>OY728132.1:469687465-479687465 GCA_963277665.1 Viscum album
GGATTGGGGCATCAGACCAGAATTGTATCCTATGCATATCAGTGAAAATAAATGGAAAGTTCTATGTGCTTCTTATGTGATGAAACCTATAGAAAAAAAAGTAATTTCTGGAAGTACTAGAGACTATTAAAGTTCCTGATGGCTATTTAAGCAACATATCTAAATGGGTCAATAGAAGAGAATTAAAGCTAAAATCTTTGAAGGCTTGTGATTATCACATCCTTCTACATGTGTTGATTTCCGATAGCAATTCGTTATCTTTTTTCCAATAATGTAAGGGTGGTTGTTATTCGGTTGTTCCATTTGTTTAGAGATCTTTGTGCTAAGAAGTTTTTTAAGTATTTCTTGCAAAAAATAGTGGTAGATGCCCCATTAATTTTGTGTGAGTTAGAGAAAATATTTCCCTCCATCATTTTTCACATGCATGTTGCATCTGACTGTCCATATTCCAACTGAAATACTTCTTGGAGGACCTATTTATTTTTTGTTGGATGTATCCAACTGAAATAAATATGTACACATTAAAGTCTTATATTCATAATAGTGAATCATCTCGAAGGTTCTATCATGAACGGTTACTTGGCTCAAAGAATGTATGGATTTCTACTCTATGTATTTGTCTGATCTTACTACAAGAATGAACAGACCAATGAGAAATGAAGAAGAATAGTATGAGAAAATTGAACCCAATTTTCCATCACTTCCTCAAACAAGAGTAATTCTCGTATCATATACATTGATAACATTAAGCCTTAAAGAGCGGGATATGGCACATCGCATAGTTTTGTTCAACTGTGATTTGTTCGATGACTACATCTTGTAAGTAAATTAAATATGTATATCTTATATATATATATATATATATATATATTAATATATTCCTATTTTTATCTATAGGTAACATAAAACGATGATAAATAGAAAGCATCGTTCTTTTTCTTTGATAAGGAGGGAGACTTTGCATAGCAAAAAGTTTTCTGTTTGGTTAAAATTGAAGATAATAATATTAATGTTTAAAATAATTAAAACAATATTTAATTAAGTTTTAATATTCATTTATATTTCAGGTATTGATTTTTTCCTGATGACTCTATCTCTGAGGAAATAAGAGCTTTGGCTTTTGGTCCTAATACTGTGGTTCGTCACTGTAAATCAATTGTTATCAATGAGTACATATTTATTATCACTGAACAGGCAAAGAACATGAGAACACAACATGATGGTGTTATGGTTACTAACATAATAGACTGTTATGCTAGTGCATCAGATATTTAGACCGCGATTTGAAAATGTAGGTTATTATAGAGTCGTTGAAAAAATAATAATATTGGATTATTATTCTCATGGACGAGTCACGATGACGAAATGACAGTGGTTTGATTCGATGAAGAGACATGGCACATTTATTGATGATTTGTGGTTTTTGAGTAATTGATATGACTCACACTCTTTCTATCGATGAACCATATGTATTGACATCAACGGTGAAACAAGTTTTTTATGTAAAAGACCATATTTGACCTGAATTTTGGTATCATTATTGAAGTAATTATAAGACATATTTTTGATGATGGTGATGATGGAGTTGACACCATCCCTACTACCATTGGAAACAATCCATTTATTACTTTTGATGACTCTGATAGCTCAATTGTCAGAGTTGACTGTGAACCTGAAGTTATGGTGGGAAATATATAAAATCATCCATTCATGTTCTCAATTCTTTTGGTTTACCTCAACTTGGGTTGTTAAGGTTGGGACTATTCAAATTTATTTAATATTGATTACAAATATGTTGTATTCAACTTGACTGTTATGTGAATTTCAATGTTTATCGGTTACAATTTTATTTGAATTGCATTTTCTAATTTGGAATTGAACTATATTCAAACCTACGAAACCAACATTTCTAACTTGGTGAACATTTCAATGATTCAACTATGATTTGTATAAAATTAGTATAACTCTAAGACCTCTCTTTAACATTTTACCAGGTAATGAACATGATGGTTTGTATTCTTCTGCAAAACATGTATAGAAAACCCGCATCATCTACCATAGGCTAAAGAAATTAAATTTTTCCTTAATTTTGATAACTGATTTAACCCTTATTGAATCTGGTAGAAATCAAATGCTCTATGATTTTAATAGACTGATGACACTTAATAAATAACCTTCCTACTAAAAATTAAATTTCTTTATTATATCTTGTATGATTTATTGACTTCATTATATATCTGTTCAAATCTCATTTATTTTATTTTTTGGGTTGCACATTAGTTTTCCCTTTTATAATTACTTCCCATATTTGTTTTCAAATGCAGGAAATGCAACCAATTGAAGAGAGGTGACATAAATAGATGATGGACAACAATTGTTACATGACTGAGATGGGAATTCTACCATTAGTGCATGTAGTGAGTATTTTATTTCAAATATATATATTTAAATAATATATAATGTCATGTGATTAATTTTGTTTTTAACATTTTTGTAGGATCCATCTATTAGGTGACAGTTATTTGATGAGAAACCTAGTAGTGGTCCCATTACTCAGGGTGTTCGTACGAGGGGGGTGGTATGAGAGCTAGACGATCTAGGTCGGCGTACCTGATTAGACCTTACCCCTCCCACCGACATACCTTTCATCCCACATTTTGATCTCGTTGTGTCATTAGGGACACACAGGATATTTAGGCCTCCCATGTTTTCACCACCCCTTTACATTTGAGCCTCCCTCACCCATCCGTACCATACTCCGATGATGATTCCCACCTCCCCCATTTCAGCATTTCGGCCAGTCGTCCCTGTCATCTTTCTTTACCTTCTATTTCCTTCTCTCTGGGCTTTTATATTTCATCTTTTTCGACTCCTACTCCACCAGAGTCTGTCTCTACGGAGCATACATTGGGACCCACTCCATTTGTACATGGTGTTCCTTCAGTTTTTGTGGATCCAACGACACCCATTAATCATACTTACCGCAGGTATACTTATACAACCCTAACAAATTTTTACACCATTATTTATTTTTCATTATAACATGTATTGATAAAAATACTTTGTTTTTCTTTCATAACAGATACATCTACTGATAGGAGGTGTGGGTTGGGGGCGTCAACGCAATGCGTGGGGTGTGGAAACCGCCTTACGCAGTTAATGGTGGAATACAATGAAGGATAGTCAAATGATTTGAAAAATCAGGGCAGCAATGTCAGGGTTTTTTGGCGACGCTTGCCAAAATACTTCCAACATCATTCCTATCAGCCCGCTCTCATGGAGACAGTTGCCTAATGAAGTCAGGGGATAAATATTGGGCAGAGATATGGGTAAAAAAAATATGTTGTATTTAATGCAATATATTATTTTTTGTATTTATATGAATTAATATTTTGGTGTCAGCTTCGGTTTAATTTCCTCGATGGTGAGGGGTGCACGACCAGCACATCTAAAGGATTTACGGTGAGCTTTGGAGAGCTTATAAGCACGAGTTGTACATTGGTTAGCATGCTAGAGTGGACACAGAGTTAGAGGCGGTCTATGTCGTTGATGATTGTTTTTTAGAACAGTATCGACAGATGATTACTCATTGGGTGACTAGCCAATTTAAGGTATTAATCACATTAGAGGTATTTAAATGAAAATTTTCATGTTTTTCATTAATAATAATTATTGAATTTTATTTAGGATTAATCTAGAAGAAATAAAAAAAACATTGATGCTAAAAAATACCTCCACACATTGGGACGTACTACATTTCCAGATCATGAGAGGCAGCAAGTATGACAGTTTATAATTTTTCTTTGCGACTTGCCACTTTCTATTGCTTCATCCATAATTTATTTGATTGCTAAAGTTGTTATATAATTTTAGTTATGAAATTAATTATTGGTATCCTTTTTTTAATTATGGCTTCCTACATTCAATTTTATTATAGAGGCATAAATTTAATATAGAATGATGTGTGCCTCAAGAAAAAAAAAATTTCTCTAGTAGAAGGAAGAAAGATGGAAGTGCGGTTAATGAACCTGACTCAACAGAAGATTGTAAGTTTTACTTTGTAGATTTAAAATTTTAATCTCTATTTTTTAACTTAATAATCTATTTATATTTGTAACAGGCTGCTTTAGAGGCCCCTTGATTCCCAGGAACCTAACAATTTTTGGGCCAAAACGATCACTTACATCAGGTGTTGGGAGATGAGCACCCTGGGTAGAGTACGCTGCCCGACCTGGGAAGAGTATAGTTCTGACGAGGTATTGGCCCTCCTCAGGTACGAGTTGTAGTGCCACCAAAGTTCCAACAGGTTTAAGTCACAGACAGAATAGGCTGAAAAAAGGTCCATAGAGACGGTAGAATAGCACTACTGGAAATCTAACCTTTCCCCAACGCTTCTTATACCAACGGTTCATAAAAACCGTTGGTATAGGTTCCCCTTTCCCAACGGTTTGGCCAAACCGTTGGGAAATCCCACTTTGAGGCCACCTTTCCCAAACGGTTTTGGCAAACCGTTGGGAAAACCCACATTGTGGGGACCTTTCCCAACGGTTTTGGCCAAACCGTTGGGAAAACCCACATTGTGGGGACCTTTCCCAACGGTTTTGGCCAAACCGTTGGGAAAGGTCCCACTTTGTGGACATCTTTCCCAACGGTTTGGCCAAAACCGTTGGGAAAGGGTATACCTTTCCCAACGGTTTGCCAAAACCGTTGGAAAGGTCACCCATGAATCAACCTTCACCCAGAATCAAATCCAGGCTCAAAATCTATTCCAACGTTTGTCAAAACCGTTGGTATAGGTCTATACCAACGGTTTTGACAACCGTTGGTATAGATCCTTTGATTTTTTTATCATTTCATCCTTACCCAGAACATTATATAAATGAAAATTTAATATAATTATGAGAATACATATATATATTTATGTAATTATATACACAAAAGTCATGTTAGGTTAGTGGTTAAGTCGTTCAATAATAAACTAGGGGTGCTGGGATCAAATCCCAGCGAATGTTTTTTTTTGAAATACATATACCAACGGTTCCAAAACCGTTGCGTAAAGATTTTCATATTAATTATACCAACGGTTTCTCAAAACCGTTGGGATAGGTCTATACCAACGGTTTTGGGAAAACCGTTGGTATAGACCTATCCCAACGGCTTACTTGGCCACGGTTCTCCAAACCGTTGGTATAGGATATACCAACGGTTTTGGAGGCATATACCAACAGTTCCAAACCGTTGGTATATGTTCGTTTTCCAGTAGTGTAGTCTGCTAGGGCAAAACACTGCATTTATGAAACTTGATGGAAGTTTTACGTCCAACACTTCCACCAGAGGCCAGCACAACTTGTGGTGAGTATATGTCATCGATGCGTTCTATATATGGTGCACCAGGTGATAGTTCTAAGTGTTGGTCGAGATGATGGTGAGGAGAAGGTCAATGCAGAGGAGGAGGAGGGCGAGGAGGAGGTTGGGGGTGGAGAGAGGAGGGGCGAGGAGGCAGAGGAGAGGTAGAGGAGGAGGGTGATGAGGAGGCCAAGGCCTGAGTACGAGGGCGAGGAAGAGGGCCTTGAGGAGGGAGGGGGCGATGATGGGTACGACGATGAGGATGAGGTGTGAGGCTGATGATGACTAGTGATGATAGTGATGGTGATGGAGGGAAAAATTGATTTGTTACATTTTTTTACTGATATTACTGACCTTTGATGTTTATTGATTTGTTGTGCCTAAATATATGTGTGATTAGGTAGGTCACATTATCTTTATTTTTTTATCTATAAATAATAAAACATGACTTGATGATTTGTTGTGACTGATTCACCCCTCCCCATGGATAGCCCCCCACCCCCCGTGGATAGTCCCGCCCACCCCCCTTGGACACCCCCTACCCCCTGACACCCCCCCGATCCCCCCCTGGATAGCCCCCGCCACCCCCCGTGGACAGCCCGCCCCACCCCCCCTGTACAACCCCTATCCTCATGGAAAGCCCCCCCCCCCCCCCCCACCTCCATGGACAACCCGCCAACCCCCTGGAGACCCCCTACCCCCCTGAACAGCCCTGCCACCCTCGTGGAAAGACTGCCCACCCCCCCTGTACAACCCCTATCCTCGTGGAAAGCCCCCCCCCCCCCCACCTCCATGGACAGCCCACCCACCCCCCTAGAGACCCCCTACCCCCCCTGGACAGTCCTTCCACCCTCGTGGAAAGACTGCCCACCCCTTGGACACCCCATACCCCCTGGATAGCCCCGCCCACCACCCCCTAGACACCCCATTCCCCCCTGGACAGCCCGCCCACTCCCCCGTGGATAGCTCGCCTACCCCCCGTGGAACACCTCTTACCCTACCTGGATAGCCCTGGCCACCCCCCCCGTGGACAGCCTACCCCACCCCCCTGAACACCTCGTACCCCCCTAGACAGCCCCCGCCCACTCCCTGGACCACCCCCGTGCCCCCTAGACAATGCCCCCCCACCCCCCCTTGGACACCCCGTACCCCCCCTGGACAGCCCCCACCCACCCTCGTGGACAGCCCCACCCACCCCCCCTGGACACCTCGTACCCCCTTGGATAGCCCCTCACCCCCCATGGACAACCCGCCCACCCCCCATGGACTGCCCCGCCCACACCCCCTTGGACACACCCCCTTACCCCCCCTCGAAAGCCCTTGTCACCCCTGTAGATTGCCCCCCACACCCCCATAGATGGCCCACCCACCCCCCTGGACACCCCCTACCCCCTGGACAGCCCCACCCACCCCCCCCCCTAGACAACCCCACCACCCCCCGTGGACAGCCCCCCCAACCCCCCTGGATAGCCCCCCACCCCCGTGGATTATAGGGTTTTTAACAACTTGAATATCACATTAATCATAGCTACCCACTTTAGGTTGCCTCCTGGGATCCTTGATCACCAATAAAAAATAGTGGATGCTATTTTAGAAACTCCCATGCATAATTAATGATCCGAGAAGAACATGGTTTATTCCACTTCCACAGGAGTTTGAGAAGAGACCAAGACTAGTAAGACAATAGCTGAATCACAAGAATGACTACCTGCGATATCCCCTTATTGATTTTTTGATTCATTTATAGTGGTAACATTCTAAAGAATTGTCAAAAACAAAACCTTTAGTAAAATAATCTAATGTTCTAAAATAAGGGACACAAAATCAAAAATCCCATAATGATACATCATAAATTATTCTTCATAAAACCATTTCAAAATCACATAATAGAGACTTCTTTATATTTAAAATTCCCCAATGGTTTATAAAAATACCTTTTAAGGTTCCATTTAAAAAATCATATAGTATTTTTGTCCCATAATAAAAATGTAATCCATTTCCTAATAACCAAATCCCCCCTTCCTATCATACACACCAAAAGCATTCATTTTTTCCTGAATATGTTTGATTAGGTAGGTCACATTATCTTTATTTTTTTATCTATAAAAAATAAAACTTGACTTGATGATTTGTTGTGACTGATTCAGCACTCCCCTAGACAACCCCCCCTACCCCTGTGGGACAACCCACCCACCCCCCCCTACACACCTCGTACCCCCCTGGACAGCCCCGTCCACCCCCGTGGACAACCCCGCCACACCCCCCTGGACAGCCCCCCCCTGGACAACCCCCTAGCCCCTAGACAGCCCGCCCACCCCTGTGGACAACCCGCCCACCCCCGTGGACATCCCCGCCCCACCCCCCTTGGACACCTTGTACCCCCATGGACAGCCGCCACCACCCTCGTGGACAACCCACTCACCCTACTAGACACCTCGTACCCCCCTGGATAGCCCCCCCCACCCCCGTGGACAGCCCGTCCACACCCCTAGACACCCCCCTATCACCCTTGACAGCCCTGCCACCGCCCGTGGACAGCTCGCCCACTCCCCCCTAGACACCCCCCTCCCCCCCGTGGACAGCCCCCCACCCTCATGGACAACCCGCCCACCCCCCCTGGACACCCCTACCCCCTAACAACCCCGCCACCCCTTTGGACAACCCCCCCTGTAACCCCCTGGACAACCCCGCCCACCCCAACTAGACACCCGCGTACCCCCTGGACAGCCCCCACCCACCCCCTAGACACCCCCTACCCCCGTGGACAGCCCTGCTACCCCCAGTGGACAGCCCCACCCACCCCCTTGGACACCCCCTACCCCCCTGGACAACCCCGCCACCCCCATGGACACCCCCCACCCCTACCCTCGTGGACACACCCCCCCCGCCCGAATACCCCTACCCCCCGTGGACAGCCCGCTCACCCCCCATGGACAGCCCCACCCACCCCCTTGGACACCTCGTACCCCCTTGGATAGCCCATCCACCCTCATGAACAGCCCCACCCACCCCACTGGACACCCCGTACCCCCTAGATAGCCCCCACCCCCACCCCCGTGGACATCTCGCCCACCCCTGTGGATAGCCTACCCCACCCCCTGGACACCCCCCTCCCCCCCGTGGACAGTCCCCCACCTCCGTGGATAGCCAACCCACCCCCCCCTGGATACCCCTACCCCCTATGGACAGCCCCCCCCCACCCCCCTGGACATCCCCACCCCCTGGATAGCCCTACCACCCTCATGGACAGGCCCGCCCACCCCCCCTAGACACCCCGTACCCCCTAGACAGCCCCGCCCACTCCCCCCTGGACACCCCCTACCCCCTAGAAAGCCCCCCCCCCCACCCCCGTGGACAACCCCCCCCCACCCCCATGGACAACCCTCCACCCCCCTGGACATCCCCAACCCCCCGTGGATTTTAGGGTTTCTAAAAACTTGAAGATCCCATTAATCACAGATACCCACTTTGTTGCCTCCTAGGATCCTTGATCACCAATAAAAAATAGTAGATGGCATTTTAGAAACTCCCATGCATAATAAATGATCCAAGAAGAACATGGTTATTCCACTTCCACAAGAGTTTGAGTAGAGACCAAGACTAGGAAGACAACAGCTGGATCATAAGAATGACTACCTGAGATATCCCCTTATGGACTTTTTGATTCATTTATAGTGGTAACATTATAAAGAATTCTCAAAAACAAAACCTTTAGTAAAATAATCTGATGTTCTAAAACAAGGGGACACAAAATCACAAATCCCATAAAGATACATCATAAATAATTCTTCATAAAACCATTTCAAAATCACATAATAGGGACTTCTTTCTATTTAAAGCTCTACAATGGTTTATAAAAAATCCCTTTTTAAGGTTCCATTTCAAAGATCATATAGTATTTTTGTCCCACAATAAAAATGTAATCCATTTAATAATAATCAAATCCCCCTTCCTACCATACACACCAAAAAGCATTCATTTTTTCCTAAAGAAACACATACTATTGAAATAAACACTATTCCAAAAACCATTTTAAAAATACCAATGATCTTAAAATCCATGAAATTCATTCCATTAAAAACCATTAAATCCCCCAACCCTCCTAGACACCCCCACCCCCTGGACACCCCCACCCCCCATGGATAGCCCCCCACCCCCATGGACAACCCCACCCCCCATGGACAACCCCCCCTACCCCCCTAGACAACCCCCAACCCCCCTGGACGGCCCCCTCACCCCTCCTAGACACCACCCCACCACCTGAACACCCCCCACCCCACCCTGGACACCCCCACCCCCCATGGACAGCCCCCACCCCCTAGATAGCCCACCAACCCCCCTGGACGGCCCCACCCCTCCTAGATACCACCCTACCTACTTGGACACCCCCACCCCCATGTACAGCCACCCCCACCCCCCCTGGACACCACCCCACTCCCCCTTGGATAGCCCCCCCAACCCCCTGAACCACCCCACCCCCTGGACACCACCCCACCCCCCCCTGGACACCACCCCACCCCCTCCTGGACACCCCCATGAATAGCCCCCCACCCCCCTGGACACCCCCAACCCCCTGGACGCCCCACCCTCCTAGACACCACCCCCACCCCCCTGGACACCCCCCATGGACAGCCACCCCCCACCCCCTGGACACCACCCCACCCCTTGGACACCCCACCCCTGGAAATCCCCCTCCCCAACCCCCTGGACACCACCCACGCCCCTGGACACCACCCCACCCCCCCCCCACCCCCCGGACACCCCCATGGATATCCCCCCCCCACACACACATCCTAAACAGCCCCCCCCCCCACCCCCCTAGACACCCCCATCCCCCCAGACACCCCTACCCCCCTTGGACATCCACCCAAACCCCTGAACAACCCCCCCAACCCCCTGAATTCTGAATTTAATTCTTTATGTATTTAATTAACTTATGAATTATGTGTTAATGGTGTATGGGTATACTTGTTGTATGGGTATACTTGTTGTATGGGTATACTTGTTGTATGGGTATAATTGTTGTATGTGTATAATTGTTGTAATTACCTTGTGAATTATGTGTTTATTCTATATGTGTGTAGAGGGTAATTAAATACAGAATTAGAGGTATTCAGAATTCTGTATGAATTATGTGTTGTATGAATTCTGTATGAATTCATACAGAATTCTGTATGTATTATGCATGTATTGATAATTGTGCAGGTATTTAGAATGGACCGCCCCCCAACCCCCTCTATGTAGTCTGTTGTGTATGAATTTTGTAGGCCTGCTGGTGGAATTGCTGCAAGTGCACAGGGGGAGGCCAGTAAGCCGACTTTCTGCTGCAGGTACAAAGAATATGCCAACGGTTTACAACCGTTGGCATATGTGTAAAATCAGAACTTATACCAACGATTTTATGTAAACCTTTGGTACAAGTATATGCCAACGGTTTGTAAACTGTTGGCATAGATATTTTTACTTGATATTTACCAATGGTTTGTGGGAAACCGTTGGTAAAAGTCTATACCAACGGTTTTGTAAACTATTGGTATAGAGATGATTTTTGCTATTACCAATGGTTTTAAACTGTTGGTAAACATTTATACCAATGGTTTATTGAAATTGTTGGCATATACTCAATTTTTCATACATATCCCAACGGTTCTCATAGAACCATTGAGATATGTCTATCCTTATGGCTCAAGACCCAACGGTTTGGACAACCGTTGGTATAAATATACCAACGGTTTTCTAGCCTTTACCAATGGTTTTAAACCATTGGTAAAGATAAAATTTCCAGTAGTGAACTTTCTCTTTCATAAAGTGAAAATTTATATCAATGTGTTTTGATCTTGAATGTTGGATAAGATTTTTAGAAAGATCAATTACACTTTTATTATCACAAAATATCTTCAATGGTTTGGAAAAGTTTACTTTTAAATATTCTAGCTAAATTTTCTTCCACAACATCTAAGTACAAGCCTGAGTATCTAAAGAATACTCTGATTCTGCAGTGCTCAAAGTTACTGAACTTTGTTTCTTACTATGCCAACTTACATAACATTTACCGAAGAAAAATGTTCCTCCTAAGGTCTATTTTCTATCATTATAATTTCCTTCCCAATCAGCATCAGTATAACCCTAAAACTTCATCTTAATTTTTTTTTGTATAACAACCCATGTGAAGGTATTCCTTTGACATATCTCAGAATTCTCTTTATTTTTAACATATTCGATTCTTTTAGATTACTTTGATACATTTCACACAAATTCACAGCATAAACAATATCAGACCTTGAGGCTGTGAGGTAAAGTAGACTTTCTATTAGCTTCCGAAAAGTATTTCTGATTCACACTTTTTTCGGACTCATATTTACTCAACTATGTGCTCATATATATATAAGTATAAACTTCTTTGGATTCTTTCATCCCAAACTTCTTTAAAAATTCTATAACATACTTTTTTTGACATAAGAAAATTTACTTTTCTTTTTATTGGACTTGTAATCCAAGGAAAAAAGTTAATTATCCCGATATTGAAATTTCAAAATTATTCTTCATTTCCTTAACAAAATCTTAACAAACTTTTTCTTCCTCCCCATAAAAAATTATATCATTCACATAAACAATTACAGTTAGAGTTTTGAAGTCAACATTTTGCACATATAAGTTACTATCATCTTTTCCTTTAGAAAAATTCAACATTCTCAAACAATTGTAAAGTTTTGAATACCGATCATGTAGAGTTTGTTTCGGCCCATACTAAGATTTCTTCAGTTTACAAACTTTGTTTTCATCCTCATCAAGTAGAAACTCACAAGGTTGTTCAATGCAAAATTTTTCCTCAATCTCGCTATTTAAGAAAGCCGACTTTACATCTATCTAATAAACTTTGTAATTTCTATGTGCCACCACAGACATAAACATTCTAATAGTTTCTAATCTTGCAACTAGGGAAAAAATTTCTTCAAAATCTGCATCTTCCACCTGTGCATAACCTTTGCAAATAAGTCTTGCTTTGTTTATTGAAACTTATCCATGCTCAATCATTTTGTTTCTATAAACCCACTATGTTCCGATAACATTTTTATTTTATGGTCATGGAATGAGTTCTCATGTTCCATTTTTCTCAATTTGATCTAGCTATTCATTCATAGCATCCTATCATTATTTATGTTGAATAGTTTCTGAAACTGATTCTGGTTCAACTCTTGAGATAAGTGAAGTCTAATTTTATAATTTCAACTTTATTCTGGTCTAAACTAGAGCCTTACGATTTCCAATAATGTTTTTGGACTCAACATGTGTTTGTAAGGAAGGAAATTTCAAAGTTTCTCTCCTAACTTCACTTTCCTCATCACACGATTCATCTGAATCTTGATAAAGATGTTTTGAATTACTACCACTATTGTTGGAAATCTCCAGTTTATCCTCATCAACACTCTCAATAGTTTTTTTAAGGAATTTTTATTTTCAATTACTTTCACATCATATGAGTCCACCAGCTTTTGTAAACATTTGTTCCAACATTTGTAGCTTCTTCCATTAGGTGAATAGCCCATAAAAGTTCCTTCCTCAGCTTTCTCATCAAACTTTCCCAGATCCGGATTTTTTATTTTAAGTAAACATGGACTTATAAAAACTTTTAAGTGATTTAATGAAGGTTTTTTATTATACCTCATTTCATAAGAATTCATGTTGGTTTCTGGTCTCAACAAACATATGTTCTGAAAATGTATAACAATACTAATGGCTTATCTCTAATAGAACTTTGAAAGTTTGTATTCTGCTGACATACTTCTTCCCATTTCTACCAAACTTCTATTATTTCTTTCTACTACTCTATTTTGTTGTGGAGTATAGGGAGCACTATATTGATGTTTGATACCATGCTTTCTTAGATAAGTTTCAAAATTATTGCTTGTGAATTCAGTACCATTATTTGTTCTCAACTTCTTTACATAATCCTCCATTTCTTTCTCAAATTCTTTTCTAAAAAACCTAAACATTTCCATAGCCTCTGACTTGTGTTTCATAAACATGATGTTTTTCATCTGAGTAAAATCATCAATAAAAGTGATAAAGTATAAATCTCATTTTGTCAATTGACGCCTCATCGGCCTGCATCAATCAGAATGAATAAGTTCAAGAGGTCCGGTAAACTGAATCTCAACTCTCTTATGACTTTTGTTAGTCATCTTCCCTTTCTGAAAAGTAATACAAACATCTCCATCCATTCTTTTCAATTATGGAAAATAATTTACAACATCAACTTTAAAAAGTGTATTCATGTTTTTCTGCCCAATGTGGCCAAGTCTTCTATGGCACAATTTATTCTCATCTTCAACACTTAAGTAATAAGAGTTGTTAAATTCTACTATTTGGAAGATATTCTCACTGGTTCTTTCTTCTTTTGTAATAATTTTTCCATATTTTACACATTTGATAACACAAGAATCTTTTCTAAAGATAACTTCTTTTACATCATCAAAAAGTTGACTTACGCTAAGTTATGTTTTATCCCATCAACAAATAAAACTTCCTTAGATTTTAACTTTTATACTTCAATCTCAACCATTTTGATTCCTCTAGGTTTTAAGGAACTAACATTCCCAAAGGTAACAACACCTCCATCATGATTTTCAACAAGTTTCAAGATTTTTAAATCACCTATAATTTGTGAAGAACGACCACTATCAATTATCCATGGTTTGTTTCTTTTACTTGCTTTCAAAGTTGTCTCAACAACTAAATCTTTTTCTCAACTTTCTTTTTTCTATAATATTTTTCTTTTCTACCATAAGAAACTTATTCCGGAAGGAGTGTTATACATATTTCGGTATGATGAAAAGACACATCACATCTTCCACAAACTTTTTCCAGACATTCAAATTGATTTTTTGTTAGAAGGTTTCTAACATCTTGTGATTTTTCTTTTCTAACTTCTCATGGGTTAGAAAACTTACTCATCCTTTTTCCACAATTGATTTCACTTTGTTCAAACCTTCTTTCAGGAAATGAAAATTTATGCCAACAATTATAAGCCCAGTGCCCATATATTTCACAACACCAACAATAGCCATCAAAACTTGATTTTATATTGAATTAAGATATTTATCTGTAGAAATTTTTTTGAGGCTGATAACTTTTTCCCTCTTTAATAATCTCTGGGTGTGAGTCATATTTCCTCCTGAGCGGGTTTTCATCTTTTGTAGATAAAATAGGCTTCTCACACCCTTTTTTCACCCAAGATTTCCCAATACTTTTTTTGGAACCTAAAATGTTAAAAAAAACAAATGAAACATTATTTTTAGTGGGTGAGAATTTCATTGATTTGATCTTTCTCATCAACTTTATAAGTCTCAACTTTTACTTTTGAATCTTTGTTGAGGTTTTCATTTATCTTATTCAATGTAGTTTTGGACTCAAGAAGTTTTTATTGAAACTTATTAACATCTTTTTCCTTAGCTGTCTGCTTCTTACTAAGATTTTCAACCATCTTTCCTTGTTCAGAAATTTTAAGTTTGTAACTTAAGATCTTCTTAATGTATTCTTCCTCCTGCTTGATGACATATTTTTTTTTACTTCAGGAATTTCTTCACAATCTTTCTTCATACCATGATTTCTTTCTTGAGAGTTTTGTTTTTCTCAAGACATGCAACAA
The DNA here is from genome assembly GCA_963277665.1 of Viscum album. NCBI lineage: Eukaryota > Viridiplantae > Streptophyta > Magnoliopsida > Santalales > Viscaceae > Viscum > Viscum album. Next base: position 469,702,461 of record OY728132.1, read on the forward strand.
GTTATGTTCTGAGCTGATACTCTCTGTAAGATTATTCACCTCATTCCTCTTTACTATTTAAGGAGTCTTCAACTTTCTCAACTTTTGCAATGAATGTTTTGAACTTTTCTAAACTATCATCTTCTAAGGAATTATTTTCAGTTGATTCTGATTCAACTTTCTTACTCAACATACTCTTTTTGTCTTCAGTGAACTTCTTCTTATATTTGTTGGAAGACTTTTCTTCTTTAGAACTTTTATTCCACTTCTTCCATCGAGGTTTTTCATCAGAATCATCTTGATATTGTCCAACTTTATTCTTGGGGAAATTCATAGAAAAGTGTTTGATTCCCCCACACTCAAAACATTTGATAAGAAATTTAACTCCATACTTTTATCTTCCTCTTGATAGTTCTTAGATATAAGAGACGTGATTTTTTCATTCAAATCATCATCCTCTTTATCTTTGCAGTCACATGGGTCAGCATCTTCAACATCTTATTTTTCTCATGAATTCAAAAGTCATTTCATCTTTTATATTCTTTTTGAACATTGGAGCTTTCCTCATTTCATAAGAAAGAAGAAAGTTATGCAATTCATCAGGAGATAAAATCATCCTTATCTTTTAAAGAGGAAATTTTAGAATCAAACCTGTCTAAAAAGTTCCTCATAAGTGTCTCCACAATTGTAGAATCTTTTAGGACATCACTGAATCCTCTAATGTTGCAAACAATTTCATTTACTCTGGTGAAGTATTCATCAATAGTTTATTCATCTCTCGTTTTTATGTCTTCATACTTACTACACCATATTTGTAGCTTTGCTTCATTTATTTTAGTATTCCCTCCAAAAATACTTTCCAGCTCGCCCTGTATACTCTTTAAAGTTTTGAGACCCATCACCTTCATATGCACATTTTCTGATGAGGACATAAGGATAACATTTCTAGCATTTCCATTAACTTCTATGTTTCTCTTATCAGCAAACATTGTAGAGGCATCTTTCTCAATAGTTGGAAAACCAATTATAGTAGCATCAACAACTTCCAGGTCAAGAGATAGGAGATGAGGAATCATTCTATTTTTTCATCCATAATAATTTTTTTCCATCAAATGCAAAAAACCCTCTATTGTTGACAAATTTCAGATTATCCATGATAAGGATTTAACAAGGGAACATTCCCTTTGATACCAATTGAAGTTTCAAAGGATCTAAAAACAACTGAGAGGGGGGGGCTTAAATCAGTTGTTCAATTTTATGAGTTTCAAAACTTTTAGAAACTTAACCCTTGTAACCTGTTAAGATTAATTTCCTTATTATCTTTCAGAATTACAAAGGCATGAACCTGAAAAACTTTCCTCACTCAAATTTCAAAACTCTGAAAATCACTCGCATTTAAACTTCAATTTTGACTTCTTCAAACCTTTTCAAAATTTCTTCAAAATCAGTATTCTCAAACATGATAACTTTTCTTCAGTTCGGTTAACTTGCTCAGCTCGAGTCTGATTGTCTTGCTTAGCTTCAGTCCGATTATCTTGCTCAGCTTCAGTCTGATTATCTTACCCAACTTTAGTATGATTGTCTTGCTCAGCTTCAGTCTGATTATTTTGCTCAACTCCAATCTGATTATCTTCCTCAGCTTCATTACGATGAAACTTCTTCAGCTCACTATGATTTGATTATTTTCCTCTGCTCATCACGATATAACTATCTTTCTCTGCTCATTACGATCTGACTATCTTCAGATCAAGATTACCTGGCTATCATATTTAGAGTTAGTCTGATTGACTTTCCTTTTCAGAGTCAGTTCAATCATCTTTCATTCTCATAGTCAGTGCGATGGAATCCTCATAACGATGAAATTCTCATTACGATGGAATTCTCCACTCTACATCTTTGAAATTCTTCAAACCTTATTAGCTATAACCATGCTGGCTTCTGACAACTTATGAGTCCGGTACTCCTAGATTCGATTTTCCGTGTCTGGTTTTCTGAAACCGATACAAACTTTACTATTCCTTTCATTTATTCAACAACTTTGATCATGAGAGTTTTCATGATTTATAAGAACTTTAAGAACAACAAAACATCGTCTCACTTAGTTTAGAAAGTATGAAAACTTTATAACTCCTGACATTATTATCTTCATTCAACCTCTTTAGCAACATTCTGACTTCCATTGTCCAGAACTTCTAATCTTTTAACTAACACCGAGTTTGATAAATCTCTAACTTTATGCCAATGGATCTAAGACCGATTTTGCGTCTGATCAACAACTTCATCTTTCTGACTGCTTCTGCGTTCGGTGTTGCTCAGTCCGAAAACATGAGTCCGGAAACCTGTGTCTTGAAAACAACTTTCTTAAAGACAAAACTTTTCCCTCTCTTTGTGTTTGGATCCAACAACTTTCAGCTTTTTTAAGAAAACTTATTCCGATGGATTGAGTCCGATTCTAAACAACAAAAACATTCTTTTATAAAAAGATTAGTTGTAAAAAAATATAAAAAACTTTATTAAAACAAATTATTAGAAAAGTTATCCAAATATTCGTGTCGAGATGCACAAACTCAAACCTGTCCTGTTTATTAAACGTGTTATCGTGTCGTGTAAACACGTTACATCTTATTTATATATTTAATTAATCATTTATTACCTCTAGGCATATTTATTATATTTTATATATTGATATTAATTAAAATCATCGTTAAAATACAAACGACTGTGAATAAAATAATTTTTTCACACATATATTACACATCAATTTATTTAAAAACAATATATTTTATTTAAAATATATGCATTTTTTTAAAATATTTATATAATCTATCAATTCAAACCGGATCTATCTACTTAATGACTGAATTTATGGATTATATTTTAAAACGGGTCGTTCCGGGTCAATGGACAGTTTGGGTGGCATCGAAATCTAGATCGGGTAGGGTTTTGTCTTCTCATCCCTTCCGTGGCCCTTCTTTGCTTTCGTGCTCCTCGTCGGTGGTGAAATTTCGCAGTCTGTAAGGGCACCAACTCGATCCATGCTTCGATGACGCGGGCAAGGTTACGGTCTCCGAGCTAATCGTGCCACTGATCTGAATCATCTTATTCGGTGGTTCTTGGGCAATGGGACGGTCTTGAGAATTGTATGATGTTCCGAGGAATTGATATTCTTCCTGCACAAACTTAGGTCTGTACCTTTGGTTCGTTCGAGGTCGATGAGCGCTCTGTTTATCGGTCGCATGAATTGTCCACGCGCAACAGTTGTGGCCGGTGGCAATGCTGATTAACGGGAGCAGCAAGCTTCGCTTGAGTAGACGCCAGCTTGCGACATAGAGACGGCAACTCTCTTTTTGTTAATTTACCAATTTACATAAACAACATCTCCCCAGACGGCGCGTGCCGGCGTTTTTTTTCCGGTTTCCATTTGGCCAGCCCTCCAGCGTTGATGCTTTTTAACTTGCGTGCATTTTATCGGTGCATCTCAACGCAGGAGACGTACCTGTACCAGGTAGATACTGGATGCTGCTCCGTCTCCATACGCATACTTGCTTATATGAACATGTTAATTAAATTAAGACTGTCCGCATTTTGAGTACTTGATAGGATAATTAGAAACATGCTGGATATGTTCCTGAGGTCATGGGAATAGGTAGGCTTACCAAGAATACGAGAAACAGGGGAAGAAAAAGCATCCAAGGTAAGAAAAAGGGATAAACATTAACAGCCAGTTTGGTTTCTTTCAGGCCCATGGGATGAGAATTAGCTTCAGATCCCTACCTTTTACATCTTTGGCTTCCATTTTATGCGACAATCCTTGCTTCATATGAATACTGGATTTCTTGAAATCTCGGTTCCCTTCAAACAAATAAAATTTCTGTACCGAGAAGGATGATCATCCACTGCCAAGGCAACTTTAGTTAGCCCAGTGATGAAATAAAGGGACTAGTCTGTAGGTACCTTTCCAAATTTCACGGAGTTGTGATAGGCAACTTGGGATCAGTGATGCCACCTTGCAGCATTGGTTGGCATGGCAAGCGTGCACCAGTTTCTTGATTTTCCCATTTACATCCATGTAGACTTAAAATCAGAGATTCTGAGAATGAGTACACCTGACACCTTTTTTGCTTGGTGCATGACCAATTAAGACACTTAACTGCACAATGATCAAACCTACTTCAATTTTGCTTGTGAATTTGATCAAAGATTGTACAATTAAAAATACAACATTAGAGATTGATCAGGGTCAGAAGGAGAAAGAAAAGGCATGCTTTGATTAAAGTAACGCCACATTGGACGGGAGAGAGCAACCTGTTTCAAGTTCCAGTAAGGATAACTTCAACCCGTTGAGTCATCCTCCGAATGACTTCCTCCGGATGTCTTGATTTGATGATAGCAATACACGTTCATTTATTTTTAATAAATTTTATCTAGCGTTTCTCAATTTTTTTTTAGTATGGGAGTACATATCCAGTCTAGAAGGCAACTTTACCTAACGAATTTCCCTTATACTGGAAAGGTTCAACGGAGCATAGGAAGATTGAAGTAGCTGTCTGATTTGAAAGAGATCAAAAGAAGAAGAAAAAAAACTTTCCCATTTAAATTGGATGACTCGGTTGATTTGCAAAATCCTTAGATGGGGGGTGGTTTCCTCTGTGTCGCAGATGGAGTTGGGATTAGGTTTGTCAGAAGGGTGGTCGAGAAGGGTGGTCAATGGATTAAAATTTTATGATCTACATGTCGAGCCTGGCCTCGCACTACCCGCAGCTGGTAGCTTAGCACACCACACGCTGCTCTTCCCATTTTTTTTTATATTAATAATTAATAATTAATAATTAATAATTTATAATAATAGATTTGGGTTTACATACCCTATTACAGATACCTGAACCCGAAGCGGGTAATAGTTCCACTAACCCTAATCCGGTTAAAACCCGATTTGAACCTACTTGAAACTGATTTAATAAGGTGGGTAGTTCCGGGTACCCGTTGCCATCCCTGTCAACCCTCATTGGCGGGTTGAGGAAAATACACAATTTAAAACACTCAAAACCTGATTTTCAATTGACAATAGAGTGAATATAAATCCATCAACAGCCCTCATTGGGTGGGTGGATGAAAATATACATTTAAAACACACTAAAGGTACTTTTTAGAGTTCCCACAAGCTTTAATTTTATTCCTCTTATTCTCAATGCTGCCATAAATGAGGATGGATGAATTTGAACATTAAGAAGGTAAATATTCCTCTCTATAATTGGCATCTCTCTCTCTTTCTCTCTGGTGCCTTGGTGCGCCTTCCTTGAGTAGATCCTCCATCCACCCGAGCCTTGGCCCAACATTTGGATGTGGGAATTTCCATCAGCTGCTTAGCCATGATTTACTATCAAAACATCGCAGTTATCGTCCTTCAGATGGCTCTCCTTAGGCCTGTTTTTTTAAAAAACGTTGAATTTGTGTGATCCAAGCCAAGTTGATATCTGGACTGAAAAGGTCAGCCAAATTACAATCTTTCCCAACATTTCATCTCCGTTTTTTGGTTGAGTGATGTCAAAGAAATGTGAAAATCAAGGAAAATGGGTCATTGGCTATCTTCTTTTTAAGTTTTGCTTTCAGGTTTTAAGTAGCCTTTTACATGGAGTGGTGCTTGTTTGTTTACTTCTGAGTTTTTTGAAGCTGCTTGTTTTTATACAGAAATGAGTATGCTGCATTAAGTATTGCTTATTTATGCGACTGAATGAACTTAATGTAATGAAATAATGTTGCTTTTGAGGTACCCCCTACCACATGAATGTAAAGTGCAGCACAGGCATTGGCTGAGTATTTCAGTTTTATTATTTAATACAATCACATTTTTTAAAATTTTTAGTGATCCATTGTTTATCCAATCAGTTAAGTGAAAGGTTCTATACTGGTTCACTCATTGGCCCGAGTCACACTTGGCAGCCTGAGTCCTGACTCAACTCAAAAGAAGAAAAAATATGTAATTTCAGTATATATATATATATATAAATATAATGTACATTTTTTGCTTTCAATTTCTCATGTGTGTGTGTGTTGGGCTTGCACTGTTATCATCATTACCATATTAGCACTGGAATTTTATCTCTTTCTTGGAGCTTAATATTTGACTAGGGTTTCACACTAACGCCTAGACGAGGCATTAGAATGGAGCTGAGTTCTAGAAGTGTTTATTTTGCATCTTTTCTTTGTTTCCAGATAGCATTTGGATAAGGGTGCTTTCTGTAGGGAAAAATGAGCAGAATTGGCAGGAAACGAAATTCCAAGTGGGATTTGAAAGAAGAACCCCAACTTCCACTTGAAAGTTCCAATTGGGATTTGAAAGAAGAACCCCAACTTCCGCTTGATGGTTCCAAGTGGGATTTGAAGGAACCCCAACTTCCGCTTGAAGGTTCCAAGTGGGATTTGAAAGAAGAACCCCAACTTCCGCTTGAAGGCTGGCATGATGATGGTTGGCTTAGGGAATCAGGTTTGTCTTATCGTGGTAAAGAATCTCCAAGGGCATGGCATGCTTCCAAGCCTGTTGATCTTAAAGATAGACAGTGGTCAGTGATGGTTATTCATGTTGTACTGACATCTAATTATGATTTTAAATTGCTGCTCACCAATCTTTGAATTGAAGCAGGGGTGAGCAGATGAATGAACGCATTGGCAAGGACTGCATGACAGCATGGGGTGAGGATGAAAATGGCAGCGGGAAATTATCTCCTGGTTTAGATAAATGGAGACAAGAACGCAGTTTGCTTTCCAGCAGTCAAGGCTGTAACAGGCCACACAGGTTATACCTTTGCACTGAGGTTCTTGTAGCATATATTTATGTAGCATATATTTTAGCAGTGTGAACTCTTTAATTTTGGTTTTACATATTTTGGAATCAAGTCACTGTCCGAGAGCAAAAAATGTTAACTGTCGATCAAAGGTGGAGATCCTTGAGCACGACCCTCAGAATCTCTTTGAAGTTTTTTTCTGAAGGCCAGCGTGATCGTTCTACCTTTATGCAACCTTCTTCTGATTCATTTTCTTTTTCTAGCACTTGCCCTCCAAATTTCTTCCTCCAGCATTTATGAGAACTTCTCCAGAAGCAGGTGACAGCTGCCGGTAGCCTCTGTGTTTTTCAGTACTCGAGATTTTTGATAAAGCAGTTAGAATCCTCTAGATGGCTATCTTTCATGCAATGCAGATTGATGATTTTTTTTTTGATGGCGAAGGATTTGAGAAGGAATAAGTGGCCAAGGTTTTGGACTTGGGGAAATATATTTTTGGAGTTGAAGGTTTGTGGTAGGAATCGCTTGAGGGGGCGGGAACAGGAGGAATGTCAAGCTTAACACTTTGGTGAGCTGAAGACCAACATAGCTTAATATGTTGAATGTCGAGATTTAACACTTCGGCACGAGGAATGGTGGTTGAAGGAATGGTCTAGTCTCATTATCTTTTAACGTTGTTCATTTTGGTGGTGGAGCGGACAAATATTTAAGATTGTGGGAATCTACTTTTTTTTTTCGACCACCATTACCTATACCAAATGGGGCTGTTCTAATTATCATATTTTAAGGGATCCAAATCCTTTCATAGGATTGAAGGAATTTCAGATTGCTCAGCGTCCCACATCGGTTTTCTCTATATTGGAGCCCTGTTTATAAATAAAGTGTCCCACCTCTCATTGAGGTACGGAATTCCATTATACATGGTATCAATGACAATTATCTCTCCTCTCTATGTAGCCTAGTCACCCACTAACCTTAGCGTGGCTTCCTCTCCAAGCGTTGCACCAGGCCTGCACTCCGCACCCAAACGCGTCCTCCCCTCCTAAGGCGTAACCTCTCCTTTCGATGCACCTCCAGCGCCTCCCGTTATGGTGATGCACTCCACTTGCAGGCGCGACTTCCCTCCTGGCATGCCTCCAATGTCGCTCCCTTCATTTGGGTTATCATTATCATGTTTCCTTCATTAATGATTTTTCTCATATGACCAAGTTTCATCTTATTTGTGATTGTTCTAGAGTGTTTAATATATTCACTCCATTTTATCATGAAATTCATACCCATTTCTTTGCTACTATTAATGTTTACGACCAGATAATGATCACAAATATCCGTCTTCTTCCTTCCATTCCTTACAAAATAATGTGTCATTCATCAGATGTCTTGACTCGGCACACCTCAAAATCCACGCTGACTGAGGATGCCACTGCCTTGACTTTGCATGTTGCTCCCGAGACAACCACGAATGACTTGCTCATTGCCTCGAGGAAAGGTACACGCACATGTAAGTCTCATCCTATATATACGCATTTATGTAAAGGTTCATCTGCAATAGGGAATACTTTAATCTCAACTTTGGAGACGATATCTGTTCCTCAGACGGTTGTTGAGTGTAAATCTCATCCCGGCTAGCACCAAACAATGCAGAATGAATTGTAAACTTTGAAAAATAATCAGCCAAGCGACCCTATGCCTCTTTCAGTAGACAAACAAGTTGCAGGGTGCAAATGGATTTATAAAAAGGTCGGGTTACAACTGCCACCCCTGCCGCGTGTGGGGGGCAACAAATAAACGGCCTGGGGACTCGACCCGCAATCGGTGCCCCAAACCCCTCCCCCTGCCACCCCTGCCGCGTGTGGGGGGCAACAAATGAATTTATATGTTGCAACTAAATGTCGATGATACTCTTCATTGCCTTTATGCTAAATACCATGCTCACATGTATGAAGTTGATTATTTTTGACACTTTTTGTCCGATCGTGAAGATGTCCTATGTTTATTTCTCTATGGTCACTGATTCCCATTGGACTCTTCATCTGCTCGATGCTAGGAATGTCTTCTTGCGTGGCTTTATTGATGAGAAGGTCTATATGCAGCAAGATCCTTCGTCGCATTTGGGGGTCGTATCCCGGGTTTTCCACCTTCGTTCGTTATTCTCTATATGGACTTAAGTTGCCCCCCATGTCTGGTTTGACAGATTTGTGTTGTGGAAACTAAATTTTAGATTTCTCAGAGTAAGAAACATCACTTCGTCTTTAGTTGGCAAACTTCCTCTAGTAGTATCTTGTTGGTTGTATATGTTAATAATATCATCATCACCTAGAGTAACTCACACAAGATCGATTATCTTCGGGCCTATCTTCATCCCTAGTTTCATACCAGGGACTTAGGTGTTTTGAAATATTTTACTGGCATCGAAGTATCGTGATGCAATACAAGGATCTTTCTCTCTCAATGCTAATATACGTTGAATCTTTATAGGAGACCGACTTGTCTTAAGCCAACTACCGCCAACACTCCTATTGAGCCTAAGAAAAAGTTGCTTCATGATGTTAGTGAGCATTATTCTCTTCCGGAGTAGTATATCCGCTTTGTTGTGAAACTAATTAACTTACAATGACTTGTCCTGATATTGCCTGTATTGTTAGCAAGTTTAGTTCAATTTATGGAGTATCCCACGAAGTCCTAGCGGGACACAGTTCTACGCATCGTCAAATACATGGTGGGTGTGATTTTCTTTATTTTGATCACGATCACATGGATGTTGAAGTATTTTGTGATCCCAACTACGCCGATTGTTTATCTACTCGAAAGTTCACTTCTTAGTTTGCGGTATTCTTTGACGGTAACTTGACCCCGTGGCGTAGTAAGAAATAGACCTTTATCTCACGATTCTTTGTCTAGTCCAAACACCGCTCCATGACAACTGACACTATCGAGTTTGGATTTGCCAATCGCTCTATGAATTTATCTATTCACTAAAGAATCCCCACAACGATTGCTCCCAAATTTGTTTTAATGGACCAAACACATTGGGGTGGACTGCCACTTTGTTCGGTATCTATGTCCCAACTTGAGGGGGAGTTTGTATGGTCTTGTCCTTTATTTTTTTTCGGGACTTGTATTCCAAGCTGGATTCTAGCTTGAGAGGGGGGGGTGGATCCAGACCGGCCTACATTGGTGTTCTCCTATTATGTATCTTGTAGCTCTCACTTCTTAGCGAGTTACGGGATTCCATTCGACAGGACCATTTAAAAAATGAAAATAAAAATGATAAAATAACTAACTAAATACTGACAAATCAGTATTTTAATTATTTATAATATATTATAAATTAATAATATCGTTAATACTTAATAAATGTCATTCCATTACTCCCCATTCTATTTCTCTCAATTCCATTAGTATATTCATACCAAACAGGGCGTCAAAGAGTCCTGCATGTACACCAAACCGGATCCAAGGGTTTGCATGCAGTGGAAATCTCATAATTGGGAAGGTTTTGGAGCTGGGAAATGTATCTGTTGAGTTATGGAGGAGTTGCACAGGACTGGAGAACTGGAGGATAAATGTTCGAGCTTAACACTTTGGTGAGCTGAAGGTCAACATGGCTCTGTGGAAAACTAAAAATTCCTGATTAATTACCCCTTTTTAGGGTATTATGTATGTCTAGTACATGATGACTCAAATCATTTTGGACAATTGACATTTTATGACTGAAGTCATGTTGTGCTACCACCATATGTAATATTGTTGTAGTTTATTCTGCAATGTGAAGTTGAACTCCATCCGCAGTTTTGCTCTTCTCTGAAGATCATGGAAAAGCCAGTAAAATTTATTTAAACCCATAAATTATTGCCAATTCCATCTATAACAGGGATAAGGAGGAGAAGTAATAGCTTGATTGGCCCACTTACCCCATAATGATGGTTAACCAATGTAAATGATCTGTTTGTATTTGTCTTTTCTAAACTTTCCTGTTCAGATGATGTAGTTTCTGGGACATGAGATCTTTCATCCTCTTTTAAGCATGCCCTTTCATTACTTTTGTTCTGGTATGTCTGTATTTAATATAACTGAATTGTGATACCATCTGTTTGGGTGTCCTGTCTCACTAGCAATGAAGATAGAATATCCGGCAGGTTTAGCTTGATTTAAAACATTCATATTTTACCCTGTGCTGGCATTCGTTTACAGTGTTAAGGAATCTGGTTGCGGGTTTGTTAGCATTGTTTTTGTCACTTATCTAATACTTCAACCTCAGTAATTTGATCTTGTATACCTTGGTGGGAGAAACATGTGTCCTTGCACAGAATGCTCTGGCTGATGTGTTAGATGTCATCTGCTGTGCTACTTCCTCTTTATTCCTTCCAAGTTGCTCATTGTACCATAGAGGTATAACTGATTTAGTGATACTTCAAAGCTACTTGAGCTCTACTTGAAAACTACTCGAATTTGGTTCAATTTTTTCCAAGTCAAGCTCCGGCCCAAGCTACCCGGGCAAAACCTTAAGCTGAATTCGAGTACTAAACTAAGTTAATCTAGTTGTTGACGAGCCTAATTGAATATTGAATATTTTAATAGTCGAGTTCGTGCTTCGCCATAGAGCTTCAAAATCCATTTGGGAATTGCAATCTAGTTTGAGCTCAGGTAGTTTGAATATAAATTGAATAATCAAGCTTAATCGAGCTAGTTCAAGCAGTCCGAGCTGATAATCTAGTGGAGTTCGAGTTTTAAATTCTTACTCAATCGAGTTTGTGCCAAGTATTGAGTGTTAAATTTTTATCGAGTTCAAGCCCGAGCAGCGTACTGCTCATCTTGGCTTGGCTTGCATTGGCTTGTTTACACGTACGTGGTCCCATATGCACTACACTTTTTGTGACCTTGTTTCTCATTTTACGTATCTTTAATAATTACTTTGTGTTGCTCACAGTCCCTCCCTGAACAAACACACCTTTAATAATTACTTAAATATTAAGCATACAAGAATATTAGTTCGTATTGTGCCATGTTTTTTGAGTTTTTGATTTGTGTTAATTTCAATATGTTGCTAAATGATTAGTTGTGTTGGCTTTGATATAGTAGTTTTCTTTAAGATATCTGCCTTTGTCTTTGGATACATTGTAGGGGCAGGAGCAGGAGCCGGAGTAGGAGTAGAAGCCTTGGAAGCGACTCTAAGTTGGAGTTAAGCATGAGTGACAGCAGTAGAAGCAGGCCTGGTGCTTCAAATCAGGTGTGTAGAAATTTTTCTTCTGGGAGATGTTGGAGAGGCGATCGCTGTCAGTATCTCCACAATTCTAATCAAAATAATGAAGATCGGAGACATTCTGAATGTAATTCGATAGATGGGCGAGATAGGAGGTCTGCATGGGGCTGTCCTCCAAATTATTCCGCACGGTATGAAACTAGGGAATACGCTACAAAAAATGGAAGATCTGTTGATTTCAATGAAGGGGTAAAAGACCGAAAAAGTAGAGATGCATCATCCGAGCACCCTTTTGATCATGAATATCGTAGGGCTGGCCGTATTCCTTGCAGATTCTTTCCCACAGGAAATTGTCGTAATGGAAAAAATTGCAAGTTCTTACATCATGGTCAAACTGATGTTAATGTTGATGGACGGTCACCGTATGACAGATGCAAGATGGACCGCAGCTCAGGTCATGGTGAAAAATTTAAAGGAGAGCGAAATTGGGGGGATTCATTGGACTCTGTTGACTTTTCTGAAATAAAGAATGAAAAAATTGATTGTTCTGCAATAAAACAAAGTTTGCCGTCAGTGAATGATGAATGGGATTTCAGATTTGACCATGAAAATGAATTGTCTGCTGCTATAAATAATAGCAACTCTATACAGAGCGATGAAAATGCATTAATTCAGTGTGGTGCAGAAAATAGTGTACCTGAATTGGGTGTTTCGAAGGCAACAGATGCTGAGAAATGGATCGGAAAAATGGAAGAACCTGTACTGTTGAATTGTAGAGTGAGGTCTCCAAGCAGTATCATCAAGGAAGGAGTTGAATATCTCTCTCACAATTCTCACCCAACTTGTAGTTTGACCTACGCAAACACTGCTGAACATGATACAATTCCTGAAGGTTCCATTTGGATGCATCGGTCTCCTGCATCTATCCAGCCAATGGTATATGGAAAATCTTTTTCTGAATCCAAGCCTAGTTCAAGGGTGGATCTTGCACTCTCACATCCTAGTGGTGATAGAAATGCAAGTGGAAATGGCTCTGGTGTGTACCCTGATATAAATTTCTCAGCTGCAGTCTTGACATGCAGGCCGAATGGTTATGATAACAGTAGCTCAAGTGCCCAGCCTCTAACAACCTCAGATGTGGTTGGACATGGCCAATTGAAAAATGTCCCAACCCATATAAGAGAGCAACCTGTTCCAACCTTTGATGTGGCTGGAGAAGGCCAACCATTTCTTCCAAATCTTTTAACTGAGCCGTCAGTTTCAGTCTCAAATGCGGATGTGCGAGGTCAATTGACACATCTCCCAATCCCTGGGGAGGGAAATTCTGAAATTTTTCCAACTCAAGTGCAGTATTTAGAGGGACAGTTAAAAAAACCAGTTGTTGCTGGTGGAAACACTCCACTGGCGAGATCAGAGATCTTGCCTCCTCCAAACACTGTCAATAATGAGCAACTTGCTCAACTTACCAATCTTTCAGCCTCCTTGGCGCAGTTGTTAGTAAATGGGAAACAGCTACCACAGCTATACGCTGCTCTAAATCCCACCACTGCGGCGATACCTCTTCCTCTTCCAAACAATGTAGGCCTGGCTTCACAAGTTGCTTCAGTATCCTGTGAACCAAATTCAATTGCCGGCTCTCAAAAGCAGCATGATCCATTAAGTGATAACACTGAGCTGATCAAGCCTGGTATCGTTCTTTCATGGTTTCCATCAAAGTTGGTTGACTGTATGTTTTAAAAAATTTGCATCTTTATCAAGAATACTTTCATTTGTTTGTTGCAGGTGAGCTAAGTGGTGTCAATTCCTCGAAAATTGTAGTCTTGGGGGATTTGAATCAGGGGAAATCAGTTGCAGATCTTGAGGCCAATGGAAGTAATAGAATGGAAGCCAAGGAAACGGAGAAAAATGACGAGGAAGCACCTGTTCACTTATCAAATCCAGGAGCAAATGATCAGGTTGATGCAAACAAGAAAAACAAGGATGCCAAGGGGCTTCGGGCATTCAAATTTGCACTAGCAGAATTTGTCAAGGAACTTTTAAAGCCCACATGGAAGGATGGTCAGATAAACAAGGATGCTTACAAAATTATAGTGAAGAAAGTGGTTGACAAGGTGACGGGTACAATGCAGGGGGGGTCTATTCCTCAGAACCAAGATAAGATCAACCATTACCTGTCATTTTCTAAGCCAAAGCTGACAAAACTTGTCCAGGTGAGCATTAAATGCATTTGGTTTTAGGCCAAAGTTAAAAAATAAGTTTGGTCAAATGTCTCTAAATCATGAACCTCACATTTGTGCCTTTGAAAATCCTTTGACCTTTTTAGTCATCACTGATGAGAATTATTAATCGCAGTTTAATTAAATTGTTTATAAAAGTAGGTATCCTATACTTTCATTGCTATCATTTGTGTTTATAGAGTTCATTTAAAACATTTAGTATCTTCCATTACCCATTATTGATGTGTTCCACAATAAGCTTGGCACAACCTTGGTTTTGTAGTGTGTTTTAGACCTCTAGGATCAAAAAGAGAAACTTTCTTTGATTTCATATAACATAATAAACATTTCTTATCACCTCCGTGATATATGGCATGCAACAAGTATAATACAAAAATCATGGTGACCACTAGTCCAATTCACACATGCCCATGGAAACTCATACTGTTGGGATCACATTTCACCTCAATTGTTCAGTACTTGCAACCTCGGTTGTCAAAACGAGGCATCTCGGCTGCGATCGTGCCGACACTGTGCGGAGCGGCACCCCACCGCTAAAGGTGGTTGGATCATGGGCGGAATACGATCGCGTTGCCTCACCCGTGATCCCGGTCGTTGCACTTCCGCTGCGATCCCAGCCGTCGCGCTTCCGCCGCGATCCCGGTCCTCACTGCTGCGCTCTGTTCTGGCGCCAAAGAAATGGTTTTTTTTTTGCCCCGTAAGTGGTCAAACCCCTCGTTTGCCTGAGGCATCATATTTTCTCCTGCAACGATGACACCCTCCTTGCTGGTACACCTCCCTTTTTTTTCTTCAGGTGCCCCTTCTTCTTCCTCCAGTCACTGCTGCACACCCGTTTTTTTTCCAGGTGCCCTTTCTTCCTCTGCAACAGACTTCTCCTTTCTTTCGTTCGCTACCATCCATCTGTGCTTAGCATCTATTGCTGTGCTCCACACTATTTTGACAACACCGACAACCACTAAAAACAACGACAAAGTGACAACAACCTTTTATCGGTATTTTTTTTTGGTGATCCAAACATCTGTCTTTTATTTGTTATTTGGGTCAAACAAGCCTTTTAAACCCACCTTTCTATTAATTCTGCATTCTCTACAGCTATGATTTCATTTTCTCAGCCATCTATTGCACCGATCGATGCTACAACAATACAGTCTTTTCCACCATTGGTGAAGCCTCAAGGAAAAAATTTAGACATTACTTGGCAGTGGAATTCTGTAAGAGACCAATAATAAAAAGAAAGTCACATGTGATTTTTGCATGATAGAGACCAATGGTGGTATTACTCGAGCCAAAGAACATCAAATGGAATTACTGGAAATGTTCAGAGGTGTAAGTGAAAGACAAGCTTCTTGCAGTGCAAACAAAGAAAAAAGCTGACAAATCAGCAGATATGAATGAGATTCATGATATTAATAATAATATGGAGGAAGAGCTTGAAGAAATTCATGCTTTTGAGAGTAGAAAAAAGAAGAAGTTATGCATCAAGTGCATCATTAAGTGGCAACAAAGTGAAAAATGTGAAAGGACCACTTGATGTAATGTTCATGGAAGATCCGACCAGAGTAGTCAAGGATGCAAATCAAACTAACATTAAAGATGCTTGAAGCAAGCCATTAATTGATTGAACAATGCAATACATAAAGTGATTCCTTTGCACAAATGGAATTGCTTTTAATGTTGTTCGATCGAGAAGCTTGAAGATGACGGTGGAAGCAATTGGGCAATATGAACCACACTTGGAAGTTTCAAGCTATCATGAGTGTAGGGTTCATCTTCTTAAAAAGGAGTTAGAATATACAAAGGTGTTGTTGAAGGGTCATGAAATTGAACAAGATAACTATGGTTGCTCAATCATGCATGATGGTTGGACAAATAAGAAAGGAAGAACCTTGATCAATTTCTTGATAAATTGTCCAATCGGTTCAATGTTTATAAAAAATGTTGATGCATCAAGTTAAGTTAAAACGGGAGAGGCGATTTTTAAGTTATTGAATGATTTTGTCGAAGAGATTGGAGAATCAAAAGTTGTGCAAGTAGTTATTGACAACGGAAGCAATTTCAAGTTAGCCGGTAATAAAAAACTTTTGTTTTAAATGTACTTGCATTTCATTTTAATATTTATCAATTCAGTTAACAAGGAAGAACCTTGATCAATTTCTTGATAAATTGTCCAACCGGTTCAATGTTTATAAAAAATGTTGATGCATCAAGTTAAGTTAAAACGGGAGAGGTGATTTTTAAGTTATTGAATGATTTTGTCAAAGAGATCGGAGAATCAAAAGTTGTGCAAGTAGTTATTGACAACGGAAACAATTTCAAGTTAGCCGGTAATAAAAAACTTCTGTTTTAAATGTACTTGCATTTCATTTTAATATTTATCAATTAAGTTAACAACTTAAGATTTTAATTGTTTGTTATTGATTTTGTATGATTTTAGGCAAGTTGTTGATGACTAAGAGGCAACACTTATTTTGGACTCCATGCGCCGCACATTGCCTTGATTTGATATTGGAAAACATTGGCAAGCTTAGTAGGATGAAGAGGGTTATAGAAAGAGCCATTAAGCTTGTGGCCTTCATCTACAACCACTCATTGACATTGAACATTATGAGGCGGTTCATCAACAAAACTGAGTTGGTGAGATATGAAGTTACTCGGTTTGTTAAAAATAATCCCAGAAAGATGTTCACTTCTGAAGAGTGGTTGAGACCCAAGAATGCAAAGGAAGCAAAGGGAAAACATGGTGGTGACGTGTTGATGCCATCATTTTGGAATGATGTTGTTTATAGCCTCAAGGATATGGGACCTCTTGTAGAATTTCCTAGATTGGTTGATAATGAGAAGAAACCCCCAATGAGTTTCATTTATTTGAGGCTATGGACAGGGCAAAAGAGACCACTCAAAAGATTTTCAAGAATGATAAAACCAAGCATAAGGATATATTTGAGATATTTGATGAAAGATGGAATTCTCATCTGCATCATCCATTGCATGCTGCGGGTTATTATTAGAATTCCCAATTTTTCTATGAAAATCCAAGTATTGAAAGATATGCAGAGGTGATGAAAGACTTTTATGATTGTATTGAGAGATTGTCTTCGTCTTGAGGAAAAAGACAAGACTTGTTTAGAATCGACAACATATAGGAGCGCACAAGGCCTCTTTGGTGGGGAAGGTTGCATGCAACAACAGAGTAAAATAGCTTCTGGTAAGAGTTTATTTTTATCTTGATTATTTAATTACATGATCCTTAATTTAGATCATTACAAAACAACGCTAATAAATAATAATTGCAGTTGAATGGTGGAAGAATTATGGAGGAACACCATCTTTGATGAAAATTGCCATCAAAGTTTTGAGCTTGACATGTAACTCATCGGGACGTGAAAGGAATTGAAGTGTCTTTGAGCATGTAAGTAACTTAGTATCAATACTCAACTCGCTTTCATTTAAGCTTAAACTTCATTAGTGATACTAATGTTTTTTTTTAATTTTTATCAAACAGATTCATTCTAAAAAGAGAAGTCGGCTAGAGCATCAAAGGTTGCAAGACTTTGTGTTCATCAAATACAACCAAACTTTGAAGGATCAATTTGATTCCAAAGATGTCATTGATCCAATTGTCGTATAGAATGTTGATGATGATAGTAGTGAGTGGTTTTTATAACAAATGAATGGTGATGAAGATGGCGGTGAAGATGAATTGGTGTTTGAGGATGACAACACCCTGACCTGGGGATTAGTTGAGGAAGCTACCAGGGCCGGTGAACCTTCTCATTATACAAGGAGGAAAACAAGAGGAGGAGCTACCCATGCTTCATGTTCAAGCTCTAAAGAAAAAACAAGGATGATTATTGAAGAAGAAGACGATGAACATGAATTAGATGATGATGATGATGATGATGGAGAAACAAATGAAGAGGAGATTTATAAAAGTGATGATAGCGAAAGTGAAGGTGAAGAAGAAATGAAAGATCTTGAAAATGAAGAAGATGATTGAACTTCAGTTGTTCTCATGATTATTGTTTATGAATAATTGGATGAGACATGTGTTTGATGCATCATGAATTTATGAATGTTTTTAATTATGAATTTGAATGTGTTTTCACTTTTTATGTTTTGTGTTTAAATTTTCAACATATATGTGTAAAATTCTATAATTTAAATTATTTTAACTGCCCCGCGATTGGATAAAAAAGCGGCCGCAACGCAATCTGCGTCGCCGCTTTCCTGTTATAGGACCCCTGCCGCGTCACGCTGCGATCCGAGATTGAAAACTATGCTTGCAACATTGCAACCCGAAACTTGCAACTAAACAAAATACTGCATGCACACCAAACTGTGACCGAGAGTTTGTTGAGTTCTCTCTTAATTGAGCCAGAATTTGATTGCAAGCATGGTAGAAGTGGAAGAAATACCCTATCCTATACCAAGTTGGTATCATAGCCAATTTGCTGGAAATCAAGCAATTTCATCATCAATTTGAAGCCTTCATGGCTATGTACAAGGACGATCAAGCACAAATGGAAACCATGTCCCAGGAGTTGGCAGATCCGTCGAATGAGTTGTCATCCCGAAAGGGAAAGAGTGTGGAGCAGGAGGGGGCAGACAATGTGGGTGGATCTGACAGAAGCTTCAACATGTCTGGAAGCTGAGAGAAAGGGCTGATGTTTTCCCAAATAGCGTGATTGGATTTCCTTAGATACGATGAAATGGAAGACCCAATTGGATGGGTAAATAGATGTGAGCATTTCTTTAGAGACCCGAAGACACAAGAAAGTGAGAAGTAGCCTTGTTTTTTAGTGGATTGAATATTGCTCTAGATGTTGGACTCTTGAAACCTAAAGATCTAACATCAACAGTTGGCTTAGCTTGGGATTTTGGGAGGAAAGCGCTTGCTGTGAAGGAAAGGAAATTTAATACTGTGGTGTCTGTGACAAAACTACCTTTTATTAAGCGTTTGAGTAAAGCAGTGATGGAAGATAGGAGGAAAAGGGACTGTTTTAATTGCGATGAGCCGTTTATTGTTGGACATCGTTGCAAGAGGCTATTTTGGTTGGAGTGTGGAATAAGCTGGGGATAGTGCTGGGGAGGAAGTAAATACAGAGGATTCCCAGGAACAAGATCTGGGAATATCTCTTCAAGCAATGATAGGAACAGAAAGATCCCAAACTGAAGTACACATAGTTTTCTTGATGTTGCCATGGTTTCCCATCTGTCATTGACTATGGAACCTAAGGATTCTCTTAAGGTATTAGTGGCAAATGGCGGCAACATAAGGAGTGGAGGTATATTTAAAAATGTGGAGATATCACTCGGATTAAAAAAATTTAAAGTGGATCTGTATACACTACAGTTATGCAGAATTAATGTTGTGTTTGGGGTAAATTGGTTGAAGTCACCGAGGGTTATTGGCTGGGATTTTCGTTCTATGAGGATGCGTTTTGAGATGGATGGAGAGCGTGTTGAGTTATAGGGTTTCATGAAGCAAGTTTTGAAACCGGTGATCATAGTACCAATGTCTGAAGTTGAACTCGAGAGGGAAGTGAAATTACTATTGACTGAGTTTGATGATCTTTTCCAGCCCTTAATGAATATTCCTCCTCCCCGTAGTTGTGACCACAAAATCAGGTTGCTACTGGGAACAACCCCAGTGGTTGTAAGGTTTTATCGATATCCACATCAACAAAAAGTCAAGATCGAAAGGCAGTGTGATGAGATGTTGTCCGAAGGAGTTATTAGACAAAGCCAATCTCTATTTTCTTCACCGGTTCTATTGGTTAAAAACATAGTTATTTACGGCGCATGGCGCACAACGGCGACAAGCGCCCCCGGCGCAAAAGCGCATGGCGCGGCGCACGGCGCGTGGCAATATTAACTTGCGGCGCATAGAAGAGATGCATACATATATCAACAATAGCAAATAATAAATTATACAACAATTATATAAATATAAAAGATTTGTGTCAATAATTCATATTTCATCCATCAAAAAACAAAATTCAACAATGACACACAAAATAGGAAATGCAAACAAAGATTAAAACATATAACATTTAAGGACCGAGGGTTCTCTCATTATCACTCTCGGAATCAGCAGGAGAGACTTCATCATCCCCAGATGATTCTTCCCCACCACAAGGCATCTCTTGAACATCTTCATCTTCTTCACTTGTTTCATTCTCAATCTCTTCCTCTTGCGCTTCTTCTTCTTGTTCTTGAATAGTATCTATTGATTTCTTTTGTAAACACTTGGTGTGAGAACTTGATGCTCTAGTCGTATGGGCCAATTCTTCTGCACCGGAAGCCAAAGCCACATCACCCCAAGTCAAATCATCGTCATCAAAAACAAAGTCATCAGCTGCATCACGCTCCTCATCCACGGCACCAAGCAACCACTCATTGCAGTCATCAATTTCCTTCGAAGAGATAGGGTCAATGGAGTCTCGTTCATTGAATCTGCGCATCAAGGCTCTATTATACTTGATAAAAACCAAGTCATTCAATTTTGCTTGAGCAAGCCTATTTCTCCTTTTTGTGTGAAGATTTTCAAAAACACTCCAATTTCTTTCACAACCTGAAGCACTGCATGTAAGACTGAGCACTTTTATTGCAAAATGTCTCAAGTGTGAAGCTGATGCACCATTAGTTGCCCACCAATCAGCAGGTGCCCTCAATTTCCTATTTCTTATTGCCAAATCAGTGCCAAGAGTGCCCAATGCCTCTATATTTTGTCAAGACTTCAGCAATCTTATCAACCATCACTATATCAGGTGTCAATCTTTGAATGCATTTGATCAAACCCATATTTACCTCTTCATCAGCCTCAATGTTAGGATGATCATAGAAGAACTCTGGATTCAAAAAGTATCCTGCAGCATGCAAAGGCCGATGAAGTTGAACTTCCCATCTTTGATCAATTATTTTGAAAATCTCTTTATATTTTTCTTCTCTATTGTTGAAGGCCTTTGCAATTGATTCTTTTGCTCGATCCATGGCTTCGTATATGTATCCCATAGGAGGCTTTCTTTCCCCATCAACCAAACAAAGCACTGTGGAGCACCCACTTTGAGAGAATAATTGACATTGTTCCAAAAAGAGGCACTTTGCACAATCAAAACAACATCTTTCCCTTTCCGCTCCTTTGCCCATTTACTTTGATTCCATTCATCAGAAATGAACATCTTCCTCAAATTAGCTTGTTGGGTATACATGCTAGAAAGTGTGATCATGACAGTGGCAAATCTAGTCTTTCCAGGTCTAAGGAGCTCCCTTTCTTTGGTGAATTGTCGCATCAAGTTCAATACACCGGCATGGTTATAAATGAAACCACTAATTGTCACCGCCTTCTTCAAAGTTTTAGCAAGCATAGGAATTTTCCAAATATCTTCTAAGATGAGGTCAATGCAATGAGCGGCGCACGGGGTCCAATACAAATTAGAATAAGTTGCCTCCAATAATCTCCCTATTAAAAAATAGAAAATAAAGAACTCATATTAGTAAGTAATAAAAATCATTGAAAAAAAATAAAAGTTTAAAAAAATATCAACGTAAGTATTGTTGACAACAATGATATTTACCAGCAAAAACATTATTTGAAGCATTGTCAGTGACAACTTGTATCACATTGGATGGTCCAACCTTCTTGACAAATTTATCCAACAAATCAAACATCCTTGTTTCGCTCTTTACATAAGAAGAAACATCAACCGATTCAATAAATACTGACCCCTTTGGGCTATTAACCAAGAAATTTATCAATGTTCTCCCCCTTCGATCTGTCCAACCATCTGCCATGACTGAACATCCTTTTCTTGCCCACTCCTCCCTAAATTCCTTCAACAGTAAATTTGTATGTTCTAATTCCTTTTTAAGCAAAGGAACTCTTACCTCATGGAAGCTTGGAGGTTTCATACCTGGTCCGCATTGTCCAACTGCCTCAACAAATGCCGAAAAACTATCATAATTGACAGCATTGAAAGGAATTCCGGCATCATACATCCACCTTGCAAACAATTGGCAAGCATGATCTCTTTTCTCCTTCTTGTATGCATCCATGACAGTTGTTTGTCTAACATTAGACAATTTTCTTTGTCGTACAACTTCTTCTGGACTTGGAGTGAAAAATGCATCTATAACTCCCTTTGCCTTGGATAGAGGATAGTTATTGCTTCCTTTTTGAGAACCTGATCCTTGTGGCATGCAACTGTTACTTGAAATAGCTTTCCTTTTCTTTCCACCATCAAATATTGTACGTTCTAGACCTTGCACCTCTTCTTCTATAAAATCATCATCAATTGCATATATCCCAGGCCCGACTATATTCCTTTTTTCCTTCAAAGCCCTTCTATCTTCATCAATTTTTTTTAGCTCCTCTCTCACATGTGCCGGACAATTTTGGCATGCGGTTGTGTTTCTATATCCACCGGCCAAATGTTGTTTGGCTCTTGTAATACCTCCCTTCGTTACTTTTCAACAAATTTTGCATTTTACTGAATTTTTATCTAAAGGATCTGTTAACATGCAATATTGCCAAGCAGGGTCTTGTTGCCTTGGTTTAGACATTTTGAAATATCACAATTCCTGAAATATTTAAAACAAATAATTACATATTTTAAACCATATATCTAAAAAAACAATAAACAAAAAATAAAAAAACACAGCATCAAAAAAAAAAAAACAGTGAACTGCCCTCAATAGGGAGGACAGCAGCAACTGAAAAAAAAAACATTGAACTGCTGCCCTCACTGAAGGGCGGACAGCAGAAACTAAAAAAAAAATAGAAAACATAAATAAAATTGAATAAAAAATTCAGTACTTGGGTTGCCGCCTGCGCCTGCCTCGGACGAGGAGGGGTGGGTCGTCGTGGTCGGTTAGCCTCGATCGGAAAGCAGGTGTCGAGGGAGGCGATTGGCATCGAGGGGCTGGGTCGCGGCTCGCGGGAAGAGGAAGGGAGGTGACTGGCACCGAGGGGCTGGGTCGCGGCTCACGGGAAGAGGAAGGGAGGCGACTGGAGGTATGTTTGGGTGTTTTTTTTTAATCGGGCGGGATAGGGTACGATGCGGGTTAAAAAAATGCAAAAAAAAAAACTTTTTTACTTTGGCGCAGTGGCGCGCGCCACGCCACTGCGTGCCATGGCACACCATAGCGCGCGCCACTGAGCGCCTTTCCAGATGCGCCATGGCGAAGCCATGGCGTGGCGCGCGCCATTAATAACTATGGTTAAAAAAGTGGACAATTCTTGGAGATTTTGTATTGATTACCGACTTCTTAATGAAAACATGGTAAAAGATAAGTTCTCTATTCCAGTTATTGAGGAATTACTTGAGGAATTATATGGGGCCAAGTATTTTTCAAAATCAGATTTAAGCTCTGGTTATCATCAATTGAGGATGAAGGAAGAAGACTTTGAAAAGACGACTTTCCTCACTCATCATGGACATTTTGAGTTCTTTATGACATCGTTTGGACTTAACAATGTGCCATGGACGCTTCAAGCCTTGATGAATGGAGTTTTTTAAGGGGTGTTGTGAAAATTTGCTTTAGTATTTTTCGATGATATTCTTATCTATAGCAAGACCTTGGACTGAGCATTTACACCACCTTAGGAAGAAGACATTTTCTTTGCTGCGACAAGATCAATTGTTTCTAAAGGTTACAAAATGTGTTTTTGCTCAACATGGCATATCTTGGGCATATTATTTTGGACGTAGGTGTTAAGGCTGATCCCAACCTAAGTGGATGATAGAGATTCAAGAAGGAAAGAGGAATTTCTATTTAAGAATCTGGAAAACTGCTACAGAATTACAGTGGTAGTAGAAGAAAAAGAAGAGCATGGACAAGATTGAAGTTACTCTCCTGGGATACACTCTCTAAAGCCGAGGTCTAGCCCTCCCAATCAGCTACAGATGAAAGAAACTCCAAAACAGTCTGTATTCCCCTTCCCACAGCAATCCATCTATTTGCTAACCCAACCTAACACCAACAGCCCTAACATACTCCCAACAGCCCAACTATGCCCCTGGCAGTTGCCAACCCAACCCACACAGACTGCCCCTACCCCATGTTCCTATCATTCCCTCCTTGAAAAACCACCTTGTTCTCAAAGTGATTATTTGGTTGGCATAGACATACCGACTCCATCTCCCGTCTTCAGAGAATGTATGTGTTAACCAAATCTTCCTGTGACAGGGCTGAGAGGAGCTTAAACAAGCCCTTTTCAATTCAGCCTCCTGGCCATTCCTCTGTTTCTCAAATCGCGCCACCACAGCTGCCAATTCCTTTGCCATTTCACACTCTTCATTTGCTTTAACAGCATGGAAGTTGGGTGAATATCCCTAACTTGAAGTGGCTGGATTTCCAGAAAGAACTTTTTCATGTGCTACTGATCGAACTCCCTGCTCAGCCAACCCGAACACTAAAGCTTGTTTATGTCTCCCCTCAGCTGTGAGAGAGCTTCAGGCATACCAAAGAGTGCCTTGTATGAACATGTATTGGCTTTTCTATCCATATTGCAATCTTGTATGGCCATGTGTACAACATATTTCCACTTTCGCTTCAGAAGCAAGGCACTATGAATACAATGGCAGCCATGCCTTGTATGAACATGTATTGGCTTTTTTAGCCATATTGCAATCTCGAATGGCCATGTGTACAGCATATTTCCACTTTAGCTTCAGAAGCAAGGCACCGTGACAATCCAGGATTTCAGTGCATGCCACAATACCAGAGAAATAAT
This sequence comes from Viscum album, assembly GCA_963277665.1. Taxonomy (NCBI): domain Eukaryota; kingdom Viridiplantae; phylum Streptophyta; class Magnoliopsida; order Santalales; family Viscaceae; genus Viscum; species Viscum album. The sequence continues at coordinate 469,727,394 of OY728132.1, forward strand.
CCATGTCCTCTAGAGTTTTTCCGGAAGTCTGAACCAATTTTCTGCACCTCGGAAGCATAGCAGCAATGTTGCTTTTAAAGGGATAGCCATTATGAATGACATTGACTGTAGGTGGTTCTTGATCCTCCAGAAACGCTGAAACGGAATCTCCGCTGAACCTGTTTCGTCAAGCTCATCGAGCTGAAACACTGGATTACTGACAACAACTCTCTTTAATCCCACAATGAGTCGCCCTGTCATACTACGAATTTAAGCCCTCCTATGCCCTCTCATATCAGCTTTATCCATCACACCACCAACGGATGCATGCCCAGATTTTCTGCCCCAAGCAGCAACAATGGATGATGCCCAAAATGCTTCCCTCTCACCTGGTGGACCAACAAATCACCAAACCGACCCCCCTGCATCTGTTCTCAGTTTTTGTGCCGTCTGGTACTCAATAATCCATTGCATCAAACCACAGTAGTCACTGTTTAATTGTTCATTAGCAGTTTTCAAGTATGGTTCATGTTCTTCACCAACCTTCTGCCATGGAAAATCAGCAAAAAACTCCAGGAAAGTACGTGCACTGTTGTAACCTGGTTGCTGAGGTTGCATCTTTTTAAACCTCCTTAGCTCCTGTTGAACATGCTACCAAATATATGGTGGCATTCCTACAGTCTTTTGCTTCTGCTCAAGAACAGATATGAGCTTTGTAGCTTTAAATTGTCAGCACATTGAAACCTTCACCTCTTCCGGAGACAGTTGTATCGAAAAATGAGCCTCGACATTGGTAATCATGGCCACAGGTTCTCTAGGAAAAAATGGCATTTCGATTGGCTTGGTGACTGCGCACAACTCCTCCCATACCACAACTTGCATTTCCCTGCTGTCCGTCACAACCTTCCTCGGACCGCTTCTCCCATTTTTTGGTTGCAAGACTATGGTGAAGGCGAGCACCTCGGAGAACCTTTGTTTTGATATTAATGGCTACTAAAGAGCAGAAGTACAACAACTGGAGGATAACAGAAGGGAAAAGAAGGAAAAACAATCAGGAAGGGGTCGCTCCCTCTTTCCCGCCCAAGCCCTAGGCCGAAACAACTAACAACCACACTGCCCTCTCTCTCTTCCCAGCCCACTACTTATAACCGCCAGAGGGAATCTTCTAACAATAGCTCCGCTGGACCCACCTCAGTTTGTTGAAGGTGAGACCTGTTTTCCCTTCCTGGAATATACCTTTTAGGTGGCAGGTGCGCTGGTCCCATCATTGCCCCCATCCGAAAGATCAACCTTATCCCCAAGGCTGAGGGTGGGGAATTGATTGCGGAGGAAGAAATCATCTTCCCAAGTGGCATCTTTAGACGGGTGACCCTTCCATTGAACGAGCGATGTGGACACCATTTTGCTGGCTGTAGCGGTGAGACAAAATTTTGTCGGGTTTCGGGGCGGCTGTGGAGTCGGCGAAGGTGGGAGGAAGGTTAGACGGACAAGGCGGGGTGCCGAGAGCCTTCTTAAGTTGAGATACGCGAAACACTGGATGGATGCGAGCTGTCGGAGGTTAGTCCAGCTTATAAGCCATCGGACCAATGTGCTGGAGCACTGTAAAGGGGCCATAATATCGAGCAACAAGCTTCTGGTTGATGCGGGATTGGACAGACTTTTGGCGGTGAGGGCGGAGTTTCAAGAAAACAGACATGCCGACTTGGAAGTAGAGGTCCCGACGCTTTTAATCAGCATGGTGCTTCATGGACTGCTGTGGACGGGCCAAATGGTGTTTGAGTTGTCGGAGGGCCTCATCATGATCTGATAAAGCTTGTGCCACTGCCTCGACCCAGACCTCACTAGGGAGGAATGTAAAAATGGACGGTGGTTTGCAGCCATAAATGATTTCAAATGGTGTGGAGTTGATGGAAGCATGCCAAGTGGTGTTGTAAGAAAATTCAACCCAAGGAATCCAGAAAGACCACTCCTTTGGTTGATCCCCCCGGCAAAGCAGCGGAGGTAAGTTTCTAAGCAGCGGTTGACCACTTTTGTCTGGCCATCCGTTTGGGGGTGGTAGGCGGAGCTCATGTGGAGTTTGGTTCCTTGTAAGCGTAACAGTTCCGTCTAAAAATGACTCATAAAGATTGGGTCATGGTCGCTAACAATGGATTTGGGAATGCCATGGAGTCGGGCAATTTCCCGTAAGAAGAGTTCAACGACACCTTTAGCCGTGAAAGGGTGCTTGAGGGCGAGGAAGTGGGCATATTTAGAAAGTTTGTCTATAACCACAAGGATGGCATCAAAGCCCTTGGATTTGGGGAGGCCAAAATCTGTTAAGAGATCTTCCCAAATGGCAGCTGGGATCTGTAAGGGCTGAAGCAAACCAGCTGGTGAGAGGGATGAATATTTATATCGTTGACATACTTGACAGTTTCGGATGTAGCTCAAGATATGTTGGCGCATCCCGGGCTAATAAATGTTTGTTGCCAACTTTCTGTATGTTCGGTAGAAACCGAAGTGTCCCTCTTGCGGTGATTCATGAAATTTGGCTAGCAGTTTTGGGATCCAGGGAGAAGTGGCCGAAAGCACCAATCGACCATTATAGAGCAAGTTGCCCTCGGAAAGCGAGTAAGCCTTGGGGACCGCAGTTCCAGACAGCAGTTGCCGACGAATTTTGCTAAGAAGGGGGTCCGTGTGGGTATCTGTCACTAAGGCGACACCTTCTAGCCAGGTGGGGAAGGATTTAGAGAGGTGACATGCAGCAGTTTCCTCCTTCCGGGAAAGGGCGTCAACAACAGAGTTTGTCTTGCCCGGTTTGTATTTGACGTAGAAGTGGTAACCCAATAATTTGGCAAGCCAACATTGCTGATCCGGTGTGGTGATACGATGCTGCAAGAGATATTGGAGGCTGCTCTAGTCAGAAAAAGCTGTAAATGGCCGACCTAATAAGTATAGGGGCGGCAATGCTGGATGGCAAGCACCAAAGCCATGATTTCTTTCTCATAAGTGCACTTGGAGAGGGTGCGAGCTGCAAATGCTTTACTGAAAAAAGCGATTGGGCGTTGCTGCTGCATGAGGACCGCACCGACACCACGGCCCGAAGCGTCACATTCAATTTCAAAATGTTGAGAAAAATCTGGAAGAGCGAGGATGGGAGTCGTGGTCTGTAGTTGCTTTAAGTGGGTGAAGGCCTTTGCAGCGGTTGGAGTCCATTGGAAGCCGTTTTTGCGAGTGAGCTGATTGAGGGGTTGGGTGATGGTACCATAACCGTCTATGAATTTACGGTAATAGTCGGTAAGGTTGAGGAAATCGCGAACACCCTTTTAACTATGGAAGGAGTTGGCCAGTCTTCCGCGACTTTGATCTTATTAGGATCCACATCCACACCCGAATGTGAGATAATATGGCCCAAATAACCAATTTGACGGCGACCAGAAGAGCACTTGCGGCCTGTAGATGATGGAGATGGGCAAACCACTTCCTGCAATAAATAAGTATATCATCAAAAAAGATTAGGACAAATTGTCGGAGGAGGGGCTGAAACAAGTCGTTCATAATGACTTGGAATCGCGGACACCCTTGTCTGAGATGAGTTGGGTTGGGTCGGGTCTGAACCAAAAATAATGCCTGACCTAACCTGACCTGACCCGATTCGACTTGTCCTATTTTAATTGGGTCGAGTCCAAAAATCCTCTTACCCGACCCAACCCTACTCATGGACACCCCTAGGTATGAGTGGTGTCTTCCCTAGTAAATTTCATTGACATTGGTTTCCAATTAATGTGGACCTCGCCGAGGGTACGGAGCCAGGCAATCCCTAAGATCAAATTTAAATCTCCAATGTCCAAGACGTGAGCAGTGATGGAACAGGTGTAGGTGCCCATGGTTAACTGTAAGGATTTGCAAAAACCATGAGACCATAAAGTATGGCCATCGCCCAACTTGACACAGTGTTTTTGAGTTGTGAGGATGGAGAGGCTGAGCAGTTTTGTGCGCTTGGGAGAGATAAAATTGTGTGTTCCCCACTGTCAACTAGTACCAGGAGGGGAATGTCACTTATCTGACCTTCTACCTTCATTAAAGTTAATGATTAAGGACTCGCCAAATGGAAATGTGTACCGAAGCCATGGTTTTGGAGCAGCTGGCACTCAAGCTGGTCAGTAGGAGCACTAATATCGGGAGCAGTGTCGGCAATTGGCAGGGCTGTTGTGGCAGTGTTGGGGGGAACCTCTTCCCAAGCAGTAAGACACATTTTGGCATATGGGCATTTATGCATGGGAGTGTATGGATTTGCACAACGGAAACAGAGACTCTTTTTGCGGCGATCCTCCTATTCCTGGCTCGATAATTGATGTACTCCACGACTGCCTTGGGACGTTGGACGAGGAGCTCCTTGACTGGGTGTTGGGTTGGTTAACTCTGGACGTTTCTCCGAGCGAAATGGTGGAGAGATTGACTGGGGTGAAGTGGAGCGGAAGCTCGACTGATTAAAGTTACTCGAACAACCAAATTGTGGGCGGGAAGGAGGATCCCAAGGGAGACCAACACCCCTGCGGACAACTAATTCAATATGGTGGTCTAGGCGCATAGCCTGTAGGCGAGTGTTTGGGTTGTGTACACGCACCCAATCACATATGTCAGCACAAAGTCCATGAAGAAAATAGCCGACATATTGCTGCTCCGGTTGTCAAGGAAGAAGAGAGGCCAAATACTCAAAATGCTCGATATAATCTTCGATAGACCCGTGCTATTGAAGGTTCGCTAATTCTTCATATGGATTCTGTTTTTTGAGGCCACTAAAACGCTCCATGAGCTCCTCCTTGGAAGAAGACCATGAGACTGGTCGAACCTCATGCAAAAAAGTAAACCAGTTGATTGCAACACTGTCCATGCTCAATTGTGCAAAAGAAACCTTCTCTGATTTTGGTGTCTGATTAATTCGGAAGAATAATTCGGCCCTGGTAATCCAGCCTCGAGGATCCAAACCATCGAAGATAGGTAAGTCGACATGGCGGCTGGTGACCCGGTGATCATGGTCTGCAGGGGCGAGGGAGACGTTGGTGGCCCCAAGATGCTCCTGGGTGGGCGACGCAACAGCGCGGGAAGCAGATAAATCGGAGGAAGAAGAAAGATGTACCTCAAGCTGTTGGGGTAGTTTTTCTGAGCGGCGAACCAATGCCGTGATGTTTTGTTGATAATCGGTGAAGGTTTGGACTAATGTTTGACGCACCCGCTCATCTTGTTCACTGCGCGTCTGAAGATGGTCGGTAAGCGCAGCAATGACAGACGATAATGAGGTGAAAGTGGTATCGATTTTAAGGTTGAGGGCCTCTAGGCGCTGTTCGACACCCTCCAGGCGAGACTGATTACGAGTCTCCATGGGAAAGGCGCGACAGGTCGGACCAGTTGGTGAAGACGAGCACCCCAGAGAACCTCTGTTTTGATATTAATGGCTACTAAAGAGCATAAGTACAACAATTGGAGGATAACATAAGGGAAAAGAAAGAAAAACAATCAGGAAGGGGTCTCTCCCTTTTTCCTGCCCAAGCCCCAGGCCGAAACAGCTAACAACCACACTGCCTTCTCTCTTCCCAGCCCACTACTTATAACCGCTAGAGGGAATCTTCTAACAATAGCTCCGCTAGGCCCACCTCAATTTGTTGAAGGTGGGGCCCATTTTTCCTTCCTAGAATATACCTTCCAGGTGGCAGGTGCGCTCGTCCCATCAGACTACTTTCCCTGTCCTCTTCTATGTCTGACTTTCCCTTACTATCATTCCAAGGGGTACTCTTCACCTGGCTCTTCACGAGCTATGCCACAGTCGCCGACAGATCCTTTACACGGCCCTCCAGTCGTTGGAAACCATGCTCTACATTTTCAAGGCTGCCGATTCCACAACCACTAGACAATTCTCCATGTGCGTGGGATTCAAATTGCTGCATTTGCTTCAGTCCTCTCTTGATCAAGAACAATCAAGAACCTCTTTTCAGTTTCTCTCTAGAAACTCTATGATCAAAGCGATCTCTCTCTCAAGAACCTCTGAATAAAAGTACCAATTGATAGAGATTCAAGAAGGAAAGAGGAATTTCTATTCAAGTATCTGGAAAACCGCTACAGAATTAAAGAAGTAGAAGAAAAAGAAGAGCATGGAGAAGATGGAAGTAACTCCCCTGGGATGCGCTCCCTGAGGTCGAGACCTAACTCTCCCAATCCGCTACAGCCGAAAGCAACTCCACGACCACTTGGTCTCGAATGCGAATGCTTGGCCTCACCTTGAGTGAGAGGGTGTTGGCATCGACTGCCCTGAGTGATAGAATATTGGTCTAGGATGTGGATGCTTGGCCTCACCCTGAGTGAGTGGGTGTTGGCCTGGACCCGCCTTGAGTGATTGGGTATTGGTCCCGAATGTGGATGCTTGGTGTCACCTTGAGTGAGAGGGTGCTAGTATGGACCGCCCTAAGTGACAGGGTATTGTCCCAGGATGTGGATGCTTGACCTCGCCTTGAGTGAGTGGGTGTGGCATGGACCACACCAAGTGAGTGGGTATTGGTCCCAAATGTGGATGCTTGACCTCGCCTTGAGTGAGGGGTGTTGGCATGGACCACCTTGCTTGAGTGATAGGGCATCGGTCCATGATGGATGTTACGCCTTGCCCCGAGTGAGAGAGTGCTGGTTGTGATGTGGCATGGACTACCATGTGATCGGGTATTGGTCAAGGATGGATGTTAGGCCTCGCCCTAAGTGAGAGGGTGCTTGCTGTTGTGTGGCGTGAGACTTGACGCGTGGCCTTGTCTTGAGTGATAGGGTATTGGTCAAGGATGGATGTTAGGCCTTGCCCTGAGTGAGGAGGGGCTTTTAGCTGTTAATGTGGCATGGGACTTGATGCCTAGCCTCACACTGTGTGAGAGGGTGCTGGATGTTATGTGGCATGGGACTTGATGCTTGGCCTCACCTTGGGTGAGAAGGTGTTGGCATGGACCGCCTCGGGTGAGAGTATTAGTCTAGGATGAGATTGTGGAACCCTACCTTTCGTGAGAGGGTAGAGGTCGAGATTTGGTACAATGCTTCTGAGGTTTGGTGTAGACCGCCTTGTGATAGGGTATTGGTCAAGGATGGATGTTAGGTTTTGCCCTAAGTGAGAGGGTGCTAGCTGTTGTGTGGCATGGGACTTGATGCTTGGCCTTGCCTTGAGTGATAGGGTATTGGTCAAGGATGGATGTTAGGCCTCACCCTGAGTGTGAGGGTTTTGGCTGTTATGTGGCATGGGGCTTGATGCCTAGCCTCACACTGAGTGAGAGGGTGCTGGGTGTTATGTGGCATGGGACTTGATGCTTGGCCTCGCCCTGGGTGAGCAAGTGTTGGCATGGACCGCTCTGGGTAAGAGAGTATTAGTCTAGGATGAGATTGTGGAACCCTACCTTTCAAGAGAGGGTAGTGGTCGAGACTTGGTACAATGCTTATGAGGTTTGGTATGGACTCTACCTTGAGTGAGAGGGTAGTGGTTAGGATATGGTATGACACCTTGCCCTGAATCTTCAGTTATAGGTTGGGGTTGGGGTTGTGGCATGAGGTGATTTCTCTTTCCAGCGTTGGCTGAGTCAAGTATGGTCGGGGGTGTCGTGGTGGCCTGGTTAGAACACGATGACCCGACGTGCATGCTTGTATGCCTTGTATTTTTGTTTATTTTCTTCATGCATACATAGTTCATAGTTGTTAATGGCGCGCTATGGCACTCTATGGCTCGCTATGCCCTTGGCGTGGCACAAATGAAATGGCGCGCCATTGGCGCACGCTATGTCGCCTTTAGCGTGTGATGTCGCGCGTCGTAGCACGTCTTTTTTTGTGTGTGTTTGCATGTTTTTTTGAACCCTACCTGACTTTGCAAGTGACCCAACACCCCACCGCCGACGAGCCAACCCTTGCCAACAACGAACTAGCTCCCATTGAAGACGACTCAACCTCAGCCAATGACAACGTAACACCCTGTGCGGTCGACCCCACCCCTACCGACGACGTCCCCGCCCCTGCCGATGACGACCCGACCCCAGCCGATGACACACCTGACCTTGCGATTGACCGCACGCCCTCTGCCAGCTATGCCTTCGCCCCTCCTCTTCTTGTTTTTTTGTTTTTGATTTTTTTGTCTTGTATTTTATGTTTCTGCAGGTGCACGACCCTTTTTAGTTTTTTTATTTGTTATTTTATGTTTTATTTTTGTTGTGTTATGTTTTATTCTTCATATTTATGATTTATGATTTTTATATTTCATATTGGCACCATAAATGAAATATCCACTCGCAATGCTGTGCGCTAAGGGCCCTCATCGTCATTTTGCACCGTGCGCCATGAACTATGACACAAGTATGTGATGGCTTATGCATAGTTTATGGCGCACCACACAAAATGGTGATGGGGACCCTTAGTAGTATGGTGCATGGTGTTGCACGTAAAAATTTTATTTATGGTGCCCATATGATATATAAAAATAATAAATTTTAAATATGATAAAATATAAAACTGAACAAAGACAATGCATATAAAATAACAAAAGAATAAAAATTAAAAAAGGGGCTGCAGAATAGAAATATCAATTTAAACAAATGAAACATGCATAAAATAAAAAAACAAAAAACAAAATAAAAAAGTAGGGGCTAGAGGCGTAGCACACGCTGGGGCGCAACAAATGGTCGTGGAGGCTAGGGGATGGAGCGAGGTGTTGGGAAAATATAAACAAATAATAAGACAAAATAAAATAGAAAACAAATCAAAGGAGCCGTAGGCAAGAATAGATGGTCTTACCTGTCTGGTTGACTTAGGAATAATCAATAGCATGTAGGGGGAGGGTGTCGTCATCGTCGTCAAGGTAGCAGCGCCTCAGGTCGGTGAAGGAGAAGGAAGCAAACGGGAAAGGGTATTAGGGGTCACTGGGTTCAGTAGGGCTAAAAAGAAGAAAAAAAAAACAACCGAAAAAAAAAACGTGCGATGGCGTTCGAATGGCGCACACTATTCCATTTGTGTCATGTCATGGCCATTGCGAGGCAAAGACATCCATGACGTTGTACCACACATCATGGTGCTCTATTAATAACTATGCGCGTATATTAGAGACACTTGGTGAGACCCTACTGAGAGATGTATTTTTCACATCCTGCACGACACCTTGTTGCACGTGTAGACCTTATGATTGGTTTGCAGGTTGAACATAGTTGATCGTGTTGGAGCTGCCCGACAGTGTTGGAGATGGGATTGAGGTGAGGTGAGGGGTTGCGGTAGAGCCTCTTTGTACTTTTATTTTGTTTATTTTTGTATGTCGGATCGACCCTGTGGGTGATTAGTTGAGATGTATGACTGTCTGCTCATTTGTTATGGCATGGATGTATGTTATTTATGCGTACTCTAATATGTGGATGTGGAAGATGTTTGGTTATTTATTATTTATGCAATTGGTATCACAAACTCTCATTGCTAGTTGGTAGCTTCTGGCATATGGGGAGACACACTTGAGACCATGTGCTATTCCGACCAGTGTGTTCAAATTATTTTAGTCTAGACGTTACAAAGTGGTATCAAAACGTCTTTTCTTTTGTCTTACTATTTGAGGATCAGTGTGTGAAGATAGGAATGTGTTGGAGCTTGTGACTGGCCTCAGGCTGGTGAGTCATGAACACCTTGTGATCGACCTCAGGTCAGTGAGTCATGCACACTTGCTTGGTGGGAAGTCTAGGTTACCATGGCTATGAGATTGTTTTTGGTTTTCCTTGTTACAGTTGTGATATTTATTTAAGTATAATGTGCTTATTTGTGATCGTTATTTTGTTGGTTTTGTTCGGTTTCTTAGGACTAAACAGCACTGGTTTAACACAGTTGAAACAATTAGAAACCTTAAAACCAAGATCTACACACCTCAGAACGATCACGAAAGAGATGTAGCCATGTCATCTGAGAGTAGTCATCAATAAAGGATACATAGTAACTGCACTCTGACTGGCTAGGAACCCTGCAAAGACCCCATACATCAGAATGAACAAGGTCGAAAGGATTCGTTGCACGTGTTTCCAATCGAGGAACATACGCCCCTCGATGATGTTTAGCAAACTTGCAGGATTCACAATGGAAGGAAATATGTGGACTGAATTGAGGGTAAAACTTATGTAAGAAGGAAGCCGATGGATGACCAAGACAAAAATGTAGGTCGAAGGCACGAGCAGAGGTGAATGAGCAAGCAAGGGATGGTGGAGTATTGAACATGTACACCCCATCACTAAGACGACTTCTACCAAGTTTCCGATTCGTCGACCGCTTCTGAAAAATAACACCAGAAGATATAAAAGTAGCAACACAATTTAAATCTTTGGTGAGTTTACTTATGGAGATAAAGATTGAAAGGACTGTGATGAACATGAGCTACTGAAGCCAGACGAATAGACGAGGTCAATGAGCATGTGCCAAATCTTGCAATGGGGATTGTAGATCCATCAACAACAATAATTACAGAGGCACACCGGTATGCAGATGATAGGTAGTAAACATACTTGAATCCCTTGTGAGATGTTCAGACGCACCAGAGTCAAACATCCAAGCTGTCGGTCGATGAGATATACACGCGGTATAGCCACCAGTCTGAGCAATGGTCTGAAGAAGAGGAAGGTGGCAAAACAGCCTGATCAGATTGTATAAATGCAATCTCCTCCTTCGAGAGTGCAGTTTGTAACGCATACTGGATGATGGTGAAGATAAAGACATGTCTGGATGTTAGGGTTTGGTCTGTAAGGAAGATTTCTGCTACTTGATGTCATTTCTTTCTTTCATAGATTTCGTAATATGACTACTTTTTTCCATCCCCACTGATTTAACATCTGTATTATAATAGTCAAATTTTATTTTAACATATCATATTTTCATTTTAGTTCTGTGTTACGTGTAGAACAAACTATTAATACAATTTTTATTAATACAATTTTTATTTAAGGAAAATACTTGGTGAAATATCAGGTTGTTACATTCAGACCATGGGTGCATCATCCCATTCCGACATTGGTTGGAGTAGGTATGATCGCACGTGGTTTGGCTGCCGAGAAATCCACGATGTGACAAGTTATTTATTTACTTACTTTATTAGCATCTCATACTGAGCATGCACTTTTACCCACTAGATTTGTTTAGGTCCATTGGTGACATACTGAAATGTACTCACATCCTGCTCGGGCGTCCTGGTACCTGAGAAAATTTCATGGTCACATGCATAAATAAGGGGTAATACTCCTCGTTGGATGGGGTGATGAGGCGGAATTTGGTTGGAGTCAGGAAACGGGATTGGTTGGGGACTTAGAATCTAGTTTTGCAGAAGCCTTCACTCAAATGAGGCGGAATTTGGTTGGAGTCAGGAAACGGGATTGGTTGGGGACTTAGAATCTAGTTTTGCAGAAGCCTTCACTCAAAATAATCCCTCTAAAAATTATTTCCATCTTCTCTTGCTTATTTAAACTTTCCCTCCATCTTTCCAGCTCTGAACAATCCCATTGGCCCCCCATCTTTTACATTTTTCATTTTCACACATTCACTTCTTCACACGCCCTCCCTTATTCATGCACACTCCCATGCATTGCCACAGGCATGCACGCATTTGTTCCTCTTTTATTTTATATTCACCTCTGCACGGTGGCCAGAAGGGAACTAGCCAGTTATTCTCCTCTCCTCATATCTTTAGCCATCCAAATGGGTTCCTAGAACTGCCTTTTGTGGGCATGGTAATTCATTTTCACTTCACATTTGCATCTTTCTGCATCGATTTTGTGGTAAATAATTTCTTACGTCTTGAACATCATTTTGCCACTTTTGCAGGCTTATGTGGAAAGACATCAGAAGAGCTAAAAATTTAAGTACCTGTTTTACTCTGTATTTACAACACTGGAGGACAGCTGTAAATATCTCCCATCTTTGTGCTTTCAACATGGTCAAGGGCGGTGATCCAGGTAAACGTAACATAGCGGGGTAAATTGGGCCTGCTGTCCCAGACCTTCCAGTCCAAACTGGGCCGCGACCTGGAAACTGTCACACGCAGCACTTAAATAACTGTCCATGGGAATCGTTAATGGATTGACCCAAAGAGAAACCAAGTAGTGGGAGATTTTGTTGAAGTTTGCTGTTATTTCAATTCCAGGTAATTTTTTGAAGTCTGGGCGCTGCCCATGCATTTTCTTATAGCTGAAGCCCCCCACCCAGCAGTTATCTTTTTAGGTAGGATTGGTACAACAGCTTGATCAGTTGTTACCTGCCTTTGTTCATAATTTGTAACCAATATCTCATTGCCCTGTTTTTCCTGTAAATTAAATATATCGAGTGTTGAATTTTTGTGCCCTGGCTTCTAAATTTTGATTTTTTTTTTCATTTCAATGACATTTCATGCGATTGGTCGACCACATATTGTGAAATTGATCAATCGTGTATTAAAAGGTCAATCAATTGTGCATTGCAAGATTTATCAATCATATATTGCATGCCCTAAAGCCGATCTAATTGTTTTTTTGGATTTCAATTGTGCGAGTGAAACCAAAGTAACCAGGTAAAGTGCTCTTGACTACTGGTTACTTTGGGTGACTAGTGACTAATCGCCCACCCTAAATGCCTGAACAGTGATATGTTGTTCACTTAAATGGTGGGTGGTCTGGACCTTGATGTGGTGGTGCCTTGTCCACCTTATGAGTAAAATGGTGGTTTGTTATCCACTTAGAACTATTAATTTAATGATGAATCGATCGCCATAGAGATTTATTGAGGGGTAGATCGGCTTCATTGAGAACATGGTTGATGATATACCCATGTGTTAGTGGTGATTCATCGGGTGATACCTTGTTAGCCACCTTTGTTGAGATGGTGATACATCATTGACAAGAGTATGTAAAGGTGGTACATCCTCCTAGATTGTCGTGGAAATTCATTGTTTACTGAGGCCTTGTGAGGGTGATGTCTCGTTCACCGAGGCTTGCAGTGGCGATACCCCATTTACCAATGTGACGTGAATGTGGTAACTCATTCATCGCGACTAATGTGGTATGAGGTGATGAACAGTTCACTCAAGGTGTGTTCAATTTGACGCCTCGAGGCCTCCGACAATTTTTTTACACAGATAATCTTTTAAACATTTCACACATATTACTTTTCTTCTTTACATAGGGAAAATGAAACATATGAAAGGGTGAAATCAAACACTCATTAAAGATGAATATAAGTGATAACAATCAAAGATCATAAATGAGCATAAGATAAACATATCAGTATGAGAATGTAAGCAAGGAACATGAACATACAATATAGAATCCATACTCAATAACACATGGATCATGAACCAAGAATCATAGTGGGAGGCTATAACATAAAGAAATTGACATCAAATGATCTTAACATCTTAAGATTGTGACCACAACATAATGCATGACATTATTAACATAAGTCAATGTTCACTCTCAATACCATCATCACATAGTTGACAAAGTCCCATGGTGGATTAAATTCACTCCCTAATCTCATACATAACATCTCATGAGATATAAAGCTTTACTCAATGCATTGAATGACTAATTTCAGGTTCACTCGTCACACCATGTTATGTACCTCCATAAGTGTGCCACAGAAAACATTCATAATTTCATCAAAACATTAACTCAAGAAAGAAACGAGTTTCATGAGTATTTCCACAAAACATGACCATGAAGCATCATAAATAAGGCGAATGGTTGCAAAAAAGCATATTCTCAATTAACAAAAGAAACTTTGAGGGATGTTGACACAGATGAAAAAATACCCTTGCAAAAAGAATGTTTTAAATGGTACTACATAAGAGTTAAGAATTGGGGTTGTTTGATACCATGAGTTTAATTCCTAAAAAAATAGTATCATGTAAATTAGTGGGTATATCATGAAACACAAATCCCATGAAGGTAATTTCTTTTGAAAATGAAAAGGGAAATTGTATGCAGAAATGAAAGAGTTTTTAAAACACACTTAACATTGCTGTAAAAGACGATGTTATGAGTCATTTTCAAAAGTATTTTTAAAAAAGATGAAGTGAAATCCTTTGTAAACATTGCTTTTAAAAAGAAGCATCAATAATAGAGACTTTAAAGTGACATAAAGGTTTATCTTGCAGAAGTGTAGTGGAAGAAACCCCCTTTTTATACTTTTATTAAAAACCCACATCATGAAAACAATACAAAATAATCTTTTTGAAATGGGGTAAGGAGAAGTATGAATGATGAAATAAAACATTCTTGGCATTTCAAATATTAAGTGAAAACATTGGCGGGAAGTGGAAAACATGAACTTGAATGATAAACCGTCATTTAAGAGGATGATAATTATTCTTAACATAGTTGTATTTTCAAGAAGGGAATTCATCAATAAGGATGATTTTGAACCAAAAGTGATTTCCAAAGATAGAAATAGGAAATACCATATGAAATGAAAGATGAAGCTCAATGAGAAACATAACTCAAGATATTAGGTCGAGTTTAAAAAAATCCTTTATATTTTAAGGAAGATATCAATCATAATCTGAAGAAAGGAAGAGCATGAATGGAAGTGAAGTTTCCATGATCAACCATAATTTAAGATATTTGAAGTCAAGGGACAATAGTCACACTATACAAAAGAATATTGATGCATAATATCGAAACATGCTTCAATGAAGGGTGATGGAGACAAAAACCCTTATGACTTTTAAAAATTTTGAGTTAAAACCCCATGGGAGATGTTTTTTTGATTAAAGCATTGAATATCATGAAATATAAGAGAATCATGATTCAAACGTATCAAAGGTCAGTAGAAACACAATTCTAAAGAAAACATGATGTATAATAAAAAATATGTCTCAAGGGGGTGAAAATTGAGATAAGAAACTCTTACAAGTAATATAATCATTCAGGTAAGAATCATTTGATAATGAAGTTATAAGAAAGAATTATTAAACCCCATAAATTAATGAGGAAATATAAAAAATGTATTCATTAGATAAAACAAATCAAACTTGGAACAATAGAGTTCAATAAGAAAGTTTGTAACTTAATGAAATAAAATTGAGTTAGAACATACCATTACCTTGCCCCCGATTCAATCCGTGCATGTGCCTAACTACCTGAATAATCAAATTAAGTTTATCAGATACCTTCCTAGAAACCTTATTCTTATATATTTAATTTATTATTGAACATTTATTATCACAAGCTTTTTATTTATTATATAGTTTTTGCTTATGTTTGCATGAAATTTGAATCGGTGTCATCTTATTTCGACATTTTTTACGATCGAAGATGATAATTTAATAATAAGTTAAATACTTAATATAACCTTTAAATAATCAAAAACCAATCATTAATTTCTTATTAACTTATAATAATATTACTATTTAAGTTTTAATAGTCATCCACGATAGAATTTTATAGCATTATTCAAGTAGGTGGTTAAACTGATCAAAAAATGAACACACTCTATCTCGATGAGTGGGTATGGTTAAAGAAGTGTATAATATCACTATAACAGAATAATACTGTTATTATTTAGATATTTTTAAGTTTTTGAATCACATATTCATTGGTTTGGATAAATAATTAAAATCAAGATGAAACATGAAAAAAGTTACGTTGTGGTGGCGGTAGTCCGCACAACACACAATTACTGTTCTTTTGTTTTTCTAAGTGGGTGGAAATGAGTAAATAATTATTTTTACACTAATACAATAACACTTCAATATACTAATGATATTGAGTTCATTATATTACTATGGTTTGGGTAGGTTTAGAAGAGAAATATTGTGAAGAAAAGGTTAAGAGTAAGTAATACTTACTTTGGTACGTTGAACTTTCTTTTGAAAGTCTTGGAAAAGAAGGACTTAGGCTAAATAATTGAGTCTAGAGGCTTATGAAATTGAGAGAGGATTATAGGAGTAGAAAAATGATAGATTTTCAAGAAGTATTTCGAAGGAATGAGTGTGACATGAAGGGGTGGAAGTGTCCCTTTTTATAAATGAATAAAAGTACATTTTTGTGAATACCCTTTACTTTTACAATGATATCATTACACTAATGAAGGATCAAAGACTCCAAAAATTCAAAAAATTGGATTGTGGGGTGAACTTGGGTCGAGAAATTCTCAACCAAGAATTCTAATACATGTTTTAAACATGTTGGAAGTCATTTGTTCTTATATTTTTACTTTTACCTTTTTTTTGACCTGGGTAAGCAGTTTTTACCCAAGTAACTTGTGTTTTACTAAACATATAAATAACCCCTATTACCAAATTTGGGTATGTTGAACCTAAATTTAATCTCCATTTAATGCTATTCAATTTCTAATTAATATAAAATTAAATTTTAAATTAAAACATTTTATATATAGAAATACTATTTTGTAAAAAATGTTGTTTTTACCATCAAGTGTTCTTAATCTTATTTATTATTGATTACTAATTGAATGATTGAAAATTTATTTAAATACAGGCTTAAAAATTATATTAGATAGATTTTATAAGAGATTGATTTATTTAATTAGATAAAAATTATACAATATTAATAAAACAATTCTTTGAAAATAACAATTTTACCATTATTTAAGTCATTAGCTTTAATCTTAGTAATCATACTTTTATGCCTAAAGATAAAATTGAACTTATTTCATAATTTGATTATAAAATCCATTTTTTTGGATTTAATTTTTATAAGTGATGGAAACTAATTTTTCAATAGAAGCTAATAAACCAGTTTTTAGAGTAAACTATTATTTATGTTTCCAAAATGATATACATGAGTTTTATAAATTTAACAATATAATTTTAAATGATTTATTTTTTAATTATAAATATATATATTTATATAAAAATGTTTCAAAAACATTTAAGTCATTATTGTATCATGACAATTTCATAAAAGTGATGGTTTTAACAACATTGGTATTTTTTCACTATTCACCTAAAAACCAATGCTTTTAGAAAAATCCTAAAAATTCATAATAAGATAATTTTGATATTATAAATTCAAAAATGAAATTAGTTTGATCTAATTCAGATTCTAAAATTGATAAATTTATTTTTTAAATATGAAATATAAAGAAAACCATTTTATAGAAAATAAACTTAATTTTTGTTTAAAAGTCAAAATATGAAATATGAAAAATAAATGTGATAAATAACTTATTAAATTAATAATTTCATGTTTATATCATCCTAATCCCTATTTATTTTTCCCCTCAAGATCTCAGTGTATGATCTAAGAATAAGGTATGCTCTAGTGGCAATCGAGAGTGCTGATTCCGCTAACATAAATTTTGTGAAAATTTCCATGATCTTGAATTTCTCTCATATATGATTTCCCTCATACCATAATTATTGAAGTTTGACTTGGTTTTGGTCTATAGAAAATACTAATGAATCTAATTTCTTTCTGAGCTCAGATAAATGAGCTTCATACAGAAGATTTCTACTACTTGATGTCATTTCTTTCTTTCATAGATTTCATAATATGACTACTTCCTTCCATACCCACTGATTTAACAGCTGTATTATAATAGTAAAATTTTATTTTAACATATCATATTTTTATTTTAATTTTGTGTTTCGTGTAGAAAAAACTATCAATATAATATTTATTTAAGGAAAATACTTAGTGAAATCTCAGGTTATTACATTCAGACTATGGGTGCATCATTCCATTCTGACATTGATTGAAGCAGGTATGATCACACATGGTTTAGATGCTGAGAAATCCACGACGCGATAAGTTATTTATTTACTTTCTTTATTAGTATCTCATACTGAGCATGCACTTGTACACACTAGATTTGTTTAGGTATATTGTTGGTGGCGACATACTGAGTTGTACTCACATCCTGCTCGGGTGTCCTAGTACCCGAGAAAATTTCATGGTCACATGCATAAATAAGGGAAAATACTTAGTGTTGGATGGATGATGAGGTGTAATTTGGTTGGAGTGAGGAAACAAGATTGGTTGGGGACTTAGAATCTAGTTTTACAACGATCTTGTTTATTTTGATTACTTTTGAATAGCTTGTACATTGCTGTCTCACGAGCAATCTTACTTTTGATGTATGATCATGTGACAATATGATATATTTCATTTTTTTTATTGCATGTGTTGTTATTTTTACATGGTTAACCCATAGATACCATGTCCATGATATACTATTCATGTGATTGATTATTACTGTCATTGTTTCTGTTATGTTTTATGATTATTTATACCAAATGTTATAGTATCCCCTCTTATGATATATAGACCCTTGATACTAATTGGTAGCCTTTGACATACAGAAAGGCATGCCTGAGGTCACGTGACACCACTGGTCCAACTACCATTCAGGTGATCAGGTCACAATGTTACAAAGTGGTATTAGGGAATTTTTTCTTTTTTTATTACTATTTGGGCATGATAGTTGGAGGTAGGCTATTTTCAAGACTTGGGATGCTTAAGAGTGGGGAAATTCCAAGTCACTAAGGATGGAATTGTTTTTCATTATTTCTATTGTTACAGTTCACTTATTATACTTAAGAAAAGGGTAATGTTTTGGATTTATTGATTTATTATTTTAATATTATCCCAGGGTGGAGAGAGAGTGTGTATTAATGTATCATTTTTTTCATATAGGACCCACATGACATTAATATGCTTGTAATTGATAGTTTTAGCTCATTTTATTTTTTGCAAAAATTTTATCTTTTGAATCACATGTTTTGAATGAGTTGATTATGATCCATGAATTTCTAGGACATCATGAAGTCACTTGAACCTTTTTATAAGTGGAAGATCAAGTTAGAGCTTCCATGTCTATTATAAGTGACAACTGTACCCGATGATCTCATATTTTACCATTGTGAGTTTGTTACATCCAACGCCTATAAATAGAAGACTAAGGCTTCAAGGAATAGACACTACTGATGTTGTCACATGCTAAAGTGCTGAATTTAATGAGAATTTATTATCGTGATAACTTGAGAGATTCCAATAGTTTTAGTTTTCACTTTGATCTTAGAACTTCTGTTTATTTGAGGTCTCATTATAAAAGCTCTAAGTTTCCCATTGTATTCATTTTATTTCAATCCTATATGATTGAAGAGTTTTGGAGATAGGAACTATTGCTTTCAAATTTCTTATTTGAAGAAGTCACAGGGATAAGTACTTGCTATTGATCTTTTGATTGGAGAGGAGTTATGGGGTAAGAGCTTACTGCTACCATTTTTTTTGAAGAAGTCCAGAGATATGACTTGATTCTTTTGATATTTTGATTGAGAAAATTCCAAAGTTTCAGATTTTGGTTCATTTAGATATGGGTATTTATCCTCCTATCAATTTGTATTAAAATTAAGAAGTTTCAATGATTAGAACAATCACATCCTTTAATATTATTGTTTATAGGCATATGGATTGTTATCTAGAACCTCATTTCATTATTTCATTCTATGTTTTTCTTGTACCATTTGGATCTTTTTCTTTAATATTTTATAACCTAAGAATTATTTATTTTCACTTCATTTATTAACTGTTTCACTTTGAAAGTTTGGAACTTACATCATATGATCTATAAATTACCTTGAGTGAGATTTTTTAAGTTCATATAAACTTCAACTCACCCCTCTTAAAGTTTCCATACTCGGACAACATATGTTGTCTCTTTTCCTTACACTAACATGTGTTAGAGGAAAAATTATTTTTCTTATAGAAGGTTTATTAGTCATAACTTTGGAAAATCTTAATCCTAATCGGCTCTCTATCTTTGATGGCATTGATTATGAGTAGTGGAGGGATAGAATGAATATGTTTTTGATTAATATTGGAGTTGTTAACTGTCATATTTTGATTGGTAACTATAAGATTCCTAAGAAGGAGATACCAAAATTTATACATGAGGAGAAATATAAATATTAGCCTAAAATACTTTATTATGTTATATGAATCAGAACATCTATAACCAGATATGATCCTATGAAATAACTAATTAGATTTGTAGGAAGTAGGAGATGACACATTTTGAAACTTCTAAAGTTTTAGTGACTCAAAGAGCGATGTTTAGAGTGGGTTATCAGGTGTTTGATTTTATTTCAGGAGAATCAATTTCCCAAATACATCAACATTTTATGACTGTGATGAATAGATTAAAATCTCTTGGTGAGAAGGTGATTGCAGATGAACACATAATGGAGAAGATTATTTACATACTTTTGAATGAGTGGGAGTCAAAAAGAACAATGGCTAGTCACATGAAACATCTTACTAAGATGAATCTTGATGACCTTATAAAAAATTTGATACATTATGAGAATAAAATGAGTGAGATGTAGAGAAGGAAAAGTGGAAGAATGGAGTTTCTTTTTCTTCTACTTCTTTCAGAGCTACTAACTGTGAACTATTAACTTTGAAGAATACTTTTAATAATTATTCATATTATTGCAAAAGAAACTTAGTGAATGTAATTTTTATCAACTTTCAAGGTGAATGGACATGGTTATTAGGAATAATAATTTATGGAGTGATTATCAGAACAAAAAAAGATATAGACATGAGAAGTTTAGAAGAGATGAGAAAAAGGAGTCTTCAGATATTATCTGTTATGAGTGTAAAAATACATGACATATCAGACCTGAATGTATAAGGATAAAGAGGAAAGAGGAAGAATACATAAGATCCTCAAAATGAAAAGGAAATAAGTTTCTAAAGGTGTTGGACACTTGGAATGTTCATGAAGATCCTTCTTCCTAAATTTCTTTATAAAGTGATGATAGTTGGAAGATCATTGCATTTTGTACCATAATTACTTAGAACTAATCATGCTTTATGGACAAGGTAATTGATGATTCACTTATGAATTTGTCTTTAGGATATAATTACCCTTATTCTTTGGATAATGAGGATGATACTCCATATTTTAAAGAAATGGATAGATATGTAACTAAATTGGAGAAAATATATAAAAAGTTGATGAAAAACTATTATCAAGCTAAGGTAGATCTTGATAAGGCTAATGATTTTATTTCAAATATTACTTCGAAGTTGAATGTCAATTATATTTTTGTTTAAACATCTAATGATCATAATAAGGTTCTAAATATCAAGTCCAAAGTTTAAAATCTTAAGAAGTTACTTTTTAATTTTACTTTTAAAAGGGAGAATTTTGATAAGATTCTAGGGCAGTTGAAACCATATAGGACATCTTCTAGAGTTAGTTTTACAACTTCCAATAAGTCACATTTTTAGAAAAACTATTTTGTTCCTAAGAGTTCACCCTTTTGCACTAAATGTCGAAGGGGAGGTCACTAGAAATTTTTTTTCTTCTTGAATAAGGTCTAATAATTCATAATTTATAGGGATTATATTTTGAAATAACCAACAACTATTCAACACAATAGAGTTGGACATATGTGGGTTTCAAAGGACTTATTTTATAATATTTATAGACCCAAGAATGTTTAGGTATTAATTTTTATTTTATTTTATCGATTTCAAGAGAAAAGGATGAGTACTAGTAGTTGTAATACTTGATACATGTATAGCGGTTGATCTTGACATATGACTAGAAACGAGTACAACTTCTGAAACTTTTAAAGAGTGAAGAATGTACATGTTACTTTTAGAGACAATGAACAAGGTAAAATTATCAGAATTGGTGATATTTTTTTCCCATGATGAGACTTTGATTTATAATGTTCTTTATGTTTTAGTACTTAAGCACAACCTTATCAGCATAAGATAATTATGTGATTAGGGTTACTTCATGAACTTTGGGAATGAAATATGTAACATCACTAGTTCAAAAGGAGTTCACATTTTATCTACCTATGTACATGATAATGTTTACAATATTGATCTAGAGGACCTCACATTCTAGAACTTTCCTTTCCTTAGTGCAATGGAGGAAATGTATTGGATTTGTCATAAAAGGTCAGGATACTGTAATGTTTAGATCTTAGCTAAACTTTCTAAGAGAGGAATCATAAATGATCTTCTAGAACTCAAGTTTAATTCTTTCAGAGTCCATGAACCTTTCCAATATGGTAAGAAATGTAAGTAATGATTAACACTCCAAGAAATTTCCTAGTATATATTGTGTGAATATTATATTTCTAAGCATTTTTGGGATGAATTTCTTTGTAATTCTTATTACACTATAAAACATGTTTTATTTTTCCCGATTTTAAGTAAAATACCTTACAAATTGTGTAACAGAAGGAATCCAAAACTTGGATACTTTAGAGTTTTTGAATACAAATTATTCATTTTGAATACTAAATATAATCTTCATAAATTTGGTTTGAAATTTGATGAAGAATTTTTTTGGTTACTCTATCACTAGTAAGGCTTATCAAGTTTTCAATAGATGGACACATACCATTGGTGAAATGATATATGTTAAGTTTGATGAAGTTTATCCTTATGTAATTTTAAAACATCCAAATTATGAAAATAGTATGGATTGTATTTTTAAAACCCCCTTTTATTTATTCCTATAAGTTAAACCATTCACATTAGTTACTATCATTCTAGAACCAAGCCTAATGGAAGATACTCATTTGGTAGTTGAAGAACAACCTTCCTTTTTACCTAGAAATCAGATGATCTTATATAATCATCCCACCGATAATATCATTAGTGATATAAATTAACTATTTATAACCAAAAGTTATTTACAAAATGAATGTGAGTATCTTGAATTATTATCTTAATTTGAATATAAAATGATAAATAATTACTTAGGTTATGAGGAATGGATAATTTCCATGCAAGAAGAGATTAAGAAATTCAAATAAAACATGGTTTAAAATTTGGTTGATCTTCCCAATGATCTTATTACAATTGGGATCAAATGGTTTTTTTGAAGTAAGTGTGATGAAATCAGAACCATAATTGAGAATAAGGAAAGACTTTTTTGCAAAGGGTTATAATCAGGAAGAGAGCATAGACTATGAAGAATTTTTTTATTTGGTAGCCAGACTTGAATCTATCTATATTATATTATCCTTTACAGCTCATCTAAATTTTAATATATTTCAAATTGGTGTAAAGAGTGGCTTATTTAATGGTTATGTTCAGGGTGAGGTTTATGTTGAACAACCTCCTATTTTTGAAGATATTAATTTTTCAGTACATATTTATAGACTTACTATGGCACTTTATGGACTTAAATAATATATGAGATCCTGGTATGATAGGCTATTTAGATTCTTACTTTAAAATGAATTTGTTAAAGGGATGAAAGATCCAACTCTTCTCATCAAGAAATTTTTTGATGACACCATAATCATATAAATCTATCTTAATGATTTTTTTTCCAGATTTACCATGAAAGTACTTGTGGGTAGTTGTTTGGAACTTATGAAAATTGAATTTGAGATGAGTATGATGGGTGAAATTAATATATTTATTGCATTCAAAATAAATAAGAAACCAGAATGAACTATTTTAACTCAAAATAAGTGTATCAGAGGTTTACTTAAATGCTTTGGTTTTGAAAATGCTTAGTGTATCAATACTCAGGTAGGCACCTCTTGTAAGCTTTATCTTGATGAATTTTGAAAACTGGTAGATAAAATAATTTACACAGGGATGATCAAAAGTCTAATTTATTTGATATCCAGTCAATTAGACATTATATACTTTGTGTTCTTGTGTATGAGATTCCAATCTAGCCTGAAAGAGTCCCATCTTAAGGTAGTTAAGCAAATATTTCATTTCCATAAAGGAACTTCAGAACTTAGACTTTACATTTTTCTAGATTTGAGTTTGTTCTTAAGTTTTATTCAGATCTAGATTTTAGAGGTTGTAGAATGAATTAGAAGAGTAATTCTATAACTTTTCATTTCCATGGTCCAATAAAATACAACATTCAATTTCACTTTCCACTATTGAAGATGAATATGTAGCAACTGAAAGTTGTTGTTCTCAATTTTTGTGGATATAACACACACTCATTGATTATAGAACGAGTTTCACTCATACTTTGATTCTTTATAATTTTACCAATGTTATTTCTTTTTTCTAAGAATCTGACACATCAGTCATGATATAAACACACTGATATAAGACACAATTTCATTTTGGAACAGATACAAAAAAAGATATATTATTATCAAATTTATTGGAACCGAGAATCCTCTTGCTAACATATTTAACAAACCCTTACATTCCAAAAGATTTGAATATATTAAATAGAATATGGGTATAATCAATGTTAAGTGAACATCTTTTATTTCCAATTAAATATTATCCTAGCATTGAAACACTATTTGAGACAAGGGGAGGACATTTGTTTACTTCATGTGTTTATCTTATAAAGTTTTTCATGAAGACACCTAACTATAGTTTGACTTATTATTATAAATATTTTTAAATATTAGTGTCATTATTATACAATTCATAACCAATTTGATCTATTTTTATATAATCTTGAGATTATTATTACACTTGTTCCTTGAGATTATTCTTACATAGTGTCTATGAATCTTTTTTGTTATTACATGGGTCCTCATTTTTTCACCAAAGTTTTGGACCCTATTTTATTATTTTTTATTTTCATAACTATCATGGTTTTATTTTTGATAATCCCAAATGGGAAGAAAGTTAGCCAAGTAATGGGGAAGAAGAGTTTAAAATGGATAAAAAAAGTTTAAAGTGAAGAGAAAGGATTTTTTTGTTTATATTGTTTTAGTAAGGAGGAGATAAAATTTTCAACATTTGTTCCGTATCTAATAAAGAGTAAGTATTTTTCATAAGAACATGAAGTTTTACTTGATTTTGTTTCATATTTTATTATCCATTTTTTGTGTTTAGTGATTATAAAAAGGGGGAGCTTGTTGAGTCATTTTTCTAAAATGACTTCTTCTAGATCTATTATTTTGATGAATCACAAAAAAATATTTATTCTACTTGTACTTAATAGTTTTGGTTAGTTTTTTTGTGTGTATATTTTATATTCTAAACCACATGTTCCAGATGAGGTGATCCTGATCCATGATTTTTTAGAACATTTTGAAGCCACTTGAAGTTTTGTATAGTTATAAGATTAAGTTAAATCTACCATGTTTTTTTGATGTGATATATATACCCATAGATCTCAGATTTTATTATTTTGAGTTTGTTACGCCCAATAACTACAAATAGAATACCTAGGATTTTAGGAATAGATACTATTTATGATGGATCACACTAACGTTCTTACTTTTAAGAGCGTTCACCACCTTAGTGACTTGAGATATTTTAGCTGTTTTAGTTTTTAGTGTGATCATAGAGCTTCTATTTATGTGAGGTTTTAGTGTAAAATCTTTATGTTCCCTATTGTAATCATTTTATTATTTTACTATGTGATTTAAAAGTTCTAAGGATAAGAACAATGGCTTTTTAAATTCTTGTTTGATGAAGACTTGGGAATAAGGACTACCTTCCAATCATCTAATCAAAGAAGAGCTGCGGGGTAATAGCTTAATGTTACTGACATCTGTTGAAGTAGTATAGGGATAAGGCTTGTTTTTTCTAATATTTTGATCAATGAAGTTTTAGTGTTTCAATATAATTAGTTTCTTATATGAATAAATGTTTTATTATTGTAGTGAATGAATTAAAATCTCTTGGTGAGAAGGAGATAACATATGAACAACTAGTGGAGGAGATTATTGACATACTTCCAAGGAGTGGGAATCACAAAGAGATATGGTCAATGATTCAAAAACTTGTTACTAAGATGAGTCTTAATGAGCTTATCAAAACCTTGATGTAGTACAAGAATATATTAAAGTGAGATGTAGAGAAGGAGAAGTGTAATAATGAAGTTAATTTTTCTTATACCACTTATATAGCTAATAATTCTAAACCATGCACTTCAAAGAATACTTATAAGAATTATTCAGATGGTATCAACATAGAACTTAATGGAGGTTTTCTCAATTTGAAAGTCATATGAACATTATTATTAGGAAGAATCATTTTTAGAGTGATTACCAGAATGAAAAAAGATATAGACATGAGAAGTCCAAAAGTAGAGATGATAAGAATAATTCTTTGGATTTAATCTATTATGAGTGTAAGAATCTAAGTCATATCAGATCGTAATGTTCAAGGTTGAAGAGTAAAGATAAAGAATCCATAAAATTCTCAAAAAATAAAGGAAATAAATTTCTAAAGGTGATGGACACTTGGAGTGTGAGTGAAGATCTGACTTCTAAAAGTTCTTTGGGAAGCAATGATAGTTAGAAGATCACTTCATTTCAGAACATAGTTCCTTGGGAAGAATCATGATTTATAGACAAGGTGTCTATTGTTTTTTCTTTTTATAATGAGTATAATACTTTATCTTTTGAATAAATGGGTGAATATTTGACTGACTTATTAAAAATATATAAAAAAATGATGAAAAAAATGATCAAGCTAAGATAGATCTTGATAAGTCTAATGATAGTATTTCAAGGATTACTTCCGAGTTGAATATAAAATCTATTTCTATTTAAAATTACAATGCTCAAAATTAGGTTAAAAAAATCTATTTAAAAATTTAATTGGAAGTAATCTCATTTTTTAAAATTGGAAAAATCTTCCTATTATCATTATCCAAAGTGATCTTGGTGGGGAGGTTATGAATTCTACTTTTAAAACCCGTTATAGTAAAAAATAAATTACACACAACTTTTTGGCACCAAGAGCTCCATAAAAAAGTGATTTAGTGGAAAAGATGAATAGAATACTCTAAGAGATTACTCGGTCCATGTTGTATGAATATTATGTTGCTAATAATTTTTTTATAAATCCATTAGTACCGAATGTTACACTATAAATCAAGTTCTACTTCGATCGGTTTTAAATAAAACACCTTATCAATTTTGGAATGGATGGAAGTAAAAATATAGTTTCTTTTATAACATTCAAGACTTTTTAAGTTGTGTATTTATTTAAATTTTATCCAAAAACCCAAAACCATTTTAAATTTCATTAAATTTAAAATTTTAGTTATAAAATATATTTCTAAGTATTCCAAGACTACAATGCGTGGGCGGGTGTTCAAATATGGTTTTTAGAGTGAACTTGGGATTTACCATGTGAAATGAGACTCATTTGAAGTGTTGGTATATTCCAAAGATAGAGTATTGAGGGATGAAATGACCTCAAAGAGCGATTTTATGCTATTGTCAGACATGCAGGCATGCAGGGGTAGTATTGAAGGTGATGGGGGTATTTTTGGGTGATTTTCGGGTTTGTTTTTAAGCTGTAGTTTTTGAAAAAAATGAAAAAACATGGGATGAATCCTACGAAGGGGGTACAGTGACCCTTAAATTTTGGACTTTGATAAAAATTTTCAAAGTATAAACTCTTAAAAATTTACTCTGGATGACCCTTATGTGTTTTCTAGTAGATAATTCTAGAAGGGGAAAGTTCTAGAGGTTTTTTTATGGGTTCTAGATATAGGGAGAATGTGTGTTTGAAATATGGAGGATGAGGTAGGTTTGTGTTTGGGTTTTTAAGATGCTATTTGGAAATTATATAACTATAAAATAATCCATGGGTGCCATATGGATGGGTGTACAAAAGTTCAAGAGGATTGAGTATAGAAGATAAAATTAGAAATTTGGCTACGCCCCTAACTCTAAAAAATCCCCATGAGAACCCTTAAGAAACCCTCCATGATAACCATTATGAAATGGGTTCATTAACCCTTATGTTTTTTCCTTTACCAGAATTTGGAAAATCTTGGAACCCTCACTTATCTTTAGAAGGCCAAGAGTTTGAGATCAAGACGCCCAAAAGTAGTGAATTAGAAGAAAATCAATTAGAAATTCTAGAATAAAATAAAATAAAGAAAGGATAATAAATAATATTGATAAGTAGATAAATGGGTGATGTTGAAGCTATAAATCCTTAAGTTAAACTCCTTGATTGGTAATAATAATAAATAAATAGAAAAAGTTATTATAATAAATTGAGTAAGTGGGTCATATTAAGGCTTGAAAAATAGGGTTCCTCACTTAAAAATACCCTTAATAACCCTTACAAAACCCTACTTAATAATCTTTATGAAATGGGTGTAGTAACCCTTAAGCTTTTTCCTTTTTCAAAATTTGGAAAATATGGGAGCCCCCACTCATCTTTAAAAGGTCAAGAGTTTGAGATCATGGCATACAGAAGTAGTGAATCATAATAATATCAATCAGACAAAATAAAATTAAATAAAATAAATAATGGATTATAAATAATATTGATAAGTAGATCAATGGGTGATGTTAAATCTAGAAAGACAAAGGTTAAACTCCTTGAGTGATAATGATAATAAATAAAAGAAATGGTGATTATAATAAATTGAGTAAGCAGTTCATATTAAGGCTGAGAAAAGAGGTTCCTCACTTATAGTAGTTGCATTCCTCCTTCTCTGCCTCCCCCCTCTTGACCATTTCTCTTCTGAAGTAAGATCTCCTCTATTTCTCAATGGTTTCAAGTGCTATTTGATCCAAGTGCTAATTAAATATTTTTCATCTTCTTTTGCAATTTTTTCTATTTTAGATCGAATCAATAATCAATATTTGATTAGTATCCATCTATTAGTATAAGGTAAGTGGTATCTAAGATATCTATAATGCATCACTTCTTTTTTATGTGTGTATAATGTACATTCGAATCGAATTAACACGCACTTGACCTAAAACTAAATAAAATGGTTTATGATTGTTTGTTTTATGTAAAACCTAGTGGTCAACATGCGAGGGGCTGACACTAGTGATAAAATTGATACTTTGGAAACCAAGTGAGGCATTACTTGAGTTAAATAAAATGGGATATTTGGAAGGCATCCCAAGGGGTGCCTTGAATGTTATATATGAGATATATAGGGTCGCCGACATTCTCTCCAAGTATTATATATTATTTATAAAATCTAGGTTCCACCCCCTTGAGTATTATACATGAGATATATGGTGTGGGTTCCATTCACCCCTAAGTATGACTTATGATATTTACGAGGTGGGTGCCATTACCCTTGAGTATGACATATGAGATATATGGGGTGGGTACCATTCCCCTAGAGTATGATATATGAGATATATGGGGCCGACTCCTTTCTCACCCAATAGATATGATATGAGATATATGAGGAAGATACCCCCTGAGTATGATATATGAGATATACAGGGTAGGTTTCTTTTTTCCATAATAGATATAATATGAGATATAAGGGGAAATCACTATTCCCCCAAGTATGATGCATGATATATATGGGGGTGGGCTTCATTCCACCCTGAGTATGATATATGAGATATATGGTACATTCACTTCCCCTTGATAGATACAATATGAGATATATGAAATGGAAACCATTCCACATGAGTATGATATATGAGATATATGTGGTAGGTTCCATTCCCCCTAATAAATACGATACAAGATAATTGCAAAGAGGGGAAACATTCCCCCTTGGTGGTCACACACACACACACACATCCTATTTAGAGACATATAGAGTTAACTGAAGTGGCTATGGTTGATCCTAGGTGTCACCTTAGAACCCGATGGTCGAAATTTATTTAATTATTATGACACATTAGTATAAACATATTTTTCAGACTGGATATATTTAGGGATATCATTGGTGGTGGCTTACTGAGTTGTACTCACACGCTACTTAGGCTACCATGGGTACCCAAGAAGACTTCACTGTTTTAAGGAAGGACAATATTAAAGGCCCTATGATTTATGGTTGATATATCTAGCTTTTATGGAGCATGAGATATGGTAATAAGATAAGAATAAGAACAAATTCTATGTCTTTTTTCTAGTTTTGATTATTTCGATTATTTTTGGTTTTGATGTATACAATCCACCCATGGTGGATCTAGATTGTTTTTTATGACTTGTATGAATTATACATCATTAATTTTGATATATAATGGGTTA
Source organism: Viscum album (assembly GCA_963277665.1). Taxonomy (NCBI): domain Eukaryota; kingdom Viridiplantae; phylum Streptophyta; class Magnoliopsida; order Santalales; family Viscaceae; genus Viscum; species Viscum album. The sequence goes on from OY728132.1 coordinate 469,757,276, forward strand.
TATATATTGTTTATTGTAACTTTACCTGATGCTTGTTACTTTTATTTATTTAGATTTATATGATCGTTATTATTTCCACTGTGATTGTTCACTCTAATATGAGGGTGTGGTCTCTCCATAGTAACACCTTAGAACCTCACCACTAGCTGGAAGCCTCTGGTGTATGAGGAGGTGTACTTGAGGTCTTTTATTACTCTAGTTGGGACATTGGTGAGTGGTATCAGATCAGGGCATTACAAAGTGGTATCAAAACATTACTTTATTTTATCTTACTATCTGAGAAAGGTAGACATGTTATAATATGTTCTTAGAGATTGGTATATACCTTGTTCCTAGGAGTATCAAACCCACATATGAGGAAATTATAAATTACCAAGGATGGGATTTTTACTTTTGGGTTTATCTTTTATAGTTGAGATACCTCACTTAGTATGATGCACTTTGATTTTAGATTGATGATTTATGGGAATTTTATTCTTGGGATAGAATGAAAAGAGTGTGTGTGTTCATGAATCATATCAGGCATGTAGGATTCACATGTCATTCACATGATTCCCTTCGATTTTTTTCCTTGGATATAGTATAGAGGTAAGCTATTTAAACTATTAGTAACAAATTTTATGGTGTTTTCCCATATAAATTGATAGTGACATATTATTTTAGTGGTTATTTTGATGGGTTATTAGTTTTACTAGTGGTTAAATAATTTTTTATGGAGTAAATTCATTAAATAAAATTTAAATAGAAACTTATAAAGTGTTTTCCTCTATAACTTGTGAATGAAATTTCATTAAACCAAACCACAATTGTTATCTTCTTATTGAAAAGAAAAAGAAAAAGAAAATAAAAGGAATGATGTGGATGATATGTATGCTTGATGACGACCCTCTGTATGCATATATAAGGATAGAGGGAGTGATTGAGTTTTTAAGATTATTATGATATAGGATGTATAAAATAAAATGATACTATGATTGTTATTACTTTCCCTAAATTGTGATATTGAGAAATTGTGATAGAAATATATTTTGATACATGTGATGGGAATTTTAGAGATATGCCGACAATGATACCACATTCAGAGCATTAGGAGGGTAGGGATGAGAATGCCCCATCAACAGTTGGGTCGAAGCCTTTTATAGTGTTGGGATCGACCATAGATGATCAACTCGATGAGAGTTTGCTACAAGTCATGTAGTTTATAGGGAGGGAGGTTCCATGATATGCTTATACTATGATAGATATAAACTAAAATTTCTAGATGCAACACCCACATTATTTACAAGTTAGAGTGTCCCATGGGAAACAAATCTTTGGGTGGAGCCTATTCATACTATTTTTGACCACTTTGAGACACCCTTGGAGAGGAGGGAGAAGCTAGTAGCATACATGATACAAGGTCCATTCAAGTAGTGGTGGGATGTTTTGGTCTAGGAAAAACAAAAATAGAGGTTTACATGAAAGTATTTTCAAACCAGGTTTTCTGACTACTTCTTCCTAGATACCCTAAGGGAAAACAAGGATAGGGAGTTAATGCACCTCACTTAGTGATATTTAGAAGTTATGAAGTATGATGTTCATTTCACTGAATTGTAGAATTTTTTCTTGATGTTGGTGAGGGATGATATAATTAGAGTGAGACTGTAACATCCTGATATTTTATGATATGTCTATTTTTAAATTTAAATTCTTTGATAGCTTACATTACACATAACACCGAGCTTAAACAAATGATTAAATATTATTGTGATAATTATGAACTAGGCATTGGATTGGTGGGAATAAATGAGATTAAGTAAATTATAAAAATATAGTTTACACATGTTTATAAAATTAATTAATTGGTTACCAATTAATTATAAATGAAAATAAAAACCAATTGAACATAAATGATGTATTTTTATAAAAACTATTTTTATGACCACAAAGGCATTTCATCTTAATAGATTAAATTAATCACTATTAGTGAAATATCATAATGGAATTTTACATATTTAATATTTTTTTAAATTAAACCAATGAGTTTTATAGGCTTAAGATAATAATAAAACCAATTTTAAGCATAAAAAATATATTTTCTAAAGGGAAATTTAACGCCTTTTAATGGCGCTCTTATTTTAAATATAAATTCTGATAATTTTATAAAATTTATTTAAAAAAGAAAAATTTATTTTTGAAAATCAAAATGTATTTTGGTTATTTTTTTTTTATTTTTCTGATATATTTCATTTTTGATGAATAGTAAAAAATAGTGCATTTTAATTGAAAACCGACTTTTCATAAAAATAAATTATAATGTTAAAATATATTTTAAATTGGTTAAAAATTAAAATTATATCAATAATAGATCAATAAATCCAATTTAGGTCATTGTAATAAATATCACATTTAAATTGGATATAAAATCATTTCAATCTTTTGAACATTTTTACTTTAAAAACCCATTATTTCATCCCATCTACTGGATTAATTTTAAATTAAATTCTACAACTTCTATGTTTTGAATATTGAAAAATTGATTCCAAATTTGGATTTATAAGGTCTAAATTTATTAAATTGGTCCCTTTTAATTTTTGACCAATATGAATAGTAACCTTGGTAATTTTTGTTACCACGGTAAAGGGTAAATTGAGTAATTTAGGTTAAAAATAAAATGATATGAACAAGAACATTACCCTAAAACAATAATAAATATTATTGGATTATTTATATTCTAACCGTAATACCTAAGGTTTTAATTTTAGTTATTTAATGGACACTTGCCTACAAAAATGACTTTGATATTATTTAAATTAAAGAAAATCACAAAATGGCACATTCATATTTTTAATAACTATATTATTTCTAATATGGTGTTATTAAGAAGATATATTCAACTATAGATATTATTTTTAAATATAAAATATTTATCTACATCATGGTATTTTATTTTTAATTCTTAATGAATAAAAAATTATCTTAAAAAATTATACAATGATGATGTAATAATTATTTTATTAATAAAATAATCAAACAAATGATGATTATAATTAAAAATTAAATTTATGATATTTAGAAAATTATTTTCATAAAATGGAGTCTATTTTTGAAATCTACACATTGAAAAATGGTTAGGGTGAATTTTTGGGAATTTTCTAAAATAGTTGATTTTTTTGTGAATGGTGAAATATGGTAATTTAAGGTATTTAACATCATAAGTGAATAAATGAATTATTGAGTCATGGATGATGTAAGTGGAAATTATCTCTAACTCACATTCTCTATTTATTTTATTTAGTCATAAGAATCAATACTATTGATAGTCTTGATCCAAAATAATAAACTAATGAATAAAATAATAAAAAACACCCCTCTCCTCCACTATAAATACCACCCCTCACCATCCCTTATCCTCACACATTATAAGATTTATACATTTCTTATATTCTTCCAAATTACTCTCCCAAACCTCTTCCCCACATTCCAGTCTTGCTGGTCTCACCAAAAGACCATTTCCAAGTGCCTTAAGGAGGTTCTCAAGGAGACGACACTCAAGAGGTAAAACCCTCCCTATTTCTCTTTTAATTTATTTTATTTTCTTATTCTCACATAACCTCCCCTATAAAAAGTGTAATGGAAACTCTATTATCATACATATACTATAATTTTATTATGTTAATAGAATATCCACCATCAAGTCTCTTCTATTCTCCTTTTGTCCTAAAAATGAAAACATCGACCGTGAGGTGTTGATTCACCACCTTCGTGGATGATGAATTTTTGTTTTTTATTACCACCTTCAAGGCTAGTCATGAAACTATTTTCATGCTAAAAACAGATTTTTTATGTGTATTATTACTTATTTAATGTTCTGGAACCTATATATGAACATATTATTAAATAAAATGATACTAATTTGCGATGGTCGTAAAAACCACCAAAATAAAGTAAGACATTTTCATCAAAATTTTCTCAAATGAATAATAATAATACCATATAACCAAATGATATATGGGACTATTTAAACTTATTAAAATTCATCAGTACTAAATAATTTCAATTCTAGAGTTTTTCTTCCATTTGACAAGAACTCCCATATTTATACTCAAGGGAACTGATTATAAAACCATGAAACAGACTGTAATGTCCCAGATTTTTTTCCATGTATTATTTTAATATTATATGGGAATTATTTTGAGACCAGGCTCTGAGACGACGTGCAGTTCTGGGGCCCGATGAGCCCAGAACAAATGTTTGAATTTAATTTAATAATTAAATTATGCGCGCGTGCGGTTTTCCTGAAAGAGTGGAATAACTCCCGAACGGGTGCTCAGATCAGAAATCCAAGGGTACCTTTGCGTTCAGAACAATGATTTTACCTAAGGCAAGGCCTAACATCGGCTGACACAGGTCGGTGGTGAAATCTGGTTTTTGGATGCAACAACAATAAAATATTTAATTAAAATATTTTATTTAAACCCTGTTACATCAAATATCTCTTATATTTTAAATAGAGATTACCCAGGGTATTAGGGTTACAATCCCCATAACCCTGGTTTTCCCCTGGAGGCTCTGGGAAAGCTCTGGAGGGAACCCCCAACACGGTGGCGACATTCTTGACGATTTTCGCCGGCGACGACGACGCGGTGACCGGATCATCACCAACGAACGCCGCAGATACAGGTAGGATGTCGTTGTGATTTTATTCTTTCTCATTTTTGATTTCTACGATGAACACAGACTAATCCACGAACAGATTAGCCCACAGATCGATCATTCTTGCGGGATGGGCTTTTGCGGGGATTTTGGAGATTTGATTCTTGTTATTATTTGGTTTCATTCAACCTTATAATAGTGACGAACCAAGATCGACATGAACATTGATCGAGGTTCGTCCCTCTCGATTTGTGTGTGTCTCTTCCCCAATTTTATCACGTTCTTCGTGAGTGTTCTTTGCGTTCTTCGCTGGATGAGGAATAACGGATCGTTGCGCACTCGTTGTGTGATGAAACGGTCCCAAATTGAATATCTAGCACCGGAACGACCCTACGGAGGTGCGGCTGTAGTGGCGACGGACGGATCGAAGCATATTGAAAGAAATCGTTCTTCGAACGATTTCTGCACGGGTGACCGAAATCGGATTTTGGATCCGATTGAAGGCCCGAAACCCATGGTTTCGGTGTCATGATGATGAGGCGATCCAACATCTTGAGTTTCACGGCAAACAGATGGCTGAATCAAAGTCCGGAGGATCAACTGAGGCGCACAGAGGAAGATGGTGTTTCTGAAAAAATCACGACTACACGCCATGTAGTATACACGACGTGTGCTCGTCGGCGAACGACCTGGCGTGTACTCCGGGAGTACACGAACACGGGAAGGGTACACGGCCAAGGACACACCGTGTATACCCCTCCCCATCCAGACCCAGCCAGATACACGGGATACCCCGTGTACTGGTACACGGGCAGGCGACACCGACACGGGCAGAGACCGTGTACGGGCACATGGCCATCATACACGGAGCGGGCCTAGGCACTCGAACACGGCGTCTTATTTCTTCTACACGCCGTGTAGTTGTTTTCTATCCGACAAGGCGAATGACATGGGCCGGTTACACGGGCAGCACCCGGGGTCAAGGAACACGGTGTGTACTTTTCTACACGCCGTGTAGTTTGGTTTTGCACGGCTTGAACGAAGGACATGGGCCATTTACACGGGTAGTACCCGAGGTCAAGGATACGGCGTGTAACCATACTACACACCGTGTAACTTTTTCTTCATAGCTTGAGTCACTTTCCTTCTGTGACTTGGACTAGTTATTAGGGTTTGTACCCTTGGTAATCCCCTGAAGGTTCTGGTATCAATTCCTTTATAAAAGAGTATGATCCCTTCAGCGGAATCCCTGAATAGAGTTGTTGGAATCCCCTCTGTGAGACTTAGAGCCGGATCCTCTATTCATTCCTGGAACCCTAGGTAGAGTTCTTGGTATCAACGTGACCAACTTTACCCAGGCGCTGGTCCTCTACTTAGCGGATTAGCTCAGACTGAGTTGTCAGAATCACCCCATGACTTGGCTGTGATCCTCATCTGAGCATCTTGTTCCCAAGGTACTTGTGGAGTGTGTTCTCTCGGAACGAGTACTTCGTGTCTCTCTCTTCAGACCTTGGAGTGTGTTCTCCCGATGGTATACTTAGTGAAATCTTCGAGCTGGATCCTAGTGGCGGTATCACGAAGGTCGTTTGTGTATGAGTATATCTGGATATTCTTGTTATATGTTCCATAGACATATACTATGTAGAGATGACTATACCTTTCTTTGTGGTATTTTCCTTTGTGGTTTTCGAGGTGTCCTACTGGGTATTGTTATACTCACCCCTGCACGGGATTTTCCTGCACGTGTCGTGTCTTGTGTAGATGAGAGAGCCTTTGACAAGATTCTAGGCGGACCAGGACCATACGGTGCTCAGTGAGATCAGACAGGCCTAGGTGCGTTCCTTCGACGACGGGTTGCAGTCCTAGTACCTTTCTTTACAAGTTGGACTTGTTGCAGAATTTCTTTTGGTGGGCTTATACTTTTGGCCCAGGGTTTTACTTTACTGTACTTTACTTCCCTATCATACTCTGTTGGTTGGGTTTTAGTGTATGCACACATCTTTTTTCCTTTTAGTAGTTTTTACTTTTCATCTTTGTGGGCTTGGAGATGTGCTTGCATGTGTACAGGTTATAGGCAATGCCTCCCATGTTAGTATCATGCCTACTCGGTGCTAGCCACCAGACCCTGGCCTATTGGAGGCGGGCTTGGGGAGTTGCGGCTCAGGCCTCACTGGGACGGATCGTGACAGAGTGGTATCAGAGGCTGGTCAGTTCTACCTTAGGATCGAGAGTTTGTGAGTTGGTTTGGGGAAACCGTGTTAAGTGTTTCGAGTTCGTCTCTCAAGCCAGGGACCCTAGTGTTGGTGCGGCAGCCGGCGTATCCATACACCAGGACTCTGATAACTTGTTTTTCGACTTGTAACATGAAAACACTAGTTTCATGGGGGAAAATAATGGTACATGCATCATATAGGAATGGGTTGTGGTTTCCATTTCCTTCTTGATTCAGCTCTCCAGATATACTCACTGACTGTGATACATCTTGTTTCTTAAACAGGATGCCTCCGCGACGCGCACCCGCTAGGATCCAGCAGCTCGATCACGAGGATGACCCCCTCAATGATGAAGCTTCGATACAGGGACCAAATCCCCCGGTTCTACCACCAGGTGGCATGCCATTTATTCCACCACCTGTGGGGTAGTGTTTAGCGCCTTCTATACCAGTGGAGGAGGATCGCAGGATGAGCACACTCCACGATTTTCAAAGATAGATACCCCTCAGGTTTCGAGGTGAGCCTGACCCTCAGGCAGCAGAGGACTGGCTTGAGGCAGTGAACAGACTCTTCCATTTGGTCCGGACACCAGCAGACTAGATGGTGATCCTGGCAGCGAACCTTCTGCAGGGCTCAGCAGGGCGATGGTAGAGTTTGGTCATCCAGACTCACGACGAGGCGACTCTTGCATGGTCAAAGTTTGAGCATCTCTTCAGAGAGGAGTTTTCACCAGTTACCCTGAGAGCAATACGTATACAAAAGCTTCTTCAGCTCCAGTAGGGAACCATGACAGTGTCTGACTATTCATCAAGGTTTACCGACCTCTCGTAGTACTCGATGGATATGGTCAGAGATCAGTACTTCAGAGCTCAGACTTTTGAGCGGGGCTTGTGCAGAGATATCCTAGCTAGCATCATCCCTATGAGTATTTCTACTTATGCTGGGGTGATCAAGAGGGCTTTGGTGGTCGAGAGATTCCTGGAAGAGCAGGGAAAACCGACATTTGTCAGTAGTGGGTGAGCTGGAGCAGAGACCTCAGCGGCAGGGAGTCGACGTCAGGCGTGGGAGACGTTTCCAGAGGAGATCCCAGGACATGGGATCAGCCGTACAGGGTTCACAGGGCGCATCCAGCCAGCCTTGAGAGTGGTGATGTTACTCATGTGATGGAAGGGGACATCTCACTCGAGATTGTCCGACCCGTCGTACTACTGCCACGGGAGCAGTGGATGGACCACCGAGGCAGAGGCAACGTGTGGAGCAGGCAGATCCGCGAGGCATTGGACATGGTAGAGGAGATGGGAGAGTAGTTGGAGGTGGTTGTCATTTCAACCCTTTACCACCACCACCCCCAAGAGGTCCACCCCAGGCTCAGGGAGCTGGTGGACAGAGGCAGGGACAGCTGCAGGCGGCAGAGGCTTATGAACCAGGTACTCCCGGAATGATTAGTGGTACTATCTGTGTCTTTTATACTTTGACTTCTGTATTGATAGACACAGGTGCTAGTCATTCCTTTCTGGCTGCTTATCTTGTTCGAGACATTGAGATTCCAGTTGAGCCGTTGACTCGACCCTTACGCTTAGAAACATCGACTGGAAAAGATTCAGAGATCACACACCTTTGTAGGCAGTGTGAACTGACCCTTGGAGGTGAGAGTTTTGGTTGTAACTTCTTTGCGGTAGCATCAAGGAATTACGATGTCATTCTTGGCATGGATTGGTTATCCAAAGTTCATGCCCAGATTGATTGTTTTAGGCGAAGTGTGCGGTGTGTCCGCAGTGATGGAACAATGTTCTCTTTTTTCGGTGAAAGAGAGACCCAGGAAGCGCTGGATGGACTCATGCATAGGAGGGCACAACTGATTTCATATCAGTTGACTAGCCTATCCCTTGGCGCAACAGATGTTACGAGTTTCCAGTTTCCAGCTATGGTGGATGAGTACGAGGACGTCTTTCTAGAGGATGTCCCCGGGCTACCTCCCCGTCAGGAGATAGATTTGTGTATTGAGTTTCAACTCGGGACGACCCCGATATCAGCATCAGCATATCGAATGGCTTCTGCAGAGCTTCATAAGCTGAGGATGCAGCTGGACGACTTGTAGAAGAAGGGCTTTGTGAGACCCAGCGTTTCACCCTGGGCGGCCCCAGTGCTGTTTGCCAAGAAGGCAGACAGGAGCTTGAGGCTATGTGTGGATTACCGGCGCTTGAATCAGGTGACCGTGAAGAACCGTTATCCACTACCGAGGATCGATGACCTCTTCGACCAGTTGAGAGGGGCTGGATGGTTCTCGAAGGTTGATCTACGATCAGGCTATCACCAGTTGCGAGTACAGGAGGAGGATATACCAAAGACGACTTTCATATGTCTCTATGGTCACTATGATTACTTGGTGATGCCCTTCGGCATGACGAACGCCCTGGAAGTGTTCATGGGACTCATGAACCGGATCTTTCAGCCTTATCTAGACTGGTTTGTGGTGGTATTCATCGATGATATCCTTGTGTACTCTGCGTCCGAGGAGGAGCACGTGAGACACCTAAGGATGGTTCTGGACACACTCAGAGAGCACCAGTTGTATGGGAGACTCTCGAAGTGTTAGTTCTGGTCAAGGAGGTCCACTTTCTGGGGCATGTTATCTCAACGGATGGTGTAGCAGTGGACCCAGCAAAGGTGGAGAAAGTGCTAGCATGGGAGCCACCCCGGAGTGTGACGGAGGTGCGGAGTTTCCTTGGGTTGGCATGCTACTATCGGAGATTAATCCATGATTTCTCTAGGATTGCAGCATCCATGACAGCTTTGACCCAAAAGGGACAACCTTTCGTGTGGACTGAGAAATGCCATCAGACTTTCTAGCAGTTGAGACAGAGTCTGATGAGTGACCTGATCATGAGATTACCAGAGGAGGGTGTTGAGTACGTAGTGTTCTGCGACGCATCGGGAACCGGGCTTGGTTGTGTCCTGATGCAGAGGCAAGTAGTGATTGCCTATGGCTCATGTTAGTTGAGGGCACATGAGCAGAACTACGCAACCCATGATCTTGACTTGGCAACGGTAGTCTTCACATTGAAGATGTGGCGACACTACCTGATGGGTGAATGGTTTACCGTCTACTCTGATAACAATAGTCTCAGATATATATTTTCTCAGAAGGATCTGAATTTGAGACAGAGTTGATGGCTTGAGTTCCTCCAAGATTACGAATTTGATATCGTTTATACTCCTGGGAGGGGGAACGTGGTGGCAGATGCTCTTAGTAGGAAATCCAGTTCGCAGTTGCTGGATGAGGCGACAAGGCAGTTGGCCTCTTTGCAGTTGTCCTTCATGGATAGAGATGAGGGAGATTACCTTTAGTTGATGGTTGTTACCCCTCCACTCTTACAGTGGGTCAGGGAAGCATAGCGCGAGGATGCTAGATGTGAGACTCTACATGCTCAGATATCCACAGGTGATGCTGCTGATGGATTTTCAGAAGGAGGGGAGCACGTTTTCCTTTTCAGAGGGCGCACGGTAGTACCAGTGATGTTGCGGGAGGAGGTTCTGAGGGAGTTCCATACATCCCCTTTGGTGGTTCATCCAGGCGTGGAAATGATGTACCAGGACCTCTGACGTCAGTTCTGGTGGCCAGGGATGAAGAAGAGTATGGCAGAGTTTGTTTCTCGGTGCCTTACTTGTCAGCAAGTAAAGGATGAGCACCAGGTTCCAGCAAGTTTGACTCAGCCCCTTGAGGTGCCAGAGTGGAAGTGGGATGGAATATCCATGGACTTCGTGATGGGTTTACCACGCACGTCCAGGGGACACGATGCCATCTGGGTGATCGTTGATCGACTCACCAAGTCGGCCCACTTCTTAGCCATACGGGAGCAGAGTTCAATAGAGAGCTTGGGACGCCTCTACGTGCAGGATATAGTTCGACTTCATAGAGTACCATCCACGATAGTCTCAGATCATGATTCTCATTTCACATCCCGATTGTGTAAGGGATTGCAGGAAGCTTTTGGGACTCAGTTACGCTTGAGCACAATGTTTCATCCCCAGACTGATGGTCAGACGGAGCGGACCATCCAGGTCCTGGAGGATATTCTACGAGCTTTCATACTTGACTTCAGTCGTAGCTGGGAGGATCACTTACCACTGGTGGAATTTTCTTATAACAGCAGTTATCATTCCACTATTGGTTTGGCACCATTCGAGGCTCTATATGGGCGACCTTGTAGGTCACCACTATGCTGGACTGACCTGGGAGAGTCAGCACTCATGGGCCCAGAAATGGTGAGAGCTACTACAGAGATGGTGCAGGTCATCCAGGAGTGGATGAAGACTGCACAGAGTCAGCAAAAGTCTTATGCCGACAGGAGGAGGAGGCCTTTGGAGTTCGAGGAGGGAGACCATGTGTTCCTTCGGGTCTCACCTAGACGAGGATTGCAGAGATTTGGCCGAGGCGGCAAGCTATCTCCGAGGTTCGTTGGCCCTTTTCAGATTATGAGTAGAGTTGGAGAGGTGGCGTATCGCTTGGCTCTACCTCCTCAGATGGACTGGGTACACAACATCTTCCATGTGTCACAACTACGGAGGTACGTGCATGATCCATTGCACGTCATCGACTGGGGCGAGCTGGACATTGATGATGGAACGACATTTGCTGAGTACCCAGTGGAGATCGAGGATCGGTAGGAGAAGATCCTTCGTGGGCGAGCTATTCCCTTGGTGTGTGTCCGGTGGCAACACGGGAATCTCTAGGAGAGCACGTGGGAGTGGGAGGCTCAGATTCACGTGCAGTACCCACATCTTTTTGAGTAGCCTTTGTTTTGGCCTTTTGGGGACGTAAAAGACCTAAGGTGGGTGTGATGTAATGTCCCAAATTTTTTTCCATGTATTATTTTAATATTATATGGGAATTATTTCGAGACCAGGCCTTGAGACGACGTGTAGTTCCGAAGCCCGGTGAGCCCGGAACAAATGTTTGAATTTAATTTAATAATTAAATTACGCGCGCGTGCAGTTTTCCTAAAAAAGTGTAATAACTCTTGAACGGGTGCTCGGATCAGAAATCCGAGGGAACCTTTGCGTTCAGAACAACGATTTTACCTAAGGCGAGGCCTAACATCGGCCGACACAGGTCGGTGGTGAAATCTGGTTTTTGGAAACAACAACAATAAAATATTTAATTAAAATATTTTATTTAAACCATGTTACGTAAAAAATATCTTATCTTTTAAATAGAGGTTACGCAGGGTATCAGGGTTACGATCCCCATAACCCTGATTTTCCCCTGGAGGCTCTGGGAAAGCTCTGGAGGGAACCCCCAACACGGCGGCGACATTCTTGACGATTTTTTCCGGCGACGATGATGAGATGACCAGATCATCGCCAATGAATGCCTCGGATCCAGGTAGGATGTCGTTGTGATTTTATTCTTCCCTGTTTTTGATTTCTACGACGAACGCGGACTAATCCACGAACAGATTAGCCCGCAGATTGATCGTTCTTGCGGGATGGGCTTTTGCGGGGATTTTGGATATTTTATTCTTGTTATTGTTTGGTTTCGTTCAAACTTCTAATGGTGACGAACCAAGATCGACACGAACATCGATCGAGGTTCGTCCCTCTCGATTTGTGTGTGTCTCTTCCCCAATTTATTGCGTTCTTCGTGAGTGTTCTTCACGTTATTCACTGGACGAGGAACAACGGATCGTTGCGCACCCGTTGTGCAATGCAACAGTCCCAAATTGAATATCTAGCATCGGCACGACCCTACGGAGGTGCGGCTATGGTGGAGACGGATGGATCAAAGCAGATTGGAAGAAATCATTCTTCGAACGATTTCCGCACGGGTGACCGGAATCGGATTTTGGAGCCGATTGAAGGCCCAAAACCCATGGTTTAAGAATCACGATGACAAGGAGATCCAGCATCTTGAGTTTCGCGGCAAACAGACGGTTGAATCGAAGTCTAGAGGATCAGCTGAGGCGAGCGGAGGAAGACGACATTTCTGGAAAAATCCCGACTACACGCCGTGTAGTATGGGCTACACGGCGTGTGCTCGTCAGCGAAGGACCTGGCGTGTACTCTGGGAGTACACAGACACAATAAGGGTACACGGCCAAGGACACTCCATGTATACCCCTCCCCATCCAGACCCAGCCAGATACACAGGATACCCTGTGTACTGGTACACGGGCAGGCGACACAGACACGGGCATAGACCGTGTACGGGCACATGGCCAGCATACACGGAGCAAGCCCAGGTGCTCAAACACGGAATGTGATTTCTTCTACACGCCGTGTAGTTGTTTTCTATCCAACAAGCTGAATGACACGGTCCGGTTACACAGGCAGCACCCGGGGTCAAGGAACATGATGTGTACTTTTCTACATGCCGTGTAGTTTGGTTTTGCATGGCTTGAATGAAGGACATGGGCCGTTTACACGGGTAGTACCCAGGGTCAAGGAACACGGCGTGTAACCATACTAAACGCCATGTAACTTTTTCTTCATAGCTTGAGTCACTTGCCTTTTGTGACTTGGACTAGTTCTTAGGGTTCGTACCCTTGGTAATCCCCTGAAGGTTCTGGTATCGATTCTTTTATACAGGAGTATGATCCCTTCAGCAGACTCCCTAAATAGATTTTTTGGAATCCCCTCTGTGAGACTTAGAGCCAGATCCTCTATTAATTCCTGGAACCCTAGGTAGAGTTCTTGGTATCGACGTGACCAACTTTACCCGGGTGCTGATCCTCTACTTAGCGGATTAGCTCAGACTGAGTTGTCAGAATGAACCCATGACTTGGCTGTGATCCTCATCTGAGCATCTTGTTCCCAAGGTACTTGTGGAGTGTGTTCTCCCGGAATGAGTACTTCGTGTCTCTCTCTTCAGACCTAGGAGTGTGTTCTCCCGATGGTATGCTTAGTGAAATCTTAGAGCTGGATACTAGTGGCGGTATCTCGAAGGTCGTTTGTGTATGAGTATATCTCGATATTCTTGTTATATGTTATGCAGACATATACTGTATAGAGATTACTGTACCTTTATTTGTGGTATTTTCCTTTTTTGTATTTTCCTTTGTGGTTTTCAGGGTGTCCTAATGGGTATTGTTATACTCACCCCTACACGGGCTTTGCCCGCACGTGTCGTGTCTTGTGCAGACAAGAGAGCCTTTGACATGATTCTAGGCGGACCAGGACTAGACGGTGCTCAGTGAGATCAGACAGGCCAAGGTGCATTCCTTCGGTGACGGGTTGCAGTCCCAGTACCTTTCTTTACAGGTTGGACTTGTTGCATAATTTCTTTTGGTGGTCTTTTACTTTTGGCCCAGGGTTTTACTTTACTGTACTTTACTTCCCTGTCGTACTCTATTGGTTGGGTTTTAGTGTATGCATGCATCTTTTTCCTTTTAGTAGTTTTTACTTTTCAACTTTGTGGGCTTGGAGATGTGGGTGCGTGTGTACAGGTTATAGGCAATGCCTCCAATTTTAGTAGCATGCCTACTTAGTGCTAGTCACCAGCCCCTGGCCTGTTGGAGGCGGGCTTGGGTAGTTGCGGCTCGGGCCCCACTGGGACGGGTCGTGACACAGACGCTCCCAGAACAACAAAATTAAACATTATAACCCATAAAATGGCTATAAATGAAATTAATGAAATTATAATAAATTAAATATATGTTTAAGAGGTTATGAATTAAGAAATTAGTGAATCTAATTTGATTATCCATGATATTAAGTACAAGTTCAGAATGCTTTCAGACATAAGGTAAGAGTTTATCATCTCACTTTTATTTATATGAGATATGCCTTATTCACCACTTATTTCTTATGTGTGGTGTATTTATGCTTCCATTTCATATATCATATCATGAATCTATTTATCTTCATGGTATTAAAATTTTCATTTGACGATCATTAATTTCACAGGGCATACGGTTTAACCATTTGAATAGTGGTAAGGGAATTCTTAACCCAATTTCAATTATTTGGGTTAAAAATTTACTCCAATGATTATGACATGATATGATTATGTTTGAAATGAATTTTTATTATCTTAAGTTGTATTTAAAATTGTTTTATTTGTATTTAAATCTAATAAACATAATTGATTCATTTTGTTAACACCCACACTTTCTTTTAAAAATACCCTTTTAAATGTTTTTTTTTCAAAATTTAAAATAAATGTTTTTAAAACTTATATAGAATGATTGGATTATACCAATTTTATGACACCTTAATGTTTTCATTAAAAATTTACAAGTTTACAAGGTTATTTCTAAATAAAATTTTTTCTTTTATAATTTCACGACTTTTTAAATAAATGATTCCCAAGTAAAAAGGGTATTTCTCTTAAGAAATCTTCAATGACTTTGTTAGAGTATTTTCATCTATGTAAACAAACTCTATTGAATCTTATTATTAATTGAGTTTGATCTCTTATGATACCATCTACCATATTTTATTGAATGATTTATGATCATTTTGACTGGGGATGTACTATCTTGATACCATTCACCATTTTACTCTGGATAATTTATGATTATGTTTACTGATTTGGGAAATTATTTACATTTCATATGATAGTTTTAATATGAATAAATATTTTTATTTTGTTTCACCCATTTCATATTAGGAATGCATTGGACTTAGTAAGTGTCGGGCGAGGCCTTCTATATCCCCTTGATGTATCGATGGGTCTCATGAGACAAACTAGACTGGGTTTTGGCCAAGGCATTACCCATTTATGTAGAATTCTTGAATTAGGCCTTGATGGTATGTTTATGATGTACCGAATTATGAATTGCCTCACTATGATATTAGTTATTGATAATCCATGTGATTATTTGTCTAGTATAACATTCATGGGTAAGTTTTATTTTCTTATGATTGTTTATATGACGTTATTTGATTAGATTTTATTCCTATAATATTATGCTCAAGATTATGTTTTAATGGAATCTATTTTTAGTTATTCACATTTCCTTATTATTTATGATTATTTATAATAGATTCCACAATATACTTACCCTTACTAAGCATCTGAGCTCACCCATTTCTTATATTTTGTTTTTCCCCAGGATACTAAGATGTATATTATGATTTACATACAGGGATAATATAGGAGAATAGGGGTGTCTCCAATAGAGTTACTATGTTGTATTTCATTTTAATATGTAATGTAATGCTTATGTTTGTATCTAGTTTTCCAAATCTACTAAACTATTCGGTCCTTCAGGATGTGATTTACTTGTTTATTATGCCAATGTAATAAAGTAAGGCACCAACTCCAGGCTACTAAGGTTAGGGTCTTTACAGTTGGTATCATAGAAAGTTGAATAGAAACTTTGAAAACTAGATTTAGTAAATCCTATATTAGGGAACATAACCATAATATAAAATTTGAGGATAACTATATAAGAACATCCCAAGAAAACCATGTTTATGAGATTATATACACACAAAATTTTCAATTTATGTTAAGTATTTCACTAGTTTTAGGATTATAAATTATGTTTCATAATGATATGATATAATATATTGTATTTCATCATTTAAAAATGGAACCTTGTAGAAGGAATGCGAACCTCACCAATGCACATGATCCAAAGAGTAAGGAAGATCAAATATTTTATGGCCTTATGCCAATATTTCAAAGGGAAAAAGTCTTCTAAATATACTCATCATATGAGGACATAGTATCATATGATAAAGAGACAAATAAAAAATTATAAAAGTATTATATATTTGAAGGGAAGCATGAGAAAAAGATTAAAACTAGGAAAAAGTTAGATAAAGAAAATAAGAGAAAGATGTATTTTCCCACATGTGATAATCATGGAAAGAAACACCCTAGTACTTGCTTAAAAAGAATGAGATTTTTATAAAAGTGTGGAGATAAAGGCCATCATGATTCTGATTGTAAGGATAAGAAAATGGTTTCCAATGTATAATGCTTGAACTTTAAGGATATGGGACACTACACAAATAAATGTATCAACCATAAAAGGAATATACACCAAAAGAGGATAATGGGTCATGGTCAAACTTATGCTACTACCACAGACAAAGAGGAATGATTAATATGACCATGTTTGAATTCAAGAATTATGTTATTTGAGTATTTTATCAATAATACTCTAGTTATAAGAATCATGAGATATATAAGGATTGTACTATAATACTTATTCTTTAAGTAATTTTAAGCATATGATGAATAACAACAATAATCAAGAGAAGTGATTTTGTTGTAAGTTGATCTTCTAGAAAACACATTACTTGGGAAAGAATACCCTAAATATGTGATTGATATTGAGATAATAATAAATATATTTTTATGGGATAATATTGGTGACCATGAATATGGTTAGTGATATGATGGTTTATGTTATGCTGAAATTATTGGATGTTTGGATTTAAGGAATATATTCAACAATATGAGATTTTACTATTGGAATCATGCATGTTTCATAAATAATTAAAGAAGATTAAGGTATTCATATATTTGGTATGTGACAATAAGAGAAACATTATTTGGGGAAATCTTATGTTAAGTTTATTTTGTAAATTTACAAACTTTCCTTCTAAATTTTTGGTCTTTGAATTTGGATGGAAATATTTTGGATGAGTCTTAAGGTTAACTACTTATAGAATTGATTAATATTAAATTATGAATTATCATATTAGATAGCCCGTACTAACCATTTTGGTTTCAATAAACATTTAAAGTATGAAGGAATGACTTGTGGATCTTATAATTCATAAAAGTGCTTTAGGCATACAAATTTGTCTTGAATATCCATTTCTATATTTAAGAAATAAAGTGGAGATGGATAGAAGCACAACCAAATGATGATATTATGCTTATGAAATGGAAATAAAACAAGTAAGTTTATTTTCTCAAGTGCCTATCTGTATATTAAAATAATATCTCAATTCTAGGAAAAGGATTTTGGAACAAAAATGTTATCCGTTTACTTTTCTTACTAAGAAATCAATGTTATTTTAACCAATAATAAATTTATGGTCTTGTGATGGTAGAATATCTAATGATCATGTTCTCTATCACTATCCATAAAAAAATGATAGTTAGATTTATTTTCCATGCCAATTTTTTTTCACTTACCACTATTTTTCTCCTATAGGGAAACCTAGTTTTGTAGTGATCATCACATTGTCCTTTCCCTATATCTAAGTTCAAGTTTTATTAACCCAATTTATGATGTTGGTTTCCCAAAAAGGAATTTTCAAGTATCAACCTTTGATTTTTGAAGTGAACTTTAAAAATTGAGAGGAAACAATTTACTGAAGGAGGGGAGAATGCAAGAACCAAATATTTTATAGTATGTCTCTTTTTAAATTTAACTTATTTGATAGCTTACGTTACACAAAACACCAAGCTTAAACAAATGATTAAATATTATTATGATTATTATCACATAGCCGTTGGATTGATGGTAATGAATGAGTATAATTAAATTATGAAAATATAGTTTACACATGTTTATAAAATGAATTCATTGGTTACCAATTAATTATAAATGAAAATAAAAACCAATTGAACATAAATGATGCGTTTTAATAAAAAACTATTTTTATGACCACAATGTAATTTCATCTTAATAGATTAAATTAATCACTATCAGTAAAATATCATCATGAAATTTTATATATTAAATATATTTTTTAAATTCAACCAATGAGTTTGATAGGCTTAAGATAAGAATAAAAACAATTTTAAGTATAAAATGATATATTTTCTAAAAGGCAATTTTACCGCCTTTTAATAGAGCACTTGTTTTAAATATAAATTTTGACACTTTTATAAATTTTATTTGAAAAAATAAACATCATTTTTTAAAGTTTAATATCACAATTTACTTTGGTTAATTTTTTTTGGTATTTTTGTAATATGTTTCATTTTTTTATGAATAGTAAAAAAATAGGGCATTTCAATTGAAAACTGAATTTTCATCTAAATAAATTATAATATTAAAATATATTTTAAATTAGTTTTAAAGTAACATTATATAAATAATAAATAAATAAATATAATTTAGTTCATTGGAACAAATTTCACATTTAAATTGGATATAAAAGCATTTCAATCTTTTGAACATTTTTACTTTAAAAACTCGTTGTTTCATCCCGTCCATGGGATTAATTTTAAATTAAATTCAGAAAATTATATGTTTTAAATATTGAAAAACGGATTCCATATTTGAATTCATAAGTTCCAAATTTAGTAAATATTTCCCTTTTAATTTTGATCAATATGAATAGTAACCTTAGTAATTTTTGTTACCACAGTAAAGGGTAAATTGGGTAATTTAGGTTAAAAATAAAATGACATGAACTAGAAAATTACCCTAAACAATAAATAATATTATTGGATGATTTATATTCTACCCTCAACACCTATGGTTTTAATATGATTTATTTAATTGACACTTTTCCATGAAAATGACTTTGATATTATTTAAATTAAAGAAAATCACAAAATGTCGCATTCATATTTTTAATAACTATATTATTTATAATATGGTGTTATTAAGAAGATATCTTCAACTATAGATATTATTTTTAATTTTAAAATATTTATCTACATGTTTTTATTTTTTTTAATTCTCAATGAATAAAAAATTACCTTAAAAAATTATACAACGATGATGCAATAATTATTTTATTAATGAAACAATCAAATAAATGATGATTTTAATTAAAAAATAAATTTATCACATTTATAAAATTATTTTCATAAAATGGAGTCCATTTTTGAAATCTAAACAATAAAAAATTGTTAGAGTGAATTTTTGAGATTTTTCTAAAATAGTTGATTTTTTGGTGAATAGTGAAATACGATAATTTATGGTATTTAACATTACAAGTGAATAAATGAATTTTTGTGTCATGGGTGAGTCATGTATGATGTAAGTGGACATTATATATAACTCAAATGATCTAGTTACTATAATTATTCACAAGAATCAATAATATTGAGAGTCTTGATTCAAAATAATAAACTAATGAATAAAATAATAAAAAAACACCCCTCTCCTCCACTATAAATACCATCCCTCACCACCCTGTATCCTCACAACTTATAAGATTTTTATATTGATTATTTTATATATAATTACTCTTCTAAACCTATTCATGATGTTCTGGTATTTCTGGTCTCATCAAAATACCATTTTCAAGTGCCTTAAGGAGGTTCTCTAGGAGACGACACTCAAGAGGTAAAACCCTCCCTCTTTCTATTTTAATTTCTTTTATTTTATTATCCATCCATAACCTACCCTATAAAAAGTGGAATGGTAACTATAATATCATAAATATACTGTAATGTTATTATGTTAATGGAATATCTATCATCAAGTTTCTTCTCTTCTCATTTTGTCCTAAAAATGAAAACATTGTCTCTGAGGTGTCGATTCACCGCCTCCGTGGACGACAAGTTTTAATTTTTTATTACTGGCTTCAAGGATATTCATGAAACCATTTTCATGATTAAAAAAAATTATAATATATGTATTAAAACTTATTTTATGTTCTAGAACCATTATATAATAATATTATTAAATAAAATGATACTAATTCGGGATGGTCGTAAAAACCGCCAAAATAAAGTAAGACATTTCATTAATGTTTTATCGGATAAACCATCCTCATAACATATAACCAAATGATATATGAGACTATTTAAAATTATATAAGTTCATTAATAATAAATAATTTCACTTTTTTAGTTTTTTTTTCCATTTGACAAGAACTCCAATATTTATACTCAAAGGAACTGACTATAAAACCATGAAACAAACGCTCCTAGAACAACACAATTAAACATTATAACCTATATATATGTCCATAAATTAACTTAATAAAATTATAATAAATCAAATATATGTTTAATAGGTTCTTAATTAATTAATTAATGAATATAATTTGACTATTTATGACATTAAGTACAAGTGTATAACGCTTTCGGACATATGGTAAGGGTTTCTCATCTCACTTTTATTTCTGTGAGATATACCTTATTAACCACTTATTTATTATGTGTGGTATATGTATACTGAAATTTTATATATAACATAATTAATATTTTTATTTTAATGTTATTAAATGTTTCATTTGATTATCATTAATTTTATGGGGTATACGGTTTGACTATTTGCATAGTGGTAAGGGAATTCTTAATCCAATTTCGATTCATTGGGTTAAACATATACTCTAATGATTATGTCATGCTATGATTATCTTTAAAATGAATTTTTATTATCTTAATTTGTATTTACACTTTTTTATATTTATTTACAACTAATACACATAATTGATTCATTTGGTTAACACTCACACTTTCTTTTAAAAATACTCTTTTAAATGTTTTCTTTTCAAAATTTAAAAGAACTGGTTTTTTAAACTTAGACGACATGAGAAATTTTTGCCTCTTTCATGACACCTTAATGTTTTCAGGAATAATTTACCATTTAACAAGTTTATTTCCAAAGAAATTTTTTTCTATTATAATTGTGCTTCTTTTTAAATAAATGATTCCAAAGTAAAAAGGTTATTTCTCTCAAGAAATTTTTTATGATTTTGTTAGAGTATTTTCATCTATGTCAACAATATTTTTTAAATATTATGATTAATTGAGGTTGATCTCTTATTATACCATCTACCATATTTTATTGAATGGTTTATAATCATTTTGACTGGGGATGTACTATCTTGATACCATTCTCCATATTACTCTAAATATTTTATGATTATGTTTACTAATTGGGGAAATTATTTACATTTCATATTATAGTTTCAATATGAATTTATAAGTTTATTATGTTTCACCCCTTTCATATGAGGAATGTATTGTACTTAATAAGTGTCGATAAGGGTCCACTATAGCCCCTTGATGCATCAGTAGGTCTTATGAGACAAACCAGACCAGATTTTGGTTGAGGCCTTACCCATTTATGTAAACTTCTTTTCCAAAGGATTGATGATATGTTTATGATGACCCGCATTATGTATTCCCTTACTATGAGATTAGTTATTGATAATCCATGTGATTATTTTACTAGTAGAATATCTATGGGTAAGTATCATTTTTATGTTATTATTTATATGACATTATTTGATTATGTTTTATTCCTACTATATTATGATCAAGATTATGTTTTAATGAAACGAGTTTTTAGTTATTCACCTTACCTTATTTTTTATGATTATTTATGATATATTCCATTTTATACTTACCCTTATAAAGCAACTAAGCTCACCCATTTATTATGTTTTATTTTTCCCCAAGGTTTTAAGATTTATATTATGATTGGAAAGTAGGGATAATCTAATAGAATAGGGGTGTATCCAATAGATTTTCTATGCTGTATTTAATTTAAAGTTATAATGTAATGGTTATGTTTTTATCTAGTTTTACAAATCTAATAAACTATTTAGTCCTTCAGAATGCGATTTCATTTTTTATTATACCAATGTATTAAAGTAATGAATCAACTCTATGATACTGGGGTTAGGGTCTTTATAGAGACATTTTAAGAACTTCTTCAAGTATGTGATATAGTTTCAAGTGAATATTTATTGTTTACCTAAATTTTTTAAAGTGGTGAATTAGGCCCTCATCATTGAGAGGAACATGAGATATGGTAGAGGATCAAGACAAATAAAATTTATTAGAACTGTTAGTGGGTACTAAGGTAGTATGAAGCATCAATTTGATGATTAAAACTAGGGTGGTGGTGGATAGAGTAGGAAAAGTAGTAGACAATATATTCCTCACTAAGGAGGTAGCTCAGTATACTCTTATAAGTGTGGTAGGGCTGTCTATATTCCTCCTCACTATGACTAGTGGCCCATAGAGTGTTGACTATGTGGGAAGATGAGCACCTATATAGATTGTGAAAGGGTGCTCAGTGGTTACATAGTGATAAATGATATGGATAGGTATAGGGTTCATGGGATATATTATGTATTTCAAAACTAGTGAGAAGCTATAGTTCCACTAATTGTTTGGTTCGGGGTGGAGGATGTGGTTCCTAGGGATATGGGAAATAGAGAAAATAGAGGATTGTAGTTTAGAGGGGCCAGTTTGGGTCTTAGGGCCAAGTTATATGCTAGTTTTATGATGTTGAGCCCATACCTACTGATAATTATGTCAAACCATATACCATCTAAGGTATGATTTTAGAGGCTTCCACTTTAGAAAATAATTTTTTTGACACAATATCATCATAATATTTTATATTTGTGATGTCCTACAAGGAATTATTAATTCTATGTGGTATCAAGTTTATAATTTATAATACCACTCTTCTTAACTAAAAACTAACAAGTATAGTAAGTGGTAGTCTAAGGTAGAATCCACATAGATGAATTTAGGAGAAACTTAGAATAATTTGGAATGATGTAAACCAAAATAAAGTTACTTGAAAACATTAAAATTAATAGAATATACCAAGCATTAATAATTCCAAGTTCATGCATTATTAAAGTAAAAAGGATACTAAATTAGTAAAAATGTCATCATAATTGGTTATAAGTTAATCCTTTGTATTTTTACTTTATATCTTAAAAATTATCCTTTTATTATGATTAAACAATTCAGTCAATCAATAAAATTTGGGACCCAAAACAATATTTAAACATAACTACTCTAGCCCACACAATGGTCATGCATGAGTCAAGGTACCTAGTTAATGTATTAATAAATATATCTACTTTAACACATAATGACAATGCATGAATAATGAGATAATATTAAGAGGAATGGAATGAATACTAAAAACCCATAATGAATTAGTCATAAAAAACACTTCACTAGATACAATCACCCTTCAATACATGCTTGGAACTAAAACAATCCACCCCTAATGCTATTCATGAGAGAGTGTAAAAAAATAAAGTAAACCTTAAAATAAGACTTTAGGTGAAGACTCTAGATGTATAATTATTCCCCTAGATCAAATTATTGAATGTTGAATGATCATTTAGGTGGCTGGTCCCCTCTATTTATAAGAAAACATTCCTTAATCTATATTAATACATCTATTATACATATCTTCTTGTATATTTACAAAATAAACTCCATCTATAACTCTTTATATATAGGATTAAAATAAACATGACACATTTCTCCTATGTCCCAAGAAATATATCTTAAAAATTTTATAAATAGTGAGACACCTGATCTATTATATCTATTACAAATATATCACCTCACAGGGTGACAGGTATTTCATGGTGTGAACCAAAATCATATCAAAATATTTTTTCATGGCCCATAATATATGTGGTATGATATATTCATGAATTACATGACACCTTATCTAAAAACATTCATTTCCACTCTCTCTATAAAACACACTGCAACACAAAAAATCATGTCCATAAACCAATTTCATTGAAAACCTTGGTCACTATGTCCATTCTCATGACTGCGTTACTTATCCACCCAAAGTGAATCATTTCATCAAAATTTATCTCATGTATTACTTATATTTCTATGTCCATGATCCTCATACCATGAAGTGATCTATATAGTGTAACTCTATCTCCACTCATGTATTGGACATCGATGCAGTGTGTAACCTCAAATATGGTGTGATCCACTCTTCAAAATTCCACAAAGTCATTATCATTACAAACCTTATAATGAACCTTATGATCTTACAAGGAATTTTATGTATTGGTTCAGTTAGTCTTATGATTTTACTGACATCCCTATTAAAAGTCTTATTAAATAATCCCCTAGTAAGTCATGAAAAGAACTTAATAGATGCGATGTGACATGGATTCCTATCATAGGGTCGACATTGATCTTCCCTAGAATATTAAATGTCCATATTTAATCATATAGGTGGTGTCAATATCCCTAAATCTTCCCCACAATATCTATTTCATTTTGTAGTGCAAACCAGATGGGCATATCATGACCCATGAAAACCCTAGCTTGCGCATGAAGTGGATGACCCCGATTGATACCAATCAGGTTGGTTACATATGTTTTAATTAAGTTAAAAAATACCCACATACTACATAATTAACATCATATTTTCATTTTTATGGAAACTTATTCATATATGAGGCCACTCCTTAACATACCATTGAACTCCTATAGTGCTGCCCCGAATTGCGGCCACTGTCCCCCACCAAGCGCTGCCCTATGCTTGGCCTTACCTTCTCATTCCATTGTTGTCTTGAAATATCCTTTTTCTTCTACAAATATACCTAGGATAGATATGATATATCTTGGAAACTACCTCATGACAACAACACCTTTCTCTTATGGCTATTTAGGGTTCAAACCTTTTTTTCAACACTTTATACTTTTATTTCCTTTTCCAAAAATTCATCCTTCAAGCTAGAAATTATTATTCTATTTCTATTTATTCCAAATTCTACCAAAATAAAATATAAGTCTTTCCCACCATAATAAAATTAAAATCAAAATTAATTAAGTAATAATTATTACTAAATAATAAAAAAATACTAAAAAAATATGCATAAAATATAACTATCAATCAGATCAGTTCATTGATTACTTTGGGATATCCATACAGTATATATATGGGGTAATTTCAATTGACATGCCTTTAGGGGTGTCATACAGGGGAATTAATAGGTGTATAAACTGTTCCCTAGTGATTGGCGGATATATATTTATATGGGATTTCTTTGTAACACAAATAACTAGTTTCAACATAATCCTCATGATGAATTGGTTAATGGATTATTGAGACCATATCAATAATTATCGATGATGGATGTTGTTTAAATATATAGAGGGTGATAGTTATGTCTATATTGGGGAGTGTGACATACGAACTGGTAATGTCCATCCTAACCACCAGCAGCTAGGTAGATCACAACCCATGTTACTAGTCTATTTTTGGATGATGGGGAGAATCACCAAATGATCCTTCCACTAAATTTTGATTAGTTTTAGGTTTTTTTTACCGAGGATTTATCAAGGTTTCCACCCAAATAACAGGTCAAGTTTACCATTGAGCTTATTACATACACAAATCTTATTTCTATACTACCATATAGGATGGGTCCCATAGATCTATGAAAGATGAAGGCTCAACTGGAGGACTTAGAGGCAAAGGGGTTAATATAACTGAGTACATCCTTTTGGAGTGATACAGTTCTTTTCACTAGGAAGGTGGATGAATATTTGAGATTATATGTGGACTATCTTAAGTTAAATCGAGTGAAAATGAAAAAAAAATATCCACTTCCTTGTATCAATGACTTATTTGATTAGGTTAGAGGATACATAGTGTTATCTATGATTGAATTGAGATTTTTCTATTATTATCTAAGGGCAAGTCCTTTAGATATACCTTGAAAAATATTTATAAGTATATATGGTTTGTATGAGTATATAGTGATGTCATTTGGTCTAATGAACATGCTGAAAATATTTATGGACCTGATTAATTGAGCTTTCATTCCTTATTTGGATACTTTTTTAGTCATATTTATTGATGTATCCTCATACAATCCATATTAGGGAGGATCACACTCAACATATAAAGATCATTTTGAGAACACTTAGATAACATCAGTTGTATACCAAGCTCTCAAAGTTTCACTTTTGGATAGACTAGATGCACTTATTAGGGAAAATGATATTAGAGGATATAATATTAGTATAACCTATGAATTTGGAGACATTGTTTCTTAGGAGTAGTCAAGAATGTTTTTTTAGATCCATAGATTTTTGGGATTTTCCAATTATTATAAGACATTAATTCAACAATTCTCCCACCTAGTAAAGCTGATGATAGACCTAACTAAGAATGGGGTGAAGTTTATTTAGTCAAAATATTATAATAAATCCTATTAGGGAGATAAAAGGGATATTAACATCTTCACTGATCTTAGACTTACGTGATCTAGTTAATGAGTATACTCTATATTGTAATTCATTAGTTGTTATCCTAGGAGCGGTTCCGATATATGATGGTCGAGTAGTTGATTATAGGTCTAGGTAGATTTGGAAACATGAGAGGAACTAAACAACACATGAACTTGAGTTATTAGTAGTAGTTAATGCCTTTATATGTTGGTATAATTACCTTTGGGGTGATAGGTTTATGGTGTACACTGACCACAAGTTCCCGAGGAAAATTTTCTCATAATGTGATCTAAACATTTAATAGAAAATGTGGGTCGAGTATGTTTAGTATTTTGATTTTTGATTTATCATATACTATAAGGAATTGAAATTTTATTACATATTAATTGATCAGAATACTTAGATACAGGTGGTATAGGTTTCTAGTAGTGAGTAGTAGATGATGAACCACTTTGCTAAGATTCATATTGATGTATAAGAGTACCAGGTCTAAGAGAACCTTATGAATTTATCTATCACTTATACACTCATAGTATGGTTTAAGAGGATTCAGATTTAATATTTTTATTTTCTATCCTTAAGGGATAATATATATGCTGGGGATCCACAAAAAAACTAGTATATTGATGCAAACATGGTTCTTTATTTCCTAGTTTGTGTGGTGGTCCCTATGAGCATGCTTAAGGAGATGATGAGGGACTCAAACACCTCGATTTGGGATGTATATCTGGGGTTGACTGATATGTACCATGATATACATTGGAATTATTGGTGGACTAAGATAAATATGGATATTTCAAGTTATTCTAGTTGGTGATCCACCTGCCAGTAGGTGAAGGCTGAACACCAATGATATACTGGTTTTATTTAGTCACTACCCATTTCTGAGTAGAAGTGGTATGATGTAACCATATATTTAATGATGGGATTAAAAATGACACAATGAGGCAGTGATGCAGTATGAGTGATTATGGATCGATGGACCAAAGTGGATCATTTATTTCCGATTCAAGAGTCTTTCTTTATGGATGATCTGGGTAAACTTTATGTCTAAGAGATAGTATGTTTTAATGGGGTACCTTAAAGAATCATCTCAGATAGATATTTTTTTCTTTTCACTTCTAGAGAGTCTTGCAAAAGGATCTTAACACATAGGTTCATCTGGGCATTTCTTACCACCGATAGACAGATAAGAAGTCTAAGAAAACCAATCACATACTTAAGGACATTCTCCAAGAATGTGTCTTAAACTTTGGAGGCTCTTGAGAGAACCATTTGGAACTAGAATATTTTTCCTACAATAATAGATAATAATAATTAATTCAGATGTCTCATTTTGAGGATTTATATAGTAGGACTTTTCATTCACTATTGTGTTGGATGGAATATGGGGAGTCAACAATTGTTGGTAAAAGTATTATAAAAAAGATGCTGGATTATATCTATTTGATTATGAAGTAATTGGAGACCACTCAAAGTAGGAATAGATTGTATGTCGACTGATGATTCTATACTCTAGAGTTTGAGGTGGGTGATAGAGTATTCCTACAAGTGTTTCTAATATTTGGGTATCAATGTATACAATGATAAGGGAAGTTGGTACCCAAATATATAGATCTATTTGAGATTGTGGAGAAAATTAGTATATTGGCATACCTTTATCTCTTCCATAGTTTTTTTAGTGCTATGAATTATGTATTCCATGCATCATATCTTTTAAAATACTATTCCATCCCTTATCATGTGATCAATTATAATGAAGTCAATCTCAAGGCATTTGAGTTGTTTGAGGAACAGATAGTTCATATTGTGGATCATAGTGAAAAGGCTCTATATGGTAATATGGTTCCTTTGGTATGGGTGTTGAGGAAGTATGGATGTATCCAATAGGATATGTGGGGGTGAGAGTTCAATATATGAGTGTAATGGATAGATTTGTTTTCCAATAGAGGATGGTGATGTTTAGGAATACATTTTGAGGTTGAAAAACTATATGATGGGGGATATGTAAAATCCCAGATTATTTAAGGTGTGTATTTGTTTAAATTTTATCCAAAAATTAAAACCCATTTGAATTTTTGTTAAATCTACAACTTTTATTTTAAAACTACATTTTAATCATTTTGGGGATACTATGCATAACTGGGTGTTTGAGTATGGTTTTTGGAGTGAACTTGGGTTTGATCACATGTAATGGGACCCAATTGATGTGTTAGTGGTGTCAGCATTGTATAAGGATTGATTCTTGAGGGTTGTTCCAACCTTGGAGAGTGATATTATTCTATTTTCAAACATGCAAGTGTGTTGGGGGTAGTTATTCAACTACTAGGATTATTTTTGAGTGATTTTGGATTTTGTTTTCAAGTTATAGTTTTTAGAAAAAATAGAAAATTATGGGATTAATATTACATAGGGGGTATAATGACCCTTACATTTTGGACATTTTAAAAATTTAGAAAATTAAAAACTCTTACAAATTAGTTCTATATGACCCTCACACATTTCCAAAAAGATGTTTTCATAAGGGTAATTCTTCAGAGGTTGTCTGATGAGTTCTGTATGTGATGTGAGTTTAAAAGAAAGAGGATTAGGAAGGTGTGTATCCAAGTCTAGAAGTGATTTTTTGGAAATTATATAGCCATAAGATAAGCCGTATGTGTCAGATGGATGATGTCTCGAACTTACATAGGACTAAGTCTAGAATATGAAATCAAAAATTTGGTTGAGTCCCTAACCCTTATGAAATACCCATGGGAACACTTATGAAACCTTCCATGACAAACCTTAAAAAATGGGTGTAGCAAACCTTATGTTTTTTCATTTTCCAAAATTTATAAAATCTTGTAATCCTTATGTATCTTCCAAAGGTCGAGAGTCATAGAGAAGGTCATCCAAAATTAGTGCAGTAGAAAAAAATCAATCATAAGATCTATCTTTTGGTGGTTGCGTGTATTGAGGATAACCTAGGAGGGTTTTTGGTAGGTGAAGGTCCATAAGATAGTATAGCAACCCAAACTTTTCATTTATAAAAATTACATCATTTTAGATGAATATTAAATGAATTACATTATGATCCACTCTAGAATTGTAAAATTTTAGTGTATTTAGAGAATAGATATGTAAACATAATATTTGGGAAAATTCTTCATCATCTATCATAATGTTTTTCTCACTCTATATCTTTTTTAAATTAACCACTTAAATCCTTTTTCATAACATGGGGAAAGGAAACATAAGAAAGGGTGAGATCAAATGACCAATAAGGGTAAACATGGGATATATCAATCAATGATCTTATGAAAGCATAAGATAAGCATGAGGGTATAAGATCATGACCACAACTCACAAAGTTAATTCCCAATATGTCATAGATCATAAATATGATTCATGATATAAAACATTATTATTTCAAAATACATGAATCATAAGAGTGAGGAATCATCATAAATCAATCATGAACCATAAATCAATCATGAAACATAAATTCAAATCACAATCATAAGAACATATTATAAAAAGTTTGGCACCATCATTGGCATAGAAACCATTTCATATGTAAATTTAAACTACCGATACCATCAAATCATAGTGGATTAAGCATCAAAATCTATTTACTATATCATAACAGATCAGTCATCACCACCTATTTCCCATAGTGGATCAGCATCTCTAGCTATTTCCTATAATGGACCAGGTATCCTTACCTATTTATCATAGTGGATCATGCATCATTACATGTTTTTCATAGTTATACCATGAGATATAAATCTTTACCCAATGCATTAGAGTACTATACAATTATAAGTACAACCATAAATATCTATGCTATAAGGTCACAAAAAATTTATCATATCATTACATCATAACCCATGGAAAGGAAACATGTTTTATAAACATTTCATCATAGCTTAACCCATAGAAAATAAACGGGGTTCATGAACATCTCACTGTCATAATCATAACCATCTAGAGAAATAATAATGTTTTTATCAATGGATCATATCCCTAGTAAAGCATAAATAACATTAAAGGAAGTTATTATAGATAAAATATTCCTTTAAAAGATCAATGGAGTATTTATTGAGTAAAATAATATTTTCATTTTGAAATTACTTATTTAAAATCCAAAAATTTTCAAAATATTAAGGAAAACATTTTATTTGAAAATAACCATGAAAACTTGTAAGGTAATCTTTAAAACTTTTAATGATCATGATAGTGGGAAATTCTATTTATGCCGTATATGTCAAAACGAAGATTCAATTCACATTTTCAGTAAAAAGTCAAAAACACCTCATTTGGGAAATGAAAGAAGATTACTTTGATTTTTTTTATAAAAAATAAAAAATGAGTTAAAATAAATTTAAATAATCATATGAGAATAGTAAAACATTTTTGAAAACATTTTAGAGAAAAAATGTACATGGAAGAAAAAAGATTTTCTACCAAAGAGATAAATAAAGTTGATTTTCCTTAAAAACATTATTTCTGTCTATTGAGTACTTAAAGTGAGGAAAATTAAAAGAAAACATATATTCTACCAAAATAAATAGATTATAATAAAAAATAAAAGGATTTATAAAATAAGTATCCTATATTTTCTTTAATGGAATTTCTAGCATGGACAATCCCGAACAAAATGGGATTGAGACGTAAATATCTTACCTCAAGTCTCATATTTCTTCATATACATTCGAAAATCATGTATAATAAATATATATTCATTAGAAATATATTAAAAAACCATAATCACATCTATAATACCCTATATTATTTACTTATAACATCTTATTAAATTTTTATTAATAATTTATTATTAAAATCATTGTTCCAGGTGATAACTGCTTTGTTTTTTATGCGTATTTCAGTTCAGAAGTCCAAGTACTTGTAATTTGATCATGGTTTCATAATATTAATAATTTTAATAATGATATAAATATAATATATATTATATATATATATATTTACATTCATCCATAAAAGGCAGAGATAGAAAAATGGATTACACCATTCATAGAGATGATATGCCGTACATACGCATGAACACTATTTCCATTTTTTGATGGATGGAATGAAATAAAGGTAAATAATAATAAACCCTTAAATAATCATTAATACATCATATATATCATATTTATTCATTAAATTTATTCTTAATATCATCCATATAAAATAGAAGAAAAAAATGAATCACATCGTTTCGTGGAGGTGATAGTCCACACGTGCACACGAGCGGTGTTATTATTTTCAAATGGATGGTAAGAAGGTGGATAATGGTTGTTAAATAATCATAATAAAAATTAATTATATTTAAGATACTTAATTAATTATTTTATAATTGATACCATATATTTAGAGGAGGTATAATAAGAAATAAAATTTAAAATTATCGATTAAGAGTTATACCTCTTCGTTGGGAAACCTTCTTTGGTTTAGACCTTAAGCCTTGAAAGGATGGTATTTTGGAAAGGCCAGAATCTATAGGATGTAGTGAAGGAATATAGTATGATATTATAGTAGGTATTTTATAATCCAAAAGGTTCAAGTATTGTGAATAATTAAGGATAGGAAGTTCACTTTTATAAGTAAGGGGAGGGGTACTCTTGGAATTACTTAAAGTATTAAATTAATATAAATTAATTTTCATGAAAAAATAGATCAAAATTAATAAAATTAGAATATAATATTACTATGATTCTAAATCCTATCATACAATAAAACTTGAACAATTCTTGGTTATGTTTTTTCCCTTATATCTTAGTTTTAACCCCCATTAACCCTTTTGACCATTACAGTAAAATCAAAGTTTTCTACTATTTAAGGGTTAAGAATGTTACTATAAAAGGAAATGTGAGTAATTAATGTACCATGGTTTATATTTTAAACTATAAAACATTCATTTGTCTAAATATATTATTTTTATTAATTTTAAATCATTTAATAAAATATTATTTATTATAAAATATCATTAATGTCATTTTTAGAAATATTCATTTAATTTGAATTTAAAAGAAATATGAAAAAAGGAATTAAAATATAAAATTTTAAAACATCCATAATATGTTATATTTATCTAAAAATTCATGGGAAACTATATCTCACCCAAAAAATTACTTTTATAGTTTTTAAAATCATTCACTTGATTTTTCTATTACTTGCATAGGCACTGTGTTGGTGCTACATAAGAATTTATAGTAATTATTTCATCATTAATTTTTTTAAGAAAATAATAAAAAAATTAATTCATACTTAAAAAAACCATTTATAACTGAACATAAGTTTTTTTATCCCCATCATAAAATATTATATAAATTAAAAGTAAGAACGTGACATTTTTGACTTTATCTTTTACTTAAATATTATAAAGGTAAAAATAAAAGATAACTAGAAACAAAAGGTCATATTTTGTAACTTTAGATGATTATGGATAAAATAGAATCATCCAATTAAATATAGACAATTTTTTAATGAATTTGAAGTTTTATAACTTTAGTTTTAACTATAATTAACTCATTTTACCTTCCATGATAACAAATATTTACTATGGTTGCTATAAATATTGAAAAAAAAATAAAAGGGTCATATTTAAAAAATTTGGACATAAAAAATCCAAATATGAAATCCATTTTCAATATTAAATTTCTAGAAGTTTTAGAAATTAATTTAAGATAAAAATGAAAAATGCAACGAAAACAGTTTTTTTAGAAAAATGCCTTTTTATGTATAGAAATGTTTCTATACAAAATTTAATCATAAAATCAATTAAAATGAAACTAATTATATTATTAATAATATAAGATAACTATTTATTATTTGAAAATATTTTAAAACATAATGTAACTTTGTAAATTTTGGAGCTAGTGTCCTAAGACCAACTATTTATACTTTGATTACATGTATATTAGATGTATTGAATATTAAAAAAACTTATTATTATATATTGTTCATTATTTTCATGAATCTAATGTAATAATTTCCTAAAGTATACATCACTTTGATAAGTTTATAAAAGTTCCCTACTATGATGATAACCTTGAAGTGCTATAATGATATTCTTAAATATAGTTCTATAGTCAGAT
The DNA here is from genome assembly GCA_963277665.1 of Viscum album. Lineage (NCBI taxonomy): Eukaryota > Viridiplantae > Streptophyta > Magnoliopsida > Santalales > Viscaceae > Viscum > Viscum album. The sequence goes on from OY728132.1 coordinate 469,791,058, forward strand.
AACGTACTATGATGAAACACATACTATATAGAGTATCATGTGTGAGTACTCATAAGAAGATGAGGATTCTTCTCATAAATTTCACACTTGGTAATATCTAATATTAGAGATTATGAGAATAGAACCTCTAGTAGGAATCACATGTTTTGGTGTCATAAAATATTCTGATATGTGAGGGTGTGTAAAGCTCTTTAGACATTAAGATTATCATTAATGCATGTCATGAATCATGAACTTATAATTTTTGATGAAAACCATGATGCCATATGTTCGCATTGAGGTACAGAACATTGATTTCATCATGATTGACATGTCATTCATTGATAATTATATGAAGGATTTGTTCCTTCCACTTTATGGAAGTTGATATATCAACACTTTGATTGGAATAGAACCATTATATTAAATTCCATGGCCATGGTAAAATGACACGTTTATTTCAGATAGCCAAAAAAAGACATATCATGCATATAGGTTGGTGACAAAAATGTGTAACTTTCTTGATAAAATATTGTAACAAAGGGATTATATTACAAAATAAGTATTTTTATGTGGTTATCATCATTATAAGATTAAGTTCTTTCTCTTGGTCACCTTGAACTGTTTCTAGAAAGTAATCTTGGACTTTAGTTAAACCTGCATAATACTAATAATAAATAATCTTAGAGTTTCACACACTAATTTTTTCCTATGATATTCATTAAATTCTAGTTGAATTTAATTTATTAAATAAATATTATTCTCAATACCAAGGGATAATTTTATTCACGTTTTATCGATCAAAAATATTTATCGATGAATGAAATAATTAAATTAAATATTTATTTGGGAGTTCAATAATTGCTAGAGGAGTATCAATGGACCAAGGTCGAGTTTGGTGAAAAATATTAATTAAAAATATGGTTAAATAATATTTTTTATTGCGCAAGTTGGGATACACCATAATAATAATAATAATAATAATAATATTATTATTATGTGGAATGAGGTTTATTAAGGATTATTATTTTATTTAATAGATATAATTAAATTAAATAATTATTTTAACCTAAAACTTATCTCTATAAATAGACCATTATGTCTATTGTACATTGAATCCAAAAATTGAAACTTGAGAATCATTGCACACAATGAAACTCTCTCTCAACTCCTCATTTCAATATTCCTCTTAAGAAATAGAAACATAAGAGACATCCATTTAATATCGAAGGACAAGAGATCAACATGAATAACACAAGACAATCAACTCATCACACTAGCACCCAAAAATCAATTGGCATTGCTCGGAGATCAAAGGAATGTGTGTGGATCAATTCTAGAGGGATTCTATCATTGGATCCTCACAGCGCAACATAGGCAATCCAAAAGAGTCTTTTCAAACAATCAATATCTATATAGAAGAATGAATTATCATATTAAGTATTCATTTATTTTTATATTAAATAAATTAATTATAAATTTGACATGCAAGATCCTTGCTCGATGTTTCAAGCAACTCAATATTAAGAGAAATTATAATATGTCAACCGCCACTGCATGCTTCTGTTGCACCCATAATCTACAAGTGGTATCCAAGGGGTCATGTTTAAATTTATAATTATTTATTTTATTATTAATCCATACACATTTGTTGTTGAATTTTCATTTCATATCATTCATACTTTAATCCATTTTGAATTAACATGGTATCAACATATGTACATTCAATGTTTCATTTTCTTAAAGGTATAAGAACTGATAAAGAATGACCAAAGATTCCATTGGGAACTACCAATTTTTTTGGACAATAAGACAAGGTTATATGACGTGTAGATAAAGTACACACCGTATACCCTTGTATGCTGAACTTGGCCATTCCGCAGGATACACAACATGCCACATAGTTATTACATGCGGTGTATGACATGTGTTGACTGGTCAACCTGGTACACAATATGTTGGATTAGAAAACATGTATAAGGTGTACACGCTGTGTCATTTACATGGGTTATAAGTGTAAATCATGAAATCTATGTGGTTATTATATACAGTCAAATTGTGTGAGACTCAAAACTTGAAGCGTTTATGATATACATGATGTGTATGCGATGTACACGACATGTAATTCATCAATTCCTACATCTGAGATACACGTCGAGTCCTCGATCTTGTTATATAGACACACATCATTATATATGCATAACATGTAGTTGGAGTGCACATGTCATGTAGTCTCTCACCCGAGAACACATCGAGTCTTTCAGCGGGTTGCATGGGGGCTCAACATTCAGACAAAATGACATGTAGCTGGCCTATACTTGTTGTGTAATATTCCAAGATACATGATGAATACCTAGGCATGTATCTTGGGCACAAGACAATAGGAACACATGAAATGTAGCTCATTAGTATATGTTATGTAGTCTGACAGTGATACATGCCAAAGCCCCAGGCATGTACCCTTGATACATGAAAACTGAGGTACATGTCATGTAGCTGGATATTACACACCGTGTAATATCCCAATAAATGAAAATAATTAAATTTCATTACATTTAAAATTTCAACATTAAAACCTTAATTTATTAATTGGAACCAGTCACTTTTAAAAATTTAATAATGGTTTTAAATAATTTTAAATGATCAATTAATTTATTAAAATAAAATAAAATATTATTAGTTTTACCATTTATTTTCCATGAACTCCATTAATGATGGGTATCCCCAAAATTAATTTGGATGGTCATTATGATGAAATTAATTAATTAATTAATTAATTAATTAATTCAATCATGTTTATCTAAATAATAAAGAAAATATTAATAAATTAATGTTAACCATTTAATTTTTCATATACATTTCATGTATGACCATTAATGAGCTAGAACAATACTAGTGTATGTGTTGGAATTAATTTAATTTAGTTTATTTCACGAGTTTGTAATTATTTATTATTAAATTAAATTTAATGGTCTGAAATTCATCCCTCCCTCCATTATTATATAGGACCTACATGTCCAAGGATATTTATATAATTTCCCTTTAACTAATCCTTTGGTTCCCCTCCCCTACACATAAGTTATAAATATTTTTAATTAATGAAGTTTCCTATGGTGTGTGGAGGTGGTTCAAAATGGAACCATAATGATTCCAACCTAGGTGTTACATAGGTGGATAGGTGGAATGCTATAACTCATTCCAAGATCGGAAACATGAGTTATTTCCCCTAGGTAATTGGTTGATTTAATGTCCCCTCATTAAATAAACCATTAGATAAATCTCATGAATGGGTCATTTAATTAATTAATAATTTCTATCAATGCATTATTTAATTTTATATATGTAAGTCTATGATCACATAAATGAATTAATAAATATGAAAAATGGAATTTAAATAAATGGATTATGTGTAAATATTTTATCCAGCATGGTTAATTAATTAAATAATATCCACTTAATATTAAAAAATGATTTAAAATATAAGATAAGATAAAATTTATGCATAATAAATTCAAATACATTAAATATATATATTAAGTCAGACATGGTCTTCCATCATTTGATAAGGAATGAAATCTATAGAACTAAGTGTTTGACCAACCCTCGTTGGAACACTTACTTTTAACATGGAGTTCTTATAAAGGTTATGGGTTGACTTAACCATCTTATATCAAGAGAATTATCCCTCTCTAGACTTGATGTAAAATTGAGTCAAGTGTTGAGAAAATTGAAGTTAAGATTTTAGGATAGGGGAGTCCACTCAACAGATTAAGGTGCTACAAGACCACAGTTGGAAATGACTTTCCTACCTAAATACCTTCAAGTAGCTTGACCAAACCTCATTAGGGTTATGTAAAGGGGCATATGGATCCTTGATACTAGAATGTATTGAAAACTATACATTCCGATTTAAATGGTGAGGGATATTAAGAATTTATAAAATAGTGTGAGACTTAATAAAAATCAATTAATTTATTACTTCTCACAAAATTTTTAATCAATCAAAGTAATAACAATATGATCTTTTAATTATAGAATAAAATGGAAATTTTATCATCTATACTATCCATTCGATCTATATTGGATAAAGACAATTTAATCACTGGTAGTAAATTCTAGGAATGGTTTATATGCCTTCAAGTTCTGTTATTCGATGAACATAAATCTTATGTGCTAGAATTATCAATGTCTGATCTACCTTCCCATGAGGCAAGTGATGAAGGGTTCATTATATATGAAAAATATTTGAGATATGCAGTAAAAAATCAATATTTAATATTTTTTTATATGTCTAGTGAACTCATGAAGTTTCATGAAAACATGGATGCATATAACATGCTTGATAACCTTTGTGGTCTTTACTAAGAGAGATCTGGATAGAAAAAATTTGAGATTTCCAAGGTTCTCTTTTAGATAAATCTAGGTAGGGTTCCTCAGATAGGCCTCACATAGTCAATCTCATTGGCTATATTGAGAACCTCGAAGTTCTAGGGTTTAAACTCCCAAAAGAACTAGGAACTAATATCATTATAGAATGACTCCCTTAGAGATTCTCTATATTTTTTTGTAAATTTTAATATGAAAAACATTGAGAAGTCTCTGCCACATATTTTCAAACTTCTTCACTAAGTAGATAATAAGATAAAGATAAAAAATCCTTCGGTATTTATGGTGAACAAATAGAAAGGAAAAACAAATATCTCTAATCCCAAACCTTCTTCATGATCTTCCATGAAGGGGATGATAAAGGGTCAAATAAGGGAACAATATTCTGTTTGTTTCACACGTGGCAAGAAAGGAAACTAGAAGAAAAACTAATCCTATCCAAAGAAGCAAGGGGAAGCTTTAGATTCATTTTTTATTGATTTCAATTTATCTATTTCTAAAGAGGTATTATATATAGATTTTAGTTCTCAAATATGTATTCAAATATAGGAACCAAGTAGATTTAGAATGATTGAATGATGAGAGGTAGATCTATGAGCATCCAACATAGCTAAAATTTCCAATGTAGCTAGCAGGGACTACCAGATCACATTCACAACTAGAATAATCATGGTTTTAAAGGGTTATTATTATGTTCCTTTAGTTACAAAAAACATTATTTATATATCCAGACTTTATATAGATGGTTTTATTTTCAAGTTCGAAAAAAAAATGTTTCTTCTTTTATAAAGATAATTTTTTTATGGTAAATCAAGTTTAAATAATGATATTTATGTGTTAGATTACATGAACCAAGTAATGGAAATATATAATGAAACCACTTCACATGATTTATACCACACCCAACTATGGAATCACTGGCTAAGTCATGTAAATGAAAAACACTTGAATAATTTATACCAAAATGGATATTTAGATTATTTTGAAGTAAAACCATTTGGTATATGTCACACCTATTTAAAATGTAAAGTGATAAAATCCCCATTTAGTGGAAAAGGTAAAATGTTTAAAGAGTTTCTTGAATTAGTTCATATAAACACACGTGGACTATTTCCTTTTGAGTCAATAGGTGGGTACTCATACTTCATAACTTTTTCTGATAATTTTAATAGATATGGATATGTATAATTAATGAGGTATAAGTTAGATTATTTTGATAAATTCAAGGAATACAAGAATTAAGTTGAGAAACAACTTGGTAATAAGATTAAGAAACTTTGCTTAGACTTTAGTGGAAAATATCTTAATCAATAGTTCATTGATTACTTACAGGAGTTCATGATCCTATCCCAACTCACTCCTTATACACCTCAGTGGAATGGTGTAGGAAAAAGGAGGAACTACACCTTATTGAACATGGTATGATAAATATTGAGTCTTATGATTCTTTCATTATCTTTTTGGGAATATTTGTTACAAGCAACATCACAAATACTAAACCAAGTGCCAACTAAAGTGACAGATGGTATACCATACCATTTATGAAATGTAAAGAAACCCATGTTTCCATACTTATATGTGTATGTTTGGGAAAAATTTATTAAGTAGTATTAAATTAATAAATTCAAACTTTAGGAACAAAGTGTAATTTTATAGGACACCCCAAATAAATGAGGTGATATTACCTATATAACCCCTGATCGCACTGTGATTTCCTATTCATTTTTACCCTTACACCACTGTGTTAAATTGATTTTGTATTATAAATTTAATTTTTTATAACAAATTTAACTTCATGTTTGATTAAATAATTTAATATTTATCACCTTTAAAAATGAATATTTCACTTGATTTGATATTTTCATTGTAGGTAGAGGTGATGTAGAGGATCTACAATGAAGTTCAAGAAATGCTACCCAAACTGCGCATAAATCCAAGAACGCTATTGGACTCAATCACACACTTCTACTAATACGTGAATACATTTGATATTAAATTTTATTATATAATATAAAATTTAGTGGGATACAACTTTCATGAAGAAACCAAATCAAAATTCTTTCATTAAAAGGACCAACCAAACCGATATTTTCAATAAAACGAATCTACATGGAGTCAAAAGTTTGCCTTTGTATTTTAGAAATATCTATTATTATATAAATTATATAGCCGAAATTTTTTACATGGATATAGAAAGTAGTTTTTTTAAACAAGTTTTTAGTTTTGTGAAAATCGAGATAATATTTTCTAGTGGCTGAAAACCATGGTCCAAGTGGTTTCTTGAAATCAGGGTACCCAAAACCACCTCCCCTTTTTTCTATAAATGAACACCATGGGAACTAAATTTAGGATTTAAATTATGAGGAAAGGTGCTGACATTTTGGAGTCCCAAATGATTCCTCTACTAATTCTTATCAGTTCTAGATTCCATGGGAAGTTCTACTTTATCATCATTTCCTTTTAATCCTCCCATGAAGTTCTAAATGCCTTGTGATCACCTGGGGAGGAACATGATGTAATCTCAAGATTCATGTTTGTAATATTTGAATGATATTTTTAATTATATATTTTTATGTTGTTTTTATTCATATTATCTTATTATTTTATTTATTTATGTACTGGTATGTCATACTCGACTCATATGATCATGTTTGGGGGTACCCTTTCATGTGATGTTTCACAAACCATTCACCATTTATTCTTACCTCTTTTAATTAAAGTGTTTATGTGGTTCATATTGGTCAATTAAAATATCATAAACACTATCATGGAAAATTAAATTTATTTAATGGTATCACAAATAAATAGTATATAAACCTGGAAAACACATCGAGTTCTTCAAGTGTTTCCTTGGTGATTTTTGATTATGAAGTCGAACACAAATCACCCAATCATCGACAATAACTGGTGAATCATTTTGTGTTTTTGACTGAACACTATGAGGTATCCTAGTTTAAAATAAGTAATAACCTAGTCATACATGTTAAAAACAGGGATTAAAAGATCATAATCCTATCTCTCGAAGTGATTAAGGATGAGCATCATGAGATTTCCTTGGGTTGATCACACTTCTGTTAATTTATACTTTGTTTTATCACTTTCATTTTTCTATTAACTTATTAAATTATCAACCCACATGTTTTATAAAATCCCATTCCCCTTTAAATTTAATAATCAAAACCATATTTTTGAATTAATGATCTATGTCTCCATCGAGAGATGACCCAGGGTTCCTACTATACTGTAGAAATTCTAGTAAAACTAAACATCTAATTTGATTCTCTCGACAACACGATAAAATTTTGGAACTATTTCTGGGGATCCAAGATCATTTTTTTCTTTCCTTCATTTTATTTATTTATTTTTCTTTTTATTTATTACTTATTTCAATATCCCCCCTTCCCTTTTGGTTGTTTTTTGTTTTCTTATGCGTGTTTCTTCTTCTCTCTTAATCTCCCTCTTCCTCTCTCTAATTTTGCAATGTAACATTATTTTTTATTTTCCATTTTAATTATTATTAAGTTATTTTATTTTTTCCAAATTCCATTATAAAAATAAATAAATAATACAAAAAAAATCACAACTTAGTTGCATGACTTATTCAGAAAAAGAAAAATTGCTTGAATTTGACCCATAAATTGAAAAGACATTTCACTCAAAAATCTATTCATCTAGAGTAGAACAATAAAGTAACATCTAAGAACCACTTGTGGAAACTAAAGTGGTCCCAAACCAATAAAAAATTTAACCAAATAAAAACCTAGAAATAATGGATGCAAATAATTAAACCTTAAAAGAACTGACCACCCCAGATGTGGAGTACCAACCTACGTACATCCAATATCCTAAGGAAGCATCCAACTTTTATCTAAGATCATGCCTCATACACCTACTTCCTAAATTCCATGTTCTTCTTGGTGAGGACCCTCACAAACATATTAAGGATTTTCACATAGTGTGCTCCATCATGAAACCACAAAATGTGTATGAGAAACACATTAAGTTTAGGGCCTTCCCTTTATCCCTTGATGGTGTAGCAAAAGACTGGATATACTATCTGTCTACCAAAATTGGGGTTTGGAATGACCTGAAATGAATCTTTCTAGAGAATTTATTCCCTACCTCCCAAACTGAATAAATTAGAAAATAAATCTGTAGAATTAGAAAATCCTAAGGAGAGACCCTTCATGAATATTGGGAGATATTCAAAATACTTTGTTCAAGTTTCCCCCACCACCGAATTAGTAAAAAAATTTTAATTCAATAATTATATGAGTGAATTATCCTTATGGATCTTGTAATGATAGATACTACATCTGGTGGTTACCTTGTTGATAAAAAACCCTTATGCCACTCATGATTTAATTTCCAACATGGCTTAAAATGCACAACAATTTGGTACATGAGCAATTGCACCAACTCGAGGAGATCACGAGGTAAGTCATCCCCCCTAGAAGAAAAAATGGATAATAAACTTGATGATACTCATACCCTTCTATGGAAATTATCTCAAGAAAAAGATAATTCACACTCTCCTCCCATTCCATTACATTGTGGCATTTGTTCTGATAACACTCATTTTTCCAACCATTGCCCAAAACTTCAGGATTCATATGAGTCTTGTGTAGTAGTATTCCCTGGGCATCCCAACAAGAACCTCCCTTTAATCAAGAAACATTCATGATAAATACAAACCTCGGGTGTTAATCACAACCACAATATCGATAAAGAGGAAACTCAAGCTACCCAAATAAGAATTAATATCAATAAGGAAAAGGTATGCAACCTTCTTATCCTTCAACATCTCAAAAAAATACTACTCCTCCCAAGTATGAACCAAGCCTTGAGGATATGTTGAAGAAAATGAAAACCTAGAACCTTTAGTTCCAATATAACACACAATATACTATTAAAAACATATGAAATCAAGTGGAACAACTGAAAAACACCATCAGTGAGATAAAGATGTAAGGTTATGGAAATATACCATCCCAGCCTACTGCTAATCCAAAAGACAAAGGTAATATTTTTTCAATCACACTTTATAGTGGTAAATAATTTTATTCTTCCATTAATTATATATAATAGGTAAGTACCCCACTTGAAAACTCTCTTTATCTACCCCTAAAAAATTCTAATAAAAAGAAACTGAATAAAAATGGAAAATAATTTATTATTGAGGATTCCCCTAAACAATACATTCCCATTCCTTTCCCCTAAAGACTCTCTAAATCTAAGATTTTTTTTGATAATGAGATTGATAAAGAAATAATGGATAAATTTAAAAAGTTACAAGTTAAAATTCCTTTATTGGATACAGTTAAACAAATCCCTTACCACACCAAATTTCTTAAAGAGATTTTTACCCATAAATGATGAATGAAAGGGAATGAGAGAGTCAACCTAGTAAGGAATGTCTCAGATTTTATACAACCAGAAATTCCTACCAAATTCAAGGATCCGAGAACTTTCAAGATACCTTGTATCATAGAGGAAAACTTCTTTTATGATACAATTCTAGATTTGGGTGATTCAAGTAATGTAATTCCTTACTCCATGTACACTTTTCTATAAGTTGGAGAGATTCAAAAAATAGGCATCATCATGAAACTTTCCAACTGGAGCACAACACACCCATTCAGAGTGATCGAAGAAATACTCATAAGAGTGAATAATATCATCTTCCTAGATACATCTAGATTCTTGAGATGGAAGATACCCAAACCCAAGGACATGATCCTCTCATACTTGGGATCCCATTCCTTAAAACAGTAAATACGTTTATCAACAACCACAATGGTATGCTATCCATGGAGTTTAGTAGAGAAAAGGTATGTTTTAATATCTTTGATTCCATAAAACACCCCGTTGAAGATCACTCAACTCTTTCTATCTATTCAATGGAAGTTCTCTCAAATAACACACACACACACAAAATTCTCTGCTCGAAATATACTTTGATTCATTTTTCTCTTCTTCACCCTTGGATGATTTGAGTTTTGATTCATGTTTTGAGTGTTGTGTGGGTTTAGAAAAGTGTAAATTTTTTTCTCTAATTAATGAGTGTGTTCATTCTGGGGTACCCATGACTGTTGATGATTCTATAAATCTCATTTCCACTGATTCTCTTTCCTTAGATAATAATCATGAGTAGATAGACTATTTAATAGAACTCACTCCCCCTAAATCCCCTCCCTCAATCAAAAAACCATCAGTGTTGTAACTAAAACCAATTCCATCTAATTTAAAATATGCCTATCTTAAGGGTATTGACCAATTAAGCATCATTATTTCCAATAACCTCACTCCATAGTTGGAATCAAAACTGCCCAACCTTTTGAGCGAGTGTAAAAAGGAAATTGGATGGACATTGGATGATATTCCTAGGATTAGACCATCTATTTATATGCACAATATACTATTAGATGATGAGGCTAAGCCTGTAAGGAAAGATCAATTCCAGTTAAATCCTACTCTCCTTGAAGTGGTAAAATTGGAAGTTAGTAAATTACTTGATGCTGGGATAATTTATCCAATATCTAACAGTAAATGGGTTAGACTAATGAAAATTGTGCCTAAAAAATTGTAATAACAGTAGTGTCAAATTAAAGGAATTAATTGGTTCCAACATTTGTTCAAAATAGTTAGAGAGTCTGTATTTACTACTGTTGAATAAATCAATCCATGCGAAAGGACCAATTTACTCTACCTTTAATTGACCAAATGTTAGAAATATTGGATGGTAAGTCCAATTATTGTTTCCTTGATGGATATTCAGGTCATTTTCAAATCCATATAGCCCTTGAGGATCAAGAAAAGACAACATTTACTTGTCCATTTGAAACATTTTCATATAGAAGGATTCTTTTTGGTCTCTGTAATGCTTCTGGTAATTTTTAATATTGTATGTTGAGTATATTTTCAAAGTACCTTGAGAATTTCATGGAATTTTTATGGATGATTTAACAGTTTACAACACTTCCTTTGATGACTGTTTGGAACACCTAGGTTCTATCCTCCACCATTTCATATAAAAAGATATTGTATTAAATTATGAGAAATTCCATTTCATGGTTGAGCAGGGGATAATTCTTAAGTATTCTATTTAAAATGAGGTAATTAAAGTGGATAAATCAAAAATAGAATTAATTTCAACCCTTCTATATCCAAAATTTGTTCATGAGGTGCGATATTTCTTGGGTCATGCTGGGTTTTACTGCCGATTCATTAAAGACTTTAGTAAGATCGCACTTCCCCTATCTCGATTATTGCAAAAGGATTTTGAATTTGTATTTGATAAAAATTATGAGTATTATTTCAATTCACTAAAAAAGAGTCTCATATCACCTCCCATCATCCACCCATAATGGTGGGATATCCCCTTTTAACTTATTTGTGATGCATTTAACTTTTTAGTTGGGGAAGTTTTATAAAAAAGGGTTGATAAGTCTCCTCATGTCATTTATATGCCTCGCATACCCTTGAACTTGCACAGGAAAAATAAATGACCACTAAAAAAGAACTTCTTATATTGTTTTTTCCATGAAAAAATTCCATTCATATATTATTGGTTAAAAAATCATTGTCTTTTATGATCATTATACCCTTCATTTTCTCCTAAAGAAACCTGAAGCAAATCCCCACCTCATTCCGTGGATGCTCCTCCTCCAGTATTTTGACCTTGAGATTAGAGATAAGAGAGGAGTGAAAAATGTGGTAGCTAATCACATTAGTAGTATTTACCCACCACTGTACCATCATGTTGAATCACCCCTCCCCATTAGAGAATTATTCCCTCATGAGAACCTTTGCGACGTTGTAAACCTTACTATCTAGTATGAGGACATTGTGAATTTTATAGCAAAATTTAGGGTCCCCACTAATTTCAAAACTTTAAAACCCCATAGAATTATCATGATTATTTTTAGTACATTTAGAATGATCCATATTTATAGATAATTTGTAGTGACCAAGTTGTTCATCAGTGTGTCAGTGACCATGAGTTCACCTATATTTTGACCTTTTTCCACACTTTGGATTGTGGGGGCCACTTTGGATCTGAATGAAAAACTTGAAAGGTCCTTGACTTGGGACTTTATTAGACAACATTTTATAGAAATGACCATCAGTTTTGTAAGTCATGCACACAATTTCAATTCATTAGGAATATCTCTAAGAGGAATGGAATGCCCCGATAACCCATGTTATTCTGTGAAATCTTTGATGCATGGGGAATTGGCGTCATGGGCCATTTTCCAAATTTATTTGGATTCGTATACATCTTAATTTATGTTGAATATGTATCTAAATGGGTGGAAGAAAAGTATACCATGAATGATGACTCTTGAGTGATTGTTTATCTTGTGAGGTCCCATATTTTGAGTAGGTTTGGTTTTCCAAGATTCATCATTTGTGATTAGGGTTCACATTTTTGAAATCGCAACATGAAAAAATTAATTTGTAAGTATAGGGAGGTTCATAAAGTTCCCACTTAATATCACCCCAAAATAATGAACTTGAATAAATCTTAAATCAAGAAGTTATGATAATCCTAGAAAAAATTGTACAACCCAATAGGAAAGATTTAAGTTTGCGCTTGGATGATGCACTTTGGGCATACTGAATAGCTTTTAAAACCTCGATCGGAATGTCACCATATAGAATTGTGTTTGGAAATGATTTTCACCTACAATTAGAGGTAGAACATCATGAATATTGGGATATTAAATAATGTAATATGAATCTTTCAGTTGTAGGTGAGCATAAGAAACTGTAAATTCAAGTGTTGGAAGAAATTCAGTGTGATGCGTATGAGAACTTCTGAATCTTTAAAGATAAGACAAAGGAAATACATGATGGGATGATTCATTAGTGAAAGTTTCATATTGGTGAGAATGTACTCATGTATAATTCCAGGCTAAATCTCCACCCAGGTAAGCTTCGTTACCGATGGATCGGTCCTTGTATAGTTACTGATGTTTACCCTTTTGGTGCTATACAACTTTTTCATGAGAATAATGTAAAGAGGTTTACTTTCAATAGGCAGAGTCTCAAATAATTCTATGAGGATTTTCCAAATCATCTCATGGAGAAAATAAAATTGATGGATGCCATATATGACACCACTTAATAGAATGTCCCTTCTCCATACCTTTATTTACTTGTCTATTTATTTAAAATATTTTTATTGAGGACAATGTAATTTTTAGGTGTGGGGGAGGGTGACATGTCATAGTTAATATTATAAAAAAATGAATTTTTATTTTTTATTTATTTTGATTTATTTTGTTTTTTAGATAAATATTTATCTTAAAAATAATATACAAATCATATTTCATGCTTGAGTCGATTGTGTGGAAAATTACATTGTTTTTGGAAAAATAATTTTCCAATGAATGTTGATATGGAATCTTTTTCTAGAATTTTTATTTTCAAATCATTCTTAGGTTTTTAATGGGTTTTTTGAAACCCATGCCTCATTAGTACTGACCAATATTTTATTACCTTACCCAAGAGACATTTTAATCCCTTTACTGTATATTCTTCCTTTTAATCACTCTATGGAGAGTCTCATGTCATGTTGAGAAGCTAGAACTTTCCTTGATTCTGTTTGAATCCCTAATATTCAAGTGTTCTAAATTCATGATAGAGGCTATCATTCATTGAAAATCCATTTATACAATTAACCTATATTTTTATCCACCTTGAAATTTTACCCTCATTAAGCCATATAGACCATGAAATAACTATTAGGTAGCCACATTACAAGCTAATTTATCCATACCTACCCATATATTGTGTACATTTTTGTTTTACTTTCATCAAGTGTGGGGTAGATGGTGTTTCCATGAGAATTATCGGGAAAGAATCATTGTTATGGGTTGATAGAAAGGGTGACTACATTTTCTTTGGGTAGTGGGTTTACAAGCCATATTGTATCATTATTTTACACATGTTTACCTATTTATATCCAATGAAAATTGTAAAAAAATATAGTTCTATAAATAAAAAAAACAAAACAAAATAAAAAAATAGATAAAAGGGGAAGTTTACTCATTATTATTCATTGATCGGATATAACCCACATAAATGGACAATGGGGATAGTGATACACTCTATGAGGGGTCGAGTGTGTACATTAATTATGAACACTTACTGAATTTTGACATGTTTTGTACTTAAGAGATTAAACACTTCTGTTCTGTCTCATATTTTTATACATTAAATCCTACCAACCATTAAACCTTAAAACAGCTTGTTGTAAGTCCTCTTGATTATCACACTAGTTTGTGCTGGTAGAGAAATTAAAATCTTGGAAATAATATGGTAAGATAAAATAAAATATTGGAAAATAGAATAACTCCAATTTCATATGTTCCTTGAGTAAAGAGTGAAAATTTATAAGTGAGGTAGGTTGCGATATGTTGCATGGGTGAAAAAATGAAGTTGAAAAAAATTTTAATGTGAGAGAAGAAAAATGATAGAAAATTTGATTTTATAAATGATACATGATGAATTTAATTTCAAAATAATATTGTAAGTTTTATCACCTTTTATTTAGGAATGGTATTTGGTTAGGATATAAGTCTTTACCTGTGAGTGAAAATGTTTATGTGTGGGGATGTGATCGAACCATGATTTCCTATTCATTTTTACCCTTACACCACCGTGTTAAACTGATTTTGTATTGTAAATTTTAATTATTATAACAAATTTCACTTCATTATTGATTCAATAATTTAATATTTATCACTTTTAAAAAGGTATATTTTAATTGATTTTATATTTTCATTGTAGGTGGTGGTGATTTGGAGGATCCATAATGAAGTTCAAGAAATGCATCCCAAACTGTGCATAAATCCAAGCACACTAGTGGAATCAACCACACACTTCTAATAATCCATGCTTCCATTCGGGATGATTTTTTTAGATGATTCAAAATTTAGTGGTCTAAAACTTTTATGAAGTAACCCGAGCCCAATTCGTCCATTAAGAGGCCCAACCAAACCGACCTATCCAATAAAATGAATCTACACAGATTCAAAAGTTTTCCTTTGTATTTTGGAAATATATCTTATTATATACATTATCTAGATAAAAAATTTGACATAGAGATATATAGGTTTTAAAAAAAAAGTTTTTTAGTTTTTTGAAAATCGAGATAATATTTTCTAGTGTCTAAAAACCACGGTTCAATTGGTTTCTCGAAATCAGGGTACCCAAAACCACCACCCATTTTCGCTATAAAAACACCTTGGGAACCACATTTAAGAGTTTTATCAGGAGGCAAGGTGCTAAAATTTTGGAGTCCCAAATAAGTCCTCTACTCATTCATATCAGTTCTAGAGGCCATGTGAAGTGATACTTCATCATCATTTTCTTTCTCTCCTCCCATGGAGTTCTAAACACCTTATGATCACACGGGGAGGAACGTGATGTAATCTCAAGCTTCATGTTTGTAATATTTGAATTATATTTTTAATTATAGGTTTTTATATTGTTTTTATTCATATTATATTATTTTTTTATTGATTTATGTACTGGTATTTCATACTTGACTCATATGATCACATTTGGGGGCACCCTTTCATGTGATGTTTCACACACTGTTCACCATTTATTCTTTCCTATTTTAATTTTGGTGTTTGTGTGGTTCATATTGGTAAATTTAACTATCATAAACACTATCATGGACATGTAAATTTATGTCATGGTATCAAAAATAAATAACATACAAAACTGGACAACACATTGAGTTCTACATGTGTTTCCTTGGTGTGTTTCAGTTATGAAGTTGAACAAAAATCACCTAATCATCAACAGTAACTGGTGAATCATTTTGTGTTTTTGACTAAACTCTATAAGGTATCATAGTGTAAAATAAGTAATAAAATAGTTATAGGTGTTACAAAATATGCATTAAAATATCATAATCCTATCTCTTTAAGTGATGGAGGATGAGCATCATGAGATTTCCCTGGGATGATCACACTTAATCAATTCTGTTAATTTTAACATTGTTTTATCACTTTAATTTTTATGTTGACTTCTTAAATTATCAACCAAAAGTTTTAAAAAATAACATTACCATTTAATTTTAATAATCAAAACCAATTTTTTGAATTAATAATCTAAGACTCTATCGAGAGATGACCTAGGGTTCCTGCTATACTTCAGAAATTCTTGTAAAACTAAACATCTAATTTGACGTGCTCGACAACATGATTAAACCCTCATAAAAAATATAATAGTGGTAATAAATTAAATATTACTTGAGAGGGAGTAAATATATATAAGGGATAATGGGATTGATAAATAATTCAATGAATTTCAGGCTCAAGGTACACAAGAGTTGGCATATGAACAAATTCCACAAAGCCCCATAGAAGAAGAAACTGTTCTAGAGACACAAGTACTATGTAAGAGTAAAATAGAGGTTAGAGAACTATAATGGTATGAGTTTATAGTCACAAAGTATGGTGACTAATTATTAGTTTATAATAATTATCCTCTAACCTAGAAGTAAGTAGCAAGCGGCACAAATGTTTCCAAGTGAAAAAAGCCATAAATTTTGAAATGGATTCCATGTACCAAAACCAAGTCTGGATTTTGGAAGAAACTACATTGGATGTAAATACCATTGGTTGAACATGGTTATTAAAGAAGAAAATATAAATTTAAGGAAAGTTTAGTACCTATAAGGTGAGACTGGTTTCAAAAGGGTTTAAACAATATTAAGACATTGACTACGACAAAACCTTTTCAACAGTTTCAATGCTGAAATTCATCGGAATTATAATTTAAATTGTAGATTACCATAAATATGAGATTTTTAAATTGTATTTAAAAATATAATTCATTAATGGGAACCTTTAGGAAAATTTTTGTATGACACAAACTTTAGGGTTTTTGACTCCAAAGGATGGCAATAAGATATGAAAATTGAAAAAAAACCCATTTATGAATTAAAGTAAGAATCTAGGTCATAAAAAATTAATTTTGATGAAACCATAATGAAATTTGGTTTCATAAAGAATGAATGTGATTCATGTGTCTGCAAAAAATTTAGTTGGAGTGGAGTCATTTTCTTATTGTATATTTTGATGACATATTACTTATTGTAAATGAAATACCGGTCTTACAGTCTATTAGAATGTGGTTGAATAAATGATTCTATATGATATAATTGGGCGAGTTAAAATATATTATTGGGATAAATATCTATCATGATAGATCCAAGAGACTTATCAGCCTAAGTCAAAGTACATACATTACTAAATAAATTCAGTATAGAACAATCCAAGAGGGGATTGTTGGCAGCGTCACATGGCATTAATATTTCTAGGAATATGTTTCCTTAGACACATGAGGAAAGAAATAGAATGGAAAGTATTCTATATAAATTAGTGATTGGTCCAGTCACGTGTTCTATTCTATGTACTAGGATAGATTCTACCTATGCATTAAGTGTGGTAGGAAGATATCAAACTGAACCGAGTGACTTCCATTAGATGATACTATCTTTAAGTATCTGAGGTGTACTAAGGATATATTTCTGCTTTATAGAGGAGATAAGAAAATAATAATTAGAGGATATGAAGATTCTAGTTTCTAAAAAAATCAAGATGACATGAAGTCTCAAACGGGATATATATTCACTTTGAATGGAGGTTTTGTGAGCTGGAAGATCTCAAATAAGGCTGTTTTCACATATTCTACAATAGAGTTTGATTATATTGCAACTTCTGAGGAATATAAAGAAGTAGTATGGATGTGAAACTTC
Organism: Viscum album; assembly: GCA_963277665.1. Lineage (NCBI taxonomy): Eukaryota > Viridiplantae > Streptophyta > Magnoliopsida > Santalales > Viscaceae > Viscum > Viscum album. The sequence continues at coordinate 469,809,206 of OY728132.1, forward strand.
ATCTAATATCTTGATTTAGTACCCAAAAAATAAATATCCTATTACACTCTATTTTTCTAATACCGCAGCAGTGTCTCTCGCAAAAGATCCAAGCTCACATCAAAAGACAAAGCACATACTTTGGAAGTATCATCTCTTGAGGTATTTTTCTCATAGAGGTGATGCTATAGTGAGAATTATTTCCATAGAAGACAACATGGTGGCCCCATTGACTAAATCTTTAACTCAATATAAACATGATTATCATGTGAGGTCTAGTGGACTAAAAGGAATAGGTAGTTGGATCTAGTCCAAGTGAGAGTTTGTTAGAGTTGGTGTCCTAGGACCAACTATTTTTAATTTTATTACATATATATTCAATGTATTGAATATTAATAAAACTTATTATTATATATTTTTTATTATTCTTCATTAATCTAATGTAATAATGTCCCATAGTATATATTGCATTGATATGGTCATAGTAGTTCCCTGATTTGATGAGAACCTTGAAGTGATATGACAATATTATTAAATATAGTTCTATGGCAGGATAAAATACTATGATGAGAAACATAGTATATAGACAATCAGGTGTGAGTACTCATAAGTAGATGAGGATTACTCTCATGAAGTTTTCACTTGGTAATTTTCAATATGGGAGATTATGAGAACATATTCGCTAGTAGGAATTCTGCATGCTTTGGTGTAATCAGATATTCCTATCTGTGAGTGTTTGTAATAGTCCTTAGACTTAATATTATTATCAATTCATGTCATGAATCACACACTTATATTTGATGATGAAAACTATGATTCCATATGTTCACGGTGAGGTAGGTCATGTTGGGTTTGTCATGATTGATATGTCATTAATGGATAAGTCGAGGAAGGATTTATCCCTTACACTTTATGGAAGTTGATATCATGGAATTTTGATTGGAATATAATCATCATATTAAATTCCATGGCCAGGTAAAAATAATGCATTTATTTTAGATAGTCAAAGAATACATATCAAGCATATAGGTTTATGAAACAGATGGGCAACCTATTTGATGAGATATTGCAACAAAGGGATTATATTACACAATGAGAATTCATATGTGGTCATCATTTTTCCAACAGTAAGTTATTTATCTTGGGTGATTTGACCCATTTATAGTCATTTGACTTTAGCTAATCCCACCTAATTCTATAGGGTCACAAACTAAGTGTTTCCAATGATCTTAATTAAATTATATTTGAATTTAATTAATTAATTAAATATTATTCTCAAGACTGAGGGATAATTTTATATACTTTTTATTGATCAAAATTTTTTATCGACAAATGAAATATTTAAATTAAATATTTATTTGGGAGTTTAATAAATTCTAGAGGATTTTGAATGGACTAAGACCAAATCCGGTGTGAAATATTAATTAAAAAGATGGTTAAATAATATTTGTTATCGCGCAAGTTGGCATGTTCCAAAATAATAATAATACTAATAATATTATTATGTGGAATGAGGTTTATTAAGGATTATTATATTATTTAAGGGTTGACATGCAATTAAATAATTATTTTAAATTTAACCCTTTATCTATAAATAAACAATTATGTTTATTATGTATTGCATCTAAAAATCAAAACTTGAGAATCACTACGCAAAACAAAACTCTCTATTGACTTATCCTTTATCTATTACTCTAAATAATCATAAAAAAAGAGCGATCCCTTTAAGATTAAAGGATGAGTGATCAATATGAATAACACAAAACAATTGACTCACTACAATAGCACCTGAAGATCGATTGTCATTTCTTGGATATAAAAGAAGCACATATAGATCAAAACTAGAGGGATTCTTACTTGAATCCTCGTAGTGCAATGAATTAAATATAAAAGGGATTTTCAGATGATCAAAATCTAAATCAAAGAAATAATTCTTAGATCAAGTATCAATTTCTTATGATATTAAATAAATTAATTATACATTTAGCATGCAAGATCCTCACTTGGGGTTTCAAGCAACTCAATATTAAAATAAATTTTAATATATCACTTACCACTGCACACTTCCACTACACCTGAAAATTAAAGTAAATGTTTGAGAAAAAAAATACTTTTTTCAATAAAAATCAGTATTTTCACTATTCCCTAGAAAATCAATCTTTTCAGAAAAATCACAAAAATTCACCCTAAGATAAACTTGATATACTTATTTCAAAAATGAAATAATTTTTATAAATTATAATTTCTAAAGGTTCTAGAATTTAATGATGATATTATATCACAGATAATAAATAAAAACCATTTCTGAATAAAATGAATTTTTGAAGAATAAATTAAATTTTATAAAAATTGAGTGATTATTTTCTAAGAATTAATCAATAAACTTATATTTAGTAGTTAATATATATATATTTCATAATATAGTTAATAATATTCATACTCACTAATTAAATGGCAAGAATATCACAGTTTAAACTTGGTTTTACATATAAAGAAAGCTATCTAAGAATCCAAATTTATTTATTGAGAACTATATCATAAAATCTGAGGGTGTTACATTATACCCTCCCTTAAAAAATGAATTTCACCCTCAAAATTATGTCACTTTAATTCAAAAAATTGAGGATATCTTTATTTCACTACATACTCAAGTTCCTAAGTAGCTTCATCTAATTTATGGTTTCACTAAAAAACTTTGACTAAGTGAGTGGTGTTATTTCATAGAACTTTTCATAGAACTTTCTTTATATGATCCAGAATCTCCACTGATTGTTCCTTATAAGAGAGATATTTCTCCAACGGTACAAACTTTGAGTTTAGTACATGTGAAGGATCAGTTATGTACTTATTAGGAGAGATACATATAACACATCATGAAGATGAGGGAGATTTGGTGGAAGAACCAAGAGATAATCTACTATCCCAATATGATAAATAATTTTAAAGGGAATGATATATCTAGGGATCACCTTTCTATTATTTTTAAATCTCATAACCTCCTTCTATGTATATATTTGTAGGAATACCATTTCACCAAATTAGAACTCTAAATCTCACTGAAGATCATCAACATAACTTTTCTTTCGACCTTGAGATACTCTTACGTGCTTCTAGATGAATCTAAACTTCTCTTCCATTTCTTCAGCTAGATCAGGTATTAATGGATTTCTTTCTCTAACTTCATACCAAAATATAAGAGCCCTGTACTTCTTACCATAGAGGGATTCATAAGGATCCATATGAATTCTTGAGTGAAAGATATTATTGTAAGAAAATTCCACCAAAGAGAGGAGTTTATCTCAACCACATTTATAATCCATGGAACATGACCTCAACATATCCTCTAGGTTTTGAATGGTTCTCTTAGACTAGACATATTATTAATGATGATAAGAAACAATAAAAGAAAACTCTAAATACAAATCTTGTTGAAGGCTTTAACAGAACTTTAAGGTAAACCTTAGATCCTGATTAGATACAATAAAATGTGATACTCCATGAAATATCACCACTTCCTTAATGTATAACCTGAAAAAATGATCAATAGAGACATTTTCTCCGATGTTAATAAAGTATGTTGACTTATTAAGGTGATTGAATACAACCCAAATACAATTGTTCCCTTTATATGTTTTTGGGAGTCTAATGAATAAATCCATGGAAATGTTTTACCATTTCCATTTAGGTATGGGTAATTGTTGCAACATCCACTTATACTTTTGTCTCTCTACCTTAACATATTGACATACCAAGCATCAATATACATACTCTTCAATATCCCTTTTCATGTTATACCATAAGAAATATTCTTTTAAATATCTATAAATCTTTTTACTTCTAGTATTTATAGATAATAATAGACTAGAGATTCATCTAATAGTTCCTTCTTTAATTATGGTATTGAAGAGACACATATATGGTTCCTGGACCTCATCATTCCATCAAAATCAAGGTTAAACCCAAGAACATTTCTCACCTTATTTTTTAGATCTACATCATCCTTATGTGTCTCTTTAATCTTCACTTGGATATATGGTTGAACACTAATTTGATAAAGATAACATTTATCTCCTTTCTTAAATATTTCTAGATCCAAACTTTAAAAATCCAAAAATATTAGATCTTTTGTGGTCCTCATCATAGATAAGCTATCATTATTCTTTAGACTTAAATCATTGGACACATTGTTCACATTTCTAGGTTGATAATTCATTGATTAGTCACAATTTTTAATCAATTACAACCATATTCTCTAAAACATGTTTAACTATTTTAGTGTAAGGATATATTTCAAACCTTTATGATCTGTATATATGTCACAACTTTCACTATAAAGATAATGCATCCATATTTTCAATGAAAAAATTACCAATACTAGATCCAAATAATTAGTTGGGTAAAATTTCTCATGTATTTTCAATTGGTGTGAAGCATATTCTCTCACCATATAATTTTGAATGAGGAAACATCCCAATCTATTCTTTGATTTATCACCATATATCACAAACCCTTCTTTACTATTGGGTAGTGTGAACATAGGTGAACTGACTAACCTTCTCTTCAGTTCCTTGAAATTCTATTCACACTTATCTATCAATAAGAACTTAACCCCCTTTTGACTTAATTTGGAGAGTGGATTAGATATTTATGAGAAATATCTAACAAAGAATTAGTAATATCCAAAAAACCTAAGAAAAATATGGGTTTTGATAATCATGTTTGGTCTTGGACATTTATCAATAACTTATGTCTTTAAAGGATCCATCAAAATACCCTCACATGAGATTTTATGACCCAAGAATGAAACTTTCTAAAGATAAAATTCACACTTGGTAAATTTTTCATACAATTTATTCTTCCTTATGGTCTTCAACATAATTCTTAAATAAAATTTATTATCTTCCATGATCTTTGAAAATATAAGAATATAATCTATAAAAACCACCACAAACTAATGAAGGTAATATCTAAAGACTCTATTCATTAAATCCATGATGATAGTAGGGGAATTAGTAAGTCCAAATATAATAAATATTAATTCATAATTTTCACACCTCATACAAAAGTTTGTCTTGGGTATATCCTCCTTCTCAACCCTCAATTGATTATATACAGAATAATGGTTAATCTTGGAAAACTATTGATATTCTTGTAATTAATCAAAAAAACATCAATAAAGAGTAGATGATACTTTTTCTTGATAGTGATCTTGTTAAGTTCCTGATAATTAATGCAAAGACACTTTGAGACATCTTTCTTCTTAATAAAAAGAAAAGGTTAACCCTATGGTAATGCACTAGGTAATATAAAACCCTTATCAAAATTATCTCATAGTTTCTTATTTAATTCTTTCAACTCAATTGGGCCCATTATATAAATAGTATTTGAAATAGGTGTAGCATTGGGTATGAGTTCTATTGAAAACTCCGCTTCATGATTCAGATGAAGACTAGATAAATCTTATAGAAATACATCAATAAAATCTCATACAATATGAATATCCTCAATGTTGAGTTTATCCCAAACCATTGAAGATAGATACCCTTAATGGATAAGAATTAATACCCATAATATAGAAGTAATTTCTATTGAAAGTTTGTATTTACCCTCTCACTGTTAAATAATCATAGGTTCATTTGGAATATGAAATGTAACTTAATTTCCTTGACAATTGATATGAGATCTATATAAATAAATTCAATTCATTCTGATAATAAAATCAAATTCAACTAAATAGAGATTCACATGATTTACAAGAAGCACATTTCCATAAACTTCAACTAGAGAGGAACTATAGACTTGAGATTCAACCATATTAACATTTAGAGTTTTCATCACTAACTGAACATCTAATCATTGAGGACATAAATTAGAATTCCTTAATACTTTTCTTGATATATATAAATTCATATAAATAAGTTAAAATAGGTTACTTTAATATTTGAGTTTACCTATTACCACCTAAACTTAATCATTCTATCTTGAATCCCTTAATAAAACAAAAAATTAAAGTGTAAGTATCAAGATATAATAATCAGGATGAGCTATCATATAATCATGAAATATCATTCATAGGATGTATAAATAATGGAACCTTATTCTCAATTTATGGAAACTTAGGTTTAACCTAGGTTATCCATGATCATTAAAAAAACTTTTGGATGTTATCCTATAATTAGACTTATCCCCAGGGATTTCACCAAAGTTCTCAAATCCTAATATCCAAAGATTAACTAAGACCTACTTTGATACCAACTATAGCGACCTAAACTTTTCATACATAAATATTTCATCTTTTTAGATGAATATTAAATACATAACATTACGATCCACTCTATAACCATTAAGGTTTAGTGTATTTGGAGAATAGATACATAAAAATATTATTTAGGTACATTATTTATCATCTATCATAATGTTATCATCAAATTGTACCCTTCTTGACATACCCTACTTAAATCCTTTCTTTATAACTTGAGGAAAAAAATATAAGAAAGGGTGACATCAGTTGATCAATAAGGCTAAATATGGGAGATATCAATTGATGATCATATGAAATCATAATATATGTATAAGGGTATGGTAACAAGACCATAAATCAAAAAATTCATACCCAATATTCCATAGATCATAAACATGATTCATGGAATAAAATTTTATCATTTAAAAATAAATGAATCATTACAGCGATGAATCATCATAAATCAATCATGAACCATAAGTTCATATCATAATAATAAAAACATGTCATAAAAAGCATGGCATAATTATAGGAATAGAAACTATTTTATATGTCAATGTTAACTACTGATACCATCAAATCATAGTGGACCAGGGAATCAACACCTATTTCCCATATCATAATGGGTTAGGAATCACCACCTGTTTCCCATAGTGGATCAGGAATCCCTATATGTTTCCCATAGTGGATTAGGCATCCTTACCAGTTTCCCATAGTGGATTAGTAATACTTACCTATTTACCATATTTATATCATTATATATAATGATTTACCTAATTTATAGGAGAACTATATAATTATAGGACCACAATTAAAATCATGAAAATCCTATATATGAGTTTCATAAGGTCACAAAAAATTCATATTGTCACTATATCATAACCAGTATAAAGGAAATCAGTTTCATAAAAATTTAATCATAGCATAATCCATGTAAAATAAATAGGTTTCATGAACATATCATTGTCATAATAATAAACCATCTAGAGAAAGAATAAATATTCTATCATTATATCATATCCTCAGTAAAGAAAAAGTAACATCAAAAGATGTTATCATAGATGAAATATTGAATTAAAACATCAATGAAGTATTTCTAAAGGAAAATAAACCTTTTAATTTTAAAATTAATTATTTAAAATACAAATATTTCTAAATATTAATGAAAATAGTTTCTTTGAAAATAAAAAATAGAAAATTTTAAAAGAATCTTCAAAACATTGAGTGGTCATAATGGTGGGAAATTTTGTTCATGCTATATACATTAAAATAAATATTCCATTCATATTTTTGATAAAAATAAAAAATCCCCTCATTTGGAAAATTAAAAGAAGATTAATTTTATTTTTTTTATAAAAATTCAAACTTTAATGACCCATGTTTTGAACCAAGATGAAATTTCAAGGGAATTTGAATTTCGGTGTTTACTGGATGGGCCATTATTTAAACCAACCTTCAGAATGTAATTTCAAGAGTTTTAACACTTCAACATGTTTTTTAGACTTGGGTGAAGGACTGAGAAGTTCCCCAAATGTCTTTTTGATTTTTGGGAGTTCTAATCCCCAGAAATCAAAGGTTTAAGAGGTCTAAATAGGGCCCACAGTCTGTTTAAAACTATATAGCCCCTAGCAGGAAACCGTACACTCTATGAAGGGGATAGGATGTAAAGCACATGGGATGCACATGGTTTTCCCAAACCATGTACATATCCTATATGGTTAGTTCCACTTAGGCAGTACCTATACACTATTCATCACATGGTTGGCACACGATTGGGAAAACCATGTTGGACAACCATGCGAGGTGGGGTTCTTAGGGAATGAGAGACACATGGTTAGTGCACGGTTTGGCCAAACCATATGGCCAAACTGCGAGACTCGATTTTTTGGGTGAAATACCCATTTTAACCTTAATGAAGGTTTTAATCTCCCTTTTTTATTTTCCCCTATTCTTACAATGATATTTTCATCCTCCACACACATAGAGTTCTCCTCCTCCTCTTGCTAGGGAAAAATGTAACTCCCTCAAATGAAGTCCAAATCCTTTATTGTTGGAAGCTACAACTCTATATCAGTAAGATCCTCCTTCTTTACCCTTATATTTCTAGTTTCATCTTCCACCTGTTGTTCTATTTATATGAAATGTATTTTGCCCTATTTTTGGGTCATTTGAAAAATCCTTCAATTTCTTCCATTTTAGGTCAAATCAAGGTTCAATAATGGACGAGTGGAGTGATAATACATTGAGGTAGGTGGTATAGGTCTTTCCTTATCATTATATTTCATTTTATTTGACACGTTGTTGTGCCTCTCAATAGATCCTTCCAACGATGCTTTGAATGTGTTGAATTAATTAATTAAATTAGTTTTCCATGACCCTTGAGACCATAGATTATAGAAAAACCCATCTGTGGTGTGTTCTCCTTATCATTGGACACCCCTTTGGATGTGCCTACCTTCCATGTCCTTTTTTCCCACACTTTAAATGGATAATCACCTTGGGTGTAATTACACCTTCAATGAATGCCTTAAATTTATGAAATGGATTAAGATAAATTGGTTGGATGACTATGCTTATTTATTGTGATAATTATTTACATTTATGTTATGATGTGTTCCTTATTTTGATCTTGTTCCTAGATCTTGTAGATATTCCTTGTATTTGATCTTGTTGCTTATCCTCTTGTGGTTGTGTCTTATGTTCCATGTCATAATGCCTTATGAAATGGATTGTTCCATGTCACTTATACATAGGTCCTCCTATGTATGTTCTATATATCATTTCTTGAACACTTCTTCTCATGGAATTTTTAATGGATTGAATTATATTCTATGACAATGCCTTGTGATTATTCGTGTATTCCATTGATTTTTCTTAATGCATGTTTCCCAGTGATCATGTCTTGGATGCCTTGATCTTACATTGTGATTAATGCATCATGACATGAATAATGGATTGAATTGTATCATTGGACTGTCTTGTTAACATGAGTTATTTTCAGGAATTGTTGAAGACATGTGATTACATATATGTGATGCCTTGTTCCTTTTTCTTTCAAATTGTTCCTTAATCATTTGGATTACAATGTATAGCTTAGTTAATTGGTGAGAAAGTGTTATTGAGATGTTTCATTGGTATAATGTTTACATATATATATGACTTTCCCTATGATAAGTGCCTTGTTGCTATGGATTACTGGCTACGAGTTGGGAGGGAACATGGGTCCCGATTTAATGATTCCATGGATGGACTCGCCGTGTTCAGTTGGTTTTTACCTGACGTTCCCGGAGTGATAATTTGGATTTCCAGGTATGGGATATCTGGGTGGATTACTTATACTCATGAGTGAGGCTGGTTCCCTAGGGGAGAAACCAAGGATGAAACTATTGGAAATATGGCTATGCCATTCCTTAGGTGATACCTGGTCCCCTATGCTAGATACTTGGTACGGACTCAAAGTCACAATACCTTGAGTGATATAAGGAATGAAATATGGGCTACCTTAGATGAAAAAAAGGCATTGTTTATATCAGAGATACCTGTAGCAAGCCTCTAGATTCTTTATAGATCACATTGTATGGGCTCAGGACTCCACCCCTCAGATTTGATGGATTGATTGATGGATAGCTTGTACCTTATGTGATGTATCTCTTTTATATTTTAGTGAGCTTGATTCATAATATGGAAATGCGACCTCCAATATAAAGCACAAGATTGGGGTCTACTACCTTGTTTTATTAGATTGAATTGGATTATGTATACATATCTAGACTTGAACATGTACCTATTTTCAGACATATGACTTAGATCGAAGCAGGTGGTATGAGATGGGTGTCTATTAGGAACCAGACCAAGGTGATTGTTATTTTATTTATTTATTTCTCTAAATTTTATTTAATTACCATGAAAAAATGTCATTTATTTTCTGCACGAAATGGGAAGGTCTAAACACCATGGGTGTTAGACTACTCAGGTTATATATCACACCCTGCTCGGGCTGCCATTACACTGGGGTTCCTGAGAAGTTCTACATACTTGTAGGTTCTTGTATTTACTTGCTGGTGTTACACTGTGTACTTGGGAGCTAGAGAGCACAGAACTGAGCTTGTACTTAGGATTCTCATGGAGTTAGAATTTGGGATATTTTTCTTTTATTATACTGTATTTATTATTGTACCTACTTCTTGTATCATGTAGTACCCCCTGACATGAATTCATTATCACATGTATTGGAATTGGAAAATTATTCTTATTCAGTTATTATATTGTCTTTCGCTGCTGCGTTTGATTTATTAATACGACTTCTATTGTTGCATATTATTTCTTATTACTATACCACTATACTACTCTAGGATTAAGGGTATAGTTTCCTCACTATACCTCCATTAGTCACTCATTTCTATTTGGAAGCCTTCAGAATATAGGGAGTCATGCTTGAGGTTATGTGGTGACTGGTCCATCTTCTGGTTTAGTGGTCAGTTGGGTTGAGACGTTTCAAAGTGGTATCATAGCTCATTTTTCCTTTTGTATTACTATTTTGAACTGGTAGAAAGGATACTAGGAATGTATTGGAAATTGGTAAATAACCATGTTTGGGAGTGATCAACCCATGTATGGGGAAAATTCCAAGTGGCCAGGGCTGGGATTGGTGTTTATACCATTTTCTACTACTGTTGATTAAGATTTCACCTTGAGTGAATGGATTATTTCCACCGCTTACTTCTTTTCATGATTAAAATATTTACCCTTGGCCTGATATGGAAAGAATGAAGTATTTCATGCATTATTATAGGAAAGTAGGAATTCACATGTCATGCATATTCCATGCCATGTAGATTGCATTTCTAGGTTTTTTTTGGAATTTTCTAATGTGCCTTGCATGTTTTATTAGCTTGTCTTTTATATGAAATGTAGAAATTTCAATGACATGTTTTGTTTTTTACCTTTTTAGGTATTTTATTATCATGTTCTATTAATTTAAATTATTTTTTTTCTTATATACCATGTTTGTGTGCTTCCTGCTTATGTGGTAGCTATCTATGATTAACCATCATGCCTTCTGTTTTATTTAGCATGTTTATCTGCTTACCATGTTGGGTGATTAATTAGTATTCTTTTCTTAAAATTCCATGATTCTATGTTAATAACCATAATCCTTGTATTTATTTCTATGTTATCATGCTTATTTATAAATTCAATACACAGTTGGTTATTAAAGTGCTGACATCAAACTAAATGGTGTGGGAGCTAATTTGTAATTTGTATAGTGTATGAGCACTTAAAAAATTGTAGAATGGTCCCCCTATGTAATTTAACCAGGTTAGATTCACCTTAAATCCTTAAGGACTAGTGTATAAATGTTAAACTGCTAAATTTCCTAAATATTGGATAAGATAGTTGCGGTTATATGGGAGATTCCTACAATTTTTCAAGTGTATGGGTGATTTATGAAATTGAGAAGTAGTAACCCATGAAACCAAACCACCTATTATGATACTTCAATTTATAATATATCATAAATATAAATGTTGTTAAATTTTGACCTTGCATTATTTGAGTTCCTTATTGAGGCTTGTACCTCTATTATTTTGGCATAATGACCTGTGTGACTAAATTTATGAATGCAACTGGACCCAAGTGGGTCAGTTGGGACATGATGCTTGAGAAATGAACCACTAAAGGTGTTTTAAATTCAAATGACTAAAATACTTGGGTTTCTTTTGGTTGAACCCAAAATTTCTTAATAGGACCTTAGTAGGTCGCTTTTCCTTTGATGTTCCTTAGTTCTTAAACTAGTAGCGGTGTGATTATGTTAGGTGTTGATGGAACTTTTTAAAGTGCTATAACCACCCATATGTTTTCCATGTAAACATATAGTGATTTTATTTTGACTATTACCCACTTAAATAAATATAATACCTTTTAATCTTTTTGATCTGTAAGGGTAGTTTGGTTTTCCTTGAGCTCTCCTTAGAAAAAGAGCGTGAATGTTTCCTATAGGCCACTTTCCCTATCACTTGAACCTAAATGATAGGCTATTTAGCCCAATTTTTTTATTCATCATGATACCTTTTTAGGTTCAACACTTCTTGTTTCTATGTCTAAATTTGAATCTAATCTAGTACTATTAATTGGTTGGGTTCTTACTTCTTCAGTTAAATTCTTGTTAAAGTGTGGTGTCCACCTCTAGAACCCGTGTTTAGTGGTTGGTAGAGCATGTGCCGTGGGATGAGTTTACTTCTTCAGCATATCCAACATTAAGGAAACTCCTAAGGTAGAGAGTTTCACTTCAATCTTAGTTAAATGTGTCCTTCCTAGTAAAAGGAAACAACCAAGAAGACCATTCAAAGATGGTCAATGCTGCTTTTAAATTCCATGTGGCTAGTAATCTTTTGTTTTGAGTTAGTGATTGTAGGAGAGCATGATGATATTGTGATTTTATGTATGAAAAAACTTTGGAAATGTCAATAATTGGGGTGTAATTTGCTGGTTGTTCTTAAAAGATGATAAGATGGATCAGATAGTAAAATAATTGTGTTTGGGTGATAGTAATTCTTTAGTAGGGGTAGCCAAGCTCTTCTAAAGAAGTCAACCTATAGTGGTTCGACTATATTTTTCCTTGCATTTTCTATCATGAAAGGTTTAGAGCCTTACTAATAACTTCATCTATGTTTTAGAAGAATTGTATCAGGTCCCTTTTAGAATCCATTCAGATCCTCTTAGTGTACTCTTGGTTAAATGATGATCTTTTCCCCTATCTTGATATCATCTGGGTATACTGAGAGAGCATCCGTTATACACCGTGCTGATTTAAAAAGTTGTTGGGATTGTTGTGTGGTCTCTATCCGAGTGTGATCCAGAAGTGTGGTTGTCCTTAGAGGCATGGTTAGTCCTAAGTGTTACCTGAGTTACCAATTAGGAAATCCATGGTCAGACTCAAGAACACCAACTATTTCCCTTTGACATGATCACTAGGAAGATTCCTCTTTGGCCCAGTCAGCATTCTTGGTATGTGGATGTTCGACCTTATACTAATGTCTCCCTTGTATATTCTATTTAAGGTTTTTCTTTCATGATCTCCTTGAACTCCCATTGATCATTTCAAGGTCACCCCAAAATTTAGTCAGGATCAGAAGTAACTGTTTTGTCAGTGATGATCCAATTGTGCTGGATTGAGAAATGTTCCATGGTCATGCTGAGGCACAATATATTTAATGGGCATTTTGACTAGAGACATCACTGAAAACTAGTTACAGGCTTTGATGAGCATAATTGAAGAAGTATTGGGGAACCTTCATCTAAAGGTCATCAGTTCTAGATTTTAAAATGCATCGGCCATATAAGCGGAGTTCTTTGAGGGAAGTCGACCAAAGATATTTTAAATGGTTATCCCGCTATATCTTATCATATGCGGTCAGTGAGGCACTGCTTAATGGAATGTTTTTGGGTTTCAACAAGTTCTAGGAGTATCAGATGAGACTTTTCATGAAAAGTCATCTCAACCAGGCCTTGAAGTCGATGGGAGTCTACCAACCATTCCAATAGTGAATAATCCCAAGAGAATCATTGGAGTGCTGAGGGAATTCTTAAAACGGTGGTTTAGTTAGTGGAATATCGTGACTCAGTTTGGAATTATGAATACTAGAGCCTGATGGTGAAGTAGATGATGCAATCATGTTTCATGTAAGATAGGATCAGGTAGGCATCGTCTTGGTGTTTCAATTTCGAAAAATAATCTTTGTCTTGAGTTCTATGAATCACATTATATGTGTTAAGGTGATTCTTGTAGGTGTGTTGGATGTTTGGAAATGTAACGTGACTGTTTTAACGAGACTTCTTGACCCTAGTAGGTTGAGTGATGTTTTCATTGCTTCCCTAAGTCTTCTCAAGGATGATAATTTATAAGGCAGGGAGGCTGTAATGACCTGTGTTTTGAACCGAGATGAAGTTCTAAGAGAATTTGAATTTCAACCTTTACTGGATGGGTCATTCTTTGAACTGAGTTTCAAAATGAAATTTTGAGAGTTGGAACACTTAAACATGTTGTTTTTAGTATTGGGGAAAGGCCTGATAGATTCCCTGGACGTCTCATTGAGTTTTGGGAGCATTGGGCCCCAGAAACCAAAGGTTGGGTGGTCTGAACAGGGTGTATGGTTTGTCTTAAATCGTGTGGTCCCTAGTAGGAAACTGTATGACCCCTAGTAGGAAACCGTGCACCCTATGGAGGGGAGAAAGTGTGAATCACAGAGATTTCACATGGTTTTACCAAACTATTTTCCTATACCACATGATAGCGACACTTAAAAAGTACCTACGCTCTATTCATCACATACTTGGTGCATGATTGGGAAAATTGTGTAGGAAAACCATGAAAGATGGGGTTCTTAGGTAGTGGGAGCTGCAAATTTGGTGTATAGTTTGGCCAAATCATGTAGTCAAACCATGCGACTCAATTTTGTGGGTGAGATAAACCATTTTAACCTTAATTAAGGTTTTAATATCCCTTTTTCTTTTCCCCTCTCCTTGCAGTGATATTTCCCTCCTTTATACACATGGAACTGTCCTCCTCCTCTTGCTAGGGATCAAGGTAACTCCCTCAAATGAATTTTAAATCCTTCACTATTAGAATCTACAAATCCATCTCAGTAAGCTACTCCTTTCGCAACCTTCTATTTATAGTTTCCTTTTCCATCCATTGTGCTATTTAAGTGAAATGTATTTTCCCCTATTTTCAGGAAATTTGAAAAATCCTTCAGTTTATTCTATTCTAGGTAGAATCAAGACATGAAAATAGATGAGTGGAGCACTACTACATCAAGGTAGGTGATATAGGTATTTCCTGCTCATTACATTTCATTTTATTTGACGTACCATTATGACACTCATCAGATCCTTTCACCAATGCTTTGAATGTTTTTAATTAGTTAATTAAATTGGTTTTCCATAACCCTTGAGACCTTATCTTAAAGATAAACCCATCCATGGGGTGTTTTACTCTTCATTGGACACCCCTTTGGGTGTGCCTAACTTCCATTACCTTTTTCCTATTCTTTAAATGGATAATCACCTTGGGTGTGTGAGTTACACCTTAGATTAATGCCTTAAATTTATGAAATAGATTAAGATAAATTGTTTGGATGCCTATTCTTATTTCTTATGACAATTATTTACATTTATGTTATGATGTGTGGCTTAATTTGAGTTTATACTTAGCTCTTGTATATATTACTTGTATTTAATCTTGTTGCTTAGCCTCTTGAGGTTGTGTCTTATGTTCCATGTCACAATGCCTTATGACATGTCTTGTTCCATGTCACTTATACCAAGGGCTTCTTGTGTATATTCTATGTATCATTTATTGCATACTTCTTCTCATTAACTTTTTAATGGCTTGAATTATATGCTATTCCAATGCCTTGTGCTTATGCTTGTATTTCATTGTTTTTACTTAATGCATGTTTCCTAGTGATCCTTCCTTGGATTCCTTGAGCTTACATTGTGCATAATGCCTTATTCCATGAATAATGGATTTAATTGTATCATTTATCTAGATTGTTAACATGAGTTATTGTCATGCCTTGTTGAAGACATGTGATTACATATATGTGATGCATTGTGCCTTTTCCTTTTAAAATTTTCCATATTTTTTCGGCTCACAATGTATAGCTTGGATAATTTGTGAGTATGAATTATTTATATGTTTCATTGGTGTCATGTTTTCATATATAGATTCCCTTCCTTGTGATAAGTTCCTTGTTGATATGACTTACCTGCTACGAACCGAGAGAGAACATGGGTCTCAATTTAAGAATTCCATGGATGGACTCACTGTGTTCAATTGGGTTTTATCTAATACACTGAGATAGATACTTTGGCTTTCCAGGTACAAGATTTCAGGGTGTATTACTTATAATCATGAGTGAGGTTGGATCCCTAGGGGAGAAACATAGGGAGGAATCGTTGGAAATATGGCTACACCATGCCTCAGGTGATACCTAGTCCCCTATGTGAGATACTTGGTATGGGATCAGAGTCACCATACCTTGAGTGATACCATGAATGCTGTATGGGTTGCCTTGGATAGACTTTGAGGTATTGGTTATATTGAAGATACCTGTACTGACCCTCTAGATTCTTTATAGATCACCTTGGATGAGCTCAGAACTCGACCCTTTGGATTTGATGGATTGATTGATGGATGGTTTGTGCCTTTTGTGACATCTCTCTTTTATATTTTAGTGAGATTGATTCATGATAAGGAAATGTGACCTCTAAGCTAAAGAAAAAGCTTGGGGTCTACTACCTTGGTTGATTAGATTTAATTAAATTATGTATACATATCCAGACTTTCACAAGTATCACATTTTAGAAATCCGTCTTAGGTCAAATTAGGTGGTATGGGATGGGTGTTCATTAAGAACTCGAACCAAGGTGATTGTTATTTTATTTATTGCTTGAACTGAATTTTATTTCTTTACTATGGTATACTTTCATTTATTTTTTACATGAAATGAGAAGTTCTAGACACCATGAGTGTTAGACTACTGGGACTATATATCACACCCCGCTTGGAAATCCATTTCATTGGGGGTACCCTAGCAGTTCTACATGATTACAGGTCCTTAGATTCACTTGTTGGTGCTATGCTATGTACTTGGGATCTAGGGAGAATAGGACTGAGCTAGTACTCAGGATGCTCATGGAGTCAGCCTTTGGGATATTTTTATTTTATTGTATTTTATTGCTTTTTGAAACTCTTTCTTGTATCATGTAGTACCCCTTGACATGAATACATCATCACATGTATTGGAATTTTCTATTTATTCTTATTTAGTTATTATATTGTCTTCCATTGCTGCGCCTAATTTATTAAAACTACTTTTTCTATTGGTTTTTACTTCTTATTTATATAACACTATGCTACTCTGGGATTGAGGGTATAGTCTCCCCACTATACCTCCTTAGACCCTTGCTGCTAATTGGCAGTATCTAGCATATGGGGAGGTGCGATTGAGGTCATGTGGTGACCGGTCGGGCTACCAGTTTAATGTTCCATCAAGAGGGGATGTTAAAAAGTGGAACCATAGCTCTTTTTCCTTTTGTATTGCTATTTTGGGCTAGTATACAGAAGTCTAGGAATGTGTTGATGCTTAATAAATAACTATTCCTAGGATTTATCAACCCATATATGGGGAAAATTCAAAGTGTATAGGTATGGGATTGGTGTTTATTCCATTTTCTATTACATTTGATTATGATTTCAGCTTGAGTGAATGGTATATTTCCACTGCTTACTGATTTATTCCATAATCATATTTACCCTTGGACTTTTATGGAAAGTATAAAGCATTTCATGCATCATTATAGGCATGTAATAATTCACATGTCATGAATATTCCATGCCATGATTATTTTATTGCTAGGTTGTTTAAAATTTACGAATGTTCATTGCATGTTTTATTAGCATGTATGTTATATGACATGTAGAAATTTTAATTACATGTTTTGTTTTTTTAACCTATTTAGGTATTTGATTATAATTATCTAGTAATTTAAATTATAATTTTTTTCTTATATTCCATGGTTGTGTACTTCCTGCTTATGTGAAAGTTATCCATGCATAAATGTCATTCCTTGTGTTTTATTTAGCATGTTTATCTTCTTACTATGTTGGGTGATTAATTATTATTATTTTATTAAAATTCCATAATTCTATGTTAATAGCCATAATCCATGTATTTACTGCTATATTAGGATGCTTAGTTATAAATTCAATACACAGTTGGTTATTAAAGTGATGGCATCAAACTAAATGGTGTGGGAGACAATTTTTAATTTATATGGTGTATGGGTGCTTTAAAATTTTTAGAATGGTTCCCCCATGTAATTTAACAAGGGTATATGTGACTTACATTTTTAAGTAATAGTGTATAAACATTAAACTACTAAATTTCCTAAATATTGGATAAAATGGTTGCGATCATATGGGAGCCTCCTACAATTTGTAAAGTGTATGAGTGCTTTATGAAATTGAGAAGTGGTAACCCATGAAACCAAACCACCAATTATTAGCCTTCCTTTAATAACCTATAGTAAATATAGATGTTTTTAAATTTTGAACTTAAATTATTTAAGTTCCTTATTGAGGATTTTACCTCTATTATTTGGGCATAATGACCCGTACGACTAAATTTATAAATGAAACTAAACCCAAGTAGGTCAGTTCGGGCATGATGCTTAAGAAATGACCATGAAGGGTGTTTTAAATTCAAATAAATAAATTTTTTGGGTTGATTTTGGTTGAACCAAAAATGTATTAATGGGACATTAGTAGGTCTATTTTCCTTTGATATGCCTTAGTGATTAAAACCATGGGGGCGTGATTATGTTAGGTGTGATCCCATGGTCGGGTTGATGCATCCTGCTTCTATAAGGGGATATAAGATTGTAGGTTACCTTATGAATTTGAAATCCTTTCTAGTATCTTGTGGCTATTTTTTTTGACCAGTGGTACTGTTCATGTGCCTTAGTCCCGTGTAGGAATCTTGTTTTCTAAAATGACACCTTTTTTTGGACCGGTGTTCGTGTGTTGTTTATACCTTGTTGCAAGGGTGATAATTGTGAAATGATCAGTTCTATAAGGATAAACATTCCAAGGACATGGTTGATTGCTTAATAGGTCGCGTGACCTTTCTTTTCCTTCCTTTTCAGTGTTTTATTTCTTGGGAGTTCGTCAGCTTGTGCTGTAGTCGTACAGATTAATGTGAATCTAGGTTAGTTCTTATGCATGAGAAATCAATTACTTGAATGCATAGAGATAATAATCCTATGGATAGTATCATGGATGTTCCGTTTACTCATGTAATCTTGGGTAGTATGTGTTGGTGCATGTGGCACCCGTTGAGTTACTGAAATGAGATATCAAACTGTTTGGTTTCAACGATACTCATGTAAGACTTGAGTTGTTGCGTTACTTTCAAGGGTTATCTCTAGAGTAGAGTTACCCAGCCTTCTAATGAAATCAAACCCATCATAATGATCAAGATGATGTTCTTATAAGATCAGGTTTTATGACATGTTGGTTAGTTGTTTTGGAATTATACCTAATGATAGGGTGCTTGTGGATGTAACTTAGGAATAGAGTTACGTGTACATCTAAATGTAAATCTAATCTATCACTCTTAATCAGTTGGGTTCCTACCTCTTCAATTAAATTCTTGTTAAAGTGTAGTGGACACCTCTAGAACCAATGTTTAGTGGTTTGTGGAGCATGTGTCATAGGATGAGTTTACTTATTTAGAAGATCCAACATTAAGAACACTCCTAAGGCGGGGAGCATCACTTCAATACTAGTTAAATGTGTCCTTCCTAGTACAATGAAATAACCAAGAAGGCCATTCAGATGCCTTGTGGCTGGTAATATTTTGTTTCAAGTCGATTCTTGTAGGAGAGCACGATGATTTTGCGCTTAGCTGTTTGCAAAACCTTTGGAAACATCGATAATTAGGGTGGAATTCAGTGGTTGTGCTCGAATGATCATGGGATACCTTGTTTATTAAAATCAACATGGTCAGGTGATCGTAATGATTTAGTGGGGGGGGGGGGGTAGATGATCTTTTCTAAGAAAGTCAAACTGTAGTGGCTCAACTGTATTTCTCCTTGCATTGTTGGTTATAAAAGGTTTGATGCCTTACCAAGAACTTTTTCTCTATTTTATAAGAAGTGTATTAGGCCCCTTTTGGAATCCTTTCAAATCCTCTTAGTGTATTCTTAGTAAAATTATGATCTTTCCCCCTATCTTGATATTGTCTAGGTATACTGAGAGAGTGTCGGTTATACACCGTGTTGATTTAAAAAGTCACTGGGATTGTTGTGTGGTCTCTATATGAGTGCACTCTAGAATAGTGATTATCCTTAGAGGTATGGTTAGTCCTGAGGGATACCTGAGTTACCAATTAGGAACACCGTGTTTGGGCTCATGAACACCAGTTGTTTCCCTTTGACATGATCTCAAGGAGGATGCCACTTTTTCTCAATCCACATTCTTGGTATGTGGACATTAGACCTTGTACCGACATCTCCATTATAGATTCCATTTAAATTTTGACTTTAATGAGATACTTGAACTCCCATTGATGATTCCGAGGTCACCCCAAACTTCAGTCGGGCTCGGAAGGGACTGTTTTGTCAGTGATGATCCAATTGTGCTGGATCAAGAAATGTTCCATGTTCATGCTGAGGCATGATATCTTTAATAGGAATTTTTATTAAATACATAATCAAAAACTAATAACAGGATTCAGTGAGTGTGATTAAGTAAGTCTTGGGGTTCCTTCATCTAAAGGGAATTAGTTTTAACATCTAAAATTCACCAACTGTCTAAGCCGAGTTCTTCAAGGGTAGTTGACCAAAGATTGTTAGACTAATTATCCCACTATATATTATCATATGCGGTCAGAGAGGAACCACTTAATGTCATGTTTTTGGGTTTTAAAAAGTACTGGGACTATCAGATGATACATTTCATGAAAAATTGGCTCGACTAGGCCTTGAATTCAATGGGATTCGACCAACCGTTCTAATAGTGAATCATGCCAAGAGCGTCGTTGGGGTGCTAAGGGAATCCTTAAACTGGTTGTTTAGTCATTAGAATACTGTGACTTAGTTCATCCTTACAAATTCTAGAGCCAAGTGGTGAAGGATATGATTATGAAATCATGTTTCGTGTAAGATGGGCTTGGTTAGGTGTCGTCTCGGTGTTTCAATTTAGAAAAAAGAAGATTTTTCTTGAGTTATATAGCTTGCGTGCCATGTTTTAAGGTGACGCTTGGAGGTGCGTTGGATGTTTAAAAAGATAACACGACCATTTGAATGATACTTCATGACCCTATTCGGATGAGTGATGTTATATTTATTTCCCCAAGTCTTATTAGGGATGATAATTTCTAAGGCGGGGAGGTTGTAATGACCCGTGTTTTGAACCAAGATGAAATTTTAAAGGAATTTGAATTTTGGTGTTTACTAGATGAGCCATTCTTTGAAATGAGATTTGGAATGTAATTATGAGAGTTAGAACACTTAAAAGTTTTTTTTAAACTTATTTGAAGGACTGAGAGGTTCCCTAGACGTCTCTTTGAGTTTCGGGAGCACTGGTCCCTAAAAACCAAAGGTTTGGGTGGTCTGAATGGGGCACATGGTTTGTCTGAAACCATGTATCCCCCAGTAGAAAACTGTGCACTCTATGGAGGGGATAAGATATGAAGTGCATGAGATGAACATAGTTTTCCCAAACTATGCACCTATCCCACATGGGTAGTGCCACTTAGGTAGTACCTATGCACTACTCATTGCATGGTTGACACATGATTGAGAAAACCGTGTGGGACAACCATGCAAGGTGGAGTTCTTAGGAAGTGGGATCTGCATAGTTGGTGCACGGGTTGGCCAAACCATGCGGAAAAACCCCATGAATATGTTTTTTTACGTGAAATACCCATTTTACTCTTAATGAAGATTTTAATATCCCTTTTTCTTTTCCCCCTATTCTTCTAGTAGGATTTCCCTCCTTTATTCACATGGAGTTCTCCTCCTCCTCATGCTAGGGATCAAGGTAACTCCCTCAAGAAAAGTCCAAATCCTTCACCATCTGAAGATACAAATCCATCTAGGTAAGCTCCTCATTCTTAACCCTTATATTTCTAGTTTCTTCTTCTATCCATTATGCTATTTAGGTGCAATTAATTTTACCCTATTTTCAGAGTATTTGAAAAATCCATCAATTTCTTCTATTCTATGTTGAATCAAGGATTCACAATAGACTAGTGGAGTGATACTACATTTAGGTAGGCGGTCTAGGCCTTTACCTCTAATTTCGTTACATTTTATTTGAAGCACTTTTGTGCTGCTTGTTGGATCCTTCTGGTGATGCTTTGAATGTGTTGAATTAATTAATTAAATTGGTTTTCCATGACCCTTGAGACTTTATCATACATCAAAAATAATCCATAAGGTATTCTCCTCATAATTTTCCACCCCTTTGGTTTTTACTACCTTCCATGGCGTTCCCCATGCTTTAAATGGTTAATCACCTTGGGTTTGTGAGTTATACCTTAGATGAATGCCTTGAATTTATGAAATGGATTAAGATAAATTGGTTGGATGCCTATGCTTATTGCTTATGAAAATTATTTGCATTTATGTTATGATGTGTGAATTACTTTGAGTGTGTTATTATCTCTTGTAGACGTGCCTTGTATTTGATCTTGTTACTTATCCTCTTGAGGTTGCGTCTTATGTTCCATGTCATAATGCTTTATGAAATGGATTGTTCCATTTAACTTATACCTAGGGCCTCTTGTGTATTTTCTATATATAATCACATTCACACTTCTGCTCATTCCATTTTTAATGGATTGAATTATATGCTATGAAAGTTCCTTATGCTTATGCTTGTATTACATTTCTTTTGCTTAATTCATGTTTCCTAGTGATTATAACTTGGATTCCTTGAGATTACACTATACTTAATTCCTTATTCCATTTCTAATGGATTGAATTGTATCATTCAGCTGGATTGTTAACATGAGTTATTTTCATCCCATGTTGAAGGCATGTGATTACATATATGAAATACCTTGTTCCTTTTCCTTTTAAATTATGCCTTAATCATTTGGCTTATAATGTATAGCTTGGTTAATTAGTGAGCATGTGTTATTGATATGTCTCATTGGTGGAATGTTTACATATATAGATTCCTTGCCTTGTTATAAGTTTCTTATTGTTATGGATTACCTACTATGGGCCATGAGATAACATGGGGCCCAATTTAAGGATTCTATGGATGGACACGCTGTGTTTGGTTGGTTTTTACCTGATGCATCGAGAGTGATACTTTGGCTTCCCTAGTGAGAAATATTTGGGATGATTACTTATAATCGTGAGTGAGTCCGGTTCCCTAGGGGAGAAACCAAGGATGGACCCATTGGAAAGATGGATACGCCATTCATTGGGTGATACTTGGTCCCCTATGTGAGATACTTGGTATGGTATTAGAGTCACCATACCTTGAGTGATACAAGAAACACCGTATGGGTTGGCTTGGATGGACTCAGAGGTATTGGTTATATTAGAGATAACTATAGCGACCCTTAAGATTCTTTATAGATCACCTTGGATGAGCTTAGGACTCCACCCCTTGTATTTGATGGATTGATTGATGGATAACTTGTGCCTTATGTGATGCATCTATTTTATATTTTATTGAGATTGATTCATGATATAGAAATGTGACCTAAAAGCTAAAGCACAAGCTTGGGGTCAACTACCTTGGTTAATAATATTGAATTGTATTATGTATAAATATCCAAACTTATATAGGTACCACTTTTTAGACATCTGACTTAGGATGAAGTAGGTGGTATGAGATGAGTGTTCGTTAGGAACCTGGACCAAGGTGTTCATTATTTTATTTATTGCTTACACTTCATTTTATTTCTTTATAAGAGAACACTGTAATTTATTTTCTATATGAAATGGTAAGGTTTAAACACCATGAGTGTTATCCTACTGGGATTATATCTCACACCCTGATTGGTCCTCCAATGCACTGGGGTACCCAAGAAGTTCTACATGCTTACAAGTCCTTAGATTTACTTACTGGGTACGTTTTGTGTACTTGGGAGCTAGGGAACACATGAATGAGCTAGTACTCATGATGCTCATAGAGTCACACTTTGGAATCTTTTTCTTTTATTGTATTATATTTCTTGTCGTACCTCTTTCTTGTATCATGTATCACCCCTAACATGCATGGATCATCACATGTATTGGCGTTATACATTTATTCTTATTCAATTATTATATTGTCATCCATCACTACATATGATTTATTAATATTGATTCCACGGTTTCCTATTATTTATTATTCCTATACCACTATGATACTCTAGTATTGAGGGTATAGCCTCCCCACCATACCACCATTAGAACCTCACTGCTAGTCAGTAGTCTCTGGCATACAGGGTGTCACACTTGTGGTCATGTGGCGATCGGTCTAGTTACCGATTTAGTGGTTAGTTAGGTCAGGAAATTATAAAAACATGGGTAAAAATGAATTTAAATAATTATAGTATAGTATTAAATATTTTTTAAAAAATTTTAGAGAAAAAATGGTCATGAAAGAAAATTTATTTTTGACCAAAGAGAGAAATAAAGTCAATTTTTCTTAAAAAATTTCTTTCAGTATCTTGAGTACATAAAGTGAGTAAAATGAAAGAAAAAAACATACTCCCTAAAAATAACCAGAGAAGAATAAAAATTAAATATATTTATCATATAAGGATCATATAATTTCTTCAATGTAATTTTAATCACGAATAATTCTGAATAAAATGTGATTGAGTTGTAAATACCTTACCTCAAGTCTTGTATTTATTTGTACACATTCGAACCTAATTTATAATAAATATATATTTATTATAAATTTATTACAAAACCATAATAATATCTATAATTCCATATATGATTTACTTATAACATCTTACCACATGTTTATTAACAATTTGTTATTAAAATCATTGTTCTGGGTGATAACTACTTCATTTTTCATGCATGTTTGGATTCAAAAGTATCAGTAATTATACTTTAATCATGGTTCAATAATATAAAAACTTTTAATAATTTTATAAATATAATATATATTCATTATATATATTTATAGTAATCCATAAAAGGAAGATATAGAAAAATTAATTACACTATTCATGGAGACGGTAGACCATACATATGAATGAACACAGTTTCCATTTTTTGATGGAAAGAATGAAATAAAGATAAAAAATAATTAAGAATTAAATAATAATTATTATATTAGAAATATCATATATATTCATTAAATTTATCCTTACTACCATCTATATAAAATGGAAGTGAAAAACAATTCACATCACTTCATGGAGGTGGTAGTCTACACATATGCACGAGTGACATTATCGTTTTCCAACAAATAGGAAGAAGGTAGATAATGGTTGTTACATCATAATAATAAAAATTAAGTATATTATGATATTGAATTAATTATTTTATGCTGGATACTGTAGATTTAGAGGAGGTATAATAAGAAATAAAATTGAAAATGCTTGGTTAAGAGTTATACCTTTTCATTGAGAAACCTTCTTATATTGCACATAAAGCCTTTAAAGGATGATCTTTTGGAAAGAAAATAAGCTATAGTGTAGAGACCCGAAGCTTTACGTACATGGAAAATACATTACTTTTGCAGAATACTTAATACATAACAAAAACACACACACACAAGGACCATAATAGTTTATTGTCTTTGAAACTTGGAACGTAATCTTCTAATCGTGGTGAAATATCTTCAACATCTCCCATAAAGATCTTCCAATTTTTGTTTCCTTACCTAAAACCTTTATTTTAATCCTGGGGGAAAATAAAACACAAAAAGGGTGAGCTCAAATGCTCAGTAAGGGTAAGCATGGATAAAATAAAACATACCATATACATTTGAACTTAAAAACATGAACATAATGTTTAAACATCAAAATCTTGAGCAACAACATAAAACATGGAAGTACATAAGGCATAGATCATAATGGAACATAAATAATGATAAAATAGCATGGGAATAAAACATGTAATTGTGGCATCCATTAAGCACATGTAATGATTTCCATAGTAGCAAAGGCATTTCTGCCAAGACCATCTTAGTGGACAAAGTCCCTTTCTGAATCGAGTTCACTCCTCGTTTCAGTCTTGTAATACTGAACCGGATTAACTTACCGTTCTAGCCAGGTCTATCTCATGAGATATAAATCTTTACCCAATGCATTGGAGGGAGATATAGGTCCCACCCATCTCATAATGAAATCATTCTTACTTGTTCCACAACATAAACATAAATCATTCATCATAACCCAAAGAATAAAAATCGGTTTCATAAACATCATCCCATCATAACGTAATCCATACAAAAAAATTGGATATCATTTCATAATTAGAAAAGTGAAACCATGTAAATCATAGATAAATGATACTTGAAACATACACATGTGAAATAATGTCATCTTAGATGAAAATGGTTTTGATAAAACACTTGAAATGAATTCTTGAGGAAAATATCCTTTTTTATTCAAAATCATTTTCTTTTCACAAAATGTCATGCAATTTTAAAAGAGAAGGATTTTGTTGAAAATAGTCATGAAATATTTTGGAGGAAGATTCATGAAAATAAGGCTTTATAAAACTGTAAAAATCCTTTCATGCCGTATACGTTAAAAAAAACATTCTCCACATACTTTTGTCAGAAAAGTCAAAAAGTACCTTGTAACATAAACAAAAGAAAGATTCCATAAAAACCATGTAGTAAAAGTCAAAATGGGTTAAAATGACATTAAACATACATAAAAAAACTTTTAGAAAACATGCACATGGATGATAACAATAACCCCAGTAAATACTTACGTATAAGCAATCTCAGATAAAAAATGAGATTTGAAAAATTATCCCTTACCTTAGGTCCGATATGCTTCGTACGTATCCGAACCTCCTGTATAATGATTTAAATAATGTCATTGACTTATTACAGAATCATATTCATTGTTATGATATCATATATGTTTCACTTATGACTTTATATTACCCGTTCTTTTGTAAATTCCATGTTAAAGTAGCGTTTTAGGTAAAATCATTTCATTTATCGTATGTGTTTCGACTTTTCGTTCTTGATATTATTACTTATATCCTGATTTACATAATTCCAGAATGTAAAACATGATTTATATATAATATATATTCATTATATACATATATATATTATAGATCGATAAAATCAATGAAATACACTGTTCATGGAGACGGTAGGCCGTACATACGCATGAACGTTGTTTTCGTTTCCTCATTGAATTGAATGGAATTAATTTGATGAAATAAATATATATATAAATAAATCCAGTATCATTATTATGTCATATATTTCATGATTACTTATTATATATACTTTATAATCATTTATGAATGGTTAATCACTGAGAATGAATCTCATCGCGTCGTGGAGACGGTATTCCGTACGTACGCACGAGCGATGATATCGTTCCCATGATCGTGGAATTTTATTGGAGTGTATGTATACTATTACAGAATCAATATAACTTTACAATAATTAAATATGGTTATTATTTACACCATTATACCCATCCAAGTAAGGTGGTGGTGGAAAATAGATTACACCACGACGTGGAGACGGTATTCCGTACGTACGCACGCGTGGTGATTTTATTTTCCGTAGGATGTATAGATGGTTAAATAGAGTTGTTTCATACTTATAATAAAATATCAGTATATGAGTTATACTGATGTTATTACTTCATAATGAAACAACTAAAGAAGAAGAAGTGGAAGAAGAAATAGAGTTGAAAGAATCGGTAACGGACATTACCTCTTCTTTGAAGCGCCTCTTTGAGACCTCCTCTTAGGGAACTAAAATTGGTCTTTGAAGAAGACCAAAACCTCTAGGATGTTTCTAGGGAAGTGGAGAAGAGAATTTGTCAGGGTTTTTCCGAGCTTTAAGGCTCAAAGTGGTGTGAGAAAGAGAGGGAGGAGGTGCCCTTTTATAAGGGAGGAGATGGGCACCTTTGGAATAACTAAAAATATTATTTTATTATAAAGTAAAATTCGGTTTTTAATAGCTCCAAATTGATATATTTCAAAGCTAAGGTGGTGATGGGTTTAAATACTCTCATACAATATAATTTAGACAAGTTTAGGTATCAATGTTAACCTTATCATTTAGATTTAACTTTAAGTTAGATAATTTTACTTTTACCGCGTCTTCTTGTGTTCATACACTATAAGGTTAATAAATTTACTATAAGAAGCCAAAAGAACCCCAAGTTGTTTATTATTAATATATATAACCTTATATAAGTCATTTTTCCGAACCTTAGATTTTTAGGAATAAAATAACAATTAATAATATAATATTTGTTTTAAAAACTATTTTATGTCAATTTTGATACTATTTAGTAATTGATTTTTTGTGAAAATCATAACAGAATGATTAGTTCGAAAAAAGTTAATTAAATCAATACTAACATGTCATATTAACATATAAAATTATTTTAATTCATAAAAAGTCTCAAATTAAATTTATTTTGGTATTTATAACATCAATTATATCAATATTTCATTAATAAGATAATTACTGCATCATTGTTGTGTCATAAATAAATTAAACTATTTAATGTCTAAAAATTATAAATAAAATACCATTATGTAGGAAATGTTTTTATCTTTCTAATGAATATTTATAGTCGAATTTATCTTATGTATAACCCCATATTAAAAATGATTTAGTTATTAAACTTTGATTTTAACTATTTTAACCCTTCTTTAAATAAATTAATAATAAATGTCCTAATCTAATCCAAGTGGGCCTAAATGGTCATCATTTATTCCTAAGGTTGTTTTGGGTAAAATTACACTTATCCAATAGAATTATGACATGTGTTAGGGTAATAATAATATCATTTTTACCCTTAATTACCCTATTTACTTTTAACCGTGGTAAAAAAAAGTAAAAAGTTACTATTCACCAAAAATTATTTTCATCCCATTGAACCAAATTTTAGTCCTTGATATTAAACATGTCTCTCAGATTTTCGAAATTCCACTCACAGAAGCGGTAAAATTATTTTTTATGAAAAATTCAGTTTTTTAACTACCACTTAGTGGTTTCACTATTCATAAAAAAAATGAAAGTTTCCAGAAAAATACCAAAAATTAGGCCTAAGATATATTTGATATAATGAATTCCAAAATGATGTCTATTTTACCAAATTAAAAACATATCAGTTACATTAATTAATTTAAAAATTAATTCCAGTCGTCAAAACAAATAGCGTGTTCTTAAGAGATAATAACTATCAAAAGATTGACACTTGTTTATGTCTGGTTTAAATGTGAAATTACATCCAATGACCAAAATTGTATTAAATTGTAAAAATATATTCTAAATATACTTTAAAACCACTCAAATTAATAATTTATCACTATTAATTATTTCGATTAAAAAGTTGTTTTTAATTAAAATTTAGTAATTTTCACTATTCATCAGAATATGAAAGTTATCCGAAAAGTACCAAAATTTCACCCTAAGCTAATTTTGATATTAAGAATCCAAAAATGAAGTCCATTTTGAAAGATAAAATTTATAAAATTTCAAAAAGTGGGTATTACTATTCATAACGGCTAGTTCATAATAATATTATAATAATATCTCGTTTAGTGAAACTCGGAATTGCCTACTACACACGCTATCAAGGAAGGTTGTGATTGCGTGTAATGAAAGGTAAGTCAGGGATGCGTGTTGTGCAATCTCCTTTTGGTGTAGCTTACAACACAAGACATTAATGAAATTAAAAAGAATATTTTTCATAAAAACTCGGGGTGTTACATTCTACCCCCCTTAAAATGAAGTTCGCCCTCGAAATTCGTTGGGGTTATAAATGGTTTACTACTCGAAATTTTATTTAATAGAAACCCACATCGTAAAAATGAATACCAAAACTTGGCTTTAAAAACTGATGTATGAAACGTGACGGTTACCCAAATTAACTCATCACTGGGTTTCTACGTAGGAGAACATAAGTGAAAATATGGATATGGAAGAAAAATCTAACCATCAAGTTCTGATGGAGAGTGGTAGAGAACATGGCTATGAAAAATCCAACAATCACAAAGTCATTAATTTGTGATGATATAAGGCACCATCCGATTCATCAGATATAATAGCACTAGGACAACATTTTTGGTTTTCAAGATCATTCCCCTAAAGTTGATGAAATTGGAATTAGAAGAAATACTTTCGTGATTTTGGTACAGTCTCACCGTTGGTCGTAGTTTAAACAATTTCTACTTCATCTCTTAAAGAAATGAAGTTGAATTTGTCATTCGTGAAGTGTTAGCAGATCATCTGTTTCAAACAAAAGGTTAGAAAAGTTATAAAAAAAATACATAAGTCCTTCTATAGTGAGATTAATCATAAATGGTTCCTAAAATGGACTTATACTTCATATATCATACTACTTAATATAATAAAACTAGTTTCTACTAAACAGGGACTTTCTGTAGGCCAGTGGTAGGCGATAAAGGCCAGTCGCACTTCGGTTATGAGTTCGATTACCACACCCTTGTCCGATGTGATGGGCTATCGCCCGTCCTGCTGGTTGTCCTTTTTCTAAAACTACATTACTATAAAATCCCATCACTAATATCGAAAAAAAACTTCTATCCTTAAACAATACTAACTTATGTCCAACATAATCCATTCCAATCTTTAGGCTTTCTAAAATACTGCTGTCCAATCTCATATTACAGTGAAAATGATTACCAAAGAGTTCATATAAAAAGCATGTTAATACCATCGTTGATCCCCATATATCATGAGATATGTCTTTTTGGTCACATTCCAAACATTCTAAGGCCTTAATAATGTATTCTCTTGAAAAATTAATACCCATTGAATCTTAGTGAAAACATGAGTGCTATCAAAAGTTAACTCTTTCCACATACCAAAACCCCAAAATTCTGTATACTCAAACCATGATATAACTATTTCCTTATATCAGTCATGAGATCATGAATACTGTCAAACATTTCATTTTCTCCTTATCCCTTCATTATGCGCATATCATCTTTTTTCCAAAAATATCTCAACCACTTTCCATGGTTACCGGTACCATAAAATTATTGAAAACCACAATAGACTAATACAAAAATATTCTAATACACCATAAAAGTACCTCAACAACATTATTCTTGAATACCAATACATAAACACTTTAATCCATCCTCTTCAATGATTGTCCTGGAATAAGTCCTTCCTTGATTTAGAAGTAACTTTTTAGGTCAGGACATTGAGTTGGGTAATGCCCATGTTCTCCACAAATAAGACATTGAACTCCATAACAGTCTGTCACTCTATGACCCTTTTCTCCACACAGATAACATCTTCCCCTCCATTTGAGGTATTCCTCAAGGTTCTTCTTCCCTTCTTTAGAAATCTCAATATTCCTTTCTTTATGCTCCTCAACATGCGAACATGCATAAAAGTATACCTTCCTCTTATTTGATGAATTAGGCATATCACTAAATTTTACCTTGTTAATCATATATCGTGATGAATGATTCGGAATAATCAAAATATCTTTTTCTCTAGGCATTACGCAATTTTGTTTCTCATAGTCACCAATTTGTCCATTGGATTCAATGTTAACTGAATTCCTTCTGGTTCCCTCCATTGACTAAAACACAAAAAGAATTCTGTGAGAGGAAAAAATCATGCTAGGGAAAACAACATAATAAAGGGGGAGTACCTTCAATATCTAACATCTTAGGTTTAATTCTTAGATCATTACTGTAATTCTAGGACTATAACCTATACATACACTTAACCTTAGGGACATCCCTAGAAATACCTTAGAAGTATCTCTAGGGATCTCACTAAAGTTTTTTCATCCTAGTTTCCAAAGGTTAACTAAACCTTTCCTCTGATACCAACTATAGAGACCCGAATCTTGACGTACATGGAAAATACAATACTTTTGCGTAATACTTAATACATAAAAAAAACACACACACAAGGACCGTAATAGTTTAGTGTCCTTGGAAGCTTGGAACATAATCTTCTAATCGTGGTGAAAGATCTTCAACATCTCCCATAAATATCTTCTACTTTTTGTTTCCTTACCTAAAACCTTTTTTTTAATCCAGGGGGAAAATAAAACACAAAAAGGGTGAGCTCAAATGCTTAGTAAGGGTAAGCATGGATAAAATAAAACATACCATATACATCTGAACTTAAAAACATGAACATAATGTTTAAACATCAAAATCTTGAGCAACGACATAAAACATGGAAGTACATAAGGCATAGATCATAATGGAACATAAATCATGATAAAATAGCATGAGAATAAAACATGTAATTGTGGCATCCATTAAGCACATGTAATGATTTCCATAGTAGCCAAGGCATTTCTGCCAAGACCATTTTAGTGGAAAAAGTCCCTTTCTGAATCGAGTTCACTTCTCGTTCCAGTCCTGTAATACTGAACCGGATTAACTTACCGTTCCAGCCATGTCTATCTCATGATATATAAATCTTTACCCAATGAATTGGAGGGATATATAGGTCCCACCCATCTCATAATGAAATCATTCTTACTTGTGCAACAACATAAACATAAATCATTCATCATAACCCAAAGAATAAAAAGGGGTTTCATAAACATCATCCCATCATAACGTAATCCATACAAAAAAATTGGATATCATTTCATCATTAGAAAAGTGAAACCATGTAAATCATAGATACATGATACTTGAAACATACACATGTGAAATAATGTCATCTTAGATGAAAATGGTTTTGATAAAACACTTGAAATGAATTCTTGAGGAAAATATCCTTTTTTCTTTAAAATCATTTTCTTTTCACAAAATGTCATGCAATTTTAAAAGAGAAGGATTTTGTTGAAAATAGTCATGAAATATTTTGGAGGAAGCTTCATGAAAATAAGGCTTTATGAAACTGTAAAAATCCTTTCATGCCGTATACGTTAAAAAAAACATTCTCCACATACTTTTGTCGAAAAAGTCAAAAAGTACCTTATAACGTAAACAAAAGAAAGATTCCATACAAACCATGTAGTAAAAGTAAAAATATGTAAAAATTACATTAAACATACATAAAAACACTTTTAGAAAACATGGACATGGATGATAACAATAACCCCAGTAAATACTTACGTATAAGCAATCTCAGATAAAAAATGAGATTTGAAAAATTATCCCTTACCTTAGGTCTGATATGATTCATACGTATCCGAACCTCCTGTATAATGATTTAAATAATGTCATTGACTTATTACAGAATCATATTCATTGTTATGATATCATATATGTTTCACTTATGACTTTATATTACCCGTTCTTTTGTAAATTTGATGTTAAAGCAGCGTTTTGGGTAAAATCATTTCATTTATCGTATGTGTTTCGACTTGTCGTTCTTGATATTATTACTTATGTCCATATTTACATAATTCCAGATTGTAAAACATGATTTATATATAATATATATTTATCATATACATATATATATTATAGATCGATAAAATGAATGAAATACACCGTTCATGGAGACGGTAGGCCGTACGTACGCATGAACGTTGTTTTCGTTTCCTCATTGAATTGAATGGAATTAATTGGATGACATAAATATATATATACATAAATCCATTATCATTATTATGTCATATTTTTCATGATTACTTATTATATATACTTTATAATCATTTATGAATGTTTAATCACTGAGAATGAATCTCATCGCGTCGTGGAGACAGTATTCCGTACGTACGCACGAGCGATGATATCGTTCCCATGATCATGGAATTTTATTGGAGTGTATGTATACTATTACAGAATCAATATCACTTTACAATAATCAAATATGGTTCTTATTTACACCATTATACCCATCCAAGTAAGGTGGTGGTGGAAAATAGATTACACCACGGCGTGGAGACGGTATTCCGTACGTACGCACGCGTGGTGATTTCGTTTTCCGTAGGATGGATAGATGGTTAAATAGGATCGTTTCATACTTATAATAACATATCAATATATGAGTTATACTGATGTTATTACTTCATAATGAAACAACTAAAGAAGAATAAGTGGAAGAAGAAATAGAGTTGAAAGAATCGGTAACGGACATTACCTCTTCTGTGAAGCACCTCTTTGAGACCTCCTCTTAGGGCACTAAATTGGTCTTTGAAGAAGAAAAAAACCTCTAGGATGTTTCTATGGAAGTGGATAAGAGAATGTGTCAGGGTTTGGCCGAGCTTGAAGGCTCAAAGTGGTGTGAGGAAGAGAGGGAGGAGGTTCCCTTTTATAAGGGAGGAGAGGGGCACCTTTGGAATAACTAAAAATATTATTTTATTATAAAGTCAAATTCGGTTTTTAATAGCTACAAATTGATATATTTATAAGCTAAGGTGGGTATGGGTCTAAATACTCTCATAAAATATAATTTAGACAAGTTTAGGTATCAATTTTAACCTTATCATTTAGATTTAACTTTAAGTTAGATAATTTTACTTTTACCGTGTCTTCTTGTGTTCTTACACTATAAGGTTAATAAACTTACTATTAGAAGACAAAAGAAACCCAAGTTGTTTATTATTAATATATATAACCTTATCTAAGTCATTTGGCTGAACCTTATATTTTTAGGAATAAAATAAAAATTAATAATATAATATTTGTTTTAAAAACTATTTTATGTCAATTTTGACACTATTTAGTAATTGATTTTTGTGAAAATCATAAAAGAATTATTAGTTCGAAAACAGTTAATTAAAAAAATACTAACATGTCATATTAACTTTTAAAATTAGTTTAATTCATAAAAAGTCTCAAATTAAATTTATTTTGGTATTTATAACATCAATTATGTCAATATTTCATTAATAAGATAATTACTGCATCATCGTTGTGTCATAAATAAATTAAATTATTTAATGTCTGAAAATTAAAAATAAAATACCATTATGTAGGAAAGTATTTTAGCTTTCTAATGAATATTTATAGTCGAATTTATCTTATGTATAAACCCATATTAAAAATGATTTAGTTATTAAACGTTGATTATAACTATTTTAACCCTTCTTTAAATAAATTAATAATAAATGTCCTAATCTAATCCAAGTGGACCTAAATGGTCATAATTTATTCCTAAGGTTGTTTTGGGTAGAATTAAACTTATCCAATAGAATTAGTACATGTGTTAGGGTAATAATAATATCATTTTTACCCTTAATTACCCTATTTACTTTTAACCGTGGTAAAAAAAGTAAAAAGTTACTAATCACCAAAAATTATTTTCATCCCATTGAACCACATTTTAGTCATTAATATTAACCGTGTCTCTCAGATTTTCGAAATTACACTCACATAAGTGGTAAAATTATGTTTTATAAAAAATTCAGTTTTTTAACTACCACTTAGTGGTTTCACTATTCATCAAAAAAATGAAAGTTTCCAGAAAAATACCAAAAGTTAGGCCTAAGCTATATTTGATATTATGAATTCAAAAATGATGTCTATTTTACCAAATTCAAAACATATCAGTTACATTAATTAATTTAAAAATTTATTCCCGTCGTCAAAACAAATAGCGTGTTCTTAAGAGATAATAACTATCAAAAGATTGACACTTGTTTATTTCTGGTTTAAATGTGAAATTACATCCAATGACCAAAATTGTATTAAATTGTAAAAATATATTGTAAATATACTTTAAAAACACTCAAATTAATAATTTATCACTGTTAATTATTTCGATTAAAAAGTTGTTTTTAATTAAAATTTAGTAATTTTCACTATTCATCAGAATATGAAAGTTATCCGAAAAGTACCAAAATTTCACCCTAAGCTAATTTCGATATTCCGAATCCAAAAATGACATCCATTTTGAATGATAAAATTTATAAAATTTCAAAAAGTGGGTATTACTATTCATAATGGCTAGTTCACAATAATATTATAATAATATCTCGTTTAGTGAAACTCGAAATTGCGTACTACACACGCTATCGAGGAAGGTCGTGATTGCGTGTAATGAAAGGTAAGTCAGGGATGCGTGTTGTGAAAGCTCCTTTTGGTGTAGCGTACAACACAAGACATTAATGAAATTAAAATGAATATTTTTCATAAAAACTTGGGGTGTTACATTCTACCCCCCTTAAAATGAATTTCACCCTCGAAATTCATCGGGGTTATAAATGGTTTACTAATCGAAAGTTTATTTAATAGAAACCCACATCGTAAAAAGGAATACCAAAACTTGGCTTTAAAAACTAAAGTATGAAACGTAATGGTTACCCAAATTAACTCATCACTGGGTTTCCACGTAGGAGAACATAGGTGAAAATATGGATATGGAAGAAAAATCTAACCATCAAGTTCTGATGGAGAGTGGTAGAGAACATGGCTATGAAAAAGCCGAAAATCACAAAGCCATAAAGTTGTGATGATATAAGGTACCATCTGATTCATTGGATATAAGATCACTAGGACAACATTTTTGGTTTTCAAGATCATTTCCCTAAAGTTGATGAAATTGGAATTAGAAGAAATACTTTCATGATTTTGGTACAGTCTCACCGTTGGTCATTCTTTGGACAATTTCCACTTCATCTCTTAAATAAATGAAGTTTAATTTGTCATTATTGAAGTGTTAGCAGATCATCTGTTTCAAACAAGAGGTTAGAAAAGTTATCAAAAAATACATAAGTCCATCTATAGTGAGATTAATCATATATGGTTCCTAAAATGGACTTATACTTCATATATAATACTACTTAATATAATAAAACTAGTTTCTACTAAACAGGGACTTCCTGTAGGCCAGTGGTAGGCGATAAAGGCCAGTCGTATTTCGGTTGTGGGTTCGATTCCCACAGCCTTGTCCGACGCGATGGGCTGTCGCCCGTCCTGGAGGTTGTCCTTTTTCTAAAACTACATTACTATAAAATCCCATCAATAATATCTAAAAAAAACTTCTATCCTTAAACAATACTAACTTATGTCCAACATAATCCATTCCAATCTTTAGACTTTCCAAAATACTACTGTCCAATCTCATATTACAGTGAAAATGATTACCAAAGAGTTCATATAACAAGCATGTTAATACCATCGTTGATCCCCATATATCATCAGATATATCTTGTTGGTCACATTCCAAACATTCGAAGGCCTTAATAATGTATTCTCTTAAAAATGAATACCCATTGAATCTTAGTGAAAACATGAGTGCTATCAAAAGTTAACTCTTTCCACATACCAAAACCCCAAAATTCTGTATACTCAAACCATGATATAACTATTTCATTATATCAGTCATGAGCTCATGAATATTGTCAAACATTTCATTTTCTCCTTATCCCTTCATTATGCGCATATCAGCTTTTTTCCAAAAATATCTCAACCACTTTCTATGGTTACCGGTACCATAAAATTATTGAAAACCACAATAGACTAATACAAAAATATTCTAATACACCATAAAAGTACCTCAACAACATTATTCTTGAATACCAATACATAAACACTTTAATCCATCCTCTTAAATGATTGTCCTGGAATAAGTCCTTCCTTGGTTTAGAAGTAACTTTTTAGGTCAGGGAATTGAGTTGGGTAATGCCCATTTTTTCCACAAATAAGACATTGAACTCCATAACAGTCTGTCACTCTATGACCCTTTTCTCCACATAGATAACATCTTCCCCTCCATTTGAGGTATTCCTTAAGGTTATTCTTCCCTTCTTTAGAAATCTCAATCTTCCTTTCTTTATGCTCCTCAACATGCGAACATGCATAAAAGTCTACCTTCCTCTTATTTGAGGAATTAGGAATACCACTAAATTTCACCTTGTTAATCATATATCGCGATGACTGATTCGGCATAATCACAATATCTTTATCTCTAGGCATTACGCAATTTTGTTGCTCATAGTCACCAATTTTTCCATTGGATTCAATGTTAACTGAATTCCTTATGGTTCCCTCCATTGACTAAAACACAAAAAGAATTATGTGAGAGGCAAAAATCAAGCTAGGGAAAACAACATAATAAAGGGGGAGTACCTTCAATATCTAACATCTTAGGTTTAATTCTCAGATTGTTACTGTAATTATAGGACTATAACCTATACTTACACTTAACCTTAGAGACATACCTAGACATACCTAAGAAATATCTCTAGGGATCTCACTAAAGTTTTTGAATCCTAGTTTCCAAAGGTTAACTAAACCTTTCCTCTGATACCAACTGTAGAGACCTGAATCTTGACGTACATGGACAATACATTACTTTTTCGGAATACTTAATACATAAAAAAAACACACACACAAGTACCGTAATAGTTTAGTGTCTTTGGAAACTTGGAACGTAATCTTCTAATCGTGGTGAAAGATCTTCAACATCTCCCATAAAGATCTTCCACTTTTTGTTGCCTTACCTAAAACCTTTCTTTTAATCTGGGGGGAAAATAAAACACAAAAAGGGTGAGCTCAAATGCTCAGTAATGGTAAGCATGGATAAAATAAAACATACCATATACATTTGAACTTAAAAACATGAACATAATGTTTAAACATCAAAATCTTGAGCAACGACATAAAACATGGAAGTACATAAGGCATAGATCATAATGGAACATAAATCATGATAAAATAGCATGGGAATAAAACATGTAATTGTGGCATCCATTAAGCACATGTAATGATTTCCATAGTAGCCAAGGCATTTCTGTCAAGACCATCTTAGTGGACAAAGTCCCTTTCTGAATCGAGTTCACTCATCGTTCCAGTCCTGTAATACTGAACCAGATTAACTTACCATTCCAGCCATGTCTATCTCATGAGATATAAATCTTTACCCAATGCATTGGAGGGAGATATAGGTCCCACCCATCTCATAATGAAATCATTATTACTTGTGCCACAACATAAACATAAATCATTCATCATAACCCAAAGAATAAAAATAGGTTTCATAAACATCATCCCATCATAACGTAATCCATACAAAAAAATTGGATATCATTTCATCATTAGAAAAGTGAAACCATGTAAATCATAGAGACATGATACTTGAAACATACACATGTGAAATAATGTCATCTTAGATGAAAATGGTTTTGATAAAACACTTGAAATGAATTCTTGAGGAAAATATCCTTTTTTCTTCAAAATCATTTTCTTTTCACAAAATGTCATGCAATTTTAAAAGAGAAGGATTTTGTTGAAAATAGTCATGAAATATTTTAGAGGAAGCTTCATGAAAATAAGGCTTTATAAAACTATAAAAATCCTTTCATGCCATATACGTTAAAAAAAACATTCTCCACATACTTTTGTCCTAAAAGTCAAAAAGTACCTTGTAACATAAACAAAAGAAAGATTCCATAAAAACCATGTAGTAAAAGTAAAAATGGGTAAAAATGACATTAAAAATACTTAAAAACACTTTTAGAAAACATGGACATGGATGATAACAATAACCCCAGTAAATACTTACGTATAAGCAATCTCGGATAAAAAATGAGATTTGAAAAATTATCCCTTACCTTAGGTCCGATATGCTTCGTACGTATCCGAACCTCCTGTATAATGATTTAAATAATGTCATTGACTTATTACAGAATGATATTCATTGTTATGATATCATATATGTTTCACTTATGACTTTATATTACCCGTTCTTTTGTAAATTCCATGTTAAAGCAGCGTTTTGGGTAAAATCATTTCATTTATCGTATGTGTTTCGAATTGTCGTTCTTGATATTATTACTTATATCCTGATTTACATAATTACATAATTTAAAACATGATTTATATATAATATATATTCATCATATACATATATATATTATAGATCGATAAAAGGAATGAAATACACCGTTCATGGAGACGGTAGGCCATACATACGCATGAACGTTGTTTTCGTTTCCTCATTGA
Source organism: Viscum album (assembly GCA_963277665.1). NCBI lineage: Eukaryota > Viridiplantae > Streptophyta > Magnoliopsida > Santalales > Viscaceae > Viscum > Viscum album. Next base: position 469,849,032 of record OY728132.1, read on the forward strand.
ATTGAATAGAATTAATTGGATGACATATATATATATATACATAAATATAGTATCATTATTATTTAATATATTTCATGATTACTTATTATATATACTTTATAATCATTTATGAATGGTTAATCATTGAGAATGAATCTCATCGCGTCGTGGAGAAGGTATTCCGTACGTACGCACGAGCGATGATATCGTTCCCATGATCGTGGAATTTTATTGGAGTGTATGTATAATATTACAGAATCAATATCACTTTACAATAATAAAATATGGTTATTATTTACACCATTATACCCATCCAAGTAAGGTGGTGGTGGAAAATAGATTACACCACGACGTGGAGACGGTATTCCGTACGTACGCACGCGTGGTGATTTCGTTTTCCGTAGGATGGATAGATGGTGAAATAGGTTTGTTTCATACTTATAATAAAATATCAGTATATGAGTTATACTGATGTTATTACTTCATAATGAAACAACTAAAGAAGAATAATTGGAAGAAGAAATAGAGTTGAAAGAATCGCTAACGGACATTACCTCTTCTTTGAAGCGCCTCTTTGAGACCTCCTCTTAGGGCACTAAAATTGGTCTTTGAAGAAGAAAAAAACCTCTAGGATGTTTCTAAGGAAGTGGAGAAGAGAATTTTTCAGGGTTTGACCGATATTGAAGGCTCAAAGTGGTGTGAGGAAGAGAGGGAGGAGGTGCCCTTTTATAAGGGAGGAGAGGGGCACCTTTGGAATAACTAAAAATATTATTTTATTATAAAGTCAAATTCGGTTTTTAATTGCTCCAAATTGATATATTTTGAAGGTAAGGTGGGGATGGGTAGAAATCCTCTCATCCATTAGAATTTAGACAAGTTTATGTATCAATTTTAACCTTATAATTTAGATTTAACTTTAAGTTAGATAATTTTACTTTTACCATGTCTTCTTGTGTTCTTACACTATAAGGTTAATAAACTTACTATAAGAAGCCAAACGAACCCGAAGTTGTTTATTATTAATATATATAACCTTATCTAAGTCATTTTTTCGAACCTTAGATTTTTAGGAATAAAATAACAATTAATAATATAATATTTGTTTTAAAAACTATTTTATGTCAATTTTGAGACTATTTAGTAATTGATTTTTGTGAAAATCATAACAGAATGATTAGTTCTAAAAAAGTTAATTAAATCAATACTAACATGTCAGATTAACCTAGAAAATTAGTGGAAGTCATAAAAAGTCTCAAATTACATTTATTTGGGTATTTATAACATCAATTATGTCAATATTTCATTAATAAGATAATTACTGCATCATCGTTGTGTCATAAATAAATTAAAGTATTTAATGTCTAAAAATTACAAATAAAATACCATTATGTAGGAATTTTTTTTATCTTTCTAATTAATATTTATAGTCGAATTTATCTTATGTATAACCCCATATTAAAAATGATTTAGTTATTAAACTTTGATTATAACTATTTTAAACCTTCTTTAAATAAATTAATAATAAATGTCCTAATCTAATCCAAGTGGGCCTAAATGGTCATCATTTATTCCTAAGGTTGTTTTGGATAGAATTAAATTTATCCAATAGAATTTGTACATGTGTTAGGGTAATAATAATATCATTTTTACCCTTAATTACCCTATTTACTTTTAACCGTGGTAAAAAAAGTAAAAAGTTACTATTCACCAAAAATTATTTTCATCCCACTGAACCACATTTTAGTCCTTGATATTAACTGTGTCTCTCAAATTTTCGAAATTCCACTCACAGAAGCGGTAAAATTATGTTTTATGAAAAATTCAGTTTTTTAACTACCACTTAGTGGTTTCACTATTCATAAAAAAAAATGAAAGTTTCCAGAAAAATACCAAAAATTAGGCCTAACCTATATTTGATATTATGAATTCAAAAATGATGTCTATTTTACCAAATTCAAAACATATCAGTTACATTAATTAATTTAAAAATTAATTGCCGTCGTCAAAACAAATAGCGTGTTCTTAAGAGATAATAACTATCAAAAGATTGACACTTGTTTATGTCTGGTTTAAATGTGAAATTACATCCAATGACCAACATTGTATTAAATTGTAAAAATATATTATAAATATACTTTAAAACCACTTAAATTAATAATTTATCACTATTAATTATTTCGATTAAAAAGTTGTTTTTAATTAAAATTTAGTAATTTTCACTATTCATCAGAATATGAAAGTTATCCGAAAAATACCAAAATTTCACCCTAAGATAATTTCGATATTCCGAATCCAAAAATGAAGTCCATTTTGAAAGATAAAATTTTTAAAATTTCAAAAAGTGGGTATTACTATTCATAACGGCTAGTTTATAATAATATTATAATAATATCTCGTTTAGTGAAACTCAGAATTGCGTACTACACACGCTATCGAGAAGGGTCGTGATTACGTGTAATGCAAGGTAAGTCAGGGATGCGTGTTGTGCAAGCTCCTTTTGGTGTAGCGTACAACACAAGACATTAATGAAATTAAAAAGAATATTTTTTCATAAAAACTCGGGGTGTTACATATAGGATGTGTTTAAGGAATATATGATGATATTAGATAAGGTATTGTTTGATATATAGTGATCAATAATTGTTAATATTACTGGAGAGGAGGTGAACTTTTAGAAGTGAGGGGAGAGGCCCTCTTGGAATTACTTAAAGAATTAAATTAATATAAATTAATTTTCATGTAAAAGTGATTAAAAATTGATACAATTATAATTTAATATTTTTATGAGTCTTAATATTATTATAAAATAAAATTTTAATTTTTTGGTTATTTGTTTACCCTTATCTCTTTGTTTTAACCCCCCACCAACCCTTTTGACAATTACTGAAAAACCAAAGTTTTCTACTCTTTAAGGGTTAAGAATATTACCATAAAATAAAAAAACGACTAATAAATGTAAAATTTTTGATAATTTTAACCACATAGAATCCATTTGTACATATATACAATTTTTATTAATTTTAAATAATTTAATAAAATATCATTTATTATTAAATATCATTAATATCATTCTTGGAACTATTTATTTAATTAGACTTTGAAAAAAAATTACATAAAAGGAATGCAAATAGAAAATTTTCTCACATCCCTAATATGTTATATTTATCTATAAAATTCATGGGACACTATATCTCAGTATTAGAAAATTACTTTTATAGTTTTTAAAATTAGTTACTTGATTTTTCTATAGCTTGCACAAGCATTGTGTTAGTGTTGCATAAACATTTAAGGAATCACTATTTTTTTTAAAAAATTACCATGATAAAAAAATTCATTCATATTTAAAATTAACATTTTAAACCTAACATAATTTTTTTATCCCCATCACAAAATAATATATATATTAAAATCAATAAAGTGAAATTTTTGGTTTTATATTTTACTTAAATATTATAAAGGTTAAAATCAAAGATAATGGAAAAAAGGTTATATTTTAGAAGTTTGTATGATTATGGATGAAATATACCCATCCAATGAAATATAGAAAAGTTTTTAATGAGTGTTAATCCTTATCACATTAGTTTTAACCCTAATTAATGCATTTTACTTTTATTGTGGCAACAAAAATTTTATTATGGTTACTTTACATATTGAGCAAAAATAAAAGGAAAATATTTACCAAATTTGTACCTCATGATTAAAAATATGAAATTATTTTTTAAATATTCAATTCCTATAAGTGATAGAAATTAATTTATGATAAAAATACAAAATGTAACAAAAACAGTTTTTCGTAAAAATTTATTTTCATGTATAAAAATGGTTTTATATAAAATTAAATTATAAAATTGATTCTAATAAACTTAAATTATTTATTAATAATAAAATAAATATAATTTTACTTTGAAACTATTTTAAAACAAAATGGAACTTTGTAAATTATTGAAACAAAAATACGGGTTTCAATTAAATTTAGTACTTCTCACTATTCCCTAGAAAATCAATATTTTTAGAAAAATCCCCAAAATTCACCATAATATAATTTTTATATTATTATTTAAAAAATGATATTATTTTTTTAAATAAAATTTATAAAATTTCTAAAAAATAATTATGACATTCTCTCACAAAAAATAAAAAATAAAAACCATTTTAGAAGGAAACAATTTTTTTGAAGAATAAAATGACTTTTATAAAAATTGAGTACTTATTTTCGAAGAATTTATCTATAAATTTTTATTTAGTAGAACCTATATATATATATATATTTCATGATTTTATTAATTCTATTCATACTTGAAAATTCATTGGGTAGTATATCACGGTTTAAACTTGGTGTTGTGTATAAAGAAAGCTATCAAATAATCCAAATTTATTTATTGAGAACTATATCATAAAATAGTCGGTTTTATAGATAGGATTTCCTTGGGGCCCATAAATTGATCTAAAGGCAACGAACCTTATGTTTGGGCTTTGCAAAAATTTATCAATGTATTAACTATTATGAAATCTAGGGGTAAGTCTTATGAAAATCCCCTGATAATTCTTACAAACTCCCCTAAAAAGTATTAAAAAATCTATGGGTATGTCTTAAAAACTACCTCGATAATTCTTATAAAAATTCCATGATAAGTATTACCAAATCCAGGGGAAAGTCTTATAAAACTCTCCTAATAAGTCTTACAAAATCCCGAGGTAAGTCTAACATAACTTCCCTAAAAATTCTTATAAAATCATGGAATGAATCCTATATTTTTCCATTTCTAAATATCCAAATAATATTATCTAAAACTTATGTATTTATAAAAGGTAATTTCTTAAGGGTACAATACTTAGAAGTTTGTAAGTTAGAAACATGGAAGGTTGATTGTTTCAGAAAATGGAGGTCTAGGATATGGAATTTATGGAAGATGTTCTAGGAGTGTAGAGTCTATAAGTTAAGATTCTATAGGGTGAATCATCCAAAAGTTGAAAGTCTAGGTGGTGGAGTTATCTTTAAGTTGTAATTTCCAGAAGTAGGGTCCATCTAGAAGTGGAATTATAAATATTTTTTCAGAAATTAGTAGGGATAAAATTAAATAAAATAAGGAAAGGATAATAAATAATATTTATAGGTAGATTAATGGGTGATGTTAAATATGGGAGGTTGGAAGTTAGAATCCTTGAGTAATAATAATAGTAAATAAAAAGAAAATGTGATTAAAATAAATTAAGTGGGTTATATTAAGGCTGGGAAAAAGGGTTCCTCACTTATAGTAGCAGTGTTCCTTATTCTTATCCTCCCCCATATAAACCATTTATCTTCCAAAGTAAGATATCCCCTATTTCTCAATGGTTTCAAAAATCATTCAATATGTGTGGTAGATAGTGGATTTTTGTTTTTTTTGTTATTTTCACCATTTTAACTTGAACCAATGGTCAATATTTGATGAGGAACCTTCTGTGAGCATAAGTTAGGTGGTAACTAATCTATCCCTAATGTTTCATTTCTTTTCTATGTTCATATGAAGTGTGGTCGAACCAAACTAATGTGAACTTGATATAAAACTAAATAAACGGTTTATGGTTGTTTTATTTTATGTAAAACTCTATATTCATCCCATGAGGGGCCGTCACTAGTGATAAGCTTAGTCCTTTGGATTGCAAGTGAGGTGTTCCTTAATATAAATAAAATGGGAGAATTGGAAGGTAACATGAGGGGTGAATTTAATGTCATATATAAGATATAGATGTCTGGATACATTCCCCCAAGTATTATATATGAGATATAAGGGGTATAATCCATACCTCCTGAGTATTATACATGATATATATGGGGAATGAATCATTCCCCTCCAGTATAACGTATGATATATATGGGGTGAGTACCATTACCTTGGAGTATGAAATATAATATATACATGGAGAGTGATATTCCCACTGAGTATGATATATGAGATATATAGGGTGGGAATCATTCCCTTAGATAGATATGATATGAGATATATGGGGTGGGTTCCATTCACACTTAGGTATGATATATGAGATATGCAGGGTGATCACCATGCCCCTCGATAGATATAATATGAGATATATGAGGTAGGTGCCTTCCACCCAAATAGATATGATATAAGATATACAAGGTGAGTTCTATTACCACTAAGTATGATATATGAGATATAAGGGGCATGTATCATTCCCCCTGATAGATTTGATATGATATAGTTACATAGAGGGGTTCCATTTACCATGGTGCTTATATATGTATTTTGTTCATAGACATTAAACATTGGTCAAAGTAGGTATAATCAATCAAAAGTGTTACCTTAGAACCCAAGGGTCAATATTAATTTATTTATTATTATTTCATTTATTTAATATAGAACATTGGTATGCATATATTTTTTAGACTATATATATTTAGGGACACCATTGGGGATGTTTCACTGACTCATACCCTTCTCAGGCTACCATGGGTACCTGAGAAAACTTCATGGCTGCATGAAAAGGTAAGTGAAAAGGCCATGTGATCGATTATTGATCTAGGTAGCTAGGATGGAGTATGGGAGATGGGGCCAAGCTAGTACATGAGACCGGTTTTTCATATTTTTCTTAGTTTTGATTATTTTTGTTGTTTTTGGTTTTAATATATATGATCTAACCAAATGGGATCTTGATTGTGTCTGTATGACTTATACAAATTTTACATCATTCATTTTAATATATCATGGGTTGTATATGTTTCTTATTATCCGTTTCTATAATTGAATATTTTTTTATTTATGTTTTTATTTCTCACTTTGATATGAGTGTATAGTTTCCCCACAATAATACCTTAGAACCTCACTACTAGTTGATATACTTTAGTATATGGGGAGGTGTTAGTGGGGTCTTATACCACTTCGGTTGGGACATTTATTATTGGTCTTAAGTAGGGCGTTATGACTTTAGATTTTTTGGATGTAATTTATTAATTTTGAATATTAAGCATGATCTTCATAAATTTGATCCAAAATTCAATGAAGATATTTTTCTTGGTTAATCCATCCTAATTATTATCAAATTTTCAATAGAATAACACATATCGTTGAAGAAATGAAACATGTTAAGTTTTATGAAATATATAATTATACAAATTTAAAATTAATGGATTATAAAAAAAATATATATTATGTTTTTTAAACCCCCTCTAATTTATTTCTGGATGTTGAACTATATACACCATTTACTATTATTCTAGAAGCAAGTGTAATCGAAGATACTCATCCAGTAGATGATAAAAAACCTTAATTTTTTTACCTAGAAACTAGATGATATTAAGGAATCATCCCATTAATAATATCATTGGTGATGTATATCAACTGGTTAGAATTAGAAGTTCTTTACAAAATAAATGTGATAGTCTTGCATTCATATCTCAATTTGAACTTAAAATCGTATATGATTCCATGGTTGATGAGAGTTGGATAATTTATATGAAAGAATATATTAATCAATTTGAATGAAACAAGGTTTAGACTTTGATTTATCATTCTAATGATTTTTTAGTAACAGGGGTCTAATTCAGAAGAATGTGTGAGGAAAACAGAACCATAGTTCAAAATAATACCAAACTTATTATTAAGTGTTATAATCAGGAAGAGGGAATAAAACATGATGTGATATTTTATCTAGTATCCAAACTTGAATATATCAGTATTATATTATCCTACATATCCAATCTGAATTTTAATCTATTTAAAATAAATGTAAAGAGTTCCTTCCTTAATGGTTTTGTTTAAGAGGATATTTATGTTGAAAAAAATAATACTTTTGAAGATTTTAATTTTCCAAAACATGTTGATAAAATTACTAAGGAAGTTTGTGGACATAAGAAAGCTCTAATATCTTAGTACAATAAACTATCTATATTCTTACTTTAAAATTAATTTTTTTAAGGAACTAAAATTCCAACTCTTTTTATCAAGAAATTTTTTAATGACACCATAATCATAAAAATATATATCTATGAAATTATTTTTAGATCCACTCAAAAAATACATACAAATAGTTATTTTGGAACTTATATAAAGTGAATTTGAGATGAGTATAATGGGTGAAATTAAATTCTTTCCTAGATTCCAAATAACTCATAAAATAGAAGGGATTTTTTTAACTCAACATAAGTACTTCATAAATTTAATTAAATAATTTGGTTTTAATAATACTTATAGTATTAATACTCTTATTTTTACCTCTTTTAAGCTTTATGTTGATGAATCCGGGATACAGGTAGATCAAAAAATTTATAGAGGGATGATTGAAAATATACTTTAGTTGAAAGATATTCAAACAAAAATTGTGTACTCTATGTGATTGTGTGTAATATTAAAATCTATTCTAAAAGAGTCCCATATTAAGGTAGTTAAATAAATACCTTTTTACCATAAATTAACATCTAAACTTAGAATTTTCACTTCTTAAATATTTAAATTTTTACTTAAGTATTATTTGGATCCAGATTTTAGAGGTTTTATAATGGATAAGAAGAGTACTTTTAGAACTTTTCATTTTCTCTGTGTAATAAAAAACAACATTCTATTGCACTTTTCACTATTAAAGATGAATATATAGCAGTCACATACTCACCAATTTTGGGATGTGTTTCACTTACTCTCCAATCCATTATGATAGTACTATTGCTATTTATTTGTTTAAGAATACGATACATCATTAATGATATAAACAAATAGGTATAAGATATCATTTCCTATAGGAACACACATAAAAAAGAGATATTATTATTTAATTTATCAAAACTAAAAATAATATTTAAAATATATTTACCACACCCTTAAATTCTAATATATTAAAATAAATTAAAAAAATATGTGTATAATCTGTGTTAAGTCACCATCTTCAGTATCTTGTTAACTATTCTCTTAATATTGAAAATCTCCTTGAGAAAGGGGGAGTAAATTTGTTAATGCAAAAATATGATAAATATTTATGGAGTAACTGATTATATTTTAAAATAACTTTAAATAGAATATGAAGGATTTATATAATACATCTTCCAAAACTACACCTTATGGAACACTACTAGAAATCCTATCTATACCCACAAACCAATATGAATAGTTTTCAAAAACCATTGGTATAGGTTTTCCTGTCCTAACAATTCAACATAACCATTGGGTTAAGAAGTTTATGTAAATCCTATCTATAGTGACTCAGGCTTAACATACATGGATATTACAACATTTTAGATAAATATTCAACACATTACAAAAATACATGCATGAGGACCATAATAGTTTAGTGTCATTGAAAATTTATAAACATAATATTATAACTTGGTGAAATATCTTTAACATCTCCCTTAAATATCCCCCTCTTTTGTACTCTTACTTAAGACCTTTATTCACAACCTAGGGCAAGGGATCATAAGAAAGGGGTGAGCTCAGATGCTTAGTAAGGTTAAAAAAGGGATATATGTAAGAATAACATGAGCATAAGGGTATGAGAACATGATCTTAACAATATAATTTCATACCCTGCATATCAAATATCATAATTAATTATCATGGAATACATATTGGTAGTTCATAAGACATGAATCATCATAAAATCAAGAGCATAATCCATGATAACATAATAAAGGTATGAGACATGGAATTTTTGGCATACACATAATCATAGAAAATCTTATGTCAAGGACACCTACCAAGACCTTTATAAAATGTTAGGCTTGGGATAATAACCCATTTACCTACTTTGGGCTTGGGATAAACTTCTGTGTACCCTCTTATTTCAGGCTTGGGATGCCCTTCTGTATACCATCTTGTTTTGGGCTTGGGATTCCCTCCCATATACCCTCTTATTTCAAGATTGGGATTCCCTCCTGCGTAGCCTCTTATTTCAAGATTGGGATTACCTCCTGTGAACCCTCTATATTTGGGCTTGGGATTACCTCCTGTGTACCATCTTATTTTGGTATTGGGATGTCCTCTCGTGTACCTTCTTGTTTCAGGATGGGGATGCCCACCCGTGTACCCTCTTGTTTTAGGGTTAGGATCCCCTATTTTTTCATGATTGGGATTCCATACCATGCAAACTTTTATCTCATAAAACATTTATCATTACCTAGTGCATTTAAGGAATTTATAGGTCCCACCCATCACATAATGAAATCATACATGCATATTCCACAAGATAAAAAAAATGATCATATCATTTCCCAAGAAAAGAGATTCATTTTATAAAAATCAAATCATAACCCATGAAATGAAATGGGTATTATCAACATTTCATCACATCATAACCTATGGAAAATAGATATGTTTCCTAATCATTTCATTAAATCATAACCCATGAAAATAAGTGGGTCCCAAAATCATATAACCCATGAAAGATAAAAGGGTGTTGTAAACATCATTCCATCAAAACATAAACCATTCAAGAAAGAATATGAATGGTATCCTTTGATCATGTCCCTAATAAATTTTAAACTATATAAAAGGAATCCATATTGTATGGAGAAGTATTTTGATAGATCACTTAGAGTAATTCTTAAGGAAAATAACCTTTCTTTGAAATTAATTTTTTAAAACATAGAATATATTCAAAATCCTTTTCTTAAAAAAAACTTTTAAAATATATAAAATAGGATTTAAAACAATTTAAAGAATTTCTTGAAAAAAATATAGTTTCCATTTTGAAAAAATCTCTTTGAAACATAAATCATTTTGAAAACCTTTTTATTTGAAAATATATTTGAGGACTTATAAAGGAATCTTGAAAACATTTATAATTCCTTTTACTTTAAAAATACTTTGAAAAGTTATAAAGAAATATTGAAAAAAAATTTAAAACCATTTTCCTTAAAAACATATAAAATGGTATTGAAGAAATTTTAAACACATTTTAAAAATAATTTTTTAAAATCTTTTTTTAGAAAACATGGTTTTTAAAGAACATTGATTTTTGACCGAAAGAAGAAATAAAGTTAGATTTTCATAAAAACATTTTTTTAATTATCTCAAGTACCAAATAGTGAAAAAATGGTACAATTACTTGGATATTCCATGAATAAATATAGGGTAAGAAAATTGATGAGTGTTTTTGAGATATGGATCATAATATTTCATCAATGTAAGCATAATCATAAAAAATCTCGATAAACAAATAGATTTTAGTAATAAACTATTACCACATTGGTAACTTTGAATCATAATGCAATGGAAATAATAACATTACATGAAGCTTAAAATATTATTAAAATAACGAGATTCATGATATAACATTTCAAATGTGGTATATACACCTCATAGAAAAAATATAGGTGCATAACATGGCATGTGTCTCAAAAAAGGAAAATTGAGATAAAATAACTTTACCAATTTGGTAACTTTTGAAACATAAGCCCCATGAAAGAGAGATCATAAAATGGATAGTTAAATACCCATAAATTTAAGTATAATTATCATATAACACATTTATGGTTAGTATATACACCACATAAAAGAAACAAATGGTGAACATGACATGTATGTCACGGATAATAAAAAGTGAGATGAGAAAACCCCTATCTTAAATCTTGAATTTATTAGTATATGTTTAAACCTCCTGTATAATAAATATAAGTTCATTATAAATATACCATAGAAAAATTTTATTATATATAATATCATATATTATTTTTTATGATTTTATATTACCTTTGTATTAACAACTCCATGTTAATGATACGTTTTGGGTAATATCTGCTTTGTTTTTCATATATGTTTTGGCTTGTTATTCTTGATACTCTTACTTAGATCATGATTTAATTATTTATAGAATTTAAAGTATGATATAATATCATATATAATCATTATATAAGTATTTATAATAATCTATAAAATATATAAATATGAAATGGAATACACCGTTCATGGAGATGGTAGGCCGTACATACGCATGAACACTATTTTCATTTTATTGTCGTATTGAAAGAAAGAAAGTAAATGAAATAAATTATATATATATATATATAATATAATTACATTAGAATTATTATTTCATATATATCATATAATTTCACTAAACTCATCCTTAATACATTCCATATGGAGTGTGAACAAATCACATCACTTTGAGGATATGGTAGTCTACATGTCCACAAAAAAGTTATCATATTTACAAAAAAATAGAAAGCATGAAGGTATTGTTGAGTCAAAATTTCTTTTTGAATTTTCCATTACTTTTTTTAGAATTCACAAACTCATTCTTAAATATACAATATCAAATAATTTTATGTCCATAGTGTTTTTACAATGTTTTTATAGAAAATATATACTTTTCTACCATACTTATAATTTATTTTAAAGTATTCCTGAATTTACATTAAAATTATCATAATGAGAATGAATCCAATTTTTATTGGATTCACCTTATCAAATAGAAGTTAGGAATTTCTATATTGTATTCGTACTGACAAGAGTTATAATCAGATTTGACATTTGATCCGATATCATCAAATTCACACTCATTGAGAAAATAGTAATGAAAATCTATAAGTAAATCCATCAAATTAATTTTTTTTAAACATGAATACGGAAAACTGTTTTATTATATTTGAAAATTTTACTCTTAACACTGTAATGATATATTGCTAAAACAATTTCGGGTATTCTGTTATTTTATGACCATTGTAGTGACAACTATCAAAGTCGTTGCAACAAATTTGACTGTTGGAGATAAAGATGAACATTGGAAAGAATTCCTATAAATACCTAGTCATTTGAAGAGTTCAAGTGTGGTTGACATCATTTTTCCATGTGTGTGTTAATTGTGATTTCTCTCTCATTTTTTTCTAAATTGTAAAATCATGAACAACTTGTTCCTAGTATTTTTTATTACTTTAGTAAGAGTCTATTTCTTAAGGAAACCTTATTAGGTTGTCTCCATAAGAATATTTTGTATTTATTTGTGCGATTTCAATTGTATTGATTATGATTGAGGGATTCTGAGGATAATAAGACAGAGGATCCGATCAACTTCTTGATCAAGGTCTTGTAGGGATAGAAAGACAGAAGCCGATCATCATATCGAGGGATGACAGGGATAGGTAGACATAAGACAATAATTGTATAGAGACCTTACCCTGGTGTGGGTAAGACAAAATTTCTTGAATGTCTAAATCAAGGGACCTTTATTCAAGGTTATTGTATACCCTTCTCTTTAGTTTAAAATAATTCTATTCAATTGTATTAATTTTTTCTTTACAAGACTTTTATATTCCACTAAATATAAATAGAAACTAATATTTTTTATTCATCTTACTATTTGTATTTCATTTATCATAATATATTTAATTATGATTCATTTGTTTTACTCTAAATATGATTCTATATGATTTATTATTTAATTACCATTTATTGTATAACTTTAAAAAATCATTACAGTTGTGATTATGTTTCTTTACACCACTTATTTAATATGATTATATTCATTAGAATCAAACATGTAGATTATATATTAGAATCAAATTGATTATGATATTTTTTTCATTAGAACCTAAAGAACAGTATGATTACAGTTTGAATAAAAAATAGGTTTTTTGAATAATATTTGTTTAATTATACTAAACAAAGTTTCTGTTAAGGTTTAAAATTAAAGACTTTAAACTTACACTTCACCCCCTCTTGTATTTATCCATCTATATATACATTTAGATCCTACAATTGGTATCAGATCCAAATATCTAAAATAATGATACTTATATTTGGCATCAGAGGATGAATCCACTTCTAATACTTGTTGCATTTTACTTCTTTTCTTTTAAAGGTTAGTTATAAATTCATTGTTTATAATACTTGTTACACTAAAATGTTTTTTGGAAAAATATTTTTTTGTATTATTTAAATATGGAAGGGTTAAATTTTGGTTCTATATAAAATATTAATCCTAATAGGCCAATTTTTTTAAATGGTAATGATTATGAATATTGTAGGGATAGAATGAATACCTTTGTGATCAAAAATGGATTTAAAAATTTTGTTATGCTGACTGGTGATTATAACATTCACTAGAAAGAAGTTAGAAATTTTAAAAATCAAGAAAATCAAGAATATAAATTTAATTAAAAGGTAACGATTAAATTATTATATTCTATAAAAAGAAATGTATATATCAAAATTTATTCTTGTGAAGCAGCTAATAGTATTTGGAAGAAGTTATAGATTACTCATTTTGGAACATCAAAAGTAGTTGAAACCAAAAGAGATATGATGAGATTTTGAATTTACATATAGAGAAACTATTGTTAAGTTACAATAAAGGTATATGAAAATTTTTAATAGTTTACAAGATATGGGTGAAAAATGATTATAGGATGAAATCCTTGTTTAAAATATTATTGACATCATGCCTAATGAGTAGAAATCAAAGAGAACTGCTGTTGATGAATCTAGAAAGATTACAAATGTTACTATTGATGATTTATCTGGAACTATTTTACAGTATGGAAATATATTGAAAAGATATGTTGAGAAAGATAAAAAGAATAATGGTGGAGTTTCTTTTACTTCTACTTCAACACCAATAAAATATCAGACTCATGAGAAGGATGCTAAGTCATCAAATAAAAAGGTTGTTGTTCAATCTGATTCAAGTGATTCTGAACTTTATGAGAATGAGTTGGATAATATTTCTTAAATAATGAATTTTTTTTTGTAAAAAATTATTTTTAGTATCATTACAAGAAAATTAATAAGGACATAAATGAAATGAAATATTCTGAAGTCACTTATTATGAATGAAAAAGATATAGACATATCTAACTCAACTATCCTAAGTTAAAAAGAAAATATAGGAAGAAAAGGAATTCTAATATAAATAAAATAAAGTATTAAAATTTAAAAGGAAATAAAGTCTTGAAAGATAATTAATCATATAATTATAGTGGATGAGACTCTTCAGATGATTCTTATGATAATTAAATTTCTGGAAACAGGAATATTGGTCTCTATGCTAGGATACCTCTTGAAAGTTAATATCTTATGGATAAGGTACACACTTATGATTCATTAACAAAAATGTCTCTAAATGAAAACTATCATGATGAGAAAAATTATATTTCTTATGATGAAGAATATTCCTTAGTAAAGGATAATACTTTACCTTAATATGATGAAGTATCTAGATTTTCTAAATTGCTTGAAAAAGAAAATTGTAAATTCAGTAAGAAAATTTAGAAAGAAAATAATAGAATAAATGTTTTAAAAAAATAAGTATTAGATCATTCAAAATATATTTATAAAAAATAATTTGAAATTGATTATATTTCTAAAAACCTTGAAAAATATAATTCTTTAAAGGATAATATTTATAAGGATTTTGAAAAATCTATTTTTGAGAAAATTGTTTTAGAAACAAAACTCTCTTCTAAAACTAATTATTTTAAAGATAAGGACTTATTTGTATACCTAAAGTATAAACTTTTTTCTTTAAAGAAACTTTTATCAAACTTTACTTCTGGTAAGAAAGGTTTTGATAAAATTTATAAACAAATCTATCATCATGGAAATATTTTTGGAATAGGATATACTCATAGAAAACCTAGTTTTAGAAACATCCTTTTTGTTCTTGAAAATGACCCATTTTTCCCAAAATGTCAAAGTGGAGGAAACTAGAAAAATAATTTTCCCTTAAGAAAATTAAATCTCTAGGTTTTCAAAAAGTATATTTTTCAAAACAAGTATGGATTCCTAAAATCTTATTTACTAGAATTTACAGACCTAGGAAAGTTTGTGTTCTGAAAGTCTAATTGTTTTGTTTTTAGGAAAAAAGGAAGTACCAACAACAAGAATAACTGGTACATGGATAGAGGTTGTTCCCGATATATTACTGGTAATAGATGTTTCTTTGAAAAGGTTATCAAAATGAAATGTGTAGGAGTTACATTTGGAGATAATTCTCAAGGAAATTTTGTTAGTATATGTAATATTGTTATTCTTGTAAAATATTTAATTTCAAATATTTTATTTGTAAAAGGTCTTAAGAACAACCTAATAATACTAATTCAATGATGTGATGAGAGTTAATTTGTGAATTTTAGGAATGATAAATGTGCAGTACACAATTCTAAGGATAAATTCATTCTTTCTTCCCATTGGAATGAGAATGTTTATAAACTAAACTTAGAAGACCTTAAGAATCAATACTTACCTTGTATTAGTGAAATTTAAGATCAATATTAGTTATTAAATAGAAAGTTAGGACACTGTAACCTTATAACATTATGTAAATTGACTAAGAAAAGACTTGTTAAGGATATACCAGAACGTAGATTTTATTCTTCAAAAGTCTATGACCCTTGACAATATAGAAAGAAACATAAGTCAAGCTTTAAATCTATTAGAGAAGTATCAAATTCTAATGATTTATAGTTAGTACGCATGGATCTTTTTGTTCCTAAAAAAACTAGAAGTATTGGTGGAAAATACTATGTATTTTTTTTTAATTGACGATTACACTAAATGCACATGGGTCTATTTTCTAGAAAATAAATGTGAAGATTTTTTTATTTTTAAAACTTTTTTACAAAGTTAAAAATTTGAAAAACCTTCCCTTTATAACTATTCAGAGTGATCATGGTATAGAATTTTAAAATTTTGATATGAAAACTTTTTATAATAAGAAATTCATTACTCATAAATTTCATCTCTTAGAACTTCTTTGAAAAATGGTGTCGTTGAAAGAAGAAATTGAATTATTCAAGAAATAACTTGAACCATGTTGAGTGAATACTCAATTGATAATTTTTTTAGGATGAAGTTGTTATTACTAATTTCTATACTATAAATCAAGTTTTAATTTGAACCTTTATTAATAAAATACCTTACGAATTATGGTGAGGCCGAAAACCAAAATTTTCATACTTTAGAGTATTTTTTATGAAAAGTATTCATATTTAATACTAAAGAAAACTTCAACAAATTTTCACCCAAATCTGATGAAGGTATATTCTTAGGATATTCCAATACTTCTAAGGCTTATAAAGTTTTTAAATAAAGCTTTTTTGTACTTTTAATGAAATAATACATGTTAAATTTGATGAAACTAATCCATTTATTTTTAGACAAACCCAACCTATATCTTCTGATGTGTTTTCCAAAAATAATTATCAACCTTTAATAAAAGACTCTTCTACCAAGAAAAATACTCAAGAAATTGTTTCTAATGTATTTATTTAAGAACAATTTCTACCATATTTTGATGAAAAAGTTTTAAAAAACCCAAACAAGTTGTTTCTTAGGAATCATCCTAGTGATAATATCATTGGTGATGTGAATAAACTTATAAGGACTAGAAGATCCCAAAGAAATGAAGTAAAACAATTATAATTTCCTTTATAATTTGAACTTAAAAATATTTATGAAGCTTTAGGTGATGAGGATTGAATTAAATTAATAAAAGATGAGATAAATTAATTTGAAAGAAATAAAGTATGGACCTTGGTTGAAAGACCTGAAGAAACCTTTGTAATTGGTGTAAAATGGGTTTTTAGAAACAAATGTGGTGAAAATGGAATAATCATTATAAATAAATCAAGACTTGTTGCTAAATGTTATAATCAACAAGAGGGAATAGACTATGAAGAAACCTATGCTCCCATAGCTAGACTTGAATCTATTAGTATTCTATTAGCCTTTGCAGCATTATTTAATTTCAAAATTTTTAAAATGGATGTGAAGTGTGATTTCCTTAATAGATATGTTCAAGAGGAAGTTTTTGTTGAATAAACTTATGGTTTTTAAGATACAAAATATCTTGAATATGTTTTTAAACTTATTAAAGCTTTATATAGACTTAAACAATCCCCTAGAGCCTGGTATGATAGATTAAAAAGTTTTTCATTACAAAACAATTATATTAAGGGAACCACTAATCCAACCCTTTTTATAAACAAAGTAAACAAAAATATTATGATTTTTAAAATTTATATTGATGACATTATATTTGTGTTGACTAAAAAATATTTAACAAATTATTTTTTGAATCTTATGAAAACCGAGTTCAAAATGAGTATGATGGGAGAGTTAACATTTTTTCTTGGTTTTCAAATTTCTCAAAAAACAGAAGGTACATATATATCTCAACATAAGTATATAAAAGATATTCTTATAAGGTATGGATACAAAAATACTAAAAGTATTAGTACACCAATTGGTACCTCGAATACTCTTGAGCTTGATGAAACTGGGAAACCAGTTGATCAGACAACTTTTAATGGTATGATAGAAAGTCTATTATACTTAACTACTAGTAGAACATAATTAATGTTTTCTAAATTGTTATGTTCAAGGTATTCATAAAATCAAAATAAATTTCATTTAAAAGTAGTAAAAATAATTTTTCATTACTTAAAGGGAACTATTAATTTAATATGTTTTTATTCTTCTAAAAATGATTTTGAATTAATTTTTTTAGATGATAAATTTGGTGGTTGTAGAATGGATAGAAAAAGTACATATGAAATATGTCATTTATTAGGATAATCATTATTTTATTGGTTCTCTAAGAAACAACACTCCATAGAACTTTTTACTACTGAAGCCTAATATGTGGCATCTAGAAGTTTTTGTACTCAGGTGTTGTGGATGCAACACACACTCCCAAACTATGACATGAGTTTTACAAAAATTAAAATACTTTGTGATAACACAAGTTACATTTCTCTTAGAAAAAACCCTAAACATAACTCTCATTCAAAACACATATATATTAGGAATCACTATCTTAGGATCACACATAAAAAGGAGATAACATTTTACAACTCATCAGAATGCAAGAATAACTTGCTGATATTTTTACAAAATCATTACCTTCCGATAGGTTTGAATACATTAAAAAATATATAGGAATGATCACTATAAACTAATCATTTATATATACTTATTTTTTAAACCATATCCTTACATTAAGTTACTCCTTTTCATAGGGGGAGTATATATGATTTCTTTTAACAAAAGTTTTAGTCTTTCAAAGTTTTTTTTAAAAATTCTATAACAAGTCTTCTAGACTTGAATATGTTAAAAAAATGGATTTATTATTTTTTAATTTGAAATTTATCATGTTCAAATTTTCAATAGTTTTGAAAAAAATTGGATTCTAATTTTTAATCAGATTTTAATTTTCAATCAGATTTGAAAAATATATCATATTCGATTTGAAAATATAAGATTTTAGAGTTTTTCTTTCCAATAAGATTCAAAATAGGATTTGATTTTTTTTTCAAATGGAGTTGAAAAGCCTTCATATTTGAGTTTTAAATTATATTTTAAAAGTTTTCATATTATATTTTTAATAGATATTACAAATTTATTAGTTTTCAAATTTTCATTTAAAATTTTACAGTAATCAAGTCGTATTTTTTACTATTGTAATCTATTTTGTTACAGAAAAGATGAATAGATTATCATATCATTGCTTCCAATACAAAATGTATTTTTTTATTCTTTTATACTTTAAAAAATATTTTATTATAATTAGTTTTGTTCTAGTTTATTGTTATCCTTAATGTTTGGTTTTCAAAATTGTTTTACTTTTCAAAATCGTATTCAATCAAAAAGATATTATTTTTTAAAATTCAATCTTATTCACCCAATATGATAAAATATTTTTATTAAATCTCAAGAGTTTATATTTTTAAATATTTCTTCAAATAAAATCTCAATCGTCAGATCAAAGAGCTTGAATATCAACTATTAGATATATTTTCAATCTAAACCATCACTCAAATTTTTTCCAATAAATAGGGGACCACCCCCTGTCCCACATATTTTTTCTCAGAGTGTTATTCATGAAGCACTACTGAGCTTCAATCTCCGACTCTACTTCTCTTCATGTCTAATTCCTCCATATCTAGTCCTAATAAGATGACCCCAACAAAATATTACAAAAAGTGGTTTGTATTTCATGAAAAGTTAGTCTCTCGATCTTTATATGAAAAGTATGATTTTTATGAATATAATGATTCAGTTTCAAGGATGGGAATCACTATATGAATAATAATTAGATATGAACTTTGATTTTTTTTATTTGGATATAGTTCATGATTACTATGAATCTCTCAAGTTTTTCAAGAAATACATAAAATATATGTTTTCTTTTTGAATCTATGAAAAAACCTATGAGATTAATCCAAAATATGCTGCTAGTTTTATTAGTTTTTTTGATGAAAGAGATGAATTTTTCATATCTCACAAGTTTCCAGAGTCTAAGGGAACCTTTATAAAAGAGAGAGCAGAAAATTATTTGTTAAAAATAGTTGAAGATCCTAGAAAAGTCACTCATTTAATCCCAGATCATAGAGTTTTAACAACTTGGATGCAATGATTTCTTATTCTAAGAAGAGAAGATAGCGATAATCTCAAAGTATCTAATGTTTTCATCTTGGAATACCTTGTAAACACGAGAAAGATAAACTTTTTTGGATTTATTATTTTAACTATGAAAAATATCAATTCAAAGTCTATCAAATATCAGATTATCATGTTTCTAGGTTTGATTAGAAATATGATTGAAAACATCCTGAGACATTTCAATATTAAAATATAATCTAATCCAGTGATAGAAAAGATAATGTTTATTAGTGAATACATGATCAAAATTATGAAATATGTTTTTGATCCAGATTCAAGGATGTTTGTAAATAATACAAATGTTTCTGCATTAGAGGTAGAACCTTTTATGACAAAGAAAGATGAGAAAGAAGAAAGGAAAATAAAAGATGAATCCCTTTCAAAAAATAAAGAAAAGAACGAAAATAAATAACCAAAGGAAGTCATTGATGAATGGAGGAAAAGGAAGGAAGAAAGAAAATAAGGATAACCACAATTTTCTCTTAACCCATCTGAAGCATTAGTAGTAAGAATTCATAGTGAGGATGTCATAGAAAAACAAATCAAATAAAAGAAGAAAAAGATTTTTTTTCAAATGTAAAATTATGTTAAAAGTTGTTGAAGGTTGTATAATTGGTATCAATTAAAATTTTATTACCTGATCTAGATGTTGTTATAGTATTGAAAGAATAACTATAGTTAATGCCAATTCCCCCACTAAAAAAAAAGGCAAAGAAGTTTTTATTTATCAAGAATCAATTCATGTTGGAAAAGATGATTTGAGAATAGATTATATAAAATTCATGAAGTGATAGAGAAATCTACTAAAGAAATTGAAGAAGAATATAATGTGTTTAAGAAAATATAAGAATATAAAGGAGAATAAGAAAAATAAGAATAAGAAGAAGAAGAATAAGAAGAGAAAAAGGAAGAATTAGAAGGAAATGAAGAGGATAATCTTTCTAAAAAACTTTATTTAAGGAATTATTAGGATTTTAAAAAAATATTATCTTCCCTAAGAAATCAAAATGAGAAGTTATTAAGTGAGGAGAAAAAAAATTCTCCTTTGATTAAAGAGATAGTTTCTTCATACAAGAGGGATGAGTAGAATCAAGATAGAAAGGATGAAGGTAGTAAGAAGGTTATTGTTGAAGAAATTAAAATTATGATGAAAATAATGGTGAACAAATATTTCAAAAATCAGATTCAAGGAAAAAGAAAAGAAAGTCAATGAAAGAAGAAATTGGTACAAGAAAAATAAATATTTAATCAGAATTAGAATCTTTGAATACGATCAGTGCTCAAGGTATTGAATTTATCATTCATATATTAATCAGATTGGAGAAGAATATCCTATGCTTTCCAAGACTAGAAAAAAGTTGATTTGGTCATGGAAAATAAATACAAAGATTTGAATTCTATAAAAGCTTTGATAGATAGACTGATATGATTGGAAGATGATTTCATAGTTTTCAAAGAAAATTCTGAATCCCATAGAAAAAGTTTTAAAAAAATTATAAAATTGTCTCAAGGAGTTTATGAATTCATTAAAATTCATGATGAAAATATTGGAATATTCAAGACATCTTTGAATGATACCAAAATTACTTTCAATAATTTGACAAGAGATACTTCCAACATGGTAAAGTATCTTGATACTTTCAAAAGTGACTATGATAAGAAGTCTAATGATATATTAGACTTACAAGAAAACTTCAAATTTTTGATCAAAGATATTTCTAGACTCAAAGTCTATAAATATGACATTTCTATCTTGATGAATAATCAAGAAGTTTTCTCAGAAATAATTAAAGACTAGGAAAATTATAAAAATATTCTGGAAGAAACGGTTCAGGCTCAATAAAAATAGAAAAAAGAATAGAATGAAAGAATTCAGATCTTGGAGGAAAGGTTCTAAGAGCTAGAAAAGAAAACAAATATCAAGTGGAGCTCTTGGAAAAAGTTGAAGTGGATAGAAAGGAATTCAAGAAGCTGAAAACAATTATAGATCATTTTTTCCACTAAATAAAGACTTACCTTCTTAAAAAATCTTATTACACTATAATTATTTTTGGAATTTAAATACAAGACTTATTCATCTATAATCAAATAAATTAAATGTCTTCCATTTCTTTAAATTAAATTTTCTTTAATATATTTTTAGATGATCAAGTTCTCTATTGTTATTGTTTTGTATATATTGTTTGCTAACCCTTTTCAGGCATTTCAAGTATTTTCCTATTCCTTTATGAAAATAACAAAGGGAGAGAAAATTTTATATAGGGGGATATTTCTATATCAAAGGGGAAATTTCTTAAGTAAGGGGTAGAAAATTTTTTAAAGAAGATAATATGATCCTTAAGGGAGTTTTTATCCTAAGGGGGAGTAAGTTTTATTAACTATTATATTCAGAAGAGTTTATAAACTTAGTGGGAGATAAGTATAAATGTTTATTTATGAATTCAATAGTTCTTAAAATGAATTTTAGAATTAATATTTTCAATGTTTTTTCATTTTTTCTTTGTGGTTTATTCTTTCCAAAAAGGGGGAGATTGTTGATTCAATTTTTTTTAACTTTTCCATTCTTTTTTTTTTGGAAATGAAAAGATCATTATTGAATATACAATATCTAATACTTTTATGTCCGAAGTATTTTTACAATTTTTTTTAAAGAAAACATATACTTTTCTACCATACTTAGAATTTATTTTAAAGTATTCATGAATTTACACTACAATTATCGTAATGAGCATAAATCAGATTTTGATCAGATTTACCCTATCGAATCAGAGTTAATAAGTTTTGTCTTGTATTCGTACCGACAAGAGTTATAATCAGATTTGATATTTGATTCAATATCATTAGATTCACACTCATTAAGAAAATCATAATGATAATATGTAATTAAATCCATCAGATTAAATTCTATTTTAAACATGAACATGGAAAAATATTTTATTATATTGGAACATTTTACTGTTAACACTGTAATGATATATTGTTAAAACAACATTGGGTATTCTATAATTTTATGACTGTTGTAGTGAAAGATGTCAAATTAATTGCAACAAATTTGACTATTGGAGATCAAGATGATTATTGGGAAGCATGCCTATAAATACCTGGTCATTTGAAGCATTCAAGTGTGGTTGGAATAATTTTAACATGTGCGTGTGCACTATGATTTTTCTCTCATTTTTTTTCTAAAGTGTAAAAGCATGAATATCTTGTTCCTAGTATTTTAGATTACTTTAGTGAGAGTATCTTTCTTAAGGAAACCTTTCCATGTTGTCTCCTTAAGAATATTTTGTATTTATTTATGTGATTCAGATTTTTGTGATTATGATCAAGGGATTATGAGGATAGAAGGATAAAGGATCCAATAAACTTCTTGATCAAGGGCTTACGGGGATATCAATATAGAAGATGATCATTATATCGAGGGATACTAGGGATTGGCAGAAAGAAGACGATCATCGTATCAAGGTCTTACCCTGGTGTGGGTAAGACAAAATTTATTAAAAGTATAAATCAAGGGACCTTTATTCAAGGTTATTGGATACCCTTCTCTTTGGGTTAAAAGAATTCTATTCAATTGTATTACTTGTTTCTTTACAAGTATTTTATATTCCACTATAGATAAATAGAAAGTGATATTTTATATTCATATTTATATTTGTATTTAATTTACCATAATAGATTTAATTATGATTAATTTTTTATACTCTGAATACAATTATGTATGCTTTAAGATAGAATTACCATTTATTTTATTACTTTGATAAATTGCAATAGTTGTGATTATGATTCTTTACACCACTTATTAAATACGATTCTATTCACGAGAATCAAACCTGTGGATTACATATCAGAACAGACTTGATTACGATATTATTTTCATTGAAAACTAGGGCCCATTCCAATTATAGTTTGAATAAAAAAGTGGTTTTTTGAAAATTATTTGTTTAATTCTATTAAACAAAGATTTTATTAAGGTTTAAAAAGAAATTTTTTAAACTTACAATTCTCCCCCTCTTGTATTTAGCCAACTACATATACATTTCATCCCTGAAGGTATGTTTTATATAATAAATATAGAAGCATAAATAAATCATAAATATCATATATATCTTATAAAAACAATGTTTCCATCATAATTACCATCCCTGAGAGGTTTTAAAGAAAAAATGAACAACATCGTTTCATGAGGTTGTAGTTCTCCATACGCAAGAACGACAAGTTCGTTACCCATTAGATGGAAGTGTGTGTAAGTGTAGGTAGAATAATTAGAATAAAATATATCTCAGTATATTTAGGATACTGTGGTTATTATATAATCATGTAATAATAATATTTTAGGGAGTGTAGAATGAAAATAAAACAAAGGAGCTCGAGGAAGGATGTTACAACTTCTTTGGGTAACACCTTTTAGTTTTCACCAAAGGGATTCCTTGGATGGATTTATACCCAAAAGGAGGCTTCTAGGATGAAGTTAGGGATGTTTAGAGATTATATGAGTAGATTTTTGGAGATCCAAAGGGCTTGAGAGGTGTGAATAAGTTGGAGGGTTGAGTGCATTTTTATAGTGGAGGAGTGACATTCTTATAAATTTTTCAAAGAGAATCACACACAAATTTTCCCCATTTAAAGTGGATAAAATAATGATAAAAATATAAGATAAGTGAGTATATGGTCGAAATATGAACATCCAATGTATTTTGTACAAGTTTACAGGTCATTTTGGGCCTTAAGTTTAAGGTTTAGTCCTTTGTTAATCTATTTTTTCTTTTAATCATTGTAATTAATTTTAATTACTTTCACAAATATTTTTTGGTCAAAAACTAAGTTGAACTTATTAGAAATTAGAAATTATTATGATTCCAAATATTTAATCCAATTTTTCTAATTATAATCATAGAACTTTTAGAAATTAATTTAAATTTAATCCCGCACACGGGGCGATAAATCATGGTTTTAAAGTAAAAATATTCAAAAGGTTGAAATGTTTTTATATCCAATTTCACTGTGAAATTGATTATAATAAACTAAATTGGATTAATTTATGTAAAATTAATCTAATTATACCTTAAAACCAAATTAAAACACAATTTAACTATATAAATAAATTAGATAAAAAATAGTTTTGAATTAAAATTTTGTGTTTTTCACTGTTCATCAAAAAATGAAACTTAGACAAATAACCAAAATTTACCAAAAGTAAATTTGAATATTCCTATTTCAAAAATGAATTTTATATCTTCAAGTAAAAATTATAAAACTGTCAAAAATCATATTTAAAATGGGTTCTCCATTAAAAGGCGATAAAATTACCTTTTAGAAAAATACATATTTTTATTCATAAAATTGGATTTATTATTATCTTGCACCTATCAAATATATTGGATAAATATCAAAAATATTTATTGAATATATAAAATATAATTTTTTTTTCTGAAAACATTAATCAAAAGTGGTTTGTTTAGTTTTTTGAGATAAAATTGTGTTTTTACGTAGAAAAATAGTTTTCAAAGAAAAGTAATTTCTTTATTTTCAAATAGTTCTTTCATTCACTTTTACTAATTGATAACCCAAGGATTCATGTGTAAATAACATTTTAACAATTTATTTAATCATATTTTTAACTTCCATTCCAATGGATAGGTGGTAGCTATAATAATATTTTAATAATCATATTAATAGTATATTGTAGTTCGGTAAAAAATCGGCCTTGCGTGTAACAGAAGATATTGAAGGGACTTGGTATTATATATAATACAAGAAAAAAATAGTGTTGTGTGTACCTCAAGATAAAGTAAGTGTTGCATTTAGTGCAAGATTAACTTGGTGTTTCATATAACGTAAGACAAACTTAGTGCTTTTATATAAAAAACTATATTCAGTGTTGCGTGAAATGAAGAAAATATAAAAAATATTAAATTAATAAAAAAAAATCACAAAATCTTGGGGTGTTACCCTATCCCAACAGTTTTTAAAACCATTGGGATAAATATATGTATATCAACATTTTTTTGAAACCATTGATATAGATCTATCTATGCCATCTGTTTAAAAAAACCATTGGTATAGGATTTACGCAAGTACTTAGAACATGCAGGATCCCCTCCTCCCATCAAATTTTCATCCAGAACCCTAGCAACATTCAAGGTTCTAGTTTCTTCCCCACCCATGGAGATCTCCCCTATGTTCTTATTTTAATTCCATTCTTCTTCAATATTAAATTGGCGACTTCTAAATCATTCAGGTATTTTATAAACCATCAACTTAATTTTTATTCTTGGTTTAAAACACCATGGTAGATTATTTTTTTTTCTATATTTAATTTATTTTTATATGTATAAATCAATTTTTTTCTATTAAAGAAAGGGTTATCCATACTTATATTTAAGGAAAATTTGTTAATTTTCTGGTTGTTCATTCTTTATATTTCTTGTTTTTTATATGAACTACTATGATCTATATAATATTAGTTTTTAGTGGATTATTTTCTTATCTCAATCCCTCTAGGGGACTTCTTTAGTAATGGGTTTCTCACTATAATTATTAGCCTTTAATTTTTGATATGTGGAACCTAATTTGAATCTTTTGGGTACTTTTTCACTAATCATTATTTGTTTTTAGTTTTGAATTGACATTTTTAAAAGGATTAGCTTTAATACTCCTCAATATAAAATGGTTTTCTCATTATAATTATCCTCCATGGATTTAGTTTTTCACTCACATCTAGTCTGTCAATATTCCCTGTTGAAGGGGAGAGTCACTAAGGCACATATCTATATGTCCTTTATGCCTCATCAATTTATTCACTCAATTATATATCATTTAAATAGCACCCCTAGGTTTTTATATTTTATAAGGCACATTATCACAATTAAATACTTAACCCTTGATGGACACATAATCAATATGGTGCTCACATTTCACCATGGATTTGGAACATTATTTTATTCAAATCCACATATATCATCATAAAATTACAATTCATTAATTGAAAAAGGGTAAATTGAAATTTTTTGAGAGACCACACATATCAAAATCAATATAAAAAACATGTATAATACTAAGGGGGAAGGTTTAAAGGATCACTTATCTTAAAAGTGAAGTAATTCACTCTTCAAGAACCACTTGTTCATCGCTTTGTAGGCCTATCCAAGTGTACTGGATATTTACCTCACACATGGGGCCCTATATCATGCCAAGAAATACTAAAAAACTAATTAGAATATTTATAATAACTAATAAATTTATTTTAAATTTCTATAAATACTAATTAAGTCACAGAGTGACCGTACTACTCAGAAATTGTGACTAACCATATGGTTCTCTAAATACTGCTCTATGAGTTGAAACCTAAATGGTTTCATCATCACACACGTGTCACTCTTACTAAGCCAAGCCCAATGTCCTATCAATAATTGATCATGATTATCTTCTGTATCAATTGTTACATCACACTCAACCCATCACTTATTTCATCCATCACCATGATGAAATTCCAAACTCATACAATAGGATTCAGTTCTCTACGAATGTAGGCATCATAGTTAAAAAAATCAGTCTGTATACCAAAAATGGATGCTCATAATTCCATAACACAATAGACACCTCATGTAAAAAACACATGCAACCTCAATATCATTTAAGAATTATTATTTTACACTCCCATAATACCCAATACATATTCAATATGAAATAAAACATTACATGTGTTTTATTTCCACCTAGATTACATAAAAAATTAAAGGTTTCACACACCTATGTAACTAGATAGAGAATCCAGTTATGATCTATAAGAGTCACATGAAACTGAACCTAGGTTCACTCTATTAAACTAATAACCATGATTTCCGTTAATGCTAGTCCCATCTAAATAAAAATTCCTCATCACTCCTCTTTAAAATTGGATCTCTCACTCATTCCAAAGTCTATCGTAGATACACACACCACCCTGGAAATGTTCCATAATCCACAAAATCAACCCACACTTTCTCCACCTGAGATATACTCATTTAGAGTCATTATCAACCATACCATTGAAAACCACAAAAAAAAATATAGAATTTGGCATCCAAATCATCCTTCCCTCAAAACTATCATTGATACCAAGGAACTTCTATTGAAGGTTAATTAATCATAGAAATACAATGAATAATCATGCCTACAATATATATAGAATCACTTTTTTTTCATTGATATCAAAGAGAGGTAGGATTCACTTTAACAACCCTCAATATAAGAAAACACTAATTATGTCTCTATCCAACCTAAATTCATAATTTATGTGTGATATAGAATATTATTACCTATAAATAAAAATATTTTATACATGAATTTATATAATAATAATAACGTAAGTTAATAAGTTAATAGAATAAGAGAAATAAAAAATAAAAAAACCAATTATAAACACAATTTTTTATAGTATTATGTATAGTTATCACTCATTGATATAATGGAATTTAATATCATGGTTTTATATTTTTATTATTTTGTTATATTTATAGTATTTTTTTCTATTTTATACTATGATTCTCATATAGACTAGTCTATCAGTTATGGTTTTATATAAAGTGAACAATTCTAGTTTCCTAAAATATATTTTTGATTTATTTAATTTATTTTACGACATGACATATAACATTTTTTTAAAAAAATTGATAGAAGTTGGATGTATGAAAATGATTGGATATTAAGTGATTTCCAAAACAAGTTGGATATCTTTATAGATCTGAAATTTAACAATGATTTAGATAGTGTTCATATACACTTTATATGAAATAATTATGTTGAAAGACCTTGGTTAAGTCATGAATAAGTTATAAACCATATAAAAAATATATTTTTCAAAAAAACTACTATGTTTGGAATCATAATGGGGAGAAAATTTAATCTCAAAATGTTCATGATCCAAATGAGAGGACTGGATTAGAGACATTATTAGATGAACAATTTCCATTTATTCTTCATCATGAGAAATAAAGGATGCCGAACCAATAAGACTTCAATACATGAACCCATGATGCATGTAATAAAAATGATGATATTTACAAGGTGAAAAAATTGAATGATGCAGCCACAAATCTAGTATATCAGCAATGTGGTAAAATGAAAAAGTTGGAATTTTTAATCCGAATGTTTTATGAAAAAACTAGGCATGGGATTTATAATACTACCATCTATTATATTTTTACCTTTTTGAATGAATTACTTCCAAATGATGTAGATATTCCCTCAAAAAATTATATGGCATGAAAGTTAGTTGAAAATATTGGATTTTCAAAAAATAAAATTCATGCTTGCCTGAAAGATTTCAGCTTATTCTAGGAGAAAAATACTGAATAAAATGATTGTATAAAATGTAGCACATATTTAAATGTTGATGGAATACCATCCTATATTCCAAAAAAAGTAACATGGAATATTTTATTGATTCCTAGAATCTAGAATATTTCATGTCTGATGAAATATCAATAAATATTCAATGGAATGATATCTAGAGAAAGAAGGATAATGACATGTTTGTTTATCCTGCAGATGGATTTTCATGGAAGACATTTGATGCTAGATATCTTGATTATGAATCTGACATATATAATTTAAGGTTGGGTCTATCATGTGATAGTTTTAATCTATTTGGGTATATGATTATTTCATACAACACATGGCAAGTTTTCATACACATTTATAACCTTCCTCCATGGTTCGGTATGAAAAAACCTTTCACTTTCATGAGTATACTCATATGTGAACCTTATGATCCTAGAAATGATATATATGTATACATAAAACCTATAATAAACGAGTTGAAGAATCTTTGGAATGTGGGTGTGTGCACATACGATGCAAGTTTTGAAGATACATTTTAGATGCGTGATGCACTGATGTGGATGATAAATTATTTTCCTACTTATGTAATGATGTCTGGCTAGAACATGATGGGTAAAATTTCATATCCTATTTGTATGAATAATACATGATCTAAGAGACTTAAATATTACCATAGTTTCAGTTTTATGGGACATTGATAATTATTTCCATTGGATCATCCATAGAGGTATAACCATCAAAGGTTTTCCAATACCATAGAGACCGACAATCCACATCAGCATATGTCTAGAATTTATATGCTTAATGAATTGAAAGATTTCATTTTTTCATTCAGTAAGGTCCAGATGAAATCTTTAAAGAGTAAGAATGTTTCCATTGAAACTAATTACAATTAGACGAAAAAAGTATCTTCTTTGACTTTCCTTATTGGTCAACCAATTTGTTACGTCATTGATTAGATTTAATTTACATCAAAAAAATATATGTGAAATGTTTATTTCAATTATTCTAAATGTAATGGTAAAGAAAAAAGATGATTTATGATCTCATCATGACTTGGTGGATTGGGGTATTATACCATAATTGTATCCTATGTGTATCAGTGAAAATAAATGGAAAGATCTATGTGATTCTTATGTTATGACAGATACAACAAAAATAAATTTCTAGAAGTACTAGAGAATATTAAATTTATTATTTTATATTCAAGGAACATATCAAAACGGGTCAAAAAGAGAGAGTTGAAGATGAAATATTTGAAGACTCATGATTATGACATACTTCTGTATGAGTTGATTCCAATTGAAATTCATCATCTACTATTCAATAATGTAAGGGTGGAAGTTATTTGGTTGTACAATTTTTATAGAGATATTTATGATAAGAAGTTATCGAAATATTTCTTGCAAAAAATGTTGGAATATGCTCCATTAATTTATAGGAGTTAGAGAAAAAATTTCCTTCATCATTTTTTACATGCATGTTGCATCTAAATATCCATATTCCAACC
Organism: Viscum album; assembly: GCA_963277665.1. NCBI lineage: Eukaryota > Viridiplantae > Streptophyta > Magnoliopsida > Santalales > Viscaceae > Viscum > Viscum album. The sequence continues at coordinate 469,880,214 of OY728132.1, forward strand.
AAAATACTTATTGTAGGACCCATTTATTTTATTTTAATGTATCCAAATGAAATAAATATTTACACATTAAAGTCTTATTTCTGAAATATAAATCATCTTGAAGGTTCAATCTTGAAAGGTTACTTTTCTCATTAATGTATGGATTTCTATTCAATTTATTTTTCTGATGTGACTATGATATAGAAGAGAACAATGATAAATAAATAAGAGTAGTATGAGAAAGTTGAACCTAATTTTCCATCAATTTATTAAATAAGGGTAATTCCCATATCATATAAATTTACTACATTAATCCTTTAAGAGTGTTAGATGACACATTACATAGTTTTTTGTAACTATGATTTTTTTGATGACTATATAAAGTAATTAAATTGAAAAAGTATATGTTATCTCATCTCATGTAATTATACATATCTATTAAACTATTTTTATTTTTTTTCTATAGGGAACATAAAAAAATTATAAATAGAAATCATCATTCATTATCTTTGATAAGGATAGATACTTTTCATAGAAAAGAGTTTTCTTATTGGTTAAAATTTAAGGTAGAATTATTACTATAATAAATTAATAAAATTAATATTTAGTTAATTTTAATATTCATTTATATTTTAGGTATTGAGTTTTCCTACTAACTCTATCTCTGAGGAAATAAGATATTTGGATTTTTGTCCTAATTATGTGGTTTGTGAATGAAAATCAATTGTGATCAATGGGTAAAAATTTATTACCACTGAACAAGTAATGAAAATGAAAACACAACATGATGGTGTTTTGGTAACTACCAAAACAGACTGTTATTATAGTGCATCATATATTATACCTCATTTTTAAAATGTATCTTATTATGGAGTCGATGATAAAATACTAATATTTGATTATTACTCTCATGGTATAGTCACTATGAAGAAATGAAATTGGTTTGATTTGATGACAAGGTATGGAACATTTTTTGATTATTCTGTATTTCTAGTTATTGAAATTACTCACACTCTTACTACTGATGATCCATATATATTAGAATCAATGGAAAAACAAGTTTTTTATGTGAAAGATCATTATTGTCATTATTGAAGTAATCCCAAGATATTTTTTGATGATGGTGATAATGAAATTAACACCATCACTGCACTCATTACCCCCGATCAATTTATTACTTATGATGACTCAAATAGTTCAATTGTTAGAGTTGATTATGAACTTGAAGATGTGGTGGGAAACATATATAATCCTCTATCTCTATTCTCGGTTCTTTTGGTTTATCTTATATTGGGTTGTTTAGGTTGGTACTATTAAATTTTTTTACTATTGATTATAAATATTTTGTATCCAACTTAACCTTCATTTTCATTTTAAATATATAATGGTTGTAGTTTTATTTGAGTTGCATTTTATAATATTTAAATGAACTGTATTAGAACCTACCGAGCCAAAAAAACTGAAACAATTCAAATAGAAGAAAAAAAGTTGAATTGAACTAAAACATATTAAACTAATTCGAATGAAAATAATAACTAATGAAAATAATTACTTAACCAAAAAATGAAAAAATGACCTAACCCAAAATATGAACCAAATTAAGAAACTCATATAGTTCAATTAAATATTAGAAAATGAAAATGAGGTAACCTAAAAAATGACCTAATCAATTGACCATAATGAACCAAATGACCAAACTAAAACTGAATTGGATCAAATTGACAATAGAATAAAACTATATCATACCCATGCTAAACATGATAATTTTAATGTATTGATTTTTACATGACACATCATTTATGTTTTAATATTATTACCGCTAAATATAATATGATTTTTTATATCACTATGTATCCTTTATTTGGTTTGACAATTGGTATTCCTTAATTAAGTCATGTCCCATATTCTTTATTATTTGTATTACACATTAGTTATGAATTTATAATTAATTCTATATTTATTTTCAAATGAAGTAAATGAAAAAAATGAAGAGATATGAAGGAATAGGATGAAATAAAATAATTACCACATGAGAGAGATGATAATTCCTCCCAAAAAACCTATTCTGAGTATTTTATTTCAAATATGTATATAAATAACATATAATGTCTTGTGATTAATCTTGTTTTTAACTTTTAATCAAGATAAAATACCTAAGATACAATTATTCTCTAATGATTCTAGTGGTAGTGGTGATAAGATAGAAGATGTGGGGGGGGGGGGGGGTGGGGTGGTACTAGTGCTATATACACTACTCGACATACCAAATCACACCCTATCCCTTCATGTGATACACCATCTTGAAAACCTTCTAATCCTACCATGTCATTAGAGGCACTTAGGATATTTAGGATGACTATATTTTCACCAACATTTACATATGATTCTACTCATATTTATTTCCCTTATCCGATGATGGATCCTACTCCCCATCTATATAATACATTTCCACATACATCTATAGCAAATTATTTTACTTCTAATTTATTCTACCTGAGCTTCTACATTTATTCTCCTTCAACTTCTACTCCAAAACATTATGAGCCTCACCATAAGACATTGGATCCCACTCTTACTATATAGTTTTACGATCCTTCAGAGCCTATGGATCTAACAACACCCACTGATCAGACTAGATCAGGTATATTTATAGAACACTAGTACTTTTTTTGAATAATTTATTTTCATTATAATATTTTTTGATATAATATTTTTTCCCTTTCATAACTATATTTTCCACTAGGCAGCATGGGAGTACATGCATGTGTTTGGTGTGGAACCTCTACACACATCTGATGGTTGAGTACAATGATGATAATCAAATGATTGGAAAACAAGGTGAGAATATAAGAGTTTTATGGAGATTCTTTTCAAATACTCCAACATCATTCCCATCATTACAATCTCATGAAGACAACTTCAAAATAAAGTAAAGGATAATAATTGGGTGAAAATATGGGTAAGAAAATTCATTGGATGTAATGCTATATTAATATTGTATTTATATGAATTAATATTTTGGTGCCATCTTCATTATAATTTTCTTAATAGTGAGGCTATGAGGATATCATGGCTCAAAGAATTAGGTGATCTGTGTAGAGAATATAATAATGATTTTTATAGTAGATAACATTCTAGATTTAGTATAGATTTAGATGCTACACCTATCACAAATGAGTGTTTAGTATCAAATTATCAGGAAATGATTTATTATTGTAAGAGTACCGAGTTTAAGGTATTAATCAAATTTGAGTTTTTTGAATGAAAATTACCATTATTTACATTAATAATTGGTTCTATATTATTGAAAATTATTTTTTAGGAAGCATCAAAAATAAATAAAAAAACAAAGATTCTATGAAATACCTCCACAGTTTGGAGCATACTACGCTGCCGAACCATGAGAGGAATCATGTACGAAACTCATTTATAATTTTTCTATTTAAATAAATTAAGGAAATACAATTTCTTCAATTTTAAATTATATAGATTCACTATAACTTTTTCATAAAAACTATATTGAATAATTAGATTGTTTGGGATATGTTAAAGATATATTTATTATAAGGAAGTGTAAAATGGTATTTAACATATAATATTTTCTTGTGGAATCCTATATAACCTCTTAATAATTCTAACATGGGATATATTGGTTGAACCTAGACAAGGAGAGTGATTTATATACTAAAACCATGAATTTAATTTGTTAATTAAAAACAATTTCAAGATAATATTATAGAAAAACAATTCACTATATCTTCAGGTAATCCTTGGATTGAAATATTAAGAGGGAAATTAGGTATATTTTTAAAAAGGTTAGTGGTTGGTAAGAATCATGTATGAATTTTATATTTTTTAGTTAGGATACTATGGAAAAAGAGAGTGGGGTTCCTCTTATGAGTTAATTGGAAAGTGGTTTGTGGGGAATGGTTATGATAGATGTTAATGATATAAAAAATTTATAAATATTTTATAAACTTAAAACCAATTAGAAAGATAAATTTTAATAAGAATAGAAAATAAACATGATGAACATAAATACAATACAACTTCTATCCACTAATCACTAACTTATATAATTAATGATGATCAGTTAAAAGTAACCAATATGTTCTTGCTTCACAAGTTAATCCACAAACTTTGAAATATTTAAATTATATTAGAAGGATATTATTTATCTACAATAGTATTCTAATACCACATATATAATATGAGAAATAGTAAGATTCATAAGGATTAATTTATTACAGCTCACTATTTTTATGTATATTTTTAAAGTAATCAAGGAAATCCCTACTATAAGCTGCATTCATTAATGAATTTCCCCTTAAATTTTTTAACATTTTAAAAATGTAGTACATGAAATATCCCTATATTGAATACATCACTCCAAGTAATACATATCACATAAAATGATATAAAAATATTCCTTTAGAGTATTTGATTCAATAGTGTGCTCAGTTTCTATTATAGAATCTTTCAATGTTATATACTTAGAGATATTTTAGTTAACATCTCCACCACCGAGAAAAAAAAAACTAGATTAAGATCCTAAATTATCCTTGTTAATTTATATTCTAGTATTAATGTAACTATTTAAAATTATTTCTTACTAACCTATAATGACTAAGGATACATATTTAATTATTCTTAACTATTTAAGGATATTTTGTACACTGATCATTAGACATTTACCAAAATCTAATTAGTATAAAATAGTTATAACAAAATAATATAAAACTTCTAGATTAGTATGAAACATGGTATCTATGATTGATAATATTATCAAAGTATAAGTAATATCATTCATATGTATCCTTTCTATCTTAGTTAATGTATATTTATTTTATAAAAACATAAACCATCATACACTAATAAAAACCCTATACTATAGTTATATATGGTAAACCTATTTGAAATCATATCAATTATATATGTTCTAACTAGGACTAAGAAACCACTTAAATAAATCTCTTTAAATACCTATACCCAGTATCTAAGATGTTTCGCCCATGTATTTAATCAATAAGAATTATACCAACTAATCCTTTATAAGCATCATAGCACTGATATCATTTTTATGAGTAGCGTGTTGTATGCATCCAATTGTTGTTTTTTATTTTACCCCCCGTAACTAACACATATATCTAAGATTTAACTCATTTAGTATGAAACTAATCCCTTTGAATTCATCATCATAATTTTTATACCAACTCTAAGATGATTTTTTCAATCCATAAATGAACTGTCACAACTTAAATGCATTTACATTTCTATTTAGATAGTCAAAACCTTTAGGTTATATCGTACGAACATCTTTGGATATATTTTTATTAAAGAATTTAGTTTTTACATCTATTGGTAGATTTCATAATAATAATATCTTACTATAAAAACAAAAAAAACCTATCATACTTTATCATCTCTATCCCTTTAAATTATGTCTATAAATTACCAAAATCATTAATAAAACATATTTATAACTCAAAGGTGTACCTAACCAATTTTTAGAAGATTATAGGATTCAATTCCTTACTTTACAACATTGAAAATTGCATAAATTTATATATTAATCCCTTATTTAAACCACTTATTATGCTAATTTAATAACTCACTATCTCCCTTAAAACCCACAAATGATTTAGTCACCTATACCACTATTAATATCAAGTTTTAATTATATTACAGTAGTTCAAACAAGTTATTAAACCCAAAAAAGAATGTATATCATGCAAAATACCTTTTACATGTCAACATGCCGCATGATGATTTAAAAAAATCATTATAGATCATTAATGATCACTCACCACAAAAAAACACTATTAAAATAAAAAATTCCAATGATAATACACTAGAGTAGTGAATTATAAGCTTAGAGAAGTTCAAAACCACTCACCTCAAGGTATGATACCATTCCCCATAAGTGCTTAAAGCTTAATTCCCAATCTAACTACCAAATATTGAGAATCCACTAAGAACTAAAAGAAAAACTATAATTAAAATAAACAAACTAAACCTCATTTCCTTTTACCTAAACCAAAAAGAAAACAATATCACACCATTTTAACACAACAAACAGATTAATAATATTCCTAGAATATAAAATTTGAATTTTACATACTCTCATTCTAATTAAACAATAACATTCTTTAACCAAATAAACAATAAATACAATTCTTTTATATATCTTAAAAAACACCAATATTGAATATACGATTTCATCAATATCCATCAATGAAAAATTTACCTTGATTTTCCCTATTTTATTCACTTTCAAATTAAATCATAGAAACATAGAAACAACCAAATAGAAACACATCTAGCATAAATTTCACCTTTCCATTTTACCATATTATACATTTATTTAATATTTTTTTTTCAATAAATACATTCCATTTCCATTATTCTATAATTACATTGTCCTTATATTCTTGGAAATAATATATAAAAATAAGAATACTTAAATTACACTTTAAGTTAATTTATCAAATCATTATTTACTAAAATTCTCAATTTTACCAATTTATTATATAAGATTTATTTTGTTAACCAACTTATATAATATTAGCACAAAGTAATCAATCATTATAACAAATTATATTGCATAATCGAGTATATAAATTTGATTTCAGTTAGGAAATTAATTATTAATAACATATTTCAAATTATGTTTTTCTATATTCAATGTCATTTTAGAGGGAGGATTTTAATATTTAAGGATGTGTGCCTTGAGCAAAATTGTTTTGCTTGAGCAAAAGAATAAAGATGAAATCACAGTAAAAAAACAAACACAAAAACAGATTGAAAGTTTTACTTTATTGATTTTAAAATTTTACATCTATTTTGTAACTAAGTATTCCATTTATATTTGTAAAATTGATTCCCTTGATGAGAAGGATGCTTAAAACTTTGGAAAAAACAATAATTTACATCAGGTATTAGGATATGAGAACTATGAAAGAGTATTCTATTGACCAGGGAAGAGTATTGTCCCCACTAGATATTGGCCCACTTCAGGTGCTAGTTATAGTAGCACTGAGTTGGAAAAAACTTGTGCATAGGCAGTACAAGCTCAAGTTGATGCAAAAGAGGATAAAAAATGGTCATATTGGATTGTTAATGGTATCAAAAGGACAATAATGAATTTATGAAATTTATGGAAGTCTTTTGTTCATCACTTCCACTAGTCACCACTACAGATTGTGATGTATATATGTCTACAATGAATATGTTATATGGTGCACCAGGTGATGGTTATAGTGGTGGTCAAGATGATTTCATTATTAGAGATGATGATGGCAATAGAGATGGTGATGGTGATAGCGATGATGATGGTGATGGAGATGGATATGGCATTGGAGATGGGATGGTGATGGCGATGGAAATGATGATGGATATGGTGAGGATGATGGTGAGGATGATGGTGAGGATGTCCATGATGATAGTGATGGTGATGGTGATGAGATAAGGATCTATCCTTTACATTTTGGATGATATTTATGACATTTGATGTTTGATGATTAGTGTGAATGAATATATGTGATGTTTCAAATGTGTTTTATCACAAGTTGAATGCATTAATTAGTTTCTTGTGTTATCATTGTTTGTATATTGGTTGGTGATGTTTGATGCAAATGTTTGGTGATTTCTACAGGTAATTGGTGAAGGTGGGGGGTTCTTCTTCCCTTTTGGATATTTCTACTGGTTGATTGAGCAAGGTGGGGGTTCTGTTTCTTGGGAAGGTATAGAAGGGATATACCAATGATTTTCAAACCATTGGTATATAACTATACCAATGGTTTCATGAAATTGTTGGTATATATTCCATCCAGGGAACTCTATTCCAACGATTTGAAAACCATTGGTATATGTATTTAGAAAAAGTTTTTCAAACCATTGGTAATTACTTATACCAATGGTTTTAATATAATTGTTGGTAAGATAAAATTTTAGATGGACTATACCAATGTTTTTCTATAAACCATTGGTATAGGCCTATACCTATGAAACTTTATCCAACTGATTAGTGAACTATTGGTATAGGCTATACCAATGGTTCTCCAACCCATATCAATGGTTTTGAACCATTTTTATATCCTAGTTTTCTAACAGTGGAATCATTTTAATAAATATGAAAAATCAAAAGTTAACTTTTGAAAGATACATTTTTTACTTCATGTGTTTATCCTATAAAGTTTCTCATAAATTTCCTTTCAAAATGTTTTGATTTATTCATATATATCAATTTAAACATAATATTCCTTATTATACAATTCATATTAATTTTTATTTATTATTACATTACCTTGAGATTATTCTTATGCTTGTTTCTTGAGATTATTCTTACACAGTTCCCATGAATATGATTTTTTCTTATGTGGCGCCTCATTTTTATATAGTGATTTTACCCCAATTTGATTATTATTTTTCCTTTATTAACTCTCATGGGTTTCTTTTTTATAATAATAAAGGGGGAGGAAGTTTATAAAATGAAGGGGGAAGAAAAGTTTCAAGGGGGGGGGGGGAGTTTCATGAGAAGATAAATGTTTATTTGTTTATGTGGTTTTAGTAAGGCGGAATATATTTTTCAATATTCATTATATATACAAGGAGTAATTTTTTGGAAGAATGAGATGTTTTTTTACTTTATTTCATATTTTCTTATTCTTTTGTAATGTTTTGAGATTATTAAAAAGGGGATACTATTGAGTCATTTTCCTGAAATGACTTCTTCTAGTTCTGCTATTTTTTTTGAATCATACTACACTCTTTATTTAACATTGACTTTATGTTTTTGGTTAGTTATATTTTTTCAGGGGGTTTTATTTCGAAATCACATGTTTTAGATAAGCTAATTTTGATCCATAAATTTTGAAACATTATGAATTCACTTAGACCTTTTAACATTCAAAAGACCAAGTTAAAGATTTTGTTTTTGTTTTAATATAAAACTATACTTTAAGATATCAAAGTTTTTCATTATGAGTTTCTTACTCCCATTTCTAATAAATATAAGATCAATAATTTAAGTAATATATGGTTCTTATGATATATTAAATTAAAATAAATAATTTTTAGATCTTTCACTACCTTAGTGACGTGATATATTTTGATTTTTTTAGTTTTTATTGTTATCTTAGAGCTTCTATTTATGTATGGTTTCATTATAATAGATCTAAATTTCCTATTATAATATTTTTCTTCCAATATAATATGATTTAAGAGTTTCATTGATATGAAATACTTCTACAAACTTATTTTTTTATGATTTAATAAGTTCTTTGGGGTGACATGTTTCTACTAATGACATTCATTAAATAAGTCTATGGATAATAATTATTTTTCATATTTTGATTAAAGAAGTTCCAGGGTTTTAAAGATTGGTTCATTTAGATCTTATTATTAATCCTATTGTTTATTTGGATTAAAAAACTAAGAGTTCCATTGATGGGAACTATTATATCCTTTAATAATATTTTTTAGAGGTATAAAATTGTTATCTAGAACCTGATTTCATTATTTCATTCCCTATTTGTTCTTGTTACATCTAGTTTATTTTATTTAAATAGTTTATAACTTATGTATTGTTTATTTACACTACATTTATCAAGTGTTTTAATCTAATAGTTTATAATTTGAATCTTCCTAACTACATATTACATTGAGTGTGAAAAATTGTTAAGTTTTTATAGAATTCAATTTATCCCCTATTAAAGCTCCACACTGAGAAAAAAACCAAAATTTATTTATATTTTTCCTATATAAATTCTTGGTAGTGATCTAATTGACCATCCCCTAGATATTGAAATTTTATTTTGATATATGATTTTTATTCTTCTAGAACTATCTATGATTATACCTAGCCTGATAATGTTAGGTTGTTCTTTACTTGATCTAAGATTGTGAGACAATTTTATCATAGGGTATATATGTACAGAGTACTAAATTGTGTTTTTTATTACTACTATCCCTAAACTATGATAGTGTGACCAATGATAGTATTGCTCTAATATTCTCATTTGTTATTATAGTGGTATGCCACCATGAAGGATGCTTGTTGAGCATAAGGAGGGAAGTGAAGAGCATAAACCACCGGTCATGAAATTAGTGCCTCTATTTATTCCTATAACTACTATAAATCATCATATATGAGATTTTATACTCTAGGTTATACGGTATGTAGGATATAGGGTGCTAAGATCTGGGATTTCCATGTCTGAATTTACTTGAGAGTTCCAGTTGTAGCATCCACCCATGTTCCTAGGTAAGGGTAGATCACCAGCTTCCAAATTAGGATTAGAGTATATATAAACCATTTTTGATCACATAGAGGCACCTAAAAAGTGTATAGTAAATATAACTTCTTATATAATTCTTATTCCAGCCATGTTATAGCGTGATATACTTATTCAGGCTGAAAAATATATGGGATTAACTTAAAGAATTTTCAGGAACATTTATTTGAGCATTTTTTCCCCAAGACTTTGAGGGATGATAGAGATAGAGAGTTTATACACTATTTTTAGAGTATAATGTTAATTATGGATTATGGAACCTATTTTTCTGACCTATTTTAGTTTTCACTCATTTTGGATGGTGATGATACTACCAAGGTTAGGCATTTTGAGTATGGATTAAGGCATTCTATTTGTTCACATGTGAACATTTTCTGCATGAATTTTTTTTGAAGGTTGGGAACTGGGAACTTTTCTATGAAAGGAACTAGATAGAGGATTAATTTTCTAGATATTTTTATTCACTTACTGAGACCAAGGGAAATATCTTAGGTAGTAGGTAGTAGAGGTGCGATGAGTCTCTCCAGGGCGGCGACGGGTAGGACAACCAGGGAAGGGGTTTGTCTCTCCCTTTGAGTGGGAGAGTTATATGGAGTGTTATCAATGAAGGTAAATATGGATTATGATATAATACCAAAGGTGTGCCAATATTATAGAGATATGGGTCATCTATTGATGTTTTCACTAGAAATTATTTTTTTTATTAAGAAAAACACTTTTGCGGGAAAAGTGAGAAACCAAAAATTTCAACATAACACCCAAACAACCACAAGAAAAAAAACATGATCTTCCTCTTCCAAGCATGAGAAAAAAACACTATCCATAATACAAGACCACTCAGAAATCCCATGCAAGCATGGTCCCTACCGATGGAAAATCCATCCCTCTCAGTCGACCTAATCCCAAATGGCATGCAAAGGTGATAACAGAGTGCTCTAGCTCATCTGAAGCCGATCCTATCAAAATTCCAGTTGAATGTCAACCAAAAAGAACACCAAACCAACAAACCAGGTCCTAAAACCCAGGTCAGAATCTCCCAAACTCAGAAAAAAGAAACCACAATTAACTAGAAACATTAAAGGATAATTTGAGCTTACCAGACTGCGTTTCCCTGAACAATTTCCAAGATAAGGAGGATACCTGGATGTTTAGAGACTCTAACCACAACTTTTCTAGCTACGAAGCCATCTGATCCCAAGTTTTAATATACTCCTCGATGCTAATATTCCCTTTGTTAAATCCCCCGATCAGGATAAGGTCATGCTTTTCCACCCAAGCATATTTCTCCTTAGTAAGTGTCGTTTTTAAAGACCTCCCCATCATTTTAGTTGCCTCCTCTTATAAGGAATTTAGACACAACACTTGCTCACTCACTTCCTCTTCATTGCTCAATAAAATGTTCAAGAATTGCTCACCCTGAACACTTGATGGCAACAAGACCACCTCTTCCAGGGATCCCTTAATGTCAATTGATTTCCTAGAAGACCGAGTTTCCATAGGGGGTGGTAAGCTGGAATAATCCTTCTTGACCTTCCTTCTCAAACCACCCCTATCCCTATTAGGACTCGACGTTTAAATTGCTGGAAGAATGGGTTCATGCCCCTTGACACTTCTTTCTACCCCCCTCATCTGAGTCATCTGGAAAATTCTGGATAGTACCTGGATCAACCTCAGCCAATCCTTCGAACTGGTTGTTCAGAGGAATTGAAGACAGACTCTTGCCATCCTGAAAATCATGTAAAAATTCTATAGATGTTTTTCAATATTGCACCATGATTAGCTAACGAGTGTAGTTTTGGTCATACCTAAGGCTCAAGAGTAGGGATAAGAGTGCCTCAAAAGTCTAGTAGTTAGGTTTCCTCTAACTATTCAAGTCATGGAGAAGTATCTAGTGCCTAAGGATAGGGGTAGTAATTTCAATAGGTAAACACCCCTCTAGTGAGTTAAGTGATGAGATCTCCAGGTCTAGGTTTAGTCCATATTAATTCCACCAAGAATACTCCTATTGACCAGGTAGAGGGGCCATAAATAGTTTGAGGCATGATTCTTGTGTAATTGACCCTTTAATATGTTTAATTCAATATGGGTGCATCACACTCATTTATATATATTCAGTTTGATGGTGATCTATGGGTTGCTATAGAGTATCTATATGGGGTGATGTCCATTGATACACCCTAAGGGGTGTGATCCATGGGAATCCAAATATATTAAAAGTATGATATCATGGTTAGTAGGTATATATATCACTTTTAGTTCTTCATTTTAGATATTCAAACCTTTTATGTGATCATATAAATGGATTGGTTGACTTAGTATCAAGCACACATTGAATGATATCATTGATGGGTAATCATCACATATATTGAGGGTTCCTATTATAACTATTTTACAAAGTGGGATTTATAGGTAGGATATTCAGGTTCTGACCATGGGTTATTAGGGGAGATATCATACTAAATTTCTAGCATTTTTTTGAATAGGAGGATACATGATATATATTTATTCCTATTACGATTGAATAGTTTCATGACATATTTCTTGACAATTTCTTAGGATTTCCACCCAAGAGGTCGATTAAGTTTATAATTAAGCTTATACATGGTATGAATCCCATATGCATTCCTCCTTACAAGATGAATCCTATAGATATTAGAGATCTGAAATATTAATTTTAGTATCTATAGGTGAAGTGGTTTATTCACTCGATCATTCCCCCTTGGGTTGTTCTTGTGTTATTATCTAAGAAGGTGAATGATTTCTTGTGGTTTTGAGTAGATTAATGAAGGTTGAACTAGGTGATAGTAGAGAATAAACATCCTTTTACTCATATAGATGAACTATTTTATCATTTTATGGGAGAAAATTGGTTTTACAATATTTACTTGAGTTTAGGTTATCCCTAGTTATTGGTGAGGCCTTATGATATTTTACATACTAATTTTAGGAATAGGTATGAATTGTTTGTGCATCTTGTGATTACATTCAGTTTGACTAACACATCAACTATGTTTATGTATCTAATAAGAAGAATCATTTATCTATATTTATAATAATTCATGATTATTTTTTATTAATGATATTCTAATATAATCTCAGACAAAGGAAAACTATACTCACCATTAGATATCATCTTGAGTATATTGAGAGAGAATCAATTATATATCAAGATCTTGAAGTATCAATTTTGTATTAGGGAATTATTCTTCTTGGGGAATGTGATATCCAAGACTGGAATATTCATGGACCTTGAGAAGGTCAATGATATGGTTTCTTAAGAGTGGTCCAAGAATATCTTTGAGATATATAGTTTTATAAGGCTGAAAGGGTACCACATAAGATTTATCCAAGACTTCTCCCATTTGGCAGTGCTGATTATGGACTTGAACAAGAAGGGGGTGAAGTTAAAGTTACCATATTCTTACAAGATATCCTTTTAGGAATTGAAATGAAGGTTAATGTATGTTCCAATACTAACCTTCCTTAAGATAAGTGAATATTATACATTTTACTATGATACTTAAGGAGTCAGTTTGGTAGAAATTATAATGTAGGATAGGTGAGTGGATTCTTATAGGTTTGGGTGACTAAGGTTATATGATAAGAACTACCCAACACATGATTTCAAGCTAGAAGTATTAGTTCATACATTGAGATATTAGCATTTCTACCTATTGGGTGAGAGGGTTTTGGTCTATATTGACTATAATATCATAGAGTATATATTAATATAGCATGATCTAAAACTTTAATATAGGATGAGGGTCAATTATCTCTAGTATTTTGACTTTGATATGGTGTACAACCCTGTGAAAGGGAATGTCATGAATGATGATCTAAGTAAGGAGGCTCAGAATCAAGTGGTGTAGGTGACTAGTAGAAAGTGGTAGCTGATGAACCTTTTCACAAGGATTCACCTCGATATCTAGGAGTATAAGGGTAGGTTTGTTCTTGTTACCTTTAGGTTTTCCTCCTCACATCTTGATAGAGTGGAGGAGAGTCATTTTTTATTATTCAGATCATTTTGTGATGAGGTAAAATATATATGGCAGAGATCCACCACCTAATTAGTTCCTAGATATATATGATATCCTTTATTTGTAGGTCCATATGAAAGTACTCTCAGATATGCATGGGGATTTGAGGTGGGAATCACACAACTTGAGATGGGTTTTACACTAGGGTATTACCAATACATATCATAAAATATAGAGTTAGTATTAATGGTTTAGGATGAAGAAGGATATAACAAGGTTCATCTTACAATGCTTCACCTATTGGTGGGTCAAGGATGAGCATTAGATACCCACAAGTCTCCATCACCCTCTTACCATTTCTAAGTGTAAATTAGATAACATGATGACGGATTCATGATGGAATTTATGTGGATGTCACATGGTAGTTTGGTGTGGGTTATCATGGATTGGTAGACGAAGGCCTCACATTTCTTACCAATCTAAGAGATCAATTTCATTAACGAATTGGGAAGATTATATATCCAAGAGATAGAATAGTTCCAAGGGGTTCCTAGGAGAATCGTTTCTAATCAGGATCCTTGATTCACATCAATATTCTAGAAGGGTCTGTAGAAGGTTCTTCATATGTAAGTTCATTTGAGTACTACCTATCATCCTTTGACAGACAGACAATCTAAACATACTATTCAGTTGTTTGAGTACATGCTATAATAATGTGTACTTTATTTTGGTAGTTCATGGGAAAACCATATTGTGATAAAATATTTTGACTATAATAATGGATATTAGGCATTAATTCAGATGGAACATTTTGAGGCCTTTTATGGTAGACCATTTCAATTTCCTCTATGATGACTAATGTTTAGAGAATCTTCCATCCTTAGTATTAGTCTCATGAAGGATACATCAAAGTATATTCAACTGACTAGGAAGTGATTGGAAACCAATTAGAGTAGGCAATGATCGTGCAAAAATTGAAAACCACATATCCTATAGTTTAAGTTGGGTGACTGAGCTTTCTTAAGAGTGTCACCTTGGTTAGGAAACATGCATATTTAGTGATAGGTGAAGTTAACTACCAAGTTTGTGGAACTGTTCAAGGTTGTCAAGTGGATTGGTATAATAACTTACCGATTAACACTTACTATAAGATAAAATGACATGTATAATGTATTTGATGTATCTAAGCTTCAATGTTACTATCCCAACCCTTATCACATGGTACAAATCAATTATGTTGAGCTAGATTTTTATACATCATTCAAGGAATGATGAGTTCATATCTTAGATCAGAGTAGTAAGATGCTTTGAGGGAAGACAATCCCTATGGTTTGCATGCAGTGGCATCATAGGTGCATTTAAGAGGATACTTAGAAATGAGAAGATGATATATGGGAATGTGGCACAAACTTTTTTCTAGTGAGGCCCTATGATGAATGACATAGAACTGATTCTATTTGGTGGGGATGTTTTAATAATATTCATATCTTAAGGTATGAATTCAAGTTAATTTTCACCAAATATCTTATATTTTGGTAGTTTTTGAATGTTGGAGGTGTTAGTAGGGGATTTCAGTTTTGTTTTATGAAAACATACTTGGAATTGAGACCTTTTTCATGATGATAAGATACAATTAGTTCTGGGTACCTGATGGTTCTAGGTAGAGGGGTGAGGATGGTTTTGTGGGGGACATCAGGTGGCTGATGGCCCTAACACTGGTACATAGTGGTAGCTAGGCAGGTACCCTATGGGCTTATTTTTTTTAAATTTAATTAATTTAAATAGATGTTAAAAATTTAAGAACATAAGTAACCCACCTCCCTATTCCTCAAACCACAAACCCCTCTCTTGTTCTCTCTTTTTATCCTCTCTAAGTGGTGGAGTTACACTATTCTTGGATGAATCAAAGAGCCAATCATCTTATTGGATCCCTATAGGTTAGGATAACACTCCTCTTCCTTTTAATATATGTTTCTCTCATTTTTCATAAATATTTCATAAAAAATACCTAATTATATGGATTTTATTAAATTTTTTGGAATCATACAATTGAGGACATATCTGTTGGAGGTATCTAATTATTGGGACCCTTCTAGTTCTAAGTAGATGATTCCTAGTTTTCCTATTAGTTTTTTAAATTTTTCATGTGTTTTATGAAATGAGGGTATCATTGATCGGGTGTTCATGCTATAAATCTAATCTTAAATTGTTTCTAGTACTTTAATGGTTTGAGTGAGACTAAATAGGGTTGTGAGTAGTCCTATATGAGTCATGTTTTTAAATCATGTTAATTAATGACCATTACCTTTATATAAATCACTATATAAATGTGATATATGATCCATGATGAAAATATATGTGATAGTGTAATGACCCAAAGTTTTTCAATGGAAAATTTCCTTCTTATATTTATGTCATAAAAACACAAAATAATGAACTACTAAGTGATAAGTGACCTTTAAACATAAGTTTGTCACCCCTATGTTTGGAATTTTGAAAATCCGACATACACGGTTGTGTTCAAGATG
This sequence comes from Viscum album, assembly GCA_963277665.1. NCBI lineage: Eukaryota > Viridiplantae > Streptophyta > Magnoliopsida > Santalales > Viscaceae > Viscum > Viscum album. Next base: position 469,896,993 of record OY728132.1, read on the forward strand.
GTTTTTGGAGTCTAATGAAACAAAAATAATTTTTGCTGAATAGTAACCTACCCTTATGAATAGTAATATGACCCTTATGAATAGTAAATAAGAGTAACATTAACTATGAATAATAAAATAAAATTTAGACATCTTAGAAAGTGACAATTTGACCTTAGTAAATGTTTTTGGTATTTTATAAGTCATAAATAATTAATTATAATTAATTAATTAATTTAAAAGAATATTTATATCCTTGGAATGTAATCATAAATTATTTAATCAATGTCTAACAGTTTTTTAGATAATTTTATATGACCCTTCGTAATTTTTGAAAGCACCATAAAATCAGTTTTAATCTTAAAAACTGTTTTTTAAGTAAATTATGATTTTAATTAAATATTAAATTAATAATATTTAGGAAATTATTTTTGAAAAATGGACTTCATTTTTTGATTCTACACATCGAAAAATTATTGGGGTAAATTTTTTGGATTTTTCTGAGTTACTTGAATTTTTGATGAATAGTTGAATCCGATAATTCACAATAAATGCTAAATAATGTATTAATTTGGTCATGTGTGATGTTATGCTGATGTAAGCCCACTTGGTTCGGGATTACATTATAAAATTACTATTTTTGGTCATTAAATACTCACTATTCCTTGTCTTAGGTGAAATTAATAAACTAATCAATTTTATATTAAGGAAACCCCTCTCCCCTCCACTATAAAAGCCACCCTTCACTCCCTCTTTTAGTCACACATCTCAAGCTCCAAGAATTTTCTAAAATCTTACCAAACACCTTCTCTATCCCATCCCCAAAATCCAAAATCTTCTGGTCTCATCAAAAGACTAATCCTAGCTTCCTTAAAGAGGATCTCAAGTGGAAGATTCTAGAGGTAATTTCTCTCACGCTTCTCCTTTAATTTCCTTTCAAGTTCAAGTTCCTTTCTTGATCTCTCCCCACCTATATTTATCCAAATTGTTTTTTTAACTACAGTATTATACATATACTTTAATTTTATTATTCTAAGGGGATATTATATCACCCCACCCCCTTTCCCTCTTCCTTTTTTATCAAAGAGAACGTTGTTCATGAGGTGTTAATTTATCACCTTCAAAAACGACATGCTATCTTCTTCCATTTCTACCTTCAGATCTGGTCATGAAACCATTTTTATGGTTGAAACAGAATATTTTATATGTATTATGTTCTATTTTAAGTTCTAGAAATAACCTATGGCCATATTACTAAGTGAAAAGTTAAAACAATTTCATTGTGATCCAAAAACCGCTCAAATTAACCCAAATAACCATCATTAAATTCTTATCTAATGACTCGTCCACATGAATATAATATAATTTATTATAAAATAATTAAATATCCTTTAATATAATTAATAACATGTAATATAAGTTCTGTATTTTTACCCATGATCTACCCAAATATCAATTTAATAATACAAGTGAACCACTCAAAAAAACCATGAAAATGAACATCCCCGAACAATGTTTTTAAACTCTATAAGTCATCCAAAGGAACATAATATGAAATAATGAAACCATAATGAACCATATTAATGTATAAAAGGTTCTGAAATTTCTAATTAATGAATATAATGTCATTATACAGGACATTAAAGAGAAGGAGGCATTCGAGTACAAGGTAAGGGGAAATTCTCGAACCCACCTTTCATCCTTCGGGTTCTACCTCTTTCACCCCATTTTTGATATGGTCACTCCTTAAAGATAATTTGTTCATATTTTTCTTTCCTTTTATGGTATATACATGTTTTATACTGAAGTTTATGTCAATCCAAGTGTTTTCTGAAAGAACTCTTCTCTTAAGAACTCAACTTTTACCTCTCATTCAAGGTTGATGATTCTTGTATCAAGTATGTTGTTCCCTCTTTATTTTGGGAACCCAAAGTTTATGAATGTGTTATTATGATATGAAACAGATTCCTTTTCATGGGTTAGTTATTTTCATTTATGTTATATGTTCATTTTGGCATGAATGATAAATGATAATGTTATGATGTGACGGGTGCACCCGGAATTATATAGCGCAATATGAATGTTTAAATGTGACAGGTACGACCAGAATTATATAGCACTCCAATGAATTGGGTAAAGTTATGAATATCACGATTAAATGTAAAATTATGTGTGAACAAGATTCTAGCTTGGTTCATAATTATGTTTGGTAGATAACCACTAAGACATGATGTTTCATTTTTATGCATTGCCACATTTCAAGTCTTTTATTTATGCTCCTATGTCATGATTATGCTCACCCCATGCTATATTGTTCTTATCTATCCTATTACTGGGATTTTATATCACCCCTTTTTATGTATATCCTCAGGTGGCTACATGTACTAAGGAGAGTACAAGTGCCAATAAGAAGCTATAGAAGAAGAAATTAAATGAATGTTTATGCTCGATGTTGTATTTGTTATGTGTGGTCCTAGTTTGCCCAAGACACTAAAACTTTGGATCCTCTATGTGTAATACTATTATGTTGTTTATCTTTTAAATTATGTAATAGTAATGTAAGAAAAGGCTGGGTCGCTATAGTTGGTATTCGAGGAAAGGTTTAGTTAATTTGGGAATTAGGATTAGTGAACCCTAAAGAAAACCTCTAGCATGAGACTAAGTACAAAAATGCACACAAGAATATTTACCTAGGGATCTAATATGTTATGTTTTTGGTATAATTTTTTAAATGAATAAGTTATTCATTACTTGTTTACTTATGTTTTTGTCTAACCTTTTCTATTTTAAAAAATGGTGATAACCAGGAGAAATCAGGCCAACAACTCTTGCGAGGGCCAATGCAACGATTGCCCGAACAACATCCCCAATAATTTGGGAGGTGGAGTTCAAAACTTCATGGAAATTCTTACCCAATTATCTCATGTTATGAATAATAATTATAATAGTGTGGAATTTCCTCCTTCACCAAAGAGGGAGAAACTAGCTATCGAATGTTTTATGTGGCAACAACCACCAACATTTAGTGGATCTTCCAATCCACTAGTTTCGGAACAGTGGGTCAACTCCATGGAGAAGATATTTTCTATTCTTCACTGTTCTGAGATGGAGAAGGTGACCCTAGCCGTTTATCGTCTAGATGGAGAATCCGATCAATGGTGGTCTTTGATTAAGAACACCAAGCCAAGGGAGGAAATTGAAGAGATGGAATGGGAAGACTTTAAGATAATGTTTCTTAATAAGTACTTCCCACGAACTCTTCGCACGAAGATGGAGAGAGAATTCATAGAGCTCAAGAAAAAAGAAGGAGAATCTGCCACAACCTATAAAACAAATTTCACAAGGATCTCAAGGTATGCTTCAGGGTTTTTTATCAACAATGATAGGAAAATTGATAGATTCTTTAGTAGATTAAAACCACACCTTCGAAAGGCTCTTGAAATTCAAGACTTTGGGAGTTATGAAGAAGTTGTTCGGTGTGCTCTCAAAGTGGAGATGGAGTTTGGAGAATGGTCCCATGGCTATGGCGATAAGAAAGGAAAGATGGAGTTTCAAGCTGGTGGATCTAATGATAAAGGTGGGAAGAAAAATCAATGACCCACATGCCAAAAATGTGGGAAGTTTCACCATGGGAACTACCTTAAAGGGACGGGGAAATGCTTCAAGTGTGGGAAAGAAGGAAACCATGCTCAAGAGTGTCGAAAAGACATGAAAAGGAAGGAGAATGTAGCCGATGAAATGAGAGAACCACCCATGGTTCAATGCTACAACTGTAGGGAGCTAGGGAACTATACAAACCAGTGCACTAAACCTCGATCTCTCGAGGGTAATCAGCGTCAGTAGCCACCAAAGACAAAGGAACAAGGGGAGGATTATTCCATCACTACTGCAGAGGTGGAGAATGATAATGAAGTCGTATGAGGTACACTTCCTATTCACTCAAGAATGACAAAAGTATTATTTTATTCTGGTTCTATGCATTCCTTTATATCTTGAAAGTTTTCTAGAACTATAGAATCGAAGCCTCGAAACCTTGAATTAGAGATATCTGTAAAAACACCAAGTGGTGAAATCATTGCAACCCAAGTGTTTGACTCTTCTCCTGTTGACGTATGTGGGAATATTCTTCCAGAAAATCTCGTAATACTTCCCTTGGTGGAATTTGATGCTATAATGGGAATGGACTGGCTCTCGTTATATAGAGCACATATCAACTGTAGGGAAAATGAAACATCTTTTCATATTCTGAACCATCCCATGCTCCTATACAAATTCAAGTAAGATCATGAATCTCCTTTGAAAAATCCTTCAATGGTGTGGGTGTTGATTCCCTATGAAGAATCATACCTCTCCCAAATGGTTGAGTCAAAGGAAAGTTCCAACCTTGAGTAAATGCCCATAGTGAGGGAATACAGTGATGTATTTCCCGAAGAGTTACCCAGAATTCCCCCGGATCGTGAGGTAGAGTTCTCAATTGAACTCATACCCGGAGCTACTCCTATCTCAATGTGACCCTATAGGATGGCTCCTATAAAACTGGAGAAGTTAAAGAATCAGCTTCAAGAGCATCTGGACAAAGGGTTCATACGCCCTAGTGCATCACCTTGGGGTGCACCAGTGCTCTTTGTGAAGAAGAAGGATGGAACAATGCGACTCTGTATCGATTATCAGGAACTCAACAAGATCACCATAACGAACAAGTATCCTCTCCCAAGGATTGATGACTTGTTCGATTAGTTAATAGGAGCTCAATACTTCTCAAAGATGGGTCTTCGTTCTGGATATCATCAGGTAAAGGTGAAGAAGGAAGATATTCAGAAGACTGCCTTCCATACAAGTTATGGGAACTATAAGTTTTTGGTGATCCCTTCGGACTTACAATTGCCCCTGCAATCTTCATGGATTTGATTAATAGAGTTTTTAGACATTACCTCGACAAATTTTTGGTAGTGTTTATCGATGATATTATCATCTACTCAAAGTGAAAGGAGGAACATAAAGAACATATAAGACTTGTGCTGGCAACATTAAGGAAGAAGAAGTTGTACGCCAAGTTCAGTAAGTGTGACTTTTGGATGAATCAAGTCACGTTCTTGGGACATGTGATCACAAGTGATGGAATTTATGTGGATCCTTCAAAAACAAAGGCGATTGAGGAATGGCCTAGGCCCTCTAGTGTCATAAAAATCCGTAGTTTTCTTGGATTAGCTGGGTACTATTGACATTTTGTGAGAAACTTCTCATGATTTTCAAGCCCGCTAACTAAGTTAACAAGGAAAGGGGTAAAGTATTTCTGGACGGAAGAATGTGAGGGAAGCTTAAGGAGATAAAGAGAAGGCTGATCACTGCACCTGTACTCACACTACCAAAAAGTGGAGAAAGTTTTGTGATATACAGTGATGCTTCAAAGAAAGGCTTGGGTTGCGTACTCATGCAGAATGATAATGTGATAGCCTATGCCTCACGAAAGTTGAAGATCCATGAGCATAACTACCCAACACATTATCTAGAGCTGGCGGCTGTGATTTTTTCCTTGAAAATCTGTCGGAACTACCTTTATGGTGAGAAGTGTGACATATACACCGACCACAAGAGCCTAAAGTATATATTCAAACAAAAGGATCTCAACATGTGTCAAAGGAGATGGTTAGAGCTAATCAAGGATTATGATTGATCTATTCACTATCATCCTGGAAAGGCGAACAAGGTAGCTGATGCTCTAAGTAGAAAATAACCTTCTACTATATCCATGTTGCGGATTGAGAAAGACCCTATCTTCTTGGATATGCAAAGAATGGATTTGGAAATCATAAGGGCAGGGGATACATCCTACCTTTCCCAAATTATTGCGCAATCATCCATCCAAGAGAAGATTAAGGAAGCACAAAGGGATTATGTGGAGATACAAAAGAGGGTGAATGCAGTAAAGGAAGGGAAGCTGTAAGAGTTCCATATCGACGATGATGATGTGATTCGGTTTGGAATGCGGCTTTGTATACCTTCATCACCCGGAATAAAGAAGGAGCTATTAGATAATGAACATAACTCAACTTTCTCTATCCATCATGGGAGTACCAAGATGTATCGTGATCTCTGAGAACACTTCTGGTGGGATAACATGAAGAAGGATATTGCAAAATATATATCAAGGTGCTTGGTATGTCATAAAGTTAAAGCTGAGCGACAAAAGTCCAAGGGTATGATGTAGCCATTACCTATACCCATGTGAAAATGGGAAAATGTTACTATAGACTTTGTCACGGGTCTCCCGAAGATGTCAAATGGAAATAATGCGATATGGGTTGTGGTTGATCGACTCACCAAGAATGCCCATTTTATCGCTATTCGGGAAGACCTCTCTCTTGAATAACTTGCAAAGATATATGTGAAGGAAGTGGTGAGACTGCACAGTGTTCCACTCTCAATTGTCTCTGACCGTGATCCAATGTTCACATCTAAATTCTGGAGGAGCCTTCAACATGCTTTGAGTACTGAATTAAATTTCAGCACGACCTATCACCCCCAAACTGATGGCCAGTCTGAAAGGACTATTCAGACGCTTGAAGATATGCTAAGAGCCTACTCTCTAGAATTAAAAGGTAGATGGGATCAGAATCTCCCATTGGTTGAGTTCTCATACAACAATAACTTCCACTCGAGTATTCATATGGCTTCGTATGAAGCTCTTTATGGGAAGTAATGTAGAACTCCAACCTATTGGGATGAAGTTGGAGAAATAAAGCTAATTGGACCTGATTTTGTTCAAGAGATGATAGAGAAGGTTAAAGTCATCCAAAAACACATCAAATCTTATCAAAGTAGGAAAAATAGCTATGCTGACAACCATCGAAGGGACTTGGAGTTCGACGTTGGAGATAAAGTATTCCTTCGAATATCTCTATAGAAGAGAGTCATGCGATTTAGGAAGAAAGGGAAGTTAATCCCTAGGTATATTGGCCCCTTTGAGATCCTTGACCGCATAGGAGCCGTGGCCTATCATCTTGCACTTCCACCGAATATGGATCAAGTTCATGATGTGTTTCATGTATCACTACTGAGAAAGTACATACTAGACCCCTCACATGTACTAAACTCAGAGGTGGTACAACTAGAAGATGATCTCTCCTATGAGGAGAAGCCAGTAAAGATTATGGACCGAAGTGATAAGGTTCTACGCAACAAGTCAACCCATCTTTTCAAAGTGTTGTGGAGGAACCATAAGTTTGAGGAAGCAACTTGGGAACCAGAAGAGGAAATGAAGGAGAAGTACCCTCACCTTTTTGTGTAAAGTGAAATTTCGGGGGTGAAATTTCTTAAGGGGGGAAGAATGTAACGACCCAAAGTTTTTCAATAGAAAATTCCCTTCTTATATTTATGTCATAAAAACACAAAATAATGAACTAGTAAGTGATAAGTGACCTTTAAACATAATTTTGTCACCCCTATGTTTGGAATTTTGAAAATCCGACATACACGGTTGTGTTCAAGATGGTTTTTGGAGTCTAATGAAACAAAAATAATTTTTGGTGAAAAGTAACCTACACTTATGAATATTAATATGACCCTTATGAATAGTAAATAAGAGTAACATTACCTATGAATAATAAAATAAAATTTAGACATCTTAGAAAGTGAAAATTTGACCATAGTAAACGTTTTTGGTATTTTATAAGTCATAAATAATTAATTATAATTAATTAATTAATTTAAAAGAATATTTATATCCCTAGAATGTATTCATAAATTATTGAATCAATGTCTAATAGTTTTTATATAATTTTATAAGACCCTTTTTAATTTTTGAAAGCACTATAAAATCAGTTTTATTCTTAAAAACTCTTTTTAAAGTAAATTATGATTTTAATTAAATATTAAATTAATAATATTTAGAAAATTATTTTTGAAAAATGGACTTCATTTTTGTATTCTACATGTCGAAAAATGGTTGGGGTAAATTTTTGGGATTTTTCTGAGATGCTTGAATTTTTGATGAATAGTTGAATCCGATAATTCACAATAAATGCTAAATAATATATTAATTGGGTCATGTGTGATGTTCTGCTGATGTAAGCCCACTTGGTTCGGGATTAAATTATAAAATTACTATTCTTGGTCATTCAAGACTCACTATTCCTTGTCTTAGGTGAAATTAATAAACTAATCAATTTTATATTAAGGAAACCCCTCTCCCCTCCACTATAAAAGCCACCCTTCACTCCCTCTTTTCCTCACACCTCTCAAGCTCCAATACTTCTATAAACTCTTCCCAAAAACCTTAACTAGACCATCCCCCACGTCCAAAATCTTCTGGTCTCATCAAAATACCAATCCTAGCTTCCTTAAAGAGGATCTCAAAGGAAGATTCTAGAGGTAATTTCTCTCCCGCTTCTGCTTTAATTTCCTTTCAAGTTCAAGTTCCTTTCTTGATCTCTACCCACCTATATTCATCCAAATTGTTTTGTAACTCCATTATTATACATATAATGTAATTTTATTATTCTAAGGGGATATTATATCACCCCACCCCCTTTCCCTCTTCCTTTTTTTATTAAAGAGAACGTTGTTCATGAGGTGTTAATTTATCACCTTCAAAAACGACATGCTCTCTTATTCCATTTCTACCTTCAGATCTGGTCATGAAACCATTTTTATGGTTGAAACAGAATATTTTATATGTATTATGTTCTATTTTAAGTTCTGGAAATAACCTATGTCCATATTACTAAGTGAAAAGTTAAAACAAGTTCGTTGTGATCCAAAAACCGCTCAAATTAACCCAAATAACCATCATTAAATTATTATCTAATCACTCGTCCACATGGATATAATATAATTCATTATAAAATAATTAAATCTAATGTAATATCATTAATAAAATGTAATATCAGTTCTGTTTGTTTACCCATGATCTACCCAAACATCAATTTAAGAATACAAGTGAACCACTCAAGAAAACCATGAAAACGAACATCACCGAACAATGTTTTTAAACTCTATAAGTCATCCAAAAGAAAATAATATAAAATAATGAAACCATAATGAACCCTATTAATGTATAAAAGGTTATGGAATTTCTAATTAATGAATATAATGTCATTATACAGGACATTAAAGAGAAGGAGGCATTCGAGTATCGAACCCAACTTTCATCCTTCGGGTTCTACTTCTTTCACTCCATTTTTGATATAGTCACTCCTTAAAGATCATTTTTTCATATTTTTCTTTACTTTTCTGGGATATACATGTTTTATACTTAAGTTTATGTCAATCCAAGTGTTTTCCGAAAGAACTATTCTCTTAAGAACTCAACTTTTACCTCTCATTCAAGGTTGATGATTCTTGTATCAAGTATGGTGTTCCCTCTTTATTTTGGGAACGCAAAGTTTATGAATGCGTTATTATGATATGAAACCCATTACTTTTCATGGGTTATTTATGTTCATTTATGTTATATGTTCATTGTGGCATTCATGATAAATGATAATGTTATGATGTGACGGGTGCGCCTGGAATTATATAGCGTAATATGAATGTTTAAATGTGATGGGTGCGCTTGAAATTATATAGCACTCCAATGCATTGGGTAAAGTGATGAATCTCATGAGTAAATGTGAAATTATGTGCGAAAAAGATGCTAGCTTGGTTCACAATTATGTGTGGTAGATAACCACTAAGACATGATGTTTCATTTTTATGCATTGCCACATTTCAAGTCTTTTATTTATACTCCTCTCATGTTCTTGATCTTTTTCCTATGTCATGATTATGATCACCCCATTCTATATTGTTCTTATCTATCCTCTTACTGGGATTTTAGCTCACACCTTTTGATGTATATCCTCATGTAGATACATATACTAAGGAGAGGACAAGTGCCAATAAGAAGCTATAGAAGAAGAAATTAAATGAATGTTTATGCTCGATGTTGTATTTGTTATGTGTGGTCCTAGTTTTCCCAAGACACTAAACCTTTGTATCCTATATGTGTAATACTATTATGTTGTTTATCTTTGAAATGATGTAATAGTAATGTAAGAAAAGTCCGGGTCACTATAGATATCCTCTGGGTCATTGATATGCATTTTATTTTAATTTTAATAGTTTTTAGAGTTTCTAGGGGTTCAAGGTTGAAAAATAAAATTTTGGGGAAAGAACGACTGGTGTGAGTGATTAGGGAATAATTAGGAGTAACTATGTTCCAAACCATGAAAATGGGGGTAAGGGATTATAGATTTTTTTTTAACACAACCTCTGTATGGTTATCCATACCATGTGTGACCTTGTAAGAAATTGTATGACTCATGGCTGTGGAGAGGGTAGCCTCGCACGATTAATGCACGATTTGTAAAGTAGTACTACCAAACCATGTAACATGCCTTATTTTATAAAAATTGTGATTTTAACCATATTCTATATTTAATTTTTAACCCTTAGGAATATAATTTTACCTCTTCTATTCAGATTAATTCTCCTCCTAGCCATGACCTTCCTTCCCCCTACATTTTGGTGTGACCTCCCTTCAGATTTGGTGGATTCTTCAAGGTAAAATCTCAATTCCTCTTGGTTTACTCCTTCTATTTCTATCTAATATCATGTTGTTACATTTGATTAGCGCCCCTTTAACCCTAATGAACATATATATCTAAATATAGGCCTTAGGTTGGGTTTTTAATGGATTTATTTAATGTTTATGTCGTTGAGGGTCCATCATCTTCCCTTATCATGATCTTTTATAAAGGTGACACATTTTCATTATAACTAAGGTATGTGTATATACATATACTAAATTTTATTTTATATTACCTTAGTTATTGAGTTTTCATTTTTTTTATTTATCCATTATGCTTGGGTTTATTTATTGAGGTTTTTATGCATTCATTATTGTTGTGTTTGGTGCATGTTGAAAAAATAATGGTTTTTTAGTTTTCCATTTGAAAATTAATTTTATGAATATAAGGTTTTTGATAAAATACCTTAAAAAAATATTATTTTTATATGAAATTTCAAAGAGACTTTGAAATGGGATTTCATTGGAAACCTTTTTTTCTTGACTATGAGCCTTATTATGTATGATGAATGTGGTTATGGGTGCACGTGGGAGACTTGGGTGCATGGGTTATAGAATGGGTGTTTCCATAGCCTTAGGATTAATCTAGCTATCGTTCATTTCTGGTTACCTCAAGAACTATGGTTTGGATTACTTATTTAGGTTCACATTGGCCAACCAGTGTTCTATAAGCAAATGCTAGGCACCTAGAGCCCGTATGTTGGAGCTTCTCTATGTGGAATATTTAATTTGATCTTTTTATGAAATGAATTTATTTTATGCTCACACATTGTTTGATTTTTATCACCTGGTTTTCTATTTTTTCCCTCAATTATACTTGTTATTGTATTTACCATGTCACTTATATTCATGAATTTTTTTATATAAAACCAAATGATTTATAAAATTATTCTAAAATAAATTATTTTCAAGACACAATTTTTCAAAATATAATCTTTAGTTTTCATTATGAAAAGTGATATTTAGATTTATGGTAGTATCCTACTAGGATTTAACACACACCCAACATATTCCATTATACATATTAAGACTTGGTTCTATTTGACATAGATAAAGGAAAAGGAGTCTCATCACATAACATGGATTCTTTATGCTTATGTCATCATCCATAATATGGGTTGGTGGTGGCCAAGAGCCACATGAAGACACCTTGTCTAGAATTTTAGGATCCTATATATATATATTTTTATTTTGGGGTTATGTATTGTCTAATTCAGCCTAGATTATATTTTGACTCTCATGATTATTCATACAAATTTGGGATTTCTTACTTTAGTTATATTATGTGATGTTTTTATGGTTTATAGTTATGATACTACTACTTACACTCTGTATAACACGGATTATATTATTGTAACATTTTGTTTGATGACATGGATACCCAACCTATGGATGGTTCATTCCAGATTCTTGGTTAGAATACTTGAAAATTTTTACTTGACTTTGAGGGTGAAATCATTCCCATGGGTTAGAATTAGTACGTTGTTGCTTTTTACCATCCTGGGGTGGTCGAGTATATGCCTTGCAATTTGTGGTGGGTATAACTATGTGATATGGAAGATTGAAATGAGTTAGTTTGTTACAAAATGGTATCATATCCCCTCTTATTATTTAGGGAAGCATGGTATCATTGAGTAGGAATGTCAAGACTCGAGTAAGGGTGAAGGGGAGTGTCTAAGATACTCTTCTTTGTTCTAGATCTCAATTTACCAAGGGTGGTCATGATTTTGTGCGAGTTGATTTTTATTATGATTAATTTGATGGATTTTTGAGATTTTTTTGTTTTTCTATGTTTACTTGAGTTTATTTTCTTAAGGTTATTTTAAATGAATTATGTATTGATTGGTTTTTTTTATGTCTTATGTTTTTAGAACATGCCTCCTAAAAGGACCTCTTGAAATATGAGGGAGGAAGCTATGAAGAATAATCCACCAAAAAATCCTCTTATTGAATCCTAATTCATTTAATCTTAATCAATACTATTTAGTATTTCAATAAAGATAGTGATCTAAAGAAAGTATAGTCAATGGATCATACCTTGGAGTTCAAGATTTGGAATTCAGCTATGTTTCATGGTGAATAGGGGCCTTAGTAATTGCAATAATGGTTGGAAAATACTGAATGTATATTATGATTTCTATAGACACTAGAGACATAAAAAGTAATATTTTTAAATTATACAATGGAAGGGACAAGTAAAAGGTGGTGGGACTTGGTTGTGTTGGCTATACTTCATGGAGGCCTCACTTGGTATGAGTTCAAGAAAATGTTTAAGCAAAAAATTTACCTAGAGAATTTATGAGTGCTGAAGGAATAGGATTTCACAACCTTGGAGTAAGGGGATTGATCTATGATGGAGTAATCTAATCAGTTTTCTAATCTAGAACATCTTTCAATCGAGCTCCTTGTGACTGACTACTTGAAGGTGCACCACTTCAAGATGGGTTTAAAGCTAAAGATTAGGTCCAAGGTTATTCTTCTATTCTTTCCCACCTATAATAAAGTGGTTTAATTGGTTTCTATAGTTAATTAAGATATATAAAGGATGAATGGTATGAGATATACCCCCACTATTATATGCAAGGTCCAAATTTCCTCTTCAAGGATAAAAAGAAAGTGAGAGGAGTCAGAATAGGGAAGTACCTGGAGTGTGAAACGTTCCTCTGACTCTGTTTCAGTAGTCTCGTTAGGGTGGAAGCTAATTTAATATTATCAATGTGTCAAGGCAATGAATTCCAAGAAATACTACCAGAAATATCTGAGACCCTTCCATCAGTGTAAATGCTGGGACACCTCCAACATTATTATTGGTACTCACCCTAGGGAAATAAAGTGGGTTCCACTTATAAAAAGGGTTCTTAAGTGAAACAAAATGAATTTAAGTGGGAGGGATATCATTCTAAAGTGAAATAGGACTCTCATTCCACTAAGAAACCTCAAGGTAGGCCCAATATGGGTTCTTGTATTCATGAAATAATGAACCAGATGAGTCAAAGGAGGGACCAATGAATTTCAAAGGTATGTTGTTTATTTATTCATCTATGTTCTTGGATTTATTTAGCATAGGTACAACCCATTCATTTATTTCATCTAAGTTTATTAATTCCTTATAAATATTATTTGAGTTAATTATATATGTAATTTATATATCTACTATGTTAGTAAAGATGAGGTAGTAAGGTTTTAATTGCTCTAAGTACCGTGTGATCATCACCGATGCTGTGGTTGTTTGGGATTTCTTAGTTTTGGATCTAAACATCTTCGACCTTATCTTCGATATGGATTGAATGGTGAGTGTTAAAACTTTTATTGACTGATAACACCATAAGGTTTCATTTCTGTCTCATAATAGGAATACTCATGAGTTTAAAGGTGAGTGGGACTCAATTTCAAGTATAAAAGGTAAAATTATTCCAATTATAGGATCTCTTTCAGGTTAGTTTTTCAAAATTATTCTTGATTCCATTAAATTGAGTTCAGGTGAAAAGATTTTATTGGCAGTGGATAAGTACCCCGAGGTCTTTCCTAATAAATTTTCTAGTTTATCGCATTCATAGTAGGTAGATTTCACAATTAACCTACTTTTTGGGATGACCCCCATATTCTTTCCATATTACAGAATATTCCCTTATAATTTAAGGAGTTAAAATTCTATTTATAATATCTCAATAGCAAGGGATTAATTTTCCCAAGCATGCCACTATGAGAATCATTGGTTCTATTTGCAAAGAAGGAAGATGGAATCCTCCATATTTTCATTGAATACCATAATATCAATATAGTGATGATCAATAATAAGTATTTGTTTCCTCAGATTGAATAATTTTTTTGACCATATCAGGAGTTCCTAGTTGTTTTCAATGATTAACTTTAGGTAGGGGTACCACTAGTTGTGGGTGGGGGAGATAAATATTCCTAATATTTCATTATGAAGTTGGTATGAGAATTTTGAGTACTTGGTTATGTTATTCAGTCTCATTAATTTCATTATGGTCTTTATGAATTTGATAAACCATATATTTCATCAGTATCTTAAATCCTTAATGGTAGTGTTAATTGATGATATCTTGGTTTACTCCAAGATGAAGGAGGACCCTGAGGTCTATTTGGACATCATATTTGGGACCTTGAGGAACCAAAATCTATGTATGAAATTATTCAAATTACAAATTTGGATTTAAGAGGTGAAATTATTAGATCACATGGTATATAAATGAGGAATTTTTAGAGGAATCAAATAATATTTGGGCTGTGATATCATGGGAGATACCCAAGAACATATTTAAGATCAAGAGTTTTACGAGATTAGTGAGATATTATAGGTGTTTTTTGAAATATTTGTATAGGATAGAGTCTCTTTTGACACATCTAACCTATAAAAGTGTGAATTATGAATGAGATGAGAAATTCCATAGATCTTTTTAGGTACTAAAAGTGAGACTAAAATATACTCATATTTTGATCCTCCCAGAAGTAGGCATGGGATATGCTGTGTATTGTGATGCCTCAGGTACAAGGTTGGGGTTTTTCTTGATAAAGGGTTACCAAATGGTTTCCTATGACTCATGTTAGTTTCACCATAATGAAAAGAAATACCCTAGTCATGATCTTGAATTGGTAGTGATGATCCATGCACTGAAAATATGGAACTACTATCTTTTTAGGGGAAAGTTAATGGTGTATTCCGACCACAAAATTTTGAATTATATCTTCACCCAATGAAATCTAAATATTATATAGATTATGTGGGTATACTATCTTAAATTTTTTGATTTTTATATGGATTACACTTTGGGAAAGGTGAATATTGTAGTCAACACACTGTGAAAAAAATTTCGAACTCAAAAAATGAAAGAGTTTGAGGACGAATGGGTTCTAATGAGTTTCAATTAGAGGCGTAAGAGGAGGATGGACATGTTTTTTTGACTAGTATGCAGATAAAATCATATCTTGATGAAAAAATTCACATTGGGAAGGAAGAAGAACCATATTTTTAGTGGATTATAAGAATCATAAATGGTGAGGAGACCTTAGGTGACTTGTCTTGGTCTACTGATGGATTCATCAATTTTCAAAAGTGGTTTATAGTCCCTTTGTATATGAGGTAGGATATAATGAGTGGTGGTAACCACTCTAGACAAGACATTAACCCAGAATCTACCAATATTTTTTATAATTTTAAATGTCGATATTGGTGGCCTAGGATGAAATGCTCTATCATTGATTTGTATCTCGATGCCTCACTTGTTAGAGAATCAAAATTGATCACCAAAAGTCAGATGTATTGTTTTATCCTCTCCATATCCCAGTGTGGAAATGGGAAGATATAACTATATATTTTGTTATTTTATTTTAATATAATAATAGTAGGAGAAATTCTATATGGGAAATCATTGATCAGTTAAAAAATTGACCCCATTTCATCCCTATCAAGAAGAGAACAAAAGTGGAGGATCTTAGACACATTTATGTTCAATAGATTATTAAAATTCATGGTGTGACCTCAATAATAATTTCAAAAAAAGACCCAATATTTCCATAACATTTATAGAAGGGACTCTAGGGGATTTGGTCTCCCATTTAAAATTAATAATGGAATACCATTCCTACACTAATGGCTAGATAGAGTGGGATATTCATATTCTTGAGGATATTATCCAAGATTACATCATTAACTTTTGTTTCTTATAGGAGAATCACTTATCATTAGATAAATTTTCCTATAATAATAAATACCAATCCTAGATAAATATAGACTCTTTAAAATCACTTCATAGATGTCTATTTTAATCCCCTATGTATTTGTTTGAGTTGGGAGAGCATTTTATTTTGGAGATGTATATTGTTCAGGAGAGGATGATAAATGTCTAGTTGATTCAAAAAAGTTTAGATATAGGTTAGATTCATTAAAAATATTACACCAACCATTATCATCATCTAATAGAGATTGATTAAGGTGATATGGTTTTTCCTAAAGCTTATCCTTGACCGGGGAATCATTGTTTAGGGAAGCAGGGTAATCTAGCACAACAAAATGTTGGGAATTTCTAGATAGTGAAGCATCTTGAGAAGGTGTCATACCAGTTTTCATTTCTAGATCATATGAACTCAATATATGATGTATTAAAAATTTCCCAACTGAATAAGTATAATTTATATCTAATCCATGTGGTGGATTAATAGAGTTTGGATTTGGATATCATGACCTCTATTATTGAGAATCCTATTCATATCCCAGACCATAAAATTAATGTGCTTTAAGGAAAGTTTATTCCTCCAAACCATGTTCCATATAAGCATGGTTGGGATAAACACAATACTTGGGAGTGGGAAACCTTGGTGAGAGAGTAATGCAATCATCTTTTTATAGAAGCTAATACTTGAGGACTTTTTAAGGACATAAAGTGGCATGGTGGGGAGAATTATGACACTGGTCAGGTCATTGGTATGTATTTTATTTAAAATTTATTTTAATTATAAGTTTTTTTGGAGTTTTTAGTGGTTTGGGGTAAAAAAAATGAATTTTGGGGGAAAATGGTAGTGTTCATGGTTGGTTCATAGTTAAGAGTAACTGTGCACCAAAATTTTCAAATGGGGGTAAGGGAATCTATAACTATTTAATATGGTCTCTACACACTTAGCTATATTATATGGTACCTTTTAGAAAACCATATTTCTCATGGAAATGGAAAGGGTATCCCACATATTTGGCACATAGTTTGAAAAACCATATGGCCCACCCTATTTTGTAAAAAAGTGAGATTTTACACATATAAACTCTTCAATTTTTAACCCTAAAGCCTCTTATTTCTTCATTTCCATTTTAATTAGTTCTACTCCTAGATGTTTCCTCCACACCCATTCTATTTTGGTGGGATATCCTTTCAAATTTGGTGGATTATTCAAGGTAAACTCTTTATTTCTCTTGATTTATTGCTTATCTTCCATGTAATTTCAAGATCTTCCATTTCTTTCTTATACCTATATACTTAATGACCATGGAGGTCCAAATATTGGGTTTAGTTTTGGGTTTTGATGAATTTATTATATTTTAGGCTAGTGAGGGTCCCTCTTATTCCCTTATAGTGATCTTTTTCATAGGTAACACATTTTCATCAGAACTAAGGTATATGTCTTTATATATACAAAGTTTTCCCTTTAATTATCATGATTATTAAGTTTTTTCATTTATTTTTTATTGATCTATTATTCTTGGGTTTATTTTTAGGGATATTATACATGAGTTATTATTTTTCTTGGCGTATGTTGAAAAAATAATGGTTTATTTTGGTTTTACCTTTGAAAGTCAAGTTTATGCCTACATAGTGTTTGATAAAATACATTCAAAAAAAATATTGTTTTTAAATTAAATTTCAAAGAGAAATTAAAAGGGTATTTTTTTAGAAACCTTGTTTTCTTGATTGCGGGTCCTATTGTGTATGATGAATGTGGTTGTGGGTGCACATGAGAGACCTTAGGTGTGTGGGTTATAGGATAGGTACTACCCTAGCCTTAGGCATGGGCTTGCTATGTGTCATTTATAGTGACCTAAAGAGGCCCAAGTTGGTTTACTTATTTAGGTTCACATAGGTATCCAATGTTTTTTGAGTGATTTCTAGAAACCTATATTCCATAGGTCATAGCTCCCCCACGCGGCAAATTTATTTTGAGCTTGTTATGACATTCCTTTATTTTATGTCAATGTGTTGTTTTATTTTAATCACTTGGTTATATATTACTTTCCTCAGTTATACTTGAGATTAAATTTAATATTCCACTTATATTCATGGCTTTTTTATAAAAAAATAAAGTATTTTTAAAATTATTATTAAATAAATGATTTTCAAAAACATTTTTTTTCTAATTAGAATCATTAGTTTACATTGTGAAAAGTGATACGTAGATTCATGGAGGTATCCTACAAGGATTTTAATCACACTCTAGATATTAAATTGGGATTATACCGAGTTGAATCTATCTGAAACATAGAAAGGAAAAGGAATTACATCACATAGTAGGGATTATTGATGCTTATGTATTCTTAATGATTTGGGCTACTGGTGGCTAAGAGTTATATGGAGATACCTTGTCCGATGTTTTAGGATACTCTATTTTTTTGTATTTTGGGACTTTGGTTATGTATCAAACAATTAATACAAGATCATATTTCGACTCTCATTCTCATTTATATGACTTTGGGCTTTCTTTATTTAGTTACATTATGTTATCTGTTCATGGTTTATGGTTATGATGTTACTGATTATACTCTTTATGGTATGTCTCATATTGTTGTAACTATTTATTTTATGGAATGGGTATCCAACCTAAGGATGGGTCATTTTGGATTCCCATTTAGAATCCTTGGAATATTTTACTTGATTATAAGGTTAAAATCATTCCAATAGGTTTGCATTGGTACCCTGGTGCTTATCTCCAACCGAAGGTGATCGAGAACATACCTTAGGATTTGTGGCTAGACAATATGGGCGATGTAACAGATCAACCTAGGCTGGTTCATTATAGTCTAAATTCATGATGTGTGACCAAAATAACCAGGTAATGTGTTCTTAAACACTCTCTACAAGGATAATACTTGAGTATGATCTAGGCTAAGGGGAGTTATCCTTGTTTAGTAACTTCATGTGACTATTTATTAATCATTCACCCTAAATTCTTAACTAGTGATACATTGTTCAATCAAATGTTTTTTTTGATGATTTATCGATCATTTTTATATGGTTTTGTATCAGTGAAAAAAT
Organism: Viscum album; assembly: GCA_963277665.1. Taxonomy (NCBI): domain Eukaryota; kingdom Viridiplantae; phylum Streptophyta; class Magnoliopsida; order Santalales; family Viscaceae; genus Viscum; species Viscum album. The sequence goes on from OY728132.1 coordinate 469,916,298, forward strand.
TAATCATCTATAATTCTTGATTAGTGATGTGTCAACTACACCGATGGGTGTTATAGACAATGATTTGGTGGTGGTTCATCCTTCTTATGAGTGAAATGGTGGCCTTTCATCCACTTATAACTAAGGAATCAGTGATGTATCAATCACCATAGAGATGTTTCATGGTATTAGATCATTCATCTAGAGAACATGGTTAATGATAAATCATTAACCTACATGATGTTAGTGGTAATTCACTATTCATCTAATGGTACCTTATTCACCACCATTGTTGATATGGTTCCTCCTCCAAAGTAAATTTTTATTTCATTTTCAAAAGAGCCCACTTGGGGAAAATCTTAAGACCTTACAAAGGAAACAAAGCACTGAAGCAAAAAACAACTGAAATACCAAAACAAAAGCATACCTCACTGGATAGGCTACCCAGATGGATCAGCCCAATACTTCCACACTAATTCTTTGATTTTGGTATCTGGGTGTGAGGTGACAAAACCCTCTAACTTGATTGAAATAAAATCCATCAACTCCAGGAATAAGTCCATATCAACCGGATGGCCAAAATCCAGGAAAAATACATCAAGTTGATATGTGTACCATGAAATCTGTTCTAGGATGAGATTATCTGGATACCTCCCTTTCTCGAGTCTATCCCAATCCTTTGATATCAAGGCATCACCCCCAAGTCTTGATCTACTGATCTCTTCTTGTGCAGCCTTCCCAAACTTGCTGAATGCTACTATCATCTTACCATTAAGAATCAGGGGTCTCACAATATCTACCTTATGATCACCCAAAGATACACCCACCTATGAGGGGATGGAGTCTGAGAGAGATTTTGGAGTAAAGTTTCCCTCACAAATTTGGCTCATGTCTCCCCAGGAAGTGCCTTTCCTTCCCACTTCTCTAGTTAGCTTTGGTTTAGGGAGGTAGGAATAGTATTTCCTTCTCTTGGTCTTATTATTTTCAAGGGATGGAAAGTCCCCAGAATCCCAAGAGTCTTTTTTCCCTTTCTACCTACCTGAGCAAAAAAAAAACTTCAACAAGGACATCCACTTCCCATTCAGAAGCCGAGTTATATACTTCATCAATCTCTCTGCCATTAATAAAAAACTTTTCAGGGGAAGAAAGATTGTCCATCACCTGAATTGCTTCAACACCTCCATATTTCTTTTGATTATTTTTGGATCTCACTGATATCCATCCATTTTCTTCTTTGGAGTTAGGGACAACCTCTCCCAGGGGCCCTAATTGGACCAATAAGGTTTCCTCTACTCCCGATTGTACATTATGACATACATGTTCTATGACCTTGTTTTCCTCTATGTTGGGGGGGATTAACACCTCCCCTTGGGGGTTTCTTAGCTCAGACTGACCCCTAGTTGTTGGTACCCCATCCATACTTGTGGTCCTCGCTTGATAATTATTGTTCTTAGACTGCTCCTTTTTTCCACCCAGATCTTACACCTGGCCAATAAAAATTCCAGACACCTTAAGGCACCCCTTGCTCATGCCGAGAAGCTATTGGAATCATTGTCCTACTGATCACCACTCCACTATCTTGGAGATCACTACCCACTAGCTGAGGGTTGGAGACTCCCCATGAACCAAAATGGAACTCAATATAGAATTCAGCTATAGGTAGATGGGAATTCAGTTGGTAAGTTCCTGAGACGTACCCAACCTCACTGGTAGGCCAACCTTGCTGCACTTCCTCCATCTAGGGTGCGGCCTGGGGATTACTGCAAACCGCCTTGCGGTACAGAGATGCAATGTGTCCTTGCCGACATCAGCTTTCACATAAAGGAGGATGCGCTTCATAAATAACCTTTTGTTTGAAACGATATTCCCCCTACAACACTGATCCAGATGAAATCTGGGAGACGTTTGGATAGGTCAGCTTCCACACACAAGCGGTCATAAACGGGATGCTGCAGCGATGGTGAATGTATATCTAATCACAATAATCTACCGCAATTATTCCCTACCAGGCGTAAAATTACAGGATTGAAAAAGGGAAGGGGTAAACCTGGAAGGCACACCCACACCGTGACCATAGGTGGATCCTAACCCATGTGATAGTCAATCAACCATCGAAACAGAAGGAATTGAAATGAACTAAAAACTCGGCATTCATGCGACCAATACCCCAGAAAATCTTCCTCCTCTTGAAACAGTAGCAAGAAACTTTTTGAATCTAGATGTCTGATCAAGATGAATCTCTTAAGGCCCCAAGATGACCTGACATGTAGTGCGAAATCACGAAAAGATGGACGCCTTCGATCGAATCGAGAAACCAGCGCCAAGAAAATGTAATGTAAAGGTGATAAATTTTTCATTGTGACTTATAATTTAGAGGGTGATATATAATTAACTTCCAAGGTGTGTTTATACCATGGGTTCATTATCCCATTTTGTAACTGGCTGAAGCAGGTATGGTCACACATGGGTTGGATATCAAGAAACTCATAATGCAAAGGGTTATTTATTTACTTTCTTTAGTAGTATTTTATATTGATCATACACTTGTAGTTATTGGATTTGTTTAGAGACACCATTGGTGGTAGGAAAATAATCTTTACTCACACCTTACCTAGGAACCTTGGTACCTAAGAAAATTTCATGATCGCATACACTAATAATGGAAAAGGACCTGTGTTGGATGGATGAGTAGGTGAAGCAATGTTAGAGTCCATATATAGGACCTAGAGAGGATTTAAAACCTAGTTTTTTAGAATTATAATTTATTTTTATTACTTCTGTATAACTTATACATGGTTAACCCATGGGAAAACTTATTTTAGATATATGATCATGTGACAATATGATATATTTCATTTTTTTTATAACATGTACTATTATTATTACATGGTTGACCCATATCTATAATTTTCATGTTATGTTTTCCATGTGATTGATTGGTACTATCATTGATTTGATTGTGTTTTATGGTTATTTTTACATGAGTTTATAGTCCCCAATCCTTTTATACATTGATCCTCATTACTAATTGGTAGCCTTAGGTGTACAGGGATACACACCTAAGGCAAAGCCATGCTGCCATTCCATCTACCATTTGGGTGAGCTAGGCTATGATGTTACACCATTTGTGGCTTGAGGTTGACCCATTGATTAAGTGGAATTATTTTATAGTTGGTTCACAAACCCACATATTGACTGTCTCTCCTAATAATTTATTAAATTAATGATTTTAATAATAATATATGAACTATTTTTAAATCATAATGGTCATATTAAATGATATATGGAATCCATAATACACAACCTTTTCCAATTAAGGATCCAAAATTTGAAAAAACTCATCATAGGACCACCATTTTTTGCAATGAATTAGGGAAGTATTAAAATTATTAAAATTCCCATTTATAAAATTAATTCCTCTTATAAAGTATCTCACTATAAAAAAATATTATCATCATAAGATATATTTTTTCAATTAGTGATAGTTATAACCTTTATTAAATACTTTAGCAGTGGTTATGGAAAACTAATAATAATGAGATACATAATTTATTTAGTGATGGTTGTTAGTAATTTTTGGTATATTATAATTTTTAGTGGTGGTTATTTTAACATGAATAATAAAAACACCCATATTTCATTTATTATTACTTTTATATCTACATATTAGTAAATATATATTTTCAAATACACACACACATAAACACACACACACACACACACAATTACTCATATATTTATATGTAAATTTATTATAAATACATTTATATAACATATTTATATGTTTTACTTATATAATGTATTAATATGGTGTATTTATATGATGAATTTATATAATGTTTTAATATATTGTATCTATATATTGTACATATATATATAATGAATTTATATAATGTATTTATATAATGAATTTATATAATGTGTTTATATAATGCATTTATATAATGTGTTTATATAATGTATTTTTATAATGAGTTTATGTAATGCATATATATATAACGTATTTATATATTGTATTTATATATATTGTATTTATATGATGTATTTATGAAATTAATTTATATAATACATTTATATAATGAATTTATATAATTTATTTATATAATGTATTAATATAATGTATTTATATAATGTTGATGAGTCCCTTTCAGACAGTTCTCTCACCTTAGAGATCCAGGGTTTCCTCTATCCTCACTATCTTCTTACTCTCAATCTATGGATTTTTTAGGTTTACTCTTAGATGACTCTAGTCTTGGTATCGCCTCTTATGAATTTGTGGTTTTTTATTCCTCTCTCAGTTCTTGGTTCATTTTTATCTACTTTGGGTTTTTCCTTTTTCTTTATTTTGTATTTCCCTATCATTATTGTTTGGTGGTGTTGGGTTGTACAATGTGACATCATAGGCCTCAAATGCCACTACCAATTCCCTTTTCTCCTGAACCATCATGTTAAAATGCGCATTGTTTTGAAAAAATGGTTCTCTAGAGGTTTGATATAGTGTTGGTGGTGATGCTTGGTGGATCATTTCATCTATTTCTTGTGGTTTTGATTCATGTTTTCTCCTTCCATGTGCTGGTATATTTTTAGTTCATGGTCACTTTTGTTGGCTCGTTTACCCTCTTCTACTCTTTCTACCTAACTTATTTGTTCTAAACCCCATTCTTATTCTAGGGAAAAAGTGATATTGATAGTTTGGGATATTATAAGTTGAATCATTTAATTTTGATGGAGTGTCTCACATTGTATTAATTTTAATCTTCAATGTATGGTTAGTATTTATTGGTCCATTCTTTCTAAGGTTCCATAAAGTCTATTGTTCACATTTGATTTTATTCAATATCTTCTTAGTGATTCCAAATCCATCTGGTGTGAGAGATTATTCATTTAGGTCTGGGTTTTTAAGTTCTAATGATTTGATGGGGTTCACATTAATGGAATGATTCATGGTGTTTTTCTATGTTAGTTTTTGAAGCTTCAATTCCCAATGAATTTTTATCAAGACATTCACATGTCATGACTCAATGTTGAGTCACTAGCCCGCTTCAAATGCTACTCTAACTTCATGTTCTATAACTCCTATACTAGTTATCATAGAGTGGTGGGTTTCAAAGAGGCTTTGAGATGTGTTGTTCAAGAGGTTGAAAATTTTACAAGTGGTGCATACTACGTATCGCTAATACTACTCTCCAGCTTCATGTCTCTTTCTTTGTAGTTCTTATTAATGGTGTTTTTCTACTAGTGTTGGTTTTAAATCCTTATTGGTGGATTTAAATGTTTTTCTTTTTGTTTTAGTTTATATTTTGTTAGATTTATAGTTGTTTTTGAGTGAGAAAGGATGAATTGGTTCTAACAGTGATGATCATTAGGTTTCCGATGGGTGGATTTCGTAGGTGAAGTGGATGATGATGATAAATATTGGGCATGTTGTGGTGTATGAATCCAGATGGATCATGAGTTCTTGGATTGATTTAGTGTTGTGTTTAAAATTTCAATTTGGTGGTGAGCTTAATGGTGTGTTGGGAGGGGTTACAAGTGAGAGACTTTAGGTAATAACTATTTATGTGGATCGAGGTAGCTTGATTCTAGATTTAGGATGATTCTATTTTTAGACTCATTTTTGTTTTTAAATTTAAAATGTTTTTGGGTGTGGGTTACTATTTGTACCGTGGTCCTTTTATGTATGGTTAAATATAGCATTTTATAGATACTAATCAACCTAAAAGTGGTTCATTTGAAAATAAAAAAGTGATTGGAAGGTAGGAGGTATTTATATAATGTATTTATATTATTTATTTACATATTTTATTTATATAATATATTTATATAATATATTTTTATACATATTTACACACACATTTATATAATATATGTATATATTACAATTATAATATATTTATATAATAATTATTAATTAATCAATTTTATTATTATACATTCAAATAAATAAAAATAATAAATGATTTAACACATTATTATTATTATCATTAAATCTAATTTTAAAAATAAAATTATATGTGGTTTTGAATCATTGTAAAAATAAGTAATTAGCATCTAACCCCCTTTATTTTTATTAAAAAAAATATAATCAATATTTATCTGTGGATTTTGGACAACTGTCAATAAATTTATGGGAAAAAAATTAGTGGCTATTAAAAACCACTCTAATATTTTATTAATTTTTTGAAAATCATATTTAATATTTTACAGTAGTTTTTAGGTAACTTCCCATAAATTTATGAAAAAATAGTGACGGTTAAAACCATATTTAATTTTTTTAAAATTATATTTAATATTTAGTGGCAATTTTGGACAACCGTTGCTAATTTTTCAGAAAAAAATTAGTAGTGGTTATTTATAACCCCCTCTAAAAAAGATATTCAATTTTACTATTTTTTAAAATTTATTTCCATGTGGTGAGATGAAAAATTATTTACAAAAATAAATTTTATGTTATTTTATTTTTTAAGTAGTGTCTATCAATGATTTACATAATAAAATGGAATATCATGATGTGATAACACTTGATAGATTACTAAAAGATTTTTTTTTGGTAAAGTGTCAACATTAACCTTGGAGAACTCTGGGATTGATTAATATCACTAAGAGGAGGGGTGAATCCATGATATAATGTCACTTTAAAACTTTTAATAGTTTTATTTAAATAATTTTTTTACTTTTCTCATAAGTTAGTGTAATATGATATGTCTTAATTTATTAATTGCACCATGAAATCTAGGGGAGATTGATACCCTACTACACACAACCCTTTCCTTTTTATCGTGATTGATCAAAGATTTTCATTTACAATGTATCCAAAAACTATCCTCTTATGATCCCCAAAAAATTATAAATACAAATTCAAAATTATAAAAATGAAGAAGATGAACAATTGATATTTATTTTCACTACCACAATGATAATCTTACTATTCAATAAAAATCAAATTCTTTTAGTTTTCATAAGTGAAACATAATTAACATAATTCTATTCACCCACTATTCTCATGGGTTCTTAGATACTAATAATAAATTTTATTCTCTATATTATGTAGGGATATTGAAAATTTCTATGAAAATTTCTAAGGAATATAGAAAGATTCTTTCAAAGATCTTACATTATATTTAATGACACAATGAGTTATATGTATGTTTATTTAAAACATAGAGCTCTTTCTTTCTTATATTTGTGAAAGGTTATTCAAGAATAAAGGAAACTTAAATTCTCATACACTTATAGAGATATAAATACACTTCTATTGAATTCTAAATAAATTATGGTGGTTTATTTTATCCTCTCAACATGAGTTTCACCATATTATTATATAAAAAATAATATCCTAAGAAATCTACTCACCTTATTTTATTTTTTATGGATATGTATTTTCAATATAGAATACACACTATATCATTACTTTTTTAATAACCTTTATTTATTCATCATGAATATATAATATTTTTAGTATCTCTTATCATTCTAAATAGTAAATTAATTCTTGAAATTTTATTAGAAATAAACTTTCTCCATGAATTTTCATCATTTATTCATTTGGGTAAAAGATGATCTCCAATGTGTAATCAATTGTTTTTAAGTCATATACAAGGATATTTGTTAATTTCTTATTAATTTTATAAGATTTATAACATATAAATTTTTTTAAGGGAAAATTCAAAACACAAGGGGACATCATCAAACAACTCTCACAAGTCTTCACCTACCTTCGACTTCAAAAATAAATCATATCCAGTTAAAAATATACACAAAATCCAAACCCTGAAATGGTAGTTTAAACCACATCTTGTTTTGTGATAGTGTGATCCATGACATGGTGAAGATTATAAAACTATAGTTTAGTGTGTGGTAGTGTATACGCTATGTGATAATGTGTGACTCAACCTATTTCACCCAACCTAAGATATCATGTTTGAATTAATCAGCATGTGATAATTATTTGAGGAGTTTAAACAAAAAGATATATTATTTAAAAATTAAATAATTGATCATAATGATGAACAAAGAGTTACACAGGTTTGTAACTTATTAAATTTTATTGGATCATTTCCATCTAATAGCCAAACATATAAGAAATATTTAAAATCCAAGGAATTTCGTTGGAATACTATATAAGAAATATCTTGGTTTATGAATTTGAAGTATGTGTATGGAATTAAAATATGAGATTCATGTTGTGAAAACCCCTTGAACCTAATCTCTCTTTTGATATTATTTTTATTCAATATTTTAACAAAAGGTTTTAACGAACCATGGCTTAAATAAGATCATTCCCAAGCATTGGGAGATTAACTATAGACCATGAACTCCCTAAGTGGAAAGAGTATATTAGTTGCTTATTAGTGATCACTATCAAGTGTATGTGGAAATAGCTTGGATAGATCAAATCATTAAATAAAAGGTATGTATTCTTTATTTTCTTATTCATTTCAAATGAATGGGTAAATATTATGGAAATTTGGGTTTTGGTTGATTATTTTTACCATATTTGGATAATGTTTTTCTCCTAAAAAACTCTTCAGTGGTATCAAAGTATCCTCTATTATGTTTAGATTAAATTTATTATCAGATAAAGAAATTAAGAAATATGATATTCCAAAACCATGGCATGTTTTATAAAAATAATCATGGATCTTTATTTTTTTTCAAAACTATGATGTAATTTTAAAAAGAAACACGAATAGTTTTATTAAAGTTATAAAACTATGTCATCATTTGAGAAAATGGGAATGGAAAAGTATTTATAAAATAGAGTATCATAAATGATAAGATTACTCCATATTTTATTGAAAAAACACTCATGGTTAGTATTAAAAAATGATGTACTTAATAAAACCATGATGTAGCTGAATAAAACCACATCATGGTTTAAAAAATATTATTTTAAAAAGTTCTTCCCAAAAAAATTGGTTAAATGAAAATGGACATGGTTTTACCTTTACAATAGTTCCTACTTGTGATAACCCATGTTGTGGTTTTAGTAAAAAATCCATCATAGCTTTTTATTTTTAAAAGAAAAGTTGTTTTTATTAAAATTATTAAAAATATTCACCATTGTGAGCCCATAGGGCGTAGAACAAATTCAATTTATGGCTTTAAATCATACCAAAAACATTTTGGTATATATTACATAGGTTTAAATTGGATATAAAAGGTTAATCAATTTATAAATAGTTTATAAATTGTAAAATAAGGTAAATATAAATGATTTTATATTTTAATATGAAATTTTCATATTAAAAGGCCTTATTTTGGAAAATTATTTAAATGATACAAAAAAGAGAGTTTTGGTTTATTTGATCAAAGGTTTAAATAAATTAAAATATTTTATATTTAGTTTATATAAAATGTTTACATAAAATATGAAATATTTATATGATTATAAAAGTTTTCATAAATGTAATATTTTTTGAATATAAAGGACTTCATATTATATTCTAGGTAAATTAATAACAAGAGAAAGTTCATAGTGAAATAAATATGAAATGTTCAAGTTTATTTATTTATGTAATGTCCATAAAGCATGTTAAAATATAAAGTGTTTATAATTTTTTATTTATGAAATAATCATAAATGCTTATTTTTATGTCTAAATTTATGAATTTTATATTTATTTAGTTTATTCAATATATTATTATTCTTGAATATAAAGTGTTATATTATGAATGGATGTATTCTCTAGTTTAAATTGATAAAATACTTATTATAAATTTCATACCGTGTATATCATGCTAGGTATAACATAAGATTTAGTTACGTAAAACCAAGACTATGATTTTTTTATTGGTTATAGACTTGAGAGTAAAGATTTATTATGATTTATACATATTATATAATATGATTTTATTGGAATTAATTTCTTTCTTGGGTATTTATCCATGGATAGTGAGACTTTGGGTCAGACTACTCATTAGCCTAGGGGCTCAGAATCCATCTACAAAATTAGAGGTTGACTATTTGTCACACCATGATTTCTATTGTGGGAATTTTTTTGTATGATTCTAAAACTTTTCATGAAAGGGTTTCATGAATATTATGAATGATATACATTTAGAGATATGTAAATATAATTAACTATATTTTTTGGTAATTAATGAAAATCACGAGTTGTATCAAGAGTTATACATTAATATGTTTTGAACATATTTTTTTTTGAAATTATAAGATATAAAAATAAATGATTATAATTATAAATACATATAGGTAATAAATGATGCAAGATTTTGAGTTTTTAAAACCCCTTAAAATACTAAGTGTTAATTTCCTTTCAAAGAGAACCCTTTTTAAGACCTTGATTATGCAAATGGATAGGTGAAGAAAAATTTTGGTCCCATAGATTATCTTATTTATAGAAAACATATAAATATGAATATTATCCTACTAATTTATATGACGTATATTTAAAAGAGGGAATCATTTTAGTGGGAGCATATTTAATAAAATTCCTCATTAAATGATTGTAAAACATGATACTCTTCCGATATAAATTTATATTATAGATAAAATAGAATCATCGTCATCAAAATTATCTTTTAGATCTATTATGATGAGAGAAAATCATAGTGGAAGAACTTTATGGATTGATATAGGAATTTAATAATTGTTTTTAAATAAAAAAATTCTATGTGTTGGAGTACAAACTCATAGAGAAAGAATCTGCTGATAAAGATATTCAAGAAGAGAAATATGATTTTAGTAAGAATAATAAATATTTAATTGATGTATTTACATTAATACATGTTTCCATGAATCCAAATATTTAAAAGAAACATGAAAATATAGTTTCTTTTAGGATGAAAAATAACCTGAAAAGTATCTCTCAAGAATAGGCTAAATACAAGAGATATGAAGTTTAAAAATTAATATTTTATTTTAATATAGTTAATGATATATCCCTATTAACCCATGTAAGAAAAATTATTTTGTATATAAATGACTTGGAGAGATGGGGTCACCAATTAGGCTTAATCTATCCATGGACTTCATTCTACAATCACTGCTGAATAGTTTCCATCAATTTATTGTGAATTATAATATTAATGAGATCAAAAAAAGTATACCTAATATCTTTAATATGTCGAGGGTCATTGAAAATGATATAGGAGGTCAAAAAATCAAGTTCCTTGATGATGATTTATAAAGTAAAGGGTAAAAATTTTGGCTATAAAGAGAAGAATATAGATTATATATATTCCACACCAACTTATTTTAAACTAAATAAAAGAGCTTATAAGTAAGGATAATGTTTCCACTATAGCAATCCTGGTCACCGGAGGAGGAATTTCACAAAATACCCAAAGGGTTATAAAAAGAACCATGGTATTTCCATGGTAGGTATTAATGTTATGGAAATCAATTGTTCTATTTTGGAGGGTATATGACACCAATTATACATTATAAAAATGTTGTAAATATGTATAGGAGTTCAAATTTAATGAAATTTTTGTGGTTATAACTTGAATCATGAATTCATATGATAAATAAAAGGGTTATTACATCAAGGAGGTGGATGAATTGGACCAATTCAAATCTCAAGTGGATTTAAAAAATATAATATTTTTTTAATTTTCATCCCATTTTCAATTATTTGACAAGAGAGTAATTAATGTTTTTTTGGTGGAATGGGAGATTTTACAAAAGGAAAATACACCTTTATTGAAAAAAATAAAGCTATAGAATTATGAAATATGGATTTTTATAATAGTCCCTTTTCCATTAAAGGAGTATCTCCTCAGGTATGTTATTGAGCTAGGTCAATTCTGGAGTAGTGATCCCTTTATTAGCGATCCCATCATCCAAGTAATTTTCCTCATGGTATGTATGCATGATAATGTAGTTCATGGATGAAATATACTCCATGAAGTTTCTACATCTGTTAATTAGATTAAATGAGAGATAAATATTCAATTTTCCAACTACTTTCACCATAATAGTGGAGTCACATTCATGCCACAAGTTGAGGTAGCCCTATTTCTTTGAAAATTAAATTGCATTAATTATCCCAATTATTTCAGAATCAGGGGATGTATTGACTCCAATAGCACTATAGAGGCATCCCAATGATTCACCTCTATCATTTCTGAAAATTTCACTATAACCAGAAGGACCTAGATTTCCCCTTGAAGCTCTATCTGTGTTGCATTTGACCCAAACCAGGATTGGAGGGATCCATATGACTTTCAAGGTTCCAGAAGACTGAAAATATTTACCTATAATACCTAAGCACTTAAGCATGAAAAATAACGTATTAAGTTATAAAAATACCCATTTTGGATTTCATTTTCATGTTTCACAACATCAAGGACATTCTCTAGGGTTGACTACATATTGAAAGTAGCACCACCATGAACCAACCTATTTTTACTAGTCCAGATAACATTTATGACTTAAGAATAGGCTGCAAGGAAAATATTACTACACTTTTATGAGAGAGTCTATTTGATTAAATAAAGGTGTACCCGAATACCTACTATACATGGGAGTCTGGTTTCAAAAGAATCATCAATAATAGTCCATAGAGAAGTGGCCATGACATTGATCAGAAAGAAATGATCAATGTACTATCTATGTTAGTTTTAAATAACACATCTCGAACATATATTAATGCCAAAACCTTACAAAAAATAATCAGTGGGAAGCTTGGAGTACATTTCCCTCCATACAAGAGAGAATCTGGAAGAAGTTACCCAACCTTTTCTCAGAACCTTGGCCCATTTGGTAGGCTTCCCTTGAACTACCTATTGGTTTAAAGTATTTTTGGAGGGATTATAATTTGAGGTATATAACGACCCACACTTTACATACATTGTTAATACTTCAAAATTGAAGCACTCTTATTACAACATATGACAAAACCACAAAGGACCGTATAGGTATAGTGTCTTTAGAAACTGGGGAAACATAAACAACTGGTTCATAAATCTTCTACAGTGTCTCCCATTTATTTCATCATATCTAGGGTCCCTTTTAGCATATTCTACTTAATATCCATCTTCCTGACCTGGGGAAAAGAAAACATAAAAGGGTGAGCTCAAATGCTCAGCAAGGGCAAATAAAGGAAATAAAAATCATATCATATCTTTATGAAAATCAAAACCTGCAAAAGAGATCATAATATCTTAACATGGAATAAATCATAGAAGTGAAAATGAGATCCCCATAATCATAACATAAAACTTGAATCTTTGTGGCATGCACACATAATCATGGAAAATCATTTCTTGTTAGTCATGACTCATTGCCAAGACTATCTTAGTGGACAAAGTCCCTTTCTGAACCGAGTTCACTCCTCGTTTCAGTCCTGTATCACTGAACCGAAATAACCTTCCGTTCCAGCCATGTCTATCTCATGAGATATAAAATCATTACCCAATGCATTGGAGGGAGATATAGGTCCCACCCATCTTATAATGAATCCTTTCTTATGTGTGCCACATAATCATAAAACATGCATCATCGCATAACACATGTAACAAAAATGGGATTCTTGAAACATCATGACATCATAAATCAATTCATATATGATAAAGGAATTCATAAACATAATTCCATCACAACATAGTCAAACCAATGTAAAAATATGGATAGAAACAGAACCCTTTATTATCTTAGATGGAAAATAATTTTGATAAAACACTTGAATTGAATTCTTGAGGAAAATATCCTTTCTTCTTCAAAAACATTTTTCCTTTCATAACATGTCATACAACTTTAAAATAAAAGAAGTTGATTAAAAATAAACTTGAAAACTTGTAAAGGAAGCTTCTTTGAAGTAATGTTTTAAAAATCCATTCATGCCGTATAAGTTAAAAAAAACATTCTTCGTACTTTTGTCGGAAAAGTCAAAAAGTACCTCGTACGGAAAAACGAAAAAAGATTCCTTTCATATTCTTTACTAAAAACTCACCTAAGGGTAAAATTGGATTTAAACTATTTCAAGTGGATGGAAACAATATTACATATTGAGGGAACATGGATGTGGATGATAAAATACACCCCAGTAAATACTTACGAATAAACAATCTCGGATAAAAATGAGATTGTGATATTTCCCTTACCTTAGGTCCGATTTGCTTTGTTCGTGTCCGAAGCTCCTGTATAATGGTTTAAATAATGTTATTGACTTATTCCAGAATCATACATATTGATATGAGATCATATATGGTCATATTATTAGCTTCTTGTTAGTAATATTTCATTGTTACTTGTTACTCGGGTCTTTATAACTTTTTGTTCTTATGCATGTTTTGTCGAATAAATTCTTATTCTTATCTTTAGGTTATAGATAATTCATTTCCAGAATGGTATTAGTGTAGTATATACCATATTCATTCATTCAATTCATTTATACAATCATTATGAAATGAAGATCATGTAGAACGAGTCGCATCACATCGTGGAGACGGTATTCCGTACGTACGCACGAGTGATGATATCGTTCCTATGATCGTGGAATTGTATTGGAGTATATATATATATTATTTCAGTATCAATATTACTTTATAATAATCATATATAGTTACTCATTACACCATTATACCCATCCTTGTAAGGTGATGGTGGAAAATAGATTACACCACGGCGTGGAGACGGTATTCCGTACGTACGCACGCGCGGTGATTTCATTTTTCCGTAGGATGGATAGAAGGTGAATTAGGTTTGTTTCATATTTATAATAACATATCAGTATGTAAGTAATACTGATGTTATTACTTTATCATGAAACAACTAAAGAAGAAGAAGTTGAAGAAGAAAGAAATTGAAAAGATCGGTAATGGATATTACCTCTTCTTTGGAACGCCTTTTTGAATCCTCCACTTAAGGAACTAAGATTGGTCTTTGGAGAAGACCAGGACCTCTAGGATTATTCTAGGGAAGTGGAGAAGGGAAAATGGCAGGGGTTGGCCGAGCTTGAGTGCTCAAATTGGTGTGAGGAGGAGGGGGAGGAGGTGCCCTTTTATAAGGGAGGAGAGGGGCACCTTAGGAATATCTCAAAATATTATTTTATATTAAAGTCAAAATCGGTTTATAATGGTTCCAAAGGGTCTTATTTCGAAGCTAAAGTGGGGATGGGTCGCAATCCTATCAACCAATATAATTTAGACAAGTTTAGGATATTATTTTAACCTTATCAATTAAATTTAACTCTAAGTTAAATAATTTAACTTTTACCATGTCTTTTTGTTTTCTTTCACTATATGGTTAATACACTTACTATAACATGCCAAACGAACCCCAAATTGTTTATTATTAATATATATATCCTTATCTAAGTCATTTGGCCGAACCTTAGATTTTTAGAAATAAAATAACAATTAATAATATAATATTTGATTTAAAAACTATTTTGTGTCAATTTTGACACTATTTGATATATGATTTTTGTCAAAGTCATAACAGAATTATATGTTCGAACCAAGTTGATTAAATCAATACTAATATATCATAGTAACCTAGAAAATTAGTGGAATTCATAAAAAGTCTCAAATTACATTTATTTTGGTATTTATATTATCAATTTTGTCAATATTTCATTAATAAGATAATTACTGCATCATCTTTGTGTCATAAATAAATTAAATTATTTGATGTCTAAAAATTACAAATAAAATACCATCATGTAGGAAATCTTTTTAGCTTTCTAATTAATATTTAAAATCGAATTTATCTTATGTATAACCCTATATTAAAAATGATTTACTTATTAAACTCTGATTTTAACTATTTTAACCCTTCTTTAAATAAATTAATAATAAATGTCCTAATCTAATCCAAGTGGGCCTAAATGGTCATATTTTATTCCTAAGTTTGTTTTTGGTCGAATTACACTTGTCCAATAGAATTAGGACATGTTTTAGGGTAATATTAATATCATATTTACCCTTAGTTACCCTATTTACTATTAACCGCGGTAAAAATAGTAAAAAGTTACTATTCACCAAAAAATTATTTTCATCTCATTGAACCACATTTTAGTCCTTGATATTAACCGTGTCTCTCGGATTTTTGAAATTCCATTCACAGAAGCGGTAAAATTAAGTTTTATGCAAAATTCAGTTTTTAACCTACCACTTAGTGGTTTCACTATTCATCAAAAATTGAAAGTTTTCAGAAAAATACCAAAATTTCACCCTAGGCTAATTTCGATATTCTGAGTCCAAAAATGAAGTCCATTTTGAAAAATAAAATTTATAAAATTTCAAAAAGTGGTTATTACTATTCATAACGGCTAGTTTTAATAGCATATTGTTGTTTAGTGAAACTCGGTATTGCGTACGACGCAAGCTATCGAGGAAGGTCGCGATTGCGTGTAAAGCAAGCCAAGAAAGTGTTGTGTAGAAAAAGATTCCTTTGATGATTTATATAACATAAAAGTCTCGGGTGTTACATTCTACCCCCCTTAAAAAGAATTTCGCCCTCGAAATTCGTCACTTTGCAACAAACAAATGAGGATACTTCTCCCTCATCATATCCTCAAGCTCCCATGTAGCTTCTTCAAGTTGGTGGTTTCTCCATAAAACTTTCACCAAGCGAGTGGTCTTGTTTCGTAGGACTTTTTCGCTACGATCCAGAATCTCTATCGGCTATTCTTCATAAGAAAGATCTTGCTCCAGCGGTACAACTTCTGAGCTGAGTACATGTGAAGGATCTGGTATGTACTTTCTCAGGAGAGATACATGGAACACATCGTGAACTTGAGAGAGATTCGGTGGAAGCGCCAATCGGTAAGCTACCTTCCCAACACGATCCAGTATTTCAAAAGGACCGATATATCTAGAGCTCAACTTCCCCTTCTTTCCAAATCTCATAACCCTCTTCTAGGGAGATATTCGTAAGAACACTTTATCACCCACTTCAAACTCTAGGTCTTTTCTTCGGTTGTCGGCATAACTTTTCTGTCGACTCTGAGCTGCTCTTATGTGTTGTTGAATAGATCTGACCTTTTCTGCCATTTCATCAACGAGATCAGGTCCTAATAGATTTCTTTCCCCAACTTCATCCCAGCAAGTTGGAGTCCTGCATTTCTTTCCATAGAGAGCTTCATAAGGAGCCATCTGAATACTGGAGTGAAAGATATTATTATAAGAAAATTCCACCAAAGGTAGGAGTTGATCCCAACCTACTTTGAAATCCATAGAGCAAGCTCTCAACATATCTTCTAGGGTTTGAATTGTTCTCTCAGACTGACCGTCTGTCTGGGGATGATAAGCAGTGCTGAAACTCAACTCTGTATCCAGAGTATGCTGAAGACTTCGCCAGAACTTCGAGGTAAATCTCGGATCCCGATAAGATATAATAGAAAGTGGTACTCCATGCAATCTTACCACTTCCTTTACATATATCCTGGCAAGCTGATCTAGAGAGAAATCCTCTCTAATAGCAATGAAGTGTGCAGACTTTGTAAGACGATCAACTATGACCCAGATAGCATTATTGCCTTTGGATGTTTTAGGAAGTCCTGTGACAAAGTCCATAGTGATGTTTTCCCATTTCCATTCGGGTATGGGTAATGGTTGTAACATCCCCTTAGACTTCTGTCTCTCAGCTTTAACTTGTTGAGAAACCAAGCATCGAGAGACATATTCAGCAACATCTCTTTTCATGCCATCCCACCAGAAGTACTCTTTCAGGTCCCTATACATCTTCGTGCTTCCAGGATGAATAGAGAATGAAGAACTATGAGCCTCATCCAGCAGCTCTTTCTTTAATTCGGGGATGGGAGGAACACAAACCCGATTCCTGAACTTTATTATCCCATCACAATCAAGGTTGAATTCAGGAACATTTCTCACCTTCTTTTGTAACTCGACATCTTCTTTCTGTGCCTCTTTAATCTTCACATGTATAGATGGTTGAACATTCATTTGAGAAAGATAATATTTTTCCCCTTCCATTATAATTCCAAGATCCATCCTTTGTAAATCCATAAATATTGGATCTTTTGTGATCCTCATCATGGATAAACTAGCATGGTCTTGTCGACTTAATGCATCTGCCACCTTGTTTGCTTTCCCAGGGTGGTAATGGATTGAGCAGTCATAATCCTTAATCAGCTCCAACCATCTTCTTTGGCGCATATTCAACTCCTTTTGTGTGAAAATATACTTTAAACCTTTATGATCAGTATAAATATCACACCTTTCACCATAAAGGTAATGCCTCCAAATCTTTAATGCAAAGATTACCGCAGCCAACTCCAAATCATGTGTTGGGTAATTTTGCTCATGGATTTTCAACTGTCGTGAGGCATAAGCTATCACCATATCATTTTGCATAAGAACACACCCCAATCCCTTCTTGGATGCATCACTGTAGATCACAAACCTTTCTCCACTACAAGGCAGTGTGAGCACAGGTGCACTGGATAACCTTCTTTTCAACTCCTTGAAATTATCTTCACATTCCTCTGTCCAGACAAACTTAACTCCTTTCCGAGTCAACTTGGTGATTGGATTAGATAACCGTGAAAAATCTTTTACAAAACGTCGATAATATCCAGCCAAACCAAGAAAACTTCGGATCTCAGTTACTGTTGTTGGTCTTGACCATCTTTCGATAACCTCTGTTTTTGCTGGATCCACAGATATCCCCTCTTTTGAGATTATATGACCCAAAAATGCAACTTTTTGAAGCCAAAATTCACACTTGGTAAATTTGGCATAAAGCTTCTCTTTTCTCAGGGTCTTCAATATAATTCTCAAGTGATCTTCATGCTCTTCCTTGCTCTTTGAATAGATAAGAATATCGTCTATAAAGACTACCACAAATTGATCAAGATAGTCTCTAAAGACTCTATTCATTAGATCCATGAAGATAGCAGGGGCATTAGTAAGACCAAATGGCATCACTATAAATTCATAGTGTCCATACCTTGTACGGAAAGCCGTCTTTGGTATATCCTCCCTTTTGACCCTTAATTGATGATACCCTGAACGAAGATCAATCTTGGAAAAGTATTGAGCTCCGCGTAGTTGGTCAAATAAGTCATCAATGCGTGGGAGAGGATATTTGTTCTTGATAGTGATCTTGTTAAGTTCTCGATAATCAATGCAGAGTCTCATTGATCCATCTTTCTTCTTAACAAATAGAACAGGTGCTCCCCAAGGTGACGCACTAGGGCGTATGAATCCCTTATCAAGATTCTCTTGGAGTTGCTTCTTCAATTCCTGCAACTCAATTGGGGCCATTCTATAAGGTGTCTTTGAAATAGGCAAAGCACCCGGTACGAGTTCTATTGAAACTCAACTTCACGATTTGGTGGAAGACCCGACAATTCCTCCGGAAAGACATCATCAAACTCCCGTACAATGGGAATATTCTTAATCGTGAGTTTCTCACCAACCATTTAAGATAAATAACCTTCATTTAGTGGAATCAATACCCATAAGATGGAAGAAATTTCCACTAGAAGGTTATGTTCATCCTTGCATTGATAGACGATCGTAGGTTGATCTGGAATATGAAATGTGACTTCCCTTCTTTGGCAATTGATATGAGCTCCATGTAGAGAAAGCCAATCCATGCCAAGAATCACATCAAATTCCACTAAAGGAAGGATCACAAGATTTGCAGGAAGCACTTTCCCACAAACTTCGATCGGAGAAGAATTATAAACTTCTGATGCGATTGATGTGCCATTAGGTGTTGTCACAGCTAACTCAACATCTAATTGTTGAGGTAATACGGTGATACCCTTAGAAATTTTTTCAGAAATAAAAGAGTGGGTGGATCCAGAATCAAATAAAACATTTGCTACTTTAGAGTGGATGGTAAGTGTACCTTTCACCACATCGTTATCGTACTCCACATCGCTGATAGAAATTGCATGTGACTTTCCTTTGTCTTTAGCCTTAAGAGTTTGTTGACGTCGACCATCATCATCAACCCTTGGATTTGGGCATTGATTGGCATAATGCCCCATCTCCTTGCACTTGAAACATTGAAGTGTAGCAGGTTCATTCTGTGTATCCCTTCCTTTGTTTGCATCATTAGACATCTTCTTCCCATTATCACGGCATTCAAATGCCCGATGACCTTCCTTTCCACATTTAAAACATTTACTTGTCCCTTTAAGACAACTCCCTCCATGTTTCTTTCCACACTTTGAGCATAAGGGAAAGTTCATCTTCTTTTCCGTGTGCTCTTTAGATTTTTCTTTGAATTCCATCTTCCTCTTCTTATCAAACCCATGTGACTGATGGTTTACTCCAATCTCCATCTCGACTTTGAGAGCACATCGAACGATTTCCTCGTAGCTATTGAAGTCCCTTATGGCTAACGCCCTTCGAAGACTTGGTTTTAAGCCACTAAAGAATCGATCGATCTTACTCTCAGGTTGGATAATAATACCAGAAGCGTACCTTGCAAGTCTTGTAAAATTTGCTTCATAGGTACTAACAGATTCATCATCCCTTTGCTTCAGTTCAAGGAACTCTTTCTCCATCTTTGTTTGGAGAATATGAGGGAAGTACTTATTGAAAAATAAGTTCTTGAACTCGTCCCATTCCATAGAATCAATTTCATCCCTTTGCCTCGTATTCTTAACAAGATTCCACCATTGATCCGCATCCCCTTCCAAACGATACACTGCTAGGATGACTTTATCATACTCAGAACATTGAAGAACTGAAAATATCTTTTCAGTAGTACTAATCCATTGTTCAGCAACTAATGGATCAGTAGACCCGCTAAAAGATGGTGGACGCTGCCTCATGAAGGATTCAACAGAATGTTGCTCCCTTCTTTGTTCGTTTGGAAATCCTGCATGATTCATAGCTTGAGAAAGTTGTGTGAGCATGGCTACAAGATTTTTCATTCCAGCTCCCATATCGTTTGGTTGCTTAGGGGGACAATCATTGCATTGCCCATCGCATTCCGCATTAACACGGTTCCTTCGGGTTCCAGCCATTGACTAAAACCAAGAAGAATAGTGTGAGCAACACTAATTATAATAGGAAACCACATAATTCAAGAATAAAATTTTCATGCTTAAGGTCTTATCCTAGGTTATTCAAGGCCATTTCTAAAACACTAAGATTGTGTTCTATGCTTAGACTTATCCTTAGGGTTCTTACTAAGGCTTTCACATCCTAGTTTCCAAAGGTTGACTATAACCTCCCTCTGATACCAACTATAACGACCCACACTTTACATACATTGTTAATACTTCAAAATTGAAGCACTCTTATTACAACATATGACAAAACCACAAAGGACCGTATAGGTATAGTGTCTTTAGAAACTGGGGAAACATAAACAACTGGTTCATAAATCTTCTACAGTGTCTCCCATTTATTTCATCATATCTAGGGTCCCTTTTAGCATATTCTACTTAATATCCATCTTCCTGACCTGGGGAAAAGAAAACATAAAAGGGTGAGCTCAAATGCTCAGCAAGGGCAAATAAAGGAAATAAAAATCATATCATATCTTTATGAAAATCAAAACCTGCAAAAGAGATCATAATATCTTAACATGGAATAAATCATAGAAGTGAAAATGAGATCCCCATAATCATAACATAAAACTTGAATCTTTGTGGCATGCACACATAATCATGTAAAATCATTTCTTGTTAGTCATGACTCATTGCCAAGACTATCTTAGTGGACAAAGTCCCTTTCTGAACCGAGTTCACTCCTCGTTTCAGTCCTGTATCACTGAACCGAAATAACCTTCCGTTCCAGCCATGTCTATCTCATGAGATATAAAATCATTACCCAATGCATTGGAGGGAGATATAGGTACCACCCATCTTATAATGAATCCTTTCTTATGTGTGCCACATAATCATAAAACATGCATCATCGCATAACACATGTAACAAAAATGGGATTCTTGAAACATCATGACATCATAAATCAATTCATATATGATAAAGGAATTCATAAACATAATTCCATCACAACATAGTCAAACCAATGTAAAAATATGGATAGAAACAGAACCTTTTATTATCTTAGATGGAAAATAATTTTGATAAAACACTTGAATTGAATTCTTGAGGAAAATATCCTTTCTTCTTCAAAAACATTTTTCCTTTCATAACATGTCATACAACTTTAAAATAAAAGAAGTTGATTAAAAATAAACTTGAAAACTTGTAAAGGAAGCTTCTTTGAAGTAATGTTTTAAAAATCCATTCATGCCGTATAAGTTAAAAAAAACATTCTTCGTACTTTTGTCGGAAAAGTCAAAAAGTACCTCGTACGGAAAAACGACAAAAGATTCCTTTCATATTCTTTACTAAAAACTCACCTAAGGGTAAAATTGGATTTAAACTATTTCAAGTGGATGGAAACAATATTACATATTGAGGGAACATGGATGTGGATGATAAAATACACCCCAGTAAATACTTACGAATAAACAATCTCGGATAAAAATGAGATTGTGATATTTCCCTTACCTTAGGTCCGATTTGCTTTGTTCGTGTCCGAAGCTCCTGTATAATGGTTTAAATAATGTTATTGACTTATTCCAGAATCATACATATTGATATGAGATCATATATGGTCATATTATTAGCTTCTTGTTAGTAATATTTCATTGTTACTTGTTACTCGGGTCTTTATAACTTTTTGTTCTTATGCGTGTTTTGTCGAATAAATTCTTATTCTTATCTTTAGGTTATAGATAATTCATTTCCAGAATGGTATTAGTGTAGTATATACCATATTCATTCATTCAATTCATTTATACAATCATTATGAAATGAAGATCATGTAGAACGAGTCGCATCACATCGTGGAGACGGTATTCCGTACGTACACACGAGTGATGATATCGTTCCTATGATCGTGGAATTGTATTGGAGTATATATATATATTATTTCAGTATCAATATTACTTTATAATAATCATATATAGTTACTCATTACACCATTATACCCATCCTTGTAAGGTGATGGTGGAAAATAGATTACACCACGGCGTGGAGACGGTATTCCGTACGTACGCACGCGCGGTGATTTCATTTTTCCGTAGGATGGATAGAAGGTGAATTAGGGTTGTTTCATATTTATAATAACATATCAGTATGTAAGTAATACTGATGTTATTACTTTATCATGAAACAACTAAAGAAGAAGAAGTTGAAGAAGAAAGAAATTGAAAAGATCGGTAATGGATATTACCTCTTCTTTGGAACGCCTTTTTGAATCCTCCACTTAAGGAACTAATATTGGTCTTTGGAGAAGACCAGGACCTCTAGGATTATTCTAGGGAAGTGGAGAAGGGAAAATGGCAGGGGTTGGCCGAGCTTGAGTGCTCAAATTGGTGTGAGGAGGAGGGGGAGGAGGTGCCCTTTTATAAGGGAGGAGAGGGGCACCTTAGGAATATCTCAAAATATTATTTTATATTAAAGTCAAAATCGGTTTATAATGGTTCCAAAGGGTCTTATTTCGAAGCTAAAGTGGGGATGGGTCGAAATCCTATCAACCAATAGAATTTAGACAAGTTTAGGATATTATTTTAACCTTATCAATTAAATTTAACTCTAAGTTAAATAATTTAACTTTTACCATGTCTTTTTGTTTTCTTTCACTATATGGTTAATACACTTACTATAACATGCCAAACGAACCCCAAATTGTTTATTATTAATATATATATCCTTATCTAAGTCATTTGGCCGAACCTTAGATTTTTAGGAATAAAATAACAATTAATAATATAATATTTGATTTAAAAACTATTTTGTGTCAATTTTGACACTATTTGATATATGATTTTTGTCAAAGTCATAACAGAATTATATGTTCGAACCAAGTTGATTAAATCAATACTAATATATCATAGTAACCTAGAAAATTAGTGGAATTCATAAAAAGTCTCAAATTACATTTATTTTTGTATTTATATTATCAATTTTGTCAATATTTCATTAATAAGATAATTACTGCATCATCTTTGTGTCATAAATAAATTAAATTATTTGATGTCTAAAAATTACAAATAAAATACCATCATGTAGGAAATCTTTTTAGCTTTCTAATGAATATTTACAATCGAATTTATCTTATGTATAACCCTATATTAAAAATGATTTACTTATTAAACTTTGATTTTAACTATTTTAACCCTTCTTTAAATAAATTAATAATAAATGTCCTAATCTAATCCAAGTGGGCCTAAATGGTCATATTTTATTCCTAAGTTTGTTTTTGGTCGAATTACACTTGTCCAATAGAATTATGACATGTTTTAGGGTAATATTAATATCATATTTACCCTTAGTTACCCTATTTACTATTAACCGCGGTAAAAATAGTAAAAAGTTACTATTCACCAAAAAATTATTTTCATCTCATTGAACCAAATTTTAGTCCTTGATATTAACCGCGTCTCTCGAATTTTTGAAATTCCATTCACAGAAGCGGTAAAATTAATTTTTATGCAAAATTCAGTTTTTAACCTACCACTTAGTGGTTTCACTATTCATCAAAAATTGAAAGTTTTCAGAAAAATACCAAAATTTCACCCTAGGCTAATTTCGATATTCTGAGTCCAAAAATGAAGTCCATTTTGAAAAATAAAATTTATAATATTTCAAAAAGTGGTTATTACTATTCATAACGGCTAGTTTTAATAGCATATTGTTGTTTAGTGAAACTCGGTATTGCGTACGACACAAGCTATCGAGGAAGGTCGCGATTGCGTGTAAAGCAAGCCAAGAAAGTGTTGTGTAGAAAAAGATTCCTTTGATGATTTATATAACATAAAAGTCTCGGGTGTTACAAGGTAGGTTACCAAAAAAGAGTTTCATAACCATTAATAAAGTCACATTTTACCACCATAACTTTTATATCATTAGGGATCATGTCCACAAGATGATCCATTTGATCCTTGATCGACACATTTGTATCTATTGATGGATTCGAAGAGTTTATCATGTCAAGAAGAGGCATACCTGTCCAGTTTTCTAACTATAAATTTGGGGGTGAGTTTATGTTTTAAATTTATTGAGAATTCACTAAAATAGCAGAGAAAGAATTTTTGAGAGCAATCCAAATGGATGAATCCACATAATTTAAATTTCTATATTTGAACCTACCTAGGAATTTGGATCTAAAAAAAGAAATAGCCTCTGAATTATCATTAATAAGACTCCACATGAAATTGTCCTAAAAAGACTCATTGAATTTACAAATATTTTTTATTCCAAGCCCACCATAACCAATTGGTTGACAACATTGTTTCCATGGTATAATCACTAGTCTCCTATGGAAATTGATTTCACTCCAGACAAAGTTTTTTATATAAGTATTGCTACTCTTAATGAGGTAATACAACCATTTATAGACAATAAAAGAGTAAATTATATTTACACAATAATAGTGATGACAATGATAACTCTACCTATCATTGATAGTGTCTTTGATTTCCAAGAATCCAACTAATTTCTTACCCGAATCACAATATGAGAAAAATGACCGACATGTGGCTTTCCACAGAACATAGGGATACCAAGGTAGGTGAAAAGAATAAAACCTTCTCTTATTACCATCTCATTGATGATTTTAACTTTTCTAGATTTAGGGATTTTTTTTCTAAAGTTAAGAATGTCTTATTCTAGCTGACTTCCTGCCCTGAGACTTGTTCATAATGAAGAAGGGAATATTTGATGTTTTTCATGTTTATTTTATCACATTGAGTGAAAATTATAATTGGTATATGGTTAGGGAAAAATATGAAAAATATCCTAATGAATATAGTAGACCCCAAAGATTTGTCACATGGGTTTCCTAACTGTGCATCCATATCATATGCCCTACCCAGTTTACTTAGAAATGTGAAATATCTATTACAACATTATCAATTTTTTTTATGTATAAACCATTCTTACCCTCATACACATGAATGAACTCTCCCAATCCATTAAATAATATTCTACCTTGACTCCTTGATGATTTAACTCTAGTATTAGTGGATTTTTTAAGGTAAGGCTTGATTCCTCTTAGTTCCCCCCTCTTTATCCCTTTTTACCATGTTCTCCTAATTTACTTAAGTTTTGAAACCCTATTTATCCAAGGGGGTAAAACCTAGGGTTAATCATGGGTTATTAATTAAATTTATTGATTTTTCTTCTTGAATATATCCCTTCTAATATTTATTATGAATTTATTTTAAGGAGGTGATGTCTACTCGATTTTGAGGTAGGTGTCTCTACCTAATGGGTCATTCCCTTGAAAAAAATTATTATTTTTATATTTATTTTGATTTTAATTATATAAAATTCTTGTGATAAATTATTGAGGGATTTTAAATGTTTTATTATTATTATTAATGGAATTTTTGGAATGAAATAATGGTTTCAAATGGTTTTAATTCAAAAATAAGTTTTATTCCTAACAGGTTTTTCATAAAATGTTTCAAAGAACATTTTGGATTTAAATTACTTTTAAAAGGATTTTTTGAAAGGAATTAATTTTACATTTGATGTTTTTTTGTTATGAGATTATGTGCATTGATTATTTGTGTTTTTGATGATTATTTTCACATGGGAGGCCTTTTGAATAATGGTAACCCGAATAAATGATAACCCTAGTGTAGATTTTATGATGGCTAGAGATATTGGCCCAGTTAGATCAAGTGATCCAACGAGATGTATTTTTACTACAATGAGGCTGAGTGAGATCCAAAAATTAATATGTTTATGTATGTAGAATATTATTCCAAGAGTTATTCCTAGTTTCCTTAGACTCATAAGTCTGAGACCATAGTGCATGCATTATAACTTCTTGATATGTGTTATTGATTATTAACCATTTCATTATTAGAATTTTTATATTAATCATGCTATATTTCCCTTGTTTTATTTAATAGTTTCCATATTTAATATAATTATAAAACTTAAATTTATTTTATTAAACCAACATATTTCCAAAATTTTTTCTATAAAGTTATTTTGAATATTTTCTTAAACTATAACTAACAGTTTAATAGAGAAAGAAAATTTTTATATTCATAGTGGTATCCTACAAGGATTTTCATTATACCCTACATATACCCATAGGGTGTATATATACATGGTTTTATAGTATTAATGTAAAAAATGGTTCCATGTAGTTTGGTGGCTCTTACTAATTCTCATTGTCCTTCCTTGGTATGACAATTGAGGTGATTGTAGGTTATGAGAAGTTTTAGTCTCATATGTATCATTATGGGATCCTTGGTGATGTTTGGGTTATTTTGTATCAATATATATATCCTTTAACATATTTTAATTCATTTGGTATATGTATTGTGGGTATCATTTTATTTATGTGAGTGGTGTGATGGTTATGAGTTGTTTGGTTATTATTGCTGCAATATGCTCTGTTTGGTTGTTCTTATATTTTAAAACTAAATATTTGTTTGAATGGGAATCCAAATTATGGATGAATAATTATTTAATTTTTGGAAGAATCTATGAGATATTTATTGTATTTTGAGGGTAAAATAATTACCAATTTTTAAATTTTTATACCATGGTGCTTGTCACAAGACTGTATAAAATGAGATTGTTCTTAGGGCCTTATGGTCATATGGTTTGGGTGATGCGTAAAGTCAACCTTGGTAGGTTCATTACTAAATGGAATTATATATATCTTGTTATTTTGGGATTAAATCTATAATAGAGATATAACCATTGAATATTTAGAGGTAGGTATAAAGAAGTGCTCAACAAAAATCTTCTTCATGCAAAACCTTGAGTTACTATGGGTGGTTGGGAATTGTGTCTTGGATTTAAGCTTAATTTTTGGATAATTTTGAGGATATTTGGTGTTATTTACAATATATTATTAGTTTTAGGAATAACCCATGAGTTATTTTGGGAAAATTTATTCTTTGGGGGTGAAATAGGGAATAATACCAAAGGCATACAATCTAGAAAACCGTGAGGCGTCTGTGCAGCTTGGTCTTGATACCTTTTAGTGGGAGTTGTATGATTGGCGTATGATTTTCTAGACCATGAGACCAAACCATTAATAGTGAGAAAATGTTTAAATTTTTAATGTTTCCACCCATTTGGTATTTGAAATTTTTGTAATTATTATTTTAATTTTTTTAAACATAATTGAGTGAGTTTTTATAATTAAATTAATGTTTTTAGAATTAAATGTTTTATGTTATATAGATTATGCCTCCCATAAAGTCCCCTATGAACTTAAGGTAGGGAGTTATAGATCATGTGTCATAGGAAAAACCTCTCATGCACCATATTATCATTGAATTATTCATTTATACCATTCACTATTTGGCTCAAAAGGGTGGAAAAATCAAGAGCGAATGATAAAACAAGATCAAAAGTTTGCTAAGAAGAACCCACCAGTATTTCATTGTGATAAAAATAATAAATATACCAAGGAGTATATTAAAAATATTAAAAACATTTTACATTTCATTAAGACCCCATAGACATCAGAAGTTAGTTTCTCCACCTATATGTTGGAAGGTCCTAGTTAGAAATTTTGGGAATCTAAGGTACAAGGCAAGTTGCATGAGAACCTCACCTAGGATATATTTAAGAATATTTTTAATAAATAGTTTTAATTATAAACATTAAGGGTGGAAAAATATTATGAGTTAATGAATATGAAGCAATAGATCCATTCTGAAATGGTGTATTCAATTTTTTTACGAAATTGTTTCATTTTTTCCTAAGCTCATTATGAATGATTATCTTAAGGCTTAACACTTTGAAATAGGTTTTAAGCCCAATAAAAGGTCAATGATCATTTTCTAGTGCCTACCCACCTATAAAAAGGTAACTAAAAAAGATATGAAAATCCTCACTAGTACCTCTACCATAGTAAGGGTGAAACACCCTGATATTTTGTAATATTTTTTCTAAATTAATAATATATTTGATAGATTTCTTCCCATGAAACAACAAATTAAAATTCTATATGAAATATTAGATGAAAATTATTAATAAAATTTAATAATAATAAAACCTACAGCATATAAAAATATTATAATCAATTAGAAATCCATATAAAATAGGATTAAGAGGAGTTAAAGTTTTAAAAGGGTATGTTTGATTAATTTTTTATATATATTTTACTTTAATCTAAGTGATAAATTTATAAATATTATAATTTTTGAAAATGAATTTTATTTTTTAATTCACCATATCAACATTATCCTATAATTAATTTTTTATAATTTTCTAAAATAATTTATTTTTAAGTGAATATTTAAAAATACAGTTTTTACTAAAATAGAAGTATTTATGACTATATCAAGAAGTAAGTATAACTTAAAAACATATAATTTTTTTTCATGATCAAATATGTAGTTAATTATTAAAAATACAAATTTTAAAATACTATTATTAATTTTAAAAACATATGTTTTACCTTTTATTAACTTATGTAATATTTTTTAATAAAAGAAACAGTTTTTGGTCTTTTATTTTAACTAAATATTATCTTTAGTAAAATTATAATTTTAATTTCTTTTAAATACACATAAATTTATATGTTTTATAATAAAATAATTTATATCATGAAAATAAAATACATTTATAATTTTATTCTATACATAATTTTTATGCTTAAAAATATACTTTTTTTTTCTAAAAATGGGTTTTTACTAGTTAAATGTAACAATGTTAAAATTAATTTTTATCAAAAGATAAATTTTATCTGATAAAATTAATTTTATATTTGGAATTAGTAGGTAAAAATAATGAAATAAATTCCATTTTATTTTTAAGCATTAACACTAAATTACTTAGGTAAAAATTAGTTACCATGGTAAAACCAAAAAAGGTAAAAGTAAAAATTCTAAGAGTAAAGGACTTAAACATGTATGAAAATAAATTTTTGGGGGATTATTAAAATTATTACCCATTTTTGAGTCTTCTTGAAATTTGAAACATGCACTTTCTTTATATTAAGTTGAAATATTTAAAAAAATTTCATTCTCATCACTTATAAAAGGGGCCTCTCACCACCCATTTGAGACCACTAATATAATTATATTTCCACGTAAAATATTATAATTTTCTTTAATTAATAACCCTATTCCTTTTCCTATATCCTATATTCACAAGATATTCTCTTAATATCTCTATTTACAAGGAGTCTTCCAAGGGAAAACCAAAGTCCACAATATGGGTACTTTTTTTCCTACTTCTTTTTCTTTTCTTTATTACTTTTCAATACCATATTTTCTAATTACTATATAATGAAATAATAATTATTTTTATAATTTTTTTATTGAAAGTTGATAACTATTAACCACATTTCCCATTTTCTATTAAGACATATAAAAATATCTTTCGTGCGTTGTGCAGACTAACGCCTCTACAAAGCGATGACTTTTGTTTTTTACCACTACCTATATTAACTTATTATAAGAGTAAAATTAAAGAATAAATGTTAAATATATAATATAACTATGATTATGAATATAAATATTATAATCCACCTTATTTATCTCTCATTCGTTGAGAAACAAAAACGTTAATCATACATTATACGAAACTACCACCATCACAGAGTAATATATCTCATTTTTCATCTTGTTTCTTTATTATTTATTAAATTATATTAAAATTTGATCAAAAAAAATAAATGTATCTAAATAATATTTTTTTAATAATGATATTATTCCAAAAATAAACCACTTTCATATTCATAATCATCCATTAATTATGATATGTTCATGTTTGGGTCAGTTTGACCACTTACTTGAACAATACTGAAAATAATATCATGGATGACCATTAGAAATTAATTAATAATAATATATTATATAAATAAGTAAATAAATATTTTAACTTGTTTATGGAATGGTAATATTAATATTAAACTCATTAGTTAAGGTATCGACATCTGATCGTTAAAAATCACCTAAACATGCTCATTATTGATTTCATCATTAAGGATCATAACAAAAAATCCAATAGAATGAAATTATAAAATTATAAAAAAATATAAAACATAAATTACATTAAATTTTATTATATAGTAATGATTAACCTTGGTATATTAATAAATAATAATACCTCTAATATAAGACTAGTTAAAAATGATCAAGATTACTCACACTCAATTTTGAAAATAGATAATAAATTACTAATATACATGTATATAATAATTATAAATTAAGATTAAAAAATTTTATGTATATTAAAAATTTTCCTAAATATGTGATTAATATATTCATGTTTGTTATACCAGATCTTAGAGTGCATTCGACTAAGCAGGGAAACAAGGTAAGGGTTTCTTGTCACAAATTTTCACCACTTAAGATGTATTTATTATTATAAACCTTATTTTAATTATAATGAAATATCTATTACTCATTTAATATTTTTTTTATCATGAACCTAGAATTATTAATGGTATTTAAATTTTAATTTTAAATCAGATCCTTCAAGTGGTTTTAATCAAAATCTTCTATGTTCATAAGGGTTTTTTGTCTCATGATTTTACCCCACGAGACATATTTATTATTATAAACTATATTTTATTTGGAATTATGAATCTAATTAACATTTAATATTTTTTTTATCATTATACTATAATTATTCATTTTATTTAATATTTCATTTGAAATCATAACCTTTAAGGGGTTTTTACGCTAAAGTTTCTAAGGTTGTATGGGTTTATTCTCTCAAATTTATTTCTATAAGACACATTTGTATCATATACCTATTTTTTCTTATATTGTATATGATATCTATTTTATTCATTACACCATGAAATAAATTCAATTCATGATATTATATGTTCAATTTAAATATCCATTGCATTCAATGGTTTTTGATTTAAATGATTACTCGAGTCTTAAAAGTTTTCTTAACTCAAATTAATTTTCCTTAAGTCATAAATTCTCTAATTGATTATGATTTTCTAAGATCCTTTTATCATTAAAATTTCATTTTTCTATGTTATCTTATCTTAATAACTAGATAATTTTATTATTTTAATTTATATCATCTTCCTTGATGAAATACCTTCTCAAATAAAATTTTTATCTTGGAATGAATAACTTTTATTATTTTAAATAGATATTTTCCTCCATGTCCATATTTTCCTTCCTTAAAAATTTATATATTTTTGGGAACTATAATATGGATTATTTTATATTATCTTCATGATTCTATTTATCTACTTTCAAAAGGAAAATATAATAATCCTTTTACAATGTGGGGTTTTAAACAGAGGTATTTCAAAATATTAATAAAGGTTTTCCATACTTTCAAAATAAAATGATTTATCTTTAAACCCAAATTTATTTTGATAAACTTTATGTATTTTCAAGGATATATTATCGATTTTTTAGAAAGTAATTGTTTTGTAAAATTTTCACTTTAATTTTTTTAAATAACTTTTGAAAGTGATCCCTAACTTTATCTTTTTATGAATATTCTAAACATTTCTTCTAAAATCTATTTTTAGCATTTTACATGTAAAAACATATTTTCAACACCTTTTTCATTTTATATGAAACTTTACCTATAAATTTTCATTGTTTCTAAAAGAAATTATTTTTCTCATAGTTTTATAAAATATTTATTTTAAAATGATTTCTAAAGATTAAGGTTATTTTTTATTACCGAAGTGATTTTTCTAAAACTTATAATAAGAGTTTTCATCGAAGTAATTGTCCTTTGATATATATTATGGTTGATTAAAGATATTTTTCAAATGATACCATCAAACTTCTTTCTCTATATGGATTATTAAATTTTCTTTTCTATCATATAAATTATCAATCACCACCTTTGTCTTTCCTAGTCATTAAATATTAATAAGCCTAATTTTTCTCTTAATGCCTTTCTTTGTGAATACACTATTTTATATATCTTTGATTAATGAGTTTTTACCTAGATAACATTCATCAATTTATTGGGGAATTTATTTACTTAACTATATAACCTTTATCTATATAGTGTATATAAGGCCCCAACATTAAACCTTACTTAATATTGAATTAAATGAGTAATTCACATTGAGGATCTTTTCAGGTTTAGAGTTTTAGAGAATTAAGACATAACTATTACATCTCAAAATATTACAAAGTAGTCGCTTCTACTAAATTTCCATAAAATAAAAACTCTTTAAAAGAAACATGTATAGTTCTATGTTTTAGGTAGCATGACTTTCCCTTGATCCCATCCTTGACCCTATTCCATGCTATGACCTGTGAAAAACATTTCAAAAACTTGGGATGAGCATAAGAAGCTCAGTAAGGGATACACAAAGAATGAAAACTGTTAGTTTTTCAAAACATCAAGTAAACCATGAATACTTTATCAATGTAATACTTTTCACCTTCATGAAGTAGTAAAAACTTTTCACTGAAAAAAAAGTATCATGACTTACCTTTTTGTAACCAAAGGATTACCATAAAACCCATATAAAGAACACATAACATATATAAAGGTAACTTGGGACATAAACATACTTAAATGGAATAACCATACGGTCGACTTCCACACATATCACTTAATGGA
This sequence comes from Viscum album, assembly GCA_963277665.1. Lineage (NCBI taxonomy): Eukaryota > Viridiplantae > Streptophyta > Magnoliopsida > Santalales > Viscaceae > Viscum > Viscum album. Next base: position 469,949,743 of record OY728132.1, read on the forward strand.
ATAGCCATACGGCCAATTTCCATACATACTTAATAGAATAGCCATACGGCCGACTTCTATACCCAATGCATTGGAGGTTATAACGTAACCACCCGTCCTGGTATTCACGGCACCACTCGTCATATGGTTTATAACGTAACCACCCGTTAAAATTTCCAAGTACCAATATAAAATCATAAAACATAAAACCAATATAAAGGAATGATAACATTTCCACATCATAATATATCATAATAGAATCCTTTATCAAAACCATTTCAAAACCATTTAAAAAATTTAATAAAGAGAATTTTGAATCAAAGTGTCCCATACCACCTTGAATCTTTTAAAATGTTAAACCATTAATATCCATATAAATAAATCCTTAAAACCATTTTGAAAACATGGATTTTAATAATAACAAATAATTAAAACATTTAAAGCGATATAGGAGTTTTACCAAAATTAGAGACACTTGAATACAATAATTGAGGAATAACATTTAGTCAGAACTTTGTAATATCATGAGAATAAATGGATTCATGATATAATACTCCAAAGGACAGTATATACACCATATAAGAGCGAATTGGTGCATAACAACAATGAACCCTCAATAGAAATGTCAAATGTAATGAAATCCATTATAAAGAAGGTATCCTTAAATTAAGGACAAATAAATCTCAAAAATATGTGTGACAAATATAAATACACCCAATATAAGTGGATATTAAATGTAAAACAATAAAAGTTCATTCACACATATTCAATGGATGACATATTCAATGACTACATGTTGAACCCAAAGAAATTGAAATTGGGTTAAAAAGTTCCCTTGACAGCCTAACAGCATCACATCCAAAATGAGTTGATGAGAGATAAAAAGTGTATCTCATCACTTGGACATAAAATTTACATCAATAAGGATATATGAGAACATATCCCAACATAACAATATGTAAATTAAAAGACCCAACAAAAGAAGTCTTTTTAAAAAAGAGGAGGGTGAAAGGTTCCCTTACCGACTTGGGTATCTTTCAAAACATACACCCCATAAAAGAAGGAAAATAGATCATTGATGTAAATACTCATAAATGAAAGTATATTACAAAAAGAGTAGAATAATGGGCATTACATACACCACTCAATGTAATTTGTGGCAAATGTAGCATAAATATCACGGGAATAAAAGTGAGATGAAAAATCCCTTACGAAAATTCGGCAGCCTAACGGCGCCACTCAAAACTTCCAAAATGGATTGATGAGAGGAAATAGGGTCTCTAATCATAATAAGTACAGTATGATTAGTATAAAAGAACATCCCAATCATAATAAATATGAGCTTAAAAGGAATGACATAAAAGAGTGTACTTAAAAAGAAAGAGAGGTGTAGGATCCCTTACCTCAGGTCCGACTTGACTCGATCGTTCTTTAACGTCCTGAATAATAAACTTGAGTTAATTTTTACTTACTTAAGAACATTTTTCAAGTTCATTATTCCTTTTATATCACTTATTACCTTGTCATAAACATTATGTAATCACTTAAGTTAATAATATTTGTTTTGCCGATATTTGGTTCTTAAGTCAAAAATGGACTTCTTACAATTACATGTTGTTCGTGTGGACAAAAGTTTATTATATCCAGAATTGTATTCATGATGTAGATATCATATATGTCATATATATCCAGTACATTCATGCATTTATAACATTACATAATCATTTAGAGGTAAGAAATGAAATGCACCGTTCATGGAGACGGTAAGCCGTACGTACGCATGAACGCTACTTTCATTTATATTTCGTATTTTATAGAATGGAATCATAATGATATAAGAGTATATTATAATTCCAGTATAATAACATATATAATATCATAGTTCCATCCTTTATACGTCCCACATATGGTATTTAACGAATCAAATCACTTTGAGGGGGCGGTAGTCCACACTTCCTTAAATGAAGATATCGCGTATACCCATAATGGAAGCCATAAAGGTAAGACACAAATGAAAAATAAAGAAGCATAAGTAAAACATAAACATATTATATATCATATATAAAAATAGTGACATCATAATGGCCACCTTTGAAGGTGTTAAATGAGTATTGAACAATCATCGTTTCGGGAGGCAGAATTTCGCCATCCACGGAAACCGTATGTTCTTTAACCATTTGATGTAGTTGTGTGAGAGTGTAGCTCGAATAAATCTTATAAAAACATCCTAGTATATTGAATATACTGTTGTTGTTACAAAAGAAGTAAATAAAAAGAGTTTAGGGGGTTGGAGAAGCAAAATAAAACAAATGAACATGAGAGAATGAATTACCTTTAAAAGTGTAACTCCTTTTGATTTGAGACTAAAGACTTACTTTGAAAGGATTACGCCTAAAGAAAATCCTATAGGATTAGGAGAGGGATGTGGAGAGAGTAAATGGACAGGGGTTGGCCGAGCCAAAGGCTTTAGGAGTGTGTGAAATGAGGTAGAGTTGGGGGCCTTTTATAAGAGGAGAGGAGGGGCACTTTTGGAAAGTAAGAAATATTACTTTATTTGAAAATGTGTTTCGGTTTTAAAAGGTCCCAAATTGATATAATTCATGGATAAGGTGATAAGGGTTATAAATCCACCCATACAATAAGTTTTGGACATGTGTAGTTTATAGATTTTACATTATCTTTCCATTTTATTTAAATCGTCAAATAATGATGTCATCGCTGCATCATTATTATGTCATAAATAATTTATTTTATTTAATGTCTAAAAATTATAAAAAAATAATATGATATAGGAAATCTTTTTATATTTCCAATTACTATTTATAATCAAAATTTGGACTTGTGTAACCCCACTTAAAAACTGTTTTAGTAAAACAACTCAGGTTTGTGTCAATTTAATTTTAACATTAAGTAAAAATATATTATTGTCATTTTCCAACTAAAGTGGCTCCATGGGGTCCCCAAGTTGGACCATGGCTTGTATTGGTCGGCCATGACTCACCCAATAGGTGTAGTACAAGTGTCATGGTGTTTTCACATTCTTATAATATCATTTTTACCTTAAATGACACTAATTACCTCTAATCGCGATTAATGAAAAAAAGTTACTATTCACCAAAAAATTATTTTCATCCCATTGAACCACATTTTACATACTAATGAAAACCATGTATGTCGGATTTTCAATATTCAATACACATTAGTGGTAAACTTTCATTTAACTGAAAAATCAGTTTGCTTGATTACCACTTAGTGGTTTCACTATTCATCAAAAATTGGAGTTTTTCAGAAAAATACCGAAACTTCACCCTAAGCTATATTTGATATTACGAATTCAAAAATGAAGTCCGTTTTACAAAATTCAAAACATATTAGTCACATTAATTAATTTAATAATTAATTCCCGCTGTCAGAGCAAATAGCGTGTTTTTATAAAACAATAAGTATCAAAAGATTGACACTAGTTTAAGTCTGATTTCAAAGTGAAATTAATTCCAATGACCACTATTGGATTTAATGGTAAAAATATTTTCTAATTTCACTTTAAAACCAATTCAAAATATAATCTAATCATATAAATAAATTAGATTAAAAAGAGGTTTTGAATTAAAATACAACATTTTACACTATTCATTAAAAAAAATGAACATTATCGGAAAGATACCAAAAATTTACACAAAGTAAATTTTGATGTCCTGATTCTTAAGAAGAGTTTTATTTGGTCCAAAAGAATGTATAAGAGTGAACAAAACTATATTTTATGATGGTTCGCCATCAAAAGGCGATAAGTGAACCTTTAGTGAAAACTAGGGCATATATGCCTAAAATTGAATTCTTTCCGTATTTTAAGCCTCTATCCTTTATTGGATAAATGTAAAAACATTTAAAAACATATATAATCATATTTTAGTTATTTCTATCCATTCCCGCCATTAAAACGGCTACATGTTAACTACCATTTAAAATAATATTATTTTATTATTAGAGTGCAACGTAAGATTCCCAAGAAACTCATTGTTGCGTGTTGGGTACACCATCGAGCATAGCGTCCCCTTTAAAGTCATTTAAAGATTTTATTCAAAAATATGGATAAATATGAAATGTCATATTATTTATTTACCTGGGGTGTTACATCCTTCCCCCCTTTTGGGAATTGCGTCCTCGCAATTTTAAAATTGCGCTTGGAAACATCCTTGAAAGTCCCAGATCGGAACAAAAGTCGGTAAAACAAACACTTTAAAATAAAGAAAGATAAGTACAAAGGTCACCTGAGTTAACCCATACTAGGATTCCAAGTATAAAAATATGGACATGGAGGAAAAAACAAAGGGTCATGTTCTGATGGAGAGTGATAGAAAACAAGTTTAGGAGAAAGTTAACCACGAGAAAATCACAAACTTGTGATGGGTTAAACGGTATTCGATTCCCCAGTAGGAAAAGTTAATAGACAACATTTTTGTTTTAAGTTACTTTTTATTGAGGAATTTATTCATAAGGAAACATAATCACTTATCATATTGACTTTCAACTTTTATTAGATTCCTTACACAAACTCATATTTTCTCCAAAAGACGAGTATTTAGGAAGACTTGTTCACATTAAGAGTACTATAATCAACTTCTAGAGAATCACCTAATCCACAAAATAGAACTATATACTTCCCATGTCTTTAGACTTTAACCAAAACCAAAACAAAAAAGGCTAGTACAAGATCAGATAATCCAGAAAAGGATAACCCTTTATAAAAAGAAAATCTATTCTTAATCTCCAAAATTTGTCCAAAAAAACCCAAAGTTCAACGAGGACCATTCTATAATAAATTTGTCCATAAAATTCTTCAAAGTAAACCAATATAATATTGAAACCCAAATATTTGAAGGATTTAGTCGCATAGTCTTCCAAGATAAATCGTAACATTTATCTCCAAACAATATCAGTTGCTCATAAAGTCTCGTTTTGAAAAGTAATTAACCTAATCACATATCCTCCATGATAGGTTAATCATTTTCATAAATAACCCAAAATCAACTTACTCTTAATTCATAAAATCATATAACTAGAATGAATCAGTCAAACTAACCAGGGACTTCACGTAGTCCAGTGGTAGGCGATAAATACCAGTCGCACATTGGTTGTGGGTTCGATTCCCACAACTTTGTCTGACGCGACGGGATGTCACACGGTCTACGTGTTGTCCTTTTTCCAAAACTATATAATTCTTAAAACATTCCCCAAAATGAGATAAAATCTTCAAGAATAATCATAACATATTTTAACCTCAAGTTTATCTCATTCCTTTCATTTTCCATCATATCATAGAGTAACCCATAATTACCTAAAAATTAAGTATCATATAAACCCTAATGGTTACCTTAATAATTATTACCTAAATTTCTACATCGAGTTGGCCATCTCGTACATGATGCATTAGAGAACTCACCAAGGTTGAAGTGGTTGATCATGACTCCTTGATATTTGGTTTAGAACAACCAAGAGTTTCCTCATTGAATCCTCTATTTTATCTAGTATCTTAATCAGAGAACCACCACAGTTTCCTTCAAACCTGTTGTCTCTTTGGTGCCTGCTAGATCCATCCATTCACTAAAAATAGAAATGTTAGTGTGAGTATATCAACAAAACCATCATGTACTAATGAGTAAGGTAAACACTAAGATACACTTACTCATTCACTTTATCTAAAACTAGGACTCTTTCTGAAATCCTAACCATTATGGTAATGTCACTTATGCTTAAAGAATACCCTAACCTCTAAAGTTATCTAAACCTCCCTTTGATACCAACTATAAGGCCCCAGCCTTAAACCTTACTTAATCTTGAATTAAATGAGTAATTCACATTGAGGATATTTTCAGGTTTAGAGTTTTAGAGAATTAAGACATAACTATTACATCTCAAAAGATTACAAAGTAGTCGCTTCTACTAAATTTCCATAAAATAAAAACTCTTTAAAAGAAACATGTATAGTTCCATGTTTTAGGTAGCATGACTTTCCCTTGATCCCATCCTTGAACCTATTCCACGCTATGTCCTGTGAAAAATATTTCAAAAACTTGGGATGAGCATAAGAAGCTCAGTAAGGGATACACAAAGAATGAAAACTGTTAGTTTTTCAAAACAACAAGTAAACCATGAATACTTTATCAATGTAATACTTTTCACCTTCATGAAGTAGTAAAAACTTTTCACTGAAAAAAAAGTATCATTACTTACCTTTTTGTAACCAAAGGATTACCATAAAACCCATATAAAGAACACATAACATATATAAAGGTAACTTGGGACATAAACATACTTAAGTGGAATAACCATACAGTCGACTTCCACACATATCACTTAATGGAATAGCCATACGGCCAATTTCTATACATACTTAATGGAATAGCCATACGACCGACTTCCATACCCAATGCATTGGAGGTTATAACGTAACCACCCGTCCTGGTATTCACGGCACCACCCGTCATATGGTTTATAACGTAACCACCCGTTAAAATGTCCAAGACCAATATAAAATCATTAAACATAAAATCAATATAAAGGAATGATAACATTTCCACATCATAATATATCATAATAGAATCCTTTATCAAAACCATTTCAAAACCATTTAAAAAATTTAATAAAGAGAATTTTGAATCAAAATGTCCCATACCACCTTGAAGCTTTTAAAATGTTAAACCATTAATATCCATATAAATAAATCCTTAAAACCATTTTGAAAACATGGATTTTAATAATAACAAATAATTAAAACATTTAAAGCGATATAGGGGTTTTACCAAAATTAGAGACACTTGAATACAATAATTGAGGAATAACATTTAGTCAGAACTTTGTAATATCATGAGAATAAATGGATTCATGATATAATACTCCAAAGGACAGTATATACACCATATAAGAGTGAATTGGTGCATAACAACAATGAACCCTCAATAGAAATGTCAAATGTGATGAAATCCATTATAAAGAAGGTATCCTTAAATTAAGGACAAATAAATCTCAAAAATATGTGTGACAAATATAAATACACCCAATATAAGTGGATATTAAGTGTAAAACAATAAAAGGTCATTCAAACATATTCAATGGATGACATATTCAATGACTACATGTTGAACCCAAAGAAATCGAAATTGGGTTAAAAAGTTCCCTTGACAGCCTAACGACATCACATACAAAATGAGTTGATGAGAGATAAAAAGTGTATCTCATCACTTGGACATAAAATTTACATCAATAAGGATATATGAGAACATATCCCAACATAACAATATGTAAATTAAAATACCCAACAAAAGAAGTCTTTTTAAAAAAGAGGAGGGTAAAAGGTTCCCTTACCGACTTGGGTATCTTTCAAAACATACACCCCATGAAAGAAGGACAATATATCATTGATGTAAATACTCATAAATGAAAGTATATTACACAAATAGTATAATAATGGGCAGTACATACACCACTCAATGGAATTTGTGGAAAATGTAGCATAAATCTCACGGGAATAAAAGTGAGATGAAAAATCCATTACGAAAATTCGGCAGCCTAACGGCGCCACTCAAAACTTCCAAAATGGATTGATGAGAGAAAATAGGGTCTCTCATCATAATAAGTACAGTAGTATTAGTATAAAATAACATCCCAATCATAAGAAATATGAGCTTAAAAGGAATGACATAAAAGAGTGTACTTAAAAAGAAAGAGAGGTGTAGGATCCCTTACCTCGGGTCCGACTTGACTCGATCGTTCTTTAACGTCCTGAATAATAAACTTGAGTTAATTTATATTTCCTTAAGAACCTTTTTCAAGTTCATTATTCCTTTTATATCACTTATTACCATGTCATAAACATTATGTAATCACTTAAGTTAATAATATTTGTTTTGCCGATATTTGGTTCTTAAGTCAAAAATGGACTTCTTACAATTACATGTTGTTCGTGTGGCCAAAAGTTTATTATATACAGAATTGTATTCATGATTTAGATATCATATATGTCATATATATCCAGTACATGCATGCATTTATAACATTACATAATCATTTAGAGGTAAGAAATGAAATGCACCGTTCATGGAGACGGTAAGCCGTACGTACGCATGAACACTACTTTCATTTATATTTCTTATTTTATAGAATGGAATCATAATGATATAAGAGTATATTATAATTCCAGTATAATAACATATATAATATCATAGTTCCATCCTTTATACGTCCCACATATGGTATTTAACGAATCAAATCACTTTGAGGGGGCGGTAGTCCGCACTTCCTTAAATGAAGATATCGTGTATACCCATAATGGAAGCCATAAAGGTAAGACACAAATGAAAAATACAGAAGCATAAGTAAAACATAAACATATTATATATCATATATAAAAATATTGACATCATAATGGCCACCTTTGAAGGTGTTAAATGAGTATTGAACAATCATCGTTTCAGGAGGCAGAATTTCGCTATCCACGGAAACCGTATGTTCTTTAACCATTTGATGTAGTTGTGTGAGAGTGTAGCTCGAATAAATCTTATAAAAACATCCTATTATATTGAATATACTGGTGTTGTTACAAAAGAAGTAAATAAAAAGAGTTTAGGGGGTTGGAGAAGCAAAATAAAACAAATGAACATGAGAGAATGAATTACCTTTAAAAGTGTAACTCCTTTTGATTTGAACCTAAAGACTTCCTTTGAAAGGATTCTGCCCAAATGGAATCCTCTAGGATGAGGAGAAGGATGTGGATAGAGTAAATGGGCAGGGTTTTGCCGAGCCAAAGGATTTAGGAGTGTGTGAAATGAGGTAGAGGTGGGGGCCTTTTATAAGAGGAGAGGAGGGGCACTTTTGGAAAGTAAGAAATATTACTTTATTTGAAAATGTGTTTCGGTTTTAAAAGGTCCCACATTGATATAATTCGTGTATAAGGTGATAAGGGTTTGAAATACACCCATCCAATAATTTTTGGACATGTGTAGTTCATAGATTTTACATTATCTTTCCATTTTATTTAAATCGTCAAATAATGATGTCATCGCTGCATCATTATTATGTCATAAATAATTTATTTTATTTAATGTCTAAAAATTATAAAAAAACACTATGATGTAGGAAATCTTTTTATCTTTCCAATGAATATTTATAATCAAAATTTGGACTTGTGTAACCCCACTTAACAACTGTTTTAGTAAAACAACTCATGTTTGTGTCAATTTAATTTTAACATTAAATAAAAATATATTATTGTCATTTTCCAACTAAAGTGGCTCCATGGGGTCCCCAAGTTGGCCCATGGCTTGTCTTGGTCAGCCATGACTCACCCAATAGGTGTAGTACAAGTTTCATGGTGTTTTCACATTCTTATAGTATCATTTTTACCTTAAATGACACTAATTACCTCTAATCGCGATTAATGAAAAAAAGTTACTATTCACAAAAAAATTATTCTCATCCCATTGAACCACATTTTACATACTAATGACAACCATGTATGTCGGATTTTAAAAATTCAATACAAATTAGTGGTAAACTTTCATTTAACTGAAAAATCAGTTTGCTTGATTACCACTTAGTGGTTTCACTATTCATCAAAAATTGGAGTTTTTCAGAAAAATACCGAAACTTCACCCTAAGCTATATTTGATATTCCAAATTCAAAAATGAAGTCAGTTTTACAAAATTCAAAACATATTAGTCACATTAATTTATTTAATAATTAATTCCCGCTGTCAGAGCAAATAACGTGTTTTTATAAAACAATAAGTATCAAAAGATTGACACTAGTTTAAGTCTGATTTCAAAGTGAAATTAATTCCAATGACCACTATTGGATTTAATGGTAAAAATATTTTCTAATTTCACTTTAAAACCAATTCAAAATATAATCTAATCATATAAATAAATTAGATTAAAAAGAGGTTTTGAATTAAAATACAACATTTTACACTATTCATTAAAAAAATGAACATTATCGGAAAGATACCAAAAATTTACACAAAGTAAATTTTGATGTCCTGATTCTTAAGAAGAGTTTTATTTGGTCCAAAAGAATGTATAATAGTAAACAAAACTATATTTAATGACGGTTCTCCATCAAAAGGCGATAAGTGAACCTTTAGTGAAAACTAGGGCATATATGCCTAAAATTGAATTCTTTCCGTATTTTAAGCCTCTATCCTTTATTGGATAAATGTAAAAACATTTAAAAACATATATAATTATATTTTAGTTATTTATATCCATTCTCACCATTACAACGGCTACATGTTAACTACCATTTAAAATAATATTATTTTATTATTAGAGTGCAACGTAAGATTCCCAAGAAACTCGTTGTTGCGTGTTGGGTACGCCATCGAGCATAGCATCCCCTTTAAAGTCATTTAAAGATTTTATTCACAAATATGGATAAATATGAAATGTCATATTCTTTATTTACCTGGGGTGTTAGAGTGTAAATACTGTATGATCTATTATCTTGATTGAAGGGTATTTACCTAGAATGTTTTTGAATATATTTTGATGCCAGTTTATTTTCTATAGGTATATCATGATATGATTATTAATGGAATTATTATTATTTTTATTATATAATTAAGTTTGAAATGGATATGAAACCCATTTTATTTCTATGGGTTCAGTATGATGATGATTTATTTATTATAGCACAAATATATAAGGATGATGATGGATGGGGTATTATATCACCCTTAAATGAATTATTTTAAGTTTATATCTCACGAGATAGTTAGGCATGGACATAATGAGCTTATTCACATATTCATGTGCATAATGCGGTTGCTCATATAGTTAGGCATGGTCATAATTAGTTTTTTCACATAGTTATGAGTATAATGAGTTTACTCTCAATGTTTTCCTATGATTATGGTTGTTCTTATCTGCAAGTTATTTTTTATGATAGGAAATAAATCTATGTTACTTTTAATTTTTAGGCTATATTACATTCCATGATTATGAATTTTTTCTAAGATATTCCACACTTTTTATTCCATTCCTTATGCCATGATAAAGGTTATATGCTTTGTTGGTTATAATATTAGTATGTTTCCTAATTATACCCATATGGTTATCTTTTGTTCAATTATGATATTTTATTTTTATCAAGTATATTTACCCTTACTCATCATTTTAGCTCGTCCCTTTCTTATGCTTCCATTCCCTAGGTTTTGAAGATGAGTATAACCTATGATAAGTCTAGAAGGGAGTCTAGTATGATTAAATTATGGAGAAATGTTCAAAATTATTGTAAAATAAGTTTCCTATGAAATTGGTCCTCAAAGACACTAAACCAAAAGGTTCTCTGAGTTGCGTGAGATTATTTTGATATGTAATATTAATGTAAATTTTTTGTAATTTTAACTTTGAAAATATCACTTGGTATCAAAATTAATTTGTAAATTATGTATTTTTATCCCTAGACTTGAGAGTGTGGGTTTGGGGAACCTTAAGAGGTAGTTATAGTTCATCATTGGGATAAAAGAGGTGGTGAGAGGAGTCTCATTGGGGTGGTAGTAGATTAAATCACCATTAATTAGATTATTTGATAGTGTAATCCTCTAGGAATTAGTATGTGACTTATTTTTAGTGTATGAAATTATAACACACTAAGTTAGAGTGCCAAGAGGTACCCAAGACATGCCACCAGTGTGGGAATTAGGGTCTTATTCAACACCTTTATAGGAACCCTCCCATGGAAATCCGAGTTGAGTCTTATTTTACTCAAGGTTATCAGGTTTGATCTGATGATTATAAGGGTGAAAGGTCCTTATCTCAAGATAAATGTGATTCTAATTTAATTAATAAGACAAACTGTAATTGAGATTGAGAGTCTATATTTAGTTGTGCATGTTTCCGAGGAATCTGATGCTAGCCAAAATACCTTTAGTGGTACAATATTTATTTATTTATCTATGGTTTTGGAATTATTCAGAATAGGTGTATCCCATCCATTCATTTATTCAAATATTATTGATCCCTTAGGACTTTGATCATAACTGATTCCACTTATGATGTATATTTACACTCTGATGAGAAATAATAAGAACATAGCTTCAAGTGTCTAGAGTGATGGGTGGTGATTCCTAATTTTAAGATCGTGTGGGATTTCTTGGGCCTTAACCTAGAAAGTTTTGATCTAATAACTGGTATGGATTGGATAATTAGTTTTAAATTTTATATCAACTACTATCATCATAGGGTTTAGTTTTTTAATGGTAACACTTATGACTTCTTGGGAGAGTGATATACCAGGTCACGGAGAGTAGGATATATTGTTCTAAATATTGTGTTGATTTCATTCTAGTTATATAGTTTATTATTTAATGAAAATAAGTAGAGTTTAGTTGTCTAGATTCAAATTGTGGTAGATAGGTATCTCAAGGTCTTTGTAGATGATTTTTCTGTTTCCTGTCCTAGTGTTAATTATAGTTTTCTATGACTTACTTCATGTGAAATTCCCAATCTCCTTTCCATATTACCTAATGAATCCTACCAATATTAATTATTTTTGTATAAGCTCAGATTTTCCATGTATTATTTTTTTATATTGTATGGATTATATTTGAGAACAGGTGTTGAGATGACATTTGATTCTGAGGCTTGGTGTGTCCGGAATAAATGTTTGAAATATATTTAATATATTAAATAACACGCACATGTAGTTTTCCTGAAAAATAAGAATAATTTCTAAAATTAGTCTTGGATTAGAAATCCAAGGGAACCATTGAGTTCAAAATAAGGGTTTTACCTTATGCATGAAATAACCATTGTCAGTGTGGAACATTTGTGAAAAAGTCATCGTAGGCATGAAATGAATAAAATAAATAAATAAATTTAATTTATTTTGAAATGGCGCAATGGCCAATTTTTTTAATCATGCTTATGGAATATTTTTTAGGGTTAGCTTCATAACCCTAAAAATTTAGGAGATCCATTAGAGAGTGCGAAGGAACTTCCATTGGTGGATGATAACCAGATCAAGGATCATTGATCATCGTGCAACACAATTTAAGGATATTTCTAATGATAATAACATGGAACTATTATTTTTAGTGACTAATCTTAAATGAGGTAGAATGATGTTTTTATTGAATTTATTTCTCTATTTTTTAATTTTATGATGAATGTGAATCAATCGATGATCAAATTAATTTGTGAATCAATCCTATTGTAGGACGGGTTTATTTACATGGAATTTTGTTTGGAGATTTATTTATTTATTTTGGTTCATCATTCATGATTATAATGAAAATGGATCAAGTAAAAGCAAAAATAGTCTAGGTTCCTTCTGATTTTGTGTGTTTCTTGAGTTTCTTCTATTTTTCTACGTATGCTCATCACCAAGGCTTCGTTTTCCTAGTGGTTTGACCCAAATATAATGGAATTAAACATTTTACACCCATTTCTTGGAACAATGATTTGACATCATAGATCCAGACTTAGTATGGTGTATGGATCATGTAAAGATGATAAAAAATGTGGATCGGGACTAGATTAGAGGTGTTTGTGCATGGGTTTTGGAAAAATGATGGAGGCCCGACTTCAGGTTTCATTTTCCAGAAAATCAAAGGCCGGAATCTAGCCATCAGTGGTAGAAAGACCAATCAAACCCCATATCCAAATTTCATGGGTGTGATTGACAGTGAAAGAAAGGCCATTCAAACCCTAGATCCGAGTTCCATGGGCATGATTGATGATGATGATAGTAGATCCGATATCGGAGGAGCCTACAACAACATGGATAAGAAACTCACAGGATCTGTGAAATCCTGTAGTACACAATATGTGTTCCAGAGAAAAATTCCATGCAAGACCCTTGTGTGGTAGTTGGGGTTTCCATGGTGAAATTGAATATCACATGACGTGTGACTTTGTCACATGGTGTGTTCCTTGACCAATAAATCTTGGTGTATACCTCAGAGGGTACATAAACAAGGAAAGGAGTATACAAGCACTGGAACACCATGTACTTCCACATGGACATAGACATAGGTTGTTTACATGGGTAGGAGACAATGTCAAAGGGACATACCATATACTACTAGAACACACCATGTACTCCTTCAAAGTAGGCTTGAAGACATTATCCTTGGTATCTTAGACAAGTTTTATTAGGGTGTGTTCCCTACATCCATTCCCTGAGGGTTAGTATGGAATCACATTATACACATTGGATAATGATACCTTTAGTAGGAATTATTTGATAGATTTTTTAGAATCCTTCCATGAGGATTGAACATAGATCCTCTGTCATCTTCTTTCATAGGTGGAGTTCTTCGTATCATTGTGACCAAAACTACGCGGGCACCGATCCTCCACTTAGCGGGTTATTTCAGATTGATTTTTTGGTATACCCTATGGTCTTATGTGTGATCCTCATATATGTATCATATCTCTTCAGACTTCTAGTTTATACTTCTTATGATGAGACCTAACGATCGTAGCCTCTTGGATGGACTTCATCAGTTCTATCTGACTCGTGGAGTGTGCTCTATCATATGAGTGCTATATGTAACCTTCAAGAAGGAATCACAGGATAATATTGGGATTATGATGTTACCTTGAGACCATTTTTCTTTGTTGAGTATATCTTTATATTCTTATTATATGTGTTGTGGAAATATACCTATGTAGATATGACTATTATTCTTGTTTTTATATAATCTATGGTTTTTGAGGTGTCCTACTGGTTATTGTTAAACTCACCCCTGTATGGGTTTTTTCCCACACATGTCATTTCTTGTATAGATGAACAACCTTTTGAAAGAGTCCTAGAGAGACTAGAGCTAAGAGGGGATTAGTGTACCAGATAGACCAAGGTGTGTTCCTACATTTATCTTGACAACAGTCCCCATATTTACTTTTAGGTTGGAATTTTTTCAAACTCTTCATGGTGGGATTGTATTTGGCCCTGTTTAATTTAAATACCTAGAATTTTTAAATTATATTTGATTCCTGAATAAATGTGTGGTATATATAATGTTATACAAGTAAAAAATATAGAGAAATGAAAAATTTTTATATCATTAATAAGTATCATTACATTAGTCTGATATGAAACCAATTAAAAATCCAAGCATTATAACTGGACAAAAATATAAAATAGAAAAGCTAAAATTTAAAAATAAATATCACCCCAATCGACTAGAATCATCACCCAAAAAAAATTCTATAGAAATAAAAAAAATATTCTTAAATCAATCAACATCTTATGAAAATGAAAATATAACCTTAAGTGTAATTGTAGTGAATTCTGTGTGAAATAATAAAGTAGTATTTATAGGGTATAAAGGGAAATGTGACCATTTGGATTCGAATGTTATATGATCATTGGTCAAATACTAATACTGGTCAATATGAAAGTTAGAAACTATACCCTTGGTTGATAATTTTACCTTTATAATTAGTGTTTATAAATATTAATGACAAAGGATAATTAATATAAAAAGGATAATTGATGGGATCAACTTTGTAGAGTATTGCCATTTGAAGTCCATTTGTTAGAAATTGGGAGGGGGTAGAATCACTAGGGTTTTCCCTTAACCAATCCCAAGTTGAGATTCAATAATTGAATATTAAATGAAATCACCTATGGGAGAAGTTCATTTTAGTGGAGATTACCACTTGGTCAATGTTAACTATGGCACCCCATGAAACTATCTCCATCACACACCTTGCCCTTAAGGCGTATGCGGGTGTAATAAGGGGTTACATGTCTATGCCTTACTTTCTTAAAGTTTAATTTTCTTTGTATAATTTTTTTATTCCATAAAATCTATTTTAATAATAGTTTTTCTTAATAAAATATATTTTTAATTGATATAAATTTGATAAATTGTTTTTTGGACGCAAATAAATCATAATTATTTTTTATTAAATATATATATAATTTTATAATAAACTTAGGTATTATGAATAATATTAGTTTTAATTAAATATCCTTTTAAAACACTCTTATTTAAATATTAGTGATAAAATAATTTTATAATGGCCTAAGAATTTTTTTAGAAGTGTCATAAATTTGACTGTTCCTTAAAAATTGATATTTTTAAATAAATAAGAATTTATATATATAAAAGTTAAAATTCTAAAATTTAGATAATTATTCTGATAAAATAAAATTATATTTGAAATCAACTTATTTAAATTAGTTTAGGGTGAATTTATGATAATTTTCTAAAATACTTTATTTTTCTGTGAATAGTAAAAATACAGTTTTGTGTTTTCAGTATGTTTTTTGAATTCATATTTATTTAATAATGATGTTATAATTAATTAACCACAATTCCAGACCCAAAATAGTTTATTTTATCAATATTAATTATTTTAATATACTTTAATCGATTTCTAAAACTATAAGTGACTTTACAATGTCTAAAATAGAAAATTTGATTTTAAAAAACATTACTTTGGGGAATCTTTATTTTCCATTACAAAAGAAGTATTAAAAATGGTTTTAGGTTCTGGTGGATTAAAATATGATAAAATGCGACTCAAATGTCCAAAGCTATGATAAAAAACCATGGACAAGTCAATGGTTTTTCATTTTCCACAACCTAGATTTCCAAGACCAATATTTGAAAATTATTAAACAATTCCTCCACTTTTACTATAAATACCCACCCATTTCACCATTCTACTTCAATTTTAATCAATACACCATTAAGTTCTAGTGATTTTTTCCTCCCAAGTATTTTTCTAAGGTTTCCTAAAGTCCCCAAGGTTCATCCTCATGTTTTAGAAATAAATCTTCATAGTAAGGGAAATCTCCACTTCTCTTTTTCATCCAAGTTCTTTTTTCATGTGGCATGTCCTATAATTTACAAAATAAGTTTTTTTTCCAATTTATATTATTCCATTACTTTAATAATAGTTTTTTATCATTTTGGGACCTTCTTTCTCCCCAATTTTACCCTTTTCTAAAACCTTGTTTTACACTCATCATGTAGCCAAATTCACTTCTCAAATTTCTCTCTTTTATATGAGAAATTATCGTTTTCTTTTTATTTGAATACCCAAACCGATTTTTTTAATGGGTATTAAAATATATTTAACCACTATTTTTTTATTTGGGGATTTACATATATGTAATTCACATTTCCTTTCATGGGTTAAAAATAATGTAATGATCATGTCTCTAATAACTTTTTTATTCCAAGATTTTGGTAAGAAACCTGTTCATTATTTTCCATGGGTTATTAATGAAATAATTTATTATGATCTATATGGATCACATGAAATTAAGAAATATTAAGGGTGTGTCCTGATAGAACTCCAATGCATTGGGTAAATAATTTAATATCTAGAGATGACATGTTTTACGATACATTGATTAATAACCTTGGTAATTTTCTTTTATGACACCTTAGTGATAAACCTTAGTGATATTCTTAAGAATATATCATTTAAATATTGTATCCACATTTCCATGTTATGATTCATATTATTATTATTATTATTATATTCATCTTGTTTAGGACTTATTGTTATGTTCTTATTGATATGTCTTAATATCACATGCTATATATCTTTCTTGATCATTCCTTTACTAGGATTCATGCTCACCCCTTTACTTTGATGTATGTCCCTAGGATATGAGATATAGTAAAAGTAACATTAGGTAAACCCATGAATATTTATTTCAATTGGATTTAGAATAATTTTTTATGTTTTCATATATTATGTACCTTATTTTCAAGAAATTAAACTTTAAAATATCCTCAGTTTGTACTATGTAATGAAAAGTTATGTAATAAAAAAGGTGGGATACTATAGTTGGTATCAAAGGGCAGTTTAGTTATTTGTGTAAATTAGGACTTGAAAGATTTAGTATGAACCCTAGGGACAAGTATAATTATAGGAAAACATCTTGATATTTTGGTGAGTATTAATTAAGTGGTTTACAAGAAAATACATTATTATCTAGATATTATAAGTGGATGTGGATCTGGTACAGATGTACCTTGGGGTAACACCAAAAACAACGCATTGATCTCGAATCGATTGAGAAATAGTGCATGAAAACGGGCTTTGCTGCACACCTAGTTTGATTCTCTCAAGGGATATGTTTGGTTAATCATAAGATTTTTATGAACCATTGTTAAGGATATATAGAAAATAGAATTAGAGGAGATTAATATCATATTTAAGCATGATGTTTTAGACGTAAAATCCATTTATAATTATAAGATTAATAAAAGTAAAAAGTTTCTCACTAAGTTTTTCTTAATTTATAAAAATGGTGGGAAATAAAAGGAACTATGTAAATGATGAGTGCAAGGGAAAATGAACTGATGAGGTTCCAATGGAAGCTAGAGTGGAAAACTTTATGAGTACGATGAATCAACTAACTCGAGTTATGAATAATAACTTGAATCAATTTGAGAGACTAGATTCAACTTAAAGGGAATAAATTTCCATTGATTCCTTTATGCATCAACAAAAACAACATTTTAGTGGATATACCGACCCATTTATTATTGAATAAGGAATAATATCTATAGAAAATATATTTTTTGTCCTCTATTGTTTGGAGCAAGAGAAAGTCAACCTGAAATTATACTACTTAGAAGGAGAAGATGATTAGTGGTTGACACTGATTAAAAACATGAATCCAAGAAGGGAGATCAATGCTAAAGAGTGGGAAGAGTTTAGGGGAATCTTTTTAAATATATATTTTCCTCATTCAATGCTTACAAAATTGTAGAAGGAATACCTAGAGTTGAAGTAGAAAAAAATGAATCTGCGGGATTCTATAAGATAAACTTTACAAGACTTACTCAATAAAACTATAGCTTTATTATAGATCCTAACGGAAAGGTTGATAGATTATTTGGTGTAATGACACCACATTTATAGAGAAATATAACAAATCAAGACTATGAAAGCTATGAGGAGATAATGAGGAGTGTTATGAAGTTTTAATTAGAGTTTGGAGAGACACAATGGTCACATAGATCAAATGAAAAGAAGATGTAAATTGAGCCAAACTTAGTGATGGATTTCGATCGTGGAAGAGGAGGAAAGAAATATTAACTTCCCACATGCAAAAAATTTGGGAACAAACATTCAGGGAACAACTTTCTTATGAGTGTAAAGTGATACAAGTGTGTAATAGATGTCCATATAGATTGAAACTGTCATGGAGAGGTGAAGCCTCGACTTCTCAATACCAATGACAAAGGGAAAATGGTGCAGGCCCAGCTGGAAGTTCAATTCTTCAAGTTTGTAAATCATGGGATTTTTTCTAATCAATGTCCAAATAAGAAGATAATGAAGAAAATCCACCATCAACTTAATCATAGTCCAAGGGAAAAAGGTCTATCATTTTCTATCATGGTTAATGAAGTAGAGGATCCAAATGATGTGGTGGAAGGTACACTCTTTGTGCTATAAAATCTAGCAAGTAATTTGTTTGATTCTATTTATATGAATTCCTTTATTTCATCCAAGTTTTCAAAGAATATAGAATCATTCTATAAACTTCTAGAAGTATATTTATCATTCAAGACACTTGGAGGGACTATCCTATCATCAATAGTGTATAAAAACAATAGTATTAACTTTTGAAAGTATAATCACAAATCTAGTAGTCATTACCATGGTGGAATTTGAAACTATACTAGGGATGTAATGGATCTCAAAGCATAATTCTAAGATCAATTGAAGAAGTAAGGAAATTTTAGTAGTCTTGAATGGAAAACCGATAATTATTTTCAAAGGAGAGATATCCTATCCTGATCTTTGTCTAGAAGAACCTCCCATAGCCTTCTTTATAGAGATGATCAGTGAAGAAGGAGAAGTAAATGAAAGTATAAAGATATATTATGTCCCTATCATTCAAAAATATATTTATGTATTTTATAAATATTTATCGGGACCTCCCCCATAAATAGAGGTAGATTTCTCCATTGAACTCATACCTAGATCCAAGCTGATATCAAAGACCCTATATAGAATGTAAAATATGGAGTTAGAGGAATTAAATAAACAACTTCAAGATCTATTGGAGCAGGGATTTATTTGAATAATTGTGTCTTATTGGGGATCACCTATTATCTTTGTAAAGAAGAAGGATAGATCAATGAAGTTATGTATTTATTATAAGAACTTAATGGGATCATAGTGAAGAACAAGTTCCCTATCTGAAGGATTGATTATTTATTTGACTAGCTTCATGGGGATAAATTATTCTCCAAGATTGACCTATGATCTGGTTATCATCAATCAGGGGTAAATAAATAAGATATCCCTAAGACTACCTTCTGAAAAAGATATGGGAATTATGAGTTTGTTGTTATTACCTTCAGATTGACTAATGCTCATACTATATTCATGGATTTGATGAATTATTATTTAAGTAATGACTTGATAAATTCATGGCAGTTTTTATTAATGATATTTTGATATACTATAAAAGTTTCTAGGAGCATGAGGATCATCTAATGGTTATATTGAAAACTCTGAGAAAGGAGAAACTATTTGGAAAATTCAGAAAATGGGATTTTTGGTTACAAAAAGTTGCATTATTGGGGAACATTGTAACCAATGAAGGAATCTCAATTGACCCTTATAATACAAAGGTTGTATAGGAGTGGCCTCATTCTACAATATTAATTGAGATTCATTTTTTCTTGGTTTATCATGATATTATAGGGGGTTTGTGAAAAAAATTTCATGAATTTATAATCCATTAACCAAGATAACTCAAAAGGGGGTAACTTTATCTAGATAATGGAGTGTAAAGAAAGTTTAAAAGAACTGAATAATAGATTAGTTACTATACCTATGTTAAATCTATACACTATCATATATAGTTTTTTTATTTAAAGTGATGCATCTTTGAAAGGGATTGGGTGCTTCCTCATGAAAAATGATAAGGTTATTACTTATGTATCTTGATAGTTAAAGCCTCATGAGAAGAGTTATCCTATTCATGACCTGGAGTTAGTTGTAGTTATTTTTTCTATGAAAATATGGAGGCACTATCTTTATGGGGAGAAATGTGACATATACACAGACCACCAAAGTTTGAAGTATATATTCACACAAAAGGAATTGAATAGGAGAAAAAGGATATGGTTGGAAATTCTTAAATACTATAGGTTTTCCATTCATTATCACCCCTAAAGATAGACAAAAATTCACTAATTAATTAAGTAGAAAAGACCCTATTATGCAGGAAATGCTGAGGATTCATGGAGATCAATTAATTAAGGACCTAGTAAAGTTAGATATGGGAATCGTAAGGGAAGAAAAATAAAAAACACTATCAAAATGATTTATCAACCATCATTACTATAGAATATAAAGAGAGATAAAATATAAGATCCTTTGATATAAAATAAGATAGAGTCTAGGAAGAATTGAAAGTTTTCTGAATTCAATATTGATCAAGAAGGTGTACTAAAATTTTGTACAAGGCTATGCATCCCATCTATCCTAGAGATAAAGAAGGAGTTGATGGATGAAGCTCATAACTCTATATTCTATATATATCCTGGAATCACTAAAATGTATAGAGACCTTTGTGATCATTATTTGTGGGATAATATGAAATGGGAGATTGTTGACTACACTACAAGGTGGTTGGTGTATCACCAAGTGAAGGTGGAGTGACAACTTTCTAAAGGATTATTGAAACCACTACCCATAACAACATGGAAGTCATACAATATCACTATAGACTTCATCATTGTTCTCCTAAGAATATCCAAATAAATAATGCGATATGAGTTATAGTGGATTGACTCACCAAGATAGCCCATTTCATCACTATTTTAGAAGATTTCTCTCTTTAAAAAATTTATAAGATATATGTAAAGGAATTGGTGACGCTGCATGGTGTTCCAATTAATATTATTTATGATCATTATCCAAGGTTCATATATAAATTCTATATATGTATTCAACATTCTCTGAAAACTAAATTGAATTTTATTATGTCCTACCAACCCCAAACTGATGGCCAATCTAAAAGGACTATTTAGACACTTTAGGAAAATATCAATGCAATTTAAAGGTCGATGAGATAAAAAACTTCCATTTGTTGAGTTCCCATACAACAACATATTCTACTTGAGTATTCATATGGAACCATATGAAGATCTATATGGGAAAAAATGTTCTTTTCCCACTTGTTGGGATGAATTTGGTGAGAATAAGCTACTTGAGCCTGATCTGGTGCAAGATATGATAGAAAAGGTTCATGTTATCCAACAACATATAAAGGATGCTTAGAATTGGAATAAGAGATAAGAAGAAAATTAATGAAGGTAATTGGAGTTTTATGTTGGGGAATTTTTTCCCTTTAGATATCACTATGGAAGTGAGTCATGCAATTTGGATATAAAGGAAAGCTTAGCCCTAGGTACATTGGGCCCTTTTAAATCATTGATTAGATAAAAGAAGTGGCCTATCTATTATCACTCAGACCAAAGATTTCTCAAGTTCATAATGTATTCCATGTATTTCTCTTGAGAAAGTACATAACTGATCCCTCACATGCATTGAGTCTGAAGGTGTTACAATTGGAACATGAAATATCTTACAAGGAGTAGTTGGTGGAGATCTTGGACCAAGTGAAAAGGTTATATGAAATAAGAATACCCACCTTGTCAAAGTTTTGTGGAGGGACCATAAATATGAATAAGAAATGTGGGAACCATAGAAGATAATGAGGTAGAAGTACCCTCACCTTTTCTCAACTGAGAGAATGACTTGAAATTTTGGGGACACAATTTATTAAGGGGGAAGAATGTAACGACCTAGAATTTTTAAATGATATTTTTTCCTAAATAAATGTGTGTTATATATAATTTTATAAAGGTAAAAAATATATATAAATTGAAAATTTTTTATATCATTAATAAATTTCATTACATTATTCATCTATTAAAGCAATTAAAATGCCAAACATTACAACTGGAAAAAAATATAAAATATAAAAGCTAAAATAGGAAAATAAGGATTAGACCAATCTTCTAGAATCATCAAACCCATAGAAAACACTATAGAAATAAAATAATATATTAATATATTAATAAACATATTATGAAAATGAAAATATAACATTAAGTGAAATTGTAGTGAATTTTAAGTGAAATAATGAAGTGGTATTTATAGGGTATAAAGGGAAATGTGACCATTAAGATTCAACCATTATATGAATGTTGGTCAAATATGACCATTGGTTAAATATGACCATTGTTCAATATGAACATTGGAAACTATACCTTTGGTTGATAATTTTACCATTATAATTAGTTTTTATAAGTAGTTATGACAGAGGATAATTGATGCATAAAGGATAATCGATGGCCTCAACCAGTATAGTCATGCTATTTGAAGTCCATTTGTTAGAACTTGGGAGGGAGATAGTGTCACTGGGGTTCTTTCTTGACCAAGCCCAAGATGAACTTAAACAATTGAATCTTTAATGAAATTGACTATGGTAGAAGTTCAAGTTAGTGGAGATTACCACTCGATCAATGTTAGCCGAGCCACCCCATGGAACTACCACCATCACACACCTTACCCTTATAGAGTATGTGGGTGCAATAAGGGGTTATGTGTCTAGGACTTAGTTTCATAAAGTGTAATTTAATTTTTATAAATAAAATTTTTATTCCATGAATTCTATTTTAAGAATATTTTTTCCTAATAAAATATATGTTTAATTGAGATGAATTTGATAAATTAATTTTTGGACGCAAATAAAACACAATTATTTTTTTATTAAAATTATATTCAGTTTTATAGTAAATATGGGAATTCTAAATAATATTAGTTTCAATTAAATATTCATTTAAATAACTTTTATTTAAATATAAATGATAAAATAATTTTATAATTTCCTAGGAAATGTTTTATAAGTGTTAGAAATTTGACTGTGCCTTAAAAATTTATATTTCTAAATAAATAATGTTTTTTTATATTTAAAAGTTTAAATTATTAAATTTTGAGAATTATTATGATAAAATAAACATTATATTTGAAATTAGAACATCTAAATCAGGTTAGGGTGAATTTATGAGAATTTTATAAAATACTTTATTTTTCTATGAGTAGTAAAAATAGTGTTTTGGTTTTTAAGTATGTTTTATGACTTCATATTTTTTTTATAATGATGTAATAATTAATTAACCATAATGTACGACCAAAAATATGTTATTTTATTAATATTAAGTATTTTAATATATTTTAATCAATTTCAAAAACTACAAGTGACTTTCTAATGTCTAAAATGGAAAATTTGATTTTTAAAAACATTACTTTGTGGAATATTTACTTTTATATGGAAAAAGTATTAAAAAATGTTGTTCAGTTTTAGTGGATTAAAATATCATAAAATATGACTCAAATTTCTAAAACCATGAGCTAAAACCATGGGTAAGTCAATGATTTTTCATTATCTACAACCTAGATTTCCAAGACCTATATTTGGAAATTATTAAACAATTCCTCCACTTTTGCTATAAATACCCACCCATTTCACAATTATCCTTTACTCCCAATCTATCCTCCATTATGTTCTGGTGATTTTTCCTCCCAAGGAGTCCCCCAAAGGTGTCCTTAGGCTCCAATGTTCCATCCTCAAGTGTTAGGACCAACTCTTCAAGGTAAGGGAAATCTCAAATTCTCTTTTCCATTAAAGTTCTCTTATCATGTGGAATGCACTATAATTTCCAAAATAATTTCTCTTGTATAATTTATATTATCTCATTATTATTATAATAATTTTTTTACCAATTTGGGACATTATTTCTCCATCATTTTAACCTTTTATTAAACTATGTTTCATACCTATAGTGCTATAGAATTCACTTACCAAATTTATCTATTTTACATGATAATTTATCTTTTCCTTTTTATTTTAATACCCAAAATTGTTTTATTTTAAATGGGTATTAAACTATATATAAGCATTATTGTTTTGGGGATTTACATATATGAAACCCATATTTCCTTTTGTGGGTTAAAAATGATGTAATGATCATGTCTTTAAGCACTTTTGTACACCAAGATCTTGGCAAGAAACCCTTTCATTATTCTCCATGGTTTATTAATGAAATGATTTATTATGATCTATGTAGATCACATGAAATTAATACATATTAATAGTGTTCTATGATATCACTACAATTCATTGTGTAAAGAATATAATCTCTAGAGATGACATGTTTTACGATACCTTGGTGAATAACCTTGGTAATTTTCTTTTATGACCCCTTGGTGATAAACCTTGGTGATATGCTTAAGAATGTATCATTTAAATGTTATAGAAAAATTTCCATGTTATGATTCATGTTATTATAATTATATTCCTCTTTTTTATGCCTTATTTTCATGTTCTTATTGATATGTCTCAAGATCACATGCTATATATCTCTCTTTCTTATTCCATTACCAGGATTTATGATCACCACTTTCCTTTGATGTATGTCCCTAGGATATGGGATGTAGTAAAAGTAACTTAGGGTGAACCCATGAATATGTGTTTCAAGTATATTTAGAATATTTTTTTTATATTTTCATATATTATATACCATATTTCCAAGAAACTAAACTTTAAAAGATCCTCTGTTTGTACCATGTAATGAAAAGTTATATAATAAAAGGCAGGATACTATATTTACTTTCCATTACTTCTTTCCATAATCTGGTTGTGAGATTTAGATGTATGAATTTACAGTTTATCAGTTATTTTATATTTCATAATTTTATGATCTTGGAGATGTGTTCATGTGTACAAGTACTTCAGCTAAGGACTCTCATGTTAGTGATATGCCTTCTCGACGCTAGTCGCCAACACCTGGTCTATTAGAGGCAGTCTTGGGGAGTTTTGGAACAGGACCCATTGGGAAAGGTCATGATAGAGGGGTATCATAATAGTCAGTTATAACTTAGGACCAAAGTCTGTGAAATTGGTTTGGTGCGATGATGTTAAGTGTTTCAAGTTTTATTTTCAAGACATGGACTCCAATATTGGTGCAAAGGCTGGCATATCCATTCACCAGAACTCTGATCATCTACCTTTCGACTCGGTACATGAGGACACTATTTGTAGGGAAAACAATGGTACATGAATCATATAGGAAGGGGTTCTAGTTTCCATGTCCTTCTTAAGTCAACTCCCTAGATATACTCATTAACCATGGTACATCTTGTTTATTTCAGGATGCCTTTATGATGTATGCCATCTATTATTAGGTTTCAGGACCATGAGTATGATCCCCTCAGTGATGAGGCATCAATATAGGGAGCAGTTCTGGAGGTGTTTCCTCCAGGTGGTGCACCAATCATACCACCACCTTTTGAGAAGTAGTTGGTACATGCGGTACCAATGGATGAGGTGCGTAGGATGAGCACACTTCATGAGTTTTAGTGATAGAAACCTCTTAGGTTCTGAGGAAATATTAATATACAAGATCCTGAGGTCCAGATTGAGGTGGTGATGTGAGTTTTCTATCTTGTTAGGACACCAAAAAATCATATGGTGGTTTTGATAGTGAGCCTTCTCTATGGATTAGAAGGATGATGGTGGGGTTTGGTAACCCAATCGTATGATGATGTGACTATAGCTTGGTTAGAGTTTTAGAGACTTTTTAGAGAGGAGTTCTCTCTAGATATGTTGTGGGATATACTCATCCAGGAGTTTTTTCAGCCCTAGAAGGGTAGTAAAATAATTTTTAATTATTCATCAAGTTTCATCGACCTCTGTAGGTACTTGATGAATGTGGTTCATGATCAGTTCTTCATGGATCAAACCTTTAATTGTGGTATGCATAGATACATATGAGCTAGTGTTATAACTCTATGCATTACTACATATGATAGGGTGATAGATCAAGCTTTGGTGGTTGAGAGTTTTCTAGATGAGCCAATGCAGAAAGTGGTTGTTGGAAGTGGGCACAAAGGAGAAGAGACTTCAGTAATAGGGAGATGATGTTAGTATTAGGGACTTAGACATGCAATATGTTTTAGGAGGTTGTCCCAAGATAGAGGTTATACAGTTTAGGTCTCACATGATAGGTATAGTCATCATAGGGAGAGGTGGTGCTACTCATGTGACAATAGGGGAAATATTTCATGAGATTGTCTAACCTACCATATGGATAACAGGGAGACTGTGGATGGGCCTCTAAGGTAGAGATAGCAGTAGGAGAGGATAAGTCTGTATGGTGGTATATGTGGAAGGGGAGCCAAGAGATTAGTTGGAGGTGGCACACTCTTTAACTTGTTACCACCACCACCCCAGGTGGTCCACACCGGGATCAAGGAGCTGAAGCATAGGAGTAGGGACAACTACAAGTTGTCGAGGCTTATGAACCAGAGGATCCGAGAATGATATGAGGTACAATATTTTTCTTTTCTACCTTAGATGTAGTATTTATAGACAAAATTTTTAGTCATTTCTTTATTTCCACATATTTGTTTGGATACTTATAGATTTCTATTAAGACCTTGACTTGACCCATGTGCTTAGAGACTCCTACTGAAGATGACTCAGTGATCAGACAGTTGTGCCGATAATGTGAACCGACTCTTAGAGGTGAGTTTCTATTGGTATCTCTTTGTATTAGTGATGAGGCCTTATGAAATCATCTTGAGTATAAACTATTTATCTAAATTTCATTCCCATATATACTATTTCATCCATAGGATGCAATGTTTCCACAATGATGGGACTAGTTTTTCCTTTTTGGGGAAAAGGAAACCCAGATAGTGTAGGATGAAATCATTTATAGAAGGTTGTAGTAGATTACTCATCAGTTGAATAGAGTGACCCTTAGTGTAGTGGAATTTATGAGTTTTGAGTTCCATATAATGGTGGAAGAGTATGAGGATGTATTTCCTGAGGATGTTCCAGATTAACTCCCCATTGAGAGATAGGATTTTCCATTAATCTACACTCTAGGAAGATAGTTTTATCTGTTCTAGCATATCAGATGGATCTCATAGATCTTGATGAGATGAGGGTGCAGTTGGGGGACTTGTAGATGAAGAGCTTTGTTAGACCTAGAGTTTCACCTCAGGCAGCCCTGGTTTTTTTTCCAATAAGGTGGATAATAGATTTAGGTTATTTGTGGACTAATGGTGCTTGAACCAGTTGACAGTGAAGAAAAAATATCCACTACTGAGGGTGAAAACCTATTTGTTCAGTTGAGAAGGGCACAATTGTTCTCAAAGTTTGACCTCATATCAGGTTATCACCTGTTTCTAGCACAAGATATGGATATACCGAAGATAGAATTCAGATGTTGATATGGTAACTATGAGTACTTGTTGATTCCCTTTGGCATGAATAATTCCATAATAGTGTTCATGGGACTCATGAACCAGTTCTTTTAGCCCTTCTTTGACTATTTTGTGGTAGTATTCATCAATGAAATCCTAGTGTACTGAGTGTCTTGGGAGGAACACACGCAACACTTCAGAATGGTTTGGAATTTACTCTAAGAGAACTAACTTTATGGGAATCTATAGAAGTTCTAGTTATAGATCTAGAAGGTATAATTTATAGGAAACGTTATCTCAACATATGGTGTGGTAGTGGACCCCATGAAGGATGAGGCTGTGTTACCTTGGGAGCCACCCAAGAGTGTGAGGGAGGTGAAAAGTTTCTTTGGGTTGTTCTACCACTATCAGAGATTCATACTTGACTTCTCTAGGATATCATCCACCATGATAGATCTAACTCGAAAGGGATAGACCTTTATGTGGACGTAGAGGTTCCATAAGGATTTTTAGGAGTTGAGGCAGAGATTAACGAGGACTCCCATATTGAGATTACCATTGTAGGGTATTGAGTACGTAGCAATATGTGATGTATCAGAAAATGGGATTGGTTTCTAATAATGTAGAGGAAGGAAGGGATTGACAATGTTTCACATCAGTTGAGACAACATGATAAGAACTACACAACCCATAATCTTGAGTTAGCAATGGTTGTCTTCACACTAAATATGTAGAGTCACTACCTGATGGGAGAGCAGTTTATCATCTATTATAATCACAAGAGTCTCAAATATATATTCTCTCAAAAGGATATTAACTTGATACAAAGGTTATGGATATAGTTCCTCTATTATTATGAATTTGAGATTGTCTATACTCTTGGGAAGGGGAACATGATAGTAGATGCTCTCAGTAGATGATCTTGTTTGAAGTTTCAGAATGAGGAGTTAGAGCAGTTGTGCTCATTGCAGTTATCCTTTGGGGATGAAGATAGAGAAACTTACCTCCAGTTGATGGTTGTTACCCCTATTCCTTTACAGTGATTCTGGGAGGCCCAACTTTGGGGTACCGACTAAAAGACCCTACATACTTAGATATCCATTGGACATGATCCTGATGGATTTTCTAAATATGGGTATCATGTCATTCTTTTCAAAGGAAGAACGATGGTACCAGTAAAATTGTGGGAGGAGGTTCTGAGAGAGTTTCATACATCTATTTTTGTATTATATCCAGGTGTGGAAAACATGTACCAAGACCCTCAACATCAATTTTTATGGCCATAGATGAAGAAGTGAGTTGCAGAGTTTGTCTCTCAATTCCTTACTTTTCAGCAAGTGGAGGCTGAACAACAAGTTTCAGCAGATTTAGATTAACCTCTTGTGGTTTTAGAGGTGAATTGGGATAGAATATATATGAATTTAATGATGGGGTCACCATGTACATCTAGGGAACTCGATGCTATCAAGGTTATTATAGACCAACTCACCAAGTCAGACCACTTAGTAGCTATCCGAGAGGAGAGTTTAGTAGAGGACTTGGGATGACTCTACACGTAGAAGATAGTATGACTAAATGGACTTCACATGATGATCGTTTATAACCATAATGCTCACTTCACATCTTGGTTATGGAAGGGATTCTAGGAGGCTTTTGGGTCTCAACTGCGTTTGTGCATGAATTTTCACCTACAGATCGACTGCCAGACTGAGCAAACCACTTAGGTTTTAGAGGACATGCTGCGGACTTTCATGTTGGACTTTGGATATAGTTAGGAGGATCATCTACACTTGGTGTATTTTTTATAAAACAATAACTAAAATTTCACAATTGGTATGTCACTATTTGAGGCATTTTTTGGGAGACCCTATAGGTCACCACTTTGTTGGACTAACCTAGAAGATTCAACACTTATAAGATCATATTTAGTGAGATCCACTATAGAGATAGTGAAGATCATCCATGAGTGGATGGGGAATTCATAGAGTCATCATAATTTCTATGAGGATTAATGAAGGAGGTATTTGGAGTTCATGGATGGAGACCATGTGTTCCTATGAGTTTCACCTCGATGTGGATTACAGAGGCTTGATCGGGGTGGAAAACTATCTCATATATTTATTGACCCTTTATAGATACTACATAGAGTTAGTGAGGTGGTGTACCACTTAGAAATACTGACGTAGTTAGACCGGGTACATGATGTCTTCCATGTGTCGTAGCCGAAGAGGTATGTGCATGACCCATCACACGTTATTGACTGGGATGAGATGCACATCAAGGATGGAGATACCATTTCTGAGTACCTAGTAGAGATTAAAGATCAAAACGAGATGATCATTCATGGGTGATAAATTAATTTAGTTCATGTATTCTGGTAGAATAAGAATCTTCAGGAGAGTACTTGGGAGTAGGAGGCTTAGATGCATGATTAGTACCCACATCTCTCTGTGTAGCCACTTGTTTTGGATTTTTGGGATGTAAATCCCCAAGGTTGTGAGAATATAACAACTCATTTTTTCAATGTATTATTTTTTGATACTGTATGAATTATTTTTGAGACCAGGCACTGAGGCGACATGTGATTCTGAGGTCCGATGTGATTGAAATAAATATTTAAAATATATTAAATATATTAAATATCACATGCACATAGTTTTCCTGAGAAAGTAAAATATCTTCTAAAAGGAGGCCTAGATAAAAATTCCAAGGGAACCATTGAGTTTAGAAAATAGTATTTTCTTTAGGCACAACATAAAATTTTTTTAGTGTGGATCATTTGTGAAAAAGTCATCGTGAATGTAAAATGAATGAAATAAATAAAATAAATTAATTTATTTTGAAATGACCTAGAAACCTGTTTTTTTTAATTTTTAAACACACTTATAGAAGATTTTTAGGGTTAGATACATAACCATAAAAATAAAAGAGATCCATTGGATATCATAGAGGAACTTCCATTGGCAGACGACAACCAGATTGAGGATCATCGATCTTCATGCAACGAAATTCAAGGATGTCACGAATAACAACAACACAAAATCGTTCTTCACCAGTGATTGATACTAATATAGGTAGGATTATGTTTTTATTGGATTTATTTCCCATTTTTTAATTCTATTATGAATTAAAATTAGTCGATGAATGGATTGATTCATGGATTATTCATATTATAGGATGGATTTATTTTTAGGGAATTTCGTTGGGAGATTTGACTATTTATTATTGGTTCCCTGTTCATCATTCTAACAAAAATGGATTGAGGCTAATTGAAAATGGATGAGGTTCATTCCTATTTTTTGTGTTTCTTAGTTTTCTCCAATTTTCTATGTACGTTAATCATCAGGGTTTTATTTTCCTAGTGGTTCGACCCAAATATTGAGGAATCAAATGTTTCTCACCCATTTCTTGGTGAAATGATTCAATATCATAGATCTAGACTCAGTATGAAGTAGGGATAACGTGATGGCAATGACAATGATGGATTAGGACTAGATTAGAGGTGTTCATGCATGGTTTTTTGATGAATGATGAAGGCATGACTTTGGGTTGCATTTTCCGGTGAATCAAAGGCCAGAATCTAGCTGTTGTCGGTGGTATATTCAGTCAAAACCTAGATAAAAATTCCATGAGCCTGATTGAAGGTGGTGGTGTCAGATCCAAGAGAAGGAGGAGATAACATAAATAGAAAGAATAAACCCACAGGATTTGTGAAATCCAATGATACATGGTGTGTGTTACAGAGGAACACATGATGTGGGAACCCTATATAGCAGATAAGGTTTCCATGGTAAAATTAAATATAACATGGACTATAACTTTTTCAAACAATGTTTTCCTTGACTTGGAAATCTCGACATGTACCTTGTTGGGTACTCAAACATGGCTAGGAGTACACGAGAACATGCATTTTTTGTACTCCCACATGGACACAGACACATGCCATTTACATGGTAAGGAATCAGGGTTGAAGGGACATGCTATGTACTACTATTATACATTGTGTACTCCTTCAAAGTAGGATTTATGACCTTGTAATTTTTATCTTGGAAATGTTTTGTTAGGGTGAGTTCCCTATTTTCATTCCCTAAGGGTTGGTATGGAATCACATCCTATGCAAAAGATAATAATTATTTAAGTAGGAATTCTTGGATAGAGTTATTGGAATCCTTTAGTGATGTCTATAGTTAGATCCTATATCATCTTCTTTAGCTCGGTGGAGTTATTGGTATCATCGTGAGAAACACTATGCGGGTGCTGATCCTCTACTTAGCAGGTTATTCCATATTGAGTTGTTGGTATACCCAATAGACTTGGGTGTGATCCTCATATATGTAAAATATATATTCCTACTTCCATATTATAATTATTATGAAGGTACATGACAAGAATGAATTCTCATAAAAAAATCATCAGTGATATCTGACTCATGGAGTGTATTCTCCTGAGCACGTTCTATATGAAACCTTTCAGTAGGAATCCTAGGCTGGTATTATGGTTGTGAATTTACCTTAAGACATTGTGTATTTTTTGAGTATATCTGGATATTATTTTTATATGTTTTGTAGACATATAACTATGTAAAGATGACTATCATTCTTGTTGTTATATGATTTTTAGTTTCAGGGTGTCCTACTGGGTATTTTCATACTCACCCCTACTCGAGATTTTGCTGCACGTGTCATGTATTATGAAGATGAACAAACTTTTGATATAGTCCTAGAGGGACTAGGACCAGGTGGGTCTTAGTGAGATGGAGAGACTGAGGGGTGTTCCTATGGTTGTCATGACAACAGTCCCCATCTTTACTTTCAGGATGGACTTTTTTTCAGACTCTTCATGGTGGGTATGTATTTTTCCATGTTTACATTCCATTACTTCTTATCGTACTCTGGTTGTAGGATTTAGATGTATTCATGCATGGTTAATCATTTGTTTTATATTTTAGAATTGTATGGGATTAGAGATGTGGGTATGTGTAAAGGTACTTAGGATAATGCCTCCCATGTTAATGATATGCCTTCTCGGTGCTATTCTACAGTCTCTGGACTATTGGAGGTGGGATTAGGGAGTTGCGACATGGGCCCCATTGGGTTGAGTCATAACAAGTTGAATGTTCAATTATAGGATATTTAAAGAAAGGGATTTATTTGATTGAGTGTTTCACTATGGGAATCACCAGTTCTCTTTTTGAAGGAGGACAAAATTTTATAAATTTTCATCAATTAATAGAATCACAACATGACAACCATCAAGAATAAATTCCCATTTACTTGTATTGACAGTCTATTTGATTAGATTAGGGGACCCCAACATTTCTTGAAGATCTATTTGAAAATGAGATACCATTAATTAAGGTTCTAGGAAGTGGATATACCTAATAAAACTTCTATGATCATGTATGGCTACCATTATTTCCTAGTTATTTTATTTAGACTTACT
The DNA here is from genome assembly GCA_963277665.1 of Viscum album. Lineage (NCBI taxonomy): Eukaryota > Viridiplantae > Streptophyta > Magnoliopsida > Santalales > Viscaceae > Viscum > Viscum album. The sequence goes on from OY728132.1 coordinate 469,983,442, forward strand.
AACAATCCATTGGTTTTCATGGCCTTGATGAATCAAATCTTCCATCACTATATTGACTCAATTTTAGTGGTGTTTATGGATGATATCTTAGTTTACTTCAAGACAATGTATGATCATGAGAGAAACCTGGTCATTGTTTTAAAAACCTTAAAGGAATATAAAATTTATGAAAAATTATCAAAATTTCGGTTTTGGATAAAGGAAGTGATATTTTTTGGACTTGTAATATCTAAGAAAGGTATCTAAGTGGATCATAAGAAGATCCAAGTGATGATGTCTTTGAAGAATCCAAAGAATGTGTTAAAGGTCAAAAAATTTATGGGTTTAGTTGGGTATTATATGAAATTCATTCAGGGATTATCTAGGCTTTCATCACCATTGAAAACTCTAACTTGAAATGGAGTGAAGCTTGATTGTAGTGAAAAGTATCATAGGTATTTTGAGGTGTTAAAAGAGTGGTTAAATTTAGCTCATATGTTTATCATTTCTGAGCCAAGTGTGGGTTATATTGTGTATTATAATTCCTTGAGTATAGTGTTTGGGTTCATGTTTATTTAGAGTGACCATATAGTGGATTATGGATCTCACCAATTACATCATTAAAAGATTAATTACCCTAAAAACGACCTAGAGTTAGCAGTTGTGATGAATTCTTTAAGGATGTGACTACACTATCTTTTTGTGGAATGATTTATAATATATTCAGATCATAAAAATATAAAGTACATATTCACCTAGAGGGATATAAATATTTGGTTGATATGTTGGGTGGAGCACCTATATAATTTTGATTTTGATATAGCATATACCCTTAGAAAGGGGAATGTGGTGACATATACTTTAATTATAAAATTACCCTCAAAGGTAGTGAGAGAGTCAATGGATGAATGAAACCTGATGGGTTTTTTGTTGATATTTTTCTATATGTGGAAGCGGTGGGTTAGTAGATATTCTTGGATTATGTACAAGTAATTCCTTTATTATATGACCGAATTCAACTTGGTTAGGAAAAGGATCCTAATCTTAAGTATATTAGAAACATTCTAAATAGCGGGGAGGCCACTAGTGACTAGTCTCAATATATTAATGGTGATATTATTTTTTAGAGAAGGATTATTTTTCCCTTAGATTTTAGGAAGAAGTTAATGGAAAGTAGGCACCATTCTAGTTGGGACATTCACACTAGGGATACCAATATGTTTTATGACTTGCAATATCAGTATTAGTGGCTGGGGATGAGGCAATCAGTTTCAAATTTTGTATTTCAGTGTCTCATCTATCATATGATTAAGGTTGAGCATTAGTTTCTTATGAGGTTATTTTATCCCCTTCCTATTTTGATATAGAAGTGGGATGAGTTCTCTATGGAATTCATGATTGGCTTGCCTCAAACTTAGAGTGGGAAGGATTATATTTAGGTAGTAATTAATCAATTAATGAATTAGTACCATTTTATTACCATTAGGGAGTCAACGAGGGTGTAAGAGATAAAATAATTATATATCTAAGAGATCACAAGGCTCCATGGTTTTACTTTGACTATCATATCTGATCGAGATCCACACTTTACTTCTTAGTTCTGGTGAGGTATTTAAGAATCCATGGGCTCTTAGCTGAGGTTGAGCATAATGTATCATACACAGATATATGGTTAGATTGATTGGCCATACATATTCTCAAGGATAAGATTTTGGTGGGCATTCTTAATTTCAGTGGTTCTTGGGATAAATATATTTCATTGGTTGGATTTTATTATAATAATAGTTTTTGAGATTTGATTTAGATGGATCCATTTTATGACTTATATGGGAGACCATGTCATTATACTATATGATGGGTGTAATTGGGTGAGTGATCTTTTTTGGGGATGAATCTCATCTAGGAGATGATAGAGAAGTTCTAATAGATTCAAAATAGATTAGAGAGAACCCAAAGTCATAAAAAATATTATGATGATCACCATAATTTCCCATTGGAGTTTTAGTTTGGTCATTAGGGTTTTAAGGGTTTATACTCGATTAGGACACTCATTATGTTATGTTAGGCCATTTTAGATCATAGAACACCTCAGTAAGGTGGATTACTGACTAAAATTTTCATCTTATATGAAATCCATACACGTTGTATTCCATGTATCCAAGCTGGAGAAGTACTATTCAAACTTTTACCACATGGTCAAGTGATAAGATTTAAGAGTGGAGACCAACACCTTTATTGTTGAACTTCTTGTTCATATTATGGATTATCAAAACAAGGTGATATGTGGTAAGATAATTCCATTGGTCTGTGTGCTATAATAGTGTCTTTGAGATAGCTATGAGACTTGGGAGCATAGTGCATTTGTGAAAGAGTAGTGGCCTCAAATTTTCATGAATTCAGAACCTTGGGGACTTTCTGGGGGTATAAAGTGGTATTATACAAAGAATTTTGATATCCACTAGGTCAATGGAATGTGTTTATTTTTTATTTTATTTTCATTTCATTTATTTTTAGAGTTTTGGGGAGCTAGGGGTTAGGATAATAATTTTTTTAAGAAAATAACCTAGACACACGATTAATACATGATTAGTTTTAACCATGAAACCAACCTTGCAATGGAGGAATGTAGTCTTATAGTTCCATTTCATAAGGTTAGAGTATGGTTTACCAAAATGTGAATCCTAGTTTGTTTTGTGAGGTTAACCAGTATAGTTGGAACACTGTTAGGGGAAATCATGCATCCAAACCATGTGGCATCTCTAAGGGAATCTAGTGGATCCCACATGGTTAGTGCATAGTTTTTCTAACTATTGGAAAACCATGGGGCCTACCGAGTTTACTTAAAAATTTGAATTGTATATTATACACCTATCAATTTTTTTAATCCCTACCCATCCCTCTTCCCCAACATTCACATGACTCAACACTCCCTATTCCTGGAATATTTTCTCCCATTCCTTTTTGAGGATTTTCCTTTTATCTTAGTGGATTTATTAAAGGTAATGGTTGATTAATATTAGTTTCCCTATCACTTTATCCCATATTACCATGTTCTCCTATTTTCCTTGAGTTTTTGAACCCTATTTCACCATGGGGGAAAACCCAAAGTTTGGGATGGGTTATTAATGAAATTTCATGATGGTTTAGTCTTGTGGGGATCCATTTTTTTCATTCCTTTAACTGAAGGTAATAAGTTCTATATGATTTTGAGGTAGGCATCTCTACTTAATGGGTATTTCCCTTAGAACACCACATATTCTTAAAATTTCCTATGGTTTTACTTATAGATGATTTATTGAGGGGTTTTACATGTTTATTGATTAGGATTATTGTCATTTTCAGAATGGAATAATGGTCTCAAGCGATTTTCATTAGAAAAATAATTTTTACAGCTAATGTTTTTGATAAAATGTTTCAAATAATATTTTGGTGTCAAATTAGTTTTAAAAGAATGTTTTTAAAGGAATTTATCTATCAATCGGTGTATTCTTGCTTATAATATTATGAGAATTGATTATGTGTGTGTTTGATGATTGTTTGAATATGGAGGCCTTTGGTTTGTTTTTAACCTTGATGAATGCAACCGATGGAGTAGATTGTGTGCTGGATAAGGATAGTGGTCTGGTTAGACTAATTGAGTTAATAGGATGGTTTAATACCTTAGTGAGACCAAGTTAGATCCTATAATTATTAGATTCATGTATTCCATCTAGTGTTCCTTGAGAGAGTCTCGGTTTCCTTAGAACCATAGGCCTAGGCCCATGATGCATGTATTTTAATTTATTGAGATGTTTTTTTACTTATTACCCATTTCATTATTTGGATTTTTATATTAGTCTTTCTATGTTTCCAATAATTTCTTCACGGTTTACCCATTCATGCTACTTATAAAACATTGATTCATTTTATAAAATCAAATGATTTTAAAAACATTTTTTATAGAGTTATTTTTAATATTTTTTTTAAAATATAACTAATAGTTTCATAGTGAAAGGAATTATGTAGATTCATAGTGGTATCCTACTGGGATTTTCCTCACTCCCTATATATGACCATGGGTGGTGCATACTTTTTTTTAGGATAAAGGAAATGAAAAGGGTTCCATATAGTTTGGATACTCTAACTAATTATCATTTTCCTTATTTGGTATGATAGTGGTTCACAAGGAGTTTTGGGATCTTGTGGAGTATTTTGGGTTCCACAGTGATGTTTGGGTTACTTTTTTTAACCTCTCCATCCTTCAATATATTTTGATTCATTTTTTATATATTGGTTAGTTATTATTTTAATTATTTTAGTGGTGTGATTTATACGAGTTATTTTATTATTATTATTATGGTATACTCTATTTTGTTGTTCTTACATTTTTAAACTTATTACCTATTTTCATAGGTTCCCAACTTTTGGATTGGTCATGTTATAATTATAGGTAGGAATACATGTGATGATTATTGGATTATGATGTTGAAATAATTCCCAATGTTTTTCTTTCCATACCTTGGTTCTAATCGCCTGCCTGTGGTAATTAGGAATTCACTTAAGACCCTATAGTGAGCTGGTTCAGGTAATGTATCAGTTCAACCCGATCCTTTTCATTATAATATAATATATGGTTATGAATAGTTTATTTGTTAAATATCCTCACAAAGAAAATATGTGTTATTTATTAACATAAAATATTTCATGTCTAATATATTTTTGAGAAAATATTGTGATCCCTATTGGACCATGAGAACACATATGAGACGGGGGGGGGGGGGGTAAATCAGGTGTTGCCAAATTTTACCAATTATAACTTTTTTCAACCTTTATAATCCTATTTGAACTTTGATTATATATATATAGTTAAAAATTATGGATATATTAGTTTTAACTTGATATACAAAACCACATTAAATAATAAGAAGTAAGTAAATATGGAATGAGTTATGTACAATTTTCCGCCCCTAATGAGAAACTTATACCTTTTCATACTTGTAATATCCAAGGAATAAATTTTTCACTTGAATATTATCATCAATACAAGTTTATTTTACTAGGTATCAAACAAAAACCAATCACACCATATTATGCAGGTGTGGGATCACTATATCACACAAGTGATCAAAGCATCATCCCACTTTACTTGTTTATACTAGTGCCCCACTAGTTTCTCTTAAAATATTTATTCTCTACTTGAATCAGATTAAAAACCTATATGAAGATATATCTACATCCAAAAACTGATATCTTTACTCAACTCAGATTATTCAATTTCCTATTGTTCTTAAAAGAATATATATGCAACTTGGTCCCTGGAATTTTACTCAGTTCCCAATTATTATAAATCTTTTAACTAGATTATAAAACTCACTTCTCAAGAACATTGCCCAGATAATATTTTTTGGATATTCTCAGTTCTTACTCACTAAAATTCTTGGCTGCAACACCTATTCAGTCATTGGTACATCTACTTTTGAGTTTTATTTACCTTTTGGTTCATTCTTAGAGTTCCAAGGTGCCGAGGGTCAAAAATAGATATTTTTGGAGTGAATTATTTGTTTAACCATAAAAATAACTGTTTAAGTGTGTTTTAGGTTGGGATAATACATTTTTTCATGGCTTGGGGATAGTTTTCCCAACCACGCGACACCCATGGGTAACCATGAAGCCTATCCATATCTCTTAAAAAGTGAATTTTTACCATTTACCCCTATAAATTTCTTAAGGATCGAGACTTCATTTTCCATCCCCAACAAGTTTATCCTCTCCTCCTTGGATGTAGAGTTATTCCCTTATCATTGGTGGTGATTTCCTCTGTGAATCTTGGTGTTTGGGCTTGAGTTAAGTCAATTTCTTCAAGGTTTCTCTCTCATTTCACCTTCTTCTTGCTTTTTATTCCATTTTTGTGGAAGTGTGGACCCTTAGGGGTTCTCTTGGATGAATATGGGGTTTTTGATGGGAGTTTTTTTTGATTTATTATGGTGTATGTGTGTGATTGCTTGTTATACCTCTTTGGGGTGATTGTCATCGAAGGAGTTGAGTTTGGAATTAAATCTGAGTTATGTGTCTCTATTTAAGGGTATTTCCATGGATCACCTTTAAATTTATAATAAAATTTTGTTTGTGTTTTTTAAATTCAATTTTTTATGATTTATGGTTGATGTTTATCCCATGTTTGATGGATTAATTTGGAAATTTTATGATTTAAAGTCTGTTTTTTAAAGGGTGTGGCTTATATGCACACCAAGTGTTTAAAGAAATGGATGAAAGGGATTTTGTGTCTTGAAATGGGGTTTCGAAAATGGTTTTCAATGTGGTTTTACCTTGTTGAAGGTGTTTTGATAAAATAATTATATTTTTTATAAAATTGTCTTGTGCGATGGATTTGATTTATATAAAACATGTTGTGATTATGTTAGCATGGAGTAACACATGGGTTAACTAGGGTGTGAGAAATGGGTTTGTTCAAGGGACCATGTGAGACTTTAGAGGGAAGACCATGTGAGATTCCATTTTGGTTTCCAAGGTATCTAGGAATACTGGTTGCTAATAGATCATGAGAGCTCTTGGATTTGGGCCTAAGGAAGATCATGAGAGCTTCCATTGTTGCTTAGCTGACTAGAACACTTGTTTTTCGCACTCAAAATAGCCGTGATGGTTAGATCCCTAAGTTCAAATTATACATTAGGGATTGGTTTATATTATTTATGAATTTTATTCGTTCCATTTTTTTTGTGATGAGATATATAACACCCATTTACTTTATAGGGTTATTTGATGATAGTGTTTTTCTTACCCTTACTTGTTGGGTGTTTTGAGAAATTTAAGCCTTGTGGACTTGTTTATTTATTTGGTCCATATTAATTAAGGATTTGAAAAACATGTATTATTTGAAATAGGAAACTAAGGGATTTTAATGGTTTCTTTTAAAATGGTATGTTTTAAAAGTTTAGTTTTGAAAAGTGTATTCAAACTACTTTATTAGTTTGCATGGGTAACACCCTTAAATAGATTCATGGTGGAATCCTACTAGGATTCACACCAAACACCTTTCTTGGGCCTTTAAGAATTTGTAAATTTTGTTTTATAGGAAATAGTTGAGAGAAATATCACCATGTACCAAGATGGATATTCTCTATTACTAAAGTCTAGTGTTTGTGGAGGAGATGTGGTCTCATAAGGATTGTCTCATGTAGAGTTATTTTTGGTATTTTATATATTTTGGGATGTATTTAAATAACTTTTTTGTTTTTAAACCTATTTCTTTTGAGTTTTTGGATTTTTGAGTTCAGATACCATGTATCTGACCTATTTTAGTATATATTGTATATGATTTTCATTATTTTTATGGTATCTGCTAAGTCCTTATTGTGCGCCTTGTATGTTTCTTTTTATACTATTTACTTTAATGATGTTAGTGTTTCCATCCCATTCCATGGATAAGTATTTCCAGTTTACCAGTGGTGAAACCATTCCCAAGAGATAATTGGTTATTCTTGGTTCTTGTTGCTAGCTCGTGGCGATCGAGAATGCACTGCTAGCCATATGGCATGCCAGATCGGGTGAGGGGTTGGGTTGACCTAGGTTAGTTTATTAGAAAATGGCATATAGGGGTTCATTATTTGGGGTTTAGTGGTATAATGAAGCTAGTACCGTCATGAATCAAGAATTAGGATTTGGGGAGTTCTTGGCCAAATCTTATTTGTGTCGAGCCTCAAGTTTCCATGGGTGGTATGAGACTATGGTTTTGTTTTGAGCTCAGTTATGGGTTTTTATTATGGGATTTTGAATTACTTCCCAATTAGTATTGAGACCTAGGGAAACCCTAGGGTCATTTTGAGATTTAAGGGTCAAACATAATGTTCTGAAGGAGGTGCATGGTTAATGTGCATTGTTAGTGGTAATCTTGCGTAGCCCGTGTGGCCTTACATGAAAACTATAATGACACTTGCATGACTAGAAAACAGTTTTACGAACCATGTGTGTAAGAGACCATATTTTTTAATGAGGTACATATCTTTTTGTTTCTAATTAAACTCTTTTTTAAGTTCTATTTTTGTCTTAGAACCTAAAGCTGGTCCATGGGATGATTGGGTAGTTTTTGTAAAGAAGGAAGGAGGTATGGGTATAAGGCAGGCTACAGGCCAATTACATGATGTGTAATTAGTTTATATGGTGTGTACTAATTACATGGTGTGTAATATCTTTGGTAGGTCAATTCACGATGTGTAATGGGTTTTTCCTAGGGGAAAGACCCTGAGATTTACATGATGTGTAAATAATTTAAACGTCCTGTAAATTCATGAGGGTAGATGTCAAAATAAGTGGTATGGATATAATTTTTTGACAGAATTCCTCACACCCTTCCCTTTATCATATGTAGGATCTTCCAAAGAAGCCTAAACCTAGGATTTGGTGTTGTTTCACGATTTGGACTTCATTTCTTCCACCATTGGTCTCGTTGGATCCACACCACTCATTTCTTTACTCATCTTTTTCCATTATTAATTTGTCTTCAGATAAAAATATTTATTTTAGTGAAATATAATATGAACTATATTTAGGGTTTTCATACATTATTTGTTTTTCCCTTGATTTGGCCTAAATCAGAGGGAAATACTGGATGAGTGTTCTACTATGTGTATATGGTAGGTGGTATATACCTTTTCCCTTATGATTTGGTGTTTTATAATCCATGTATCTATTTTTCCACACACCAAAATTTATGGTGTTTCCCATAAAATTAATTAAATTCTTGAATTAAATGAATTGGAACCTATTAGGATACCAACTTAGTGCCTTTTTATGGTTGGAAATTGTTAGCTTCAACCTTGGCCACCCATGGGGTGTGCCCTTGTATTTTCCCATTATTGTACCACCCCTTTGGGTGTGTGTGAGCTCACCAATTGTTATGGGAGCCTTAATGATTTTATGAGATTTGAATGAATGATTAGGATAAGTTTATGACTCTTTTTATATGTGATTACATTATTTTAAATTGATTAATTTTCTTGAATAGAAATTATGGAAATTATTTGGATGAAATCATGGAATGTGAATGGTTTTGAAATGATAAATGAATTGGGATGATGATTTAATTGTGGTAGTGGATGCCTTGGACGATATCCTTGGTTATTGAATCCATAGGAATCCTTATAAGTTTCTACTCTATGGGTCTTGATTATGATAGTGGTTTCCTTAGACATATTTTCTCCTTGGATCTGGATTCTGTGGGATTCCATGATCATTTCTATCTATAACACCCCAAGACTTTACAATATTTATATTTTAGAATAAATTAATTTTTATTCTTAGATTGATTTATAATAAAAATCAAGTTAATATTATGTTATACTCAACATAAATATTTGATTTCTCTATACATAACACTTAGGTTATCTAACATTACACACAAGACCTCCTTTCCTCAATGGCTTGTGAAACACGCAAGACTGAGTTTTACTGAACAATAATATATTATTATTTAATATAGTAAAATAAAACCTAAACATTAAATTTATGGTTATGAATATGTTTTACTAACTTATGGAAACATATGGTTGAATTAATTAGTTTCAAATTAATTTTAAATAAATATAAAACCAATTGAATATAAAGGGAATGTTTTTATAAAAAAACTATTTTTTTGATCAAAAAGTCATTTTATCCTAATAAATTAAATTAATTATAATTAGAGAGTGATATTAATTTAATATATATATATATATTATATTAAATAAAATATTTTTTTTACATTTATCCAATATATTTAATAGACATAAAATAATAACAAACCTAATATTAATCAGAAACACCTATATTTTTATGAAGGCAATTTTACCGCCTTTTAATGACACACCAAATTTAAATATGAATTTTGAAACTTATAGGAATTTATTATGAAAAAATAAACTTCATTTTTGAAATATAATCATCAAAATTAGGTTAGGATGAATTTTTGGTATTTTTCTGTGAATTTTCATTTTTCAATGAATTGTGAAAAATACTGAATTTTAATTTAAAAATACATTTTCATCTAATTTATTTAAAATGTTAAATTATATTTTAATTTGGTTTTAGAGTTTAATTAGATAAATTTTTTATTAATTAATTCAATTTAGTTCATTGGAATAAATTTCACTTTGAAATTGGATATAAAAATTTAGAAAACTTTTGAATATTTTTACTTTTAAAACCTACATTGTCATCATGTCTGTGGGATTAATTTTAAATTAATTTCTTTCACTTTTGTGATTTGAATTTGAAAAAATGGATTCCATATTTTTAATGAGAATTTTTTATAATTTCTAATATTCTCAACTTAGTTTTTGACCAAAAATATTAGTGAAAGTAATTAAAATTAATTACATCGATGAAGTAAAAAATTTGCTTAACAAAGGACTGAACCTTATACTTAAGGGCCCAAATAACCTATAAAAATATCCAAAATCCATTTTATGGGAATATATAGATCCTATAATCCATTATATTTAATTTTTAACATTATTGGATCCACTTTCAACTGGGAAACATGGGTGGAATTTCTTTCCAAAAAATTTACAAGAGTGCCACTCCTCCTCCACTATAAAAAGGTACTCAACCCTCCCACTTTATTACACTTATCAAGTAAATTTATCTTGAAAAATATATGCCCCAATAGATCCTAAAAATAAATCCCCTAAACCTATAATCCTCACATTGGGTATAAATTTATCCAAGTTATCCCTTTGGTGCAAACCATAAGGAGTTACCCGAATAAGAGGTAACATCCTTCCTCAAGATCTTTAGTTTTATTTCTTTCTCCACTCTCTCAATTATCCTTATTACATTATTATATATCAAAAAATTATTCTAAATATACTGATACTTTTTTATGTTAAGTTTTAGACTTACACTTACACACACTTCCATCTAATGGGTAACAAACTTACCGTTTTTGTGTATAGAGAACTACCGCCACACGAAATGATGTTGTTCGTTTTTACTTTAAAAAAATTCATGGTTGGGTATTATAATATAAAAAATGTATATATATGAGATATATGATAATTATTATGTCTTTATGATTTTATAATTATTTTATAACTCATTCCATTATACTTTCCATTTTGTGTAAATATGATAACATCATTTGTGGAAGTGTAGACTATAGCCACCTCAAAGTGGTGTGATTCATTCACGCAATATATAGAATGTATAAATTATGGTTTTGATTAAAAATATGTGAAATAAATTACATATATATGAAGTTAATGACATAATTACCTTTCTATAAATTTATTATATCATTTTATTTATTATCATTTTCACACACTAAAAAGTGATAACGTCAGTCGTGGACGTATGGACTATTGCCTCCTCAACACAATGTGATTCCTTTTACATAAAGATTATTATATATGATTAAATAACATGGTATTTATGATATAATTTTTATTTTTTAAATATATAATATTACTTACATTTTTTCCATAATGATCATTACAAAATGGGAACATTACTCATGCGTACGTACGACCTACCATCTCCATGATTGTACTGTTGGTAAATTTTTCACAACCATATTTCATGATTAGTTTTAAAAGTATAATTAATGTATAATTATGATAATTATTTCATGATTATTATCCTGGAGATGTTTATTTAATTATCCCTTTTACCATAGTTGATATACCGAATCCATTTTTGACACATAGACCAAATATGGTCAAAACACCCGACGTAAACTTTAATTTTTAAGTAGTTGTTTAAAACATTGTAATAAGTGATATAAAAGTAATAATAAACATGAAAAGGTTATTAATAAATTAAATTTTTAACATAAGTTTGTTATTCAGGATTACAAAGACACACATGACAAGTCAAACTCAAGGTAATGGATTTCGTCTCAATTTACATTCCATTGTGACTTATTTGTTGTTATGCACCAATTTAATTTTATATAGTGCATATAACACCCTTTGAAATGTTATATCATCAATATAATTATTCTCATTATATTATAAGTTTCATTTAATATCATACATTCTTGGGGATTATGATTTAAATGTTTCAAAGAGGTATGGGACACATTATAATGTTTAAAGAATATTTTCCTCAAGAATGTTATTAATGATTATCTTTGCATTCTCAGTTCCTTTTTTTATTTTTACCTTTATATTGAAAAAATAATTTTATTATAATAATTTTTCATTAAAAATTTCATTTAATAGACATATTTTTATACAAATAATATTATTATTTCCTAAACCGTATATCATTTTTACATGTGGTGTTCACTTTAACAGTTATTTGATTAAATGTGGAAATATTGATAAAACCATATTATTTATTCAAAATGGATATTTGATAAGGAATATTATTTATTTTGATTATTTAATATGAGTAATTATTTGGATTGGCAATGATGGGTGGGTCCCAAAATTTATATAGAACCTGGATGCATCGATAGGTTCTCACAAGACAAATAAGTTGGCCAAATTAAATAGGTTTCTATCTGTAGTTTTAAACCATATTGTGAAAGGTATTGATGGTACAAGTTTTCATGTGAATTAGAAATAATTTCCAATAATTAATTATTTCCTTTTTTTATTCAATTATTACTTATACATGAGAATATTCATGGCATATCTATGGATGCATTCTATTCTCAGTTTATTTATTAAATAACATGTATTTCAGTTTCTTACCTTTCCATACTGGTTAATCCTTATATAGTTATTTTAATGGAATGTGTTTTCAGTTATTTAGCTTTCCATGTTGATTTATTATCATTGATTCATTATTTAATCCATTTTACTTACCCTTACTAATCATTTGAGCTCACCCTTATTATGTCCATTTTCCCCATGTTATGAAGATGAATCCTTTGAATGAATTTCAAGGATGCTGTTTATTTAATTTTATTATGGATCATATTTTTATTTTATATTTCCTAATGTATTATGGGTATCATGTAAGTAATATATTTTTTACAAAAAAGATAAACTGATCAGTCCTTCAAGATTTTATTCATTGTAATCATGCCAATGTAATAAAATAATGCACCGGCTTTGGGCTTCTAGGGTTGAGGCATTACAGTTGGCATCAAATGGAGGTTTAGTAGAAACATTGAAAATGAGATTTATAAAACCTTAGTTAAAGAACATAAACCTAATATATAATTTGTGGATAAGTATATAAGAATATCCAAGAATTTTTTTCAGGTATAGATTATGTGGGTATTTATAGAAATACACCCCTATATGGATACAACAAGTGGATGTGGTTCTGGAACAGATATACCTAGGAGTAATAAATTCGACATGGTGTGTCAGTCGTTCCTTGGTGTAACCTGGTGCACAACAATGAGCCTTACCACACACCTAGTTTGACACTCCCATGGGATATACTTAGGATACCTTTCATTTTATTTACAAAACATTATGGAGGATTTGAAAGTAATGATATCCCTAAAGAAACCATGTTTATTATTATGATATTAGTTATGGATTTTTTTTGAATTTATGATTAGTGTTTCACTAGTTTTGGGATTATAAATTATGTTACATAATGCTATGATCTAATACAGTATATTCCACTTTTTAGAAATAGAAACTGGAAGGAAGAATGATATCAATAATCTTGGAAAATATATAGATTTACCTACTGAGGAAACCAATATATTTAGTATTGAAATGGAGAAAATTATAAAAATATTAGAATATCTTAATGAGGTTATGATACATAACCTTTCCTGGATGGAGAAACCTATTCTATAATGAGATTATATGATTTTGGATCACTTTATGCAATTGAGGACCCTATCATTTAGTGGGACTACTGATTTAATGATGGCTGATCAATAGATTAAGTATTTGGAGAAGATATTCATGGAATTGAGATGTGGTGAAATGAAAAGGTTACATTTGCAGTATATTATCTAAATGGTAATTTATATCAATAGTGGTTATTGATCAAGGATACTAGAGAGGAAGAAGAAATAGAACTCGTGAAATTGATATATTTTAAGGAGACATTATTTGATAAATACTTCCCTCATGAGAAACAAAATGAGATTAAGAGACTGTTACTTATTTTAAAGAAAAAGTAGGAAGGAAGTGTTGTAGAGTATAGAGATACATTCACCGGGTTATTAAGGTATGATAAAAATTTCACACATAACACAGAATACAAGATTGATCATTTATTTGAAGGACTTAATCCGAGACTTTTAAGGGTGATGGTGTCTGAAACCTTCTCCTTATATGATGAAATAGTTTTATATGATATAAATATAGAGAAATAATTCTATAATTACTATGGATTCAAAGGTAAGAAAGATAAAAAGATAAAGGAAAATAAAATGATAGATAAAGGGAAGAAGGGAAGAAGGGAAAGAATGATTTTCCCACATGTAATAAATTTGGAAATAATCACACTGGTAAATACTTGAAAGGATTGGGAGTTTATCATAAGTGTAGAGAAAAGGGTCACCATGAAAAATAATGTAGAGGTAAGAATGAAAATAATACTTTTTAGTGTTACAAATTCCAGGATATAGGTCACTACACAAATGAATTCTCTAAGAATCAAAAGAATATACCTCAGAAGAAGCTAAGGGGTCAAGGTCAAGAATATGTTATTGACATAACCAAAGTGGAATTATTAATGTACTTATGTATTTAGATCTAAGAAATATATTTTAAAAGTATTTTATTTATGATATTCTAACAATATAATTTATGAAATATATAAGTATTGTACTTCAATAATTTTTCATTAAGGATTTGAGATAATATGTTGAATTGTACCAAGGAATTTTTTTTTAATATAAAGTATTTTTTTTATAAAACACATTCTTGAGAGAAATATAACCATTAATATATTCCTAATGTTAATAAAATTATGCTTGGATAAAGAAATGATTGATATGGATATGTTCTAACTACCTTGGAACTAAGTAATTATTTATTTACAAAGTAGTTTATGATATAATTGATGGAGTTTACAACACTTTTAGATTTATAAAATATATCAAATAACATGTGTTTTACTTCATGAATAAGGAATAATTCATGTTACTAAAAAAGTATTATGGTAATTTAAGTTATTAACATATTTAAAGAGAATACATGATGAAGGTGTTCACATATTCTGTATGATTAAAGAGTTAATTTAAGTTGATTGAAGGCTAATGATAAGTTCATTTGGGAAATTCAGTGAACTTCCTTCAAAAGTGTTGGATCATAATATTTTTGGAAAAGTTAACCATTTATAAATGGTTTAAGTTGATATTTGGATGAGGTTTTAGAGATTGATGTGTTACATCACCCTATGATAAAACTTGTTCTAAGAGATAAAGTAGAAATAATTCAAGGTACAATCAAAGGAAAATATTGTGTTGAGAGGAATATATATTTAATTATATTCTTAGAGAATGAAAGAATTCATCAACTATAAGAAAAGTGTTTGAAACAAAAATATTATCCTATTATAATCATTTCTGATGATATTAATGAACTTTTCCATAGTAGTATTTTAAGACTTGGTGGTCATCAAATTTCAGCTGAATAATTTTTTTATCACTCTCCATCTGAACATGAAAGTTATATTTTTATTCCATATCCATGATTACACTAATGTTATCCTATTTGAAATCCTAGTTTTTTGGAGACCTTCATATTTAATTTTACATATTAATAATAAGATGTGTTGTTAACCCAATTTATGACGTGGTTTTTTAAAAAACAGTTTATTTATAAATATTAATCAATTTATTTCAAATACTGAGTTTAAATTGTGATGATGCAATTTATTTAATATGGGGAGAATGTAACACCCCAAGACTTTACAATATTTTCCTTTTAGAATAAATTTAATTTTTATTCCTATATTTATTTATACAAAACACCAAGTTAATATTATGTTATACACAACATAAATTTTAGCTTTCTCTATATGAAACACTAAGGTTAGCTTGCGCTACATCCAAGACTGAATTTCCTTGATGGTTTGCGTAACATGCAAGACCTAGTTTTACTAAACAATAATATATTATTAAGAATATTATTATTTAATATAATAAGATAGAACCTAGTAATTAAATTGATGGTAATGAATAGTATTAACTAACTTATGAAAATATATAGCTTAATTAATTAATTACAAATTAATTAGAAATGAATATAGGAACCAATGGAATATAAAGGGAATGTTTCCATAAAAAAACTATTTTTATGCTCACAAAGTCATTTTATACTAATAAATTAAATTAATTTCAATTATATAGTGATAATAATGTAATATAAATATAAATATAAATATTTAATCAAATATTTTTTACATTTATCCAACATATTTAGTAGATATACGATCAGAACAAACCCAATATTACGTATAAAAACCTATATTTTTATAAAGGTAATTTAACATCTTTTTAATGGCATACCTACTTTAAATATTAATTTTGAATATTTTATGAATTTCATATGATAAAATAAAATAAAAATTTTAAATTAAAACATCAAAATTATGTTAGGATGAATTTTTGGTAGTTTTCTGCGAAGTTTCATTTTTTGATGAATAGTGAAAAATACTGAATTTTTATTCAAAACTACATTTTTGCTATAATTTATTTAAAAGTTTAAATTATATGTTAAATTGTTTTTAAGGTTTAATTATATCATTTTTTAATTAATCCAATTTAGTTCTATGGAATCAATTTCACTTTTAAATTGGATATAAAAACTTAGCAAACTTTTGAACGTTTTACTTTAAAAACACGCATTGTCTTCCCATGTATGAGATTAATTTTAAATTAATTTCTTAAAATTAAGTGATTTAAATTTGGAAAAATGGATTCCTTATTTGGAATTAGAATAATTTATAATTTATAATTAGTTTAACTTAGTTTTTTACCAAAAATATTAGTGTAATTAATTAAAATTAATTACATCGATTAAGAGAAAAATTTGCTTAACAAAGGACTAAATCTTAAAATTAAGAGCCCAAATGACCTATAAACTTATATAAATTCCATTATATGTCCATATTTATACCATATATTCCATTTTATTTAATTTGGGTCATTATTGGTGCCACTTTCCATGGCCAAAACCTGGGTGGAACTCCCTTTTCAAAAATTCACAAGATTACCACTCCTCCACTATAAAAAGACACTCACCCCTACCACTACCTCAAACCTCTAAATAAAATTTGGATAAACAAATATCAGACCATATATCTCATAAAAACCCTTTCCATCAACCTATAATCTGCACCTTGGTCATAAATCCACCCAAGGAAGCCCTTTGATGCAAACCAAAATGAGTTATCCGAATAAGATGTAACATCCTTCCTCAAGATATTTAGTTTTATTTCTTTATCCACTATTTCAATTATTCTTATTAAATGATTATATAAAAAAACAATTATTATAAATATACTGATATGTTTTTATGTTAATGGTTCGTTCTACACTTAAACACACTTCAATCTAATGCGTAATAAACTTACCGTTATTATGTACGGTGAACTACCGCCTCACAAAACGATGTTGTTCATTTTTTACTCTATCACCTTTAATGGATGGGAATTATAATGAAAATGGTGTTTATATATTATATATATGATTCTTATTATCTATTTATTCTTCTGAAATTCTTTTATAAAACATACCTTTATACTTTCCATTTTTTTTAAATATGATAACATTGTTTGTGGAAGTGTGGACTACTGCCACTTCAAAGCGATGTGTTTCATTCATGCGATACATGTAATGTATAAATGATGGTTTTGGTTAAACATTTGTTTCATTTATAATATCTATATGATATTAATTAAATAATTAAATTTATTTAAATATAATTTATCATTTTATTTATTGCCCTTTTTACACACTAAAAAGTGATAACGTCAGTTGTGGACGTATGGACTACCGCCTCCTCAACACTATGTGATTACTTTTAAATCAAAAAAATTCTATATATAAGTATATATTATTAAATAAAATGGTATTTATTATATAATTATAATTCTATAAATATATAATGTTACTTACCTTCTTTCCATAACTATCATAAAAAAACAGAAGCATTACTCATGCGTACATATGACCTACCGTCTCTATGATTTCAACGTTGGTTCATTTTTCATAAACTTGTTTCATGATTTTTTTAAAAGTATAATTAATGTATAAATATTATAATTATTTCATTATTATTATCATTTTGAAGTTTATTTAATGAATCCTTTGACTATAGTTGACCTACCAATGTAATTTTTGACACATAGACAGAATATGGTCAAAACACCCGATGTAAAATTAATTGTTTAAGTAATTGTTTACAACATTGTAATAAGTGAAACAAAACTAATGATAAAAATGAAAAATTTTCTAAGGAAATTAAATAATTAACATAAGTTTATTATTTTGGGTTATAAAGACACACATGACAAAATAGGCTTAAGGTAAGGGATTTCGTCTCAATTTACATTCCATTGAGTCTTATTTGTTGTTATGCACCAATTTATTTTATATAGTGTATATACTTTAATTTTCCATGTTATATCATGAATATAGTTATTATAATGATATTATAAGTTTCATTTAATGTCATACCTTCATAGGTATTATGATTCAAATGTTTCAAAGTGGTACGAGACACTTTGGAATGTTTAAAGAATATTTTACTAAAGAATATTCTTAATGATTATCATTGAAATCTCATTAAATTTTCTAATTTTTAAATTTATCATGAAAAAACCATTTTATTGTAATAATTTTTATTAGAAGTTTACTTGAATATCCATATTCTCATACAGTGGATATTATTATTGCTTAAACCATATATCATTTTTAAATACGATGTTCACTTTGATAGTTATTTGATTAAATGTGAAAATATTGGTAAAACTATATTCTATATTCAATATGGATATTTGATAAATCATATTATTTATTTTTATTATGTTATATTAGGAATTGTTTAGAATAGAAATGAAGGGTGGGTCCCAGAATTTACATAGCCCCTTGATCCATTGATAGGTTCTCACGAGACAAATAAGTTGGCCAAATTAAATTGGTTTCTATCTGTAGTTTTAAATTTCCTTGGGGAAGGTCTTGATGGTATAGGTTTTCATGTGCCTAAAACTTGACATCCAATATTTAAGAATTTACTTCATTTTGATTTAGTTATTATTTATCTAGGATATTTTGTGTCTACATATATATGTATGCATTCTATTATCATTTTGTCGATTAAATGAAATGAATTTTAGTTTCTTACCTTTCTATATTGATTATGACTTATCTAGTTATTTGAATGGAATTTGTTATTAGTTATTTAACTTTACATGTTTATTTATTCTCATTTATTCATTATTAATTGCATTTCACTTACCCTTACTGAGCATTTGAGCTCACCCTTATTATGTTTCTTTTCCCCAGGTTATGAATATGAATCCTTTGTATGAATTTAAAAGATACTGTTTATTTCATTTTATTATATGTCATGTTTTTATTTTCTATATCCCAATATATTATGGGTATCATGTATATAATCTAGTTTTTCCAAAACTACTAAACTGATTGGTCCTTTGGGATTTTATTCCTTGCAATCATGAAAATGTAATAAAATAATGCACCACCTCTAGGATTTTGGGGTAGGGGCGTTACACTACCCCTTGGATCTAGCTTGCTTGGAATTTCTTTGGACATGTTCTTTTGACATGATCCTTAGACTCCACTCAAGTCTTTACAAAGTGTCCATCGAGATGATCCTTAGACTAAACATGTATTCCTTGGTCTTCTATACCTTCAATTTAGCCTTTCATGGTCTCACACTTGATTAAACAACATATCCATTATGGATACTGACACTTGGTTATATGGAATGTCCATGGTTGATATTTTTTCTATGCTTACATATATCCCTAGCATGGATATCAAATTTTTGTTTTTAGAATGTAAAATTATTACACCTATTTTATGTATTCTTTACAACTTCTCTTGTTCATGGGAGATTGAATATGGACTATAGGGATCCATGGTTAGATGGATAAGATCACATTTTATTTTGACACTTTACTTTCATTTCTATAATACTTGTGATATACTACAAACTACTTCTATTTATATCACATAGACTAGACATGTTATAGAAATCATTGGTGGTGGCCTACTGAGTGTTATCTCACACCCTATTTGGGCCACCGTTGGGTACAAAAAAATAATTATTGGATGCTATTAGGGACTGGGGAAAATGCCCACTTTATGATGCTTAATTTGATCCCTCTTTAAGAGAAGGCTATCATAGGAATGAGCTATACTTGTGATGATATCGAGATAGTTTTTTTGATATTTTTGGGTATTTTGATACATGTATTGTACTGGTTACCTATTACTGTGTTTTTAATTCATTTTTGTAAAGAGACATGACATGATGATAATATTGTATATGATATTGATTTTGGATTATTTATTATTATAGTATTTTGGATGTTATTTTCTATTTTTTAAAGTTATTATATTATGCTTCCACTATCAAATTATATGTTTACACTAATTTTTTACACTCTAACATAAGGTAAAGTCTCCCCATAGACACACCCTAGTACCTCACTGCTAGTCGGTAGCCTCTCGTGAATAGGGAGGCATGCTTGAGGTCTTGTAACCCACCAGATCAGGGAATCATTCCATAGATCCCGGGTCAGGATGTTACAAAGTGGTATTAGTGCCATTATTTTTATAGATTTACTATTTTGAGATAATAGATGGAAGATTAAGAGGGTACTAAAATTTGGTAATGAATTTTGCCTAGGAGTAGTTAATCGATGTGTAGGAAAAATCCAAACTTCTTGGAATGGAACATGTTTTTTCAAGATTTTTCCTATTACAGTTGGTTTGATTCCACCTTTTGATGACACACTTACTCTTTTAAGTTCCATATGATTATGTGTTTTACTGTTTCCTGATGAGATTATGGTATTCCATATCATGAATCATTTTAGTCACCTATTAGAATACAAATTACATGCATTATTTCATGCCATATAGAATGTATCACTTGAATGAAATACATTATGACGTGTTCCTTACATGATATACCTATTATTTGATAAATTATTTTGCAGGTGGTTGAGAAACATGGTCGGTACTTAGAGTACCTTCAATAACCTAAACAATTTTTCCTTCTTAGTCTATAATACTCATCATAAGTAGTAAACTATGGAATGTTGAGTCATGGACTATTGGTCGCATGGACTGGAACATGTTATGGTTTGGATCGATTGGATGCTACACTTTAGTTCATGAGGTGTATGGGACCTTATGTATCAGAAGTGGTGATCCATTTAATTTAACCATTCAAATATAATTGTAAAATAAATATGAATTTAAATGAAATTTAAATTGTGAAACAAATAACTTTCCCTTGATCCAACTTTAGAGTAGAGAATAGGAAGTGTCTCTAGTGATTTTTATAGTCGTTTATTTTACCCAGTCCTGGATTTAGGAGAAGGCAGAGTGGTATGCCTTGTTTATAGGAATACTTTGACTTGTCCTACGATTTTATCAATGATCAAGTAATTAAAAAAAAATCTTTTTGAAGCATGTGTTTTATATTATAGAGACATGCCACCATGATGACCTTCAGTCATGTTCCATGAGGGTTGTGATGACCATACTCCAGGGGTGGTGGGATATGAGCTTCTAGTAGATCCTCCTATAGTTACAATCACAACACTAGTAATTTTACTGGATATGAGTGATGATTACAAGATCCATGAGGGTTTTCTACACTTTATACTGACCATTCATGGAGCCTAGCAACCTGCCTCATCTATGGAAGAGCAGACCCATGTGTTCTAGTAGCAGAATCTACCCATGTTTTCTGGGGATTATGGTCTATAGTTTTTTAAGCTGTGTCTTGAGACTAATTTGTCTATTTATGAGCATATGGAGATACCTATGGAGAGGAGAGTGTAGATCATAAAATATATTATTTGGGGAGTAGATAAACACTAGTGGGGTATTTTGAACTAGTCTGATATGGCCAGAGATATGGTTTAGAGGGGTTTCCAATCCAGGTTTTATAACTTCTTCTTTTCTGAGACCATGATATCTGAATGGGCTAGTGAGATTATGCATCTAGAGTAATGTACAATGACTGTTATGGAGTATTCAACACAATTTATAGAGATTTAGCATTTTTTACTGATTTATCTTGTTGATGAGCTATAGAGGGAGAGATACTTCAAGTAAGGTATTAAGAATTCCATTTGATCGTAGGTCAATGTGTTTTAGTTCACTACTATTATAGATATAGCTAATCAAGAACTTATTACTAAACAGAACCTAATGGAAGCTAAGGGTGCAGACCGGGGAAGTTCAACCTCTCGACCTAGTGGTTCAGTATCAGGTGGCATGAAGTTCCATTTTGAGGATTCTCATGAGAGGAGTACCAGCCAAAATTTTAGTGATGGAAGTGTTGTCTTTTATCATAAATGTGGGAGAAGAGGACATATGATGAATCAATGTGATAAAGACTAAGTCAAGAGCCAAATTTACAATAGGATGGGCTATGTACAACATTTTTAAAGGAATTTACTTCCAGTAGTTAGTGGAAGGGGATTAATTCTGATTCCAGGTTCATGAGTGGGATTCATAGTTTTGCAGTAGGATGGGACATGGGGTAGTGCCAGTCTACCAGGACAAGGTGGTGGTCATGACTGAAGAAAAAAGACATAGATTGTACCTAAAAAACATAGTGGGCCTACTCTGGGTAGTGAGGTTATTCCAAAGGTCCATGGTTCAGGCCAGATATATTATCTACATCCTACACCTGAGGAGAAGAGTGTTGGTTCATCTACGGTGATAGGTATGATCTTAGTAGTCTATATTTGGGAATCTTCTCTTTTCGATATAGGTGTATCTCATAGTTTTATATATGTACCTATTATAGAGATCCTTGGGCTCATTGCTCAGTTTTCTGATGGCGTTATGATACTTAAAACCCCTTTAGGGATCATAATGGAGGGTTTACGCTAGTGAAGGGAGTGCCCCTTGAGGTTTGTGGGTGTGAATTCATATGAAATATTTTGTTTAATCAATATGTCAGGGTTTGACATCATACTCTAGATGGACGAACTAGTTTCTTATCAATCCCATGTTGACTTTTATCGCCAAAGGGTGGTCTTCACATCACAAGATGGAAGAGTTTTTATTCACAAGGGTGAATGGTATGTCCATACAATATGAGTTGGACTAAGAATCATGGGCTAGGAAAAATGACATCGCATATATCTAGTTTATATCTCGATGATTAGGGATCACACTAGGAATAATTCCCTCCAGTGGTTGATCATTTTAGGGATGTTTTACTAGATTAATTTTCTGGTTTAACTCATAAGAGAGAGGTGGAATTATTTATCTATCTAGTGCTAGGAGTTTCACCAATATCCATTCCTCTTTATAGGATGTCTAATATGAAGTTGCAGGAGGTCAAGAGGTAGTTAAATGACTTAGAATCAAATGGGTTTATACATCCCATTACTTCTCTATGGGGTTTGATGGTTCTTTTTGTGAAGAAGACAGACGGTAACCTTAGAATATATGTGGATTATTAGAAATTGTACCAGTTTATAGTTAAGAATTGGTAAAAATTTTCACGTATAAATGATCTCTTCATCTATATCTGAGGATCCTAGGTTTTCTCAAAAATTTACTTGAGTTCGGGTTATCACCAGGTATGTGTACGACCATCAGACATACCTTTTATAACTTTTCATAGTAGGTATGGTCTATATTACTATTTGGTTATGCCGTTCAGTCTCACAAGAAAACTAGGAGATTTCATGGCATTGGGGAACCAAATTTTTCATCCTAATCTAGATTCGTTTGTGGTGGTATTCAGGGATGTTATCTTGGTGAGTTCTCACAATCAAAATGACCTTGTAAAAAATATTAAAATTGTTTTGGATACACTAAGAGAGCATTATCTATATGCTAATATCACAAAGTTCCACTTCTGGATGGATAAGATTCACTGGGTAATATTATCTCAGAGATAGGAGTAGCAGTTTACCCATATAAGGTGAGAGCTATGATTTAACATGACTATCCCAGAAATGTTTTTTTTCATAAAGGGTTTCTTGGGGATAGATATATATTACAAAAATTTCATATTGGACTTATCATTCTTAGAAAATCCTCTTATTATCTTGAATAAAAAGTGTGTGAAGTTTTTTTGTTCAGATACCTACAAGACATCCTTTTAGGAGATGAAAGGGAGACTAAATTCAACACCGATCCTTGTTCTTCCAGACCCAGGATGAAGCTATACAATATATTATGATGTATCAGGTATCGATCTAGGGGAATTTATGATGCAGGAGGAGAAATTTATGACATATAGGTCTTGTCTTTTGAGGCTACACAAGAGGAATTACCCAACACATGATCTCAAGTTAGCCTCTGTTTTATATTCCATTCATTTTTAGAGGCATTATTTACTGGGAGAGTGTTTGAGGTGTACACGGACTTCAAAAATGTAGGTACATATTTATATATCATGATATGAATTTGAGGAAACGAAGGTGGTTTGAGTGCCTACAATATTTTAACTTTGAATTTGACTATACTCCTGGAGAGGGGAACGAAATTGTTGATTCACTGAGAAAGAGGAATCAGATACAGGTAGTTTAGGAGGCTAGTGGTGAGTGGAATCTTATGGACTTATTTTTAGAGATGCAATTAGAGGTAAATGATGGACAAGGTAAGAATTTATTCTTTTCCTTATAAGTGAATTGTACTCTTCTAGATATAGTGAAGATGAGAAATATTTATGATACTGAGGGCCTATTCTTATAGAAGAGTATGCAAGATGATGACCCACATCCTAGTTGGACCATTTTCAAGGATGAAATTATACACATACATGGTATCGTTTTTGTTCTATTAGAAATATGTGAGGATATGATGTGAGTGTTTCATGCCGTAGCTTGGGAATTACATACTAGTGTTACTAATATGTACCAAGACTTGCATCACTAGTATTGGTGGCTAGGGATGAAACATGTGGTAGATAGTTTTTTCATGAGGCATTCCACCTATCAGTAGGTGAATGCTTGACATTAGTGATTGGATTAACTTTTAAATAAGTTACCTATTCTTGATTGTAAATGGTATGATATTGTGATGTATTTTTTGATTGAGTTACTAAGGTCACCTTGGGACAGTGATGCCATGTGGGAAGGTTTCACATTTCCTACTGATCAAGGATACCTTATTAGTAGATGATATTGGACAGGGATTACTAGTTTAAATCTTAATTATGGAAGAGTTTGTAGAGTGTTTTGGGTACAAAGGTGATCCTAAGAAAAAGATACCACCTTCAGACTGATGTCCATCCAAATCACACTATATAGGTTCTAGGGGACATTCTTAGAGCATGTATCCTTGATTTTAGGGGCTCTTGGGAGAGGAATATACCCATGGTAGAGTTTTCCTACAACAATAGCTATCAAGAAACTATGAAAATGGGATCATATGAGAATTTTTATGGTAGGAAATTCTAACCATTTTTTTATAGGTAAGAGTTTTAGTGTTACTAGGAACTCGTCTCATGTACAAGACTTTAGAGTAGGTCTAGTTGATTAGAAAGCAGATGGCTACTGCACAGTCTAGAAAAAAAAATCTTACACTGATCAATATCGATGATCTCTAGAGTTCAGGGTCAGGGATCAAGTCTTTTTACATATCTCACCAAGGCTGGTGCCTAGATAGATTATAATATAGGGTAATATTTAACTATTATATGTCAAACCATTCAATATTTTGGAGAGAGTCGGACTGGTAGCCTATTGGTTACAATTATCTTAGAGGTACCAAGCTATGTATGATGCCTTCCATGTATCTCAGCAATGAATTTATCACTTAGACCTATTTTATATTCTATATCTAGATGATATTGTTCTATAGGTATATGCATCCTTCAAGGAGCATCCTATTCATATCATTGATAGGAGCATTAAGGTTCTCTGAGGTTAGTCAGTTCCTCTAGTATGGGTGCTACAGAAGTATGGTCGTTTAAAGGATGTGACTTGGGAGATGGAGACCAATTTATGTGATCAGTGGTTATATTTATTCATAGAAGATTATTAACCAACATTTTAAGGTAAATTCAAGTATTAATTGCTACCGGGGGGAAATTTTGTAAGATATCAGGTTTTTCGATGAGGTATGGGTGTTTTTTTCTAGTTAAAATATTGTTTAAGTTCTATTTTAGGCATAGACCCTAAAGCCAAGATTGTGGGTTTGGTGGATAGTTTTTGGAAATAAAGAATTAGGTAGGGGATGAAGGTAGGTTATAGGGAAAGTATATAACATGTAATTGGTTTACACAACATGTACGAATTACACGAGGTGTAATGTCTTGGGTAGGATAATTAATGACGTGTAAAAGCTTTTTCCTAGGAGGAATATCTGGAGATTTAAATGATGTGTAAATCATTAACACACCATATAAATTACCAAGGAATGTTTCTAAAATAAGATTCAAGGCCTCTATTGTTTTACAAAAGGCCTCACCTCTCCCTTCTCTCATGTAGGAGATTCCAAGGAAGACTAAACCTAGGCTTTGGTGCAGTTTTGTGATCTGGACTCTGTTTCTTTTGCTATAAGTCTCACTAGATCCAAATTAATAGATTTTTTTATTCATATTATGCTATTATTTGTTTTTATTCATATCAATATAGTTATTTTGGTTCAAGCTAATAAGACCTATTTCAAGGGTTTTATCTGTTCTTCATTTTTATTTTGATCTGGACCGAATGAGAGGTTAATACTGATGAGTGTTCTACCATGTGTATATAGTAGGTGTTACATACCTTTTAACTTATAGTTTTTTTGTTTTATAAGTCATGTTTCAGTTGTTCTACATGTCATAATTTCTTGTGTTTCCCCTAAAATTAATTGAATGCTTAAATTGAATGAATCGAAACCTGTTAGGTTTCTCTCTTAGTTCCTTTTTTAAGGTTTGAAAGTGTTATACTCAACCTAGGACACCCATGGTGTGTTCCCTTATATTTTACCCATGTTTTACCACCTTTTTGGGTGTGTGTGAGGTCACCAATTTCTCTAGGAGCCTTACTGATTTGATGAGAGTTAAATGAATGATTAAGAGAAGGTAAAAACTCCTTTGAATTATGATTACATGATGTTAAATTGATTAATTTGTTTGAATGGAAATTTTGGAAATGAGTTGGTTGAACTCATGGAATATAAATGGTTTTGAAATGATAAATGAATTGAGATGATGAATTAATTATGGTATTAGATTCCTTGTAAGAGCTCATTGGATCCTGATTCCATAGGACTCCATGGACATTTCTACTTCATGGGTATTGATTACGATAGTGGTTTACTTGGACATGTTTGATTCTTAGATATTGATTTTATGGGATAACATGGTCATTGTTATCCTTTGGATTCATATTTCTTGGATTCTCATTGGATATGATCTATTAACATGATCCATAGACTCCACCCAAGTCTTTATTGAGTTTCCATTGAGATTCTCATGGGACTCGATGAGGATACCTTGGTCTTCTATACCTTGGATCTGACCTTTAATGGTATGGCACTTGATTACATGGAATGTCCATTGTGGATATTGACCCTTGTTTATACAACATTTCCATGGTAGATATTTTTCCTTTGCATAAAAATAGACCTAGTATGGGTATCATATTTCAGTTGTTAGATTACACAGTTATCAAACCTACTTTATATATGATTGAAAACTTCCCATGTTCATGAGAGCTTGACTATTGGTTATAAGGAGACATTCTTGGATAGAAATGATCACATTTTATTTTGAAACTTTAATTTCATTACTATTATATTAGTGATATACTGCACAGTACTTTTGTTTATATCACACAAACTAGATAGGTTATAAACACCGTTGGTGGTGGCTTACTGAGTGTTATCTCATAGCCTATTTAGGCTATTTTTGGGTACCTGAAAATACTTCTTGGGTATTGGTAGGTACCAAGTAAAGAACTCACTTTATGATTCTTTATTTTATCACTGGTTAAAAGTAGGGGATCATAGGACTAAGCTATGCTCATGATGCTATCAATATATAGTTCTTTTTTAGTATTTTTGGGTATTTTGATACATGTATTGTACTGGTTTCCTATAACCATGTTTTTACTTCATTTTTATATATATAAATGACATGATAATAAAATTATATATGAAACTGATTTTGGAGTATTTATTATTACAGTTTTATGGATGTCATATTTTGTCTTCTTTAATTTATTATATTGTACTTCCTCTATTGAGAAATATGTTTACACTACTGCATTATACTATTACATGAGCGAATAATCTCCCCAAAGACACACCCTAGACCCTTTTTTCTATTCAGAAACCTCTAGTGTATTAGGAGGCGTACTCGAGGCCATGTGACCCACTGGATTGGGGAACTGTTCCGTGTCTCCCGGGTTGGGGCGTTATAATGCGAAAAAA
The DNA here is from genome assembly GCA_963277665.1 of Viscum album. Lineage (NCBI taxonomy): Eukaryota > Viridiplantae > Streptophyta > Magnoliopsida > Santalales > Viscaceae > Viscum > Viscum album. The sequence goes on from OY728132.1 coordinate 470,011,922, forward strand.
CAATACACAGTGGGAAATGATTGATATTTTTGTTATTTTTTCACCTTTTCTTTGAAGTAGCTTATGATGATAATATTGCTTGTTGATACCCATGATAAGGGTTTATTTTGATTTTTTTTATGTGAAATGAGGTTGAATCATGTTTGATTTGGGTTATGTTTTATGTATTGTAGGTGATGCCTCCCAAAATAACTTCTTCCAGGCATAAGAAGGGAGACATGGAAAATAATACATAGGAGGACCATTTTATCAATATGGATTTGGTGTAGTTAGTGATTCATATGATCCAATCCTTGGTTCAAGTGGTTGGTCTATATTATCCTCAAACCATAGACCATTATCATGAGTTTTTGAGCTGCATCTACTGATGTTCTATAAAGACAGGGGATCTAATGAGCCTAAGGATGAATGTGGATCTTACATGGACTGTATTAAAGGTAGATTTCAATTGGAATTTCTACCCAGAGATATTGAGAGTGGTGAAGGCCCACAAGTTTTTAAAGTTGGATCAACAGAATCATTTGGTGCTGGAGTATCCCATCCATTTTACTGAATTGGTGCATGTTTCTCTGAATATTGTTGTGAATGATTACCTTAAGGATCAAAATTTTGAGTTGGGATTAAGGCTAGAGATTATATCTTTGATCATTATTCTCTTTCTATTGACCTATTTAGATGTGATTGATAAGGAAGATCTAGAAGAGGATGATTTGACTAGAAAGATAGGTATCAATGGCATTCCTTCAGTGGACATAAGACCAAGCTATTTATTTGGTAAAAAGAAGATGTGGGATGAATCTCAGTGGGTTAGTGGAAAGAGTGTCAAAAAACTGTTTGGTTTAGATATTGTGGCTTCTACAAGGTGAAGACCAATTATATATTATTAGTGGGAAAAGTCTAAACACACTAGACTCGGTTTCTTATAGATTATGAGGGCGTGCCACCAGTGTGGAGATTTAGGTCATATTTAATGCTTATATCAGTTGGATTCATGGGGGATTAGTATGGGATCCACTCTATCAGAGGGATCTTAGGTGTAGTTAGAGGTTTCTATGGGTGGAGGATATTTCCCTCATGGAAAGGGATATTCTCACCAATGAAAGGTTATGTAAGGAAGGTTTGATATGGTGAATCTCTATTTATAAGAGGTTATGATAGTGGACTTAGATTTTGGGCCAACCACCATGAGAGTTATGATGCTTATTTTATCTTATATGGCATATGTTTTATTTAAAACTAGTTTATGCCAAGATTTGGGTATGTAGGATGAGTTGATTCTATTTGTTTTGGATTTTCTAATCCCATTGGGTAATAATAAGGATTAGGTTTTAAAGTTCCCTGAGTGCTGTGTTCTAGAAGCTGATGTGGAAGTCATACGTGACTTCCTTAATTTGGACATGGATGTTTTTGACCTTATCATTAGTATGTATTAGTTTATTAGATTCAAGGATTTAGTTGAATACTATCATAATAGGGTCTAGTTCCTTAATCCAGATTGGATCACTCACATATTCTAGGGTGAGTGGGATCTATGATCAGAGAAGGGTGGGACCAGTTGCTTCGGAGTTGGGGTTGATCTCATGCTAGCTATCCAGGTTATTTCTCAATATAATTAAGTAATGTGTGGTAAGTGATCTTCCAATGGTCATGGAAAGGTACCCAAAAATATTCCCTTATGTTTTTAGGGGTTCTAATCTAGTGATAGGTAAATTTTACTATCGATAATCTCACTGGGATGAGCCCGATCTCTTTTCCATCTTATTAAATGGCTCCAACTGTGCTGAAAGAGATGAAAGTTTAGATACAAGACCTTGAGGGAAAGGGATTTAACCATCCCATCATGTCACCATAGGATTCTAAAATGATATTTTTAAATAAGGAAAATGAAATCATCCAAATTTTCATAGACTAACATAAGCTTAACTAGGTGACATTGAAGAATAAATACCCATTTCCTAGAATCAATGACCTTTTTGATTAGCTTAGGGGAGACTGGTTGTTTTTCAAGGATGATCTGAGATTAGGGTGACACTATTTGAGGGTCTGGGGATAGGATGTCCCAAATTCAAGATTTTAAATCTTACATGGACATTTTTATTATTTGGTTATTCCATTTGGGATTACCAATGCTCCTGTTATATTTATGGAATTAATGAACCAGATCTTCCATTACTTTTTGTATACATTCATGGATGTGTTTGTGGATGACATAATGGTGTATTCTAAGATGAAGTAGGATCATGTCAACTATTTGGATACTTCTTGGTTGTTTTGAGATAACACTATCTATATGAAAATTTTTCCAAGTGCTAGTTTTGAATTCTGGAAGTGAAGTTTTTGGGCCTTGTGATTTATAAGGTAGGAGTTTCAATGGATTAAAAAAAAGTTTGAGTAATCATGTATTTGGAGAAACCCAATATTGTGTTTGAGATCTATATATTTTTATCTTGGTTGGGTATTATAGAAATTTTGTTTATTACTTCTCCAAGACAGCTTCAACCTTGACGTATTTGACCAGTTTAGTTGTGATGTTTGAGTGGGATTAGAAGTGTCAGAGTGCCTTTGAGCTGTTGCAAGCCAATTTGACATATGCCCCATTTTTGATCCTTCCTAACCATGAAAGAGTTTATTTTATGTATTTTGATACTCCTGGTGTGATTTTGGGGTGTGTTATGACGTAATATGACCATTTAGTGGACTATGACTCAAGTAAGCTATACACACTTGAGAAGAATTATCCCACCCATGTACTAAAATTGGAAGTTGTGATGCATGTATTGAAGACATGATGGAATTACCTATTTGGGGAAAATTTCACAGTTTATTAATATCATAATATCCAAAAGTATATTTTCACCCAAAGGGACCTGAACTTTTGATAGATATTCTAGGTGGAGTACCTCAATACTTTTTATTTCAATATTTCATACATACACCCAAAAGGGGAATGTGGTCACTAATGTGTTGTTTAGAATGCATATTATAAATTCTATTCTCAATCATGTTAGGAGTGAGAATGAATCCAACCCTAAGTGCTAGCAGATTAGCAATGCCTTAAATGGTAGGAAGACCTCAAGTGATTGGTATCAGTCTCATGATGATTATATTCACTCCAGGAAGCAGATGGTTGTTTCTTTGATCTCAAATTATCTAGTGATGCATAAGGAACATCTTTCCAGCTGGTTCATTCACCCCAAGGTAGACAATATGTTTTATAAATTTATAGGTTGATATTAGTATCCTGGGATGATACATGCAGTAGAAGAATTTGTTTGCATATACTTAAACTACAAGATGATCAAAGCTGATCATCAGAGACCCACCAGGTTCTTACAACCACTTACAGTTCTAGTATGGATGTGGAATGATATATTTAGGTATTTTTTTATTGTTTTATCTCATACTAAAAGTGGGAAGGATTCCATCAGGGTGATTTTAAATCATCTAAATAAATCATACCATTTTATTCCCATTAGGAAGTCGATAATGATATAGGACATGAGACGCCTGTATGATTGAAAGGTTTTTCATCTTCATAGAGTTCCCTTAGTGATAACATCACAATGATATTCCCATTTTACTTTTTGGATTCTATAAGGGAATACATGAGGCTTTTGGAACCCAACAAAACTTAATCACTGCATATCACCCATAGATGGATGGTCAGTCTGAGAGGACCATCCAAAATCTTAAAGATATTTTGAGAGCATGTGTGTTGGATTGTAGTTGTTCATGGGAAAATAACCTATTATTGGATGATTTTTCTTATAAGAATAGTTATCAAGACTCAATTAGGATAGAACTATTTTAGGTGATATATAAATAGTCTTGAAAATACCTATTGTGTTCGGATGAGGTGGGTGAGCGCTCCTTGGCTGGACTGAGTTTTTCCTAGGAGATAACCTAGATAATGTGTTTGATTCAGAAATGGTTAGTGATAGGTTAGAGTCACCATAATTAAAATTCCAACCATCTTCATTATTTTTTGGAGAATCAGGTTGGAGATCAGGTGTTTATTAGGGCATTGGTTTGGCTGGGACATCATCACTTGGGAAAGTAAGGTAAGCTAGTGCTGCATTATGCTAGGACATTTTGTATTATATAGAACCTTGTGAAGGTGGCCTATCGGGTTGAGTTTCCACCATGTATGATATCTATCCAGGACATATTTCATGATTACTATCTGAATAGATACTATCTAGACCCATCTTATGTATTAGAGTGGGAAGAGTTGGATCTTGAGCCTGACACCACCCTTGTGGAGAAACCTATTCATATCATGGATTGTTAGAACATGGTGATCCCTGGTAAATTGATCCAATTTGTCTTTATTATATAGAGTTAAGTAGAATATTACCATGAGAAATTAGAGTAGGAAGATTTGGTGAGGGATTAGTTCCCTCAACCATTTTCTTCTATCAAAGAATAAGGAATTTTTGGGGGATGAAAGTGGCATAATGGGGAATTTGTTACACCCATTGGGTTACTGGTATGTCAACTTTTGAGTTTTATTTTCCTTTTTGTTTTTTATTTGAGTTATTAGGTTTTGAGGGTCAAAATGGGGTATTTTTGGAGAAACATACTAGGTACAAAGTTAACGCATGATTTTTTTAATCATGTGATCGACTATATGAGGGTGATGTCAGTTGGGATAATTTGGTTTCACATAATTTGGGAATAGTTTTACAAACCATAAAATGCCTAGGGGTAACCGTGTGGCCCATTTTGGGTGGATAGTAGAACCCTCATGGTTGGGGCATGGTTTTTATAACCATGCATCCAAACAGTATGACCAGTTTAGGTCACTTAAAAAGTACAATTTACCATTTTTCTATATCGATTTCTTAAGGCTTGAGCTCTAATTTTCCTTCCCCAATGCATTTTTCCTCTCATACTTGGCTATGGAGTTCCCCCATCCTTGGTAGTGATTTTATCTTAGAACCATGTTGTTTGGACTTGAGTTAAGTTAATTCCTTTAGGTTTTCTCCCTCCTTTCCCATTATTCTTGATTATTCTTCCATTTTTGTGGAAGGTTGGAACCATATGGGTGAAGTTGGATGAAAATAGGGTGTGTGATGGGGATTTTTCTTTTATTTCTTATGGATTAGGTCTTTCATACTTTATTATACCTCTTTTGAGTGATTTTAATTTATGGTGACAAGTTTAGAAGAAAGTCCAGGGTAAGTGTATCTATTTAAGGGTGTTTTACATGTATTACCTTTTAAATTTTAATTTCCCATGGGTTTTTTTGTTTAAATTACCATTTTTTTGATTTATGGTTTATGTTTATCCCATGTTTTTTATGCTTGATGGATTTATTTTTCAATTTTATAAATTAAAGTGGGTTTTCTAAAGGGCGTGGATTGTATGCACACCAAGTGCTTGAAAAAATGGATCAAAGGTATTTTGTAACTAGATATGGGTTTTCTAAAATGGTTTTAGATATATTTTTACCTTATTGATAGTGTTTTGATAAAATGGGAATATTTTTTTATAAAATTGGATTGTGTTACGGATTTTATTTATATGACATATGTTATGATTATGTTGGCATGAAGTAGAACATGGGTTAATCAGGGTGTGACCGAGGGGTTTGTTTGAGGGACCATGCGAGCCTTTAGAGGGATGGACATGAAAGCTTCCATTTTGGTTTCCAAGGGGCTATGAGAGACTTTGGGTAATAATACCATAATATATTTTACGATTGGTTTCTGAGAGACCATAAAAGCTCTTGGAGTTGGGCCCGAGGAAGACTGTGAGAGTTTCCATTATTTCTTAGATGGTGGACACACCTATTTGTCTCACTCACAATATGCCTAATGGTTAGAGACCTAGGTGAACATTACTAATGTTATATTATTTTATATTATTTATTAATTTTATTAGTTTTATTTTTATGTGATGATATATATGATGAAAGTTTCCATTTATATGGTTATTTTATGATGATTTCATAATTTACCTTACTTATCAAGTGTTTTGATCATGTTGAGCTTTATGACCTTATTTATTTATTTAATCCATGTTGATAAAGGATTTGGAAAACATGTTTTATTTGAAATGGAAAACCAAATGGATTTTAAGGGTTTACTTAAAAATGGAACGTTTTCAAATATTAGTAGTGAAAAGTGTTTTCAAAATAGTGTAGTAGTTTTCATTGTTAAAATATTTAAATAGATTCATGATGGAATCCTATTAGGATTCATGATTCACACCCTATTTATGCCATCAGGTTTTTGTAGATTTTTTTAGGACATAGTTAAGGAAAATGGAACCATGTACTAGGATGGATCTTCTTGATTACTGTTGTCTAGTGTTTATGGAGGAGACATGGTGTCATAGGGATTGGATTATATGGAGACTTTTTTGGTATTTTTTATCTATTGGGGTGTATTTATAAACCTTGTTTGGTCTTGTGACCCTATATTTTGAGTTTTGTGATTTCTACTTGAGTTACCATGCATGTGACCTATTTTGGAATGTTTTGTATATGATTTTCATTGTTGATATGGTTTATACTTAGTCCTTATTGTGGATTCCAGATCTTCTTTTTATACCGTTGGATTTGATGATGTTGGTGTGGATATCCCATTACATGAATGGATTATTATGGTTTACCAGTGGGAAAAAAATTCTGAAGAGATGGTTGGTTATACCCAGTTCTTTTTTCCAGCCCATGGTGATTATGAATTTGCTTCAGGCTATGTGGAGTGCTGACTCAAGTGACGGGCCAAGTCAGCCCAGGTCGGTTCGTTACATTGACATTAATCGATAGAAATCACACACAACTTGTCGAAATTTCCTCAAATTATTCTCCTTTATCTTTACAACTACAACTTACTCATATGATCATAGAATAGTGGTCACCAACTCCTTATTAATTTATCATCAATACCCAATAACCATCAACTTCATCATAGGCTTTCGATCCTTATTTTTTTCTTCCTTTAGAGTTCTCTTAATTTTTCTTCACAATACAACAACTATTGGATTTAAACTCTCAAACTACACACTCTATTTATTATTTTTTCCTTTTATATATAGGTTAATATAATATTATGTTCTATATATGAAATATAAAATATCCTCTAAATCATTTGGTGCTCATGATCCGTATTTATTTTTTATACGTGGTTTTCCCCATGATCTCAATATTCTCATTTTCTCTCACAAATGGTCATATTCTATATAATACCAGGAGTTTCATTATATTATTTCTCGTTAAATATCCATATGGATGAGTCTCCGTGTTCCCTATTATTATTTTTTCTTAACTTTTATATCTCATGTAGAATACCAAGAGTCCCCTTTGTTTTTTATCTTCTCATTTTATTCTCAAACTTTACATTTCATATTTTTTTTATTAAAATAACTCACCACTTTAAATATTATCTCACATCTAATTAAATTTAATATGTAATAGATATAACTATGTTTTAATTCTAGTATCTAAAAATAGTCACTATAAAATAACTTTGGTGTAGTTCATGTTGGTTTTATATTTTGACTTAAACTCACATGCAAGACACCATGAATTCTTCTACGGTGTAGTCTGACTATCCATTTCTTATAGGTGGAATTATCTTATGAAATTATCTATAAAAATCCATAGAAAATTTACTATGGCATGATCTTGTTCATTTCAAATCTCCCTATAGTACTATACCTTATTATATAATGTGGAGATCACTCATCATTTATCTTATTAATCAAAGAACACTATGTATATTCACTAGAAACTCCTCCTCAGATCAATGACCTCATTCCAATATTGAATAAAAAACCTTTTTGATATTTTAGAAAATAATAACTATATACAATATCAACTAATAAATTTACACTTAAATATGGAATTTTCCTATTTCTCTACATTCTAAATATTACAGAACTCATCTACTTTGATCTTATTTGAATTAGATTTGAAAATCAAATCACGTCACTTAAAATAATGTATAACATGAATAATATGATGTTTTTATCATTGATAAATGTCCCAAGAATTATATCGTGATTTTATTCATCATATATTAAATCTAGAGAACTTAAACTACCTTTATGTAGCTCTTGAATTATATTCCTTACCTTTATGCATCTCTGGTATTACCTTTATATTTCATGAAAAATCCTAAAGTTATCTTTACATTGGTCTACTCTAGTCGAGGTTAACTCTATTTAGGTACAAAATTACCTTTATGAGATCCCTTTTCCACCTTTACATAGAACTTTAATTCCACACATGACCTTTATGCACCTTATTATAAGTTTAAGTTCCCTTTACAAAAAGGTTAATTTACCATTACAAGGATAAATACATTTTAGATCTACCTTTATGTAGCCATTGGAAAACTTGGATTACCTTTATGTAGCCTTCAAAAACATGATGTTACTTTTATAAATGTAAAAAATTCAGTTAAAATTCATTTTAACTTTTTCTAGGGTTTCTTTAAATTCAAATTATCTTCTCTTAACCACTCACAAACACCTCAAATCACATTAAAGAATTTATTAAACATGAATAATACCTCATCTCCATTCCCAATCTCTTGCAGTATATTAATCATTAAAGTGTGATTATTTCAAGTACTTATATTTCCTATACTCTTATAGATTTAGTTCATACTTAATAAACCATCATCCATGTGTTGTAAAACATTAACTTTATTAGTAAAATTCATTTAGTACACTAGGATGATTCATATAATTTCTTTGGATCTTTATTCTCCCTATGAGAAAGATTTCAAATCAATTTCATCAAAACCCTCAATTTCATTCAATCTATCCAAAGAAATATTTAGCATAAATATTATCCTCTTTGCTTATAGTGGGACTAAATTATAAACACTTTTACATATATTTATAACTTATTGGTACTGTGAGTTCCAACTCAATAATTATCTAATTTATTAGTTACAACCTAGAAGTTTTCCAACTAGATCTTCATAGGTAGTATCCACTTATTTTTATCTCCATTAACCATGTATGTATGGGTAGACTATTTTTTCTTTCCTAACATAAGATAAATCTCTTCTTCATGTTATGGAAGAAATTTTTTACCATATAACACACAATAACTTGATTTATATTGAAAATAAATAAAATATAATATTTTCAAATCCAAGGGCACTTAAATATCCCCATTTGTATTTTTTTGAATTCCAAATTTCCTTCCAAAAGACAATGTATCTTTTCTCCCCCTAATTTACAATAAATAAAAAGGGGGAAAAATATTTTTGTCCCCCATGAACACAATTAGAAAGGATTGAAATATTTCCTGTCCCCTTAATGATATAAATATCTATAAGAGAGTACCTTCCCAAAATCTCCTAAATTTAATAAAAAAATATTCACTCCATATATTTTCCATAAAGTTCTAAAAAACTTAATAAGTTCCATGAGAGAAGGTTGATACTAGATTATTATTTGTAATGTTCCATAAAAAAGACAAATATATGTCTACATGGGATAACTTGGTTTAGAAAAAATAATGAAAGGTATAGATAATAAATATTTCTACAATACTCACTTTAATGTCACACCAAATCAAACTTTTATTTTATATAGGTTGATCAAAATGGTTTTTAAGAATTGTTAAAAAACCATAATTCACTTGAACACACATATCAAAATCATTAAAGTGAAAGGTATTCCACCATTTAGTTAGATAGTCACTTCTTGATAAATATAATATATACAAGTTAAATTAGTGATCGGAAAATTAAATCATACCTTATCCTTCAATATTGAATGGGTTTTATAGTTTTTTAGATTAGTTATAAAATGATAAATCTTTGGAAACTTCAAATTTTCATAAAATCATCCTCAAGGGATGATAAACATATTTATTCAACTTTAATTTTTAGCATTTAGGTAAAAAAATATAATGTGAGAATAAAGTGCATCATACAACAACTACTCATCTTGAGAAATATAATTGAGATATATTTATCGACCTGAAAAATCATTTGGTTGAAGGTTTGAAATGTCTAGAACTCTTCATACTAGAATTTTCTAAGAATTTCTAGATATGAACCTCACTTAGTATCATGGAATTATTATCCTTTTCAACTTTACTCCTAGATGTATTAACCTTTTAAACTTAATAAATTAAGTCTTGTTGATTCTTTTATACTTATTCCATTCTCTTTTCCTTTTCCAAATAGTTTATCTATATGGTAAGACATTATTTCTTCACATGATCATACTTATTTTGGTATGATAATCTCTTTTTCACATCATCCATTTTGAGAGTAGAATTCATGGGTATTGTTACTTTGTTCTTTATCTTTCTAGAAAAGATATTCATGAATTTAGTATTATTATGTATAGCCTATTGTAACCATACATATACCTCTTATTCAATCTTTTTCTTTCCCTTATTGGAAAGACTTTCTAATTTTTCATAAAAAATGTTAACCATTAATCCAATCCTATAATCTCTAGGTTATATGGATTCCTTTCTGGTTTCCATATTGCTCCCTTTTTCATTGAGATTCATCACTATATTGAAATAGTCCATGACATGAACTATTTTTAAATAATAGAGTAAAATTTTATCGATGAGTTTGATCCCCTTATTAGAATTCCTCTTTAATATTTTTTTGGATGAAGATGGCTCAACTACTTTCTTCAAAAATTTACCTTTTGAGTAAAAAACACTTTATTAATTACCTACTTAAAGTCCATATTGATTATTTACTATATTATATATAAGAATGATATTTTACAAGGTTGTAATATCATTGATCATAGTAGTGACCATCTATCTTTTAGAACTCATATAAATTTACAAGTGATTACAATCTATTTCTAATGGGTAGATTTCTCCTTTTCTATGTCGTCTTCTTTATTTCAACATATTTATTCTGATATTTAGGTTTAATTTCCATTTCTATAGGAATTATATAACTTATAAATATTGACATATTATTCCCTAAATAAATGTCTATGGGACCAAACCTCCAGCAATACAAAAAACCTTCCAATTAATATTGTTTTTTTTCATTTTAGGTGAAGTCTATCCAACATGACAAGATTGCTATTTTTGGTAGTTTTACCACTATTATGAGACCCATTTGGGTTTAATTTATTTATAAATATTATAACATTCAACCTTGAAGATGAGGTTGGTTGTATGAATTTTGATCATTCTAAATATTTATAATTTTTTTACTTTACTTCTATACTTAAAAAAACAAATTAAGTGCTAACAAATGAAGTTGAATAGTGGGTAATCTTTTTTAATGAGACCAAGGTGGAGGTTTCTACACCTGATATCACACTTTTTATACCAAAATCACAAGTAATATTCTAGATAAAAGTCATTTTAGAGAGTTTAGTGGAAGTAATATTCATGTCAACTGCTTAGGAGGATTTAAGTTAAGAGATTTCCATATTTTTCTTATTTGATCCAAAATCCAAACACTTTATTTTGAGTAAATATTTTTCACTATTGAATTATTTAATCATTATCTCCCATTTACAATTCAGATTATGAATTTTTTTATCATTTATCTTTCTTGTCTCTTGTAGTGAAATATCCAACTCCTTCATCTTATTTTCTTTCAAATCAAGGTGTGCATCATTTATATTAAAAGGGACCCTATGTTGCTTTTATAATGAATATAATACCTCATTATAAATATACTTAAATCCATATTTCTCACATAAATCTATTTATAATTATTTTTCATACATAAACAATATTTCATTGTAAAGTAGGTTAATTTATTCTTTGACTTTCATAAGCATTGTGAGATTATTGTTACAACCCATATTATTTTCTAATACTATCTCCGTAACATCAAATTATTCTCCAAGATAAGACTTCTCATCATAAACTACCTTGATAATTTTTAATATTTTGGTCTCCACCTTAATAGAAAAATTATTCAAATAATATTCAACCTAAATATAGAGGTATTTAGTAGATTAAATATAGCCTATCTCATAACTTGAACTTGTTTCATTATCTGAATAATAATAAATATAGTTACCATGATTTTTAACACTCTTAATACCTTCAATTAGTGGTTCATCCTCTTAAAATTTTTCATTCTTCCTCAGATTATTTTCTTCTTTCTTTTTCCAATTTCTCAGAGTATTGGCTAAAACCTCTATTTCAATAAAAAAAATGCTAGGGAAACATTCCTATACCTAAGGATCATCTGAAATATCTTCAAATATTCACTCAATATATTAATAATAATAATAAATAGTAAAAATTTAAAACTTATTAGAGGTAACATTATTCTTTTGACTCTAGATGTTATAGATCTCTAGATCCAATTCAAATGAAACTTAGGATTTGATACCAATTAATATGCCCAGTAGATTGTGAAAACACACCTAGTAAGGGAGGAGAGGGGTGGATTAAGTGTTGTATAATTTTAACAATTATAATTTCTTTTAACCTTAAGAAACCCCTATGAATATTGAACCTATATAGTGGGTTAAGACTTATGGATGGATTCTTTTTAACTTGATATAAAACACCACATAAAAAATATAAAGCAAGTAAACATAGAATAAAGAATTTACAAGGTTCAATCCCTCACTAGAAACCTACTCCTTGTCATACTTTGAATGTATAAGGTAAATATTCTCCACTATAATCTTATCATAAATACAAGTGGAGTTTTCTATGTATCATCCTGAAACCAAACAAACTATATTACATAGGTGTGAGATCACTATATTACACAAGTGATCAAAACAAAATCCCACTGCACTTGTTTATACTAAAATCAAACTAATTTATCAGTTTATGTTATTTATCTGCTTTAAGTAAATAAAAACTTACACATGGATGTATCTACACCCACAAACCAATCATCTTTCTCACTTAAAATTCGTTAACTACCTATAGGACTTTAACAAATATACATGTAACCTGATCTATGTAATTTTGATTAGTTCCTAATTATTTTGAATTTACTAACTGGATTCTCAAACTCACATACCTAGAACACAAACCTAATAATCTTATTTAGATATTCTTACTACTTACTCAATTCAATTATCAAAAACTAACTGATAAGAATCAAGAAAAATAGGTTGAAATTTCCCCAGATTATTCTTCCTCCTATTTTAGCTTAGTATCACTCATTTGATCATATAAAAATGGATACTATCTCTTTATTCCTTTATATTTGATACCCAAATAATCATTAGATTCAACACAAGCTCAGGATTCCCATTTTTTTCTTTCTCAAGAATTCTATTTCATTTTTTTCATAGCACATCAACTATTAGATTCAACCTCTCAAACTATACACTAACTTTATTCTTTTTCATTTTATATATAGGTTACTAAATTATATTATATATATATATAATATAAAACAACCTCTAAATCATTAAATACCCAAGATTCACATTTATTTTCTATATGTTTCTTTCCCCATGATCTCAATTTTCTCCTTTTCTTTCACAAATAGTTTTCTCCTATATAATACCAGGGGTTCCCTTGTATTCTTTCTCATGAAAAATCCTTGTGGATGAGTCTCCACATTCATAATTTTTATTTTTTCCACATTATGTTATCTCTTATATAATACTAAGAGTTCCATTTATATTTTTTTCTTCTCATTATCTTCTCAAATAACCCAACACATCTTTTTTCATTACTAAAATATCTCACTTATTTAAATCTACTCACACCGCTCATGATATGTTATATGGAATAGATATCCCTACATTAGACTTAAAACATCTCAAAATGGTCACCAATAAATAGCTACTATGTATTTCATGTCACTTTGATCTACAACCTTCAACTCACATTAACGACACCATTAATTCCTCTATGGCATAGTATGACTGACTATTTCTCATAGGTGGAATTAATTTATGAAATGATCAGTAAAACAACCAAAAACAATTCACTATGACATAGACTTATTCACTTTAGATCTGCCTATGTTATAATTCATTCTTTTATGGTATGAATATTTCTCAATATTTATCTTATTAATCACAGTTTACCATGTATATTCACCACATACTCATCCTTATCAAAAAAATCTCAGTCCAATATTATTTCACAGACATTCATGATATTTTAATCAATAAGAATCAATTTGAAAACAACTAATAAATTCCCACTTTAATATGTATTTTTCCCATTTAGAGACATTATAAATATTATATAACCCATATAATTTGATCTTCTTGGAATAATATTTGAATATAAAATCACACCAATTCAATGTATGTATCACATGTATTCTGTGATATTTTTATCATTGATAAATGTCCCAATAATCATCTCTTAATTTTTTAGCAGATATTAAATGTAGAGAACTCAAAATACCTTTACATAAATCTTGAATTTCATGAATTATATTTTTATTTTTTTTATTTCCTTTATATAGAATTCAAAATCCTAGATTTACCTTTACATAGGTCTGATCAAGTTGAAATTTTCTTTATGTAGGTAAGCAATTACCTTTACATGAGAAATTTTTTACCTTTACGCTAAAAATGAAATCCAAAATAGACCTTTACATACCCTATTTTAAATTGAGGTAAACTTTATAAAAAGGTCAAGTTATGTATATAAACCTCACTAAATTATAGATTTACTCTTACTCAGCCCTTGGAAAACTTGGTTTACATTTATGGAACCTTCAAAAGCATGATATCACCTTTATGCAAGTAAAAAATTCATCTCAAAATAATTTAATAATTCTCCATGGATTCTTAAAATTCAAATAATCTACTTTATTAGCCACTCTAAACCACTTATAATCACATTAAAACACTTTAGATAATTTATTAAACATGATTAATAACCTTTTCTCCATTCACAAGATCATACAACATATTAAACACTCAAGTGTGAGTGTTTCAAGTAATTACACTACATATACTCTACTATATTTGGTTTATAATTAATAAACCATAAAACAAGTGTTGTAAAATAATGATTTCAGTAGTAAAATTCAATCAGTACACTAGGATGATTCCTCCAACTTCATAATCTATTTATTCTCTATTTTAGCAAGATTTTAACTCAATTTCCTCACAAACCTTCATTTCATTTAGGATATCCAAACTAGTATCCAACATCAAGATTCCCCTATTTACTCATAGTGTGAATATATTCAATAACACATTCACACATCTTTAGTTCTATGTAACATGAGGTCAAACTCAAAAATTATTCGATTTATTAGATAAAACCTAGAAGTTTTCCAATTATATCATCATAGGTATTAGCCACTTCCTTATATGTATATTACCCATGTATGTATGAGAAATATTTTCTTCCATTCCTATATAATATATAAATATTTTTCAAGTTAATGGAATCCAACTCTTCCTCTTCTATAACACATTTATATGCTTCATATTTACAATAAATACAATTTAAGTTTCTTCCAATCCAAGTGCACTTAAAATATAATTTATAAGAGGATAGCGGGACTATTATTGAACTTAGATAATTTTAAAGTGTAACAAATAACTAATTATATTAGTTTTATTCAAATTGAAATTCACTTTTTATCCTAAAATATTTTAATATATGTTGGTAAATAATGATATTATTCTAAAGAGTTTCATTTGTAATTTATTACAAAAAATATCTCAATGAAAAGATAAATATAAAAATATTTTGAAGATTAATTTGATAAACTTATAAGTATTTATAAGTGTATTAGACAAAATAATCTATTAACCTCATAAAATTTTATGTAATGTAGCAAAGAATTTTGAATATTATGTTAAATGTGTTGAACATGATAATTTTAAAACTTAATCTATGAATTAATAAATGTTATCCCATTAAAATATTTCAGTGATAGGATTTATAATATGGTCACATAGATATGTGGAAAGAATTACACAATTATTTAATGAATTTAATGAAACCATAAAAGTATAGTAAGTATAAGGCCTCTTTGGTTTTTGAGTTCCTAGAAGGGATGATAAATTAATAAAGGGTTTAAATAGATGAATGGAGTTGATGATAGGAAATTATATAGGTAATTTAGAAGTACTAATGCAAGAATAAATTCCACATTTGATGTGGGGAAAAAGTTATAGCAGTCATTTTGACACAACAAGAAGATGGCTTTGGTCACGATGAGTACCTAGTGGCCTCATGTGAGGATAATGGAAATTAGAAATCCTTTCATAAACATAATATAATAGTACTTAGATTATTTTAGAATATAAATATATATAACACACACAAATATATATATATATGTGTGTGTGTATGCATGTGTGTGTGTGTGTGTGTGTGTATAATAAATGTCCACATGTCCATGAACTTCCATAAAAAAATTGACTTCTCAACACATGACTTTGAGTTATACCAAATAATTGGCCAACATCGAATATAATAGGTTGTGATTACATGTGAAGATTAATGCGGGTTGGGTTTTGTATACAGATACATAATTGGATCATAAAGAACAAAAAGAGTTTTGTGTGTTGGATAACCCAATACAAAAATCACATGAATTGTTATACACTATGTATTTGGTATACAAAGGGTATATGTTTCATACTGAATCCATGTAACTATGGTTAAAAATATACCTAGCATAAAAACCTTTATAATTTTATATCTTTCTTACACTATCTTTGAGGTTTATATGATCATGTGTGGTTGGATATATTATTAATCATGTGATCGATTGAGGTTTAATCAAGATAATATTTTTCCTCTCATATGATAGGTATGACATATAGGACCTCTATTGAGATATATTAAATAAGTATATGGTATTACCTAGATAAGTTATATGTGATGTACTTATCTATTTTATTGAGGGTTATGTGATATGATCATCTATTTTGGTGAATGGCGTGCAATTTGTTCATCTGTTTAGTCAGTTTATACTCACAGAATTGAGAACATATGAGTAGGATATATGGTATTGACATAATTTATTTATATTTATCACTTGATGTCCCAAGAAAGGTATTTTATGATTTTTAATACTTTTATATGATACAAATGGTAGACACAAGTATGGAGATACTTGTGTTTGATAGAGATCATGAAAAACCCCTATATCGATTGAGTAGTGATAATGCTTTTCTAAGAGGTTCTATTTTCTTATTATTATAGATTAGATAATTTATAATTATTTTCAATGCTATAAAGTATTTCAGGCTTATAATTCATGGTTTTTTAAATTAGGATTAAGTTTTGTTATAAATTATTTGTATAAAACTTTGAGATATACCCCAAAAGTGTTTTTAATAATATCAAAAAAAATTGTATTGAGTTTCACAATTTATTACATATGATGAAACATGAAGTGAAATTGGATGATAAAATTTATATGTGATGTAACACAAGGTGAAAGTTTTTTAAGTCTATACAAATTTAGTGGAAGTGAAATATTGTTATAAACATATACTAAATAAAAACCATGGCGTGGTGGTGTAAACCATGCTATTGTTTGGGATGGTCTGAACCATGACATGGAGAGGGTCATTATGTCATGGTTTAGTGTATGTAAGTGTATACATTATGTGAAAACATGCGAATCAACCTCTTTCTACCAACCTAATATATCATGTTCAATTTGATCATCATGTGATAATGATTTAAGATGTTTAAATGGACAAATCAATAGTTTTAACATTAAAAAATTGATCACAATGATGTGATGGGATTTATAGAGGGTTATATCTTATGATAAATTTATGAAAAAATTTCTTTTAATAGTCAAATATTTTTGAATGCTTTGGAATCCAAGGTGTGACCTTGTATATATATATAAAATGTCTCATGGTTTTGGAATATTAAGTATGTATATAGAATTAAAATAAGACATTCATGCTATGAAAAATCATCAAAACCAAGCTCTATTTTGCTCTCATTTTTTTTTTCAATATTGTAAAAAAGGTTCTAAATGACTATTTGTTTATGAATATCCTTCTTGATAATTGGGATTTTCACTAAATACAATAGATAATCTGAGAGTAATTAGTCTATTTGACACTTTTCAATGATCTCTATTAGGCTCATGTGGAATTAGCTTAGACAGATCATATCATCCGAGAAAAGATAAATATTTTTCATTTTCTTATCTAGTTCAAATAAATAGATAGATCTTGTGGAAAATTTAATTTTAGATTAATATTTTTACATGATTAAAATAAGGGTTTCCTCTCCCAAATCCTTTAGTTCCATCAATTATGGGTCTAATATTTTACAACAACCTAAACATTTAAATTACAGAAATTTTTGTTGTAATATGAGACTCATATTAATCCTAAAAAATGTATTCAACTCTGATTGAATTCATAGGTATGTTGGAATATTAAATAGAAGTAAAATTCATCCAAACAAGTTTTTATTTTATTTTCATCCTGTGAAAACTTTTGGAAAAAAATTATTTTTATTGTAACATTGTTAATATAGTTTGGATTATGGTGATTCCAAATAATTTTTTTTCAACTAAAACTTTTTTAATAGAGTTTGGATTGATATAATTCCAAATTTATTGAAAATATTATTGTATTTAATAACATTAATTAATTTTAAGCTAAAACTATATATTACTTCTTTATGGTCTAAAAATCCATTTAATCTACCCCATAAAAACTATAATTTTTATATTACAAGACAATTTTTTTAGATTATATAATTTGATATAAATCCATGACTAAAGTTATTAAAAGTTCCATATTAATACTAATTTAGGAAATAAAATTCATTAGATCATATTATCAATTGAATCTTTCATTCTTATTGCCAAATATATACTTTAATAAACATAAAATAAATTATCCCAAAGTTACTCAATAATACCTTGAGTGTTTTAAAATATTTTTAAACTTATCCTAAGAAGATTAAAATTTCCTTATTTTTTTCAAACTTCATATAAAAGTTTTAGATATATTTATAGTTTTAGATATCACTCATTTATGATTTATAAACATCAAAACTTTAATCAAGGACAAAACATATGTTTTGTTCTTAGTGGTGGATAAAATATATATTATATCCTCCTCTTCCCATAAATATAACTTCTTGACTCTAAACATCTACATATGATCTCCAATGATCCTAAATATTATTTAAAATCATCTAAAATTTCGTTTGAATACTAATCATCATTAAATTGTGAAATGATTGATGATGAGAGTCCTCAAGGTGGACAAACCATGCATTCAATTCAAACTGGAAAAAATATTTGTTCAATCCTCATCATATATTCCTAAAAAATTCATTGATATCCAAAGGAAATAAAATTTATTTTCATCATATGAACACCTCATATTCATATTTATTATTCTTTTTAAATTCAAAACATGATTTCAAATTCATTTATAAAATATCAGTTAGAATACAGAGTAAAATTTTCATATTTTTTTGTTTGCATCTCATGTGCACAATTCCCCATATTCTCTCATGTGAAACTTCTGTCATATACTTAAACATCATCAAGGAAATTAAAATCATTTTCCATATTTAATATCATATTTATAAATTAATTTACACACTTATAAGAACATTTTTTTTCATTTATTTACTTTTCAAGTGAACACCACTCTTGGATACCTTATACCATTGCTTTTAATGAATTTCATCACCATAAAATCAAATAGACATGAACTTTTCTTCTCATAAATACTTATCAAACACAAATATATTTCTATGTGTGTATGTTGGCATAATATATGTTAGTATACCTTATAGTTTTCAATAAAATTTCTCCATATCCAACACCCTCAAAGAGTGATTATTTTCATCATATTAGCAAATACACTACTAGAAAAACAGGTATTTGCGACGGGATCCCGTCGCAAATAGCCATTTGCGACGGGGTCCCGTCACAAATAGCCCGTTGCTGAAAACGCCGTCGCAACTACACTTATTTGCGACGGGCCCGTCGCTAAAGCCTTTTTTTGCGACGGGCATTCTCCCCGTCGCAAATAGTATTCCGTATTTTTGTAAAAAACTTTGAAAACAGTTTTTGCGACGGGATCCGTCGCAAATACCTTTTGCGACGGGACCCGTCGCAAATAGCTTTTGCGACGGCTCCGTCGCAAAAACTCTTTTTTAAAAAAATAAAAAAATTAATAATACTAGTATTTGCGACGGGAGTCGGGACCCGTCGCAAATACTTTAAAAATAAAAAATAAAAAACTATTAATAATACTAGTATTTGCGACGGGCATAGTATCCCGTCGCAAATACTATAAAAAAAATAAAAAAAATAAATTATTAATAAATTATTTTAATTAATATAATAATAGAATTATAATTTACAAATGAAAATAATAAATTATTTTAATTACTATAATAATAGTAGAATTATAATTCAAAAATAAAAATAATAGAATATTAATAAATAATTTAATTAATATAATAATATTACAATTATAATTCATAAATAAAAAAAATATTAATAAGTTATTTTAATAAATATAAAAATAATAGAATTATTTTACATTCAAATATTAAAATAATTCAAGTATTACAAAAAAAATAATTAAATTATAATATTATAAAATTTTAATATATATATAAAATTTTAATATATATATAAAATTTAATATTATAAAATATAAATAATATTATTATTCATATTAATATTGTTATTTAAAAATATAATATTATTAATATTTTATAATGAGACAGAAACTACGAATAGAAAAAAATATATTTTGATTTCACAAATTTTATAACAGAAATACAAACTCTAATCTGAAGGAGGGGGGGAGGGGGGGGGGGAGGGGGATCTGCAGATGGTGGTGGAGGAAACTCCATCCCTAAAGCATGAGTGAGTCGGCGCATGTACTCCATCTGCTCCTGATGCTGCTGCTGCCACCGACTCGTCTGCTCCTCGTACAGCTGCTGCTGGCGTCGACGCTCCTCCTCATGCTGCTGACGCATCTGCTCCTGCTCCTGTCGGAGACTCTCTATCTGTGCAGTCTGAGATCGCAACTGATCCTCATACTGTGTAGAAGAAGATGCACAAGCTCCTCTCGAGCTGGACGCCGACATCGCAGCACTGCCATAATAATCTCCGGGAGTCAGTCGAGAGCCGATACCAACTACCCGGCCCTTCTCGAAGGCATACTGGGTGGCCTGCATCCATGCCGCCTCATCAAACTGACGGGCAGTGGTCTGATCTGATGACTCGGCCTGACTCTCAGGTCGGGCCTGTGCCGCTGCGGCCTCATATGACTCCTATAGTTGCAATTTAAAATTAAAATTGTGAATATATTATATGCAATTAATTTTTAAACTTGAAAACAAATAATACTGACCACGATGTGATGCTGATGATCACCTATGAGCTCCCCAGTAGCAGGATCACTATACATCCTCCGATATACGTCGTACTCTGTAATATCGGGGTGCTCGACAGCCTATAAGAATAAAAAAAACTGTTAATATTTATAGTTATATAAAATATTTATAAATAATGTACGTACCATATGCTGTCTATGAGTACTGAAAGAACGACTCCCAGCTCGATGAGTCACCTCCTGTCTCCCCCGATTCTGCCTCCCCACCGATGATCTCCTCTGAAAGGCACCACTCAACCAGTGCGCACATAATCCATCCCATACATGGGATGAAATATACTCTGGTCGGTGTGCTCTACATGACTCCTCAAAATCTGACACTCCTGCTTTCTTCATCGCAGCTTTTCTTAAATTGTGAAAAAACTGACGAAGACGATCATGCATGGCCACCTCCCATGCCTCGTGGATGGCGTCACGCATGGTATCCTCGATCGGATACCATAAACCCTACAAATAAATCAAAATATCAAGTTAGAAATGAAATAATTTTCAAAATAAAAATTATTTATTTACGTACGTACCAACCAATGTCCGAACATGGCCTGCTGCACATCAATGGGAATCTGCTCCCATGTGGTCCACGGCTGAGAGAAATAGTTGCGCAAAATAGCGCTGCCCTGTCCGACTTCTATATGCGGAAAACTGAAAAAATAATAAACATTTATTATGTGAATATATTAATGAAATCTTAGTCAAATCCACAGGTTATTACACAGGTTATCACACCTCCGTGTGCGTGGATCAAACCCAAGACGTGGACGTCGCTCGGGGACGGGGTCAGGAATCATCAATCGTGCAAGACCGCGCCCCCTCCGCGTACTCCCTGGAGCGCCTGCAGGCTGAGGGTCATCTGTCAGCAACTCATCCGCATCAAAAGTCAGGTCAGCATCCACCAACGCACGAAATGTGGCGTCATCCATCTGAAACAGAAAATGTTAATGTTAGCAAATAATTGATAATTACTATTATATATACATATATACATATTATGATTGTATATAAATACCATGAAATGCTATCAGTGTTCATCTTCATCATCATATTCATATATGTCAATGTCATCTTCATATTCCTCCTCAACATCATCGATATCCATTCGAGTTACAGTTGCTTCATCTCTTACCATTTCAAATTCATATGTGACATCATTAACATCATCGTCATCACCGACTCTTAAATGTGGGGTGTCGTCATCGATACTCATGTCTCTTTGTAAAAAAGATTGATTTTGAGTACTCTCTTGAAAAACTTCAATTCTTTGCACATCAGTGAAAGCACATTCACTTTGACTAAACTGATTGTCTCGAATTTTGATTTTTATTACACTCCACCAATCAGTCAAGTCTCTTGATGTTGCATAGTACTTTGCATAATAAACTTGATATGCCTGTTGAGCCAATAAGAATGGTTCATTTACTGCGAGAACACTTTTACATTTAATATCGATGATTCCATGAGTCGGATGAACACGCACGCCTCTCTCTGTATCCAACCACCGACATTTGAACATGGTTATGTAATGTTGTCCAAGATAACAGAGTTCAATGATTTCATCAAGTATGCCATAAAAGTCAACTTCATTTTCTCGATGATGAGATCCTCTCAAGCTAACTCCACTGTTCATTGTTTTTTTCGATTCCCCATATGCATGTGTGTGGAATCGAAATCCATTCACCACATATGCATTATAAGTTTTAACAAGTTTGGAAGGTGGGTTACTCAATACACACAACCGTTTGTCAATTTTATCAGCATGTCGAGACACCTGAATATTTGTGAAATAATTATCAATATAGTAAACTATACATTGAATGAGTTGCTAAAAGATAAAGAATTTATGTTACCAGTTTTTGAAACCACTGAGAGAAATTTTTCAGTCGACGTTCTTCGAGAGCAGCTGCTGTAATTTGTGGAATTTGTTTCTTGATATGATTATCATACAACCTATAAAAACCAAAGTTATTTACTGTAACATAAATGATAGAATAAGTGATATAAACACTTACAGTACAACTGATGTCATCTCTTTACAGTTGAGCAGAACATACGTATGAGCTCTATGATGTTCATCATCTGAAAGCCAGCGTTCAGAAACTCCACCAAAACCAAGCTCTGACTGGTTGAAAACAGATAATTGATTGTCGATTTCATCAATATTCCTCTCATTCCGTCCCATTCGGTTGTGTTTTGAAGGATACTCAGATTCAAAATAATGGGAGCAGAAAAAAGATATTTCCTCTTGCAAATAAGCTTCTGCAATAGATCCTTCAACAGATGCTTTGTTGCGTACTTTTCTTTTCAATTTTTGCATGCATCTTTCAAATGGGTACATCCATCGAAACTGTACCGAACCTCCACATTTGGCTTCATATGGCAAATGTAACATCAAATGTTCCATTGAGTCGAAGAAAGATGGCGGAAATATTTTTTCCAGTTTACATATAATTATAACAACATCTTTTTCAAGTTTGCCTAGAGCATCATAATCTGCCGTAGCTGCACAAATTTCCCGAAAAAAATGAGACATGTCTGTTATGGAATCCCAAATCACAGAATTCAACAGACCTATTAATCCAATGGGTAGAAGTCTCTCCATTATAACATGACAATCATGACTTTTTAATCCAGTAATATGACCATTCTTTACACATCTACCCAAATTGGAAGCACAACCATCTGGAAGTCTCAAATCTGCAATCCACTGACAAAATAATAAACGGTTTTCTTTAGACAGTGTATAAGATGCTTTTGGTTTCAGTAACCTTTCTGTTCTGACATTCTCAAATAGTTCCAATTCTGGACGCCTGCAAATTTGGGCAAGATCTAAACGTGCATTTACATTGTCTTTGCTCTTTCCTAGCATATCCAAAACTGTATGAAACAAATTATCAAAACAGTTCTTCTCAATATGCATGACATCTAACATGTGTCGGACCAACAAATCAGACCAATATGGAAAATCCCAAAATATTCTACGTTTAATCCAATTGTGTTCTTTCCCAAAACCAGAAATTTTCTGTTGGTTTATTGTGGGACCAAAAGTGATGGGAGGTAATGAAAATACAACCGATTTTAACTCCGAACCTGATAGCATTTTTGGAGGTCCATCCCTTTCAGCTGTTCCTTTTCTGAAATGAGATCTGTTTCTGCGAAAAGGATGATCAGTTGGAAGAAATCTGCGATGACAGTCAAAATAACAAGGTTTCTTTCCATGAATGAGCATAAATTCTTTGTTCTCTCCCATACAGTAAGGACATGATTTCTGACCATGTGTACTCTAGCCAGATAACATCCCATAAGCCGGGAAGTCACTTATTGTCCACATCAATGCTGCTCTCAGTATGAAATTCTGTTTCATTGTAACATCATATGTACTGACACCAGTACTCCACAATAAATTTAATTCATCAATCAATGGCTTCAAATAAACATCAATATTTTTCTTCGGATGTCCTGGAATTAGTAAAGTCAAAAAGATATATGGCTCCTTCATCAACATCCATGGAGGTAAATTATACGGAGTTAAGAAAATAGGCCAACATGAATATTGACTACCATAATATCCAAACGGACAGAAACCATCAGTGGAAAGGCCCGGTCGAACATTTCTAGCTTCTAAAGAAAATGATGAATGCACTCTATCAAAATGTTTCCATGAATCACCATCGGCTGGATGATTCAAGCTTTTATCGGTTGAACTATTCTCTTTATGCCATGACATCATTGTCGCTGTATTCTTAGACATGAATAAACGCTGAAGTCTGGATGTAAGCGGAAAATATCTCAACTATTTTACAGGAATCAAACCAGACTTCCCGTGTTGTCCTTATTTATATCTCAGTTGCCCACATGTGGGACAACTATCCAACGACTCATTTTCCCCTGAATATAAAATGCAGTCATTTGAACATGCATGAATCTTCTGACAAGTAAGTCCAAAATTTCGAACTAACCTCTTACTTTCATAGTAATTTGCAGGTAAAACATTTCCTTCGGGTAACAGTGTTTTCAGCAAAGAAAATATCTGGTCAAAACAGGTGTTTGACATTCCGTTATCTGATTTGATAGCCATAAATTTTGCAACTGCTTCTAATTTTCTCATCTTGCAGCCAGGATATAATGCATCCTCAGCAGACTTCAACAACTCATAAAATTTAGATGGTCCCAACTCAGGATTTGAAGCTATATCAGCCGGAGTTTCTGTATGTTGAACAGATGAACCTGCAACATCATGTACTAAATCTTGAAACTGGGATGGATCCGGAATCAAGTTGGTATCACCTGCTCTGGAATTGCGTTCACCGTGTTGATACCAAAAAACATAATCTACTTGAAAACCAAAATGCTAGAGATGTTCCCCCACTTTGTCAAACGTGTCAAACGTTCTCAATGCACATTTTCTACAAGGGCATTTTATCTTTCCTTCTGAAACAAATTCTAGATTTGATGCCTCAAATGATAAAAAACTCTCCACACCCTCTATATATACTGGATTTAAACCAGAACCATTTGGATTTCTACGTTGATTTATCCATATGCGGTCATCTAATAATGACTGTTGACGACCTCGTTGTTCCATATTTTTCTATAAAATATAAAAGCATTACTGGTTTTGAATAATTTGTTAGAAAAAACACAAGCAAGGATTGAATATATTGAGAATAAAGAAAAACCTGTTACAAATATTGATAATTTTAATATTATATTGATTTTTTATTTTTTTAATAATACTAATATAATTTTTTTCATAAATATTAATTATATAATAATAACATCATTACATTATTAGTATATTTTATTATTAATATTAAAATAATATAATTTTCTATATTATATACAATTCTCCTTTCATCTGTGTGTTTCACATTCTGTCTCCACATGTAGTATTGGCATTCACTTTCACCTCTCCATTGGCGAGTAGGTTGATAATTTTGAAAAAGAATGCCAATATTACATGTGGAGACAGAAAAAACACAGAAGAAAAGAGAATTGTATATAATATAGAAAATTATATTATTTTAATATTAATAATAAAATATACAAATAATTTAATAAGGTAATTATTCCAAATTATTGGTAAGTATTTCAAATTATTGGTAATTATTCCAAATTATTGGTAATTATTCCAAATTATTGGTAATTATTCCAAATTATTGGTAATTATTCCAAATTATTGGTAGTTATTCTTAATTTTTGGTAGTTATTCCTAATTATTGGTAAATATTGGTAATTATTGGTAAATATTGGTAATTATTGGAAAATATTGGTAATTATTGGTAATTATTGGAAAATATTGGAAAATATTGGTCATTATTGGTAATTATTGGTGATTATTGGTAATTATTGGTGATTATTGGTAATTATTGGTGATTATTGGTAATTATTGGTGATTATTGGTAATTATTGGTGATTATTGGTAATTAATACTAATTATTGGTAATTAATACTAATTATTGGTAATTAATACTAATTATTGGTAATTAATACTAATTATTGGTAATTAATACTAATTATTGGTAATTAATACTAATTATTGGTAATTATTACTAATTATTACTAATTATTTCTAATTATTACTAATTATTTCTAATTATTACAAATTATTTCTAATTATTACTAATTATTGCTAATTATTAGTAATTATTGCTAATTATTACTAATTATTGCTAATTATTATTAATTATTGATAATTATTAGTAATTATTGATAATTATTAGTAATTATTGATAATTATTGGTAATTATTACTAATTATTGTTAATTATTGGCAATTATTGTTAATTATTACTAAATATTGGTAATTATTACTAAATATTGTTAATTAATACTAATTATTGCTAATTAATACTAATTATTGGTAATTAATACTAATTATTGGTAATTAATACTAATTATTGGTAATTAATACTAATTATTTCTAATTAATACTAATTATTGGTAATTAATAATCATTATTACTAATTATTGGTAATTATTACTAATTATTCCTAATTAATACTAATTATTCCTAATTAATCCTAATTAATCCTAATTATTCCTAATTATTACTAATTATTGTTAATTATTACTAATTATTGTTAATTATTACTAATTATTACTAATTATTTCTAATTATTACTAATTATTTCTAATTATTACTAATTATTTCTAATTATTACTAATTATTGCTAATTATTAGTAATTATTACTAATTATTACTAATTATTGCTAATTATTATTAATTATTGATAATTATTAGTAATTATTGATAATTATTGGTAATTATTACTAATTATTGGTAATTATTGGCAATTATTGTTAATTATTACTAAATATTGATAATTATTGGTAATTATTAATAATTAATACTAATTATTGGTAATTAATACTAATTATTGGTAATTAATACTAATTATTGGTAATTAATACTAATTATTGGTAATTAATACTAATTATTGGTAATTAATACTAATTATTGGTAATTAATACTAATTATTGATAATTAATACTAATTATTGGTAATTAATACTAATTATTGGTAATTAATAATAATTATTACTAATTATTGGTAATTATTACTAATTATTCCTAATTAATACTAATTATTCCTAATTATTCCTAATTATTACTAATTATTGTTAATTATTCCTAATTATTACTAATTATTGGTAATTAATACTAATTATTGGTAATTAATACTAATTATTGGTAATTAATACTAATTATAGATAATTAATACTAATTATTGGTAATTATTACTAATTATTACTAATTATTCTTAATTATTGATAATTATTGATAATTGTTCCTAATTATTAGTAATTAAATGAATAATTATCAATAATTAGAAATAATTACCAATAATTACAAATAATAACATTATTAATATATTTTATTATTAATATTAAAATAATATAATTTTCTAATTTATATACAATTCTTCTTTCATCTGTGCGTTTTCTATCTCCACATACAAATAATACATGTGAAGACAGCAAACACACAGATGAAAAAAGAATTGTATATATATAAAAAATTATATTATTTTAATATTAATAATAAAATAAACTAATAATGTAATAATGTTCTTATTCCTAATTATTGGTATTTATTACTAATTATTAATATTTATTCTTAATTATTAAAAATTATTACTAATTATTCCTAATTACCATTAACTATAAACAATACTAATAATTTAAATTTATTAAGTAATAAAACAATGTAAACATAATTAAATTACAACTAATTAATAATAATTGAAACTAATAAAAAATTAAAAATAAATAAAAAATTAAAATGAAGATAAATACCTTGAAAATTGATCTGTTCTGATCGTTCTTCAAAACTTTAATATCTGCTCCGGAGAAAAAAATTAAACTGGAGAAAAACTCAACTCTAGAAATATAATTTTGAGAGAAGGAGAAGATAAGGAATGAGAATGAAATGAAAAAAACAGATGGGGGTATTTATAGGTTAGATTATTTGCGACGGGCCCATTTGCGACGGGATTCCCGTCGCAAATAGTATTATTTGCGAAGGTACCCGTCGCAAATACCTTAGCCAACATTTATTACGGTCAACCGGTAAATAGTTATTTGCGACGGGACCCGTCGCAAATAACCCCTGCCGACATAGTATTTGCGACGGGGGAATATTCCCGTCGCAAATACCTTTTACCGCCGCCGGTTATTTGTGACGGGAATATTCCCCCGTCGCAAATAAGTTTCCCGCGATTTGGCGCGCATCGCGGGAAAACTATTTGCGACGGGGAAAGCAATCCCGTCGCAAAAGCCTCCTTATTTGCGACGGGGAAATACCCCCGTCGCAAATAAGTTTTTAACATGACTATTTGCGACGGGATTTATTCCCGTCGCAAATAACCCGTTGCAATTGTTCATTTTTCCCGTAGTGATAGAATGATGTTTCTATGGGAGATACATCCCTTAGTGATGAGGATTATTTAAATCCTCTAAACCAAGTATTATATGACTAAGTCTAAAAAAACCCTGACCATTCCATTTTAAACACCCCAGACTCACACTCCCAGATTTGATGCTAAAAATATATCCTTTGTAAATTGGCTTTGATAGAAACTGAATCTTCCTAAACTTTAAGTTACATAATTAAAATATCAATAAAAAATATCAAGTCACTCAAATACGTAAGACCTTTTATGTTTATAGTTTTATATAATTATAATTTTTTAACTAACAAAACCCATAACTTTCCTATCTAATAGGAATTTTCCCATTAAAAAAAGGATTCCTTATTTTACTATAAGTCTTCAGAATCTCCCAAAAAATTCTCCACAGATAATTCCCTTTTATACATATCATAATTATTACTCTTCTTTATAAACTTTGGAAATTTAAATATAATAAGGGTGAGTTAAAACTTCCAATAAGTATAAACATAATTGATAACAATCATAGCATGGGTGATCATGAGATAAACATATGGGCATGATAATATAATCAAGGAACTTGAATAAATTATAATGAAATCATAACCAATAAAATAAGGATAATAATTCATAAATCATAACATAAGTATTTTGAAATAAATAATTATACTTCATCAGATCATGTAATCATAATAATGTCATAAAAATATAAGACATTACATCACAATAATATGTAAAGTCTCTCTACAAAGAACATCATTATAGAGTGGATAAAGTCCAATGGAAGATTGGGTTTACTCTATAGTCCCTTAAATACCATATCATGAGAAACAAAACATTACCCAATTAATTAAAGTACTATATAATTCTGATCACACCCCTCACATTATAATATATACATGCATATATGTTCCACATAATAAAACATACACAATTTCATAAAATCATAATTAAACAAAAAAAAAGAAATAGGTTTCGTGAAGATTTCAACAATATATGATCATATTACTTCCATATAAAGAAGTTAGACTATATAATATAGAATATCCCCAGTTGATAATAATAATGATCAGAGGATTTTGACATAAATGAAAAAAATTATAAAAAATGGGTTACCCAACACTTTCAAATGGTATCACATAAGAATAGACCAAGAATTGGATCATTTGACACCACAAGTTTAATATCCCAAAATAAAAAAATAATAATGGATTTTATAAAGAAATAAATGAAACATACCACCAATTTAGATAAGTATTTTATAGTTTTTAGGAAAATGAATGTGGAATTATAAAATAAATTTCATAAATATTTTTATTCATGGTTGTAAAAATAAAATTATAAGACACTTCACAAATATATTTCATGGCGTGAAAAGAGAACATTAAAAACAATAATTTTAAAAGAATTAAAAATATTTAATCCTTAAAAATAAATCATGTTAAAGATAAGAAATGTGTATTAAATGATAAAAATATATATAAGTGGAATTAAATCCCTTTATTTTTTATTCTAAAACACTATTGTTTATTTTTTTAAAACATAAAATTACCATAATAATAAGAATAAAAATTTATATATAAGATCATGAAAAGTTTAAGTGGAAGATTATTAGGAATAATTTATATAAAATTATGAAAATTTATTCATTTAGTAAACATTAAAAATTAGATTCTTTTCACACTTTTGTAATGAAAGTAAAAAATGACATGTTTGGAAAATGTTAAAAAATTACTTTTCAAAATTTTTAAAGAAAGTAAAAGATAATGGATTTGAACTTAAATAATAATTGTAGTATATAAAATATAATTCTTGAAATAATATAAAGAATATGAAAATTTAGGATAAATAATATCAATTATATAGAAAAGATAAGGTTGATTTCACTTATAGGAAACCTTTTGGTTAGATTGAAAACCAAAGAGAAATGGAATAATTAAAAGGAATATAAAACCCAATAAAACACATAATAATGAAATAAATTGATTTTTATAGAAAAATAAATTATAATTCCTTCAAATATACACTTTTACATAAATAATCCTGAAATTAAGAAAATATTGTAAAAGAATCCCTTACTAATTTTATAACATTTGGACCAAAGTCTCATGAAAAAGATAACATGAAATAGAAATTTAAAATAAATAAAAATATAATCATGATATAATGTGTAAAATATTCTATATATACACAATTTAAATAAAGTATGTCTATATTAAAAAACATATCTTACAGAAGAAAATTTGAGATGAAAAAGTACTTATGACTTTGGTATTTAGTAGATTAAAAGAAAACGAAAGGAAGATCATGATATGGACTTTAAAATCTCATGAATAATTTTTTTTTATTATAAATGAAGTTAATATGGTATTAATTGAACCATATAAAATATATAATGGCATGAAATGTAAAATATATCTCAAGGAATTGTAATTGAGGAAAAGAACTATTACTATGTATTCATGCTTAGTCATACGTGCTCTAAACTCCTATATAATAAAATAATACTAATAAATAATTTAATTTAGAACTTTATTTATATTTTTAACCATTTAAATTAATCTTTTATATTAATTTAATTTATAGTTATAACCTATTTTTAGATAATGTTGATCGTTGGTGTTAGTACTTTTAACCATTCCATGTTTATATCGGTATAATGATTCTGTTCATCATTCCATGGTTCTGAGTTATTATCTAAAAAATATCCAAAATTAATATAATATAAGTTTCATAATTTTTATGAAGTGATAGGTTCATTCAATTGGATTTTTAGGTGCAATTATTAAATACAAAACCTATAAATGACTTGTTTCGGTGAATTTTATCAAACAAAAGGTGATATATTAATAGTCATTTAAATATTAATATTATTATTTCAAAAACATAAATACATTATTTACATGTTAATATCATATCTTAATAATATGAAAAAATTTGTACCATTCAATAGGTTTCCCAAAATAGGTTCAAATTAAGAAAACCGTCTCGGTATGCTTATTTTTGGGAGTTTAAAATCAATATGATCATTTATTATTAATATAATTTATATGATGGACAATTTATCTCTATATATTAATAATCATGTCATAAAAATCATATTAATTCATTAAATTAATTTTTTTAACCATCCATGTAAGAAAGTGATGAAAAATGAAATACATCATTCATGAAAGTGGTAAATCGACCATAACACAAGCATCATTTTCATTTTTTGAATAGATGAGTTGATGGTAGATAATTGTAATTAAATTAACATATGAAAATTTTAGTAAAATAATTAAATTTATTTAATTATATAGGTATGTTTATAGAAAATTTGGAGGTGATATAATAAGAAAAAAACTAAAAAAACCCAGTTAAAATGATTATCGTTTCCTCAAATATCTTCCTTTAGGTCATACCTCAAGCCTTATTATATTGATATTTTGGTGAGAAGAAAACCTATAAGACATTATAAATAAGGTTGAGGAGTTTTTTATTCCATGGTGGTTAACCTATCATAGGATGGTATAAAATCTATTATTTATTTTCATAGTATAGTATAGTGGCTATCTAGGGTCATATCACTTGAGGAGTTTTCATAGTTAATCACTCATTATTTTAAATTAAATTTTTATATTTTTGTTGCTTTATTTATATAAAATCAAATAAATATGGGTTATTGAGATTTTGTAATTAAAAAGTAAAAATAAATATGTAATTTAAATAGAATGAATACAAACATAATTATGTATGAGAAAGAAAGAAAATTATCCCAAAGGAATCATACAAAGTGAACCCTGATCATATTATTAATAGTTCCATACATACTTAATGAAAAAAAATACATTATATGAATATGAATATGAATATTATTATTACATATTTGTGAATATATATTTCACTCATTGATTTCACTGCACACCCACCTCTTCCATCAAGGGAAAATATTATAGAAATAAGAAGTTAGACCTCAGATGCAAAGTGAATACACAAAGGTGACATACACACTTTAGATAACCCTCAAACTAACTCTAAGAAAATAATAAATGTTACAAATTAATGTTTTAATACTTGTATTCATCATAAGATTACTACCCTAGAGGAGTTTTTGGGTTAGTCACTTATAACCATGAGTGAAACAGATCATAGTAAAGAAGATGATGAGGAGATAAAATGAGAGAGAAGAGAGGGACAAAGAAACAACAAGACATATTTGATATAATTTTATTAAAAATAATTGTATATTATTAAAATATGAAACTAAATAAATTAAAGAAAATAATTAATTCCAATGAAGATATAACTTCATCTGGATTTCTCAGTGTAGTGACCAATCCCCTTAACATCAGCCTTATCCTCTTATTTATAAGCATAAATCTCATTATTCTTACTTCAAAATTCCTACTAAAATAACCCCTTAATTTATGTGAGGATCTTGGTAGTTAAACCCACAAAAATTTCACATAAATCTCATAGTTAATGTAGTCTTTCATTTATTTCCTCGCTTAATTTAAAATATATGGAAGGATCTTTATATTTTAAAACCTCACAACCCATGGATTTAAACATTCATTATTAATCCTCCACCATGGGATTCACATATCTTATCAGTATTTTTTTATTCCTACCATAATTATATAGCTCGTTATATGTTACAAAATTATTCATTTTGTGTAAAGGAAATTTTAATCTAATTTCACCTCACCATGGTGTAGATTTATTCCTTTTCCCGTTTCATTGGTCATTTCCTCCATATTCAAAACTGCATGAATTTTCTTAATCCATTGTTGTACTATTACACACCTTCCTTGTAAGTCAAGGTTATCTTTACTTATCCTCCAAAATCTTAGTGAAACCCTTACAAATCTAGGTGTGACCTTTACATGGGTTTCAAAATCTTAGTGCCACCATTACATGAGAGACCATTACTTTAATGTAGGTGATGAAACATTGAATGTTCTTAATACAGTGGAGGCACTATGGGTTAACATCATCAAATGGTTTAATTACCTTGATTTATATTTCTTTTCTTGGTTACTACCTTTATGAAATGGAAGAAACTCAGTTGCTACCCTTTTTCAGCCTCAATAATACCTTAGTATGTGGATAGATACATTAACATTGACTATAAAAATGTTTAGGTACCTTTACACATTGCTTAAGCCTTCACATAGCTTTTAAAACACCGTTAAGTAGGTAAGAATAACTCTTATGTGAGAACCCATCTACATATATGAACTTTATGTTGGTCGATATGGATTTTACATAATGGAATTTACCCATATACATATAAAAAACATACATACAAAAGGTAAGATGGAATTCACTAGGGGGTTCAGTGAGCATCACTCATAGTGGAAATAGAGTTTTCATCCTTCCTATAGAATTATCAGTGGTATATCATGAGATTAGCTTATGGAATTTTTTCTATAGTGACATCCAGGTTTTACAGTGCCATATTAGATATTCAATCACCCATCATGATGGTCTTGAATCATTGTAGTGGAAGTTTATAAATTTAGAGTTATGTGAGGATGAAAAATTCATATTTATTGAATGAATATCACGGTATTACATGACATGGAATTGATCAATGAAACATAATGTGAGGATAATGATAATCATATGAAAAGAACGAGGACATTTAATTATGTCCAAGTGCACAAATTATTAAATAATTAATAGTGATGATGTGTTTCAATCCCACACTAATTATTTTATTATTCGACCATTTCTATATCATAATTGATGTGAAAATAAGTCTCCAAATGAGAAACCCCCATGACGACCATTATAGGTTCTCATTCTCATTGCCTCCCCATGTTTGGATTTCCTCTAGTCCTATTTCACATATTGAGTGACAACATATTTTTATCATTCTACTTGATCACCAATATTAATAACCTTGGTAATGATTGGATGATTACCTCTAGGGGGCTATCTTGATATCCTTGGGTGTTTGGCTTAGGTTGAGCAATATTTTTTAGTAAAATATTTGAAAATAGTAAAAGTCATATGATCTTCACTATCCATGTAACACACCTTGATCTTAAAATAACACTATGTTCGATAATGTATATGACACACAAAACCGAGTCAAAAATAACCACAACATAATATTTAAATGTGTCCATTATGATTTAACAGTTAAAATTTACTATTTTAATTGGAATAATAAAAATTTATAAATTATGTATAAATATTTTATATGAATAAAATATATTGGTAAATAAGGAATAAATTTTCAGTAAAGTCTTTACACAATTCAAAAATATATTTTTCATCAAAAATGTTTTTATTTCTTTGTGTGAGAAGAAAATAGACTCAGCCGGGTTGGTGAAGAATCGACAAGTGTATCCAAGAGACCTGACATAAAATTCGGGCAGAGACATAATTTTCGAGTCACTATAGTAATAATGTAGCAGTCACTATAAGTATTCATTTTTTTGGGCTTTCGGGCCATTGGTTTGGTCCTCAGGTCCTTCAAGGTCTTCAAGGCACCCAAGGCCTTCGGGCTAGTAAGGCTTTTGGGCCACCTCAAGGCCTTTAGGACACCTAAAGTTGTGCTTAATAGACCAGGAAGACTCTATAAGGAGAAAACTGGAGATGAGGATTTAGAAGAAATGCATTCACTAGAGCATAAGATTAATGGATTTGGTATAAATAGCGGGTATGTCACTACTATCAAGACTAGCCCGTGCATGTATGGGAATCCTAGCCGAACATCCATGCAATGGTGGAGAGCTGAAATCATGATATAGAAGCTGGGGAGGAGCAGTTCCATGTAGTTATAGTCTGGATATTTCCTCTAAGACCTATTGGTCATGTAATATCTAGGCCTATGGGCCTTATAAGGGTTCCCCCTCATCCCTTAATAGGCGGGTTATCAAAAATCAATAAAAAGAAGGCCTTTGGGCCATTCGGGTGTGAGAAAATAATAAAATTAATTTATTAAAATTTTATAAATTTTATTATAAAATATTAAATTCATTTCTGACATAAAAATTTCAAAATTAAGTTAGGGGTATATTTTTAGTTTTTCTAAAAAGAGTTATTTTTAGTGAATAGTGAATAATACCATTTTTTATAAAACTGTCATTTATTTTCAATAAATTAAGTAATTTAAGAGTCCCATTATGATTTTAATTTGATTTAAAAGTAACATAAATATTATTTTTATTATATTTAATCTAATAGATTACAATATAATCATATTTATACCATATTTTTGTGTAAGTTTATTTTTAGGCTTAAAAATGCATTTTTCTAGGAACTGTTTTTAAGTGCATAATATTTCTCCATTTAAATGAATTAAAATAATATTTAATGATGAATATTTTAAATTAATTTTTTACTATATATTTAAATATATTAATTTAAATATAAATATATATATATATATATAATATTATTAGTCACATTTTTAATATAATACAATATTATGCTTTAAAAATGATTTTTTGGAAAAACCGTTTTTCAACACGACTTATGGGTTTATTTTTAAATTAAATTATTTAACTTATCTTAATTTAATTTGATAAAATAGATTAAATATTTTTAATTATAATAATTAATATTAGGAAATAATTTTAATTTAACTTTTGGTCAAAACGAATAGTAAAAACTCTAAAAATTAATTACCTTGACTAAGATTAAAACATATTTACCAGGGGTATAAACCAAAAGATAAGGGTATTTTTTCCAATTAAACATGAAAAAATAATATTTTATGGACAGTGTTAAAAATTATACTATCAATAATTTTAATTTAGGGTCATTTGGAAGTATTTTTCTTAGGAACGATTTTATCATTTTATACTCTTTTGGAAAATTTCTAAGTATTTTCCAAGAAGGTTCCCTCCCCCACTTATAAAAGGGAACCTCCTCCCCTATGTTATTCACACCTACAAATCCATTTATCTCGTACAAAACATAATAAAATATCTCCCCATCATCACTATCCACATTATATAGGTTATGGTATTCCAAAAGTTTTAATCCTTGGGTACTTAATAAGAGATCCACCTGAGGTTTCTCTAAGAGAATGTAATCGTCTTCACTGATCTCTTTTATTTTTTGCTTATTGTTTTATCACCTTAAATTATGTATTAAAGACTACAATATAATAACAAAATTATCTCCTATATAATTATATTTTATTATTTTTATGTAATAATATTTATCCAAATCTTCACCCATAAAATGGTAGGCAAATCCATCGCTCGTGTGTATGGTAGACTACAACCTTGCGAATCGATATAATTTAGTTTCCATCACTGAATCACATGGTTATTAATAATGATGTAAATAATTAATATATATGATATATATGACATTATATTAGTTGTTTAAAATTATTATATCATGCACTTCCTTACCCTTTCACCCATTAAGAGAATGATATTGTCGCTCGTGTGTACGCACAAACCACCATCTCCACGAAGCGATGCGATTCATTTTCCATGTAAAAATTTCAATAAAGGTTTTGAAAATTTATCCAATAAATAAATATAATATTTATAATATTAATATAATTCTTTATATGATGTAACTATATCATATTCAAAAGTACTATAACTTTCATGATGAAACATACATGAGAAAACAGGGTAGTTAACACCTAAAACAATGATAATAATGAAACATTATTAATGAACGTGTGATAATATGTCATAAGAATATAATATATGATATTATAAATATGAATATGGTTTTTGTAGAATTAATAACATGTTTAAAATTTTTATAAAAGAGGATAAACATGTTTAACTAAAGGGAAATGTGAGGTAAGGTACTTCGTCTAAATTTCCCTTCACTAAGGCATATTTTAAGGTTATAAACCTAATTTATTTGATATGGTGTATATAATGACATTTTTATATTTAATATTATGAATAATTCATATTTCATGGTAATTTAAGTTTGAATTTGAATAATTTCATCCAATGGATTTTAACTTGAAAGTAACCAAGTGGTATGGAATTTCATAACTCAATTTATTTTCATTGAATTATATTACTTATCCATTGTATTTGATATTATAAGATTATTTTTTAGTATATTTTGATTATTTTATATTTTATTTCAAATTATTTTTTGTACTTAAATTTATAAACATAATCAAAACATTTATTAATCCTCCCTTCAATGGTATGATCATTCTAAGTGATTTAATTTCAATTCCACTCTATTAATACATATTTGAAATTATACACCTATTTATTTTTATCAGGTGTATCAAATACCCCTTTGATATTTTATATCATGAATCTACTAATATTAATGGTATTTAAAGTTTTATTTGAAGCTATTTCTTTCATGGGAGGTATGATTCAAAAGTTACCAAAGCGGTAAATGTTTATGCTTCAATCTCATTTTAATTGGATTTTTTATGCTTGAATTTCCATTAAAAGGAGTTATTTGACCATTGTATAATAAAACCATTTAATTTTACTTTATTATATTCATTCTTGAAATTATCAAGTAATAGTACCATCTTTCTATCTTTGTTAATTAAAAAGGCTGAGAAAATGTTTTTAATAAAAGGAAACTTTATTTATCTTTTCAGTCAAAAATTACATTTCTTCTATATCCTCATCATACTTAAAATGTTTTAAATAATATTTTCATATTATCAAATGATTTATTAAATTAATTTTACAAATGTTTTAATTTTTACAAAATGGATTAAAAAGAACCTTCTTGTCATTTTCTAAACAAGTTATTTTTTTGAATTTTTATTGAAAATGTGAAATGAATTCTGTTTCAACAAACCTAACATGTAAAAAATATTATTTCCATAATTACCAATCATTTTTTGAAGATTCCATTAAATTTTATAAAGTTTTTTTAAAATAAAATATTTTCCTTAATATTTGGGAAAAAGTTTTGATTTTAAATAAGTGATTTCAAAGTAAATAGGGTATTTTTCTCAAGAATGTTTAATGATTTTTTATATTATTTCAATTCATAAACAAAATAAAAATTTATTTTAAATATACTCCACTGGGGATATGTTTTAATGATACGATACTTATTATTTCTCTAGATGGTTAATGAACTTTTTGCCCATAGAAAGCATTGAAATTCACTTTCTTGATTAATTTTGTAGTCATTAACTTTCTCTTGAAGCATTAAATTTCTTGTAATCATTAGAAATTTTATTTATATTAAGTATCCATATTATTTTTATCATGGATATGATTATTTTATAAACCATATACCATTTTTATTTATGGTGTTTTATTGTGAAAGTTATTTGATTGACTGGGAAATTTTTTTATAAATCTGTATTCTTTACACAATATGGATATTAGGGATAAGTCATACTATTCATAAATTAATCCAATCATTAAATATATGAGTAAATAATTTGAAATAAGTGATAGGTGGGGAATAACATTTTATAGTCCCTCTATGCGTTGACATGTCTCATGATACAAATTATTATACTACCACTAAATGGGCTTTTGGTGTGTACTAACCCATAGTCAAACTTTCTGGGCACATGATCAGGACGATATAAATATCATGATGTCTAAGATCATGATATCCAATATTAAGCATTTCCTTCAGTGATAATTTAGTTATTATTATCCATGAGATTAATTCATTGATATTATATATTGATTAGCTTAAATATCATGTGATTATTTATATGACATTATATGATCATTATTTATTCCCACCATATTATTTTTCATGCTCAAATTATTGATTAAATGGAACGTGGTTTCACTTATTTAACTTTCCATATTATTTATGACTTATTGATTTATGATAGCTTCTAATGTATAAAACTTACTAAGAATTTGAGATCACCCATATTTTTTTCCCTTCCTAAGGATAAAAAATATTACTTTCTCTATGTTGTAATTTATGTTTTCATATTTAATGTGAGACTTAAGTATGTTTACAGTTTACTAGGAATCTAAAATATTCAGTACTTTAATATGCGATCAATTTCATCTAGCACCAATGTAATAAAGTAACTACTGACTCTTAGCAACTAGGGTTAGGGTATTTATAGTTAGCATCAAATAAATTTTAGTAGAAACATTGAGAACTAGTTTTAAAAAAACATAGATTAAGAAAAATAACCCTATTATAGAATTTTAGGATATGTTAAATTTTGGAATAACATTTTTGATTTTTTAAAGAAGAGATTATGTGGGTTTTCCAAGAAATTACATCTCTATCAAGATACTATAAGTTGATGTGGCTCTGGAAAAAATGTTCCCCGGGGTAATAAATCGGAAAAGGGGATATTGGAATTTGATTAGATTGACACCAAGTTCACAATAACGAGCCTTACTATACATCTGGTTTGACACTCCCAGGGGATATTCTTGAGTTAATTTATATTTTCAATATAAATAATTATAATGAATTAAAGAATAAAACCTATGGAAACCTATGATATTCCATAGTGACATAAGATAAACCTAAAGTGTCTTGGGATGGAATTTATATGTTTCATCATATATTTAAAGTTATAGATACCCATTTTAATAATTTTTATGATGGGAATATAATATGATTAAGGATATTTTTGTTAAAATTATGAGAATACAACCCTATAGTTTAGTATATGTTTTAGTGAAAAATTTATTAAAGAAATTATACTTTAATATTTTATAAAAATAATTTTAAAGGTATTGATAACCTTTAGGGTTAATATGATCATTACTGATAAATTAATAATATTCAATTAAGATTATTATATTTTTTGGGAAAAAGATGTCTAGAAAACCTTAGTGGTTAAAAAGTTATTTAATGATTAATTTTATTTCAAATATTCTCATCATATTTTTGGTAATATTATAAGAATTATATTAATATAGTTTTATAAAAAGTACAACCCACATTCTAGACGACTACCCATCACATCCAGAAAGGATGAGAGGCTTGAAACTACAACTGAATGGAAAAAAGGGTTTAATTCTTACCACTGGCCTAAATGATACCCTCATGAATATGACATTTTTTTACTTAAATGATTTGATGGATAAATATTAAGTTTATATTTGGGTTCTACTATTGAGATTTATAGATTAATATATTATATTGGATAACTTATGATAACCATTTTGGTTTTGGTAAATATTTTGAGACATATAAAAGGTATTTTCACTCTTTTATGAATATTATGATCTGTTAAAAGTTAATATTAGTGATTCAGGAATAAAAATTTCATCTTGGATAATAATTTCATAGAATGAAGTAGAAATTTATTTAAGAAAAACCAGAGGATGAAATTGTGATTTTGAAATAAAAATATATCAAGTATGTATATATATTTTCTAGTTATCTATATATTGAAAGAAAAATAATTCCTAAACTTTATTAAAAGGATCTTGAAACAAATATTTTATCCTGTTACCTTCATATCATATGAATCAACAATATTTTTACCCATTATAGATTTACGGTTTTATGGTGGTCAAATTTCTTCTGAAAATGTAATTTATCACTCTTTATTAGTCCTTGGGAATTATTTTTATCCTCCATGTACATATTTTCACTTACCATTAATGTTATCCTATTTTGAAACCTAGATTTGTAATGAACTTCATATTTCTTTCCCCCTCTTTTTAAGATGTAGTTTTACTAAACCTATTACGATGTGGGTATTCATAAAAAGAAATTTAAAATTTTTAAATCTTTGATTTTTTTTCTGAATTTAAGTTCAAATTTCGAGTATTTAATTTATTTAATGTGGGGAGAATCTAACACCATGATATTTTAAAGTAAGAACACTATGTTTTCTAGTATATATGACATGCAACATCGATCCAAAACGAACTACAATATACTATTTAAAAATGACTATTATGACCTAATTTTTAAAATTGATGGAATGAATAGGAATACATTTTTTTTAAAATTATGTAAAAATATTTTAGATGAATAAAATATATTGGTAAATAAGGACTCAATTTTTAGTAAGTCTTTATATGCTTCAAAAATATATTTTTTGCCAAAAATGTTTTTATTTCTTTATGTGAGAAAATAATATAATTAATTTATAAAATTTTATAAATTTTATTTTCAACAATTAACATCATTTTATAAATAATTATGTAAAAATTAACTTATGGTGACAATTTGGTATTATTTTGAAATGAGTGTTTTTTAGTGATTAGTTAAAAATATCACTTTTTATAAAAATGTTATTTATTTTCAATAAATTATGTAATTTAAAATCCCTATTATTATATGAATTTGATTTAAAAGTAAAATAATTATTATTTTTTATATTTAATATATAATTTTAAAATTTAATCATATTTATACTATATTTTGAAATAAGTTTATTTTTAGGCTTAAAAACACATTTTCTAGGAACTATTTTTAAATGCATAATGTTTCTCCATTTTAATTAATTTAAAAAATTATTAATGATGAATTATTAAAATGAAATTTATATATTATATATATAAATATATCAATTTAAATATATATAATTATGATTATTATTCACATAGTTAATAAAATATCGTCTTATGCTTGAAAAATGCATTTCTTGAAAAACAATTTTCCAACATGATTTGTAGGTTTATTTTTAAATTAAGTTCTCCAACTTATATGAATTAAAATTGATAACATGTATTCAAAATAATTAATCATAATAATTATTACTATTTAATAATATCAACTTAGTTTTTTGTCACAAATAATAGTAAAAACTGTGAAAATTAATTAACTCGGTTAAGGTTAAAACATGTTTACCCGAGGTGGGGGGGGGGTGGTTAAACCAAAATATAAGGGTAAATTTTCCAATTTAACTAGTAAAGATAATATTTTTTTGGAAATATTTAGACCTTATACTATCCCAAATTATAATATATGTTTCTTTGGAATACTTTTTCTTAGTAATGAATTTATCATTTTATATTCTTTTGGGAAATTTCTAAGTGGTTTCTAAGTAGGTCCCCGCCCCCACTTATAAAAGGGAACCTCCTCAACTCACTTATTAACACATATTAAGCCATTTATCACAACAAAACCATTCAAAAATATATCTAAAATATCTTTATACACATTATATAGGTTTGGGTCTTCCCAAAATACCAATCCTAGGGTTTTTAATAAAAGATCCAATGGAGGTTTCTCTAAGAAAAAGTAATCGTCTTTACCAAACTATTTATTTATAATTTCTTCTTTTATCAAATTAAATTATTTATTAACAAATAAAATATATTAAAAAAATTATCTACCATATAATAAGATGTTATTATGATTATGGTATATTATTTATCCATCTCAAACTTCATCAAATGAGAAACAAAGCCATTGCTCGTGTGTACGGTGGACTACCGCCTTGTGAACTGATGTAATTTTTTCA
This sequence comes from Viscum album, assembly GCA_963277665.1. Classification (NCBI taxonomy): domain Eukaryota; kingdom Viridiplantae; phylum Streptophyta; class Magnoliopsida; order Santalales; family Viscaceae; genus Viscum; species Viscum album. The sequence continues at coordinate 470,055,426 of OY728132.1, forward strand.
CATAATTAAATCACATGGATAGTAATAATAATGGAAATGATTAATATATATTATAAATATGAAATGATATTATTTATGTAAAATAAAAATATCACCCACTTATTTACCCTTTCACCCATTATGGGAATGATATCGTCGCTCATGCATACGTATGACCTACCATCTGCATGAAGAAATGTGATTCATTTTTCATGTAAAAATTTAAATAAAAGTTATAAAGATTTATTAAATGAATATATATAATATTTATAACATTAATATAATTCTTTAGATTATGGAACTATTTTATATGTATAATAACCGAAACTTTTGTGATGAAACATGCATGAGAAAATAAATAAGTAACACCCGAAACAATGGTAATAAGGAAATTTTATTAACAAACAGTTGATAATATTTTATAATCAGATCATATATAATATTATAAATATGAATAATGTTCTTTTATAAATTAATAACATGTTTAAAACCATTATAACAGAGGAAAAATCACATTAAACTAAAGGGAAATGTGATGTAAGGGAATTCGTATCAACTTCCATTCATTGAGGTATATTTTAATGATATGCACCTAATTTATTTTATATGGTGTATATAATGACACTTTTACATGTAATATCATTAATTCTTCTTATTTAAGGGTAATTTAATATTCAATATTATTTATTCTATTGAAAGGTATTTGACTTGAAAGTTACCAAGTGGTAAAAAATTTCATAACACAATTTCTTTTCATTAGATTATATTAATTCTATATTGAATTTGATATTATAAGATTATCATGTAATGTTTTTGATTATTTTATGTTTTATTTACAATTTTTTTATGTGTATTTACATTTTATACACATAAGAAATCTATTTATTAATCCTCACTTCAATGGTATGATCACTGTAAGAGATTCCGTCTTAATTTCCACTCTATTGAGACATATAGTTATTATGCACCTATTTATTTTTATGAGGTTTATCTACTACCACTTTGATGTGTTATATCAGGAATATCTTAATATTCATGTTATTTAAGGTTTTATTTGAAGTTATTTATTTTATGGGGGTTATGATTCAAAAGATACCAAAGCGGTAAGGGTTTATACTTCAATATCATTTTAATCAGGATTATTTATAATTGAATTTAAATTGAAGGAAATTATTTGATCATTGTCTAATAAAACCATTTAATTTTTTATCCTATATTTATTCATGAAATTATCAAGTAATATTACCATTTTCCTCTCTTTGGTACTTAAAATGATTGAAAACCTGTTTTTAACAAAAGAAAACTCTATTTCTCTTTTTAATCAAAAATGATTTTTCTTCAATATCCATATTTTACTTAAAATATTTTAAAGAATATTATAATATTATCCAATGATTTATCAAAGAAATATTTACCCATTTTTGAATTTTTACAAAATGTTTTAAAAGGAATCTTTTTATCATTTTCTAAACAAGTTACTTATTTATTTTTTTACCAAAAACACAAAAGGAATGTTTTTTTTCAACATACTCATCATGGAAGGAATATTACTCCAATGGCCCGAAGGCCTTCCTTTTTTTTTATTGATTTTCTATAATCCGCTTTTCAAGGGGTGATGTGGAAGCCTTACAAGGCCCATAGGCCTTAAAGGAATTCATTGCCTGTAGGATTAAAACATTACATACAACTCAGACTTAACTACTTAGAACTGCTCCTCCCCATCATCTTCATCGTGAAATTAGCTCTCCACCTTTGCATGGCTATTTAGCTAGGCTTTTCCATGTATGAACTAGCTTGTCCCAATGGTAGGTGTCATACCCTATCATTCTTGCAATTCGTTTAGCTTCTGCTGTGGTGAAAGCTCCTTGCTCATGGAAGGAATATTACCACTATCATGATCAATCATTGTTTTGAATATTAATTTATAAGTTTATAAGGTAATTTTCAAAGAAAATATTTTCCTTAATATTTGGTTTTTTTTAATATTTTAAATAATTGATTTGAAAGTGAAAAGTGTATTTTCTTCAAAAAAAAATAATTATAATTTTATGGTGTTTCTATTCATCAATAACAAAAAACCTTTATTTTACTTATAATAAACTGGGGATATGTTGTAATGATACCATAATTATTATTTATTTGGATTTTTTATGATCATTTTGAGAAAATAATGTATTTAAATTCACTTTATTGATTAATTTTTTAATCATTAACTTTCTCTTGAAACATTCACTTTTTTGTGATCATTAGAAATTATATTTCTATTAGATATCCATGTCCTTCTTATCATGGATATTATTATTACCTAAAATTTATACCATATATATATATTATGAAAGTTATTTGATTAAATAGGGAAAATTTTGATAAATTTTTATCCTTTACTCAAAATAGATATTTTTTGATAAGATATATTACTCATGAATCAAATCGATTATTCAATATATAAAGAATGAATTAGACATGTAGTTATGGGTGGGGATATGAATTATATATCCCTTCATTGTATTAATATTTCTCACGAGACAAATCAACAATCTATCACTAAATGAGTTTTTTGTGTATATCTACCCATAGTTAAACTATCTTGGCATAAGGTCTTGAAAGTATATATATCATGATATATGAGATCATGAAATCTAATATTATGAATTTTATTCTTTGAGAATTTAGTTATTATTATCTATGATATTAATTCATTGATATTATCCATGAATTAGCTTCAACTTCATGTGATTATATATATGTAATTATTTTAACATAATTTATCCCTTCTATATTATTATTTATGCTCAAATTATTGATTAAATGGAATGTGTTTTTAATTATTTGTCTTTACATATTTTTTATTCCTTATTGATTCATGATATATTCTATTTTACATAACCTATGTTGAGCATTTTAGCTCCCCCTTATTTTGTTTCCCTTCCCTAGAATATGAAGAAGAAATATTTGAATAAGTTAAAGGATAAAAAATATTACTTTCACTATGTTGTAATTTATGTTTTTAAAAGTAAATTATAACTCAAGTATGTATCTATCTTACTAATACTAATAAACCATTCAGTCCTTTGGGATGAGATCACATGTATTTAAAACCAATGTAATAAAGTAACCACCATCTTTGGGATATTTGGGATGGGTCTTTACAATACAAATCCATATGATCCCACTAGATAAAGTCTAACAACCATAATTCTAAAATCAATATAATGACACTATAATTCATATAGTGAAAATCACCAAATTCCCATGATATGGATTTTTAATTTCATATTCTCTGTCCCTTTTCAAAAAATCAATTAGTGAACTCTTACCACATTATTGATTTTTCATTTTAACAAAAAACCATTTTTTTATTTCATCAAAATAAACTCAGTCACTTGAAATAATTATAATGAAAATCCTAAAATTATGTGTAGGATTTTATTTCAATAATTCCAAAGATAAATAAAACAATTAAAACTGAAGTATTAATCAATTTACATAACTAAATATGAAAAAAATCCTTTAATCCAAATATATGATAATTACCCATTAGACATGGATATGGTGGGATAAAAATCATTAAAAAACACAAACTGAAATGTATAAAATTATTAGATTTTAAACTCCCCTATACTTAATCATTTCACTATAGGAAATAATTTTATACAATGGTTAATTTATATTTTTGAAGTTATAATTGATATCAATTTTTAATTTAAACAAAAAAAGTAATATCATGATTTATAAATGGATTTAAATTCCCTATTTATTTACTAAATCATAAAATTTAAATTATTCTATTTCTAATTATCATATAATTTAATGGTTACCTCGTCAGATGTGTATCTCTCTTTACTCAAGGATTTTGAATGGGATATTTTATCATTATCAAATGCATGAATGATTTTCATAGTCTTGATGCCTTCTTATAATTTCCACTTCATAGAATCATAAAATTTGTTAATCCTGAGGACTTTAATTGGGTTATTTTGGGGATAAAAGGTTATTAAGAATTTCAATGTTCAAACATTATTGAGCTCAAATGAGGAGGCTTGGTTCTAAAATAATGTATAATGCATGATTCAATTTAAACTCAAGAATAAATCCTCAATCACCCCCATTTTTTAATTTCTAACCACCACAATCCTCTTAATTTTATTAGGAATTCCACACCTTATAAATTTTAGCATAAATGATAAACTTCTTCCCACTTTTACCACTTTTTTATCCTTATTTAAACTTGAATTCAGATATGGAAGTTCTCTTTAGAATCATATTTTTAAGGGAAAGAGGGGAATATTTTGATCTTAAAGTAGCGGTGAACTAATAACCCATATTTTAGTGATTTTTTTGTCATAATCACATCTTCCCACCATATATTTTCTTCATAAATATAAGTATAAAAATTTCACAACCGCTACATAAGATATTATTCAAAATAATGTACAAATCATATTTTCCATTACCCACACTTGAGCTCAACAATATTCAGGAAATTATTTTTAAAGTGATTTAGAAAGGGATAAATTGATTTTCATGTGACTGCCTAAGAAGGTTTTTCATTACTACAATGGGATTAAGAAAATATCCAAATATAAGGAAGGTCTTGAAAATAGAGTTCAATATAAAAATGAGCTTTAAAAATTGAACCTGAATCATATTTAAAAAAATTCATGAATTATGAAAACTTTTAATAAGAGGAAAATGGAAAGTTCTAGATTTCACAACATGCCCCAAGACTCTTAAGAAAAAGGGAAACAAAAAGAATATGTCAAACAGTTTTTGAAACATCTTGGGTTTGGGAAAACTTTAAGCATTTTAGATAGTGATAATACACTTGAGTTAAATATTTGACCAAACTTCCTCAAATAATCATATTAAAAATAAAGTTTTTTTTTAAAATTTTATCAATCATTTAAAAATTTTAGAAATTAAAATAAATCAGTTTTGTCAAAAACATCATGATAGTCTCAATTTTTATAAAATTTTCAATGAAGTTAAGATTCGTAAGAACACACCCAAAAAATAGAAATCATGAAATTAATAAATAGGCTGGAACCACTACCCAACACTTAAATGTTTCTACCAAATTTTATTTGTAAAAAAAATATTTCAGTAATTTTAATGTAAAATTTGTTTATAAAACAATAAAATCAAGTGAAAAATATCACTACAACCTGACATATTAAAAGGTTGGCCTTGAGTTATTCTCTTAACTCCCACCTACTAAAAACCTACAAGTTAAAAAAAATAAAACATAATATTTTTTTTAAATTAGAGATTAAAAGAATAAAAATAATAAGTGAGATAAAATAAAGAAAGAGAAAAGTCTTGGTTTAAACCCTAAGTGGGCCCTAAGTTTTGGTTTTCATAGGAAAGGAAGTTATATCTTTTATCTACATTATAATTGTGGGTAGATCTTCTTTGATTTAAACCACCACAAAAATTTCTTTCTATATTTAATTATTTTACACTAGTTTTAGAGGCCCCCATGGTTAAAGTTTAACAAGTCTATCCCTATAGCTATTAGTTACATCTTTCAAGATTACAGTAGAACTAAGAATGGTTCCTCCTACTTATTGGATACTAATTTTATATCCTCTTCATCAACATATAGTTTTTTCTCAATACGTGTTCCATCAATAAAATAATATAATGAAAAGTCATAGAATTATTCTCTTTGAATAAAATTAAAAAATGAGAAATTTATATCATAATATCATACTTCTAGGTTCATATCTTGTTACTTTATTTCTTTAGATAAATACACTAAGAATTCTTTATTTATGCTCTCAAGTAGAAATTAAACCAATTTGGGGTGATCCATGTGTTCCTCATTGGGTGAATTTTCATCTTCATATTCATCCTTCAAGGAAAAACAAGTGTTGGATGAATATGAAAAACATTTTCATCTCCTGACCCACTAAGGTCTAGCCTGTGACTACCCCAAGCCCGCCTCTAATAAGCCAGGGGATGGAAAACAACACTGAGTAGGTGTATCCCACAATTGGGAGGCATTATCATAATGTACATATAGACACTCACACTTCTCCAATCCCACAAATGATAATATATAAAAAAACTGAAACCAATTCAAGTATACATCTATAATCCCATAACTAGGGTATGATAGTAAAGTACTGATAGTGAAAAAGGAGCCAAATACAATCCTAGAAAAGCATTAAAGGGTCCAACCTGCTCTAAGGGTGAGGCCTACAATTAAATTAAATCTATTAAAAAACACACCAATCTATATATCTCAAGCTACACTCCACCTACTCCACATCCTCCTAGGAAACCATCAAAAGGGCCACCATCTTTATAATACATGACACACGTGGGTAGATCCCATATAGGGGTGAGTATAACAATACCCAATAGGACACCCCAAAAACACTAAACACAAAGCATAAAGTATATTCATATCAATATAAGTATATAAAAATAAATTTATAATAGAAAACACCCCTAGATACTCTGGATTGACACCACACCACCAGACAGTCACAACCAACTGCTAACCACATTATTCTTCTAGAAACAACACTCATTATAGTAGAACACAATCGGAAGGCCATTATATAACTATATAAAATCATCCAAGAGGTCAATACCATTGGGGCCTTCCCCAAAAATATCACTAGTCTCAGAAGACCCTGATACTCATATATGGGACCATGCCCATGACCATTGGGTGACACCACAAACCCAATCTGGATCAACCCACTACATAAGGGTTTGTATGCTAATGATACCTTAAATAATTATGATATGAAATACTATATGGTGTATCAATTACCTACTCAAGGAGGTCATGCTGATTCCATAAACCCCACATAGGGTAAAAAAATGATATATGATCTCACTCTAGTCTCATGAAGGGAGGTCATAAAATATATCTTGGATTCATCTTCAATAGGGGATCACAATCATGAGATGTGGTTGTAATGCCATACTATATCCTCAAGGGAAATGACCCAGGGAAAAAATAAACTAAAATTGGTATGAACTAAAGATATGAAGAGATCCAAACTTTCTTTAAGAGAGTACATGAAGTGTTAGAAGATTACACGACATGAATAACTCAAATTAGATCTGTTCGAGTGGTGATTCATCAAAATACATGTAAATATCTATATAAAAAGCTTTTAGATCAATCAAAAAATGTGTATATTTAATTTGACACACTTCCATTGTCTACTGTCCATGCCCATGTACCTCTGGCCATGACGTGTACACATGACCATGTATGTGTTGGGGTACATAGTATGTTTGTGACTATGTACTCATGGATGTGTTGGTATACCCCTATAAGTAAGAACTTATATACTAGGGAAGAGTCACATGGGGTGTGACCATGTCACATAACATGTGATATTTAACTCAATGCGAAACCCTAACACCACAACTAGGGGGTCCCACACGGTGTGTAATCCTGAAATACATGTTGTGTACTATGGTATTTTCCAAATCCATTGGGATATATTCCGTATCATACTGAACATCACTAGAGCCACTCCCACCACCAAAACATATATATTAGAGCTTGGTTGATACTTTCCATTGTTGCTGGCCAAAATCTAGGTTCGAATCATCTCAGAAAAGGATCCGTCAAAGAAAATACGTCACCACATATCAAAAATGGGAAGAATATAAACTAAAACTCATTCTGATCCACCTTTGATCACCCACCACCATCATCACACATCGATCATAACCTTGATCACAAACCAAACCCACAATATTGATCCGTTGCATCAAAGAATATTCGTGCAACGTCGAATAACTGGTACTCATCAAACCATGGGAAAAAATAAATGACCACGATGAATGTGTGATGAAATGAGGGATAAAACCATAAAACACAATATACGATGAATCAATATCAGCCTTTTTTCATTTATACTCGATCAATTTTCATAGAAAAATATAGTTAATGAGGATAATTAACCCAATGAACAAAAATAATTCCATCAATTTAATCGACTGACGGTGTGAAAATTAGTTATTTTAGTAAAATTGATCCATGTTTTATTGAGATATTATAAACTGATGTAAATTTAAAAATCAAACATCCTACATGGATTTTGGATCATTCATTAATGGAGAACGATTCTGCATTGCCGCTTCTAACAAGATCTGTGAACTCCATTGGTGCAAAGATCCTCAATCTGGTCCCAATCCGTCATCATTCACCAAGAATTACCTCCTCCAATAGTCTCTAGGTCTCCAGGGTTTAGTAGAAAAAAATAAGAAAAAATCCATTGTTGTATATTTAAATAGGAATCAAATTGACGTGCTGAATAAAAAAATTAAATCATTTGATTAATTTGTTTTATTAATTCCATGCTTGCGGAAACTTTTCCACAAATTCCATGTGAAAACAAAGGCTATGTTGTGCCTAGGGAAAAAATCAGGTTCTGAACTCCACAGTTCCATAATATTTCTAATTAAATCCCCCCATTTGAGATTTATTCCACTATTTAAGGAAAACTGCACGTGCATAATATTTAATATATTTAATATATTTCAAACATTTATTCCTAGCACACCGGGACTTGAAATTACATTCCATCTCAGCGCATAGTCTCAAAAATAGTCTAGATAATATCCAAAAATAATACATGGAAGGTCCAAGTAATTACATTCACCCCAAATTATGTATTTTCATCATGAAAAGAGAAAAAAATACTAAAAAAGATGAGGTTATGGGTCTCTCATCTGGGTCTCCCACTCCCAGGTGCTCTCCTGAAGATTACCATGCTACCACTATAAATGCACTAAGGGAATCAATCACCCATGAAGGATTATCTCCTACTGATCCCCGGTATTCATTAGGTACTCAAAAAAGGTATCTCCATCGTTGATTGCCAACACACCCCTATCAATATCATATGATGGGTCATGAAAATACCTCCTCAGTTGCGACACATGGAAGACATCATGTACCCATCCCCACTTCGGTGGTAGAGCTAAGTGTTACTACACCTCACCAACTCCATATAGTATCTATAAAGGACTAATGAATATCTGAGATAAATTTCCACAAGGACCAAATCACCAAAATCCACGTCGAGGGGAGACCCTCAAGAATATATGGTATCCATCCTTGAACTCTAGAGGTCTCCATATTTAGTCCGCATAAGACTTATGATAGCAATGTGCAGTCCTCTCAGCTCCCAGATGATCTAAAAATTCTTTGTAGTAGCTCTCACCAACTTTGGTCCCATGAGTGCTGACTCACCTGGACTAGTCCAACAAAGTGGTGACCTGTAGGGTCACCTTTAGAAGGCTTAGAATAACATAATAATAATGGTGGAATGGTAGCTATTTTTGTATGAAAACTCCACCAAGGTTAGATGATCCTCCCAACTATAACCAAAGTCCAAAATAAAATATTTCATCATGTATTACAAGACCTGAATAGTCTGATCATTCTAGCCATCATTCTAAGGGTGAAATTCAATGCTCAAGCATAAATAAGTCTCAAAGGCCTCCTTAAATCCTCTATATATTCATGATGTTAAGAGAGCATCAAAGTTTGAAATGATCATCGAGGGAACTCTATGGAGTGAGACTATCTCTTGTATGTAGAGGAATCCTAAGCTCTCTACTGAACTCTTCTCTCAAATAGATAGGAAGTGGGATGACTTCGTGAGTTGGTCTACGATCATGCAGATTGTAACACCCAGACCCTAGAATCTTAGAGATTGTGCAGTACTTTATCACATTATCACGATTAAAAGGAATCAAATCCCAACAGAACAAATAGATTAATATTTTTGGAAAACCAAATGACATAAATGATACCCATAATATATTGGGAAATGAAAATAAATCATAACATAAGTAAAATCTCAGCATCCTTAAAAACCATTCAAAATATTCCTCTTCATAACTTGGGGAAAGGAAAAATAATAACGGTGATTTCAAATGTTTAGTAAGGTTAAGTAAAGTGGATGAAATAATAAATCAATAATAATAAATCTACATGGAAAGGTGAATAACTGAGAACACATTCCATTTAAATAACTGGATAAGTCACAATCAATATGGAAAGGTAAATAAGATAGACACATGCCATTTAGTCAATAAATTGGTAATGAAATGCATCCATATATTTTATCATATAAAAATATCATGGATAATAACCATGATAACTGAAATATATATAAAGAAAATTATTAATTATTAGACTTCATGGTTGAGGCACATGAAAACCTATACCATCATGAACTTTCACAAGATGGTTTAAAACTATAGGTAAAAACCCATTTATTTTGGACAACTTATTTTTCTCATGAGAACTTGTTGATGCATCAAAGGGATATATAAAGTTTGGACCTACCTATATAAATAATTCATCACATTGAGTAATTGATTTAATAAATAGACAATATTCCTTATCAAATATCCATATTGAATAAAGAATACATATTTATCAATGTCTCCCTAGAAAATCAAATAACTATAAAAGTAAACACAATATGTATAAATGGTATAAAATTTAGGAAATAATAATATCCATCACCCAAGAATGTGGTTATTTAAAGAAATTTCCAATTAAAAATGATTATAAAAAAGTTATTTTTTCAATATAAAGTTAACAATCATAAAAAAATGAGATCGCAAAGATAACTTTTACCACTTGGTAATTTTCAAGATAAACCCATTGGGTGAGATAAATCAGAGTGAAACTTAAAATAGCATGAATTATGAGTGAATCATGATATTAAAATAAAAATGGGAAGTATATAAACCACATTTAGGTGAATTGGTGTATAATAACAAATAAATCTCAATGAAATGTAAATTGAGATAAAATACCTTACCTTGAGTCCGAATTGTCACATGTGTCTTTATATTCCTGAATAATAAACTTATGTTAATTATTTAATTTAATTAGAAATTTTTTCATGTTTATCAATAATTTTATTTCACTTATTACAATTTTTTAAACAACTACTTAAATAATTATGTTTACGTCGGCTGTTTTGACCATATTCAGTTTATGTGTCAAAAATGGCTTTGATAGGTCAAATATGGTCAAAGGGTTCATTATATAAACATATTTAGAATAATAAACATGAAATAATTATAATATTTATACATCAATTATACTTTTAAAACCAATAATTAAATATGTTTATGAAAAAATGAACCAACGTTACAATCATGGAGACGATGGGTCGTAGGTACACATGAGTAACGTTCCCATTTTTAATGATCATTATGAAACGAAGGTAAGTAAGATTTATCCTTATAGAATGAAAATTATAACATAAAAACTATATTTTTTAATCACATATACTTACATATATAATTATTGTGATGTAAAAGTAATCACATAGTGTCGAGGAGGTAGTAGTCCACACGTCAACGAATGACGTTATCACTTTTTCAGTGTGTAGAAGGGTAATAAAGAAAATGATATATTATATTTACAGAAAGGTAATTATTTCATGAATATCATATATATATATATATATTCTATCTATTTAAAATATTTTTAATTAAAACTATCCCTAATACATTTCATGTATAGCGTGAATGAATCACATCACTTAGAGGAGGCAGTAGTCCGCACATCCCAAAATGAAGTTATCGTATCCCCACAAAATGGAAAGCCTGAAGTTATGTGTTATATAATAATTAAAAAAGTATAAATAAATTATAAATATAATATATAAAATATAAAAACATTATGTACATCATAATTCCCCCTATGATAGGTGGTAAAGGAAGAACGAACAATCATCATTTCATGAGGCGGTAGTCCGTCGTACACATGAATGGTAAGTTTGTTACCCATTAGATAGAAGTGTGTGTAAGTGTAGATATAAAACTTAGAATAAAAAAATAGTGTATATTCAGGATACTTATGTTATTATATAATCATGTAATAAGAGGAGTTTGTGGGTGGAGAAGGAAATAAAATGAAAGTGATCATTGAAGAATGTTACCTCATTTTTGGGTAACTCATTTTGGTTTAGACCAAAATACATCCTTGGTTGGATTTATGAAAAATTTTAGGATTGTAGGATGAGTTTGGGAATTTTGTTAGCTTATTTTATCATAATTTCGGTGATCCAAAGGTCTTTATATATGTGAATAAGTGGGAGGGGTGAGTGCCTTTTTATAGTGGAAGAGTGGCATTCTTGTAATTTTCTGAGTAGAGAATTCCAACCACATTTTTCCCATGTTGAGTGGATATAATAATTGTAAAAATTATATAAATTGGAGGATAGGGTTGAAATATTATTATCCAATATATTTCATACAAGTTTCTATGTCATTTTGGGCCTTAAGTTTATGTTTGAGTTCTTTGTTAAGCTTATTTTTCTCTTAAGCGCAATAATGAATTTTAATCACTTTTACTAATATTTTTGGTCAAAAACTAAGTTGACAATAATATAAATGATAAATTATTTTTATTAAAAATATTTAATCCATTTTTTCAAATTTAAATCATATAATTGGTAGAAATTAATTTAAATTTAATCCTGTAGATGGGGCGATAAAACAAGTTTTTAAAGTTACAATGTTCAAAAGTTTACTATGTATATATATTAAATTTAAAATTGAAATTGATTCCAGTGACCTAAATTGTATTAATTGATTTTTAATTAATTTAATGTGAATTTAATACCAATTTAAAATAAATCTTATCCTTATAAATAAATTATACAAAGAAGCAGTGTTCAATTAAAATTCAGTATTTTTCACTATTCATCTAAAAATAAAACTTCACAAAAAAATACAAAAAATTCACCATAATATAATTTTGATTTAACAATTTCAAAAATGAAGTTTATTTTTTCATATTAAATTTATAAAAGTTCCAAAATTCATATTTAAAATAGGCGCACCATTAAAAGGTGGTAAAACTACTTTTATAAAAATATAGGCTTTTATGTGTAAAATTGGGTTTGTTCTTATATTATGCATATTAAATCAATTGGATAAATACAAAAAATATTAAATTGAATATTGAATATGTATATTTCATTAATATAACTCATTAATAGTAACTAATTTAATTTATTAAGAAAAAACACATTCAGAAGCATAACAATAGACCTTTTTAAAAACATTTCTTATACTTTCAATTGGTTTTGATATTAATTTCTATTTAATTTTAAACTAATGAATTAAAAAATATATTTCCATATGTTAGTTAATTAAATTCATAAATTCCAATTTAATGGCTAGGTTATATCTTATTATATTAAAGAATAATATTTTAATAATATATTATTGTTCAGTATAACTCAATCTTACATGTAACACAAAATATCAAACTAATTCGTTCTTGCATGTAATGCAAGATAACTCAGTGTTGTGTGCATTATAATATTTAGAATAGATTCATTTAAAATATTAAATATATCATAAATTACAGGGAAATTATATTTCTTTCTACGCTTGGTGTTATGTGTCATACACTATATTAAATAAAATGTTCTTACATTAGAATTTTGGTGTGTTATATTATCCCCAAATTAGTTAAATTGTGTCCTCGCAATTTATACTTGATCTTGGTAATCAAGTGATTTATATTTTAAAATAAACTGTTGTTGAAAAAAAATCATTAATAGAGTTAATAATACATCTTCTTAAGAATAAGGGAAGGAAAATGTGAAGGTCACCACAAAACAAGGCTTTCAAATAGAATAACATTCGTGAAAACCTAAGCATGGGAGAGAAATCTAACTATTAAGTTTTAACGGAGAGTGATAGAGAACATGTTTAGCTGAAAGTTGATGACCACAAATCCATAAACTATATGTGTTAAATAGGTCATTTATATCCTAAAAAATGATGATAATAGGATAATTTTTTTGCTTCAAAACCATTTTCATAGAGTTGAAAAATTATTTCACTCTATAAGAATGTAAGTAAATATAAATACTTGATATGTTTATATTTAATTAACACAATATTCTCCTTTGGTTATACCTTGAACTATTTTTACTTCATTTCTTAGCATATATTTTATCATATAGTGAAGTAATATATTAATCTCTAAAACCTCATCCAAATATCAACTTAAACAATTTCATAAATGGGTAACTTTTAAAAAATATTATAATCCAACACTTTAGAAGGAAGGCCATTGAATTTCCAAAATGAACTTATCTTTAACATTAAAACAACATGAATTATATCATAATTATCACATTCCAAATATGCAAATAACTTTATAATATATTCTCTTGAAATGCGGTAATAACTTTAATTACCCTAAAAATTTATTGGAAACATGATTTATTTCTTATTACTTAAATAAAACACATATTATTGGATATATTCCTTAAATTCATGTGTTGTAAACTCCATAAATTATAGCATAAACACTTTCCTACAAATACTTAATCAATTTAATGGTGTTTAGTAATATCCAATTTACTTTATCCATATCAAGTATCTCTTTTTACCAAAATAATTATCTCAATATTAGGAACAAATTAAGGGTTATCTTTCCCCCAATCATTAGTTTTCCAAAAAATTTAACTTGATATCAAATCACTTTTCTTCAAAGAGTTCTAAATATGATCTCAAATATTTAATGAAAAAGTAATAAAGTGAAATTCTTATATATTTCATAATTAATATGATTAGAACACCATCGATGAAATAATTTTACAACATATTTATTAGATCCAAATACACAATAATAGTAATCACTCCACTTCGGCCATATCAATAGCCTAAGCTTGGACTTCTCCCCATGGAATCTTTTGAGGTACATTCCCTTGATGTTTGGGGAATTCCTTTTCATAGTTCTTTATCTCATTACAATTGTAAAATTAAATAGAAGAATTTTCCTTCTCCCCTTGAATTATTTTTCCTGGTGACCCTTTTCTCTGCACTCGTAAAAAAATCTCAATCCTTACAAGAATTTAACAGAATGATTCTTTACATAGTTATCACACATAGGAAAATATTTATTTCCATTTTCCCCTTTAATAGTCATTTTATATTCCTTTATTTTCTTCTCTTTATTCCCTTTGAATCCATAATACATGGATTACTATTTCTCTCTCTTGATAGCACATAAAGCTATTTCATCGTATGAAGAAACATTTTGAGACACTAGTGCACTTTAGAGACATGGATTAAGACCCTAAAATAAATGGTCAATCTTGTAATCTATGTTATGTATGAAATCCATATCATACTTTGATAACCTTGTAAAGGTAGATTCATACTCCACAAAACTTTCTTCCTCCTTTTTCTTTAAACTAAATAACTTTCTCTTTCCCTTAGTTATTTTCTCATGAGGGAAATATTTTTCCAAGAAAGTTTCCTTACAAGAATTCCAATCCATGAGTTTTATTTACTCTTCCTCTCTATATTTTGGATCAACAACCACTATTGATCAACATCAGCATTGATAAAATACATTGTAAGTGTGACCTTCTCTTTTTCTTTACATCCCAACACCACAAATATCTTCCCCAAATAATTCACCCATTTATAAACCACCATTAGTTTATTAGTCCCACTAAATGATGGGGGCTTATGCTCATAAATCTATCCAACATTAGAGAAACTCATTGTGGAATAGGTTTCTGCATTTGAGAAAGGTTATGTGTCATAACTGGATTAAGATGTCCTTCCTTCCAAATTAAATTTTTATTAAAGAAAATTCATTTTAAGGGACAATGGTAAACCATTGTTCTACAAAAGGAAAGAACTAGGTACTGAAGGAACTAACAAAATTATTAAAAAAAGTCTAAGATTACTTGAATCATCTACTCGATAAAGCTCCCAGTGCAGCGTGCTAACTTGGGTTTCTGGAGCCTCTCTGATTAGCTCTTCAAGGTGAGTGATCATTCTTTCTATCGTCTAAATAAACTCTTCTATGTTGATTTTCAGCTGTACTAATATATCCATATCTTACTGAGTTCCAATACCATATATATCATATTTGTCAGTAGGAAATACTCTAAATTATACCTGAGAGTTGATACCATTCTTCCTTATATGTTCTATTTCCTAAAAATTGAACATATTGGATTAGTTAATGAAATTATTAACCTTTTATAATTCTAAATATGGAATAACACTTAACATAAATTGAAAATTTTATGTGTAGATAATGTCATAATCATAAACATGGTTTCTTTGGGGATATATTTACTTTCAAATCATTCACAATAGTTTGTATATAAAATTTGAATTATCCTAAGAATATCCCATGAGAGTGTCAAACCAGGTGCGTCGTAAGGCCCTTGTCATGTACTAGGTTATGCTTGAGTTAGGCCCAACACACCTTGTTTGAGTTTTTACCCCTAGGCATATCTGTTATAGAACCATGCCCACTTGTAGTATGTATTTAGGGATGCATTTCTAGGAATAATTATACAATATCTACAATACCAAAATTCTAGGATGTTCTTATATACATATCCTCAAAGTCTATCTTAGGGTAATGTTCCCTAATCTAAGTTTTCTAAATCTAGTTTCCAAGGTTTCTACTAAACTTTATATGATACCAACCACAATGCCCTAACCCTAAAAGCTCAAAGATGGTGAATTAATTTATTACATTAGCATTATTACAAGGATTTTACCCTAATTATTTAATAGTCTAGTTGTTTTTGAAAACCATATTACATACCTGATAACCATAATACATTGGTAAAATAAAATTAAGCATAAAATTAGTAAAATATCAGCATCTTTAAAACTCATTAAAATGATTCCTCTTCATAACCCATGGTTTTCCAAACCATGCACCCTCTTAAGAATTATTTTGGAAATTGGATAGTAGGATTTTCACAGCATGTTCATGTTTTACCAAACCATGTTATCTCTCTATATAAACCACAATGTTCATTTAACATAGGTTTATGGCTTGCATACGTTTTCTCTAAACCATTTACCTATTTTTGGTAAACCACACAAACTAGTTTTAACATAATAATATTTTTGATTAAAAATTATTAAAACCCCTATTTAGGTCCCCAAAGGACCTCCTTTGACCCAAAACGATCTATACATTACTCAGATCTTCTAGGAAGAGTTCTTGGCCCCTCTTACCCCTCCTGGAAGTGATTTGAAGGTTGAGAAACGCCCTCCGATATTCTCGCGATTAGTTTCCTCCTTCTATTCCTAATCTCCCACTATATCTATTTTTCTCTCTAGGTTTCCACAGATCCCCATATCTATTTTTAGATATAATAACCAATATTTTGGATCTAAACATAGTTTTGATTCATAGATCATTGATGTCATCATTCTTTGTTGAAGTTTTTTATTTATGGCTTTGTGATTCGAGATCCTGTGATTCTGAGGTAAGTGGTTCCATTACGATGCCGAATTAATATTAAATATAAATTTATTTGTTTAATTTAATTTTTTTGAATTAAATAAAATTTATTGGTTTTGGTTAAATGGATTTTAATTTTTTTTTGAAAAAACCCAATTCCATTGAATTGAGTTTTTTTTGAAAAATGTATTTTTTTTCATGAAATTGGAAAACCCTGAATTCCATTGAATTGAGTTGTGTTTATGGAAAATTATGAAATTTAAATTGTTACATATTAATAGTGAATTTGATTGAAATTATTTAAATTAACTTGTTTAATTTAATTGATAAAATGGTTTTGATGTAAAATCATGAAGACCCTTATTTCCATTGAATATGGGATTTGTTATAAAATTGATTGAATTTTTTTAAAAATTAAATTATTGAATTAAATTATGAAAATGGATTTTAAAATTTAATGGTGAATTGATTTCAAATATCTATTTATGAAAATGGATTAAAAAAGGTTTTGATAGAAACCCAGTGGTTTTATCTTGGAAAATGCATGTTTTTGATTAAAAACCCATTATGGGGTTTAAAGAGAAAATTGTCATATTTTAAATGGAGAATGGGATTTAATTGTATTTTAATCATTCTTAAAATAAATTTACCATCGTAGTTTTTTACCAGAGTACATGAAATCCTTAGGTAGTAAGTGAGTTATATCGATAAATCATTATGATTTACAATGTTCTAAAACATCATATTAGCACATCAAATCCCTTAGGTGATGATGATGAGTCTTATTTGACCAGTGTGAAAGGGACATGAGAATACACATATTTCTATATCACCTTGATTATGGAGTCCCTATATCCAGAAACTATCCTAAATAATTAGGCATATAACCATGTTTCTCGCTTATATGTATTTCAAATGAATATATGGCATTTTTTTAGATTGTTTTACATGCCTTATGAATTTATATAAAA
The DNA here is from genome assembly GCA_963277665.1 of Viscum album. Lineage (NCBI taxonomy): Eukaryota > Viridiplantae > Streptophyta > Magnoliopsida > Santalales > Viscaceae > Viscum > Viscum album. Next base: position 470,073,642 of record OY728132.1, read on the forward strand.
TATTTTATATAAAATTATTTATTTAAGCCATTTGTGAAATGTTACATTGCTTTAGAAATATTTAATCAATTGAAATTTAAATATTTGTTTGAAAGGTATTTACATCATTTAAAATGTGATGCAAAAATTTCTAAATTATTTCCATTATTTGAATTGTAAAGCATGATTTTTGTAAATATGCTTTTGAAAATGACAAACCTATTTATTGAAAAATTGAAATTAATTTCTTTGTAAATTTGATTTCGGAATATTTTTATGGAATATTTTGGTGAAATCCTACTAGGATTTTGATCACACACTACTTGTGACTTTGAATGTTTGCAGATTATTTCCTTCTAGGTTTGAGAAGGGGTAAAACATCACTTGGAGGGGATTCTAGCTGTTGATATATGGACTCAGTGAGTTGCATCCTTAGGGACTTGGGGCAGTTTTTCCTATTTTCTGGTACTTGGTTGTAGTACTTGGGTTTTTTATACCTATTTTACTTCTAGTACATTACTCATAGTGGAGTTTATTTTGATATTAATACCATACTGTTTCCTTTACTTCCACATTATTAGTTCAAAAATCATTCACACTTTCATTCTTGTATGATGCTAGGTCATAATCACTGAACCATGGGGATTGGGAATTCCCTTCGGGCTATATCAAGACTAGATTGGTTATTGGGTTACCATGGTACCTAGGCTGGTTCGTGAAAAAGTATTATAAAGCTCCAGGTTTAGCTTTTATCTAGAAGTCAGTATGCATTTGTGAAATCATTCTTGAATGTAGGAGGTAGTTTCGATTGAGTACATGTACAACTATCACCACAATGAACCTTAAGTCAATAGGGGTGGTTAGGGAATGATTTATTTTTGATTAGTTTTAGTATTTTTCCTTCTTTTCATTTGGATACATATTGAAATCCAAATCTTGTTTGTCTATATGTTGGATTAATTTCCCTTGTCACTCTGTTTTGGTGTTAATATGATTTATTCCTTGTTTTCTATGGATGTTTTGTAGTATCATGTCTCCGAAAAGATGTTTGAATCAAAACTAAGAGGAATATACTAGCAAAACACAGTGGGTGAATCCTATCATGGACCCAAATATATTTGAGTTGATTGTGCACACTACCTAATATTTGAGACATGCACCATCTCCAGTTCCTGTTCAGGCTCTAAATGTGGAACCTGTAAGGGATATTCTCAAGATTTTGTTCTCAAGAGTTACTTATCCATAATCCATCACCATTAAAGGGGTCAGATGATCCTCAAGAGGTTGAGGAATGGTTGAGCATAATGGAGCATATTTTTAGGTTCTTATACACACCTGACAAAATCAAAGTGAAGTGTCCTCCCTTCATGTTGTAAGGACCAAGTATGAGGTGGTGGGACATGATGGTGATGAAGAGTAACAATGAGTAATTAGAGTGGAAAGACTTAAATTTTTTTTTCACCGACCAGTTCTCTCCAGAGTCGATGATGTTGGCCAATTCTACTGATTTTTTCAAACTTGAGTAGGCTAATAAGATAGTGAAAGAGTGTAAAAACTATTTTGATGAACCTGTGAATTTGACACATGAGATAGTATGAAATGAGAATATAAAGTCTTGAATGTTTGAGTTGGTTCTTGGAAATAATATTTGTTCATATGTTTTTTTTGCTGAAACTTCCTTCTTATGTTGTTGTACTAGATAGAGTGCTGATTTTTGAGATGGACCTGGATAGTAAGTCAGGGTTATCAGAAGTTTATTTCTCTTCCAATGATAGTGTGAATTCTTCCAAGGGAAAAGGAGTGTGATGATTCTTATGAAGGTTCTCAATAGCTGGGTTTTTCTATACCTCCTGGAGTACCTGGAAAAGGTCCTTTGATTTTCTACCAGTGTGAAAATCTAGGAAATTTAAAGAGGGTTTGTACTGAGGAACCAATGAATTATTGATATATTTGCACATTTTCATATTGGATTCTAAGTATCAAGGTATTAGGTTTTCATGGTCAGTGTTTTTTTTGAAATCATCTCTTCTTGAGTTTATTCTTTCAAAACAACATCTTGACAATGAGTTCCATAGAATTAGATACTCTCTTAATGGTGGGGAGATCATTACATATTGGTAATTCTCTAAAGATGGCATTATATGATTTTGAAACAATTTTGTGGTACTATATTCAGTGAGGAAATATGTGTTGGAAGATTTCTTTAGTTCCTAGTGGGAAGTGCACCCAGGAATGAGGAAGATGTTATATAAAATGCAGTGGTAGTTCTGGTGTCTAGGTATGATAAATCATTGCTAAGTTTGTCTCTTATTGTTATACATTCCAAAAGGTTAATTCCAAGCCCCAGAAAACTTTGGGTATTCTTTATCCACTTCCAGTGTCTACTTGGAAGTGGGATGAAAACTCTATAAACTTTCTGGTTGGGTTTCCTCATACCTAGAGAAAGAAGAATGAAATATGGGATGTGATCAATAGGTTGACAAAATCAACTCATTTTTTACCCATTCGTGATGCATCCAAACTTGAGGAGTTATGAAATCACTATATGAAAGATATTGTTCATTTTCACGGAGTTCCTTGTATTATAGTTTTTGATAGGGATTATGGGTTCACTTCTCATTTTCAAAGATACCTTCATGAGGAAGTAGGATCTCACATTTGTTTGATTATGACATACCATCAGCATTTTTATGGGTAGATAGAAAAATATATATTGATCCTTGAGGATATACTTCGCGCTTGTGTTCTCAACTTTGGTAGATCTTGTGACAATCACTTGGGACTGGTTGAGTTATATTATAACAATATTTACCAATTTGTGATCAGGATGGATCATTTTGAGGCCTTATAAATCTTTGTTGTGTTGGTCAGAGATTGGTGAAATTTCCTTGGTTGGACCAAGCATTATCCAAGAGATGAAAAAATATTAATTTGATTCATAATAGAATGTTGAAAACATAGATCTAGTAAAATTAATATGATGATCATTAATATATACATTTGGAATTCTTAGTTGGTGACCGGGTGTTCTTGAAGGTTTCACCCCAGTTGGGTCATCGACAGCTTGGGAGGAAAGGGAAGCTTGCTCCTTATTTTGTGGGAACTTTTGAGTTTGTTGAGAAGGTGGATAAAGTTTCATATCATTTATCACTTCGACTATAGCTAATGTTAATACATAACCTGTTCCATGTATCTTAGCTTCGAAAGTATCTATCCAATCCATCTCATGTTTTGAGCTGGAGTGATCTGAAAGTTGAACCTGATTTATCCATGAATGAATGGCCAATCAGGATAATTGATTCTAAAACCAAGGTAATTCATGATATGAATATGCCTTTGGTTCGTGTGATATGTTAGCATAGTTATGATTCTCATGATATGTGTAAGAATAAGGCACTGATGAGAGATCAATGGCCTCAAATTTTTGACATGGAAGATTTATCATAGGCTTTCTTGGGAAAAAATGTTTCTATGGTGGGGAGGTTGTAACATCTTGTTTCTATTTTTAGGTATTTATAAACCCCTCATTTTGAACATTCTTTGATTGGGTTTCTTTTGGGGTTGATCTAGGTGAAATTTTGAAAGCTTTGGGAATTCTTCGGCTAGTGCACGTTTGGCACATGGTTTGCCAAATCGTGTGCCCTCTTAAGCCAAATTGTTGAAATCAGATAGTGGGATTCACATGACTTTCACATAGTTTACCAAATAATGTTCCATCTATAGAGAAACTATGTGGCCCATTTAACAATGGATCACATCTTGGACACTGTTTTTCTAAACCGTACACCTCTTCCTAGGAAACCATGAAGACAAGTTTTAACTTAATATTATTTTTGATTAAAAATTCTTAAACCCCCCATTTAGGTCCCTGATGGACCTCCTTCAACCTAAATATATTTAAACCTTCTATGTATCTCCCATGAAGAGTTCTTGGACCCTAAAACCTCTCCCAAAATCAATTCAAATCTATAATAATTCCCTTTGATCTTATCACAGTTTGTTTCCTCCACCCGTTCCTAATATCTCACTGTCTCTCTTATTCTCTCTAGGGTTACATAGATCCCCATATTTGTTTGGATATAATACCCATTATTTTAGATATATTCTTAGGTTTTATTCATATATCCTTATTTCCATCATTCTCCATTATATTTTTCCATTTACGACTTTATGATTTGAGATCTCATGATCTTGAGGTAGGTGGTTATGTTAGGATGCCCAATTTATGTTAAAAATGAAATTATTTGTTTAATTTCAATTGATTTAATTAAATTTAATTTCTTGGTTTTGATTAAATGGATTTTTTTTGAAAAACCCAATTCTATTGAATTGGAATTTTTAAGAAAAATTGGTTTTCGTATGAAATTGGAAAACCTCTAATTATATTCAATTGACATGTGTTTATGGAAACTTTTGAAATTTAAATTATTTAATTTAAAATTTTAATTTTATGGAAATTATTTCAATTAAAATTTTAATTTAATTGTGGAAATTATTTGGATGAAAAATCTTTAAAAACCCAAATTTTATTGAATTAGGGGTTTGTTATGAAATTGATGGAATTTTTTTGAAAATTAAATTATTGAATTAAATTGTGAAATTATATTGTGAAATTGAATGGTGAATTTATTTCAAATTCCTATTTGTGAAAATGGATTAAAAATGGTTTTCATATAAAGCTTTTGGTTTTATCTTGGAAAAGGTGTGTTTTTGATTAAAAACCCATTTTGGGCTTTAAAGGGGAAATCATCGTATTTGAAATAGATAATGGGATTTAAAATACTTAGGTAGTTAGTGAGTTATTTGTATAACACTTTATGATTTACAACATTCTAAAACATCAGATCTACACATCACATCACTTAGGTGACGATGATGAGTCCTCTTTGACTAGTTTAAAAGGGATGTGTGTAGAAAAATATTTCCGTATCACCTTGAGTGTAGAGTCTCTATCATACCTACTTAGGCATACGAACATGTTGCTTACTTGTTTGTATTTGAAATGAATATGTGCCATTATTGTAAAATGTTTTACATAACTTGTGAATTTATATAAACTGTTTTATATAAAAGTGTTTATTTAAGACATTTATGAAGATTTCTATTGTTTTAGAAATATCCCATCAATTTAAATGAAAATATTTGTTTGAAAAGTATTTCTATCATTTGAAATTTGAAGCACATATTTCTAAAGTGTTTCCATCATTTAAATTATAAATCCTGATTTGTGTAAATATGATTTTGAAAATTCCAAAACTATTTATTTGAATATTGAAATAACTTTCTTGGTTAATTTGATATTAGAATCTTATTATGGAACATTTGGGTGAAATTCTATTAGGATTTGTCTCACACCCTACTTGTTCCTTCAGGTGTTTTTAGATTATCTCCTTCCAAGTTCAAACTAGGGTAAATTCCCACTTGGATGTGGTTATAGCTATTGATCCATGGAATTGGTGAGTTATATCCTTAGGTACTTGGGTAGTTTTTCATGTTTGCTGGTACTTGGTTGTAGTACTCAGGCTTATTTATGCTTGTTTGACTTCTGGTACATTACTCCTAGTGGAGTTTCTTTTGATATGCATACTATCTTGCTTCATTTACTTACTTATTGTTAGTGAAATTTTTTTCCCCACTTTCATTATTGTATGATGATAGGTGCTAGTCGCCAACCCGTGGGGATCAGGAACGCCCTTCAAGTTATAACAGAACCAACTCGGTTATCGGGTTACTAGAGTACCTAGGCTGGTTCATGACATGGTATGTGTTATATAAGAATTAAATAAGTATAAATAAATTATAAATATCATATAAAAAATATAAAAATAGTTTTTCCATCATAACTCCCACCATGATAGGTGGTAAAGGAATAATTAATGATCATTATTTCGTGAGGCGGTAGTTAGTTGTACACATAAACTGTAATTTTGTTACTTATTAAGTGTAAGTGTGTGTAAGTATAACTAGAACTGATAAAATTAAAACAACTTAGTATATTATGGATACTAAGGTTATTATATAATTATATAATAAAAAGATTTTATGGGGAGGATAAGGAAATAAAATTAAAGTGATTGTTGAATAATGTTACCTCGTTTTTTGGTAACTTCTTTTGGTTTATACAAAAAGGATTCCCTGGTTGGATTTATGAAAACTATGAGGATTATAGGATGAGTGGATGGATTTTGGGAACTTATTTTAGAGGATTTTAGACTATCCAAATGGATTTGTAGGTGTGAATAAGTGGGGGTGGGGTGGGGTGGGGTGAGTGTCTTTTTATAGTGGAGGAGGAGTGATATTCTTGTAAATTTTTGAAAATTTAATTCTACCCACGTTTTTCCCTTGTAAAGTGCCTCCAATAATGTTTCAAATTAGGTCCAAGGGAGGATAGGTTCTAAATATTAATATAAAATGTCTTTTGGACAAGTTTTTAGGTTATTTTGGGCCTTAAATTTAAGGTTTAGTCATTTGTTAAGATAATTTTTCTCTTAAATCAGGTAATTAATTTTAATCACTTTCATAAATATTTTTGGTCAAATAATATGTTCCAATAATTAGAAATTATAAATTATTCTGATTATAAAAAATGAATCCATTTTTCCAAATTCTAATCATAGAAGTGGCAGAAATTAATTTAAATTTAATCTTTCAGACCATATGATAAAGCGGGGTTTTAAAGTTAAAAAGTTCAAAAGTGTGCTATGTTTTTATACTCAATTTCAAAGTGAAATTGATTCCAATGAACTAAATTGGATCAATTGATTTATAATTGATATAATGTGACTTTAAAACCAATTTAAAATATATCTTATCATTATAAATAAATTATACGAATAAGAATGATTCAATTAAAATTCAATATATTTTACTATTCATAAAAAAATTAAACTTGACAGAAAAATACCAAAAATTCACCCTAAAATAATTTTACATTTATATTTAAAAAATGAAGTTTATTTTTTCATATAAAATTTATAAAACTGTCAAAATTCATATTTAAAATAGGTACACCATTAAAAGGTTGTAATAACAATTAATTTAATTTATTATGAAAAAATGATTTTAGAAGTATAAAAATAGTTCTTTATAAAAAAAATTCTTATATTTTCAATTGGTTTTGATATTCATTTCTATTTAATTTTAAACCAATTAATTCAAAAATATATTTTCATAATTTAGTTTATATTATTCATAACCACTAATTTAATTACTAGGTTATATCATATTATATTAAATAAAAATATTTTAATAATATATTGTTGTTCGGTTTAACTCAGTCTTTCATGTAATGCAAACTATCGAAAAAAGTTGTTCTTTCAGGAAAAACAATATAACTCAGTGTTGTGTACATTAAAATATATATAATAGATTCATTTAAAATATTAAATTTATCATAATGTCTTAGGACATTATATTTCTTTATTCTCTTGGTGTCATGCATCGTACAATATATTAAATACAATATTTTTAATTTAGTATTTCAGGATGTTACACAGATGGAATACTGTCCCTTGGATATACATGGTAACCCTGTCATGAAGTCCCTGGATATCCCTGTAGGATCGAAATAATGATGTAGATGCTCAATATACAAGAGGGGGGGGGGGGGGGGTGAATTGTACACTTTAAAAATTTCTTTAGACAAAGAAATATTTAAGTTTAACAAAGTTAAACTAAGCAAATTCAAAACACCTCTAATCACCAATGAAAGATTGAGACAAAGTATGAAGTTATAAACTTCTAGTTCTATGTACTTGCTTGAATTTGGAAAGTGATTCCGAAAACAGGTTCCGGAAAAATGGATCCGGAAAATGAAACTTAATCAAAGTTTACAATATGAGATTCTACCTTAAAGCGTATAGAATCTAAATGAATCAGAGTACAAGTGTAAGGAAATATAAGAATATTATACTTTCCTTACAATACAATATGCAGTGTAAAAACAAGTAGTACAACTAAAAGTAACAAACAATAACTCTTTTAACCCAAAGAGAAGGGTATCCAAAAACCTTGGATAAAGGTGCCTTGATTTATACTTTCAAGCAAGTCTGTCTTACCCACACCGGGGTAAGCCCTTGATACAAAGATCAGAGTCTCTACCTTTCTATCCCTGTAATCCCTGAACTTCAAGGTAGTTGGAACCTCTATCTTCCTCAGCAAGGAAGTCCTCGAACTTCAAGGTATTCAGCACCTCTGTCTTCCTATCCTCGGAAGCCCTCGAATGAAACCACCAACATTCGGAGTCGCATGAAGCAATCTGAACGAACAGTTCAGTATGCACAAATCATGAAAAGATTCTCTCTAGAAATCACCTTAATAGTGTGTGGTCTCTAGAGTGATCAACTTGTTTTTGAGCTCTTTCAAATGAGCTCCTATTTATAGGCTTGGTTGGAACGGTCGACTCCCTCCTCCAATGGTCATATTTTCCTTAAAGTTTGGAGGGACCTGTACACGTGTCACTCAACAAAAAGTTAGTTAGAAATAGAATGGACGACATCATTTTATAAAAAAACATGTATAACTAAATACACGACATCATTTTGTAATGAAACAAGTGTAAGCATAAGCAAAAATAGAATTCAGAATGTAAGCAAATAATTGTTCAGAGTCTAACCAAAATGGAATTCAGAGTCTATAATAAAAAGGATATTTGGATTCTGTTTTAGGAATTCGGAACCTAAATTCTATGGGAATCCGGAGTCTGAATTTCTAAGGAAATTCGGAGTCTGGTTTCATCAGGATTTAGAATCTGAACTTATACAGTTCAGAGTCGAACTTATAAAGGTTCGGAGTTGAACTCATGAAATTTCTGAGTCGAACTTGTAAAAGTTTAGAGTCGAACTTGTAAAAGTTCGGAGTCGAACTTATAAAAGTTCAGAGTCGAACTTATAAAAGTTTGGAGTCAAACTTATAAAACTTCGGAGTCCAGAATTTGAAGTTGAACTTTGTTAGAGTTCGTATCCAGAATTCGTAGTGGAACTTCATTACAGTTCTCATCCAGAATTCGGAGTGAAACTTTATTAGAGTTCACATCCAGAATTTGGAGTGGAACTTTCTTAGAGTTCGTATCCAGAATTCGGATCCTAAAAACAGAATGCTTCATACCTTAGCATTATACGATTTTGAGATTTTGGTTATGAATCCGATTTTTATACTTAAGAAAAAAATATTTCTATGTATAAGAAAAATCTAGGTTAGTGTAAATTTCTTTAAGGAAAGAAATTTTCCTTATAGAAGTAAAACATAGATTTACTTAGGTATAGGGTGTTTGTGATTTTCAAAACAAGAAAGAATGGAAAAGTCATAAGGAAAACCTTATTGACTTAACAATCTCCCCCTTTTTAGAAAGCACAAAAATACTTACGAAAAAGAATATAAGGTCTTTGAAAAATTTCATTAGACTTTTGAAACTAAAACTTATCTCCCTTTGTTTATGAAGATAGTGAATACAACTAACTCCCCCTTAGGCATTGAAACTCTAAGGATTGTATTCTGATTTTCCGAATTGGAGTTTTCATTATCAAGGAAATAAAAAACTTCGTAGTGAGAAACTCCCCCTTACTTTAAGGATATCTTCACTTAGAAATTTTTCTTCTTCATTTAAAATTTTTCCTTATCCTCTTTTTAGTGATTCTTTTTCCTTCTCCCCCTTAATAGTAGTTCTCTTTCCTTCTCCCCCTTTGTGATTTACAAAAATAATTGAAGCGAATGGAAAAAATATGGTACTTGAAACATTAGTATATAACAAGATACAAGAAACCAAATTTTCATTAGAGTTGAAATTTTTTTTACAAGGAAAGACAAATACAACAAAAGATCGGAGTGAGTTTATTTATCTTCCTTTTCATTTGGAATCAGCTTCTTCAATAGGATTTTGAGCTTTTTCAAATCTTTTGGTCTACCTCAGCTTGCCTCTCCAAGGATTTTATCCTTTCATCTTGAACTTTGAAGGCTTTAGCCTGAGCCTTCATGGCCTCTTCCTGCATTTTTATTAACTCCTCTTGCTTTTGCAGCTTGTCTTCAAACTCAATCTAGAAGTCTCTTTCCCCTTTCCAGTTCTGAGCTACAGAGTTAAGCTTCCCATTCAGATCTCTAACCTGTTGATTCCAAGATCTTTGCTCAATAATCATCTCATCCTGAAGATCTTTAATCTTTGCATCCTCGGTTTTAAAGGCATCTTTTACCTCATTCTGAAAACGTTCAAATTCAGCAATGTCTTCTTCAACTTTCTTAGACCATAAAGTGATTTTGCTACAAGATTTCCCATGAACATCATAGTTGATAAGGAAATTTATATGGTCGAACTCAATCTTTATACACTTATCCATTACCATGGATAGGGATTCTGACTTGATTCAAACTGTGTTGCCACATCTGTCATCTGGAATCTATAATTAGAAAAATCGGAATGGTGTCCACCAACTTTTTCAGAGATTCAACCAAAAAATCGTGACCATGAGAAGATGACTCCGAATCAGATAATTTGCTTGGAGATAGCTTTTCCTCAACCTGTAGTAGCTTTCTTCTAGAATTACCACCAACCTATTTCTTCCTGATGAAATATTTTATAGGTGTCTCTATGAGAGCTTTATTCCCCTTATCAGCTTTCGGAATGGGTTATTAATTTGTAGATTCCTCCTCACTTTCTAATAACTATAAAATCAGGTCTTCATATGGTTTTTCCTTTTCTGCCCCTACTTCAAGAAAATTCTTCTCATAAGATTCTTCCTCATCATACATAACATTTTCCTTCTCTTCTTCTTGATCAACATTATCCTTCCCACTTTCTTTATCAACTGCCTTTTATGGAGTGGGTAATTTTTTGGATTCAACCCTTTATTTATACTCTTCTACCTGTTTGATCAGATCATCAAGATCATCACTTTCTTATTCTTCTTCTTCTTCTTATACTACTACTTATTCACAAGATTGTTTTTCTACTTCTTGAACTACCTCTTTTCCCTTGGATTTTTCCGGAGTGACAAAGTTCTTTGCTTGAGTCTCTGGTAAATATGGTTGGACATCGAAAGATTCTAGAATGGGAATTTTCTCAGAAGCTATTTCAATATCTCTTAACAGAGATTGCACCACTTCAGCTTCAGACAACTTCTTTTTCAACTTTTCTTCCTTTGACTACTTTTATAATTCATCTACAACTCTTTCTTTTAAGGCCTTTGCCTCTGCAGGGTCCAATCCGAACTGTGGATCCCCTTATTTTCTCTTTTTCTTGTCTTCCCTCCACTTGGCTGCCACTTCATCTGTATAAGTTTTCTTCTTCTTCAGCTTGGGGGGAGCAGACTGAGTTTCCTTAGCTTTGAGAGTTACGTCTTCAGTATCCACTTCCTTAAGATTTTTCTTCTTCCTTGCCTTTTTAGATGGTTCCATAGTTTGTGAATCTTTCTGAGCTACCTCAGTCTCTTCATCAGATAAAGGACAGAATTCTCCGGATTCACTAGAAAAAACCCATCTTAATCCTCTTCAAAGTATCATCACTAACCAGCATAAGCTTACAATTCCAAAATTTTGACTTGCATTCAACTTTAAAAGACTCTAAGCACCGAACTATCAGCTTTGATAGTAGATCAGGGTACATAATGATTTGAGCTCTCAAGTTACCTTCTTTTATATTCTTGATCGTAATCAAGACATGCCTCATCAAATTTATCTTCCTTAGATTTACTAGGAAATCTAGGACATAGATGTCACTCTTCTTCAGATTATCATTGTCACCTCTTCTTGGTATGAGAAAACCTTGTACCCACAACTATAAAATCCGATTATTCGGAGTGAGCTGGGAAATCTTAGCTGTCCTGGTGTCTTTAAGTCCAAGACATTTCAATGCCTTTACCTTGTTGAAACTTCCTTGATCATCCGGAAGCTTATGAGAGAAAAATTCAGCTTCCCCTTCGTAAGATAAACCCACCAAGCTTGAAGCCTTGGTGTAGGATAACTTGTATGTCTTACCATAAGACTTAGAGGAAAATAAATCATTGCCATCTTCTTGATGGAAGGAAAAAGACTCATAGAACTCAACCAGTAAATCTGTATAAACCGGATCCTATTTCTCTGACTTATACAAGCAAACATCTTCCCAGCCATTCAATCTAATATTCTTGGTTATAAGAGAATCGAACTTGTAGAAATCCGGATGCACTGACCTTTCCCTGAAGACTAACCACTTTGAGATTGGTTTTCTAGTCGACATATCTTGATATGTATCTTCGACAGAAATTCAAAGTGAAGAGTTTTGGAAGATTCGGAATGGCTTTGACAAAGATCAGAACGATCCTAAAGAAGAGATATAGGGGTTTGAGATGCGAGATCTTGAAAAACCTATGTGGGACGACTCTTAGGGTCCCTTTTATATAGGCGAAGCAGGTGACCTTTGGTCTTCCAGAAACCATCTAATGGTTGAAAATCCTTCTTATCTGATCTGACGGTTGAGAATATTCCTACAAGGAAAACTTGACTTCGATCTTTTGAGGTTTTAAGAAAACAAATTCGGATTTAAGGAAAACTAGAATCCGAATAATTTTAAAACTCATAGGAGAATACCAGCAAGAAAAATATGACTAGGAAAATTTAAATAAGGAAATCATACCTTTCGAATTGGCTAGAAAGATTGTTCGTAATTGGAAATATTCTTCTTAAAAAAAAATTACAAAAAATTCATTACAAAAAATCTCATTACAAAGATTCTCATTACAGAATGTTCAGTACGAAAATTCTCATTACAAAAAATTCAGTATGAAAATTCTCATTACGGAAAGTAAAGTATGAAAATTTTCATTACATAACGTTCAATACGAAAATTCTCATTACGGAGAGTTCAATACGAAAATATTCATTCCGAGAATTTCTATTCCGAGAATTTCCATTCCGAGAATTTCCATTTTGAGAATTTCCATTCTGAGAATTTCCATTATGGAAATTTCTATTTCGAGTCTTTCAAAAACTTTTTATGAAAAATTTTAACTACAAAAGTAAAAAAAATGTCAATGAAAATTTTGGTTAAACTAACACGCAAATGTACTCCCACCATGAAAAGGAGTTTATTACTATAAGGAGAATTGTTCAACAAGAAGTTAAAGAAGAAGGATTACCTCACAGTTATCATTCCTAACTTCTATTTAATTTATTCAAATCTATCAGAGGGTAAAGATTTTGTGAAAATGTCAGCAAGTTGATCTTGCGTTCCGATAAACTGAAGAATGGTATCTCCTTTGAGTGTGTGATCCCTAAGAAAGTGATGCCTAATATCTACGTGCTTTGCACGTGATTGATGTGCATGGTTTTTACTAAGGGCAATGGCACTTGTGTTATCACACAAAATTTGAGTCTTAGTAAAACTCAAGCCATAATTTGTGAGTGTGTGTTGCATCCACAACACTTGAGAACAACAACTTCCAGCTACTACATATTCAGCTTCAACAGTGGAGAGAGCTACTGAGTGTTGCTTCTTGCATGACCAAGAAACTAATGAATACCCTAAAAAATGACAAGTTCCAGATGTACTCTTTCTATCCATTCTACAACCACCAAAGTCAGAATCCTAAAATCTTTTTAAAACAAAATCATTTATAGAAGTATAAAATAATCTTAGATCCATGGTTCCCTTTAAGCAGTGAAAAATTATTTCCACTGCCTTTAAGTGAGATTCCTTAGGATTAGATTGATATCTTGCACATAAGTATACTGAAAACATTAAGTCTTGTTGACTAGCTGTTAAGTAAAGTAGACTTCCTATCATACCTCTAAAATATGTTTGATCTACTAGTTTCCCAACTTCATCAAGATCTAAAGAGTTTGAGGTACCAATGGGAGTACTTATACTCTTAGTATTGTCATATCCATACTTTTTAAGAAGATATTTAATATACTTATGTTGGGATATATAGGTTCCTTCTGGTTTTTAAGAAATTTGAAAACCATGGAAAAAAGTTAACTCACCCATCATACTCATTTCAAACTCATATTTTATTAGACTTGAAAAAGAATCTGTTAAAAATTGCTGAGTTGAACCAAATATGATTTTATCATCATAAATTTGAATAATCAAAACATTTTTATTATCTTTCTTTATAAAAATAGTTGGATCTAAATTTCCCTTAACATAGTTATTTTGAATCAAAAATCTTGTTAGTCTATCATACCAGGCTCATGGGGCTTGTTTAAGGCCATACAAAGCTTTAGTAAGTCTAAAAACATGATCAGGATGCTTTATATCTTCAAATCCAGGAAGTTGTTCAACAAAAACTTCCTCTTGAACATAACCATTACGAAAAGCACATTTTACATCCATTTAAAAAAGTTTAAAATTGAAGAATGCTGCAAAGGCAATTAAGATACGAATAGATTCAAGTCTAGCTACCGGAGCATAGGTTTCTTCATAGTCTATTCCCTCTTATTGATTATAGCCTTTAGCAACTAGTCTAGCTTTATTTATTACAATGAATCCATTTTCATCACACTTGTTTCTGAAGACCCACTTTACTCTAATAACATAAGTTTCCTGAGGTCTTTCAACCAAGGTATAGACTTTATTCCTTTCGAATTCATTTAGTTCATCTTGCACAGCTTTAATTCAATCATCATCACCTAAAGCTTCATCAGTGATTTTTGGTTCTAATTGGGAAAGGAATGCTAGATGTTCTACTTAATTTATCAAGGCACTTCTAGTCCTTATATGTTTATTTACATCACCAATGATACTATCACTGGGACGATTATTAAGAAAGGCCTGATTTGGGTTTTTTAAAACCTGTTCATCAACATAGGGTAGAAATTCTTCTGGGGTAAATGTTTTAGAAATATATTCTTGAACATTTTCCTTATCAGAAAAATCTTCTAACAATGGTTGATAATCAATTTTAGAAAACAAATCTGAGGATGTAGGTTGGGATGGTTTAAAAACAAAAGGATTAGATTCATCAAATTTTACATGCACTATTTCCTCAACAGTACAAGTGTTTTATTGAAAAATTATAAGCCTTAGAAGTTGTGGAGTAGCCTAAGAAAATTCCTTCTTCATATTTTGGTGAAAATTTGTGTATATTGTCTTTAGTATTCAAGATTAATACCTTTCAACCAAAATCCTTGAAGTAGGAAAGTCTAGGTTTTCTACCATTCCATAACTCATAAAGAGTTTTATTAAGAAAAGGTCTAATCAAAACTCGATTTATAGTATAAAAAACAGTACTTACAGCTTCAGACCTAAAATGTCTAGCTATAGAATATTCACTCAACATGGTTCTAGTTATCTCTTGAATAATTCTATTTCTTCTTTCAACTACACCATTTTTTTTGAGGAGTTCTAGGTGCTGAAAAATTATGAGTAATACCTTTTATACTACAAAAAGTTTCAAATTAAGAATTTTGAAATTCTCCTCCATGATAACTATGAATAGTTTTCAGTGGAAGGTTTTTCTCATTTTTAACTTGGGCTCTAAAACTTTTGAAATAAGAAAAAGCTTCAGACTTATTTTCTAGAAAATAGACATATGTAAATCTAGTGTAATCATTAACTAGAACAACCACATAGTATTTTCCTCCAATGCTTCTAGTTTGTGTTGGACCAAAAAGATCCATGTGTACCAACTGTAATTCATCAGTTGTTGAGACTTCACCGATTGATTTAAAACTAGATTTATGTTGCTTTCCATATTGACCAGGATCACAAACTTTATAAGAATCTATTCTAAGCTCCGGTAGATACTTAACTAGTTTCTTCTTAGAGAGTTTACATAAGTTCTTAAGATTATAGTGACCTAATCTTCTATGCCATAACCAAGAATGACCTTTCATTGCACTTAGGAAAGGTAAATCTTGGATCCTAAGGTCTTCTAAGTTTAGTGTGTAAACATTCTCTTGCCTATTGGATTAGAGAATAAACTATTCCTTGGAATTATGTACTAAGCACTTATCATTCCTAAAATTTACAAGGTAACCTTCATCACATAATTGACTTGTGCTAATGAGGTTTTTCTTAAGACCCTTAACAAATAAAACGTTTGAAATTAAAGTTTTTCCAAGAACAACAATATTACCTATACCAACAATTTCTCCCTGAGCATTATCTTCGAAAGTTACTTTTCCTAGTTTCATCTTGAAAATCTTTTCAAAATAGATTTTGTTACCAGTCATGTGCCTAGAACATCCACTATCCATGTACCATGTATTATTTTTGGTACTTCCATTATTTTCCTAGAAATAAGAAAAGAATTAGAATTTCGGAATCCAAACTTGTTTGGATCTGAGATTTTCAGATAACAAAATTTTAGAAACCCAAATCTTCTTAGAGAAATAAGCCTTATGGAAACCTAGAGATTGGGTTTTTTTTAAAGAGAAATTCTTTGCCCAGTGACTACCACATTGACACTGGGTACAAAATGGGGCACTTTAAGGAACAAAATAATTGTTACTAAAAGTTGGTTTTGTATGGGTATAACCAAATCCAGATTTGTTTCTTAAAGGTCGTATTTGTGAATACATTTTATCAAAATTTTTTTTACCATGGGTAAAGTTTGACAAATGCTTCTTTAAGGAAAAAATTTCATACTTGAGTTTTATAACCAATATTTTATCTTCAAAATTGTTATATTTAGAACTAGAGCTAGGCTCGAAAACACTTTTCTTGGAAATTACTTTTTCTAGATCTTTAGAAAGTTTATTCTTCTCAGAATTTACTTCCTCAAGACCTTTTGAAATAATTTCAAAATTAGCATTTTTCTTATCAAGATCTTTTGAAAGATCTGATATTTCCTTAGTAAGAATAGTATTCATAGAGTTTTCCTTATCAATTTTTTTATTGAGTTTAGAATTCTCAATCTCATGAAGTTCAACAAACCTAGAAATTTATTCATAGGTAGGTAAAGTATTTTCTTCATCAGAAGAGGATTCTTCATCTGAAGAGTTATAATATTTACTGTCATTATACTTTAAAGAAACATTGGTCAATGATTCAACATTATGTACCTTAGCCATGAAGCAATGATTGTTAATAGGTAATTTGGATATAAGACCAAGATTCTTCTGTCCAGAAGATTCATAATCAGAAGATTCATCTGAAGAGTCACCACCACTGGCACTCTAGGTGTCATTGGATTTCAGAAAATTCTTAGCTTTGGAATTGTAATACTTCTTTCTGTTCCTTTCAGAATGCCTCTCTTTTCTTTATTTCTTTTTGAGAAAAGGGAAATCCGGTCTAATATGTCCAGCTCTCTTGCATTCATAACAAGTAACTTCTCCATATTTCTTATCTTTCCTTTCCTTTTTCTTATACTTGGATTGGAAATTTCTCTGACCAGCTATCTTGTTCATACTTCGAGCAAGATTTGCTAACTCATTCTATGACACTTCACTATCACTAGATTCTGATTGGATAACAACCTTCTTAGACTTGTACTTAGTTATTCCCTCAAGAGTCTTATCTTTCAAATGATTTGATGTTGTTGTAAAAGCAACAGTACCATTTCCATTTTTGTTGTTGATGTTGTCAGCATCTCTCTTCATTCTTGTTTCATGTTGGAGAAGAGTTCCAAATAGTTCATCTAAGGAAATTTGAGTGACCTTCCTATTTTCATCAATAGCTGTTCTCTTTGATTCCCACTCATTGGGAATAAAATCAATTATCTTATCCAGAAGAGCTTCATCATCTAGAACATTCTATCCCATAGATTGTAATTTGTTTACGATAGTCATAAACCTCTGTTGTACTCTACAAATGGGTTCACCCTAAGGAAAATTGAAACCATGATATTCTGCTCTCAACGTAGCTCTTCTTGTCTTAATCACTTTAGATGTACCAAAATGTATGACTTCAAGTTTCTTCCATATACAGTTAGCTGTTTCATATGAAGAAATTTGGCTATATATGTTTCTAGTCATTGAACATAGTAGAGTATTGTGTACCTTGTAGTTTAATTGATAATCATGCCTCTCTTGGTTTGTGAAAGCACTTACTTCCTTATCATGAATTTTATAACCTCCAGTAAGCATAACAAAATTTTCTACTCCAGTATTGATAATGAAAGTCTTCATTAGATCTCTCCAGTATTCATAATCATTGCCATAAAAAATTGGTGGTCTTGTAGGGTTAAGATTGTCTATGGATCCAATGTTCAAACCTGCCATCTCTAAGAAAAGCTTTGGCAACCAAACTTGTTAGTAGGAAAAGTTCGTAATCAAAAAGTTCGGAATGAACAAGTTCAGAATGAAAAAGTTTGGAACAAAACTATATTTCTAAGCAAGGATGAAGAACAATGAAAAAGTGAGCAAGAAAAACTTATATATGAGTATAAGTATTTCAGAGACCTCCTCTGATACCAATTGTAGGATCGAAATAATGATGTAGATTCTCAATATACAAGAGGGGGTGAATTGTACACTTTAAAAATTTCATTAGACAAGGAAATATTTAAGTTTAAAAAAGTTAAACTAAGCAAATACAAAACACCTCTAATCACCAATGAAAGATTGGGAAAAAGTATGAAGTTATAAACTTCTATTTCTATGTACTTTCTTAAATCTGGAAAGTGATTCCGAAAATAGGTTCCGGAAAAATGGATCTAGAAATTGAAACTTAATCAAAGTTTACAATATGAGATTCTACCTTAAAGCGTATAGAATCTAAATGAATCAGAGTACAAGTGTAAGGAAATATAAGAAGATTATACTTTCCTTACAATACAATATGTAGTGGAAAAACAAGTAGTACAACTACAAGTAACAAACAATAACTCTTTTAACCCAAAGAGAAGGGTATCCAACAAACTTGGATAAAGGTCCCTTGATTTATACTTTCAAGAAAGTATGTTTTACCCACACCAGGGTAATCCCTCAATATGAAGATCGGAGTCTTTGTCTTTCTATCATTGCAAGCCCTCAACTTCAAGGTAGTTAGAACCTCTGTCTTCCTCATCATGGAAGTCCTCGAACTTCAAGGTAGTCAGTACCTCTGTATTCCTATCCCTGGAATCCCTCGAATGAAACCACCAACATTTGGAGTCGCATGAAGCAATTTGAATGAATAGTTCAGTATGCACAAAGCATTAAAAGCTTATCTCTCTAGAAATCACCTTAACAACGTGTGGTCTCTAGAGTGATCAACTTGTTTTTGAGCTCTTTCAAATGTGCTCCTATTTATAGGCTTGGTTGGAACGATGAACTCCCTCCTACAATGGTCATATTTTCCTTAAAGTTCGGAGGGACCTGTATACGTGTCACTCAACCAACGGTTAGTTAGAAATAGAATGGACGACATCATTTTATAACAAAACATGTATAACTGAATGCACGACATCGTTTTGTAATGAAACAAGTGTAAGAATAAGAAAAACTAGAATTCGGAATGTAAGCAAATAATAGTTCTGAGTCTAACCAAAATGGAATTCGGAGTATATAATAAAAAGGATATTCAGATTCTGTTTTAGGAATTCAGAACCTAAATTCTGTGGGAATCCGGAGTCTGAATTTCTAAGGAAATTCGAAGTCTGGTTTCATCAGGATTCAGAATATGAAATTATATAGTTCGAAGTCGATCTTATAAAGGTTCGGAGTCGAAATCATGAAAGTTCAGAGTAGAACTTGTAAAAGTTCGGAGTCGAACTTATAAAAGTTTAGAGTATAACTTATAAAAGTTCGGAGTCGAACTTATAAAAGTTCGGAGTCAAACTTATAAAAATTCGGAGTCAAACTTATAAAAGTTCGGAGTCTAGAATTCGGAGTTGAACTTTGTTAGAGTTCATATCCAGAATTCGGAGTGGAACTTCATTACAGTTTTCATCGAGAATTCGGAGTGAAACTTTATTAGAGTTCACATCCAGAATTTGGAGTGGAACTTTATTAGATTTTGTATCTATAATTATGATCCTAAAAACAGAATGCTTCATACCTTAGCATTATATGATTTTGAGGTTTTGGGTATGAATCTGATTTTTATACTTAAGAAAAAAATATTGCTATGTAAAAGAAAAATCTAGGTTAGGGTAAATTTCCTTAAGGAAGGAAATTTTCCTTACAGAAGTAAAACATAGATTTACTTAGGTAAAGGGTGTTTGTGATTTTCAAAACAAGAAGGAAAAGAAAATTCATAAGGAAAACCTTATTGACTCAATAATCCCATCACACTTCCACTCTGGCACCTCATGGGTTTGAGCTAAACCCACTAAAACTTGGTGCTCAACCTTCACTTAATGAAAAGTGAGGTATCAATAGAAAAACTATGCAGCACAACACTTCATTCCTAGCCACTAAAACTAGCATCAGAGGTCCTAGAACATCTTCTATAAACTTGGATGTACTAAAAAATGGGGTGTATGAAACTCCCTCATCACCTCCTTTTGAAATTACCAAGGTACCATCATCTATCCCCTGGAATGGATAGTGTGCTCCCCACCTTTAGAATATCCATCATGGTCATGTCTAGTGGATACCAAAGAATGTAAGGTCTCATAATTGGTATATCAATGATGAGAATCACTAATATGCTGTAAAAGCAGTGGGGGGTAACAACCATCAACTAAAGATATGAAGCACTATCCTTATACACAAATGAAATCTAGCCATAAAATCTATCGCAAGTTAAGATACTTCTATGATAATATAAACTTGAGACTATTTTTGTTAGAGTAAATGATAAACCACTCACCCATAAAGTAGTTTCACCACATATTTAGTGCGAAGACTACCATCTCTAAATCAAGATCATGGATTATATAGTTCTGATCATGTGGTCTAAAATGTTGTGAGCCATAGAAAATAACCACCTTCCTCTTCTCTAGAACACAACCAAGTCCTGTACTTGATGAATCGCAGAATACTATGCACTCGACACCCTTCTCTAAAAATATCAATATTGTATCACTTGTCAACCTCAACCTCAACTCCTAATAGCACTATTAGAACCATTCTATCCTTGTGAAAGGTTGATCCTTCCAGGTCAAAACAGTCAAGGGTGATGCTATCCAACTGAAATTGGGTATAAATATCTGATAGTACATTTCTAACCCAATGAATATCTATAATTAGGTAATACTCTTGGGTGTCTCCGAAGAAAGAACTACCTCAATCTTCATTGGGTTCACTTCTACTACCGTCTCTGAGATGACATATCCTGGGAAGTGGACCTATAAAATCCAAAAATGATACTTTGAGAGATTCCCATAAATATGGTTCTCTTAAAGTGTTTCCAGGATCATCGCCAAGTTTCTCACATTCTCCTACTCAGATGTTTAGTACACTAGGATATCATCGATGAAGACCACCACAAACCGGTCTAAGAAAGGATGAAAGATCTAGTTCCTGAGTCCCATGAACACTACTGGGGAGTTCTTCATACCGAACATAATCACCAAGTACTCATAGTAATAGTAATGAAATTTGAATTTCATACTCTCTATATATCCTCATCCCTTACTCATAACTTTTGATAGCCTGATCCGAGGTCAATCTTTGGGAACCATCGTGCCCCTCTCAACTGATCAAAGAGGTTATCGATCCTTGGTAGTGGATAATTATTCTTCATGGTCACCTATTTCAAGTGTCAATAGTAAACACATAACCTCAATCTATAATCTGTCTTATTGGTGAACAACACTAGGGATTCCTAGGGGGAAACACTAGGTCTCAAAAATCCTTATTCCCTCAAGTCCTCCAATAGCACCCTCGTATCATGAAGCTATGTAGGAGCCTTCTGATATACATGTTTATATATTGGAACCATCTTGGGGTGTAAGTCAACACATAATCCTAGGTCATGGTAGATAGGTAAACCTAGAATGTCCTCAGAAATGACGTCTTTATACTCTAACACCAATGTAGAATACTTGTATCCTATATAATCCTATTATCCAAGAGTCATGCTATCCAAATGGTGAGTAATCGGCTAAACTCTCCTATGTCTGAGCTCATCTTGATCCACCATGGTTTCCTTTTCACCTAAAAAGAAAAGAGTCATCCCATCACTATAGAAAAACCACATACTCCACCTAAAATAATAAATATGGGCATGAACTATGGATATAAATTTTATACCTAATATGACGTCATAAGGCCTCATCATTTCTACAATGATATCCCATACAAAAATCTCACCTCCACAAATCAGATCACACTGTTAGAACAATTTCACAATCACTAAGTCACTGCCTTTTAGAATCTTTAACCACAAGGGTCAAGCCAAAGGCTCAATTAGAATCTGTATCTCTCAAACTAGAGAAGTGGAAAGGAAGGAATGAACCGCATCTATGTCTATCAATACTTCAGTGAAGGTAAAAAATGAACAGATCGTACCAAGTATCATCCCTGGATCCTCAGGGTTGTATGCCTCCATAGACTGCAGTTGGCCTCATCCCTTACCATT
Source organism: Viscum album (assembly GCA_963277665.1). Classification (NCBI taxonomy): domain Eukaryota; kingdom Viridiplantae; phylum Streptophyta; class Magnoliopsida; order Santalales; family Viscaceae; genus Viscum; species Viscum album. Next base: position 470,095,981 of record OY728132.1, read on the forward strand.
ATCTCCCTAAGACTGATGTGGGTCACTAGGGGGTGGTGGTGGTAATAAGTTAAACCTCTGACCCCTTCTACTTCTCTGATGACCCCTCTTCTACATCCTTTACCCTAAAGAACACCCTACTCTTACCTCTATCTCTACCTCAATGGTCCCTCGATTTTCTCTTGAACAGTTATATGACGGGTTGTAAAATCCCAAGACAAATGTCCCTGGCCATCACAAGAGAAGAACCACCTCTCCCTTAGCCAATTCAAGCCATCCTGAGAGCCCTGCATCACTGAACCTATATACTGGGATCACCTACTGATGCGTCTGACATACTTGGATCACTACGAATACCGTTGGAAACCTGTTTTTGAGGTTTCAACTTCTAGGTGCCCACTACCAGCACCTAATTTTAGTTTATTCTGTTCCAAGAATCTCTCCACCACCATAGACCACTCAGGCACCCCATTATAGTTAGGTATGCAAAGGGATACCAATAAATCCCTGATGTTCCGGCATAATCCATACTCAAATTCCCATGACAGGAAAAATAGACCCCAAAACATATCCATGGAGTATTGTGAGAGATTATTAAACCTTTATGAATACTCCATCATGGTCAAACTATCCTACTATATATGAAGAATATCATGTATGCACACTGATCGAAATGTGGCTGGATAAAAATCCTCCCTAAAGAGATGCTCAAATTATAACCAGGAGAGAACTCTCTTATCGTTTGGCTAGGACACTAGACTCTAATATCAACAAAAAGATCCCTAAATAAGAATTTCCATTAGGATCACCTTCTGATCTATAGATGTCATCAAAAGGTGGAAAACATGAGTGACTACCCCTAGCTAGTCCTCAAATACCTAGGGGTTTGGCTCACCCTAAAACCTAGGAGGTCACTGCCTCTGAAACTTAGCAGTGCATTCAGCTTGTATTCATCCTCAGTTTCCAGTTACAATTATAGATGCTAATCAAATAGTGGTGGTATAGCTGGTAAACCACATGAAGTTTTTATCTTCAGTACAATCCTCTATACTGAAGCCCCATTACTCGGCAAATCATCCTTATGATCATGAAATGTAATCCAGACTAGCTATCTTCATAAAGACATCCTAAAATAAAATAATATGTATCATAGTCAAATATTATATCTGGGGAGTTGACTCAATAAGGATATAGAAACTACAAACCATTCCTATATGATGAATTTACCAAATATTTTCCCCAAAACTAGTTCCATCATGTACCGAGTCGAAAGGTAGGTGATCAGAGACCTAGTGTATGGATACGTTGACCACCACACAAACACTGGGTTTTGTGGCCTGAAATAGAAACTTGAAACACTAAAGACTTTTTCCCAAACCAATCTCATAGACTCTTGTCATAATTTAGAACTGAATGCTCTGATACCACTCTTTCACGACCCCCACTGGGGTCTAACTCGTGACAAACCCAAGCCTGTCTCTAATAGGTCAGGGGCTAGTGACAAGTGATGAGTTGGAATATTCCACAAATGGGAGATATTGTCCCAATGTACCTATATACATGAACACATCTCCAAGACCACATAATGATGAAATGTAAAAAAACTGAAATCAATGAATCCATACATCTATAATCCCACAACCAAAGTATGACAGTAAATTAATGGAATCGAAAGAGGGGAAAAATATAATCCCAACCAAAAATTGTAAAGGGTGGAACATACTCCAAGGGAGAGGATTACGATCAAATGAAAGCTACTAAAAAATAGATCGATCTTTATAACTCAAGCTACACTTCACCTACTTCGTGTCCTCCCATGGAACTGTCAAAAGGGTTTTCTTATTCATAAAAGTTCACACATGTGGGAAGATCCCATATAAGGGTGAGTATAAAAATACACAATAGGATACCCTAAAAAAACTAAAAACAAATCATTAAGTATAGTTAACTCAATACAAGGATATAAAAATCAATATATAAGAGAAAAAACCTAGATATACTCAAGAAGGAAACCATACCACCAAGCGGTCACAACCAACTTACATCCATATGATTCTGCTCAAAGAAATGATCATTCTAAGAGAACCCACTCTAAATTCCATGACATCACTAGAGAAACTCATCTAAGTGGTCAAGACCATTGGGCCCTACCTAAGAAAGCTCACTGGTCTTAGAAGACCCCGATACTCAGATAGGGGGTCGCACCCAAAACCACTTGGGGATACAATGAACCCAATCTGGATCAACCCACTACATAGAGGATTATATGCCAATAATACCAAAATCCCCACTAATACTATATTCTAGATTAAGGATAAATGCATTGCTCATGGAGGTCACACCGATTCCACAAACCACACCTAAGGTATAAATATGATAGAGGATCTCACTCTAGTCTCATAGAGGGATGCCAAAAACTCTATTTGGGATTTATCTTCTAGAGGGGATAAAAATCCTAAGATGTGGATGTAATGATTCACTATACCCTCAAGGGAAAGTCCATGGGTAAAACCACTCAACCAACACTGGTCTGAACTAAAGAGACAAAGATCTTTAAGCTATCTATAAGGGAGTACACCATATGTAAGTAGAGTACACAACGTGCATCACTCAAATCAGATATTCCCATATGGTTATTCCTTATAGGACTTGTAAACATCAAAATAAATGGTTTTTAGATCAATAAAACTATGTGTAGAGATCATTTTACACCCTGCCCGTGTCATTTGGCCATGCTTGTATACCTCTATCCATGTCGTGTACACCAGGCCATGTCAGCGTCAGAGTACATGGTGTTTGTATGACTGTGTACTCTTGGTCATGTCTATGTACCCTCCAAATTACACATCAAGATGTCTATGAAAAGTCACATGGAGTGTGACCATGTCACATGATGTGTGATATTTAACTCACCGTGAAACCCTAGCGCCGCACCCAAGGGGTCCCACATTGCGTGTAATCTGGAAATACATTCTGTGTACCACATGATTTTATATATCTATTAGGATATATTCCAAATCATCCTCCCCACCACCAGATCTTCTTCCCTCATTGGAACCTATAGATCAGAGGTTTTTCGATTCCTTCCATCACCGCTGGCTGAAATCCAAGTTCAGATCTGCTCAGAAAATGATCCATCAAGCCAAATCAGTCACTGCACATCAAAACTGGGAAGAACGAAAACTAAAAATATTTTTTGATTTTCCTTTGATCTCCCACTATTATCAACACACCTTGATCATATCCTTGATCATGAATCAAGCCCAAAATATCAATCTGTTGTGCGGAAGAACGATCACGCAATGTTCAAATACCTAGTATTAAAAAAACCATGGGCCAAAAGAAATACCCAAGATGAAAGTGAAAAGAAATGGGGGATAAAACCATAAGACAAAAGATTTGAGGAATGAATATCCTCCTTTTTTTGTTCAGCCTTTATCTTCTATTTAGAAAAATATAGACAAAGAGGATAATTTACAAAATGAACAAAAATAATTTGATTAATTTAATCTACCATCGATGTGAAAATAAATTATGTTTGTGGAATTGATCTATGTTCTACTAGGATATTAGAACAAGATGTAACTTAAAAAATAAAACATTCTATATGTAGTTTGGATCGATCAATAATGAATAATGGTTCTACGTTGATGTCTTTTATGAGATCTATGAACTCCATTGGTGCAATGATCCTCGATCCAGTCCCGATTTGTCATCGTTCTCCAAGAAGACTCTCCTCAAATGGTCTCTAGATATCCAAGGATTAGAGGATAATGCTAAGAAAAACTCCATAACTGTATATTTAAATAGGAATCAAGTCACTATTTAAAATAAAAATAAATTAAATCTTTTAATTTATTTATTTAATTAATTCCATGACCATGACTACTTTTTCAAAAATTCCACACATCAATAAATATTATGTCATGCCTAGGGTAAAATCCACATTCTAAAATAAATAGTTCCCTCAAATTTCTTATTCAGGACCCCATTTGTAAGTTATTATACTTTTTTAGGAAAATTGCATGTGTGTGATATTTAATATATTTCAAACATTTATTCTGGCCACACCGAGTCTCCAAATCACATGCCATCTTAGCACCTAGTTTCCAAAAGAATCCATATAATATATAAATATAATACATGGAAAATTTGATTCATTAAAAATATAATCTATGGGGGTTAATGTGAAATTCATTTTCGAAAAATAAATGAATAAAATTGAGTGTAAAAAGGATTGAATCTATGAGTTAGTTAGGTTTCAATTATTTATTTAATGATCAATTCCTCTTAGAGATGGTTTATTATGGATAAAATATGGTGGTCAAGATCCTATATATACTATTAAAATTTAAATAGTAGGGTGTTTTATTCATCCATATATATGAAAATATATAGTGTCACCAATTATTCTTCTTCTAGGGTGGGGAAATCATGTTGTAGGTCACCTTATACAAAGTGATTATATGATTCTTCCAAATTTAGATGATCCCTATAAAGTGTTTGAGTATGAATATGTTCTTAATAATCTCCTCCAGCTAATTTTATGTGATGGTTGATGATATTAATTCTTTAAGTAACTCATTTTCTACCTCTTTGGGTTCTTTAACATAAAAAATGGGTGGTGAAGTCTCTTTTACCACTAGTTCTAGTTCTTTCTCTAGTTTTTGCTCCTGATATGCATGAATATATTTATCTTTCCATCTCATTTATCTCCTTAACTCTTGAATTTTTTATTTAATAACTTGAAATTTTTATTCATATACATTATGAAATCATTCTTCATGTGGTTTCACATAAGAGTATCTAGTCTATGAAGCAAAATCAAAATTTTAAAATATCATAGAAAAATATTTTTTAAGTTTTTAAGTTTGTTCATTTATTTAATAAAACTAAATAAAGTTATATACAAAACGTGAATATAAATAGTGAGAGAAGACCTTTTGGTTTTCCAAAAAAATATTCCATGTTTTGGCACAACTATTTTATAATGGTACAAAAGATATTATTTATTTTCATAGTATAACACAGTGGGTAACCATGGCCATCTTACTTGAGGAGTTTTCATAGTTAATCACTCATTATTCAAAATTCAATTTTCATATTTTTGGCGTTTTATTTATATTAAAGTAAAGAAATATGGTTTATTGAGATTGTGGAATGAAAAACCTAAAAATAAACATGCAATGTAAATATAATGAATGCAGAAAGAATAACTTGTTAGAAATAAAGGAAATTCTCCCAAAAAATCAATCTAGAGTGAGACTTAATCATATTATTATTAGTTTCATACTTACTTAATGAAAAAATACATCATATGTGTGAACATCCTATTCTACCGAGGTTGTGAATATATAGTGTACTCATTAGTTGCACTACACATCCACCTCCTCCATTGAGGGAAAATATTATAGAAAGAAGAAGCTAGACCTTAGATACCAAAAAGATACACAAATGTACTTTACACAATTTAGATAACCCTTGTCATAACTCTAATTAAATAAGAAAAATTAAGCATGAATGTGAAAATACTTGTTTTTAGTATTGGATTACTCCCTCAAGGGAGTCACTGAGTTAGTCATTCATAACTCTGAGTTAAATAGATAACAATGAAGAAGATAATGAGGAGAGAAAATTAGAGTGAAGAGAGAGATAATTAAACAATGATTGAAAAATGAGAGGAATTAATTAAAAATTGTAGTATTTGATTATATAATAAAAGGAAATAAACTATAGAAAATAATAAATTCTCAATGTAGTAGAAAATTATCTAGATTTTTTAGTGTAGTGATTGATCCCCTTTATAGTATCACTATCTTCTTATTTATATGAAGGAACCTCCTTATTCTTACTTATAACTTCCCATTAAAATATTACCCTAATTCAGGTTAGGATCTTTATGATCAAACCTATACAAATTGCACAAAAAATTTTCAATCAAAGTATACTTTAATTTATTTACTCAATTACTTCTAAAGATCTAATGAGATATTTATATTTTAAAACCTTATGACCCACAACTTTGAACATTCCTCATTTATCCTTCACCATGGAATGAGAATATCTTCTTGATATCTTTTATTCCTCCCATGAAGTGTAAAACTTATTCAACATTAAAAAATTCCTCATTTCATGTAAGGGTAATCAGAATCAGCTCACACCACGCCATGGAATAACATTATATATTTTCCCATTTAACTGGTTGTTTCCTCCATTATAAAAAATACATATAATATCTAGATCCATATTTGTAACTTTAAAAATATTCCTTCTAAGGTAATGTAACTTTTATATATCCTACAAAAACATAGTGATACCATTATGTAGATAGTCCTGAACTTTATGTGGGTTTCAATTTAATGAACTTAGAGTTTTAGGTGTATTATGAGTTAATTTCATCCTTTATCCATGTGTTTTTGAGTTATGAATTGTTTGGATTGATTTACATGGGTTTAAAGTTATTTATGGAGAGTTTTAGGGTCCTTAAATGGGGTGCATAGTTAGGGTAAATTGTACTGTTGTTCCTATGAAATCGATTATCTTATTTGGAGAAGGACAGTGGGTGGAACACAGTTAGAGCATGATTAGTGTAAACCATGTAGCATTCCCCAGAAACCATGTAGATTCTAAAATAGGATAAAATCATGATTTTTGAATGGTTTACCAAATCAAGTGACCAAATTTTATGGGTAACAAGGAGTGGTAGAATGCCTCATATGGTTGGTGTACAGTTTAGAAAACCATGAAACCAAACTGTTTACATGTGATTTAATAAACCAAAAATCCTCTTTAAAAACCACTACTAGTCTGAATTGACTCATTATTCTTCCTAATTTCTTCCCTCTTGAATCTAGAGACTCCAAAATCTATCCTTAGTAATTTTATTCCATTTTGAGAAATATTTCGGTGGATCCAAGCATGTTGGTGATTGGGGAATTAAGGTATATGATCTACGAACCTTCATTCTTTGGGTTTCTTCTAAATCCACCATTTTTCCATTGATAAAAATCATAGATATTCATTTTCATAGCTATATCCATAGATTACGATTCCATTTACTGATGAATTCTTGAATCTTCGATATATCGATAACGTATCTATTATGTTGGAAGCCTTTATTTGATCAATCCTAGAACTAGCAGTTTTGGTGAATCCTAAGAGGTATATTAGTGTAGATCAATTTCCTTGGGCTTTGAATATTATTTAATCTCATCTTATAACCCTACATGTGATTGAGTTGGGATCGATTATTGGGATTCTTAGCTTGTAGGCTCAATTCGATTGGTGTATGGGTGTGACTTAGATGTTGTCTCTTAATACGAGATTGTAGTCAATGAGCTAAATGTAGGAAGTGCATACCTTCTTAGTCATTTATTTTGAATTTTTTCTTTTTTTGGTTTGAGTTTATGCCTAGGGTAGATACCCTTGCTTAGTTGGTATACTTAACATACTTAAGGTGGCCTGTGAGATCCTAGTTTGGATGGACTGTGTGTTATTTTCTATTTCATTTATTATTTTATTACCATTTCATAGTCTATGGAATTTTAGTATGCCATGTTATTACTTATTATTTTATTGATCACTTACATACTATTTCATAGTGAGTGGATTTTTTTGTTGTGATATATTTTTCCATTATGTGTTGAGCATTATATATGGACTTGTGTATATCCTATGAAATCTTTATTTTAGCATTAGGGTTAATAGGTGGAACTGATAGATTTTAGCTAAATACTTATAGGGGATCTTGAAAAACATGACTCATTGGACATAGCCTACATAGGATGGTTAGTACATTATCATGGAATGTTTCCCCTAAAAGGATTATATACATCATTGGAAGAGTGTCCATATATGTTGACATGATTAATCGATGGGAAAAATCCTTACATATGGGTGAGGGTCCATTATTCAAGAGTTATATACATATGTACCATAAAAGTTGGGTAGGTAGTCATGTGACGCAGGAGATACTTGCATTATAAGGTGGGTTTGGAGTTGTTCCTTAAATGCTAAAAGTGATTTTTTATTAAAGGATGATGATGTTAATTAGAATTATCGAAGTCATGTTGTTGGATATACTTGATATTCTTCTATAATAGTACTAAAGTAGGTATAACTAGAGTTCGTGGTAGTTTGGTTTGTGCATGATCCCTCCTTATATGATTGATTGTATAGTTGGGGGAAAATTTACTTTACATTATGTCATACACTTTCTTATACATGAACACTTATGTTATTTGTGCATTGGTGGTGTCCTACTAGGTTTACACTCAAACCCTACATGGGAACCATCATGAATGTGTAGACATCATGACTAGAGATTCAGTGAAGAGTAAGAAACCTGCGATAGGTTGCTGAGGAGCACAGATTTGGGATGTAACGAACTAAGTTTTTACACCTTAAATAAATAACATGTTCAATAGATTTCTATACACATAATACCAAAACAAAAAATATAAACCATTTTATGGTAGTATATTTATCAGGTATAAAAAGTGGTAATAGAATTAGGAAATATATAAATATATATATATATATATATATATATAAATACGAAAAAAATGAAATAAAAATTCACTTTAAATATTGACACAATTAGTACAACTAAACAATTAATAAAATATTTTTTTACGATAAAAATTTATTTTATAAAATTTTTATTTTTAAAGTTTTATATATTTATGATCAGCAATAATTTAAGAAGAATTTTTAATATATAAAAAAATAATTTCCTACAAAAAAATTATTTTTGAAGGTTTTTTATGATTTTATTTTACTGTTAAATTTATAAATTTTTGTATTGTAATTTGAAAATATCAACATCTTTTTTGGATTTATATTTTCATGTTACCTTTATAGTAAATTTTTTATTTTAAAAAAAATTAATTTTTATGTGAATAATTAGAAATATAGTTTTTACAAATAACATGACTTTTAAGAAATTATTAGTATATAAGCATGAGATGAAAATTTATAAAACATTTTTATAAGATAAAATATGTATTTTAAGTGTCAATTTAAAATTTTAATTTTTTTTAATTTATAGTCCCATATTCTACATATTTGATCTTAAGTTATATTTTCTTAAAAAACATTATTAATACATTATACATTTTTTATTTTGAAATTAATTTTTATCACTCCTAAAAATCGAATCAAATAAAATGTATTTCAAAATTTTAATCATTAGGTCAAAATTATATAATAGGGACCATTTTATTGTTTTATTCATAAAGGCTAAATTACCTAAGAAAAAACTAGTTACTATGGTGAGAACTAAAATAGTAAAAATGATTATCCTTAGGGGTACAAGACCTAACATGTTTTTAATTGAGTGGTTGAAGGATCTATTAACCTTATATCTTCTTTAATCCATTATTTCCCAAATTTTGAGTCACTTTTCTTGAGAGTGACTTTCCATCATTGAAAAGTTTTGGGTATTTAAAAAATAGTACTCTTCTTCACTTATAAAGGGGAACTCTCTCCCTAATCCCCTTTAAAAAACATTAATTTCATATTAAACATTTCCCCATACTATCTTAAACACTCATATACACCTTAATTAGGTTATGGTATTCTCAAAAGACTATCCCTTAAAGGTTTAATCCCATTCACAAAAGAGATAATCCATGAAGTGAGGTATAAGTTCCTAACCTCTATCTCTATTTTTTATTTATTTATATTATATTATTTTTTATTAAATTTAATATAAACATATTAAAATGATAACATAAGTATCATTATTATACTGATATTTTATTATAATGATGGTACAAGAATTAACCACCCTCCCCTTTTCTATTAAGAAAAAAAAACATGAATCGTGCATTGTGTGGGCTACCACATCCAAGAATAAATATGTTTCATTACCCTTCAGTTTCAAACATTAATGGTTTTAGTTTATATTTTATGAGTATATATGGTATAAAATTAAAATATACTATTAATATAATTCTTTTTGGATAAAAAAAATGTAACAATCGTTATAATGTAATACATAGATATTAGTAAATAACCCAAAACTAGTTTATCACCATTTTCAAATTCATGAAACATGAATAAAAAACCCATTTAATGGAATTATATCCTTATATGTATTTATAAAACATAAATTCATGTACATTTAATTGTTTTCAAATGACGATCTTTTTGATGAAAAGGAATATAGACACCACTTTTGGGAACCTAGTTCAAAATGGTCAAGATTATTAACACATAATGTTGAAAAAAAGATTATAATAATCTATTACATGAAGAGATTGTTATTAATGAAGATTAGAAATGGAAATTTATTTGAATAAGGTTTTTAAATAGGTAATTAATATCTTTATATTTATGACACATGAGTTTAAATCACTTTCTTGTAAATTAAGGTTAAATGTAAGGGAATTGGTAAATCAAACTCATTTCACTTAGTTATAAAATTTCGTATTGAAATTATTTTTTCTAATAATTTCTATTTTTAAATTATATTCACTTTAAATTTCTATGGAAAAAGTGTTTTTGAACCAAAAACATTTTCAAGAAAGGTTTTATTTTTATTTTTCTTGAAAACAAATGAGACTTTTTTAAAAGAGGCTCATAATTTTACAACAATGAATGAAAAATGTTTCTAAAAGCTCCTTTCATGATTTTCCTCATTATATTCAAGTGATATATCTAAAATGGATTCATTTTTCCTACTTCACACTATATTTCTATAAATTATGTTATTATTTTTGGTGATCAAGTTTTAGGTTTCAAATGATTTAATTTATGATGTTATTTTTTTACCATTTAGATGTTTTATGAAACCCATTTTTTTATTTCCATGGGGTTTTTATAAAAATTGAATTATTTTAATTTGGATATTTTATAAAACAAAATTTTATTTCCATGGGTTGTTTATGAAGTGTAAATTATTTTCATATGGAAGTCTTCTAAAACCAAATTTATTTCCATGGTTTCTATATGATTTGAAAAGTGGATGATTTTAAAGCGACACATGTTATTATTGATGAATGATAGGTTGGGCCCTATATAATCCTTAAATTTATTTGTTAAAAGTTGATATATCATAAGAAAATTATTTTTGAGTAAGTTTTAGTTTCCCGTAGTCATGGGAACTTATGGTGGGGAACATGAAAGTAATTCTTCCTTATACGAATGTATGAATTTTTTTGAAAAGAAGTTATGTATTCTTATCTTATAATCTCATGGTGTGGCCCATGAAAGTAATGTTTCCCTATGAGAATGATTGTTACATAGTTAATTGATTTATTTTAACAACCCCAATCCTATACTCCCAAATCAGATTCTAAGAAAAAAATCTTTACATTTATGGTTTTGATACCAATAAATGAAGCATAATTTAAACCATACTAAAATTTCAACATCGAAAAGAAATATTATATCACTTACATATGCAAGGACCTTTTAGTTTTAGATTTTTATATAGAATTAAGAAAAACAATTACATAAAAACTTTGACAAATAAATAAATGGTTCATAAAAATATACATAATCTATAACTATGTTCTTCACATCTAGTAAAATTATTCCGCATAACATACTTAAAACATTTATTCAAAACCTAGGAAAAAGGAAACATAATAAAGGTGAGCTCAAACATCCTGTAAGGGTATAAATAAGAATTAAAAATTATATTTCCTTAGTGAGCATAATATAAACATAATAGTTTGATGACATAATAAAATTTAATGAGAAAAACACAAGAGAATTTATACTAATAAAAATATCAATCATAAAAAATGTGACATGGAATAAATATTTAACAAATTCAAGAGTCATAAGAATCAATAATTATGAGCCAGGTGATGAAAATCTTAATCATAGGACCCATTAAAACTTATAGAAAGCATAGAGAAAATTAGTTGGTATCTTGAAAAATTATCTTTATAGAACCATTACAAGAACCCTTTCAGATGGGATAACCATACCAGGTTAATACCCATAATCTCTTAGGAGTAATTTGTTATCCTTTTAACACCATTATCTATAAGGAGTTAATTGTATTCAGTAAACTCCGTCATTATTACCCAATTCATTGGTAATATATATCATGATCACACATCACCATGATCTATAGTGGGCTCACCAATAATTAATTTACAATTTCCAAGACCCATAAAATAGTTATAAACATGAAAATTTTTATTTTTCAACATAACAACAACATAAATTGATTTACCCATGTAAAAGAAATAGATTCCACGAAAATTACTTTTAAAAACTCATAATATATCTGAAGAAAGAAAAAGGATGGTATCATTACAACATATCCCTGAGGTTTCATAATTAAAATCAATGGTTGTTGTCATTTATGAATAGAAATAACATAAAAATCATTAAAAACATTCTTGAGGAAAATACCATTCCCACTTTGAAAATCACTTCTAAAAACTAAAAAATTACAAAATACTATGAAAATAGTTTTTTTAGAAGTAAAACTTGTAAAATTATAAAGTAATATTAAAATAAAACAATGTTTATTAGGGTTGGAAAATCCATTCAATTTGTAAATGTTAAAAATAAATATACTTTTCAAACTTTTGTAAAGAGAGTCAAAAGTGACCCATGTGAAAAATATTAAGAAATTTATTTTTTAAAACTATTAAAATAAAGTTAAATATCATGTAAAATAACCTTAGTAAATTATTTATGTTCATAACATAACATTATTTAATAAATTTTAGAAACCAATTTTATTGAAGAGAAATATTCCTGATCTAAAAGATGAAAAAAGACTAGTATCACTTAAAAAAAATTCTTAATGTTTCATTAATAAATAAGTGTTGAAATGGAAATTTAAAATTTAAAAAAATTATAACTAGAGTAAAACAATATAGACTTTTTTCAAGAAATTAAGTGCCTAAAATTTACCCTAAATAACCTTTAACATAACAAATCTTTAAAATAAAGGATATTGCAACATAAAACCTTTACCACTTTGTAAACCTTCGAATCAGAAGTCATTGAAAGAAAGAGTATGATATGAATCTATAAATACCATGAAATAAATTAATAAATATGTAAAAATTAATCCATGATTCATTATGTACACTATAAAAATAAATAATTGTGCAATCCATAAAACAAGTCTCAAGAAAATGAGATTGAGAGAAAGAAAACCCTTACAAAGATCGTAACTTTTAAAGTGATAATTAATCATTTAAGTGATTATATAAACATATTTAAATAAATATAAAACAAGTGTAAATAAATAATAAAACAATTTAGATATAGATTAACACATAACCATGTAATAACAAAGTCTATGAAGAAGAGTTATTACCCAATGAAAGGAAATTGAGTTAAGAAACCCCTTACAACTTGGTAACTTTCAAGTCAAATCGTCTTGGATGAAATAATTTGGATTTAAAATTAAAATATTTTGAATTATAAATTATTCATGATATAACATGAAAAATGGAAGTATATATACCATATAAAGTAAATTAGGTTCATAATAATTTAAACATGCCTCAATGATGGGAAATTGAGGTGAAATCCCTTACCTCCAATACAAACATTATATGTATGTCCTTTAAAACCTATATAATAAACATATATCAATTATTTACTTGTGTAATAAAATTATATAGTTTATTAATTTATAATTAAACCATTTTTTCATTTATTATGATGATATATATAATTACTTATCATTTATGTCCACATCAGGTGTTTTGAGGACGTTCAATTCATAATTTCAAAACAACTTTTGTGTGCTCACTGTGGTAAAAATGGTTCATTATTCCATAATATATATAATAATAATCATGAAATAATTATAATTTTTATTCATTAATAATAATTTTAAAACCATCAGTAAATATGGTTATGAAAAATTAATTATATTACAATCACAGAGAGAATAGGTTGTACGTACGCATGAGTAACATTTCCATTTCTCAAAGATCATGGAAGATAGAAGGTAAGTAATATTTTATATTTAAATAATTATTATTATATATTAAGTATAATATTATCTTTTTAAATAATTTATATATATCATCCCTGTGATGAGGTGATGAAAAAATCACATCGTTTCGTGGAGGTGGTAATCCACATATACACATGAACGACATTATCATTTTTCAGTGGATGTAAAGATAAGAAAATTGATGACATATTATAATTATTTAATGATAATAATGTCATTAATATCATATATATAAATTCAATACATAATTATAACCATCCATGAGGGGTGGTTATGGAAAACAAATAACATTAGTACGTGAGGCGGTGGTCCATCATAAACACGAACAATGGTTTCATTTCCCATTTAATGGAAGAATAGATGGATATAAGTTATGATATTTACATAATAATATATAATAATAATTAATATACTTATTTTATTATTTTATAATTGTTTAAGAATATTTTAATGAGGTATTAGAATAAATAAATTAAAAGAGGCCATGTTCGACGATTACCTCTTCTTCGATAGACCCCCATTAGATCCCTTATTAAGGACCCTTGGGATATTATTTTAAGGAAAAAAACTCTAATTTATGTATGGGTAATTTTGTAATATAATTGGGAAGATTTTAGGAAATATATATGTCTCAATGTGGTGTAAAGAATATAACATAAGGGTGTCCTTTTATAAGGGAGGGAAATAGCATTTTTAAAAATTCAAAATGTATTATAATATAATATGTGTACAACTCATGTAAAATAGTTCAAACAATGACATTAATTAAAATATAAGTATTATATGGTATTAATATATTCATAAAATAATTTTTTATAGGTTTATATATCATTTTAAAACTTATCTTTTGAATTAAACCCTTGGTTAACCAATTTTAACCTTAATTGTAGTAATGATTTTTTCAACATTAAAGGGTTATAATTTTACATATAAGATGAAAATTGATTCATAAATGTATATTTTATGAAATTTTAGAGCATTTATCATCATAATTTTCCCCTTTTATTTTTTTATAATTTTTAAATGATTTAATAAAATATTATTTAACATAAAATATCATTAATGTCATTTTTAACACTATTATTTAGTCTGACTTTAAAGGAAAAAAGATAGAAATTTATTTCAAATATAAAACTTCACACAAAAATAATATGTTATAATGATTTATAAATTTCATGGCTTATAATAAATTAAAAAAATATTACTTCTAGAGTTTTTAAAATCATTTACTTGATTTGTTTACTATTTTTACAAGTAACATGTCAGTGCTGTGTAAGCATTTAAGGTAATTATTTCATCACTAAAAATTGAAAATAAATTATCTTTAAATTCTTTTTATAATTAAAATAATTAATTATAAATGAAAATACATTATTTTTATCCACTTCACAAAATATTAAAAATATTAAAACCAATACACTGCCATTTTTGACTTTATCCTTTACTTAAAATATTATAAAGCTCAAAATCAAAGATAAATGGAACAAAGGTCATATTTTCAAAGTTAGGATGATTATGGGTGATATATACTAATACAATGAAATTAATTCAAGTGTTTTAATTAATTTTAATCCTTATCTCATTAGTTTTAATAACAATTAACTAATTTTACCTTTACTATAGAAATGAAAATTTACTAGGATTTCTATTCATATTTACTAAAAAATAAGTTGAAATTATTAAATATTATTAATTATTATGATTAGAAATATGAAATCTATTTTATAAAATTAAATTAATATAAGCGACATAATTTAATTTAAAATTAAACCTATAAAACAAGGTAAAAAACAATTTTCTAGAAAAATGCATTTTTAAGTATAATATTGTTTATACCAAATTTAATTTTATTATTGATTCCAATAAAATTTATTGAATTATTTTTAATAAAAAATAACTAATAAAATTTTAAAACTAATCCAAAATATTATGTGAATTTTTAAGTACTTGAGAAGAAAAACAATTCAATAAAAATTAGTATTTTCACTATTCATTGAAAAATAATTTTTTTTTATAAAATTAGGACAGATTAAACCTAATATAATTTTGAAATGATTAATTTAAAAATTATATCCTTTTGTTTTAAAATAAAATTTATAGAATTTCTAAAAATTAATTCTAATATTTACTCTTAAAAACAATAAAAAATATTTTTGAAGTAATCAGATTTTTGAAGCATAAAATGACTTTATTAAAAAATTCAGTACTTATTTCCTAAGAATTAATCAAATTTTTTATTGATTATGACCTTTATTTATATTTAATAATGTGTTTAATCTTATTATTATCCTATAGTTCAACATCTTGGTTATAAATATATCATTTTTATATTTGAATATATTGGTTCGTTTAAGCTCAATGTTGCATGTTGTATATGCTATCAAACATATTATGATTTCAAAATATTAGGATATTTAATTCTACACCCATTTAATAAATTATGTCCTCTCATTTTAAACTTCAGATTGATATTCAAGGGTTTGAAATTTTAAAATACCTTTGTTAAAAACACATATTTTAAAGAGGGTTGATAAAACATCCTCTTGGAAAAGGGAAAATGGAAATTCACAAGTCATTTGGAATAACACATAGCTATATTTCCTATTCAAAAGACATTCATGGAAGTAAAAATATGGACATGTAGGAAAAATTAATGTCCAAATAATGAAATAGAGTGACAGGGAAAATTGATCACAAGAAAGTTAATGATCATGATAAAGTTAATGATAAAAAAACATAAATCTTTGAGGTGTGAAAAAAGACCACAGATTCATTAGAAATGAAGGTAATATGATAATATATATTTTTAAGATCATTTTCCAAGATTTGAGATATTCCTTTACCATATATACTAAGAACATAATAGAATATACTTACTTAACAAGAATAATTTCTCCCTTTAATCAATTTCCACCACAATCTCATTTTTTTTCCAAATAATGAGTATTCATGATGAAGTGTTCATACCTAAAGTATTAAAATAAACTTATAACAAACCAAATAATACAAATAATAATAATAAAATATTCCTTCTATCTTTATATATTAACCAACATTTAATTGGTTAGCACAAGGTAAGATAATATCCAAAATTAACAAACCTTAATACGTAGAAATAATACATTAATCTCTAAAATTCAATAATAATACAAAAGGTTCAACATAGATCATTCCATAAATTAATAACTGTATATCCAAAATAACTACAACAATATCAACATGAAATAAATTCTTAACAAAAAAGGTTATCTCATACCTTTCAATTTTCATCCCCAAAAATGTAATAGCACTCTTCTAAAAGAAGACTTCTTGTTAATCCTAAGGGTTATAGAGACCTCAAACTAATAAAACATCTCCCAAAATATATTTAATCACCGTAGAATTCCATAACCTAAAACATAAAAAAGGGTGTCTATTACTTTGAACTCATAATCAACCTTAAAATTATAATCCCATGATGGTATCCATAACTCTTAAGTTAACCTCACATGAAAACGTCCTAATATATAAAGTCATCTAAAACTTTTCTCTAATACAAACTGTAATGGCCCTTGATCCACACTCCCGGATCTGGTTCTAAAAACATAATCTTTAAATTTATAGTTTTATACCAATAAATATGAACCAATTTCAACCATCTAAAACGTACAAAATCAAAAGGAAATATTGGAGCACTTACATACCCTTGGAAAATTTATGTTTAAAGTTTTAGTGAATTAGGGAAAACACTTATATAATAACTTTGATATATAAACAACTGGTTTATAAAAAATATATCATCTCCAAATAAGTTCTTCACAAATAGTAACATTCATAGTCATAACATACTTAATTTTGTTTTCAAAACCTAGGAAAAAGGAAACATAATAAGGATGATCTCAAACACTCAATAAAGGTAAGCATAAGAATTAAAAATTAGATTCCATTAGTGAGTGTAAGACAAACATAATATTATAATGACATAACCATACTACATGATAATAACATAAGAGAATTCAAACCCATAAAAACCTGGATAATAAAACATGTGACATGGTATAAATATTTAACAAAGGAAAGAGTGATAAGAATAAAAAATCACGAGCCACGTGATGTCAATATTGATCACATGAACCATTAAAAACATATAGAAAGCATAGGGAAAATTTGTTGGTATATTGGAACATTATCTTCATATAACCCTTACAATAACCCTTACAGATGGGATAAACATACATAGTTAATACCCATAATCTCTTAAGAGTAACATGTTAACATGTTAACTCTATCTTCTCTTAGGAGTTACTTATATTAAGTTCAATATATCATCATTATCCAATGAATTAGAGATCTATATCAGTCCTACCCAACATCATGAGTTATATCGGGCTCACCTGTTATTCAATAATAATTTCCAAGAACTATAATATAATCATAACACATGAAATTTTTCATTTTCAATATAACAATAACCATAAATTGATTTATTCATGGAAAAGAAATAGGTTCCATGAGAATCCCTTTAAAATAATCATAATACATTTAGATAATGAATAAGGATGGTATACTTACAACATATCCCTATTAGGTCATACGTAAAACCAAGGGTTGTTCATGTTGATAAATAAAAATACCATAAAAAATCATCAAAACCATTCTTAATAAAAATACCATTTCTACATTGAAAATAAATTAAAAAAAGTAATAATTCAAAAAATATTTTAGAAATAATTTTATTTGAAAATAACCTTAGAAACATATAAATTATTTATCAAAGAAAATGATGGTCATGAAGGTAAGAAAATATGTTTATGTTATAAATGTTAAAAATAAAAATACTTTTGAAAATTTTGTAAAGAGAGTCAAAAGTGACCCATATAGAAAATGTTAAGAAATTTCCTTTTAAAAACATTTAAAATATGGAAAAATATTATGTAAAATAACTTTATTAAATCATTTTTATTTATAAAAGAACATTCTTGAAATAATTTTTAAAAACATTGAAATAGAAGAGAAAGATTCCTCACCTAAAAGAAGATACAAGATCATTATCACTTACAGACAACTTTCTTGATGTTTATTTAATAAATATGGGGAGAAATAGAAATTAAACATGCAAACTAAATTTATAGATAGATTATAAGAAAATATATGTGATTGAATAAAATAATAGAATATTATTTTCTCCCAAGTTACCTTGAATATAAACATCCTTGAAAATAAAGAAGATTGTAACATAAACATTTATAAATTTGGTAACTTTAGAATCATAATTCATTGAAAGTAAGAGTATGATATGGATATATAAATCCCATTAATTACATGAATAATTTTACAAAATTAATTCATGATTTATTAAGTAAACCATACAAGGAAATCATGGTGCACAACATGAAACATGTCTCATGAAAATGAGATTGAGACAATGAAATCCCATGAAAAGATCATAAATTTTGAAGTGATAATTAATTCATTAAGTGATTATGTAAACATATGTAAATCTATATAAAATTAACGGAAATAAAACACAAAAAAATTTATAGATAAATTCACACATAATCATGTCATAATAAAGTCAATGAAGAAGAGCTATTACCCAATGAATGGAAAATGAGTTAAGAAACCCCTTACAACATAATAACTTTCAAGTCTAATACCCTTGGTTGAAATAATTTGGTTTGAAAATAAAAATAACAATAATTATAAAGTATTTATGATATAGTATTTAAAATGGAATTATATACACAATATAAAATAAATTATATGTATAATAATTAAAACATTCACCGATGAATGAAAATTGAGATGAAATCCCTTACCTCGAGTCCAAAATTTATATGAATATCCATTAACACATTTATAATAAAAATATATAAATTATTTAATTATTTAATATTCTTTTAGTTTTATTAATTTATAATTAAAAAATTTTCTTCATTTATATCAATGACATGTTTAATTACTTGATCATTTATTTCCACGTCTCGTGTTTTAAGGACTTCTAATTCAGAATTTCAAAATAGAATCATTGTGTTGACCTTGGTTAAAAGGGTGTAATTATTTAACCACCTACAGAATAATAATAATAAAATAATTATAATTTTTATTAATTAATTATACTTTTAAAACCAACCATGAAATATAGTTATGAAAAATTAATTACGTTACAATCATGGTGACGACAAGCCATATATACTCATGATTAACATTTCCATTTTTCAATGACCATGAAAGAAAGAAAGAAATAACTATATTATATTTAAATAAATATTATTATATCATAAATATAATATTATATCTTTAAATACTTTATATATATCATCCATGTTATGTGGTTATAAAAAATGAATCACATCGCTTCGTGGAGGTGGTAATCCACACATACACATGAACAACATTATCATTTTTCAATGGATAGAACAATAAGATAATATATGATATATTATATTCTAAAAATAATATTTATTTAATTAATTTAATATATATACATTAAATTCATAATTATTACCAACTGTGAGAGGTAGTGATGGAAAACTAATTACATTGGTTCACGAGATGGTTGTCCTCCATACAAACGAACGACGAATTCATTTCCCATTTGATGGAAGAGGAGATGGATATAGGTAATAAAATTAAAAACATAACATTTAAGAATATTTAATATACCTATTTTAATATTTCATAATTATTTATGATAATTTTAAGTAGGTAGTATAAGAAATCAATTGAAAGAGGTCGGGTTGGACGATTACATCTTCTTCGGCATACTTCCTTTCGATCTTTTCTTATGGACCCTTGGAATTATATTTTAAGAATATGATAACTTATAATTCATAGATATTTAATTTTATAAGGAAATTTGGTATGTTTTTTTGATATATATTGCTCAAAATGGTGTAAAAAAGATAAAGGAGGGGTGTCCATTAATAAGGGAGAGAAGGGACATTTTTGGAAATTCAGGAAATATTATAATATAATATGTCTCTAACTCATGTAAAATGGTTAAAAAATGAAAATAATTATGATATATAGAGAAAATGGTCTTAATATAACCATAAAATTAAAATTTTATAGGTTTATATATCATTTTAAACCTTATATTTTGGACTTATCCCTTGGTTAACTAATTTTACCCTTAACCGTGGTAATGACCATTTCAATATTAAATGGTTATAATTTTACTTATAAGATAAAAATTGACCCATAAATGGATATGGTATGAAATTTTAGACCATTTATCATAATATTTTTTCTCTTGAAATATTTTTATTATTTTTAAATAATTTAATAAAATATTATTTAGCATAAAATATAATTAATTATAATTTTAACACTATTCATTTAGTTTTAATTTTAAGAAATAAATATGAGAATGAATTTTGAATATAAAACTTTATCACATAAATATTATGTTATATTGATCTATAAATCTATGAGATACTATAAATTACAAAAAAAATGCTTTTATAATTTTTAAAATCATTTACACTATTTTTCTACTACTTTCACAAGTACTGTGTAGGTGTTTCATAAGCATTTAAAGTAATTATTTTATGACTAAAAATTAAAAATAAATTACCATGACAAAAAATAGTTCATAATTCAAGTGAGAAATTATAGCTAAACATAATTTTTATTTATACATTTAAAGAAATATAAAAAATATTAAAATAAAGAGAGTGACATTTTTGACATTATACTTTACTTAAACTATTATAGAGGTCAAAATCAAGGTCAAATGAAAAATGGTCATATTTTATAATTTTGGATGATTATGGTTTAAATATACTAATATATTGAAATTAAGTTAAGTTTTGGAATGAATTTGAAGCTTATCACAAAGTTTTAACCACAATTAACCCATTTTATGTTTATTGTGGAAATTAAAATTTATTATGATTACTATTTATATTGACCAAAAATTAAATTGAAATTTTAACCTAATAATAATTTTCTAATTTCAAATATTGAATCCATTTTATAAAATTCAATTTATATAAGTAGTCTAATTGAATTTAAAATTAAACCCCCAAACATGATGAAAATTGATTTTCTAGAAAAATGCCTTTTGAAGTATAAACAAGCTGTTTTTATACCAAATTAAATTATAATGTTAATTATAATAATATTTATTGGATTATTTTTAATAAAAATAAACTAATTAAATTTTAAAACTAATCCAAAAAATAATGTGACCTTTTAAGTACCTAAAAAATATATATTTTAATAAAAATTAGTATTTTTCACTATTTATTGAAAAATTAAACTTTAAAAAAATTCTAAAAAATTTATCTAAAGGAAATTTTGAAATGATGAATTAAAAAATTATATCCTTTTTATGAAATAAAATTTCAATAATTCTTATAAATTAATTATAATTTTCTCTCACAAAAAGCAATCTATTTTAAAGAAAATATATTTTTAAAGCATAAAATGACTTCACTGAAAAATTGTGTGATTATTTCCTAATAATTAATCAATACATTTTTATTGATAAGGAAATGTATATATATATATATATATATATCATAATGCAATTAATCCTATGCATACCCACTAATTTAATGGGTGTGTTATACCTGTAACATTTAAATATTAATATTTCATGTTTTGTCTAAGCTCGATGTTGTGTGTTGTGTATGTTATTGAACATAGTGTTATTTTAAAATATTCAAATATTAAAGTTATTCATTTTGATCTTATACTATCACTATTCAAGGTTTATGTTAAATTATTCTTACTCATGATATAGATTTAATTTTTCTATGTCGATCTTTTATGGATTTAATTTCTTTTGTATTGTACATTCAATATCACCTATGTTTTATGGTTATCACTCATGAAGATATGATATTTTTCTTGTGCTCACGTTTTTACCTATTATTATAAAATCATCCTTGGTTAAATTTTTATTCACCCATTTTGATGTTTTTGAGATCACCCTTTTCCTATGTTTTCATTCCCTATGTTATGAGGATAAGTCTTACTAATGATATGTCTATAAGTTGGTCTAGTGTAGTGCCTTTAAGGTTAAGTGATCTAAAGTATTGCAAAACAAGATGATTATGTTTCTAGTCTATAAGTACATGAAACCTATTGGTCCTTTTTATAGTATTTTTTATGAAATATTATGTATATATCATTTAAAATATATAAAATAAAAGAATTCTTAGCTTGGGCCTCTATAGTTGGTATTAGAGAAAAGGAATAGTTACTTTTAGATATTAGAGAAACCATTTTGAGAATTAATATTAGAGAACCTTAGTCAAAAATTTTAAAAATGTTTCTAATTAGAGTAGGATATCTTAAAATATTGTTAAAGTATTGATAATGTGATTTTCATAGAAAATACATCCCTATATAGATACTAGAAAGTGGATACAAGGTCTGGCATAGTTTTACCTAGAGGTAATAACCCTAAAGAGGGCTTGTTGCATATTAACACAACTGTGACGTGGTGTATGAAAAAAGGCCTAACTGCACACCTAGATAGACACTACTAAGGGATATGTTTTTGTGGATCTCATACTATTTATAAACCATTCCTAATGATTGATTTCCTAGTTAATTTTAGGTATTATGTTAAGATGTATGAGAAAATAAAACTGAAAGTTTAACTAATAATGGTATAGTTTGAACTAAAATAATTATAGAGTAACAATATAGTGTGAAATAATAATATGTTTTAAGTACTTATCACTTATTTCATTCTATTTAATCACATAATTTCATTTGACACAAGTTTTCTAATAATTTGGAATCACTACCTCAATCAATGGATATCAAACTAGTTGCGAAAACACCTGGTATCACAATAATCACATCTAGGATAAGAAAATATTATCTAATTGATATTTGTGGGATGGTAATTAATACATATCTAATTATTCTATACTTGGTTTAATTTTATGTGATTTTGGGTATGGATTGGATATCTCTACAAACAGACCATCTTAATAATCAAGATAAGGAGATATCATTTCCTATTCATAATCATCATATTCTCAAGTATAAACAAAAAAGACTATCTAACCTTGGAAAAAATTAAATAATATGGGTTTTGATACCAACAAATGAGGGACACTTGACTCAAATGATTAAGGAGGAAGTCAACATTGATGAAATTCTAATTTCATGGGAATATATAGATTTATTTTTGAATGAATTTACTAGTTGTACCCTAGAGTATGATGTCAAGTTATCAATTAAACTTATACCTAGATCTATTAATATCTAAAGGGATCAATATATAATGGATAAAATTGAATTATAGGAATAAAATAACCATCTAAATGATAATTTATACAATGGTTTTATCTACCGCAGTGCTTCACTATAGAAATAACCAGTCCTCTTTGTTAAAAAGAATAATGGATCAATAAATCTTTTTATTGATTATTACAAGCTTAAAAATATATAAATTAAGAATAAATATTCTTTACCCTATATAAAATACATATTTTTTAAACTCATAGGATCTCATTAATTCTCAGAGATTGAACTTTGATCTAGATATCACCATTCAAGGGTCAAATGGGATGATATTTCAAAAACAAAATTTCGAATGAGGCTTGAAAAATATGAGTTTATAATAATTCCATTGGGATCGACTAATTACCCTATCATCTTAATGTATCTAATTAATATAGTCTTTAGGGACTACCTGGATTAGTTTTTGGTTATCTATATAGATGATATTATTATATACTTAAAGATAAAGGAAGATAATGAAGATAATTTTCAGATTGTGTTGATGAAATTAAGAAATGAGAAGTTGTATGTGAAATTTAGAAAATATGAATTCTGGACACAAAATTTTTCATTCTTGGTTAATGTAATCACCAGTAAGGGCATATCATTAGATCCTTAAAAAACAGAAGTTATTGAATAATGGTCCAGAATGAACATTGTAACCGAGATCCATAGTTTTCTCTTTTTAATAAAATATTACTGATTCTTTTTGAGAAATTTCTCAGGGATATCAAATCCACTAACTATGTTTACATAGAAGGTATTAAAGTTACTCTAGATAGAGGAAGGTGAATAAATTTTTAATTGAAGAAGAGGTTGTTCACTGCTTCTATACATACATTACCCTACAGTGGGGAAGGGTTTAGAATATATAGTAATACCTCAAAGAAAGGCATCATATTATTATGAAAAATGAAAAGTTAATTGATTATTTATCATGATAATAAAAAAATCCTAAGAAAAATTACATGACACATGATTTAGAGTTCGAAACAGTAATATTTTCATTGAATATTTAGTGAAATTTTTGCTATGGATAAAAATTTGATATATATATATATATAAATACTAATTACAAGAGTTTGAAATATATATTCACATATAAGGAATTGAATATATTCCAAAGGAGATGGTTGAAATTGATAAAATATTATGACTACTAAATAAATTTTCACCTGAGGAAGGCTTATAAAGTGGTTGATGCTCTATGTATGAAGGACCATTCTACTATATCCATGATTAGGATTGAAAAAGTCTCAATACTCATGTATTTTCAAATGATGAATCTTAAATTGACAATGGGATGAGGTAAATCCTATATTTCCCAAATGATTCCTTAACCGTTCATTCACATAAATAATAAAGAATACCATAAAGATTATATAGAACTAAAAAAAATGGTAGTGAATATTATAGAGTTCAAATTTGATAAAGAGGGATTTATAATGTTTGGAATTTGGATATATGTCCCTTAAAAACCAGATATGAAGAGTAAAATTTTGTATGATACTTATAGCTCATCCATCTCTATTCATCTAGTAAGCATGAATATGTACATAGATCATAATAAAAACTTTTTGTAGGATAATATAAAGAGAGATATTGTATAACAAATATTCCAATACTTAGTATTCCAGTAGATTAAGGCTAAATGAAAAAAGTATAAGGGTACGTTGTAACCTTTACCCATATCATTATGGAAATGGGAAAACATCACCATGGATTTCAGAATAGGAGTCCCCAAAATTTGTAAAGGTCTTAATACATTAAAAGTCATAGGTGATCTCCTTATAAATTTAGAACATTTAATTTCCATCAAAGAAGATTTCTCCCTTAAACAACTCCTCATGATATAGATAAGGGAAGTGGTATGTTTTCAAAGAGTACAAATATCCATTATATCTAATCAAGATTTGAGGTTTACCTTGATGTTTTGGATATGTCTTTAGAAAGTATTGGAGATAGAGTTTAGTTTCATTACTTCTTATTATCCTCATACAAATTGTTCATATGAGAGGAAAATTGAAACTCTAGAGGATATGCTGAGATCTTGTTTGATGGATTTCCAAGGATATTGGGATCAAAACGTCCCTCTGGTAGAGTTATCATTTAACAAAAATTTATATTATAGCACTCAAATGGTACCATATGAGGCTCTGTATGAGAAGTGATGTATGAATATAACATATTAGGATAAAGTTAGATAGAGGAAGCTGATATTTCTTAACCTTGTTCAAGAAATGACTGAGAAGTTTCAAACCATTCAGAGGAATTTTGAAGTAGGAAAAAGTTGAAATAGGATTCATACCGATAATAATTGATAGGATCTAGAGATTGAAGTTGGTGATAGGGTGTTAATATGGATATCTCCATGGAAGTGAGTTATGATATTTTGGAAGAAAGAGAAGTTGATCCCTAGATACATCAATACCTTTGAGATCCTTGATCATGTAGAGGTCATATCCTATCATTCATCACTCCCTCCACACATATCCTAAGTATATGATGTTTTCTATGTATTTATTTTTGAGAAATTCCATATCAAACCCTTCATATGTGATAATCTTATAATCCCTGTAACTAGAACATTATCCCTTATATGAGAAACAACCAATTGAAATTATTGATCGAATAGACAAGGTTCTATAGAACAAGACCACTCATCTAGTCAAAGTCCTTTAGAGGAATCAAAATTTTGAGGAAGCACTATGGTAACCTGAGGATGTGATTAGATAAAATTGAACTCACTTGTTTTCTTCCATGTAATGAAATTACAAGGGAAAAAATTATTTTTAAGGGGGTGGAATACAATGACCCGAGTTTTTCCTCCTTAAATAAATACTGTGTTCAATGGATTGGTCCAAATGCAATAACCAAACCAAAAAAATATTTATTATTTTAAGGTATCCATATATTTATCAGGTATAAATAGTTGTAAGAGAATTATGATATATATATATATATATAAGAATAAAAGAAAATAAAAATTCACTTTAAATGTCGACTCAATTAGTAAAACTAAGAAACTAATAAAATATTTTTTTATTCCTGAAAATAATTTTATAAAATATATTTTTTAAAATTTGATATACTTATGATTATCAATTATTTTATAATAATAGTTTATATACAAAAATGATTTCTCATAAAAAAAATTTCATGTTTTTTATGATTTTATTTAAAAGTAAAATTTATAAATATTAAAATTTTAATTTGAAAAAATTAACTTAATTCCTGGATTTATCATGTTCATATTATATTAATTTTTTTATTATTTTATAAATATTGATTTTCATGTGAATAGGGTAAAATTCCATTTTTTACAAATAATATTACTTTTATGACATTATTAGTATATAAGTATGAACTTTAAATTTATGAAACGTTTTTATAAGAAAAAATATTTTTTTATGAGTTAATTTATAATTTTAAAATTATTTATTTTAATTTATAAACCCATATTTTACATTTTAAAACTTAAGTTATATTTTCAAAATTATTTTAATACATTATACATTTAGTATTTCAAAATTAATTTTTATCACGTTTAAAAATTGAATAAAACAAATAATATTTCAAATTAATAATCATTTGGTTCAAATTATATATTAAGAACCATTTTTTATTTGGTATAGAGGATAAATTACCTAGGTAAAAACTAGTTACTGTGGTGGAAAATAAAATGGTACAAATTAGTATCATTAGAGGTAAAGGGCCAAACATGTTTTCAAATAATTCATGGAGGTTTGGGTAGAACTTATCTTTTTTACACTCCATTATTTCTTATTTTTTGGATCCACTTTCCTTGGGAGTGACTTCCAATTATTCAAATGTTTTGGGTATTTACAAAAAATCCACTTCTTTTCATTTATAAAAGGGGCACTCCTCTCCTCACTTTCCCTCACACCAAAAATCCTTAATTCCTTAGGAAAATTTTCTGATACCTCTATTAAAACTCATATAGGCCTTAATATGGTTCTTTTTTTTCTCAAAATACCACCACTCAAAGGTATAATCCCCTTATCAAAGTAGATAATCCAAGAAGCGAGGTATAAGTTCCTAACCTCTCTTTCTCTTTTTGATTTATTTATGTTCTTTTCTTGTTCTTAAAGTTTCATATAACCATCTTAAAATTATAATTTCTGAAACATTATTACACTTATATGTTATTATAATGATGTTCAAGCATGAACCACCATCACCCTTTTAATTAATAAAAATGAAAACATGAATCGTGTGTCATGTGGACTATCGCCTCCATGAATAAACATATTCTTTTCCTTCACTTACCAACATGGATAGTTTTAGTTTAAATTTTATGATTATATATGATATATATAAGTTATATATATTATTAATATAGTTCTTTTTTGATAGAAATTTTTTTAATGATCATTATAAGGTAATCCATCGATATTGGTAAATAACGTAAAACTTGTTCATCACCGTTTTTGTCTTCGCAAAACATGACTAAAACACCCATGTAGTGGAATTTTAACCTTGTAAGTCTATAAAACATCAATTATAATACATTTAATGGGTTTAAAATGATTATCTTTGGGAGAAAAATGAATAATAACACCACCTTTACAAACCTCATTCAAAACAGTCAAGATTATTAACATCCAATATTGAAAGAAATATTATAAAAATCTAATACATAAAGAGAATTGTTATTAATAAAGAGTATAACTGTAAAGGTATATAAATAAATTTATTAAATAGGTAATTTATATGTTGGTATTTATGATATTTTAGGTTAAATCAATTTCTTGGAAATCATGGTTAAAGGTAAGGTACATGGTAACTCAAACTCCATTGTTTGAGTTATACAATTTCTTATTGAATTTAATTTTTCCAAGACATTACATTTTAAATGATTTTTTTTTTGAAATTGATTTTTTGAAGCAAATACATTTCTCTAAAAGTTTTTATTTTCATTTTTCTTAGAAAAAGAAACATTTTGAAAAGAGACTCTTAACATTTAATTTTACAACAATGAATACAAAATGTTTTTAAGAAGCATCTTTCCCTGATTTTTTTTCATAATATTCAATTAATCTATCTCAAATGGTATTATGTTTCATGTTTCACCTGATATTTCTATTAATTATGTGATTATTTTGGGTGATCAAGTTTTTGGTATTAAACGATTTAATCCATTATGTTATTTTATACCATTTGATTGTTTTATGAAACCCATTTTTATTTCCATGAGTTATTTATGAAAATTGAATAATTTCCATTTAGATATTTTATAAAACCAATTTTTATTTTCATGGGTTCTTTATAAAATGTGAATGAATTTAATTTTTAATTTTTATGAAACCAGTTTTATTTCTATGGGTTATTTATGATTTAAAATGTGAAATATTTTTAAGTAGAACATTGGGTGGGGTCCTATATCTCACTCCAATTAATTTTGTAAATGTTTATATCTCATGAGAAAATTATTCATGAGTACATTTTTGTTTCTCTTAAGCATGGGAACTGAGGGTGTGGATTATAAAGGTAATGTTTCCATGTCCTAATTTATGTTCTATACTTGAAATATGTTCGATATTATTATCTTATAATATCATGGAAAGGATCATGAAAGTAATTTTACCCTATGATAATGTTTATTCCATAGTCAAAAGGTTTTATTCATTATGATCTTATCCTCTCATGATTCAAGTTTTATGTTAAATAATTCTACTCAATGTTATAGTTTTTATATTTCCTTGTTGATATTTTGTGTCTTTAAGTTCCTATGCTATGTACTTTGAATCACACTTATTTTTTATGGTTATAGATAATGTTGATATGATATTTATATTATTATCATGTTTTTAGTTATTCATATGAACTCATCCGTGATAAAATGTTTATTTTCTCAATATAGATCATTTTATCTCACTCCTTTCTTATGATTTCATTCCCTAGGTTATTTGGATGAGTCTTACTAGTGATATTTCAATAATATGGTTCATTATGGTGCCTTTAAATAGAAGTGATCTCAAGTGTTTTAAAATAAGATGATTATATATCTAGTCACCAAATACACTAAACCTATCACTCCTTGGGATATTATTATTTATGAAATATAATGTTTATATCATTTAAAAGATGTAAAATAAATGGCATGTTTATCTTGGTTCACTATATTGAAGATGGACATGGTATCAGAATAGGATGTGGATGGTTATAACAATATTTTTATTTATTTATTTATACATTCTGGTTGTACTTGTTGACCATGCACTTTGAGGGTCTATTTGACTATTATTGTGTGACATAACAGGACATCAATTATAGTATTTATTCATGTTATCTTTTACTATGATGTATGGTAGGATTATCTTTTCATCATATTGACTTGTGATGGATATAATTACCAAGGGTATCGTCTCCCCATGTTAGTTTATACCCCTGTTTCTAGTTGATAGCCTCTTACATATGGGGAGGTGCACATGAGGTTATATTGAACTTTAGGTCAGACCCATTGATTTGGGCCAAGGAGTTAAAAATGGTATTAAAGGCATGAGATATCATTTCTTTTAATTTAGGGTTATGTTTGAAAAGAGATAGATATATAAAAATCTATAGTACCAAGTGGAAGGTTGAGGAGTTACAATAGGGTTGTAGGTAGGAAATGTTGAGTAGGAATTCATTTACTCCCTCAATGGGAGGAGGTTTGATCAAGTGCTACAATTGTGGATGGAAGGGAATTTTTAGTACATCGTGCACGAAGCCACCTAATAAATGAAACTGATATGTTAATAAATCTCATATTATGTGTTTTTGTTCCATGATGTAATATCTAGATCTAAGGAGTATTGGATAGGGTGCGAGAATATGTCCTTAGCATTAGACCTAGGAACCATAGTTTTTAGGGACTCAGGTGAGTCATGCTTCGGAGAAAGACATGGTTTATACAATGAATGAGATTCCAATATCTATTAGTTATAAGACTTATATAGTTAGAGTTATGGTCTTTATTACCAATATGTTATCCACTTAATTTTTTGATACAAGAGCTTCCCATTATTTCATATATGATCAAGTTGTTTTTTGTCTAGATTTAAAAATTAAGATACCTTTTGAGATGCACTCTCTTGAAATTATATTGGGGAAGAGATTATAGTATCTCCAGTATCATCCTTAATTTCATGTAGTTATTTCTTGTTATGTACATCTATGGCACTTCATGACCTTATAGATGAAAAGTTTTGATGTGATATTTAGAATGGACTAAATAACAAGCTATCAAGATCATATCAAATATTATATGATACGTATATATTTCACCATTCATAGAGGTGAAAGGTTTGTGTTGACCAGTGGGTGGATTATTAGATAACGTAGTATGGTACTAGACCTAAGTTAGGTTGGATCTATAATGGTTTATATAGTAGGTTTGAATCTTGCAATAGGGTTGGTAGTAACTCCTTATATCTTCCCTCCAGTAGTGGATCGTTATCATGATGTTTTTTCCTGATGACTTCTCAGGTCACCCTCTATATAGAGTATTTAAGTTTTATATTTATCTTATTTATAGAGATTAACCTATATCAATTCCTTCTTATTATATGAAACTAATCGAGTTGAGAGAGTTGAAGGTACAATTAGTGTATTTGGAGGTGAATGGATTTATCGGAATGGAAAAAATTACTTGGGGTATTTTGGTGTTGTTTTCCAAGAAGGAAGATAATAGTCTATAACTTTATGTGGACTATAATAATCTAAATTAGTTATTAGTGAAGAACACATACCGTTTACCTAGGTTTAACAATCTTTATGATTTGTTATAGGGATTCCTAGGGTTTTCTAATATTTATCTTTGTTTGAGATACCGTTAGTTGCAAGTTATAAAGGAGGGTATTCCCAACACATATTTTAGGATTAGATATTGAATTTATAACTATATTTTCATAAATTTTTTATTGAAAAAATGATCCAGTAATTTTTATAGTTCTCATGAAGAGTATTTTCCATCCATATCTTGACTCCCTCACCATTATCTTCATGGATGATATCCTGAAATATTTTAAATCATATGATGTGCATACTAGGTACCTTGATATCATATTGAGTAAACTTTGTTCACATCAAGTTTAAGATAATATATTTATTTTACACTTTTTATATAGGAAGTAAGTTTCCTTAGGCATTTGATTTTTGAGGTAGGTATTTTTGTGGACCTGGATAAGGAAGAGTCTATGATGTCTTGGGAACATCCAAGGAATGTGTTTGAGATCAAGAGTTTCCTTAGTATTTTGGGGTAATATTGGGATTTAATCCATAAATTATCACATTTTAAAGTAAAATTTTATGAGATAACCAAGAAGGGGAATAAGTTTGAGTGGTATGATCAGTGTGAAGAGGCCTTCCTTGAGCTGAAGAGAAAGTTAAAAATGACCCTAGTTTTAAAACTTCTAAAGCCTAGGATTGGGTACTCTATGTATTGTGATTCCTCAAGTGTTGTTTTGGGGGATGTGTTGATGTAGAGATATTAGGTGGTGTTTTATGGGTCATGTTAGCTACAAACCCATGAGTGAAACTATCAAAATTATGACTTAGAATTGGTAGTTGTGGTATACACCTTGAAGTGTTAGCAACACTATCTCTTTAGTGATAAGTTTTTTATATACAAAAACCACAAGATCCTATAATATATTCTATTAAAGTGATATTAAACTGAGGTAGAGGCATTAGATTGAGTACCTACATACATTTTACTTTGAGAAGGATTATAATAAGATAAAAGGTAATTTTGTTGCATATGATCTTAGTAGGAAAATATTAGAGGTATAAGATCTTATAGAGTGTCCTTCATAGGAGAAATGGTGCTTGATGAGTTTTATAGCTGAGTGGATAGTGTATTCATATGAGTGTCATGTATTTTTTATATGCTCACCATTAGTTACCATGTTTCCTTTAGTGGACTTGGTAAAGTATATCGAAGAGTTGTATCTCATGTGCATAGTGATATGGGAGTGCTTAGTGGGGGATGATTCAATATTAGGATGGTCCATAGATTATAATTTTGTGATCTATATTTATGATAGGCTAGTAGTTATAGTTTCATTAAGGGGGATCTAATGAGAGACTTTGATTCTTTGAAGTGGATAGTGTATCTAAGATCAAAAAAATGTACCATGATATTAGAATCCAGTTTTGGTGGCTAGGTATGAAAAGAGACATCACTAGTTTTGTCTCATTATTCCTTGAATATAAGATGGTAAGTTCTAAGCATTATAATACTAATGGATTTATTTATAATCTTCTGGTACCTATGTGGAAGTGGGATAATGTGATGATGGACTTCATGATATGGTTACCCAAAACCTCGAGGAGTCGTGGTTCTATTTGGGTGGTATTCAATCGGTTTATTAAAGTTTATCTTTTATTTTCAATTCAAGAGATCATTTTAGTTAATGAGTTAGGGGGTTTGTATGTATGAGAGATTATACACCTTAATGGAGCACCTTTTAGTGTTGTTTATAAAAGAGAATCATGTTTCACATTGAAATTTTAGAAGGGATGATAGAAGGATTTAGGTGACTACATGAAACTAAGTACAATGTATTATTCATAGAGTAAAGGAAAATTAGAGAGGACAATATATATTTTAGAGGATATGTTGTGGGAATGTGTCATGGACTTCATTGGAGCTTGGGAATATCACGTATCCTTTTTGAGGCTGTATACAACAACATTTTACAAAATTTAATTTAGATGTAACCTTTCAAGGATATTTATGGATGAATATTTCACTCACCTATATATTAGAATGAGGCAATTGTGTTAGCATTTGTGGGGACATGCATGGAATTTAAGAGTTATGAGAGGTTTTAGTTTATTAAAAAGTGGTTAGTCACCACTCATAGGAGGTACAAATCATATAACGATTGAAGGATGAGACCCCTAAATTTCTATGTTGGAGATAATTTTTTCTTGCTGGTGAATCCTCAAATTGGGCATTGGAATTTGTAGAAGTAAGAAAATCTAGTGCCAAGATATTTTGAACTATTTGAGATTACTGTGTTATTCAGGATAGTGTACCACCATTTGGATCTTTCTTATTTCTACCAATTATTATGTGATGTTTTCCATGTATCTCATCTTCATAAGTGCATTCTTGATATTTAA
This sequence comes from Viscum album, assembly GCA_963277665.1. Lineage (NCBI taxonomy): Eukaryota > Viridiplantae > Streptophyta > Magnoliopsida > Santalales > Viscaceae > Viscum > Viscum album. The sequence continues at coordinate 470,130,272 of OY728132.1, forward strand.
AATTTGATCAACTTTAAGGAAATCGAGTTAGATACTAACACAACATTCCTGGAACAACCAGTGCGAATCATAGACTAGAGTGAGTAGGTATTGAAGAGGAAAAAAAATACACTTTTCTAGGTCCTATAGTAGCATTGAATAATCTAGGAGGAATATTGGGAGAGGTAATTAGATATCCAATCTCAGTGGCTTGTGTTTTTTGAGAAAGATTCCTAGAACATTTTTTTGGGGATGATTGGTCTTTAGAGGGGGTGAATGTAATGGCATGAGATTTTTAGGTTATTTATGAGTTAATTATATACTTTAATAATTTTATTTTGATATATTAATTTTTTTGGGATGAGTTACAGGGGTTTTTGGTTGGTTTGGGAGAGTTTTACATTCCTTAAAGGGGGTACACGGTTGGAACACTATTATAGGAAACTATGCAGTTCTTCCTAGGAAACTATGTGGATTTTTTAGATAAGGACAATGGTTGGTGCACAATTATAGAAAAATGTAAAAAATTACCAGGAAACTATTTTTCTAGGTATAGTGTAGAAAATAATTTTAGGTTCATAGTTTACCAAAACATGTGTCTAATGCATGTAGGTACCCAAGAGAGGTAGAAAGCCTCACACGGTTAGCTCACAGTTTGAAAAACCATGCAAAAAAACCACACATACATGATTTAATGTTATAAAAATCCTTTTCAATGGCCATAAATAATTTTAATTGATCCATTCCTTTTAATAATTCTATCCCTCTTTAACCTAAATATTACATAGGCTCTCTTTATAAATTTCCTTCACTTTTGCGATCGATTCCAGTGGATACATTCATTTTGATGATCGAGGAATTAAGGTATGGGATCTATGAACCTATATTATTTAGGTTTATTATAAATATCCCCTTCTTCCATTGATAAAAATAATATATAGGTAATTTTATGCTTATATCTATAGATTCTAATGCATTTTTAATTATGAATTCTTAGATCGTTGATAGATCGATAACAAATCTAGTGCATTGGTAGCCTTCCTCTGATAAATCCTATATATAGTGATGTTGGAAGATCTCAAGAGGTATATTGGTTTAGATCAAACCCCTTGGACTTATAATATTCCTAAATATCATTCTATAACCCTATATGTGATTTAATTGGGATCATTTCTTGGGGTCCTTGGCTTGTGGGATCAATTTGATTGGTGCACAGGCATGACCTGGGTATTGTCTCTCAATGGGTCTATGAGATTGTCATAAATAAGATAATGGAAATAATTTCATAACATATTGGGACTTTATTTGTCTTTATTTCCATATTTGGTTTTTTATACCTAGGGTAGAGACCCTTTGTTTGTTGGTATGCTTAACATACATAGTGTGTCTAATGAGACCTTAGTTTGGCTATCTTGTGTGCACCTTGCTATGTTGTGTATTATTTGAGTAGTTTTTGATAGCCTTTAAAATTTTGGTATTCAATGTTGTTCCTATGAAATTTATTACTTGTTTTATATTTCATATCATATGGAATTTATTGTTCTTATATATTGTTCTTTATTGTGTTAGGATTTATATGTGGACTTATGCATAACCGGTTGAACCTATTTTTCAATATTAAATTTGATAGGTGGACCTGATAGATTTTAGTCGACTCCTTAGTGGGGGAGCTCCGAAAACATGACTCATTGGACATGGAATATATAGGATGGTTAGTGAATTATATTGAAATGTTTTAAAAAATGGAATTCCGTACATCATTAGAAGAGTGTCCATATATGGCAGTATGATCTATCAATGGTAAACATAATTTTGTATGAGAGGGGGTTCATTATTCAGGCATTCCATACATGCATACCATCAACGGTGGGTAGGTAGTCATGTGAGATAGTAGATACTTTCCCTAAAATGTGAGCATGGATTTATTCCTTAAAGGTTGAATGATAATTTCCGTTAAAGGTATATAAAGTTAATTGTCATGATCTATGTCATGTAGTTATCTATACTTGATATTATTCCACTATTGCACCAAAATAGGTTTGATCGAGATTTTTGGTGGCTTGGTTAGCGCACGATCACTCGATACATATTTGATTGTATGATTGGGTTCACATTTACTTTACACCATGTCATAAAATTCCTTATACATGTGTACTTATGTTAAGAATGAATTGGTGGTGTCCTACTAAGTTTATACTCACACCATACAAGGGAACCTTCATAAACATGTTGAATTCATGACCATGGATCTAGTGAACGAAAATAGACCTATGATACTTTTTTAAGGAGTGTGTGGATAGAGGATGGATGTGTTACCAAGATAGTATCTATGTGATTTCCATGATACTTTTATTTATTTACTTATTTCTTCCCATTGTACATGTTGACCTTCCACTTTGGGCATCCATTTGAAATTACTTTTGTGACATAACTTGACATATATTATAGAGATTATTTAGATAATATTATACTATGATATTTGTTTGGATTATATTTGTTTCTTATTAAAGTATAATGGATATGGTTACCGAGGGTATATACTCCCCACATTAATTTATACCCTTGCCGCTAGTTGAAAACCTCCATCATATAGGGAGGCACACATGAGATTATGTGACACTTCATCTCAAAACTAGTAATTTAGGTTAGGGTTTTACATTCAATATCTTAGTGGCATACTTATATGGGAGTCCATTACCATTATGTAGCTATTGAAGGATGGAATGTCCTTGATGTAGCAGAGGCACCATAAGTTACATTGACATAGTGGTCTCATTACGCTAATGTAGTGTGCCTAGAATAGTTGTTTTCTTTACACAAAAAAGGAAACTTGACTAATACCATTCTATAGCCTCAACATTACCTTGATGTAGTGGATGGATACCTTGAAACATATTACATAAATTCATAGGAACCTTTACATAGTTCTTCAACCTTCACACATCTTTCACGACACCCTTATGTGAGTAGACCTAACCCTTATATTATAACCCAATAATATAGATGACATTGAAATTGGTTCTTTGACCTTATATAGTGTAATTTAATTATACACATTTTAAAAATCAGTGATACAAAAGGATGGATGGAATTCACTGGGGGTTTAGTGATCTTCCCTCCTTACATAATTTACCATTATATCCTTACTCTGGCCTTCTCAGTAGTACATCATGAGATCAAATTCTATTTGTGATTCTATATTAATCACCATGTTTCATAGTGGAAGATTCTATCTTCACTAACCCTACATAGTGATTTTGAATGATTTAAGTGGTGGTTTATGGCTTTTTAGTGGTGCTAAGATGATGAAATCATGTTTCTTTAATGGAGCTCATGAAAGTCTATGGCATGGAGGTGATCAGTGCATAATAACATGAGGATGTCAATGAATGATAGTGAAGAATGAAAATATTTTTAGTATGTCTAAGCACATATATTCAAAAATGACTAACAGTTCCTAAGAGTTTCTATCCTACATCAATTATTCACTTTTTTTGCCTCCTTTATATAATACAAAATACAACAATAGGGTTTCATATGAGAGAATTTTGTTCCATACCACATATATATTATTTCCTAGAACCTCCCCACATTAGTCTTTCCTTTAATCCTCTTTCCCTTGTCATGAATTGACCAGTGATTGATGTTCTACTTGCTTTAAAATGTTATTTTCCTTGGTGATTATTGGAAGACTTCTTCTAGGTGGATAGCCTGATCTCTTAGGGTAAATGGATCATATTGAGCCCCTTTTTAGTAAACTATTTAACAAATATTCAAATTCATACAATATTTACCATCCAAATTCTAATCATCCCACCATCCAAAGTCTTATGATTGTGATGCTAAAAGTCATATAGTGGAACTGGAATTAATATGATCCAAATCATAAAAATTATATGATCTATATTTGGAAAGTCATATACTCATAACCTTTATAAAAAATCAAGCAGTGGACACCTGTAATATTTTAATTTCTCATTTTAACATAGAACCATTTTTATTTTTCCAAAATAAACTTAGGCACCTAAAATCATTATCAAAACCTCCAAAATTAGGTGAATAATTTTATTATAATAATTTTAATGATAAATAAAATTATTAAAACTCAAGTGTTATGAATTTTCAACCATTAAATAAAAAATAATCATTTAATACAAATATGTGATAGTTATCCTTTAAACATAAATATAGTGGTATTAAAATAATTACAAACACAAAGTGAAATTTATAAAAATATTGGCTTGTCTCTTTGTCAAGATAAGACTCTTAAACTGTGTGGAGAAGTGGGGTGGTGAAGGGGTCATTTTATAGTAATCAGAATGGATTTTTTTGTAATAATTTTTACTTAATATAAAAAAAGGAAAGTAATTTTCCTATAAATTGTATGAAGATATGATAATTAATGAGTTAATGATTAGTTATGTGTTGGAATAGTCCAAAAAATCCTTATTTTACAATTATTTTATTAATCACATATCATTTTTCTTATATTATTAACAATATCATTGTCTTATATTAGTAAAATATTTTTTGAAAAAAATTATAAAAGATAATAATGGATAAGTCTTGAAGTGATCGTGTAAACCTAACATGTTTTAAAGTTTAAGTGACCACATGAACAACTAAGTAACCTTGAATTAGATGAGATTTTTTTTCCTAAGTTTTGAATTGACCGCATTTGTACTGTACCGACCACATGTTGAAGATCAAGTAACCATAAGAAATATTCTACCAACTACATGATAAATTCAAGTGAATTTGAAAAAAATAATTGTTTTTGGAAATGTCATAAAGTGACTGCCTAATGGAATGAAGGGACCACATGAAGAAATAAATCTACTATTCCTTATTACTATGAAAAGTGACCGTGTAAAGGGAACATTCCAAGTTACCATGGAAAGTGACCATCCAAAGTGACCATGTGAACTTACCATATTAATTAAACCTGCTAAGTGTCCATGAAAGAGACCATGGATAGTGACAATAAGACTAAGTAATAGTTCTCAAGTGAAGTTTATGTGACCATTTCTAGCTTAGGTAGTGAGAATTATTCAAATATTCAATAGAAATATTTTGGAGAAATTAATGAAATTTAGAGCATTTAAAGATTCCAAATTAGGCTAATGATTATGAGAATTAATTTTTGAAAATCATACAATTGCTAATTAGAGGTGGTTATCTCTTTAAGAAGTAGATCAACTCATTGGTAATAAATGATATCTCAGAGAGTGTGTGTGTGAAAAGTGATATATTTATCACACTACAACTATACTTCCACAAAACTCTTTTTTCTGAAAACTTAGTGAAACACTCAATTAAAGATTTTCAATAGTTAATTTAATCAAAATTGTTCAACTGAAGCTGATCAAATTGAGAAGTATCAAACCTTATAACTTTATATCATTTGATCTCTCTATGTTATGTTACCTTTGAGTTATGTTTTACATTACTATGTATATTAATTTTCCCATAATCTTGTTTTATATTGGATAGTACTAGAAACTCTATCATTATTTCTTACTATTATTATCCCACATATGATGGTGGAATAGATTTTGTGTATCATGTACTTCCTTGAGATCATTTTTTTGTAAAAACCCGATCCATGCTATGGATCAGTTTATTTTATTAATAAACAACTTGGTAGTGGGTGATTTCTAAGTGGAGAGGATTTGGTCTTAGTATGAGATTGAACCTCATGATTTTAAATCCCTTGTGTTCCAATTTGTTTTTTATTGGTCTATTTTTAAAATAAATCGATTCTGTAAAATAATATTTCAAAGAAAAAATAATTTGATAGTTATCTTTAATAAGTGTTTTATATACTATGTTTGATACTACTAATTCAGTTTCAAAAGATGGAGTAGTTTTAAAATTGATTTAATTGGCCTGTGACCGAATATTTGAGAATTTGTTTGAAAATTAAAAATTATATATTTCTAATATTTTAGTTAACTTGGATGTTTTTATAAACTTGGGGATTTTATTTTTTATTTTTTTAATAGAATTTTTTATTGGTAACCCAATTCACCCCTCTCTTGAGTTGGCCACTCTGACCAATATTTGGTATCAAGGGGGTTTTTTACATCCCTCTTCATATATTAACCATGATAATTTTTTAGCAAGATTGTATTTATATTTTATAATTAGTTAGTATGTATGATAAGTCTAAAGTTTATGATACCAATAGACCTCCTTATTTTAATGGTCAGAATTATTATTAGTGGAAAATGAAAATAAAAATTCATCTTGAGAGTATGTGTATTGAAATTTAGGGATCTATTGAAGATAAATATGAAAAACCTAAGACTATTAGGAAATAATAGTATACTCAAACAAAATATGCTTATTATTCAAATTGAAAAGTTATGAATGCCTTATTTTTTTGATTTATGAGAGGATGAATTTAATGTGATATATTCTTGTGATGCTGATGATCTAATCTAGGATACCCTTTCTATATCACATGAAATCACATCCAATGTTAAAGAAATAAGGCTAAATACATATACGATTAAGTATGCTACCTTCCAAATGAAACCTGATTAATATATCTATGAAATGTATCTTAAGTTAAATGAGATCATAAACACTATGATTACACTTGGACAACCGATGATGGATAATGAGCAAGTAATTAGGATCTTGAGATGCATACTATATTGAGGCATATGTACTGAAATTTCTATTTGGGAGTTATAAAACATCATTAAACTATGATTAAAAGAGATAAATAGAAAGATAATGATGTATGAATAGTAGATAATGTTAATCAATGGATTAAATCCACCTAAAATTAAATATATTTCATTTAAACCATCACTGTCAAAATCTAAGGAAGTTTTCAAAGTTGAAATTATAAGTGGAAGTGAATATGATATAGAAATTGATGAATAAATGGATCATATAGATAGAAGAATTACCATATTTTAAAAATGAAATATGTTTTTCTATAAGTCTAATTATAAAGGAAAATATGATAAGAGAGGAAACTGGAATAAATATTGGGAAAATGACGACTCCTCCAATGAGATCACCTACTATGAATGAAAAATAAAAGGAAATATAAAATATGACTGTTTGAATATCACATATATGAATAGATATGATGATAAATAAAAAATTAAAAATAGAGTAATAAAGTATACTTAGAGTGAATTTGAGGATAACTCTAGTGACTCAGATTTTAGCCAAGAATACATGAATGAAAAAACATATCTATGCTTCATGGAAACTGATTTTGAGGTACCATGTACTTCTTATTCTCATATTTCTAATGATTCTAAAATTTCTACTGAGAAATTAGAATAATATTATGCTACTATAGAAGACACCATAAATGATTTAAAAGATAAATATAATAATATGAAAAATAATCATGTGGTATGCACTATATATAAATCTTATCTTAGTATATTAAATGAAAATAATTCCAATATGTTAAATAAGAATATTTATTTGATATTGGTAAATGAAAAACTTAAGAAGGATTTAGAATTTTTTGAGGTTATAAAAAACATCATATTATGCTGGGTGAAAAAATAAATCTGAAATCTAAATTTGGAATAGGTTATGATTCTAGAAATTAGGGTAAACTATACGAAACTATTTTATCCAATGTTCCAAAATAAAGAATTTAGTTTCTACTAACCATAATAGCTTTGGAAAAATTTTTAAAAAATTTGGCATGAAAAGGGAAGTCCTGTCTAAATTTCTTATTTCTATTACTAGAAATTCTGTAAAAAAATTTAGATTCCAAAGGATTTAATTAAAAACTTCTATGGACCTAAGAAAATATAGGTATCTAAATCATTTCTGTTTTAACTGTTTTAAGAATTTTTTTGAAGATATCAAGTAAATATTTATGGTATCTAGATAGTGGATGTTCTATAAATATGACAAAATACTATTCAAGATTCATTTTTTTAAAGGTGGATGGTTGGCTTGTCACTTGCGATGAGATGAAAATGAAAAATAGTTATACTGGGAGAAATTGGTAACTCTGGATCTGTCATTATTTATAATTTTTTATTTATTGATGATTTTAAATATAATACACTTATTAATTATTAGTTTTGTGATGATGGTTTTAAGATTATATCTAAAAACATTTTCTTATAAGATTTATTATTTCAAGAATGATTTAGTACTCACTTCTTTTAGAAATGATGATGTTTATACTATTACTTTAGATTACTAATTTTTGAAAAATGTTTTTGGATTAAGTTATTTTCATAGAAACTATTGAATATTTCATAGGAAACTTGGACATTATAATATATACTCACATATAAAGGTAACTAAGAGAGTTTTAGTCAAGGATTTACCTAAGCTATAATTCATTAAAGATAAAGTGTGTAATCCTTAATTAAAGGGAAATAAACACAAGTTATCTTTCAAACCAAATAAAGTGGTCTCTACCTGTAAAACACTAGATTTGATTCATATGGATTTATTTAGACTATATAGAGTTTCTAGTTTAGTAGGGAAACACTATTATTCTGTTATAGTGGATGATTATTAAATATATACATGGGTGTTTTTCCTTTCTCATAAAAGTGAAGTTTCTTCCTATATTTCTAAATATGAATAATTAGTGGGGAAACTTAGCAGACTCACCATAAAGTCCTTGAGAAGCGATAATGGTAGATAGTTTGAGAATAAATAATTTGAATCTCTCTTCTCATAACTTGGATATAATCACAATTTCTCTGCAAAATGAACACCTCAATAGAATAGGGTTGTTAAAAGAATAAATAGGTCTCTTTAAGAAATTACTTGATCTATGCTCAGTGAATATGAAAATTTTGTCTATTTGTGGGATGATATATATTTTTAATTAATTAATAAGGTTTTTATCAAAACTTTCATAAAAAAAGACTCTATTTGAATTATGTAATGGTAGAAAACCCAAATTAAATTATTTTATAGTTTTTGGATGAAAAGTTAATATTTTAAATACAAAAGATAAACTAGATAATTTTTCACCAAAAAGGTATGAAGGAATTTTTATTAGTTATTTAAACACTAGTAAATATTATGGAGTATTTAATAAGAAATTTATAATTTTGGAAGAAACTATTCATGTCACTTTTGATGTGATAGATCCATATGAACCCGAACCCACTTTAGAAATTCTTGAGGATGATATGTCAAATTTTAATATTAATAATAACTCTAAAGATTTTAATATTTCTACTGATTTACCTAATAAATCACCTGAAATAGACCGTCGATTTATTCCTAACCAATAATAAGACTTATAAGAACCAAGTACTTCAATCCCTAGAACCATTAGATCCCTAAAAACCACCCCTAGATGTTGTTGTTGGTGGACTAGATAAAGGAACTCAAATCCAAGCCTCATTAAGAAACCATGTTGAACATCTTGCTTTATTATCACATCTCGACCATAAGAACATCAATGAAGCAATCAATAATGAACATTGAGTACTAGAAATTATAGAATAATCAAATCAATTTGAAAGGAAAATGTATAGAAATTAGTAAATAGACCTAATAATTTACTAAATATTAGAACCAAGTGGGTATATAGGAACAAGGTTGATGAATCTGGAAAAATTATTAGAAACAAATCTATATTGGTTGTACAAAGATATAGAAAATAAGAAGGTATGATAACAAAAGAATTTGAAATGAGTTTAATGGGTGATTTAAAATACTTTATTGGATTATAGATTTTTAGAAAAAATATGAAATTATTTTAAATCTAATTAAATATACAAAGGATTTTAAAAATGTTTTGGTATAGATAAAACCAATGTAGTGATACTTCTATGTGTACAAGATGTAAGTTATATATGGATGGAAATGGAAAGTTATTTGTCCAAACTACTAACAGATATATGATTGTAGGTTTACTATACTTAACTTCTAGTCAACTAGATATTATGTTTAGTGTGTGTATATGTGCTCATTTTCAAAAAACCCAAAAGAGACTCATTTAAATTTTGTTAAAATAATTTTAAAATACCACAAAAATACAACCAATTTTGTACTACTCTACTCTAAAGGACTTGCATTCAAATTAGTTAGTTATTATAATGTTTATTTTTTTGATGTAATTTATATAGAAAAAACATCTAGAATATGTCATATTTTGGAAAACACTCCAGTTTCATGGTCTAGTAAGAAGAATAATTTTATTTCATTGTCTACTATTAAAGTATAGTGCATAACTGCAAGTACATTGTGCACAAAAATCCGTGGATAAAAAAACATTACTAGAATATGGTTATCAATTTAAACATGTCCCTATAAATTGTGAAAATATAAGTGATATTAATATTTCTAAAAATTATATATCTCATAATCAGAATAAGAATATTGATATAAGGCATCAATTTTCAAGAGACTGTTTTAAAAAAGTAGATATTACTCTTTAGTTAATTGGAATAGAACAATAGCTTGATGATATTTTCCCAAAGCCTCTGAATATAAAGATATTAACTTATATTATACATTAGTTAGGAATGATTAATTGTTCTTAATTCGACCCTTAGTTTGTAAATATTGTATATGACTTATTCTTATTCTAAATTATTTTATAAGTGTTTAATTTTTGTGTGTATTATGATTTATCTTTAGTAACCATGAGCCTTATTTCATAGGGTTAGTTAAGTTATTGTGGTACTTTTTTCACACAGTCAGTTAAGTTTTCATGATTCTTTGTTCATATGGATCATTAAGTTTCTAGAAGATTTTACTCATATATTCATCTAACATACCATGATATTTTTATCAAATAGTAAGTATACCTACCATGATTTCTTACTCATATGGTCAATATACCTTTCATGAGTTCTCATAGTTACAACAATTGCATGATCAATATAACTACCATGAGTTATAACTCATACGATCAAGATACCTATCATGAGTTCTCATAGTTACCATGAATGCTTGATCAATATACCTACCATGACTATTTTTGCTTTAACAATTTATTAAATTGTTTTGGTATAATTTTACCTTATTTATTACTATTATATTCCCTAAATGATTGAAAGTTTTTAAATTATATTTTGAATTTCCATACATACCTTCTTTAAAAATCCTTTCACTTTTTAAATGCCCTACCTTCTCTATCTCTCTCTCTCAAACCTATTTTCCAAAACCTTTTCTTCTCTTGAACCTGAACTTCTAGAGTTTGAATAAAAATTAAAGAATGTTGAGAATGAAAAGAGATCATGATGCCACATATATTAATAGATCAAATCATTCTAAGAGACTAAATAAAGACCGAATTAGCCTGAGTTATTTGATTAAGCTTTGAAATCCTAATTCATTAGACTAACCTATTTATGCTGAAAAGGAAGTTGATGTAGAGTGGTTTTATTCTAAAAAATATTTATTTTGGAATTAAATTCAATGGAAATGATATAGTTAATAGTTTAGTGATAATGATCATCAATTTTATCCATGACTAGTTAAATAGTTTTATGCTCAAATGGAATTCATTCCTAGAGATAAAAGATATACCATTCGACCACTGGTAAATAGATAAAATTTTGAATTATCTTCAAAGCTCTGGGATAAGTGTCTAAGTGTTACATACAAGGGAGAATATGAATATTATCATAGAATATATCCTATAAATCATGCTCATTTTGAGTTTCTAAATTATTTTGAGGAATTCATTGGGAACAATACTCCTAAAAGAACAACTAAAATAGATCTTACTAGAGAATGTATATTATTGGTAAAATTTATCAAATAGATCATCAGTCATATTAAAGGGGAATTTATCATCCCAAGGCACCATGATTTATTTTGTATATTCATAATGAAAATTTGGAATCATATTATCTTATCTAGATATGTTAGGATACATATGGATGATTTGAGTAATATGTATTCAAATTTATATTCTCTTCCTTATCTAAAGTTCATCTCAGACCTGTTAAAGCTTAAAGTTTTAGTTCCTAAGGGGGAGGAAAAGGATGTTTCTTTTGATTGTATCTACCTAAATCCAAATATTTTTAAGCATATGAGAATAAATTAAAAACCCTGGAGAAAATAATGGGTGGATAATAGTGAAAATATCTATGAAAAATTTAATCTTCTTAAGGATTTAGTTAGATCAAGAAATAAAATTGATCCTATTATGGAGCCTAAAGAGATATCCATGCATTATTTTTATAATCAAGGTGATGTTTTGGTATTGAAAGTGGAAACTAAGGTGGCTGACCTTATTGAAGAAGTTAGGGAAACTTATGAGGATATCATAGATTCCTCTCATGCATTGTGTTTTGGACCTCCTGACTCCCCTCTTACTCTTCCATATCAATAAAAAGAGTTGAAATATGAAAATTTTGTTTATAATTAGGTTTAAATAAGTAGTTTTGTTGAAGATAATACATGGGAAGACAATGAATCATGTGATTTAGCTAGTTTCAAATAAATCTCTGAGAAGTAATCCCCTCTAATCCATGTAATTGAATTACCCCTAAACCTAGTGTACAATATAAAACTTATAAGGGGGATAATTACCCATGATATATAGTAATAAGGATGGATTAATTTTTTTTATATGCTGATGATAACGGGGGAAGTACACTTAAGAATGATGGACCCACAATCCATTTTGATTAGAGATCACTGGAAGGATCTTTGACAGATGAGATTTATTCTCAAATAAGAGTTTAAGTATCCCATATCAGAACTTCAGTTGACCAAGTTCAAGAAGATATGTTTGTCCCAAATCCAATCTAGTTTATTGAGAAACCTATGAAAATAAATGATACAAATCCTCTTGGATCATCCCATAAAGAACCTCTTGGGGTTGATGAGGATGATGATGTAAATCCAAAATTTTAGTCGTTGAAATTAGAGAATATAGTAATTGAGGGTGTGGTATGTGGTAGGAAGTTTTCCTAAGATCCATATATTCCTCAAAATTCTTCCCCCTATATAAATTGTGTAACAAATGAAGATTTGAAGGAGTTAAAAATAAAACTTAATGAGTGTTCTAAATTAACTAGTAATTGGTTCTGGACAATTAGTAGAACTAGTAATAGAAGAAAATATTACCAGAAAAATAACTTTTACTATTTATCATCTTTAACCAAGATTCCATATCAAAATGTAACTTATGAAAAAATGAGATAGAGGACTTGAAATATCAAGTAAGTTCTTTTCAAGTAGATCATTAGGATTTGATATTAAATATGGACCATAGATTTCTGAATGTAGTGTTTTAGACTTCTACTTTAGCTGATATTCCTCCATATTCCTTAGTGGATCCTCTTAGTCCTATTCATAGTACCATTAGTTACGATGGAATTAGATAACTCAGAAGAGATGGGTGGAATGTTTTTTTGATGTTTTTAAAAAAACCAGGGATATAATGCTTCACAGTTTTCAAACCCATACTGCAAAGACATTGGAATTGGTAAAAAAGGATACCAATAAGGATATAATAGATAATGATACTATTAAAAGGGATATTGATTTTTATCATAGAAGGATATTCAATAAATATGACCTAAATACCATGTTCGGATCCCTTACTGATGACCTAAGAATGCCTCCTCTAACCCAAACCTTCAAGTCTTAAGTGGAAAATTTAAAGGTTCTCACCCATGTTTTAGAAGCTTTTATGGAGAAGTATGATTACTTTCAGGCCATAGATCATGGTTTTTGAGTAGTAAGGAACTTCAACAGTTTTCTTGAACCTTACTTTTACTCTTCCAACACTTATATATTAGCTCCACCTTCCATACCCATTTCTTATATATCAAACCCTACCACCTATTCCATTAACCCTTTTGTATTGTCTTCTAGGAAAATAGTCCAGCATCTTCGACCAATTTCTAAGTGTGTGGTTATTCAAGAATCAACTACCACATCTCCACCATATCCTACACATCTTATATTAGACTCCACATCTAAAGGAAAGGATCATATATTTCCTTATAACATCCAATAATATATACTATATTCATATTTTGATTGAAGTGCATGATAGGGAAACTTTTTTTAATTATTTTTAAGATATTAATGAAATACTTTATTATCATCATATGTGATCAGTATTTTCTCATTAATTTTTTTAATATCTCTACAATATTTCAATATTTTTCCCTCTTTCATAATTTATAATAATCCCAAAAAGTAGAGAAATAAGTTCTAATTCAATTCAATTTCAATTCATTTTATATGTCATGATTTATGATCATTAAAAGGGGGAGATTATTGGCCTAGTCTAACAACTCCTTATTTTACTGTTATTTTAATAATCACATATAATGTTTCTTATGTTATTAATTATCTTTCATTTTTATGTTGGTAAACAATTTTTTTGATCAAAATTATAAAAGACAAAAAATGGATAAGTCTTGAAGTGACAATGTCAACCTACTATGTGTTGAATTTCAAGTGACCTCATAAACAATCATGTAACTATGCATGAGATGATAAATATTTTCCTAAGTCTTGAATTGAATACATGTGTAATTAATTGACTACATTTTTAATATCAAGTAACAACATGAACTATTCAACCTACCACATGATGATTTCAAGGGATCGTGAAGAACGACAATGATTTTTTGCAATGTCATGAAGTGTCTGTATGAAGGAATGAAGTGACCACATGAAGAAATAAAGTTATTATGCCAAGTTACTATAGGAAGTGATTATGAGAAATGATCATACCAAGTGACCATGGAAAATGACCATGAAAGGTGACCATGCCAAGTTTTTGGGGAAAGTGACCATGCCATGTGACACCCTCATGTGACCATGGAAAGTGTCCATGCAAGTGACCATGGAAAGTAACCATGGATAGTGACCAAAAGACAAAGTAACCATGCAGAAGTAAAGTCTAAGTTACTATGTCAAACTTAAGTAGTGAGAATTATTCAAATATCTAACAATAATATTTTTTGAGCATTTAATGAAAGTCATAGAATTTAAGGATGCTAGATTAGACTAATGAGTTCAAGGATTTATTTATGAATATACTCCAATGGATAATTAGTGATGGTTCAATATTTAAGAAGTAGAGACACCTATGGAAAAAGAAGAAGATCTCTAAGGAAGTGTGGGTGAAAAGTGATACATTGATAAGACTAATTACCATGCTACCATGAAACTCCATTTTATGAACTCTCAATGAAACAATTGATTAATGATTTTAAAGGATTTATTTAAAGATAATTGATCAACCAAAGATGATAAAATTGTGTTGTATCAAACCTTATCACTTTAAATCCCTTTCTATCTCTGTTTTAACATACCTTTGAGTTGTTTTTTACATTACTCTATATATTCATTTTAACATGCTCTTGTACTATATTGAAAATTACTAGATACTCTCTATATCTTTCTCAATTTCTCTTTTTATCCAAAATATAATTATGGAATAGGTTGTGTGTGTTATATACTACCTTTAGAGAAGTTTTTTAAAAATCTGATCTAGGATAAGGATTAGTTTATTTAATTAATAAACTGCTTGGTATTGGGTGATTTTAAAGTGGATAGGATTAAGTCTCCATTAAAGTTTGAACCTCTATATTTTACTACCATTTTAATTTTTTTTCTTACTATGTTTTGAAAATAAATCTATCATTTCAAAATGTATTTCATAAAATAATACTTTGATAGTTAACTTTAATAAGTTTTTTATATATGGTGTTTGATTCTAATAAATTAGTTTCAAAAGTTAGAGTAGTTTTAATATTTATTTAACTAAGGTGTGATTAAATTATTTATATTTTTTAAAAAAATATCAAATTATATATTTCTAATATTTTAGTTAATTGGTATGCTTTTATAAATTGGATGAATTCAATTTTTTATTAGTTTTAAAATAATTTTTTATTGGGAACTCAATTAAACAACTTTTTAGTTTTCCACTCCAACAGAATTAAGGTTGAGAATAACCTTATCAAAACATTTAGAGATAGGTTTTTATAATATTTAAATCCTTTACGAATTATTTTAAACCTTTTTACCTCATTTTACCCTTACAATAGTAACTCTATTTTACCTCGATAACTTATTTTATGCCTTAAAAATAAAATCATCCTTATTAAATAATTAGAAAACTATAATTCCAAATAATAAATATATTTTAATTAATTAAATTTCTGAATTTGATAAAAATTAACATCAATATAACAATGCATAATTAAATAATAACAGTTTTTAGAAAAAATGTATTTTCAATCATAAAAATACTTATTTAGGACAAATATTGTGATTATAATTAATACCCATGATATTTACTGATTTATGATTAAATAAAGGATGCTTATTTGACCTTTATATCTATAAAAAATGGAATGGTACCTTCTAACCACTCAATTAAATAAAAATAGCCAAAAATAGTTTTTTATTAGGATAAAATATAATTTTGGTTCCAAAATGTAAAATATAAGTTTCTAAATTCAATTTAATTTTTTAAATTTCATTATTTTTCTCCTAAAATACATTTTTATTAATTCTTATATTATTATGATGTAATAAAATTTATATTATTCATAAAAAACATTTTCTTTATTCACAAAAAATTAATTTTTTAGAATTTTTTTTAAAAACATTTAACCTAAGATAAATTAAATGTTACAAATACCAAAATAAAGATGATTTTATCAAACTAAAAATATAAAATTTAATAATTTATCCTTTAAATAAAAACATATATTAAAATGAAAAATTGTTTTTATTAAAAAATGAAAATTTAAATATTAATTGTTCTTAATCTTATTTATATTAATTGATAATTAAATGAGTGCTAATTTATTAGTTTTAACATTGAAATTTTATATTATAGTAATCATTTAAAAGTGTTCAATTTAATTTATCAAGATAAAAATGCATAATATATATATAAATACAATTTATTAAATAATGGGGGTTTCAACATTAATGATTTTATTCCTAATTTTAAAATCCATTAATTATTTATTATAAATTAATTAACACATTTGTGTTAAATAATTAATTTTAAATTTATTTTAAAATTAAATTTATATAAAAAATTGAACGTATATAGGATTTGTTGTATTAATAATTACATTTTTATATCATCATAATTTCTACTTATAAAACCTCTCAAAACCTTTACACAAGATCTAAGATTAAAATAAGAAAAAGTGGTAGTCATTGGTGGTGATTCAGATATAATTGATCTTATAGTGATTTACACAAGTTAGAACATCTCCCACAATTTATTTTATTCAAGATGTTCTTATTAAAGTTAATCATGGTCTCATTCTAGGGAAAACCATAGTTATGATACCTTCTTTTGAATCTTGAAAAAATGAGCATTGTAAGGAAGGATCCAACTAATTGATGTCATTGATTCTCCTTTATACCTTAATTTCATGATGCATTTAGTTCTATTTATAACTAAAATTTAATAACTATATTATAATGATCAAATTTAATACTTATATTTTTATCAAACCATGGTGTGTCTGAGTGAGTGCCCGCATCTACTTTTTTATATCCATACATAAATGTCATTACTAAGAAACCACACACTCTATACTTTACCAAAATTTTAATATGATTTCCTATATTTATATTTATCCTTAGGGTTTCCACTAATCTATTCTAGTCTTAATTACCAACAATATGTAAACCAAAATTTATCAGGATCACATCCTAAAACCAAAATTCAGGGAAACTTATGCTCCTATAATTCAACTTAATAATAATCACACACCAATCATTATATAACTTAATCATATATACTCTTAAAAAGATATTTACATTTTTCCAAAATAACCTAAATTTACTTGACATCAAATTGAATACTAATCATAAGGACTACCTATACCTTGATCATGTATTATTCTTAAAAACCTAATAAAAATTTCCAAAATATTATTAATCACTATAAAATACAATCACAAAAAAAATTAAAAGGGGTTTAATTATCTTAAATTATTCTTAAAAAATAATATCATAATCTATAAATTAATCTAAACCCTATTTTATACTAAATGAGAAACCCTAGAACCACACTCTTAGATTAGGTGCTAAAAACATATCTATTAAAAATTGGCTTTGATATAAACTGAAGAATCCCAAACATAATCATATATAATTACAATATTAATAAAAAATACTGCATCACTTATATACCCAATACCTTTTTGGTTTAAAGTTTTAGAGAATTTAGAAAATCTTTTAACTAGAAAACCCTATATATTTCTTATCCAATGGTCCATTTCCTAATAAACTCAGAATTTATTATTTTACCATAAGTCTTCAACATCTCCCAAAAAATCATCTGAAAATAATACCTTTCAAAAAATATCATAAGTGTTACTCTTATTCATAACATGGGGAAATATAAATATAATAAGGGTGTGCTCAAATCCTTAGTAATGGTAAACATAATAATAATAATAAATGTATTAGTTTTTGAGAGAAAAACATATGCGTATGAGAACATAATAAAGGTACAAGAACACATCATAAAGAAATAATACCCAATAAAATGTGGATCATATGTCTTGAATCATAATATAATTATTTTGATATAAATAATTTGACATCATAGGATCATGGAATCATAATAATATAGAAATAACATAAAATATGAAATCATAATCATATGTTAAGGCTCACTACCAAGACCATCATCACAAAGTAGATAGAGTCCCATGGTAGTTTGGGTTTACTACCAAGTACCTAAAATAACATGTCATGATATATAAAACATTAATTAATGTATTTAAAAGATATATAATTTTGTCTCCATCTGTCACATCATAATATATACATGAAAATGTGTGCCATATAAGTAAACATTCACAATTTCATCAAAGCATAATTAAACTAAAAAGGAAACGAGTTTCATGAAGTTTTCTAAATAAATGATCTTATTCCATCCATATAGATAAGTTGTATGATATCAATAGAGCATATCCGCATCTAATAATAATAATTATTAATGGATATTCACATAAATGGAAATTATTTTATAATAATATAGATTAATTAACACTTTCGAATGGTATCATATAAGAATAGATCAATAATTGGATCATTTCATATCAAAAGTTCAATATTCTAAAAGAAAAAAAATCATAAGAACATCTGGAGGGTAAAAAATTAAACATAACACCAATATTGATAGATATTTTATAGTTTTATAAGAAAATAAAATTATAAAAGAATTTTCTTAAATATTTTGTAGCATTGTTGTAAAAAAAATGTATAAGTCACTTCAAAAATGAATTTTATAGGGTGAAAAGTATACATTGAAAAATATATATTTAAAATAATTCAAAATATTTAAACCTTAAAATGAAATGAAATTAAAGATAATAAATTTGGAGTGGAAAATAAAAATATACATAAGTGGAATGAAATCCATTTATTTATTCTTCTAAATACTAGCTTTTATTTTTTATCTTAAAATGAAAAATTCAAAAAAGGGGGAAAATAAATTACTTTCGAAAACCATGAAAACATAAAGTATAATCCCAATTAGGAATAATATTTATAAAACTAGTAAAGGTCATTCATGCGATATATATTAAAAATGTGATACTTTTCATACTTTTGTAAAGAAAGTAAAAAAAATCCCTTATAGAAAACGTTAAAATATTCCTTTTAAAAAATTTATATAAAGTAAAAGATAGTGTAAAATAAACATAATAAATAATTTAATTATATCTAATAAAATTATGTAAATAATATAATGAATATAGATATGAAGGAGAAATAATCCTGATTGTAATGAAAGGACAAGGTCCATTTCATTTACGAGAAACCTTTTGGATGAATCATGAACCAAAATGGAAATAGAATAATAATAATACATGTAAAACCCAAAAATTACTAGATAATAAGGAAATAAATATGTTTTTAGATAAAATTAACATATAATTTTCTCAAATAATAACTTTTACATAAACAATAATGAAAACAAAGTGAGATTTGAAAAGAAAACCTTACGAATTTTAGAAAATTTGATCCAAAGTCCCATAAAAAATAGAACATGAAATGTAAATTTAAATACCAAAAATAAAAATATAATCATGATATAATATTTCAAATAGTATATTTATACCATATAAATAATGTAGGTGTATGTTACAAAACTTGTGTCAAAGAAGGAAATTTGAGATGAAAAATAACTTACAAATTCGGTATTCTATTAATTAAAAAAACATGAAATGGAGATCCTGATATGGAATTTAAAATATAATTAAATAAACTATTTTTATTATATATGAATACAATAGGTCAATAATTACCCCATATAAAAGAAAACATGGTTCATAATATGAAACTTGTCTCAAGGGATTGTAATTTAGACAATGAACGCTTACCTTGTATTCTTTCTTAGTTGGATATGCTATAAGATCCTATATAATAAAATAATACTCATTAATAATTTATTTTATAACATTATTCATATTTATAACCATTTAAATTAAAATTTTACAATTATTTATTTCATAGTAATTTCCTAGTTAATGTTTATCGTTTGTGTTTGTAGTTTTAACTGTTCCATGACTGTTTCATTATAATGATTTCAGATATCATTCCATGGTTATGATTTCATTATATAAAAATGGTGAAATTACAATAATTTAATTTTCATAATGTTGTATGAAGTTCCATATTCATTCCATTGGAGTTTTAGGTACGTTTCTAAAAGATGATACCCGTAACGGGCTTGTTTTAAAAAAATTTAATGAACAAAATGTGGTATGTTAATAATAAATTAAACACAAATATTACCATTAATGAAAAAATGAAATATTAATATAATATATTACTAGTGTAAATAAATTTATAATTTTCAATAATTTTTCCAAAAATAGATTAAAATTATGAAAAGTTTCTCGATATACTTGATTTTTGGGCATTTACAATCACTTCAATATATTATTATTAATATCATTAATATAATGGGATAATTATATTTAAATAATCTTAATAATGTCATAAATATCATATTTATTCATTAAATTATTTTTTAACCATCCATCTAAGGTAGTGATGAAAAATAAAATATGTTGTCCATGGAGGTGGTGAACCAACCAAAACCTGAGTATTGTTTTCATTTTTTGTATGGATGAGAGGAAGGTAGATAATGGTTATTCAATCAATATAATATCATTTTAATAAACTAATTATACTAATTTTATCATCTTTGTATGGATAACCTAATATAAATATTTAAAGATAGATTTTCATAATATTTTAATTCTTTACCATCTAGTTTAACCCTTTTAACTCATTTTACCTTTAACATGGCAACTCCATTTTTACCTCGATAACTTATTTTATGCCTTAAAAATAAAATTGGACTTATTAAATTATTTAAACATGAGTATTAAAAATATTAAAACAATTTTATTTAATTATATTTATAAAGGTGATAAAAATTTACTTCAATATAAGTACGCACGACACAATAAAAACATTTTTTTATAAAAATGTATCTTCAAGCCTAAAAATACTCATTTATAAGGAAGATTATGATTATAAATGATAACCATGATATATATTCGTTTATGATTAAATAAATTAGGTTTAGTTAACATTTATATCAATCTAAAATCAAATAGACCCTACCAACCATTCAATTAAATGCAAAGAAAGAAACTAATTTTTATTAGAATAAAATATAATTTAGGTTTCAAAATATTAAATATAAGTTTCAATATTAAAATTAATATTTTTAAATTCATTATTTTAATTATTAAATAAATTTATGGTCTATAAAAATGTTTCATAAATTTTTAATTCATGCTTACATCAATATGATTCAATAAAAGCTGTGATATTCATTAGAACTGTATTTTTTTTACCATTTACAAAATTAATTTTTTTTTTGAAAAAAATCTAAAAAATTCATGATAAGATAAATTCAATGTGTTTTATCTAAAAGTGAATTTAATTTTAAATAATTAAAATTATTAAATTTTGGAATTTAAAATTTAAATGAAAACATAAAATATAATGATTTATTTTCTTAAAGAAAATTACTTTTTAAACATTAAGTGTTCTTAATCACAATTTATATCAACTACTATTTAAATCAGTGTTACTATAATATTTTATAAATTGAAATTTTTTATTATTATAATCATTTAAAAGTGTTCAATTCAATTTTTTGAGATAAATATACATAATATATAAAAAATAAAATTATTCAGAAAATATTAATTGTCAAAATTAATGATTTTATTCATAATTTAAATTTTTTTACTTATTTCTTTGGAATTTATCAACAATTTTTTGTTAAAGAAAAGATTTTAAAATTAAATTTGTAAAAATTAAAAAAATATATTATAAACATATATTAAATTTATTATATTAATAACTGCATGTTTACATCAACCTAACTTCTATTTACAAAACCCATCAAGACCTTAGTATACGATATAATGGTAAGATATGAAATGGTGGAAATCACAGGTGGTGATATAGATCATACGGATCTTGTAGTGATTTCTAAATTATTGAAATTATCTCATAGATGATTTCTATCTAATTTAACTTATTATCATTAATCTTGGGATTAGTCTATGGAAAACCCTAGTGACATTATCTCCTTTGCATAATTTGAAAAATTATCCTCATAAGGAAGGATATCACTGATTGATTCCATTACTATATATATATATATATATTTCCTGATGCACATACTTCTATTTATACATTCCAATTTCATAACTATATTATAATGGTGACATTCAATAATTATAATTTTATTAATACAACACATTTTGTTTTAGTTCAGCGTTTCATGTGAAACATGATATTCAACAAAATGTTAGTTAATGGAAAACAAATTAATTCTAAAATATTAGGGTGTTACATACTCCTTGAGAACTGCTATTGTAGAAGTGATAAATATTACCCATCATTCCATAAATATGAAACTCATTTGGATCATTCTTATACAGAGACCATGTGTGACCTACACTCCCATTTTGATTACACTCTATTAAACTCTTTAAACATGGAGGTGGAAAGGGAAAAATACTACCTTGACCACCCTTACACTCACTACTCTAGAAAGTCTCCTTCTACTTCCTCATCTAATTCCAAAAGGACCCACTACCAGAACCTATAGATAATGATAACATATAATCTCCTTGACTAGAAACCAAGTCAATATTTCTAATAAAAGTAATGTTTATGAACTTAGAATAAAAAGAAATATAGAAAAACTTTTTCTTAGATCGAAGAGGGGGTAAATAAAATATTTAAAGTTGATTATCTTTTATGGAATCATTCTCAACCAATGTTGATCCAAATTGGAGAAAATATATAAATATTATTACATACACCATCACCACCAAATCCCCCTAATTGAGTTCTATGAACTCTATAGACTTCACAATTTTTCAAGGTGTTAGCATAAAATTAATCATAAAATAAG
Organism: Viscum album; assembly: GCA_963277665.1. Taxonomy (NCBI): domain Eukaryota; kingdom Viridiplantae; phylum Streptophyta; class Magnoliopsida; order Santalales; family Viscaceae; genus Viscum; species Viscum album. The sequence goes on from OY728132.1 coordinate 470,153,643, forward strand.
GCATAAAACAAATCCTAAGATAAACTCTCACTATTATTAGTCTATACCAAGACATCACATAATTAATTTGTTATACCATTTATTATAAAATTATTCATCTTTACCATTCTGTCCTCAAGTGTACCGATATATTTAAATATTCAATGGAATCATTCTCCCTATTACTCAACACATTGTGGACCAAAGCTATCCAAAAAATTTAAAGGATGATAAATTTTAGATTTTTATGTGATATAATAAATTATTTCTACACCCTTAAGAACATATAAACCAGTTTAAGCAACCATATTGGGATCACGGTAATTTATAGGTCAATCAGAACCTCCATTAGTAGAGCATGATATCTGTCATCTAACTGATATTCCTCATGTTATTATTAGGATGACTTATATCTATAATTCAAAAAAACCCTATTAGAATCACTTATAAATAATATTCAAAACCCCTTAAAACTATAATATATTCACAAAAAAATTCATTTTTCATCCATTATATCACCCACTTTAATCACAAACCTTTCAATAAATCATTTTATGAATTAGACAATTCAGACATTCAAGTGAAATCGTTTCAATCCTTACCCAAAAGGGTATACCAATTTGACCATAAGGTACAGTAATCATATAATTTAATAAATTTATTAACACCTCCTTAACTTTGGTTAATTAATTCATTAATAAAGATTTCTTACGAAAATAATGAATATTTTAACGATGACTTTTATTTAAATTGAACCATCATATTTTAAAATTTTGTTAGTTGTGAATATACCATTTTTTATAACCACACACAAATATACACATTTAATGAGATACTAGGTGTTTATGTATAACTCATGAGACTCTGTACCCAAATACCCACATCAAAATTTGAAAAATAAAACAAGTCTAAATTAATGAGAACCCTTTAAATCATCCAGAACCACAACTAGTAAATACAAAATAAATCACATCTATACTACTATAATAATTTTACGTTACACTAAAAATATGTTGATTAGATATATATATATATATCACATGAAATGTTTAGTTAGATCATTCTCTATTATAATAATTTTTAAAAATTAAATCAAACAAAATAATAGCTTTAATACCGTTTTATAATTTCACAGCTCATGACCAGTCATATGACAAGGATTTAAATTCCACATGGCCTTATACACACTCACCGATTAGAAATGGTTAGTAAATATAACCATGGGTTACTAATCTATCATTTAGGATTAATTTACCTTTAATTTAAAAGTAATCAATAATATATAGTTGAGAAAATAAATGAATAAATAAATAATTAAAGCACAACACCTTGCACATTCTCCAAGATTAACTAAATAAATATTTCACCATTTATAAATTAAGAAAAAAATGTACATTAAATTAAAGGAAATTTATATATTGAAAATACTAGTATTTCTTTATGGGACTATAAAAAAATATTCTAAAATAAATGCAAAATTTGGAGGCTCAAACCATCCAAAATGGTCATCCACCTTGCCTTGAAACCAAATTCACACACCATTTTCTAAGCTGTCACTAGCCACTACCCTCCATCATTGGGAACTTGAACTTAACTTTATCATGATATATAAAATCTACACACATAAAAAATGTGTATGGTTAGGGTTTGAGTATGTAAAATCATTATATTTTCATTAATATTCCCCATATATAAAATCAAATGTAATGTAAATGTATGTGTAAATAGGTGTTGAAAATCATAGAGGTATATTAGTTAATTAATTAAATATAAATCATTAAATAATCAATTTGAGCTAATATATGGTAACTAGAACAACATGGTGCTCAATGTTACCTAATTGAACTCAGGCTATAATGATCATATAGGATATAATATAATTTATTCTCAATCTCCTCACTCCATTAGGCCACAAGGTAAAAGTACAACCATGGACCTCAACCCATAAAATACAAATAATCTCATCTCATACTTGAAGTATGAGAGAAAAATAAAAATAATAGATTTTGTTTGTTATAATCTTAAATATTTTCAAGATCTAATCAACATTAATCCATGAGGGAAAAACACACATTGTGGATCTTGGTCAATCAAATACCAAATAATGTTAACCACATATCACCCTCAAGTCATATAGGAAAAGTAAATACCATGGATATTGGTTGATAAAATATAAAATATAGTTACCCCCTCACCCATAGTATACTAGGTAAAAGTAATAATCATGTATATTCACTGATAAAATATAAAATATAGTTAAATTCTTACCTTTAATAAGACATGAGGTGAAATAACTCATTAAAGGTCTTGGAATACCAAATATCAAATATAACTAATTTTCTCTCACACTTAGGACATGAGGTAAAAGTTTACATCATATATATTAGATTAAAAAATATCAAATATAGATAAATTTTTTTAACATAGGCTATAAGGAAAAAGTAAACATCACATACCACTTTAATGAGTAGCCTAGAATACCTCACACAAATCCATATTATTTCTCAATGATAATATCAAGAAATTTAACAATTAAATAACAATTTACTTCAACAAAATTCATACAAAATTAAAACTCACAACCAAATTTCCATAACTAAAACTTAAACACATAGCTCACTTTTTATAACACACAACAATGAATAAATAATAATCACCCCTTTAATTCCAAAATATTTCATTTAAAACTCAGTAATTAATTTATGATCATTATTTCCAATAAAAATATAGATATGTTTGTTTTTTTAAAACTTATATAATTTCATTGTTCTTTTCCATTATTTAAGATCTTCTAAGAAATTTTATTTATTTTTCTATTTTTACATAAAAATAATGTAAATCATAATGCTGACATGCTGAAACCGTGAGGTTGCGTTTTTTATTTATTGATAGTTGATAATGGATGAAATTAGAAGACATGGTGACATGGATGAAGAAAGTGATTTCAACATCCCATTTATACTTTTTAGTTACTTATATACATTTTATTTGTTCACCTTTAGTTTATGTGTTGTTCTAGGTGATTTCTAGTGCTTTTGGAGATAACATAGAGTTTTATAAGGAGATTCACCATGGATGAGAAGGGATATGTGGGGATAGGCTAGATGTGGAATGGATGAGATGATTGAAGCATGGTTCCTTGGGGTGGTTCAGACATTTACGAAATAGATATAGTGTGGGGAGTCCGATATAATTTAGAGCCTCAAGATTTAGTCTTTGTTGGTTCTTCCATTTTCAACACAACTCTAATATGGTAAAGGTGGTGACAAAATGAAGGATTAGGGTGCGTTTTTTGTGATTATTTCTTTTTCAGTATGGTTGTGGTATAGAAAGGAGGATATGGTGTAACTCCTTATTAGAGGCCAGGATATGCATTATATATTTTCTCCTAGCACTAAGGTCACTTATCTTGTTTTCCAGATCCAGGTTATGGATCTCACTGTGTTTCTCAGACACAGTTTTGACTATCCCCACTTCAAGAATGGTCTCTTACATTGTACTATGGTCTGGCCCCTTTTAATCACTTATACAATATGGGTTTATGGGTTGTTCTATGGTATGTTATTTTATAGAGTTTAATATACTAATCCCTATTTTATATTTCAAATCAACTCCCATTCAACCCTAATCTAACCCTTTAGATTTTGGTGTCTCTCAAGAGGCAATTTCGATCCTATAACCTCTCATTTTCTCAGATTGATGCACCGATGGATGAAATTGATCTCCCTCCCATCAATGAAACATCTCTATAATATAGAATCCCAATTTATTCTCTTATAACATTATTTGATAGTGAATAATCATCATGTTGTTGATAGATTGTGATTCTAGGGAATACTCTTTGATGTCCCTCACTATCAACTCTCTATTGGTGGTTCCCATTTTAAAAGATTGATTATTTTATCATGTTACCTGAAGGTAGGTGGTTCTATAAGGACTTTACCTATCATTTAAACCTTAATTACTTTATTTATTTTAAATATATATTAAATATATTTTTTAATTGAGTTTATTTTATTTTTGAATTTGAAATTGAATGGATTTTGAAACAAAAACCCTTTTCAAAGGTTATAGAAATATTGGTTAGATTATGAAGGAATATGGCTTGAAATGAAATGTGAATTTGTGAAATGATTTGATTTTTAATCTTAAGAAAATTTTCTTCAATTTAAAGATGATTTCACAGGGATTATGTTTATGAAAAAATATTTTTTGGTTTTGAAATTAAAATGTAATTTTGAAAACTAAAATTGGGCATTTGAGTTTTTAATGATGAATTGAATTAAAATGAATAAATTTCCCATGTTGGTTTGATTAATTGAATATCATGTGATCCTAAGTAGTTAGTGGTAGATTGGGATAAAGAATCTAGTAATATAACTCTATAGAAATGGATTGACAATGAAAAATATAACTAAATCAAATTCAGTGTAGTTTCCCTGATGGGGTGTTGACTGATTATACCGATGGCTTAAGCCTCAGTTATGCACACACACACACTGGTATATGATAGATTTACTGAGTAGTGTGGGGATACTATATCTTGAAACTAACTAAGCCCAGGGTATATGAACATGGTTCTTTTTTGTGATTTTATTATTATATTCCAGTGATTATAGAACTATTTTATTCGTGTCCTTTATATTTGATGAAAAATATTCACTGAAGCCTGTTTTTGATATATCTTCCTTCTTCTGGATTTTGAATCATATTTTTTATGACAAATGTGAAATTTATTTTTCATTCCTTATCTTTATTTAAATTTAGTCATAAAATGTTTATTTTTATTTTTATTTTTTATGGAATACATGGTGAGATTCTACTGGTCTGTTTAGCACACACCCTACCTTTACCTTCGACTGTTTATAGATTATGTTATACAAGGTTTGGAAAAGGAAAAGTTCCACTAGTTAGTTATGGGTGTTCTTTATTCATGATACCCTTAGGTGGTGGTGGTGACCTGTGGAGAAATGATACACTTGTTACATGGGGATTTTGATACTTTTTTCCTGATGGATGTTGCATAGTTTTCTTTTGGATGATGGCCTGTCTGGGTTTTCTATCTATCTAATTGTGGTAATTTTCTCTTTAAGAAGTGTTTTGAATATAAACTATATAAAAGGTTGTGGTTTGATCAAAATATCCTAGTATTAAACCACCAAATATTTCATAATAAATTCCATAATAATTAACAACATAATCTTTAAATTAAAATGAAACAAGGTATGAAATGACATTTAATTTTTTTTAAACATGATTTCAAATTAAATTGATGAGAGATATCCAAAAAGGATTAATGTAAATTTTATATAAAAGAATTTATATAAATTATTTGGCATGAAAAAAATCAGTTCTATAATAAATCTCATGTATAATCAAGTCAAACCAAACAAAACACCAAGATCATAACCCCTAAGTTCCATTAGTTTCCAATAATAAGATCCTCACACTTCTCAGTCATGATCATAGATCAATATATGTGTGAACACTAAAATGTACACCCCATTAGGGTAACCATTATGGGAAATCAATCTATGCCCCATTTAGGGACCCATTATGGTAAATCTTTCTGAATTTGGTTTAGTTGTTGTGGTCATAATCAATCCATTTCTAATGATTTAGAGTCCTAGAATGATTTTAATAATCACCCACTAACTACCTAGGATCACATGTGCTTCAATAAATCAATAAATCAATCATTTCAAATAATTTCATCTTTCATAGGTCAATTTTATAAATTTAATTTTTAACATGCCTTTTCATTTAAAATCCAAATAATAGGTTTTCATAAAATCCATTAATCATCAAAAAATATTTAATTTTAATCTAATTTTTCCAATAATAAACATCAAATAATTCCATAAAATTCTACTTTCAATTCAAGACATCAATTGTCTCAAAATCCACCAAAAAATTCAATTCCATTGAAGTTGGAAGGTTTTTTCACAATTATGTGACCGTTTAAAATTAATCATAAAATCATCTCAAACATAGGGTTTTAAATAAATTTAAAACTCATTTAAAATCAATCAAGCTATATGGGGTTTCAATTATTGGTTAAAGCCTTATGAAGCCACCAATATATAAATCGTGATCAAGTTGACACCCATAATTAATGGGGACACCAACGAGAATGAGGGAGAATGAGATCAACAAATCAAACCTATAATCAAGATCTATTGAAAATGAAGATTGGATCTATAAATAACATGATGATTTTCACTATTTAAGAAGGATATAAGAGAATATCTGGATAATCAAAATGAGAGGATATCCACTTACCAGAAAGGGATCTAGATCTTCCACCAACACTTTAATTCAAAATAGTAGAGGTTTAGAGAGACAATGAATCATCTAGAGAGCCTCTAAAAAATTTATTAGGGTTGAATGCAGAATGTAAGTTATCTTAAAAAGAATCTAAATATTTTTAATTAAAAATTTAGGGAGTTAAAAACCCACATGCATGGTCTGGTGGGATAAGATGAAAAATTAGTAGTAACCTTGGGCTGTAACTATATTCCCCTATAGGAAATATAAAAGGGGATCACATTTTAGTCACACTGTTAGTTTAACCAAGTTACAACCATGAAAACCCTCACTTTATAAGGGTTCACAGTTTTTAGGGGTGGACACAAGGTTTGTAAAAATGAGGCACCAATTGTGCCCCACCCTTTAGACCCTCTCAACAGGGAACATGGTTTGTTGGGACAAAATTTGACATCGAGAGATTTTGTGAAATATATATATTTCAAATAAATTTAATATTTTTGATATTTTTTATTACAGACAACATTGAGTTTAACATGCATTAAATTTTATAATGATTTTATCTTGTGTTACATGCAACACTGAGTTCAGATTTCTTTATACGCAACCCTAAGTTTGTCTTGTGTTACACACAACTCCAAGATTAAATGAAATGTGGCATATTATTAAAATATTATTATTTAATATGATAGTTATAACCTATAACATTTAATGGAATTTATGAATAGGATTAACTAAATTGTGAAAATTTATTTTTTACACATGCATATAAAATGAATTCTTTAGTGACCAATTAATTATAAATGAAAATAAAATCCATTTGAAAATAAAGGACTTTTTTATGAACACAAACATGTTCTACCTAAATAAATTAAATAAGTAAATTTTAGTGAATTATTTTGATTATATTTATATATTATATATTTAATAAATTTTTTAAAATTAATCTTATTTATTTTTTAGACATGAGAAAATAAAAAATCAAAATTTTCTCTTAAAAACTGTATTTGTCTAAAAATTAGATTTATCAAATTTTGAAAATTTATTTTAAAAATAAATTTTGAAACTTTTGTAAAGTTTATTTGAAAAAATAAATTTAATTTTTAAAATAATCATTTCAAAATTATCATAGGGTGAATTTGTGAGAATTTTTTGAGGAGATAATTTTTTCAATGAACATTGATAAATACTAGTTTTTATTAAGATTCATCATTTCTTTTAAAGAATTAAAAACATAAAAAACTATTAAGATGATTTTAAAATAAAAATTAATTAAATTATATATCTATTAATCTAATTTAGGCAATTAAAATCATTTTCATTTTGCATTTTTATATTAAATCTTTGTAATATTTTGAAAATTTTCTCTTTGAAAACCCACTTTCTCATTGCGTTTGTAAGCTTAATTTAAATTAAAATTTTCCACTTATATGAATGGAAGTTAAAAAAAATTGATTCCAAATTTGGAATAAGAATAATTTATATTATCTAATAATTTCAACTTAATTTTTTACCAAAATGAATAGTAAAAATAGTAAAAAATAATTACTATAGTTAAAGTAAAAAATGGGTTTACTGGGAGGGGGTGTTTAAAATAAAAATATAAGGGTTAAAAATAACAAAAAAACAAGTATAAATCCTATTTTATGGAAATATTTCCCTTTTATTATTACTAATTTAGAATATAGGGTCACTTGGAATCTTTTTTCATGTGAATGAATTTATCATTTTGGATTCTTTTGGGAAATTTATAAGTAGTTTCCAATTGGATTCCTTTCCCTCAGTTATAAAAGGCCACCACCACACTTCACTTATTCAAAATTTTCGAGACATATAGATTTTACAAACCCTGAAAAAATGCCTACTAAAAACATTATATTTTTTCTAGAGTTGATGGTCCTCCCAAAAGACCAACACCAGTGTCTTTAATAAGCGATCCAAAGAGGTTATTTTAAGCGAAGATAATTTTCTTCACTGAGATCCTTCATTTTATTTATTCAATTTACACATTCAATTATGTATTAAAACTTATAATATAATAAAAAAAGTATCTAAAATAAACTTAGATGTTATTATATTAATTAAATAACCTATATCCATCTACACTTCCATCAAATGGAAAACGAAACCATCGATCATTTGTTTGATGGACTACCTATTCAAGAAATGATGTAGTTTGTTTTCCATCACCATCTTTCAAGGGTGGAAATAATTATGAATTTAAAATATTTATGTAACATCCCGGATCCAGGTACCACTCCACGGGTTCCCCGAACCCAGTTCGCCACGTGATCTCAAGCGCATTTCCCGAAACGCCAGAGGCTGCTGACTAGCAGGGAGGGCCCCGGTCTGATAGTGGGGAAACTATGCCCTCATTTGTCAAAGTGTAGCGCAGCAGAAGCAGTCAACCATGCACAACTGAAATTAACAACTAAAGTAGATATAACCAACCAGTATATAAAATGATGCAACATGTCTCAATTCTATGAAAACAGCCAAAACATGTTACATTGCAATACAATACAATACAACTGAAGTACAATTACAGGAAAGCAAAACAGAACAGCCAGTGGAATCACGAGCCAATGCTTGGTCCTATACTCTCTTACACCCCAACAGCAATCAAGTACCTATATAGGGACTCTTTCCCCTATCCACACTTGCAGAAATGTAATCTGTTTGGGCCGAAAAGCATGACCCAAACAGGGTGTGAGAAATAAATTCCCATTAGGCACCCACCAAAGGCCCGTGCCCAACTGCGTGAAAACATGCTACAACAGCGTGAAAAAGTAAAATGCAATAAAGTAAGCAGTACCAAAAGTAACTAACTTAACCAGTTATATTTCCATTTTAATATCCATTTAATCATTTCATTTAAAATACCACCACAGTGAATATTCTAAGTAAGTAGCCAATGTCCTCAGACATGTAAACTCCTACCCTCGGGTAAAGAGAAAACATCACAAGAATCTACCCTCAGTCATATGGATATTTTCCACAGGCATAAGAAGTGTCGCCCACAGGCACAGAATCAGCTGCCCACAGGCACAGAAGAAGTCTCCCTCAGGCCAAAATAACCACTGGCCACAGGCTAAAGGTAACACTGCCCTCAGGCTAAGTAAAGCACTACCCTCATGATATGTAAGTAACTGTGCCATGCCCAACATGTAAATAAACATTCACAAGAAATTATTCTCAAGGAAATTTTACAATCATTACTGTAGAGGCATACCCTCGGGTATCTTGGCCAAACGATTAAATAGAGGAACGCACCTTCGGGGTGGTCCTGAATCCAAGCACTGATCCCAAACAGCCTTTCTACAAATCTTATTTAATCACCTATACAATTATAGGTATTTAATATATCCATGACCTCAGCCACACGACACGCCATATATGGGTTCGTATCTCAAAAACACACAAAACGCACAATAGTTGGAAATAAACACCAAGCCACCTACCTTAAACTTCCACGAGCGATATACGTGAACGTCGATTTCAGAAACGCACAAAGACTTCGTAGATCAGAGGTAAAAGAATTCTCTCTTAAATGAAAATAACTTCCATTAGAGGAATAATTGGCAAGAGACACACCAGGAGATGAGAGGGATTACCTGAGCGGTTCCAACGAGATCGACGGAGGCGGGATCGGGTTCCCGATGCGCACTCGGCGGATCCTTGAAGCTCCAGCCTTCCTCTCCCCAGCTCTCTTCCCGTTATAAGCCTTCCCTATGAACATGGGAGGCTACTTCCCACTTTAAGCGAAAAAAAGTACACATCATGTAATTCCGAGTACACGAAGTGTACTTCCCATTTTTAAACTGTTCCTCTGGCGGCTTCCCACCGGCGTGACACTGTTCATCTGCCGACATGACTACACGGTGTGTCTCCTTGAGTACACAGTGTGTTCAATCACATAGCTGACCACTGCCTTACTATTTGGCTTCCAACTGACTACACGACATGTAAGGGACAACTACACAGTGTGTAGTTGGTTCTTACACCCTTCATCACCGGCCCGCCACACGCCTTGTGTACTCCTTCCACACGGCCAAAAGTACATGGCGTGTGGACAATGTACACGATGTGTACTTTCCAAATTTTGGTATTTTTCCCCATTTTCCATATTTTCTCAAAAACACTTAAGGAAAAGAGAAAAGAAGAAGCCCGTACCTCAGAACTAAGAACCGGGTTCTTATAAACTTCCCCCCTTAAAGCAATTCGTCCCCGAATTGCCCTTCCAAGGGTAGTGAAGATAAAGCCCCGAAAAACTCTGGACACTGAGCACGTACATTAGTCTCCCGCTCCTAGGTTTCATCCTGCACTCGGCCATACTTCCATAACACCCGTACAAGAGGAACTGACCGGCCTCAGAGAACCTTTGTGCTCCTATCAACGATATGAATCAGATGCTCCTCAAAGGATGAATCTTACTCAAGCTCAACCTCCTTGGGCTAAAGGACATGAGATGAGTCTGAATGATAACGACACAACTGAGATACATGGAAGACATCGTGCATGGCTCGGTACCTCTGAGGTAACTGTAACTGATAGGCAACCGGCCTGACTCTCTCCAGAATCTCAAATGGCCCCACATACCTCGGTGAAAGTTTACCCTGTCTCCTGATCCACTTGTGTCCCAGCCTTGGTGAAACATGCAAGAAAACCTGATCCCCAACCACAAATTCCAAAGGTCATCTGCGGGGATCAGCATAAGACTTCTGATGAGACTGCACGGTAGCCATCCGCTTCTGAATCAATTGGACCTGCTCAGAAGTCTCCTGCATGACACGTGGTCCTAGTAAAGCTGCCTCACCTACCTCTAACCAGCACAAAGGTGATCGACATGGCCTACCATATAAATCCTCGTATGGTGCCATCTCAATTGTTGCCTGAAAACTATTGTTATATGAAAACTCAACTAGGGGTATATGATTCTCCCAAGAGCCCCCAAAGTCTAGGACGCATGCACGCAGCATGTCCTCTAGCACCTGTATCGTATGCTTTGGCTGGACATCTGTCTGAGGGTGGTATGCTATGCTCAGAAGCACCTGTGTACCCAGGGCCCTTTGAAAACTCTGGTAGAAACGAGACGTAAAACAGGTGTCCCTATTTGAAACTATAGAACGGGGGACCCCATGAAGACGTAATATCTCTCAGATATACAACTTCTCGAGCTCGTCAACACCGAAGGTCTCCTTGATCAGAAAAAATTAATCTACCTTCATGAGTCTATCCACACCAACCCACATGGAATCATTGCCTCGAGGTGACCTCGACAACCCAGTCATGAAGTCCATCGTGACATCGTCCCATTTCCATTCCGGAATGGGTAACTTCTGTAGCATTCCAGTTGGTCTCTGATGCTCTTCCTTCACCTGCTGACATGTGGAACACCTCGTAACAAAACCAGCCACATATCTCTTCATACCCAGCCACCTATACTGACGTCTCAAGTCTTGGTACATCTTGGTAACCCCGAGATGAACTACCCAAGCTGAAGCATAAAACTCCAACATCAGCTCATCACGTATATCCCCTGGAACCCACACTCGTCCATGGAAACACAATACCTAACCATCACCTATCTTCAAACCTGGAAGAGGGTCATCACTTTCCACTGACTCCCATAGAACTAGGCCTTCTAAATCAGATAGTTGTCTCATCCTCACTCTATACAAGAGGGTAGAGGTCACAGCTAAAGAGGAAAGATAAGTCTGCCCCTAACTGTGGTGCACCTCAAAATGAATCTCAGAGAACAAATCCATGAGCCTCCACTCATCATTGGCCTCCTGCACAGCCTGTATCTGAGTCTTCCTGCTTAGTGCATCATCTACTGCATTACCTTTTACAGGTGTATAAGCAAGCTCAAAATCAAATGAATGAAGGTACTCAACCCACCTTCGCTGCCTCATATTCAAGTCACGCTGAGTAAAGATATAATTGAGACTTTTATGATTGGTAAAAACCACAAAATGTTCTCCCAATAGATAGTGTCTCCAACAGCGCAACGCATGAAAAACTACAGCCAAATCGAGATCATGCGTCAGGTAATTCCTCTCAAGTGGCCTCAACTGCTGAGACCTGTACGCAACAACTCGATCGCCCTACATCAACACTGCTCCTAGACCAATACCTGATGCATCACAGTAAACTATATAGCTCTTCCCCTGCTCTTGGAGTATCAGGATTGGTGCTGATGTCAACCTTCCTTTATGGTCTTGAAAGGCTGTCTCGTAATCTTCCGACCAAATGAACTTCACAACCTTCTTAGTCAAACTCGTCAACGGCGCTGCTAAGCGAGAGAAGTCCTGTATGAAGCGTCTGTAGTAACCAACCAGCCCCAAGAAACTCCGTATCTCAAACATGTTCTTAGGACGCTCCTAGGAAACTACTGATCTCACCTTCTCTAGGTCCATGGAAACTCCTGCCTCTGAGATTATATGTCCCAAGAAGTGAATCTGGTCCATCCAAAAGTGGCACTTTGAGAGCTTAGCATATAGTCGATTCTCTCTCAGTGTACTCAATACGATCTCAAGATGGGCGGCATGGTCGTGTCGAGTGTGAGAGTAAACCAAGGTATCATCCATGAATAATACCAAAAAAGAGTCCAGATAATTATGGAACACACGATTCAAATGGTCTAACGCACAACTGATGATATCCTGATCTCAAGTCAATCTTCGAGAACACTCGTGCTCCATGAAGTTGATCAAAAAGATCATCAATCCTTGGCAAGGGATATCGGTTCTTAACCGTCAACTGGTTCAGCTTTCGATAATCCACACAGAGTCTGATGGTACCATCTGCCTTCTTCGTGAAAAGGACTGGAGAACCCCAAGGAGAAGTACTGGGTTGGATGAAACCCTTTGCTTGCAACTCCTCTAACTACCTCTTGAGCTCTTGCAAGTCAGGTGTAGCCATCCTATAAGGAGGAATGGACACCAGTGCTGCTCCTGGCACAAGCTCAATAGAGAAATACACCACACACTCAAGAGGTAGACCTAAAAAGTCGTCTGGGAAGACATCCCTGAAATGATCAACCACTGGAGGGAAATCCGTCTGACAATTCCCTTGATAATCCAGATATATTCTCACAATTTGGGCTGTGACTCCACCTCACCCATGATGCTCTAGTCCAGCTCGACTCGCCTGAACATCCCATTCGCCCTTGTATAGAAACTCTCTGCCTTTTGGTGATGTGAAACTCACCCTGTGATGATAGCAATCTACAAAAGCTCGAAAGGGAACCAACCAGTCCATCCCGAGAATGACGTCATAAGCTGTCATCTCTAAGACATAGAGGTCCCAAAGGAAGTGACACCCACCAACCTCAAGGGGCACTCTTTTCACTGACACATACTAGCCATTCTAGTCCCCAACGGAGTGTCCTGCATCATGATATTAGAAGAAGAAGAAACACAGAGCCCAAGGCTCTCCACAACGAGCACATATATAAAACTATGTGTCAAACTCATATTAAAAAGTATTGAAGATAAAACAGAAGCTACTAGAATAGTACCTCTGACAGTAGAATGTATGGTATCCTGCTCCTACTGGGTCTGTTATACTATATATTCCTGCCCAGTGCCGCTGCCCTACGACACAGCCTGACTACCCTGAGCTCTCCTACCCTGCTGCCTCTGAGATCCTGGTGTCTGGCTACCACGTCCACGACCACCCTCTCTTCCTGCACGCCTTGACGTATTCCAATTCCCTGACTGGTAAGAAGCCACTGGTCCTGCTCCCGTCCGCAGAGTCTGCACAGAACCCCTCTCACTAGCCATCAGTGGAAATGCCCTGCAAAAGCACTGCAGATGACCCATCTTGCCGCAAGTTCGGCACTCCACTGGGTCTTGTGGACACCGTGGCCTCTTGTGCCCCTCTATACCACACTGGTAGCACATGACCTAGTCACTTGAAGAATTATTTTGGCTGGTACTGCCACCCTGAGAGAAGTCCATCTATTTCTTCCTCTTGCCAGCAGAAATAGTACCAGTAATTGGTGCTGAACCACCCTGGACCACACCACTAGATTCCCGCAGGTTTCTCTCTATAATCAGCATCTGGTTCACAATATCATGTACTAAAGGCAACTTGAAAACATTCACCAGCGCCCGGATGTCATATCGAAGACCATACTCGAAGCATTTGGCTCTGAGCATCTCATTGCCCATAAGAAAGTGTGAAAAATGCTGAAGCTTGGTGAAATGATCAGAATAGTCCATCACTAACATAACGCCCTGCTGCATATTCATGAACACTCGAGATCTATCTGTCCTCAACATCTATGGGAAGAAGAAGCCATTGAAGGCTATCTGGAAATCTTCCCACAACATGTCTCTATGATGCTCTGACTGAGTGGTAACATCCCACCACCTCTTGGTGGAATCACGCAGCATGTATGTCACGAGCTTGAACCTCCACCCTGGAGGCATCTTTAGATGCTTGAAAATAGTCTGCATCAATCCTATCCAAGACTCCACAACCTATGGTCCATTATCCCCTGAAAATGTAGGCGGATGTTTCTTCTAAAAGATACATGTCAGCTCAGCCATAAATGTGGCAGCCAACAGTGCTCCCTAAAAGGTCTGCATGAACCACAATAAGCCTTCACAGAACTGCGCCTCCACTCCTATGTCTGGTATAGTAGCTGGTGCCACATCTGCCTCTACTGGAGGATCAACTGGTAGCCCATGGTCCACCATCTCTGGAGTATACTCGTTTCCGCTCTCCTGGCGAACAACGCACGGTAGTCTTGGCGGCATGACAATAAAAGGTCAAATGCACACTGTAGAACAAGATTATTAAAGACCAAAAATGATGAGACCCAAAAAGAAACAGGAGGAATAAGGCATTCAAAATTTAAAAAATAGGCCTACACGGTGTGTACTTGACTTCCCTTCCCCTGCCCGGGTCCTTCTGCACGGGTAAGCCACACGGCTTACTTCTGAACGAAACTACACGGTGTGTATATCATCTACATGGAATGTATGGTGTTATTTCCAACTGCCCGTGTCGTTTGTGATACGTCCGACTACTCGTCTTGACACTAAAAGGTGTGTTACACATGCACACAACGTGTCAAAAACCCCATTTCCCAGCCACACGGCTAAGTCCACACGGTTTGTCCTTGGACAAGACTACACAGCGTGTCCCATAGGTACACAGTGTGTACTAGATGAGCTCCACTGACTAGTGTTGTTAGTTACACAGCCGGATACACATCTCAACCTACACGGCGTGTTCTATATACACACGGTGTGTACCCGAAAGGATTTCCCTGACCCATGTTGTTAGTTACACGGCCGGGTCCCCAGGTCACACTACACGACGTGTTCTTCATTGAAACGATGTGTTCAAGAAACGACTACACCAACCCATGTTTGTTAGTTCTGATACCAACTATAAGGGCCCGAACTTATAACATTACATAATCATGAATTAAATGAATAATTCACATAGAGGATCTTTTCAGGTTTAGAGTTTTAGAGAATTAGGACATAACTATTACATCTCAAAAGATTACAAAGTAGACACTTCTACTAAGTTTACATAAAATAAAAACTCTAAAAAAGAAACATGTCTAGTTCCATGTTTTAGACAGCATGTCTTTCCTTAATACGATCCTTGACCCTATTCATCTTTAAGTCCTGTGGAAAACATTTCAAAAACTTGGGATGAGCATAAAAATCCCAGTAAAGGATACACAAAGAAGGAAAACTGTTAGTTTTTTCAAAACAACAAGTAAATCATGAATACGTTATCAAAGTAATACATTTCTCCTTTATGAAGTAGTAAATACTCTTCAATGAATAAAAGATCACTACTTATCCTTTGTAACCAAAAGATTACTATAAACCCATATAAATAACACATAACATATAAAGGTAACTTGGGACATAAACATACTAAAATGGAATAACCCTACAATCGACTTCCACACATATCACTACATGGAATAGCCATACGGCCAACTTCCATACCCAATGAATTGGAGGTTATAACGTAACCACCCATCCTTGTATTCACGACACCACTCTTCATATGGTTTATCACATAACCACCCGTCAAATATCCAAGTACCATTAAAAAATCCTAATACATAAAACAATTATAAAGGAAAGAAAAAATTTCCACATTTCAATCAAAAGAGATCACATTATGATACTATCATAAATAAAAACATCTAATAAAATCATTAAAACTCTATGAGAGAAAAATCCCTTTATACTTTGAAAATATTAAAAGAAGACATTTAAAAGAGATTTTAGAATCAAAGTGTCCTATACCACTTTGAATCTTTTAATGGAATTATAATTTAAAAACATTAATTTCCATATAAATAAATACTCAAAAACATGTTTAAAACATGAAAATTAAAGATAAATATTTAAAATAATAAATCTTTAAAACATTTAAAAATGATATTTTTGTTAAAGATTTTTTAACAAAATGAGAGACTCTTGAATACAAATAATTGCGGAATAACATTTAATCATAACTTTATAATATCATGAGAATAAAGGTATTCATGAAATAATATGTCAAAGGATAGTAAATACACCATATAAGAGTGAATTGGTGAATAACAACAATTAAGTCTCAATGGAAATGTAAATTGAGATGAAATCCATTATAAAGATGGTATCCTTAAATTAAGGATAAATCAATCTCATAAATATGTGTGAGAAATATAAATACACCCAATATAAGTGGATATTAAGTGTAAAACAATCAGAGGTCATTAAAAAATATTCATAGGATGACATATTCAATAACTACAAGTTGAACCCAAAGAAACCGAAATTGGGTTAAGAAGTTCCCTTGTAAAAATTCGACAGCTTAACAGCGTCAATTTAAAATTCAGAAAATGAGTTGATGAGACAAAAAGGGTATCTCATCACTTGCAAATAAATTTTACATCAATAATGATATATAATAACATATACCAACATAATAAGATGTAAATTAAAAGACATAACAAAAGAAGTCTTTTAAAAAGAAGAGGGTGAAAGGTTCCCTTACCGACTTGGGTATCTTTCAAAATGTACACCCCCTAAAAGAAAGACAATACAACATTGATGTAAATACCAATAAATGAAATTATATTAAAAAAAGAGTAGAATAATGGTAATTACATATACCACTCAAAGGAAATGGTGGAAAATGTAGCATAAATCTCACAGGAATAAAAGTGATATGAAAAACCCCTTACGAAAACTCAGCAGCCTAACGACACATCTTAAAACTTCCAAAAATGGATTTATGAGATCAAATAGGGTCTCTCATAATATGAACATAAAATTTACAGAATGAGGAATATAAAATAACATCCTCGAACATAATAAATATGATCTTAAAATAAATGACATAAAAGAGAGTACTTAAAAATAAAGAGAGAGGTTGGATCCCTTACCTCAAGTCCGACTTGTCTTGTTCGTTTCCTTATATTCCTGAATAATAAAATTTGGTAAATTTATAATTGCTTAAGGACCTCATTTAAATATTATTATTCAGTTCATATCACATATTATAATGTTATAATAATTGGTTAATAATGTGAGTTCATATCAGAGGTTTTTTTCGATGTTCGGTACATGAGTAAAAATTGAACTTGTTGGAAAAGAATTTTCCATGTAGTTATAAGTAAATAATCTACAGAATAGTATTAATGATATAAATATAATATATATCCATTATATATTCATTTTATACTATTCCATAACATTTGGAGATAAAAAATTGAAATGCACCGTTCTTGGAGACGGTAGGTCGTACGTACGCATGAACGCTACTTTCATTTCTTCGTCATATTAATGGAATTAAAACTAAATGAGATATATATATATATATATTATAATTCCAGAATTATGTCTATAATTTATATGTAATATATAAAATACATATCCATTATATATATGTACTTATAATAGTACATAACATTTGGAGATAAGAAATGAAATGTATCATTCATGGAGACGGTAAGCCGTACGTACGCATGAACGCTACTTTCATTTCTATTTCATAATTTAATGGAATGAAAAAAATAATGATACATAGGTATATTATAATTAAAATATAATTAAATATATAAAATAATTAAATCCATCCTTTATACATCCCACATATGGCATTAATGATTCAAATTACTTTGAGGGGGTGGTAGTCCGCACTTCCTAAAATGAAATTATCGCGTTTACCCATTATAGAAACCATAAAGGTATTGAATAAATGAAAAATACAAGAGAATAAGGAATAAATAAACATAATGTATATATCATATATAAATACAGTGACATCTTAATGGCCAACATGAGAGTTGTTAAAAGAAGATTGAACAATCATCGTTTCGTGAGGCAGTAATTCGCCACCCACAGAAATAATATGTTCTTTAACCATTAGATGGAGGTGTGTATGATTGTAGCTCGAATACTCATCATAACGGAATCCTAGTATATTTAAGATACTGGTGTTGTTACAAAAGAAAGTAATAAAAAGATTTTAGGGGGTTGTAGAAGAAAAATAAAACAAAAGAACATAAGATAAGACATTACCTTCAAATAGGATAACTCTTTTTGATTTGAGCTCAAAGGCTTCCTTGGAAAGACTTCTGACCAAAGTGAGTCTCCTAGGAGTAAGAGAGGTATGTGGAGAGAAAATATGAGGAGAGGTTGGATGATCCAAGGGCTTGAGAGGTGTGGGTAAAGAGGGAGAGGTGGGGGCCTTTTATAAGAGGGAGGAGGGGCACTCTTAGAATGTTATAAAATGTTACTTTATTATAAAATGTTTTTTTTTCAGATTTTAAAGGTCCCAAAAAGATATATTTCGAGGATAAGGTGATAAGAGTTCTAAATCCACCCATACAATAGATTTTGGACAAGTTTAAGTCTTAGATTTTACCCTATATTTTCATTTAATTTAAATCATTCATTAATGAGGTAATCACTGCATCATCATGGTGTCATTAATAAATTTATTTATTTAAGGTATAAAAATTATAAAAAAACTATCATGATGTAGGAAATATTTTTAGATTTCTAATGAATATTTATAGTAAAAAATATGACTTGTATAACCCCATGTAAAAATTATTTTAGTAAAACAATACATGTTTGTGACATTTTTATTTTAACTTTAAATAAAAAGTTATTAATGTCATTTTCTTACCCAAGTCGCTCCATGGAATCCCCAAGTTGACCCATTGATTTTTTTGGTCGGCCATGACACATAAAATAAGGGTAGGACATGTGTCAAGGTCATTTCATATTATTATAACATTATCTTGACCTTAAATTACACTAATTACCTTTAATCGTGATTAATAAAACTTAAAAGTTACTATTCACCAAAAATTATTTTCATCCCATTGAACCAAATTTTACATCCTAATGACAACCATGTATGTTGGATTTTTGAAATTTAAATCACAGAGGTGGTAAAATTTCATTTAAACAGAAAATCAGTTTTTTTAACTACCACTTAGTGATTTCACTATTCATAAAAAATTGAAGTTTTTTAGAAAAATACCAAAAATTCACCCTAATATATATTTGATATTCTGAATTAAAAAATGATTTCTATTTTAAAAAATTCAAAACATATAAGTTGCATTAATCAATTTAATAATTAATTCCCATTTTCAAAATAAATAGCGTGTTTTTAAGAAATAAAATATATCAAAATATTGACACTAGTTTAAGTCCAATTTCAATGTGAAATTAATTCCAATGACCACCATTGTATTAAATGGTAAAAATATATTCTATATACACTTTAAACCCAATTAAAAATATAATCTATCCATATAAATAAATCATATTAAAAGGATGTTTTGAATTAAAATACAACATTCTCACTAAAAATGATATTTATCGGAAAAATAAAAAAAATTACACAAAGTAAATTTTGATGTCCAGATTCTAAAGAAGGATTTTATTTGGTACAATATAACATATAAAATTGTCAAAAAGTGGATTTAAAAAGGGTTCTCCATCAAAAGGCGGTTAATCGACCTTTTAGAAAATATTAGAATATTTACGCTTAAAATTGGATTCATTCGCATTTTAAGCCTCAAACATTTATTGGATAAAATTAAAAATATTTGACAAACATATATAATCATTTTTTGGTTATTTCTTTTCATTCCTGCCATTACAACGACTAGGCATTAACTACCATTTAAAATAATATTATTTTATTATTAGAGTGCAACCTAAGATTTCAAACAAACTCGTTGTTGCGTATTGGGTACACCATCGATCATAGAATTCCCTTTAAAGTAATATTAATATTTTATTCACAAATATTAATAAATATGAAAAAGTAATATTCTATATTTACCTGGGATGTTACAGCCGGGTCTCTGGGTCAACCGTACACGACATGTACATTCGGTACACGACGTGTACATCCGGTACATGGTGTGTTCGCCCCCAAGCATTTCCCTTCCCTGTGTCGCTTCCCACATGATTTGTGACATGGGAAGAGACTACATGGCGTGTACGTAGGGTACACAGCGTGTACTCGAAAAGTTTAATTTTCTTCCCGAACAGAAGAGAATACATGGCGTGTTTAAGTACTACATAGTGTGTATTCTGGGTTTCCAGACAGTATGCTTCAGAAACTTCCCTGGAAGCCAAAAAATACTGCAAATCAACACCTAAGTGTCAAATTCAACCCGTGAGGGCCCATACTCCCCACGAATCAAAGTTTGACATCTTATTTGTGTTATAAAAAAATAAATCGTCAATGATCCACCAAATTCTGGTCAATGGGGGGCCATACTCCCCAAAAACCAAAATTCGGTGTCTATTATTTTAACGAGTTTATACAAAAATACCCTATCACATAGCAGGTATTTATCAAGCATATATCCCAACAACATGGTTTTCTAGCACAACAACTATCACAACAACATGCAATTTCTAATACACCTACGTGGCATGGGAACTATGCATGTCATGTGATTTCTAGCATGTGCCTAAATGATGCATGAGATGGCATACCCTCATCTCATCAGGTTGTAACTAAATAGACCCCAAGGATAAAATATCAACAGCACAATACAAGTGTGTCACCCTTCAGTGAAAATCAATTCAACCGTAAAATTGAAAAATCAGAAAAATTGCAACACGAGGTAAATTGGCTTTTCCCTATACATGGGTTAGCTATGCCCGGGCATAGCTTATTACCAACTACCATTCTCAAACTATCCCTAAATAAGGCTCCAAATAGTAAGTCAAAGAAAATAACCTGCCTCTGATACCACTTTGTAATATCCCAGATCCGGGTACCACTCCACGGGTGCCCGAACCCGGTTCATCATGTGACCTCAAGCGCATTTCCCCAAACGCCAGAGGCTGCCGACTAGCAGTGAGGTCCCATGTCTTATAGTGGGGAAACTTTTCCCTCGTTTTTCAAAGTGTAGCGCAGCGGAATATAAATAAACATACAAACAAAGCGAAAGAAGTAAACCATACACAACTAAAATTAACAACTGCAATAAATATAACCAACCACTGTATAAAATGATGTAACATGCCTCAATTATATGAAAACAGCAAGAACATGTTACACTACAATACAATACAATATAATTGAAGTACAAGTACTGGAAATAAAAATAGAATAGCCAGCAGCATCGCGAGCCAATGCTTGGTCCCATGGTCTCTTACACCCCAGCAGCAATCAAGTACCTATATAGGGACTCTTGCCCCTATCCACACCTGCATAAACGTAATCTTTTAGGGCTGAAAAGAATGACCCAAATAGGGTGTGAGAAATAAATTCCACCACCAAAGGCCCATGCCCTACTGCGTGAAAACATGTTACAACAGTGTGAAAAAGTAAAATGCAATAAAGTAAGCAGTACCAAAAGTAACTAACTTAACTAGTTATATTTCGATTTTAATATCCATTTAATCATTTCATTTAAAATACCACCATAGTGAATATTCTAAGTAAGAAGCAAATGTCCCCAGACATGTAAACTCCTACCCTCGGGTAAAGAGAAACCATCACAAGAATCTGCCCTCAAGCATACGGATATTGCCCAGAGGCGTATGAAGTGTCGCCCACAGGCACAGAAGAAGTTTCCCTCAGGCCGAAATAACCACTGCCCATAGGCTAAAGGTAACACTTCCCTCAGGCTAAGTAAATCACTGCCCTCATGATAAGAAAGTAACCGGGCCATGACCAACATGTAAATAAAAATTCACAAGCAATTCCTCTCAAGGTAATTCTACAATCATTACTTTAGAGGCATACCCTCGGGTATCCTGGCCAAACGGCTAAACAGAGGAACACACCTCCGGGGTGGTCCTGGATCCAAGCACTGATCTCAAACATCCTTTCTACAACTCTTATTTAATCACATATACAATTATAGGTATTTAATATAGCCATGGCCTCATCCAAACGACACCCCATATATGGGTTCATAGCTCAAAAACACACAAAACGCACAACAGTTGGAAATAAACACCAAGCCACCTACCTTAAACTTCCACTAGTGATATACGTGAACTTTGATTTCAGAAATTCCCAAAGACTTCGTAGATCTAAGGTAAAAGAAATCTAACTTAAATGAAAATAACTTCCATTAGAGGAATAATTGGCAAGAGACACACCCGGAGATGAGAGGGCTTACCCGAGCGGTTCCAATGAGATCAACCGAGGCGGGATCGGGTTGCCGACGTGCACTCGGCGGATCCTCAAAGCTCCGACCTTCCTCTCCCCAACTCTCTCCCGTTCTAAGCCTTCCCTATAAACATGGGAGGCTACTGCCCACTTTAAGCGAAAAAAAACAAAGTACACGACATGTACTTCCGAGTACACAGCGTGTACTTCCCATTTTTAAACTGTTCCTATGGCGTCTTCCCACCAGCGTGGCACTGTTCATTTTCCAACATGACTACACGACGTGTCTCTTTGAGTACACGGCATGTGCAGTCGCACAGCTGGCGACCACCTTACTATTCACCTGCCGACTGACTACACGACGTGTAAGGGACCACTACACGATGTGTAGTTGGTTCCTACACCCTTCATTGCTGACACAGCCACACGCCCTGTGTACTCATTCCACACTGTCAAAAGTACACGGCGTGGGGACAAATTACATGGTGTGTACTTTCCAAATTTTGTGATTTTTCCCCATTTTCCATATTTTCTCAAAAACACTTAAGGAAAAGAGAAAAGAAGAAGCCCGTACCTTATAACTAAGAACAGTGTTCTTACAATTTATATGATATTTATGAAATAAATATAAATTTTTATTTATGTTATCACATATACCTTCTTACTTTCCATTATTTGGTGGATACAATAACATCACTCATGTGTAAGATGGACTACCGCCTCACAAAGAGATGTGATTAATTTTCACTTATGCTTTACATGGAAGGTATTAATAGTAAATTTCATGAATATAAATGATACATAATAAATAATAATGATTTTGGAATGGTAATATATTATTTACCTTTCTTTTTTTTTCAATCCATCGGGAGAATGGAAACAATGTTCTTGCAAACTTACGACCTACCATCTCTATGAATTGTGTATTTCATTTTCTACCTCTAGATTTTATGTAGTGTTATAAAAACATATATGAAAAATATATCTATTATTTATATATTTTTAACAATATTTATATTTTGTAACCATGATCAAAGTAACAGGAATAAAAAATAAAAAATCAAAACATACACGAAAAATAAAGATGTTATTGCCAGAAATTAGAATTTAACAATGAATTATTAATAAATGAGTTATAAAAATTCATAATAAAATAATATATATTATAATATATATAATAATGGTTTTATAATATATATATACATTATAAACTTATATTTATTATACAGTATATTTTAATGTGTATGAAGGAAGTTGGAACTTAATAAAATAGATTTCCATATCATTTTTTTTGAGATGCATGAAATATTAACCATGTGATTATTTTATGTGTTGTATATACTAAAAATGAATGTATTTCTTGATTCTTATAATTAAATATTTTGTGAATTAAAAATCTATTTTAGGATTTCTCTTTCATGGGGTTTATTTTTTAAAAGTTACCAAAGCGGTAATGAATTTTTCTCTCAATTTTTTTTATTGAGACATATGTTATGATATGCACCTGTTTTATTTTATGAGATGTGTATTCATAAAATTTTACATATAATATAATGAATTTATTTATTATCATGCTATTTTATGTTTCACTTAATATTAATATTTCATGGGCCTTATGATTCAATGTTACCACTGTTGTAATGGTTTTATGAAAAAATCTAATAATTTATTTGAATTATCTATGATTATTATTCCAATGATGGAATATTATTATCTATCTCCAAAGAAACTCATTAAGTTTATTCTAATATGGTTATTTAATGAGAATAAATGTTTTTCCTTCATTTCCCTGTCTTTTTGTACTTAAGATTCAAATGTAATGTTTTTTTAAAGTAAATCGATTTTATTACTCTCTTTCATTGAAAATAATTTTTCTTCCATATCCATGTTTTCTAAAAAAAATTCAGAAATGTTTTAAAATTATAAAAAATATTTATTAAAGAAAATTTTACCATTTATTATACTTTTTACAACATTTTTTAAAAGGTATATTTATTTCATTTTAAAAAATAATGCATGTTTTGATTTTACCAAAGATATAAAAGGAATATTTGTTTTAACCCGTATTAAATGAATGATATTTTCCACCATCATGACCACTCAATGTATGAAAGAGTCATTTATAATTGTAAAATTTTAATTTCAAATAATTTTTTTAAAATGTTTTATGTTTAAAGATAAATTCAAAGTGGAAAGTCTATTCTCCTCTAGAAACCTTCTATGTGATTTTTTTTTCAAAAATAATTTTCCATATAATATGAAATCATTTCATGTTAATTATTCTTTACTAGTTATATGATCCAAAAAATACCATTATTATTATTCCCCTAAATGGTTTATGGTTTTATGAAAATATGTTTATGAAAACCATATCTTTTCCGTGGGTTATGTTATGATAAAATGATAAAATGATTATGCAACCCATTTTTTTCATGGGTTATTCTTTGATGAAGTGTTTTACAAAACCCATTTATTTTCATGGGTTATGATGTTATAATTTTTTGATGATCTTGTGCCACACATATATATTATTTTTATTATTTAGTGGTTGAGACCTATATTCCCATCCAATACATTGGGTAAATATTTACATCTCATTATATATATCTAATTGGAATAATTAGAAAACTCAATTTAGTAAGATATATTTTCTGTTGTGATTCTCTTAGGAGTGAACCATTACTACTATAATGTTTTTGGGATTGAAACCATTGCACTATGATAGTCTTGTAAGTGAGCCTTTAATACTATGTAAATGATTTTCTATGCTTATATGTATTCCATAATTCTGTGTTTTATACTAATGTTATGCTCTCATGCCTTATTTTCTTTTATTTTATTATGATTCATTACTTATGAACTGCCAATATTTAAACCATATCTTCTCATTATGATATTTGATATGAAGGGTATTTTTTTAAAATTTTAATTTAGTGTTCTCATACCCTTATACTCATGTCATATGTATGTGATAATTTATATCTCACTTTATTACCCTTAATGAGAATCTAAACTCACCCTTTCTTATGTTTCTTTTTCTAGGTTATGATGAATGGTTTTAATTAGGGTATATTTGTGAAGAGTACTAAAGGGAAATTTCACTATGGGAGATGTTGATAATATTTCATGAAATAAGAATATTGTGTACCAAGTCTCCAAATATACTAAACTATTATGGTACTCAGGTATGTGTTTGTGTAATGTATTGAATATTAATCTAAAAAGATATAATATCTATGTATGAAAATACTGGATCTCTATAGGTGGTATCATAGGATAGGTTTATTTAAACTTTGGAAACTAGTATGACAAAACTTTAGTGAGTTCCTTAGGGATATTTATAAGGATAGTTAAAGGTATATATCTAAGGATAGGTATAATAATGAGTCATAGTATAGGAAAATTTCTTGTAATTTTGGTAAAGTATAGAGAATTTGGTTTCCAAGAAATTACATCCCGATATAGATACTATAATTAGAAGTGGATCTGGAATAAAGGTACCAAGAGGCAATAACTCTAAAAAGGGTGCATTGAGTTGGACTCGATTTTCACTTAGTTCATTATAGCGGGCCTTTCTACACACCTTATTTGACCCTCTAGGGGGATATGTTTTGGAAATTCACGAACTCTTAACAAACCATCATGAAGAATTTGAATAATGACAAAAAATTACCAAATTTAAGACTAAGGTGTCATAAATTAAAAATAAGGTTTCATTATTTGGACATCCTATAAATTATTTTTCCAGATTATGTAGTTTACCACTATTAATATTAAATATAACACTATGTTTTCTGGTTTTTTTCAATGGAGGAAATTGAAAGGAACTAGGTTAAAATTGAACGTGATAGAAAATATTTTATTGAGAAACCATATGTATTGATGACTATAGTGAAGGATATTATGATTATCCATAATCTATTCTTATGATATATGATTAAATAACACTAACCTAGACCCACTATAAGACTCTTGAAAGAAGAGAAGGATTGAGTTTGTTGAGAGTCTAGGTGGGGGAGACCATGGAGGAAAGAAGATTTAGTTTCTTATATGTTGAGAATGTTGTAAGAATAAAACAAGTGAATGTATCAGTGGAATGGGAAGAAGTTTCAAGTATAGAAAATAAGGACATAAAGAATGTAATTTCTGAGGAAAAATGAAAAGTTCAGTTGACACAATGGATATGAATGTTAGCCTCTATACAGTATCATCAATGGTTGAATGTTTTAAATGTCGTAACTATGAGAATTACAAAAATCCATATCCTAGGGGGAAAGAATGTGATGCGAATTATAAATGTGGTATGAGTAATGGTTATACTAATGATGATGAAAAGATCACAAATGACGTATGAAAGGTATGGTCCAGTCTAATAGTATTTTTATATTAAACATGTGCATCATGATTAAATTGAGGTTAATGAATGTTAATAAATGATTCATATTTATTATTATAAGAAATAAGTATTAAGGAATAAAATTATGAATCATATTTATTTTTTTAAGAATAAATTGTAATAATTGAAGTGTTTATGTATTGGAATTCAAGAATTATGAAATATATAAGGATTGGTCTATATAATTTTTTGTTTAATTATTTTCAAGAATACATTGAATGATACTAATGACCTGGAAAATCGATTTAATGTAAAGGTTATATTTTATGGAAAAAATAAGATTATTGGAAGGTAACCAATAATTTTTTATTCATTTTAATAAAATGGTGTTTAGATTGGTTAAAGAGAAGATTAATATGGATAAAGTAAGCATGAAAGTATTGTTGACCATTAAACTGATAAATTATTTTTTGAAAAAGTGTTGTATGATATAATTTATGGAGTTTAAAAAATTATTGGATATATGTAATATTTTAAATAATATGTGGTTTTATTTAAGGAATGAGGAATAATGCATGATTTTATTGAGGGTTTATGGTAATTATGGTTATTACCCAGATCCATGAGAATATATGACCAAGGCATTCACATAATTGGCATGTGAGCATTAAGAGTCACTTAATGAAATTTGGAGGATTAATGTTAAGTTTATTTTGGTAAATTTAGAGGCCTTTTTTATAATTTTTAATTTTATAAGGGTATAAGGTTTCTTATTTATAGAACATTTTAAGCTGAAATTTGGACGAGGTTTTAGAAATTAATGTATTACTTCACTATATGAATATTTATTCATATTTGATAACTTGTGAAAACCATTTTATTATGATAAAAACTATAGATAGAATGAATGCCTTATCATTCTATTATGGATCTTCTTGTATATTAGTTATTCAGGTAAAGAAAATTCATCTTTATTTCTTGGAGTAATAGATGAAGTGGAAATTGATATAAGAACAAATAAAGGATGATAATGTGCTTACAAAATAGAATGAAATCAATTAAGTATATATTCTCATTAAAATTACCCATATTTAGGAAAAGTATCTTGAAATAAAATGCTAAACATTTTCCTTCATTTTTTATGAATGAATGGTCTTTTAACCTATTTTAGATTTATGGATTTTTGGTCATTACCTTTCCTTAAATCACATTCTTTATCACTCTCTATCGATATTTGGGTTTTATTTTTCCCTTTTATTCCATTTTTTTACTTTCTACTAATGTTCTTCTACAAAGAAACCTAATTATGTTATATTATAGGTTAACTTAACATATCCCTTTATATCTTCTCAAGGATAAGTTATATTAACCCTTTTTATGATGTGGGTTTCCCACAATGGTATTTTTAAATGTTAAAACCTTGTTTTTTGAGCACAATTTCAACTTGCAAGGGCATAATTTATTTAAGGGGGTAGAATGCAACTCCATGATATTTTTGTGAAATATATATTTTTCCAATAAATTAAATCTTTTCATTATTTTTCATTATATGAAATAATGAGTTTATCTATCATTACACAGAACAGTAAGTTTAGATTTCATTAAATTCACCACATTGTTTTACCTACATTACACACAACATCAAGTTTAACCGAAACATGATATACTATTAATATTTTATTATTTAATATAATAGTTATCACCAAGCCATTATAATGGTGGGTTTTAATAGGAATAAATAAATTATGAAAATAAATATTTTACACATGTATATAAGTTAATTCTTTGGTGAAAATTTAATTAAAAATAAAAATAAAAACCTTTTTAAAATAAAAGGAATATTTTTTTGGAAAACTATTTTTATTCTTATAAATGTGTTATACCTCAATAAATTAAAAGCATAATTTTTTGAGTGATTTAAATAAAATTTATATATTATATATTCAATAAATTTTTTTACATTCATCATATTTTTTATGATAAGAGATAAGAATAAATCCAATTTTACACTTAAAAACTATATGTTTCTAAAAAAAGATTTGTTTCCTTGGTGAAATTATTTTAAAAATAAAATTTGAGAATTTATGAAAATTTATTAGAAAGAATAAATTTTAAATTTTAAATTATCATGTAAAAATTATATCAGGGTGAATTTTTGATAATTTTTTGATAAGATAACTTTTTCAATAAATAGTGGGAAATACTTGTTTTTATCATGAATTTTCATTTCTTTTAAAGATTTTAAAAAATTAGAAATTATTTTAAGATGTTTTTTAAAAAAAATAGTTCAATTATATATCTATTAATATAATTAAGTTCATTTTAATCATTTTAATATTTAAATTCGATATAAAAACTTTGTAAACTTTTAAACATTTTCTCCTCGAAAACCCCCTTTCTCATCACGTCTGTAAGATTAATTAAAATTAAAATTTTCCAATTATGTGAATAGAATTTGGAAAAATGGATTAAATATTTGGAATAATAATAATTTATATTATCTAATAAGATCATATTAAATTTTGACCACAATGAATAGTGAAAACAATAAAAATTAATTAATGCGGTTAAGGCAAAAATGAGTTTACTAGGGGGTCAAAATAAAAAGATAAATGTTAAAAAATACCCAAAACATTTATAAATCCTATTTTATAGAAATATATCCCTATTATACAACCTAATTTATTATATAGGGTTATTCGGAAGATTTTATTTCATGTGAATGAATTTATCATTTTGGATTCTTTTGGGAAATTTCCAAATAGTTTCCTAGAAGGTTCCTCTCCCCCACTTATAAAAGGCTACCAAAAAACTTCAATTATTAATAATTATAAAGAAATATAGTTCAGTAAAATCATGAAAAAATACCTCCCCAATATCCTTATCCATGTTCTATATTTTATGGTTCTCTAAAAAGACCAACACTAGGGTCCTTAATAAGATATCTAATGCAGGTATTTATAAGAGAAGGTAATTACCGTTATTAAGATCTTTTTTATTTATTCCTTTTCCAAATTCAATTACGTATTAAAACTTTAAATATAATAAAAAAATTATATAGTATATACTTCAAAGTTATTGTGTTATTTTAATTACCTCTATCCATCTACACTTCCATAAAATGGAAAATAAGACAATCGATCTTATGTATGAAAGACTACTGCTTTACGAACTGATGTAGTTTGTTCTCCATCACCACCTTTCAAGGATAATTACAATTTTGTATTTAAAAAATATATATATATATATATATGATATTTATGAAATTAACATTCTTATTTAATTATGATATCACAAATATCGTCTTACTTTCCATTCTGTGGGGGAAACGATAACACCGCTCGTGTGTACAGTCGACTACCGCCTCACGAAGAGATGTGATTCAATTTCAATTATGCTTATCATGGAAGGTATTAAGGGTAAATTTAATGAATATAAATAATATATCTAACATCATAATTATTCTTAAATAGTAATATAGTATTTACATTTATTTTTTCCTATCTATCTATAAAATGGAAACAACGTTCATGCGTATGTACGACCTACCATATCCATTAAGGGTGTATTTCATTATATATATATATATATATAAATATAGATTTTATGAATTTATATAAATACATATATATTGAATATATATGATATTTATATCATTGTTAAAATTATGGATATGGTGGAACCATGATCAAATTAAAAGGACCAAAAAACAATAAATCAAAATGTACATGAATAGCAAAGCAGTTATTGCCCGAAAATTGATTTTAACATGGAATTGTTAATAAATGAGTAATAAAAGGTAATAAGAAAAATAATATATGATATGATATATATGTATAAGTATTATTTTTTTAATATATATATATATAAAATAAAATTAAACATATTATACAGAAGGGTTGAATGTGTACTAAGGAATTCAATACTTAAGGTAAGAGATTTCCTTCTCACTTTTATTTTTTTATGAGACACATGGAATATTCAACATGTGTTTATTTTATGTGGTTTATATACTTACCATGAATTTATTTTATGAATATTATCCTAATTTATTTGGGGATTTAAATATCTATTTTATGATCACTCTTTCATGGGGTTTATTGTTCAAAATTTAACAAAGCTATAAGAGATTTTTTTCTCAATTTCCCTTATTTGAGGAAATTTTATGTTATGAACCTATATTATTTTACGAGGTGTATATATAGATCATTTGAAATGTAATCTCATGAATTATTTATACTATATATATTTTACATTCCACTTAATTTTATTCTTTTATGGGGATTATGATTCAATGCTACCAAAGTGGTAATGGTTTTTTGGTAAAATCTCATCATTTATCGAGATTGTATATGTTTATTCTTTAGATAATAAATTATTATGATAAATATCTCAAGAATAAAATGAATTTTATTCTACTATGGTTATATAATTATAATACATGTTTTCCCTTAATTTTTATCTCTTTTTTACTCAATATCTTGGGAGAATGTTTTTAATATAAACCGACTTTATTTCTCTCTTCAGTTAAAAACCATATTTATTCCATATCCATGTTTTCTAAAAATATTTTCATTTTTTTTTATTTATAAAAAGTATTTATTAAAGAAATTTTTTACCATTTTTATACTTTATATAGTTTTCTAAATGTAATCTTCATTTTATTTAAAAAACAACGCCTCTTTGTATTTTTCTAGAAATGTGAAAGGAACCATAATTTTAACCCATATGAAATGAATATTATTTTACACCATGACGAACACTGAAAGTTTTACAGATTAATTTATATGATTAAAAGTTTAATTTCAAATAAAATCATTTTGAAAATGTTTTATGTTTTAAAAAGTATTTTACAAAGTGGAAAGACAATTATCCCCAAGAAATGTTCCAATGGATTTTTCTTTCAAAAGTCATTTTCCATCTAAGATTACATCCTTTAATGATACTTATGATTTACTAGGGATATGATCCATGTATACCATTCTTATTTGTCACGAACCATCCTTGGGGCCCGTGCGGTGAATACCCCAAGCCCGCCTTCCATAGGCCAGGGGATGGAGACTAGCACCAAAGGCGTAAATCCCGATAACTGGGAAGGTATTTCCTTTATAAAAGTAAAAAAAACACCACAGAGTACAAGCAGAAGTAATACACTAAAAACAAAAGGAAGTGCTGAAAATTAAATGGGCCAGAATACAAACCCAATCGAAAGTACAACTACAACTGGACAAAAGTACGATAGAAAAGACAAGCAGCTGGAAGAATAGAAACAGCTCCTAGGTCGTACACAACGGATCCTACCTAAAGGATAGGTACAAATAGCGCATCTCCTGGATTGTCCACCACGGATCCTACCTGAAGGGTAGGTACAGATAGCGCAGCTCCTGGATCATCCACCACGGATCCTACCTGAAGGGTAGGTACAGATAACGCAGCTCCTGGATCATCCACCACGGATCCTACCTGAAGGGTAGGTACAAATAGCCTCCACAACGCTCTCGCCTGTCAACCTCCTCTGAGTATTGTCATGTCGTGAAGTATACCTCAGGATACCGACTCGTCGTGAGATCCACCTCCGAGTACCGTCCAATCCTCGAACACTTGGCCTCTGTCAGTACTGCCTGTCGTCTGCAACCAACACAATGAGGTGCAGGCATAGCCCGTGCAGGGGTGAGTATAAAAATACTCAGTAGGGACCCCAAGACCCTCAAGGTCTCACTAAATCCAACATGGATAACCACAAAGAATGATCTCAACAGATAACCTCTACTTAGGTATATACCCATACATATACCTAAGTTATCAGGTAACCCATCTCAATCTTGAGGAAACACAAAGATTATGAAATCAATGGATAACCACTACCCAGGTATATGCCCATACATATACCTTAGTTATCAAGTGACCCATCTCAATAATGAGGTAAACCCAAAGGTCATAGACTCATCTCAAACTAGGATTTTCATTATCGAAACCGTAACTGCTGAAGAGCCCCGTCTTTAGTGAGTACAGTGATCCTGTCACAACTCCGAGGTACTGCTCACTAACCTAAGACTACTGAGGTACTCCTCCTGTCGAGTACCGCGGGCCAGCCACCCAAACATAGTAGTGCTTCCCGCCGGGGTCTGCCACCCAAACACAGTAGTGCACCCCCCCTAATAGCCTACAGAGGAACTCCTTCTGTCGAGTACTGCGGGTCCACCACCCAAACACAGTAGTTCTCCCCGCCGTGGGTCTGCCACCCAAACACAGTAGTGCTCCCCACTGGGCTATACAAGTCACTCCGACTCAAGTCGGACAAGAAGTCTTCAGGTCTCAGCCAACTACACGGTCTCCGTACTCCCTACGCTCGTCTCTAGGAGGGTCCTCTCCCCGAGCTACAGATCAATACTCCAAGTATCACAAAGTCTCATGAATAAGTATCTCAAAGGACCGCCACGTCATAGGGGTCTCAACGCAACAGACGGCGCGTCAATTGGACGCCCGGTCTGTGAGTTATTAGCCTTTTCATCCCAGGGGCCTGGTTGGTTTCGTGTACGAACCAACCCGGCCGTATCTCAACTGTACCCCGAACTCTCATAGGGTATACTCATAGGGACCGTTTCTCAATGTGATCACCAACGCTGCTGACGGTTCGTCAAACGAACGCCCGGTCTGAAAGTTATCAGCTTTTCCGTTCCAGGGGCCCGGTTGGATTTCGGGAATAATCCAACCCGACCATACTCCAACTACATCCAAACCTCAGGAGAAGTATTCCAAAAGTTCTGTCTCATCAAGAGGAATCCAACAAAGTCGATGACACATCAATCGGACGTCTGGAGCTCAAGTTATAGGCGTTTCCGCTCCGAGGGCCCGGTTGGTTTCGAGTTCGAACCAACCCGGCCGTACCCAAAGTTCTCTAAAACCTTGAGTGTAATATACCAAAACGACCGCCCCGATCCAAGGATAGCATCTCAACTGACGGTGGATTGATCAGAGCTTTGTAGCCCAAGTTATGGATATTTAAACGGATCTATCCGAAATTAGGGGGTTCGGGCCCGGTCTGACCTAGACCGATACCCCCCCGGGAAGCCCGAACCGGGTCGACCCGACCCGGGTCTGGGTCCGGCCCAATAGGGCACGGACCGACTCGGTAGGTGCGGTCTGACCTAGCCGGCACGGCCCGGCCCGGCCTGGGTGCGGCCCGGCCTAGCCTGGGCGGCCCGGCGGCCTGGTGCGCTCGGGCGGCCCGCGTGGCCAGCTCGGCTGGCCGAGCTGAGCGGAAGGGGGGGCACGCTGCCCCCCTGATTGACA
Organism: Viscum album; assembly: GCA_963277665.1. Classification (NCBI taxonomy): domain Eukaryota; kingdom Viridiplantae; phylum Streptophyta; class Magnoliopsida; order Santalales; family Viscaceae; genus Viscum; species Viscum album. Next base: position 470,188,159 of record OY728132.1, read on the forward strand.
ACCACCCCCCCCCCCCCACATGGGGGCCGCTCTCGCTTCAATCTGGGGGTTACGACCCCCGGTCTCCTCCTTGGTCCCGCACGGCTGTGAGACTGGCGCCTGCCGCCGCGGCTGAAGCCGCGACGGACCCTCCTGGTGGCACGCCGACAGGCCCTTCCGCGGACCACCGGACACGCTCTGGTGGTCCGTTTTTCCTGTGGTCTTCGCCGGCGGTCCTCTCAGGACCGACTCTTCACTACGAAGTCTTCTAATTGACTTTGCAGCCTCGTTTGTTGTCACACAATAACCGGTTTCACTTTATATGTGATAAAAAATCTAAAATAATGTGATATATATTCCAATGCAAGGGGATCATGCTCTGAGATAATATGAAATAACACCAAATTAATCTCTTATAGATCTGCAAGATGTGGGATTAGTTCTATATAGATTCCAATAATTATTCATTATTTTCATGTGTTGCATAATTTTAATCCTAAACAAGGTATTTCTTATTGATATAATGTAACACATAGATATTATTAATATTACACAAGTTATAGTGAGTGAAAGTTAATGTCACATGAGTTAATCTCATGCAAGGCTTAGCACTAGTTTAATCCTTTACCAGACCCATTATCAGTCCTAACTGGTGAATTAATGTGTTGGGGATATCATTAAAAATTATATATGAAGTGAATTTAATTAAATATAAATTAAGAGTGGGATTACATAATTTATAAAATGTTTATAAATTATAGAAAAATGATATTGGGATATTTATTAATATATAAAGGTATTTAAAGAATAATTAATTACAAATTATTTATAATTAGTAAAAAAATGTTTATAAAACAATTGTTAAATATTAAATTTTATAAAATTTAAATTCCCTTTTCAAATTATATATCTTGACTAATAATTTAGATATAAATGAATTATATGGAAATTATATGGTATTTTATAAAGTGTTTATAAATTAAAAAATAATTCCAAATATAAAATTTTTACATTTTAATTATATATTTTTATAATTACTTAATTTTAATTGTTCAAATAAATGTTATTGTTTAAATAAATTATTTAAACCATATCAAAATTTATTTTGATGATTAATTTGATCAAGGTTTAAATAAATTTAATATGTAATATTAAGATTATATAAAATATTTACATAATATAATTGATGTATACATTGTTTATATATCATATAATATCATAAATTTAATATAATCACCATATAATGAATAATATTAAGGATTTCATATTAGAAAAATGAATAAAAAGTGTTTATAATCAAAATTATGAAATTACTATAAGGTCGGCTAAAATTACAAAAATTTTATGATTAGATTTAATTTATAAATTGTTAATAGATTATTCAACTCATGTTTGAATTTATGAATTTTACATTTATTGAAATTATTCCCTTGATTATTATTCATGAATATAATTGTCATTTAATGAATAGATATATAGTTTAGTTTAAAATGTTAAAATACCTCTAAATTTTCATACATGCATCTTTGGAGTTATATGCTAGATATAAAAATTGATTTAGTTTTCTTTAACCTTGAATTTATCTTGTATTAGGTTATAAAGTTGAATTAGGAAGTCAATTATGATTTATATATATAATGAAAGGGTTTCATGTACCTTATTCATTAGAAATATTTGAATCTCTAAAATTATAACTTTTGATTAATTTTTCTTAGTAACAAAAAATTTGAGTTGTGTTAAGAGTTAAAAATCAATATGATTCGATATTTTTGAATTTTTGGAAAGTGAATATTATTACAAACTAAATCTCTAGAATCATGAATACATAAAGGGAATTACATGAGATGATATTGTGAGAATTAAATCCCCTTCAAAAGTATTAAGTGTTATATTCCTTCCAAAGAAAACACATGTCAAGACCTCGATCATTCAACTGGGTAGTCTCTACCAAAGTATAGTTACCATAGACTATCTCATGTATGGAATTATAGAAAAGAATTATCATAAAATTTAGGTAACCAAATCCAACTATAATCTTTAGTTTACACTTAGATGGGAACCCATAAGAGTTATGATACTATAGAAATAGTTTTGAGTTTATCCATATTATGATTAGAAAAATAATTACCCGCTCATCCATACATGAGTCATATATGATATGATTGTGATTATGCCCTTCTAAAATAAAAAATTTGTTAGAGGGATGAAAAAGTAGACTAATTTTTAGCAAAATATAGATATTTCCCCATCAATGAATATGATGAGTTTTAAAAGGGTTCATCATTTTAGTGGGATAACATTTAATAAATGTATTTATTAAATCTATATAGAATATGATACTCATATGATAAATGATTATGTTGTATATAATAACATAATTATCCTCAAACTTGACTTTGAAATCAATATTATATAAAAGTGAATCCTATTGCAAGTAACATATTAGACTGGTATACAATCTTAACATTCATTATTGGGTAAGATAAAATTCTATGTGCTAGGTAACCCCCTTCCTAAGTGACTAAATATTGAAGTTGTTTAATACTTTAATCTATATGATTATGAGAATAATTTAATGGGACACTTACTTTTTCAACTACATTAGATGCAGAATTATATAAGAAATTTTTTTCTCTTCTCGAATATTTGATGCGATTGAGTATGACAATGACTTGGTGAGACATAAGATATCTTCTAAGGCTTGTTCTCACTATGTGATTCATTTTATTGTTCATATAAGGTATTATAAAATATAAATAAATCACATAATCAGACACCCTAGTGATTAAATCATCATCCCTATATACTAGTAATGACAATAACCCACTAGAAATATTTGATTATATATTCAATAGTTCGAAGGGACAAAGTTGTTAACTCAAAATCAAGAAGATAATGCTTCGAAGGACCTGATAAAACACATCAATGACTGACTTAGATACACAAATTTGGCTTCTAACTATGTTCACTTCAGTATTCCACCACCTCATACATGCAACATTTAAAACCCACTATGTTCACCTAAACCATCTATCACCTATATTGGGCAGCAAAAACCCACACCCATTAGAAGAATCACCATTTGATAGTGAAAAAATTACCTTTATCTTTAATAAAAAACCCTTTATCTACACTATGTCACCACCTAAATCATAATAACATGGGTTTTGACCCCTTTCTATGTCACAGACTAACCCACATTTCTCATTGATCTAGTCATATGATTCAGTTTGCAACATTACGTGAAGGGAATTACCAATCCTCACAGATAGGTGACTAGTGCCTGAGCATCAAGAACAACCTTTGGTAATGGATTTTCCACAATAGAGTATCCAAATAAACATTCAATAAAATAAAATAAAATCATGATCCAATAATATTCATACCAATTATAGGGAATAAGTGGAAAAAAATTAACCAACATTGATAAATAGTCAAGATAATGACATCACTATCAAACCTTCACCATTCAACATGTGGATCATTCAAACTATAAAATATTTCCAAAAACAAATACCCCTCTATCATGGATACCCAATAGCTTGATGTAGTGAATTTTATTTACCTAAACCTAGAAAAAAGGCTACACAGGTTAAAGGAATATACATTTTGTGAGAAAGTAATCCCAATAGGATCCCACCAAGTGTATCATAATCAGTCCATGTTAATTAAACCAAATATTATTAATTTTGAAGAAAATAAGACATGATAATATTTTTTACATTTTATATCAAAAAATTTATTTCAAATACTTAATAATCATTTATCAAAGTCGTGATATCTTATACTATCTAAGAAAAGTAGTTTACCTAACATTGATTAATAAAACACGTTCTAAAAAACATTCAAGGGATATTTTTAATAAACACTAGCACCATGGTAATGGAGTTCCCAAGTAATTTAGGTTAAGGATAAAGGATTATCACACTTCTTAGTGATCATAGCTAACTGGTGTTCAAAATAACCTAGGGATATAAGCTTAGGGGGTGGTATTCCACACCTAAAAATGTCTCCCAACCTCATCGAAGTTCAGTTAGTGTTTTCATCATAAATTCCATTGCTAGGTATAACCAAACATGATTAGTGTGATTTTTAGGGATTACTCACCTAAATTACCAACCCCATGGGATTCAATTCAATGTTCAATCCTGGGATATCAAACATCATTCATCAGTCCCATCAGTCATTTCAAATATAATCCTAGATTCAAGATTTCACATGACTTTTAAATTTAATTTCATGAAAGATTCATCAAAGGGTTTTCCAAATCCCATGTTATTCAAAATTGGTCATTTATAGGGATATCACAACACTCCATTCCAACACTATTTCAAAACCAATATCATGGAAAGCTCTTTAAATAAATATTTCAATTGAAAAATATATTTTATTTCAAGATCATGCACTTTGATTCAAATGTTATTGAAAAAAGGGGTTTCATCATTTATAATGACACTAAAAAATCATCACCATGAGATCATATTTTATGAGTTTAGAATAAGTATAGATACCAATTTAAAAATGAGAAATTATTTAGGGTTCTATTTAATAGGTATATCATATGAAAAAATCTACCTGAAATATCAAAACATCAATAATTCGAAATGGGATCCACTAACTAAAAAGAAGAAGGAAAGAAAGGCCCTAAGAAACCACAAAAACTAATAAATATTCATTATTCAATAATTCTACAAGGTTATCATAGCTGATCAAAATCAAGGAAGAAGAGGAGAGAAGATATTCTAGTAAAAACAAGGTAAAACTCACCGATCGAAAACCACAAAAAATGAACAACACTAGAATCCACGTAGAATTGAGTTTTTGAGAGTTAATAATATCCAAGAGGGGTTTTAAAAATCATATGGATTGAGTTATAGTCGAAGGAGGTGGAAGGAAAAATAAAATGGGGATTTTGAGAGAAAAATATGGTGTTACCCTTACAATTCCCAACCCCATTAGCATTACCAGATGGCCAGTGGACCTCTAGTTTTCTGATAATGACAAACTAGTTAGTTGGTGGTTACATGAATAATTACTACAACCCAAAATTTTGACTGGCTAGCTAGTGGAATTTGTATAGTCTAGATTATCCTCGTTCTATCCACCAGTGGGCTAGTGGACCTCACTGACTAGCTAGAAGAATCTTATAGATTTTCCAACTACAATCTCATGTCCACACTTAAATCAATAATGAATAACACCCCCCTTACCCCTCAAGGACTCAGAAAACCAAATAGATTTCAATATATAGATATTGAAAACAAAATAAGTATAAGGTCATACCTAAATTAAATTGTGGGATGTGACAATTCTCCTCGCCATATTTATTTATTCCCCCATAAATCTAAGTTAAATAAGGTCAGTACTCAAAGAGGTGAGGCCATAGCTCTTTTATCACAGACCCTCATTAACACATCTTACGAGTATCTAATCCATGATTCCACATAACTCAAAAAATGGACTAGTTTTCCCATTAACAACCTTTACTTTAAATTCAAAAAATTGAAATGGTTTCTTAGCCACATACATATCTAGTTCTATGTCGAGGTCTTCCCAATTCAAAATGTTAGATTTTCAGGTCGATAATTCTTAATATGATACATATGTTATAAATTTTGGATTAAAGTCATTTCAGTTAGCCAATCCAAATGTAATACTAACTATCCAATATCTTCCATGATCTCGAATGGTCCCGCATATCTCAAATCCAACTTCCCTTTCTTCTCAAGATGTTGGTGACCCAATTGAGGTGAGGCTCTCTAGAATACTATATAACCAATTGAAAACTACAAGGGCTAATGATAATGATTCATGTAATATTTCCATCATATTTGAGCATTTACTATACACTGGTGAATCATCCAAATCTTTATTGTCATTTCTTAAACCAAACTTGTTCTAACTAAGGAAGCTTCACCCACCTCCAACCAGCACAATAGTGAGTTACAGGTCAGACATAAAATGATTCAAAAGGTGCCATATTATGAATGATTTTTGACAATTATTATAAGAAAATTTTACCAATCCCATATGGCTATCCCAATCATCTCAAAATTCTAGAATATAGGCATGAAGAATGTCCTCAAAAATTTTGAATTCCCCACTTAATTTTCCCTTATTTCTATGGATGATAGGATATGCTCAAATTAATCTAATATCCACTCATATACTGGGGGCCATTCCAAAACTAATATGTGAAAAAGGATCTCTATATGAGATAATGGCTGTGGGAACCCCATGAATTATAATGATATCTTGCACATAAAACTTCCCTAGAACCCCCAACATGATGGTCTCATGAATAAGTATGAAGTTAGAGAAATTAGTTAACTAATCAATAAAAAAACAAAATTCTTATTCCATATAAATAATTAATGTATATATTAACCTACCACACTGTAGAAGAGGAGTTTCCTCCCGACTAGACGTCAAGTCTCACACTCTTTAGAACAAATGTGACTTCCCATTGGATGTAGTAAATGACACCCACCGATGATAATATTTGATTTTGGATTTCTGATCTACCAAAAAAAACCATTCCGAAAAATATGCTAAAGTGGATCATTTTTAGGAATAGAAAATTCCAAAACCAACTCAAATTTTGAAAAATAAAATGAACAGGAGGGGCATGATAGACCCTTCAACCTCTTTATTCTATGTGGCGTAGATATATCCATAACATAGGGATTTAGTTCCATTTGAATACTCAATATATTCATAGTTTGGGTTGATATAAAATATTCTAATGCACTTATTCAAAATAAAAAGTTTCTAAAGATGAAGCAATAGAAATAGTACCTCTTAGATTGTTGGGCTCACATCAACTTCCTATATAAACTCTTACACTATGTGTAACAAATTTTTTATGGTTTTCTGTGGCAAAAAACTTATTTTTCTTAAAGAATATATTTAAAGAAAAGTTCCATTAGGAAATGAATATCATTTTCAACAATTAATAGTAGAGAAAACATTATACAACTTCTTCAAGTGAACATAATGTCCACAAGACTTGTAAATCATTAGTGATTCTAAGTAAGTATTCTTTGAGTTCCATCTATTTCTACATTGAAAACAAGATAGTGGGACTCTACTAATTACTCTAGATGATATGTGGTATGACTAATATTTTGGTTTACAACCACTATATATATTTTATGGATCATCCCTCTTACTTTTCCACTTACTAGAGTCACTAAAAACATCAATAGGTTTAAGGGGAACTTCAATCAGACCTAAATTTATAGCAAGGTCCATCTTCACTATCAAAGATCTATCCAAATTCTTGACATAAGTATGTTTTTTCAATATGGAAACATGTACCCCAATATCTAGTTTAAGACCCATCTTGAACCTTTATGACTTTAACTTTTCATTCAATACAACCTTAGGAAAAAACTGATGATGTTTGAAAAAGTGATTAGAATTCTCCATGACTATTTGATTATTTTTTAAAGGCTATAAAATTCCATATATTTCACTATGTTCATGGAATCTATATATAATTTCTCAGTGAATATGTACTTAAAGTATTTCCACTCTAAGGACTCATGCTTATTTTCATAAACCATTGAATCACACCAACTTCTACTCGGGTCTTCAAAGTTTATGGAAACAAACTTTACCTTGATGAAATCTATGGTCTCAAGAAATTCAAAGAGTCTTTAAATACCCCCAAACAATCTTCAATCTCATAAAGATTTTTTTCCCCCTATAAAGAAGATGGCTTCTGGAAAAGGAACTACTGGGCTCAATTCTTAATCTATTTCTTTCAAGGTTCTGCCTTATTAGCCTGAGAAAGGGTAGGTTTCATGCCCTAGTCCATATATTGGACTACTCACACAAATAAATTGATGATATTTAGATAAACTAAAGGGTTTAGATATAAAGTTTTTTAGTATCACCCTCTTTAGTTCTCACTATAATTTTTATGGGGGGTATGGTACTATAAAACATTAAAAAAATCAATATGGAACAGATCAAACCAAGGATTTTATTAAACTCAAACCTGTAAGAAACATGATAGAAAAATGAAATCAAGTATAAAAAACTAAAAAGACACATTTTACCAACCACATATGGTATCTTAAGGCTCTTCATAATGATATTGAGCTAATAACTCACTTGAAACCCACCACTTAAATCTTAGCATTCATATATCTTATCTTATAGAAAATCCAAAAATCATGTACCAATGATAAAAAAACTAAACCTACCTCTGATAATAATTTTTCATGAACTAACCTTGATCACCCATTGATCTAGAAATTCAAGTCATTCTATAATACATCTTAAAGGGTATTCCCCATTTCCAAGAGCTAGAGACTAGTGCCTAGGCATCATGAACAACCTTTGGGAATAAATTCAATAAAACAAAGTATCCAAAGAAAACTAAATAAACTAAAAATAAAATATAATCAAGTAAAAAAATGATATAGAAAAAGTAAAAGGAATAAATTGTAAAACATAATACAATGTTGATAAATATTCTAGACAACAACATCAATATAAACCCTCCTCCATATAACATGTGTGTCACTCACCCAACACATTACCACTGACATCCCATGTTTCTCTATAAAAATTACCCACCACCTCAAAGAGGGTCTTTTCTTTTACCAAAACTAAGAAAAACTAAGTTTTCATATACCCAAAGGCATAGGTAGGGTGTGAGAAAACATGCCAAATAGGATCCCCCAAGAGTTTCATTAGCACACCAAATTAAATAACCCAAATATACTTAATTTTAAATAAAATTAGGAATTAGAATAATTTACACAGTTTAAATCAAAACATACATTTCAAAAAATTTATAATCATTTATTAAAATTGGGGATATCCAAAAAATTATAGGAAAACTATATTATCTATCATGCATTAGAAAAACACATTATGGAAAAATATTCAAGGGATATTTTTAATAAATACTAGAACAATAGTAATGGATTTCCTGGGAAAGTTAATTTATGGCTCAAGGATCCTCACACATCTCCATGATCATGGATACCTAGTTCACACATTAACCTAAGTATATAAGACTGGGGAGGGGGGTAGGATTCCACCCCTAGAAGTTTCTCCCTACCTCATAAATGTTTTTTTTAATGTTGTCATTTACAATTCCATTACATGGTGGAGCTAAACATTCATAGAATGTTTTTCTTGGACAATCCATCTTAATTATTGGATCCTATGGGATTAAATTAAATGATCAATATAGTGATATAAAAAATCAATCATTAGTCCCACCAATTATTTCACAATTAGCCCAGATTCAAGATTTCACTAGACATTCCAATTTAATTTCATGTAAGTATCAACAAAGGATTTTCTAAAACTCTTGTTATTCAATTTGTTTTGGGGATATCACAACATTGTAGGCCAAAATTATTTCAAAACCAAGATCACAGAAACATATTTAAATGAAAAATTAAATTGAAATCTATTTTACTTAAATACCATGAACTTGGATTCAAATCTCATTGAAAATATGTTTTTTCATCATTTATAATTTCATTCAAAAATAATTAGTAAGATATAAAATTGCATGCTTCAAAAAACATTTTATAAACCAATTTAAAAAATGAGAAAGAAACTAGAGTTATATTTAAAAGGGACATAATATGAAACTGCATACCTCAATTCTCAAAACATAAACAAATTTAAAGGGGATTCTCCAACTAAAAATTATGAGGAATTAAATATCCCTAGAAACCAAAAACTATAATCAAGATTTACAATTAAAAAATTATCCAAGGTTTTCATGGCTAATAAAAATAAAGGAACAAGATTATAGGAGAGATTTTACACAACATAATGTGATACTTACTAATAAAAAATGACCATGAAGAATTATGATTCAATCCACCAAGAATTGAGTTTGGAAGAGCCAATCATATCAAAGAGGGCTTCTATAATTGTATGGATTGAGTTGCGATCAAAGGAGGGGGAAGTAAAAAGTAAATTGAGGGACTCAAGAGAAAAATATATATGTTATTACCCTTATAATTACATACCCTATATATATCATTGACAGGCTTATAGTGACCAACTGACTATCTGGTGGTTGCAGACAGAATATCCACAACCCATAATTTCCACTAGCTAGCCAGTGGCTAGTTACCAACTAGCTGGTGTACTTACTATATCATGGATTAGCCTAGGTTAGTCCACCTGTGGGATAATGGACCTCATTGACTGACTGGTGGACTTTGTAGCTTTTTAAGCAATTGGATAAGGTCTACACTTACACCAACACTCAATAGACCTCCCCCAACTCCTCAATGAATAAAAAAACAAAAACAATTAGAGATTATAGTTGGAGAAAAAAATTAGAATATTATACCTAAAAAATAGTGGGATGTGACTGCCTACTTCACCATTTTCATTATCAGCTATAAGTAGTCCCATAAATCCCCCTAAAGGATGGATGTTTGGATTTTAACCTTGTCCATTTTTGTAATTATAGCATGAATTTACCACTTAGTAAAGTCCTCAAATTTATTAATTTTATTATCATATTGGAAATTATTAAAAATATAAATGTATTTAATATATGTTTAACATATTTTCTCAAATTATTGTGGATAATTGATCTAGGAATGAGATATCTAGTTTCTAGTACTATATTAATAGTAAAAGTGAGTTAAAGTTCAAATTTTAAAAATAAAAGTTATTTGGGAAGTTAAAAAATATTTCTTTTAGTATCCAGACATGGTCATTGAAAGTTTGAGTTATCAAGAGGGGTTGGAGTAATGGTTCTATAGGATTGAATTATTTTGGATACCTGAATGGGTTTAGGAAACTTCATAAAATTTCCATTACATGTATTAGTGTGATAATAGATGTATACTCTAATTTTTTTTGAGTATATAGGATTTAAAAATCAAAGGGAATATTTGATATAGATTATTGTTTTCATTGAAGTTATGAAGCTAAGAGTTTTTGAATCAAATATTTGAATATAGAGGAATTCATTAAGATCAAATGGATCTTAGTAAAGAATTTTTTGCTTTATCTCATTTATATTATATGACAAGACACATTTTTTACTAACAAATATTTTTTATGAACAATATAAGGTGTTATACTAGGTTTTTGATTCATTAGATTCTATAAAATATTTGAGAAGATTATATAGATAAATTTTTGATCCAAGATAAAATTATTTATCCAAATTTTCGTTAAAATATGAGAATTCAAGAATCCACCAACATCATTTGAATATTGTAAGGAATAAAACATTCTTTTCAAAAGTACTAAAAAAAAATATAATTCTATATAAGACATGGATATAATAGTATATTCGTTTAATATTAATACTAAAATTAAATAGGATTTATTTACTTACCACAATGGTGATTATGTTAATATGATATTCTGAAGAGAATATAGTTTCTAAGAGGATAGTGGGAGTATTATTAAACTTTGAGAACATAAAAATGTAACAAATAAATGATTATGCCAAATAAAAAAATATAGTGAATATCATATTATCATAATTTTTTTCAAGATACATAGGTGATGTAATAATGTAAATGATTACCTTAGATTTAAGGAAACAAGATTGATGGAAATGGTTATAAGAATTATGATGATGTACTTAAAAAGAATTCTTAATCAAAAATTGATGTTATTAATATCATAAAATTTACAGTTATGGAGTTAAGGAGTTTGAATATGTTTAATTAATTGAACATTATAAATTTGATTCCCAAATATGATGATTATGTACTAGAAATAGGATTTATTCCAATAAACACATACTAATAGCTTAGAAAAACTAGTGGTATAAGACCCTATACCAATGGTTTTTAAAAACCACCAGTTAAGCCTATGTATGAGAAATTTATTACAATATTTTTTAAAACCATTGGTATAAAAGTGATCTATACCAACTATTTTTTGAAAACCATCGGTATAAACTATTTCCTATACCTCATTCCATTCATTAGATGCATTCTCCCCTCTGAATTGTTCTATCCTTCAATGAAATCAGTTCCACCACATCCTTACATTCTACTTTGATTTTGGTTTTATCCATTCTTCTTACTGTGATTCTCAAGTTAGATCATCAAGGTTTGTTGATTTTGATCCTCTTTTCTTATATATTATCCCTATGTTTCTATATTTATTATCTAAATTGAGAATTACCTAAAATTTATTTTTATTACAATACTGTTGGTTATAAATCAAAATAAATATCGCAGATCTTATTTTGTATAAGGAATTTTTATAAAAGTGGTGTGATTTTTTTGAAGGATATGAGTTATAGATGAATTATTTATTAAAAATAATGTGTTTTTAGTTATAATGTAACGTGGTTTTTCATTTTTTTCAATTTTTTTTTTTGAAAGAATTAATCCATGAATGCTATATGTTTGTAAATAAATTTTTTTTTGATGTTTTTTATTACCAGTAATTAATATATTAAATTGATCATGATTTCATGTTATGTTTCATAATTTAGGGTGTCTTAAGGTCATAATAAATTATTATTACACTTTATAAATCAATATTAATAAATTTATTATATTAATTTATTAATTATGTTTAAAATTGATTTGAATAAAATTATAATTAATTATTCACATAATAATATTGAAACTCCATTATGTGAATGTTTGGAAAAAAATGATGTTATATGATATTAAATTCTCATTATTAGATAATAAATGTGTGTTTTTTGTATATGCATTGGATTTTTTGTGTGGTATTATGTATAGTTATGAGTCATTGATAGAATGAATTTCAATATTCTGGTTATATATATATATGGTATTATGTTATCTAATGGGATAATGTTATGTAATTAAGGATATAAGTTATAAATATAAAGTTTCAATTATTTCTAAATTGTCTTTCCCTTCTCAAATTATATTTTTCATGATAAAATAAGTTGTTTTTTTATAATGATGTATCCATGTATGTTAAATTTGGTATTTATGTATATAAATGGGGAGTTATTTTAAATGTATTCAACATCAATCTTATTTAAATGTTTTTCAATGTGATTGAAATAAAGTGAAAATGTATCATTTTCTTAAATATATTTTAGATTTGGTAATGGAAATTTTCATTTCAACTTAACCATGGTTGGTTTCCTTATGCATTAGAAATAAATATTTTTTACAATTATGACATGATATTATACAATGAGATTGAATAAATCAAGTTTTATATAATAATTATTAAATGATTATAAGAATTACTTATGTTTAAATTGTTTTTATTATAATGGTTTCAATAAAGATGTTATGATATGGTTTTTTCACTATATAAGATGATTTTTTAGGTTGATATATGTTTGGATAGTCTATATTTTGTAACTGATTAATAATTTAGCTGGATTATCTAATGTATAGATACCTCATGAAGATGTTAGGTTATGTTTCTAATTTATGATCCCATATTTCTTCATTTTCATTCCCTAGATTGTGAATTACTTGACATAATAATATAATTCTCATTTTTCTATATGATTTTTCAATAGAAAGTGTGAATGACATAAATAATTAGTTTTAGTGGGATGTTTAAGGTAATATACTGAATTTTTTTTGGTAGAAATGGATTTGACCATGTTGGTTGAACATAAAATGGCACTTTATATTTATAGGAAAAACTTTGGACCAATAATTCACATTCAAAATTATTATGGTATCAGATCACACCTATACCAACTTGAACGATTCCCTTTCCCTTCATGAAATCAATTCTCCTCACTTTCATGTTTTTTTTGAATTATGGCATATAGCTTCCTCTCTACTGTCATGAGTTTATTAGTTATATTCTACCATATTGATATTAATATAAAATTGTTTTTGGTAATATAATGAAAATTATTAGGATGTATGATACTGATCTGATATCAACCAAGTTTCAAAATAAGTTGGATTATTTTTTATATTTTTCATTCAATAATGCTTTAAATGGAGGTCTTAAACACTTACCTTGTTATAATTTTGTTATAAGACCGTGGTTATGTCATGGAAAATTTATATACCATATAAGAAGATTAGGTTTTCAGAAAAACTATTTTTTTGGTCTCATAATGGATATAAAATGAAATCTAAGACTATTCATGACTGAAATGAAAAGTGTGGAATAGATAATTTGATATTTAATCAGTTTCTATTTATTCATCATGAAAATAAATAAAATATGTTAATGAAATAATATAATTATATGAGTAAACATGATGTAACTAATGAAAATGATAATATTGTGAGGGTGAAAAATTGATGGATGATGCAAGGACTCCTATATATCGACAATGTGGTAAATTGACAAATATAATTTTTTTTAATGTTGTTACATCATAAGAAAACCATTTATGGAATTAATAATACTTACATCAATTATATTATTACCTTTTTGATGGTATTACTTCTTAATGATGTATATATTCCCTCAAATAATTATATGGAATCAATGTTAATTGACAAACTTGGATTTTCTACACATAAAATTCATGCTTTCAAGAAGGATTGAATCTTGTTCTGGGAAGAAAATATGGTGATAAATGATTATAAAGAATGTGGTTCATATAAATGGAATCCAAATGTATATGGATCACCATCTCATGTTCCACAAAAATTAATAAATAACTTTAACTTATTCCAAGACTCAAAAATCTTTTTTGGTCTCATAAAATCTCACCAGATATACATTGGAATGATGTCAAACTAATTAAGGACAATGATGAGTTGGTTCATAATTTAAATGGATTAGGATGGTTGAAATTTTATTCATGATATTTTTATTTTGAAAATGAGGTGCGTAATGTCAGGTTAGGTTTATCATGTGATGGCTTTAATCCATTTAGTGAGACTCTTACTTTACACAACACATGTCCAATTCTCATTCACGTTTAAAAACTTCCTCTATGTATTTTTATGATGAAACCATTAACTTTATTAATCATACTAATATTTTTACATTATCATCCAAGAAAAAACATAGATTTTTATATGATTCCTTTGATTAAATTGTTGAATAAGATTTTGATTATGGGTGTTCGCACATATGATGCTTCTTTGAAAGACATATTTTAGATACATGTTATGCTTATATGGATGATAAATTGTTTTTTGGTTTATATTATTATGTGTGGATGGAGATTGAAGGGAAAATTTTAAAGTACTATTTCTATGAAGTATATGCAATTTTGAATACTTAAATATCATATTAGTTTTAGTTTCATAGCATTTCACTACACTTTCTAATAGATCTCCCTTATAAGAATATTTTTTAATGATTTGATAATAAAATTGATACCAAGAGGTTCCACAATTTTTTTCTAGAACTAATGTGCTTAAATAATGGAAAGATATTTATTTTTCAATTGGTAAATGTTAGAAAAAAATCTAAAAAGTGGTAGAATGTTTCCATTAAATACAAGTACAATTAGATAAAGAAAAGTATCCTCTCTTATTTTTCTTATTGGTTAACCAATTTATTACATCGTTGTTCACATGTAATTAACATTGAGAAAAAATATGTGAAATGTTTCTTTCAAATATTATAAATGTCATAAGGAAGCCCAAAATGATATATGATCTTTATGTGGCTTGACAGATTGGGGAATCAGGATAGAAACACATCTTGTTCCAATCAATGAAAATAAATTAAAAGTTCCTTGTGCTTATTATGAGATGAAACCTTAAAAGACAAATAAATTTCTGTAAGTACTATATATTATCAAGATTTATAATGTATATTTAATAAATATATAAAAATGGGTCAAAAAATAGATTTAAAACTGAAATCTATAAAAACTAATGACTACCACATCCTTCTATATAAATTTATTCCAATAACAATACGCCATTTACTATCCAATAATATATAGGTGATGGTGATTTGGTTGGGAAATTGGTATAGAGATCTATGTGATAAAAGTTTATCCATGTATTTCTTAAAAAAATGTAAGAATATGAATTGATAATTTTTTTTGAGTTATATAAAATTTTTCCATCATCATTTTCCACTTTCATACATAATATACTCATCCATATTTTAACTATAACTCTTCTTGGGGGACCCATTGGTTTTCATTGGATTTATCCAACCAAAAAAATACATTAATAATGAATTATTTTGTTTAGAACAATAATCATCCTAAATGTTTCATTGTGAAAGGTTACATGGATAATAAATGTATAGATTTATGTTCAATGTATTTAGGTGATGTGAGAATGACACATAAACAAAAAAATGATAAATAAATAAGATGATTATGAGAAAATTGAACATCTTTTTTACATTACCTACAAAAATAGGTGAAATACTAAATCATATACATTGACTACATTGATCCTTGAAGAGTGGGAGATAACACATCACACAATATTGTTTAACTATGATTTGTTTGATGAATACATCAGGTAAGTGATTTGAACATGCATATGTTATCCTGTACTAATTTGTTTCACATATATCTTAATTTTTTATTATCTTTTTTATATAGGGAACATAAAAAAATTTAGGAAGAACTCATTATTCATTTCCATTTATAACGAGTATAATTTTTATAGCAAAGAGTTTCCTATTTGGTTTAAATCAAAGGTATAAGAATTAGTTTAATAAAAAAGAAAAAACAAATATTCATATAATTTTAACATCCATTTATATATTAGTTATTAAGTTTTCATATTTAATCTTTCTCTAAATAAATAATATCATTATCTTTTGGTAAAATACTA
The DNA here is from genome assembly GCA_963277665.1 of Viscum album. Classification (NCBI taxonomy): domain Eukaryota; kingdom Viridiplantae; phylum Streptophyta; class Magnoliopsida; order Santalales; family Viscaceae; genus Viscum; species Viscum album. The sequence goes on from OY728132.1 coordinate 470,204,835, forward strand.
TTCATAAATGGGTAAAAATTTGTTATAAATGACCTATAAGTGAACATGAGAACACAACAGGATGGCGTTATGTTAGCTAGAATGAAAAAATATTTTCCAATACATTAGATAGTAGGATTCAATATGAAAATGTTCCTTATTATGGTTTTGTTGACAAAATAGAAATATTGGATTATTATTCCCATGGTCGAGTCATTATAATGAAATTAATGTGGTTCGATTCAATGATGCGATATGACACAATTATTAATGACTCTATATTTAGAGTAATTTTCTTGAAAGATTTCACGAAAACCAATGATCCATATATTTTGGTATCAATGATGAAATAAGTACATTATGTGAAAGATCATATGTGACCCAAATCCAGTTTCATTAGTGAAGTAATCCCAAGACATATTTTGGATGATTGTGGGGATGGAGTTGACACCATTGTTGTCCCTATTAGTCCTGATCAATATATTTCATATGATAAATCAATTATTCCAATATTAATAGTAGATTTTGAACCTTAATTGGTGATTGGTAATATATAGAAGAAACTATATATGTTCTCATTTAATTCAGTTTAGCTCAACTTGTCTCTTTCAGGTTTATTCTATTCAAATTTCTGTATTTTAGTTTCATTTTATAAACTACAAAACTATTTTACTAAATTGTTTACATGTAAACTATAAAATATGCTTAAATTAACTTATTATATTCCATTAAAATCAACCCAACCTAAATTTAATGGAATCAAATAATACTAAAGTGGTAGTTTTATTTGATTTAACAAAAAAAAACCTAACCTAAAAATGAACCAAATGACATAACCCAAAATGAACCAAAAACCATAACCCAAAATAAACTAAATAACTTAACTCGAAATGAACCAATTGACCAAACCAAAAAATGAAAAATTGATAAAATGACCTAACCCAAAATGAATAAATAACCAAATGACTCAATAAGCAAATAGACCTAACCCAAAAATGACATAACCCAAAAATGAACCAAATGACCTAACCCAAAATAAAAAAATGACATAAACCAAAATAAACCAAATAAATTAATCCAAAGTGAACTAATTGACCTGAACAAATGAAAAAAATGACCTAACAAAAAATGACATAACCAAAAAAATAAACTAAATGACCCAACTCAAAAATGATATAACCCAAAAATGAACCAAATAACTAAACCCAAAATAACATAAACCAAAATGACCTAAAAAAAGAACCAAATAACCTAATCTATAATGAAGCAAATTATTTGACTCAAAAATGAATTAACCCAAAAAGAAAGTAAATGGACTACCCCAAATAAAAAAATTACATAACCCAAAATTGAAAAAACCTTGACCCTAGTAGCCTAGAGTTAGTGGTTACTTTATTACATTAGTGATAGGTATAATAAATCACATCCTAAATGACAAAATAGTTTAATAGTAATGGTAAACTAGATACATACATGATTCCAATATTACATTTGAATACAAAAATTACAATATATTGTATTTATATTATCAATATTTACTCTATAATATACTTTCATATCATTCATAACACATCCTAGATTCATTAGAAAGGAAAAAAATAAGGTTGATATCAAATTCTCAGTAAGATTTACATAAATTTAAATCTATCATGAATAAATAATTCATAATCAATATATAATGGTAAATATCTCAAAACACATTCTATTTAATAAATAAAATGGGAATAAAATGAATCCTAATATAATATCAATGAGAAAACATCATGAATAATAAAAAATAAATTCTTAATTTAAAAAATGATTAATTTTGTATAAATTATCTTAGGCATCATGATACCATTATTGTCATGACCTTGTGACAAGACAGTTTAACTGATGGGTAGGTACACACTAGAAACCCATTTAAATAAGGATAGACAACTAATTTGTCTCATGAGACTACCGATGCATCTGTGGGATATCTATAATTGGGCCCGACCCAAACTGCATTTCTAACAAATTCATTATATATCAAATAATAGATCTAATTCATTAACAACATTCCTTATCAATAAATGTATATTTTAAATAAAGAACATGATATATCAATATTTCATTAGTCAACCAAATAACATTCAAAGTAAAACACCGTATGCAGAAATGATATATGGTTTACGAAATAATCATATCCATGATAAATAATATTAATATTTATGGTAAATGTATTCACAATGATAATAAGAAATCAAATATTTTAAGGGGGGAGTTAATGATAACAAAAATTAATAAAGAAATAAAACCTTAATAAATTCTTGGGTAAAATTGATTGAAAACTATCCTAAGAAATAATAAGGATGAAATCATTACAATATATCCCCATTTAAGTATATGTAAAATAAAGGGTTTTTATCACTAATGAATAGAAATACCATAAAAATATCACTAAAATAGTTTTTTGTAAATGAAATTTTCATTTCAAAAATCAATTTTAAAAACTAGATATTTACAAAAAATTAGGGAAAATTTTTCTTTTAAAAAATAACATTTTAAACCTGTAAAAGAAGATTAAAATCAATGAGTGGTCATGATAGTGGAAACGTTACGTTCATTCTAAGTATGTAAAAAACAAATATTCCTTTCACATTTTTGTAAGATATGTAAAGAGTATCTTATTTTGAAAATGACTATAATATCCCTTATATTAAATATTCTAAAAATCAAATTATGGGTATTAATGAATTTAATAAATCATATTAATTTTTTTTATTTTTTTGGAAAACCTGGATTTAGAATAAAAGGATTTTCGACTGAAGAGATAAATAAAGTTGGATTTTATTAAAAAAAATCACAATCATATTAACTAGAAAAGAGGGGAAAATGTTACTATTATATAAAAACATGATACATAACTAAATGATAATAAAATTATACAGGTCTATTATATAATTATCAAATAGTTTATTTCAATGAAAATTCAAGTATAAATAATCATGGTTAAAATGAGATTGTGAAATAAACCCTTACAATGATCATAGAATTAAAGTGAGAATTAATAAATGAAAGTATTATTAATATCTAATTAAAATCCATAAAAAAGGTAAAATAAAAAAATAATATTATAAAAAGTCATTAAACTCATAATCTAATAACATAAAATACAACGAAGAGTAATATAACCTAATGAAAAGAAATTGAGTTATGAAATTATTTACCCCTTGGTAATTTTAAATTCAAATCCCATTGGATGAAATAATTGAAATTAAAACTTAAAATACTATGAATTATGAGTAATGAAAGATATTATATATAAAATTGATAGTAAATACACGATATAAAAGAAATTAGGTGTATAACATTACAATATTTCTCAATGAAAGGAAATTGAGACAAAATCTATTACCTCATACTTATTTTTGACCAAATGTTATTTAACCTCATGTATAATGGTTTTCAACATTTTATTAACTTATAAAATAACTATATTAATATTTATGATATCATATAGGATTCTTTTATATCATCTTATCAACTATTTCTATATAATATTTCATTATTACTATTATTTCCGGTGTTAACTACCTTGTTTTCTCATGCAAATTTTAACATGAAAGTTACAATTATTGAAAATATAATATAGTTACATAATATAAATAATAATAATAATGTTATAAATATAATTTTTCTTCATTATATACATTTTTAGAATCATTATTAAAATTTGAACAAGGAGAATTGATCACATTGCTTCATGAAGATGGTAGGTCGTACGTATGCATGAGCAACATTATCATTTACTTAACCGGTGAAAGGGTAAGGAAGTGGGTGAGATATTATTTTTTAGGAATCAATATAATTTCATATATATCACATATATTAATAAAATTTATCATCATTTCCTTCCATCTAAACTATAAGTGAAAAAAGATTCACATCACTTCACAAGGTAGTAGTCTATCGTACATATGAGCGACATTATTATATATTAAACAGAAAAGAAATTAAGAATATATATGTGATATAAAAATTAAAAATTATAATTATATCATAATTATTATATATAAATATATTAAATACATTATTATATATAATTTTTATAGGTGTTTATGGAAAAAGAGTCACATTGGTTCGCGTGGCGGTAGTCTATCGTACACACAATCAACAATTTTGCTTCCCATTTGATGGATGAGGAGATAGATATAGGATATTAAATTAACATAATAAAATATAAGTATATTTTATATATTAGTTTTATTATATTTTAATTTTTAAGAAATATTTTATTCTTGTTAAACAAGAAAGAAAAATAAATAGCTTCATTAAGACAATTACCTTCTCTAAGAGAAAAATAAATAGCTTAATTAAATTAACATAATAAATTTCATTTAAATCAATCCTCATTATGGTTTATTTTAATTATTTAAAATGAAGAAGCATTACTCACTTTAAAACAGTTTAAAAAAATGTGTTTTAAAGCATAAAAATAAGTTATATTAAAATCCAGAATAAAGATGATTTGAATGTAATTAATTGAATTATATATAATAAAATAATAATTATTTTTATTTTAAATAATATTAAAATAATAATGGTTCTTTTTAAATATTTAATGTATTAAAATAAAAGCTAGTTTTACAAAAAATCTGCATTTTCACTATTCACTAAAAAATAAATATTTTTAAAAACTCCCAAAGCTTCACCATAAGTTAATATAAATAAGTTGATTTAAAAAATTATTTTCTTTTTAAAAAATAAAATTTCTAAAATATTCAAAAAATTAATTATAATATTTTCTCATAGAAATCAATAAAAATCATTTGTGAAGAATTTTTTATAGAACAAAATATATTTATTAAAAGTTAACTTATTATTTAATAAAAATTTATCAATAAATTTATATTTTGTATGAAATAAATATAAATATATATATTATAAATTATTTAATCCTCTTCATCCCTTCCAATTCAATTATTAGGTAATAATGATTATAATTAAATAATATATTTTTGCTGATCATTTAAGCTCGATGGTGTGTGTCATATACTTTATCAAAAATAATGTTCATATTTAAAAATATTGTGGTTAGGTGTGTCATAAGATATACAGGAGATTAAATTTATTTAAGATAAATATATTATAAAATATTGGGGTGTTACATTCTCCTCACCATTAAAAAATTGCGTCCTTAGAATTTTAACATGCACACGGAAATTGGGGGTTTCATATTTGAAAATTCAATTTATAAAAAACCACATTATAAAAAGGGTTAATAATATATACTCTTAAAATAGGTAAAGGGTATTATCAATGTTATTTGGAATAACACATAACAAGGTTTCCAAGTAGTAGAATTTAGGTGGGAAGTGAAAATATTGATTTGGAAAGAATGACCATTTATGAGATAACATGAAACCCTTTTTTATGAGAGAAGAGACTATAGATTTATAAAAAATGAATAATTTTCCCATTTTACGACCCTTTTCCTAAATTTGAGGGTTTCATTTTCAATATATAGCAAGAACATAAGGAAATATACTTAGTTTATAAGTATAATTTCAGCCTTCAATTAGTTCCCACCATAATCTCATCTTTTACTCCAAATGATAAGTATTCAAGATGAATTTTTATTCCTAGAGAACAGTAATAAAATTATAATGGATAAAATGTTTCCAAAAAATTAGATAATATTAATTTGTTAACATAAATGATCATATTAGCCCTAAATATTATCAACACCTTTAAACTTATGTCCACAATGTGTAAAGGAATTATTCCTTAAATAACTTTTTATTAAAACCATTGTTACTAAGGGTTGTTTTCACATAAATGTCTCCCAAAAAATACTCATAATAATTTGTTTATTCCATAAATTAAAATAGAAAAAGGTGTATCTATGATTTTAAACATACTATGAACTTTATATATATCATCCCAAGACACTTTAGGTTTACCCCATATCATTATCTCATATCATAGGTTTCCATAGGTTTTATTCTTTAATTTATCATAATAGTTCATATAGAAAATGTAAATTTACCAAATCCCATCCTCTAAGAGTGTGAAACTAGGTTAAAAGTAATGTAACACTCTCCATTTAATATAATTATGGTCTCTATATACTTGACTAACTCTTTTCGGGGTTATTACCCCTAGATGCATATGCACCAAAACCAAATCCTCCTATAGTATATTGATAGGGACATATTTCTAGGAAAACCACATAATATCTACCTTAACAAAACATTAGGATGTTATCCTATACTTAGACACATCCTCAAAGTTAGTCATCAGGTTATATTTTATAATCTATATTTTCTTAAATCTAGTTCACGTGGTTTCTAGTAAACTTACTCTAATACCAAATATAATGACTCCAACCCTAGTTTCCCAGAGTCAGTGGTTACATTATTACATTGGTGCTAGATACAAGTGATCACATTCCAAAAAACTGAATAGTTTAATAGACTTGGAAAACTAGATACATACATGATTCCCATATTACATTTGAATACACAAATTATAACATATTTGTTTCTTTATAATATCATTATTCTCTCTAGAATATCCTTGCATATCATTCATGGTACACTTTATGGATTCCTGGGAAAAGAACCAAAATAAAGTTGAAATTAAATTCTTAGTAAAAATTATATAAAGTAGGAGATATCATGAACACATAAATCACAATCAATAAATCTTAATCAATATTAAAAGGTAAATATTTGATAAGACATTCCATTTAATCAATAAAATGAGAATGAAATTTATCCAGAGATAACATCAATGTAAAAATCTCGTGGATTATAATAACTAAATTATTAATGAATGAAATTATTAATATTGGACATTATGGTCTTAGGAATCATGATATATTTACTATCAATACCTTATGAAAAGATAGTTTAACTAATGGGTAGGTATACACCAAAACACATTAAAATAAGGCTATCCAACTAATTAATCTCATGACACTACTGATGTATTCAGGGGTTATCTATAACTAGACCCACACATAACATCATGTCCAAAACATTACACATATATTAAATAATCAATGCAAATCCTAAAAAATATTCCTTATTAATAAATTTCTATATTTAATAAATAATACAATATATAAATATTTTCTCAGTTAATCAAATAACTTTAATGTATAAAACCATATGTTGAAATGATATATAGTTTATTAAACAATAATATTCATGATAAATAATATTGATATTTAGTGGAAATGTATGTCCAATGATCAAAATAAAATGAATATTTCAAGGAGAAAGTTAATGAATACAAAAAATAAATCAGGAAAGATAATTTTAATACTTTCTCTAGTCAAACTAATTGTAAAATATATAGATAAATAATAAGTATGTTATTATTACAACATATCCTTAGTAGAGTATATAAAAATTAAATGGTTGTTTTCATCGATTAATATAAATACCCTAAAAAGGTCATTAAAAATATTTTTGAGTAAAATACCCTTTTAACTTTTAAATTAACTTTTAAAAACTAGAAATTCTCTAAAATATTTGGGAAAAAATTTTCTTTAAGAAAATAACATATTAAAATTGTAATAGAATATTAAAAGAAATGATTGGTCATGATTAAAGAAAGGTTCTGTTTATGTTGATTACGTTAAGAACAATGATTCCTTTTATATTTTTGTAAAATAGCCAAAAGTACATTATTTACAAAATTAAAAGAATATTACTTTTAAAACATTCTTTAAAAATCCAATTATGGTTAAAGATGAATTTAAAACATCATAGTAAACAAAATTTGAAAACTTTTTTATAAAAAATGGATTTGGAAGAAATGGATATTCGACCAAAGAGGGAAACAAAGTTAGATTTTATTAAAAATATTTTCTCAGCATATCAACTACCAAAGAGAGGAAAATGATACTATTAATCTAACAATTCATAAATTTCCATATTAGAATAAAATTAAATGGGTTTATTATACAATTATCAAATAGTTTCCTTTAATGTAAATTCAATCATAAGTAGTCTTGATTAAAATAAGACTATAAAATAAACCCTTTCAATGATAATAGCATTGAAGTGAGAATTAATCAATGAGTATATTATGTGCATCAAATGTAAATCCACATAAAAATAATTTTAAATAAAATAAAATATAATCAAAATTCATTATTCACATAATCTATGAATATTAAAGATAACATAGAAGTAATATAACCCAATAAAAAGAAATTGATTTATGAAAGTCTTTACCACTTGGTATTTTTCAAGTCAAGTCCCCTTGGATGAAATAATTAAAGATGAAACTTAAAATACGATTAATTATAAATTAATCATGATATTATATGTAAAAGGGAAAGTATATACACCATATAAAATAAATTAGGTTCATAACATAACAATATGCCTCAATGAAAGGAAATTAAGACAAAATCCTTTAAACCACGCTTTCTTTTGGTTGAACATGATTTAAACTCTGGTATTGTGGTTTGAAACATGTGAATAAATTATAATATAACAATATTAATATTTATAGTATCATTTATGATCATTTTATAACATATTATCACCCATTTATTAATAATATTTCATTTTTACTTTTGTTTTGGGTGTTAACTTCCTTGTTTACTCATACATGTTTTAACATGAAAGTTTTTTTCTTGATAATATCATATAGTTAAATTATCTACATAATTATATTAATTTTATAAATATAATTGTTTTCATTATACACATTTTTATAATCATTATTGAAATTTGAACACAGATAATGGATCACATCGCTTCGTGGAGACAGTGGGTCGTACGTACTCACAGACGAAGTTATCATTTCCTTAATGGGTGAAAGTGTAAAGAAGTGGGTGATATATTAATTTTCAAAAAAATAATATAATTTCATATATATCCTATATATTCATTAAATTTTATCTTATTACCTTCCTTGAAAATCATTAAGGAAAAACTGTTCACATCGATTCATTAGGCGGTAGTCCGCCATACAAATTAGAGACACTATTGTATTCTAAACAAAATGGAAAATAAAAAAATATATGTTATATTAAAATTCTATAAGTATAATTATATTATTAATATTATATATATAATTAAATCTATTATTATATCCAACCATGAGAGTTGTTGATGGAAAATGAATCACATCAGTTCGTGAGGTGGTAGTCCGCTGTACACACGATCAATGATTTCTTTTCCAATTTGGTGGAAGAGGAGATGGATATAGGATATTAAATTATCATAATTTAATATAATTATATTTTATATAGTGGGGTTATTATATTATAATTTTAATATATAATTGAAGGTTTTAAAAGAATAAAGAAAAAGAAAGAGCTTCGTTAAGACGATTACCTTCTCTAAGAGAAACCTCCTTTGGATATCCATTTAAGGACACTGAGGTTGATATTTTTTGAAATAAATTAAGGTATATAATTATTATAGGTATTATTGAGATATATTTTTAAGTTTTTTTTCAAGATAAACATCTTGATATATTTGAATAAGTGAGGGAGGGAGTTTCATTTTATAATTGAGTAGGAGTGACATTTTTTATAAATACCCAAAATTTTTCAATAATGGATCATCACTCTCACCAAAAGTGCCTCAAAAAATAAAAAATAATTGTTTTTAGAGAAATTAAGGTCTAAAATAACCTCCACCACATAAAAATAAACATTTTTAAACTTGTTCTTCCCTTATACCTTATGTTTATTTACTTTTTCCATTTTAGTTTCCATAGTAACTAGTTATTTTTAACCCAGGTAATTTATCCTTTAAGAATAAAATAAATTGAGATTTATTATATAATTTGGACCTAATTATTCTTAAAAATAGATCCAATTTATCAAATAAAATTTCATATGTGATGAAAATTAATTTTAACACAAGCTTAGGTAACCTGAAAAACCCCATTTAAACCTTAATTGCAATAAATAAATTTTACTGTCTCTACTAATAATTATGATCAAAAATTTGGTTAAAATTATTATATAATATTATTTATGATTATTAAAATATTTAATCCATTTTATGAAATTAAATTCACCGAATTGGTATAATTTAATTTAAAATTAAACTCGCAGACATGTCGAAAAACATGTTTTCAAGAAATTTATTTTTCAAGCATAAGACAATATTATATTAACAATATGACTAGTAATCATCGTGATAGGATTTATATTTATATATATTTATATATATAATATATAAATTTAAATTAAATTATTCCTAATTAGGTGTTATTTATATTAGTTAAAATGGAGAAGCATTATGCACATTAAAATAGTTTTTAGAAAAAATGTGTTTTAAAACAAAAAAATAAACTTATATTAAAATCTAGTATAAAGATAATATTAAATTAATTAATTGAATAAAATATTTATAAATAATAATTAAATAATTTTAAATCATATTAAAATTATAATTTTATTTTTAGATTAGTTTATTTATTAAAAGAAATGACAATTTTACAAAAATGGTATTTTCATTATTTAATGAAAATCAACAATTTATGAAAAATAAAAAAATATAAGAGTAATTTAATATCAATATGTTGATTTAAAAAATTATTTTCATTTTAAAAAATAAAATTTCTAAAATATCCAAAAAAATTAATTATAACATTTTATCACAAAATGCAATAAAAATCATTTTTAAAGGAAACATATTTTTTATGGAATAAAAATATATTTATTAAAAGTTGAGTGCTTATTTATTAATTATTTATAAATAAATTTATATTATGTTGGGGATTTATATATATTTAATAAATTATATAATCATATTCATACCTGATTCAACAACTTGGTTATAATGGTCATATTTTAATAACATATTTGTGGGTTGATTTAGCTCAATGTTGTGTGTCTATCGAAAAATGTTATGTCACGACTCGTCCCCCGGGGCCCATACCGTGACTACCACAAGCCTACCTTCCATAGGCCAGGGGTTGACGACTAGCACCGAAAGGTGTATTCCCTAAAACTGGGAAGGCATTATCTTTATATCCTGTAAACACACACAACCAAGCACACAACAAGATATGAACACAAGTAAACTGTATAGAAAAAGGAGTGCTGAAAGTAAGAGGGGTCGGAATACAAGCCCAACAGTAAAGGTAGAAGTACAAAGGAAATAAAACACAATTATAGAAAGAGAAAGACATCTACTGGGTCATCCTCTAAGGTTCCTACCTGAAGGGTAGGTATATATCGCCTCCTCAACACTCCACATTTTCCTATCTCCTCTACGTACCGACACACCGTATGGTCCACCTCCGGCCACCGTCCAGTCCTAGTACCCTCAGATTTGATCAGCGCTGTCCATCGTATGCACCAAACACTACAAGGTGCGGGCATAGCCCATGCAAGGGAGAGTATAATAATACTCCATAGGGACCCTGAGACCATCAAGGTATCACAAAATACACAAAGGATAAACCAAAAAAGAATGAAATCAACTGTCAACCCTACTTAGGTATCTGCCCATACATATACCTAAGTTATCAAGTATGCCCATCTCAATCATGAGGAAACAAAGGGTCCAAACCAAAATCCCAAATCACAACTATTCCACAAAGGAAGGAATACCAAAAAGGTAAGTAACACACAGGTACGCTACACAGAAGAATACCACTAAGGTATGTCTATGAAAGAAAGTACCACACATGTACGGACTCAGCTCAGACCAGGTATAACTTAGGTACAGTAGTAAACATGATTATATGTAACTACTGAATCATCTTACTCTATTAATAGGCAGACCCACGAAGGATCCTAAATCATCACTAGAACCACAGAGGATCATAGTACATTGTCAAACCCACACATGATCTTAGTACCTCATCAGACCCACACAAGATCCTAGTACATCATCAGACCCACACAGTATCCTTGTACATCGTCAGTACATCGTCATACCCACACAGGATCCTAGTACATCGTCAGTACGTCGTCAGACCCACACATGATCCTAGTACATTGTTAGTACGTCGTCAGACCCACATAGGATCTTATTACATCGTCAATACATCATCAGACCCACACAGGATCCTAGTACATCGTCAGTATGTCATCAGACCCACACAGGATCCTAGTACATCGTCAGTACATCGTCAGACCCACACAGAATCCTAGTACATTGTCATTACATCTTCACACCAACACATAATCCTAGTACATCATCAGTACATCGTCAAACCCGCACATGATCCTAGTACATCGTCTCATCCAGCTACAAGATTCCCGTACTATGATTGCTCATCTCCGGGAGGATCCTCTCCTCAAGCCACTGGTCAATACTCCACCTGCAATGAAGTACCAAAAATAAGTATCCCAATGTACCGCAACGTATTAGGGGTCTCAACGCAATAGACGGTGCACCAATTGGACACCCGGTTTGTAAGTTATTAGCATTTTAGTCCCGATGGCCCGGTTGGATTTGTGCTCGATCCAACCCGATCATACCCCCAACTTTATACAAATCTCAAGTGGGGTATACCAAAAGTTCCATCTTACTCCAAGGTTTCTAGTGCCGTAGATGGTTTGTCAAACGGACACTCGGTGCCAAAGTTATGGCCAAAAGAGCAGTAGTGGGTCGAAACTGGTTCGGGTCCGATCCGACCCGGCCTGACCCAGCCTGGGCCGACCTGACCCGGTTCGGATCGACCCGGCGCAGTCCGCGCCTAGTGGCCCACCCGCGGTGCAGTGCAAAGGCCGCGGGGCAGCATGGGGGCCGCATGGTGGCGTGGGGGCTGCGTGGTGGCGTAGGGGCCAAGAGGTGGCACAGGGGTTGTGAGGTAGTGCGGGGGCCGCGGGGCGGCGTGAGGACTGCGGTGCGGCGAGGCGGCCACAATTCTCTTCTGTTGTGCGGTGCGGTTGCATCGATGCCTTCATCGCGGCCAGCCATGGTTCCGACTACCGTTCTCATGCCCCACCGGTGTTGGTTTTCATCCTCCTTCATCGCGAAGAACACAACAATTAAACACAAGAATTTCAGAGATGTCGGGCCATGTTTGTTTGGACCGCACTCTCCGCGTTAAAGCTATAGAAAACAGCTATAATTTCTTCTAGATTTACGAAGAATTGGCAAGAATGGGTAAGGGGGAAAAATTCAAATAACCACCCTACCTCAAAGGTTTATTGATGTTGGTGCGAGAAAGAATTTGAAGATGTCGACATTCGTCGTGCCCTCCACAGACCTCCGATCCCGGGCTCGTTTGTCGGTTTTTCAGATAATCGTTCTTCGATAGAGGTTGTTCTTAGTTTGAGAGAATTTCTCCAAACTCTCCCCTTATCCTTCACAAACCAAATCCTCCCAAAGAAAAGGGGTGCCAATATAATGTAAATTGGGTAGATTAATTATGTTGGCATGTTGACGTAATTAATTTTCATAATTAATTGACTCAATTAAATGAAAAGTGTTGGAATAATTAATGTGGAGGAAGTTTAAGAGAATTCTCCACATTAAAGAGGGAGTTTAAGGGTTTCTCCCATTAAGAGGGTTCGAGTGGTTCCCACCACTAGAAATTCAAAATGGGGGTTTTAGGATCGGTGGGCCCCACCTTTATAATATCCACATGGGAGGTTTCAATAAATAAAAATGTTAAACATTTTTATTTTATTTTATTTTATTCTTTCATGAAAAACACAAAAACAAACTTTCATCCACGACCAACTATCGTTGAGGTGAAAGTCTCCTTAAGCGAATATCTGTGATGTGAGTTCAATGGTGTCCTCAGATTTCTATTCCGAGCACCGTTTCAAAAGTTACAAAAACCCGCTTGCACTTTTACTGAATGTACATGAAAAAAGTTCAGAAATTCATTTCGGGCACACCGGTACTCAAAATCACTTACCGTCAAATTTCATGGACTTCTAAAATTACCATATAATAAAAAAAATTACATGGAAATTCCGGGTCTCTACATTCTCCCCACCTCAGGGCATTGATTCCCTAAAAGCCACAAAACAAAACTAGGAAAACAAGTAGGGGTACTGAGCACGTATCTGAGCCTCCCACTCCCATGTGCTCTCTTGGAGGTTCTCGTGATGTCATTGATCGTGCACCAGAGGTATCAACTTCCCATGAAATAACCACTCCTTTCAATCCTCAATCTCCACTGGAACCTCAGTAAACATCGCCCCATCATCGATGTCCAGCTCACCGTGGTCGATGATGTGAGAAGGGTCGTGCACGTATCTCCTCAGCTGGGAAATGTGGAAGATGTCGTACACCCGGTGCAACTGAGGGGGAATTGCTAAGTGCTAAGCCACTTCGCCAACTCTGCTGAGGACCTGGAAGGGTCTGATGAACCTCAGAGATAACTTGCCACCTCAGCCAAATATCTATAAAACTATTCGGGGTGAGACCCATAGAAAGAAATGGTCACCATCCTCGAACTCCAGAGGTCCCCATATCCTATCGTCATAAGACTTATGCCTGATCTGTGCAGTCTTCATCCTCTCCTTGATGATATGCACTTTCTCTCTGGTAGCATGTAGCATCTTTGGTCCCATGAGTGTTGACTCCCCTGGGTCAGTCCAACACAAAGGTGATATGCAATTTCTCCCATACAATGCCCCAAATGGTGTCATCCCAATGGTGGATTGATAACTATTGTTGTATGAAAACTCCACCAAAGGCAAGTGATTATCTCTACTATGACTGAAGTCGAGGACGTAAGCACGCAACATGTCCTTGAGGGTATGAATGGTCTGCTCAGTTTGGCCATCCGTCTGAGGATGGAAGGTGATGCTCAGATGAAGCTGCATCCCAAAAGCCTCCTACAACCCCTTCCATAGCCAGGAAGTAAAATGTGTATCACTATTGGAGAAAATCATCGAGGGTACTCCATGTATCCGCACAATCTCCTACACATAGAGGTGTCACAAGCTATCTGTTGAACCCTACTCTCTGATTAGTAGGAAGTGGTCCGACATGGTGAGTCGGTCGACAATCACATAGATAGAAACATGACCTCTGGATGTACATGGAAGTCCTATCACGAATTCCATGGATATCCCATCCCATTTCCACTCTGGGACCTCTAAAGGCTGAACCAAGTCTGCTGGTACCTGATGCTCCGCCTTCACTTGCTGACAAGTGAGGCACCAAGATACAAACTCTGCTACTGATTTCTTCATTCCTAACCACCAGTGCTATTGTCGGAGATCCTGGTACATCTTATCTACTCTTGGATGTACTACTTGAGGGGATGTGTGGAACTCCTTCAACACTTCCTCCTGAAGTGACACTAGTACCATGGTATGTCCTATGAAGAGGATGACATGCTCGCCACCTTTAGAAAATCCATCAGGTGCCTATCCTATAGATATGTGAGCACATCAAGCCTCGCAGTTAGTGTCCCCTCACTACGCCTCCCTAACTCGTAGAAGAAACGGGGGAGTGACTGTAAGATACTGAAGAAAAGCTAATCCATCCCAATATACAAAGGGTATCTACAAATCAGTCAGTTACTCCATCGACTCACTTAGCATATATATATCAGATCTCTTGCTGAGTGCATCTGCTACAACATTCCTCTTCCCAGGATTATAGACTATCTCGAAGTAATAGTCCTGGAGTAACTCAAACCAACATCGCTGTCTCAAGTTTAGGTCCTTATGTGAGAAGATAAACCTGAGACTCTTGTGATCCGAGTAGACTGTAAAATGCTCACCCATCAAGTAATTTCTCCACATCTTCAAGGCGAAGACCACTACTACTAACTCTAGGTCATGGGTAGTGTAGTTATGTACATGTTGTCTCAGCTGTCGTGAACCATACACGATCACTGCTCGCTCCTACATCAGGAAACATCCGAACCCAATCCCTGATGCGTCACAATAGACTGCATACCCTACGCCCTCTTCAGGTAGCCTCAAGATGGGGGCACTAGTCAGCCTCTGGCTCAGCTCCTGAAAACTCCATTGACAGCTCTCCGACCACACGAAGGGTTTCCCCTTCTTCGTTAATGCTAATAAAGGTGTTGCAACTCTGGAGAAATCTGGAACAAATCTCCAGTAGTATCCAGAAAAACCCAAGAAACTCCATACCTCTGTCACACTTCTAGGTGGATCCCAAGAAAGTGCCGCCTCGATCTTCCCTGGATCCACCACAACTCCAGCCTCTGAGATGACGTTTCCTAGAAAGGGAACCTCTCAGATCTAGAACTGGAACTTCAAGAGCTTACCATATAGATGGTACTCTCAGAGTGTGTCCAAAACTCTCTACAAATGATAGGCATGTTCCTCCTCAGTACCTAAGTAGATCAGAATGTAATTAATGAAGACCATCACATAATGATCATGGCATGGCTGAAAGATCCATTTCATGAGTCCCATGAACACTGATGGGGAATTGGTTACACAGAATGATATAACCAAGAACTCATAATGGTCGTATCAACATCTGAAAGCCATATTCTACACATCCTTGCCTCGCACTCTAATCTGGTGATAGCCTGATCTAAGGTCTATCTTCGAGAACCATCGTGCTCCCTTCAGCTGATCAAAGGGGTCATCAATCCTTAGGAGTGGGTACTTGTTCTTCACGGTCACCTAGTTCAGGCGCCGATAGTAAAAACAAATCTCAAACTTCTATATGCCTTATTGGCGAAAAAAATCAAAGATACCCAAGGAGAAACACTAGGCTGGATGAATCCCTTCCCCTGGAAGTCCTCTAGCTATACCCATAGCTCACGAAGCTCCCTGAGAGCCATATGATATGCTGTTGTAGATATCAGTGCCATCCCAGGATACAAGTCAATGTAAAATTCCACCTCTCTGTGAAAAGTTAGACCCTGAACATCATCAGGGAAGACAACCATGTATTGGTCCACCATTACAGGATAACTCAGACTCTCTATATCAACTGCTCTAAGGGTAAGGCTAGCCAACTGATGAGTGATCGGATGCACTATCCTCCGAGTAATTCCATCATATACTACAAAGGCTCCCTTCTTTCTAGTGAAGGTAAACCTAGTACCATTCGTGCGGACACACAACACTTTGTGCCTAATACAGTCAATCTGAGCATGGACTGTAGATAACCATCCCTTACCCAAGATGACATCATAAGGCCTCGATGCCGCTACTAGGAGATCCTAATTGAAGCTCTCACCTCATAGAGTAATCTCACACTTCTTGTACCAGAGCGTAATCATCAAATTATCTCCCATAAGAGTCTCTAGCTATAAGGATCGAGCCAATGGCTCTGTCAGAATCTCTAAACTTCAAACGAGGGAAATTGCAATAAAATAATTACTGGCACCTGCGTCTATAAGTACTGCAGCTAAGGTGGAGTAGAAATATATCATACCTTGAATCATCTCTGGAGCACCATGTTTATAGGCCTCAGATGTCAAAATCTGAGCTCTCCCCTGTCCACCTGCTCCCTATGGTCAGGGTAGACCACCTGGGGGTGGTGGCAGTAACATCTAAAATCGTCACCCTCCACCAACTGCATGACCAGATCCTCTACCATGTTCTTCTGCTCCCTGCAGGCCTCCTCGGTCGAACCTCTATCTCTACCTGGGCGGTCCCTCAAATATCTGTTGATAATCTGTACGGTGGGTTGGACAGTCACAACCCATGTGACCCTTACCACCACATGTTAAACACTTCTTGTTCCTCACATGACTGGCTCTGTCTCTAGTACCCCACACAACCATTCCCGAATCATGTGGTCATCCACATATAGGTCTAGTCCTCTTGGACCTCTATGAAATCTGTCTACTACCAACTATATAAGACTCTGATACGTGGCGTCTGGTGGTGGGTCTTTCTACTGGTGACTACTCAGCAAGAAAACTCTCCACTAAGAGGGCTCTCTCTAACACCCCCGCTTGCATCGGGATGCTGAGTGATATCATCAAAGCCCCGATCTCCCACCTGAGTCCCTACTCGAAGGTCCATGACCTGAATGATGGGTCTTGTACCATATCAGTGGATTAGTGTGAGAGTTAAGTGAACCTCGCTGAGTACTGAGCCATAGTCATGTTGGCCTGCTGCAGATGAAGAATCTCTTGTATGCGCACTGCGCGAAGAGTCGCTGGAAAAAACTCTACCTGAAACAGGCTCTCGAAGTCTGCCTAGAGAAGCATCACCTCATCGTGAACCTAGAGCATAAAACTCCACCATCTGCCTGCTATTTCCAATAGAAGACAGGTGGCAAGGATCACCATCAGATCAGCTAGTGTCCCTACCAGTCAGAAGACTCTCACTACGGCCTCCAACCAATCCTCAGCCGCCTGTGGGTCCATCTCTCCCCTGAACCTGGGTAGCCTTCTGGTACTGGAACTCATACAATGTTCTCAAGTGGCATACAACCTCTACTACTAGGACTGGTGGAATCAGTGGTCCAAAGGGTAATGGTACTGTTTCCAACACTTTCGCCGGGGCACGTGCGTCCGTCTCGTTCGGGGATGAGGGGCGCAGTTTTTTGTTTCCCCACATTCCCACTTTCCAAAGGTTGGAAGCATCCGATCCTTATTCAGGGATGTCTGCTCCTTGATCTAAACAAGATGATGGGATGTTGGTTCTTCCTTCTTTGGATTCCTCCTCATAACTCTTCACCTAGTCTGGGTCTCCCTTATAGACTTAAGATTTTGTTCGTGAAACTCTTCCCGGCGCCTTATCTTCATGAACATTAGTTAATTACGTTACTTCTTTCAGGACATTCCAAGAGGTCCAGTCAGGACAGCAACCTTTGGTTAGGGGAGTAGTCATGTTGGGCATCACTAGCATGTATGGATGCTGGGGAATTGGTGTTTCTGTCTTCTATCTCTTATTATAGGGCTTCTCGAGGGCGTGGAATCTCGAGGCATCCCACATCGAATGCAAGGAATCATATGCCATGGGAATGTATCTAATATTTTCCTCAGCTTCCCATGTTTAAATTAGGGTATTCCATAAGTTTTACATCCAGCAGAGATAGATTGGGCGGATCAGAACACTGACTAGAGTGGATCAGATGGAGGAACCCCCTAGAGGGAACACCGATATTGGGGCCATCATGTGGGTGGACTCCTTAGAGCTGTTTGTGGGAACGAGGAATGGGGTGTCATGATCCCACTGGGATGTGGTGGCTCGGGTAAAAATCAAGATGGATTATGGACGGTTCTATGAATTGGATGGTGAATGGGATGGAACAGTCATGAGGATGATGATGGTTTTGGTTTTGAGCCTCGAAGAGACTTCCTATGTATCCCCGTGGAAGGGAATCAAAGTCCATGTAGTTCATATGATGATGAATTACTAATGATTAAGGATACAACAACTTACCACTATAGTGAAAATGACTTACCACTGAATGAAGTGACAATGGATTACCGCTGAATGGAGTGACAACGGCTTACCGCTGAATGAAGTGATAATGACTTACCACTGAATGGAGTGACAATGACTTACCGCTGAAAGAGGCCCACAGTTTAACGTCGTGTGGGACGGGGGTGAACCAATGTGATGGGGGTCAGAACTGCTGGGTGTTCGGCTTGAAACTCATGGAGGCTTCCAACGTACCTATCATTGGCAAGGATCAAAGGCTTCATAGTTCAGGTGGTTGGGAACCGATGTGAAGGTGGACCTGGGGTCCAATGGGTGGTGGGCTTGGTGCACCGATGTGAAGATGGTCAGGAACAATGGATGGTGGTGGGATTGAACCTCGTGGAGGCTTCCTACATACCCCACCTTGGATCAAAGAACATGTCGTTCAAAATGGCGAATATAGTTTAACATTATGCAGGACGGGGGCGAACCGACGTGAAGAAGTTTGGAGCGACCAGAGTGGTGGGCTTGAACCTCATGGAGGCTTCCTATGTTCCTTACCTTAGCAAGGATCAAAGTCCATGCAGTTCCGGATATGGGGGCTTTTGGGGCTTATGCTCTGAGGCGGCCCAAGGTGTTTGGTGAACCGATGTGAAGGGGGTCGAAACCAATGGGTGGTGGGCATGAACCTCGTGGATGCTTCCTATGTACCTTGCCTTGGCAAGGATCAAAGTCCACATAGTTTAGGTGAAAAGGGGATACTGAACAGTGAAGTGGTGTCGAGACAACTGGGTTTTGGGATTGAACATCAGGGAGGATTCCTACGTACCTTGACTTGGCAAGGATCAAAGACCACATAGTTCAGGTGGCGGTGTGGGGCTTACACTCTAGGCTGCCCAGGGTGAGGCAGGAGTCGGTGAACCGACGGGAATAAGAACCTGGGGTTTAGGTGGATGGTGGGCTTGAACCTCAGGGAGTATTCCTACGTACCTTGACTTGGAAAAGATCCAAGACCACATAGTTCAAGTGGCGTTGTGGGGATTACACTCTAGGCTACCCAGGGTGTTGGTGAACCGACGTGGAGGAGGAATTGGGGTCCAATAGATGGTGGTGGGCTTGAACCTCGTGGAGGATTCCTAAGTACCCTTCCTTGGAAAGTATCAAATTCCTCGTAGTTTTGAGCTGTCATTTGGGGATTATTCTATGAGGCGTCCCAATGAAGATGTCATGGTCAGTGCTCACTCTAAACCCACGTGATTCATGCTCGGTGTGAGAAAAAAGAGATAGCAGAGACCAGACGATCACGTCGCGAAAGGTGAGTCTGTGGGAAGTGAAGTGGGGATTACATGTGGTTAGAAGCCCAAAGAGGAAACAGGGGCTTATGCATGGTTAACAGCCCGAGAAGTCAGGACATACTCTAGGATGGAGGCCCAATGGCAAAAAAATCACAACGGGAGAGGGACTTGGGACCGAAGAAAGGAGAAGCATCGTTTCCCACCACGCCCTTTACTGGCCCTAGGGACTGAAGATGAAAGGAGAAGCAGGGATGCTTCCTCCTACAAGAAAGCTAGGTGCTTACACCAAGATGGTAATCCTTTCCCCACAAACAAATGTCATTCCCATAAGGAGGATATCATCCCCTCTGTAGACTAGTGGGCATGTATAATTTCCAAGGTGGGGGTACCCCATGTACGAGGCACGAGGCAAGGTCATAGTTTAACGTCATGTGCTATGAACGATAGTTCTTGTTATTTTAACATCCTGCATCTCGAACGAAGTGGGTTTGATCTGCACCCCTAGGAACAACATAACAAGTACCCTCTACTCCTTGGTGTAGAGCTGGGATATGAAAATCTGTGTTGAGGGGGTGTCATGGAGAGAACCATCGAGGGGCCCACATTAGCATGACTATGCGAAGAAGTAATATCCATTAGCATACCTATGAAAAGAAGCATGAGGCAAAGCAATTAAATGGGCGATATCATCCAAGGGACTTTGAAATCACATCGTGAAAACCTGGAGGGCCGCACAAGAAAAGGAATTGCAATGCAGAGGGGTTCATAAGAAGGGGCCTTGTGAAGCTCTGTTGCTTCGCGTGGAAGAGGGCACTTGCGAAGGGGTGTGATTCACGAAGTGGGGTACCTCAACCTAAACATAGTACAAAGGTGTGTATGGGAGGTGCTTTGAAAAGTGGAAAGGCATTCGTAGAGCACTGGATCATAGAGAAAAGGTGCCTCATGAAGCAAGGTGTCACGAAGCAATGTGCTTCACGAAGTACAGTGACCCTGCCTTATCATGGGGATTATGTGTACATGAAAGGTGTTTCACTAAGAATAAACACTCTGTGATGAGACGAGTCCCCTTGAGGATCCTCTTCCTTTGCGAAGGCCCTTAGGCTTCTCGAAAGACATCCCTCTCGAAAGAGGGGATCAAAACGATACAAAGGGGAGGCACTTCACAGAGTAGAAGTACCTCACACATCTCATGGTTCGCAGAGCATAAGGGTGATTCACAATTCGGGAGCTGGGAAGTCAAAATGTCAGATTGTCCATCCTTTGGGCTTATGGGGAGCCCGGTATTTATAGGCAAGAGGCACTAAAAAGCGGAGCTTAGGCAGCATGTAGAGGGACTTGGTTGCTTCATGGCGGGCTCATGAACGTCAAATGCGTTCGTGGAGTGGCCTTCCTCCTTGCTCCATGGCGGGCTCAAAAATGTCAAATGTGGTCATGGAGTGTCCCTCCTCCTTGCTTCGTGGTGTGATCGTGTACGTAAAATGAGTTCCCAGAGTGGCGTGACTCTTTGCTTCACGGTGAGATTGCGAACGTCAACTGCGTTCACGGAGTGTCCTGCCTCCTTGCTTCGCGGTGGGCTTGAAAATGTCAAATGAATTCGTAGAGCGTCCCGTCTCCTTGATTTGTGGCAGGCTCGCGAAGGTCAAATGCATTTGCAGAGCATCCTGCCTCGTTTCTTTGCGGTGGGCTCTTGAACATCAAATGCGTTCATGGAGTGGACTGCCTTTTTGCTTCGTGGCGGCCGCAGTGCTGGGGGGACTCCGAGAAATAGATTTGCGAGGTAGTCAACGGTGCCTTATTTTTGGCTTCTACTCTATCCCAAATTTTGGCTCCAATAAATTACCCCCCTCAGACTTGGATCCGCAAAGAGATCAAGGGTCAAAGTCTAAGGGTAATCGCTAAAATCCTCGACCGTTCACGAGGCTGGCTCACGAAGAGGGCTCGCAAGGCAGATAAGGGATGTGCGGGCCTAGGGCGTCGTGATGCTCGGCGTGAACTGGATGCGCCGTGAAGCTCTGAAGGACGTCACCTATAAATAGGGGAGTTGCCCTCTCTTTTTTCCTTTACAATCTCAACAAATTTTTCCTTTTGTGCTCTCAATTCTCGAAGCTCCGCATACTCCGCAAGTGAAATCTGTGAATCAAGTCTTCACGGTGCACAACGAGACCTCAACTCCACGTTTGAACTCCGCGATACAACGCTTGAGTGACTAGGTAGGGCTCTGAGAAAAGTATTTTTGAAGAGTCTTCGCAAACATGCTCTACGAACGAGCTTCGCGAACCAACCCGAAAATCATCCAAGTTCCAGAACTGAATGGCTCACCAAGAAGCTGCACAGGGGGTCCTTGCAGATGTCGCCCAGAGGGATGAGATGGCGAATAGTCTGGGACTAGGAGAGTTGGTCCGTAGTCACTAGAACCATAGTTCATTGGTGGAGATGCTATCATATATCCAGAATAACTACCCATTGTGTAGGAGGATTCCCTTGTATGGCTTCGGGCTGAGGGATGATGTCTTTATCCCTGAAGCAAGTAGGGACAAGCTAACTTACTGGTTCCGGAGCATACCGTGTCAGCACCGATGGTTCAGGGTGGCCGATGGTCATGCCCGGGAGGACTTCACGCCCATCGTTGTCGACTGCTTATACAACCATCTGAACAACATCGATAGGAAGGAATTGTAGCCAGAGACGTCCCCTCCTCTATACCAAACTATCCTCAAGGCGGTGCTGCGGAACCCAAAGAAGGTGTGATCTAAGGAATGAGACCTGTGTTAGGGAAGCAACTTCATGGATGATTGGGCCCAGGCCTATTGGGTAGGCACCTCATGCGGGGAGTTCGGAGTGGAGCTGAGAAGAGTGGGCCTATATGAGGCATCTTGGGCTTCCCAGTTTCACATCTACCACCTGAAGCAACTCATGCCAGAGTTGTTGAGCTGGTGGTCACCGGGGACCAATACCTTCCACCTGCATCATAGGGAGGTTGGAATCATCTTATGGTATGTACATCAGATCTGGGGGGGTCCCGATACTGGGGGTTATGTATGACGAATTCCTCCCTACTATGGGTGCGTGGGAGGATCTGGAGCAGATGTCGCGTCTGGCAATGGCATTGAAGGAGAATGTTCCAGAAAAGGATAAAGAGGCGGTGAGGGATGTACACTTCAAGCATTGGTTCAATTTTTTTTGAACTTCCCGGTAGCTCGTTAGTTCTCGGCGAGACCTCGAACTTTCCCAAAGGGGGCCCAGAGTAAGGAACACTCGTACTAGCAGCTGTTGGAGAATAGCCAGTGGAAGACCTAAGGGTTCATTGTCAGCACTGAGCAATAACCAATAGTCAGGCTGGTGGCATTTATCACGGATCTCATCTGTGGTTGGATCCTACTGGGGAGGGATACCAACATGGGAGTGAGACCAATCACTTTCATCATGGCATCCACATTGGCGACATGAGGGTGGGTCAACCTAGGGATCCCGATGCTCACCAAGTTGTATAAGATATTGTGGCACATTAGCGTGGGGAAGAGGCCACATAGGATATGTGGGCCATTCCACCTTCTGTACGGGTGGATAACGGCACACATCAGGGAGATCTATGAGTATTCAAACCCCATCTCGCATCCAGGTTCGAACTTCTGCCCCTCGATTCTCAACATTGCGGGGAGTTTTTCAGCCAAGCTGACCGTACCATCAGTATTAACTCGAGTATGGAAGGTAGAAGAGTTCATCTTCCATCCATTCCCATTGTAGATGGGGGCCTTCACGAATGATGGTCGGGGAGTGGAAGAGCATCGGGCCTACCTTCTGGCCTTTCAAGGTGGAGTCTTGCTGGCCAAGGTGGACTGCGACCACCTCTTTGATCCATACACCCCACACCGGTTTGCAAGGAAATTCTGGTGCCTGCAGCGACTGACACTGTGGGTCTACTTGGATGTGCGTCACGAGGATCACCCATGTGTTATGAGGAAGATGTGGTTCATGCTCACATAGGAAGACATGAAGATGCAGAATGAACTGCCTCCATCGACCGCCATCATCGGGATGGTAAAGGAATATGCCCAGAGCTGGGAGGCGGCCTACCTGGGGGAGACACTGAAGCGGCCAACCATTCTAGTTGGTGATGGAGAGCTTCCCCAACCTTGGGGATGAGGCCATGAGGCGGACAAGGAATCCCACAGTGGCAGGGATGATGTGGAAGTGACCCCCGCACCAGTTGAGGGGGAAGTAGTGGTAGCAGATCCAGCAGCGGCAACGGACCCGGTGGTCCTAGGTGAACAGAGTCATCCGAAGGGGCGGCCACCGAGTGGATTCCGCAGGATTTCTACTCAAGCCCCAGGTAAATGGCTACGCCATATTGAAATTATAGATAATGCTATCTTCCTAGAGGCCTGGGAAATCTAGGAAGTCAACCGGAAATTCCTCAGTCCATCTAAGTTATAGCTGCACCTTAACCGCCTCAGGATGGACTGACTGGGGATTGGCCCCATTAGAGCTGGTTTTGCAGTATCCTAGGTGGAGGTGGAGAAATAAATGGCCGAAATGGAAGTCTTTATCCACTCTCGGGGTGCCCTTCACCCGATAACAGACCGGGTGAGGGTGCTATTGGATCATACGGTCCCTCTGCAACTGTCAGCTGCTGACCTGAGGGAGCACTTCCCTCTGCTGGAAGAATCAGACGAGTCCTCCTAGGGGGACGAGGCTAGTAGAGGGAGTCCGTTGGAGGAGGGTGAAGTTAGTGATCAGTCCTCGGATGACGAATATTTTGCAGAGGCCCTTGAGGTAAAATCCTAAGTTCCTTCCTCAGGGTCTGCTCATAGGTTACTCTGGATTTCTTTTCAGCAGATGCACTATTTAGGAGGCCTTGTGCATAGACCTCATTCTCTCCCCTCAATGGGTGCCGATGCGAGCCTTTAGGATCCGCACCCGTGGCTGCACCAACTTCCGTGTTGGGTGGGGCTAGGACACTTTAGGAAGCTCCCCTGGTGTCTCCAGAGCTTACAACCATATACGGGGGGCCATCTTTCGGGGTCTTGATGACATCAACCCAAGAGAGAGACCAGAGATTCGATCTTTGAAATTCCCCCTACCAATTTCATGATTGTCATCTCCTAACCATGTTAAATGACATTCACGTATCCTTTCTTGGTGTGTAAAGTCCTTCAATTGTCCTGTGATGCTGCGATAAAGTTGGTTAGGCCCAGATTGTGTCCAATGACTTGCGCCCACTTGGTGCTGAGGAGGAGCGGGAGCTGAACAGGCAGCAACAACTCTTGGACACCACCAGCCCGCGGGTGGCATAACTGCAACGCTCTTTTGATAAGGTCAACCCGTCCATGGGGGGAGTCGAACCTCAGGTACTGTAATGATTACAAACCCTCAAAATTACTTTCATTCTTTGATTGTTTGATTCCATATCATGCATGGGTTCCGTTGTTGACATTGGTTTATTGTATCCTCGGGATGTTCGTGGAGCATCTGACGATCATTCCCTAAGCTCATGTGGGTCAGGCCCGATGTGAGAAATAAGGGATGAACACCTTATCACCACATCCAAATGTAGGAGTGAAAACCAAGATTCAGCCATCCAGGGTTCGAACAAACGGTCTAGATTTCCAGGGGAAAATGGAAATACCTGACTGGAGAATGAATCTCTCAGAAGAACCAAATTATCATTTTCCCAGTGTGCTCTTATACATGAATGGGGTAATGCCTGGGGCACTGGAATCAATCCGAACATATGGGAATGGGAGGTGTGGGTCATGATACCCAAGACTTGGAACATTGTGGGGGTGTCATGACAATAAATAATAACTGTTAACTGCATTCGAAACACAGTATCCTTATTTTGTTAGCCCGGAATGGGGATAACAAATGAGGTCCGACCACTGACCATGTTCGAAACATGGGGCCTGACTCAATATGTCATCCTTTGGTCTTCCGGAATATTGGCGCAGGACAATAGGCGAGCCATAGGCCGAGCATCCATACTGTAAGGGGGTTCCCTTAGACATGAAATAGGACGAGGGTCCAAAGAATGGGCACCCAAAGCATGGAATGTGGAGTGATGGTTTGTTCGAACAGAATGCAACACTCTCGAAATTACACCACTATGGTTGAAGAACATTAGATGAGCGCATCAGTCTGATCATGGATCATTCGTTCTTTTAGACAGGACCTCTCTGGAGAGGGATCCGTCACTTCCCAATATCATCATGGGGCATCCCGAAATTGTTCAGGGCAAAGTTTTAGTTACATGGTTCCCCACAACGGGTCAGGCCAGGGGCCGGAAATGAGGAGGAATAGGATTTTATGATTCTTGGGGATGAACCCAATATGAAATTCTTGGGTGTACTATGTATCCCATGAGGATGGGAATCAATCCGTACATAGTCCTGGAATCAAAGTTTAACGTCATGTGGGATGATGAAAAGCCTAGCTGCGCCGGTGCACATCCTTCCAAAACGACTAAGCCCATGTGAGTCATTCTCGATGTGGGAAACAAGAAGTAGTGGTGGGACTTTCCCGACACAGGAAAGAAAATGTTAGGGTAAAGGGAATCTCAGTGAATGTCAGCCTAATGATGTTAACCTGTCTATGTAGCACACCTAGATGCGCGAATAAGTAAATATGAGTATGTCAGAATTCCACTTGAACATGAGGATGTGGAAATGTGTGAATCATGATGCTCGAAATCTGGATCAAAATTATGGTGGCATGATGATGAGGGATAACTATTCACCATATTTGAAACACAGTATCCTTATCGCGTTATCCTGGAATGGGGAAAGACAAATGAGGGTTGATCACTAACCATGTTCAAAACACGAGACCTGTCTCAAATGTCATCCATGATCTTTAGGGATGGTGGCCTGAAATGGTAGGTGAGCCGAGGTGGCATAAGACCAGACCGTGAAGGGGGTCCCTTCGGATGTGGAAGAGGCCAAGGATCCAAATAGTGAGCTCATGAAGCTTGGACATGGAACGAGGGGAACATCCCCATGAATATTCCACACTTTGGGCTCTTTGTCAAAGCACATTTTAATACCACAACGGGACGTATTAGATAGAGGGATTCAAGTCCCTTCCTATAGGGAGATCTTAGTTTATGGTCGTAGAATTCAGACCATGGATGGTAGGAAATGCAAGAGACACATGGTGGGGTAATTATAAAACTCGACGTGAATGGGAACTTGGGGTTCCAACCACCATGTGTTCCCTGAGAATATTTTTGGTCAAGAGTTAAGCTGGGCCCGAGGAAAGGTGAATGGAAATTCCTAGGTACCCCATGAGGATGGGGATCAAGCTGCACGTAGTTCTAAGAGGTGGCATGGAAAGGTACCAGTTCCATGGATAAAATCGGCATTCGGGTGTGGCCCTCACACCAAAAGAAGCGGTATTTGATGTATCTTGTTTGTCCTTTAAGGTGAATGGTTTTTTGTGAAACGACAGGCCTGAGATAGCGAGTCCCAACATCGCCACAAGAATCAAGATATATGCAGGTGTTGACAAATGGTATGGCGTGTGACTAATACCAAACACGGTTTCCCCTTGAGTGAGGACATCACGATGTAGTGCCGTTTTTCATCGTGCATCCAGGACGATAATGTCATAGTTTAGGGTCATGTGACGGGACCAAGCGTGCGTTTTAACGTCGTGCGGCACAGACGTAGTAGAGACGATGCTAAGTGGGGAATGTGTACGGAGAAATAAAACATACTTGACATGAATGAGGAAATAATACCATACCACACCATATGCAATTTCAAGAAAGGATCCTCGGGCCAAGGGGCCTAAATAGAGGTTAGAGGGTAAGGGGCAGGAGAAACTAGCTCCCAATTGAGATGGACCAGAAAACGAGATGTTTGGGAGTTCCTATGATTCCCATAAGGATGAGAATCAAGACACATGTAGTTCTAAATGAGATCTTAGTTTATGGTCTTAGAGCTCAGACCATGGATAAGTGAAGTCAGTGTGGAGCCTCGAATGATTCCTTTACCGCGACTTTTTCCTCCTAACATTCAGATGCGCACCGAGGGATAGTGTCAGGAGTGTTAAAGTCCTACTTGAACATGATGGGGTGAACAATGATGTGAATCATGTAACTGACATTTTGGGATTAAAGGGGTTGGCGTGACGATGGAGGATGACTATTGACCGTGTTCGAAACACAACATCCATACTGCATTAGCCTGTAATGGGGACAAACAAATGAGCATCAACCACTGACCATATTCGCAATGCGAGACTTGTATAGATTTATTGTATGAAACCCTTGAGGACGTTGGTCCGTGATGGTAGGAGACCCATTAGGCCTAGAATCTATGCCATTCGGGGGTCCCTTCGAGTGTAGAAGATTATAGAAGCCCAAATTAAGGGGAACACAAAGCCTGAAAAAATGGGCGAGAGCATATCCAGGCAAAATCCAACACTCCAAACACTGAACCAGAGTACTCTTAAATAGATTGGTGCATCACTGACAGGGGTCGAGGAGGGTGATCAACCTGAGAGTGGCCAATTTGAAGGGATGAGTATAGAATACAGGGATAGAGAACTCCCGGGAGGGAGAGGTACATGGCGTGGTTGTTACAAACCCGATGTGAATGAGGACTTAGTCCCATACCACACCATATACTCACCTCCTCGGGAAAGGGTAGGCCAAAGGGGCTGAGGTGAACGGGAGATCTCTGAGAGATGGAGATGGACCCAAATTATAGATGTTTTGGCAGTCCTACATATCCCATAAGGATGAGAATAAATCTACACATATTTCTAGGAAGGGGAAATATGAAAAGATCTTAGTTTAAGGTCTTAGAACTCGGACCATGGAGAAGCAGAACTATCCCAAGTAAAGGTAGACCTTAACCCAATCCCTATGCCTACGTGAGTTGAACTCAGTGTAGGAAACAAGGGCAGATAAATTATTCACAGTACGTGAAATACAAGAAAAGGGGGAAATCAGTGGAACCCCTAATTATTGCCTCATTGCGGCTTTTTCCTCCTAACGTGCGGATACGCACTGAGGAATAGTACCAAGAGTTTTGAATTTCTACTTAGACATGGTGAGGTGGAGAAGGACGTGAATCATGTAACCGACATTTTGGGCTTAATGGGGTTGGCGTGACGATGGAGGATTAATTTTGACCGTGTTTGAAACACAACATCCATATTTCGTTATCCTGTAATGGGGACAAACAAATGGGTGTCAAACACTGACCATATTTGCAACGTGAGACATGTATCGATTTTATTTCTGAAACCCTAGAGGACGTTGGCCCATGATGGTAGGAGAGCCCTTAGGCCTAGAATTCATGCCATTCAGGGGTCCCTTTGGGTGTGAAAGGTGATAAAAGCCCTAATGAGGGAGAAGATGAAGCCTGAAAAACTGGTGGAAGCATTTCCGAGTAGAGTCCAACATTTCAGGAATTAAACCAGAGTACCCTTAGGCACATTGGTGAATCGCCAAAGAGGACCGAGGGGCTCATATTGGGAGTGGATGATTTGAAATGATGAGGATCGCACCAAGGGATGGAAAACTCACGGGGGAAAGAGGTACATGGCGTGGTTGTTACAAACCCGACGTGAATGAGGATATAATCTTGTACCACACCGTGTATCCCTTTCATGGAAGAATGTGGGTCGAGGGGCCAAGATGGGGTGGATGTAACACCCCCAATAACTTTTGTTTCATATAATGATGATTCCTATGTTTTATGGTTATCTTTTACCTGAGAAAAACTTATCACTTATCGAAAAATAATATGATGCAACGAAATAAGCACACGAAATGGATGCAAGGAGTTTTATTCAATTAAGAACACTGTAGTGGTTAAAATAAACCATGATTAAAAGGGAAATCAACCTAAACAAAGATACCTATTAACAACCCTATTAAGATTACAGGTAGGCCACTCAAAACAACGAGAACCCCAAGAAGACGATAGGGGTCCTTAACATCCTCTATGACGCACATAAGAACAGCTGAAGCCACCACAACCACACTAAGCACCAAAGGTATAACGTGAACCATTTTCTTCAATCAACTTGAGTTTTAAGACACCCGAAGACACAATTTCATATGACAACAATCCGACTGTTACCTCGAGAAACCGTTGGAAACCCAACGACTATAATTATAGTTGTTAGTATTATAATGTTTTAACTAAAGAAAAATTAAGTACAACTTCACAATGTGAATTGAAAAAATTATAAGATAAAACCCCTACTACGATATGATGATTCGAGTTGCATTTAAGTTTTGAGAAAAATAATAAGTAATTAAAAACATGTTGAACTTCACTCAAATGTGTTGTAAATATTTTCATTCAGGGTCTTAAGCTGTGTTTAAATACCTGTTAATTGAATTATATGTTTTTAATCAAATTATGTTTAAACCACTACAACACTAATATAAGAATTGTCATTCAATTTATAACCCTTTATTTTTTTATAAACAACCTTAAGAAACACTTAGGATAAAGATTAAGTTGAAAACATTAAACTTCAAAAATTTTAATAGAATCCATGTATAAAAAGAAGAATATCTATATAGTGTATTGTTTTCCTTTTTTTAGGTTATATAAAAATTGGGCCCGTAAGGGCCAACCCTTGGCTGGGCCAAGGGAGGTGGCACACCCTGGGTGGATGAGCCTAGCCCTCAGCCCATGAGTGGACCAGCCTGAGCTCGAGCATAGGCCACTCGAGGAGCGCTTCTGTGTGCACAGTGCGGGCATGGCCGCGGTGTGCATGGGTGCACGCAGGAGTGCAGGTGCGTGCAGTGCGTGCACTGTGGTAGGTCGAGGCCTGCGGGGAGGTGGAGGCCCATGTATAAGGCATGTTGTGTGTGTGCTGTGTTATTACCAGCATTTCGGGAGGATGAAGCTTATAAGGGTGCTTGGCGTGCCCCAACGTTTCGATTTGGGAACCAATTTTTTTGCAGAAATGAGATTGTGGCCGTTGGACCACTCATCGCACGATCTCGACCGTTGAATCGATCCCAGGTTCAACCTTTAAGTGACCGCGGACATACCCCACCCCTAGGATCAAAGTCAGATGCGATCTAGACTATCCATTTTCTTCTAATTTTTCTTCTAGTGGTGCGCTCTTCTTCTCCACGGCGTGGCCCAAACTTGTATCCCTACTCTCCTATTTATCACCATTTTCTTCACCTTTTCAGCCACTGGACCCTCCATGCTCACGGTTTCCATAGAGGTCCTTTTTCCCCTGGTGTTTTTATAAGGAAAGTGGCCTCGGATCCCTTGCCACTTGTATTAAAAATACATAGGTTTATTTGTTTATAAAAAACTGATATTTCCGAAGAACCTCTCGATTCATTACACTTGGCCTCCAACGGATCTCTCAAGTCCTTCAAGTTTCCAGTGTCTTCCGAGCACCTCCTCCTCCTCCTCAAGCTAAGGTAAGGGTGTTTTCTTTTTTTCCCTTTTACATTAAAATAGGTTTCATATATATACATATATACATCATTGATATATATATATATGTGTGTATGTGTGTGAATATGTACACTTACAACCATTTTAAAAACCCTAACCTCCTCTATTGACTTCTGTTTTGAGGTTAGAATGCATGGGTTTGTTTTTATCTCTTCACGCGAATGGTTTTTAAATATATATATATATATATATATGTATATACAGAGCCTATATGTATATGTCATGTATATACTTATTAATTCGGATTTAGAACTCCGATCCTCCCTAAAAGATTCTTGTTTTAAGTGTTTATGTGAAAGTGTAAGGGTTTAGCCCTTTTGTTGCTTTTGGTTTTAAATTATATTAATATATATATGTATATCTATGTACTCATAAAACAATATACAAATTAATTCTTTAAGGTTGCAGGATCTTGAGTTATAAGGTATTAATAACCCTAAGCATGGACATCCCATGCGAATTTATTTATCTTGTTTCTTTTTCCTTAAACACATATACTATTATATATATGTATATATGTTTGGAATATATGAACATGTATATGTTCATACCCACATATATATGCACGCCTGTAGCTTTCCATCCTCACCCTATTTTGGGGTTTCTAAAGGTGGTTTTCAATATTTAACCAACTAAGCGGTACCTATTTTGGTTGTAAAATGCAAAGTTCATATATTTAATTATATATATATATATATGTGGTTTATAGCTACATATATCATCTATAAGTGAATTCAATATTTTCAAAAGGTTAAAAGTTGTATGTGTAAACATTTATTGAGTTCGAAAATTATGCTAGGGTGTGTTTAGTATGAATTGTTAATTATAAAAGATATAGAAGAGCACTTGGTGTTTATTTAGACATGTATATATAATTTTATTTAGTTTTATTTTATGTTAATAAAAAATATTTACAACTGTGGTATAAATTCATAGATGCGAATATAGTTTTGGGTTCAAGTGGTTTTATAATATTAAGAAAAACATTAGTTTTTTTAATATGTATGTCCCATGTCAAACTCGTTTTAGTTAATTAACCTTAAATGATATTGTCCTTATTATAAATTTGTATGTCAATACCTTTTATCCATTATTATATATGCTTCAGTAATTGCCTCATGTGTAAACTATTGTATTATGTGTATTTGGATTTAGTGATTCCATTCACCACTTTGTTTATAGTGGCACTCAATGATTTAGGAATGAGTATAGATGACATCTATCTTCGTTTAAAATTAGTATTTTAAAACGATAAATATTCATTTCTATAAAGCACAGATTTTGAAATTTAGGGAATTATTATTTTATGTGGTAACCCCATTCATTTATTACTTACGTATTTTAAATCGATATCACATGTGAAAATAATGTTTACTATATACTGCATTTCATTGAGAGATTTATTACCTAAATAATAATTGACACATTAAAATTTATTCTAACGTCATTTCCTTTTATCATCACATGAATTGAGTATGAATAATAAGCAATTAGGTTATTACATTAAAAGTTTATTTCCTTGGAAGAGTTGTAAAATTGTTATGATAAGCAAACAATTTATTATTCATGTTAATTTATGAAATAAGCATATCATTATTCAAAGTGGAATGGGACACTTTGAGTAATGTGAAATTAGAAATCAAGTAATATGAGTACTTGAGATGATAAGTTATTTAATAAATCAAAGTGGTATGTGCACTTGAATTTATGAATTATGAGGAATGCATTGGACTTATTATGTGACGGGTGGGGCCCGATATAGCCCCTCGATGCATCGGTAGGTCTCATGAGACAAACTATAGTCATGGAATGATGCCTGACAACAGCTACGATTTGGGTGAAATTCCAGGACATAGAAGATTATGGTCCTGGCACGAGGCCCTAACATAGTCCAACATATGCATTTTTCCTAATTATGACTATGTAATTTAATTAACCAAAAAATATTCGACTACTAGAATATTTTTTTAAAGAGCTTATGGGTTTTGGTCAAGGCCATAACCATTATGATTATGAAATTAATTAACCACGAGGAATATTTGACTAGTTTAATATTCCTATTTAAAGAGTTTAGGATTATGAGAATTCAAGGTGAATAAGTATGGCATATTATTTACGCAATATTCATAGATTTATGGCCAGTGTATGTTTTATGAGAGTAAAAGATGGAATTGATGTTAGTACATTAAGCGCAACTCTGATAATGCATTACTTTTAGTTATTAATCTTATACAAGAATTTCAACATAAAATACCTTTTGTCTGTTATTATGAATGAGAATTTCCTTAATTGAATTATGATAATGTTAACTTGTTTTAAACTATGCACATATACCTCATTGATAGTTGTCATGGTATACTGTTTGTGTTACAACTTGTTTAAGAAAATGTTTTATGGAATTTTAAAGTATGTTTTCAAAATATCTTTTGGGTATAGTATGTTATATTTAAACCCCTTACTGGGCATTCGTATGCTCACCCCATGTGTTAAATGAGATTTTTTCAGGTATCAGTCATGTCTTCAATGAAGTTCAGAATGCAGCTGGTTTTCCCAGAACCTGAACCTCACGATCCTCTGTAGCATGGGACATGATGTGTTTTTTTGTAAATGAATGCAATGTAATAATTTTAGTACATCATGTCTCATGGACACTGGCTCCAAGAACTCGGGGGATGGGTTGTCATATTGGACCTGAAGATGAGATGCTCGAGCGGTCCTAGTATCCCATGAGGATGGGAATCAAGCCATACATAGTTCTAGAATCACACCTAGGGGTAGGATAGCCTAATAAGGGAAGGGGGGGGGGGGGTGTACGGCATGACGAGTAACCTGACGTGAATGAGGACATAGTCCCATACCACACCGTACAACCCTAAATAGGAACTTGGGCCGAGGGCCCGAAAAGGCCAAGGGGCCTACAGCTGGGCTTCAGTCGGAAAGGCCCAACCAATTTTCAATTTAATGTCATGTAGTGAGGATGAAGAGGGGAGTA
Organism: Viscum album; assembly: GCA_963277665.1. Lineage (NCBI taxonomy): Eukaryota > Viridiplantae > Streptophyta > Magnoliopsida > Santalales > Viscaceae > Viscum > Viscum album. The sequence continues at coordinate 470,239,785 of OY728132.1, forward strand.
TGATGTCCCACACAAGGGAGGTGTACGACACGATGAATAACCTGATGTGAATGAGGAAATAATCTCATACCACACCATACACTCCAGGTAAGAACTTGGGTCAGGGCCCAAGAAGACAAAGGGGCCTAAGGCTGGGCCTCAGTTAAGAAGGCCCGACCAGTTTTTAGTTTAACGTCTTGTAGTGAGGACGAAGAGAGGATAAGGTATCTCATCTGGGGATGTGTATGGCACAGCGTGTAACCTGATGTGAATGACGGCATAATTCCATACCACACCGCACACTTCGGGTAAGAACTTGGGTCAGGGGCCCGAAAAGGCCAAGGGGCCTAAGGCTGGGCCTCGGTCAGTAAGGCCCGACCAGTTTGCAGTTTAACGCCTTGTAGTGAGGATAAAGAGAGGATAGGGTATCTCATCCGAGGATGTGTATGACACGATGAGTAACCCGACGTGAATTAGGACATAATCCCATACCACACCGTACACTCCCATAAGATAGAACCTGGACCGGGGCCCAAAAAGGCCAAGGGGCCTGAGGCTGGGCCTCGGATGGAAGGCCATACTCCCTCTTGTATGGTTATCACCTCATCACAGCTCCTAAGACCACGTGAGCTTCACTCGGTGTGGGAAACAAGGATCCGGTGTTGGCTCTCCCCATCATATGGGGGTTGGAAAGATGGCCTTTCCTGAAGGGAGTTCATCGCTTGGAGATACATCGGGGCAGAATGAACCACTACATTCAATGTTTGGGACATCTTGGGGTGGTTCCAACAATGCAGGACAGCTATTGACCATGTTCGAAACACAATGTCCCTATAGTGACCTGAAATGGGAACAACAAATGAGCATTGACCGCTGACCATATTCGCAATGCGGGACTTGTATCAGCTTGTTGCTCAACATCTGCGAGGGCGTTGGCCCTAAGGGGTAAGAGAGACCTTAGTCCTGGAATCCATACCATTCGGGGCCCCTCTGGACAGAAAAGATGATGGAGTCCCAATCAAAGGAGTGGGTGAAGCATAGATGTACCCATTTATAAAAGAGGCGAACGTCTCTAGGGAGCAGGACATATGGACGAATTGAGATTAGCTCTACATGAATTGGGGAAAAAGTCAGCACCCCACCATATTTCTTGACCCTAGGGGGATACTCTGGCATTTGGGTTGGGCCAACAGACGAAATTTCTGGGCATTCCTACGTATCCCATAAGTATGGGAATCAAGCCATACGTAGTTTTTGAAGGCCATGCAGTTTAACGTCATGTGGTAAGGATGTGGGAGAATAGAAGAATGGGGAGTGGGAACATAGTGGGACCATTATAATCCTGGTATGAGTGGGGCTAAGGAAGCCTACACCATATCATGCAGAGATCCTCCGAGAAAACTATACCCAAGGGGATAGTCAAAGAGAATAGTTCAGGGGATGAGCTCAAGATGAGGCTTCTAAGCATTCTTATGTATCCCATGAGGATGGGAATCAAGCCATACATATTTCTCAAAATGCAGTTTAACGTCATGCAAGACGATTTTCAATTTAAAGTTGTGTAGGACCAGATAGTTTAAGGTCATGCGGGACCAGCGTGCAGTTTAGGGTCATGCAGGACCATCCAGTTTAAGGTCATGTATGACTAGTTGGCTCAAGAAAAGTATTGATTGTGGAACTTGGAATTGGTGGGAGAAGTTATATTCTCACCATACATGGTCACCAGGGAGTATGCTTCATTGGGGTAAACCCTATGAAATATGTAAGGTCCTTCCCATTTGGGCTCCAACTTGGGTGGTTTCCTGCCGGAGATCATTGGTTCTCTAAGGGGAAAAACCAAGTATCCTTGAAGAAAAGAGCGAAGGTGAACCTTCTTGTTTAAGGCTCTAGCTATCTTATTCTGATGCCTTTCTAGATCGTGCAGGGCACGAAGCCTATTCTCATCAAGTGCTTCCAATTTAGCCAGACAAATTTCAGCTACCTTATCTGGTGCCTTCTGGTCATAGACCACTGTGCGTAATGAAGGCAACTGGATCTCAATGGACATGACAACCTCAGCTCCGTACACCAGGGAATATGGGGTCACCTGGGTTGAATTTCGAGTCATCATCCGATAAGCCCAGAGGGTGTTGGGGAGCTTGTCCAGCCAACTCTTCTTTTTATGACTAACCATTTTTCTACAAAATGTTAGAGAGGGTTTTTTTAATGCCTTGATATTCCCATTCTCCTGCGTGTGATAGTGAGAGGTATGGTTTGAATGGATGTTTTACTTGGCATACAACTTATTCAACTTAGCTGCAAGGAAGTTTGTGTTGTTATCAGTGAGGATGGCATGAGGGACCCAAAATTGGTTGATGACGTTGGACCTCACGAAGTCAAAGATAGAACGGGCCTTGAACTCATTGAGTGGAACTGCTTATGCACACTTAGAAAAGAGATCTGTGGCGGTCAGGATGAACTTGCACTGGAGAGCTGTCGCTGGTGGGTATGGTCCCACGACATCGAGTCCCCACACCACAAATGGCCAAGAGTACTTGGTGGAGTGGAGAGGTTCTGGCAGCCGATGCATGAAGTTAGCATGGATTTGGAACGCATGGAATATCTTGCTGAACTCGATATAATCATAGATCATGGAGAGACATAAGTACCCTAGTCTCCGAATCTGAGGGGACAGCTTCGGCCCATCTTGGTGGGCACCGCAGGAACCGGCATGAACCTGCTGCATGATCTGAGAAATCTCAACTCCTTGGATGCAATAGAGGATAACACCATCAAACCCACACTTGTAGAGGTTCTGGTCAATACTAGGACCACTATATAGGGTAAAATGCAGTGCACGGCGTCAGATTCACTCACGCTCGGCCCGATCAACCAGGAGGCAACCATTTTGGAGATACTCAACAAAAGGGGATCTCCAGTCGGGAGTCGCTTCAACCACTGCATCTCAAGAACCTGAAGGTCCTTACTTGGAGGCTCTGGTGGAAAGATGGATTACCCACATGTTGTCGTCATCATATATGGTGATGGGAGAAACAAATCTCTGATGTGACACGCGTATAATAAGATCATCCTGCTCAGGTTCTGCAAGTGATGCAGCCAGGCCAACCAGAGCATCAACTCGACTGTTCTGAGATCAAGGGACATGAACAACTTTCATTTGAGATGGAAACTGGGCCATTAGCTGGAGGGTGCTCTCCAACAATGGTATGATCTATGGATTTCTGATGACATAGCCACTGTTTACTTGCTTTATGACTATTTTGGAATCCCCTTTCACATGAAAATGGGGTACATCGATCTCAAGGGCCAGCTCGAGGCCAGTGATAAGATCCTGATACTCTACCTCGTTGTTGGTGCATCCTTCCGACAACAGAAACGAATACAATATAACAGTTTGCACTGAATTAATTAAGACGATACCTAGACCCACTCTATTGAGCCTAGGATCATTGAGCCTCCTACTGGTGGGGCTTCGGGAGGCACCGTTGAAGTGCATCTACCAACGCGGGATGGAATGATATACCGAGAGGATTGCCTCATCCGGAAAATCCAAGTCCAGGGACTGGTCCATGGGGGTTGGATGGGAAGCAAGGAAGTCTGCCATGCCTGTCCCTTGATAGCCTTCTCAGGGACAAACCTGATGTCAAACTGCTGGAGGATTACTTCCCACCGTGCTAGTCGACCCGCCAACATGGGGCGGTTCAGGATGTACTTTAGCGGGTCTACCCGAGAGACCAGCTGTACCTCGTGGTGTTGTAGGTAATGTCGCAACTTCTGCATAGCAAATACCAGTGCAAGGTAACTCTTCTCGATGAGGTAGTATCTAGTCTCTGTATCGAGGAGCATGCAACTGAGGTAGTAGAAGCTTTTTTCCATCCCCTTATTGTTCTTCTAGGTGAGAAGGGTGCCGAGAGATCATTCTAGGGAAGTCATGTGTAGGATTAGCGGCTTCCCGAGGATGGGTGGCATCAGGACTGGAGGTTAGAGAAGATACTACTTGATTTCCTTGAACACGGTCTGGCACTCTTCATCCCATTCATAGGTAGATCCTTTCTTCATCAGCCGAGAAAAGGGTTTACACTTTCTGGACAGATTCGTAATTAATCGGAATATATAGGCTAAGTGGCCTTGGAAACCTCAAAGCTCCAGAATATTGCTTGGGGGATGCATCTGGCTGATTTCCTTGATCTTTTATGGGTCGATCTTGGTTCCACAGTACCTGACAACAAAATCAATAAACTTCCTAGAGGTGACCCCGAAGGCAAATTTTAGCGGGTTCATCTTCAGGTGGCAGGAATGGAGGAAACCGAACACTTTCTCAAGGTCATTGATATGGTCCCGGTGCTAGAGATATGTGACCACCAGATCGTCTACATAGCATTCCAACAATGTCCTGGGGATTGGCTTGAATATGCGGTGCATGGCCCGCTGGTAGGTGGCACTTGAATTATTTAGGCTGAAGGGCATACCCTGGTAATAGAAAGTACCTTGGGGCACCCTGAATTTTGTGGACTCTTCATCCTCAGGTTCCATCCAGATTTGGTTATATCCGGAGTAACCATCCATGAAGGAGAGTTCTTAGAACCTGGTTGTAGAATCGATCAACAATTCTGTCACTCGAAGGGGAAAATCATCTTTCAGACAGTGACAATTGAGATCTCATAAGTCGATATGGACTCTGATATGTCTGTTCTTCTTCCTTACTGGAACGATGTTGGCTAGCCACTTGGGGTACTGTACCTCCTTGATGAAGTTGGCTTTGATGAGCTTGTCAACCTCGGCCTCGACCATGGCACTGTGAGAAGGGTGCATTTTCCAGGGAGGCTGCTTGAACCCATGATGATTTTTCTGGAGACCGAGGCGGTGGATGGCCACCTGAGGATCTAGTCCTAACATCTCATCGTAACTCTAAGAAAACACGTCACGGTGCTGTTTAAGGAAGTCCATGTACCACTGCTGCTCTTCGATGGACATGGGGGCACTGATCAATGTGGGTCTCAGATCTGCCTCGCTACCAAGGTTCACCTATACCAGTTCATCGACCGTGGTGAAGATGCCCTCTTTAAAGGCGGGGGAGAATCCTATAGATCATCTTCTTCAATTTCAGAGGAGGGATTCCCAGTAGTAGAAACTTCCTCTGGGTCAGAAGATCCTGGCGGGGGGCTGGTACCAGCTTGGACATCAATGGACGTCATATTAGGGGATTCACGTGCTGCAAATACCAATGTGATGAAGGCAATCGATCCGATCCCATCTGGTCTTCGGATCAAGGGGACACAGTTGATGATATCAAAGAAATAGTGGTGCATCAGCTTGATCCAGTTAATCCCATCCTGAAAAAATAGACACGTATGACGTACTGTCGTTGCCATGGAGCGGACAACCCAGTATCGTACGGGGGTAGGAAGCTCTGGAATCACCTGAGCCTAGTTTTTGTAGGATTATGAGGTGATTTTCCGCCATCGAATGGACTTGGGAATATGCTTTCCTCTTGTACCAGAGATAAAAAAACATTTCCCCATGTCGGGGGTCATGGGCTCCAATCGAAGGATCGGGAAGACGTAGGCATCATCCAGACCTTCCCAGGGGTCGGTTGTGACTGTGGTGGGCTCAACCTCACTTGCCAGAATCTACTTATCCTTTCTCTTGTAATAGATAGTGTCCAGATAATGGGTATCAAAAGAGGAAAAAGGAGATGAATCTCCTTAGATCATGCCTAATCGACCATTTAGGGAGTACTTGAGGAATTGGTGATATGACGAGGGGACTACCACGTGCAGGTGGAGCCATGGTCTTCCCATCAATGCATTGTACGTGGTGTCCTAGGAGACAACCATAAAATTAGTACTAACAACTAGGCCACTGAATTGGGTCTTCAAATAGATCTTGTCGACCGATGTCTGCTCTATCCTGTCATATCCCTAGATTCTTAAATCGGAGGGAATCAGGTCATCTTTAGATAACCACAGCTTCCGCAGCATCTGCGTCGGGATAAGGTAGATCCTGGAACCAGTGTCAATAAGACAGTAGCGAACCTCCACACCATTAAATTGGCCGGTGATGTACAATGGGTGGATTTCCCCCTGTATGGGAGAACCTTCATCCTCTTTGAAGAACAAAATTATGGCCGAGCATTCTGTATTCTCAACCACTTCAGTATGAAAGGCTTCTACAACTGCTACCTCTGTCTCAAACTGGAGGGGGATTCTTAAAGCCTCAGCGAGGGCCTCACACATATTTTGATGACAAGAGAAGGGCTTCAAGGATGGAAAACCTCATTGAGATGCCAGTGAGGTGATTTAGAACAACATACTTCCACTCCAGGTGAAAACTTATGCTTACAAGAGGCCGCTCTGTGACAAGAGGCAAAGAGGGCCCTGTTAGCTGGACCGACGACTGACTGGTGCTGGGCATGTCCCATTGTTCACTAGTCGAAGCCCAAAGAATAGTTGTAGGATGATGACCAGATGAATGAGATCAGCCTGTAGTCAGGCGAGGCTGGCCGCAGGCTGGATGAGGTAGCTCTGCTTGATCCAGTAGCACAAACGGTGGTAGAGGCGGTCCTGATGACATTGGATGAAGAGGTTGTGCATGTTGAGGTCTACATTGGGCCTGCTGTCTGGTTTCAGTGGCAGGCATGACCTGGCTGGTGGTGCCAACTGATGCACCTTGAGGACCCATATATCTGTGGCTCCGCTGACGTTGGTGTTGATTGGAGACGTTGGGGAGGTTTTCCTGGCGCTCCCCCTTGTCGGGAGTCATATAGGGATTTACCAACTCCACGATATTAACTAAAGCATACCCTTGACTATCACTTGAAGCATCATCCACTACTAGGTGGATTATGGGAGGGATCCCCATCTCAGGGGGCATGAAGTCTCCAATAGTGAGAGACAACGATGGCATGGGCAGGGCACGTTGCTTTTCCTTGCGTTGTCTATGCTTGCTCTTTTGGGAAAAGGCCTGCTGAGATGATGATGCAGAGGTGGTGGCCAAAACTTCTGAAGGATCCGGCTGATTCAAGCATTCCTGAATGATTCCATGGGCGCTATAAACCGTCTTGCGAGCCATCCAGTCATCATACTTCTGGGACTCATGGTTAGAAACCTGCAGCCACTCGCCTTCGCTGTCTCTACTACTGTCTGACCTTACAAAGACACCTTCCACTTATGCTGGGGCTGGACCCAGCCTGACTATGTTGTTATCAACCTGGTCTTGAAGCCAGTCTTTGAACACATAGCACAACTTGATGGTGGGCCCCAGAATCTGATGATAGGGGCAGTAGTTGGGGCAATCAGTGAGATTCTCTTCATCCGGCCTTCTGCACTCAGGAAAGCATACAATCCCTTATTCCAAGGTGCTACAGAAGTAACCAGGGACCTGATTCTCACCGAAGGAGTAAGTTTGGTTTCTTCTTTCTGGAAAGGGGGGCCTTGGAGCCTGACCCTGACGAGGGGCCAGAGGGGCCTGTCGAGGAGGTGGACCCTAATTGACCATCCTAGGCGATGGAGGTGCATTCCGCGGGGGCGCTTGCCGATTCTTAGGACACTGCTGAGTCGAAGGCCATGCCTAAGGTGGAGAACCTCTGTGAGGCTGCGGGGCTGATGCTACTGGTAGCAATTCTTGTTGCCTGGGGGACTCTATTTAGTCCACCGCGGTAGGTTCGACACTGGAATCCCTCCTCGCTCGGATTATAGGGGGAAACGGGCATGCCTAGCTGGCCTATTATAGGGCTTCCTCTAGGCACTGGGCCTTATCGGAGAAGTCTTGGAATCCTCTAGGGTTTTTCTGGGTGATCATAAAAGGAACTAGTTCCATCTTGACGTTCCCTACACACATCGTTAGTAATTGCTCATGAGTCAGTGGCATTTCAAGGGAGTATGTAAGCCCCTTCCACTGGGCGATAAAGTCCGTGACTCGCTCATCAGGACTTTTCTTGCACTTGAAGAGGTATGCGATGCTCATTTTCTAGGTGGTGGAACTGAACTAGTAGAGGAATTGCCTGCGAAGGTCCTTCCAGCTGGTTACAGATCCGATGGCGAGATGGCTGTACTAGACGAATGTCTGCCCCTCCATCGTCTGAACAAAACAGCAGAGCTTGGCAGCCTCCTGCTAAGATGGATTCTCTAACATGGGCCCACACCTTGAATTTAAGTGGGCTAGGTGCTACAGTGGGTCCCCTGTCCCCTTAAAGGGAGATAAGGTGGGATTCTCAAAACCCAGAGGCGCTGACATTTCATCCACCCATGCTGGGTATAGCTTTCCATCAGGTAGGATTGCCACCTTTTGCATTTCCAATGCCTCAAGGTAGGTTATGAGTGCCGCCATAGGATCATCTGGGTGGGGTCCATGTCTTGATGGGGATCCCTAACCACGAGTGCATTGCCAGTTTATTCAACATGGCAGACAGGCTCAGCGGCTCGTGGAGCGGCTGGTGGAGCGGCCTACGGGGTAGCTGGGGGGACCCGAGTGGGGTTGCTTGGATTGTCGCACCGTTCAGAAGGGTTTTGAAAGACATACTATGCCCTCTTTCCATGAGCTTCGGCTTCAGACCTATCTGTAGGAGCGGTATGATCAGGGTTGCCTGGGGGTAGCTTGCTGAGGGGTAGTTGTTCCTACCCCTGTTGCCCTGGCCTAGGATCCCCGTAATCGGGTCGTCGCTCTACATCACGTTCATCCAGGAGTTCATCGACCAACTTCTTTTGCTCAGTAAGTTGTTGGAACAATGTAGCCTTCCCGGGGTCCTCCTCCATCTTCTATACTGAAGCGGACGGGTTGGAGTTCTTGACAGCCCCAACGTGCTCTTTTCCCTTACTGGAATTCCTGCTGGGTACCAACACCTCAGTGGGCATAGGGAGACCTAATAGATTCATCTGCTGGCGCGTAACCCTTCCTGATGGGTCCAATAGTGGTGGAACACCCTCAGGGGGTAAGTCTCCATCGAGAAGCTCCATATCATCCTCCTCATCCACTATGTCATCTATGTTGACCATGACCCTTCCTGGGGGAATTTCCTCAATATTGTATAGCGATTCAGGCTGCCACTGAATAGGACTGAAGAGGAGGGAAGTATACTACCCCCATCCAAAAATTTTCACATGGGGGGTAGCCTCCTTGATAATTTTGTGGAGCACCTTGATGTTTTGAACGCATTGCCGCTGGAGGGCCTCATGGTGACCTAGTGACTCGGGACGCTGGGCCACAGGGAGTGCGACCAGATCGACTAGACGACACTACTTGCTGATGTATTTGAAATGTGTTTGGATCCTTGGGAAAACCACATGTTGATGACAAAGACTAAAATTTTTCATCCTGAGGGTGTAGCAGAAACACTCAACTTTCTCCAGAGTGAGGGATTCCGGTATGCAGAAATTTTGTGCTGCCACGGGCCCGAACTTCTCGGGGAAGTGATCTGCTGCGAGGATGCTCCGGAAGATCCTTGGCTCAAATTCAGGGTCTGGCCCTTGATTTCCCCACTCACCAACTGGGGGTGGTTGAGGAACCAATAGCGGTACTGAGGTAGACCGCTGGGATGATAGGTTGGCCGGTGGAGAGTACGACGAGCGGGCTGACTGGCCGCCGATTCTTGGGTTGTCCTCCAAAGAGTGTAGCAACCTGCCAACTACGTCGTGATAAAAGGCACTGACGGCTGTCATTCCTAGATCAGGGTCCAGGGCTACTGGTGATAGTCCGCGATGCTGCTCACCTTCCATTGGTCCCCAGAATGGCTCTCTGTGATCTCTTGTGGAAGTTGAGAGTGCTTCTAGCAACAATGGTGGTGATTTCACAACCGTAACCTGCGTGGTCGCCCAATTTTCATCCTCTTGGATATACCTGTGGAGGGAGGTGGTAATCATATGAGCCTCACATTCCAGGAGTACTAGTCTAATGCGCCTTGTCCCTGCCTCGACCCTTGACTTGGATGAGTGAGGGTAGGGTTACCGAGTTGAGTCGTAATCCGCTTCAGAGTCTAAGAAGCAGACCGATTTGATCCCCATCTGGTCCTTCCCATGATTCTTCTTGTGGCGGCGACGACCTGCCTTCCTACCCCTAGGTGGCTCCTTAGGATAGGGCTGATTTCTGACATGGGTTCCTTCGGCCGCACTGGTGCTGGGGTGGAGAAGGTTTCCACCTGAGAAATCTGGGGTGTGAGGAGCACTAGGACAAATGTATAATGGAACATGGGGAGGACCTCCATGAATAGATCTAGAGCAGGAAAAACCTCCGCTGGAACTGGCAAGAGCATGGGGAGTACCTCTATGCTGGATGCAGGTGGAGCGAGACTGACCTTCACCCCTCTGGTTGCAGTGGCCAGGAGGACCTTCACCAGCTTCTGAGAGGACGTAGGGAGGATCTCCACGTTGGAGAGAGATCAGATGGGAAATTTCCCTACATCAGCAGTCGGGGGCAGGAGGAATGACTCCATAGCTAGTATAATGGGAACAAGAGAGGCTTCCGTACTGAGTATCACTATCGTGGGGCAGACCCTCATTCGGATTTGGGGTGGCACGAGGCAGACCTCCATGACGAGCCTTGAAGCGGGTAAAGACCATGCTCTCTATGGTAGTGGTACGGGGAGGACCTCCGTATGGGGTGGCATCATTGTGGGTTGGTTCGCGGTGACCACTGCTCGTTCCTGCGACCAGGAGAGTCGACCCAGCCTACTCATGGGGTGGTTGGGGCCTTGATCCTAGTTAGGCGTATAAGCGCCCCTGCTTAGTGTATGGAGGGAAATTATGGTATGTGTCAGTGGTGGCTCGGGCCATAGTAGTCGTCGACGTTGAAGCCCCTTGGCGGACATCCTCCTAAGCTCGTGCCTGACGCTGGCGTTGGGTCGGATGAGCTAGGGTCGGTGGTGTAGGGACGTAACTTACCTGCTCCCCCGAAAGGACTGGGAGGCGGCACTAACACAGCTGGGTGGGAGCCCTTGCTGGAAGCCCCTAGATTGGGACTCTGACTAGGATGGGTCGGACATCGTCTACCTCATTAGCGTATGGTAGGGAGTCGTCAAAGAACTCTGGGGACAGGCTCCCGAAGCAGTTGTATGTTGGGGTGGGGAGAAATGGATCCCTGTGCGGCCCTCAAGGGCGACATTGATGGTGAGGCGCGGATGCCTCCAAATCCAGGTGATCCATATCCTGGGTTGGTATTATTCCCCCCTCCTCAAAATGACACATGAGGTCATTAATTACCCTTCGTTGGATAACTTCTAATAGGGATATGGGGCGTGGGAACCCCACGATCATAGACATAGAGGTTGTCGCGGAAGTGGTGAAGCCACGTGGAGCGGCTGTGCTGGCGTTTCCCCTACCCCTACGTAGATGGGCAGGCGGTGATCACGTTCCTGAGGCAACAACCTGATTCCCGAGAAACAGGGAGATGAACTCGTCAGTGCTGAAAGAAAAAGGAATCGACGACCAATGCCCCAACTCCATCCCGTCTTCCATGGCTGGTAAAAGATATCCACACTGACAACGTCGCATAATGGAATGTCCAATGTTCTACTGCCCCAACTTCAGGTGGGTTTCACTCCAGGACTGCTATTTTCTTGGTGGGACCCAGAGTTGGATATCTGGATCCGGTGACATGTTAATCCATTGATGCCCCAAGTGCTACTAATCACCATTTTGAGGAGAAAAACTTCATGTCGGGTTCACCATTTCTGTTTCTGATACTTTCTCCGGGGTGCGCACATCTGTCTCGTTCAGGTATGAGGGGCATGGTTTTTTGTTGCCCCAAATTCTTGCTTTCCAAAGGCAGGTGGCATCTACTCCTTATTCAGGGACGTATGATCCTTGATCGAAACAAGATGATGGGATGTCATTTCTTCCTTCCGTGGATTCCTCCTTGGAACTCTTCACCTAGTCTGGGTCTCCCTCATAGACTTAAGACGTTGTTCGTGAAACTCTTCCTTATGCCATATCTTCATGGACACTAGTTAATTACATGACTTCGGTCAAGACATTCCAAGGGGTCCAGTCAGGGCAGCTACCTTCGGTTAGGGGAGTAGTCATGTTGGGCATCACTGGCATGTCTGGACGCTGGGGAATTGTCGTGTCTATCTTTTGTCCCTTATTATAGGGCTTCTTGAGGTCATGGAAGCCACATGCATACCACATCAAACGCGGGGAATCATATTCCTTGGGCATGTATCTGAGGTTTTTCTCAGCTTCCCATGTTTAATAGAGGGCATGCCTCATGTTTTACATCCAGTAGAGATAGATTGGGTTGATTAGAACACTAACTAGAGTGGATCAGTTGGAGGAATCCAATGGAGGGAACACCGATATTGGGGCCATCGTGTGGGTGGCCTCCCAAGAGCTATTTGTGGGAATGGGGGATGGGGTGGCATGATCCCACCAGGATGTGGCGTCCTGGGTAAGAATCAGGATGGATGATGGAAGGTTATGTAAATTGGATGGTGAATGGGATGGAACCGTTATGAGGATGACGATGGTTTTGGGCTTGAGCCTTGAAGTTATTTACTACGTATCCCCGTGGTAGGGAATCAATGTCCATGTAGTTCATATAATGATGGCTTACCACTGATTAAAGTTACGACGGCTTACCGCTGCAATGAAAATGACTTACCACTGAATGGGATGACATTGTCTTAATGCTGAATGGAGTGACAACGGCATACCACTGAATAGAGTGAAAACGGCATACCGCTGAATGGAGTGACAATGAATTACCGCTGAAAGAGGTCCACATTTTAATGTCATGTGGGACGGTGGTGAACTGACGTGAAGTGGGTCAGAATTATTGGGTGTTGGGATTGAACCTCGTAGAGGCTTGCTACATACCTTTCCTTGGCAAGGATAAAAGAATTCATATTTCAGGTGGTTGGGAACCGATGTGAAGGTGGACCTAGGGTCCAATGGGTGGTGGGCTTGGTGCACCGACGTGAAGATGGTCGGGACCAATGGATGATGGTGGGATTGAACCTCGTGGAGGCTTCCTACATACCCCACCTTGGAAAGGATCAAAGACCATGTAGTTCAGAATGGCGAATACAGTTTAACGTCATGCGGGACTGGGGAGAACCGACGTGATGGAGGTCGGAGTGACCAGAGTGGTGGGATTGAATATCTTGGAGGCTTCCTACGTACCCTACCTTATCAAGGATCAAAGTCCACGTAGTTTAGGATATGGGGGTATTTGGGGATTACACTCTGAGGTGGCTCAATATAACGACCCATACTTTACATACATTGTTAATACTTCAAAATTGAAGCACACTTATTACAACATATGACAAAACCACAAAGGACCGTATAGGTATAGTGTCTTTAGAAACTGGGAAACATAAACAACTGGTTCATAAATCTTCTACAGTGTCTCCCATTTATTTCATCATATCTAGGGTCCCTTTTAGCATATTCTACTTAATATCCATCTTCCTGACCTGGGGAGAAGAAAACATAAAAGGGTGAGCTCAAATGCTCAGCAAGGGAAAATAAAGGAAATAAAAATCATATCATATCTTTTTGAAAATCAAAACCTGCAAAATAGATCATAATATCTTAACATGGAATAAATCATAGAAGTGAAAATGAGATCCCCAAAATCATAACATAAAACTTGAAACTTTGTGGCATGCACACATAATCATGGAAAATCATTTCTTGTTAGTCATGACTCATCGCCAAGACTATCTTAGTGGACAAAGTCCCTTTCTGAACCGAGTTCACTCCTCGTTTCAGTCCTGTATCACTGAACCGAAATAACCTTCCGTTCCAGCCATGTCTATCTCATGAGATATAAAATCATTACCCAATGCATTGGAGGGAGATATAGGTCCCACCCATCTTATAATGAATCCTTTCTTATGTGTGCCACATAATCATAAAACATACATCATCACATAACACATATAACAAAAATGGGATTCTTGAAACATCATGACATCATAAATCAATTCATATATGATAAAGGAATTCATAAACATAATTCCATCACAACATAGTCAAACCAATGTAAAAATATGGATAGAAACAGAACCCTTTATTATCTTAGATGGAAAATAATTTTGATAAAACACTTGAATTGAATTCTTGAGGAAAATATCCTTTCTTCTTCAAAAACATTTTTCCTTTCATAACATGTCATACAACTTTAAAATAAAAGAAGTTGATTAAAAATAAACTTGAAAACTTGTAAAGGAAGCTTCTTTGAAGTAATGTTTTAAAAATCCATTCATGCCGTATAAGTTAAAAAAAACATTCTTCGTACTTTTGTCGGAAAAGTCAAAAAGTACCTCGTACGGAAAAACGACAAAAGATTCCTTTCATATTCTTTACTAAAAACTCACCTAAGGGTAAAATTGGATTTAAACTATTTCAAGTGGATGGAAACAATATTACATATTGAGGGAACATGGATGTGGATGATAAAATACACCCCAGTAAATACTTACGAATAAACAATCTCGGATAAAAATGAGATTGTGATATTTCCCTTACCTTAGGTCCGATTTGCTTTGTTCATGTCCGAAGCTCCTGTATAATGGTTTAAATAATGTTATTGACTTATTCCAGAATCATACATATTGATATGAGATCATATATGGTCATATTATTAGCTTCTTGTTAGTAATATTTCATTGTTACTTGTTACTCAGGTCTTTATAACTTTTTGTTCTTATGCGTTTTTTGTCGAATAAATTCTTATTCTTATCTTTAGGTTATAGATAATTCATTTCCAGAATGGTATTAGTGTAGTATATACCATATTCATTCATTCAATTCATTTATATAATCATTATGAAATGAAGATCATGTAGAACGAGTCGCATCACATCGTGGAGACGGTATTCCGTACGTACGCACGAGTGATGATATCGTTCCTATGATCGTGGAATTGTATTGGAGTATATATATATATTATTTCAGTATCAATATTACTTAATAATAATCATATATAGTTACTGATTACACCATTATACCCATCCTTGTAAGGTGATGGTGGAAAATAGATCACACCACGGCGTGGAGACGGTATTCCGTACGTACGCACGCGCGGTGATTTCATTTTTCCGTAGGATGGATAGAAGGTGAATTAGGGTTGTTTCATATTTATAATAACATATCAGTATGTAAGTAATACTGATGTTATTACTTTATCATGAAACAACTAAAGAAGAAGAAGTTGAAGAAGAAAGAAATTGAAAAGATCGGTAATGGATATTACCTCTTCTTTGGAACGCCTTTTTGAATCCTCCACTTAAGGAACTAAGATTGGTCTTTGGAGAAGACCAGGACCTCTAGGATTATTCTAGGGAAGTGGAGAAGGGAAAATGGCAGGGGTTGTCCGAGCTTGAGTGCTCAAATTGGTGTGAGGAGGAGGGGGAGGAGGTGCCCTTTTATAAGGGAGGAGAGGGGCACCTTAGGAATATCTCAAAATGTTATTTTATATTAAAGTCAAAATCGGTTTATAATGGTTCCAAAGGGTCTTATTTCGAAGCTAAAGTGGGGATGGGTCGAAATCCTATCAACCAATAGGATTTAGACAAGTTTAGGGTATTATTTTAACCTTATCAATTAGATTTAACTCTAAGTTAATTAATTTAACTTTTACCGTGTCTTTTTGTTTTCTTTCACTATATGGTTAAAAAACTTACTATAACATGCCAAACGAACCCCAAATTGTTTATTATTAATATATATATCCTTATCTAAGTCATTTGGCCGAACCTTAGATTTTTAGGAATAAAATAACAATTAATAATATAATATTTGATTTAAAAACTATTTTGTGTCAATTTTGACACTATTTGATATATGATTTTTGTGAAAGTCATAACAGAATTATATGTTCGAACCAAGTTGATTAAATCAATACTAATATATCATAGTAACCTAGAAAATTAGTGGAATTCATAAAAAGTCTCAAATTACATTTATTTTGGTATTTATATTATCAATTTTTTCAATATTTCATTAATAAGATAATTACTGCATCATCTTTGTGTCATAAATAAATTAACTTATTTGATGTCTAAAAATTACAAATAAAATACCATCATGTAGGAAATCGTTTTAGCTTTCTAATGAATATTTACAATCGAATTTATCTTATGTATAACCCTATATTAAAAATGATTTACTTATTAAACTTTGATTTTAACTATTTTAACCCTTCTTTAAATAAATTAATAATAAATGTCCTAATCTAATCCAAGTGGGCCTAAATGGTCATATTTTATTCCTAAGTTTGTTTTTGGTCGAATTACACTTGTCCAATAGAATTAGGACATGTGTTAGGGTAATATTAATATCATATTTACCCTTAGTTACCCTATTTACTATTAACCGCGGTAAAAAAAAGTAAAAAGTTACTATTCACCAAAAATTATTTTCATCTCATTGAACCACATTTTAGTCCTTGATATTAACCGTGTCTCTCGGATTTTCGAAATTCCAATCACAGAAGCGGTAAAATTAAGTTTTATGCAAAATTCAGTTTTTAACCTACCACTTAGTGGTTTCACTATTCATCAAAAATTGAAAGTTTTCAAAATTTCACCCTAGGCTAATTTCGATATTCTGAGTCCAAAAATGAAGTCCATTTTGAAAAATAAAATTTATAAAATTTCAAAAAGTGGTTATTACTATTCATAACGGCTAGTTTTAATAGCATATTGTTGTTTAGTGAAACTCGGTATTGCGTACGACGCAAGCTATCGAGGAAGGTCGCGATTGCGTGTAAAGAAAGCCAAGCAAGTGTTGTGTAGAAAAAAAAAATCCTTTGATGATTTATATAACATAAAAGTCTCGGGTGTTAAATTCTACCCCCCTTAACAAGAATTTCGCCCTCGAAATTCGTCACTTTGTTACAAACAGATGAGGATACTTCTGCCTCATCATATCCTCGAGCTCCCATGTAGCTTCTTCAAGTTGGTGGTTCCTCCATAAAACTTTCACCAAGCGAGTGGTCTTGTTTCGTAGGACTTTTTCGCTACGATCCAGAATCTCTATCGGTTGTTCTTCATAAGAAAGATCTTGCTCCAGCGGTACAACTTCTGAGCTGAGTACATGTGAAGGATCTGGTATGTACTTTCTCAGGAGAGATACATGGAACACATCGTGAACTTGAGAGAGATTCGGTGGAAGCGCCAATCGGTAAGCTACCTTCCCAACACGATCCAGTATTTCAAAAGGACCGATATATCTAGGGCTCAACTTCCCCTTCTTTCCAAATCTCATAACCCTCTTCCAGGGAGATATTCGTAAGAACACTTTATCACCCACTTCAAACTCTAGGTCTTTTCTTCAGTTGTCGGCATAACTTTTCTGTCGACTCTGAGCTGCTCTTATGTGTTGTTGAATAGATCTGACCTTTTCTGCCATTTCATCAACGAGATCAGGTCCTAATAGCTTTCTTTCCCCAACTTCATCCCAGCAAGTTGGAGTCCTGCATTTCTTTCCATAGAGAGATTCATAAGGAGCCATCTGAATACTGGAGTGAAAGCTATTATTATAAGAAAATTCCACCAAAGGTAGGTGTTGATCCCAACCTCCTTTGAAATCCATAGAGCAAGCTCTCAACATATCTTCTAGGGTTTGAATTGTTATCTCAGACTGACCGTCTGTCTGGGGATGATAAGCAGTGCTGAAACTCAACTCTGTATCCAGAGTATGCTGAAGACTTCGCCAGAACTTCGAGGTAAATCTCGGATCTCGATCAGATATAATAGAAAGTGGTACTCCATGCAATCTTACCACTTCCTTTACATATATCCTGGCAAGCTGATCTAGAGAGAAATCCTCTCTAATAGCAATGAAGTGTGCAGACTTTGTAAGACGATCAACTATGACCCAGATAGCATTATTGCCTTTGGATGTTTTAGGAAGTCCTGTGACAAAGTCCATAGTGATGTTTTCCCATTTCCATTCGGGTATGGGTAATGGTTGTAACATCCCCTTAGACTTCTGTCTCTCAGCTTTAACTTGTTGACAAACCAAGCATCGAGAGACATATTCAGCAACATCTCTTTTCATGCCATCCCACCAGAAGTACTCTTTCAGGTCCCTATACATCTTCATGCTTCCAGGATGAATAGAGAATGAAGAACTATGAGCCTCATCCAGCAGCTCTTTCTTTAATTCGGGGATGGGAGGAACACAAACCCGATTCCTGAACTTTATTATCCCATCACAATCAAGGTTGAATTCAGGAACATTTCTCACCTTCTTTTGTAACTCGACATCTTCTTTCTGTGCCTCTTTAATCTTCACATGTATAGATGGTTGAACATTCATTTGAGAAAGATAAGATTTTTCCCCTTCCATTATAATTCCAAGATCCATCCTTTGTAAATCCATAAATATTGGATCTTTTGTGATCCTCATCATGGATAAACTAGCATGGTCTTGTCGACTTAATGCATCTGCCACCTTGTTTGCTTTCCCAGGGTGGTAATGGATTGAGCAGTCATAATCCTTAATCAGCTCCAACCATCTTCTTTGACGCATATTCAACTCCTTTTGTGTGAAAATATACTTTAAACCTTTATGATCAGTATAAATATCACACCTTTCACCATAAAGGTAATGCCTCCAAATCTTTAATGCAAAGATTACCGCAGCCAACTCCAAATCATGTGTTGGGTAATTTTGCTCTTGGATTTTCAACTGTCGTGAGGCATAAGCTATCACCATATCATTTTGCATAAGAACACACCCCAATCCCTTCTTGGATGCATCACTGTAGATCACAAACCTTTCTCCACTACAAGGCAGTGTGAGCACAGGTGCACTGGATAACCTTCTTTTCAACTCCTTGAAATTCTCTTCACATTCCTCTGTCCAGACAAACTTAACTCCTTTCCGAGTCAACTTGGTGAGTGGATTAGATAATCGTGAAAAATCTTTTACAAAACGTCGATAATAACCAGCCAAACCAAGAAAACTTCGGATCTCAGTTATTGTTGTTGGTCTTGACCATCTTTCGATAACCTCTGTTTTTGCTGGATCCACAGATATCCCCTCTTTTGAGATTATATGACCCAAAAATGCAACTTTTTGAAGCCAAAATTCACACTTGGTAAATTTGGCATAAAGCTTCTCTTTTCTCAGGGTCTTCAATATAATTCTCAAGTGATCTTCATGCTCTTCCTTGCTCTTTGAATAGACAAGAATATCGTCTATAAAGACTAAAACAAATTGATCAAGATAGTCTCTAAAGACTCTATTCATTAGATCCATGAAGATAGCAGGGGCATTAGTAAGACCAAATGGAATCACTATAAATTCATAGTGTCCATACCTTGTACGGAAAGCCGTCTTTGGTATATCCTCCCTTTTGACCCTTAATTGATGATACCCTGAACGAAGATCAATCTTGGAAAAGTATTGAGCTCCGCGTAGTTGGTCAAATAAGTCATCAATGCGTGGGAGAGGATATTTTTTCTTGATAGTGATCTTGTTAAGTTCTCGATAATCAATGCAGAGTCTCATTGATCCATCTTTCTTCTTAACAAATAGAACAGGTGCTCCCCAAGGTGACGCACTAGGGCGTATGAATCCCTTATCAAGATTCTCTTGGAGTTGCTTCTTCAATTCCTGCAACTCAATTGGGGCCATTCTATAAGGTGTCTTTGAAATAGGCAAAGCACCCGGTACGAGTTCTATTGAAAACTCAACTTCACGATTTGGTGGAAGACCCGGTAATTCCTCCGGAAAGACATCATCAAACTCCCGTATAATGGGCATATTCTTAATCGTGAGTTTCTCACCAACTATTTGAGATAAATAACCTTCATTTAGTGGAATCAATACCCATAAGATGGAAGAAATTTCCACTGGAAGGTTATGTTCATCCTTGCATTGATAGACGATCGTAGGTTGATCTGGAATATGAAATGTGACTTCCCTTCTTTGGAAATTGATATGAGCTCCATGTAGAGAAAGCCAATCCATGCCAAGAATCACATCAAATTCCACTAAAGGAAGGATCACAAGATTTGCAGGAAGCACTTTCCCACAAACTTCGATCGGAGAAGAATTATAAACTTCTGATGCGATTGATGTGCCATTAGGTGTTGTCACAGCTAACTCAACATCTAATTGTTGAGGTAATACGGTGATACCCTTAGAAAATTTTTCAGAAATAAAAGAGTGGGTGGATCCAGAATCAAATAAAACATTTGCTACTTTAGAGTGGATGGTAAGTGTACCTTTCACCACATCGTTATCGTACTCCACATCGCTGATAGAAATTGCATGTGACTTTCCTTTTTCTTTAGCCTTAAGAGTTTGTTGACGTCGACCATCATCATCAACCCTTGGATTTGGGCATTGATTGGCATAATGCCCCATCTCCTTGCACTTGAAACATTGAAGTGTAGCAGGTTCATTCTGTGTATCCCTTCCTTTGTTTGCATCATTAGACATCTTCTTCCCATTATCACGGCATTCAAATGCCCGATGACCTTCCTTTCCACATTTAAAACATTTACTTGTCCCTTTAAGACAACTCCCTCCATGTTTCTTTCCACACTTTGAGCATAAGGGAAAGTTCATCTTCTTTTCCGTGTGCTCTTTAGATTTGTCTTTGAATTCCATCTTCCTCTTCTTATCAAACCCATGTGACTGATGGGTTACTCCAATCTCCATCTCGACTTTGAGAGCACATCGAACGATTTCCTCGTAGCTATTGAAGTCCCTTATGGCTAACGCCCTTCGAAGACTTGGTTTTAAGCCACTAAAGAATCGATCGATCTTACTCTCAGGTTGGATAATAATACCAGAAGTGTACCTTGCAAGTCTGGTAAAATTTTCTTCATAGGTACCAACAGATTCATCATCCCTTTGCTTCAGTTCAAGAAACTCTTTCTCCATCTTTGTTCGGAGAATACGAGGGAAGTACTTATTGAAAAATAAGTTCTTGAACTCGTCCCATTCCATAGACTCAATTTCATCCCTTTGCCTCGTATTCTTAACAAGATTCCACCATTGATCAGCATCTCCTTCCAAACGATACACTGCTAGGATGACTTTATCATGCTCAGAACATTGAAGAACTGAAAATATCTTTTCAGTAGTACTAATCCATTGTTCAGCAACTAATGGATCAGTAGACCCGCTGAAAGATGGTGGGCGCTGCCTCATGAAGGATTCAACAGAATGTTGCTCCCTCCTTTGTTCGTTTGGAAATCCTGCATGATTCATAGCTTGAGAAAGTTGTGTGAGCATGGCTACAAGATTTTGCATTCCAGCTCCCATATCGTTTGGTTGCTCAGGGGGACAATCATTGCATTGCCCATCGCATTCCGCATTAACACGATTCCTTCGGGTTCCAGCCATTGACTAAAACCAAGAAGAATAGTGTGAGCAACACTAATTATAATAGGAAACCACATAATTCAAGAATAAAATTTTCATGCTTATGGTCTTATCCTAGGTTATTCATGGCCATTTCTAAGATTGTGTTCTATGCTTAGACTTATTCTTAGGGTTCTTACTAAGGCTTTCACATCCTAGTTTCCAAAGGTTGACTATACCTTTCCTCTGATACCAACTATAACGACCCATACTTTACATACATTGTTAATACTTCAAAATTGAAGCACACTTATTACAACATATGACAAAACCACAAAGGACCGTATAGGTATAGTGTCTTTAGAAACTGGGAAACATAAACAACTGGTTCATAAATCTTCTACAGTGTCTCCCATTTATTTCATCATATCTAGGGTCCCTTTTAGCATATTCTACTTAATATCCATCTTCCTGACCTGGGGAGAAGAAAACATAAAAGGGTGAGCTCAAATGCTCAGCAAGGGCAAATAAAGGAAATAAAAATCATATCATATCTTTTTGAAAATCAAAACCTGCAAAAGAGATCATAATATCTTAACATGGAATAAATCATAGAAGTGAAAATGAGATCCCCAAAATCATAACATAAAACTTGAAACTTTGTGGCATGCACACATAATCATGGAAAATCATTTCTTGTTAGTCATGACTCATCGCCAAGACTATCTTAGTGGACCAAGTCCCTTTCTGAACCGAGTTCACTCCTCGTTTCAGTCCTGTATCACTGAACCGAAATAACCTTCCGTTCCAGCCATGTCTATCTCATGAGATATAAAATCATTACCCAATGCATTGGAGGGAGATATAGGTCCCACCCATCTTATAATGAATCCTTTCTTATGTGTGCCACATAATCATAAAACATACATCATCGCATAACACATATAACAAAAATGGGATTCTTGAAACATCATGACATCATAAATCAATTCATATATGATAAAGGAATTCATAAACATAATTCCATCACAACATAGTCAAACCAATGTAAAAATATGGATAGAAACAGAAACCTTTATTATCTTAGATGGAAAATAATTTTGATAAAACACTTGAATTGAATTCTTGAGGAAAATATCCTTTCTTCTTCAAAAACATTTTTCCTTTCATAACATGTCATACAACTTTAAAATAAAAGAAGTTGATTAAAAGTAAACTTGAAAACTTGTAAAGGAAGCTTCTTTGAAGTAATGTTTTAAAAATCCATTCATGCCGTATAAGTTAAAAAAACATTCTTCGTACTTTTGTCGGAAAAGTCAAAAAGTACCTCGTACGGAAAAACGACAAAAGATTCCTTTCATATTATTTACTAAAAACTCACCTAAGGGTAAAATTGGATTTAAACTATTTCAAGTGGATGGAAACAATATTACATATTGAGGGAACATGGATGTGGATGATAAAATACACCCCAGTAAATACTTACGAATAAACAATCTCGGATAAAAATGAGATTGTGATATTTCCCTTACCTTAGGTCCGATTTGCTTTGTTCGTGTCCGAAGCTCCTGTATAATGGTTTAAATAATGTTATTTACTTATTCCAGAATCATACATATTGATATGAGATCATATATGGTCATATTATTAGCTTCTTGTTAGTAATATTTCATTGTTACTTGTTACTCGGGTCTTTATAACTTTTTGTTCTTATGCGTGTTTTGTCGAATAAATTCTTATTCTTATCTTTAGGTTATAGATAATTCATTTCCAGAATGGTATTAGTGTAGTATATACCATATTCATTCATTCAATTCATTTATATAATCATTATGAAATGAAGATCATGTAGAACGAGTCGCATCACATCGTGGAGACGGTATTCCGTACGTACGCACGAGTGATGATATCGTTCCTATGATCGTGGAATTGTATTGGAGTATATATATATATATTATTTCAGTATCAATATTACTTAATAATAATCATATATAGTTACTGATTACACCATTATACCCATCCTTGTAAGGTGATGGTGGAAAATAGATCACACCACGGCGTGGAGACGGTATTCCGTACGTACGCACGCGCGGTGATTTCATTTTTCCGTAGGATGGATAGAAGGTGAATTAGGGTTGTTTCATATTTATAATAACATATCAGTATGTAAGTAATACTGATGTTATTACTTTATCATGAAACAACTAAAGAAGAAGAAGTTGAAGAAGAATGAAATTGAAAAGATCGGTAATGGATATTACCTCTTCTTTGGAACGCCTTTTGAAATCCTCCACTTAAGGAACTAAGATTGGTCTTTGGAGAAGACCAGGACCTCTAGGATTATTCTAGGGAATTGGAGAAGGGAAAATGTCAGGGGTTGGCCGAGCTTGATTGCTCAAATTGGTGTGAGGAGGAGGGGGAGGAGGTGCCCTTTTATAAGGGAGGAGACGGGCACCTTAGGAATATCTCAAAATGTTATTTTATATTAAAGTCAAAATCGGTTTATAATGGTTCCAAAGGGTCTTATTTCGAAGCTAAAGTGGGGATGGGTCGAAATCCTATCAACCAATAGGATTTAGACAAGTTTAGGGTATTATTTTAACCTTATCAATTAGATTTAACTCTAAGTTAATTAATTTAACTTTTACCGTGTCTTTTTGTTTTCTTTCACTATATGGTTAATACACTTACTATAAAATGCCAAACGAACCCCAAATTGTTTATTATTAATATATATATCCTTATCTAAGTCATTTGGCCGAACCTTAGATTTTTAGGAATAAAATAACAATTAATAATATAATATTTGATTTAAAAACTATTTTGTGTCAATTTTGACACTATTTGATATATGATTTTTGTGAAAGTCATAACAGAATTATATGTTCGAACCAAGTTGATTAAATCAATACTAATATATCATAGTAACCTAGAAAATTAGTGGAATGCATAAAAAGTCTCAAATTACATTTATTTTGGTATTTATATTATCAATTTTGTCAATATTTCATTAATAAGATAATTACTGCATCATCTTTGTGTCATAAATAAATTACATTATTTGATGTCTAAAAATTACAAATAAAATACCATCATGTAGGAAATCGTTTTAGCTTTCTAATTAATATTTACAATCGAATTTATCTTATGTATAACCCTATATTAAAAATGATTTACTTATTAAACTTTGATTTTAACTATTTTAACCCTTATTTAAATAAATTAATAATAAATGTCCTAATCTAATCCAAGTGGGCCTAAATGGTCATATTTTATTCCTAAGTTTGTTTTTGGTCGAATTACACTTGTCCAATAGAATTAGGACATGTGTTAGGGTAATATTAATATCATATTTACCCTTAGTTACCCTATTTACTATTAACCGCGGTAAAAAAAAGTAAAAAGTTACTATTCACCAAAAATTATTTTCATCTCATTGAACCACATTTTAGTCCTTGATATTAACCGTGTCTCTCGGATTTTCGAAATTCCAATCACAGAAGCGGTAAAATTAAGTTTTATGCAAAATTCAGTTTTTAACCTACCACTTAGTGGTTTCACTATTCATCAAAAATTGAAAGTTTTCAAAATTTCACCCTAGGCTAATTTCGATATTCTGAGTCCAAAAATGAAGTCCATTTTGAAAAATAAAATTTATAAAATTTCAAAAAGTGGTTATTACTATTCATAACGGCTAGTTTTAATAGCATATTGTTGTTTAGTGAAACTCGGTATTGCGTACGACGCAAGCTATCGAGGAAGGTCGCGATTGCGTGTAAAGAAAGCCAAGCAAGTGTTGTGTAGAAAAAAAAAATATTCCTTTGATGATTTATATAACATAAAAGTCTCGGGTGTTACACTCAAGGTCTTTAGTGAACCGACGTGAAGGGGGTCAGAACCAATGGGTGGTGGGCTTGAACCTCATGGAGGCTTCCTACGTACCCTGCATTGGAAAGGATCAAAGTCCATGTAGTTCAGGTGAAAAGGGGGCTATTGAACCGATGTGAAGGGGTTTCGGGACAACTGGGTGTTGGTCTTGAACCTCAAGGAGGCTTCCTATATACCTTTCCTTGGAAAGGATCAAAGACCACATAGTTCAGGAAGCAGTGTGGGGATTACACTCTAGGCTACCCAGGGCGAGGTAAGAGTCAGTGAACCGACGTGAATAAGGACTTGGGGTCCAGGTGGATGGTGGGATTGAACCTCTAGGAGGCTTCCTACGTACCTTGCCTTGGAAAAGATCAAAGACAATGTAGTTTAGGTGGCGGTGTGCGACTTAAACTCTAGGATGACCAGGGTGTCAGTGAACCGACGTGGAGGAGGACCTGGGGTCTAATAGAAAGTGGTGGGATTAAACCTCGTGGAGGCTTCCTACGTACCCTGACATGGCAAGGATCAAATTCCTCGTAGTTTGAAGATATCATTTGGGAATTATGCTCGGAGGAAGCCCAAGGAAGATGACATGGTCGATGCTCACTCTAATCCCATGTGAGTCATGCTCGGTGTGAGAAACAAGAGATAACAGAGACCCGACGATCATGTCATGAAAGGTGCGTCTGTGGGAAGTGAAATTGGGCTTACGTGTGGTTATCAGCCCAAAGAGTAAATAGAGGTTTATGCATGGTTATCAGCCTAATATGATAGGACTTACTCCAGGATGGAGGCCCTATGGCGACAAAGCGTAGTTGGAGAGGGACTTGGGACCAAAGAAAGGAGAAGCACCATTTCCCACCATGCCCTTCGCTGGCCCTAGGGATCGAAGATGAAAGGAGGAGCAATGATGCTGCCTCCTACAAGATAGCTAGGGGATTAAACCAAGATGGTCTTTCTTTCCCTGTGAAAAAACGTCACTCTTATAAGGAGGATATCATCCCCTGTGGAGACCAGTGGGCGTGGAGAATGTCCAAGTTGGGGGTACCCCATGTGTGAGGCACAGGGTGAGGTCACAGTTTAACATCATGTGCTGAGAATGATGGTTCTTGGTAGTTTAACATCCTGTAGCTCAGACGAAGTGGATTTTCTCCGCACCCCTAGGACATACATAACCAGTACCCTCCACTCTTTGGTGTAGAGAGAGGACATAAAAAGCTATGGTGAGGGGGTTCCATGGAGCAAACCATCGAGGGACCCACATTAGCGTGGTTATGAGAAGAATCAATAGCCATTAGCGTGCCTTTGCGAAGAAGCACGAGGCAAAGAAACACAATGGGAGGTATCATCCAAGGGACTTTGAAATCACATCATGAAAATCTGTAGGTCCGAACAGGAAAATGAATTGCAAAGCATAGGGGTTCATAGGTAGGGGCCTTATGAAGCTCTGTTGCTCCGCGTGGTGGAGGTCACTTGCAAAGGGGTGTGCTTCGCGAAGCGGGGTGCCTCATCCTAAGCATAGGGAAGAGGTGCATATGGTATGTGCTTTAAGAAGTGTAAATGCTTTCGCGGAGCACTGCCTAGCTAAGTAAAGGTGCCTCATGAAGCAATGTGTCACGAAGCAATATGCTTCATGAAGTATAGTGACCCTGCCTTAGTATGGGGATCATGTGTACATGAAGGGTGTTTTGAGAAGCATAAAAACTCCACAATGACCTGGGTCCCATTGGGGATCCCCTTCCTTTGCGAAGGACCTTAGGGTTCGTGAAAGGAATCCCTCTTCGAAGAGGGGATCAAAACGAGACAAAGGGGAGGCACTTCACGGAGCAGTAATACCTCACACATCTCATGGTTCACAGAGCAAAAGGGTGCTTTGCGATTCGGGAGTTGGGAATTCTAAAAGTCAGATTGTCTATCCTTTGGGATCAGGGGGATCCAAGTATTTATAGGCAAGAGGTGCCGTGAAGCGGATCTTACACGACGCAAAGAGGGACTTGGTTGCTTCACGACGGGCTCGTGAACATCAAATGTGGTCTCCGAGTGTCTCGCCTCCTTGCTTCGCGGTGGGCTCACGAACGTCAAATGCATTCGCAGAGTGGCCCACCACCTTGATTCACGTAGGGATCACGAACATCAAATATGGTCATGGAGCGTCCCACCTTCTTACATTGCGGCGGTCTCACAAACATCAAATGCATTCACAGAGCGGCCCACCTTATTGCTTCACAGCATGCTCGCGAACGTCATATGAATTCGCAGAGCATCCCGCATCCTTTATTTGCAGTGGTCTCGTGAACATCAAATGAGTTCATAGAGCATCCCGCCTCCTTACTTCACAATGGGATCACGAATGTCAAATGAGGTCACAGAGTGTCCCGCCTCCTTACTTCACAATGGGATCACGAACATCAAATGCATTTGCCGAGCATCCCGCCTCCTTGCTTCGCGGCGGGCTTGAGAACGTCAAATGTGTTTGTGGAGAGGCCCACCTTTTTGCTTCGCGGTGGCCATAGTTCTGTGGGGACTCTACAAAATAGCTTTGTGAGGAAGTCAACGGTGCCTTTTTTTTGGCTTCTTCCCTATCCCGAATTTTGGCGCCAACAGGTACCATTGGTGCCTCTGTAGGTGCCTCTACTGGAAGAGGGCCCTGCACCGAGGCCTCGTCGCTCAGTGGGCTAATAGTGCGTACTATATCTGGAACCCTAGCTGGATGTCTGCGTGGAGGCATCCTGAAAATAAATAGGTGTTCCACGGTCAATAAGTTATACCTAGTGATCTAACTCAAAGAGTTCACAAAGAAGACTCGTGAAAACACACACACAATTAGTGTTTTCGTACACTGAGTCGGAAATCAGAAGTCAGGGTCCTGGTGCATGGATACGTTAGCCGCCACACCAACACTAGATTCCCAAAACTGATAACCACACTCACTACACTTAACACTATTTCTATAAAAAGATCAGAGTCCTATGTTCTACTGTAGAACCAACTCCTATGAAACCAATTTGTCATGACCCGTCCCACGAGGCCTCTGCCATGACTACCCCAAGCCCACCTTCCATAGGCTAGGGGATGAAGACTAGCACCAAACGGCATATTCCCTAAAACCGGGAAGTCATTACCTTTATATCCTATAAACACATGAAAACAAGCACACAACAAGATAGTAACACAAGTAAACTGTTTAGAAAAAAGAGTGCTGAAAGTAAGAGGGGCCGGAATACAATCCCAACAGTAAAGCTATAACTACTACTATAATACAATATAGCTGTAGAAAGAGAAAGACAGCTACTGGGTCATCCTTTGAGGTCCCTACCTGAAGGGTAGGTACATATTGCATCCTCAGCACTCCACGTCTTCCAGTCTCCTCTGCATACCGACATGCTGTATAGTCCACCTCTGGGCATCGTCCAGTCCTGGTACCCTCATCCGCGATCAACGTTGTCTGTTATCTACACCAAACACAACAAGGTGCGGGCATAACCCATGTAGGGGTGAGTATAAAAATACTCAGTAGGGATCCTGAGACCCTCAAGGTCTCACAAAATCCACAAAGGATAAACCACAATGCATGAAATCAACTGTCAACCCTACTTAGGTATATGCTCATACATATACCTAAGTTATCAAGTATACCCATCTCAATCATGAGGAAAAACAGGGTCCAACCCAAAATCCCAAAGATCAACTGTTCCACAAAGGAAGGAATACCACAAAGGTAAGTACCACAAATGTACTCCCCATAGAATAATACCACCAAGGTATTTCTATGAAGGAAAGTACCACACAGGTATGAACTCATCTCACACAAGGTATAACTTAGGTACAATAGTAATGAAGATTAGATGTAACTGCTGAATTATCTTACTCTGTTAAGAGGCAGACCCATGAAGGATCCTAAATCATCATCAGACCCATAGAGGATCGTAGTACATTGTTATACCCACACAGGATCCTAGTACCTCGTCAGACCCACACATGATCCTAGTATATTGTCAGACCAACACATGATCCTAGTACATCGTCAGTACGTCATCAAACCCACACAGGATCCTAGTACATCGTCAGTACTTCATCACACCCACACAGGATCCTAGTACATCATCAGACAAACACAGGATCCTAGTACATCGTCAGTACATCGTCAGACCCACACAGGATCCTAGTACATCGTCAGTATATCGTCAGATCCACACAAGATCCTAGTACATCTTCAGTACATCATTATACCCACACAGGATCCTAGTACATCGTCAGTATGTTTTCAGACCCACACAATATCCTAGTACATCGTTAGTACATCGTTATACCCACATAGGATCCTAGTACATCATCTCTTCCAGCTACAGGATTTCTGCACTAAGCTTGCTCGGCTCCAGGAGGGTCCTCTCCTCAATCCACTAGTCGATACTCCAACTTCCATGAAGTCCCAAGAAGAATTATCCTAAAGGACCACCATGTATTAGGGGTCTCAATGCAATATACAGTGCGTCAATCGGACACCCGGTCTGTAAGTTATTAGCCTTTTAGTCTCGAGAGTTCAGTTGGATTTGTGCTCAATCCAACATGACCATACCCCAACTTTATTCAAATCTGAAGTGGGGTATACCAAAAGGTCCATCTCACTCCAAGGCTTCCATCACCGTAGATGGTTTGTGAAATGGACACTCAGTGCCAAAGTTATGGCCAAAAGAGCGGTAATGGGTCGAAGTTGGTCCGGGTCCGACCCGACACGACATGGGTCGAACCAACCTGGTTCAGGTCGACCCAGACCGTTGGGTCTGGCTTGGTCCGCGGTAGGTGGTCTGAACCACACTGGGTGGCCTGACCCACGTTGGGTGGCCCGGCCCACACTGGGCTGCCCGACCCACGCAGGGCGGCCGTGCTGCGGCGTGGGGCAGCACGGGGGCCGTGGGGCAGTACGGGGGCCGCGCGGCAGCGCGAGGGCCGTGGGGCAGTGCGGGGAGGTGCAGGGGCCAGAGGGCGGTGCAGGGACTGTAGGGCGGCAATCCGCCGTGGTTCTCTTCTGTCTGGTGGCGCGGTTCCTCCCGTTCCTTCATCGCAGCCGGCCCTGGGGCCGGCCGCCATTCTGATGCCCCACCAGTGTTGGTTGTCGTCCTCCTCCATCGTAAAGAACACAACAATTAAACACAAGAATTTTTTAGAGGTCGGACCATATTTGTTTGGCCCGCAGTCTCCACGTTAGAGCGGTAGCAAGCAGCTATAATTTCTTCTTGATTTACGAAGAATTGTCAATAACGGGTAAGGGGGAAAAATTAAAACAACCACCCTACCTTGAAGGTTCGTTGATGTTGGCATGAGAAAGAATTTGAATATGTCGATGATCGTTGTGCCCGCCATATGCCTCCGATCTTGGGATCGTTCGTCGGTTCGTCGGATAATTGTTCTTCGATGGAGGTTGTTCTTGGTAGGAGAGAAGTTCTCCAAGATCTCCCCTTCTCCTTCGCCAACCAAATCCTCTCAAAGGAAAGAGGTTCCAATATAATTTAAACTGGGTAGATTAATTATGTTGGCATGCTGGCATAATTAATCAGCTCAATTAATTGACTCAATTAAATGAAAAGTGTTGGCGTAATTAATGTGGAGGAAGTTTAAGAGACTTCTCCACATTAAAGAGGGAGTTTAAGAATTTCTCCCATCAAGAGGGGATCGGGTGGCCCCCACCACTAGAAATTCAAAATGGGGGTTTTAGGCTCGGTGGTCCCCACCTTTATAACATCCACATGGGAGGTTTCAACAAATAAAAATGTTAAACATTTTTATTTTATCTTATTCTTTCTTGAAAAACACAAAAACTAACTTTCACTCTCGACCAACTACCGTTGAGGTGAAAGTCTCCTTAAGAGAATATCGGCACTACAAGTTCAATGGTGTCCTCAAATTTCAATTCTGAGCACCAGTTCAAATGTTACAAAAACCTGCTCGCACGTTTATAGAATGTACCCGAAAAAAGTTTAGAAATTTATTCAGGGCACATCGGGCCTCAGAATCACACACCGTCAAATTTCACGGACTCGTAAAATTCTCATATAATTAAAAAAATTACATGGAAATTCCAGGTCTCTACATGTTATTCTTTTAAAATTTTTGGGTTGAATATATTATAAGATATTAAATAGATTAAATTTATTTAAAATAAATATACAATAAAATTTTGGGGTGTTATAAAAATAAAAATTACCTAACCCAAAATGAACCAATTGACCTAACCTAATGAATAATTGATCAAATGACCTAACCCAAAATGGAAAAAATTACCAAATGGCAAAAATAAAGCGAATGAACTAACCCAAAAAATTCATAACCTAAAAATGAACTAAATAGCCTAACCCAAATTGATCAAAATTACATAACCAAAAATAAAACAAATATCTTAACCCAAGTGTACCAATTAACCTAACATAAAAATATAAAATGACCAAATG
Organism: Viscum album; assembly: GCA_963277665.1. Taxonomy (NCBI): domain Eukaryota; kingdom Viridiplantae; phylum Streptophyta; class Magnoliopsida; order Santalales; family Viscaceae; genus Viscum; species Viscum album. Next base: position 470,271,346 of record OY728132.1, read on the forward strand.
ACATAACCAAAAACGTCAGAACCAAAAAATGAATCAAATGGATTAACCCAAAATATTAAAAATGGCCTAAAAAAATAAAATAACAAAAAAATGAATAAAATTACTTAACCCAAAATGACTTAAACCAAAATGAGCCAAATAACCTAACCTAAAATGAACCAAATTATGTATCTCAGAAATAACTTTACCCAAATATTAAAAAAATAGCCTAACCTAAATAAACCAAAATGAATAACTCAAAATAAACCAAAATGATTTAATTTAATGACCAAATGACCAAATATCCCAAAAAACCTAACCAAAAAATGAAAAAATGACATAACTCATTAATGATAGAACTTAAATCACCTAAAGTGAATCAAATGATGAAAAAAATAAACCAAATGATCTAACTAATTGACTAAATGACCAAATAACCAAATAAAATAACAAAAAAATTAACCAAATGACAAAATAACCCAAATGAACAACTGATAAAATAAAAAATAACAAAACACAAACCGAATTTGGCAGAATTTAACATTCAATAAAAAAAGAATATCAAACCCATATTTAGAATTCTAATTAGTATATGTTAATTATGTTATTATATTAGTAATAAATTTTTGATTAAATATATTTTATTCATTCAATGTAAGAAATATAAAATTTTGAAGTGACCTGAAGGAAGATAATATAGAAAATGATCACCATATGAGAGAGATGATAATTCCTCCTATAGTTCCCCTTATGAGTATAGTATTTCAAATATATATATATATATCATTTAAAAAACATGTAATGTCACAATATTAATCATTTTTAAATTTGAAATACATTCCACCATCCAAAAGAAAAATATTCTTCATCTAGACAATTAATAGTCGAAACTAGACTACTAATTCGTGGGGTGAAGGTACTTGAGCTTCTCACAACACTCATTAAACCTGATTAAACACAGGTATACATAGTGAAGTTGTGAGGGATTCCAGACTAATGGAATTAGGTGAGATATAAATAGCATATAATCATGAGCTATATCATGGATATGATAGTAGATTTGGATAAGATTTATAAGGTATAAAAACCGTTAATGATTTCCCATAACACAGTACCGAGAAATGATTGTTTATTGGAAGGGTGATGAGTTTAAGTTATTATTCAAAATTAATTATTTAAAATTGAAAATCGTTATGATTTGAATTAATAATTCATTTTTTATTATTTAATTTTCTTTTATATGAATCATCAAATAGAAATAAAAAAAGGATTATATAAATTATGTCCACACATTAGGGTGAACTACTATACTAGAGCAGGAGAGATAACAATTATTTTTTATGTACAACTATGTCTAATTAGGTACCAACACAAATTAACCAAACCAAATAAAACCTACCACGCATAAATCAATACATACCCAATGAAATAAAATATAAATGAACTTAAATGAATTAAATAAATATAAACTAATTGAAATTACTCAAACTAAATAGAATCAAGTAAAGTTAAAATAAACTATAAAATGTTTAAAGGTTATGTGTAAATTGAAAACAACTTATAGTTTGTTAATTATATATATTTTAACAAACCAATTACTTATGAATATAATTATTTATCATGATTAATATATATAAAAACTGACGAGTTTTAATCTTTGAAACATAAAATGAATGATATTATAATGATTTACCACCCAAAACATTAGAATCCTTAGAATTCCAATCAAACCCTACAACCTCAAAATCCAAAAACCATAAATATCATCATGAGACTATAGAATAACATCCCAATAATCTATTAAAGATAAAAAAACATCGTTCATGTCACAAATAAGATCTAGATGACTTCAAAATTGGCACTCAACCCAGTCTATGGAAAGACACGAAGGGAGTTCCCGATCCACATGGGTTGGAACAAGTTCCCATGTATCATATATGAGTGTTTGGGAATGATTTACCCGAGTTCAGAATCATTAGAAAACTAAATACAATAAATAAACTGAATTTCAAATTTTACCCCAAACAATCCTTTAATAAAAATAAGAATTGGAAAATAAGGTTTATACAAAGCCCAGAGACTACAACAAAATAATAAATCCAAAATGGAATTCCCAAAAACCACCTCAAGGCAAGGGGGAATCACTCTCAATCCATCTCTACAATACCACACCATAAAGGACCGCTAGAAACCCAGACTACCAGTTCTAAGAGATTTACCCAAACCTGCAACAAACATTACCAAGTCTACTTACACTCAAAGGTGTTAGTAGGGTGTGAGAAAAATCTTAGTAGTATTCCACCAAAAAAATATTTAATGTGATAATCATTATAAGACAAAAAGATTTCATGTTTTGTAAACAAGAAATGATAATAAAAATATTTAGGAAATTAAACTTTAAATAAAATCAGTTTTCAAGTGGGATATTATAAAGAATCAAAACTTTTAAAGAAAATGAACAAGCTACTAAATTTTTCCATCCATGCACACCATATTCTAATGATGAGTGTAAAATTTCCAACGAGCACTAGCAACAGGAACACCCCTAGGCACTAGCTCGTTGTGGGTCCAAGGTACCCTGTATCTCGGTGAAAGTAACCATACAAATATCTATGCTTGTTCACACGAGCCATTAGTAGGGATCATACCCATGACCTAGTGGTCCCCCAAAATAATCATCATAATATTTTAGTTAGTGTTGTCACCATCAAACTTGCTGCGTAAAATTGGGGCCAAACCCCATAGGATCACTAGCATACTAGTACACGTCCACCAACCTAGATATCTGGGTTTCCCCTCTTATGCTCAAAAAAGATTCAAAAGACCTGAAATACTATTTTCACATTAAAATACCATTTAAAAATCACACACACACACATACACCTAATTTTATTTTTCATTCAAAGTCATTTTGAAACTATACTTACACCAAAACATCTCGCAACACATTTCACATCTCTTTCACACTTTAATAAATAATTTAAACAATTTTATAAATCATTTCCAAGATAGTAAAAATCACATAACATCCCTTTCAAATTAAAATGGAGCATTACACTCCTACCAAAAATAGTTTTCCAACATAGTTTCACCTTTTACATAAATCAACAAAACCATTTAAAACCATCATAATACAATTACAAGGAGTGTAACCAATCTTTTCACATAAAATCCTTCTAAAAACCCTATTTTGAAACCAAATTATTGCCAATATAACATAAAACTTGAATTTTCATCTGTATAACCGTTTAATAAAACCTTTTCATGAACCATAAAATAGCCCCAAGTGGTATAACATGGAATACACAAGAAAAACACACATTTTTACATAAAAATGCTACTTTAAAATTAACCACGCAACAAATGATACCAAAAAAAGTTTTCACAACACACGCAACATATTAGTAACATTATAAATAAATAAATAAAGCAATCCAACTCATCATGAAATTATTACACATGGAATCACCTACCACAAATGTCAAAACACAAAATCCTTGTGTAAAAGTTCACCTACACCACCTTCGCACCACAAGGGAGTTAAATAAAACCTAAAACCAAAATATTAGACCAATAAACCCAAGATAAAACCATAGGTTCGAATACCTACTTTCTGGAAATTAGGAACTTCAAGAAAATATAGATGAAACCCTAATAAAAAGGAAGAAACACTAAGAGAATGGGAGAAAGTAGGAAGGAGACCTACTTACTTGTGATATCTTGAATAAAACTCCCCAAATACACCATTAGATGAATTTACAAATGGAAAAAAATTAATGTGAAGTTATAATAAGTCTGAGTAGGTTAGGTGAGAGTTGAAATGGAGGGAACATAGTAAATATTTAAGGAGTTATGAAAGAAACAAGTTACCTTTTCAAATCTAGATGATTTGAGAAATCCAAAGAAGTTTTTCCCCAATTCATGATGAAAATGAGCTCGAAAGAGGGGGAAAAGAGAATGGGGGAGCACCTTGGGTATGTGGGCTCTATTGAGAGTTGGAATCACCGAAAAACCTTAAAATTTTAATGATATATTAAAGAATTAGTTTTTAAGCAAGAAATGGGCTTATGGGCTGCCCCAATACGTTAATAAAAAACCCAAATCCATCATGATTATAGATTCCTATGAGGTCTAAAAGGATGTGGTGGATTTAATATACTAGGAGATGCCAATTGGAAATTGTAATGGGTATAAAATGTTGAAAAATGAAGGAGTTATAAAAAACAAATTTTTTTTTTAAAATATGAAATGGGCTCACGGTTTGGCCCAAATCATGAAAACACACCATTTACTCCAAAACTAAATGGGAACCACCCACAAAAAATCAAGAATATTAATTAAATGAAAAATACCTTTAAAAGATGTCATGGATGTGGAAATTATCTATACCATAAAACTTTCTGCTCCCAAAAAGCCACAACAAGGCCAAAAGAAAAAACCAAACCCAACCGAAAGGCCAAAATAGACTCCTTTGCCAAGTTTCACCCTCCCCTAGAAGGCCAAAACACATAAAATTGATCAATAAAGGACGGAATACTCTCACTAACCAAAACATACACCAATTCATAAAAATATCAAGCACATTCCAACTATATCCCAAAAAACACCTCAAACACTATCCAAACAAGACTGAAGCGACTTACCTGGAATGAAAAAAAAACGAATGAGGTGACCACAATATTTTTTCAAAAAAACCGTTGGGAGAACTCCAATCCCAAAATTTACTCAAAGAGGAAGTTGGAAGTTAAATAACTCCGAATGAGACTACCTATTTCTTGACCAACACTAGGGACAAAACCACGTTACTGATATGGGGAGACACAAACAGACTTTCCACCATAAGGGGAAACTCAATTTTTTTGCATGATAGAATTGGGACACAAATAGCAGGAGGACCGAAAAGATTCATGGAATAATGGGTATAATTTCATTAGAGTTTTCCAAAAGAACTTACATGAGACTCATAGTGGGTCTCCCCACTATAATAACCAACCATCTTAACCCACCAACACATGCCGACATGAAAAGTCCCCAAAATTTAAAGAGTTGGAATGATCAAATGGTTAGTCTGCATGGTTTGGGAAACCATGTGCTAACTGTGTAGAGTAGTTTGTCCAAAGGAGAAGCTTCACAAAGTTACATGGGCTGAGGTGCATGGCCGTGCAGAGACTATGTAGTAGCTACTGTCTCTTATCGCACAATTTCCTAGGTTGGTGTACAGTTACTAATAACCATGCATAAACCATACTCTTTAATCTTCCTAGCCCAAATATCAACATTTTCATTAAAAATTAAAAGGAAACCCAATGAAATAACATGAACTCAAGACATAACATGGAAACATGGTCCTCCCACCTCTACCACCATATAGAAACTACTGGAACAAGATGAAGACACCAAAAGTTTATATTATTCCCATATTTTATATTGAGGATATGACCTTGACCAAAGGTTTGAACAAAACCAGGATTTCCCATGACTATTATCTAGCTTCATTCCAAGACCTATGGGTCGAGCTCAGATGATTGAAGCATTTCTTGCCTCATAGTCAGGCTTTAGAAACCCCCAAACAGAACTTCTTCTTATAGTACCACAAACAATTACACTGTGATCTCAGATGGGCCCAATGAGACATGAAACACTTCAAACTCACTTTACCCTAAACCCTAATTTTACCAAAACAAGGTCTTAAAGGATGCACACATGTCACCCCTTGTTTCTTCAGATGGGAAACAATAGAATGAAATGACACATAGAAACACCTTCTTCTAGAACATAGGATTTTAGAATTCCCTGAAGGGAGATACAAATCCGACAAAAAAAATACTCTCATAAGATTTCACAACCTTCACCCATATAGTCAAAGAAACACATGAAATCACAAGGATTCAACTAACATGACCGTTGTGACTAATAAAAAAACACAAGGGGAGGGACCTTATATCGAGTCCCAAACAACACACGATTCTATAAAGTACCCATAAAAGCCAATCTTGGCTAGATTTTACAAACTTGTGGCCTAACATTAAATATTTCTTTGATGAGATTGACAAAAGACTCAAAGGCCCTTTAATACATCATTCTACACTTGAAACCCTGAACTACATTCACCTTTGATGACTTAGGAAACTTAAGAAAATAAGGTCTATTTCAACCTCCCACATCCACTCTCCCTCTACTTGGGGATCCCCATAACCAAAATAGAAGAGGGGTAAACTCAATCTCCAAAGCTCAAGAAGAAAGTCCTTATGTTGATCAACTAGAGGATCATCCAATGACGAGTCACTATGGGCCACACATCATTCATGCATTAAATCTTTATGGGGCATACCCTAAAAAACAAGAAAACCCAAGGACCCAACAAAAATAGTCATTTGGTCACAACATACCACAAAACATATCCGGATACATGAGGGGAGCCACCACATTAGCCTCTCGAACATTTTATCAAAAGAGACCACTGACCAATGCTTCATTCCAACTTATCAATGAAACACAAACCCAAAAAATTGTTTAAACAAGAGGGGTTCATGAACTTGAAACATCCCGCAATAAAAATTCCAAAAACACATAATCCACACCTCCCAACCACACATTATAAAAATAAAACACTTTAATTTAAAATAATTCATAAAAAAACAGTGTTGGTGGGTTGCACATTTGCAAATGGTATCTCATGAGCCTCACACATGCATGTTTACATGACACACTGGACACCCACCTCATATCCATCCTGACACTCATCTAGTCATTCCACTAACCATCCATATTCCAAAATAAACCCATGCATGTGGTCACCCTTGATAACACTAAAGACCAAAACCAAACCTTTCTTATTTTCAATATAAAAAAATTTTAACCACACTTTCCCTTTCTCAAAAACACTAACTGTAAAATCAAAACCCAATTTATATCTTATAAAAAAATTTATAAAGATCCCATAATTCAATAAAAACTCACTTTCATGCCTTTCACAACCATTTCAAAACATTTCAACCCATTTCAAAACACTTCTAATTTCATGAAAAACTCAATTTCATAAATTGTCATTTAATTAAGAACTCAACTCTTCTCATTTCAAAACAAGGTTCTCAAATTTGATAAAAATTTTCAAATTATTAGTAGTTACCAAATAAAAATCCATCTTCAACCCCCACACATAAATTATAAAACACTTTATTCCATTAGATACAATTTTCAATACTTCAGAAAATTTTATTTGAAACGGATTTTCAAAACCCACTTTAACATAATTTATGTTTCAAACGGTGGTGTAAACACACATTTTACCATTTCAAATCAATTATAAAAATTAATTGACAAGTTTTTTGAAATTAAAAAACTTCCAATTTATTAGAAAATAATTTAAAAAAAATTTCACCTTTCTTAAAACCAAGTCATTTTTATTTTATAACCAAATTTCCAAGATTCCAAAACAAAAAGACACAATAAAATACGAGAGGAAACTAGTATCCATGGGTGAAATGGACATTTTGTTGACGATCATACGCCAATCACTTAACCATCACAGAGAGTGTTCTAAGGAAATATTCCAACTCCACATGGCTTTCCAGGCCCTACGAGCTCATTGAGACCATCAACCCTATAATATTTTCATTTTTCCCAATCATCAATGAACCATGAGAAACAAAGAACTCAGATAAAACCTGAATTCCTCTAGTGAATTGAATCTCATCAAGAGGTGTGTTGGATTCCCACCCTACTTGTATTTTAAATGTCAAGTCCCAACAATCCTAGACCTGAACTATCCCTACTCTTCCCCAAATAACATGACCCAAGAGAGCGAACCTCCCTTTGATACCAATTTATCAAAAACCAGATCTGGTCGCCTTTAAAACCAACTCCTAACCTGGTCTGTGGAAAGAATCAAAGGGTGTTCCTGATCCCCATGGGTTTTTAAATGTTCTCGGGTATCATATATCAGTTTTTTGGAATGATTTACCCAAGTTTAGAAACATAAAAAAACCAAATACAATAAATAAACTGAATCTGAAATTTTACCCCAAACAAGCCTTTTATAAAAATCAGAATTGGGAAACAAGGTTTATACAAAGCCCAAAACTACAAAAAAAGAATAAATCCAAAATTGACAGCCCGTGAACTGCCTCAATGCAAGGGGTAATCACCCTTAAGACATCTCTACAATACCACACCACGAAGGACCGCTAGAAACCTGGACCACCAGTTCTAAGAGCTTTACCCAAACCTGCAACAAACATTGCCAATTATACTTACACCAAAAGGTGTAAGTAAGATGTGATCCAAATCCCAGTATGATTCCACCAAAAAATATTCCATGTGATAATAATTATGAGCCAAAATATTGCAAGTTATGTAAACTAGAAATGTTAATAAAAATATTTAGGAAATGATACTTTAAATAAAATCAGTTTTCAAGGGGGATATTTTAAAGAATAAACACTTTTAAATATAGTTCAAAAGCTACTTAATTTTCCTTCCAAACACACCATATGCCAATGATGAGTGTAAAATTTCTAATAAGCACTAAAAACTGGAACACCCCTAGGCACTAGCTCACTGTGGGTCCCAAGTACCACGTATCTTGGTGAAAGAAACCATACAAATATTCATTCTCATGCACATGAGCCAATAGTAGGGATAATACCCATAACCTATTGGTCCCCTAACATCACAATCATCATAGTTTAGTTAGTGTTGTCATCATAAAACTTTCTATGTGAAACATGGGACAAACCCCATGAGATCACTAGCATACTATTACACGTCCGCCCACCTAGATACCTGGGTTTTTCCTATTGTGCTCAAACAAGTTCCACAAGACATGAAATACCATTTTCAAATCAAAATACCATTTCCAAATCACACACACACCAAAAATCCCAATCACATGGAACATAGTTTCCTTTTTTAATTCAAATTCATTCTGAAACCATACTCACACCAAATCATCCCACAATGCATTTCACATCTTTTTCACACTTCAATAATTGCTTTAAAAACTTTTATAAAAAATTTACAAGATAGTAAACATCGCATAAAATAACAATCACATTAAAATGAACCATTTCAAAAGTACACTCCTACCAAAACAGTTTTCCAACATAGTTTCACCTTTTACGTAAATCAAGAAATCATTTAAAACCTTCATAAAACAATTCCAAGGAGTGTAACCAAGATTTGCACATAAAATACTTCTAAAAGCCCTATTTTGAAACCAAATTCCTAACAATATAACATAAAAACAGAATTTTTATCCCTATAACAATTTAATAAAACCTTATCATAAACTATAAAATATCCCCAAGTGGTACAACATGGAATACACAAGACAAACACACATTTTAAAAAAAATGATACCTTAAAATCAACCACTCAACCAATGCAACCAAAAATAGTTTTCAAACCACACACAACATATTAGTAATATTATAAATAAATAAATAAAGAAATACAACACAATAATAAATTATTACACATGGAACCTCCTACCACAAATGTCAAAACACCAAATCATTATGCAAAATTTCACCTGCACCACCACCGCACCAAAAGGGAGTTAAATAAAACCAAAAACCACAATATTAGAACAATAATACCAAGATAAAACCCTATGTTTAAATACCTAATTTCTAGAAATTAGGAACATCAAGAAAATATGGATGAAGCCCTAAGAAAAATTAATAAACCTTAAGAAAATGGGATAAGGAAGGAAGGAAACCCACTTACTTGTGATATCTTGAATAAAACGCCCTAAATACAGAAGTAGATGAATTTAAAAACATCCAAAAATTAAAGTGGGCTTCGAATAAGGATGATTAGGTAAAGTGAGAAATAAAATGGAGGGAATAGAGTAAAATTTTAAGGAGTTATGATAGAAATAAGTTACCTCTTCAAATATGGATGATTTGAGAAATTGAGAGAAGTTTTCCCATAACTCTTACTGAATATGAGCTCCAAATAGGGGTAAAAGAGCACAAGGGAGTGCCTTGGGTAAGTGGTCTATGGTGAGAGTTGGAATCACCAAAAAATCTAAAAAATTGGATGATATATTAAAAAAATAATATTTTTCAAGTAAATGGGCTTATGGGATGGCCCAATACATTAATAAAAAACCCAAATCCATCATGATTATGTATTACTATGATGTCCAAAAGGATATGGTGGTTTTAATATACCATGGGATTCTAATTGGGAAGTAGAATGGGTATAAAATTTTGAAAAATTAAGGAGTTATAAAAAAAAAATTGTTTTTAAAACATGAAATGTGCTCATGGTTTGGCCCAAATCATGAAAACACACCCTCTCCTCCAAAACTACATGGGAAACCCCCGCAAAAAAAATCTAGAATAGTAATTAAATTAAAAATAATTTTAAAAAAAGTCATGGATGTTACATTTCAATAAATATTTACCATAATTCAATGCATATTACCATTAAACTAGATATCTATCAAATAAGTTACTCCGCCTTTCCGTTTATACCCCTAACATCCACAAAAAAGTTTAAAATAAAAAATAACCCCCAAAACCAAAACAATCCTACATAATTCCATTAAAGGAAATCACATATAATTATTTCATCCTAAACAAACCATTCCAAACTCAATATAATACACAAGACCCAAAATTAACAATATTATTCCACTTAATATAAAATTGTAAAATTTCATCTTTAAACCAAATGCAACATAAAAACTCAATCACTCATAAAATTAAGAAAAACCAACACAATAAAAACTAAAAGAAACCACTGAAAGAAGAAATAAATTAATTCAAAACATACCAATGGAGAATCATAATAACCATGGTTAAAACCACATAACCATCAATATCTAACATAATATATATCAGTTGAACTAAATAATTCATAACCAATAAGATGAAATATGTTTTGAAATATAAATCATGTTAAAGAATATATTTTAAATCAAAATCATAGTTTTTAATTCATATAATCATTTACAATTCCAAATTTAATAAATTCATCACTTTTAAATTAAACAAAAATTCCAAATATTAGATAAAAAACATTTCAATAATATTTTTTCATCGCCCAATACACAAAAGAATAAATTCTTTGCAATATGTTTTTCAAAATTAAGTTAAGTAATAAATAAAATATTATTTGAAAAATGCTTTCCTATGTTAAATTTAATTTATATTGGGTGGTATTAAATATAGAAGGGCATGTGCCTTGGTTGATTTTTTATCTATCTAAAAAAAGAAATATGGGATTGATATAAATGAATATGCGTAATAAAATATTGTATGTTTTATTATAATTATTTTAAATTTTAAAATATATTTTATTATAAATATATCATTTATATTAAAAAAACATTCTTTTAAGACCCTTTTATGAGAAAGAGGATGAAAATATTAGGACATATCATCATTTGAAACAAATATTAGGTGATGATCAACAAGGAAGAGTCTATTTTTAACCCAATATAATAATATTTCTAACTAGATATTTTCCCACATCTGGCGATTCTAACAAATTTGGTAGCACTGAGTTACAAGAGGCCCATACTGAGGCATCAGAATCCCATAAAGAGGAAATAACGGGTAAAAAATATCTATATAAGATCATGAAAGAAGTAAAAATTCCAACGAATAGATTCAAAAAGATATGGATTCATTAAGTTCATCAATAACACTAGATATCACAATGATTTTTGATACATGCATGTTGACGACATGCTCTATATATGATGCACTTGATGATGGAGATGACGATCCTAGTGTTGGTAAGGGTGATAAATTTTCTAATGGTAATAGAGATAAAGATATAGGAGGTGATGATGATATTGAGGATGTTCATGATGATGGTGATAGATATGATGGGAGCAATGGTGTTGAGGGAGATATTGATCCCTTAAATTTTTGACTTGATATTTAAATAAAATGTGTGAATGATTCTTGATGATGGAAATTAATTATATATTAATTTATTTGTTTTTAAAGATTTTAATAGATTAAATGTGTAATTTCATTGGTTGATGGGATAAATTTATATTATTCTTCAATTCAGTTGTTGAATTGTGATTGAAGTGGACAAACATACTTTTGTGTCACAAACCAAGCTATTATTCCATCCAACATGACACACAACCCAGTCTATGGCATGGACCGAATGGTGTTATTAGTCCCAAATAGATGGAAACTAATGACTGGGTATCAACATTTTACTTTAGGAATTGTTTGAACCATTTATATAATCATAAAAAACCCATAATAATAAATAGTATAATGATCAGAACCACAACCAAGCATGGTACAAAAAATTCATATTCAAGGTTTATAAATTTAAGTGAAACTAAACATGCTACAACTAAAAGTGGGAAACAATATCCCAAAAATTACCATACAACAAGTGGTATGTCACCCTCAAGCCACAACCACCAACACCTGCACGAAGTGGAACTCTAGCAACCAAATCCGCTCGCTCCATGAAACATCTTTCCTTGACTTGGGTCATATATAACAAAGTATACATACACCCAAAGATGTATATAGGGTGTGATCCAAATCCTAGTATTATTCAACTGAAAATAAAAGGTTCTATGATATAAAATTAGAATATAAATTTACATGCACATTTTCAAAAAACAGTGGAAAACATTTCTAAGAAAAATTTTAAAGGAAAACCATTTCTCAAATAAAATTTCATGAAATAAATGTGTACATAAGGTTTACCATAAACCGATGGCTAGAACCAGATCATATAAAAATCATGTCACAATAGAGCACCATGGTAAAATACCTATGTGTAACTAGCACAAGTGGGACTCTATGAACATCGTACTTCAGAGAAGAAAATACACAACCTCAACTATCAAAAAAATTCTCATGCATGAGCCACTCGAGAGGATATCATCCAAATATATAGTGGTCCAAAATATTTTCTATGAAAAATATACTAGATAGGATCCCATCCAATGCTCTAGTGGTCTCTATTCATATCACAAGTTTATTTAGAGTTTCAATCATCAAACTTGGTAGATGAATTTGGGCCTCAATCACTTTCAAATCAACTAGTGTACTAGTTCTAGTTTTCCTACCTAGATAACTGAGATTACCTTTGTAATAAAATTATGTTTCACATGTCACATAAATAAGCAACTTAAAATACAAATTCCAAAAATCACAAGAACATAACTAAATCACCAATTTCACATTTTATGAAATCCATTTGGAAACACTATAAGAGGAACACATATGGGATCCTACCATTTTCCAGGGTAAAATCCCCTTTAAAAATCGTATTCACATCTAAAAAATAATTTTTATAACATGATTCAAAATTCAAAGACACATTTAAGGTGTATAAAATATAATCCAACATAAAAAAACCTACTTCACTTGTAAAATACAATTTCAACACATTTCCAGCATTAAATTTTTTTGAAAAAACATTTCACACCTTCTACACAAGGCATATAACAATTTCAAGAAACACTACAATGAATAATATAATAATAAAACCAAATTATTTTCAAAAACCAACTTCCATAACATATTCATGTCAAACCATTTCCAAAAAAAAGTTTTTCACCCCCAAAATAACCCATATAACATATTTAATCTCTCAAGAAAGCATATAAAAATCATCTAATAATGTAAAAACATGGAACCACCTACCTAAAAATTGAAAACATATAAAAATAAATGTGAAACCACAACCTCACAACTAGAATACCATATAATGGAAAGATCCAACAAAAAACTTCAAAATTTACCCCAATAAGAAAATATTGACCCCCTAGGTCAAACAACTAATAGAAAATAAGAAATGAAGAAATAGGGAAGGAAAACCCAATAAAGAAAGAAGAATCAAGGGAGAAACCACTTACTTTATGAATACATGAAGTTCATACACTAAAGACACCAATAGAAGAGAGTAAAATGAAGCCAAGAGGGAGAGAGGGAGGCACTTAGGGATAGAGAGATCGAATGGGGTGAGAAAGGGAGGATTTGGGGTTAAATCCCAAGAGGACATAAAGGTGATTTTAAAATTTCTAATCACCTGGAAATGGAATAGGGTTTTCCCGCACAGTTTTCCAAACTATGTAGTAACTATCCGCCATTCAATATCTAAGAGGGGCATGAAATATGGTTATGCTGCACATTTTTTCGAACTATGTGCTAACCATGTGGTAAACACTGTCCAAAATTAAAAAATGACACATGGTTTCTTGGGAAAGGACGAACGGTTTCCCCTAACTGTACTCCAACCATGTTCCAGTTGATGTGAAGCCCAAATTCTCCATTTTCACCCAAAACTCTAGGGGAATATAAGGGATAATGTAAGACTGAGAATAAATTGAAGAATAATTAAAAATAAAGACATGGATGTTACAATTCTCTCAACCATAAAAACTTTCCTCCCCTGATAATTCAACCCCAAGCTTGATTAGAAAAAAGGGATAATCCTCCTCCACCCAAGAATTCAGCTCCCATGAATCATGCATATCATTACCATGTTTCCAAAGAAATTTGAACAACAAAATAGACTTCTCATGAAGAAATTTCTCTTGGGAATCAAAAATTCATATTGGCTGCTCAAACACTGAAAAATATAGATCCAATTACAACACTTCCCAATTAAATACATGAGACGAATCTGTTTTATACTATTTCAATTGAGAAACATGAAGCACATCATGAATTGACATCAATTGAGAAGGAAAGGATAACTTTTATCCCACCATACCAATATTCTCGGTAATTTTAAATGGTCCAACATACCTCAAAATTAGCTTCCCTTGCTTACCCAAACAATGATGAACTAAGTGAGGTTCCACTTTCAGAAACACTCGGTCACCCAAGAAAAATTATAAAGCTCAACACCTATGATTTCCTTATGGCTTGTAACAACTATTAGATATCAATAACCACTACCAGATCAACTTGAAATTATCAGAAGTATCTTTCATGAGGCCTGACCCCAACAATGAGATCTCACTCACATCCGCCCTACACAAAGGTGACCATCAAGGCTGGCCATAAAGTGCCTCAAAAGGATCCATTCAAATTGAGTATTGGTAACTATTTTTATATGAAAAATAAATCAATCCCAAATAGCTATCCCATGAACCAAAAAAAATCTAAAACACATTCCCAGATCATATATTCCAAAATCTGATTTTGCCACTCCATTTGACCATATGTTTGAAGATGGAATGTCATGATCAAATGGAACTGTGACCCCATATCCTTCTAAAGACCATCCCAAAAACATGAGGATAAATGGGGGTCTATGTCATAAACCATTTTTGATGAAATTAAATGAATCCTCATAACCTACTTAACATACAACTGACACAACACATCTACCTTGGATGAGACTCTGATTGGAATGAAATGGGCTGATTTGATCAGACAATAAATCATTAACCAAATGGAATATCTCCCCTAGGGTGTATGAGGAAAGTATAAAATAAAGTCCATGACAATATCATCCCACTTCTAGGTAGGAATGGATAGTGGATAAAGAAAACTAGAGGGCCTTTGGTGTTTTTATTTAACATAAAAACATGTATACCACCATAATACAAAGTCAAATACATCTCACCTTATACCTGGCCACCAGAAATTCTGGCACATGTCATAGTAAATCTTAGTAGCACTAGAATTAATAGCCCACTAAGACAAATTGATATCATACATCACCACCTTCCTTAAGGACAATTTCACCATGAAACAACCATTGAAGTACACAAAACCATTAGGATACAATGAACAATCACAAGGCATATCCCCACCTTTTATGAACTATATAGACTGTTGGAATATCCCATCAAAAGGATTCTCCCACTAAATCAACTCTAGAAGAGAAGTTGTTAGCTACAAACTGGCCAAGAACACACCTCCACTATGCTCCTTGGTCTATAAGTGCATCTGATAAAAGATCCCTATTAAAGTACACTAATTACTAGACTATTTAATTGCTAGCACTAGGAATTTCCTACTTAAATCATCAGCCAAAACATTTCCCTTACCATGGGTATAGATTATATCATAGTTTTACCCTTGAAGGTACTCAACCCAATGAAGCTTTATTAAGTTTATATCTTTCTAGGATAAAATGTAGGTTAATCTCTTATGATCAGAATAAACTAAAAACTTCTCCCTAAAAAGATAATGGAACCATGTATTTAAGGCATTAATCACCACTACTAACTCCAGGTCATGTGTTGGGTAATTATTTTTAGGTGGTCAGAGCTGGTGAGATCTATAAGACACCACATGATCAACCTTCATCATCACACACCCAAGATCCATACCTAAAGCATAAAAATAGACCACATATCACTTTCTCGTCTCTAGTAAGATCAAAATAGGAATTGTGTTCAACCTCTTCTTAATATCCTTAAAGGAAACCTGACACTTAGAGATCCAATCGAACTTCACCCCCTTCTGGGTGAGTGTCATCATGGATGAAGTATGCTAAGAGAAATCTTCAAAAAACTGTATATAATATCTTTCCAAGCCTATGTATCTTCTGATTTCAAACATGTTCTTTAGATGCTCCATTGTCATTACTACACTCATATTCTTTGGTTATACTGAAACCCATCGTTTTGAGATCACATGAACCAAAAAATTCAACTCTTTAGAAAACCTCACATAGAGGTGATGACCCCGAAGGGTGCCCAACACAATTCTCAAATTCCTCTCATGCTCCTCCTCAGTCCTAGAATAGAGAAATATTTCATCAAAAAATACCACAAAAAAAGTCAATACACTAATTAAACACCCTATTCATGAGTTCCATTAATATCACTGAAGCATTTTCAACCCAAAAGGAATGAATAAGTACTCAAAATTTTTGTATCTTCTTCCTAAGGCTATTTTCAGAACATCCAACTCTATAAATCTTACTTGATGATACCCGAAAAATAGATCAATCTTGGACAACCACCTTGACCCCTTAAGCTGATTGAAGTGGTCATTAATACATGGAAAATGATACTTGTTTTTGATTGTCACTTTATCTAGATTCTGGTAATTGATACATAACCAGAGAGATCCATCGACCTTTTTTATAAATATAACTGAAGTTTCCTAAGGTGAGATACTTGAGAAAATGAATCCTTTAGATTATAAATCATCTAACCATAAATTTAATTCCCTGAACTTGGTAGGGTCTATACGGTATGAGGGAATAGATATAGGATATGTTCCCGGTTCCAAATCAATCAATAAATCCACATCCTTGTCCAGAGTAAAACCCAATAAATCCTCTAGAAAAACCTCTAGGAACTCACCCACCATAGGAGGTGATACAACATCAAGAGCACCCTCATCATCCTCCAGCATGAGCAATGAGATCTGAAAAATGCGATTTCCCAATTCCAGAAGTGGAGGTCCCACACGACCTCATGAAGGATCCCATTTATCTTGAAAAACCTAGGTACTCCAACCAGGTGTGACAAATATCACTCTCCACCTATAATAGTCAATGTGAATCTAGAAGCTCACAATCCAATCTATACCAAGGATCACTTTGAGGAGGTACAACTCTAAAATAAGAAAACCTCATTCCAACTCGACCCCTGACATTGTGAGTGCACAAGAAAGACACCTAAAACCCTACTCTTGATTTTTACCAAGAAGTGTTATCAACTCCATCGCACAAGACATAATCTTAGTTGGAAATGTTAACACATCCACAATATGTATAGAAAAAAAAGAAAAAAAAGAATGAGTATAAAATAGAACAATAACTAAAGATGATTCAATAATAATGGTACCTCAAACTTTCATAGGACCTGCATCCAATTCCACTAGTTCTCAATCCACAATATGAAGCTTCCTAGTCTTAGTATGACCAAGAGAATGACCACTGGCCTGCAGCTCTACCCTAAAATGAATCTTCACCAAATAAGATCCATCCCTATTTCCACAACCTCCAAAATGAGAACCCATTGACCTGGACATTTATATATAAGATTACATCCCCTTAGAAGCTATAGATCTCACACCACTCTGATATGGAACACCATTATGAAAAATCACTGCAAGTTCCCCACAACTTCACATTGGTGACATGGTCATGGTGGATATGTACATTCTGGTTGCGTATGACCTAATTTACCACACTGATTTAACTCCACTGACCCATCATCTGAAGCCATAGATTAAGACAATTGAGAAGGATAGCACAAACTACTACCCCCTTTCACCTACTCATCCAGCTTCTTTTTCTTCTTAGAAGAAATTCCACTACCCACTACTGACACTACTCTAGAGAAACTGGTATTTCTTCTACGATCAATTTCAACCATCATATCATGATTGGAAACCTCAAAATAAGTCTTGAGATTGAAAAAATACCTGAGATAATATATTGATCTACAACCCCAACTCAAATCTTTGAGGCTTCATTTTCTTATTGGAAACAAGCTCATGATCATACCAAAATTACACAACAATGCGGTTAGCATATTCCATCAAAAACTGATATCCTTGGATAAGCTCTATAAACTCTTGGGATATGGCATAGGACAAGACCTTAGGTCAATAATGCTTGTTGAAAATGACCTTAAATTGTTTCCAACTCATCTTATCATTATTTCCAGCCTAAACCACTGAGTCCCATTATTTCAAACTAGGACCTTCCAACATGAAAGAAGTACACTTTACTTTGACCGCCTAAGGAGTATCAAGAAACTCAAACATTCTATCTATCTTCTAGAGACACTCCTATGACTCATGAGGATACACTCAACGTTGGAATGAAGGAATATTTTTATTGAAGAACTTCTGATCCTTTTCCTTTACAAAACCTAGTTCGGCTTCTCTAACTAGAGTATGACTAGAGCCCACTCCTTATCCCAAATCATGGATAACCCAAACCATTGCACACACTAATCTATGATCAATTGGTGATGGAGATATATCTCAAGCCTCTTCCCAAGTCTATATAATAACTCTTCAAGGAGTCATTTTGCTACATCTAGAAACAAACACAAGGAAAGGCCATCAATACAACCATTCTGAAAATTTTCAATAACCACAACAAATATCAAACACTTACATAAATCAAATCATAAATAAATATATAACAATAAAAAGATAAAACAAACCAATCAAACCCCACCCATTTTCCGTATACAGTTTGAATATTTTATATCTCACATGGAGGAGAAGTCCAATAAAATCTGAACATCCAATGGATACTCAAACCCTATCATGAGGTTTGCTTGCCAGGCACCCCACTCAAAACCAGAACATCAAGCCCCAAAAATCCTAACTATGTTATATCCTGACTCATCCTAAATAAATTGACCCAAAAAGATTGGAAACTATTCTGATACCATTTTTTCAGAATCCTAGCCGAGATTCCATCCAACCCAACAACCGACCCGAATTGGGACATGTCTCTAAGGGTATTCATGATCCCTATAGGGGAGAAAATACTTCTTAGGTATCAAAAATATACATTGGTAATGGTTTCAACCATTTATATAATCATAAACAACCCATAAGAATAAACAGAATAATAACCAGAACCATAACCAAGCATGGTACAACAGACCTTAGATCCAAGGTTTACAACTTTAAGAAAAAACCAAACTTGCTACAACTAAAAGGGGGAAAATAAACTACCCCAAAAACACCATGTAATGAGAGGGATGTCACCCTCAATACACCACCAACAACACTTTCATGAAGTGGTACTCTATAAACCAGATCCACCATCACTATGAAACATCTTTCCTTTACCTAGGCCATACATAACAAATTCTACACACACCCAAAAGGTGTATGCAGAGTGTGATCCAAATTCCAGTAGGATTCCACCCAAAATAAAAGGTTCCATGCTATAAAATTATAAGATTAATCTACCCTCACATTTTCATAAAGCATTTGAAAAAATTTCTAAGAATTTTTTTAAGGAAAACCATTTATTAAATAAAATCTCCTGAAATAAATGTATACACAAGGTCTACATATAACAAAATCTATAACCATATCATATAATCATCATGTCACAAGATATCACCATGATAAAATCCCTAAGGGTAACTAGCACATGTGGGACTCTATAAACATTGTACCTCGGTGAAAAAATACACAATCTCGCCTATTAATAATATTCTCATGTTTGAGCCACTATAGAGGATCTAATCCAAAGTTCCAGTGGTCTAACAACTTTCCCATGCATGATCCATTATTGAGGATCCCATCCAATGTTCTAGTGGTCTACATTCATATCAAAAATTTATTTATTATTTCAATCATGAAACCTACAAGATGAATCCGAGCCTCATCCACTTCTAAATCAACTAGCGTACTGTTTCTAGTTCCCCAACCTTAATACCTGGTATTCCATTTGTTCTCAAGTAAAATTTAACATGTCACATAAATCAACTCCTTAACATACACATTCCAAAAATCACAAGATCATATGGAAATCATTATTTGGAAACACCACAAGAGGAACACATATGTGATCCAACCATTTTCTATGGGCAAACCCCTTTCAAAATTGTATTCACATACATAATACAATTTTTATAACATGCTTCATAATTAAAAGGAACATTTAAGGTGAATAAAAAATTATAAAACATGAAACAAAACACTCTTCACTTATAAAATTCACTTTCAACACATTTTCAACATTAAATATTTTTTTAAAACACAATTCGCCCCTTCCACAAAAGTTATAGAATAATTTCATGAAACTCCACAATGAAGCATATCAGAAATAAAACCAACTTATTTTCAAAAACAAAATTCCATCACATATTAATGCCAAAAAATTTCAAAAATATGTTTCATACCACACAAATAATACAAAAAACATATTGACACACTCATTAAAGCATATAAAAACCATCTAATAATGTAAAAACATGGAACTACCTTCCACACACTTAGAAGCTTCTATAAATCAGTGTAAAACCACAACCTCAACACCAAAATACCCTATAAAGGAAATATAAAACAAAAAATATCAATTTTTCTCCCATAAACATAAGATAGAACCCCCCTCTAGGCCAAACAACCACTAGAAAACAAGAACTCAAGAAAGAGGGAAGGAAAACCCTAGAAAGAGGGAAGAATCAAGGGAGAAACCACATAATTAATGAATACTTGAAGTTACTACACAAATTACACCAAATAAAGGGAGTAAAAGGGATATAATATGAAGTGAGGAAGGAACCTAGGGCTGGAGAGCATGAATTGGGTGAGAAAGAGAGGATTCAGGGTTTAATCTCAAGAGTACACAAAGGTAATTTTTAAATATTAAATGACCTAGACATGGCACATGGATTTCCCGCATGGTTTTACAAAATGTGTGGCAACCATGAATCCCCTACTATACTAGAGGTACTTTACACACATTAATCCCACACATGTTTTCAAATACTATGCTATCTATGTGGTAACCACTGTCCAAAATGAATAAATATCACTTGGTTTCCTCGGCAAGGGTGAACAGTTCCCCCTAACTGTGCGCCAACTGTGTGCCACCTAATTCCAAGACCAAATTATCCATTTTCACCCAAAAATCAAGGGTAATCAAAGGGATAATATAGGACTAAAAATAAATAGAATAATATCACAAAAACAAGACATTTATGGGAAATTTTTTTTCTATAATTATTGCATATAAGAATGGTTTTATAACTATTGGTATAACGTTTATGCCAACATTTCATGTAAACCATTAATATACCTAAATTTTTGACCCTCTTAACCAATAGTTCTCAAAATATCATTTGTATAATGGTATCCCCTTGAACAGAAAACCAACGGTTTTTGGAACCATTAGTATAGCCTATAACAGCAGTTTAAAACTAATGACACATGGTGCTTTTCTAGTAGTGGTTATTCAAAATATCTTACTTAATAGATATTAATCACTAAAGAGTTTTGTTTGAGGGGTTTATCATATGGTCACAATGTTATGTTTCAGGAGTTATATATAGATGTAATGAGTTAAGAAAACCCTTGAAAGTGCATTAAACAAAAGGTTGTTTTGATAGTCTATCATATATGATATGTTAGACTGGTGATTATGTATGGTTTTCTTAAGTATTTTTAAAATAATTTAGTAGTATAAAATATATTATGTCATAAAAAGGGAAACCTACACTTTATCATTCTTTCACACTAGATGAATATATTTATATATTGATATACATTTGATAATGATTAATGAGAATTGACCTAATAATATATTTCTTTGAGTTATCCCTAACTGATGTTCATCATAGATTTTTATAGGTTATGATGAACTATTAATCTTATCATGATTATGATTCTTGTATCAGGATATAAAATACCCTTATAAGAACAAAATGAGTTTTGTGCATCGGATAACCCAAAAAATATACAGCATGTAGTGACATACACTATGTATTTGGTATACTGGGGGTTCATGGTTTATATTTACAGTCCCTACTAATTGATTTTGGAAAGATACATATAATGAAACCCTACACAGTTTGAAACCTTTCTTATTACAAGCCTTTAGGATTATCTAGTTTGGGGGTGGTTGATTATGTTGTTGATAATGTCATAAGTTGGAGTGTAATCAAGATTCAATTTTTTCATGTCATATGATGAGTATAAAATATGTTATATCAATTGAGATAGACCTAGGAAGTGTAAAACTAAACCTAGGTGGTATATGTGATTTGATTATCTATACGGGTGAGATGCATGTGATGTAGCCTTCAATAAAGGTCAATGACATGTGATATATTTATCAACCTAGATAGACTATACTTAGAGAATAGAGAATGATTGTGTTGGATATATGGGATTTAAATAATCTATATACAAATTTCACTTTATTTCTTATATGAATAGTTCACATGAAAATTAATTCTTTCATATGATATAACTAGTGGATTTAGGTATAAATATACATGTGTTTGATAGAGATCATTCTAGATCCATTTCAATCTTGGGTACCACTTATTATCTTCTATAGTCATATCTTTTCATACATTTATGGGTTTAGTGATCAATATTTGTTATCAACACTGTAAAGGACCATGGGGTCACACATTTTGGTTGACTTAATGAATATTTAGTTTTACTCAAAGTGCTATTATAAATTTTTTAGAGTTTTTCCATAATGGAATTTTATATAGGTACTCATAAGGTGTCACATATGTTTTGATATAAGGTGAAAATTTTGATATATTAAAAAAATTGATTGGAATATAATGTAGAGTATTTTTGGATATAGTTTCAAATGTTACCATATATGATAAAATATAAGGTGAAATGACACTATATTTATAAGGATTTTCTTCATGTATAATATTGAAGTTTATATTCCCTAAATCATTAAACTCGTATGATGAGTTTTGGACATATAATTTGGTAGTATATAAGTAAATCTTTGGCTCTGATAATTAATAAACACTACCTTTTTATGCAAGGATAATTCATGGGAATATAAATATTATAAAATAAAATTCAATAAATTTCCACTACTAAAATATCATTATTAAAATGTTTCATTAAAAACAATCATGGTGGATGCATTCATGCGATGAATGATTGATTGGACAACAGAATTTATTCATGAATTTTAATGCATGAATAAATTCATAGATTTGGAGAGAATATTTGAGTACTTATATAAATGATGATTAAGGATATGATTGGTGGGGTACTCATTGTTAAGATACTAGATGAAATTCCCTATCTCTATAATCTCTGCTATCCCTCACCCTTTTCCCGAGTGAGGCACTAACATGTTTTTGGCTATGAAAGTGTCCTTATTGAGAATCAAGTGACTTTTTACTACCACTAGATACACCATGGAAGAGGTATGTCTTTAGGATAACTGTTTTATGATCATTATTAACCACATATATAGAAGAAGTAGTAGTATCATCATCAGTGTAAGTTATTCATGTATAGTTTCATTATTTTACAGTTTATATGATGTAAAGTTTCACATAAGGATTTAGTGATTTAGGGGTTATAATTAATTTTGAGTACTTAGTTTCAGCATTAGAATACTCTTAGAAACCTATAAAAAATTAAGAAATATGAAATTATAAATTGTTAACCATAAAAAATATTTTTGACATGAAAATAGTTAAAGGATAATAGGTAGTTATCCAAAGGGGCTATAAAACCTCTACCTATAAAAATTTGGAAGTGGGATAATATGACAATGTACTTACTAGTATTCATAATACTTTTAAAAGAAAAAAACAATACGATTTATCATAAACTAACTTAAAAATTCAAGTCATTCGTAAAAATTTGGGAGGTTTTATCCCTTGAGAATATTTCATTGCTTTGTATTAATGATGTTCAAAGACTACAAGGTGCATCATTTTTAATAATATTTAATTATGATACCTGATTTACATCGAAATATTAGATAATTATTTTAAATACATTAAACTGTAAAACTACATATCATATTAAAAAAATGGGAATTCCAAAAGGATTATGAAAACATTAAAGGACATGTTGAGGGTAATCTCACTTAATTTTCAAAAATTTAAGGCCAATATATACTTTTTTTTGGAAGTTACAGACAATAATATATTTTAATCAAGAATTAAAATGATTTTTTTATAAAAATAAAAAAAATCATATTAAAAAAAGGTCCCAGGACAGTGCAAGCCTCACATACCAAACAACATGCATGAATGAAAATGGCACCTTATGAAACATTGTATTGTAAAATATTTTGGAATCCAATTTTTTTTAGATGAAATTGGTGAAAGTAAACTATTGGGTCTTTAAATTATGGAATAGACAATGAGGAAAGTATGATTCATCCATAAGAACAATAAAAAACACATATTAGATAAGAAATTTATACCAACAATTGAAGAATGTACCTAATGTTCTTGGTGTGGTATCATTTATTTTTAAATTCATCACCACAGAAGAGACAAATAATGATAAAAAACAAGGGGTAGTGATGTTTTAATTTTATCCATACTATTTATTCCACCCCATTAATTATTGTTGAATGTATAATTTTCTTTAGTTTACCATGTTTTAAAATTTAAATATAAAATTAGAAATATTTACTAATTATCGTAATTAAACAAAAATTTCGTATTTTAAATATAACATTTAATAAACTAATACAAATTAAAGAAATAATTTTAAAAAAATTATGGACATTTGGATATATTTTATTCAATTAAAGAAAATTACATATCCAATTATATGATCCTAAAAAGGAGTATAAAAAATATAAAATTATAGAAAAATATAATCGAACCACCTATTATAAATTATATAATTTTTTTTGTATGGCAATAAAAAGGAGATATATCTCAAGTACCCATAATAACAGAAAATATAAAGTTACAAATTAGTGGATATATCATCTTTACATGTAGTTAAAAATATGGTGGTATATTTTCATGTACAACTCACCTACCCCACCAAACCATTGAATTATATTAGGGTTATATGGAATTATATTTATTTAAATTCACACAAATACTCATTAGGAAGGTTCAAACATCAATGGGAGTGGGATAGTTGAATTTGAGAGATTTTATATGTTCATTTTGTTCTTTATCATCTGCATGAACTTTTAAATTTTTATTGGTCAATCTATGTGAGTGAACCTTGATGTAATCATGAGCTATATGTGTATAATATTTCTTTGAAATGATTTAATTTCTCACATTTTGATCTACTATAATTTATTAAAAATTATCATTTCTTTATTCTTTTTATTATTATAATATATGTATCAAATGAACATGAATCCCAATTCTTTCATGCACTAATTACATTGTGTGATTATTTGAGCTCATTGTAATCTTCTATCAACATTTCTCATTCTATAATTGAATTATGGACTTAATCTATAGATAAAATACCAAAGTAAATGGTCATGAATAATCTTGATTTAGTTTTACTAGAATTATCAATATAAACACAAATTTGTTTACTATGTTATATTGTTGATGTGATTCTTTGATGAGTTTCAATCTAACATAAAACATGATATTATAGGCTCTAAGAAGACATCAATAATCAATATTGATTGATTAATCAAATCATAAGTGTCAACCATGTAGTAAATCATATATAATTTGGGTTCTAGGTGGTATTAATTAATTAATTAATTATCTATCTTACATATCTTGAGATCAATAGTAGTTGAGAATCAAGGGGAAATTACCTGGGTTCATAATGATTTCCCTAGTTTCTTTTTTACCTTTTGTTATTTTAAATAAATATTTCCAAATAAAAAAACCATATATTATTCAATTATTTTAATAATTTTATATGTTTTAATAAATCTTAGTTGATTGATATTTATCTAACTTGTGAATCACCCCATGTTATACATACTATAAACCTGGTCAAAAAATAATAATTTTTATAGGTTTGATAATACGACAAAGATTTTAGATCCATTTGTGAGGAATCTAAGATAATTTTATTTTTATAATTGATGCATTTTGAATTTTATAAGGATTTGATTAAGATTATATATACTAACTTAGTATAACATGTTCTTATTGAGATAAATTTGGTATAAAAGGTTTTATAGACCTCTTAAACAAGAATTATAGAGTGTGACTGAACCCATTTTTTTAATCTTATTACATTTTTTCACCTTTTTAGGATTTTTTTCATTTTTCATATTTTTTCCATTTTATTATTTCTTTCATTATATATATTCATTATTTATTTATTTTTAAATTTTTTAGTCTTAAATTTTGTGTCTTAAAATAACAAGTTTTTAGGTTTCTATTATTCCTTGAATGACTTGGTCACATAATATAAGTTACTTGAAATAAACCCTAAAATTGGAAAAAACACTTCACATGAGAAATCAAGATTCTAGAGTAGGCCAACCAAATAACATTGAAGATCACATTGTGGAATACCAAACTCAGTGTGTAACTAAGAAATACCGTGAAATAATATATATAAATAATAATTCCACCATATAAATGACTACTCATAATATAGAGTATCAACCAATTTCTATCTAACACCCTAAGGTGATATCGAACTTTGAGTTGAGATCTAGTATTACCCACCTACGTCTAAAATTACATGGTATTCCATGTTAGGACCCACATAAACAACTTAAAGAGTTCCACATTGATTTATAAACCATATAATCCAAAGTTTTATGCCTAAATACTTTATGAAATTTAAGCCTTTCCTTTTCTCTCTAATAGACATAGAAAGGGATTATATATAGTTTTTTTGCTAATATTGGGAGTTATACTGACCTTAAATGACTCTTTTAGAGAATTATTCCATTCCTCCAATAGTACATCCATTTGAAAAGAAATTTATAGAATTATGAAATCCTAATGGGATACCCTTTATAAATAATAGGATAGATTCAAATGAATTTTCATTAGTTTCCCTCACCAAAAAAAATTAGAAACCAGCTACAAATTCCATAATTTTATAAGAGAATTGACCCCATGGATTTTGATATGATTGATACTACAACTGGTGGTATTTTAGTACATAAAATACCCATTGAAACTGATAACATGACAAGTAAAAAGGACCAAAATTCATAACAATTAAGTATAGGAGTGATAATACATACTAGAGGTGTGTATGAGGTAAAAATTTACACACTGGAATAAAATATGGACACTGAACATGATGAAATTATCATAATTTTGTGAAAATATTTTTCGATCAAGGTTATACACAATCTACTATTTGGGGTGTACACCACCAATCAATCAAAAGATAAACCATCCACAACTCCAAGCATAATATAAGTAGTTATAGAAATTTCTTGAAAAAAAGTTACCCCCTTAATATTCAGTGTACTATAAGATAAGATGAAACATCTCACCCTATCTCACCACACCAAGTTGAACCTCACACAGACTCCAAAAAAACTTAGAAACAAGAATTTAACTGAAATAACATCAATGAAAAGAAAAATATTAATTATGTGGTTCAAACATTAAGTCCTTTTTATATGGGGGAAAAATTCTGCATTTTCATTACAATTAGAAGATAATTAGATTACAATCGCTTGGAAATAACCACTTGTAAGATCATTATTCATAGTTAATCATAGTTAAATGTGTATGTGGTCCCACATTACTTTTTAGGAGATCCCAACTGACCAACCAGTTTCACTAACTTATGATATTTAAATAATTATTCATATTTTGTTCTAGAAATATTTGATTCCCTATAGAAATATACACCTGACCATTGAATTTTAGTTAATAGTGAAAGTTAATCTTATGTTTATCTAAATTAATCAAGTGTTTCATCCCATTTTTCAAAAATATAGAGAGTAATAATTTGATGTATCACTATCAGAACACCCTTATACAATAAAAAATAAATTTAATTAACATCTTCTCGACCAATGAACAGTACACAATCTACTTTAAAAAATGCTACTTTTGGAATTCCCAACTTAACCTGATAATTCTAATGTATATTCCTTCCTCAAAACAAGAATAACTTCTAGTTATTTTCATTCTATTTTAATTAATTAGAACATGAACTAGACTTTATAATCCTAAAAATATATAACTTGAATATTGCTTCAAGAGAAACATGTAATAATCAACACTTACACTAAAAAAAATCATTCCACTTCTATAAAAACATTGTCCCCATGACCTTCCATTCACTCTAGTCCCACTAAGGCACAATATTGCCTCAAAATTTTCTGGACTAGAACCTTAGTGAACATATCCATTGGATTTTGTTTTTTGGATATCTTCAATAAATAAAGTACTCTATCATTCATTATGTTTTAAGTGAAATGGTATTTTAGGTCGATGTTTTATTTTTGAAAATGAAGAAATGGATTTAGAGATAGTGTATTTCACTTTGGATATAAAATTATATTGATCCACATTTCCGATTTCTTATGATATCTTCCAATAGACACATCAACCAAACAAATTATTTCCATCTTTCATTACAACCACATACTCAATTTTGTTCATGGAAAGTTTAACTACTAGTTATAACCTTTATATCCAACTAATTATCGTTCCTCTATATGTAAAAAAAATTATTTTGTTCTCTTCTAGGTGTCCAAATATTCAACAAAATTAGCATAATTAGACCTTGAAATAGATAATCTTACAAAAAAATATCTATATCATCTAAAACTTTTAGATACCAGATAATCTAATTCAGGGATTCCCAGTTTCCATTCCTTGAATTTTGCATGAAATGGATTAAAACTCCCAATAAAAAGGAAATACCAAGTCTCACACATATCATGGAGTATATCAATCTACCTATCATAGATGAAATTGAAACATTTTACACAAACTTGAACTCATATTTTTTACTAATTTTTATCTTCTTGGAAAATTTGAATTTTTCAACAGATAGAGTTGATACCATATTGCATCGAAATCTCTCAAATTTCTTGATTAACTTCCATATATAGTCTATTTGAGAGAGAATCTGAGTTTTGTCTTTTTTCATAGCTCTAAATACTAATCCACAAGATTTTATTATCCCAACTGTGATATTTTTTCTCAAATATTTCAGAAAAATATTGCATCAGTTCTTAAATACTTCTAATTTTTGGACCCACCAAACACATGTCTTTTATAAACAAGAGAAAGTGGATAAATACACATCTTAAAATGACTTCTAATAGTAACAATGATTCTTATTGATTCGAGTGAAATAATTCTCCCCCATAAATTAATTGAACTTCTAATTCCATTTTTTAGGATCCTGCTTCAATCCAAAGAGACTCCTCTTCATCTTACACACCAAGTATTTGTTATCTTTATCCATAAAACCACTAGTTACTCTATTTAAATTTATTCAAATAATTCACCATGATGTAACATTGTAACGGTCCAAACATTCATGAATAAAATTCCCTTTATTTTATTTTATTAAACGTATTATAGATGTAAAAAACACATGTACTTTTTTTATTGTTGGATTTAAATGTCTGTTAGGTATCACTACCATTGATAATATAGCCATTGAACAATGATAATATGAATGATATAAATTTAATGTTTTTTAAAAGAATCCTTTCGACACTGAAAAAGGAGTGGATGGCCTCATCTAGTAGACTCGAGCTGTACAAATCTAATTTTTTGAAGCTTGGAAAGGAGGTAGTATCACTGGGCTTCGCTTTTGACCAAGCCCAATCTGAGATTCAACATGTTATGCTTGAACGAAATCACCTACTGTTGAAGTGGAAGTTATTATAAATTACCACCCGAGAGATGTTATCCGAGCCACCCCAAGAGTCTATCACAATCGCACACCTTACCCTTAGGTCTTATACGAGTATTATAAGGGGTAATGTACAAGGCAATAGTTACTTTTTTTGGGTAATGCCTTTTATAAATAAAATTCTTATTCCATAAATTCTTGTATGAGAATGGTTTTTATTAAATATATAATGAATTAAATAAATTTATTTTTAGGTAAAATGGTAATTTTTAGAAATATATAAATTATTTTATTAAACTGAGGTTTTATTAATATTAATATTATTATAGTTTTATAAGAACACTCCTTTTAATTTTAAGTGGTGATTAAATTCCATATTGTTTTTACCCTATAAATGATTTAATATTC
Source organism: Viscum album (assembly GCA_963277665.1). Classification (NCBI taxonomy): domain Eukaryota; kingdom Viridiplantae; phylum Streptophyta; class Magnoliopsida; order Santalales; family Viscaceae; genus Viscum; species Viscum album. The sequence goes on from OY728132.1 coordinate 470,301,882, forward strand.
TATTTGATAAGAATTATATTTTCATACGATACAACTGACATTGTATTTTTAATTTAAGAATTTATTTTAAAAAATTAATGAATTTTGGGAATAAATATTATTTTAATAAAATATTATTATTATATAATTTTTCTATAAATGATCATATAATTTTTATGAATTCAAATGTAATTTTTATTAAGGTTTAAAAACTGTTTTTGTCAAAACCCATCAATTTTCAATAAATGAAGTTTTTTTAAAAAATAAAAATTAATATATTTATAAAATTATTAAGATAAAATGAATATTATTTTTGGAATAAAGGCATCTAAATTATCCAACAATGAATTTTTTATAATTTTCTGAGAATCAAATTTTTGGGTAAAAATTAAATACTGTATAAATATATAATGTGTTTTATGACATCATAATGACCCAATTTTGATGTAATAAAATACTATAAAAGGTATTTTGGCCAATATATTTTTTAAATTTAAAATAATGTGATTTTGGGTTTGTTTGATTTGTTTTATGATGCCTTATTGAACCATTCTAGAATTATAAAATATTTTAACGTTTTAAAATTATTTCCTTAAGAGTGGTGTAACACCCCAAGCTTCTACATTACGCTCCTCTTTGAATAATGCAATAGCGTGTGTTGTACGCAACATCGAGTTCTAACACAAACCACAACCGATCAAACTAGCCGTTATAAATAGTAATACCTACTTTTTTAAATTTTATAAATTTTAACTCTCAAAATGGACTTCATTTTTGGATTCGGAGTATCGAATTTAGCCTAAGGTGAAATTTTGGTACTTTTCGGATAAATTTAATATTTTGGTGAATAGTGAAAATTACTAAATTTTAATTAAAAACAACTTTTTTAATCAAAATAATTAATAGTGATAAATTATGAATTTGAGTGGTTTTAAATTATATTTAGAATATATTTTTACCATTTAATACAATGTTGTTCATTGGACATAATTTCACAATTAAACCACACATAAACAAGTATCAATCTTTCGATAGTTATTATATTTTAAAAACACGCTTTTTGTTTTGACAGTGGGAATTAATTTTAAATTAATTTGTGCCACTTATGTGTTTTGAATTTGGAAAAATGGATTCCATATTTGGAATCAGGATGTTCAAATTTTGTAAATAGGTAATTTTTATTTTTAGACATTTTGAATAATTACTTCGGTAAATATTTTATTTACCATGGTTAAAGGGTAAATCAGGTAAATAAGGGTTAAAAAATAATATTATAATAATAAAAAATTACCCTAGAACGTGTCCTAACCTTATTGGTTGATACATGTTCTACCATGGGAATATTGGGGTCGATTTTGGGACCCCATGGGGCCACTTGTAAGTGATAGGGACACATTATTTTAATTAAGATAAAATGAATAAAAAAATGACACAAGCATATATCTTTTAGAAAAACAATTTTTACATAGGGTTATATATGTTGGATTTTCGACTATAAATATTCATTATAAATATAAACATATTTCATAAATAATTATATTTTATTTATAATTTTTAGATATTAAACAATTTAATTTATTTATGACACAATGGTGATACAGTAATTACCATAATAGTGAAAAATTAAAATGATTGATATTGTAGATACCAAAATAAATATAATTTGAGACTTTGTATGAACTAATATAATTTTCTAGGTTAATATGACATGTTAGGAATGATTTAATTAACTTTTTTCTAAGTAATAATTATTCTATGATTTTTTAAAAAATCAATTATTGAATAGTGTCAAAATTGACATAAAAGAGTTTTTAAACAAAATATTGTATTATTAATTGATATTAAATTCCTAAAAATCTAAGGTTCGGCCAAGAGACTTATATCATGATATGTGTATCGTTAATGGACCACTTGGGGGTCTCTTGGATGTATATAGTAAGTTTATTAACCATATAATATAAAAATACAAAGAGACATTGTAAAAGTGAAACTAATTAACTAAGAGTTAATACTTAATGATAAGGTTAATATAGTAACCCAAACCTATCTAAATTCAATTGGTTGAGTGGTTTTCAAACCATACCCACCTTAACCTTTAAATAATACATTTTGGATCCATTATTAACCGAGTATGAATTTATTATAAAATAATATTTCTAGATTTTCCAAAGGTGCCCCTCACCCCTCTTATAAAAGGGCACTCTCCCTTATCATTAAATCACACATTAAAATCCTTTTGGTTCGGCCAAAATCTGCCCAAATAATCTCTCAACTTCCCTCACTTCATATTATAGGCCTTACTTTAGTCATAAATCCAACCTAAGAGCCCTTTTGATCAAATCAAAAGGAAGAACCCGAAGAAGAGGTAATGATTTCACCACCCTTTTCCAAGTTCCTTTCTTCTTCCAGTTCTTCTTCCTTTGTTATTACCATTCAAAAATAATAACTCCATTATCTTATATATAATGTGTTGTTATTATAAATATGGTACAACCATATTCAGTACTCTATCCATCCTTTGAATAACATGTCACCATACGTGCGTACGTACGACTTATCGTCTCCACGTCATGGTGTAATTGTTATTCAATAAATTATTATTTGGATGGGTATAATAATGATGTGTAATTAATGTAAATAATAAATGTCACATGATAATTATTCTGTATATATGATATAAAATCCAATTATATATTATTTTAATATCAAAAGAATGATATTGTCGCTCGTGCGTACGTACGGACTACCGTCCCCACGAACACGATGAGATTCGTTCTCCATCGTATCCATTCAAGTATAATTACCATTTTATTATTAATAATAGTATTTAAGGACTTGATATCATTATGTATATGAATAATATACAACCTATCCATAACAAACACAACTTATGTAACAAAATATATAAAAGAAAACAAGTAAGTTAACACCCGAAACGACGATAATTCTAAGATATTATTAACAAGAAATGTTAAAAGATCATATATGATATAATATTAATGTATAAGATTCTTGAATAATTTAATAACAATTATTTCACCATTATACATGAGGTTAACCTACCCCAACCAAGGAAAAGTACAAGGTAAGGTATAATTTTGCAAATCTCATTTTTATCCGAGATTGTTTATTTGTAAGTATTTACTGGGGTTATTTCTATCATCCATGTCCATGTTTCTTAAAAATTTATTTCAAAACATTTTTACTATTTACTAGAATTTGGGTTAAAGTCATTTATACCCTTGTTTGACTTTTTATAAGAGGTTTATAAATGAATCTTTCCATCATTTTCCAAACAAGGTGCTTTTTATCCTTTTCGACAGAATTGAGGTAAGAATGTTTTTTTAACTTATACGGCAAGTGCAGCTATTTTCCGCCATTATAAAATCGTCGAAGCTTCCCTTACAATCTTATAAGAATATTTTCAAAGAAAATGTTTTATTTTATAAATATATGGCTATTAAATGATTTCAAAATAGAAAGATATATTTCTCTAAAAAGAGTTTTGATTGCATCTATGTCAACATCCTTTGATAGATTTTACACTTATCTGAAGTTGATTTATTATGATACAAAACTTATATATTTTATTGAAGGTTTTGTGATATGTTTGACTGTGAATGTGCTATTTTTATACCAATCATGGTTTATGGTGAAAGTATTGACATTTCGTATGCTAGTTTTAATACGAATGTTTATGTTATGTTTAAACCTTTTCATATGGGAATGCATTTGACTTAATATGTGACGGGTGGAGCCTGCTATAGCTCCTCGATGCATCAGTAGGTCTCATGAGACAAAATAGTGTCTTGGAACAAGGTCTTGGAAAAATCTTATTTGTAGTCTTGGCACGAGGCCTTGGCTATGTGGTTATGATAGTCTGACATTATGCATTCCATCACTATGAAAGTGGTTATTGATATTGCATGTGATTATTCGATTAGTAGAATATCCATGTGAATAAGTAAATGGCATTAATTCATTTTATTTTTGCCATACTATGTTGAAGTTCAAGTTTAAAAGGCTTTTGTTTTAGTTATACACTGCCTTAAATGTTTATTCTTATTTATGAAAGTTTCCGCTATATTGTTATTCTTACTGGGCATTTGAGCTCACCCCTTTTCTATGTTTTATTTTTTCCCAGGATGTGAAGAAGTAAATTATGAATGACCTACAGGGATATTATGAGGGGATAATATTGTAGACTATGGAGACAATATGTTGTTGTAGTAGTTTTTCAATTTATGATGTAATGTAAAACTCTATGAATATATCTAGTGTTTCCAAGGATACTAAACCAATGGGTCTTTCGAGATTTGATCTTTCTTGTGATCATGCCAATGTTATGTAATAATGCACCGACTCTGGGTAACTGGGGTCGGGGCGTTACAGTTGGTATCATAGGAAGTTTAGTACAAACCTTGGAAGCTAGATTTAGATAAACTCTGATTATAGCACGTAGACCTAAGATGAACTTTGAGGATTAGTATAGAAGAACTTCCTAGAATTTTGGTATTGTAGAGATTTTGTGAGTTTTCCGAGCAATACATCCCTGTGTGGATACGAGCAGGTAGAGGCGGCTCTGGCACAGATGTACCTAGGGGTAAAACCCGAAAACACCGCTTTGAGCTAGACTCGAATGGGAACTGTTGCACGACAACGCGCCTTGCTGCACTCTTGGTTACGACACTCCCGGAGGATATGCTTAGGATAACTCTCATTTTCTTTACAAATCATTATGAAGGGTTTATGAGTATATAATTCCTCAAAGAAAACATTTTTATGATTATGGATTATATCCATAAATAGTTCAATTTATGTTAAGTGTTTTATAAGTATGGAATTATGTATTTTGATTCATAAACTGATCTAGTTTATACCATTGTTTAGAAATGGCGCCTAGTGGAAGAAATGGAAATCGTATCAATGCACACACTCCATGTATGTATTTCCCTCCTGCTCGAAATAATTATAGTGGAGCTGGTGATGCAACTGGTGCCGAACAGCTAATCACCATACTGGGACAACTCACTCAGGTTATGAATAATAACCTTACCCGTATGGAGCACCCTGATCCACAGCGCGGAGGATCAGTGTAAGATCACTTCATGAGGCAACAACCACCAACGTTCAATGGGGGTACAAATCCCTTAGTAGCTGAGCAGTGGATAAATTCCCTAGAGAAAATATTTCAGGCATTGGGGAGTAGTGAAAGGGAAAAAGTTATCATGGCAGTTTACCGCCTCACGGGAGATGTTGATCAATGGTGGTCATTGATTCAAAACATGAAGGAAGATGATGAAGTGTCAAATATGGAATGGAGGGAGTTAAAAGATCTGTTTTTAGAAAAAATACTTTCCTCGTGACCATCGAGCAGATATGGAAAGGCAATTTCTGAGTCTTAGACAAAAGGAGGATAAGAATGTCACAAAGTATGAGGCTTACTTTAAAAGGCTAGCAAGGTATACTGAAGATTATATACGTAACCCCAGAAGTAAGATTGATCGTTTATTTGATGGGTTAAAATCATTTCTCCATCGAGCATTAGTCTCACAATCCTTTTCATCGTACGAGGACATTGTCTCATGTGTTATCAAGACCGAAAATGAATTATCTAAGCCTTATGACTTTAAAGTAAAGAAAGAGAAGAAGAGATCTGCTGATCAATCTGGGAATGTAAATAAGGGGAATAAGGGAAAGGTTGAATATCCATCCTGTGGTAAATTTGGGAAGAAACACCCCGGTACTTGCTTAAAAGGAATGGGTGTCTGTTACAAGTGTGGTGAAAAAGGCCACCAAGATCGGGATTACAAAGGGAAGAAGGAAGCTACCAATGTTCAGTGCTACAATTGCAGGGAGATGGGAAATTATGCAAATGAATGTCCTAATCGTCAGGGGAACTTACCTCAGAAAAGGACAAGGGATCAAGGACAAGCTTTTTCTATCACTACTGCTGAGGTAGAAGATCCGAACGACATGGTGGCAGGTAATTTAATGGTTTCCTCAAGTTTAGAAAATGAATTATTTGATTATGGATCATCGCATTGTTTCATATCTTCCCAGTTTGCTAAGAAAATTAGATATTTCCAACTTGATTTAACAAGGGAGTTGTCAGTTAAAACTCCTAAGGGAAGTATCATTGCAACAATGTTTTGTGAATCAGTCCCCATTAGAGCACATAAATGTTCTTTATCTGCTGATCTCATCTTCATACCTATTATTGAGTTTGATATAATCCTCGGTATGGATTGGATTTCGAGCAATGATGCGAATATTTATTGTAAGAAGAAGGAGGTTACGATTTTTGATGATGATGATAAGGAACACCTTATCTTTAGAGCAGAATCGTCACCACCTAATTCTTATCTAGATCCACCCCGAGTAGCTCAACTAAATTCAATTATTGGGGAGGAAGAGAAAGAAATGACTGTGGGTGAGGAAAGTAATGTTCAAATAGAGGATGTACCTATTGTGAAAGAATATGTAGATGTATTTCCGGAAGATTTACCTGGACATCCTCCAGAACGAGAAGTTGAGTTTTCCATTGATTTAATTCCTGGATCAAGGCCTATATCGAAGACCCCTTATAGAATGGCCATTGTAGAATCATTTTAACTAAAGAAAAAACTAGAGGAATTGATTAATAAGGGATTTATTCTCCCTAGTGTTTCTCCATGGGGAGCCCCTGTTCATTTTGTTAAAAAGAATAATGGATCTATGAGGTTATGTATCGACTATAGGGAGATCAATGCTATTACAATAAAGAACAAGTACCCCCTACCTCGTATTGATGATTTATTTGACCAATTGCATGGATCTCAATACTTTTCAGAGATTGACCTTCTATCTAGATACCATCAGTTGTGTGTAAATAAGGAAGAAATTTCGAAGATAGCATTTCGAACCAGGTACGGGCATTACGAGTTTACTGTAATGCCTTTTGGATTGACTAATGCACCCTCTGTATTCATGGATCTGATGAATTGAGTTTTCAAGGAGTATCTTGATGAATTTGTGGTGTTATTTATTGATGATATCTTGTTATACTCGAAAAGCTACGAAGATCATGAAAATCCCTTGCGTATTATCTTGAAGACTCTGAGAAGACATGAATTATATGAAAAGTTTTGCAAGTGTGAATTCTGGCTTCATGAGATTTCTTTTCTTGGACATATTGTCTCTAAAAATGGAATCTCTGTTGATCCTTCTAAGACCAAGGCAATCCAAGAATGACCAGCACCTACCATTATAACTGAGGTATGTAGTTTTATTGGTTTAGTAGGTTATTATTGACGTTCCGTCCAGAATTTTGCCCGATTGGCTAACCCATTAACGAAGCTCACACGTAAAGGGGTTAAATTTGTTTGGACAAAAGAGTGTGAAGAATGTTTCAAAGAAATAAAGAGAAGATTAGTCAATTCTCCTATATTGACTCTACCATCGGGGAATGATGGGTTCATTATTTATAGTGATGCATCGAAGAAAGGAATTGGTTGTGTCCTTATGCAGAATGATAGGGTTATTGCCTATGCATCATGACAGTTGAAAATTCATGAGAAAAACTATCCTACACATGATCTCGAGTTAGCAGCTGTGATATTTGCTTTGAAGATATGGAGGCACTACCTCTATGGTGAAAAATGTGAGATTTATACTGATCACAAGAGTTTGAAGTATATTTTCTCACAAAAAGAACTCAACATGAGGCAAAGGAGATGGATTGAATTACTCAAGGATTATGATTGCACGATACACTACCACCTGGGGAAGGAAAACAAGGTGGAAGATACTTTGAGCAGAAAAGATCATGGAGTTTTGAACAATATGATAATTTAAAGGGATCCAATTTTCATGGATCTGGTGAAGATGGACATGGGAATAACCAGGGAAGTTGAAACATCAATACTTTTTCAAATGGTTGCCAAACCATATTTACTAGAAAGGATTAGGGGTTCTCAGACCGATGATGAAGAATTTCAAAAGAAGATTAAAACTATGAATGATGGAAGATTGAGAGACATTGTGTATGAAGAAGGAATTTTGAAATTCGGGAAGAGGCTTTCTGTTCCCGATATACCTGGTCTAAAAAGAGAATTACTGGATGATGCACATAGTTCCAATTTCTCTATACACCCTGTGAGCACAAAAATTTATAGAGATTTGAAGGAACATTTTTGGTGGGACAACATGAAGAGGGAGATTTCTGATTTTGTGTCAAGATGTATGGTTTGTCAACAAGTGAAAGCTAGAAGGCAACAACCTGGAGGAGTCATGCAACCTCTTCCCATACCGAAGTGGAAATGGGACAATATTACGGTGGACTTTGTCATGGGGATACCAAAGACTCCTAGAAGGAATGATGGAATATGGGTTATTGTTGATCTTCTTACCAAGTCAGCACATTTTCTTTCTATAAGAGAAGATCTACCACTGGAACGTCTAGCAAGACTATATATTAATGAAGTTGTGAGACTTCATGGAGTACCCCTATCAATTGTTTCAGATCGTGATCCCCATTTTACTTCAAGATTCTGGAAGATTCTTCAGAAATACCTGGATACTGAACATCATTTGAGCACTGCCTACCACCCTCAGATAGATGGACAATCAGAACGAACTATTCAAACCTTATAAGACATGTTGAGATCCTTCTCACTTGACTTTCAGGGTATGTGGGATCAATATTTACCCCTCGTAGAATTTTCCTATAACAATAGCTTCCATTCGAATATTCAGATGGCACCATATGAAGCGTTATACGGAAAGAGATGTCTCACACCAACCTGTTGGGATGACGTTGGTGAAATAAAACTTGTAGGTCCAGAACTGGTGGAGGAAACAATGGAAAAGGTGAAGGTAATCCCAAATCACATCAAAGCATCTCAAAGTAGGCATAAGAGCTATGCCGATAATCGATGGAAGGATTTGGAATTTCAAGTCGGTGATCATGTTTTCCTGAAGGTATCTCCATGGAAGGGAGTCATAATTTTTGGTAAGAAAGGTATATTGAGTCCCAGGTACATCAGACCTTTCGAAATTCTAGAACGATTTGGGGTTGTAGCTTACCGATTGGCAATGCCGCCAAGTCTCTCCAAAGTTAATGATGTGTTCCACGTATCTCTATTGAGGAAATACATGCCTGAACCAATGCATGTACTTACCTACGAGGAATTAGAACTAGAACCCGATCTGTCTTATTGCGAAGATCCCGTCAGGATTCTTGATACGATAGAACAAGTACTGAGAAACTGGATGACTCGTCTGGTAAAAGTCTTGTGGAGAAACCATAAGATGGAAGAGGCAACGTGGGAACCCGAGGAACTTATGATGAAGAACCACCCGAGTCTTTTCATGCAGTAGTATTCTAGAAATTTCGAGGATGAAATTATTTGAAGTAGGGGAGAATGTAACACCCCAAGCTTCTACGGTATTCTCCTCTTTGAATAACGCAGTAGCGTGTGTTGTACGCAACATCGAGTTCTAACACACACCACAACCGATCAAACAACCATTTATAAATAGTAATTCCTAATTTTTGAAATTTTATAAATTTTATCTCTCAAAATGGACTTCATTTTTGGATTCGGAGTATCGAATTTAGCCTAATGTGAAATTTTGGTACTTTTCGGATAACTTTAATATTTTGATGAATAGTGAAAATTACTAAATTTTAATTAAAAACAACTTTTTTAATCAAAATAATTAATAGTGATAAATTATGAATTTGAGTGGTTTTAAAGTATATTTAGAATATATTTTTACCATTTAATACAATGTTGGTCATTGGACATAGTTTCACAATTAAACCGAACATAAACAAGTATCAATCTTTTGATAGTTATTATATTTTAAAAACACATTTTTTGTTTGGACAACGGGAATTAATTTTAAATTAATTTTTTCCACTTCTGTATTTTGAATTTGGAAAAATGGATTCCATATTTGGAATCAGGATGTTCAAATTTTGTAAATAGGTAACTTTTTTTAGACATTTTGAATAATTACTTCGGTAAATATTTTATTTACCATGGTTAAAGGGTAAATCCGGAAAACAAGGGTTAAAAAATAATATTATAATAATAGAAAATTACACTAAAACGTGTCCTAACCTTATTGGTTGATACATGTTCTACCATGATCATCTTTAGGTCGATTTTGGGACCCCATGGTGCCACTTGTAAGTGATAGGGACACTTTATTTTAATTAAGTTAAAATGAATACAAAAATGACACAAACATATATCTTTTAGAAAAACAATTTTTATATAGGGTTATATGTGTTGTATTTTCGACTATAAATATTCATTAGAAATATAACAAGATTTAATACATAATGGTATTTTATTTATAATTTTTAGACATTAAATAAGTTAATTTATTTATGACACAATGGTGATGCAGTAATAACCATAATAGTAAAAAATTAAAATGATTGATATTGTAGATACCCAAATAAATATAATTTGAGAGTTTTTATGAATTTCAATAATTTTATAGGTTAATATGACATGTTATGAATGATGTAATTAACTTTTTTTGAAGTAATCATTCTTTTATGTGTTTTACAAAAATCAAGTGTTGAATAGTGTCAAAAATTGACATAAAAGAGTTTTTAAAAACAATATTATATTATTAATTGATATTAAATTCTTAAAAATCTAAGGTTCGGCCAAGAGACTTATATCATGATAGGTGTATCACTAATGGACCACTTGGGGGTATCTTTTATGTATATAGTAATTTTATTAACCATATAATATAAAAATACAAAGAGACATTGTAAAAGTGAAACTAATTAACTAAGAGTTAATACTTAATGGTAAGGTTAATATAGTAACCCAAACCTGTCTAAATTATATTTGTTGAGTGGTTTTCGACCCATCCCCACCTTAAAATTTAAATAATCCACTTTGGAGCCATTAGAAAACGAATATGAATTTATTACAAAATAATATTTCTAGCTTTTCCAAAGGTGCCCCTCACCCCTCTTATAAAAGGGCACTCTCCCTTCTCATTAACTCACACCTTCAAAGCCTTTTGGTTCGGCCAACCTCTTCCCAAATACTCTCTCAACTTCCATCAATTCATCCTAGAGGCCTTTATTTAGTCATAAATCCAACCTAAGAGCCCTTTTGATCAAATCAAAAGGAAGAACCCGAAGAAGAGGTAATGATTTCACCACCCTTTTCCAAGTTCCTTTCTTCTTAGACTTATTCTTCCTTTGTTATTACCATTATAAAATAATCACTCCAGTATCTTATATATACTGTGATGTTATTATAAATATGGTACAACCATATTAAATATTCTATCCTTCCTTTGAATAACATGTCATCATACGTGCGTACATACGGCTTACTGTCTCCACATCGTGGTGTAATTGTTATTCAATAAATTATTATTTGGATGGGTATAATAATGATGTGTAATTCATGTAAATAATAAATGTAACATGATAATGATTCTGTATATATGATATACCATCCAATTATATATTATTTTAATATCAAAAGAATGATATTGTCGCTCGTGCGTATGTACGGACTACCGTCTGCACAAACGCGATGAGATTCATTCTCCATCGTATCCATTCAAGTATAATTATAATTTGATGATTAATAATAGTATTTAAGGACTTTATATAATTCTGTATATGAATAAGATACAACCTATCCATAAAAAACACGACTTATGTAACAAAATATATAAAAGAAAACGAGTAAGTTAACACCCGAAACGACGATAATTCTAAGATATTATTAACAAAGCAATGTTAAAAGATCATATATGATATCATATTAATGTATATGATTCTTGAATAATTTAATAACAATTATTTAAACATTATACATGATGTTAACCTAACCCAACCAAGGAAAAGTACAAGTTAAGGGATAATTTTTCAAATCTCATTTTTATCCAAGATTGCTTATTCGTAAGTATTTACTAGGGTTATTTCTATCATCCATGTCCATGTTTCTTAAAAATGTATTTCAAAACATTTTTACTATTTAATAGAATCTGGGTTAAAGTCATTTATAAATTTTTTTGACTTTTTATAAGAGGTTTATAAAGGAATATTTCTGTCGTTTTCCAAACATGGTTCTTTTTAACCTTTTCGACAGAATTAAGGTCAGAATGTTTTTTTAACTTATACTGTGGGCTCAGCTATTTTCCGCCATTATAAAATCATCGAAGCTTCCCTTACAATCTTATAAGAATATTTTCAAAGAAAATGTTTTATTTTATAAATATATGACTCTTAAATGATTTCAAAATAGAAAGATATATTTCTCTAAAAAGGGTTTTGATTTCATCTATGTCAACATATTTTGATAGATTTTACGCTTATTTGAAGTTGATTTATTATGATACAAAACTTCTATATTGTATTGAAGGTTTTGTGATATGTTTGACTGTGAATGTGCTATTTTTATACCAATCATGGTTTATGGTGAAAGTATTGACATTTCGTATGCTAGTTTTAATACGAATGTTTATGTTATGTTTAAACCTTTTCATATGGGAATGAATTGGACTTAATATGTGACGGGTGGAGCCCGCTATAGCTCCTTGATGCATCGGTAGGTCTCATGAGACAAACTAGTGTCTTGGAACAAGGCCTTGGAAAAATATTATTTGTAGTCTTGTCACAAGGCCTTGGCTATGTGGTTATGATAGTCTGGCATTATGCATCCCATCACTATGAAGGTGGTTATTGATATTGCATGTGATTATTCTATTAGTAGAATATCCATGTGAATAAGTAAATGGCATTATTTCATTTTATGTTTTCCATACTATGTTGAAGTTCATGTTTAAAAGGATTTTGTTTTAGTTATACGCCGCCTTAAATGTTTATTCTTATTTATGAAAGTTTCCGCTATATTGTTATCCTTACTGGGCATTTGAGCTCACCCCTTTTCTATGTTTTATTTTTCCCAAGATGTGAAGAAGTAAATTATGAATGACCTGCAGGGATATTATGATGGGATAACAGTGTGGACTATGGAGACAATATGTTGTTGTAGTAGTTTTTCACTTTATGATGTAATGTAAAACTTTATGAATATATATAGTGTTTCGAAGGCTACTAAACCAATCGGTCTTTCGAGATTTGATCTTTCTTGTGATCATGCCAATGTTATGTAATAATACACCGACTCAGGGTAACTGGGGTTGGGGCATTACAAGTGGGACTCACCTCCACATAAGAAAGCCTAATATTTTAACAAGTTAGGCCATTGGACTTATAAAATAATATTTTACACTCCCATTTGAAAAAAAACCATGGGAAAACCCATGAGATGGTTTGTGGTTTCTGAATATATAATTATATAGATTCCAAAACATACGTTTTTGAAATATTAATGAATTCCCCTCTCATTTGCTATATAAACCCACCCAAGATCCCAATTCTATTCACTAAAAATCCTTGGATCACATCCCTAATCTTTCCTACAATATCTATAATCCTCACATGGCTACCTAAGATCTCACAAATCCCCTCCTTAAGCTCTTTAAGTCACACACTAAATGGATTTATTTCTTTATCATTTTTGACCAAGTTTCTTCATGTTGTGATACCCTTTTATTTTCAATTAAAAATGTTGGGGGTATTACCATGCCTAAATTTCGTAAGAGTTATTCCATTTTTATTTTTCTTCAAGTTTATTTATTATGTTACACCTTATATTTCCAAATTACATGTGTTGAGACATGTATCTAAATGAAACCCTTACTATATATTTCATGTACATATGATGAAATACCCATTTCTCTCTCATCATCAATTTTTATGAATTTTATGCCATGTCATTATGCTGCTGAAATTGCACAGCAATTTTCCATGCCAAAATCATCATGTAGTGAATACCATGATCACTTATCTATCAAGGGTATTCACCTTTATGAAAATATAATTATTGATTATATAATTTCATGTATGTATTTAAAATTCATTTATCATGGAATAAATGATAATGTTTAATGATTTCATGTTATATGATCCATATTGCACACTTATGCATGAAATGAAATGTTTATAAAGGGTGAACCCTGATAGTGCTCCAATGCATTTGGTAATTTTTAGTATCATGATACACCATGTTGAATGGGAATTTATTCATTATAATTCAAGTAAATTGTGGTTTTACTCATGGTAATTCAAGTACAATGAGGGTTTACTTATGCTAATCAATGTGCAATGAGTATTGTCTCATGCTAATATCATGTTTTATATCATTACCATAATTCCATGTTATGATAATCACTCTATATCATGAATTTATGTTCATGTTTCTATTTTTATCTATTGATATTCCTATTTCCTAACATGTACTGTATTCTTCATGTTATGCCTTGTTTTCTCCCTTACTGTTTTTTATATCTCACCCTTTTCATATATATGTCCTTAGGCTATCCCATGAAATACTAAGTATGAAGGAATGTTGTGTTCATGTAAAAGAAGTTTTCAATAAATATGTCATATTTTATGTATTAAGTTTTTATGTAATGTTCCTAATTTCCCATGAAACTAGACCTCTCGATCCTCAGAGTTTCCTGATGTGCATGTTTATGTAATAAATCATGTTTAAATATGTAATAAAGAACATGGTTGTTATAGTTGGTATCAAAGGATATGATTAGTTATATTTTGGATTAGGATTAGAAAACCCTAGTGAATGACATAGGGATAATACTAAGTAAAATAAAAACATCCATAATTTTTTTGAGTATAGAGTAAGTGGTTTATCAAGAAAATACATCCATGTCTGGGTACGAACAAGTAGAGGTGGCTCTGGTATAGAAGTATCTAGGGGTAAAACATGAAAATGCCGCTTTGAGCTAGGCTCTAATGGGAACTGGTGCATGAAAATGGGCCTTAGTTCACTCTTGGTTTGACACTCCTTGGGGATATACTTTGGTAAATTCATAAGCATAGTATGAACCATTATTAAAGAAAAAAATTCCCCTAAGAAAATATGTTGGGAAGTAGATAATGGATAACATAGATTAAATCCAATAAATTCATAATTTAAGGAAATAAATTTAATTTATAAGATATCACTTTTTGTCATTGGATTAACCTTTATGTGTTACCCATAACATTCCTTTTATTCAATCCAATGGTAGGTAATAGGAGAACATGGGCTAACAACCGATGAAAAGATCAATGTGATGATTCTTCTAATGAGATGCCCAATCCAATGAGAGTGGGAATTAAAAACTTGGTCATGATACTCTCTTAGTTAACTCATGTTTTGAATAGAAACATGGGTCAAGATAAATTCCCCCCCATGAAAGAACAAGCCACAATCGAGATCTTTATGAGACAAGTGCCTCTTACATTCAATGGATCATCTGATCCCTCAATCTCCGAACAATGGATCAACTCCATTAAGAATATATTCTCCATCCTTAAATGTTGCGAACAAGAGAAGGTTCTTCTAGATGCATATCGTATGGAGGGTGAAGCTGATCAATGGTAGACATTGATAAAAAAATATGAATCTTGAGGAAGATATTGAGGCATTAAAGTGGAAGGATTTCCAAAAATTGTTTTTTGATAAATATTTTTCTCGCACCCTCCAACTTAAGATAGAAAGGGACTTTTTTGAACTCAAGACAAAAGATGATGAATCCATCAGAGTGTATGAGGAAAAATTCATAATAATTGCATGATACACCTATGGATTTGCTGTTACCCATGAATGTGAGGTTGGAGACTTCTTTGGTGGGCTAAAACCTAGCCTATAGAAATCCCTAGAAATCTGTGACTTCAGTCGCTGTGAGAAAATTGTACAATGTGTCATCAAAGTATAAATGGAGATCAGTGAATATCAAGGTTATCATGGTGATAAGAAGTAGAAAGTGGAATTTAATTCTGGTAGTAAAATGGATAAATCCAATGGTGGTAAGAAATTCCAGAACCCCACTTGACAAAGGTGCATAATAAAGCACCCCAAAAAATGCCTTAAGGGGATGAAGAAATGCTTTATGTGTGAAAGAGAAGGGAACCTGACCATTAATTTCTAAAAAAACCCACTGCTACAACATAGGAGAGGAATTCTCTGTTCAAACCTCAACACATTTTTCATTACTTCAACTACAAAGAACCAGAGTACTTTTCAAACCAGTTCTATAAGCTAAGGGTTTTCAGAGCCAACCAAAAACCTCCATGGTAGAAGGGGAGAGATTTGTTCATAACTAATGTCGAATAAAATCCCGAAAACTAAGTGGTGACAGGTATTCTAGTTATTCATTCAAGAATGAAGAATGTACATTTTTATTCTAGTTATATTCATTATTTTATATCCTGAAAGTTTAGTAGAACAATCCAAACACCACCATAAATCATGGAAGTAGAGATGTAAGTGAGAATGAAAAATGAGGCAATTATTACATCTCATGAATATAACTCCTCCCCTATCACAATTTGTGTATTTAACTTCTTAAAGAACCTTTTCAGACTCCATTTGGTAGAATTTGATGCAATTCTTGGCATGGATTGACTTTCCTAAATTTGAGTCAACATAAATTTTTGTGAGAGGGAAATCACACTCTATATGGAGAATCGACCCCCTCTTTTGTACAAGTGCAAAAAGGAGGATGAATATTCTTTAAAACCATCATCTTAATTTGGGATATTACTGCCCTATGAACATGTGTATCTTTCTCAGATAATTGAGTCTAAGGAAGGAACCATCCTTGAAGATATGCCTATTATGAAGGAATTTACTTATATGTTTCTTGAGGAAATTTTTTGGTCTTCCTCCTATAATATATGTTGAATTCTCAATTAATATTATACTTGGGGATTTTCCAATATCCAATACTCTATATATAATGGCTGCTGTGGAGCTTGATGAGCTAAAGAAAAAACTACAAGAGAATCTAGATAAAGGGTTTATACACCAAAGTGCTTCACCATGGGGTGAACCAGTCCTCTTTATCATGAAGAAGGATGGATCAATGCACTTTTGAATTGATTATCGTGAGATCAACAAAATCACAATAAAGAACAAGTATCATCTTCCAAGAGTTTATGACATGTTTGATCAGATATGTGGCGCTCAATACTTCTCTAAGGTGGATTTGTGGCCATGATATTACAAAGTATGGTTGAAGAAGGAGGATATTCCCAAGACTGCTTTTCGTACAAGGTACAGACACTATGAATTCATATTAATTCATTTCAGACTCACTAATTCTTCAGAAATATTTATGGAAATGAATAATATAATCATTATATATTACCTTGAAAAAATTATGGTAGTGTTTATATAAGATATTCTAATATAATCCAAAATCAATGAGGTGCATGAGGAGAATCTAAGCACTATACTAGAGGCCTTGAGAAAGGATAATCTCTATGAAATGTACAAAATGTGTGAGTTCTAGTTGAAGGAAGTCTCATTCTTGGGTCATATCATCATAAGAAATGGGATATATATGGATCCCTCCATGAAAAATTCAATTGAGGGATGGATGAGGCTAACATCTGTGATGGATATTTGTAGCTTCCTTGGGTTAGCTAAATATTATCACCGATTTGTGAGAAATTTTCTCACAATTTTCAAACCCTCTTACCAATTATAACTCAGAAGGGTGTCAAGATTTATTGGAGTGATAAATGCAAAGATAGATTCAAGGAGTTGAAAAAGAGGCTTGTCACTTCACATGTGATCACACTACCCACAAGTGGATATCTTTTTTTGGTATTGAGTGTTGCTTTGAAGAAGGACATGGGTTGTGTGTTGATTCAAAATGACAAAGTCATTGCCTATTCTTGAAGTAAATTTAAAGTTCATGAGAAAAAATATCGAACACATGATCTATAGTTGGCTGCAGTAATCTTGGCTTTAAAATTTTGGAAACATTACCTCTTTGGAGAGAAGTGTGAGATATAGATGGATCATAAAAGCCTTAAGTATATATTCACATAAAAAGAGTTGAATATACACCAAATAAGATGGTTAGAGGTGATCAAATACTATTAATTCTCAATACTTTACCAACCTAGGAAAGAGAACAAGGTGGAAGATTCTCTAAGTAGAAAATACCGAGTATTTCTATCATTGATGGGAATTGAAAAGGATAAAATATTCTTATATTTGATAAAGATGGAAATGAGAATCATAAATAAGGGAACATCATCAATCATTTCACAAATGATTGCTTAATCGTCTCTTTTGGAATGGTTAAAGAATGCTCAAAAGGATGATGTGGGAATTCAGAAGAGAGTGGAAACTACCCAAAAAGGGAAATCCTCAGATTTCAATGTTAATGAAGAAGGAAATGTGCGATTTGGGTCATGACTATGTGTTTTATCATGTTTGGAGTTAAATAATGAACTTTTCGATGATGCACATAGTTTGAATTTCTCTATTCACCCAGGAAGCACAAAGATGTATTGAGATATTTGAGAGCATTATTGGTGGGATAATATGAAGAAGGAGATCAATAAATATACATAAAAGTTCCTAGTATATTAGAAAGTGAATGATGAGAGGAAGAAGTCTATCGGGACGATGGAACCATTACCCATACAAACGTGGAAATGAGAAAACATCACCAAGGACTTTGTCACCGGATGTCTAAAGACATCCAAAGAAAAAAATTCTATCTAGGTTGTTGTGGATCATATTACAAAGACTGCACACTTCAATGTAATTCGGGAGGATTTATCATTGGATCAACTTGCACTGATATACATCAGAGAAGTGGTAAGGCTGCATAGAGTACCACTATCGATCATATTCAATAAAGATCCAAGATTCACCTCCATGTTCTGGAAGAGTCTCCAATATGCTCTGAGTACTGAGTTGAACGTCAGCATGACTTATCATCCTCAAAATGATGGCTAATATGAGTGGACTATCCAAACACTTTAGGAAATGTCGAGATCATGCTCAATGGACTTTAAAAGAGGATGGGATCAACATCTTCCTCTGGTTGAGTTCTCTTAAAATAAAAGTTTCCACTCAAGCATCCAAATGTCTCCTTATGAAGCCCTTTATTGGAAGTGGTGTAGAACACCGACATGTTGGGATGAAGTTTGGGGGGACTCCTAGGTCCAGAAATGGTCAAAGAAATGGTGGAGAAGGTTAAGACCATCGAGTAGCACATTAAAGCTGATCAGAGTTGACAAAAGAGCTATGCTGATAATTGTCGACGAGACCTAGAGTTTGGTTTTAGAGACATGGTATTCCTATGCATATCACTGTAGAAGAGAGTTATGAGATTCGGGAATAATTGAAATCTTCTTCCAAGGTACATCATCCCTTTTGAGAACCTTGGTCACATTGGAGAAGTGGCCTATCGACTAGAACTTCCACCAAACATGTCTCAAGTACATGACTTATTCCATGTATCACTCTTGAAGAAGTACATACCAGATCCATAGTATGTACTCAATCTAGAGGTGGTACCATTGGATAATGAACACGCCTATGAAGAGAAGCTAGTGAAGATCTTAGATCATAGATAAAAAGTTCTATGAAATAAGGTAATGACCCTCATCAAATCTTTGTGGAGAAACCACAAGTTTGAAGAAGCAACGTGGGAACCGAAAGAAGTGATAAGGTGGGGTTACCCGAATCTATTTTAGTGTGGGAAAAGGAATTTTTTAGGGCAAAATTTCCTAAGGGGGGAAGGTTGTGACGACCCAAACATTCATGAATAAAATCCCATTTCTTTTATTTAATTAAATGTATCATGGATATAAAAAACACATGCACTATTTTTTTATTTGGTTTAAATGATCGTTAGGTATCATTACCGTTGATAATATATCCATTGAATAGTGATCACATGACTGATATAAATTTAATGTTTTCAAAAAAGAATCCTTTCAATGCAGACAATGGAGAGGATGGCCTCATCCAGTAGACTCGATTCATACGAAGATCATTTTTCAAAGCTTAGAAAATGATTTAGTGTCACTGAGATTTTCTCTTGACCAAGCCCAGGCTGAGCTTCAATATGTTGAGATTGAACGGAATTTCCTACAGGAGAAGTGAAAGTTAATAGATATTACCACCAAAGCAATGTTATCCGAGATGCCCCAAGAGTTTATCACCACCACACACCTTACTCTTAGGTATTATGTGAGTGTTATAAGGGGTTATGTAACAAGGAATTAATTACTTTTTTGTGTAATCCCTTTTATAAATAAATTATTTATTCCATCAATTCTTGGATGAGAATATTTCTTATTAAAAATATAATGAATTAGAGAAATTAATTTTTTAGGTAAAATGGTACTTTTTAGAAATATATAAATTATTTTATTAAACTGAGGTTTTATTAATATTGTTTTTATAATAGTTTTATATTAACAATCATTTTAATTGTAAGTGGTGATTATATTCCTTATTGTTTTTACTCTATAAATAATTGAGTATTCTCTTTGAAAAGAACTATATTTTCATAACATAAATCTGAAATTGTATTTTTAATTAATGTATTTATTTTGAAGAATTAATGATTTTTTGGAAAAATAATATTTTAATAAAATATTATTATTATATATTTTTTTATAAATGATCATATAATTTTTATGAAGTCAAATGTAAATTTTATTAAGGTTTGGAAACTGTTTTTGTCAAAACCCATCAATCTTCAATAAATGGTGGTTTTTATTTTAAAAGTGAAAATTTAAATATTTATAAAATTATTTAGATAAAATGAATATTATTTTTGGAATCAGGATGTCAAAATTATCCAATGGTTAATTTTTCATAATTTTTTGAGACAATCGAATTTTTGGGTAAAAATTAAATATCGTATAAATATATAATTTGTTTATGAAATCATAATGACCTAATAGTGGTGTAATAAAATACTATAAAAGTTATATTTAGAAAATATATATTTTACCTTTAAAATAATTTGATTTTAGATTTTTTTTATTTATTTTATGATGCCTTAGTGGACCCTCCAATACTTATAAAATATTTTAACATTTTAAAATGATTTTCATGAGAGTGTGACTCACCTCCACATAAGAAAGACTAATATTTTAATAAGTTCAGAAATTTCCCTTATAAAATAATGTTTCCCACTCCCCCTTTTCAAAACAATGGGATGTTTTGTGGTTTTGAATATTTAATTATATAGATTCCAAAACATAAGTTTGTGAAATATTAAAGAATTCCCCTCTTATTTCCTATATAAACCCACCCAATATCCCACTTATATTCACTAAAAATACTTAAATAACATACCTAATCTTCCCTAATCTCTGTATAATCCTCCCATTTCACCCCAAGATGTCAATATTTCCCTCCACAAGCACTTTAAGTCACACATTCAAGTAAGGTATGTATTCCTTTCTAATTTTTGTCCTTGTTTTTTATGTTGTTATACCATTTTATTTTGAATTATAAATGTTGGGGTATGATTTATCACCACCATAATTTCCCCCTTATGTTTTAATTATGAGAGACCTATTTCCATATCATTAATCCCTCTTAGGTACACCGGTTACCATGCCGGAATTTCATAAGAGTTATTCCATTTCTCCTCTTTCTTCAAGTTTATTATGTTACGCCTTCTATTACCAAATTACATGTGTTGTTACATGTGTATATATGATCCCATTACTTTCCATTTCATTTAGATATGATGAGAGACCCCTTTCTCTCTCATCAACCATTTTTATGAATTTTATATCACACTGTTTGGCTACCGAAATTTCACCACAATTTTCCATGCCAAAACCATTGTGTAGTGAATATAATGCCCACTTATGTATCAAGGGTATTCAACCCTATGAACATATACTGATTGATTATAGAATTTCATTTATGTATTCAACATTCCTTTATCATGGAATAAATTATTATGTTGAATGATTACATGTTATATGATCCATGTGGCACAGTTAAGCATGAAATGAAATTTTTATAAAGGGCACCCCTAATAGCGTTCCAATGCCTTAGGTAATGTTTAGTATCATGATATTCCATGTGAAATGAGGGTTTATTAATTTTAATTCAAGTGAAGTGAGGGTTTACACATGATAATTCAAGTGCAATGAGGGGATAATCATACTAATACATGTGCAATGAGACTTGGATCATGCAAATATCATTTTGTATGTCGTTTCCACATTTCCATGTTATAATAATCATGCTATATCTTGCCTTTATGTTCTGGTTTCTCTTATGCTCCATTGATATTACTATTTTCTAACATGTACTATATTATACATGTTATGCCTTGTTTACTCTCTAAATGGGCTTTATGGCTCACCCTTTTCTTATGTATGTCCTTAGGTTATCCCATGGAATGATAAGTACGAAGGAATGTTGTGCTCATATAAAAGAAGTTTTCAATAAATATGTCATATTTTATGTTTTAAGTTATTATGTAATGTTTATAATTTCCCAAGACACTAGAACTCTATATCCT
Source organism: Viscum album (assembly GCA_963277665.1). NCBI lineage: Eukaryota > Viridiplantae > Streptophyta > Magnoliopsida > Santalales > Viscaceae > Viscum > Viscum album. The sequence continues at coordinate 470,324,280 of OY728132.1, forward strand.
CAGAGTTCTCTTATGTGCAATTTTCTATAATAAATAATTTTTAAATAAGTAATAAAGAGTAGGGTTGTTATAAACATTGTCTTTACATCCATATTCTCTAAGTATATATTATTTGAAAAAAACATTCTTAACACTCTCTTGATAGAAGTATGTTAAAAAAATAGTTTTTTATATAATTCAATCATATCGCACTGATAACATTTTTCTTCTAGTCATTACCTATATCTCTTTATACTATCAGCATGTTCTTCCGAATAGAATACCCATTTATTCTCTAGAATGTTTCCCCTTTATAAATTTAGTCATCTCTCATGTTCAATTAGAATACAGTGAATACATTAATTCATTCATAGCTGATTCCCACTTTTTAAAGTCATTGATATTAGTCGCTTATTCCAATATTTTGATATTTAAACTATCTATTGGAAGCAATAAATAAATTTTATCTCTCAATATTTGAAACAAAATTATATATTTGATGAATCAATACACTGTAGCTTATGGATATACTATTTTTAGAACTAAAATATCTAAATCATCAACTTTTACAGAGCCTTCTTCTTGGTATCTCACTAAAGATTTAAGTCACTGAGAATTTAGGTATATCTTCCAATGATCTAATTTCTAGAATTTTAGTTTTTTACATAGAATCTCTCCAGATTTTGTGTGCTTCCGGTGGTAGTATTCAAATAAACATAATTATGGGGAGTTGTTTATTTATTGTCAACTTTTTTCGCATCTAATATCTTGTCATTCCATGATACCTCCTCATTAAATATAAAATTTTGAGTCTAATGAAATTTCTATTATCATCAACACAAATTAAAAGACTCATATTTTCATCACCATAACCCATAAAGAAACATGTACAAGACTTATCTTTGAGTTTTTCTATATCTTTGGAATACACATGGCCATAGATGATAGTTTATAAAACATATAGGTGGATAAATTCTATTCTTTTATTAGACTATAAATGCTCTGGAATTCCTTATCCCATTGGGGTATACAAAATTATATTAACTATGTATTCAATATTTTTTACTACTTCCATCCAAATTTCATTGGGGGTCCTTATTATTATCCTCTTTCCCCACACCTTCTCTATTAAAATATAATTAATTTTCTATGTAACACAATTATTCTGATGTGTAATAGTAATAGGTTTCTCTTGAATAATCCATTTATTCTAATGGAAGTTATATAAGTATCTTTTATTATAATCCCCATAATTTCCAGATCACAATCCCTTAAAATTCTGAAAAGTCTCCCTATCCACCATGTACTTACACTAAAAAAACTCTTCAAATACCTCATAAATTTTTTTCTATGTAAAAGAATAATTTTCTTATTTTTGAATCAATGAAAGTCATGATGTAAAGATAGCCTCCATGAGAGTGGATTGGAATAATCCCCCCAAAATTCTGATCAACAAGATATAAATTATATGATATAGTCTTCCAACTATTCAATTTTAAAAACACAATTTTTTTATTTCAAAGTATGAAAATCTCATAACTTTTGAACACATCTTGATAAATATTTAACATACTGTTAACCATTATAATTTTCATGTTCTTCTCACTAAGGTGTATGATATGAAATTGCTACAACGTAATATTATCAAAAGTTATAACACCATCAATATTCACTCTACTAGATCTTCCAATAAGATACAAGTTCCATCCTTCAAACCATGGTCCACCTCCAAGGATCCTTGAGTTATTTTGAAAACCCCATTTTTGAATCATGTTCTGTAACCTTCTTCATCCACCCAAACTATAGAAATTAGGTTATTGTGTATCCTTGTAATGTTCCTAACTTCTTTAAACACCATGTATATTTTTTTACATTTAAATATTGACATCACCCTTCCCCATTACTTTAAGATTATTATCATATGCCAAATTAAAATTTTCTATATCTCCTAGATACATAGTTCATCATGAATAAATGCTCTATTATGGAATAAAATGATGCACCAGAATCAATCAACCATGATTCCATTGAACTGTTGACACTAAGTAGTAATATGTTAGTTCCTTTTGTTTAATTAATGAAATAAGAAATTTTGGAACATGTCCTTATAGAGTTATCCTTATGATTCTTTAAATCCTTCTTCATATATCCTATCTTATTTCAATTCCAACATATAGGGCCGAGACCAATTGACTTTTGTCAACTTCTCTCTTAGGATCTAGATTCTAATCTTCCACAAACCTTTGGATGAGGTAAAAATCCTATACCTTCCATGTTTAGCGTGTTTCTGGTTATTTTACACTTTTTGGTTATTCATTTAATATAAGATCTATGAAATCCTTACAAACTTGTTTTGAATTTCCATAATAATTACTTATGATATTTTCCATCACATCTCAACTTTCCAATAGTGGTGATAACAACTTCAGTGCTAAATCATATTCCATAAACTTATCTTTAATAGATTTAATTTGATTTTGAAAAATATTTAAATCATTTACATGATCTTACATATGACTTCCTTCAAACAAACTAATGTAAAACTACCTCTGTATCATGAATTCCTTCTTTAAAGAAGTCATATTTCCATATTTTCTCACTAGATATTTCATCAAATATATTATGGTATTCACATCTTGAATATTAAAGGTAAAGGTTTCTGCTAAAGACATTGGGATCAACCCAATAACTTTCTAGTATAGTCATTCCCATACCACTTACTTCACATTCTCTTATTTAAATCTAGTTAATGGAACTTACGTGTCCTTTTTAATGAGATAATGTTCCATATGAATTCTCCAGAACCCAAAATCTATTCAATTGAGCTTGTTTATCTGGACCGTACCTTCCTTCGATGTCATACATTCTGATACAATGACTCCCAATAAATCAATAAATAATTCCAAAGGAAAGAGTGATAATGTAAATTGAGTTTGTTGAGTGTGAATTATAGAGTCATGAACCAATATTTGATACCAATTTTGGGTGGAACCATTGATAAAATAGACGATACACCATTTTTAAATCCAAGTGTAGTAAAATAATCTTCAAAAATTATTTAAGCAGAATTTACCTCTTTGATGTTCATCATATCAAAAGACTGGAAGAAGCACCTCATCCTATCTCACCACATAGAGTCAAACCTCACACACACTCAAGAAAGACCTTGGAACAAGCATTCAAGTGAAATAACAACAAATTGAAGAACAATTAGTATTACACATTTCACATATTTATCCCTATGTTCATAAGCAAACACTGCTACATTTTCATTATTATCAAAAGATAAAATGATTAAAATCACATCGAAATTACTATGATTAATATCACTAACCATGGTCAATCATAGTACACATGTACAAGTGGAACTTCCCTAATTTTTAGTACAACCCAACTAGTTAATCCATTGAACCGACTTCCAATATATATGGGATCCCACCAATTTGAGTTCAATGACCTTTGATTTCCTGTAGTAGTCTACACATGGCCTCTGACTTCTGGTGAACAATGAAACATTATCTTACTTTTCCCTGAATGACTCTTACATTCAAACCCTTTTACAATAAAACATTGAGTATAAGACTGACATATCACCTTCAGAACAACTATGGATAATAATCTATAACTTTAAGTCACATCGTTTAGAACACTGACCTGGAAACCATTTTCTTTTGAAAACATAACTTTTGGAATGCCTACCTTCACTATAGATTTCTATTTCCACTACCTTCATCAATTCGAGGATATATTCTAGAGATTATTATTCCATCTGGATTAATCAAAAATATTAATTAGGCCTTAAAATCCTAATATATACACTGCTTCATTTCATTATGTTTTTTTGATGTTAATTCTCATTTAACTAATTAATAACTACAAGAAAAAGAGAAATTAGTGGTTATTTAATCCATATCTAGATGACATTTTCCAGAAACCATCACAGATAACTATGATGAGAATTATTTCACTACTAATTTTTAACAATGGTTTTTAATTTCATGATGATTTTTAGTGGTGATTTAAACCACTACCGATCAATTAATTTTAATTTTTATTTAAATATTTATTTGTTAAAAAAACTATTTTTAATTATTTTTATTTTTTATTACCCAGTCTTCCCAACTTGACTCGACTGACCCAGCCCAACCAACCTATCCCTACCACCCTATCGACTCGGTTGACTTGATTTTCTTGAACCAGCTGGTCCACCCTACCCAACCTGGCCACCCCACAAGTCCACGTGCTTTCCCTTTCATTGCTTCCCCCACCTCAACCCATCTATTTTCTCGCCTCAACACACCCAACAAAATGCATTGTATATATCACTAGGGTAGGATTTGAATCTCTTGCATCTTGGTTTTTCTATAATACTTTTACCAATTCGCCAAATCCTTCATCTATTAATCTAAATGTTTTTAATATTCTTATACACACAAAAATATATGTAATGTTAAATACATGTAAATTAATTTTCATGCGTATATATAATTTTAATTATAAATAAATAAATATAAATAATTATATATATACCTATAAATATATATAAATATACATAAATATATATATATAAATACTTTTAATTATACAGATATATACTTTAATATATGTAAATATATTTATATTTATATGTATTTATATATATTTTCATATATATATATATATGGGTATATATATACTTATAATTATATATATAGAGATATGTATGAATGTATGTATACATGCATGTATGCATATGTAAATATATATTTTTATATATGTATATACAAGAATAAATATATATAAATGTATATAAATATATATAAATATATACATAAGTATATAACTATCCACTACTATATATAATTATATAAAATTTTATATAACTCAAAATAAATATAAATATGAATAAATAATATATATATATATATATATATAATTATATAAAAATAAACATAAATACATATAATACAATAAATTATATCAATATATATAAATATATATAAATATACTTATATACAATTACATATAATTATATATATATATATATATATTAATTATTATATTTAGATATGTATAGTTGCATATATTGTTACACATATATAATTTTATACAATTTTATAATTATTAAATTATATATATATATATATTTAATTTTATTTATATATCGAAACAGGATGGGTCAATCCCATTATATTTATATACACATTTATGTTTTTATATAATCATATATATATATATTTAATTGTATATAAATGGGTATTTTTATATATTTATATATTTATATCCATGTATATATTTACACCTACTTATAAGTTTATATACTATATTTTTTTTTATGTTTATATATTAATATATTTATTATATATTATATATTATAAATATTGATTATTAAATAGTAGGTACTATATTATTAATTACAAACTACTAATAATTTTTTATCATATGAAATTACAAATTAGTAATATATATTTAATAGTTAATAATAATTAATTATTAAATAATTTTATTTTATTATTTATATTTTTTAGTAATTATTAAATATTATATACAAATTATTTATATCTAATTATTAATTATTTATAATATATATATATATATAATTATTAATTATTATAATAAATTTTAAATTGATTTTTAAAAACCCACCACTAAAATTAAATAAAGAAATTATGCATTTAGTGAAGAAAGGTTTTTAAAAAACAATCTCTCTCTGATTCGGTTGTTTCTTCATTGAAGACCAGAGTGATTACTCTACAGTCCTCTAGTAAGTCTTCCATAAAATATGGGAAGAACTATTGTAATTTTAACTCAATGAATGATGGAGCTATTGATTGTATAATCATTCAAGGTATTACGATGCATAGTGTCGCTAATCGAGATGTGATCTTTGATAGATTTAAAATTTTTTAGATTTTAAATTATTATGATACTTGTTCTTACCTATGGTAGTAGGTTGTGGGAGCTTGAGTAACTTATTCATCATATTTCCTCAATTTGGGTCTTTAAAGACTAGAAGTATACATCAACGTGGAGGGGATTCCATCACATGTTTTCCCTTCGGCGGAGGATTTTAAGCAAAGGGATTAGAGATTTGGTTCGATTATGATCTAGCATAGTTCGCTTTGCATTCACGAATGTGATCCTAGGTTTAATCCATTAAATTTTAAGAACATAATAACCCAAACATGGGTTTGAGTTTTTGGTTTAAATTTCATCCTCCATCATCCTAGGATTTTTATGATATTTCTTTAGCAATTGGATTTCCCAATAAAATAGATAAATTCATCAAGGAGGCTTGAATATGTTATTTTTTTATTACCCATTGAATTTTATTTAAATTAACCTCTGATTTAGAAAGTGGTTTTATCCACTGATGATGATGATCTCATATTAAATATAGTATATGAGAATTTTCTTTCTTTCTATGTGAACTATTATACTATTGGGAATCCATTGGAGAAGTTCTCAAAAACAATTACTTGTCATATATGTTCTCATAAGGGAACCTCTATTAGAATCTCTATAAGAGGAGCTTGAGAATGAGTGGTAATTTTAAAAAGAATGATATTTCTATCTATATAGTGGGAGATTATGACCTGGATAATAATAATGTAATCTCTTAAGTTTCTTGATAAAATTTAGGTAATTCTGTGAGGTAAGGACATAAAAACATGGTTGTAGTTGCTAATGAAACTGTGGAGCTTATAGATGATAATGTGGTTAGTCTTGGTGTTTTGGAATAAGCTAATGTTTATTAAGAGGGAATTAAAGCTTTTTTAGTGAAAAAACATGGTACATTGGGTTCCATTCTTGGATTATGAGAGTGTGGATTATCCTTAGTCTATAGAAGGTACTTCTCAAGATATTCCTCATGTGTAGGGAAAGGTTCATAGATCCCAGGTCAACATTGTGGATGGAGGATGGTTTCTCATACAAGGGTGAATTTCAAATATGTTCTCACCATTGGGGGTGAAGAACATAATGTTTAACTAGTTTGTGATCAATACATAGGTGAAAGTTTTTGTAACGTCTTGAACCAGGTTCCCCACACCAGTTCCCTAAGCTAGTCAGTTACATGATCTCATTCGCGCCTCCCCATAGGCCAAAGGATGTTGACTAGAAGCTAGGGTCTAATATCAATCATGGGGAGACCATACCCTCTTTATTAAAGCAACAAAACAACACAAAATAAATAAAAACAACCATATGATATCACCAATAACCAAAACAAAATATTATCACATGAAGAACAAAATAGGATATAAAATATTAAAAACTAAATAGTAGATATGACATGCCAAACACATGTCTTGTGTCAATATGAAAAATCCAATATGAACAAAGACACTAATAAATCACAGTGGTTCCTGATGCATGTTTGGTTCCCTAATAAATTTTCCACCCTGACTCAACCATATAACATAAGAATCTTTCCCTTATCATGTCTTGAAAACATGAAGTCTATTCTGGTACCGATCATGAAGCCTGAGTTGGGTGTGAGTACATATCAGTAGGCTAACACCAATGATATCTAAAATAATTCCCAATCAATAACATTGTATGCAGTTTTATATAGATGAAAATACAAGAAATAAAGTAACAATTTACAAATACTCCATTCTTATTTATTTAGCCACATAAACCCCTAGTTTCCCAAGGACACTTGAACCGCAATACCTTCTTCGGCCTATGCTATATTATGTACCATATCATAATACAATGGTCATCATTTATCATTTCATTTCATTCATATCACAAAAAATTGGAACCATAGTCCAATGTAAACTCATAGGTGTAGAACATCATGTCTAACACCCTGTGGGTATTTGAAGCAGAATTCCATGACCCACAACTCATTTATCAAAAAATCACACAAATTTCATTTTGAATTAAGAGCTCGTGTCCCAAAATCATATATCAAACAATCACGCAAGTGTTATTTTTAAGTATTAGTCTATTTTCCACACTCATATATCAAAAAATCACATAATGTTTCTTTTTAAGCAGCAATCTTTATCCTATACTCATATATCAATTTATCATAATGGGATTCTGAAGTAAGAGTCCATGTCCTATACACATTCATCAATCTATAACTATGGGATTTTGAAGCAGTAGTCCATGTACTACACAAGATTTATCAATTTATCACTATAGTATTTTTAAGTAGTAGTCGATGTCCCACACACAATTTATCAACCAATTACTATGAGATTTTGAACCATCAGTCCATGTCCTGCACATGATTTATCAACTTATCACTAAAGGATTTTAAAGTAGCAGTCCATGTCCCATACAAAATTTATCAATAAATCACACATATATCACATCATTCAAGATTAATCAATATTAATCCATTTACCAACATTTCACATCAAAGTACCATAACAATTATCACAACAAACATGGTTCTTCAATTTAATCACAAGGAATAACATAACAATTAACTATTACACCATTTTTCATTTTTTAACTATATAAATCACTGACCCATTATTCTTAAGCCATCCATATCATAATCCTAATTATTAATAAATTCATAATCACATTAATTTACCAGTTACACAGTCCCAATACCCCATCAATTCCATAATCACACATTCCATAAATTAGTTCACCAATTAATTAATCCAATTTCTCAATTACATAAATTAATTAAAAATTTAATTTATTCAATTCAAGATTTATTTTTCAAATTTACTAATTGAATTTAACAAATCATATACAAAATCGGAATTTGAGACTGTGAGATTTGAAATTATACCACCTACCTCAAAATTGATAAGGAACACTCACCAACGAAAATCCCCAATTAAATCGGAAGGATCAAGAACATAGAGAAGAATGAGATCTATATACAAAACCTAGATAAAAGTTAAAAAAAATAAACATACAATAATACTTGATATAGATCCATTAAAATAGAGTAAAAATTCCTATAAAGGATGACTGAAATTTAGGAGAAGGGAGGAAACCATACATGATGAAAATCTCTTACTATTATAGGTGAAGATCTTCAATCTAGACTTTGATTAGCCAAGAATGGAGGTCGTAAGGCCTTGGAATTTGTCTGGGAACATCCAAAAATAATAGAAGATGCTTAGGGTCGAATTTTGTTGAGTTAAGATGAAGTATAGGGGTTTTATAAAATTTCAATCTAATTTTCAGGGGATTAAGTTCCTATATGCACGATTTTCTTCTTGGGCGCACTGTTTCCCATAACAGTGCGTCTAACCATTCACACTCTCTCAAGGATTTTCAAGGTGACTACTATAAGGGATAAAATTTTGAAAAACTATGCACTATCCATGAAAATCATTTATATTTGTGTTCACACAGTTTTCTTTCCAGGGGCACACAATTTGGAAAAAATGTGCGCCAACCATGCACTTCCCCACTCCCTTCAAAAAATATCCAAAATTCACCCAAATGCCCATAAAGTAAAACCCAACCAAGATGTACTAAAAACATGTAAAAAGAGTACCTGTAAATGATATTGAGACATATATATAAAAGGAAGGGTTATTAAAATCTCCCCAACATATAACAAATCTTCATCGAGCTGTACTCCCATATCTCTAAGATTCTGGTAAAAATGATCAGGCCACTGACCCCGCGTATCCACATATATCTCCCATGATTCCTCTTGATCATGGACATGTTTCCACAATACACAAAATATTAGAATTGTCTTTCCCTACAACAATTTCTCACTGAAACCCAACACACGCATGATATTAACCTCAAAGGAAACATTGGTCCCAATCTTAACATTATCCACATCGATCTCATGATAAGGTTCAGTCTGATACCATTGAAGTTGTGAACCCTAAAAAATTTCATGCATAATATTGTACCCCTATAGAAGATCCAATTAGTATGCCACCCACACAATTCTCTCCAAAACCTAAAATGGTCTAAGAAACCTAGGTTCTAACTTTCCCTGTATCCATATCATATGGTGACCCAATATAGGAGGCACCCGAAAGAAAATATGATCAACCACTATAAACTCTAGGGGTTATCGAATTATATCATCATACGAATTTTTTCAACATTGTGCAATAATTATAAACTTATGAATAAACTAAACCTACTCCAATGTCTCCTATACAATACTCAACCCCAATAACTCTGACCCACCTTCCTCCATCCAACATAGAGCTGATCTACATAGCCAAAAATAATGTAACATCCCAGAATAGGCAATTTCAGTTCCATTTCTAAATACATAAACATTAAAAATGTGACCCAATTTATTTCACCTTAACTTACAATATCAAAATTAAATATCAAATCACTTACGTACCAAAGGACCTTTTAGACTTTGAGTTTTAGTGAATTATGAAAAAATATTAATAATTTGGCTTTATAAACAGCTAGTTCATATAGATCAACATTATCTCCCATTATACCCATGTTTTATTATTTCAAAATAGACCATTAACATAATCCATGTAAAATCTTTATAGATAAAATTAATTTAACATCTTTCCTCACAACTTGGAAAAAAGACACATAAGAAAAGGGTGAGCTCAGATTCTTAGTAAGTGTACACATGGGAGATATGTAAGAATAATACAAGGGTATGATAACATAAGAATAACTTTTGGATATCATACCATTTATGTCAATGATATTATACATGAGTTAGGGAATAATTAATGGAATTTAATAAGACATTAATATTGAGGAAATAAAGAGCATAATCCATGAAATCCTAACATATTTATATTACATAGAATTTTTTGCAGACACATTAACATGTAAAATCATTCTCTATATGTCAAGGATCATTGCCAAAACATAACAGGGCACTTCATGGGGGCTTCACCTACTGGGCGGGACACACCACCATCCCTAGTTTTCTTCCTTTCCTTATAATGATCAGGTTTACCATTCTTCCCTTAGTGTATCAAGCTCTTCGACTTGTTTTATATCATAATCTCATGATATATAAATCTTTACACAATACATTGGGGGGATATATAGGTCCCATATATCAAATAATGAAAACTAGACATTTTTGGTTGACAATAACATAAATCAATCATCATAAAAATGAACCAATAATAGAAATAATAAGGATAAAATCCTTGAATCATGACCCCAATAAAGCATAAGTAACATCAAATAATGTTATCTTAAATGGAAAATTATTTTCAAAGATCATTTAAAATATTTCTTGAGAAAAATAATAATATAAAACCTTTGATATATAATGTAATAATAGAAAAATAATGTAATAATAGAAAAATACATTTCTATTTTGGAAAAAAATTTAAATCATAGATCATTTTGAGAACCTTTTTCTTGAAAATGATCTTTAAAAATTATAAAGTAAGTTTTAAAAACCATTTTAAACATATTTTAAATCATTTTCCATGAAAATTCACAATAGATCATTTAAAACACTTTTAAAACAATTTAAGAGAAATTTATTTTAAAGGAACATAGATTTTTGACTGAATAGAGAATTACATGGAACTAATAATATCTTGAAAATGAGGATATTAATGACACAACATATCAAAGGGAAGTTTATACACATCTTATAAGAATATTTGTGGATAACATAACATGTGTCTCAAAGAAGGAAAATTGAGACAAAATAACCATACTAATTTGGTAACTTTTGAACCGTAAACCCCATTAAAGAGAGAACATAAAATGGAAATTTAAATACAAAAATATTTAAGTATAAATATCATATATTAAATTAATTTGTATTTTATACACCCCACAAAAGAAATGAGGGTTGAATATGGCATAAGTCTCACAGAAATAAAATTGAGACTAGAAATCCCTTTACAATTATCATATCATTGAAGTGAGAATTAATAAAATGAATTAATTATTTGTATTCAATGTAAATAAATAGAAAAAAATTAGAAATAAAATATAATATAACAAATATTAATTTTATACATAATCATATAATGACATAATCAAGGAAACAATAGTTTGACCTAATGAATCGAAAACCGAGTTAAGAATTCTCTTACCTCGATTGTCGACTTTTTTTGTTCATATTGATAAATAATGTATAACAAATATGTATTAATTATACATTTATTCCATAAAAATATACTTATAATACCATTTATGAGTTATTTATAAAATCTTATCATCTTTTTATTAATATATTGTTATTAAAATCACTGTTATGGGTGATAACTCCTTTGTTTCCCAAGATTATATTGGTTCAGAAGTCTTGGCCCTTATACTTTGATATTTGTTCCCATAATTTTGAAAATGTTAATAATATTATAAAAATAATATATAATAATTATATACATATTTATATCAATTAATATAATGTAGAAATATAAAATTAATTACACCATTTATGGAGATCGAAGTTCATACATAAGCATGAACATTATTTTCATTTTTCGATTGATGGATTGATAGAAAGGTAAATAATAATGCATATTTTTTAAATTAATATTTATATCATATATAAATATATATATTAATTAAATCTATAATAATACCCATCCATAAAATATGGCGAGGAAAAATAAATTGTATAGGTACATTGAGACGGTAAGTTGTATGTACACACAAGTGATACTTTAACTTATTTTTGATGTGAAAGAGGGTTTGTAATGTTGATTTAATAATCATAATAAAATTTAAGAATATTTATTATAATTAAATTATTATTTTATGATAGAAAATATTATATTTATTGGAGTTAAGGAAGGGTAGAAAAAGAAATTGATCGATTAGAGCGATTACCTATTCTTCGAAAGGCCCCCTTTGAATATCCTCTAAAGGGATCTAGTTTTGGTATTTTGAGAATACCAGAAACTATATAATGTGGCTAAGGAAGTGGAGAATATAAATTTTCAGAGTATTGTCATGTTGGAAGGCTCAAAAAGATGAACTGAGGTGAGGGAGGAAGTGCCCTTTTATAATTGAGGATAGAGGCACTTTTAGAAATTCTCAAAATATTAAATTATAATAAATTAAATATTAATAAAAATACCTCAAAAATGATATTAGTTAGAATATAAAATATTATAGTGTTGTAATATCATTAGCCAATATATTTTAGACAATTTTATGTGTTATTTTTAACCTTATCGTTTTGATTATCCCTTCGTTAACCCATTTTAATTTTCAGTACATAAAAAAACATAATATTAAAAAATATTAATTTTTACTTAAATGATTTGAATTGTCCATAAGTAGGAACTTTATAAAATTTTAGAACATATTCTAATCACTTTGTGTTTTTAAATGTTTTTAAAATAATTTAATAATATATTATTTTCATAAAATATCATTAGTGTCAATTTTGACACTATTCATTACATTGACCTTATGAAAATCAAAACAATAATATAAATTAGAAAAAAAATCATTTAATATATCCATAATATTTCATAGTAACCTATACAAATTTTTGGGGATCATTATTTTATTAAAATTATATTTATTTTAATATTTTTAATATAATTTTTTTCATTTATCTGTTAGTTAAATGATTACCACATCATCATAGTGTAATTATTTATGGTAATTATTTAATTTATAAAAATTATAAATAAATTACCATGATATATATAAATATAAATTATATTTCAAAAAAATATTTATAGTATGAAATATCTATTGTTTAACCCCATATTAAAAATAAGAGCGTGACATGTTTTACTTTTCATTAAATTAAATACTATAAAATTCATAATAATATTCAAGTGGCTTCAAATGGTGATTAGTTATACCCTTGTATGATTATGGTCGATATATACTAAACCAATAATATTTATTCAGGTGTTTTAGTATTTTAATGGTTCCTATCATTTTAATTAAAACCATTTTTCATCTTCTTACACATGCACTGCATGAGTGTTGGATACGAATTAAAGATAATTATATCACATATAAAAATTAAAAATATATTACTGACATAAAAATAAATAAATTAATCTCAATATAATCATTTGTATTCATTGATAACCTATTTTCTCTATGTGGACGCATAATAGATATTTCTTAAAAAAGAAAGTGACATTTTCTGACTTTCATTGATTTAAATATTATATAAGTCATTTTCATGGACAAGTGTCCATTAAATAATTCAATTTCTAAAAATTTTGAGATTGGGTTTGAATTTAATTAATCCATTAAAATTTCACCAAGTTTTAGTGTAATTTAAAAAAATTTATAATATTATTTTTACCCTTAATTACCCGATTTACTCTTAATGGCGGTAACAAAAATTTAGCATAGTTACTATTTATATTGAACAAAATAAAAGGGACCTATTTTCTAAATTTGAACATTCTGAATCAAAATTAGTAATAATATTTTCAAAATTCAAAACATAGATGTTACAGAATTTAATTTAATATAAAACTTGTAAAATTCCATGAAATTTTTTTTTTCAGAAAAATACCCTTTTAAATCATAAAATGTTTTTATAATAAATTAATATATAATTTTAAAAATAAATCCATAATTAGATTATTATAAATTATAATGAACTAATTAAAATTTAAAACTAATCCAAAACATAATATTACCCTGTAATGTCTTTAATATAAAATATGCTTCTCTATAAAAATGAATATTTTCACTATTCATGAAAAGATAGAAGTTTTCAGAAAAACCCAAAAATTAAACATAAGATAATTTTGACATTCAAATTTCAAAAAATAAGTTAATTTTTTAAAATTAAATTTATAAAAGTCTCTAATTTTAGTTTTAAAATAATTCATCCATTAAAAGCAGCAAAAATGCCTTTTAGAGAAATGTAACTTTTTTATGCTTAAAAATGGGATTGTGCTGATTTTATGACTATAAAACATATTGGTTGAATTAAAAAAAATTAATTGAAAATATAATATATAAATTTTATGACTTAGTTTATTCCAATAATTCTCACCAATTTAATTACTAGGTTATGATGTTTTTGTTTAAATAATTATAATAATAAAATGCTACTTCGTAGAAACATATTGTTCTATGTAACACAATCTATGCTAGTGTGGCATGCAGCACAAGTTTAACTTGATGCAGAATATAACGAAACATGTATTTATATAATAACAATTTTTTCATTTCTATTAATATTTATGAATAAGATATTAATTTTATGTCAAATAGGAAACATTCTCTGATAGTATATTCAACATGAAACAATGGGTTTCCTTGAAATCTTACGTTGCACACAACTTTGAGTTATACCAAAAAATAAAATAATAACATTATTATTTAAAATGGTAGTTAACGCATAACCGTTGTATTTTTAAGAATAAACATAACTAACTACATTATGATTAAACATGTTTGTTAAATGTTTTTACATTCATTAAATAAATTTTAGAGGCTTAAAATAAGAATGAATCTTATTTTAAGCATGAAATACTATAATATTCTTTAAAAGGTCGATTATCACCTTTAGAGGGAGAATACTTTCTAAATATAGTTTTTGAATCTTTTGTATATTCTATTTGAAAAAATAAAATTCTTCTTCAGAAGCAAGACATCAAAATTTACTTTGGATGAAATTTTGGTTTTTTCCTCACGAAGTTCAGTTTTTATGAATAGTGAAAAATATTACATTTTAATTTAAAACTACATATAATCTAATCTATTTATATAGTTAGATTGTAATTTTAATTGGTTTTAAAGTGTAATTGGATTATATTTCTATCATTTAATCTAACGTTGGTCATTATAAGTAATTCTAATTTGAAATTGGATATAAACACATATCAATCTTTTGATAGTTATTATTTCTTAAAAACCCTATTTTTGGTTTTGACAACGAGAATTAATTTTAAATTAGTTACTACAAATTCTATGTTTTGAATTTGGAAAAATGGATTCGATATTTTCAATCAAGAGGTAAAAATTGAGTTAAAATGTACCTTTAATTTTTAGACATTATGAATAGTAACTTCATTAATTATTTTATTTACCATGGTTAAAGGGTAAATCTGGTAAATAAGGGTAAAAAATAATATTATAATAATATTAAATTACCATAACACGTGTCCTAATGTTATTGGATGAGATATGTATGACCATGGGCATCCTTGGGTCGATTTTGGGACCCCATTGAGCCACTTGGTTGTGAAAATGAAATTTTATAAGAATTAATTTAATGTAATAAAAAATGTAACATACACTTGTATCTTTTAGCAAAACAATTTTGATATGAGGTTATATAAGTGTAATTTTACACTATAAATATCCATTAGAAATATAAGAATATTTCCTACATCATGGTATTTTATTTATAATTTTTATACCTCAATTAATCAAATTTATTTATGATAGAATGTGTATATAGTGATTTCTTTAATAATGAATGATTTAAAGAAATAAAATTACAAATATTAAAATAATTTTTTTTGAATTTTTTTATGCCATCCAAGAACATTAGGGATAAGTATGAGTTGTTATCTTTTAATTAATGAAGTTTTTTAGAAATAATATTGTAACTTTTTGACCCTAGTTACCTAAAGTTGGTGCATTATTACATAACATTTAAATGATCACAAGAGATCAAGCCTCGAAATACCGATTTGTTTAGTAGCCTTGGAAGTACTAGATACATACACAAGTTTTACATTACATCATGAAATAATGAAAAACAAAATCGTTTCCCCTTTTAAAACACTCATATCCTATAGATTATCCCTGCAGGCAATCATAATATACTTTTTCACATCCTGGAAAAAATAAAACAAAATAAAGGGGTGACCTCAGATGCTCAATAAGGACAACAATATAGTGGACACTTTCATAAATAATCATAAAAATTGAAGGTAATGTATAAGACTAAAACACAAGGCTTTTAAAATTAATCTTTAGAATAAAATGGCAAAGATAAATTAAATAATATCATTTACTTACTCACATGGATATTCTACTATTCGAATAATCACATGTAATATCAATAGCTAATTTCATAATTATGGAATGCATAATATCGAACATCATAACCACATATTCAAGGCCTCGTGCCAAGAAAAAAAATATTTTGTCAATTCCTTGTGCGAAAACACTAGTTTGTCTCATGAGACCTACTGATGCATCGAGGAGCTATAACAGGCTCCACCTGTCACTTATTAAGTCCAATGCATTCCTCATATGAAATGGTTGAAACATAACATAAACATTCGTATTAAAACTAGCATACAAAATGTTAATACTTTAACTATAAACCATTAATGGTTTAAAAATAACACATCCATAGTCAAACATATCACAAAACCTTCAATACAATATGGAAGATTGTATCATAATAAGTCAACTTCAAACATGTGTAAAATCCATCAAAGGATTTTGACATAGATGAAATAAAAACTAATCGAGAGAAATATCTCTTTCTATTTTGAAATAATATAAAAGTAAAATAATTATAATAGAAATAATTTATTTTGAAAATACTCTTATAAGATTTTAAGGGAAGCTTCAAAGGTGTTATAATAGCAGAAGATAGCCGCACTCGCCATATAAGTTAAAATTTTTTTTACCTCAATTTGTCAAAAAGGCCATAAAGTACCTTGTTTGGAAAGAGACGGAAAGATTCCTTTTGAAAAAATTTATAAAAATTCAAACAAGATTATAAATGACTTTAACACATAATCTAGGAAATAGAAAAAATGTTCTGAAATACATTTTTAAGAAACATGGATGTGGATAATAAAGAAGTCTCGTAGATAGTGACATATAAACAAACTCGAATAATAAAGAGATTGTAAAATTAACTTTTACCTAGTAATTTTCCTTGTTCGAGGGTACATTAACCTTATGTATAATAGTTAAATCATTGTTATTAATTTATAAAATAACTATATACATAAATATGATATCATATATGATCTTCTAATATTGCTTTGTTAATAATATTCAAGTAATATCATTGTTTCGGGTGTTAACTGATTCATTTTCCTTTACATGTTTTGTTACGTAAGTAATATTTTATGTGGATAGGATGTATTTTATTCATATAAAAAATTATATAAAGTTCTTAAAAATTATTTTTAATCATAAAATGAAAATTATTCTTGAATGGTTATGATGGTGAATGAATCTCATTGCGTTCGGGGAGACGGTAATCCATACCTTCGCATGAGCGCCAATATCATTCTATTTATAGTAAAATCATATGTAATTGGATGTTATATCATATATAAAGAATCATTAACATGTTATATTTATTATATACATCAATTATACTCATTATAATACCCATCCAGATAATGAAGTGTTGAATAACAAACTACACCATGATATAGAGACGGTAGACTGTACGTACACACGTATGGTGACTTTTTCATTCATAGGATGGATAGAATAATGAATATGATTGTACCATATTTATAATAACATCCCAATATATAGAAGGTACCAGAGTAATTACTTTGGTTTGGAAACAACAAAGAAAGAGGAAGTGGAAGTAGAAAAGAACTTTTAAAGAGGCGATGAAATTATTACCTCTTCTTCGTGTGCTTCCTTTTGATTTGATCAAAAGGGATCTTTAGGATGGATTTATGATAAAATTAAGGCCTCTTGGTTGAATTGAGAGTATTTGGGAGGATATTTTAGTAGGTTTTGTTTCACGACCCGCCCTCGGGGCCCATGCCGTGACTACCCGAAGCCTGCCTTCCATAGGCCAGGGGCTGGCGACTAGCACCAAGGCATAAATCCCGGTAAAAAGGGAAGACATTGACTTTGTAAAGTAAACAAGAACCACAGAGTAAGAAAGCAGAAAAGTAAACACTAAGTAAAAACAGAGTACCACTGGAGTGCAGAAAAGTAAATGGGCCAGTATATAAACCCAAACTGAAAGTAAAGTATAACTCGAAAGGGAAAACAGCAATTGTAAAGTAAAAGCCGCTACACCGAGCTGTCCACTAGAAATCCCACCTGAAGGGTGGGTACAGATAGCTCCACTGCTCCTCGGGTCCTGCCTTCCTCTCCGAGCACGTCCCGCCCAATGGTCCACCTCCAGGTACCGTCCTGCTCAGCAAGCCTCAACCACGATTAACGTTGTTCATCGTCTGCAACCAACACAATGTAGTGCGGGCATAGCCCGTGCAGGGGTGAGTATAAGCTACTCAGTAGGGACCCCGAGACCCCCGAAGGTCTCCCAAAATCCACAAAGGATAAACCACAAAGGATAGATACAAACACGAAGTAACAACCGACACTACATAGGTATATGACCATACGTATACCTAAGTCATCAATTACAACATGCTCCAACGTCCGAGCCCAAGTACAACTCAGTCCACACCGGAAAGTATACGTATTACACAAAGGAAAGCAAAACGAAATCCACACAGGATAGTACAACACAATCCACACAGGAAAGCAATAGGATTCAGCTCACATAGGTATACTTCTTCGGTAGACGATAGAGATGATCACTGATCCATCTAAGTCGTCGGACCCACAAAGGATCGATAGGTACTAACCCCCGCAAAGACCCACACAGGATCGGACCCACACAGGATCTGTAGGCGCTGGTTCACACAGGACCGCTGAGTGCAGACCCACACAAGATCGGACCCACACAGGATCGGTAGCACTGATCCACACAGGTTCGCTGAGTGCTGTAGTCGTCGTCGTCGAATCCACTGAGGATCTCTGCACTATCGTCGTCGCAGTCACAGTAGCAGTCACAACCATCTCTAGGGTTCCCGCACACAGCAAGCTCGTTCGGGAGGGTCCGCTCCACGAGCCGAGAGGTTAATACATCAACTGTCACAAAGTATAGAGTTGATGTATCCAAAAGTTCCGTATCGTCAACATGAACACAACGTCGCAGACGGCACGTCGATCGGACGCCCAGTCAGAGAGTTATTGGCTTTTTCGTTCTAGGGGCCCGGTTGGTTTTTAAGGCAAAACCAACCCGACCGTACTCCACCTGCGTCCAAACCTCGGGTGGAGTATGCCAAAAGATCCCTCTCACTAAGATAATTTTGACATTCAAATTTCAAAAAATAAGTTAATTTTTTCCAATTAAATTTATAAAAGTCTCTAATTTTAGTTTTAAAATAATTCATCCATTAAAAGCAGCAAAACTGCCTTTTTGAGAAATGTAACTTTTTTATGCTTAAAAATGGGATTGTGCTGATTTTATGACTATAAAACATATTGGATGAATTAAAAAAAATTAATTGAAAATATAATATATAAATTTTATGACTTAGTTTATTCCAATAATTCTCACCAATTTAATTACTAGGTTATGATGTTTTTGTTTAAATAATTATAATAATAAAATGCTACTTCGTAGAAACATAGTGTTCTATGTAACACAATCTATGCTGGTGTGGCATGTAGCACAAGTTTAACTTGATGCAGCATATAACGAAACATGTATTTATATAATAACAATTTTTTCATTTCTATTAATATTTATGAATAAGATATTAATTTTATGTCAAATAGGAAAAATTGTCTGATAGTATATTCAACATGAAACAATGGGTTTCCTTGAAATCTTACGTTGCACACAACTTTGAGTTATACCAAAAAATAAAATAATAACATTATTATTTTAAATGGTAGTTAACGCATAACCGTTGTATTTTTAATAATAAACATAACTAACTAAATTATGATTAAACATGTTTGTTAAATGTTTTTACATTCATTAAATAAATTTTAGAGGCTTAAAATAAGAATGAATCTTATTTTAAGCATGAAATACTATAATATTCTTTAAAAGGCCGATTATCACCTTTAGAGGGAGAATACTTTCTAAATATAATTTTTGAATCTTTTGTATATTCTATTTGAAAAAATAAAATTCTTCTTCAGAAGCAAGACATCAAAATTTACTTTGGATGAAATTTTGGTTTTTTCCTCACAAAGTTCAGTTTTTATGAATAGTGAAAAATATTACATTTTAATTTAAAACTACATATAATCTAATTTATTTATATAGTTAGATTGTAATTTTAATTTGGTTTTAAAGTGTAATTGGATTATATTTCTATCATTTAATCTAACGTTGGTCATTATAAGTAATTATAATTTGAAATTGGATATAAACACATATCAATCTTTTAATAGTTATTGTTTCTTAAAAACCCTCTTTTTGGTTTTGACAACGAGAATTAATTTTAAATTAGTTACTATAAATTCTATGTTTTGAATTTGGAAAAATGGATTCAATATTTTCAATCAAGAGGTACAAATTGAGTTAAAATGTACCTTTAATTTTTAGACATTATGAATAGTAACTTCATTAATTATTTTATTTACCATGGTTAAAGGGTAAATCTGGTAAATAAGGGTAAAAAATAATATTATAATAATATTAAATTACCCTAACATGTGTCCTAATGTTATTGGATGAGATATGTATGACCATGGGCATCCTTGGGTCGATTTTGGGACCCCATTGAGCCACTTGGTTGTGAAAATGAAATTTTATAAGAATTAATTTAATGTAATAAAAAATGTAACATACACTTGTATCTTTTATCAAAACAATTTTGATATGAGGTTATATAAGTGTAATTTTACACTATAAATATCCATTAGAAATATAAGAATATTTCCTACATCATGGTATTTTATTTATAATTTTTAGACCTCAATTAATCAAATTTTTTTATGATAGAATGTGTATATAGTGATTTCTTTAATAATGAATGATTTAAAGAAATAAAATTACAAATATTAAAATAAATTTATTTTGAATTTTTTTATGCCATCCAAGAACATTAGGGATAATTATGAGTTGTTATCTTTTAATTAATGAAGTTTTTTAGAAATAATCTTGTAAATTTTTGACCCTAGTTACCCAGAGTCGGTGCATTATTACATAACATTTAAATGATCACAAGAGATCAAGTCTCGAAATACCGATTTGTTTAGTAGCCTTGGAAGTACTAGATACATACACAAGTTTTACATTACATCATGAAATAATGAAAAACAAAATTGTGTCCCCTTTTAAAACACTCATATTCTATAGCTTATCCCTGCAGGCAATCATAATATACTTTTTTCACATCCTGGAAAAAATAAAACAAAATAAAGGGGTGACCTTAGATGCTCAATAAGGATAACAATATAGTGGACACTTTCATAAATAATCATAAAAATTGAAGGTAATGTATAAGACTAAAACACAAGGCTTTTAAAATTAATCTTTAGAATAAAATGGCAAAGATAAATTAAATAATATCATTTACTTATTCACATGTATATTCTACTATTTGAATAATCACATGTAATATCAATAGCTAATTTCATAATTATAGAATGCATAATGTCGAACATCATAACCACATATTCAAGGCCTCGTGCCAAGAAAAAAAAAGATTTTGTCAATTCCTTGTGCGAAAACACTAGTTTGTCTCATGAGACCTACTGATGCATCGAGGAGCTATAACAGGCTCCACCTGTCACTTATTAAGTCCAATGCATTCCTCATATGAAATGGTTGAAACATAACATAAACATTCGTATTAAAACTAGCATACAAAATGTTAATACTTTAACCATAAACCATTAATGGTTTAAAAATAACACATCCATAGTCAAACATATCATAAAACCTTCAATACAATATGGAAGATTGTATCATAATAAGTCAACTTCAAACATGTGTAAAATCCATCAAAGGATTTTGACATAGATGAAATAAAAACTATTCGAGAGAAATATCTCTTCCTATTTTGAAATAATTTAAAAGTAAAATTATTATAATAGAAATAATTTATTTTGAAAATACTCTTATAAGATTTTAAGGGAAGCTTCAAAGGTGTTATAATAGCAGAAGATAGCCGCACTCGCCATATAAGTTAAAAAAATTCTTACCTCAATTTGTCAAAAAGGACATAAAGTACCTTGTTTGTAAAGAGACGGAAATATTCCTTTCAAAAAAATTTATAAAAATTCAAACAAGATTATAAATGAATTTAACACATAATCTAGGAAATAGAAAAAATGTTCTGAAATACATTTTTAAGAAACATGGATGTGGATAATAAAGAAGTCTCGTAGATAGTGACGTATAAACAAACTCGAATAATAAAGAGATTGTAAAATTAACTTTTACCTAGTAATTTTCCTTGTTCGAGGGTACATTAACCTTATGTATAATAGTTAAATCATTGTTATTAATTTATACAATAACTATATACATAAATATGATATCATATATGATCTTCTAATATTGCTTTGTTAATAATATTCAAGTAGTATCATTGTTTCGGGTGTTAACTGATTCATTTTCCTTTTTATGTTTTGTTACGTAAGTAATATTTGATGTGGATAGGATGTATTTTATTCATATACAAAATTATATAAAGTTATTAAAAATTATTTTTAATCATAAAATGAAAATTATTCTTGAATGGTTATGATGGTGAATGAATCTCATTGCGTTCAGAGAGACGGTAATCCATACCTTCGCATGAGCGCCAATATCATTCTATTTATAGTAAAATTGTATGTAATTGGATGTTATATCATATATAAAGAATCATTAACATGTTATATTTATTATATACATCAATTATACTCATTATAATACCCATCCAGATAATGAAGTGTTGAATAACAAACTACACCATGATATAGAGACGGTAAACTGTACGTACACACGTATGATGACTTTTTCATTCATAGGATGGATAGAATAATGAATATGATTGTACCATATTTATAATAACATCCCAATATGTAGAAGGTACCAGAGTAATTACTTTGGTTTGGAAACAACAAAGAAAGAGGAAGTGGAAGTATAAAAGAACTTTTAAAGAGGCGATGAAATTATTATCTCTTCTTCGTGTGCTTCCTTTTGATTTGATCAAAAGGGATCTTTAGGATGGATTTATGATAAAATTAAGGCCTCTTGGTTGAATTGAGAGTATTTTGGAGGATATTTTAGTAGGTTTTGTTTCACGACCCGCCCTCAGGGCCCGTGCCGTGACTACCCCAAGCCCGCCTTCCATAGGCCAGGGGATGGCGACTAGCACCAAGGCGTAAATCCCGGTAAAAAGGGAAGACATTGCCTTTGTAAAGTAAACAGGAACCACAGAGTAAGCAAGAGGAAAAGTAAACACTAAGTAAAAACAGAGTACAACTGGAGTGCGGAAAATTAAATGGGCCAGTATACAAACCCAAACTGAAAGTAAAGTACAACTCGAAAGGGAAAACAACAATTGTAAAGTAAAAGCCGCTACACCGAGCTGTACACTGAAAATCCCACCTGAAGGGTGGGTACAGATATCTCCACTGCTCCTCGGGTCCCGCCGTCCTCTCCGAGCACGTCCTGCCCAATGGTCCACCTCTAGGTACCGTCCTGCTCAGCAAGCCTCAACCACGATCAACGTTGTCCGTCGTCTGCAACCAACACAACGTAGTGCGGGCATAACCCGTGCAGGGGTGAGTATAAGCTACTCAGTAGGGACCCCGAGACCCTCGAAGGTCTCCCAAAATTCACAAAGGATAAACCACAAAGGATAGATACAAACACGAAGTAACAACCGACACTGCTTAGGTATATGACCATACATATACCTGAGTCATCAATTCCAATACGCTCCAACGTCCGAGCCCAAGTACAACTCAGTCCACACAGGAAAGTATACGTATTCCACAAAGGAAAGCAAAACGAAATCTACACAGGATGGTACAACACAATCCACACAAGAAAGCAACAGGATTCAGCTCACATAGGTATACTTCTTCGGTAGACGATAGAGATGATCACTGATCCATCTATGTCGTCAGACCCACAAAGGATCGATAGGTACTAACCCCCGCAAAGACCCACACAGGATCGGACCCACATAGGATCTGTAGGCACTGGTTCACACAGGACCGCTGAGTGCAGACCCACACAGGATCGGACCCACACAGGATCGGTAGCACTGATCCACACAGGTTCGCTGAGTGCTGTAGTCGTTGTCGTCGAATCCACTGAGGATCTCTGCACTGTCGTCGTCACAGTCACAGTAGCAGTCGCAGCCAGCTCTAGGGTTCCCGCACACAGCAAGCTCGTTCGGTAGAGTCCGATCCACGAGCCGAGAGGTTGATACATCAACTGTCACAAATTATAGAGTTGATGTATCCAAAAGTTCCGTATCGTCAACAGGAACACAACGTTGCAGACGGCGCGTCGATCGGACGCCCAGTCTGAGAGTTATTGGCTTTTTCGTTCCAGGGGCCCGGTTGGTTTTTAAGGCAAAACCAACCCGACCGTACTCCACCTGCATCCAAACCTTGGGTGGAGTATGCCAAAAGATCCGTCTCAATAAGAGGAACTCAACAAAGCTGACGGCACGTCAATCGGACGTCCGTTGTTCAAGATATGAGCGTTTCCGCTCCGAGGGCCCGGTTGGTTTTGTGTACGAACCAAGCCGGCCGAACACAATGTGTTCTGAAACCTTGAGTGCAATATACTGAAACGACCGTCTCGATCCAAGGATCGCATCGCCACTGACGGCGCATCGTTTGGAAGTCCGTAGCCCGAGTTATGGGCATTTGAATTTAAACCGCTCGGTAACGGGGGTTTCGGGCCCGGGCCGTCCCGGCCCGAGACCCCCCGGTTGGCCCGAGCCGGGTCGACCCGCCCCGGACAGGGTCGACCCGGACCGGCACGGCCCGGCGCGGCGCGGCCCGACCTGGCCTGGCCTGGCGGACCGGCCAGGCGCGCTGCCAGCTCGGCCGTAAGCCGAGCTGATTGGAAAACGGGGGGGCCGCCTGCCCCCCTTTGTGAAAATGCCCCCCCCCCTCATTATGGGGGGGGCCGTTTATTTGTTGTTCGGGGGATTAATTCCCCCCGGTTTGCCTCCCTTCCGGCCGGCCCGACCTGGCCGGCCGGTTCTTCCGCAACGGGACCGGCAAAGGCCGGTCCCCCTTCCGGTTTCTAACACCGGCGGCCCGGCTGGCCGCCGGTCTTCTCCTTCCACCGCGGCTCGGAACTAGCCGTGGCCTTCGACATCCGGCGCGGTGCGACGGCACCACGCCCCTCCGCCGCGGCCCCGTTCCGGCCGCGGCGCCTTCGACTTCCCTCGACGCGACGCGACGACATCGCGTCCTTGAAATTTTCATTCCATGGCGCGGCGCGACGACATCATGCATATCTTTCGCAATATACCACGTGGTGCGACGACACCACGTTTTTTTGTATCAACCTCAAGAAACCATCACGAAAAACAAAGGACTAGGGTCGGCCGTGTTTGTGCGGTCCGACCCCCCTCACGTTATTCGATAACAAAAAGGGTTTTAATCCACGATCATCACCAAGTTTGTATTCACGAACAAATAAATAAATAAACCCCTACATCGGTTTCAAGTGCGGAGCACGTCAACAAACCGCGGAAGACAAGCGTCGCGGAGGTCGGGCGTCGCGGAAACCGAACGTCGTTTCCGTTGACGTCGAGGTGCGTCCAAAGAGGTACGTCGTTGGAGAAGCTTCGTAAGCTGACGGAGATAATCCGAGGAGGAAACGGCGTCTCCTTTCGTTGACACGGGAAGAAGATCAAAGACGCGGCATCGTCGATCTTTGGAAAAACACCGGCTACGAAAAAGAGAAGCGGTGTTCTTCGTCGGAGTTTAAGTGTTCTTCGTGTTCTTCGTCAAGGTTGAAGAAGAAGGAGAGAACTTCCCAAATCCTCTCAAGGTGGAAAAGGATACCAACCAAAATAAAATAAGCTTAAAGCTTATTTTATTTACACAATTAAACAACTTGAATTTCAAAAGTTTGAAATTAAAACAACTCAACTCAATAAATAACCCAAGTTGTCAAGATTAATTAGAGAGGAGTTATTGGGAGTTTTGAGGGGAGTTGAGGAGTTAGGATTCGTGTGGGCCCCACCACACTTAATCCTCTCAAGGGAGGTTAAGTGGATGTGGGTCCCACCTCTAACTCCCTTTGGGAGGATATAACCAACATGGGTAAAAATAAAATGTGTTTCCACATTTTATTTAACTTCATTTTATTTCCCCCAAAACTAACTCTCAACCCGCATAAAACGCAACCTTGGAAAATGTCCCCTTAAGCGAATATTGGCGCTGCGAGTTCATCGGTGCCCTCGGAATTTGATTCCGGGCACCGGTTCAAAAGTTAGAAATTCCCACTCATTCGTTCACTGAACGTACCCGAGCCAATCTTCAAAAATTGATTCCAGGCACTCTGGGCCTCAGATTCAGGTGCCGTCAGAAACCGCGTTCTTGTAAAATTCCAAAGAAAATTAAGAAAAAATTTCCCTTGAATTTTACGGGTCTTTACATTACTCCCACCTCAGGGATTTACGTCCCCGTAAAGATACATCAAAACTAGGGAAAAAAATGAGGGTACTAAGCATGCATCTGAGCCTCCCGCTCCCAAGTGCTCTCCTGGAGATTCCCGTGCTGCCATCTGATGCGCACTAGAGGAATCGACCATCCACGTAGGACCTGCTCCTGTCGATCCTCGATCTCCACTGGGACCTCCGTAAAAGTCGCCACATCATCAACGTCAAGCTCCCCATGGTCAATGATGTGCATTGAGTCATGCACGTATCTCCTCAGCTGAGACACGTGGAAGACGTCGTGCACCCGATGTAACTGAGGTGGTAGAGCCAGGCGATAAGCCACCTCGCCAATCCTGCTAAGGACCTGGAAGGGTCCGATGAAGCGTGGAGATAACTTGACGCCTCGGAAAAATCTCCGTATACCACGTCGAGGTGAGACCCGCAAGAAGACGTGGTCGCCATCCTCGAACTCTAGTGGCCTCCGCCTCCTGTCATCATATGACTTCTGCCGGCTCTGAGCTGTCCTCATCCGCTCCTGGATGACCTGGACCTTCTCTGTCATGGCCTGGACCATCTCCAGTCCCAAAAGTGCTGACTCCCTAGGGTCTGTCCAGCACAAAGGAGATTTACAAGGTCGGACGTACAACGCCTCGTATGGTGCCATCTCGATGGTGGAGTGGTAGCTGTTGTTGTACGCAAACTCCACCAAGGGTAGGTGGTCCTCCCAGCTACGACCAAAGTCGAGGACACATGTGCGGAGCATGTCCTCGAGAGTCTGAATGGTCCTCTCTGTCTGACCATCTATCTGAGGGTGAAAGTCTGTGCTCAGATGTAGCTGCGTCCCGAACGCCTCCTGTAATCCCTTCCAAAGCCGGGAAGTAAAGCGAGCATCTCGATCGGAGACGATAGATGATGGCACACCGTGAAGCCACACAATCTCCTGAACGTAAAGACGTCCCAAGCTCTCCACTGAGCCCTGATCCCTGATGGGTAAGAAGTGAGCCGACTTGGTGAGTCGGTCGACAATCACCCAGATGGAGTCATGACCTCTGGAAGTGCGTGGAAGTCTAGTCACGATGTCCATCGATATCCCGCCCCACTTCCACTCCGGGACCTCCAAGGGCTGTACCAAGCCTGCTGGTACCTGGTGCTCAGCCTTCACTTGCTGGCAGGTGAGGCATCGAGAAACGAACTCTACCACAGCCTTCTTCTTGCCCGCCCACCAGTGCTGTTGTCTGAGATCCTGGTACATCTTCGCCACTCCAGGATGTACCGCCAAAGGAGAAGTGTGAAACTCTCTCAGCACCTCCTCTCGCAAAGCGATTGGTACCATGGTACGTCCTCTGAAAAGGACGTCGTGCTCTGCTCCAAGGGAGAAACCATCAGGTGCCTGTCCCGAGGATATCTGTGCACGCCGCGTCTCACAGTCAGCGTCCCCACGTTGTGCCTCTCTAACCCGCTGCAGAAGTGGAGGAGAGACTGTGAGAGACTGAAGGAAGGCTGCTCCGTGTCTATCCACGAAGGATATCTGCAAAGAGTTTAGCTGCTCCGTCGCCTCCTCAAGTAGTTGAATGCCCGTCCTCCTGCTGAGGGAATCGGCTACCACGTTCCCCTTCCCAGGAGTATAGACTATCTCAAAGTCATAGTACTGGAGGAACTCGAGCCATCGCCGCTATCTCAGGTTCAGGTCCTTCTACGAGAAGATATACCTGAGACTCTGATGATCAGAAAAGACTCTAAAGTGCTCGCCCATCAGGTAGTGTCGCCATGTCTTCAGAGCGAAGACCACTGCTGCTAACTCCAGGTCATGGGTAGCGTAGTTCTGCTCATGTGGCCTCAACTGTCGTGATCCATAGGCGATAAATGCCCACTCCTGAATCAGAACACATCCGAGTCCGGTCCTTGATGCATCGCAGTAGACTACGTACCCTACTCCCTCCTCAGGCAACCTCAAGATAGGTGCGCTGGTCAATCTTTGTCTCAGCTTTTGGAAGCTCTGCTGACATCTGACTGACCACACGAAGGGTTTCCCCTTCCTCCTTAACGTTCTGCAAAGCTACAAAGATTTCTCCTTTGCCGAAAAGTGAAATCCGGTCTCATCCCCTGGATGAACCACGTTCCTTGCCTAATACAGTCAAGCCCGTCATGATTAGTTAATTCATGGCATGGATGACGTCGTAAGGCCTCGACGCTGCTACCAAGAGATCCAACCGTTACTCTCGCCTCCAAGGGTTGAGTCACACTGTCGGCATCAATGTGTGGTCACTGGGTCCCCTCCAGTAAGAATCTCGCAAGTGAGGGTCAAGTCAACAGTTTTTTTAAACTGGAACCTCTTAGTAAAAACAAACAAAAGACAAGAAAGCAAAAGTCACCAATGTAAGTGTCTTTTATTACTTCAACTCAAAGTACAAGGACACAAGGAAACACAAACTAAGAAGCTAGAGGAATTATGGGAAAAGGCCTCTATGCCTGGAGCTAGTCCCACACTAGTCCACCCGCTTCCGAAGCTCCATGATCGTAAGCTTCAGCTGACTAAAGCTGTGCTCTCCCCTGAGGTCGGGGTGGACCTCCTGGTGGTGGTGGTGGTAGAGCCTCAAAGCGTCGTCCACCACCTGCTGCTCGGCCAGCTCCTCTGCCTCGTCCGCCTTCTCCCTGCGGACCGCCACGGTCGAACCTCTGCCTCTGCCTAGGTGGTTCCTCAACCGTCTGCTGCTCCTCTACATGGAGGGTCGGGCAGTCACGAGCCATGTGGCCCTACCCGCCGCATGCATAGCACTGTATTCCACTTGTAAGACTGGTTCTGTTGCGTGTGCCCCGCACCTCCGAGCCTGTATGCTGTGGTCGTCTGCCTGAGGGTCTGGTCTGCCTGGACCCCTGAGTCATCCGTCGACTGCCTGCTGTAGATGACTCTGCCACGTGCCACCCTACGGTGGGTCTCGGCGTTGGTGTAGACTCAGCAAGGAAGCTCTCGATCAAAAGGGCCCGCTCCAGTACTCCCGTCTGAGTTGGAATGGTGAGGGAGATCAGCGATGCCCTGATATTGTGTATCAATCCCTGCTCGAAGGTCTGGGCCCAGAAGAATGAGTCCCGTACCATGTCAGTCGAGTAGCGCGAGAGATCGGTAAATCTCGCAGTGTACTGAGCAACTGTCATGTTGCCCTGCTGCAGCTAAAGAAGCTCCTGAATGCGCACCGCACGAAGGGTGGCTGAGACGAACTCCGAGTGGAAGAGGCTATCAAAGTCCGTCCAAAGTAGAGATGCCTCATCGTGTAGCTGGAGCATCAAGCTCCACCGTCGTCCTACTGCTGCGTGCAGTAGGCTCGCCGCGAGGATCACCATGAGGTCTGCTGGTGTCCTCACTAGCCTGAAAACTCATACTACTGCCTCCAGCCAGTCCTCTGCTGCCTGGGGGTCCGTCTCCCCACGGAACCTAGGCGGTCGCTGGCGCTGGAACTCGTGCAGAGCTCCAAGGTGACGTGCATCGTCAGCGGCTGGTGCTGGAAGCATCGTTGGCTCGGCGGGTAGTGCTACTGCCGGTGCCACTGCTAACAAAGGGCCCTGCAACGAGGCCTCGTCGCTCGGTGGGCTGTCATCACGCTCGACTCTCAGAACCCTAGCTGGCTGCCGTCGTGGGGCCATCCTGAAAAGGAAACAGGTGCGCCACGGTCAGAACAATATACCTGGTGAGCTGATACAAAGTAATCACAAAGAAAACTTGAAACACACATGCAATCAATGTTTTCATGCATTAAGTCGGAAATCAGAAGTCAGGGTCCAGGTGTACGGATACGTCTGCCGCCGCACCAACACTGGAATCCCTGGACTGATAACCACACTCAATACGCTAAACACTATTTCTTCACATAGAAAAGATCAGAGTTCGCGGTAGAACCGAACTCCTCTGATACCAATTTGTCACGACCCGCCCCCGGGGCCCGTGCCGTGACTACCCCAAGCCCGCCTTACATAGGCCAGGGGATGGCGACTAGCACCAAGGCGTAAATCCCGATAAAAAGGGAAGGAATTGCCTTTGTAAAGTAAACAAGCACCACAGAGTAAGCAAGCAGAAAAGTAAACACTAAGTAAAAATAGAGTACAAATGGAGTGCGGAAAAGTAAATGGGCCAGTATACAAACCCAAACTGAAAGTAAAGTACAACTCGAAAGGGAAAACAACAACTGTAAAGTAAAAGCCGCTACACCGAGTTGTCCACTGGAAATACCACCTGAAGGGTGGGTATAGATAGCTCCACTGCTCCTCGGGTCCCGCCGTCCACTCCGAGCACGTCCCGCCCAGTGGTCCACCTCCAGGTACCGTCCTGCTCAGCAATCCTCAACCACGATCAACGCTGTCCGTCGTCTGCAACCAACACAACGTAGTGCGGGCATAGCCTGTGTAGGGGTGAGTATAAGCTACTCAGTAGGGACCCTGAGACCCCCGAAGGTCTCCCAAAATCCACACAGGATAAACCACAAAGGATAGATACAAACACGAAGTAACAACCGACACTGCTTAGGTATATGCCCATACATATACCTAAGTCATCAATTCCAATACGCTCCAACCTCCGAGCCCAAGTACAACTCAGTCCACAGAGGAAAGTATACGCATTCCACACAGGAAAGAAAAACGAAATCCACACAGGATAGTACAACACAATCCACACAGGAAAGCAACAGGATTCAGCTCACACGGGTATACTTATTCGGTAGACGATAAAGATGATCACTGATCCATCTAAGTCGTCGGACCCACAAAGGATCGATAGGTACTAACCCCCGCAAAGACCCACACAGGATCGGACCCACACAGGATCTGTAGGCACTGGTTCACACAGGACCGCTGAGCGCAGACCCACACAGGATCAGACCCACACAGGATCGGTAGCACTGATCCACACAGGATCGGTAGCACTGATCCACACAGGATCGCTGAGTGCTGTAGTCGTCATCGTCGAATCCACTGAGGATCTCTGCACTGTCGTCGTCGCAGTCAGAGTAGCAGTCACAACCAGCTTTAGGGTTCCCACACAAAACAAGCTCGTTTGGGAGGGTCCGCTCCACGAGCCGAGAGGCTAATACATCAACTGTCACAAAGTTTAGAGTTGATGTATCCAAAAGTTCCGTATCTTCAACAGGAACACAACGTCGCAGACGGCGCGTCGATCAGACGCCCGGTCTGAGAGTTATTAGCTTTTTCGTTTCAGGGGCCCGGTTGGTTTTTAAGGCAAAACCAACCCGACCATACTCCACCTGTGTCCAAACCACGGGCGGAGTATGCCAAAAGATCCTTCTCACTAAGAGGAACTCAACAAAGCTGACGGAACGTCAATCAGACGTCTGTTGCTCAAGATATGAGCGTTTCCGCTCCGAGGGCCCGGTTGGTTTCGTGTACGAACCAACCCGGCCGAACTCAAATTATTCTGAAACCTTGAGTGCGATATACCGAAACCACCGTCTCGATCCAAGGATCGCATCGCCACTGACGGCGCGTCGTTTGGAAGTCTGTAGCCCGAGTTATGGGCATTTGAATCCAAACCGCTCGGTAACGGGGGTTTCGGGCCTGGGCCGTCCCGGCCCGAGACCCCCCAGTTGGCCCGAACCGGGTCGACCCGCCCCGGACAAGGTCGACCCGGCCCGGCCCAGCCTGACCCGGCCTGGCCTGGCGGACCGGCCAGGCGCGCTGGGCGCGCTGCCAGCTCGGCCGTAGGCCGAGCTGATTGGAAAACGGGGGGGCCGCCTGCCCCCCTTTGTGAAACCGGCCCCCCCTCATTATGGGGGCCCATTTATTTGCTGGCCGGGGGATTAATTCCCCCTGGTTTGCCTCCCTTCCGGTCAGTCCGACCTGGCCGGCCGGTTCTTCCTCAACAGGACCGGCAAAGGCCGGTCCCCCTTCCGGCTTCCGACACCGGCGGCCCGGCTGGCCGCCGGTCTTCTCGTTCCGCCACGGCCCGGAACTGGTCGCGACCTTCGACGTCCGGCGCGGTGCGACGGCACCGCGCCCCTCCGCCACGGCCCCGTTCCGGCCGCGGCGCCTTCGACTTCTCTCGACGCGACGCGACGGCGTCACGTCCTTGAAATTTTCATTCCACGGCGCGGTGCGACGGCGCCGCGCGTATCTTTTGCAATATACCGCGTGGTGCGACGACACCACGTTTTCTCGTATCAACCTCATGAAACCATCACGAAAAACAAAGGAGGAGGGTCGGCCGTGTTTGTGCAGTCTGACCCCCCTCGTGTTATTCGATAACAAAAAGGGTTTTAATCCACGATCATCACCAAGTTTGTATTCACGAACAAATAAATAAATAAACCCCTACCTCGGTTTCAAGTGCGGAGCACGTCAACAAACCGCGGAAGACAAGCGTCGCAGTGGTCGGGTGTCGCGGAAACCGAACATCGTTTCCGTTGACGTCGAGGTACGTCCGAAGAGGTACGTCGTTGGAGAAGCTTCATAAGCTGACGGAGATAATCCGAGGAGGAAACGACATCTCCTTTCGTTGACACGGGAAGAATATCGAAGATGCGGCGTCGTCGATATTTGGAAACACACCGGCTACGAAAAAGAGAAGCGGCGTTCTTCGTCGGAGCTTAAGTGTTCTTCGTGTTCTTCTTCAAGGTTGAAGAAGAAGGAGAGAACTTCCCAAATCCTCTCAAGGTGGAAAAGGATACCAACCAAAATAAAATAAGCTTAAAGCTTATTTTATTTACACAATTAAACAACTTGAATTTCAAAAGTTTGAAATTAAAACAACTCAACTCAATAAATAACCCAAGTTGTCAAGATTAATTAGAGAGGAGTTATTGGGAGTTTTGAGGGGAGTTGAGGAGTTAGGGTTCGTGTGGGCCCCACCACACTTAATCCTCTCAAGGGAGGTTAAGTGGATGTGGGTCCCACCTCTAACTCCCTTTGGGAGGATATAACCAACATGGGTAAAAATAAATGTGTTTCCACATTTTATTTAACTTCATTTTATTTCCCCCAAAACTAACTCTCAACCCGCATAAAACGCAACCTCGGAAAAGGTCTCCTTAAGTGAATATCGTTGCTGTGAGTTCATCGGTGCCCTCGGAATTCGATTCCAGGCACCGGTTCAAAATTTAGAAATTCATGCTCGTTCGTTCACTGAACGCACCCGAGCCAAACTTCGGAAATTGATTCCGGGCACTCCGGGTCTCGGATTCAGGTGCCGTCAGAAACCGCGTTCTTGTAAAATTCCAAAGAAAATTAAGAAAAAATTTCCCTTGAATTTTACGGGTCTTTACATTTTGGTTGAGAAAAATGGCTTTGGAGGTGTGATTTTGAGAGAAGGGGAAGTACCCTTTTATTAGAGATGTGAGTATCACTTTAGGAAAAGCCTGAAATATTAATTTATTATACAATCATATTCAGTTTATAATGGATCCAAAAAGATTTATTTTGAGGATTATGTGGGGCTGGGTCGAAGACCTCACAACAAAAAGGTTTTAGATAGGTTTGAATCACCACATTAACCTTATCATTTAGATTTAACTCTTTTTTAAATAGTTTAACTTTTACCATGTATTCTTGTATTATTATAATACATGGTTAATAAACTTACTATAGAATTACAAGAGAACTCTAAGTGGTTCATTAATGACATATCTATTATTATATAATTCCTTTGGAAAATCCATAGATTTTTAAGAATATTATATCATTTAATAATATAGTATTTGTTTTAAAAACTCATTTAGGTCAATTTTCACACTATTTAGTATTTGGTTTTTGTGAAAGTAAAAAAAACTTGATTACATATAAAAACACATTAAATAAATCCTAAAATGTCATATTAACCTATTAAATTCATTGAATTCATCATAAGTCTCAATTTACATTTATTTTTATATTTATAATATCAATTATTTTAATCTTTCGTTAATAAAGTAATTATTGCATCATCATTGTGTCATTAATAAATTTAATTATTTAATGTTTAAAAATTATAAATAAAATACAATTATTTATGAAATGATTTTATATTTCTAATGAATATTTATAATGGAATTTATCTAATGTATAACCTTATATTAAAAATTTTTTAGTTATTAAAATTTGAATTTAACACTTTTAACTCTTCTTTAAATAAAATAATAATAAATGTACTAATCTAATCCAAGTGGATCAAAGAGGATCATATTTTATTCTTAAGGTTTATTTGGGTAAAAAAAACATATCCAATAGAATTAGGACATGTGTTATGGAAATTATAATATCATTTCTACCATTACTTACCCTATTTACTTTTAACTGTGTCAAATAAAATTTAAAAGTTACTATTCACCAAAAAAATTTTTCATCATATTGAACAAAATTATACTTACTCATGTCAACCTTGTCTCTCATATGTTTAAAATTCAATTCACAGAAGCAGTAAAATTATGTTTTATGCACATTTTCAAATGTTCCTAGAAGGTGGGTAAAAGGCGTTAAATTAATCAAAAAAAATTTATATATCTAATCTTATTATAAATTGACTCTAATTAATTACATTGAACTAATATAGGTATTATTTATATATTTTTAATTTAAAATAAATTTAAATAAAAATAAGAAAATTTTTATTAAAGTCAGTTTTAAATAATAACGCAGTGTTTTTAACAATTTATCAAAAATTGAAAGTTCTCAGAAAAATATCAACATTTCACCCTAAGATAATTCTGATATTACAAATTAAAAAATGATTTTTGTTTTAATAAATTCAAAACATAGGAGTTTCATTAATTAATTTAAAATTAATTCCTATTTTCAAAACCAGAAAGCAGGTTTTTTAGAATTAAAAACTATCAAAAGATTGGTAGGTGTTTATGTATAATTGAAATGTGAAATTAATTCCAATAACCAATATAGGATTAAATAATAAAAACATAATCTAATTATACTTCAAAACCATTCAAATGTATAATTTAACACTATAAAATTTTTTTATTAAATTTTTTTTTTCAATTAAAATTTAGTATCTTTCACTAATCATCAAAATATGAAATTTATCAGAAGACACCAAAAATTTCTCCAAACTAAATTTTTATGTTTTTATTCTAAATAAGAAGTTTATTTTTTCAAATTTAATATATAAAAGTGTTAAATATTGGATTTAAAATGGGTTCTCTATTAAAAGGTCGTAAAATTACATTTTTTGAAAAATTCTTATTTTATCTAAAAAATTTAATTTGTTATTATATTATGTCTAAGAAACAAATAATATGTATTTTCAAATTATATGAATTATATAAAATTCAAAATGCAGTTAATACTATTCATAACTACTTTTTTTAACGGCTAGTTTGGTAAGTCGTGGTGCATTCGAACTCAGTGTTGCGTGTAGCACAAGGTATTGAATTACTTTAAAGAGATAACGTACTATGAAATCATGGGGTGTTATATTCTCCCTTCCTTTAACAAATTGCATCCTCTCTATTTGAAATTGTTCTTCTAAAATAAAATATTAAAAATAGAAAATATCTTTGTGTAAAACCCACATCAGAAATAGGGTTAATATAATTTAATCTTAATAAGAGGGAAAGGGATATGAAAAATTCACAACCAAATTAGGATTTAGAATATGAGAATATTGGTGGAAATTTGAGACACATAATTAGAAAAAACATAAATATTTATAGGGAGTGATTGAGTTCATCAATCAAAAACAAGTGAAGAATAAATAGAAAATCGAGGGCCTCAAAGCCAAAAATCTACGATGAATTAAAATATTATAGGTTCATAAAAATATAAGGTATTTGGATAACATATTTTTGGTTTTAAGATCCTTTTCATAAAGTTTAAGAGTTAATTTCTTCATAGAATAAGAAAAAAACATGACAAGTAGATTTACACCCTTTAACTAATTTCTACCACAAACTCATTGTTCACTCCAAAAGATAATAGAACTCAAAAATATTCTATTTATCCGAATCATATAGGGTTTAAAAAAATTAATTTATAATTCATCTACCAACTCATTTAAAAAAACTAAATTATACAAACCATTATATCATGTAAGCCAGTGATAGGTGATGCACCCTTGTCGCCCTTCGGTTGCGGTTTCAAGTCTTGTGGCCCTGCCGGACGTGACGGGTTGTCACCCGACCTTCGGGTTGTACTTTTTATAAAAAAATAAAAAAATAATCCAAAGAAATATTTTAACCATAAAACATAGTATCCAATTTCCATCTTAATCCATTCCACCCTTTATACTTATCCAAAATATTTGTGTCCAAACTCATAGTCAATAAATTTATAAGGAAGGTCAATATAACATAATGAAGATCTCTTTTGCCACATAATAACATGTGAGTACCATCATCATGTATTCTCTTAAAACATGGTAACACCCTGAATTACTATAAAACATTATTGATTACATTCATGCTCCCTTATTACTTATAGAATACTAGATATATTTCTTATATCCAAATTTTTTTAATATTCCAACAATGATGGAATAAACCAACCATTAATCAGTTCCAAGGTAGTCAAGAATATTGAATATAATTTATCCAAATAAGACCTCTCTTATTCAAAAATCAATACCTTAGTATCAGGTCTATATTAAGTTTTATCTTTACTTAAACCATGTATTTTCCAAAAAAAATTACTTGCTTTTGAGTCACTTTTATTAGTACTATATAATCTCAAATCCTCAATGAAATAGTATTGCAGTACAATCCTTATTTATTTTCATAATTAATATAACTAGTACATCGTTGATACAACACTCAAATGAAATAATGCATTAATAAAAAAAAATATAAGAACACAAATTATTCCTCTTAATCCATGGTAGTATCATAACTTAATTATTATCCAATAGAATCATTTGGGGGTATACTTTGATGATTGGTACATTGATTTGTGTAGTGTCCCAATTCCTTGAAGTTGAAGCATTGTACATTTGAAATCATTTTCTTACCCATGAAATCACGTACCTGGTGTCCTTTTTTACCCACACTTATAAAAAACTCCCATTACCTTAGAGAATTTACCAAGGCGATTCTTCTCCCAATTATCACATATGAAAAAATCCTTCTTTGCCTTATTACCTTTTTCCATCTTTCTCTCTATCGTCCTTTTCTTCTTTGTCTTCCCTTCAAAGCCATATGACTCATAGAATTATTTACTTATCTTATTAACACATGATATTATTTCTCCATATGATGAGAATACATGGGAGAATATTTCCCTTCTAAATGTTGTCTTAAGACCATGAAAAATATGATCCTTCTTACTCTTTGGATCATGCACATTGCTGGAGTTTTCAGTCCTTGTATGGGAACCATTTCTAAACAATGACATACACTAGGTTAGTTTATGAAACACAATGCATAATTCCATACTTTTAAAATTCCTAAATTAAATTGAAAACTTTATGAATATAATCCATAATCATAAAAATGTCTTCTTTGAGGAAGTATTTACTAATAAATCCTTCATAATGGTTTTCAAAGAAAATCTGAATTATCCTAAGCATATCCCCAAAGAGTGTCAATATAAAGAGTGCAGAAATGCTCTTTGTCGTGTACCAGGATACCCCAGGTCAGGCCCAAAACTCCTTGTCGGAGATTTCACTCTTAGGTATATCTGTGCCAGATCCACCTCTACCTACTCGTATCCATACATGGATTTATTGCTTTGAAAATATACAAAATCTCTACAATACCAAAATTCTATGATTTTCTTCTATACTAATCTCCAAAGTCTACCTTAGGTTAATGTTCTCTGATCAGAGTTTTTCTAGATATAGCTTCTAAAGTGGTACTAAAATTACTCCGATATCAACTATAATGCCCTGACTCTAGTTACCCAGAGTTGGAGCATTATTACATAACATTGGCATGATCACAAGATATCAAGTCTCGAAAGACCAATTAGTTTAGTAGTGTTGGAAGTATTAGATACATACATAAGTTTTACATTACATCATGAAATAATGAAAAACAAAATTGTGTACTCTTTGAAAACACTCAAATCTTATATCCTATCCCTGCAAGTCAATCATAATATACTTTTTCACATCCTAGGAAAAATAAAACATAAGAAAGGGGTGAGCTTAGATTCTCAGTAAGGAAACCAATATAGAGGAAAATTTCATAAATACGAATAAAAATTAAAGGCAATGTATAAGACTAAAACACAATCTTTATAAAATTAAACTTCAGAATAAAATGGTGAAGATAAATCAAATAATTCTATTTACTTATTCACATATATATTCTACTAGTCGAATAACCACATGTAATATGAATTTCTAATTTCATAATGATGGAATGAATAATGATGGACTTCATAACCACATAGTCAAGGCCTCATACCAAGACTATAAATAAAATTTTGTCAAGGCCTTGTTTTAAGACACTAGTTTTTCTCATGAGACCTACCGATGCATAGAGGAGCTATAGCGGGCTCCACCAGTCACTTACTAAGTCCAAAGCATTCCTCATATGAAAAGGTTAAAACATAAGATAAAAATTCTTATTAAAACTAGCATAAGAAATGTTTATAATTTAACCATAAACCATGAATGGTATAAAAATAACACATCTATATTCAAACATATCACAAAACCTACAATATAATATTGAAGATTTTATCATAATAAATCAACTTCAAACAAGTGTAAAATCCATCAAATGATGTTGACATAGATGAAATCAAAACTATTTGAGAGAAATATCTTTTCTATTTTGAAATCATTTAAAAGTCACATAATTATAAAATAAAAAATTTATTTTGAAAATACTCTTATAAGATTGTAAGGGAAGATTCAAAGGTTTTATAACAGTGGAACATATCTGCACCCGTCGTATAAGTTAAAAACCATTCTTACCTAAATTTGTCAAAAAGGTCATAAAGTACCTTGTTTGGAAAGCGACGGAAAGATTCCTTTAAAAATATTTTATAAAAATTAAAATAATGGTATAAATGACTTTAATCCATAATCTAGGAAATACTAAAAATTTTTGGCAACAAATTGTTAGGAAACATGGATGTGGTTGATAAAGAAGGCACATTAGATACTCACGTTTAAACAAACTCGGACAATAAAGAGATTGTAAAATTAACCCTGACCATGTAATTTTCCTTGGTCAAGGGTAAGTTAACCTCCTATAAAATAATTAAATAATTTTTATTAATTTATACAAAAACTGTATAAATAAATATGATAACATATTTGATTTTCTAATATTGCATTGTTAATAATATTTCAGTAGTATCATTGTTTCGGGTGTTAACTAATTCATTTTCCATTACATGTTTTGTTACATAAGTCATGTTTGTTATGGATATGATGTATTTTATTCACATACAGAGTTATATTAATTTATTAAACATTATTTTTAATTACAAAATAAAAATTATTCTTGAATGGTTACGGTGAGGAATGAATCTAATCACGTTCGTGGAGACGGTAATCCGTACGTATGCTAGAGCGAAAATAACATCTATTAATGGTAAAATAGTTTGTAATTGGATGTTATATTATATATACATAATTATTAACATGTTATATTTATTATTTACATCAATTATACTCATTATTATACCCATACAAATAATGAAGTGTTGAATAACAAATTACACCACCATGTGGAGATGGTAAGCCATACGTACGCACGTATGGTGACTTTTTCATTCATATGATGGATAGAATAATGAATAGGGTTGTAACATATTTATAATAACATAAAAATATTTTTAAGGTACTGGATTTATTACTTTGGGATGAAAACAACAAAGAAAGAGGAAGTGGAAGAATAAAAGAACTTTGAAAGAGGTGATGAAATTATTACCTCTTCTTCCGGTGGTTCCTTTTGATTTGATCAAAATATCTCCATAGGTTGGATTTATGATCAAAGTAAATACTATGGGATAAAGTGAGGGTAGTTGGGAGGAAATTTGAGTAGGTTTTGGAAAAGAAAAATGGCTTTGTAGGTGTTATTTTGATAGAAGGGGAAGTGCCCTTTTATAAGAGAGGTGAGGGTCACTTTAGGAAAAGATTGAAATATTAATTTATTATACAATCATATTTGGTTTATAATAGCTAAAAAAAGAATTATTTATAGGATAAGGTGTGTATAGGTTGAAAAACTCTAAACCAATAGGTTTTAAACTGGTTTAGGTCCCCATATTAACCTTATCTTTTAGATTTAACTCATAGTTAAATAGTTTAAACTTTACCATGTATTCGTTTATTATTATATTACATGGTTAATAAAATTACTATAAAATGCCAAGATAAATACAAGTGGTTCATTAATGATATATCTATAATTATATAATTCCTATGTCCGAACCATAGTTTTTTAGGAATATTATATCATTTAATAATGTAGTATTTTTTTTAAAAACTCATTTATCCCAATTTTGACACTATTTAGTATTTGGTTTTTGTGAAAGTAAACAAATCATGATTAATTATAAAAAAATACATTAAATCAATTATAATATGTCATATTAACCAAGAAAATTCTTGGAATTAATCATAAGTCTCAATTTACATTTATTGTTATATTTATAACTTCAATTATTTTAATCCTTCATTAATAAGAAAATTACTACATCATCATTGTGTCAAAATTAAATTTAATTATTTAATGTCTAAAAATTATCAATAAATAACTTTATTTAGGAAATATTTTTAGATTTTTAATGAATATTTATAGTTTAATTTATCTTACGTATAACCATATATTAAAAATTGTTTAGTTATTAAAATTTGAATTTAACCCTTTTAACTCTTCTTTAAATAAAATAATAATAAATGTACTAATCTAATACAAGTGGATCATATTTTATTTCTAAGATTTATTTTGGTGTAAAAAAATTATCCAATATAATTACAACATGTTTTAGGGTAATTATAATATCATTTTTACCTTTAATTACCCAATTTACTTTTAACCGTGGTAAATAAAATTCAAAAGTTACTATTCACCCAAATTATTTTCATCCCATTTAAATAAATTTTACTTATTGATGTCAACCTTGTCTCTTGGATATTTTAAATTCAATTCACAGAAGCAGTAAAATTATGTTTTATGAAAATTTGCAAATGTGCCTAGAAAGTGGGTAAAATGCGTTAAATAGTTCAATAAAATTTTATATATCAAATCTTATTATAAAATTACTCCAATTAATTACATTAAAATAATATAGGTATTATGTATATATTTTTACTTTAAAATAAATTTAAACAAAAATAATAATTATTTAAATAAAATTCAGTTTTAAACAATAACGCAATGGTTTTCACTATTCATCAAAAAATGAATGTTTTTTGAAAAATAGCCTAAATTCACCCTAAAATAATTTTGATATTTCAA
Organism: Viscum album; assembly: GCA_963277665.1. Taxonomy (NCBI): domain Eukaryota; kingdom Viridiplantae; phylum Streptophyta; class Magnoliopsida; order Santalales; family Viscaceae; genus Viscum; species Viscum album. The sequence continues at coordinate 470,366,818 of OY728132.1, forward strand.
ATTAAAAAATTAATTTTATTTTACCAAATTTAAAACATAGGAGTTTCATTAGTTAATTTAAAATTAATTTTCTTTTTCAAAACCAGAAAGCGGGTTTTTGAGAAGTAAAAACTATCAAAAGATTGGTATGTGTTTATGTGCAATTTAAATGGAAAATTACTTCCAATGACCAATATTGGACTAAATAATAAAACATATAATATAATTATACTTCAAAACCATTAAAATGTATAATTTATCACTATAAATTATTTTGATTAAAAAATTAGTTTTCAATTAGAATTTAGTATCTTTCACTATTAATCAAAATATGAAAGTTATCTGAAAAACCCAAAAAATTATCCAGATGAAATTTTTATATCATTATTCTAAATAAGAAGTTTATTTTTTCAAATTGAACATATAAAAGTGTCAAATATTGGATTTAAAAAAGGTTCTCCATTAAATGGTGGTAAATTTGTATTTTTTTTGAAAAATACTTATTTTATCTGAAAAAATGAATTTTTTATTATATTATGTCTAGGAAACACATAATATGGATGTCAAAATTATATGGAGTATATAAAATTTAAAATGCAGTTAATACTATTCATAATTTCTTTTTTGAATGGCAAGTTTGGTATGTCGTGGTTCGTTTGAACACAGTGTTACATGTAGTGAAAACTATTGAATTACATTTAAGAGATAACGTACTATGAAATCTTGGTGCGTAACAAATCATTTTTTTATGAATTTTTTAAAAATCATGATATGAATAGTATATAAATTGGCATAAATGAGTTTTTAAAACAAATACTATTTTATTAAATGATATAATTTTCGAAAAAATATATGATTCGTCCAAATAACTTATATAAGATTCAAGATGTTATTAATGAACCACTTTAGGTTCTATTATCATTTTATAGTAACTATATTAACTATATAGTACGAATATACAAGAAGACATGGTAAGAGTAAAATAAGTTAACTAAGGGTTAAAGATAAATGATAAGGTAAAATTTGAAACCAAAACCTATATAAAAACTATTGGATGGGATTATTTAGAACAATACTTAGATTATATTCTCATTAAATGTTCTTTCAAACTTTTTGAAATTGAAATTTAGTTTATAATAAAATAATCATTCAAACTTTCCTAAAGCACCCCTCCTCCCTCTTATAAAAGGCCACCATCTCTAACCCTTACTCAAACCTCTCATGCCTTCTTGGATCGTCCAAAATCTTCAAAAATAAGATTCAAAAATCTATCTCTTCCACCTAGAAGCCTTACCTTGGGCATAAAGAAATTCAAGAAGGCCTTTCAGCTTAAATCAAAAGGAGTTACCCGATTTGAGGTGATGTCTTCTCTCTAGCTTCTTCCATTTATTTTTCCTTCTCTAACCCCCTAAAATCTATTTATTACACTATTTTATAACAAAACCAGTATCTCCAATATACTATGGTATTATTATAATTATTCGATGTACACTATCACACAACTCTATCTAATGGATTTAGGACATACTACTTTTGTGGATGACAAACTACAACCTCACGAAATGATGATTGCTCAATTATATCCTATCGACTCTCATGGTGACCATTATGATGGAAATGTATTTATATATGATATATATTATATTTATATTGTTTCTATTATTCTGTATTTTTCATTTACAACATACCTTTATCCTTTCCATAATGCGTAAATACGATAATTTCATTTGAGGAAGTGCAGACTACCGCCCCCTCAAAGTGATATGACTCGTTCATGATATACATGGAATGTATAAAGGATGGAATTAATGATATTATTTAACATACATAAAATTTATATTATATTGAAAATATAATATACCAATGTATAATTTATTTTTCATTCCATTAAATATGTAAAAAAATTGAAAGTAGCATTAATGTGTACGTACGACTTACCATCTCCCTGAACGGTGCATTACATTTTTTATATCCAATTGTTATGGACTATTATAAATACATATAGAATTAATATAAATACATATATAATAGATATATATTTTATTTAAATCATAAATAAAATTCTAGATACAATGTATTTTTGATCACATGGACAATTTGTAATTATAACAAGTTCATTTTTGACTCAAGTATCGAACATCGAAAAAAAACTGATATAAACTTGAATAATTATATGATTTTTATATCAAGGTAATAGGTATATAAAAGGAAAAATAAACTTGAAAAATGTTATTAAACAAGTGTAAATTAACTTATGTTTATTATTTAGTAAGAATAAGGAACATAGGTGACGATTCAGATTAAAGGTATGAGAACCTTTCACCCTTCTCTTCTAGTCAAAGACTTCTTTTATGTTATTAATTTTATTTTACATTTTCTTATATTGGGATACATTCTTCTATATCTTTATTTCTTTAAATTTTATTTCCAAGTGATGAGAGACCATTTTCTCTCCCATAAACTCATTTTATTAATTTTTAAGTGATGTTGTTAGGATACCAAATTTTTGTTAGGGAATTTCTAAACTCAATTTAAACTCATTGGGTTTTACGCATACTAAGTTGATTATAACATGACAAAATTATGGGTGAAATAATTGTTTATTTATTTATCTTTTAATTTATACTACCCTTTGTGTGTATATACTATTTCTTCACATAATATCCCCATTGATAAATTCTTATGTCATTTATACGATCTCTTTAAGGGATTTCATCCCAATTTACATTCCATGTAGAGTTATTTGTTGTTATACACCAATTCAATTTTATATGTTTTATATAATTCCCTTCGAAATATTATATCATGAATATTTTTATTCTTGTGATATTATATATTTTGATTAATGTTATTATTTAATTTTTTTTATTCAAGTACTTCTCAAGTAGTAAGGGACTATTTAACAAAAAAATTATTTTAAATGTTTTAAAGATTTAATAAAACATAATTTTAAATGAATTAAATATTTATTCTCCTAAATATTTCTCATTAATATCCATGTTTTTAAAATGGTTTCAAGGATTTACTTATATGGACATTAATGTTTTAAGATGTTAATTTCTTTAAAAGTTTCAATATTTGTACATGACACTTTGATTCAAAAATCTATTTATTAAATATTTTAAATGGTTTTGGAAATGGATTGAATATTTCAATATCTTAAATTGATTTCATGTAATTTATGAGTGAAATGTTGATAATTTCAATCTTTTTTGTGTTATGATTATGTAGTGGTACATATACATTTAACAGGGAGTTACATGATAAACCATGTACGGGTTGTTACGTGATAAACCTAAGGCGGGTGAGTCCGAGATAGCTCTCCAATGCATTGGGTAATGTGACATAGGTAAAAATTAATTTTTCCCATAAGATATTTAGGGAATATACTTTTATGGGTATTTCAAATTTAACTCCACGTGTAGCTGTGAAATCTACAATGTAAGTGTGACATGGATGCCACAAGTTACCTTTATGATTTATGATTTTTATGTTTTATTCATAAATCTTATGATTTCACAAGGTATTTTAAATAGATTATGTTTTATGATTGAGAAGTATGATTTCACTGATTGGTATGTATTTATGGACTAATGTTTTATTTCCTTATTTTATAACCCTTACAGATCTTTTTATAATCATCCCAAATTTTTGAAATGTTTTTCATAGGGTATAAGGAAGGGTAATATAAAGGAAGTATTCAAGAATATTTATATCAGGAAAAGAACTCTGGTTTTATCTAATCAATTTTATTATTGTGAAAAATTTGGATAGAGTAGAAGTGTCTACTTTAAATTTTGGGATGTAATGTAATATTTATGTCCTAATTATCTAAAACTCTAATCCTAAAAAAGATCATCAATGTGAATTATTAACTTAATTCAAGATTTTGTAATGTTTAAGGATGAGGCCTTATATATGGCATGAGAAGTTGGTTTATATAACTTTAGAGGTTAGTGTGATATTTAATCATAAGTGACATGTTTTATATTACCACAACAGTTAGCATATTAAAAAGATTAATATTTATTTTAGATAAATTGAATGAGTTTAAGATAACATGAATAAGTATATCTTAGTGTTTACCATCCTCATAAGATAACTTAAGATGATTTTTTCTGATATACTCACACTGACCTTTTTAGTTTTAGTAAAGGGATGGAACTAACAGGCACCAAAGTAACAATGGATGTGAAGAAGATTGTGATGGTTCTCTAAATGAGAAACCAAATGAAATGTGATCTATAATGAGAAATCTTGGGGTTATTCTTCACCAAATATCTGGAATCATGATTGACCACTTGAACATTATGGATTTTTCTAAGGAATCATATATGAGAGAAACAAATCCCTATGAATGTTTAGGTAATAATCATAAGTTAAGTATATTCAAAAACCTATGTGTTAAGGATGTGGAAAGAAACACCTAGGAAGATGCATCAAAGGGACGAGAAGATTTTATTGATGTGGTAATGAATGTCATAAAGCAATAACCTTCTATGGAAAAAGGAATCGTTCAGTTGGATCCAGGAAAGGGAAAGAAGTAATTTCTGAGGGACCAATTGAATGTTTTAAATGTTTAGTGAATGGACATTGCATATATAGATTTCCTATAAAAAAGGTTTGGGAATGGGATCAACAGGACCATACAAATATATGCCTACCAATTCAAAATGTCATTCCAATGGAAGATGGGGAAACTAAAAATGACATATGAAATGTGTGGATTATTTTTTAGCTCATGTTTTGACATTATTGAAATATTAGGACATTTTGCATGATTTTTTTTATACAAAATAAGTATAAAAGAATAATATGAAAAAACATGTATAGAGGATCAAGAAGAATGTTTTATGATTAATATTTCTATATTTTTGGAATTTAATAGTTATGTTGGATTAATGGATGATGATTTTATTAATATATTAATGATGGGATTAATTTAGAAGAATTATAGTATTTTTAACCCTTAAGTTTTTTTAATAAAAATGTTAATCGAGGAATAATTATCTTTTCTTTTGTGGATATAGTTATAAATAACCATTAGAGTTTATATGATCCTTGAATTTGAAGAAATTAAGGGTTATTACTTTTTCGGATGAAAAATGTGATATATAAAAAAACCTTTGAGGTTAAAACATGTTGTGGGTATTTTTAAATATTTTATATCATTTTTTAATGTTTTTAGAATTATAAGTGTTATTAAAAAATGGATAACACGCAAATCGTGTGACAACCCGTCACATCGGGAAAAGCTATGGGAATCAAACTCACAACCAAAGTGAGACTATGATTTATCACTTACCACTAGACTACCTGAAGTCCCTAGTTAGAATGACTTATTTTATTTAGTTAAATGATTTTATGAATCAAGAATAATTTGATTTTTGGAACTTAGGATTTATCAAATGGATATCCATAGTACATGAAAATGATTCGGTGATTAAGTGATAAATGTCATTTTGGTAGATGGTTACTCTTTTGGGAACATTATATTCCTAAGGAAAATAGAATACTATGGGATTTTATTTGAAGAGTAATGGTGGAACCTTATTTTGGAAGAATCTTTGTTTTTATTGTGGACTTATAGTGATTTGTGCTATTTTTGGAAATGATTAACCTATCTTTGAGAATATGTGATTTGGTTAATTACTTTTAAGAATGTTACATTAAGAGTAGTTGATGTTATTTGGAGCTAAATGTTAAGATTTATCGTGGAAGACTATGTGATCAAATATTTATGAATTTCTGGTTTCAAACATAGTTTGGATTATTTTCAATAATTTTAAGGACAATTGTTTATTGAATAGTCTATTTTGAACTTTGGGTATTGTTTTTTTAATTTTGGAGATTAAGAGTAGTATTTCTTTCTATAAAGGACTATCCTTTTTGGGGATCATCTAATCTTGTACTAACCATTTTGGTTTTGGTTGATGTATAAAGACAAGGGAAATATAAAGTTCATATTTTGAAGATTATGTGATATTCTTGAAGTTGATTTTAGTTCTTCAAGAGTGACCAAGTCATATAGAATACTCATAGTTTGGAGAAAAGATGAGTTAGTTGTAGAAATTTATTAAAGGATGAAACTCTACTTGAAAATTAAGTATATTTCCTTATGTTCTTAGTCAATCTCATAAAGAAATTTTACAATTGTATAAAAAGGAACTTAAAACAAAAAACATTGTCCATTCACTTTTTCTACTGGGAAATCAAAGACCATTTAACCCATCACATGTTTATGGTTTTCTAGTAGTTAACTTTATCCTGATCATATTTTATATCACTCTCCATATGAACTTGACACTTAGTTTCACTTCCATATCCATGTTTTTCTACATGGAACCCTAGTATGTGTTATCCCAGGTCACCTTTTTTACTTTTATTTCATTCTTTAAAAGTGGTAGTTTTGTGGACTCTTTTTTTAATGTGGGACTTTAAATGAAGTTTCCAAGCCCAATTTTAAAATTTCGAGGATGTAATTTCTAAAAGGGGGGAAGGATGTATTGACCTAGGTATTTATATAATAATACATTTTTCATTTCTATTAATATTTATGAATAAGATATTAATTTTATGTTAAATAGGACACTTTTTTCGATAGCATACTCAACACAAAACAACAGGTTTCATTGAAATCTTACATTGTACACAACTTTGAGTTATACAAAAAAATAAAATAACATTATTATTATTTTAAATGGTAGTTAACGCATTGCTGTTGTATTACCGAGAATGATCAAAACTAACTATATTTTGATTAAAAATGTTTTTTTATTTTTTTTAACATTTATCCAATAAAATTTTGCGGCTTAAAATAATAATTAATCTGATTTCAAACATTAAATACTTTAATATTCTTTAAAAGGTCGATTTAACGCCTTTTAATGGAGAACCCTTTTTAAATCTAGTTTTTTCCAAATTTATATGTTATATTTGACAAAATAAAATTCTTCTTTATAATTGGGACGTCAAAATTTACTTTGGATGAAATTTTTTGTATTTTTCTAATAAATTTCATTTTTTATAAATAGTGAAAAATACGGTATTTTAATTCAAAACTGCCTCTTAATATAATAAATTTATATAATTATGTTATACTTTTAATTGGTTTTAAAGAGTAATTGGATTATTTTTTTTATAATTTAATCCAATTTTGGTCATTTTAAGTAATTTCACTTTGAAATTGGATATAAACACATGTAAATATTTTGATAGTGATCACTTCTTAAAAACTCACTTTTTGGTTTTGACAACGAGAATTAATTTTAAATTAATTAATGAAATTTTTTTGTTTTCAATATGGAAAAATGGATTCCATAGTTTGAATTAGGAGGTCAAATTTTTTTATATAGGCACATTTTATTTTTAGATATTATGAATTGTAACTTTAGTAATTATTTTATTTACCATGGTTAAAGAGTAAATCTAATAAATAAGGGTAAAAAATAATATTATAAAAAAATTAAATTACCCTAACACCTTCACTAATATTATTTTATGAGAGAAGTTTGATCATGGGAATCCTTGGGTCGATTTTGGTACCTAATGTATCTACTTGGATGTGAAAATGACATTTTATTAAAATTAATTTAATGTAAGGAAAAATTTAACATAAACATGTATCTTTCAGTAAAACATATATATGAGGTTATATAATTGACATTTTATAATATTAATATTAATTAGAAATATAAAAATATTTCTTAAATCTTGGTATATTATTTATAATTTTTAGACATCAAATAAATAAATTTATTTACAACACAATGATGATATAATGAATACCTTATTAATGAATGATTTAAATAAATGGGATTACAAATATTAAAATAAATTTATTTTTAAACTTTTTATGCCATAAAATAATTTTAGGGATAATTATGACCTGTTATCTTTTAATTAACGATGTTTTTTAGAAATACTCTAGTTGTTATGGTTTTTTAAATATCATGATATGAATAGTATATAAATTGAAAAAAATGAGTTTTTAAAACAAATACAAATTCATTAAATGATATAACAGTCCTAGAAAAATAAGATTCATAAAAATTACAAATATAAGGTTTAAAATGTAATTAATGAACCACTTGAGGTTCTATTTTTATTTTATAGGAACTGTATTAACCATATAGTATGAATATACAAAAAAACATGGTAAGACTGAAATTGGTTAACAAAGGGTTTAAGCTAGACGATAAGGTCAAAAAAGAAAACAAAACTTGTATAAAAACTATTTTTTGAGAGGATTAAGAACAAATATAATCTTATATTATAATTAAATTAGTTTTTGACATTTTCAAAATCAAAATTCAGTTTATAATAAAATAATCTTTCTAACTTTTGTAAAGTGCCCCTCCTCCCTGTTATAAAAGCCACCGCCTCTAACCCTTACTCAAACCTCTCAATCCCCCTTGGCTCATCCAAAATCTTCCAAAATAATCTCACAACATCCCTATATTCCTCATAGAATATTTATTTGGAAATAATTCAATTAAAGAAGGACTTTTATCTTAAATCAAAAGGAGTTACCCGATGTGAGGTAATGTCTTCTCTCAAGATTCTTCCATTTATTTTTCCTTCTCCAACCCCCTAAACTATATTTATTCCATTATTTTATAGAAACACCAGTATATTAAGTATACTTGTATGTTTTTTTATAATTATTCAACTTACACTCACACACAAATCCATCTAATGGATTTAGAACATACTATTTCTATGGATAATGAACTACTACCTCACGGAACGATGATTGTTCAATTATCTCCTACCGCCTCTCATGGTGGCCATTATGATAGATATGTATTTATATATTATATTTATTATATTTATTTTGTATATATTCTTAAATATTTTTCATTTACATCATACCTTTATGTTGTCCATAACGCGTAAATATGATAATTTCATTTAAAGAAAGTGCGAACTACCGCCCCTCAAAGTGATATGACTCGTTAATGCTATACATGGACTGTATAATGAATGAATTAATGAAATTATGTAACATAAATAACCTATATATTATAATTTAATTATAATATAACTATTTATCATTTTTTTTTCATTCCATTAAATTTGAAAAATAAATTAATGTAGTGTTCATGCGTACTTACGACTTACCGTATCCATGAACAGTTCATTTCATTTCTTATATCCATTTGTTATGAAATATTATAAATAAATATATAATATTTCTAAATACATATATACTGGATATATATTATATTTAAATCATTAATACAATTCTATAGATAATGGACTTTTAACCACATAGACAATTTTTAATTATAACAAGTTCATTTTTGACTAAAGTACCGAACATCGACAAAATGACCAATGTGAACTTAAATAATTATATAATTGTTATAGAAAGGTAATAAGTGATATAAAATGAATATTAAAATTTTAAAAGGTTATGAAGAAAGTATAAATTAACTTATATTCATTATTTAGGAATAATAAGGAACATATGTGACGTGCCAGATTCAATATAAGGGATCCTTTCAACATTCTTTTTTAGTGAAAGACTTATTTTATGTTATGTATTTTAATTTCCATTTTATTATGTTGGGATATGTAATTATATAAAACTATTCCTGAAAATTTTATGACCATGTGATGAGATACCCTTTTATCTCCCATCAACTCATTTTCTGAATTTTTTGTGACATTGTTAGGCTGCCGATTTTTTGTAAGGGAATTTCTAAACTCAATTTCCACTCATTGGGTTTTATGAATAATTAATTGATTATAATATGAAAACATTATGTGTGGAATCACTGTTTATTTATTTATGTTATAATTTACACTTACCTTTGTGTGGATATACTATTTTTTTCACATAATATCCCCATTGATAAATTCTTATGTCATTTATATGATATTTTTAAGGGATTTCGTCTCAATTTACATTCCATTAAGGCTAATTTGTTATTATACACCAATTCAATTTTATATGGTGTATATACTTACCTTTGATCTATTATATCATGAATCTTCTAATTCTTGTGATATTATCTGTTTTGATTAATGTTATTATTTAATTATTTTTATTCAAGTACTTCTCAGGTGGTAAGGGACTCTTTAACAGAAACATCATTTTAAATGTTTTAAAGATTTACTAAAATATAGTTTTAAATGTTTTAATGATTTATTCTCCAAAATATTTCTCCTTAATTTCCATGTTTTTTAAATGGTTTCAAGGATTTAATTATATGGACATTAATGTTTTAAAATTTTAATTCCTTTAAAATTTTCAAAGTGGTATGGGAAACATTGATTAAAAAATCTATTTATTAAATATTTTAAATGGTTTTGGAAATGGATTGAACATTTCAATATTGTAAATTTATTTCTTATGATTTATGAGTGAAATGTTGATAATTTCTGTCTTTTTGGTGTTATTATTATGTAATGGTACTTTCACATTTGAAGGGTGGTTACAAGATAAAACAAATACTAGTGGTTCTATGATAAACATAGGGAGGGTGAGCCCGAGATAGCTCCCCAATGCACTGGGTAACATGACAGATGTAGATGTTAATGTTTCTCCTAAGAAATTTAAGGAATATTCTCTGATGGATATTCTAAATGTAACTCCCTATGTAGCTGCGAAAGGTACAATGTAAGTATTATATGAATGCCACAAGTTACCTTTATGATTTATGATTTTTATGTGTTATTCATAAATATTGTGATTTCATGAGGTATGTTAAATGGATTATGTTTTATTATTGAGAAGTATGATTTCATTGATTTGTATGTATTGATGGACTAATGTTTTCTTTCCTTATTTTATAACCCTTACTGATCTTTTTATACTCATCCCAATTTTTTGAAATGTTTTTGACAAGGCATAATTAAGATTAAGAGAAAGGAATTATTTAAGAAAATTTATATCAAGAAAATAACTCGTGTTTTATTTAATGAGTTTTATTATTTTGAAAAACTTGGATAGAGTAGAAGTGTCTACTTTGTAATGTTTGGGATGTAATGTAATAGTTACGACCTAATTCTCTAAAACTCTAAACCTGAAAAGATCCTCAATGTGAATTATTAACTTAATTCAAGATTATGTAATGTTTAAGGCTGGGGAATAATATATTGTAAAATACAATACATCAAAGAATTTTTTTATTTGATTTTTTTATAGAAACTTAGGGTGTTACATTCTACCCCCTTAAAATAAATTTCTCCCTAGAAATTCATCATTTTAATAAATAAAGGTGAGCATAATTTTTCCTGATCACATCCTCTAGTTATAATATAGACTTTGAAAACTAGTGGTTTGTCCCCAAAACATTAACCAGGTGAGTGGTCTTTTTTAGTAGAACTTTATATCTATGATCCAAAATTTCTACCAGTTTCTCTTGACAAGAAAGATCTTTCTCCAACAGTATAACTTTTAAGTTTAGTACATGTGCAGGATCGAGTATGTAGTTCCTCAAAATAGATACATAGAAAAAATCATGAATTTGAGAGAGGTTTGGTGGTTGTGACTATTGATAATATACGACTACATTAATACCATGAATTTAAAAATGAAATCACATACTTGAAATTTGAAATTTCACTTTGAGAATAAAAGTTTGATACTTGAAATTTTTTTTGCGGGAAACCCACATTGTAAATATAGTTATTAAAATATACTCTTAATAAGAGCGAGAGTAAAATGCATATATCACCACCAAATTAGTATTTATAATAGGATTATCTTTTAGAAAATTGAAAATCTATACATGAAAGAGAAATCTAACTATTATGTTATGATGAATAGTGACAAATACATGGTCATTATCTAGTCAACCATAAAAAACTGTAAATTTTTATTACTTAAAAGATCATTTATTAAAATAGATAACATTTTTTCCAATATTTTTTTCCAATATTTGATGAATTGTTTTTCTACTTAGAGTAAGAACATAAGAAAATATACTTACTTGAAATGTAGAGTTTTTTCCTTTAATAAATTTCAACAATAAACTCTTCTTTTTCTCCAATGATGAGTATTTAAGATTATTTTTTCATGCATGAAGCATCTAAATCATCTTCTATCGATCAAAAAATAAAAAAAATAAAAAAATATATTCTCATTTTCTATAGACATTTATCAAACCAAAAATATTTAGTACAAGATAAGATAATTCTTCAAAAATAACAATCCATTATATCAGTAATACCTAAACTTCAACATTAATCATTAAAAAAAGAACTAACATTAAAATTTCTAAAAAATATTCTAAAATAATATCTAAACAAAAAAATCATAAGGATGTGATCACATAATCTTCCAAGATAAATTTTAACATTTATCACCAAATAACCCTGGTTTCTCTTAATGTCCAATACCAAAAATTAATTGCCTAAATACTCCTCACGGTACGTTAACCATTTTCTAAAGTAAGCTGAATCACCTTAAATAAAAACTAAAATAATATATGGATCCAATATATAATTAAATCTTTATTAATCAAATAAAATACCATATTTTTTTACCATAATCATATAGGGTATTTTAAAAAGTGAACGTCTTCAAAAATAACACTAATCACTTTACACCATATAAATTTATAATCCCCATGGTTATATATATGATAAAAATTATGTTAAAAAATGAACACAACCTTTATCCATCAGATCGTTTAACTAAAAAGAAAATTAAGTACTAACTTGGACTTCACGTAGGCCATCAGTAGGTGATTCACCCTTATCACACTTTCTTTGTGCGTTCAATCCCCACAACCATGACAGATGTGACACGTTGTCACCCTTCCAATGAGTTGTCTATTTTCTAAAACTATGTTACTATAATCCTTATAAAATTATAATAATGTGACAAAAATCATAAAAAATAACCTTAACATATTATAAATTAAATAAATGTTTTAACCTAATTGGTCATCTCATACCTTTCATTTTGCATCCCAAAATTCAATAACCCTAAATTACCTAAAAAATTTCTCCAAGAATATCATTAGTTATCTTCAAATTTCATATCTTAAAACATAAAAATGGGGTTATAATACTTTGAAATTATGCTCTTATATACCATTTATGGTCTCTATAACTCTTAAGATAACTACTCTATAAAAAGTCCTAATCTCCAAAGTTACCTAAACCCTCCTCTAATACCAAATGTAATAGCCCAGAATCCATACATATGGTTATAATGCTAAAGAAATAAAAATTAAAATTGTGATACGTTTTTTTCATCTTAACTTACAACATCAAAAGGAAATATTGGATCAGTTACATACCTTAGGAACTTTTAGGTTTATATTTTCAGAGAATGAGGACAAAATATTCACAATTTGGATTTATAAACAACTGGTTCATATATATCAAAATTATATCACATTATACCTAGCTATTATTATTTCAAAATAGGTAATCAATATCATCCATGTGAAATTATTCTAGGTAAAATTACTTTAACCTATTTCATCATAACCTAGAAAAAATAATCATAATAAATGGTCGAGATCATATGCACATTAAGGGTAAACATGGGAGATATGTAAGAATAACATGAGGGTATGATAGCATAAGAATAAATTTTAGAGATCGTACCCTGAATGTCAAATATCATATACATGATTCATGGAATAATTAATAAAAGTTTATGAGACATAAATCCCAAGGAAATCAAGATCATAATCTATGAAATAATTATATTGGAATAGTACATGTAATTTTTGATAGACACATAAACATGTAATATCATTCCCTATAAGTCGAGGCTCATTACCAAAAAAAACATGTGACTTCATGGGGGCTGCACCTACTGGGAAAGACACACCACAATCCCTAGTCATAGTACATTACTCACAGTGGATTGGGTTTCCACTTCATCTCATAGTGGATCAAGCCCGTCAACATTTTTTCCATCATTAACTCATGAGATATAGATCTTTACCCAATGAATTGTTTGGAGATATAGGCCCCACCCATAAAATATTAAAAAAACATAAATATATGTTCTATAAGAACATAAATCACTATTCATAAACATTAAATAAAAATAAAAATAATAAGGATATAATACTTGTATCATAACCCAATTAAAGGATAAGTAACATCAAATAATGTTATCTTAAATGGAAAATTATTTTGAAAGATCATTTGAAATATTTCATGTGAAAAATATCCCTTCCACATTGAAAAAAAATTAAAAGCATAAATAATTTATAATAAAAATCATTTAAAATGATATTGCAAATATATAAAAGATTATTTGAAAACCATTTTAAATATCTTTGAAATAAATTTCCTTGAAAATGCATAAAATATCATTTAAAATGCTTTGAAAACATTTTTAGAAAACATTATTTTGAAGGAACAATGATTTAAAATCTAAGAGAGGATTACATGAAACTAATAATATATCTAAAAGTATAATATTCATGATAAAAAATTTCAAAGGGAAATATATACACCTCGTAAAATAATATAGGTGTATAGCATGACATGAATCTCAAAGAAGGAAAATTGAGAAAACATTAACTTACAGATTTGGTACATTTTTTAACTGTAAACCCCATGAAAGTGAGATCATTAAATGGAAATATAAATACCCATTAATTTAATGATAAATATCATATAATAAATTAATGGGTTTTATATACAACAAACAAAATAAACGAGTTGTGAATATGACATTAGTCTCAGAGAAATAAAAGTGAGAATAGAAATCCCCATACAATTATCATATCATTGAAGTAAGAATCAATCAAATGTATTTATTATGTGTATCCAATGTAGATACACATAAAAAAATTGAAAATAACACATTATATGATCAAAATTAATTTCATACATAATCTTAACATTACATAATCAATGAAATAGTAGTTTCACCTAATGAATCGAAAATTAAGATAAGAATTCCCTTACCTCAAGTCTTGACTTTCTTTGTTCACATTGAAACCTCATGTATAATAAATATGGGTTTATTATAAAATTATTCAATAAAAATATACTTATCATATCAGTAATGAGTTATTTATAACATCTTATCATATGTTTATTAATATCCTATTATTAAAATCACTACTCTGGGTGATAACTACTTTGTTTTCCAAGCATGTTTTGGTCCACCAGTCTTGGCCCTTTTACTTTGATGTTTGTTCCCATAATTTGTAGAATGTTAATAATGGGATAAGAAATATATAATAATTATATAAATATTTATATACATTCATATAATTTTTAAATAAAAAATTAATTACACTGTTCATGGAGATGATAAGACGTACGTATGCACGAACACTCTTTTCATTTTTGGGATTGATGGAATGAGAGAAAGGTAAATAATATTTCATATTTTTCAGAATAATCATTATATCACACACACACAAACAGACACACACACAAACATAGATATATATATATATATATATATATATTCATTAAACCTATAATAATTACCATCCATAAAATATGGATATGAAAAATGAATTGTATCCCTACATGGAGATGGTAAGTTCTACATACGCACGAGTGATAATTTCACTTATTATTTGATGGGAAAGAGGGTATATGATTGTGTTTTAATAATCATATTAAAATTAATGAATATTTAGGATACTTAACATATTATTTTATGATAAAAATCATAGATTTATACGAGGTAAGGAAGAGTAGAAAAATAAAGTGACCGGTTAGAGCGATTACCTCTTCTTTGAAACGTCTCCTTTAGATATTGTATAAATGGATCTAGTTTTGGTATTTTGAGAAGAATAAAAAATTATAATGTGTATAGGGAAGTGGATAATATATTTTTTTAGAATATTTTTGATCCAGAAGGCTCATGGATATGAAATGATGTGATGGAGGAGGTTCCCTTTTATAATTTTGGTGAGGGAACTTTTGGAAACTCTTAAAAGATAAAATTATAATAAATTCAATATCTATATAAATACCTCCAAAAGAATATGTATTAAAATATAAGATATTATAGGGATATAATATCATTAAAAATTATATTTTAGACTGGTTTTGGTGTTAATGTAAACCATTTCATTTTGATTAACCCTTAGTTAACCCAATTTAATTTTATCTATGATAACTAGTTTTATTAATATTAAAACATTATATTTTTTTATTATATGGTGTTTATTTTCAATAAATATTCAATTAATAAAATTTTAGTAATATTAGTAATAAATTTATATTTTTTTAAATATTTTTATATTTTTTAAACAATTTAATAATATATTATTTTCATAAAATATCATTAGTGTAAATTTTGACACTATTTATTATATTGACTTTATGAAAATATAAAAAGTAAGAAAACTTCAAAAAAATAATTCAATACACCACTAATATGTCATATTCACCTAGGAAATTAATGTATAACCCTAATTAATTTATATTATGTTTTTTTAATGTTATTAATATTATTTATTGTATTTTTTTCATTAGTTGAACAACTACTGTATCATTGTTGTGTTACTATTTATGGTAAATATTTAATTTATAAAAATTAAAAATAAATTAAAATGATATAGATAAATATATTATATTTAAAAATAATATTTATAGTTGAGAATATCTACTATTTATCCCAATATTAAAAAATTATACTTATTAAAAATAAGAGTGTGACATGTTGGAAATTTCATTATATTAAATAATATAAAATTCATAATCATATTAAAGTGACTCCAAATGGTCATTAACTAAACCCTCATATGATTATGGTTGATATTTAATCAACCCATATGATTTAGTCTAATTTTTTTGTTTTTAATTGTTCCTATCATTTTAATTAAAATATTTTTTCATTTGCTTGTGCAAGCACTACGTAAGTGTTGTATTAGAATTAAAGGTAATTATTTCACATACAAAAAATTAAAAATTAATTAATATAATGAAAACAAATAAATATAACTCAATATAATCATTTATATTTGTTCATAACGTAATTTTTTTCCTATATGGATATATAAAATATATTTAAGACAAAAAAGTGACATTTTGTGATTTTCCTTGATTTAAATATTATATAAGTTATTTTCACGGACATGGGTCCATTAAATAATTCAATTTCAAACCTTATGGGTTAGGGGTAGAATAAAATTAATCTAATAATATTTTACCCAGTGTTAGGGTAATTTCTTAATATTAATAATATTATTTTTACCATTAATTACTTGATTTACCCTTAACTGTGGTAACAAAAAAATACCACAGTTAAAATTCATATTTTCCAAAATAAAAGGGAAATATTTAATAAATTTTAACCTTATGAATCAAAATTTGGCATCAATTTTTAAAAATTCAAAAAATAGATGTTGCTGAATTGAATTTAATATAAAATTGGTAAAACGCCATAAAAACAGTTTTTTGGAAAAATGACCTTTTAAAACCTATAATATTTTTATAATAAATTAATATATAAAATACCTTTAAAAACAATACTTAGATTATTTTAAATTAAAATTTACTAATTAAAATTTGAAACTAATCCAAAATTTAATTTTACTTTTAAAAGACTTTTGAAGAAAATATAGTATTTAATAAAAATCATAATTTTTACTATTCATGAAAAGATGAAACATTCCAAAAAAACCAAAAAAAATTAAATATAAGAAAATTCTGACATTACTCTTTCAAAAAACTAGTTTATTTATTCAAATAAAATTTATAAAATTGTTAAAGTTTAGTTTTAAAATAATTCTTCCATTAAAATGTATCAAAACTACCTTTTAGAGAAATACAAAATTTTGTATGTGTAAATATGGTTATGTTATTATTTTATGACTATAAAAAACCTTGGATAAATTAAAAAACATTTAATTTAATATATAATGTTTAAATTTCAAGATGTGGTTATTACTATTTATTCCTTCAAATTTAATGACTACGTTACAATTATCTTTTTTAAATAATTATAACAACAAAATATTACTTTGTAGAAACTTAGTGTTGCATATAACACAAGATAATCCAATGGTGTGTGTATCTTAAGATTAAAATGGTGTACCATATAACATAAGATATCAATGAAATTTAATTAATTTGAAAAAGGGTTCATAAAAACTTGGGGTGTTACACATAAAATGCCTCATATGGTGCCATCTAAATAATTTCCTGATAACTTTTGTTATAGGAAAACTCTAACAATGATAGGTGCTTTTCTCAAGATCCACTAGAGAACAAGACACATTTCTGAAGAATATTTTCAAGCACCTATATCGTATAGTCTGATTTCCCATCAATATATGGGTGGAATGGAGACTCAGTAAAACCTGTGTACCATGCACCTTCTATGAGACCTACCAAAAACGTGATGTGAAACATGAGTCACGGTATAAAAAAATACTATGTGGAACCTCATGTAGATAGAATATCTCCTGAACATACAAATATCACAAAAAAAAGCCACTGATAAAGTCTACCATATATGAAAGAAATGTTCTATCTTTGACAGTCGGTCTATAACCACCCAAATATCAACATTCATCCGAGGTGTCCTCAGGAGACCTACCACAAAATCCAGGGTCACGTCATCCCACTTCCACTTTAGAATGGGAAATAGATGTAGTAAACCTCTAGGTTGTTGATGCTTGACCATCACCTGTAGAAAGGTGTAGCATCATTTCATAAACCCTATGATATCTTTTTCTTGCTAGGCCACTAAAACTATCGTCACAGGTTATAGTACATTTTTGTCACACCTGGATTCACTTACCTCTTCGAGGAATAAAGTTCACACATTATCTTCTTATGTATACTCGTAAGTACTACAAAAAGATTCTAGACATAGATGATATCATCCTAATCTATAATCCAATCTGATGGTGACTTTCCACCTTCAAGGATTTCCCTCAAGTCAAAACATTATGAATCCTTATACTTCATATCTCTAATCCAACTCAAAAGTTTAAATTACACTAAAAATATTATGAGTTTCATCTTCTCAACTCTCCTAAACCACAACATGCATCTCATCCAGTATGGTTATCAACTTTCACTCAGCACTAGACACCTGAACTACATAGTTTGACTTTTCCTTCTTATACCACCAACAACACTATTTCCCTTCCCGAGCATATATAATAGATCAATGTCAAATGAATGAATATACTCAACTCACCTCTACTTCTGGAGATTAAAATATCTCTAGAGGAGATATAATTTAATATATTGTGATCAGTATACATAATAAACTTTTCTCCCAACATATAATGCTGCCAACACATCAAATCATAAACCACTATAGATAATTTGGGGTCATGCATATGTTAGTTCCATTCATATGGAATCAATTGTTGAGATACATACACCACAACTTGATCTCATTGTATCAACACCACCCCAATTCTAATTATAGAAGCATTACAAAACACTGTATACTCCTCACCTATCTAGGGTTGGATCAAGATCAGTGTCATAGTCAAATGCTTTTTCAGTTCTTGGAAAGAATTATCACATGATATAGAATATTCAAACTGTATTCCCTTCTTGGTAAATCTTAAAATAGGTGTGAAAAAATGGGAAAAGTACTGAATGAACCTCCTATAAGAGCCCTCTATACCTATAAAACTATCGATGTCAAAGAAATTATTGGGCTGTTGTAAAGAAAAAACTACCAGAACTTTCTCTGGGTCTACTAACACACCTTACTCTGAGATTATGTATCTCAAGAAGTGTTCCCGATCAATCCATAATTGACACTAAGATAGATTGGAATATAACTGATGATCACTCAGTGTACTCAGGATGATGTCAAGATTTTGGGCATGATCTTCATGAGTCAAGGATTAAACCAAGATGTCATCCAAAAACGCTACCACAAAATGATCTTGGTACAGGTGGAATATTCTATTCATCAAGGCCATTAACATTGTTGGTGTGCTCATCATCCCAAACGACGTCATGATGAACTCATAAAGGCCGTACCTACTAGTGAAAGAAGTTTGTGGTATATTAGAAGGTCAAAATATCAATTGATGAAACCCTAATCTCAATTCAATCATGGAGAAGACACTATATCCCCTCAATTCATCATAATGGTCATCGATACATGGAAGAGGATACCTATTATTTATTTTCATCTAGTTCAACTTATATTAATCAATAAATAAGAATAGAGGACCATCATATTTCTTATCAAATAAAATCAGAGAACCCCAAGGTGACATACTCATACAGATAAAACCATTATACTCCAACTCTTCTTATTGAGTCTTGATCTCTTGAATCTCTATTGGTTCCATCCTGTATGGTGGTATAGAAACTGGATCAACACCTACATGATATCAATATTAAATTTGATATCTCTATTATGTGGAATCCAAGAAAAGTATTCAAAAATCACATCTAAAACTAGTATACTATAGGTGAAAAGACATACGATCTCACACCCCTATCATAAAAAAATAGACTAGAAACATAGGTGGTGAGCTCCCAGAATTCCTGATGAACTGGCCCTTCACGTCCTACCTAGATATACCACCATCCATGGTGAATATATTTTCCACCCTTAAAAGTCATAAAATTTAGAATTATTAGTTAATAATAAATATGGTCACGGTATGCTAATAATCAATCCATACCCATAATTAGATTGAAGGCTGATATATATAGTGTAAATATCCTAATGAAAATGATACACCCTAACATTGAGAGAGCACACCTTTCAATGACAGATATGACTCGATCGTACTCCCAATGGTGTATTTATCATCATAACCCCTCTCATGATCTCCCCCTCATTAGTTTCAACCCAGTCACAATATGTGAAAATATAAAAGAATGAGAGGGACCAATATCGAATAAATAACTTGAAAGCATAGAAGCTATAAGAATAATAACTCTTACTTTTGATGGTCCAGCCTCTCTATCCACCAATGTTGGATAAACTGCATGCAACTATCCTACCCATATTCCTTGTGATGTAGTATGAGTCCTCTGAGCTGCACAACTCTACTAGTATGGGATCTCTTTCTCATAATCACCACGTCCACTACTTCTTCCACAAATCCCAGAAGAACTCTAGCTTCTATAATGATATGATGTAGAAGATCCCCTTCCCAGACTCTAATTCTTCCCAACTACTCCATCATTACCCATCTATAATGAGATCAATCAAAACTGATATAGATGTCTTATCCTGCCACAAGATTGAAACTCTACTAGTGTTCGAGGTATCTTCCTACAAAAGTGACCCGACCTACTGCATTGGTGAAAAAACATAGGTAATATCCTGAGTAACTAATCCTTCCACCTGGCCACTCTTCCTACACAAAATCTTGTCAAAATTTACATAAAAATTCTTCCTACACTCAAAATTCATACATCTTGACCATCTAGTAGAAACCACTTTTCCTCTACTAGAAGCCTCATTTAGGTTCCCCTAAAACATAACTGCCTAATTCACCACTTATAAAAATTTATTCAGCCAAAATGTATTCATCTCAGACATAATTTCACATTTAATCCCATAATCAATCCATTTTTCTACTATATACTCATAAATTTCCAATTATAGATAAAATCACTTCAACTCATTAGAGAATCCATCATAGTCCATCAAAGACATGATCCCTTGATTCAACATCATGAACTTTAATACCCTATCCTTCTTGAGCATTTCAAGATAATAATGCTTCAAGAACTTATCTGGAAAGTACTTCCACTCCATATTCTCTAGTTGTCTATCTGGAGTATGGATGTCCCAACAACACTTTACCCGACCATGTAACATGTAAGCTATCATCTTAACTCTTTTATTAGCTGGAGTCTCTAGGTGGTCAAGAATAGTCTTGATAGACTAGATCCATAACTTAGCCACATTAGGTCAACCCTATATAGTAAATTTCAGAGGGTGTTGCAACTGAAACTCTCATTTCAAGTCCGACATAGTCTTCACTTCCTTCTATGCATGTCTCTCCATAAACTACATGAAGTGAGAAGAGTTATTTCAGAACCACTTTCCAAATCCTTAACTTGACACTATTTATTCCTCAAGTTCCATTACTGATAGATCATTTCCATCCATAACCTCCTTCTATCCAATCAAAATCATTTTCAAGGAGTAATATCTCTACAATTCCAAACACATGTGTTAAGACACATAAAACAACTTTAAATCATTTAACAAGAGGTATTCACAAAATCCAAAAATAAGGGAATCCCCCAAACCCCACCACATAGGGAAAACTGATGCACCATCACTACACTTGACCATCCTATATCTAATTTATGGTTGAAAAAGGGTAAATGTTGACCCAATAAGTTTTCTTATGACTTTTCTGTTCCTTAATGTTTTGGATATCACAAAAACATTTTCATAAAGAAAATATTCTTTCTCTAAGAAACATTTTCTTAAGAAAAATTTTCTTTCTGTAAGAATAGTTTTTACTTTACCTATAGTTTTAAATGCCTTACCTAATGTTTTCCTAATTAAACCTAATCATCCTTTAATTTAGTCAAAAAATTGGATCCTTATATAACTCAGAACCATACAGTTCCTTAGACTCTGATTTCATTAAAATTCAGAATCCGATTTATCTATAATTGAGAATCCGATTTCTCTGGAATTCAGAATCCTATTTCTCCATAATTGAGAATATGATTTCTCTAGAATTAAAAATCAGATTACTATAGAATTGAGAATCCAATTTCTCTAGAATTAATAATTTAATTTCTCTACAATTGATAATCTGATTTTATTAGAAATAAGAGTCTGATTCTCTTAGAAATCATATTCTAAATCACTTAGAAATCAGACTCTGATTCTCTTAGAAATAAGACTTTGATTCTCTCATAAATCACACTCCGATTATCTCAGATATTGTACTCTAATTCTATAAAAAAAATTATTCTAATTCTCTCAAAAATTAGACTCTGATTCTTATAGAAATAAGACTTCGATTCTTTTAAAAATCATACTCTTATTTTAAAAAAAATTAGAATCTGATTGTCAAAATTTTTATACTTTTAATCTCACTATATTAAGAATCTGATTAAATTATTTTCTTATAGTTATCACATTTACATATTGTAGAGTTTCATTTTATCAGATTCCAAATATGATAATGTTTCATAAGCACAATAATGTTTCTCATAGTTAGTTAAATAAAATGAGGTCATCCAATCTGTTTTAAATAAACCATTTCCTAAGTGGTACATGTATAGGTCCCTACAAGTTTCAAGGAGAAATATGACTGTTGGAGTAGAAGTAGACTGTTGAATATTTTTCTTATAAATACCCATCCATTTGAATGAGCCTAGTGCTAGAGTTTTAGCTGTTGATCACTAGAATGAAGTAATACTCTGTGAGATCTCTACCCAAATCTACCTTGTGTGAATGTTGTGAACAACTTTTTCAAGATGATAAAATATTTTTCAACATGCCTAGTCCCAATATGATCATTTCTATTATCAATCGAGGTATTCTGGGGATAATAAGGCAGATGTTTTGATTACCTTATTAATCGAGGGCTTTCTAGAATAGCAAGACAGATACCGATCTTCATATTGAGGGCTTACCTTGGTGTGGGTAAGACATAATTTCTTAAAAGTATAAATTAAGGGACCTTTGTCCAAGGTTGTTGTATACCCTTCTATTTGGGTTAAAATATTTCTTATACTTGTTTACTTGTTTTTGTTACAAGTTTTTATCTTAACTACATTTTGTAAAATTTAGAAAGTGAAAAATTCTAGCACTTTATTATACTTGTACAAAATATGATATATTAGATTATATAAGTTTTAAGGTATAATCTTTCCTTAAGTAAACTTGTTTATGTTTTTTTATCAGATCCATATTATCATATCCTAATAAAGATATTTTCTTTATTAATAACTAAAGAGGGATTGTGAATTCACCTTGTTTAACTTTGTTAAACATTGATTTTATTAAGGATAAAAATGAATGTTTTTAAACCTACAATTCACCCCCTCTTGTAATTGAGAAATCTACATATACATTTCGATCATAAAATTGGTATTAGAGTAAGGTTTCTGAAATATATATACTTGCATACAAGTTTTCTTGCTCAACATTTCTTAATTAACTTTATTTGTTCATTTTTTAATATTTTCCTTATAAACTCTTTGTTTCTAAATTTTTTTTCCTAACATATTTTTTGGAAAAATAATTTATATTTTATTACAGAATGGAAGGAATGAATGTTGGATCAATAGAAAATTTAAATCCTACCATACCCCTAATTTTTGATGAAAATGACTATGAATACTAAAGAGATCAGATGAAGACTTTTATTATTAATACCAGTGTGGATAACTTTGTTATGATAACTAGAGACTACAATATTATAGATAATGAAATTTGAAAATTAATTGATAAATGAAAAACAAGAGTTTTAACATAACTTTAAGGTGCACAATATTTTTTTATGTTCTATGACCTGGAACATATATAACCAGATTTTACCATGTGAAGCCTTTAATAACATCTGGGAGAAATTAAAAGTTACACATTTTAGGACATCCAAGGCTATTGAAACAAGAAGAGCTATGCTTAGAGATGAATACAATGGTTTTATGCATCTTTCTAGAGAAATTATATGCAATGATCAAAAATGGTTTATAACTATTGTCAACATACTTCATTCTATGGGTGATAAAAGACTTTATAATGATATTCTTGTAGATAAGATAATATATATTTTTCCCAATTAGTGGGAATCTAAAAGAACATAGATTAATGAGAATAGAAAAGTTTCAAAAATCACTATTGATGTGTTATTCAATACTCTTCTACAACATGAAACTAGAATGAAGAGAGATGCAAAGATAAATAAAAAAACAATTGTAATAGCAATGTGTATTTCACTACTACATCAAATCATATGAAATCCAAGACCCTTGAAAGAGTTACTAGATCAAAATCCAAGAAAGCTACTATTATATCTCAATCAAGTGATAGTGATCATTATGAGAAGTAAATTTCCAATATTTCTCGATGAATTATTAAGATTGTGGGAAAGAAATATTTCCAATATAGATACAAGAAGAACGTCCGAAAGGATAAGAAAGATTCAGAAGCAACTTATTATAAATGAATGAATTAAGGTCATATTAGACCAGACTGTCCTATGCTCAAAAAAAGGAAAGATAGAAAGGGTAGGAATTCAGAAATTTACAAGAAGAAAAAATACCAGTCTAAATCTAAGAAATTATTGCAAGATAATGACACATGGAATTCTAGTGGTGGTGAATCTTCTGATGAATTTTCAGATATTGAATCTTATGGAAAAAGGAATCTTGGTCTTATAGGCAGAATTTCTATTCAAAATCAATGTCTCATGGATAAGGTAAACACTATTGAATCTTTAACCAATATTTATTTATGTTCTAATTATCTAATTGAAGACTATTATGAATCATCAAATATTGAACCTTCCTCATCAGAAGATAATACTTTACCTTATTTTGAAGAAGTATCCAGGTTTTCTATGTTACATGAGAATAAAAATAGTAAAATCAATAAGAAACTAGATAAAGAAAATTCTAAAATATCTATTTTAACAAAAGAAGTATCATATCATTCAAAAGATCTTGATTAGAAAACCCTTGATTTTGAAAATGTTTCCAAAAACCTTAAGGAATTAAATTATGAAAAGGATAATCTTTCTAAGTATCTTGAAAAAGTGATTTCCATGGAAAATGTTTTAGAGACTAACTAAAATTCTGAGACTAAGGAATACGAGGATAAGAATATAATCATCAAACTAAAATCAGGAATATTTTTGTTGAAGAATATTTAGTCAAAATTTACTCACAGAAATGAAGGTTTTGATAAAATGTATTCAAAACTTCATCCTCTAAGGAATAGTTCTGGATTTGGTAATTCTCATTCAAAAAACGTTTTTAGTCACAACTATTTTTTATCTCAAAGTTCTCTTTTTTTCACTAAGTGTCAATGTGGCAGACATTGGGAGAAAATTTGTTCTTTGAATAGAAACCCAATCCTTAGATTTTCATAAATCTCATTTTTTCTTAGAAAATATGGATACCTAATATTTTATTTTATAACATTTTATGATCCAATAAATTTTTGGATTATGAGAGTTTAACTATTTTCTTTTCAGGAAAACAATGGAATTTCCAGCAAAAATACATAGTACATGGATATTGGATGTTCCCAAAACATGACTAGTAACAAGAAATTCTTTGAAAATATTATCAATATGAATGATGGAAAATTAACTTTTAGAGATATTTCTCAAGGAGAAATTGTTGGTATAGGTAATATTATTATTCTTGGAAAAGAATTAATTTCCAATGTTTTATTTGTTAAAGTTATTAAGAAAAACCTTATAACCATAAGACAATTATGTGATGAATGTTGCCTTGTGAATTTTAGGAATGATAAATGCCATGTACACAATTCCAAGGAAGAGTTTATTCTCTCTGTACATAGGTGTGATAATTTCTATAAACCTAAATTAGAAGACCATAGGAGACAAGGCTTACCTTGTCTTTGTGCAATGGAAGATCAATCTTAGTTATGGAATAAAATACTAGGACATTGTATTCATAGAAACCTATAAAAATTATCAAAGAAAAGACTTGTTAAGGATCTACCAGATATTATATTTTATTCTTCAAAACTATGTGATCCTTATCAATATAGAAAACCATAAAAGTCTAGATTTAAATCAGTAATTGAATTCTCAACTTCTAATGAATTATAGTAAGTGCATATAGATATTTTCGGTTTAACACAAACAAGAAGTATTGGAGGAAAATACTATGTATTTTATTTAGTTGATGATTACACTAGATTTACTTGGGTATATTTTCTAGGAAAGAAATATAAATCCTTTTCTTATTTTAAATATTTTTTAGATAAAGTTAAAAATGAGAAAAATCTTCCATTGATAACTTTACATAGTTATCATGAGGAAGAATTTGAAAATTCATACATTGAAACCTTTTTTAGTAAAAAAGTAATTACTCATAACTTCTCATCTCCAAGAACACCTTAACAAAATGGAGTTATTAAAAGAAGAAATTGTATTCTTCATGAGATAATAAAAACCATGTTGAGTGAATATTCTATTGCTAAAAACTTATGGGATGAAGCTATTAGTACTGCTTTCTATACTATAAATTGAGTTTTAATTAGACCTTTTATTAATAAAACTCTTTATGAGTTTTAGACTGCTAAAAAACATAAAGTTTCTCACTTAAAAGTATTTGGATGAAAGGTATTCATCTTTAATAATAAAGATAATATACATAATTTCTCACCCAAATCCGATGAAGGAATTTTATTAGGGTATTCCACTACTTCTAAGGGTTATAGAGTAGTTAACAAAAAATCTTGTACTATTGAAGAAACATTACATGTTAAATTTTATGAAACTGATCCTTTTATTTTTAAACAACCCCAACTGACATCTTCAGATGTGTTTTCAAAAATTTATTATCAACCTTTGATGGAAGATTCTTCTATTAATGAAAATACTTAAAAAAATGTTCCTGAAGTATTTACGCTAGATGATTTTTACCATATATTGATGAACATGTTTTAAAAAACCCAAATTAGTTGTTTCTTAAAAATAATCCCATTGATAGTATCATTGGTGATGTAAATTAACCCATAAAGACTAGAAGTTCTCTAACAAATTAAAGTAGAGAATATAGAATTTCTTTCCCAATTATAATATAAGAATACTGATGAATATTTAGATAATGATGATTGGATTAAAGATATGAAATATGAACTAAATGATTATTGTATGATCAAAATGTATATGTAGATTTCTCAGTTACAAGAGGGGGGAGTTGTAGGTTTTAGAAATTTCTTTTTTATCCTTAATAAAATATATGTTTACCAAAGTTAAACAAGATGAATTCACAAGACCTCTTTAGTTCATAAGAAAGAAACTAAATTTCTAAGGATTTGATAATATAGATCTGATAAAGAAAATTAAACGAGTTTACTTAAGTGAAGATCCTACCTTAAATCATATAAAATCTAATATATTAGAGTTTGAATAGGTATAAGAAAGTGTAATAAAGGTACACTTTCTAAATTTAAAAAAATGCAGTGAAAATAAAAACTTGTAACAAAAACAAGTAAACAAGTATAATAAATATTTTAACCCAAAGAGAAGGGTCTCCAAATACCTTTGGTAAAGGACCCTTGATTTATAATTTCAAGAAAGTATGTCTTACCCACACTAGGGTAATCCCTTGATAAAAATATCAGTATCTATCTTGCTATCCCTACAAGACCTCAATTAAGCAGGTAATTGACACCTATGTAATAATATCCCTAGAATACCTCAATTAATAACAAAAACAATCAAATTTACACTAGGCAGGTTGAATTTTTTTTCAACTTAAACAAGTTTTTTATAGCCTTCACAGAGGGTAGATTTAAGTAGATCTCTCACAGAGTATCACTTAATTCCAGAGATCAACAACTAAAACTCTAGAACTGAGCTCCTTCAAATGGAGGGTAATTATAGGAAAACTATCTAACGGTTGAATTCTCCTCCAATGGTCATATTTTTCCTTAAATTTAGATGGCACCTATACACATGGAACTCAATCAACGGTTATGTTTGAACACATTGGACAACATTGTTTTATATAACTAACTATGAGAAACATTACTATACATAAGAAACATTATCATATTTAAGATTTGATAAAAAGAAACTATATATTAAGGAAATGAGATAACTGTAAATAAAATTAATCGGATTATTAAGATAGTGAGACTTGGAGTCTAAAAATATCGATAGTCTGATTCTAATTTTTGTGAAAATAGGAGTCTGATTTTTTTTGAGAATCGGAGTCTGATTTCTAATACAATCAAAGATTAATTTCTGAGAGAATCAATTTATGATATATGATATAATTGTAATTTTATTTCTAAGATAATCAGAGTCTTATTTCTAATGAAATCATATTATCAATTCCAGAGAAATTGGATTATGAATTCTAGAGAAATCAGATTCTCAATTCTATAGAAATTTTATTATCAATTCTAGAGAAATCAGATTCTTAATTCTAAAGAAATCATATTCTGAATTCCAAAGAAATAAGATTCTCAATTCTAGAGAAATCATATTCTGAATTCCAAATAAATCAGAGTCTAAGAAACTATAATGTTTTGAGTTAGATAAAGATCCAGTTTTTTTTATACTTAATGAAAATTTGGTTAGGTTTAGTTACGAAAACATTAGACAAGACATTTAAAACCATAGGTAAATTAAAAATAATTCTTAAAGAAAGAAAATTTTCCATAAGAAAATGAGTTTGTGATGTCCAAAACATAAAGGAATATAAAATTCTTAAGGAAACTTATTGACTCAAAAATCTCCCCCTTTTTGGAGAGTACAAATGACATTTCATAAAAGAATATAATGGATTAAGGTTTTCATTTTTGAACTTTAAAATAAATACTTATCTCCATTTTTATGGCTCATATTGAATACGAATAACTCCCCCCTTAGATTATGAAATACCTAAGGATCATAATCTCGTCTCTCTTAGAGAAATAACTCCCCCTTAATTAATAATTTCTTATTTAATTAATCTCCACCTCACTTAGGAATTCTATTTCTTTAACTAAATTTTCTTTTTGAACATTATTTTCTGCCCCTTTTTATTTCCAAAAATGAATGTAGGCAAAGAAAAAAATTGTACCTAAAAGGTTAGGAATCATACAAGATACAGAAATTGAAAGACAACAAAATTAAATAACATAAAAAAAATTCACAAACAAAATTACAAAAAAGATTGGATTTGAAAAGAAAATTATTCATCCTTATTTTTCTCCTTTGGCATTAACTTTTTCAATGTGGCCTTTAACTTCTTCACTTATTTGTGATCATCTTTAATCTTCTTGAGCCACTCTTCATGATCCTGATTTTTCCTTTTGAGATCTTTAATTACTTATTCCAAATAATTGAATATTTCACCATGAGACTTGATAAATTATTCTAAGTTTTTAGGTTTTTATCCATATCTTCATTGATTTTACTTTCCCTTTTCAGATTAAGAGAAACAAAGTTCAGTTTATAATTTAGTTATTTGTCTACTTGTTGGAGACTAACATTCTCTTCATTCAGTTTCTCTAAAAAACTTATTGAGAAGTTATGTATTCTATCATCAGATTTATTAAAATCATACTTGAATGTGTTAGTGAAATAATAAAAAAATTTAAGATTATATATGATTATATTTGACCACTTTGTGATTTATTTCCAAGATCTTCTCTGATCATCATAACTGATCTAAAAAGTATTGAACTCAGCTTCAAGTTTAATAAACTTTTCCATAAGAATATTTGTTTAATCTATCTTCAGATTAACTATTTCTTGAAGCATTCGACATCTAGAATCAATGTTGGGAAAGAAAGGGATGGATTTCACAAGCATATTCAAGGAATGAACCACAAAATTATGTCCTAATGAAGCAAAAGAATCTGAAACATATTATTTTACTGGAAGGGAAAATATATTTTTCTCATCTTCTTTCTACTGATATGTTCCAACAACATCCTTATTTTCTTTTGTAATAATAGATTTCTTAGGTGTATTGACAACAACTTCCTTTACTTTATCTTTCTTATAGATTTTCTTCTCAACCATATGAGTCTCATGATCTCCATAAGAAACTTGGATTATTCTATTATCATCATCAACTTCTTTATCAGACTTGTTATCAACATGTTGAACAATACCATCATTACTAATTTAATCATCTGAATGGACTTTATTGAACTCATCCTTGGACACATCATCTTTATAGATAGATTTTCCTTCTAAAATTATCTTAGTGGAGTAATCTTGGGATTTTATAGCTTGTCAGAAGGGCTCCCTTTCTCTTCATGTTCTTCAACCATTCTTATTAAATCATTTCATTCCACCTCCTCATATTATTTTTCTTTCTATATTTCTTATTCTTCAACTATTGGTTTAGGAATTGAAATATCCTTCTTTCTATTATCTGGTATTGGAGTATCGGTTTCCACTGGTGTTAGAGGAATCATGGATTCTTTAAATAACGATTATAGTAATTGAACTTGTTCAGATTCCTTCTCAGTATCTCTTAACAAATCTGGGATAATCTCTACTTCTGAAATTTTATTATTCAAGTTCTTTTCTTTATCTTTCTTCTCAAGATATTCATCTTCTTGAATTTTTAAGGCCTTATCCTTGGCAAGATATATCCTAAAAAATCATCAACTTACTTCTTCTTCTTTTTCTACTCTCTCCATTTGGATATAACCATATCATAAAAAAAATTATTCTTGGGATTGGGTGGAGTAGATATTGGTTCAGTGCCTGGGGCTTATTTCTACGGTTCTAGCTCTTTGGATTTTCTTTTATTAGGAGTTGGATTGGATATTTCTTCAAATTATCCTTTCTTAGTGATATCTTGGTCATCCTTATCATGAATATCAAGGAAATATATTGACTTTTCACTAAAACAGATCTTCATCCTTCTCAAGGGTTCATAATTTAACAACATGATCGTTAAGGTTTTGGCCTTTTACCTGCATGAGATTTTGAAGGAGTCCAGACACAAGACAGTGATCTTTTACAATATCACAGGGTACATCATGATTTTCGATTTAATGTTGTCATTCATAATGTTGCTGATGGTCAAAATAATGTACTTGTTGAGGTTTATCTTTCTTACATTCACCAAGAAGTTCATCATAAAGATATATCATATCTTGAAAGAGTCCTTGTCTCCCTTCCCCAAAATCCAAAATCCTTGAATCAAACGGGGAACTATTCTGTGGTTTTTTGAAAGATATTTTACCTTGGGCACATTCACTCCCTTAAGCCCAAGGCACTCAATAGCTTTAACATTCTGAAAAGAACCTTCATCATTAGGCAAATTGTAAGAGAAAAAGATTTCCTCTCCTTCATAAGGTATATCTAGGATACTTGCAGCCTTCTTGAAAGAAAAAGAGTAAGTTTTTACATATCTCTTAAATAAAAACATTTCTTTTCCACCTTGTTCATAAAATTGAACAGTATCATAAAATTTTATAACTAATTCAGCATACACTGGATCCTAATTCTGTTCCTTATCTAAACAAAAGCTTTCACAACCATTCATCTTTATGACTTTTGAAATCAAGGAATTATACTTGGAAAATAATTTTGGGTCCATCAACCTTTCTCTAAAGATTATACAATCTTTGAGTTTGTTGGTGGATTCTATTAGAGTATGAGAGGAGATCTCAACTAAAATTTGGAGTTTAAGGAAAAAGGAAAAATAAATAAAAAACATGAAGGGTAGAAGGGATTCAATGAAAAAACACTGAGAAAACTGATTTGGGATGCAAAGAGGGTGTGGGGGTACATTTATATAGTCTTTGCAGTGACGGTTCATCTTTCCAGGTCAATCCAACTATTGATATTTACTTGATCTGATCTAACAGTTGATATCAATATCGTAGAAGGATTTATAGGTTCTAATATTTTGAGGTTTTAAGGAAAGAATTAGATTTATGGAAAGTGAATCTGATAAGGTTTTCTTAAAAAATATTGAAAATAACAATAAAAAACATGTAATTATGATGATAAAAGTAAGGAAACGTACCTTTTAGATTTATCAAAAATATACTCTAGTATTGATAAGGTTCTAATTATAAAACCGAGGTTCTGAAAAGTTTTATTTGGGAGAGAAAACTTCTTTGGTTTCAAAAAAATTGTAAAAGGAAAAATTAATGAATAAACACATGTATTCCCCCTATGAAAAGAAGTATCTTATTGATAGGAGATGGTTTCAAGAAAAAAAATTAATATGGATGATTAACTTATGGTTATAATTCATAATGTTTTTAATGTATTAAAATCTATCAGAGGGTAAAGTATTTTTAAATATGTCAGCAAGTTGATCTTGCGTTCTGATAAATTAAGTATAAAATATCCTTTAAGTTTGCGATCTCTAATAAATTGATTCCTAATGTCTATGTTCTTTGCATGAGACTGATGTGTAGGATTTTTTCATAGGTAAATAGCACTAGTATTATCACACATTATCTGTGTTTTGTTAAAACTAATTCCATAGTTTGTGAGTTTGTGTTTCATCCACAACACGTGAGCACAAAAACTTATAGCTACAACATATTGATCTTTAGTAGTGAAAAGTGCTACTAAGTGTTGTTTCTTTATTGAATAAAAAACAATGGAATCTCTTATGAAATGAAAAGTTCTAAATTTACTTTTCATATCATTATACATACACTAATGTTAGAATCCAAAAAAGATTTAAAATAGATCAAATCTAGAAGAATAGAAAATTTATAAATCCATGGGTCCCTTTAAATTGAAAAAATTTATTTGCACTACTTTTAAATGGGATTATTTTGGATTATATTGATATTTTTTACATAAGAAAAATAAAGACATTTAGTTTGGATGACTAGATGTTAATTATAATAGAATTTCTATCATACCACTATATTTTGTTTGATCTATTGGTTTTCCAGCTTTATTAAGATCAAGAGTGTTTGATGTACTGATTAGAGTACTTATAATTTTAGTGTTTTCATACACATAGATCTTATGAAGATCTTTAAAATACTTATGTTGATATATAAAAGTTCCTTATAGTTTTTGAGAAATTTGAAAACTATGAAAAAATGTAAACTTACCCATCATACTCATTTCAAACTCATATTTTATAATAGACACAAATGAATCAGTTAAGGAATTCTGAGTTGATCCGAATATAATTTCATCAACATAAACTTGAACAATGAATTTATTTTTCATATCTTACATTATTAAAATTGTTGGATCAGCAATTCCCTTAACCTAATTGTTTTTAATGAAAATCATATAAGTATATCATACCAGGCTCTAAGAGATTGTTTAATTACATATAATGCTTTGGTAAATTTGAGAAATCAGATTCTGAATTATTTTGAAATCAGAGTCAAAGGAAATGTAAGGTTATAAGTTAGATAAGGATATGTTTTTTTTTACTTAAGGAAAAAAGGGTTAGGTTTAGTTAGGAAAACATTATGTAAGAAATTTAAAACCATGGGTAAATTAAAAACCATCCTTAGAGAAATAAAACTTTTCTTAAGAAAATGTTTCCTAGGGAAAGAAAATTTTCTTTAAGAAAACGTGTTTGTGATTTCTAAAACATAAAGGAATGGAAAAGTCTTAAGGAAACTTATTGACTCAATAATCTACCCCATTTTATAAATCACATACAAATTTTCATAAAATAATATAAAGGATTAAGGTATTAATTTTTTTACTTTAAAAGAAATAATTATCTCCATTTTTGTTTACAGATCATAGTGAATATAACTAACCCCCATTAGTTTATGAAATACTTAAGGATCATATTCTTGTTTTTCATAGAGAAATAACTCCCCCTTAAGAAATAACTTCCTAAGAAGAAGAATAAGATGAGGAAAGAGATGATGAGATAATAATGGTAGAATAATTTGAAGAGAAAGATATCCCATCTAACAAGATGTCAATAATAACATCCCAAGATGACTCTACCAAGATAATTTCAGAAGGACATTATTTTCAGAAAGATGATGTTTCTAAGGAAGATGTCAATAAAGTCCTTTCATATGATGAAAGTAGTAATGATGAAATTTTCCAACATGTTTATGAAATATCTAATAAAGAAGTTGTTAATGATTATATAATATTCTATGTTTCTGATAGAGGGCATGAGACTCATATTATTGAGAAGAAAATCTCTAAGAAACAGAAAATAAAGGAAGTTATTTTAAATACACATAAGAAAGATGTTGTTATAAAAGAATATAAAGATTTTTTTGGAATATCTAAGTTGAGATAAGATGAGAAAAATGTAGTTTCCTCACAAATATTACAATCTATTTCGGAGTCTTCCTCTTTATTATGATATGATTTTTTGGTTCAGTCCTTGAAGAATCTAGTGAACTCCATCCATTTATTTCCTAATACTAATTACAGATGTCAACTACTTTAATAAATAGTTAATCTGAAGAAATTTTCAACAAATATTCTTATGGAAAAGTTCATTA
Organism: Viscum album; assembly: GCA_963277665.1. Lineage (NCBI taxonomy): Eukaryota > Viridiplantae > Streptophyta > Magnoliopsida > Santalales > Viscaceae > Viscum > Viscum album. The sequence continues at coordinate 470,401,802 of OY728132.1, forward strand.
AACTTAAATATGATTTCAAGATTTTTTAGTTCAGTTAGGATGCTCACAAAAGATCTTGAAAATAAATCACAATGTTGTCAAAGTTAGTCATAAATGATCTTAAAATTTTTAATGATTACACTCACACAGTTAAGGATAATTTTGATAAATCTGATGATAGAATCAATAATTTCTCAATAAGTTTTTTAGATAAACTAAAATAAGAGAAATCAAGTCGCCAACAAGAATACAAAGATATAAATGGGAAAATAAACTCTATTTCTCTTAATCTAAAAAGGGAAAGGTAAATCGGGGAAGAGATGGATGAAAAACTTAAAAACTATGAATAATTTATCAATTCCCAATGCTAAATAGTCAATTATTAGGAATAATGAATGAAATATATCAAAATGAAAAATAAGGATCAGGAAGTGTTTCTTAATAAGTTTGAATATGATCATAATCAATTGAAGATGTTTAAGTCCACTTTGAAAAATTTAATGCTAAAGAAGATAAAGAGGATTGAGTAATTTTCTTTTCAAATCCAATATTTTGGTGTAATTTCTTTTTGACAAATTTGTTATCTTAATGATTTTTTTGTCTTTCCATCGTTTCATATTGTACATTTCCTAACCTTTCCAGTACAATTTTTTTTCTTTCCCTTCATTCATTTTTTAAAATCACAAAGGTGGAGAAAGTAATGTTCAAAATTAAATTTAAGTTAACAGAAGAGAATGTCTATGTAAGGGGGAGAGTACTTAGAGAATAAATTCTTAAGTAAGGGGGATTTATTTCTATTAGAAAGACAAGAATATAATCCTTAGAGACTTCATAACCTTAGGGGGAGTTAGTCATATTCACTATGATCCATAAAAAAGGATAAGTATTTATTTTAAAGATAAAAAATGAAAACCTTATCCCTTTATATTATTTTATGAAAAGTTGTTTGTTCTTTCCAAAAAGGGGGATATTTTTTAGTCAATAATTTTACTTAATAATTTTTCGTCCTTTATATTTTAGAAATCCCAAAACCATTTTCTTAAGGAAAATTTTCTTTCTATTAGAAAAAGTTTTTTAAGAAAATTTTTATTTATCTAAAAATGATTTTTTTTACTTTACCTATGGTTTTAAATGTATTACCTAATGTTTTACTAAGTAAAACTAACCATATTTTCCTTAACTCAAAAAATTGGATCCTTATCTAACTTAGAACCTTACAGTTACTTAGACTCTGATTTCTGTGTAATTTAGTAACCAATTTATCTAGAATTGAGAATCAGATTTCTCTAGAATTCAGAATCCAATTTCTCTAGAATTGAGAATCCAATATATATGGAATTCAAAATCCTATTTCACTATATTTTAGATTCCAATTTCTCTGGAATTCAGAATCTTATTTCTCTAGAATTGAGAATTTTATTTCATCAGAAATCAGACTCGAATCATCTCAGAAATCAGACAATGATTCTCACAGAAATAAAACTCTGATTCTCTCAGAAATCAGACTCCAATTCTCTCAGTAATTAAACTATGATTATCTCAAAAGTCATAATCCAATTCTCTCAAAAATCATACTCTTATTCTCATAAAAATCAGACTCTGATTAAAAAAAGAATTTGACTCTATCTCACTATCTTAAGAATCCGATTAAATTATTTTCTTACATTTATATACTTTACTTAATGTAGAGTTTCACATTATCAGATCCTAAATATGATTATGTTTCTTAATCATAGTATTGTTTCTCATAGTTAATTAAATAAAACTATATGGTCCAATCTATTTTAACTTAACCGTTGCTTGAGTTCCACATGTACATGTCCCTCCAAAATTAATGGAAAAATATGAACGCTGGAGGAAAGTCAACCACTGGAGATTTTTCCTATAAATACCCAGCCATTTGAACATGCTCAGTGCTAGAGTTTTAGCTATTGGTCTATAGAATGAAGTGATACTGTACAAGATCTCTACTCAAATCTGCCTTGTGGGAATGCTGTGAACAACTTGTTCAATATGAGAGAATCTTGTTCAACATTCCTAGGGTGAATCCGATTGTTTTTATTATCCATATAGAGACCCGGAACCTGACGTACATGGAAATTACAATACTTTTGCAGAATGCCTAATACATATCAAAAACAGACACCAAAGGACCGTAATAGTTTAGTGTATTTGTAAACTCAGAAAATAATCTTCTAATCGTGGTGAAAGATCTTCAACATCTCCCATAAAGATCTTCCCCTTTTGTTTTCTTACCTAAAACATTTCTTTAAATCCTGGGGAAAAGAAAACATATAAAGTGTGATCTCAAATGCTCAGTAAGGGTAAGCATAGAGAAAATTAAACAAACATTATACATTTGAACATAAAAACATGAACATAATGTTTAAACATCAAAATCTTGAGCAATGACATAAAACATGGCAGTACGTAAGGCATATATCATAATAGAACATCAAGGATGATAAAATATCTTGGTAATAAAACTTGTAATTGTGGAAAAACATTAAGCACATGATATGATTTCCATGGTAGCCAAGGTATTGCTGCCAAGACCATCTTAGTGGACAAAGTCCCTTTATGAATTGAGTTCAAAACTCATTTCAGTCCTGTAACACTAAATCGGATTAACTTACCATTCCAGCCATGTCTATATCATGAGATATAAATATTTACCCAATGCATTGGAGGGAGATATAGGTCCCACCCATCTCATAATGAAATAATTCTTACTTCTTCCACAAAATAAACATACATCATTCATAATAACCCAACGAATAAAATGGGTTTCATAAACATAATACCATCATCACATAATCCATATAAAAGAAATGGATACCATTTCATAATAAGAAAAGTGAAACCATGAAAATCATAGAGACATTATTCTTGAAACATACACATATGAAATAATTTCATCTTATATGGAAAATGGTTTTGATCAAACACTTGAAATGAATTCTTGAGGAAAATATCCTTTCTTATTTAAAATAATTTTATTTTCACAAAATGTCATGCAATTTTAAAAGAAAAGGATTTTTTTGAAAATATTCATGAAATATTTTGGAGGAAGCTTCATGAAAATATGTCTTTATAAAACTGTAAAAATCCTTTCATGGTGTATAAGTTTAAAAAAACATTTTTCTCGTACTTTTGCCGGAAAAGTCAAAAAGTACCACGTAAAAGAAAGATTCCATACATACCATGTAGTAAAAGTCAAAAATGAGTAAAAAGGATTTTAAACATACATGAAACCATTTTTAGGAAACATGGACATGGATGATAGCAATAACCCCAGTAAATAGTTATGTATAAGCAATCTCGGATAAAAACAAGATTTGCAAAATTATCGCTTACCTTAGGTCTGATATGCTTCCTAAGTATCCGAACCTCCTGTATAATGATTTAAATAATGTCATTGACTTATTACAGAATCATATTCATTGTTATGATATCATATATGGTTCACTTATGACTTTATATTACCCGTTCTTTTGTAAATTCCATGTTAAAGAGGGTTTTGGGTAAAATCATTTCATTTGTCGTCCGTGTTTTGACTTGTAATTATTCATATGATTACTTAGATCATGATTAATTAATTACAGAATATAAAACATGATTTATATATAATATATATTCAGAATATACATATATATAATAGATCGATAAATGGAATGAAATACACCGTTCATAGAGACGGTAGGCCGTATGTACGCATGAACGTTGTTTTCGTTTCCTCATTGAATTGAATGAAATTAATTGGATGAAATACATATATATATACATATACATAAATCCAGTATCATTATTATGTAATATATTTCATGATTAATTATTATATATACTTTATAATCATTCATTAATGGATAATCATTGAGAATGAGTCTCATCGCGTCGTGGAGACGGTAGTCTGTACGTACGCCCGAGCGATGATATCATTCCCATAATTACTGAATTGAATTGGAGTGGATGATACAATATATCAGAATCAGTATGATGTTATAATAACTATGTATAGTTATTCTTTACACCATTATACCAATCCAAGTAAGGTGGTGTTGGAAAAACAGATTACACCACGGCGTGGAGACGGTATTCCGTACGTACGCACGTGCGGTGATTTTGTTTTTCGTAGGATGGATAGAAGGTGATATAGGGTTGTTTCATATTTATAATAACATATCAGTATATGAGGGATACTTATGTTATTACTTCAGAATTAAACAAATAAATAATAGGGAGTAGAAGAAGAATGGAACTTGAAGAAAACGGTAGAAGGTATTACCTCTTTCTCGAAGTGCCTCCTTTAAACATTATTCTAGGGAACTAAAATTGGTCTTTGAAGAATATGAGGACCTATAGGATGTTTATAGGGAAGTTTAGAAGAGAATTTTTTAGGTGTTTTCCGAGCATGAAGACTCAATGTGGTGTGAGTAAGAGAGGGAGGAGGTTCCCTTTTATAAGGGAGGAGAGGGGCACCTTTGGAAAAACTAAAAAAATTATTTTATTATAAAGTCATATTCGGTTTTTAATAGCTCAAAATTGATTTATTTAAATACTAAGGTGGGTATGGGTCTAAATCCTCTCATCCAATAGAATTTATACAAGTTTAGCTATCTATTTTAACCTTATCATTTAGATTTAACTTTAAGTTAAACAATTTTACTTTTACCGTGTCTTCTTGTTTTCTTACACTATAAGGTTAATAAACTTATTATAAAAATCCAAAAAAACCCCAAGTTGTTTATTATTAATATATATAACCTTATCTATGTAATTTTTCCGAAACATAGATTTTTTAGGAATAAAATAACAATTAATAATATAATATTTCTTTTAAAAACTATTTTATGTCAATTTTGACACTATTTGGTAATTTATTTTTGTGAAAATCATAAAAGAAATTTTAGTTCTAAAAAATTTAATTAAATAAATAATAACATGTCATATTAACATATAAAATTATTTTAATTCATAAAAAGTCTCAAATTACATTTATTTGGGTATTTATAACATCAATTATGTCAATATTTCATTAATAATATAATTACTACATCATCATTGTGTCATAAATAAATAAAATTATTTAAAGTATAAAAATTAAAAATAAAATACCATTATGTAGGAAATATTTTTAGCTTTTTAATTAATATTTATAGTCGAATTTATCTTTTGTATAACCCTATATTAAAAATGAATTACTTATTAAACTTTTATTTTAACTATTTTAACCCTTCTTAAATAAATTAATATTAAATGTCCAAATCTAATTCAAGTGGGCCTAAATGGTCATATTTTATTCCTATGTTTGTTTTTGGTCGAATTAAATTTATCCAATAGAATTAGGATATGTTTTAGGGTAATAATAATATCATTTTTACCCTTAATTACCCTATTTACTTTTAACCATGGTAAAAAAAGTAAAAAGTTACTATTCACCAAATATTATTTTCATCTCATTGAACCACATTTTACTTAGTGAAATCAACCGTGTCTCTCAGATTTTTGAAATTTCATTCACAAAAGTGGTAAAATTAAGTTTTATGTAAATTTGCAAATTCTCCTATGAGGTGGGTAAAAGACAGTCAAAAGTTCAATAAAATTTTTAAATATCTAAAATTATTATAAAATGACTTCAATGAATTACATTGAACTTATATAGGTATTATGTATCAATTTTGACCTAAAATAAATTTAAATAAAATAAATTATTATTTAAATAAAAAGTCGATTTTTAAATAGTAACCTAGTGTTTTCACTATTCATCAAAAATAGAAAGTTTTCAGAAAAATACCAAAATTTCACTCTAGGATAATTTTGATATTCTGAATCCAAAAATGAAGTCCATTTTGAAAAATAAAATTTATAAAATTTCAAAAAGTGGTTATTACTATTCATAAGATTTAGTTTTAGTAATATTTTAATAGCACATCGTTGTTTAGTGAAACTCGGTATTGCGTACAACGCAAGCTATCGAGGAAGGTCACGATTGCGTGTAAAGAAAGCCAAGTCAGGGTTACGTGTTGTGAAAGACTCCTTCATTGTTTTGTATAACATAGTCCAACCATATTTCATTTATACATTGAATATATATATATATATATATATATATATACACTCACTGTTGCGTAGAATGACTTCTATCAAAGAAACTTGAAATTTTGTGTAACACGATCCAAGAATATTGTTGCGTATACTGCAAGCTAATATGATGTATAGCATAAGATAATCTTAGTGTATTTTATAATAGAACATCTCACAGAAATTAAAAATAATATATCTCATAAAATCTCGGGTTGTTACATTCCACCCCCCTTAAAATGAATTTCTCCCTCAAAATTCGTCGGGGTTATAAATGGTTTTCTACTTGAAAGTTTCTTTAATAGAAACCCACATCGTAAAAAGACACAACAAAACATAACTTTAAAAACTAATGTATGAAACGTAACGGTTACACAAATTAACTAATCACTGGGTTTCCACATAGGAGAATATAGATGAAAATATGGATATGGAAGAGAAATCTAACAGTCATGTTCTGATGGAGAGGGGTAGAGAACATGGCTATGAAAAAGACAACAATCACAAAGCCATAAATTTGTGATGATCTAGGGTACCATCTGATAATCAGATATAAGGGCACTAGGACAACATTTTTGGTTTTCAAGATCATTTTCCTAAAGTTGAAGAATTTGAATTAGAATAAATACTTACTTTATTTTGGTACAATCTCACTGTTGTTCGTGCTTTGAACAATTTCCACTTCATCTCTTAAAGAAATGAAGTTGAATTTTTTATTCGTGAAGTGTTAACAGATCATGTGATTGAATGATGGGTTATTCCATCTGTTTCAAACAAAAGGTTAGCAAAAGTTATCAAATATACATAAGTCCATATATGGTGAGGTTAATCATATATGATTCCAAAAATTATTTTATACTTCATATATCATACCAATTAATAAAATAAAACTAGTTTCCACTAACCAAGGACTTTCTGTAGGCCAGTGGTATGCGATAAAGGTCAGTCGCACTTCGGTTGTGGGTTCAATTCCTACAGCCTTGTCCGACGCGACGGGTTGTCTCCCATTCTGCAGGTTTCCCTTTTCTTAAACTACACTATTATAAAATTCTATCAATAATATCAAAAAGTTCTTGCCTTAAACAATACTAACTTATGTCCAATATAATCTCTTTCAATCTTTAGGCTTATCTAAAATACTTCTGTCCAATCTCATGGTGTAAAGAAAATGATTACTTGAGAGGTCACATAATAAGTACGTGAATACCATCATTTATCCCCCATATAAGATATATCTTGTTGGTCACATTCCAAACATGTGAATACCTTAATCGTGTATTCTCTTGAAAAATTAATTCCCATTGAATATTAGTGAAAACATGAATGTTGTCAAAATTTAACTCATTCCACGTACAAAAATCCAAAAACTCTACATAATCAAACCATTATATCACTTAGTCCTTATATCAATCATGAGCTCATGAATACTATCAAACATATTATTTTCTATTTATCCACATATCATCTTCCTTCCAAAAATATCTGAATAACCTTTCATGGTTACCAATACCATTCAACATATACTTTCAAATACTTTAGGAAAAACAATAGTGTAACAATCCTTAGATGATTCTTTATTCCATAGTACCATTAACTATACAACATAACTCTTGATAAACATACAATCATTCCACTGCCTTCTTAAACAACTGACTGAGCTTCAACACTTCTTTCATCTCATATATCACTTGTAGTCTCCTCATCATCATCCACATAAATACTACCCATATGACCATTCTGATTCTCTTCATGAGATTTTCCCTTAGGGCATTGGTTTTCATAATTCCCATACATTCCACATTTAAAACATCTAATCATTGTTGATGTCGTAGAAATACCATTATCCTTATCTATGGTGTTAACTGAACCTTTTTTTTCACTTATTGGATTTGTGTCCTTCTTTTCCGCACCCAAAGCATCTTCCAGTTCCTTTGAAATAATCTCCCTGATGCCTCTTTCCACATGATTTACATGAGGTAAATTGAACTTTCTTTCCTCTATGATCATTATGAAACTCCATCTTTCTCTTATTATCGGAGTTGTGAAACATAACAAATTTGAGTTTATTGATAAGATTATGAGATTTCTGATTCGGCATACTAATGATGTTTAGACTTCCAAATCCCGTTTCATTTGGTTTCTCATGAAGAATATCATCCCATTGTCCGTCATATCCTCCATTATCGTGAATATTAATGTTTCCAGCCATTTTCTAAAACCCAAAAAGAATAGTGTGAGAGGCAAAAATCATGCTAGGGAAAACAACATAGTAAAGGGGGAGTACCCTCAATATCTAACATCTTAGGTTAAATTATAAGATCGTTACCGTAGTTCTAGGACTATATCCTATACGTATACTTATCTTTAGGGACATCCCTAGACATAACTTAGAAATATCTCTAGGGATCTCACTAACGTTTTCGCATCCTAGTTTCCAAAGGTTAAGTAAACCTTTCCTCTGATACCAACTGTAGAGACCCGGAACCGGACGTACATGGACATTATAATACTTTTGCGGAATGCCCAATACATAACAAAAACAGACACCAAAGGACTGTAATAGTTTAGTGTCTTTGGAAACTAGGAAAATAATCTTCTAATCGTGGTGAAAGATCTTCAACATCTCCCATAAAGATCTTCCCCTTTTGTTTTCTTACCTAAAACCTTTCGTTAAATCTTGGGGAAAAGAAAACATATAAATGGTGAGCTCAAATGCTCAGTAAGGGTAAGCATGGAGAAAATTAAACAAACCATATACATTTGAACATAAAAATATGAACATTATTATTAAACATCAAAATCTTGAGCAATGACATAAAACATGGAATTATGTAAGGCATATATCATAATAGAACATCAATCATGATAAAATAACTTGGGAATAAAACTTGTAATTGTGGAAAAACATTAAGCACATGATATGATTTCCATGGTAGCCAAGGAATTGCTTCCAAGACCATCTTAGTGGACAAAGTTCCTTTCTGAATCGAGTTCACTCCTCGTTTCAGTCCTGTAACACTGAACTGGATTAACTTACCATTCTATCCATGTCTATCACATGAGATATAAATCTTTACCCAATGCATTGGAGGGAGATATAGGTCCCACCCATCTCATAATGAAATCATTCTTACTTGTGCCACAAAATAAACATACATCATTCATAATAACCCAACGAATAAAATGGGTTTCATAAACATAATCCCATCATCACATAATCCATATAAAAGAAATGGATATCATTTCATAATAAGAAAAGTGAAACCATGTAAATTATAGAGACATTATTCTTGAAACATACACATATGAAATAATTTCATCTTATATGGAAAATGGTTTTGATCAAACACTTGAAATGAATTCTTGAGGAAAATATCCTTTCTTATTTAAAATCATTTTCTTTTCACAAAATTTCATGAAATTTTAAAAGAAAAGGATTTTTTTGAAAATAGTCATGAAATATTTTGGAGGAAGCTTCAGGAAAATAAGGCTTTATAAAACCGTAAAAATCCTTTCATGCCGTATAAGTTAAAAAAACATTCTTCTCGTACTTTTGCCGGAAAAGTCAAAAAGTACCTCATAAAAGAATGATTCCATACATACCATGTAGTAAAAGTAAAAAATGGGTAAAAAGGACTTTAAACATACAGGAAATCATTTTTAGGAAACATGGACAAGGATGATAACAATAACCTCAGTAAATAGTTATGTATAAGCAATCTCGGATAAAAACAAGATTTGCAAAATTATCCCTTACCTTAGGTCTGATATATTTCGTGCGTATCAAAACCTCCTGTATAAGTATTTAAATAATGTCATTTACTTATTACAGAATCATATTCACTGTTATGATATTATATATGGTTCACTTATGACTTTATATTACCCGTTCTTTTGTAAATTCCATGTTAAAGAGAGTTTTGGGTAAAATCATTTCATTTGTCATCCGTGTTTTGACTTGTAATTATTCATATGATTACTTAGATCATGATTACTTAATTCAAGAATATAAAACAGGATTTATATACAATATATATTCAGAATATACATACATATAATAGATCGATAAATGGAAATAAATACACCGTTCATGGAGACGGTAGGCCGTACGTACGCATGAACGTTGTTTTCGTTTCCTCATTGGATTGAATGGAATTAATTAGATGAAATACATATATATATATATATATATACATAAATACAATATCATTATTATGTCATATATTTCATGATTACTTATTATATATACTTTATAATCATTCATGAATTGTTAATCATTGAGAATGAATCTCGTCGCGTTGTGGAGACGGTAGTCCGTATGTACGCACGAGCGATGATATCGTTCCTATAATTATTGAATTGAATTAGAGTGGATGATACAATATATCATAATCAGTATGATGTTATAATAACTATGTATAGTTATTCTTTACACCATTATATGCATCCATGTAAGGTGGTGTTGGAAAAACAGATTACACCACGGTGTGGAGACGATATTCCGTACGTACGCACATGCGGTGATTTTGTTTTCCGTAGGATGGATAGAAGATGAAATAGGGTTGTTTCATATTTATAATAACATATCAGTATATTAGGGATAATTATTTTGTTAATTCATAATGAAACAACTAAAGAATATGGAGTAGAAGAAGAATGGAACTTGAAGAAAACGACAGAAGGTATTACCTCTTTCTCGAAGTGCCTCCTTTAAAATTTCACTTAGGGCACTAAAATTGGTCTTTGAAGAATACCATGACCTCTAGGATGTTTTTAGGGAAGTGGACAAGATAATTTTTCAGGGTTTGGACGAGCTTGGAGGCTCAAAGTGGTGTGAGGAAGAGAGGGAGGAGGTTCCCTTTTATAAGGGAGGAGAGGGGCACCTTTGGAAAAACTAAAAATATTATTTTATTATAAAGTCATATTCGGTTTTTAATAGCTCCAAATTGATTTATTTTGAATCTAATGTGTCGATGGGTCGAAATCCTCTCATCCAATATAATTTAGACCAGTTTAGGTATCTATTTTAACCTTATCATTTAGATTTAACTTTAAGTTAAACAATTTTACTAATATTGTGTCTTCTTGTTTTCTTACACTATAAGGTTAATAAACTTACTATAACAAGACAAAAGAACCACAAGTTGTTTATTATTAATATATATAACCTTATCTAAGTCATTTGGCCAAACCTTATATTTTTAAGAATAAAATAACAATTAATAATATAATATTTGTTTTAAAAACTATTTTATGTCAATTTTGACACTATTTGGTAATTGATTTTTCTGAAAATCATAACAGAAAGATTAGTTCAAAAAAATTTATTTAAATCAATACTAACATGTCATATTAACATAAAATATTAATTTAATTCATAAAAAGTATCAAATTACATTTATTTGGGTATTTATAACATCAATTATGTCAACATTTCATTAAAAATATAATTACTGCATCATCATTGTGTCATAAATAAATTAAATTATTTAAAGTCTAAAAATTACAAATAAAATACAATTATGTAGGAAATCTTTCTATATTTCTAATGAATATTTATAGTCGAATTTATCTTATGTATAACCCTATATTAAAAATGATTTACTTATTAAATTTGATTTTAACTATTTTAACCATTCTTAAATAAATTAATATTAAATGTCCTAATCTAATTCAAGTGGGCCTAAATGGTCATATTTTATTCCTAAGGTTGTTTTTGGTCGAATAACATTTATCCAATAGAATTAGGACATGTTTTAGGGTAATAATAATATCATTTTTACCCCTAATTACCCTATTCACTTTTAACCGCGGTTAAAAAAGTAAAAAGTTACTATTCACCAAAAATTATTTTCATCTCATTGAACCACATTTTACTTACTGAAATCAACCATGTCTCTAGGATTTTTGAAATTCCATTCAAAAAAGCGGTAAAATTAAGTTTTATGTAAATTTGCAAATTCTCCTAGGAGGTGGGTAAAAGACGGTCAAAAGATCAATACAATTTTTATATATCTAAAATTATTATAAAATGACTCCAATGAATTACATTGAACTTATATAGGTATTATGTATCAATTTTTACCTAAAATAAATTTAATTAAAATAAATAATTATTTAAATAAAAAGTCGGGTTTTAAATAGTAACCTAGTGTTTTCACTATTCATAAAAAATTGAATGTTTTCAAAAAAATACCAAAATTTCACCCTAGGCTAATTTTGGTATTCCGAATCCAAAAATGAATTCCATTTTGAAAAATAAAATTTATAAAATTTCAAAAAGTGGTTATTACTATTCTCAACGGTTAGTTTTAGTAATATTTTAATAGCATATCATTGTTTAGTGAAACTCGGTATTGGGTACAACGCAAGCTATCGAGGAAGGTAACGATTGCGTGTAAAGCAAGCCAAGTCCGGGTTGTGTGTTGTGAAAGACTCCTTCATTGTTTTTTATAACATAATCCAACCATATTTCATTTATACATTGAATATATATATATATATACACTCAATGTTGCGTAGAATGACTTCTATCAAACGAACTTGAAATTTTGTGTAACACGATCCAAGAATAGTGTTGCGTATACTGCAAGCTAATACGGTGTATAACACAAGCTAATCTTAGTGTAGTGTATAATCGAACATCTCACAGAAATTAAAAATAATATATCTCATAAAATCTCGGGTTGTTATAATCAATCATAGGATTTTGGGGATAGGAAGATAGAGGTTCCAATTACCTTCTTAATAGAGGGATTGAGGGGATAACAACACATATACCAATCTTCATATTGATGGATTACACTAGTGTGGTCAAGACAGACTTTCTTGAAAGTATAAATCAAGGGACCTTTATCCAATGTTGTTGGATACCCTTCTATTTGGGTGAAAAGATTTATTTTACTTCTTTACTTGTTGTTGTTATAAGTTTTTATTTCCACTGCAATTTATTAAAGTTAGAAAGTGTAACTTTATTACACTTTCATATACTTTTACAAACTTTTATATATTAGATTCTATATGATTTAAGGTGGAATATTTCCTTAATTAAATTTGTTTATGTTTCTTTTTCGGATCGATATTATCATATTATAAGAAAATTAGTTTCTTTATTAAGAACTAAAGACGCCTTGTGAATTCATCTTGTTTAACATTGTAAAACATATATTTTCTTATGGATAAAAATAAAAGTTTTTAAATCTATAATTCACTCCTCCTATAATTGATGAATCTATATATCCATTTTGATCCTACAGTAAAAAAAATTATCATTACTCAAGCTTCTCATTAGACACCCATTTATTCATATCTTTCATCCTTTAGAAATTTGTAGTTTCACATTAGAGATTTTTTTATTTTATTCACACAAGAAAAGAAAAGAATTTTTCATTTAACAATTTAACCGAAAATATTATTCTCCCGATCATGCCTAAAATTATGCATTTCATAATAAATCCCAAGTTCCTAGAATGATGCATGAATACTCAACTCTCATTCCATATCAGGCCATGAGTGAAATCTAAGAAAATATCAAAAACCATAATCACAACACATAATAATTTCATCACTCAAGGTGAAATAACATCCAACTATAACAATAAACATTAATAACAAAAATCCAACCATGGGTACATGGATTTTACCCCCATAAATGGGTTAGATACTACTATCCACGAGATCTTAACTAAGGACCAACTCATCATATTATCCTTTCTACCTTTCCGTAAATAATAAGATAAAAGAAAAATAAATGATAAACCACTTTTGATACCACTTCGTAACATCCCGAATCAGGTGCCACATATCGTTCCCCCAAGTCAGTCAGTTACATGAACTCAGGCATGCCACCCCATAAGTCAGAGCCTTATGACTAGAATCAAGGGTCTAATATCGATCATGGGGAGACTATACATTCTTTATCAAAGCAATACCCCAGTTAAAAATAAATAAACAACAACCAAATGATATAACCAATAATCAAACAAAAATAGCATCACTTAATGACCAAAATAAGAAATAAAATATCCAAAACTAAATAGTAGATATGTAATAAAAAATACATTTCAAGTGTCAATATGAAAAACACAAAATAAATAAAGACATTGAAAAATAAAAACTATTCTTGAATCATGTCTATTTTCCTTATCCATGCTCCACCCCTGACTCAGCTATCTATCATAGGACTCTTTCCCTTATCCATTTCAGAAAACACGAAGTCTATTCAGGTACTAATCATGCATCCTGAGTAGGGTGAGAGTATGAATCTGTAGGCTACCACCAATTACATCTAAAATAATGTCTATTTAATAATAGGGTATGAGGTTATATAAAAAATAAAATACAAGTAATAAAGTAACAATTTAAATATATTCAATTATTTTTTATTTAACCAAATAAACCCCTAGGTTTCCGAGGACACCTAAACCTCAATACCTACTTTTTACCATCCAGAGTCTGAACCATATCACAATACCATGTTTATAATTTATTATTTAATTTCATTCATATCACAACCAATTAGAACCATAGTCCAATGCCAACTCATGGGTTTAGAATTTCACATCTAACACCCCATGTGTATTTGATACAGAAGTCTGTGACCCCGAACTCATTTATGAAACAATCACAGAAGAATTATTTTTGAAGCAGTAGTCCATGTACCACATTCATATATTAAATAATCACATAAGTGGGATTTTGAAGCAGTAGTTTGTGTCCCGCACTCATATATCAAATAATCATAGAAGTGGGATTTTGAATAAGAAGTGTGTGTCCCACACAAATATATAAATTTATCACTATGGGATTTTGAAGTAATATTACATTAACCACACACATTTATCAATTTATTATAATGGGATTTTGATGAAGTAATCCATGCCCCACATAAAATTTATCAATTTATCACTATGGTCTTTTGAAGCAGTAGTCCATGTCCCACACATGATTTATCAATCAATCAAAAATATATTGCATAAATAACATCAATGAAGATTAATAAAAATTAATCCATTTACCAATATTTAAAATAAAGGTACCATCACAATTTATCACAAAAAACACGGTTCATAAATATAATCACATGGAATAATATAATAATTCACTATTAAACCAATTTTCATTATTTAACCATATAACTCTTCAACCCACTAAGGTTAAGCCATATAACTCATAATACTCCTTATCAAGTAATTCATAATCACATTTAATGACCAGTTACACAATCTGAATATCCCATAAATTCCATAATCACACATTCCATTAATTAGTTAACTAATTAATTAATCCAATTTCACAACTCCATAAATTATTTAATCAATTAATTTATTTAATTCAAGATTAAATTATGATACATGCCAATTTAATTTCAAAATAAATACCCACAATTGAAACTAATGACTATGGAATTTAAAATTAGATTGCCTACATCAAAATTGACAATGAACACTTACCAATAGAAATCCCTAATTGAAGAGGAATGATCAATAACAAGACAAAGAACGAGATCTAGATCCAAAAACTAGATCCAAGATCAAACAAATAAATATCTAATAAAACTAGATCTAGATCCATCAAAATAGATAAAAACATCCCTTTAAAGGATGAGATAAATAGGGGAGAGTATGAGGAAACCATAAGGGATGAAAATCTCTTACTGAGAGAGGTTCATATCTTTTAGCTGGGCTTCGATTCACCAAGAACGGAGGTAGGAAGTAATTAGAATCTGTTTAGAAACCTCAAAAAACAAGAGAAGATGTTTACGGTCGAATTTGGTTGAGTTAGTGTGAAGTAGGGGGGGGGGTGGTTTGGAATTTTTAATATAATTTTAATGGGATGAAATTCTTGTACGAACTGTTTCCTACTCATGACACACAATTTTCCCTAACCCTGTGCCTCCACCCAAGGAGTAGCACGGTTTCTACTAGAAGGGGGTATGGTTTGAAAAACCATTCACCAGCCATGAAAATATACTTTTTTTGGTTCATATGGTTTTCTAGCCTAAGGCACATGGTTTTTCGAAATTTTACGTCAACCGTGCACAACCCCACTCCATTCCAAAAACATCCAAATTTCACTCAATCACACACAAAGTAAAACCACAAAAATATGTGCTCAAAATAAATAAAAAGTTTACTTGAAAATCATATCAATACATCTCTAGAAACGGTCAGGTTCTTACATTATTACAAAAGACCTTACAAATAAGAAACCACAACAAGAGAAAATGGTATCTTCAAGAGATTAAAAAGGAAAAAATAAACTTGATATTCAATATCCAAAGAGATTTATGCCTATAAAGGATTATCATTCTAATAGAAATTTAATAACTTGATTCCATCCAATACTATTCAAAAATCTTCTGATTCCGTTAGGCTTGAGAAGGTATTCAATAAGAGTGTGAAGACATTAGTTAACACTAACCCTTGTGTTAAAAAAATGTAGCTTAAGTTGACAAGATTAATGTTTTTAATATAGTGGGTATGAGTAAATAAGAGTATAGTAAATCCATTAAGATATTACCTACGGTATGTGAGGATCAAGAATGGTTGGAGACTATTTTACTATCTGGTTCTTAACATCAACATAGAATATTAGATAAAAACGTAGAAGATGATAATATCTATAGAGTTCTAACTACAGTTTCTAATCAGGTGAAGCATGTTAGAAATGTTATTAGTAATTAAGTGAACACTCAAGATGATATTGGTCAATCTAAAACACCTTTAATGCTAGGGAAATTTAGCATGTGATCCTCTTATTATCTTTTTCACTCTAAATTCTTAGGTTTCCACTTCCAACTACTTTATCATTTTTGAGTCTCTTGACTTTATGCAGGAACCAAAAGCTACAAATTACGGGGAGGAGATCTCTATCCCAATCATGAATAATACTAAAATGGATCCTATGAATGAAAAAAATAGGATGATTTCCCCATGATTCGAGATCTTGGGCAACTCATCATAACATGATCCTCTAATCTCAGGATTAATTCTTAAAGGACCATGGTGTTTCATGATGTTGTTGTTACATGTTTTGGAAGTTTCTCGAGGGTGTTCTATCCTTTTTATCCTTTTGGATTTTGGATGGAGGGAAATATTGAATTGTCTTACCCCTTTCACCTCATTATTCTTTTTTTGTTTCTTTTCTTAATAAAGGGGCTTAACACCTACCTATTTCGAATATATATATATATATTTAAATATAAATCTAAATCTAAATCTAAATATAATATAAGTATAAGTATAAATATAAATATAAATATAAATATAAATATAAATATAAATATAAATTAAAATATAAATATAAATATAAATATAAATATAAATATAAATAAAAATAAAAATATAAATAAAAATATAAATTTAAAATAGAAATATAAATATAAAAACATATAAATAGGCATAAACACACTCACACATACCCACATAATACATATATACATATATAAATTTATATATAACCATATAAATATATATATATACACATAAATATATAATAAAATGCATATAAATATCTATAAATATATATAACTACAAATAAATTTACATCAATATATACAAATACAAACATGTATATATAATTGAATATATATATATATATATATAAATATATATAAATATATATATATATATAGAAACACACATAAATATCTAAAGGCATATAAATATAGATATATATATATATATATAAACACATATAAATATATAAATACATATAAATATATATAAATATTTATAAATATAAATAAATTTACATAAATATATATAAATACACACACACACACACACATATATATATATACATATAATTCTATATTAATATAACTATATATATATTCACACATATATATACATAAATATATATAAATGTTTAAATAAAAATACATAAATTGATATGTACCCACACACACCCATAAATATATTTAAATACAAACACATACACACACAATTACTAACCTGGAACTTCCCACCATAATTAATATCCATGAACACTATGGTTAAATCAGGAATCCCATCTAAATTCAAACCTTGAAATTCCCACAAGCGAAATATATGGGATTAACAATGCTAAGGTAATCCATATAACTCAATACATAATAGAAAAATAAATCCCCAAATGAGCAAAAACCACTGTAGTTTCAACACCATCACATCAATAAGAATAAAAACCTAGGGAATAAGTTCATACCCCAACCTAAAAGGATAATAATACCCTTTTAAATGAAGAATAAACACTACCAAAAGATATAAAATTAGAGTAGAATAACTTAAAACTTGTTTTGGTAGACCATCTATCTATTTTTACTACGAAAAAAGGGTAACATGGATTTTCATAAGGTTTGATTTGACAGGTTAATGAGCCCCAAAAGACACCCATATCGAATGCTATTGTTGTTTAAAGTTTAATTACGAATTTCAACATCTCTTAAAACATGATTTTTTATTAATTATTATTAAATTTTTAT
Source organism: Viscum album (assembly GCA_963277665.1). NCBI lineage: Eukaryota > Viridiplantae > Streptophyta > Magnoliopsida > Santalales > Viscaceae > Viscum > Viscum album. The sequence goes on from OY728132.1 coordinate 470,420,328, forward strand.
CCAATATGATCGTAGTTATTTTTATAAGATCCAATTGTTAGGTTGTAGAGCACAAACAAATAGCCTTATCAAAAGTTATCATTGTTTGAAGCTGAAGTCTAAATTCTAACTTCTCTTAGAACATTAGTTAATTGAGAAAGTTTTGTCCACAATTTTAATATATATGTATATATTTATGCACGCATGCATGTATGTATGTATGTATGTATGTATGTGTGTGTGTGTATGTGTGTGTGTATGTATGTATATATGTATGTATGTATGTATGTATCTGTAAGTGTGTATGTGTGTGTTTATATGTAAATATATATATATAAATTTGTAATTAATAGTTACTAATTAATAATTAAGAAATATTAAATAGTTAATAATTGATAATTGATAATTAATTTATTTTTTTAATAATTACTTTAAATTCTAAATAATTATTAATTAATAATTAAGCATTTATACATAATTTAAAAAATAAAAAATAAAAAATAAAAAATAAAAAATTAATATTAATATTAATTATTAATTATTAACAAGTTATTAACATTTTAATGAATTATTATTAACTATTATTAATTTCATAGCAGTTTTTTATAAACCACCGCTAAATTTAAATATGAAATAAAATAAATAAAAATTTTGATATAGAAAAGGGTTTAATTGACACTAAATGGAGGAAGTTTATAATAAATAAACCTAAATTTGACAATGATATTCTAAAACCATCACTAAGAAAATAAAAATGAAACATTTAGCGATTGTTTTGAAAACTGCCACTAAACTCCCTTTTCTCTCTTGTGAATGTTCCCAACCTCAAGATTCATCTAAATTATATGGATGAATATTTTCTAGGATTTTATTTTAGAAGCCACCCCCTTCAAGTATGAAAAATTCAAGATGAATTATAATCCTTTGTTGTAATGTAATGTCTCTAGCAGGGTTTTTCCTCACATGACTGAGACAAGTAGTTACATAATCTTAAGAAAACCTCCCAATATGTCAGAGGTTACCAAATAACAGTGAGGGTGTATGAAATATAGAGAGGATACTTAAACCTATAGAATAGTGTATAAATGAGAATAAAAATAAAATAAATCAATCGTCACATACAACTCACACATATGATAGATGAATACCTAAAAAACAAAATAATAATAATTAACCACATCATGTCATACATTATGCCAAACTAAATGTCGTGCTGGAAGTCACACAAGTAAACAACTAAATATAGACTCCCTAATAAATACTCCAAAAACCTTGGTCTCAAACCCCATGTTTGGTCTTGTCTCCCTGCTCTAATCCCATCCAACAAAGCAATAAATCAAGTGTCAAGCCCCATGTCTTTGTCTAGACCTGCATTCATGAAGTCTTCTCATGTACCGAATGATGGTCTGAATAGTGTGTGAGTAAAACTCATTAGTTTGAAACCTAGTGTCTAAAAAATTAATTTATAATAAATAGATAATTAAATAATATGATAATTTGGGGATTTAATTCATAAATTAATAAAGAACATAAAATAAACCCACTGAACCTTGAGCTCTGGGTTGACACTCAGCCCTAGCTAAACCAACTTCGACACAATGCCAAATATCTCTATTCTTTGGGGGATTCCCATTAATAGGATGAATCTACTATTCCACTAGTTTATTTTATAACTGAGGATGAATCACCTATATCATGTATCTCTCCCTCATGCATCATGTAACCAAGAAATAATGGATGCTATGAAAACTCCCATGCTAGATCCACTTCCATGTTCCCATGTAACAAGACTATATTATGTGAAGTAGTAACTATGTTATATTGTACTCTATGTGAATTCCCATTCTAGAGTCGTTTACATGCTCCCATGGTGCAGTACCATATCATGAGAAAAAGTATCATAGTACCCAACGTGAATTCCAATGTTAAGGCCACTTATATTCCATAAGGACATCAAGTTCTATGTGAATTAATATGATAGATCCAATTTAACAATTTAACATAAAAATCAAATAAAATACAATGCATTATACTTTATCAAATATTCCAAACATGTGATCATATTACATTTTGGTTAATTTATCCAAAACACCAATTATCAATCTATTATTTCGATTAGAAAAAGTTACCAATTATCGTTATAATTTTAACAATTACATTTCACATATCAATTAAGCCCAATTATTTTTTACATGTAATTATATCCATATTTCATCATGTTGTTGTGTTAATTTCCAATTTCATGATTATTAACATCTTTCTAGACAAGTGATACCTATTCAATACAATTACATCAATTCACATGCTAAGATAATTATATTGTTGAACCAAACACACATTAAGTCATTCCAACAACAAATTATAATTTAACAAGTGCTCTAGGTTCATATATTCCATGTTCGAACCTAATTTAAAAGAGTGTGAAAACCTCTAAAGGGTTTGAAAGTCCCTATCTCAATGCCTACAGACATGATAGGGCCCGATAGAGGTATAAACATTTGTATTAATAAAATTAAATAGGTTACCATTTAGGATGGGCTATGCACATAGTGTTACAATGTTATAAAACTTGTTGAAAATACTAGATAAGTGAAATAGTATTTAAGAAGTCTATTTAGACCATACACCTTAAGCAACGAATAAGGAAACCATTATCATGTGACAACTTAACACGAAACAACCTGGTATCCTATATACTGTGATTGAAAAACATTATCAAGGAAAAAAGAAGAGGATCCAATAGGAAGACAAGGGTAAAAAAAATCCAAACTAGAGGATACTTACCAATTTTGGATCACCAGACTGAATAACAGATCACAATACCATAAAAAGTTGTTGGAGAATCCTCCAATTCCTTGGAGAACCTCAAAAATTTATAAATCCAGAGTTAGAGTCAAATTAGGGGTTAATAGGTATTAAAAATAGGTTGGGTGTGTGTGAAAACACATGTTTTCCCCTCGCTTCCCTGGTCCAACCTAAATCCACTAGTGAAATAGTGGTGTCCTTTAGTGCCACTGTATAACTAGGAAACCCACTAGCTAGCCAATGGGTATCTTTTAGGAGGCCCATCCTTTATAGTTCCCACCGAATGGCTAGTGGACTGCACTAGCCAACTGATTGCTATGTAGTGTCTCAAAAACGTCAAGCCACCCATCTATTTCTAATAACTTAGCTTATTTGAGCCATCAAAAACCTCTAAAATGAAAATTAAGATAACGAAAGGCTCAATTACCAAGGATAAAATAGTTTAAAAAAATTCAAATAGATTAAACCAAAAACATAAATATGAACGTACCTAAAAATTGAGTGATCTTATCACATCCTCATCATACAATAGCTTGTCCCTGAGATGTATTCCCAAGAATCACAGAGAGGTATTGATGAACCAATTTGGCCACTATGATGATATATTAAATTCCCTATCCCTATTATCCTATTAAACATGACTACGCTATTGCTAAATTTACACTAGAGGAATAGTATTCCCTCAAGGATTCATCTCACTATGGATTACAATTTAGATCATGTTATCCTAAAAGGACCATCAACATCAAGTTCATCATCTAGAATGTGTTAAGGTCCTGGGTGATATCTATGAAGCTACGAAACATGAAAAATGTCATGTATGAGACTATATAACTATGGAAAATCCGATCAGTATTCTACTAGACCAACCCTCTCCGCTATCTCAAACGGTCTGATGAACCTGGACACTAGCTTTCCCTACATTCAGATATGATATTTCCCCAGCCTAGGATACAGCCAAAGAGAAAGTCATGATGACCAACCATTAACTTCATAGGTTATATCTGATGGTCTTCATATGAGATATTTCTGCTCTTCATAGTCACCACCCACTTTCGGATCCACCAAACCTTCTCAAACATTACATATACAATACTATGTATTATAAGCACCAACTCACCCTCCTCTATCCAAAATAATTTCAAGTGACATGAAATTCCATCAAGGCCTCAAAATGATTCATTTGGATCAATGCCTATAAGATGTTATTATAACAGAACTCCATGAGTTCCATATACTTCTCCTAATAACCACAAAAGTAAAAAACATAGGGTCACAACATGTCCCAAAGAATATTAATCACCTATTTAGATTGGCTATTAGTCTAAAGACAGTAGGTTGTACTCATGTGAACCTAAAATCATAGATCCTTTTGAAGGCCCTATAAGAACTATTATGTGAAATGATGATCTCTATTTGAAACAACACTCCTTAGAACACCGTTCAATCCTACCATCTTATCTATATAGAGGATACCCATATTGTTGATGGTGAAGGTCTCCCTAATAAGAAATAAGTTGGATACCTTCATCAATAGATCTATGATCACCCATACCACATCATTTTCATGAGGTGTCCTAGGTAATCCAATCATAAAGTCCATGGTGATGTCATCCCAATTATATTTGATAATGGTAAAAGGAAACAATAACCTAGTAGGCCGATGATTCTCAGTCTTCACTTGATGACATGTGAAACATCATCCCACAAATCCTAATATCTCATTCTTCATCCTTGGACACCAATATTTCCTATAGATATATCAACAAATATTTAGCATATTAGTATGTATCATCTATTTAGAAGCATGAAATTATCTTATTATCTACTCCTATAAACCCATAGAAACTTAGATATAGCCATGGTTAAGAAGAACATCCCCACTTCCAAGGGACCAACTTGATAGTGTCTCCTACAATATATGATATCCCTCAGATCTAATCCCTCTCGATTAGATAACTTCCCTATCTTGATTTTATCTAGAAGCATAAAAAATATGTTTATGTCATAGTCTCTCACCCATGGGATTCCTAAACGTCTATATGCATATCTATAAAGAGAACCATCAGTTACCAATCATCATAATATTCTCATTTTACCTATATCTACATCTTCCAACTCAAGGAATCCACAAAAAAATTTCCATATATGGGAGTGTATGCCAACTTGAAGTTGAAATACAATAGATACTTAAGCCACCTTCTCTAGTGAAGGTTCAAGTATAGCGATGAAAATACACACTTCAGGCTCTTATGGTTTGTGTAAACCATATAAATCTCACCCAAAATATAATTAAACTTTCATCTTAGTGTGTATACCACCATTGGAAACTCTAGATCATGAGTGGGGTAATTCCTCTCATGTTTCATCAATTGTATAGATCTATAAGAGACAACTCAATCCAATAGGATAAAAAATAACTCATGAACAACTCCTAATACATCATGATACATAGTCTATTGATTAACAATCTTAGTTAAGGTATGGATCAATGCTGAGGTAAACCTTATCTGCAAATCTTTGAAATCCCTCTTATCGGAATCTGAACAAACAAAATTCACACCTTTCTTGGACTTCCATGACATTGGTGATGGTAGACGGGATAAGTCCTGGATGAAATGCCAGTAATAGTCTACCAGACCTAAAAATATCTTATTCTTATATACATTCTTTCTTTGTTCCCAAGATATCATAATTTCCACCTTATCAAAGTATACTGACACTCTAGACTCTGAGATAACGTGACCTACAAATATCACATTATCAATACAAAAGTGACATTTAGATAGATTAGTGTAAAGATAATTATCACTCAACAAACATATGATGATGGTAATATATTAGGTATTATCATCCCTAAAATAGAAGTACAATAATATTTCATTGATAAAAATCACCGCAAACTGATCTAGGAATAGATGGAAAATATGATTCATCAAGTCCATGAATACCACCAGTGTTGTCGTTATACCAGATGACAACATCATGAACTTGTAAAATCCATAACAACTCCTAATAGTAGTATGTGGTATTCTAGATGGTATCACACTCAACTAGTAGAACCCTAACCTTAATTAAATCTTAATAAAAATATGATCACTTATTAGTTGATTATATATATAATCAATGAGTGGAAGGGGATAATGATTGTTGATTATTGTATGGTTCAGTCTTCAGTAATCCACATAAAATTAGAAATTCCCATTATCCTTCTTGGAGAAAAGCACAAAAGAAATCGATGGTGTAGTACTAGGATGTATGGGTGGGTCCTTTATCTTATAAATACACTTTAAAATCCTGAATATCTATAGGTTCCATCCTATAAGAAAGGATAGAAATGGGTTCACCTAGAAACACTAACTCGATAGTGAACTCGGTCTTCATATCATGTGGTAATATAGAGAAATCTTGAAGAAATACATTCTAAAAGTGGTTCAACACTAGAGGAAACATAATTTTTTGGGTGACTTTACATCATCTATAAAAAGACTAGCTATCTGGGCTATGAGTCAATCCAACTTACATTGAATCAGTCATGTATGACCATCCTGAAGAACCCAGTCTCCCTAGAGGATATAGTTGTCCCATTATGCTTATAGAAAATTCAATCTCCTATTATAATAGTTGATATGATCTTGGTATAAAACTATCCAATATATAACCAGAATCAAATCGATTCTAGTCATTTCCATTATAAATAGATCCCAAAAGAAGCAAAATATACCAATTTCAAGAGAACACTCCTTAAAGCATTTGATAACCTATGATCACACCCCTAACAATGTGTTCATGGTTATAAACCCATCCAATATTTCCAAAAATAAATGAAAGACATTTTAAAATTGATTATATATAAATAAATGCGATTCTCCTATATTAAATAAAATACATGAAAGTGTCGATGAAATAAGAATCGTCCATCCGACAGTGTAAGGTCCTGAATCTAGACTGGTAGGAGTAGACTATATAACATGAATATGACTCACCACTAAACCTTGGTATCAAGTATTAATCCCCTAAGATACTAATTACAGTCGATAATACTACTCTTATATCAAGGTACCACATCCCATACCCTTTCTTAAGGGACCATGGAAACTCTATCTACATGTTTGCTGAGGGGTAGTTGATTCCCGACCAGATTTTGATGCCTACTTGATCCTCTACCACTACTCGACTGCTGAGTTATCCTGAAGAACCTCTTAATAAGGCCCATAATACCACATGTGTGACAATATATAATAGGTAAAGGACACTGGAATCACTTATGACCTACCATGCCACACTGAAAGCACTTCCCCCTAGTTGTGGTCCTGATATGGATATCCACTCCACTGATTTTTCTAACCACTGCATCCCTGGTGGTAACTGTTATATCAACACTTCTTTTTATCTGAATAAGATCTTAGATAATTTTCTACTAATACTTGTTATCTACCGCTTGGTACCTTCTTAAGTTTACCTTCCATGATGAGAGATCGATTCAACACATCAGTGAAGTTTCTTAGGTGAAAAATGTTCAATTGTTACTTGATATCAAAATAAATCCCATCCTAGAAGAACATTGAGATGACTATATCACATTCTTCTAAAGATAGATAAAAATGATATAGTCTAGTAAAAATTATAGCATTTTCCATCACTGAAATTATTCTATGTGTCAGGTTAATGAACTCTCGATCCCTCTCATCCCTCAATGTCTCTGAATAGAATTAATTCAGGAAATTATGATAAAATTCCTTCTAGTTTAGCTCCTTTTTTTGTCTTTATTACTATATGAAATCCCACCAAGGAATGGATTGTCCTTGTATCATGTAAACAACAAGTTTCACCATCCTTTCCATCAATGTCTCTATGTGTCTTAAGATCATCTTCACTAACTCGATCCAAAAATCATCTAACTAGTGGGAATCCTCCCCAGGGCACATGGGTAGGTTCAACAAATAGAAATATTTTTCTGATAGGACATCAAAGTAAAGTCACAAGTAGTTTCCATTTCTATGGATTCCATGACATTTCAGAAACTATCATGAAGATAATCATCCATCTGGTTCCTTGGAGCTGCAAGAATTTCCTTGTCATCAATGTGAGGTGTGTGTGCTGATTACCACTCTCTTGAATCTCAACCTGAAGATGATGTGGATAAATTATCTCTAAAAGGGTTAACAAACTCCTCTAATAATGGTATACACAACAAGATAAAACTCAAAAGTTCAAAACAACAATAGAGAACCACTGACACAAGGCTACTCCAAACCAAGCTTAACAAGTAAATTGGCATGTCATAAAAGTTTCATTTATTCCATTCCATTTGATACGTCAAAGGATTACATTTCATAATTTAATATTAAATTATATCATATGAATTTAATATGTCCATATCATGAACAATACATTTCATCATATTTCCCTTACATGCATACCATGATCCATATGTACTCACCTTATGTCATACTAGAACATGAATAAAATCACATAAAATAGTAATATCACACAAAAATTGCATCACCCAAGGTGAAATAACATCACAAATATAAAAATTAACATCAATAATAGATTTACCATTCATGGTAACTTGAGGTTTCCCCCAGATATGTTTTAGCTACTCCCATGCATGAGCTCATTTCCAAGTGATAACACATCCTAGTGTTCTATATATCTTTCCCAAATAGTAATTGAATATAATGGTCTTGGGATTTGATACCACTTTGTGACATACCAATCATAATCCTGCCCCCATGTGATTTAGATAGGTAGTTATGTGACCTAAATAATTCCTCATCACATGATCAAGTATGCCAACTAAAAAAGAGGGTATACAGAATAGAGTATGTAGACATTACCCTATAGAAAAATTTGGAATTTCAATAGAAATAGGTTAAATCAATCACAATAAGTAGATGATAGATGAATACCAAACAAACCAAATTATAATATAAAACCATGCCATGCCATATGGTATGCTAAATGAGATGTTGTGGTAGAAGTCACACAAGTAAAAAAAATAGACTCAAAAAATACTCTAAAAAGCACGGTCTCGTACCCCATGTTTAATAATGTCTCTAAGATCTAATCCCATCAAACAAAGTAATCATTCAATCATAAGAACCCTTACCCTTTTCGAGATATTCATCTATAAGGTCTTCCCAAGTACCAACGAACATTTCAAATATGTTGTGAGTAAAAATAAATAGGCTGACACCCATGGTTTATAAATAATCCAACAGGAATAAATAGTTCTTGAAATAATATGATAAAATGGGAATTAATTTATAAATTAATATGAAATATCACATAAACTCAAGGAACCTTGAGATTAAAGTTGACACATGAGGTCCTCCAAAAATTCTTCGACATAATGCTAAATATCCATATCTATTACTGGATTCCCCTTCCTAGGATGAATCACCCATACCACTGGTGGATTCTCTTACCATGGATGAATCACCCATATCATGTATCTCACCCTGAGCCATCAAGTAACCAATAAATACTAGTCTCTATGTGAATTCACATGATAGAGCCTCTAATGTGTTCCTATGGAGAAAGACTGTGATGAGGGTAAAATTAATTATGTCATACTATGATTTATTTGAATTCTTATGCTAGAGTTCCTTACATGTTCCCATGGTGAAATAACATACAAAAGGAAAAAGTATCATAGGATTGAGTGTGAATTCCCATGATAAGGACACTTATATGATGGAAGGATATCAGGCTCTATTCGAATTCCCATTCTAGACATGATTTAACAATTCAACATAAAATCAAAATAAAAATAAATGTATTTGTAACACCCCAAGATTCCACGATACGTTTCCCTTTGAATAATGCAATGGTGTGCATTGTACGCAACTTTGAGATTCTAACACACCACAACCAATCAAACTAGCCGTTATGAATAGTAATACCTACTTTTTGAAATTTTATAAATTCTATCTCTCAAAATGGACTTCATTTTTGTATTAGGAATATCAAAATTAGCCTAGGGTGAAATTTTGGTACTTTTCGGATAACTTTCATATTTTGATGAATAGTGAAAATTACTAGATTTTAATTAAAAACAACTTTTTTAATCGAAATAATTAATATTGATAAATTATGAATTTTAGTGGTTTTAACGTATATTTAGAATATATTTTTACCATTTAATTCAATTTCTTTCATTGGACATAATTTCACAATTAAACCAGACATGAACAAGTGGCAATCTTTTGATAGTTATTATCTCTTAAAAACACGCTTTTTGTTTTGACAGCGGGAATTAATTTTAAATTAATTTCTGCCACTTCTGTATTTGGAATTTGGAAAAATTGATTCCATATTTGGAATTTGGATGTTCAAATTGTGTAAATAGGTAACTTTTATTTTTAGACATTTTGAATAATTACTTCGGTAAATATTTTATTTACCATGGTTAAAGGGTAAATCCGGTAAATAAGGGTTAAAAAATGATATTATAATAATTCAAAATTATCCTAAAACGTGTCCTAACCTTATTGGTTGATACATGTCCGACCATGGGAATATTTGGGTCGATTTTGGGACCCCATGGAGCCACTTGTAAGTGATAGGGACACTTTATTTTAATTAAGTTAAAATGAATACAAAAATGACACAAGCCTATATCTTTTAGCAAAACAATTGTTACATAAGGTTATATTTGTTGGATTTTCGACTATAAATATTAATTAGAAAGATAAAAATATTTCATACATAATTATATTTTATTTATAATTTTTAGACATTATATAATTTAATTTATTTATGAAACAATGGTGATGTAGTAATTACTAAATTAATGAAAAATTAGAATAATTGATAATATAAATACACAAATAAATGTAATTTGAGACTTTTTATAAATACCAATAAATTTCTAGGAAAATATGACATGTTAGGATTGATTTAATTAACTATTTTCGAAGTAATCATTCTGTTATGATTTTTACAAAAATCAATTATTGAATATTGTCAAAATTGACATAAAAGTGTTTTTTAAAACAGATATTATATTATTAATTGATATTAAATTCATAAAAATATAAGGTTCGGCCAAGAGTATTATATAATGATAGGTGTATCATTAATGGACCACTTGGGGGTCTCTTGGATGTATATAGTATGTTTATTAACCATATAGTATAAAAATACAAAGAGACATTGTAAAAGTGAAATTAATTAACTAAGAGTTAATACTTAAATATAAGGTTAATATAATGACACAAACCTGTCTAAATTCTATTGGTTGAGTGGTTTTAGACCTATCCCCACATTAAACTTTAAATAATCCATTTTGGAGCCATTAGAAACCGAATATTAATTTATTATAAAATAATATTTTTGGCTTTTCCAAAGGTGCCCCTCACCCCTCTTATAAAAGGGAACTCCCCCTTCTCATTACTTCACACCTTCAAAGCCTTTTGGTTCGGCCAAACCCTACCCAAATACTCTCTAAACTGACCTCAATACAACCTAGAGGCCTTATTTTGATCAGAAAGCCAATCTAAGGATCCCTTTTGATCAAATCAAAAGGAAGAACCCGAAGAAGAGGTAATGTTTTTACCACCCCTTTTCAAATTATTTTCTTCTTCAACTTCTTATTTATTTTTTATTCCCATTATAATTTAATTAATCCAGTATCTCTCATATACTGTAATATTATTATAAATATAGTACAACCATATTTAGTATTCTATCCATCCTTTGAATGACATGTCACCATACGTGTGAACGTACGGCTTACCGTCTCCACGTCGTGGTGTAATTGTCATTCAATAAATTATTATTTGGATGGGTATAATAATGATGTTTAATTCATGTAAATAATAAATAAAACATTATTATTTTTCTTTCTATATGATATAACATCCAATTATATATTATTTTAACATCAAAAGAATGATATTGTCGCTCGTGCGTACGTACGGACTACCGTCTCCACAAACACGATGAGATTCATTCTCCATTGTATCCATTAAAGTATAATTATCATTTGATTATTTAAAAATAATGTTTAAGGACTTGATATCATTATGGATATGAATAAGATACATCCTATCAATGACAAACATGACTTACGTAACAAAACATATAAAAGAAAACGAGTAAGTTAACACCCGAAACAACGATAATACTAAGATATTATTAACAAATCAATGTTAAAAGATCATATATGATATAATATTAATGTAAATGATTCTTGTATAATTCAATAACAATTATTTCACCATTATAAAGGAGGTTAAACTACCGTCTACCAAGGAAAAAGTACAAAGTAAGGGGTTTCTTATCTCACTTCTAATTCTGTGAGAATTCCATTGTTCACCACTTATTTATTACATGTGGTGTGTGTACTGCCCATGTTTGTATTCATTGTGTAATATACTTTAATTCATGTATATTTAAATCATCATTGTATGATCCTTCTTTCATAGGTGTATGTTTTTTATGTTACCAAATCAATAAGGGAATTTGAAATTTCAATTTCCACTCATTCGGCTTTACACATACTTCATTGATTATTTTACTCCAAGATTATGTGTGGAATCACTATTCATTTTATTATATCATAATTTACACTCCACTTTATGTGGATATGCTTTTTATACACATAATAAATCCATTGATAAATTCTCAAGTCATCGATATGAATTTGATAAGAGTAATTTTAACTCATTCTCTATTTGTTGAGTTTAACATCCAATTCATTGGTGTTGTTTTTACAAGATTATGTGTGAACGTACTCTGATTGTTTTACACTAAATATCCAATCATATTAAGTGTATTTATATTTTTCACACATAACTATGTCATTGATTTATCCTTAACCTAAGGGTATGGCCTTTATGAGAGATTTCATCTCAATTTACATTCCATTGAGACTTCTTTGTTGATATACACCGAATCACTTTTATGTGGTGTATATAATGTAAATTGTCATATTATATCATGTATCCCTTTATTCTCATGATATTACAATGTTTTGATTACCTCAATTATTTGTATTCAAGTGTCTCTCTTTTGGTTAGAAACTCTAACTAAAATACCATTTTTAAATGTTTTAAAGACTTATTCTTCTAAATCTTGCTCATTAATGTCCATGTTTTAAAAAATGGTTTTAAGAATTTATTTATATGGACATTAAAGTTTTAAAATTGAAATTAATTTTAAGAGTTTAAAAGTGGTATGGGAAACTTTGATTCAAAAATCTATTTTTAAATGGCTTCTTGACAAATAGTGTGACTTTTAAATGTTTTCAAGAAAAGGGGGATAATTCTCTCAAATAGTTTTGATGGTTCTTTTCATCTATTTCAATATCATTAATTATTATCGATTGAGTTTAATATGATAAAATACAATCTTTCATGTTGTATCGAATGTGTTATGTTTGACTGTGGATGTGCTATTTTTATACCATTCATGGTTTGTGGTTAAAGTATTGACATTTCGTATGCTAGTTTTAATACGAATGTTTATGTTATGTTTAAAACTTTTCATATGAGGAATGCATTGGACTTATTAAGTGATGGGTGGAGCCTGAAATAGCTCCTCGATGTATCGGTAGGTCTCATGAGAAAACTAGTGTCTTGGAATAAGGCCATGGAAAAATCATATTTATAGTCTTGGCACGAGGCCTTGGCTATGTGGTTATGATAGTCTGGAATTATGCATTCCATCATTATGAAAGTGGTTATTGATATTGCATGTGATTATTCGACTAGTTGAATATCCATGTGAAAAAGTAAATGGAATTATTTAATTTTATTTTTTCCATACAATGTTTAAGATCAAGTTTAAAAGGATTTTGTTTTAGTTATAAATTGCTTTAAGTGTTTATGCTTAACTATGAAATCTGCTTCTATATTGTTATCCTTAATGATCATTTGAGCTCACCCCTTTCAATGTTTTATTTTTCCCAGGATGTGAATAAGTATTTTATGAATAACCTTCAGGGATAGTATGAGGGGATTTGAAGACAAGATGTTGTTGTAGTTTTTTTACCTTATGATGTAATGTAAGACTTATGAATATATCTTGTGTTTCCAAGACTAATAAACTAATCGGTCTTTCGAGACGTGATCCTTTGTGATCATGCCAATGTCATGTAATAATGCACCGACTCTGGGTATCTAGGTTCGGGGAATTACAGTTGGTATTAGAGGAAGTTTAGTACAAACCTTGGAAGCTAGATTTAGATAAACTCTGATTAGAGAACATAGACCTAAGATGAAATTTGAGGATTAATATAGAATAACTTCCTAAAATTTTGGTATTGTAGAGATTTTGTGAGTTTTCCGAGCAATACATCCCTGTCTGGATATGACTAGGTAGAGGAGGCTCTGGAAAAGATGTACCTAGGGGTAAAACCTGAAAACACCGCTTTGAGATAGACTCGAACGGGAACTAGTGGACGACATCGGGCCTTGCTGCACTCTTGGTTACGACACTCCCAGGGGATATGCTTAGGATAATTTACATTTTCTTTACTAACCGATTTGAAGTATTTAATATATAAGATGAGAGTAAATGACCTTGGTTAATCCTAATGTGTTTCAAATTGAGAATATGGTGACATGTTAATCTCTAAATGATTTCATGACTAATATTACTCACACAATTCTTTCTAGTTTTAGTCAATTTCTGGATTCCAAGGAAGTCATAGTGACTTTGAGAATGATGTACAAGGTGGGAATAGTGGTGGCAATGAGCAACAAAATGGAATGTTGATAGGCGTAAAAGATATCGTCTTTATGCCAAATCAATTTTCCAAAAATATGATCAACAATATATATATTAACCAATTCCCGAACTCAACAAAGAAGAGAAAGGTTATGAATGATAAGAGCTCCAGTAGTGGAGACTATGGAGAAAGGAATCCTCAATTTACATCATGCAGGAAATGTGGAAGGAGACACCCAGGAAAGTGTCTCAATGGGACAAAGAAATGCTTTACATGCGGGAAGGAAGGACATAAAGTGAAGAATATCCAAAGAAAAATGAAGAGTACTATGGAAGAAGATAAAAATGGTCCCAATAGTCTATTTACAGTCATTTGCTATAAATGTAGGGGACCTGGTCATTAACCGAGTGAATGCCCTATTCTATAGGATATTTTCTTGGTCAAATAAGAAGCTATGTGGAAATAAATGGTTGGAGAAATGTTTAAAAAGTATTAGTTCTCCTTGTTTATGGGTTTACTTTAGAATAATTTTCTCTTGTATTTGTAACCCCGCAGTTTTCCATGTGGGAATGATATTTGAGGAAGAATTTTCTCTTCTCTTATGGATATAGGTATAAATAACCATTTGGTTTTATATGATCATTGGGGTTTGAGAGAATTATAAGTTATTATAATTTGGGATGAAAATGCAAGGTTTTATATAACATTTGTGGTCAAATTATGTTATGGTATTTTGAAGAATTTATCTCATTTTGGTAATGTTATAAAATATAGTTTTTGAAAAGGGAAAACACGTAGACCGTGTGATAACCCGTCGCGTCGGACAAAGATGTGGGAATCGAACCCACAACCAAAGTGCGATTGGGATTTATCACCTACCAATGGACTACGTGAAGCCCCTGGATAGTGTGACTAATTATTTTTAGTTAAATGATTTTATTGATCAATAATAAGTTGATTTGGGTTCTTATGTCTTATTAAATAAATACCCTTTGTATAAGAAAAATGATTTGGTGATTAAGTGATAGATGTTATTTTGGAAGTTGTTCGCTTTGTTGTGAACACTATATGCCCAAGGGAAATAGAATAGTATTGGATTTCATTTGAGGAGTAATGGTGGATTTTTATCTATGTTTTTATTATGGATTTATAGTGATTTGGGTTGTTTATGGAAATGATTAGGTTAATTACTTTTAAGTATGTGACTTTAAGAGTAATTAATGTCATTTGGAGATACAATTTATCATGGAAGACTACATTCTTATAAGTTTTGAGTTTCAATATTAGTTTGGATTATATTGAAGGATTTTAAGGACAATTGATTATTGAATGGTATTTATTTAACTTTGGGGTATTGATGGTTTAATTTTAGAAATTATGATTAGTTTTTCTCTAATGGAATATTCGTTAGGGGGGGGGGTCATCAGATATTATACTAACCATTCTGGTTTTGATTAATATCTAAAGACAAGGTAAATATATAGTTTATCCTACATAGATCATGTATTTCTATAGAAGTTTATTCTAGCTCTTTCATTGTGACCAAGTCTTCTTGAATACTCATTGTTCAAAAAAATGAGTTAGTGGTAAAAAGTTATTAAATAATGAAACTCTACATAAAAATTAAGTATATCTCTTTATGTTCTTAGTCAATATCATAAATGAATTCCTCATCCTTATGTAATGTAACTTAAAAAAAATGTTGTCCGTTTACTTTTCCTACTGGGAGACTAAGGACCGTTTGTCCCAACACAAGTTTTTGATTTTATTATTGTTAGATTTCTCCTAATCATGTTTTATATCCTTCTCTATCATAACTGAACACATAGTTTATCATCCATATCCTTGTTTTCCTACATGGAATCCTAGTATGGGTTATCTTGGGTGACCCTTATACCTCTCTTCCTTTCTTTTAAAGTGATAGTTTTATTGACTCTTTATCTGATGTGGAACTTTCCATTATATTCTCAAAACCAATTTTAAAAAAATTGCGAGGACGAAATTTATTGAAGGAGGGGATAATGTAACACCCCAAGCGTCCACGATACGTTTCCCTTTGAATAATCCAATGGGTTGCATTGTACGCAAGTTCGAGATTCTAACACACCACAACCAATCAAACTAGCCGTTATAAATAGTAATGCCTACTTTTTGAAATTTTATAAATTCTATCTCTCAAAATGGACTTCATTTTTGGATTTGGAATATCGAAATTAGCCTAGGGTGAAATTTTGGTACTTTTTGGATAACTTTCATATTTTGATGAATAGTGAAAATTACTAGATTTTAATTAAAAACAACTTTTTTAATAGAAATAATTAATATTGATAAATTATGAATTTGAGTGGTTTTAAAGTATATTTAGAATATATTTTTACCATTTAATTCAATTTTTTTCATTGGACATAATTTCACAATTAAACCAGACATAAACAAGTGCCAATCTTTTGATAGTTATTATCTCTTAAAAACACACTTTTTGTTTTGACAGCGGGAATTAATTTTAAATTAATTTCTGCCACTTCTATGTTTGGAATTTGGAAAAATGAATTCCATATTTGGAATCTGGATTTTCAAATTTTGTAAATATGTAACTTTTATTTTTAGACATTTTGAATAATTACTTCGGTAAATATTTTATTTACCATGGTTAAAGGGTAAATCCGGTAAATAAGGGTTACAAAATAATATTATAATAATAAAAAATTACCCTAAAACGTGTCCTAACCTTATTGGTTGATACATTTCTGACCATGGTCATCTTTGGGTCGATTTTGGGACCCCATGGAGCCACTTGTAAGTGATAGGGACACTTTATTTTAATTAAGTTAAAATGAAAACAAAAATGACATAAGCATATATCTTTTAGAAAAACAATTGTTACATAGGGTTATATAAGTTGGATTTTCGACTATAAATATTTATTAGGAAGATAAAAAGATTTTATACATAATTATATTTTATTTATAATTTTTATACATTATATAATTTAATTTATTTATGAAACAATGGTGATGCAGTAATTACTAAATTAATAAAAAATTAGAATAATTGATATTATAAATACCCAAATAAATGTAATTGGAGACTTTTTATAAATAACAATAATTTTATAGGATAATATGACATGTTAGAATTGATTTAAATAACTTTATTCGAAGTAATAATTCTATTATGATTTTTACAAAAATAAATTATTGAATAGTGTCAAAATTGACATAAAAGAGTTTTTTTTAAAATATTATATTATTAACTGATATTAAATTCCTAAAAATATAAGGCTCGGCCGAGAGACTTAGATCATGATAGGTGTATCATTAATGGACCACTTTGGGCTCTCTTATATGTATATAGTAATTTTATTAACCATATAGTATAAAAATACAAAGAGACATTGTAAAAGTGAAACTAATTAACTAAGAGTTAATACTTAAAGATAAGGTTAATATAATGACCCAAACCTGTATAAATTCTATTTTTTGAGTGTTTTTCGACCTATCCCCACCTTAAACTTTAAATAATCCATTTTGTATCCATTAGAAACCGAATATTAATTTATTATAAAATAATATTTTTAGCTTTTCCAAAGGTTCCCCTCACCCCTCTTATAAAAGGGCACTCCCCCTTCTCATTAATTCACACCTTCAAAGACTTTTGTTTTGGACAAACCCTGCCCAAATACTCTCTAAAATTCTCTCAATACAACCTATATGCCTTAGTTTTATCATAAATCCAACCTAAGGATCCCTTTTGATCAAATCAAAAGGAAGAACCCGAAGAAGAGGTAATGTTTTTACCACCCTTTTTCAAATTATTTTCTTCTTCAACTTCTTATTTCTTTGTTAATCCCATTATAAATTAATGAATACAGTATCTAATATATACTGTAATATTATTATAAATATAGTACAACCATATTCAGTATTCTATCCATCCTTTGAATGACATGTCACCATACGTGTGTACGTACGGCTTACCGTCTCCACGTCATGGTGTAATTGTCATTCAATAAATTATTATTTGGATGGGTATAAAAATGATGTGTAATTCATGTAAATAATAAATATAAAATGATAATTATTCTTTCTCTATGATATACCATCCAATTATATATTATTTTAACATCAAAAGAAGGATATTGTCGCTCGTACGTACGTACGGACTATCGTCTCCACGAACGCGATGAGATTCATTCTCCATCGTATCCATTAAAGTATAATTATCATTTTATTATTTAAAAATAATGTTTAAGGACTTGATATCATTCTGGATATGAATAAGATACAACCTATCAATTACAAACATGGCTTACGTAACAAAACATATAAAATAAAATGAGTAAGTTAACACCCGAAACAACGATAATACTAAAGTATTATTAACAAATAAATGTTAAAAGATCATATATGATATCATATTAATGTAAATTATTCTTTTATAATTCAATAAAAATTATTTCACCATTATACATGAGGTTAACCTACCGTCGACCAAGGAAAAAGTACAAAGTAATGGGTTGCTTATCTCACTTTTAATTCCGTGATAATTCCATTGTTCACCACTTATTTATTACATGTGGTGTGTGTACTGCCCATGTTTGTATTAATTGTGTAATATACTATAATTCATGTATATTTAAATCATCATTGTATGATCCTTCTTTCATGGGTGTATGTTTTGTATGTTACCAAATCAATAAGGGAATTTGAAATTTCAATTTCCACTCATTCGGCTTTACGCATACTTCATTAATTATTTTACTCCAAGATTATGTGTGGAATCACTATTAATTTGATTATGTCATAATTTACACTCCCCTCTCTTTGGATATACTTTTTATACACATAATCACTCCATTGATAAATTCTCAAGTCATTGATATGAATTTTATAAGAGTAATTTTAACTCATTCTCCATTTGTTGAGTTAAACATCCAATTCATTGGTGTTGTTTTTACAAGATTATGTGTGAATGTCCTTTGATTGTTTTACACTGAATATACAATAATATTTAGTGTATTTATATTTATCACACATAACAATGTCGTTGATTTATTCTTAACCTAAGGGTACATCCTTTATGAGATATTTCATCTCAATTTACATTCTATTGAGACTTCTTTGTTGATATACACCAAATCACTTTTATGTGGTGTATATAATGTACATTGACATAGTATATCATGAATCCCTTTATTCTCATGATATTATAATGTTTTTATTACCTAAATTATTTGTATTCAAGTGTCTCTCCTTTGGTTAGAAACTCGAACTAAAATACCATTTTTAAATGTTTTAAAGACTTATTATTCTAAATATTTCTCATTAATGTCCATGTTTTAAAAATGGTTTTAATAATTTATTTATATGGACATTAATGTTTTAGAATTAAAATTAATTTTAAATGTTTCAAAGTGGTATGGGACACTTTGATTCAAAAATATATTTTTAAATGGCTTCTTGACAAATAGTGTGACTTTTAAATGTTTTCAAGAAAAGGGGGATAATTCTCTCAAATAGTTTTGATGGTTTTTTTCATCTATATAAATATCATTAATTATTATTGATTGATTTTAATATGATAAAATACAATCTTTCATATTGTATTGAATGATTTATGTTTGACTGTGGATGTGCTATTTTTATACCATTCATGGTTTGTGGTTAAAGTATTGACATTTCGTATGCTAGTTTTAATACGAATGTTTATGTTATGTTTAAAACTTTTCATTTGAGGAATGAATTGGAAATAGTAAGTGATGGATGGAGCCCGCTATAGCTCCTCGATGCATCGGTAGGTCTCATGAGACAAACTAGTGTCTTGGCACAAGGCCTTGGGAAAATTTTATTTGTAGTCTTGGCACGAGGCCTTGGCTATGTGGTTATGATAGTCTGGCATTATGCATTCCATCATTATGAAAGTGGTTATTGATATTGAATGTGATTGTTTGACTAGTAGAATATCAATGTGAATAAGTAAATGGCATTATTTCATTTTATTTTTTCCATACTATGTTGAAGATCAAGTTTAGAAGTCTTTTGTTTTAGTTATAAATTGCTTTAAGTGTTTATGTTTAACTATGAAAGCTTCTGCTATATTGTTATCCTTACTGAGCATTTGAGATCACCCCTTTCAATGTTTTATTTTTCCCAGGATGTGAAGAAGTATTTTATGAATAACCTGCTGGGATAGTATGAGGGGATATGAAGACAAGATGTTGTTGTAATTTTTTTACCTTATTATGTAATGTAAGACTTATGAATAAATCTAGTGTTTCCAAGACTACTAAACTAATCGGCCTTTCGAGACTTGATCCTTTGTAATCATGCCAATGTCATGTAATAATGCACCGACTCTTGGTATCTAGGGTCAGGGCGTTAAGTATTCCAATTTATCAAATATTCAAAACATATTATCATATTCCATATTGGTTAATTTATCCAAATTATCAATTATCAATCTATTCATTCAATTATTTCTAGTTACAAATTATCATAATAAATATAAAAATTATATTTCACATATCAATTAATCCCAATTACCATTTATATGTCATTATATCCATATTACATCATGTCATTATTCTAATTTCTAATTTCATGAAAATTAACCACTTTCAATTCAAGTGATACTTAATCAAAGTAATTACATCAATTAACATTATAATCCAATTCTATTATTAAGATAAAAACACCTTAATATATTCCAATAATAATTCCAATTTATAAAGGGATGTATGTTTATATGATCTATGTTCTAACCTAGGTTCCAAGGGTTGACACACCTCTCCGGTGGATGCAAGTCCCAGTATCAACACCATTGGACCCAATGGGGTCCAGGGGAGGTCTAAGCATATGGATTAATCAAATTCAATGGGTTAGAAATTAGGATGATTCATACAAATTATATGGCAAGGTGACTTCATATGTTTCACATACTTGATAACTAAAACTAACTTTAGGGAGTTGTTTTAGGCCACCCTCCTCAAGAAACAGAGAATAAGGAAACCATGACTGAATACTATATCAACTGGAAACAACTTGATCTTCTACAAATAGCAATTTAAATATATCGTCAATGATGAAAGAAGATGATCCATAAATAATGAAAGATTAAAACATTCAAACCAAAGGGTACATGGTGATTTTGGATCACAAGACCAAGGAAATGTGTTGGAGATGACTCAAGAGCCTTGAAGAATATTCGAATTCATAAATCCTATGTTAGGGTAAAATTAGTGGATAATAGGTTTTAAAATATGTTTAGAGGGGAATAATATTTCTTTACCCCTCACTACCCCAATCCAGTATGACGCCACTAGTGAGCTACTGATTTTCTCTAGTGCCACTGCATGGCTGGGAACCCCACTTGCAAGTTGATGGCTTCCCATCAGCTAGCTGGGAGGTCTTATATAAGAGGCCCGACATGTAAAATTACCAATATCTAGTTAGTGGGACTCCAATAGCTTTACCAAGTTATTGAAAAAATCAAGGGTTAGCTGGTGGAATGCACCATTTAGCGAGCAGATCTATAGTGTCTCTAAAACTATAAGAAACCACTAGCTTTATGCTAACTTAGTATCTTTGTGCCACCAAAAACCCCTAAAAACACATAATCTCAGAACAATATTGATTAACATTATTAAAATGGTTTAAAAAAACTCAAATAGGTTCAACAAAAAACATAAAGAGTAATGTAACTAGAAAAATGTGGGATCATATAGGCATAAAAAAATATTATTAACAAAGTGGGAACTATAGAAACCATAATTTTTCATGGAACCATCATAGTTTATGTAATACTACACATTCTCTACCTTAAATGAATTCACCTCAATCACCATTAATTTGAAAAATACATAAAGTGTATAGTGAAGAAAATAAAATCCTAATGTAACATCCGAAACTTATATATATATATATATATATCCTTATGAATAAATAATTCTTTTCATAATTAGGTATATAATATAGCTTAAACACATGAAACACATAGTGGTTTATTTAATTAATTGAGAACACCATGTTTAAAAAATAAATATATCCATGATAATTGAAAATATTACATAGGAAAATAAATTTAAAATAAAATAAAATTATAATAATATGAACATTTGGATCATCAAGATCTCCCAAAATCATTACGTCAATGTAAAACAATGTAAAAAATACTAAACATTAGTAATCCAATTGATATTTGTGAAATAAAAAAATGTATAACTTTAAGGGGAAATGAGGTTAATGTTGAATGAATAATTTCATAGGTATTTATAGGAAGTAATATGACTTTTGGAATAGTAATATGACTATTTAAATAGTGACTTGACCATTTGGAATAGTAACCTAGCCATTCAAAATAGTAACTTGACCATTGGAATACTAAATTGAACTCAAAATAGTAAAATGTAAAATAAATAAAATTTATCCTGATAAATTTAATAAAATATTAATATTATAATTCCATAAATTAAATATCTAGATTAAAAACTCAAGAAAACTATAAACACATTTTTATGAACTGCATTTTAATGTATTTTATAAAAGTCGTAATTTTTAAGATAATATTTTAAATTACTCATGTTATAAAAACATTTTAGTAAAATTAAATTAATTTTTTAAATCATAACATGGAAATTTTCTATTGGTAAATTTTTAGTAATTTTTTTGAATACTTTAATTTTTACGTGAAAAAAATAGAGTTTTTATATAACTAATGTATTTTAATTTCCTCATCTAAGAGGTAATAATGAAATAATAAATTATATAACTTATAAATATACTAAAAATCATTTAATAAGAAAAATTAGTCATTTAAAAATAATAAACCTAAATTATAAACATAAAAACTATTTTCCAAAGTCAAAATGATAAAGTATTATATTAAAATAACAAATTTTCGTTTTTTATAATTTATTTTTTAGTAAAAAAAGAATTAGTTTTTGGAAATTTTTAAAAGTCCTAAAATCATTTTGTTTTTTTAAAATATGATTTAAAATTTCATGAATATCACTATTTCATTTTTTTACTATGAAAATTATATTTTATTCTATATTTTAACTCAAAAATACCTCTCTCATCATGTATAAATACCCCTCTCCCTTTCCTTAGAATAAAAAATATCTCTCACTCAAAAAATAAAAAGATATACTAAAATTATATATAATAATACACTTTTCATCCTTATGTCAATTTTTTATTCACTCAAATCCATGAATTCAAGGAGTTTCATGCTGTAAAAAAGAAACAACACCAAGAAGAGGGTAAGGTTTCATCAATTATTATTTCCCTTTTCCCCTTATCTTCCGTATTTCCTCTATTAATTCCAAAAAAACATATAAAATTAATTAAGTAGTATTTTAAAATTATTTTAATGAATTTTATCCACTTTAATTAATATATTTATGATGCATTTAAATTCCACAATTCTCTTTCCTCCTCCTTTGACAATGACCTGTTAATGGTCAGTTAATTGCAAATGAGGTCATTTTCAACTATTTTTTTACCATAACCTTATTGGATGGTTAGTATGAATTATATATAATATATAAATATGTAATTATATTTATTTTAAATTCATTCAATTAATTTTACTTAGGTATAAATGACCTTGAACAAAAATAATGAAATCGAATCAAGAGTGGATATTTCAAGGAAAATATAAAATCAAAACGTTTTACCTTCAAAAAAGGTTAATATAAAATAGGATCCAATAATTTTAATGGATAAATAGTAACATAGATTAATATAATTCAACTATGGTTTTATTTTTTAATAAACCTAAGTTTATTATACCAGAGGTGTAAATGAGATAAAACATAACAAAATTTATGGTAAGAGTATTATGAAACCCAACTCTTTATTTTTGTGTTATATCCTATTTCACATTATTTTCATTATGGAAATTACTTTAATTTACTTATAATTTTATTTAACTATTCATTTCCTTTTATTTATAGAGATAAACGTTTTTCTGTAATGTCAATATGGTTTTTAATCCAATTTTAAATATTTTTTTAAAGATACATTGTTTTTTAAAACATCACACTAACTCCTCTTGAGTTGTTTCTACTCTACTCAAGAATAATGAGATATTATGATATAATATGATCAAAAATATAGATTTGTTAACCAAAAATGTTCTTTATTAATTTATAATTTATGAAATATTTATGAAATTCATTTCTTTCACTGGGATTATTCCATGAATATGATTATAATATTTTCTCATTCAATGTTACATTAATGATAATGATCATTTTATGATGTGATGGGTGGGCCAAGAATTATATAACCATACAATTCATTATGAAATTTGATATATCTCATAATATTATGTGTATTATTCACAAACAGTATGATAAATTGGTTTATAATTATGATGCTATGATTTATACACATATGTTATGCATGGACTTGATGTTATCTTTGTTCATAAATATGTGTGGTATTTGACCACTATGTTATGATGCTTCATTATTAGGCATATGAAACATTCCATTAATTTTTTTAAAATGAACCCCTCATTATTTTGATTATGATCATTTTCTTATGACATGATGATGATGATTATGCTCACCCATGTTATAAATTTTTTTATGTATCACGTTCCATCAATTCTATTCCTCCTGTTATTGGGATTTTAAATCACCCATTTATTTGATTTATATCCTCAAGTGATTACATATACTAAGGGGAAAATGATATCTTTAGGAGTACTATGATAAAGAAATGGAATTATGCGTATGTTTTATTACTTATAAATTATGTACGAACCAAATTTTCCCAAGAAACTAATCCTTTCAATCCTGGAATGTATTACTACAATGATATTTATCTTAAAAATTATAAAATAGTAATGTAATAAAATTTGGGTCACTATAGTTTGTATCAGAGTACTGTTTTTTAATATGGCGTCTAGGGATAAAATACAACAATATAAAAACTTAAGGATAAGTCTTAAATATAAGAAAATATCCAAAATACTTCATAAATAAAGAAGTGTGTGGTATCGAAGAAATGAAATACATGTCTGAATATTACAAGTGGATGTAGATATGAAATAAATTTACATTGGGTTAATAACCATGAAAGGTATTTTTTATTATTAACTTGAATTGTAGCTGGTGCACGATAAAGAGAACTTGTTTCTCACCTAGTTTTTGTAATGACCCTAATTGTTATAAATAAAATTACTCTTTTTATTTGACTAAATGTCTTATTATGGTTATAGAATACACATGCACTTATTTTTTTTATATCCAATTATATATTTTAATGACCGTTATGTATATTTATTATTGATAATATAGTCGTTGAACTCTGATCAAAAGACAAGTATATATATATATACATGGTTTTAATAAATCTATTCAACACGGACAAAGGAAGTAATGGTCTCAACCTGTAGGAGGATCATACCGTCTGAAGCTCATTTATCAGATCCTCTAAGGGAGATATAATTTCTAGTATTTTAGATAGACCAAGCCCAAGATGAGATCCAATAACATAATCATGAGTGAAATCATTTACAAGAGAAGTTCAAACTCATTAAGATCAGAACCCAAACTATATTCACCGAACAACCCCATGAAAGCCCCACCATTGTGCACCTCACTCTTATGGAATATGATGGTGTATTAAAGGAATATGTATCAAGACCCTAACAATAGTAATATTTACATTATTTTTTATATAATTATTAATATATTTTCATCCAATTATTTTTACTTTGTAAATTATTTTTAAAGAAAAAATTGTATTGTTGATTAATATTAAAATTAAATTAATGAATATATAAATTAATGGATTTTTGAAATAAATAAAATTTTTATAAAATATTGTAATTAAATAAATTTTATTTTATATAAATGATCATATAATTGTTTTGAAGTCAAAAGCAATTTTTATAAGGCTTAAAAAATGTTATTGTAAAAAACCAATCAATTTCAAGAAATGTTGGTTTTTATTTTAAAAGTGAAAATTAAAATATTTGAAAAATAATTTAGAAACAATAAATATTATTTTTGGAATTAGGGATTCAAAATTATCTAATGGTGAATTTTTCATAATTTTTTGAGATAATCAATTTTTTGGGTAAAAATGAAATATTGTATAAATATAAGTGGTGTTTTATGACAACATAATGGACCAATAGTGATGTATTATGTACACTAAAATTTATCATAGGAAAAATATATGTTTTAAATTTAAAATAATTTTATTTTATGTTAATTTTACATATTTTATAAAACCTCGATGAATCCTCTATGACTTATAATATATTTTAAGATTTTAAAATCATTTCTTTGAGAGTGTGACTCATCTACACATAAGAAAGGTAATTATTTTATTATATTTATCACTTGGAATTATAAAATAATGAGAACCAATCCCCTTTGGAAGAAAACATGAGTAAATACTATGGTATGGTTTGTGGTTTTGAATATTTTAGTATGTACTGTTCAAAACCAAAATAATAAAGAAATCCCCCTTCCCTTCCTATATAAACCTACCCAAGATCCCATTTCTCTTTAATAAAATCTATGGAGCATGACCACACTCTTACCGCTACTTCTTAGAGCCCCCCAAGGTTCCCTAATCTCTTAATAATCCCCTCCCAAACCTTTGGAGTGACACATTCATGTAAGGGATCCTAACCTTTCTCTCATCCTTTTAATTCAAACACATTTATAGAAAGTAGTCTTATTAATTTCAATATTTTATATTATCATTAATTTATAATCCATAATTTACTATAAAATTGATGTTTTATTAATGATATATCATTTATCCTCTCTCATTTGTACCCTTAACTAAGACTTTACTATGCTGAAATTCTACAAGGCAGCCTCCGCCCTCCTCTTTTATCAAGCATTCCATTTATGTTATGTATTTTAATTTCCTTTTTCACATGTTGGTATATATTCTTAAATATCTACCTTATATTAAATTTTATGTAAAAATTATTACATCCCCTTTCACTCTCATTTAACCCTCATAATAACCTTTATGTACACCTGTTACCATGTCGGAATTTAGTACGGGTTCCTTCCTTTCTCCACTTTCTTCAAGTTTCTTTATTATGTTATGACTTATATTTCCAATTAATTATGTTGTGGAATGTCTTTACATGTCCCCCAAAATTTCCATTTCATGTATAAATGATGAGAGAAACATTTTCCTCTCATCAACCCATTTTATGAATTTTTTAGTAACGTTTTATGCTGTTGAAATATCACTGTGATTTTCAATGCCAAAATAATTGTGTAGTGAATACCGTACCCATTTTTCTATTAAGGGTATTAAACTTTATGAACATATACTTATTGATTGAGGAATTATATGTATGTATTCCAAATTCTTTTATTGTGGAATAAATTATGTTGCTGAATGAATCCATATTGTATGATCTATGTGGAACACTTAAGCATGAGAATGAAATGATTATGAAGGGTATGACCTGATAGTGCTCTAATGCATTGGGTAATTTTTAGTATCATGATATGTCATATGAAATGGTCTTAATATCTAGACATTACTCATTCTCCTCCATGTGCAATGAGCCTTGACTCATTTTTATGTCATGTTGTATATTGTTTCCACATTTTACGTGGTATAATTGTCATTATATATCATGCATTATTATTCATGTTACTTTTATTATCCATTGACATTCCTATTGTCTAACATGTATTATCTTCTTTATGTTATTCCTTGTTTATTTCCCTTATATCGCTTTATAGATCACCCCTTTCTTATGTTCTCCCAAGGATATATTATTCAATTTTAAGATCGTTAGAATATTATCATTTCAAAGAAGTTTTCAATAATGTTATTGTATCCCATTTTCAAGATGTTATGTTTTGTACCAATTTAACTAACACACTATAACTCTCAATCTTCTAAGTTGTATTAAGTGTAATTTTATGTAATAAATATTGTTTAAATGTAAAATAAAGAGCTAGGTCATTATAGTTGGTATCAAAGGATATGTTTAGTTATTTTTGGGATTAAGATTAGAAACCTTTAGAAGAAGGTTTAAGATTAGAGAAATTTAGTGAATTCCTAAGGGAAAAGACAAATTATAAGAAAAAATACCTAAATTTTTGGTAAGTATAGATTAAGTGGTTTATCCGGAAAATACATCCCTGTTTGGATACTAAAAGTAGATGTGGTTCTAGAATAGATTTAATGTGGGGGTAACAACTCCAATAAGATGTTTTGGGCCTATCTCGGGGTAATATGATACACAGAAATAGACCTTACTACACACATGTTTTGGAACTCCTGGGGGATATTCTTTGGTAAATTCAGAAGCTCATTAGAAACCATTTTTAAGGGAATGAAAAAATGACCAGAACAATATAAGTTAAGAAATGGATCATGGATAACATAGATTGAAGCCTAAAAACTAATAAGTTAAAGAGATAGATGTAATTTATATGTTATCCATTTAATGTAATTGGATTCTCCTTTACGTGTTTAATTGTTTAAGACACACATCCCCAATTTCCTTTTTATTCTTTCCAATGGCCGGTAATTTGAGGAATCAAGCTAAAAACTGATAAGAATGGAAATTTGATGATTTCCCCAACAAGATTTTCAATTTTATAGGAGAAGGAATCATAATATTTTTTATGATAATCTCTCAGTTAACCCATGTTCTAAATAGAAACCTGGATCAAGAGGAGTTCCTGAACGCACCTAAGAGAGAACAATCTACAATTGAAATATTTATGTGAAAATGCCTCTTTCTTTTAATGGATCATATGATCCTTTAGTCAAGGATAAATGGATCAAATCCAGTGAAAATATATTCTACATCATTTAATATTCCAAAAGAGAATAAGGTTCTTTTAGTTATTTATTGAATGGAAGGTGAATCTGATCATTGGTGGACATTCATCAAGAATATGAAACCTAAGGAAGATATCAAATCAATGCAGTGGAAGGAATTCCAGAAAATATTTTCTGATAAATATTTTACCCACACACTCCATCTTAAAATGGGAATGGATTTCGTAGCACTCAAGAAAAAAGATCACAAATATATTGCTGTGTATGAGGAAAACATAAAAATACTTCTGAGATATGCCTTTATTTTTTTCATCACCCTCGAATATAAGTTTGACCTCTTATTTTTTGGGATAAAACACAGTCTATGAAAATCCCTGATGATCTATGACTTTGATAACTATGAATAAATTATCCAATGTTCAATCAAAGTTGAAATGGTGATGAGATAATCTCAAGGGTATCATTGGGTTAAGAAGTAGAAAGTGGAGTTTAATTCTGGTGTTCGGATATAGTGATCCAATGGTGATAAGAAAATTCAATGTCCCACTTTACAAAGGTGTAGGAAGAAGCACCCTGAAAATTTTACAAAGTGAAAAAGGAAATGCTTTAGGTGTGGGAAGGATGAACACCAAGATAATAATTACCAACAGGATAAACCCGCATTTGTTATGGAGAAAAGGAATGATCCATTCAATCCTCAATGCACTATCTATTGCTATAATTTAAAGGAACTAGGGGTCTTTGAGAATCAATTCCCTAAGTCAATGATTTTTAGAGGCAACCAAAAACCTCCAATGTATAAAGGGAGAGATTTTTCAATCACTATTTCCGAATTAAATCCCAACAATGAAGTTGTGATAGGTACACTAGTTATTCATTCAATACTAGAGAATGTACTTTTTGATTCTGGTTCTATGCATTCCTTTATATCACAAATGTTTAGTAGAAATATTCAAACACTACCACAAAGCATGGGAGAAGTGATGTGAGTGAAAATGATAAATGGGGAAATTATTTCATCCCAAGTATATAACTCATACCCTATCAATTCTTGTGGGATGAAATTACTGATGAATCTTTTCATGCTTACCTTGGTGGAATTTGATGAAATTTTGGAAATGGATTGGCATTCCCTATATAGAGATGACCCAAATTTCCATGGGAGGGAAAACACTCTTCGTACGGGGAATCAACCCCTGATTAAATACAAGTTCAAGGAGGAGGATAAATTTTCTTTACAACCATCATCTCAAGCATTGATATTATTTCCCTATGAGAAATAATATCTAGGTCAAATGATTAAGTCAAAGGAAAGATCCATCCTCAAAAAAAATTCTATTGTGAGGGAATACATTGATGTTTTTCCCGAGGAATTGTATGGACTTCCTCCTAACTGAGAGGTTGGATTTTCAATAAAATTTATACATAGGGAATTTAAAATATCCAAGACTACATATAAGATGAATATTGTAGAACTTGATGAACTAAAGAAACAACTATAGGGGAATCTAGATAATGGATTAATATGCCCAGGTGATTCACCATGGGGTCCACTTGTCCTCTTTGTCAAGAGAAGGATGGTTCAATTCACCTTTGGATTGATTATCGTGAGATCAAAAAGATCATGATAAATAAAAAGTATCTTTTGTCCAAAATTGATGTATTGTTCAATCAACTATGTGGATCTATGGTCATGATATTGACTAGTTAGGGTGAGGAATGAGAATATCCCCTAGATTTCTTTTTGTACAAGGTACGAGCACTATGAGTCCATAGTGATGCCTTTTGGAATTTCTAATGCTCCAGAAATATTCATGGGCTTGATGAATAGAGTATTTAGAGATTATGTTCAAATATTAGTAGTAGTATTTATATATGATATTATAATGTATTCCAAAATCAAGGAGGACCAAGAGGAGCATCTAAGAACTCTTCTAAAGACCTTATGAATGAATAATCTCTATGAAAAGTACAACAATTGTGATTTATGGTTGAAGAAATTTTTGTTCTTGGGGAATATCATCATAAGTAATGTGCTATCTGTGGCTCCTTCAAAGAAAAAATCAATTGAATGATGGATGAGGCCAACATATATGACTGATATACATAGTTTCCTTGGGTTTTCTGGATATTATCTTCTATTTTTGAGAAATTTCTCATGATTTTCAAACCCTCTTACCAAGATAACTTAGAAGGGAGTCAAATTTTCGTTGAATGATGAATGTGAAGAATTCTCCATGGAGTTGAAAAGGAGGCTTATCAGTTCTCCAATTCTCACACTAACCAAAAGTGGGGAACTGTTCGTAATTTCTATGATACTTCAAACAAGGTATTGGACTGTGTGTTGATGAAAAATGAAAAAATGCATAGCCTATGCTTCAAGGAAGATAAAAATTAGTGATAAAACCTATCTCACACATGATTTGGAGTTATTAGTGATGATCATCACTTTGAAAATTTGACAGCATTATCTATTTGGAGATAAATTTGAAATATATATGGATAAAAAAATTCTAAAATATATATTCACATAGAAAGAGATGAATATTCTCCAACAAAGATAGTTAGAGATTATGAAGGACTATGAATTCTCAATTCACTACAATCCTAGGATATAAGAAAAAGTGGTGGGTTCTCTAAAGAGAAAGGATCCTGAAATTCTATCATCAATTTTATTTGAGAAGGATCCTATATTATTAGGTTTGAAGAGGATGGGCATTGGAATCATAAAGGAAGGAACATCATCAACCCTTTCACAAATTATTCATCAAAAATATCTTCTTGAAAGGTTAAAGGATTCTAAAAAAGATTATGTGGGAATTCATAAGAAAGTTGAAACAATAAGAAAGGTAAGTAAATAATCAAACATCATGCACATCAGAGAAAGTAAAACAATAAAAAAACTGAAACTAATCATGCATTAATAAAATGAAAATGTTTTAAAGGCCCAGAAAACCAAGTCAAACATACAAAAATTATAAACCATTGGGATGATAACACATCCAAAATAAATAACTAAAAAGTTAATACAACAAAACCTAATACGAACCATATAATGTAACACATACATGGTCTCTCGTACCCTGTGATGCTTCTCCATCTTGACCAGTTGACTCCACATGATCATCCTGCTTAACTAGGAAATACGGGTCCTCTTTATAATCCATCATGCCTCCATGGTTAACTTGAAAGTAGATAGAAGTTCATTACACACACTAAGGTATACATATAGGGGGTGAGAAGTTAATCTTAATAGGCCACCCCCAATTGTGAACCTATAAAATACTACAATAAGTGCATGCTCATGAAATAATCTCATCCTAGGAGATATATGATATAAAAAAATATAGATAAAACAATAGTCTATCCGTAGATTCAATATCTCAGTTTACAAAACCTGATTTGACCAATGTCGGAGTGTCTCAGACCATGTCACCATAACCGTGCATTGCATAACCTATAGGCTTCATATCCATAGAAGCTGCAACAAAACCTGACCAATATGGGGACCCATCCAAAGATAGTATTATCAACCAGGATACTAATCTAAGCTATACCATATACATCCTCATGATCCATAAAATATATCATACATAGAACCTCGACATGATTGTTCCAAAATCACATAATGGGACTACCAATCATAGACCACCTTTCTAACATATACCTCATGTATCAAAAAAAAACTTCTAGAACCTATGTCCTAAACCTTTACCACATATCAAATTAATCATTCCTAGAACATTATTCCGACATCTAAACCATGAATGTGGAGTGTTAGTCCACCATCCATCCCAGATGGTATACTGCCATTTCATAGAGCCTCAATTTGGTGCACTATCCATGAAGTATACTATCAGTGTCTAGAGCCTTAATATGAAACCAACTCTGTAATATAATTCATCTTCCTGGAACCTCAATATAACAACCATATATATATATATAACATCAGTTGGGACCAGAGCATTAGTCATTACCAAACTGAAGGAGAAGAAGCCTCAGTCCAACATACTTTTACACATAGAATTCCATCATTTCCCAGAGCCTTAGTTTGGTGTACTATCCATGAATTATACTATCACCGTCTAGAGACTTTATTTTACACCATATCATTATTATACTTCTTATGCCTTTAATTCCATTCTATCACCAAAAGATATACATGTAGCATCACATTCACTATACTCAATAGTATAACATAGCTTTCCCAGAACCTTAGTCTATCACTCAAACCATAATAAAAATATCTGTACTGATATAGAGCCTTAGTCCAAGAGTCTTCATTTTATATATCCATAACCATACATGTGGATTTTTCATTCAACTCTCTTAGATATCTCAACCCTTTCCATTAAACTATGTTTCATAACCTGGAAACCCAAACATATCAAATCACCCCTTCATCATAATCCAAGACTCAAACTCAACCATTGATATAAAATAAAGATCGGCAACACTTACATATCAGATTGAAAAATCTCATACCCACTAGCTCATATATCATAATAGGTCCCAAGGGAACTCCCATAACCCAGAATACTAAATAACATGCACCTATTCATGGTCGTCCTATCAACTAGGTGGACACATGGACCTCTAATTCCACTCATAGGAAAAGGAACCCATCCATGGATCCTAAAAACTAGAAATAAAGTAGAGTAATTTTCCCCCAATCCCTAAAAAAAATATAAAGAAAAACTATATCACAAGAAACATTCTCAAATGTTCCTCAGTGGCCTCCAACTGATCCTTTATCAATAACAAGTCAATAAGGCAATCCAAAATCAACCCGTGCCACACACACATTCTCAACAGCCAACCACAACATCAAATGATAATTGGATCAGAAACTATCCCTCTAGGTAATCCTCAAGAGTACCTCAGACTCAACCCAACAACACAACAACACTCATCTATAACAGTTATCCTATGATTTCAACCAAGCCCAAAGGCTCCACCCACCAGAATCCTCAAACATAGGGTTTAAACCTCAATTGTTCTAATCTTGAACAACAAGTCCCAATACAGAGGGAAAAACCAAGATATACCAATAGATACTACTTGATCCCCCCCTACTGAGATCAATCCAAGGTGCCTCAAACAAATGAACATGGAACACTCAGGCTAAGACAATCACCGATCTCACAACCCTCACAAGGAACTCCTAGCTCATAACTCATCCAACTGGAGGATTCTAAATGAAAAAAATAAAACCCACATACTAAAAATCATGGTAAAAACCCATTAATACAACCTTTATACTCCAAAAGTATCCCACTAATGTGATCTATGTGAAAAAACACACAAAATTGACTACTCAAAAGCTGAAATCTGACTTTTAGGGCACAAAACACACAAAACCTCAAAGACAGAAAAAGTAAATGGAATATACTTTTGAGTACACATCATGTGATATAAAATCTCCACCTGTACAAGTTCTTTAACATGTCCAGAGAAATATGGGTTCTACCAGTGTACTACTACATGACGTGTACCCAAAGTACACAATGTGAACTTTCCAAAAATCATCTGCCTGTGTACTTTTTTACATGGTCAGGAACAAGACCATGTACTACTAAATGATGTGTACTTAAAGTAAATAGTGTGTAATTAGAAAAATTATATATTACTATAATGAGAATAGAACATTGTTAGTGTTCTTATAACTACAAACCGTGTACTTGGGATTTCTAAATGGGAAACACCTACAAACATCCCAAAACCATTGTTTCCCCCAAATAAGAATAGATCAAACCCCATGGAGTCCTTAGAAACCATTATAAGGATATAAAATGTAAAAAAACTAGTATATGAGGATAAGAGCATAAAACATAAGAAAATTCCTACATTGGGGCTTAAGCACTGAAGGTTTAGGTCCAAATTCACTGTTGGAGGCTGTTGCACCTCGATCCTGTCCCGATTTACACCATGGATGAATTCCAAATACATATACTCCTAATTAACTCTCAATATGGGATCCAAATGAATGAGGGAGGTTCCCTCCCCTATCCTTCTATGTGTAAGAACTCCAAAATGGGGGGGGGTGACTCTTTTAATTTAATTAATTAATTAATTAATTAATTAATCTCCCATTTTTAATACTAGAATTGACTCTTGGAACCTGAAGTGAGTTTAAAGAATGCCTAGAAAACCCCCAATTAACGAATAAATCCCAACGTTAGAATCTCAATCCAACTCTTCATTCAAAATATATCACCTCCAAAATTGACAAAAATAATTTAACAATTAATTTATTAAATATTAAATATTCAGCAAAAACATGAACATATCAAAATTACTCTAAACTCATGTCCTATGTTGAGATCCCTTTCCTAGGACCAACATAGTGGTCATAAAAATTATCCGAGAACATCTTATAGTGTAAAATGACTATTTTACCCCTTATTATAAGTATATAATAAAAATTTAAATTTCTTCTCAAATTTAAAAATAAAAAAAACACTCAGGTCACTACAATCTCTCAATTATAAACCTTCTTATCCTTGAGAAGCCTTAGTGGTCTTTCAAACAAACATATAAACCTCCCATACTCATAAAATCAAAGTCTTCTCGTTTTTTATACTTTGAGATGCCAAAAAAATTTCACTATATAACACCAAAGATAAGGCACCCAACCCATCAATGGACAATCCAATTATTTCTACCATCAGAAAAAAAACTAGGATGGGGCTTGAATGCACCCTTCCGTCCTTGTTTATCATATGATCATATAGAACTCATCATCAAACTCATGGTTCTCCCAACTATATAATTCTCTTTATTATTTTATCACAACCAAACATATTTTCAATAGTTGATTCCCCTATCACATCAACACCTTGGAACTTGACATGGCTATCTCAGTCCCACTAGAGTAACAAAATTAAATAGCTGTTGTCACTCATTCCTAACATCGAAGAGCATCATCCATGGTATTCATTGATATATAATCCACCACGAGGACCTATTCCATAGAAATCCAATGGTGAAATCCCCACCGTATGACTTCACAAACACCACACCATGATCACCACCTCCAAAAAGGCTCGTTATCAACCAAAGAAAATATCTATATAGCATGGAATAATGTAGATCCTCTATTAGAATACTAAAGAAGATGTCAATATATTGGGCATGATAATCTCTAAACTATGTGTATAATAATACTTCATTGATGAATACCACCACAAACTTATCCATTCTAGAACATCACAGTTCAACCCAAGGGCCCTGGGTCACCTTTTCCACAAGCCTCTCACCACAACTGAAATGATTATCATCCAACTCATGAGTTCCTTCCCAAATCAAGTACCTTATATAGACACCCTTTTAATGTCCAATTCACAAACCAAATGATATATCACCTCACCATCACTAGCGTTTCCAAGATTCCAGTATCACATAACCATTACATGCCCTTGTGTAACCCAACCAAAAAGCCATTTTTGACTCTATAGAGCCACATCTCATGAAAACTCAACTCAAAATCCTATACCATATAAACTTGAGAACTTCATGTACTTCCAATACAACCCAAATCCATCTGGATCAACTTTTTCTAAACTATTTTCTGGGCTAGTTTCTAGAATGAACCTTCCCCTCTCAAAAACAACCACAAGATGGAAACACCAACACCGAAGCACACCATCTATAAAAGTCACCCAATGAGCCCAAAACTCAAAACCAACTGTACCCTTCGTGCACCATTGACACAAGTTCAGAAAAACCCCATCTAATCCTTATACACCCAAAGGCACACATGACACAGTCGACCCCTCTAATGGGTCACCCTTGAAATTCAAATGGATCAGACTCCATATTCTAGAGTCATGTCAAAGAATACACTAGGAACTCCA
Organism: Viscum album; assembly: GCA_963277665.1. Classification (NCBI taxonomy): domain Eukaryota; kingdom Viridiplantae; phylum Streptophyta; class Magnoliopsida; order Santalales; family Viscaceae; genus Viscum; species Viscum album. Next base: position 470,457,446 of record OY728132.1, read on the forward strand.
ACCTATCCCTACTGATCATGTCTCACATCAAGTCACTAGGTCTAACCACCTAAGCCTATGCTAACTCATAGAAGAACACAACTCACAGGGAATAAATATGCACCTTTCTCATCATCACATGTCATCTAAAAGACAAAACACCCATATATAGGGTCTCACACCATTAAGACATCACATACCATCCCACTTCCTAAAACTAGTGTGTATATCCTCTTTGAGAAGCTACACACCAGACTGCCCATTGGAGAACAATTAAATACAAAGAACCTTAAAAAAACCACCCACAAGGGGTCCAAAATTCCTATACATACACCATACTAACCCACTAGGGTCAGTAAACCAACCACACACAAGGATCAAACTATAATCCTCATCAACGAGCGCCTCACCATGTATCCTCCCGACAAGACATCAGAAAGAAATCCATAAAATCAGACACTATCATACCTATAACATGTGCATCCTATGTTCCTATCATGATTCATGAGGTGCCTCTTTCCTCTGTAGGATGGGAGTCAAAACCAAGTCACATAAATCTTGAAAATGATCCAAGAGCCTAAAATCCATCATAAAATGTGAAATACAAACAACATGTGCATCACAATAAGTGTAAATCATATAAAACAATATCATTAAAAATACAAAACATCAATCCTAGTTCCTTGTAACCTATAATTCTTATTGGATAGGTGTTCATGATGCACTGGCCTAATATATATTACAAGATCTGAAAAATTACTATATATCTTGTCTACCTATCCACAATAATGAAATAACATGAATTTCACTCATGTGATACCGATTTTTAATGTATTAGAATAGTATCCACTAAACAATATTTCGATCTATTTCTCCACAAGACCTCTAGAAAATGACAAGATGTTCTTTGAGGTCTTGTGGTGAACTGGCTCAGAGTACCGTTTTAGTGGCTAATGGGCCAGGAATTTACATTTATAAATTCATAAAATACCTAAATATCATAAAAATAAGATAACATTAACATAACCATTTGGTTTCTAGTGAGGGTATCCATGTTAAAAAGTCAAAATTTGATATTATTTCTTCATTAACCTACCCTAAATATATTTTCTAGGAACATAATTTTTTGACATTTGATGGTTTTTATCATCAATTTGTTAAATATTTTATTAAATTACACTCTAATTATCATTAAATTTATAAAAATGTGTAAAAATTATTTTTTATGAAAAATACAAAATTACATTTGATGGATTACACAATTAGTTGATCAAACCTCTCATGTAATTGTAAATTCACATCTCTCATGTAATTGATATCACATGCAATGCATCAAAATATGAAGTTGGAGATGTCGTTACAAAATTAGTAGATCAAACCTCTCCTATAATTATAAATTCATGTTTCTATTTAGACCAAACATAAGAATATTTTACCTAAACTAAAAAAGAATTAATTTTAATACTATTCTATTTAGAATAATTATTTTATTTTCTTAGGTAAAAAGTCATTTTTTTTAAACCATGATACTATTAAATATATATTGAGGAAAAATGATCCTAAACCATAGATTATTTTATGTATACACCTACTTATATATTTTGACACTAAAATTCAAGACACATTGTGTTGGCCAAAATCCCATTGGAAGTTTCTATGTCGTTCTTTTTTCCAAAATAAAGATGAATGTAGTGAAGTGTATGTTTTATGGTCTAAGTGATATTTTTAAACCCTATTATTGTTCTTTAAAAATGTGTCCAACCAAGGTCAGGTATCCAATCCAACTTGATCTTTTACATGTGGGAGAATACTCAACTATGCTTGAGAACTAGCCAATGGTAGGTGAGGGTGCATGTGGATTGGTGTTCACATGAGGAATTGATCTATTCGACAATGGTGGTAGTGTGAAAACGTGGTCCATGATGTTGGGTGGCACCATGGAGGAGGTTGGGAGAGGACCCCCTTACTTGCATATATTGAGTCAAGGGAGTGTTTTAACTTATATTCTATGGGAAAATGAATCATTTTTATGTGGTACTGGAAATTGTTTCTCTAAGAAAATGTTTCATAGTTCCTTGAAACGTGTGTTCTAATTTTAAGAATCACAACTTTCAGGTGGTTTCCATTGGATTTATTCATGGAACAAGAAACTTACAACAGTTATTTATCCAAAGGGGACCTACTTTCCAAAGGCAGGTGTTTGTTATGTTTGAACTTTATGATACTTAGGAACATACATTGGTCGAGAGGATGGGAGGTCAGACTCATCACACCCTTTTGTGGGGAATTATTGTCCAATCTGGGACTCTCTTTTTAAATTTAAGATATTTTCATGAATCCTTATTAATTCACCAAGCATAGCATAAGTTTCCCTTGTAATTTACAATCACTTATTAACATGTGTAAAATTTAGAATCATTAGTATGCATTCAAGGTTATTCATTAATGGAGATATCTGTATGTATTGAAGGTTATACATCAATGGTGTCCTCTAATATAATATTTCAAGATTATTTTAATCATCATTATAATTATACTAGTTTTTAATCCACTCAACAGGGCACTTTGGAATTTATTTTCATCCAGGGAGACGAAGGTTTGTTTTGATATTGGGATCATACCCATGAAATGGGTTACCTACGTATCCTTGTGAAAGGAATCAGAACCCTTGTAGTTCGGTGCTGCTTAATGGGACACATCATAACTTTTAAGGTCATGTGATGAGGACCTAACCATATATTTTAATGTCACATGGTAAGGATATCTAAGCTAAAGGTGGTCAGTAAAATTTTTGGTGTTGGACTTATGCCGAAGCATCCCAATGAACCTGGAAAGGGTATGAGTTTCCAAGTAAGATTAGGCCTTGTTGGGAATATGGACCAAAGAGAACATGGTTGATTTTGAAATGTTGTGTTTGAACCTCGATGAGGCATTCTACTTATTCCATGTGGATGGGAATCAAATTCCACATAGTTTTATTAGTATCATATGAGATTATAATCCTTTGAGAGAAATGTGTTTGGGGTTACTTCCTAAAAAGGATGCCTTGATGATTTTGGGGTTTAATTTGGGGCTTATTCCTAAGGATAATGCATAGATTAAGGGAATTATGGTTGGATTCCTAAAGAGAATATCCAGTGATCTCGGACCCTATAAGGGCTTCCTACGTATCCCAATTATAGTGGGAATCAAAGGTATCATAGTTCATTCAATCATGATTGTTTTTAAACATGTTGTAATCATCACAAATCTCTATGCCCATGTGAGTCAAGCTTAGCGTCAGAAACAAGATGATGTAAAAGACTAAACAATGACACATGGGATTTTTGTCCTCCACTGGGAGAAGAGGGCACACCTACAGTGGCGAGAGGGGACACGGCCTGAGTTGACCTGAGAAGAGGGTGAGGTGACGAGCCTTCCCTCTACTCACTTTACATTAGACAAGGGTCCAATGAAAGGATTAAGGAATGAAGGTTAGGGGATTACACCAGGATAGATGCCCATTGAGTTTGGGATGGGGATTATTCCTACGGAGGATGCGCATTTGAAATTGGTTGGGGATTACTCTTAAGGAGGATGCCCATTCGAGATTTAACCAGTCATAAGAGTCAGGTGATGAGGTTTAAGGAGTTTCATGATGACTGTATTGACTGAAGGTACTCGAGGAATCCATAAGGAGAGTCCAAACTCATAACATGTGAAAGAAACCAAGAGGAGTAAGTCGACTCAAAGCACTTCATTGAGTATGATGGAGTGTCTCAAAGCATGGTATTTTGAGGCCGGAAGTTTGGCCACATAAAGGGTGAAATGAAAAATGCCATTAACCATACCTAAAAATTTCACAGTGTGACTCTCCATTTTTCATGGGGGTTAGTGATGGAAACGAAGGGCCTGAAACAAAGGGATGGTAAAAAAGGATGAAACTGATCTCAAATGGGGGTGTGTCACATAGGTGCTCTGCCAAGGTGATCTGTGTAGAAGTTTCACAAAGGTTCTTCATGAAGGTGCTTCGTGCAGGTGCGTCGCGCAGGTGCTCCATGCAGGTGCTTCGTGTAGGTGCTCCACGCAGGTGGTCCATGAAGATCTATGTGTTTTAAACCTTTATGGGACTTTAAACAACATTCACCCATTTAATTCTCTCTTGTCTCATGTTTTAGAGGGTTACTTGAGTTAATTTGGGGGATTTGGGAGAAAGATATATGCAACAGAAGATTTGGGACTTCTTCCATATATGAAATGGGGAGCCTAAGGGTCCTATTTATAGGCATTGATGGGGCCTGGTCAAAGGGAGTTCATCCGCGCAGGTCCTCTACGTAGGCCCTCCATGTAGGTCCTCCACTTAGATCTTCTGTGTAGGGGTGTATAAATTGTATTGACGTGTAGGTCCTCCAGGTAGGTCCTCTGCGTAGGTCCCTTTGTAAAATTTATCCATCTTTTGAGTGCCATAACTTTGATCTGTAAATCTATTTGGGATCTTATACCAGTCAAATCTAATGGATTGAAAATATATACACTTTTTGAGATGGTAAATACACCATTTCTTCTTATAAGAAACTCATAAATTGAAATTTAATCAATCAAAACCTTTTCATCATCGATCTTGGAAATCCACTACCTACTTCTAGATGGGTAAATCATTCCACTTATCCATTAGTGTGGAGTATTATTTTGGCAAATAGAAATCTAGACTGCATCTTCTTCTTTCATGGTGAAAACATATTTACTCAGACATGAAATTTTTAGTCTATGTGAGAATCATATCTTCACTCTAAATAAAAGTGAATGGAACACATTTAATGGTGTCAATAGAGATATCTAAGATTGCCTTGATGTAGAGAATTGTTTATAGGACTTCTACGCCACTGGAAATTTTAGGGTGTCCATATTGCAGTAGGATTGCTACAACATAATGACCCATAAACAAGAAAGAGGCCACACCATATCTAGTCAATGAGATGTGAAGTGTCTAAAATATTAATAAGAAAATTTGTTGGATTTCTATTCTTGATGGAGGATATTCCATGAAAATTGATTCCACATTATATCCAATTTGGTTTGAGAAGTGGTTATGAGGAGAACACATCACATATCATGTGGAGTTATTAGAATTTAATTATTCTGAAGAATGGGTTATGGAAAATGGGTGTCTCCGTGTAAAAGTGAAAGTGGTCATGGAATAGTATATGTAATTTGGGTAATACTAAACCATAGTTTTAAGAACTATGCTCCATCCCTGGAGTCTCCATGCCACATCATACCTCTCCACACCACATGATGGTTATTACAAATTTAAAATTCAATAGATTCATGTGTTAAAACTATCACCACATCATTAGAAAAAAAATTAGATAAGGACCTCAATTTACCTGATGGAAAATATTCGCAATATTATACATAAATGAATTAATTATAGACTTTATACTGATTTGGAAAGGGTGATCATACTAGTATTCAGGACACAGAAAATTATTGAGAAATAAGGAATGATCAGGAGTCGTTCTATAGAAGGCTGTCATTTTTTTGTTCCATATTTCTGTTGGAAATTTTTTGGTTCGATAAAGGGACCATTATAAGATATTTATCCTCACTTTAAATCAACTTAATTGTGATTAAGTATCGTTATTTGAAGAATAAAAATCCAATTGTAGATAAGTGATTTCATTTCTGAGAAGGAGTATTGAGTTCTCTATTTTTCATGGTAAGGAATTAGGAGGGTCAATGAGGCCACTCTGAATTTTACTCTATGTAGTGAGATTGTATTGAATTTGGTTCATAGATACATTACCATGTATTGTTTTGGGAATTATCCTAGTTTGTGTGAACCAATAAAAATAATTTTTGATGTTTATCAATTTCATGGTTAATATAGAGGAAATAGAGAGATAAATTAAAGTGTCCCTTAAGGTGATATAACAAGATCCTAGTTTGAGAAAGAATTACCTATACTCTTACTCACCCCCCTAATTTCAATGAAAATGTGTTAGTTATAGAATATAAATATATGAAAGTGATTTATATTGATATCTTTCATAATAATCTGGTGGATTATAAAATAAGAAACAAAGAAAATTTATCAACAATTAAAGGAAAGTACCTAAGAGGTAGCCTTAATACAATAAAAAATATCTTAATCATGGAAACATTAGAATTTGGTGAATTTTATGAGGTTATGTCATTTAATCCTCTAATTTCAAAATAGGAAAGGGAAGGTTTAATGGTAATCTTCCCCTTGCATGTTCCATGTGTGGAAAAGTGGGATATCTCACTAACAAATGTCCCAAAAACTATTAATAGGATGATAGTGAAGATAAAAAATTAAACAAAATAAAAAAAACAAGGTTAAAAAATTTCTCAATTGTGATCCTTCAAAAGAATAAATATTCTCTCAAAAGAAGAAGATTGTTCTCAGGAAAGTGAATTTTAAGAAGTTTAAAAGTGTAAAGATCAAGGTGTGTCGATGAATATTGAAAAATTATTGAGAGATAATGATAGCGTTGATGAGAATGAATAAATCATTAGAAGGTTTTATTTGAATTTTGAATTAGAAGAAACTCTTGAAGAACATGATGTATTAAGATCTAGGACCATGATGGATAATGAAGTTGTACAAGATTCAAGGATATACATGCAGCAATAACAAGAATAAAAGGTATAACTAAAGATGAAAATTGAAAAAAAAATTGGATGATTAAAACAATTTAGGGAATAATGTTGAGGTGAAGTTGAAAGTTGAATAAAAAAATAAAATAATAGATGTATTGGATATAGATATTGATAACTAGGTGAAGATAATTAAGGAAATAGATGATGAAGTAATGACTTGTCATTTGAAGCCCATAATGATGATAGAAAAAATAGAGGAATCAACTTCAGAACAAGACAAATTAACAGAGTAAGAGCACATAAATATTCCTTATATTCAATAATTCAATAATATAGAAAAAATGTGATTGGATCAAAACCTCTTACACCAAATAATCAAAATAATAATGATCTTTTCAACACTCGAAGGTCAATTGACCATGAGGCCATGAAAAATCCCAATGTTTCAAGAGTTAGATTCTATTATAGTGGAAACTTGGTACAAACTTACTATGTGAGACCTATTGCTAAAAGGCGCTTATAAAAGCATCATCAATCCAAACAAGAAAGGTAAAATTTTATTCACTGTTTTTATTTCATTTGATATTGTTTTTTTGTGAAGGATTCCAGCATAAAGATATCAATTTTACATTAAGACCTAAAAAAATCATCTAAAATTAAAAGAAGTGGAAAAAATATGAATCTATAATCTTCAACCAAAACTGTGGTGACTCATAATAGATTCTCAGTTTTTCAAGAAGAAAAATAATTTTTGGGGGAAGCTTCTGATGACGCAAAATCTTCATAGGAATGGGTGATAAAAATGAGTTCAAAAATGGGTAATATTATAGAAATTTCATTAAGGGAAACATAAAAGTTCATTGATTTTTTATATTGTATTAACATCACATATTAAAAGAAATAAAGACCCCATTATAAAATTAAAGAAATATGGTGTCATTCCATTTGAGAATTATGAGGGACATATGAATATTGGTTCCATAAAATCCAATATTATATGAAATAATTCTTAGGTTAACTAACATTCTCTTAGTTGATGGGATGAGTCATAATCTTCTCAGTGTAATAAAATTGTGTGACCATGTACATGAGGTGGAGTTCAAACAATAGGTGTGTACAATCAAAACTAATGATGTTTTACTTATTCTTTAGGGGAAAATAACTAAAGATAATATATATCTTATGGGAGAATAAAATCTATGTAGGTTTTCCAAAGAAGAGGAAAAAAATTTATGGAATAGATGACTTGGACATTTGATCTAAAAATCTTCAGAAAGGATAGTAAAGAGAAATGAATCTCACGATATTCCCCATATCATATAAGATCATAATCAAATGTGTAATTCATTTCAAAAGGGATATATTATTTGAAATCCCTATAAATCAAAGAAGATAAAAGAATCAAAAAAATATGATCTTGTGTGTGTGGATGTTTGTGGGCCAATTTCACCCAAAACAATAGTAGGTACTATGTCCTATACATAAATTATTACAAAAAATTGAATGGATTATCCCCATAACATAGAAGACTGAGGTACATAGGTGTATTAATATATATTATATGGGAGAAGAAAATGAGATTGGATTAAAGATCTAGATGTTTAAGACTAACATTGGAACTAGAGTTGAATATCATGAAGTTGAAGAATACATAGAAAATATTGGGATTCAACATCAGATATCGGTGGTCATAACACCCAAAAAATGGGGCTATATAATGATGAAATCATATCATCAAAAATATGGATCTAACAATATTCACTGAAAAATCTATTGTGGAAAGATATTAGAAGGTGGTGGTTCTTGAAATAGTTTAAAACTACAATAGATAATTTATTTTTACAAATAAGGAAATAAATCCCTATTAAATGTGGTATGGAAATAAACCAACACTCAAATAATTCCTAGAATTTGGAAGTAAATGTTTTATTCTCAAAAAGTAAATGTGTTTAAAATTTTAAGATTGATGAGATGAAGGAATATTTCTTGGATACTATTATGAGATTAAAGCCTATAGGTTTTACAAAAAAGGATTTAAATGATGATTGAAAGTAATGATGTGGTGGTGGTTGATGATACTCAAATTACAGAAGAACATGAGAATATTTCTCATGAAAAACACCAACTTTTAAAATACTAATGTGGTGAATAAGTGAAGGGTACAGGGGGAGTTACTATTCATTAAGGTAACTCTGAATAATACTTGGATTATGGAGAAAGATTAGAAATTAAATAAGGATTAGGGACATAAAAAATCTGGGATGAAATCACTGAAGAAATGTTGTTAGAGAATTGGAATCTCCAGTATAGGCTAGATGATTGAAGTATTAACAACAAGTATCTTTTTTATCTATAGAAGAACTAAAGTGTTTTAAAAATTATATATGTGATGAGAGTTGGGTAAATTATATAAATGAAAAGCTTGAATAAATAGAGAAAAATATATATGGTATGCTTTCCCAGGGACAAGTGACAATAATTTCATTGGAACCAAGTCGGTGTAATAGAATAAATTGAATGAAGATGGAATGATGATTCAAAAAAAAAGAATGACTTTTCTTAAAAGGGTAATCCCAGATTGAAGGCATTGATATCAGTGAGAGATATGCACATATTCAATGACTTGAGACTATAAAATTATTTCTAGCCATGAAACTTCATAAGGGATTCAAAACTTATCAAATGGAAATTTAATCTATATTTTTTAAGGGTGTCCTTGAAGAGTAAGTGTATATTGAGAAATTGGCTGGGTTTCTCATTGATGAAAATAAATAAAATATGTGTTGTTTAGAGAATTATGTGTATGTCCTTAAGAAATCTACATGGGTATGGTATTACATATTAGAACAATTTTTTAAAAATCTTGAATTCCATAGAGGATGAGTTGATCATAACCTCTATATAAAGAGGAAAGATGACCAGTGATTGTTGGTTCTTATCTATGTCAACGACATAATATTTAGAGGCTTGGATGACAACCAATATAAGAAAATTTTAAAACTCATGAAGTGTGACTTTGAGATGTATCTAATTAGTGAAATGAAATTATTCTTTGGTTTATAGGTTATTAAAATATTGGGTAGAATATTTATCTTGTAAAATAAATTCAGAAAGGGGTTGTAAGAATATTTCAGATAGTGGAATCAAGTCACAATAAAAATCTAGAAGAAACAAGGATTTTTTATCAAAATATGAGTTGGGTGAAAAGTTTTACGTGTCTTTATATTGAGAAATTATTAGGATTTTCTTTATTTAATAGCCACTATATTGGATATGTTATTTTCCACTTGTCAAGATGGTTATTTTCAATGTGATCCCAAAGAGAGCCATAAGAAAATTGTGAAACAAATTCTATGATAAATTCATAATAAGACACACTATGGATACTATATCATAATGAAGGAAATAAGAATTTAGTGGAATTCATAGATGTATATTGGTTTGACTTGGTAGATTATCATAACTAAACTCAATTGGTGCCTTTTATCATAGAAGTTCATGTATTTCCTAGTAAAAAAACAAAGAATGCATTTCTTTGAGTACTATAGAGGTTGAGTACATTACTTCCACTCAAGTAAGAACCAATTAATATGGATAAATCAATAAATTGATTATATGGATATTGAATTAAGCTCTCTAATTATAATTATTTTTGACAACTCATGTTCGATCAATCTCATAAAAAATCATATCCAATATTCACAGACTAAGAACATTGAGATCAAATATCACTTTATAACGGAGAAGGTAGTGTAAGGAGTTTTAGTTTTGAGTATGGTTTCACACAATATCATGTTGAAGATACATTAATAAAAGAACTTCCTAATGTAGCTTGTGAGAAGAATTATTTGGATCTTAGAGTCAAACCATTTCGATCCACTTAATTGCATTGGGATGGAACCCCCACTCACTATAGTTTCCTTCTTAGGAAAGGAATGATTTATAATACCATCTTCAAGAAATTTTAGAGTAACAAACTATTGGGTTTCATTTCTAAATAAAGAGAAAAAGAAACAAGTGTGATTTAAATGGGGAGATAAAGGTAGAGAATAAGGGGTAGAGTATATCAATGAAAAACAAGGGGGTTTAACGGGTTGAATTGATTCAGATTTTATCATGAAAAAATTTTCATACAATTATTGTTTCTCAAATTGAGGATTTCTGACAATAGATTAGAATTTATATTTTTGTGGATAGTTGATACACTACTTATAAGAAGGAATGGGTAGAGTGTTTGGAGAGTTTTCAACAAACCTAATGGGAGATATTGTTGGCCAATATTCATTTATATGTTTGTGTGTTATGTTTATTAAATAAAGGAAAAATGGAGTAGTGAAGTGTAAGTGTTTTGGTCAAAGGGAGATGTTACAACTCTATTTATTTTACCATAAAAATGAGGCTAACCAATGCCTAGAATCCAAACTAGCTTATCCCTACACATATGTGAGCACTCTTAGAAATGAAGGGGAACAAGCTAGAGGTAAGAGAGGGTGAATGTAGTTCAGTGTGTGATATGAGTAGTGGTCTTCACTACAGTGGTGACAACATATATAATTTGGTCAATAATGTATGGTAGTACCATGGAGGAGGCCGAGAGTGGACCCTGTTACTCAAATATGTTGAGTCAAGGGAGCGAGTTATCTTATATTCGTTGAGAAAATAAGAAAAATTTATGACCTAAGACTTAGAGTTTTTACACTACACCATATCCAAGATTACCAAAATGGAGTGAATAGTTGAGATGGTCTTAATGCCTCTAAAAATTATAGGGTGTCCACATCGCAGTAGGTATGCTATGCCATAATGATAGATGGAAAAATAGTCCATGTTGCAGCTATTCATTACAATGTGGAGTTTCCACTATAGATAGATGAAAAGGTTTTAATATTTTAATTCCTACAGGAGGCTATGTTGTGTGAATTGGGTCTATTCCACAACCAGTTCAGTGTGAGAAGAGATTATTGTAGGATCGAAATATGAATATAGATTCTCAATTACAAGAAGGGGTGAATTGTAAGTTTAAAAACGTTCATTTTTAACCATATGGAAAAACTATGTTTAGCAATTTTAAATAAGGTAAATTCACAAACCCTAAAATAGTTCTATAAGACAAACTTTCTAGGTTCCAGAAATATGGCTCTGGAAATAAAACATAAGGAAATTTTACAAGGAAAAGATTCCACCTTAAAGCATATAGAATATTACTTATCAGAGTACATAAAATAACAAGAAATTATCAGAAGATTATACTTTCTTCCTTTATCAAAATACAACGGAAATAAACTTGAAACAAAACAAGTAACCAATATTAAATATTTTAACCTAAAAAGTATGGTATCCCACAACCTTGGATAAAGGTCCCTTGATTTATACTTTCAATAATGTCTATCTTATCCACACCAGGGTAAGCCCTCAATAGGAGTATCAGAATCTATCTTGTTATCCCTTCAAGACCTCGATCTTTAAGGTATTTAGAACCTCTATCTTCATATTCCTAGAATCCCTTGAACTTTAAGGTAGTTGGAACATCTATCTTAATATCCATGGTAGCCCTCGATTGTACATAGCAACAATCGGAGTCACACGAAGCAAGCTAAACATGATTTTCAGTATGCACAATCCATGAGAGTCTCTCTCTCTAGAAATCACTTCAATAGAATATAATCTCTAGATTGATGGAAAAGTTTTGAGATCGTTCAAATGAGATATTATTTATAGGTGAAACTCCAATGGTCGACTCCCTCATCCAACGATCATATTTTCCCTTGAATTTCAGAGGGACATGTACATGTTTCACACAACCAATGGTTAGTTAGAAACAGATTGCATGACATCATTTCATAATAATAACATGGGTTAGGAAAATGAATTTTCTTAACCAAATATATTATTTAGAGTCTAATAAAAAATTGAATTTAGAGTCTAACCAAATAAAAATTCAATTTTTATAAGACATAGATATTCAGATTCTATTTTAAAAAGAATTCAGAATTTGAATTTTATAGATTCTGGAGTCTGAATTCCAATGAATTCGGAGTCTGAATTCTATGAAATTTGGAGTCTAAATTTTGTGGAATTCATAGTCATAATTATGAGGAATTTAGAGTCTAAATTATGAGGAATTTAGAGTTTGAATTATGAGGAATTTGGAGTCTGAATTCTGAAGAATTCAGAATTGTAATTATGAATAATCTAGAGTTGAATTCTGAGGAATTTAGATTTTAAATTTCATATAATTTGGAGTCTAAATTTCAAAGAATTCAGAGCCTTAATTTCAGAGAATTCGAAGTCTGAATTTTAGAGAATTTGGATTCTGAATTTCAAAAAATTTGGTGTCTGAATTTTAGATAATTCTGAGTCTGAATTTAAAAGGATTCAGAGTATGAAAATAGAACACCCTATATCCAAGGAATTATAAGATTCCAAAGTTTTATATAAAATCCAAATTTTATACTTATTAAAAAAAGAGTTTGATTTAGAGAGATTATAAAATGAAACAATGAAAACAATTGTAAGGATAAAAATTTCATTAGAGAAGGGAAATTTTTCTTATGAAAATAATCCTTAGGGAAAAACAATTTACCTTAAGATAAATTGTTTATGATTTTCATAGCATATAGTAATGGAAAATTTATAAGGAAACCTTATTAACATAACAATCTCCCCCTTTTTGGAAAGTATAAACATCCTTAAAAAAATAATATAAGAACTAAGAATTATTCTTTATGAACATAAAAGAAAAACTTATCTCCCTTTACTTAAGAATCATAGTGAATATGACTAACTCCCCCTTAGGTTTTCAAATCCCTAAGGATCGTACTTTTAACTTCCTTAATTAGGTTTTTCTTTTTTATGGCATAAGGAAATCTTATTTGAGTAACCCCCCAGATAGAACCCCCTTACATAGGGCATTCTCTTCATTACTTAGTATTATTTTTTATCATTTCTTTCTCCCCCTTTGTGATTTTCAAAAATGAATAATGAAAATAGGAAAAAAATATGGTACCTAAAATATTATAACTACATACAAAAAAACAAATGAATCAGAACAATATTTTTTCATTATGTTTGGAAAAAATTAGTAAAGGAAAGTACAACAAAAGATCAGATTTAGAAAAAAAAAATTAACCTTCTTTTTTCTTCGGTATGAACTTTTTCACTATGGTCTTTATCTTCTTATTCCCCTTATTATCTTCTTTAAATCAGTTGATCAACTATTCTTGATCCTCATTTTTCTTCTCTAGAGTATTGATATTTTCATCCTGAAACTTTTGGATTTTTTCCTGAGACATCAAAAGCTCTTCTTGCTTAATAATATTCTCTTAAAACTTAATTATGATATCTATTTCCCTCTTTAAATTCATAGAAACTGAGTTCAGCTTCCCATTCAGATCATTGTCTTCTTGCTTTCGAGTATTTTTTTCTAGATTCAGCTTCTTAGAAAAACTTTTCTTAAGATCCTTCATCCTCACATCTTCTCTATCAAAGGTTTCGTCCACAGAGTCTTGAAAGTCATCAAGAATTATCATCTCTGCAATCGTCTTCTTAGACCACTTAGTGATTTCCTTAGAAGACCTTCCGTGAGCATCATACTCGATATAGAATGTTTGGAAATCAACCTCAATATTAATGAATTTTTCCATAAGTATGCTCATATAATCCAATTTATGATCAAATTAATGATGAATCATTTGACACCTCGAGTCAATACTCAGAATCAAAGGAATGGTTTTAACTAGTTTCTTCAATGATTAAACCACAAAGTCCTAAACTATGGAAGATGATTCCGAATCATATTCCCTTGCTGGTGAGGATTATTTCTCTATCTCAACAACCTTTATTTTTGATGAACAACCAACAACTTTCTTAGATATCAATAATTTCTTAAGTGTATTATCTATCACCCTCTTTCCATTATCAGCTTTAGAAATTATCTCCATAGATTTTGGGGATTCATGTTCACTATCTGATACTTGAATGATTTTTCCCCATAAAAAATTTCATTCTCGTCATCTTCCACAAGATTATATTGTTGAATGAAGTCATGATCGATGCTCTCATCATCAGATGGTTTATTAAGCTCTTCCATATCATCAACCTCTTTCCCTTGTAAATGAATTTCGGTTGATTTAGCTTGAGAAGTCTGGATCAACAATTTTTCTAAAGGAATTTTCTTCTTAAAATATTCTTCATCTTTCCTTAGCATATCATCAATTTCATCACTTACTTCCCCTTCTTTTGCTTCCACTTATTCTTCCTGAACAATTTATAATTATTCATGTTCTAAAATTACCATCTACTTTCCCGTAGACTCTACTAGTACTAGTTCTTTGAGAAAAGATTCTGATACCTAAATATGCTCATAAGCTTTCTCAACAGCCTTGAGAAGATATTGAACAATCTTAGCTTTAGACATTTTATTATTTTTCTTCTTCTCTTGGCCTTGTTTTTCATACTCCTCAGTAGCCTTAATCATTAAATATTTTTCCTCAGCTAGATCTAGGACAAAGCTAGGATCTCCTTCCTTCTTGTTCTTATTCTCTTCCCTTCACTTTACAATGACCTCGTCAGGATAGGTTTTTTTTCTTAGATTTAGGGGGTGAAAAATGAGTTTCTTGAACTATAAGAGTTTTTCCTTTGACTTATGGTTCCTTTTTCTTTATCTTATTTTGACCCTTATTGTAAGTCTATAATAATTTCATCTTCTTGGATAAGGCTTCAATTTCACTTTTAGACAAGTTATAAAATTCTTTGTATTTGCTATTAAATAAAAGCTTTATCCTCCTCAAGGTATCATCACTCAGAAACATGAATTTTAATGATTTGGGATTTTAACTACAAGGGATTTTGAATGATTCTAAGCATAATAAAATGATCTTAAATAGGATTGCTAGATAAATAATGATTTGTGATTTTAGGGTTCCATTTTTTATATTTTATCATCAAGAAGATATACTCCACTAAATTTATCTTCTGCAAGTTCACTAAGAAATCCAGAGCGAATATATCACTCTTATTCAAGTTGACCTTATCCCCTTATCTCATAATTAGGAAACCTTAAACCCATAATTCTAGTATCCAAAAGTTTGTTGTGTTATGATTTTTCTTTTGTGTTTTGTCTCCTTTTATTTTGAGACATTCTAACTCATTATCCTTATCAAAACATCATGATTCATATGGTTGTTTGTGGGTACAAAAAATGGATTCTTCTTCATACGATATTCCTCTGATATCAATTGTAGTATCAAAATATGAATGTAGATTCTTAATTAAAAGAGGGGGTAAATTTTATGTTAAAAAACATTCGTCTTTAACCTTACGGAAAAACTATGTTTAACAAAGTTAAATAAGGTAAATTAAAAACCCTAAAATAGTTCTATAAGACAAACTTTCTTGGTTCAGAAAATATAGTTCCGGAAATGAAACATAAGGAATGTTTAGAAGGAAAATATTCTACCTTTAAGCATATAGAATCTTACTTATCAGAGTACATAAAAGAATAAGAAAGTATAAGAAGATTATACTTTCTTCCTTTATCAAAATATAGCAGAAATAATCTGGAAACAAAATAGTTAACAAGTATGAAATCTTTTAACCCAAATAGTAGGGTATCCAACAGCCTTGGATAAAGGTCCCATGATTTATACTTTCAAGAAAGTCTGTTGTACCCACACTAGGGTAATCTATAGATATGAGTATTATAATCTATCTTATTATCCCCACAATACCTCAATCTTTAAGGTAGTTGACACCTCTATCTTCTTATTCCCAAAATCCCTCTAACTTTAAGGTAGTCGGCACCTCTGTCTTCCTATCCATGGAAGCCCTCGATTGTACTCAGCAACAATTGTTTTCACATGAAGCAAGATGAGAAAGATGTTCAGTACGGACAAGGCATGAGAGTTTCTCTCTATAAATCACTTCAAAAACATATAATCTATATATTGATGGAATAGTTATGATCATAATCAAATTAGATCTTATTTATAGGAACATCTCCAACGGTCAGCTCTCTCCTCCAACGGTCAAATATTTCCTTTAATTTTTGGAGGGACCTGTACACATGTCACTCAACCAATGTTTAGTTAGAATGATATTGTATGAAATCATTTCATAACAATAACATGTGTTAAGAAATTGATGTTTCTTAACCAAATATTTTTTTCAGAGTCTAAGGAAAAATATAATTCAGAGTCTAACCAAATAAACATTAAGAGTTTATAGTAAATGGACATTCAGATTCTGTTTTACAAAGAATTTAGAATCTGAATTATAAACATTTCGGAGTCTAAATTCCACTGAATTTGGGATATCAATTCTATGGAATTCAAAGTCTGAATTCTGTGTAATTTAGAGTCTGAATTTTGAGGAATTCAGAGTTTGAATTATGTGGAATTCAGTGTCATAATTCTAAGTAATTTCGAGTCTGAATTTTGAGGAATTCACAGTCTGAATTCTAAGGAATCTGAAATCTAAATTTCAGAGAATTTGGAGTCTGAATTTAAGAGAATTCAGAGTATGAATTTCAAAGAATTAAGAGTCTGATTCTCAGAGAATTTGGAGACTGAATTTCAGATAATTTAGCATCTGAATTTCAATGAATTCAGTGTCTTAATTTCAAAGAATTTTGAATATGAAAACAAAACACTCTATATCCACGGAATTATAAGATTCTGAGGCTTTACATAAGAATACTAATTTTGGACTTAGTAAAAAAATGAGTTTGATTTAAAGAGATTATAAAATGAAATAATGAAAACGGTGGTAAGGATAAAAATTTCCTTAGAGAAGATAAATTTTGCTTATGAAAATAATCCTTAGGAAAAAAAGTTTTCCTTTAGATAAAGTGTTTGTGATTTTCAAAAAATAGATGAATGGAAATGTCATAAGGAAACCTTATTAACTTAACAATTATGAGGATACCACATTACATATCATGGAGAGTTATGAGATGTTAATTCTCTTGAAAAAAGGGATTTGATAAAATTTGTGTCTCTATTCCATAGTTAAAGTGATAATGACTTAGTATATGTAATATGGGTATATCTTTAGAGACATTAAAGATTAATGTTATTGAACATTGGTTTAGGACATCTATTGTGACTAATATCTGAAATTATATTGGTTTGGCTGGATTTTACTGGTGGTTTTTAGATAATTTATACCGACTATATAATCCACTCACCAATTGAACATGAAATGGATCCAAGTTCTATTGGATAGATGAATGTGAGGAAAATTTCAAGGAACTAAATATAAGGTTATCCAATTCACTTGTGATTAAATTACCCTTCCATGGAGAAGGGTTTATAATCTATAATGACACATAAAATAATGGATTGGGATTATTTCTCATGAAGAATGATATGGTTATAGATTATGCCTCACACAAATTGATGGTTCATGAGACAAATTACCCAAATCATGACTTGGAGTTAGCTGTGGTAAATTTTGAATTAAATATATGGAGGAATTATATTTACAGAGATAAGTATGATATATAGACTGATCATAAAATTTTAAATTATATATTCATACAGAAGGAGTTGAACTAGAACTTGAGAATATGGTTGAGATAACTAAAGATTATTAAAGCTCAATACATTACCTCACCGGGAAAATAAAAAATCTGGACAATTCTTTTAGTTGAAATAATCATGCTATCTTATCTACAAATTGGATCACAAAATATCCAATATTTATGGATTTTCAAAGAATGGATCTAGAAATCTCGAACGAATGGGAGAAATATTATCCTTCTCAAATGAGTATTCAAAAATATATCCAATTAAATATTAAAGAGTTTAATAAGGAAGACATAGAGTTTCATAAGAAGGTCATAAATTTTCTTGAATTTAGCATTGATTGTGATAGAATAATAAAGTTAAAGAACCATGTATGAGTTCCATCCAAGCTTGATTTGAAGAAGGGTATTCTAGGGGAAGCTCATAGTTCATCATTATATATTCATCATGGAAGTAATAATATGTATAGAGATTTTGACGAGTATTTTTTGTAGGATGGTATGAAGAGAGATATTGCAGAATATGTATCTCGGTACTTACTATGGAAATAAGTTAAGGATCATAGAACAAATTATAATGAAATGTTAAAACTATTACACATACAAAAATTGAAATGGGAAAAAATCATCCTATATTTTATCATCAGACTCCCCAAAATATCTACAAGGAACAAATCTATATGGATTATAGGTCATCACCATAAAAATTCATCCCAATTTATCACTATTAAACACAATTTCACTCTGAATCATATTTTCAAGATATACATTAAGTTACCGGTAATATTTCCTGGAGTACCACATTCTATTATGTCTAATCAGGATCTAAGGTTTACCTAGATGTTTTGGGGTAGTCCCAATAAGGATTTGGATATAGGGTTAATTCTCAGCACTATATATTATCCTTATCTAGATGGTCAGTCTGAGAGAAAAATTAAAACCCTATAATATTTTTTGTGATCTTATTACATGGATTTAAAAGGTGGTTGGTATCAACACCTTCCTATATTTGAGTTTTCTAACAGTAATAGCTTTCACTTGATAATTAATATGGCTCCTTATGAAGCTCTATGTGAAAAGTTATGTAGAAATCCAATGTTATAGGATGATTTTTGAGAAATAAAGTTATTTGGACAAGAGACATCTGAGTAAATGTAAGATAAAGTTAGATTCATTCAACAACACATCAATGGAGTACATAATTGATAACAATGTTATGCTGACAGTCGTCGATGTGATATGGAGTTTTAAGTTGGTGAGATGGGTTTCCTATGAATTTATACAAAGAATAAGGTTAAGATATTTAGGAATAAATAAAATTTGAGGCCAAGGTTTATTTTCCCCTTTAATATTATTGATTGAGTATGGATTTTTTCTTATCGCTTGGTGCTTCCACCGAACCTCTCTCAAGTGCACAATGTGTTCTATTTCTCTCTCATGAGGAAGTACAAACCGGATCCTTAACATGTACCCACCTTATAAGTCATGACACTAGATCATGATATTTAGTATGAGGGAAAATCTATTGAGATTATATATTGTTGATATAATGTTCTATGAAACAAGACCACTCACCTGGTCAAGGTTTTATGAAGAATCAAAAAACTTTATGAAGCTCCATTGAAACCTGAGGATATGATCATGCAGAATTATCCTCAGTTTCTTATATCAGATTGATAGAGTTTCAAGGGTTATATTCATTTTAAGGTTGGAATAATTTAACTCCCTGCTATTTTATGAAATATTTTTTTTCAATTAAATTTAATTTCTTCCAAACCTTGTATTCCATGCAACATCGATTTTTAGCGAACCACAATATACTATTAATAATATTATTTAAACATTACCATTATAACCAAGACATCAAACTTAGTGGTATAAATATAAATAATCATAATTTGAGAAATAGATATAAAGGTTTTTGATAAAGATAAATTTGGATAAATAAGTACTTTTTGGTAAAGTATTTACATGCTTCAAAAATATATTTTTCTCAAAAAATGATTGTTATTTATTTTTGTGAACAAATAATTAAATAAAGTTTTAAATTTTTATAATATGTATTATAAAAAATGAAAAAAAATTAATCAAAATTTCAATGTTATCGAAGGGTTAATGGATGGTATTTTTCTAAAAAAATTAATTTTTTTAATGATTAGTAAAAATATTGGTTTTTATTGGAAACAACCTTATGGTTTAAAATCCTGAAAAATGATAATTTTTTTTACAATGGATTAAAAGAAAAATTCAATCAATTATGTTGTATGTAATCTAAATTATTTCATTAAAATCAATTTAACAATGAATTTTGATATTAAAATTATTTGTACTTAAGAAAATGTTCTCTTTGGAAAACCGCTTTTTCATCACATAAGTAGTTTTAATTTTTAGTTAAATCCTTAGAATTATGTGAGTTGAATTTAAAAAAATGTAATCCATATTTTTAGTAAGAATAATTAATATTATATAATAATTAAAACTTATTTTTTTGGTCATAATTAAAATTAAAAATAGTAAAAATTTATTAGCACGATTAAGGTTAAAAGAGGTTTACCGAGGGCTAAACAAAAAATGATAAGGATTAGAATAACCTAAAACACGTAAAAATTTTGTTGGATGACCATATTTCAAATATATATCATATAATTTTTATAATGATCTATTTTGGAACCTTTTTCAATTTTTAAAATGTCACTATAACTTTTTCTTATTAAAAATTCCATGTGTGTCATTTCCCACACTTGTAAAAGGGCATCCCTTCCTCTTCTATTCACAATTCCAAGGAATTGTTTCAAAATATAATTTACAAAATATATTCCTTAATTCACATACTACATCCTAGAGGTTTTATTTCTATTATTAAACCCTCCTAGGATGGATTTTAGTGATAACCTAAAGAGGATTCTCAAAATAATGTATCATTGTTGACTAAACATTTTTATTTTATTTCTTCTTACAACTTCATAAAATCTACATAAAATATAATAATATAATAATATAAATATTTTTCATATAATTATATTTTATTATGTTAATTTAATAACTTATATCCATCTTCTCCTCCATTCAGTGGAAAACAAAACCCTTGATCGTGTGTACGGAGGACAACCACCCCCTGAACCAATGTAATTTGATTTCCATCACCACCTCTCACAGATAGATATAATAATGGATTTAACATATTTATATGATATTTATGACATATTTACACTGTTTTAATTCTAATATAAAATATACCTTCTTACCTTCCAATCCGTTGGAAACTGATTACATCGCTCATGCATATGTATAGACTACCGCCTCCACGAAGCGATGTTATGCGTTTTTCATTTTTTATTGAAGTGGATTGTAGTAAGGATCGATTTAATAAATATATATGATATTTATGAAAATATAAATTATTATTTAATGGTGATATACTATTAATCATTCTTTTTTCCATTCGTTGACAAAATGGAAACAACGTTCATGTATAAGTATGGTCTACTATCTTCATGAACGGTGTAATTCAACTTCTATATATAACTTTACATTATTAATCTAAATAAAAATATGATGTACATATATGATATTTATATCATGTTTAATATTATATAGATGATGTAACATTTATCAAATTAAAAGGTTTTAAACTGCCAAACCAAATCATACTTGAAAAACAAAGTAGTTATTACCTGAAAAGTTATTTTAAGAAAGAATTATTTATAAATGGGTTATAAATATATAAATTAAATCATATATGGTATGATATTTATTATTATGGTTCTATGATATATTTATAATAAACCTATATTTATTATAAAGGGTTTTGTGAATTATTGTGAAGAAATTTGTAACTTGAGGTATGGAATTATTTTATCAAATTGTCTTCTTTCGGACATATGTTATGTTATGCCCTTATATTATTTTATGAGGATTAAATACATACCCTTTGTAATTTTATATCATGAATTAATTTATTCTAATTATATTTAATTTTTCAATTAGTGTTATTATTTTATGGTTCTTATGATTCAAAATTTTCCAAAGTGGTAAAACTTCAATACTATAAACACATTGCTTATCAGGATTGTTTATGATTAAGTTCTCAATGATGAAATATTATGATTTAAATATCAATAAAATCATGTATTTTATTATAATGTGGTTATTTATTTAGAATACATTTTTTCCTTTCATTTTACTCTCTTTAAGGATCAAATATAACAAAATAATGTTTTTAATAAAAATCGACATTATTTCTGTCTTCGGTAAAAAATAATTTTTATTCTCGGTCCATGTTTTCTAAAAATTAAAAGAATTATTAATATTCTAAAATTTTTGTGTAAATAATTTTTTACCCATTTTTTACTTTTAAAAAAATGGTTTAAATTTAATCTTTTTTTTCGAATGATGTTGTTTTGAATTTTTACTGAAAATGTGAAAGGAATATCTGTTTTAAATTGTATTACATGAAAATAATTTTCATCCATCATGGAAACTAAATTATTTGAATTTTACATTAAAAAAGTTCAAAGTTATTTAAAATAAATAAATATGTATCAAATGTATGTAATTTTAAATAAATTATTTCAAAATTGAAAGGATATTTTCCAAATGAATGTTTTGAGGATGTTTTTTATAGAATTTATATTCATCAATGACAAAAAAATTTGGTGTTGCATATGTTTTACTAGTGATATGATAAAATGTTATGATCCTTATTATTTCTTTGTATAGTTTATGATTATAGTGAAAATACTTTTTATGATGCCCATTTCTTTTCCACAGGTTATGCTAAGATGAAAATATGAAATGCTTATTAAACCTGTTTATTTTCCTTGGGTCATTCTATGTTAAAATTACTATGGAACACATTTTTCTTCATGTGTTTTGATATGATTAATTTTTTTCGATCTTATGGCATAAAACTTTATGGATTATATGATGGGTAAGACATATATATCCATCTAATTCATTGGGTAATGATTAATGTTATATAAGATCAAATGATACATGAGTGGTTATCCCCTGCCTAAAAAAGAGGGAATCTGGGAGGTTATCCCAATCTTGAAAAAATAAGTTACGTAGAAAGTTTTCCCTAACCATAAATAATAATTTACATGGGTTTTTATCAAAAACCTAAAAAATAGGGTACATGGGAGGTTGTCCCATTCCCCAAGAAAGTACACAGGTGGTTATCCCAAACCTAACATGTTATGAATGATTTAGTGGGTGGTATTTAAATAAGGTTTTCTATACTTATGTGTATGACACAAATCTATGTATTATGACAATGTTATGTTCTCATGACCCATGTTCTTTGATTCATTTATGATTCATGTATTCTTAATTTCCTATAAGTATTCCATGACTCAATTTTGTGATCTATGATACGTAGGGTGAAGGTGAAAAGTCAGAGTATTGTATCACTGAGTGGGTAAGGGGTGAATTAGAGATAATCTTTTTCATTTATGTTTCTTTTCAATTGAAAAAACCTTCACCTCCTATTAAATATTTAAATTCCCTACTGAGAAAAAATAAAAACCCATCCAAAGGAACACAAAGATTTACAAGGTTCACTATTCAATAAGAATAGCTACATCCTTGGTATGGTTTATAAATGATCCAATACCATACAATCCACTAGAAATAAATCCTTGGATTACAATGAGTAGGATGTACTCTTTCACTCATATAACACTATGAAATAATACAACTAGTTCATGTGTACCCTCTTTGCACAATAGGGTAATACATTTCTATTGTAACATCTCATGTTACATGTGATTGTTTTTAATTAACCAAATATATTCAATTGTAAAACAATTTTTCTTTACCTTACCCAAAATAAATGTAAGAACCTCTTAGACTTTGTAAATCAATATTTCTGATTAGTCTGAGTATGATGCTCCCAGTCCGATTCCTCCGGGTATGATTCACACTGACACAAAACTTCTCTGTTCAATATTATTTCAATAGAATTCAATATAATAGAATCATCACTGCTTCATAATCCAAACATAATCGGAACCACTTCCCAAGATGAATAGGATTATCCCCAATTCGAATCTCATATGAAATAGTCAATCAGAATAGAATCAGCACCACTTTAAAGACTACGACCGATAAGGTCCAGTACAATTCTTCCTCAGTCCAAGAAACAAAATATGGAAACACTCAGTACTGAAATCCAGAAACTGATTAATTCAGCCTGATACGATAAACACTCAAATAAAAAAACTCCATCCAAATATAGTGGATCTTATATTCTCTCTAGAAACATGAATCCTCTCTCTCTTCTATCATGAACAATGCTCGTTGTCAGAAAGTACAATGTACTTTCCATTTTTATAGGAGACAATTGGCGGGAATCCAAAAGTTATTTCTTGATCACTCAAAATTCCCAAAATTTGAATTTCGCCCCTAAAAAATGGGATATATTTTGACTTTGTCAACACTTCTTGAATCTTATATATTCTTCTTCAAGGTTTGTCACCATTTTAGGCCCTTTAATTTGTATCTCCATACCCATTTTGTTGTCCTAAAACCCAATAAAAATTTTCATTTAGAAAACCCAAATTTTTGGGTCTGATTTCAGGGTATGATTTTTTCTTAATACGATCACCGTGTATGATACATTACAATATAATAAAGATCTTTCTTATATGTATGGTCATTTCTTGGGTATAATCATTTCTTTGTATGGTCATTTCTTGCATATGATCATTTTATGGGTACGATCATTTCTGGGTATGATCATTTCCTTGATACGATCCTTTCGTAGGTACGATCATTTCCTATGTACGATCAAATACAATCTGAAAACAATGATCTTCTTGGATACAGTACAATACAATTTGATAATGATGATCTACCGAGATATGATAAAATAAAATATGATAACTATGATCTATTTGGATACAATATAAAACAATCTGATAAGGATTACTTCTTGATTGGAAACATTTCTTTTGTTTAAAACTAACTTAATCTGATGTGAAACAATCAGGTAATGATGAATTTCTCAGGTATGATGAAAAACAAACTGATAATGCTCATTCTCCTGGGTATGATGATATTTGATTGATATCAACTCTTATCTTTCTTTTTCACATGGGTATGATCATTTTAAATATCACCACCACTTTTCAATCGGCACAAACTCTTTTGTTTTACCTGAAACCAATCATTCAAAATACAATCAACATTATCTCTTTTCAAACAGCACCAACTCCATATTTTTTCAATAAAAACCAGTTCTTTCACTTCCCCTTTATTTTATCAAGATTGCATCATAAGGTCTACCCCTTACTTATGATTTATGAGATTTCCAAATCAAAAAAGCATCTTCACATTTATAAAACATTCTTCAAATCGGTTTCAATGTGAAACCAATGAAAATTATCTTCCAACAAGATATATCTTCCAAAAACCCAATTTTTTCTTTTAAAAAACCAATCAATTACTCATAATGATGGACATACAGAGTGAGTCAAATTATTTTTAATATTAATGTCTGATACTTTTGAAACTGCTAGTACGATTCTTTTGAAAAAAAAATATCAAAACAATTGTTTCCAAAACAAAGTGTAGTGATTTTTTTCTTCGAAACCAACCTTGATAACAAAAGATAATTCTTGAAACCTTCATCACCTTCATCATCATCTTAGTCTAAATAATCTCCCCCTTTGTATTTTGTTTTCAACCATGTTTCATAAATCACTAAACTTTTTAACCTCAAGCAATGTATTATATATCAACAATTCTAAGCCTATGTGATCTAACTCTTTATAGTAAACAAGAATCATTAATTAAAAACCATGAAATCTAAAAGTAGTAATCATGATAACATCTTTCTTTTCTTCATTCTGCCTAGAAAACAAATCAATTTCTTTCCCTAGAACCACTCCAACCAAAAGTTAGAATGGTTCAATCAGACAACAATTCTAAATTAAAAACTTACCCACAACTCAATCTTTTATGTAGTATATTCATGAAACAAAACATATTCCCCCCATGAAAAATCAATCTAAAGGTATGATAAAAGAGGAGATATAAATACATACCTCAACCTTAAAGATAAATAGGGTGGAAACCCATGTTCAACCTTATTTTTGAAAATGATTCCTTTAATAATGGTTTTGTTAAAATATCATCAACTTGTTCTGATGTTGGAACATACTCTAGATTCAATCCATTATCCTCCACATTCTCTTTGTTGAAATGATATTTGATATCAATATGTTTTTAATGAGAATGTTTCACTGGATTCCTAGAGAGATTGATTGTACTTTTATTGTCACAACCCAAAAGAAAGGGTAAATTCAATTCAACAAGTAAATATTACAACTATGTTTTCATACACATAAGTTGAGTAGTGGCTTGAGTAGTAGAAACATTCTCAACATTACCCATTATGAGATTTATTGATTTTTTTTCTTTGAATTCCAACTATCACAATTAATTCCCAAAAAGAATACACCATTATATGTGGATCTTCTATCATCAAAAGTTTCTATCCAATCTGCATTTGAATACCCAAACAATTCAATACAATTTGAGATACCTTATTTGATTCCAAAGTTTGTTATGACTTTGATGTATCTGATAATTCTTTTTCTAGAAATTAAATTTTATTCTTTTGGAGCACTTTGAAATCATTCACATAAGGAAAAAACATACACAATGTTGGGTCTTGAGGTATTCAAATACAATAGACTTATAATAAACTTTATATACTCGTTCTGGTCAACTTCTTTTCCTTCTCCATATTAACTCATCATTGTTCCCACTAAAATGGGTGTGGAAACATGTTTTCAATTTTCCATGCCAAACCTCTTGAGAAGTTTCTTTACATACATTTATTGGGAGAGGAAAATGTATTCTTTCTTTTTCTAGATTTTTAACCAAAGAAATTATTTCATTTCCCCCGTAATGGGCATTTTAAATACCTTCTTAACTTCTTTATAAAATATTTCACAACTTCTTTCATCATTCATAGCAAAGATAATATCATCAAAATAAACAATTATAATGAGGGAATAATCTTGACTCCATATGATGTAAATATTTCTATCCACTCTTCCTTTGTTAAAATTCATATTTCTTAAGAATGTATCTATTTTGGAAAAGAATGCCCTCAGAGCTTATTTTAGGATATATAATTCCTTTTAAAATCTACACACATAACATTTATATTTTCCAATAACAAAACCACAAGGTTGTTCAATATAAACCTCCTCTTCAAGATCACAATTTAGAAATGCAGATATAATATCCATTTGAAAGATCTTGTAGCATTGTTGAGAAGAAATAGTAGGAATGATTATAATTGTTTCAATTCTTACCACTACATAAAAGGTTTCATCAAAATAAATACCCTCAATCTGTGAATACCTTCTGAAAACCAATCTTTCTTTGTTTCTTATGACTTGACCTTTTTCATTAATCTTGTTCTGGAAAACCCATTTCATTCCAATGGTGTTTTTGTTTTTAGGATTGGGTATGAGTTCCCATGTATTATTCTTTCCAGATTTATCTAATACTTAATTAATAGATTGAACCCATTCCAGATGCTCAAAATATTCTTTCACATCATTCAGTTCCACTTTTTAATACAAAGATTTATGTGTAAGGGAATTGGTTGTTCTTTTTTTTTGAACCATTTTAGGATCATCACCAATTATATTCTGAGATTACACTTGTTTCTTCAACCTTGGATTAGTTTTTTGAGTATCATCTTCATCACTTGAAATATCTAAGTCTAATTCTTCTTCTTGAGAAGGAATAAAATTGTTTATATCCTTATCAGAATTGTTTTCTTCAACATGATCAACTTCATTGTCTCCCTAAACATGTTTCTCTTTCTAGGATACTTCAATCACATTCACATCAACTAAATCAAAAACTATTTTTGTTTCTTTTTTCATAGCATATGTATACACTTCCTTATAGAGATTAGCTGAGAAAGATTCCATCCTCACCTTTCTTCTCAAACTTACTATAGTTTTCACCTTTCTTCGTTATAATACAAGGATTCCTGAAAATTATGAAGTGCTTCAAACATGGATATTTTCCATAAAACAATTATTAGGGAGTCATACCTGATTGAGGCCTATAGAAACAACGGTTCTGATTATAAACAACAATACTCATGGCTTTCCTCTAAATGTAATGAGAAAGGACATGCTAAAGTAACATGGTTCTTCCAATTTACACCAGGGTTTTATTCTTTCTTTAAGAAACCCCATTTGTTTGGGGAGTATATGTGGAGATATACTCATGAAAAATTCTATTCTTCTCAATATAGTCTTCAAACTCTTCACTTTTTTTATTAACCACCATTATGAGTTCTCAAATTCTTCTCATAATACTCACATTGTTTCTCATATTTTCTCCTGAAACATTAAAAAAATTCAAATCATCTTATTTGTTTTTCATGTACATAACACAAGTAATGTGATTAAAATAATAAATGAATTTAATGAAGTGCTTATCTCCATGTGTTTATTGTTATCTCATTGGCCCATATACATCAGAATGGATCAACTCTAGGGGTTTTTTTGAACAAATATCAACTTTCTTATGCACAACATTTTTAATCTTTCTTTTCTAGAAAATAGTTCAACACCATTATCTTATTATTGGAAAAATAGGAGTTTCTCAGACACTTCCTCTTTTGAATAACATTCTTATGTTTCTCTGACACATATGACCAAGCTTTTATGCAACAAGTGATTCTATTCCACCATACTCATGTGAAAAGAGTTTTTGGGAATCACCAACCTGAAACAAATTTCCTTTTATATGTTGGCCCCTTGTAACAATATTTCCATCTTATTCACTCTTTAAAAAATCCATATTTCTTAAAGATAACCTTGTTATCCTCATCAAAAAATTGTGAGACACTTAGAAGGTTGTGTTTTCGACCATCAACATACAATGTTTTCTTTGATTTCATGTTCTCTTTTCCAATTATGGATGACCCAACACCTTTGATTTTCAATGATTTATCATTTCCAGATGTCATTGTTCCTTCTTTATAAAATTTCACATTCTTCAATAATTTTATGTCTCTTTTCATGTGAGAATAACACCCACTATCATGTATCTAGGATCATTCTCCTTTAATGGCATTTAATATAGTTTCAACAACAAGCACCTTTCTACATTATTTTAATTCTTCACCTTTAGCATTTGAGATTTGAGAATCGTTTGCTGAGAAAAAAGAAAAAAAAAGACCTCATTTTTTCAAGGTTTCCAGGTTGCTCACATCTTTCACAAATAGTATCCATGGTTCGGAACCTATTTTCAATCTTCATTTCATTATTTTCATATTTCTTCAAGACAACCTTCTCATTTTTATTTCTTTGAGTAGATTGAATCCCCCTCAATCTCTAACTTCCATAACTTGTCGGAAAATAGAAATTTTTCTGATTAAATCAACCCATATTTTATGTGTTCCTAAATCCACAACAATACCAATAATACCCATACAAATATTATTTTACTCTGAAGCTTCTATACTAACCATGATCGTGAATATGTTTCTCATCCAGTTTCTTTCATGAGCCACTAACATTTCTGTTATCAACATGGTTATTCTGATTATTTTTCTTTTCTATATTGGATTCATATGTATTCAAAACATTATCAGATTTATTATAAAACTTATGATGAGTGGATATCAATCTTGATGTGATTAATCAAAAAAATTATTTTAGACTTTATTAAATTTTTATAGAAAGAATTAATTTTATATTAATGTTGATTTCAGGACCTTGGGTCTGTGGTTGATGATATTATTGTTTTGTTTTCATAAAGGGATTTAGAAAATGATATAAATTATAATAATTTTCATATTATTGATTTATTGAATTTAATATCTCTATATTATACAGTTGATAATAATTTGGGTGTTTCCATCAAAATTATTTGGCATTAAAAATTTATTTAATTTTATCTATCTTAAAAAGGCTCCCCATAATTCTTTTTTATTAGATTGATTTCATAAGTATATTATATTGAATTATATATATTTCACTATTATTAAAAAAATCACACTCTAAAATATATATATATGTGTATATAGTGTGTGGTGTGAATAAATGTAGAACGTATGGGGATACATAGGTTTTTTTCAAGAGGCTTTAATTTTGATAATGTTTAAAAAAAATTAGTTTTAAAAGAAAATTGTAGAGGATAAAAGAATTTTTAGTGAGATAAATCAAGTGAAATTGAATGTTTTCTTAATTATATAAATTTATCGTAAAAAATATAAGATATTAACAAAGATTTTTCATCACTATATAAACACATTAGAGTTTGATGAGATATATGACATATAAATCAATTTTCTAAAGGCAATGACTTTTTTATAGACATGTCATTTTTTTTGAGAAATTTATGACACAATAAAAAAAATAATACCAATTTTTATATTTTATAGGTGAAAATTATAATGTTATATTTTTTGAAAAATTGAATCTTGGCTGATATATCAACATTAACATTTTGATTAATTTTCATATATTTTACTTAACTGCGTGAATTCAATTAGTATTTTTTCTAGGAGTGAAAATTTTAACTATAAGGGGATTTAATGTTTGTAATTTATTTATATATTTTTAAAATATTTCATATTCCATTAATTATTTATAATGGATAATTTTGTAATTTTATTATGTTTTATCCCAGAATATAATTTTTTTACTGGAAAAATTAGAAAACAATTTAGTATTTTATATATATGATTTTTTAGATTGATCCAAATTAAAAAATTATCATTTTTAGGACACTATAGAAATAATGATAAAATTAATGAAAATAGATAAAAATCTAGATTCATGCATATGAGACCCAAAATTATTATATAAAATGATAAAATTTTGGATGGATAGATTTGATAACCTATTGTAAATAGGACATAACATGGGATATGGGGATTTGTATGGGATAATTAAAATGGATCTAAAAATATATCTTAAATTGAAATAACTACGAGAAATAGAAGGTTAATATTTTATAGAAATTTCAATATTTCATGCAATTAAAAATAAGGAAACATATTGTCATGGAAAACAAACTTACCCTATCAAATCATCGACTTATCTTATAGAAAAAGATCATGAAATGTCTTCAAAAAAAAAGTCACTACCACATTTCTGAGGGTTCCACATCTTGGGGAGAGGTTGTGTAATTTTTAAAAAAATTTATATATTTATTTATGTCATTATCTTCCTTCTGAACATATAAACTCCTAGTAGTCAATATGCGTGTGTGAAACTTAACGCAATATCAAGATTCTTCTTTGTCATATTTTGAAGTTAATTGAATTTCCAAGTTTTTAATTAATTTATATTAATTTATAACCTTTTTTATATGTCTATGATGGTTTTATTGCATATGGATAGAATAAAAATGAATCCCCATGATTTCATGATTAAATAAAATCGTGTGAAGTTATGATCCTATTAGACTCATCTCTAGCCTTTTAAATTTTATGTGTGTTATATGTATTATATCTATAAATAAAATCTTGATGTTACAACCCATGAATGTTCAGGCTTTATTAATGAAAACATTATAAACATATATCAAATTATGGTTATCATATCAAGTTATTAATGTCATTCCTTAATGAGTTTTGATATTAGATGAAACATAAAAACTTTGAGTTATCTTTGATAATAAATGTTTGTTTATAAATAAAATAATATTTTTTAACCTAATAATAACTCATATACTAATCTAGTATATGGTGGTAAAAATTAAAGAATCAATCTATCCCATATTCTTTGTGAGTGATGATCACTAATCATCTACGGATACTTACCCATGTTGATCATAATTTCCCCAATGATTTTGATTTTAACATATTATGTTTAATACTTGTTTCTATATAAAGAAATACATATTTATCACTTAAGTAATAAATTCCACAAGGTTAAATCAATCTTAGTTGATTTTAATTACACTTTCTTATGAAATGACTTAGGTTTTACTATATTGCAAACCAAGTGAATTATAATTAATTTTGATGTGCTCAAGAATGTGATTAGAAATATAAGATTGAAATATATTGAGTATTATGAGATACTAGAGTTGATAAGAGTTGTGATGTATTAGAAAACTATGTTTCCTAAAATCTCTAAAGTACATTAATTCTTCCATGTTTTTCTTATGAGTAAATACAAGTTAGTCCAAAAACATATACTCAACACCAAATAGATATAAATATATCCTGACTTATCATATGTTGAAAATATCATCTATATACGTGATATGAGATACTAGGTGTTGTTAAATTGGACAATTATACTGCTAAAGATTTTAAAAAATTTAAAAATTAAAAAAGACAGTATAAAACCCTGAGGAAAATATAAACACAATTTATTTACACATATTCATTAATTAAAATAAGATTTTGTGGACAAGTATTTTATAGAGGAGTGTAAGAACCAAAAATTTCTATATAAAAAAAACTATGTACTACTTTATAAAGAGTATGAAATAACATTATTTAGTATTTTATTATACTTTCATAAAAAAATTAAAAATATACATTCATAAATACTACTAAAATTAGAAGTATAAAATATATATAAATAAATACCATTATTAAAATATTGAATATTAATGGATTTTTGGGAATAGAAAACAACAAAAATAAAAGATACACGATCAATAAAAAATTATGCATTCCATTTAATGTAAATTTTGTAAAGGATAACTAAAATGAATTTATGTGTAATTTTAATATTGGAATTAAATAAATTTATAGATTATTGTGGAGAAAATAAGTAACAACTCTTATTTTTGTTTATAGATCCTTTTAATAGTTTAAATAATATTTTTTGAGATAATTTTGGAGTTGTAATGGAGTTTTAGGCATTGTATATACTCAATATCATTATATTAAAATATAAAATATATTAACTCACTCTCATGCATAATTTCAGAAATAATTGTTTTCCTTCTGAACAGAGTCTCGTATGGGGAAACCGAGACCACCGTTGAATCTAAAACAAGGAAATTAACTTATTAACAACATAAATTACATCCTCATAAGGTTCAATAATGTTTTCATTTTTTGGAAGAATAAATAAAGAATTAATTAATTAATTACTTTACAAATAAATTGGTAAAATCTAGACTTTATCTATTTTTTACATTATTATAAACTCTTAAAGGGTTAGTCTCATAACCTATAGTGAGTATTGTGAGGTTAAAATGGTATTAAATGTTTTTATAAAATCATAGAATCAAGGATTTATCATAAACATGTCATAGATCACCCATGACTTTGATGACAATGACACAAGCTTCTTATTCATCAGTGATCGATCCAAATTCAAGGAAGGGCATTTGATTTTGTTGTATTTATACCATTTTTAATATATTTGATATCATGGATTAATCCCTCTCAAATTTATCTATGATCAACCATTTATAAGACCTATTAAATAATATATATTTTTTGAACCTATGATTTTGGAATCATTGATCCCAAAACCTTCTATATTTATCTGTTTTTTTTCATATTTATCAACTATAGAAAATTATCGATTGTGTATGGACATTGTTGGTTCTCAATTTTATGACTTATGGATTTCCCCATTTATTATTTATATATTCATCGTTGGTATTTAGTTTAGTCAGTTATTTTTTGTTTCAAAGTGGACCATTTCATTGCATAATTGATTATTGGTTCTATGGTTCAATGTTGAATATTCATCTTTGTATATTATAACTTGAAGGATTATTTTGAGAAGTAATGGAATTCAAGGAAAATAACGGGGATGATTATTTTCATGATATAGTACATATATAAAGGCATTCTATTAATGGGATATGTGGATTCCTGTGATTGATTGTTAGAAACTAGTTTTGGTGATGGTAGATCCATGAATGACATAATTGAAAGAGGTTCATGTGACATTGGATTTATAGTTTATGTAATGGTTAATAAATCAGGATATTATTTAAAATGATTGAGATTATGGAAAATTTCTAACTACCAAAGGTTTAGTTCAAACGATCATGCAATGTATTATGTTGGAGATGTAGCCTTAGGTTTTTCAATAGAGTTAACTATCACACAGTTTTGTGTTCATACTAACACATCATGTATACCTAGATGGACATATCTATGTGTACTAGATTTACATTCGTAGGTTTCTCAGGAGGATAACACACCGTGTATTATTAGAATACACCCTATATACCCATTTTCTTCTTGGAAATTGTGTAATGAGGCACACAGTGAGTACTAAAACAAGACCCACATGATGTGTGACTGGACTCCAATGTCATTTAGTTGGTCATTTTCATATCATGTTGGTGAACAACACCCAACCATGTTTTTGACTTGGGGTGACACCACATGTACCCCCATGGACACAATTTTTCATTTATTTTAATTTTATTAGGAATTTCTAGTTATCATTTTTGTGAGGAGTTTTTCATGGTATGCAACAATAGGGTCTTTGATCCACTTAGATAAGGTTATTTATCCCACCATTATACTTAGTCAAATTGATCAATTTTATACGGTTTGATTGTGGATAAAATTAGGTATTTTCTTTTAATCCCCTTGGTTTATATCCTATATTTATTTTCCCTGGGTACGGTTATGTTTCTCATTATCTACATCAGGGGTGTGTGATCCCCTCATACGAGGAAGTGAAAATGGATTCAAGTAACCCCCCCCCCCTCACCCTCTGTGACATCGGGTGTGATCCTATATCTATGATACAAATTCCCTCATTTGAAGTGTCTTCTAGTGAGGTGTATATTTCATCCAGGAATTTCTTAAGGGGTCACATGGATCAATTTATCAACAATATAGCTTAATGAGGCTATGTGAAGAATGTTGATAGTTTGGATGTCTATGAGATATGAGATCTTACTAGATGACTTGTATCCTTCGATGGGTATATCTGGGTCATTTTCTTTACCCTCTAGTTTTTTTAGATAAATTACATATAATTCATTACTTCTTGGTGATTTCGGGGTTTCCAATTGGGTATGTATATACTCACCCTTACATGGTATAATAACAAAAGATAAAAACATGTTGTTTTCTACATTTTCATGATATAAACATTTCATCTTAAAAAATAATCTCAAAATCCCAAGAATTTAAGTTTTTGTATCTTTGAGGACTAGCTACAAAAGAAACTTATTCTACTACACTTTTGAACATTCCCCCATGCTTAAGCCACACTAGACTGCCATATAGACTTATCACAATCCATAATCATTTTTATAACTAGGGTGAATGGAAATATAAGAAAGGGGCGAGCTTAAATACTGAGTATGGGGAAACTTATAATCAAATCATCAAGGATTATATTATAAGAAAAAGTGACAACATGATAATGGGAGAAATTTATTGTAAAAAGAACATGGAATCCATAATAGTTTTACATGAGTTATGATATAAGAACATATAAGAGAAAAATATACCACCAAAAAATATTATAAAACCAAGAGATAATAAGCATTATCCATAGAGAATAATCATAGGAATATGGTTTGGAAGTGTAACATTCCATTTAGAAATAGAATAATAATGATTGTTTGGAAAAAAACATCAGTATTGGGTGTCCTCATATAGTTTGAATATCCATGAAGGCCCACACTTTAGTTTGTAATGATATCTAAGACAGATCACCTTTTAGTTTATGATCATATCTATGAAGTCCAACCATTTGGTTTTTGATCATATCTGAGAAGCCTCGTGATTTAGTTTGTGATAATATCCATGAAGTCTCACCCTTTTGTTTTTTAGAATATATAATAAAGATTATTCTACATTATCTCATGATACATAAAACATTAACCAATTCATTTTAGGGTGATATAGGACCCCCGCCAAAAATTTATCCATACTTATGAGTGCCACTTTAAAATAATTCACATATTACATCATAACAAAATTTTAGAAATAAAATGGGTTTCAAAAAAACATTGAAATGAAAATCATTCAAATTTTACAGTGCTAAGAACCCATTTAATAAAAAATAAATTTCACAACATTCCAAAATCGTAACACCAAAATTGACCTCAAGAATGTAAACAATTAATACCGAAAATTTAATCACCCCAAAAGAGTAATTCATAAGAATATATACATGATTATTCTTGAAAATAATTTCCATGGAAATAAACTTGTTTAAGATAATGAGGAAAATATTTTATAAAATATAAAATAGTTTTTTAGAAAACATTCTAACATTTTCATAAATGAAAAAGTTTTAGATCTCATTTACAATTCTTTTTTTAAAAAAAGAAGTAAAAACATTGGAAAAAAAGTCTTTAAAAAAAATTCTAAAATCATGTTCCATGAAAATATTTAAATCTTATTAGAAGGAGTTTGGAGTGTATGATAGAACATTTTATTTATGAAATAATGGAAAATATTTTTAATATTTTGAAATTCCTAGTTGTAATCCCACATTATATAAATAGTAACCAAAACATAATTTTTAAAAGAGGAGAATAAAAATATTGGAGTCACCAAGGATAAAATATATTTGGGTTCCCACATAAAAAGAATAACCTTATTAGGGAGACAAAATATGGACAAGGAGTGAAACCCATTGTTAAAGTATAGGGGAATTATTCTCAACAATTATATAATTATAGGAAATAAATAAAAAATGGTATATATTTAAATTAAAAATATCACTTTCCCCAAATATAGGGGGAATTATAGAATAATACTAGAATAAAAAAAATCCATCTTGTAAAACCACATTAATATAAAAATCATTAGGACTGAAGAAAATAAGTTGAGTCAAGAAAACTCCTTACCTTATATTCCTGCTTACTCGATCATGATCTAACCTCTTGTATAATAAACATAAATATCTTAATAACATATTTTATAAAATTATAAATTTCTACAACCTTTTATAATCATCATTTATAATAATTATATACTTTTATATTTTATTTATTTATTATCTATTTCTAATATTGATTGTTAGTAGTCTTGATCGTTTTGAACTAAATTCGTAATAACATTTTCAGTATTAGTTTATCTCTAAAATTTCAGAATTTGATATCATTGAAGTTATTGTAATTGATTATTTATATTTATTTATAAGGCTATAATTTAATTATAGGGGAGCTTTAGTTATGATCCTTGAAGATGAACTTTATAAGAATCATGCTTTAGTAATTTTTATCAAATGAGTGGTAGTATCTTAGTTAATGGAATTAATTTTTGTATTAACATTGAAAAAAATTCTTTATTTTCTTATTTATAGCATATATTATAATTAATTATGTTATCATAATCATCCATGATATTATTTTATACCATTTTTTGAGTAGGTTTTTTGACTGATACAAACATGATCATGCCATAATTAATGGATGATTATGATTTTGAAAATGATTTATTTGGGCATAATATCACTATTATAGAATAATAATGATATTATTTAGTTTTTTTAAGGTTTTAATTAATATTTTAATATTTTACAATATTAATAAATAATCTAAATGAAAATATTTTATTAAATGGTTTTATTTATAATTTAAACATTTTTAAGATGATTTTATTTAAAATAATATTTGAAAATTAATATTGCTTCATTATAATCACATTTTATTATTAAACAAAATTTATTCGTATCAAATTATTATAGAATATTTTAAATAATAATTATACTAATATAGCTAATTTGTTATTTGATTTCAAAAATATGATGTATATATATATACTTATGTATACTAGTTTTGAATTATATGAAATTATGATTATAATATAAAACTAATAATATTATAAAATTATAATATTTTTTTAATTAGATATTGAGATTATACATGAATTTAAAAATTATTATTGTAAAGTATTGTATGCTCCAATAATAATATCAATCATTTTAATGACATTATTTTTTAAAAATACACTACTTTAATATTTAATCTATCATATGAATAATTATATCATTCTTACATATTTTCAAAAATATTAATATATATAAATTAATAATTATTAGTTTTTAAATTTTGTTTAGATTAATGTTTTATAACATTATTAACATTTTTTAAAAGTTTCAAAATTACAAATATATTTTAAAAATTATGATAATTATTATTTTGATTTTCATGTTAATACATTTTCCATTATTAATTTAATTTATAAAATTTTAATTATATAATATAAAATATATATATTTTATAAATGAATTTAATAATAAAAACTTTTACTTTTTAAAAAGTAATGATAAAATACTTTTTAATAGATTATTAGTTTTATA
This sequence comes from Viscum album, assembly GCA_963277665.1. Classification (NCBI taxonomy): domain Eukaryota; kingdom Viridiplantae; phylum Streptophyta; class Magnoliopsida; order Santalales; family Viscaceae; genus Viscum; species Viscum album. The sequence goes on from OY728132.1 coordinate 470,495,810, forward strand.
TAAATTTTGCCTTTTTAAATTACTAATAATAAAATATATGATAATAACAAATAATGATAAGGATATAAAAATATAATTAAATAAAAATAATAATATTATAATAATAAAAATATTATAATAATAATAAATGAAAAAATCAGATAAAGAAAAAATAAAGGATGACTCGTGAGTAGGGGGTCTGTGATGAGGGTGTTGCGCCGTAGGGGGTCCCGATTTCTAGAATCACGGTGTAGGGTTTTGGGCTGTGTCATTCTTGAGGGTGGAATCGAGTAGGTTTGGCATCAGGGATCTAGAGTGCGGTCGAGGCCAAGGCTTGATGTTACTCAGGTGTCACACACCATGGCCGTTAGACTCCAGTCATCCAGCTATATTTTTTGGAGTTGAAGTCTTCATTAGAGAACAGGAGTTAGGATTTCAATAGGTGCCACAACGAGTGTTCAATAGAACCCGAGGGAGAAGATGAGGTCAAGGCCATGTTTTGTCAGCGATTTCGACCAAGTAAGGGGTTCGTTTTGGGTTTCATGATCTAGTGCGAGGTAGGTTCCTATTTTCCTTTTTGTATTTTGTCCAAACTGTTTGTCAATCTGATTACGTGGTTGTCTTTGTGTGGGTTTTCTTCATCCTACTTTACTTTATGAATAGATATTGTCTCATTTTTTCTGTGGGGGTCCTTTTCTTCTTTAGTTTATGTATTGTCAGATTATCAAATATTTGATCCACTTTTTATTTCATTTTGGCTGGTGTTGGTTTCAATTTTTTTCTCATTTTCTTCTGTGTATTCAGCTTGCGGAGCAAGCTTGGTTCTTCCTCAGTTATAAAAAATTGTGTGGAGTATTCTATGGTCCTTAGACCACCCTTTTTCATATATTTCACCATGGAAGGTTATAAAAACCAATTACCAATATGTTTATCAATGGGAAACATGGCTTGAAAGTGGTTGATTTCATGTCTAAAGAATGTCTCCTACACATTTCTACATCAATTTGAGTAAGGGATAATTTTATTTATACCTGTATTTTGTGTTGTTAAAATCTCTTGTAAAAGACTATTTATTTTCTAACACTCACAATGAAATTCTAACTTACTTTTGTAAGGGGAATTAAATTTTAGTTGTTATTTGATTGTTTTCTTTCATTACCACCAAAAATGTTTTTAAAATATAGTTCATTCATTTCCTATCAATGATTTTCTCAATTGTTTATAAGGGATTATTTTATGCTTATCAATTTACGTGTAAGGTTATTGTTTTGTAAGGGGTCTTCTATTGAGTTAATTTTACTCTCTGGTTTGAGTTTTTCATAGCCTTATGCACACCTTTGCACTCATATCTGATCAATCTGTTTACTTATGCATTTATATGCTCGTTATTATAAATGTTCAAGCTGAAATCTGTGACGCTAGTTCGATTTGATGCAAGGTAATAATTATTTTCAATTATAATTTTTAAGGGATTATTTATTTTCATATAATATCTTTTCAGATTCATTTTATTTATTATTTTTAGGGGTTTAAATGTTATTTTCTAAATTTAATATATCCACATTTATATATGTACATATATGATTTCATATCTATATAATCTTCAAAAAATTATAAGGAAAATGAAATTATATTTCTATGTTAAACAAGTGTTTTATTTTAATTATATAGTGGTATTAAACTTATTTTTTGTTCTTCCCATTGTATGTTATAGCAGTTTAATTTTTAGGAATGACTCTTGACTCTTGATTCTAATGTATAGAAAAATATTTTATGTCAAACAAAACTATGTTTGAATTTGTTAGAAACTTTTATATTTTTGTTAGCAATGTCTCGAATAAACATGAAATAATCTTCAATGTTGTGTTTTGAGAATTCTTGTTAGTTATATATATATATATATTGACATAAAAAATAGATTTATCATGTTTAAATTTTATTTTCAAATTATAGTCATGTTTTTAAAAAAATGAACATAACACATCATCATGTTTTATCAACATTATGGGAATCACATTTGCACATATACATGGCCATACTTTGTGCACTACATCGACACATGTTACATTTGAAACGTGTTCATAGTTTTTAATTTAAATTTTATGGTTTCATTTCAAAAGTTTTAATAAGTTCATGGATATGATTGAATGTATTTTAAATATTTCCTTTACATTTTCATAACTAATTATTACGACCAATTGTGGCAAATGTATTTCATGGAAAAGGGATTGAATACCTGGATAGTTTCATGCAAAGCCTATGTGGTAGAAGTTTTGGTTTTAACTAAACATATAAGTGAGGCAATGGATGTTCATGTATTTATATACATATAATTATATATATATATGTGTGTGTGTGTGTATTTTAAAGTAGCGACATGTTTTTAAAATTGAGAACTTTCGTGAATATGTATATATATATATCAAGATTAAATATGATTTTTATAAAATTCGGCACTTGATCATTGTATATATGGATGGTCATTGGGGTGTGAATCCATCTATCATTAAGTGGGTAGGCCCAAATAGCCTTCAGCGATTCAAGTGACCTTAGAATAGTGTTCTTTTTTTAGAAGCTTGCATATTGTTTTCGAAAAAACACTGGATTATTTTTAAATCAATTTTGAACGTAATTATATTCTAAATTTATATAGTATTTTTAAAACTTAAGTAATTACAAATAGTATTTTAAAAAGGATACTTATTTATGGGTTTATTAAATTATTTTCAAGGAATATTTTCAAAATGATTTATCGAAGGTTTTTAAACCCCATACTGGGCATATTTAATTCTCACCCCTTTTATTTAATTATTTTTCACATGACCAGCAGTGTTTTCTGAAGGCATTCACTTCGCTTGAGGAGTTAGCGCACGTCGTGTTTTTGTTCATTTTGTTATTTTGTTGCATCTCTGATATTTACTAAGCATGTATTTGATTCTCCAGAACTTACACTAGTAAAAGGTCCTTTGCTAGGTACTATTTAAGGATTAGTCTTTACTATTGGTATCAGAGGAATGGTCTAGAAAACTTTGGAGATTAGATGTTGTCATCTAAGTGGTTGAGTTTAGAATTATAATGGTCATGGTTTTTGTAATTATGAATATGGAAATTCAGAATTGTTTTTAGTCCAATGAAATAAATTACGAGGACACACTTTTTTTTAGGGACAAATAATGGAACAGCCTAGAAAATCTTACCTAAGTTTTATTATGAAAATATTTTATTAAATCGTTTTATTTATAATTTTAACATTTTTAATATGGTTTTAATTAAAAAAATAATTGAAAATTAATATTGTTTCATTATATGAACAATTTATTATTAAACAGAATTTATTCTTATCAAATTATTATAGAATATTTTAAATAATAATTATACTAATATAGTTAATTTGTTGTTTTATTTCCAAAATATTATGTATATATATATACTAATGTATACTAGTTTTGAATTAAATGAAATTATGATTATAATATGAAACTAATACTATTATAAAATTATAATGTTATTTTAATTAGATATTGTGATTATTCATGAATTTAAAAATTATTATTGTTAATTATTGTATGTTTCAATAATAATATTAAACATTTTAATGACATTATTTAGTAAAATTTCAATTTTTTAATATTTAATCTATCATATGAACAATTATATGGGTCTTACATATTATCAAAATTCTGAATATATATAAAGTAAAAATTCTTAGATTATAAATTTTGATTAGATTAAAATTTTATAACATTATTAACATTTTTTAAAAGTTTTAAAATTACAAGTATATTTTAAAAATTATGATAATTATTATTTTGATTTTAAAGATAATAAATTTTCAATTATTAATTTAATTGATAACATTTTAACTATATAATATAATATATATATATTTTATGAATTATTTTAATAATAAAATTTTTTACTTTTTAAAGAATAATGACAAAATTATTTTTAATAGATTATTAGTTTTATATAAATTTGGACATTGTAAATTATTTATAATATAATATATGATAATAATAAATGATGATAACGATATAAAAATATAATTAAATAAGAATAATAATAATATAATAATAAAATAATAATAATAATAATAATGGAGGAAATTGGAAACATAAAATAATAGTGGGAGACCCATGAAGAGGGGGTCTGTGATGAGGGTGTTGCGCTGTCAGGGGGTCCCGATTTCTAGAATTGTGGTGTAGGGTTTTGGGGTGCATCAAACTTGAGGGTGGCATCGAGCAGGTTCGATGTTAGGGATCTCTTGTGTAGTTGAGGATGAGTCTTGGTGTCGCTCAAGAGTCACATGTCGTGACTGTCAGAATCTAGTCGTTTGGCTGTGTTCGTTGGAGTTGAAGTCTTCGCAAGAGACCGAGAGTCGATATGTCGATAAGAGTCACGGCGAGGGTTTAATCAAAACTGAGAGAGAATTTGAGGTCAACACCATGTGTCATCAGCAAGTCTGGCCAGGTTAGCGTTTCGTTTTGGGTTTCTATATCTAGTGTGAGGTAGGTTCCTGTTTTCCTTATGTTATTTTGTCTGAAATATTTGTCAATCCGATTACGTGGTTGTCTTTGTGTGGATTTTCTTCATCCTACATTACTTTATGAATAGATATTTTATCGTTTTATTCTGTGGAAGTACTTTTCTCTAGTTTCTATAATGATATATTATCAATGTTTTGATTTCCTTGTGATTTCATTTTGTTTTGTGTCAGTTTCCTTTTTTTCATTTTCTCATGTGTGTTCAGCTTGCGGAGAAATATTAGTTGTTCCTCAATTATAAAAAATTGTATAGAGTCTTCTCTGGTCCGCATACCACCATTTTTCATTTATTTCATTGTGTAAGTCTATAAAACTCAATTACCATTGTGCTTATGAATGGGAAACATGGCCTGTAAGTGGTTGAGTGCGTGTCTGAAAAAGGTATCCTTCACATTTCTACACCAATTCGAGTAAGGAAAAATTTTATTTATACCTATGTTTTGTGTGGTTAAAATCAGTTTTAAGGGACTATTTTTTTTCCAAATACTCACAATGAAATTCTAACTTACATTTGTAAGGGTAATTAAATTCCAGTGGTTATTTGATTGGTTGTTTTTATTACCACCAATATTTTTTAAATATAGTTTGTTCATCTTCTATCAAATATTTTCTCAAATATTTGTAAGGGATTATTTTTTGCATATCAATTTATGTTTAAGGTTATTGTTTTGTAATGGGTCTTCTACTGAGTTGATTTTACTCTCTGGTTTGAGTTTTTCATAGCCTTATTCACACCTTTTCACTCATATCTGATCAATCGATTTAATCCTACATTTATATGCTCATTATTATTTTATGTTCAAGCTAAAATAGGTTACGCTAGTTCAATTTGATGTGAGGGAATAATTATTTTCATTTATAATCAGTAGGGGATTATTTATTTTTATATACTATCTTTACGAATTCATTTTATTTAATTGTTGTAAGGTTTTAAATAATATTTTCCAAATTTATATGTATCTACATGTATATATGTGCATATATGATTTCATATCTATCTAATCTTCCTAAAATTATAAGGCAAAGGAAATTATATTTCTATGTTAAAAAAGTGTTTTATTTTATTAATATGGTATTATTCAACTTGTTTTATGTTCTTCCAAGTGTATGTTATAGAAATTTAATTTTCACAAATGATTCTTGACTTTTGATTTTAACATATAAAAAAATATTTTATGTTAAACAAAACTATGTTTTATTTTATTAGAAACTTATATTTTTTGATTATCAATGTCTTGAAAAAACATGAATTAATCTGTGATGTTGTGTTTTAGAAATTATTGCCAGTTACATATATATATTGACAAATGAAATTGATTTATCATGTTTATAATTTTATTGTCAATTTATCTTCATGTTTTAAAAAAAATTACATAACACGTCATCACATTTTAACAACATTATGGGCTTCTCATTTTCACATATACACGACCATGCATTGTTCACTACATCGACACCTGTTACATTTGTAATGTGTTCATAGTTTTTAATTTAAATTTTATGGTTTAATTTAAAAAGTGTTAATATGTACATGGATAAGAATGAAAGTATTTTAAATGTTTCCTTTACATTTTCATAAATAATTATTATGAGAAATTGTGTAAAATGTATTTCATGGAAAAATGATTGAATACCTAGATAGTTTCATGAAAATTCTATGTGGTAGATGTTTTGGTTGTAACCTAACTTGTATGTGAGGTAATGGAAGTTCATATATTTATATACATATAATTATATATATATATATATATGTAAATATAAATGTGTATTTTAAAGTAGGGTCATGTTTCCAAAATTGATAACTCCATTGAATATATATATATAAAGAAATCTTAAAAATTATTTTTATAAAAGTTAGCACTTGATCGTTGTAAATATGGAAGGTCATTAGGGAGTGAACCCACCCTTCACTAAGTGGGTATGCCTAGACATTCTTCAATAATTCAAGTGACCTTAGAATAGTGTTTTGTTTTCATAAGCTTGCGTATTGTTTTTAGAAAGACACTTGATTATTTTTATATCAATTTTTAACATAAGTAGATTATAAATTAATCTATTATTTTTAAACTATATTTAATTTAAAATAATATTTTAAAAAGGATATTAATTTTTTTAATTCAATTATTTTGAAAGTATATTTTCAAAAGGATTTATCAATGGTTTTTAAACCCCTTACTGAGCATATTTAATGTTCAACCCCTATTTTTAATTATTTTTCATAGGACCAGTAGTGTTTTTTGAAGGAATTTTCTTCGCTTGTGGAGTCAGTGCACATCATGTTTTTGTTTGTTTTTTTATTTTACTGCATCTCTAATATTTAGTAAGAATGTATCTGATTCTCAAGAACCTAGACCATTAAAAGGCCTTCTAATATGTACTATTGAAGGTTGGGTCCTTACAATAAATGTATGGTTTTACTCCATAAACACATATTTTATCAATTAAAAGGTTTAAAAAATTATTGTTCATTCTTATAAAATTATAACATTACATTTTTGGTAAAAATAGTATTTTTAGTATTCACCTAAATACAAATTTCTTAGAACAATCCCAAACATTTATCCTAAGATATTATTGTTGTTTTAAATATAAAAATGGTGTTAATTTGGTCAAATTAAAACTCTAGAATTTATAAATTAATATTTTTAATGAAAATATAATATATATAAAAAACTACATTTATTGATAAAAACATCCCTTTAATAAATTAAGTGTTTTTAATCCTACTTTGTATTCATTTCTAATTGATAAAAATATTTTTTAAATAGTGGTTTTATTCTTCTTATATTTTCATAATAATATTTATCTAATATGTTTTGGATGTTTTTAGTTTAGTTTTTCATGTGAAAAAAGTTATCATACATAATGTTTATTTCAAGAAAAATTGCATATGGTAAAATCTTAGGGCATTAGATTTTCCCCCTAAAATGAATATCATCATTAAAAATTTATTACTAGGAAGAATAAAAGTGAGTGTAATTTTATCTCATTACATTCTAGGTCTCCCACATAACTTTTTCAAAATTATAATTCTTCTATAGAACTTTAACCATATGAGTAGTCTCATTCCATAATACATTATCACTTGGATCTAGAATTTTCACTAGTTATTCCTCATATGAGAGATCATAGTCTAGTTTCACAGCTTTTGAGTTTTGTACATGTGAAGGGTCTAGTATGTAATTCCTCCAAATAGATACATGAAAAATATCATTTACTCGAGATAGATCTACAGATATATCCATGCAATAAGTCATAGCCTCAAAATGATCAAGGATCTCAAAGGGACTAATTTTCATCGGCCTTAACTTCTCTTTCTTCCCAAATCTGATGACCCTATTCTCTGAAGATATCTTTAGGAACACTTTTTCAACAACTTAAAAATCTAGATATTATCTATGATTATCCACACAACTCTTATATTGGATATTTTTATAATTCATATAGTGTTGAATGGTTTAAACCTTGTATACCATTTCCTGGATAAGGTCAGTTCCTATCAGTATCCTCTCTCCAACATCATCCTATCATGATTGAGACATGAATATCTTCCCATACAGAGCCTTATATGGTTCCATATGAATGATATAATTTAAAAATAATTATATGAGAACTCAACCAAGGGCAGGTTTTTATCCCAAAATTATTTTAAATCTATTGAATAATATATCAATATATTCTCAAGTGTTTGAATATTTATCTCAGATTGGACATCTATCTGAGGGTGATAATCAGTGGTGAAACAAAGGTATATATCTAATAATCATTTAATACTTTTCCAAATCCATGAGGTAAACCTCATATTATTATGAGATACAATAGAGATTTATACTCCATGTATCCTTACCACCTCCTTTATGTAGTTGGTCAATTGATAAATATTATTTAATGGAAGTGAAATGCACAGAATTTGTAAGGTGCTCAACTATAACCCAAATTTAATTATTTCCTTTAGATGTACTAGGGAGTCCTATAATGATATATATTTTAATTTTTTCCCTTTTCCATACTATTATGTTAAATTTATACATCATCCTCTGGACTTATGTAATTTAATCTTAACTTTTTATCAAATCGTTCATCAAGATACATACTATGTTATCTCCCTCTCAATGTTATCCCATCAGATGTTTTTCTTTATATCACTATATATATTGATGATTCCTAAAATAATAGAAAAATATGATCTATGAGAATAATCCAAAAGTTCCCACTTTCATTTTGTTTTTTACGGGACACATATATGGGTTCCAAACCTCATAAATCCATTTTTATCAAAATTAAACTCAAAAATACTCATAACCTTTTTTGTTAGAAGGAACTATAGCATAAACTGTGTGGTACTGTAGTAGGTACTGTAGCGGGAACTGTTGCAGGCACTGTTTGGCGCTGTAGAAGTCTGGAATATTCCCCCGTTTGGGCCTTCAGGCCACCAATTTAGTCCCCGAGTCCTTTAAGGCCTTCAGGCCACCCAGGCCATCAGGTCAGTAAGGCCTTTGAGCCACCTCAAGGCCTTCAAGCCACCGTAAGTGAAAATGAAAAACAGAAAACCTACAAGGAAAAAGCTTTAGAATGAGGATGATCAAGGAGCTTTCACCATAGTAGAAGCTAAATGGATTGAAAGAATGAGAGGGTATGGCACCTGCCATTAGGACAAGCCCATGCATTCACAGGAAAGCCTAGAAGAATAGTCATGTGAAGGCGGAGAGCTTATTTCACGGTGAAGATGCTGGGGAAGAGTAGATCCAAGTAGTTAGTCTTGGTTGTATGTAATGTTTAAATCCTACGGGCAATGAATTACTCTAAGGCCTACAGGACATGTAATAATTACACCTACGGGGCTTGCAAGGGTTCCGCATCACCCCTTGAAAGGTGGATTATCAAAATCAATAAAAAATGAATGCCTTCAGGCCATTGGAGGATTGGGTCCTTTTCAACCCTCATTATGGATTAGGAAGAGTGATCTTTTCTACTCAGAGCATCTGACACATCATTTTCCTTCCTTGAGTGTTAATGTATTGAGAAGTAATAATATTTTACCAATTATAGTCATATCATTTAGAAGATATTAATCTACTTCTATGTATATATATATATATTTTAATCCCTTGTGGTTAGTATAGATTTCACACTTTTCACCATAGAGATAATGTCACTAAATAGTTAATGTAATGATCACTTCTACCATCTCTAAATCATGGGTCATGTAATTTTCTACATGAGTATTTAATTTGTAAAAGTAAAAATAAATTAGGTTATCATTCTGTGTAAGGATTCATCCAAATACCTTTAATGAAGATTTATTGTACATTACAAATCCATCCCCATTATAGTTAAAAGTGAGTATAGGTGTAATGAACTACTGATTCTTTTGTTCTATAAAAATTTATTCACATTCATCTATCCAAATGAACTTCACTCCCTTCTATTTTAAATTGATAAGTGTATTTTATATCCCTTATAAATTTCTCAAAAGAAATTGATAGTACCCAATTAACTCAATAAATTTAAAAATCTTGATAACTGTGGTTATAATGGTTCATTGCTTGATAATTTATATCATTTGACAATCTATATACATTCCATCACATTTGATTACATGACCCAAGAATAGTATTTATTTATCCATAATTCACACTGGCTAAACATGGCATAAAATTTCCCATTTCTTAAGGTCTTCGACCCAATCTAAAATTAATATTCATGATCTTACTTTTTATTTTAATAAATAAGAATATCATCTATAAAGTTAAATGCAAATTGATCAAGGTAGTATCTAAATACTTTCTTAATTAAATCCATGAATATGTTTGGATCACTCATAAGTCCAATGGAATAACTATAAATTTACAGTATTCATACCTCATGTGGAATACTGTCTTGGAAATATCATCCCTTTAAATCATTAACTAATGATATCTATATTGAAGGTTAACATTTGATAAATATTGAGATTCTATAATTTTATTGAATAAATCATCGATATGGGTTAGAGGATACATGTTCCTGATCATTAAATTATTATGCCCATGATAATAAATGTAATGATTCACTGACCCATACTTCTGTTTGAAATTAGAGGATTTTTGCAACCTGTAATGAACCAGTCATGGGTTTCCATTCAAAAGATGCTCGAATTGGCCCACCACTGACCTGAAGGGATTTCTCTATCCCCATAGTCTAGAAACTAGTGATTGGGAATCATATGAACACACTTGAAAATAGTTTCACACAATAATCATAGTAAACGAAATAGTTGGAATATAACAAAAATCTAACATGAACTATTCATTTATCATACATCCATGCTAATGAAAAAGGTAGAAATAGAAAAAATATATAAGAAATTAGTAAAATAAATTTATTCTAATAAATCTCCATCACCACCCCAGCCTCCCTCTCTTATAAGGCCAAGACACCCACCAAATAACTATCCCTAACAATTAGAATATCACTACACCTCTAACCATAATAAGAAATAGAATCCTAATTGGAAAAGGGAAATAATTTAAAAGTAATATTCCTATACATTATAGGAAGGTAATGATGGGACCTAATAAAATCTTATAATATGAACACATAATGAATTTAATAAAATAAATGAATCACTTAGAATCCCCTGATAAATCGATGCTTGAAGAATGTCCTGAAGGAGATCCAAGAACCTAAAACTAATATAATAATATATGTGTGAGAACATAATAACTAAGTAGTCCACCAAAACCCAAAAAATTACAGAAATACCATTGTAAGAAAATATATAAATTTCTAATTTGAACATAAAATATAAGGACACTTTTTATTTTCGTTGTAAAACCAAATCATATGCACACTTTAAAATAACTATCAATTTTAAAAAATAAAAAAGGATTGTTATATATTTTAAATGAATCCTATAAAATGAGAAAATAAAACTAAAATTGTTTTACACTTTTTCAGCCTCTTAATAAATCCTATTTTTATAAACAATTTTAGGGAAACCCCATTACTTTAAACTCTTAAAAAATACAAACCATTTCCATTTTTGAAATCATACATTCTAAAAATATATAAAATGAAACATTTGAAAGTAATCCAAAATACACTTAAGGGGATTCCATAAAATTCATAAACAGAAACAATAGCATCATAAGGAAAACCATATAATTTAAAAGCTCAATCATAAAATAACCAACATTTCAACACATGCATAACATAACAAGAAAACAACTGAAATTATCAAAATAAAATAAATAAATAACAACAAACTATAAATATCATGAGGGAACACCATAGATAATTGTGTGAGAAGTAAATGACATTAAAAGGTACAAAAACATTTGATGGGATAACGGTCACACATCTCATCCACCAAATCACTCTAACCTTGTCTCGTTGGTGTCCCTCACACTAGTCAGATATTGTATAAAACTAGGGGTGACTAACATGTGCATAATATCAACAATAATAGAAACGTATCTTGACATACCACTTAGTATCCAAGGGTACTTCATAAAATAACGAAAGGGTGTGGGCTGCAATCACAACACATTTTATCCCATCATAATAATAAATCCCAAACACTATCAAATTAATATTGTTCTTACAAAATTATACATATCTCATAGAAATACCCCTAAACCGAAATAAAATCATGAATCATAATTCAAAAATCCATCAATGTGAAAAAATAAACATCGTCAAAAAATACAAAGGCTCTCAATAAGGGAAAAATCAACTAATGAATCAAACATAACTTCACAAGATGCCAAATGGGCCTTTCACTTATTATATATAGCATATAAATTTTGAAATACTTTTACAAAAATATTTTGAAACCAAATATAAATCCAAAAGAAATCATAATAAATTACAAACACAAAAAAACCCAAATAAATCCCTATTTCATTTGAAAAAGTGTTCAAACTCCCACTTTTTATAAAAAACTCTTTTAATGATAAGCACACCCATTTCAAAAATAGAACTGACACTAAAAATCCTTTCAAAAATATTTAAATCCTATTTGAAAATATTAACAGGCATTTAAAGAACACTTGGTATGTGACCTAAGACCATTCTAATCCATTTAACCATTTCAAATCCATGTAAAAACTAATAATGCATGCCATATACAATAATTCTACTATAAAATTTTTAAAACTCTTGAATAATTTTAAAGGTTCCACTTGGGAAATTTTACAAGCACTTGGAATGTGGAAGAAGCCTATGAAAAGAACTAAAACCATTCAAACAATAATCCAAGCATTCAATAGGAATATATAACATTTATAAATTTATAAAAAATATCAGTTAAAAACATAATAAATTTTACAATATGTAATACAAGGGGTTAATATAGATACATCTATTTCTAATCAATGGTGGTCTAGCCGAAACGGTCTGAAATACAGCTCCTTCAGTAGAAGATTCACAATAGAAAAAAAGAGACACATACGAAACCTATAAAAACTACTAATGTTAGAACTATGACACTTGAAAACCCTAGGGTTAATTCAAATCACACACCACAAGAAGGGAATGGAAAACTCAAAATGAAGGGTGGAGAATTGAAGAGTAGACCTCACTTCTAAGAATCGACCATGAAATTAAAAGAATTTATTCAAAAACACCACCACTGGAGGAGTTCGCAAGGGGGAAGCTATACGTGCCATTAAAGAAGGGGGGATGTCGCATGATGGAGTGGGTGAGGTAGAGGTTTTTTAGTTTTATAAGGTTTAATTAATTAAAAGTAATTAAAAAAATAAAAAAAATCCAAAATAATTAAAATTTTGGGAAGACCGCATGGTTAAGATGCATAGTTTACCTAACCATGGAAAAACTATGCATAAGAAAATACTTATCCAAAAAACCAGCATGATTTCTCCATGGTTTCACATGGTTGTACTAACCATTCACCAATCATGCTAGTTCCCACTATCACATTACAAAATTGATATGTATGCTTGTTTCACAGTTTACCTGACCATGTTAAAGCCATTTTTTACACCCAAAACGTGCCATAAGTCCTGTATGGTTACTTATAGGACTCACATGGTTTGGTATTAATCAAGCATAGACTTTTTATAAAGGGAATAATTTTTAAACATTCTATGTTTCAAGTTGAAGCTCTATAGAAAATTAAAATAAACATCAACTGTAACAACTGAGACTTTTATGTTTTATAAATCATCAAAGGAATCTTTTTCTACACACAACACTTTCTTGGCTTGCTTTACACGAAATCGCGACCTTCCTCAATAGCTTGCGTCGTACGCAATACTGAGTTTCACTAAACTACGATATACTATTAAAATATTATTAAAACTAGCCGTTATGAATAGTAATAACCACTTTCTGAAATTTTATAAATTTTATTTTTCAAAATGGACTTCATTTTTGGATTCGGAATATCGAAATTAGCCTAGGGTGAAATTTTGGTATTTTTATGAAAACTTTCAATTTTTGATGAATAGTGAAACCACTAAGTGGTAGTTAAAAAACTGAATTTTTCATAAAACATAATTTTACCACTTCTGTGAGTGGAATCTCAAAAATCCGAGAGACACGGTTGATTTCAGTAAGTAAAATGTGGTTCAATGAGATGAAAACAATTTTTGGTGAATAGTAACTTTTTACTTTTATTTACCATGGTTAAAAGTAAATAGGGTAATTAAGGGTAAAAATGATATTATTATTACCCTAACACATGTCCAAATTCTATTGGACAAGTTTAATTCGAAAAAAATAACCCTAGGAATAAAATATGACCATTTAGGCCCACTTGAATTAGATTAGGACATTTATTATAAATTTATTTAAAGAAGGGTTAAAATAGTTAAAATCAAAGTTTAATAAGTATATCATTTTAAATATAGGGTTATACATAAGATAAATTCTACCATAAATATATATTATAAATCTAAAAAGATTTTTCTACATAATTATATTTTATTTGTAATTTTTAGACTTTAAATAATTTAATTTATTTATGACACAAAGATGATGCAGTAATTATATTATTAATGAAATATTGACATAATTGATGTTATAAATACCCAAATAAATGTAATTTGAGACTTTTTATGAATTCTAATAATTTTATAGGTTAATATGACATGTGTTTATTGATTTAATTAACTTTTTTAGAACTAATCATTCTGTTATGATTTTCACAAAAATCAATTACTAAATAGTGTCAAAATTGACATAAAATTGTTCTTAAAACAAATATTAAATTATTAATTGTTATTTTATTTCTAAAAATCTAAGGTTCGGCCAAATGACTTAGATAAGGTTATATATATTAATAATAAACAACTTGGGTTTCGATTGGCTTGTTATAGTGATTTTATTAACCTTATAGTATAAGAACACAAGAAGACACAGTAAAAGTAAAATTATTTAACTTAATGATAAATCTAAATGATAAGGTTAAAATAGGAACCTAAACTTGTCTAAATTCTATTAGATGAGAGGATTTCAACCCATCCCCACCTTAGATTCGAAATAAATCAATTTGGAGCTATTTAAAACCGAACTTGACTTTATAATAAAATAATATGTTTAGTTTTTCCAAAGGAGTCCCTCTCCTCCCTTATAAAAGGGCACCTCCTCCCCCTCTTCCTCACACCACTTTGAGCCTTAAAGCTCGGCCAAACCCTGCCAATTTCTCCTATATACTTCCCTAGAGACATCCTAGAGGTCCTGGTCTTCTTCAAAGACCAATTTTAGTTCCCTAAAAGGAGGTCTCAAAGAGGCGTTTCAAAGAAGAGGTAATGTCCGTTACCAATTCTTTCAACTTTATTTCTTCTTCCAATTCTTCTTCTTTAGTTGTTTCATTATGAAGTAATAAAATCAGTATCACTCATATACTGATACGTTATTATAAGTATGAAATAACTCTTTTTCACCATCTATCCATCCTACAGAAAATGAAATCACCGCGCGTGCATATGTACGAAATACTGTCTCCACGCCGTGGTGTAATCTATTTTCCACCACCACCATACTTGGATGGGTATAATGGGGTAAATAATGACTATATATGACTATTTTAATGTGATATTGATTCTGAAATAGTATACATACACTCCAATACAATTCCATGATCATGGGAATGATATCATCGCTCGTGCGTACGTACGGAGTACCGTCTCCACGATGTGATGCGACTCGTTCTACATGATTTTCATTGCATAATGATTACATAAATGAATTTAGTGAATAAATATGAAATATATTACACTAATACCATTCTTTAAATGAGGTATTTATAAACTAAAAAGAAAAATAAGAATTTATTCGACAAGACACGCATAAGAACAAAAAGTAATAAACACCCGAATAACAAGTAGTAATGAAATATTACTAATAAGAAGCTAAGAATATGACCATATATGATATCATAAAAATAAGTATGATTCTTGAATAAGTCAATAACATTATTTAAATCATTATACAGGAGGTTCAGACACGTACAAATCATATCGGACCTAAGGTAAGGGAAATATCACAATCTCATTTTCATCCGAGATTGTTTATACTTTGGTATTTACTGGGGTGTATTTTATCATCCACATCCATGTTTCCTCAATATGAGATATTATTTCCATCCACCTACAATTTTTTAAATCCAATTTTACCCTTTGGTGAGTTTTTAGTAAAAGATATGAATGGAATCTTTTGTCGTTTTTCATACGAGGTACTTTTTGACTTTTCTGACAAAAGTACGAGAAGAATGTTTTTTTAACTTATACAGCATGAATGGATTTTTAAAACATTATTTACAAGAATCTTCCTTTACAAGTTTTCAAGTTTATTTTTAATCAACTTCTTTTAGTTTAAAATTGTAAGACATGTTATGAAAGGAAAATGTTTTTGAAGTAGAAAGGATATTTTCCTCAAGAATGGAGTTTAAGTGTTTTATCAAAATTAATTTCCATCTAAGATAATATAGGGTTATGTTTCTATCCCTATTATTACATTGATTTTATTATGTTGTGATGGAATAATTTTTATGAATTCCTTTATCTTATATGAATTGTTTTATTATGTCACGATGTTTAAGAATCCCATTTTTATTACATGGGTTATGCTATGATGAATGTTTTATGATTTTGTGGAACACATAAGAATGGTATCATTATGAGATTGGGGGGACCTGTATCTCCCTCCAATGCATTGGGTAAAGATTTTATATCTCATGAGATAGATATGGCTGAAATGACAGGTTAAACCGGTTCAGTGAAACAGGACTGAAACGAGGAGTGAACTCGGTTCAGAAATGGACTTTGTCCACTAAGATAGTCTTGGCAATGAGTCTTGACTAATAAGAAATGATTCTCTATGATTATGTGTGTATTCCACAAAGTTTCATGTTTTAAGTTATGATTATTGGGATTACATTTCACTGCTATGATTTATCCCATGTTATGAAATTATGATTTCTTTTGCAGGTTAAGATTTCCAAAAGTTATGTTCTTATATATATGATGAGATTGATATTTCTTTTGTTTACCCTTAATGAGCATTTGAGCTCAACCTTTTGTATGTTTTATTTCCCCTGGTCAGGAAGAAGGTTATTAAGTAGGATATGCCAAAAAGGGACTCTAGATATGATGAAATAAATGGGAGGCAAAGTAGACGCTTTATGAACCAGTTGTTTATGTTTCCTAGTTTCTAAAGACACTATACCTATACGGTCCTTTCCTGGTTTTGTTATATGTTGTAATAGGTGTGCTTCAATTCTAAAGTAATAAAAATGTATGTAAAGTATGGGTCGTTATAGTTGGTATCAGAGGAAAGGTATAGTCAACCTTTGGAAACTAGGATGTAAAAGCCTTAGTAAGAACCCTAAGGATAAGTCTAACCATAGAACACAATCTTAGTGTTTTAGAAATGGCCATGAATAACCTAGGATAAGACCTTAAGTGTTAAATTTTATCCTTGATTATGTGGTTTTCCTATTATAATTAGTGTTGCTCACACTATTCTTCTTGGTTTTAGTCAATGGGTGGAACCCGAAGAAACCGTGTTAATGCGGAATGTGACGGGCAATGCAATGATTATCCCCCTGAGCAACAAAACGTTATGGGAGCTAGAATTCAAAATCTTGTAGCCATGCTCACACAACTTTCTCAAGCTATGAATCATGCAGGACTTCTAAAAGATCAAAGGAAGGAGCAACATTCTGTTTAATCCTTCATGAGGCAGCGTCCACCTTCATTCAACGGGTCTACTGATTCATTAGTTGCTGAACAATGGATTAGTACTACTGAAAAGATATTTTCAGTTCTTCAATGTTCTGAACATGATAAAGTAATCTTAGTAGTGTATCGTTTGGAAGGTGATGCTGATTAATGGTGGAATCTTATCAATAATATGAGGCAAAGAGATGAAATTGAGTCCATGGAATGGGACGAGTTCAAGAACTTATTTTTCAATAATTACATCCCTCATATTCTCCGAACAAAGATGGAGAAGGAGTTTCTTGAACTAAAGCAAAAGGATGATGAATCTGTTGGTACCTACGAAGAAAATTTTACAAGACTTTCAAGGTACGCTTCTGATATTATTATCCAACCTGAGAGTAAGATCGATTGATTCTTTAGTGGATTAAAACCAAGTCTTCAAAGGGAGTTAGCCATAAGGGACTTTAATAGCTATGAGAAAATCGTTTGATGTGCTCTCAAAGTCGATATGGGGATTGGAGTAACCCATCAGTCATATGGGTTTGATAAGAAGAGGAAAATGGAATTCAAAGGAAAATCTAAAGAACACACTGAAAAGAAGATGAGTTTTTCCTTATGCTCAAAGTGTGGAAAGAAACATGGAGGGAGTTGTCTTAAAGGGACAAGTAAATGTTTCAAATGTGGAAATGAAGGTCATAGGGCATTTGAATGCTGCAATGATGGGAAAAAGATGTCTAATGATGCAAACAAAGGAAGGGATACACAGAATGAACCTACTACACTTCAATGTTTCAAGTGCAAGGAGATGGGGCATTATGCCAATCAATGCCCAAATTCAAGGGTTGATGATGATGGTCGACGTCAACAAACTCTTAAGTCTAAAGACAAAGGAAATTCACATGCAATTTCTATCAGCAATGTGGAGTACGATAACGATGTGGTGAAAGGTACACTTACCATCCACTCTAAAGTAGCAAATGTTTTATTTGATTCTGGATCCACCCACTCTTTTATTTCTGAAGAATTTTCTAAGGATATCACCATATTACCTAAACAATTAGATGTTGAGTTAGTTGTGATAACCCCTAATGGCACAAAAGTAGCATCAAAAGTTTATAACTCTTCTCCGATCGAAGTTTGTGGGAAAGTGCTTCTTGCAAATCTTGTGATCCTTCCTATAGTGTAATTTTATGTGATTCTTGGCATGGATTGGCTTTCTTTATATGGTGCTCATATCAATTTCCAAAGAAGGGAAGTCACATTTCATATTCCAGATCAATCTATGATCATCTATCAATGCAAGGATGAACATAACCTTCCAGTGGAAATTCCTTCCATCTTATGGGTTTTGATTCCACTAAATGAAGGTTATTTATCTCAAATGGTTGGTGAGAAACTCACGATTAAGAATATTCCCATTGTACGGGAGTTTGATGATGTATTTCAAGAGGAATTATCGGGTCTTCCACCAAATCGTGAAGTTGAGTTTTCAATAGAACTTGTACCAGGTGATTTTCCTATTTCAAAGAAACATTATAGAATGGCCCCAATTGAGTTGCAGGAATTGAAGAAGCAACTCCAAGAGAATCTTGATAAGGGGTTCATATGCCCTTGTGCATCACCTTGGGGAGCACCTATTCTGTTTGTTAAGAAGAAAGATGGATCAATGAGACTCTACATTGATTATCGAGAACTTAACAAGATCACTATCAAGAAAAAATATCCTCTCCCACGCATTGATGACTTATTTGACCAACTACGCGGAGCTCAATACTTTTCCAAGATTTCTCTTCATTCAGGTTATCATCAATTAAGGGTCAAAAGGGAGGATATACCAAAGACAGCTTTCCGTACAAGGTATGGACACTATGAATTTATAGTGATTCCATTTGGTCTTACTAATGCCCCTGCTATCTTCATGGATCTGATGAATATAGTCTTTAGAGACTATATTGATCAGTTTGTGGTAGTTTTTATAGACGATATTCTTGTCTATTCAAAGGGAAAGGAAGAACATGAAGATCACTTGAGAATTATATTGAAGACCCTGAGAAAGGAGAAGCTTTCTCCCAAATTTACCAAGTGTGAATTTTGGCTTCAAAAAGTTTCATTTTTGGGTCACATAATCTCAAAAGAGGGGATATCTGTGGATCCAGCAAAAACAGAGGTTATCGAAAGATGGTCGAGACCAACAACAGTGACTGAGATCCGAAGTTTTCTTGGTTTGGCTGGATATTATCGACGTTTCGTGAAATATTTTTCACGATTATCTAATCCACTCACCAAGTTGACTCGGAAAGGAGTTAAGTTTGTTTAGATGGAGTAATGTGAAGAGAATTTCAAGGAGTTGAAAAGAAGGTTTTCCAGTGCACCTGTGCTCACACTGCCTTGTAGTGGAGAAAGGTTTTTGATCTACAGTGATGCATCCATGAAGGGTTTGGGGTGTGTTCTTATGAAGAATGATATGGTGATAGCTTATGCCTCACGACAGTTGAAAATACATGAGCAAAATTACCCAACTCATGATTTGGAGTTAGCTGCGGTAATCTTTTCATTAAAGATTTGGAGGCATTATCTTTATGGAAAAAGGTGTGACATTTATACTGATCATAAAAGTTTAAAGTATATTTTCACACAAAAGGAGATGAATATGCACCAAAGAAGATGGTTGGAGATGATTAAGGATTACGACTGCTCAATCCATTACCACCCTGGGAAAGCAAACAAGGTGGAAGATGCATTAAGTCGACAAGACCATGCCAGTTTATCCATGATGAGGATCACAAAAGATCCAATATTTATGGATTTACAAAGGAGGGATCTTGGAATTATAATGGAAGGGGAAAATCTTATCTTTCTCAAATGAATGTTCAACCATCTATACATGTGAAGATTAAAGAGGCACATAAAGAAGATGTCTAGTTACAAAAGAAGGTGAGAAATGTTCCCAAATTCAACCTTGATTGTGATGGGATAATAATGTTTGGGAATCGGGTTTGTGTTCCTCCCATCCCAGAATTAAAGAAGGAGCTGCTGGATGAGGCTCATAGTTCTTCATTCTCTATTCATCCTGGAAGCACGAAGATGTATAGGGACCTGAAAGAGTACTTCTGGTGGGATGGCATGAAAAGAGATGTTGCTGAATATGTCTATCGATGCTTGGTTTGTCAGCAAGTTAAAGCTAAGAGACAGAAGTCTAAGGGGATGTTACAACCATTACCCATACCTGAATGGAAATGGGAAAACATCACTATGGACTTTGTCCCTGGACTTCCTAAAACATCCAAAGGAAATAATGCTATCTGGGTCATAGTTGATCGTCCTATAAAGTCTGCACACTTCATCGCTATTAGAGAGGATTTCTCTATGGATCAGCTTGCCAGGATATATGTAAAGGAAGTGGTAAGATTGCATGGAGTACCACTTTCTATTATATCCGATCGGGATCCGAGGTTTACCTAAATGTTCTGGCGAAGTCTTCAGCATACTCTGGATATAGAGTTAAGTTTCAGCATTGCTTATCATCCTCAGACAGACGGTCATTCTGAGAGAACAATTCAAACTCTAAAAGATATGTTGAGAGCTTGCTCTATGGATTTCAAAGGTGGTTGGGATCAACACCTACCTTTGGTGGAATTTTCTTATAATAATATCTTTCACTCCAGTATTCAGATGGCTCCTTATGAATCTCTCTATGGAAAGAAATGCAGGACTCCAACTT
The DNA here is from genome assembly GCA_963277665.1 of Viscum album. Taxonomy (NCBI): domain Eukaryota; kingdom Viridiplantae; phylum Streptophyta; class Magnoliopsida; order Santalales; family Viscaceae; genus Viscum; species Viscum album. Next base: position 470,517,223 of record OY728132.1, read on the forward strand.
GCTGGGATGAAGTTGGTGAAAGAAAGCTATTAGGACCCGATCTCGTTGATGAAATGGAAGAAAAGGTCAGATCTATTCAACAACACAAAAGAGCGGCTCAGAGTCGACAGAAAAGTTATGTCGAAAACCAAAGAAAAGACATAGAGTTTGAAGTGGGTGATAAAGTGTTCTTACGAATATCTCCCTGGAAGAGGGTCATGAGATTTGGAAAGAAGGGGAAGTTGAGCCTTAGATATATCAGTCCTTTTGAAATACTGGATCGTGTTGGGAAGGTAGCTTACCGATTGGCTCTTCCACCGAATCTCTCTCAAGTTCACGATGTGTTCCATGTATCTCTCCTGAGAAAGTACATACCTGATCCTTCACATGTACTCAACTCAGAAGTTTAACCGCTGGAGCAAGATCTTTCTTATGGAGAACAGCCGATAGAGATTCTGGATCGTTGCGAAAAAGTCCTACAAAACAAGACCACTCGATTGGTGAAAGTTTTATGGAGGAACCACCAATTAGAAGAAGCTACATGGGAGCTTGAGGATATGACGAGGGAGAGGTATCCTCATCTGTTTGTTACAAAGTGACGAATTTTGAGGGCGAAATTCATTTTAAGGGCGGTAGAATGTAACAACCAAGACTTTTATGTTATATAAATCATCAAAGGAATCTTTTTCTACACACAAAACTTTCTTGGCTTGCTTTACATGAAATCGCGACCTTCCTCGATAGCTTGCGTCGTACACAATACCGAGTTTCACTAAACAATGATATACTATTAAAATATTATTAAAACTAGCTGTTATGAATAGTAATAACCACTTTTTGAAAATTTATAAATTTTATTTTTCAAAATGGACTTCATTTTTGGATTCGGAATATCAAAATTATCCTAGGGTGAAATTTTGGTATTTTTCTGAAAACTTTCAATTTTTGATGAATAGTGAAACCACTAAGTGGTTGTTAAAAAACTGAATTTTTCATAAAACTTAATTTTACCACTTCTGTGAGTGGAATCTCAAAAATCCGAGAGACATGGTTGATTTCAGTAAGTAAAATGTTGTTCAATGAGATGAAAATAATTTTTGGTGAATAGTAACTTTTTACTTTTATTTACCACAGTTAAAAGTAAATTGGGTAATTAAGGGTAAAAATGATATTATTATTACCCTAACACATGTCCTAATTCTATTGGACAAGTGTAATTCGAACAAAAACAACCTTAGGAATAAAATATGACCATTTAGGCCCACTTTTATTAGATTAGGACATTTATTATTAATTTATTTAAAGAAGGGTTAAAATAGTTAAAATCAAAGTTTAATAAGTATATAATTTTTAATATAGGGTTATACATAAGATAAATTAGACCATAAATATAAATTAGAAGTATAAAAAGATTTACTAAATAATTATATTTTATTTGTAATTTTTAGACTTTAAATAATTTAATTTATTTATGACACAAAGATGATGCAATAATTATCTTATTAATGAAATATTGACATAATTGATGTTATAAATACCCAAATAAATGAAATTTGAGACTTTTTATGAATTAAAATAATTTTCTAAGTTAATATGACATGTTAGTATTGATTTAATTAACTTTTTTTGAACTAATAATTCTGTTATTATTTTCACAAAAATCAATTACTAAATAGTGAAAAAATTGTCATAAACTAGGTTTTAAAACAAATATTATATTATTAATTGTTATTTTATTCATAAAAATCTAAGGTTCTTCCAAATGACTTATATAAGGTTATATATATTAATAATAAACAACTTGGGGTTCTTTTGTCTTGTTATAGTGAGTTTATTAACCTTATAGTATAAGAACACAAGAAGACATGGTAAAAGTAAAATTATTTAACTTAATGATAAATCTAAATAATAAGGTTAAAATAGGAACCTAAACTTGTCTAAATTCTATTGGATGAGAGGATTTCGACCCCTCCCAATATTATCTTCTAAATAAATCAATTTGGAGATATTTAAAACTGAACTTGACTTTATAATAAAATAATAGTTTTAGTTTTTCCAATGGAGCCCCTCTCCTCCCTTATAAAAGGGAACCTCCTCCCCCTCTTCCTCACACCACTTTGAGCCTTCAAGATCGGCCAACCCCTTCCATTTTCTCCTCTAAACTTACCTAGAGACATCCTATAGGTCCTGGTCTTCTTAAAACACCAATTTTAGTTCCCGAAAAGGAGGTCTCAAAGAGGCGTTTCAAAGAAGAGGTAATGTTCGTTACCAATTCTTTCAACTTTATTTCTTCTTCCACTTCTTCTTCTTTAGTTTTTTCATTATGAAGTAATAACATCAGTATCACTAATATACTTATATGTTATTATAAGTATTAAACAACTCTATTCCACCATCTATCCATCCTACTGAAAACGAAATCACCGCGCGTGCGTACATACAGAATACCGTCTCCACGCCGTGGTGTAATCTATTTTCCACCACCACCTTACTTGGATGGGTATAATGGTGTAAATAATGACTATATATGACTATTTTAATTTGATATTTATTCTGAAATAGTATACATACACTTCAATACAATTACACGATCATGGGAATGATATCATCGCTCGTGCGTACGTACGGAATACCGTCTCCACGATGTGATGGGACTCGTTCTACATGATTTTCATTGCATAATGATTACATAAATGAATTGACTGAATAAATATGATATATATTACACTAATACAATTATGAAAATGAGTTATTTATAAACTAAAAAGAAAAATAAGAATTTATTCGACAATACACGCATAAGAACAAAAAGTAATAAACTCCCGAATAACAAGTAGTAATGAAATATTACTAATAAGAAGCTAAGAATATGACCATATATGATATCATAAAAATAAGTATGATTATGGAATAAGTCAATAACATTATTTAAATTATTATACAGGAGCTTCGGACACGTACAAAGCATAATGGACCTAAGGTAAGAGAAATATCAAAATCTCATTTTTATCCGAGATTGTTTATACTTTGGTATTTACATGGGTGTATTTTATCATCCACATCCATGATTCCTCAATATGTAATATCATTTCCATCCACCTACAATTGTTTAAATCCAATTTTACCCTTCGGTGAGTTTTTAGTAAAAGATATGAAAGGAATATTTTGTCATTTTTCATACGAGGTACTTTTTGACTTTTCCGACAAAAGTATGAGAAGAAGGTTTTTTTAACTTATACAGCATGAATGGATTTTTAAAACATTATTTACAAGAAGCTTCCTTTACAAGTTTTCAAGATTATTTTTAATCAACTTCTTTTAGTTTAAAATTGTAAGACATGTTAAGAAAGGAAAATGTTTTTGAAGTATAAAGGATATTTTCCTCAAGAATAGAGTTTAAGTGTTTTATCAAAATTATTTTCCATCTAAGATAATATAGGGTTCTGTTTCTATCCCTATTATTACATTGATTTGATTATGTTGTGATGGAATTATTTTTATGAATTCCTTTATGTTATATGAATTGTTTTATTATGTCACGATGTTTAAGAATCCCATTTTTATTACATGGGTTATGGTATGATGTACAGTTTATGATTTTGTGGCACACATAAGAATGGTATCATTATGAGATGGGTGGGACCTATATCTCCCTCCAATGCATTGGATAAAGATTTTATATCTCACGAGATAGACATGGCTGGAACGGCAAGTTAAACCGATTTAGTGAAACAGGACTGAAATGAGGAGTGAAATCGGTTCAGAAATGGACTTTTTCCACTAAGATAGTCTTGGAAATGAGTCTTGACTAATAAGAAATGATTCTCTGTGATTATGTGTGTATGCCACAAAGTTTCATGTTTTAAGTTATGATTATTGGGATTACATTTCATTACTATGATTTATCCCATGTTATGAAATTATGATTTTTTTTGCAGGTTAAGATTTCCAAAAGTTATGTTCTTATATATATGATGTGATTGATATTTCTTTTGTTTACCCTTACTGAGAATTTGAGCTCACCCTTTTGTATGTTTTATTTCCCCAGGTCAGGAAGAAGGTTATTAAGTAAGATATTCCAAAAAGGGACTCTAGATATGATGAAATAAATGGGAGGCAAAGTAGACGCTTTATGAACCAGTTGTTTATGTTTCCCAGTTTCTAAAGACACTATACCTATACGGTCCTTTCCTGGTTTTGTTATATGTTGTAATAAGTGTGCTTCAATTCTGAAGTAATAACAATTTATGTAAATTATGGGTCGTTATATCAACAATCAAGATAACTTAGAATAAATACCATAGTGGCATGATGGGTGTCACAAACTCCCCAACATGCCACTTTCTACCCCCATAAAGTCCTAATTAAATGTATAGGTTAAATAATGGAAGTAATTATAATAAAATTACTAAGAAAAACAATAATCTAGGAAAAAAATAAGATTTATCAATAAAACCAAACAAAAAATGAGCAATGAATTAACAACCCTAAATAATGAGACCAAGAAATGGTCTCCCCACCATTAATAAATGAACTAAAATGGTGTTAATGCTGGAAATTCTTAGAACAGAGAAAAATAATTTCACCAAGAAACCAAATTATCAAAATATATAAAGGTAATCCACAGGTTCCACTGGCAAAATCTAACCAATCCCAAACCATCCTAGAGGACCACAAACTAGACCACCAAAACACAATGTGTCTAAAAACCTAGGATTGTAAAAATAGGATACATGATTCATTAAAAAACCTGGATCTAAACTAAGGTTTACAACTAGTATACAACGGTGTTTAGATGCAAATATTTATAATATCGTCCCATGGTAACTCCAATGGAAAACACAACCATGTGGTGTTCCCATCACAGTTGTAAATAAAACTACACCTCAATTATATATATATTCACCCAAGGTTATTTCTCTGTCTAAAATAGAGAACAAAAAAGAAACCCATAGTACATAACATAAAATGGAAATAAAAAACATCAAGCAATAAGGCATGAATAATTTTTAAAAGAAACACTGCCCGAAATAGTTAATCAAAGAAATATTGGGCAATGACCTTCTCAAGCCAAAACTACTCTGAACCCGAAGATAAAAAATATCAAAATGGCCAGTCATCCATAAGTGACACAACCCAATACCTCGAGGATACACTAAACAAAGGTCACATTCCCATTAAACCTTAAAAATAGCACATACAGGAGACTCCAAGAAAGAACCAATTCTCACTAATCCATCCAACAACCAAAATTCATGAGTCTAGACCACTGGATTAAAAATCATAATAGGAATCATTAAAGGAATACAACCTCAGATAAAACTAAATCGTGGTACTCTAAAAATTAAATCACACATGTCACCCCATTCAGAGCATGTGTAGTATTAAATAAAAGAAGAAAGGACCCCAGAAATAGACAATCTACTTTTATTCTACACCTTTCTAGGAGGAGGATCACATAAGTCAATATGAGAGATAGACCCTATCATGTTCATGTCCACAAAATCATACCAAGCTATCTCAAAACAAACAAGTGAAAAAAACACTAGATAATTTAAAATATTATAGCTTTTACCAAAATATCATTTTGAAAACCAAGGCACCATTAAAATTGGGACTTATTTCTTTTAAAACAAAATATAAAACACTTTACAAAATCAAACCCCAAGTCCTAACCCATATTGTTAAATTTTATAATATTTTCAAGACTAATTTCAAAACATACACCACTTATTTTAAAACCAAAACAGAATTTCATATTTCAAAATAAATTAAACACATTAATTTTTTAAATAGTTTTCAAATCCTTTACCCATTTGAAATACACACAAAAATGGTCAAAACCCAAATTGGACAACATTGATTTCCCTTAAAATGATAAATCCACCTTTTAAAACACTATGTTCACTTGATTAGGAAAATAAATAATCCATAAAAATTGTTTTAAAAATCAAAATTAAATCATCTTTTTACATATATTTTATGAAATGAAATTAATTTTACAAAAAAACCAAACAACTTTCATTAAAACCAAAAAAAAATTCCTTAGGAAAACCATTTTCCAAAAACAAAAACAAATTTCAAATCACATGAAAACATAACACAAAGAAAATCATAACACATGCCTCAATAAGAAACTCCATCCAAAGATACCAACATATCTCAAGACTAACCATGAACCTTGTCCCATTACCCAAAAAACCCAAGGAAATCCAAGGTTCATGTTATCTGAATAAGAATATCAACTGAGATGAGGAAAAATGCCCATATAAACAACAATGAGAACCAAAAAACCTCCATCACCACCCCAGTCTCCCTCTCCTGTAAGGCCAAGACACAGACCAAATTCCACTCCCCAACCATTGGAATATCACTACACCTCTAACCATTGAAAAAATTAGAATCCTAATTGTTCAAGGTAAATAATTTTATGGGAAACTTTTCATACATTCTAGGAATGTAAAGGTAAGTCCTAGTAAAATTAGGTAATAATACAATAGATGAATCCGATAAAATAAATGAATAACCTGAAATATATAGATAAATAAATACTAAAAGGGAAGCTTGAAGAAGAGAAAAGAACATTTAAATGAGATAATAATATGGTCATAATCTCATAATCACTAAATAGTCCAGCAGAACTAATTGAAACTATGAAAATATTTTATTAAGAGAGTTTATAAACTGTTAGTTTAAACATAAAATTTAAATTAGGTTTTCACATGCCTTCTAAAATAAAATCAAAATCAAACTATCAAACAATTTTCATTTTTACAAAATAAAAACAAGGGTAGTTATATATTTTAAATGAAACATTTTAAATTACGAGGGAGAAAAACATTTCCCCATTTTAACCTCTCATGAAATCCCCCTTTCATAAATAATATTTACGAAATATCATTCCTTTAAACTATTCAATAATACCAAGCCATTTACCTTTTACAAATTTTAATTTAAAACCATTAATAAAATAGAACATTTAAAAGTAATCCAAAACACACACAAGGGGATTCCATATAGGTCATAAAGAGAAATAATACAATTAAAAGGAAAACCATATAATTTCAAAGATCAATCATAAAAGAACTAACTTGTCAACCAAATCATAACATAAAAAAAGTATGAAACTAACATTCTAAAAATACAATAAAGAAGGCATAAAATATCATATATATCATGAGGAAACACCATAGTGACTAATAGGACAAGTACAAGACACACAAATATGGACCAACTGCCATACAGTTAACAATCACACATCTTTAAAACTGAATCACTCTCACTGAATATCATTGGTGACACTCCCACTAGCCATGTATTACATACATCGAGGGGAAACTAACCAGTTTATAATCTCAACTATCCCAGAAACATCATTTTACATCCTACATAGTAGACTAAGGTTCTCATTAATTATCTAAAAGTGGTGGGTAATTATCATAACAAATGTTAGTCCATGATAATAACAAATAACAATGAAAAACACCACAATCACATGCTTCCCACCTCCTACACTTCCCTTAAAAATATCTCCAAACCAAAATAACATCATGTATTATGATTCAAGAATTAATCACATGGATATATATAAACACCATCAATAAATAAAATGGTGATTAATAAGGGAACACTCAATTAATCAATCAAAAATAACTTCATAATATGCCAATAGGGACTTTCACATATTACATAAATTATATAAAATTTGAAATAAATTTACAAAAAAATTTAAACAAAATATAAACTCCAAGTGAAATAAAAATAAACCCCAAACACAAATAAAAAACAAAGAGAAATCCCCATTTTAGTTCAAAAAGGGATCAACCTCCCACTTTTTATAAAACATACCTATAAAGACAAGCACAACCATTTAAAAAATTGAACCGACACTAAAAAACATTCAAAAATATCTAAATCTCTTTTAGTAATGAAAAAAAATAATTAGAAGAACACTTTCCATGAAACCTATGTCCATTATAAGTTATTAAACCATTTTAAATCCAACCAAAAACTAACAAGGCAAGCAAGATACAAGAATTTTAATAGACACATTTTTAAAACACTTGAATCATTTAAAAGGTTCCACCTATGAAATTTTACACTCACTTGACATGTGTTTTAAGCCCATTACAAGAACTAAAAATATTCAAACAATAATATTAGCCTAATAGGGGCGTATATAACATTCTTAAATCATGAAAAATCATATAAACACACAAGAAATATAATAACATGTAATATAAGGAGGTTCCATAGATACACCTATATCTAATCAATGGTGGGTGATCTAAAATGGTCGGAAGTTCATCGTGTTTGGTGGAGAATGTCCAACCAAGAATAAAAGGACTCATACGAACCCTAGAAATAAGAACCAGTATTATAATTACGAAACCTAAAAACCCTAGTGTTTGGATGAATCACACAATGAAATAGAGGTAGAAGAAAAATCAAAAATAAAAAAGGATGATGGATGAGGAGACCTGACCTTGATGAATTAACCAAGAAATTCCAAGAATCCATGAGGAAACACTACACTGGGAGGAGGTCATAATGGGGAGGCCATGTGTGACATAGAGGAAGGGGGATTGTTTCATGATAGAAAGGGGTTAGGGAGAGGGGTTTCAGTTTTATTAAGGTTTAATTAATTAAAATGAATTAAAAATAAAAAAATAAAATCAAAATCAAAATTTTTGAAAATTCAAGTAGACTACACAGTTAGGCTGCATGATTTTACAAACTGGGCACCAACCATGTGCAAGGCACTACCTAGACAAAAAAACCTATATTATTTCTCCTAGGTGTCACACAGTTGGATTGATAGTCTAAAACCATGCCAATTGTTACTATCACATTACAAAGGTGATCTAAATGCTTTCAACATGGTTTACCTAACCATGAGTAAGCCGTGTGCTACACCCCAGACTCACCAGAAGTCCTGCACAGTTACTCTTAGGACTCACATAGTTTGGGATTAACCATGTGAAACCCATGAACTGTAAAAACCTGACCCTTTTATATAAATTTTTATATAATTATTAACATAAAAATCCATTAAATTATAACCTAAAAATCATTATTCCTAATGTATTTGGAATATTAGGTTTATAATACATAAAAGTGAGGATAAATAAACTACATTATTATAATTTTATTATCTATAATGATATCCTAAATCCTTTTAATCTCCTAAACTATATGGGATAATGTGACGAATATATAGAAAAAAGGGGTGTTCTAAAAATTCTTATAAGGGAATAATCATGATAAGTAAGAATAACTTTTGATTTAAAAGTATAATATGATATTATGAAAGAGAAGGCTCAAGAGTAATCCCATGGGTGTATATCATAAAAACATGGTATTATAAGATTATAACATCATATGAAATGTGGCATCAACATATAGAATGACATAAACATAAGTCAAAGATAACTACAAAGATAATATCACATTAGTTAAAAATTACTATAATGAATTATGTTTACTACCTAATCCCACACATTAAAAATTGTGAGATTAAAAAAATTACTTAAGTCATTAGAGCGCTATTTATGCACAACTATCGTAAAAGATATATCAGGTTCACCTATCACTATCTGGGCACAATAATCATAAAATGTTCAATAAGGAATTATATAATAATTACCCATGGAAATAAAATGGATTACATAATATAATCTCATACCATAATCAAAATAAATTTCATAATGAAGGATTTTGAGATATGATCATAAGGCATGTATTACCCCATAAAAGTAAGGAAGAATAATATAGGTATATAGGAAAGAGAAATATATACATAATTTATAATCAATAAATGTCATAAAATGTTTTCATATTTGATGATAATTCTTTTAAAATGTTACCTAGAATTATTATTGATAAAAATACCCTTTTCACTTTGAAATCACTTATTCAAAATTAAAAAATTTCCAAAATATTATATTTTAAAAAAAATCTTGGAAAATTATAAAGTAATATTCAATAATTTAAGGGGTCATTATAGTTGTTAATTCCATATATTCTATATAAGTTAATGAAAACATTTATTTCACACTGTCGAAAAAAGGTTTAAAAGTACCTTGTTTAGAAAACAACAAGAAAATTCATTTCAAAAAAATTGTTAAAAATTAAAAAAAATTATTATAATTTACTTAATAAATATTATTAGAAATTTTAAAAATATTATTGAATTTATTTATATAAAAAATGGATATAGTAAAAAAATTATTTTTGATTGAAGATAGAATGAAATTATCCTTTCTTAAAAAAATATCAATCATTATAAGTGAAAAAGAGATAAAAATGTTACTATTAATTGAAAATTTCATGAATGGAAATATTAAAATAAAATGAAATGGTTTTATTATAAATATGATCAAATAATTTTCTATAATGGAAATTTAAGCATAAAAAATCCTGATTGAAATGAGATTGAAACATAAACCTTTACCACTTTGGTGACATTTAAATCACTAATCCCATAATGAAGTTATTATGGCGTTTCTTTTGGCATTTGAGATATTTTGGCTAAAGAGAAGCTTTATTCCATGGCTTCTTGGGTATACTGTTAAAAAAGTTTCTGTTTTTCTTGATGTCATCAAGGGTTGCTGTTAGATTTTCAATGCATACATATGATTTTCAGTTGGGTTGGTCTCTCTTGAAGGGCTTTTAGTGTGTATAAAAATGACTTGAGTGATGATAGAGTGGTGAAGTGAACAGCAGGATCCATCTTTGGATTTCAGTAGTGGCTGGTACGTTGTGGTTTTCCACCACATTGGCCTCTTAGTGTCTAATATTCATGCTACAATTTGATGCCAACAATGAAAAACTTGATTCGGTGAGGAGTTGGTATGTTTGATGTAATTTTTTTCCATTTTCAGCTATTTGTATGCTGGTGAAAGCGCATTGCATCTCGTGCATTCATTTTACTCTTTTATTTCAATATATTTTTTAGATGTGTGAGTTGGGTTTCCAATTCACACATCAATACGTTAAAAAAATCACTAATCCCCTGAATGAAGTTGATGAATTGTAAATTTATTTATCATAAATTATGAATAACTAATTATATAATATTTAAAGGGGAATTATATACACCATTAAAATAAATTAGGTGGATAAAAGAACATGTGTATAAAAGAATGATGTTTTGAGACGAAAATCCTTACATCGAGTACAAAGTTTGGCATGTTTGTATTTTATCTATAGTATAATAAACTTAAATAAATTAGTTTTTTTCTTAATAAACTTTTTAAATTATAAATACTTTATAATTAAAACATTATATTTATTTATTTTAATTACATATTTAATTAAATAATTAGTTTTTCTGTGTTAGGTATTTTGGGGATGCTCATTTTATAATTTCAAAATGACATGGTTGTTTGAATATGGTAAAATGGTTAAATTTTAAATAATATCCAGAATAGTGATCATTAAAAAATTATAATTTTTGTACAAAAATTATAAATTAAAAATATCCATTAATTATAGTTATGAAAAGTAAACTCCAAAATAATCTAGAGAGAGTAGGTCATACATATGTCTGTTTAACGCTTTTGTTTTTGAACGATCATGATGGAAATAAGGTAAGTGTTATTTTATATTTATATAATTATTAAAATATTATTTCATTAAATAAAATTACATATAAAATCCATTTGATGCAGTAATAAAAAATAATCAAATCTCTTCGCGAAGCGGTAGTCCTCCGTACACATGAATGGCGTTATTGTTTTTTCCATGGTTGTTAAGGTGAGAAAATTATATAATATATTACTTTAATGGAATTTTTAATATTTAATTATTATTATTTATAAATATTGAATCCATAATCATGAATATACATGAGATGTGATGATGGGAAATTAATTACATCATTTCGTAAGGCGATAGTTCACCATACACACGAATGAGGTTTTGTTTCCCATTTGATGGAAGTGTAGATGGATTTAGGTTATTCAATTAACATAATAAAATATATATGTATATGGTATATACAAATTTTTTTATACAATCATGATTTAATAATATTTAATGGAGGTTAAAAAACAAATAAAACATAGATGCTTGGTTAAAAACGATACATCTTCTTAAGACAACCCTTTTTAGATTATACCGAAAGCCTCCCTAGATTTTCCATCTAAAAAAATCAAGGAATATAATACAAGTATATGGAGTTATAGAAGTTATTTGGTCAATAATTTTTCCAATTCAATTGTTTTTAATGTGTGGAAAGGATATGAGATGGGTTCCATTTACCACAGTAGCATATTTTAACGGTTTTTACTCTTCATTATGACAAAAAATTAAGCTGAACAAATTATATATTATTATATGTTAAGATTAAAAATATGGAATCCATTTTATCAAATATAATTTATATAAGTATCATAATTTAATTTAAAAATAAACCTGTGGATGTGTCAAAAAAGCGATTTTTCAAGAAATTCATTTTTCATGTATAAGAGGGTCTTATAAAAACTATATGAAAATTAATCATAATTAAATTAATTTAAATTAATATTTATAGATATATGATATATAAATTTAATTTATAACATTACTCATTATTTTTTATTTTAAAATTTTAAAATAGAGAAACATTATGCACATTAAATAAAATTTTCAGAAAAAAAGTGTTTTTATTCCTAAGAATAAATGTTTACTAAAATCAGATATAAATATAAATATATTTTAATTAAATGTATTAAATATAACTAGATAATAATTATTATAATTTTAAATAAAATTGATATAATAATAATACTTTTAAATCATTTTATTTATTAAAATAAAATACAATTTTAAAAAAATTTGTATTTTTACTATTAACTCAAAGATTAATATTTTCAAAAAACTACCAAAATTTCACCCTAATTAAATTAAGATATGATGATTTAAAAAATATTTTCATTTTATAAAATAAAATTTATAAAATATATATAAAATAGATATAATATATTCTTACAAAAAGTAAAAAACGTATTATAAAATAAGTGCTTTTATTACAATATTGAGCTATTATTTCATAATAAATAAATTTAAATTTATTAAAACCTTTATATCAATTTCATAAAATATTTAATCTTATTTATACCTATTAAGTTAATGGATAATTTAAAATTTTCATATATAAATATTAATATTTTAATAATATGGTGAGGTCCATTTAAACTTAGTGTTTTGTGTTGAATAAACTATCGAACATAGTGTTATTTTAAAATTTTGGGGTGTTAAACTCTAACACCTTAAAAAAATTTCTTCATATCAATTATACATGTTCATGGTAATCAATGGTTTTAGATTTAAAACTCCCTTTATGGAAAACCCACATCGTAAAAACTGTAAATTAAACTTACTTTAAAATATGGAAAGGGAAATATGAAGGTCAAATAGAATAACACATAACTAGGTTTCCAAGTAGAAAAACATTGGTGGGAAGTGAAACTATTGAAATTAAGGAAAAGTGTAAATAATTATGGAGAGTTATAGAGATAATTGATCACAACAAATTTAATGATCAATAGAATGTTAACAACCAAAAAACTATAAATATATGATGAGTTAAAAGACTGTTGATTCATTGGATATGAAGGTAATATGATAAAAAAAAATTTCATGATCATTTTCCTAGAGTTTAGGGATTATTTTACTATTAAGATATAGAACATAAGAAAATATACTTACTTGATTTATTTTTATTTCATAAACAATATATCATTAGTTTTTTCTTCTTCGATAACATTCAACATAACACCTTACTCTAAGGAATGAATATAAAATATGATTTTTTCCCTGATGAACTAAAATTAATTTTTAATGGGTCATAATATCAATCAAATAGTAAAAATATATTTCTCTTATATTTATTAAAACTAAAATGTCTAGAATAAATTAAGATAATACCCAAAATTAATATGAATATATTAATCTCTAAAATAAAATAATAAAACTAAATTTTTAATATATATAATTACTTAAATAAATAACCATATATCCAAAATAACCTCAATATCATCAACATTAAATAAGGTTTAACCTCAAATATTATATCTTACCAATCAACTTACATCACAAAATTCATAATATAATTTTTCCCATTAAATAATTTACATGAATCCAAATGGTTATATTTATCTCAACCCAATAAAACGTTCCCCAAAATAACATTAATCAACTCAAAATCCTAAAATATTTTAAATAAATATTAATCCCCTAATATGTTTCCCAAAATAAAATTAATATCTATCCACAAAGTCATTTATCTAAAAAATTATACTAACCAATACATAACATAGGCTAGTGGTAGGCATGGTGCTCCTATATCCCTTTGATTTTGGGTCCAATCCTCAGGGCCTTTCTGAATATGATGAGTTGTATCCAATAATATCGACTGTCTTTTTTATATAGTTATAATTATTATAATATTTCAAAAAAAATTATGAGCATCCTCAAAATATCATTAATCATAAAATCCATTTTAACCACTAAAATATTATTTCCAACTTATTTTATCCCAAAAAATCAAATAATATTAATTAAATGTTATTAACTTAACATCAAATTAGGATAAAACCTAACTCTTAACCATACATTTAAACTCATTTTCACAAAATATAATGTAATTATTTCTAAAATAACTTTTTTTACTAAATATCCATACTAATCAAATGAGTTATATTAGTATAAATGTCTCCCAATATATTATTAGTCATTTTAAACTACCATAACTTAAAACCTCAAAATGGTTATGTATGCCCTTAAACTTATGATCATATATAGACTTATCAACCCAAGACACATTAATTTTAAACTATTTTTCCATGATTGTCATTATTTCAAGTCCTTGATTATTTTTTATTAAGAGCCTATTCATTTCCAAAAAATATCCCTAAGGAGTGTCTAACCAGGTGCGTAGAAAGGCCCATTTTCGTGCACCAGGTGATGATCACGTCAAAGGCCAATTTTCCATTTTCAGTGTTATTACCCGTAGGTAAAAATATAACATATCCACACATCCACTTTTACTATCCACACAAGGATATTATTAATTAGAAACCACTTACTCTAACATCACCAAAATTACAAGATATTTTCTTATAATTAGAATTATCCTTATACTTATCTATATGTTTTCACTAAAGTATTCTAGTATTAAACCCAAAAAAATAACTAGGACTTTCTATGATACCAAATATAGTGACCCAAACATTTTACCCATATTAGTACATTATTTTTGAAATTAAAACCCATTAAATTAAAATACAATGATTTTGAGGCCTAGTTTATTAGAAAACAAGGTTCATAATACATCAAAGTGAGACTGGAAATATATTTTTTATTTTATTCTATATATTGGTTACCTAAATCCTTTATATATCATAAGCTTTAAGGTATAACCTGGTGAATACATGAACAAAAGAGGTGAGCAGAAAATCATAGTAAGGGAATAAACATGATAAGGAAGCATAACTTGTGAGTCAAAAGTATGATATGATATCATGAAAAAGAAAGTTAAAGAGTAATATCATCAAAGCATCACAAAAATAAAATGGTATCATAAGATCATAACATCATAGCAGTTATGGAAGCAACATATAACATGACATAAAAATATGTCAAGGATAACTACCTAGAAAATATTAGATGGTGGATAAGGTCCCATAATGGATTAGGTTTACTCTCTAATCTCATACATGGAGTCTCAGATGACTAAAAATATTAGCCAATGCATTAGAGAGCTATCTAGGTGCACCCACTATATATATTATATCAATATTACACCATTATTTATAGGTGTAACCTTCATATAATGTTTAAGATTTCTATGTTCCACAAAAATAAACTCAATCATAAGGCAATACATAATTATTAACCAGAGAAATAAAACAAGTTTATAATCTTGTATCATATCATAATAAAAATAAATTTCATAATGAATGAATTTAAAAGATGAACATAGATAACATAATACAATGAAAAAATAAGGGATAATAAGTTGTGTATATATGTGGGAGTCATATAAACATAATTTATAATTAATCCACAACATCAAAGGTTTATTCATTGATAAATTTTTTTAAAAGATTACACAGAATACTTCTTGAGAAAAATACCCCTTTCAATTTGAAACCACTTCTTAAAAAACTAAAAATTTCTAAAATTTTATAGAAAAAATTTTCAATAAAAATATATGGGAAAATATAATGGAGTATTTACAGTTTTCATTGGTTATGATGGTGGTTAATTTTGTATATTTCATATAAGTTAAAAAAACATTCCTTTCCCATAGTTTTAAAAATGTTAAAAGGCGCATAATTTGGAAAATTACAAGAAGATATATTTAAAATTGTATGGTAAAAAATTCAAACATCAATAAAAATTTCTTTAATAAATATTTTGTGGAATATTAAATATATAATTGATTTTCTTGGAAAACATTAATATGGTAGAAAAATATACTATTGATCGAAGAGACAAATGACGGAAGTTATTCTTAAAATCATTTTCTCAGTTTTTTTTTGAAAAAAAGGATTTTTATTTATAGAAATAGATTTTGGTTTTTGTTTATTGTTAATACACACTTGGATGATTGGGATGCTTTCATAGAGAGTGATCTTACTGTACAATCTGACTACAGTATTGAAGGAGGTGTTGTTTCCCAGTGTTTACCAAATTTTGGGGCTCAAAATATGGAGGAAGAGGATATTATTATAAAAGGATATTTATTTCTTAAATATAAATAAATATGGTAAAGGAATGGGTTTATTTAATACTACTTTTCATGATGGGTGAGCTTCATGTGTGTGTGATAGGTTGACAGTGTTTTCCACAATTACGAGAAGAGGAGCATTGTGACTATACGATGCGTTGACATTGTTCTTTATAACTATGAGAAATTTCCATGGATATTAATGATCGAAGGATCTTGGAATTTTATTTTACATTTAAAAAAATATAATAAGAGGCCTTTGATCTTCTCGAATGGTTGAGCCTTTAAATATGAGGTTACCCCCACTTCATGATAGATAGAAATAATCAGAGAAAATTCAGAATCGCTCTAATTTTATTAAGGTGGGTAGATATTTGAATCTATAATTCTATGTGATCATGAGAATCATGAAAAGAATAGTAAGGTCTTGAAAGAGTAAATGATTCTTTTTAATTGGTTCTTCATGATGACAGAGAACTACGTGATGACTTGGTGAGATTCCTGAAGGAATTTTGTTCTACGACGGTAGTTTTTTCGCATGAATCTATATGAATAGAAGTTCTGGCCATATATTTTAAGGTGAATAGTTATTTCAAAGTGCATCAACTCATTTCTAAAATTAATGAAGAGTCTTCTACTAGTCTGGGAAAAAGACTAAAATTCCAATCTACTGAAGTAGCCTTCATGTCGATAAAATAACTAATACTTCACCTAGAATAGTGAGCTAGGGCAGTTGACGGAAGTGTTATGAGGGAAGAAGTGTTCTATACCTAAAAAATTGATAAGTTAGTGTTCATTTCATAGAGTTACTATGTTTTATTTTTTTATCCGACATTGAGTGTATCTTAGTGGATTTAGGTAGGACTAACCCACCATCGACGTATGCTACTTGAACTAGCCTTTAATAGTGAACCAAGTAAAACTATTGTAGTTTCCCTCTTCATTTTAATTTTTAAATTAATCCACATTACCATCATATAGGTTTAACATTTTCCTAGAAATTTGGTAAAAAGATCTTTCACTTTTGAAAAAAAAAGTTGGCACCCAGATTCACCTCTCCCCTCTTAGGGTGTTTTAGGGTCCTACAATTGTAAGTACCAAAGATCGGAAAATTTTTTCTTAATTGAAAATTTCCTGAATGAATAGTGAATAATAAGATTAAATGATTTTATTAGATAATTATCAAAGAGTTCCCTAAATTTTAGACATAATAATAAACAATCCTGACAAAAATAAGATTGAAACATATACCCATACCGCTTTTGTAAGTTTTGAATCAAAACATCCATGAAAGATATTGATTAATTGTTACTTAAAATTTCATGAAGTTTGAATAATCCATGATATAATATGTAAATGGGCATTATTTTAACCATTTAAAATAAACTATCTTTAGAAAATAACATGTGTCTCAAAGAAGGAAGTTTTTAGATGAAAACCCTTACCTCGAGTCTAAATATTTTAGTCTTTGTCTTTTATCTTCTATATAAAAAAATTATATCAATTTTTTTATTAATAAATATATATTGTTTTAACCACTTATACATAATACCTTTAATTCATTTTTTTAAATTATTTTTAAGTAATTAATTAGATATGTCTATGTCGGGTGTTTTGAAGACGCTTAGATCATAATTAAAAAATGGCATTTGTGTTTTCAATGTGGTCAAAGGGGTCATTATTCCAACATATTCATATGATAATCATCAAATAATAATCATTTTTATAAAAAAAATATAATTTTAAAAATAACAATGAATTATGTTTATAAAAAATAAACCACATTACAATCATGGAGAAGGTAGGTTGTACGTACATATGTGTAACATTTCCAATTTTCAACAATCATGATAAAAAGAAGGTAATTGGTATTTTACCATTCCATAATTATCATAATATAATAAAAATTTTATTATTTATTTTAATAAACTTACATATACAATCCATGTGATGTGGTAATAAAAAAATAATCACATCGCTTTGCATGGCAGTAATCCGCCACACACAAGAATGGTGTTATCATTTTTTTCATGGATGATAAGGTAAGAATGTATAAGATATATTAATATTAAATAATGGTTAATATAGAATGATTATTATATATAAACATTAAATTCATCATCAGGAATAACTTTGAGAGGTAATGATGATAAAATAATTATATCTGTTCACACGTTGATAGTCCACCGTACATATGAATGGTGGATTTGTTTCCCATTTGATAGAAGTGGGGATGGATTTAGATTATTACATTAACACAATAACATCTTAGTAAATGGAATATACTGATGTTATTATATAATTATGATTTATTAATATTTTAAGGAGTTAGAAGAATAAATAAAATAAGGATTCTCTATTAAGAGTGATACCTCTTCTTTGGACAACCTCTTTAGGATTATACCTAAAGCCTACTGAGATTGGCCATCTGATCAAACAAAGGATTATAGAATGTAGTGATGGAAGAAATTAATATATTTTTATAGACCATGTCCAAAACTATGTGTTTTTCAAATGTGTAATTTATAGGATATGGGGTACCCTTTTCTAAGGGAGGAGTGACATTTTTATAAATACTAAAAACTATTTCATAATGGCTACTCACTAGCCTGCCAAGTGCCTCCAAAAATGAAAAATAAAGGTTTAGATGATGGATAATGATTATACACACCTATAACATAAGAAATAATCATATTTTAAACATTTTATTCCATTTATCTCTATTGTTTAACCCCCCAGTAAATCGCTTTAAACATTAACCATAATAACATATTTTTATTGTTTTTATTATACATAATGACCAAAAATTACATTAAAATTATTATATATTATTAATTATTATTAATAAAAATATATAATTATTTAATTAAATTAAATTCATCTAATTGGTTTATTTAAATTTAAAATTAAACTCATGGATATATAAAAAAATGGATTTTCAAGATATACATTTTTCAAGAATAAAATGCTATTATAATTACTATATGAAAAATAATTATAATTAAATGAATTTAAATTAATATGTATATGTATATAAACTATAAATTTTAATAAAATAATTCATAATTAAGGGTTATTTTAATTATTTAAAAGGGGGAACCCTTATGTGCTTTAAAACAGTTTTTAGAAAAAAAATGAGGTTTTAAGCCTAAGAATAAAATTATACTAAAATCTTGAATAAAGATTATTCAAATATAATTAATTAGATAAAATATAACTAAGTAATACTTTTTATAATTTTAAATCATATTAAATTAGTAATTATAATTCTAAATTAATTAATTTATTAAAAGAAAAGATAGTTTTACAAAAATCGGTATTTTTCACTATTCAATAAAAATAAATATTTTCTGAAAAAATCTAAAATTTCACCTCAAGTAATTTTTGATATTATGATTTTAAAAATTATTTTAATTTTATAAAATAACATTTAAATAAATACCAAAATTTAATTATAATATTTTCTCATAAAAAGTAATACTTTTCTTTGAAATAAATGTTTTTATTAAAAAATTGAGTTATTATTTCCTTAGAGTTTATAAATACATTTTTATTGATTAGAACTTTTATATCCATTTCATAATGTATTTAATACTATTAATACCCAAAAAATTAAAAGTTTATTTAAGACTATCATATTAAAATAATAAAATTTTCATAATATGTTACTGTTTGTTTAAACATAGTGTTGTGTGTTGAATACATTATCGAACAGAGTGCTATTTTGAAATCTCATGGTGTTACATGAAATAAAATAATTTATTTTAAATTTTTATAGTTTCAAGCTGAATCTTAAAAAAATATTAAAACAATATTCAACTAAATTTTTTTCTTAAAATAGAAACTATAGTGAAACAGTGGGTGTTACACACCATATAGTGATGACCTAGGGAATATGAAACCCTTTTTCATATTCTCTTGTAGTTACTTCTTGAATTTCCCTAATTTGAAGGGATCTATTCTATGCATACAATTTCATATAGAAATGGATCTAGTTATGAGTTCAATTGAGAACTCAACCTCAATATCTAGTGTAATAATATATAGTTCATTTAGAAATACATCAGTATACTCCCATACAATAAGCATATTATCAATATTGACTTCCCCCTAATCATTTAGTCAAGAGTACCTAATTGTTGGGTATTATAACACATATTATAGTTTTTTCTTACATAGTCACTTCATTATCATCATTATATTGATATTTTACAACATGATGATTCTAGATATAAAATTAGATTTCATTATCATGAAAATTGATATGTGATTTATAAAATGGAAGACAATCCAAACCCAATATTATTCTAGATTCAAACAAGGAAATAACTACTATATTTTTATAAAGTATCTTCCAAAAAAAATATATTAGATAATAGTTTTATATCTTATATTTTATAATTTTCCCCCAATATATTTTCATAGATAGTTCAATATCCAATTCTTAAGGTGGTGTATCAATATTCCTAGAAACCTTTCATGATACAAAGGAATATGATGAACCAGAATCAAATAAGTCATACATGAATCTAGGGTAGAGAATGAGTGTACCTTACATCACATCATTATTTTGATCCAACTTAGTGGTATGTATAATAGAGACTCTTCCTTTCTCTTCTAGTTTAAGAGGTTATTTTTTCTTATTCTCTTTGTTATCTCGGGGGGTTAGGCATTGATTTTCATGAATCCACAAATCCTTGAATTTGAATCATTTAATTTTAGTTGGTGAATTAGTTTTCAAAATTATTTTCCTCTTTTTCATATACTGTCCTCATTAACCCCTTTTGGGTATAATTAGATTTATGTCTAGTCTTTTCACACGTAAAACACTTCCTTGTTTCTTAAAGGCAGTTACATGGGTCCTTCCTCCCACATATTTTTACAGGTAGAGAGTTGAGATTTATTTTTCCCTGTTGACTTATCTTTGGAGATTCCAAGATAATAAACATTACTTTATCTTTATCTAGAATAATTAGAATATCTAGTTTCCATATCTACTGTCAGTTCACATCGATCAATCTCTTTGTAGCTTTAAAAATATCTTATGGGTAATGTATGAAGAATTAGAATTAATACACTAAATAAATGATCAATTTTAAACTTGGTATTGAAGAGATATCAAAAGATACATATTTTGAGGCTCATTATGATTTATTCAAATATTCCAATGGATTCATCATCATTTTTTTTATCAACTCCTATATTTTCCCCACCATATTCTTTCTAAAGAGTATGCTAAAAATACTTAATGAAGAACAATTTTCAAGACTCCTATAATTCAATAGAATATACATACTCCAATTCTATTGTATTATTAATGAGAGTCCACCATTGTTCGGCCTCACCATCCAAATTATAAATCTCTAACACAACTTTCTCATGCTCCTAGTAATTGATAAAAGAGAATATATTTTCCATCGCATTGATCCATTGATAAATAATAAGTGGATTAGAAGAGCCAATAAATGTGGGTGGATGTTGTCACATGAAAAACTTGATTGTAAAATTATCCTTCATTGGTGAATTTGTTATATAATTATGGTTTTCATTATTATTCATATCTTGATAGAGTTGAGTGAGAATCTTCACAAGATTATGTACTCCTACTACTATCCTATTTGGTTTCTCATTAGTATAATCATCACATTACCCATCACACCCATTATTAAGTTGTATTTTACATTCTCTAAACATTTTTTAAATAAATAATAGTTAATGAAAAGAATACTAAATATAAAAATAAAAAAAACTAATCACAAAAGGAATAAATCATAAATGACATATATTGATAGTTTTCATTCTAGATTATTTATTGCCCATCTTCTATTATGTCGTCCAAATATACAATAAAGATGTGACATAATCCTTCATAAATTTTCATAAATAGAAATTTAATTCCTAAAGCATATACTTGGAGAGTTTCAAATTAGGTGTGAAGTTAGGCCTCTTTTATGTGCACAATGTAATGGTTTAGTTAATAACCAATCCATCCATTTCAAGGTTATTACCCCAAGGAGCATCTGTACCAGACCCTGCATCCACCTATTGTATTCAACCATGGATTAAATTTCTTGGCAAACCATACAATCTATAAATTTCCAAAACTTTAGGATGTTATACTGTACTTATAATTATACATTAGACCTACCCTTATGGTTTTTACTACGGTTTATTTATCCTAATCTCTAAAATAAAAAATTTAATTTTCAAAAAAACTATTCTTTTCTTTGATACCAACAATAAACACCTAGTTTAAACACATAATTATTTTATATAATTTTCTTTATATTAACATTAAATCTTACAAAATAATCTCACAATCCCAATAATGAAATATTTAGTGACTTTGAGGAATAGATACATACGAAACTTATTTTACTATACTTGTGAATATTCCCCTATACTAAAGCAACACTAAACTCCCTTCTTTACTTCCCATAAGCAATAATCATCTTCAGAACCTAAGGAATGTAAACACAATAAAAGGGTGAGCAGAAAGACTTGGTAAGGGAAAACATATAATCAATAACTAAGGGTTAGATCATAAGCATGAGAGAAAATATGAGAAGGGGATAAATTTATTATTAAAAGGACATGAGATCCATGATATTAGTCTATAATTCATGATATAATAAAATATAGTATAAACAAATACCATAGAAAAAGAGTGTGAAATAAAAACATAATAAACATGATCAATAAAGAAAAATTGTGGGAATATTGCATAGAAATGTAACATTTCCTTCATACATATAATAGCAATGATTCTTTATCACAAAAATTAAAGTAGGATATCATATTGTTATGAGAATATACAATAAATCCCACACTTTAGTTTTTAGAATATCCAAGAAGGATTTACCTTTAGTTTTTTTTAGAATGTCCAAGAAGGACCAACCACTAGTTTGTGCTAATATCCAAGAAGGATCACCCTTTAGTTTGTGATCATATCTATGAAGGTGTTACCTTTACTTTTTGATCATATATAATAAGTATCATGATACATTATCTCATAAGAAAAAATATTAACCAATTCATTGGAAGGAAATATTGAACCCTTCCATTCCTTTATATATACTTATGAGTGACACTTTAAAATAATTTACTTATCACATAATGAAGAACTCATGGAATAAAATGGGTTTTATAAAACATTAAAATTAAAATAATTCAATTTTTATAGAATAAATATCCCATGGAAATCAAAATGGGTTTCCAAACATTTCAAAATAGTAACACCAAAATTTTCCTCAATAAGATAATTGGTGAATACCCAATATTCAATCACCCAAAAATAGTATTTTATAAGAACATTTATAGGGTGAATAGGAAAAATATTTTCTAAGTAAATAAATCCTTTTATGATAATGATGAAAATGGTAGTGAATCCATAAAGGGTTTTTATAAAATATTCTTAACATTATAATATAATAAAAAAATTAGATCTCTTTAAAAAGTCATTTTTGAAAAGGTGAAGTGAAGCCAATGAGCCCGTACCTGAGTGGTAAGGGATCTTGCTTGGCATGCAAGAGACCCGAGTTCAAAACCAGGTGGAGGTGAATTTTTGGGGGTACTATAGAAGTACTACATTAGTACTGAAGCGGTGCTATAGAAGGTACTATAGAAGTTACTATTCGGTATAGTAGCAACTGGAACTATTCACCTGATTTGGGCCTTCAGGCCACCGGTTTAGGCTTACGGGTCTCAAGGACCTTCGGGTCATCAAAGTCCTTTGGTCCATAGGGTATTCAGGCCACATAGACCATATAGTAGCCCAGTTCACACAGAACAGGCCTCAGAAGAGGATCAAAGAAACAAGAGTAGCAGCCAACAGAAGCAGAGCTAATCGGATTGGAAGAATGAGAGGTTATGACAACCGCCATCAGGACCATGCACCATGAAACATTGTGCGGGGCAACACTAGCCGATCATCAATGCAAGGTTGGGATCTAGGTGATTAATGACACAGAATCTAGGGAGGGGCAGTTCAAGTGGGTTTGGCATACATGTCATATATTGGACATGGTATGCCTTTGGGCCTTCAAGTCATGTATTGTGGGTCAATTAGGCCATGTGCCTTGGAACTACGAGTTATGTATGGGTTCCCCTTAAACATTTAAAAGGGAGATTATCCATAATAAAATAAAAATGAATGCCATCGGGCAATTCAGGAAAAAAGGTGAAGTGAAAACTTTGGAAAAAATATTTAAACAATTTCATCAATAAAATTTCCTTGAAAAGACATAAATGTTATCAAAAATAATATTAAGTGGAATATAAAACATTTTACTATGAATGGATGGAAACTATTTTTCATATTTTAAAATACCCTATTGAAAACCTATATCATAAAAATTGTAACACAAACATTTTTTTAAAGAAGAGATGGAAAATATGAGGTTAAATAAAGATAAATCATAGTTGGGCTTCCACATAAAAATGAGAAAATTTGTGGGAAAGTGAAATATATACAAGGATGGAAAATTATTGTTAAAAGTGATGGGAATTATTCTAAACAATGATATCCTTTTAAGAAACAAATATATCGAGTAAAGATTTTAATTATGAAGTTCACTTTTTCTATAGATATAAGGGATTATAATATCATTATATATTATAATACATTCATCTTTTAGTACCATAGTCAAAAATGAATTATTATGACTCGAGAAAAGAAGTCGAGTCAAGAAGAACCATTTCCTTGTATTCTCGCTTACTCCACCGTCCTATAACCACTTGTAAAACAAAAAAGAACTGTCTTAATAACCTATTTTATAACCAAATTCATGTCTATTTTAAGGACCCAACCTTAAACATTACATATTCCTGTTATTTTAAAACAATAAATTTCATTAATTTCACAAATAATTTTTATGTTTAGAGTTTTAGAAAATTAGAAAAAATTATTACATAGTAAACTCATACATTATAAGTGGAAACACATATTCAGTTTCTTTTTATTCAATAAAAATTATTTAAAATAAAATATGATTACTTGTGCTGATATATCTTCATAATTTTCCCTTGTTCTCATCCTTATCCCAAATCATCCTTAAACCCTATGAAAAAAATTAAAACTTGGGGTGAGAAGTAATGCTTATTAAGGGAGATAAAAATAAAGAAAACTATTAGTTTAGTAAAAAATGAAAACCCTCGAAAAAATATTTCCTTGAAAACATAATATTTTACACATAAAGGTAACTATCATCACTTTATAAATACCATTTATTTTACTTTTTGATAACAAAACATTCCAAAAAAAACTCATTAGAATGAATATAAAATTCACATAGTTACCCTTGTAAATCATCACATATAACCCTTATAGAACATTAAAGGAACCATTACAAGTGTAATAATCATATGTAAAACATTCATCTTTGGAGTAACGAATGCATTTTGTAACGTCCCGGATCCGAGTGTCACACAATAGGTGCCTCAAACCTTGTTGATCACATGAAATCAAGCGCATTTCGCTAAATTCCATAGGCTGATGACTAGTAGCAAGGGCCTAGGACCGATAGTGGGGAAACTATGCCCTCATTTGTCAAAGTGTGGCGCATCAGAAAAGAAAAAAATACTATCATACAAAAGCATAAGTAGTAAACAATATAAACCTGAAATGGAAAATGGAACTGAATTAAAAGATAACCAAAAATCATATATATGATGATGCAACATGTCAGTAATTCTAAGAAAGCATCCAAAACAGGATACACTGAAATCAGATACAATACAGCACAAAGTACAAAGTACAGTCAAACAAAACCAAAGCAGTGCAACAGGAATGCAGCAGCATCACAATCCTAAACTCGGTCCCATGCTCTCCTACTCCTCTCCTACAATCATATAACTATGTAGGGAATCTTTCCCTTATCAACACCTATGGAAATATAATCTGTTTGGGCCCAAGACATGTCCCAAGCAGCGTGTGAGAAATAAATCCTTGGAGGCAACCACCAAAGGCATGTGCCCAACTGTCAGTGAAAAATGTTCAATGGTAGTGTGAAATAATGAAATGCAGTAAATTAGGAAGTACTCAAAAGTAACTATTCCTACCAGTTACATTGTCATTTTAATAATTATTTAACAATTCCAAGCCTGTGCTTTATCTTAGCAGGTACAACATAAGAAATCACCACAGTGAATATTCAAAGTAAACATTGTCCTCAGACGTGGAAATCCTTACCCTCAGGAAAACAAAAATGAAACCCTCAGGTGAAT
Source organism: Viscum album (assembly GCA_963277665.1). NCBI lineage: Eukaryota > Viridiplantae > Streptophyta > Magnoliopsida > Santalales > Viscaceae > Viscum > Viscum album. The sequence continues at coordinate 470,544,143 of OY728132.1, forward strand.
TCCCTCAGGCATAATGAATATTTCCCTCAGTCATAAGAACTATTTCCCTAAGGCTAAACAAAACCTTGCCCTCATGCTAAACAAAACCTTTCCATCAGGCTAAACAGAACCTTACCCTCAAGATAAACAGAAGAAAATAAAGTAACCAGGCCGAGCCCAAAGCATAAGCAAGAAATTTATATTTGTTTCCTCTCAAGAAAACTCAAAACATGTTATAATCATAGAATACCCACGGGTATCCTGGCCAAATGACTAAACAATGGAAACGCACCTTCGGGGTGGCCCTGGATCAAAGAAACAATCCCAAACAGTATTTTATACTTATTCATTAGATTACCTATGAAATACTAGGTATCTAAACAGTCAAATTCTTACCCATACGACTCCTCGAACATGGGATAATGGAAAAATGGTTCACAAAATCAACTCGATAGTTGGAATTAAACACAAGACGACCTACCTCTATCACTTCTGATCGATATACGTGAAAGGCGCCTCTTGAAACGACCAAGAACGAAGTAGATCTGAGATGAAAGATTATCTATTCAAACCTAAATAACTTCCCTTAGGGAGAGATTTGGAAGGATAGAATAAAGGATAGGGAAGACCTTACTCGCGCGGTTCAAATGAGATAAACGGTGAAAGAATCGGAGTCTTGGTGAGTGATTGGGAGATCCTCCAAGTCTCGACATCCTCTCCCGCAGCTCCTAGTGAGTCCTCTGCCTCCTCGGCCAAAAGAGGAGGCTACTGCCTGTTTTAAAGAAAAAACATAACTACATGGTGTGTACTCTCAAGTACATGATATGTACTTTCCTTTTAAATTGTTCCTCTAGTGGCTTCTTTCCACTGCCTCACTATTCATCAGCTGACTTGATTACATGATGTGTATTACTAAGTACATGACGTTTACTATCATTTCTCTTGCATCTACTTACACCGCCTAACTATTCACATGCCAACTGATCACACGGTGTGTATTACTAAGTACATGGTGTGTAGTTAGTTTTTACACCCTTAATCACCGACAATCCTACACGCCATGTATTCTCATCCCACATAGCCAAAGTACATGGCGTGTGTACAAAATTACATGACGTGTACCCAAAAATTTGGGATTTTCCCCACATTTCCCTTATTTTATCAAAAACACTTAAGGAAAAAGGAAAAGAAGAAACCCGTACCCCAAGAATAAGAACTGGGTTCTTACAAACTTCTCCCATTAAATCAATTCATCCTCGAATTTCCCTTCCAAGGGTGGTGAAGATAATGTTGAGAACAATTCTGGACACTAAGAATGTATATTGGTCACCCGCTCCCTGGCTTCATCCTGCACTCGGCCATGCTGCCATAACACTCGTATGAGAGGAACTAACCGACCTCAGAGAACCTTTGTGCCCCTATCAATAATACAAATCAGATGCTCCTCAAAGGATGCATCAACCTAAATTTCAACCTCCCCATGCTGAAAAACGTGAGATGGGTCTGACTTATAACGGCGCAACTGAGATACGTGGACGAGGTAGTGCATGGCCCGATACCTCTGTGGTAATTGCAACTGATAGGCAACGACCTGAATCTATCCAGAATCTAAAATGGCCCTATATACCTCAATGAATGTTTACCCTGCCTTCTGATCTTCTTGTGTCCCATCCTCGGTGAAACACGCAAGAAAACATGATCCCCAACCACGAACTCCAAGGGTCGTCTACGGTGATCAACATAAGATTTCTGACAAGACTGTGTAGTAGCCATCTTCTTCTGAATCAATTGGACCAGCTCTGAAGTCTCCTACACAAGAAATGGTCCTAGTAAAGCTGTCTCACATGCCACCAACCAGCACAAGGGTGATCGGAATGCCCCACCATATAAAGCATCATAAGGTTCCATCTCAATAGTTGCCTAAAAACTATTATTGTAGGAAAACTTAACCAGGGGTATGTGCTTATCCCAAGATCCCCCAAAGTCCTGCATTCATGAACAAAACATGTCCTCTAGCACCTGTATTGTACACTCTGACTGGCCATCGGTCTGAGGGTTGTAGGCTGTGCTCAGAAGCACCTGTGTACCCAGTGCCCTATGAAATCTCTTCTGAAAATGAGATATAAAACAGGCATCCCTATCTGAGATGATAGATCGAGGGAACCTATGAAGACGTACTACCTCTCAGATATACAACTTACTGAGCTCTTCAACACCAAAGGTCTCCTTGATCAGCAAAAATTGAGCTACCTTCGTAAGTCTGTCCACAACAACCCATATGAAATCATTGCCTCGAGGTGACCAGGGAAACCCGGTCGCGAAGTCCATCATGACATCATCCAATTTCCACTCAGAAATTGGTAACTATTGTAATATCCCGGCTGGCTTATGATGCTCTGCCTTCACTTGCTGACAGGTGGAACATCTCGTAACAAAACCAGCTACCTCTCTTTTCATACATGGCCATCAATACTAACGTCTCAAGTCATGATACATTTTGGTAACTCTAGGATGCACTGCCCAAGATGAAGCATGAAATTCATGCATCATATCCTCACGTATATCCCATAGAACCCACACTCATCCATTGATACACAATACCTCATCATCTCCTATCGTCCAACCAGGAAGAGGGTCCTCACTTGTCACAGACTCCCGTAGAACTTGAACATCTGAATCTGATAGTTTTCTCATCCTCACTCTATCCAAGAGGGTAGAAGTCAAAACTAAGGGTGAAAGATAGGTTCTATTATGACTATCATGCACCTCCAAATGCATCTCAGAGAACAAAGACATAAGCTGCCACTCACCACTGGCCTCCTGCACTTCCTATATCTGAGTCCACCTACTCAGTGCATCAGCTACTGCATTACCTTTACCAGGTGTATAGGCAAGCTTGAAGTCGAAGGACTGAATGTATTCAACCCACCTTCGCTGTCTCAAATTCAATTCACACTGGGTAATGATGTATGTAAGACTTTTTTAGTCCGTAAACACCACAAAATGTTCTCTCAAGAGATAATGTCTCCAATAGCATAATGCATAAACAACTGCAGCCAACTCGAGATCATGCATTGGGTAATTCCTCTCATGTGGCCTTAACTGTCGAGACTTATACGCAACTACTCGATCTCCCTGCATCGACACTACTCCTAACCCAATACCTAATGCATCACAATAAACTGTATAGCTCTTCCCTTGTTCTAGAAGTATCAGGACTGGTGCTAATGTCAACCTTCCCTTTAGCTCCTAAAAGGATGTCTCGCAAGCTCCTAACCAAAAAAAATTCATACCCTTCATAGTCAAACCCATCAATGACGCTGCTAAGCGATATAAGTTCTATATAAAATGCATGTAGTGACTAGACAGACCCAAGAAACTTCGTATTTCAAACACGTTCTTAGGTTGTTCCTAAGAAACTGCTACTCTAACTTTCTCCGGGTCTACCGCAAATCCTGCCTCTGAGATAATATGACTAAGGAAGTGAATATGGTTCATCCAAAAGTGTTTCTTTGAGAACATAACATATAATTGAAGCTCCCTTAGTGTACTCAGTACAATCTCACAATGTGCAGCATAGTGGTGTCCAGTGTGGAGTACACCAAGATATTGTCCATGAAGACTACCAAAAAAGAATCCAGATATCGGTGGAACACACAATTCATCATATCCATGAAAACTTTTGGTGTGTTTGTGAGCCCGAACAGCATGACCAAGTACTCGTATAGACCATATCTGCTCTGAAAAACTGTAAGTGGTATGTCTATTGGTCTAATGCACAACTGATGATATCTGGATCTCAATTTAATCTTCTATAACACTCATGCTCCTCGAATTTGATAAAAAATATCATCAATCCTTGGAAAGGTATATCAGTTCTTGATCGTCAACTAGTTCATCTTCCGATAATCCACACAAAGTCTGAGGGTATCGTATGCCTTCTTCATAAACAGAACATGCGAACTCCAAGGAGAAGTATTGGGTCGAATGAAACCCTTGGCCTACACATCCTCTAACTAACTCTTGAGCTCCTGAAATTCTGGTGTAACCATCCTATAAGGAGTAATGGACACTGGTGCCACTCCTGGAAGAAGTTCAATAGAAAATTCCACCTCTCTCTCCAGAGGTAGACCTGAAAGGTCGTCCGGGAATACATCCCTGAAATGATTAACCACTATAGGGAAATCCAACTGACAAGATTCCCAGTTTTCCAGATATAAACTCGCAATCTGGGTTGCCACTCCACCTCGCCCACAATGCTCGATTCTAGCTCAGCTCGCCTGGATATCCCATTCTCCCTTGCATAGAAACTCTCCACCCTCTAGTAACGTGAAACTCACCCTGCGACGATATCAATCTACAAAAGTTCGAAAGGGTACCAACCAGTCCATTCTAAGAATGGAATCATAGGTTGTCATCACTAAGACATTGAGGTCCCATGGAAAGTAACACCAACCAACCTCTAGGGGGCACTCCTTGCACTGACGCACACCTTCCGTTCTAATTCCCAATGTAGTGTTTGGTGTCATGATATCTGAAGATGAAGAAAAATAGATCCCAAGGATCTCCACAATGGGCACAGATATAAAGCTATGCGTAGCACCAGTATCGAAAAGTACAGAAGATAAAACAAAAGCAACTAGAATAGTACCTCTGACAGTGGATGGTCTGGGATCCCACTCCTGTTGGGTCTTGTTGGAATCACCTATTTTGATAATCCCAAATCATGCTTACACATTGATTATGATGTATTAAAACCTTGCATTAATCTTATTATTATATGCTTAAACATATTTTATTCTAAACAGTTCATATTCTTACAGTAGTATTTACAGTAGTATTTACATAAGTTTAGTATTGTTTGCTAACAGTCAGAGTTTTCTTTTCAAAGTCACAGTTACAGCTAACTGTCACCTTAAGTTACTGTTGCAATAAGTTCACAGTTACAAGGTTACAGTCGAAGACTAATACAAGCTTACAGTCACGAGTCTACCGCTATCTATTGTCAAAGCTCACAGACGAAGGTCACAGTTACAAGACTTCTGTTCAAAGTTTTATCTGCTCAAGTTCACAGTCGAACAAGCCTACAGTCATAAGTCTACAGTCAAGGTTACAGTTAGACAGCTTCTGTCGACTATGTCTACTGATGATCGAGGTCTACAGTTGACAAAGGTTACAGTTCTACAAATTTGATATTACAAGTCTACAGTTAGAGAGGCTACAGTTACATGGAGTAAAAGCTACCATTGCAAGCCTACAGACAGCAAGCCTTTTGTTGAAATCAGCAGCCAGAAGGAAGTCCACAGTTGGAAGACCACAGTTGAAGTCCACAGTGACATACATTCTCGACCAGTCTATTATTATTATATTTCTACTTTTTTCTTTACCAATTTGATTAATACTAATCTAACGGTCATGTCTAGACAAATTAATACACCTAACATTATTTATTGATATTTGCAGACATATCAAGAAATAATACAATGTATGAGGAAGATTGCATGTGAAACTCAAGACTATTTATCTTGTCGGCCTCGGGTGAACAAAAAGGGCATATATGGAGGAGTATAAAAAGAAGAGAGAAGCATTCAAGAAAAATAACGAATGGAACAAAAATAACAGTGACATACACGAAGACACACAGAGTCTAACATCTACAACTGAGAAGGAGATACACATATACATAAAAAGAAGAAATCTCGAGCAAAAGAGTCTCAAGTGAACTGACTGAAAGAAACGTCTCCTAAAAGCCATGCTGTGAAGAACTCAAACTCAAAGAAGCTGATCACTTGAACATCTGGAAGTCTGGAAATCACGACACTCCGTTTTAGTGTCAACTTACAAAAAAAGGACCAAAGCTTCAAGTCACTCATTCCTTCGAGTCCAAAACTGATCTGCCAACACTATAGAGCACTCTAAACCTTCTTCTTTCTATCTCTTGCTCTACTGTGTTTAAGTGTTTTACATTTGTGAGCAGTGTGTTAGTATTACACACACTGTCTCCTGTGCTTAAACTGAGGGATACTGAAAATCCCTATCCCAAACCTTTTTACATTTGTTACCCACGTATAACTGTGGAAGAAGCCTGGTGTGGCTTGGTCATTTGTTTTCCCACGTATAACTGTGGAAGAAGCCTGGTGTGGCTTGGTCATTTGTTTTCCCACGTATAACTGTGGCAGAGGTTGTCAAACCTGGACAGTTTGTGAAAATTGTTGTAAAGCCCGATACAGGATGTGTATCAATCCTTTTTATAAAATTGCTTGGTGGAAGGTGATCACCAAGTGGAAGAGGACTAAGTCTTAGCTTAAGACTGAACCTCTTGTTTGAAATAGCTTGTTATTCTTTTCTTTACTTTGCTTTCCCTTTTCCGCTGTGCTCCTTTTTGTAAACAAGAAATCTGGTTTTGCAAATACTCTGATAGTCAATTTTGGTTAGTGTGTATAAGAGATTTGTTTAGTAAACATGTTTCAAAAGTAAAGTTAGTCATCAAACTAACCTTACTGAGGATTAATCAACCTTAGAGAAACCTGTTGAACAATAAGTCACCTATATCTCTACTGCCTTAATTGACTGGGATGTTTTTCAATTTGGGGGATTTAATCTTAAAGTTTTTAACAGAAATTTTTAATTGGAACTCAATTCACCCCCCTCTTGAGTGTCCACACTGACCAACATTTGGTATCAAAGGATGTGTTTATCTCTGTTATACTTGCTCAAAGTTTTATTTTAACTCTCTGTTTTTAAACTGTGATTGTAGTTTTATCTAAAAGATCTTAAATTTCTGTTAGTTCTAAATTTTATCTCTTTAAAACATTTTCTAAAATTTCCTTATGGATAATAGACTAGAAGGTGCTGCTACTAACATGCCACCCTTCTTTAATGGTGTGAATTATGCCCAATGGAATCTGAAAATGAAAATTCATTTGGAAAGTATGGGTTTTGATATTTGGACTGCTATAGAGTCTCAATACAAGATTCCAGAAACTGAAAGAATAACTTGGGATGAACCTACTAAGGTAGCTTACAATAATAATTGTAAGGCTGTGAATGCTCTCTACTGTGCTCTAGGAGATGAGGAATTCAATAGAATTTCTGCATGTAAAACTGCTTTTGAAATCTGGGACACCTTAGCTGTTTCTCATGAAGGAACAACTAATGTCAAGGAAATGCGGTTAAATACTTATACTATCAAATACGATAACTTTAAGATGAAAGCTGATGAACCTATTTCTGATATGTATCTCAGGTTTAATGAGATAGTCAACACAATGAGCTCACTCGGAAAGATTGTTCCAGCAAAGGAGCAAATCATGAGATTATTGAGATGTCTGCCTGACAGATGGAGAGGCACATCCGTTTCAATTAGAGAATCCTGTGATATTGGAACTTTGCCTGTCAAGGAGTTAATTGGTAAGCTGATGATATACGAAGAAGAGCTCAAGGTAAATAAAGAGGAAGATGAGGAACCAAAACGAAAATCTGTAGCTTTTAAGTCTACTGCATCAAAGAGAAAAGACAAGGAGAAAGTGCATATACCAACTGAAAGCTCATCTAGTGAAGACTTAGATTCTAACAGTGATGCCGAGATGGCACAAATAGCAAGGAGATTCAAGAAGTTCTATAGGAAGAAGAAGTTCTTCAGAAAACCAAACTACAAGGGTAAGTATGATAGACAAGGTAAGTGGAAGAAAGATTGGAAGAAAACTGATAAAGAAGAAGACATAGTTTGCTATGAATGTAAAAGGAAAGGACACATGAAAGCTGACTGTCCTAAGTTAAAATTCAAGAAGAAATATGAGTACAAGGACAAGAATTATAAGAAAGCTATGAAGGCCACCTGGAGTTCTTCAGAAGGCAGCACAAGTGAATCAGAATCCAGTGATTCTGAAAGAAATCGTGCTAATATATGTTTCATGACAAACACATCTGAGGTAACCTTAGACACTCCCACTTTAAACTCTTATTATTCTGAAGGTGAAGCAGAATCTGGTTCTGATTCTGAAAATATGTCTAAAGATGAATTGATTGAATACTGTAATATGCTGGAAGAAACGTGTAATGAACTAAAGGATAAATATAAGTCTTTAAATAAACAGCATGTTCTTACTGCAAGTGTCAAGTCTACACTTGATGTAGAAAAAGAGAAAAATGTTCAATTATTAAAGGAGAATACAGAACTGAAACTATCTAATGAACAACTTAGAAAGGACTTAGAAACATTTACAAGTGGAAAAGATACTCTAACCCAACTGATAGGAAAGCAAGTTGCACCTAAGTATGCTACTGGCTTGGGATACCAACCTGGACAAAGACAGTTTACTAAAACTCGATTTATTCCCAAGTCTGGAAAAAATCCTGCTAGTTCCAGTTTTGGAAATTCATATGCCTCAACTGGTTATTTAAATAGTTTTAGATCAAATAAAGTATATCTCTCTAAATCTGTTGCATCTATTAATTGTATGGGACCCATAAAACAAATCTGGGTACCTAAATCCTTGATTGCTAACATATCTGGACCCAAGAAAATCTGGGTACCAAAGTCATTTCCAGTCTAATCTGTTTTGTAGGAAATCTTTTTGAAAAGCAATTACAAGAAGGTATGGTACTTAGACAGTGGATGTTCAAGACACATGTCTGGGGACTATTCGTGCTTCAAAAGCTTAATAAAGGTTGATGGAGGATATGTCACTTTTGGTGATAACTCAAAAGGAAAAATCATCGGCTTAGGCCAGATTGGTAACACTGACTCAGTATTAATTTCCAAAGTTTTATTTGTTGATGGACTTAAGTACAACCTACTTAGCATTTCTCAATTGTGTGATGATGGTTTTAATGTCAAGTTTGAAAACAATTCTTGTGATGTTTATAATTCCAAAAATGCATTAATATTTTCTGCCTTAAGAAATGAAAATTTTTATGCTGTTGACTTAAACACTTTAGCTAAACATAATGTTACTTGCTTAAATGCTTTTCATAAAGAGTCTTGGCTATGGCATAGGAGATTAGGACACTGCAACATTCACTCACTTAGAAAACTCTCTAAGAAACACCTAGTTAGAGACCTACCTAAGCTTGAATTCCCAAATGACAAAGTGTGTAATCCCTGTCAAAAGGGAAAACAACACAAATTTTCTTTTAAACCAAAGAAAGAAGTTTCAACTTCTCAACCACTTGAACTGGTTCACATGTATTTGTTTGGACCATCAAGAATTTCAAGTCTAAATGGGAAGCACTATGTTTATGTTCTTGTAGATGACTTTTCTAGATATACTTGGGTATACTTTCTAGCTCACAAAAGTGAAGCCTGCTCTTCCTTTGTTAAATACTCTAAGTCTGTAGAAAATCTTAGTGGACTTAAGATTAAGACCTTGAGGAGTGATCATGGCCGTGAGTTTGAGAATCAAGAATTTGAATCTTACTGCTCACACAATGGCTATGCTCACAATTTTTATGCTCCTAGGACACCTCAACAGAATGGTGTAGTGGAAATAAGAAACCGAACCCTGCAAGAAATTGCAAGGACTATGCTTAATGAATATGACCTGCCTGTTTACTTTTTGGCTGAAGCTGTAAATACAGCCTGCTATGTTATTAATAGAGTCTTGATTAGACCGGTTCTTAAGAAAACCCCTTATGAGTTGTGGAATAATAGGAAGCCTAAGGTTAATTACTTTAGAGTTTTTGGTTGCAAAGTCTTTATTTTGAATACTAAAGATAATCTTGATAAATTTTCTCCAAAAAGTGATGAAGGAATTTTCCTGGGTTACTCTATGTCTAGTAAAGCCTATAGAGTGTTCAATAAGAAAACCAAATGTGTGGAAGAATCTGTTCACATCAAGTTTGATGAGACTGATCCACATGAGTCTAAAACTTCTCTTGAAGATGTTGAAGAAGACTTATCTGTTCTGGACCTAAATGACAAATCTAAAGAACCTGTAATAAAAACATCCAGTTCTGGACTTTTTCTAGAATCTTCCTCTGTGGAACCCGAACCTATAAATGAACCTGAAATCTCTAGTTCAACCTTTACCAAACCAACTAGGATTCTAAAGAATCATCCTTTAGATGCTGTTGTTGGTAATCTTGATAGAGGAACACAAACTAGAGATTCTCTAAGAAATCAGGTTGAACATCAAGCTTTTCTTTCACAGCTTGAACCCAAAAATGTCAATGATGCTATCAGTGATGAATTCTGGGTAATGGCTACGCAAGAAGAACTAAATCAGTTTGAAAGAAACAAAGTTTGGGAATTAGTGGAAAGACCTAAAGACACTCTTACCATAAGCACTAAATGCGTGTTTAGAAAAAAAGTTGATGAGTTTGGTAATATAATCAGAAACAAAGCTAGGCTAGTTGCACAAGGGTATAGTCAGGAAGAAGGAATAGACTATGAGGAAACCTTTGCACTCGTGGCTAGACTAGAGGCCATTAGGATATTACTTGCTTATGTTGCTCATCTGAATTTCAAACTATATCAAATGGATGTTAAAAGTGCTTTTCTAAATGGATATATAATTGAGGATGTATTTGTGGAACAACCTCCTGGTTTTACAAATCCCCATTTTTCTAATCATGTTTTTAAACTATCTAAAGCTTTATATGGTTTAAAGCAAGCTCCAAGAGCTTGGTATGATAGGCTCAGCTCTTTTCTTATTTCGAAAGGATTTACTAAAGGGATAGCTGATCCTACTCTTTTTATTAAATGTATTTCTAAAGATGTCTTAATAGTACAAATTTATGTGGATGATATTATTTTTGGATCTTCTAAAAATTCTTTATGTGTTGATTTTTCAAAAATAATGCAAAATGAGTTTGAAATGAGTCTAATGGGAGAACTCAAATTTTTCCTTGGATTTCAGATCATTCAAAATAAAAATGGTATTATTTTGAACCAAAGTAAATATATTAAAGATCTTCTAAAACTTTTTTCTTTGGATGGCACCAAAGGCAGTGACACACCTATGAGCACCACTTGCAAGTTGGACAGTGATGAAACTGGTGAACCAGTGGATCAAACCAATTACAGAGGTATGATAGGTATTCTACTGTACCTTACTGCCAGTAGACCTGACATCATGTTCAGTGTATTCATGTGTGCTCGGTTTCAAGACAATCCAAAAGAGTCTCATTTGACTGCTGTTAAAAGGATTTTCAAATATCTAAAACATACTCCCAATTTGGGATTATTTTATCCAAAAGGACAATCATTTGATTTATTAAGTTATTCTGATGCTGATTTTGCTGGCTGCAAGTTAGATAGAAAGAGCACCTCTGGAACATGTCACATTTTAGGCAAGTCACTAGTATCTTGGTGTAGTAAGAAGCAGAATTCTGTTGCATTGTCTACTACTGAAGCTGAGTATATAGCTGCTGGTAGCTGTTGTGCACAAATCCTGTGGATGAAACACACTTTACTAGACTATGGATATCAATTCAAACATGTCTCTATAAGGTGTGACAATACAAGTGCTATTAACATTTCTAAAAATCCAGTATCCCATGCTAGGACAAAACATATTGATGTGAGACATCACTTTCTGAGGGATCATTATCAAAAAGGTGATATCACTATTGAGTTCATTGGCACTGAACATCAGTTAGCTGATATTTTTACAAAGCCTTTGAATTCTGAGAGATTAAGTTACATCAAACATGAGTTAGGTATGATTAACTATAGCACAGTTGAAACCTCACAGTTGAAACCTCACAGTTGAAACCTCACAGTTGAAACCTCACAGTTGAAACCTCACAGTTGAAACCTCACAGTTGAAACCTCACAGTTGAAACCTCACAGTTGAAACCTCACAGTTGAAACCTCACAGTTAGACCTCACCGGTGTACCTCACTGTTACATCTCTCTGTAGGCTGTTTCGCTGTTTAACCTTATTTTATTTTTGCGGGAATTCAAACCGTCTCTTTTTTTATACTTTTATTTCTAAATACCTAAATGATAAAATCTAGAACATCGAACATATCTCAATCCACTCATCTCGACCCTTGCTCTCTCAAGTCCTAAGCCCTAAACCTTCAACCGAACCTCGAAACCTCATTCAGTTCCAATGGCCAGAACAAAGCGACCCCCGACTGTCAATGAAGATGCACCAATGCCGAAGAGGACTCGAGTCGAATCCAGTGGCACCGAGAACGCCTCGATAAGACCTGTTAATCCACATCTGACTAAGAGAGAAATAGTTGCTGAGAAGGAGCTAAGTGAAGAGTGGATTTTATCGAGCAGATCATTAGTACTGGCAGTGCTTAATGAGCAAGGATGGACCGAATGCTTAGCAAACAATAATGGACCGTACTATCCGAAGCTGGTGAAGGAATTCTATGAATATCTACAGTTCGAGGAAGAGGATGATCTGCATAGACTGGTATCCAGAGTAAACGGCAATGAAGTCAGTTTTTCATCCGTTGAATGGGCTGCATGTTTAAGAGTTCCTCATGAGGGTATTTACAACTACTATTCTGGAGCGGCTCCTCCAAATAGTGGAATCTTTGATCATGAGACGGCTCTGGAAGAACTGACAGGCAATGGCACAGTAAGAAAGATTATTGCTGCTGAAATGAGTGGAGAGGACAGGCTTCTGTTTAAGTTTATTCAGCATGTACTGAGTCCTAGAAGAGGAGATTTTGCAACTCTGAAGCACCAGGATATTTACTTGATGTACTTATTAAAACATGGAAGAAAGGTCAACCTTTGTAGGTTGCTGATGGATCAGATGGAGGACATGATAAAGGCAAGCTCAAAATCAAGTGCCTTATTTCATGCTAAACTCATTTCGGTAATGTTGAAAGTGAAAGGTGCAGCTGGAAGTCAGGAAGACTTGATAGTGGCAAAGAACAGTGTATGTATCTCGAAAGTAATCTGAAAATTCATGAGGATCAGTTGGAATCCCTGAAAGAAATCATGGGTGAATGATGAGGAGAGAATCTATGAGAAATTTAGCCCTTCTACTCATCCCTCTAGACCGAGAGATAGGAGAGATCCAGGCTTAAAGCCTAATGAGCCTGAACCTGTATACTCAGATAATGAACAGACTGCAGTAGTTGGTGACTCTGCAAGAGAGAACACCCCAATTGATGAAGGGAGTGATCTTGAGACTACTCACAGTCCTGTCAGGACAGTGACGTTTGGAGCAGCAAGCCCTCCAAAAGAACTACCTAGTAGAGAACCTGTTCTAAGAGACAGTGAGACTGAGTCTATAGAAGAAGAAGAAGAAGAATCTCAATATTTTGTCAAGGACACCTCTGACGAGGATGATACAGTCGAAGCAGAAGAGGCTGGAGCATCAAATGAAAATCAAGAAACTGTTGCAGAAGATGAAGAGGAGATCAGTGGTGAAGAAACAGAAAAACTTAGTATGATCCCTCTAATAGGGTATACAGACAAGTCAGTGTCTGACCAGGAAGCAGAAGTGGTCTCTACTACTGTTGTCATGGAAGTGGTTGATGACTCAACAGAGAGGGAGGCTAACCTCACTGCTGAACCTACAGAGAAAGCAAATATGGAACCTGCTAGAGCTATAGAAGAGAACTTAGAGTTACCCAGAGTCGAGCAGATAGTAGAAAATGTTCAGGAAGGAGCTCCAAGTGAGGGGGAGCGTTTTGGTTCAGTCTCTGTACTGTATGATATAGAAGGATGGACCTCAGATCCAGGATACATGGTGTTAGGACTCAATTATGAGGATTCAGATGAGGAAAACCAACCACCAAGAAATCCAGTTATCCTAACTAACAACTCTCCAGTGTTATAAACTGAAAGATTGGCCACCAAGGAAGACCTTGAATCCTTAAAGAATGAAATGAAGGAGACCATCAGATAGTCTGTTGCTGAATTGAAAACCAGTCTTTTTGATGAGCTGAAAAATGTAGAACAATCCTTAGAATTATCTCTTGGATGTGTTGTGGGAAGTCCAATCAAAGAAGTGATGGATGAAATGAAAGTGTGCCACACTCAAATTGAAAGCTGGACTGGAGCAGTAGTGGCCCTCAGACAATCAGTTGCTTCTTTAACTGCCCTGAGCAGTTCTCAGACACAAGTGGCCAGTGAGATTCGATACATCAAAGAAGTGGTCAAGCAGTTTGTGGAAGTATTTGAGGCTTTCAAGAAATCAGTAAAAGAAGACTTTAGCAATCAGGATGTTGTCATTCAGAAAGTGATTGGAAATCTGACTCAATCTTTCAAGGAGACAGTGGCATTCTCAGTCAAGTCCCTTCCTTCATCTAGCTCTCCTGTAGACCTTGAGCAGTTTAGAAGCCTGCTCAGAGAAGAGCTTACTCAGGCCCGTGCAAATGACACATCAGACCTACAGATCCTTGCTACTACAAGAGAAGTCAGTGGCTTTGTTCGTGAGCACCTGCAGGCTGCTACTGCTTCTCAGGAGGCCATCAAAAGTAAAGTGGATCATTACTTTGATCGGATTTTCACCAAGCATCAGTTGAACCATCACTTCAAGATCATGCTAGAAACTATGAAGCTGCCTCCTGTTACTCAAGCTTTCAAAGAACAAGTTAGCAAGCTACGAGAGTTGACCCCGGCTTTGGATAAATTCTTGGAAAACAAAAATGACTTCTTATCTGCCACGGACAGAGGAGGAAACATCATCATGGATTTCAGGAATCTGCTTCTACCTTTTCTTCATGTGGACTGCACACCTGTTATAGTTCCTCCTACCCTACCTGTCTCCAACCCCAGTGGTTCTTCAGTAATGTCTTCTGTTGATGCCCTCAGAAGCCTTAGACCACTGATACCTCGGCAAGCTACTCACTACAGGCCTTCAGGAGCATTTGTTGCTGCCCCTCCAGACATTCCTGTTACAATTCCTAAGCCTGTTGATCTTTCACCTACTGCTCCATCTTCTTCCTCCAAAGGAAAAGATCCATTACCTACAGATGAAGAGGATTGAGTCTGTTTATGTTTTTTTCTGATAGGGATCATGTATTCACGTTTTGGTCCATGTAATGTACTCATTATTAATACAATGTTTATTTTCTCTCTCTCTGTCTTTCTTTTTGTTAATCACAAAGGGGGAGAAATAGGGAGAAATAGGGAAAACTCGGGGGGGAAATGAACCTATACAAAGAGGGAGAAATCCTTGAGGATTATACCTAATTTTTTGTGCTCATATTGCTAATACTGTGTTTTGCACACTTCTCTCTGATACATCTATATTTCATTCCATACTGACATAATTTGTGATTATCAAAAAGGGGGAGATTGTTGGAATCACCTGTTTTGATAATCCCAAATCATGCTTACACATTGATTATGATGTATTAAAACCTTGCATTAATCTTATTATTCTATGATTAAACGTATTTTATTCTAAACAGTTCATATTCTTACAGTAGTATTTACAGTAGTATTTACATAAGTTTAGTATTGTTTTCTAACAGTCAGAGTTTTCTTTTCAAAGTCATAGTTACAGCTAACTGTCACCTTAAGTTACTGTTGCAATAAGTTCACAGTTACAAGGTTACAGTCGAAGACTAATACAAGCTTACAGTCACGAGTCTACCGCTATCTATTGTCAAAGCTCACAGACAAAGGTCACAGTTACAAGACTTCTGTTCAAAGTTTTCTCTGCTCAAGTTCACAGTCGAACAAGCCTACAGTCATAAGTCTACAGTCAAGGTTACAGTTAGACAGCTTCTGTCGACTAAGTCTACTGATGATCGAGGTCTACAGTTGACAAAGGTTACAGTTCTACAAATTTGATATTACAAGTCTACAGTTAGAGAGGCTACAGTTACATGGAGTAAAAGCTACCATTGCAAGCCTACAGACAGCAAGCCTTTTTTTGAAATCAGCAGTCAGAAGGAAGTCCACAGTTGGAAGACCACAGTTGAAGTCCACAGTGACATACATTCTCGACCAGTCTATTATTATTATATTTCTACTTTTTTCTTTACCAATTTGATTAATACTAATCTAACGGTCATGTCTAGACAAATTAATACACCTAACATTATTTATTGATATTTGCAGACATATCAAGAAATAATACAATGTACGAGGAAGATTGCACGTGTAACTCAAGACTATTTATCTTGTCGGCCTCGGGTGAACAAAAAGGGCATATATGGAGGAGTATAAAAAGAAGAGAGAAGAATTCAAGAAAAAGAACGAATGGAACAAAAAGAACAGTGACATACACGAATACACACAGAGTCTAACATCTACAACTGAGAAGGAGATACGCATATACACAAAAAGAAGAACTCTCGAGCAAAAGAGTCTCAAGTGAACCGACTGAAAGAACCATCTCCTAAAAGCCATGCTGTGAAGCACTCAAACTCAAAGAAGCTGATCACTTGAACATCTGGAAGTCTGGAAATCACAACACTCTGTTTTAGTGTCAACTTACAGAAAAAGGACCAAAGCTTCAAGTCACTCATTCCTACGAGTCCAGAACTGATCTGCCAACACTATAGAGCACTCTAAACCTTCTTCTTTATATCTCTTGCTCTACTGTGTTTAAGTGTTTTACATTTGTGAGCAGTGTGTTAGTATTACACACACTGTCTCCTGTTCTTAAACTGAGGGATACTGAAAATCCCTATCCCAAACCTTTTTACATTTGTTACCCACGTATAACTGTGGAAGAAGCCTGGTGTGGCTTGGTCATTTGTTTTCCCACGTATAACTGTGGAAGAAGCCTGGTGTGGATTGGTCATTTGTTTTCCCACGTATAACTGTGGCAGAGGTTGTCAAACCTGGACAGTTTGTGAAAACTGTTGTAAAGCCCGATACAGGCTGTGTATCAATCCTTTTTATAAAATTGCTTGGTGGCAGGTGATCACCAAGTGGAAGAGGACTAAGTCTTAGCTTAAGACTGAACCTCTTGTTTGAAATAGCTTGTTATTCTTTTCTTTACTTTGCTTTCCCTTTTCCGCTGTGCTCCTTTTTGTAAACAAGAAATCTGTTTTTGCAAATACTCTGATAGTCAATTTTGGTTAGTGTGTATAAGAGATTTGTTTAGTAAACTTGTTTCAAAAGTAAAGTTAGTCATCAAACTAACCTTACTGAGGATTAATCAACCTTAGAGAAACCCGTTGAACAATAAGTCACCTATATCTCTACTGCCTTAATTGACTGGGCTGTTTTTCAATTTGGGGGATTTAATCTTAAAGTTTTTAACAGAAATTTTTAATTGGAACTCAATTCACCCCCCTCTTGAGTGTCCACTCCGACCAACAGGTCTATTGCACTGCATATGTTTTCCTAGTGCCACAGACCTATGATACAACCTGGATATCCTAAGCTGACCCGCCCTGCTACCTCTGAGATCCCGGTGTTTGGCTACCACGACCATGACCACCACCTCAGCCTGAACATCCAGACGTATTCCAATTCCCTGACTGGTAAGAAGATGCTGGTCCTGCTCCTACACAGAGTGTCTGGACAAAACCCCACTCACTATTCACTGGTGGAAAAACCCTTCAAAAATTCTGAACATGAACCATCTTGCCGCAAACTCAACACTCCACTGGGTCACAAGGACACTAAGGTCTCTTGTGCCCCTCTTTACTGCACTAGTAGTACATTATCTGGCCACCTAAAGAATTATTCTATCTAGTACTACCACCATGAGATAAATTCATATTCCTCTTCCTCTTGCTGATATAAATAGTACTAGAGACCGGTGCCAAACCTCCCTGGTCCGCACCACTAGTTTCCCACAGGTTCCGCTCAGTAATCAATGCCTGGTTCACAATATCATGCACTGTAGGAAACATAAAAACAATCACCAGTGCTCAAATGTCATATCTAAGTCCATCCTCAAAGCATCTAGCCCTAAACGTCTCATCGCTCACCATAACATGTGCAAAACGTTGTAGCTCAGTGAAGTAGGAACAATAGTCCATCACTAACATGGCGCCCTACTGCAGATTCATGAACTCTCGGGATCAATCAGCCCTTAGCATCTCTGGAAATAAAAATTCATAGAATACAGCTTGAAAATATTCCTACACCATGTCTTAGTGATGCTCAATCTGGGTAGTAACATCCAATAATCTCTTGGCGGAATCATGCAGCATGTAAGTAGCAAGCTTGACCCTCCTCCTAGGAGGCATCCTCAGATTCTCAAAGATCATCTTCAAAGAATCGATCCATGACTCCACAGCCTATGGTCCTCCATCCATTGAAAACGTAGGCATATTTTGCGGCTAGAATATACATGTAAACTCTTCCATAGATATGGAAACCTCTAGTGTTCCTTGAAAGTTGTGCATGAACCACATGAATCCTTCATGGAACTGCACATCTGTGCCTGCGTCCGGTACAATAGACAGCACCGCATCTGAAACTACTGTAGGATTCATCGGTAGCCCATGGCCTAACATCTCTAGAGTATAATCGTTGCCACTCTCTTGGTGAACAACTCGTAGTCGTCTCGGCGGCATGACTCTACAAGGTCAAACACACACCTTAGATCAGGATTATCAAGGATTGAAATCTAAGAGACTAAGAAGGGAAAAAGAGAAGGAAAGCACTCAATTTTTACAAAAAATGACTACATGGTGTTTATAATCCCTACATGGCGTGTTCCCATAATCCATTCACATGGGCGTGTACTTTGGCTAGATCTGGTCATGTAACGCCCCAAACACATGACATGTTGTCTTAACACATGGTGTGTACTTGAATCTTCTTTACCTGCCCGAGTCCTTCTACATGGTTAATCCACACAGCTCTCCTAATAAAAGAATACACGGCGTGTTCAAGGTAGACACGACGTCTACTAGACAAGCTTACTGGTCGGTGTTGTTAGTGACACGGCCTGTGTACCCAGGCTACACTACACGGTGTCTTCTAGCTGAATATTCCCTGTACTAAGAAGCCCCAACTGACCCGTGTTGTTGGCTACCTGGCTGGATACCTGGTTCAGACTACACGGCGTGTTCAATCCTGAAACGATGTGTATAGCTTAAGGTTCAGCCATCCGTGTTGTTAGTTACGCGGGCAGACACAAGGTCAACCCTACACGGCGTGTACAATTGGTACATGGCATGTTTCCCCATGAACTTCCTTATCCCGTGTCCCTACCCACACGGCCTAGGACATGGTTAGAGACTACATGGCATGTACATAAGGTATATGGAATGTACTTAGGAAAAACAGTTTCTTCCTAAATAGAATAACACATGGCATGTAGTCAAAACTACACGGCGTGTATTTTGGTTTTTTCCAGACAGTAAGACTTAGAAACTACTCTGGAGTCCAGAAAAACATCGAAACGAACATCAAAGTGCCAAATTTTGATCTGTGAGGGCCCATACTCCCCACGAACCAAATCATGGCATCTTATACGTGTTATAACAAGGTAGAAAAGTTGATGATCCACCAAATTCAGGTTGAAGAGGGTCCATACTCTTCAAGAACCAAAGTTTGGTGTTCATTCACAAAACCTCACATAAAAATACCATATCGAATAGTATTTATTTTATTAAGGCATCTATCACAACAACATGAATTTTCTAGCACAACATCTATCACAGAAACATATGATTTCTAATACACCAACATGGCATAGAAAATATGCATGACATGTGATTCTAACATATGCCTAAATGACACATGTGATGACATACCCTTATCTCATCAGGTTGCAACAAAATTAAACCCAATTATAAAATATAAACATCACACCACAAGTGCATCACCCAACGGTAAAAATCAAATCAACTGTAAAATCGCAAAACAAGAAAAATTGAAATTAAACAAGGTAGATTGGATTTTCCTTGTACACGAGTTAGCTACTCTTGGGCAAAACTTATTACCTAGTATATACTCTTTCTTTTCCCTAGATAAATGCTTCAAACAGTAAGCCAAGAGAAAATAATTCCTCTGATACCACTTTGTAACGTCCTGGATCCGGGTGCCACACAATGGGTGACCCAAACCCGATTGATCACATGACCTCAAGTGAATTTCCCTAAACGCTAGAGGCTTCCAACTAGCAGTGAGGGCCTAGAACCGAGAGTGGGGAACATATTCCCTCATTTGTCAAAGTGTGGCACCACAGAAAAGAAAAAAAATATTAAATCATACAAAAGTGGAAGCAGTAAAAATTATAAACCTGAAGTGGAAAACAGAACTGAATTTAAAAGATAACCAATAGTCATATATATGATGATGAAACAAGTCACTAATTCTAAGAAAGCATCCAAAATAGGATACACTGTAATCAGATATTATACAGCACAAAGTACAAAGTACAATCAAACAAAACCAAAGTAGTGCAATAGTAATGTAGCAGCATTGTAAGCCTAATCTCGGTCCCATGCTCTCCTACTCCTCTACAACAATCATGTACTCATGTAGGGACTCTTGTACTTATCGACACCTATAGAAATATAATCTGTTTGGGACCAAGACATGACCCAAATAGGGTGTCAAAAATAAATCCCAATTGACAACCACCAAAGGCCCATTCCCAACTGTCAGTGAAAAATGTGCAATGACAGTGTGCAATAATGAAATACAGTAAACTAGGAAGTACTCAAAAGTAACTATTCCTACCAGTTACATTGTCATTTTAATAATTATTTAACAATTCCAAGCCAATGATTTAGCTTGGTAGGTACAACATAAGAAATCACCATAGTGAATATTCAAAGTAAAAATTGTCCTCAGATGTGAAAATCCTTACCCTCAGGTAAACAAAAACAAAACCATCAGGTGACTGCCCTTAGGCATAATGAATATTTCTCTCAAGTGTAAGAACCGTTGCCCTCAATATAAACAAAACATTTCCCTCAGGCTAAACAAAACATTTCCCTTAGGCTAAATAAAACCTTTCCCTTAGGCTATAAATAAGAAAAGCAAGTAACCGGGCCGAGACCAAAGCATAAGAAAGAAATTTATATTTGTTTCCTCTCAATAAAACTCAAAACATGTTATAATCACAGCATACCCACGGGTATCCTAGAAAAATGGCTAAATAAGGGAAACACACCCTCGGGGTGGACCTGGATCAAAGAAATGATCTCAAACAGCAGTTTATACTTATTCATTAGATTTCCTATAAAATTCTAGGTATATCAACAGTCAAAGTCTCATCCATACGACACCTCAAACATGGGCGTGTGGCTCAATGGTGAAAAAAATCAACTTGACAGTTGAAATTAAACGCAAGACAACCTACCTTGATCTCCTCTGATCGATATACGTGAAAGATGCTTCCTTAAATGACCAAGAACAACGTACATCTGAGATGAAATATTACACGTTCAAACCAAAATAACATCTCGTAGGGAACTAATTGGAAGGAGAGACTCAAGGAGAGGGAAGATCTTACCCAAACGGTTCAAACGAGATCAACGATAGAAGAATTGGGGTCTTGATGAGCGATCGAGAGCCCATCCAAATATCGACCTCCTCTCCCACAGCTCCTGGTGAGTGTTATGTCTCCTCTTCCGAAAGAGGAGGCTAATGCTTGTTTTTAACAAAAAAACATAACCACACAGTGTGTACTCTCAAGTACACAGTGTGTACTATCCTTTTAAACTGTTCCTCTAGTGGCTAATTTCCAGCACCTCACTGTTCATCTTCCAACTTGATTACACGGCGTGTATTACTAATTACACGGCGTGTACAATCATTTCTCTAGTGGCTACGTACACCGCCTTACTGTTCATATGTCGACTAATAACATGGAGTGTATTACTAATTACACGACATGTAGTTAGTTTTTACACCCTTATTCACTGACAATCCTACACGCCCTGTATTCTCATCTGAGATGGCCAAAGTACACAGCGTGTGTACAAAAGTACATGGTGTGTACCCATAAATTTGTGATTTTTCCAAATTTCCCTTGTTTTCTCAAAAACACTTAAGGAAAAAGGAAAATAAGAAACCTGTACCTCAATAATAAGAACTGGGTTCTTACAAACTTTCCCCCTTAAAGAAATTTGTCCTTAAATTTACCTTCCAAGGGTGGTGAAGATAAAGCTGAGAACAATTCTGGCCATTGAGCACGTACATCAGTCTCCTGCTCCCAAGTTTCTTCTTGCACTCGTCCATGCTGTCATAGCACCACTATGAGAGGAACTGACCGACCTTGGAGAAACGTTGTGCTCTTATCAACAATACAAATTGGATGCTCCTCAAAGGATACATAAACCTAAAGTTCAACATACTAGGGCTGAAAATTTTGAGACGGTTTTAAGTGATAACGGTGCAACTGAGATACATGGAAGACATCATGTTTGGACCGATAAATATGTGGTAACTACAACTGATAGGTAACCGGACCTACTCTCTCTAGAATCTCAAACGATCCTACATACCTCAGTGAAAGTTATCCCTGTCTCCGGATCCACCTGTGCCCTAAACTCAGTGAAACACGCAAGAAAACCTGATCCCCGACCACAAAATCCACGGGTTGTCTGAGGTGATCAACATAAGATTTCTGATAAGACTGTGCAGTATCCATCCACTTTTGAATCAACTAGACCTGCTCTCAGGTATCCTACATGAGAAGTGGTCCCAGTAAATATGTCTCACCTACCACCAACCAGCACAAGGGTGATCGGCATGGCCTACCATATAAAGCCTCCTAAGGGGCTATCTCAATAGTTTCCTGAAAACTATTATTGTAGTCAAATTAAACGAAAGATATGTGCTTCTCCCAAGAGTCCCAAAAGTCCAGGACGCATGCACGCAACATGTACTCTAGAACCTGTATTGCATACTCTGACTGGCCATCGGTTTGAGGGTGGTAAGCTGTGCTCAAAAGCACCTGTGTACCTAGTGCCCTCTGAAAACACTGCCGTAAATGAGATGTAAACCGAGCATCCCTATTTGAGACGATAGATAGAGGGACCCCATGAAAACATACTACTGCTCGGATATACAACTTCTCGAGCTTGTCAACACCGAAGGTCTCCTTGATTAGGGAAAAGTGAGATACCTTTGTAAGTCTGTCCACAAATTCCCATATGGCATCATTACCTCGAGGTGACCTCGACAACCCGGTCACGAAGTCCATTGTGACATCATCCCATTTCCACTCCAGAATGGGTAACTTTTGTAACATTCTGGCCGGCCTCTGATGCTCTGCCTTCACCTGCTGAATGGTGGAACCTCTCGTAACAAAACCAGCTACCTCTCTTTTCATACCCGACAACCAATACTGACATCTCATGTCATGGTACATTTTAGTGACTCCAAGATGCACTTCCCTAGTGGAATCATGAAATTACCACATCAAATCCTCCCGTATATCCCCTGGAACCCATACTCGTCCATGGATACAAAGTACCTCATCATCACCTATCATCCAACCCGGAAGAGGGTCCTCACTTGCCGCCAACTCTTGTAGAACTAGGCCTTATGAATCTGATAGTTGTCTCATCCTCACTCTATCTAAGAGGGTAGATGTCATAGCTAAGGTTGAAGGATAGGTTCACCCATGACTATCGTGCACCACCAAATGCATCTCGGAGAACAAAGCTATAAGATTCCACTCACCACTGGACTCTTACACTGCCTGTATCTGAGTCCATATACTCAGTGCATAAACTACTATATTTCCTTTACCAGGTGTATAGGCAAGCTCAAAGTCAAAGTACTGAAAGTATTCAACCCGCCTTCTCTGTCTCAAATTCATGTCACGTGGGGTAATGATATATTAAAGACTTTTGTGGTCTGTAAACACCACAAAATGTTCTCCTAAGAGATAATGTCTCCAATAGAATAACGCATGAAAAACTACAGCCAACTCGTGATCATGCATTGGGTAATTCCTCTCATGTGGTCTCAACTGCCGAGACCCATACGCAATTACCCGATCACCCTGCATCAACACTGCTCCCATACAGATACTTGATGCATTGCAATAAACTGTGTAGCTCTTCCCTTACTCTGGAAGTATCATGACTAGTGCCGATATCAACCTTCCATTCAGCTCCTGAAAGGCTATCCCGCAAGATCCTGACCAAAGTAACTTCATACCCATCTTAGTAAAACACATCAACGGTGCTGCTAAGCGGGAGAAGTCATGTATTAATCACTTGTAGTGACTTGACAAACCTATGAAACTTTGTATTTTGAACACATTCTTAGGTTGTTCCCAGGAAACTACTGCTCTCACTTTCTCCAGGTCTACCGCAACTCCTTCCTCTGAGATAATATGACCCAAGAAGTGAATCTGGTCTATCTAAAAGTGGCACTTTGAGAACATAGAATATAATTGATGCTCCCTCAGTGTACTCCGTATGATCTCATGATGTGTGTCATATTCATGTTGAGTGTGAGAGTACACCAAGATATCATCCATGAAGACTACCACAAAAGAATCCAGATATCATTGGAACACACAATTCATCAAAGACATGAAAACGGTTGGCGTGTTTGTGAGTCTGGACGGCATGACCAAGTACTCATATAGACCATATCAGCTTCGAAAGGCTATAAGCGGTATGTCCGTAGGTCTAACCCGCAACTAATTATATTAGGATCTCAATTAAATCTTTGATAACACTCATTCTCCTCAAATTTGATCAAAAAAACATCAATCCTTGGCAAGGGATATCATTTCATGACTGCCAACTAGTTCAGCTTCCGATAATCCACACAAAGTCTGAGGGTACCGTCCTCCTTCTTCGCAAATAGGATAGCCAAACCCCGAGAAGAAGTACTAGGTCGGAAGAAACCCTTTAATGGCAAATCCTCTAACATCCTCTTGAGCTCCTAAAATTATAGTGTAGCCATCCTATAAAGAGGAATGGACAGCAATGCCGCTCTTGGAACAAGCTCAATAGAGAAGTCCACCTCTCACTCCAGAGGTAGACATGAAAAGTCATCTAGAAAGACATCCCTAAAACGATTAACCACTAGAGGGAAATCCTTCTGAAAATTTTCTCGGTTGTCTAGATATAAACTCACAATTCTAGATATCACTCAACATCACCCATGATGCTCGGTCCAGCTTGGCTCGCATGGACATCCCATTCTCCCTTTTATAGAAACTCTCTGCCCTCTGGCGACGTGAAACTCACCCTGTGATGGTAGCAATATACAAAGGCTCAAAAGGTTACCCACCAGTCCATTCTGAGAATGACATCATAGGTTGTCATCTCTAAGACATTGTGGTCCATGGAAAGTGACACCCACAAACCTCTAGGGGGCACTCCTTGCACTGACGCACACCTGCTGTTCTAATTCCAAATGGAGTGTCTATGTAACGACAAGAATCCCGAGCCACCCAACTGGGGCCCCGTACCCGGTTCTCCACATGACCTCAAGTGATTTTCCCCAAATTCCAAAGGATTATGACTAGCAGCGAGGGCCTTGATGAGTCATTGGGGAAACTATGACCTCATTTGGTAAAGTATACAATGGAGAGGAAATAACAGTCAATATCAGAAGCAGTAAACACCATACAATAACTAAAACTAAATAGTTGAAGAAATGAATATATAGTAATAATAATAATGATGCATCAGGTACAAGTATCTAAGGAAATAAGAAAACACAACAAAATGTTGAAATAAAATTGAGAAACAAGGTACTAAAAGTAGACAAAAACTCCAGTACCATCGCAAGCCTAATCTCGGTCCTATGCTCTCCAGCTCCAACCAGCAATCATGTACCTGAAGTAGAGGGGCCACCATCCCTATCTACACCTGCAACCATATAACCTGTTTGGGATGAAAAACAGGACCCAAACAGGGTGTGAGACTAATCCCAGTAGGAAACCACCACAAGATATGTGCCCTACTATCAGTGAGCAATATAACAAAAGTATAGGAAATAAATGCTGCAGAGAAACAAGAGTACACTAAAGTAAAAAATCCTTCCAATATCCATTTACATTTATTTATTAATTTAATTCATTAATTTAATTATCAACAAGGAATCTAGAAAAAAGCTCTATATTCCCATGGCATAGCAAGTAACACAACAACTATCTCAGTAGACTACCTAAACAACAAGCAGTACAAAACCCAAGCTTGTTCTTTGGCTTGGTGGACTCATCACAACCAACCAAACAATACTCACACTGACACTCTAGGTGGCTCATACTGGCAGACCCCTCTAGTCATGTAATCCTACAAAGGCACATACACTCTGGGAATCTCTCACCGTCAATTCCCCTGTGATCTTGCAACGATATCTATAGACTCTCTGAGGAAGCACATACGTATAATTTTTCATGTGGTCTCGATACATGCATAAAATAAGGAAACTCTTGGGAAGCACAAAGTCCAATTCTTGTAGTTCCTACATACGAAACTATTTTATAACAGACTCTCTAGGGAAGCCCTTAATCATTAATTCCCTCTTTTGTCTATAGCACCAGGTTCTCACATCCCTGAGCAGTCTTGTCGTGCATAATCGATTGTCATCAACCATAAGTAAGTTCAATAATCTACTTGGATAATAGCTACAAAGCATCAAAAACATATAAACATTAGGCAATACATGTAATCAATTATATCAAGGAAGGAAAACAATGCAACAAGGTCTACCTCACAGGAAACCTAAGCCAAACGGCGATAAACATCCAAAACAAGGGAAACACCCATGGGGTGATCCTCAAAACATGCTAACAAGAAATAATTATTCATTTAATAGTTTCAAACATGCAAGCAATAAAAGGTAGATAATAATGCATGATCAAAACCCTAACCTGAGATACCTGATACATGGTTATCTGACACTTTTGAAAAACAAAAACTCAAAGAAATTCAACATAAGGCAACAAAACACCTACCTCGATCCTAGGAGATCGATATAGTTGAACCTCGGCCCATGAATCGGCCTAGAATGGAGTAAATCTGCAAAAAAGTATAAAACGTTCGACCTATGATAACTCTCATAAGATAGAGAATCAGGAAATATGGAGAAAGTAGAACCAAGAACTGACTGCTGCGATTCTATTGCAACCAACGGAGTTCAATTTGGACAACTGGTGGCAGATCGATGGCTCGAAGAAGATCAACGGTCGTACCCTCACTCCCGGTCAAAGAAGCTGGAGAAGAAGAAGTTTTTGGGGTTAAGACGCGACCTCAGTTCGTTTAAAGGAAAAAAGAAAGTACACGGTGTGTACTTTTAGAGTACACGGCGTGTACTAGGATTTTATGTACTCTACATTAAGCGGTATCCACATCACCCCTACATGGTCATGTGTGTATCCATGACATGGCCAGCACACGTTCTCAAGTGGCGTCAAAGTACACAACGTGTACTTAGAAAATTTCCAGATTCTCTTCTTTTCCCAAAAAACGACGAGAAAAGGAAACACATACCTGAAAAAAAGTTCCAGGTTCTTACAAACTTCCCCCTTTAACGAAATTTGTCCCCGAATTTCCCTAACAAGGTGGCGAAGAAGAATCCTCGAACAACTATGGCCACTGTGATCGCATATCAGCCCCCCTCTCCAATTTCTCGTCCTGTACACGATCGTGCTACCATAGAACTCATACCAGAGGAACAGACCGGCCACGAAGTACCTTTGCACTAAGTTCAAAAATCCTAATAGGATTCTCAATGGATGATGCATACTGCTCTAGCTCAACCACCTCGGGTTAAAAAACATGATACGGGTCTGAGAAATAGCGTTGAAGCTAAGAAACATGGAAGATGTCATACATAGCCTGGTACCTCTGAGGTAACTGCAATCTATAAGCTACCAACCTGACTCTCTCTAGAACCTCAAACAGTCCGATGTATCTCGGTGAAAGCTTACCCTGTCTCCTGATCCTCTTGTGTCCCAACCTCGGGGTAACACATTGAAAGACCTGATCTCTAACCTTGAACTCCAAAGGCCGTCTCCACTGATCAACATAAGATTTCTACTAAGACTGTGTAGTATCCATATTTTTCCAAATCAATTCCACCTGTTCTATGGTCTCCTGAACAAGACAAGGTCCCAGTATAGTTGACTCTCCTACCTCCATCCAACACAAGGGTGATTGGCATGGTCTACGGTACAAAGCCTCATAAGGTGTCATCTGAATAGTTGCTTGAAAACTATTATTGTAGGAAAACTCCACTAGAGGTATATGTCTCGCCCAATAACCTCCAAAATCAAAGATTCATGCTCATAGCATGTCCTCTAGCACCTAAATCATGCGCTCTGACTAGCCATCTGTCTGGGGATGGTAAGCTGTACTCAGAAGTACATGTGTACCCAAAGCCTTCTATAGCCCTTTCCAGAAATGCGATGTAAAGAGGGCGTCCCTATGTGAAATGATAGTACTTGGAACCCATGCAAGCGTATAATCTCATGGATTTACAACCGTCCAAGCTCATCAACACCGAAAGTCTCCTTAATCAGTAAGAAGTGAGAAACCTTCGTGAGCCTGTCAATGGCCACCCATACCGCGTCATTCCATCAAGGAAATCTTGGTAACCTTGTCACAAAGTCCATCGCGAAATCATTCCAATTCCACTTGGGAATGGGTAGCTGTTGTAAAAGCCCTACTGGTCGCTGGTGCTCCACCTTCACCTGCTGACAGGTGGAACACCTCATGAAAAAAACAGCAACATCCCTCTTCAAACCTGGCCACCAATACTGGTGGTGTAGATCACGATACATCTTGGTGATGCCAGGATGAAATGCCCAATCTGAGGAATGAAATTCTCGAATTAGCTACTCACGTATATCTACAGGCAGCCACACGCGTCCCTGGAAATTCAAGATATCACCCTCACCTATGGTCCATCCAAGAAGAGGTTCCTCTCCTGACACGCTTTCTCATAGGAATATGCCTTCAGAATCTGATAGCTGCCTCATTCATACTCAGTCAGGAAGGGTAGAGGTAACAACTATAGAAGAATGAAAAGTCTGACCATGTCTGTCGTGCACCTCCAAATAAATTTCAAATAACATAGCCATAAGTTTCCACTCGCTGCTTGCCTCACTACTACAAAAACGGCCTATATCAGTGCTAAAAAAAATCTTTAACAGTGCTAAAGAAGCCCTATAAAGCTCAGTACTAATATAGGGGGGTCCCTTTTATCAGCGCTTAAAAAAGCGCTGATAAAGGCCCCTTTTATCAGCACTAAAAAAAGCGCTGATAAAAGACCCCTTTATCAGTGCTTTTTTTAGCACTGATAAAGGTCAAAAAAAAAATTAAATATAATACAGGGGAGTGCTTTTATCAGTGCTTCACACCCCCTTTATCAGCGCTAGGATGTCTCCCGCGTGCTTCCCTTCCAGCACATCCTCATACGCGCGCACCCCCTTCGCTTCCACCAGAACTCGAACCCGGGACCTCCCCCTTTCATTGTTGCACCATTACCACTATGCTATTTCATTTTTTTTCTCTATTTAGTGATATATAAATATATATATAGTTATATTTATTCAAATATTGATTCATATATTGATATAGATTCATATTAATATAAATATATTTATTCATATATTAGTATATATATATATATTAATTCGTATATTAATATATTTATATATAAATTTTTAGTTATAATTTTTTATACATATATTTATTTGTATATTAATATATACATATAAGATTAGTTTTAAATATATTTACGAAAAAATATTTTTTTATGTGTGTTTATAAATAAATAAATACATGCATACATACATATATATATACAACTCACATACATATATATATACAACACATAGACACACACAAAGACACACACACACAAAAACACATTTATATTTACGAATAAATACATATATATGTGTATTTTAAAATCCATAGAATGTACAGATAAGATTAGTTTTAAATGAATTTATGAAAAAATATGTTTTTGATGTGTGTTTATAAGTAAGTAAATAAATAAATACATATATATATATATATACAACACATAGACACCCACACAGACACCCACACACACACATACACATATATATTTACGAATTAATACACACACACATATATATATATATTTGAAAATACATAAATAATTAAAACGAACATATCATATAATTTAGAATTCTGTTTCAACGCCACAACCAGTGAAATCGAAGAATATGAAACAGTATTTGATATGATATGTGGTACAGGCCTAACGGACATCCAGATCAAAAGTTATACTTGTTTGAATGTTAAAAAATCAGGGTATCCTGACTAAAAACTCAGTTTTGGATGCCTTCTAGGCCTTTTTGGGGATCGACAAATGTGATAGGGGCTTTACCTCAATCACTAGCGTGTAGAGCTCATCGTAGGATTTGATTTGATATGCTGTAGAGCTCAAACGGACACCAGGATCAAAAGTTATGGATGTTTGAAGTTTGAGTTACATTTTCATCATATTTTAGATCTTTTATTAATTTTTTTGATTTTTTGTGTCCTCAAATTGTTATTAAATGATTTTTAATCATTAATAATTATAAAATTATTGGTTAATAATATTTTTTTTAAAATATTTTGAAGCCATTTTCACTAAATTTATTATATATTAAATGTAATAGTCTATTTATATGTATCTATAACATATTTAAAATATATATATTGTATTTATATCAATATAAATATACTTATATGAAAAAATATTATTTTTCATTAAAAAATATTTTTTTTGAAACTCAAAATTTATCAGCGCTTGGGAAAAACACTGATAAATCCCCCCTTTATGAGCGCTTTTTTTGAGCGCAGATAAAGGCCCCCCTTTATCAGCAATTTTTTTGAGCGCTGATAAAGGGGTAGCGCTTCCCTTGCCAGTTTTTGGCGTAGTGCCTCCTGAACTGCTTGTACATGTGTCCTCCTGCTCAGTGTGACTGCCACAACGTTTCCTTTCTCAGACGTATAAGCAAGCTCGAAATCAAAAGACATTAGGTACTCAACCCACCTTCACTGTCTCAGATTCAAGTCACGCTGCGTGAAGATGTACTTGAGGATTTTGTGGTCAGTATATACCAAAAAATGCTCTCCTAGAAGATAATGTCTCCAACAAATAAAATCATGAACAACTGCAGCCAACTCCAGGTCATGCGAATGATAGTTCCTCTCATGTGGCCTCAAATTCTGAGATCCATATGCAATGAAACGATCCTCCTGCATAAGCACTACTCCAATCCCGTTTCCAGATGCATCATAGAAAACTATATAACTCCTGCCCGGCTCTGGAAAAACTAGAATCAGTGCTGAATTCAATCTCCCCTTTAGCTCCTAAAAGGATGAATCGCAGGCTTCTGACCAAAAATACCTCACCCCCTTCTTAGTCAAGCCTGTCCATGATGCTGCTAAGTGTGAGAAGTCCTATATAAACTGCATGTAGTAACCAGCCAGCCCTAAGAATCTTCATACCTAGAAGACATCCTTCTGCTGCTCCCAGGTAACAACTGCTCTCACCTTCTCTAGGTCTACTGATACTCCTGTCTCCGAGATGACATGACCCAGGAAGTGAATCTCGTTCATCCAAAAGTGTCACTTTGAGAGATTATCATATAACTAATGCTCCCTCAGTGTACTCAAAACGATCTCAAGATGGGTATCATGGTCATGTCGATTGTGAGAGTACACTAAGATATTATCCACAAAAAACACCATGAAAGAATCTAATTAAGGATGGAAAACTATGTTCATCAGTTCCATGAAAACTGATGGCGCATTCGTGAGACCAAACGGCATAACCAAATACTCATATAGACCATACCTGCTCCGGAAAGCTATAAGAGGTATCTCAGATGGTCTAACATGCAACTAATGATAGTCGGATCTCAACTCGACCTTTGAGAACACTTTGGATCCTCGAAGCTGATAAAATAGATCATCTATCTGTGGCAAGGGATATCAGTTCATGACCGTCAACTGGTTCAACTTCCAATAATTCACACAAAGCCTAAGGGTGTCGTCTGCCTTCTTCGCAAAAAGGACAGGAGAACCCCAAGGAGAAGTACTGGTTCGGATGAAACCCTTTGCCTGCAACTCATCCAAATGCTTCTTGAGCACCTGAAACTCATGTGTAGCCATCCTATAAGGATGAATGGATACCAGTGTTGCTCCTAGAAAAATCTCAATAGAGAAGCCTACCTCTCACTCTGGAGGTAAAACTGAAAAGTCTTCTGGAAAGTCATCAGGAAAGTGATAAACCAATGGAGGAAAATCTATACGAGAAGTCCCCTGGTCATCCAGATATAATCTAGAAATCTGGGCTATAACACCACCCAACCCATGATGCTTTGGTCCAGCTCTGCTCGCCTGGACATACCATTTTCTCTTGTGAAGAAAATATCTGCCTTTCGGTGATGTGAAACTCACCCTACGACGATAGCAATCGACAAAGTCCTGGAAGAGAACTAACCAGTCCATCCCGAGAATGACATCATATCCTGCCATTTCCAAAACATAAAGATTCCATGATAAACGACACCCACCAACCTCAAGGGGTCACTCTAAGCACTGACGCATGCTAGAAGCTCTAATTCCCAAGGGAGTGTCTAGCGTCATCATATCCTCATAAGTATAAAAAGTAAGTCTAAGGCTTTCCATAGTAAGCACAGAAATAAAGCTATGAGAATCTCTTGTATCGAAAAGTGTAGAGGATAAAACTGAGGCTACTAAAATCGTATCTCGAACTGTAGAAGGTCCAGGATCCTGCTCCTGAGGAATCTGCTCTACCGCAGAAGTATGGCCTGCACCGCGGCCCTATATAGCATTCTGAGATCTCGGAGCTGACCCTCAATGAGCCTGACCACTACATCAATGGTGTCTACCCTGGCCTGAATGACCTAAGAACTACAGCCCCCAGTCTGCTGCAGAACTGGTAATCCTACTCCTGTACGCGGAGTCGAAACTGATCCTCCTTCACTAGCCGCTGGCAGGAGAACCCTGCAAAAATGCTGCAGATGAACTATCTTGCCACAATATCAGCGCTCTACTGGGTCTCTCAAACACTCAGGCTTCTTGTGCCCTATTTTTGCACACTGATAGCACACTACTTGGTTTCCATAAGGAAGATCTCGTCTACCAGAAGGAATACCTTTCTTCCTCGGGTCACCTCGTGTAGACTCTCGATGGTGCTTCTTTCTATCTATCTGAAATGAATCAGCCCTGGATATTGAACTGTCCTGGTCCACATCTCCAGTATACCTCAGATTCCTCTCCATGATAAGCTCCTGGTTGACTATCATAGTAATATAAGTCAACTAAAAGATGTTCACCTATGATCTAATGTCTGGTCTAAGGCCTTACTCAAACTTCCTCGCTAAAAACAGCTCGTCATTCCCCAAAACGGGAGTGAAACACTGTAACTCTGTGAAGCGAGAGTAATAATCCATAACTATAAGAGTGC
The DNA here is from genome assembly GCA_963277665.1 of Viscum album. Lineage (NCBI taxonomy): Eukaryota > Viridiplantae > Streptophyta > Magnoliopsida > Santalales > Viscaceae > Viscum > Viscum album. The sequence continues at coordinate 470,577,360 of OY728132.1, forward strand.
CCTGTTGTAGGTTCATAAACTCTCTGGCTCTCTCAGCCCTCAGTGTTGCCGGGCAGAAGTAGTTGTAGAACGTACGCTGAAACTCATCCCAATCCATATCTTGTTGGTGCCCTGCCTTCAAAACCACATCCCACCATCTCTTGAAGGAATCTCAGATAATATAAGTCTCAAGATTCACTCTCCACTTCAGAGGCATCTCCAGATGCTCAAACATGGGTAGCATGGCTTATAGCCATGACTCCGCAGCCTGCGGTCCTCCATCCCTTGTGAACGTGGGAGGATGGTGCTGCTGAAAAACCCACATCAGCTCTGCCATAGACAGGGCATGATGATAAGATCTCTAGAAGGATTGCATGAATCTCATGAAACCCTCTCTGAACTGAGCCTCGACACTAGTTTCTGGAATCACTACAGGTGCCATTTCCGGAATGATAGGCAGAACTACTAGTAGTCCCTGATCTACCGTATTTGGTGTACGGTTTCTGTTAGGTTCCTAACAGACAATGGGAGGACGTCTTAGTGCCATAGATCTGAAAGGTCAAAAGCACACCTCAGATTCAGGATTAACCAAGACAAAAAAACTTAAGGCACAATAAGGAATAGGGAAAAGAAGGCATTCAAGTTATGAAAAGCATGACTACACGGCATGTTATTTACCTACACAGCATGTTCCCTTAAGTCATTTACATGGGCGTGTACTCCTACGTAAAATTGTCTTGTAACACCCAAAATACATGGCATGTTGTCCAAACACATGGCGTGTACTTTAATTCTCTTCCCTACCCGATTCCTTTTACATTGTTAAGCCACATGGCTCTCCTAAGACAACACTACACGGGGTGTTCAAGGAATACATGGTGTGTACTTAACAAGATTCATCTGGCCCGTTTTATTAGTGACACGGCCTGTGTACCAAGGACACACTACACGGCGTTTTCTAGAAGGACGCGATGTATACTAAGAAGTCCTAACAGATCTTGTGGTTAGCTACATGGTCGGCTACATGGTTGACACTACACGATGTGTTTTAAGAGGACATGACGTGTAAGAGAAGGGATGACATCGACCCGTGTTGTTCGTGACACGGCCGGGTACCTAGATCAAACTACAGAGCTTGTAAAATTTAGACACGGGGTGTATGTGAAAAGATAACACAACCTGTGTTGTTCGTGACATGGCTAGGGTACCAGCTTCATACTACATGGTGTGCTAAACTGATACACTGTGTGTCCCTACAAGATTTTTCACAACCTCGTGTCCTTGATCGCATGGTCAGTGACACGGCTATGGACTACACGACGTGTAACCATAAAGTACATGCCATGTATTCTGGGTTTTTTCAGACAGTAGGCTCAGAAACTACTCCAGAGCCCAGAAAACACAGAAAACCAGCATTAAGGTTCCAAATTCTGATTTGTGAGGGCCTATACTCCTCGCAAATCAAATCTTGGCATCATAACAATACATATAACAAATAAACTATATAAAAAATTCACGATACACCAAATTCCGATCCTCGAGGGCCCATAACACCTCTAAGACCAAATTTTGGAATCCATGATAAAGAAGCTCTAAATAAACGATACCCTATCAATATTGTAGGTATTCTATCACAGCAGCTATCACAAGATCATGCAAAGTCTATCACAAATTCTATCCCAACATAATGCAATCTCTAATGCAATTTAGATGGCATTGAAAAATGCATGACATGTGATTTCGTAACAAGTGCCTATATGATGCATGAGATGGCATACCCTCATCTCATCGGGTTATAACAATATAGAACCACAATCATATAAACAGTAACAACACAAAATAGGTGTACCACCCAATGGTGAAGTCAATTAAACTGTAACATTTGCAAAACTCGAAAGCTGCAACATTCAAGGTAACCAAGATTTTTGGCTATACACAGGTTGTAGAACTTCTGGGCACATCAATTTACCATTTACCTATTCCTTCCTATCCCTATCTAATGTCGCTACACAGTAAGTCAATAGAAAAGAAAGTAAAAGGACCTTCTCTGATGCCACTTTGTAACAACCTGAATCCGAAGCCACCCAACTAGTTCCCCGTACCTGGTTCGCCACATGACCTCAAGTGCATTTCTACAAATGCCAAAGGCTGCTGACTAGCAGCGAGGGCCTTGGTGAGTCATTGGGGAAACTATGCCCTCAATTGGTAAAGTATACAAGGGAGACGAAATAACAGTCAATAGCAGAAGCAGTAAAAAACATACAATAACTGAATCTAAACTATGGAAGCAATGAATATATAGTAATGATAATAATGATGGAGCAAGTACAAGTATCTAAGGAAATCAGAAAACAAAACAACGTGCTAAAATACAACTGAAAAACGAGGTACTAAAAGTAGACAACAACTCCAGTAGCATCGCAAGCCTAAGCTCGGTCCTATGCTCTCCACCTCCAACCAGCAATCATGTACCTAAAGTAGAAGGGACACAATCCCTATCCACACCTGAAACCATATAACCTGTTTGGGCAGAAAAATAGGACCCAAACAAGGTGTGAGACTAATCCTAGTAGGCAACCACCACAAGATCTGTGCCCTACTGTCAGTAAGAAATATAGAAAAAGTAAATAAAATAAATGCAGCAGAGAAATAGGAGTACAATAAAGTAAAAAATCCTACCAATATCCATTTAAATTTATTTATTAATTTAATCAATAATTTAATTATCAATCAAGGCATCTAGAAAACATTTATATATTCCCATGGAATAGTAAGTAACACAACAGGTATCTCAGCAGACTACCTAAACAACAAGCAGTACAAAACCCAAGCTTGTTCTTTGTCTTGGTGGACTCATCACAACTAACCAAACAATAATCACACTGACTCTCCGGGTGCCTCATACTGGCAAACCTCCCTAGTCAATTAATCTTTCAAAGGCATAGACACTCTGGGAAGCTCTCACCGTCAATTCCCCTGCGGTCTTGCAACGATAGCTATAGACTCTCTGAGGAAGCACTTATGTCTCATTCCTCCTGTGGTCTCGATACATGTGTAAAATGAGGACACTCTTGGGAATCACAAAGTCCAATTCCTGTAGGTCTTGTGTATGAAAATAATTTATAAAAGACTCTCTAGGGAAGCCCTTAATCGTCAATTCCCTCTTTAGTCTACCGCACTGGGTTCACACAACCCTGAGTAGTCAAGTCATGCGTAATCAACTGTCAGAATCCCTAATTAAGTTCAAAAAACTAATTGGATAATAGCTAAAAATCATCAAAAGCATATAAACAGTAGGCAATACATGCAATCAATTATATCAAGGCATGAAAACAATGCAACAAGGTTTGCCTCACAGGCAACCTAATCCAAACGGCGATAAACAGCCAAAACAAGGGAAACACCCATGGGGTGATCCTCAAACATGATAAAAAATCATTATTCATCTAATAGCTTCAAACATGAAAGAAATATAAGGTATATAATAATGTAGGATCAAAACCCTAACCGGAGATACCCGATACATGGGTATCTAGAACTTTCGCACAAAAACTCAAAGATATTCAACGTAAGGCAACAAAACTCCTATCTCGATCCTAGGAGATCGATATACTTGAAACTCGGCCCATGAATTGGCCTAGAGTAGAGTAGATCTACAAAAACATCTAGAATATTCAACCTACGATAACTATCATAAGAGAAATAATCAAGAAACGTGGCCAAAGAAGAACCAAGAACACACTGCTGCAATTCTATTGCAACCAACGGCGTTCAATTCGGATAAATATTGGCGGATCGGTGGCTCGAAGAAGATCCGCGGTCATACCCTCACTCTCAGTCAAAGAAGCTGGGGAAGAAGATGTTTTTGGGGTTAAGATGTGACCCCATCCCGTTAAACGATAAAAGAAAGTACATGACGTGTACTTTTGGAGTACACAGCATATACTAGGCTTTTCAGTACTCCACATTAAGAGGACCCCACATCACCCCTACATGGCCATTTGTGTGGTCATGACACAGATATCACACGGCCTCGAGCGGTGTCAATGGACATGGTGTGTACTTATAAAGTACACGGCGTGTACACAGAAAATTTACAGATGCTCCTCTTTTTCCCAAAAACGACCAGAAAAAGGAAAACATACCTGAAAAGAAGGTCCGAGTTCTTATATTCTGGCATCTTGATATCTGAAGAATAAGAAACACAGAGCCCAAGGCTCTCCATAATGGGCACATATATAAAGATATGCATAGAACCAGTATCGAAAAGTGAAGAAGATGAAATAGAAGCAACTAGAATAGTACCTATGGTATTGGAAGGTCCGAGGTCTTTCTCATATTGGGTTTGTTGCACTGCATATGTTTTCCCAGTGTCACAGCCCTACGACAGAGCCTGGAAACCCTGATCTGACCCTCCCTGCTACCTCTGAGATCCTGGTGTCTAGCTACCACGACTATGACCACCACCTCGGCCTGAACATCCTGACAAATTCCAACTCTCTGACTGGTAAGAAGCTATTGGTCCTGCTCTTACACGTAGAGTCTACACAGAACCCCTCTCACTAGTCACTGGTGGAAACCCCATGCAAAACCGTTGAAGATGACACATCTTGCCGCAATATCGGCACTCCACTAGGTCATGGGGACACTGAGGTCTCTTGTGCCCCTCTTTACCGCACTTGTAGTACATTATCTGGCCAGCTAAAGAATTATTCCGGCTAGTACTGAAACCATGAGAGAAATACATCTGCCTCTTCCTCTTGATGGTAGAAATAGTACTAGATACCAGTGCTGAACCGCCTTGGTTCGCGCTACAAGCTTCCTGTAGGTTCCGCTCAGTAATCAAAGCCTGGTTCACAATAGAATGCACTTTAGGCAACCTAAAAACATTCACCAGTTCTCTAATGTCATATCAAAGAACATACTAAAAGCATATATCCGTCAATGTCTCATCACCCACCAAAAAAGGTGAAAAATGTTGTATCTCGGTGAATCAGGCAGAATAGTCCACCACTAACATGGCACCCTGCTGCAGATTCATGAACTCTCAAGCTCGATCTTCCCTTAGAATCTATGGAAAGAAAAAGTCCTAGATGACTGCTTGAAAATCTTCCCACGCCATGTATCAGTGATGCTCAGTCTGGGTGGTAACATCCCACCATCTCTTCGCAGAATCATGCACCACGTAAATAGCGAGTTTGACCCTCCTCCCAGGAGGCGTCTCTAGATGCTCGAAGATCGTCTGCATAAAATCCAGCCATGACTTCGCAGCCTGTGGTCCGCCATCCCCTGAAAACATAGGTGGATGATTCTGCTGGAATATATGTGCCAGCTCTACCATAAATGTGTCAACCTGTGGTGTTCCCTGAATGTTTTTCATGAACCACATGAAGCATTCACAGAACCGTGCATCCACGCCTACGTCTGGTATAAAGGCTGGCGCTGTATCTGGAACTGCTGGAGGATCCATCAATATCCCATGGAATACTATCTCTGGAGTATAATCGTATCAACTCTCTTTGAGAACAACTCATGGTCGTCTCGGTGGTATGACTCTAAAATGTCAAATGCACACCTTAGATCAAGATTATCAAGTACTGAAAACTAATAGACCAAGAAGGGAACAAGAGAAGGAAAGAACTCATGTTTTATAAAACATGACTACACGGAGTGTATAATCCCTATACGACATGTTCCCATAAGCCATTCACATGGATGTGTACTTCGGCTAGATCTGGTCATGTAACACCCCAAACACACTGCGTGTTGTCTTAACACACGACATGTATTTGAATCTTATTTACATGATCGAGTCCTTCTACATGGTTATGCCACATGGATCTCCTAAGAGAAGACTACAAGGCATGTTCAAGGTAGACAGGGAGTGTACTAAACAAGCTTTACCAGCCCGTTTTTTTAGTGACACGGCCCGTGTACCCAGGATACACTACACGGTGTGTTCTAGATGAACATGACATGTACTAAAAACCCCCAACTGACCCATGTTGTTGAATACATGGCCGACTACCTGGGTCAGACTACATGGCATGTTCAATCCTGACACGGTGTGTATAGCTTAAGGTTTACCTGTCCATGTTGTTAGTTACATGGGCAGACACAGGGTCAACCCTACACGGCGTGTAAAACAGGTACATGGCGTGTTTCCCCAATAACTTCCATATCCCATGTGTCTACCCACACGACCTATGACACGGTTAGAGACTACATGGCATGTATATAAGGTACACGACATGTACTTAAGAAAAATAGTTTCTTCTCGAACAGAAGAACACATGGCATGTAGTCAAAACTACACGACGTGTATTCTAGGTTTTTTCGGACAGTAAGCCTTAGAAACTACTTTGGGGTCCAAAAAAACACTGAAACAAACATCAAAGTACCAATGTCTGATCCATGAGGGACCATACTCCCCTCAAACCAAATCTTGGCATCTTATAAGTGTTATAACAAGGTAAATTATCTAATGATCTACCAAATTCTAGTTGATGAGGGCCTATACTCCTCAAGAACCAAATTTTGGCGTTCATTCACAAAAAATTACATAACAATACCCTATAAAATAGTAGGTTTTTTGTCAAGGCATATATCAAAACAACATGCATTATCTAACACAACATCTATCACAACAACATGCAATTTCTAATGCACCTACATGGCATGGAAACTATGCATGACATGTGATTTTTACATGTGCATAAATGATGCATGTGATGGAATACCCTCATCTCATCGAGTTGCAACTAAATAGAACCCAAGTATAAAATATAAATAGTATACCACAAGTGCATCACCCAATGGTAAAAATCAGATCAACTGTAAAATTGCAAAACCAGAAAAATTGCAATTAAACGAGGTAGATTGGCTTGTCCCTGTACACAAGTTAGCTACTCCTGAGCACAACTTATTATCAAGTACCTATTTCTTATTATCCTTGTTTAAAGGCTCCAAACAGTAATTCAAGAGAAAGTAATTCCTCTCATACCACTTTGTAATGTACCGGATCCAGGTACGACACAACGGGTGCCCCGAACCCGGTTGATCACATGACCTCAAGCACATTTCCCTAAACGCCAGAGGATTCCGACTAGCAGTGAGGGCCTAGAACCAATAGTGGGGAAACTATGCCCTCATTTTTCAAAGTTTGGCATAGCGGAAATGAAAAAAAAAATACAATCATACAAAAGAGAAAGCAGTAAACAATATAAACCTAAAATGGACAACAAAAATGAAGTAAAATACAACCAAAAATAATATATAAGATTATTTAACATGTCAATAATCTTAATAAAGAATCCAAAACAGGATACACTGCAATTAGATACAACACATCACAAAGTACAAATTACAGTCAAACAAAACCAAAGCAGTGCAACAGGAATGAAACGACATCACAAGCCTAAGCTTGGTCCCATTCTCTCATATTCCTCTGCAAAAATCATGTTCTTATGTAGGTACTCTTTCCCTTATCGACACCTGTAGCAATATAATCTATTTGGTCCCCAAGACATGACCCAAACAGGGTGTGAGAAATAAATCCCAGTAGGCAACCACCAAAGGCCCGTGCCCAACTGTTAGTGAAAAATGTGCAATGGAAGTGTGAAATAATGAAATGTACTAAACTAGGAAGTACTCAAACGTAACTATTCCTACCTGTTACATTGTAATGTTTATAAATATTTCTCAATTCCAAGTATGTACTTTATCTTGGCAGGTACAACATAAGAAATCACCACAGTGAATATTCAAAGTAAAAATTGTCCTCATACGTGAAAATCCTTACCCTCAGGCAAAAAAAAAATGAAACCCTCAGGTGACTACCCTCAGGCATAATGAATACTTCCTTCGGGCGTAAGAACCGTTTCCCTCAGGCTAAACAAAAACTTGACCTCAGGCTAAACAGAATAAAATCAAGTAACTGGCCCGATCCCAAAGCATAAGAAAGAAATTTATATTTATTTCCTCTCAAGAAAACTCAAAACATGTTATAATCATGACATACCCACGAGTATCCTAGCCAAATGGCTAAACAAGGGAAACGCACCATCGGGGTGGCCCTGTATCAAAGCAACGATCCCAAACAGTAGTTTATACTTATTCATTAGATTACCTATGCAATTCTAGGTATCTCAAAAGTCAATGTCTCAGCCATTCGACACCTCGAACATGGGCGTGTGGTACAACAATGCAAAAAATCAACTCGATAGTTTGAATTAAACATAAGACCACCTACCTCGATCACCTCTGATCGATATACGTGAAAGGAGCCTCACAAAACGACTAAGAACGACATAGATCTGAGATGAATGATTACTTATTAAAACCAAAATAACTTCCCTTATGGAAAGAATTGGAAGGAGAGACTCAAGGAGAGGGAATAAATTACATGCGCGGTTCAAACAAGATTGACGGCGGATAAATCGGAGTCTCGGTGAGTGATCGGGAGCTCCTCCAAGTCTCGTCCTCCTCTCTCACAGCTCTTAGTGAGTCATCTGCCTCCTCTGCCGAAAGAGGAGCCTAATTCTTATTTTTAATGAAAAAACATAACTACACGACATGTACTCTCAAGTACATGGCGTGTACTTTCCTTTTAAACTATTCCTCTGGCGGCTACTTTCCACCGCCTCACTATTCATCTTCCGACTTGATTACATGGCGTGTATTACTAAGTACATAGCATGTACTATCATTTCTCTGGCGGCTACTTACACCATCTTACTATTCACTTGTCGACTGATCACACGACGTGTATTACTAAGTACACGGCGTGTAGTTAGTTTTTACACCCTTAATCGTCGACAAGCCTACACGCCCTGTATTCTCATCCCACATGGAAAAAGTACACAGTGTGTGTACAAAAGTACATGGCGTGTACCCATAAATTTCGGATTTCCCCACATTTCCCTTGTTTTCTAAAAAACACTTAAGGAATAAAGAAAAATAAGTAACCCGTACCTCAATAATAAGAACCTGATTCTTACACATTTGAGTGTTATCTAGGTGCACCGATAATTTAAGCAATAATGGGCTCACCCAGTGCTATCTTGGCATACCAATCATTTATAATGTATAACAACTACAAAATGTAGTAAAAATTTTCATCATTTTGAATAATCTTCTAAAATCATATTAAAATCACTTTCAGATTTTAAATTACCATTATCTTCTAAAAGACCACTTTCTATAAAAAATACACATTTATTTTGAAAAAATCATTTTCAATACCAAAATACCCAAAATATAGATAGGTTTTTCATTTAATGTAACATTAAATCTTGAAAATTAATCCAAAAGTAAAATAATGACCATGAATGTGGAAAATTCATTTCCATTGTGTACATTAAGAATAGAACATTCCTTTTTTTCATTTGTCAAAACGTTCCATATAAAACATATAAAAATATTCTTTTTGAAAACCATTGAATGAAATTAAAATTAGATATAAAATTTCCATTATAATCCTTTTATATCCATTAATTTAAAATAACATCTAGAATATTGACATAAAGAAAAATATTTGATAATTAAATCAATAAACATTCAAAGTGTCTCATACCACTTTGAGCTTCTAAATAATAAGTTCTATGAAATAATAAAATTTAAAAAATATTATATAACATGAGAATAAATAATTTCATGATATTATATGTCAAATGGGATTTATATAAATTTTATAAAATAATTTGCGTGTATACCATCAAAATATACCTCAATGAAAGAAGACTAATATTAAATCCATTACCTTGAGTCTGACTCGTAACGTACAATATTTATATTCTATAATATTAAACATAGGTTAAGTATTTAATTTCATTGTAACTTTTTCTAGTTTATTTTTACTTTTATATCACTTAAACATGTTATAACAATTAATTAATTATTTAAGTTCATGTCGTACATTTTGATGATATTCGGTACATTATTCCAAAATGACTTTGGAATGATCTCTATAGTCAAAATTGGTCAAAATTCCATAATCTATAGAATAATATTCATGAAATAATAATCACTTTTATAAATAAATTATACGTTTATATCAATACATTAATTATATATATGAAAAATGAACTATGTTACAACAATGGAGGTGGTATGTCATACGTACGCATACATAACATCTCTACTTTCAATTATCATTATGTAAAGAAGGTAAGTATTAAATTATATTTAAATAATGATCATAATATCATTAATATCATATTAGTTTTTTAAATATACTTATATATATCATCCATGTGATGTGCTGATGAAAAATGAATCACGTCGCTTCGTAGAGGTGATTGTTCACACGTACACACGAACGACATTATCATTTTTCTATGCATGGAATGGTAATAACATAAATGATATATTATTTTGTAATAATTATAAATATTTCATAAATATCATATATTAACTTTATTTCCATCATTATAATTAGTCTTGATAGATAGTGATGGAAAAGGAATTATACTAGTTTATGAGGTGACAGTTCACCAAACACATGAATGATAATTATTTTCCCATTTAATGGAAGTGTAGAGAGATTTTGGTGATGATATTAACATAATAACATCTCATTATATTGATTATACTGGAGTTATCATTTCACCATGCTTTAAGAATATTTTATGGATGTGGAAGAATAAATAAAACAAAAATACTTGATTAATAACAATACCTCTTCTTCAGATGATCTCAGTTGATTAACACCTTAACACCACTAAGGAGGGTATTATGCCAAAACTTAGGAATTAAGAATGTGGGTATAGATTATATTAAGGAATAAGTTCCCATTTATAAGAGATGCGAGGGGCACTCTTGGAATTCTTTAAAATTTTAAATTAATATAAATTAATTTTCTATTTAAAATGGCTGAAAACTGATTTATTTAAAATATTTAATGAATATGGGTCTAAATACATTTATCCAGTGAAAATTATACAATTTTTTAATATTTTTATAATCCTCATATTTTCTTTTGACCCTTATTTAACCTTTTTAATTCTTACCATGATATCATACAAGTTAAACTTTTAGGGTTAATATAATTACTATAAAAGGCCAAATGACCAATAAATGAGTAATTTGTTACATTTTAAGAATTTTCTAAATAATTTAACAAAATTTTATATTTTTATAACTTTTATATCATTTAATAAGATATTATTTATTTTAAAAAATTATAAATGTCATTTTTGAAACTATTCATCACTTGAGTTTTAAATAATATCAGAAAAAAATTACATCATCGAACCAACTCTTTTAACACATAAATAACTTGTAAAATTTATCCATAAAATTATATTATGACATTAATTCTCTCAAATTATATTTAATTTAATATTTTTAATATCATGTATTTGATATTTCATTTCATTAAACAATTTTTGCATCATCGTTGTGTGATCCATTAAGTTAATTATTTCTTCCCTAAAATTAAACAATAAATAATCATGATTATGATAAACATTTTATGTTTCAAAATAATATTTACAGTCAATATTTCCCCTTATATAATCACATATTAAAAATATTTCACTTGTTAGAAACAAAAGTATGAAAAAATTGGCTTTTTTTAATATAATACAATAATTGCATTAAATTCATCCATATGACACCAAGAGCTCAAAAAATCAGCCGAGAGATGATTTTGGTCTAAAATGAGTTTTAAAATAAAATTATTAAATGTTTTAGGGTAATTTTATATTATTTATAATATTGTTTTTACCCTTAATTACCTGATTTTCCCTTGACTTTGGTAATAAAAATTACCAAAGTTACTATTCATATTTTGTGAAAAAACGGTCTAATTTTCTAAATTTAGACCTTATGATTCTGAATATGGAATGAATTTTTCAAAATTCAAAACACATAATTTTCTTAAATTTATTTAAAAATAATCCTCTTGATGGATTGAGAAAATGATTTTTAAAGTAAAAATGATTAAAGGATTGAAATATTTTTATATCCAAATTAAAAGTGAAATTGATACCAATGACCTTCACTGGATTAATTGATAAAATATTAATCTAACTACACTTCAAAACCATTCTAAAATATAATCTAACAATATAAATAAATAAATAAAATTGGGTTTCATTAAAAATACAATTTTTTCACTATTCTTCAAAAAATGAATCTTATCAAAAAAATACCAAAAATTAAACCAAATTAAATTTAGATACTCTACTAGAACACCCCTATAATATAAATTAGAGACAATGTATTCAATAACATGTTTGACACACAACACCAGGCATGTAAGGGAATATAATATACCAATAGTTTATAATATATTTACCATTTTAAAGAAATTCAATATAATTTATGGATTTCAATGAATAAAACAATAAGTTGGTGTATGTATCATGCAAAAATTATTCTTTTTGATGTCTTACATTAAAAAAACTATTTTTACTGAACAATAATATACTATTAAAAAATTACTACTTAATATAATAATATATAAAATAAACGTTAAATTAGCAGTTATTAATAGGATTACCTAAATTATAAAAATATATGGTCTACACAAACATAAAATGAGTTAATTTATTACTAATTAATTATAAATTAATATAAGAAATAATTGAGTATAAAGGAAATTTTTTTATAGAAAACTATTTTTATGATCACAATGCTATTTTATCCTAATAAATTATATTATTTAAAATTATAGAGTGATATTAAAATAAAATATATATTATATATTCGATAAAACATTTTTTATTTTCATCCAATATATTCAATAGACATAAGATAAGAACAGACACAATTTTACACAAAAAATACTATCATTTAATTAATACACCTTTATATCCTTTTAATGAAATACATATTTTAAATAAAATTTTAGGAACTTTTATAAATATTATATTTCAAAATAAATTTATTCTTTTAAATAGAAACATAAAAACTATGTTTAGGTGAATTTTATGTATTTTTCTATAACGTTTCATTAATAATTAATAATGAAAAATCCTGAATTTTAATACAAAAATTCTTTTGAATCTAATTTATTTATAAGGATAAATAATATTTTAAATTGGTTTTAGAGTTTAATTAAATCAATTTATTGTTATTTAATCCAATTTAGGCCATTGGAGTCAATTTCACATAGAAATTCGATATAAAAACACAACAAACATTTAGATGTTTATACTTTAAAACCCTACATTGTCGTCCCATCTGCAATATTAAATTTAAATTAATTTATACCAATTTTGGGATTTTAATTTATAAAAATGGATTCTATATTTTTAATCATAATAATTTCTAATTTATAATATGTTCAACTCATTTTTTGTCTAAAAATATTAGTGAAAATAATTAAAACAATTACAATCATTAATGTGATGATGAGATTAACAAATGACTAAACCTTAAACATAATGGCCCAAATAAGCTATAAACATATAAAAAACTATTTTATGGAAATATTAAAACCATTATTATATCCAATTTTCATACGAAAAATGTGGGTGTAATTCCTCTTCCAAAAATTTACAAGAGTGTTACTCCTCCAACACAGTAAAAAGGCATCCTCTCCTCCCACATCCTCACACCTCTCATGCCACTTTGGCTCAACAAATATATACCCAAATAGCTTCTCAAATTACCTATAATAATCCTAGAATCCTCAGGTAGGGAATAAATACATCCAAGTGAGCCCTTTGAAGAAAACCAAAAGGAGTTACCAAAAGACAAGGTAACATCTTTCCTTAATCTCTTTAGTTTAATTTCAATTCTACACCACCTCAACTCTTCTTATTCAATGATTTTATAACAAAAAGAGTATATTAAATATAATATGATGTTTTTATTCTATTTTTTTGACATACACTTACATACACTTCTATCAAATGGTTAACAAACATACAGTTTATGTGCACAACGAACTACCGCCTCACGAAACGATGATTGTTTGTTTTACTTTACCAACCATCATGGTTGGGAATTCTGATGGAAAATTTGTTTATAAATGTTATATATTATAAATATTATGTCTTTATGATTATTTAATTATTTTATAACACATAACCTTATACAATACATTTTTTTTAAATATGATAACATCATTTGTGGAAGTTTAGACTACCGCCTCCTAAAAGCAATGTGATTCGATCACATGATATATAGAAAGTATAAAGTATTGTTTTAATTAAAAATTTGTTACATAAAAATAAAAAATTTGATATTAATAAAATAATAATTTTTTTTAATATAATATATATCATTTTCTTAATTACCCTTTCACACACTTAAAAAAGTGATAACGTCGCTCGTGGACGTGTGGATTACCCCCACCTCCACATAATGTGAATCATTTTACATTAAAATAATTATATATATAAGTATATATGATTAAATATCATGGGTTTTATGATATAATTATCATTTTGAAATGATATAGTGTTACTTACCTTCTTTCCATAATGATCTTTAAAAATGGGATCATTATTCATGCGTACATAAGGCCTACCGTTTCCGTGATTATTATGTTGGTAAATTTTTCATAACAATATTTATTATTGTTTTTAAAAGTATAATTTATGTATTTATATAATAATTATAAAAATAATAATTCTGGAGATGTTATATAATGACGCTTTTGACCATAGTTTACCTACAAAAGTTGTTTTTGACATATAAACCGAATTCAGTCAAAACACCTGACATAAACTTAACTGATTAAGTAGTTGTATACAACATTTTAATAAGTGAAATAAAATATATTATAAAAATTAAAAATATTCTCAAGAAAGTAAATAATTAAAATAATTTTTTTATTCTGTAATATATAGATATATGAGACAAATCAGACGCAATGTAAGAGATTTTCATTTCACTTTTTACATCTCTTTAATAAATGTCATATTCACCACTTGACTCTTTTATATGGTGTATCTACTATCCATTTTGATATATTATATTATGAATTATTTTATCTTCATGGTATTTAACACATATATTAAATGATATTCATTCTTTAGGCTTACAATTAAAAATGTTTCATAGTGGTATGAGACACTTTGGAATGATTAATGATTATTTTCATCAAGAATTATTTTAATTATATTTCATTTAAATTTAAGGAAATTATATGAATACTAATAAATGAACCATTTAATTTTCCTCTACTATGGTTATTGATGACCTTTTTTTAAGTATTGGTAACATTTTTCTAATCTTTGGTACTCAAAATGTTTTTTTAAAATATTTTTAAGAAAACCCGACTTCATTTCTCTTTAGTTGGAGAACTTGTTTTCTTATAAAAATATTATTTTCCAATAAAACATTCAAAACTATTTTTAACCTTTAATAAATGTTTTATTAAATAAATTTTTACCCTTTTTTATTTTATTAATATTTTAAAAGTAATCTTCTCGTCGCTTTGCAAAAAAGTAATTTCTCGAACCTTTTTACCATTCAAAAGGAAAGTTATTTTTATATCGTACGACATGTAAGTGTTTACACGTCATTATTTAGTTGAAGATACATTTTCATTATTAAAAGGTTAATTTTTAAAGAAAGTGTTTTTAAAAATTATTTTCAGTGAAATGGTTTTACAAAAGGTTTTTCAAAATAAAAACATATTTTATTCAATAACATTTTACAGAATATTTTTATAGTAACTCAATTCATCAAAGACAACAACCCTTTATTTATACTCCACTTGGGATATATTGTATTGATACTATCATTACTCTTCTCATGCATGTTCAATGATTGATTTGGCTAAGTATAGTATTCACATTCACTTTCTTGTTTCCTTTTAGACCCCTTGAAATATTCAATTTCTTATGATCATTTGAAATTGAATTTACCTTAAGTATCTATACCATTTTTCATAGATATAATTATTTCTTAGACTGTATACAATTTTTTATACAGTGTTCACTTTGAAATTTATTTTCTTATTTAAGGAAATATTAATTAATATGTATCTTCAACTCAGTATAGACATTTGATGATTAGGAACATTATTTATTTATTAAATCAATTATTCAATATATGAGGAATTATTTGGACTGGTATGACATGAGTTGGGGGAAATTTAAAGTAATCCCCATTATGCATTGGTAGTCTCATGGGATATAGTTTGGTTGGACAAAAACATCACTTTTTTAACCAGTATGTTATAAAATTTCTTTTCAAAGGCCATGATACTAGAGAAAATGTTGGCCAAACAAAATCAGTTTATACCCAAAAATGTTATAAACCATCTTATGAAAGGTCTTGTTAACATATTGATTTTGTCTTATGTAGTTATTTGAATGGAATTTGTTTCCAGTTATTACCTTTTCGTATTGTTTATGAACCTCCTTCTCAGTTTTTTGATTCCATGGTATGTGTGTTAAATTATTCACCATGGTATGTGTGTTAAATTATTCCCCATGCCGTAATTATTATTATCATTGATTCATTATTTTATTCGCTATACTTTACCCTTACTGAGCATTTGAGATCACCACTTTTTTCATTTCCCTTGGAATCCAAGAAGTGTACCATGAAATATATTAAGGTATATACTAAATTGAATAAAGTTATCCTCAAAGTTATTTAGAAAAAAAAACTATGTTGTAATTAATGTATTCATTTTTAATTCAATAATCATGTATGTCTATGGTTTACTAAGACTACTAAACTCTTTAGTCCTTTTGGACTTGATTCCTTGTAAAGATGAGAATGTAATGGTAGTAGAAACTGAATTTGGGATCTCTAGGGTCAGGTCACTACAGTTTCTATCAAATAATTTTATTAGCAACTTTGTGAACTAGATTTAGTAAAACATAGATTAAAGAACATAACCTTAAGGTAGATTTTGAGAATTAGTATAGAAGAACATTCTAAAGTTTCATTTAGATATAGATTACATAGTTTTACTAGAAATAAATCTATGTCTTGATACTATAAGTGGATGTGGTTCTGGCACATATATACCTTGGAGTAACAAATATGATATGGTGTGTCGAGCCTAACTAGGCGTAACATGGTACATGACAATGGGCCTTACTGCACACCTGGTTTGAAAATCCTAAGAAATAAACATGGGATAATTCTCATTTTCATTACAAACCATTATAAACTATCTAAATAGAGGATGAAAATTAATGAAATAGTTTAAAACTAAAGTGTTTTAGATTAGAGATAAAGTTTTATGATTTAGAAACCCATTAAATGATATTATCGATAAACCCTATACAAAAGAATGACCTCTGTAGAAATAAAATTGATGAATTTTTTTGTATTAGGGTTGTATTAAAAACCTTTATTAAAATTCTATTTATTGATTAAACTTATTTCAAGGATTTCTATAATATGTATTTTGGAAATTTTATTATTATGGTTTTAAAAAAGGAAAACATGCATGTAGGGTGAGAACAAATCAAGTCTAGCAAGGCCACAAGGCATAAAAACATGATCGAAAGACAATAATGGTATAACTCTAACCAATAAACTATGAAATTTAGTAGTTAATATTTCAATGTTTTTATTTAAAAAATTTGATTAATAAATTTTAATGATGAACCAATCATGTAAAATTTCAAGTTTTTAAGTTAATGTATTAACCATATTGGATTTTAGGAATTGTTATAGACAAATTTAAATACTTCTCACTATTTATGGGCCTTAAAATTCATTAAATGTTTATTTTAGTGCTTCAAGAATGAATTTTTATTTTTGCAATTCCATTTATTAATGTAATGGATGAATTATAATTTGATCGAGGAACAACAAAAGGTGGAATTTTTTACATGAAATTAAAATGTATCATGTAAGTAAATTTACTTATATTATTAGGCTATAAAATAATTCATCATAATTAAGAAAATTATCTTAAATAAATGTTTTGTTAATACCATACTTTTTTTTGAACTAATGGCCTTCTAAATCATCACATATTTATGTATTTGAGGCCCACAAATTTCCAATGATCATTCACTTGTTTTTGATTGATGACCTCAATCATCACCTATAAATATTTATGCTTTTCCTACATGTATGTATATCCAATTTAAAATAATTATGTACTTCTTAGATACTTAGTTATATTTTATTCCTTGTGACTTTTGTATCTCCCATTATCTCTTTTCCATAAGATTTCTTACAAAACCTTCTCAGGATGTGGGATTAAAAACATAATAAATATCAAACAATCAGCCAACAATATTGAGTTTAAATTTTGAGGATGAAATTTAATTAAGGTGGGGAGAATGTAATGCCCCTAAAATATAAAGTAGGAACATTATATTCAATAGTGTATATGGCACACAACACCAGATGAGTAAGGGAATATAATATCCTAATAATTTATTATATATTTACTATTTAAAATAAATTTGATATAATTTATATCTTTTAATTAAAACTAAATTGAGTTATCATATGTCGAACATAACAACTAGTTTACTTTATGTCTTGAGTTACACGCAAAACTATGTTTTACGAAACAATAACATATTATTATTTAATATAATAATATATAACCTAGTCATTCAATTATCATTTATGAATGGGATTAACTAAAATTTTAAAATATATGGTTTACAAAAATATCAAATGAATTCATTTATTTCTAATTAATTATAAATGAATATAAGAAACAATTGTTTTTAAAGGGAATGTTTTTGTAGAAAACTATTTATGCTCACAAAGTTGTTTTATCGTAATAAATTAAATTAATTAAAAAATTTGAGTGATATTAATGTAATATATATATATATATTATATTCAAAAAATATATTTTTGATATTTATCCAATATATTCTACAGGAATAATATAAGAACAAAACTAATTTTACGCATAAAATACTTGTTTTTATTAAGTCACTTTTATCACCTTTTAATGAAAAATATATTTTAAATACAATTTTTTGTAATTTTTTAAGTATTATATGTAAAATTAAACATAATATTTTAAATAAGAACACAATAATTAGGTTAAAGTGATTTTTTTGTATTTTTATCTAAAATTGCATTTTTTAATGAATAATGAAAAATACTGAATTTTATTTCATAACTGTTTTTTCAAATAATTTATTTATTATGCTAAATAATATTTCAAATTAGTTTTAAATTTTAATTAGATCAATTTTATATTATTTAATCCAATTTAGGTAATTTTAATCAATTTAACATTGAAATTGGATATAAAAAACATTGAAAACATTTGGATGTTTTTACTTTAGAAACTCGCATTATCATCTCATCTGCAGGATTAAATTAGAATTAAATTCTGCCACACTTGAGATTTAAATTGGAGAAATGGATTATATATTTGTAAATATAACAATTTATAATTTCTAATAAGTAAAAATTTGTTTTTTACATAATATATTAGGGAAAATAATTAAAATTAATTATTACCATTAAGGTGAAGTTGAGCTTAACAAAGGACGAAACCTTAAACTAAAGAGCCAATGTGACCTTAAAAATTGTAAAAAATACTTTTTGTGCTCATATTTATACCCTATACTCCATTTTATTGACTTTTATTCATTATTGGATCCATTTTTTATAAGAAAAACGTGGGTGGAATTATCTTTTCCAAGGTATACAAGAGTGTCACTCCTCCTCCACTATAAAAAAGCATCCTCTCCTCCGGCTTCTTCACACGTATCAAGAAACTTTGTCTAGAATAATATATGTGAAAATATCCCCTAAAAAGTTCTCCCTCAATATAATAATCCTCACCTTGTGTATGAATCCATCCAAAGAATCCCTTTGGTGCAAACAAAAAGGAGTTTTCCAAAGAAGAGGTATCATCTTTCCTTAAGGTATTTAGTTTTATTTCCATTCTCCAACACCTAAAATAATCTAATTAAATTATTATATAAAAGAAATATCATAAATATAATTTTTTTATTGTATGTTTTATATATAAACACACACACACACTTCCATCTAATGTGTAATGAACATACTATTTAGGTGTACGGCGAACTTCCGCATCACGAAACGATGATTGTTTATTTTTCATTTACCACCATTCATGGTTTGGAATTATGATGGAAAAAATGTTTATATATGTTATATATGATATTTATTAGATATATATGATTCTATAATTCTTTTATAACATATAACATTATACTTTCCATTTTGTGTAAATATGATAACATCGTTTATGGAAGTGTGGACTACCGCCTCCTAAAAGAGGTGTGATTCGATCGCACGATAAATGGAATGTATAAAGGATGAATTTAATTAACCATACGTGACATAAGAACATCTATTTTTTATTAATGACATAATTACCTTTAGGTAAATATAATATATATCATTTTCTGTATTAACCTTTCACACACTTAAAAAATGATAACGTCATTCGTGGATGTGTAGATTACCACCTCCTCGAAATGATGAGATTCCTTTTACATAAAAATAATTATATATATTGGAATATATTATTAAATAAAATAAAATATATTATTTAATTACCATTATAAAAATATATAGTGTCACTTACCTTCTTTCCTAAATAATCATTAAAAAATTGGAACGTTATTCATGCATACATACAGTCTACCGTCTCTATGATTGTAAAGTTGGTTCATTTTTTATAAACATATTTAATGATTGGTTTTAAAAGTATAATTGATGTTTGAATATAATAATAATTTCATGATTATTATTCTGGATATTTTATATAATGGCTCTTTTTACCATAGTTGACCAACAAAATTTGTTTTTGACACATAAATTGAATTTGGTCATAACACCTGATATAAACATCATTCATTAATTATTTGTATAAAACGTGATAATAAATGAAATAAAATATATTATAAACATGAAAATTATTCCCCATAAATTAAATCATTAACACAAGTTTTTTATTCAAGAATATAATTACACATGAGAAAAATCGGACACAAGGTAATGAATTTTCATCTCACTTTTTACATAAGTGAAATAAATGTCATTTTAACCACATACCTCATTTCTATGGTGTATCTAATGTTCATATAGAAAATTATATCATGAATTATTTTATCTTCATTGTATATAAATATTTCATTTATTCTATTCCTTCATGGGGCTTATGATTTAAATTTTTTCAAAGTGGTATGGGACACTTTGGAATGTTTAAAGATTATTTTCCTCAAGAATAATTTTAATGACCTTTAATTTCTATTCAAGGAAATAATGTGACCATCTTTAAATGAACCCTTTCAATTTTCTCTAATATGGTTATTCACGACTTTTTTCATGTATTAGTAGATTTTTTCCACTCTTGGGTACTCAAGATTATTTTTAAAAATTGTTTTATGAAAACATTACTTTATTTATATCTTTAGTTAGAGAACCTATTTTATTCTAAAAAACTTTTTTTTTCTAAAAATGTTTTAAAATATTTTTAACCTTTAAATAATGATTTATTAAATACATTTTTACACTTTTTTTACCAATGTTTTTAAAGGAATTTTCTTGTTAATTTCCAATAAAGGTATTTTTATTACCATTTTATCATGTAAAAGGAATGTTATTTTTACCTCGTATGGTATGTATAGATTTACACACCATCATTTATTCAAATATTTATTGGCATTTTTTAGAGGTTAATTTTCAAATAAATATTTTTCAAAATTTATTTTCAAGGAAATGGATTTTCAATTTTTTTCAAAATAAAAGAATATTTCACTCAAGAATGTATTTCAAATATATTTTTATAGTAATTATATTCATAAAAAAACCTTTTATTTCTACTCCAAATGGGATATGTTTTATTGATAACATCCTTACTCTTCCTATGGATTTTCTATGATTGATTTTTCCAAGGATAGTATTCACATTTAATTACTTAATTCCTTTTAGTCCCCTTGAAATATTCAATTTCCTATGATTATTTGACATTGAATTTCGCCTAAGGGTCCATATAATTTTTAATAGATATTATTATTTCTTAAACCATATACCAATTTTTATATGGTGTACACTTTAAAAGTTATTTGATTATTTTTTGAAATATTGATAAATATATATCTTCTATTCAATATATAAATTTGATGATAAGGAAAATTGATTATTTATCAAATCAATTTTTTGATATATGAGTAATGATTTTGACTGGTATGACAAGGGTCGGGTACCATTTAAATTAGTCCCATAGATGCATCGGTAGTCTCCTCGGATGAAATTTTGATGGAAAAACACTTCTTATTTGTAACCAGTATGTTAAAAATTGTCTTGTGAAAGGTCTTGATAGTATAGATATGGTTGTCCAAACCAAATCACTTTGTACCCAGTATGTTATAAACTACCTTGTGAAAGGTTTTGATGGTAAATGTACCATACACCTAGAAAACATGGCATCCAATAATTAATAATTTCCATAATTTAGTTTCAGTAAATATTCATCCAAGTGATTTTGTGTTGGCATGTCTGTGGATACATTTCATTCTCAGTTCATTGATTAATTGTCTTATGTTACACTTTGTAACCTCTCCATTTTGATTTTTCTTTATCTAGTTATTTTAATTGAAATTATTTTCAATTATTACCTTTCTATATTATTTATGAAATTCCTTCTGTGTTTTTTGACTACACGGTATGTGTGTTCAGTTATTTACCATGACATAATTATTATTCTCATTTATTCAGTATTGATTCTGCTATACTTTATCCTTAATGAGCATTTTAGCTCACCCTTATTTTATTTATTCTCCCTAGGAGTCCAAGAATAATATCATTAAAGATATGTTGGGATGTACTATATAGAATACATTTATCCTCAAAAAAATTTAGATAAAATATTATATTTTTATTAGTGTATTAATTTTTAAAACAAGACTTAGGTAAGTATCTGGTTTACCAATAATAATAAACTATTCATTAATTCGAAATTTTATTCCTTCTAATCATGACAATATAGTGGTAGTAGACACCATCTCTGGGCTCTCTAGGTTTGGGTCACTATAGTTAGTATTAGAGGATGTTTAGTAGCAACATTGAGAACTAGGTTTAGGAAGACATAGATTATCGAACATAACCCTAAGGTAGATTTTTAGAATAAGTATATAAGAACATGCTAATGTTTTGTTTAGATAGATATTATTTACTTTTCATAGAAATACATCCATGTATAAATACTACAAGGGGATGTGGTTCTGTAATAGATGTACCTAAGAGTAATAACTACGAAAAGGTGTGTCGGGCCTGACTAGGCATAACCTGGTATATGACAAAGGGACTTACTACAATCCTGGTTTGACACTCTTAGGGGGTAATATTAAGATAATTCACATTTTCATTACAATCCATCATTAATAATCTGAATAGAATATGAAAATGAATTATTTAGGATAAATTTAAGGTGTCTTAGATTGAAGATAAGGTTTCATGATTTAGAAATACTATAAGTGATATTATAAATTAACCTTGGACCAAGGAAGGACCTTTGTGAAAATAAATTGATGAAGTATTTATGTATTAAGGTTATATTTAAAATTTTTTTTAAAATTATATTTAGTGATTAAACTTATTTCATGGATTTACATCATATTTATTTTGAAAATTATATTAATATGGTTTTAGAAAAGGATAACCTATATTCCAAGTGACAAACAATCAAGCCAGTAAGGCGGCATGACTTAAACCCATTACCAAAGGATGATAAGGGTTTAACACCAACCACTGACCTATACAATGTCCTGGTTAATATGTCATTGTTTTTAGTTTAACAATTTGATGAATAAATTTTAATTATGAATCAATAGTGAAACTCTTTAGGTTTAGAGGTTAATGTATTAAACATATTGGATTTGGATAATAGTTTGAGATAAATTTAAAAATATTTCACTCTTTTATGGGACTTAAGATCCATTAAATGTTTATTTTAGTGATTGATGAATCAAAATTAATTTTTTTAATTCCATTTCTTAAAATAAGGGATGAATTAGAATTTGATTGAAGCACAAAAAATGGATGGAATTGTTCATATCAAATAAAAATGTATCATGTAAGTAAATTTCATTATATTTTTAAGCTATAAAATAATTCTTCAACATTAGGAATATTATTTAAACAAAATTATAATGCCTTAATTTTTATTAAACTTTTGGTCATCTAAATCATCATAGATTTATGTCTTTGGGGCTCTAAAATTTCTATTGATGATTCAGTTTTTTTATTGATGACCTCAATAACTACCAACAAATATTTATGTTTTTCCTTTGGGTATGTATCTCCACGTTCGAATAATGATATCCTATGTAGAGACCTAGTTATATGTTATTCCATGTGACCTTTGAACATACCATTTTCTCTTTTCTAGAGTATTTTTTATGAACCATTCTATGGATGTGGGATTTAAAAGAATATAAATATCAAGAAAAAAAATCACCAAGAATGAGTTTAAATTGGGAGGACACAATTTAATTATAGTGGGAAGAATGTAACACCTTGAACATATCAATTAGGAACAATGTACTTGATAGCATGTATGACACACAACAATAGGTGCGTAAAGAAACATAATATCCCATGAATTTATAATATATTTTATATTTTATAGAAATTAAATATTATTTATAGATTGCAATGAATAAAACTGAGTTAGCATATGTCGCATGAAACAATTATTTTATTTGATGGCTTCTGGTACATGCAAGACTATATTTTACCAAACAATAATATATTAACAAAATATTTTTATTGAATATAATAACATATATCCTAGTCATTAAATTAGCATTTATGAATAGGATTAACATAATTGTGAAAATATATGTGTTATAAAAATATGAAATGAATTCATTTGTTACTAATTAATTATAAATGTCTATAATAACCAATTGATTATAAAATGATTGTTTTTATAGACAACTATTTTTACGCTCACAATGCTATTTTATCCTAATAAATTATATTACTTAAAATTAGTGAGTGATATTAATGTAACATATATATATATATATATATTATTAAATAAAATATTTTTGATATTAATCCTAAAGATTTGATAAACATAAGATAGGAACAAACCCAATTTTACTCATAAAATACTATATTTTTATTCTGGCACTTTTACCTCATTTTAACGGAGAACCTATTTTAAATCAAAATTTTGGAACTTTTATAAATCTTATATATCCAAATAAACATAATATCTGAAATATAAACCAAAAAAATAATGTTAGGGTGAATGTTTTGTATTCTTCTATGATGTTTCATTTTTTACTAAATAATGAAAAATACAAAATTTTAATTCAAATCTATTTTTTCATCTAATTTATTTATAATTTTGAATAATATTTTAATATTTTAATGCTTAATTAGATTATTTTTTTATTAGTTAATCCATTTTAGATCACTATAATCAATTTATCATTGAAATTGGATATAAAACCTAGTAAACTTTTGAATGTTTTTACTTTAAAACTCTAAATTATCATCCCATCTATAGGATTAAATTTAAATTAATTTCTACCACTTTTGTGATTTTAATATGAAAAAATTGATTTCATTTTTGGAATAATAATAATTTATAATGTATAATAATGTAAACTTAGTTTTTGACTAAAAATATTAGTGAAAGTAATTAAAATTAATTACAATGATTAAGGTGAAGTTAAGTTTAAAAAGGACTAATCCTTAAACTTAAGGGCCCAACTCACCTATAAAACTGTAAAAAAGAAATTGGTTGGAAATATTTAGACCCTATACTAACATTTATTTATATTAGACCATTATTTTATCCACTTTTCATAGGAAAAACATGGGTAGAATACCCTTTCATAAAATTTAAAAGAGTGACACTCCTCCTCCATGACAAAAAGGTCTCCTCTCCTCCTACTTCCACACACCTCTCAATTAAATTTGTATCAACCGTGATCTACCAAAATATATCTTCAAAATCCCACTCCTCATCCTAGAAGCCTCCATTCATGAACCCTCCTCACAAATTGTACCCCTCCTTGGTCGACAATGTGAGGATAGAGATAATGACCCCGGAGTCCCGCCTCTAGTAGGACCCAGGTTAGAGACTAGCACTGAGGGTATAATAAACACTCCAATAGGATGAATTACCCTCCAATAGAAAACATGTGAAAGTGAGAGATAATACATAAACCAACCAACTCCTTATTAAGATAATATATAAAATAAACTTAAGTACACATATATAATGTCTTGCAAGAACTACTGCAACTGAAAGGGAACACTGAAATTACCAAAAGAAAGGAAAATAGTAGTGACCATGACGCCCCAAAAAATCCAGCAACCCCAAGATTTTAGTAACTAGACTTATCCCAAAATAGCTCAAAGTGACATGAAATAATAGTTTATATAATCATAGGGTGAGTATAATTGTATACTCAGTAGGATTCTCCTTAAATCCTCTCGTGAAAAAGTAATGAAATCTTACTAAAGCACAGGGAACAACAAATGAAACTAAATCATCACATAAACAAGTATACTATGTTCCCAGCCTCACTATGGAAACTCTCACCACTTATCTTATAAAATAGTACATAATATAATAAATAATATCGATCGCACCATGCTACCACTTCGCCATTGGTTTTCCACTTTTCCCCAATGTCACATGTCCTGAAAATCTCCCTCCAAAAAGTCTAGCCTAAAGAAATCTAGGGAAAGAACCACAACCTACACCTCATGCAACACACCTCCAACACATCTAAATAATCAAAAGTAACCGTGTAGTTTCTAGGACCCACCATATCCCACATAACATGTAATAATTTTTGAGAATTATACCTCAAGCCATTACATACCATACACCAAGTAAGGATCCTCAAGCCATTACAACCAATACATGTTATACCTATAGTAGCACATAGGAAACTATATCCAAAATATATGTGTGTGAAATAACCACAAGTAATTAAATCCCTCTACACACATATATGGGTAAAACTAATCATTGTGCATACCATCACTAGTAACTACCAAGAAAAGGAAGTGGGGGGAAATGTGGTAGTCATCCATCCATCATCTAATTAGGATATTGAGGAAAACACCCCCTAGGGATCAGAATCTCAAGGGTGTCAGTTTCCCTAACCGACAGGGTTGAGTAGAATATAGAAAAACAAAAAAGTACAGAAGGTAATAGATCTCACAACCACACTATGGGAATATCCTAGTCATAGAATCAACTACAGCTAACATCTCTCGGACTCATGGATGCTACTGTTAAGACTAGTTATCCTATAAGGATATCCTATAAGCACAGAACCATTTAAAGAGATACATTAGATTACTTATATCTTTTAACCAGTTTAACTTTATGTTAATTAATTATTTAACCATTAATTAACCATGACGATTTACACATTATATTTAATTAGCATTCCAACCAAGATTCATGCCCTCTAGGCACAACCAAACCAAGTGCATGATTTCTCAAAAATATAATATCAGTATTTCATCCTAGAAAGATTCCACTCCAAGGGTTCAACATCATTTATTCGATCATTTATTAATATAATCATAACTTTTCCATAATTCTAGGTATTCTAGAAAAGCATTCTAAGCTTCCAAACATAAGGATATCAACACAGTGACTAGATGAACTACCTATCGAGTCTTTCCACATATAGCTAGAGCATAAGACCATCCATCCTTGAGAATATAAACATAGAAATCACATGGAATACCCCACACATCTTCGCCTCTTTTAGAAAAAGGGTAAGAAAGACCATCTTCCTCAATCAGTGGGGAAATTAAAGTAAATAAACAAACATCAGATTCAATAACAAGCACTTTCATATCAATGGGTAATCCTATCTTCAACCTATTACATGATCCCCATTGTACTTTTTAATGTATATATATATAAACTGATGCATTGTTTCACTCTAGGAATCAACCGTTTCCACCTCCATTGGGCCTCCCTACCCCCAAATACCACAACAATCCTCCAGGCTCAACCATCCCAGTCTCACACCACAATATAAGAAGCAGGAAACAAACAACAAGGAAACTAAGATCTAGGCCCAAAATAAGGCATTCAACCTTCACACACAATGAGCACTCAGAGTTCCAAATCATATGGTGAATGGCCTTTAAAAGTAAGAGGGTAACTCATAACCCTTCAAGGAATTTTATTTATTTCACAACTGGTCCTTTATTCCATATGGAATTAATTGATTAAATTAAGCATGAATAACTACACCCATTAGATTTATCACCAAGCACAACAACAATAACTATATTCATTAAACATGCCTCTTTATCTTTATCCAATTAATTTATAATTAATCCCAACATTACATTCTTTAACAATTTCCATCCATAATGACGTGATAAACAAGAAAACCATAGATATCACATGATCTAGCAAATCACAAGGCAATAACATTGCAAAGAAATTGATACCAATTCCTTAATGCAGTTCCAGTATTTATTATGTCAATTTCAATATGATCTAGTATCTAAAACATGATAACTCTATGACTTAACATAAAAGAATGTTGAATCCACGAATCTTCTACCTCAAAAGGTTTCCCACATTATTTTCATGAGAATGTTCCAACACAACAGATCACAATCACCTCTCCCACAATGACTGCATCCAACCAAGGACACCACAACACAACCACATTAACCAACCACCAATAAAGGTCCATTGTAAACATGGAGATAACATGTTGTAACATGAAATGTATAATGGGAGGAAACAAATCCATGAAACTGCAACAATAGATATAGAACATATCTTCTATCGAAGATGGATCAACACTTCCTACTTACAACAAAATAGAGGCATTATGAAGTGAAAACACAGTTCAAGGCAACAACACAATCTCATGTCTCGTTATGAAAGAAAGTCCTTGGGTGCCTCATACCAAGAGGAATGAGAATAAATGAATAAAGGGAAGGCCCCCAACTTTGAATGATCCGATATAAGACTCACAGAATGTGAAATGGTCAAATTTATATTAAATTTGGATCTCAACAACCCATGCATTTTGACCATGTAAAAACATCAGGACCCTTGAGGATTTAATGATAGAAGTTATGGGCTTTGAATCGGCCTTAAATCCATTAAAATGAGGCTTCAAAGGCATTTTACATCAAAGAAAACATCAAATGGGGTAAAATTTAGAAATATGGAAAAATTGTTCATCGATAGATCTATAAACACACTAGCACCTACCAATAGATGACCTACTGACAAATAACCTACCGACATATGACCTAACAGCATATGACCTACCGATATATGACCTAAAAACAATACATACAGACTGATTATTTACCGATAGATGACCTACTAAAAAGGCCTACAAATGAGACCTACCGACATGGCCTACCAATAGAAAACCTATCAATAGGACCTAACGACAGACAACCTATCGATGACACTTTTCACCAAATTGGAATTTTGGAAAAGTATTGGGAATAAGTCACCTTGACCTCCCATAACACCTCAAACACTATATTTTCAAAAAATAATGGACCAGAGAGGTCCAAACCATTACATCAGATACCTCTCAAAACATTCTCGTCCTCTAGAATCCAAAATCAACTGAGAGAGGAAATATAAAAATGGTCCGAACAACAACCCATTGAGATACCTATCAAGGATCTCTCCCCCAAATGAGCTCAACCACTTCATCAAAGGAACAATGAGAAACCATGTGAATAACTACAACCAGATCCAAACTACTCTCTTGAGGTAGATATTCCTCAAAATAGAGCTAGCCACAACAAGAAACAGGAAAAGATATCTCATAAATAGGAAAGGTCTACAACCACAAGACAAACATCATTTCAAGAAAATAGCTAAACACAACTCATGATACTAAGCATGTATCTATGAATCACATTCCAAATTACTCTCCTCCACTACTACCATGCCACCACAGGACACAAAAAAAGTATATAACACACCTGCTCAACACCTTCTCCTTGCATTTTGGGATCTCGATAGGCCACTCCTCGAAGGTCACATCATCATCTACATTGATCTCACCCCAATCGATTACATGATAGTTATCATGAAGATAATAATGGAGCTAAGGCATGTGAAAGAAATCACGTATCCCACACATCTGTGGGGGAAGTTTTATATGATATTCCATGACTCCAACATGATCCAACACCTTGAAAGGCCCAATAAACTAGGGAGACAACTTACTCCTACAACCAAACCTTTGCATACCACGATGGGGAGTGACTTTCAAAAACACTGGATCCCCAAATTCAAACTCCAAAGGTCTCCTCCTGTGATAGTCAAATGATTTTTGAAGACATTGTTCTACATTTATCCTCTCATGAATCACCAGAACCATCTCTGCCGTGTTCAATAATAGTTCCGACCTGAGAATTGATGACTCTTCTACCCCAGTACAACACAATAGAGAATGGAAAAGTCAGCCATAAATGTCTTCAAATGGCACCATACTAAAGGTAGAGTGGAAACTAGTTTTGTAGGAGAAGTATATAAAGGTTAATTTCCTCATCCATGAACCTAAAAAATTCAGAGCACGATACCACAAAATTTCATCAAGAGTCTTGATGGTCTGCTTTTTCTGACTGTCCGTCTACGGATGAAAAGAAGTGTTAAGGAATAAATGAGAACCAAAATCATGTTAGAGAACTCTCCACACCCTGGAGGTAAAACAATAATCTCAATTGGAAATGATCTTCCTAGGGATCCTATGGAGTCTCACCACCACCTCTAGGTATTTCCCTGACAAAAAGTCCACTGAGCTCAACTCTTTGATTTCTATGAAGTGGGATGATTTTGTAAAATGATCCAAAACTACCTATATAGCATCATTTCCTCCCTATTATCAAGTTAAACTATTAATAAAGTCCATTGATATGTCCTTTCACTTCCATTGAGGAACATCTAATGGATGGAGAAAACCACTGGGAACATGGTTCTCAACCATCACCTTTTGGAAGATTAAACGTCAAGGCACAAACTCTGCAACTACATGCTTCAAAACAAGCCACCAAAATTGATTCCTCAAAGCTTGGTACATATTTGGTATGATTGGATGTACCATTAAGGGATAACTATGGAACTCTATAAGTACCATCTCATGAATCACCAAAGGAATGGAAATCCTTCCCTGAAACAACACGTGATGTTGTTCATCCTCAAACCAACCATTAGGGGCCTCACCATAAACAACTCGGTCTCTCTAGACCTCCACCCCATGATCCCAAACTATGAATCTTCCAACTTCTTCACCAAATATGACTATACGGTCATCTAAAAAGATAACCTATTCCCCCTACTTCTCCCATATCAAGATATTATGATGAAAGTTCTTCCACTACTCTCCAGGAATCACCTGATTCAGGCACTTCATCACTACGTGACTTCCTTCCCAACACATCGGAAAAAAAATTCCCCTTTATAGGTATATATAATATTTTAAAGTAGTAATCTTTTAAAAACTCCATCCACCAAAGTTTTTTCAAGTTCAAGTCACATTGGGAGAAAACATACTTCGGGCTTTTATAATCGGTGAAAACCAAAAATCACTCTCCAATGAGGTAATGTCTCCACAAAATCATGGAAAACACCGCTTCTACCAACTCAATATCATGGGTTTCATAGTTATACTCAAGGGAATGTAACTTCTAAGACCCATAATAAATGGATCATCTTCTCTACAATATAAAAAACCCAAACCCCAGACGTGAAGCATCAAAAAAATGTGAAAGTGAACTCCTTCTGATGACAGACAATGAACTAGAGCATTGACCAACTTCTACTTCAAATACTCAAAAGATGTCTGACAATAATTATTCTATATGAATGCCTGATCCTTTCTGGTCAACACTATCAGAGGAGTCATATGTCAAGATAAATTGGCTATGAAACCCCTATAATAACCAATAAGGCCAAGGAAACTTCTCACCCATGCCATTGTCTTGGAGATTCCCAAGAAACAACTTCTTTGATCTTCGATGGATCAATATCTACTCCCTACTGGGATATAACATTCCCCATGAAATAGAATTCTTGATCCCAAAATTCATACTTTGAAAACATTCTCAAATAGATGTTGTCAATGAAAAACTCCCAAAACGGCTTATAGATTCTCTGCATGCTCCTCCACAGACACATAGTACATAGGGATTGTGTCAATGAAGACCACCAAAAAAATTATCCAGGAACTCACAGAACATTGAATTAATCAACCCCATGAACACATATGGATCATTTATCACACCGAATGACATCACAATGAACTCATAATTCCCATGATGACAACAAAAACCATTCTTCGGGATATACTCATCATTTTCATGCATCTGGTGATATTCTGACCACAAGTTCATCATTGAGAACCAAATTTCACCCAAAAATTGATCGAATAAATCGTCAATCCACATAAGAAGATATAAATTCATTAATATAACTTTTTTCAAGTGATAATAATCGATACAAAACTGAAAAATATCATTTTCCTTCTTCATGAACCAAACTGGTGCACCCCACGATGACACACTTGGTCGAACCAGACCACACTATAATTACCATTGATTTGTATATACAGATCCCACAACATAGAAGGTTCCATCCCCTATGGAGACATCCATATAAGAGATGATCCTAGTTATATCATGATCTAAACCTTGATCTCTTATCGAGGGGGTAATGCTACAACCTCTTCTGAAAAGACATCAGGGTACTCTTCCATGATCCAAGTAAATTCAAATTGTTGAACCTCTGACGAACTCAGCATTAGTTAAGCCATCAAAGATGTCAACTATGGAATACACATCTGACCCATCTGAGGATCTCTCTCACCAAAAAATACCACTAGATTTCCATTAGAATCGAATAACACCACAATCCTCTTGAAGCAATCCACGATTTCTTGCACCGAATATAAGAAATCAATGATGAGTATGACATCATATTCTTGTATCAGTAATCATAAGAAATCTCCCCAAGATCAGTGCTACCCCAACACTAGATCACAATCTTTGTATACTTCAAACAATTAATCTCTACCTCCAACTGGCATAGTCAACACCAAGGGAACTATAATCCTCTCAACCTCAAGTGTAAAGGATTTGACAAGGGTAGGTGATATGAAGGAGTAATTTTCTCTTGAATCAAACAAGGCATACTCCCAAGTAGAATACAAGAACATGTTACCTCGAATGATGCTTGGCTCTCCCAACACTAATAATGATAAAACATAAAGATGACCATGACCTTCTCCACAGCATCTCTGACCCTCTTGATGACCACCACCATGGTCGCGCTCTACTCTCTGAGGATGTGAAGCATTCTAGGGTTGTCATCTATCAGCCCCATCTGCTCTTTACTAATCCAAAGATAGTATAACACACTCTTACTACCTAAGATGAAATTTCCTCAATGGAGGAACTTAAAGTGGAAAACCTAGCGCACACTGACTGCTCATAAAGGTCAATCACTCTCACTAATGATGACCTCGACCTCCATAAAAAAATATCTTGATTCCTGGGCATAGGTATAAGAGATTATTCCCATAGAGAAATGAGATACTGAGGTTTGGGACCTACCCTCGGCTAAATATAAAATCTTCTACCCTAAAAATTGAGAACCACATACCACAACTCTACTTCGTGAGGAATCATGAAGACTTTCTTCTCATGATGATTCAGTTCTGGCTAACATCCTCTCGATAGCCTCTTCCTACTCCATCACCTCAAGATATATCTTGATCATAAATGGTGTAACCTAGTGCTAGATCTCTGGATGAAAAGCCTCCTCAAAATGCCTCACCAAGGCCTCCTTATCTAGAAACATATCCAAATCATGTCGTAAAGGGTTTGTGAAATGGATTCCAAACTCTCACACACTGTATCTCCCATGCCGAATGGTAAGTATCCCCTGGTGACTGCCTACCTTCACGGTTGATAAATTAAACACAACATTAAATGTCTCTAGGAACTCCTCCCATGAGACTGTTGACTCCTCGCGATCCCCGAGGAACAAGAACCACCACTGCCTTGCTTCTCCACACAGCACTGTCAAACCCAACAAAACCTAGTGATCCTTCTGAGTACATATCGAACTGAAGGCTATCTTCACCTCCTACAACCAGTATTTCATGACTACATATAAAACGAAGCCCTCATACTTCTACATAATCTGACACTAAAACTCTCATAGCGTCCGACTCCAAGTGTCATCATCATCAACCTCTACTCTATAGCTACCAGCTAGCATATCCTGCTAAACATATGTTATGTGAACCTGATGAGGACATTGTCCTAGAGCCATAATTACAAAATAAAAAATAGTTGTACCTCTTAAACCTAGAATATGTATGTCTCAACATTAATTAATTAATTTATTTATTTTATTAATTTTATTCATTTTAGGTTAACCTATCACAAGGTCTACCCATTCAAACATAGGTGAAAAGAAGAAAAATGCATGATCCTTTCCTAGTTCTCTACCCTAAAATAATTATAATCTCATTTATTAGCCATTATAAACTTAATGGTTTGTGCATCATATCACAGGGGTCCATAAATACATGTGTCTCAGTCGATCTCTCGTGTTTACAGTTCTTGTTAAACTTAGCCGACGTTGTTTTCCTACCAACCCATGTAACCTCAATTGTGCCTAACTAAAAAATCTATCCTATATCTTAACCAGAGCTCTGATACCACTCTTTCATGACCATGTCCCCAGAAAGTGTACCCCTCCTAGGATTAAAATGTGAGAAGAGAGATAATGACCCTAGAGTCCCACCTCCAGTAGGCCCTGGGTTGGCGACTAGCACTGAGGGTATAGTAAACACATAGATCAGAGGCATTACCCTCTAAGAGAACACATGAAAAAGAGATAGATAAGATAGACACCTACCAACTCTTTCTAAGAATAAAATTAAAAAGAAACCCATGTACACATATGTAATTTCATGAAAGAACTACTATATATGAAATGGAAAAACTGAAAGTAACAAAAGAAAGTAAAACGTCAATGACAACGAAGCCCGAATAGCTCCTGAAACACCAAGCTAGTAGTAACCAGCCTGATCTCCAATCTACTCCAAGTGACTTGAAATATATTTTATATATATATATGGTGAGTATAATAGTATACTTAGTAGTATCCTCTCTAGATCCTATCATGCAAACGTAAAGAAAGCATGTTAAAGCACAATGAACAACAAGTGAAACTAAATCATCACCTAAACAGGTATAATATGTTTCCAAACTCACCATGGATACTTTAACCAAGTACCAATAACAATAGTATATAATATAATAAAGAATATCAATAGTACCCTTCTACCACTTCCCCACTGGTTTTTTGATTTTCCCCAACATCTCATGTCCTAAGCATCTCTCTCCAAATAGGATAGGCTAGAGACACCTGGGAAAATAACCACACACTTCACTTCCTGAAACACACCACAAACAAATCTACATAACCAAAAGTTACTAGGTAGTTTTTAGGATCCACCATATCCCACATAATGTGTGTCAAATGTTTGGTATTATACCTCAAGACACTATAGCCCATACACTGAGTATGGATCCTCAATCTATTATAGCATATAAAAGTCATACCTATAGTAGCACATAGGAAAATATATCCAGAATATATGTGTGTGAAATAACCATAATCCATTACATCCCTCTACACACATATATGGGGAAAATGACCGCCATGCATACCATCACAAGTAAACACTATGAGAAAAGAGAATGGCCAAAGGGGGTAGTTAGTCATCCATTCTCCCACCTAGATGTTGGGGAAAAATCACCCTACCCATGACTCAGAATCCATAGGGTGATAGTTTCCTTAACCAATAGGGTGGAGTAGAGTATACAAACAAAAAAGTAAAGAATATAATATAGGTCACAACCACACTATGAGCATAACCTAGTCTTAGACTCAATTGTCGCCAACATCTCTCAGACTCCCGTCTTCCACTACTAATACTTGGTATCCTATAAGCACACAACCATTTAAAGAGCTACATTAGATAACTTATCCCTTTTTATCAATTTCAATTTACATTAATTAATTCTTTAATCATTAGTTAACCATGATCATTTCCACATTACATTTCATTAGAATTACTACCATGATCCATTCCCTTAAGACATAACCAAACCAAGTTCATCACTTCTTTGAAATATAACCTCATCATTGCATCACAGTAAGCTCCAACCCCATGGATTCAAGATCATTTATTCGATCATTTATTAATAGCATTATCACTTTTCCATAATTCCAGGTATTCTAGAAATGTATTCTAAGCTTCCAAACACAAGGTTCTCATCATTGTGAGTAGATGAACTACCCATTGATTCTTTGCCATATATATCTAGAGAATATGCCCATCCAACCTTGAGAGGTTAAACATAGAAAGCAAAAGGCATACCCTGCGTGAATTCACCTCTTTTGGAAGGAGGGTAAGAAATACTGTCAACCTCAAGAAGTGGGAAATTAAATTAGATAAATAAACATCAGATTCAACAACAACCACTTTTATATCAATGGGTAATCCCAACTTCAACCTGTTCAATCATCCCCAGTGTACTCCCCGATACCCACATGCATAAACTGATGCATATTTCTACTCTAGGTGTCAAATACTGCCACCACCATAGGGCCTCTCTGCCCCCACATACCACAACATCCCTCCATGACTAGTCTTCCTAGGATCACACCATAACACAAGAAGTAGGAAATAAACAACATAAAAACATGGATCTTGTGCCTAAACAAGGCATTAAACCTTCACACACAACAAGCACTCATAGTTAAAAATTGTAGGGATCTTTCCCTACAAAATAAATAGGGTAAATCAAAACCCTTAAAGGTATTATATTTATTGCACAACTGGTCCTTTATTCCATATTTAATTAGCTGATTCAATTAAACATGTATAACTACATCCATTTAATTTATCACCAAGAATAACAAAAACAACCAGGTTCATTAAACAATCCTCTTTATCATTAGTCAATTAATTCATAATTAATACAATATTTATGTTCTTTACCAATTTCCATCAGGAACAACATACTAAATAAGAAAAGAATTGATATCACATGATCTATAAAATCAAGAGGCAATAACACTGCTAAATATTTGATACCAATTATTTAATCCAATTAAAGTATTTATTATGTCAATTTCATTGTGATTGAGTGGATAGAAGATGCTAAATCTACAACTTCACAAAAAAGAATATAGAATCCATGAATCATGAACCATAAAAGATTTCCGATATTCTTTCCATAATAATGGGCTAACACAACAGATCACGGTCAAATCTCTCGCAATGACCACATCCACCCAAGGACGTTGCGGCACAACAACATCAATCGACACCCAAGAAAGTTCCATTATAAACATGGAAATCACATGTCGTAACATCGAATGCAGAATGGGAGGACAAAATTGAAGAAGCCACTACAACAGAAGTAGAACTTACCAACTATCAAAGACGGATTGATACTTCTAGTTTTCACCAAAATAGGGGTTCGTAGGTAGGGGAAAAACGGTTCAAGGATACCACACAATCGCAAATCTCCTCGAAAAAATCGGGTACCTTGTACCAGGAGGAAGAAGACTAAAATAATAAAGGGGAAGTCCCTCGACTTAGAAGGATCAGATCCATGACTCCCGA
Source organism: Viscum album (assembly GCA_963277665.1). NCBI lineage: Eukaryota > Viridiplantae > Streptophyta > Magnoliopsida > Santalales > Viscaceae > Viscum > Viscum album. Next base: position 470,614,931 of record OY728132.1, read on the forward strand.
AACATGAAATGGTTGAATTTCTATTAAAGCTGGATCTCAACCAACTAGATGGTTTGACCTAGTAATAACCTCAGGACCCTTATGGATTTAATGATAGGAGTTTTAGGATTTGATTCCACCTTAAATCCCTTAAAATGATGATTTGAATGCCTTTTTTGTTAAAGAAAATGTTAAATGGGGGAAACTATAGGAAGCCAAAAAAACTATTCACTAACTGATTTGGAAACACTGTATCACCTACCAATAGATGACCTTTTGATATACAACCAACCAAAAGACAACCTACCGATAGGACTACTGAGAGAAGACCTATTGGTAGGACCTATGGACAAGACTTACCAATAGACGACCTACCGGAAGGACCTACTGAGAGGACCTACCGATAGGAACTATCAATATACAACCTACAAAAAGTACCTACCGACAAGATCTACCAATAGATAACCTACTAACAGAACCTATTTATAGAAGACCTACCGATACACTCTTCACAAAACTAGAATTTTAAAAAAGTGTTGGGAATAATTCCCCTTGACCTCCCATAACACCACAAATGCCAGATTTTCAGAAAGGAATGGGCCAGAGAGGTCTGGTCCATTACACCTACCCTTGGGAATAAATCCATTCAAGGAATACCTTTGGTGAAAACCAAAAATAGTTACCCAAATAAGAGGTAACATCTTTCCATAAGCACTTTAGTTTTATTTCCATTCTCCACCCCCTAAACTCTACTTATTCCATGATTATATAACAAAACCAGTATACTAAATATACTAGGAAGTTTTTATGCTGATTTTTTTTACCTACACTAAAAAACTTCTATCTAATGGGTAATGAATATACTATTTATGTGTACGGTAAACTGCCTTCTTGTGAAATGATGATTGTTCTTTTTTATTTTACCACCTTTAAAGGTTTAGAATTATGATGGAAACTCTATTTATATATTTTATATATGATATTTATTATGTATGTATTCTTATTTAATTATTTTATAACACATACCCTTATAATTTCTATTTTTCTAAGTAAGATAACATCATTTGTGGAAGTGTGGACTACCGCCTCCTTAAGTCGATGTGATTTTATCACAGTATTCATGGAATGCATAAAAGATGGTTTTAATTGAACATATGTGACATAAATAGAATCAATATTATATTGATGAAATAAGTACCCTTTTTAAGTATAATATATACCATTGTCTTTATTACCCTTTCACACACTTAAAAAGAGATAATGTCATTTGCAGATGTGTGGATTACTGCCACCTCGATTTGATGTGATTAATTTTACATAGAAATAATTATATATAGAAGTATATATGATTAAATAAAATGTTATTTATTATATAATTATCATTTTGGAAAGATATAGTGTTACTTACCTTCTTTCCATAAGGACCATTGAAAAATGGGAACGTTAGTCATATTTATGTACGACCTACCATCTACATGATTGTAACATTTGTTTATTTTTTATAAACATAATTGATGAATGATTTTAAAAGTATAATTTATCTATTAATATAATAATTAAGTCATGATTATTATATTTTAGTTGTTTTATATTGACCTCTTTAACCATAGTTGACCTATAAGAGTTGTTTTTGACACATAAACTGAATTTGGTCAAAAAATACGACATAAACTTAATTGATTAATTGGTTGTATAAAAAATGGTAATAAGTGAAATGAAATATATTATAAACATGAAAAAATTTACACATAAAGTAAATAATTTAAATAAGTTTTTTATTCCTAAATATAAAGACACATGAGATAAATTGGATGGAAGGTAAGGTATTTTCATCTCACTTTTTACATTTGTGAGTTAAAGTTAATATTCACCACTTACATCCTTTTGTTGTGTATATACTATCCATTTTCATATATTATATAATGAATAATTTTATATTCATGTTATTTAAAGCTTTCATTTAATTCAATTACTTCATTATGTTTATGATTTAAAATGTTTCAAAGTGGTATGGGACACATTAGAATGTTAAAATTTTATTCTCCTCAAGAATAATTTTAGTTATCTTTCATTCCTATTTGAGGAAATTATATTTTTTTTTTAAATAAACCCTTTAATTCTCCTCTTCTATGGTTATTGATGACCTTTTTTAAGTATTAGTACTATTTTCCCACTCTTTTTTACTCAAAATGTTTCTAAAAAATGTTCTTAAGAAACCCATACTTCATTTCACTCTTTATTAAAAGAACCTATTTTTTTCTAAAAAGCCTATTTTATAAAAATGATTAATAAAATGTTTTTTCCCTTTAAAAATGATTTAGGCAATGAATATTTATCATTGTGTTTTACCATTTTTTCAACAAAATCTTCTTGTTGATTTCTGAATAAGGCATTTTTCTTACCATTTTACTATCCAAAAAGAATGTTATTTTTACCTCATACGACTTGTATAGATTTAAACACTGTCATTTATTTTCAATATTCCTTTGAATATTTAAAAGTTTCCTTTTTAAAGAAACTTTTTTCAAAATTTATTTTTAAATATATGGTTTTTCAAAATGTTTTCCATAACAAAAGGATATTGTCCTCAAGTATGTTTTTAAAATATATTTTTATAATAAGTTTATTCATCAATGAACATGACACTTTATTTATACTACACTTGGAATATGCTTTATTGATACCATCCTTACTCTTCCTATGGATGGTCTATGATTTAATTGGCCAAGGATAGTATTCACATTCACATCCATGATTAATTTTTGTCCCCTTGAAATATTTAATTTCTTATGATAATTTGACATTGAATTTCCCCTAGTATCCATATCATTTTTCATGGATATGAATATTACCGGAACTGTATACCATTTTTTATATGGTGTTCACTTTGAAGGTTATTTGATTATTAGGGGAAATATTGACCAATTTGAATCTTCTATCCAAGAAGTATATTTGATTATAAAGAACATTGTTTATTTATTAAATTGATTGTTTTATGTATAAGGAATTCTTTGGACTTTCCTGAAACATTTTGGGGTCCATTTAGAGTAAGCATGTTGATGCATTAATAGTCTCATGGGATAAAATTAAGTTATAAAACCCCTTCATGTTTATAATTAGTTTGTTATAAACTATCTTGTAAAATGTTAGGTTAGTAGAAATGAGGTTGGCCAAACCAAATGGATTTGTACCCAGTATGTTAAAACTATCTAGTGAAAGGTCATGATAGTAAAGGTACCATATACCTAGGAAACATGGAGTCTAATGAGTAAGAACTTCCAGCATTTATTTTCAGTTGTTATTTATACATGAGATTTTGGTTCGAAATACCAATGTATACATTTCATTCTCATTTCATTGATTAAGTTGAATGTTTTTCAGTTTTTTACCTTGCGATATTGATTTATTTATTATATAATTATTTTAATGGCATGTGGTTTCAGTTATTACCTTTACATATTTTTTATAAAATTCCTTCTCACTTTTTTGATTACTTGGTTTGTATGTTCTATTATTTACCATAACATAATTATTATTATCATTGATTCAATATTTATTCTTCTGTACTTTACCCTTACTGAGTATTTAAACACACCATTAATTTATTTCATTTCCTTAGTAATCCAAAACACGTACCATGAAATATAAATAGGTATATACTATATGGAATAAAGGTATCCTCAAAGTTATTTAGAAAAAAAAATATGTTGTAATTAGTGTATTCACTTGTAATACAAGACTCATTTATGTATCTAGTTCACCCAGAATACTAAAATCATCGATATTTTGGGATTTGATTCCTTATAATCATGCTGATGTAATGGTAGTAGACACAGGCTCCAGTCTCATTAGGGTCAGGTTTTTACATCCTCTTTCAAAGAAGAAGTTTATTTTTTCAAATAGAATATATAAAAGTTTCAAAAAAAGATTTAAAAAAAATATATCATTACAAGGTAGTAAAACTGATTATTTAGAAAAATAATTATTTTATATTTAAAATTATATTTGTTCTTATATCGTGTCTTGAAAACACATTAGAGGAATTTTAAATATTAGATTTAATATATTATATATATTTCCTTAATGTAATCCGGTAATAGTGATTTTATTATTTTTTGATATAAAACACACTTTTACACATTTAAATAGTTTTTAGAAAAAACCATCCATTTGTTTTAAAAGGGGTTTTATTTTTATTTATAATTACCTGGCCACCAATGAATTAATTACATAAACATATATGAACCATGTTTTCATAATTCAGGTAATCCTATTAATTCCCACAATTCTCATACTTATGTGATAACTACTATATTAAATAACAATATTTAGTTTTTATAAACTTGATGTGGAGTATCATGTATGCGAGTGTTTCCTTCTAAAAACTCTGGATGTTACATCCACACCCCATATTTAATAAATTTCATCCTCATAATTTGAACTAGGGATAAAAAACAACAGATTTTACTTTTCAAAATACCTTTGTTGAAATCCCACATCAGAAAAATGATAAATGAAACTTACATTATATAATACATAAAGGGAATTACGAAGGTTGCCTCAGGTAACACATAAGAGAGTTCCATGTAAGAAAACATGGACATAGAAGTAAAACTAACTATTATGTTCTCATGAGGAGTGATATATAACATGGTCATGAGAAGATTAATAATCACAAAACCATAAATCTATAATTGGTTAAAAGGTTATTTATTTCTTATTAAGAAAAGAAAATTGATAAAAAAAATTAATATACTTTCCATAGAGTTTAGGAATTATTTTAATTCTTGGACTAGTGACATACGGAAATATACTTAATTTATATGTAGAGTTTCATCTGTTAATCAAATTCCACCACAAACACATTTTTTCTCTAAGTGATGAGCATTCAAGATGATTTTTTCACACCTGAAGCACTATAATCAACTTCTTGAGAATCATATAATTAAAAAATATTAAATATTTATTTCTCCTATTTTCAAAAATTAACAAAAACCAAAATGGTTAGGATAAGATAAGATAATTCACCAAACATAATAAACATTATATTATAAAAAACTAATACAATATCTAAAATTCAATTGTAATACCCATTGTTCAACATAGACCATTCAATAAATAATTGTTCTTAAAATTTCCCAAAATAATCCAAACTAAAATTAAAACCCAAATTCATAAGGATTTGATCACATAGTGTTCCAAGATAAATTTTAACATTTATCTCCAAATAACATTAATCACTATTAATGTCTCATAACAAAAATGTAATTTACTAAATCACATAATCTTCCATATATGATAATTATTTCAATAAATATCCCAAATCACCATAAATACAAGATAAAATAATAGATTCATACAAAGTATAATTCATAATTTACTTCTCAAATAAAATCTCATAGTATTATATTAACAATAATAATATAGGGTTCAAAAAATAGTGAACGTATTCTGAGAAAACATTAATCACCAAATCATTTCTCAATCCCAAGGATATATATTCAATAAAACATATGTTCCCAAAATCAACTTATTTTTATTACATCGACTCGTTTTTATAAAAATAAAAAATCATACTAACATGACACTTCACGTAGGAAAATGGTAGGTGATGCACCCTTATCGCCCTTCAGTTGTGGGTTCGATTCTCATGACCTTACCAAACGTGATGGATTGTCACCAATCGTATGGTTTGTACTTTTTCTAAATCTATATTAATATAATTCTTCTAAAAATTTATAAATTTTTGAAACATTATAAAAAATAACCTTAATATAATTTCTCCTCATAGTTTATATCATAACTTTCATTTTATATCTCAAATTGTAATAGCCCATAATTAGATCAAAAATAAATGTCTCAAAAAATACAATTAGTCATTTTAAAATTTAATAACATAAATCCTCAAAATGGGTCTCTAATATATTGAACTTATGATCAAACTTAAAATTATAAACTTGAGATGGTATCTTTAACTCTTAAAAATATCTTAATTCCAGAACCAAAATCCTCAAAAGGGGTCTCTAATATATTTTAGGTTTAGTGATTTGGATAATTAATACAAACTCTTACACATTAAACCAATACATTACAAGTGGAAACTTATACTTGGTATCCATTTATACTATAAAACAAAAATCATTAAAATATAACATGATATCTTATACTGATATATCTTCACAATTTTCCCTTGTTGTCATCCTTTTCCTAAATCTCCAATAAACCCTATGAAAAACATTTTAAAACTTGGGATGCAAAAGATCAATAATTGATATACAAATATAGGAAACTATTATTTTAGTAAAAATATGAAAACCCTTGAAAAATTAATTCCATGAAAACAAAACGTTATATCTATAAAAATAAATATCATCACTTTAGAAACACCATTTATTTTACTTTCTAAAAAAATATTCCCATAAAAACTCATAATCAAGAATAAGAAATTCATGTAGGTACCTTGGGACATCAACTAATATAACCCTTATATAACCCTTATAAATTGAATAACCATATGATCAACTTCCATCTCTGGAGTTCCAAATGCATTGGAGCATTATCTGGGTGCACCCATAATTTAAACTATAACGGGATCACCCAGCCCTATATAGGCACACCCATCATTTATAATGTCTAAGAATTACAAAATGTAATAAAACATTTCATCATTTTGAAAACTCTTTTAATATCTTATGAAAATCAATTGCAGATATTAAAATACCATTATCTTTAAAAATCCCATTTTCAATAAAAAAATAAACCTTTCTTCTGAAAAACCATTTTCAATACCAAAATAACCAAAATATAAATATGGTTTTTTATTTAATGTAACATTAAATCATTCAAAGGAAGCCAAAAATAAAATAATGGTCATGGCAGCCAAAAATTCATTGTCATTGTGTACATTAAGAATAGAACATTCCTTTTATCATTTTTCAAAACATTCTGTATAAAACACATAAAAATATTCATTTTAAAAAACATTGAATTAAATTAAAAATAGACATAAAATTTTATTTTATAATCCTTTTATATCTATATATGTAAAATAATATCAAGAATATTGACATGGAGAAAAATTATTGATAATTAAATCTTTAAACATATAAAGTGTCTCATACAACTTTGAACATTTAAATCCTAAGCACCATGAAATAATAAAATTTAAAAAATCATTAAATAACATGAGAATAAATAATTTATTGGTATTATATGTCAAAGGGTATATATATATATACCTCATAAAATAAGGTGGGTGTATAAAATTAAAATATGCCTCAATGGAAGGAGACTCAGACAAAATCCCTTACCTTGATTTTAGCTCATCGCGTACAATCAATATATTCCTAAATATTAAACTTAGTTTAATTATTTACTTTATTGATAACCTTTTTAAAGTTTATTATTTCTTTTATGTCACTTGTTACCATGTTATAACAATTACTTAATTATTTAAGTTCATGTTGGACGTTTTGATGATATTCAATATATGAGTCCAAAAAGGCTTTAGTATTATGTCTATAGTCAAAATTGGTCAGTATTCCATCATCTCAAGAATAATATTAACAATATAATAATAAATTTTATATATTAATTATACTTTTAAATCTATCAATTAAATTTTTATAATAAAAATGAACTATGTTATAATCATGTATAGGTAAGTCATACGTACGCATGAGTAACGTTTCCATTTTTCAATGATCATTATAGAAAGAAGGAAAGTATTATATCATATTTAAAAAATTATTATAATATAATTAATATCATATTAATATTTTAAATATACTTATATATATCGTATATGTGATGTGGTTATAAAAAATTAATTGAATCGCTTTATGGATGTGATAGTTCACATGTACGCACGAACAACATTATAATTTTCCTAGGCAAGGAAAAGTAAAAACATAAATGATATATTATATATTAATAATGATAAATATTTCATGAATATAATATATAAACTTTAATTCTATCATTATAACCATTCTTGAGAGACGGTGAGGGAAAACATATTATATCGATTTGTGAGGCGGTAGTTCAATGTAAACATGAATGATAATTCTTTTCCCATTTTATGGAAGTGGAGATGGATTTAAGTGATAATATTAATATAATAAAATATCATTATATTTATGATATTTTATTTATCATTTCATCATGATTTAAGAATATTTTATAAAAGTGTAAGAAGACATAAAACATAAATACTTGATTAAAAATGATATCTCTTCTTCAGACGATCTCCTTTGATTAACACCTTAACACCTCTAAGAAGGGTTTTCTGTCTAAAAAGGCCACGATAATGTGTTTAGGGATTCTAGAAATGTATTTTTGTTGATATTGGAAAAACAAAATAGGTTTATATGTGTGAATAAAAGAGAATAAGGGATTCCCTTTTATAATATAGGGGAGGGGAACTCTTGAAATTCATCAAAATATTAAATTAATATAAATTAATTTTCTATTCTAAATAGATAAAAATGGATTTTTTTTCTAATATTTGATGGTTATGAGTCTAAATACATTAATATAATGAAAATTACACAAGTTTTTATTATTTTTTTAATCCTTATCTTTTTTAACCCTTTTTTAACATTTGTAATTCTTACTATGAAATCATGTAATTTACAAGTTGAGGGATAATATAATTAATATAAAATAAAAAACGACCAAGAAATGAGTCATTGGTAAAATATTAAGACTTATACCAATAATTTGAAATAATTTTATATTTTTATAAATTTTATATCATTTAATAAAATATTATTTATTTAAAAATATCACTAATGTCAATTTAGTCACTATTCCTTACATAACTTCATAGAAATATCATTACAACAAGATATCTTCCAACCAATACTTTTAACTCATCAATAACATGTAAAATTAATCCATAAAATTATTTTATGACATTAATCCTCTAAAATTATATTTATTTTAATATATTCAATATCATTTATTTGATATTTTTTTAAATTAAACAATTATTGCATCATCACTATATATTCCTTTAAGTTAGTTATTTCTTCCCTAAAAATTAAAAATAAATAATAATTATTAATAAAAAATATATATTTTAAAATACTATTTATAGTTGAACATATCAATTATTATACCCCATATTAAAATTATATCACTTGTTAAAAACAAAAGTATGACAAAATTGAGATTTTTATGAATATAATACTATAAATTTATTAAAGTCATAAAAGTTGCTCCAAGAGCCCAAAAAATCGTCCCAAAGATGATTTTTGTTGAAAACAACTCATACAATAAAATTAGGAGAAATTTTAGATTAATTTTTTATTATTTATAATATTATTTTTACCCTTAATTACATGATTTACCATTAACTGTTGTAATAAAAAAAGATACTATTCATATTTTGTTCAAAAATAAAAGGGACCCATTTAAAAATAATCACCTTAATATTCCAAATATGGAATCAATTTTTTTAAATTAAAAACACATAATTGGATAACTTTGATTTAAAATTATTCTTGTTGATGGATCGAGAAAAATATTTCTTAATGTAAAAACATTCAAAAGATTGAAATGTTTTTATATCAAAATTAAATATTAAATTGATTCCAACTACCTTAATTTGATTAAATGTTAAAATATTAATCTAAATATAATTTAAAACTGGTCTAAAATATAATCTATTCATATAAATAATTCAGATGAAAAATTAGTTTTCAATTAAAATAGAGTATTTTTTCTCTATTCATAATAAAATAAACCTTATCTAAAAATGCCAAAAATTTATGTAATGTAAATTTTGATACTAAAATTTCAAATATAATTTATTAAATTGTAAAAAAATTGATCTAAAACAAGTGCTCCATCAAAAGGCGGTAAAAATGGTTTTTAGAAAAATACTTCTTTTATATTTAAAATTTTATTTATTCCTATATCATGTCTTGAAAATTCATAATATGAATGTTAAATATTAGAATTAATATTATATATGTACATATATATCATTAATATAATCCAAACAGATTTATTTTATTATTTATTATTATATAGTACACTTGTGCACATTTAAATAGTTTATCATAAAAACATTTCTTTTTATTTTAACAAGTGTTATTTTCATTTATAATTAATTATACACCAAAGAATTAGATATATATACATTTTTAAAACATATTTTCATAATTTAATTAATCATGTTCATTTCCATTATTATAAAATCTATTTGATAACTATCATATTAAATAATAATATTTAGTTTTTTGTTTAAACTCAATGTGGAATATCAGGTATAATGTCAAATAGAGTGTTTCCTTTTAAAAACATGGGATGTAACATAGATAACCTTTTATAACCCTCATTTATAACTATTTTCAACATCTATATTAAATAGTTGATATCTATTTTCAATATCATGTGTGAGTAGTCATTATCCTCTTAAAGTACTTTCATAACAGTGTTGTCTTTACATTGTTCTCATAAAGTTCACATATTGATAACATTAAAGGTATTGGAATTTATTCTCTATATTTATTTATAAATATATAATTTCATTTTATGGGAGCTTTAATTATGATCCTTGAATTTGGACTTGGTGATGAGCATGTTTCAAATATTTTTATCAAATAAGTGATGATATCTAAGTGAATGAGTTTAATTTTAGTAATACCATTCCAAAACCAAAATAAAAAATTATTATTATTATTTATATCATATATTATTATTAATTAATTATTCATCTTCATCTATGATATTATATTATAATATTTTTTGAGTATGTTGTTAGACTGACCCAAACATGAACATACATAATTAATCGATAATTATGATCATGAAAGTGGTTTATTTTGAAATAATATCATTATAATAGGAGAATAATTATATTAATTATATTTTTTTAAGGTTTTTTATTATATTTTTATATTTTTTTTAATTATTAATAAAGAAACTACATGAAAAATGGGATATGTTACTTCATGGAGGTGGTAAACTATACAACACATGATTAACGTTTTTCATTTCTTGATGTATGAGAGGGAACGTGGGTGGGTTATAATTATTCTCCTAGTAATCATAATTATATTACATATTTAATATTTATTCTTAAAATTTTCTCTTATAATCAGTGAAGATAGGTGGTGGTGATAATTGGATGTCGTGACTTTATGGAAGTGGTAGTCTGCACAATAAAAAAATAACCATTTCATTATTCTTAATATAAAAGGGGAAAGTTGGTTAATTTTTATTAACATAACAGAATAATATTTAGTATAAAAAATATTTATTTCAATTTATTATAATTAAAAATTATATTTATAAGTTATGATATAAAACAAATAAAGTATAATAAAAAAGTATTCACATTGAGAAATTAGGCTTTCCCTTAGAGGAATCCTTGGAAATAGAGATCTTAAGACAATATATTGTTAAAAGAGGCTAAAGGAAATATAATATGATTATAAATGAATTATAATAGGATGGTTTTTATGTGGAAGACTTATTATTTGAGTTTTTATAAGTGCAGATAGAGGCCAATTTTATAAGTGGGGAGAATGACAGTTTTTTGAATATTTTAACTTAATATAAATAGATCACATGTTTAAAAAGTCAAATAGATCCAAAAATGATCAATAATGGAGTTTAATATGAGGTAAGGTTTAAAATATCATAAAAATCAATTATAAATATGTTTTTAACATGTTTCAATCCCTTTACCCCCTTGATTTATTACTTTTACTATTATTTATTTTATTATGGTAACTATTTTTTACCTAAGTAATTTACTTTTAATGAATAAAAATAAAAGGGACATAATTAAATAAATTATAACTAATTATTTCAAATTTTAAATAAATTTTACCATATAATTTTTTTGTGTAAGAAAAAATAATTTTAACAATAACACATGTAATTTATGAAACCCCATTTTTAGAATAAATGTATTTTTAAGCTAAAAATTAATATGTATGGTAAAATTATCAATGTTTTTTAGTTCAGGATATAAATTGGTTTATTGTAAAAAAAATAAATTTTATCTGGATTTAAATGTAATAAAATACTATATTTTTCAACATGTATTATTTAATTTAAATAAAAGTGAAAAATAGTTTTTATTGGAAAAAATTACTTAAGTTTATAAAATTTTAAACATAGTTTTTATAAATTGATAATTTTAATTAAAAAAATGTACATTTTCACTCATTAAACAAATATTTTATTAATTAAAAGTTTTATAAAGACATAGGTCATGATTTTAAAATTATAAAGTTACATTTTTGGTTAAAAAATGTTTTTATTATTCCCCAAAAGATTGAATATTTCAAAAAATAGAAAAAATATTTATCCTAAGATAATATTTTAATTTTACGTAAAAACTAATATTAATTTTATAAAATTAAAACTCTAAATTTTATAAATTTTTCTTCTAAATGAAAATGAAATATATAGAGGAAAAATACTTTTATTGAAAAAACACCCCTTTAAAACATTATGTGTTTTTAATCAAAATTTGTATTCATTTCTAATTTAATTTCATATTTTTATTTACTTGTGGTTTTATAATTATTAAAATTTCTTTATTATATTAATAAAATATATCACAATACACTTTAGTTTGGTGTTCCATGTGAAACAAGTTATCGACACAATGTTTATTTGAAGGAAAACCATATGCGGTAAAATATTGTGGAGTTACACAAAGAATATTCTTGCGTGTATAATTTTTTATATATAAAATAGGTTTCTCGGTGAATATTTATGTGTAATTGGAATAGGTAGTGCATAGTGGTACCCGAAAGATATGGTAGTAAGATTGTGGGTGGTCTGGAGGTTATGTATTAGGACAATATTCTCACTAATTTTCAGGTAGGACCTACATTATGATTATTGATCCTAAATTTTATTCAATTTACTTTGGATGTGTATTTTCATACTTTTTTGTGTGATATTGGATTTTTTCAAGCATTAATTATTCTAGTTTTTTATCTTTCTACATGAATCTTGTGTGGATGGAGATTCATGTGCATGTGTACATGTACTTTTGTATAATACCTCCCATCTGTGTGATATGTCTACAATGTGATATTCAATATCCCATGGACTATTATATGTGGAATTGTGGTGTCACTCTTGGATTAACATTATCCATGTGGGCCCTAGTGGGTTGGGTCATGCGAGAGTGATATCAATGTCTAGGTTTTTCTAGGAAATATTTTGGATTTAAGAGTAGTTGTGAGGATTGGATTTAAATTTAGGTAAATAATATTAAATTGTATCATGTTTAGATCTCGTGATAGGGACCCCAATGATGGTGTGGAATCTGACATACACAATCACAAAGACTTTGATAACCCACTTGTATACTTGGTACATCAAGACAATGATTAGAGAGAAAAAATGGTATATTCATCATATTAGAATGAGTTGTGGTTTCCATGTCCTTCAAAGTTATCTCCCTAGAGATTCCCTTTTGACCATGGTATATATTGACTATTTTATGATTATTCCACTCAAAAATACATCAAATTTTTTAAAATAGGTTCCTGGTGACAATCATCTTAGTGATGATCTCTTAGTTTAAAGGTCTTTGTATGAGGAGTTTCCTTTATGTGGATAAGAAGTGGTACATCTACCCATCAATCGGTGAGAAGACCTTCTCCTCGTAGTATGGACCAGTGGTTTTTTTAGAAAATGTTTAGTAGATATTTCCAATATTATAGGATAAAAATGTATGAAGGATTACCATGCTTCATGCGTTCCAAAGAAAGAGGCCGCCTATGTTTTGGGCAAGTTGGACCCGTATGAAGTAGAGGACTGGATAAAGTTGATAGTCTTAGTGTTCCATCGGGTTTAAACCCCTCCCAACTAGATGGTGATGATTACAGATATCCATATTTATATATATCATGATAGGACAATGGTGGTGATTTGTGACTTTAATTCATGATTATATGACTCTTCCTCTTCCTGAATTTGAGCACCTCTTTTGGAGGATTATTTCATAGAGAATATATGTTCAGTGCACATCCAAGAGATTCTTATTTTATAGTGGGGAATAATGTATATGATCGAGTATGTGTCAAGGTTTAAAAACCTCATGTGATACTCTCTTGACCAAGTTAATGATGGGTACTTCCAAGCATGGGTGTTTGGCATGGGTATTTTTTTTATATTTTCAAGCTGGATCAGTTCCTCTTTGTATCCCTACCTATGAGAGGATACTAGAGCGTGCCCTAATGGTTGAGCACATTTTTTAAAAATAGTCTTCATTAGAAGATGATGTTAGTTGTTATCCAGGAGTATAGACCTAAATGAAAGAAATTCAATGGAGGAATTCAGTACATATATTCCTTATAATTTCTCTATAAAACCCAAATATTTTATAGTATGTCTCTTTTTAAATTTAACCTCATTGGTAAGTTGCATTGAAAAAAACACCCATCTTTAATGACTAATGAAATATTATTATGTGATCATTATAACCTAAATGTTAATTTAGTGTGATGTAATAGTATTTACCACATTATGAAATATATAATTTTATAACTCATTTTTAATATTGAAATTAATTATTTTGAATAAGTGCTTAAGTTTTAGTAAAATAATTTTTCTTAAAAAATATGTTTTAAACATAAATATTTTTATTTATTTTTTTGAGTAAATATTATAATAAATTTTTGGAACTTATATAAATCTTATTTTATAAAAATAATATCAATTTTAAAATTATAATATTAAAATTAACTTATGGTTAATTTTTGGTAATTTTCTGAAATGATTGATTTTTCTGTGAATTAGGAAAATTACTAATTTTTATAAAGCTATAATTTTATTTTTTTATAAATGTAAATTAATTAATAATTATTCTGATATAATCTAATTAATTACATTTTAATCATCCTTATACCTTATTTTGGTATAAGTGCATTTCTGGGCATCAAAATGCATTTTCAAGAAATCTATTTTTCGGTTCCTTTTTCATGATTAATTTTAAATTAAATTATAAAATTTATATATTTTTTATTTTGATAAATTTATTCCATATTTGGATTCATATGGTACAAATTTAGTTAATATGTCCCTTTTATTTTTGAGCAATATGGATAGAAACCTCAATAATTGTTGTTACCACAGTAAAGGGTAAATTAAGAAATATAGGTTTAATTCATTCAAGTGTATTTCAGTTTATTATAATGATTCCTTCGATATCTCCTATATCTCAATCTATCAATATATTCTCCTCTTAGGGCATCTTTCTCCTAGCATTGTAGGATCCTTCTTCTAGAGTTGGTCATCTCTGCTCTTATTTCTGTTGTTGTGGCTTCCTACTCAGTCTTCTTCTCTCTGGTCTTCCTCTTTTGGGCAATCTTATGCTGATTTTTTGGCCTTCTCTATCATGCTTGAGCCCACTCATGGTCAGGTACAATGTTAAGTAAGACCTCTTAGAAGGTGATTGTGGCTTCTCGTAGCAACATACTTTTGATTTCCTTGGTTCTAGCTTCTTTCATTCATTTGTCTAGGGTTTCTGCCTCAGCTTCCCCTTCCTCATTACTTATTGATTCTTTCAACTAGTCTGCATCAAATCCTTTTTTCTATTTTCTATTAAGTATTCAACCCCAGTAATCCTCTTTCTCGGGGAGTGGTAAGAGTTTTGGGGCAGTGCGATCTGTGGTGGTATTCTCTAGTTTTAATGTTATTCAATATTTCTTCAATGAAAATGGCTATGGTACTCTTTATCTTTTTGGATGGAGACTTTTACTTGTTGATATGACAATGATAATGGGGATTGTTTTTTGTTCAATGGATTTTGTTTAGTTTTTATTCCTTAATTTTATCAGTAAAGTATTTTTCATCTCGAGTTGTTGGTAATTTCGGTTATGGAAGAATTGGTTCTAGTGACGAGGAAGGACTGGCCTCTAGTGAGTGATTCTCGATGATGTTGTTTTTGTTATGAGGCTTTCACAGAGTAAATTTTTGGGTTTCTAAGGTAGAGACAAGACGAAAATGGCCTGACAGTGATGGATGGAGATGACAGCTGGAATCTCACCAGCGATGTGGTGACACTGGAAGTGATGGTTACAGTAGTGATGTTCAGAGTCGACGATGATGACGTGATGATGAAAATAGGTGATAATGATTGGGACAATTCAATTTGGATGAACCATATTTGATGTACCAGTTTTGTGATTTGTGGGATCTATTGGTGACAGGTGGTTCTCATGGTAATGAGTGTCATTTCATATTTTAAATCTATGGAGCGGTTTTGAATTTTGGTTGTTTTTTCCCCTGTAAGGTGTTTTTTCATGTTCAGATCCGAATATATCCTCAAAATGTGTTTTATAAAAATATAAAAATGATTTGGTAATATATGTTAAAAATAAAATGATAAGGATAATGAAATGACACTAACACTTGCCAAAAATTTATTGGATGAGTAATGTTAGTACATAAACATTTAAGGTTCTGTTATATGACCATTTATGGTCATTTGGGTGAGGTTATAATCTTTATAATATTTTATTAATGAAAAGTCAAATATGTGACATTCATGTTTCTAATAACTATACAATTTTTAATATAGTGTTATACAGACGAAATAATTGAATATAAATAATATTTTTAAAGATAAAATATTTATATACATCATCATTTTTTTAATTTTTAGTGAATAATTATTACCTTAAATAATTATACAATGATGATGTACTAATTATTTTATTAATGAAAATATAAAAAATGATATTAAAAATATTAAAATAAATATAATTTGATATAATTAATGTCATCCAAGAATTTTCTAGATGAATTTTACATTTTCGGTATATATTAATTTTTTTTTAAATTTATCATGTCTTATTAATTTTATTAAATTCAAATTAATGAATAGTTATTAAAATTTATATTATGAATATTTTATAGTAAATAATATATTATTAAATGATATAAAATTCCAAAAAAATTAGATTAAAAAAATTGGGATAAGGATTAAAATGTCATCAATGATCTATTTATGGGTTGTTTGGAATTTTATAGTAACTATATTAACCCTCAGAGAGTAAAAACCCATGTTTCTAAGGTAAGAGTTAAAGTTTTTAAATATGGGTTAAAACAAAATGATATGGGTACAACCATGACAAAAACTTGTCCTAAAATTTATTGTATTAATAATATTCAACCATTTTCAATTTAGCCTCGAATTTTAGTTATATAATAGACACATGTTTATTATCCACTAAAAGAGGTTAAATTTCATTAATTATATATTAATATTGATGTGTTTCAATGTCCATAAACACCAATTTTAGTGCATTTCTTAAATTGAACTTCATTTAACATCATTGTGCAATTCATGTTTAAAGTGTCAATTTGGGCCCAATTAATCATCTACTTGAGTATTTAATTTTTTTTATTATCTAAATTTTATATTTTGAAATATTATTGATCACTTTTTTTGGAAAATTTTATCATATAGGATTAATGGATTAATCATAAGGTAATTTGGATATTGTTTTCCAAGAATAAAAAAAATGGACAAAGGGGAATGGGGCTTAGGCACCTTAAATACAATTACAACCCACAAATTTAAGTCTATTAAAGCTAAAATTTTATCTATAGATAGTGAAAATTATTTGGAACATTTCATTCCAATATTAAAAGATAAAACTTTGAGGTTCTCATTGTGATTCAGGTGTCCCAATTAGAGGAGTATGGTATGGGCCAGATTTGAAGGCCCATAAAGTCAGCCCACCAATTTCATCATAACATCCAAATTTCCAATCCAATTGTCTATGAAGTTTTGTTTATTTTAGAGGAAACCTGGAAAAATATATTTTCCTTCTACAACCCCTTTGTATTTATCTGTCTTTAATTTCAAATTCAAACATCCAAAAGGGAGATGAATATGGTCTTATTTTGTGGTCAAAGTTGAAAATTCCAATTTCCTTTGATTTCTCTCCCACCTTTTACTATAATAATTAAATTGGAGGGAATTTATTGTTTTTGGGTCTTCCCAAATATACTAATATTACTATATAAGGAGCTTGTGGTAATGTTATTTGGGGGATCCATGGTTTTTCTTTCAATTGTATTGTTACACTGTAATTTTTGTATTCATGAATTTATTTTCTACATGTAACTCATTCAAATTGACAATGTTTATTAATAAAATTCCTTATTTTTATATAATTTGATTTTTATAAAGATCAATTTTATACCTTTACCTTTTTTATTGAATCCATTCACGTCATATTGTGTGAAATTATTCACACAATGATAGACTGATTGTTTTCTTTTACTATTTTTCTTCTTCAATTCCACCCTCATAAGTCTACTACCTTTTTCCATTGATAGAATAACATCAATTGAGGGATAAAACTCTTATGGGTTGATATAGGGGAGTATAAAGGGGTTTTATTTAATTTTATTTCTCATTTTTATAATTCTTAATCAATTATTTTTTATATATATTTTTAATCAATGGTGTTTCTTCTCTATTAATATCACTAATTTTAAGGTCACACATCCTAAGTTCTAGAATGATCATCTACCTTGGATTTCTCTTGAATATGATCCTCCTAGTGTATGGGTTAATATCCTTAGTATAGTGAAAACAAAAAAATCATGAGTGATTTGGGAGGTTCATATTTATTGAAAGAAACACCCTCTATCTTCAGACATTAAAGCCATTAAAAATATTCATCCAATCCACCCCAAGAGATAACCAAGGATCAAATAGTTATTTTTAAATTGAATTCACTTAAGTATATGGAAATCTTTAATAATCCAGTCAATTAAAACCCAATTTGGCCACATCATTTCCAAATCAACCCCATAGAATGTGTGTTTCTTTAGGTTGCTTTTTAGGACTCTGAGGATTTTACAGCCCAAGTTGTACTACAAGCGACCTCTCAAACCACAAAACTGGGTTAAGTTTGGGTGAAACAAAATTTTGGCACCATTTATGGGGACCTAAGTATGTCAACTTATAATCACATTCTTTTTACACCCATTTCTCTTTTCTAATTTCATTTCTCTTATCTTTTCCCCTTTCTTTTTTTTCTTCTCTCAGTGCATGTATACCTATAATGGACAGTCCTAGGGTTAGGGAGTTAAGTACACCTAGGTCTATCTTTATATTATATCATAATATTCCTATTACACTAGATTCAAACATTAAGCAAAATCTAATGGAGGGTATTCAAAGAAACTAACTCATAAAACCAGGTGGGAGACAAAATGGAAATCCAAATGAGGTAGCCCCTATTTTAGGGAATGCAGTCGATCAAACCATTAATGAATACCTAAAACCTAATTAGATTAATTCATCCACTTTACTAGGGAATATTTCCCTAGGAAAATCCTACTATATATTCAAACCTCATGTCCAAATCCATATTCCAAACATTCACGGGATAGAGTTGTAAATTTTATACCTTCATGTCAAAGAGTCCAACATCATTATTAAACCCATGTTCCCACCAAGTTATCTTGAGTCAGATAGTATGGGGATCTTTACATTCTCACTGAAGGATAGAGAAAATAATTAGTAAAAAAATATGATAGTAGCATCTATTTACTCTTGGGAATAACTACAGTGATAATACTATAAAAAATACTTCCCCCATCACAAAACAATTTCACATAAAAATATCATCCAAAAATTATTGAAAAAGAAGGGGAGTCATTTTATAAAACATTGGAATGGTTTGAAGACACAATCAAAAGGGTAAATCATCATGGATTTTCAATTCTAGAAATTTTTTAAATATTCTAGGAAGGTTTGGGTCTAGGAAACAAACAATTCATTAACATGATGTGTAATGGAACATTCAAAAAACAAATCCACAAATGATGCTTATGAGAATCTAGAAATTCTTGTTGAACATAACCAAACATGGGGAACATCACCTTATTGTGTGAAGCCACCAAAATCTACTGAAATTAACAATATTATAGAAGAGAAAACCTTAGATAAAAAAATTTTGTAATCACTATGAAGGCCAAGGAGATCGATCTTAGTAAGGTCCATGAAATCTGTATTGTTGAGCCTGTTTTCACAATTGTTTACAAACATGACCACGAGATCAATAATTTCCAAAACATCCCTTCTATATAAGATGTTATTTTTGGAGGACTATGAGAAGAACTTAATGCAATAAACTATAAAACCCCATATTACCAAACATTCTTCAATCCAAGGTATAATGACCATCCATGAATCTGTTGGAAAGATAACTAACAATCCATCCAAAAACCTAGTCATCCATAATGACTAAACCCATACCCTCTACAGAGTTTCCAAACCCACAACAAGTTCAAACCAAAACCAGTCCAACACTATAATCCGTTTATCCAATACCAAGAATCCATCCTGTAACCCATTCAACAAAAAAATATATCTACCAATGTATCTTCATGGGATAAACAAACCAATACAATCCCCTTCCCAATATGTCCCTCTCCATATCCTTGAAAAGTTCTGTAAAAACAAGATAAAATTATCTTAGAAGTATAATCTCTTAAACAATAATTACAAACAATGGGAAATGGAAAGGATCCCATTCCTACTCAGGTTGTTCCATCCATAAATATAAGGGGAGAATCAAGTTACACACAACCCTCTCATGAAAAACTAAAATTAGTTATTGTCTTACAAAGTGGTAGATCCATTGAAAACCCTAAAAAATTATTATGGAACCATTAAAAGATTAAATATCATATGAGAATGTTAAATAAATTCCATTAGATTCTGAGAAATCCTAAAATAATGTGAAAGAACCACAAACTCACCAAAAAAATATAATAATCTACTCCCTTCCCTCAATGTATGTGAGGAAAATATAAACCAGAACTAAGTGAAACATTGATGGATATCTTATCTCATGTTAAGATAAAAATTCCACTTATCGATGTAATCCATACCATTATTACCTATTCAAAGTAACTTATGTACTTGCACACTTTTAAAAGGAACATTTCACATAAAAACCAATTTCTTTTGGGTGATAATGTGAGTAACACCATTCATGGTACCATTCCTCACAGGTTTAAAACCCCAAGATTTGTATACATTAATATTGATTTAGGAGATAAAAAATTTTCAAATCTCCTTTTGATCTATGAGATAGTGTGAACCTCATTCCATATTCCATGTATCGTCAATTAGATATTGAATATCTCCAAAAAACATCTATCAGACTCCAACTTACAGATTGTAGTGTTTGAGCTCCTATGGGGATCTTAAATGAAATTTTGGTGAAAGTTGAAAATTTAATTTACCCTTCTCACTTAATTTTACTAAAAAACTACCCAGTAATGGTTTCTAAGGATCAAACCCCCATAATTATTCATTTTCCCTTCTTACCAATAATCAAATCACTCATCCAAGTTTTTAATGGTAACATAACAATATCATTTGGAAACATGATCCTAGATCTAATTATCTACAAGTAAAACACTCAAATTGTGGATGATGAAGAGATCCATGAGTTCAATTGTATTGGAAGTGTTGATTTTTAAATAGTGTAACATCATAGAATTGACGAAGGATGTCTAAGTCAAGATTTTATTTATTTACTTTGTTCATATGAGGAATATTTGACTCATTGTCTTGAATATATTTCGTATTAATGCTTTGATAATTTTTCATAATCACTGATCAATAATACCATTGGTGAAATAAATAAAATAAAGTCCATACCCTTTACTAACACTGATCTATCCAATTTGGACACAAAAAATTCTATTTAAAAGGAACCAATTCTATCAAGAAATCTGGGAAAAACACTCAGTTTAATGAAAATTATCATCCTTCTTTTGAACGTCTTAACCAATCAGGTCTCAAATATATGTTCATACCTTCATCACTCAAATATTAATTATTATAGGACAATTGAACCTTTCCTATTGTCATTTATTTTTATCATAAATACAATCAAGATATGATGATTTTGGAAGTTCTAGGAAGGTATAAGAAAGTAATTAGATGGATCATTTCTGATATTCTAGGGATTAGCCCACTCATTGGAACTCATTGGATTATTCTAGAATCTGACTCTAAACCATGTTATCAACCACATTGGAGACTCAATCCCAATATTATAAATGTGGTAAGTAAATAACATCTTAAGTTTCTGAAAGTGGGTATCATCTGTCAAATTTCTGAGAGTGAGTGGGTAAGACCAATTCAAGTTGTTCCAAAGAATGTGTAAATCACTGTGATCACCAATGAGGATGGTAATCTTATACCCACAAGGGTCATTAGTGGATGAATAATGTGCACTAACTATTGTAAGTTAAAATCATGCACTAAGAAAGGCTATTCCCCTTTCCCTTTATTGCTCAAGTCCTTGAGCGAGTGGAATGTCATCAAGTCTACTGTTTCCAAGATGGATCCTCAAGGTATAATCAAATTGAGGTCTCATTATATGATCAATAAAAAACAGCATTTATCAATCCATTTGGTACTTTTTCTTCAAGTGCATTCCCTTTGGGTTATGTAATGCCCCTAGTACCTTCCAGTGGTGCATGATGGGAATATTCTATGACTTGGTGGGGGATTTTTGAGAGGTCTTTATGGATGACGTATCCATCTTTAGGGATACCTTTGAGGGATTTATAATAAATGTTGAAATTAATTTATCTAGATACGAGGATAATAATTTCATCCTAAATATGGAAAATTCCATTTCATAGTAAAATAAGGACTTATTCTAGGCTATCTAGTCTCTGTTAGATGTATTGATATTGAAAAATTTAAGGTTTATTTTATTCATTACCTTCAATCTATGAAACTTTTCAAGGAAGTTATGTCCTTCTTTGAACATGATGGTTTCTATATAATGGTCATTAGGAATTTTCGTTCAATTTCCTGACCACTTTGTACTCTTCTAGTGAATGATTCTTCATTTATATAGACCAAAAGTTGTGATGAATCATTCTAAAAACTAAATTAATTTGTTATCTCTCCACCTACCATGAAATATCCCTATCGGAAACCTCTACTCGAACTCATGTGTGATGAGAGTGACTTCATTATAGAAGTTTTATTAGTACAACATTGTGATAAAAATCTATGTAACATTTCTTATTCATGTAAATCACTAAATAATGCACAAATAAACTACACCACTATTGAGAAATAGTTACTTTTTGTATTATTTTACTTAGTGAAATTCAGGTCATATCTTTTAGATCCCCCATCACTGTCTTCATAGATCATTTTACTCCAAAATACGTTTTCCAAAACTATATTCAAAGGTTATATTGATTAGGTGGGTCCATCTTATTCAAGAGTTTGACATAAATAATAAGTATAAAAAGGGTGTCAATAAATTTTTATCGGATCACCTCTTTAGGATGGAATTCAAAGTCAACTCACTGCCCCTTTTCATGTCTGATTCATTCCTCGATGATAACCTCTATTATATAAGTGATTTGCTTATGTTATACTGACATAAAAAATCATTTGGTTATGGATCACATTCCAAAATTCCTTAGGACCCAAGATAATAGGAAATTAATATTTGATATCAAACACTATGTGTTTGATAATCTATACCTATTTAAAATTGATTCTGAGCAAGTCATTTGGAGATGTGTTCCCGAGTTTGAGAAAGGGTCCATTCTGAAATTAGGTCATAAAGTGGCATATACGGCCCACTTGTATTCAAATAAAAAAACTATAAAGGTCCTCCAAAATGGTTTCTTTTGGCATAATCTCACTATGGATTCCTACAGATTCGGCCAATTTTATCCTTAATGTCAGCAATTAGAATCCATAACCAAAATAAATCAAATTCCCCTTACACAAATTCTCGTTATTGAAATCTTTGACCATTGGGGAATTGATTTCATGGGACCCTTCCCAATCTCTAGGGAATGTATCTACATCATCTTAGTTGGTGATTATGTCTCAAAATGGGTTGATGTTATTACTACCAAGTTAAATGACCATCAATTTTTGATCTTCTTCGTGAAAGAATGCATATTTTCAAGATTTAGAATTCCTCGGTCTATCATTAGTGATTATGGAACCGATTTCAACAACCATCCCTTCTCAACACTCATGTCTATGTATGAGATTTCTCAAAAAGTTTCCATTACCTACCATCCTCAAACCAATGGTCGAGATGAGTTAGAAAATAGGGAAATTAATAAATTTTTGGAAACAAATTAGAAATCCCTCAAGGAAATATTGGTCTGAGAAACTCTTAGTTTCACTTTGGGAATATTGTACTACATTCAAAACTATCTTAGGAATGTGACCATGTAGGTTTTTTTGTGGAAAATATTTTCATTAACCTGTTGAAATTGAACATAAGGCCTTTTGGGAAATCAAAAAAATTAACTTTAACATTTCTATGGATGAAACAAAGAGGAAGTTAGAAAGTAATGAACTCTAGGAACTTAGGATGAAGTCTTATAAAAATTAAAGGATCAATATAGAAAGAGTTCAAGCCTACCAATCTAGGAATCTTAAATTCAAACACTTTGAACCAAGAAATTTTTTTCTCTTATATAAATCCAAACTTCATTTACACCAAGAAAATTGAAGATTCATATAGTTATGGCCTTACATAGTGCATTATATGTAACCCCATGGTGCAGTAGAGATTATAGACCCCACCAGTGGTCAGATCTTCAAATTCAACTGTTATAAGATAAAACCATTAATTAAATCATTCAATAAAAAAGAAATAATTGAATATTTCACTTATCCATACTATGAACTGGGAAATTTTTTTTACTTTTAGGGTCCAATTCGAGCTAACAACATTAAAAAAATAGATTTCCAAGAAGAAACCTAGCTTACACCTGTCCATTTACTCCGAGTTTGGAATTTCAAAATAAAAAAGGTATTAATTTTTATCCTTTCTTATTTTTTGTTAAGGGAACCCCCTTGGGGTTTCCAATGTGATTTAATTTTCCTTATGTGTGCCATTTGGCAGGTGATGCATTTTTGTATTTCCAAATAAAAAACATGCCTTATAGAATTCAAACCTACCTTTAATTATCCTCGAGGATCCCACTTGTGATATGAAGCCAAAGTGGTCAACTACTTTTTGATGGGCAGTCAACTTTAAACGAGGTGATGTTGTTCTATAAATTCATTTCAAATCACATTCTCTCCCTATTTCTTCCAAATTCGGAACTCTCTCTTATTTTATCTTTAAAAACTGAGGGTAGTGTCACTCTAAGATGGGGGAGTTAAAATATGATATTTTAGGAAAAAATATTCATTATCCTTTCACATTTTAATGCACATTGAGAATCTTGAAAACTGAATGTAAATTTTTTTGGAATTCCTCGATTATGATTTTAATGTATGTTTAAGTTCATGAGCATAATTTTTTTAATGTTCAGTTGTCCAATGTGATTTATCATTTCTAGAATTTTCATCCTTCTAATAAAAATTCAATAATGTATGTCTTTTAGATTTTGGGTGTAATTTTGAATTTTTCGGTCCCTTTCATCATAGCATTGGGTTTGGGGTCCCTTTCAATTTAATTTGAGTATCCCTAAAAAATGAAAATAAAGACTATATAGAGAAATTTCTATCCAAATGCATGGTTTTTGAAACTTCCGGATTGTGACTCCATATTTTTCGTGACCAGAGTAGGGATTTACATCTCTATTATAGGGAATGAAACTGATAATGATGTTTGGATTTCGACACTTGGGGATCATGACTCCATAGTTTTCTTGCCCAGAGTTAGTTTTTTCATCTCTATTGTGGTTCAAAAAAAATATAAAAATATATAAAAATAAAATAGAATTTGATACTCATATTAAGGTTTAATGTGATTCCCCTCTGACACTTCAATTTTTCCCCTTCAACAAGAAAATGGGTCCCATGTATTTTCAGATATACAACACATCATCATGATTAATTTAAATCAGACAAAATATGGAAATGAATTTGAAAAAAGGAATGGGATTGGGATAAGTATATTATTGTTATAATATCTTGTGTGAAGTTATTTTTATGGGTTTCATAATAGTTTTTATTTATCTCGTATGATGAGAATTTTATTTTAAAATGTTTTTGAAAAAAGGGAATTCAATTTCATTTTTTAGGGAATTTTTGATCGGGACTAGAAAAAATAATGTTGGGGGTGTGATTATCCACTATAAAAGGATAATATTAATTTATTATATCTTAGTTTCAATTTCTATAGACAAATATTTTAGTCCATTTCATAAATTGAACTTTATTTCACATCATTGTGCAATTTATGTTTAAAGTGTCAGTTTGGGTCCAATTAATCATCTCCTTGTGTGATTAATTTTTTTGATTATATGAATTTGATATTTTGGATTATTGTTGAATTTTTTTTTATAAAATTGTAAATTTTAGGATAAATGGATGAATTAGAAAGATGGATATTTTTTCCATGAATGCAGAAATTTCAAGAGAAAGCAGAATGGGTTTTAGGCCCATCAAATAAAAGTGGAGCCCAAAAATTCAAGTCCAATTAAGATAAAATTATATATATATATATATATATATATATATAATTATGGGAAACATTTAATTAAGATTTTATATGAGAAAAGTTTGAGGTTTTTATGGTGATCCAGGTGGCCCAAGTTGGTGATAAAAGTATGGACCATATTTGAAGGCACATAAAGTCATCCCACCAATGTTATCATAACTACCGAATGGATGATTTAATTTTCATGACATTTTGAAATATTTTAGATAAAACATATATTTGTATATTTTTCTTCTATGACCCCTCATATTAGGACATATTCATTATCAAATTTGGACATCTAAAAGGGGATGAATCTGGTCCTATTTTTGTGACTAGAGTTAAAAATTCCAATTTTATTTGATTTTTCTCCCTCCTTTTACTAACCTAATTAAATGAGAGGGAATTTATTGTCAGATTTTCTACTTAAGGATCTTAATATTATTATATAATGAGATTTTGGTGAAGAGATTTGGATTATCTATGTTTTTTCTTTCAATTGTATTGTTACGCTATGATTTTGTATTAACGCATTTCTTTTTCTCAAGTAATTCGAATCACCAATGTTTCATAATAAAATTATTTTTTCATATCTCATTAAATTATTCTACATATCATGTTGATATTGTTTCCTTTCGTATTGGATCCATTCAAATCATATTTTGAGAAATTCTTCACACAACGATTGAGTGATCATTTTTTTATTGTTCTTCTTCTTCGATTCCTCCCTCATGAGTCTACATCCCGCTTCCATTTATATAATTGAACAAATTTAGGTATAAAACTATTATTTCAAGATACAAGGGTGTATAAAGGTGATGTATTTAATGTTATTTCTAATTTTTATAATTATTAATCTATTCCTTTATTCATATTTTAAATCAATGATGTTCCTTCTCCAATAATCTCACTAATTTTAATGTTACACATCCTAATTTCTAGAAATATATTCTATCACAGTGTGATCCTGAATAAGATCCTCCAAGTGTATAGTTTATTATCCTTTGGATAGTGAAAACACAAAATCCGTGAGTGATTTGGGAAGTTCATATTTCATTGAAAGAAACACTCTCAAATTTAAGACATTGAAACCATTAAAAAGAAATTCATCCAGTCCACCTGAAGATATAACTAAGAATAAACTCATTATTATAAAATTTAATTCACTTAAGACTCTAAAAATCATTAATAATTCAATCAATTCAAACCCAATTTGGCTACTTCGTAGCCAAATCAACCCCATAGAATGTATGTTAAATTAGGTTACTTCTTAGGTCTATGGGGATTCGACCACCCAAGCTGTAATGCAGGAGAACACTTAAAAAATAAAACTTGAGTAAATTTTCATGCAACAACAATTCCATGAAAATTAATTATATATTATCTAAATAAAATATAGTTACAAAATGTCACTCTCATTATTGTATTTAATATCTTTTATGTGTTCACATAGGAAATAATCAATATATAAATGAAACTAAATTTCTATTTTGACCTTAATGAAATTATTTTTTTCATATAAATTTATTTTTAAATTTTAGAAGTTATATAATTACCTTAAATTATTGTCAAATGCTAATACAATATTTATTTAATTAACAGAAAAATAAATTAAATTATTTTAAAAATATTAATTTTGATATATTTTTAATGAGTTATTATGTGAGGTGAATTTTATATAACTATATGATATATTAAAGTGGTTTTAAATAATTATATTCTAATTTCTCATTTTTATTGATGTATTTGAAGTTAATATAAATTTATAGTTCCAAAATTGACATTAATGATATTTTATCAGAATAATATTTTATTAAACTATTTTAAATTCATAAAAATGTAATCTTAATACATTTAGATAAAATAAAGTCTATTTTTTCTATTTATTAGTCATTTTTTCATTTATAGAAACATTTTTAACCCTTTGCGATTAAAATAATGGTTACTACAGTTAAGGTCAAAAATAATTAACCAAGGGGTTAATAAAAATGATAAGGTTTAAAATGAAACCCAAAATTCTCTAAATTATATTGCTTTATGATATTATAACACTATAAAATATTAACTTCAAATAGATTTCCATTTTTATTCCTTTTTTATTATAAATTAATTTATTATAATTTAATATTTTGATAAATTCTTAAAGTGTCCCTCACCTCAGTTATAAAAGGAAACCTCCTACCTCGCTTCTTCACACAACTTGTATCTATTTAGTTGAACAAATTACTACCCATTTATCTTACAAAAATCATTATACAGGATATTAAGGTCTGTATCTTTCCAAAATACCAAACTTATATCCCATAAGAAGATATCTAAATGAAGTCCCCCGAAGAAGAGGTAATCATCTTTACCGACTCTTTTAAGTTTATTTCTTCTTCTACTTCATCATAATGTGTTGTTTCCATATTAAAGTAATAAATATATAAGAATATGTATTATGATATATTATTATGATTATGGTACAACCACATTCCGACTTTTATCCATCCTATGAAAATAGAAGCACCGTGCGTGAGTACGTACAACTTATCATCTCCATGCAATGGTATTTTTTTCATGACCACATTACTCAGATGATTATAAAGACAAAAATAATGATTATATATGATATCTATGACAAAAATATGATTCTGTAATTATTAACTACTACTAACATTTCTTTTTTCCATCTATTAAAATGTGAATATAGAGTTTGTGCATATATACGTTCTACAGTCTCTATGAACGGTGTTGTTCATTTTTATATCTCTACCTTTTAAGTATTTCTATAAATATTTATATATTTTGAATATATATGATATTAATATCATTATTAAAATTTTGGAGATGATGTAACAATGACCAAAGTACAAGGAATAATACTTCTCAACCAAAACATTCATGAAAAATGAAGCTGTTATCACCCAGAATAGTAGTTTAATAAAGATTTGTTTAAAATGGGTGATAAAAGGGTATAAGTAAGTCATATATTATATGATATATTATGAAAATTGTTCTATAATATATATATATATATATGATAAAAATATATTTATTATATATGAGGTTTGGATACATGTGAAGGAAATCAGACCTAAAGTAAGGGTTTACTTCACAATATCATCATTATTCGAGATTGTTTCTATTTAAGTCTCTGCTAGGGAATATTTCTCTCCCATGATTAGGTTTTAAAAAAATATTTTCAAAAGGTTTTTAATATTATCTTTAAATTGGTTAAAGTCATTTTATAAAATGGTTTCTAAGTAATTTTCATGTCATTTTCAAAATAATGCATATTTGAATTTTATTGAAAAAGTGAATGGAGACATTGTTTTAATGTGTACAAAATGAATAAAATTTACAACCTTCATGACCACTCAAATGTTTTGAAGAATATTTTATAAGTTTTAATGGATATTTTCAGAGAAATTAATTTCAAAATGTTTTGTAATATTTTAGTCTTAAAAACTGAATTCTAAAGTAAAAAAGAATATTTTTCTCAAGAATGTTTTGAAAGATATTTTTATTTCTAAATTACATAAACCCTTTAATGTAATTATGATCTATTGGGGAAGTGTTGTATTAATATCATTGTTATTATTTACTTGTATGGTTTATAATTATTGTAATGCCCTGAACCCTCTAGACTGGAGTTGGTGCATTACTTGTTATATTGGCATGGTTAGAAGGAATGAAAATCCCTATGGAATGATCAGTTTAGTAGTATTAAAGAAACTAGTAACATATATGTAACTCAGATTACATTGGAAAAGGTTACAAAATACAATACATAACAAAAACTAAAAATTTCATCCATAGAACTCAGTAAATAGTCTCCTCTTCATAACCTATTCAAGGTATACAAATGAAAATGGTGATATAAAATGTTTAGTAAGGGTTAAAAATGAAAAAATAAGGAATAAATAAAAAACTAAATCATAAAAAATCTGACATAATCAATATGGCACGGTGAATAAATGAAAAACTCATGTCATTAATAAACTGAGAATGAAACTACATCCCTAGATTTCGTCATAGGGAAAACCTTAGGGATAGTAATAACTGATAATGAATAAATAGAATTCTTATTGACTGGACATCATGTATCGGGCACATGATACCATAATACTGTTAAAATGGTTTAGTTTTCTGGGTAAAAGCCCATCTGATTTTTGGAAACAAACTCGAAGGGTTTGTCACCAAACTGATTGTTTCATGAGACCTTTCACTGCATCGAGGGGATGTAGAGGGCCCCACCCTCTACTATATTTCTAAATAATTATTTATACATAGATTCAACATAATATTAATATGCCTTTACATTATCTGTATAGAATAGATGATACAAATTCATCAATATTTCCACAGTCAAAGAAATATTCCAAATTAATACCATTTGTAAAATGGTATACAGCTTAGAAAATAATCATTTCCATGATATAAAAATATGAAAATTTTAATGGAATATAATTTCAATTGAAAAGTGATCTCAAATGGGGAGTAGGTACACCACATAAGAAAGATTAGGTACACAATACTAAGCAAGTCACCACGAAGTGAAAATGGAGACTAAGCTCATTACCATGTTGTAATCAATTGAGTCATATGAACAAAAGTAAATAACCACCCAAATAATCACAGAATACCATGAATATAAAGAGAATCATGATAATATATATCAAATGGCAGTACACCTATACCACATATAAGATATATGAGGCGAACAATGAAAATCCCACAGAATTGAAAGTGAGATGGGAAAACCCCATACGAACATTTCGACATGGTAACAAGTGTACTTTTGAAGGATTAATGATAGGTAAAGGGGTATCCGATTATTTATATATCATAAGGGAAGAATGGGGAAGGTGAGAAAACATACCCCACCATTAGGTATTAAAAATAAACAGACACAACATATGGGATATTCTTGAACAAAAGTGAGAGAGAGGAACCCTTACCAAGAACGTATCATTAGATTGAGGACAAATCAATGACATGATTTTTTGTGAAAAACATAAACCCACAAAATAAAAGCAGATATATAGAATAAAACAATCATAGGTAATTTTCAAATATTCTAGGAAAATACAAAACCAATGACATTGATGTTTAACTCAATGAATGGAAATTGAGTTAAGATATCCCTCACAAAGATTTTGTCATTAGAGTGACGATAAATCAAGGAAATATTTATGTGTGAAAAATAAAAATCCACAAAATATAATTAGATATAGAGTATAAAAAATCATGGGTCATTCACACATATTCTTGGAACAATATAACCAATGAAATAGATGTTTAACTCAAATAATAAAATTGAGTTAAGCAATCCCTTACCTTGTGCTCAAAGGTGTTCTTGATTTTTCTTAATGAACTAAATAACAAAATTTATCTGCATTAATTAATAATTACAGAACCTCATAAAAATGTAATTAATATGGTATAACCTTATTAGGTTAATTCATGACCTTTATGATAGTTCTTTAAGAGATTCAATTTTATTGTTTTGGAAAAACTTTCTTCCTTGGTTATCATGATCCTTTTACTTGTATTCATTCATAGAAGTTTGTTTGAAATGGGGTTAAATATAAAAAAATTTAATATATAATATCAATGACATTATATATATATAACTGATCTTATAATGACTATATTTATATACCATGAGGATGACTCATTCGATGAGTAAATGATAAACGCTTGGATTTGGCTTGGCGGTTTTGTGCAAAATGATCTTGTTTTGTATTATTATTCCATATTATGAGCATGTAAGGATTCCAGAACATTAGACAAGATAAAATAAATATATAATGATCTGGTTCAACTGTTGAAAATATTTCATAAATAGTATTGTAGATATTAATGCAAATTGGAAACTTGTTTTCCTTGAGTGTGATAAATTAACACATCTCGGATGGTGTTTGCGTTTATAGTATAAAAGGAAAGGAAAAAAAGATAGATTATGATGAAATATTCCAGTAGAATAATAAGAATACATTAAATTTATGGTACTGGAATTATCATGCCATTTGGATGAGGTGAGGTGAGAATAGAGAACAAAATAATGGAACTTTTAAAAGGAATTGAATGAAAAAGGAAGAGAGGTTCACCTCTTGAGTACTCCTCTTTGAGAAACTTCTAAAGGAATTTTTTTTTTGCCTTTTGGTGAGACCCGAAGGGCTTGGACATGTTATAGGAGGTTTGGGAGATATCTAAGTAGAATTTAGGCAAGTCTTGAAGCTTGAGTGGTGTGGGAGTAAGAGGGGGTGAGGGGTGGTTTATATAGTATAGGGGAGGAGAGGTTTCTTAATATTGTAATCATTAATTTATTATTTATTCTCAATACATGAAATTGTAATTATTCATTGACTTTGAATAGTAATACATGAATGTGAGTTTGATATTTGAGTGCTTACATCACTCATGATGTTAGGAATAGTTAATTTAAATTATAATGTATGTATATGGTAAATTAATGTATTTTACTATTCAACAAAAATTCAAGTATTTCTGAAAAATGAGAAAAATTCACCCTAACCATTTTTTGATTTGTAGAATCCAAAAATGAAGTCCATTTTCAAAAAATCTAAATATGATTAATGAAATATTTAATTAAAGTCATTATTTAATCGAAAAATATACACTTAAAATATTCATCATAATTTTTATGGTGCCTAAATTTATTTATACATTCATGGGTATGGATAACATTCATAAAAGATATATTACTATTCATAAGGGTATGTTACTATTCATAAGGGTAGGTAACTATTCATAAGGGTAGGTTACTATTCACCGAAAATTAATTTTTCCTTATCAGACTCCGAATAACTTAATGATCGCAACCATGTATGTTAGATTATCAAATTTCACATCATAGAAGTGACAAAGTTATATTTACTTGCCTAGGATGTAACAAAGTGGTGTTTGTAGAGTCTTAGTGATATATGCATTCTATAATAAATCTATTTGTAAATTCTTGGGGAGTTACATTATTCCCTCCTTCTTAAATGTCATCCTAAATTTTTTTCATTTATAAAGACCTTGAAAAAGATGTTGGTGGTTCTTCTTTATAAAATCCTAAGTTTCCCATGTTTCTTCCTCCATTCAGATACACCTTATACAACATAGGTCATATGGGTGTTCACAGAAAAATAGTTTCAGAAAATAATCATGTATGACATATAATTTCAAAACATCTGATAAAACATTTTTTATAAAACAGTCAGACAGAGTTTGAGTTGAAACTTTCAATAAATGGTCCTTTTAAAATTATATAAGTATGTGGTGAAAAATTATATTTTAAAATCAAATATAAATAGGTTGCTCAAGGGTCTCCATCATCATCGCCTTTTTCTAAATCATAATATGCTTCAAAATCTTGTGATATAGTAAAATTTATAAAAATTCCTTGATAATATTTACCTTTATTGAAAATATGAGAATATTGAGAAAATAAGATTATATTAAATACAACCCATGATCCACGATGGCCTCACAGTATAGTGGAGGTGTTTGATATCTCAAACAATTACTTGCAAGTGAGTTGTATGTTAGAAAATGTTTCAGAATTGTCAGGACATGACTTTGCAATAATTATTGCAAGAAAGTCATCATGAAGGGATAGGAATTCCATTTTATATCCTCCTCCTTCCATTTGTAAATGAATTTCTTTGATTTGAAAAGTTATAAAACAAGGATTTAACTTAAAGAATAGATATAGAGACTAAACCTATGTTTAACGAAAACTTATAATCTCTAAAGTTGTATACGAGTATTGATTCCCCTTCTTCAATTAGGAACCATTTCAAAATAATTTTATACACTATATTAGGTTATGAATCATAATTTATACTCTCAATTTGAAAAGTACTTAGCATAAATTAAAATTATATGCATAGTTAATCTCATAGACATGGTTTCTCTGAGGAAAAATTTACATTAAAATCCTTCATAATGGATTGTAAATAAAATGTGAATTATCCTAAGAATATCCCCTAGGATAGTCATAAATAATAGTGATTCAAGGCCTATTGTCGTGTACCATTATACCCCAGGTCAAGCTTGAAACTCCTTGTCAGAGCTTTCACTCCTTGGTACATCTGTGCTAGAGCCACCTCTACCTTCTCGTATCCAGACAAGGATATATTTTCTATAAAGATTCACATAATCTATTTGTTACCAAAATACCAGGATTTTCTTTTATTTTTGTCCTCAAATACTACCTTAGGTCTTTTTTCCTTAATCTATATTATCTAATCTAGTTTCCAAGGTTCCTACTAAACTTCCTCTGATACCAACTGTTAGGCCCCGACCCCTCTAGACCGAAGCCGATGTATAACTTTTTATATTGGCATGGTTATAAGGAATGAAAATCCTGAAGGAACGATCGTTTTAGTAGTCTTGAAGAAACTAGAAACATAGATGTAACTCAAATTACATTATAAAAGGTTACAAAATACAATATATAACAAAAACTAAAAACTGCATCCACAGAACTCAGTAAATAGTGTCCTCTTCATAACCTGTTGAAGGTAAAAAAATGAAAGGGGTGAGCTAAAATTCTCAGTAAGGGTTAAAAATGGTATAATCATGAATCAATAATAACTGAATCATAAATAATTTGACATAATCAATATGGAATGGTGAATAAATGAAAAACTCACACCCTTAATAAACTGAGAATGAAACTACATCCATATATTTTTTCATAGTGAAAACCTCATGGATAGTAATAACTAGTGATTAATAAATAGAATGATTATTGATTGGATGTCATGTATCTATCACATGACACCATAACACCGTTAAAACAGTTTAGTTCTGTGGGTAGAAACTCGTCTGATTTTTGGAAACAAACTTGAAGGGTTTATTGCCAAACTGATTGTCTCATGAGACCTGTCGATGCACCGAGGGACTGTAGTGGGCCTCGTCCTATTCTATATTTCCAAATCATTATTTATAAATATATTCAACACAAGATCAATATTACTTTACATTATCAATATATAATAGAGGATACAGATTCATCAATATTTCCACAGTCAAAACAACATTCAAAATAAATATCGTATGTAAAATGGTATACGACTTAGAAAATAATCATATCCATGATATAAGAATATTTAAAATTAAATGGAATATAATTTCATTTAAAAAGTTATCTCAAATGGTAATTAGGTACACCACATAAGAAATATTAGGTGCATAATACTAAGCAAGTCACAACGAAGTGAAAATTGAGACAAAGCTCGTTACCATGTTGTAATCAATTGATTCATATGAACAAAAGTTAATAACCACCAAAAGAATCACATAATACCATGAATATAAAGAAAATCATGATAATATATATCAAATGGTATTCTGCCTATACCACATAAAAGAAATAAGAGGTGAACAATGGAAATCCCACAGAATTGAAAGTGAGATGAGAAAACCCCTTACAAACATTTCAGCATGGTAACAAGTGTTCTTGCAAGGGCTTAATGAGAGGTAAAAGGGTATCCCATTATTTATATATCATAAGGGTAGTATAGGGAAGGTGTGAAAACATACCCCATCAATAGGTATTAAAAATAAAAGGGCACAAGATAGGGGAGATTCTTAAACAAAAGTGAGAGAGAGGATCCCTTACCAAGAATGTATCATTAGATTGAAAAAAAATCAATGACATAATTATGTGTGACAAATATAAAACCACACAATAAAAGTGGATATAAAGAATAAAACAATCATAGGTCATTCACACATATTCTGGGAAAATACAAAACCAATGACATTGATGATTAACTCAACGAATATAAATTAAGTTAAGATATCCCTTACAAAGATTGTGTCATTAGAGTGAAGATAAATCAATGAAATATTTATGTTTGAATAATAAAAATACAAAAAATATAAATGGATATATAGTATAAAACAATCATAGGTCATTTACACATATTCTTGGAACAATGTAACCAATTAAATAGATGTTTAACTCACAGAATAAAAATTGAGTTAAGCAATCCCTTACGTTATGCATGAAGGTATTCTTGATTATTATCAATGACCTGAATAATCAAATTGAGCTTTATTAATTAATAATTCAAGAACCTCATAAAAATTTATTTGATACGGTGTAACCTTTTTAGGTTCATTCATGACCTTTTTTATGGTTCTTAAGGGATTCAATTTTATTGTTTTGGAAGCACATTCTTCCTTGGATTTCATGATTTGTTTACTTGTATTCATTAATGGAAGTTTTTTGAAATGTGGTTAAATATCCATAATTTTTAATATATAATATTAGTGACATTAATTTGATATAAATCATCTTATAATGATTCTGGTTATATACCTTGAGGATGACTCATTCGATGAGTTAATGATAAACGCTTGGATTGGGATTGGTGGTTTTGTGCAAAATGAACTTGTTTTGTATTATTATTCCATATTAAGTGTGTGTGAGGATTCCAGAACATTAAACAAGATAAAATAAATATATTATGTTATTTTTCAACCATTGAAAAGTTTTAATGACTAGTATTGAAGATATTAATGCAAATTGAAAACTCGTCTTCCTTGAGTGTGATAAATTAACACATCTCGGACGGTGTTTGCATTTATAGTATAAAAAGGATAATAAAAAAAGGTATATTATGATGAAATATTCTCTTATCATAATGAAAATATTTTACATGTATGGTACTAGAATTATCATTTCATTTTGATGAGGTGAGGTGAGAAGATAGAACAAAATAATGGAACTTGTAAAAGGAATTGATAGAAAAAGGAAGAGAGGTTCACCTCTTGAGTACTCCTCTTTGAGAAACTTCTTAAGGCCATTGTTTTTGGACATTTTGTGAGACCAGAAGGTCTCAGACGTGAGGAAGGAGTCTAGGGAGATATATAAGTTGAATTTAGGAAAGTCTTGAAGCTTGATTGGCGTGCGAGGAAGAGGGGTTGAGGGGTGGTTTATATAGTGGATGAGAGGAGAGTTTTCTTAATATTATAATCATTAATTTATTATTTATTCTCAAGACATGAAATAGTGAGTATTCATTGACTTAGAATAGTAATATATGAATGTGAGTTCGAGATTTGTGTGCTTACATCACTCATTATGCTAGGAATATTTAATTAAAAGTATAATGTATTTATACGATAAATTAATGTATTTTACTATTCACCAAAAATTCATGTGTTTCAGAAAAATACCAAAAATTCTCCCTAAACATTTTTCAACGTGTAGAATCTAAAAATGAAGTCCATTTTAAAAAAAAATCTAAATATTATTAATTAAATATTTAATTAAAATCATTATTTAATCGAAAAATATAAACACTTAAAATAATCATCTTCATTTTTATGGTGCCTAAATTTATTTATACGTTCATGGGTATGGATACCATTCATAAAAGTCATATTACTATTCATTAGGGTAAGTTACTATTCATAAGGGTAGGTTACTTTTCATAAGGGTAGGTTACAATTCACCGAATATTAATTTTTTCTTATCAGACTCCAAATTACATACTGATCGCAAATGTGTATGTCAGATTATCAAATTTCACATCATAGAATTGACAAAGTTATGTTTACATTCCTAGGATGTAACAAAGTGGTGTTCATAAAGTCTTAGTGATCTATACATTCTATAATAAATCTATTTGTAAATTCTTGGGGAGTTACATTATTCCCTTCTTCAGAAATTTCATCCTCAAAATTTTTCATTTATAAAGACCTTGAAAAATATGTGGGTGATTCTTCTTCATAACATCCTATGTTTCCCATGTTTCTTCTTCCATTCATATACACCTTGTACAACATGGGTCATATGGGTGTTTACAGAAAAATAGTTTTGGAAAATAATCATGTATGACATATAATTTCAAAACATCTGATAAAACATGATTTTTATAAAACAGTCAGATCGAATTTGAGTTGAAACTTTCAATAAATGGTCCTTTTAAAATTTCATATGTATCAGCTGAAGTATTATATTTTAAAATAAAATAAAAATAGGTTACTCAAAGGTCTTCTTCTTCATCACCTTTTTCAAAATCATAATATTCTTCAAAATCTTGTAATATAGTAAAATATTAGAAAATTCCTTGATAATATTTACCTTTCATGAAAATAAGAGAATATTGAGAAAATAGTATTTGATTAAATACAACCCAGAATCCAAGATGAAATCAAGGTATAGTGTAGGTGTTTGATATCTCAAACAATTTCTTGCAAGTGAGTTGTATGTTAGAAAATGTTTCAGAATTGTCGGGACATGACTTTGCAATAATTATTGCAAGCATGTTATCAGGAAGGGATATGAATTTCATTTGAGATCTTCCTCCTTCCATTTATAAATACCATTACTTAATCCGAAAAGTTACAAAACAAGGATTTAACTTAAATAATATACATAGAGACTAACCATATGTTTAATGAAAACTCATAATCCCTAAAGTTGTCTAAGAGTATTGATTCACTTTCCTCCATTAAGCACCATTTCAAAATAATTTTATACATTGTATTATGTTATGAATCATAATTTATACTCTCAATTTGAATAGTACTTAGCATAAATTAAAATTCTTTTCATAGTTAATCTCATATACATGGTTTCTCTGAGGAAAAATTTACATTAAAATTATTCATAATGTCTTGTAAAGAAAATGTGAATTATCATAAGCATATCCCCTAGGAGTGTTGTAACCAAGAGTGCTGAAAGGCCCATTGTCGTGTACCAGGATACCCTGGGTCAAGCTTGAAACTCCTTTTCAGAGTTTCACTCCTAGGTACATCTATGCTAGAGCCACCTCTACCTTCTCGTATCCAGATAGGGATGTATTTTCTATAAATATTCACAATATCTTTTTTTAACAAAATACCAGGACATTATTGTATTTTTATCCTAAAATACTACATTAGGGCTTTGTTCCCTAATCTATATTTTCTAATCTAGTTTCCAAGGTTCATACTAAACTTCCTCTGATACCAACTGCAATTCCCCGACCCCTCTAGACCGGAGCCGGTGCATTACTTTTTATATTGGCATTGTTAGAAGGAATGAAAATCTTGAAGGAATGATCATTTTAGTAGTCTTAAAGAAACTAGAAACATATATGTAACTCAAATTACATTGAAAAAGGTTAAAAAATACAATACATAACAAAAATTAAAAACTTCATCCACAGAACTTAGTAAGTAGTCTCCACTTCATAACCTATTGAAGGTAAACAAATGAAAGGGGTGAGCTCAAATGCTCGGTAATGGTTACAAATGGCAGAAACATGAATCAATAATAACTAAATCATAAAAAATTTAAATAATCAATATGGAATGATGAATAAATCAAAAACCTGCGCCATTAATAAACTGAGAATGAAACTACATCCATAGATTTTTTCATAGTGAAAACCTCATAGATAGTAATAACTGATAATGAATAAAGAGAATTATTATTGTCTCATGAAATTTGTTGATGCATTGAGGGGTTGTAGAGAGACCCACCCACTGATTTATGTTCAAAGCATTATTTAGACATATATTCAACACAAGATCAATATTCCTTTACATTATCTGTATAGAATAGAGGATATGGATTCATCAATATTTCTACAGTCAAAACAACATTCAAAATAAATATCGTATGTAAAATGGTATACATCTTAGACAATAATCATATCCATGATATAATAATATGGAAATTTAAATGGAATATAATTTCAATTGAAAAGTGATCTCAAATGGGCAGTAGGTACACCACATAAGAAATAGTAGGTGGACAATACTAAACAAGTCACAATGAAGTGAAAATTGAGAGAAATATCGTTACCACATTGTAATCAATTGAGTCGTATGAACAAAAGTTAATAACCACCAAAATTAACATAGAATACCATTAATATAAAGAAAATCATGATAATATATGTCAAATTGAATTCCAACTATACCACATATAAGAAATA
The DNA here is from genome assembly GCA_963277665.1 of Viscum album. NCBI lineage: Eukaryota > Viridiplantae > Streptophyta > Magnoliopsida > Santalales > Viscaceae > Viscum > Viscum album. The sequence continues at coordinate 470,655,309 of OY728132.1, forward strand.
AGTGGCGAATAATGGAAATCCCACAGAATTGAAAGTGAGAAGAGAAAACCCCTTACAAACATTTCGGCATGGTAATGAGTGTTCTCATGAGGGATTAATAAGAGGTAAAGGGGTATAAAATTTTTTATATATCATAACGGAATTATGGGTAAGGTGTGAAAACATACCCTATCATTAGGTATTAAAAATAAAAGGGCACAACATAGGAGAGATTCTTAAAAAAAAGTGAGAGAGAGGATCCCTTACCAAGAACGTATCATTAGAATGAAGACAAATCAATGACATAATTATCAGTGACAAACATAAACCCAAAAAATAAAATAGGATAAATAGAATAAAATAATCATAGGTCATTCACACATATTCTGGGAAAATACAAACCAATGACATTGATGTTTAACCAATGAATGGAAATTGAGTTAAGATATCCCTTACAAAGATTGTGTCATTAGAGTGATGATAAATCAAAGAAATATTTATGTGTGACAAATAAAAATCCAAAAAAATATAAGTGGATATATAGTATAAAACAATAATAGGTTATTCACACATATTTTGGGAACAATGTAACCAATGAAATAGATGTTTAACTCAATGAATGAAAATTGAGTTAAGCAATCCCTTACCTTATGCTCGAAGGTGTTCTTGATTGTTCTTAATGACCTGAATAATCAAATTTAGATTCAATAATTAATAATTATAGAACCTAATAATCATGTAATTGATATGGTGTAACCTTATTTGGTTCACTCATGACCTTTTTATGGTTTTTAAGAGATTCAATTTTATTGTTTTGGAAGCACTTTCTTCCTTGGTTTTCATGATCCGTTTAATTGTGTTCATTAATAGAAGTTTGTTTGAAATTTGGTTAAATATCCAGAATTTTAATATATAATATTAGAGATTTTAAATAGATATAAATGTTATTATAATTATTCTGGTTATATACCATGATGATGACTCATTCGATGAATTAATGATAAACGCTTGGATTTGGCTTGGCGGTTTGTGAAAAATGAACTTGTTTTGTAATATTATTCTATATTATGAGTGTGTAAGGATTCTAGAACATTAAACAAGATAAAATAAATATATTATGATCTTTTTTAACCATTTAAAAGGTTTAATGACCCGTATTGAAGATATCAATGCAAATTGAAAACTCATCTTCCTGGAGTGTGATAAATTAACACATCTCGGATGGTGTTTGCATTTATAGTATAAAAAGAATAGGAAAAAAAGAGAGACTATGATTAAATATTCCATTAGAATAAGGAAAATATAGTACATTTATGGTACTAGACTTGTCATGATTTTTTATTAGGTGTGGTGAGAAGAGAGAACAAAATAATGGAACATGTAAAAGGAATTGAAAGAAAAAGGAAGAGAGGTTCACCTCTTCAGTACTCCTCTTTGAGAAACTTTTTAAGGCCTTTGTTTTTTGCCTTTTGGTGAGACCAGAAGATCTTGGATGAGCGGGAGGAGTTTAGGGAGTTATTTGAGTAGAATTTAGGCAAGTATTGAATCTTGAGTGGTGTAGGAGGAAGAAGGGGTGATAGGTGGTTTATATAGTGGAGGGGAGGAGAGTTTTCTTAATATTATAATCATTAATTTATTATTTATTCTCAAGACAAGAAATAGTGAGTATTCATTGACTTATAATAGTAATATACGCATTTGAGTTCAAGATTTGGGTTCTTAAATCACTCATGATGCTAGGAATAGTTAATTTAAATTATAATGTATTTATACGGTGAATTAATGTATTTTACTATTCACCAAAAATTCAAGTATTTCAGAAAAATACCAAAAAATAACCCTAACTATTTTTTGACATTTAGAATCCAAAAATTATTTCCATTTTTCACAAATAATTTTCTAAATATTGTTAATTACATATTTAATTAAAATCATTATTTAATCAAAAAATATAAACACTTAAAATATTCATCTTTATTTTTATGGTGCCTAAATTTATTTATACATTCATGGGTATGGATACCATTCATAAAATTCATATTATTATTCATAAGGGTAAGTTACTATTCATAAGGGTAGATTACTATTCATAAGTTTAGGCAACTATTCACCAAAAATTATTTTTTTCCTATGGACCTTCAAATAACTTACTGATCGCAACCTTGTATGTCATATTTTCAAAATCCACATCATAGAAGTGACAAAAATTATGTTTACTTGGAAAGGATATAACAAAGTGGTGTTTATAGAGTCATAGTGATCAATTCATTCTATAATAAATATATTTTTAAATTCTTGTGGTTTAATAATTATTTTGAATGGGGATGTACAATTTTGATACCATTCAACATTTTACTCTAGATGGTTTATGATTATGTTTATTGAAAGGGAAAAGTGTTTACATTCATATTCTAGTTTCAATTTGAATGTTTATATTGATCTTGTTTCATCCCATTTATATGAGGAATTAATTGGGCTTAGTAAGTAATGGGAGATGCCCAATATAGCCCCTCGATGCATCGATAGGTCTTATCAGACAAACTAGACTAGGTTTTTGATGTGGCCTTACCCATTTAAGTAGAATTCTTGGTCAAGGCCTTGAAGATATGTTTTATATGTCTGATATTATAAATTCAATTATTATTATATTGGTTATTGATACTACATGTGATTATTAGACTATTATAATATCGATGGTAAAGTTTCCTTCTTACGTTATTATTTATATGGCATTATTTGACAATCTTTTATTCCTTCCATATTATGCAGAATTTCATGTTTAAAAGGAATTTGTTTTAGTTGTTCACTATACCATATTATTTATTCTTATTTAATCAAGATATATTTTGGGGTATTCTTATCCTTACTAAGTATTTGAGCTCACCCATTAATTATGTTTCACTTTTCCTGAGGATACGAGGAAGTGTTTTGTGATTGATATGTAGGGTTTCACTAAAGGGGGATAATGGTATTCTCAAAGAAATTATTTGTGTATTTATATATTTTAAAATGTATTTTGAATTTCAGGTATGTATCTATTTTTAGAAGTCTAATAAACTATTCAGTTTTTTGGGATGTGATTACTTATATATTATGTCAATGTAATAAAGTAAACACCAACTCTAGGTTACTGGGTCGGGGTCTTAACACTATCAGGTGCAGTTTCAAACCTAATGATCATTGGAATAAAGATCACATATGGGGTCTAGTAAACTAGAAGGAAGGATTTTCTTCTCATACAATGGAAAAAGTCACATTTATTAGAATTTCCTGGACTTTTTTACATTATAGAGTGGATAGGTAGTGGATGAACCACCACATTTTTAATAGCTCAAGATTTTTTTAATTATTTTTTTTAATATTTATATACTCTTTTTGATATTTTTCATTTCCCACAACACTGAAAATAGTTTATTTTATATTTTATCATTATATATGTCTTGTGTTATAAATAGAATAAAGATAATCATGTACTATATGCAACATTAATTTTATCTTTATCTACACTGAACACCAAGTTCAGCTTATGTTACACACAATACTGAATTTCCTCGATGGATTGCATAACATGGAACACCGAGTGTTTCCAAAAAATAATTCATTATTAATATATTATTATTTAATAGGATATAACATGTCAATTAAGTTGAATATTATAGTATTGACTAACTTATGAATATATATATAGTTGAATGTATTGGTTTCCTATTAATTAGAAAAGAATATGAAAACCAAATGAATATAAAGAGACTAATATTATTAAAGTATTTTTATGTGAAAATGACAATTTATATTAATAAGATAAATTAATTAATATTAGTGAAAATATTAATTAAATTTATATGTTATACATTCAAACAAATATTTTTGATAATCATCCAATATATTCGATTGATATAAGATGAGAACAAAATAAATTTTATGCTTAAAACCCTATATTTTTATAAAGGTTGTTTTATCATCTTTTAATGGAGAATCCATTTTAAATCCAATTTTTGGAACATTTTTAGATTTAATATGTATCAATAAAATTTATCTTTGAAATAGAAACAAAAATTTTGGTTAGGAAGAATTTTTGGTAATTTTTTATAAGGTTTCATTTTTAATGAATAGTTAAAAATACTGAATTTTAATACAAAAATTATTTTTCATTAAATTCATTTGTAATGTTAAATTATATTTTGAATTTTTTTTTAAAGTTTATTAAGATAATTATTTTATAAATTAATCCAATTTAGTCCATTTTAAACAATTTCACTTTGATATTGGTAATAAAAACAAAGCAAACTTTGGGATGTTTTTACTTTAAAACCCCATAATGTCATCTTGTCAGTGGGATTGTTTATTAAGTTATTTTCCACCACTTCTATGATTATAATTAATAAAAATTTATTCCATATTTATAATTATCATAATTTATAATTTCTAATAAGTTCAATTGTTTTTTACCAAAAATATTAGTGAAAGCGATTAAAATTAATTACAACGATTAAGAGAAAAATTAGGTCAACAAAGTACTAAACCAAAAATTTAAGACCCAAAATGACCTAGACACTTTTCCAACACCCATTTTATGGCTATTATTCTTCCATAAACCTTCCATTATTTATATTTTCTATTTTTAATTACTTTTATTTAGGTAAAAACATGGGTAAACCTAACTTTTTTTAAAAAATGCCAAGTGTTTCCATTATCTTCCCTATAAAAGGGCACCACCTCTCCATGTTCTTTACACCACTCAAACCAATTAGGTTAAGACAATATCTACCAAATAAAACTCACTAAATCCCTCCCTTTATTTTATAATCCTATCATTGGGAAGAAATAATTCCACGGAATCCTTTTGGCACAAACCAAAAGGAGTTACCCAATTAAGAGGTAACATCTTCTCTCAAACTCATTTCTTTTATTTTTTTCTTTATCCCCTCCACTCTATTTATTATTTGATTTTATAACAACACCAGTATCTTAAATATATTAGGATGTTTTTATTCTGAGGTTTTTTCCTACACTTACACACACCTCTATCTAATGGGTAATGAACATATTGTTTCTTTGTACGGTGAACTACCGCCTCACAAAAACAACGATGGTTCATTTTTCCTTACCGCCACTCATGGTGGAAATAATAAGGGAAAATATGATTTTATATGTTATATATTATATTTATTAAATATTTAATCTTATTTAATCCTTTTACAACCCATAAATCTATTTTTTCTTTCTTTTGTAAATATGATAATTTTGTTTGAGGAAGTGTGCACTAATGCCCTATCCAAGAGATATGATTTGTTTACATGCTACCTGGAATGTATGAAATATGGGTTTAATTAAATTATATGATATATATGATATAATAATTATAATGGAATAATGATATATATATATATATATATATATATATTCTTATATATACGCATATGTCATTTACCTTATTTTTTCTATACGACAATAAAAAAGGAAACAACGTTCAAGCATATGCACATCCTACCAGCTCCATGAACAATATATTCCATTTCATAATTATATATTCTACATATTATTATAACACACATATAATGAATATACATGATATTTATATAATGATGTAAATTCTTGAAATCATGATATAAGTATAATCACCAAAGATATAAAAAATTAAGACACGTGTGAAGAACAAATTGAATATTACCTGAAGTGAAACCTTAACATATGATTTTTACCAAGAGGGTAATATAAGTTCATAAAAAACCATATATGGTATTATATATAAGAATATGGATTTTTAAAATATTTATAATAAATTTATTTTTTTATACATATGGATTGAATGAGTATGATGAGATTCATGATACAAGATTATAGATATATGTATTATGTTTTATGTGTCTAAGAAGGGTTCTAGTCAAGAAGAACTGAGTGGGATATAATAGATCTCATTTATGTACTAGTGTTTATGTTTCTATCTTTTCAGAGTCACTAAACTAGTATAGTCTTTGCGTGTTTATTTGTATAATATCTTACGTATTCACAAAAAGTTATGTAATGTTAATGTATGAAAAGTGAGGGTCGGTGTAGTTGGTATCAAATCAATGGTTAGGTTAAACATTGGAATCTAGATGATAAAACCATAGTGAGAACCCTAAGGACATGTCTAAGGATAAGTTTAAGGATAAATCAATGTATTTAAAAATGTCCAGGAATTTTGGTGAAGGATAGAGTGATTGGTTTCATAAAAATAAATCCATGTCTATATACAACATGTGGATGTAGCTCTGAAATATATGTACCTAGGGGTAACAACTCTGACATGTTTTTTTGGGCCTGACTTGGGGTAATCTATTGCATGAAAATGGGCCTTGCAGCACACCTAGTTTGACACTCCCAGGGGATATAATTTGGGAATTCTCAAAACTCTTTATGAATCATCATGAAGGATTTAAATAGAGAATGACTATGACTAACCTAGGATAAACCTAAGGTTCCATATATTAAAGAAGTAGTATCCATAATTTAGGAACCATATAAGTAATATTAATGATTATATGGTATCCAAATATGATAAATGTTTCTCACGCTATGCTTTATGGTTTTATTCAAAGCATTAAACTTTAGGGAAAATGGTTAAAATTTAATGTTTCAGATATGGAAAGTATGGGAATTATGTGAATTGATTTCCCAAGTAGAAATCTAATACATAGACTCGGGAAGGTGGTATGAGTATTGGTTATACTTTTGAAGATAAAGAGACCTAAATGAAACGTGAAAGGTGTGTTGTATTCTTCTAGTATTGTTTACATTAAACATAAGAATCTTGATTAGATTGGGTTTGAGGAACCTTAATACCTGATTCATAGTTCATATTCTATAAAAGAGGTATTAAGGAATAAGTTGATGAATCCTGATTAATGGTTTATAAATAATGCTGGATGAATGAAGTAATGAAGTTTTGGAATTTAGAGATTATTTCACATGAATCATGAAATCTGGAAGTATTTTAGTTTAAGTTTTCATTAAGGGTTGAAAAGGACATGTTAAATGGTGAGAAAACATAGAAAAGTGATTTCATGGAAAGGTGATATTTTGATTAATGGAAATATAACCCTAAATATGTTACTAAAGTTATGTTAATGTTGTCTGGGTAAATATATGTAGGATATACGTAAATTGGATGATATTGATTACCTTTGAACTAATTAAGGACTTTTTGAAAAGTAGTTCATGCTATCACGGATGAAGTTTAAAACTTTTTGGATTTATGGAATATATCCAGAAATATTTGGAATAAGGAACCATGCATGTTTTCCAGAAGTAATTATTGTAATTCTAGTTATTACTATGTTCCCAGAGAATATATAATGAGGGTATTCACATATTTGGAATGTGACAACCAAGAGTTACTTTTTGACATATGGGGGATCAATGTTAATTTGATTTAATGAATCTCTTTCAAAAGTTTTGTATTTTATTCTTTCATAAGGGTTATAAGGTTAACCATTCATGAGAATTTTAAGTTAAAATTCATAGGAAGTATTTATGGATTTATATTTTATTGAAAACCTTAGTTAAAAGGATATTTTGTGATTAATAATATCTCAGGGATGTACATCATATTTATTTTGTAAATTATATTAGTGTGGTTTTAGAAGAGGACATCATGTATTTTGGATGACAACCAATCAATTTTGGCATGGTCGCATGCCTTGAACCCATGACCAAAGGATGATAAGGATTTCGTGCCTACCACAGGCCCATATAATGTTCGGGTTAATGTATAATTATTTTTGATTAATAATGATTTATTATGAAACATTAGTGTTATTTATTATGTTCAGATATTAATTTATAAACCATATTTATTTTTTAGTATTGTTAAAGAAAAATAGTTATACTTTTCACAATTTTATAGGCCTTAAGATCTTCTTAAAGTGTATTTTAATGATTTGGGCATCCAAGTTAATTTCTAGACATCCATTTCAAGAAGTATTGGTTGGATTATAAATAGATAATGGAACAACCAAAGAATGATTTTTTTATAGAAATATCACAGGTAAGTATATTTCCTTACATTATTTTCCAATAAAATAATTACTCAAATATAGTATAATGATCAAAACCAATTTTTTCCGAATTACTTTATTTTTATTGAATCGATATCTTTTTAAATCATCGCGGATTTATGACTTTGAGTCCCTGAACCTTTCTTTAATCATTCAAATGTTTTTTATTGATGACCTCAATCACTATATACAAGTATTTATTATTTTCCTCCATGTCTATGTTTTCACTTTCCACCTATGTTCTCCTATATGGAACAACAGTTATGTGTTACTCTAGGTAACCGTTATGTTTCTAACATTCCCTTTTTAAAGTAAGTTTTATGATTCGGTTATACGATGTGGGTTTCTATGAAAGGAACTTTCAAGTATTATTCATTTGATAACTTGTATTAATTTCAAGGGTGAAATTATTTTTAAGGTGGTATAATGTAACACCCCAATATTTTGTGAATTATTATTTTTTTAATTAATTTAATCTTTTTTAAATTTTTTAATTCACGTAACACTGAAAATATTTTATTTTATATTAAATCGCTATGTATGGATTGCATTATATGCAACAGAAAGTTAATCATGCAGTATACACAACATAAATTTTATCTTTCTCTACACAGAAGACCGAGGTTAGCTTACATTATATGCAAGACTGACTTTTCTTGATGGCTTTCGTAACACGCAAGACCGAGTGATACCGAACAATAACTCATTATTAAAATATTATTATTTAATAGGATATAAAATGGCAATTAAATTTAATATTATTTGATTTAATAACTTATTCATATATATAGATGAATTTATTGGATACCTATTAATTAGAAAAGAATATAGGGACCAAATTAATATAAAGGGACTGATTTTATAAAAGTTTATTTTAATGTGAAAAAGATGATTTCTATTGATAAGTTAAATTCATTAATAATAGTGAATTATATTAATCAAATTTATATGTCATATATTCAAACAAATAATTTGGGAAATCATCCAATAGATTTTATATATATAAGATAAGAATAAACTCAATTTTAATCTTAAAAACCTATATTTTTATAATGGTAGTTTTATCGCCTTTTAAAGGAGAACCCATTTTAAATCAATTTTTTTGGAAATTTTATAGATTTAATATATAAAAATAAACTTAACCTTTTAAATATAAACTAAAAATTAGTTTTGGAATTTTTGTTAATATTTTTATGTAAGGTTTCATTTTTTTAATTGATAGTTAAAAATACTGAATTTTAATTCAAAAATTCTTTTTCATATAATTAATTTGAAAAGTTAAATTATATTTAAATTTTTTTATAATGTATAATTCGATGGTAATTTTATAAATTAATATAATTTAGTTCATTGGAATCAATTTCCCTTTGAAATTTGGTATAAAAACATAGTGAACTTTTGGACATTATTACTTTAAAAACCTCCAATGTCTTCCCATCAGCAGGATTTTTTATATTAATTTCATCCACTTATATGAATAGTATATAGAAAAATCTATTCCATGTTTGTAATCAGAATAATTTATAATGTCTAATAAGATCAATTTTCTTTTACCAAAAATATTAGTGAAAGTGATTAAAAGTAATTGTAATGATTAAGAGAAAAAATCGGTTAACAAAATACTAAAACCTCACGTTTAAGACCCGAAATGATGTATAAAATTATTCAAAACCCATTTTATGGACATTATTTAGACATTTTACTTTCATTATAATTTTTTTTTGGTTTTCTATTATTTTTTTAGGTAAAAAAGTGTGTACACCTAACTTGTTTTCAAAAATGCCAAGTGTTTCTTTTCCCTTCCATATAAAATCCCACCACCTCTCGCTATTATTCTCACCTCTAAAACCACTTAGGTTGGGAAAATAACTTCCACTACACTTCCTAAAATCCCTCCCTTCCTTCTAAAATCCCTTACTTTTTAATAAATCAATCCAATTATTCCTTTTGGAAAAAACCAAAAGGATCTACCTAATTAAAATGTAATGTCTCCTCTCAAGCTCTTTTATTTTATTTTCTTTCTCCACCCCCCCCCCCCACTATCATTATTACATAATTTTATAAAAACACCAATATCTTAAATATACTATGTTGTTTTTATTCTAAGGGTTCAACCTACTCTTTCACACACCTTCATCTAATGGGTAACGAACATGCTATTTATGTGTATGGAAAACTACCACCTTGCAAAACGATGATTGTTCATTTTTCATTACCACCTCTCATGGTGGAAATTATGATGGAAAATATATTTATATATTTTATATATTATATATATTATGTCTTCATGCTTCTGAATTCCTTTTAAAACACATACCTTTATGCGTTCCATCTTTTGTAAATATGATAATTTTGTTTGAGGAGGTGTGGAGTACCACCCCCTCAAAGCGATATGAATCGTTAAAACACTACATAGAATGTATTAAGGATGGGTTTAGATAAATTTTATGATATATATGATATAATAATTTTAATTTAATAATGAAATATATACACATTTATTTACACATATTTCATTTAACTTCTTTCTTTCAATACGAAAATAGAAATGAAAACAACATTCTTGCATACGTACAGATTACCGCCTCCAGGAACGATGTATTCCATTTCATATATATATATAAATAAATATTATATATTATTATAATACACATATACTAAATATAAATGATATTTATATCATTATGTACATTCTTAAAATCATGATAAGAGTATCAGGACCTAAGATATAAAAAATTAAGACACATGCGAAAAAACAAAGTGAATATAACCCGAAGTGAAACCATAACATATGATTATTAACAAGCAGATAATATAAGGTCATAATCAAACCATGTATGGTATTATATATAAAAATACAGTTTTTTAAAGAATTTATAATAAATTTATATTTATTATACTGGTTGTTTGAATGAGTACAAAGAGAGTCAATATTCAAGGTTATGAAGATATGTATTATGGTTGATGTGTATAAGAAATTTGTTAGTCAAGAAAAGCCTATTGGAAGATAATGAATCTCATTATGAAATATTGTTTATGCTTCCATGTTTCAAAAGGCACTAGACTATTACAGTCTTTAGGCATCTATTTTTATAATGTTTTAAGTATTTCCCAAAATTTAGGTAATGTTAATGTATGAAAAGCGAGGGTTGCTATAAAGTTAGAGGTAGTAATAAAACCAAGGACATCCCAAGGGAGTTTAATGAGATCCCCATAGAGAAAATCAAATAAGTGGAGCTATAATAATTGGTCAATTTTATGATCTTATACCACTACCACTACATCAATATCAACCATTTTAGACTTATAGGGATGGAGGCTAGGGCTGCAAGTTGTTGTATGAAATTGAGGATTATGACCTAGTGTTATCTGGTATGATTTGAGGTACAATCCATATATTTTATACCTTGGAATTAGTATTGGTATAAATTTTTGTAATAAATTCCTTCCTAGAATTATCCCTTATTTAAGACTTATTGATTCCAATGGATCCTCTAGCCTAGCCCTTGCTGCTAAAGACTCACACTAGAGAAGATTCTATGATCAAACTACTTTATTGTTAGTGTAACATAGATCTTGGAGGAGGGAAATTATCATGGGATATCTTCACAGTTTCAAAAAGATCTTATGATTCCATTCATGGTATGGACTATCTATATACTCTATATGCCTATATTTATTGTTTCTAATGAAGTATGTGGTGTACTCAAACTAATGGGTCAAGATTTTCATTTACTGACAATAATGACTTCTATTCATAGTATGGATAACTATTTTTTAAAAGTTTTCAACTAATTTCTCATAATTTAGATAGATCTACTCTTGGTGTAACATAATTAATGGATGTTTTATTCCCTATAGTGGTTGAAGAGTACTTGGATATATTACCTAAGGACGTACCTGGTTTACCTTCTCATCCAAAGGTTTACTGGAGCATTGACTTCAAACTTGGGACCACTCTAATATCTTTTGTAGAATATTAGATGACCACCACAGAGCTTCAAGAGATAAAGTTGTAGTTGGAAGACCTTCAGAAGAACGGCTTTATCAGACCCTGTATTTCACCTGGAAAATTCTACTATTATTCTCTAAGAAGGAATATGAGAGATTATGGTTGTTTATAAATTATTCTCTCCTAAACTATGAGACTGTCAAGTATCCACTATTGATATTTAGTGACATCTTCAATCAACATAAAGGGGAGAAGTGGATAATATCAAACTTAAGTCAGGTTATCACCAATTGTAGGTTCATGAGGAGGACATTCCCAAGATTGAATTTAGATTTTACTATGATCATTATGAGTACCTGTTGATTCTCTTTATCATATAGAATATCCCAATTATATTTATGGGACTCATGATCTAGATCTTTCAAACATTTCTACACCAGTCAGTGGTGTTCTTCATCAATGAAATTTTCATTTACTTTAAATTAGAGGATGAGTATGAAAATAATTTTAGGATGGTACTATACACACTTTTAAAGAATCATCTATATGGGAAACTCTTGAAGTGTCAGTTTTATATAAGATACGTCCACTTTCTTGGATATGTTATCTCGAAGTAGGGAGTATCTATGGAACTAAAAAATATGTAATCAATTCTTGATTGGGAGACACCAAAAATCATGATGTCTTTGAGGAACTTCATTGGGTTTTCTAGATATTACTAGAAATTATTTCTAAATTTCTCTAGGATTTAACTCCCTTGACTTCCTTAACTCAAAATTGGTAGCCTTGTTTCTGGTTGGAAATGTGTTAGAAATACTTTAAGGGGTCATAATGGAATTTAAAATGTACTCTTATCATTATATTTCTATAATATGGTGTTGTGTATGTGGTTTATTGTGATTCATTTGGATCCTAGATTAGGTTTTTTATACAATGGTATAAAATTATAGCTTATGGGTCTATAAAGTAGAGAAATTATGATAAAAACCACACAATCCAAGATTTTAGGATAAAATATATGTTTTCACCTTGGAGACTAGGTGAAACTACCTTCTTGGTGAGAATTTTTTTCATTTATTCTAACTGTAAGAGCCTCAGGTACATCTTCACTCAATGAAATCTCAACCTATGTTAGAGGAGATGACTAGAGTTTCTATTATACAATTAATTTGATATATTCAATACTCCATTAAAAGGGAATGTGGTATTATATTCTCTATGTAGGAAATATATTTTTAGTTGTAAATCGAGGGATTAAAGAAGTTGGCCTTCTTGTAGTTATCCTTATTGGATGAGGGAGTAGAAACATACCTTCATTAAATGGTCCTTAACACTTAACTCCTTCAGTGTATGAGAGAATAAAAACTTAGGTATATTGATTATGAAGTCCAGAACAACCAGTTATTCATAGTACATAATCATGTTGGATTCTCTGAAGGTGGGAAGAATATCATCATTTTCCAAGGATAGATTATGGTGCCGAAAATTCTTCTAGGGGAGGTGCTGATAGTGTTCCATACATATCCATTAGTGGTACATTATAGAGTGGAAAATATGTATTAGGACCCTAAATGGTAGTTTTTATATTCAAGATTAAGGAGAATTGTTGTGTAGTTCATCTCTTAATACCTTACCTATCAGCATGTGATGGCCGAGAATAAGGTTCCAGTGGGTCTGGCCCAACTCCTTAAGGAACTAAATTAGAAGTGGTATGCTATATATATTCATTTCATGATGCAATTTACAAGTATGGAGTGATTTAATGATGATATTTGGGTGATCGTGGATCGACTCACTAAGTCACCCCAAATAATATCCATCAAAGATAAGCGTTTGGTGGAAATATTGGGATGTTTGTATGTGTAGGAGATCTTCTAGATTCTTGGTGTCTGCTTGATTATTTTATCAAAAAATGATTCCCATTTTACATCTTGGTTATGAAGAGGTTTAATGTAGGATTTTGGGACTCATCTTTGGATGATCACAACATTCCACCCTCGGATGTATGGCCTGATTTAGTGGACTATTTAGGTCTTAGATGACATGTTGTGGGATTGCATGTTAGACATTGGACAAAGATGGGAGAATCACCTATCCTTAGTATGGATTTTATAAAACATAAAATATCAGTATACTATTAGTATGGACACCTTTGAGTTCCTTTATAGGACACTTTTTAGGTCACCACTATACTGGTTAGAATTGGCAGAATAAAAAATTATGGGGTTAGGGTTGGTACGAATGAAAATATGGAAAGTGAAGATCATCCAGGTGTAGATGAAGATAGTATAGAGCCATAAAAATTATTACACAAAAAAATAATATAGGCCTTCAAATTTCATCAAGGTGGACCATCTATTCCTAAAGGTTTCAACATAGTGTAAGTTTTATAGATTTTTTCATGGTGGAATGATATATTAGAGGTTCATTGGTCCATTTTATACTCTATCAAGGATCAGTGAGGTTTGAGCCATCAAAATTTACCTCTATAGATGTACTAATTTCATTGTGTCCTCCATGTGTCATATTTAGGAGATATGTGCATGATCTAATGCATGTTATTGGCTGGCGTGAGATGAAAATTGAAGATGGAGGCATTTTTTGGAGTACCTGATGGAAATAGAGGATTAAAAGGATAATATCCTTCATGGTTGAACAATTACACTTGTGTGTATTCTATAATAGAATGGAAATATTTACAATAGATCATGGGAGTGGGAGAACCAAATGTGATCATAATATCCTCAATTATTTGAGTAGGTTCTTCTTTTTATAATTAAAATACTTGAAGGTGGGGAGAATTTAACGATTCTGTTTTTTATGGATAGGCACTTAAAATATTTTAAACATTATATTCAGAGATATTCACATAGTTGACATGGTGTTTTAGGAATCTTATAGCCCCAATGTCGATATATTACAAATATTGAATGTATTAACTCACACACATGCATAATTTAAAAAATAATGGTTTACATTCTAAATGAAGTATCATATTGAGATAGTAAGGTTTTTTTAATCTAAAATGTGATATTTACATTACTAATGACATATGTTTCATTCACATTGGGTTTTATGAAGGTGTGCAGTCACTGGCATAATAAATAAGGGATTAATTAAATAATTAATTAATTTTCAAACTAATATGTTGACCCTATCCTTTTTCGATTAATTTCCTAATTATAAAAACATATAGGGTTATCTTCATGACCTAAAGGGGGTATTGGGAATAGAGCTAGGGTGGATAATGCTAGAGGATGATCTTGGAATTGAAGTTTGACTAGAAACATGTCAGAGTTCACTCACATATTTGATGACAAAGACATAAGCTTCATCTTCCTTAATGATTGGTCCAAATATAAGGTAGGGTGTTTGTTTTATTTTATCTCATTTCAGCTATTCTTGTGATCATGGATTAATCCATCAAAAATTTCATCCGCAATCGACCATTTCCTATCCATGTTAAATTATATATTTCTATTGATCTTGTGATTTGGGAATCATTGATTACAAAACCTACTATATTTATCTATTTATTTGGATTAATCAACCATAAAATATATTCAATTTCATATGGTTATATTTGGTTCTCACTTTTTTGGTTTATGTATTCCCCCATCCATTCTTTATACATTTATCACTGGTATTCAATTTGGTTATTAATTTGACCTTTACCCACATACTCTTCCATTTCATAATCAATTATTAGTTCCATGTTTCAATGTTAGAGATTGAACATTACAGATTACATCATGTTGAAGGATCAATAATGATAAAGGGAGTCCAAGAAAAGAATGGGGATGATAGTTTTCATGGTCTAGGGTGTGCGAGATGATGAGACTTTAATGGGATATGAGGTTTTTGGTAATCGATGGATAGAAACTATTTTAAACAATGGAAGATCCATGGATGATGAAGTAGGTAGAATTATGTTCATGATTGGGGTCATTATCAAAAGAATGGGAGATAAATACATAGATGATTTGAAATTGCTGAGATTCTATGAGATTATTAACTATATAACATGTATCTTGGAAGAACATGCACCATGTTTCAATGGAGTACTAAGATAAATATCACATGGTCATGTTGTTGGTCCTACATGTCATGTGACCCTAGATAGCCAGCTCGATGTGGGTATGAGGTACACACCTAGGGATCCCATGTTGATAACACACCACGTATGCCTGGGCTACACCCCATGTACCTATCATCTGAACATTACCCATGAAGTAAGTCACATTTCAAGTACCTAAACTAAACCCACACACTGTGTATTTAGTCTTTTCATGACATATTAGCAGACAGAACATAGAAAGGATATAGAATAGGGTTGAAAACTTGTGTAACCCCCATAGATAAACTATGTATCTTTCACATAGATTAGAATTTTTGCATAATACATTATGAGTAAGGTTCAATGAAGGTTGTGGTGGAAGATACTATAATCCCATTAGATAACATCATTTATCCCACCCTTTTACATAGTTTGTGTGGTCCCTTTTTTGTTGGTCGATAATGGATAGATTCAGGTATCCCCCATGAGGACTGGGGTTGAAATTCCCTATTCATTTTTCCTAAGTAGGGTTAGGTATCTCATCACCAATATCTACTGTGTGTGATACCCTCTTATGGGGTAATGAAGATGGAATCAGGCATCCCCTTATGTCTTTGGGAACAATCCTCTACCTGTGAGTTAAATTACCTCCTCTAAGGTGTATTCATTTGAGGTGTTTCATTCCTTCAAGTATCTCTTGATAGGTCTCTTGTATCTCTTTCTCAATAGTATATCTTCATGGATCCCTATGAATAATATTAATATTTTTTGTGGTTAGGATGTCAAATACCTTATTGGATAACTTATATCCTTCTACGTGAATATTTGGTTTCCTTTTCATTACCCTATTATTTTTTGTTTGGAGTAAAATATCTTTTGATTATTTATTTCTTGGTGATTTTAGGGTGTCCAACTGGGTATATATATACTCTCACCTACATTGGATATACCATTACATATTGTGTCTTATGAATATTAATGATTATTAAATGGAGATCTAGCTAGGCCCAATGTGGGTGGAGCAAAGTGGTGATTAGTATCTACGATAGAATGATTGTGGGAGGTCTGAAAGTTTCATACAAGAATAAAAATTTCACTAGTTGTCAGGTTGGACCTACTTTCAATTATTTGTGCTAATATTTTTCCCTATTTACTATTTTTGTGTACTTTCCTACACTATTTTGTGATTTTAGTGATGCATTTATTATTCTAGTTTTTTTACCTTTCTACATTACTCATGTGTCTATATATATTTATGTGAATGTGTACATCTACTTTAGTAATGCACTTCCATATGTGTGATATTCTTATTGGGCACTATTAACTGGACCCTAGCCTATTAGAGGTGGTCTTGGGGGTGTAATTCTTGGCTTACTACCAGCCAGTCAGGCCCAGAAGAGTCGGGTCATGTCAAAATATAACTATTACCTAAATGTTGGAAGAGAATAATATAGTCATTGGAGTATAATAATTACTTTTTTACTATACAACCGTTGTAAATATGAAAATTCCTAGTCAAAGTATTCTATCACTGAGAGGGGGAGGGGTGGAATCAATGATACTCTTTTTATTTTATGTCTCTTCTCAATTGAAACAAACTTCACCTCCTGGTAAAGATTTAAATTCTCTACTAAGAAACAAATCAATACACATCCAAAGTAACATAAAGATTTACAAGTTTCACTATTCAATAAGAATAGCTACGTCCTTGGTATGGTTTGGAACTGATCCAATACTATACAATCCACTAAAAATCAATCCTTGGATTACAATGATTAGGATGTACCCTTTCACTCATGTAGCACTATGAAACAATACAATTGGTGCATGTGCACCCTCTTATCACAATAGGGTAACACATTTCTTTTGTAACATCTCATTTTACCTATTATTCTTTTCAATTCACCAAATCAATTCAATTTTAAAACAATTCTACTTTTCCTTACCCATAAGAAAGCAAAAAACATCTTGTACTATGTAAAACAATATGTCTGATTACCCTGAGTACGATGATCCCAGTCTGATTCTTCTTGGTCTGATCATTTAATTGAATACCATAGAATAGAATCGGCGCCACTCTATTACATGCATATAACAGTCAAGAAAAATAGAATTGTCACCACTTCAAAACATGTATGTAATAGTCAAGACAAATAGAATCGCCACCACTCCAAAACATGTATGTAGTAGTCAAGACAAATAGAATCGGCACCACTTCAAAACAGATATGAAATATTCATGAAAAATAGAATTGGAACCTCTTAAAAACATGTATGCAATAGTCATGAAAAATAGAATCGGCACCACTTAAAAACCTCTTCATCTCTCTCTAAAACCCAAAGCGTCTCTATCCCCTGCTGTGAAAAGTGCTTGTTGTTAGAAAGTACAAATACCTCCTCCTTTTATAGGTGACAATTGGATGTAATCCAAAAAAAATTCCACTCATTCAAATTTTCCCAAATTTGAATGTCCCCTTAAAATTATGGGATTTATTTTGACTTCATCAATGTTTCTAGAAGCTTATCATATCTTCTCCAAAATTCATCTCAATAATTAGCTCTTTCATTTGTATCACCATACCCATTTCTTATTCTAGAAATCCAAAACAATTTATCGTTTATAAAAATAAAAATGTGGGAACTATTGTTGAGTATGATTGTTTCTAAGTATGATGGTCTTTAATTGGCACCATCTCTTTTCTTTCACTTTAACCTATGAGTCTGATGTAAAACAATTTCATTACCCTATCAGAATTATAAGCATCATCTCTTAATTTTCTCTTTCCATCAATATGACTCTTTCCTCTTTTCCATCAGCACGACTCTTTCCTCATCCATCGACACAACTCTTTCCATCAGCACAACTATTTCTATCGGCAAGACTGTTCCATCAGCATGACTATTCCATCAGCATGACTATTCCATTGGCATGACTGTTACATTGTCACAACAATTACATCGGCATGACTATTACATCGACATGACTATTCCATCGGTATGACTATTCCATTGGAATGACTCTGAGCCTGATGAGAAACAAAGTTATTATTGTGTCGGCTTGAAATACCTTTCCTTCTTTCATCAGCATGACTATTCCATCAGCACGACTATTTAATTATCACAACTCTGAGTCTGATGGAAAAAAAGTGAATACTATATCAGCTTGATAGGAATTCTCTTCTTTCATTAGAATGACTATTCCATTGGCACAACTATTTAATCAGCATGACTCTGAGTCTGATGCAAAACAAAGTGAATATTGTGTCAACTTGATAGACCTCTCCTTCTTTCATCGGAACGACTCTAAGTCCGATAAAAAACAAAGTGAATACTGTGTCGGCTTTTCATATCTTTTCTTTTTTCATCATCATGACTTTTCAATCAGTACAACTATTCCATCGGTATGGCTATTCCATTTTCATCACCATTTGCAGCTTTTTAATAGTCATCACCATTCGCAACTCTCCAATAGTCATCACCATTCACAACTTTTCAATAGTCACCACCATTCATAACTTTTCAATAGTCGCCACCATTCACAACTTTTCAATAGTCACCACCATTCACAGTTTTTCAATAGTCCCCACCATTCATACATTTTCAATTGTCATCATCATTCATAGCTTTTCAATAGTCACCACCATTCATAGATTTTCAATAGTCACCACCATTCATAGCTTTTCAATATTCACCACCATTCACATCTTTTCTATATTCACCAACATTCACATCATTTACTTACCCCTTTCTTCCATCAATCTTTCATCAAAAGTTCTACCACTTTACTTATGATTTCTGAGAATTCCAAAACATCCAAACATCATTACATTTATCATTGAAAAGTATCATAAATTTCAATTCATTCTTATCCTGAGGAAAAACTTTATGAAAACAAGAGTCTGATTCTTTTGAAAACAAAAACGAAAAACAATTTTTTCCAAAAAGAATTGAAGTGATTTATTTTCATCAAATCCAACCTTGAAAACAAAAGACAACTCTTGAAACCTTCATCGCCATTATCATCATCTTGTTCCCAATAATATCCCCCATTGGATATTTTTCAACCAATTTCTATAAATCACTTCACTTTTTAACCTTAAGAAATGGGTTATATATCAACAATTCTAAGCCTGCATGAGCTAACTCATTATAGGAAACAAGAATCATTAATTGAAAAACCCTGCTATCCAAAAAAGTGATCATGAAAAAATCTTTATTTTCTTCATTATTCCTAGAAAAAAATCAATTTATTTTCCTACAACCACTCTAACAAATAGTTAGAATACTTCAAACACAAAACAATTCTTAATTAACAAATTACCCACAACTCTCCATTTTATGCAATAGATTTATGAAACAAAAAAATTATCCCCATTGAAAAAACAATCCAAAGGTAAGATGAGGTGTGGGAAATATACACATACCTCAACCTTGAAGATAAATAGGTTCGACACCCATGTTCAATCTATTTGTTTTGAATGATTCCTTCGATAAAGGTTTTGTAAAAATATCAGCAACTTGTTCTGATGTTGGAACATAATCCATCTAAAATTCATTCTTCTCGACATGCTCTTTGATGAAATGATATTTGATATTTATATGTTTTGAATCAGAATATTTCATTGGATTCCTACTGAGTTTGATTGTAATTTGATTTTCACAACCCAAGATAAAGGGTAACTTCACCTCTATAAGTAAATCTTTCGATGGTTTTTTCATCCACATAAGTTGAGTAATGTATTGAGTAGCAGAATCATAATCAGCTTCATCCAAACTGAGAGTTACTGAATTTTGTTTCATTTAATTCCAACTAACACAATTATTTTTTGAGAAATAATACCCCACCAGATGTGGATCTTTTATCATCAACATTTATGGACCAATCTACATCTAAATACCCATAAAATTTAATAAAATTTGAGCTATCATATTTTTTTCCAAAGTTTGTTGTTCCTTTGATGTATCTAATAATTTTTTTTCCTATAAATAAATGTGATTCTTTTGGTGAACTTTGAAATATTTCACATAAGGTAACATCATACACAATGTTAGGTCTTGAGGCAGTCAAATACAATAGACTTCCAATCATCTTTCGATACTTTTTTGATCAACTTCTTTTCCATCAAACTCTTCACTTCTGTATTCACCACCATTCTTAGTTCTCAACTTTTTCACATAATACTCGCATTCTTTCTCATATTTTCATCTGAATCAATGATACTATTTTTCTTTTATATTTATTTTCAATTGAAGCAACTTTCACCTCCTATTAAAGATTTTAATTCCCTACTTCAAAACAAATCAACACAGATCCAAAGGAACACAAATATTTATATGGTTCACTATTAAATAAGAATAGGTATGTTCTTGGTATGGTTTGGAAATGATCCAATACCATAAAATCCACTAGAAATCATTCCTTTGATTAAAATTAGTAGGATGTATCCTTTCACTCATGTAGCACTATGAAATAATGAAACTAGTGAATGTGCACCCTCTTAGCACAATAGGGTAATACATTTGTTTTGTAACATCTCATGTTACTTGTTATTCTTTTAAATTCACAAAATTTATTTAATTGTAAAAAAATATTCTTTTCCTTACCCAGAAGAAAGGTAAGAACCACTTGGACTATGTAAAATAGTCTGTTTGATTACCCTGGGTATGATGCTCCCAGTCCGATTCTTCTCAGCCTGATCTTTCAATTGAACTCACCAGAATAGAATCGTCACCACTCTATTATTAGCATAAAATAGTCAAGACAAATAGAATCGATACCACTTCAAAACTTGTATGTAATAGTCCATAAAAATATAATCGACACCACTCCAAAACATGTATGTAATAATAAAGACAAATAGAATCGACACCACGTCAAAATAGGAATGAAATAATCATGACAAATAGAATCGGGACCACTTAAAAACATATATGCAATAGTCATGAAAAAAAGAATTGACACCACTTCAAAACCTCTTCTTCTCTATGTAAAACCTAGAGCTTCTCTCTCCTCTGTTGTGAATAGTGCTCGTTATTAGAAACTACAAAGTACCTTCTCCTTTTATAGGTGAAAATTGGTGGGAATCCAAAAGTTTTTCCTGCTCAATAAAATTATCCCAAATATTAATTTTCCTCTAAAATTAGAGGATATATTTTGACTTTGTCAAGGTTTCTCAAAGCATCTCGAATATTCTCCAAAATCCATCTCAATATTCAGATCTTTCATTTATATCTCCATACCCATTTCTTATTCCAAAAATCTAAAAAAACATTTAGAAAAATAGAAATGTGGGTACTATTGTGAAGTACGATTGTTTCTGGGTACCATGGTATTTAATCGGCACCATCTCTTTTCTTTAACATTCACCTGTGAGTCCAATGTAGAACGAAGTCATTTCCTTATCTGCATGATAATAATCGTCTCTTCACTTTCCTTTTCTATCAGAATGACTCTTCCCTCTTTTCCATCATCATGAATCTTTTCCTCATCCATCGGCATGACTCTTTCCATTGTCATGACTATTTCCATTGGCATGACTATTCCATCAGCATGACTATTCCATCGGCACAACAATTCCATCGAAACGACTATTCCATCATCACAATAATTTCATCGACATGATTATTCCATCGACTCCACTATTCCCTCAACATGAATTTTAGTCTGATGCAAAACAATGTGAATATTGTGTCGGATTGAGAGACCTTTTTCTTATTTCATTGGCATGACTATTCTATCTACACGACTATTTCATCAGCACAACCATGATTCCAATACAAAACAAAGTGAATACTGTGTCGTCTTGACAAACCTTTTCTTATTTCATCAGCATGACTATTCAATTGGCACAACTATTTCCTTGGCACGAATCTGAGTCCGATGCAAAACAAATTGAATATTGTGTTGACATGATAGACCTTTTATTTATTCATTTACATGACTATTCCATCATCACAACTCTCATTTTGATGAAAAACAAAGTGATTACTATGTCATCTTGACAGATATTTTCTTTTTTCATTGTCATGACTTTTCTATCAGCATAATTGTTCCATCGACATAATTATTCCATCATCATCACCATTCACAACTTTTCATTATTCATCACCATTCAAAAATCTCCCTTAGTAATCACCATTAATAAATTTTCAATAGTCACCACCATTCACAACATTTCAATAGTCACCACCAATCACAGCTTTTCAATAGTCACCACTATTCATAGCTTTTCAATAGTCACCACCATTCACATATTTTTAATAGTAATCACCATTCACAACTTTTCAATAGTCACCAACATTCATATATTTTCAATAGTCACCACCATTCAAATATTTTCAATATTCACCAGCATTCACAGCTTTTCAAAAGTCATAACCAATCACATCTTTTCAATAGTCACCACCATTAACAGTTTTTACATACCCCTTTATTCCATCAGGATTTCGTCATATGTTCTACCACTTTAATTATGATTTATGAGAATTCTAAAACAGAAATTCATCATCACATTTATCATTGGAAAGTAACATAACTTTCTATTCTTTTTGTTTCTTTATTTCCATATCATCCTGGGGACAAACTTTCTAAAAACAAGGGTTTTATTTTTTTCAAAACAAAAATCCAAAACAATTGTTTCCAAAACAAATTGAAGTGATTTATATTATTCGGATACAACCTTTACAACAAAAGACAACTCTTAAAACCTTGATCACATTTATCATCATCTTGGTCCCAACAAAATATCCATCATATATCCATTGAAAAATTCTAATAAATAGTGTATTTTTTATATTGAAATAAATTTTATTAATCTATAATGAATAATGTAATTTTATTATTATCATTAAAAAAATAAATAGCTTATTCACTTATAATAAGAATTTTTTAATTTACTTAAGATTTTATTTAAATATTTTAATTTTTCAAACATAGAGACTTATTTTTAAAAAATTAATTTCAAATTTGGAAACCGGATATCAAATTTAAGAATTGTTGAAATTTTGGTAATTTTCAAAAATAATAAAATATATAGGTAAATAGTTAAATATGGTAAATATAATGTATTTTATAATAAGCCAATTATGTAAGAAGAAACATCATGCATGATATATGAATGACTTTCGATATGTAAATATGACTCGTATATAATTCATAATCATAATAATAACCAATATTTTTAGTCTTGAATCAAAATTATACATTGTTAAATTTTAATCCAAGTTTCTTTATTTTTTAATTCAATAAGTTCTCAAAATTCTCCAATAAATAATCAACTATCCACCTTATTAACCCCAAGAAAAATTTGTATTTTATATTTTTTTCTTTCCTAATAACTCTCTCCTAGAGTTACCACTCTAATTAAAAATAATTTAAAAGACACTAAGTGGTGGTCTTGAATATATTAAGTAAGGAAATTTAAGAGCTTCCTTTATATCTCTCTCTTTCGTACATTCAACTATTTTTTAAGTATACCTTCTAGATTTTATTTTCTTATTTGATTATTGTTTCATAAAAATTTTATTATGATTAATTTGATATATTATTTTGATGATTTTCATATTATATATCCTTTAAAAGATACTTAAATAATTATACTTAATTTTAGTGATACTCTTTCACATATTATTATGTTAATCCCTAAGTATGTCATGTATATATGTAATAGAGGATATGAAATTTCAAAGTATGGTAATATACTCTAATAGAGATAAAAAAGTATCAAGTTTATATTTTACTAATACCATCAAGACTTCTCCTTGTATTGGTGAAAGTAAACCTTCGCCTTCAATGCCAAAAATCTTGGGAGATTGTCCATTATTTCCATTACATCCCACCATTGAAAACCCTTTTTTATACAAGTATCCATATATAATAGAATATTCAATCGATAAAACTTTCATAAAAATATTTAAATCAATATTTATCTATAGGGTTTTTTATCGTGCATCATGAATTAAGAATACCCAATAATTTATTTTATTTAAAAGTGATTATCTAGATATTCACACAATTCCATTAATAAAGGTGGAACTAAAAATTCATTTTTATTTACCTTGATTCTATTTATTCCTTAATCATATATACCTACAAAATGAATGATTCAAGTTCCACATCATCTCAAGATCACAATGTCACCTTGGTAATGCCTCTTTGTATACTAGAGGATGTTTTCTAGTGTTGAGGGTATAATATATGTACTAAGGAGACTATAAATTTTGTATGATAATAAAAAAATGTTAAGAAATAAATAAATACATGAATTATTATTCATGTATAACATAAAATTATAGAAAAACACTACCCATAATAATAACATGACACATATTTTATCAAATAGAAACCTATTCAAATATAGAATACAGATACATATACAATATTCACCACAATAAGTCGATAATAAACATGTTAGTTCATAATAATAAAATACATAAAAATAGGACACATTTTCACCCACTAGGTCCCTAACTTCACATAAGAACCATCAACTTATCTCCAATATGGTGCCCTATCTCCAATCCCTACTATCCAGAACGTTCTCTAGCCTAAAACTCAAACAAATTAACTTCACATCCACCAAGGTGAAAGTGGATAGTGTGAGTATGAATCTTAATTGGTCATAACAAATGGTTACCCTAAAATATATCATCATGTATATATATATGATTTTATTCATAATTAAATATACCAACCCATAACACTCTGATTATAAAACACACAGGTGGACTGATCATATGCTATCTAGGACACCATAATGCTCGACCATTCCCACTATAGCCAATGCTAGTGATTTGAACCTATCATATGTGAAGAAATTCCTAATGGTACTATATTATATATTCAATATATCCATTGTAAATAACATCATTTTGAGGACTTGACTCATTTTCTCCCCCTATAAGGAAATATCAAGAGGACTCATCTCATTATTGTCCTTTAAGAAGAACCATACAGAGGACTTAGCACATTTTCATACCCTATAAATAATTGTATGAAGGACCTAAATTGTTTTTATCCCATGGGAAGAACTGAATAAAATATCCAACCCATTATCTTCTCCTAAGAATAATTATAAAGATTAAATAACTTGTTTTCAACCCTAGGAAGAATATATAATTGGTGGTGGACCTGAATCATAACCATGCCTTATAAAGAACTAATAATTGGTGGAGGAACCAACACACAACCATCCCCTATAAGTTGATTTGTTGTTGAAAGAATAAACAATAACCAAAGTCTCAATCAACCCATACCTATCTATAAAATATAGTTTTATGTTAACTATTCATCTCAAATCTAAATTTACACCCCTAGAACTCAACTAGTCTCAATGAATATTAGGTTCTTAAAACCCATTTCAAACCTAGACCTTTTATAGTGACCATCGTATCTCATAAACTATGAAAATCAAGCTTTACCATCCCAGAAACAACTCATTATTCATAAAAAAATTCCTAGATGATTTTTTTGACTTATGGTTCATAAACTATCATTCTCATCTCTATAATCTCATGAAAAGATAAGTGAAATAATCATCTAACCAATCCTACCCTAGGTAGGTCATCTTAGTTAGACATGAAGGTCCTTATTGGTTTCTAAATTTCTTTACATTCATATCCAAGGTGAACATTTAATATATAGTCTTCCTTTATAAACATACCATTCTTTGATCCCCTTAAAAGACCCATTCATTAGGTATCAATCTCATGTTCCACCTAGAGTGGATCATTATAATTGATCAATTACACTTTAGTCCAACTACTTTTTTATTTCCTTAACCCATATTCAATCTTATAATATTGATCATGACATAACCCATGTTACACTATAAAAACACTCATAATGTGTCATCTAAGGTCCTAATAACCCTCCATAACCTTCATATGGTAATACCATCATCGTTACATATATTATCATAAACTACTCTCATAGAACACCATTTTTTCATTATAAGTGACCAACCTAGGACCTTTATATTCACTTCAGTATATAAACCCTTTAGTTTCTTCTGCCTCCAATAAAATTGACCTATCCAAGAACCATTCTTACCAATATTTTCCAAGATTATTCTATTATAAATATAATTTTTTTATTCTTAATGGGTTCTAATTATTATTTATACTCACCTGAACCCTTTAAAATTCCACTTGAGTAATCTTGACTCATGTACCCCCCCCTCAAGTATCCTAGAGTTAAGAACTCATTATCTAAAATCACATCACATAGAAACACATAACATTCCCATTTTAATAATTTAGGTACCACCTACCACATCATTAGATTTAACTCACCATGTTGTGATCATCCAAATATGTGCAAGGCCACATTTTTCATCCTTGATCCCATGAGCTCCTATATCAAACCACAAGCTTCAAATAAATAATTATAAAACATTTACAATTAATAACCTATTAAAACATAATTAATTCAAGTTGATTAATCCATCAAAACTCAATAAATAACACAATTACACTAAAACCATGATCAACGATGTACAAATAGTCTATAGAATACTATTGGTACTCCTATATGAAAATTCCCATTATTGTAACCAAAAATTTGGCTAATAGAAAAAAAATTATTCAAATGAGGGGAGAGAAATAATAAAAATCATATTTTATCAGTGTAAATAATTTCTCCTAAACCGGTTAAGATCAAGATAGAAAAAATAGAAGAAAAGTGAGGACAGGGGTGTCTCTATATTCTGTGTCAGTCCATAAATGAAGAAAACTCAAGAGGGTTTCTGGTTTTAATAAAATAAAATCCCCTTTTCCCATTTTAAAAACCCCACCCTTAGTATCAATAGGTACCTGATGGATGGACACTAGGTACATTGTATCCATCCTAAGGATTTCTTTCCCTTATGGTTATATTAAAGGGTACTTGATGTATTTCCATAGAGAACCTTGTGGTATCATCTATATTTTATAGAAATATACCTTCATACCAGGTACATGACACACTTTCACCAAAAACTAGAGAAATTTTCTACCATGGGAAACAACACAATGAATATTCCATGGAGAAATGAAAGCATTTGATGGTGGCCCAATATTCATTTTTTGTCAAAATAAATGCATAAATCTAAATAAATAAATTAACTCAACCACAAATTCCATTGATAGGATCATTCATATTTAATTTATAATAAATTTAAATATAGAATTACCCCACATGTGGTATTCTTCTTAATCAAGTTTCTATCACCGCTATTATCATTTTTTTCATTACAATGGAAAATATATGTGTAGATTCATATAGATGTATCTGAATGTTCTTCATACTCTACGAATGATTTTCTGGATGTCCTATATTCTAGAATAGAAGAGTCAAGTTCTTCACATTATTCATCATTGATTGTAACAATGATCACTTAATTTCTCTCTCGGTTCATGAGAGGGGAGAATATAATAATTATCTCTATGGCTTGAGATAATTTTAAACCATTTCTTTTATGAGTCTAACACATTTACTTCGAGAAATGATATATTTTAGATTATATAATTATTATTAAATAAATATGTTTTCAAAAAATTCCTTATCATTTAATTTAATCTAAGTGATTCCCCCATCAAATATAATAATATTATTATAATTATTATATTCTATGAAATATATTTAATATAATATAATTTATTAACTAAATTAATTAATATTTATTTAAGTGGAATTACATAAATAATTTCTATTATATCATTAAAATCGATCCATATTCTCCTATAATATTTATCAAACCTTAAATAATAAATTAAATATTTGTTTGGTAAAATAAATATTATATCCAAACAATTTGAAAATAAATATTTATTTAAATATTTTCATAAATTCAATAAATATTTATTTTACAATATTAACTAAACATGTGAATAAATAAATATTATATTCATTATCTCATGAAAAAATAATCATGGAATAAACTTCAATTTACATATTATAAAACTGAATATGACACAATTGAGTTCTATGAGCAAATTTACTTCAACAAATATTATTCCTCTTGCTGAGAATAAATTTATACTTAAACATAAATTCAATAGAATTTAATTGCATTCTCAATACACTTAGTGTGTGACCCTATAGTCACCTTTATCAATGGAAATAGATGTAACTCACCTAAATTCCCAAATAGGTGTCTAGTAACATGTCTATGAAGCCATAGATAAATAAGATAGTGTATAATATACAAAAAAACATTAAATGAACACAATTATATAATATAACATCTAATTCAACCAATATTGAATCAATCATGATGCATACTTGTTTCATCACCCTATATACTTGATTTACCTTTCTTTGAATTTCCAAAATAAAAATATTTACAAACTACCCTGACCATAGATTTTTTAGGTAGTTCCATTTAAATCAAGGGGCCATAAATATCTTCTTCCATTAACTTGGAAGAGTAAAATACTTTCTTAACCATTAAATTGATTTCATATCACTTATGACATATATAACTCATAGTACCTCACCATAGGAAAATGTTGTCAAGGTTTTCATCAATGCATTTAAATACATGATTAATGATAATCATAAATAATGATATCAAGTCAATGGAAAAATATATACATTCATAGATAGGAATATCTGATGTCACATAAAATATGCAGAATTTATATTTTTGGGTCTTTCCTCATGACCTCCCTTCTTGGTGATCAGTAAGTAAGAGCTTCATGATAGAAATTATCAGTGATTATGACCCCTTAGCACTTGATGGTTAGACAAAATTTGGGTCCCATTATGTTGATGTATCTAGAGAATAAGAAAAACTAATTTATGAATATTATCAAATCCTATATGGATTCTCATTATAATAGTAAACTATTATAACCCCTTAATATAATAAATATTCCAACAACATTATCAAAACTATATTTCACATAAGAATAATGATTATGTGATAAAATATTTATATTCTAGAAATAAAAAGAATAATTTTTTTGGGGAATAAAATCTAATAGATTACCAATTTCACTAGTGTCATGTTATAACATCTCTTAACCCGCTATCTATCACATGATAGTCATGATTTTTTTGAGGTAAGGATTTAGTAAATGGGTCTTCCATATTTTCCTCTATGACAAATCTACCCACTGTAGCTTCACCCATTTATATAAAATATCTCAAGAGGGGATAATTTCAAAGTATATGATTTGTATGTTAATGCTACATGGGATACTTAAATAGATTAAGTATTTTAGTATTATCAAAATAAAAATTAATGGGATCTGTATCACTAAGTTCTATATATATCTTCTAGATTAAGTTTTGTATCAATAATAATTATTCAGTAGTATTAGAATATAAAATATACTCAATCAATACTATAGATTCGATGACCAATTTCTTATAAGAAAACATATTTTTAAAGATACTTCATTAAGGAAATGCATATCTTGATTGTTATTTCAAATCATTATAATATATTTGGAAACTAGAATATATGTACCCTATAAAAAAAGTTCCTCATATCTTCCATAAACTAAGAACATATCATTTGTATGGATAAGGTAATTCATTATAGTC
This sequence comes from Viscum album, assembly GCA_963277665.1. Classification (NCBI taxonomy): domain Eukaryota; kingdom Viridiplantae; phylum Streptophyta; class Magnoliopsida; order Santalales; family Viscaceae; genus Viscum; species Viscum album. The sequence continues at coordinate 470,685,865 of OY728132.1, forward strand.
TTTATTGTCGATTAATGTGGCTCTATTTTGTTTTTTATGTCTTCCTGTCATGATGAAGGTATAGTAAGCATCAAGACTAGTACATATCATTAAATACATGATAGATCCATTCACTAAAACACAAGGTATTCTGCTCATTATTTCTCTTTCTTTTTATGTATAAGGACGCATTTTCTTAAAGATACAAATACCATATGACATAGGAAACAAAACTATCATGGATAATTTCATATTTTATCATTTCAATATCTTGTAAACTTATATGCCTTGATTTAGTTTAAGTAGGCTCTTATATATTTCTCAATGGATCTTTATCCTTATAATATTGGTCATTTCACCTTGTTACTTTATAGAGAAGTATTTATTAAAAAAATTAACTAATAGTAAGATTGTAATATCATTTTAAATTAGTAATATATCATCAACATATATGACTAGGAAACAAATACCACTCCCACCGAATTTATTATTGACAATTGGATCACTTTAAGTCTTAATAAAACAAAACTAACTTATGGATTGATCAAAATTAATATTCCATGATATTAATGCTTTCTTTAACCCATAAATTTATATCTACAATTTATATACCATATTAGTATCTCAAAATGCCTTTTTGAGCCATATAGACATCGTTTACGATAGGTAAATTAAGGAAAACAATGTTGACATCAATTTAATTAATTATATAATCATGGAAAGATGCTATGAAACATATAATTGTTATCGAATTTAGCATATTGACTGGTGAAAAGATTTTATTATAGTTTAGTATGTCACATTTATTAAAAAATTTGGTAACCAATCAATCCCTATGGGTACTAATTTTACCATCAATGTCTAGTTTTTTCATTAATACAGATTTACAGATGATGGGTTTTATATCAACTAGAGGATCTACCAAAACCCAAGGTTTATTTTGGCATATGGAATCCATTTTATAATTCTTAAATTCATTCACATTAAAAATTAGGAAAATTTTAATGTTTTAATGTCAGAAATAGATTCATTATTCTCAATAAATAATGTCTCTTATTCCTCAATGAAAATAAAACCATATCCCACTAGTTTTCTATCCTCTCTATAACTCTTATGCAATACTTGTATCTATAGAAAAACTTATTACAATAGGTCTTCTGGAATTTGTTCTTATACCAACTATTTTATATTTTTAGCCTCAACACAATCAAATTTTATCTTGCTACCAATATCCCTTTTGGAGATATTATTCCTTTCTAGACACATGTAATGCCATTCCCCTAATTACATTTCTATCAGAGGGATCATATTGATAATATTTGTAACACCTAGATATTTTAATATTTAATTACCTTAAAATAATTCATTGTGCTTGATATCTTCTCCACACACAAAATCAAACTTAAATGAAACAATGATATATTTAGATAAAAAGTAAATATTTATGTTTGAACATTAATAGCTAGATGATAAATTGGTAGGAACAAATAAAAGTATCTAATTTTTAAAACATTTATAGAACGGAATATATGATTTATTTAATACCTATGAAATTCAATTAATATAGCTAAAATTAATAATATGATCATTTAAGGCTTATAAATTTATTTTTCTAAATATTTAATTTTTATGTAATATGAATTTCTATTTCAGTAAATTTCTATTAATCATTATAAAATATATTTTTTATGAATAATTTCTTAATACTAAATTAATTAGTAAATGATAGAAAATATGATTTATATTGGTTAATATTCTAAAAAAGCTAATTTTCAATAGAAATAGTTTTTAATTATATCTTATATTTTTATTAAGAAACTAAATTATGAGTCTTATTAATTTTAATAATTTTAATTTAATAAAATTCACTTTTCTTTTTTGTAATATCAACACAATATTAGCTTAATATTAATTTTAGGGATTTTTCTAGAAATTGTTTTTAGGTGAATAACATAATATAACGTTTTTACAAATACCATTAATTTATAACAATATTAGTATATATAAATTAGTGAAAAAAATCATAAAAAAATATATGTTTTATAATTAAAATTATAAATTTTAAAAATTAATATTAATATACAAACATATATTTTATAATTTATTACATAAGTTAAATTTTTCTCTAAAATTGTTTTAATACATTGTACAATTACTATTTTAAAACTATTTTATATTATTTTATAAATTGAATCAAATAAATTAAATTTTAAATTTGAAACTATTAGATACAAATTATTTAATAAGGACCATTTTATTTTTATCCATAAAATGAAAATTACTTATGTAAAAACTAGTTACCGCAATAAGAGTAAATTAGGGTTAAAAGGGTTAAACCTGGTGAAAAAGGATAAAACATGTTAAAATATGTGTTATAATGCGTTATAGAGGCCTTTATAGACCCAATATCACCCAAAGTGCCATTATTTTCTAGTTTTTGAACCATTTCCCTTTAATAGTTTCATTCCATTGTACGAAATTAATGGGTTCTTTAAAAAGTTCTCATTTTATTAACTTATAAAAGGGAACACTTCGACCTCTTCAAGAAACATACATTACTTATAATTTATTCTTTAAAATATAATTTTTTCTCACAATATAAACCTACATAAATCTTATAAGCCTCTAATTTCAATTTTTTATATTAATTCCATTATTTTAAAGTAAACTTCCAAGAGAAAGTTCAAGGTCTCGACATAAATATTAAAAAATCCTTAACATTTTCATCTTATTAATTCCCCTCAAAACCAATTCTAATAAAATTTATATAATAAAAATATTAAAATTATTATACATAAGTATTATTACATTAATGGAAAAATAATTTTTCCTTCCATATCAACCACTTAAAAACAAAAGAACATTGATCATGCATTGTGTGGACTACCACCTCTATGAAATAACATTTTTTTTTGTTTTTCATATTGATTTTAATTCTTAAAACTATACAATTAAAATAGGATTAACCCAATTAAAAAAATCTAAAAAATATTAGTATTATTCTAATATAATTATATCATACACTTCTTTAACCTTACTCACCAACCGAAATATAATCTGTTAATTTTTGGGGTTGGTTTAACCACCCACTTGAATAATGCTATAAGACTCGATCATGGATGAGTATAGAAATTATATTCTAATATTTTTATAAATAAATATTAATAATATTATTTTTTATGGTTTTTTAAATTATATTTTAATTATTTATGTGATTATTAAAATATCATCTTTGATCTCTAAAATTTATGAAATAAGCCGACACCGACTCAATTATCACACAAAACTAAGAAAAAACTATATAACAAATAAATTGAATGTGATAATAAATGGTATGTATTAAATTAAATATATATTAATAAGGTTAATAATAAGGTATATAGTAAAATTAATTTTATTATTCATGAAGTTAGGTTCATGCACCGAATGAATCAGGAACAAGGTAGGGGTTTCTTGTATCTATTTTTACCCCTTGAGAGATGTTTTCTAATTATATATCATGTTTTATTTGAAATGATGTATATAATGATTTTTAATATTTTTTATAATTATTATATCATTATTCATGATATTTATATATTCATTTGAAATTATAATCTTCAAGGGGGATTTTATTCGAAGTCTTCTAATGTCATAAGGGTTTTCATGATTGAAATTCTAATTCTTTGAGACAATATACATTTTATGCACCATGTTTTTTTAGGGTATATATATATCCTATGTATGTAATTTTATCATAATATTATTTTTATTTCATGGGATATAATAATAAAAATTACATTCCCTCCATCAAATGACTATTGGTTCAATTATTACACCAGAAAGAAGGATTTTTGGTCACTTAACTTTCATTCATTGAGTTATGACCGTCTCTTGAACTAATTTCATAAAATTTTGGGTAAATTATACCCCTGACTATATTATGTGGTATTATATCATATTTTTAGTGTATTTAAATTATTTACACATAAATCCCTATCTAATATCTCTTACATTGTGAAACATGTTACTGTAAGAGATATTGATAGCATAAATATCCTTTCATTGAGTTATAAAATATTATCTTAAAATTTGATCTTCCATGATTGAATTCTCCCACCCTAATATTTTATTATATGATATTTTAAAATCCTTTTTATGAAAATAAATTTTTAATAAAAATAAGTTTTTATTACTATTTTTACAATGTTGGTTATAAACAAAGGTAATTTCAAAGTATTAAAAAGGTTCCTTTTATAATAAAATAATTAATATTTATCTCCACATTACCAATATAAAACATTATTTCATTTTAAAGGTTCAATTTTTTAGGGAAATTTTTTAAGTTAAAATTTTAAAAATATTTCACTTCACCTTTTATAAAGTTACTTTAAAAATTGACAAGTAATTTTTTATTTTACACCAATGTTAAAAAAATTTTGTAAAATATAATTTAGGTTTTCACCGTCATTTTCCTTTTCATACAAAAAATGACTTACACTCATGTGATTTATGTTACATGATTTATAATATAATATATTTATTTATTTATATTTTTATGGATTGAACTCATCGTATCAAACAATTTGATTATTGATCTCTTCTTTTGTGATGTTGTTTGAAGAATTCTTTTGCAAGGATGTTTTTCATCTATGTAAATATCCATATGAGTTTCCTTTGTTATTCTAGGGATATAATATTTTACAGCCATAGACCTTATTTATCTAGATGGATTATTTAATTTCATTTTTTATCAAATATATGATCCATTTATTCCTTTTTTACCTAAATAACCACCATAAATAGGAATAACTTTTCGTTTAATTCCTTTTCTTTGTGAATACCATATTTTCCATTCCATTGTTTGAAGGATGTTCACCTATATTTAATATGTCTATTGATTGGGGAAAATATTAACTTAATTATATACCATTAATCCATATAGTATTATATTGAGGGAAGCTAACAAGGAAATATATTCCATTTATTGATTAAGGGACTATTAAAAATATGAATATTCTTTATTCCTATATGTATATTTATTTATTACTCATGAAATTTGACTATGTATTGTTTAACCATCAACCATATTTCTCTAGATATTTTATTATAATTTTCTCTATTTTTGACATGGGGAAAAGTATTGAGATTTTGTATGTTGTCATTCCAATAAAAATGATTATTGAAAAGGTTTATTATGTATTGTTTATCTATTATCTCATGTGAATTAGACTTAAATAATTGATGGATAATTCTTGACATTATATGACTCCTCAAGACATTGGTTGATCACATGAGAAAAACATGTTTGGGTATTTGGTGTATGCCCACCCAATTAAGAAAGATGACTTCACTACAATATTGATGAAATCAATGAAGTTTTAGTTATGTCCTTGGTGGAAAGAATGATGTCATGGCCGAGGCCTTGATGGTGAAATCAAGATTTTAAGAATAATGAATTTTATCACCACAAATGTAGTTATTTTAACCATTTTGATCAATTTATTTTCATTGTACACACACACACACACACACATATATATATATTATTTTATTAGTTTCAATTGATATGAAATTATTTGTAATTATATATTTTTACCATAATATTTATGCTAATCTTATACTAACTTATGATATTTGATTGTAATAGTTGTATTTACCCCCATTGGACATTTTATATCATGCCTTCTTATATTTCCATTTCCCCATGTTAAGAAGAAAAGTATTGCACATTATATGTATACTAGGATATCTTGTGTGAATAATTTGTGGGAGATATTGATGAATTATTATGTATTAAGTAGTTTCTTATATAGTGGGAAGAAAATGTCCATTAACTGAGATATTCATGGGAATTATTAGTTTATGATTTATCTAAATTATATAAATCTATAAAACAAAAAAGTTCTTGGGAATGTATGTAATGCCTTATTTTCCTAAAGTCATGTAATTATTGGAGAATTATGTTTTGTAATCTATAGATAGTATTGAAGATAGTTTGAAAATTGTCATGACCTGACCCCACGGGGCTAGAGCCTCAACTCCCCAAGCCTGCCTCCAATAGGCCAGGGGATGGCGACTAGCGCCAATTAGGTTATCACAAACATGAGAGGCATTAGCCTAAGGTACCTGTAAACACACACCCACAATCACCTCCATGCAACATTAGAGATATATATAAAACTGAATAGTAAATGCATGCATACAACTATCCCAAACCATAGTACATCAAAAGTAAAAAAGGAAAAAACTTGGCCCACCAAAAGAAAACTACAAAGCATCCAACCTGCTCAGAAGGAGGGAAACTCTGCCAAAAGCACCACCAAAAAGCTCCTCATCAAAACTCTGATAAGACTCCATGGTCAGTCCCACTCACTCAGCTCCGCCTACTCCGGGTCCTCCTGGGACACCGCCGAAAGGTCTGTGGTCTGCACAAGACACAAACATGTGCGGGCAAAGCCCATGCAGGGGTAGTATAACAACACTCAGTAGGCACCCCAAAAACCCAAAACAAAAGGGAGAAACTAAAAGGCAATAGCCTGCTCATCCCATCCAGAGGGAACCCAGAAGAGAGAGAAAATCCATCTCGTAACCATCCTCGGCTAAGCACAACTAGTCAGCTCAATCCAAGTGTCTTCCCATATATACACCTTGAACATACACTCAGATATACGCTTGTATGTATACAAAAAACATCTAGATATACTCATCTCACACACCAAACCACATGAGGTACTGACCTCATCACCAACAGTGGTTCACAACTAGGAGAGCACACTCCATGATCACTGTCATCCCAGATGACTCTCGTCCAAGAGATACACTCTATCGGGTCCCACACAAACGCCCCAGATGCTCACCCAAGAGATCACACTCGTCAGATATCATAACTTAGAAAGTCACGCAGAAACAGAAAAAACACCAAACTCCTCGGATAGGGGATCACTCCTAGGGTCCTCTAGGGGATTTCAGAACCCACACCGGTATTCGAAGATCTCACAGATAGGGGATCACTCTCAGGATCCACTGGGGGATACCACAACCTGATCTGGCACTCCAAATAATCTCATCACTCAGATAGAGTATTGTCGCCCATCAAGGCAGTCACGATGATACTGAAACCCCATCCGGTATAACTCGCGTAGTAAGGGATTGAAATGATGATGCACCAACCCTACCGAAACCACGCGCTAAGTAGGGGATAGTATAACCGATGATGTTGTAACCGTACTATAAACCCCATACTAAGTAAGGGATCATATACCCAACGATGTCACAACCCAACTGAGCACGGCCCATGGCATAGGGGATCATATTTCCGATGATTCCACAAAATCTACAAGGGTTAACCTACTAGATAGGGGATCACCGCCTGTGGATAAGCAGTCAAAGTGATACCAAGAACCCGATCTAGGGTAGCGAAGATAGAGGATCCCGCCCCGAGCCCACTGGAGGGATGGCACAACTCTAACAGATTAGAGATCCTATTGAGCGGATCACAAACCCAAACCACAGTTGTGATGCCACGCAAACCCTCATAGTAGAGAACCAAGGGAGTACCCTCAACCACTGTTGGTCCAAACGTCGAAAACCCAAGCGATCCACAACATCACCACATTGCGCACCACCTAGGCCGATACCAAGGACACCATCACAATCTATGCAAAAAAACACACAGGATAGGCTATTTACTCACCTGAAACGGAAAACCGATGAACAAGGTACTATTCACTGTAGCTTACCCATGTGGGGCCCACACCATGATCCCGAAACTCATCAAGAAGATCACACCATTGTGATCCCCTCAGAAAAACCCATGAGATCGACTACTCGATCGTCCAAAACAGAAAACCAGTAAAAAAGGTACTATTCACCATAGCCATCCCAGGTGGGGCTCACACCACAATCCTGAAACTCATCAAGCAGACCACACCATTGCAATCCCCTTGAAAAAACACACAGGATTGACTACTCGATCGTCTAAAACGGACACCCAGCAGAAAAGTTGCATTTCTCCGTAAACGCCCAAAACCAGCCTCATGGGACCCACATCCTGATCTTCGTGCCAGTGACCGGAAACTATCCTGATAATTCCGCCTTACTATTAGGATCACAACGTAACTGATGGCACATCAATTGGACAATCATTTTAAAAGTTACGGCGTGTCAAAGTTGGGTAATAATAAAATATTATTATTATTTCACTGTTTCATAGCCCTAGGCCACAATACTGAATCATAAAATTCCCAAAGTGAGTTCAAAAGGTCCATCTCGACGCAAGGAACGGATTTCCGCAAATGGCTCACAAATCAGAGTTATGGTTTGCGAGTTAAGGGGGTTTAAAGAACCCCTGGAAAAATCTGGTTGGACCACCGTAGGGTCGCCGGAAACCACTGTCTGCCTGACCGGACTACCGCCGCCTGCCAGATTCCACCGTGCCACCGCCGCTCCACTGCCACCCTCACCAGAAACTGTCATTCCTACTGCTGGAAACTGGGATTTTCATTGGAAAACTTTCGGGAGCCACCGGAAGCGCCCCGATACTCCAAAATCATATCCGAATTTTTTTCGGAAACCTGAGGACCCGAACTACACAACCCTTATAATGATTTAAAGAAAAAAAAACGCATAAACGGGATCCAAGATTTTAAAACTCAAACCGCCTACCTCATGGGCGAAACGCTGATGCTTCTAGGCCAGATCCGCACTTCGAAGCTGTTGTTGCACCATCCGAGAGCGACCGCCGTCAAGATCAAAATCCGATAGTTCCTTGTTTCTTCGATCCACTTCGATTGTTGCTTGAAGAAAGAGGGAGTGGATTCCCTGAACATTCCATGGGGTGGGGAAGAAGAGTTGATTTTTTATTTATTTTTATTAAAACAGATATCAGCTTAACTTTCCAGCCCGACTCGCCCCTGACCCGACGCCGGGTGCTGACTAAAATTAAGTTGCCTCTAAAGTAAATGCAACATTCTGAACTCAACTGCACACTCAGAATTTTGATCTGAAACCCCGTTGAAGAGTTATTTGAGATGACACTCATAAATAAACTTTTCCATTTATTTACGCAAATTCCCCTCATGGATTTTCTCATAGAAGGCCCGCACCCGCAAAGTTTACACCCCGCCTATGGTAAACGGCATGCTCCGGACGCAACCATGCCCTCATATTCTCGTTCTGAGCTACCGTTTAGGAGATAACACACCCCCACCACATGAATATTATAAAAATACTTAATATTTTTATAAAATTAATTACGGGCACATCGGGCCTCGAAATCGCACGTCGTGTTCACATCTAGCTCTGAATTATAAATAGAAATATTCCAAAGTCTGACAAGGCCAAAACCCGAGTCGCTACATCCTCCCCATCTTAGGAATTTTCATCCCCAAAAAGCCATAAGTATGGGGGAAAGTATCTGAACTCTCGACTAGGTCTCCCACACCTGTGAGTTCGCTAATAAACACCCCTCCTCAGACACATAATTCATAGGGACTCATCCACCACACCTCAACACTATCCACTTTGGGCGGCAATGACTCGCCCGCACAGTTTTGATCGCGTCACAAAAATGTGTCTCGTTGGGGGAGGGATTCCTCTTCCTCGCGCATTTGAAGCACGCCGAACAACACCCACACAGGGTTTTACCAACGCTCTGAAAAAAAAACTCAAGAAATAAATAGAAAGGGAAGTGTACCGCTAAACAATGTCTATCAAAACTATTGTAGAAAGTAGGAAGGACACAAGGCGTACCTCAATCCATCCGCGGAGCCTCTGGGTCAATAGCCCCTCGGGCATTCAACTGTCCTTGACCTCTCCCTCCAACTCCCTGAGCTCGGCATGGACCACCTGGGGGTGGTGGTGGTGGAATCTGATACCGCATACCACCTCCCACTACTGCACTAGATCATTCACCACGCGTGTCGTCCTGCGGACCACCATACTCGAGACGTTGCCTCTGCCAAGGGAGTCTGTTGACCAGCTCCCTCTTAGTAGCACGACGGGTCAGACAATCTCTAGCAAGATGTCCTTGATAGTCGCAAGCATAACACCGCCTCTCCTACAACTGACCAAAAATGTCCTGCGATCCCTATGAGCCCTGAGCCTCAGATCCTCCATCCTAGGGTCACCTCCTGAAACATCGGTCACGTCCAGACCCTTGTGCCTACTGCTGGCTACCAGTTGCCAATGTCTCAGCTGCCATGCACCCAACACTGATGGGATGAATCTGCTCAACCTAAAATATCTACACCACCAAGGCTCTCTCTAGAACTCTAGCATAGGTGGGCAGACACAAGTAAACCACACATTCCCAGATGTCTCTACGTAGTCTCTGCTCGAAGGTCTGAGCCCTAAAGAACATGTCTCGAACCATATCCAGATAGTAGCGCGATAAGTCTGTAAACCTCACTGAGTACTCTGACACAGTCATTCCCTCCTGTCGAAACTACTAAGGTTCCTGAATCCACACTGACCTAAGCATCACCAGATAGAAATCTTCCCTGAATAGCTACTCAAAATCTATCCATGTGAGCGTCTCCTCATCGTGGGACTGCATCACCAAACTCAACCATTGCCTGGAAAAACCATGCATAAGGCTCGCTGCTAGGACCACCATCTGATCTGGAGGTGTCCTCACTAGGCAGAAAACTCAGGTGACTACTTTGAGCCAGTCATCAACTGCCTGAGGGTCTGAATCACCTCGAAACCTTAGAGGTTTCTACCTCTAGAACTTTTTCAGTGCACATAGCCTACGTGTAACCTCATCCTACACTACTGTCATGACCAACTGGTCGACAAGTTGTGGCTCAACTGGTAGACCACCTGGAGGGGCATCCACATAACATATTCCCTCATCTACAGCCTCTAAACGGGACAGATCGTCACCACAATCCCACTGCGGAACCCTCGCTGGCTGTCATTGTGGAGGCATCCTGAAGTACAATCAAGATGGTCCATAGTCAAAGAATATATCTGGGGAGCTGACTCAAGAAGAACAAGGGAAACCCAAAACCCAGTCTTATATGATGCATGTAACATTATTTCTCCCCTATGACCATTGTACGAATGCCCCAAGTCGAAAATCAGGTTTTCAGAGTCATGGTGAATGGATACTTCGGTCGCCGGACCAACACTAGAGTCCCTGGCCTGAAATCCGAACTCGAAACATCCTAACACTTCTCCTATGCAACCCAAACCAAACTCACAGCAAGACCAGCTATGTTCTGAGATCCCAAAGGTGGATCCTAATTTGATACCACTCTGTCCCGACACGAACCAACAAGGATCGATCCGTGACTCCCCAAGCCCACCTCCAACAGGCCAGGGGTTGGTAACTAGCGTCGAGTAGTCCATCACACACATGGGAGGCATTAGCCTAAGGTACCTATACACACACACCCACACACACCTCCATCAAACAGTGTAGATATATATATAAAACTGAATAGTAAATTCATGCATACAACTATCCCAAACCAGATTAAAACAATAGTACAAAAGGGAAAAAAGGACCCACAAAAAAGAAAACTACAAAGCATCCAACCTGCCCAGAAGGATGGAAACATGCCAAAATCACCACTAGAAAGCTCCTTGGCACAGCTCTAGTAATACTCCATGGTTTTTCCCACTCACTCAACTCCGCCTGCTTCGGGTCCTCCTTGGACCCCGTCGAAAGGCCTGTGGTCTGCATATGACAACCCTACTTTTTTTATTACAACTTAAACATGATTCATTACATAAAACTTCACTTGATACAACAAAGAAGATCAAGAGATTTAGTGTCTTTGGGGATTAGGATCATTACATAAAAACATAAAACATGAAATACAACATCTTTATTGAATACTTCCTTTACATGACCACTACATTACCTCGTACTTAGCATTGCATGGGATAACCTGAGTACATGCATAAGAAAAGGGTGAGCTATAAATCCCAGTAAGGGAGTACACATGGAATAACATGAGGAGTAAAATCCATGTTAGACAATTGGAATATCAATAGATCATAAAAGAAACATGAACATAAAGGCATGATAAAGCATGATAATCATAACATGGAAATGTGGCAACAACACTTAACATTGAATTAGCATGAGCCAAGGCTCATTGCACATGGAGCATGAGTAAACCCTCATTTCACATGAAGCACGAGTAAACCCTAGTTTCAATTGAATTATCATGAGTCAACACTCATTGCACTTGTTGTATCATGGTACTATACTTTACCCAATGCATTGGAGCGCTATAAGGGTGCACCCTTCTTAAACACTTCATTTCATGCATAAGTGTGCCACATGGATCATAAAACATGGATTCATAAAACATAATCATTTATTCCACGATAAAGGAATGTGGAATTCATACATGAAACTTTACAATCAATAATTAAATGTGCATAAAGGTGAATATCCTTGATGGAGAAATGGGCATGGTTGTCACGACCCGTCCTCGGGGCCCGTGCCGTGACTACCCCAAGCCCGCCTTCCATAGGCCAGGGGCTGGCGACTAGCACCAAGGCGTAAAATCCCAGTAAACAGGGAAGGCATTGCCTTTATAAGTAACAACCACACAGAGTCAGCAAGCGGAAAGTAAAGTGCAGAAAAGTAAAGGGGCCGGAAATACAAGCCCAACTGTAAAGTACAACTGAAAAGAAAAACAGCAACTGAAGAAAAGACGGCGGTCTCGTGTCGTCCACTGGCAATCCCACCTGAAGGGTGGGTACAGATAGCCTCCAAGCTCCTTGGGTCCCACGTCCGCTCCGTGCACGTCCCGACCAGTGGTCCACCTCCAGGTACCGTCCTGCTTCACGCCCCAACCGTGATCAGCGCTGTTCGTCGTCTGCAACCAACACAACAAGGTGCGGGCATAGCCCGTGCAGGGGTGAGTACAAGCTACTCAGTAAGGACCCCGAGACCCCCGAAGGTCTCCCGAAATCCACAAAGGATATAGCACAAAAGAAAGATGCAATCACGAAGTAACATCTGACTCGACTTAGGTATATGCCCATACATATACCTAAGTCCCCAATTCCAGCTCTGCTCACGAGCTCAAGAACAACTCAATCCACAAAGGAAAGCAAGACTCAAATCCACAAGGAGAGTAAACAGTAAATCCACATAGGATAGTTCAACACAATCCACAAAGGATAGTAACATAAGATTCAGCTCAACCAGGTATACTTTTTCAGATGACGTCAAAGATGATCACTGATCCATCTAAGTCGTCGGACCCACAAAGGATCGATAGGTACTAACCCCCGCAGAAGACCCACACAGGATCGGGCTCACACAGAACCTGTAGGCAGTGGCTCACACAGAACCGGTAGTAAGGACCCACATAGGATCGGGCTCACACAGAACCTGTAGCACTGATCCACGTAGGATCGCTGAGTGCAGTAGTCGACGCAGTCCACTGAGGATCTCTGCACAGTCGTCGCCGTAGTCCACGAAGGATCTCTGATCTGCCGTCGTCGCAGTCCACGAAGGATCTCTGCTCTGCCGTCGTCGCAGTCCACGGAGGATCTCTGCTCTGCCGTCGTCGCAGTCCACGGAGGATCTCTGCTCTGTCGTCGCCGCAGTCCACGGAGGATCTCTGCTCTGCCGTCGTCGCAGTCCACGGAGGATCTCTGTTCTGCCGTCGTCGCAGTCCACGGAGGATCTCTGCTCTGTCGTCGAAGTCACAGCCAGCGCTAGGGTTCCCGCACAAAGCGAGCTCGTTTAGGAGGGTCCGCTCCACGAGCCGAGAGGCTGATACATCAACTGACACGTAGTCCGAAGTTGATGTATCCAAAAGTTCCGTATCGACAACAGGATCTCAACGCGACAGACGGCGCGTCAATCGGACGCCCGGTCTGAGAGTTATTGGCATTTTCGTCCCAGGGGCCCGGTTGGTTTTTAGGGCAAAACCGACCCGACCGTACTCCGCCTGTATCCGATCCTCGGGCGGAGTATGCCAAAAGTTCCGTCTCACTTAGAGGAAAACTACCACAGTTGACGGTACGTCGTTCGGACGTCCGTAGCTCAAGTTATGAGCGTTTCCGCTCCGAGGGCCCGGTTGGTTTCGTGTACGAACCAACCCGGCCGAACCCAAAGTCTTCCTAAACCTTGAGTATAATATACCGAAACGACCGTCTCGATCCAAGGATCGCGTAGCCGCTGACGGTTCGTCAATCGGAGGTCCCAGGCCCAAGATATGGGTGAAAGACCGAAGAGGGCCCGAAACGGGGGTTCTGGGCCCGGGGCGACCCGGCCCGAACCCCCCCTGGGGTCGGCCGAACCGGGTCGGCCCGACCCGGCCCGGCCCAGCTAGGCCGGGTCCGGTCTGGCCTGGGCGCGGCCCGGCCGACCGGACCGGCCGGCTCGGCTTCGGCCGAGCGGCCGAATGAGAGCCGCCGCGGGTTTGACCCGCGGCTTTGAGGAAACGCGGCCCCCGCGGGGGGCCGCCTGTCACGCGGACGCGGCCGGGCCGCCGCGTCCGATTCCGGTTCCGCGCGGCCGCGGAACCGGCCGCCGCCGCCGCCGCGGCTTCAGCCGCGGTGGAAGATTTCCACGGCGGCACGCCTGGCGCCGCCGCCTCCTTCCGCGGGCCGCCGGAGTTGCTCCGGTGGCCCGTTTTACCTCCCGTCTGCGCCATTGCTCCTCCCGGGGGCCGACCTTCACTGCGGGATCAACAGATCGCCCCTGCCGCGCGGTTCGTCGTCGTCCGCCATATTCGCACAACAAAAAAGATCGGCGGAGGGTTGCCGGGTCTTGTTCGTTAGACCCGCACCCTCCGCGTTAGTCATAATCCACGGGAGGAATAATCAACAACAATTTTAAATAAATTAAAATTGTCGGAGATCATGTTCTTCACTTTAAAATAATAAACACGGGGGAAATAAGATAAAATAATCCAACATCCCTTACCTTGTCGTCGTCGTCGGACGAGAGGTCGTCGCGGAATCGCTCGTCGCGGAAGAAAGAGATCGTCGCGTCGTCGCGGTATCCGGCGTCGCGTCGCCAATATCCGGATCAAAAACAAACGGATTTAATTAATTAAATCCGTTGTTATTGAAATTAAAAAGGGAGAATTAAGGTCCGATTCTCACCTTAGTTGTCGAACGAGGATCGGCCGTGGAAGAAGAGCGTCGCCGAAGAATGTCACGGGTAGAGTTCGTCGACGTCGCAGATCTCGGTGTGCGTCGTCGAATTCCGGTCGCCGGCGTTCTTCGCGTTCTTCGCGTTCTTCGCGTTCTTCGCGTTCTTCGCGGAGAGGGTGGAGGAACGAAGATTCTTTCAAATCCTTTCCAAGGATTTTTAGGTTGGTCTTATTTTATAAACATGCCAACACACGAAACCGGTTAAGAAACGATCCATCAATTCGTTGAATTAATTCAACGAAAGAAACGACCCATTTAATTCACGAAGAAACAGTCCATTTAATTCACGAAATAAACCGCCCAATTAAATGGTCTGTTAAGAATTAAAGAAAACGCGTCGGTTGACTTTTCAGTTACTTTGACGGGTTTTCGCGGGTGCGTTACTTAGCGAAAGAAACGGCGGGGCTCGTGCGGGCCCTGCCTCACAAATATCCTACCAAGAGGGTAGGATATTTCTGGATAGCATCCTATCCAGTTCAACTCAGTTCAAGCCGTCTTTATGTGGCTTCAAGTGGCTTCCAACAGCTTAAGTGAAATAAAATAAAGTTGTCGCACAAACTTTATTTTATTTCTGACTTAAAGCCGCAAAATTTAAAAACCACGTCTGAGCAAACGCAACTCCGGAAGAGGCGTTTCTAAGCAAATACCGGCGCTGCGATTTCATCGGTGCCCTCAGAATTTGATTCCGGGCACCGGTTCAAAAGATAGAAAAACCCGCTCGTCCGTTCACTGAACGTACCCGAGCCAAACTTCGGAAATTGATTCCGGGCACACCGGGCCTCGGAATCAGGTGCCGTCTGAAGCTGCGCTCTTGTAAAATTCCAAAGAAAATTAAGAAAAAAATTTCCTTGAAATTTGCGGGTCTTTACATTACTCCCACCTCATGGCTTTACGTCCCCGTAAAGATACATCAAAAACTAGGGGAACAAATGGGGGTACTGAGCACGCATCTGAGCCTCCCGCTCCCAAGTGCTCTCCTGGAGGTTCCCGTGCTGCCATCTGACGCGCACAAGAGGAATCGACCGCCCACGTAGGACCCGCTCCTGTCGATCCTCGATCTCCACTGGGACCTCGGCAAAAGTCGCCCCATCGTCCACGTCCAGCTCCCCAAAGTCGATGATGTGCGTCGGGTCGTGCACGTATCTCCTCAGCTGAGACACGTGGAAGACGTCGTGCACCCGGTGCAACTGAGGTGGTAGAGCCAGGCGATAAGCCACCTCTCCTATCCTGTTGAGGACCTGGAAAGGCCCGATGAAGCGTGGAGACAACTTGCCGCCTCGGCCAAATCTCCGTAAACCACGTCGAGGTGAGACACGCAAAAAGACGTGGTTGCCATCCTCGAACTCTAGTGGCCTCCGCCTCCTATCAGCATATGACTTCTGCCGGCTCTGAGCTGTCCTCATCCTCTCCTAGATGATCTGGACCTTCTCTGTCGTGGCTCGGATCATCTCTGGTCCCACGAGTGCTGACTCCCCAGGGTCTGTCCAGCACAACGGTGATCTGCAGGGTCTGCCGTACAATGCCTCGCATGGTGCCATCCCGATGGTGGAGTGGTAGCTGTTGTTGTACGCGAACTCCACCAAGGGTAGGTGGTCCTCCCAGCTGCGACCAAAGTCGAGAACACATGCACGGAGCATGTCCTCGAGTGTCTGTATGGTCCTCTCCGTCTGACCATCCGTCTGAGGGTGGAAGGCTGTGCTCAGATGGAGCCGCGTCCCGAACGCCTCCTGCAACCCCTTCCAAAGCCGGGAAGTGAAACGAGCATCTCGATCGGAGACGATAGATGATGGCACACCGTGAAGCCGTACGATCTCCTGGACGTAAAGACGTCCCAAGCTCTCCACTGAGCCCTGCTCTCTGATGGGTAAGAAGTGTGCCGACTTGGTGAGTCGGTCGACAATCACCCAAATGGAGTCGTGACCTCTGGAAGTACGTGGAAGTCCAGTCACGAAGTCCATAGATATGCTATCCCACTTCCACTCCGGGACCTCCAAGGGCTGTACCAAACCTGCTGGTACCTGATGCTCTGCCTTCACCTGCTGGCAGGTGAGGCATCGTGAAACGAACTCTGCCACAGCTTTCTTCATGCCCGGCCACCAGTGCTGTCGTCTGAGATCCTGGTACATCTTCGCCACTCCGGGATGTACCGCCAAGGGAGAAGTGTGAAACTCTCTCAGCACCTCCTCTCGTAAAGAAACTGGTACAAAGGTACGCCCTCTGAAAAGGATGTCGTGCTCTGCTCCAAGGGAGAAACCATCAGGCGCCTGACCTGAGGATATCAGTGCACGCCGGGTCTCACAGTCAGCGTCCCCACGCTGAGCCTCTCTGACCCGCTGTAGAAGTGGAGGAGAGACTGTGAGAGACTGAAGAAAGGCTGCTCCGTCTCTATCCACGAAGGATATCTGCAAGGAGGCTAGCTGCTCCGTCGCCTCCTCAAGTAGTTGAATGCCCGTCCTCCTGCTGAGGGCATCGGCTACCATGTTCCCCTTCCCAGGAGTATAGACTATCTCAAAGTCATAGTCCTGGAGGAACTCAAGCCATCTCCGCTGTCTCAGGTTCAGGTCCTTCTGAGAGAAGATATACCTGAGACTCTGGTGGTCAGAAAAGACTGTGAAGCGCTCGCCCATCAGATAGTGCCGCCAAGTCTTCAGAGCGAAGACCACTGCTGCTAACTCCAGGTCATGAGTGGCGTAGTTCTGCTCATGCGGCCTCAACTGACGTGATCCGTAGGCGATCACGGCCCGCTCCTGCATCAGGACGCACCCGAGTCCAGTCCCTGATGCGTCGCAGTAAACTACGTATCCAACTCCCTCCTCAGGCAACCTCAAGATAGGTGCGCTGGTCAATCTCTGTCTCAGCTCCTGGAAGCTCTGCTGACATCTGTCTGACCACACAAAGGGTTTCCCCTTCTTCGTCAAGGCTGAGAGTGGTGCCGCAACTCTGGAGAAGTCTGGCACGAATCTCCGATAGTATCCCGCTAGGCCCAAGAAGCTCCGCACCTCTGTCACGCTCCTGGGTGGCTCCCAAGCTAGCACTGCCTCGATCTTCGCGGGATCCACTGCAACTCCCGCCTCAGAAATGACGTGCCCCAAGAAATGGACCTCACGTAACCAGAACTGGCATTTTGAGAGCTTGCCATAAAGCTGGTGCTCTCGGAGTGTGTCTAGCACAACTCGCAGGTGGTAGGCGTGCTCCTCCTCAGTCGTCGAGTATACCAAAATGTCGTCAATGAAGACAACGACAAATCGGTCGAGGTATGGCTGGAAGATCCTGTTCATGAGGCTCATGAACACTGCTGGAGCATTGGTTACACCGAATGGCATAACCAAGAACTCATAATGGCCATACCGGCACCTGAAGGCCGTCTTCTGTACGTCCTCGTCTCGAACTCTGAGCTGATGATAGCCTGACCGGAGGTCTATCTTCGAGAACCACCGCGCTCCCTTGAGCTGATCGAAGAGGTCATCAATCCGTGGTAGCGGATACTTGTTCCTCACTGTCACCTGGTTCAGGCGACGATAGTCGACACATAGTCGCAAGCTCCCGTCCGCCTTCTTGGCGAACAAAATCGGGGAAGCCCAGGGTGAAACACTGGGTCGGATAAACCCCTTGCTCTGCAAGTCCTCCAACTGTACCCGCAGCTCTCGAAGCTCGGCGGGGGCCATCCGATATGCTGGAGTAGATATCGGGGCTGTCCCGGGGTACAAGTCGATGTAAAAGTCTACCTCTCTACGAGGAGGTAGCCCTGGAACGTCGTCGGGAAAGACGTCCACGTACTGGTCCACTACTGCAGGAAAAGCCGGACTCCGCACGTCCACTGCTCCTAGGATGAGGCTAGCCAACTGATGAGAGATGGGCTGCACTCTCCTCCGCAGAAGTCCATCCTGTGCTGCAAAGGTTCCCTTCTCGCCGGTGAAGGTAAACCTGCTCCCGTCGGTGCGAACACATCGCACCTTGCGCCTAAAACAGTCGATCTGGGCATGAACTGTGGATAGCCAATCCATGCCCAAGATGACGTCGTAAGGCCTCGACGCCGCTACAAGGAGATCCCATCCGAAGCTCTCGCCTCCTAGAGTAAGCTCACACTGCCGGCACCAGTGCGTAATCGTCGAGTCTGCTCCCGTAGGAGTCTCTAGCCGTAAGGATCGAGCCAACGGCTCAGTCGGAATCTCCGAGCTCCGAACAAGGGCACCACAGTCAGAACAGTATACCTGGTGAGCTGGCACAAGTAATCACAAGGAAAACTTGAGACTTTCATAAAGCAGATCAGTATACCCGGTGAGCTGACACAAGTAATCACAAAGAAGACTTGAAACACACACGCAATCAATGTTTTCATGCATTAAGTCGGAAATCAGGAGTCAGGGTCCTGGTGTACGGATACGTCGGCCGCCGCACCAACACTGGGCTCCCTGAACTGATAACCACACTCAATACACTAAACACTATTGCTTCATATAGAAAGAAAAGACGATCAGAGTCTGCGGTAGAACCGACCACCTCTGATACCAATTTGTCACGACCCGTCCTCGGGGCCCGTGCCGTGACTACCCCAAGCCCGCCTTCCATAGGCCAGGGGCTGGCGACTAGCACCAAGGCGTAAAATCCCAGTAAACAGGGAAGGCATTGCCTTTATAAGTAACAACCACACAGAGTCAGCAAGCGGAAAGTAAAGTGCAGAAAAGTAAAGGGGCCGGAAATACAAGCCCAACTGTAAAGTACAACTAAAAAGAAAAACAGCAACTGAAGAAAAGACGGCGGCCTCGTGTCGTCCACTGGCAATCCCACCTGAAGGGTGGGTACAGATAGCCTCCAAGCTCCTCGGGTCCCACGTCCGCTCCGTGCACGTCCCGACCAGTGGTCCACCTCCAGGTACCGTCCTGCTTCACGCCCCAACCGTGATCAGCGCTGTCCGTCGTCTGCAACCAACACAACAAGGTGCGGGCATAGCCCGTGCAGGGGTGAGTACAAGCTACTAAGTAAGGACCCCGAGACCCCCGAAGGTCTCCCGAAATCCACAAAGGATATAGCACAAAAGAAAGATGCAATCA
Source organism: Viscum album (assembly GCA_963277665.1). NCBI lineage: Eukaryota > Viridiplantae > Streptophyta > Magnoliopsida > Santalales > Viscaceae > Viscum > Viscum album. The sequence continues at coordinate 470,706,015 of OY728132.1, forward strand.
CGAAGTAACATCTGACTCGACTTAGGTATATGCCCATACATATACCTAAGTCCCCAATTCCAGCTCTGCTCACGAGCTCAAGAACAACTCAATCCACAAATGAAAGCAAGACTCAAATCCACAAGGAGAGTAAACAGTAAATCCACATAGGATAGTTCAACACAATCCACAAAGGAGAGTAACATAAGATTCAGCTCAACCAGGTATACTTTTTCAGATGACGTCAAAGATGATCACTGATCCATCTAAGTCGTCGGACCCACAAAGGATCGATAGGTACTAACCCCCGCAGAAGACCCACACAGGATCGGGCTCACACAGAACCTGTAGGCAGTGGCTCACACAGAACCGGTAGTAAGGACCCACATAGGATCGGGCTCACACAGAACCTGTAGCACTGATCCACGTAGGATCGCTGAGTGCAGTAGTCGACGCAGTCCACTGAGGATCTCTGCACAGTCGTCGCCGCAGTCCACGAAGGATCTCTGCTCTGCCGTCGTCGCAGTCCACGAAGGATCTCTGCTCTGCCGTCGTCGCAGTCCACGGAGGATCTCTGCTCTGCCGTCGTCGCAGTCCACGGAGGATCTCTGCTCTGTCGTCGCCGCAGTCCACGGAGGATCTCTGCTCTGCCGTCGTCGCAGTCCACGGAGGATCTCTGTTCTGCCGTCGTCGCAGTCCACGGAGGATCTCTGCTCTGTCGTCGAAGTCACAGCCAGCGCTAGGGTTCCCGCACAAAGCGAGCTCGTTTAGGAGGGTCCGCTCCACGAGCCGAGAGGCTGATACATCAACTGACACGTAGTCCGAAGTTGATGTATCCAAAAGTTCCGTATCGACAAAAGGATCTCAACGCAACAGACGGCGCGTCAATCGGACGCCCGGTCTGAGAGTTATTGGCATTTTCGTCCCAGGGGCCCGGTTGGTTTTTAGGGCAAAACCGACCCGACCGTACTCCGCCTGTATCCGATCCTCGGGCGGAGTATGCCAAAAGTTCCGTCTCACTTAGAGGAAACTACCACAGCTGACGGTACGTCGTTCGGACGTCCGTAGCTCAAGTTATGAGTGTTTCCGCTCCGAGGGCCCGGTTGGTTTCGTGTACGAACCAACCCGGCCGAACCCAAAGTCTTCCGAAACCTTGAGTATAATATACCGAAACGACCGTCTCGATCCAAGGATCGCGTAGCCGCTGACGGTTCGTCAATCGGAGGTCCCAGGCCCAAGATATGGGCGAAAGACCGAAGAGGGCCCGAAACGGGGGTTCTGGGCCCGGGGCGACCCGGCCCGAACCCCCCCTGGGGTCGGCCGAACCGGGTCGGCCCGACCCGGCCCGGCCCAGCTAGGCCGGGTCCGGTCTGGCCTGGGCGCGGCCCGGCCGACCGGACCGGCCGGCTCGGCTTCGGCCGAGCGGCCGAATGAGAGCCGCCGCGGGTTTGACCCGCGGCTTTGAGGAAACGCGGCCCCCGCGGGGGGCCGCCTGTCACGCGGACGCGGCCGGGCCGCCGCGTCCGATTCCGGTTCCGCGCGGCCGCGGAACCGGCCGCCGCGGCTTCAGCCGCGGCGGAAGATTTCCACGGCGGCGCGCCTGGCGCCGCCGCCTCCGGTCGCCGGCACCGCCGCGCCGGCGACCCGCGCCGCCGCCTCCTTCCGCGGGCCGCCGGAGTTGCTCCGGTGGCCCGTTTTACCTCCCGTCTGCGCCATTGCTCCTCCCGGGGGCCGACCTTCACTGCGGGATCAACAGATCGCCCCTGCCGCGCGGTTCGTCGTCGTCCGCCATATCCGCACAACAAAAAAGATCGGCGGAGGGTTGCCGGGTCTTGTTCGTTAGACCCGCACCCTCCGCGTTAGTCATAATCCACGGGAGGAATAATCAACAACAATTTTAAATAAATTAAAATTGTCGGAGATCATGTTCTTCACTTTAAAAGAATAAACATGGGGGAAATAAGATAAAATAATCCAACATCCCTTACCTTGTCGTCGTCGTCGGACGAGAGGTCGTCGCGGAATCGCTCGTCGCGGAAGAAAGAGATCGTCGCGTCGTCGCGGTATCCGGCGTCGCGTCGCCAATCTCCGGATCAAAAACAAACGGATTTAATTAATTAAATCCGTTGTTATTGAAATTAAAAAGGGAGAATTAAGGTCCGATTCTCACCTTAGTTGCCGAACGAGGATCGGCCGTGGAAGAAGAGCGTCGCCGAAGAATGTGACGGGTAGAGTTCGTCGACGTCGCAGATCTCGGTGTGCGTCGTCGAATTCCGGTCGCCGGCGTTCTTCGCGTTCTTCGCGTTCTTCGCGTTCTTCGCGTTCTTCGCGGAGAGGGTGGAGGAACGAAGATTCTTTCAAATCCTTTCCAAGGATTTTTAGGTTGGTCTTATTTTATAAACATGCCAACACACGAAACCGGTTAAGAAACGATCCATCAATTCGTTGAATTAATTCAACGAAAGAAACGACCCATTTAATTCACGAAGAAACAGTCCATTTAATTCACGAAATAAACCGCCCAATTAAATGGTCTGTTAAGAATTAAAGAAAACGCGTCGGTTGACTTTTCAGTTACTTTGACGGGTTTTCGCGGGTGCGTTACTTAGCGAAAGAAACGGCGGGGCTCGTGCGGGCCCTGCCTCACAAATATCCTACCAAGAGGGTAGGATATTTCTGGATAGCATCCTATCCAGTTCAACTCAGTTCAAGCCGTCTTTATGTGGCTTCAAGTGGCTTCCAACAGCTTAAGTGAAATAAAATAAAGTTGTCGCACAAACTTTATTTTATTTCTGACTTAAAGCCGCAAAATTTAAAAACCACGTCTGAGCAAACGCAACTCCGGAAGAGGCGTTTCTAAGCAAATACCGGCGCTGCGATTTCATCAGTGCCCTCAGAATTTGATTCCGGGCACCGGTTCAAAAGATAGAAAAACCCGCTCGTCCGTTCACTGAACGTACCCGAGCCAAACTTCGGAAATTGATTCCGGGCACACCGGGCCTCGGAATCAGGTGCCGTCTGAAGCTGCGCTCTTGTAAAATTCCAAAGAAAATTAAGAAAAAAATTTCCTTGAAATTTGCGGGTCTTTACAATGGTATTCACTACACAATGACATTGGCTTAGAAAATCGGTGTGATTTCGACAGCGTAACAGCGTGACATAAGAATTCATGAAAAAGTTTGATGAGATAGAAAGGGGTTCCTCATCATATTTACATGTAATGGACAGTTAGGAGGTCATATAGATACATTTCCCAACAATTGAAATGGAATTTAGATCCATGATACAAAAGTATTGCTTGAATGTAAAAGAAGAGAGAGAAGTTCCATTCGGAATTTCAGCATAGTAACGGGTGTACATGGGAGAAATTAAATGAGAGAGAAAGGGGTATCCCATCATTCAAACATAAATAGGGCATTATTAGGGAGGTGAGAAACCATACCCGAATATTTATAATTGAAATTAAAAGGGAAATACAACTTAAAGAAAATTTACAAAAATGAGAAAGGAAGAAAAAACCCTTACTTGGAAGTGTGCTTCCAAAGGCTAGAGAGAGGCTTGTGAGAGGCTTCTTGGGAGCTTGGGGAACCTTGGGAGGATTATAGAGAGAGTAGGGCAGAGGTTGGACGAACTCCAAGGGATTTTAGTGAGGAGGAAGTGGGAGCTTGAGTGGGTTTATATAGGAAAGGTGAGATAATTCTATATTATTTAGGTCTGAGACCCCTTATATTAAATTAATCCAAACCACAAACCATCCCTTGGTTTTTGCCCATGGTTTCTGGAAAAGGAAAGAGTAAAACAATTTTTTACAAGCCCACGGTCCGAACTTATTAAAATATTAGGGTTGCTTATGTGGAGGTGAGTCACACTCCCATGGAAATTAATTTAAAAAGGAAAAGTGTTGAATAAGTCTTGAGGGGTTCATTAATGATTTGAAAAGTAAGTCAAACAAACCCAAAGTCACTTTATTTTAATTGTAAAACATATATTGGCCGAACTTAAGGATTTTGGTATTTTATTACATCACCATTGGGTCATTATGATGTCATAAAACACAATATATATTTAAACGGTATTTAATTTTTACCCAAAAATTTGATTGTCTTAGAAAATTATGAGAAATTCACCGTTGGATAATTTTGACATCCTGATTCCATAAATGACATTTATTTTATCTAAAAAAATTTCTAAATATGTTAATTTTCACTTTTAAAATAAAATCCAACATTTATCGAAAATTCACGGGTTTTGACAGAAATGGCTTTCAAACCTTAATAAAAATTTTAATTGCATTCATAAAATTATAAGATCATTTATATTTAAAAAAATTAATTTAATATTAATAATAATATTTTATTAAAATATTATTTAATTAAAAAATACCTTTATTTAATAAAATTTAATTCTTAATTAAATAATAACTAAAAACACCATTTGTATTTTAAAAACTATTTACAATGTATCAAAAATGACTAGAAATTATATTCATTATTATATACAAAAAATAATGTACATGAACATAGTAATACTTATTTGTTACATAACCCCTTAAAACAGCGGCATAAGACCTAAGGGTAAGGTGTGCGATGGTGACAGACTCTTGGGGCGACTCGGATAACATCGCTCGAGTGGTAATCTCTATCAAATTCCACTTTTCCCGTAGACGGTCACGTTCAAGCTTGACATAATGAAGCTCAGATTGGGCTTGGTCAAGGGCAGAGCCCAAGGATGCCACCTCTTTTCCGAGCTCCAACAAATGGGATTAGTATGGGGAAATTCTACTGGATGAGGCCATCGCTTCCTTTGTTTGAGTAAAAATTGGGTTCGTTAAAGCCTTATATTTATACTAATCATGTGATCACTGTTCAACGGCTATAAAAGTAATGGTCACAACTCTTATCATAAAACCAAAGAGTTTGAAAAAACATTTTTTATAAAGAGACATTTAATTAGATCAAGAGGCATTTTCCATTAATGAAACTTTGGGTCGTTACAATATTCCCCCCTTAAGAAATTTCGCCCTTGAAATTTTCCTTTTCCCACACTAAAACAAATGTGGGTAACTCAGCTTCATCATATCCTCCAACTCCCAAGTCGCTTCTTCAAACTTTTGGTTTCTCCACAATACCTTGACGAGGGGCATTGTCTTATTTTGTAGAACTTTTTCTCTATGATCTAAGATCTTCACTGGTTGCCCCTCATAAGAAAGATCATCTTCTAATTGTACCACCTCGGAAGAGAGTACATGTGAAGGGTCTGGTATATACTTCCTTAAGAGGGATACATGAAAGACATCATGCACCTTGGCCATAGTAGGTGGAAGTGCTAGTCGATAGGCCACAACCCCAACATGGTCAAGAATCTCAAAGGGGCCGATGTACCTTGGACTTAACTTCCCTTTCTTTCCAAACCTCATGACCTTCTTCCACGGAGATATGTGTAAAAACACCATGTATCCAACTTTAAATTCAAGATCTCATCGACGATTATCTACATAACTCTTCTGTCGACTCTGGGCTGCCTTGATATGCTGTTGAATGGTTTTCACCTTGTCCACCATTTCTTCGACCATTTCTGGTCCAAGCAGCTTACGTTCACTGACCTCATCCCAACATGTCGGTGTTCTGCACCTTTTCCCATAAAGGGATTTATAAGGTGCCATTTGGATGCTCAAGTGGAAACTGTTATTATAAGAGAACTAAACCAGAGGAAGATGTTGATCCCATCCTCCTTTAAAGTCCATTGAGCATGCTCTGAACATATCCTCAAGTGTTTGGATAGTCTGCTCGGATTGGCCATCAGTTTGAGGATGATAGGACGTACTAAAGTTCAGTTCAGTATTCAGAGCATGTTGAAGACTCTTCCAAAACATAGAGGTGAATCATGGATCATGGTCAGACACAATAGATAGTGGTACTCCATGCAACCTTACCACTTCCCTAATATATGTCAATGTCATTTGATCCAATGAGAAATCCTCCCGAATATCAATGAAGTGTGCAGTCTTGGTAAGACGATACACAACAACCCAGATTGCATTGTTGCCTTTGGATGTCCTCGGATGTCCGATGACAAAGTCCATGGTGATGTTCTCCCATTTCCATTCTGGTATGGGCAATGGTTGCATCATCCCCTTAGACTTCTGCCTCTCTACCTTCACTTGATGACACACCAGGCACTTTGATGTATATTCAGCGATCTCCTTCTTCATATTATCCCACCAAAAGTTATCTCGGATATCTCGATACATCTTTGTGATCCCTAGGTGAATAGAGAAATTTTAACTATGTGCATCATACAAAAGTTTTTTCTTCAGCTTCGGACATGATGGAACACATAGTCTTTTCCCAAACCACACAATTCCTTCTTCATTAACATTAAAATCTGAGGATTTTCCCTTTTTGATAGTTTCCACTTTTTCTTGAATTCCCACATCATCCTTTTGAGCATCCTTTAACCTTTCCAAAAGAGATGGTTGAGCAATAATTTGTGAAAGGATTGATGATGTTCCCTTCTTTATGATTCCCACGTCCATCTTCATCAAGTCTAAGAATATTGGATCCTTCTCAATTCTCATCATTGATAGAATCACTGGATCCTTTCTACTTAGGGCATCTGTCACCTTGTTCGCTTTCCCAGGGTTGTAATGTATTGAACAGTCATAATCCTTGATGAGCTCTATCCATATTACTTAGTGCATATTAAGATCTTTCTGTGTGAATATATATTTAAGACTCTTGTGGTCAGTATATATCTCACATTTCTCTCCATAGAGATAATGCCGCCAGATTTTCAGGGAAAAGATCACTGCTTCCAACTCTAGATCATGCGTTGGATTGTTTCACTCATGGATTTTCAACTGCCTTGAGGCATAGGATATCACTTTATCATTCTGCATCAGCATACATCCTAATCCCTTTTTCGAAGCATCACTGAATACAACAAAAAGCTCCCCACTTGTGGGTAAAGTGAGCACGGGTGCAGTGATATGCCTCTTTTTCAACTCCTTGAAGCTTTCTTCACATTCATCACTCCAAGCAAACTTTAGTCCCTTTCGAGTTAGCTTGGTAAGAGGGTTGGACAATCGTGATAAATTTCTCACAAATCGTCGATAATATCCAGCTAACCCCAAGAAGCTACGGATATCCGTTACCGATGTTGGCCTCGTCCATCCCTCAATTGCATCTGTTTTATAGGGGTCCACAGATATCCCATTTCTTGTGATGATATGGCCCAAGAATGAGACCTCCTTCAACCAGAACTCACACTTCCTGTACTCTGCATAGCGCTTCTTCTTGCGCAAAGTCTCTAGTACAGTTCTTAAATGCTCTTTATGATCCTCCTTGGTTTTGGAGTATATTAGAATATCATCTATAAAGACTACAACAAATTTGTCAAGGTAATCTCTAAAGACTCTATTCATCATGTCCATGAATATTGATGGAGCATTGGTGAGTCCGAAAGGCATTATTATGAATTCATAGTGCCCGTATCTTGTACGAAAAGTAGTCTTGGGAATATCTTCCTTCTTCACCCTTACTTGATAATATCCCGACCGCAAGTCCACCTTGGAGAAGTATTGTGCTCCATGCAACTGATCGAAAAAGTCGTCAATTCTTGGGAGTGGATACTTGTTCTTTATCATGATTTTGTTAGGTTCACGATAATCGTTTCAGAGCCGCATTGACCCATCCTTTTTCTTGACGAAGAGGACTGGTGCACCCCATGGTGAAGCACTTGGGCGTATAAACACTTTATCCAGATTCTCCTGTAGTTGTTTCTTCAGATCTTCAATCTCCAAAACAGCCATTCTATATGGAGTCTTGGATATTGGTAGCCCCCCAGGTATAAGTTCAATTGAGAACTCAACATCTCTTCTTAGAGGAAGACCAGGCAGTTTCTCGGGAAACACTTCCGTGAATTCCCTCACAATAGGCATTTCTTCAAGGATGGTTTCTTCTTTGGACTCAATCATCTGAGCCAGATACACGTGCTCATAGTGTAGTAATATCCATGCTTGAGATGATAGAGCAAAAGGAGATTCATCTTCCTCCTGAAACTTGTAAAGAATCGGGGGTCGATTCTCCATATGGAGTGTGATTTCCCTCTCCTGACAATTTATGTTGGCTCTATGTAAGGAAAGCCAATCCATGCCAAGAATTTCATCAAAATACACCAAAGGGAGTATGATGAGGTTCCCTAGGAAATTTAATCCTCATATTAAAACAGGGGAGGACTTATATTCATGGGATGCAATGATTGCCCCATTTGCCGTACCCACCGACATATTTACTTCCATGATTTGTGGTGGTGATGGGATTGTTCTACTAAACTTTCAAGATATAAAAGAATTAGTAGAACCTGAATCAAAACTTACGTTCTCTATTCTTGAATGAATAACTAGCATACCTATCACCACTTCATTGTCGGGGTTCACTTCGGCAGAAGTGATGGCAAAAGCTCTTCCTTTCTGTCTTGGAGGTTGTTGGTTGCCTCCGACAACCCTTAGATTAGGGCACTGATTTGAAAAATGACCAAGTTCTTTGCATTTATAGCATTGAACAATGCGTTGAGGTTCTAACGGAGCGTTCCTCTCCTCTGTCGCAGCCGCGGGTCCTTCTTGCCGACAGTTAATAGCTAGGTTCCCTTCTCTTCCACACCTGAAGCATTTTCTCTTCCCCTTAAGGCAATTTCCAGGGTGTTTCATTCCGAACTTTTGGAAAGTGGGGTGATAGAACTTCTTATCACCGTTGGATTTATCCATCGGACCACTAGCATTGAAGTCCACCTTACGCTTCTAGTCCCCATGATACCCCTGTGATTCTTCAATCTCCATTTCAACCTTGAGGGAACATCGGACAATTTCATCATAGCTGTCGAAGTCACGGATCGCTAATGATTTCCGCAAGCTAGGCTTCAGCCCACCAAAGATGCGTTCAACCTTGCATTCAGGGGAAACGACAAAGTCGGAAGCGTATCGTGCAAGCCTTGCGAAGTTTGCCTCGTACGCTCCCATAGATTCTTTATCTTTTTTCATGAGGGAAAGGAAGTCCCTTTCCATCTTAAGACGGAGGGTGCGCAGAAAATATTTATCAAAAAACATCTTCTGTAATTCCTTCCATTCCAAAGCCTCGATCTCCTCCTCGGGCTTCATATTTTTGATCAATATCCACCATTGATCAGATTCACCCTCCATATGATAAGCCGCTAGGAGAACCTTCTCTTGTTCTGAACATTGGAGGATCGAGAATATCTTTTCCATGGAGTTGATCCATTGTTCAGCGATCGTGGGATCAGATGATCCACTAAAAGTTGGAGGCATTTGCCTCATGAAGCTCTCGATAGCGACTTGTTCCTTCTTAGGGGGGTTTGGAAATTCCTCTTGACCCGTGTTTCTATTCAAAACTTGAGTTAGCTGAGAGAGAAGTGTGAAAAAGTTTGTGATTCCCGCTCCCATTGGATTGGGCATCTCATTAGTACAATCATCACACTAATCTTCACAAGGGTTGTTAGCCCGAGTCCTCCTATTACTGGCCATTGGTTGGAATAAAAGGAAAGTTAGGGGTAACACATAAAGGTTAATCCAAAGACAAAAGTTGATGACTTATAAATAAACTTTTATTTCCTTAACTCATGAGTCTATAGGCTTCAATCAAGGATTTTCATGATCTACTTTCTAACATATATTATTAGGGGAATTTTTTACTTAATAAGGGTTCATACCAAGATTGTGAATTTATCAAAACATATCCCCTGGGAGTGTCGTAACCAAGAGTGCAGCAAGACCTATTTTCGTGCACCAGTTCCCGTTCGAGTCTAGTTCAAAGTGGTGTTTTCGGGTTTTACCCCTAGGATACATCTGTGCCAGAGCCGCCTCTATCTGCTCGTATCCAGACAGGGATGTATTTGTTTGATAAACCACTTACTTAGTATTTACCAAATATTAGGGATGTTTATATTATACTTAGTCTTGTATCTAAGGCTTTACTAGGGTTTTCCTAATCCCAAAAATAACTAAACCTATCCTCTGATACCAACTATGACAACCTCGCTTTTTATTACAACTTAAACATGATTCATTACATAAAACTTCACTTGATACAACAAAGAAGATCGAGAGGTTTAGTGTATTTGGGGCTTAGTATCATTACATAAAAACTTAAAACATGAAATAAAACATCTTTATTGAAAACTTCCTTTACATGACCACTACATTCCCTCATACTTAGCATTGCATGGGATAACCTGAGGACATGCATAAGAAAAGGGTGAGCTATAAAGCCCAGTAAGGGAGTACACATGGAATAACATGAGGATTACAATACATGTTAGACAATAGGCATATCAATAGAGCATAAAAGAAACATGAACATAAAGTCATGATAAAGCATGATAATCATAACATGGAAATGTGGCAACAACACTTAACATTGAATTATCATGAGCCAAGGCTCATTACACATGGAGCATGAGTAAACCCTCATTGCACATGAAGCACGAGTAAACCCTCGTTGCACTTGAATTAGCATGAGTCAACACTCAATGCACTTGACATATCATGATACTATACTTTACCCAATTCATTGGAGCGCTATAAGGGCACACCCTTCTTAAACATTTCATTTCATGCATAAGTGTGCCACATGGATCATAAAACATGGATTTATAAAAAATAATCATTTATTCCACGAAAAAGGAATGTGGAATTCATACATGAAACTTTACAATCAATAATTAAATGTTCATAAAGTTGAATACCCTTGAAGGAGAAATGGGCATGGTATTCACTACACAATGACATTGGCTTAGAAAATCGGCGTGATTTCGGCAGCGTAACGGTGTGACATAAGAATTCATAAAAAAGGTTGATGAGAGAGAAAGGGGTTCCTAATAATATTTACAAGTAAAGGACAGTAAGGAGGTCATATAGATACATGTCCCAACAATTGAAATGGAATTTATATTCATGATACAAAATTATTGCTTGAATGTAAAAGAAGAGAGAGAAGTTCCTTTCGGAATTTCGGCATAGTAACGGGTGTACATGGGAGACATTAAATGAGAGAGAAAGGGGTCTACCATAATTCAAACATAAATAGAGAAGTATTAGGGAGGTGAAAAACCATACCCCAATATTCATAATTGAAATTAAAAGGGAAATACAACTTAAAGAAAATTGACAAAAATGAGAAAGGAAGAAAAAACCCTTACTTGGAAGTGTGCTTCCAATGGCTAGAGAGAGGCTTGTGAGAGGCTTCTTGGGAGATTGGGGCACCTTGGGAGAATTATAGAGAGAGTAGGGCAGAGTTTGGACGAACTCCAAGGGATTTTAGTGAGGAGGAAGTGGGATCTTGAGTGGGTTTATATAGGAAAGGTGATAGAATTCTTTATTATTTATGTTTGGGACCCCTTATCTTAAATTAATCCAAACCACAAACCATCCCATGGTTTTTGCCCATGGTTTATGGAAAAGGAAAGAGTAAAGAAATATTTTACAAGCCCAAGGTCCGAACTTATTAAAATATTAGTGTTGCTTATGTGGAGGTGAGTCACACTCCCATGGAAATTAATTTAAAAAGGCAAAGTGTTGAATAAGTCTTGAGGGGTTCATTAATGCTTTGAAAAGTAAGTCAAACAAACCCAAAATCACTTTATTTTAATGGTAAAACATATATTGGCCTAAATTAAGGATTATGGTATTTTATTACGTCACCATTGGGTCATTATGATGTCATAAAACACATTATATATTTAAATGGTGTTTAATTTTTACCCAAAAATTTGACTGTCTCAGAAAATTATGAAAAATTCACCGTTGGATAATTTCGATGTCCTGATTCCAGAAATGACATTTATTTTATCTAAAAAAATTTCTAAATATATTAATTTTCACATTTAAAATAAGATCCAACATTTATCGAAAATTCACGGGTTTTGACAGAAATGGCTTTCAAACCTTAATAAAACTTTTAATTGCATTCATAAAATTATAAGATCATTTATATTTAATAAAAATTAATTTAATATTAATAATAATATTTTATTAAAATATTATTTAATTAAAAATTCCTTAATTTAATAAAATTTAATTCTTAATTAAATAATATCTAAAAACACCATTTTTATTTTAAAAACTATTTACAATGTATCAAAAATAACTAGAAATTATATTCATTATTATATAAAAATAATAATGTACATGAACATAGTACTACTTATTTGTTACATAACCCCTTAAAATAGTGGCATAAGACCTAAGGGTAAGGTGTGTGATGGTGACAGACTCTTGGGGCGACTCGGATAACATCGCTCGAGTGGTAATCTCTATCAACTTCCACTTTTCCCGTAGACGGTCACCTTCAAGCTTGGCATAATGAATCTCAGATTGGGCTTGGTCAAGGGAGAAGCCCAAGGATGCCACCTCTTTTCCGAGCTCCAACAAATGGGCTTTGTATGGGGAAATTCTACTGGATGAGGCCATCGCTTCCTTTGTCTGAGTAAAAATTGGGTTCGTTAAAGCCTTATATTTATACTAATCATGTGATCACTGTTCAACGGCTATAAAAGTAACGGTCACAACTCTTATCATAAAACCAAAGAGGTTGAAAAAACATTTTTCATAAAGAGAAATTTAATTGGATCAAGAGGCATTTTCTATTAATGAAACTTTGGGTCGTTACAATATTCCCCCCTTAAGAAATTTCGCCCTCGAAATTTTCCTTTTCCCACACTAAAACAAATGTGGGTAACTCAGCTTCATCATATCCTCTGACTCCCAAGTCACTTCTTCAAACTTGTGGTTTCTCCACAATACCTTGATGAGGGGCATTGTCTTATTCCGTAGAACTTTTTCTCTACGATCTAAGATCTTCACTGGTTTCTCCTCATAAGAAAGATCATCTTCCAATTGTACCACCTCGGAAGAGAGTACATGTGAAGGGTCCGGTATGTACTTCCTTAAGAGGGATACATGAAAGAAATCATGCACCTTGGCTATAGTAGGTGGAAGTGATACTCGATAGGCCACAGCCCCAACACGATCAAGAATCTCGAAGGGGCCGATGTACCTTGGACTTAACTTCCCTTTCTTTCCAAACCTCATGAACTTCATCCACGGAGATATGCGTAAAAACACCATGTCTCCAACTATAAATTCAAGTTCTCGTCGACGATTATCTGCATAACTCTTTTGTCGACTCTGGGCTTCCTTGATATGTTGTTGAATGGTTTTAACCTTGTCCACCATTTCTTCGACCATTTCTGGTCCAAGCAGCTTACGTTCACCGACCTCATCCCAACATGCCGGTGTTCTGCACCTTTTCCCATAAAGGGATTCATACGGTGCCATTTGGATGATCGAGTGGAAACTGTTATTATAAGAGAACTCAACCAGAGGAAGATGTTGATCCCATCCTCCTTTAAAGTCCATTGAGCATGCTCTCAACATATCCTCAAGTGTTTGGATAGTCCGCTCGGATTGGCCATCAGTTTGAGGATGATAGGCCGTACTGAAGTCCAGTTCAGTATTCAGAGCATGTTGAAGACTCTTCCAAAACTTAGAGGTGAATCTTGGATCCCGGTCAGACACAATAGATAGTGGTACTCTATGAAACCATACCACTTCCCTAATATATATTTGTGCCAGTTGATCCGATGAGAAATCCTCCCGAATAGCAATTAAGTGTGCAGTCTTTGTAAGACGATCCACAAAACCCCAGATTGCATTGTTTCCTTTGGATGTACTCAGAAGTCCGGTGACAAATTCCATGGTGATGTTCTCCCATTTCCATTCTAGTATGCGCAATGGTTGCATCATCCCCCTAGACTTCTGCCTCTCTGCCTTCACTTGCTGACACACCAGGAACTTTGATGTATATTCAGCAATCTCCTGCTTCATATTATCCCACCAAAAGTTATCTCGGAGATATTGATACATCTTTGTGATCCCTGGGTGAATAGAGAAATTTGAACAATGTGCATCATCCAAAATTTCTTTCTTCAGCTCCGGACATGATGGAACACATAGTCTTTTCCCAAACTGCACAATTCCTTCTTCATTAACATTAAACTCTGAGGATTTTCCCTTTTTGATAGTTTCCACTTTTTCTTGAATTCCCACATCATCCTTTTGAGAATCCTTTATCCTTTCCAAAAGAGATGGCTGAGCTATAATTTGTGAAAGGATTGATGATGTTCCCTTTTTTATGATTCCCACGTCCATCTTCATCAAGTCTAAGAAGATTGGATCCTTCTCAATTCTCGTCATTGATAGAATCGCTGGATCCTTTCTACTAAGGGCATCTGCCACCTTGTTCTCTTTCCTAGGGTGGTAATGTATTGAACAGTCATAATCCTTGATGAGCTCTATCCATATTCTCTGGTGCATATTAAGCGCTTTCTGTGTAAATATATATTTAAGACTCTTGTGGTCAGTATATATCTCACATTTCTCTCCATAGAGATAATGCCGCCAGATTTTCAGGGAAAAGATCACAGCCTCCAACTCTAGATCATGCGTTGGATAGTTTCGCTCATGTATTTTCAACTACCTTGAGGCATAAGATATCACTCTATCATTCTGCATCATCACACATCCTAAGACCTTTTTCGAAGCATCACTAAATACCACAAGAAGCTCCCCACTTGTGGGTAAAGTGAGCACGGGTGCAGTGATAAGCCTCCTTTTCAACTCCCTGGAGCTTTCTTCGCATTCATCACTCCAATAAAACTTTAATCCCTTTAAAGTTAGCTTGGTAATAGGTTTGGACAATCGTGATAAATTTCTCACAAATCGTCGATAATATCCAGATAACCCCAAGAAGCTACGGATATTCGTTACAGATGTTGGCCTCGTCCATCCATCAATTGCATTTGTTTTGGAGGGGTCCACAAAAATCTCATTGCTTGTGATGATATGGCCTAAGAATGAGACCTCCTTCAACTAGTACTCACACTTGTTGTACTTTGAATAGAGCTTCTCCTTGCACAAAATCTCTAGTACAGTTCTTAAATGCTCCTCATGATCCTCCTTGGTTTTGGATTATATTAGAATATCATCTATAAAGACTACCACAAATTTGTCAAGGTAATCTATAAAGACTATATTCATCAAGTACATGAATATTTCTGGAGCATTGGTGAGTCTGAAAGGCATTACTATGAATTCATAGTGCCCGTATCTTGTACGAAAAGCAGTCTTGGGAATATCTTGCTTCTTCACCCTTACTTGATAATATCCCGACCGCAAGTCCACCTTGGAGAAGTATTGTGCTCCACACAACTGATTGAACAAGTCATCAATTATTGGGAGTGGATACTTGTTCTTTATCGTGATTTTTTAAAGTTCACGATAATCGATGTAGAGCCACATTGACCCATCCTTCTTCTCGACGAAGAGGACTGGTGCACCCCATGGTAAAGCACTTGGGCGTATAAACCCTTTATCCAGATTTTCCTGTAGTTGTTTAATCAGATCTTCAAGCTCAACAACAGGAATTATATATGGAGTCTTGGATATTGGTAGCTCCCCAGGTATAAGTTCAATTGAGAACTCAACATCGCTTCTTGGAGGAAGACCAGGCAGTTCCTCAGGAAACACTTCCGCGAATTCCCTCACAATAGGCATTTCTTCAAGGATGGTTTCTTCTTTGGACTCAATCTTCTGAGCTAGATACGCGTGCTCATAGGGAAGTAATATCCATGCTTGAGATGATGGAGCTAAAGGAGATTCATCTTCCTCCTCACACTTGTAAAGAATCGGGGGTCGATTCTCCATATGGAGTGTGATTTCCCTCTCCTGACAATTTATGTTGGCTCTATGTAAG
This sequence comes from Viscum album, assembly GCA_963277665.1. NCBI lineage: Eukaryota > Viridiplantae > Streptophyta > Magnoliopsida > Santalales > Viscaceae > Viscum > Viscum album. Next base: position 470,721,818 of record OY728132.1, read on the forward strand.
GAAAGCCAATCCATGCCAAGAATTGCATCAAACTCCACCAAAGGGAGTTTGACGAGGTTCTCCGGGAAATTCAATCCACATATTATAACAGGGGAGGACTTATATTCATGGGATGCAATGATTGCCCCATTTTCCGTACTCACCGACATCTTTACTTCCATAAGTTGTGGTGGTGATAGGATTGTTCTACTAAACTTTCAAGATATAAAAGAATGCGTAGAACTTGAATCAAAAAGTACATTCACTATTCTTGAATGAATAACTAGCGTACCAATAACCACTTCGTTGTCGGGGTTCACTACGGCAGAAGTGATGGAAAAATCTCTTCCTTGTTGTCTTGGAGGTTGTTGGTTGCCTCCAATAACCCTTGGATTAGGGCACTGATTTGAAAAATGACCCGGTTCTTTGAATTTATAGCATTGAACAATGCGTTGAGGTTCGAACGGAGCGTTCCTCTCCTCTTTCGCAGCCGCGGGTCCTTCTTGCCGACAGTTAATAGCTAGGTTCCCTTCTCTTCCACACCTGAAGCATTTTCTCGTCCCCTTAAGGAAATTTCCAGGGTGTTTCTTTCCGTACTTTTGGCGAGTGGGGTGCTGGAACTTCGTAGCACCGTTGGATTTATCCATCAGACAACCAGAATTGAAGTCCACCTTACGCTTCTTGTCCCCATGATACCCCTGTGATTCTCCGATCTCCATTTCAACCTTGAGGGCACATCAGACAATTTCCTCATAGTTGTCGAAGTCACAGATCGCTAATGCTTTCCGCAAGCTAGGATTCAGCCCACCAAAGAAGCGGTCAAACTTGCATTCGGGGGTAACAACAAAGTCGGAAGCGTATCGTGCAAGCCTTGTGAAGTTTTCCTAATGCGCTCCCATAGATTCTTCATCTTTTTGCTTGAGGGAAAGGAAGTCCCTTTCCATCTTAAGATGGAGGGTGCGCGGAAAATATTTATCAAAAAACATCTTCCGGAATTCCTTCCATTCCAAAGCCTCGATCTCCTCCTCAGGCTTCATATTTTTGATCAATGTCCACCATTGATCAGCTTCACCCTCCATATGATAAGCCTCCAGGAGAACCTTCTCTTGTTCAGAACATTAGAGGATGGAGAATATCATTTCAATGGAGTTGATCCATTGTTCAGCGATCGTGGGATCAGATGATCCACTAAAACTTGGAGTTCTTTGCCTCATGAAGCTTTCGATAGTGACTTGTTCCTTCTTAGGGGGGTTTGGACGTTCCACTTGACCCGTGTTTATATTCAAAACTTGAGTTAGCTGAGAGAGAAGCGGGACAAATGTAACACCCCAAGATTTTACGAAAAATATTCTTTTTAATTTCATTAATATCTTGTGTTGTACGCTACACCAAAAGTAGCTTGCACAAAACGCATCCTCGACTTTCCTTTCATTACACGCAATCGCGACCTTCCTTGATAACTTGCATCGTACACAATACCGAGTTTCACTAAACAACAATATGCTATTAAAATATTATTAAAACTAGCTGTTATGAATAGTAATAACCAATTTTTAAAATTTTATGAATTTTATTTTTCAAAGTGGACTTCATTTTTGGATTCGTAATATCGAAATTATCTTAGGGTGAAATTTTGGTACTTTTCGAATAACTTTCATTTTCTGATGAATAGTGAAAATTACTAAATTTTAATTAAAAAAACCTTTTTAATAAAAATAATTAATAGTGATAAATTATTAATTAGAGTGGTTTTAAAGTATATTTAGAATATATTTTTACAATTTAATACAATTTTGGTCATTGGATGTAATTTCACATTTAAACCAGACATAAACAAGTGTCAATCTTTTGATAGTTATTATCTCTTAAGAACACGCTATTTGTTTTGACGACGGGAATTAATTTTTAAATTAATTAATGCAACGGATATGTTTTGAATTTGGTAAAATAGACATCATTTTTGAGTTCATAATATCAAATATAGCTTAGGCCTAATTTTTGGTATTTTTCTGGAAACTTTCATTTTTTGATGAATAGTAAAACCACTAAGTGGTAGTTAAAAAAAATGAATTTTTCATAAAACATAATTTTACCGCTTATGTGAGTAGAATTTCGAAAATCCGAGAGACACTGTTAATATCAAGTACTAAAATGTGGTTCAATGAGATGAAAACAATTTTTGGTGAATAGGAACTTTTTACTTTTTTTTACCACGGTTAAAAGTAAATAGGGTAGTTAAGGGTGAAAATGATATTATTATTACCCTAACACATGTACTAATTCTATTGGATAAGTTTAATTCAACCGAAAACAACCTTAGGAATAAAATATGACCATTTAGGACCACTTGGATTAGATTAGGACATTTATTATCAATTTATGTAAAGAAGGGTTAAAATAGTTAAAATCAAAGTTTAATAACTAAAGAATTTTTAATATAGGGTTATACATAAGATAAATTCGACTATAAATATTCATTAGAAATCTATAAAGCTTTCCTACATAATGATATTTTATTTTTAATTTTTATACTTTAAATAAGTTAATTTACTTATGACACAAAGATGATGTAGTAATTATCTTATTAATGAAATATTGACATAATTGATGTTATAAATACCCAAATAAATGTACTTTGAGACTTTTTATGAATTAAACTAATTTTATATGTTAATATGACTTGTTAGTATTAATTTAAGTAACTTTTTTAGAACTAATAATTCTGTTATGATTTTCACAAAAATCAATTACTAAATAGTGTCAAAATTGACATAAAATAGTTTTTAAAAAAAATATTATATTATTAATTGTTATTTTATTCCTAAAAATATAAGGTTCGGCCAAATTACTTAGATACGGTTATATATATTAATAATAAACAACTTGGGGTTCTTTTGGCTTGTTATAGTAAGTATATTAACCTTATAGTGTAAGAACGCAAAACGACACGGTAAAAGTAAAATTATCTATCTTAAAGTTAAATATAAATGATAAGGTTAAAATAGGAACCTAAACTTGGCTAAATTATATTGTATGAGATGATTTCAACCCATCCCCACCTTATCTTCTAAATAAATCAATTTGGAGCTATTTAAAACCGAATATGGCTTTATAATAAAATAATATTTTTAGTTTTTCCAAAGGTGCCCCTCCCCTCCCTTATAAAAGGGCACCTCCTCCCTCTCTTCCTCACACCAATTTGAGCCTTCAAGCTCGGCCAAACCCTGCCAAATTCCCTTCTCAACTTCCATAGAAACATCCTAGAGGTCCTGGTCTTCTTAAAAGACCAAAATTAGTACCCTAAGAGGAGGATTCAAAGAGGCGTGTCAAAGAAGAGGTAATATCTGTTACCGATTCTTTCAATTTTATTTCGTCTTCAACTTCTTCTTATTTAGTTGTTTCATTATGAAGTAATAACATCATTATCCCTCATATACTGATATGTTATTATAATTATGAAACAACCCTATTTCACCATCTATCCATCCTACGGAAAATGAAATCACCACGCGTGCGTACGTACGGAATACCGTCTCCACGCCGTGGTGTAATCTATTTTCCACCACCACCTTACTTGGATGGGTATAATGGTGTACATAATGACTATATATGATTATTGTAAATTCATATTTATTCTGAAATATTATACATACAATCCAATAAAATTCCACGATCATGAGAACGATATCATCGCTCGTGCGTATGTACGGACTGCCGTCTCCACAACGCGATGAGATTCATTCTCCACGTTAACCATTAATGAATGATTATAAATTATATGTAATAAGTAATCATGAAATATATGACATAATAATGATACTGGATTTATGTGTATATATATGTATGTCATCTACTTAATTCCATTCAACTCAATAAGGAAACGAAAACAGCGTTCATGCGTACATACGGCCTACCGTCTCCATGAACGGTGTATTTATTTCCAATTACTGATTTATTATATATATGTATATTCTGAATATATATTATATATAAATCATGTTTTATATTCTGGATTTAAGAAATCATGATCTAATTAATCATATGAATAATTACAAGTCAAATCACGGACGACAAATGAGATGATTTTACCCAAAATGCTACTTTAACATGAATTTACAAAAGAACGGGTAATATAAAGTCATAATTGAACCATATATGATATAATAACAATGAATATGATTCTTTAATAAGTCAATGACATTATTTAAATCATTATACAGGAGGTTCGGACACTTACGAAGCAAATTGGACCAAAAGTAAGGGAAAATATCACAATCTCATTTTATCCGAGATTGTTTATACTTTGGTATTTACTGGGATTTATTTTATCATCCACATAAATGTTTCCTCAATATGTAATATTTATATCCTTCTAAAATAGTTTATATTCAATTTTACCCTTCGGTGAGTTTTTATTAAAAGATATGAAATGAATCTTTTGTCATTTGTCGTACGAGGTACTTTTTGACTTTTCCGACAAAAGTACGAGAAGAATGTTTTTTCTAACTTATATGGCATGAATGGATTTTTAAAAGAAAATTTCCAAGAATATTACTTTACAAGTTTTCATGTTTATTTTTAATCAACTTCTTTTATTTTAAAATTGTATGACATGTTAAGAAAGGAAAAATGTTTTTGAAGTAGAAAGGATATTTTCCTCAAAAAATGGAGTTCAAGTGTTTTATCAAAATTATTTTCCATCTAAGATAATATAGGGTTCTGTTTTTATCCCTATTATTAAATTGATTTCATTATGTTGTGATGGAATTATTTTTATGAATTCCTTTATCTTATATGAATTGTTTTATGATTTCATGTTGTTTAAGAATCCCATTTTTATTACATGGGTTATGATACGATGTATGGTTTATGATTTTGTGGCACACATAAGAATGGTATCATTATGATATGGGTGGGACCTATATCTCTATCCAATGAATTGGGTATAGATTTTATATCTCATGAGATAGACATGGCTGGAACGGTAGGTTATGCCGGTTCAGTAAAACAGGACTGAAACGAGGAGTGAACTCGGTTCAGAAATGGACTTTGTCCACTAATATAGTCTTGGCAATGAGTCTTGACTAATAAGAAATGATTATCTATGATTATGCGTGTATGCCAAAAAGTTTTATGTTTTATGTTATGATTATTGGGATTACATTTCACTACTATGATTTATCCCATGTTATGATATTATGATCTCTTTTGCAGGTTAAAATTTCCAAAATGTTATGTTCTTATGAATATGATGTGATTGATTTTTCTTTTGTTTACCCTTACTGAGCATTTGAGCTCACCCTTTTTATATTTTCTTTTCCCCCGGATATAAAGAAAGGTTTTAGGAAATAAAAAAAGTGGAAGATATTTATGGGAGATGTTGAAGATCTTTCACCATGATTAGAAGATTACGTTCCGAGTTTCCAAAAACACTAAACTATTACAGTCCTTGTGTGTGTGTTTTTATTATGTAATAAGTATTCCACAAAAGTAATGTAATGTCCATGTATGTTAAGCTTTTGGTCTCTACAGTTGGTATCAGAGGAAAGTTTTAGTCAACCTTTAGAAACTAGGATGCGAAAACGTTAGTGAGATCCCTAGAGATATTTCTAAGGTATGTCTAGGGATGTACCTAAGGATAAGAATACGTATAGGATATAGTCCTAGAACTATGGTAACGATCTTAGAATTTAACCTAAGATGTTAGATATTGAGGGTGCTCCCCATTTACTTTGTAGTTTTCCCTAGCATGATTTTTTCCTCTCACACTATTCTTTTTGGGTTTTAGAAAATGGCTGGAAATAGGAAGATTCATGATAATGGAGGATATGACAGACAATGAAATGATTTTATTCATGAGAAACCAAATGAAATGGGATCTGGAATTCCAAACATCGTTATTATGCCTAATCAGCAATCTCATAATATGATCAATAATCTCAACTTTGGTAAGTTTCCCGACTCAGATAATAAGAGAAAGATGAAGTTTCATGATGATCATAGAGGAAAGAAAGTTCAATTTCCCTCATATAAATCATGTGGGAAGAGGCATCAGGGAGATTGTTTCAAAGGAACTAGAAGATGATTTGGGTGTGGAAAATATGGACACAAATCCAGTAAGTGCAAAGGAAAAGGTTCAGTTAACACCATGGACAAGGATAATGGTATTTCTATGACATCAACAATGATTTGATGTTTTAAATGTGGAATGTACGGGCATTATGCAAATTAATGCCCTAATGGAAAATCTCATGAAGAGAATCAGCATGGTCATATGTGTAGTATTTATGTGGATGATGATGAGGAGACTACAAATGATATGTGAGATGAAAGAATTGTTGAATCGCAGTCAATGGTTTAAGAAGGTAGTGGAATGATTACATGTTTATCAAGTGTAATGTTGTATAAGTAATCTCATGGTACTATGGAATAAAGAGACATCTAAGGATTGTTACACTGTTGTCTTTCCTTGAGTTTTGAAAGTGTATGATTAATGGTACCAGTATCCATTAAAGGATATTCAGATATTTTTGGAATATAGAAGGGATAAGGAGAAAATTAAATGTTTGATAGTATTCATGAGCTCATGACTGATATAAGGAGAAGGTTATGTAATGGATTGAGTATATAGAATTTTTGGATTTTGGTATGTGGAAAGTGTTAACTTTTAACTGCATTCAATTTTTCACTTAGGTTCAATGGGTATTCAAGATAATACATGATTAAGGCCTTTGAATGTTTGGAATGTGACCAACAAGACATATCTTATGATATATGGGGATCAGCGATGGTATTAAATCTCTGGTAATCATTTTCACTATATTATGAGAGTGGACTGCAGTATTATGGATAAGCCTAAAGATTGGAATGGATTATGTTGGACATAAGTTATTATTGTTTAAGGATAGAAGTTTTTTTGATATTATTGATGGGATGTTATAGTAATATAGATTTAGAAAAAGGTCAACCTGCAGGACGGGCGACAGCCCATCGCGTCAGACAAGGCTGTGGGAATCAAACCCAAAACCGAAGTGCGATTGGCCTTTATCGCCTACCACTGGCCTACAGGAAGTCCCTGTTTAGTGGAAACTAGTTTCATTATATTAAGTAGTATGATATATGAAGTATAAGTCCATTTTAGGAACCATATATCATTAATCTCACTATAGATGGACATAAGTATTTTTTGATAACTTTTCTAACCTTTTGTTTGAGACAGATAGAATGACCCATAATTCTATCACATGATCTTCTAACACATCATGAATGACAAATTCAACTTCATTTCTTTAAGAGATGAAGTGGAAATTGTCCAAAGAACGACCAATGGTGAGACTATACCGAAATCACGAAAGTATTTCTTCTAATTCCAATTTCATCAACTTTAGGGAAACGATCTTGAAAACCAAAAATGTTGTCCTAGTGCTCTTATATCTGATAAATCAGATGGTACCTTAGATCATCAAAAATTTATGGATTTGTGATTTCTGGCTTTTCCATAGCCATGTTCTCTACCACTCTCCATCAGAACATGATGGTTAGATTTCTCTTCCATATCGATATTTTCACCTATGTGGAAACCCAATGATTAGTTTATTTGGGTAACCGTTATGTTTCATACTTTTGTTTTTAAATATTGGTTTTGGTATTCCTTTTTACGACGTGGGTTTCTATTAAAGAAACTATCGAGTAGTAACCCATTTATAACGCCGACGAATTTCGAGGGAAAAATTTATTTTAAGGGGGGTAGAATGTAACACCCCAAGATTTTACGAAAAATATTCTTTTTAATTTCATTAATGTCTTGTGTTGTACGCTACACCAAAAGGAGCTTGCACAACATACATCTTTGACATGCCTTGCATTACACGGAATTGCGACCTTCCTCGATAGCTTGCATCGTACACAATACCGAGTTTCACTAAACAACAATATGCTATTAATATATTATTAAAACTAGCCATTATGAATAGTAATAACCACTTTTTGAAATTTTATGAATTTTATTTTTCAAAGTGGACTTCATTTTTGGATTCGTAATATCGAAATTATCTTAGGGTGAAATTTTGGTACTTTTCGGATAACTTTCATTTTCTCATGAATAGTGAAAATTACTAAATTTTAATTAAAAATAACCTTTTTAATCGTAATAATTAATAGTGATAAATTATTAATTAGAGTGGTTTTAAAGTATATTTAGAATATATTTTTACAATTTAATACAATGTTGGTCATTGGATGTAATTTCACATTTAAACCAGACATAAACAAGTGTCAATATTTTGATAGTTATTATCTCTTAAGAACACGCTATTTGTTTTGACGACGGGAATTAATTTTTAAATTAATTAATGCAACGGATATGTTTTTAATTTTATAAAATAGACATCATTTTTGAGTTCATAATATCAAATATAGATTAGGCCTAATTTTTGGTATTTTTCTGGAAACATTCATTTTTTGATGAATAGTAAAACCACTAAGTGGTAGTTAAAAAAATGAATTTTTCATAAAACATAATTTTACCACTTATGTGAGTAGAATTTCGAAAATACAAGAGACATGGTAAATGTCAAGGACTAAAATGAGGTTCAATGAGATGAAAATAATTTTTGGTGAATAGTAACTTTTTACTTTTTTTTAACCACGGTTAAAAGTAAATAGGGTAGTTAAGGGTAAAAATGATATTATTATTACCCTAACACATGTCCTAATTCTATTGGATAAGTGTAATTCGACCAAAAAAACCATAGGAATAAAATATGACCATTTAGGACCACTTGTATTAGATTAGGACATTTATTATCAATTTATTTAAAGAAGGGTTAAAATAGTTAAAATCAAAGTTTAATAACTAAAGCATTTTTAATATAGGGTTATAAATAAGATAAATTCAACTATAAATATTAATTAGAAATCTAAAAAGATTTCCTACATAATGATATTTTATTTTTAATTTTTAGACTTTAAATAAGTTAATTTATTTATGACACAAAGATGATGGAGTAATTATCTTATTAATGAAATATTGACATAATTGATGTTATAAATACCCAAATAAATGTAATTTGAGACTTTTTATGAATTACACTAATTTTATATGTTAATATGACATGTTAGTATTAATTTAAGTAACTTCTTTCGAACTAATCATTCTGTTATGATTTTTACAAAAATCAATTACTAAATAGTGTCAAAATTGGCATAAAATAGTTTTTAAAACAAATATTATATTATTAATTGTTATTTTATTCCTAATAATCTAAGGTTAGACCAAATTACTTAGATAAGGTTATATATATTAATAATAAACAACTTGGGGTTCGTTTGGCTTGTTATAGTAAGTTTATTAACCTTATAGTGTAAGAACACAAAAAGACACGGTAAAAGTAAAATTATCTAACTTAAAGTTAAATATAAATGATAAGTATAAAATAGGAACCTAAACTTGTCTAAATTATATTGGATGAGAGGCTTTCAACCCATACCCACCTTATCTTTGAAATAAATCAATTTGGAGCTATTTAAAACCGAATATGGCTTTATAATAAAATAATATTTTTAGTTTTTCTAAAGGTGCCCCTCTCCTCCCTTATAAAAGGGCACCTCCTCCCTCTCTTCCTCACACCAATTTGAGCCTTCAAGATCGGAAAACCCCTGAAAAATTCCCTTCTCAACTTCCCTATAAACATCCTAGAGGTTCTGGTCTTCTTCAAAGACCAATTTTAGTACCCTAAGAGGAGGATTCAAAGAGGTGTGTCAAAGAAGAGGTAATATGTGTTACTGATTCTTTCAATTTTATTTCTTCTTCAACTTCTTCTTATTTAGTTGTTTCATTATGAAGTAATAACATCAGTATCCCTCATATACTGATATGTTATTATAATTATTAAACAACCATATTTCACCATCTATCCATCCTACGGAAAATGAAATCACCACGCGTGCGTACGTACGGAATATCGTCTCCACGCCGTGGTGTAATCTATTTTCCACCACCACCTTACTTGGATGGGTATAATGGTGTACATAATAACTATATATGATTATTGTAAATTTATATTGATTCTGAAATAGTATACATACAATCCAATACAATTCCACGATCATGAGAACGATATCATCGCTCGTGCGTATGTACGGACTACCGTCTCCACAACGCGATGAGATTCATTCTCCACGTTAACCATTAATGAATGATTATAAATTATATGTAATAAGTAATCATGAAATATATGACATAATAATGATACTGGATTTATGTGTATATATATGTATGTCATCTACTTAATTCCATTCAACTCAATAAGGAAACGAAAACAGCGTTCATGCGTACGTACAGCCTACCGTCTCCATGAACGGTGTATTTCTTTCCATTTACTGATTTATTATATATATGTATATTCTGAATATATATTATATATAAATAATGTTTTATATTCTGGATTTAATTAATCATGATCTAAGTAATCATATGAATAATTACAAGTCAAAGCACGGACGACAAATGAGACGATTTTACCCAAAACGCTACTTTAACATGAATTTACAAAAGAACAGGTAATATAAAGTCATAATTGAACCATATATGATATAATAACAATGAATATGATTCTTTAATAAGTCAATGACATTATTTAAATCATGATACAGGAGGTTCGGACACTTACGAAGCAAATTGGACCTAAGGTAAGGGAAAATATCACAATCTCATTTTATCCGAAATTGTTTATACTTTGGTATTTACTGGGGTGTGTTTTATCATCCACATCAATGTTTCCTCAATATGTAATATTTATATCCTTCTAAAATAGTTTATATTCAATTTTACCCTTTGGTGAGTTTTTATTAAAAGATATGAAAGGAATCTTTTGTCGTTTTTTGTACGAGGTACTTTTTTACTTTTCCGACAAAAGTACGTGAAGAATGTTTTTTTAACTTATACGGCATGAATGGATTTTTAAAACAAAATTTCCAAGAATCTTACTTTACAAGTTTTCAAGTTTATTTTTAATCAAATTCTTTTATTTTAAAATTTTATGACATGTTAATAACGGAAAAATGTTTTTGAAGTAGAAAGGATATTTTCCTCAAGAACGGAGTTCAAGTGTTTTATCAAAATTATTTTCCATCTAAGATAATATAGGGTTATGTTTTTATCCCTATTATTACATTGATTTGATTATGTTGTTATGGAATTATTTTTATGAATTCCTTTACCTTATATGAATTGTTTTATGATGTCATGTTGTTTGAGAATCCCATTTTTATTACATGGGTTATGCTACGATGTATGGTTTATGATTTTGTGGCACACATAAGAATGGTATCATTATGAGATGGGTGGTACCTATATCTCCCTCCAATGCATTTGGTAAAGATTTTATATCTCATGAGATATACATGGCTGGAACGGTAGGTTATACTAGTTCAGTAAAACAGGACTGAAACGAGGAGTGAACTCGGTTCAGAAATGGACTTTGTCCACTAAGATAGTCTTGGAAATGAGTATTGACTAATAAGAAATGATTCTCTATGATTATGCGTGTATGCCACAAAGTTTCATGTTTTATGTTATGATTATTGGGATTACATTTCACTACTATGATTTATCCCATGTTATGATATTATGATCTCTTTTGCAGGTTAAGATTTCCAAAATGTTATGTTCTTATGAATATGATGTGATTGATTTTTCTTTTGTTTACCCTTAATGAGCATTTCAGCTCACCCTTTTTATGTTTTCTTTTCCCCCAGATATAAAGAAAGGTTTTAGGTAAGAAAAAAGAGGGGAAGATCTTTATGGGAGATGTTGAAGATCTTTCACCATGATTAGAGGATTACGTTCCGAGTTTCCAAAGACACTAAACTATTACGGTCCTTGTGTGTGTGTTTTTGGTATGTAATATGTATTCCGAAAAAGTAATGTAATGTACATGTACGTTAAGCTTCGGGTCTCTACAACAAATTTCGCGATTCCCGCTCCCATTGGATTGGGCATCTCATTAGTACAATCATCACACTGATCTTCACAACGGTTGTTAGACCGAGTCCTCCTATTACTGGCCATTGGTTGGAATAAAAGGAAAGTTAAGGGTAACACATAAAGGATAATATAAAGACAAAAGTTGATGACTTATAAATAAACTTTTATTTCCTTAACTCATGAGTCTATAGGCTTCAATCTAGGCTTTTCATGATCGACTTTCTAACATATATTCTTAGGGGAATTTTTCCCTTAATAAGGGTTCATACCAAGATTGTGAATTTATCAAAACATATCCCCCGGGAGTGTCGTAACCATGAGTGCAGCAAGGCCCGTTTTCGTGCACTAGTTCATATTTGATTCTAGTTCAAAGCGGTGTTTTTGGGTTTTACCCTTAGGATACATCTGTGCCAGAGCCGCCTCTACATGCTCGTATCTAGACATGGATGTATTTGTTTGATAAACCACTTACTTAGTATTTACCAAATCTTAGGGACGTTTTTATTATACTTAGTCTTGTATCTAAGGCTTTACTAGGGTTTTCCTAATCCCAAAAAAAACTAAACCTATCCTCTGATACCAACTATGACAACCCTGCTTTTTATTACAACTTAAACATGATTAATTACATAAAACTTCACTTGATAAAACAAACAATATCGAGAGGTTTAGTGTCTTTGGGGCTTAGGATCATTACATAAAAACTTAAAACATGAAATACAACATCTTTATTGAAAACTTCCTTTACCTGACCACTACATTCCCTCATACTTAGCATTGCATGGTATAACCTGAGGACATGCATAAGAAAAGGGTGAGCTATAAATCCCAGTAAGGGAGTACACATGGAATAACATGAGGAGTACAATACATGTTAGACAATAGGCATATCAATAGAGCATAAAAGAAACATGAACATAAAGGCATGATAAAACATGATAATCATAACATGGAAATGTGCAAACAACACTTAACATTGAATTAGCATGAGCCAAGGCTCATTGCACATGGAGCATGAGTAAACCCTCATTGCACATGAAGCACGAGTAAACCCTCATTGCACTTGAATTAGCATGAGTCAACAATCATTGCACTTGACGTATCATGATACTATACTTTACCCAATGCATTGGAGCGCTATAAGGGCGCACCCTTCTTAATCATTTCATTTCATGCATAACTGTGCCACATGGATCATAAAACATGGATTCATAAAACATAATCATTTATTCCACGATAAAGGAATGTGGAATTCATACATGAAACTTTACAATAAATAAGTAAATGTGAATAAAGGTGAATACCCTTGATGGAGAAATCGTCATGGTATTCACTACACAATGACATTGGCTTAGAAAATTGGTGTGATTTCGGCAGCGTAACGGCGTGACATAAGAATTCATAAAAAAAGGTTGATGAGAGAGAAAGGGGTTCCTCATCATATATACATGTAACGGACAGTAAGGAGGTCATATAGATACATGTACCAACAATTGAAATGGAATTTAGATTCATGATACAAAAGTATTGCTTGAATGTAAAAGAAGAGAGAGAAGTTCCTTTCGGAATTTCGGCATAGTAACGGGTGTACATGGGAGACATTAAATGAGAGAGAAAGGGGTCTCCCATAATTAAAACATAAAGAGGGAAGTATGAGGGAGGTGAAAAACCATACCCAAATATTCAAAATTAAAATTAAAAGGGAAATACAACTTAAATAAAATTGACAAAAATGAGAAAGGATGAAAAAACCCTTACTTGGAAGTGTGCTTCAAAAGGCTAGAGAGAGGCTTGTGAGAGGTTTCTTGGGAGCTTGGGGCACCTTGGGAGGATTATAGAGAGAGTAGGTCAGAGGTTGGACGAACTCCAAGGGATTTTAGTGAGAAGGAAGTGGGAGCATGAGTGGGTTTATATAGGAAAGGTGAGAGAATTCTTTATTATTTAGGTTTGGGACCCCTTATATTAAATTAATCCAAACCACAAACCATCCCATGGTTTTTGCCCATGGTTTTTGGAAAAGGAAAGAGTAAAACAATATTTTACAAGCCCAAGGTTCTAACTTATTAAAATATTAGGGTTGTTTATGTGGAGGTGAGTCACACTCCCATGGAAATTAATTTAAAAAGGCAAAGTGTTGAATAAGTCTTGAGGGGTTCATTAATGCTTTGAAAAGTAAGTCAAACAAACCCAAAATCACTTTATTTTAATGGTAAAACATATATTGGCCGAACTTAAGGATTATGGTATTTTATTACATTACCATTGAGTCATTATGATGTCATAAAACACATTATATATTTAAAACGGTATTTAATTTTTACCCAAAAATTTGACTGTCTCCGAAAATTATGAAAAATTCACCGTTGGATAATTTCAACGTCCTGATTCCAGAAATGAAATTTATTGTATCTAAAAAATTTCTAAATATGTCAATTTTTACTTTTAAAATAAAATCCAACATTTATCGAAAATTCACGGGTTTTGACAGAAATGGCTTTCAAGCCTTAATAAAAATTTTAATTGCATTCATAAAATTATAAGATCATTTATATTTACGAAAAACTAATTTAATAATAATAATAATATTTTATTAAAATATTATTTAATTAAAAAATCCCTTAATTTAATAAAATTTAATTCTTAATTAAAAAATAACTAAAAACACCATTTGTGTTTTAAAAACTATTTATAATGTATCAAAAATGACTAGAAATTATATTCATTATTATATAAAAAAATAATGTACATGAACATAATACTACTTATTTGTTACATAACCCCTTAAAAAAGTGGCATAAGACCTAAGGGTAAGGTGTGCGATGGTGACAGACTCTTGGGGCGACTCGGATAACATCACTCGAGTGGTAATCTCTATCAACTTCCACTTTTCCCGCAGAAGGTCACCTTAAAGCTTGACATAATGAAGCTCAGCTTGGGCTTGGTCAAGGGCGAAGCCCAAGGATACCACCTATTTTCCGAGCTCCGACAAATGGGCTTCGTATGGGGAAATTCTACTGGATGAGGTCATCGCTTCCTTTGTCTGAGTAAAAATTGGGTTCGTTAAAGCCTTATATTTATACTAATCATGTGATCACTGTTCAATGGCTATAAAAGTAACGGTCACAACTCTTATCATAAAACCAAAGAGGTTGAAAAAACATTTTTCATAAAGAGAACTTCAATTGGATCAAGAAGCAAGTTCCATTAACGAAACTTTGGGTTGTTACAATATTCCCCGCTTAAGAAATTTCGCCCTCAAAATTTTCCTTTTCCCACACTAAAACAAGTGTGGGTAACTCAGCTTCATCGTATCCTCTGACTCCCAAGTCACTTCTTCAAATTTGTGGTTTCTTCACAATACCTTGACGAGGGGCATTGTCTTATTTTGTTGAACTTTTTCTCTACGATTTAAGATCTTCACTGGTTGCTCCTCATAAGAAAGATCATCTTCCAATTGTACCACCTCGTAAGAGAGTACATGTGAAGGGTTCAGTATGTACTTCCTTAAGAGGGATACATGAAAGACATCATGCACCTTGGCCATAGTAGGTGGAAGTTCTAGTCGATAGGCCACAACCCCAACACGATCAAGAATCTCGAAGGGGTTGATGTACCTTGGACTTAACTTCCCTTTCTTTCCAAACCTCATGACCTTCTTCCATGGAGATATGCATAAAAACACCATGTCTCAAACTTTAAATTCAAGGTCTCGTCGACGATTATCTGCATAACTCTTCTGTCGACTCTGGGCTGCCTTGATATGCTGCTGAATGGTTTTCACCTTTTCCACCATTTCTTCGACCATTTCTGGTCCAAGCAGCTTGCGTTCACCGACCTCATCCCAACATGCCTTTGTTCTTCACCTTTTCCCATAAAGGGCTTCATATGGTTCCATTTGGATGCTCGAGTGAAAATTGTTATTATAAGAGAACTCAACCAGAGGAAGATGTTGATCCCATCCTCCTTTAAAGTCATTTGAGCATGCTCTCAACATATCCTCAAGTGTTTGGATAGTCCGCTCGGATTGGCCATCAGTTTGAGGATGATAGGCCATACTGAAGTTTAGTTCAGTATTTAGAGCATGTTGAAGACTCTTCCAAAACATATAGGTGAATCTTGGATCATGGTTAGACACAATAGATAGTGGTACTCCATGAAACCTTACCACTTCCCTAATATATATCTATGATAGTTGATCCAATGAGAAATCCTCCCGAATAGCAATGAAGTGTGCAGTCTTTGTAAGACAATCCACAACAACCCAGATTGCATTGCTGCCTTTAGATGTCATCGGAAGTCCGGTGACATATTCCATGGTGATGTTCTCCCATTTCGATTCTGGTATGGGAAATGGTTGTATCAACCCCTTAGACTTCTGCCTCTCTGCCTTCACTTGCTGACACACCAGACACTTTGATGTATATTCAGTGATCTCCTTCTTCATATTATCCCACCAAAAGTTTTCTCGGAGATCTCGATACATCTTTGTGCTCCCTGGGTGAATATAGAAATTTGAACTATGTGCATCATCCAAAAGTTCTTTCTTCAGCTCCAGACATGATGGAACACATAGTATTTTCCCAAACCGCACAATTCCTTCTTCATTAACATTAAACTCCGAGGATTTTCCATTTTTGATAGTTTCCACTTTTTCTTGAATTCCCACATCATCCTTTTGAGAATCCTTTAACCTTTACAAAAGAGATGGTTGAGCAATCATTTGTGAAAGAATTGATGATGTTCCCTTCTTTATGATTCCCACATCCATATTCATCAAGTCTATGAAGATTGGGTCCTTCTCAATTCTCATCATTGATAGAATCGCTGGATCCTTTCTACTTAGGGCATCTGCCACCTTGTTCGCTTTCCCAGGGTGGTAATGTATTGAACAGTCATAATCCTTGATGAGCTCTATGCATATTCTCTGGCGCATATTAAGATCTTTCTGTGTGAATATATATTTAAGACTCTTGTGGTTAGTATATATCTCACATTTCTCTCCATAGAGATAATGCTGCCAGATTTTCAGGGAAAAGATCACAGCCACCAACTCTAGATCATGCGTTGGATAGTTTCTCTCATGGATTTTCAACTGCCTTGAGGCATAGGATATCAATTTATCATTCTGCATCAGCACACATCCTAAGCCCTTTTTTCGAAGCATCACTGAATACCACAAAAAGCTCCCCACTTGTGGGTAAAGTGAGCATGGGTGTAGTGATAAGCCTCCTTTTCAACTCCTTGAATCTTTCTTCACATTCATCACTCCAAGAAAACTTTACTCCCTTTCGAGTTATCTTGGTAAGAGGGTTGGACAATCGTGAGAAATTTCTCACAAATCGTCGATAATATCCAGCTAACCCCAAGAAGCTACGGATATCCGTTACCGATGTTGGCCTCGTCCATCCCTCAATTGCATCTTTTTTAGAGGGGTCCATAGATATCCCATTTCTTGTGATGATATGGCTCAAGAATGAGACCTCCTTCAACCAGAACTCACACTTGTTGTACTTTTCATAGAGCTTCTCCTTGCGCAAAGTCTCTAGTAGAGTTCTTAAATGCTCCTCATGATCCTCCTTGGTTTTGGAGTATATTAGAATATCATCTATAAAAACTACCACAAATTTGTCAAGTTAATCTCTAAAGACTCTATTCATCAAGTCCATGAATATTTCTGGAGCATTGGTGAGTCCGAAAGGAATTACTATGAATTCATAGTGCCCGTATCTTGTACGAAAAGCAGTCTTGGGAATATCTTCCTTCTTCACCCTTACTTGATAATATCCCGACCGCTGGTCCACCTTGGAGAAGTATTGTGCACCACGCAACTGATAGAACAAGTCATAAATTCTTGGGAGTGGATACTTGTTCTTTATCATGATTTTGTTAAGTTCACGATAATCGATGTAGAGCCGCATTGACCCATCCTTCTTCTTGATGAAGAGGACTGGTGCACCCCATGGTGAAGCACTTGGGCGTATAAACCCTTTATCCAGATTCTCCTATAGTTGTTTCTTCAGATCTTCAAGCTCAACAACAGCCATTCTATATGGAGTCTTGGATATTGGTAGCGCCCCAGGTATAAGTTCAATTTGAGAACTCAACATCTCTTCTTGGAGGAAGACCAGGCAGTTCCTCGGGAAACACTTCCGCGAATTCCCTCACAATAGGAATTTCTTCAAGGATGGTTTCTTCTTTGGAATCAATCATCTGAGCTAGATACGCGTTCTCATAGGGCAGTAATATCCATGCTTGAGATGATGGAGCTAAAGGAGATTCATCTTCCTCCTGACACTTGTAAAGAATTGGGGGTCGATTCTCCATATGGAGTGTGATTTCCCTCTCCCAGAAATTTATGTTGGCTCTATGTATGGAAAGACAATCCATGCCAAGAATTGCATCAAACTCCACCAAAGGGAGTATAACGAGGTTCACCGGGAAATTCAATCCACATATTATAATAGGGGAAGACTTATATTCATGGGAAGCAATGATTTCCCCATTTTTTGTACTCACCGACATCTTTACTTCCATGATTTGTGGTGGTGCTGGGATTGTTCTACTAAACTTTCTAGATATAAAAGAATGCGTAGAACATGAATCAAAAACTACGTTCACTATTCTTGAATGAATAACTAGAGTACCTGTCACCACTTCATTGTCGAGGTTTACTTCGATAGAAGTGATGTAAAAAGCTCTTCCTTGTTGTCTTGGAGGTTGTTGGTTGCCTCCGATAACCCTTGGATTAGGGAACTGATTTGCAAAATGACCCAGTTCATTGCATTTATAGCATTGAACAACGCGTTGAGGCTTGAACGGAGCGTTCCTCTCCTCTGTCGCAGCTGCGGGTCCTTCTTGCCGATAGTTAATAGCTAGGTGCCCTTCTCTTCCACACCTGAAGCATTTTATCGTCCCCTTAAGGAAATTTTCAGGGTTTTTCTTTCCGCACTTTTGGAAAGTGGGGTTCTGGAACTTCTTAGCACCATTGGATTTATCATCGGACCACCAGCATTGAAGTCCACCTTACGCTTCTTGTCCCCATGATACCCCTGTGATTCTCCGATCTTCATTTCAACCTTGAGGGCACATCGGACAATTTCCTCATAGCTGTCGAAGTCACGGATTGCTAATGCTTTCCGCAAGCTAGGCTTCAGCCCACCAATGAAGTGGTCAACCTTGCATTCGTGGGTAACGACAAAGTCGGAAGCGTATTGTGCAAGCCTTGTGAAGTTTGCCTCGTACGCTCCCACAAATTCTTTATCTTTTTGCTTTAGGGAAAGAAAGTCCCTTTCCATCTTAATATGGAGGGTGCGTGGAAAATATTTATCGAAAAAAATCTTCTAGAATTCCTTCCATTCCAAAGCCTTGATATCCTCCTCAGGCTTTATATTTTTGATCAATGTCCACCATTGATCAGATTCACCCTCTATACGATAAGCCGCCAGGAGAACCTTCTCTTGTTCATAACATTGGAGGATGGAGAATATCTTTTCAATGGAGTTGATCCATTGTTCAGCAATCGTGGGATAGGATGATCAACT
This sequence comes from Viscum album, assembly GCA_963277665.1. Lineage (NCBI taxonomy): Eukaryota > Viridiplantae > Streptophyta > Magnoliopsida > Santalales > Viscaceae > Viscum > Viscum album. The sequence goes on from OY728132.1 coordinate 470,741,324, forward strand.
AAAAGTTGGAGGCCTTTTCCACATGAAGCTCTCAAGAGTGACTTTTTCCTTCTTAGGGGGGTTTGGACATTCCTCTTGACCCGTGTTTCTATTCAAAACTTCAGTTGGCTAAGAGAGAAGTGTGACAAAGTTCGTGATTCCCGCTCCCATTGGATTGGGCATCTCATTAGTACAATCATCACACTGATCTTCACAACAGTTGTTAGCCCGAGTCCTCCTATTACCGACCATTGGCTATAATAAAAGGAATGTTAGGGGTAACACATAAAGGTTAATCCAAAGACAAATGTTGATGACTTATAAATAAAATTTTATTTCCTTAACTCATGAGTCTATAGGCTTCAATCTAGGCTTTTCATGATCTACTTTATAACATATATTCTTAGGGGCATTTTGCCCATAATAAGGGTTCATACCAAGATTGTGAATTTATCAAAACATATCCCCCGGGAGTGTCGTAACCAAGAGTGCAGCAAGGCCCGTTTTCATGCACCAGTTCCCATTCGAGTCTAGTTCAAAGTGGTGTTTTCGGGTTTTACCCCTAGGATACATCTATGTCAGAGCTGCCTTTACCTGCTCGTATCCAGACAGGGATGTATTTGTTTGATAAACCACTTACTTAGTATTTACCAAATCTTAGGGATGTTTTTATTACACTTAGTATTGTATCTAAGGCTTTACTAGGGTTTTCCTAATCCCAAAAATAACTAAACCTATCCTCTGATACCAACTATGACAACCTTGCATTTTATTACAACTTAAACATGATTCATTACATAAAACATCACTTGATACAACAAAGAAGATCGAGAGGTTTAGTGTCTTTGGGGCTTAGGATCATTACATAAAAACTTAAAACATGAAATACAACATCTTTATTGAAAACTTCCTTTACATGACCACTACATTCCCTTGTACTTATCATTGCATGGGATAACCTGAGGACATGCATAAGAAAAGGATGAGCTATAAAGCCCAGTAAGGGAGTACACATGGAATAACATGAGGAGTACAATACATGTTAGACAATAGGCATATCAATAGATCATAAAAGAAACATGAACATAAGGGCATGATAAAGCATGATAATCATAACATGGAAATGTGGCAACAACACTTAACATTGAATTAGAATGAGCCAAGGCTCATTGCACATAGAGCACGAGTAAACCCTCATTGCACATGAATCACGAGTAAACTCTCGTTGCACTTGAATTAGCATGAGTCAACACTCATTTAACTTGATGTATCATGATACTATACTTTACCCAATGCATTGGAGCGCTATAAGGGTGCACCCTTCTTAAACATTTCATTTCATGCATAAGTGTGCCACATCGATCATAAAACATGGATTCATAAAACATAATCATTTATTCCATGATAAAGGAATGTGGAATTAATACATGAAACTTTACAATAAATAAGTAAATGTGCATAAAGTTGAATACCCTTGATGGAGAAATGGGCATGGTATTCACTACACAATGACATTGGCTTAAAAAATCGGTGTGATTTCGGCAGCGTAACGGCGTGACATAAGAATTCAAAAAAAAAGGTTGATGAGAGAGAAAGGGGTTCCTCATCATATTTACATGTAATGGACAGTAAGGAGGCAATATAGATACATGTCCCAACAATTGAAATGGAATTTAGATTCATGATACAAAAGTATTGCTTGAATGTAAAAGAAGAGAGAGAAGTTCCTTTCAGAATTTCGGCATAGTAACGGGTGTACATGGGAGACATTAAATGAGAGAGAAAGGGGTATCCCATAATTCAAACATAAATAGGGCAGTATGAGGGAGGTTTGAAACCATACCCCAATATTAATAATTGAAATTAAAAGGGAAATACAACATAATGAAAATTGACAAAAATGAGAAAGGAAGAAAAAACCCTTACATGGAAGTGTGCTTCCAAAGGCTAGAGAGAGGCTTGTGAGAGGCTTCTTGGGAGCTTGGGGAACCTTGGGAGGATTATAGAGAGATTAGGGCAGAGGCTGGACGAACTCCAAGGGATTTTAGTGAGGAGGAAGTGGGAGCTTGTGTGGGTTTATATAGGAAAGGTGAGAGAATTCTTTATTATTTAGGTTTGGGACCCCTTATATTAAATTAATCCAAACCACAAACCATACCATGGTTTTTGCCCATGGTTTCTGGAAAAGGAAAGAGGAAAATAATATTTTACAAGCCCAAGGTCCTAACTTATTAAAATATTAGGGTTTCTTATGTGGAGGTGAGTCACACTCCCATGGAAATTAATTTAAAAAGGCAAAGTGTTGAATAAGTCTTGAGGGGTTCATTAATGCTTTGAAAAGTAAGTCAAACAAACCCAAAATCACTTTATTTTAATGGTAAAACATATATTGGCCGAACTTAAGGATTATGGTATTTTATTACATCACCATTGGGTCATTATGATGTCATAATACACATTATATATTTAAATGGTATTTAATTTTTACCCAAAAATTTGACAGTCTCAGAAAATTATGAAAAATTCACCGTTGGATAATTTCGACGTCCTGATTCCAGAAATGGCATTTATTTTATCTAAATAAATTTCTAAATATGTTAATTTTCACTTTTAAAATAAAATCCAACATTTATCGAAAATTCACGGGTTTTGACAGAAATGGCTTTCAAACCTTAATAAAAATTTTAATTGCATTCATAAAATTATAAGATCATTTATATTTAATAAAAATTAATTTAATATTAATAATAATATTTCATTAAAATATTATTTAATTCAAAAATCCCTGAATTTAATAAAATTTAATTCTTAATTAAATAATAACTAAAAACACCATTTGTTTTTTAAAAACTATTTACAATGTATCAAAAATGACTAGAAATTATATTCATTATTGTATACAAAAAATAATGTACATGAACATAGTACTAATTATTTGTTACATAACCCCTTAAAACAGCGGTATAAGACCTAAGGGTAAGGTGTGCAATGGTGACAGGCTCTTGGGGCGGCTCGGATAACATCTCTCGAGTGGTAATCTCTATCAACTTCCACTTTTCCCGTAGACGGTCACATTCAAGCTTGACATAATGAAGCTCAGCTTGGGATTGGTCAAGGGCAAAGCCCAAGGATGCCACCTCTTTTCTGAGCTCCGAAAAATGGGCTTCGTATGGGGAAATTATACTGGGTGAGGCCATCGCTTCCTTTGTCTGAGTAAAAATTGTGTTCGTTAAAGCCTTATATTTATACTAATCATGTGATCACTATTCAACGGCTATAAAAGTAACGGTCACAACTCTTATCATAAAACCAAAGAGGTTAAAAAACATTTTTCATAAAGAGACATTTAATTGGATCAAGAGGCATTTTCCATTAATGAAACTTTGGGTCGTTACACTGCACAAGATACAAACACATGCGGGAAAAGACCGTGCAGGGGTGAGTATAACAATACTTAGTAGGCACTCCAAAACCCAAAACAAAATAGTGCAAATGAAAGGAAACAGTCTGCTCATCCCAGCTAGAGGGAACCCAGATGAGAGAGAAACTCCATCTCGTGACCATCCTCAGCTAAACACAACTAGTCGGCTCAATCCAGGTGTATTCCCATACATACACCTTGAACATCCTCTTAGGAATACGCCCAAACATATATCTTGAACATCTTCCCATGTATACTCCCATGCATATACCATGAACACCTGCTCAGATATACGTTCTTATGTATACCAAAAACATCCAGAAATACTCAGCTCATGCACCAAGACACATGAGGTACTGACCTCATCACCAACAACGGTTCACAACCAGGAGAGCAAACTCCATGATCACTATCATCACAGATGAAACTCATCCAAGAGATACACTCCATCGAGTCCCACACAAACATCCCAGATGCTCACCCGAGAGATCACTCTCATTGGATATCATCACTAAGAAAGTCACACTAAAATAGCAAAAACACCAAAATCCTCAGATAGAGGATCACTTCTAGGGTCTGCTAAGGGATTCCCAAACCCACACCGGTATTCAAAGATCTCACAGATAGGGGATCACTCACAGGATCCACTGGGGGATAACACAACCCGATTTGGTATTCGAAGATCTCACAGATAGGGTATCACTCCCAGGATCCGCTGGGGGATACCACAACCCGATCTGGCACTCCACGGAATCACATCACTTAGATAAAGGATTGTTTCCCGTCAAGGTGGTCATGATGATACTGCAACCCCATATGGTATAACTCACATTATATGGGATCAAACCGACGATGCACCAACCCTACTGAAACCACGCGCTGAGTAGGGGATCATATAACCAACGATGCCGCAACCCTGCTATAAACCCCATACTGAGTAGGGGATAGTATACCCGATAATGCCACAACCTTACTGAGCACGGACCAAGGAATAGGGGATCATATTTTGGATGATGCCAAAAACCCTACAAGGGTTAACCTGCTTGGTAGGGGATCTCCGCCCATGGATAAGCGGTAATAGTGATACTAAGAACCCGATCTAGGGTAGCGAAGCTAGAGGATCCCACCCCAAGCCCACCAGAGGGATGCCACAACTCTAACAGATTAGAGATCCTATCGAGGGGATCACAAACCCAAACCATGGTTGTGATTCCACACGAACTCTCGTAGGAGAGAACCAAGGGAGTACCCTCAACCACTGCTGGTCCAAACGTCGCAAACTCGAGCAACCTGCAACATCGCCACACTGCACACTACCTAGGCTGATACTGTGGACAAAATCGTTGTCTACGCAAAAAAACACATAGGATAGGCTATTTACTCGCCCTAAATGGACAAATGGTGAACAAGCTACTATTCATCGTAGCTTGCCCATGTGGGGCCCACACCATGATCCCAAAACTCATCAAGAAGATCACACCATTGCGATACCCTCAGAAAAACCCATGAGATCAACTACTCGATCGTCCAAAATGGACACCTGGTGAAAAAGGTAATATTCACCGTATCCATCCCAGGTGGGGCCCACACCACAATCCTGAAACTCTTCAAGAGGATCACACCATTGCGATCCCCTCAGAAAAACACATGGGATCGACTACTCGATCGTCCAAAACGGACACCCAGCGGAAAAGTCGTGTTTCTCCGTAAACGCCCAAAACCAGCCTCGTGGGGCCCACATCCTGATCTTTTTCCCAGTGCCCAGAAACTATCTTAACAATTATGTCTTACTATCAGGAACACAATTTCACTGACGGCACGTCAATTGGACATTCAGTGTAAAAGCTACAGCGGGTCGAAGTTGGATAATAATAAAATATTATTATTATTTCAATCTTTCGTAGCCCTGGGCCACAATACTGACTCATAAAATTCCCAAAGTGAGTTCAAAATGTCCGTCTCGATGCAAGGAATGTGTTGCTGTAAATGGATTTCAAATCAGAGTTATGGTTTGCGGGTTATGGGGGTTTAAAGAACCCCCAGAATAATCTGGCCGGATCACCATAGGGTTGCTGGAAACCATCGTCTGCCTGACCAGATCACCGCCGCCTGCTGAAATCCACCGCGCCACCACCACGCCGCCGCTGCCCTTGCCAAAAACCACCATTTCCACCACCGTAAACTGGTATTTTTTTTTCAGAAAACATTCGGGAGCCACCGGAAGCACCCCGGTGCTCCAAAATCAGATCCGAAAAATGTTTAAGAAACCTCAGGACCCAAACTACACAACCCTTATGAAGATTTATATAAATAAAATGCATAAATGGAATACGGGATTTTAAAACTCAAACTTCCTACCTCGGGGGAAAAATTCCAACGCTTCTAGGCCAGATCTGCACTCTGAAGCTGTTGTTGCACCATCCGGGAGCGATCGTCTTCAAGATCTTAATCCGACGACACCTTGTTTCTTCGATCCACTTCATTCGTCACTTGAAGAAGGAGGGAGGGGCTTCCCTGCATATTCCATGGGGTGGGGAAGAAAAGTTGATTTTTGTTTTAATTTTTATTAAAACAAATATCAACTTAGCTTTCCAGCCTGACTCGCCCCCGACTCGACGCCGGGTGCTGACTAAAATTAAGTCACCTCTAGGGTAAACACGACATTCTAAACTCAATTTCATGATCAAAATTTTAATCTAAAACTTTGTTCAGGAGTTATTCTAACTTAAAATCATAAATAAAATATTCCATTTATTTACGAAAACACCCCTGGTGGGTTTTCTCACTGCAGGCCCGCGCCCGCAATGTTTACACCCCGCTTAGGGTAAACAGCACGCTTCGGATGCAACCGTTCCCTCAGATTCCCATTCTGAGCTACCATTTAAGATATAACACACCCACAAAACATGTATAGTATAAAAATACTTAATCTTTTTATCAAATTAATTTTGGGCACACTAGGCCTCGGAATCGCACGACATCTTCGCGCCTAGCTCTGGAATTATTCATAATAATATTCCAAAGTCTGATAGGGCCAAAACCCGAGTCGCTACAAAAATTGTATGTTTATGGCCCCAAATTTGGGAGTGTGGGTTTAAAGTTTCACTGTTGGGATTAGAGCATGGTTTAGATAAATTTAGAGGTTGGGATGTTAGTTGAGAATAATATAAGGTCGATCATAATTTAAAATGTATAGGTAAAATTTAGGTAGGTTGTGGGAGTATTTAGTATTTAATTTTTTTTAGGGATTAATATAAAATAACTTTAGTGAAAACACTAGGGACAAGTATAAGGGATGAGTCTAAGTGTTGAATAAAATCCATAAGTTTTGGAAGAGTTTATATTTTATGGTCCCCCTAGAAATTAAATAACTATATAGATACTGTAAAGTGGATGCAGTTGTGGTATAGATGCACCTAGGGATAATCAACCTAAAAAAGTCTAGTTGAGTACTGACTCAATATTCACTCTGGTGTACAATTAATGAGCCTAAGACTGCACTCCTGGTGAGGCAGTCCTAGTAAGGAATTCCTAGGGGATATGAATTAGTAAATCACATTCTCATTACAATACATTATGATGAAATTATTGTGTTATCGAATTAGGTTAAGTAATATAAGGGAACTCAATATAAATAAAATTATAGTGAACTGAGAGTGATTTAAGTTGAAATAAAAGATAATTTAATACTTTCAATGAAGAATACATTTTTATTGTAAATTTTTCATGTAATTATATTAAAATAATTCTATAACGGTGTTAATTATTAACCACTCATAATTAAATTCTTTAAGTTTTAGTAATGTCTAAAGCCTAAAGGAACCAAGTTAACAATGGATGTCATAGAAAATACAGATATTTAAAAATGAGCCTCTTAATGAGATAAGAGATGCAATGAGAAATCATGTGATTGCTAAAAACAAAATATCATCAATTATTATCAATAATATGAACATAGTTGACATCCAAAAAACCAATGAAAATAAGTATTTATTCTCAGGTAATTTCTAGTGATGAAGATGATAAAGGAAAAATGATTCCATCTACTTCATGTAAAAAATTCAAGAAGAATCACCAAGGGAAATGTATTGATTGAAATTAAAGATAATTTATGTGTATAAAAAAAGGAAATATAGAAACTAATTATGGAGAAAAATGAAGTTTTCAGTTAAAAAATGTTTTAAAAAATGTTCTTCCTAGTCATAAATAAGATATTAATATAGAAACCTCATTCGAAAATATATATTGAGTTATATAAATATTTTAGAATTCCTTTGTTAATTTTATTAGTAAGTGATAATTAAAATTGTTAGGATTCCATTTATTTAAGGTAGAGAATTTAACACCCTAAGATTTTAATATATGATTACCTTTAATCAAGTCAATGTTTTTGATAGCTTTCTCTACACACAAGACCAAATGTAAACGAAATAAGGATATAATTAGATAAGATATGAATATTTAAGTATGATAATTAAAACCTAGCCATTAAATAAGTGGGAATAAATATAAGTATATTTTCTAAAAAAATTATATAAAGGAATATAATGGTCACTTTTAAGACCTATGACATTCAATTGATATGTCTAAAATAACTAATATAGATATTTTATTCATAGAAATGTATGTTTATAAATATTGAATTTTTATGTGATGTGAATATTTATTCCAATAAAATTGTGATCAATGTTGAAAAAGTATTTTTTAAATGAATTATTTCTCAATACTAATTTAATAGTAAATGACTTGAAATAAGATTGTGAATGGTTAATATTATAAAAAATTCATTTTCAAAAAAAAAATTTCATTATATCCCATATTTTTTATTTAAAATTTAAATTATAAATATGTATAATTTTAATTTAAAAATTAACTTATTTTATATAATCATGTAAATATTATCCTAAGATGGATTTTATGGATTTTTATGGAATGCTTGATTTTAATTTAAATATTTTACTATACAATTTTTAAATATACCATGAATTTATAACATCATTAGAATATATAAATTTTTGAAAAAAAATTCAGTAAAAAATATATGTTTTATAAGTAACATTCTACATTTTAAAATATTAAGTTTAATTTAAAAACCTATATTTGATATTTTAGAAATTAATTTATGTTCTTACCTAATATATTTTTAATAAATTATAAAATTAGTATTTTAAAATTAATATTTACCACTAAAAGAAATTGAATCAAATAAAAGGGATTTAAAATTTTTAATCATTAGGTACAAATTATCATGTATGAATCATTTTATTTTTATTCATAAAGTTTAAATAACTTAGGTAAAAACTTGATATTGCGGTAAGAGTATATTATGTTTAAAAGGAATAAACCTAGTAAAAAGGATAAAACATATTGAAAACATGTGTTATAATGTGTGGTTGGGGACTATATCGACCTATACTCTATTATTTCTCACTTTTAGAACCATTGACCTTTTAACAGTGTCATTCTAATCCTAAAAATAATGGGTGTTCACAAAAGTTCCCTTTTATTCACTAACAAAATGCGAAATTTCCACCCATTCATACCACACCCATTCCTTCAAATTTATTCTTTAAAATATTCCATTTTCTCCTCTTATAATCCCTTATTAAGTTTATAATAATTGTTTTCTCAATTAGTTCACCTAAATTATAACACCCCAAACATTTTATGGTATGTTGCTCTTAAATAATTTTTATTCATTAGATAGCCTATATTTCATGAAGCACTAAGTATTTTGTAAAACAAAACATTATAGAATAAAGTTATATGTTATCCATTAAACATAAATTTTCCACTTCTATGTTTTGAATTTCAAAAAACAGTCATATAGAGTGGTGACCAGTAAGTCATTTGATGTTTGATAGAACCAACTTGATTTTTTGATGAATAGTAACATACCCTTATGAATAGTAATATTACCCTTATAAATAGTAAATAATGATAATATTTTATTTTCTTAAGGTAATAAGATAATGAGAATTTAATTGATTTTTTAATGTAATAAAAAACTAATTATACCTTTAAATTGTTATTTTTCGAATTAACTTTGATTTTATTTGAAAATTAAATTAAAAATACTTAGAATTTTTTTAAATGGAGTTCATTTTTTAAGTCTACATGTCAAGAAATGGTTAGGGTGAATTTTTGGGATTTTTCTAAAATACTTTAATTTTTCGTGAATAGTAAAAACACATATTTGAGTTTTCAGTAGTTTAATGACATCATAATGATGTAATAATTAATATAAAAGGCTGGTAGAATTTTTTACAGTATATTATCACATGAGTTGTCCGAAGTGGCTTAAACCATGGGCAAAATACCATGGGAATTCCCATGGTTTTTCGAAAACCACTAACGAGGTGTCCCTTTTAATTAATAAAAAACTCTCTCTTAATTACTATAAATACCCACTCACCCCCATTCGTTTTCATTCATTCCAAAATCAATATCCTAGAATATGTGGTGGTATTACCTCCCTAGGTGTCCTCCCAAGGTGTCCTTAATCCTCCAAGGTCCCATCCTTCAAGATCTAGGAGTTACTCTACAATGTAAGGGAATCCTTCATTCTCTCCATTTAGTCGACACTTCCTTTATGTTATCTATTTGATTTTCCATTATCATATGTTGGGGTTTGATTTTATGTGTTCTTATTATAGTTGTTTTGATTTAAATATGATGAGATACCCCTTTTCTCTCATCATTTCATTTTACGAAATTTTAAGTGATGCCGTTAGGTTGCCAAATTTTCATAAGGGATCTCTCACCTTTTCTTTTATTTTCAAGTTCATCTTTTTTCTTTTTCTCTCTGCACCTCATCTGTCCAAATGACCATGATAAACTCCATTATCATCTATATACTGTAATTATATCATGTTAATGGAATAACTATCATAAATATCATTACTCCCTCCCTTTTATTTTTATAAACGAAATCAACATCCATGAGGTTCCAATTTATAAACTTTGTGGATGACAGAGTTTTTTTCTTCACTTTCTCCTTCATTACTGTTCATGAAACCATTTTAATGGTTGAACCAGATAATAATATATGTATTTTATCTCATTAATTTTTTTGGAATCCATAGAATCTCATAATATAAAATAATAATACAAAACAAGTTCATTATGAACAAAATGTCCAAGTTAATCTGAATAATTGTAATAAATTTTAAACTAATGAATCATCATCATGGTATATAACCCAAAATCATTATAAGATCATTTATATCTCCTTAATTTAATTAATAATATATATTAACAATTTTCTATGATTAACCACATTTCAAATGAACTTCTATTGATGAAAATAAGTAAAAAATCATGAAAACCAAGGAAGAAAATGCTTCCAAAACATGAAAATCAAACCTATTAGAACCATGAACGAACCTAACAATATTATAATAAATAAATTACATGTATAGTAGGTTATTTTTTTATTAATTAATGAATCTAACTTTTATTATTCAGGTCATTAAAACAAATGAAGAACACACTTGAGCATAAGGCAAGGGGTTTCTTATCTCACTTTCATTTCTGTGATATTTTCATTATTCGCCGCTTATTTCTTGTATGTGGTAAATGTGTACTAACATTTGATATATAATAACATGATTTATATTTATATTCATGTTATTCAATTATTGATTTTAGGGTTATTAAGTTTTGGTCATATGATTCGGCCGATTACATTGTGGTAAGAGACTTTGTCTCAACTACTATTTTGTTGTGACTAAATTTTAATGGTGCTCATAATAATATTTATGTGGTGTACCTACTTCCCATTTGAAATCTCTTTTCATTTGAAATTATGTTTATATTAAATATCCATAATCACATATCATGGATATTTTTTTTGTCTAAACCTATACTATTTTACATACGGTGTTTATTCGGAATGCTATTTCAATTATGGAAATATTGATAAATCATTATAATGTAATCTATATGGATATTAAAAGGGAATATTTCTCTTATATTTAATCAATGTATAAATAATTATTTGGACATCCAGTTTATGGTGGGACCCCTTATATTCCCTCGATGCATCGGTAGGTCTCATGAGACAAATCAGTTTGATGACAAACCCTTCGAGTTTGTTTCGAAAAATCAGATGAGGTTTTACCCACAGAACTAAACCATTTTAACGGTATTATGGTTTCATGTGCTAGATACATGACTTCCAATTAATAATCATTCTCTTTATTCATAATTAGTTATTACTATCCATGAGGTTTTCACTATGACAAAATCTATAGATGCAGTTTCATTCTCAGTTTATTAATGGCGTGAGTTTTTCATTTATTCACCATGCCTTGTTGATAATGTCAAATTGTTTACAATTTAGTTATTATTGATTCATTCTTCTGATATTTATAACCCTTTATGAATGTTTGAGCTAACCCCTTTTATTTTCTACCTTCAACAGGTGATGAAGAGGAGATCATTTATTGAGTTCTTGTGGATGTCGTTTTTAGTTTTTGTTATGTATTGTATTTTGTAACCTTCTCCAATGTAATTTGAGTTACATTTATGTATCTACTTTCTTCAATACTACTAAACTAATCATTCCTTTGGGATTTTAATTCCTTCTAACCATGAAAATATAACAAGTAATTCACTATCTCTGGTCTTGAGGGGTTGGGGTGTTACAATTGGTATCAAAGGAGGTTTAGTAGAAAACATGAAAACTAAAGTAGAAAATGTATAGTTGGGAACAAAGACCTAAGGTAGTATTTGAAGATAAATTTAAAATAATTTCCTAGTATTTTGGTAAGGAATATATTATGTGGATCTTTCAAGAAATACATCCTTGTCTGGATACGAGCAGGTAGAGGCGGCTATGGCACATATGTATCTAGGGGTAAAACCCAAAAACACCACTTTGATCTAGACTCGAACAGGAACTGGTGAAAGATAATGGGATTTTCTGCACTCTTGGTTATGACACTTCTAAGTGATATGCATAGGATAATTCACATTTTCTTTACAATCCATTATGAAGGGGTTTAATGTAATTTTTTTTAGAGAAACCATGTCTATAAGATTAGCTATGCATAAAATTTAAATCTATATTGAGTGCTTTTCTATTTTAAATTCATAAACTAATCTAGTGTATCCCATTATTTAGAATTGTCAAATAACAAAAGAAGGGGAATCAATATTCGTGGAAAAGGTAGGGATCTCCCTACTGAGAAAGTCAACACAGTAAATGTTGGAGAAAATCTGATCATGACCATATTTGGGAAACATACTCAGGTTGTAATGAATAACTATTCTACACCTGTGTTGGATCGTTTCATGTGGAAGAAGCCCCCATCTTTTTGTGGGACTACTAAACCAGTGGTTGTTGAGCAATGAATAAAGTCCCTTGAAAATATATTCATGGAATTAAGATGCAATGAAAATTAAAAGGTATTACTGGAAGTATATTTTCTCATGGGCGACACTGGTCAATGGTAGTCCTTGATTCAGAATACCACGGAGGAAGAAGAAATAGAAGATATGGAATGGAGGAATTTTAAGTAAATATTCTTTGAAAAATATTTCCCGCCTGAGCAATGAACTAAAATGAAGAGAAAATTCCTTGACTTAAAGCAAAGGGAAGAAGATAGTGTTGCAGAGTATGAGGCTACCTTCACAAGGCTAGCCAGGTATTCCATATATTACGTACGAGACTCAACAGACAAGATTGATAATTTATTTTAAGGTCTTAAGCCAAGTTTTAGAAGGACACTGACTTCTTAAACATTTTCATCATATGATTAAATTGTATCAAGTTCCATCAAAACAGAGAAGGAATTTTCTAGATCAAATTTGTTCAAGGGGAACCAAGATAAGAAGAGGTACTCTGATAACTAAAGGAAAGGTGAAGTGCCAATGAAGAACAAGGGAACAAATAAATTCCCATGATGCAAAAATTGTGGAAAGAATCATCTCGGTAAATTCTTAAAAGGAAAGAGAGTCTGCTATAACTGTGTAGAAAAGGGTCATTTATCTCATAAATTCCAGGGGAAGAATCAATTTGATGATGTTCAATGCTACAATTATAAAGAGATGGGACATTATGAAAATGAGTGTCCAAATCTACAAGGAAAAATGCCTCAGAAAAAGCCAAGAGATCAAGGGAGAGCTTATGCAATTACAACTGTGGAAGTTGAAGTTCCTAATGGTGTGGTGGTAGGTACTTTAACTGTTTCCTCAAACATAGCCAACACTTTATTTGATTCTGGATCATCGCATTCATTTATATCATCCGAGTTTTCCAAGAAAATTAGTGATGTCCAATTTGATTTAAATAAAGTGTTATCAGTCAAAACTCCTAGGGGATATATCATTGCAACCAAGGCATGTCAATTAGTCCCCCTCGTGACACATAAACGTGCTTTAGTTTCCAACTTTATCATCATTCCAATGACTGACTTTGATATAATTATCAGTATAAATTGTTTGTCAAACTATGATGTGAATATTTATTTCAAGAAAAAAGAAGTTACAATTTTTGAAAATGGTATAAAATTTCTTAACTTTAGAGAAGAGACCTCTCCATCTAATTCTTATCTAGACCCACCCCCAGTAGCTCTATTGAATGTAATTCTTGGAGAGGAAGATAACCCAATATCTATGGGTGAGGAAAGAAATTTTCAAATTTAATATGTGCATATAGTGCAATAATACATTGATTTGTTTCCAAAGGATTTACCTAGACATCTTTCAGAGCGTGAAATTGAGTTTTCCATTGACTTAATTCCTAGTGCAAGACCTATATCAAAGACCCCCTAGAGAATGGCCACTGTGGAGTTAGTGGAGAAAAAGAAACATCTAGAGTAGTTGAATGAAAAAGGATTTATTCAACCTAGTATTTCTCTTTGGGTAGCCCCAATCTTGTTTTTCAGAAAGAAAGATGGATCCACGAGTCTATGCATTGATTAAAGGGAAATAAATGCTATTACAATAAAGAATAAGTATCCTCTGCCCTGAATTGATGATTTATTTGATCAACTTCATGGAGCTCAATACGTTTTTAAGATTGAACTTCGATCCATATATCATCAACTGTGAGTGAGGAAGTAAGATATTCCAAAGATAACATGTTGAACCAGGTATGAACTTCACGAGTTTACAGTGATGCATTTTGGACTGAATAATGCACTATCTGTTTTCATGGATTTAATTAATAGAGTTTTCAAGGAATATCTTGATAACTTTTTTGTGGTATTCATTGATGATATGCTGGTATACTCAAAAATATATGAAGACCATGAGGATCACTTACAGATTATTCTGAAAACTCTAAGAAGAAATGAATTTTATGGGAAGTTTAGCAAGTGAAAATTCTGTCTTCAATATGTTTCTTTTCTAGGCCATATTGTCTCTAAGGATAGAATCCTAGTTGATCCTGTGAAGACAAAGGCAATCCAAGATTGGTCAATTCCAACAAACAAAACCGAGGTTAGCGGTTTTATTGGCTTAGCAGGTTACTATCGGCATTTCGTTCAGAATTTCGCTCGACTGGCTAACCCACTAACCAAGATCACACGTAAAGGAGTTAAGTTTGAGTGGACAGAAGAGGGTATGGAATTATTCGAAAAATTGAAAAGAAGATTTTTCAATGCTCCAATTTTGACTCTTGCATCTGTAAGTGATGGATTTGTGATATACAGCGATGCATCAAAGAATGGGTTGGGTTTGCATCCTTATGAAAAATGGTAAAGTTATTGCTTATTCATCAAGGCAGTTGAAGACTCATGAGAAAAATTATCCAACACATGATATTGAGTTAGCATCTATAATCTTTGCTCTGAAGATATGGAGACATTATCTTTACAGTGAAAAATGTGAGACATACATAGATCACAAGAGTTTAAATAAATTTTCACACAAAAAGAACTCAACATTACGCAAAGGAGATGGATCAAGTTACTCAAATATTACAATTGTTCAATACACTACCACCCAGGAAAGGTGAATAAGGTGGTAGATTCATTAAGTAGGAAGGATCATGGACTTCTAAATCAAATAAGGATTTAGAGAGATCCTATATTTTTTGATCTAAAAAATATGGATATGGGAATTTTTAAGGAAGGGGAAATTTATTTTCTCTTATAAAAGATATCTAATCCATCTTTATTAGAGAATATAAAAAGATCTCAATCTGATGATGATAATCTACATAAGAAAATTAATGTTGTCAAGGATGGGAGACTAGCTGACTTAGTTTATAATGAAGGAGTTCTGAAATTTGGGAAGGGGTTATGTGTTCTATCAGTACCTGATCTAAAAAGGGAACTATTAGACAATTCCCACAGCTCAAATTTCTCTATACACCCGGGTACCAACAAGATGTACCGAGATATGAAGAAATATTTTTGGTGGGATAATATGAAGCTGGAAATTGAAGATTATGTGTCAAGGTGTTTAGTTTGTCAACAAGTGAGGACATAGAGACAACATCCCAAAGGAGTGATTCAACCACTACCTCTTCCTATGTTGAAGTGGTATAACATTACGATGGATTTTATCATTGGACTACTGAGGACACATAGAAGGAATGATGCCATATGGGTAATTGTTGATCGTCTCACAAAATCAGAACATTTCCTTCCTATAAGAGAGGATTTACCACTTGAGCGTCGGGAAAGGTTGTATATTAATGAAGTTTTAGGACTTCATGGTGCACCTCTATCAATTGTATCCGATCGAGATCCCTGATTTACATCAAAATTCTAGACAATTATCCAGAAGGCTTTGAATACTGAGCTTCGTATGAGTACTGCATATCCCCCTCAAACCAAAGGATAGTCTAAAAGGACTATTGAAACTCTGGAAGACATGCTGAGATCATTATCTCTTGATTTCCAAGGTATGTGGGACCAATACTTTCCTTTTGTGAAATCTTCTTACAAAAATAACTTTCATTCTTGTATTTAAATCGCTCCATATGAAGCATTATATGTAAAAATTTGTCGAACTCCAACTTATTGGGACAAAGTTGGTGAGAGAAAATTTGTAGGCCCAGAACTTATTGAAGAGACCACAACAAAGGTGAAGAATATCCAAGCCAATATTAAAGTAGGTCAAATTAGGCAGAAGAGTAATGCTGACAACCAGAGAAATGATATTGAATTTCAAGTGGGAGATCATATCTTTATAAAAGTATCTCCATGGAAGGGTGTCCTAAGGTTCACTAAGAAAGGGAAACTGAGCCCCAGGTACATCTGACCATTTGAAGTTCTAGAAAGAATTGGAGTTGTAGCTTACCGTTTAGAGATGCCCCCAAATCTCTCTAGTGTTCGTGATGTGTCCTACATATCATTGTTAAAGAAATACATGTTTGACCCAAAACATGTACTCACATATAAAGAAATAGAAATGGAACCTAATTTGTTATACTGTGAAGAGCATATCATGATTCTTGACACAAGGGAGAAGATATTGAGAAATCGGACAACTCTTCTAGTAAAGGTTCTTTAAAGAAACCAAAATATTGAAGAAGCAATATGGTAACCAAAGGATTTCATTATGAAGAACTACCCACAACTTTTTGTGGTCTTTATACATAAAATTTCGAGGAAAAAATTTCCAAAGGAGGGAATAGTATAACACCCCAAACATTTTATGGTATGTTGCTCTTAAATACTTTCTATTAATTTGATAGCCTATATTTCATGAAGCATTATGTCTTTTGTGAAAGAAAACATTATAGGAGAAATTTATATGCTATCCATTAAACATAAATTTTCCACTTCTATGTTTTGAATTTTGAAAAACAGTTAACTAGAGTGGTGACCAGTAAGTCATTTAGAGTCTAATAGAACCACCTTGATTTTTTGATGAATAGTAACATACCCTTATGAATAGTAATATGAATGGTAATATTACCCTTATAAATAGTAAAAAATGATAATATTTTATTTTCTTAAGGTAATAAGATAATGAGAAGTTAATTTATTTTTCAATATAATAAAAAACTAATTATACCTTTAAATTGCTATTTTTCAAATTAACTTTGATTTTATTTAAAAATTAAAAGTAATTATAAATTTTTTTTCTAAAAATGGATTTAATTTTTGAATTCTACACGTTGAAAAATTTTTAGGGAGAATTTTTGGGATTTTTCTAAAATACTTGAAGTTTTTGTTAATAGTAAATACAAAAATTTTAGTTTTCAGTAGTTTAATGACATCATAATGATTTAATAATTAATATAAAAGCATGGTATACTTTTGTACAGTATCTTATGTCATGAGGTGTTCCAAGTGGCTTAATCCATGGGCAAATACCATGGGAAAGCCCATGGTTTTGCAAAAACCACTAACGAGGTGTCCCTTTTAATTAATAAAAAACTCTCTATTAATTACTATAAATACCCACTCACCCCCCTTCGTTTTCTTTCATTAAAAACTCAATATCCTCAAATATATGGCGGTTTTACCTCCCTATGAGTCCTCCCAAAGTTTCCTTAAGCCCCCAAGGTCTCATCCTTCATGATCTAGGAGTTACTCTACAAGGTAAGGGAATCCTTCATTCTCTTCTTTTAGGGGATACTTATTTTGTCTTATCTATTTGATTTTCCATTAGCATATGTCAGGTTTGATTTTATGTGTTCTTATTACAGTCATTTTTTTTTTAAATATTATTATATACCCTTTTTCTATCATTATTTCATTTTATGAAATTTTAAGCGACATCGTTAGGCTGCTGAATTTTTATAGGGGATCTCTCACCTTTTCTTTTATTTTCAAGTTCATATATTTTCTTTTTCTCTTCTCACCTCCTCTATAAAAATGACCATGATAAACTCTAGTATCAACTATATACTGAATTTATATAATGTTAATGGAATAACAATCATCAATATCATTAATCCCTTCCTTATATTTTTATAAACGAAATAAACATCCATGAGGTTCCAATTTATAATCTTTGTCGACGACGAAGTTTTGTTCTTCACATTCTCCCTCATTACTGGTCATTAAACCATTTTAATTCTTGAAACAGATAATAATATATTTATTTTATCTCATTAATTTTCTATAATACATAGACACTCATAATATAAAAAATAATAATACAAAACAAGTTCATTATGAACAAAACGGCCAAGTTAATCCAAATAATTTTAATAAACTTTTAACTAATGAATAATCATCATGGTATATAACACAAAATAATTATAAGATCATTTTTATCTCTTTAGTGTCATTAATAAGATATATTAACAATTCTATATGTTTAACCACATTTTAAATGAAGTTATATTCATGAAAACAAGTAAACAAATAATGAAAACCAAGGAAGAAAATGCTTCCAAAACAAGAAAATTAAACCTCTTAGACCCATTAATGAACCTAATAAGGTTATAATAAATAAATTACATGTATATAAGGTTATGGAGTTATTAATTAATGAATATAAATTTTATTATTCAGGACATTAAAACAAATTAAGAACACACTCAAGCATAAGGTAAGGGGTTTCTCATCTCACTTTCATTTATGTGAGATTTTAATTGTTAGCCACTTATTTCTTGTATGTGGTATATGCGTACTTAAATTTGATATATAATAACATTATTATCTTTATATTTATGTTATTAAATGATTAATTTTAGTTTTATTAAGTTTTGGTCATATGATTCGACCGATTACATTGTGGTAAGAGACTTTGTCTCAACTACTATTTTGTTGTGACTAACTTTGTATGGTGCATCTAATAATCCTTATGTGGTGTACCTACTACCCATTTGAGATAAATTATCATTTGAAATTATATTTATATTAAATATCCATAATCACATATCATGGATATGTTTTTTTTAAACCGTATACCATTTTACATACGTTGTTTATTTGGAAAGTTATTTTAATTATGTAAATATTGATGAATCTGTATACTCTACTCTATACGGATATTAAAAGGGAATATTTATCGTGTATTGAATCAATTTATAAAGAATTATTTATACATTTAGTGGTGGTTGGGGACCTCTATAGCCCCTCGATTCATCAGTAGGTTTCATGAGACAAATCAGTTTGGTGACAAACCTTCGAGTTTGTTTCCAAAAATCATATGGGCTTCAACCCACAGAACTAAACCATTTTAACGGTATTATGGTTTCATGTGATAGATACATGAAGTCAAATTAATAATCATTCTATTTATTCATAATCAGTTATTACTATCCATTAGGTTTTTACTATGAGAAAATCAATGGATACAGTTTCATTCTCAGTTTATTAATGGCGTGAGTTTTTCATTTATTCACCATTCCATGTTGATAATGTCAAATTGTTTACAATTTAGTTATTATTGACTCATTATCCCTATATTTGTAACCCTTACTGAGCATTTGAGCTCACCCCTTTCATTTTATACCTTCAACAGGTGATGAAGAGGAGATCATTTATTGATTTCCTGTGGATGTAGTTTTTAGTTTTTGTTATGTATTGTATTTTCTAACCTTCTCCAATGTAATTTGAGTTACATTTATGTATCTAGTTTCTTCAAGACTACTAAACTAATCGTTAATTCAGGATTTTAATTCATTATAACCATGCCAATATAACAATTAATACACCGACTCCAGTCTAGAGGGGTCGTGGTGTTACATAAATTTTCATTCCCAAGGATACTTCCAAGAAAAATTTCAAGGACTCGATGTAAGTATTACTTAATCCTTAACCATTTATTCTCATTATTTCCATTACAAATCTATCCAAACCATAGTTATATAATTACCATGGTACCATAACTATATTATATTGTTATTATATTAATGGAACAACAATTATTTATTCCTTCTAAACCACATAGAAAAAAATTTGATCGTGCGTTATGTAGATGACCGCCTCCACGAAATAAAATTTTTTCATCTTGATTTTCATTATTTATAAATAACACGAAAAATAGTATTAAAAAAATAAAAACATATAAATAATATCATTATTCTTCTTTTATAATGATATTATACACTTCTTTAACTATAAGCACCCATCGAGATATAAAGTTTTTATGTTTGGGGTTGTTTTAACCACCAACCGGAAAACTCTATAAAACTCTCTCATGGATGACTATGGGAACCTAAATACTAATGTTAATATAAATTAATAATAAAATAATTATTTTTTATGGTTCTATAAAGGTTATATTAATTATTTAACTTTTTATTAAAATATCGTTTTTGGTCTTTAAATTATTATAAACAAAACGACATCAATAAAGTTTTCACATAAACATAAGAAAAAAAATATAATAAATAAATAAATTATGATAATAAATGGTCAATATTTAATTAAATATATATTTATAAGGTTAATAATAAGGTATATAATAAACTTAATTTTATTATTTATGAGGTTAGGAATAAGTACAGAATGAATCAAGAACAAGGTATGATTTTCTTATCTCAATTTTCACCCCTTGAGATATATTTCTTATTATATATCATGTTTTAATTGGAATGGTTTATCTAATATACCTTTAATATTTTTTATAATTATTCTTTCATTATTAATTTTATTTAATTTTTTTTAAATTATATCCTTCAAGGGGTTTTAATTCAAAATCTTCTAATGTCGTAAAGGTTTTCATGGTCGTAATTCTAATTCTTTGAGACATGATACATTATTTGAACCATGTTTTACTTATATGAAGTATTTAATTACCATGGATGTATTTTTATCATAAATTTATTTTAATTCATAGGATATAATAATCGAAATCATATTCCAACTTTCTAATGGATATTAATTTTACTATTACCCCAGTAGTCAGGATTATTGGAAACTCAACTTTCATTCATAGATTTATGATATTCTATTGATATTATTTCATATAAGTTGGGTAAATTATACCATTGATTGTATTATATTATATTATTTATTTATTTTCTATTTATTTACCTCCCTACCAAAAAAATCCATGTTGAATATCCCTTACCATATAGAGTATTTTTCCTAGAAGAGATATTGATGGCTTAAATCTTCTTTTGTTGAGTTATAAATTTTTATTTAGAAAATTATTATTCAATTATCGCATTCTCTCATCCTAATTTTTTTATAAGGTATTTTATAATCCTATTTTTTTAAGTGAAGTTTTATTACAAATCTGTTTTTATTACTCTTTTAATAAATTAGTTTTTCAACCAAAAGTAATTTTAATGTATTGAAAAGGTTCCCTTAATAATAAAATTCTTAATCATTGGCACCAAATTTCCTATATAAATCTTTATGTCATTTTAAAATATTTATTATTGGTGATTATTTTTAAATTTAATAGTTTTCAAAATATTTTACTTCACCTTTTCAAAGGTTACTTTTGAAAGTGACATGTAATTTTTTATTTTCCATCAATGTTAAAAAAATTTATAAAATCTCTTTTATGTTTTTACCACCATTTACATTTTTATATTCAAAAGTTTTTACACTAATGAGATTTATGTTACATGATTTATTCTCTATTAAGTATATATATATATATATAATTTTTCTGATTAAACTTTTGGTATCACGCAATTCAATTCTTGATCCCTTCTCGTGTTATACCCTTTAATGTATTCTTTTAGAATGATGATTTTCATCAATGTAAACATCCTTCATATCATTCTTTAACTATAATAAAAAAACTATTTTTGAGAGGTTTTTTTGGAAAATCCAGCTATTTTAACCTCCTCCAATTAAAAGGAAGCAGTTATTAAAACTCGTATGTTTTTTCTCATTCAGTAGTTAATTAGTGGTGGTTTTGTTGATATTTATGGTGGTTCAGGGAAAATATTTCACCATATTTGGAGATGGTATAAAAAACATTCTAAAATATGTGATATTTATTTTCTAGAAAAATTTATTCAACCTTGTGGTAATTAAAATCACTACTAATAAAATAAAAAATATTTTTTAAAAAAAAATTCTTTATCTAGTGGGGGTTATGGATGCCATAAATAACATACGTGAAAGTTTGGTTTTGGAAAAAAAATTTAATATCTATCGATGGTTATAACCACTGTTAATAAATTTTCAATGATTAGGAAGAATTTTACTATATTTCTTTTGTGACTAGCTACTGTTTATAAAATTATCATCTTTTTAAACCGCTTCTAATAAAATAAAAAATGTATATATTAGCACCTTGAAATCTTCCATTTACTCTAGTATAAAAAAATCATATCTACAATATAAATAATTCAAAAATTGTAATGCTTAAACAAAACATACTAAATTTAAAAAAAAATAATTCATTAACAAATCATCATATTATAAAATAAATTAGTCAAATACTGTAAAAATAGTATATATAAGTTTCTTTCACAAATAGAACACAAACATATATGGATCCAACATCAATGTTTCTCTCATATGTCATGTTGGAGTTGGTTCCCTAGAACCAACTTCTGTGTACTTTATGATAACCTATATTCATATCTTCTGAATATTAATAAACTACTTATGACATCATGATTTATATTCTACGTAACATAATATGTGATAATTTCCTTAGAGTAGTTGTCTCACTAAAAGTTCATAGCAGTTCCCTACTGTGATGAAAACCCATAAGTTCTATGACACTATTATTAAATATAAGTTTTATAGATGGATGATATCATTTGAGGGACACAAATGATACAGGCTATCAGTTGTGGAGAGTTTTAGGACTTTGAGAAACATTCTCAAGGTGTACGCCTTTGGCAATATCTAGTGTAGGATATTATGATATAGAGAACCACGGGTAAGAAATACACATTTATATGTTTCATTGTATGTTTCTATATATGGATGTGTGTATTAATCCTTAGACTTTAATATTATTATTAATGAGTATTATGAGGCATGTAATTTTATGTATTTATGAAAACCATGATGAAGGATGTTCCCGGAAAGGTATGATACATTGGGTGTGTCAAGAGTAATATTGAATTAATGAGTAATGTGAGAAAGGATTGTTCCCTTTTGTCCATTAATAGAAGTTGATATCTCAATCCCATTAATGGAAATTATATAACCTAAATAAATTCATGGCCATGGTGTTCTATAGGAAATTTCAATTTTTTGGAAGTCAAAGAAATAGACATCGAGCACATAGGTTGACGGCACCAGCATGCAACCTGCTTGATTTGAGATATTATGGTAAATGGATTATATTACATAGTAAGAATCTGAATGAGGTATTATATAATTGCGACATTAACTTTGTTCTCTATGGGTTCCTTGGCATGTTGCAGGATTCTGTCCTTGGACTTTAGGCTGCTTCGCCTAATGCCACTAAGAAAGATGCCTAGAGGGACAAACACTAAGTGTATCTAAAATCTCAGTTAAATATTATATTATAATTTTTTATTTAACAAGTTGAATAAATATTAATCTCATATGTAGTTTAATAATTATTCATGTATGTTTGATTGAATATATCTCATCACTAGTTATTAGAGAGAATATATAATGTGAGAGGAATTCTTAATAAATATTTATTTTATTTTTAGTAAATATAATATTTATTTATTTATTGGTGAATAATATACTTATATTTATTTAATAAATAAATATTCATTATTAAAGGCTCGATAAATATTGTGGAGGAATGGAAGGCTGAGTTTAAATAGTCCGATGAGAAATAATAAATATTCAATATTATTTGATTAATTAATATTTAATATTATTCACAAGTTAAGTGAATGTATATAAATAATAATAGTATTATTATTATTATTATTTTACATGGTGTTTTGTAGGGATTAAATAAATAATAAATGTAACTTGTTTAGTTATTTTATTTTAACCCTACCTATATATAAACCCAATTATATAATTTTCTCTAAAATTCAATTCATTTATTTGGTTGTGCACAACAGATTTGGAGAATCCTCTTAAGCCCTAGAGAGATCCCTTATACAAGAACACTCCCAAGAACGAAGAGTTATCTTCCTACACCACGTATTCTCAAGTTTATTGAGATAAAATAGAACACTTCAGAAGCGATTCTCATGGTGATCAAAATAAGACGAAGTAAGCAACAAGATCTTCTATGCTAGCACCCAGGGATTCCTATGGATACATTATGGTATTTTTTTAATATATGTGGATCACTAAAATTTTGAATCTTCTCTTGATTCCTATAATGCAATGAAGGAACAATGGAGATATGTTTTCAGATACCAAGATGAAGAAATAATTACAATAAAGTAATTTTTTAATTAATTAAATTGATTATAAATAATATGTAATGGTACTCTGTTGGGTTCTAGAGTCTTATCCCTTTTCTATATTAATTTATTTAATTTCTTGATCACAACATTTAACATTGTGTAAAACCTCATATTAATCTTTGATCATGGAAAAAATAAAAAGATGGGTGCTCCCCATCGCACGCTTATATTGTACCCAGAACCTAAAAGTTGTATCATAGAGGTCACATAATTATTTATAATTATTTAAATATTTTTTATTGATTTACACATTATTTATTTAGTTTTTAATTCAAATTTAATCTTTCTTTTAATCTGAATTGAAATATCTTATTCTTTCACCTTTATCTCTCATAGATCTAATCAATAATATTTATTTTATGAATGAAATAATATTTAATAACTCATCTGAAGGTGTCGAATACTTTGTCTAGATAACACATGAGTAAAAACCGTGTAACTAGAGTTACACATCATGTACTTGTTTTTAATGCATCAAGAATTAATTCAGAGTTTAACTCAAATTGTGTGAATTAATGACACATCGTGCATTTATTTCTTGCATTGCATGTTGATCATGCCATCCTGGCACACGATCAAACAGAGTACATATCGTGTAGCCCATATACATGGAATGTAGTCCATTCGAGACATATATGGGCCATGTATTACCATACACAACCTACTTGACTGGTGACTGTGTAACATGGAGACCACATGCCATGTAGTCTCTTATACATATTGTGTACTCTATTTTTTCTAGGCATAGTTTACACGTCGAGTCTCTAGGTGTGTGCCTTAGATAGATGGTGAGAGATGTAAATTTTGTGTAGATCTCTTATATATTCCATGTACTTATAATAAAATAAATGGATTTAAAAATTGTTTATTATACCATGTAAACCTTATATAAATGTTGTTGAGTGTGGTCATTAAGTTGACAGGACACACCATGTGATGGGTTTTAATATGTGTGTGTGTGTGTGTTTTTTAATAATATCTGCATAATATCCAGATCATCATATCATGTATGAGTTGTATTATATTTTTTACTCTATGTGCATTGAAGCATAACACGTGACCAAAAAATCAGGTAATTCATGTAATCATTAAGTTTATAGTATACATCGTGAAGGTATGTGATAATTCACATATGATATATTTCACAAAAGTAAAACTATATACGAGTAAAATACATTTTGGGTGGATTTGAATGGTTATTCACCATGTTGCCTCCAAGGTACATTTATGTACACAGTTAATTTAAAATAAAATTATTAAAACACTAAATTTATGATGGATGAGAATATCAAGGAAATTAGGATTATAATTAAGGTAAAATAATTGATTAGTTAAAGATAATAATTAATTTATTCGAGCGTGATTTATATTAATTAAGAACTATTATGAATTGAATCTATGTTTTATTAAATATGTAATTCATTGCATGCATGTAGAAGATCATGAGCATAAATCATACCTTTTTATGAAATTTTGTTCATTTAATTTATTTTTAAATTAAATTGTTGGACTATGCGCCTTCTCTCCTCTTATTATGTAAAGGAATACGTGACCATGATTTTTTTATGTAAACCCCTTATTTCCCTCACCTTCATGTGAGTAAAATCATATGTAATGGATATAGCTCCCATGCTGGTGGATTTAGTTCAAGTTTAGAGCTGAGGAAAAACCAATCCAAGAGAGATACATAGGTGGATTGGTGGAAAGCTGTAATATGAACCTTAATTGGTTTAATGGTTTTTTCCCTAGGTCAATAGTAAGTTTATCAGTAGTTATATAAACTAACTATTAGTAAAATCTCATAATCATACCGCTTTATTATTTTATTTTTGTAAATTTTCATGGTTATTTCATTATGGATGTTTTGTCGTGATCACATGAATTAATGAAATTAATGATCATGCAAGATAAAACTAAAATAAATTGTCTTATGAAAAAATATTATCTAAGACCTGGTTAATTACATAATTAAATCCACTTAATATTAAAAATCATTAAATAAGGATAATAATTTTAAATTTATGCATAAAATAATAAAACCCTTGAAATATATATATTAATCCAGTATATCCTTCCATTACTTCAGTTAAAATCGAATCATAGTTCAAAGTGCATGACCAGCCTAAGTTGGGGTTATTCGAATTATCGATGAATTCTAACTTGATTTTTTGGGTTGAATTAATTTATTTCATATCAAGGGTTGACTTTCAAAGTAGGACCTGGTGTAATTGAGAGTCAAGGGTTGAGGAAATCTGATTTACAGATTTCAGGATTGGGGAGTCCACTCAAAAGATTAGGGAACTATGAGTTAATGTTGTTGGAATTCCAAATGCCTATCTAAAACCATTCCAGTTGCTTGACCAACCAAATTTGGGGTAATGATAAAAGGAATATGGATCCTTACTATTGTAATTCCCAAGTAATAGGATATTCTGAAGCCAATGGTGAGGGCTATTGGGTTTCGATAAAATAGTGGGAGACTAATAAATATAATATTTATTTATTTGTCTAAATTTTATCTAATAATGTACTAAAATTTTGTTCATCTTGTTTTTTAGAAAAAAAATTAAAATGAATTTTAACATCTCAATGTGATCCATACTTGAGAAGGATAACCATCTCACTAGTATAAATTTTTAGGAGTGGAAAAGGATCTTATACATTATCTTTCACTGTGAAAAGAAAGTTTTATGTGATGGAAGAACCTATTCTTGATGTGCTTGGTAATGAGGAAAGTGATAAAGAGTTATCACTATATGAGAACCATTTGAATAATTACACATATTTTCAATGTTTCATGATATCATCCATGTGAAATTAGGTTTTTATGAAACATGAAGTCATGGATGTGTATAGAATGACGTCTCACCTTTAGGATCTCTCTCAAGAGAAGATGAGAAAATAGATTTATGAGATATCCAATGTTTTTTAAAAATAATCATGGAGAGTTTATGCTAGTTGGGACTCATGTATTCATTCTTATTATCTACATTTAATGCTTATATATTTTGGGGATTAAATTTTGGGATGAGTTGTGTATAGATATCATACTTTCATCACTGCCCAAGACCTTATCTAGTTTTATTATTTATTATAATATGATAAATAATGAGAAGAGTCTTTTTGAAATTCTTACTTTGATTCTCCATGTAGATAAGGACTTGGGGTATAATAAACATGTGGTCCTTAATGTGAAAAAGAAAAGGAAGATCAAGGAAAATGGGCACAAGACTCATAACAATTCTAAATCTCCTAATTATCATCCTTTCAAGAAGAAGATTATCTAGGGGAGGGGAAAGGAAAATAATGCATTATGTTTTTCATGTGGAAATCTAGGCCACTAGAATAGGAACTTCACCAAGAAGGTAAATGAAGCTAAAGGTTCATTTTTTATTGAGTGTAATACTTCAATATTTACACATTGGGTATTAGATACATCTTTTAGTTCCAACATCTGTATCTAAATGTAGGAACTAAGTAGATTTTGAAGTATTGTTAGAGGATAGGTGGATCTAAGTACATTAAATGGTGTGAGGGCAACTACTCTAGTTATTGGAGACTACCACCTTTCACTGCCAATGTAAATTATTTTGGTTTTAAATTATTTTTATTATATATCAACAATTACCAAGAACATAATTTATGTATCATTCCTAGATGCAGATGGATTTATTTTCATTTTTGGAAATAAAATTTGATTCTTTTATAAAGAAAACATATGTTATGGTATGGTACATTAGAATTGTGGTCTTTATGTGTTAAATTATGAAAACCATGTATTGGATATTGATAATGAATCATTCTCACTTGAATTATATAACACCTAACTTTGGCATCACCATCTTGGTCATTTAAATGAGAACCATTTGAAAAATCTCTGTCAGTATGGTTATTTAAACTTTTTAAAGCTAAAACCACTTGAAATATGTAATTCATGTTCACAAAGAAAAATTTCCAAACCATCATTTGGTGGATAGATTGAAAGGTACAAAAAGATTCAAGGATTGGTACACACTGATATGTGTGGACCATTTCCAATAGAAGATAGAGGTGTATATTCTTACTATATAACTTTTATTGGTAACTTAGTAGACATGTATATGTATACTTGATGAGTTATAATTCTGTGTCCTTTGAGAAATTGAAAGAATTCAAGAATGATGTAGAGAATCAACATGGAAAGAATATAAAAAATCTTTGATTAGATCGAGGTAGTAAATATCTTAACCAAGAGTTCATAAATGTTCTATGGGGATTTGGAATTCTATCTCAACTCACTATACCTTATACACCATAGTGGAATGGTGTTACTGAAAGTAGGAATCATATCTCATTAGATAGGGTAAGGCTAATGATGAGTCATTAAAATATTCAATTTCCCTTTTGGGGATATACATTACAAACTGTATCATACACATTAAACAAAGTACCAAATAAAGTAGAAAATGGAATTCCTTTCATGGTATGGAGTGGAGAGAAACCTATTTTGTCACATACATGTGTATGGGGTTGTGAGGTATTTTTAAGGCCTTATTAGGTAACAAACTATAACATCACAGCATAATGTGTATCTTTATAGGGTATCATAAAGAAACCAATGGATAATTCCTATACAATCCCTTAGACAAGAAAATTATTATTTCCATATAATCCATATTTCATCAGAGAGAGAACATTCTCAAAAATTATAGTGGGAGAAAGATTTACTTCAATGAAGTTAATGCTCAAGATAAACAAGAGTTTGTATAAGAACATATTCCATAGGACCCCATGGAAGTAGTTATTGAAACATAATAACTTTATAGGAGCATGAGAGAGGTAAGAGAACTAGATAAATATGGTTTTCTAGTCACTGAAGATGGTGACTTGTTATTGGTTGAAAATGATGAAACTATATCTTATAAAGAGTTAGTAGAGATATCATAAGATACAAGATGGAAAGAATCCATGAATTGTGAAATGGATTACATGTAATAGAGCCAATTATGGGTTCTAGTCGATGTGCCAGTTGATGTAAATCCCATTGGATACAAGTGGGTAAATAATAGGAAATTGAACATATAAGGTAAAGTAAATACATATAAAGAAATTCTAGTGGCTAAAGGGATTAAACAGCGTCAAGTAATTGACTATGATGAAACATTTTAACAAGTTTCCAGGTTTAAATACATCAAAATTCTACTTACTATAGTAACTTACTATTACTATGAGATTTGGAATATGGATATCAAAACTACATTACATAATAGAAACCTTCGTGAAGATATCCTTATGACACAACCATAAGGGTTTATGACTCTAGTTTATTCCAAAAGGATTTTCAAGTTGAAGAGATCCATTTTATGTATTTAATAAAGCATACAGGTCATAGAACATATGATTTCATGAAGCCATAAAACAATTTGGTTTCATTAAGAATGAATGTGAGCCATGTGTTTACAAGAGGTTTAGTGGAAATACATTCATTATCCTGGTATTATATGTCGATGAAATACTACTTATTGGAAATGACATATCAATCATATAATCTATTAAGGACTAGTAAAACAAGTATTTCTCTATGAAGGACTTGGGTGAAGAAACCTATATTCTAGGGATCAAGATCATTCGTGATAGATCCAAGAGTATTCTTGGACTAAGTTGAAGTACATATGTTGACCAAATACTAATTATATTTAGTATGGAACAATCCAAGAAGGGATTGGTTCCAGTGTCACGTGGTTAACATATTTATAAGAAAATGTGTCCTTAGACACAATAAAAGAAAGATATAATGAGTAATATATCATAATATTTAGAAATAGGATCAATCATGTATTTCTTGTTATGTACTAGACTTTATGTTGCCTATGCATTGAGAATGGTAGGTAAATATAAAGCAGATCTAGGAGAAGATCAGTGCTCTATTGTTAAGGTTATCCTTAAGTATCTGAGAAGAACTAATGATATGTTCCTAGTGTATAGATGAGATAAGCTTCTAGGAATCAAGATTTATACAAATTCTAGATTTCATATGGATCAGAATGATCTGATGTCACAATTAGTATATGTTTTAGGTCTCAACGGATGAGTTGTGATCTAGAAGAGTTCAAAGCATCCAGTTGTCGATGATTCTACTGCGAAGTCTAAGTATATAGTGGTGTTTGATGCATCCTAGGAATCCATTTTTATATGAAACTTTTTCTATAATTTTGATGTGGTACCTAGTATTAAAGACCCTAACACATTGTATTTTGATAATACTGTAGCAGTGGCTCTCGAAAAAAGAGACAAGGTCTCACCAACGGAAAAAGCATGTACTCTAAAAATATCACCTCTTGATGGGTTTTTATAACAAGGGTTATGTTGAAATAATTAGAGTACCCATAGAAGTAGATGTTGGAAACCCCTTGACTAAAGGCCAATTTCAGTAGAAGGATGAGTATCATGTGAGAGCTGGATGACTGAAGGTTGTTAGCAGTTTTCTCTAGTGCAAGTGGGAGTTTGTTGGAGTTGGTGCCCTAGAAAAAACTTATTTGTACATAATGATAACCTTTATTCATATATTTTAAATATTAATAAACTACTTATCACATCATGATTGTTATTCTATGTAACATAGTGTATGATAATGTCCTAAGAGTAGCTGTTGTGCTAAAAGGTCTTAGCAGTTCCCCACTATGATGAGAACCTTGAAATTCTACAAAACTATTATTAAATATATTTTCTATATCTAGATGATATAATTTTAGAGAGACAAATGATATAAGATATTGTGGGTGGACACTCATAATACACTAAGACACCTTCTCATGGTGAACACCCTTGGAAATATCCAGTGTAGGATATTATGAGAACGAGACCTGTAAGTAGAAAATCTACATTTATATGTGTCATGGTATTTTCCTATATACATATATGTGTATTAATCCGTATACATTAATATTATTATTAATTAGTATTATGATTTGTGTACTTTGATGTACTGATGAAAAACATCATGACATATGTTCACGGTGAGGTAGGATACGTTGGTTGCATCATGAGTAATATTGCATTAATGAATAATGAGAGAATTTATTTTTCCCTTATGTTCTTTAATAAAAGTTGATATCTCAAACCTTTTTATGGAAATAATATATTCTTAATAAATCAATGTTCATTGTGTTTTATCAGAGAGATCCATTTCCACGAATTCAAATAAATATGCATCAATCACATAGGTCGATGAAATCACCATGAAACTTGATGGAGTTGAGATATCATGGTATATGGATTATATTACCCAATAAGAGTATGTATAAGGTATTATTTTGTTTCAAAATTAAATTCTTTCCCTATGGGTTCCTTAGTGTGTTCTTAGACGCTATCCTTGGACTTTAGGCTGCTTCACCTAATGCCACTAATAAAGAGGCCTAGAGTGTAACACCCGAGACTTTTATGTTATATAAATCATAAAAGGAATATTTTTCTACACAACACTTTCTTGGATTTCTTTACACGAAATCGCGGCCTTCCTCGATAGCTTGCGTCGTACGCAATACCGAGTTTCACTAAACAACGATATGCTATTAAAATATTATTAAAACTAGCCGTTATGAATAGTAATAACCACTTTTTGAAATTTTATAAATTTTATTTTTCAAAATGGACTTCATTTTTGGATTCAGAATATCGAAATTATCCTAGGGTAAAATTTTGGTATTTTTCTGAAAACTTTCAATTTTTGATGAATAGTGAAACCACTAAGTGGTAGTTAAAAAAAACTGAATTTTTCATAAAACTTAATTTTACCGCTTCTGTGAGTGGAATTTCAAAAATCCAAGAGACACGGTTAATATCAAGGACTAAAATGTGGTTTAATGAGATGAAAATAATTTTTGGTGAATAATAACTTTTTACTTTTTTTTACCACAGTTAAAAGTAAATAGGGTAATTAAGGGTAAAGATGATATTATTATTACCCTAACACATGTTCTAATTCTATTGGATAAGTGTAATTAGACCCAAAAAAACATAGGAATAAAATATTACCATTTAGGCCCACTTGGATTAGATTAGGACATTTATTATTAATTTATTTAAAGAAGGGTTAAAATTGTTAAAATCAAAGTTAAATAAGTAAATAATTTTTAATATAAGGTTATACATAAGATAAATTCGACTATAAATATTAATTAGAAAGATAAAAATATTTCCTACATAATTATATTTTATTTGTAATTTTTAGACATTAAATAATGTAATTTATTTATGACACAATGATGATGCAGTAAATATCGTATTAATGAAATATTGATATAATTGATGTTATAAACACCAAAATAAATGTAATTTGAGACTTTTTATGAATTTAACTAATTTTATAGGTTAATATTACTTGTTAGTATTGATTTAATTAACTTGGTTCGAACTAATAATTCTTTCATTATTTTCACAAAAATCAATTACTAAATAGTGTCAAAATTGACATAAAATAGTTTTTAAAACAAATATTATATTAGTAATTGTTATTTTATTCCTAAAAATCTATGGTTCGGCCAAATGACTTAGATAAGGTTATATATAATAATAAAAAACAACTTAGGGTTCGTTTGGCTGCTTATAGTAAGTTTATTAACCTTATAGTATAAGAACACAAGAAGACACGGTAAAAGTAAACTTATTTAACTTAATGTTAAATCTAAATGATAAGGTTAACATAGGAACCTAAACTTGTCTAAATTCTATTGGATTAGAGGATTGTGACCCATCACCACCTTAGCTTCGAAATATATCAATTTTTAGCTATTCAAAACCGAACTTGACTTTATAATAAAATAATATTTTTAGTTTTCCCAAAGGTGCCCCTCTCCTCCGTTATAAAAGGGCACCTCCTCCCCCTCTTCCTCACACCACTTTGAGCCTTCAAGCTCGGCCAAACCCTGCCAATTCATCCTCTCCACTTCCCTAGAGACATCCTAGAGGTCCTGGTCTTCTTCAAAGACCAATTTTAGTGCCCTAAAAGAAGGTATCAAAGAAGCACTTCAAAGAAGAGGTAATGTCTATTACCGATTCTTTCATCTTTATTTCTTCTTCCACTTCTTCTTCTTTAGTTGTTTAATTATGAAGTAATAACATAAGTATCACTCATATACTGATATGTTATTATAAGTATGAAACAACCCTGTTTCACCATTTATCCATCCTACGGAAAAATAAATCACCGCGCGTGCGTACGTACGGAATACCGTCTCCACGCCGTGGTGTAATATATTTTCCACCACCACCTTACTTGGATGGGTATAATGGTGTAAATAATGACTATATATGACTATTATAAAGTGATACTGATTTTGAAATAGTATACATACACTCCAATACAATTCCACGATCATAGGAATGATATCATCACTCGTGCGTACGTACGGAATACCGTCTCCACGATGTGATGCGACTCATTCTACATGATCTTCATTTCATAATGATTATATAAATGAGTTGAATGAATGAATATGATATATATTACACTAATACCATTATGGAAATGAGGTATCTATATCCTAAAGATAAGAATAAGAATTTATTCGACAAAACACGCATAAGAACAAAAAGTTATAAACACCTGAATAACAAGTAGCAATGAAATATTACTACTAAGAAGCTAAGAATATGACCATATATGATATCATAAAAATAATTATGATTCTGGAATAAGTCAATAACATTATTTAAATCATTATACAAGAGGTTCGGACACTTACGAAGCAAAACTGACCTAAGGTAAGGGAAATATTACAATCTCATTTTTATCTGAGATTGTTTATACTTTAGTATTTACTGGGGTGTATTTTATCATCCAAATCCATGTTTCTGCAATATGTAATATTATTTCCATCCACCTACAATTGGTTAAATCCAATTTTACCCTTCGGTGAGTTTTTAGTAAAGGATATTAAAGGAATCTTTTGTCGTTTTTCGTACGAGGTACTTTTTGACTTTTTCGACAAAAGTACGAAGAATGTTTTTTTTAACTTATACGTCATGAATGGAATTTTAAAACTTTATTTCCAAGAAGAATCCTTTACAAGTTTTCAAGTTTATTTTTAATCAACTTCTTTAGTTTAAAATTTTATTACATGTTAAAAAAAGGGAAATGTTTTTTTGAATTTGAAAGGATATTTTCCTCAAGAATAAAGTTCAAGTGTTTTATCAAAATTATTTTCCATCTCAAATAATATAGGGTTCTATTTATATCACTATTATTACATTTATTTTATTATGTTGTGATGGAATTATTTTTATGAATTCTTTTATCTTATATGAATTGTTTGATGATGTCACGATGTTTAAGATTCCCATTTTTATTACATGGGTTATGCAATGATGTATGATTTACGATTTTGTGGCACACATAAGAATGGTTTCATTATGATATGGGTGGGACCTATATCTCAATCCAACTAATTGGGAAAATATTTTATATCTCATGAGATAGACATGGCTGGAACGGTAGGTTATACCGGTTCAGTAAAACAGGACTGAAACGAGGAGTCAACTCGGTTCAGAAAGGGACTTTGTCCACTAAGATAGTCTTGTCCATGAGACTTGACTAATAAGAAATGATTCTCTATGATTATGTGTGTATGACACAAAGTTTCATGTTTTAAGTTATGATTATTGTGATTACATTTCACTACCATGATTTATCCCATGTTATGAAATTATGATCTCTTTTGCAGGTTAAGATTTCCAAAAGTTATATGCTTATGTATATGATGTGATTGATATTTCTTTTGTTTACCATTACTGAGCATTTGAGCTCACCCTTTTGTATGTTTTCTTTCCCCAGGTCAGGAAGAAGGTTATTAAGTAAGATATACCAAAAGGGACTATAGATATGATTAAATAAATGGGAGACATTGTATATGCTTTATGAACTAGTTGTTTATGTTTCCCAGTTTCTAAAAACACTATACCTATACGGTCCTTTTGTGGTTTTGTTATATGTTGTATGCTTCCATTTTGAAGTATTAACAATGTATGTAAAGTATGGGTCGTTATAGTTTGTATCAGAGGAAAGGTATAGTCAACCTTTGGAAACTAGGATGTGAAAGCCTTAGTAAGAACCCTAAGGATAAGTCTAAGCATAGAACACAATATTAGTGTTTTAGAAATGGACATGAATAACCTAGGATAAGACCTTAAGTGTGAAATTTTATTCTTGATTATGTGGTTTTCCTATTATAATTAGTGTTTCTCACACTATTCTTCTTGGTTTTAGTCAATGGCCGGAACCCAAAGGAATCGTGTTAATGTGGAATGTGACGGGCAATGAAATGATTGTCCCCCTGAGCAACCAAACGTTATGGGAGCTGGAATGAAAAATCTTGTAGCCATGCTCACACAACTTTCTCAAGCTATGAATCATGCAGGACTTCCAAACGAGCAAAGGAAGGAGAAACATTCTGTTGAATCCTTCATGAGGCAGCGTCCACCTTCTTTCAGCGAGTCTACTGATCCATTAGTTGCTGAACAACGGATTAGTACTACTGAAAAGATATTTTCAGATCTTCAATGTTCTGAACATGATAAATTCATCCTAGCAGTGTATCGTTTGGAAGGAGATGTTGATCAATGGTGGAATCTTATTAAGAATACGAGGCAAAGGGATGAAATTGAGTCCATGGAATGGGACGAGTTTAAGAACTTATTTTTCAATAAGTACTTACCTCATATTCTCCGAACAAAGATGGAGAAAGAGTTTCTTGAACTGAAGCAAAAGGATGATGAATCTGTTGGTACCTATGAAGAAAATTTTACAAGACTTTCAAGGTAAGCTTCTGGTATTATTATCCAACCTGGGAGTAAGATCGATCGATTCTTTAGTGGCTTAAAACCAAGTCTTCGAAGGGAGTTAGCCATAAGGGAATTCAATAGCTATGAGGAAATCATCCGATGTTCTCTCAAAGTCGATATGGAGATTGGAGTAACCCATCAGTCATATGGGTTTGATAAGAAGAGGAAAATGGAATTCAAAGGAAAATCTAAAGAGCACACTGAAAAGAAGATGAGATTTCCCTTATGCTCAAAGTGTGGAAAGAAATATGGAGGGAGTTTTCTTAAAGGGACAAGTAAATGTTTCAAATGTGGAAAGGAATGTCATTTGGCATTTTAATACCGCGATGATGGGAAGAAGATGTCTAATGATGCAAACAAAGGAAGGGATACACAGAATGAACCTACTACACTTCAATGTTTCAAGTGCAAGGAGATGGGACATTATTGCAATAAATGCCCTAATCCAAGGGTTGATGATGATGGTCGACGTCAACAAACTCTTAAGGCTAACGACAAAGGAAATTCACATGCAATTTCTATCAGCGATGTGGAGTACGATAACGATGTGGTGAAAGGTACACTTACCATCCACTCTAAAGTAGAAAATGTTTTATTTGATTCTGGATCCACCCACTCCTTTATTTCTGAAGAATTTTCTAAGGGTATCACCATATTACCTCAACAATTAGATGTTGAGTTAGCTATGAAAACACCTAATGGCACAACAGTCGCATCAAAAGTTTATAATTCTTCTCCGATCGAAGTTTGTGGGAAAGTGCTTCCTGCAAATCTTTTGATCCTTCCTATAGTGTAATTTGATGTGATTCTTGGCATGGATTGGATTTCTTTATATGGATCTCATATCAATTTCCAAATAAGGGAAGTCACATTTCATATTCCAGATCAATCTATGATCGTCTATCGATGCAAGGATGAACATAACCTTCCAGTGTAAATTTCTTCCATTTTCTGGGTATTAATTCCACTAAATGAAGGTTATTTATCTCAAATGGTTGGTGAGAAACTCACGATTAAGAATATGCCCATTGTATGGGAGTTTGATGATGTCTTTCTGGAGGAATTATCGGGTCTTCCACCAAATCGTGAAGTTGAGTTTTCAATAGAACTCGTATTGGGTGCTTTGCCTATTTCAAAGACACCTTATAGAATGGACCCAATTGAGTTGTAGGAATTGAAGAAGAAACTCCAAGAGAATCTTGATAAGGGATTCATACGCCCTAGTGCGTCACCTTGGGGAGCACCTGTTCTATTTGTTAAGAAGAAAGATGGATCAATGAGACTCTGCATTGATTATCGAGAACTTAAAAAGATCACTATCAAGAACAAATATCCTCTCCCACGCATTGATGACTTATTTGACCAACTACGCGAAGCTCAATACTTTTCCAAGATTTATCTTCGTTCAGGTTATCATCAATTAAGGGTCAAAAGGGAGGATATACCAAAGACGGCTTTCCGTACAAGGTATGGACACTATGAATTTATAGTGATGCCATTTGGTCTTACTGATGCCCCTGCTATCTTCATGGATCTGATGAATAGAGTCTTTAGAGACTATCTTGATCAATTTTTGGTAGTCTTTATAGACGATATTCTTGTCTATTCAAAGATCAAGGAAGAGCATGAAGATCACTTGAGAATTATATTGAAGACCCTGAGAAAGGATAAGCTTTATGCCAAATTTACCAAGTGTGAATTTTGGCTTCAAAAAGTTGCATTTTTGGGTCACATAATCTCAAAAGAGAGGATATCTGTGGATCCAGCAAAAACAGAGGTTATCAAAAGATGGTCGAGACCAACAACAGTAACTGAGATCCGATGTTTTCTTGGTTTGGCTGGATATTATCGACGTTTTGTGAAAGATTTTTCACGATTATCTAATCCACTCACCAAGTTGACTCAGAAAGGAGTTAAGTTTGTCTGGATGGAGGAATGTGAAGAGAATTTCAAGGAGTTGAAAAGAAGGTTATCCAGTGCACCTGTTCTCACACTGCCTTGTAGTGGAGAAAGGTTTTTGATCTATAGTGATGCATCCAAGAAGGGATTGGGGTGTGTTCTTATGCAAAATGATATGGTTATAACTTATGTCTCACGACAGTTGAAAATCCATGAGCAAAATTACCCAACACATGATTTGGAGTTAGCTACGGTAATCTTTGCATTAAATATTTGGAGGCATTATCTTTATGGTGAAAGGTGTGATATTTATACTGATCATAAAAGTTTAAAGTATATTTTCACACAAAAGGAGCTGAATATGCGCCAAAGAAGATGGTTGGAGCTGATTAAGGATTGCGACTGCTAAATCCATTACCAACCTGGAAAAGCAAACAAGGTGGCAGATGCATTAAGTCGACAAGACCATGCCAGTTTATCCATGATGTGGATCACAAAAGATCCAATATTTATGGATTTACAAAGGATGGATCTTGGAATTATAATGGAAGGGGAAAAATATTATCTTTCTCAAATGAATTTTCAACCATCTATACATGTGAAGATTAAAGAGGCACAGAAACAAGATGTCGAGTTACAAAAGAAGGTGAGAAATGTTCCTGAATTCAACCTTGATTGTGATGGGATAATAAAGATCAGGAATCGGGTTTGTGTTCCTGCCATCCCCGAATTAAAGAAGGAGCTGCTGGATGAGACTCATAGTTCTTCATTCTCTATTCATCCTGGAAGCACGAAGATGTATAGGGACCTGAAAGAGTACTTCTGGTGGGATGGAATGAAAAGAGATGTTGCTGAATATGTCTCTCGATGCTTGGTTTGTCAGCAAGTTAAAGCTGGAGACAGAAGTCTAAGGGGATGTTACAACCATTACCCATACCCGAATGGAAATGGGAAAACATCACTATGGACTTTGTCACAGGACTTCCTAAAACATCCAAAGGCAATAATTCTATCTGCGTCATAGTTGATCGTCTTACCAAGTCTTCACATTTCATTGCTATTAGAGAGGATTTCTCTATGGATCAGATTGCCAGGATATATGTAAAGGAAGTGGTAAGATTGCATGGAGTACCACTTTCTATTATATCTGATCGGGATCCGAGATTTACCTCGAAGTTCTGGAGAAGTCTTCAGTATACTCTGGATACAGAGTTGAGTTTCAGCACTGCTTATCATCCTCAGACAGACGGTCAGTCTGAGAAAACTATTCAAACTCTAGAAGATATGTTGAGAGCATGCTCTTTGGATTTCAAAGGCGGTTGGGATCAACACCTACCTTTGGTGGAATTTTCTTATAATAATAGATTTCACTCCAGTATTCAGATGGCTTTTTATGAAGCTCTCTATGGAAAGAAATGCAGGACTCCAACTTGCTGGGATGAATTTGGGGAAAGAAAGCTATTAGGACCCGATCTCGTTGATAAAATGGCAGAAAAGGCCAGATCTATTGAACAACACATAATAGCAGCTCAGAGTCGACAGAAAATTTATGCCGACAACCGAAGAAAAGACCTAGAGTTTGAAGTGGGTGATAAAGTGTTCTTATGAATATCTCCCTGGAAGAGGGTCATGAGATTTGGAAAGAAGGGGAAGTTGAGCCCTATATATATCGGTCCTCTCGAAATACTGGATCATGTTCGGAAGGTAGCTTACCGATTGGTGCTTCCACCGAATCTCTCTCAAGTTCACGATGTGTTCCATATATCTCTCCTGAGAAAGTACATACCTGATCCTTCACATGTACTTAGCTCAGAAGTTGTACCGCTGGAGCAAGATCTTTCTTATGAAGAACAACCGATAGAGATTCTGGATCGTAGTGAAAAAGTCCTACGAAACAAGACCACTCGATTGGTGAAAGTTTTATGGAGGAACCACCAATTAGAAGAAGCTACATGGGAGCTTGAGGATATGATGAGGGAGAGGTATCCTCATCTGCTTGTTACAAAGTGACGAATTTTGAGGGCGAAATTCATTTTAAGGGGGGTAGAATGTTACACCCAAGATTTTTATGTTATATAAATCATCAAAGGAATCTTTTTCTACACAACACTTGCTTGGCTTGCTTTACACGAAATCGCGGCCTTCCTCGATAGCTTGCGTCGTACGCAATACCGAGTTTCACTAAACAACGATATGCTATTAAAATATTATTAAAACTAGCCATTATGAATAGTAATAACCACTTTTTGAAATTTTATAAATTTTATTTTTCAAAATGGACTTCATTTTTGGATTTGGAATATCGAAATTAGCCTAGGGTGAAATTTTGGTATTTTTCTGAAAACTTTCAATTTTTGATGAATAGTGAAACCACTAAGTGGTAGTTAAAAAAAACTGAATTTTTCATAAAACTTAATTTTACCGCTTCTGTGAGTGGAATTTCGAAAATCCGAGAGACACGGTTAATATCAAGGACTAAAATGTGGTTCAATTAGATGAAAATAATTTTTGGTAAATAGTAACTTTATACTTTTTTTTACCACGGTTAAAAGTAAATAGGGTAATTAAGGGTAAATATGATATTATTATTACCCTAACACATGTCCTAATTCTATTGGATAAGTGTAATTCGACCAAAAACAAACTTAGGAATAAAATATGACCATTTAGGCCCACTTAGATTAGATTAGGACATTTATTATTAATTTATTTAAAGAAGGGTTAAAATAGTTAAAATGAAAGTTTAATAAGTAAATAATTTTTAATATAAGGTTATACATATGATAAATTCGACTATAAATATTAATTAGAAAGCTAAAAAGATTTCCTACATAATGATATTTTATTTGTAATTTTTAGACATTAAATAATTTAATTTATTTATGACACAATGATGATGCAGTAATTATCGTATTAATGAAATATTGACATAATTGTTGTTATAAACACAAAAAATAAATGTAATTTGAGACTTTTTATGAATTACACTAATTTTATAGGTTAATATTACATTTTAGTATTTATTTAATTAACTTGGTTCGAAATAATAATTCTGTTATGATTTTCACAAAAATCAATTACTAAATAGTGTCAAAATTGACATAAAATAGTTTTTAAAACAAATATTATATTAGTAATTGTTATTTTATTCCTAAAAATCTAAGGTTCGGCCAAATGACTTAGATAAAGTTATATATATTAATAATAAACAACTTGGGATTCGTTTGGCTGCTTATAGTATGTTTATTAACCTTATAGTATAAGAACACAAGAAGACACGGTAAAAGTAAACTTATTTAACTTAATGTTAAATACAAATGATAAGGTTAAAATAGGAACATAAACTTGTCTAAATTATATTATATTATAGGATTTCGACCCATCCCCACCTTAGCATAGAAAGATATCAATTTTGAGCTATTTAAAACCGAACATGACTTTATAATAAAATAATATTTTTGGTTTTCCCAAAGGTGCCCCTCTCCTCCCTTATAAAAGGGCACCTCCTCCCCCTCTTCCTCACACCACTTTGAGCCTTCAAGCTCGGCAAAACCCTGCCAATTACTCCTCTCCACTTCCCTAGAGACATCCTAGAGGTCCTGGTATTCTTCAAAGACCAATTTTAGTGCCCTAAAATAAGGTCTCAAAGAAGCACTTCAAAGAAGAGGTAATGTCTGTTACCGATTATTTCATCTTTATTTCTTCTTCCACTTCTTCTTCTTTAGTTGTTTCATTATGAAGTAATAACATCAGTATCACTCATATACTGATATGTTATTATAAGTATGAAACAACCCTATTTCACCATCTATCCATCCTACGGAAAAATAAATCACCACGCATGCGTACGTACGGAATACCGTCTCCACGCCGTGGTGTAATCTATTTTCCACCACCACCTTACTTGGATGGGTATAATGGTGTAAATAATGACTATATATGACTATTATAAAGTGATGCTGATTCTGAAATAGTATACATACACTCCAATAAAATTCCACGATCATAGGAACGATATCATCCCTCGTGCGTACGTACGGAATACCGTCTCCACGATGTGATGCGACTCGTTCTACATGATCTTCATTTCATAATGATTATATAAATGAATTGAATGAATTAATATGATATATATTACACTAATACCATTATGGAAATGAGGTATCTATAACCTAAAGATAATAATAAGAATTTATTCGACAAAACACGCATAAGAACAAAAAGTTATAAACACCCGAATAACAAGTAGAAATGAAATATTACTACTTAGAAGCTAAGAATATGACCATATATGATATCATAAAAATAAGTATGATTCTGGAATAAGTCAATAACATTATCTAAATCATTATACAGGAGGTTCGGACACTTACGAAGCAAAACGGACCTAAGGTAAGGGAAATATCACAATCTCATTTTTATCCGAGATTGTTTATACTTTAGTATTTACTGGGGTGTATTTTATCATCCAAATCCATGTTTCCTCAATATGTAATATTATTTCCATCGACCTACAATTGTTTAAATCCAATTTTACCCTTCGGTGAGTTTTTAGTAAAGGATATGAAAGGAATCTTTTGTCATTTTTCGTACGAGGTACTTTTTGACTTTTCCAATAAAAAGTACGAAGAATGTTTTTTTAACTTATACGGCATGAATGGATTTTTATAACTTTATTTCCAAGAAGCATAATTTACAATTTTTCAAGTTTATTTTTAATCAACTTCTTTAGTTTAAAATTTTATGACATGTTAAAAAAAGGGAAATGTTTTTTTGAATTTGAAAGGATATTTTCCTCAAGAATGGAGTTCAAGTGTTTTATCAAAATTATTTCCCATCTAAGATAATATAGGGTTCTGTTTATATCCCTATTATTACATTGAT
Organism: Viscum album; assembly: GCA_963277665.1. Lineage (NCBI taxonomy): Eukaryota > Viridiplantae > Streptophyta > Magnoliopsida > Santalales > Viscaceae > Viscum > Viscum album. The sequence continues at coordinate 470,784,517 of OY728132.1, forward strand.
TTGATTATGTTGTGATGGAATTATTTTTATGAATTCCTTTATCTTATATGAATTTTTTGATGATGTCACGATGTTTAAGATTCCCATTTTTATTACATGGGTTATGCAATGATTTATGATTTACGATTTTGTGGCACACATAAGAATGGTTTCATTATGAGATGGGTGGGACCTATATCTCCCTCCAATGCATTGGGTAAAGATTTTATATCTCATGAGATAGACATGGCTGGAACGGTAGGTTATACCGGTTCAGTGAAACAGGACTGAAACGAGGAGTGAACTCGGTTCAGAAAGGGACTTTGTCCACTAAGATAGTCTTGTCCATGAGCCTTGACTAATAAGAAATGATTCTCTATGATTATGTGTGTATGCCACAAAGTTTCATGTTTTAAGTTATGATTATTGTGATTACATTTCACTGCCATGATTTATCCCATGTTATGAAATTATGATCTCTTTTGCAGGTTAAGATTTCCAAAAGTTATGTGCTTATGTATATGATGTGATTTATATTTCTTTTGTTTACCCTTACTGAGCATTTGAGCTCACCCTTTTGTATGTTTTCTTTCCCCAGGTCAGGAAGAAGGTTATTAAGTAAGATATGCCAAAAGGGACTATAGATATGATGAAATAAATGGGAGACATTGTAGACGCTTTATGAACCAGTTGTTTATGTTTCCCAGTTTCTAAAGACACTATACCTATACGGTCCTTTCGTGGTTTTGTTATATGTTGTATGCTTCAATTTTGTAGTATTAACAATGTATGTAAAGTATGGGTCATTATATAGAGGGTAACACAATAAGTGTATCCAGAATCTCAGTTAAATAATATATTATTATTTATTAATTAACAAGTTGAATAAATATTAATCCTGGATTTGGTTTATTAATTATTTATATATTCTTGATCACATATATCTCTTTACAAGCTATTCGAGAGAATATAATGTGAGTGGAATATTTAATAATAATTTATATTCTATCTAGTTAATATAATATTTATTTATTTATTGGAAAATATTGTTTTGAGATTAATTTAATAAATAAATAGTCATTATTCAAGGCCTGATAAATATTTTGAAGGAATGGAATGTTGAGTTTAAATGGTTCAGTGAGAAATAATAAATATTGAATATTATTTGATTAAACAATATTTAATTTAAATTGAAAGTTAAGAACATTTTGATAAATGATAATATTATTCTTAATATTTGATATGGGATTCTATATGGATTAAATAAATAATAAAGGGAACTTGTGTAATTATTATATTTTAACCCTAGCGATATATAAATCTAATTATATTATTTTATATGAGATTAAATCCATTTGTTTGGTTGTGCACAATGAATTTGAATAATCCTCTCAATCCCTAGAGAGCGCCCTTCTACAATAACACTCCCAAGAAAAGAGAGAGGTCTTCCTCCATCTCTCATTCTTAATTCTGGAGAGATCAAGGAGAAGACTTTGGAATAAATTATCATGGTGATCAAAACAGGATGACATAAGTGATAGGATATGTCGTGCTAGTGCCCAGAGATTACTATGGTAGAATTCAGATATTTTTAAAACACAAGTGGATCACTACTAGAGGGAATATTATCTTGATTACTACAAAGAAATAACTAAACAATGCAGATCTATTATCAGGTCCATCGATGAAGAAATAATTCCAACAAGGTAATTGTTTAATTAATTAAATTTATTATAAATAATATGTGATTACCCTATTTCTGGTTTCAACATTTTATCCCTTTTTTATAGTCTTTGATTTAATTGTGTTGGTCATGATGTTTAACATTATGTAAAATCTAAGATTAATCATCAAACATGGAAAACAAGTTGGGTACCACCCATCGCATCCTTACACTATGTCTGAAACCTACATTTCATGTTGTCTACCTGTAGATGATACATTCTCTTAATTTTCATGCTAGTTAGCAGCTTATGCTCCATATGGGTTCTTCATTAAATAAAATATATAAGAAAAAATAGTTTTAATTATATAGTATATAAAATAATATTTACGAAAATGTTATAATAATATAAACATATTATAATAAATGTAAAAGATTCAGTAATTATATACTCTATCATATCAGGGTTTTAATGTCTGTAGGAATGCACCCAGTCATTCCCTGAAATAATGTACCCAATTCACTCCCATTCTCTACAAACTTCTCATGTCAAGCTATTGATCGTGTATCATGCACATTTATTCTGTTCTTGAGAATCGTAATTTTATTTTGGGATTCTAAGGCATCAAGACCTACGACATTACTCAAACATATAAGAGGAGGCATCATAGTGAATGAAGAAGAGATCCTCCCAAAGACTCATGAAGGGGATCATCCAAAACCAAAACCCTCAAACATAACAACATTCTCCTATCACAAAACATGGGAAATAACATCGATTTGTTAGACTAATTTTGACTGTGATATGTTTTCATCCCATGTACCTAGAATTTTTTCCTAGAAATAGTAAATTGTTTAACATAATGTATTTCTTCAAAAAAAACTTTGTTTTATATTTTTTACCCGAATAATTGTAGTATGGTCATTTGAATAATTTTCCTCAGCTTTATTTTGCACATCAAACCACAACATAGTTCAAACAAACTCATTCCCCACTTATCTCACCTATATCATCAAATAAATAAAAGAAAACTATAAAAATTAAATTACTTAAAATTAAACAATAGTATATTTAATAAATAGGTAGAATATTACCTTATTCATCCATCTTCTTGAAAAAAATATTTTAGAACCAGATGTGTGTGGGATGACTTGTTTCTCCCTATTTGATGAGTTTTTTAGAATATTTCTATAAAAAATGGCAACATTATTAAAAAATTAATTATTTTTAATAAATTAATATCAATTTATTCTAAAAATATCAAATAACTTAGGTGAATCAAAATAATTCATATCCAAAAAATACTTCCATTAATCTTGAGGTATCCCTTCAGGTACCTTTTGTCACACCCCAGCTCTCGAATACCCAAAGACAGTGCCATACAGAGGATCTAATCGGTTCAGGTTTTGGGAAACCAGCTACTTCTTAAAAGCTTCTTATACTAAAATCTCATACCTAAGAATTTTATTAAAAAAATGTAGGGTGAGGATACGAATGATCAGTAAGGGGTTTTAAAATAAACCAATAAAACTTTTGAGAAGTTTCTTTAAAGTTTTCCATAAAACGTTTTTCTTAAATAAAAGTTGTAACACTAGTACACATCATAAAAGTGCTCAATTAAAAACATGATAATAGAATTACAAATATACATGATTCAAATGTAGGCATGCTCATTTGGAGTAATAAATAAAAGATGTTCAAAACATGTATGACATATGCATATGAGAGAACAAATTAATTGGCTAAGAGTAATGAATAACTAGAGTTGCACGTAAAGGTAGTAACTTCAATTTCATACATTGAATACCAATTCACTGAGTGCATATGTCATGCCATAAGCATTTACTTTTCTAATAATTAAAAGCACTGGCTCTTATCCATGGACATTCTATTAGTTGAATATCAAATTGGTTAACTTATTATCATACACATAATGAGGGAATGTATAATGTCAGACTTTAATTTTTGTGTCAAGGCCTCGTGCCAAGACCTAGGGGCTAACTGTAACTGGACCTCAACCCGGAGAGCCTCTGAAACCGGACTCCATCCCAGAGATCCTCTGTAACACCCCAAGATTTTATGAAAAATATTATTTATAATTTCATTAATGTCTTGTGTTGTACGCTACACCAAAAGGAGCTTGATCAACATGCATCCTTGACTTTCCTTGCATTACACGGAATCACGACCTTCCTCGATAGCGTGTGTAGTACGCAATACCGAGTTTCACTAAACAACGATATGCTATTAAAATATTATTAAAACTAGCCGTTGTGAATAGTAATAACCACCTTTTAAAATTTTAGAAATTTTATCTCTCAAAATGGACTTTATTTTTGGATTCAGAGTATCGAATTTAGCCTAAGGTGAAATTTTTGTACTTTTCGGATAACTTTCATATTCTGATTAATAGTGAAAATTACTAAATTTTAATTAAAAACAACTATTTTAATAAAAATAATTAATAGTGATAAATTATTAATTTGATTGGTTTTAAAGTATATTTAGAATATATTTTTACAATTTAATACAATGTTGGTCATTGGATGTAACTCTACATTTAAACCAGACATAAACAAGTGTCAATCTTTTGATAGTTATTATCTCTTAAGAACACGCTATTTGTTTTGACGACGAGAATTAATTTTTAAATTAATTAATGCAACTGATATGTTTTGAATTTGGTAAAATAAACATCATTTTTGAGTTCATAATATCAAATATAGCTTAGGCCTAATTTTTGGTATATTTCTGGAAACTTTCATTTTTTGATGAATAGTGAAACCACTAAGTGGTAGTTAAAAAAAGGAATTTTTCATAAAACTTAATTTTACCACTTCTGTGAGTGGAATTTCAAAAATTCGAGACACACGGTTGATTTTAGTAAGTAAAATGTGGTTCAATGAGATGAAAATAATTTTTGGTGAATAATAACTTTTTACTTTTTTTACCACGGTTAAAAGTAAATAGGGTAATTAAGGGTAAAAATGTTATTATTATTACCCTAAAACATGTCCTAATTCTATTGGATAAGTGTAATTTGACCAAAAACAACCTTAGGAATACAATATGACCATTTAGTCCCACTTGTATTAGATTAGGACATTTATTATTATTTAATTCAAAGAAAAGTTAAAAGAGTTAAAATCAATGTTTATTTAGTAAAAAAATTTCAATATAGGGTCATACATTAGATAAATTCAATTGTAAATATTCATTAAAAATCTAAAAATATTTCCTACATAATGGTATTTTATTTGTAATTTTTAGACATTAAATAATTTAATTAATTAATGACACAATGATGATGCAGTAATTACCATAATAGTGAAAAATTAAAATAATTGATATTTTAAATACCCAAATAAATATAATTTGAGACTTTTTATGAATTACACTAATTTTATAGGTTACTATGACATGTTAGTACTGATTTAACAAATGTTTTTCTAACTAATCATTCTGTTATGATTTTCACAAAAATCAATTACTAAATAGTGTCAAAATTGACATAAAATAATTTTTAAAAACAATATTATATTATTAATTGTTATTTTATTCCTAAAAATATAAGGTTTGGAAAAATGACTTATATAAGGTTATATATATTAATAATAAACAACATGGGGTTCGTTTGTCTTGTTATAGTACGTTTATTAACCTTATAGTATAAGAACACAAGAAGACACGGTAAAAGTAAAATTATTTAACTTAATGTTAAATATAAATGATAAGGTTAAAATATGAACCTAAACTTTTCTAAATTCTATTGGATGAGATTATTTCGACCCATCCCCACCATAGCTTTGAAATAAATCAATTTGGGGCTATTTAAAACCGAATATGACTTTATAATAAAATAATATGTTTAGTTTTCCAAAGGAGCCCCTCTCCTTTCTTATAAAAGGGCACCTCCTCCCTCTCTTCCTCACACCACTTTGAGCCTTTAAGCTCGGCCAACCCCTGCCAAATTCTCTTATCCACTTCCATAGAAACATCCTAGAGGTTCTGGTCTTCCTCAAAGACCAATTTTAGTGCCCTAAAAAGAGATCTGAAAGAGGCGCTTCAAAGAAGAGTTAATGTCCGTTACCGATTCTTTCAACTTTATTCCTTTTTCTGATTCTTCTTCTTAGGTTGTTTCATTATGAATTAATAACATCAGTGTCACTCATATACTGATATGTTATTATAAGTATGAAACAACCCTATTTCACCATCTATCCATCCTACGGAAACCGAAATCACCGCGCGTGCGTACGTACGGAATACCGTCTCCACGCCGTGGTAAAATCTATTTTCCACCACCACATTACTTGGATGGGTATAATGTTGTAAATAATAACTATATATGATAATTTTAAAGATATATTGATTCTGAAATAGTATACATACAATCCAATACAGTCCCACGATCATGAGAATGATATCATCGCTCGTGCGTATGTACGGACTACCGTCTCCACGACGCGATGAGATTCATTCTCCACTTTAACCATTAATGAATGATTATAAAGTATATATAATAAGTAATCATGAAATATATGACATAATAATGATACTGGATTTATGTGTATATATATGTATGTCATCTACTTAATTCCATTCAACTCAATAAGGAAACAAAAACAGTGTTCATGCGTACGTACGGCCTACCGTCTCCATGAACGGTGTATTTTTTCCATTTAATGATTTATTATATATATGTATATTCTAAATATATATTATATATAAATCATGTTTTATATTCTGGAATTAATTAATCATGATCTAAGAAATCATATGAATAATTACAAGTCAAAACACGGACGACAAATGAAACAATTTTACCCAAAACTCTCTTTAACATGGAATTTACAAAAGAACAGGTAATATAAAGTCATAAGTGAACAATATCTGATTTCATAACAATGAGTATTATTCTGGAATAAGTCAATGACATTATTTAAATCATTATACAGGAGGTTTGGACACTTATAAAGTAAATCGGACCTAAGGTAAGGTAAATATCACAATCTTATTTTTATCCGAGATTGTTTATACTTTGGAATTTACTGGGGTGTATTTTATCATCCACATCAATGTTTCCTCAATATGTAATATTTATATCCTTCTAAAATAGTTTATATTCAATTTTAACCTTCGGTGAGTTTTTATTAAAATATATGAAAGGAATGTTTTGTCGTTTTTCGTACGAGGTACTTTTTGACTTTTCCGACAAAAGTACGAGAAGAATGTTTTTTTAACTTATACGGCATGAATGGATTTTTAAAACAAAATTTCCAAGAATCTTCCTTTATAAGTTTTCAAGTTTATTTTTAATCAACTTATTTTATTTTAAAATTGTATGACATGTTAAGAAAGGAAAAATGTTTTTGAAGTAGAATGGATATTTTCCTCAAAAACGGGGTTCAAGTGTTTTATCAAAATTATTTTCCATCTAAGATAATATAGGGTTCTGTTTTTATCCCTATTGTTAAATTGATTTGATTATGTTGTGATGGAATTATTTTTATGAATTCCTTTATCTTATATGAATTGTTTTATGATGTCATGTTGTTTAAGAATCCCATTTTTATTACATGGGTTATGCTACGATGTATGGTTTGTGATTTTGTGGCACACATAAGAATGGTATCATTATGAGATGGGTGGGACCTATATCTCCCTCTAATTCATTGGGTAAGGATTTTATATCTCATGAGATAGACATGGCTGGAACGGTAGGTTATACCGGTTCAGTAAAATAGGACTGAAATGAGGAGTGAACTCGGTTCAGAAATGGACTTTGTCCACTAAGATAGTCTTGGCAATGAGTCTTGACTAATAAGAAATGATTATCTATGATTATGAGTGTATGACACAAAGTTTCATGTTTTATGTTATTATTATTGGGATTACATTTCACTACTATGATTTATCCCATGTTATGATATTATGATCTCTTTTGCAGGTTAAGATTTCCAAAATGTTATATTCTTATGAATATGATGTGATTGATTTTTCTTTTGTTTACCTTTACTGAGCATTTGAGTTCACCCTTTTAATGTTTTCTTTTCCCCAGGATATAAAGAAAGGTTTTAGGTAAGAAAAAAAGGGGAAGATCTTTATGGTTGATATTGAAGATCTTTCACCATGATTAGAAGATTACGTTCCGAGTTTCCAAAGACACTAAACTATTACGGTCCTTGTGTGTGTGTTTTTGTTATGTAATAAGTATTCCGCAAAAGTAATGTAATGTCCATGTACGTTATCCTTCGGGTCTCTACAGTTGGCATCATAGGAAAGGTTTAATCAACCTTTAGAAACTAGGATGCGAAAACGTTAGTGAGATCCCTAGAGATATTTCTAAGGTATGTCTAGGGATGTACCTAAGGATAAGAATACGTATAGGATATAGTCCTAGAACTACGGAAACGATCTTAGAATTTAACCTAAGATGTTAGATATTGAGGGTGCTCCCCCTTTGCTATGTTGTTTTCTCTAGCATGATTTTTGCCTCTCACACTATTCTTTTTGAGTTTTAGAAAATGGTTGGAAACAGGGAGATTCATGATAATGGAGGATATGACGGACAATGGAATGATTTTTTTCATGAGAAACCAAATGAAACGAGATCTGGAAGTCCAAACATCATTATTATTCCTAATCATCAATCTCATAATATGATCAATAATCTCAACTTTGGTAAGTTTCCCGACTCAGATAATAAGAGAAAGATGGAGTTTCATGATGATCATAGAGGAAAGAAAGTTCAATTTCCCTCATGTAAATTATGTGGGAAGAGGCATCAGGGAGATTGTTTCAAAGGAACTGAAAGATGCTTTTGGTGTGGAAAAGAAGGACACAAAGCCAGTAAGTGCAAAGGAAAAGGTTCATTTAACACCATGGAAAAGGATAATGGTATTGCTACGACATCAACAATGATAAGATGATTTAAATGTGGAATGTATGGGCATTATGCAAACCAATGCCCTAATGGAAAATCTCATGAAGAGAATCAGCATGGTCGTATGGGTAGTATTTATGTGGATGATGATGAGGAGACTACAAATGATATGTGAGATGAAATAATTGTTGAATCTCAGTCAATGGTTTAAGAAGGTAGTGGAATGATTACATGTTTATCAAGTGTAATGTTGTATAAGTAATCTCATGGTACTATGAAATAAAGAGACATCTAAGGATTGTTACACTGTTGTCTTTCCTTGAGTTTTGAAAGTGTATGATTAATGGTACCAGTATCCATTAAAGGATATTCAGATATTTTTGGAACATAGAAGGGATAAGGAGAAAATTAAATGTTTGATAGTATTCATGAGCTCTTGACTGATATAAGGAGAAGGTTATGTAATGGATTGAGTATATAGAATTTTTGGATTTTGGTATGTGGAAAGTGTTAACTTTTAACTGCATTCAAGTTTTCACTTCGGTTCAATGCGTATTCAAGAGAATACATGATTAAGGCCTTTGAATGTTTGGAATGTGACCAACAAGACAAATCTTATGATATATGGGGATCAACGATGGTATTAAATCTCTGGTAATCATTTTCACTATATTATGAGAGTGGACTGCAGTATTATGGATAAGCCTAAAGATTGGAATGGATTCTGTTAGACATAAGTTATTATTGTTTAAGGATAGAAGTTTTTTCGATATTATTGATGGGATGTTATAGTAATATAGTTTTAGAAAAAGGACAACCAGCAGGACGGGCGACAGCCCATCGCGTTGGACAAGGCTGTGGGAATCGAACCCACAACCGAAGTGCGATTGGCCTTTATCGCCTACCACTGGCCTACAGGAAGCCCCTATTTAGTAGAAACTAGTTTTATTATATTGAGAAGAATGATATATGAATTATAAGTCCATTTTAGGAACTATATATCATTAATCTCACTATAGATGGACTTATGTATTTTTTGATAACTTTTCTAACCTTTTGTTTGAGACAGATGGAATGACTCATCATTCTATCACATGATCTGCTAACACATCACGAATGACAAATTCAACTTCATTTATTTAAGAGATGAAGTGGAAATTTTCCAAAGAATGGCCAACGGTGAGACTATACCGAAATCACGAAAGTATTTCTTCTAATTCCAATTTCATCAACTTTAGGGAAATGATCTTGAAAACCAAAAATGTTGTCCTAGTGCTCTTATATCTGATAAATCAGATGGTACCTTAGATCATCAAAAATTTATGGCTTTGTGATTGCTGGCTTTTCCATAGCCATGTTCTCTACCACTCTCCATCAGAACATGATGGTTAGATTTCTCTTCCATATCCATATTTTCACCTATGTGGAAACCCAATGATTAGTTTATTTGGGTAACCGTTACGTTTCATACTTTTGTTTTTAAAGATTGGTTTTGGTATTCCTTTTTACGATGTGGGTTTCTATCAAAGAAACTTTCCAATAGTAAACCATTTATAACCCCGACAAATTTCGAGGGCGAAATTCATTTTAAGTGGGGTAGAATATAACACCCCAAGATTTTATGAAAAATATTCTTTTTAATTTCATTAATGTCTTGTGTTATACGCTACACCAAAAGTAGCTTGCTCAACACGCATCTTTGACTTGCCTTGCATTACACGCAATCGCGACCTTCCTCGATAGTGTGTGTAGTACACAATACCGAGTTTCACTAAACAACGATATGCTATTAAAATATTATTAAAACTAGCCGTTATGAATAGTAATAACCACCTTTTAAAATTTTAGAAATTTTAACTCTCAAAATGGACTTCATTTTTCGATTCAGAGTATCGAATTTATCCAAAGGTGAAATTTTGGTACTTTTCGGATAACTTTCATATTCTGATGAATAGTGAAAATTACTAAATTTTAATTAAAAACAACTTTTTTAATCAAAATAATTAATAGTGATAAATTATTAATTTGAGTGGTTTTAAAGTATATTTAGAATATATTTTTACAATTTAATACAATGTTGGTCATTGGATGTAATTCTACATTTAAACCAGACATAAACAAGTGTCAATCTTTTGAAAGTTATTATCTCTTAAGAACACGCTATTTGTTTTGACGATGGGAATTAATTTTTAAATTAATTAATGCAACTGATATGTTTTTAATTTGGTAAAATAAACATCATTTTTGAGTTCGTAATATCAAATATAGCTTAGGCCTAATTTTTGGTATATTTCTGGAAACTTTCATTTTTTGATGAATAGTTAAACCACTAAGTGGTAGTTAAAAAAATGATTTTTTCATAAAACATAATTTTACCGCTTCTGTGAGTGGAATTTCAAAAATCCGAGAGACACGGTTGATGTTAGTAAGTAAAATGTGGTTCAATGAGATGAAAATAATTTTTGGTGAATAGTAACTTTTTACTTTTTTATACCACGGTTAAAAGTAAATAGGGTAATTAAGGGTAAAAATGTTATTATTATTACCCTAACACATGTCCTAATTCTATTGGATAAGTGTAATTCGACAAAAAACAACCTTAGGAATACAATATGACCATTTAGGCCCACTTGGATTAGATTAGGGCATTTATTATTATTTAATTCAAAGAAGAGTTAAAATAGTTTAAATCAATGTTTATTTACTAAAACATTTTTAATATAAGGTTATAAATAAGATAAATTCGATTGTAAATATTCATTAGAAATATAAAAAGATTTCCTACATAATGGTATTTTATTTTTAATTTTTAGACATTAAATAATTTAATTTATTTATGACACAATGATGATGTAGTAATTACCATAATAGTGAAAAATTATAATAATTGATATTATAAATAACTAAATAAATATAATTTGAGACTTTTTATTAATTCCACTAATTTTCTAGGTTACTATGACATGTTAGTATTGATTTAATTAATGTTTTTCGAACTAATCATTCTGTTATGATTTTCACAAAAAACAATTACTAGATAGTGTCAAAATTGACATAAAATAGTTTTTAAAACAAATATTATATTATTAATTGTTATTTTATTCCTAAAAATCTAAGGTTCGGCCAAATGACTTATATAAGGTTATATATATTAATAATAAACAACTTGGGGTTCGTTTGGCTTGTTATAGTACGTTTATTAACCTTATAGTATAAGAACACAAGAAGACACGGTAAAAGTAAAATTATTTAACTTAATGTTAAATCTAAATGATAAGGTTAAAATAGGAACCTAAACTTGTCTAAATTCTATTGGATGAAAGGATTGAGACTCATCCCCACCCTAGCTTCTAAATAAATAAATTTGGAGCTATTTAAAATCGAATATGACTTTATAATAAAATAATATTTTTAGTTTTCCAAAGGAGCCTCTCTCCTCCCTTATAAAAGGGCACCTCATCCCTCTCTTCCTCACACCAATTTGAGCCTTTAAGCTCGGCAAAACCCTGCCAAATTCTTTTATCCACTTCCCTAGAAACATCATAGAGGTTCTGGTCTTCCTCAAAGACCAATTTTAGTGCCCTAAAAGGAGATCTCCAAGAGGCGCTTCAAAGAAGAGGTAATGTCTGTTACCGATTCTTTCAACTTTATTCCTTCTTCCACATCTTCTTCTTAGGTTGTTTCATTATGAAGTAATAACATCAGTATCACTCATATACTTATATGTTATTATAAGTATGAAACAACCCTATTTCACCATCTATCCATCCTACGGAAAACGAATTCACCGCGCGTGCGTACGTACGGAATACCGTCTCCACGCCGTGGTGAAATCTATTTTCCACCACCACCTTACTTGGATTGGTATAATGGTGTAAATAATAACTATATATGATTATTTTAAAGTGATATTTATTCTGAAATAGTATAAATACACTCCAATACAGTCCCACGATCATGATAATGATATCATCGCTCGTGCGTTCGTACGGACTACCGTCTCCACGACGCGATGAGATTCATTCTCCACTTTAACCATTCATGAATGATTATAAATTATATATAATAAGTAATCATGAAATAAATGAAATAATAATGATACTGTATTTATGTGTATATATATGTATGTCATCTACTTAATTCCATTCAACTCAATAAGGAAATGAAAACAGCGTTCATGCGTACGTACGACCTACCGTCTCCATGAACGGTGTATTTCATTCCATTTACTGATTTATTATATATATGTATATTCTGAATATATATTATATATAAATCATGTTTTATATTTTTTAATTATGTAATTATGATCTAAGTAATCATATGAATAATTACAAGTCAAAACACGGACGACAAATGAAACAATTTTACCCAAAACGCTCTTTAACATGGAATTTACAAAAGAACAGGTAATATAAAGTCATAAGTGAACAATATATGATATCATAACAATGATTATGATTCTGGAATAAGTCAATGACATTATGTAAATCATTATACAGGAGGTTCGGACACTTACAAAGCAAATCGGACCTAAGGTAAGGGAAATATCACAATCTCATTTTTATCCGAGATTATTTATACTTTGGAATTTACTGGGGTGTATTTTATCTTCCACATCAATGTTTCCTCAATATGTAATATTTATATCCTTATACAATAGTTTATATTAAATTTTACCCTTCGGTGAGTTTTTATTAAAAGATATGAAAGGAATCTTTTGTCGTTTTTCGTACGAGTTACTTTTTGACTTTTCCGACAAAAGTACGAGAAGAATGTTTTTTTTAACTTATACGGCATGAATGGATTTTTAAAACAAAATTTCCAAGAATATTCCCTTACAAGTTTTCAAATTTATATTAATCGAATTCTCTTATTTTAAAATTGTATGACATGTTATGAAATGAAAAAATGTTTTTGAAGTAGAAAGGATATTTTCCTCAAGAACGGAGTTCAAGTGTTTTATCAAAATTATTTTCCATATAAGATAATATAGGGTTCTGTTTTTATCCCTATTATTACATTGATTTCATTATGTTGTGATGGAAATATTTTTATAAATTCCTTTATCTTATATGAATTGTTTTATGATGTCATGTTGTTTAAGAATCCCATTTTTATTACATGGGTTACGTTACGATGTGTGGTTTATGATTTTGTGGCACACATAAGAATGGTATCATTATGAGATGGGTGGGAAATATATATCCCTCCAATGCATTGGGTAAAGATTTTATATCTCATGAGATAGACATGGATATAACGGTAGGTTATACCGGTTCAGTAAAACAGGACTAAAATGAGGAGTGAACTCGGTTCAGAAATGGACTTTGTCCACTAAGATAGTCTTGGCAATGAGTCTTGACTAATAAGAAATGATTCTCTATGATTATGCGTGTATTCCACAAAGTTTCATGTTTTATTTTATGATTATTGGGATTACATTTCACTACTATGATTTATCCCATGTTATGATATTATGATCTCTTTTGCAGGTTAAGATTTCCAAAATGTTATGTTCTTATGAATATGATGTGATTGATTTTTCTTTTTTTACCCTTACTGAGAATTTGAGCTCACCCTTTTTATTTTTTCTTTTCCCCAGGATATAAAGAAAGGTTTTAGGTAAGAAAAAAAGGGGAAGATCTTTATGGGAGATGTTGAAGATCTTTCACCGTGATTAGAAGATTACGTTCTGAGTTTCCAAAGACACTAAACTATTACGGTCCTTGTGTGTGTGTTTTTGTTATGTAATAAGTATTCCGCAAAAGTAATGTAATTTCCATGTACGTTAAGATTCGGGTATCTACATCCTCTGTAACTGGACTCCAACCCAAAGAGCCTCTGTAACCGGACTCCAACCCAGACGGTCTGCTGTAACCAGACCCCAACCCAGGGGGGTTACTTTTACTGGTCCCCAACCTAGAACATACTAGTCCAATAAATTCCTCATGTGTCTAATAAGTCCATGTATCTGAAGTGTCTCATACCACTTTGAACACCTAATTTCATGTCTTTTATTTGGGGTGTCCCATACCACTCTAAATAATTAAATTATCAATTTATTATTATATGTGATGAATAGTAAATAGTTTGATTTATCACATAAATTAATAACTTTAAAACTGATTCCATAAACTTCCAATGCATTACATTGCATGTTCATAACTTCAGATAGGTATTATTCATGCACAATTCATGTGATGATAAATGGAAATGACGTTGGAGTAAATCATAATATGTCAGTTATTATTTAGATAATAAATTTCCCAATGACATGAATAATCTAATAAACATTGTTTGAACATGTGATATGGATTTAAAACACACATGTAATGAATGGATGGGGTTACCACATAAATTGATAGTTACTTAATATTCAAAATCCTTGGTTCATGAAAATGAACATTTATAGTTTAAAATGACTAAGTTTGAATTAAGACAGAATTCATTTGTACACAATGCATGTGCTGGTAAATAGTCATGTCTTATTAAGTGGGCATGCCTTATGTTGCCTAGCATATACGGCCAATTGATTTTAAGTGAATCATTTATTTTATGTAATGCATATATTTAATTAAACATATCAAAAACATACTTTAACCACTGAAGTTTATCTTACGCCAAGTTAATTCTGATTATGATTAAAACTTAAGGTGCTTACATATAACCACATATATATATAATATGTAGACATTTCACCCACTTACATTGCTTCGAATTAAATAGTAATCAAGGGTATAATCAAATATATATAAATTTATTTGTATGGTGAGGATAATCTTATGTCCTCATACTTATATTCAGGCACATATATATTTTTGTCATGAATATAAATTTGACAAATAAAATGTATATAATCTTTCTAATTGATTTTTAGTATGAAAAAATGGAGAGAACAATTTAAATTATGTAAATAAAACTTCTGATGATTAAATATTTAAAAATTAACCATCTTCCCTTACATAAGATTCTTAAAAAATAAAACATAATTATAAATAATTTTATTCCTTTCAAATTTTTGTATTTCCAAGCTCAAAAAATTTGATATTACACACATTGAATATTTATTGTATCAAAAACATTATTTAAGGGTTTGAAATCATCTTCTAAAATTCATAAAATAGATCTGGTTTGAGTCACATAAATTTTTTTATATAAATATATGTATATGATTATATACTAAGGGTATAATCGGGTTTGCGGATATAAAAACACTTGAAAATAAATCCTTACAAGACAATAATCTTAAATAAAAATTAATTAGAAGAAAATAATCCCTTACACAACCATAAAATTGAGGGTATATAGAAATAAATAAATTTTCTTTACAAAACATAAGATTGTAAAAGAAATAAACGTTCCAGACAAAGTATAATGAACCCTTACCTGCAGAGCTGAAATAAAATGAGGGTTGAAGCGGTATACTCCATACTCAATACCAAAACCAACAGACTACTCTAAAAAATTTACACAGGTCTGGATTTGATGGATTTTTAAATACATAATTGGGGCTAATAGAAAATGAGTAGAGTAACCATGCTATTTAAATCCTCTAAAATCTCAAACAGGTGAGCTTGCTATGCAAGCTGTGAACATTGTGGCTAAACAAAAAAAATAATAATAATAACAATTGTGACCAACAAAACATTCGCAGACCAAAACTATTTACCCATATAACAAAGATGAAACAATAATGAATTGCGACAACAGGGACTTCCACGGACCACAAAAAACATTCTTGAATTTAAAATGAAGCCGTAAATAGGAAGTCATATGGAATTAATGTATCAACTGTTCAAGAATTGACAAGGGGTTTGCGGTCAGATTGAGTATGACTCAAAATCAAAGATTCGGATAACAAAATTAAATATACTAATCCTATTTGTAGATCTGATAAACATGAACCATGATGGAACCCTAACCAGTGGCTCAGACCCTTGATGCCCATGACCTTGCTTCATCCATGACTTTCAACTCCGGGTCTTCGTGAAGACTCGGCCTTGAACGCACGACCTAGGCTTCGACTCCTTCGACACACTGCTCGTCTCAAAGCCGTTCGAACCCAACAACAGTGCGACGATCCTCGACCCCTTTGCCTCACGACAGCCGATGTCGGGCCCTGCCTGAGGCCTCTCTATCTCATCCTGCGATGGTACAACACCCCCCTCTGTGAAACCATAAACGCGGACCCCCAAATCACTTTACAGGATTCACCTTTTTTTTATTTGGTCCAATTTCCAGCTCTATTATTATATTTTTATTCTTATTATATCATTACTCTATTATTATCCAATACTATATAATCAATAACTTTAAAAAAATAAAAAATTAAACAAAATTAAGAATCTATTAAACTTATTTTATCAATACATTTAAAAATAAAAGTTATTATCATTAAATTTTTTATAAAATATATATTTGTATATTTCATATTATATTCTTATAAATTAAAATGATAATTGAAAATCAATACAATAATTATCATAATTTCTAATTTTGAAACTCTAAAAAAATGTTAATATTACACATATATATGTATGATTAAAGATAACAATATTTTTTATCATAAGGTCATTCATATTTGTACAATTTTAATCAATCTATTAAAATAGTTTTATTATGTATTCAAGATGTTAACAATGTTATGAAAATTTTAATCCAATATAATAATTATGTATACATCACATTTTTGAAAATGTTTGAAACCCATATAATTATTCATGCAATAGATTAAATGTTAGTTCGTATAAGTAATGGTCTTAAAATATTTTAATGAAATAATTCTCAATGTCATATATAAAATTATAGTATCAGTTTTTTATAATCATAATTTAAATATATTTTACATATATATATATGTGTGTATTTATGTATCAAGAAATAGATTCATATTTTAGTATAATTATTATTAAACTGTTCTATTAATTAATAAAGAATAATGTAGTTCTAAATTATCAATATAAATTTTCTATTTTTATTTTACAAGAAACTTTCTTTATATTGTAACTATATCCATTTAATAAAACACAAACGATCATTTAACTAAAACACCAATGACAATAAAATGGTAACAAGTGTTTCTAACAGTTAGGAAAACATGTTTATGGTATATCATATCTAGGTTGGTTTGGTTTAATAAGAATGTTCTCTACATTCCTTCTACACTTAGTACTTGTGCAATTCTCCTATCCATCATATTCTTCTTTATGGTTAGTCCAAGTGACGAGGGATACCTTCTTGGCTTATTTGTGGTGTTAGAAGGTCTTCCAATGGTTCTTCTTGGATTTTCTATTAGTTTCTTAGTCTAACTATGGTTTTATACCCTTTTGAGATGTAAACATTTTAGTGATTTATTAATATTATGTGTCTTGTTCTATTTTGAGAACCATTGTTTGAATGACTAATTAATTAAAAGTTATTATTACACATTGAAAATTTCCGGGGAATCACATTATTCCCCCTTCAAAGAATTGTGTCCTCGTAATTCCAAAATAGTGGTACACAAGCCACAGCAACACCAGACACACATCACTCCCGAGGTCCCTTTGCTGGTAACACCACCGATAGTAGGCTGATGACGACCTTAGGTGGATCCCTAAGGTAGTATTCAGTAACTTTATTTCCTTGGCCCAGACACATTGTGAATAGATAGGGTTGTGCATGTTTCTAAAGCACTCGACTTTCTATAGAGAGGCACGAGAAGTGTGGATGTCGAAAATTTCATAGTGGACTTAATCCCTATAAGTCCCACGCACCACATCATTCTTGAAGATATAGATGTCGTAGAGTTCCCCGTACATACTAAAACTCAGGACCTGGAATAGGTAGGCCGCTTGATGGTCACCATCCAAAGTAGCTTCTAGAAATTTACCTACAGATCGGTAGTTATCAGCCAAAGTGAAACATAGAAAAAGAGCTTCATGGATCTTCCCTCTTCGCTTATATGATGAAAATTGTGAAATTGATATACAGTAATAAACAAGATTGCTTCCTTGGTAATGATGAAAAAAATTTAGGTGGTTCGACACCCGATGGAGTTGTATACATGTTTGACGTAAGTTGGCATAGGGATGGTACTCCTCAAATCATGTCTTGACGATTATAGTCTCTAACAGTTCGGTAAGAAGAGACAAAATATTGGTTGGTGAACTCATGTCTTCTGTCTAAATTTTTTTAAGAAGTCAGCCTTCTGTAGGGAAATTCTAGTTTAAGAAGATTCATTGTTTAATATAAAATCATATCAAAACAAAGTATACAACATCATTAATTTATAAATGATTGATAAAACTCAAGAAATTATGTAATCTCTTTCTCCCTCTCACAAAACTCTAGTATGTATTTCCTAAAGCCTTCTAAGATGACTTCTCATAGATTCCACTGATGTAGGGGATTTCCCAAATTCTCTGACAAATGGATCCCCAAAGCAGTTATAAATTCTTTTATCTCCTTGGTCCAGATGCAATGTGTACAACTAGGATCAACTGCGTGTGGACATCTAGAATTTAGATTCATATAAGCATTTTGGGTATAAATTTGAGTGACATAAGTATGAACTTGATGCCAATAATGCAAATGATTAGTCTTGTTCTCAAGGGATTCAAATTCCATAATGTGACCACAGAGACCGTAGGTCAAATTTTGACAAAGATATGCTTCCCGGAGGTCACCCCCTTGTGTTGCCTCCTCAAAGTCCTCAAGAGAAAAGAAATTATTGGCTAGGGTAAAACATTTAAAGATACCCTCAAAGTATTTCCCTTTTCATTCATAAAATGGGAATTGAGCATTCATCATGAGATAATAGATGAAGCCTGATCCTCGGTGTAGTTGGAGTAAATGAGGAGAATTAGATACACAATAGAGGGGTTTTCATGATAAATTGATATTTTCAAAAGTTTCGAAGTTTTATACACATGATTTACCTACTATGGTCTCTAATACTTCTGTTGGAAGAGACAAAAGACAATTATTCTTGTTTTTTCATCTAAAATTAAGAATACTTCATTCTTAGTAATTCTTATGTAAGAATTTTTGTTCTGTTCTGGTTTTCTAGAGTTATCTAAACCGAATCCTCTGATACCAACTGTCAGGCCCCATCTCTCAAATACTCGGTATAAGGACCCGGCCTTATTACATGCATTATCTTGAATTTAATCAAGAAAAAACTTTTTTTTACATTGAGGATCTTTTCATGTTTATATCTTTATAGAATTAGGACAATACATTCATAACATTACACATTATTACAGAGTGGATACCATAAAAATAGTTTACATTTTTTTCAAAATATAAAACATTAAAACATAAAACAAGACTCCTTGACAATTATTAAACATTTAACATGGATTTTTTCCTTGTATTACACATCCATTAACCTGTGAAAATCATTTAAAAACTTGGGATGAGCACAAAATCTCAGTAAGGGATGAAAAAGAAGGAAAGAGCACATTATTCCATGAATACTCGTAATGTATGAAAACATTTTTAGAAGACAAGCTTATCACTCATATATAATTAATTCATGTAACATGATATTTACACAAGATCCACACAAACATGAGAACATAAATATAATCATAGAGGTATCTTGGGTCATTACTTACATAATCTTATAACCATTCTTGGCTACCCTATAATTTGTAACCCTCACGGCTACCTTACATTGTGTAACCATCGCAGATACACTTGGAGTAACCATACGGCCGACCTCAAACTTACTCATACCCAATAAATTGGAAAGAGATATAGGTCCCACCCTTCATCATAAATAATTCCCAATAACCAAAACATAATTATACAACATGAATAATTCCATAAAAAACATTACTTTGGAATTTCGTAAAACCGAATTTAAAAGGATAATTTTTAATGAACAACCCCTTATAAATATCATAAAATTATAGAGATACTTAATAGAGTGGATTTACTATGTATATATACTATAAATACACATAATAAAACATTATATAAACATAACCCATCACACAAACAATTTAAATAGCACATAAATATTGAAGTAGAAGGTTAACCCAAAGAATGGAAATCGGGTTAAGAATTACCTTACCTCAGGTTTTTCTTACTTACAACTTGTTTAAACCTTTTGTATAATGGTTAAAATAGTGTTATTAATTTTTTATAGAAACATGTTCATGTTTATAACATCTTATATGATCATTTCATAACATCATTTCACCCTTTAATTGTTAGTATTTTTCTCCTTGCACTCTTTTTGGGGGAGTTCTTAACATGATTTCCATGATTGGTTCATGGTGGATGTTCTTGTTGATTGGAAGTGGAACTCCAAAATTGGAATGGATTAGTATTTACATATATCATGTAACATAAATTATACCATTTAGTATTTTTAATTCTTTCAAGAGGATGATTTATAAGTTAAAACATTAATGATGTTCGTTTAGATCATTTTAGTGGTTCTTTGATAATAACGACCTCATTTTGTTTTATAAATTATAACCATGTGTTAAAACGAATTCCAAAACCACTTATGAGACATAATACATAAATTATAACATGTTTCAACCATAAAAATGGTTTTATTACCATACTTGAAGGATTTAAAGAAAAATGAAATCACATCATCCACGATGTTGGTAATTCGACACATCATAGACAATGTTTTTAATTCTTTGAATAAGTGGGAGAGGAGAAGAACAATGATGTTGAATTTTCCATGAACATGAGAACATCGAGAATATACATGATTCTTGAGATTTAATGGATCTTGGATAAGAGTGGGTGAGGAAAAAATAAAAAGAAATCATGAAATAAAAGAAAACTTCAGAAATTTCTCACAAAAATTCAGCAGCCTAACAGCGTCTCTTAAAATTTCACAAAAATAGTTTGATGAGAGAAAGGGAATATATCATCACTCATACATAATATGGACAGTAAGGGGAGATATTTAATGAAATATCCCAATAAAATTCAAAAGGTAAAGGAAGAGAATAACATAAAATGAAAGAAAAGAAAGAAAATAAAAGAGGATGTTTACCTTTTGATCTCTTCTCCTTGAGATCCTTTTTAAGGGCTTTGGGTTTGGTCTTTTGGTGAGAAGAGAAGCTCTAGTACGTGTGGAAGAGCCTTGGGAGGAGAATTGGAAAGAACTTATGCATGGATCAAGGCTTGAGAGGTGTGGGAAGAAGAGGGGAGTGAGGGTGGTATTTATAGTGGAGGAGAGGGGGTATTTTTCATCATTTTAATCAATAATATAATATTTTTGCCCAAAATTATAAATATTCTTAGTTCATGTGACCTAAAATAGTAATAATGGCATGTGAGTTTGAAACAAGTGGCCTTGAATCACTTATGATGTTATAAATAGTGTATTTTACTGATAATTTGATTATACGATATTTTATCGTATTTCACTATTCACTGAAAATCAAGAATTTCAGAAAAAACCCAAAAATTTAACCTAACCATTTTTTGACATGTAGAATTCAAAAATGAGGTCCATTTTTTGAAAAAAAATCTAAATATTATTAATTTAATTTTTAAATAAAATCATACTTAATTCAAAAATTAACACTTCCAATTCTATAACTACTTCTATATCATAATGAAAAATTAACCAAGATGTTATTATCTTAAAGCCTTAAGAAAATAAAATAATAATAAAATACACTATTCATTAGGGTCATATTACTTTTCATATTACTATTCATAAGGGTATGTTACTATTGACCAAAAAAACTAGTTGGATCTAATGGACTCCAAATAACATACTGAACACAATTATAGATTATAGTTTCTTGAAATTCAAAACATAGAAGTGGAAAAGTTATTTTTTAAAGGCTAGCTAAAAATATATACTTAAAACAATGTTCCATGCATTTCTATTTATTTTTAGAAAAAATTTGGGTGTTATATTATCCCCACCTTCTTGAAATTGCATCCTCACAATTTTATTTACTTATTAAACAACTGAGGGTATTTTTCCCTCATAGCATTCTCAGATTATCATGTTCCTTCTTCAACCATGTGGTTTCTCCAAAAAAACCTTTACCATGTGGATTACCTTATTCAGAAATTTTTGTTCCCTTCGATCAAGAATCTGAACTGGTTTCTCTTCATAAGAAAGGTTCTCTTCCAGTTGAACTGCTTCTAGGCTCAAAAACATGTGATGAATCTAGCACATACTTTCTCAACATCGAAACATGATAAACATTGTGTCCCTAAAATAAACTAGGAGGCAAGGCTACGTGGTACGCCACTATTCCAGCTTTCTCCAAGATTTCAAAAGGACCGATGAACCATGGACTTACTTCCCTTTCTCACTGAAATTCATCACACTTTTCTAAGGAGAGATTTTATGTAAAACATGGTCACCTACCCAGAAAGAGAAGTATTTACTTCGGTTATCTACATAACTTTTCTACCTACTCTGAGTTGTCCTCATGTGCTACTGGATCATCCTCAATTTCTCATCCACTTCTTCTACTATTTCTAGCCCCATAAACTTTCTTTCACCAACTTCATCCCAAAATGTTGGAGTCCGACATCGCTTCCCAAAAAAGGCCTAAAAAGGTGTCATCTGAATACTGGATTGAAAACTATTATTATTAGAAAACTCAACTAAAGAAAGATGTTGATCCCAACATCCCTGATAGTCTATTGAACATGCTCGAAGCATATCCTCCAAAGTTTGAATCATTCGTTATGATTGCCCATCTGATTGAGGATGAAAAGATGTACTGAAATTTAACTATGTGCCCAATGACTTTTGAAGTCCCTTGCAAAAGTTATAAGTGAACCTGGGATCTCGACAAGATACAATGGAAAAAGGAAATCCATGTAACCTGGGAATCTTTTTGAGGTACAATCGAGAAAGATGATCCAAAGTCATTGTATCTCAAATAGAAATAAAATTTTCATAATTTGTTAGCTGATCAACAATAACCCAAATCGCATTGTTACCTCGAGAAGTCTTTGGTAGTCCCACCACAAAGTACATGGATACATTCCACCATTTCCACTTTCGCATTGGAAAAGGCTGAAGCATCCCCTTCAATAACTGCCGCTCTGATTTAACCTACTGACATGTCAAACATTTCATGGTAAAATTAGCAATATCTCTTTTCATTCCATCCCACCAATAATACTTCTGAAGGTATCTGTACATCTTATTACTTCCAGGATGAACAGAAAATAGAGAACTATGATCTTTGCACAAAAAATATTTCTTAAACTAATAATTACTAGTCACACACAACCTTTTTCCAAATCATAAAACACAATCTTTGTCAAGGTTAAATTCTGGAAACTTACCCATTTTAACTAATTCTACCTTTTTCTGTAGCTCACGGTCTTCCTTCTACGCTTGCTTAATTCTGTCTGACAACGAAGACTACACTAAAACCTGAAACAAAATAGAGGTATTCCCTGCACCAACAACTTCTAAGACAAAATTCATCAAATCATTAATCAAGGGATCATGTTCTAAACGTAACATGGTTAATGATGCATGATGTTTTCGACTCAAGGTATCCGCTACTTTTTTTGCTTTTCCGGGATGGTAATTGATCGTGCAGTCATAATCCTTTATAAGTTTAAGCAATATTCTCTACCTCATGTTTAATTCCTTCTGAGTGAATATATACTTTAGACATTTTTGGTCAGTATATATTTGGCATTTAGTTCCGTATAGATGACGCCTCCAAATTTTCAAAGAAAAAATCACAACTGCCAATTCCAAATCATTTTGGGATAATTTAGCTCATGAGGTTTAAGTTATCTTGAAGCATAGGCAATTACCTGATCATTCTACATCAAAACACAACAAAGTCCCTTCAAAGAAGCATCATTATAGATGAAAAACTCACCATTTTGGGAAGGTAAGGACAAAACTGGAGCATTCACCAATTTTTTCTTCAGTTCCTAAAAACAAATATCACATTATTATTTCCAAAAACATTTAACCCCTTTCCATGTTAACTTAGTTATCGGGTTAGATAGCCCTACAATGTTCTTAACAACCCACTTGTAATAACCTGCTAACCCAAGAAAACTAAGAATCTATGTAACATTTGTGGGTCTTGGCCATTCATCAACTACTTTTGTTTTGGTAGGATCAACAGTTATTCAAGAATTATTTACAGTGTGCCTAAGAAATGAAATCTGTTTCAACCAAAAATCACATTTTCTGAGTTTTCCATATGGTTTCTTTTCTTTTAAAGATTTCAAAACAACCCTTAGGTTATTTTCATGATCCTCTTTATTTTTAGAAAATACCAGAATGTCATCAATAAATACAACCACAAACGTATCCAAGAACTCTTGAAATACTCTATTCATAAGATTCATGAATACAACCGATGTATTAGTTAATCCAAAAAGCATAACAACAAATTCATAATGCCAATATCTAGTACAAAAGGCTATTTTTTGGATTTCATCCTTTTTCACCTTCAGCTGATGGTATCCGGATCTCAATTCAATCTTGGAAAAGTACTGAGCTCTCTAGAGCTAATCAAACAGGTCATTGATATGAGGCAAAGGATACTTGTTTTTAATAGTGATGTTATTAAAAGCTCTATAATCAATGAAAAGTCGCATGGAACCATATTTCTTTTTAACAAACAAAATAGGGGATCCCTATGGTGAAGTGCTAGGACGAACAAAGCATTTGTCCAGAAAATCCTACCACTGATTTTTCAATTCAATAAGTTCTATTGGAGCCATATGATATGGGGGTTTTGAAATTGGCTTAGCATCATGAACTAAGTCAGTTGTGAATTCGACTTCTCGATCAGGTATGATAATGGGTAACTCATTAGGGAAAACATCAAGGTATTCATTTACCACTAGAACATCATTAATTTAAGTAGTTCCATTATTTTCAACAATATGAGCCAGATAACATTCATTTCCATCTTTCAATAGTTTCTCATCTTCCTGATATGTTATCAATTGTATGGGTTCATTCCTGTATACAAACTAAAAGTCTTTCTGAAAAACAACTTCTTTAGCTCTACAGTCAATCTTAGCATGATAATAAGAAATCCAGTCCATTCTCAGAATAACATCAAACTCAACTAAGGGTAAAACAACAAGGTTTGTAGGTAAAGTCTTTCCAAAAACCACAATAGAAAGAATCTTATAATTCCTATTCACTATAACATTTACCCCTGGTGTTTTAATAACAAGTTTGGGTATTATTTTTTGAGGTGATATTTCCAATTTACCATAAAATTTCATAGAGATGAAGGAATGTGTAGACCCCGTATCAAACAAAACTTTAGAAAAATCTGAGTGAACAAACAACGTACCTGATATGACTTCATTGGATGGCCTGACATCTGCTGACATAGTCACAAAGGATCTCACAACACCTTTCTGCTTGTAGTGTTGCTTCTTTGCATCATTTGGATCTCTCTTTGGGTAGGCATTTGCATAGAGACCCATCTCACCACATTTAAAACACTTTACAGTTTTCTTATTAGGATTAGTCTTAGGGTCATTTTCATTTTAATCATGGGATATATGTACAAACTTACCACATTTAAAACACTTCCCAGTTTTTCTGAGACATTCCCTAGGGTGTTTCTTTCCACACTTTTCACAAACTGTAAATTGGATTTTCTTGCCATCAGATTTCTATGGTTGATTCTTACCCATCACTTTCCAACTGGACCTATTCTTATATTTGTTTCCAAAATGCATGTGATCATCATCAAACTCTATCTCTACCCTCTAATCACATCAGACAAGTTTCTCATAACTTTTGAATTCACAGGAGGCCAACGCCCTTCGATACCTTGGCGTCATTCCTGAGT
Source organism: Viscum album (assembly GCA_963277665.1). NCBI lineage: Eukaryota > Viridiplantae > Streptophyta > Magnoliopsida > Santalales > Viscaceae > Viscum > Viscum album. The sequence goes on from OY728132.1 coordinate 470,810,841, forward strand.
AAAAGAGGTTGATTTTTCTATCAAGATCCAGAATAAGATTTGGAGCATACCTTTCCAGTCGGGTGAAGTCCTCTTCATACACATCCACTGAATCTTCCTCCTTCTGTTTCAATTCAAGGAATTGCTTCCCCATCCTAAGTCTCACCACCTTAGAAAAATATTTTTTAAGGAAAAGACTTATAAATTCATCCCACTCTAAGGCATCAAAATACTCTCTACCCCTGATATTCCTTACCATTGACCACCACTAATCATTTTCCCCTTCAAAACGATAAATGGAAAGACTTACCTTTTGATTTTCTGAATATCCCATGACATCAAATATCTTTTCAAGGGATTTGATCCATCTGTCAGCTGCTACTGGGTCAGAAGATCCATTGAATGCAGGAGGATGTTGTCTCATAAAATGTTTCAATACTGTCATGTTCCATTGTGGTACCACTATTGGTTCTCTTTCAAGGATGCCACCACCATTTATTTTCTATGTTAGTTGATCCATTACTGTAACAACCCAAGATTTTATGTGATATATTATTTTTAATTTCTTTGAGATGTTCTATTTACACTACACTAAGAATATCTTGTGTTATACACCATATTATCTTTCATTATACACAACACTATTCTTGGATCATGTTACACAAAATTTCAAGTTTGTTTGATAGAAGTATTTCTACGCAACATTGAGTGTATATATATAAGTATTCAATGTATAAATGAAATATGGTTAGATTCTGTTATACAAAACAATGAAGGAGTCTTTCACAACACGTAACCCGGACTTGGCTTGCTTTACACGCAATCGTGACCTTCCTCAATATCTTGCATTGTACGCAATACCGAGTTCCACTAAACAACGATATGCTATTAAAATATTACTAAAACTAACCGTTATGAATAGTAATAACCACTTTTTGAAATTTTATAAATTTTATTTTTCAAAATGGACTTCATTTTTGGATTCAGAATACGAAAATTAGCCTAGGGTGAAATTTTGGTATTTTTCTGAAAACTTTCAATTTTTGATGAATAATGAAAACACTGGGTTACTATTTAAAAAACGAATTTTTATTTAAATAATTATTTATTTTATTTAAATTTATTTTAGGTCAAAATTGATACATAATAACTATATAAGTTCAATGCAATTCATTGGAGTTATTTTATAATAATTTTAGATATATAAAAATTTTATTGAACTTTTACCGTCTTTTACTCACCTCCTAGGAGAATTGGAAAATTTACATAAAACTTAATTTTACCGCTTCTGTGAGTGGAATTTAAAAAATCCTACAAACACGGTTGATGTCAGTAAGTAATATGTGGTTCAATTAGATGAAAATAATTTTTGGTGAATAGTAACTTTTTTCTTTTATTTACCACGGTTAAAAGTAAATAGGGTAATTAAGGGTAAAAATGATATTATTATTACCCTAACACATGTCCTAATTCTATTGGATAAGTTTAATTCGACCAAAAAAATAATTAGGGATAAAATATTACCCTTTATGTCCACTTGGATTAGATTAGGACATTTAATATTATTTTATTTAAAGAATAGTTAAAATAGTTAAAATCAAATTTTAATAAATAAAACATTTTTAATATAGGGTTATACATAAGATAAATTAGACTAAAAATATTCATTAGAAATCTAAAAATATTTCCTACATAATGGTCTTTTATTTGTAATTTTATACTTTAAATAATTTAATTTATTTATGACACAATGATGATGCAGTAATTATATTATTAATGAAATACTGACATAATTGATGTTATAAATACCCAAATAAATGTAATTTGAGACTTTTTATGAATTAAAATAATTTTTTATGTTAATATGACATGTTAGTATTTATTTAATTAAATTTATTCCAACTAATCTTCCTATTATGATTTTCACAAAAATCAATTACCAAATAGTGTCAAAATTCACATAAAATAGTTTTTAAAACAAATATTATATTATTAATTATTATTTTATTCCTAAAAATCATAGGTTAATACAAATGACTTAGATAAGGTTATATATATTAATAATAAACAACTTGGGGTTCGTTTGGCTTGTTATAGTAAGTTTATTAACCTTATAGTGTAAGAAAACAAGAAGACACGGTAAAAGCTAAATTATCTAACTTAAAGATAAATCTAAATGATAAGGTTAAAATAGAACCCTAAACTTGTCTAAATTATATTGGATGAGATTATTTCTACCCATACCCACCTTATCTTCGAAATAAATTATTTTGGAGCTATTAAAAACCGAATATGACTTTATAATAAAATAATATTTTTAGTTTTTCCTATGGTGCCCCTCTCCTCCCTTATAAAAGGGAACCTCCTCCCTCTCTTCCTCACACCACTTTGAGCCTTCATTCTTGGAAAAACTCTGAAAAATTCTCTTCTCCACTTCCCTAGAAACATCCTACAGGTTCTGGTCTTCTTCAAAGACCAATTTTAGTGCCCTTAAATGAGGTCTCAAAGAGGTTCTTCAAAGAAGAGGTAATGTCTGTTACCGATTCTTTCAACTTAATTTCTTCTTCCACTTCTTCTTATTTAGTTGTTTAATTATTAATTAATAACATAAGTATCTATAATATACTGATATGTTATTATAAGTATGAAACAACCCTATTTCACCATCTATCCATCCTATGGAAAACGAAATCACCACGCGTGCGTACGTTCGGAATACCGTCTCTACGCCGTGGTGTAATCTGTTTTTTCACCAACGCCTTACATGGATGGGTATAATGGTGTAAAGAATAACTATATATGGTTATTATAACATCATACTGATTCTGATATATTATACCATCCACTCCAATTCTATTCAATAATTATGGGAATGATATCATCGCTCGTGCGTACGTATGGACTATCGTCTCCACGACGCGATGAGATTCATTCTCCATGTTAACCATTCATTAATAATTATAAAGTATATATAATAAGTAATCATGAAATATATGAAATAATAATGATATTGGATTGATGTATGTATATATGTATGTCATCTACTTAATTCCATTCAATTCAATAAGGAAACGAAAACAGCGTTCATGCGTACGTACGGCCTACCGTCTCCATGAACGGTGTATTTCTTTCCATTTACTGGTTTATTATATATATGTATATTATGAATATATATTATATATAAATCATGTTTTACACTATGTAATTATGTAAATCAGGATATAAGTAATAATATCAAAAACAACAAGTCAAAACACATACGATAAATAAAATGATTTTACCCAAAATGCTGCTTTAACATGGAATTTACAAAAGAACAGGTAATATAATGTCATAAGTGAAACATATAGGATATCATAATTATTAATATGATTATTTAATAAGTAAATGAAATTATTTAAATCATTATACTGGAGGTTCAGATCCATACGAAGCATATCGTACCTAAGGTAAGGGATAATTTTTCAAATCTTATTTTTATCCGAGATTTTTTATTCTTAGTATTTACTGGGGTTATTTCTATCATCCATGTCCATGTTTTATAAAAGTGTTTTCATTTATGTTTAAATTCCTTTTTACCAATTTTTTACTTTTACTACATGTTATGTAAGTAATCTTTCTTTTGTTTATTTTACGAGGTACTTTTTTTACTTTTCCAACAAAAGTACGAGAAGAATGTTTTTAATAACTTCTACGGCATGAAAGGATTTTTACGGTTTTATAAAGCCTTATTTTTAGGAAGATTCCTCCAAAATATTTCATGATTATTTTCAACAAAATATTATTTCATTTAAAATTGCATGATGTTTTGTGAAAAGAAATTGATTTTGAAGAAGAAAGTATATTTTCCTCAAGAATTCATTTCAAGTGTTTTTTCAAAACCATTTTCCATCTAAGATGACATTATTTCATATGTGAATGTTTCAAGTATAAAGTCTCTATGATTTACATGGTTTCGCTTTTCTTATTATGAAATTATGTAAATTTATTTTATATGGATTATGTGATGATGGGATGATGTTTATGAATCCCATTTTATTCTTTGGGTTATGATGAATGATTTATGTTTTTTTTTGTGGCACAAGTAAGAATGATTTCATTATGAGATTGGTAGGACCTATATCTCCCTCCAATGCATTGGGTAAAGATTTATATCTCATGACATAGACATGGCTGGAATGGTAAGTTAATCTGGTTCAGTGTTACAGGACTGAAACGAGGAGTGAACTCAATTCAGAAAGGGTCTTTGTCCACTAACATGGTCTTGGAAGCAATGCCTTGGCTACCATAGAAATCATATCATGTGCTTAATGTTTTTACACAATTACAAGTTTTATTCCCAAGCTATTTTATCATTATTGATGTTCTATTATGATCTGTTCCTTACGTACTACCATGTTTTATGTCATTGCTCAAGATTTCGATGTTTAAACATCATGTTCATGTTTTTATGTTCAAATGTATATGTTTTGTTTAATTTTCTCCATGCTTACCCTTAATGAGCATTTGAGCTCACCCTTTATATGTTTTCTTTTCCCCAGGATTTAAAGAAAGGTTTTAGGTAAGAAAACAAAAGGGGAAGATATTTATGGGAGATGTTGAAGATCTTTCACCACGATTAGAAGATTATTTTCCGAGTTTCCAAAGACACTAAACTAGTACGGTCCTTTGGTGTCTTTTTTTGTTATGTATTAGGCAATCTGCAAAAGTATTGTAATGTCCATGTACGTCAGGTTCTGGGTCTCTACAGTTGGTATCAGAGGAAAGGTTTAGTTAACCTTTGGAAACTAGGATGTGAAAATGTTAGTGAGATCCCTAGAGATATTTCTAAGGTATGTCTAAAGATGTGCCTAGTGATAAGTATACTTATAGGATATAGTCCTAGAACTACGGAAACGATCTTAGAATTTAACCTAAGATGTTAGATATTGAGGGTACTCCCCCTTTACTATGTTGTTTTCCCTAGCATGATTTTTTCCTCTCACACTATTCTTTTTGGGTTTTATAAAACAGGTGGAAACATGAAGATTCACAATAATGGAAGATATAATGGAAAATGGAATGATATTCTTCATGAGAAACCAAATGAAATGGTATTTGGAAGTCCAAACATCATTATTATGCCGAATCAGCAATATCATAATATGATCAATAAACTCAAATTTGATAAGTTTCCCAACTCAAATAATAAGAGAAAGATGAAATTTCATGATGATCATAGAGGAAAGAAAGTTCAATTTCCCTCATGTAGATCATGTTGGAAGAGGCATCGGGGAGATTGTTTCAAAGGAACTGGAAGATGCATTGGTTAAGGAAAATAAGGACACAAATCCAATAAGTGCAAAGGAAAAGGTTCAGTTAACACCATAGAGAAGGATAATGGTATTTCTACAACATCAACAATGATTAGATTTTTTAAATGTGGAATGTATGGGCAATATGCATACCAATGCCCAAAGGGAAAATCTCATGAAGAGAATCAAAATGGTCATATGGGTAGTATTTATGTGGATGATGATGAGGAGACTACAAATGATATATGAGATGAAAGAAGTGTTGAATCTCAGTCAGTTGTTTAAGAAGGAAGTGGAATGATTATATGTTTATCAAGAGTTATGTTGTATAGTTAATGATACTATGGAATAAAGAATCATCTAAGGATTGTTACACTATTGTTTTTCCTAAAGTATTTGAAAGTATATGTTGAATGGTATCGGTAACCATGAAAGTTTATTCAGATATTTTTGGAAGGAAGATGATATGAGGATAAGGAGAAAATAATATGTTTGATAGTATTCATGAGCTCATGATTGATATAAGGACTAAGTGGTATCATGGTTTGATTATATTGAATTTTTGGATTTTTGTATGTGGAATGAGTTAAATTTTGACACCATTCATGTTTTCACTAAGATTCAATGGGCATTTGTTTTTCAAGAGAATACATGATTAAGGTATTCACATGTTTGGAATGTGACCAACAAGATATATCTTATATTGGGGATAAATGATGGTATTCACGTACTTGTTATGTGACCTCTCAAGTAATCATTTTCTTTACAACATGAGATTGGATAAAAGTATTTTTGATAAGATTAAAGGTTGGAATGGATTAAGTTGGACAACAGATAGAATTGTTTAAGGCTAGAATTTTTCGATATTATGGATTGTTATAATAATGTAGTTTTAGAAAAAGGACAACCTGCAGGACGAGCGACAACCCGTCGCGTTGGACAACGCTGTGGGAATCGAACCCACAACTGAAGTGCGACAGGCCTTTATCGCCTACCACTGGCCTACAGGAAGTCCCTATTTACTAGAAACTACTTTTATTATTTTTAGCAGTATGATATATGAATTATAAGTCCATTTTAGGAACCATATATGATTAATCTCACTATAGATGGACTTATGTATATTTGATAACTTTTTCTAACCTTTTGTTTGAAACAGATGGAATGACCCATCATTCTATCACATGATCTGCTAACACTTCACGAATAACAAATTCAACTTCATTTCTTTAAGAGATGAAGTGGAAATTGTTTAAGGCATAAACAACGGTGAGCTTGTACCGAAGTAAAGTAAGTATTATTTAAATTCAAATTCTTCAATATTAGGTAAAGTATCTTGAAAGCCAAAAATGGTGTCCTAGTACTCTCATATCCGATGAATCAAATGGTACCTTAGATCATCACAAATTTATGGCTTTGTGACTGTTGGCTTTATCATAGCCATGTCCTCTACCACTCTCCATCAGAACATGATGATTAGATTTCTCCTCCATATCCATATTTTCACCTATGTTCTCCTATGTGGAAACCCAAATGATTAGTTAATTTGTGTAACCGTTACGTTTCATACATTATTTTTTAAAATTATGTTTTTTTGTGTCTTTTTACTATATGGGTTTCTATTAAAGAAACTTCCAAGTAGAAAACCATTTATAACCCCGACGAATTTTGAGGGCGAAATTCATTTTAAGGGGGGTAGAATGTAACAACCTGAGATTTTATGAGATATAATATTTTTAATTTCTGTGAGATGTTCTATTATACACTACACTAATATTAGCTTGTGCTATACACTGTATTAGCTTGTAGTATACGCAACACTATTCTTGGATCGTGTTACACAAAATTTCAAGTTTGTTTGATAGAATTCATTCTACGCAACATTGAGTGTATATATATATATATATTCAATGTATAAATGAAATATGGTTGGATTCTATTATAAAAAACAACAAAGGAGTCTTTCACAACACGCAACCCTGACTTGGCTTACTTTACATGCAATCACGACCTTCCTCGATAGCTTGCGTTGTACGCAATACTGAGTTTCACTAAACAACGATATGCTATTAAAATATTACTAAAACTAACCGTTATGAATAGTAATAACTAATTTTTTAAATTTATAAATTTTATTTTTCAAAATGGACTTCATCTTTGGATTTGGAATGTCGAAATTAGCCTAGGGTGAAATTTTGGTATTTTTCTAAAAACTTTCAATTTTTGATGAATAGTGAAAACACTAGGTTACTATTTAAAAACCGACTTCTTATTTAAATAATTATATATTTTTTTTAAATTTATTTTAGGTCAAAATTGATACATAATATCTATATAAGTTCAATGAAATTAATTGTACTTATTTTATAATAATTTTAGATATATACAAATTTTATTGAACTTTTCACTGTCTTTTACCCACCTCCTAGGAGAATTTGCAAATTTACATAAAACCTAATTTTACCGCTTTTGTGAGTGGAATTTTGAAAATCCGAGAAACATAGTTGATGTCAGTAAGTAAAATGTGATTAAATGAGATGAAAATAATTTTTGGTGAATAGTAACTTTTTACTTTTATTTACCACAGTTAAAAGTAAATAGGGGAATTAAGGGTAAAAATTATATTATTATTACCCTAAAACATGTCCTAATTATATTGGATAAGTGTAATTAGACCAAAAACAACATTAGGGATAAAATATTACCCTTTAGGTCCACTTGGATTAGATTAGGATATTTAATATTATTTTATTTAAAGAATAGTTAAAATAGTTAAAATCAAAGTTTAATAACTAAAATATTTTTAATATAGGGTTATACATAATATAAATTCGACTATAAATATTAATTAGAAAGATAAAAAGATTTCCTATATAATGGTATTTTATTTGTAATTTTTAGACTTTAAATAATTTAATTTATTTATGACACAATGATGATGCAGTAATTATATTATTAATGAAATATTAACATAATTGATGTTATAAATACCCAAATAAATTTAATTTACGACTTTTTATGAATTAAAATAATTTTCTATGTTAATATTACATGTTAGTATTGATTTAATTAACTTTTTTTAACTAATATTTATGTTATGATTTTCAAAAAAATCAATAACCAAATAGTGTCAAAATTGACATAAAATAGTTTTTAAAACAAATATTATATTATTAATTGTTATTTTATTACTAAAAATATAATTTTCTTCTAGATGACTTATATAAGGTTATATATATTACTAATAAACAACTTTGGGTTCGTTTGTCTTGTTATAGTAAGTTTATTAACCTTATAGTGTAAGAAAACAAGAATACACGGTAAAAGTTAAATTATCTAACTTAAATTTAAATCTAAATGATAAGGTTAAAATAGAATCTTAAACTTGTCTAAATTCTATTGGATGAGAGTATTTAGACCCATCCCCACCTTAGATTCAAAATAAATAAATTTTGAGCTATTAAAAACCGAATATGACTTTATAATAAAATAATAATTTTAGTGTTTCCTATGGTGCCCCTCTCCTCCCTTATAAAATAGAACCTCCTCCCTCTCTTCCTCACACCACTTTGAGCCTTCATGCTCGCCCAAACCCTACAAAATTATCTTCTCCACTTCCCTAGAAATATCCTAGAGGTCCTGGTCTTCTTCAAAGACCAATTTTAGTGCCCTAAAAGGAGGTCTCAAAAAGGCGCTTCAAAGAAGAGGTAATGTCCGTTACCGATTCTTTCAACTTAATTTCTTCTTCCACTTCTTCTTATTTAGTTGTTTCATTATGAATTAATAACATCAGTATCAGTCATATACTGATATGTTATTATAAGTATGAAACAACCCTATTTCACCATCTATCCATCCTACGGAAAACGAAATCACCGCGCGTGCGTACGTACGAAATACCTTCTCCACGCTGTGGTGTAATCTGTTTTTCCACCAACACCTTACATGGATGGGTATAATGGTGTAAATAATAACTATATACGGTTATTATAACATCATATTGATTCTGATATATTATACCATCCACTCCAATTCTATTCAATAATTATGGGAACGATATCATCGCTCGTGCGTACGTACGGACTACCGTCTCCACGACGCGATGAGATTCATTCTCCATGTTAACTATTCATTAATGATTATAAAGTATATATAATAAGTAATCATGAAATATATGAAATAATAATGATACTGTATTTATGTATATATATATATATATATATATATATGTAGGTCATCTACTTAATTCCATTCAATTCAATAAGGAAACAAAAACAGCGTTCATGCGTACATACGGCCTACCGTCTCCATGAACGGTGTATTTCATTCCTTTTATCCATCAATAATATATATGTATATGATGAATATATATTATATATAAATAATGTTTTAAATTATATAATTATGTAAATCAGGATATAAGTAATAATATCAAGAACGACAAGTCGAAACACATACGATAAATGAAATGATTTTACCCAAAATGCTGCTTTAACATGGAATTTACAAAAGAGCGGGTAATATAAAGTCATAAGTGAAACATATATGATATCATAACAATTAATATGATTATGTAATAAGTAAATGACATTATTTAAATAATTATACATGAGGTTCATATCCATACGAAGCATATCGGACCTAAGGTAAGGGATAATTTTGAAAATCTCATTTTTATCCGAGATTGCTTAGTCTTAGTATTTAATGGAGTTATTTCTATCATCCATGTCCATGTTTTATAAAAGTGTTTTCATGTATGTTTAAATTCATTTTTACCCATTTTTTACTTTTACTACATGTTATGTAAGGAATCTTTCTTTTGTTTACGTTATGAGGTACATTTTTGACTTTTCTGGCAAAAGTATGAGAAGAATGTTTTTTTTAACTTATACGACATGAAATAATTTTTACGGTTTTATACAGACTTATTTTCATGAATCATCCTCCAAAAGATTTCATGACTATTTTCAACAAAATCTTTTTTCTTTTAAAATTGCATGATGTTTTGTGAAAAGGAATTAATTTTGAAGAACAAAGGATATTTTCTTCAAGAATTCATTTCAAGTGTTTTATCAAAACCATTTTCCATCTAAGATGAAATTATTTCATATCTATATGTTTCAAGTATAAAGTCTCTATGATTTACAAGGTTTCACTTTTCTTATTATGAAATGATATCCATTTCTTTTATTTGGATTATGTGATGATGGGATGATGTTTATGAAACCCATTTTATTCATTGGGTTATGATGAATGATTTATGATTGTTTTGTGGCACAAGTAAGAATGATTTTATTATGAGATGGGTAGGACCTATATCTCCCTCCAATACATTGGGTAAAGATTTATATCTCATGAGATAGACATGGATGGAACGATAAGTTAATCCGGTTCAGTGTTACCAGACTGAAACAAGGAGTGAACTTGATTCTAGAAAGGTACTTTGTCCACTAAGATGGTCTTCGAAGCAATGAATTGTCTACCATGGAAATCATATCATGTGATTAATGTTTTTCCACAATTACACGTTTTATTCTGTAGCTATTTTATCATTATTTATGTTCTATTATGATTTATGCCTTACGTACTTCCATGTTTTATGTCATTGCTCAATATTTCGATGTTTAAACATTATGTTCATGTTTTTATGTTCAAATGTATATGGTTTGTTCAATTTTCTCCATTCTTACCCTTACTGAGAATTTGAGCTCACCCTTTATATTTTTTCTTTTCCCTGGGATTTAAAGAAAGTTTTTAGGTAAGAAAACAAAAGGGGAAGATCATTATGGGAGATGTTGAAGATCATTCACCACGATTAGAAGATTATTTTCCGAGTTTCCAAAGACATTAAACTATTACGGTTCTTTGGTGTCTATTTTTGTTATGTATTAGGCATTCCACAAAATTATTGTAATGTCCATGTACGTTAGGTTCCGAGTCTCTAAAATTACTGTCACAAACTCCTCAGTTCCAATCCCCACCATTCCGGGCTGTAGTTCCAGAAGGATTTCATTCTGTCGATGCCTATCCTCTTTAGTATCCCTATTCCTTCTACGAACAACCATTATGAACAAACATGTATTAGATGAAGCAACATGGTAATCTTTAAATACTAAAACATTTCAAATTAAACATAGAGTGAAAATCATTTATGGTATTCTATTAAAATCACCCTAACCCTAAAGTTATCTAAACCATCCTCTGATACCAACTATAAGGACATGGCCTTATTATATACATAATCTTAAATTTAGTCAAGAAAAATCTTCCTTTTACATTAAGGGTATTTTCAAGTTTATAATTTTAGAGAATTATTACAATACATTCATAACATTACACATTATTACAGAGTGGATACCATAAAAACAATTTCCATTTTTTTCAAAATATAAAACATTAAAACTTAAAACAAGACTCTTTGACAATTATTCAATATTTAACATGGATTAATTCCTTGTCTTACACATCCATTAACCTATGAAAATAATTTAAAAACTTCAGATGAGCAGAAAATCTCAGTAAGGGATGAAAAATAAGGAAAGAGCACATTAGTCCATGAATACTCGTAACGTATGAATTTTTTTTCGAAAGACATGATTATCAATCAAATATACTTACTTCGTGTAACATGATATTTACACAAGATCCACAAAAACATGAGAACATAAACATAATCATAGTGGTATTTTGAGTAATTACTTACATAATCTTGTAACAATTCTTAGCTACCCTATAATTTGTAACCCTCGCGGCTACCGTACTTTGTGGAACCATCGCAGTTACACTTGGAGTAACCATATGGCCGACCTACAACTTACTCATACCCAATGCATTGGAGGGACATATAGGTCCCACCCTTTATCATAAATAATTTCAAATAACCAAAACATAATCATACAACATTAATTATTCCATAAAAACATTACTTTGGAATTTCATAAAACCGAATTTAGAAAGAGGATTTTTAAAGAAAATACCCTTATAAATATCATACAATTAAAGAGAGATTTAATAGAGTCGATGGAGAATGTATATATACTCTAAATACACCTAATAAAACATAATATAAATAGAACCCATCACACAAAGAATTTAAATACCACTTAAATAATGAAGTATAAGGTTAACCCAAAGAATGGAAATTAGGTTAAGAATTCCCTTACCTCATGTTTGTCTTACTTCAAACCTGTTTAAACCTACTCTATAATGTTTAAAAGATTGTTATTAATATTTTACCGAAACATTTTCATGTTTATAAAATCTTATGTGACCATTTCATAGCATCATTTCACCCTTTAATTGTTAGTATTTTTCCCCTTGCACTGTTTTTGGGTGAGTTCTTAACATGATTTCCATGATTGGTTCATGGTGGATGTTCTTGTTGATTGGAAGTGAAAATACAAAATTGGAATGTAGTAGTATTTAAATATATCCAGTAACTTAAATTATACCATTTATCATTTTGAATTCTTTCAAGAGGATGATTCATAAGTTAAAACATTAATGATGTTCGTTTAGATAATTTTAGTGGTTCTTTGATAATAACAACCTCATTTCGTTTTATAAATTAAAACCATGTGTTAAAACGAATTCCAAAACCATTTATGAGACATAATACATATATTACAACCTGGTTAAACCATAAAAATTGTTTCATGGCCATACTTGAAGTATTTAAACAAATATAAAATCGCATCGTCCACGATGTCGGTGATTCGACACATCATGGACAATGTTTTTAATTCTATGAATAAGTGGGAGAGGAGAAGAACAATGATGATGAATTTTCCATGAACATGAGACCATCTAGAATATGAATGATTCTTTAGATTTCATGCCTCATGGATAAAAGGGGGTGAGTAAAGAAGAAAAAGTAATCATGAAATAAAAGAAAACATGAGAAATTTCTCACGAAAATTCAACAGCCTAACGATGTCTCTTAAAATATCATAAAAATAGTTTGATGAGAGAAAGGGAATATCTCATCACTCATAAATAATATGTACAGAAAGGGGGGATATGGAATGAAATATCCCAACATAATTCAAAAGTTAAAGGAAGTGAATAATATAAAATGAAAGAAAATAAAGAAAATAAAAGAGGATGTTTACCTCTTGATCTCTTCTCCTTGAGATCCTTCTTAAGGGCTTTGGTTTTGGTCTTTTGGTAAGACCAGTAGCTCTAGGAAGTGGGGAAGAGCCTTGGGAGGACTATTGGGAATAACATAAGCATGGATCAAGGCTTGAGATGTGTGGGAAGAAGAGGGGAGTGAGGGTGGTATTTATAGTGGAGGAGAGGGGGTATTTTTCATTATTTTAATCATTAATATTATATTGTTTCCCAAGATTATGAATAGTATTAGTTCATGTGACGTCAAATAGTAATAATGGCATGTGATTTCGAACCAAGTGGCCTTTCATCACTTATGATGTCATAAATAGTGTATTTTACTGATAATTTGATTAGATGGTATTTTATCGTATTTCACTATTCACCGAAAAATAAATAATTTCAGAAAGAAAACCCAAAAATATACCCTAACCATTTTTTGATGTGTATAATTCAAAAATGAAATCCATTTTTAAAAATAATTTTTTAAATATTATTAATTCAATTTTTAAATAAAATCATACTTAATTCAAAAATTAACAATTCTAATTCTATAACTACTTCTATATCACGATGAAAAATTAACCAAGATGTAATTATATTAAAGCCTTAAGAAAATAAAATAATAATAAAATTTACTATTCATTAGGGTCATATTACTATTCATATTACTTTTCATAAGGTTATGTTACTATTCACCGAAAAAACAAGTTGGTTCCAATAGACTCCAAATAACATACTGAACATAATTGTAGATGACAGTTTCTTGAAATTCAAAACCTAAAAGTGGAAAAGTTATGTTTCAAAGGCTAGTTAAAAATATCTACTTAAAACAAAGTTCCATGCATTTCTATTTATTTTTAAAAATACTTGGGGTGTTACACCTGGAGTCAGTGCCATACAGAGGATCGATTCGGTTTAGGTTTTAGGAAACCAGCTACTTCTGAAAAGGTTCTTCTACTAAAATATGATACCTGAAAAATTTATTTCAAAAACATAGGGTGAGCATACGAATTCCTAGTAAGGGGATTTAAAATAAACCAATAAAACTTTTGATAAATCTCTATAAAATTTTCCATAAAACATTTCTCATAAAGAAAAGTAATAACACTAGTACACATCATAAAAGTGATCAATTAAAAACATGTTAATAGAATTACAAGGATACATGATTCAAATATAGGCATGCTCATTTGGAGTAATAAATAAAAGACGTTCTAAACATGTATGACATATGCATATGAGAGAAAAAAATAATTGGCTAAGGGTAATGAATAATCAGAGTTGCGCATAAAGTTAATAACTTCAATTTCATACACTGAATACTAATTCAACGAGTGCATATGTCATTCCATAAACATTTAATTTTCTGATAATCATAAGTACTCGCTCTTAAACATTGACATTATACTAGTCTAATGTTTATTTGGTTAACTAATTATCAGAAGCATATTGAGGGAATGTATAATATCAGACATTAATTTCTATGTCAAGGACTTGTGCCAAGACCTAGGGGGAAACAGTACCAGAACCCCAACCCGAAGAGCCTCTTTAACCAGACTTCATCCCAGATAGTCTCTATAACTGGACTCCAACCCGGAGAGCCTATGTAACCAGACTCCAACCCAGAGGGTCTTCTGTAATTGGACCCCAACCCAGAGGGCTTACTTTTACCGATCCTCAACCTGGAACATACTAGTCCAATACATTCCTCATGTGTTTAATAATGCCATGTATCCAAAGTGTCTCATACAACTTTGAATACCTAATTTCATGTCTTTTTATTTGGGGTGTCCCATACCACTCCAAATAATAAAATTCTCAATTCATTATTATTTGTGATGAATAGTAAATAGTTAGATTTATCACATAAATTAATAACTTTACAACTGATTCCATAAAATTCGAATGCATTACATTGCATGTTTATAACTTTAGATAGGTATTATTCATGCTCAATTCATGTTCTAATAAATGGAAATGACATTGGTCTAAATAATAATATATCAGTTATTATTTAGATAATAAATTTCCCAACGACATGCATAATCTAGTAAATGTCTTTTGCACATGTGATATTGATTTAAAACACACAAGTAATGAATGGATGGGGTTACTACCTAAAATGATAGTTCCTTAATTTTTAAAATCCTTGTTTCATGGAAATAAACATTTACAGTTTAAAATAACTAAGTTTTAATTAAGACAGAAGTCATTTGTACACAAATCATGTGCTCATAAACGGTCATGTCTTATTAAGTGGTTGTGCCTTATGTTGTATAATATATAAATCCAATTGATTTGTAGCGCATCATTTGTTTTATGTAATTCATATATTTAATTAAACATACCAGAAACGTACTTTAACTAATGAAGTTTATTTTAGGCCAAGTTAAATTGGATTATCATTAAAACTCATAGGTTCTTACATATAACCATATATATATAAAATATGTATACATCGCACCCACATACATCGCTTCGAAGTAAAGAGTCATCGAGGGTATAATCTAATACTTATAAATTTATTTTTATGGCAAGGATAATCTTGTTTCAACATACTTATATTCATGCACAAATATATATTTATCAAGAATTTAAATTTGACAAATGCGATGTATATAATCTTCCTAATCGGTTTTTAGTAGGAAAAAATAGAGAGAACAATTTCAATTACATAAATAAAACATTTTATGATTAAATTTTTAATAATTAACTGTCTTCCCTTACATCAAATTCTTAAAGCATAAAACATATTATAAATACATTTATTCCTTACAAATTGTTGTATTTTCAATATCAAACAATTTGATATTGCACACTTTCAATATTTATTATATCAAAAACATTATCTAAGGTTTTTAAATCATCTTCTAAAATTCATAAAATAGATCTAGTTTGAGTCACATAAATTTGTTTATATAAATATATGTATATGATTATATACTAAGTGTATAATTGGGTTTGCGGATATAAAAACACATGAAAATAAATACTTACAAGACAATAATCTAAAATACAAATTAATTAGAAGAAAATAATCCCTTACACAACCATAAAATAGAGTGTATATAGAAATAAATAAATTTTCTTTACAAAAAATAAGATCATAAAATAAATAAACATTCCAGACAAAGTATAATGAACCCTTACCAGCAGAGCTGAAATAAAACGTGGGTTGAAGAGGTATACTCCGTACTCAAGACCAACACCAACATAATACTCAAAAAAACTTACAAAGGTATGGCTTTGTTAGATTTTAAAATCCATAATTGGTACTAGAAGAAAATGAGTAGAGTAACCATGTTATTTTTAACCTTTAAAATCACAAATGGTTGAGCTTGCTGTGCAAGCTGTGAACACAATGGCTAAAAAAAGAATAACAATAATAACAATTGTGACAAAAAAAACTTTCATGGACCAAAAATGTTTACCCACATAACAAAGAGAAAAAATAAATAATTGTTGCAATAGGATCTTCCACAGACAATAACAAAAAAATTCTTGAATTTAAAACCAAACCGTAAACAGGAAGTCGGATGGAATTAATGTATAAACTATTCAAAATTTGACAAGGGGTTTGTGGTCAGATTGAGTATGACTGAAAATCAAATAATCAGATAAAAAAATTAAATATACTAATCCTATTTGAATATCTGATAAACTAGAACCATGATGGAACCCTTACCAGTGGCTCGGACCCTCGATTCCCACGACCTCACTTCGGCCATGACATGCAACTCCGGCTCTCCGTGAAGACTCGGCCTCGAACGCACGACCTCGGCTTCGACTCCTTCGATGCACTACTCATCTTAAAGCCATTCGAACCCAACAACAGTGCAACTATCCCCTGCCCCCTTTCCTCACAATAGTCAACGTCAGGCCCTACTCAAGGCCTCTCTAGCCCATCCCGTGATGGCGCAACACCCCCTCAACGAAACCCTAAATGTGGACCCCCAAATCACTTTATAGGATTCACCCTTTTTTTATTTTGTCCGATTTCCACCTCTATTATTATATTTGTATTCTTATTATATCATTACTCTATTATTATCATACACTATATTATCAATAACTTTAAAAAATGTCAAAAATCAAACAAAATTAATAATCTATTAAACTTATTTTATCAATACTTTTAAAATTAAAAGTTATTATTATTAAATTCTTTTATAAAATATATATTTGTATATTTCATATTATATGCTTATAAATTAAATTGATAATTGGAAATCAATATAATAATTATCATAATTTCTAATTTTGAAACTCTAAAAAAATGTTAATATTACACATATATATGTATGACTCAAGATAACATTAATGTTTATCAAAACATCATTCATATTTGTACAATTTTAATAAATCTATTAAAATAGTTTTATTATGTATTCAAAATTTTAACAGTGTAATGAAACTTTTAATCCAATCTAATAATTATTTATACATCACATTTTAAAAAATATTTGAAACCCATATAATTATTCATACAATAGATTCAATATTAGTTCACTTAAGTAATGGTGTTAAAATATTTTAATGTAATAATTCTCAATGTCGTATATAAAATTATAGTATTAGTTTTATATAATTATAATTTAAATATTGTTTACATATATATATATATACATATCAAGAAACATATTTATCTTTTAGTATAATTATTATTAAACTATTCTATTAATTAATAAAGAATAATGTAGTTCTAAATTATCAATATAAATTTCCTATTTTTATTTTACAATAAACTGTCTTTATATTATAACTATATCCATTTAAAAAAACACTAATGATCATTCAACTAAAACTCCAATGACTATAAAATGGTCACAAGTATTTCTAATGGTCTGGAAAACATGTCTATGGTATATCATATCTAAGTTGGTTTGGTTTACCTTTAATGGTTCTCTACATTCCTTTTATGCTTAGTACATATGCCATTCTCCTAGCGATCACATTTTTTTATGGTTGGTCCAAGTGATGAGGGATACCTTCTCAGCCTCTTTGTGGTGTTATTGGGTCTTCCAATGGCACTTCTCATATTTTCTATTAGTTTCTTAGGATAACTATGGTTTTCTACCCTTTTGAGATGTAAACATTTCAGTGATTTATTAATATTATGTGTCTTGTTCTATTTTGAGAACCGTTGTTTTAATGACTAATTAATTAAAAATTATTATTAAACATTGAAAAGGTTTGGGGAATCACATTATTCCCCCCTTTTAAAATTTCATCCTCGCAATTCTAAAATAGTTGTACATAAGCCCCAGCAACACCAGACACACGTCACTCCTGAGGTCCCTTTACCGGGAACACAACCGATGATAGGGTGCTGACGACCTCAAGTGGATCCCTAATGTGGTATTCAGTTACTCGATTTCCTTGGACCAGACACATTGTAAAGATCTTGGGTTGAACCTATTCCTAAATCACTTGGCCTTATATAGAGTGGCTCGAGAAGTGTGGATGTATGAAATTTCATAGTGGGATAAATCCCTATAAGTCCCACACACCACATCATTCTTGAAGATATTGATGTCGTAGAGTTCCTTGTACGTACTAAAACTCAGGACCTAGAATAGGTAGGCTGCTCGATGGTCACCATCCAAAGCATCTTCTAGAAATTTACCTACAGCTCGGCAGTTATCAGCTGAAGTGAAACATAGAAAAAGAGCTTCATGAAACTTCCCTCTTCTCCTATATGATTCAAATTGTGCAATTTCTATATGGTAATAGACAAGATTTCTTATTTGGTAATGATGGAGAATTTTTGGGCGGTTTGACACCCAATGGAGTTGTTTACAAGTCATACGTAAGTTGACATAGGGATGGTACTCCTCATGGCACGTCTTGACAATTATAGTCTCTAACAGTTTGGTAGGAAGAGATAAAATATTGTTTGTTGAACTCGTGTCCTATATCTGAAAATTTTTAAGAAGTCTGCCTTCTGTATGGAAATTCTAGTTTAAGAAGAGTAATTGTTTAATATATAATCATATCAAAACAGAGTATAGAACATAATTCATTTAGACATGATTGATAAAACTCAAGAAATTAGTTAATCTCTTGCTCCCTCTCACAAAACTATAGTATGTATTTCCTTACAACCTCTATTTTGACTTCTCATAGATTCCACTAATGTTGGGGATTTCCCCAGTTCTCTGACAAATGGATCCCTAAAGCAGTTCTAAATTATTCTATCTCCTTGGTTCAGATGCAACGTGTAAAACTGGGATTGACTGTTTGTGGACATCTAGAATTCAGATTGATAGAAGAAAGTCGGGTATCAAGTTGAGCAACATCGGTATGAACTTGATACCAATAATGCAAATGAGTAGTATTGTTCTCAAGGGCTTCAAAGACCATAACTTGACCATGGAGACCATAGGTCAAAATTTGACATAGATATGCTTCCCGGAGGTCACCCCCTTGTGTAGCCTCCTCAAAGTCCTCAAGAGAAAAGAAATTATTGGTTAGGGTAAAAAATTTAAAGATACCCTCGAATTATTTCTCTTGTCATTCATAAAATGGGAATTGAGCGTTCATCGTGAGATAATTGACGAAGCCTGATCCTCGGTGTAGTTAGAGTACACGAATAGATTTACATACATGGTAGAGGGTTTTTCATGATAATTCAAAAAGTCTTGAAGTTTTCTACACATGATTTGCCCACTGTGGACTCTAATACTTTTGTTGGAAGAGAAAAAAGACATGTATTCTCATTTTCCATCTGAAAATTAAGAAAACTTTATTCTTAGTAATTCTTATGTGAAATTTTTTGTTCAGTTCTGGTTTTCCAGAGTTATATAAACTGAACCCTCTGGTACCAACGGTCACACCCCAGCTCTCGAATACCTAGAGCCGGTTCCATACAGAGGATCGATTCAGTTTGGGTTTTGGGAAACCAACTACTTCTGAAAAGATTCTTCTATTGAAAGCAAATACCTAAAATTATATTTCAAAAACGTAGGGTGAGCATACGAATTCCTAGTAATGGGTTTTAAAATAAACCAATAAAAATTTTTAGAACTTTCATTAAAATTTTCCATCAAAAATTTCTCTTAATGAAAACCTATAACACTAGTACACATCATAAAATTTCTCAATTAAAAACATGCTAATAGAATTACAAGGATACATGATTCAAATGTAGGCCTGAACATTTGGAGTAATAAATAAAATACGTTCTAAACATGTATGAAATATGCATATGAGATCAAAAATTAATCGGCTAAGAGTAATGAATAATCAGAGTTGCGCATAAAGGTAATAACTTTAATTGCATACACTGAATACTAATTCACTAAGTTCATATGTCATGCCATAAGCATTTAATTTTATGATACTCATAAGTACTTTCTCCTAACCATTGACATTCTACTAGTCGAATATCCATTTATTTAACTAATTATCATACACATAATGAGGGAATGTGTAATTTTGGACTTTAATTTCTGTTTCAATGCCTTGTGTCAAGACCTAGAGGCTAACTGTAACCGAACCCCAACCCGGAGAGCCTCTATAACTGTACTCCATCTAGGAGAGCCTTTGTAACAGGACTCTAACCTGGAGAGCCTCTATAACCGAACTCCAATTTGGAGGGTCTTCTGTAATTGGACCCCAACCCAGAGGGCTTACTTTTACTGGTCCCCAACCTGAAACATACTAGTCCAATACATTCCCCATTTGTTAAATAAGGCCACGTATCCAAAGTGTCTCATACCACTTTGAATACCTAATTTCATGTCTTTTATTTGGTGTGTCCCATACCACTCCAAATAATTAAATTCCCAATTCATTATTATATGTGATGAATAGTAAATTTTTTGATTTATCACATTAATTAATAACTTTACAAATGCTTCCATAAACTTCCAATGCATTACATTTAATGTTTATAACTTTGGATAGGTATTATTCATGATCAATTCATGTGCTAATAAATAGAAATGAATTTGGACTAAATCATAATATGTCAGTTATTATTTAGATAATAAATTTCCCAACAACATGAATAATCTAGTAAATTTTCTTTTGCACATGTGATATTGATTTAAAACACACAAGTAATGAATGGATGGGGTTACCAAATAAAATGATAGTTCCTTAATTTTCAAAATCCTTCATTCGTGGAAATGAACATTTATAGTCTAAAATGACAAAGTTTGAATTAAGATAGAAGTCATTTGTAAAAAAAATCATTTGATGATAAACGATCACATCTTATTAAGTTGTCATGCCTTATGTTGCATAGCATATAATTCCAATTGATTTGCAACACATCATTTGTTTTATATAATGCATATATTTAATTAAACATATCAAAAATATACTGTAACCACTAAAGTTTATTTTAGGCCAAGTTAATTCGGATTATGATTAAAATTTATATGTTCTTACATATAACCATATATATATATATAATATGTATTCGTCACACCCACTTTCATCACTTCGAAGTAAATAGATGTCGAGTTTATAATCAAATACTTATAAATTTATTTGTATAGAGAGGATAATCCTGGGTCCACATACTTATATTCACGCACATATATATGTTTGTTATGAATTTAAATTTGACAAATAAAATGTATATAATCTTCCTAATTGATTTTTAGTAGGACAAAATGGAGAGAAAAATTTCAATTACGTAAACAAAAATATGGATGATTAAATATTTAAAAATTAATCAACTTTACTTATATTGAATTATTAAAGCATAAATATAATTATAAATAAATTTATTCCTAACAAATTGTTGTATTTCCAAGCTCAAACAATTTTATATTACACACATTCAATAATTATTGTATCGAAAACATTTTTTAAGGGTTTGAAATCAACTTCTAAAATTCATAAAATAGATCTAGTTTGTGTCACAAAATTTTGTTTATATATATATATATATGATTATTTACTAAGTGTATAATTGGGTGTGCAGATATAAAAATACTTGAAAATAAATCCTTATAAGAAAATAATCTTAAATAAAAATTAATTAGAAGAAAATAATCCCTTACAAAACCATAAAATATAGGGTATATAGAAATAAATAAATTTTATTTAAAATAAAAAATTAAATTTACAATACAGACAATGTATAATGAACCCTTACCTGCAGAGCTGAAATACAATGAGGTTTGAAGCGGTATACTACACACTCAGGACCAACACCAACTGACTAGTCAAAAAAAACTTACATAGGTCTGGCTTTGCTGGATTTTTAAAGCCATAATTGGGACAAGTAGAAAATGAGTAGTGTAACCATGATATTTAAAACCTCTAAAATCTCAAATGGGTGAAATTTCTTTGCAAGCTGTGAACATAGTGGCTAAACAAAATAATAATAATAATAACAATTGTGACCAACAAAACTTTCATGGACCAAAAATGTTTACCCACAAAACAAAGACAAAAAAATAAATAATTACTGCAACAGGGTCTTCCACGGACAACAACAAACATTCTTGAATTTAAAACCATACCATAAATAGAAATTCAGATTGAATTAATGTATCAATTGTTCAAAATTTGACACGGGGTTTTTGGTCAAATTGAGTCTGACTCAAAATCAAAGATTTGGATTAAAGAATTAAATATACTAATCTTATTTGTATATCTGATTAACTTGAACCAGGATGGAACCCTTACTAGTGGCTCGGACCCTCGATTCCCACGACCTCACTTTGGACATGACTTGCAACTCTGTCTCTCTGTGAAGACTCAGCCTCGAATGCACGACCTCGACTTCGACTCCTTCGACATGCTACTCATCTTGAAGCCGTTCAAACCCAACGACAATACGACGATCCTCAACCCCCTTGCCTCAAAACAGCTGACGTTAGGCCCTACTCGAGGCCTCTCTATCCCATCCCATGATGGCACAACACCCCCCTCTACAAAACCCTAAACGTGGACCCCTAAATCACTTTACGGGATTCGCTTTTTTTATTTTGTCTGATTTCCACCTCTATTATTATATTTGTATTCTTATTATATCATTACTCTATTATTATCGTATACTATATTATCAATAACTATAAAAGAATTCAAAAATTAAACAAAATTAGTAATCTATTAAACTTTTTTTATCAATACTTTTAAAAGTAAAAGTTATTATTATTAAATTACTTTATAAAATATATATTTGTATATTACATATTATATGATTATAAATTAAATTGATAATTTAAAATCAATATAATAATTATCATAATTTGTAATTTTTAAACTCTAAAGAAATTTTAATGTTACAAATATATATGTATGATTCAAGATAACAATAATTTTTATCAAAAGATCATTTATATTTGTACAATTTTAATCAATCTATTAAAATAGTTTTGTTATGAATTCAAAATATTAACAATGTTATGAAACTTTTAATCCAATCTAATAATTATGTAAATATCACATTTTTGAAAATTTTTGAAACCCATATAATTATTCATACAATAGATTCACTATTAGTTCACATAAGTAATGGAGTTAAAATATTTTAATGCAATAATTCCCAATGTCATATATAAAATTATATTATTAGTTTTATATAATTATAATTCAAATCTTGTTTACATATGTATATATATGTGTGTGTGTGTGTGTATCAAGTAACATATTCATATGTTATTATAATTATTATTAAACTATTCTATTAATTAATAAAGAATAATGTAGTTCTAAATTATCAATATAAATTTTCTATTTTTGTTTTACAAGAAACTGTCTTTATATTATAACTATATCCATTTAATAAAACACTAACAATCATTCGACTAAAACTCCAATGACTATAAAATGGTCACAAGTATTTTTAATGGTCAGGAAAATATGTTTATTGTATATCATATCTAATTTGGTTTTGTTTACCAGGATTGTTCTCTAAATTCCTTTTACACTTAGTTCTTGCGCCATTCTCCTAGCAATCACATTATTCATTATGGTTGGTCCAAGTGAAGAGGGTTACCTGCTCGGCCTCTTCTTGGTGTTAGTCAGTCTTCCAATGGCCCTTCTCAGATTTTATATTATTTTCTTAGGCTAACTGGGGTTTTCTACCCTTTGGAGATGTAAACATTTTAGTGATTTATTAATATTATGTGTCTTGTTCTATTTTGAGAACCATTGTTTGAATGAAAAATTAAATAAAAGTTATTATTACACATTGAAAAGGTTTAGGGCTTCACACCTTTGGTTTTGACCAATTTGTATATAAGATTATATTTTTTCCCATGGGTGTCAATGTATGACGATGATGATCAACATGAAGAATGTAACTCTCCTAAGTAAAATAAAGAAGAGGAAAAAAGGAAGTTATAGAAGAGGCTTGGTGTTCTAGAGGTAGCCTTGCATCTTATTTTACGTTAACATTTTTTTGTGGCTTATATTAAAAAATGGGGGCTATCCCATGAGCTAGATACCCATCCTAAACTTGAGGAACATACATGAACATAGGGTTCGACATTGCCTATGGAGAAGCCAGGAAAAGCCAGCCCGAGAGAGGCATAGTGTATGCAGAGCTTTCCACCGTGTGGGGTGGAATAGAGGCAATGATACATATGGTGGGTGTAGAGCACACCCACAGAACATGGTACGAGGTAGTACCATGGAGAGGGGTGGAGAATTCTGATCTAAGGATGGAGTGAGTTGATAGTTAAACCGTGGAATTTCCACATATGTGTTTTGATGTGGGATGAATATTTTAATGAAAATACTAATCTTAGTCATCCATATGATATCACAAATGATATTGTCTATATTCCTCATCTCGCTACTTGTGATCTGATCACTGTCTCCCATGCTTGATCTGATTCAATCCCACAGCCATAGAGTGACCACGTTGTCATATTCAAATTCTTAATACACAAAGGTCTCCTGATTCGAAAATTATCTAGAGCTACAATTGAACCCCCCTTGTTTGAGCTTTAGTCCATCACTAACATTCCAATTCACTTCATTACACTCATATAATAATTAACAAATCATGCATGAAATTTCATTTTAATTCATACAAAAAAATAGAGAAGTTTGAATGTGGCCGAAGCAAAAGAAGTTGTGAGGCCATGTCATGGAGCTTGGGTGTTAGGGATCAATAGTTTCATGAATTCTTGAATTCATGTAAATCATGTTTTTACGATAAAGGAGAAGGTTGCACACATGAGAATGAGACAATCGAGAATATCGACATAGCTCATACCTTTGGTTTGAAGATTTTAAAACTGCGATCTTCATGGAATATCTCAAGTAATTTTAACGCATAAATTTTTTTATCTCTACTTATAAAAAGAGAACCACTGGTCTAAGAAAAGTCTGATACTCCAAAGCTTTTGTAATATCCTATTCAAAGATACATAGTCTCCCTAATATTCAAATTTTTGAGGGGAAAGTAAGTTCTATGAAACGTTCTGCGTTTGTGAAGAGTGAACCATGAACCGCTCTGGTTCCTCGAAGTGAAGGAGCTCTGCATTCTACAAGGGTTTATGAAGAAGGATAGGCTTGAACCACTCTTGGTTTGTGAAGCAATAAACCGCAAACCACTCTCTGGTTTCATGAGGAAAGGTATCACTTACCATTATGGTTTCGCAAAGAAAGATACCACATACCATTCTAGTCTGACGAAGAGGAGAACTACTTACCACTTGGTATACAATGGATGTCTGCACTCTCTATGAGTAGAAGTTCCACACATCCCTAGGATGAGGAGGAGTTTTGAACTATCATTGTTTACAAAGGATACTTTCACATTATTTGTTTGAAGAATAGTACAAATCACATGAATGATGCACATGAAATTCATGTGCATGATTTGAGACACCCAAGTTTAAAAGAACAATCCAAAAAAGTGCACCCATTTGAGTTTAAATAAGATCAAATACTAATAAATATAATGAAGTAATGTGGAGTGTGTGTGTGTTTTGAGAAAGGGAGAAGAATGTGATTTCATGAAGAAAGGTTGTACATACATGGATGCACTCATATTCTTTATTTGAAGAAACCCAAGGCTTCATGTGTGTGTTTGTAAATGAAAGTGGAGGTTGAATTCATGGTGCACATGCATACATGTGCATGAGTTGTGAAGAAGTGAAAGTGATAAGATTTTGCATGCTAACATGCATATGTAAAAGGGTGAAATTTAGTTGAAAAAATATTAACTACACCAAGAGAAAGATAATGATAATAAGTGGAAAATGCAAGAACACTTTCATTTTTGCATGCATACATGTGGATAGGAAATAAGAAGAAGTTGATTCTGATGATGCTCAGTGAGCTGATCTTTATTTCTTGAATAATCACTAGGTGCTTGTGATTCTGGCTGAAAAAGAAGAATAAGTCTCAGTGATTTGTTGTTACACTAAAGAATAAGGTTTAATATAAGTGAATCAATTTGGTAATTTGATGAAAGAATAGTATCATTCTGAATAGAGACAAATATTTCCAAGACAATCTGTTAAAGAAACATTGATGTCGATAAACTGAGTGAAATTTTACCCAAGGAAGTGAGCCATGGGGAGTCAATGGAAGTGATCTGAGGGAAGAAGAGAGATATCCCGGAACCTTTGTAAAGGCAGTGTTCTTGGGATAAAGTGACTATGTCCAAACCTTTTTAATCTACAGCTAGTGAAGATTTGTGAAATTTTGTACAACCAGAAACCTTTCAGTGTATGTTCCTTATATGTATCCCTTAGTGTTGAACCAAGGAAAAAGTTTTGTGTTGTTCTTATTCATGTTAATTTTTTAATTACTACACATATCCATCACACAGAGTTCAATAAGTCCCTACCAATATGGGAACTAGATCCATCAGTTTAAGAGAAAAAGGTGAGACCCTGATTCACCCCCCCCCCCCCTTAGGTTGGTCTGGGGTCCTTTAATTGGTATTAGAGCACAAAGGTTCAGGTATGTTGGATACTATACAGTAATTTTATTGATAAGAGGATTTGAGTTTTATTTCTTAATTAAACAACAAAGATTAGTGTTGATATAGATTCAATCATCTCTGAGAAGAAGTCTACATCCAACAAGACCATGACAAATAGGAAAAAGAAAGAGAAGAGACTGTTAAATAATTCCCTCATGTCTAAAGATGTTTTAGTTTCTGGTTCTTCATTCCCTTCCAATAATGAAGAAATATCAGTCTTGGAAGGTAAAGAGTAGGTGGCTTAGGGTTCCACCAAAAATAATAATTCCAGTATAAGTGGTGATGATGATAAATTCATATCCTCACATGATCTTGTAATTGAGAAATTAATAAATTATATGCATGATACTCTTCACGAAAGAGTTTCCTTTGTTTGTAGGATTTTCCAATGTATGTAGGAAGAAATCACCCAGTTAGAACAAGAAGTAGACAATATAGAAAGGGCATAGAAGAAAAAAATCTTGAATGTTTAGATCTCTCCAAAAGTATTAAATCATTTAAAGAGAAAGAGGGAGTCAACAAGAATTTGGAAGAAAATATCCATGCATTTAGGGATTAGTTGAAAAAGAGAACTGAAATAAAGGTTTCAAATTTGGAAGAAACTTCCAAGAAGAACAAAGAGCTTGACTCTTTTTTACAAAGAAAAATTAATATGTATAAAGATGGGGTTGAAATATTGAAAATTAATTTTGAATAGAATATGATCATGATTGAAGGACATAATATCATTCTCAATATGTAATGTCTAAAATTGAAATCCCAGTTGACCAATCTTGAGAAGACACGTATTGAGACTTCACAAAAGAAGGAAACAGTTTCTGCCAATATTCAATTATCAATAGAGGAATCTATTTTCAAAAGACCATCAAAATGTGATAACAAGATCATGACTTCACTTAATGACCTATCACAAGCTGATGATAAAGAAAATGTACCATCCATACCATCCTGTACTAATGTTTCCAAATCCATTTCTATAAAAATTGCAGGTTGGAAGAAAAATTATAAACATGAATGGATGAGGAAAAGTGATGTGATACCTACCACCATGACTAAGGTGGATAGAAAAAAGAAGTTGGAATATGTTTCCCCATAGAGAGAATAACACATCATTAATAAGCTCCAGTAATCTAATGCAGAAGATATAAAAAATTCAAGATTTGTGGGACAATGTTGGTGTTGTAACAGATTTGGGAATTGTGGACTAGATTGTTGGTACAACCTCTTAAATAAAAAAGCAGAGATAAAGCCTATATCAAAGGGGAGAAATCCAGAGAAGAATGATAAACATCAACTGATCTAGAAGTATCTATATACTAAAAATAGATTTGGAATGTTAGACAACATTTGTGATGTATGAAATGGGAGTGTTCACAAGAATGGTTCATGCTTATCTCAACATATATCAAGAGCTGATAAGAATGGAAGATTACGAAAGCCATATAAGAAAGTAGAATCTACCTTTGGAATAAATCAGAAGAATTTTTCAAAATAAAATTCTTCCAAGAATACTCCAATAAGGGAAGGTGAGAAGTCATTGGATTAAAAATCGATGAAGCTGAAGATTGGTGCATCCAAAAGAACTCCTAATAAGGATGACACTATGAAGAATCCATGTGGAAAATACAAACTTGATGCTGTAATTCCTAAAAACAATTGGTTATCTATCCTAAAGATTTGGAAAGATTGAAAATGAAATAATATGCACATGCTAAGGCTAGTGCAATAGGAAATAAGAAGAGTCCACATGAATATAGAGTATCCTTTGTGTGAGGTTCAATAAGGTTGGTCACACTGTTAGTAATTTCATTGTATTTGTTTTGGATCAAGAAAAATTCCTTAAGAATATGAAAGTTGCACAATAAAATAATAGTGCTCTAAAATCTCTTGAGGAAATAAGGGGCACACACAAAGAAGTGGAAGAATTAATAAGATACACACAACCAGATACAAAATTTGAGATCAAGTGTGAAATTGTGAATATTGGAGAAAATGGAGCATCATGGTTGAGAGAATCATCTCACCCTAGTTGTTCACATTTAATAAAAAAGAAGGATCCACCTTTTCCCTATGAATCATTGTGTATTGTATTTTTTCATATAATACAGGGAATTGAAGGTGAAGCAAGCTCTTAGAGGGAGAACCTGAGAAGTGTTCCCTTGAGGGGGAGACAGATAAAGAAGCTTCTAAAGTTATTATTTAAATTAGTATCAATTAAAATTGGTATCAAATTCATTTACTCAAATTATTTTTTAAAGATAATGTCATTGGAAAAGGTATATCATTTATTTATCCTTCAACCTTGGTTACTCAAAATAAAGATCATTCGTTCTAGAAAGGGGGGGTAACTGAACTAATTAGTGACATAAGAATAATGGAAGTGCACCAAGGTCACTTATCCTACCAATTACACTTTAATATTTTTAATCTATTTTTTGAAGTGAGTGTAGGAGTTTCTGGTTGATTATTCATATAAATATTTATCTCACAGCCTAGAATAAAAGTGGAAAACCCTTAAAGACAAGTATACAAGTTCTCATCTCATGTGGTATCATGTTTAGTGGATAATGGAAAGCTTTGTTGTCTAAAACAAATCCTCTTGTTTTCTATATTGGCCATAGCTCAATTAGACTTTTAGTGAAATGATTGATCTCACATTGTTTAAGTAAGGACTGATACTCTCTCTTCACAAAATATGTATTTCTTGTCAATAAGGGGGAGAGAAAGTGAAATGGATATTTTAGAGAAAAGAAGTAAATTGGAGAGAGAGAGAGATCATTTTTGATATTGACACATTCATTTGAAGAATTCTTAATTATTGACAAAAAATACAAAGGGGGATATTTTTGGGACCACTTTGTGTGTAAGATTTTATTTTTTCTTCAATGTGTTTCAATTGATGACATTGATGATCAACATGAATAAAGGAACTCTCTTAAGTAAAATTAACAAGAGGAAAAGAAAAGGATGTTGAAGAAGAGGCTTGGTGTTCTAGAGGTGTCCATGCATGGACACACATCTTATTTTATGTTGAAACTTTTTTGTGGCGTACTTTAAAAAACATTGGGCCAACCCATAGGCTAACTAACTAGACTCAACTCGAAGAACATGCAAGATCGCAGGGGTTGACCGTGCCCATGGGGAAGCTTGGAAGAGGTATCCCGAGAGTGGCATAGTGGTAGAAATGATCCCACCACCGTGTGGGGGGGGGCATAGAGGCAAGGGCGCATAAGATGGGCATAGATCGCACCCACAAAACACAGTACGCGGTAGTAGATAGGGGAAGAGAATTATAAGGTAAGGATGAAATGAGTTGATAGTTAGACCATGGTGTTTCTGCATCTGTATTTAAATGTGGGACAAATATTTTAATGAAAAAATAAATCTCATCCTTCCATCTGATCCTGTGCATGATCTTGGACTCACACCTCATCCTGCAACCTGCGATCTAATCACCACCATCCACACCCTATCTGAGATGATCCCATGGCCTTACAGTGACCATGTTGTCATATTCAACCTCCAAAACCATTAAGGGCTTCATATTCCACAGTTCTCTAGAGCTATGATCGAACCCCCTTATTTGAGCTTCAAACCATCACTAACATTCCAATTCACTACATTACACTCATATGGGAATCATTAAATCATGCATGCAATTTCATTTGCATGCATGCAACAAAATAGAGAAGTTTGAACGAGGCCAAAGAAAATGATGTTGCGAGGACATGTAATGGAGCTCGGGTGTTAGTGATCAAGAGTTGCACACAATCTTGAATGAACACATGAGATTTTTTCATGAGAAAGAAGAAGGTCGTATGTATTAAAAAGAAACAACTGAGAATCTCATTGTATCTCATACCCGTGGTTTGAAGATTTTCAAACCGCAATATTCATGGAATATCTCAAGGAATTTGAATGCAGAAAAGATTTGATATCTACTTATAAAAAGAGAACCACTAATCTGAGAAAAGGGTGATGCTCCCAAGCTTTTGAGAGATCCTTTTCTAATAGACAGAGTCTCCCCGTTCTTCTAGTTCATGAGGGGAAAGTAAGTTTTGTGAACTATTCTGGGTTCATGAAGAGTGAACTGTGAACCTCTTTGGTTCCACAAAGTAAAGGATTTTCACATACTTCTCAAGTTCACGAAGAAGGAGACCCACGAACCACTCTTGGTTCATGATGAAAGAAACCACAAACCTCTCTCTAGTTTCATGAATAAAGTTATCATGTACAGTTTTGGTTTTGTGAAAAAAGGTATTGCGTACCGTTCTAGTCTGGTGAAGAGGAGAATCGCTTACCACTTGGTACGTGAAGGAGGTATGCACTCTCTGTGTGTAGAATTTCCACGCATCCCTTGTGTGAGGAGGATCCAAAAATCATCCTTGTTTGCGAAGGATAGTTTTACACTCTGTGTTACAAGAATAGTGTAGATCACATGCATGATGAACATGTGTGTGCATCATATGAGACACCCAAGTGTGAAAGAACAAGGAAAACAAGTGAAACCATTTGATGTTTATCAACCATATGGATGCCAGCTGATGCACAATGTTCATCCCTCTTAGAAAGAGGCACCCTTGCACTGAAGGATATTTCAGATTTGACATGATTGATTGTTTGGCCAGACACCCTCTCATGCTGGTGGATCACTTGGCAGATCACCTGACATTCATTAATCATTGCTCTGGAAAAAAGGAGGTAGTCATCATCAAAGAAGAGATGTGACACTGGAGGAATAACTCGACAGACTTTTTCCCCATGAATAGACTTATAAGATACAGCCCTGCAAATAAGATTAGAAAATATGTCAGCCACCATTATGAAGAGAAAAGCGGAGAGGGGGTCTCCCTGGAAAAGGCCTCAGAATGGGGAAAATTCTCTGGTAAGCTCCCCATTGACCTTGATTTTGAATGAGACAGTTGAGACACATTTCATGACCATATCTTTCCATTTAGCGCAAAAAAACATTTTCTGCATAACGACTCTTAATAAGTGACATTCCACACTATAATAGGCCTTCGACATATCCAATTTCTAGGACATGGTTCCTCTTTTCGCAGTGGAGTGTGATTTCATAGAATGGAACACTTTATGGGCCACAATCGCATTGTCAGTGATCAGTCTCTTGGCCACGAAGGCGCTCTGATTTTCATAGATAATATCAGGTAGCCAAGGTCGCAGCCGATTGAAAAGGATGTTTGAGAAGATCTTGTAAGAGACATTATAGAGGCTGATAGGTCAAAAGTCAGGGATTTCTATAGGTTTATTGATTTTGGGGATGTGGAAGAGGACAGTTTCATTGATAGCCGCAATTCTGGTATTACCAGCCCAGATATTTTTAATCATATTGCAGATGTTGGGACCGATAATGTTCCATTATTTCTTAAAAAATAGGGCATGGAACCCATCCGGTATCGGGGCCTTAGTGGGATGAAGATGTTTCGGATCCAGGAGTATCTCGTCATCTGTCACATCATTGGTGAGCTTCCTATTATTCTCTTTAGTGATCACAGGTCTGATACATTCTTCCACCTCAGCAGATATGAAAGGGATTCCTGCAGAGAAGGTGTTCTGGAAAAATCCTGTCAAGCCCTCATGGATACCATTAGTGTCAGAAAATTTTATTCCATCAGGTTGTGAGATGCATGTAATAGAGTTTTTCGACGCCCGGTTGATTCTTTTTGGTAAAAATATTAGGTGTAAGCGTCCCCTTATTTAATATGGTTGTCCTGTGCATTCATAGCCTAGAATCATTCCTTGATATGCAGGGTCATGTACAACTCACTTTATGTGGGTCCAATATTAGAGAGATTGCAATTGGATTTGGGTTGTTTGAGGAGATTGTTCAGTCTCTTTTCAAGGACGCCATAGTGCCGGTCAGGGTGGCGGAATTTATTATTTCACCAAGACCTTAGATCGGATGCGACATGTTGGAGGTTGAGGCAAATATCCTTGTGAGTACTTTTCCAGCTTGATCGGATCACCTCTTCACATTCTTGATCTTTTGACCAGAAGAACTAAAATCT
Organism: Viscum album; assembly: GCA_963277665.1. Classification (NCBI taxonomy): domain Eukaryota; kingdom Viridiplantae; phylum Streptophyta; class Magnoliopsida; order Santalales; family Viscaceae; genus Viscum; species Viscum album. The sequence goes on from OY728132.1 coordinate 470,844,167, forward strand.
AAAGGGTCTACTGAATTGTAAATTTCATTCACCTTGCGTATAGTCAATGAGAATTGGATAGTGGTCCGAGAAGTGGAGGTCCATGTGGTCGATATGAAACATGCTGAACAGATTAATCCAATCAGTAGAGACCAAAACTCTATCAAGACGCTCAGCGATACTGGTGCCTTCTGTATTGCCGTGAAACCAAGTAAAAGGATTACCTGTGTACCCCAGATCGACTAGGTTTTCCCTAGAGACTACATCCTTGAAGTATGACATCGAAGCTTAGGGTCGGATGGTTCCACCCCTCTTTTCCTTGTGGAACATAATCTCATTGAAGTCTCCTCTGAATAGAATAGGGCATGGTAAGTCATGTTGCAGCTTGCTTAGAAGATCCCATGACTTCACCTTATCATTATGTGATGGCCAGCCATAGAAACCCACAAAGATCCAGGGTGGGTGAGAGTCTGTTTAAATAGTCACTGCCACATGGTGCGAGGAACCATGGAAATCGATTTGGGCGACTACATGGTGAAATCCGGCTACATACTTGCTCTAGGAATCCACTCAGTCGGTCGGGATGAGGGACCATGGAAATCTATTTGGGCGCTCAACGTCCCCCAAAAAATTCATCAATTTTGGTGGCAGGTTTGTACGGGCACTCTCCCAACAATGAGCCTTCTCATTTACCGACATATGGCCAATACCGTTTTTCCATTTCGGCCCGAACATTCTAGAAACTCTTCTACACGCTCTCATTAACTTCCCGGGAGCTAGGGAAATTTGGAATAAATGGGGTCCGGCTTCAGTTTCTTCACTGGCATTGGCCTCTGACCTTCCCTATCTTCTGAAGCGTTGGTGATCCTCTCTCTATTTGGAAAATGTAGGTTCACTTTGCACTTTGGCTTGGATTATTTGGTTCTGGCGTAACGATGCTGTTTTTCATCAAGCTCACAGACACCCCAAATTATGGTTAGATCGGGCCACTTCTTGGATTGAGGGTTGGAAAGACCACAATGGACATTCTATGTCGGGTGTTACCCCCTCCCATCCCTCTCATTGGAATCCCCCAACATAAGGGATTCTTAAGATTAACGTGGATGCGTCTCTTCCAAAGGACGGGCTTGTTTCCCTCGGCCTCCTTTCCCGAAATCATCTGGGGAAAATCCTTGCTGCAAAATATGAACCACGTCAGGCATTCTGGGAACCGGTAGTTACTGAAGCCACAACCATCCTTACTGATATGATTCTCGCAATTGAACGTGGATGGGGTGATATCATCATTGAGTCTGACTGTCTTACCATAATTGATGTTATTAATCACAATAGTGGCAGACTCCAGTCATTTGGCATCATCATCAGAATAATTCTATCACTTCTCCAACGCTTCTCATTATGCACCTTCTACTTCACCAAAAGGGAATGAAACAACGCGTCCCATCAGGTTGTGGCCTCAGGCCCATTCGATACCAACCAGTTCTGGTTGGACAATTTCCCTTCATGGATTTGCACATGTACTTCTACTGATCTTATTCATTAATGATATATTCTTTTAATAAAAAAAAAAGTGAAACCATTTGAGTTTAAAGAAGATCACATACTAATAAATATAAATAAGTAAAGTGGGTAGTGTTTGTGTTGAGAAAGGGAGAATAAGGTGATTGCATGAAGAAGGGTTGTACATACATGGATGCACTCATATGATTTATTTGAAGGAAACCAAGGCTCTGTGTGTGTGCGAGTGTGTGTGTGCGTAAAATAATGTGGAGGTTGTATGCACGGTGAACATGCATACATGTTCATGAGTTGTGAATAAGTTAAAGTGAGAATATTACTCATGCTTACATGCATATGTAAAAGGGTTCAATTTTGTTGAACACATATTAACTGCCCCAAGAGAAAGATAATGAGAAGAAGTGGACAGTGCATTAACACATGAATTCTTGCATGCATACTTTTGGAGAGTAAGGAAGAAGAATATGATTCTGATGGTGCTCAGTGAGCTTATCTTCATTACTTGAATAATCACCTAGGTACTTGTGATTCTAGCCAAGAAGAAAATGAAGTCTTAGTTAATTGTTATTAAACTAAAGAAGAAGGTTGAATATAAGTGCATAGATTCGGTACTTCGATACAAGTAGTGTCTCGTGTTGAATAGAGAAAAAGACATCCAAGACAATCTGTTGAAGAGACCTTTATGTTAATAAACCGAGTGAAACTTTACCCAAGGTATTGAGCTAGGGGGATTCAACAGAAGTGATCTAAGGAAAGAAGTGAGTTATCCTCGAATCTTTGTAAAGGCAGTGTGCTTGGAACAGAGTGATTTTTCCCAAACCTTTTTAATCCATAGCTAGTGAAGATTAGTGGAATTTGGTATGACCAACAACCTATAGGCATAGGCTTCTTGGACGTAGTCCTTAGTGGTGAACCATGTAAAAAGTGTTGTGTTTTCCTGCTTCATGTGAATGTTTTAATTACTGCACATACCCATTATATAGATTTAAATAAGTCCATACTAACTTGGGAACAATATACATCAATTTAAGAGAAAAAAGTGACACCTTTATTCACCCCCCCCACCCTCAGGGTTCTCTAGAGTCCTTCACCATTTTTTACATTTGATGGACACTCAAGGATGTGTCATTAAACTCACACCACAACCTAAACATAAATTATTTCCACTTTTCCCTAAAATTTTCAATGTCCATTGATTCATAACTACATCATTCACATCAAATCATAAATGCATCTATACATTATATTTAAAAAAATTATTTTATTGGCATTTAATAGGAATATAATATAAAAAACAATAAATATTAACATTGACTTAGTTTCACTTGTATATCAAAAATATAATTCATCTAATTTATAAGAAAATACCTCCATTCACAATATTTAATGGGAAGGGATGTCATATCACATGATAAATGGCCTATGATCTACCCATATAGTCAATAGACATCATCTATTTTCACTCTAAACATGTAAAATGGCACAACTACTTTAAAATTTCTCAGTCTCCATAAATTGATGTATTCATGTTCCTTTCAAAATTATTCTTATATAAATTTGTTAAATAAAAATATTCAAAAACTACTATATATATTTAATACATATATACCAATAATAGTGACACATAAGTGACCTCGTGCTGGTAACCGTATCACGATAGGCTCAGTCGATGGTTGGTCATTGGCTACTACATATGATCCCTCTGATATCCCTAGAGTAGAAGGTGGTGTACTTGAATTAGGGGGAATACATGATGAATATGGGAGCGTGCTAGATTAGATCAGATGATGGAAAAATGATGAAACTAAAAACAGATACCATACCTAATATAGGTTGGAGCGTATTAGAAGGTTCATCTGATATCATAGGAGATGTGGATAATCAACTCGTGTCTTTAAATAATTTTGTTCGTGGAAATACTAAATCCAAAAAAAATATAAAACAGGTTATAATATGATATATAACATAAAACAATCATATTATTTAAAAATTTTGTATATAGATTAATTAAATTCATGTATTCTAAATAATAAATAAAATATAATTTAAAGGATATAATATATAATCAATTAGTTCCTCATTAACCATATTATTTTCAACATCTATTTTTACAAGATTTCATAAACTTCTCCCTCCCTTGAAATACCAACTATTTCAATGTCATCATACAAAGATAGATTAATCTCTTGTTGTTGATGAGGTTCAATGTCACAGAACAATTATTCAACTCCATCACCCATATCATACAAGTATCTTGGTTTGACATGGACTAAAACACTCCTTTTATTGACTATATCATTCACATAATATTGAATTTTATCTTGTGAGTCCAATATATATGGATCATATTCTTCACACACACTAGTATCAATAAACTGAGATAAGTTAGCATAAGTAAATTTTAATGAATCTTTCATTATGCCCCTTTTAAATATCATCCCACTTGTATTTGAATAACACAACTACAAATTTTCCATGATAATTTAATTTGTTAATGTCAATCATATATCCATAGTATTCCAAGTGTGTGAATTTTGTGAAGATTAAATTGTTCTATGTTTCCATACCTTATCCACACAAAAAATATATGCAACTTAAATCCATTGATATTATAATCATTGAATCTACTACCCTTATTCAAATGTCCTTGATCCAAATATTTCAAATCATCTAAAACTCTATCTCAATAATCAAAATCCAAGTAATACATGTATAAAAACAAAATATTATTAGTTAAAAAATAATTATATCAATATTTTCTGAATATAAAATTGATTATGATCATACATGATGAGAAAACCAATCAATAATGTCTTCGTTAACGAATTTGGTTATCTATTTATCATTTCTCACTCGACTTCATAGTAATCTATTTATTTAAATATTAAATTATTCCATAAAAGTATCTGAAATATCACTATAGAGTAAAACTTATCTATGTGCTGGTATAAACTCTATTTTATCCAATAAAACTGATGGTAGTTTCCCAACTAGATGACTCAACATTGTAATGTTTACTTATTTACTATAATATCACATTTGATTTGTGTCATCATCAAAACATCCAACTCAATTGAGTCGTGTCTCAATATTATCTAAACACTTATAAGAAAATGTGATACAATATTCCTCCATATAACCTTCAATAATAAAGTCTTTTGGTTGAGCTTTATTCCTCATAAAAGAATTCAAATGACCTAGATACCTAATGAAAAAAGTAACATTAATGAATAAATAACATATGTAATGAGTTTTAAAATTTTAATATAGTATTCATAATAAAGTAATATTACAATACCACTCTATTAGATACATCCACCGATAATATTCAATCCCTTCTACTTTAACATCCCTGATCAAAATAATGGTCAAATGAATCACCAAAGTGAAAAACAACAGGAAAAATGACATCTCAAAATGAAAATTTCAATTACAATTATTTCTTAAAGTTTTTGAAGTTCAATGGAATTTAAAATTTTCACAAAAAAATATCTAGAGAATATAGATTACTCAATTGAAAATATTTTTATATATTAGGTAATAATTTATGCAATTAAAGTGGAAGAAATTGTTCTATAAAAATATATGATTCATTGAATTTAAGTCCTTGTAATTTATGATGTTTCATGTAAAAACATCTTGAAATGTCACTTTAGTATCCATAATGTATATTCACATTTTTATTCTTCATAAGAAAATATATTTTTTAGGATTTTTTGATGAAAAAACTACCATAGGAAAACGATTATCATTTTCCCAGGGACCATGCTTTATATCCATTTCTTCCAATCCCTTATGAGCATTAAGATGAAATTTTTATTTTCTATTCTCATTCAAAATTTTAAAAACTAAATTATCACGTAAATTATTATTAATGTGAATCATGTAAAAATTATGATGTAATGACTTAAATTCCTAATAATTAGGTTTGAGAAAAAATATTATGTTTTGTCCCTTTTTGGGTACCAATTATAACTGATGAGTTTTAAAATCTCTTCCTAGAAATCATCAATTTATACTATTTATCAAAATTTTAATCAACATTTGATAATTTAAAAATGATTTAAAAACCTAATAAGAAAATTTATGGTGACCTGAACTCATTTTTCCCATTGAATCGTTACTTGTTAAATCAATATTTATAAGATGCATCCAATAATAAAATATGAAACATGAAACACTACTTCCGACTATATGGTATTCTTTACAAATTTATGTAAAAGTTAAAAATTGTACATGCATAACTAGTGTAAGTGTTCCTACCAAAAAAGTATCCTAATATAGAAAAATCAATAATCAATCACATTATAGTGGCATGAATTTTGAACATTTTCATTGTCAATTACTCATATGTGTCTACCCAATTTTCCCATAACTCTTTAAATTATTCTATAATTTGTTATATATATATATTTATTTCATTTAAAATCATTTGATTTCACAAAATGATCATCGAAATAATGAAATAATTTTGTTGCATACACATCAATAAAGGTATATTGTAAGGTATCAAAATAACTATTCATGTTTTCTAAACTATACTTAGAGTCTTGAATGGATTAAATCTAATAGAATCCAATATCAAATACAAATTCCTAGGATCTAAATATACATTTTGATATAAATAATCAAATGGTTTTCATGATTTTAAATCTATGGTATGACACATAAACATATCATTGTATTTTTCCATAATATTCCACTTCATTTTTTATTCCATTTTAAAAGACATCAATAATATTGTCCAACTTTTTTAATGAAAAGTAACTCAAAACCTTTATCGCAGTTTTATTTCTCTTATTATTCAAATTTTGTTCGTTTATAATTTTATCATGTTTCAATAATTTCTATCTATAAGTATAACATCTTTCACAATATTCTCTGTCTAAATATTCTCCCTAATACAACATGCATTCATTGAGATATGAATTATCTTTGTATAACAGAAAAATGTTTTTTAAAAAACTATCTTCATATTAAAAAATTATTGAGGGATCTAAGCTTGAAAAAATGAACCATACATAAAATAGAATATTTTGACATTGATTTTCCTGTAATGCCACATTAGAACATGATATGTTACAAATTTGGTAAGTAGTAAAATTTTATATATTTGATACATCCTTCATACATATCTTGATTTAAATATTCCTTTCTTTCATAAAACTCATTTGATTGTTTAGTTACCTTCTCTATTGTGTTAATCTATAGAAAATAAAAAAGTGAATTTGCTTATATGTCACAATATTCATCATTCTTTGTAGTGCAGAACACATCTTTCATCAGGTTTTGAATATCATTCTTCACTATCAAGATAGTAGGTTTTACATTTTGAAGATGTTCACACATTAAAATTTGTGCAATTTCTAATTCCCCATGTCATATCCATCTCACATATCTAGTAATAAATTGCTTCAATGCCAAGTGATCATAAAATTTATGTCTTTTTAAATATCATATGGAATTAATATAAGTACATATACATTTTATTCTTCAATCTACAGATCAATTTTGAATGGGAATGTTTAAAAACTCCTCCAACGCCTTAATATATTGAGTTATATTTTAGGATAAATTATTCCAACTCTTATCCATTTTAATGATATCAATAAAAATATATTAAAAAAATATAATTCAAATTAATTAAATAATATAATATTAAGAATAATAGGCATAATTTATTTAATAAAAAAACATTGACAAAAAAATATCAGCATTCCTAATATTTGATTGAGAGAAAATCACCAGATAAAATTAAGATATAAAATAAGAATAATTAATTGAAGTAACTTGAAGAATTTCAATGGTTTTTAATATAAAATAACCACTATAATGATTATTCTATGAAATTGACTTAAAAATTAAATATAATTTGAGATTTATAATGTCACATGATTTGGAAGAAACTATAAATTTCAATACATGGTCAACAAATTATGTTTCTTCATGCATTAATATATACTTATCATAAGGAGAAAGGAATTGAGAATAAATGATATCTATGTGTTTCAAATACAGTATTTATTTTTGATGTGTCTTGTGTGTGTGTGTTTCATGGAGGGATAATGAAAAATATAAAGTAGAGAGATATTTGTATCCATAAATTGGATAACCATTTATTTAATTTTATAAAAAAATATTATAATACCATTAGAAAAGAAATATATTATAGTTGGGTATTATTTGAAAATATTTAATCATTTTCTAGGTAGTTTTAAGAAAAAATCATTTATCTTTAAGAATAAAATGGTTGTAAGATCATTCTCAATCTATGCCATGCCACTACGAACCCAAAAATAATAATTATATGAGTTTAGGGAAGGTTTATCCCTTCTAAAACTATGTCACACTATATTATTGAGCAAAAATAAGATGGTGGATTCCACCAATTAAAATATGAGATCAACTGACATGTAAAAAACAAAGGATTAGGATCACTTCCTATGAATAGATAAAATATTATCATAGAAATAATGGAATTAGATTAGATTCACTAAATACTCAATTCTACACCAACTCATTTGAATAAAAAAACTAATTGAGGATATATACATGAGACCTTGTATGGAGGAGTCATCATAACTCTATGTAAAGAAATTGTTATGGGGAGGAATCGCTAGATCTTTCTATAAGGATGTCATGTATGGGAGGAGCCATAAAATCTTACCATGAGGATACCATAAAAGGGAGGAGTCATCATAGTTTGAAAGCTCATCATGGGAGAAAAAAATCAGGTTAGGGATATGTGTAAGAGAGGGGGGAGAAATGAGGTTTCATGCTATTATGTTGTAATTATTGGTGGGCATTTTTAAATAAACACCACTAAATACATATCCAACAATAAATTTAAAAAAAATTAATAATTAATGAGGGGTGGTAAATTTTATACCATCTCTAATAAATTTGAAAATATTAAATTCTCACTAACATCAGTTACATAAAACCACTGCCAATAAAATGACACCAATATGTAATTTTTATTTAGTGTTTATTACACATGTGATATATTCTTCTTCAACCATCCACCTTATTTCTCAGTTTGAATTTTTTGATGTTCTTTTATATCAAATATATGATCCATCACTTACTTTTTCATTCCAAACCATGCACCATGAATAGTCATAAATATTATTCTAATTTTTTTTGTGAATTCCCTATTTTCCATTCCATTGATTGAAGGGTGTTCACCTAGATGTCATATGTTGATTGGTTGGTAAAATTATTGAATTAACTATACACCATTACTCTATATGGTTTTAGATTGAGGGATGGCTATATAGAATTCTATTATAGTTGTTTGTTGGGGAACTATTTAAAATCATTATATTTATTTTAATATATATTTTTATTGATTACTTGGGAAATATGACTTTTTATTGTTTGACCATCCACTTTCTTTCTCCAGATGGTTTATGATCATGTTATCCCTTTTATTAATATTAATAAAGGTATTAAAATTATGTATTTTGTTATTATAATATATACGGTTATTGGAAAAGTTTATTATGTATTTTTTACCCATTATATCATATAATTAATGCATTTAACATAAAAAAGTGATGGGTGTAGCCCAATATTATATATCCCCTCAATTCATCATAAGGTCTCTTGAGACAATTTTTTTTGTATTTAGTGTATAACTACCTAATTCATTACTGCAGTCTTTATGAAAAGAATGATGTGTTTTATATAACCTAGATAGAAATAATGATATCATGGTTTATGACTTGATGGTAAGATTAAGATGTCCAACATTATGCATTTAATCACTAGAAATTCAGTTTTTTTTACCCATGTGATCTATTTGTATTCATTGTTATCCATGGATATATTTTTTTATAAATATTAATTGATTATGAAATTATTTTTTATTTTCTATTATTTTCATAATTTTTGTACACTTTATATTATAAATTATGATATTTGATTTCCATGTCTTATGTTTACCCTTACTGAGTGTTTTAGCTCACCCCTTATTCTGTTTACATATCCCAATGTTGTGAAAAAATATTATTAAGAATGGTATGTCTAACATGATAGATTGTGTGGATAATTTTTGGGATATGTTGAGGTATTATTAGGGATTAATTAGTTTCTTATATAGTACAAAAAAAATCCTTATTTGATAAAGACATTGGATTTATTAGTTTATAATTATTATTTTTAATTCTCTAAAGATCTAAACATAAAAGGATATGAGAATTTATGCAATAGAATATTCTATTTATGTTTTATAATTATGTGATAGTTGTGTTTGTGAATCTATTGTTGGTATTGAAGCTAGTATAGGAGGTATGTGTTTGTGGAACCGGGTGCAGGAGTGCGAGTCTGAGTTATCATAATATTCTATTCTCTCTTTATGATACCCTATAAAGGTACACTATTCCTATTTGGTTGGAACTCAATTTATTGAGTAGGTTTTAAATTTTAATTCATATACCCAAAAGGATAATGGAATATTTTCATAACCCATCATCAAACACACCATGTATAACAAGGTGTGTTTCCTCCTTTCACCGACACCATTCCAATATGGTGTATAAGTAGGAGTGAGTTTGGATAGTATACCAAACTCTTTTTGATAATAAATGATATATTGGTTAATATATTATCCACCCTTATGTGATTTAAGTTTTATTTTTCTTCTTTCCACTTTGATCCTCAACTTAATTCTTTCCTTCCATAAATTTTTCAAATCAATCACACTTATAACTCTTCAATTAGATATATCCTGCCTGAAATCCATTTTTTCACTTTCAAATATCCCCTTTTAAATTTTTGAGTGTGTCAATTAGGTATATCCATATTTATTTAAATCATTAGTAAATGTAATGAAGAGTTAGAATTCACCACTTTTTGCCTCTCTTTCTTTTTCAAAGAGTGAGGATTTGGTCATTTTACATTATAAACAAGTATGCAATATATCTAAGGGTTTCAACTCAAAGATTCTAAATAACCTTCTTGATATAATCTCACCAATAACATTTTTTTATATAATCAAGACAAATACCCCAAAAATAGGTGTAGTATGATTCATGTTAATTGATTCATTATCAATTTACAAGACTTAATTTTTAAAATATAGTATGTAAATACCATTTTTCATATTATCATACTATAACATATAATTTATTTATAAAATATGTAAATTTTATTTCTAAACATAAAAATAAATGCATCTATGTCTAAAAATTTAACATAAATAATGATTTCTGTTACAATGGACACAAAATAATAGTTCTATAAAACTAAAAACATTCAATTTGATAATGTAATATGATAATATCTAATATCCAATGAAAATTATCCCTCTCTATTGGTAGCTCTAAGATCCACCTCACCTTTTTTAGTCTTCTAGAATAGAGTTGGTTACTATATTTGGATACAAATATATGTCCCAAAAGATATATTTAATACCCAATTATTATAAATGGAAAGAGTGTATTTGAGAATAAATATGATTGAATATTTTATTTTCTTATTCACTAATGTAAAATTCTTATTCTAATGGATCTTATTTCCATAAGTAAAACAAATAATAACATTCTATTTATCCTCTCATAAAACCTTTTATTTCTTTGAAGGATTTCTTCAAATATTCCTTTGTATTTTATTCTTCCATGTGACATTTTTCCTTCACATTATTTTTTATTCACCATAAGGACATAAGACTAATCTCACTTCATGTCTTAATCTGCATGGAGAATCAAAGTAAAAATATCCAGGAGAGAATTATCTGTATTTTTCATGTCTAAACTAAGAATAAAGATCAATAATCTTAGAGGAATATATTAGATAATGTGGCTTGTTAATATCTCATTTTCCTTATTGAATCCCAAAATCTTCAAACACTTAGTGTGTATAATCATCTTGACCACATGAATTATGGTAGGGACTCATTCTCTAAAAATTATTTTTAAAATTGATATGGAGATTTTATACCACTTTGGTCTTTCTTTATCCTAATAAAGATCATAAATACAAGACAACATGGAGTAAGAATCCATGTATTAGTAAATATTTTAAATATAACTATATATTAATTATAACATGAATCATTGGACATCCAATTCATCATATATGTGTGTACAGACTACATTATTCTCCTCCTCACTCAACTCCTTCATAAGATCAGAAAAAATAGTGGAATAAATTACATATAACTTCTCTTCTAATCACAGTATATTATTTAAATTCCTATACCACTCTTGGCAATTTTCATCGATTAAGAGATTATATTTATCCATTATTGATCATAATGATAGTATAATTTTTATGCATATTTCTATTATATACAAAAAATAAAATAATATACTGCTAAATTATATTTATTTATATTTATTAAATAATTAATGATTTAATTAATTATCCCATAGCTTTATAAAATCTCAATAACCATCACCACTGGATTAGAAATATCCAGTCACTCAGATATTCTAGTGTAAAATGTCTATATTTCCCTACTCATATCCTAGGAAAATGCCTTTATAAGCCATTCAAAGGTGTTTAAGTAGGCTTTATTCTTACCAATAGTATTAAGTCATAGTTCCTTAGTCTATTTTCTAGACTCCCCAATGCTTAAATCCTATACTCGAATATCCTTAACACTTACCTCTAAATTACAAAAATTGTAAAGTCTTGTGTATTACATGTTTCAAAATTTATAGGTAATTTTAATTTTCTATCTTAGAGTAATTGAAGTTTTGTGAATTGGGACTCATATTTAAATTCTGAGGGTTGGAACATTTATTCAATGTTTTTAGATGATGATCAAGTCTCAAAATGTATTTTAGATGCTTTGGTGAATAGTGGGGTAAGGCGGGATAACCATGCTATGGGATTTAGGTTCATGCTGAAGACTTCACCACGTCCTAGGGGAATTGTAGAATGCAGAGTATTGTAGGAGTTTGTTTTTGAAAATGAAAGGTGACCATAGATCAATGGGAGGATGAATACATGATTATCTCCCTAGATTCAAGGATTTGGGCACTACCATGTGGAGGATTGGACAATAGAGGATGGTGTTATGTTTTGGTGGTTCTTTTAGATGAAGGACCATGCCATAGTAGGTTGGATATTCCATGGATAGTACATGGGAGGAAAGTTCATTGGGATTACCCCAAATTTCAGTTGTTCCATGGGGTGATTTGTTGCATTGTAGAGGGTCGAGTGTGGTGGTTGTTATACTCTATCCCCTTAGGTAGCACTACCCTTCCCCTTGATTAGGGTGTTTCACTGAACCACTAGGTGACACACTATAATAGACCCCTTATTCAATTTTTTTTAATTTGGGTAAATTGATAATATAATATTCATCCCCCCCCCCTTCAATTATAGATGAAAGAGGGTTATATATAATGTTAATTCAACATGTTCCTATAACTCTCCTACTATATTCAACCCCCTTGAAAAGGGGTGGTTTTTGGCATTTATGTGGTGGATTAGAGGTATAATCTCAAGATTCCAAGGTGTAGCAGAAGCAGTTGGTCCCATTCCCAACAATTTTTTTCATTGATTTATGTGTATATATCCCCATAATTGGATGAATACAACCCGAAAATAATAATAAAAAGTAAATTTTATAATATTATTTAAAATTAATTTATATAAATAAAAATTACCTTTTGTTATAATTATTTATTCATTTTTGAATCATTTGATCTCTTCTTATCATAATGTCATTTTTTTCAAAGGATTAAAGTGTAGAATCTCTCTAGTGGGATCCACACATGATTAACAAACCTCAAAACATCACCATATAATCTATGGGTGCAAGAGTGGATGATTCTAATAATGTGAGTCATTCGTTGTTGATCAAAATAAGATTTATTTAACTTAGAATAGTTATTTCCCTTGTTCTCTCAATCCTTGAGAGGGAGAATTAGGATCATAAATCTATATTCTTGAGATATTTCTATATAAAAATATTTTTAGTGGGTGTTTTTCACAACAACCATCTATCATAGAAATTATATAATTAGGTTTATATATCCAGGTTAGAGAATTGGTTATTTCCCATAGTCCCTAAACTAAACTATTTTTCCTTATATAGACCCACATTTAATAATATTTTTATTATTTGTGGTCCAGTATTTACCTGAGTGGTACAGGATATTGCTCCTCATCCATAAGATCTAGGGTTCAACCACTGATAACCCCTAATTGGAGGGATTCACTAATATTTTAACAATTGAGTACTATAGTAGATACTATATTATTGTATTAGTAGAGTACTATAGTAGGTATTTTAGAAAGTAGGCACTCTATTGGGAGGAGTACTATAAAAGGTAGTGCTATTCACTAAGATGGTCCTTTGATTGACCTTTTATGGGTCTTTAGGACACAAGAGACTATAGCCTCATTAGTAATCATGACCTTTGGTCCACTTCATCACAAATGGGCCTTCGTGCCATTATTAAATTATAATAAGGTTCTAGTGGGTGCTTTTCAATCATCATGGAGAGGGATGAGGCTTAAACCAATGGGGTGCTTGGGTGTGTGCATATTTTTAGTTATTATACCATATACTAAATATATATTATTATAGTTATTATTTCCTTAACATGTTCAAAAATCATAGAAAATACTAATATCATTTCATAAGTAAGTTAATTAATATTTATTTAAATAATATTAAATATATCATTTACACTATACCCTTAACTCGGTCTATTAATCCTCAGTATATATTGAACCTTGAATATTGACTATTTCATTAAATAAATAAATGTCACATCATTAATCGTTTAATAAATAAATAAATATTATATTCACTAAGATCACAAATAAATATTTATTTAATATTCATATAACCAAATAAATAATTATTTTTTAACTTGCGAAAAAAAAGATATAAATATATATTATATATTCACATAATTATCAATTAACTTATGAATAAATATTTATTAAATATTCCACTCACATATTTATTCTTTTTTTATAATTTGGGACTAAATTAATGAAATCTACTATAACTAAATAATTATTAAACCAAAAATTGGGAATAATATTTATTTAAACTATCAAATTCAAATAAAATTCAACTAGTGTTTTGGATACACATATCATATGAGCCTCTATACATCTTTCTCAATGTAATTTGGCTAATTATACTAAATTCCAAGATTAGAATCTAGAATCATGTCAAAAAAACCATAGAGAAAAAAAGATAAATTTCATAATGATAATAACCTCCTATAAATGTTCATTGTGTAATATAATCTCTTTGCCTAAATATATTATAAATAAGGTTGCATACTTTGTTTCATAAACCAATATTCTTGATTTATATTTCTTTTAATTCCATAAATGAACACTTATACATCATACCATGTCTATAGATTTATCAGACAATTCCATTTCAATTAAAGGGCCATAGTTATCTACTTCCATTAACATGGAAGGGACTAAACCTTTATTGACTTAATAATTATTTTCATATCACCTACAACACATTAATCATATCCAAAATCACCATGATATTATATTGTCAAGGTTTTTATAAATAAATCTAATAATGAGACTTAGGATATGAATTAATAATAATATCAAGTATACGGACCAATAAACATGTCAGTATATGGGAATAGCTAATAAAAAACTTAACACGTAGAAATCCTATGGGAGGGTCTGTTATCATGACCTCCTCTATTGTATAGTACCATGAGATAACTTCTTGACAATAAGTATCAATGTCTTATGAACCTCATACCCCTGATATCCTATATCGTCTATGTCTAATCTGATGATATTAACCCCATATAACTTATGTTTAAGAATATTGTCATAGAACTCCAGATTATCATCATATAAGAGAACTATTATGACTTTTTGATGTGATAGATACTCTTAGAAAATTATCACATTGATGTTATCCAGAATAAAAATCATCATGTGATAATATGTTTATTAATATTAAAGATTATGAATTTATCATTAATCAAAAGTAAAAAAAGTCAATTGATTCTAGGGAACCAACTCCAACTAACACCTAATTTCACTAAATCTAATTAAAAACAATATAAATAGTTATCCTCACAATGCAAAAATGTTTCTATGAAGAATGGATATAGCTTATAAGCCTATCAAATTTTTTTGGATGTTTTTATTACTACAACATCATCTCTCTATGAAAATCCCTCAAGAGATAATATCACTAATTATATACCTTTTACCTCTATCATTGTTTAAATATTGGATAAAAACATTGAATAAATTTCATATTAATATGAAAAAACTTAATTATCTTTTTAAATTAGACTCAAATTCTTCAGTTGTATTAGAATCTATAATGTACTCAGCCTAAATAGATCTGGAAACCATTGGTTGTAATAATTTTTCTTTTTCATATTACTTTACCCAAATAGTGATGTAAAATCAAAGTGATCTATAAGAACACTAGTTTTATAAAACCTATAAACTAGTAATTTCATTGATCAAAAACCTAGAACTCTTCTAGTTTTACTTTCTCAATCACTATCAAACAGTTTTGACAACTAGCCTTTGTAGTTCTCTTAGTTTTGTTTGATATTTTCTCTCCATACCATACACATAAGAAAAATCAAACCAAATTATATATCATGAAATTTGATATAGAATTTAATATATTTTAAATTAATCATAATAATATCCTCCTTTTTTTTGCACATCAACTAGGGATATTTCAATCCATGTTACACTGGCATAAATTCTATTCTGATTGTTCTAGATTTTGTTTTTTTTTCAATATCCGGTCAATGTTTACACTATGACTTAGAATAAGAAACCCCATGGGTCTAACATTGTTGATCATATTACCCTATAACTAGGTTAAAAATTTAATTCATTCTTATAGAAATTATATTTTAATATTAAATTTAAGACTAATAATTTGTTTTCTATATTTTGTAAACATATTCTTCTTGGAAAGCTATAGCATACCCACTAACTTCTTGTAGACAGTTGGAAACCATTCATTCGGAAAAAAATTCTATAATCATGATAAATATTTTAATCTATAAATATATCTATATAAATTTTATCTCCTCTTGTAATTTTTTTATTACACAAATCCTTCTTATTCATCCCATATAGACATATTCTATAAAATTTCATACAATAAAGGTGTACTTGACATCCAATGCCCAATGCAATGATTATAGAAAGCTTCAATGAAAAGTAGAATTCAAATGGATTTTATTATGATGAATTGGTATAATTAATCATGTCTTACTCATACCATGCTCACACCATCCATGTCTATTTTTCTTGAATATACACTAATGGTTTTACATCAACTAAAAAAACTACCAAAATACCGAGTTGAATTTTAATACAAGGAATTCGTATTCAAATTAATATGAAATTGTCAATTACAACTAGTTTAAAATTACTAATTTATATAGAATTTATTATTATTATTGAATAATATGTCACAAAGTTTTGTGAATATAAAACCACCTAATTGGTATTAACGTTAATGAAGTATGTGTCCTAAGAAAAATTCCTCCCTCTAGGACTTATAGAGTTTAGTGTTCATATACCAACTTATGCGCATCCAGATCCTATGATTCATTAATGACTAGATTTCTACCAATATCTATAAATATATATGCCTACATCATAGTTTTAGAGATGATATTTACTAATACATTTCTATCTTGAAGATGTTATTATCTTGAGTTTCTATATGATAAATATCTGGGATGCGGTTTGTGTTTCCTTTAATGTTGGTTTGTTTCTTAACCATATTTAAACAAATGGTTCTCATAAAATACTTATGGTTATAACATAATAAACTCCCATTATATTTTAACTTATATGATATACATTAAAAAATTAATATGTTTACTTTTTATGTTCCAACATTCAAAACAGGTCTATAAAGAAATTATGGAAGACTCGTAATACATATAAGAATCTCTATTGATTCTTTTTGTTCCACCAACACCTCTATGATGTGTATAAGGTAATGTGAGTTTAGGAAAAACATTACACCACATTTGAATGATTTAAAAATTCTTGGTTATGATAAAATATCACAAACCCTCTTGGAGGATACTATATCTTCTTACCAAGTGAATTAATTTTCCACAAAAAAAAATCTATAATTTCTTAAGTAGCCTCTTGTTCACTTCAATTCCTTTTAATATTTTATCTCTTATAAAGGAATCTTAAATTATCTATTGACTTAGTAATAACCCTTTCTAGTCATGGTATTTTCAAAAATTATCTTTTAATTCATTCTATATAGGGGATGAGGATCCCTGATTTATCCTATCCATATTTGTTCAGTAAAGAATAGTCATAAGATTCATGGGTGACTTATATATAATGTTCATCCAATAGTCTTAGATGAATATGAAGTATTTGGGTTATAAGGATGATAATATGATATTAATGAGTAATTTATTATCCATATGGAAGCTTAACTTAAATAATTGATCAATGTACTTAAATAATTTTTAAAACATGATTATTATTTGGTAACACTTCTTCTAATTTACACTGATATAGTGTAGTTATAATCTCATTTATATTAAAATTTTCTCCCCCTTTCTTAAGAAATTGGAGATGAGATATCATGGTACATATATCTATGTATTTATGTTGCATATTCCAATATATAGACATAGCTTATAATATGATGCAATAGAAATTTGTAGTATCTTTATTGTACCTCCAATAGGCATCTTTCTCACCTAATATAACTACTATGGTGGGTTAACAGGTATAGAGGACTCCAACACATAATATAAATTTTCCTACTACAGTGTAGTGTATAAAAAATTATACGAATATTAGTAACATGTGCTGGTATGGACATGTTCTTTGTCTAGAAATGGACACAGTGTTCCCATGTTTACTTGTTTTATTTTATATATTAAATAAAATAATATTTTATTACTTTTTCTAGATTTCAAAACATAACATAAAAAAAATTATTTATTTTTCGCCCACAATTTCATCAAATTATAATATCCTTCTCCATTGGATTTGGAATATTTTTCACATGGATATTCTAATAAAAAAGATCAATATTTCCATTCTCATAACCCATATGAGGGTTTGATGAAATAAATAAAATTATTTAGGTAGTTTTTATTTTAAACTATATTAACTCACATCACCTTGATATGTTGAGTGTAATAACAAATCCAAAAATACGAGACTTGAATTTACTCAACACTTGAATCCTAGTTATACTAACTTCATCTTGGGTAGTAAACCCTTGATGTGAGATAGATTAAGTAAAACCAAAACATTAATTAGAAATCCCTAATAATTGGAAGCTTCCTAGTGAAGGATTATCCAATAATTTGATTTTTAGTTCTATCCTAAATCACGTAATAGAAGTCTTTAGTGACTTAATATTTCTTTAAGGAATTTTTATCTTATGCACAAATTTTTTTATTTTATCTTTTTACCACTTGTTAATATAATTTGGATTTTATATAATTTAATTTATCATGTCAAATAATAAAAATTATGCCTAATCCATTTATTTTATTTTAACTTCCATTATTTTTTATTTAATACTTTTATGTGATCATGTTTAAATAATCATGCATCTTATAAATAAATAAACTTGATCTAGATAAAATAATGAATATATATATATATGGGCAGATCATAAGAATTTAATAGAGGTTAGTTTATTAAGTGAATGATAAAATAACCCTAGTGAATAATTCTCAAGACCATACTTAGTTCAAGTTGCAACATTTCACCTTGATCCAATGTATCTCCTTGGTTTGTTTCACCGTGATGCGGGTTCTGAAACACCTCCTCTCCTTAGGTAATCATATTTTAGATATATTTACTCACAAGTAAGTGAGTTGAACCATGGGTTTTGGTCACATAAATGAAACTATGTACATGTAGGCTCATACATAATAATGTTCGAAGGGATAACTCACAAGCCATCATATTTAATTTATTATAAAAAATTATCAAATAATAAAGCCATACAATGAATATTAAATTAAATAAAAATCAACACATATATTAGTAGATCAATTTTATGATTATCCATGAATGAAATGAATATTAATTTAATAAATGATATATAATTCATTTTATTTTATTCATTGTTAAGATAAATCTCTCAAATTAATTATCTTGTTAATTAATTCATTCATTTATATTAATTTTCCATCCAAACAGTCAAAGAGATTCCCATAAACTATAAAATTAAATTAATTAAGTAAATTTATTTAATTTGAAATTAATTATATACATGATGTGTACTAGAGACAACAGTGCATGAACCCTTCTGAACTACATAGTGTCTCGTACAGTCCTTGTCATGTACTATGTACTCACAATACATTTAGCATACATAGATTTCAAAGTTATTACATGGAATGTAGTTCCATAATCTAAGAAAAGTGGTCATATATCATTTATGACACATAGAATTCGTATCATATACACATCATGTACCATTATAAAGTATTGTGAAGTAAATGACTTGTAAAATAACCTTACATGGTGTGTAGATATGAAATAACATGAAAATTCATTAAGTAATTAATTGCCTAAAAACCCTATCACACAACATATACACTAGATAAGCATCACTTAGTTTGGTTTAATGTTGTAATTAATTTTTATTTTATTCATTTAATTTATATATTGTATATTATGATTTGCAGTATATTGTAATGACACACATCGTTATGGGTTGGAAATTATAAAGGGAATATGAACTTCTAGTTTGGTGGATGGTTTCCTATGAGAAATGAAACTCAAAAATGATTTTTGAGAATTAAAAAATCTCAAAATAGTGTTTTTTGGATGTTTATGAGTCTTGGAAGGTGACCTAGGGGTTTTGGAGGATGTTGATGGATAGACAGAATGTTGGGCTACTATAAAATTGAAATAGCATACTATTCACAGCCTGACCAAAGGGTTCGTTCCAGGAAATTTCAGGGACAAGTGTGGTTGATCCCCCTAGAAAGAAGGTTCATGGATTGAACCATCAATTCATTCCATGATAGGATGTCATGTAGTTTGATAAATTAAAATTGGGGCTCTCCCCCACCCTTGGTTTAGATTTCACGGAGCGTACACATGAGGAGAGAATGGTCATCCCTTAACCTCTCCCCTCTCTCCATTTGAGGTGGTTATAGATGTTATTTCATGATTTTGGAGGTATTATTCTTTCCACTCCCTCTCTATCCTTTTTTTCACTAATTACACTTGTTTTCAATTAGCTTTTTGGTGTTAAATACATTAAAGCATGGTGTAATTAACTAAAATGGATAGAGATTTTACTCATCTTATGTAAAAAAAATCCCGAGATTCTATATGCATGCCATTGGATTATTTTTAGTGAAGTTATGTCACTCAGTGAATTTTCATATGGTTTTAGATGGTTTTTTGTAAAATTTAAATTTGAATTGAGTGTAACTATTCTAGATTTTTCATAGAAAAGAACCATGGATACATTTGGAATGTACAACATATGGTTTATTAGGATTTCATCAAGTGGTTAGTGATGGGTAAGTCTTTAAGTGTTATTACTATATGGAAATTAATTAAATAATTAATTTCAAATTTTTATAATTAATTGTTTAATTTTCTTGGTATGAGATAAATGACCACCACTATAGGTAATGCATGATCATCTTGGATAAGGCTCAGTGGAGATCATTTAGGGGTTGAATACATATTCTAAGTAGGTGTCCACTATAATATAAAACCATATATTTTTTTATATGTTATTGTTCATTCCTACATACTACATAGGGATCAGGAATGGGGTATAAGGACTGTTAGAGTCTTTAAGAGAGATGACGGGGTGGCTTTGATCCTCTTGATATGTGACTAATTTCTCAGTAGCAATAAGGTATGTTGGAATCTTAGGAATACTATGTCGCCAAGGGGTGTGGGTTTGGTTGAGATAATGAGATAACCCAGGGAGTTCTTAGGTTATGAAACGATGTGTGGGTATCCTAAAAAGGAAAACTAGATCTAGTGGACAAGAATGAGGGGCTTGGACCTATATGATAATGTGTGAGGCATGTGTATATCTCATAGGTGACAGGGATATCCCTCATGAGGTTGAAGATGAGTCTTGGAATATGTGGAGAGAGAGCTGAGTCCTTTAGTACATGAAATGTAACTAAGAATATAGGTTTCATTTAGGTGATGGGGTGAAGGATATATCTTAGGATATGGGAGAAAGGACTCATGTGTGGATCATGGGGATCATTCAAGAAACTACATCGAGATGCTAAGTGTTTTAGATTGTGATGTCTTGTGGTAGTGCCTACGTAGAAGGACTGGAGTGATGAGGGACCTTTATAGAAGTAATAAAATGCTTATATTTTGGTTTGTGGGAGCCTTCAGGTCTCAATATCATTATTGAGTGATATACATTTGTTAATATTGAAGAGAAGAAATGGTGATGGGTATAGAGGGCCCAATGAATGCCCTAACAAGAGATATGTGATACACTAAGACATGAGAGGATAACTAGGAGATATGCCTAGATTTTATGAGATGTTGATCTTTGTGATGGGATACGACCATTCATGCTTGAATGTTCTTGATGGACCTCCCCAATGCCTATGGGTATGGGTCAGATCTATACAACTCCCTAATTCCTTCAAGGTTATTTCAAAGTGATGGACCTCCCCAATGTCTATGAGGATGGTTCAGTCTGATAGACCACCTCATTATCTATATATATGGATGATTGTGATGAGAATTCCTTGATAAGGGTATTGGGTCCAATACCTTTTCATATGTGGCTTTGGTTGGTGGAAAGATTGTTTCCTCTTCAATCAGGTGTTAGTATAAGGCCTTAAAATAAATTTCTTCGGTCGGTGTAAATTTGGGATCTTTACTTATGTGTTATTGGTTCAAGGACCATCCTGGGGTTTGGGTTATAGAACGTTGTGAAAAATGACTGATGGAACTCCATAGAGAGATTAGGGTT
The DNA here is from genome assembly GCA_963277665.1 of Viscum album. NCBI lineage: Eukaryota > Viridiplantae > Streptophyta > Magnoliopsida > Santalales > Viscaceae > Viscum > Viscum album. The sequence continues at coordinate 470,866,593 of OY728132.1, forward strand.
GGTTTACCACTTATAGATGTATGAACATACCTAGTGTATATTGGAATTGGGTAGGGGTTTTTAATGTCTCCTTACCCTGGGCCATTATGTGTGTTTCAGGAATCAGTTACATGTGTGGTTTCATGAAGTAATGAGTGCATTTTATTATGACACTAAGGTAGGTATGGTCATGTTTGGGGTGGACTGGTTACCACCTTATGACCTGATGGGTGTGTGTACCTCTTCATGTATCATGGCAGCCTGTTTAGCACATGATATCTTAATGAGAATATGTATATTATTTATTTTTCTAGATGAAAACATCCACATATTATGTTGTATATTAGGGTTACTTTGTGAGACCCTATTGAGTTTTATTCTCACATCCTTTATGGGAACCTTAGTGTGTGTGGAACTTATGTCTTCATTTTAGATCATAACATGGGTTTTTTATAGGATTGGGTCAAAGAAGCTCGAGGGTATCATGATAATAGGATGAGGATTGATTATGGAATTAGGGTTAGGGTGTGTTTGATATATCATTTAGTTTGTTTTTTATTTGGGATCAAACTACTGGGTGATCATTATGTGTGTTTTTATGATAGCATCGTGTATGTTATTGGTTGTGTTTATTGATTATATGTACTCTGATGTTTTTTATGTTAATTTTTATTTATTTACACTATTTTTTTACTATAATTTGAGGTAATAGCCTCTATAATGTATGTATTAGGACCTCACCACTATTTTATAGTCTGTAACTTATGGGGATAAGCACTTGATTCTATATGGTGCCCCTAGTCTAGGCACTATGAAGTTTCCCAAGATGGAGCATGACAAAGGGGTATCAAATTTTTTTACTATATAATTTGGGGATATGGTAGATAAGTGGGATGATAATGCATAGAATCTAGTAATGGATATCGGACTGGTGCATCTAGAACACCCATTCCAATATGAATTCTAGGTTACTAGGGGTATCAGATTCATGTTCTTTTATTTTGATGCCATAGTTATATAATTTCAACTTTAGTGACGCACATAAAGTTTTTAGATATATTATTTATTGGTATTTATATCTTATACTATTAGAAAGAGGCTAGTTTTAAGCTCTTGGATCATTGATGGGAGGTGATGTACATGTATCATAGTAGGCATGTAAGATTCACAAGACATATGTGTGCTTTCCTATGATTATTTTATGATGAGAGGTCCAGCTGTTAAAAGTTTCGACAACAACTTATATGAGATTTTCCAATATAAATTGTTGGTGGAAATATACTTATCTAGATCGCAGTGTATTTCATTTTGATGGTAGGTCATGTGGATCCTGGTGCAAGTGGTTCTCCAAAGATGGAAATACATTTCATTTATCAAGGGTTGTATGGAGACCTTTTTTGGGTTGGTTCATAAATTTTATTTCCTAGTAATAACATAATGAGAGGATGTTTTTCTTGAGAGGTGATCCAAGGATGGGCATAGTTTTACTTGATAATGATGGAATATTTTAGTTCATATTGATTAAATTCTAGTTACTTATAGTTCCAACAAAAAATAATATAGTTTTCTCCTGTATAGATTCTTGGAGGAACTCTACTTAATCGAATAGGGTTGTTTTGTTGGAACTTTGAGGGGTTTGGAAGAAATGATTGAGAAATGAATTAAGCTTTCATATGTAAATTTTTTGGATTTTTTATTGTATCAAGGTTGGTTTCATAAAGAAATATCATCTAGTTACCAAGACCAGTGGTTTTTAGGATACACTTTCGGGTGGCATGGTGGGAGCATGAGTAGATGATTGGGGTTCTTGAGATGACACCAGTGTGTTGGGTGATCATGTGGTTAGCCTAATATTTAGAGATTTATTGGGATATTTATTGAGATTATATATAGTAGGTAATAGTTAGTGGGTTAGAAGGATGATCCTAGGTTAGAATGGAAGTGAATTGCAGAAGTGTGAGTCAGGTTCTATAATCAGATTGTACAAGAGTGTGTAATAATTGGGTTCGATTAATATTGAGTTGGATTGTGAGAAGGAACATGTGGGAAGGTTCTCAATGAATAAATTTACCTTATAGTAGGAGAGTGGGTTTTGACATGATTTTTTAGGGGAAATTCTTGGCATGTGGGGGTAAGTTCATGGTTGGTATGTGTGTTGCCCAGTTGAGTTGTAAATTGGTGAATGGGTTGTGTGTTGGTCCATTGAGAATTGATCGGGTTATAGATAAAACCAACTCGAATAATAGAAGTAGAATTGTGATAGGTTTGGTTTGGGGTCACTATAGAAGTAAGTTTATTAGTGTGTTTGGTGAAATTATCATGGGTGTGGAATCTTAGATTTTGGTGTGACGAGATATTTTCCTTGGCGGTGGGAGGTGACATCATTAATGGATTGGGGTGCCATGGTAAGGTCTAACATAGAATGTTTATTGAGACCATCATCAAGGAATGGTGTAAATAAAGTCATATGTTGGTGAGTGCACCCTTATCTATTAGAATCTGGTATTCCTAGTGATCCAAGAATGAGTGAAAATTGTTGTTTAGTGTTTTTTCTCAAGTATGAGTTGGACAACTGCATCTAGTCATAGTGTATAGTGATAGAAGAAGTGAGGTCCATGGAGAATGGGTGCTTGGGTGATTTATGTGATGATAATGATACTCTTATGAAGAGTAATATCATATCAGTTTTGTGTAAAATACCTTTATATTGTAAGGGTTTTGGGTGTGGTGAGACTGCTCAGTGGATGGTCGAGGTTGTTCATAGTTATGGTGCATGATAAGATCCATTGATATTTACTTCTATTGGAAAGACTAGATTTGAATTTCATATCAAGTGTTGGTTGGATTTAGTGTATTTGAAACAATATTAAGGTGGTATCGTGTGATATAAGGGTGATTCATGGGGTGATCCAGATTTTTGAAAAGATTTAGGGGGTGAATCATGTTTCGTCTCATGTTATAGAGGTTATAAATTTGTTTTTTCATGTTTTAGGTTGTAAACCAGCTTCATCATGTGGTTTAGGGTGAAAATCAATAATCCATAATAAGGTTTAGGGGGTAAAACATTTCGTGACATGGTTCGAATAAAGAACCATTTTTGTGACATGATTTAGTGGGTGAATATGAATATTCTCATGATTTTGGGAGTGAATCATTTTATGAAATATCGTGATAGTGTCGGTAAGAAAAAAAATCCTTGAGATAGTAAGAAATGTTAGTTCCATGGTTTAAGGTACAATCGGGACTCTATGTGTGGCTATCATTAGTGGAAATATTTTGTTGAAGATAGATGTTTCTTTAGAGGTCATTTTGGAAGATGCAACCGGGGGTTTTGTGAAAAGTAAGTAGAAGGAAGTTTGGATGAAATTTTTTATTGAGGTTAGACATGATGATAGAGGAATTGTGTTGGAAACATCATGTAGGATACATATAGCATTTCGATGGACCAACAAAAGTGTGTTTTGGTAGGTGATTCCTATAGTGGAGAGTACCATCATTTTGAATCATCCTAGACATGTACAGTCTCATGGTGGGAAGCATTTTAAGGATTTTTAATCAGTTGAAGACACCCTTCTGTGTTGTGAGATGTTGGTGTAGTAAGAACTATCACGTTGTTGTTGGTAGTGATATATGGATTAGCTTCTAGTGAATGGTTCATTTGGTGGTCATAGTTGAACCGTGGGAGTGTAGTTTATGTTCAAATATAGAACATGGATGGTTGTAAATGATTTGATAATTAGGTAAGGTTAAGTGATTTGGTTCAAGGAGTGTAATGACTTCTCAAGGATAAGAATTTTTATTATGGGGAGTTTTTAATGACCTACATCATTATGGTTTGGAAATTCCTAAAGGAATTTAAAATTTTAGTTTTGTGGATTGTTTATTTTGAGAATTGGGTATTGGAATGGAGTTTTGATCATGGAAACATACTAAAATTTTATTTTGAATGGGGATAGAATCTCATATGGCGGAACAAGATTTTAGGAGGACACTAGAGAAATGAAGGATGGTGGGGCTACTACAAAATTAAAACTACCTACCATTCGCAGCATGACCCATGGGGTCATTCCCAAATAGTTCAGGGATTGGGGTTAAATCCCCCTACCAAGAAGTTTCACACTATGATAGGCTATTTTTAGATTTTTAAAATTAAAAGTGGGGTCCCATCATATTTTTTTTCTCGGATGAAGCATGTGCATGAGAGGTAGATGACCAGCCCCACCCCATATATTCCATCATATTTTTTATATATTTAAAAGGATATTTTGGGTAATTTTTTTTATTTTAGAGGTATAATTCTTACTCCCATCAAATTATTCCATATTTTATGCTGATTATGATCATTCGATTTTAAGGATTTAGTGTTGATTCCACAAAATCCTGGTGGAATCAACTGAAATGGTTGGGTATTTTACTCTACTTACATATAGGGTGTCCCAAGATGTTATATTCATGTCGTTAGATGTTGTTTCGGATAAGGTACATTGCTCGGTGAATTTTTATAGGGTTTTTGGTGATTTTGGATAAAATTAACCATTAAATTGGTCATAATGTTTTGGTGTTTTGTGATTCAGGATTACATCTCGTGGGTGAATAGGATCTCCCTCTTGAGGTCAGAGGTGAGCCTTGGCATATGTGGTGAGAGAGATGATTCCTTTGGTACTTAGGATAGGATGATGAATACAGGTTACCTTTGGTTAAAGTGTTGAGGGATATACCTTAGTATATGTGAGATGGGACTCAAGTGTGGTTTGTGGGAATCATTTGATAATTGGAATCAGGATAACAAGTGGTTTAGAGTGTGATGACTTGGGATGGACCCGAGGAAATGAGATTACCTAAGAATAAAATACATATACATTACATATTATTGAAGAATATTCAATAGATAACACTATTATACATTCCCAATAACTGTAAATGTTTAGTGTCTTTATAGACTAGATATATAAACATATAATTCAATAAAGGATATTAAATATCTCTCACAAATATTTTCATAATAGTACCCTTATAGACATTTAATACTTAGAACCTTCCATAAAAACATGGGGAAGGAAAAAATAAGAAATGGTGAGCTTGGTTTCTCAGTAAGGGTAAACATTAGAGATATTAATCAATGATCATATGTGAGCATAAGGGTATGAGAAAATGATCATAAAATAAGGAATTTATACCCAATTAATTAAATATCTTTAATTATGAGTCATGGTATAAGGATTTCTCATAAAAAATACAAAAATCATAAGAGTGTGGAATAATCATTAATCAATCATGATCCATGAGAGAATATCATAAACATATTAATTTGTAAAAACATAATCTAATTACATTATAAACATGTATAACAATAACAAGTTCCCTCATTAAGGTAAGGACATGAAATAAGGTCCTTACATGATGTTATGGATATGAAATCAGGTCCATACATAAACTTATGAGCATGAAACTAGGTCCATCCATAAACCTATAGAGATGAAACAAGATCTATTCATAATTATTTGAATGTGAAATCAGGTTCACCATAATATAATTATATCATGATTTATTCATCTTTTCATAATATATTTGAGGGATATATAATTATAGGTCCACCCATCACATAACCTTAAATATTAAATTTTCCACAAGATCATAAAAACATTCATAAATGAATCATATCATAACAAGTGGAATGTAAATGGTATTCATTACATCATTTTCTCATATCATATCTCATTGAAAAGAAATGGGGTTCATAAAGATTTTATTATAACACTGTTAATGAGTGAAAATTAAACGCTTTTCATATAATCATCCTTAAATAATCATCATCAAATGAAATTAAGAGCAAGAAACCAGATGGAGTCGTAACATCATATATATATATAATAATGGAAATCCTTAAAAAATTATGGCATAGATAAAAAATACCTATAAAATATCATTTGAATCTTTCTTTGAAAACATGACAAAAATATGCTTTTATTTTGATAACATTTTAACTAAAAGTTCCTATAATATTGAGAAACTCAATTTATTTAAAGATAAAGATGGAAATCATTTATGGAATATTCAAATAAAATAACAGTCACAATAGTGGTTAAATATGTTCATGTCATATTCGTTAAAATAAAACATTCCATTTAGAATTCTAAAAAGTTATAAATAACTTGTTTGGAAGACATTTATTTAAAAATATTCCTTTTAAAAAAACTAAAATTTAATGAAAATTACCATTTAAAAATATTTATTTTTTAGGTAATAGCTTCCATAAAAAATCAAAGAGCATGGACATGGAATTAAAATTTAATCGACTAATAAGTAAAGAAGATCATTTTTATTTAAAAACATTTTCTTGATAATTTTAAGTAACAAAGAGAGATAAATTGTATGATAAAATAAAACTTCCACGAATAAATATATGTGAATAAAATAAGTTAGATTTAAATAATAATATCCATATAATTTCCATCAATATAAATTTATAAAATATAATCCTAAATGGAAATGAGATTGTAACATAAACCTATTACCTCTTTGGTAAGTTTTGAATCATAATGCACATGAAATAAATAAATCCAAGAGAGACATTAAATAAAATTAATATAAATATATTTATGATATAAAATATCAAAGTGGAATTATATACACCACATGAAATAATCAACTGGTGAATATGGCATATGTCTCATAGAAAAAAAAGTGAGATAAGAAACCCTTAACTCAAGTCAGGTATTAACTCATACACATTAAAATATGTTGTATGATAAATATTGATTTATTATAAATACAATCAAAAAACATATTTATAAATAAATTACTATGTATTATTCCTTTATAATTTTCAATTATCCTTTTATTAACAATTTCTTCATTAAAAAATTGTTTGTGAATTGGTTTGGTCTCTATGGATGCTTCAGTTTTATGCTTATAGTACTTCACCTTAATCTTGGTTTAATCATTTACATAATATTAATCATGAAATAATTATCATATTTATTCATTATATAAACTTTTATAATCATTTATATAAAGTAGTGATGAACAATGAATTTCATCACTTCGTGGAGATGATAGTTTGTACGTACACATGAGTGATGATTCCACTTTTCAATGGATAAAAAAAAATAAAGGTAAATAATAATTAAATTTCATAGAATCATTATTATATAATATATATCATATATATTAATTAAATATATTCTTATTACCATCCATTTAAATAGTAAATGAAAAAACAAATCACATCTCTTCATGGAGGTGGCAGTCCATAGGTACACATGAGTGATGTTTTCATTTTCCAACGGATAGAAAATAAGATGGATAAAGGTTATAATATAAAAATAATAAAATAAAAGTATATGTAAGATAATTATTTTATTATGTATTAATGTTTAGGGTAAAAATGAAGGATGCAAAAGAATAAGTAAAATTTAATAGACCAATTAAAACAATTACCTCCTCTTTGAGAGACCTCCTTCGGATTTCATCTCAAGGAACCTAGGGATGGTATTTTGAAGAGATAAGAACCTATAGAACTTAAATATAACACATGAAATTACATAAAATATTTAAATAGAATAAATTATTTTTCATGTGGAATTTGAAAAAAATTATATATTTATAATATATGATGGGTATAATTCTAAATAATCTCATAAAATAAAATTTACACATGTTTATGTGATGTTTTAACACTTATCTCTTAATTTTAACCCATGATCAGCCCTTCTCATGACTATCGTGGTATTAAATTATTTTACTCTTTATGGGTCATGAAAGTTACTATATAAGGAAAAGTGAACCATAAGTAGAAAATGGTTAATATTATATACCATATTAAATTCACTTTACCAAAAATAATATATTTATGAATTTTAAATAATTTAATAAATTATTATTTAACATAAGATTCCATTAATTTTATTTTCAGAACTATTCACATAATTTGACTTTAAATGCATCAAGATAAAAATGGAATTTGAATTAAAAGTTTAATACAAAAAAAATATGTTATATTTAGCAAAAAATTCTTGGAAAAAAATATATAAACTATATTTTATTTCTTTTAATATTTTTAAATTAATTTATTTTATTTTTCTATTACTTAAACAAGAACTACGTTAGTGTTGCATAATTATTTAAGGTAATTATTCAATCCTTATAAATTAAAAATACATTATCATCATAAAAAATCATTTATATTCAAAATAAAAAATTAAACCTGAATATAACCACTTTTTATTCCAATGACAAAATATTAGATATGGTAAAGAAAAGAGAGTGACATTTTGTATTTATTATTTACTTTAAATAATATTAAGGTCATTATCAAAGGAAAGTGGAAAGAAATTTCCAAAACATTGAATAGAATGTGATTGAGGTAGAAATTAACCTATAAAATGAAATAATGGAAAGTGTTTTGGATATTTATAGGACTTATTCCATAGTTTTACCCCTATTTTTTGCATCATACTCTTACCTAGGTGACCAAAATTTTCCATGATTTAATTTCGTAATTACTAAAAAAATAAAGGGAACTATTTACCAAATTTGAACATAAAGATTGAAATTTTGGAATAAATTTTCCAATATTTAATTTTTATAAGCTCCAAAAATCAACTTAAATATAAATTTTTAAAAATAATGAAAAACAGTTTTTATAAAAATGCATTTTTAATCCAAAAAATTATATTATAAAAATATCAAGTATAATATTAATTACTATGTAATTAATTATATTAGTTAAAATTAACTCACACTTTAATTATTTTAATATCAAATTAAAAAGATAATGGTACTTTTAAATTACATGTTTTAATGAAAATAAATGATAATTTTAAAAAAAATAGATATTTATCACTATTCACTTAAAAATAAATTTTCTCAGTAAAAACCCTAAAATTCACCCTAAAATAATATCAACATGATGATTAAAAAAGTGATATTCACTTCCTCAAATAAAATTTCTAAATATAGTAGAAATTAATTATAATTTTAAAGCATAAAATCAAATAAAAACCATTTTTGAATAAAAAATATTTTTTGAAGAATAAAATGACTTTACTAAATATTGAGTACATATTTATTATGAATTAATAAATATAACTAGTCTATATTTTAATAAATAAATATAAAATAACATTAGATGAATATTATATATATATATAATATCATGGTCCACAAAAAAACCATGATAATTTAGTTTCCTTAGAGACTATATACATAAACATCTTATTTATATACTTTGTTCATTATCACTCATAATTTTATTCCCAATTTGTACCCTTATTGAAATACCATACTTAAACCTTTCATCATATTCTAGGAAAAAACATAAGAAAGTTTTATCTCAGATGTACAATAATAAAAAACATGGGATATATCAATCAATTATCATATGAAATAATTAGATGAGCATAAGGGTATGGGATCATAACCATAACATACAATGTTCATACCCAATATATAAAATATCATAAGCATGAGTCATGGAATAAAGCATTATTATTTCAATAGACATGAATTCTAAGAGTCAGAATTATTCATATATCAATCATGAACCATAAGTTCATATCATAAATATGTGGAACCATTATAAGTATAGAAACCATTTCATATGTAAAAGTTAACCACTGAGACCATAAAATCATAATAGATTATGCATCAATGCCTATTTCCCATAAAGGATCAATCACATCAACTTTTTTCCCATAGTATATTAAGTACATAAACTTTTTTCTCATAATTATCTCATGATATATAATACCTTACCCAAATTATTGAAGGTATATATAATTATAGGACCACCAATCACATAATTAAAACCACACATATGTGGGCCATAAGATAAAAAAACATTCACAATATCAACACATCAAAACATGTGCAAAGAAAATGGGTTTTAAAAAAAATTCATCAATTAAACATAGAATACCCCATGAAAATAAATGGGTTTCATAAACATATATTCTTAATTATAATAAACTATCTAGATAAAGAATAAGGATTGTATCATTAGATAAAATCCCTAGTGAAACATAATTAACATCAAAGGATGTCATCACTGATGAAAATTATTCTAAAAGATCAATAAAACATTTCTTGATGAAAATATCCATTTCACTTTGAAAATCACTTTAAACAATAAAAATATTTTCTAAGTATTATAGAAAACATTTTAGTTGAAATAAATTTGGAAACTTATAAATGAAGCTTTATCATTTTAAGTGGTCATGATACTGAAAAACTATATGCATTCCCAATAAGTTGAAAGAAAACATCCCATTAACACTTTTATAAAAAATTTTAAAAGGTACCTCATTTGGAAAATGAATAGAATATTACTTTTGAAAATCATTTTTTCAAAAGTAAATAATTTGTAAACATTTTTGTAAATAATCATAGTTTAATATTAATATAATTTGTGAATACATTTTTAGAAATCATGGATATATAAGAAAAATTATTCTAGACTGAGAGAAAAATAAAGTAAGTTTTCTTTAAAATAAAATAAAATTTAATTATCAAAAAAATATCATATAATTTATGCAACATAAATTCAAGCATAAACAATCCCGATTAAAAATATGATTGAAACGTAAATCCTTTACCTCTAGTATTTTACATATTCATACGTGTTAGAACCTATTTATAACAAATATATATTTATTATAAATTTATTACATAAACATAATAATATATATAATACTATTTATGTTTTACTTATGATAACTTATAACCCATTTATTAATAATTTGTTTTTAAAAATCACAATTTTGGGTGATAAATGGTTCATTTTTCATGCATGTTTTAGTTATGAAGTCTTGGTTCCTGTAATTTTATCATGGTTACATAATCCCCATAACTTTATTAATCATATAAATATCATATATTTTAATTATATATATAGATATTTATCCATATATGATATAGATAGATAAAAGAATTACACCGTTCATGGAGACACTAGGTCGTGCGTATGCATGAATGCTATTTTAACTTTTTGACAGATGGAATAAAAGAAAGGTAAATAATAATTTACATTTAAATAATTACTATTATATTATATATATCATATATATTCATTAAATATATCCTTATTACCATCTAAGTAAAATAGAAATGAAAAACAATTCACATCGCTTCATGGAGGTGGTAATACACATGTACGAGCGAGAAATATTTTTTTTCTAACAGAACAGAAATTAATAAGGTAGATACGATATTATAATTATATAATGATAATAATTTTATAAATATAATTTATAAAAATTAAACTCGTCATAATACCCATCCCTGAAATATTAAAATATAATAAAGTCATTGTCAAGAAAAATGATTCAAAATGGACATATATTCGAATATAAGATAGTGTTCTGTTGAAATAACATATAATAATAAAAAAATTGCATGATCATGTAGTATTTTTTAACCTTATATTTTGGTTTAACCCCTTAGTTAACGAATTTTAACATTAACCATAGTAGCACCTTTTTCACTCTTAATGGTTTACAATTTTACTTATAAGGTGAAAATTGGATCATAAATGGACAAGTGATGATATTTTAGACCATATATTATCTCGATTTTCCAATTTTTATATTTCAATGTTTTTTAAAGAATTTTATAAATTATTATATTCATAAAATAAAATTATTATCATTTTTGACACTATTCATTTAATTTGACTTCAAATACATCAGGAAAAAGTTGAAATTTAAATATAAACCTTTCACATATCCATATAATGTTATATTTATATATAAAATTCATGTATCACAATAACTCGCCCAAATTTTATTAATTTTAATATTTTAAAATTTATTTATTTTATTTTTCAATTAATTGAATAAATACGGTGAAATTATTGCATAAGAATTTAAGTTAATTATATAATACCTCAAAAAATATAAATAAATTTCTATAATGAAAATAATTTTATAATTATCAAAATAAAAATCCATATCCACTCACCACTTTCTTCCCATATGTGAACACATAATATATATTTAAAAGTAAGAGAGTGATATTTTAAAATTTTCTTTTCTTTAATTATTATATAGGTAATTTTCATGAAAAAGTATCACTTGAACAATTATATTTCGATACTAAGGTGATAAAAGTTTAATTACGTTCATCTGATATAAATTTATATGGAAAATGGTGATAATAAAACTTATCTTTAACATAGATTAACCTCATTTACCCTTTACCGATGTGTTAGATTTTACCATGGTTACTTTCAAAAATGCCTAAAAATAAAAGAGAGATATTTACCAAATTTTAACACCTTGATTCTAAATATTAAATCCATTTTATCAAACTAAATACCTATAAGTTTCATAAAATCATTTTAAAATAAGTGTGTAATATGTGACAAAAAACATTTTTAGAAAAATACATTTTTTAAGCCTAAAACTGGATTTATTCTTATCTCATGCCTAAAAATATTATATAAATGTTAAAAAATTTGATTTAATATATAACATATAAATTAAGTTAAAATAATTCACCAATGGTGATTAAATTAATTTATTATGATAAAAACATTTTGTGCGCATTAAAAAAGGTTTTTTTTAAAAACAATTATCTTTTACTTTCAAATGATTTCTATTTCCATTTATAATAAATTAGTAATCAATATATTTATTTTATATACAAATTTTTCATAATTTATTTATTATTATTCGTACTCATCAATTTAATGCCTTGGTTATAATAGTATACTATATTACGATTCATTTATCTCGGGGTTGCATGTGTCACAAGCTATCAAAAAATTATTTGAAGAGAAATATATATTAAAATATCAAGGTGTTAAATTCTACCCAACATAAAAATAATTTTTCCTTGAAATTATATCTCTTAGATACAAACAAATGAAGATATCTCTATTTCATTACATCCTCGAGTTCCCACATAGCTTCTTAGAATTTCTAATTCCTCTATAAAACTTTAACTAGGTGAGTAGTCGTATTTTGTATCACTTTATATCTATGGTAAAATATTTCTAATAGTTTTTCTCTATATGGTAGATAATTATAAAATGGTAAGACATATTATTTTAGTAAATATGATGGATCATGTATGTACTTCCTTGGGATAAATAAATGGAACTTGTGGTGAACTTGAGAGAGATTCGGTGGAAGAACTGAGTGATAAACTACTATCGTAATGTGATCAATAATTTAAAATTGGATGATAAATATAGGTCTCATATTAAAAAAAATTTAAATATCATAATGTTCATCCATGGGGAAATTTGAAGAAATACCTTCCCACCTACTTCAACCTCTAGATCTCATTAATGATTATCAAGATAACTCTTTTGTCGATTCTGAGCTGACTTGATGTTCTGTTTAATGGAACTGAATTTATCTACCATTTCCATAGGTAGCTTAGGTCTTAATAGCCTTCTTTATCTAACTTCATCCCTGAATGTTATATGTATTCACTTATTTCCATAGAGGTCGTTATAAGGAGTCATCTAAATTATCAAGTGAAATCTATTTTTTGTTATAAAACTCAACTAAAGTAAGTTATTGATCCCCACCAACTTTAAAATCCATATAATGAGATCTTATCATGTCTTTTAGGTGTTGTAAAAGTCTATCATACTAAACATATTTCTTAGGATGATAAGTTTCTCAAAGACTTAATTCCATATCCAGATCTTATTGAAGACTTTTTCAGAACATTGAGGTAATACTTAGATCCAAATTAGAAAAAATACAATGAGTTATTCCATGAAACCTTAATACTTTCTTAATATAAATTCTCAAAATCTGGTCAAGAAATAAATATTTTCTGGTATTAATGATGTTTTTAGAATTTTTAAGGTTATTTAATATAACACAAATAGAATTTTTTTTATTTTTATGATTTGGAGATTCTGATGATGAAATATATGGTGATGTTTTCACATTTCCATTTTATTATGGATAATGATTATAAAATCCCCTTATAATTATATCTCTTTTCCTTAGCTTTTTTATATACCAGGAACCAAGATACATACTCTGCAATATCTCTCTTCATGTTTTCCCATCACAAATACTATTTTATATCGCTATAAATATTCATACTACTATGATTAATAGAGAATGATGAACTATGAGCCTCATCCAATAGATCCTTCTTCAAATATAGTATTAATAGAACACATACATGACTCTTAAACCTTACTATTCTAACACAATTACATTTTAACTTAAGAAATTTTTTGACTTTCTTATTTAGTTCTACATATTCCTTTTGATCCTTTTTAATCCTCACAGAAATAGATGGTTGAACACTCACTTGAGATAGATAATATTTCTCCCTTTCTATAAATATTTCGAAATCCATCCTTTAAAAATATATAAATATTGGATCTTTTGTGATCCTCATCCTATATCATCTAGCATGATAATTTTTAATTAGTGTATTTTCCACCATTTTCACTTTTATAGGGTGGTAATGTATTGATTAGACAAAATCTTTAATTAGCTCCAACAATATTCTATGGTATATATTCAACTCTTACAATATGAATATATACTTTAAACATTTATGATTATTATATATATCCCACATTTCTCCATAAATATAATGACTCTATATTTTTAATGTAATGATTTTCATACCTAACTCAAAATCATGATTTGGGTAATTTTTATGAACCTTCAGTTGGCATTAGGAATAGTCTATCACCATAACATTATACATGAGGATACATCCCATTCCTTTCATTGATGCATCATTATGGATCACAAACTCTTTTCCACTATAGGGTATCGTAATCCGAGGTGTACTAACTAACCTTATAATTAGCTCCTTGAAATTTTATTCACATTCATTTATCTAAATGAATTTAGATCCCTTCTAAGTTAACATGGTGAGATTATATAGGAATGATAAATTCTCTAGAAAGAACCAATAATATCAAACAAAGCAAAGAAATAATGGATCTTGGTCATATTAGTTAGTCTATTCCAACATTTAATAACTTCTATCTTTGATGGATCCATTGATATAACCTTGTTTAAGATTATATGGCCCAAAATGAAACTTCTTATAGCTAAATTTTTCACTTTTTAAATTTTAAATACAGTTTATTCTTTCTTAAGGTCTTCTAGATAATCATCTAATTATCTTCATGGTCTTCCTTACTCTCTAAATATATGATAATATTAACTATAATTATTATCTTAAACCGATCAAGTTAATATATAAAGACTTTATTAATTAAATATATGAAGATATTAGGGTCATTAGAAATACCAAATGACTTCATTATATAATCATAATTTTCATACCTTGTACAGAATTTTTTCTTGGGTATATCCTCCTTCTTGTACCTCAATTGATGATATCTATAATCAATTTCAATATTGGAAACATATTTAGATCTTCCCATTTTATCAAACAAATCATAAATAGTTGGAAAAGGATACTTATTCTTTATTTTTATCTTGTTAAGTTCTAAATAATCAATGAAAAGTAACATTTATCCATCTTTATTCATAACAAAAAGAAATGGTAAATCCCCAATGTGATGAAATTGGTCAAATAAATACCTTATTAAGATTATCTTGGAGTTTCTTCTTTAATTACTATAACTCAATATTGGTAATTCTATATGAAGTCATTGAAATGTAAATATCATGAGGTATGACTTATATTGAAAACTCAACTTCATGATTTGGAGGAAGACTATGGAACTCTTCTAGAAACACATCATCAAATTCCTGAAGAATGGAAATATTTTTTATATTGATTTTTTCTCCAACCATCTAAGATAAACACCCCCTTAGAATAAGAATAAATACCCATACAATGGATGTAGTTTCTATTTGATGTTCATTTTTATCATCTCACTTGTAGAAGATTATAGTTTGGTTCATAATATCAAACATGAAATCCATTCCTTGGAAATTTATGTGCGATTTATATAAATAAATTCAATCTATATGTAAGATAAACTCAAATTTAACTAGATGGAGAATAAGTATATTTTTAGGAAGCATGTTCCCAAAAACTTCAACTGAGGAAGAATCGTAGACTTGAGATGTGACCATATTACCATTAGAATTTTTCATTATTAGCTCAATATCAAATCATTGAGGTGGTAACTTGATTCCATTATAAAATCCCATTGATATACAAGAGTAGGTATACCCATAATAAAATGATACATTGGTAGTTATAGAGTGGATGAAAAGTGTACCTTTCATCACGTCATTCTAATAACCCACTTTATCAGTCATGATCACAAGATATTTTCGTTTTTATTTGATATTAAGAGGTTTTTTATCCATATAATCATCAAAAACCTCCATATTTGTGAATTGGATTTCATAATACGCATACTCTTTTCATTTAAATCATTTTAGTGTGGGTGGTGAATTAGTGGGCATCTTATTTTCCTCTATTGAATTAACCAGCATATTCATCCTCTTTTGAAACTCATAGGCTTTATAACCCACCTTTCTACACATAAATACCTCGAATTCTATTTAATAAATTCCCTTGATTTTATTCCCACATTTCTTTCATATAAATGGAAATAATTTCTTTCCACAATGTAATTTATTTAAGTTCTCATGAGACTCCATATTTCTTTTCTTTTCAAAGCCACGGAAATGGTGATAATTTTCCATTTCCATTTATACTTTCAGTTCACATTGAATGATTTCATTTTAACCACTAAATTATCTTAGAACCATTAAGAGACTTGGTTTTACGCCATTAGAGAATCAATCAAATTTGATATTATGTAAAATTATTAAACCATCATAATACCTTTAAAGTCATATAAAATTGATCTCATAAGTACCAATGGATTCATCCTACTTTTTTATTAAGCTCAATGAATTCCTAATCTATATATGTACGTATAATATGAGGGAATTAATTACTGAAATAATATACTTTTAAAATCATCCCATTCTATAGATTCAATTTCTTTCGCTTGAATCCTGTTCTTTATAAGCTTCCACCATTGGTCTTTTTTCCTTCCAAATGATAAACGGGTATGATAACCATTTCATGTTCTAAGTATCAAAGAAAAAAATATTTTCTAAATGGTGTTGATCCATCACTAATCCAATAGTGGATCAAAATAATCACTAAAATAAGGTGGATGATGTCTTATAAAATATTCAATTGTACATTATTCCTTCCTTTAATTAAATGGAACCTCAGCATGATTCATGGCTTGAGAAATTATTATCAGCATGGAAAAAAGATTTGTCATTCCTTATCCCATAACATTTGTTTTCATAGGAGGAAAATCAATGTATTTGTTTCAAATTTAACATTAACATGATTACTTCAGATTATAGTCATTAGCTAAAACTGAAAAGCATAGTATGAGTAACAATTATTATAGTTGGAAACCACATAATCATGAAAAATCATTTATAGGATATCTAATTAATGAAACATTATTCTCATTATATTATTCTTTAAGTTTAACCTAGTTTATCCATAGTCATTACCAAAACTTTAGGATGTTATCCTATACTTAGAATTATTCTCAGGATGTTTTCATAAAAATTTTCAAACACTAATCCACAAAGATTGAATAAACCTTTGTATGATACCAACTATAATAGCTCAATATTTTTATACATAAATATTACATCATTTTAGATAAATATTCCATATATAATATCATAATCCATGATATAACCATTAAGTTTTAGTATATTTAGAGACTAAATGCATAAACACATTATTTAGATACATTATTCATCATCTCTCATAATGTTCTTCCTACTCTGTACCCTTCTTGACATACCCTATTGAAACCTTTAATTTTAACTTGGAAAAAATCCTAGGAAATGGTGAATGTTGATTATTAGTAAGGGACAACATTGGAAATATCAATCAATGATTATATAAATGAATAAGTATAGCAGGTGAGGATTTCATAAATGTATATTACATTTTAGATGAATATTCATTACATTTAACAAATACATGCCTAGGGAATGAAATTGTTTAGTGTCTTTGGAAACATGAATACATAAACAACTAGTTTATAGGTAAATTACATCATCTACCACTAAGTTATTTATAATTATCACATTTCTTATACATATCATACATAATATGTTTATTCATAACCTAGGGAAAGGAAACATAATAAATAGTGATCTTAGATGATCATTAAGGGTAATCATGGGATATATCAATATAAGTTAAGGATAATAGTATAAGAACATGATAATAACATTGTAAAACCATAACCTTAATATAATAGGTCATAAAATTAATTCATGGCATGAATCTTAGTAGTCCATTAAACATTAATCACAAAGGAATCAAATAACATGATCTATGAGAACATAACATTGGATTAGACATAGATATGTGGCATAAACACAAGAGTAGAAAATATTTTCCTTAGTAGTCAAGGATCATTTCCAAAACTATCATAGTGGAATGTGTTCAATCCCCAAACCATCATAGTAGTCAAGGGTCAATCCCAAGACTATCATAGTAGAAAAATTCCCTTACTAAACTGGGTTCACTCACCATTCCATTCCAATTTTTCTCAAGTGATATTAATATTTTCCCAATTAATTAGAGGGAGATATATGTCTCACATGTCCTTAGTTATAATTTGACCACTATCCTTTTTTATAGCGTAACTTCCTTCCTTATTTATAATGTAACCATATACGCATAATGAAAACCATACATATGTTTTCCAAAAGTTCATAAAACATTCATCCTATCAGAACCCATGAAGAGAAATAGATTTCATAAAACATTCATCATATCATAATCCATAAAAACAAATGGATTTCATAAAAATTTCATTATATTACAACTCATAGAAATTAAATGGGTTTCATAAACAATTCATCATTCCATCACAGTATAACCTATAGAAAAATAAGTGGGTTTCATAAGATTTTTATCATGGTATAACCCATAGAAGAGAAACAGGTTGTATGAAAATATTTTCATCATAAACATAAACAATTAAAAGAAATAATTATAATGGTATACTTGGACTATATCCCTATTAAATCAAAAAAAACATTGAAGTATGTCATCTTAGATAGAAAATTATTTTGAAAGACCACTTGGAACATTTCTTAAGGAAAATAAACTTTATTTGAAATTAATATTTTTAAAACAATAAATTCATAAAATATTTTGGAAATAATTTTATTTGAAAATAACCTTTGAAACTTATAAATTAATCCTTAAATAATTGAGTGGTCATGAAGATGAAAAATTCTGTTCATGCCATACATTTTTAAAATGAATATTTCTTTCACATTTTCAGTAATATAAAAAAGGAATTGTTTTGAAAATGATATGAAGATTCCTTTTATAACACATTGTAAAAATTATAAAATCAGTAAAAAGGTTTTAATTTAATCATTTAGATAATTTTAAAACTTTTTTAAAAAAAATTAGGAAACCTGGTTATGGGAGAAAAATGGTTTTTGATTGAAGAGATCAATAAAGATAATTTTTTCTAAAAACACACTTTTAGTATATTTAATATGTTAATAGAAGAAAATTAAAGGAAAAAATTATTTTACATAAATAACCATAGGATAAGAAAACACATGTATATCATAATATTTCACTATCTAAAACTTAATCATAAATAGTCCTGATAAACAATTAGATAGTATCATAAAACATTTACTGCCTAGGTATATTTGAATCGTAAGCCCCATTAATTAATAAAATCAAATGAAACTTTAAATATCATGAAAATATGGATATTCATGATATAAAATTACATATAATTGTATATACACCTCATAAAATAATATAGGTGCATAACATAACTTATGTCCTAAAGATGGCATTTTGAGACAAAAAATATCTTACCTTAAGTCTCAACTTATTTCATACACATTTGAACCTCCTATATAATAAATATAATTTTATTATACATATATTAAAAAAAATTATTCATATGTATTATATCATATATTATTTAATTATGACCTTTTATTAACCTTTTATTAACAATTCCTTATTAAAATCATGTTTTAGGTAATAACCATTTCATTTTTCATGTATGTTTTGGCTTGGTATATTTGGTACTTAAATTTTTATCATAGTTACATCATCATAAGAATTTTAAACATTATAGAAATATCATATATATTAATAATATAATTATTTATATTAATCCATTAATATTGGATATAGAAAATTATTTACATTTTTCATGGGGACAGTAGGTCGTACGTACGCATGAACATAGTTTCCATTTTTTTGGTGGATGAAACTAAAGAAAGTTAAAAAAATATTAACTTTATAGGATAATTTTTATTTCATATATATCACATATATTTATTAAATTTTCCCTCATTACAATCTATGAAATGTTTTAGTGAAAAATGAATCACATCGCTTTGCAAGGAAGTAGTCTATCACACACACAAACGACGTTATTATATCCCTCACAAAATAAAAAGTAAGAAGTTATATGTGATAAAATAATTCCATAAGTGAAACTATGTTTAAAATATAATATATATTCATTTAACATATAATTATTAATATCCAAGTAAAATATAAATGAAAAATACATCGCATTGGTTCGTGAGGCAGTAGTTCGCCATACACATGAGTGACGTTATTCTATTCCAAATGGTTGGGAGGTAAGAATGTAGATGTGATATTAAAATTAAATAGGTGTAATAATATCATAAATGACATATATAAAAATTAAATCTATAATTATACCCAGATATGATAGGTGGTTATGGAAGTCAAATAACACTGGATTGTGAGGTGGTAGTCTGTCATACACACAATTGACGGTTTCGTTACCCATTTGATAGAAGAGGAGATTAATATAGGTTTTCAAATTAAAATAATAAAATATAAGTATATATTAGATACTTTTTCATTATATAAAAATAATTTAAGAAGTTTTTAAAGAGTTTGAGGAAGAAATAAAACAAAATTTCATGGTTAAGAATTTTACCTCTTCTTTAGATTACTTCTTTAGGTTTATACCTAAAGCCTTCTTAAGAGGGTTTCCTAATAAAAAATGACTCTATAATTTGGATAGTGAAGTAGATAAGTTATTTTTTTAGTTAAATCATAAACCAAATTATTTTGGATGTGTGAAGAGAAGAGGAGAGCGAGTGGTCTTTTATAAGTGGTTGAAAGGACACACGTGGGATTTTTTAAAAGAATAGTGTACCCACATTTTTAACATTATAAAAGAATCTAAAATGTGTCATTATATAATATTATAATTTATAAGGTCTAAATATGGATATAAAATTGGATTTGGAAAATGTTCTAGGTCATTTTACTCTTCATCTTTTTAGTTTAACCTCCGGTAAACCCGTTTTAGTCTTAACCGTGGTAATTAATTTTTACAGTTATTACTTTTTTTGACCAAAAATTAAGTTCAATTTTTTTTATAATATTATTATTATTATTATTCAAAATATGGAATCCATTTTTTCAAATTCCATTCATATAATTGGGGAAAAATAATTTAATATTAAACCTGTTGATGCGGCAAAAAAGTGGTTTTCCAGGAAAAATAAAAGTTAAAAAAAATTATATGAAGATTCAATATGAAATTGATTGAAATGACCAAAATTATATTTATTATAATATAATTGAGATAATTTTACATTTAAAATCATTTTAAAAAAATTGTAACCTTATAATTTCTTTAAACAAAAAATCATTTTTTACTAAAAACCGATTTTTCACTATTCATCGAAAAATTAATATTTTTTGAAAAATATCAAAAAAACATCCTAAGATTTGATTAAAAATTTAACTTCATTTTTTCAAATAAATTTTCAAAAAGTTTCAAAAATTAATTTTATTATTTGTTCAAAAAAATAAATCAACAAATATTTTTTGAGAAAAATATATTTTCAAATAATATAAATACTTTACCAAAAATTAAGTAATTATTTATCAATATATTTTATATATATATAAACTTCATACTTATTTGTAAAATGTGATTATTCCTATTCATACCGCTAATTTTAATGGCTAGGTTATAGAAATTTCAATAGTATATCATACTTCATTAAAACTCAGTGTTGCGTGTAACACAAGATATCAAAGAAATTAAATTTATTGGAAAAAATATATTTCATAAAATATAAGGGTGTTACATTATACCCCCATTAAAAAAGAATTCATCCTTCAAAATTCATCACTTTGATACAAACAAATGAGAATATTTCTGCCACATTACATTCTTAGGTTCCCAAGCATCTTCCTCAAACTGGTGGTTTTACTACAAAACTTTGATCAGGGGAGTGGTCCTACTTCATAGCACTTTCTCTGTATGATCTAGAATCTACAATAGTTGTTCCTTATAAGAAATTTCATGATCCAGTGGTGTAAACTTTGAGTTTATTACATGTGATGGATTAGTTATGTGCTTCCAAAGGATATATACATGGAACACATTGTAGACTTGAGAGAGGTTCAATGGAATAGCTAATAGATATGATACCATCCCAATATGATTATGAATTTCAAAGGGAATGATATACTGAGGGATTAGTTTTACTTTATTCTTATAACCCATAACCCTTTTCCATGGATAAATTTTTATAATCACCTTATCAGCAATATCAAATTCTAGATCATGTCTTCAATTAGCAACATAACTTTTTTGTCGAATTTTTTATACCCTTATGTGTTGCAAAATTGATCTAACGTTCTCTACCATTTATTAAGCTAGATCAATCCCTAATAGCTTTATTTCTCTAACTTCTTCCTATTGTATTATATTTATACACTTCTTTCCATATAGGGGTTCACAATGATCTATCTGAATGCTTGAGTAAAAGCTGTTGTTGTATAAAAAACTCAACTTGAAGAAGGTGCTTATATAAACAACCTTTGAAATCCATTGAACTAGATATTAGAATATCCTCTAGGGTTTGAGTTGTTCTATTAGACCATCCATCTATCTAGAGATGATACATAGTGTTGCAACTCAAATCTGTATTAAGTGCTCACTGAAGACTTAATCATAACTTTCATATAAACCTTGAATCCCGATTAGATACAATTGAATGTGGTACTCTATGAAACTTTATTGCTTCCTTAATTAATATTCTAGAAAGATGATCTAGAGATAAATTTTCTCTAATAGTGGTAAAGTGTGATGAATTTTTAAAGATATCGACTGCAACCCATTTGTCATTATTCCCTTTGGATGTTTTGGGGATTCCAATGACAAAATCCATGATGATGTTTTACCATTTGACCTCTAGTATGAGTAGTGGTTGTAACATCCCCTTTGAATTTTGTCTCTCAGCCTTAACATGCTGATATATCAAGCACTAAGATTCAAACTCTGCAATATATCTCTTCAAGTTATCCAACCAAAAATAATCTTTCAGGTCTTTTACATCTTTATACATCCATGATGAATAGATAATGAAGAACTATGAGCTTTCTATAATAAATATTTCTCCAAATATTCTATAGATGGAACACATACATGGTTCCTGAACATTATCATTACATCATGATCAAGGTTAAACTCAAGAAAATTTATCACCTTATTTTACAAATCCCTATCATCCTTAGGTTCCTCTTTTATCCTCACATGACTGAAACGTAATTTTTTTTTTCAAAGCACTTTTAGGGAAAGTGAGAAACCATGGGCACAACTGCACAAGGACACAACTAACACAACTAACAGCAAAGATCACCAGAACAGACAACAAGAACAACCAGCACGACCGCTAACAATCATAATAACCATACTCATCACCACACCCAACACATGAGTCCTCCTCCGCACTGGTCGATTCCTATTCAGAAGCTGGTTTACAATGCCTCCCAAGGTTATCACCTTGGACCTGGCTCCTCATTTGATCCGTAGAGTGCTGCTCCAGGCTCGGTTGTATGGATATGATGTTTTTTTAAAATCCAGGAACACTCCGCGATCACGCTTGGAAGATGCTCTGGTAATCGCCGGGCACGGCAGATAAGAATAACACTTCCTTGTTTTTCTTCTTGGTAAAGCCGAAAATGTTCCAACAACTTTATTCATCTTCATTTTCCCACCTTGAACTATATATCTAAAGGATAGATTACCAAATTCACTCGTATTTTCTTTATCGCCCCCGGATGCATACCCTCTCCTTTCAAAATGGACCACTGACACAGGTTCCTTTCCTCCCTTGTCCTTGCCCTTCCTCGTTCCAGGTGTGTTGCCTTCAATCACCGAAAGACACCTAACCTCATCTCCATTTCCATTAGTAGAGTTCTTCCCTTCTCCTTATTCCATTGTATTAATACCCTCTTCTTTGCCATTCAATATTCTAGGGTCCTGGCTAGGAAGCTCTTCCACCAGCATAGAGGACTCCTCGCGACCCCCCTTCTATAAATTGGATTCTGCTGTTCACCCTCATCCTCACCTCCGGGTAAAGCTTCCACAAGATCAGAAACCAAACCAACTTCCAAGAGACTATCAAACATGTTTCTCACCTTCGAGGAGGTCTCACCGGTAGAGCAGGACCGCCATCTTCTTGGATCCTGACTGGACTGGGCACCTCCATAGTAGTCACAACCCCTTCGCTATCAACCAATTGTTCAATCTCTCCCACAGTTCCATTCTTTTGAGGTTCCTCA
Organism: Viscum album; assembly: GCA_963277665.1. Taxonomy (NCBI): domain Eukaryota; kingdom Viridiplantae; phylum Streptophyta; class Magnoliopsida; order Santalales; family Viscaceae; genus Viscum; species Viscum album. The sequence goes on from OY728132.1 coordinate 470,891,166, forward strand.
TTCCTCTACTCATGCTAATTGGTGGCCTCCTACCATGAACACTTCTTGTAAGGCCCTTCCAAATCCTGTCTCAACCTTCTAAATACTTTGGACACTATTGGATTGATACCCGATGCTTCCTTCATCACAGGACCAAGGCCACTAGATACAGGCTCCTTTAAAACTCCCTCTAAAGCATCCTCCTCCAATAGACGTAGTGACTGCATCCCGCTTCAAATTTATGTACCATGCTCCCTCTGAACTGAAAAATCCCCCCCCCCACCACCCGAGAACTGTAGGTTCATTATCTTTTGAACCTTCCTCTCTCCTTGCTGATACCTGGGTTAACGGTATCCTTCAGCAAACCTCCAAAGAATGACCCAAACGATTGAAAGACGAACAAAAATCAACATAATTTTCATAAAAGACCGTTTGCTTGCATATATATTCCTCTCTGATGGTAATCCAAACATAGTCAAAAGGGGTCTGGGAGGTATCAGCTTCAACGCAGACCCTAGGATTAATCGGGTGGCACACTTCCTCCGTTCGGCTATCTGCACATAAAAACCTCCCTACAAGGTTACCCAACAATCTGATAATAGAAGGATTTTGAAAATGTAATGGGAGGTTGGGAAATCTTACCCAAACCGCCGTCGAGGGTGGATCATGATCCATATGAAAGGCGAATGACCAGCGTAGAAGGAAGAAACGAATCTTGTTGCAGCTACGAGGGGTCGCCAAATAGGCTTTGATAAGATCCTCCTCTGATTCGAACCGAATCATGATGTGGTGATTGTCCAATAAACCAACGACCACCCTTTCTTAGAGATCACAACATGAAAAAACAAACCTTTAGAAGGTGTCAACTGAAGGCCTCCTCTATTTGAAGTGGGCAATCAAAGTGAGATTAAGATGCGTCGAGGACTCCTTGAACTCCGAAGTTGAAATCTGAAGGTCGGGAATTCCATCGAGTAGAGCAGGGACTTTGGGGATTACGGACAAATTCGGAAATGGTGGAAGAAAAATAGGGTTGGAGAAGGGCCGAAAAGGCGGTCGTTGATTAAAGGGACGGTGACGGTGCTCAAAGCATCGGTTGCCTTGTTATCTTTCCCAGGGTGGTAATGTATTGAGGAGTCTTAATCTTAAATTAGTTCTAACTATATTTTATAGAACATGTTCAAATATTTATATCTGAATATATACCTTGAACTCTTATAATATGTATATATATATCACCTTTATCCATAAATATAATGCCTATATATCATTAATTCAAAAATTACCACAACTAACTCCAAATCATGAGTTGGGTAATTTTTCTCATAAACATTCAATTTCTATGAGGCATAACCTATAACAATGTAATTTTTCTATCTCATGGTTATCTCCATGATAAAACATATTTTCCTACAATCAACTTAATATTTATATATCATATCATTTATACTAAAAAAACATCACATATTCTAGTGGTAGTCATTTCACCCTTATCTCCCTTGAGTTGTGGGTTGGTTTTGTCGGATGTGACAGTTTGTCCTTTTTACTAAGAAATATTAATATAATTCTTATAAAATCCTCATGAATATGCTTGAAATATTTAAAAATAACATTAATCCCCAAATTTAATATAAAACCTGAAGGTTATGAATACCTTTCAACATATGAAAAGATCATTATTACTCAATAATACTTCATGTTGAACCTTATTCCAATAAAACATATCCAAATATTTCATTAATCACAATAAAATACCATCAGTTAGGACCTAAAAAGGGGAATCTAAGAACTTATGATCAACCTTAAACTCATAAACCTATAATGGTATCTATAACTCTTAAGTTAATCTTATATGAAGATGTGTATGCTTAAAAAATTAACACAATCCATAGATGGATCGTGAGTCTTATAACTGAAATACTATTAATAAAATATTTCTACATCATAATTCATGAATCCTAATACATAAAAACTTTAATCCTATCACTTAAAAGGTTGGAACTGTATAAGTATTTTCATATTCTATGGGATAACCCTTATTTTAGGTAATTGAATTAAATAATGAATAAGTTCACCACATATAATACATTGAATTCCACATAAACTCTTTGCTCAATGACCTTCATTTCCATATAGATAACATCTTCCCCTACATTTGATAATTTCTTATAGGTGTTTATTCCCACATTCTTGACATGTAGAAGTCGAATATTCTTTTATCTGTGTTTTTTACCACAATAACTTTAATAAAATATCATTTTACACTTATTTGATTCATTAATAATCTAATTTAATTTCATGTTGTTAATCTTATATAATGATGGATAATAAGAAATAATCATAATATCATTCTTTCTATTTATCATCTAATTTGGTTTCTCATAATCACCAAATTTTCTATCACATTCAATGTTAACATGATTCCTCTTGGTTTTGTCTATTGACTAAAACCATAAAGCATAGTATGAGAAATAATAATCAGGTGAATGATAAGGCACATCAGGTTTAACCTATTTCATTAAAGATCTATATTCAAATCCTTCATGATGGTTCATAAAGACAATATGAAATCAATAAAGCATGTCCCCATGGGAGTGTCAAACCAGGTGCATGATAAAGAACATTTTCATGTACCAGATAACACTTGATTCAAGTTTGATACACATTTTTTAGAGTCATTTCCCCTAGGTACATCTATTTCATAACTACATCTTCTTTTAGTATACATACAGGGATGTATTTCTATGTAAACATCATAATGTCTTACTAATAAATTCTTTTGGATGTTATCCAATAATTAGGATCATCCAAAAGGTTCTCAATAATTTTTTATCACCCTAGTTTCCAAAGGACTAACTAAACCTTTCCTCTGATTCCATCTATAGAGACCCAGAATTTCATACATATATATTATATGTTTTTAGATTAATATTCATTGCATTTAAAAAATACATGAATAAGGACCATAATAGTCTAGTTTTATTAAAAAATGGTTAAATAAACAATAGTTTTATAGGTGAAATACATCATCTCCCACTAAGTTCTTCATAATTATCACCCTTACTAGACATATCATATATAATACCTTTCTTTATAACTTGGGGAGATGATACATAAGAAAAGGTGATCTCATATGATCAATAATGGTAAACATGGGAGATGTCAACATAACATGTGAATAACGGTATGAGAACATGATAATAACATTTAAAAACAATTCCTACATATCATAGATCATAAACTTGAGTCATGGAATAAATATTGTTTGTTCATAATACATAAATCATAAAGGAATCAAATAACATAATCCATGATAATATTATATTCGAATAAGACGTAGATTTCTGGCATAGACACAAGGATGGAAAATAATTCCATTAGTAGCCAAGGAATATTTCTAAAACTATCATAGTGGAATGGGTTCACTCTCGAAACCATCGTAGTATTCAAGGTTCACTCTCAATAACATCATAGTGGAAAAAGTCCCTTATGAAACTGGGTTCACTCCCCATTCTAGTATTTTTTATCTCATGAGATATTAATCTTTACCCAATACATTGTAGGGATATATAGTTCACACCTGTAATTTGTTATAATGTGACCACAGTCCTTGATTATAACAAAAAAACTATTTTTTGTTATAACATAACCACTATCACATAATGAAAACTATACATATATGTTACATAATATCATAAAACATTCATCATATAATAACCCATAGAGAGAAATTAGTTTTATAAAAAATCATCATATCAGAGTCAATGAAAATAAATGGGTTTCAAAAATATTTAATTATAGTATAACCCCTGGAAAATAAATGTGTTTTAGAAACATTTCATGATTTTATCCTCGCATAAATAATAGAAAAATAAGAATGTTTCATTAGCATTTTAACATGGTATAACTCGTAGAAGATAAAAAGGTTTCACAATAATATTGAAATCATAAACATAAACCATTTAGAGATTGAATAATAATGGTATCCTTGGATAATATTCCATGTAAATCATATGAAACATCAAAAGATGTTATCTTATATTGAAAATGATTTTAAAAGATCACTTGGAACATTTATTGAGAAAAATAACCCTTATTTGAATATCTCATTTTATAAATTATAAATTCATAAAATATTATGGAAATAATTTTATTTTAAAATAATATTTTTAACTTATAAATTAATATTTATTACATTTAATGGTCATGATAGTGGTAAATTATATTCATGTCGTGTATGTTTAAAATAATGTTTCCCTTCACATTTTCAATAAAAGCTAAATGGGCCTTGTTTGGAAAATGACATGGAGATTATATTTAAAATTCATTATAAAAAAGTAAAAAATGGTTAAAAATGTATTTAATAAATCAATTAGATAATATTAAAACATTTTTCTAACACATTGATATGGAAGAGAAAGGGTTTTCAACCTAAGAGAGATAGAAAGATTATTTCTATTAAAAACATTATTTTTCTCTCTTTAATAATTTAAGATAGAAAATTGAAATGAAAATGTGAATTCTCTATAAATAAAAAAGTAGAAAAAATACATGAGTTTATTGAGAGGTATATCATAATATTTCATCATCAAAAACTTAATCATAAATAATCTTGATAAACAATGAGATTGTAACATAAAACTTTTAGCACATTGGTATATTTTGAATCTTAATCCCTATTAAAAATTAAAATTAAATTAAAATTTAAATAAAATTAAAATTATTATATCCTTAAATAACATTTTAATTGGTGGTATATACACCTCATAAATGAATATAGGTTCATAACAAAACTTATGTCCCAAAGAAAACAATTTATGACAAAAAAAACCCTTACCTTAACTCTTGACTTCCTTCTTACATGTTAAAACCTCCTAGATAATAAATATAATTTTATTATATATCAATTACAGAACCATACTCATATTCATTATACCATATATGATTTACTTATGACCTTTTATTACCCTTTTATTAATAATTCCTTCTTAAAATTATGTTTTGGGTAATAACTGCTTTGTTTATCATATTTGTTTTGGTTTGGTATCTTAGATCCTTAAATTTTGATCATTGTTCCATAATATCCATAATATTAACCATGATATAAACCCCATATATATTCATTATATAAATATTTAGAGTAATCAATTAAATTTAGAGATAGAAAAAGAACTACATAGTTCATGGAAATGGTGAGTTGTACATACACATGAACGTTGTTTCCATTTTCTCAATGGATGAAATTAAAGAAAGATAAATAATATATTGCATTTGTAGAATCATTTTTTATTACATATTTATCATATATTATATTTCTTGTATGGTAATATTCAGGTGTGATGCTTATGGATCACGAGTGTTCTTGAAGTGATTTTTAGATTGTCAATTTTGATCCCATAAACACCATGTTAGAATTTCCTCTACAATATCTGTCCTTGACTATAGACATGATTCTCATTAACTATGTCCTATATTTTCCCATGGGCACAGTTCATTGGTTAAGCCCATGATGTACCCATGGCGGTGAGCTGAGGAGGTCATGTTTTCGAACCTCCACATCTAGCAGTTTCTTTCCTTTGAACCCTCAGCCCCGAACCAACCATGTATTGAATATGTTCAATAAAATTTTCTCTATCCATTGGTATTTATACTATATAAAATTCATAAGTGAAAAATGAATCACATTACTTCATGAGGTGGTAGTCTGTATTATACATGAATAATGATATTGTATCCCCCACATAATGGAAAGGAAGAAGTTATATGTGATATCATAATTAAATAAGTATAATTATGTTAAAAATATAATATATATTCATTTAATATATCTTTATTTTCATCCAATTAAAATAGAAATAAAAAATACATAACATTGGTTCGTCAGGTGCTAGTCTGACATACACATGATCGATTATTTCATTTTCCATTTGATGAAATTGAAAGTGGATATTGGTTATTATATTAACAAAATAAAATCTCAATATATGTGAGATAATTTTTTTATTATATCATAATAATTGAATAATATTTTAAGGAGGTTGAGGAAGAAATAAAATAAAACGCAAGGTTAATAATTTTCCCACTTCTTTGGAGAACCTCTTTAGGTTTATATCTAAATCATTTTTAGGAGGGTTTTATAATCAAAAAATTCATATAGAATGTGTATAGGTAATTATGGAATATATTTGGATAGGTGTTAAATGAAAAATAATGGTTTTTTAAGTGTCAAGTGGAGAGGATATGGGGTATCCTTTTATATGTGTGGGAGAGGACACACATGGGTTTTTTTAAAAGAATAATGTGTACGAACATTTTTCACATGAAAAAAATAAAAAAATGGGTCATTCTAGAACCTTAGAAGTGAAAATATTAACATATTTCCATAAAATGTAATTTAGATAATTTTTGAATTCATTTTGGCCCTTATCTATTTTGTTTAACCTCTCAGTAAACCCATTTTAGCCTTAACTGTGTTAATTAATTTCTACTATTTATACTATTCAATTTGGAAAAAAATTAAGTTAACCTTATTATATAATATTATTTATTCAAATTCTAAATTTTGAAAAAAAAAACCAAATTAAATTCACATAATATTAAATTTTAATTTTAAATTAAACCCATAGAGGTGACTAAAAAACATTTTTCCAAAGATAAAAGTTTAAAAAGTTTAAAAAGTTTTTATATCAATATTAAATATTAAATAGATTAAAATTAGAAAATCAGACTAATTATAATCTAATTTATCTAATTTTACTTTTAAAATAATTTTGAACCAAATTTTATCCTTATAAATTCTCCAAACAAAAAAATGTTGTTTTCACCAAAAACCGGTATTTTTCATTATTCATAAAAAATTAATATTTTCAAAAAAAATCCCAAAAATTTACCCTAAGATAATTTTTAAATGTTGATCCCAAAATTGAATTTAATTTTTTCAAATAAATGTTCTAAAAATTTTAAAAAATATTTCTTATTATTTGTTCACAAGAAGTAATAAAAAACTTTTTTTGAGAGCAATCTATTTTTGAAGTATATTGGGACTTTACAAAAAAAAAGTAAGTAATTATTTATAAATACATTTTATTTATCTAAAAACTTCTTAAATATATTTTTTAAAATTATTCATATTCATAAAACTAATTTTAAGGGCTATATAATAATAATTTTAATAGTATATCATGGAGTAACACCCCGACCCCATGAGCCTGGAGCCGATGCATTACATATTAAATTGGAATGATTAAAAGGAATAAAATCCCTAATGAACTATCAATTTATAATTCTTGTAGAAACTATATACATATATGTAACTAACATTACATTGGGAAGGTAAAACAATACAATACATAACAAAAACTAATAAATTGCATCAACAAGAACTCAATAAATAGTCTCCTTTTCATAACCTGTTGAAGGTACAAAAAATGAAATGGATGTGATAAAAAGATCATTAAGGGTTAAAATAGTGTAATCATGAATCAAAAATTATTGAGTCATAATAAAATTGGCATAGTCAATATGGAATGGTGAATAAATGAAAAATGCATGCCATTAATAAACAGAAAATAAAACTGCATCAATAGATTTTTTAATAGTGAAAACCTCATGGATAGTAATAACTGAAAATAAATAAGTATAATGATTATTAATTGAATTTCATGTATCTGTAACATGATACCACTATACCTTTTAAATGGTTTAAGTCTGTGGGTAGAAACCTGTCTGATTTTTGGAAACAAACTCGAAGGGTTTGTCACCAAGTGATTTGTCTCACGAGACTTGTCGATGCATCGAGGGGATATAGCGGGCCCTTCCCATAACTGAAAGTCCAAATAATTTATTATAAATATATTTAATACAAGTAAAATATGCCTTTTTGACATCCTTATAGAGTAGAGGATATAGATTCATCAATATTTCCATAGTTAAAACAACATTACAAATAAACATCGTATGTAAAAGGGTGTACGACATAAGACAACAATCATATCAATGAAACTAGAATATGTATATATAATATATTTACAATTTTAAATGAAAATTGATCTCAAATGGGTAGTGGATACACCATATAATAAATATTAGTTACACAATATCAAGTAAATCTCAATGAAATGGAAATTGAGACAATGTCCCTTACCACATTGTAATCAATCGAGTAGTTTGAAAAAAAATTAATAACCACAAAATAAATCATATAATACCACGAATATAAATATTATCATGATAATATATATCAAATGGGAGTAAAAAATACACCATATATAAAAAATAAGTGGCAAACAATAGAAATCTCATGGAATTAAAAGTGAGATAAGAAACCCCTTACAAAGATTATATCATTAGAGTGAGGATAAATAAATGACATATTTATGTGTGACAAATACAAATCCACAAAATATAAATGTATATAATGTATAAAACAATCATATTTTATTCACACATATTCTTGGAAAAACGTAACCAAAGAAATAGATGTTTAACTAAAAGAATGAAAATTGAGTAAAGAAATCGCTTACCTTATGCCCGAATGTGTTCTTATATTGATATTAATGACCTGAATAATCAAATTTAAAATAATTAATTCTCCTATAAATTTATTGTATTTATTTTAACATTATTAGGTTCATTCCTCTCTTTTTTATGGGTTTAAGTGGTTCAATTTTATTGTTTTGGAAGCATTTTCTTCATTGGTTTTCATGACCAGTTTACTTGTATTCATGAATGGCAGTTCATTTGAAATGTGGTCAAATATACAAAATTGTTGATATATATTATTAGTGAAATTAAAAAGATATAAATGGTATTATAATTATTTTGTGTAACATATCATGAGGATGACGTGTTTGATAAAAGATAATGATAAATGTTGAGATTAACTTGTCGATTTTGTGCATAATAAACTTGTCTTGTATTATTATTTTATATTATGTGTGTGTAAGGATTCCAGAACATTAAATAAAATGAAATAAAAATATTATGATCTATTTCAACCATAAAAATCGTTTCATTACTAGAATTTAATATGGTAATAAAAATTGAGAACTTGTTGTCCTTGAATGTGATAAATTGACACATCTCATACTGTGGTTTCATTTTTATTATAAAAGGAGGGGGGAAAGGGAGATCATGATGAAATATACCATTAGCATAATAAATTTCCATTTCATTTAAGTTACTAGAATTATCATGGAATTTTTATGAGGCGAGGTTATGATAGAGAAACAAAATAACGGAACTTGTAAAAGAAGTTGAAATAAAAAGGAAGAGAGGTCCACCTCTTGAGTACTCCTCCTTGAGAATCCCCTTAAGGACTTTATTTTTGGCCTTTTGGTGATACTAGTAGGTATTATACATGGGGGAGGTCTTGGAAAGTATATTTTTTATAACTTATTCAAGTATCATAGATTTAGTGATGTGGGAGGAAGAGGGGGTGAGGGGTGGCTTATATAGTGGAGGGGATGAAGGTTTTTTTAATATTTTAATCATTATTTTAATATTTTTGTTCAATACTATGAATAATCTTTATTTATGTGACTAAAAATAGTAGTAAATGTATGTGATTTTAAACCAAGTGGTGTTACATCAGCCTTGCATCACCTATTATGCAGTAAAACAAGTATTTATCAATTATCATAATTTATCGTATTTTATTATTCATTAAAAATTCAAGAATTTAAAAAAAATCCCAAAAATTCACCCTAACCATTTTTGCATGTGTATAATTCAAAAATTAAATTCATTTTTTGAAAATAATTTTCCAAATATTATTAATTTAATTTTTAAATAAAATCATAATTTATTCAAAAATAAAATTTTAAATATATAACTAATTTTTAACACTTTGAAAAATTGTTCAACATCTAATTACCTTATAACATTACGAAAATAAAATAATAATATGATTTAATATTCATAATTTTCATATTATTGTTCATAAGGTTATATTAAAATTCACTAAAAAAACAAGATTTTTCTATCAGACTTCAAATAACTTACTGATCACAATCGTAGATAACCATTTTTCGAAATTCAAAACACAAAAGTGGAAAATTACTTGTTTATGAATTTCTCCTATAAATAACCAAGTTTAGTTTCACAAAGACTCAGTGCTTCATACAATATAGGCTATCTAATTAATTGAAAGTCTGTAAGAGAAACATACCATAAAATGTTTGGGGTGTTATATTATTCCCACCTTCAGATATTTCATCCATTAAATTTTTCATGTATAAATCCCTTTAAAGAAATGTGGGTGGTTCTTCTTCATAAAATCCTTAGGTTCCCACGTTGCTTCCTCTATTTTATGGTTTCTCCAAAGAACCTTTACTAGTTGTGTTGTCTGATTTCACAATACCTTCTCCCAAGTGTCAAGAATCTCAATAGGCTCTTCACAGTATGAAAAATCAAGTTCCACCTCTATTTCTTCATAGGTGATTACATGCATTGGGTATGGAATGTTTTTCTTTAATAATGACATATGGAATAGATTATGAACTTTGGAGAGACTTGGTATAATTTTCAAATGGTAAGATACAAGTCCAATTCTTTCTAGAATTTCAAATGGTCCAATGTGAATGGGTCTCAGTTTCCCTTTCTTACTGAACCTTAAGACACCTTTCCACAGAGAAAATTTTAGAAATACATGATCTCCTTATTGAAATTACAAATCCTTTCTCTACTTGTTAGCATAACTCTTTTTCCTACATTGTGATGCTTTAATATGGTCCTAAATTTTCTTTACTTTTATAGTTGTCTCTTTGACATGTTTTGGGCCTATAAGTTTCCTCTCACTAACATCATCCCTACATGTTGGAGTACGACACCTCTTACCATATCATTATTCATATGGTTTCATTTGAATGCTAAAATTGAAACTATTACTATAGGAAAATTCCATCAAAAATGTTCCTTCATATCCTTATACATCTTCGTGCTAACTGGGTGTATAGAGAAATTTGATCTATGATCATCCTCTAATAGTTTTATTTTTAGTGCAGGTACTGATGGAATGCATAACCTCTTCCCAAATTTCATAACTCCATCCTCATACACAAATTCTGCCAATATTCCATCCTTAACATCATTAATTTTATTTTGTAGATTTTCATCATCATATTGAGAGATTTTTATCTTCTCTAGTAAAGATGGTTTAGTAATAATTTGAACTAGGAAATATATTTCCCCATACTTAATAATTCCCATATACATCTTTAGTAGATCCATGAATATAGGATCTCTCTCAATCCACATTTGGGTTACAATTCCATGATCTTTTTTACTTAATGCATCTTCCACCTTATTTTCCTTTCCTAGGTGGTAGTTTATTGAAAAATAATAATCTTTGAGTAACTCAAGCCATCTCATTTTCATCATGTTGATTTCTTTCTATGTAAAGAATGTATTTCAAACTCTTGTGATCTATATATATCTCATATCTTTCACCGTAGAGATGATATCTCTATATTTTTAGAGCAAATATTCTGGCCTCTAACTTAAGATCATTAGTTGGGTAATTTTTATCATGATTCTTCAATTTCCTTGATACATAAGCAATAACTTTATCATTTTCCATAAGGACACAACCCAGCCCATTCTTTGATGCATCACTATATATCACAAATTCATCATTTCAAGAAGGGAGAGTCAAAATTGGATCATTAACCAATCTTCTTTTCAATTATTCAATGCATTTTTTACATTCTCTCATCCATACAAACTTAACCCCTTTAAGTGTGAGCTTGGTTAGCGGGTTAGCTAGTCGGGTGAAATTTTGAATGAAACACAGATAGTAACCTGCTAGGCCAATAGAACTATGTACCTGTTATGGTCATTAGCATGGTCCATTCTTGTATTTCCTTTGTCTTTGCAGGATCAACTAAGATTCCATCATTAGAGACAATATTTCCATGTAAAGAAACCAATTGAAGCCAAAATTTACACCTACTAATCTTCCCATATAATTCATACCTTCTAAGAGTTTTCATAATATTCTGTAAGTGATTCTCATAGTCTTCATAGATTTTGGAGTATACTGAGATACCATCAATAAATACTACAACCAATTCATCACGATATTCCTTGAAAACTATTTTCATTAGATCCATGAAAATAGAGGGTTCATTAGTCCGTCCAAAAAGGCATTACTGTAAACTCAAAATTACCATAACTAGTTCAAAATGCGGTCTTTATAATATATTTCTTCCTCATACATAGCTGATGATATCCAAATTGAAGGTCAATCTTCAAAAAATATTGGGCTCTATGAAGTTTATCAAATAAATCATCAATGTGTGGCAGAGGATACTTGTTCGCTATTGTAATAGCATTGATTTCCCTATAATCAATGCACAGCCTCATTGATCCATCTTTCTTCTTGACAAAGGGGACAAGGTCTCCTCATGGAGAAATACTTGGTCGAAAAAATCCTTTTTTCACTCAATTCAACTAGTTGTTTATTTAGCTCAACTAATTCCACAGTGTTTATTCTATAGGGAGTATTTGATATAAAACTTTCACTAAGAATTAAATCAATAGAGAACTCAACTTCCCACTCTGAAGGATGTATAGGTAAATCCTCTAGAAATACATCAACTTATTTTTTCACAACAGGTGCATCTTCAATTTGAATATTTCTTTATTCACACATAGATATTGAGTTCTCTTCCTCTCTAAGAATTGCATTCAGTAGAGATATTGGGGGTGGATCTAGATAAGAATAATATGGAAGGTTTCTACTCTAAAGATAAGGTATTCTATAGCATTCTCAAAAATTGTAACTTCCTTATTTTTGAAATAGATCTTTGCATCATAATTTGAAATCCAATTCATACCAAGAATTATATCAAATTTAACCATTTGTATGATGATAAGGTTAGAAACTACAGCACATTTATATGTTATAAGGGGGACTGGTCAACACATCTTTTTTTCAATGATAATCCCATGGGAGTTTTTACTAACAACTCCTTTATTAAATTAAATTGGACATGTCTAATTTTCTTGGAAAACTGGGAAGATATAGATAAATGTGATGATCCAGAATCAAATAATGAATTTGCTAAGTTTGAGGAAACAATTAAAGTACCTACCACCACATCATTAAGAACGTCAACATCCATGGTTGTAATCATGTAAGCTTGCCCATTCTCTCGTGGCCTTTTCTGAGGCAAGTTCCCTTGGCACTAAGATCACTCATTTTCATAGTGTTTCATCTCTCTAAAATTGTAGCATTGAACATCATCAACTTGTCTCCTCCCATTTCATTCACTAGATTGATGACCATTTTCTCCACACTTACAGAAAACAGCCATACCTTTCAATAATTTCCCAGGATGATTATTTGTGAAGTTCTCACATAATGTAAATTTCTTCCTTCCCTTCCTCTTTATCGGTGCTTCAGCTTTCCATGGTTGGTAGAATTACAATTCTTATCTTGATTTCCCTTGAAAAATTTTGATCTAGAAAATTCATTTTTTTTATGGAACTTAATACAATTTCATCATATGATGAAAACTTTTGGGAAGTCAGTTCCATTCAAAGACTGGTCTAAAAACCTTCAAATAAATGATGAATCTGGTCTTCTGAATCACGTATGTAATCTATAGAATACCTGGATAATCTCGTCAAGGTAGCCTCATACTTTGTAACACTCTCCTCTTCCCTTTTCTTTAGCCTAAGAAATTTCATCTTCATTTCAGTTCATTGTTCACGAGGAAAATATTTGTCAAAGAATATTTAATTAATATTTCTCCGTTATATATCTTCTATTTCTTCTTCCTCTATGGTATTCTGAATCAAGGACCACCATTGATCATCATCACCCTTGAGGCAATATACTTACAGTACTACCTTTTCATTTTCATTTCATCTTTATGCCAGAAATATCTTTTCAATGGACTTGATCCACTGCTTAGCTACCACTGGATTAGTAGTCCCACTAAAATATGAGGGCTTATACCACATGAAATGATCCAATATAGGTGTATCATGGTTATTCGACACATCTTGAGTAAGTTATCCCAATATGGTTATGAACTGATTCGCTTCAACATAGATTGTGTTGAATTACTCAGTGAGGAAATCCCTACATTTTCATTGGTTATTGATTCCCCTTCTTCCTTTAGGCTCCATCACTAAACAATGGCATACACTAAATTAGGTCATAGTAAATAATTTCTAACTAGAAAACAGATAAGATAATCTGAAAATTTATACAAAACTAATATTATAATCATAAACATCGTATATATTTACTATTAAATCCTTCATAATGGTTTGTAAATAAAATGTGAATTATCCTAAGAAAATCTATCGAGAGTGTCAAACCAGGTGTGCAGTAAGGCCCATTTTCGTGTACCAGGATACCTTGGGTCGAGCCCGAAACTCATTGTTAGAGTTTTCACTCCTAGATACATATGTTCTAGAAGCACGTCCACCTGCAGTATCCATACAGAGTTTTATTTTCTATAAGGATCCACATAATCTATTACCTACCAAAATACTAGGATATTCTTGTATGTTTTTTCTCAAAGACTATCTTAGGGGTTTTTCCCATAATCTATGTTTCTAAATATATTTTCCAAGTTTGATACTAAACCTCCCTATGATACCAACTGTAACACCTCGACCCCAGAATCCTAAAGATGGTACATTACTTATTATATTGGAATGATTAAGAGGAATGAAATCCCAAAATAAATATCATTTTATTAGTCTTGTAGAAACTAGATAAATACATATAACTCACATTACATTGTTAAGGTAACAAAATACAATACATAATAAAAACTAATAAATTGCATCCACGAGAACTCAATAAATGGTCTCCTCTTCAAAACATATTGAATGTAAACAAATAAAAGGGGTGAGCTCAAATGCTTGGTATGGGTTATAAATAGCAGAATCATGAATCAACACTTATTGAATCATAATCAAAATAGCATAGTCAATATGGAATGGTGAATAAATGAAAAACACATTCCATTAATAAACTGATAATAAAACTGCATCCATATATTTTTTCATAGTGAAAACCTCATGGATAGTAATTACTGAAAATAAATAAGGATAATTTTTATTAATTGGATATTATGTATCTGGCACATGATACCACTATACCATCGAAATGGTATAAGTCTTTTGGTAGAAACTCATCTAATTTTTTGAAACAAACTCGAAGGTTTTGTCACTAATTGATTTGTCTCATAAGACCCATTGATGCATTGAGGGGATATAGCAGGCCATGACCATCACTAAAAGTACAAATAATTAATTATATATAGATTTAATACAAGTAAAATATTCCTTCTCAATATATTTATAGATTATAGGATACAGATTCATCAATATTACCATATTTAAAACAACATTTCAAATAAACACCATATGTAAAAGAATATATGCCTTAAGATAATAATGATATCCATAAAACTATAATATGCATATATAATATATTTACAATTTAAAATGAAAAATTATCTCAAATGGGGAGTGGATACACCACATAAGAAATATTATGTGCACAATACCAAGTAAGTCTCAATGAAATGGAAATTGAGACAAAGTCCCTTACCACGTTGTAATCAATCGAGTTGAATGACCAAAAAATAATAAATACCAAATGAATCATAGAATACCATGAATAAAAATAGTATCATGATAATATATATCAAATGGAAGTACAAAATACATCACATTCAAGAAAAAATTGGTGAACAATGAAAATCTCATGGAATTAAAAGTGAGATAAGAAACCCCTTACAAAGATTATATCATTAGAGTGAGGATAAATCAATGACATATTTATGTGTGAAAAATAAAAATCCAAAAAATATAAGTGTATATACAATAGAAAACAATCAGAGTTCATTCATATATATTCTTGGAAAAACATAACCAAAGAAATTGATGTTTAACTCAAAGAATGAAAATTGAGTTAAGAAATCCCTTACCTTATACCCGGATGTTTTATTATATTGATCATAATTACCTGAATAATAAAAGATATATCATTAATTATCTTATATATTTATTTGATTTAGTTTAACCTTATTATCTTCATTCATTTCCTTTTTATGGGTTTAAGAAGTTCAATTTTATTGTTTTGGAAGCATTTTCTTCATTGGTTTTCAGGACCAGTTTTCTTCTATTCATGAATGGAAGTTCATTTGAAATGTGATAAAATATAAAAAATTGTTAATATATATTATTAGTGTCATTAAAAATATATAAATAGTATTATAATGATTTTGGGTTACTTAACATGAGGTTGTCTTGTGGATAAAATATAATGATAAATGCTTGAGTTAACTTGGAAATTTTGTGCATAATGAACTTTTTCTGTATTATTATTATATATTATGAGTTTTTAAGTATTATATAACATTAAATAAGATTAAATACATATATTATGATCTTTTTAAACCATAAAATTAGTTTCATCACCAGAATTGAAGATGGTAATAAAAATTGAGAACCCGTCGTCTGTGAATGTGATAAATTAACACATCTCAGATGATGTTTTCATTTTTAATATAAGAGGAGGGGGAAAATATATATATTGTAACACCCCAAGATTCTACGGTACGCTTCTCTTTGAATAATGCAATAGCGTGTGTTGTACGCAACATCGAGTTCTAACACACACCACAACCGATCAAACTAGCCGTTATAAATAGTAATACCTACTTTTTGAAATTTTATCTCTCAAAATGGAATTCATTTTTGTATTCGGAATATCGAATTTATCCTAAGTTGAAATTTTGGTACTTTTCGGATAACTTTAATATTTTGATGAATAGTGAAAATTACTAAATTTTAATTAAAAACAACTTTTTAAATCAAAATAATTAATAGTGATAAATTATGAATTTGAGTGGTTTTAGAGTATATTTAGAATATATTTTTACCATTTAATACAATGTTGTTCATTGGGCATAATTTCACAATTAAACCGAACATAAACAAGTATCAATCTTTTGATAGTTATTATATTTTAAAAACACGCTTTTTGTTTTGACAGCGGGAATTAATTTTAAATTAATTTCTACCACTTCTGTGTTTTGAATTTGGAAAAAATGGATTCCATATTTGGAATCAGAATGTTCAAATTTTTTAAATAGGTAAATTTTATTTTTAGACATTTTGAATAATTATTTCGGTAAATATTTTATTTACCATGGTTAAAGGGTAAATCCGGTAAATAAGGGTTAAAAAATATTATTATAATAATAACAAATTACCCTAAAACGTGTCCTAACCTTCTTGGTTGATACATGTTCGACCATGGGCATCTTTGGGTCGATTTTGGGACCCCATGGTGCCACTTGTAAGTGATAAGGACACTTTATTTTAATTAAGTTAAAATGAATACAAAAATGACACAAGCATATATCATTTAGAAAAACAAATTTTACATAGGGTTATATATGTTGGATTTTAGACTATAAATATTCATTAGAAAGATAAAAATATTTCCTACATAATGGTATTTTATTTATAATTTTTAGACATTAAATAATTTAATTTATATATGACACAATGGTGATGTAGTAATTACCATAATAGTGAAAAATTAAAATGATTGATATTGTAGATACCCAAATAAATATAATTTGAGACTTTTTATGAATTAAACTAATTCTATAGGTTAATATGACATTTTAGGAATGATTTAATTAACTTTTTTTGAAATAATCATTCGTTTATGATTTTTACAAAAATCAATTATTGAATAGTGTCAAAATTGACATAAAAGAGTTTTTAAAACAAATATTATATTATTAATTGATATTAAATTCCTAAAAATCTAATGTTAATCCAAGAGACTTATATCATTATATTTGTATCATTAATGGACCACTTGTTGGTCGGTTGGATTTATATAGTAAGTTTATTAACCATATAATATAAAAATATAAAGAGACATTGTAAAAGTGAATCTAATTAACTAAGAGTTCATACTTAATGATAAGGTTAATATAGTAACCCAAACCTGTCTAAATTATATTGGTTCAGTGTTTTTCGACCCATACCCACCTTAAAATTTAAATAATCCACTTTGGAGCCATTAGAAACCGAATATGAATTTATTATAAAATAATATTTCGAGCTTTTCCAAAGGTGCCCCTCACCCCTCTTATAAAAGGGCACTCTCCCTTCTCATTAACTCACACCTTCAAAGCCTTTTGGTTCAGCAAAACTCTGCCCAAATACTCTCTAAACTTCCCTCAATTCATCCTAGAGGCCTTCCTTTAGTCAGAAAGCCAAACTAAGAGCCCTTTTGATCAAATCAAAAGGAAGAACCCGAAGAAGAGGTAATGATTTCACCACCCTCTTCCAAGTTCTTTTCTTCTTCCACTTCTTCTTCCTTTGTTATTACCATTATAAAATAATAACTCTATTATATTATATATAATGTGATTTTATTATAAATATGGTACAACCATATTCATTATTCTATCCATCCTTTGAATAACATGTCACCATACGTGCGTACGTACGGCTTACCGTCTCCACGTCGTGGTGTAATTGTTATTCAATAAATTATTATTTGGATGGGTATAATAATGATGTGTAATTCATGTAAATAATAAATGTAACATGATAATTATTCTGTATATATGATATAACATCCAATTATATATTATTTTAATATCAAAACAATGATATTGTCGCTCGTGCATACGTACGGACTACCGTCTCCACGAACGCGATGACATTCATTCTCCATCGTATCCATTCAAGAATAATTATCATTTGATGATTAATAATAGTATTTAAGGACTTGATATCATTCTGTATATGAATAAGATACAACCTATCCATAACAAACACGTCTTTTGTAACAAAACATATAAAATAAAACGAGTAAGTAAACACCCGAAACGACGATAATTCTAAGATATTATTAACAAAGAAATGTTAAAAGACCATATATGATATCATATTAATGTATATGGTTCTTGAATAATTTAATAAAAATTATTTCACCATTATACAGGAGGTTAAACTAACCCAACCAAGGAAAAGTACAAGGTAAGTGATAATTTTGCAAATCTCATTTTTTATCCGAGATTGTTTATTCGTAAGTATTTACTGGGGTTATTTCTATCATCCATGTCCATGTTTCTTAAAATTGTATTTCAAAACATTTTTACTATTTACTAGAATGTGGGTTAAATTCATTTATACCCTTGTTTTACTTTTTATAAGAGGTTTATAAAGGAATCTTTCTGTTGTTTTCCAAATAAGGTGTTTTTTAACCTTTTCGAAATAATTAAGGTAAGAATGTTTTTTAACTTATATGGTGGGTGCAGCTATTTTCCGTCGTTATAAAATCGTCGAAGCTTCCCTTACAAGCTTATAAGAATATTTTCAAAGAAAATGTTTTATTTTATAAATATATGACTCTTAAATGATTTCAAAATAGAAAGAGATATTTCTCTAAAAAGAGTTTTGATTTCATCTATGTCAACATCCTTTGATAGATTTTACGCTTATTTGAAGTTGATTTATTATGATACAAAACTTCTATATTGTATTGAAGGTTTTGTGATATGTTTGACTGTGAATGTGCTATTTTTATACCAATCATGGTTTATGGTGAATGTATTGACATTTCATATGCTAGTTTTAATACGAATGATTATGTTATGTTTAAACCTTTTCATATGGGAATGCATTGGACTTAATATGTGATGGGTGGAGCCCGCTATAGCTCCTCGATGCATCAGTAGGTATCATGAGACAAACTAGTGTCTTGGCACAAGGCCTTGGAAAAATCTTATTTGTAGTCTTGGCACGAGGCCTTGGCTATATAGTTATGATAGTCTGACATTATGCATTCCATCAGTATGAAAGTGGTTACTGATATTGCATGTGATTATTCGATTAGTAAAATATCCATGTGAATAAGTAATTGGAATTATTTCATTTCATTTTTTCCATACTATGTTGAAGTTCAAGTTTAAAAGGATTTTGTTTTAGTTATACACTGCCTTAAATGTTTATTCTTATTTATAAAAGTTTCCGCTATATTGTTATCCTTACTGGCCATTTGAGCTCACCCCTTTTCTATGTTTTATTTTTCCCAGGATGTGAAGAAGTAAATTATGAATGACCTGTAGGGATATTATGAGGGGATAATAGTGTGGACTATGGAGACAATATGTTGTTGTAGTAGTTTTTCACTTTATGATGTAATGTAAAACTTTATGGATATATCTAGTGTTTCCAAGGCAACTAAACCAATCGGTATTTCGAGATTTGATCTTTCTTTTGATCATGCCAATGTTATGTAATAATGCACCGACTCTAGGTAACTGGGGTCGGGGCGTTACAGTTGGTATCAGAGGAAGTTTAGTACAAACCTTGGAAGCTAGATTTAGATAAACTCTGATTAGAGCACGTAGACCTAAGATGGACTTTGGGGATTAGAATAGAATAACTTCCTAGAATTTTAGTATTGTAGAGATTTTGTGAGTTTTCTGAGCAATACATCCCTTTCTGGATACGATCAGGTAGAGGCGGCTCTGGCACATATGTACCTAGGGGTAAAACTCGAAAACACCGCTTTG
This sequence comes from Viscum album, assembly GCA_963277665.1. NCBI lineage: Eukaryota > Viridiplantae > Streptophyta > Magnoliopsida > Santalales > Viscaceae > Viscum > Viscum album. The sequence continues at coordinate 470,911,724 of OY728132.1, forward strand.
AGCTAGACTCGAACGGGAACTGGTGCATGAAAACGGGCCTTGCTGCACTCTTTGTTACGACACTCCCAGGGGATATTCTTAGGATAACTCTCATTTTCTTTACAAATCATTATGAAGGGTTTATGAGTATATACCTCCTCAAAGAAAACATTTTTATGATTATGGATTATATCCATAAATAGTTCAATTTATTTTAAGTGCTCTATAAGTATGGAATTATGTATTTTGATTCATAAACTGATCTAGTTTATTCCATTGTTTAGAAATGGCGCCTAGTGGAAGAAATGAAAACCGTATCAATGCACGCACTCCATGTAGGGATTTTCCTCCTTCTCAAGATAATTATAGTGGAGCTGGTGATGGAACTGGTGCCGATCAACTAATCATCGTACTGGGACAACTCACTCAGGTTATGAATAATAACCTTACCCGTATGGAGCACCCTGATCCGCAGCGTGGAGGATCAATGTTAGATTGATTCATGAGGCAAAAACCACCAACGTTCAATGGGAGTACAAATCCCTTAGTAGCTGAGCAATGGATAAATTCCCTAGAGAAAATATTTCAGGATTTGGGGAGTAGTGAAAGGGAAAAAGTTATCATGGCAGTTTACCGCCTCACTGGAGAAGCTGATCAATAGTGGTCATTGATTCAAAACACGAAGGAAGATTATGAAGTATCAAATATGGAATGGAGGGAGTTCAAAGATATGTTTTTATAAAAATACTTTCCTCGTGACCATCGAGCATATATGGAAAGGCAATTTTTGAGTCTGATACAAAAAGAGGATGAGAATGTCGCACAGTATGAAGCTAACTTTACAAGGTTAAAAAGGTATGCTAGAGATTATATACGTAACCCAAGAAGTAAGATTGATCATTTATTTGATGGGTTAAAACCATTTCTCCGTCGACCATTAGTCTCACAATCCTTTTCATCGTACGAAGACATTGTCTCATGTGCTATCAAGACCAAAAATGAATTCTCTAAGTCTTATGACTTTAAAGAAATGAAAGAGAAGAAGAGATCTGCTGATCAATCTGGGAATGGAAATAAGGGGAAGAAGAGAAAGGTTGAATATCCATCCTGTGGTAAATGTGGGAAGAAACACCCTGGTACTTTCTTGAAGGGAATGAGTGTCTGTTACAAGTGTGGTGAAAAAGGCCACCAAGCTCGTGATTGCGAAGGGAAGAAGGAAGCTACCAATGTTCAGTGCTACAATTGCAGGGATATGGGACATTATGCAAATTAATGTCCTAAGCGTCAGGATAACTTAGCTCAGAAAAGGCCAAGGGATCAAGGCCAAGCTTATGCTATCACTACTGCCGAGGTAGAAGCTCTGAAAGACGTGGTGGAAGGTAATTTAATGTTTTCCTCAAGTTTAGAAAATGAATTATTTGATTCTGGATCATCGCATTGTTTCATATCTTCCCAGTTTTCTAAGAAAATTAGATATTTCCAATTTTATTTAACAAGGGAGTTGTCAGTTAAAACTCCTAAGGGAAGTATCATTGCAACAAAGTTTTTTGAATCGGTCCACATTAGAGCACATAAATGTTCTTTATCTGCTGATCTCATCGCCATACCTATGATTGAGTTTGATATAATCCTAGGTATGGATTTTCTTTCAGACTATGATGCGAAGATTTATTGTAAGAAGAAAGAGGTTACGATTTTTGATGATGATGATAAGGAACACCTTATCTTTAGAGCAGAATTGTCACCACCTAATTCTTATCTAGATCCACCCCCAGTAGCTCAACTAAATTCAATTATTGTGGAGGAAGAGAAAGAAATGACTGTGGGTGAGGAAAGGCATGTTCAAATGGAGGATGTACGTGTTGTGAAAGAATATGTAGATGTATTTCTGGAATATTTACCTGGACATCCTCCAGAACGAGAAGTTGAGTTTTCCATTGATTTAATTCCTGGATCAAGGCCTATATCGAAGACCCCTTATAGAATGGCCACTTTAGAATTATTTGAACTAAAGAAACAAATAGAGGAATTGAGTAATAAGGGATTTATTCACCCTAGTGTTTCTCCATGGGGAGCCCCCGTTCTTTTTGTTAAAAAGAAATATGGATCTATGAGGTTATGTATCGACTATAGGGAGATCAATTCTATAACAATAAAGAACAAGTACCCCTACCTCGCATTGATGATTTATTTGACCAAATGCATGGATCTTAATACTTTTCAAAGATTGAACTTCGATCTGGATACCATCAGTTGTGTGTAAAGAAGGAAGACATTCTGAAGACAGCATTTCGAACCAGGTACGGGCATTACGAGTTTACTGTAATGCCTTTTGGATTGACTAATGCACCCTCTGTATTCATGGATCTGATGAATAGAGTTTTCAAGGAGTATCTCGATGAATTTGTGGTGGTATTTATTGATGATATCTTGGTATACTCCAAAATCTATGAAGACCATGAAAATCACTTGTGCATTATCCTAAAGACTCTGAGAAGACATGAATTATATGGGAAGTTTATCAAGTGTGAATTCTGGCTTCATGATATTTATTTTCTTGGCCATATTGTCTCTAAAGATGGAATCTTGGTTGATCCTTATAAGACCAAGGCAATCCAAGAATGGCCAGCACCTACCAGTATAACTGAGGTATGTAGTTTTATTGGTTTAGCAGGTTATTATCGACGTTTCGTCCAGAATTTTTCCCGATTGGCTAACCCATTAACGAAGCTCACGCGTAAAGGGGTTAAATTTGTTTGGACAAAAGAGTGTGAAGAATGTTTCGAAGAACTGAAGAGAATATTAGTCAATTCTCCTATATTGACTCTACCATCGGGGATTGATGGGTTCGTTATTTATAGTGATGCATTGAAGAAAGGACTTGGTTGTGTCCTTATGCAGAATGATAGGGTTATTGCTTATGCATCACGACAGTTGAAAATTCATGAGAAAAACTATCCTACGCATGATCTCGAGTTAGAATCTGTGATATTTTCTTTGAAGATATGGAGGCACTACCTCTATGGTGAAAAATGTGAGATTCATACTGATCACAAGAGTTTGAAGTATATTTTCTCACAAAAAGAACTCAACATGAGGCAAAGGAGATGGATTGAATTACTCATGGATTATGATTGCACGATACACTACCACCCGGGGAAGGCAAACAAGGTGGAAGATGCTTTGAGCAGAAAATATCATGGAGTTTTGAACAATATGAGAATTGAAAGGGATCCAATTTTCATGGATCTGGTGAAGATGGACATGGGAATAACCAGGGAAGGTGAAACATCAAGGCTTTTTCAAATGGTTTCCAAACTATCTTTACTAGAAAGGATTAAGGGTTTTCAGACCGATGATGAAGAATTTCAAAAGAAGATTAAAGCTGTGAATGATGGGAGATTGAGAGACTTTGTGTATGAAGAAGGAATTTTGAAATTCGGGAAGAGACTTTGTGTTCCCGATATACCTGATCTAAAAAAAGAATTGCTGGATGATGCTCATAGTTCCAATTTCTCTATACACCCTGGGAGCACAAAAATGTGTAGAGATTTTAAGGAACATTTTTGGTGGGACAACATGAAGATGGAGATTTCTGATTTTGTGTCAAGATGTATGGTTTGTCAACAAGTGAAAGCTGGAAGGCAACATCCAGGAGGAGTCATGCAACCTCTTCCCATACTAGAGTGGAAATGGGACAATATTACGATGGACTTTGTCATGGGGCTACCAAAGACTCTTAGAAGGAACGATGCAATATGGGTTATTATTGATCGTCTTACCAAGTCAACACATTTTCTTTCTATAAGAGAATATCTACCACTGAAACGTCTAGCAAGACTACATATTAATGAAGTTGTGAGACTTCATGGAGTACCCCTATCGATTGTTTCAGATCGTGATCCCTGTTTTACTTCAATATTCTGGAAGAGTATTCAGAAATCCCTGGATATTGAACTTCATTTGAGCACTGCCTACCACCCTCATACATATAGACAATCAGAATGAACTATTCAAACCTTAGAAGACATGTTGAGATCCTGTTCACTTGACTTTCAGGGTATGTGTGATCAATATTTACCTCTCGTAGAATTTTCCTATAACAATAGCTTCCGTTCGAGTATTCAGATGGAACCATATGAAGCGTTATACAGAAAGAGATGTCACACACTAACCTGTTGGGATGATGTTGGTGAAAGAAAACTTGTAGGTCCAGAATTGGTGGAGGAAACAATGGAAAAGGTGAAGGTAATCCAAAATCACATCAAAGTAGCTCAAAGTAGGCAGAAGAGCTATGCTGATAATCGAAGGAAGGATTTGGAATTTCAAGTTGGTGATCATGTTTTCCTGAAGGTATCTCTATAGAAGGAAGTCATACATTTTGGTAAGAAAGGTAAATTGAGTCCCAGGTACATCGGCCCCTTCGAAATTCTAGAATGAATTGGGGCTGTAGCTTACTGATTGGCAATGCCGCCAAGTCTCTCCAAAGTTCACGATGTGTTCCACGTATCTCTATTGAGGAAATACATGCCTGACCCAACACATGTACTCACCTAAAAGTAATTAGAACTGGAACCCGATCTGTCTTATTGCGAAGAGCCCGTCAGGATTCTTGATACGAGAGAACAAGTACTGAGAAACCGGACGACTCATCTGGTAAAAGTCTTGTGGAGAAACCATAAGATGGAAGAGGCAACGTGGGAACCCGAGGAACTTATGATGAAGAACCACCCTAATCTTTTCATGTGGTAGTATTCTAGAAATTTCGAGGACAAAATTATTTGAAGGAGGGGAGAATGTAACACCCCAAGCTTCTACGGTACGCTTCTCTTTGAATAATGCAATAGCGTGTGTTGTACACAACATCGAGTTCTAAGACACACCACAACCGATCAAACTAGCCGTTATAAATAGTAATACCTACTTTTTGAAATTTTATCTCTCAAAATGGACTTCATTTTTGGATTCAGGGTATTGAATTTAGCCTAAGGTGAAATTTTGGTACTTTTCGGATAACTTTAATATTTTGATGAATAGTTAAAATTACTAAATTTTAATTAAAAACAACTTTTTTAATCAAAATTATTAATAGTGATAAATTATGAATTTGAGTGGTTTTAAAGTATATTTAGAATATATTTTTACCATTTAATACAATGTGGGTCATTGGGCATAATTTCACAATTAAACCGAACATAAACAAGTATCAATCTTTTGATAGTTATTATATTTTAAAAACACGCTTTTTGTTTTGACAGCGGAAATTAATTTTCAATTAATTTCTACCACTTCTGTATTTTTAATTTGAAAAAAATGGATTCCATATTTGGAATCAGTATGTTCAAATTTTTTAAATAGGTAACTTTTATTTTTAGACATTTTGAATAATTACTTCGGTAAATATTTTATTTACCATGGTTAAAGGGTAAATCGGGTAAATAAGGGTTAAAAATAATATTATAATAATAAAAAATTACCCTAAAACGTGTCCTAACCTTATTGGTTGATACATTTTCGACCATGGGCATCTTTGGGTCGATTTTGGGACCCCATGGTGCCACTTGTAAGTGATAGGGAGACTTTATTTTAATTAAGTTAAAATGAATACAAAAATGACACAAGCATATATCTTTTTGAAAAACAAATTTTACATAGGGTTATATATGTTGTATTTTTGACTATAAATATTAATTAGAAATAAAAAAAGATTCCATACATAATGGTATTTTATTTATAATTTTTAGACATTAAATAATTTAATTTATATATGACACAATAGTGATGCAGTAATTACCATAATAGTGAAAAATTAAAATGATTGATATTGTAGATACCCAAATAAATATAATTTGAGACTTTTTATGAATTAAAATAATTTTCTATGTTAATATGACATGTTAGGAATGCTTTAATTAACTTTTTTCTAGGTAATAATTTTGTTATGATTTTAAAAAAAAATTATTGAATAGTGTCAAAATTGACATAAAAGAGTTTTTAAAAACAATATTATATTATTAATTGATATTAAATTCCTAAAAATCTATGGTTCGGCCAAGAGACTTATATCATGATATTTGTATCATTAATGGACCACTTGGGGGTCTCTTGGATGTATATAGTAAGTTTATTAACCATATAATATAAAAATACAAAGAGACATTGTAAAAGTGAAACTAATTAACTAAGAGTTAATACTTAATGATAAGGTTAATATAGTAACCCAAACCTGTCTAAATTATATTGTTTGAGTAGTTTTCGACCCATCCCCACCTTAAAATTTAAATAATCCACTTTGGAGCCATTATAAACCGAATATGAATTTATTATAAAATAATATTTCTAGCTTTTCCAAAGGTGCCCCTCACCCCTCTTATAAAAGGGCACTCTCCCTTCTCATTAACTAACACGTTAAAAGCCTTTTTGTTCGGCCAACCTCTGCCAAAATACTCTCTCAACTTCCCTCACTTCATCCTAGAGGCCTTTAGTCATAAAGCCAACCTAAGATCCCTTTTGATCAAATCAAAAAGAAGAACCCGAAGAAGAGGTAATTATTTCACCACCCTTTTCCAAGTTCCTTTCTTCTTCCACTTCTTCTTCCTTTGTTATTACCATTCTAAAATAATAACTCCAGTATCTTATATATACTTTGATGTTATTATAAATATGGTACAACCATATTCAGTATTCTATCCATCCTTTGAATAACATGTCACCATACGTGCGTACGTACGGCTTACCGTCTCCACGTCGTGGTGTAATTGTTATTCAATAAATTATTATTTAGATGGGTATAATAATGATGTGTAATTCATGTAAATAATAAATGTAACATGATAATTATTCTGTATATATGATATACCATCCAATTATATATTATTTTAATATCAAAAGAATGATATTGTCGCTAATGCGTATGTACGGACTACCGTCTCCACGAACGCGATGACATTCATTCTCCATCGTATCCATTCAAGTATAATTATCATTTGATGATTAATAATAGTATTTAAGGATTTCATATCATTATTTATATGAATAAGATACAACCTATCCATAACAAACACAGCTTATGTAAAAAACATATAAAAGAAAACGAGTAAGTTAACACCTAAAACGACGATAATTCTAAGATATTATTAACAAAGAAATGTTAAAAGATCATATATGATATCATATTAATGTATATGATTCTTGAATAATTTAATAACAATTATTTCACCATTATAAAGGAGTTTAACCTACCCCAACCAAGGAAAAGTACAAGGTAAGGGATAATTTTTCAAATCTCATTTTTATCCGAGATTGCTTATTCGTAAGTATTTACTGGGGTTATTTATATCATCCATGTCCATGTTTCTTAAAAATGTATTTCAAAACATTTTTAATATTTACTAGAATGTGGTTTAAAGTCATTTATACCCTTGTTTTACTTTTTATAAGAGGTTTATAAAGTAATCTTTCTGTCGTTTTCCAAACAAGGTGCTTTTTAACCTTTTCGACAGAATTAAGGTAAGAATGTTTTTTTAACTTATACGGAGGGTGTAGCTATTTTCCGCCGTTATAAAATCGTCGAAGCTTCCCTTACAAGCTTATAAGAATATTTTAAAAAAAATGTTTTATTTTATAAATATATGACTCTTAAATGATTTCAAAATAGAAAGATATATTTTTCTCTAAAAAGAGTTTTGATTTCATCTATGTCAACATCCTTTGATAGATTTTATTCTTATTTGAAGTTGATTTATTATGATACAAAACTTTAATATTGTATTGAAGGTTTTGTGATATGTTTGACTGTGAATGTGATATTTTTATACCAATCATGGTTTATGGTGAAAGTATTGACATTTTGTATGCTATTTTTAATACGAATGTTTATGTTATGTTTAAAACTTTTCATATAGGAATGCATTGGACTTAATATGTGATAGGTGGAGCCCACTATATCTCCTTGATGCATCGGTAGGTCTCATGAGACAAACTAGTGTCTTGGCACAAGGCCTTGGAAAAATATTATTTGTATTCTTGGCACGAGGCCTTGGCTATGTGGTTATGATAGTCTGGCATTATGCATTCCATCACTATGAAAGTGGTTATTGATATTCCATGTGATTATTTGATTAGTAGAATATCCATGTGAATAATTAAATGGCATTATTTCATTTTATTTTTTCCATAATATGTTGAAGTTAAAGTTTAAAAGGCTTTTGTTTTAGTTATACACTTCCTTAAATGTTTATTCTTATTTATGAAAGTTTCCGCTATATTCTTATCCTTACTGGGCATTTGAGCTCACCCCTTTTCTATGTTTTATTTTTCCCAGGATGTGAAGAAGTAAATTATGAATGACCTATAAGGATATTATGAGTGGATAATAGTGTGGACTATGGAGACAATATGTTGTTGTAGTAGTTTTTCACTTTATGATGTAATGTAAAACTTTATGAATATATCTAGTGTTTCCAAGGCTACTAAACCAATCGGTCTTTCGAGATTTGATCTTTCTTGTGATCATGCCAATGTTATGTAATAATGCACCGACTCTAGGTAACTGGGGTCGGGGCGTTACATATATGATGATGAAATATTCCATTAGAATAATAAAATTCCATTTCATGTGTTGTAATATAATTATCATATCATTTAGATGAGGGGAGGTGAGGAGAGAGCAACTAAATAATGGAACTTGTAAAAGAAGTTAAAAGAAAAAGGAAGAGAGGTTCACCTCTTGAGTACTCCTCCTTGAGAATCTCTTTAAGGCCTTTGTTTTTGTCATTTTGGTGAGACCATATGGTCTTGTCCATGGGGGGGGGGTCTTGGAAAGTTTATTTTTCAAGAACTTAGGTAATTCTAAAAGCATGAGTGGTGTGGGAGTAAGAGGTGGTGAGGGGTGGTTTATATAGTGTAGGGGAGGAGGGTTTTCTTAATATTTTAATCATTACATTAATATTTTAGCTCAAGACTACGAATACTCTTGATTCATGTGACCCAAAATAGTAATAATTGAATGTGAGTTTGAACCAAGTTGGATTACACCAGCCTTGCATCACCTATGATTCTGTAAAACAAGTATTTAGCATTTATTGTATTTTATTATTCATCAAAAATTAAATAATTTCAAAAAAAATCCAAAAAATTAACTCTATTAATTTTTTGATGTTTATAATTCAAAAATGAACTTCATTTTATGAAAATAATTTTTTAAATATTATTAATTGAATTTTTAAATAAAATCATAATTACTTCAAAATTAACAATTTTAAAACTATAACTCATTTTTAACACCTTCAACAATTATTCGACATCTCATTACCTTATAACCTTAAGAAAATAAAATAATAATTTCATTTATTATTCATAATGGTGTGTTACTATTCACCAAAAAAAACAATATTGTTCTATCAAACTTCAAATAACTTACTGATCACAACTATAGATGACCGTTTTTTGAAATTCAAAACACAGAAGTGGAAAATGGCTAGGTTATGACTTTCTCCTATAAATAACCAAGTATATTTTCATAGAGATTCGGTGTTTCATGAAATATATGATATCTAATGAATTGAAAGTATTTAATAGAAACATACCACAAAATGTTTGGGGTGTTATACATGGTTTGTTAAAACTCAGTGTTGTGTGTAATGCATGTTATCAAAGAAATTAAATTTATTCAAAAAATATATTTCATAAAATATTTGGGTGTTATAATAAGAAAAAAAAAGTTTATGATATCATAACCATAACTTTAAAATTTCACACCCATCCATTCAAAGATCACAAAATGAGTCATGGAATAAATAATTATCATTTCAAAAGACATGAATCATAACAACGAGAAGTATTAATAAATCAATCATAAACCATAGGTTCATGTCATAAAAGTAGGGTTCCATAATAATAATATAAAATATTTCATATTTTAAGGTTAAATACCAAGGACATTAAATTGTAATGAATTATGAATCAACACCTATTTCTTATAGCAGATCAAGCACATAAACCTGTTTCCTATTTTGGATCAAGCACATCAACTTCGTTACCATAATTACCTAATGATATACTTTACCCAATGAGTTTTAGGTACATATAATTCTCATGCCATACATAAAATAATTAAAACAATGCATATGTGTTCTACATGATCATAAAACATTCACCATATCATCACATCATAACTTGTGAAAATGATATAGATTTCATAAACATCTCATCAATTCAATATAGCATAACACATGAAAATAAGTGGGTGTCATAAAAATCTCATCATCATAATAATAAACTATATAGAGAAATAATAAGGATAGTATGATTGGATCATATCCCTAGTAAAAAATAATTAGCATCAATAGATTTTATCAAAGATAAAAATTTATTTAAAAGATCACTAAAACTTATTTTGTGGAAAATACATTGTCCACTTTGAAAATAACTTTTTAAAAACCCAATATTTCAAAAAATTTATGGAAAAAAATTTATTTAAAAATAAAAGTGTAAATTTTTAAAATAATATTCAATTTATTGAGCATTCAAGATGGTGGGAAATTTTATTCATGCCAAATAAATTAAAATAAAACTTTCCTTCCAAATTTTTGTAGAAAAATTCAAAGAGTGCCGCATTCGGAAAAGGACAAGAATATTACTATTAAAAAATATTTTCTTAATATTAACTTGGGGTTAAAAAATAATTTAAACAATAATAGGATAATATTAAAATCAGTCTTGAATTTTTTTTATAAAACATATATATAGAAGAAAAAGGATTTTAGGCCAAAGAGAGATATAATGTCAGTTTTCCTTAAAAAACACTTTTGGTCTCTTGAATACTTAAAGTGAGGAAAATAAAATGAAAACATATATTATCAAGAAATAACCATAATACAATAAAATAAAATATATTTTCAAATAAGGATCATAAAATTTCACTAATGTAAATTCAATCATGAACAATCCTAATTAAAAAATGGATTGAAACATAAATCTCTTACCTCAAGTCTTGTCCTCTTTCATACGCATTCACAACTCTAGTATAATAAATATATATTTATTATAAATTTATTATAGAACCATATGAATATATATAATACCATATATTATTTTATTATGATATCTTATCACACTCTTAATAATAATTTATTACTAAAAATCACAGGTCTGGGTGATAATAGTTTTGTTTTCATGCTTGTTTTAGTTTGGAAGTATTGATCCTTGTACTTTGATCATAGTTATATCATATAATGAACTTTAATAATTATATATATATATATATATTATTTTTATTATATATATTTATAGTCATTCATAAATGATATATATAGAAAAATTAATTACATCATTTATGGAGATGGTTGGTAGGTAGTACGCATGAAAGATGCTCTTACTTTCCAATGGATGGAATGAAAGAAATTTAGATAATAATTAAACAGTAGAGAATAAATATTATATCACATATATCATATATATCATATATATTCAATAAATATATCATTATTTACATCCGAGTAAATTTTAAATGATAAAAATCACATCGTTTCATGGAGGTGGTACTTCACACGTACGCACGAGCGACGTTATCATTTTCAAATAGATTATACGGTAATAAGTTAATTGTTATATTATAATTAAATAATAATAATAATTTAATACATATAATTTATAATAATTAAACCATTCATAATACTTATCTATAAAATATGTTAATAAAAAGTGAATTGTATCCATTTATGGAGAGGGTAAGTAGTACGTACACAAGAGAAATACTTTTACTTACCATAAGATGGAAAAGATGGTAAATAATAGTGGTTTCATAATAATAATTATTATTATTATTATATTTAAGATATATTATTTATTATTTTATAAAGAATATAACATATTTATTGGGAGTATAAAAATAAACAAACAGAAAGAGGTCAAGTTATACAATTACATATTCTTTGATATACCTTCTTTGGATCCCTTTGGAATGGTATTTTAAAAGACTATAACATTAAATTAGTTGCTAGGTAAGTTTATAAAAGTAATTATTCAGGTTTTTTATCAATAATTATCAATTTTATTAAATAATAGATAGGAGGGGTGTCCTTTTAAGAGGAAGGTAGAGGAAGTGCTTAAAATTTATTAAAATATTAAAATATAATAAATTCTTTATCTAGAAAAATGATTCCAAATGGAAATATATTCAAATATAAGGTATTATATTGGTTAAATATCATCAGTAAATAAAATTTAAGTAGGTTTAAGTGGTATTTAAAAACATATCTTTTGGATTAATCTATTATGTAACATATTTTATCCTTAACCGCAGTAATGTCTTTTTCATTCTTAAGAGGTTATAATTTTACTTTTAAGGAGAAAATTGGCATATAAATGGAAAAGGTATGGAATTATAGACCATAAATTATCATTCTTGTCCTATTTAAATAAATTTATTATTTTTAAATAAAATAATAAAATAATATTTTATAAAATATCATTATTGTCATTTTTGACACTATTTATCTAATTTGACTTCAAATACGTAAAGAAAAAGTTTTAATTCGAATATAAACCTTTAAAATATCCCAATATGTTATATTTATCAAAAAAATCATAGCGCATAATAAATAACCCAAATTATATTATTTAAATATTTTTAAAATCATTTATTTTATTTTTTCCACTAATTGAATAAATATAGTGTCATCGTTGCACAGGCATTTAAGGTAATTATATAATAGATAAATATTATAAATAAATTACAATAATTAAAATAATTTTATTATTCTCAAAATAAAATCTAACTTCATTCTCCAATTTCTTTTTTCCCATATGTGAACACATAAGATATATTTAAAAGTGAGAAACTGACATTTTGTATTTTTCTTTTCTTTAAATATTATATAGGTTATTTTCACGGAACAGTTTCCCTTAAACAATTAAATTTATATCCTAAGGTGATAAGGGTATAATTAAATTAATAAATATATAATTCAATAGAAAATGGTGACCTTAACACTAATTTTTAACCAATATTAACCTGATTTACCCTTTATCGAAGTGATAAATTTTACCACGATTACATTCAGAATACCTAAAACTAAAAATGAAATATTAACTAAATTTAAAACTATGGATTCAAAATATGGAATATATATTATCAGATTCAATACCTATAAGTTTCAAAAAAATAATTTTAAAATAAGTTCTCAAAACACAATGAAAACCTCTTTTAGAGAAATGCATCTTCAAGTATAAAACTGTATTTATTTTTATACCATTTCTAACAAAAACAATAGATGAATGTCGAAACATTTGATTCAATATCTAAAATATAAATTTAATTAAATTAATTTAACAATAGAGAATAATTTAATTTATTATGATAAAAACACATTTCGTGCATAAAAATAATTTCTTTCAGAAAAAATCCACTATTTTCTTTTAAATTATTTTTATTTCCATTTTTAATAAATTGACAATCAATGAGTTTATTTTACACAAAAAATAAATATATAATTTTTGTGATCCTATTCATATCCACCAATTTAATGACTATTTTATAATGGTATACTATATTATAGTTCATTTATACTTGGTGTTGTGTGTATCGTATGCTACCAAAAAACATTATTTGAAGAGAAATATATATTAAAATCTCAAGGTGTTATAATAAATCCATTTTATTTGAGTAAAAAATTATATATACTTTTTATAATTTGGATAATCGTATATTACGCTTCATTTAAAGGTTGGTGTTTTATGTTAAGATATCTATCGAGCAATCACAATTTATTTACAGAGAAATATATTCTAAAATCTCAGGGTGTGACATTTTACCCAAATTAAATAAATTTCATCTTCATATTTTTAATTATCACATACTATAATTAGTGTATCATTATATATTAATAAATTCCAATGTATATTCAATCATGACAACTAATTTCTATGTCACTTCTAGGAAACTTTGTGTTTCCTAATAAAATTTTCAAAAAACAAGTATGTGTCACTTATCATAGTAATGAATTTCCAAAAACATACCTTGATAATAGAGTGATATATTCTACATAAAATGTAATGAATTTATCTTCCTCTTACTTGAGTTGAGTAAATAATTTACCATCAAGGTATAGAATACAATAAAATATACTTGATGTTTTTCCATCCCGTAAGCATAATTCCATCCATTGATTCTACTTCGAGCAGCTTTTCATCCCTGATTTATCTCATATTCCATATGATAAAAAACCATGATGATTTTTTTAGGCTTCAAGCACTAATATTAACTTTTAATAGATAATAAAATATAAAAAATAATTACACGTCATTCCTCTTATCTCAAGATATTTACCAAACCTGAAATGATTAGCACATGTTATCCAATATGAAAAAATATTCATGCACCAATCCATAAAATCTCTATAATAACACCCAAATTTCAACTTAAATCACTTGATAAATTATTAAATTTAAAATTGTTCAAAATATATCATACTATAATGTTTTGATCACATATTATTCTATGATCATCTTAATAATTTTCTCCAATAATATCAATCACTTATAAGTTTATACCAAAAATGTATACTCCATAATCATATATTCCCTAAAATATTATAATAAATTATATAAATATTCATAATCACCATAAAGGCACAATAAAATCATATATACTTCCAAAAAATAAATCCAAATAAACTATCCAATTTAATTTATCAAAATAAATCATCTCTTTATCCCATATAAACATTATTGTCTCAACATCTTACTTATATTAAAGGTTACCAATCATGTGTTTTCCAAAAATTTCACCTTACCACTAAATAACTTTACTAGGTTTTCGATTCCATTAAAAATATGTTTTTAAATCCTTAAATAATAATTATAACATAATAATCCCAAGATTTTTCATGATTCTTATATCTAGAATATCATTGATAAAACACTTGTAAACCATAATTATCAGATCTCAATACACAAAAACCTAAATTATTCCACCTTGACAATTTATATATCATAAGACCTTCATTTTTCTAGGAGTTATCCCTTAAATTAGGTAATTGACTTGGATAATTTCCAATCCACCCATACATAAGACAAATAACTATAAATGGAACCTTAGGATGAACTTCATTTTCCTCCTTTGAACTGTTCTTTTTTCATCATAAATTTCTTTCTCTATTCCCTTATTTTCTGAACATAAAACATCATATTTTTATTTTATTTCATTTCCCTGAGTACTTATTCCCACATATTTGATATGTAAAAAATTTGAATATTCTTCAATTTATGTTATTCATCAACTAAAATCCCATGAATCTCCATTATTCATTTATTAGGCGTGTTATAAAACTCACCCGAGTTGAGGTTGTTAATAATAGGATGATATATCTAATTATGCATAATCATAAGGTTTTAAATTCAATTTCCCATTTTATTTGGTTTTTCATGAGTAAAATCATTCAATTATTTGTCACATTTAGTGTTAATGTTATTCCTCCTAGTTTCTACCATCGAATAAAACCAAAAAACATTATGTGAGCAATAATAATCATAATGAGTAATCATGTAATTATGAAAAAATAATCCATAGGATGTCTAAATCACAACACAATATTTTCAATCTATGGTAACTTAGGTTTAACCATGGTCATTCATGGTTATCATCTATTTCAATCCTTATAATTAACCATAAATAAAATATGAATTAACCCAAGAATATCTTAAAAAGTGCATATTATGGTATGTAGACTTATCCCCACTCATCATGCACCATTGATGATCAATTTAATACCCAATTATACATTTTCAAAGTTTTTAACCCTAGGTTCATCTATGTCACATTAAAATATACTTTTTTGTATTCAGTCGGGGATTTAATTTCTACAAAATCCACACAATATTTTCATTAACAAAACTTTAAGATATTATCATGTACTTAGTCTTATTCTAAGGGTTTTCACTGAATTTTGTTAACCCTGATATCTAGAAATAACTAAAACCCATCTATGATACCAACAGAGATGACCTGAGAATCACATACATAGATATTATTTCTTTTTATGAATATTAAATACATAACACTATTATACATTCCCCAAAACCATAAAGGTTTAGTTTCATTGGGGAATAGATAAATAATACACTTATTTTATAAAGGATCATCAATATATCCCACAAATTGCTTCATATTAGTGCCCTTATATACGTATCATTCTTAGAACCTTCCATCATAACCTAAGGAAGTGAAATATAAGAATGGTTAATCTCAGATGCTCAGTGAGGGTAAACATATGATATATCAATCAATGATAATATTTGAGTATACTTGTATGAGACATTATCAAAACATTAATAAGTTATACCCAATCAATTAAATATATTTAATATTGATTCGTGGCATAAGGCTTTATTATAACAAAAGGAAAAAATCATTATAGTGAAAAATAATCAATAATTAATCATGATCCTCGAGAGAGTATCAGAAACATAAGAATGTTTCAAAAACCAAATCATATAACATTGTGAACATGTATAAACAATAATAGGTTCATTCATTAAGTTAAGGACATAAAATAATGTCTTCTCATAAAGTTATGGAAATGAAACCAGGTCCATGCTTAAGCTTATGAATATGAAACTAGGTCCATGTATAAACTTATGGAAATGAAACCAGTCCCATACATAAAATTATAGACATGAAACAATTTCCACTCATAATTTTTTCAACATGAAATCAAGTTCATGCATAACATAGTTATCTCATGAGTTATCAAAATTTACCTAATTCATTATAGGGATATATAATTTAAGTTTCACCCATCACATAAACTTAAATAATTAATATTCTACAAGATTAAAATAAAATTCATAAATTAATCATATCATAATTAGCTGAAATAAAATAGGTTTCATTCCATCATTTCACCATAGCATATCCCATGGAAAAGAAATGGTTTTTATAAAAATTTCATCAGAACATAGTTAACCCATGGAAAGTAATGTGTTTCATAGAATTATTCTTGAATAATCATCATAATAATATATATAGAGAAATAAAGTGGATGGTATCATTATATCATATCTACAATTATTTATATCAATTCTTATAGACAAAAAATATCTTTAAAATGTCATTTTAACCATTCTTTGAAAACCAGAGGAAAATATCATTTTATTTTGATGAAATCTTAACTAAAAATTCACAAAATATTGATAAAATATTTTTCTTTGAAAACCCATGGAACAATTTAAAGGAATACTAAAATACAATAATGTTCATCAAGGTGGGAAAATATATTCATGTCGTATAAATTAAAATAAAACATTCTTTTCACCCTTTTGTAAAATGTAAAAAGTGACTTCTCTGGTAAACGTTTCTTAAAAATATTCCATTTAAAAAATTTTAAATATAGTAAAATATGATTAAAATTACATTTTTAAATAATTTTATTTTTATTAAAAGCTTTAAAAAATAATTTTTAAGATCATGGACATGGAATAAAAAATTTTCCAACCAACAAATAAAATAAGGTCAACTTTTCAATAAAATAATTTTCTAGATCATTTTATATAGTAAATAGAAAAATGGTAATAATACATAAAAATTATAGTAATAACTAGAGTATAATAAAAGATAAGTGATTTAAAGTATAAGATCTATATAATCTCCCTCAATGTAAATTTAGTATAGAAAATTATTAAAAGATATTTAACATAAACCTTTTTCCACTTTGGAAACTTTTAAATCATAAACCCAATGAAATAAATAACTCACAATTAGATATTAAATACAATTAATATAGTTATATAAATAATATAACATATAAAATTGGTATTATATACACCACGAATCAAGTGGTGAATATGGAATATGTCTTGAATAAACAAACACGAGATGAGAAACCCTCACCCCAAGTCTCGTCTTACTTCGTAAAAATTAAAATCTCTTATAAATAAAAAAAGATTTACTATAAATATATTAAAAAAATATATTCATGAATAAAATTCTTATGTATCATTCCTTTATAATTGGTAATATTCCTTTTATTAAAAAATACTTCATTAAAATGAACATTATTGTGAAAACTAATATATTTTCCATGCATGTTTTGATTCGATAAATCTGGTAATTAAACCTTGTTCATTGTTTCATAATCTGCATAATATTAATCCTGACATAATTATCATATTTATTAATTATATACGCTTTTATAATCATGCATATAAATTAGTGAAAAAATAATAATTTCATCACTTCATGGAGACAGTAGTCTGTACATAGACATGATAAATGTTTTCACTTTTCAATGGATAAAAATAGGTAAATAATAATTCAAAATTAAATAATAATTAATATATCATAAATATAATATATATTTATTAAATATATTCTTATTAACATCCATGTAAATAATAAATGAAAAAATTAATCACATCGCTTTGTGGAGATGGTAGTCCACATGTACACACAAGCGACGTTATCATTTTCCAACAAATGAAAAAGGATAAGGATAAAGGTTATAAAATAAACAAAATAAAATCATATTAAATGGTAGATAATGATATTATTATATTGGATTGGTTAGGATATAAATGAATGTGGTAAAATAATAAGTAAAATGAAATCGACTGATTAAAATAATTACCTCCTCTTTTACAGACCTCCTTTGGATTTATTCTCTAGGAACCTAAGTATGTATTTTGAAGAGATCATCACCTATAACACTTAAATAGGTATTTAAATAACATTTTTTTAGTTTTGTGAGATAATTGGATCAATTTGGTGTTATGTAGATATGGGGTGGTATCTTGTTATAATGAAGGAAAGGACACACTTGGAATTACTTAAAATATTAAAATATAATAAATTATTTTTCATGTGAAAGTAGAAAAAGTTGATTTATAAACAATAAAAGATGAGAATGAGTCAAAATAATATCATAAAATAAAAATTATATAACTTTATTTTATTCTTTAACCATTATCCCTTAGTTTTAACCCCCCCCCCCCATTGTCCCTTTCAACGATTACCATGATATCAAAGTTTTTTTCTCTTTAGGGTTTAATAAAGTTCACATAAAAGCGAAAGTGACCTGTAAGAAGAAAAGGGTTTATATTACTGACTATATCAAATTAAATTGACTAAATATAATATATTTAATAATTTAAATCATTTAAAAAAATTATTATTTAATATAAGATATCATTAAAGTCATTTTTGAGATTATTCACATAATTTGATTTTAAAGACATAAATATAAAAATAGAATTAGACTATAAAATTTAAAAAAAAGTGTTATATTTATCTAAAAAAAATTGGAATAAAATAATTCATCCATATTGTATTAATTTTAATTTTTTAAAATTCATTTTTTTTTATTTTTATGTTACCTCGACAAGAAATATCTTTTTATTGCAAAAGCATTTAAGATAAGTATTTCATAAGTAAAAACTAAAAATGAATTACAATGATAAAAAAATTATTCATATTTAAAATAACCATTTATAACTGATCATATTCTTTTATTATCTCTAGGAAAAAATATTATAGAAATTAAAACAAAGAGAGTGACATTCTGTATTCATTCTTTACTTAAATATAATAAGGTCATTATTAAAGTAAAGTGGGAATAAATTACTAACAAATTAAATATAAGATGATTAAGGTTTAAAGTAACCTATAAAATAAAATAAAATCAATTTTTTATATATTTATAGTCATTATCTCATTGTTTTACTCATGTTTTACTCGTTTTACCCTTACTAAGGTGACAAATATTTATCACAATTAATATTCCTAATGACCAAAAAAAAGAGACATATTTTCAAAAATTTGAACCTATTGATTCCAAATATTGAATAAATTTTCAAGATTCAATATATATAACTTCAATAAATCAATTGAAATATAAATTTTTAAAATGCAATGACAAACAAATTTTAGAAAAATGAATTTTTAAGCCTAAAAATGACCTTATACCAAAATAAATTATAATGTTTCATAATATGTAATTAATTATATTATTTGTAGTTAAAGGAGACTAATGTTTCTTTAATATCAAATTCAAAACATAAAGGTACTCATTAAATTACTTCATTTAATGAAAAGAAATGACAGTTTAATGAAAATCGGTATTTTCACTATTCACTTACAAATTAATTTTCTCAAGAAAAAATCACAAAAAATCACCCTAAGATAATATTAAAATTATTATTAAAAAAATATATTCACTTCCACAAATAGAATTTCTAAATATGGTATAAATTGATTATAATTTCCATGCACAAAATATAATAAAAATCATCTTTGAAAAAATAATTTTTTAAGCAAAAACTAAATTTACTAAATATTGAGTACTTGTTTATAATTAATTAATCAATACATTTTATTTGAGTAAAATAGTTATATATACATATATTTCATAATGTGGTTAATCATATTCATAGTCGTCAATCATTTGGTTATGTTTTGATATATTACGATTCATTTTATGCTCGGTGTTGTGTATTGATAAAGCTATCAAAACACTGAAATTTTATTAAAAGAGAAATATATTATAGAATCTAAGTGTTATAGGTAGTGATACCAAGATTGATTATGGAAAATTCGAGAAGTTATTCCAGGATTTAATTCTAGGTTGTGGGAGCCCTTGGGCAGTAATGTCAACAGTTCATGATGGATGAGAGGTGTTATTGATGAGCAGAGATGGTGATGGGTATAGAGGGCCTAGTGGATACCTAAAGGAAGATATGTGATGAAATTAGGTGTGGGAATCTAGTTAGGGATAGGTTTGGATGTTTTGTGCTAGTGATCTTTGAGATAGTCTATGGCCTTGTGTTTTTTATATTCCTAATAAACCACGTCTATGCCTGTAGGGATGGGTCAGAGTGATGGACCTCAGTAATTCCTATGGGTATAAGGTAGAGTGATGGACCTCCCCAGTGTCTTTGAGGATGGGTTATTCTGATGTACCTCTCTAGAATCTATGAGAATGGGATAGTGTGATGATCACACCCTGACAAGGGTATTTGTTCTAGAACCCTTCTAGATGTGGCTTGGGTCAATGGAAAGGTCATGTTTGATTCTTTTGGGTGTCAGAAAAGGATTGTTTCATGCATTTATTGGGTCAATGTGCATGTGGGACTTTACCTAGAATAGGCTTGGGTTGAGGAAAATCGTGGGGGTTGGGTCATGGTACATTGTGGTGGATGACCAATGGACCTCCCTAGAGTTATTATATATGGTTAGTAGATTATAGACGGATAAACGTGCCAAGTGTATATAGGTTTTGGATTGAGGTTTTGGATGCCACCCTACCTTAGGTATTCGAGTACAAATTGAACATCAGTTATAGGTTCATTAGCAAGAGGTTATAAGTGGATTTTAGTATAGTGTTGAAGCAGGTATGGTCAGGTTTAGGGTGTTCTAGTTAGAACTAGATGACCTAGTGGGAATTGTACCTCATTGAGTGTCATGAAGTCTTAGATAGTTCAATATAAATCAATGAGAATGTTTATATTATTTATTCTCTTCATGAATAAAAACTCATATAATGGTGTATATTAAGGGTTCTTGGTGATACCCGACTACGTTTAATGCTCACACCCTACATGGGCATCTTAGGGTGTGTTTATACCTTATGTATTAATTTCAAGTTAGAACATAGATTGTGAATAGTATTAGACTAGGTTAGCACAAGTGTATCAGAATATTGGGATGAGTTATGGGGATGGCAGAAAATCCAGGGTGTATGTGTTTTATCTTTTAGTTTAGTTTGTACTTAGGATTAGCTTGGTGGGTGATCTTTATAAATGTTTTTCATGACATCATATTATGTGTTATTTGTTTTATTTATTGATTATGGGTACTCTGATATTGGTGTTATTAATTTTTTGTTATTTCAAATATTTTTCTCTTTTATTTGAGGGAATTGTCTTCATGCTATATGGATTAGTCCCTCACTGCTAGTTGATAGCCATTGGTGTATGAGAAGGCATGCTTGAGGTCATGTGTTTCCCCCTTTCAAGGAATTGTTGAGTGACCTAGGGTGTGGCATTATATGTACTCCATGTAAATTGGTATGAGTTACACTATGTGTACAACCTATTACACTCTTTTTGTGGTCTTTTTCTTATATGCCTAGGGACTTTGTGTGTAATCTTCCCAGACATGTATGTGATACATGGAATGTATGCCCCTTACACAACATGTATTCAAAATTATCCATATTTATTAATATTAATTCAATATGTGGTTTTTATTAAATACATATTTTAAATTTTACCACATGGATTCCTTATTTCATATGAGTCAAAAATGTTTAAGGTTACATGGAATATACACCAGTTATACACCACGTATCACCTAAAATTGTGTTCCATCTAACCAGTCAACCCATGGTGTGTAGTGAAACCATATACTCTTCTACTACGTGACATTCTATGATTTTTTTGGATATTCCTAGTGTGGTGAATTTAGGTGCATAGTGTATGCTTTTCATTTATACACCGTGTATCCATGTTATCCATACAGAATCTCCTGCACCTCTAGATGGTATCTCTTATCATTATTCATCTATTATTATCATATTCTTGAACACATGAAACTAAAATATCATGTTATCTCAACTTTATTATTAAATAAAAACTAAACATGAAATGAAAAACTAACAAAATATATATAGTTCAATCGTAGATTGATAAATAATTATTAATTAATATGTGACCACTATGATGCCACTTGAAGTTTATGGGTAATAGAATAAGTAGTTAGACCCATTCCCCAAAATATATTTTCATTGATTTCTTTAGATATGTCATCAAAATTGGATGAATGAAACCCATTAATATTCATAAAGAGGATCTATTTACAAATTATTTATAATTAATTAATATAAATAAGAAATACTTTGCCTGTAATTATTTATTCATTGTCAAATTGGTATACCCCTTCTTGTTGTACCATCATTGTGTCAACTGATTCACGTGTAGAATCCCTTTATCAGTATCCATATATGCTCCATAGACCTCAAAACATTCACTGTATAATCTCTGATTGTTAGCATGGATGATTTTAATGGCTTGACTCATTCACTATTGATCATAACATGAATTATTCATCTTAGAATAATTCATTCTTGTATTCTCTCAATCCTTAAGAGGGAGGTAGAGTATCGTAACTCTCTATTATTAATAAAGTTATATAAAAGGTTCTCTTTAGGGTGGAAAGAATTATCTAGAGTGAATGTTGTGCTCAACAACCATCTAACTTATAAATGATATAATCAAGTTTATATAGATAGGTTTAATAATTGGTTATTGTGCATATTCCCTTATCCAATATATTAATATTCATAAAAACTCATGTTTAATAATAATAATAATAAGGATTATAATAATTCATTGACATATTTTAAACACATTGAAAATATTAATATCATTTCTTAACTAAATAAATATTTATTTATTTAAATGATATTAAATATATCACTTCCACTAGAACCTTAACTCATTCTTTCAATCCTTCTCAGTATTTATTGAGGATTGAATGATTAATATTTATTTAATTAAATAAATATCACTACATTATTTGTTCAATGATTAAATAAATATTAAATTCACTAAACTAATGAATAAATGTTTATTTAATATTTATGTGTCTAAATCAGTAATTATTTTTTATCCTATGAATAAACAAGAGATAAATAAATATTATAAATTCATGTAATTTTTAATTACCTTATAAATAAATATTTTTTTAATATTTAACTCGTATATGTATTCTTTCGAATAACTGGTGATTGAATTAATGTAATAAACTATACCTAAATGATTATTAAACTACAAATTGGGAATAATCATTTTTTAAACTATTAAATTAAAATAGAATTTAACTGAGGTTCTGTATAAACTTAGTGTGTGACCCTTTAGGCCTTTTTCTTTGTGGAATTATACAAATTATCATAAACTCCATGATTATCATCTAGAAACACATCAAGTAACTCATAAATATAGAATTTAAAAGTTTCAATGATAATAACCTCCTATGAATGCTCATTTTATAACATAATACATTTTTCTTTATATCTCATCAAATAGATTACATAATTTGTGTCATCAACCTATATATTTGATTTATATTTGTTTGAATTCCATAATTAATCACATCAATATCCAACCATGGAAATGGATTTATCATAAAATTATATTTCAATCAAAGGGTAAATGATATCTACTTCCATTAACTTGGAAGGGAAAAAATTTGTTGACTTATTCCTTAATTACATATCATTTGTGACATGACCAATGTATCATACCTCACTGTGGTCATATGTCACCATGGTTTTTATTTATACATCTAAGTATGGGATCCATGATATATATTAATAATAATATCAAGTCTAAGGATCAATACACATGTCTTTATATGGGAATATCCAATTATACATTTAACATGTGGAATTCATATGGGTAGGTTGATTCTTATATCCTCCTCTCTTAGAGATTACAAAAGAATAACTTCATGAGAAGAAGTCTCAATGTATTTTGAAACGCATGCACTTGAAAACCTATGTTATCCATGTCTAGAAATATTATTTCATCCAGTCATTAAACATGTGTTTAATAATATTATCATATCACTTAATTATTCTCCTCATAGAAGTAAAATGTTACGACCTTTTGATGTCATAGGTACTCTTAGAACATTATCACATTTATTTTTTATAGAAAAATAATTACCATATGATAAAATTTTTATTAATATTCAAGAACTTGAATATACTAGTAATTAAAATTAATTTTTTTTTTTGTTTTAAGGAACCAAATACAAAATTTTATTCCCCTCCTTTACCACTATTATTATTCCCATTTGATATCCTTTTATTTTTGATGTCTCTATCTATGGTTTTTTCACTGATTCCACTAGAGCGTGATGGGATCAGGTAGGAATGATGGGAATTTTTGTCAATATATATAGAGGATGTACCCAAAATATGATCAAATTATATTTCCCATTATTTCACCATATGTATGTTACTCTATGAATTTTCCTATTATTTTTATTAAATTGGATTAAAATATAAATCGCCTAAGTTACACATGTTAGGGATTTTTCTAGGGATAGTGTTAAGGGTACACCATGGACCTTACAAGAATTGTCGTTCATGGTTTATGTGTGAAGGTATGTCTTGGTGAGTTATTAGAAAATTATTCATATTTGAATTAAATAAAGGAATAAATTATAAATTGTTTTAATTAATTATTTTTTATGTAATAGCTTGAGATAGTAGTTTGGAAGATGATATTGGTGTATATGGGCTTGGCTGAATATGTATGAGGTAAACCAAGGTTGTTAACTCTTTATGAGGTAGGTGGTACTTGAAAATATCCCAATGGTTTATGAATTTGATGTGTTCATGTGATATATTGTCTCTACAACTGTGATAGATTGACCTTATGTATTAAAAGAAATGAATTTCTTTATTTAACTCCCATGAAATGAAAAAAAGTGTCAAGGGCCATGATGGTCCCTTGAGTACTGGTCTGATACCTCAGCCACTAATAGTTAAGGTATTGATTATATATATTTTTTATATAACACCTTGACCTTATATGGATATAAATGAAATGAAATGAAATAATTTAGTGGATCTAGGGTTAGGGTGGATATGGTCTCCTGGGATTAGAGTAGCTGATCTAGTGATGTTATGGAAATCTGAATCTCATGATTAATATGTCACCAAGGGGTTGGGGTTTTGATTAGTATGTGAAATTCCTAAAGTATTCCCTAAATATATAATGAGATTTTTATGGCCTAGGTAGTGTTTTAGGGCTGGTTGGGTAAGGCATGAAAGATTTAGTCCTTACGGTAATGGGTGATATGGTTGTATGCCTTATGTATGATTGGAAACAACCTAATGAGTATGGAATAGAATCTTGATGAGTTCTATTAGTGGGATACACCTTCCAAGTATATATATGGTATGATAGAAAATATTTCATCTAGGTGATGGGTTGAGAGATCTCTTGATGGAGATGAAGAATGAGACACATGTGAGGGTTGTGATGATGATTTGATAACTTGGGATGGGAATTCTAAATTACTTAGTACAAGGAATCTTGAGATGGTCCCTTATGAGGGATATTGAGTTGTGTTATGGATTTTAATGAGTATTTGGATTTTCCACTTGAGGATAGAGTCTGGTAAGAGGAAACAAGATGTTGGAAAACCAAGGGGGCTTTCGATTTGGGATGAGACTAGTGAGAAAATGATGAGGTGGGTCTAAAGAACCCTAGTGGATTCCCATGTGGGAAAGATGAGGATTTTTATGGGTTCTTCATGGTTTTCATGTATGAATAGGGGTTATTGAGGAGAGAATAGTAAATTTTCTAGATTTTTGTAGTGATGTGTATTGAAATATAGAGCTACGTCCGAGTGACTAGCACCCTAGAGATGAGCTGGTGAGCTTGTAGGTAGGTATGTGATGTACTATTGTTTATATGTTATGTGGTGGTCCATAAAATAGTTTCTTCCACTAGGCGTGTATGAATATATGAGATGTTATAGGGTGCCTCTTCCCCCCTAAGAGGACCTCTTTGGTTATAGAAAGCATGAAATAACTTTTTACTTAAATTTCACTATAGTCAATTGACATTACAAGTTTTATAGATTTGGGATTGATCTTTATAATTCCTTTGAAGACCAAATTCTTACTTGTTAAAGGTTTTTTTTAACACCAATAAAGTCTTCCACTGTATGAGACTTATTTTATATGTCACATTACTTATTTTGTTCTTCTACTTCTATAATTTTTTACTTACTCAATAGTAGGAAAGAAAATATTGTTATACTAAATTCAGTCACAATAATATTAATTGTTGTCGATTGATAATATCAGAATTTTTCTTTGACCCAAATGATAATCAATTAAATATTAATTTTTTCACCACCTCTTCTTCTTCATTAGTTAAGAAAGTCGTTGGTTCTTCTTCTTCTTCTTTCTAGAATCATAAACTTTCATTATGATTATCAAAACAATTAAAGATTATCTCAGCATCATCACAACTATTCTCCCCTAAATAATAATCAATTTATATCAGGATAGACTATTTCACTTATTCTACACACAATGATATAAAATATTGTTTCGTTTCATATTCTCAATATCTTTAATACAAAATATCAAAAATGATAATTGTACTAGTTCTATATACTTCTTGGTGCAGAAAATTTTTCAGTTCATATTCATGCAATTATTTAACATGAAAAACATACACTATTAACTTCCTCCTATTTTGGTTTTTTCACAAATTCTTATGCATATACATCTGAATGTACACATGCACTATCTTTTCTCCACTTATTTCACTTACCTTCATGAAAACTGGTATATAGGTATACACTATCCTATGCAGATTTATATTTCATGCATTTCCACTATTAACATGTCTTTCTTATTCTCACAAACTGGTATGGATATTTAGATGTCAATGATTCTTTGGGCATGTTTTTTGTTCAATCTTTCATTCTTCGAGAAGGTATGTGAACTTGTTATACTTTACACAAGTTCTAACATGACTCAAGATTCATAAAAGTATCTTTCCTTCCGAAAATCTTATTCCTTTTTCACATAAGGTTTTATAAATGGGAAACTATATTCTTCATGTAAACCCTTCACAAAACTCTGATAATACTATATTTGATCATATATATAGAATAAGTATGTGTTTCTCCTTTGCATAACATAGTGGGATTTTATACAACTTGGACCTGTCTAGTGGAACAATTCTTAGTGAGTTAATATGAGTGTGTGAACACAAGTTAAGTGTTCATGGACTTTCTTCTCCAGGAAAGTCAGTGATCAGTTCTTCATGATAAATATGAGAATAGGACTCCCATATTCATGTATCCTAGGAGGTTTGCTGAAAATTTTCCTATTTATGTAAAATAATGCTTAGAGAATACTCTATCTTAAGAAAACAAGAGATCTCATTGAATTGCATGAATTGTAGTTTATTTTCCTCCTCAGGGATTCATTATTTATAGGAGAGAACCACTACCGCTTCTTCATATAATCATTGACTATGATCCCACAAAATATTATATGTAAATCAACACCTTTAATTCCTAATTATCTCGGTATTTTAGAAATACAACCATGTGGGATTCCTTATAATTTTAAATGTTTCGTGATGATGATAATCATGTTGTATCTTACTTTATGATCATCCTCTCCATTAGAGGATATCTTTATGTTTATGTGATGAAAAATTCATTCTCAAAATCTTCCCTTTGAATCTTAAAGGCATCACTTGTCGCAAATGGACTCAGTAACTTCATTTGTATTCAGTCATGACTTGTCTTCAATTTATCTGCAAGCATGAAAGTCATATATTCCATGCATGGATATTATCAAACTCTTCATCACATAAAAATGATCACAAAACATCCATGGAATGGTTGGTTTTATAACCATAAATTCATCATGAACATTGGAATATTGGAAGTATCAGGAAATAGATGAGGTTAAAGACGATATCCCCATCTTGATCAGATGGTCAATATAAATTTCATCAAATGGTGGGTGTTCTATATATATTTTTAAATTATAGAGGAATATTATTATGGGTGTTCCTATTCCACATCAGAATCACACTATGTTTGGGTCTTGGTTTTTTAGCAATACCTTGTCCTCAACTATTCTTCATTTAAATTGTAAATTCAATTTTCATGGCCTTTTTTTAATTCATCATGAAATAATAAAACATTTAATGTCCTTCACTTATTTCCTTGTGCAGTATATAATTTATTTTCTCATCACATCCATAACTCTTATTCACTTCGTAGAATAATCATTTTCATGGTCTTCCATTTCATGTAGGCAATGTTCTCTCATAAACACATGTATTTAACATTTAAATAACAATATCAAAAATAGCCAGAGTTATAAACTCAATGTCTTCAAAAGAACTTCCTTAAGTGAATAAGATATGAGTATTATATTCCTCATCCATTCATCCAATAAATATTTGTCTCTATTATTATTCTTGAATATCTAAGATACTTCAACTAAACATTCAGAAACTTATTTCTAACTTCTTCAATATATTAACATCAATGAAATAATTCTATTTTATTGACTACTATTTATGATCAATAAAAACCATTGAAAATAAATATAACTCATAAACTAAGTGGTCTCTAAAATACCCCCCCTTTGTATTTGTTGGAAAAAAAATCAGTGTTCTTTCTAAATTATTATGTCATTTTATAAATCTCTCCCCTTTAATTTTTTAAACTTTCACTTCACTTTATCTCCACCTTACTGAAAATAAATACAAAGTTCATGGGAAAATGGTTTCATTACATACTTAAGAAATGTTTCATCAATAATTTCACTATAAGTCTACGTGATCTACGCTCAGTGTAGAAAATAAAAGATTTCATTTTGATAAAAAAAATTCCATTACCAACTAATCATGATACCACATGAAATGAGAGATTATATAATTTCTTTAATATTTTTTCATTTTTATTCAAGGTTGAATATACTAAAGTGATATATGAACTTTTTTTAAGAAATATCAACTTGAAACTCCTACAATCACTTTAACAAACATTTCAAAACCATTCAAGTGCAATAAGTATGATAAATGGAATTAGAGAACTACCTTTATTACATAATTTATTATGTCATTGATTAACACAATTATTACCCCTTTGTGTTAAGTTTGTTATTTTAGTTAACCAAGGATGAGAGATTATTAAAATAAATATACCTTTTACAATGACATGATATTGAGGAGAATTCTAGAATGATTAGATTTGATACTAATTTAAATAATAATTATGAATTAAACATCATATTTCTTCATTTGTCTCCCCCTTAAGGGAAACACTCCTTAAAATCTTCATAATGGTGAATCTCTAAAATAATGGATTTTAAGATGTTAGATTTTTCAGAATAACCCAATATGGATATTATTACTTCTTAAATTTCATTATGTGTGAATATTATATCTTCATGATATTTCAAATCAATTTTATTACCTGGTAAAACTTTCATCTTCTTGGATAATTATTATTATGATAGAATAATTTCTGAAAAAATTCTCATAGTATGAATAGCCATTTTTCACCTTACACACATAGATTCAGATTCTTCATGTGGAATATTTTCTTTTCTTTTTTACTATCCTTTGATAGTTCTTTTTCAATTTTCCTCATTCTTTCCAAATATTATTTCTAGATAAATAAAATTTCATTAGGAACATTGGAATTAAGTTTTAATTTTCCACATGTATTCTTCTAAGTTCCATCCTTTTTATTAGTTATTTTGGATGAATCAATTTTCTTCAACTTCTTGGATTTAGAATCCAATTTCTTCCCACCATTCTTCTTGGGAGAACTTTTTCTTATAAAATTGTTCTGATTTATTTCCATGATTGATTATTATTTATTTACCAGATTTTATGGTATTCTTTTTTTATCAAATTTAGATACATGTTGAGATTATTGTTCAGCATTCTTGTGATAACTTACATTGAATAAATCATTGATGTTTTCAAGATTTAAAAATCTATTTTAAGTATACACATTATTTGGATATATAGATGTTTCATCTTTATCCCTAGATTACTCCCCCTTAACATGGGATTCATTTTTGATTTTTTATTTTGAGGGTTGTACGAACAATATAATTCATAATTCCTGAATCCATTGGAGCACCAACACTGGCCCATAAATCCTGATATTGTTATATCTTTTGTAGGAAGGTTTTTATTCTTTTTCATAACATGTTAGGATCTTATTGGGGAACCATCTTCCACATTATTTATCACATCCACCTTTGTCATGGTGGTAGGATAATCACCACCTTTATTCATCCATACTTTTACAGATTTTGTTTTCCAACCAGTAATAATAATGATAATAGATTTAGAAGTAATTTTATATGATGATATGGATGGTACAATTTTCATCACAACTTCTAGAGATAGATCATTGAAAAAAGTCATGATCTTATTATAACATATTTTAGGTAGTTTAAACTTAGAATCCTCCAGTGATCATTGAGTACCAGTAGAAAGTTTCTCCTTATTTTTTGAAATCTCAATATGTGTCTTCTCAAAATTGGCCAATTAAACTTCAAATTCTATACATTTCATATTGAGAATGGTTTTCTGATCTTCAATCATAATCATATTCTCTTCACAAAACATCTTCATTATTTAAACTTCCTCTTCATACAACTTAATTTTTTTTGAAACAAATAGTTAAACACTTTGATCTTATTTAATTTTTCTTCTAATTGTAAATCATTGACACCGGTGTTGTTTTTCAATTTATCTTCAAGTGAATGGATATATTCTTATAGATTCTTATTTAATCCTTATTTATTTTATACTTTATTAATATAATTTGAAGAAATTATTCAAAGGTCCCTCTTTTTTATTTCAAAGGCTACAACCTATCTAGAGAGATTTAAATATTCTATAATTTTTCCTTGAAAAGAATTTTACACAACATCTACTTCTTCTTCCAGTAAGGAAATTTCTTCCTGCATACTTTGAAAGACTCCACAAATACGAGAGACTATTTCTATGTGATAGAAATTTAGAATATATCTTAATATATCAATTGATATATCTTGATAATTTTTAGATTGATCATCATCACCACTTATGCTAGGATCTTATTCTTGATGAAATTTTTACAAGAATTTTCACATACCTCGTGATCACTTTCCATTCCTGGTTCACTTTAGGTAATAATATTTTTCTTATCCTTAGTAGATACTTGTGAAACATGTTCTTCACTTTCTAACACTGATATATCTTCATTATGGTAAAGGAATGGATATACTATTATTTACTCTTTTTTAGATAAGAGGGACTACTTATTCAACCTCCTTTTCTCTTTATTTCTATTATTCATCATAGTCTTGGTATAAATAGAATTTTTCTCATAGATAACTAAATATTCACTGAAACTACATTTCATTATGAACACAGTAAGGAAACTCAAATATTCAAAAGAGAATAAATTCATTGTTAATAATCTAATAGAGGTGAACTTATCCTCTAATACCAATTGAGATGACTACTTTGGGACATACCAATAAATTAGAGGGGTTTGAATTAGTTTTGGTAACTTTTTCAACAAATATTACTTTTATCACTTTTACCTATTAGACATGTTATGATATTTATTATCTTATTATCCTTTTATTATCACATTCAAGTATATGAAAGTAGTAAATTATAGAATATTATGTTTTTACAAGGTTTCCTAATCAATGAGAGTAGCTAGTCATTGGAGTGGTATGGAAGTAATCCAATCACACAACCACTAGAAAATATTCCTTTAAACTCAATTAGATCAAGAAGGTAATATCCTTTTACTTTCTTTTCACTATATTCAATTGATAGTGTAGGTTTTACAGGTCCTGGAAATATCTTTATACTACCTCTGAAGACATTCTTCTTCCTTTTTAAAAGTTATTTGTATCACCAATAAAGTATTCCAACTTATTATACTTATATTGGATCTCACAGTAATTCTTTTTTTCTTCTACTTCTTTACTTGGTTACTTTCTCAACAGCAATCTAAAAACACTTCTTATTCTAACTTCATTTAAAATAAGATGAATGTTTTGTGGATTGATAATATTATAATTATTATTTGACACAAATTATAATCAATCATATATTAATTTTTTCACCACCTATTCTTCTTCTTCATTTAAATATAGACTACATTGGTTCTTCTTCTTCTTCTTTATAGAATCACAAAATTCCTTTGTGATTATTAATACAATAGATCAACTCAGCATCATCATAATTATTCTGAACTAGATAATTATCAATTCATAGATGGGAACACTATTTCTATTCTTCAACACATAATTATATGCGATACTGTTGATGTTTTAGATTCTCAATCTCTTTGATACACAATATCAACAATGATAATTGTATCAATTCTCTATACTTCTTGGTGTAGAAAATTTCTAAATTCATATGCATGGTATTGTTAAACACTCATGAATTACCACTATTAACTTCCTTTTTGTTTTGGTTTTTCTCTACAACTGATTATGCATATACATTTACATGTATGTATGCACTATATTCTCTCCACTTTTTTCACTTCCCTTCATGCAAGCCGGTATATATGTATACATTGTCCTGTATGGTTTTAGTTATCAAGAATTTTCCACTGATCACTTGTATTTCTTCTTTACACAAACCGATGTAGATATTTAGATTTATATGATTATTTTTACATGTATTTCATTCTATCTTGAGTTATTCAATAAGTTATGTGCACTAGTTATACTTCACGCAAGTACCGCCATGGATCATGCTTCGTGAATGAAATCATGTTTTGAGGAATCATATTCCCTCATCACATAATGTTTTATATGTTGGTCACTATCTTCTTCATGAAAACCAAGTTTGGAACTCTGATAATACTATATTCATGTATATACACAAAAGTAGTATGCGTTTCTTCTTCGTGTAACACAGTGGGAGTTTATATAACTCATCACTGGATCATAGAAAAATTCATTGTGAGACACTAAAAGTGTGTGAACACTTGTCGAGTGTTCATGAATATTTTTCTTCATGAAAGTCAGTGCACAGTTCTTATTTAATCTAAACATGATCATGGGACACCCCACTTAATATATCATAGAAGGATCATTGAACCCTTTCTTATTCGTGTAAAAGAATTCTTAAAGATAACTCTATTTTAAGAAAATGATAGCTTTATCTGAATAGTTTGAATGAAATAATCTTTTCCTTCTTAGGGATTTGGTATTTATAGGCATGAATCTATGCCACTTATTTTTCTAATCATTGAACCAGTGTGAATCAGTTCCTTGAATTTCCAAAGATCTTATAATTTTAGAAATATCACCATTCAAGATTCCTTATTCATTTAAAGGTTTCATGACATCGATAATTGTGGTGTATATTTCTTCATGATCAACCTATCCCTTTGGTGATATATTCACATGCATTTGATGATAAAATCATTCTAAAACTCCTCTATTTGAATCTTGAAGGCATCACATATCACAAAAAGCCTCTTTAAATTTATTTATAGTTGGATGAGACTTTTCTTTGACTTATTCACATGAATGAAATTCATATATTTCATGCATATATATTATCAACCACTTATATATATATAAATGATCATAGAAAATCCATGGTAGGTTCAGTTTAATGATCAGGAATTCAATATGAACTCTAGCATGTTGGAAATATATGATAATGGCTGAGGATAAAGATGGTCTCCCTAACAATATCAGACAGTTGAGATCAATTGCATCTGACAGTGGGTGTTATGTCTATCTTTTCAAATGAACAATGAACAATATCACGAGTGTGCTTTTCCCACATTGGAATCATGCTATGTATAGGTTGTGGTTTATTATAAATCTCTTATCTAATCATTGTTTGATATGTATATGGGGGATCATCATGTCACACCCTGCACCACATGCCACATGGGTTGTGACACACCTATGTTGGTCCACCAGTACCTCATAGCCTAATGTGGCCTTTTGTAATGGCACATACCTCTCTGGTCCATTACTTTGTGAAAATTCATTGGTTGAAGTGTTATGGGAGGTGAAGGTGAATTATTTCAACACTTTGAAACATTTCTAGTTTTTAAGGTTCTCCAATGGTAGGTTATGACGGTGAGTTGGAATAGTGATTTGGAATAGTGAGTCAGAACAGTGAGTCAATAATGGTGGAACGTGATGGTGATTCATGATGGTGAGTCTCAATGGTAAGTCATGATGGTGACTCATTATGGTATCCCACCCAACAGTAGCTCAACCAATTATGAGTTGGGACTGATGAGTTAGAACAGTGATATATTTTTTACTATGTTATTGTTTATTTTGATGATATTATGATCTATATAGGATAGCTACCCACTAAAAATCATGGTTTTTGGTGGTCCGTAGTTGTGCATAGAATGTTTATGAATGCATGTTTGTCTACTTCTTGTTAAAAAAAGACATGGAATATGTTGACCATGTATATTTGGCTAAAATAAATGGATTCCCTAGGATCAAACTGTTTCTATCATAACCCCTGAATTAACAAGTGGAAATTGAGTGAGGAATGACTTGTTATATCTACATATTCCTTTCCTTGGTTTTTGTCATGGTGTGTTGTGTTGGAATAGTTATTACTTGTGTTGTAGTAGGGTTGTGGGAATTTAAGTATAACATGGGGTGGTTCTTGTGGTGTAATGTAATCTCAGATTGAGTGATCATTTTTTTTAACTTGGATATGGTTTTAAAGGGGTGTGTATGTGGAATCGATGGGAAGTGTTATTCAGCAGGGATGTGATCGGGTTGTATAGTTATGTGTTGTTGGGTGTGGATTTGATTTGGTGGTTTTCTGTGTAAGGATAGTGGATTGGGAGAAATGACTATGAAGAATTATGGTGGTAGTGGTTAGCGTGGGTGTTAAATATAGAGGAATGTGAAGATAATTTAGTTTATTTAGTTCTTCACCTTCTCATATTACATTGGTTGTGTTTTTTGTTGTGGCTTGTGTTTAGTAGTTTCCTAGGTAGGGATGGAATGAATTAATGAATAGTTTAAATAAAGAATGAGAATTGGTTAATTCAATTGGTTGGGGGTTATGAATTGAGTTTGTGGCAGGTTGTGTAGTTGTGCATTTAGAGGTAGCAATAAAGGTGGTATTGTGAGTTGGTTGTTGGAGGAAAGATCATTGTTTGGTCTTGAGTATTTGGTATCATATATATATATATACCTATATTTTACTTTTTTGATTTATATACGCACCCCACCCTAGTTTAGAAATATGTGTCAAACACTTCCATCATCACGGGGGAGGGTGTATTTCCCAAACATCCTGGTGGGAGGATGGTTGGAAGGCCACCCGCTCTTCCCTTCTCCATCTTCCAAGTAGTGGTAGACCAATATTCTTTGGTTTGGTAGTGGTTTGTGAGGCCCAGGTGTGTACGGTCTAGGTGTGTACGAGCCAGTTTTTTTCCCAGGAGTCTTCATGATGATATGTGTGGTTATTTCCTAGGTTTTTTCAGGATGTGATGTGGTACGTTTCCCATGTGTCTTCGGGTGGGATGTGACATGTTATATGGCCCAAGTTTCTGTGGAGGGAATGTGGTTGTGAGGTCCAGGTTTCTATAGTTGGGATGTGATGTTATTGTTTTTCCTATGTGATGGGACTATCTGTGAGTCCCATGTGTGTTTGGGTGGGTTGTGATGTGGTTCTTTCAAATATGGTGGGAGTACGAGGGTGTATTCTGTTAGGGAAGAATGGAGAAACTAGTGGGAAGTGTTGTGGGTTACCCCTATCATCTATGGTCTTACTATACTACTCTACTTGACTTTAGTTACTTGTTTATCATGCCTTGTTGAGGTTAGGTATGGCTAGAATACATTTTTATGTGATTTTGGGTTCTATTGTTTTCTTAGAGGGGCATTAGTATGCTTCTCTCACTTGTGCACAAGAGACTTTGGTTTTCTTACTAAGTATACTTGTATTCTCACTCTACATATATAAAACTATTTTCAGGTTTCTAGGAATATTACATGGATCCTACTAGACTTTACTAGCTTGGACTTTGGTATAGTTTCCATGTCACTACTTAGCCTTGTTTTTGGTATTTACTTTGGAGTTTTTATTATATTTTTAACGGTTATATTTTAAACATTCATATGGGATGGATTCTGGATTTCATTAATATATTTAGTATTTGTAGTTGTTTTGGGATGGACCATCTTATCTCCCAACCTTGTTTTCTTAAAAAGTTAAATGCCTCCCATTTTGTGAGATTGTATATCCTTGGTGTTGGTCGCCGCCCTAGGGCCTACTATAGGTGGGACTCAGGTAGTCATTATCTATTTTTCTTAAGTTCCAGTCTAGGAGGGGCATCATTAGAGAAATGGGTTCATGACAGAATGGTATCAAAGGTGATGGTTGATAGATAGGATGGATTTTGGAGTTAGGAATA
Organism: Viscum album; assembly: GCA_963277665.1. NCBI lineage: Eukaryota > Viridiplantae > Streptophyta > Magnoliopsida > Santalales > Viscaceae > Viscum > Viscum album. Next base: position 470,948,718 of record OY728132.1, read on the forward strand.
GTGAGGGTTTCATGGGTTGGTAGGGAAACCGCGTCAGGTGATCTTGGTGTGTGACATAAGATAGGGAAGACTGGCTAAGACACCAGATTATAGGGGCCCTATGATCCAATGCAAGGACTCTAGGTCTAACAAATGACCAAGTGAGGCTGCACGATTTACAAGGTAGATACCCTAGGAAATAAACATGCATCATAATGACTTGTGATATTTCCTGAATTTGGTTTTTTGGGGGAAGTTTTATTGGATAACAAAAAGTGTTAAATGAGTTAAAATGAATATAAAATAAAATTCCATACTACTCGGGCTTAAAAATTACTATTTTACCTTTTAAAGTTATGTAACCTGGTTGTCGTCCATGTAGAGACCCGAAGCTTGACATACATACACATTACATTACTTTTGTGGAATACTTAATACATAACAGAAACAGACATACAAGGATCGTAATAGTTTAGTGTCTTTGGAAACTAGGAATAAAATCTTCTAATCGTGGTGAAAGATCTTCAACATATCCCAGTAAAGATCTTCCCCTTTTTTCTTACCTAAAACATCTCTTTATATCCTAGGGAAAAGAAAACATAAAATGGGTGAGCTCAAATTCTTAGTAAGGTTAAGCATGTATAAAATAAAACATACTATATACATTTGAACATAAAAACATGAAAAAAATGTTTAAACTTCAAAAGCTTGAGCAATGACATAAAACATAGAAGTACGTAAGGAATAGATCATAAAGAAACATTAATAATGATAAAATATCATGGGAATAAAACATGTAATTGTGGAAACCATTAAGCACATGATATGATTTCCATATTAGCCAAGGCATTGCTGCCAAGATCATCTTAGTGGACAAAGTCCATTTCTGAATCGAGTTCAATCCTCATTCCAGTCCTGTATTACTGAACCGGTTTAACTTGTCGTTCCATCCATGTCTATCTCATGAGATATAAATATTTACCCAATGCATTGTAGGGAGATATAGGTCCCACCAATCTCATAATGAAATCATTCTTACTTGTGCCACAAAATAAACATACATCATTCATAATAACCCAATAAATAAAAAGGGTTTCATAAACATCATCCCATTATCACATAATCCATATAAAACAAATGGATATTTCATCATAATAAAATTAAAACCATGTAAATCATAGAGACGTTATACATGAAACATACACATATGAAATAATGTCATCTTAGATGAAAAATAGTTTTGATAAAACACTTGAAATGAATTCTTGAGAAAAATATCCTTTCTTCTTCAAAATCATTCTCTTTTCAAAAAATGTCATGCAATTTTAAAAGAAAAGTATTTTGTTGAAAATAGTCATGAAATATTTTGGAGGAAGCTTCATGAAAATAAGGCTTTATAAAACTGTAAAAATCTGTTTGTGCCGTATAAGTTAAAAAAACATTCTTCTCGTACTTTTTCCGGAAAAGTCAAAAAGTACCTCGTAATATAAAGATTCCATACATACCATGTAGTAAAACTCAAAAATGGTTAAAAAGGACACTAAAAATACATAAAAACACTTTTAGAAAACATGGACATGGATGATAACAACAACACCAGTAAATACTTACGTATAATCAATCTCGGATAAAAAATGAGATTTGCAAAATTATCCATTACCTTATGTCCGATATGATTAGTATGTATCTGAAACTCTTGTATAATGATTTAAATAATATCATTGACTTATTATAGAATCATATTTATTTTTATGATATCATATGTGGTTTACTTATGACTTTTTATTACCCGTTCTTTTGTAAATTTCATGTTAAAGAGTGTTTTGGGTAAAATCGTTTCATTTGTCATTCGTGTTTTGACTTGTTATTATTCATATGATTACTTAGATCATGATTAATTAATTCCAGAATATAAAAAATGATTTATATATAATATATATTCAGAATATACATATATATAGTAGATCGATAAATGGAAAGAAATACATTGTTCATGGAGACGGTAGGCTGTACGTACGCATGAATGTTGTTTTCGTTTCCTTATTGAGTTGAGTGGAATTAAGTAGATGACATAAATTTATATATATACATAAATCTAGTAGATTTGTAATGTCATATATTTCATTATTATTGTTTATATATACTTTATAATCATTCTTAAATGGTTAACATGGAGAATGAATCTCATCGTGTCGTGGGGATGGTAGTCCGTACGTACGCACGAGCGATGATATCATTCCCATAATTATAGAATTGAATTGGATAGGATGATACAATATATCATAATCAGTATGATGTTATAATAACTGTGTATAGTTATTATTTACACCATTATACCCATCCAATGTAAGGTGGTGTTGGAAAAATAAATTACACCACGGCGTGGAGACGGTATTCCGTATGTATGCACACGCGGTGATTTCATTTTCCGTAGGATGGATAGATGGTGAAATAGGGTTGTTTCATACTTCTAATAACATATCAGTATATGAGTGATACTTATGTTATTATTTCATAATGAAACAACTAAAGAAGAAGAAGTAGAAGAAGAAATAAAGTTGAAAGAATCGGTAACGGACATTACCTCTTCTTTGAAGCGCCTCTTTGAGACCTCCACTTAGGGCACTAAAATTGGTCTTTGAAGAATACCAGGACCTCTAGGATGTTTCTAGTGAAATTTATAATGTAAATGGGTAGGTATTGGACGAGCTTGAAGGCTCAAATTGGTGTGAGGAGGAGAGGGAGGAGGTGCCCTTTTATAAGGGAGGAGAGGGGAAACTTTGGAAATCTTAAAAATATTAATTTATAATAAATCTAACCCCACTTAAAAACCTCAAAAAATGACTCATATGAAAATATAAGATGATATAGGGTTTTAATATAATCATCCAATAAAATTTAGACATGTTAGAAAATTATTTTAAACATTATCAACTTGATTTATCCTTACTTAATCAATTTTATTTTATTTGTGGTAATAACATTATAAATTTTAAATTATAACAAATAATTACTTATTTATTGTGAATTTTCCATAATTGGATTCTTTATAACATTATAGACCATATAAATTTAAATTTATAATTTTTATATATTTTGGTGATTTTTAAACAATTTTAAAATATGTTATTTTTATAAAATAACAATATTGTCAATTTTGACACTATTCATTTATTTGAATTTAAATAAAATACATACAGAAGATATGTTCAAAATAAAAGCTTTAATAGATTCATAAAAGGTCATATGTATCTATAAAATTAGTGGAGAACATTAAATAGTTCATATAATATTTATTTTATTATTTTTAAAACCATTTATTTGGTTTATCTCTTAATAAAATAATTACAATAACATTTTTTTATAATTATTTAATATACTTATTTGTTGCATAAAAATTAAAAATAAAATCCTATGACGAATATAAATATATTAAACTTTACAATAATACTTTTTCTAGAATTTATCATCTAAAAATCACAATATTTAAATTGTTATATTTATTAAATTATGAAGGTGACAACTTTGGCATCATTTAAAATAATAAAATATAAGTGTCATAATCAGTATTATAACACTCCAAACGGTTATATTTTAGGTAATTGGAAGCTTATGGTGTATATATATACTACCAATAAGTTTTGGTCAGGTTTGTGGAACTTTTAACGGGTATTATTATTTCAATAAAAACTATATTACTGATTTTTCACTTAATAAATAATTTCTGCATCATTAATGTATCACCATTAATGACAATTATTTAATCCCTAAATATTCTAAATAAATTATCATGATGTAGATAATTTAATTATATTTCTGTAGACTATTCATGTTTGAAGTTTCATGAAGTTTATCACTAAATTAAAATTAATATACTTATAAGATTTAAGAGAGTGACATGTTGTCACTTTCTTTGGTTTTAATAATAATTAAGTTACTTTCATGGACAAAAGTCCATTAAATGATTCTAATCTGACCCTTAGGTGATATGGGTCGACCTTTAGTCATCCAATAGGATTTTGGCAGATGTTAGGGTAATTTTATAATCTTATATTTACCCTTAATTACCGGATTTACCTTTAACTATGGTAAATAAAATTTACCGTAGTTACTATTCATAATGCCCAAAAATAAAAAGTAGCCTATTAATATAATTTGGACCCACTGATTCCAAATATGTAATCCATTTTTCCAAATTCTTTACACAGAAGTTGCAGAAATTAAATTAAAATTAATCCCTTTGTCAAAAGAAAACGGGTTTTTGTTTAAAACATTTCAAAAGATTGAATTGATTTAACCTACGAATTCAAGGTAAAATCAATGATAATGACATACATTATCTTAAATGGTAAAAATATATTCTATTTATACTTTAAAACCATTCAATATTATAATTTAACCATATAAATTATTGCGATGAAAAAAGTTGTTTTAAATTAAAATATAGCGTGTTTTTACTATTCATCAAAATATGAAAGTTACCAGAATAATATGAAAAATTTATCCAAAGTAAATTTTTATTTCTTTATTCCAAAGAAGAATTTTATTTTGTAAAATTTAACTTATAAACATGTCAAAAACTATATTTAAATTGGGTGCTCCATCAAAAGGTGGCAAAACTGTATTTTTTGAAAAATTCTTATTTTACCCAAAAAATTTATTTTGTTCTTATAACATATTCTAGAAAATGTGTAAAATGAATAATAATGTTATAAAATTAAAAATTTAGTTAATAATATTCATAACGTCTAGTTCATAATAATATTATAATAATATATCGTTGTTTAGTAAAACCCGGTATTGCGTACAACACACGCTATCGAGGAAGGTTGCGATTGCGTGTAATGCAAGCCAATTTAGGGTTGCGTGTTGTGCAAGAATCCTTCATTGTTTTGTATAACAGAATACAACCATATTTAATTTATACATTTAATATATATATATATATATTCAATGTTGCGTAGAATAACTATTATCAAAATTGTGTGTAACACGATCCAATAATAGTGTTGTGTATACTGAAAGCTAATACAGTGTTGCGTATAGCGCAAGGTAATCTTGGTGTAGTATACAACACAAGATTAATGAAGTTAAAAGAATATTTTTCATAAAATCTCGGGGTGTTACATTCTACCCCCCTTAAAATGAATTTCGCCCTCGAAATTCGTCGGGGTTATAAATGGTTTACTACTCGAAATTTTGTTTAATAGAAACCCACATCGTAAGAAGGAATACCAAAACATGGCTTTAAAAACAAAAGTATGAAATGTAACGGTTACCCAAATTAACTAATCACTGGGTTTCCACATAGGAGAACATAGGTGAAAATATGGATATGGAAGAGAAACCTAACCATCATGTTCTGATGGAGAGTGGTAGAGAACATGGCTATGAAAAATCCAAAAATCACAAAGCTATAGATTTGTGATGATCTAAGGTACCATCTGATTCATCGGATATAAGGGAACTAGGACAACATTTTTGGTTTTCAAGATCATTTCCCTAAATTTGATGAATTAAAAGAAATACTTACATGATTTTGGTACAATCTCACTGTTGTTCGTGAATTGAACAATTTCCACTTCATCCCTTAAAGAAATGAAGTTGAATTTGTTATTCGTGATGTGTTAGCAGATCATGTGATAGAATGATGGGTCATTCCATCTGTTTCAAACAAAAGGTTAGAAAAAGTTATAAGTCCATCTTATAGTTAGATTAATCGTTTATGGTTCCAAAAATGAACTTGTACTTCATATATCATACCGCTTAATAAAATAAAACTAGTTTCTACTAACCAGGGACTTCCTGTAGGCCAGTGGTAGGCGATAAAGGCCAGTCGCACTTCGGTTGTGGGTTTGATTCCCACAGCCTTGTCCGACGCGATGGGCAGTTTCCCGTCCTGCAGGTTGTCCTTTTTCTAAAACTACATTACCATAACATCCCATCAATAATATCGAAAAAAGTTCTATCCTTAAACAATACTGACTTATGTCCAACATAATCCATTCCAATCTTTAAGATTATCTAAAATACTTTGGTCCAAGCTCATAGTATAAAGAAAATGATTACTTGAAATGTCACATAACAATCACGTGAATTCCATCATAAGATATATCTTGTTGGTCAAATTACAAACATGTGAATACCTTAATCATGTATTCTCTTGAAAAATGAATACCCATTTAACCTTAGTGAAAACATGAATGCTGTCAAAAGTTAACTCTTTCCACATACCAAAATCCCAAAATTTCTATATAATCAAACCATAATATCACTTAGTCCTTATATCAGTAATGAGATCATGAATACAATCAAACATCTCATTAACTTCTTATACCTTCATTATGCACATATCATCTACTTTCCAAAAATATCTGAATAACATTCCATGGTTACTGGTACCATCCAACATATACTTTCATATAATTTAGAAAAAACAATAGTGTAACAATCCTTAGATGATTCTTTATTCCATAGTACCATACATTATTCTTTATAAACATACAATCATTCCACTAACTTCTTAAACCACTAGCTGAGATTCGTCATTTTTTTCATCTCATATTTCATTTGTAGTCTCTTCATCATCAACAACATAAATACTACCCATATGACCATACAGATTCTCTTCATGAGACTTTCCCTTAGGGCATTGGTTTTCATAATACCCGTACATTCCACATTTAAAACATTTAACCATTGTTGATGTCGTATAAATACCATTATCCTCATCCATGGTGTTAACTGAACCTTTTACTTTGCACTTACTGGCTTTATGTCCTTATTTTCCAAACCCAAACCATCTTCTAGTTCCTTTAAAACATTCTCCTTGATACCTCTTCCCACATGATTTACATAGGGGAAATTGAACTTTCTTTCCTCTATGATCACCATGAAACTCCATATTTCTCTTATTAGACGAGTCAGGAAACTTACCAAATTTGAGTTTATTGATCATATTATGAGATTGCTGATTCGGGATAATAATGATGTTTGGACTTCCAAATCCCGTTTCATTTGGTTTCTCATGAAGAGCATCATTCCATTGTCCGTCATATCCTCCATTATTGTGAATCTTCCTATTTCCAGCCATTTTCTAAAATCCAAAAAGAATAGTGTGAGAGTCAAAAATCATGCTAGGTAAAAAATCAAAGTAAAGGGGAAGTACCCTCAATATCTAACATATTAGGTTAAATTCAAAGATCGTTAGCGCAATTCTAGGACTATAACCTATACGTATACTTAACCTTAGGGAAATCCTTAGACATACCTTAGACATATCTCTAAGGATCTCACTAAAGTTCTCGCATCCTAGTTTCCAAAGGTTGACTAAACCTTTCCTCTGATACCAACTGTAGAGACCCGAAGCTTGACGTACATGGACATTACATTACTTTTGTGGAATACTTAATACATAACAGAAACAGACACACAAGGATCATAATAGTTTAGTGTCTTTGGAAACTCGGAGTAAAATATTCTAATCATGGTGAAAGATCTTCAACATCTACCAGTAAAGATCTTCCCCTTTTTTTCTTACCTAAAACCTTTATTTATATCCTAGGGAAAAGAAAACATAAAATGGGTGAGCTCAAATGCTCAGTAAGGGTAATAATGGATAAAATAAAACATACTATATACATTTGAACTTAAAAACATGAACATAATGTTTAAACTTCAAAAGCTTGAGCAATGACATAAAATATGGAAGTACGTAAGGAATAGATCATAAAGAAACATTAATAATGATAAAATATCATGGGAATAAAACATGTAATTGTGGAAACCATTAAGCACATGATATGATTTCCATATTAGCCAAGGCATTGCTTCCAAGACCATCTTAGTGGACAAAGTCCCTTTCTGAATCGAGTTCACTCCTCATTCCAGTCCTGTATTACTGAACCGGTTTAACTTCCGTTCCAGCCATGTCTATCTCCTGAGATATAAATCTTTACCCAATTAATTTGAGGGAGATATAGGTCCCACCCATCTCATAATGAAATCATTCTTACATGTGCCACAAAATAAACATACAACATTCATAATAACCCAATAGATAAAAAGGGTTTCATAAACATCATTCCATTATCACATAATCCATATAAAACAAATGGATATTTCATCATAATAAAAGTGAAACCATTTAAATCATAGAGACGTTATACATGAAACATACACATATGAAATAATTTCATCTTAGATGAAAAATAGTTTTGATAAAACACTTGAAATGAATTCTTGAGGAAAATATTATTTCTTCTTCAAAATCATTCTCTTTCCAAAAAATGTCATGCAATTTTAAAAGAAGAGGATTTTTTTGAAAATAGTCATGAATGCTTTTGGAGGAAGCTTCATGAAAATAAGGATTTATAAAACTGTAAAAATCCGTTCGTGCCGTATAAGTTAAAAAAACATTCTTCTCGTACTTTTGCTGGAAAAGTCAAAAAGTACCTCGTAATATAAAGATTCCATACATACCATGTAGTAAAAGTCAAAAATGGGTAAAAAGGACATTAAACATACATAAAAAAACTTTTATAAAACATGGACATGGATGATAACAATAACCCCAGTAAATACTTACGTATAAGCAATCTCGGATAAAAAATATGAGATTTGCAAAATTATCCCTTACCTTATGTCCGATATGCTTCGTATGTATCTGAACCTCCTGTATAATAATTTAAATAATTTCATTGACTTATTACAGAATCATATTCATTGTTATGATATCATATATGGTTTACTTATGATTTTATATTACCCATTCTTTTGTAAATTCCTTGTTAAAGAGTGTTTTGGGTAAAATCGTTTAATTTGTCATCCGTGTTTTGACTTGTAATTATTCATATGATTACTTAGATCATGATTACTTAATTCCAGAATATAAAACATGATTTATATATAATATATATTCAGAATATACATATATATAGTAGATCTATAAATGGAAATAAATACACCGTTCATGGAGACGGTAGGCCGTACGTACGCATGAACGCAGTTTTCGTTTCCTTATTGAGTTGAATGGAATTAAGTAGATGAAATAAATATATATATATACATAAATCCAGTAGCTTTGTAATTTCATATATTTAATTATTATTTTTTATATATACTTTATAATAATTCTTAAATGGTTAACATGGAGAATGAATCTCATCGTGTCGTGGAGACGGTAGTCCGTACGTACGCACGAGCGATGATATCGTTCCCATAATTATTGAATTGAATTGGATAGGATGATACAATATATCATAATCAGTATGATGTTATAATAACTGTGTATATTTATTCTTTACACCATTATACCCATCCAATGTAAGGTGGTGTTGGAAAAACAAATTACACCACGGCGTGGAGACGGTATTCCGTACGTACGCACGCGCGGTGATTTCGTTTTCCGTAGGATAGATAGATGGTGAAATAGGTTTGTTTCATACTTATAATAACATATAAGTATATTATTTATACTGATTTTATTATTTCATAATGAAACAACTAAATAAGAAGAAGTAGAAGAAGAAATAAAGTTGAAAGAATCGGTAACGGACATTACCTCTTCTTTGAAGCGCCTCTTTGAGACCTCCACTTAGGGCACTAAAATTGGTCTTTGAAGAATACCAGGACCTCTAGGATGTTGATAGGGAAATTGATAAGGGAAATGGGCAGGTATTGGCTGATCTTGAAGGATCAAATTGGTGTGAGGAGGAGAGGGAGGAGGTTCCCTTTTATAAGGGAGGAGAGGGGCACCTTTGGAAATCTTAATAATATTAATTTATAATAAATATAACCCCATTTAAAAACATCCAAAAATGAATCATATTAGAATATAAGATGATATAGGGTTTTAATCTCATCATCCAATAAAATTTATACATGTTAGGAAATTATTTTAAACATTATCAACATGATTTATCCTTACTTAATCAATTTTATGTTATTTGTGGTAATAAAATTCTAAATTTTAATTTATAACAAATAATTACTTATTTGTTGTGAATTTTCAAGAATTGGATACTTTATAACATTATAGACCATATAAATTTGAATTTATAATTTTAATATATTTTTTTGATTTTTAAACAATTTTAAAATATGTTATTTTTATAAAATAACAATATTGTCAATTTTGACACTATTCATTTATTTGAATTTAAATAAAATACATACAGAAGATATGTTCAAACTAAAAGCTTTAATATATTCAAAAAAGGTCATATGTATCTAGAAAATTAGTGGAGAACATTAAATAGTTCATATAATATTTATTTTATTATTTTTAAAACCATTTATTTGCTTTATCTCTTAATAAAATAATTACAACAACATTATTGTATAATTATTTAATATACTTATTTGTTGCATAAAAATTAAAAATAAAATCTTATGATTAATATAAATCTATTAATTTTCACAATAATACTTTTACTCGAATTTATCATCTTAAAATCACAATATTTAAATTGTTATATTTATTAAATTATGAAGGTGACAACTTTGGCATCATTTAAAATAAAATAATATAAGTGTAATAATCACTATTATAAGACTCCAAACGGTTATATATTAGGTAATTGGATTCTTATGGTGTATATATATACTACCAATAAGTTTTGGTCAGGTTTGTGGAACTTTTAATGGGTATTATTATTTCAATAAAAACTATATTACTGACTTTTCACTTAATAAATAATTTCTTCATCATTAATGTATCACCATTAATGACAATTATTTAATCCCTAAAAATTATAAATAAATTATCATGATGTATATAATTTTATTAGATTTCTGTATACTATTCATGTTTGAAGTTTCATGAAGTTTATCACTAAATTAAAATTAATATACTTATAATATTTAAGAGAGTGGTATGTTGTCACTTTCTTTGGTTTTAATAATAATTAAGTTATTTTCATGGAAAAAAGTCCATTAAATGATTCTAATCTGACCCTTATGTGATATGGGTCGACTTTTAGTCATCCAATAGGATTTTGGCAGATGTTAGGGTAATTTTATAATCTTATATTTACCCTTAATTACCTGATTTACCTTTAACTATGGTAAATAAAATTTACCATAGTTACTATTCATAATGCCCAAAAATAAAAAGTAGTCTATTAATATAATTTGGACCCACTGATTCCAAATATGGAATCCATTTTTCCAAATTCTATACACAGAAGTTTCAGAAATTAAATTTAAATTAATCCCGTTGTCGAAAGAAAACGGGTTTTTGTTTAAAACATTTCAAAAGATTGAATTGATTTAACCTACAAATTCAAGGTAAAATCAATGCTAATGACATACATTATATTAAATGATAAAGATATATTCTATTTATACTTTAAAACCATTCAATTTTATAATTTAACCATATAAATTATTGCGATGAAAAAAGTTGTTTTTAATTAAAATATAGCGTGTTTTTACTATTCATCAAAATATGAAAGTTACCAGAATAATATGAAAATTTTATCCAAAGTAAATTTTTATTTCTTGATTCCAACGAAGAATTTTATTTTGTCAAATTGAACTTATAAACATGTCAAAAACTATATTTAAAGTGGGTGCGCCATCAAAAGGCGGCAAAACTGCATTTTATAAAAAATTCTTATTTTACCCGAAAAATTTATTTTGTTCTTATACCATGTTCTAGAAAATGTGTAAAATTAATAATAATGTTATAAAATTCAAAATTTAGTTAATAATATTCATAACGGCTAGTTGATAATAATATTATAATAATATATCGTTGTTTAGTAAAACCCGGTATTGCGTACAACCCACGCTCTCGAGGAAGGTCGTGATTGCGTGTAATGCAAGCCAAGTCAGGGTTGCGTGTTGTGAAAGAATCCTTCTTTGTTTCGTATAAAATAATCCAACCATATTTCATTTATAAATTGAATATATATATATATATATACTCAATGTTTCGTAGAATAACTATTATCAAAATTGTGGGTAACACGATCCAAGAATAGTGTTGCGTATACTGCAAGCTAATACGATGTTGCGTATAGCGCAAGGTAATCTTGGTGTAGCATACAACACAAGGAATTAATGAAGTTAAAAGAATATTTTTCATAAAATCTCGGGGTGTTACAGTCCATGTGTGAATCAGGTAGTTGAGGATCATCAGGCTAATCAAGTTGATCAAAGGAGGTTTGATCCAATGGTGGAGGAAAACCAATGGAAAAAACGTTATGTGTTTTTTAATGATATGACTTGGGAAAGTATAAGGTCGGTGTTTCAGACATGGATATGGAGAGTTGTATTGAGGATATTGAGTTCACCTTCAGTTTGATCTAGGCTTTAACAGAGTATTGGGTTCTTTTGGTAGTGATCCAGATGTGGGGAGTTGCACATCAGTGGTGGAAATTATACATGGGGGATAGGAAGGAGGCTGACGTTCTATGGATCAATTTTGTTAATGAGTTCCAAGATTAATTCTTTTCATCAACCATGAAGGTTGAGAAGAGTCAAGAGTTACTCTCCCTCTAGCAGGGAAGTATATTATTATGGGAGTTGGGGATTAAGTTCAAGGATCTGCTTTGTTTTCCCCCAAGTCTCTTTTCGGATGAGTCTCATGAGACATGCCAAGAGGAGTCACTTCATACTTCTATCCCGTAAAGGGGTACTCCCTTTACATTGCTAATGTACATGGAATTTTAGAAGAAGGTGGTAGTTATTGATCGGATTCACTCATGAGGAGGTCTACCATGAGAGGGGAGCTAGTAGGATTATTCAAGAGGTAGGGTTACCAGCAGCAGGTCTCAGGTACCAGGGCCTTTGAGGTTTTGAATGGTGGGGATTCGACCTCAACAGTTCTTGTTTCGACCTCCTGGTCCTCATGCATTTACTATGGGTTTGGGGATGATGTGTTTACTTTTTGGGGTTCTCAAAAATCTTCAAAATCAGTGTCCAATTGTCGTTCTAGCTCATTATGGTAGAGGTGGTTAGGTTCTGCGCCAACCTCAGCAGTAGTTTCCAGCTAGGCCATTTCAGCAGCAGGTAATGCAAGCTCATTCTCCACTGAGGGGATATGGAGAAGTTAGAGTCCAACCACATGGTGTTCCTTAGATATCTTAAACGATTCATAGCCATGGAGGTGGTTTTTAGTAGAGGGGAATATGATATGGGTGTGTTTAGTCACACACAGCAGAGGCAGCAGTTCCAGTAGGTCTAGAGATCATTAGAGGTACAATCAGTTTATTTAGTACCCTTGGTTGTTATTTGTTTGATTTAGGATATTTACACTTCTTTATTGCATCTTCTCTATCCCATTCTCTAGGAATAGATGTAGAGAGGCTTCTCCTACCCCTGGTGTTGAGTACAATATTCCTTGGCTCGACCATCTTGTTTGATGTGTGATGGGGGATGTATACTGATTATGGGGACACATTAATCTCATGGGGATATCCTCTACTACAAATGGAACTATGTGATGTTATTATCAGCATCTAATAGTTGTATTCCATTCATGTTTTTATCAACTGCTTCTAGATAAGAGTCGTGTTTTCAAATGTGGATGGATATAGTGTGGTTTTTGTTGGTGAGTAGAGCTATCAGTTGGGCAGTTGGCATGTAGAGTCCCTTCTTTCCTTATTGGATGAGATAATAGTGGAATAAATAGAGGTTGGTATGGTGTAGGTTTCTGGAGTATTTGAGTAATTATTTGATTTTTTCCCCAAGGAGATTGTGATTATAACACCTTAACATGAGGTTAAGTTCGGGATAAACATACTGCCTGGTGATTTTTCAATTTTGATGGATCTTTATCATATATAACCTTCTTATTTGAAGGATCTGAGGATTTAGATATATGATCTGATGAAGAATGGATTTATATGTCCCAGTGTGTTGTTGTGGGTTTCTCTAGTGTTGTTATCAAATAAGACAGACGGTGGTCTAAGGTTATTCATAAACTAGAGGATGTTGAATCAGGTAAAAATCAAGAACTGTTACCCTCTTCCAAGGATAGATGATCTTCTCAACTAGTTGAGAGGGGAAAGTTTGTTTTCTAAGATAGATCTATGTCCTGGATATCACCAACTAAGGGTGAAGTAGAGATATATATTTAAGACTACTTTTAGATATAGGTATGGTCACTTCACATTCGTATCCATGTTTTTAAGGGTTATGAATGCACTAGCCATATTCATGGGACTCATGAACTCCACCTTCCATAAGTTCTAAGATCATTTAATCATTGTATTCATTAATGATATCTTGATCTACTCGATGTCATAGGAGGAGCATGTCGAGTATCTCAAGACCATCTTGTAGGATCTTCGGCACCACCAGATCTATTAATTTTTGTCCATGTGTAAGTTCTTGACATGAGAGGTGCATTTCCTTGGGCATGTGGTGTCACAACAGGGTGTGGCGGTGGACCCATCAAAGGTTGAAATATTTTTTTCTTCAGAAACACACAATAATGTGGCATATGTTCACAGTTTTCTTGGTATTTTAGACTCTTATTAGAAGTTTGTACCAGATTTCTCTCATGTTTTATCTCTATTACTATATCTAAGTAGAAAAGACCAAACTTTTGTGTGGATTTAGCAATTACAGGAAGTGTTCGGTTATCTGAATGGGAATTTTTTCTATGCTCTAGTTTCCAGAAGAAGGGGTGATGTTTGAGGTGTTCTGTGATACTTCCTGTGTAAGTTTGGGATGTGTCTTGATGTCATAATAGGCAGTGCTCTCTTATGGGTCTAGTAAATTACGTCCCCATGAACGTAATTATTCCACCCATGATTTGGAGCTAGCAGTGGTCATGTTTGCGTTGTGGAAATAGTAGCTCATTGGATAAAAATTTTTTATCTTCACAGATCACAAGAGTTTGAGTTGTATCATTTCCCAGTGATATTTGAACTTGTGATAGTGGAGGTGGATAGAGTTTCTTCAGGAATATGATTTCAATATCTCTTACACCTCAAGAAAGGAAAATGTTGGGGCCAATTATTTGAGTAGTAATTTAAATGAGGAGGTTGTTCAAGAATCTTCAGATGATTGTAAGGTAATTGAGGAGTTGGATGCCTTGCACTTGGATGCAAGAGGGGAAAATGGTAGAGGCTATTTGTTTCAGATGAAGGTGAAGTATTCTATGATATAGAAGGTGGAGGAGTCTTAGTGTGGAGGACATAGAGATAGAAGTGATGCATGATCATGTTGTCCATGGTGATGCTCCAGAAGGATGGCCAGAGGATGGTCGTAATTAGATGTTATTCCAATGAAGTTTGTTTGTTCTAGTGGAAATTTTCTAGGGAGTCCTTCACGAGTTTCATAGATTAACCTTAATGGTACATATAGAAATTTCCAAGATGTACCATGGCTTGAGGATGTAGTTTTGGTGGCCTGAGATGAAACGGGAAGTGGCAGAGTTTGTGGCGAAATGCTTAGTGTACCAGCAGGTGGAGGCTAAGCACTATGTTCCCAGTGGTTTGTTGCATCCCTTATAAGTCCCTGAGTGGAATTGGGATGAAATATCAATGGATTTATTCATAGGGTTAGCGAGAGCTCAGGGAGGATATGATGTTATCTTGGTGATAGTGGATCAGTTGATGAAATTATCCCACTTCTTAGCGATTAAGGAGTCAGGCATAGTGGATTCCTTGGCAAAGAGGTATGTGGATGAGGTGGTGTGGATGCATGGAGTTTTATGATCCATTTTCTTAGATTAGGATACAAATTTTACCTCACAAGTTTAGGGGTATTATAGCATGACTTTGGAACTCAGTTATGCCTAATCACTGCCTTACACCCTCAAACTAATGGGCAGATAGAGCAGACTATCCAGATGCTAGAAGACATTTTGCGAGCATGCATCTTTGACTTTAGAATATCTTGGGTATTAAACTTTCCCTTGGTAGATTTTTCATATAATAACAGCCATCACTCTTCCATTTTCATGGCTCCATTAAAAGCTTTTTATGGAAGACAGTGTCTTTCTTCATTGTGCTAGACAGAGGTTGGGGATATAGTTGTTCTTGGTCTTGAGGTGGTGCATAGCATTATAGATAAGGTTCATCTCATTTATGAGAGGATTAAAGCGAATCAGGACCAGGAAAAGTATTGTGTTTCTCGTAGGAGGAGGCCCTTAGATTCTTAGGTTGGGTACCACGTGTTCTCGAAGCTTTCTCTTCAACATGAAAAGCAAAGGATTTGTAGAGGGAGTAAGCTTTCTCCCAAGTTCATCGGACCCTTTGAGGTTGTCACAAACCGACCCAACATGGCTCGAACCGCGACTCCCCAAGCCCGCCTCCAATATTCTAGGGGCTAGTGACCCACGCCGAGTAGGCTATCACACTGATGCAATGAATTATCCTAATGTACCTGTACACACACACCCACATACACTCCATGAAACAGTGCAGAGATATATAAAACTAAAAATAAAATGCATGCATACATCTATACCAACCTAGAGTACAATAGAAGTACGAAAGGGAAAAACAGGGTCCACCAAAAGATAACTAAAAAGCATACAACCTACTTAGAATGAGGGAAACGGTGCCAAATGCACCCACAAGTAAGCTCCTCAGTATAGCTCTAGTAAACACCCTAGTCAGTATTGCTCACAAAGCTCTGCCTACTTCGGGACCTCCTGGGACTCTGTCGAAAGGTCTGTGGTCTGTACAAGACACAAACATGTGCAGCAAAATCCCGTGCAGGGCTGAGTATAAAAATATTGAGTAGGCACCCCCAAAACCCCAAAATAAAAGGTAGCAACTAAAAGGCAACATTCAGCTCATCACAGCCAGAGGGAACCCAAACAAGAGAGAAACTCCACCTCCAGACCATCCTTAGCTAAACACAACTAGTCAGATTAGCTCGGGTGTATGCCCATACATACCCCATGAACATCCTCTTTGGTATATTCCCATACATATACCATAAACAACTAGATATACTCATTTCACGCACCAAGCCTCATGAGTTTCCGACCTTATAAGCAGTGACAGGTTTTACTCAAAGCTCTAAGGCTTACACAAACTAGAAGAACACACTACATGAGCTCTGTCATCCCAGATGACACGCGTCTGAGATATACACTCTATCAGGCCTCACACCACCACCCCGGATGGCCCATACGAGAGAACACACTCATTTTACATCATCCTTAAGAAAATCATACTAAAAAAACAGAATTACCAAACTCCTCAGATAGGGGATCACTCCAAGGGTCCACTAGGGGATACAAGAACCCACTCTGGTAACTCGTAGATCTCATAGATAATGGATCACTCCCAAGATCCACTAGGGGATACCAAAACCTAATACGACATTCCAAAAATCACATCACTCAGATAGAGGATTGTCTCCCATGTGAAGATGGTCGCAACGATGCCAGAAACCCCATCTGGTATAACTCACAATGTAAGGGATGGAACCGGTGATTCACCAACCGTACTAAAACCACACACTGGGTAGGGGATCATATAACCAACAATTCCACAACCCTATAGAAACCACATGTTGTGTAGGGGATCATATAACCAACAATTATTCAACCCTACTGAAACCACACGTTGAGTAGGGGATCGTTTACCCAACAATACCACAACCCTACTAAACGGACCACTGCATAGGGGATAATATTATCAATGATGCCTCAAACCCTATGAATATGACCTGGTACATAGGGGATCACTTCCTGTGTATAATCTGTCACAACGATACCAAGAACCCGATCTAGGGAAGTGAAGCTAGAGGATCCCACTCTGAACCCACCAGAGGGATGCCACAACTCTATCAAGAAAATATCTTATCAAGGTGACCAAAAACCTATAATAGGGTTGTAATTCCACAAAAACACTCATAGGAATGAACCAAGGGAGTACACTTAATCATTATTGGTCCAAACGTCACTAACTCGAGCGACCAGCAACATCAGCACACCGCGCACCTCCTAGGTCCGAAACGAGTCCACCACTAGGTTCTACATGGAAAAACACACATGATAGGCTATTTACTCACCCAAAATAGAAAACCAATGAAAAGGTATTATTCACCATAGCAAGCCATGTGGGGCCCACACCTAGATCCCGAATCTCATCGAGTGGACCACACCGTTGTGATCCCCTTGAAAAAACACATGATATCAACTACTCGTTAATCTATAGTGGACACATGACAGAAAAGTCACATTTCTCTATAAACGCCAAAAACCAATCTCATGGGGCCCACACCCTGATCACTGTCCTAGATCCTGGAAACTATCTTGAAATGTCCCCCTTATTATTATGATCACACCGTCACTGATGGTGCGTCAATCAGACGAACCATGCAAACGTTTTGGCTGGCCAAAGCAAAATAATAATAAAATATTATTATTATTTCAACGTTTTGTAGACCTATCCCTTGAACCCAACTCATAAAATTTTCAAAGTGATCTCAGAAGGACCATCTAGATGCAAGGAATGTGTCTCCATAAATGGCCCGCAAATCAGAGTTACGGTTTGCATGTTACAAGGGTTTAAAGAACTCTAGGAAAACCTTAGTCGTACCACTACATGTCTCGCCAGAAACCACCATGCCACCGCCAAAAACTATTGTGCCGCCTCTAGAAACTGCTACATTTCCACCGCCCTCGCCGTAATCCGCCATGGCCGCTGCCAGAAACCAGGTTTTCCATCGGAAAACTTCCAGGAGCCACTCGGAACACCTCGATGCCCCAAATTCAGATTTGAAACATGTTTCAGAAAGCTCGGGACCTGAACTACACAACTATTATAAATATTTGAAGAAAAAAACAAATAAATGGGATCTAGGATTTTAAAACTCAAATATATTACCTTTTAACGTATCGCCGATGCTTTGCGTGCTCCGCTGCTACCACTGCTTGACCATGGTGCGCCCGCCATCAAAATTGGAGCTCAACAGCACCTCATTTTTTAATTTCCGCAAATTTATCATTGAAGGAGGTAGGATGGGGTTGTTGTGCGTACAAATTGGGGGAAGAGAAGATTAGATTTTTTTTAACAAATATCAGCTCAACTTCCAGGACCGACATGCCCCCGACCCGACACCCGGTGCTGACAAAGATTATGTCATGCCTAGGATAAACACGGAATTCTGGACTCAATCATGATCTCATAATTTTGTTATGGGACTCCATTCAGGAGTTATTTGAGCTGATACCCATAAATAAACCTGTTCATTTATTTATGAAAATTCCACTGGTCACCTTTTTCTACAGCATGCCTGCGCTCAAAAAGTTTACACCTCGCCTAGGGTAAACGATATGCTTTGGATGCAACTATGCCCTTAGATTCCTAATCTGAGCTACCGTTTAGGATATAACGCATTCTATACTTGTGCATAGTATAAAAATACTTAATATTTTTATAAAATTAATTTTGGGCACACCGAGCCCCAGAATCTCACGTCATCTTCACGCCTAACTCTGAAAATATTTGTAGGAATATTATAAAGTTTGATAGGTCCAAAACCCAAATCTCTATCGAGGAGTCGGGGAGAGTTGGTGAGGAGGCATACTAATTGGAATGGCCACCACATTTGGAGAGTATCCATGATGTATTACACATCTCACATCACTGTTAGTATTTTTATGATAACTCCCATGTAATGGACTAAGGATATTTGGTTATCGAATATGACGTGATGTATGTAGAGTGGTTAGTGGATATCTAGGATCATTGGGATAAGGTGTTATGTGGTCATCCATTCCTCTGGATTGAGTTTTTTGGAGGTATAGTGGCCTGGAGAAGAGTACTTGGTAGTGAGAAGAAAAGATGTATGCCAAGTACCCAGAGTTTTTATGAGTTTTTTCTTGTTATGTTTTGCATTTTTATGTAATTTTTTAACCTTGTTTGTTATGTGATGAGTTGTTTCCTTATTCCATAATATGCGATAAATTATTGATGTAAGAAGAGGGGAGGACCAGATTCCTAATCAACGCACATTAATTTTGATTCAATTAAACCGGTATGGGTGAGTTAGTTCCACCCAAAGAGGATAGTATCTTGATATGGAGGATGGAATTCACTAGTGCGCGTGTTCAGATAGTGTTGTTTTTGTTCTTGTGTGTTTTCCTTGTGGTTTTTTAGGTTAGAAGATGTTGGAGGAGGTTTTCTTGGATGATAAGGTTTCACTCCATATTTTGAACAAAAAAGGGTGGTTGTTCAAACTTGTCTTTCCCTTCTCATTTTGGTTTTGAATTATCGAGTTATATAATAGTTTGATGGGTATCTGATGTAATGGAATAGACCTCTCTAGTCCATTACTTTGTGAAAATTCAGTGCTTTAAGTGTTCTGGGAGGTCAAGTTGACTTATTTCAACACTTTTCAAAATTTATAGTTTTTCTTGTTCTCCAATGGAAGGTCATGATTGTGAGTCACGATGGTGTGTCACGATGGTGTGTCACGAGGGGGAGTCATGATGGTGAGTCTCAGTGAGTTGAGATGGTGAGTCATGAAGGTGAGTCACGACGGTGAGTCGCAATGGTGAGTCGCGACGGTGAGTCGCCACGGTGAGTCGCCATGGTGAGTCGCAACGGTGAGTCGCAATGGTGAGTCGCGACGGTGAGTCACGACGGTGATTTGTAATGGTGAGTCTCAATAGTGATTCCAAATTGTGAGTTGGAACAGTGTGTCAGGAATAGTGGATTGCAACTGTGAATCGCAACGGTGACTTGCATTGGTGATTCACAATAGTGAGTTGTGACGGTAGCTCACCCAATGGTAGCTCGTCCAATGGAGAGTCAAGACCAGGGAGTTAGAATAGTGACTTGCATCAGTGACTTGTACCATTAGCTCATCAAACAGTGAATCACACTAGTGAATCACACCAATGACTCACATTGGTGATTCACATCAGTGACTCATCTAATGATTATAATTTCCAACACTTTGCTATTTTTTCTAGTTTTTATTGTTTTCTATAGTTTCTCCCCTTTAATGTTTCATTTGACATAAAATGAGTTTAAAACCTTATTTAATGGTTTTTGGAGTTGTTTTGAATCATATATTTCTTCCAAAAACTAGAAGGTTCCTTTCACTTCCAAACTGCTTGGTCTTGGTCAATATCAGCCTTTAATGGATTTAAAAAATTGTTTCTCATATTGATTTAGTATCAATCCTTTATAAAGATGATATATTTTCTTCCTTGTGCACTTCCCTTTATCTTGGAATGGGATTCCCAAAATTCTTCTTACCGTAGGATTTGAGTGTCCAAGGTGTGGCTTTTTTCATGTTTCCCAAGAGTTTTCATGCTACTTGCTCCCCCCTATTTTGGTGCAACAAGGAAGTACAGATCGTATCTTCTTCAAAGTAGGTATTCTTTTTCCTTTCTTAATTTTTCATCATATGGGATGGGTATATGGATGTTTCTTTCGTGAAAATAGTTTATCCAAAATTAATAAAGATAATTGAATCAGTTTTAAATTTTCAAATATGGGGTTATGAAAGTGGCGTATGTTTTACTATGTTATTGTTTCTTTTGATGATATTATGATATATATGGGCTGGGTACCCACTGAAAATGATGGTCGTTGGTGGTCCTTGGTTTCACAGAAAATGTTTATGAATGCCTATTTTTTTGATTCTCAATAAACAAAAACATGGAATCTGTTAACCATGTACACATGGCTAAAATAAATGGATTCCCTAGGATCAAACTATTTATGTGATAAACCCTAAATTAACAAGTGTAAATTGAGTGGGGAATGCCTTGTTAAATCTAAATAAGTATTTCCTTCATTCATGTGGTGGTGTGTTGTGTGTGGAATAGTTTTGACTAATGTTGTAGTAGGTTTGTGGGAATGACAGTGTGATGTGGGGTGGTTCAGGTGGTGTAATGGAATATCAGGTTGAGAGATTGTTTGTTTGTGAACCTGTATGTGGCTGTAAAGGGGTGCGGATGTAGAATCAATGGTAAGTGTTGTGCAGTAGGGTTGTGATTGGGTTGTATGGTTATGTGTTTCTGGTTGCGATTTTGAGTTATAGGTTTTCTCTTTTGGGAATATGGATTGGGCGGAATAACATTAAAGAATGATGGTGGAAATGGTTGGCTTGGGTGTTAAATGTATAGGAATGTAAAGCTACTTTAGTTTATTTAGATCTTCTCCTTCTCAGATAACCTTAGTTGTATTGCCTGTTGTGGCTTGGGTTTAGTAGTTTCATAGGTGGGGATGGAATGAATAAATGAATACTTTAAATAAATAATTATAATTGGTTAATTGAATTGGCTGGGGGTATGAATTGAGTTTTCAACTGGTTGTGTGGTTGTGAAATTATAGGTAGTAGAAAAGGTGGTAATATGAGTTTTTTGGGGTTGAGAACCCATAGGTTAGTATTGAGTGTTTGGTATCATATATATATAAATGTATTTTCCTTTGTAATTTCTATACGCATCCCACCCTAGTTGAGAATTATGTTCCAAACACCCCCATCATCATGGGGGAGGGTGTGTTTCCCAGACATCCCGGTGGGAGGATGAATGGCTGTCCACCCGCTCTTCCCTTCTCCCTCTTCCAGGCAGTGGTAGCCTAAGATTATTCAGATAGGTAGTGGTTTGTGAGGCCAAGTGTGTGCGGGTGAGTTTTTCTCAGGTATCTTCAGGATTATATGTGGTGATTTCCTAGGTATTTTTGGGATGTGACGTGGTATGTGACCTAGTTGTCTGTGGGAAGGATGTGATGTGGTATGTGTTCCAAGTGTCTGTGGGAGGGGTTTTGTTGTGAGGCCTAGGTTTTTTCATGCGGGATGTGATGTGCTTCATTTTACTAGGTGACATGACTAGTTGTGAGGCCTAGGTGTGTGTGTGTGGTTTGTGAAGTTGTTCTTTCAGAAGAGGTGGGAGCGCGAGGACGTTTTCCATTAGGCAAGAGTGGTTAAACCATTGGGAAGTGGTGCAGGGTACCCCTATCATAGATTTGATTACTATAATGCTTTACTTGACTTTTGATTCTTGGTGAGAATGCCTTAGTGAGGTTAGGTATGGCTAGAATATCTTGTTAGGTGTTGTTGGGTTCTGTTGTTTTTTCATAGGGGAATTAGTATGCTTCTATTACTTGTGAACGAATGAATTTTGTTTTCCTACTGAGTATAATTTTATTCTCACCATACATATATAAAACTATTTTCTAGTTTCCATGAGGATTACGTGGACCATGCTGGACTATACTATCTCATACATTGGGATAGTTGTTGCGTCACTGCTTATCCTTGTTTTTGGTATTTACTTTGAATTTTTTGTTGTATTTGTAACAGTTATATTTTAAACATGCATATAGGATGGATTTTGGATTTATTATATATATATATATATACGTATATATATTACTTGGAGTTTTTTATGGACCATCTTATCTCCCAATATTGTTTTATTAAAAAAGGAAATGCCTCCCATTTTGTGAGATTGCATACCCTTGGTGTTGGTCTCCACCTCAGGGCTTACTTGAGGCGGGACTCAAGGTGGCCTTTATCTCCCTTTCTTCATTTCTAGTTTAGGAGGGTCAAATTTGGAGGGAGGGGTTCGTGACACCTATCCATGAATGATTTATACATGGCCCAATACCTATATGCGGGTTGCATTGACTAATTCCTCTACATGGTTGACGTCCTCCTCCCACATGTGTGGGGTTGATTTGGCCCATGTGGCTTCATGGTTGGTAATATATCTTTTATTTAAATCCTATAAAAATATTTCTAATATATTATAAGTGTATAATGTTCTATCGATCAAAAATTCCAAAACCACTTCTCAACTATCACGTCTTCCTCATCACTTATTCTTAATGTAAAATGTAAATACATTTTACATGGCCTTATTTTAATTAATCAAACAACAGTAAATCATTATATGGGATTCACTTCTTTCCTAATTAAATAAATAATTTCTTTTTTAATGGAACCCAAAATTATTATTCACTTAATGAAAATAATTATCTTCATGTTCTTTTACTTGTTGTAAGAAATTTGATCTCCTACGCACATTTATTTGACATTTAAAAAACAAATTCAACAATTTTTAGATTTTTAGAGTTTTAGAATCAAAGTAATCAAAATAACTTCCTTAAGTGAATAAGAAATGGGTACTATCTTCTTAATCTATTTATCCAAGAAATATTTTTCTTTTTTATTATGATTGAATATCTTGAATACTTCAATTGAACTTTCAGCAACTTCTTTATAACTTCTTCAACATATTGAAATCATTGAAGTAATTCTATTTCATTTACCACCATTGAAAATAAAAAAACAATTAAATACAAATAAATCTCATACACGAAGTAGGCTCTACACCCCCCCCCAACTATTGTATGAGATATTACACAGTAGATGATGGACCCCCTATAACTATTTGAGATATTAAGAGGTAGATTATAGACCCATGATTATTATATGTGATATTATGAGGTGGATGTTATCCCTATGATTGTTAAAATAGATATTAATGGGTGTATGTTGACCCCTTGATTTTTATATAATATATTACAAGGTTGACGTTGGCCCCGAAATTATTATATGAGATATTACAAGGTAGAATCTAGCCCCTTAACTACTATTAGAGATATTATAAAGTAGAAATTTCCCCCTGATTATTATATAATATATTATAGGGAATACACTATCCTCCCAATTATTATATGAAGTATTTTGAGGTTGATGTTTCCCCCCACCCTAATTATTATATGGGATACTACAGGGTGGAAGTGAACCCTCTTATTAGTATATAATATATTATGGGGTGGATGTTATCCCCCAAATTACTATATGAGATAATACTATGAAAGTTTGTTTTACCTTGATTGTTCTATATACGAGATAATTTGGGTGGGTTGACATCCACCCCCCCCCCCGATTGTTTGTGTGTGTGAGAGAGTGAGAGCAGAGAGAGAGAGAATCTATGGTGGTTTTCATTCCCCATTGATGGGTATGATTTTTGTTTAGAGACATTCGAAACTAAATGTTGTAGATATGGTTGATCTTGGGTGTCAATATAAAACCAAATAATTTACGGTGGTTTATTTATTTTACTCCAATACTTTAATTATTTTATGAGTATATCACATAGTTCCTACACTAGTTTATTGGTTATGTTAGGCACACCATTGGTGGTTTGTTATTTTGTTTTACTCACACCCTACTCAGGTGGCTATGAAATTTGGGTTCTCAAGAAGACCTTAAGATCATATGTCTAGGAAGGGAAAAGGATCGGTGTAATATGATTGAGATAGATATCTTGGACAGAGTTTTATGATGTGGCTCATGGATAGTAGTAAAGAAACTTCTATATTTTTATTTCTTTGGTTTATTTTGTCTATATGATCAGCTCAGTGGTCCATCAATTATGATTTATGATTTCATGATTGTATATTTTATTCCATTTTTTATAGCATGATTTTATATTATTGTTCTATGTACTTTTTGTTATTATTATGGATGATGTTCGGTAATTTTAACTATTGTTTTACTTTGATATAATGGTATTGACTCTCAATGACACCTTTAAACATTACTCCTAATCAATAGACTCTATTATATGGGGAGGCACACTTGAGGTTATGTAGTGCACTAGTCTGGATATTGATGAGTGGTATCATGTTGAAGATATTATAAAGTGGTATAAGAGAATATTTTTGTTTTGTCTTACTATTGGGATATTATAAAATACCAACCCTTCATAGTGGTACATGTACTTTTTTCCCAAATACTTGTCTACAGACCTCTAGTCAAGGTGTTATTTAAGAATCTAGGATATGTTGAGAGTGTTTAAAGGTTTTAGATTGATCTTAGTGTCATTATAATGGTATGGATGAGGTAGGGTACATCATTAAAGGTATTACAGTTCCACCATCTATCCAGTACAAGTTTGCCAAAATTTTGGTGGAAAACTAGTAGCTATGAATGGGGCTTGGTCCTACCAACCACCCTCTCTTCTATGGCCTCCTAGGAGATTTTTTTAAAATGTGATGTTTTGTACTTTTCCCCTTTCAAACTTTCACCTTTTCACCCCTACCTCAGTTTTTTGGCCTCATTTTGGCTAGTATCCCCCTCCTATAGAATCCCCTACCTCTCCACTTCCTATAATGGATATCTTTTTACCCTTGGTAATTTCAGTTCTATCTGAGTGCGATCAAGAGCTAGAGATAAGATTATGAGTTACCTTTCCTCCATTATCTATTTATTTCACTACCTTGTGATGTCTCGCCATTTTTTCTAATATTACATATATTTAGGGATATAATCTACTTTAGATTGAATCAGAATCTAATATTAGATGACTGGAATTATCTAAGACTAATGTAGGTGGTCCCTAAATTATTTTCAATCATCTCACTTTATTTTCAAGTGTATGTGTTGTGTGGGGGATATGATTTATCATGTGGTGATCATAAACCAAATTAAGATATTTAATCATAATTTAACCATGCTAAATCATTATTTAAATGAATTAACAATATTAAATGACAAGTGATTCCTGGGTGATACCCTAACTTAATATTGGATCTTGGTTTTGGTTAAATGGATAGGTAATCATGATTGTCCATCCATAAAGTGGAAAGTGAGACTTAAAAAATTTTTCTTTACAAAATTTTAAATTATGTAATGTAAATTAAAAAAATGTGTGTCTTTTGTAATGAAAATTTATTGATAAATGGATTATCACATTTGTTAAGGGACTTATTTTAAGGTAAATCCCATGAGTATTCCCTAGTTTAGATTTTGATCTTTGTATCACTAAAAATGATATTGAAAAAGAAATGTATTTCATGAAATTAAAGGTGGGATTATGAAATGATATTTATATTTTAAATTTATAATTCATGGTTTATAAAAAAGTTAATTAGTGTTATAATGTGAATTGATTACTTTTGGAATGAAATGAAATTGTTGAGAGGTTTAGTAAATATTAAATGTGGAATAGGGATAGTTTTGTAAATGGAACATGATGATAAATTGGTAAGGGAACTCTGAAATGGTAAATTTTAATGGCCTTTATGAATTATTGTTTGGGTTTTGGAATCTTATAAAAATACCCATATTTTGGTGGTCCGTGATAACTATAAAAGCACCTATTATTGTGTGGTTTGTGATAAAAATGAAAAAACTCATTCTTGCATAGTCTATGATTACTATGAAAACACCTATTCTTAGATTGTCCATGATAACTATGAAAATAACAATTAATGAGTGGTCTATGATAACTATAAAAACACCCATTTTTTGGTTTTTTTGTGATAACTATGAAAATACCCATTCTTGGATGGTCCGTGGTACTTATGAAAACACTCATTATTGGGTGGTCTATGATAACTATTAAAACACCCAGTCTTAGGAGGTATATGATAACTAAAAGAGACACCCTTATGGGTGGTTGTGATATAACTTGGATACTTAGGTTAGAATGTTTATCATGATGTGATTAAATAAATATTATACTATCCAAAGTAGTTAGGACCAACCATGCGTGTCACTGAAGATCCCGAGTTCATGTCTTATTGTTATTTATTTTATTATCCTTTCAAATTGTTTAATTACAGCACTACTGCAAGAACTTTTTCTTCAGACTAGATTTATTTAAGTAATTCATTGATGATAGCCTATTGAGTTGTACTCACACACTGCTCGAGCTGACATGGGACTTGGGTACCTAAGAAGATGCTATTTGATTTTAAGACTAGACTTTGGAAAGGCTTAATGCTTGATGTTTGTCTTCCTATGATGGATTATGGGTGATGTGACTATACCAGACTCGAAAAAAATTTGGGAGGTTATTTTAGACTTAGTTTATTTTATTTTTCTTTTAGTACCTCATATATGATATTCTCATGGGGGTCACTTTGGTATGTATTGCATATATTTTTTGTTAATGCATGAGATACTATATTTATTTTTATTGATACTCTTTTTGTTGTGATTTTTATTTGGGATGTTTTATTTGATTCATTTTATTCCAATTGTGTTGTAATTTAATACCTAGGGTATATTCTCCCCACCATACCACCTTTCACCCCCACTATTATTGGATAGATTCTAGCATACGGGGAGGCATGCTTGAGGTTATGTGGCATCATCGGTCAAGGGAATTTATTGAGATGATTTTGTCTAGGACATTATAAATTGGTATCATAGGTTTCTTTTATTTTGTTTTACTATTTGGGAAAGGTTAACATGATAATAGGATGTTCCAAGGCTTGGTAATAAGCTCATTATTGGGAATAGTTATCTCGTGTATGGGAGAAGCCCAAGTTTCATGGGGTGGGACATGTTGTTCTTGGAATTCACTTGTTATAGTTGTATTTTTTTTATCCAGAGTGATGCACATAGTATTGATTAAGATTTATGGGATTTTTAATCTTGGTCGGTACGGTGAGAGGGTGTGTGTGTTTATGCATCATGTTAGGCACATAGGATTTATATTTCATATGTATATTGCATGTGATTCATAACTACTTATTATTTTCATATGTATATAGTTTATATATTGTCTATGATTTATATCTACTTGTAGTTAATATCTTCCTTTGGGATAAACTAAATTATAGGGGTTAGTTACTTAAATTTGGGGGTGTGATTTATATATTGTTTTCCCATATAATTTTATGGTTCCATATTACTTAAACAGATCCCCAAGTCACCAATTGTTAATTATGTAGATGTAAATGATGATGGGTTTTGTTAAATAAAGTGTCGGTAAAAAAACTTATAAGTTGTCTTCCTTTATAATTTGTGAATGGAATTCTATCTAAAAAACCAAGAATGTGATATCCAAATAAATGTTAAATGTTTGAAATGTAAAATATTGATAAATAATGGAAGGATATAAAATGTAAATATTATGGTAATAGTAATATATTTCATGGAAGATTAAATGGGTCTTAGAAGAGTGGTCGATTTAATTTCACTTCATCTTTGGGTATTACCAGGAAAGCACAGTCAGAGGAGGACCTCTGACCATTTATTAAAATAAAAGAAAAGTAAATCAAGAAAGTACAACACACCTGAAAATACAACTACATATCAAAAAAATCATACTCATCACCATATCCATGATAGATTGCTTCATCTTCAGAAGGTGATTCCCAGTCTGAGCTTTCATAGTGCTTCAGAATCTTGGAATACATCTTTCTCAGATTCAACTTCTCCAAAGAAATAAAATCATTAGAATATTTCCTTCCCTTTTTCAAACTAGAGAAATCCTCAGAATAAGCCTCCCTCTTGGAGGATGATCTAGTAGACATTGGATTTGGTAGGTAAGAGTAATCTTTCCTCATCCTTCTCCTTGGTGGAGATGTTATACCATCGTCACTTGTAGACACCTTATTTTTCCACATTGCACAATACTATTGTAAGATAGTTTAGAGATAGAATTAGCATTTTCTATGTCACTATCAGATAAATTTCCCCATTTTCCATTGATGTGCACATAGTCAGTAATTTGGAAGCCATCAGTTCCTCCAATCAAATTACCCTCTGGCGCAGGTAGACATCCTCCTCCTGGCTACTGCGCTTTCTTGTTATTGTCAATTGGAGCGAGACATTGAAGTGGAACCTCATTGACAATACCATCATAGGTCTCCTTCCCCATTTCATCCTCAATCACTATAGGCTAAGAACAGGATTCAAGCTACAAATTATCATGATCGGTCCCTTGTGGGCCTTTCCTCCATAAGGGAAACATTCTCAATCTCTAGTCCCTCAAACTAGTTACAAGTGTGAACATTAAGCATCTACAACTGGCTAATTATAGTATCATTCACCAAAGGACACTTATAGACCCCAAGATCCAAATTAAGACGATAAAAGACTTGATTCACCAATGGATTCAGAGTAGGTCGCAATTCCTTCACTACAGCTACATGCACAGGAGCCCCTGCATGAAAATTCTGCATAACCTCACACTCCGTTGTTAGATGAGTCTACTCTTCCACCACTTCACAACCCAAGGGAGATGCCTCCACTCTCACCCCATACTCATAAATATCTATTACATTCTTCATCATGTCCTCTTGATGGATTTCAAAATATCATTTAATCAGAGAGGCCCCAAGCTGGACCTCCACTAGCGACTGCTCCAGCACATTAATAACAGAGCCACCAGCGCCCCCCATTTTCACCCCCTATAAACTTCCAATCACATTTCTTCTTTGACATAATGATTCAAAATGACCAAAATTATGGAAATTATATAGGGATCATAAATATACTTAAATTTGGTACACGTTCATTTTTTGTGCTTAAAAGGAATTATATAAACATTTGTATGCATGCAATGTGTTTTTATATTAAAAATTAAAATAATATATACTAATTAATATTTTTAAATAATATATATATTTTATATTCAATAAAATAATTTAAAACTCATTTTATTATTTTTATAAGGTAAGGAATGGAAGTAAATTCAGTTTTATGCTTAAAATGCATTTTTCTAAAAAAACGTGCTTTTGTTAAGATTTACACACTTATTTAAAATTAAATTCTAAAAATTATAGAAATTTAATATGTTAAAATGGATTAGATATTTTTAATCATAATAATTAATATAATTTAATTATTTTAGTTTAATATTTTTTATAATGAATAGTAAAAATATTAATAATAATTTGCACTTAAGGATAAAACGGATTTACCAGGTCATTAAACTAAGAGATAAAGATAGGAATTACCCATAAATATGTATAATTAATATTTTATGATGATATTTAAACCTTATCTTACCTTATATTTAAATAATTTTCCATTTTTTCCACTTTCTCATAAAATTGACCTTATATTAATGAAATCTTTTAAGTAATTTTAAGTGTATCCATCCCCTCACTTATAAAAGGGAACATATTATCCAGCCTTATTCACAAAATTTGAGCTTTATATATCAAAAAATAACTAATAAAATTATTATTACATTATTTACCATCATCCTTGATCCCTTGTTCTTATTTTAATAACAATATTTCAAGGCTTAAAGAATTAGCCAAATAAGGTCTCTCAAAGAAGAGGTATAAATCATAACCAAAATATTTAAATTTTATTTCTTATTCCACCTTATATAAAACTATTTTATCCATAAAAAATGATTATTTAGTATAAAAAATATAATTAGATGTTATTATGATGATTTCATAACCATTTCTCACCTCTTATCCATTAAAGTTTAAATGAAATTATCACTCATGCATACATATGAACAACTACCTCCATAGTGAAATAAGATTAATTTTCCACCATCATATTTCATTTGTGGTTATTATGATGTATTTAATGTATATATATGATATTTGTGATATAATAATTATTTTTTAAAGTTTAATTATTATTTAAATTTCTTTTGTTATATCCATCGAAAATTGGAAAACATCACTCTTACTTACGTATAAACTATTGTCTCTACAAAGTGATGTAATTCATTTTTCATCACTGATTTACATGAATGGTTTATAAAAGAGTATATAATTTTTAAATATTAAAATTATTAAATTATTAATATTATAGATATTATAGATACATGATCAAAGTTCAAGGAACTTAACTTCAAAACCAAAACATACATGAAAAATG
Source organism: Viscum album (assembly GCA_963277665.1). NCBI lineage: Eukaryota > Viridiplantae > Streptophyta > Magnoliopsida > Santalales > Viscaceae > Viscum > Viscum album. Next base: position 470,980,236 of record OY728132.1, read on the forward strand.
AAACAGTCAATACTAAAAACAATAATTTTAATAAATAATTATTTATAAATGGGTGTTGAAATGATGTAATTGGATCATATATGATAATATAAGTATTAATATGTTTATGGTATAGAATTATAATAAATTTAAATTTATTATATATTAGGTTAGAATGATTATGAAGCAATTCAGACTTGAGGTAAGGGTTTTACGTTACAATCTCACTTTTTATTGGGATTATTTATACTTAAATTTATTATTATGATATTATATGATATATCTATAAAAAATATTATTTTTTATTCTCCTATAGTTATTTATATATATTATATCATTTCATTTTATTTTATTTTCCTCTATTTAATCACTAAATAGAATGAAATGTTTTTTAAGGAAAACTAATTTTATTTCTCTCTTCAATTGAGAATATTTTTCTATCATAACCATATTATATTTAAAATGATTTCGTGAATGTTTTTATCAATACAAAATTATTTTTAAAATTAATTTCTACAATTGTGTGACTTTTTATAAAAAAACAATTAATCTTCTTTCCATTTTTTGAATGGGATACTTTTTACTTTTTACTAAAAATGTGAAAGGAATATTTGTTTTAATGTACAATATATGGATATATTTTCCCACAATCAAGAGTATCCTTTTATTTGAAGAATACATTACATATATCCATGGTTATCTTAAAATAAATTGTTCCCTTACTTTTTTAGAAATTTTTACAATTTAAATAAGTGATTTCAAAATAAAAATGGTATTTTCCTCGAGAAATGTTTTCATGATATTTTAAAGGTATTTTCATCTTTAAAAATATAATTTTATGTTTCTTATTAAATATTGGGAATATGATCCAATGTTACCATATTTATTTTTCTCTGGATTCATTATTATTATGTTTATAAAATATTGATTCAATATGTTTTCTTTTTTATGGGTTAATATTTGATGTAATGATAATTGTTTTCAAGATCTTATGACATATACAAGAATTTATTATGATTATGTAACATGTGGGTCCATTTTATCCCTTTAATAAATTGGGTAAATATTAATGTTTTATGAGTTCAAAGGATGTAAATGATGTTGTCCCAAGACCAACAAAGGGACACTCGTGGTTATTCCATGCCCAACAAGGGTATACAAGAGGTTATTCCAAGCCCAAAGTAGGTAAACAGGTTGTTATCTCAATCATAAAACGCGATGAATTTATTTTTGGGTACCCTTGATGTATGATTTTTATAATTATGATTATTAAACAATTTATGACACTCTTTTAGGAAATTATCTTATGCCAATGTTATGAACTCATGGATCAAGTTCATTAAATCCTTTATAATCAAGGTCTTATGAACTACAAAACATTATGCCATGACTCATGATTATGATCATTGAATTGTTGGGTATGATTTTAAAATGTTAATATTAGGTTCACATACTATTATTATCATGTAATACTTAAAAAATTTTATTTATTGATATATATTATGTTTACCTTTAATGAGTATCTAAGTTCTCCCTTTATTATGTTTACTTTTTCCAAAGATATGAAGAAAGTTTTTAAGTATGATATGTCTATAAAGGGTGATATTTATGAATAAATTAGTGGGAGATGGTGTAGATATTTGATGTATTTGTTGTTTATGTGTCAATATTTCCAAATGATGTTAAACCTTTACGGTTCTTATGTAGACTGTAATGATATATAATTAATATTCATCTAAAATGTTGAAATATTTATATATGAAATGCTTGGGTGACCTCAGTTGGTATTAGAGAAAGTTTTAGTTACTTTTGGAAATAAATATTATAAAAAAATTAGTGAAACCCATTAGGATAACACTAGGTATAGGATAACATCCTAATTTATGGTAAATAGTTGAGTGTAGTTTTCCTAGAAAATGAATCCATTTATGGATACTAGAAAGTGGATATGGTTTTGACACAATTTCACCGAAGAGTAACAACTCTGAATGGGGTGGATTGGGTATCGATTTAATCATCACTAGTGCATTAATAGTGGGACTAAATCTATACACCTATATGGACACTCTTTGGGATATTATTAGGTTAATTTACATTTTCTTTTGGATCTATTATGAATTATTTAAAAAGATAATAACCATAGATGACCTAGGTTAAACCTATGGTGTCAGAGATTTAAAAGAAGGTGTCAAGATTTAGATATCCTATAAATTATTTTCATGATTATATGATTTCCCACTATGATTATTGTTTCTCATACAATGATTTTTGGTTTCAATCAATATCTAGAACCAGAAGTAATTTTGTTAACAATGAATGTTATAGAAAATGGAATTATTTTCCTCTAGAGAATATGAATGTTATGGGATATGAAATAAAAAATATTATTGCTATAATCACACAAATTTCTCAAGACATGAATAATATTAAACTTTTAAATTATTCAAGGAGGTAAAAAAACACTATTGGGTCCTTTATGAGGAAAAATTCACCTTATTTTAGTGGGTCTAATGATCCATTAATTACTAAGAAATTGATTAGTAATTCTAAAAATATTTTTCCTCTGGTTCTTAAAGAATTAAAATGAAATTTTATTTTTTATCATTTAGAAGGTGGAGTGGAAAAAGTTTGGACTCTTGTCAATAATATGAGGCAATAAGAACAAATTTACTCCATGGGGTGGAATGATTTTTGGAGGTTATTTTTTAATAAATACTTTCACTATATTCTTCATACAGAAAATGGATAAGGAATTATTTAAGATAAATAATAAGGATGATGAATCCATTAGTACCTAATAGGTAAATTTTACAAGCCTTGTGAGGTATTCTTATGGTATTGTCATTGAATGGAAAAGTAATATTGATCAATTCATCAGTAGCATAAAAAAGGCTCCAAAAGGGAGTTATCAATAAGAGACATTAGTAGCTATGAAGAAATAATTTTATGTGTTATCACAGTAGAAATGGATATCGGAGTTACCCATAAATATCATGTATTTTATAAGAAAAGAAATATGTAATTCAAAGTAAATTATACTAAAAAACATGGATCCTTTATGCCAGAAGTGTGGAAAGAAACATGGAGGAAATTTTCATAAGGGGACTAGTAAATGCTTTAAGTGTTAAAAGGAAGGTCATCAATAAATCAAATACTAATATAATGGAAATAAGTTAGCTAATGGTTTTAATGTAGATAAATCTCCACAGAATGCACCACCCACACTCCAATAATTCAAATGCAAAGAGTATGGGTATTATGATAACTAGTGATTGAATTTGAGGGTTAATGATGATGATTGATGTCAATAACCACTTATAACCAGAGACATATAGAAATATAATGTGATCAATATTACCGATGTGAGTTATGATAATAAAGTGGTGAAGGGTACCCTTATCATCCACTCTATAATTGCTAATGTCTTAATTCATTCTAGTTATACCCAGTATTTTATATTTTTATAATTTACTAAGGGTATCACATTACCACATAAATGAATAGATTTTGAATTAATAGTGAAAGCTCCTAATGGTATGATGATTGAATCACATGTCTATGATTCTCCCCCTATTGAACTTTATGAGAATGTGATTCTTGAAAATATCATTATTCTCCCTCAAGTGGAATTTGATGTTTTTTTCCATGGATTGGCCTACATTATATAGATCCTATATTAATTTCCAAGGAAGGGAAGTCATGTTTGATATTTCAGACCAAACTATGATTTTATATCAGTGTAAAGATAAATATAAACTTTCGATGGAAATTACAGCCATTTCATGGGTCTTGATTTATATTCAAATGGGGTATTTATCTTATATGGTTAGGGAGAAACCCAACATCCAAGATATTCTTATTGTACGAGAATTTTTTTATGTCTTTTTTGAAGAGTTTATTAGTCTTCCCCTAAATCATGAATTAGAGTGTCTAATAGAACCGATATATGGTACCACGCTTATTTCAAATACTCTATATAGAATTACCCTGATTGATTTGCAAGAATAGAATAAGAAACTCTAGGAGAATATTGATAAGGGATTTTTTTTTCATCCATGTGTGTCACCATGGGGTGGAACTATTCTTTTTATTAAGAAGGAAGATGGATCAATGAGAATATACATTGATTATCAGGAACTTATTAATATCATGATCAAGAATCAGTATCCTCTATCCCATAATGATGAATTTTTTGATCAATTATGTAGAAATAGATATTATTATAAGATTGATCTTTGATATGGATATTATCATTTGAGGGTAAAAATTTAAGACTTACTAAAAAAATCCTTCTGTTTGTGGTAATGACACTATAAATTTATAGTAATGTAATTTGTTCTTACAAATTCCCCCACTATCTTTCTAGATTTAATGAATATATTCTTTAGATATTAGCTTGGTTAATTTTTAGTAGTTTTTATAGATGATATTATTATATATTCTAGGATTAATTAAGATAATGAAGATTATTTAAGGATTGTACTAAATACCCAGAGGAAGTTGAAATTGAATAAAAATTTACCAAGTGTACATTTTGGATACAAACAGTTTCATTTTTGGGTCATATAATCTCAAGAGAGGGTTTATCAATGGATCCATCAATGACAGAAATTATTGAACATTTTCCCAGACCAATAATAGTGATTTAAATCTATAGTATTCATATATTGTATAGAAATTATTGACACTTCTCACAAATATCTAATCTAATCACAAAGTTAACTCAGAAGGGAGTCAAATTCCTTTAGATTGATGAATGTCAAGAAAATTTCAAGTAACCAAAGTGATGGTTGTTTAGTGCATATATTCTCACACTACCCTATAGAATATATGTGTTTTTTATTTAAAATTATTCATTGAATAATAGGTTTGGATATGTTCTTATACAAAATGATAAGGTGATAGATTATGCCTCACACCAATTGAAGGATCAGGAGAAAAATTATCTACTATGTGATTTGAACTTAGCAGTGATAATATTTTAATTAAAGATATGGAGGAATTATATTTATGGAGAAATGTGTGACATATATACTAATAATAAAAGTTTCAAGTATATATTGACCTAAATGAACTAGAGAATATAGTTAGAGTTGATTAAATATTATGACTGCTCAATACATTACCACCCACATAAAGAGAACAAGGTGGCTGACACTTTAAGTTGAAAGGATCATGATATCTTATATATGGAGAGGATAATAAGTGATCCAATATTTATGGATTAATATAGGATGTATGTGGAAATATTGAAGGAAGAGGATAAATCTTATCTTACTCAATTTAGTGTTAAATAATTTTTCCACATGAAGATTAAAGAGGTAAGAAAAGATGATGTAGAGATAAAAAGAAGGTGAGAAATGTTTATGAGTTCAGCCTTGATTATTATGGAATGATAAGGTTGAAGAAATAATTATATGTCTCGTAAATACCACACATTAAGAAATATTTATTGAGATAATATCATATCTCATTATTCTTTATTCATCTTGGAATTATAAATATGTATAGAGATCTAAAAAAGTATTTCTGGTGGGATAACATAAAGAAATATATTGAAATGTTGGTATCTTAGTGATTGGTATGTCAAAAAGTTAAGTATGGGAGATATAACTCTCAAGGGAAGTTACAACCATTTCCTATTATAAAATTGAAATGGGAAAACAACACCAAAGATTTCATCATCGAACTCCCTAGAATTCCCAAAGGCTATAATGTTATTTGGGTTATATTCAATTTCCTTTAAAATTAGGAACATTTCTTTACTATTAGAGAATATTTGTCTCTTGATCATATTTCCAATATATACATTAAATAAATGGTATTTCTTCAAGTAGTAACACATTCTATAGTATTTAACTGATATCTGAAGTTTATCTTGATGTTTTGGTGAAGTATTCAGCAATATATAGATATAGAGTTGTCTTTCAGTACTTCTAATAATATTATAATATATTTTAATATAATATAACAATTCAAAACCTATAGGATATATTCACCTCTTTTTCTCTAGGTTTAAAATTTGTTTGGGATCAAAATCTTCTTCTAGTTGAATTATCTTATAACAATAAGTTTCACTTAGGAAATCAAATAGATCCTTATGAATACCTCTATGGAAATAAGTGCATAACTCAAAAATATAGGGATAATGTTGGAGAAATAAATATATTGAAATATAATGTATCTTATGAAATGGTAAATAAGTATAGAGTCATTTAGTATCACATCAAGGTATCTTGGAGTCGATAGAAGAGTTGTGCAAAAAAACCATCGAATAGATTTAGATTTTAAAGTTAGTAAGAAGTTATTAATATGAATTATTCATTGAATAAGGCTATAAAATATATAAGGAGGGTAAATTTGTGCCATGTTTATATTGATCTCTTAAATATTCTCAATTGAGTAGGGAATGTATCTTATCGTTTGGCACTTCCACTAAACTTTTCTCAAGTTCGCGATTTTTTCCATGTATCTCTTTTGAGGAATTATATACCTAATCCTTCGCATGTAATGAACTTAGAGGTTATACCACTAGATTATGATCATTATGATAAAGAAAAACAAAAATAAATCTTGGATCATAGAGATAAATATCTATAGAACATGACTACTCACCTAGTTAAAGATCATTGGGGGGTCAAAATTTCCTAGAAGCTACATGGGAACCTGAGGATGTGATGAAGCTGACATATCATCAATTTTTATATAAAACTGATAGAATATTTAGTGAAAAAAAATCATTTTAAGAGGGGTATAAGGTAACACCCCATGATTTTACTTGTATTTAATTTGAAATAAACTTGAGCTATTTAATAGCATAGTTTACATGCAAGACCGAGTCTAAATGAACCATGACATAATAATCCTTTATAAACTAGACATTAACTTGGAATATAGGAATATTAATAACCAAATTATCAAAAACATATGTAAAAAGGTTTAAATAGTGAAAATTTATTTATTAATTTATAATAAATAAGTACTCAATTTTTAGTAAAGTGATTTTATGCTTCAAAAGGTTGTTTTATTGCATTTTTCATAAAGACATTATAATTAATTTCTGCCATTTTTGGAAATTCTATTTAAGTGAATGAATATAATTTTTTTAAGTAATCATTTCAATATTATCTTACTGTGAATTTTTAGTATTTTTATAAAAAAAATTACTTTTAGTAAACAGTGATAAATTCCAAAAAAATTAATTTTTCATTACTTTTCATTAAATAAAATAATTCAAAAGTACCATTAAATTTTTAATTTTATATTAAAGTAACATAACTTTCCTTTAAATATAAAATATTTAATTAATTACATATGGATCATCGTTATACTTGAATTTTTATAATTTCATTTTTTGGTTTAAAAACATATTTTTTCTAAAAACTATTTTTTTTTGTTTGAAATTTATTTTTATATTAATAAATTAAATTAGTATATATAGATTATTTTTTTTAATTAAATTAAAAGGTTATATGTTCAATAAAATATTTTAACATTCATGTTATGGTTTTTACAAGGTAAGTAATAGAAGTAAATTTAGTTTTATGTTTAAAAATTCATTTTTCTAAAAATGGGTTTTTGTGGAATTTTTCACAGTTATTTAAATGTAAATTATAACAATTATAGAAATTTAATATGATAAACTTTATTTAATATTTTTAATCATCATAATTAATATAATTTTTTAGGTTCAACTTAATTTTTGTTCATAATGAATAGAAAAAATAGTATAATTTGTTACCATGGTTAAGGTCAAAATGAGTTTACTAGGGTTAAACTAACAGATGGGGTAATAATACCACATAATGTTATATAATTCTTATTTTTTGAAGATATTTAAACCTTATATTACCTTATATTTTAATAATTTACCATTTTTAGCCACTTTATCATAAAATTGGCTATATATTATTGAAATATTTTAAGTAATTCCATAGGTGCCCCTCCCCTCATTTATAAAATAGAACCTATTCTCCTCCATTGTTCACACAATTTTAGCCTTATATATTAAAAACTAGCTACTTAAAATAGTTAATATATTCTATAAATTCATCCTTGAGCCCATATTCTTCTTCTAAGACCAATCTTTCAAGTATTAAGGTCTAATCCAAAGGAGGTCTCTCAAAGAATATGTATATACCTTAACCATACTCTTTCAATTTTATTTCATACTACACCTTATATAAACCTATTTTATCCATAAAACATGATTAATACATTATAATAAATACTATAATATATTATTATTATGATTTCACAACCATTTCACATCTCCTTTCCATCAAATTGGAAATGAAAGTATCCCTTGTGCATATGTGTCGACTACCACCTCCACACAATGATAGGATTCATTTTCTATCACCATATTTCATGGTTGGTTATTATTATGTATTTAATTTATATATATTATATTTATAATAAAATAAATATTCTCTAAATTTGAATTATTATTTAACTTTCTTTTATTTCATCCATTGAAAAGTAGAAAACATCACCCGTGTGTATGTACAGACTACAGTCTCCACAAAGTGATGTAATTCATTTTTCATCACTATATTATATAAATAGTTATAAAAGTATGTATAATGATTAAATATTATATTTAAAAAAAATCTAGATTTTATGGAATCATGATCAAAGTTCAAGGACTTTAACCGTCAAACTGAAATATAAATGATAAATGAAAATGTTAACACCAAAAATGACAATTTTAATAAAGAATTATTAATAAATGGGTGTTGAAAAGTTATAAGTGTATATAATATGATATTATAAGTATTAATATGTTTTTATATAGTTATAACAAATTTAAATTTATTATATAATAGGTTATATCAATTACGAAGCAATTCAGTCTTGAGGTAAGGGTTTTACATTATAATCTCACTTTTTAATGGGATTGTTTATTTTAACATTTATAATGAAAAAATTGTATGATATATCTATCCAAAATATAATTTTTTTATTATAATATTCTAATTTCTTGATGTTCTTTTTTTTCATTCATTTTCTCTCTCTAAGTACTTAATAGTTCGAAGTAATGTTTTTAATGAAAATTGACTTTATTTCTTTCTTTATTTGGGAGTCTTTTTCTTTCAAATTTGTATTTTATTTAAAAAAATTAATATTTTTTTACCATTCAAAAATGATTTTATAAATTCATATTTACCCATATTTTAATTTTTATTAAAAAAATTAAATGTATTCTTTTTAGTGAAGTACTTTTGACTTTTTACTGAAAATGTGAATGAAATATTTGTTTTAACGTACATCGCCTAAATGAATTTTCCCAACATAATGAATTATACTTGATTTTAAGATTCATTTACAATTTTCAATGGTTATTTTCAAATAAATTATTTTCGTTAATATTTGGTGAATTTTTAAAATTTAAATAAATGATTTCAAAATTATATGGTTATTTTGTTCAAGAAATGTTTGAGTCATCTTTTAAAGGTGATTTCATCAATAAAAATATCATTTTATTTTTATTATAATTTACTAGTAATATGGTTAAATGGTTAAATTTTTGTTATTTTCTAATATTTTTTATGATTATAAAGATAAAATATTTATGAAACTCATTTTATTTTCAATGGGTTAATGTAACACCTTGAGGTTTTGTGAAATTATTTATTTCAAATAAATTTGATATTTTAAATATTTTTTGAGAAACAATAATTATTTTGGATTCAATAGAAATAAACACTAATTTTTAGCTTTTATTACATACAAAACAATGTTTTTCTTACACTACAAACAATACTGATTTCAGCATGCATTACACGCAACACTAAGTTTAAACGAAACATGTCATACAATTAAAATATTATTATAATAGTTATCACTTAGACACTAGAATGGAAGGTATGAATAATATTTACAAAATTATGAAAATATGGTTTAAACATTTATATAATATTAATTATTTAGTGACCAATTAATTATAAATAAAAAATAATAACCATTCGAAAATAAAGATTTTTTTTGAAAAACTAGTTTTCTTTACACACACAACTTTTACCTTAATAGATTAAACAAAACAATTTTTGTGAATTATTTTAATGAAATTAAAATATTATATATTTAATAAAAAAAGTAACGTTCATCTTATGTTTTTTCTAGACAAGAAATAATAATGAATCCATTTTTACACTTAAAATTGTATTTTTATAAAAAAGTTGTTTCGTCGCCTTTTTATGGAGAACTTATTTTGAAAATAATTTTTAGAAATTTTATAAAATTTATTTTAAAAAAATTCATTTTTTAAAACTTCATATGAAAATTATATTAGGGTAAATTTTAGGCTATTTTCTGAAAAGTTATTTTTTTGATGAATAATGAAAAATTCTGAATTGTAATTAAAAACTACCTTTTCATTTCATTTATTTATAAAGATAAATTATATTATAAGTTTTTTTTTCTATAATTAGTTTAATTACACATCTATTGATCCAATTTTGGTCATTGGAATCAATTTCATATTAAATTTAAATAATAAAACTCTATAAACTTTTGAACAACTTCACTTTAAAAACTTGTTTTCTCAACATGTCTAAGGGATTAATTTTAAATTAAAATTTAGAATTATATGAATTAAATTTAGAAAAATGGGTTCCATATTTTTAATAAGAATAATTTTTAATTTTTAATAATATAAACATAATTTTTTATCAAAATTAATACTGAATGAAATACAAATTAAAGTGTTGTGGTTATGGTAAAAATTGGATTTACTAAGGGTTAAACTAGAACTATAAGAGTGAAAATTGCCAAAAATATTATATATATTTTACTTAATTAGTTTATTTCTTCCATGGACCTATAATTATCTTAAATGTTTAAAATTATTTTCACTTTCCATTGATTATGACTCATGTAATAAGTTAATTAAAGAAAAAGAGAAAAAAGATACTTCTCTAACTTTAAATATCTATAAAACTATGGTATAGGGACAAAAACAACATATATATGGTTATATATATCATTTTGAAAAATTAATTATTATTTTTTCATGATAAATTATTTTAATTTATTTGATATGAACTAATTACATTAAATTCTTAAGAAACACTAACACAACAATTGTTTAGTTAACAATTAAATAAAATAAATGATACCAAAAATATTAAAAGTGAAGTAAATTAAATAAATTATTGTGTTACATTATTTTTTTATATAAATATATCATGATAAACCGGTTTGAAAACAATATATTTTAATTTAATTATTGTATAGATATTTTTATTATTGAAATTAAATTAATAACATCAAAATTGACGTTAAGGTTATTTTATAATAAATGATATTTTATTAAATGATTCAAAATTACTAAAAATACAATATTATTCTAAGTTAATTTAAAATATTAATAAATATAAATTATATTCCATTCATGGACCAATTTTTCTATTATAATGACTATATTGACCATTAAATAATAAAAACTCAGTTTGCGCGGTTAAGGTTAAAGTGGTGTTTTTGCATGTTACATGCACTTATGTTAAAACTAACTTCCAAAACAGCTAGGATTTATATTTTATAAATTATATATCAAATTTAGAATCATTTTTTCCAATTTATCTAATAATTCTCACTCTAAGTTATTCTTAAATGAGAAATTACCAAGGTTAGAAAACTATATACCGTAGTGAAAAAAAATCCAAAATGATAAAAATAGGGATACTTAGAAGTTAAGGAATGAAAAGTTTAAAACATGTGTTTAATTATGCATTGGAGGTTTCTATCTACCATATAATCCCTAAAAACAGTTAATTATCATATTTTTATCAACTTTAGGTAAGATTTACCTCCCAATAGTGAATAGTTTTGAGTATTTACAAGAATACCACTCCTCCTCAACTATAAAAAGGCACCCACTCTCCCCACTTATTTATACATATAAATCCATTTTTCCTGAAAAAATCATGAAAATATCTTATAAAATTCTATATCCTCATCCTAGAATACTTATTTTGGGAATAAATCCATCCTAGGTAGAATTTATTTCAAACATAAGAATAATACCAGAAAATGAGGTAATGTTCTTCAATGAGCATCTTTATTTTATTTCCTTATAAACCTTCTTCAATTATTATTATAGCATAATTATTTAATAAATTAGGTAAATTACATATACTAATATTTTTTTATTTTAAGTTTACAACCTATAACCACACACACTTACATCAAATGGGTTATAAATTTATTGTTCTTTTGTACGATGGACCACCGCCTCACGAACCGATGTCTTTTTTTTGCATTACCACCTTTCAAGGTTGGGAATAATGATGTATTTATATATTATATATTATATATATGATATTTATTATTTTATTATTATTTTTAAATTATTATATCATTCATACCTTCATGTTTTCAATTTTGTGGGAATACGATAACGTTGTTCGTGTGTACCGCGGACTACCGTCCCGCGAAGTGATGTGATTATTTCACTCATTAAATGGAATGTATTAAGAATGGGTTTAATAAAAATTTGTGATATATATGATATAATTATAATTCTATAATGTTAATATATATAATTTACTTTTTTTTTCTTTTAACCAAATAATAAAATGAAAAAAAAAAACAGTGTTCATGTGTATGTATGACCTACCGTCTCCATAAACGATGTATTTCATTTCCTATAAATAAATATTATGGATTAATATAAATACATATATAATTAATATATATGATATTTATATCATTTTTATAATTATATATGTGATGTAACCATGATCAAATTAAGAGGAAAAAAATATAACAAATCAAAACATATATGAAAAACAAAGCAGTTATTACCCTAAACGTAACTTTAACACAGAATTATTAATAAATAGGTAGTAAAAGGTCATAAATAAATAATATATGTTATCATATATATGAATATAGTTATTTAATATATTTATAATAAACTTATATTTATTATACAGAAGTTTTTACTGAGTATGATGAAACTCAAGACTTAAGATAAGGGATTTTCATCTCGCTTTTCTTTTTTGTGAGACACAAGCCATATTCATCACATGTTTATTTAATGTGGTGTATATAAATGTAATAAATGTATTTTATTATTATTATAATATAAATTATTGGTATTTATATATCAATTTTATTAACTATATTTCATGGGGTTAACATTTTCAAAGTTACCAAATCGGTAAGGGGTTTTGTCTCAATTTGTCTTCTTTGAGACATATGTTATGTTATGCACCTATATTAATTCAGGAGGTGTATATAAATCCCCATTTTAATTTAATATAATGAATTTATTCATTCAAATGATATTTTAAGTTTTATTTTACATTATTTTCCTATGGTTCTTATGATTCAATGTTACTAAAGTGGTAAGGGTTTTATGTTACAATCTCATTGTTTATCGAGATTGTTTATGATTAAGTATACAACGTTGAAATATTATGATATACCTCTCAAGAATTATTATGAGTTTTTTTATACTGTGGTTATGTTATAAGAATTAATTTTTTCCCTTAATTTTCCTTTCCTCGTGTACTCAATGGTTCATAAAATGTTTTTAAGAAAAATTGTATTTTTGATCGAAAATATTTTTTCTTCCAAAAAATGTTTTATAAAAATGTTTTAAAAATTATTTTAAAAAAATCAAATGGAAATGGATATTTTCTACAGGATATATTTTAAATTATTTTCATGGTTTTATTTAAAAAAATTCATGTTTATTTTCAAGGAAAAAGTTTTCAAAAGGTTTAATTATTTAAAAAATGTTTTTCAAATAGGAAATCATATTTTCCTTATGAGATTTTTTAAATGATCATTCAAAATTATTTTCTTTATATTATGAACTTTTTTTTTGTTACCTATTCCTTGCTATGGATATGATCCAACAATACCATTAATATTATTTCTTTAAATGGTTGTGTCTTGATGTCATGATGTTTTATGAAATTGGTTTCTCTTCCATGGGTTATATATGAAACCCATTTATTTTAATAGGTTATTATTTTGATTAAAAAAACCTATCTATTTTCTACAAGTTATGATATGATGAAATGTTTATGATACTCATTTCATTTCATGGGTTATGATAATATGAATTCTTATGATATTATGGAACACATAAATATGGTTTTCATTACATGATGGGTGGGACCTATATCTCCCCCCAATTCATTGGATAAATATTTATATCTCATGAGATAGATAGAACCAGAATGGGGAGTAAACATAGTTCTGTAAGATATGGATGGAATGGGGAGTGAACTCTGTTCTGTAATTCAAGGCTAGAAAAGGGAGTAAACTCAGTTTGGTAAGGTAATTTTTCCACTATGATGGTTTAGGGAGTGAAAACATTCCACAATGAGGAAATAGATTCCAATAGATATGGTGGTGTCTCTATCCCAGGAGGTGAAGCTTCCTAAAATAAGGGTACATTGTAGGTAAGCCCAATCCCTAAATAGAGTACACAGGAGGCCAACCCAAGCTTGAAGTAAGTACACTGATGGTTAGACCAAGCCTAAAATGTTATTAATATCTTAGTTGGTATCCTCGATATAATATTTTATATACTTATGTGTATGACATAAGTCTATTTATTATGATAATGTTATTCTCTCATGGATCATTTCCTTTGATTTTCTTATGATTTATTTCTTATGAAATTCCAATATTTATTCCCTGACTCGTGTTTATGATCCATGATAGGTTGTGTATGAACTTTTTAAGTTATGATCATTATCATATATCATTATGCTTATCTTATGATTTTACATGATCATATATTTATATCTCTTGTGTTTACTCTTACTGGATATATGAGCTCACCCTTTCTTATGTTTACTTCCCCCCAGGATATGAAGAAAGGTTTTATATAGGGTATGTTTCTATAAATTACTAATTGGTAATATCACTGTGGGAAACATTGAATGACTTTCACTAAATTATAATATTGTGTTTTAATTTTCCAAAGTAACTAAACTATTATGGTCTAAATGCATGTCCTTATATAATGTAATGAATTTTCATAAAAAATGTTATAATATCCGTGTATGAGAGACCTGGTTTTCTATAATTGGTATCAGAAAAAAGGTCTATTTAACATTTAAAAACTAGGATGAGAAAATATTAGTGATATCCCTATAGATATTTCAAGGATATGTTTGTGGATGTATCTAATGATAACTCTAAATATGAGTAAAAATATAGGAAAATGTCTTGGAATTTTGGTAAAGGATAGAGTGAGTGGTTTCCAAGAAATTGCATCCATGTCTAGATACTAAAACTGGATGTGGATTTAGAACATATGTACCTAGGTATAAAACCCCAAAAGCACTATATTGAGCAAGAATTGATCAGAAACTGGTGCACGATAATAGTCCTTGTTGCACACCTGGTTTCACACTCCTAGGGGATATGATTTGGGAATTCATAAACTATTTATGAACCATCATGAAGGATTTAAATATATGATGACTTTGAATATCCTCGGATAAACCTAAGGTTTTTTAAATTAAAAATTGTTGTCTTTATTTAGAACTACTAAATTATTTTTTAGACTATTTGATTTTCCATTATGATTAGCGTTGATCACACTATTCTTTCTGGTCTTATTCAATAGTGGTAACCAGAAGGAACTAAGTTAAAATTGAATGTTATAGACAATTTTCATTAGAGAATCCAAATGGTATGATTACTAGAGTAAATGATGTTTTTATTATGCCAAATCAGTTTTCATAAAACATGATTAATAACTTGTACCTTAACCAACTATCAGACTTACTAAAGAAGAGAAGTAAAGAGTACATAGAGTGTTTAGGTGATGGTCAAAATAGGGAAAATAACATTCAGTTTCTTATATGTTGAAAATGTGGAAATAAGAACCTATGTGAATGTATCATAGGAATAAGAAGATGTTTTTACTATGGAAAAAAAGACACAAATAAAGAAACTACAAAGGTAAGATGAAAAGTTTAGTTAATAAAATAGATAAGAATATTGGTCTTCCTAAGATATCATCAACTATTGAATTATTTAAATATAGAAAGTATGGGAATTATTCAAATTAATGTCTTAAGAGTAAATCTCATGAAAAAAAACCATCAATTTTACATGACTAAAGGTTATATTGTTTATGATGAAGAGATTGTAGATGAAATATGAAAGGAAAGGGGTATTAAGGAATAATATGATGAATCATTGTTAATGTTTTGATAAGTAATTGGGTTGAATGAATTGTTTATGTATTTGAATACAAATATTATGAATCATGAAATATATAATTATTTTTTATTATAACTTTTTCATTAAGGATTTGAAATAATATGTTTAATGATTATTATAGACTAAAATAGTTATTAAATGGAAACTTTATATTTTAATTATTCTAAGGTAACCCTTAATGTGTTTCTAATGTTGATAAAATGGTGTTAATTTAGGATGAATAGATGTTGGATATGAATAAAGTGGATTGTATAGTACTGATTACCTTGAAACTAATTAATGATTTGTTGAAAAGTGGTTTTTGATATCATATATGGAGTTTAGAGCATTTTTTGATTTAATGAATATATCCAATAATCTAAGTTCTATATAAGGAATGAGGAAGAATGTATGTTTTAAATAAGGTTTTATGGTAATTCAGGTTATTACCATGTTTCAATAGAATAAATGATGAAGGTGTTCACATGTTTGGTATGTGACAATCAAGAGATAAGTTTTAGTATATGGGAGATTAATGTTAATTTTATTTTGATAAATTTGGTGATCTTATTTATACAGTTTTGTATTTTAATATTTTGAAAGGGTCATGAGGCTAACCATTTATGAAATGGTTTCAATTTAAATTTGGATGAGATTGTACTTATGAAATGGAATGAAATCATGAAAGTATTTCTTCTCAATAAGAAAAGGATATTGAAATAAAATGTTGTCCTTTTATCATCATTTTGTTTATATCAATGACCATTTTCATATATCTTTGGTTTATAGTTTTTTTGTCATTAACTTTCTATAGATCACCCTATTTCCTTTTTTTAGTGATAATTATCACTCTCTATAATTATTTATGCTCTTCTTTTATGTCCACAACATCACTTCTAATCTATTTTCTCTTATGTCGAAACCTATTTATGAGATAGTTTGGTTAAACGTTGTGTTTATAACTTTACTATTTTAAGGGAAGTTTTATTATTAATTTGTACGATTTGGTTTTATATGAAGAAATTGTAAAATTTTATACCATTTATGACCGAGACAAATTTCATGGGGGAAATAAATTTAAGTTGTGTAGAATGTAACCCCCTAAGATTTTGTGAAATTATTATTTTTAAATAAATTTGATCTTTTCCAAAAAATTTTGAAATAAAACATTTATTTTTTATTGTTTTATAATAAACACTTTTTTTATCTTGTGTTATATGAAACAAAAAAATTCTTGGGTTTACACAATACCGAGTTTATCTTGTGTTAAACACAACGGAGAGTTTAAACGAAATGTTTCACACAATTAAAATATTATTATGATTGTTATCACATATCTATTAGAATGGTGAGTAGGAATAAGATTAATTAAATTATAAAAAATTGGTTTATAAATGTATATAAAATTAATTATTTGGTTACAACTTAATTATAAATTAAAATAAGAACCAATTGAAAATAAAGAAATTATTTTTCTGAAAAAATATTTTTCGATGAAAAAACACATTTTACCACAATAAATTAAATAAAACACTTTTGGTGAATTATTTAATTGAATTAATACATTTTATATTAAATCAATTTTTTAACATTCATCTTATGTGTTTTTCATACAATAAATAATAATAAATCCAATTCATGCTTCAAACCTGTAATTTAAAAAAAATAGTTTTATCACCTTGTAATGTCGTGATTGTTTTAAAACTAATTTTTGAAACATTTATAAATTTTATTAGAAAAAATAAACTTAACTTTTTAAATCTTCATACAAAATTTATATAATGGTGAATTCATGGGTATTTTTTGAAAAGTTTCATTTTTTGATGAATAGTGAAAAATACTGAATTTTAATTGAAAACTACCTTTTTGTTTAATTTATTTATAAAGTAATATTATATTTTAAAATTATACATATATTAATATATTTTAGGTCATTTTAATCATTTTATTATTGAAGTTATATATAAAAACTTTATAATCTTTTGAACATTTTCACTTTAAAAACTCGCTTTCTCATCATGTCTGCAGAATTAAATTTCAATTAAAATTTTCCAATTCTATGAATTAAATATGAAAAAATGTATTATATATTTTTAATAATTATAATTTATAATTTATAATAATTTTAACATAATTTTTGACAAAAATTAATAGTAAACGTAGTGAAAATTTAATTATCACGATTAAGGTAAAAATAGATTTACCAGGGGTTAAACTATAGTGATTAGAGTGAAAGTCACCTAAAATATTATCTAAATTTTATTTAATTATTTTATTTGTACCTTATACATAAAATTATCTAGAATGTTTAAATTTATTTCTACTTTCCTTTTAATATGACCTATACAATAAGTTAAGTAAAGAAAAAAGACAAAAAAGATACTTTTCTTACTTTTAATATCTATAAAGCCTTAGTATAGGGACAAAAACAACATATGATTGGTTATTTAAATAATTTTGAAATATAAATTATTTTTTTATCATGATAATTTATTTTAATTTATTGGAGATAAAATAATTACTTTAAATACTTTAGAAATGCCAACATAGTAATTATTTAGTTAATAATTAAATAAAATAAATGATACAAAAAATATTATAAGTGAAGTAAATTGAATGAATTATTATGTTAATATTTTTTTAGATTAATATATTATAATAAATATTTTCATAAATAATATATTCTAATTCCATCATTGTCATGATATTTTTAAAATTAAAATAAATGATGTCAAAATTTATATTAATGTTATTTATAAAAAATGATATTTTATTAAATGATTTTAAATTAATAAAAATCCTATATTATTCCAAGTGATTTTTAAATATTAATAAATATCCATTATTTTCCATTCAGGGACCAATTTTTCTTTTATAATTACAATATTGACTATTAAATAGTAAAAACTCAGTTAACGCAGTTAAGGTAAAAGAGGTGTTTTTGCACGTTACACGCACTTATGTTAAAACTAATTTGTTACACACATAGAATTAATATTTTATAAATTATATATAATATTTATAATCATTGGGTCCAAATTATCAAAAAATTATCACAATAATTTATTCTTAAAAGATAAATTACCAAGGTTAGAAAACTAGCTACCGTAGTGAAAATAAACTAAAATGGTTAAAATAGAGAAATATAGAATTTAAGGAATGAAATGTTTAAAACATGTTTTTCTATAATTAACATGTCTTAATGTTCATATTTTTTACAACACATTTTCATAATACTAAAAACATTACACAAACAGACTCCCAAAGACCGTATTAGTCTAGTACCTCTGGAAACATGGAAACATAAACATTGGTACATAAGAAAGCTACATTATATCCCACTAGGTTTTTCATGACTAGAATATTTCTTAGAAAAATATTAATTTGTACATATCTTTATAACTTGGGGAATTAAACATAAAAATGGGTGATCTCAGATGCTCAATAAGGGTAAACAAGGGAGACATATAAGCATAAACATGAGCATAAGGGCATGAGAACGCGATCACAATATTAGAAGATCATACCATGTACATCATAAGATCATAATCATGAATCCTATCATAAATCTTGGTTATCCATAAGATATGAATCTTAAGGAAATAAATAACATAATCTGTGCAATCATAACTGAGGAATAATACATATAATTTGTGTCATACACATAAAACTAGAAAAATATTATGTCCTGGAAACCTACCAAAAACTTTATAACATATTATCCTTAGGCTAAAACCCATGTACCTACTTCGAACTTGGTCTAACAACCCATGTACCCACTTACTTTTAGGATTGGGTTACAACCCATGTGACCCTTTACTTTTAGGATATGGCTACAACCTGTGTGCCCTATTTGTTATAGGATTTGTCTTCAACCTATTTACTTTATTATTTTAGGTCTTGGGATACAACCCGTCTACCCTCTTACTTTTAGGATTGGGCTACAACCTATGTACCATTTTATCTTATATACAACTTATCATTAACCAATGCATTGGAGGGAGATATAAGTCTCACCCATATCATA
Organism: Viscum album; assembly: GCA_963277665.1. Taxonomy (NCBI): domain Eukaryota; kingdom Viridiplantae; phylum Streptophyta; class Magnoliopsida; order Santalales; family Viscaceae; genus Viscum; species Viscum album. The sequence continues at coordinate 471,000,421 of OY728132.1, forward strand.
ATAAAATTATACATGAATGTGCCACCAAAACATTTGTCATATCATGACCCATGAAAATATATGTGTTTTATAAAAATAAAATCATAACCCATGAAATGAAATGGGTATCATTATCATTTCATCACATCATAACGTATATAAAATAGATAAGTATGATAATCATTTCATCGAGGCATAACCTGTGAAAAAAACTGGTTTCAAAAGCATATAACCCATTGAATATAAATAGGTGTCATAAGCATCATCCCATAAAAACATAAACCATTCAATAAATAATATTAATGGAAACTTTGTAACCTTTAATAGAATATTAGTAACATCAACTGATGTCATCTTGGAATTAAAATAACTTGGAAGTATATTTTGAAAAAATTTCTTAAGAAAGATATCCTTTATTTATTAAAAAGTATTTTTTTTAACCTTTATAACCCCATTTTCTTTGAAAATGAATTTAAAACTAAGAAATAAGACATTAAATAATCTTTAAAATATTTTCCATTGAAAACTTATAAAAGAATCTTGAAAATGTTTTGAAAAATCATTTTCCTTGAAAACTTCTAAAAGAATCTTGAAAATGTTTTGAAAACTATTTCATTGAAAATACTTTGAAATATTATAAATAATTCTTGAAAACCTTTTTTAAACATTTTTAATTTAAAATACATTAAAATTTTCTGAATAATACTTGAAAACATTTTTAGAAAACATAGTTTTTAAGGAACACAGATTTCCAAATGAAAGGAGAAATAAAGCCAGATATTTCATAAATATTTTATTAAGTATATTAAGTAATAAAGAGTGTAAAAATGGTACCATTATATGGATATAACATTCATATCCATAGGTTAGGAAATATCATGATAGTTCTTGAAATATGAATGATAATATTTCATCTATAGAAGCATAATCGTAAACAATCTCGATAAATGATGAGATTATAATAATAAACAGTTACCATTTGGGTAAATTTAATTCACGATAGATATAATAATAGTATATTAAGATTAAAATATCATTAAAATAATGAGATTAATGATATAAAATTTAAAAATTCAGTATATATACCTCATAGAAAAATATTGGTACATGACATGGCATGTGTCTCAAAGAAGGAAAATTGAGATAAAGTTTCTTTACTGATTTGGTAACTTTTGAAACATAACCATCATGAAATTAATATCATAAAATGGATATTTAAATACCCATAAAATTAAATATAATAATAATAGAATACATTCATGGATAGTATACACACCACACAAATGAAATGAGTGGTGAATAAGGCATGTATCTCATAGAAATAAAAAGTGTGATGAAATTCCCTTACCTTATGTCTTAAATATCATAAAACTTATACAAAAATAATAGATAATAAATATTTATTTATTATAAATCTTTTATATAACCATATATAATAACATATTCAATTTTATTATGCTTTTATATTATTCGCTTGTTAACAATTCCATGTTAATTTTATAGTTTGGGTAATATTCACTTTGATTTTTGCATGTGTATTAATGTGTTAAATCATTGATCCTTATACTTATATCATGATTTATAAAATTTAAACCATGATATAAATATTATTAATATTCAATACATTTTTATTATAATAATCAATATGATATAGAAGTATGAAGTGGAATACACTGTTCATGGAGACCGTAAGTTATACGTACACATGAATGTTGCTTCCGTTTTATTGACATATTAAAAGAAAGAAAGTAAATGACATATTTATATATATATATATATATGTATTTAAATTATCATTATTATTTCATACATATCATAAAATTTTACTAAATTCATCCTTAATACATTCCATGTAAGGTGTAAACAAATCACATCGATTTGAGGAGACTATAATCCTCACTTCCCCAAATGAAATTATCGTACTTACACAAAATGGAAAGTATAAATGTATGTGTTATAAAATAATTATATGAGAATAAATAAATAATAAGTATATATCATATTTAAATATCATTTCCATCATAATTCCCAACAATGAAAGGTGGTAAAGGAAAAACTAACTACCATCATTTTGGGTGGTGGTAGTCCGCCATACACATAAACAGTATGTTCGTCACCCATTAGATGTAAGCGTGTGTAAGTGTAGGTAAAAACATCATAATAAAAAAGTCTCAGTATATTTCTTATACTATTATGGTTTTATAATTATTGAATAATTATATTTTAGGGGGTGGATAATGAAATTAAGATAATGAATTTTGAGGAAGGATGTTACCTCTTCTATGGGTAACTCCTTTTTTTCACCAAAGAGATTATTTGGATTGATTTCTCCAAAAACGTAGGATTTAAGGAGTAAGGGGTGGATTTTTTGAAGTTTATTTATCATATATTTTCTTAACCTGAGTGGTTTGAGAGGTTTTAAGAAGGGGTAGAGGTTGTGGCCTTTTACAAACTCATCATTTATCAAGATTGTTTATGATTAAGTCTCTAAGGTTGAAATATTATGATCTACCTATCAATAATTATCAGGATTTTTACTGTACTATTTTTATTTCATGTTAATGAATATTTTTCCTTTATTTTTTTCTCTTTATGTACTCAAGAGTTCAAAAATAATGTTTTCAAGAAAAATAATCTTTTTAGTTTAAATCCCTTTTTTTCAAACCCATGTTTTCTAAAAATGTTTTCATAAATGTTTTAAAAAATTATTTTCAAGTGGAAAAGGATATTTTTCTCAAGAAATGTTTTAAAATATTTTCAAAAAATCCTTTCTATGTTTTCAATTTTATTTTCAAAGAAAAGTTTTTCAAACTGTTTTATGTTTTAAAATTTATTTTTCAAAGAAGAATTGATATTTTACTCAATAAATATTTTAAATGACATTTCAAAATTATTTTTCATCTAAGTTGAAATTAATTGGTCATTACTATTAATTACTGGGAATATGATCCAAGGATACTATTCATATTCTTTCTCCAAATGGTTTATATCTTGATGTCGTGAGGTTTTTTGAAACCCATTTCTCTTCCACAAGTTATGCCATGATTAAATGTTTATGAGACCCACTTCTTTTCACTAGTTATTATATGATGAAATAATTATGAAACCGGTCTCTTTTCTATAGGTTATGATATGATGAAATGTTTATGATAACCAATTCATTTCTTGGGTTATGGTATGATGAATTTTTATGATCTTGTAGCGCACAAAAATATTTTTTTCATTGTGTGATGGGTGGGATCTATATCTCCATACAATGAATTGGGTAAAGAATTATATCTCATGAGTTAGAAAGTACTAGAATGGGTATTGAACTCAATTTAGTAAGAAAGTTCTGTAATGGGGAGTGAAATTGGTTCTGTAATACAAGGGTGGAATAAATAGTAAATTTATTTTAGTAAGGGAATTTTTCCAATATGATGGTTTGGGGAGTGAATTCATTCTACTATGAGGAAAGGTCTAACACTAGAGATGGTTGTTTGTCCCACCCAGGAGGTGAATCCACCTAAAATAATGGTATACTAGTGGTCATCCCAAACTTGAAAGAGGTTACATGGGAGGTCACCCCAATCCTGAAGAAGGTACATGTGTGGTTATCCCAAGCCTAACATGTTATGAATGTCTCGGTGGGTAAACTTGACATAAGAATTCTGTGCTTATGTGTATATCTAAAATATGTTTTTATGTCAATGTTATTATCTCATGGATCATGTCCTTTGATTTCTTTATGATTAATGTCTTCTAAACATCCAATATTTATTCTATGTATCATGTTTATGATCCATAACAGGTTGGATATGGAATTCATAAGTTATGATCGTTATAATGCACCCTTGTTCTTATCTAATGCTTTTATATGATCATATATTGATATATATTTTTTTACCCTTAGTTAGAATCTGATCTCACCCTTTATTATGTTTCCTTTCCCCTGCTTTATGAATAATATTTTTATATACGGTGTGTTTATGAAGAGTACTAAATGTAAAGATATTTTTGGGAAACATTGAAGATCTTTTACCAAATTAGAATATTGTGTTCCAAGTTCCCAAAGGAACTAAACTATTATGGTCATAATCCATGTGTTTTTATAATGTAATGAATATTCATAAAAAATGATTTAATATACATGTATGATAATTTTAGGTCACTATAGTTAATATTTTATGTAATGATAAATGTTTTCATGATCTTTTGGCATACATATGAATGGATTAGGATTATGTGATGTGTGGTTCTATTATATCCCTCCAATTAATTGGGTAAATATTAAGGTTTTATAAGCTCAAAGGGTATATAGGAGGTTATCTCAATCCCAAAATAGAGTATATGGGTGGTTACCCCATTTCCAAAAAGGGTACATGGGAGGTTATCCTAAGCCCAAAGCAGGTACATGGTTGGTTATCCCAAGCTTAAATGTGATGAATGTACTAGTTTTTTATGTGTTTAGGTTTCCAAAGATAATAAACCTTTATAGTTATTCCATGGATCATAATGATATTTAAGGAATATTTATCTAAAATTAGGTAATATTTTTGTCTAAAATGTTTAGGTCGCCTCAACATGACCATATGGATAGGTATATGGTGTTAGAGATAGAGCATGGGTCTTGAGACCTTTATAGATGTGAGTTGTATTATATAGAGTAATGTCATGCCTATTATTTATTTAGTTGGTTTTTGATCATAAGAGTTGATCTATACCTTGATGTGGCATGACTATTATGATCCTTATGGATTTCTTCCTGACCAAATATTGGGTAGGAAGGGTTGATCTTAAACATTGATATGTGTAAGGACTTAGAGTGGGTAACTTTGAATATATAGCTTGATTATGATAAGTATATGTGTGGGTGTGTGAGACCCAAGAGTAAGTATTTTTTTAGTGCATCATATATCATGTGCGTTGAAATGATGGAAGGGGTATCGCTTGTGGGAGGTAGCTTGTGTGAGATTTGATATAAGAATCTAGTTATGGGAGCCTAGTACCTATTAGGATGTGACTTAGGATAGTGGTGATTCAGTGAGTTTTGGTGGTTGAGAGTGACTTTTAAGAGGGGTTATCCTAGTGTAATGGATTCCTCAGATACCTAAATCTTGGGTAGATTCTTTTAATTTTGGAATGATGCTTGGGTTACAGGTGGTCATGTAGTGAAATATGAAATGGTTTGATGCCCAATCTTGAAAAAAAGTTCCAACAATGATCCTAACTAAATGAATCTATCATGTAGGGAGGAATGTTTGTATGATTTATCTACCACGTGATCCTAATATCAATAGTATATGACTCATGGGATCTTAATTCAGGTTCCATAATTTATCATAGGTGGAGTATGAAACCCCTAGGTTTTGATGATATTGAGGTCACCAACATGTGTTGGACATTTGTGGTGTTGTTGGGTCATATGATTGGGTGTAATTAATGATTACACATTGTTTTTAGATTGAATCAATTTGATTCACAATAGATATTCATGGGTACTATTTAGTTTTGTATTGATAAAATGGGTCTAGTGTAGTTCCATATAAGAATAGTTTGGGTCCTTAAAAAAATCTTGATTGGTGTAATTATCGTTGTGACATGATGATAATTAGTTCACAGATGATTGGTATAGATTCATGTTTCCATGGAGAGTCTAGTTTATGATCTCTTGTCGAATAATATTAACTCATAAATTGATGATAACCTTCTGATTATATCAGGGTTTCATGGAATGGTTGACCTGGGTTGAACCTAGAAGGATTTTCAGGTTGAGGTTTCTCTTGAGTGGAAGTGTAGGTAAATCTATGTGGTGTGGAGTGAACCACTAGATGTTTGGGTGTATGACCCTCATTATGAGTGGGTATCTATTAGATGTAGATGATAAAATTCCATGATTCAGGAATATGAGGTAATGATGTGTCATGGGGGAACTCAGGTTATGTATAGAATGTCCAAGTCAAGTCCTCTTGTTTGCAAAAGTATGAAGCATGGGACATGGAGATTAGAGTTTTGATTCTAGTGAAGTGATGATTTGGAAACTCTTATAGTGGGGAGCATCGTATCGGTTATAGGTGTTTTCACCCTTAAGTTAGGAGGGTCTTGGTTCTTGGAAGATCAATTGTGGACCATGAACTAGATATTTCGTGACCAGGGTTTTAGTGGTGTATTTTTGATAGAATTAGAGAGCGGTAACCGCTAGTTATGAGGTGACAGTTGGGTTCAATGACTAGATCTAATTATCAGGAGGCAAGTTGGCTGGGTGATCAGGTCTATGAGACTTCATTTCACTATAATGGCATACCGATTTTAATTTTTAGGTGAGGCCTTATCTACTAAGTAGTATTGGATGTGAATCTATGCATTAAGTTTAGTTTTGGGTGATAATGAGATATTTTAGACTAGTGGAATAAATCTATAAGGTGTGGTGTTGGTAAATTTTGAACTCAATAATTCCACTATAAGTGGGTCATCATGGAAGAGTTTATTGAATAATCAGTTTCATGATGCATAGGTCTATGAATTTTTGTGCACTAGAGTAATTTTAGAGATGTTTTCCATGATAATAATTAGTGTTGGGTCATAGAATAGACATTTTTTAAGACCAAGTCTTGGGTAGAAGACCTTGGAATGAGTTTTCTTATCTTGGTAATGTATACAAACTGCACAAGGTAAGCAGAGGTCGTATATTGATCAATGTCACTAACTTCTTAAGTTCATGGTGGGTGGTCGTGTGTTTCTTTGGTGGTCTCCAAGGTTGGGACACAATCATGTTTGGAAGAAAGGGAATATTTCAACCAAAGGAGGGTTTGATCAAAAATTTTATGAGGATCAGTGATGGGTCTCAGTGATTCATGGAGATATATCTCAACGATGAGCTATTATATGTTGGGGAGGTTGTAAGATATTAACCCTTCATTGATGTATGGGTCCTTTTTTCTCCAAGGAATGTGTAATGTACTATAATATAGTTTTATTAGATAATTTGGTATGTTTCAAGAGTTTTTTATGGATTTGGGTTGATCTCGAGAGCATTTAGGGTGTCTAAATGAGGTCGAGTCCTACAACAAAGCAATTCCAGTGCCACTAGCTAGTTGATACAGGGCCACCAGCTAGACAGTGGAAAACCAATAGAAATTCATGGGGGGTGAGATCACTAGCCAAAAAATAATCCTACAACTAGCCTATGGAGTCCAATGGCTTGGTTTCCTCCTATGATCATTTTTTTAAAAAGGGGAAATTTGATACTTTTTCCCTTTCCCCCCTTAACCCCTAACTCGGGTTTTTGCCCCCATTATTGGGCTACTGGATCCCTTCTATGCACTCCCCTACTTCTCCTCTTCCCTTAAAATATCTCATATTATCCTTAGGTATTTGATTTTTTATTAGGTGTGATCAAGATCTAGAGGTATTGTTATGAGTCTTATTTCCTATTTTCTCTCTTTATTTCACTATTAATATATTTCTCTCCATGTTTATCTAATTACCCTATTTTCATGTCCTTCTTCTGATTTCTCAATTTCTTCCATTTTATACCAAAAAAGGTTTACATCAAATGAGTGGACTTATTTAAGGCTAAATTATGTGGTCCCAAATTTTTTTCCAATGTTTTGACTTTATTTTCAAGAATATTCATTGTTCGGTCACTCCGGTTTGTCATGCGGTGACCTAACCCTAATTAAAATATTTAATTATAATTTAACTATATTATTTTATTTTATTTAAATTAATTTATGATTTCAAATGAATATTTATTCCTAGGATATTCCTTAACTTGATATTAGAACTTTTTTTTGGTTAAATTGATATATAATAATAGTTGGACTTTTTAAAGTGGAAAGTGAGACTTGATGTTTTTTTAATAAATGTTAAATGATGTAAAGTATATTGAAATTTTTTTATGTATTGTGAAATTATAAATTATTTATATATGTATTATCCCTTATTATAAGGGACTTATTTGAATTCCAACCCTAAGGGGGTTGTAGTTATCTTATTTTTTCCTTATAAGACATTGAAATATATTAAGGAATGTTTTCAGAGCCAGCAGAAGAGTCGGTGTGAGATTCTGAGGCCTAGTGAGTCCAATACTGGTATAATAAAAATATTAAATATATTAATATAACACTCATTTAGTTTTCCTAAAATAGTGAAATAACTACCAAAATGAGTCTTAGGTCAAAAATCTGAGGCCATGGTTGATTCTAGAATGTAGATTTTACTTTAAGGCATGACCTAAGGATGGTCAATGCTACACATCTAGATGAGTTAGTGGTTGGTGGGTGTGTTTAATAAAATAAAAAATTAAATTATTTTTTTAATTTATTCAATAGGCTAACCATGAAAATCCCATATAAGTACCCACATATAAAAAATCACTAGGGTTATTTTCATAATCCTGGGAGGATATCTGAGGATCTATGAGGTTTCTTCATTGGAAAATCTCATCTATGGATAATAGGTGATTATATCGAGGTGGATCAAGAGGCAGTAAATGAAATAAGACTTCTCCTTCACTGGTGACCACATTATTAGTCCATCTCATGAGCCCATTTTAATAAAATTAATTATTGATTTCAATTTATCTCTCTTTCCATGATCTCACCTTGGATGTCTCATTTATATAATATTGTATGATATCTATTGTCTAATTATGGTTAAACCTTTGTTCTTATACTTTTCCCCCACTCATTCTTCATGTTCTTCAACATTAGAACATGGGGTCATGATTCAAAATTGTCAGGGTGGGTTTGAGTTTGATCGAAACCCTAGATTCATAGTTGACGAGGAAAAGATGAATGTATTTTTGTTTTGTATAAGGATCAGGATGAATTACAGGTGGTAATTTGTGGGTCTAGGATCCACGAGGGCTTAATGGGGACGGGAGGAGCACATTATGCACGATTACTTTCTAGAAGATGATCAAATTTCATTTTTTATCCACTAGAGGCTGGGAAAAATGGATGGATTCATTTTACTTTGATCGCAGATGGTAAATAGGAGAGATTTGCAGTGATGATTATAGATTAGTAAATTGTGTGAAGGTTCTATGCCTTCTATGAAAACACATAGTACACGCCATGTTGTTTAGAATAACACACACCATGCACTAAATTTTTCATGGCGTCTAGGGATTCTAGCTAAGTTAAGGATCACACGCCATATGGTCAATCCCACATGCCATGTGACCTACCTCAGGTATCCATGATGTGTACCATCTATAACATTCCTAGGAAACTATGTGATATAATACACCGTGTACTCTGGGAGTTCACAGGTACGGGACAACACCTGAGCATGACCAGGTACATAACCAGGTACACTAGCATGACCTGAAGTACACAAGCATGACCAGGAGCTCATGGGCTAGACTTGAGTGGTGAAGGCACATTGTGTACCACCTTTACATGACATGTACTATAAAATATATTCCAATACATGCCTTGATGAGAATAAAACCTGCTGATGATGTGTGTTCACACACCATGTGGACCCCCATACAAGTTGTATACTACTACCAAAAACTTATACCTCTCGTATCTCTTTCTTTGAGACTTGGATTTTATTCTGTGAGAAGTATATCCATAGTTTTTTTCATATAGAATGTGACAGTGACCTTCATTGTGGTATATAATATATGATGTGACATGTTCTAATCATGAAATTTATTTCGTAAATGTTTGAAGATGGAAATGATCAGTTTAGATCATCATAGTGATGTTGGGGTTGGAACTCCCCTATCACACTAGATAACAGGTCCCCCATACTCTTTATATAGGTATATTCATCACTCCCCTACAATGGGAGAGGGTCCTCTATCTATGGAGTGTTACGCCGCCATCTTTGAGCTCTGACGGCATGGAGGTCCTCTACAGGATTTGTGGCTCCCTTGGTTGTGGAGCACAGTTGTGGGGAGTGGAACCTTACACATAGATTCTGGTGAGGATTTATTTGATGTTGTCAATCAGAGATAGAATTTTGGAACTATAGGTAGATTAATTGGATTTGGATGGGCTATGAGATGGAGATCCCCTTTCTCTCTCTTCTGGGTTTCTTTGTAAGGATATATTTATGTGTGTGTATCAATTGGGTTACCTTTCCCTGTATTTTGGGTTGAGCTAAACTGCATATGTATTTTCCTATTTCTACCTCTTCAATTTTTGAGCTTTCCTAAGGGGTATTTATATACTCACCTCTGCATGATATTTTGTTAAACATTTCATGTCTTATGTAGATGAAGGACAATTCGGTGCTGACTTTGGTGGAGCATAGTGACACCTAGATTCATTGACCATTTATGGTAGTCAGGACTTAGAGATCAGGATTTGTGCTCTCTAATATTTTTTTTATTCCAATTATTTTTAGGTTTGAAGTTCATTTTAGGTTCGGTGTTTATTTTTAGCCTTTCTTTTTTTTATATTATCATAATCTATTGTATTTTTCCTAGTGGTTATTGAATTTAAGTTTATACTCTAGATGATACTATATTTTATGTTACTATACACTTTTTTATATAGATGGTTGGGTGTGTGTGTGTATAGGTGAATTAGGAAATGGATACCATTTCATTTATACGTTTTTTGTTCTTGTTTTTATCCCCTAGCATATTATATGTAGGCTTTGGTTTGTGGACGCTCGACCTTCCATGGACTGGGCAGGACCCAATGGGTTGGGTCATTATAGAGTTGTACCAATGGTTGTTCATTACTTAGGATAGTATTTGGATTTTTCCCATTATGGAGATTTTTTGGGACTTGGGTAAATAGTTTCAAAGTGTATCGAGTATGAATTTCGAGACAGGGAACCCAGTGTTGGTGTAGTAGCTGATATATCAATTCATTGTGGCTCTATCTACCTACTTGTCAACTCTAAATTCCAAGACATTGGTTGTAGGGAACAATGGTACATGAATTATATAGGATCTATTCCTTTAACTATAATTATTGAGTATTATCCCCACATATATATGTATATATATATGTGTGTGATCATTTTACTGTGGTACATATTGATTACTTTTAGTATCCCTCTACGAAGACATCTATCCTAGTTAAAGATTCATGATTATAATGATAATCTAATTTTTAATGAGGCCTTAGTTTAAGGGTCATCCCAAAAGGTGTTTTCTTCCGGAAGACCGGGAGAATCACCCCTTCCAATCAAGAAACATTTAGTACCATAAATTTAGGCTAATTATGTGAACATTCTTAGATCACTCTACGAATTATAGCATCAGTGACCACTGATGTTCCACAATGAACCAAATACCCATGTTGCAGAGCATTGGATTCAGTTAGTTATATGAGTATTCATGATTTTAAGGACCCTGATGGATTATATGGTTGTAGTGGTAGCCATTATTTTCCATGGTACATCTAGGCGGTGATGGAGTCTAGTTTCACAGACTCATTTTGAGACAACCCTCTCATGGTTCAACTTCTAGTAACTATTTTTTGAGGATTATTACCCATAATTTTTTCACTTAGTTTAGATCAAGAAGATTATTGTGCTTTAATAGGGTAGTATGATAATTTCTAAGTATTTGGTGAGGTTCACTTACCTCACACGATACTCCCTTGACATGGCGCGATATGGATTCTTCCGAGAAAGAAAGTTTGAGTAGGCTCTCTATAGAGACATTTAAGCCAGTGTGGTATCCTTATGAATGTCCACTTATTCTGGAGTGATAAAGTGAGCTTTGGTGATTGAGAGATTCCTAGAAGAGGGACGTCAGGTGGTTGGATCTTTCAGTGGGTATCATATAGCTATGTTTTCTACAGCAGGTAGCAAGCGTTAGATGTTGAGGTCTGCGTTGAGGAGGAATTATCATTCTCAAAATAATACAAGATGATCTTTTTCTTAGGGATAGAGAAAATGATCCGTACATCCTAAATAGGTTTTATGTCATGCTTATGATAGGTGGGGTCACTTAGTTCAAGATTTCATGACCCGTACTACTAATCAAGGTAGGAAAAATGTGGATGGACCCCTGCGATAGAGGCAATTTCATGACTAGGGATCCCCCAGACGTGGCCAGGGTGGCCCTCAGGGTGACGGTTCTAGAAAAAAAGTAAGAGCTGCTCGAGAGGGAGGATTAGATGGTATAGGATGACTCTATAAGCTACCACCACCACTTGGTGGCCCATGTAGGGCTCAGGTAATTAGTGGTCGAGGTCATGGGAAGTTGTAGGCCATGGATGGCTATGACTTGGCTACACATGATATGATCCTAGTTACGGTTGTTTTTATTCAACTCTTGACTCAGTACTAGTAGACATAGGTGTGATTCATTCCTTAATATCTTTATTCCTAGTGCAAGAGTTGGAGCTTCTAGTTGATACTTTAGCCCAGTAGATTTGGCTAGAGGTTCTTACAGGGATCAATTCTTCAACATCACAAATTTGTTGGCAGTTCAAGTTATCACTTGGTAGAGAGAGTTTCATGAATTACCTCGTTTTCATAAAAATGAAACCTTATGAAGTTATATTGGGTATATAATGGTTATCTATCATTCAAGCCTATATTAAACATCATTCTAGATGATTCAGATGCCTTTAGATGGATGGGATAAGATTCTCTTTTGTGGGTGATAGATATATGAAATCCATCACCCATCATTTGGTGAGTTTAGACCTTGGAATAGCAAGATATTCGCTTCTAAAAACTAGAATTATACCAATGGTTTGGAACCATTATTATAGGTCCCAAAACTGTTGGTATAGGCTATACCAATAGTTTGTGTGACTGTGGGATATCGTGGCATTGGTATAGACCTATACCAATGGTTTGGAAATCGTTGGTATATGTGATATATATTACCTATTCCATCATATCATTAACCTATAACCATGTTTTGTAAAACTATGGGTATAACTTTGAAAAAATATACGGTCATGGGATTTGATCCTTGGACCTCCCCTTTATTCCCACTATGCCTAACCACTAGTCCATTTCATTTATTGGTATATAAATATATATTTACTTATATATATTTATATAAAACATGGATATTGGTAGAGAATAGTGGGAATGGGTGTTCCCGCAAAAAAATTATGTGTCCCACAGAATATTTTTTTTCTTGCCATAATGTGAGAAATCTCTACCCATAGTTTTAAAAAACGTGGGTATTGGTCTTCAAAAAACAACCCTATACCCATGATTTTAGAAAATTTGTGGGTATAGGTCTAAAAAAACAACCTTATACCAAAGTTTTATATAAAACTATTGGTATGGGTCTTGAAAAACTACCTATATCCATGATTTTGGGAAAATTGTGGGCATAGGTCCATTTTCCAGTAGTGATTTAAGAATTTAGATTCCTTTGATAGTGGAAGAATTTATAGATTTATTTATTGATGATGTTACAGAACTACCTCTATGGTTGGAGATGGACTTATGAATTGAATTTCACCCTATTAAAACATTGATATCTTCTGTGGTATATCATATGGTCCCTAAAAATATTTAGGAACTTATGGATAAGTTGGAGGACCTTCAAGAGAAGTGTCTCATCAGACCCAGTTTGTCCCCCTAGGTAGTTCTAGTTTTTTGAAAAATGTGGATAGGAGATGGATGATTTTTTTTATTATCATTGCCTAAACTAGGTAATGATAAAGAAAATGTACCTCTTTATAAGGATCAATGAACTATTTTATTAGTTTTGATCCATGAGTTTGTTCTCGAAGATCGATCTCGGGTCTAGTTACCACCAGTTGATAGTTTGTGAGGATGATATTTAGAAGATGGAATTTTTATTTCACTATAGAAACTATGAGTTTCTGGTGATGCCTTTTGATGTGGAAATTCCCTCAAAATGTTATAGATCATATGAACTAGGTCTTCCAAACATACTTGGATCAATTTGTGGTTTTATTCATTCATAACATACTCATTTACTCTATGTTATAGGAGGATCATGTAGAGAATCTGAGGATGGTTCTAGACTTACTCTGGGATCACCATACTTATAGAAAGCTTTTGAAGTTACCTTTTTGGGATATATGAGGTTCACTTTATTGGGAATGTAATATCTTAACAAAGATTATTTGCGGACCTGGTGAATTTTGATGCGGGGCTTGATTGGGATTCACCTAAGAACATTTCAAAGGTTTGGATCTTTCTTAGGTTTTCAGGGTACTAAAAGAGGTTTATGGAAAACTTCTCTATGATATCATCTCATTTGACCACCCTAACATGGAAAGGTAATTTATTTACATATAATGAGTAGTTCCAGAGATCCTTAAAGAATCTGAGGCTAAGGATGACCAGTTCTCCTGCACTAAGGCTACCATATGAGGGTGTGGAGTATATAGTGTTTTGAAATACCTTTGGAGGTGGGCTTGGTTGCATATTATTGTAGATTCAAATAGTTATCACATATAGAATTAGGTAGTTGATACCCCATGATAATAACTATGTGACTCAAAACTTGGAGTTGGTAGTGGTAGTATTCACTCTAAATATGTGGAGGCACTATCTTCTGGGAGAGCACTTTGATGTATACTCAGACCACCAGAGTCTCAGGTACATTTTCAATCAGAGAGATATGAACCTAAATAAGAGGCATTGGTTGGAATTCATAAAGTATTATGACTTTGAGATAGTTTATACTCTTGTAATGGGAAACCTGGTGGTAGATTCCCTTAGCAGGAAGTCTCGTTCACACTTGGTGGAGGAGGTGTTTGAGAAGTTAAATTCTTTATAGCTGAACCTGGTAGAGGAGTGGGGTGCAAATTTTTTCTATTGATGGTGTTAACTCTTGTGATTCTTCAGTTTATGAGGGAAGGTTAATTTGGGACATCTAATATGAGTTTATATGTGACCATATATCCTTAGGATATGCACGGGATGGATTTTATGAAGTAGGGAAGTACGCCATGCTTTTCTAGGGATGGGAAGTGGTTCCAATCATGTTGTGAGAAGAGGTGATGAGGGAGTTTCATACATCCCCCTTGGAAGTAAATTCCTATGTGTAAAATATGTACAAGGACCTTCAGTGGTATTTTTTTTTGGGCTAGGATATTGTAGATCATCATTGAGTTTGTATCTTGATGTCTCACTAGTCAGTAGGTAAATGTTTAGCACCAGGATCTGATAGGTTTTATGTGACCACTTGAGATCCATAATTGGAAATAGGATAGCATATCCATGGAATTTGTAATAGATCTTCCACAGAAAGTGACAGGTCATGATTCTATTTGGGTTATATTTGATTGGTTTACTAATTCAACATAATTTCTTACTTTCAGGTATCATTGTTTAGTAGACAATTTAGGGTAGTTTTACATATGGAATATTGTCCAACCCCATGGGGTTCCCTTGATAATTTTCACCAACCATGATGTGCATTTTATTTCATTTTTATAGAGATACTTAGAGGAATCCTTCAGGACCCAGTTAAGGCTGAGTATAGTGTTTCACCCCCTGATGAATGGGAAAACTGAATGCACTACCCAGGTATTAAAGGATATTCTAAGATATTGTTTTTTAGACTTTAGTAAATCTAGAAGTATCACTTTATATTGGTATAGTTTTCTTATAATAATATCTATCACTCTACTATCTATATGGCATCTTTTTAGGCGCCCTGAAGGTTACCATTATGCAGTTATGATATTGGTGAGACTTCTCTTATTGGGTCAGAGATGGTGAAGACGACGATAGAGAAGGTTCAGGTGATTGATAAGAATATAAAGACATCATAGAGCTGATAGAAATATTATGTAGATTGACATCATAAGACCTTGGAGTTCAAGCAATTATACCATATTTTTCTAAGAGCCTCCCCACGATGAGGATTACAAAGATTCATCTGGGGAGGAAAGCTATCCCCAAGGTTCATTAGGATATTTTAGATCCTAAAAAGGGTTGGTGAGGTTGCTTATCATTTATCATTTCCCCCATAGGTAGACCGAGTGCATGAATTATTCCATGTATTGCAGTGGAGGAGATACATTCATGATCTTACACATGTTATTGACTAAGGTGAGATGTACAATGAGGATGGATCCACTTTTATAGAGTACTTGGTTGTGATTGAGGATTGGTAAGATAGGATCCTATAAGGATGGATCATTAATTTGTTTTGTGTATTGTGGTAGTATAGGAGAATCCAAGAGATATCCTAGGAGAGAGAGATCCGGATATGGGCTTAAGATACCCACCTTTTTGTTTATCTTATTCTTTTAGGGGGGTAATCCTTAAATGAGGGGAGAATTTAGTGACCTTGTTTTTTGGTAATACATTGAAATATACTAAGGAATATTTTCAGAACTAGGAACTGAGTTGGTGTGATATTCTGAGTCTTGGTTATCCCATTATTGATATTATAAAAATATTAAATATATCAATATCACACATGAATGGATTTCCAAAAATAGTGTAATAACTTCTGAAAAAAGTCTTGTATCGGGAATATGAGACCTCGGTTGATCCCGAAACATGGGTTTTACACTAGGAGCAACCTATGGTTGGCCGAAATAAGACATCGGGTTGAGGCATTAGTTGGTAGTTTTCTTTAATAAAATAAATAATTCAATTATTTATTTACTTTAGTAAATGAAATAACCTATAAAATACTTTATAAGTACCTACTTACAAAAAAATGAATAGGGTTAGATACATCATTTTGGAAGGATTTGAGAGGATCTTTGAGTGTTCATCATTGGTAGATCTTATCAGAGGATGATGAATGATCAGATTGAGGTGGATCGAAAGGCAGTGAACACATTGGGACTTCTCCTTCACTAGAGACTGTATTTCTCACAAAAAATTGACCCAAATTTAGTTAGGAATCATCAATTGTGGTTTTATCTATTTTTCTTAAATTGTTAAATCATGGATTTGATATTATTTATTTGATATGTGATTAATCACCCTTCATATGAGCCCATTTTTATAAATTGAATTGTTGATTTCAATTTATTTATCTTGGCATGATATCACCCTAGATTTCCTATTTATATGATCATTGGATGAGATCACTTTTCCAATGATGGTTACACCTTTGTTCGTGTGCTTTTTCCCCAACCTTTCTTCAAGTTATTCATCATTGGAGAACAGGGTCATGATTATACATTTTTATGTGGTTTCATGCACTATAAAACCTTAGGATTCATGGTAGATGTGGGTATGAAGAAAGTATTGTTGTTTTTCAAATGGATCGAGATGGATTGCAGGTGATACTTCATGGATCTGGGATCTATGAGCAGAGAAGGGTGACAAGAGGTGAATGGGATGCACAGTGAATTTGAGAGGATGATTGGATTCTATTTTACATCTACTGAAGTATAGTAAATAATGGTTGGGGAATTTTCATTCAATAACGGGTGGTCAATGGGAGAAATTTGTGGTGACAAGAGTAAATATGAAAACTACGTGAAGTTTTTGAAATCATTGTGAAAAATCAGAGTACATAATATATAGTTAATAAGAACACACATCATGTACTTTCTATTCTATAGATTTTAAGTTTTATAGCCAATTTAAGGATCACACTCCATTTTTTAGTCCCACACATTATGTGACCTTCCCAGGTGGAAAATTCATGTGTCAACTGGAACATGCCTAGGGCCCCATGTTGGAAAAAACACTATGTAATGGAAGAGTGCATATGAATAGGCTAGTAACCATAAATTTACAGGTACATAGGCATGGAATGAAGTACATTGGCATGTCCAAGAATACATGATCCAGTCCCAAACGACCAAGAAATGACATGTACCACATGTACACATTTTTTACCAACTATACATGTCGTTTAACACTTATACACATCATTTATAATGACATGGATTCTAATCCTTTTCCCAAGGAGAATACAGATAGAAAACGAGGTGGGGTTACATGCTATGTGGGACCCCATACACATCATATACTTCTCCCATAAACTTATACCTCTCATATATTCTTCTTTGGGACTTGGATTTTGTCCTGTGAGTAGCCTATACTGAGTTTTTGTTCAGATAGAATGTGATGGTAGCCTTAATTTTGGTATAATAGGTATGATTCAAAATCCAAAAATGAAACCTATTTAGGTGACATTTGATTATGGTAGTGATTGCGAAGGATAATCAGAGTGGTTTAAAGGTTAGAACTCCCCTGTCAGTTTAGGGAACAGGTCCCACATACTCTTTATATAGGAAAAGTCAAAACTCCCCTACACTTGACATGGGTCCTCTATCTTCGGATTGTTACTCCCACTTATTTGAGATCTGATGGTGTGTGGGTCCTCCATTGGAGTTGTGGATCTCTAGGATATGGATCATAGTATAAAGGATTAGAAACCTTCACACAGATTTTGGTGAGGATGTGTTTAATACTAGGCATCAGATATAGTCTTTTAGAACTGTAGGAAGACTCAATGAATTTGGATGGGCTATGAGATGAAAATCCACTTTATCTCTCATTTGGGTTTCTTTCTGAGTATATATATTTGTGTATATATTAGGTTATGTTTATCTATTTCTTTAGGTTGAGCTGAACTTTTATTGTATCTTTATATTTCTCTCTCTTTGGTTTTTATGGTTTTATACTAGGTATGTATATACTCACCCCTACATGATATTTTATCACATAAATAATGTCTTATGAAGATGATGAATAGATCGACAGTGAATTTGGTGGATCATTGCGATACTTGAGAACATTGACCACATATAGTGGTTGGGACTTGGAGATCAAGGGTTGGGTTCTCTTAGGTTTCATTTATTACAATTCTTTCTGTTTAGGAATTCATCTTTGGTTGGTCATATATTTTAACCCTTTTATTTTGGTTTATGTTGTTGTATTTTTCCTAGAGGTTATTTTATGCATGTTTACACTATGGATTCTACTTTATTTTATATTCATATGCACATTTTATGGAGATGGTTGGGTGTGTGTGTACAGGTACATTAGGAAAATTCATCCCATTTCATTTATGCCTTCTCAAAACTTTTCTCCAGTCCCCAGCCTATTGGGGGAAGACTTGGGTGTGTGGTAGCCTAGCCTTCCACCATCCAGGATAGCCCTAATGGGTCGAGTCATTACAGGGATGTCCTATTTTAGAATTATAATTTTACATGACTTAAAATGGTAGTGAACAAAAATGGTTTTTGATGAAATGAATGGTGGTATCATGAAATGATATTGATATAGTAAATTAGTAAAACATGGTATATGAAATGGATAATGAGTGTTATAATGTGAATTGATGAATTATGGAATAAAATGAATTTTTTAAGGGGTTTGGTAAATGTTAAATGTGGGATAGTAACAATTATTTAAATAAAACCTGATGATGAATTGGTAAGGGAACTTTGAAATGGTCAATTTGAATGGAATTTATGGATTATTATTTTTTGTTTTGTAATCTTATGAAAAAACCCATTATCGGGTGGTCTATGATAATTATGAATTCATTCATTCTTGTATGGTTAGTGATAACTATGAAAACACCCATTCTTGGGTGGTTCATGATGACTATGAAAACACCCATTTTGGGTGGTATGTGATAACTATGAAAATAACCATTCTTGGGTGGTTTGTGGTAACTATAAAAACACTCATTCATGGGTGGTCCATGATAACTATAAAAACACACATTTTCAGTTGGTCCATGATAACTATGAAACCACACAGTGGTCTATGAGAACTAAAGGAAACACCCTTATGGGTGTTTGTGATATACCTTGGGTACTTAGGTTAGTATGATCATCACGACATGCTTATAGACATGCGTCATTGTCCAAATCACATAGGCTTAATGATGGGTGTCACCATGGAGACTGGGTTTGGATTTTATTATTATTCATTTCTTTAGCCTTTAAGTTTTTTAATTACATCACTACCACATAAAATTTTCCTTCAAAATATATTTATTTAGGGACATAATTAGTGGTGTTTTATTGATATGTACTCTCATGATACTCAGTTCTCTATAGGACTTAGTTTCCCAAGAAGATGCTATTTTATTATAATACTAGACTTGGACAAGTCTCAATGCTTTATTTTTGTCTTCATAGAATAGATTAAGGGTGATGGGACTAGTCCAAACTTAGGAATAGTTTGGGAAGAGATTTTAGACTTAGTTATTTTATTCCTTTAGTATATCATGTATGATTTACCCATGGGGGTCTATTTGGAACATATGACATATTCTTGTTGACACATGGGATGTTGTATTTATTTTTACTGGAACTTTTCTTAGTTGTGATATTTATATAGGATGATATATTCGATTCATCTTATTTTCATTATATTGTTATCTAATAATGAGGTTGTAGTCTCCCCATCATACCACCTTTCACCCCCATTAATAATTGGAAAACTCTAGCTTATGGGGAGAGAAACTTGAGGTTACATGCTTCCACCAATATTGGGGATTGATTTTTTGGATTTCAGGTCATGAAATTAAAAATATGGTAGAAATTGACTAGAAATGTATTGGGGTTTGTGATGGACATCAGATTGGTGCATCACAAACACCTTTTCTAGTGGAAATTCTAGATTATCAAGGATGTGGGATTTCTATTATTTGGTTTTGATATTAAATTTGTGATATTTATTCAAATAAGATGTGTGTGTTTGAGATTATTATTGTGGTTTTGGATGTCGATCCAGATTAGTAAGAGGAATCTATACAAGCATCATATTTAGTGCATATGATTCACATGAAATTTTGATGATTGTGTTTCATTGATTTAACTAATGATAAGGGTTAAATTGTTTGAAGTGTTAATAAAAACATATATGTATTTTCATTGTAGAAATTTTTTATTTCATTCTAATCAGCTAAACCACAATATATTTTCTCTGATGACAATTCGTGTGGATTTTATAGAGTTTTATTGTTTAATGTTGTTTATATAGTCCCTCTATGTAAGTGAGGTATAGTAACCCTTTGTGTGTATGTACAAATACTTTATGCCTTGATATGGTTCTATAAAAATAGATAGGTTTGGTTATTAAAGTTTCAACAAAAACCTTTATGGATTTTTCCTATATACCTTCTTGGTTCCATTATACTTAATCAAATCATGTGATTAGCCTTAGTATGAGTGTGATTCCTTGGGTTAGTTTCAATTAAATAACCAAATATTCTTCTATATAGTTTAAAATGACATGAAATTAGGCATGTTCAATTGTTTAGAACTGTAAGACTAGAAATAATGACACGTGATTCATAGGATATTGAGCTAGGTTGTGTGATTAAGTAGTACTAGAGTGTACATCCATTCAATTTTTGGATTGGTGAATTACATTGTATGGGTCAAGGATTGATGGATTTGATGAGATATTTGTATTCATAGTTAAACAGGGCTTTGATAAGAATGGAAGGTGTCCCTTTATGGTGGAAGGAGACATTATAAATGGATTAGGGTACTGTGGTATGGTAAATCCATGTTTTTTTCTTAATAAGGTTTGTTTGGGAGGAGCACGTGTGGCTCGGAAGGAGAAGCATGCATGTGATGATGGAACCTATTGAGGTTACACTAGAGGATTAGAATGATAGAATTAATATAATTTAGAGTAAACTATTGTCTATTGGAGGGTTTGATACTTATTGTGGATGAGATCTGAAAGATATTGAGGATGGCATTCTAGGTGAGCTGGGAATGGGTGGTAATGGATGTTTTGTGTTAGCTCTCAGGTATGAGTATGATGGAAACATATTTTCATTGAATTCAGTAATGGAAAGTGTTTGATCCATGAAAATTAGTGGTTGATTCATCATACTTATGATAATAACACTCTTATGTTGGGGGGAATCTTATAAATCATAGATGTGTGGACCTTATGTTGAAATGGTTGTGGGTGAAATTTCAGATAGACACTGGATGTTGACAGCGGACTCATGGTCTATTTAATATGATCTGAGGGTGAGTCAAATTAGGGGTGCACTGGTTCTTGGAGTGATATAATAAAGCTGGTGAGAGTGGTTATTGATCGAAACCGTATAATTACACCAAGTGTCAGGTTTGAACTTTAGTGTTTGTGTTTGGAATATCTTATGATTCCTTATAGGATTAAGTAATCTTGTTTGGGAGACGTGATAACTCTTTGGTGGGTGATCATGGTTTTTTATAAGTTAGATAAATTAGAACCATCTAATATTTGTGAATTATATTGTGTATAGTGAGGTAGAAACTGCATTGGGTATGTCTATGGACCACTATAGATGTGTTTGGAATGAAATTTCCATGGAAGGGAGAACCATGGTTTGGAATAAGAATTTATGAGTAGATTCTTATATTGGTGACAAATATAGGTCTGGAAATAAATAAGTGGATGAAACTATGGTGTCTCGAGTTATAAAGGTTAGAGGATAATTATCTTAGTGTTTATGATGGTGATGAGTGGGTGTCTTGAGTTTTGATAAATAATACACCTTGTGTTTGTAGTTTCACAGTGGAAGATTCTTCAGTATCCCAAGATAGAATATGATTTGTTAGTTTTGAATTGATGATAGAGGTAGGTCAAGATTTATTGATGGAGGACCACTATGACATCTCTAAGATAAGAAGTACTATAGTGTGGAGGTTTTAAAGACATGTGTCTTACAAGTTGTGAAATTTATAGTGAATTTGAATATTTTATCCCAGATTAGGGGATGTTTTGTGAATTGGTACTCAAATAATAATTCCAAAATCTGGAACATTTTCTCAATATGTTTTTTTATGTTGATCATATTCTAAAAGGTGTTTGAGGATCTCGAGTGAACATCAAGGAAAGTTCAGGATGAACCTTCAGTGGAATTTCAGCATAAGTAACAAACTACATCATATCCTTGGGTCATTGCAATGTGGAAAGTGTCACATAATTTTTTTTGAGAAAGAAATGTTGTGTGGACTCAATATGAGGATGATTGATTAGTCAACAGGGGTTTAATTGACTTATTTAATTAATATTAAATTATTATCAAAGTTAAGTTAATTTTTACAAATAAAATAAAAATAAAATGAACAAACTAAAATTTATAGTAGTTTTGATAAAATTGATCCTATGTCTACTCTTCACTTCTCTTAAAGGAAAAGATAAATGCAACCCAATATAATGGAATCTTTGACTTCTTCTGTAGTGTCACGACCCTTTAAAATTCATTTTTAACCAATGAATTCTCAACCTTAGATTGCCTTTTTAACCCATAGAGGTACAACCCAACTGGATTTCTTTTATGGTGGTGGAAGAAACCAATCCTACCTTTATCTAGAATAAGGCACAACTGAAATCCCCTTGAATTTTACCAATTATGGTAAAACCCACTCATAATTTTTTTGGGTGGTACAACTTGAAAAGCCTACGTTTTAAAGGGTATTATAATGCAAAAAAATTACACACATTGAAAATAATATAATGAATTATCATAGTTGAACTTGGATGAAACACTTTAAGTTATGGATCTTTAGGAACCTTTAGTGTTACAGGTAGTAGAAGATGTTAAGATGAAGTTTAGCCCAGCTGTTTTTAGTAACAGTAATCTACAAGAATGTAATTAGTAAATGTTTTATATTTCAAGCATCACTAATATCATATTCATTTATAATATTTTAGTTTCACTCTTATTTATATTGTTCTTCTGAAATAAACTAGTCCAGAGTTAGAGTATTTAAATTTGAATTCTTTATGTTTGTTTATTTCTCTAATTCCCAAATCATGTTATATTTGAAAATAAGTTACATTCGATGGATGCTTGATCCTCCAAAAACATTTTTATTTTGAATTTATTTTTCTTCAATATAAAATAATAATCACATTCTCAAACCATATATTAAATAATATGGGTTAAAAATTTAAATTAAAAATAATAAAATTAAATATATACAAAATAATAGAGTGAAAATCCTATCACCAACCACATCCATGAACTACGATTGGTAGAAATTTTATAAGTTTTTTAAAAACTAGACGTCGAACACAGTCTTCACTGTAGTGTAGAAAAATTAATTTGGCCATTTTTTCAATATATTTAAGAGAACAAACCAAACTCATTTGTTCGAAATTCCATGTATACATCAAGGTGTTTGTATTAACATGCCATTTTCCTATATCCTTATTCATCCTCATAAACATCCTTTGTACCATGGCCACCACTATACCAAAATGATCCTTATTTTAAATTTAAACTTCACTTGTGTGTAGAAACATTGTCCATTTTGAATGATCTCCGCAAGTAATAAAAATAACTATAACCTTTGAAATTCAAAATCAATTTAAAATTATTAATCCAATAAGCTCACATAATGGTGGAATAAAATTTATATAGGTTATATAATCATAAACCTAAAATTACATGTCTATGTAAAGGTAGATATTTATTTGATGCATAGAGGTAATGTAATTAAATACTGTATAAAAGTAATGATATAAATGTTCTAAAATTACTGAAAGATTTAAGAGCATAAATATAAACAAGAATTAATATCAATAAATAAATAATAAATAATAAAATAACAGTTTAAAAAATTAAATGGAACGTAAAAAATGAATTTTTATAATTATCAAAAACATAAATTGGATCATGAAAAAACAAAAAATATCTACCTTTATGATAATTACAAAAAAAAATTAATTACCAAGAATTATCCCCCTTCTTGGAATTAAGAAAAAATATTAAGTTTTAATAAAAATTGTGTCATTATTGTTAAATACCAAAATATGTGATATCAACTGGTAAAGAAACTAAATATTCTAAAGATAACATCTAAAGTAGATTTATACTCCCCCTATGTGAAGTAATCATTATTAGAATAACAAAAATAGATTATATATATGAAAAAATATTGCATGTTATAATTTGATTTTGAAATATAAAATTGTAATTAATAGAAATAAAGTTGTTAAAAATATTCTTGAACTATCTTATTTCTTAACATGTGTCAAGAATCTAATAAAAAGTAATAATAAATCAAAATTTTGAGTTGTAAAAAGTTTAAAGTGGATTCAAAATTTTCATATTCAGGAATTCAAGACTTAAAATTTAAACTCCCCTAAATACATGACAAGTACTAAATAATTAGACTTCTAGTATGAAAGGATCAATTAAAATTTTCTTAAATTCAGAAAAATCAAAGATTTTTAAAATATATAAACACGTCAATTTTCTATAGAAAGAGATTCCAGATTAATATTCCATTTAGAAACATGATCTTTAAGAAAATGAAATATAATATCAATATTATTAATCCTAGCATTTTTGTACAGGATTTTTAGATATTAAAATAGAAAATGTATTATCATAATAAATAGTGATCTTATTAAAATTAAATCTGAAATCATGTAAAGTTTACTTAATCTATAAACATTTTGAGCAAAGAGATTCACCAAAAAAATATTCACTTTCAGTACTAGATAAATCAAATGAATTTTATTTTTTTTAACTCCATGAAACTAAATATTTTACAAGTAAATGACACATACTTAATGTGGTTCTTCTATCAATATTTCATCCATAAGAATAAAAATAAGAATATTTAATCAAGTCAAAATAAATTATAGTATGGTATAATAAACTTAGATTTAAAGACCCATTAACATATTTATAATCATTTTAATAGTATTTAAATTAATTTCTTGAGGATTCCCTTGAAATCTGACACACAAGAAAACTGAAAATAGAAAATTAGTCATTGAAGTAGTTTAATATAATAATCTTCTAACCATTCTTCTAAAAAGCTTAACATCCACTGATTTCCAAGCTTCATGCTTATCAAGTTTACATGAAGTACTCATATAAATATTTTAAATTTTATTTGAGAATAATAAAAATATTTAAAATAATTCTTTATCATACTTATATTTATTAAAAAATATACCATTGTTTCCTTAATAAATTTTAATACCAAGAAAGAATCTAAGTACTCTATTAAATTCATATCAAATTTATTTGTTATCAAATAAATAAATTCTTATCATAAATTATTATTTGAAGATACAAAAATTATATCAACCATAAAAAATTAGAAAATTAAAATATCATTTTATTCATCTTAATAAATAAAGTAAGATCAACTTTTCCATTCTCAGAAACCTTTTTCAATAGAAATTTTGATATTCTTCCGTGCTAAGATCTAGGAGACTATTTTCAACCATATTAAGTTTTATAAAGTTATTTATTAGAATATATTTCATTTTCAAATCCATGTTTTTGTTTCACGTATAATTCATCAGAAATATAAATATTTAGAAAATCATTTTTAACATCTATTCAAAAAAAATGAAACCAGGAAAACTTATGTATGCTAAAAATATTCTAATAGATTTTAACCAATCTATGGGTAAAAAATATTCTTAAATTTATATTCTTTTTTCTTGTGAATATCCTTGAAAAATTAATCTTTATTTAATTTAAATAATTTAACCTTATTTATCAATCAAGTTTCTAAAGATCCATTTATTCCTATAATATGATAATCATTAGTTTGTACTACTAATGTCTACACATTATTTCTAATAAACTAATTTAGATCATCTTTTATAGCTGAGATCCAATTAGAATAATTTAAATCTTAATCAACATTATTTATAATAAAATTCAAAAATAAAAACTTTATAGGCCCAAAAATTCATAGTAGATATCCAATTTTTGAAATCTTGATTCAACATTTTTAATTATATAGTCTATGGGATTATATCTATGTGTTTTCAAACTCTTAATATTAGGTTGAGAAGATAGCTGTTAAGGCTCCCCCTCAATAGGTGCATTCAAATCTAATTTTTTATTTTACCCAAAGCAAAAATCCCAAAAATCTTCTTTAGGCTAATTTTTATTAATTTATTTATTATTTAAACCATTTTCAATTAAATTAACATGAATATTTTTCTTTAACAATCCTATCCCTTTTATTATATACTCTATATACCTTACTAACATTTAAATAACCTAATAAAATACATTCATTGGATTTAAAATCAAATTTATCTAAGGAATCCTTATTAAGAATAAGGAATGTACAACTGAAGACTCCAAAATAAATAATTTTAGGTTTTACTTATTTACAAAGTTCATAAGGTTTATTTATAAGTGTAAGTATTAAAAAAATTAGTTTGACATATAACATGATGGATTTATAGCTTTATCCTAAAATAATATTGGTAAATTTCATTTATCTAAAATGGTTCTAGTAATTTCTTGATGTTTTCTATTATTCCTCTCTATGACACCATTCTTTTTTGGTGTCTTAAGAGATGATAAATTCTGAAAATAATCATTTTCTTCACAAAACTTTTGAAATCTTAGATTTAATTATTCTCCACCTTGGTCAATTTTAATTTATATAATTACATATACTTTCTCATTTTTAACTAATTTATAATATTCCATAAATTTTGTTAAAGATTAATATTTTTTTAAGAAAATAAACTCATGTAAATATTGTAAAATCCTATATAATGACTAAAACATATTTCTTTATAACTAGAATAATAGGTTTTACTGAGCCAAATAAATATAAATTTAATAGTTAAACTGGTCTTATAGTGATTACTTATTTGATAGGTTTAAAAAAATTATGTTTATATTTCATGCATGAGTCACAAACAAATTTATTGTACTCCTTAAGTCATTAAAATTATAGAACAATTTGGTTTTTGAAAATATTATACCTCAACCTGAAATTAACATAATCTATTAATCTATTCCACAAAATGTCACTAGATTTTATTTAATTTAAAGTTTATATATTTTAGTTATTTAATTCAGAAAAAATGATTAAATAAATTTTCTATTTTCTATTTTCATAAAACAAAATATATTAATCCTTTAAAACAACATACTTATTATTTTTAAATTTATTAAAGTTTACATCATCACATAGTTGAGAAATGATTAAAAAATTATGCTTTAAAACTTCATTAAATAACACTTTTAAAATAATGACATAATTTTAAATTCCAAATTCTTCAAAATATTATAATTTTTCTTTAGAATTATCACCAAATATAACAATACCACCATTACATTAATTGAATGATATAAAAATTAGAGATTTAACTAGTCATATATCTTCAGAATCTACAATCCATGTACCATATATCCTTTTTGATACTTCAAAGACATGCTTCCTACAAAAACATATTTAATAATATTTTAGTACCCATACAAACTTGGGTCCAATTGGGTTAAAAAATAAGTCTTAGGAACCCCAAATAATTTCAAGAATTTTTTATAGGAAATCAAGAGGATAATGATTTAGATATAAAAGCCTTTGTATAACTAAGAGACTATAGAAATATAAAGGATCACTCATTTTTATAATCACCCTTCATTTAAAATCTAAAATATTATGACACTTGAAAATTTTCCACATGTACCTTTAATAAAGAAAGTCCAATATATTTTGAGTATAATATTATTATAATCAAGAAGAATTTTATTTTTATTCATTTTAATCAAAATAGTCATTGTATCATATCTTTTTATAAGTTGAATAAAAGTAGAAAGATCTATTTTCAAACATTTAACTACATTTTTCATCTTTTCATTATATTCTAGAAATGTATTGAAATTTATTTTTCATCCACATTGTTCATAAACATAAAATAAATCTTTCTCAAATTTTCCTCTACTTTTTCAATTCTATTATGTATACATTTTAATTTAATGTGATAAAAATTTAAATCTGTATGAACATATTCAAAATTATATTTACATTAATTAATGTTTTCATAATTATAGTTTAAATTAAATTCATTAATTTTTTTATTTTCAGCCAAAATACTCTTATTTTTTATGATAATTTCCTTATGTTGACCCTTAATATCCTTGTGTATACCACAAAAAATTATATCTCAAGAATTAATCTCTTAATTTCTTTATAAATTTTATCTTTAATTCATTTTTTATAATTGGATTTAGAAGAATAATAATAATCATATTCACTTGTCTTTTGAATCTATTAATTATAGGTTTTCTAAACCCTTTTTGGAATAGGATTCTTCACTTTAATTAGAATCCTCTATACAACTCCATCTGGTTTCCTTTTCCTTCTTCTCTTTCTTCTTTTATTTTCTCTTATTCTTATCATTTTTTATTCTAGGACATTTAGATTTGATGTGTCATTTCTTTTACATTTATAACATGTAATGTTAAAATAATATTAGGCATAATATTACCTTTCCTTCCTATTTTATTATCATTTTAAGGGTAATCCCTTTTGTATCCTCCTGAGTAAATTTTATTCCTTCTTCCTTTGGAACCCTAAACAACATGGTATCTTTCAATTCAATGTAATTAATAATCAAAAGAGTAAGTAGTAACATGAATTTTTAATTAAAAAGAAATTCCTTTCTTTTTAAAAAACTCTTCTGTATAAATATTTTTTATTTCTAAATCATATTGTAAAAAGCAACCAATAATATCATCTAAAATATATTCTTTAAAAGTTATTATTTTATCAATTTATACATTCTTAGCATGTCTTTTTTTAGTTAAATCTCTTAAAACTCTTTCAACTAAAATTGATTTATCTAAATTTTATCATAAATAACTCATACCTTTTACTATACTTAAAAATATATTAAATATTTAATTAACAAATTATCATTTACCCATTTTAAATTATTGATATTGTTTCCCTAAAATATTGATATTACTTATAATTAACGTATCTAAACCAAGATGAGTAACTTTAAATATTTTCCAAATATCTTGTGTTGTTTTACATGCATATACCAGGATATAAACAATTCAACTAAAATAACAATATAAAATCACCATTACCTTGTAATTTAAAACATCTCTAAGTGAATCATTATCATTCAATGTATTAGTGTTATTTTTATGTAATTTATAAGTCTTTATTGTGATAATATAACTATTAATACTTATATTTTTTAGATAAGATTCCATGAATTACTCACAATATGTATAGTTTGTTATATCAAGGAATGGTGTCCTTTGAGGAGTCCATGCTTCATTTGAACTTGTTCCTTCCATCTCAAGTGATTTTTACCTCTTGATGGTTAATTCAAGATTTTATTATCAAAAATAAACACACACACACACCAAGGATAGGGTTTAATATTTGATATCAATTGTTTGGTCTTAATATGAGTATGGTCAAATATTCAATATGGGGGATAATTAAATTATTTAATTAATTTTAAATACTTATCAGGGATAATTTAATTTTTTAGTGGAAAAAAATAAAATTAACACAATAATTTTTATAGTTTTTCAAATAAAATTGATCCTATTTCTACTCTTAACTTCTCTAAAACATAGAGAGAAATAGTGTAACATGTAAAAAAGTTAAATGGTTAAAATATTTAATGGTACTACCCATGTAAAAAAGGTGATCCTTTCTTTTCATGAGCATACCTAATTTGAACTCCACAATTAAGCGAGGTTTGGTCTAAAGTAGTGTCAGTATAGATGACCTCTTGGATTTCTCAGATTATGTTTGAGTGAGGAAAAAGAACACTAATAGAATATGTATTGGCCTGTGGGTATATCCATTAGTCTGATGATCTTATCCTACACATGGGTAGGCCCCAAGGAGGGGAAAACATATCTGCAGGGAAATTAGTGGTGCTTAGTGGGATAGGACTCGATGACCATGTTTGGCTGGGGTGCATGTATTATCAGTGGGCCTAGTTGTTACTATGTTATTAAAGGGTTACCTAGACATAAGTGTAGTGGTACTACCTAGGTTTAAATGTAGGGTATATAACATGGATTTTTTTCTCTAAATATGGGAGGATGTAACATCCTAGAAAGTTAAAGGGTTGAAAGGCTAAATGTTAATACCCATTTTAATAAGGTGAACTATTATTTTGGGGAGTCTATATTATTTAAAATCTATAGTTAAGAGAGGATTATCTAGGTGTATTATCAAGATTGGAGACCTCTTGTTAAGTTTCTTAAGGTGTGTGTGGGTGGGAAAAATCACATTGAAAGAACACGTATTGGTATATGTGGATCTCTATTAGTATAATGTTCCATTTAGGTACATGGGTGGGAAATAGGAAGGGGAAAACACTTTTTTAGGGAGCAAATAGTGACGCCTAGTGGTCCAGGACCCGACAACCATGTTAAGGTGGTGTGTATGTACTTTCTATAGGACCTAGTTTTTATAAATAACCCCCACTTTAATAGAATATTTGAAATTTAATAGGGAGTCACAACCCTTTATAGTGAATTTTTAATACCTCAAGGCTCAATATAAGACTTCAATTTTAACCCTTGGAGGCACAACACAATTAGATTATTTTTAAGGTGGTGGAATAATCCAACCCTTGCTTTATCTAGAATAAGTCACAACCAAAATCCCCTTTCCTTTTATCAGTTATAGAATAACCCACATTTAATTTTTGGTGGGACTCTTATAACTAAAAAAACCTACCTTTTAAAGGGTAATATAACCCAATTCTATTATGAACATATAAAATAATATTAATATTAATATATTATATACATGATAAAACACTTAATGTTTTGGATTTATATAAATATTTAATTGTGTAGTTAGTGGTGCATGTTACAATGAAGTTTTGACCAATAGTTTATAGCAGAAGTAATCTCCAAGAATGTAATTAGTGAAGATTATATATATCAAGAATTAACAATATCACTTGAATTTATATTAGCTTGGTTCCACTCTTATTAATAAATTTCTTATAAAAATAACTACTCCAAAGTTGGAGTATTCAAATTTGAATTATTTATGGTCATTACTTTCTCTAATTCCTAAAGCATGCAACATTTGAAAATAAATTCCATTTGATAGATGTTTGATCTTCCAAAATCATTTTATTGGGAATAGATTTTTCTTCTCTATAAAATAATACTCACATGAATAAACAATGCGTTAAATAATCCTTCCAAAGAAAAACTAAATTAGATTAAATCAATTAAATCAAATATGCACACAATAATATAGTAAAACACATATCTCTGAAAACAGACGATAACTATGATGTGGAGAAATTTAGTAAGTCATTTTGCATACAGGATGTTGAACACAATCTTTAATACAACATAGAAAAAATCATTCGGTAATTTTTCACAATGGATTCAAGAACTCAAATTGAACTTATCTATTCAAAACACCTTGGAGATATCAATGCACCCATTTTAACATGTTATTTTCCTACAGCCTTATTCATCCTTGTAAACTTCCTTTATACCATGAACACCACTACATCAAAATGTTCTTTGTTTTTTATTCAAACTTCACCTATGAAACAAAATGAATTTCTCTATATCATGGAATAAATACATTGGACATTTTAAATTACCTGCACATGTGACATGAATCACTACATCTTTTAAAATTCTAAATCCATTAAAAATATTAATCTAGGAGGCTTTCATAAAGGTAGGATAAAATTTTTATAGGATTCTTAAGCATAAAAATAAAATTCCACGTCTTCATAAAGGAAAATATTTATTTGATTTGTAAAGGTGATAGAATTTATAGTTTCATAAAGGTAATGAAATTAATGGTATACAATTAATGAAAGCTTCAAAAATATACATATAAATGATAATTAATACTAATAAATAAATAATAAAAAATTAAATAATATATTAAACAATAATAGGGAATATAACAAATAATATTTTTTAATTATCAAAAAAATAAAGTGGAAAATAATCAACTAACAAAGGAAACCATGTCTTAGTTAAGAGGGTTTTACTAGGAAGGGCTTCTAAGAGGCATGGAGTCAAGCAGTACCATGAGGAGGCTTGATCTATGGAGGATGGAATTGTGTTTGGGTCGTTCTTGTATGGGAAGGACCATACCATAGTAGGTGGGTTGTGACAAAGAGGTTCTGCAGGTGTAATGTCTGTTGTGATACTCTCATAGGTCAATTGCATTGTGGGGTTCTTGTTTGCATCATATAAAGGCAATTATTATGGGGTGTTGTTCCACAACACCTTGGGTTTCTTCCTAACATTCCCCCTAATTAGGGTGTTGCACTATAATTCTATGGGGCCACACCACAATAATCCCCCTAGGTTATTTTTTATCAAGTAAATACTGGTAATTTATGAGTTGGACCCCCTTTGATTTTAGAGTAAAGAGATAATCTAGGGAGGGATATTTTAATGGTTCCTACCTCTCTCATCCCTTCATTTCACTCTCTTGAATAGGGGTGGGTTTTTTGAAATTTCTTCGATATATCTAATGTATGACCTTCCCCTTATTTCTCTCCATTATTATTTCTCTTTAATAGTCATTGTTTTTTATGTCTCTATCTTGGGTTTTTGCACTAATTCCACGGGATCATGGTGAAATTGAGTGATAACAATCAGTATTTTGCATGACTTAGATATAAGATGTCTTTAAAGGATTACCACACATTATTTCTCTCTACTTCATTAAAGTAATGTTTATATATTAATTTTTTTTACTATTTTTTATTAAATTTTCTAAAATTCGTGATTGATTTTTGTATCGTGTATCAAGTATTTTTCTTGGGATAGTGACGAGGGTACACCATAGACCTTTTAGGCATAATTGGTCATGTTTTAGGTGTAGAGGGATGGAATAGTATGTTATTAAAAAATTATGAATATTTTAATTAAATTAACTAATTTATCATAATTTTTTTATAATTATTTATTTTGATGTAATACTTTGATATAGGATCTTGGGAGACTATATATAAAAGTAAAGTCCTGGTTGAGGATGTGTAGGTTAACCTGATGATGTTAGCCCTATATGAGGTATGTAGTCCTTGAACATATTCCTAAAGTTTATGAATTTTATATGTGAATGATGTCACCATTGTTGAGCAATCAAACAAATATTTTAAAAGAAATGAATTTATTTATTTAAATACCATTAAATGAATAAAGTGTTAAGGGACATGATAAACCCTTGAGCACTGGCATGATGCCTTGGTCATTGATGGATTAGGGATTTATTATATGTGGGTGATATGTAACACATGGACCATAGAGGGGTATAAGTTAAATGAAATAAATTAATATGGTAGACCAAGAGAAAGAGTTTAAATGTGCCTCTTGAGAGAAAATCAAGTGCTCCAGTGATGTTATGGAAAGTCAAATCACTTGGCATCTATATCACTAAGGGTCAGGGGCGTCGATTGGTATGTGAGAAGCCCAATGTATGACATAGAGCTATAATGAGATGTTTATATCCTAGAATGAGGTTCTAGGTCTAGTTAGGGAAGTCATGAGTGTTCAGTTCTAATAGTACTGATAGTTGATTAGTCAATAGGGGTGAATTTACATATTTAAAAAAAATTAAAAACTTAATAGAGTTATTTTAACCTTTAGTGGAAAATAAAAATATAAACATAATTAATTTTATAGTATTTCATATAAAATTTATCCTATGTATACTCTTCATGCACTAAATGTGAGAGTGTGAAACCCACTATTAAAGTGACCTAACTTTTGAATGGAGTCAAAATCCTTTATAACTACCTTTTTAAACCCTATAGGAACATCCTAAATCTTGAATTCTAAATACATGGAGGCATAAATCAGAACCTTCCTTTTGAAGTGGATAAAGAACGAACCTTTCCTTTATCCATACCAAGTTAAAATTGAAAACCATGACTTTTACCAGACTAAGGTACAAATAGAGACCTGTGTTTCTCAACCTATAAGAACAACCCAAAGTACCTTTTTTTAGGGGTAGTATAACCCAATACTAAGGTTATAATTTTGAATGAAAAATTATAAACCACAAATCTAACACACATAAAATATTGAAATAATTTAGAACAAAAAATACCAGACTTAAATATAAAGTTTTTGAATGCTGATTTAGTAGTTATCACTTTAGTAGTAAAGGATCAGTACGATGAATTCCATCTAAGAGTGTTATAGTGATGATCACAAAAAAAATATAGCATTGTATAGTTACAGTATCCTTGAAAATTATATAAATGTACTTTATTTTCTCTATAAAACCCTATTTATAATGTTTCTTCATAAACACCATATTCAAAAATTATAATAACATCCATATCTAAATCCATAGAAATTAAAATAATATATTCATTTAATTTCTTCTTTTCCTAAAGTATAAAGTGTTCATGTGAATCCAATAAACTACTTCAGATTTTTTCATGCTTATTTTCCAAAAATAAATCATGATTATTCTTCATTTATTATACGTTCATGACCCAATTAATCTCCCTGAAAATTGACCCTGAATTTTTATGAATAAAATAAAATTTAGAGAAAACACTTAAAAATATAAACACACTTCATCCCGTGTTATATATATTTAATATTACATAATATGTTTCCAAAATAATTCTCATATGATCTAAATAATTAATGATTAATTACAAAAAAAATCAAGAAAATTAATTATCATGAACATGTAATGAATCAATATATGAAAAATATACAAAACAGAATATATTTTGAACTTTTTTTTAAAAAAATGTTGAAGCATGTGTAAACATCATTTTTTTCATATGTATTAATTTTTTATAAGAATTATTTGTGTAAATATTAATTTTTTGTAAGCATCATTTTTAATAAGTATGAATTTTTCATAAAAATTATTTTGTGTAAGCATGAATGTGCATAAACATCATCTTAGTGTTTTTTGTAAACATGAGTCTCTAAAAATAATTAATTTTTGTTATATGTAAATATAATTATCCTAAATTGTAAACATTAATTCCATAAGCATAAAGAATATGTGTAATCATGAAAACAATAACCATTATTTTTCCACAATTTTCATTTTAACACTTAGAAAAAAAAATTGTGCATGAGTTATAACCTAACATATACTAAGGTGGATTTTTATATGAAATCGTTTCATAAACACATAACAAATGTGAATAAAAAATCAATAAAAAACATCAATAATAATTTTTTTTGTCAAGTAGTGCAATCGTAAAACGCATTTTTAGAGGGAAAAAAATAATAATTTTGTAATTATCCAAAAATAATTGAGTGAAGTAAAAAAAAGACACTCAAAAATCTCCCCCATTTTTATAATTAAAAAAACAATATATAATGACAAAAATTTATCCCCTTTTTGAAATTATCATAAAGTTTAAATAATAACCAATCAAAATATATCTCCCCCTTTTTAAAATATAATTCTTAATATATAAAAAATTCTACCCATTTTTGGAAAGAGTATATTCAAATTAATAAAATATATTTTTAACTCCCCATTTGTTGCGTAATATATAAAAGTATAATTTAATTTAAAATAAGTTGAATCTCCCAAAATCCATGCATTCTCAAATAGATACCAACTAAAAAGATTAAAATATAAATAGTAAAATAAGGAGATAAAAATTATAAACACTTCCCCTTAATTGAACCTTTTCCTCCTCTGTTAAATATTAGAATCCTCCAAAGTAAGTGTATTGATTTCTAATCTTCTATGTGCCAAATTTCAAAATTTCATGTATAAAGTAGCGAAAATCATCCTAAAAAACATTCTACAATTCAAACAGATTCATGAACATGTGAGATTATTTTCAAGGAATTATAAAAGCAACTAATATATAGAGATCATTCTGGTAAACTAGATATAAAATGGACATTATATGTTCACCATAAATAAATAAAACATATTTATGTTCACGTAATTAAAAAATATAATTTAATCATATTAATTTTTCTTACTGAATAAAATATAAAAACATGTTATAAAAATGATGAATTTCAAACCAGTAGAGTTGAAATGAAGTGTGATTCTGAAGGTTGAATGATTTTATCCTTGAATGAGTGTTTTCTATAAAAAAATATATTCTTAAAAAATATTCGTGTTTAAATTTATATTTTCAACTTATATCATGCTATTTTTATATTTAAATCTCTTAAATTTAATTGAATCTAAAGGATTAGTGAATATATCTACAATTTGATCGTCACTTGGAACATATTCTAAAAAAATCACATTTTTTCTCATGGCGTCTAATAAAATGATATCTAATTTCAATGTGTTTATTCATAGAATTATTTAAAATACTCTTAGATATATAAATAGTCTAATATTCATCATAAAAAAGGTAAATTATCAAAATAAACATCAAAGTATATTAAAGTTTTATTAATCCATAAGTATTTAGCACAAAAACTTTCAGAAACAATGTGTTCTTATTCTATCATAGATAAAGAAACATAATTTAGTTTCTTATAAATCCAAGTCACTATGATTTTTCATAAAAAATAACACATGCCACTTGTGATTTTTCTATTTATCTTACAACCATTGAAGTCAAAATCTATATAATTTTTTAGCTCAAAATCATATTTCTCATAAAAAACTAGGGTTTAAATATCCTTTAACACATTTGATGATTATTTAAAAACCTTTTAATGAATTTCTTTATAATTACTATGAAATCTTGTAATAAAATTTAAAGAGATAAATTCACCCTACTCTAATAAGATTTCAAAATTATGTCTTGGTTTAGAAAAATTAAATGTTGTTTCTTACTCTACTTCAAAAGGAGGATTGTGGGTTGTGCATCTGAGTGTGAAAAATTCAAGACTTGGGTAGTGTATATAGGGGTTAAAAAGTAATTTATAAAGGGTTATTTCTCCTTTCAAAATTTGGGTAACTTTTATAGTGAGTGTAATATTCTCATATTGAGATTCTGAAGAGTATTCAAAGAATTACTTTGATTTTAACTACTATAAAAACACTTGTGCACGTATTTTTATTTTCTATTGAAAATTAACTTGACTATAATGATTTTTTAAAAACAATTATAGGTATGAATTTTGTGTGAGCATAATTCTACCTAAGTATGAATTTTTCATAAGCATCATTCTGTGTAGGAGTTAATTTTTCATAAAAATTATTCTGTATAAGCATGAATATTTGTGAATAGCATATTATTGTTATGTGTAAACATGATTCTCTATATCGAAATCAATTTAAGTTCAGGGTAAGAATCATTCTCCTATAGTGTGAGCATGAATTCCACAAGCATGGAAATTGTTGGTATTATTTTTCCATAAGGTTCATTTCAATACATAAAAAATAAATATATGAGTTATAACATAACTTATACAAAAATGGACTTTTCTCTAAATCGGTTCATAAAACACATAATAAATGTGAATAAAAAATCAATAAATAATATCAATAATAGTATTTTATTCAAAAAAAATCTCAATATTTGAACACAATTTTATAGGGAATGAAATAATAATTTTTTAATTATCAAAACATAATTGATTTAAGTGTAAAGAATCCACCAACATTATCTATGGAATCCCACCTTATTATTACATAACTTTTCATTACATTTTACAAATAGAGGATCTTTAATGTCTAGTGTCTTGGAAATAAATTACATAATACATGAAAACATAAAACATGCTTCTAATACACTTTTAAGGCTTCATCATAGGTTCATCATAAGTACAATTATTGCAACTCACAACTTTGTGACATATATCAAAGTAAAGGGTGAGTATAATGCCCCGTAAGGGTAAAAAGGGGAATCTATTTACTTATGATATCAATAAGAACTTGATGAAATACATAAAGTCATGGGAAATGGAAAGATAGACATTTCATAATAAAATGAACAAGAATAATAACTCTAAAATTTGGCTACAAAATCTAATTTATACATTCATAATCATATCACCAATGTGTATATCCAAGGTGTCCTAAAAATTACCAAGGTTATTCACCAAAGTATCGTAAAACTTGTCATCTCTATAGATTAATTTATTTACCCAATACATTGGAGTGTTATCTGGTTTCACCCTTAATATCTCTTTATTTTAATGTGATCAAAATATATCATAATAAAACATTTCATAAATAACCGATAGAGAATAAAATAGATGGGTTTATATCAAAATCATGGCATTTTAAAAAGTGCTTAAAAACATGATCATTATGTCATTTATAACCCATGGAAAGGGAATATTGGTTTTGTGTATTTCAATTAAATCATAAAATAAATAATTTTTATGTATTTATGAATACCCCTAGAAATAAAAATATGTTTGGGTATTCACATAAATAAAATAAAAGAATTTCTTGAGAAAAAGATTGAGATTTTGAGATGAAAATTATACAGCATAACAGTTATGGAACATGGTTTTAAAAAACATTAAAAAGAGATGAGGTAGGGGTATCTTATTCAAAAATGACTCATAATAAATTATATGGAAAATATAAAATGGAAATAATAACATTTTACATAAATTTGAAATGCAAAAAACATAAAAGAGAACTTGAAAGGAAAATAGAAGTAGAGAATTCCCTTACGAAAATTCAGCAGCCTAACGGCGTCACTTAAAAATTCAGAAAATTGGTTGATGAGAGAGAAAAAGGTCTCTAATAATTTTTACAAAAAATTATATCGATAAGGATACATAATAACATAACCCAACATAATAAAATGTAAATTAAAAGACATAACATGTAAGAAGTCTTGACTAAAAGAGGAGGGTGAAAGGTTCCCTTTCCTTAAAGAATAACTTCAAAAACATGAAGGTTGGGACCTTGGGGGATTGAGGGAACCTTAGAAGAAATAATTTGTAGGTAAAAATACCATAAATTAGTTGAGCAGGAATTTTTAATTAAATTAATGAAGGAATGGTTTGGTATTTATAGCAAAAGTGAGGGAATATTTTATTAATTTCCAAGGGACACCTCATTAGTGGTATTTACAAAGCCATGGGCTTGCCCATGCTATTTGCCCATGGTTTTGGCCACTTGGAAAACCGTTTATAATATTTTAATCCAAGTGAGTTGGTCAGAATTTTAAATTACATATTACATCATTATTATATCATAAAACACACCGAAAACACAAAAACTGTATTTTTACTATTCACCAAAAAATAAAAAAAAATTGTAAAAATATCATAAATTCACCATAACCTAATATTGATGTTTTGATTTCAAAAATTAATTCAATTTTATGAAAATAATTTTCTAAATATGATATATTTAATATTTATGTAAAAACACTATTTACCTAAAAATACTAATACCTAACTAATAAGGTGAGTAGTCTTGTTGTGTAGAACTTTGTCTCTATGATCCAAGATCTCCACCGGATGCTCCTCGTAAGAGAGTTCATGTTCCAATTGTACCACCTCTATATTTAGTACATGTTAAGGGTTATATATATATATCTTCAAGAGGGATACGTAGAAGAAATCATGAACTTGTGCTAGATTTAGAGAAAGTGTAAGCCGATATGCCACTGCTCCTACGTGATCAAGGATTTCATAGGTGCCAATGTACCTAGGGATTAGTTTACCTTTCTTCCCAAACCTCATGAATCTTTTCCAAGTTTAAATTGGAAGAAATAATTTGTCACCAACATCAAACTCCAAGTCCCTTTAATGGTTGTCAACTTAGCTCTTTAGCCGACTCTGATCAACCTTAATGTGTTGTTGGATAGAATGAACATTTTCTGTCATCTCCTGCACGATATCAGGCCCAATAACCTTTCTCCCCCCAACTTAATACCAAAAATTTGGAGTTCTACATTGATTCCCATATAGATCTTCATAGGGTTCTATTTTTATGCTTGAGTGGAAGCTATTTTTTAAAGATAACTCAGCTAATGGGAGTTGTTGATATCATCCACCTTTAAATTCCATTGATCATGTTCTCAGCATGTGATCAAGTGTTTGAATAGTATTTTAATATTTTCCATTAGTTTTGGGGTGATAGTACATACTAAAATTCAATTTAGTACTCAAATAATGTTGAATACTTCTCCATAATGTTGATGTGAACCTTGGATCACGAGTAGATATGATATAATGTGGAACTCTATGCAGCCTTTCCACTTCACTTAAATCTTGTCAAGTTGATCAAGAGAGAAATATTCCTGAAAATAGATAAAATGGATAGTCTTGGTGAGATGTTCCACTAAAACCCATATCATATTGTTTCCTTTGG
The DNA here is from genome assembly GCA_963277665.1 of Viscum album. Taxonomy (NCBI): domain Eukaryota; kingdom Viridiplantae; phylum Streptophyta; class Magnoliopsida; order Santalales; family Viscaceae; genus Viscum; species Viscum album. Next base: position 471,041,208 of record OY728132.1, read on the forward strand.
AAGTTCTCAGGAGACAAGTGACAAAGTCCATAGTGATATTGTCTCACTTCCATGCTGGTATGGGTAGTGGTTGTCATACCCCTTTTGGAAGTTGTCACTCTACCTTCACTTGATGACATACCAGGCACCTTGTAGTATTGTCAGAAATCTTCCTTTTAATATTATCCCACCAATAATGATCAGAAAGGTCCCTATACATTTTCATGAATCCGAGATGTATAGAGAAAGTAGAGCTATGAGCTTCATCCATCAGCTCCTTCTTTATTTCCATATAGATGGAACACATAGTCTTGTACAAAATTTCAATACACCTTCTTGATCAATATTGTACTCAGGAAACTTACCATCCTTCACAATCTCAAACTTGTTCTGTAACAAAGGATCTTCTTTATGATATTTCATGATCTTCTCTAGTAATGATGGTTGATAAATCATTTGGGATAGGGTTAATGATGTCCCTTACCTTATAATTCCCATATCCTTTTTCACTAGTTCTTGGGTCAAGGTATCTCTTTGAATCCTCATCATAGATAGAACAATTGGGTCCTTCCTACTTAATGCATCAGTGAATTTGTTTTCTCTTACGGGATAATAATGAATTGAACAATCATAGTTTTTAAAAAGTTCCAACCATATCCACTATCTCATGTTCAATTCCATTTCTATGAAAATATACTTTAAACTTTTCTGGTCTCTATATATATCAAATTTATACCCATAAAGATAGTGCCTCCATATCTTTCGATCAAAAAAAACTGAAACTAACTCAAGATCATGTGTAGGATAGTTCTTCTCATGAGTCTTCAACTGTCGGGATGTATAAGAAATCACCATTCTATTTTGCATGAGGATGCACCCAAGACCTTTTATAGATGCATCTCTAAAAATAATGAATCCTTATCTGCTTGAGGATGGAGTTAATATGGGTGTAGTAACCAATCTCATCTTTAGCTCTTGGAAACTTTCCTCACACTCCATTGTCCAGATGAACTTGATTCCTTTTCGAGTTAACTTGGTTAATGGATTAAAAATTCATGAATTTTTTTTACAAACCTCCTATAATATACTGCTAATCCAAGGACACTGTGAATCTTATTTGTTGTTGTAGGTTGATTCCACTCCTCTACAACCTTTTTCTTTTCAGGGTCAAATGTGATTCCTTAATTGGTTATAATGTTCCCCAAGAAAGAAACTTGTTGTAACCAAAATTCATATTTTATTAACTTTCCAAAAATCCTCTCCTTTTATGTAGTTTTCAAAATAACTCTTAGATGATCCTCATGCTCCTCGCAAATTTTGGAATATATTAGAATCTCATTAATAAAAACTACCACAAAGTTATCAAGGTAGTCCTTAAATACTCTATTCATCAAATCCATAAAAATATTATGAGCATTAGTCAAGACAAATGGCATGAAAACAAACTCATAATGCCCATATATTGATCGAAGTCAGTTTTTGGAATATATTCTTTCTTCGCCCTCAATTAATGATAACCAGATCGAATAACAATATTAGATAAGAATTGAGCCCCACAAAGTTGGAAAAATAAATCATCAATTCTTGGAAAAGGGTATTTTTTCTTCACTGTGATCTCGTTCAGTTCTCTATAATCAATGCATAGTCGCATTGACCCATCCTTATTCTTCATAAAGAGAACAGGCTCTCCCCAAGGAGACACACTTGGTCAGATAAACCCCTTCTCCCAAAGATCTTGGAGTTGCTTCTTTAATTCCTAAAACTCCACATTTCAATCCTATACAGGGTCTTTGATATCGGATTAGATCCAGGTACAAGTTCAATGGAGAACTCTACCTCTCTTTTTAAGGTAGGTCTGGGTAACTCCTCAGGAAATATGTCAATGTATTCCTGGATGATGGGGACATTTTCTATCCTTATACTCTCATTTACTTCTTCTTCTTCACTGATCAACTCCATATAGTAGGCTATAGGAGGTGCTTCTAGAAAAATTTTAGGTCGAGAAATATCTCCTTAGAAGATAATTATAGGTTTCCCATTCAATACTACTAATATTTCCTTGCTTCTGTATTTGATCTTAGCATTATACATTGAGAGACAGTCCATCCTTATTATAACATCGAATTCCAACATGTGAATGACTAATAGATTTGATATAATATTGTGCTAACTAAAGTAAATACTATAGTTTCAAAATACTGTTGATTCTTGGATAATCCCTCCAGAAGTCTTAACTGATAACTCTATTTTTAGAAATTCATGGGTTGATTCTAAATTATTTGAAAACCTGTAGGAAATAAAGAAATGTGTAGAACTAGAATCAAACAAAGTACTTGCTGGCTTTGAGAGAACAAAAAGAGTAGCTTCTACCACATCATTTAGAGATTCAACATCATCTGTCGTGACAGAAAAAGAAAGACCTTTCCCCCTTGGCCTTTTCTGAGGCTGATGGTGATTTCCCTCCACTACCCTTGGATTTGGACAGTTATTAGAAAAGTGTCCAAGATATCCACACTTGAATAATTGGACTTCAGGTAGGGCTTGTACCATCTTTCCTTTTTCATTATAATTGGGAAGTTTTGGTTTCACCTCACTATGAAAATTCCATGCGATATGGCTATCTCTTACACAGTTGTAGCACTTCCCACTTTGGAGTAGGAAGTTTCCTGAATGATTCTTCCCAAATTAATTAAACATGGAACATTGCACTTTATTTCCTCCTCTTCCCTTATCAAAGATCCTCCCTAAGTTTGGATCCATTTATCTATTCTTTTTATTTGATTTATAAGATCATTGCATCTCACCAAACTCTATTTTGACTTTCATAGAACTCTGCGCGATCTCCTTATAGCTATCATAGTCTCAGTTGGTTAGATTATTCCATAAATGAGCTGTTATTCCACCAAATAATCTATCAACCTTCCCATTAGGATCCATAAAAAAGTTTGATGTGTAATGGGAAATTCTTGTGAAGTTCATCTCATAGCTTCCAACATATTCATTATCCTTCTGCTTCAGTTTGAGAAACTCCTTCCCATTTTTGTTCTCATTAAACAATGGAAATACATATTAAATAAGATCCCTCTAAACTCTTCCCACTCCATAGCTTCAACCTCCACTCTTGGTCTCGTGATTTTAATCAGTTCCCACCACTGATCAGATTCTCCCTCTAAGCAGTAAACAACCAGGGTTACCATATCTTGTTTTGAACAACAGACCATAGAAAAGATCTTTTTGATAGAGATGATCCACTATTTAGCAATCAATGGGTTGGTAGATACACTGAACATTGGTGTTCATTGACACATAAAGGACATAACATAAAGTTGTTCCCTTCATGGTGAAATTGGTATCTCAGCTTGAGTCAATTTATTTTACATAACTGGAATCAGTTGGTTCATCATTCTCATGAAAGTTTCCATTATGGCTTCCATTGGAGGGTCATTATCGTATGGTCCATTGCAGTAACCATTTGCACGGTTCCTCCTATTTTCCACCATTTTCTAAAATAATAAAACATTAGTGAGAAGAATATTTAATTTATGAATTTTTTAACTATAAAGTATTTTTATGTCTTAAAACTTCATTCTTAAACATATTATTCTTTAATAACAATTATATTTCCTTATAAATACTTCATAATAATTCATAAAAATATTTTGATTAACCAAAAATATACCTTGGGAGTTTCAAACTAGGAGTGCAGTAAGGCTATTTTTCATGCACCAATTCTTGTTTGAGTCTAGCTCAAATTATTGTTTTCTGGTTTTACCCCAAGATACATATGTACCAGAGCCATATCCACTTGTTCATATCCAGACAGGGATCTATTTGTTTCGAAACCACTTGATTAATATTTCACCAAAATCCCAAAAAGTTTTTATATATTTAAACATTTATATAGTGTTATTACTAAAGTTTACATATCCTAATTTTTATAAATAACTAAACTATTCTCTGATAGAAACTATGGCATCCTGCCTTCTTATTACATAACTTTTCAATACATTTCACAAATAGAGGATCTTTAAAGTCTAATGTCTTTGAAATAAGGTACATAATTCATGAAAACATAAAACATTCTTCTAATAAAATTGTAAGGATTCTTCATCAGTTCATCCTAAGTAAAATTAATATATCTCTTATCCTAGGTACATAAATCAAAGGAAAGGGTGATCATAATGCCCAGTAAGGGTAAACAAGGGAATCAGTTTACTTATGATATCAATAATAACCTGATGAAATACATAAAGACATGTTAAGAGAGGAATATTATAATAAAAAGAACATGAATCATAACTTAAAAATTTGGATACTACATTAAATTTCGAAATTCATAATCATATCACTAAGGTCCATCCCCATGGTGTTATAAAAATTACCAATGTTATTCACCAAGGTATCGTAAAACCTGTCATATCTATAGATTAATTTATTTACCCAATGCATAGAGTGCTATCAAGGTACACCCTTAATATATTTTTATTTTAATGAGATACATATAGATTATAATCAAACATTTTATAAATATCCCATAGAGAATAAAAGAGATGGGTTTTATATCAAAATCATGTCATTTTAAAAAGTGCTTAAAAGCAAGATCATTATGTCATTTATAACCCACAGAAAGTGAATTAAGGTTTTATGTATGTAAATAACATAATAAAATAAATCATTTTTATGTCTTGATGTATAACCAAGTAAATAAAAATAGGATTGGGTATTCACATAAATAAAATAAAATAATTTCTTAAGAAAAAGTGGAATATTTTGAGACAAAAATTCTGTAGCAAAACGGTTATGCAACATGGTTTTAGAAAACATTAAAAAGATAGGGGATAGGGGTATCCCATTCATAAATAACTCATAATAAAGTATAGGGAAATAATTAAATGGAAATAATAAAATTTTATAGAAATTTTAATGAATTACCACATAAAAGAGGACTTGAAAAGAAAAGAGAAGTAGAGAATTCCCTTAAGAAAATTCGGCAGCCTAACGGCATCGCTTAAAAGTTCATAAAATCAATTGATGAGAGAGAAAAAATTATCTCATCATTTGGAAAAAAAATTGAATGAAATAATTATATATAATAACATACCCCAACATAAAAAATGTAAATTAGAAGACATAACAAAAAATAAGTCTATACTAAAAGAGGAGGGTGAAAGGTTCCCTTACCTTGAAGAGTAACTTCAAAAACTCAAAAGTTGGAACCTTGGGGGGATTAAAGACAACTTGGAAGTACTAATTGGGAGGTAAAAATATCATATCATCATTGAAGAGGAATTTGGAATGAAAGTAATGAAGGAATGGGTTTTTATTTTTAGTAAAAGTGCGGGAATATTTTATTAATTTCGAAGGTACACCTCATTAGTGGTATTTGCAAAACCATGGGCCTGCTCGTGGTTTTTGCCAATGGTTTTGGCCACTTTGGACATATAATATAATATTTTAATCCAAATGAGTTGACCATAATTTTAAATTACATATTACATCATTATGATGTCATAAAACACACTTAAAACTCAAATACTGTATTTTTACTATTCACCAAAAAACAAAACATTTTATAAAAATATCATAAACTCACCCTAACCTAATATTGATGTTATGATTTCAAAAATTAACTCCATTTTATGAAAATAATTTTCTAAATATGAGATATTTAATTTTTATGTAAAATCATTATTTACCTAAAAAAATACTAATACTTAACTAATAATTTCTGAAATAGTTATTTACTTATGCTATTATATCATATTACCATTCAAAATTCCAAAATTATATTTATAGATAATTAAGTGATTTTACCATTCCATTGGTCATATTACTATTCATAAGGGTAATATTACTATTCATAATTTACTATTCACTAAAAAAATTAAGTTGATTTTATTATACTCTAAATTTCTTACTGACCACAATTGTATATGCCCTTTTTTTAAAAATAATTTCACATTATTAATTATTTAAATTATAAAAATATTTTAAAATTCTCTTTCTTTTCAACATTCATCAATAATATTAAACTTCTAAAAAATCATACTATACTTATTTTGACATTTGAAATTCAAAAAATTTACCATAATAAGAAATAACAATTTTATTTATACAAAAGGATTACACAAATTAACTAGGGCCTTATTACATAGCCCCTTATAACTCTATCATAGGACCTAAGAGTAAGGTGTGAAATTGTGATAAAATCTTGGGGTGGCTCAGACAACATTACTTGAGTGTTGATTTCTATCAACTTTAACCTCTCCCATAGGTGATTATGTTCAAGCTAACGTGTTAAAGCTCATCTTGGGATAAGTCCAGAGTAAAGCCCAGTGTTTCTACCTCCTTCCCCAGGTCTGACAGAAGGGCTTCGTACAACCCAAGTCTATTGGATGAGGCCATTGACTCTTCTTCCTGTATTAATTATCCATTATTATTTCTATTTTAAACAATAATTATAATGTTAAAAATTATTAGTGTTTTCAACAATCATATTGACGAATGGTCATATAACGGTTAAAACCTAATGGTCACATTTCATTTATACTTATATATTTTTTATTGATTATGACATAGTAAGACATACATTTTTATAAAATTAAATATTATTGAAAAGTTTGGGTCATTACATTATACCCATTTTAATGATTACAAAACCAAGGTATAATTTCCAAATTTTCTCTTCCTTTTTGAAATTATCAAAAAGTTTAAAGAAAAATTCATCAAAACATATCTCCCCCTTTTTGAAATAAAATACTTAATCTAGAAAAAATTCTACCCATTTTGGGAAATGGTATTTTCAATATAATTATATCCATTTTATAACACCCCCTTTTTTGCAGTATATATCAAAGGATAATTTAAATTAAAATAAGATATCTCCCCTTAAATCTATTCATTCTAAAATAGATACCAAATAAATAGAGTAAATAATAAGCAGTAAAATAATGAGATAAGTAGAAACACTACCCCTTAATTGAACATTTACCTCATCATTTAAATAATAGAATCTTCAAAACAATTCATGTTGTTTTTTAATTCTAAACACAACAGGTTTGAAATATTCGCACTTTTTTTAAAGATGCTTCGATTTAAAGAATGAGAGAAGAGTCCAATTAAGGGGAAGATTTTTAACTTTTTATCTCATTATTTTACTACTTATTACTTTCTCTATTCATTAATTTAAATTCTGCATCGATATATGTCTCAACAAAGGGGGAGTTAAAATGGAGTTAATTATGTTGGAAATCATGTTTCTAAATGGGGGAGAAATTTTTTTAGGTTTATACTTATATTTCAAAAATAGAGAGATGTATTTTACTGGTTTTTTTCTTTAAAAGTTTTAATAATTTTAAAAGTGGAATAAGTTTTAAAAATTATACATTAATTTTGTAGTTATTAAAAAGAATGATATTTTTAAGTGGCTCTTATCCACTTCACTAAATTATGATTTTATAATTAAAAATTGTTATTTTATTCCCTTTAAATATTTGTTTTAATATTTCACTGATAATCGGAGAAAGTATTATTATTCATTTTTATTATTGATTTTTTTTTGTGTTTTATGAACTAATTTTGAAGAAAAATATATCCCAGTAATCATATATTTAAATTTTTCGAAGTATTAAAATGAACCTTACAAAAAAATAATTATTATGGTTTTTAGTCTTGTGAATATTTTTTAGGCTTGTATAATTCATTCTTATGCTTTAAAAGAATGTTTTTTATAAAGTACATAAATTGAATCATATGTCGAGAGTCATGTTTACACAGAACACTAAGATTATGTTTATCTACATTCATGCTTATAAAGAATGATTCTTATAAAAAAACATACTTAAACCGAATGGTGCTTATAAAAAATCCATACTTATGTAGAATTATACTTACACAAAATTTTTACTTATTCAAAAATAATGTTTATTCATGCTTCAATAGTTTGTTTTTAGAAAGTTTGATATGTGCTGTATTTTACATATATTTTTTTATATCAATTCACTACATGTTAATGTTGATTTTTTTCTCGTTTTTTTGTTTCATAATTACTCATTAATTATTTCAATCATATAAGAATTATTTTGAAAACATATTATGAAATATTAAATTAATATCACATGGGTTTAAGTGTGTTTATATTTTTTCATATTTTTTATGAAGTTGCTCTTATTTATAGAAATGTTGGACCAATTTTCAAGTATATTAATTGTGTTGTTTATGTGCATTAAATGGAGAATAAAAGTGAATTATTTTCTAGTAAATAAGAAAGAACAACTATGAAGTATTTAATTTTAGTCACATGTGCACTTGGTTCTTCAAAAAAAGAAAATGAATGGATATATTATTTGAGTTTTTTTGGATTTGTATATGGATTTGATAATATTTTTTAATACTTTTTGTATGAAGAAACTCTATAAATTTATTTTGAAAGAACTAGTAAAATATATTGAGGTAATTATTGAGGATACTCTAAATATACCATGCCAAACTTTTTTGGGACCATCGTAGCAAAACTCTCAGCTGGAATTCATCATATTGATCCTATACTGATGAAGTGATCACTGCTACCTAGATATTCAAAACAACCTATTTAAATCTTGTTTCTATGATTTTAAATACTTTTTATGTTTTTTGTGTGCATGATTTTTGGATTATGATTTTCCATTCAAAAGTAGTACATTAGTGTTGGGTTATACTACCCCTAACAAAAGGTACATTGAGTTTTGACTCCAGGTTGAAAAATGTATCTCTATTACTATTACTTGGTTTGGTAAAAGGTAAAGGCTCTGGTTTTTCCTTGGTATAGATAAAGGAATGTTTTTTTCTTCCTCCACTTTAAAAGGAGGGTTTTGGTTTGGGCCTCTAGGTGTTTAATAGTATAGATTTGATGTTGATTATTTATTTTTTCTTTGCATTTTTTATGTGTTTTATGAACAAATTTTATAGAAAAATAATTCTTATTATAAGTTAGGTTATAAATCATATGATGAAATTTTTCTAAGTGTTTAAATGAACCGTAATAAAAATAATGATTATGGTTTTTATGTTTATTCATATTTTTCATGATTAATAAATTCCTGATTACATTGTAGGAGAATTATGTTTATATTGATCATAGATTGATTATTACATAGAGATTCATGTTTACACGTAACACTAATATGTTATTTTGGTAAATTAATCCTTACACTGAATAATGCATATACAAAATTGATAATTATACTGGATGATTCTTATAAAAAATCATACTTACAAAAAATTAATATTTGTATAAAAATGATTCTTATGAATGCATCAAAATTTTGGTTTTATAAAGGTCAAAATATTCTCTATTTTATATATCTTTTAGTATATAGTTTTAATGCATGTTTATGTTAATTATTTTTATTGATTATTTGTTTCATTATTACTCATTAATTAGTTCGATCCTATGAGAATTAGTTTATAAACATATTATAAATGATTAAATTAAGATCACTTGGGTTGATGTGTGTTTATATTTTTTATTTTTTTCTCTAAATATTCTTTTATTTACATTAATACAGGATCAATTTTTAGTGGTATTAATTGTGTTGTGCATGTGCATTAAATGGAAAATACATGTGATGTATTTTATAGTAAATAAGCATGAAAAACTCTAAATTAGTTTGTTGTATTCACATGTGCACTTATAGATTTTGTAAAATAATAAATTATACGGCTAGATTATTTGATTTTTTATGGATTCAAATATAGATTTTCTAATAATTTTTGAAGATATTTTTTGTGAAGAAACTCTATAAATATAGTTTTATAGAACCAATGTAATACATCGAGGGAATTTTTTAGCATAATATAATAATATTTTACTAAAATTTTTATGATCATCACTGCAAAACTCTTAATTTCACTTCATTATACTAATCCTATACTACTTAAGTGATCTCAACTACCTCAGTATTCAAAACTTCCTGTTTAATCCTAGTTTCTTTCGATCTAGATTCTTTTTATCTTTTCTGTTTGTGTGATTTTTGGTTTAATATTTTTTATTCAAAATAAATACCTTCGTGTTGGGTTATACATCCCCTAACAAAAGGTACGTAGGGATTTGTCTCTAGGTTGAAAAAGTTAGGTCATTGGTCGTGCCTTACTTTGGTAAAAGATAGGAATTTTGGTTGTGCCTTGGTCTGGATAAAATAAAGGTTGGTTCTTCTTCCAATTCAAAAGGAGGGTTATGGGTTGTTCCTCTAGTTGTGTAAAACAAAATATTTGGGTTGTGCCTATAGGTTTTAATAATGTGTTTGTAAAGGGTTATGACCCGCATCAAATGTAAATTCCATTTTATAGTAGGTTTCTCACTCTCACATTGAGAGTGTAAAGAGTATATGCGGAATAAATTTGATCAAAACTAATATAAAAATACTTGTGTTCATATTTTTATTTTCTATATAAAAATTAACTTAACTCTGATAAGTTTTTAAAAAAATTAAATAGTTCAATTCATCCCCCCCCCCCCCACCTCTTGATCAATCAACCATCTTACCTATCTAGACTTAACAATGAAAGGATTAGTCCTTGCGATGGATAGTGAGAATTCTATGCACCTCATGTAAGTTGGTAAACTCCCTATTGAGGGTAGATTAGACTCTTAGTGAGTTCCATTAGCAGGATAATCCCACCAGGGATAGATATAGTATGCCAAAGAAGATTTACTTTGGGTGATATCTATAGAGTACTCCTGAGGGAAATGAGGAATTAGACCAAAGTGAGGGTCATGAGGAGGATTTGATGACTTCACATGGTATTTATGAATTACTTGGTGAAAGATAGCTTGGGAAGATCCTTATTTAGTGGTACCAAGTTGTGATGTGGAGTTAGATAAGGATTTGGACTGACCTCTTATGGATAGGGTCTGAGAATATATTACAAGTTCTGATGACACTATTATGGTGTTGAATGTGGTTTAATGCCAATGATAAGAGTCTAAGGAAGGTCTAAAGGACTCTAGTGGATACCCATGTGGGTAAGATATGGATGTTGATGTGTTTAACATGGGGTGCTTGTGTAACTAAGAGGGTTTTAATGAGAATATTGTAGTGTCTAAATGGACTCCATGGAAAGCCTTCAGTTTTGGTTCTATGTTTGAGTAATGAGCACCCTAGTGATGAGAACCCTCGTGAAGAGCTTATAAACTTATGGGTTGGGATATGATTCCCTTTTCCATGTATGTTATGTGATGATTCCCCTGGAGAGAGTCCAACCCTAGGCCAGTATAATTATATGAGATTTTATGGAGTGGATTTTGGTCCTCTGATTATTCAATGAGATATTATATGGTGGGAATTTCCCCCCACCTGCATGAAAATAATAGAAATTATGGGGTGCATGTTTGCATTCTAATTATTATATGAGATATTATAGGGTATTTATTGGCCCCCTGATTGTTATATAACATATTATGGGGTAGATGATGGCCACTCGATTATTATATGATATATTAGGAGTTTTATTTTGGCCCCTTGATTATTATGTGATATATTATGGGGTGGATTTTGAACCTTTGATTATTATATGAGACATTATGGGGTGGATGTTGAACCATTAATTTCTATATGAGATATTATATGGAGGATTATGGCCCCCAATTATTAAATGAGATATTACAGTGTGGAAATTGGACCCCAATTACTATGTGAGATATTAAAGGGTATATGTTGGACCCTCAATTATTATATGAGATATTACGGGGTGGATGTTGGACCCCCATTCACTATATTAAATATTACATGTGGATATTTCCCAAATTATTATATGAGAAATTTATAGGGTGAATGTGGGTCCCTAATTAGTATATGAAATATTATGAGGTAGACGTTAACCCCCAAAAAAAACTAAGTGAGATATTACATGGTGAGCATGTTTCTCCTGAATATTATATATACGTTATGATTTGGGTAGAGTGTATTTTCTCCTCCAATGATTATATATATATTTTTGTGTGTATTTTATATTCTAGGGTGGGTTTAATTCCCCCTAATGAGAATGATATATAATTAGAGACATCTAACACAGGTTGAAGATGGTATGCCAGATCATGGGTGTCACCTTAGAACCAAATTATTAATGGTGGTTTATTTATTTCACATAAATACTTTATGTATTCTTATTATAAAATATATAAGAAGAAAAAATGGCCAACAAGGTGATGAATTGACTAATTAAAAAATAATTTGATTTTAAAAGTAGGGATATACTTAAACTAATTTAAGTTTAATTATAGTGGAAAAATAAATAAATACTATGAGAGATTTTTATAGTAGTTCAGTTCAAAAAATGATCTTATATCTACATCTCACTTCTCTTTATAATCGAGATAAATCACAACCATTAATAATTGAATTTTATAGGGAAGTCGCAAACCAATTAAAACCTACCTTTTCTAGTGGAATAATAATCGTAATACACAGTATATTTTAATGGGGAGACACAACCTATTATAATCTTCCTTTTAACTCTACAGATACAACCCAAACATTCCTAATATTTTCACCCTTAAGTTTTATCCCAAAAATAACTTTTAATAGATTTATAACAAACCAACTCCTACTTTTGAATGACAAAGAAAAAATCAAAAATAATTCTCATAGAATTGATAAAGAAGTAGATTCCCACAAAACCGGAATTAAATAATTGTAAATTTTGAATATCAAAGTATATTTGATCACATAATGAGCATTGGAGTGCAACACAATTAATTTCATAAAAATATTTTTTAGCACTAGTGATTTTAAATGTGTATAGTTTGTTCTTAAAACCTTTCAACTCATGTAGCACACATACACACTTGTATATCTAATTTTTAATTGATTTTTCTAATCACTATTTATAAAGATCTTCCCTTTATCAATGAACTACTTTAGAAAAGGGAAACTATCCTTTCATTTAATCTTCATGGTCATTATAAAGTTTATTCTTGAAAATAAAAAAATAATGAATCCATAAATCAAAATAATAAATTTCATGCCTTTAAAATATAATTATTAAATCATTTTGATTTCCCATAAAGAAAACATAGAATTAATCTATATAAAATAAGACATTTGAAATCATCATTTAATCTCATCAAAAATTGTTCCAAAAAACTATAAATATAAAGTCTAGAAAAATATAGTGATTACATATCATAAATAAGTATTAAATATTAAATAATTAAAATAGATATTCCCAAAATATTTTTTTAATTGAAATATTTAAAATAAATAATATAAAATAATTATAATTTTTATGGTTTTATTATTTTACGTAAGATAACTAAATTAATAAAAAAATTCAATGTGTTTTAAATCCTGTAAGACTTATATTCTCATAATACTTCATAATCTCATAAGAATTCATATGTGTAAGACTTCACTCTTTATAAGACTTTATGTTTTGTAAGTCTTTATATCCTGTAAAACATTTATAGTCTCTAAGAATTATAAATCGTATATGACTTAGTCTCCTTATAATACGTTGTTTTCTCCTAATATATTACTTGTTATAAGTAGTTATTTTTTTCTCATAATACTTTTCAAGAAAACTTCAATTTTTTGTAAGACATTTAAGCCACATGAGGCATTGATTTTTTTTAAGACATAAAAATCATGTAAGACTTCATACATCACCAAATATCAAAGTTATTAAAAAAAATTCACTAGATAATAAGTCATTTAAAATCCATGTATGGATTTTTAAATTTCTTTAGACTTCAAACTTAGTGAAATTTATATCTTATATTTCATAACACTTCAAACCTCATAAGGCTTTAGATATTTTATAATACTTATATCTTACTTCATAATACATTATAAAATTCATAAGACTTTTCCTTCGTTACAAATTCAAAACTTTATAAATGAAATTTTTCTACTCAGCTGTAACACCCAAAGATCTCTTTTTACGTTATTTCTTCAAAGTAATTCAATAACTTGCACTACACGCAACACCGAGTTCAAGCGCACCATGACTTACCAAATTAGCCGTTCAAAAAAGGTTATGGATATTATTAACTAAATTTTGAACTTTATATAATACTTATAATTTTAGAATCCATATTATGAATTTATTAGACATAATTAAAAAAACAAATTCATTTTTTCCAGATAAAAGAAGTATTTTTTAAAAATTGCAATTTTACCGCCTTTTAATGGCGAACACTTTTTAAGTCTAGTATTTGAAACTTTTATATATTCAATTTGAAAAAATAAACTTTTCCTTTAGAATCAGGACAAAAGAATTTAGTTTCAATAAATTTTTGGTGTTTTTCTGATAACTTTCATATTTGGGTGAATAGTGAAAATACTATATTTTAACTGAAAAAAAATTTTTTATTCAAAATAATTTGTTGTGTTAAATTATAAATTTTAATGGTTTGGAAGTATTAATGGATTATATTTTTACCATTTAATCCAATTTTATTCATTGTAAATAATTTTAGTTTGAAATTGAACATAAACAAGTATAAATCTTTTGTTAGATATTATTTCTTAAAAACACGCTTTTTGGTTTTGACAATGGGAATTAATTTTAAATTAATAAATCCAACTTATATGTTTTGAATTTGGTAAAATAGACTTATTTTTTGAATTCATAATATCAAAATTGGATTAGGGTGAAATTTTGGTATTTTTCTAAAAACTTTCAATTTCAAATGAATAGTGAAAAACACTAAGTTATTGGTTAAATCTGAATTTTTATTTAAATAATTATTTATTTTATTTAAATTTTTTTAGGTAAAAATAGATAAATAATACCTATATATGTTCGATATAATTCATTGGATTCATTTTATAATAAGTTTATATATATATAAATTTTATTGAACTTTTTACCATCATTTACCCACCTCCTTGGAGCATTTGTAAATTTGCATAAAACTTAATTTTACCACTTCTATGAGTTGAATTTAAAAAATCTGAGACACACATTTAACCTCAGTAAGTAAAATTTGGTTCGATAAGATGAAAATAATTTTTGGTAAATAGTAACTTTTGACTTTCACTTACCACGGTTAAAAATAAATAGGGTAATTAAGGGTAAAAATGATATCATAATTACCCTAACACATGTCCTAAATCTATTGGATAGGTATAATTAGACCAAAAACAACCTTATGAATAAATAATGACCCCATTTGGTCCACTTGGATTAGATTAGGACATTTATTATTATTTTATTTAAAGAACAGTTAAAAGAGTTAAATTCAATGTTTAATAACTAACCCATTTTTAATATTGGATTATACATAATATAAATTAGACTATAAATATTCATTATAAAGATAAAAATATTTCCTACATAATTATATTATATTTTTAATTCTTAGACATTAAATAATTTAATTTATTTATGACATAATGATGACGCAGTAATTACCTTAATAATGAAATATTAAAATAATTGATATTATAAATATCCAAATAAATGAAATTTGAGACTTCTGATGAATTCAAATAATTTATTAGGTTACTATGACATGTTATTATTTAAAATATGAGTTTATTTTTAAGTAATAAAGTTGTTAGGACTTTAAAAAAATCATTTTTAAGTAATGTCAAAATTGACATAATTGAGTTTTTAAAACAAATACTATAATATTGGTTCATATAATATTCTTAAAAATCTAAAATTTTGCGAAAGGGCCTTAATAATAATATATATGTCATTAATGAACCTATTTTTGTTCTCTTGGAAGTTTATAGTAAGTTTATTAACCATATAATATAAAAATACAAAGAGACATGGTAAATGTCAAACTATTTAACTAAGAGTTAAATCTAAAAAATAAGGTTAATATAATGACCTAAACCTGTCTAACACCTTTTAGTTGATCTTTTTTCAAACCATACCCAGCTTATCATTTAAATAATTCGTTTTGGAGCCATTATAAACCGAAAATGATTTTATTATAAAATAATATTTCAAGCTTTTCCAAAAGTAACCCTCACCTCTCTTATAAAAGGGCACTTCCCTTTCTCTTAATTTCACACCTATCAAGCCCATTGGCTCGACCAAACCCTTCCTAAATAATCTCTCAAGATCATTATATTACACCTAGAAGCCTTACCGTAGGCAGAAGTCACTTCAAAAAGTCATTTTGGTTCAAACCAAAGAAAGTTACCCAAATTAAAGGTAACAGTTTCTCTTAACTTCTTTTCTTTTATTTTGTTTTATTTTAATTATCCAATCCCCCTAAACTCTTTTTATTACTTTATTTTATGAAAACACCACTATCCTAAATAAACTAGGATGTTTTAATGAGAATTATTCTAACTACAATTACACGCACCTCCGTCTAATGGGGGAAGAACATATTGTTTCCATTATGGGTAAAACGCGATAATTTCATTTGAGGAAGTGCGGACTACCACCCCCTCAAAGTGATATGAATCGTTAATGACTTATGTGGGATGTATAAAGTATAGAGTTAATGAAATTATATATGATATTATACTGGAATTATAATATAACATTGTATCATTATGTTTTCATTCCATTAAAATACAAAATAGAAATGAAAATAGCGTTCATGCGTACGTACGGCTTACCGTCTCTATGAACAGTGCATTTCATTTCTTATCTCCAGATGTTATGTACTGTTATAAATATATATATATACTAGAAATATATAATATATATTAAATCTAAATGAGTAATATCATTCTATAGATAATGTAATTTTTACTACATGGACAATTTATAATTATAACAAGTTCATTTTTACTCAAGTTCTGAACATCGACAAAATGTCTGATATGAACTCAAATAATTAACTAATTGTTATAGAAAGGTAATAAGAGATATAAAAGGAATAATAAACTTTAAAATATTCTTAATCAATTATATATTAACTTAAGTTTATTATTTAGTAATAACAAAGAACATACGAGTGAGTCAAGTTGGACACGTGGTAAGGGGTTTCTTATCTCACTTTTAATTCTATGAGATTTTCATTGTTCACCACTTATTTATTGCATGGGGTGTATTGTGTACTGAAATTTGATATATATTTTCATGATTCTATTTATATTAATGATATTATGTGATTCATTTGGTGGGTATTGAATATTTTTCATATGACTCGATTGATTACAACGAGGTAAGTGTTATTTCCTCAATCTCATTATTATCCGAGATTTTTTATGTGTAAGTATTTTCTGGGACATACTTATCATAGATACCCATATTTTTTAAAAATGATTTCAAAAGTAATATTTTAAGGTTTTATGGGAGGGTCTATTTAACTAGATCATCATTTTAAATGTTTTAAATATTTATCTTTCTAAACCATTTTAATTAATGTCCATGTTTTCAAAATGATTTTATGGATTTATTTATATGTACATGAATTTTTTGAAATGATAATTCTTTTAAAAAGTTTCAAAGTGGTATGGGACACTTAGATTCAAAAATCCCTTTTAAATGACTACCTTTATAAATTGTGATAATTTTAAATGATTTCTTGAAAAGGTGGTATTTCTCTAAAATCATTTTACTGATCATTTTTATCTATGTCAACATCCTTTAATAGATTTTAAACTTATTTGAAGTTGATTTATTATGATACAAATCTTTCATATTGTATTGAATGCTTTATAATATGTTTGACTCTGGATGTGTTAATTTTATACCATTCATGGTTTACGGATAAAGTATTGACATTTCATATGCTAGTTTTAATACGAATGTTTATGTTATATTTCAACCTTTTCTTAAGATGAATGTATCGGACTAGTATGTTCTGGGTTGGGGACTGGTAAAAGTAATCACTCCAGATTGGGGTCCAGTTATAGAAGACCCTCCAGGTTGGATACAGGTTACAGAGGCTCTTTGGGTTGGAGTCCGGTTATAGAGGCTCTTCTGGATGGAGTCCCGTTATAGAGGCTCTCTGGGTTTGGGTCCGGTTACAGTTATCCCATAGGTCCTGGCATGAGGCCTTGACATAGAAATTAAAGTATGGTACTATACATTCCCTCATTATGAAATTAGTTATCACATGTGATTATTCTACTATTATAATATCTATGTGCATGTTTATATGGTAATGTTTTATTTATTTTTTCCATATTATGTTCAAGTTTATGTTTAAAAGGTTGTTGTTTTATTACACATCTTGCCTTAAAAGTATATAGAATCCACTAAATTATTTACCCTTACTAAGAATCTGATCTCACTCCTTTTGTAGAGACCCGAAGCCTGACGTACAAGGACATTACATTACTTTTGCGGAATACATAGTACATAACAAAAACACACACACAAGGATCGTATAGGTTTAGTGTCTTTGGAAACTCGGAATATAATCTTCTAATCGTGGTGAAAGATCTTCAACATCTCCCATAAAGATCTTCCTTTTTTTACCTAAATCCTTTCTTTATATCCTGGGGAAAAGAAAACATAAAAGGGTGAGCTCAAATTCTCAGTAAGGGTAAACAAAAGGAATATCAATCACATCATATTCATAAGAACATAATATTTTGGAAATCTTAACATGCAAAAGAGAGCATAATTTCATAACATGGTATAAATCATAGTAGTGAAATGTAATCCCAATAATCATAACTTAAAACATGAAACTTTGTGGCTTACACACATAATCATAGAGAATCATATCTTATTAGTCAGGACTTATTACCAAGACTATCTTAGTGGACAAAGTCCCTTTCTGAACCGAGTCACCCTCGTTTCAGTCCTGTTTCACTGAACCGGTATAACCTACCATTCCAGCCATGTCTATCTCATGAGATATAAAATCTTTACCCAATGCATTGGAGGGAGATATAGGTCCCACCCATCTCATAATGATACCATTCTTATGTGTGCCACAAAATCTTAAATCATACATCATTGCATAACCCATGTAATAAAAAAGGGAATCTTAAACATCGTGACATCATAAAACAATTCATATAAGAGAAATGAATTAATAAAAATATTTCCATCGCAACATTATCAAATCCATGTAATAATAGGGATAAAAACATAACCCTATATTATCTTATATGGAAAATAATTTTGATAAAACTCTTGAACTTCATTCTTCAGGAAAATATCCTTTATGCTTCAAAAACACTTTTCCTTTCTTAAAATGTCGTACAATTATAAACTAAAAGAATTTTATTAAAAATAAACTTGAAAACTTGTAAAGTAATCTTCTTGGAAATAATGTTTTAAAAATCCATTCATGCCGTATAAGTTAAAAAAACATTCTTCTCGTACTTTTGTCGGAAAAGTCAAAAAGTACCTTATACGAAAAACGACAAAAGATTCCTTTCATATCTTTTACTAAAATCTCACCGAAGGGTAAAATTGGATTTAAACAATTGTAGGTGGATGGAAATAATATTACATATTGATAAAACATGGATGTGGATGATAAAATACACCCCAGTAAATACCAAAGTATAAACAATCTCGGATAAAAATGAGATTGTGATATTTCCCTTACCTTATGTCCGATATGCTTTGTACGTATCCGAACCTCCTGTATAATGATTTAAATAATGTAATTAACTTATTAAAGAATCATATTCATTGTTATGATATCATATATGGTTCACTTATGACTTTATATTACCCATTCTTTTGTAAATTCCATGTTAAAGAAGCGTTTTGGGTAAAATCGTTTCATTTATCATAGGTGTTTGGACTTGTTGTTCTTGAAATTATTATTACTTATATCATGATTTACTTACTTCCAGAATATAAAACATGATTTATATATCATATATATTCAGTATATATATATATATAATAGATAGATAAATGAAATGAAACACACTGTTCATGGAGACGGTAGTCCGTACGTACGCATGAACGTTGTTTTCCTTTCATTATTGTCTTGAATGGAAGTAAGTAGATGACATACATATATACATAAATACAGTATCTTTATAATGTCATATATTTCATTATTATAGCTTATATATACTTTATAATCATTCTTAAATGGTTAACATGGAGAATGAATCTCATCGCGTCGTGGAGACGGTAGTCCGTACGTACGCACGAGCGATGATATCATTTCCATAATTATTGAATTGAATTGGAGTGGATGATACAATATATCAGAATAATTATTATTTTATAATAACTATGTATAGTTATTCTTTACACCATAATACCCATCCATGTAATTTGTTGGTGGAAAAGCAGATTACACCACAGCGTGGAGACGGTATTCCGTACGTACGCACGCGCGGTGATTTCCTTTTTCCATAGGATGGATAGAAGGTTAATTAGAGTTGTTTCATATTTATAATAACATATCAGTATATGAGTGATACTGATGTTATTACTTCATAATTAAACAACCTTATAAGAAGAAGTGGAAGAAGAAATAAAGGTGAAAGAATTGGTAACGGAAATTACCTCTTCTTTGAAGCGACTCTTTGAGACCTCCTCTTAGGGTACCAAACTTGGTCTTTGAGGAAGACCAGAACCTATAGGATGTTTCTAGGGAAGTTTAGAAGAGAATTTGGCAGGGTTTGGCCGAGCTTGAAGGCTCAAATTTGTGTGAGGAAGAGAGGGAGGAGGTGCCCTTTTATAAGGGAGGAGAGGGGTACCTTTGGAATAACTAAAACTATTATTTTATTATAAAGTCAAATTAGGTTTTAAATAGCTCCAAATTGATTTATTTCGAAGCTAAAGTGGGGAGGGGTCGAAATCCTCTCATAAAATAGAATTTAGACAAGTTTAGGTTCCTATTTTAACCTTATCATTTAGATTTAACATTAAGTTAAATAATTTTACTTTTACCGTGTCTTCTTGTGTTCTTACACTATAAGGTTAATAAACTTACTATAACAAGCCAAACGAACCCCAAGTTGATAATTATTAATATATATAACCTTATATAAGTCATTTTGCTGAACCTTAGATTTTTAGGAATAAAATAACAATTAATAATATAATATTTGTTTTAAAAACTATTTTATGTCAATTTTGACACTATTTAGTAATTGATTTTTGTGAAAATTATAACAGAATGATAAGTTAGAAAAAAGTTAATTAAATAAATACTAACATGTCATATTAACCTATAAAATTAGTGGAATTTATAAAAAGTCTCAAATTATATTTATTTGGGTATTTATAACATCAATTATGTCAATATTTCATTAATAAGATAATTACTACATCATCGTAGTGTCATAAATAAATTAAATTATTTAATGTCTGAAAATTACAAATAAAATACCATTATGTAGGAAATATTTTTATCCTTCTAATTAATATTTATATTCGAATTTATCTTATGTATAACCCCATATTAAAAATGTTTTAGTAAATAAACTTTGATTTTAACTCTTTTAACCCTTCTTTAAATAAATTAATAATAAATGTCCTAATCTAATCCAAGTGGTCCTAAATGGTCATATTTTATTCCTAAGCTTGTTTTTGGTCGAATTACAGTTGTCCAATAGAATTAGGACATGTGTTAGGGTAATAATAATATCATTTCTACCCTTAATTACCCTATTTACTTTTAACCGTGGTAAAAAAGTAAAAAGTTACTATTCACCAAAAAATTATTTTCATCTCATTGAACCACATTTTACTTACTAACATCAACTGTGTCTCTAGGATTTTTTAAATTCCACTCACAGAAGTGGTAAAATTAAGTTTTATGAAAAATTCAGTTTTTTTTAACTACCACTTAGTGGTTTCACTATTAATCAAAAATTGAAAGTTTTCAGAAAAATACCAAAAATTAGGCCTAATCTATATTTGATATTATGAACTCAAAAATGATTTCTATTTTACCAAATTCAAAACATATCAGTTGCATTAATTAATTTAAAAATTAATTCCCGTCGTCAAAACAAAAGGCGTGTTTTTAAGAGATAATAACTATCAAAAGATTGACACTTGTTTATAACTGGTTTAAATGTGAAATTACATCCAATGACCAACATTGTATTAAATTGTAAAAATATATTCTAAATATACTTTAAAACCACTCAAATTAATAATTTATCACTATTAATTATTTCGATTTAAAAAGTTGTTTTTAATTAAAATTTAGTAATTTCCAATATTCATCAAAATATGAAAGTTATCCGAAAATTACCAAAATTTCACCCTAAGCTAATTTCGATATTCCAAATCCAAAAATTAAGTCCATTTTGAAAAATAAAATGTACCAAATTTAAAAAAGTTGTTATTACTATTCATAACGGCTAGTTTTAATAATATTTTAATAGCATATCGTTGTTTAGTGAAACTCGGTATTGCGTACTACACACGCTATCAAGGAAGGTCCTGATTGTGTGTAATGAAAGGCAAGTCAAGGATGCGTGTTATGCAAGCTTATTTTTGTGTAGCATACAACACAAGACATTAATGAAATTAAAAAGAATATTTTTCATAAAATCTCGGGGTGTTACATTCTACCCCCCTTAAAATGAATTTCGCCCTCGAAATTCGTCGGGGTTATAAATGGTTTATTATTCGAAAGTTTCTTTAATCGAAACCCACATCATAAAAAGGAATACCAAAACCAATCTTTAAAAACAAAAGTATGAAACGTAACGGTTACCCAAATAAACTAATCACTGGGTTTCTACATAGGTGAAAATATGGATATGGAAGAGAAATCTAACCATCATGTTCTGATGGAGAGTGGTAGAGAACATGGCTATGGAAAAACGAGCAATCACAAAGCCATAAATTTGTGATGATCTAAGGTACCATCTGATTCATCAGATATAATAGCACTAAGACAACATTTTTGGTTTTCAAGATCATTTCCCTAAAGTTGATGAAATTGGAATTAGAAGAAATACTTTCGTGATTTTGGTATAGTCTCATCGTTTTTCGTTCTTTGGAAAATTTCCACTTCATATCTTAAAGAAATGAAGTTGAATTTGTCATTCGTGATGTGTTAGCAGATCATGTGATAGAATGATGGGTCATTCCATCTCTTTCAAACAAAAGGTTAGAAAAAGTTATAAGTCCATCTTATGGTTAGATTAATCGTATATAGTTCCAAAAATGAACTTACACTACATATATCATACCTCTTAATAAAATAAAACTAGTTTCTACTAAACAGGGACTTCCTGTAGGCCAATGGTAGGCGATAAAGGCCAGCCGCACTTCGGTTGTGGGTTCGATTCTCACAGCCTTGTCTGACGCGATGGGTTGTCGCCCGTCCTGCAGGTTTTCCGTTTTCTAAAACTATATTACTATAACATCCCATCAATAATATTGAAAAACAAACAATACTAACTTATGTCCAACATAATCTATTCCAATATTTAGGCTTATCCATAATACTGCAGTCCACTCTTAGAAATTTAATACCATCGTTGATCCCCACATATCATAAGATATATCTTGTTGGTCACATTCCAAACATTCAAAGGCCTTAATCTTGTACTCTCTTGAATACCCATTGAACCTTATTAAAAACATGAGTGCTGTTAAAAGTTAACTCTTTCCACATACCAAAATCCTCAAAATTATATATACTCAAACCATGATATCACTTAATCCTTATATCAATCATGAGCTCATGAATACTATCAAACATATTAGATTCTCTTTATCCTTTCATTATGTGCATATCATCTGCTTTCCGAAAATATTTCAATCACTTTTCATGGTTACCGATGTCATATTCTTATAGAAAACCACAATGGACCAATACATAGATATTCCAATATACCATAAAAGTACCTCAATAACATTATTCTTTAATACCAATACATTAACACTTTAAACCATCATCTTCAATGATTGTCCTGGAATAAGTCCTTCCTTAATTAGAAGTAACTTTTTAGGTCAGGGCATTGAGTTGGGTAATGCCCATGTTCTCCACAAATAAGACATTGAACTCCATAACATTTTGTCACTCTATGACCCTTTTCTCCACACAGATAACATTTGTCCCTCCATTTGAGGTATTCCTCAAGGTTCTTCTTCCCTTCTTTATAAATCTCAATCTTTCTTTCTTTATGCTCCTCAACATGCGAACATGCATAAAAGTCTATCTTCCTCTTATTTGATGAATTAGGCATACCACTAAATTTCACCTTGTTAATCATATATCGCGATGACTGATTTGGCATAATCACAATATCTTTCTCTCTAGGCATTACACAATTTTTTTTCTCATAGTCACCAATTTGTCCATTGTATTCAATGCTAACCAAATTCTTTATGGTTCCCTCCATTGACTAAAACACAAAAAGAATTCTGTGAGAGGCAAAAATCATACAAGGAAAATAACATAATCAAGGGGGAGTATCCTCAATATCTAACATCTTAGGTTAAATTCTATGATCGTTACCGTAGTTCTAGGACTGTATCATATACGTATACTTATCCTTAGGGACATCCCTAGACATACCTTAGAAATATCTCTAGGGATATCACTAAATTTTTCGCATCCTCGTTTCCAAAGGTTGACTAAACCTCCCTCTGATACCAACTGTAGAGACCCGAAGCCTGACGTACAAGGACATTACATTACTTTTTCGGAATACATAGTACATAACAAAAACACACACACAAGGATCGTATAGGTTTAGTGTCTTTGGAAACTCGGAATATAATCTTCTAATCGTGGTGAAAGATCTTCAACATCTCCCATAAAGATCTTCCTTTTCTTTTTTTACCTAAATCCTTTCTTTATATCCTGGGGAAAATAAAACATAAAAGGGTGAGCTCAAATGCTCAGTAAGGGTAAACAAAAGGAATATCAATCACATCATATTCATAAGAACATAACATTTTGGAAATCTTAACCTGCAAAAGAGAGCATAATTTCATAACATGGTATAAATCATAGTAGTGAAATGTAATCCCAATAATCATAACTTAAAACATGAAACTTTGTGCCATACACACATAATCATAGAGAATCATATCTTATTAGTCAAGACTTATTGCCAAGACTATCTTAGTGGACAAAGTCCCTTTCTTAACCGAGTCACCTCGTTTCAGTCCTGTTTCACTGAACCGGTATAACCTACCATTCCATCCATGTCTATCACATGAGATATAAAATCTTTACCCAATGCATTGGAGGGATATATAGGTCTCACCCATCTCATAATGATACCATTCTTATGTGTGCCACAAAATCTTAAATCATACATCATTGCATAACCCATGTAATAAAAATGGGAATCTTAAACATCGTGACATCATAAAACAATTCATATAAGAGAAAGGAATTCATAAAAATATTTCCATCACAACATAATCAAATCCATGTAATAATAGGGATAAAAACATAACCCTATATTATCTTATATGTAAAATAATTTTGATAAAACTCTTGAACTTCATTCTTGAGGAAAATATCCTTTATGCTTCAAAAACACTTTTCCTTTCTTAAAATGTCGTACAATTATAAACTAAAAGAAGTTCATTAGAAGTAAACTTGAAAACTTGTAAAGGAATCTTCTTGGAAATAATGTTTTAAAAATCCATTCATGCCGTATAAGTTAAAAAAAACATTCTTCTCGTACTTTTTTCGGAAAAGTCAAAAAGTACCTTGTACGAAAAACGACAAAAGATTCCTTTAATATCTTTTACTAAAATCTCAACAAAGGGTAAAATTGGATTTAACCAATTGTAGGTGGATGGAAATAATATTACATATTGATAAAACATGGATGTGGATGATAAAATACACCCCAGTAAATACCAAAGTATAAACAATCTCGGATAAAAATGAGATTGTGATATTTCCCTTACCTTATGTCCGATATGCTTTGTACGTATCCGAACCTCCTGTATAATGATTTAAATAATGTCATTAACTTATTAAAGAATCATATTCATTGTTATGATATCATATATGGTTCACTTATGACTTTATATTACCTGTTCTTTTGTAAATTCCATGTTAAAGAAGCGTTTTGGGTAAAATCGTTTCATTTATCGTAGGTGTTTGGACTTGTTGTTCTTGACATTATTATTACTTATATCATGATTTAATTACATCTAGAATATAAAACAAGATTTATATATCATATATATTCAGTATATATATATATATATAATAGATAGATAAATGAAATTAAACACACCATTCATGGAGACGGTAGTCCGTACGTAAGCATGAACGCTGTTTTCCTTTCATTATTGTCTTGAATGGAAGTAAGTAGATGACATACATATATACATAAATCCAGTAGCTTTATAATGTCATATATTTCATTATTATTGCTTATATATACTTTATGATCATTCTTAAATGGTTAACATGGAGAATGAATCTCATCGCGTCGTGGAGACGGTAGTCCGTACGTACGCACGAGCGATGATATCATTTCCATAATTATTGAATTGAATTAGAGTGGATGATACAATATATCAGAATCATTATTATTTTATAATAACTATGTATAGTTATTATTTACACCATAATACCCATCCATGTAAGGTGTTGGTGGAAAAGCAGATTACACCACAGTGTGGAGACGGTATTCCGTATGTACGCACGCGCGGTGATTTCCTTTTTCCATAGGATGGATATAAGGTTAATTAGAGTTGTTTCATATTTATAATAACATATCAATATATGAGTGATACTGATGTTATTACTTCATAATGAAACAACCTTAGAAGAAGAAGTGGAAGAAGAAATAAAGGTGAAAGAATTGGTAACGGAAATTACCTCTTCTTTGAAGCGCCTCTTTGAGACCTCCTCTTAGGGTACCAAAATTGGTCTTTTAGGAAGACCATAACCTCTAGGATGTTTCTAGGGAAGTGTAGAAGAGAATTTGGCAGGGGTTGGCCGAGATTGAAGGCTCAAATTTGTGTGAGGAAGAGAGGGAGGAGGTTCCCTTTTATAAGGGAGGAGAGGGGTACCTTTGGAATAACTAAAACTATTATTTTATTATAAAGTCAAATTCGGTTTTAAATAGCTCCAAATTGATTTATTTCGAAGCTAAAGTGGGGATGGGTCGAAATACTCTCATCCAATAGAATTTAGACCAGTTTAGGTTCCTATTTTAACCTTATCATTTAGATTTAACATTAAGTTAAATAATTTTACTTTTACCGTGTCTTCTTGTGTTCTTACACTATAAGGTTAATAAACTTACTATAACAAGCCAAACGAACCCCAAGTTGTTAATTATTAATATATATAACCTTATATAATTCATTTGGCCGAACCTTAGATATTTAGGAATAAAATAACAATTAATAATATAATATTTGTTTTAAAAACTATTTTATGTCAATTTTGACACTATTTAGTAATTGATTTTTGTGAAAATCATAATAGAATTATAAGTTCGAAAAAGTTAATTAAATAAATAATAACATGTCATATTAACCTAGAAAATTAGTGTAATTCATAAAAAGTCTCAAATTATATTTATTTGGGTATTTATAACATCAATTATGTCAATATTTCATTAATAAGATAATTACTGCATCATCGTAGTGTCATAAATAAATTAAATTATTTAATGTCTAAAAATTAAAAATAAAATACCATTATGTAGGAAATATTTTTATCTTTATAATTAATATTTATAGTCGAATTAATCTTATGTATAACCCCATATTAAAAATGTTTTAGTAAATAAACTTTGATTTTAACTCTTTTAACCTTTCTTTAAATAAATTAATAATAAATGTCCTAATCTAATTCAAGTGGGCCTAAATGGTCATATTTTATTCCTAAGCTTGTTTTTGGTCGAATTACACTTGTCCAATAGAATTAGGACATGTGTTAGGGTAATAATAATATCATTTCTACCCTTAATTACCCTATTTACTTTTAACCGTGGTAAAAAAAAGTAAAAAGTTACTATTCACCAAAAAATTATTTTCATCTCATTGAACCAAATTTTACTTATTGACATCAACCGTGTCTCTCGGATTTTTGAAATTCCACTCACAGAAGCGGTAAAATTAAGTTTTATGAAAAATTCAGTTTTTTTTAACTACCACTTAGTGGTTTCACTATTCATCAAAAATTGAAAGTTTTCAGAAAAATACCAAAAATTAGGCCTAAGCTATATTTGATATTATGAACTCAAAAATGATTTCTATATTACCAAATTCAAAAAATATCAGTTTCATTAATTAACTTACAAATTAATTCTCATCGTCAAAACAAAAGGCGTGTTTTTAAGAGATAATAACTATCAAAAGATTGACACTTGTTTATAACTGGTTTAAATGTGAAATTACATCCAATGACCAACATTGTATTAAATTGTAAAAATATATTCTAAATATACTTTAAAACCACTCAAATTAATAATTTATCACTATTAATTATTTCGATTGAAAAAGTTGTTTTTAATTAAAATTTAGTAATTTCCACTATTCATCAAAATATGAAAGTTATCCGAAAATTACCAAAATTTCACCCTAAGCTAATTTCGATATTCCGAATCCAAAAATGAAGTCCATTTTGAAAAATAAAATTTACAAAATATAAAAAAGTGGTTATTACTATTCATAACGGCTAGTTTTAATAATATTTTAATAGCATATCGTTGTTTAGTGAAACTCGGTATTGCGTACTACACACGCTATCAAGGAAGGTCGTGATTGCGTGTAATGAAAGGCAAGTCAAGGATGCATGTTGTGCAAGCTCCTTTTGGTGTAGCGTACAACACAAGACATTAATGAAATTAAAAAGAATATTTTTCATAAAATCTCGGGGTGTTACACCTTTCTTATGTTTTATTTTCCCTGGATTTGAAAAAGTTATTTAAGAGTGACTTTCAAGAATAATCTAGGAGGCTTGGATGTTTCTAATGGAATAAATTATTATTGTTTTTCTTTTCAATTTGTAATATTTAACTTTATGTATGTAATTTATTTTCCAAGACTGCTAAACTAATCGGTCCTTCGGGACTTGATTCCTTGTAATCATGCCAATGTTATGTAATAATTCACCGACTCTAGGTAACTGTGGTCGGGGCGTTACAGTTGGTATCAGAGTAATTTTAGTAATAACCTTGGAAACTAGATTTAGATAAACTCTGATTAGATCCCATTACCCTAAGATGGACTTTGAGGATGAGTATAGAAGAACTTCCTAGAATTTTGGTAATATAGAGATTTTGTGAGTTTTCCAAACAAATACATCCCTGTCTGGATATGAGCAGGTAGAGGCGGCTCTAACACAGATGTACCTAGGGGTAAAACTCAAAAACACCACTTTGAGCTAGACTCGAACGGAAACTTATGCACGACAACGGGCCTTGATGCACTCTTGGTTATGACACTCTCGAGGGATATGCTTATGATAATTATCATTTTCTTAACAAATCATTATGAAGTATTTATGAGTATATACCTCCTCAAAGAAAATATTTTTATGATTATGGATTATATCCATAAACTGTTCAATTTATGTTAGGTATTTTACAAGTTTGGACTTATTCATTGCAATTCATAAACTAACCTAGTGTATGTCATTGTATAGAAATGGCACCTAGTAGAAGGAATGTGAACTCCAGAAATACGTATGATCCAAATAGTAAGAAGGATCATATCTTTCATAGTATTAATCCAACATTTAGAAGGGATATAGTCTCCCATGTATTCTCAACATATGAAGAAATAGTATCATGTGTTAATAAGGTAAGTAAAGAATTCTTTGAGTCCTATCGATTTAAAGGGAAGCAAGAGAAGAAAACGATGGAAGAGAGAAAGATTGATAAAGGGGAGAGGGAAAAGAAGGATTTCACCATATGTGATAACTGTGGAAAGAATCACCATGGTAAATTCTTTAAGGGAATGGGAGTTTGTTATAAGTGTAAAGAAAAAGGACACCAAGTACATGATTTCAAGGGTAAGAAAAAAAGTTTCAAATGTACAATGCTTCATCTGCAAGGAGTTGAGACACTACACGAATCAATGTCCAAATCATCAGAGTATACCCCCAATGCTGCTATTGGATAATAATAAAGTTATGATACTACCAAAGATGAAGAGGAATGATTAGATTTCTTAAATTATTATTAAATTATTGTGTCATTTGAGTATTTTATTAATGATGTACATGTTATAAGAATTATAGAGTATATAAGGATTGTAATATAGTAATATTCCATTAAGAACTTAAGATTTTGTGGAACCAAGAAAATTTACTCAATAACAGGTTAAATTTTTGGAAAATATATGGTTGAGAGAAAGATAAAATATAATATGGTTCTGAAACTAAGGTAGTTATTTTGGAATAATACATTATTAATTTGGATAAATTATATTGGATATTTTTTACTACCATGAAACTAATTAATGATTTGTATATTCCATCATTGTTGGAGTTTACAAAATTTCTGGATAGAAGGAGTATATCCAGTATTCTATAAGGAATAAGGGAGCATGAATGTAATCAATAAGGTTTTATGGTAATTCGGGATGTTGCAGTGTTTTAAAAGAATACATGATGGAGGTGTTAACAGGTTATTATGTGGAAAAAAGTATCTTCATTGTGTTTACCTTCCTTATAAATTTTGGACTGTGAGTTTGGACAGAAGTATTTTGGATAAGTCTAGTTTGAGATTATTTTTGGATTTCCATAAAAAGGATAACCTGGAGGTCGGGCGGAAACCCATTGTGTCCGGCAAGGCCGTGAGACTTGAACCTGAAACCGAAGGGCGATAAGGGTGTATCACCTACCACTAGCTCACGTGATGTCCTAGATTGAATAATGTAGCTTTTTTTAAAGGTCTGGTAGATGAATTATAAATTAATTTTTTTCGAACCCTATAAGAATAGGATAAACAGAATATATTTTTAAGTTCTATTATCTTTTAAAGTGAAATATGAGTTTGCGGTAGAAATTAGTTAAAGGATGGAACTCTACTTATCAAGTATATATTTTTTTCTTCTCTTATTCTATGAAGAAATTAATTCTTAAACTTTAGGTAATGGATCTTAAAACTAAAAATGTGTTATCTGAATACCTTATGTTTTGTTGAACCGATGATATTTTAAATCATCATAGATTGATGGATTTCAGGCCCTCAATTCTAAAATTGTTTGTGACTGATGACCTCAATCACTCTCTATAAATATTTATGTTTCTCCTTCAATTATGTGTCTCTAATTTCCACCAATGTTATCCTAATCAAGATCATAATTTGGTGGTGACTTTTTCATTCCCCTTAAAATCTTATTATGAATAAATTTTATTCACCCAATTTCCGATGTGGGTTTTCCCAAAAAGGTATTTTTTTCAGCCTTTTATTTTCAAAGAGAAACTTCAAATTGAGAGGATGAAATTTATTTAAGGAGGTAAAAATGTAACACCCCAAGATTCCATAGTATGTTATTTCTTCAAATTAATTCAATAACTTGCACTACACGCAACCCCGAGTTCAAACGCACCACAACTTACCAGATTAGTCGTTCAAAAGATTTTATGAATAGTATTGACTAAATTTTGAACTTTATATAATCCTTATAATTTTAGAATCTATATTATGAGTTTCTTAGACATAATTAAAAAACAAATTCATTTTTTCAGATAAAAAAAGTATTTTTTTTAAAATGCAATTTTACCGCCTTTTAATGGCGAACCCTTTTTAGATACAATATTTGAAACTTTTATATATTCAATTTGAAAAAATAAACTTCTTCTTTATAATTAGGAAATAATAATTTAGTTACAATAAATTTTTTGTGTTTTACAGATAACTTTCATATTTGGGTGAATAGTGAAAAATACTATATTTTAACTGAAAACAACTTTTTAATCAAAATAATTTTTAGTGTTAAATTATACATTTTAATGGTTCGGAAGTATAAATATACTATATGTTTACCATTTAATCCAATTTTATTCATTTTAAATAATTTCACTTTGAAATTGAACATAAACAAGTATCAATCTCTTGTTAGTTATTATTTCTTAAAAACACGCTTTTTGGCTCTGACAATGGGAATTAATTTTAAATTAATAAATGAAACTTATATGTTTTGAATTTGGTAAAATATAATTATTTATTGAATTCATAATATGAAAATTATCTTAGGGTAAAATTTTGGTATTTTTATGAAAACTTTCAATTTTTGATTAATAGTGAAAAACACTGAGTTATTGGTTAAAATCGACTTTTTATTTAAATAATTTTTTATTTTATTTAAATTTATTTTAGATCAAAATAGATACATAATACCTATATATGTTCAATATAATTCATTGGAGTCATTTTATAATAAGTTTATATATATATAAATTTTATTGAAATTTTTACCGTCATTTACCCACCTCCTAGGAGCATTTGCAAATTCGCATAAAACATAATTTTACCGCTTCTGTGAGTTGAATTTCAAAAATCTGAGAGACACGGTTAACCTCATTAAGTAAAATTTGGTTCAATAATATGAAAATAATTTGTGGTGAATAGTAACTTTTGACTTTTATTTACCGCGGTTAAAAGTAAATAGAGTAATTAAGGGTAAAAATGATATCATAATTACTATAAAGCATGTCCTAATTCTATTGGATAAGTAAATTGGACCAAAAACAACATTAGGAATAAAATATGGCCCCATTTTGTCCAATTGGATTAGATTAGGACATTTATTATTATTTTATTTAAAGAAGAGTTAAAATAGTTAAATTTAATGTTTAATAACTAAACCATTTTTAATATAGGGTTATACATAATATAAATTAGAATATAAATATTAATTATAAATCTAAAAATATTTCCTATATAATGATATTTTATTTATAATTTTTAGACATTAAATAATTTAATTTATTTATGACACGATGATAACGCGGTAATTACTTTAATAATGAAATATTAAAATAATTGATATTATAAATAACCAAATAAATGGAATTTGAAACTTTTGATGAATTACACTAATTTTATAGGTTAATATGACATGTTAGTATTGAACATATGGGTTTATTTTTAAGTAATAAAGTTGTTATGACTTTATCAAAAATCATTTATTAGATAATGTCAAAATTGACATAATTGAGTTTTCAAAACAAATACTATAATATTGGTTGATATAATATTCCTAAAAATCTAAGGTTCGGCCAAAGGGACTTAATAATATTATATATTTTATTAATGAACCTATTGGGGTTCTCTTGGAAGTTTATTGTAATTTTATTAACCATATAATATAAAAATATAAAGAGACATGGTAAATGTCAAACTATTTAACTAAGAGTTCAATCTAAAAAATAAGGTTAATATGATGACCTAAACCTATCTAAAACCTATTGGTTGAGAGTTTTTCGAACCATACCCACCTTATCCTTTAAATAATTGATTTTTGGATCCTTAGAAACCGAAAAATATTTTATTATAAAATAATATTTCAAACTTTTCCTAAAGTGACCCTCAGCTCCCTTATAAAAGGGCACTTCCCCTTCTCTTAATTTCACACCTATAAATCCCCTTGTATCATCCAACCCCTGACCAAATAAGATCTTAAGATCTCTATATAACACCTATAAGCCTTACCTTAGGCAGAATTCACTTTAAAAAGTCCTTTTGGTTCAAACCAAAGGAAGTTACGCAAATTAAAGGTAACGGTTTCTCTTAAATTCTTTTCTTTTATTTTGTTTTATTTTACTTCTCCAACCCCCGTAAACTCTTTTTATTACTTTCTTTTATGACAAAACAAATATCCTAAATATACTATGATGTTTTTATGAGAATTATTCTAACTATAATTACACACACCTCCATCTAATGGGTGAAAAACATATTTTTTCTGTGGTTGGAAAACTAACACCTCAAGAAACGATGATTGTTCGATTATCTCTTACCGCCTCTCATGGTGGCCATTAAGATGGAACTGTATTTATATATGATATATATATTATGTTTATGTTTTCTTTGTGCATCTATATTTTCTATTTTTATCATACCTTTATGGTTTCCATTATGGGTAAAATGCAATAATTTCATTTGAGGAAGTGTGGACTACCACCCCCTAAAAGTGATATGACTCGTTAATGACTTATGTGGATGTATAAAGTATGGATTTAATGATATTATTTATGATATTATACTATAATTATAATATAATTATGTATAATTATATTTTAATTCCATTAAAATACAAAATAGAAATGAAAGTAGCGTTCATGCATACGTACGGCTTACTGTCTCCATGAACGGTGCATTTCATTTCTTATCTCCAAATGTTATGTACTATTATAAATACATATATATACTGGAAATATATGATATATATTATATATATAAAATATAAATGAGTAATATAATTCTATAGATATTGGAATTTTGACCACATGGACATTTTATAATTATAACAAGTTCATTTTTTACTAAAGTTCTGAACATCGACAAAATGTCTGATATGAACTCAAATAATTAACTAATTGTTATAGCAAGGTAATAAGTGATATAAGAGGAATAATAAAATTTAAAATATTCTTAATCAATTATAAATTAATTTAAGTTTATTATTCAATAAGAACAAGTAACATACAAGCGAGTCAAGTCGAACACGTGGTAAGGGGTTTCTTATCTCACTTTTAATTCCGTGAGATTTCCATTGTTCACCATTATTTTATTGTATGTGGTGTATTTTTTACTAACATTTGATATATATTATCATGATTATCTTTATATTCATGATATTCTGTGATTAATTTGGTGGTTATTGACTATTTTTCATATGAATCAATTGATTACAACGAGGTAAGGGTTATTTTCTCAATCTCATTATTATCTGAGATTGTTCATGTGTAAGTATTTTCTGGGACATACTTATCATAGATACCAATATTTTTTAAAAATTATTTCAAAATTAATCTTTTAAGGTTTTATGTGAGGGTCTATTTAACTAGATCATCATTTTAAATGTTTTAAATATTTATCTTTCTAAAACCTTTTAATTAATGTCCATGTTTTCAAAATGATTTTAAAGATTTATTTATATGGGCATGAATGTTTTGAAATTATAATTATTTTACAAAGTTTCAAAGTGGTATGGGACTTTGATTCAAAAATACCTTTTAAATTACTACCTTTATAATTTGTGAGAATTTTAAACGATTTCATGAAAAGGGGGTATTTCTCTCAAATCATTTTACTAATCATTTTCATCTATGTCAACATCCTTTAATGGATTTTAAACTTGTTTTAAGTTGATTTATTATGATACAAATCTTCCATATTGTATTGAATGTTTTGTGATATGTTTTATTGTGGATGTGTTATTTTTATACCATTAATGGTTTATGGATAAAGTATTGACATTTCGTATGCTAGTTTTAATACGAATTTTTATGTTATATTTAAACCTTTTGTTAAGATGAATGTATTGGACTAGTATTTTATGGGTTGGGGACTGGTAAAAGTAAGCCCTTCAGGTTGGGGTATGGTTATAGTAGACCCTCTAAGTTGGAGTCCGGTTACAGAGGCTCTCTAGGGTGGAGTCTGGTTACAGAGGCTCTTCGGGTTTGGGTCCGGTGACAGTTAGCCCATAGGAGCTGGCACGAGGCCTTGGCATAGAAATTAAAGTCTGGTACTATACATTTCCTCATTATGAAATTAGTTATTACATGTGATTATTTGACAAGTAGAATATCCATGTGCATGTTTATCTGGTAATTTTTGAATTATTTTTTCCATATTATGTTCAAGTTTATGTTTAAAAGGTTTTTGTTTTATTACACATCTTGCCTTAAAAGTTTATAGCATCCACTAAATTATTTAGCCTTACTGAGCATCTGATCTCACCCCTTTTTTATGTTTTATTTTACCAGGATATAAAGAATTTAGTTATGATTAACTTGCAAGCATAATCTAGGAGGCTTGGACATTTATAATGGAATAAATTACTATTGTTTTTCTTTTCAAGTTGTAGTTTTGAACTTTATATATGTAATCTATTTTCCAAGACTGCTAAATTGATCGGTCCTTCGGGAATTTATTCCTTATAATCATGCCAATGTTATGTAATAATGCACCGACTCTGGGTAACTGGGGTTGGGGTGTTACAGTTGGTATCATAGAAAGTTTAGAAATAACCTTGGAAACTAGATTTAGATAAACTCTGATTATAACACATTACCCTAAGATAGACTTTGAGGATGAGTATAGAAGAACATCCTAGAATTTTTGTAATGTAGATATTTTGTGATTTTTCCAAGGAAATACATCCCTATCTAGATATAAGAAGGTAGAGGAGGCTCTGGCATAGATGCACCTTGGGGAAAAACTTGAAAACACCTCTTTAAGATAGACTCAAACGGGAACTGGTGCATGACAACGGGTCTTGCTGCACTCTTGGTTACGACACTCCTAGGGGATATGCTTATGATAATTCACATTTTCATTACAAATAATTATGAATGATTTTTTATTATATACCTCCTAAAAAAAATATTTTTATGATTATAGATTATATCCATAAACTGTTCAATTTACGTTAGGTATTTTACAAGTTTTGAATTATTCATTGCAATTCATAAACTGGCCTAGTGTATGACATTGTATAGAAATGGCGCCCAGTAGAAGGAATGTGAACTCCAGAAATACGTATGATCCAAAGAGTAATAAGGATCATATATTTTATGGTATTAAGCCAACATTTATAAGGCATATAGTCTCCCATGTATTCTCAACATATGAAGAAATAGTATCATGTCTTAATAAGATAAGTAAAGAATTCTCTGAGTCCTGTGAATTTTAAGGGAAGCAAGAGAAGAAAACAATGGAAGATAGAAAGATGGATAAAGTGAAGAGGGAAAAGAAGTATTTTCCCATATGTGATAACTGTGGAAAGAATCATCTTGGTAAATGATTGAAGGTAATGGTAGTTTGTTATAAGTGTGGAGAAAAAGGACACCAAGTACGTGATTTCAAGGGTAAGAAAAAAGTTTCAAATGTACAATGCTTCATCTGCAAGGAGTTGGGGCACTACGTAAATCAATGTCTAAATCATCAGAGTATACCCCAAATGCTGCTATTGGATAATAATAAAGTTATTATACTACCAAAGATGAAGATGAATGATTATATTTCTTAAGTTTTTATTAAAGTATTGTGTCATTTGTGTATTGTATTAATGATGTACATGTTATATTAATTATAGAGTATATAAGGATTTTAATATAGTACTATTTCATTAAGGACTTGAGATTGTGTGGAATCAAGAAAAGTGACTCAATAACAGGTTAAATTTTTTGGAAAATATATGGTTGAGAGAAAGATAAACCATAATATGGTTCTGATACTGAGGTAGTGATTTTGGAATAATACATGTTTAATTTGGATAAATTATATTGGATAATATTGACTACCTTGAAACTGATTAATGATTTGTATATTCCATCATTGTTGGAGTTTACAACATTTTTTGGTAGAAGGAGTATATCCAGTATTCTATAAGGTATAAGGGAGCATGAATGTAATCAATAAGGTTTTATGGTAATTCATGATGTTGTAGTGTTTTAAAAGAATACATGATAAAGGTGTTCACGTATTATTACATGGAAAAAGGATCTTCATTGTGTTTACCTTCCTTATAAATTTTGGATTGTGAGTTTGGACAAAATTATTTTGGATAAGTCTAGTTTGAGATTATCTTTGGATTTCCATAAAAAGAACAACCCAGAGGTCGGGCGGCAACCCGTCGTGTCCAGCAAGGCCGTGAGACTTGAACCTAAAACCGAAGGGTGACAAGGGTGTATCACCTACCACTGGCCCATGTGATGTCCTAGATTGAATAATGTAGTTTTTTTACAAGTTCTAGTAGATGAA
Source organism: Viscum album (assembly GCA_963277665.1). Classification (NCBI taxonomy): domain Eukaryota; kingdom Viridiplantae; phylum Streptophyta; class Magnoliopsida; order Santalales; family Viscaceae; genus Viscum; species Viscum album. Next base: position 471,078,917 of record OY728132.1, read on the forward strand.
TTATAAATTCATTTTTTTGGAACCCTATACGAATAGGATAAATAGAATATTTTTTTAAGTTTTATTATCTTTTAGAGTGAAAGATGAGTTTTTGGTAGAAATTAGTTAAAGGATGGAACTCTACTTGTCAAGTATATATTTTTTCTTATCTTATTCTATGAAGAAATTAATTCTTAAACTTTAGGTAAGGGATCTTAAAACTAAAAATGTTTTATCCTAATACCTTATGTTTTGTAGAACCGATGATATTTTAAATCATCATAGATTTATGGCTTTGAGGCCCTGAATTCTACAATTGTTTGTGACTGATGACCTCAATCACTCCCTATAAATATTTACATTTTTCCTCCAATTATGTGTCTCTAATTGAAACTAATGCTCTCCTAATCGAGATCATAATTTGGTGGTGACTTTTTCATTCCCCTTTTCCTTTTATTATGACTAAATTTTATTAACCCAATTTCCGATGTGGGGTTTGCAACAAAGGTATTTTCTATTTTCAACCTTTTATTTTCGAAGAAAATTTTCAAATTGCGGTGGTGCAATTTATTGAAGGAGGGAAGAATGTAACACCTCAATATTTCATAGTATGTTATTTCTTCAAAGTAATTCAATAACTTTCACTACACGCAACATCGAGTTCAAGCGCACCACGACTTACCAAATTAGCCATTCAAAAGAGTATATGAATAGTATTAACTAAAATTTTAACTTTATATAATCCTTATAATTTTAGAATCCATATTATGAGTTTTATAGACATAATTTAAAAAAACAAATTCATTTTTCAGATAAAAGAAGTATTTTTAAAAAAATGAAATTTTACCGCCTTTTAATGGGGAACCCTTTTTAAATCCAATATTTGAAACTTTTATATATTCAATTTGAAAAAATAAACTTATTCTTTAGAATCAAGACATAATAATTTTGTTTTAATAAATTTTTTGTGTTTTTCTGATAACTTTCATATTTGGGTAAAAAGTGAAAAATACTATATTTTAACTGAAAACAGCTTTTTTAATCAAAATAATTTGTAGTGTTAAATTATAAATTTTAATAGTTTGGAAGTATAAATAGATTATATTTCTACCATTTAATCCAAATGTTATTCATTGAAAATAATTTCACTTTGAAATTGAACATAAACAAGTATCAATCTTTTGTTAGTTATTATTTCTTAAAAACACACTTTTTGGTTTTGACAATGGGAATTAATTTTAAATTAATAAATGCAACTTCTATGTTTTTTGAATTTGGAAAAATAGTCTTATTTTTTGAATTCATAATATCAAAATTATCTTAGGGTGAAGTTTTGGTATTTTTATGAAAACTTTCAATTTTTGATGAATAGTGAAAAACACTGAGTTATTGGTAAAAATCGAATTTTTATTTAAATAATTGTTTATTTTATTTAAATTTATTTTAGATCAAAATAGATACATAATACCTATATATTTTCAATATAATTCATTGGATTCATTTTATAATAAGTTTAGATATATAAAAATTTTATTGAAATTTTTACCCTCATTTATCCACCTTCTAGGAGCATTTGAAAATTCACATAAAACTTAATTTTACCGCTTCAATGAGTTGAATTTCAAAAATCCTAGAGACATGGTTAACCTCATTAAGTAAAATTTGGTTCAATAATATGAAAATATTTTTTGGTGAATAGTAACTTTTGACTTTTATTTACCACGGTTAAAAGTAAATACGGAAATTAAGGGTAAAAATGATATCATAATTACCCTAACACATGTCCTAATTCTATTAGATAATTATAATTCTACCAAAACCAACCTTAGGAATAAAATATGACCCCATTTGGTCCACTTATATTAGATTATGACATTTATTATTATTTTATTTAAAGAAGAGTTAAAAGAGTTAAATTCAATGTTTAATAACTAAACCATTTTTAATATATGGTTATACATAATATAAATTAGAATATAAATATTAATTATAAATCTAAAAATATTTCCTACATAATTATATTTTATTTATAATTTTTAGACATTAAATAATTTAATTTATTTATGACACAACGACGACGCAGTAATTACCTTAATAATGAAATATTAAAATAATTGATATTATAAATATCCAAATAAATGTAATTTGAGACTTTTTATGAATTACACTAATTTTATAGGTTAATATTACTTGTTAGGATTGAACATATGAGTTTATTTTGAAGTAATAAAGTATTTAGGACTTTAAAAAATCATTTATTAAATAATGTCAAAATTGACATAATTGATTTTTTAAAACAAATACTATAATATTGGTTGATATAATATTCCTAAAAATCTACGGTTATGAAAAAGGGACTTAATAATATTATATATTTCATTAATTATCCTATTGGGGTTCTCTTGGAAGTTTATAGTATGTTTATTAACCATATAATATAAAAATACAAAGAGACATGGTAAATGTCAAAATATTTAACTAAAAATTAAATCTAAAAAATAAGGTTAATATGATGACCTAAACCTGTCTAAATCCTATTTTTTGAGGGGTTTTAGACCCATACCCACCTTATCCTTTAAATCATTCATTTTGGATCCATTAGAAACCATTGATGATTTTATTATAAAATAATATTTCAAACTTTTCTTAAAGTGACCCTCACCTCGTTTATTAAAGGGCACTTCCCCTTCTCTTAATTTCACACCTCTCAAGCCCATTGGCTCATCCAACCCCTGCCCAAATAAGCTATCAATATCCCTATATTACACCTAGAATCCATACCTTTGGTTTAAGTCACTTCAAAAATACCTTTCGGTTCAAACCAAAGGAAGTTACCCAAATTAAAGGTAAGAGTTTCTCTTAAATTCTTTTCTTTTATTTTGTTTTATTTTAATTATCCAACCCCCATAAACTCTTTTTATTCCTTTATTTTATGAAAAACCCAGTATCCTAAATATACTAGGATGTTTTTGTGATAATGATATGAACTACACTTACACACACCTCCATCTAATGTGTGTAGAACATACTGTTTCTGTGGTTGGAAAACTAACGCCTCACGAAACGATGATTGTTTGATTATCTCCTACCGCCTCTCATGGTGTACATTAATATGGCACTGTATTTATATATGATAAATATATTATGTTTATGTTTTATTTTTTTCTTCTGTATTTTTCATTTATATCATACCTTTATGGTTTCCATTATGGGTAAAACATGATAATTTCATTTGAGGAAGTGCAGACTATCGCCCCATCAAAGTGATATGACTCGTTAATGACTTATGTGGGACATATAAAGTATGTATTTAATTATATTATATATGATATTATACTGGAATTATAATATACCTATGTATCATTATGTTTTAATTCCATTAATATACAAAATATAAATGAAAGTAGCGTCCATGCGTACGTACGGCTTACCGTCTCTATGAACGGTGCATTTCATTTTTTGTCTCCAAATTTTATGTACTGTTATAAATAAATATATATACTAGAAATATATGATATATATGAAATATAAATGAGTAATATCATTCTATAGATAATGGAATTTTGACCACATGGACAATTTATAATTATAACAAGTTCATTTTTGACTCAAGTTCTGAACATCGACAAAATGTCCAATATGAACTCAAATAATTAACTAATTATTATAGAAAGGTAATAAGTTATATAAAAGGAATAATAAAATTTAAAATATTCTTAATCATTTTGAAATTAACTTAATTTTTTTATGCAAGAATAACAAGGAACATACAAGCGAATCAAGTCGAACACGTAGTAAGGGGTTTCTTATCTCACTTTTAATTCTGTGAGATTTCCATTGTTCACCAATTATTTATTGCATGTGGTGTATTATGTACTACCATTTGATATATATTATCATGATTCTCTTTATATTCATGATATTCTGTGATTCATTTTGTGGTTATTGACTATTGTTCATATGACTCGATTGATTACAACGAGGTGAGGGTTATTACCTCAATCTCATTATTATCTAAGATTGTTCATGTGTAAGTATTTTTTGGGACATACTTATCATAGATACACATATTTTTTTAAATTGATTTCAAAAGTAATCTTTTAAGGTTTTATGGGAGGGTTTATTTAACTAGATAATCATTTTAAATGTTTTAAATATTTATCTTTCTAAACCCTTTTAATTAGTGTCCATGTTTTCAATATGATTTTAAGGATTTATTTATATGGACATGAATGTTTTGAAATGATAATTATTTTAAAAAGTTTTAAAGTGTTATGGAACACTTTTATTCATAAATCCCTTTTAAATGACTACCTTTATAAATTGTGATTATTTTAAATGATTTCATGAAAAGGGGGTATTTCTCTCAAAGCATTTTACTGATTATTTTCATTTATTTCAAAATCCTTTAATGGATTTTAAACTTGTTCGAAGTTGATTTATTATGATACAAATCTTCCATATTTTATTGAATTTTTTTTGATATGCTTGATTGTGGATGTGTTATTTTTATACAATTCATGGTTTATAGATAAAGTATTGACATTTCTTTTTCTAGTTTTAATACAAATTTTTATGTTATATTTCAACCTTTTCTTAAGATGAATGTATTGGAATAGTATGCTCCGGGTTGGGGACCAGTAAAAGTAAGACCTCTGAGTTGGGGTCCAGTTATAGTAGACCCTCCGGGTTGGAGTGTGGTTACAGAGGCTCTCCGAGTTGGAGTCCGGTTACAGAGGCTCTCTGGGATGAAGTCCAGTTACAGAGGCTCTCCGACTTTGGGTCCGGTTACAGTTAGCCCATAGGTCCTGGCAGGAGGCCTTGACACAGAAATTAAAGTCTAGTACTATACATTCCATCATTATGAAATTAGTTATTACATGTGATTATTCAACTAGTAGAATATCCATGTGCATGTTTATATGGTAATGTTTGATTTATTTTTTCCATATTATGTTCAAGTTTATGTTTAAAAGGTTGTTGTTTTATTACACATCTTGCCTTAAAAGTTTATAGCATCCACTATGTTATTTACCCTAACTGAGCATCTAAGATCACCCCTTTATTATGTTTTATTTTCCCAGGATATGAAAAATTTATTTATGAGTGACTTTCAAGCATAATCTAGGAGTCTTGTATGTTTCTAATGGAATAAATTACTGTTGTTTTTCTTTTGAAATTGTAATTTTGAACTTCATGTATTTAATCTATTTTCCAAGACAGCTAAAATGATCCGTCTTTCGGGACTTTATTCCTTTTAATCATTCCAATGTTATGTAATAATGCACTGACTCTGGGTAATTGGGGTCTGGGCATTACATCTGCAACATAGAATTAGAATAGAATATAACCAACATAAAAGTAACAAGAAATAATATGAATAAATAAAAAATAAAAAATTGTGAAATAATTAACAAAATAATATTTAAATAAATGTTGCATCATTATTCTATTCTACATATAGTACATGATTCAAATAATGAGATACTTTATTCTTTTCAAAAAATAATTTTAAAGGTAAAAATATAATAGATAAGTGAAGATTTTATAATTATGAAAACATAAAAAATGAAGTGGCATGGTGTCACTCAAAAATCTCCCCATTTTTTATAATTAAAAAAAATTATGTAACGACCCAGACCTTTTGGCCCATTACTTTTTCAAAAATGTGATGTTTAAGGTGTCTGGGGATGGTCTGGGGTGTTTTTGGGACATGTGAGTCATTCCAATGGTGATTCTTTTCCATAGCTTTCCAAATTTTCTATTTTCTAATGGTTACTAATCCTAGTGGTGACTCGTCTAGAAGTGACTAATACATAGGTGACTCGTCTGGTGGTGAATCATCTGGCGGTGACTCATCGGATGGTAACTCATCTAGCAGTGACACATCTAGCCCAGACTCATATGGCACTGAACCATCTGGTGCTGACTCATCTGGAGCTGAATCATTTGGAGATGACTCATCTAGCTATGACTCCCCTGGAAGTGACTCTCCTAATGGTGACGCATCTGGTATTAACTCGTCTTGTAATAAATCATCTCAGTGGTCACTCATCTAGAGGTGACTCATATGGTGGGGACTCATTTGGTGATGAATCGTCTAGTGGTGACTCATCTAGAAGTGACCCTTCTAGTGGTGACTCTACGTAGAAGTGACTCATTTCAATAGTTTTCCATTTTTCAAGAATTTCTCCAGTTTTCCAGAGATATTACAGAATTAACATTTTATTTCTGTATAATGAAAAATTGTTTTAAATTTATTAAATAAGGGTTTTAAAACCATTAAAAATGGATTAATCGTGCATTTAATTTTCTAAAATTCTGGAAGCCTTCTAAATTTTTAAAACTCATGGTCTTGATGAGATCCACCTTAACAGAAATTCAAAACTATATCTAATCAAAAATGTTCAATATCTAATCTTTCTAAAGAAAATTTCCTTCCATCTAAATTTTTAAAATGCGCCAGCAGTTTTCATGGCTCTGATGAATCGTGTGTTCCACCCATATCTGGATTCATTTATGGTAGTCTTCGTGGACGAAATCTTGTTGTACTCTCTAACTCGACACCACGATGCCACCCATCTTGAGATCGTACTGAGTACACTGAGGGAGCATCAGTTATATGCTAATCTCTCAAAGTGCCACTTTTAGATGGACCAGATTCACTTCATGGGTCATATTATCTCAAAGGAAAGAGTTGCAGTAGACCCAGAGAAAGTGAGAGCTGTAGTTTCCTAGGATCATCCTAAGAACATGTTTGAAATATGAAGTTTCTTGGGGCTGGTTGGTTACTACAGGTGCTTTATATAGGACTTCTCCAGCTTAGCAGTGTCGTTGATGGGTTTGACTAAGAAGGGTATGAAGTTTATTTGGTCAGAATCTTGCGAGACAACCTTTTAGGAGCTGAAGGGAATGTTGACATCCGCACTAGTCCTGATACTTCCAGAGCAAGGGAAGAGCTATACAGTTTACTGTGATACATCAGGTATTGAGCTGGGAGCAGTGTTGATGCAGGGTGATCAAGTAGTTGCGTATCGTTCTCGGCAGTTGAGGCCACATGAGAGGAATTACCTGACATATGATCTTGAGTTGGTTGTAGTTGTTCATGTGTTACGCTATTGAAGAAATTATCTCTTGGGAGAACATTTTGTGGTGTTTACATACCACAAAAGTATTAAATACATCTTTACCCAGTGTGACTTTAATTTGAGATAGTGAAGGTGAGTTGAATACCTTTAGTCCTTCGACTTCGAGCTTTCCTATACACCTGGTAAAGGTAATGAAGTAGATGATGCACTGAGTATAGGAGGACTCAGATACAGACAGTGCAGGAGGCTAGTGGTGAGTGGAATCTTATGTATTTGTTCTCTGAGATGCATTTGAAGGTGCACGATTGTCGGGGGCGAACCTATCTTTCATCCTTATCTGTGACTTCCACCCTCCTGGATAGAGTGAGGATGAGACAGTTATCAGATTCATAAGGCCTAGTTCTATGGGAGTCGGTGCCAAGTGAGGACCCTCCTCATGGTTGGACGATAGGAGATGATGAGGTACTACATATCCATGGATGAGTGTCGGTTCCATGGGATATACGCGAGGAGTTGATGTAGGAATTTCACGCTTCAGCTTGGGCAGTGCATCCTGGAGTTACCAAAATGTACTGTGACTTGAGACGTCAATATTGGTGGATGGGTATGAAAAGAGAGGTAGCTGGTTTGGTTATGAGATGTTCCACCTTCCAGTAGGTGAAGGCAGAGCATCAGAGGCTAGCTGGACTGTTACAATAGTTACCTATTTCGGAGTGGAAATGGAATGATGTCACGATGGACTTCATGACTGGGTTGCCGAGGTCACCTTGAGGACATTCTTCATGCATGCGTCCTGGACTTTCGGGGATCTTGGGAGAAGCACATAACCCTGGTTAAGTTTTCCTACAATAATAGTTTTTAGGAAACTATTGAGATGACACCTTACAAGGAGTTATAATGTAGGCCATTCCTATCACTCTTGTGCTGATTGAAGGTAGGTTAGGTACCTTTACTGGGACCACGTCTTGTGCAAGAGACTTCAGAGTAGGTCCAGTTGATATAGAAGCAGATGGATACTACGCAGTCTCGTCAGAAATCTTACGTTGATCGCCGCAGATGACCCTTGTAGTTCGTGGTCGCAGATCAGGTTTTCTTATGTGTTTCACTGAGGTTGGGATGCAGGAAGATTAGGAGATAGGGTAAACTTTCACCGAGGTATGTAGGGCCGTTTGAGATTCTGGAGAGAGTCGGGCCAGTTTTCTATCGGTTGCAGTTACCACAGAGGTACCGGGCCATGCACGACGTCTTCCATGTATCTCAGCTGTGCCATTATCACTCAGACTCGTCTCACGTTTTTCATCCTGAGGATGTTGAACTTCAGGTCAATTCATCCTTTGAGGAGCATCTAATTCATATTGTTGATAGGAGCACGGAGGTTCTCTAAGGTCAGTCAGTTCTTCTCATACAGGTGTTATGGAAGCATGGATGAGTGCAGGACGAAACCTGTGAGTGGGAGACCGAAATACATTCTTAGTGGCCAGAGTTATTTTCAGATTTATCTTCACCACCCTTGAAAGGTCAATTCGGGGATGAATTGCTTTAAGGGGGGAAGTTTGTAAGAACCCAGTTCTTATTCTTGAGATACAGGTTTATTATTTTCCTTTTCATTAAGTTTTTTTGAGAAAACAAGGGAAATGGGGAAAATCCCAAAATTTATGGGTACACGCCATGTAATTTTTCCACACCATGTACTTTGTCCATGAGGGATGAGAATACAGGGCGTGTAGGCCTGTCAGTGATAATGGGTGTAAAAACTGACTACACATCATGTAATCAGTCGGTAGGTGAACAGTAAGGTGGTGGGAGTAGCCGCTAGAGGAATGATGGTATACGCCGTGTACTTAGTAATACACACCATGTAATCAAGTTGGCTAGTGAATATTAATGCGTTGGAAAGAATTCGTCAGGGGAATAATTTAAAAAATGGAAAGTACATGTTGTGTAGTTATATTTTTTCGTTAAAAACAGGCAGTAGACTCCTTATTCGGCAGAGGAGGCATAGAACTCAATCAGAGCCATGGGAGAGGAGGGAAGAACTTGGAGGAACTCTCGACCGCACACTGGGACTCTGATTCCTTCATCGTAGATCTCGTTTAAACCGCGCTGGTGAGATCTTCTCTCTTATTAAACCTCTCCTTCCAATTCTTTCCCTAAGGGAAGTTATTTGAGTTTTAATAGGTAAATTTTTATCCCAGATCTACGTCTTTATCGGGTGATTCAGGAAGCTTCATTCATGTATATCGACACTACTGGAAACCTGACTTTTCCCAATGCTTCTATACCAACGGTTTGTAAAAACCGTTGGTATAGGTCCTTTTTTCCAATAGTTTGGCCAAACCGTTGGGAAATCCCACTTTGTGGCCACTTTTTTCAACGGTTTTGGTTTGGCCAAACCATTGGGAAAAATCCACTTTGTGGTCACCTTTCCCAATGGTTTGGCCCAAACCGTTGGGATAGGTATACCCTTTCCCAACGTTTTTGGAAAACCGTTGGGAAAATTCCACTTTGTGGACACCTTTCCCAACGGTTTGTCCAAACCGTTGGGAAAGGGTATACCTATCCCAACGTTTTTCCAAAACCGTTGGGAAAGGTCCCCTGGAAATAAACCTTCACCCAAAATAAATTCCATAATCAAGAACTATACCAACGGTTGTCAAAACCGTTGGTATAGGTCCTGAGAATTTTTATCATATCTTCTTACCGAGAACATTATATAAATCAAAATTTAAAATAATTATGACAATACATATATATATATATATGTAATTATGTTCAAAAAAGTCATGTTAGGTTAGTGGTTAAGTCGTTCAATGATAAACTAGGGGTCCTGGGATCAAATCCCAGTGAATGTTTTTTTTTTAAATACATATACCAATGGTTCCATAACTGTTAGTATATATTTTCATATTACTTATACCAACAGTTTCCAAAACCGTTGGTATAGGTCTATACCAATGGTTTTCGCAAAACGGTTGGTATAGACCTATCCCAACGGCTTACTTGGCTACGGTTCTCCAAACCGTTGGTATAGGCTATACCAACAGTTTGGAGGCCTATACCAACGGTTCCAAACCGTTGGTATATGTTAGTTTTCTAGTAGTGCGATCTGAGGAGATTGAGGTAGGTGGTCTGGTGTTTATTTCCAATTTTCGGGTTGATTTTGTGTACCGTGGTGCTACACGCCCATGTTTGGGGAGTCGTGTGGCTGAGGCCTTGACTATTAAGATAACTATAATTTCATGGGTAATTTAATGAACATGTATAAACTGATGTTTGGGATCGTTGCCTTGATCCAGGGCCACCCCTTGGGTGCGTTTCCCTTGTTTAGCCATTTCGCCCGGATACCCGTGGGTATACCGTGATTATAAGCATGTTTTGAGTTTTCCTGAGAGGAAATGTATATAAATTACTTGTTTATGTGTAGGGATCAGTCTAGGTACTTGCTTGGCATGAGGGAAGTGTTTTTCTTAGCCTGAGGAAAGTGTTTCGTTTAGCTTGAGGGAAACTTTTCTTATGCTTGTGGGCAGTAGCTTCCGTTCCTGAGGGAAATATCTCATATGCCTTAGGGAAATATTTTTTATTCCTGAGTGCAATCACCAGAGGGTTTCGATTATGATTACCTGAGGGTAAGGATTTATATGTTTGGGGACACAGTTTACTTTGAATATTCACTGTGGTAGTTCCTTATGTTATACCTGCCAAGATAAAGCACAATCTTGGTATTTTTATTACCTTCTACTTGTTATATATCCTGATGTGGTTTTTGTTATGGAACTGTATAGGAGATTTTCGGTTGAGTTCGGGTCTCAGGAACTTATAATATAGTTATATTGAATTGTTAAATAATAATCAAATGGTAATGGAACTGGTAGGAGTAGCTGATTTTGAGTACCTCCAAGCTTACTGTATTTATTTATTGCATACTGTTGTTGCACATTTTTCACTGATAGTTGGGCACAGGCCTTTGGTGGTTGCCTACTGGGATTTATTTCTCACACCCTGTTTGGGTCATGTCTTGGGCCCAAACAGATTATATTACTACAGGTGTTGATAAGGGAAAGAGTCCCTATACAGGTACTTGATTTTTGCAGATGAGTAGGAGAGCAAGGGACCGAGCTTAGTCTTGCGATGTTGCTGAGTTTCTACTACACTATTTTGTTTTGTTATATTGTACTTGTAACTTGTGTTGTATTGTTTCATATTGTAGTGTATCATGTTTTGGCTTCTTTCTTAGAATTAAGGACATATTGCATCATCATATATATGAGTTTTGGTCATATTTTACTTCAGTACTGTTGTCCATTTCATCTTGTTATTGTTTACTACTTCCGCATTTGGTATGTTTGTATTTTCTCTACTATGCTACACTTTGACAAATGAGGGCATAGTTTCTCCACTATCAGACCTAGGCCCTCACTGCTAGTCGGCAGCCTCTGGCATTTAGGGAAATACACTTGAGGTCATGTGACCAACCGTGTTCGGGGAACCTGTGGTGTGGCACCCTTATTTGGGACATTACAATATCACTCTTTCATGGGGTTTACAGTTTCAATGTTACCCAAACAGTAATGGATTTTTTTAACAACTTTCTTTCTTTGAGACTTAGGTTGTGTTATATACCTATATTATTTTATGAGGTGTATATACATCATCCTTTGAAAAATAATATCATGAATATATTTATTCTCATGTTATTTTAATTTAAATTTAATTTAATCCTTTCATGGGGCTTATGATTCAACTATACCAAAGTGGTAAGAGTTTTATGTTACAATCTAATCATTTATCAATATTGTTTATGATTTTGCTTCAAATGATGATAGATTATGATAAATATCTCAATGAACTAAGGAATTTTATTCTCTAATAGATATTCATGATATTTACAAGTGATAGTACCATTTTTACACTCATCCTTAGATAAAATTATTGAGAAAAATGTTTTCAAGAAAATCTGACTTTATTTCTCTCTTCAGTCAAAAATATGTTTTCTTCCAAAAAACCATTTTATAAAAAATATATATATTTTTTAAAAAAATTAAAATGATTTATTAAATAACTTTTTACCCATTTTTTATTTTTTTTAAAAATCACATTAATCTTTTTGCTGCTTTCTAGAAAAGTAACTTTTCTAAACTGTTTACCGTGAAAAATAAATGTTCTTTATAAAATGTACGAAATTACCTACCAACATGAGCATCATTTATTTAAAGATTACTTTTAAAGTTTACAAGGTTATTTTTAATAAAAAAAATCTTAGTATTCTATAAATTCATGGTTTATAAAATTTCTTTTAAAGATAAGTATTTTCAAAATGTTTTATGTTTTAAAATTTTTTTTTCAAAATGAAAATAATATTTTCCTAAAGAATTTTTTTAATGGTATTTTAATTGTATTTCCATTCATCAACATAAAAAACCCCTTATTTCTAGTTTTACTCCACTAGGGATATTTGGTTTTGATACCAACCTCATTATTCATTTGTATGGGATAATATTATTTCAAAGATATTGTTATGAAACTCTTTTCTCTTCTATGGTTTAATCATGTTTAAAAGAGATTGTTATGAAACCTATTTCTATTCTACGGGTTAATCACATTTTAAAGAAATTGTTTTGGAACCCATTTCTCTTCCACAATTTAATCTTTTTTCAAATATATTATTATGGAAATTGTTTCTTTTCTACAGGTCAATCATGTTTAAAATAGATTGACATGATACCCATTTCTTTTCTTTGGGTAAATCATGTTATAAATGGAATGATGATTGTTTCTATGAGTTGTATGATGAAATGAAAGCTCTATGTACCTTATTAATGTTATGGTTCTTGGATATTACACATACAATGGGGTGTCCCAGATATCTTCACGTGATCCTATAATAGATTATATGATGGGGTATCCCAAATATCATTGGGTGGTCCTATTACATCTTATATGATGGGTAGGTCCAGATAGCGTTGAGTGAGATTGTTATAGCTTATATGATAGGGTGGACTAGATATCATCGGTTTAGCCTGTTGTAACATAAATGATGGGTGCACCCAGATAGTTATCCAATGCATTAGGTAATGATTATGTTGGAATTCTGTCGGATGGTTATTCCAATTGAAATGGTTTTGAAGGGGTTTTATGAATATGATACTCCAAGTTACCGAATATGGTTTTAATTTTTTTTATGGGTTTATAATGTTTCTCATGATAAATATTGATATCACATGGCTCATAATTATTAATTCTAATAATTTTTTCTTTTTCTATTTTTTCATATTTTATGATCCAGATACTGATGGGCATGAGTTATTTTATGATTCTCTCATGTACTGTGATTATGTTTTCATACCCTTATGTACTTCTTATGCCCATTGATATAATTCAATTGATAATGATTTTTTTCAAATGTACTGATCATTTGAGCTCACCCTTCTTATGTTTCCTTTTCCCCAGTTTATAAGTAATTACATTGAATGAATTATAACTAGAAGGGATTGCATATGTATGATGATGATGTCTTAATGTGAAAAATAAAAGTTGGGTTAATTGGAAGAAATTATTATTTAAAGTCATGTTATTTTTTAAGTATGATTTTATCTTAATTATATAAAACTATAAACATAAAAGGTCCTCAGGTATGTAAGTTATCCAATTATTCAATTTTATTTTTTAAGGTTTGGATAGAAAAAATTGATTCACAATTATTAGCATCAAATCCAGAAATGTAAAGATTACAATTTCAGCACTGAATCTAGGGGTTGTGGGTTATGGGATATTATAGTTAGTATTAGAGTTCATTTTATATAACTTTGGTTATTAGGATATTATCATATGAGGTTATCTTAAGAGTTATGGATACCATATTAGGTCTAGAATATTATGTTTAATCAGAAGACCAAATTCTTTGACACCCCTTTTGAGGTTTTAATCAATGAGATCTTAAAGTGATCAATGTCACTTTAGGATACAAATTAGTGGGTTGAATTGTATGTAAATATTTAGTTTAATGTGATGTATTCCTTTACATTTTATGGGAATAAGTTTTTTATTATTGATAACTTTTAGGGTTTACATGATCTTGGATATTGAGGTCATTATAGGAACATAAGTTTTATCATATAGATAACCACATGATTGAAAATTGATTTGGTGACTAAATGATTAATGATATTTAAAAAAAGGAGATATCATGATACTTTTGTGCTTGGAAGCTGAAAGGTATGAGATAACATTTGAGGTCAAAAATACCTTTGATTTCACAGTTATTTAGGAATTATTTAATTTGAAATTTTGGTATTACTATTTAATTTTTAAGACGGATGTATCATATGAAGCTTTACTCATTTTGTGAATTATATTTCCATGTGCCAAAGATTTTTCTTTTTTCTAATTTTTAAGGATATGAGGAATATATTATTATCACTTTTATTGTTATATAATCCTTTAAAAGTTGATTTTAGTTCTTCATGCATTAAAAAAATCATATTTAATACTCATCATTTGGAGAAAAAGATAATATTCTGGTGTAAATTGGATAAAGGATGAAATTATACATGAAAAGTAAGTATATTTCACTATGTTTTCAGTATAGATAGAAAAATAAATCCTCAACTCTATGAAAAGGATCGTAAATCAAGATTATTATCCTAGTAACTTAAATAATGATGAACCTATAGTATTTTATATCATCATAGATTTATGGTTTTTTGGACCTTAACTTTCCATTGATCATTCACTTTCTTGTGATCAATTACCTCAATAACTCTCTATAATTATTTACACTTTTCATCTACTCCCAACTATGTTATTCTATTTAAAAAAATAGTCATATATTATTCTATATGACCTTTGTAATTAAATTTATCTATTATTAAATGTTTTTTTATTAACCCTTTTTATGATGAGGATTTAAAAAAAATATTTTAAATTTTTATCCTTTTATTACTAAGATATAATTAAAATTTCAAGGATGAAATTTATTAAAGGGGGGAGGATGTAACACCCCAAGATTTTAAACGAAAAAAATTATAATCAATAGTGTAAAGTACATGCAACACTGATTATATATTTTGTTACACACAACACTCAGTTTATCTTTTGTTACATGCAACCCCGATATTTTTATGTTTGATAGCATATTCAACACACAACATTAAACTTAAATGACATGTGATATATATTGTAATTATAACCTAGATATTAAATTGGAAGGTATAAATAATATTAACTATGTTTTGAGATATACATTTTCATGACCTTTCCCCTAGGGCCTGAGCCGTGACTACCCCAATCCCACCTTCTATAGGCCAGGGGTTGGTGACTAGCACCGAAGGTGTATTCCCTAAAACTGGGAAGGCATTGCCTTTATAACCTGTAACACACACAACCAAGAATACAGTAAGATATGAACAAAACTAACTGAATAGTAAATAGAGTGAGTAAAATAAGTAAAAGGGGCCAGAATACAAGCCCAACTGGAAAGTACAAGGAAAACTGGAAACTACAAGATGGTTGATAGGTGAAAAGTAGCTCTTGGATAATCCACCTTGATTCCTACCAGAAGGGTAGGTTCATATCGCCTCCTCAGCACTCCACGTCCACCCGTCTCCTCTGCAAACCGACATGCCATATGGTCCACCTCCGAGAACCGTCCAGTCCTGGTACCCTTGTCCTCAGTCAGCGTTGTCCATCGTCTACATCCAACACAAAAACATGTAGGCATAGCCCGTGCAGGGGTGAGTATAACGATACTCAGTAGGGACCCCGAGACCCTCAAGGTCTCACAAAATCCACCAAGGATAAACCAAAAAGTATGAAATCAACATATAATCCTACTTAGGTATATGCCCATACATATACCTAAGTTTTCAAGTAATCCATCTCAATCATGAGGAAAACACAGAGGTACTGACTCAAATCACACTAGGTATATCTTTAGGTATGGTAGTAGAGATGATTATTTATAAATACAGAATCATCTTATTCTGTTAAGAGGCTCTACTACTGACCTGCATAGAATCTCTAGGAGCTAACCCGCACAGGATCTCTAGGAGTTGACCCCCACAGGATCTCTAGGAGGTGACCCTCATAGGATCTCTAGGAGCTGACCCACACAGGATCACTAGGAGCTAGCCCACACAGGATCGCTAGGAGCTGACCCACACAGGATCTCTATGAGCTGACCCACACAGGATCGCTAGGATATGACCCACACAGGATCTCTAGGAGAGGACCCACACAGGATCGCTAGGAGCTAACCCACTCAGGATCGCTAGGAGCACTCTTCTCATCACAGCCAGCTATTGGGTTTCTGCACTAGGCTTGATCGTCTCTAGGAAAGTCTGTTCTCCAAGACACTGGTCGATTATCCAACTACCAATATGTCCCACGAAGAATTATCTCAAAGGTTTTCCACATCATATGGGTCTCAATGCAACAGACGGTGCGTCAATCGGATGCCCAGCCCGTGAGTTATTAGCCTTTTAGTCCCGGGGGCCCGGTTGGATTGGTGCTCGATCCAACCCGACTATTCCCCAACTTTATCCAAAACTCCAGTGGGGTATACCAAAGGGACCGTTTCTCTCTAGGATTTCCAACGCCGATGATGGTTTGTCAAATGGACATCCGGTGCCAAAGTTATGGCCCAAGTAAAGTAAAGGGTCATATCAGGTTCGGGTCTGGTCCAACCCAGTCGAACCAACCTGATCCGACCTGGCCTGCGTCGACCCGGTTCGGGTCGACATGCCCCGTGGTGCTACCCGGCCCACTGGGCGGTCCGGCAGTCTGTGAGGGCCGCGAGGGGACATGGAGGCCGTGGGTGTCGCGGGGCGGCGGAGGCCGTGGGTCGGCTTCGGCGAGGATGGCGGCTCGGCCGTGGGGGTACCGCGAGGGAGCAGGGTGGCTCAGCCGGTAGGGCGGACGCTGCGGGGTGGCCCGGTCGGTAGGGCGGAGGCCGGGGGTGGCTCAACCAGAGCAGCTCGGGGCTGCGGGGTGACTCAGCTGGAGCGGCTCGGCCATGGGATGGTTCGGTCGGAGCAGCACGTGGTCGCGAGGTGGCTCGGTCGGAGCAGCTTAGGGCTGCGGGGCAGCTTGTCCGGAGCGGCTCACGGTCGTGGGGCGGTTTGACCGTAGCTGCTCGGCCGCGGACGGTGGCCCGGCCGCGGGGCGGCAGCTCGGCCATGGGGGTTTGGCCGCAGAGCGGCGGCCCGGCCACGGGGCGGCGGCTCGGCCGCAGGATGGTTTGGCCGCAGAGCGGCACAGAGGCCGTAGGCAGCGGTGCCGTGGGGCGGCACCGTTGCGTCATCACCTTTGTCGCGGCCGGCGGAGGTGTCAGCCACCGTTCTTGTGCCTCATCAGTGCCAAAAACCCGCTCTAGTTTCCATCTTCCTCTGTCGCAAAAAGAACCACATATCATCACAAGAATTATAGAGAGTACGGGCCACGTTCGTTTGGCCCGCACTATCCACATTAGAGCAGTAGCAAGTGGATCAATGTAATCATGAAACAAGTACGAGTATGGAAGATATTTAAAAAAAACATTAATCCCCACAACCCTCATCAATCTCTATTCCCAATCCTATAAAATAATTAGGAGAGTACATGGGAAGTGATAATCATTTAGAAATAAACCCCTACATCATTCGCTTAATGACATTGATGATGTTGTGAGGAAGAAGACGAATCATTGGGAAAAGATGGACGTCGGTGTCATTGGAATTTTCCTCGATTGTCAGTTCATGCATTGTCCTCTTGCTTGATTCCGAAGAATATTCTTCGATGGCGTTATTCATTCAGAGAAGAAGGTCTTCATTGGTGTTCTTTGTTCAGAGAATAAGTTCTTCATTGGCTTTCTTTGTTCAAAGAAAGTAATCCTCCAAGAGCTCTGTCCTTTTCCAACCCAAAGGAAAAGTGGTTCCAATATAATTTAACTTAAGAAGAAATTAAGTTGGCACACACACACAAGTTGGAAAAATTAATGTATGGAATTGGCACAATTAATGTGGAGGAAGCTCAAGAGTCTCCTCCACATTAAAGAGGGATTTGGGTGGTTTCTCCCTCGTTAAGAGGGGAGTTCAAGAGGTTTAAGCATCGAGTGGTCCCCACCACCATAACCTCTCATGGGAGGTTAATTCAGGTGGTCCCCACCTTTGAAACTTCCACATGGGAGTTTCAAAACAAAATATAATAAAATGTTATACACTTTATTTTATTTTCTTCTTTTCATGAAAAAACCAAAAAATAACTTTCACCCTCGACCAACTACCATCGAGGTGAAAGTCTTCTTAAGCAAATATCGGTACTGTGAGTTCAATAGTGCCCTCGGATTTCAATTCCGAGCACCAGTTCAAAAGTTATAAAAACCCGCTCGCACGTTTACTGAACGTACCCATAAAAAAGTTTAGAAATTCATTTCGATCACTCCGGGCCTCAGAATCACGCGCCATAAATTTTTGCGAACTCGTAAAATTCCCATTTAATTAAAAAATTACATGGAAATTTCAGGTCCATACATTCTCCCCACCTCAGGGCTTTGCGTCCCCGTAATCCAAAACTCAATACTGTGAAAACTAGTGGGGATACTTAGCACAAATCCAAGCCTCCCGCTCCCATGTGCTCTCCTGGAGGTTCATGTGTTGTCAGCGAACGTGCACCAGAGGTATCGACCATCCAAAAAGGACCTTCTCCTGTCGATCCTCAATCTCTACTAGAACCTCCGTAAAAGTCGCCCCATCGTCAATGCCCATATCACCATGGTTGATGATGTGAGAATGGTCGTGCACGTATCTCCTCAAATGAGATATATGGAAGACGTCACGCACCCGGTGCAATTGAGGTGGAAGATCTAAGTGGTATGCCACCTCTCCAACTCTGTTGAGGACCTGAAAAGGTCCAATAAACCTCGGAGATAACTTTACACCTTGGCCAAATATATGTAAACCTCATCGAGGTGAGACCTATAGAAAGACATGGTCGCCATTCTAAAACTCTAGAGGTATTTGTATCCTATAGGCATACGACTCATGTCTTCTCTGTGCAGTCTTAATCTACTCTTGGATTATCTACACCTTCTCAGTGGTAGCCTGTACCATTTCTGGTCCCACTAGTGCTGACTCCCTAGGGTCATTCCAGCACAAAGGTGATTTGCAAGGTTGCCCGTACAATGCCTCAAAAGGTGTCATCCCAATTGTGGAGTAATAGTTGTTGTTGTATGAAAACTCCACCAACGGAATTGATCCTCCCAACTATGACCGAAGTCAAGGACACAAGCACGCAGCATGCCCTCGAGGGTGTGAATGGTCTGCTCAGTCTGACCATCTATCTAAGGATGGAAGGCGGTGCTCAAATGAAGTTGTGTCCCGAAAGCCTCCTGCAACCCCTTCCATATCCGGGATGTAAAACATACATCACGATCAGAGATAATCATATAGGGTACTCCATGTAGCCGTACAATCTTCTGCACATAGAGGCATCCCCAGCTCTCTACTAAACCCTGCTCTCTGGTCGGTAGGAAGTGGGCCGACTTGGTGATTCAGTCGACGATCACCCAGATAGATTCATGACCTCTGGATGTACGTGGAATTAATATCATGAAGTCCACAGATATCATATCCCACTTCCACTATGGGACCTCTAAAGGATGAACTAAGTCTACTGGTACCTGATATTCTGCCTTCACTTGCTGACAAGTGAGGAACCGAGAGACAAACTCTGCAACTTCTTTCTTCATTCCCGGCCACCAGTTCTGTCATCGGAGATCTTGGTACATCTTCACCACTCCTAGATGTACCACTAGAGGGGATGTGTGGAACTCCCTCAACACTTCCTCCGGAAGTGACATTGGTACCATGGTACGTCCTCTGAAGAGGATGATGCGCTCCCCACCTTTAGAAAATCCATCAGGTGCCTGTCCTGTGGATATATGAGCACGTTGTGCCTCGCAGTCAGTGTCCCCACGCTACGCCTCCCTGACTCACTGAAGAAGTGGGGGAGTGACTGTAAGAGTCTAAAGTAAAGCTGCTCCATCATGTTCCACGAAGGAAATCTGCAAAGTAGCCAGTTTCTCTATCGCCTCACCTAGTAGATGTATACCAGACCTTCTGCTGAGTTCATATTCTACAATGTTCCCCTTCCCAGGAGTATAGACTATCTCTAAGTCATAGTTCTGGAAGAAATCAAACCAACGTCAATGTCTCAGGTTCAGGTCCTTCTAAGAGAAGATATACCAGAGACTCTTATGATCAGAGTACACTGTAAAATACTCGCCCATCAGATAGTGCCTCCACATCTTCAAGTCGAAGACCACTGCTGCTAACTCTAGGTCATGGGTAGCATAGTTCTTCTCATGTTGTCTCAGCTATCGAGAAACATATGTGATCACTACTCACTTTTTCATCAGGACACATCCAAGTCTTGTCCCTGATGCGTCGCAGTAGACTGCGTACCCTATGCCCTCCTCTGGAATCCTCAAGATGGGAGCACTAGTCAGCCTCACCCTCAGCTCCTGAAAACTCTGTTGGCGTTTCTCCAACCAAAAGAAGGGTTTCCCCTTCTTCTTTAATGCTGATAGAGGTGTTGTAACTCTGGAGAAATCTGGCACAAATATCTAGTACTATCCAGCTAAACCCAAAAAACTTTGAATCTTCGTCACACTCCTAGGTGGATCCCAAGAAAGTACAACCTCAATCTTTTCTGGATCTACTACAACTCCAACCTCCGATATGACATATACCATAAAGTGGACCTCTCGGATCCAGAACTAGCACTTCAAGAGCTTACCATAAAGCTGGTGCTCTCGGAGTGTGTTCAGTACTACCTACAAATGATAGGCATACTCTTCCTCAGTAGCCGAGTAGATAAGAATGTCGTCGATGAAGACTACTACAAAGTGATCAAGGTATGGCTGAAAGATCATGTTCATGAGTCCCATGAACACTGCTGGAGAATTGGTTATGTCGAATGGAATAACCAAGAACTCGTAGTGGCCATACCGACATCTAAAAGCCATATTCTTCACATCCTCATCTCATACTCTGAGCTGATGATAGCCTGATCTGAGGTCTATCTTCGAGAACCAATGTGTTCCCTTCAGCTGATCAAAGAGGTCATCAATCCTCGAAAGTGGGTACTTGTTTTTCATGGTCACCTGGTTCAGGTGCCGATAGTCTACACAAAGTCTCAAACTCTAATTTTCCTTCTTGGCGAACAAAATCAGGGCTACCCAATGAGAAACACTAGGCCGAATGAATCCCTTACCCTTCAAGTCCTTTAGTTTTACCTGCAACTCACAAAGCTCTATGGGAGCCATCCGATACGCTGGTGTAGATATTGGTGTCGTCCTGGGGTACAAGTCAAGGTAAAAGTACACCTATTTATGAGGAGGTAGACTCTGGACATCATTAGGGAAGACATCCTCATTCTGGTCCACCATAATAGGATAACTTGGACTCTCCATATCAACCACTCTGAGGGTAAAGCTAGCCAACTGATGACTGATCGGCTGCACTCTCCTCCGAGTAAGTCCATCATTTGCTGCAAAGTCTCCCTTCTCGTCGATGAAGGTAAACCTAGTCCCATCTGTGTAGACACACCACACTTTGAGCCTAATATAGTCAATTTGATCATGCACTATAGATAACCAGTCCATACCCAAGATGACGTCATAAGGCCTCGATGCTGCTACTAGGATATTCCAGCTGAACCTCTCACCTCCTAGAGTAAGCTCACAATGTAGGAATCGTTGCGTAATTGTCGATTACACTCCCATAGAAGTCTCTAGCCATAAGGATTGAGCCAACGACTCTGTTGGAATCTCCGAGGTCTGAACAAGGGAAGTGGAAATAAAAGAATGACTAGCACCTGTGTCTATAAGTACTGTAGTTAAGGGGGAGTAGACATGTATAGTACCTCGTATCATCTCTGGAGTGTCGTGATCATAGGCCTCAGCTGCCTAGAGCTGAGATCTCCCATGTCCACCTACTCCCTGCGGTTGGGGAGGACCTCCTAGTAGTGGTGGCGGTAACATCTCAAATCATCACCCACCACCAGTTGCATGACCAACTCCTTTCCCATGTCCGCTTACTCCCTGTGGACCTCCTCAGTCAAATCTCTACCTCTGCCTGGGCGGTCTTTCGACCATCTGTTGATAATCTGTATAGAAGGTCGGATAGTCACAATCCATGTGACCCTGCCCGCCACATGCATAACACTGCCCGCTCCTGTCATGATCGTCTCTGCCTCGGTTGCCTCGTACAACCGACCTCGAATCCTGTGATCGTCCACCTGTAGGTATGGTCCACTTAGACCTCTGCTTCATTTGTCTTCTTCCAGCTACAGAAGACTCCACTACGTGAGGACTGGTGGTGGGTCTCGCTGCTGGTGACTACTCAGCAAGAAACCTCTCCACTAAGAGGGCTCACTCTAACACCCCTGCCTGCGTCGGGATGCTGAGTGGAATCATCAAAGCCCTGATCACTCGCCTGAGCCCCTGCTCGAAGGTCCAAGACCTGAAGAATGGGCCCCACACCATATCTATGGAGTAATGTGAGTAGTCAGTGAACCTCACTGAGTACTGATCCATAGTCATGCTACCCTGTTGTAGATGAAGGAGCTCCTATATGCGCACTACGCGAAGAGTCGTTGGGATAAACTCTGCCCGAAACAGGCTCTCAAAGTATACCCAGAGAAGCATCAACTCGTCGTGAACCTGGAGCATCATGCTCCACCATCTTCCTGTTGCTTCCTGTAGAAGGTTGGCGGTAAGGATCACCATGAGATAGGCTGGTGTCCCTACCATTCGGAAGACTCTCACTACAGCCTCCAACCAATCCTCAGCTGCCCGTGGGTTCGTCTCTCCCCTGAACCTGGGTGGCCTCTGGAACTGGTATTTATGCAATGCGCTCAAGTGGAATGCATCGTCTGCTTCTGGGGCAGGTGACATCGGTGGCCCAAAATGGAATGGTACCGCTGGTGCCTCTTCTAGAAAAGGGTCATGCACCGAGGCCTCATTGCTCGGTGGGCTGTCAGTGCGCACTACTCTCAGAACCCTAGTTGGTTGTCTTCATGGAGGCATCCTGAAAAGAAATAGGTGTGCCACGATCAATAAGTTATACCTGGTGAGCTGACTCAAAAGATCACAATGAAAACTCTTCAAAACACACACACAATCAGTATTTTCGTGCACTGAGTCAGAAATCAGAAGTCAGGGTCTTTGTGTATGGATACGTTGACCACCACACCAACACTGGA
The DNA here is from genome assembly GCA_963277665.1 of Viscum album. Taxonomy (NCBI): domain Eukaryota; kingdom Viridiplantae; phylum Streptophyta; class Magnoliopsida; order Santalales; family Viscaceae; genus Viscum; species Viscum album. The sequence continues at coordinate 471,102,223 of OY728132.1, forward strand.
TTCCCTAAACTCATAACCACACTCACTACACTTAACACTATTTTCATTAAAATGAATGATAAAAGTCCTATGTTCTTTGGTATAACCTATCCTTTGATACCAATTTGTCACGACCTGTCCCTTGGGGCCTGAGCTGTGACTAATCCAAGCCCACATTCTATAGGCCAGGGGCTAGCGACTAGCATCGACGACGTATTCCCTAAAACTAGGAAGGCATAGCCTTTATAACCTATAACACACACAACCAAGAACACAGAAAGATACAAACTCAAGTAACTGAATAGTAAACAGAGTGAGTATAGTAAGTAAAAGGGGCCAGAATACAAGCCCAACTGAAAAGTACAAGGAAAACTGGAAAGTACAAGACGACTGATAGGTGAAAAGCAGCTCCTGGATCATCCACCTCGATTCCTACCTGAAGGGTAGGTACATATCGCCTCCGCAACACTCCGCGTCCACCCGTCTCCTTTGAGAATTAACAGGCCATATGGTCCACCTCCGACCACCGTCCAGTCCGGGTACCCTCGTCCTCAGTCAGCGATGTTAGTCGTATGTATCCAACACAACAAGGTGCGAGCATATCCCATGCAGGGGTGAGTTTAACGATACTCATTAGGGACCCCGAGACCTAAAAAGTCTCACAAAATCTACCAAGGATAAATAACAAAGTATGAAATCAACTGATAACCCCACTTAGGTATATGCCCATACATATACCTGAATTTTCAAGTAATACATCTCAATCATGGGGAAAACACAGAGGTACTGACTCAGCTCACACCAGGTATATATTTAGGTATGGTAGTAGAGATGATTAGTTATAAATACTGAATCATCTTATTCTGTTAAGAGTATATTCTGCTAACCTGCACAAAATCGCTAGGAGCTGACCCGCACAGGATCACTAGAAGTTGACCCACATAGGATCGCTAGGAGCTGACCCACACAGGATCTCTAGGAGCTAACCCACATAGGATCCCTAGGATCTGACCCATATAGGATCACTAGGATCTGACCCACATAGGATTTCTAGAGGCTAACCTACACAGGATCACTAGGAGCTGACCCACACAAGATCGCTAGGAGCACTCTTCTCGTCAAATCCAGCTACTGGGTTTCCGCACTAGGCTTGCTCGTCTTCGGGAGAGTTGGTTCCCCAAGCCACTAGTTGATTCTCAAACTACCACGATGTCCTAAGAAGAATTATCTCAAAGGTTAACCATGTCATAGGGGTATCAACACAATAGACGGTGCGTCAATTAGACGCCCAGTTTGTGAGTTAATAGCCTTTTAGTCCCGGGGGCCCAGTTCGATTCGTGCTCGATCCAACCAGAATATTCCCCAACTTTATCGAAAACTCTAGTGGTGTATTCCAAAGGAATAGTCTCACTCCAGGATTTCCAGCACCACTGACGGTTCGTCAAACATACGTCTGGTGCCAAAGTTATGGACCAAGTAAAGTAAAGGGTCGTATCAGATCTGGGTCTGGTCCGACTTGTTCAAACTGACCCAACCCGACCTGGCCTGGGTCGACTCAGTTCGGGTTGACCCAGCCCATGGTGAAGCCTAGCCCACTGGGTGGCCTAGCCCGCTAGGTGGTCCGACAGGCCGTGAGGGGTCACAGAGGTCGCGGGTTCCGTGGGGAGGCAGAGGCCGTAGGTCAGCTCGGGCGCGGATGACGACTCGGCCGCGGGGGTGCCATGAGGGTGCGAGGTGGCTCATCTCAGCCGGGGGCGGCTCGGATGGAGCGGTTCGAGGCCACGAGGTGGTTCGGCTGGAGTGGATCCGGGCCCCGGGGTGGCTCACCCGGAGTGGCTCGGCCACGAGGTGGTTTGGCCAGAGTGGCTCGAGGCCATGGGGGGCTTAGACGAAGCGGATCGGGCCCACGGGGTGGTTCGGCCAGAGCGGCTCGGTCACGGGGGTTCGGCCGTGAAGCGGCGGCCTGGCCACGGGGCGACGGCTGGGTTGCGGGGCTATTCGGTCGCGGGCAGTGGTGTCATGGGGTGGCGTCGTTGTGTCGTCGCCTTCATCACGGTCGGCGGAGGTGTCGTCCGCCGTTCTCATGCCTCATCGGTGCTGAAAACCCACTCTGGTTGCCATCTTCCTCCTTCGCAAAGAACACCACATATCATACCAAGAATTGTGGAGAGGACGGGCCAGGTTTTTTTGGCCCACACTTTCTGCATTATATCAGTAGTAAGCAGTTCAACGTAATCATGAAACAAGTACTAGTATGGAAGATATTTAAAAAAACAACAATCTTCACAACCCTCGTCAAACACTATTCCAAATCTCACAAAAGAATTAGAAGGGGATTACATGGGAAATGATAATATTATAGAAATAAACCTCTACCTCATTCACTTGATGACATCGATGAGGTCATGAGGAAGAAGACGAATCATTGGGAAAATATGGACGTCGATGTCGTCGGCAATTTCGTTGATTGTCGGTTCGTGCGTCATCCTCTTGCTTGATTCTGAAGAATGTTCTTCGATGGAATTCTTCGTTCGGAGAAGAATTTCTTCATTTGAGTTCTTCATTCAGAGAAGAAGTTCTTCATTGGCGTTCTTTTTTCAAAGAAATTAATCCTCCATGATCTCTCTCCTTTTCCAACCCAAAGGAAAAGTGGTGCCAATATAATTTAACTAAAGAAGAAATTAATTTGGAACACACACACAAGTTGTAAAAATTAATGTATGGTGTTGGAAAAATTAATGTGGAGGAAGCTCAATAGGCTCCTCCACATTAAAGAGTGATTTGGGAGGTTTCTCCCTCATTAAGAGGGGAGTTCAAGAGGTTTAAGCATCGGGTGGTCCCCACCACCATAACCTCTCATGGGAGGTTAGGCTCGGGTGGTCCCCACCACCATAACCTCTCATGGGAGGTCAATTCAGGTGGTCCCCACCAGTGAAACTTCCACATGGGAGTTTCAAAACAATATAAAATAAAAGGTCACACACTTTATTTTATTTTCCTCTTTTCATGAAAAATTTAAAAATTAACTTTCACCCTCGACCAACTGTCGTCAAGGTGAAAGTCTTTTTAAGCGAATATTGGCACTACGAGTTCAACGGTGCCCTCAGATTTCAATTCTGAGCACTGGTTCAAAATTTAGTAAAATCCACTCACACATTTACTAGACGTAACTCTAAAAAAGGTCAAAAATTCATTCTGGGTACTCCGGGCCTCAGAATCACGCGCTGTCAATTTTTACGGACTTGTAAAATTCCCATTTAATTAAAAAATTACATGGAAATTCTGGGTCTTTACATACATACATACATACATACATATATATATATATATATATGTATTACTCAACATAAATTATTTGTAAATAATCAATCAATTTTTAGTAAAGTGATTTTATTCTTCAAAAATATGTTTTCTTCAAAAATATTTTTTATTTAATTTCATGAAAAAAAGGTTATAATAACTTTTTTGAACTTTTTTAAAATCTATTTTATAAAATTAACTTCATTTTTGGAATTTTAATATCAAAATTTACTTTGGGTGAAATTTTGGGATTTTTCAAAAAATATTGATTTTTTCAGTGAATAGTGAAAATACTTATTCTGTAAAAAGTATTTTCTTTTCAATAAATTAAGTAATTTAAAAGTAATAATATTTTTTGAATATTTTTTCAAGTAACATAAGTTATATTTAAACTAATTAATTACTTTTAATCATCTTTATATTTATTTTTAGTATAAGTTTGTTTTTTGGTTTAAATACGGGTTTTTCTAATAACTGTTGTAAAATAAATAATGTTTATCCATTTTAATTAATTAAAATAGTAACTAAAGTGGAATTTTTTAAATTAAATTTATATATTATATGTCATTAAATATTAATTTATTTCCATACAATTATTATTATTAGACATGGAGTTAAAATAGAATCATGTTTTTCTAAAAAGATACTCTTCTTAAAAACTCGTTGTCTCACCGCATCTGCAGGATTAATATTAAATTAAATTTTTTCAAATATGTGAATTTAATTTTTAAAAATGAATTCCATATTTTTAATAATAATAATTTATAATTTATAATATGGATAACTTAATTTTTTACCATAATAATTAGTGAAAACAGTAAAAGTGAGGGATTAAATATTAAACTTAAGGGGGGAAATTACCTATAGACTTATTCAAACCCTATTATCTAAAAATATTTAGACCCTTATGAAATTTTTATATATATTTATGAGTTTTTTAGACTCTTTTACATGAAATTGAAATATATAATAAGTTAAGTAAAGAAAAAGACAAAAATGAACCTTTTTTACTTTTAATTTCTATAATGCTTTGGGATTGGGACAAAAAAATATAAGTTCAGTTATAAAGATTATTTTTAAATATAAATGAGTTTTTTATATCATGATAATTTATTTTAATTTTTGTATATATGAATTAATTTCTTTAAATACTTAATAAATGCTAATGTAGTAATTATTTAGTTAATATTTAAGTAAAATAAATGATTCTAAAAATATTAAAAGTTAAGTAAATTGAATGAATTATTATATTACATTAATTTTTTTATTAATATATCATGTTAAAAATGTTTTATAATAATATATTCTAATTCCATCATTGTATTGATATTTTTTCAAATTAAATTAATAATGTCAAAATTGACATTAATGTTATTTTATAATAAATGATATTTTATTAAATGATTTAAAATTACTAAAAATACTATATTCTACCAAATTATTTTTAAATGTTAATAAATATAAAATATGTTCTATTCATGGAAAATTATTATTTTATAATTACTATATTGACTGGTAAATTGTAAAAAACTATATTAGCATGGTTAAGGTTAAAATGGTATTTTTGAATGATACATGCGCCTATATTGAAATTAATCTTAAACACACAAAGTATTTTATTTAATAAATTCAATTTAATAATTAGAATAGATGTTTTCAAATTTTATAATAAATCTCACTTTAATTTAGTCTTAAAGGATAAATTACTTAAGTTAGAAAACTAGTTACCGTAATGAAAAACCAAACTAAAAAAAGGAAACATAGAATTTAAGGAAATAAATATTTAAAACATGTGTTTAATTATGTGTTATACTTTTTTATAAACCATATAATATATCCCCACATTTAATTATCAATTTTGGAGCCACTTTAGGTAATTTTTCCTCCAAATAGTGAATACTTTTGAGTATTTACAAGAATGTCACTCCTCAAGTATAAAAGGGAACTCACTCCCCTCACTTATTCAAACATATTAATACATTTTTACCATCAAAAATAAACCAAAATAACTTTAAAAATTCTCGTATATCATCATATAAGCCTTAATTTAGGCAAAAATAAAACCAAATAATGTATTTGGTTCAAACCAAAAGGAGTTACCTAGAGAAGAGGTAACGTTCATCAACGAGCATTTTTGTTTTATTTGTTTCTTCATATCATTAAATTATTATTATACCATGATTATATAATAAAATTATTATATTACATATACTTATATGTTTTTATGTTAAGGTTATGACCTAAAACCACACACACTTCAATCAAATGGGTTACGAAATCACCATTTGTGTGTACGGTGGACTATCGCCTTGCGAAACGATGTCAACAGTTTTTCCATTACCACCTCTCACAGTTGAGTATGAAGATGGATATAAAGTTTATATGTTATATTAATAATATAATTACACTTTTTTTAATTATATCATATATACCCTTTTTATATTTTATTCTATAAGGATATGATAATGTTGCTCGTGTCTACGGTAGACTACCGCCTCACGAAGCGATTCGATTTGTTTTTCACTAATGTGTTACTTGGAAGGTAATAAGGATTAAGATAATAAATATATGTGATATAAATGATATATTAATGATATTAATTACATATTTATCTTTTTTATAATATAATATATCATTTTATTTTTACCCTTTCACTCGCTAAAAAAATGATAACGGCGTTTGTGGACATGTGGACTACCACCTCCTCGAAGCGATGTGATTCCTTTTTATCATCATCAAATCACAAGAATGATATATATAAGTATATATAATTAAATAATATGGTATTTATGATATTATTATCATTTGGTAAATATAAATTTTACTTGCCTTCTTTCCATAATGATCATTGAAAAATTGAAACGTTGCTCATGCGCACGTATGGCCTACCATCTCCATGATCGTAACATTAGTTCATTTTTCATAAAAAAGTCATGATTGGTTTTAAAATTATAATTTATGTATAAATATAATAATTATGATGTTATTATTATTATTTATATGTTTAAATAGTGATCACTTTAACCATAGTCAACCTATCAAAGACATTTTTGAGACATAAGTCAGATATGGTCAAAACATCCGAATTAAAATTAATTGATTAAGTAATTATATATAACTTGTTTATAAGTAAATAAAATTTAAAAATTTATAAATAAATTAAATAATTAACCTAAGTTTATTATTCAGGAAGATAAAGAACAAGCATGACGAATCAAACTAAAGGTAAGAGTTTTTCTCATCTCACTTTTATTTTTATAAGATATATGGAATATTCACCACTTATATTTTTTGTGTAGTTTATATACTTACCAATAATTTATTTTAATATTTCTATCCTTAAATTTATATATATTTACATATCCATTTTATGATCTCTCTTTAATGGGGTTTATAGATTCAAAGTTACCCAAGCGGGAATGGATTTTTTGTCACAATTTTCCTTCTTTGAGACTTATGTCGTGTTATATACTTATATTATTATATGAGGTGTATATACATACCATTTGAAATATAATATCATGAATTTAATTATTATCAAGGTATTTTAATTTTCATTTAATTTAATCCTTTCTTGGGGATTACAATTCAATGATATCAAAGTGGTAAGAGTAAGTTACAATCTCATCATTTATCGAGATTGTTTATGATTATGCTTCCAATAATGAGATATCACGATAAATATCTTACTAAACTCATTAATTTTCTTCTCATGTGATTATTCAAGATATTTATAAGAGATATTACCAGTTTTTCACTCATTGGTACTTAAAATTGTTGACAAAAGTGTTTTTAAAAAAATTTGATTTATTTCTCTCTTCATTCAGAAATCTATTTTCTTCTAAAAAAATATTTTCTAAAAATATTTTCAAAATAGTTTTTAACATTTTAAAATTTATTTATTAAATAAATTTTTAACCATTTTTAAAAAAAAATCAAATCAATCTTCTTATCGCTTTCTAAATAAGTCATTTTTTTTAACTTTTTTAATATGCAAATGGAATATCCTTTGAAACATTTATGGAATTACCCACATAAATGACTATAATTTCTTTGAAGATTCCTTTGAAAGGTTATGTAAAGACCCGTAAATTTCAATGAAATTTTTTTCTTAATTTTCTTTGGAATTTTACAAGAACGCAGCTTCTGACGACACCTGATTCTGAGGCCCGGTGTGCCCGGAATCATTTTCCAAAGTTTGGCTCGGGTACGTTCAGTGAACGGACGAGCGGGTTTTCCTAACTTTTGAACCGGTGCCCAGAATAGAATTCTAAGGGCACCGATGGAATCGCAGCGCCAGTATTTTCTTAGAAACGCCTCTTCCGGAGTTGCGTTTGCTCAGTTGTGGTTTTTAATTTTTGGGTTTTAAGTTATGAAATAAAATAAAGTTGTGCGACAATTTTATTTTTATTTCACTTAAAGATGCTTAAAGACCACTTTAAGCTGTTTAAGCTCAGTTGAAATGGATAGGGTGCAATCCAAAATATCATACCCATTTGGTAGGATATTTGTGGGGTGGGGCCCGCACGAGCCCCACCGTTTCTTTCCGCTAAGTAACGCACCCGCAAAAACCCCTATTAAATGAAAGTCAACTGACGCGTTTTCTTAAATTCTTAACACACCATTTAATTGGGCGGTTAACTTTGTTGAATTAATTCTTTGAATTAATGGGTCGTTACTTATCTCGTTTTCGTTTTGTTGGCATGTTAATAAAATAAGGCCAACACACCTTCCTTTTGAAATGTTGTGTTAAACCTCTGAAGAATCTCTAAGGATCTTCCTCCTTCTTCGCGAAGAATGCGAAGAACACGAAGAATGTGAAGAACGCGAAGAATGCCGGCCTCCGACGAAGAACGTTGAACCCGCGGAAATCGACGACGCGACGCCGTGTGCCGTGACGCCGACGTTTCCTCTCCTGCGACGTTCTTCTGGGACGTTCCTTCCTCCGTAACAAAAATCTTCGATCATCCGTTAAGGTGAGGGATTGCGGTTCTTTAAAACTCCTTTGTGGTTTATAAAAAAACATGGATTTAATTATTTATAATTAAATATGTTGTTTCTTGGTCCTCGGAGTTCGTCGACGCAACGCCGGACACCGCGACGACGCGACGGTCCCCTCCTTCCGCGACGATCAAATCCGCGAAGAACGTGTGTGCGACGACTTGACGAGGTAGGGGTTTGTTGTGAAACAATTTATGTTCCTGTGATTGTTTCTTTTAAAATAAAGAACCCGGTTTCATAAGAACAATTTTAATTTATTAAAATTGTTATTTGTTATGTTTTGATATGTTTATATTTCTCTGACTGTTATCATCTAACGCGGAGGGTGCGGGCCCAACAAACACGGCCCGACAACCCTCCGTCGTTCTTCTTTGTTGTGCGGATTTGGAGGGCGACGACAAAGTGTGCCGCAGAGGCGTTTTGATGTTTCCGCAGTGAATAACGGGACCCGGGAGGAGCCGCGACGCAGACGGGAATGAAAACGGACCACCGGAGCAACTCCGGTGGCCCGCAGAAGCTTCCGCCGGTGCGCCACGCCGGCACGGCGGCGCCGGCGGCCGGAGGTGGCGGTGCCCAGCGCACTGCCGGGAAAACCTCGCCGCGGCTGAAGCTGTGGCCGCGCGGAACCGCGGTTCAGGGACGCAGTGGCCCGGCCACGTTCGGGGGGTTTGTGGCAGCCCCACGCGGGGCCGCGTTACTTTGACATCGCAGGGGCAGCGCCCACCCCGCGGGTTCCTCCGCTCGGCCAGCTCGGCCGAGCCGAGTCGGGCCGACCCGCCTGGTCGGGTCGCGCCCAGGCCGGGTCAGGCCTCTATGTCCGGTCCGGGTCGCGCCGAACCGGGTCGGACCCAGACCCGGGGGGGTTGGGCCGGGTCGGTCCGGGCCCAGACCCCCCATCTCCAGACGTTTTCGGTATTTTGCTCATAACTTGAGCTACAGGCCTCCGAACGATGCGCCGTCAGCGGTGATGCGATCCTTGGATCGAGATGGTCGTTTCGGTATATTGCACTCAAGTTTTTGGGATACTTTGAGTTCGGCCGGGTTGGTTCGTACACGAAACCAACCGGGCCCTTGGAGCGGAAACGCTCATATCTTGAGCTTTAGACGTCCGATCGACGTGCCATCGACTTTGTTGTTTTCCTCTAAGTGAGACAGATCTTTTGGCATACTCCGCCCGAGGTTTGGACGCAGGTGGAGTACGGTCGGGTTGGTTTTGCCTAAAAAACCAACCGGGCCCCTAGGACGAAAAAGCCAACAACTCTCAGACCGGACGTCTGATTGACGTGCCTTCTACGACGTTGAGTTCCTGTTGACGATATGGAACTTTTGGATACATCAAATCTGGACCTTGTGTCAGTTGATGTATCAGCCTCTCGGCTCGTGGAGCGGACCCTCCTGAACGAGCTTGCTGTGTGCGGGAACCCTAGTGCTGGTTGCGACTTCGACGAAGACGACTGTGCAGAGATCCTCAGTGGACTGCGATGATGAAGAGTGATGGTCTTGTATCCTATGTGGGTCCCAGCCGTGCTGGTCTTGTATCCTACGTGGGTCCCAGCTTAGATGATTTAGTGCTGTCCTTGTATCCTATGTGGGTCCCAGCCATGCTGGTCTTGTATCCTATGTGGGTCCCAGCTTAGATGATTCAGTGCTGGTCTTGTATCCTATGTGGGTCCCAGCCGTGCTGGTATTGTATCCTACGTGGGTCCCATCTTAGATGATTCAGTGCTGGTCTTGTATCCTATGTGGGTCCCAGCATAGATGAATCAATGAAGACAGCTGGTCTTGTATCCTCAATGGGTCCCAGTTTAGATGATTCAGTATCTATATCTGATCATCCCTTTCACCTTTTTGAAGAAGTATACCTGTGTGAGCTGAATCCTGTTTACTCTCCTTTGTGGATTTTGTTGAACTATCCTGTGTGGATTTACTGTTTACTCTCCTTTGTGGATTGTGTTGAACTATCCTGTGTGGATTTACTGTTTACTCTCCTTTGTGGATTGTGTTGAACTATCCTGTGTGGATTTACTGTTTACTCTCCTTTGTGGATTGTGTTGAGCTATCCTATGTGGATTACTTTTTCTCTCCTTCGTGGATTGTGTTGTGCTACTCTGTGTGAGTATACGTTTTGCTTTCCTGTGTGGACTGGGTTGTGCTTGTGCTCGGATGTTGTAGCCGAACGGAATTGATGACTTAGGTATATGTATGGGAATATACCTAAGCAATGTCGGTTGTTACTTTGTGATTGTATCTTTCCATTGTGGTTTATCCTTTGTGGATTTCGGGAGACCTTCGGGGGTCTCGGGGTCCCTAATGAGTAGCTTATACTCACCCCTGCACGGGCTATGCCCGCACTTCGTTGTGTTGGTTGCAGATGACGGACAGCGCTGATCGTGGTGGAGGTTTGCGGAGCAGGACGGTACCTGGAGGTAGACCACTGGGTGGGACGTACTCGGAGTGGATGATTAGACCGAGGAGCTGTGGAGGTTATCTGTGCTCACCATTCAGGTGGGACTTCCAGAGGACGGCTCGACTCTGCGGCTTTTCTTTTCAGTTGTTTTTTTTCCCCTTTCGGTTGTACTTTACAGTTGGGATTGTATTTCCGGCCCCTTTTACTTTCAGCACAGCTTGTTATAGTTTTTACTTAGTGTTTACTCTTTCCACTTGCTTACTCTGTGATGGTTGTTTACTTTGAAAGGAAATGCCTTCCCTGTTTATCGGGATTTACACCTTGGTGCTAGTCGCCATCCCCTGGAATATAGAAGGCGGGCTTGGGGTAGTCACGACACGGGCCCCGAGGACGGGTCGTGACAAATTGGTATCAGAGGAGTTCGGTTCTACCGCAGACTCTTATCTTTCTTCTGTGTGAAGCAATAATGTTCAGCGTATTGGATGTGGTTATCAGTCCAGGGAGTCCAGTGTTGGTGTGACGGCCAACGTATCCGTACACCAGGACCCTGACTTCTGATTTCCGACTCAATGCACGAAAACATTGATTGCATGTGTGTTCAAGTTTTCTTTGTGATTACTTATGTCATCTCACCAGGTATACAGTTCTGACCGTGGTGCACCTGTTTCTTTTCAGGATGGCCCTACGATGGCAGCCAGCTAGGGTTCCGAGAGTGGAGCATGATGATAGCCCACCGAGCGACGAGGCCTCGTTGCAGGGCTCCTTGTCAGCAGAGGCACCGGCGGTACCTCTACCCGCCGAGCCACCGATGCTTCCAGCCTCAGCAGCTGACGATGCACGTCACCTTAGTTCACGTCATGAGTTCCAGCACCAGTGACCGCCCAGGTTCCACGGGGAGACGGACCCTCAGGCCACCGAGGACTGGCTGGAGGCAGTCGTACGGGTTTTCAGATTAGTGAGGACACCAGCAGACCTCATGGTGATCCTCGCAGCGAGCCTCCTGCACGCGGAAGCAGGAAGATGGTGGAGCTTGATGCTCCATGTGCACGACGAGACATCTCTCCTCTGGACGGACTTTGAGAGAATCTTTTGCTCCGAGTTCGTCCCATCCACCCTCTGTGCGGTGCGCATCCAAGAGATGCTACAGCTACGGTAGGGCAGCATGACGGTTGCCCAGTACTCGGCGAGATTTACTGATCTCTCGCGCTACTCCACCGATATGGTATGGGATCCGTTCTTCCGGGCCCGGAGCTTTGAGCAGGTACTGAGGAATGAGATCAGGGCTTCGATGATCTCCCTCAACATTTCGACATATGCAGAGGTGTTGGAGAGATCCCTTCTAGTGGAGAGTTTTCTTGCCGAGCAGGCTCGAGTGACAGGACCCTCCGCAGGACGGCCCGTAGTAGGGAATTCTGCAGCTGGCAGTAGACAGGTGACGCAGAGGTCCAAACGGGCCAGACCATCAGTTGGGAAGTCTCAGGATGAAGATTCGGTTGTGCGGGGAACCCGAAGGAGAGCCAGCTACATGAGGGGAAAGCATTGCTATGCATGAAACGGGTGATGTCACATGGCTCGAGACTTCCCGACTCGTCTTAAAGATGAGCAGCAGGTGGTAGAGGGACCTCCCAGACAGAGGTTCGTCCACGGTGGTCCGCAGGGTGCAGGCGGACGTGGAAGAGGAGCTGGCCGAGTAGCCGATGGTGGGAGACACTTCGAGGTGTTGCCACCACCACCACCAGGAGGTCCACCCCGACCGCAGGGAGTTGGTGGACATGCGAGAGCTCAACTTCAGGCAGCTGATGCCTTCGATCATGGAGCTCTGGGAACAGATGGGCAGGAGCGGAACAAGTGGATATGTCCTTTGTACTTCTAGTTCCTTGTTATTGTTGTGTAGTGTCTTTGTATTATGATCTGCAATAGTAAAAGACGCTTACCTTTGTGATGTTTTCATTCCTGTCTTCTTTTTTGTTGTTACTAAGAGGTTCCAGTTTAGACTATTGACTTGACCCTCACTTGTGAGACATCTACTGGAGGAGACCCAGTTACCACACACTGATGCCAACAGTGTGACTCAACCCTTGGATGTGAGAGTAACGGTTGGATCTCTTGGTAGTAGCGTCGAGGCCTTAAGAAGTCATCTTTGGTGTGGATTAGTAACATCCATGTTGGGATTGACTGTATTAGGCAAAGGAAGTGGTTCATCCAGGGGATGAGACCAAATTTCTCTTATCGGCAAAGAAAAAATCTTAGCAGTTCTTGTGGGATCGGAGATGGTCCAGGTCATCCAGGAGCGGATGAGTATAGCTCAGAGCCGACAGAAGTCCTATGCTGACAGGAGGTGGAGGCCACTTGAGTTCGAGGATGGCGACCACGTCTTCATGCGGGTCTCACCTCAACGTGGATTACGGAGTTTTGGCCGAAGCGGCGAGTTGTCTCCACGCTTCATCGGACCCTTCCAGGTCCTCAGTAGGATTGGCAAGGTGGCTTATCGCCTGGCTCTACCACCACAGTTGCGCCAGGTGCACGACGTCCTCCACGTATCTCAACAGAGGAGATACGTGCACGACCCGACGCAAATCTTTGACCGTGGAGAGCTGGTATTTGATGATGGGGTGACTTTTGCGGAGGTCCCAGTGGAGATCAAGGATAGACAAGAGCGGGTCCTACGTGGACGATCGATTCCTCTAGTGCGCTTCAGATGGCAGCTCGGGAACCTCCAGGAGAGCACTTGGGAGTGGGAGGCTCATATGCGTGCTCAGTACCGCCTTTGTATCCCTAAGTTTGTGGTGAAGCTTTATGGGGACGTAAATCCCTGTGGAGGGAGTAATGTAAATACCCATAAATTTCAAGGAAATTTTTTTCTTAATTTTTTTTGGAATTTTACAAGAACACAGCTTCTGACGGCACCTGATTCTGAGGCCCGGTGTGCCCGGAATCATTTTCCAAAGTTTGGCTCAGGTATGTTCAGTGAACGGATGAGCGGGTTTTCCTAACTTTTGAACTGGTGCCCGGAATCGAATTATGAGGGCACTGATGGAATCGCAGCGCCGGTATTTGCTTACAAACGCCTCTTCTGGAGTTGCGTTTGCTCGGTTGTGGTTTTTAATTTTTGGGTTTTAAGTTATGAAATAAAATAAAGTTGTGCGACAATTTTATTTTTATTTCACTTAAAGCTGCTTAAAGACCACTTTAAGCTGTTTAAGCTCAGTTGAAACGGATAGGGTGCAATCCAAAATATCCTACCCATTTGGTAGGATATTTGTGGGGTGGGGCCCGCACGAGCCCCACCGTTTCTTTCCGCTAAGTAATGCACCCGCGAAAATCCCTATTAAATGAAAGTCAACTGACGCGTTTTCTTAAATTCTTAACACACCATTTAATTGGGCGGTTAACTTTGTTGAATTAATTCTATGAATTAATGGGTCATTACTTATCTCGTTTTCGTTTTGTTGGCATGTTAATAAAATAAGGCCAACACACCTTCCTTTTGAAATGCTATGTTAAACCTCTGAAGAATCTCTAAGGATCTTCCTCCTTCTTCACGAAGAACGCGAAGAACGCGAAGAACGTGAAAACGCCGGCCTCCGACGAAGAACGCCGAACCCACAGAAATCGACGACGCGACACCGTGTGCCGCGATGCCGACGTTTCCTCTCCCGCGACGTTCTTCTACGACGTTCCTTCCTCCGTACCAAAAATCTTCGATCATCCGTTAAGGTGAGAGATTGTGGTTCTTTAAAACTCCTTTGTGGTTTATAACAAAACACTGATTTAATTATTTATAATTAAGTCTATTGTTTCTTAGTCCTCGGATTTTGTCGACGCAACGTCGGACACCACGACGACGAGACGGTCCCCTCCTTCCGCGACGATCAAATCCGCGAAGAACGCGCGTGCGACGACTTGACGAGGTAGGGGTTTGTTGTGAAACAATTTATGTTCCTGTGATTGTTTCTTTTAAAATAAAGAACCCGGTTTCATAAGAACAATTTTAATTTATTAAAATTTTTATTTGTTATGTTTTGATATGTTGATATTTCTCCGACTGTTATCATCTAACGTGGAGGGTGCGGGCCCAACAAACACGGCCCAACAACCCTCTGTCGTTCTTCGTTGTTGTGCGGATTTGGCGGGCAATGACAAAGCGTGCCGTAGAGGCGTTTTGATGTTTCCACAGTGAAGAATGGGACCCGGGAGGAGCCGCGGTGCAGACGGGAATGAAAACGGACCACTAGAGCAACTCTGGTGGCCCGCAGAAGCTTCCGCCAGTGCGCCACGCCGGCGGCCGAAGGCGGCGGCGCCCAGCGCGCCCCCGGGAAAACCTCGCCGCGGCGGTGAGGCGGTTCCGCGGCCGCGCGGAACCGCGGTTTAGGGACGCGGAGGCCCGGCTGCATCTGGGTGGTTCGGGGCAGCCCCACGCGGGGCTACGTTACTTTGACACCGCGGGGGCAGCGCCCACCCCGCGGGTTCCTCCGCTCGGCCGGCTCGGCCGAGCCGAGCCAGGCCGACCCGCCTGGCCGGGTCGCGCCAAAACCGGTCAAACCCGGACCCGGGTCGGGTCGAACCCGGACCCGGGGCGGGTCGACCCGGTTCGGGCCGACCCGGGGGGGGGGGGTTGGGCCCGGTCGGTCCGGGCCCAGACCCCCCGTCTCCGGACATTTTCGGTCTTTTGCTCATAACTTGAGCTACGGGCCTCCGAACGATGTGCCATAAGTGGCGATGTGATCCTTGGATCGGGGCGGTCGTTTCGGTATATCGCACTCAAGGTTTCGGGATACTTTGAGTTCGCCCGGGTTGGTTCGTACACTAAACCAACCGGGCCCTCGGAGCGGAAACGCTCATATCTTGAGCTTCGGACGTCCGATTGACGTGTCGTCGACTTTGTTGTTTTCCTCTAAGTGAGACGGATCTTTTGGTATACTCCGCCTGAGGTTTGTACGCAGGTGGAGTACGGTTGGGTTGGTTTTTCCTTAAAAACAAACCAGGCCCCTAGGACGAAAAAGTCAATAACTCTCAGACCGGACGTCCGATTGGTGTGCCGTCTGCGACGTTGAGTTCCTGTTGAAGATACATAACTTTTGGATACATAAACTCTAGACCTTGTGTCAGTTGATGTATCAGCCTCTCGGCTCGTGGAGCGGACCCTCCCGAACGAGCTTGCTGTGTGCGGGAACCCTAGTGCTAGCTGCGACTTAGAAGACGACGACTGTGCAGAGATCCTCAGTGGACTGCGACGATGAAGAGTGATGGTCTTGTATCCTATGTGGGTCTCAGCCGTGCTGGTCTTGTATCCTACATGGGTCCCATCTTAGATGATTCAGTGCTGGTCTTGTATCCTATGTGGGTCCCAGCCATGCTGGTCTTCTATCCTATGTGGGTCCCAGCTTAGACGATTCAGTGCTGGTCTTGTATCCTATGTGGGTCCCAGCATAGATGAATCAATGAATAGTGCTGGTCTTGTATCCTATGTGGGTCCCAGCCGTGGTGGTATTGTATCCTAAGTGGGTCCCATCTTAGATGATTCAGTGCTGGTCTTGTATCCTATGTGGGTCCCAGCATAGATGAATCAATGAAGACAGCTGGTCTTGTATCCTCAGTGGGTCCCAGCTTAGATGATTCAGTATCTATATCTGATCATCCCTTTCACCTTTTTGACGAAGTATACCTATGTGAGCTGAATCCTGTTTACTCTCCTTTGTGGATTGTGTTGAACTATCCTGTGTGGATTTACTTTTTACTCTCCTTTGTGGATTGTGTTGAACTATCCTGTGTGGATTTACTGTTTACTCTCCTTTGTGGATTGTGTTGAACTATCCTGTGTGGATTTACTGTTTACTCTCCTTTGTGGCTTGTGTTGAGCTATCCTATGTGGATTACTTTTTCTCTCCTTCGAGGATTGTGTTGTGCTACTCTGTGTGAGTATACGTTTTGCTTTCCTGTGTGGACTGGGTTGTGCTTGGGCTTGGATGTTGGAGCCGAACGGAATTGATGACTTAGGTATATGTATGGGAATATACCTAAGCAGTTTCGGTTGTTACTTCGTGATTGTATCTTTCCTTTGTGGTTTATCCTTTGTGGATTTCGGGAGACCTTCGGGGGTCTCGGGGTCCCTACTGAGTAGCTTATACTCACCCCTGCATGGGCTATGCCCGCACTTCGTTGTGTTGGTTGCAGACGACGGACATCGCTGATCGTGGTGGATGCTTGCGGAGCAGGACGGTACCTGGAGGTGGACCACTGGGCGGGACGTACTCAGAGTGGACGATTGGACCGAGGAGCTGTGGAGGCTATTTGTGCTCTCCCTTCAGGTGGGACTTCCAGAGGACAGCTCGACGCTGCGGCTTTTCTTTTAAGTTGTTGTTTTTCCCCTTTGGGTTGTACTTTACAGTTGGGCTTGTATTTCCGGGCCCTTTTACTTTCAGCACAGCTTGTTACAGTTTTTACTTAGTGTTTACACTTTCCGATTGCTTACTCTGTGATGGTTGTTTACTTTACAAAGGCAATGGCTTCCCTGTTTATTGGGATTTACGCCTTGGTGCTAGTCGCCAGCCCCTGGCCTATGGAAGGCGGGCTTGGGGTAGTCACGACACGGGCCCCGAGGACGGGTCGTGATAGGTTACAAGGTTATTTTAAATGAAAAAATATTCTTAATATTCTGGAAATTAATGGTTTTTTTAAAAAAAAAAATTTATAAATAAAGGATTTTTAAAATGTTTTATTTTTTAAAAAGTGTTTTTCAAAATTAAAATGATGTTTTACTCAATAATATTTTTAATGATATTTTAATGGTATTTACATTAATCAATGTAAAAACCCCTTGTTTTTATTTTTACTCCATTAAGGATATGTGGTATTGATAACATCCTCATTCTTTCTCTAGATGGAATAAGATTATTTCAAATAGATTATTATGAAACTCATTTCTCTTATACAGGTTAATCATGTTTCAAAGAGATTGTTATGAAATCCATTTCTATTATATGGGTTAAACATGTTTCAAATAAATTGTTATGTAACCCATTTCAATTACAAGATTTATTCATGTTTTAAAGAGATTTTTATGGAACCTGTTTTATTTGCATGGGTCCATCTTGTTTAAAAGAGATTAATTAGAAACCCATTTCTTTTCCATAGGAAAATCATGATATAAATGGAATAACGATTATTTCTATGAGTTTTATGATGAAATGAAATATCTATGTAACTTATTCAAGTTTTAGTTCTTAGAAATTATATATATTATGGGGCATCCCAGATAGCGTCAGATGATCCCATTATAGTTTATAGGATGGGGAAACCGAGATAGCATCAGGTGAGACTATTAAATATTATATGATGGGGTGACCCAGATAGAATTGGGTGAGCTCATTAAATCTTATATGATAGAGTGTACCATATAGATTTGGGTGAGTATGTTATATCTTAAATGATGGTTGTGTCCAGATAGTGCTCCAATGCATTAGGAAATGATTATAATGGAAATCGGTCAGATGGTTATTCCAATTAAAAGATTTTTGAAATTATTTTATGAATTTTATGCTTCAAGTTATTGAAAAGGGATTTAATTGCATGTTATGGTTTTATAATGTTTCCCATGATCAAGATTGATATCACATGGCTCTTGATTATTAATTCTGATAATTTTTTTATTTTCCATGTTTTCATATTTGATGATCCATGTATTGATTGGTATGAGTTATTTTATGATTTTCTCATGCACTATGATTATTTCATCAAAACCTTATAATATTCTTATTCTCATTAATGAAATTCAATTTCTAATTCTTATGTTTAACCTTACTGATAATTTGATCTCACCCTTCTTATTTTTTATTTTCCCTAGGTTATAAAGAATTAGGTTGAATTAATTATGAATAGAAGTGATTTAAAATGGATGATGATGATTCCTTAATGTGAAAAATAAAATCTGGGTTAAATGGGATAAATGCTCATTTAAATTCATGTGAATTGTTTATGTAGGATCTTGTCCTAAATCTCTAAAACTCTAAACCTAAAAGGACCTCAAGTATGTAAGTGGTCTAATTTTTCAATTGGATGTTTTAAGGTTTGGATGGAAAAAATTGAGTCATAATTATAAGCATCAAATTCGAAAATTTAAATTTTACAATTTCATAACAAAATTCAGGGGTGCAGGTTTTGGGTTCTTACATGTTCAAAAACACTTCTTTTTCAATTACACTATTTATAAAAGAACTTTTAACATACATATAAAAATGTTTAAAACCATGTGTAGAAACATAAGAAAATAATTTCAATTGGATGTTGTAAGGTTTGGATGGAAAAAATTGAGTCATAATTATAATCATCAAATTTGAAAATGTAAATTTTCAAATTTCATAACAAAATTCAGGGGTGCATGTTTTGGGTTCATACATGTTCAAAAACACTTCTTTTTCAATTAGACTATTTATAAAAGAAATTTTAACATACATATAAAAATGTTTAAAACCATGTGTAGCAACATAAGAAAATAAAATGTGAATAGATTCTAATCTCGAAACAGGATCAAAAGTTTCATCACAATCAATTCCTTCTTCTTGACAATAACTATGAGCCACTAATTTGGACTTATTTCTAATAATTTTTCCATTTTTATCAAGATTATTTCTAAATATACATTTAATTTAATCAATTTTATAATATTTAGGTGGAATAATAAATATCCATAAATCATTTTTAGAAACTTAGTTAAACTCTTATTGTATATCTAAAATTCAGTTTAGATCTTTTAAAGCCTGTAAAATATCATTTGTAATATAATCATAAATAAAAACAGAGTTTGCACAAAAATTTATTAAAGAGTTTCTATTTTTAAATATTGATTAAATATCACTAATAATTATTTTAATAAGAATATATTTATTATTTTTATAATTTATTTCATATGGGTATTTCTCCCCCCTCAATGGGTTAATTTAATTATAGATTTTCATCATTTCCAAAATTAAAATCTCTAAAATCTTCTTCAATCTAATTTTCTTCCAATGATTTAGCCTTTAAATATTTTTCATTAAATGTAACATGAATAAATTCTTTAGAATCATTATATATTTTATTATAAACACTATAATATTTAATAACACTAGAATATCCTAAAATTATTCCTTTATCAAATTTAGAGTCAAATTTATTGAGATTATATTTAGTATTAAGGATATAAACATTACAGCCAAAAACTCTAAAATATACACCTTTAGGTTTATTTTATTTCTGTATTTCATAAAAAAATTCTATAAAATATGTATAATAAAAATTATATTAAAAACATAATAATCTATATTCATAGTTTCGACCCAAAAATATTTAGTTTAATTAATCTCATTTAACAAATTTCTATCCATTTCTTATAAATTTCAGTTTTTACTTTCTATAAATCCATTTTTTTAAGGATTAATTCCAAGAGATAAGTTTTTAGAATGATCAATTTTTTCATAAAATATTCAAATTCTAAAATTATCTACCTATATAACTTTTAATAGATAAAATTAAATAACCTTTTTCATTTTGAACTAATTTATAATAAGAAGAAAAAATAGAAAAAGTTTCACTTTTATGTGCAAGAAAATAAATCCATGTAAATCTACTAAAATCATCTAAAAGAACAAATAAATATTACCACAAATAATTATAGTTTAAATAATACCAAATAAGTATAAATTAACCATTTAGGTAGGTATTATAGTATTAACAACCTTGATAGTTCAAAAATTTTCTTTATGTTATTTTCCTTTCATATAGGAACAATATGCATGATTTCAATCCACTTTAAGTTTTGATAAATTTATAAATTTTCTATGTTAATATAGATTTTGAAATAATATAAAATATTCATGTCCAAACTTCCTATTCCATAAAATAATATCAATCTAAATAGCATTCAAACACTTTATATTTTTATCTTTTGTTTTAGAAAAATAAATAGAATAAATATTGTGTTTTCATTCAGCATAAAACAAAGTAGATTCATATTTAAACATTATATATATATTATTTTGAAATTTCATAAACATATCATCATTAAATAAATGATAAATATTAATTAATTTATGTTTAAAGCATTAACTTATAATAATTTATAAATAATAACTAAATTTGAAATACTAACTTCACAAAAACAATTAATTATTCCCTTTGAGTTTCATCCAAATGTCATAGTGCATCTATCACATCTATTATATGATTTATAATTTTATGTATCTATCATAATGTTCCTATATCATCCATGGTTCATGTACTATATGTCTTTCTTGATACTTATAATGTATGTTTCTTAAAAAATCAGTTAGAATATAGTTTTGGTACCCTTGATAATTTGGGTCAAACTAGATTAGTAAATGACTTTTTGATAACACATACATATTTAAAACATGTATTCATAGGTAATATTAAAGACAAAGATTTATAAATAAATAATTTTTTGTGTCCCAAAGATTGTGGAAATCTTAAAGAACATTTAAAAGAATAATGACCTTGCGTTATACATTTAAAACATATAATAGTAGAAATATTTTCTCTATAACTTTTTATAAATAAGGTCTTCTAAATTTTAGGTAATTGTTGATAATAACCAAGAATAGTATTTTTTTCATTTACACTATTCATAGACATAATTTTATCAAATTATTCTTTACTTTAAAAAAAATAAGAAAAATATTACTTTAAGTTTTCAGTTTCTTACTTGACTTTTTCATTCTCTTCTAGAAAAACCATAAATTTTCATCCTTCTAAAACATTATTTTTTAAAATGAAATATATTAACTTACCATTTTCCTCCTTAATTTTCTTATTATCTTTATAAATAATATTTTTATCTTCAACATGTTTTGTATTTTTATCTTTAAATTCATTAGATATATTAGATATATTAATAATATCATTTTTTAATATTTCAATATCTTAAAATAATTCACCAATGATGGATCTTTCACAATCATATTAATTGATTCATAGTCTAAATTACTCAACTCATTTAATGAACATATAAACAAAAGATTGGAATATTATTTTTTTATACTATATTCGTCACTTGAATCTGATTCATTATGGAAACTCAATCCAGCTTCTAAATATCTTTAATATTTTTTATTAAGCCTCTTTCCATTTCTTTTATTTCTAAATTTTGGGAAATAAAGTTTTATATGACCTTTTCTTCTACATTCATAATAGATTATATCTAAAGAATATTTATTGGAATTAACTTTACTTTTCTTGTTTCCTTTTTAATAATATCTTAGATAATCATTGATAATACTTCTAGAATATACTTTCTTTATTTTGTATGTTCCTTTTTAAACATGAGAAACTTAATTACTTTCACTTTGATATAATTTATAATTAGAATATTAATAAGTGGCATTTATAAATTTAAATTTAACACCATTTATTTTTATAAATTATTATTTATAAATTTTCTTCAGCACTAGTTCATATTGTAAAAGTGGTCCCATAAGTTTTTTGAGTGTATTAATTGAAATTATTTCTTCCATCAATCGAAACTTTATTAGAATTCTATTTGTTAGGGATTTATTTTAAAACTCTTTCAACAAGAACTGTATTATCCAAAACTTCACCAAGTGAACTCATTTAATTTATTATGATTACGAACCTATGGAACATATGATTTATATTTTATTATTCTACCATCCTAAATTATTTATATTTTTCACACAATATATTGATCTTGGTTCTCTTTAGTTTATAGGTTCTATAGTGTGCGACTTGAAATATCCTCAAAATTTTATGAGTAGTTTCACAAGATAATATATGACTAAAAAAATTTCTATTAATAGAATAATATAGAATTTTCATGAATTTATAATTTAAAACATACTCAATAAAATAATTATCAGTCAAAGATTTAGGGTCAATCTTGGGTAATTGATATGGTTTTACCATAATATTCCAAGGATCAATGCTTAGTTTCTTAAGGAAATCTATCATTCTATATTTCTAATATCTATAATCATTTTTATCAAATAAGGGGGTATTTGAGGAATCTATCCATCAATATAACTTTGAACATGCATATATAAAGATCTTTATAATATTTTTTATAATATAGATAAATGATTAAATAAAAAAATATAATTAAATAAAACAAAATCTTTAAAGGTTAAGCTTTAATACTAATTATTGACATAGATATAAGATAAAAAATGGTCAAGAGGGGGTGAATTGACTGATTAAAAATTAATTATATTATAAAATTAGAGTTATACTTAAACTAATTTATGTTTAAGTACAGTCTAAAAATAAATAATTACCAAAATATATTTTATAGTAGTTCATATAAAATAGGATCCTATGTCTACTCTTCCCTTACCTCTATCCCTGAGAGAAATGACACCCACTAATAACTAACTTCTTCATGGGAGTCATAAACTAATTATGACCTTCCTTTTATATTAGAAGAATAATCACAATACATAACTTCTTTTAATAGGGAGTCATAACTCTTTAGAATCTTACTTTTCACCCTAAAGATACAACCCAAACAGTTTTTCCTTTTCACCCTAGAGGCATAGCCTAAATATACCTTTAAATGGAGGTATAACCAACCAAGTCTATATTTTAAATGAAAAATAATAAACCAACAATTATTCACATAGAAATGATAAATAAATATAATATCATAAAAACATAATTAAATAATTTTAAATTCTAATTTTCAAAGTAGATTTGATCACTTTATAAGTAGTAGAGTGAAGCATGCTTAAATCTAGTAAACTATTTTACAACCTCGATAGTAAAAAATGTGTACAATGTGTTATTAAAACTTATCACATTGTTTATTTCATGAACAAACTTTTATATATATTTTTTTATAAATTTTTCCAATATTTATTTCTAGAAATATTTCATATATCAACAAACTTCTTCATATTTGGGAAACTTTTCTTTAATTTAATCATCACGATCATTTATATGTTCGTTCCTAAAAAACATTACAATAATGAATTGCTAAATTGAAATAATAAATTAAATAAGTTTTAAATATAATCATTAAATAATTTCAATTTCCCATTAAGTATTTCTAGAATTAATCTCTATGAAATAAGGCATTAAAAATCCTTATTTAATCTCCTCAAAAATACTTCCATTAATGCTATAAATATTAAGTCCAAAACAAATAGAGTGATTATAGATTTTAAATAATTATTTAAATATTAAATAAAACAAAAATATATTTCTATAATATTTCCATAATTAAACTAAATAAAATAAACAATATATAACAAATATAATTTTTTAGGTTTTATTATTTTATATAAGATAACTTACTTAATAAAAATAAGTATTCTAAATTCCATAAGCCTGATATTCTCATAAGACTTTATAATCCCATAAGACTTCATATTTCATGTAATACTTCACTCATCATGGGAATTGAAATTTATTAATACTCTATATCCCATAATACATTGATATTCGATAAGACTTCTAAATCTCATAAGACTTGGTTTACTCGTAAGGAATAATTTTCTTATAAGACATTTCTTTCCATAAGACTTCATTTTTTCTTATAATACTTTGGTCTTAGAAAAATTTCATGTTTTCTTATGACATTCAAACCTAATTAAAAATTGATTCTCATAATAGTTAACAATCACATATAACTTCATACTTTACCAAATATTGAATGTCATAAGAATTTTTCTATAGAGTGTATGAATTTTTAAATTTAATATGACTTTAAAATTAGTGAAATTCTCATCTTCCATTTCATAATATTTCAAACCTTGTAAGACTTTAGATGCCCCATAATTTTTACATCTTACTTTATAATACTATTGATAATTTATAAGACTTTTCTTTGTTAAAAATTCAAAGTTTAAAAAATGAAATTATTCTACTAATAAACATTGAATTAGAGTTGAATATATCCCTAGTAAAAGTAAAAAAATTAATATAAATAAATAATGAATAAAAAATAATTAATTAATTAATTAAAGATTAAAAAAATAACATCTTTCTTCTTTTCTATAAGTATTGAAAGATTAAAACAAGTAAATCCATTACTATTATTAAAAAAACATTTGTTAGAGGGAATAATATAATATATAAGTGAAGATTTTATAACAATTAAAACACAAACGAATGAAGTGGTAGGGAGTCACTAAAAATGTTTATAAGAATATCACATAGTGAATACCCTACTTTATTGGTTGTATTAGGGACATCGTTGGTGGTGGTATAATGAGTTTTAATCATACCTTACTCTATATTTCATGACTCTTGGGTATATGATAAAACCTCATGATCATAGGTTCAGGAAGGTCAGAGGCCCAGTGTGGCATGATCGAGATGGATAGCTTGGAAGGAGTTTGTAGATATGGCCTAGGGTGGTGGTATAGCCCCTTCCATATTTTATTTCTTTTGTTAATTTTTTATATGTGAGTATCCCAATGGTTGATAAGATATGATGTATGAAATCATGATTGTATGTTGCATTACATTTTTTATAGAATAATTATATTTTATTTTTCTATATACTTTGTTTATTTTTATGGATATTTGTTAGTTATTTATGTTATTGTTTTAATCTGATAGGAGGGTACAGTCTCCCTATGGTAACACTTTAGACCCTTATTTCTTGTTATAATCCTCTTTCATATGGGGAGGAGCACCTTAGGTCATTTAGATCACCGGTCTAAACACTTATGAGTGGTATCTGGCTGAGGATGTTACACAAAGAATGGTAGGGAAACTTCTCTTAATGCTAACTTGGTTAAGTCATGTCACACCCTGACCACAGTTTCTATTTTATTTTATCCTTTTATTGATTTTTTATATTTTAGTTGAATTTAGGGTTGAGTTCCTGATAGAAATTTTTGAGTTTCGGAGTTTCCGGGTGATTTTTGGCCCTGCACATAGTTTTTATGTACAGTTTGGGGGCTAACTGTGTGGCCTATTATGGATGAGGGCAAGTCCAGTTCAATTTATACTTTCATGTTTTGTTGGGTATGGTTTGATCATGGTTTTCTCCAAACCATGTGGATCCTTTTTTTATGTTAGGGACAAGGTGCATGGCTTGTGCATAGTTATGGGAATATGTTCAGTAAGCGTGCAAGGGCTTCTACAATTTTTGACAAAGACATGGTGTGTAGTTGACACACAGTTTCTCAAACTGTGTGGTCAAACCATGAATTGTGACCCTCTTCTCAAGTAGGTTGTGCACGGTTGATGCACTATTTGTGAAACTGTGCGGCCTAAACATGAAAGTTGTCTAAATTTCTTAAAAACTTGAAATTCCATGTTTTTCCCTCTTATGTTTTAATCCCTTTTGGAATTTTCTCCCCCTTGGATCATTTTTGGTGCATGAAGGGGCTCCTACACCCACCTCCCTCCCTTGGATCATCCTTCTCACCTGGTGCTCCTTATTCTAATCTAAAATTAGTTACGTAATATTTTTTTTGATTCTTTATTCTCCTCTTCCTCGTCTGTTTATTTTTTGGTTTTCCTTTAGTGGGTTCTCTTTTGTCTAAACCCTAGAGGGTAGGGTTGATGTGTGGGTTGTGTTTCTTTTATTTTAGGTTGTGTGGTTTATTTTTTGGTCTTGTTTCATTCTTCTCTTGGAGTTTTATTACATACTCACTTTGTTTAGGTATATGTTTCTATTTATTTCATTTCTATGACATCCCATTTGATGATTGCGTGTTTTTAAATAATTTATAAATGTTTTTTTCATGCTTATAATATGACGGTGTGAATTGTAGTAGTTTTTGGATGTTGGTAACTTGGTCAAAAACGATTTTTTAAGGATTTCCTAAATTATGCCTATGTGTACATGTATAAAAAGTGTTTTATTAAATGAAAATTTGTTTTTATAAATGAATTTGGGTATTTTTAGGGTGTGTTTGGCCTTATTTATGTTTAGGTATCTTGGTTGATTTGTGATTTGAGACTTATGTGTGTGTTATGGTGACTTCCATTGGTTTGTGTTATATCTGTAATGTAAGTGGTGTTTCTTTGAATTGGTTTTTGATTACTTCCACAGTTTTCTAAGGATGTTCCCTTGGATGTCTAAATATCCATGTGTTCATAAGTTGAACACAAGGATATGAACACAAATAATAATTTCTTTCTTTAAAAATGTTTCCCTTAAACCCTAGATTTGAAAATAACCCCCTCCTTCTCCATTTTATCTTTTTTGGGCCTTCCCTTCCCAAAATAGTTCTTTTAAAACCCTTGGTACAATCTAAATAGTTCTTTTATATCCAAATGATTATAAATTTTGGCTTCAAATTTGTTTACAAAAACTTTACTTATTTGGAATTTTGAGATGTGTGTTGGTAACTAAATGGTATAAAGTTTGTTTTAGCACCTTTGTATTCATTTTACATCTTGTACTGGTTTCATAAATTTTTTATAAATTTATTTAGATTAGATATTTTGATGGCCTAGTTGATACTTTTTTTGTTTTGGGAAAATGGTTTCAAAGTGACATGATGTGTAGGCCCAGGCCCAATTGGAACTTGTATATGTCTTGTTGTGTGATGGTCGCTTATATGGTGGGTCCTCTGAGGAGAGGGTCATCACATGGGTGGTGTCGATGTTTGGGATAGGAAAGTATAGTGGTTGTTGGTTTCAGTTTAATACAAGCGTATGGGGACCTCCCCATTCACCACATACTATTATCATGGGATTCGTGGGAATCATCTAGAGGGTTGAGTAACAATTCCTTATCGACCCAGATTATACTGTTTTGTGCCTCTAGATTTTAAAAGAGGTCAAGTGGGACACACAACTAGATTGGTTATTTTAGAGGATCCAGTTGATTATTAACTGTTGAGCTCCACCATACATCGACAAGTGACACTGAATTGAGTTTTTCCAGGTATTTCTTCTAAAGATGTTTAGGAAATTCTCATGATTGACTATATGTATGTTTTTTTTACTTCTTCTTCATTTTGTTCACTATACCTGACAATTTATGCTATCTTGTTTGGTTTCTTTTACTTTCAACATAGAACTTTTTACCACCTGGTTTGTATTTATAATTGGTTTTAAATTTTTAATGGTTTTTGAATGTGAATCTATTTTGAAAAGTAAAGTGGTGTGTGATGTTTTAAAAAAGAAGATTTTTTGAAAAAAAATATATTTTTTACTTAAAGTGATTAAAATCATATTCTATAAATTTATTTCAAAATCGTGTTTTTTGACTATATTGGGAAATTAAATGTATCCATTATGTGGTGATTTTATACTGATTGTTTTATGTCCACACCCTACTTGTGCCACTCTTCATTGGTAAACCTAAGATTTTTTGCAGGTTCGAGATTCTGGTTTGGTTTTCCTTTGAAGAGGGTTAGCCTTGTGGTTGGTGATGAGTAAGAGTTCATGTGGAGACTATGTTAGTGTGGTCTAGTATTAGTTTTTTATTCAGTTTCTTTTTTTCGTCAATTTTTTGTATCTGGATTGGTTTGTATATTTATTGATATTTAGTTTTTGGTTTTGTTGCATATTCAGTTTGGTTTTTTGATCCTGGTTGTTTATTTGGCTAAATCATTCCCACTTTGATAACTTCTATGATTGGAACTAGTTTCTATTCTAGCATGATTGGGAATGCCTCTTGGGCCTTGTCTTGGACAAGGTCGGGTTTTTGGTTGGATGGAAGCCCGACTTGGTTCATGAAAAAATGGTATCATAATAGGATCTTGTTATTTGGGGTGTCAAGTAGTTTAGAGATAGGACTATCGGGACTCGAGAGGTAGGTATGAGAAGAGGTTCATGAACTCTTTATCATTTTGATTCTCAGTTTTATAGGGGTAATTCGGGATTTGAGTATTTGGTTTTGGTTTTTGTGGATGGGGGGTAACCAAGGGAGTGAGTTTGTGTTGCACGGTGGGCTTACATAGAGTAGAAACCCATGTGGAGCCTGAGTGTATGGTTTGAGACACTCTAAGTGGTTAGTTCTTACTTGGGTCATGGTCTACTAAACCATGTACCCATGTTAGGAATGACCACTAGTCCCCCATCCATGTGTTTTGGTGTTAGTATTTTTTTTTTTGATTTTTTTGTTGCTATGAGTGGTTTTTAAAAGAAAATTGGTCTTTGGAGTGGAAAAATGGTTTTTAAAATGAAAATAATTTCTGAAAATGGTTTTCAAATTGAAGAAAATGGGTTTTAAAAGATAAATTGATTCATAATTTTGAAAATTTTGGGAGAATATAGAGGAAAAGTGAATTTAGAATTTGGTAAATTCTTGTTTTGATGATAAGATGGTAAGTATGGCCCTTGGTATTCCTTATGGAATTTTACATATGTTTGTGTGTGTTTTTATAGAAAGTGCATATTGGCATGTATGAATCAATGATATAAGTGGAAGTGGGATTCACACATATATAACTATTCATAGGATGTTGCGGGTGAGTATTTAAAATCAAAGGATTGACTTGGTTTTTACAAAGTTGTTTTTAGAAAGGAAAATGGGTTTTGGGAAAAAATGGTTCCAAAAGAAAAATAATTTTTGGGAACATGGTTTTGTTTATCAAGTGGGATTTGGTGTTTAAATTAAATTTTAAAATTGAGTTGGGAATTTTGAAAAGTGGCCTTGGATAAAATGGTTTTGAATTAGAAAAGAAAATATTGGTTTTTAAAAAAGGATTTTGGGTTTGTTTTGTAATGTTTGGTCTTTAAGCCTGGTTTTTTTGCTTGGAATATTCTTTTGGTTGTGTTCTAATTGTGATTTTTTGGAGTTTTAGTCTAATTTTGGTTTGGATTGTGATTTTGTGTTGTTTAGAGTATACTACCCAAAAAAAGTATCCATTGTTTTAAGTGAGTTTTGTTCAGTTTTTAAGATTTCCCAGGATCCTAGTGTAGTGGAAGAATCAATTTATTCTTAGAAGTTTCCTATTTTCTATGGTGATCGAGGCTCTTTAAATTTAATAGAGTGGATCAAGGAAGTCAAATGCATTTTCTAGTCTTTAGGAACTCCTAATATGGTGAGGGTTCAAGCTTCTTTAAGTTAAATGGGGTTCTAGGATTTGATTTATGGAAGATTATCATCCTGACATAATTGAAAGTTGGGATAACTTGGTAAGTGTTTAAGACCACTTTTTCTGATGTTTTATACCTAAGGAGGTGAAGATGAGGAAGGTGGAAGAGCTCATGAATATTCAATAAGGTCATCATATGGTGAAGGCCTATATTGACCACTTCAAAGAACTGGGTTCCTTTTCTCTTGAGATAGCATCACAGGATCAGTTGAAATGTGCTCTTTTCATTTGGGTTCTTCCTCTAGAGATCAAGGATCGAGTCCTTTCATGTGATGAATTTTGGTAGAAGTTTTTGGTTGAGGCATTCCTAACCGAGTTGGTTCTCAGGGGGGAGGGGGTCAGTAGTAGTTGGAATCCCAGTTCTTTTTACTGCTCATAAAGGTTTTACATCTAGTGAGAGTTGTGTTCTAAATAAATCCATTCCTAAGGGGTCTCCTTCATCGACTCTAGAATCTCACTCATTGGACTACTTGTCCAACTAATTTCAATGTGGTTGGTTAAGTTATTTGATGTCGTATTGTCATAATCCTCTGAAGGCTTGTCGTTGATGTGTCCATTTGGGAAATTTGAAGAAATTCTGTAAGAATCGTAGTCAAAAGAGTAAGTCTTGATCTAAGGATGTTAGTGTCTGACTGTGGGGTAGTGTATGTTTCAGTCATCATGGCTCCAACCATAGTCCATAGAGTAAAGCTTTCACATAGTCAATAATCATTGGATGTGGGGTTGTGGATTAGTTTTTTGTATCCCATGATAGAATGGAAAGGTTTAATTCCTCTATTTTAAGTTTTATTTGTTGTAAAGTTATTGATGGGTATATTTTATTTTTAATTTTGTGGTTATGGTTTAAGGATATGGTTTTTTAAATGGCTATCTTTATGGATCAGTTTTCATTTTTTATTGAGTCTGTTGTGAAGATGTGTGCCTCTTATAGAAATAATGAATTTTTTTTAATCAAGGTTTGGTATTTGTCTCTAATCATTCTTTCTTTAGAGATGTTTTTTTATGGATGAAATTATTGATCATGCCTGGGTTATTTGTTTGTTTTGAGCACCCTCTGTGGGTTTCCCCCATGTTGGGGATCTTTGGTTCGTGTTGGGAGTTCCCATCTCAGTTCTGTGTGGTGGGTTGATCTTTATGATGGGAGTTCTCATCTCGGTTCTGTGGGGTGGTTTGATCATTTGGTTCTGAGTTTTAGTTTTGTTTATCATTCATCTTGGTGACTTTATAGGGGTATAAAGTTTTTTTGGTGGGGATAATTGTCACACCCTAACCACCATTTCTCTTTTATTTTATTAATTTATTGATGTTGGATATTTTGTTTGAAGGTAGGTTTGAGTTCCCAAAGTAAATTTTTGAGTTTTTGAGTTTTTGGGAGAGTTTTGGCTATGTTCAAAGTTTGTATATATGGTTTGGGGGTTAACCTCATGGCCCATTATGTCTAAGGGAATTTCCAGTTCAATTACTTCTTTCATAGTTTGTATAGAATGATTTTATCATGTTTTGGGCTAAACCGTTCAAGGATAATTATAAATTGTTTGGATCTTTTTTGGTGTCAGGTATAAGGTGCACAACTTGTGTATGGTTAAGTTAAATCATGTGGCAAGCGTGTAAGGGATTCTGCAATTTTTGAAAAATCTATGGTACATGGTTGGTGGAAAATTTCTCAAACCATGCAACCAAAACATGTGGGGTTCCCCTATTCTCTAGTAGGGTGCACACAGTTGATGCATAGTTTTTTAAACTGTGTGGTCTGACCATTTGAGTTGCCCTGATTTCTTAAAAACTTTAAATTCCAAGTTTTCCCTCTTATTTTTTAACCCATTTCTGGATTTCCTCTCCCTTGGATCATTTTTGGAACACTAAGGGGCTCCCAACCCCCCTTCCATCGGTCCCCCCCCCCCATCCATTTTTGCTTCTTCTTTCAATATAAGGTGAGTTCATTAAGATTTTTGGTTTATTTCATCTTCTCTTATTCCTCATCTATTGATTTATTAGTTTTCTTTTAGTGGGTTTTCTCTTGGCTAAACCCTAAATTCTAGGGTTGATGTGCATGTTGTGTTTTTTTATGTTAGGGTGTGTGGTTTTCCTGTTAGGCTTGGTTCTTAATTCTCTTATAGTATCATTGCATATTCACTTTGTTGAGGTTGTTGTTTCCATCCATTTCCTTTCCAGAACATATCATTTGATTCTTGTGTGATTCTAAAAAATTTATAAATGTTTTTCTCATGATTTAATGTTTTTTTTTGTGAATTGTAGTAGTGGTTTGATGTTGGTAACTTGGTGAAAATTTTTTTTAAGGATTTACAAAATTATTTCTATATGTATATGTATATGTATGAAAAGTTTTTTATTGAATAAAAATGATCTTTAGAAATGAATTTCAGTATTTTTAGGGTTTGTTTGGACTTTGTTGTGTTTTAGTAGTTTGTTTGGTTTGTGATTTGATTCTTTTTCATGAGTTGTGGTGACTCCAATTGGTTGGTGTTATATGTATAATGTAAGTGGTATTTATTTAAATTGTTTTTTGATTAATTCCATGGTTTTCTAAGGATTTTCCCTTAGATGTGGTTATATCCATGTGTTCATGGGGTGCACACATGGATAAGCACACAAATGATAATGGATTTCTATAAAAAAGTTTCCCTTGAACCTCAGATTTTAAAATAACCCATTCCTTCTCTTTTTTCCTCTTATTTAGCCCTTCCCTTCCCAAAATGGTTCTTTGAAAACCCTTGGTAATTTATAAATGGTTCCTTGATCCCTAAATGGTTTTAAATTATGGTTTCAAATGTGTTTCAAAAAACATGGCTCATTTTGAATTTTGAGACATGGGTTAGTAACTAAATGGTATAAAGGCATGTTTGACACCTTTATATTTGTTGCGTCTTGGATTGGTTTTGGAAATTTTTTGGTAAATGTATTTTGATTGGATATGTTGAAGGTGTGGTTGGTACTTTTAGTGTTTTGGGGAAATGTTTTTTAAAGTGACATGATGTGTAGGCCTGATTGGAGCCTGTATATGGCTTATTGTGTGATAGGGACCACTAAGGTGGATACTCTGAGGAGAGTTCATCGCATCAGTGGTGTCGGTGTTTGTGCTAGAAAAGAATGGTGTTTGTGGGTTTTAGTTTAATCCGTGCATGTGAAGACATCCCCATTCATTTCATTTTATTATCATGGGATTCATGAGTGTTATCTAGATCTTCAAGTGATGGTTTCTTATCAACTCATATTAGATGGGTCAGTTCCCCTTGGATTTGCAGAGAGTCCATGTGGGACATGCCATTGGATTAGATAGTTTAGATTAGCTATTTGGTTATTTCCTGTAGAGCTACACCATATTCCAGTAGGTGAGTCTAAATTCAGTAAGTCTAGGTATTTCTTATAGATATGTTTATGAAATTCCCATGATTGACTATATTTATGTCTTTTTTTCAAATTAGTCATTATCCCTACTAATTTATGCCTACTTGTTTGGTTTCCTTTACTTTCATCATATCTCTTTTTACCACCTAGTTTTTATTTGTAATTGGGTTTTGGATTTGAACTGGGTTTTGGAACTTGAATCCATTTTGAAAAGGAAAGTAATGTGTGTTGTTTTAAAAATGGGATTTTTGGAAAATTGTGTTTATTTCATTAAAGTAATTAAAATACTATTCTCTAAATATATTTTAAACCAGTGTTTTAGGAATTTTTTGGGAAAGGAAATATATGGATTCTATGGTGATTTACTACTTGTCTGTATTATGCTCACACACTACTTGTTACACTCGGCATTGGTAGACATTAGTTGTCTTGTAGTTTTAGGTTTCTGGTTTGGTTTTCCATTTAATCGTGTTGGAATTTTGGTTGGTGGTGACCAAGAGATCATGTGGAGACTATGTTAGTGTGGTCCGATTTTAGTTTTGTATTCAGTTTCTATTTTTTTAGCAGTTGTTGTATCTGGATTGGTTTGTATATTTATTTATATTCAGACATCGGTTTTCCTATGTGTTCAGTTTTGTTGTTTGATCCTGGTTTTTTATTGAGCTAAATTGTTCCCAATTTGATAAGTTTGATGTCTGGAGCTAGTATTCAGATTGGGAGGATTCAAAACACCTCTCAGACCTTTTCTTAGGCCGGTTCAGGTGTTGGGTCAGATGGAATCCTAGCTTAGTTCATGAAAATTCAGCCCAAGACTTTCATTAGAACTTCCCAATAATTTAAAGCCCCCTAAGGATGTCTAGACCAATAATTTTTACTATTGTTGTATTCTAATTCAATTTATGGAATTAATTTGGTGGATTGATATTTTATATTGACAAATTTTATTAATTTATGCATAAATTTCATTTATTTTAGTTTTCACATGCTTGTTAATTTTATGTAAAACTTACATAAATAGTTAACCATGTATGATAAAATAATTTACACATTAAATATGTTTGTATATGATATTTTATTGTATCTTTTGTATACTTATTTATTACTTTATGTGAAAACTTACATAAGTAAATAACTATACACTATAAAATAAATATTATATGATTTTTTAATTTTATCTAAGAATTATTGTTAATTTATTTATATTATTTGATCGAGTTTAATTATGAAAATAAATATACCCTAAATTGCATAAATAAATAAATAACCATGCATCGATAAAATAAAATAAATATAGGAGATGATCATGACATTTATTTACTGATTAGTTTATCGAGTGGTGATAAATCCACTTGGACCCTATGGGAAATAACTCTTTGATACTTAACTTGGCTTGAGTTGAAACATCCATCATTCTCTTCTATATCTCTTTTTTTGGATTCATCTCGAATGAGGTCCTTGATTTTCTCCTCTAGTTAGAATCTCTATCCATGAAAAATATATACTTGAATGAAAGTAAAGGGTACTAGGGGTTTAGGGTAACATTAAATAATCCTTATACATGTATGATCATATATAATAAAGGAGTTAGGGATGTTTCATAGATTATCATATTTAATTTAATAATTATTATCGCATAATAAACCATGGAATAAAAATTAAAATAAATAAATAAATCCAACACAAACATAAGTGGTCAAAGATCATGATTAATGAAAACATTTAATTACTACCTCATTTAATATTACTATCATTCATTTCAAATAATTCCTTTTAAAATAAATTAAATTGAATTGATAAAATATTAAACAAATAACAAATTAATTATTAATCTTGAATTATATCTAACTTATGGTCTTTAAGACAAATTAAAATCCCCATTAATTATTATTAAATAAATTTAAATTTTATTTAAAATAATTAAGTACATGGAATGTACTTTGGAGGAATCATGATGTGTACATACCATGTAATATTAAATCCCTTTATTAGAAATTTAAGGATTACCTGATATGTAATTACATAGGAAACATTGTGTGATACATCTATGGTCTGCATCATTTACCACATACTACATGACATGTAACATTACATGGTGAGTCAATACATACATGGCATATTATTCCATGTTCTCAAACCACATACTACCACTATAGGAAATAATGTCTTTGGAATAAATTTTTTTATGATCAACAGTGTTTTTAACTACCACTAAGTTAATTCATGATTTTTTTAACATTTTTATAAAACTAATATTTGGTGATGATTTTCTTCTATTAATTGTGGATTTATAAACCATAATTAAATATTGATTCAATTGATGAAAATATTTTGTTCATATATTTAGTTGAAGTTTTAAAGTTTAAATGTGGTTAAGAAATTTCCACAAATTAGATTAGTGTGTCTTCTAATGGTGGTTTTTGAAAATCGCTTCTAAAAATGATTATATTTTTTGTATTGTTCTATACTTAGTGTAATTTATAACATCTTATAATTATCAGAAGGTGGTTTTAACCACTTCTTAATGTGGTAATATAATAACCAATGTCACAAATGTGCACCTTTATATCCCACTCTATACAATATAAATAGAATAACAGATACATATATAATAAATTTAACTAATACAATATAATAATAATTGATTTAAAAAATAAACATACAATAAGTTTGTAGGGTCCTGAAAAATACAAAAAGGAGAACGATGATCCCCTTTAACTCAAGGGAGGTTGGGCCCAATTTCCCCTCAAAAGGGATGGAAAAATGTGGACAATACTCAAGGATGGCGAAGGAGGAACCGGTCTGTGGACCGGTCTAATGTTAACGACGCACGGCCGATTCCGCGAAGCATCCCTCCTCCGCGGACCGTTGTCATTCGCGAAATGGAGGAGGAGACCCTACGCAGGCATGAAGCAGGGCGGGCGCCAATCCAGTTCACCGACATGAACCACCCCAGCCACGAGCCATGTCAGCCGGCCTGAACCACCTCCGCTGTCGTTCGCAAAATGGAGGTGGAACCCTCTACGGCCATGAAGCGCTCCCCTCGTTCGGTTCGTGGGGAGGGGGAGAAGCGCTCAATACCCACCACGAATTACAGATTGACCAAGTCAGCCGTAAAATGGGTATTCGGTCATGGTCCACCGCAAAAGGTGTCACGTGACCGCAGATACATCTCTTTCCCCACTCTATAAAAGGAGACCGAGGGGGTAAGGAGAGGAGGATTTTGGGATTAGGAAGGAGGACGGAAAGGAGATCGATCAGATTCGGGTGGAAGGATTTCGAAGGAAGGCTTAGGACTTAGAAAGTTCCAGTTCGCGAACCAGAGCAGGTATGAACCTGAGAACAAACTAAAAAGGAACCAAAAACACATAATAATTTGGTGAACTGCGAACTCAAAATAACATAAAAAGAGAAGACCACGAACCATAGCTCCTCCGCGGATGCACTCCCCGCGGACCAGGGAGTTTATTCCTCTTTTCCGATCCGATGTGCCACGTAGCACCCTCTTACGTGGGTGAAGCCCCGACCGACGAGCCTCCGGCCGGTGTCGCCCTTGGCCGCCGCTGCCTGCATGCAACCCTCCACAGACCACCCTGGTTCGCAGATCGAACCTGGAGCTGCAAACCACCTTGGTTCGCAGGATGTCCATCAGTCTGCGGACCACCATGGTTCACAGATCGAACTCAGATCCGCGAACCACCTTGGTTCACGGGATGTCAATCGGTCCGCGAACCCTCCTGGTTTGCGGAAAGCCAGTCAGTCCGCAGACCCTCCTAGTTCACGGATGGCCTCTCATTCCGCAGACCACCCTGGTTTGCAGACGACCCCTACAGTCGCGTATCACTTACCTATGCGAAGGGTACCAAAACCTTCAGAGTTCCCATTCCCTGAGCCACATAAGATCCTCCTGATCCGGCCTGATTCCCCGTGAGTCCCTCATTGGCCTACTCATCAGCCCTGAGCTGAGGCCTCCACCAGAGCCACCAGATCCATGTGGTGTAACCCTCAGGCGCACCAGTGTGCCATTTGAGTTCACATACCCATGGTAAACAGGGGAAAAGGGGTTTCCCCGACCCTTGGGTGGATTCCCGAAGCATGCCTGGGTTCACATTCCCACGGTAATGTGGGGTCTGAGCCCGAGATCCCCCTTTCTGCCTCTACTCACCAGGATGGGGGGATTCACGCTTCGGTGGTTGGGCACTTCTCCCGTTCTTAGAGAGGGGGCGACGTACCCATCAGAAGGCAGCCGTCCCCATGCACCTTGGTACTTCCCCGGGTACTTCCCCGGGGAACAGGAGAGGTGACGGGCACAGGAGCACCCCTTTCCCTCTCTTGATGCACTTTGTTGCCATGGGCGTCCATCCCGAAGTAAGCCCCAACTTTATGGTCCGCCCTATGCGTAACCCCACTCCACTTCTCACAGACGCACCTTTGGCGACGTGATCCTCTGGTCCCTGCTGCCTCTTGTTTCTCACACCGAGCATGACTCATGTGGGCTTAGAGTAAGCATCGACCATGATATCCTTTTATGGTCCTCCTCAGAGTGTAAGCCCCAATCCATCACCATGGGCCTCCTCAGAGTGTAAGCCCCAATCCATCATTATGGGATGCCTCGGAGTGTAATTCCCAAGCCAATGCAAACTATGTGGACTTTGATCCCTGCCTCTTAGTCAGGGTACGTAGGAAGCCTCCGAGAGGTTCAAGCCCGACTACCTTTGGACCCCCGGGGCCACATTCACGTCGGTTCTCCGACACTCCCATTCGAACTACATGGACTTTGATCCCTGTCCCCTAGGTAGGGTACATAGGAATCCTCCATGAGGTTCAAGCCCAATAACCGGTCGATCCGACTATCTTCACATCGGTTCACCGAGCTACTCCTATCACCGTATCAATGATTCTAGACTCCTCAGGGTCATTAATCCAACGAGGGATGGTAAACCTCGGGCATAAATGATTCTGAACCCCTGCGTTCACCTAACCATTTCCCACCAGGGTTAAATCTGTGGATACTATGTTTGGGTATAAACCAAAGATTCACGAACATATGAAAATGTATTAAATCTAAAAGAGAGTCCCGGAACAAGAAATAATTCCCCCCAAAAGGGTGTGATGAGCCCGACTTCCCATCCTCTCGACCAATGTGAGTTCTTAAGCGTCGCTGGTCAGACCATCCGGTGAACGACTACCTTTGGAAAGCAGGTCCATCCATCATCAGATACGGAGCCATTGGGTGTTTCGAGGCCGAAACCACGAAACAAAAATGGTGAACCCGACGTGAATATTTAACCAGTCATGACGGATTTAACTTAATCCCACCCTGTACCCTTTTTTACTCACAAGGAGGTCCAAGAAAGGTCATTAACTACGCATGGGATCATGAGATGCTGCTTTGACGGGTTTTCTGCTTGTATTTGTTAAAATTCTTTACAGGTACCTTCAGAACTCCCTTCGATCCAATGGAATCATGAAGGAACTCACAAGCGCGTGCTTCCAACAACACAATGACCGGACGTCCTCACCTACAGAGGACCCCATAACCCACCTGGTGTCTTCAACACTGGGTATCGGACGCGATGATCCGAGATTACCACGTGAACGATACTCTCCCAACGATGGAGGCGGCCATACACGCCCTCCAATCTGCCAGAACTCACTGGTTGCCTGCCCAGCAGCGGCCACAAAGGCAGATCCAGACAGCCTCTGTTGCTGTCTCCAACCGTTTCAGAAGTCTATCCCCGGAACGGGACAATGCATACCTCCCTTATCTCAGGGAGGCAGATGAGGTCGACGCTAAGGACTTCATCCCTACCGAATGGGGGTTCCGCTCCAAGGCCCCCGCCGGCAGACGTCATCGCGGTCACGCCACGATTAAACATCCTCACGCTGAGGAGGATGTCTCCCCAAGGATTCAGGCCCACGCTCCCCAAGCTCCGGCCCCTCGGACCACCCGACGAGGGCAGCAGATGTACAATCAGGGACCGGTCATCACCCTGGTCCCTGAGGAGGAGCTTCGCTGGCCAGCCACTAAGACGTACCACGAATAGGCACCAACACATGTTCACTCCTCCTGAGCCCGCCATCCAGACATGGCAGCATCATGCGAGCCGGCGCACATCCCCACCGAGCTCCTTCACACCCGTCGCTCACACAGGATGGCACTTACCAGGCAGGAACTTCTCCCTACCCAGGGTCGTGAAGCCCACCAACCTGACGTGGTGGTGACCCGGCACCTGCATGACCATCTCCTAGCAGTTGCTTCTGATGCCCGCCATCCTGATATGGTGATGATCAACAAAGCCCGCCACCCAGATGTGGAGTCAAATCATAGGTGGGCACATCTCCCCGCCAACAAAGGCCACCGACTCGATACAGTGGGAAACCAGTATATGCAGGGCCAGATTCCTGCGGATGCAAGTAAAGTCCGCCATCCTGATGTGGTGGAAAACGGAGAGATAAACCGGCGTATCCCGGTACAGGGGAAGATTCGTTCACCTGCCCCGACATAGGATAATTGTCAGTACCCATTGACCACCGGAGTACCAGAGAAGGATATTCCTACTCCGATACCAGAATGGGCCTTCATACCCATTCCAGCCAAAGATGTCTCTCTACATATCCTGGAAATGATGGAGGATCAGGTATCGATCCCTGATCTTATCTTGCAGACTTTCCAGAATGTAATTGCATCAGCGGCAACAACAAGGACTCGGGCCCATGAGCCCATCTCCCCAATTGAGGCGACTCATCTGAGAGACGTGATATCCACCTCGGAGCATATTTGCATCCCTGCTTCATCCCAGGAGGGTCACTGGCCATATTCCGCGACGCAAGGGAAACCGGATCGAGCATCTTCACTTGTTCCAACTGAGGGACACTCATCCATCACGGTGGATGCTCCAGAGTAGGCATATATCTCTAATAAAAGTCAAGATGTTCATCAGTGTATCCCGGCAGCATCACGAGACCCAATTAGATAGGGACCCAAAGGTGAAGGTCATTGTCAACAGAAGACAGTACCTACTGCCCACAAAAGAGCGCCCCAAACCCGCCAAAGGTAGCCGGAAAATAAAGAGGGAGTTCATGACTCCGCTCTGCTAGAAGCTGGGTTTCCCAATGCTGCTAAGCACACATCGTAGGCTTAGAACCCTGCCCACCCATTACCATATTATGGGAGTGTTAGTAGCAGTTGCAAAGGTCCTCCCCGCAACATTGCTACCAGTAGCTCTGAAGGTCCCCCCTAGAGAACATGTGGGAGCCTCCCTCGCGGGCATATAATGATCAATCATGAGAGATCCTATTTTGATACGAGTCACGGAAACCCTCCATGTGACCAGAAGATCGAGCAGCAAGAAGGTCCTCCACTTGCTGCGGTCCACCCTGAAGGTCCTCCCCAGGGTATACACTACAATCACTATCCATGTAGTGGGACCATAGATTATGATAGTAGTCCTCGCTATCATAGTCGCAACTGTGGAGGCCCTCCCCGCAGTGAAGTCTCATCATGATAATAAGGATCTCCCCTTGTCGTAGCCTGCCTTGAAGGTCCTCCCCAGGGGTAACGCTGCAATGGAATTCCACACATCCAGGCATCATATCACGGTGGTAGTCCTCTCCACCCTGATAACGGAGGTCCTCCCCATAGAGATGTCAAGCAACGATAAGTCCCTCCCCTCATTTCGGTACATTCTGGAGGCCCTCCCTAGGATGTATCCCGCAGATATTCTCCCTACAGCAGTAGTAATGGTAGTCCTCGCCATTTCCACAGTTGTGATGGTAGTCCTCGCCACCACGGCCGCCATTGCGATGGCCCTCCCTGCATTGGCCCCAAGAAACAAGAAGGTCATACCCTTGTCGCGGTGTGTCCTGAAGGTCCTCCCCAGGATGCACTTCAAACATCAAGCCATGATGGTTATCCTCACCATGATGGAATTTGTTGCAAAGGTCCTCCCCGTAATGACGCTACACAGCCAGAAGGTCCTCCCCTTGCTGCGACACGCCTTGGAGGTCCTCCCCAGGGTGTGCACTGCAAAAGTCCTATATGCATTGAAGCATCAAGTAGTATTGGTAGTCTTCTCCATTATGGTCGTCATTGCGGAGGTCCTCCCCGTGATGACATATCATATCGACATGAAGTTCCTCCCTCTGCTGAATCAAGCACAGAAAAGCCCTTGTATGCCGAGGCACTCAGAAGGACAGGATCAAGCATGTCAAA
Organism: Viscum album; assembly: GCA_963277665.1. Classification (NCBI taxonomy): domain Eukaryota; kingdom Viridiplantae; phylum Streptophyta; class Magnoliopsida; order Santalales; family Viscaceae; genus Viscum; species Viscum album. The sequence goes on from OY728132.1 coordinate 471,143,507, forward strand.
TTCCCATCTAGTTGCCGACGACATCCTTCTTCAATCGGGAGATGGTCTAGGGCCTCATTCATCCTCTGAACCACCTCAGAATCGCCTACATAATGATTCAGCACCTACCGATCCCACTGCCTCCGACCACATTGGCAGTGAGCATCTCAGTTGGGCCGACCAGGTAGAGGAGTCACTAGCAGAGGAATATGCTGATATGTTGCACCTGAGGAAATGACTGGCCATGGATGATATACCAGTTATGTTTTGGCCTACGGCCACCTCTAATTTTGACATACCCAGAGAGTTGTTGGAAGAAAGCGTGCATGGAATCCACCATAATATATGGACAACCCTCTTCCGACTGAAATCAAGTTTCCTGCCCTACGACAGGTATGTAGACCACGTTAAGACAATAGGTGACCTCTTGGGTCACATAGACCTAGAAGCTTTTCCTTCAGCATGGCAACAACGACCCGAGAGGCATAAAGTAAACATGGAGATAGCCTGCCTCTGTACGCTACACCAGCTACGCCACCTCATCGGTGACGCTCCGACGGGAGTCCATATCAGGGGATGGGAAGAACATGGAGCTCTGCATTTCACTCCACTCCCCACCTAGAAGAACTTGTTCGGCATGGTGTCTTGCAACGTCGTCACATCAAGACGGAAATCGAGTGGTCTCCCTGTTCAGGAAAGGCAACACACCCAACGGAATCAGGCCTTGAGTAAGTCCCAGAAGCGTCAGGCCTAGCGGAAACGAGCCATTCTTGAACTCCTGAATCAGGCCACCGATAGCATACAACAGTCATATCGCCTAAGAGATGCCAATCAGTGATCTCTCCCTGCCTCCCCAGAAGGGATTGATCTACAGGTGAATTCGGCACCAAATCTGATTCACCCTCGAATGGGGGCACGCGAGGTTAAGTAGGTAGCGATAGCCGCAGCCACTGCCATAATCCAAGGTCAACCCCAGCCTGTAGGGCTGGGGGCATTTTTAACAACAAATTCCCCCGTAAGACCAATAAATTCAGGAAGGGACTCAATGTTCAAGGAATGAAGCCAACCCCAACCCTCAGGGCTGGGGGCATTATTACCCCATCAACAACAACCTCCCCCATGAGAATCAGTATTCTCTCATCTAGGGAGGACTGTCAGAAGAGGAGGTTCTCGTCCTATCTCGTCATTTGAATCATCATCCCCTCTAAGAGGAAGTCGCACCGTAAGGTCACATAAAAGAACTCTCTATGTCACCCTTTTCAAAGAAGTCTGAAGGCAATCCCAGGTCACAAAAGGGAAGGCCAACAGAAGACGCCGGAGATCCTCTTCCCATTTGGAAGATGACATCTTCTCCTCCCCGAGATATGTATCTATCAACATCATAGTGGTTAACCCCACGGATGAAACCATAGATACTGCAAATCAGAAGGGATCGAGAGACGATAGTTCCATCCAGGCTGTGACTCACAATGAACCACCAGGTGTGCACACCCAGAACCAGAGGGTCGCCCTAAATATGGCCGTCCTTCCAGCCAATCCTCCTCCACCTACCCAACGAGCTTCCAATAGGGATAAGAATAAAGGACTGGTTACCCTTAACCCACCTCCTTCTCTTGAAAAAGATGAGCCACTCACACTCGAAGAGAGATTCGCTTGACAGGAAGGAGAGATGAAATAATTGAGGCGGCTAACCGCTAAGATACTCCAGATGAACTGCCTTATAGAAAGTGCATCCCAGGAGGAGCCACATCATGCACTCCCAGTAAGTGCACCTCAAAGACTAAGGTTTGCCCCAGCAAACGAAACACGGTCAGGGATCCCGTCCAACGAGGCGTCCAGCCCATCCAACTTCCTAAACATAGATTCGGATGAATACCAAGACTTCCCTCCACTCAGGAAGCAACCAGAGTGAGTACGCCTGAACCCTCCGAAGGTGCCACAAACGGCACACGCACCCCTAGTGCCAGCCAATCTGGATCCCCAGGCAATACCTCGGGCTACGCCTGCCTAGTATCGGGCCCAACAGGATGTAAACCAGGGTCTCACCAACACCATCAAGGCACTAACAGCTCGATTGGAAGCGATGGAAGGTTGACGCGCTCCGATACAGCCAGAGCAGAAACCCTACCTGGATTGGGTGAGCAACACACTGCCTCCACCCAATTTTGGGAGCCCTGTATTCCCTATCTTCAATGGATATGGCGATCCGGAACAACATTTTATGCACTATGCATCCTATTGCAACCCTATGATGGGGACTCCGGAACAGCAAGAAGCAGTGAAACTCAGATGCTTCGTACGGACCTTGCAAGGATCCGCCTTCGTCTGGTATACGATTCTTCCAGCCAAGTCAATAAAGATCTGGGAAGACCTTCAGTAGAAATTAATGTTCCACTTCATCTCGACGTTTCCTAAAACAACGGTTAGTGACCTCATGAACTGAAAGTAGAGGGAGAACGAGAGGGTCTCAGATTTCATCTCTAGATGGAAAGGTCTGACCTATTCCCTAAACAGGCCAATGCCTCAAGATGAGATGCTAGCCATATGCATTGATAATTTCGAGATGAGCTTCGAACACCGCTCATACCAGTGGAGTGCACCACTGGCTTCTGCCATCTCTCGTCCATCACCCAAAGAATTGAGGACTCCCTGCAGCGGACTAATTTGAAGTCCCAAATAGCCTCGTAGGCTCCTGCAAAAAGATCCCCTGGAGCTGAAGCGTCTCCTGTCACACTCAAGCCGACCCTTGTTCCCACTCCACCACTTAGGCCTCCACCAAATTGTCAAGGACCTCATGCGTATCAGTGGCCACCTCTGCCTAAACGGGATGATCAGTGAGGACCGAAGTGGAACCAGTTTGAGGAACAAAGAAAAAAAGTATACCCGTTCTAAGATGATCAGGTCCGCGGCTACTTCATTGCTGCCATGAACTGCAACTTGCTCTGCCTCCTGAAGCTGAGGAAACCTAAAGAGGTCGGCCATGATGATAGGCCAAATTACTTCCCCTACCATAGGATGTTGGGGCACAGTATCCGAGAATGCTTCGTCTTCAAAGACCTCCTACAGAGGATGCTAGACTCTTGATAGGTCGAGTTAAGACCATCCCTAGCATATGTGGCATGTATCTCTACCACCGACTCTGACAAAGAGGAGGGGTGACAGAAAGTCACCAGCAATCAGGGGCAGAAATTTGACAACTGGATGACTCGGAAGACTATCAACCGAGCCCAGGGCATACTCCAAGCTCAACTACAGCAGCCGGTGTTGCCACCAATAGCCCCGGAAGCCGCAGAACCGACAGTATTGACCTCATAACCCTCCACGAGCCGGTCATATAGGCGTAATTGAAGGAGTAAACAATCTCAAGAGGAGCAGTCCACGACAGGGCCAAAGTTAGTCCCGACCCTAGTATATCATATGCCCTTGAATTTGGAACCACGAGCACTGACCCACCAAACAACACCATCAGGGACAACCGACCAGGTTGACCTGTTAGAGGATGAAGAGACAATCTTTGGTTCTATTAACATCATCCACCTTATGGAATAATTCCCTGATGGAGGGTATGGTTACGAACCCGAGTTCCCTGCATGAGGAGCTAGTAGGAGGAATCGCAGAGGTAGGGGATACCAGGGGAGACGCTGTCGTGGCCGAAACCAACCCTACGGTTGGACCCCGGCCCAAACTGTTAATATCACGGAAACCCGTGGGAGAGCCCTTCAACGGACTCAGTAGGAGAAATAATGCCCCTCCACCTCCACAAGAAGCCACTCTGGCCCTATTGTTCTGTGATACCCACTAGAGGAGGAACAAGTGTCTGGTCGCCTGGTGCGCACAAACAGATTGGACGGGACAAGTCCTCAAAACGCAGGAACACCATAAATATCTGACCCCATGGCCGGTCCCTCCTTGTCAAATGTTCCAGCCCCTAAAGCACCCGCTAAGAATCTCCCTCCAATGGATAAGAATCAGCCGCTGGAGCATAAATACAACATCCTTAAGCAGTTGGTATTAGTACCAGTCAAGTTGTCCATCCTGGATGCCCTAAGTCTGTCAGTAGACCTCAGGGAGGCGCTTATAGAAGCTTTGATCAGCCCCCAGGAGTTTCAAGCCGAGGTAGCTACCGCCGAGATTTACCAGATGGAGACTGACCCGGCTAAATGCAATGCGGTGATTTCATTCACTGATCGGGATGAAGACGCCATCATGAAAGGACACATCAGACCACTATATGTGTCCGGAACACTGAATGGTATTGAGATTCGAAAAGTCTTTATAGACAATGGCTCTAGAGTTAACCTCCCTCCTCTACGGACACTCCATAAGTTGGGCTATAGTGAGTACGACCTAATTCCCTCGGCCACAACTCTTTTGGGTTATGAAAACATCGAACAGAAGCCAATGGGACAAATTAACGGAATTCTTGGTGGTCTGGCAGAGCACAGCATTCAACGCCCTACTGGGAAGTTCGTGGATCCATAAGCACATGGTCGTTCCTTCATCCTACCACCAGTGTATCAAGTACTACGTCAATAGACAAAGTGTAACATTGCACACCGACAAGGCCCCTTTATAGCTCTCCGAGTCACATTACATTAACGATAGGTTCTATGAGAAAAAGAAAAAGAAGCCTTTGGTCGATGGTGTCGACTAGATCCCCTCTCCAAATGGCCTGGAAATGGTTCCTGATGACCCCCTCAGGTAGCTTGGCAGAGATTATGTCCTGCCCATCAACCAAGTTGAGAGTAGGAGTTCAAGTACAAACACGCACTCGGATGTCCTCATGACTTCAACCATGATGGCCGAGCACGAAAATGCAGGAATGTACGCCAACCCTCGATCTGGGGATGAATACTCAATCGGGGATGCCCACGATGCATCTCCCTCAAACCCTCGAAGGCTCAGACCGGAAACTCTCTCTCCTTCAGTTCAATGAGATGGGGACTTGGGAGAAGAAGAGGGGGAAGATATAAGGGATGCACCTTCTGCATTTTAGGAGGGTATCTCCACCACGGTGGACGAGCTCAGGGAAATAAACCTGGGTACTGAGTAAGATCTTAGGCCTACTCTCATTAGTGCAGCCATGTCCCCCGAGGAGCACGAGGTATATACCTCTTTCCTGAGGAAACATCAGGATGTTTTCACGTGGAATTACATAGAAATGCTGGGACTCGACCCCGAAGTGGCAACGCATCACCTGGGTCTTCCAGAATACCACTGGGGCTATAAACAGGCTGCCAGAAGGATGCATCCCTCACATCCTTCTAAAATAGAAGCTGAAGTAGACAAGCTCATTAAAGTAGGCTTCATTCAGTAGGTCCAGTACCCCATTTGGTTGGCCAACATCGTCCCTATCAAGAAAAAGAACGGACAAATCCGCATCTGCATTGACTTCAGGGATCTCAATCGGCATTGTCCGAAAGATGATTTCCCAGTCCTGATCACCGAATTATTAATCAATGCGATGACCAGGTACGAGGATTTATCCTTCATGGACAGTTATTCTGGATATAATCAAATCAGGATGGCCTGAGAAGATGAATAATCCACTGCCTTTAGGGCCCTTCAAGGGGTATTCCGTTACAGAGTCATGCCCTTTGGTCTCAAGAACGCTGGCGCCACATATCAGTGTTCCATGCATCAGATCTTTAAACTGTTCCTGGGGAAATTCATCGAGTGTTACGTGGATGACCTGGTGGTCAAGTTCAGACAGTGCTCGGATCACCTGTCAGACCTTGAGACCATCTTCAACAAACTTCGATAGCATGGCTTAAAGATGAACCCCTTGAAATGGGCCTTTGGGGTTACCTCAGAGAAATTCCTTGGCTTCGTCATACGCCATCGTGGCATCGAAGTCAAACCTGAGAAGAAAAAGGCTATCCTTGGTCTGCCACCTCCCCGCAACCTCACTAAGTTGAGGGTATTCCAAGGACACCTAACCTATATTAGGCGGTTCATATCCAACTTAGCAGGAAAATTTTTTCCCTTCAACAAGTTAATGAAGAAGGGGGTCACGTACCAATGGACAGATGAATGCCAATAAGCGTTCGACAACTTGAAGAAGTACCTCTTAATCCCACCGGTGCTCATGCCCCCGATTGAAGGAAGACCTCTCATCTTGTACATGACAGCCTTAGAGCAATCACTGGGAGCCTTACTCACACAAAATAATGATGCGGGCAGTGAAAAATGTCTCTATTACCTCATTCGAACCATGATTGCTGCTAAGACTCGATACGCAAATATCAAGAAGAGTTGTTTGGCCTTGTTCTTCACGGTTAAAAAGTTGCGACATTATCTACAGTATCATGATGTCCATATGATCTCGTGGAGTAACCCACTCAAGTACATCCTCAGCCGCCCGATGCTAACCGGACACCTATCCCGATGGGTGGTCATCCTGCAACAGTTTGACATTCGGTTTGTGCCTCAAAAATCCATCAAGGTTCAGGCATTAGCAGACTTTCTGGCAGAGCACCCTTTGATAGGGACCACTACACCAGACACCGAGCTACCTGATAAATACATCTTATCTGTTAGAGAAGAGTTCCCAGCATGGGAAATGTACTTCGACGGCGCATCCCAAAGCCCAATTGGGAAGAGGATGGAGGATCCCAGATTGAACAAAGTGGGTTTGGCGATAATACTCATGTCCCCAGAAAAGGCAGTCCTGCCATATTCCTTCCTCCTATCAGAGGGGTGCATGAACAATGAAGCAGAATATAAATCTCTCATTGCAGACCTAGAACTTTCACTCCAGGCACAAGTACAGCACCTTAAGGTAAAATGTGACTCGGATTTGGTCATCAAGAAATTCAATGGTGACTATGATATTAAAAATGAGGAGCTGATCCCCCTGTTTGACCATGTCCAAGGGTTAATGGCTATGTTCTCCACAGAACCAACATTGTCCTATATTCCCTGGTCCCAGAATTCTCAGGTTGATGCATTATCTAATGTGGCCACAGCCCTAGCTGGCCCAGGACGGGATGAGACGGTTATCAGTATTGCTCACTGTCGAATGGTATTGCCATTTATTCAGACCAAGATGGAAGAAATCCACGAAGTCAGTCCTGTCCCGGAGCCATATGCTCCTACCATTAGCTGGATGACCCCCATTGGAAACTACCTTCAATGGGGAGAACTTCCATCAGATAGGGATGAACGAGAGAAAATACGGAGAAGGGCAATCAACTTTGTCCTATATGGCGGCGCGGGTCAGCAAGAGGTACTCTACAAACGATGCCTCGATGGAGTGCTCCTCAGATGCATTGATGGAGAAGAAACTGTTGCCGTAATTAATGAAGTACATTCCAGAGTATGTGGAGCACATCAACCGGGGACCAAGCTTTCCCATCAGGTTCGGAGGCTTGGGTACTACTGGACCACAGTGGCACAAGACTGTGAGCGTTTTACCACGAGATGCCACTCATGCCAGATTCATTCCAACTTCATACACCAACCCCCAGAGTTACTTCATCAAGCCAAGTAATCCTGGTTGTTTGTCGTTTAGGGGATGGACGTTGTGGGACCATATCCTCCCTCCACGACCAAACAGATGAGGTATATCCTCATGGAAACTGACTTCTTTTCCAAATGGGCAGAATCCATACCCCTCAAGGAATTCGGGGCAAGAAATATTGTCAGCTTTTTGAAGACCAATATCATCACCAGATTTGGTGTCCCTCATACCATATTGATGGACAACGACACCAACTTCTGCTCTGCTGAATTGGAGAAACTATACCACGAGTATGGTATCAACGCTAACCACTCATCTCGCTACTATGCAGTGGCCAATGGATAGATAGAGGCTTTCAACAAGACCCTGTCCAAAATTCTCCATAAAATGGTGGAAAAAGACAAGAAGTTATGTCCATATAAACTCCTTCATGTATTGTGGGATTATCAAACCACAATCTACACCGATACTCGGGCCACCCCATACTCATTGGTGTACAGAACAGAGGCGGTCCTGCCCATTGAACTCCAACTTCCCTCACTCTGTGTTGCCATCTGTGATCAATTATCCAATGATGAGCAGTCAGAAAAGTAGCTAGGTGAATTGGAACAGCTAGATGAGAAGCGGTTGCACACTTTTCACCATCTAGAAGTCTACCAGAATCTGATTGCACGAGCCTTCAATAAAAAGGTCTGTCTCTGGTCTTTCTTGGAAGGAGAATTGGTATTGGTCCTCCGGACCCCAATGATACCTGGAAAGAAGCCTCCAAAGCTGGAACCCAAGTGGGAGGGACCATACGTTATACACAATGTCTACTCCAATGGATCATATACCCTGATCTCCATGAACGTGAAAGTCACCACGGCTCCTACAAATGCGAGATTCCTGAAGAAGTATTTCACATAATAACTAAAGGTGTAATACCCCTCGTCCTCACCGCATGACGTTAAACTGCACGGAGTTCGTCTGAGCTGCATGACGTTAAACTTCCAAGCACCCAATGGTCCAAACTCTATGACCCTAAACTAAGAGTATTTCATCCTCACTGCATGATGTTAAACTGCATGGAGTTCGTCCGAGCTGCATGACGTTAAACTGTTAAGCACCCAATGGTCCAAACTCTATGACCCTAAACTATGAGTATTTTTTCCTCACTGCATGACGTTAAACTGCATGGAGTTCATCAAAGCTGCATGATGTTAAACTGCTAAGAACCCAATGGTATAAACTATATGACCCTAAACTAAGAGTATTTTGTCCTCACCGCATGACGTTAAACTGCATGGAATCCAATAATACCCTTCGTCCTAACCACATGAAGTTAAACTGTATATCTTTCGTCCTTACCGAATGACGTTAAACTGCATGGATAATAAAAATTAAAAATTCATTATTTCCCCCGTGTATGGACCAGAACTACACAGGGTGTATGCCTCGTCCTCACCGCATGACGTTAAACTGAACGGATTTCAGAGAACTATGTGTGGCTTGATTCCTGCCCTCACAGGATACGTAGTGATGCCAGGGTTCCCCGTCCTGGCCCAGCCCCTGAATAAAATATAAAAATGCCCCTTCCCCCGTGTACGGACCAGACCTACATGGGGTTCATTCCTCATCCTCACAGTATGACGTTAAACAGCACGAATTTCAAAGAACTACGTACGACTTGATTCCTACCCCCGCAGGATGCGTAGTGATGCCAGGATCCCCTATCATGGCCCATCCACTCCCAAATAATAGTTAAAAATTCCCTTGCCCCCGTGTATGGACCAGACCTGCACGGGTTGCATTCCTCGTCCTCACCGCATGACATTAAACTGCACGGATTTCAGAGAACTACGTACGGCTTGATTCCTGCCCCCGCAGGATACGTAGTGACGCCAGGATCCCTGATCCTGGCCTAGCCACTCCCAAATAAAAGTTAACAATACCCTTTCCCCCATGTATGGACCAGACCTGCACTGGGTGTGTACCCCGTCCTTACCGAACGACGTTAAACTGCACGGACAAGAAGTTTTAACAATTCCCCTCTCCCCCCATGAATGGACCAGACCTGAACGGGGTGTACTTCTTTCAGAGAACTATGTATGGCTTGATTCCTACTCTCTCAGGATACGTAGTGACGCCAGGGTTCCCTGTCCTGGACCAGCCACCTCCAGATGAAATAAAATAGAAGTTAGATGATGTCCCCTTCCCCCATGTATGGACCAGCTCTACACGGGGTGTACTTCTTCCAGAGAAATACGTACGGCTTGATTCCTTCCCTCGCAGGATACGTAGTGACGACAGGGTTCCCCATTATGGACCATCCCCCTGAATAAAAGATGAAAATTCCCTTTCCCCCCATGTACGGACCAGACCGGAACGAGGTGTACTCCTCGTCCTTACTGCACGGCGTAAGACTGCACGGATATAAAGATTTAAAAATGCTCCCTTTTCCCCTGTGTACGGACCAGACCGGAACAGGGTGTACTTTGTGTCCTTATCGCATGATGTTAAACTGCACAGACAATAATGTTAAAAATTCCCCCTTCCCCCGTGTACGGACCAGACCTGCCCAGGGTGTATACATTGTCCTTACCGCATGACGTTAAACTGCACGGACTTTTTCCTTACCACATAACGTTAAACTGCACGGACTTCATCCTTACCGCATGATGTTAAACTGCACAAACTTCGTCGCAACCCACCCAAGACACATGGCGATATGAGATGGAGATACTCCTTACACATTTAGATGCATCCTCTCCATACATCAGACTCCACGACCCGTATAATTATGGATATTCATAACCATTCATGGCTATCAGAATTGTAAATTCATCGACCCGTGGACACCTTTGCATGACTATGCATACCATGCCCTCAGCATCTCTGCATAATGATAGCCACTGGCTTGTCTACCAAAGGAAAGATTTCCACAGGCGACACTCTTCCTAGCTCCGTACACTTACCGGCCTCAGGGCCCCCATACCATACCTCCTGATCCAGAAGTTTATAGAAAAGTGTTTTACAAGTTCATTCCCCTTTTCACATCTAGGTGTCGCCAGGGTATCCCTATCTGGCTAGCCTATGTGTCCGCTAGTGGTTCACATAGCGACCTGCATAAACAAACATCAAGCCAGGACTAGGCTACTGTGACTCAACGGAAAATTGTAGTGAAGATGTTTCTTGTATACTTGGATACCATTATCCCCACATACCAAACTCTGCACTATGAGGGACCAAGAATCCTCATAATCATTCACGGCCATTGGAAGTGGAAAGTCATCGACCTGAGGAAATCTTTGTGCGACTATGCATACCATGCCCTCAGCGGCTCTGCATAATGATATCCCCTGGCTCTTCCATCAAAGGAAATATTTCCTTGGGCAGTACTCTTCCTAGCTCTGTATTCTTACCGGACTTAGAGCCCCCACACCACACCTCCTAATCTGGGAAAACTCAAAGTTACATTTTACGACCTTCATCCCTCACCTTGTTCCAAAAATATCAGATCATGTTGACCCAGTTATCCTTCGTGTGACTGTAGAAATAGTCACCCAATGGTCCATTCTCTATGACCGCTAAACTAGGAGTACCTCATCCTTACCGCACGATGTTAAACTGCATGGAGTGAAGGTACACCCCCATGCGCAAAATAAATCAGCACAGGGAGCTCTCTAAGCTTTAACATCAACCAAGGCCGAGTACGCCCGACATGTTCAAACATTTCCTTCCCCGATAACAGACTTTGTGGATCAGATAATTGCAGATCTTCATAACCATTCATGGCCATCAGAAGTGGAAAGTCATCGACCCAAAGAGACCTTTGCATGACTATTCATACCATGCCCTCAACAGCTCTGCATATTGATAGCCCCTGGCCCGTCTACCAAAGGCAAGATTTCCCCGGGCGATGCTCTTCCTAGGTCTGTATTCTTACCGGCCTCAGAGCCTCTGTGTCATCTCTCCTGATCCAAGAAGCCCCAGAACCATGATTTACACCATCAACCCCCATCCATGTCTTGTACATGCCAAGATACTCGGGCCCAGTTACATTCTAATCAAGAACGGCCTTTTTAACTACGTCCCCACCGCACGATGTTAAACAGCATGGTCAATCGTCCTTGTTGCACGACGTTAAACCGCACAGCATTGGAAAAGGAAAGAAAAATTACCCTCATCCTCGCTGCATGATGTTAAACTGCACAGCATCCTTTAATAATGCTCTTTGTCTTTACCGCACGACGCTAAACTGCATGGTCAAACCCGTCACGGGTTTAGTAAGGAACAGAGGCTTTTCTTTATCCTTTAGTGCATGGGTCAGACCGGCACAAGACACTATCTCACACCCGCGTGAGAAGGGATTACTTCACCCATTCTCGGGAAGTTTAGTCTAGATGTTTTCCCTGTATCCAGGCTCCCTTTCATCATAAACCGTACTCTGTACTCAGAAAAAGCCAGACTCTCATAAGCCACCCCTGGTGGTCCCAAATATCAACTTCCCTGAAGTTTCTTGGCTATCTGGGGAATACAATCATTGACCTAAGGACACATTTTCATGACTATACATACCATGCCCTCAGCGGATCTGCATATTGATCGCCCCTGGCCCATCTACCAAAGGTAGGATTTCCTTAGGCAATGCTTCTCTCCGTACGCCTCTTGGCCTCCAAGCCCCTATGTCTATCCCGGGATTCGGAAACCCTATGAGTTACAGTTTACCATCCTCTTTCACAACCCTTCCTGAATATGGTGGAATGTCTCTGACAAGATTATCGAGGACTAGGAGAAGCCGTTCCATTCTAGATGATGTCCCATCTGCATGACTTTAAACTGCACCAAGCCCCAACCGTCCTTTATGCTAGATAAATGCATAGGACATGAACCTTGCTTTCACACTCCGGATTGATACAGATGTTCTCAAAACCTTTCAGACATCACATACCCTTTCCAAGCCACCCCCGGTGGTTTTCATAATTCTCCAAGCCACCCATGGTGGTTTCCATAAGCTGGACTTTCATGAAGTCCTATGGCCATCAGAAATAAAGAGTCATTGACTTAAGGACACCTTTGCACGACTATGCATACCATGCCCTTAGCGGCTCTACATATTGATCACCCCTGGCCTGTCTACCGAAGGCAAGATTTCTTTAGGTGATTCTCCTCCTACCTCTGTACGCCGACGCAGCTCACATGCCTTGAGACATGCCTTTCATGTCGTTCAAATTTAAACATGTTTCCCCCCACGTGCATCTAAAGAGTATTGAGACATCTTTTAATCAGCTAAACCTCATTGGGGCCCTTTCCCCACCATATTTGGTCAATGTTATTCGACCTAAAACATCAGTAATGATAGTCTTAAAGGCGGGACTTTAAACTGCCCAAGAAAGGAGGCACAAAGCATGTTAGGCCTAAAACCCGAAAAGGGTGACCTAAGAAAAAGTCAGTCCATACCCGCTGGGTCCACACTAAATGGGCCCAGGAAAAATTAGGGAATTAAAAGAAAAGACAAATTTTTTGGGGTTTTCCTATAAAATCATAGCAATAGTTTAACTATGCTCGCTGGACCCCATGGTCTAGGAAAAAGTTAGAGCTTGTTTTCCTGAGTTATGATTAATCCTAATTCAGTGAATTGTCATTTACACAACAATTATTCTAAGTAAAAATCAAATTTCACAGCAACAAGTGATTGACAAAGACTCTATTTTGTTCGAACAAAAAGGGAGGACATCCACAAGCTGGGGTCTCTCCCTCACAAAAGAGAAAAGGGGGAGAGGGTTAAGTAAAACAGAGAGTAAAAGATTGTCTCGGATAGTCATAAAGGAGCCTGACTCGCTCTCTCCACCAGATCAGTAATTGTGCGATGGAGGTCGTTGCAAGACCGTTCCAACATGGCCTTCTCCCTGGATTCAAACTCAGCCACCGGATGAGTACACTCCACTATTGTTTGGAGATCGTTGATTCCTTTTCTGGTGTCTTCGAGATGACTGGTCATAGCTGACAACTGATTCTTCAACATCGTTACCCGTTCTTCACATTCATGCAACTTGGAGGATAGGATGGTCGCCTGATCTCGATAGGTCACCTCCTGTGCTATTAGCTGACAGAGTTGTATCGTGGCTTCCTCCAGGGCTCAGGTCCTGTAATGAGTGGTAGAAAAATGAGCAAGTTTATGTTCACTAGTGGCATCTTCCTCACGAGCCATGGAAACTTGGAAAGCAAGATAATGGAACTACCGATATTCAAAGCCACCCGACCCCAAACCTAGGAAGAGCTATCGAAGAGCTTTGTTCTTAGTTTCCATCTCATATAGAGGAGTTTCGGAAACGATCTCGCGGATCTGAGGCCAGGCCCACCAGCACACCGCCCGGTGGTCCGCCATGACACAAGGATCTTTGGTATCCTCACCAGATAACATAGGAATGAAATTTGGCATTGCAACCAGCGCAGGCATGTGCTCACTAGAAGTTGGTTCTAGAGCTAGAAATTTTGGAGCCTCTAACCCCGGTTCAGGCTTGGGGATCAAATTTCTAAGCCCGGTATCAACTGCAAAAATTTCTGAGATTGTCTCGATGGGACCCAGAACCACAGGGTTGTCCTCATCCATGTCCAAGAAGGATGAACCCGTCTGAACTTTGTCCATCGCAGGACTGGGAGAAGAAAATCCCCTGAGCCGCTTTGATCGACAAGCCATCAGTTGATCCTCCCTTAGAGCTGATGAGGAAGGTGCAGTGGGAGCAACAACCACAGTACCTCCTAATTTGGGAACCTGCCAAACGGCCTTCCCTAGGATCCCATTGGGATAGTATTTTTCCCACGTCTTTTCATACTCCATGGAAAGGTCGGCGGCTGCCCCCACGACAGGCTGGGGAATGCTCGCGTCAGATCCCTCTCGCGTCATCATCATCCACTATTGACGAAGTATGGCCGGGTGTAGTCCTCGAGCCCGAGGAGGGGGAAGGGAAGTTTGGACTTTCATACACCCAAACTGACGAGAAAAACGATACGGGACATACAGATCGCACAAAGAAACCCCTTCGATCTGCGCAGACAGAAATCCGTCCCACAGAGAGATCATGTAAGAATGCTCTTCCAGTCTCCCCCGGTGGTTGTCAACTAAGAAGCTAGAAGGGGTGGGGTAGGGAGTGAAAGAAAACTGGGAAAAGTCACTCAGAAGCTCAAGGACTTCACCAGGGATGAGGGATTTCAAGCGAACTCCAGCTATATTAAGTAGTATTGGCCGAAAAGTAGGAAGCGGGATGACCGTGTTGTGATGATACTCATAACAGTGACAATGATCCGCTACCCAGCCATACAAAAATTGAAATGTTCTACTCAGACGGAAGGGTGAACCACCCTTCTGCATGTGACCCAGTAGTTCATAAAAATGAGTCAATGTGGGCATGGCAAAATTCACCAGGCGTCCCTCTGCCAGCTCAACTGCAATCATCAGGGTGCAAGCCCTGACGCCAGGATTAATATCCCGAGAATGGAATAGCCACACGCTCAGGAACATAGCAAACAAACCTTCCAGCCAGAGCATAGGCGGCACACCGGGGTGCACCTCGTAACCCCATGAAAGGTAGTCGCCCACCTCCAGAACTGTCTAGTAGGAACCTGGGGATATTCGTGACTGTTGAGAAGGATGATTCCGGGGGTGCTTGATCTTCGGCACGGGACTAGTGGTATTCAGAAACAACCCTATCTAGGTACTATAGGGAATAATAGAGCAGGAACACAATGCCTGGCCCAGTGATTGCTCTTCCATAACCAGCAGATCCCTGGCCAACGAGGGCACTTGTTCGACGTCGTCCCATGCGTCAGAAGCAGGAAGAAATTCGTCATACATTTCACCGATAATCGGGAGTCCTCCTAAGTTATGGATATCCCACAGACTAATGCCAACTTCACCATGGGCAAGGTGGAAAGTATTAGTTCTTGAACACCAGCAACTGAGTAGGTCTGGCAGGACCAAGGATGGTGGGTAAATATCAAATTGGGAATCCCACACTACGGAGTATAAATTGACCGCTTCTAGTGATTTGGGAGACTCCCAGCAGTGATGATTAACCCAGAAAGACCAGGCCCAGTCATTTGAGAAGATCCCGCCAGACCGAAGATCCCACCTAAGAATCCACCCTGCATCGGGATCTACTCGATCAAGGTTGATAATGGAAGGGTAACTCTTGAAGATAGCTTTCTGAGAAAAGCTTCAGGTGTGCTAATAACTTTGGGTCCAAACAAAGCCTCTCAAAATGAAGGCGTCTTTCTGGTCATAGTCAGAAACTATCTCCCCCGATTGGGTAAGATTCGCCTGAATACACTTGGACGACGCTTCCAAGAAACGAGAAGGAAGACCTGAGAAAGTGGGGGGAATAGGGACATCGTCTTAAAGACTGAATCCACGAAGCGGAAGCCAATTTTATAGTGGATAATCCAAGAACTCAGAAGGGAGCAAGTCTTTCAAGACACCATCGCCAGGAATGATGGAATGACTAGGGTCCTCTTGGATGTTCTCCACTCTACAAATCATTACTAAACGTCTCCCTGAACCAATTGGGAGAGGCTCTGTAGTAGGACTTGGTGTAGAACGAGGGGGAACCATATTATCTCCCTGCACAATGAAAGCCAACAAATGGTTAGTCCAAAAATAATGAATCTTGGACAAAATAGAAAATATATGGCTAAGGATATGTTGAGAAGCCTTCGTAGCAAAATCCACAAGGAGGCCTCAAAGGATGGTTTGCGATGACAGCATCCCGTGAACCAGCCCTTTGCGAAAGCAGTCCGCAAAACACTGGCCCGCGGAGCATTGGCCAGGAAACCACGGACGAGGTTTCTCTGTGGAATTTCAATCCTGAGTTCAAGTGGTTAAGTTCGGAATACTTATAAACTTTTAAAGTTCAGAATATTTTAGTCCGCGGAGCATCGAAACCGTGGAGCACCAAAACCGCAAAGCAAGTTCCTACGCGGCCCATCGTAACTTACTTTTTAATCAATTAAAAGTGTTGGTTCGCGGCTGGGACTATGATCCGAAGATGAAGAATGGAGAGAATGAAAAATGGTTCATGGAAGTAGCAGTCCGTCTGCGGACGAAGCGATTCACGAAGGAACAATCCCACGGAGCTAGAAAAGTGAAAAAAGCTCTGGCTTCATGAAGAATCTGGTAGAAGTCAAATGAAAGGGCCCTTCGTATTTATAGGCGTGGTCCCCTACCGGGTCCACCTCTCTACTACGAACCACCTGAGTTTCAGGACCACTCTGCATCGGAATAGCCTCCTCTTCGTTCCGATCGGACCCCATTCCGATGGTGTCCATTTTTAGGGTCCTGAAAAATCCGAAAAGGAGAACGATGATCCCCTTTAACTCAAGGGAGTTTGGGCCCAATTTCCCCTCAAAAGGGATCAAAAAATGTGGAAAACACTCAAGGATGGCGAAGGAGGAACTGGTCTACGGACCGGTATAATGTTAACGACGCACGTCCAGTTCGGAGAAGCATCCCTCCTCCGCAGACCATTATCATTCGTGAAATGGAGGCAGAGACCCTCCACGGGTGCAAAGCAAGGAGGGCGCCAATCCGGTTCACCAACATGAACCATCCCAGCCGCGAGCCATGTCAACCGGCCTGAACTGCCTCCGTTGTCATTTGTGAAATGGAGGAAGAACCCTCTGCGGCCACGAAGCGCTCCCCTCGTTCAGTTCATAGGGAGGGGGAGAAGCGCTCAATACCCACCATGAATTACGGATTGACCAAGTCAGCTGTAAACTGGGTATTTGGTCATGGGCCTCTGCAAAAGGTGTCACGTGACTGCAGATACATCTCTTTCCCCACTCTATAAAAGGAGACCGAGGGGGGAAGGAGAGGAGGATTTTAGGATTCGAAAGGAGGACGGAAAGGAGATCGATCAGATTCGGGTGGAAGGATTTCGAAGGAAGGATTAGGACTTCGAAAGTTCCAGTTCGTGAACCAGAGCAGGTATGAACCTAGGAATGAACTAATAAGGAACCGAAAATACATAATAATTTGGTGAACCGCGAACTCAAAATAACATAAAAAGAGAATACCACAAACCATATCCCCTCCGCGGATGCACTCCCCGTGGACCAGGGAGTTTATGACTCTTTTCCGATCCGTCGTGCCGCGTAGCACCCTCCTACGCGGGTGAATCCCCGACCGATGAGCCTCCGGCCTGCGCTGCCCTTGGTCGCCGCTGCCTGCATGGAACCCTCCACAGACCACCCTGGTTCACAGATTGAACCCAGAGCCGCGAACCACCTTGGTTCGCGAGATTCCCATCAGTCCGTGGACCACCATGGTTCGCAGATCGAACTCAGAGTCGTGAACCACCTTGGTTCACGGGATGCCAATCAGTCTGCGAACCCTCCTAGTTCGTGGACGGCCAGTCAGTCTGCAGACCCTCCTAGTTCGCGGACGGCCTCTCAGTCCGCGGACCACCCTGGTTCGCGGACGGCCCCTCCAGCCTCATATCACTTACCTATGTGAAGGGCACCAAAACCTTCGAAGTTCCCATTCCCCGAGCCACATAAGATCCTCCTGATCTGGCCTGATTTTCCGTGAGTCCCTCATTTGCCTACTCATCGGTCCCGAGCTGAGTCCTCCACCAGAGCCACCGGATCCGTGTGGTGTAACCCTCAGGCGCACCAGCGCGCCATTTGAGTTCACATACCCATGGTAAATAGGGTAAAAGGGGTTTCCCCGACCCTTGGGTGGATTCCAGAAGCATTCCTGGGTTCACATTCCCACGGTAATGTGGGGTCTGATCCTAAGAGCCCCCTTCCTACCTCTACTCGCCAGGATGGGGGACTGCACGCTTTGGTAGTCAAGCACTTCTCCCCTTATCGGAGAGGGGGCAGCGTACCCATCAGAAGGCAGTCGTCCCCATGCACCTCGGTACTTCCCTGGGTACTTCCTCGGGGAACAAGTGAGGTGATGGGAACAGGAGCACCCATTTCCCTCTTTCACTGCGTTTTGTCACCATGAGCGTCCATCCCAGAGTAATCCCTGACTTTATGGGCCACCCTATGCGTAATCCCCACTCCACTTCTCACGGATACACCTTTCACAACATGATCCTCTGGTCCCTGCTGCCTCTTGTTTCTCACACCGAGCATGACTCACATGGTCTTAGAGTAAGCATCGATCATGACATCCTTTTATGGGACTCCTCATAGTTTAAGCCACAATCCATCACCCTGGGCCTCCTCAGAGTGTAATCCCCAATCCATCACCCTGGGCCTCCTCATAGTGTATGCCCCAATCCAACATTATGGGCCTCCTCAGAGTGTAAGCCCCAATCCATCATTCTGGGCTGCCTCGGAGTGTAATTCCCAAGCCAATGAAAACTACATGGAATTTGATCCCTTCCTCCTATGTAGGTTACATAGGAATCCTCCGAGAGGTTCAAGCCCGACCACCTTCGGACCCCCGGGTCCACATTCACGTCGGTTCTCCGACACTCCCATTCAAACTACGTGGACTTTGATCCCTGTCCCCTAGGCAGGGTACGTAGGAAGCCTCTATGAGGTTCAAGCCAGTCGATCTGACTATCTTCACATCGGTTCACCGAGCTGCTCCTAGAACCGTCTCAATGAGTCCCGACTCCTTGGGGTCATTAATCCAATGAGGGATGGTAAACCTCCGGCATAAATTATTTTGAACCCCTGCGTTCAGCTGACCATTGCCCACCAGGGTTAAATCTGTGGATACTATGTTTGGGTATAAACCAAAGATTCATGAACATATAAATACGTCTTAAATCTATAAGAGAGTGCTGTAACATGCAATAATTCCCCCCAAAAGGGTGTGATGATCCTGACTTCCCATCCCCTCGACCAATGTGAGTTCTTAAGCATCGCTGGTCAGACCATCTGACGAACGCTTGCCTTTGGAAAGCAGGTCCATCCATCATCGGATATGGAGCCGTTGGGTGTTTCGAGGTCAAAACCACAAAACAAATTTAATATACATACATATATATATATATATGTTATATGATATTTTAAGTTTTAAAAAGTTCATGGACAATGTTTTCAATAATAGCATAAGTCATAAAATATATATAAACACATTGGATGCTCTACTCCCATGAATCCCCTTTGGTCCCCCTATATAGATATTTTTAGTCATCATCTTACTATAAAATTTCAATATCTAGTGCATTCATTTAAAATATTTAACTACATATTAATAATGGATACATTCAATAAAGTGTAAATATAGTTTTGTTAATTAATAATTGGAGACATGTAATGTTGTCACTTATTACAAATCATTGAACCATCCATTGTAACTAAGAAAAATAACAAAACCCTTTATATTATGTTTGAAAAAAAATTATTATAAATTGAACCTACCATTATGATCTATTAAAAAAACATGATGATAATTCATTGAAGAAACTTATTATAAATCAATGAACCAACCACTGTATCGAACGTTTTGTCTTTTTCCTATGGTTATTTTTATCTTTTTACCATATAAATTAAGAAATTAGTATAAAAAAATTAGATGTTAATGTTATCATATTAAAGTAAATACTGATAATGGTGACACACCAAAATCCTATTAATGGTAACCAAGTCATGGTTTTAATGTTAGAGGTTTTCATCATGGATGATTCATCTATGAATGAATGCATGCTTTCATAACTTCAAATACTACTAAAAGAAATATAAAAGGTATGTGAAAAATTGTACCCTATATAGTAGGGGTATAATTTCTTTCCAATTTTTCTAGTTTACTCCTTATAAAAATACTATAATGACTATCCTATATTTTATTGTGGCTAACATCTCTAAAACTCTTCAATCAAACTATTACTAAAAAATTATACAATTAAAAATACACTTCAAATTATAAATCATGGCATTTATATTGATTTAATTAATGTAAAAAACATAATCATCACATGTTATAATAAATTTAACCTACAAATCATATTCCATTTTTATAAAACTATCTTACAATAGTTACAATTAATTTTACTTATATTTATATAATTAAAGATTTAAAAAACTCTATATAGATTATAATTTTTTTCTTCTTAGTTGGCCATATTGTTATCTGCTTCCATATTTAATATTACTTCTCCTTTATCTTCTACAAACTCCCTAACAACACTAATATTTTCAATGTCATTCTATAATAGAAATTCATTTTTTTTGTTGATGGGGATTATTGTAACAAATTACTTCTCCTTCATCACCCATATCAAACATGTCTCTCGGTTTCATTTGGACAAAAACACTACACCCATCCTAAATGATATCATCAACATAATATTCTATTTTTCATTGGGTGTCTAAAATATATGGATTAGGTTCCTCATTCCCACCTATATCAGTCATCCAAGAGAAGTTTTCTAAAGTAAACTATAATGAATCTTTCCTTACACCCCTATTAATATAGACCTATTCGAATTTGAATAACACAACAACAAAAATTATATGATAATTTAATTTTATAGTATCAAAAAAAAATTCATAGTATCCCTAATTTTCAGCTATAAATATGATGTTTTCCAATTTTTTCAAACCTTATTTATGATATCTATTATAAAACATGAAACAACCAATATAGTAAGTATCTAATCTCCCATAATTGTTAAGAGTGCCTCGAGCTAATTACATCAAATATTATAATAGATGAACTCAATTATAATAATTGATTATCTATAAAAATTGAAATAAAATAATGTTACTTATACTAAAGATTTAATAACTTACTAAAAATGGGTATTAGAATAAGAACTTACATGACATATAAACCATTCAATAATATCTATGTCAACCAATTTATTTTTATATATGCCTCATTTTGATTTTAACTCCTAAGAAATATTTCATTTATGTCCTCAGATATTTTATATATGGATCATCAATATAATTATTATGCAACATGTATCTATGTTCTTATCTTAACAATAAACCATTCAATATAAATGAAGAGAATTTTATAACTTCTTGACCTGAAGTTGGAAACATTTATGATTTATCCTTATCTTGAAAATAACTTATATTATCATCATCATATAAAACTTAGTTGATTGTTAACTCTATAAAATCTAAGTACCTTGAACATAATTTTAATCACTCTTTTGCTGGGTAACCATCGGTAATAAAACCTTCTGAATAAGATTTATTTTTCACATAATACTTCAAATGGCCAAGATAGCTAATGTTTAAGAGTAATAAATTAATAAATAAACCTAATAGGTATTGATTTATAAAATTATAATAAATTGATAAAAATAAAATTTAAATTAAGTACCTTCTAGTGGGATGAATCTATTGATAATATATGTTTCTTCAAAATAAATAAGTATCTACTAAATTCATCTCATTTCTTTAGAAATTGGATTTTGTCTTAGTGATAAGCACCCAATGATCCTTCTTCAAATACCCTAGTTTAAAAATTGGGTAGTGGAAGGACTTTCATGGTATTGTAGTAGTAATGTAGCACTATAGAAATGTGGTTACTATAGCCGGTACTGTAATGTGGTATTGTAACAATTGTACTATTCATATGAATTTTGATTTTAAGCCATATATTTGGAATTTTGAGCCATGTATGGTGACCTGTGGGATTTTTATGGGAGGAGCTTCAAGTTTGGTCAAGTAAAAAATGATGTAACAATGTTCAAATTGAAGGAAGTTGGATGCGGAAGGGCTATCTTGGAGTGGTTGTGCCCATATCTTTTTAGTGATCCTACATGGGGCAATGATGGTAGACCATTTATATGACTCAAAGGATATTTGGTATAGGAATATATCGAGAAGGATGGTAGGGGTTATTCTAGTGTTGGATCAATGGGTTTTTATCCAAGGCCTATGTTCTTCTGGGCCTTTGGTCCATGTATTCTTCAAGTCCTTTGGGTCTTTCAACTTTTAAGTTGTGTAAGGGTTTTCTTTCAACCCGGTTAAAAAGAGTGTTTATCTAGATAATAAAATATATATAAATTACTTCATTCAAAGGATCATATCATATCAATACCAAACTAATTTTCATCAACTAAAATATCCAAGGTTATTACTTTCCTTTCATTAATAATAATTACTAT
This sequence comes from Viscum album, assembly GCA_963277665.1. Taxonomy (NCBI): domain Eukaryota; kingdom Viridiplantae; phylum Streptophyta; class Magnoliopsida; order Santalales; family Viscaceae; genus Viscum; species Viscum album. Next base: position 471,166,013 of record OY728132.1, read on the forward strand.
GATAAAGAGATGTTTTCTTAGAAAAATGAACTCAGGTTTCTTGTTTTTCTGGTTGGGATTTGATAAAAAATATCATCTAGTTATTGATAATATCATATCATCTTATTGGGTATGCCCTGCTTCATACATCACTTTTCTTTTAATCCTATAATGCATTTAATATTTCATGTATAAGTTACATTGAGTGTTTTTTAACCATTCAAGGAATCAATGAAAAAAATAGGGGTTTAAAATTTTTAGAGTGAATCAATGAAAAAAGGTAAAATCAAAGAATCAATGAAAAAACCCATTCTAATAATCAGTTTCCTATGTCAATGTCAACATTTTCCTTATAATGAGAAATAATTTTAAGTTTTTATACATACTTTAGTTTAAAATAATATAATATTTTTTTAAAATATACTTCTATAAATATGAATTTATAATTGATCATTTAATTAATGATTTATTACATATATTCTAATTTAATAGCAATATATAAGTTCATAATAAAATATTCTAATAAATTTCATAAAAACTACTAAATTTATGGTTCAAAAATAATATCAAAAAATAAAAATTATATTTTTGTTAAATAATTCAAAAAAATTGAAGGTAATAACCTATATGGAAAATAGTCGACAATATTTACATAATCACAAGACATTTATAAATTTATAACCTAATGAATTGACCATTGGTGAAAAAAATCTAAATTTGACACATAATTATCATAAATTATCAAGTTTATATACTATTTAATATATAATATGTATAAATAACATGAGATTAAATATATATATGTAACTTATAAATTCCTTAAACTTTGAAATATATTATTTTCAAATAACTCTAATTCTACACACCTATAAATTCATCAATGAACATTGAGTATTGGTAAAACAATCAATGAATTAATAAAGATAAAATAAAATAGGTTTTCTAAATTTTAACACCTAACCAATAAAAAATAATATTGAAATCAAGGAATCAATGGGATAAATTATAGGGGAGGAGCCAATTGAAGTAAGCGAAGAGTGTAAGAACCCAGTTTTTCACTTAGGTACAGATCCTTTTAATTTTGGTCTAATTATATTTTATGGACATAATATGGATACCTAATGAGTTATAAAAGGTCTTGGGGTGTCTATTGCTTCTACACAGTAGGAGGGCATGCGGTTTTCTCAAACTATGTGATTTGGGGCGCATGGTCATGTGAAAATTGCGAAGGGGTTTTGTACGGATGGCGCATGGTTTCCCTAACCATGTGGCCTAACCATGAGGGTGCCCCTTCCTATAGCTTACCATGAACGTTTGACACACAGTTTGGAAAACTGTGCAGCCAAACCAAGTGAAGGCTTATTTTGGGTGAATTTACGGTTTTACCCTTAATGATCTAGTTAAGTTCACCCCTCCTTTATTTTTCCTTTCTAGGGGATAGAAACATAAATTTTCCTCTATTTGAAGCCTAGAATCCCTATACACTAGAATTTTAGATCAATAATCTACCCATAATATATTTTATCATTGTTCATCTCATTGGATCCAGACCAATAACATCTTGATTCCTTTTTAATCTTTCATCATTCTTCTTCATATCGAAGATGCTATTTATATGCAGGATCATATGCCCCAATTTTAGGTTATTGATCCATTAATAAAATATCATCTAATATAGGTTGAACTAGAGGCCGATACTGGATGATAAGATTCATACGAGTATGAGTTAGGTGGTCTAAAACACATCCCTCAAGTTTTTTTGTTTTATTAATTGTCATGTGGTCATGCTGATTTCACTGGGAGTTTCTTATTCAATTAATATATCTTACTTATAGTCATTAGAATCATGTATTAATACCCATGCCATAAATTCTATTCATTATTGTTGGTTATATTCACAAATATAATTACCCCATGTAGGGTGATTTTCCATATTTGAGCTTTTAGGGGTTTAACATGTTTGTATGATCCACCGTTCAAGTGTGATTTAGCTTGAAAATGTTAACGGAAAGCCTCCTTTAATTGGATGACTATTGAATTTTAATAGTTAGCCTTAAATGTCAATTGACCCACCTAATATAAGTGCTTCAAATTGATTAATCAATTGTAAATGGAATTGGAAGGTATATTATATATATATGATGTGGCCTAATTGAACAAAAATGAATTTTTGGTTGTATGTTGTAGCACCCCTTTCCACTTATGATAGAAGGTAGTGGAATGAACCTAAGGAATTGAATATGACTTAAATGAAATTTATTTAATGGTTCTATTCCCATTATACTTGTCAAACTAATAAAAGGTAAGGTTTGAACTACATAAACTTATTTAATGATTATGACTCAAGCACACGAGCCTCAGCCCAGTTGTTGAGGTATCCTTAAGTGCATCCACAAGACCCAGGTTCAAAACCAGATAGAGGCATATTTCCAGGGGTAATGTAGTAGTACTATAGCAGGCACTATAGTAGTACTATAGCAGAACTGTACATTGTGCGGGCACTGTAGCAGGTAATGTAGCTAGTACTGTTCGGTATTGTAGCAGCTAGAACTATTCACCTTGGGCCACTGGTTTGGGCTTAGAGTCCTTAATTATTTTGGGCCACCCAATCCTTTGGGTCAATAGGGATTTCGGGCCACCTTTAAGGCCTTTGGGCCACCTCAAGGCCTTTGGGACACATACAGTTTCCCCAGACACACTACAAAAAAGGGCAGCCCCATAAGAGGATTCAGAGCAGGTGCACTCACCAGAGCAGATCCAAATGAATTTTTTAGAATGAGAGGGTATGGCTATGCCATCGAGACCAGCTTGTTCTTGCACGGGAAGCCTATCCAGATGGCCATGCAAAGGTGGAGAGCTACTATCATGATGCAGATTCTGGGGAGGGGTAGTTCCTTGTAGATAGTCTGGTAGAATTCTCTAAGACCTTCAGGTCATGTAATCTCCTAAACCTATGGGCCATGTAATCTCTGAGCCTACAGGCCTTGTAAGGGTTCCCCCTCATCCCTTGAAAGGGGGGTTATCAAAAATCAATAAAAAATTAAGGTCTTCGGACCATTTGGGGGAATGATTACGACTCAAATTAATTATAAATGATTTCATGTCTTGAGATGCCTTGTCACTCGTATGAAAGGCATGGAATGAGCCTTTGACTTTTTAAATGGAATAATTATTATATGAACTAATTAAATAAATTAATTAATTGTGAGGTTCCTTGTAAATGGACCTTGATATATATTTATAGAAGTGGTCAGACTCAAGTTAGCTTCTGGATTCCTAAGGGAATGCCTTGAGTGCTCAGGGATTCCATTCTGATTCAAGGATGTTAGTTTCCTTAGTTGATACCCACCTTGGAACCTTATCCTAATATATTATTTTATTCTCAATATGACACCATAGGATCCATCCTTTACTATTATAGGATGCCTTGGACACACTCCTTATATACAGTATGGATTCTACAGACATGAGGTTCCTTGGTTACATCCTTAGGCCTAGTCATATCTTATACCATTTTACCTTGGATGTATTCCTTAGACTAGATTAGATCATACTATTGTGGAATTCCTTCGATGATGCTCCTTGTATCACACTCTTACCCCTTATCTAGGCTACAGTTACTACTAATTTGGAAACCCTTGAGGTCTAGGTTTCCTTGGTTATCACCTTGGAACCTCTTCATTATAAATAACATCAAGGATTCCTTGTTCACCTTGGATCCTTCACTATAATGTTAGTTCTAGTGTTACCTCATGTGACTTAATTATAAACTAGAACTTAAGTTAACTAATGAACTGGTTACATGTTCAAACACCAGCTGAGGGATGAAGCAGGTACTTGGATATTAACATTAATGTATTACTTTACTTTTATATATGCATGATTACACACTATTTTAGTTTATATTACTTGGACTATATGTTATAGATTTTATTTTTGGTGGCCTACTGATATTTATCTCACACTCTATTCAGGACACAATTGGTACCTAGGAAGACTATATGTATGGAGGTGTTGATAAAGGAAAGCATATCGCTTTGGACACCTTATTGCTTTCTTGGGATGGAGATGGTAGCAGATGACTGAGATGGAGATTAGGATTATTGGATAGTTTTTGGATTAATTTTTGATAATTTTTTTATATAATGTATAATCTATTACTTTGTATCCATGTTTTCTAGCTTTATATATACATTAAATATCATCATCAACTTTTATATCTGATTACTAGTTTCTTAGTTTTTTATATCTTTAGTCTACTTCTATTGTTCCATCTGTTTACTTATATTGCATCCACTATTTACCTAATATATTATATTCAACCATTGTGCTACACTCTGGTAATGAATTAATAGTCTCCCTATAAACACACCCTAGTCCCTCACTACTAATCAGTAGCCTCTAGCATTTGGGGAGATTCATTTAAGGCCATGTGTCCAACTGGTCTCAAGGAACCTTCAGTCACATATGGGTCTCGGAAATCACAAAGTGGTATGAAAGGGTTTAATTTCTTTCTTTACTATTTATAGACAATATATTAGAGATTATAAATTCTTTGAACTTGGTTATAAGTCATGTTTGGGAATCATGAACCCATGTTTGGGGTAAATGATGAGTTTCTTGAATTATAAGTTTTGTTCTTTTTTTGCATATTACATTTGATATCATTTCACCACTAGGTGACTCACATGCTACTGGTGTTTTTAATTATTCTTCTGATTAATAATTTTATTTCATCCTTGGACCGATGATATTATGGCAAGGAGCATTGTTACATGAATCGTCATAGGCAAATATAATTTGCATGTCATGCATATTTTCATGACATATTGTTGAATTTAACTCTTTTCATTGATTGATATTTCTATTATTATTAAGTGATCTTTTTTTAATAGATATACTTGTGATACTCTTCAATACAATTGAGTTATTTCTATTTTTAATTCATGATGTGTTATGGTCCCTCATGGGTGGGAATGAGTAATTTACTGATTCAAGCCATTAGAATGATCTTAAATGGGTTTAATTTTCAATGATAAGGTGTATGGGCCCTAATTCACTGGGAATGAAAATTTATTCTATACGAACCATGATATATGAAAATTAGAAAATGGAAATTGAAAAGTAAAACTTGGCTGATTAAAATGGAACAGTTTCCAGTAAATTATGAGGCAAGGTATAGTTGACCCTTCATTTATTGTAACCCTTGTAATTTTTACATGAGAACATACTAGTTCCTAGCCTTCTAATTGAGTATTTAGGGTAGTATACCTTGGGTAGTGATCTCTTTCTTACATTATGCTTCTGTTGATGTGTCTAACTATCTTCTTAAGGTTTGTTCTGAGGCATGTTCTTAGCATTTATAGACCAATTCCTCCATGATATTCTCATGTTGTACGCTAGGAGGGTGGTGATGACCAAGATCCATACATTTTGGGACCTGAGATTCTAGTCTTACTACCATGAGTGCCACTTGAGGTGTCACTTGTTGTACCTGATTTGAACACTGACACTCAGCTTTGTGATAGTTTCCTATGTATGATGTAGTTCATATAATGTAATCCATGACCTACACCTACAATGGTTGATCTGACCCCTGAGTTCCAGCAGCAACATCCTCCTACTATCTAAGGGAATGGCATTCAACGGGTTGTTAAGTCTTTGATAGAGGCCACTTTATCTATCTTTGAGCATCTAGAGATTCCTCTAGTGTGGAGGGTCACTCTTGTTACTTACATGCTGAATGATTCAAATAAGCGTTGGTGGGATGTGATTACCTAGGTTGGTCATCATTAGGGAATGTTATGGGATGATTTCTATAATAATTATATGACTACTTCTTTCCTCAAATGTTGAGTACTAACCCAGGTAGAGAGTTCATGCATCTCGATCAAGGTTCAATTTCAGTTATGGATTATTCAACATGTTTCAATCAGTTACAACACTTTGTACCTCTTATAGATGGTGATGAGATTTTGCGTTCAAGACGCTTCAAGGATGGGATCCAGTATTCCATCCATAATCAGGTGTATGTATTTCACCTACCTAAATTTTTTGAAATAGTAAATTATGATCTTATCACTAAACACAACCTGAGTGATGGAGATAGTACTGGGCATAGAGGATCAGTGGAGAGGCAGTCCAGAAGTTCTTTTGGTAGCATAAAGTAATCCATCAAGTTTTCTTAATATGAAAGTGGCAGCCAAAGTATGCATAGTTGTAGCTCCATGGTGTGTCGTCAGTGTGAAAGAGACCCACTGGAGTGTCAGTATTGAGGCTATATGGGGAATATTCAGATATTATTTCAAACCTTTCCATCAGATTATAGTTGAAGAGGTTTCACACCAGCTCCACCTTTAGGGGTAGGTTCTTTTATACTTCTCCAGGATGAGAGTTGGAGTAGAACTGAAAGGACTATATGAGGAGGAGGTCATAGTCATAGTATCCAATATTATGATCACCATTAGCACCAACAGAGTGGTTTTTATCATGGTAGTCCATTTGTTGCATAGTGTTGTGGATCAAGTTGGTTGCATGCACTAAAACAAATACCTGAGGATCAGGATACAGGAATAGTATGAGTTACTATTCTAGTAGCCTCTACTATAGTATATACTTTATTTGATATAGGTTCTTCACACTCCTTTATCTCTTTATCTATCATGGTAATTCTTAATATGGAAATACAGTATTACTATGATGTAATGGCCCTAGATACTCCATTGGGAGTATGGTCAGAGGGTATATTCTAATGCTGGGACTATCCCCTTGAGGTAGGTAGTTACCCTTTCTTATGGGACCTATTTTTTCTTGAGATGAAAGGATCCAATGTCATTCTTAAGATGGATTGGTTGGTTCGATATCATGCCTTTTTGGACTGTTATCACTGCAGGGTATCATTTACATCACCAGAGGGAAATAGTTATCTACATAAGGTTGAGTGGGATGTCTAGGCTAGTAAAACTGGACCAAAGTATCAAGTTCTAGGTAGAGTGGCTACCCATATTTCTAATATCTTTATAGAGGATCAAGGATTACTTTAGGATGAATTCCCTCCAGTGGTAGATCATTTCATAGATTCATTTTTGAAGTTCCAAGGATCAAATAACAACTGAGAAGGGGGGTTGAATCAGTTTTTTAACTTTTTATAAGTTTCAAAACTTTAAGAAACTTAACCCTTGCAACCTGTTAAGATTTATTTCTTTATCAACCTTCAGCAAGAAACTCAAGCATGTAAGAAAGGAAAATCAAGAGAGGCACACAATATTTACAAGGTTCGGCCTCAATAAGGGAACCTACGTCATTTCCATAGCCACTCCCGTGGGTCTATGGAAATCCACTATAATGAAGAAGTGAATACAACTTGTGTCAACTCCCGTTGGACATCTTCTATATCCCGATAGGAAAGATTATAATGAATCCCGTCAGTTTACAATGTTTCCTTAAATAAAAAATGATCCAAACACAAGAATAAGAACTTTGTTAAGATGCTCCACAAAAGCTCACTCCGAATCTTTAATCCGATTTCTTGAATCCAATTTTTCTGAAATCGGTCTTCTTAGCAAGATAAGATGATTTCGCACAAGTGCTCACTCTGAATCTTCAATCTGATTTCTTGAATCTGATTTTCTGTAATAGGTCTTCTCAGAAAGATAAGATGATTCCGCACAAGTGCTCACTCCGAATCCTCAATCCAATTTCTTGAATTTGATTTTATGTAATCGGTCTTCACAGTAAGATATGATGATTTTGATTCTCTTCTTCTCAAAAACTCAAGGAAACTTCTTCAAGATGGTAGTAACTTTTCACTAAGAATTCTCCAGTGCTCCGCCTTTTCCATGTGTGTAAAACATGAAAATGAGCAAATGATCTGAGTATATATTTATAGGAAACTCATAAAATAAAGGTAGGAATCTTGAAAATCTTTCCCGCTTCCTCAAATTTCAAAAACACCGTAATTATCTCACTTTTAAACTTCAATCTTTGAATTATTCAAATCTACTTAAATTTCTCTGAGATTTATGCAAAGTTGAAATTCAGGTTTTCTCAACATGCTTCTTAGGATTGTCATTCCGGATTTCTCAACATGCTACTCAAGATTTTCATTCCAGATTTCTAGCTCAAGAAATAGAATCCGAATTTCTGGCTCAGGAAGTAGACTCTGAATATCTGGCTCAAGAAGTAGACTCTAAATTCCTTGCTTAGGAAGTTGACTCTGAATTTCTCATTCAGAAAGTAGAATATGAATTTCTGGTTCAATAAGTGGACTCCAAATTTCTGGATCAGGAAGTAGACTCCGAATTTCTGGTTCATGAAGTAGACTCTGAATTTTTGGCTCAGGAAGTAGAATCCAAATTTCTGGTTCATGAATTAGACTCCAAATTTTTGGTTTAGGAAATAGACTCTGAATTTCTAGATCAGGAAGTAGACGCTGAATTTCTCGTTCAGGAGGTAGACTCCGAATTTCTTGTTCAGGAAGTAGACTCCGAATTTATGGTTCAGGAAGTAGACTCCGAATTTCTTGCTCAGGAAGTAGACTCCAAATTTATGGCTCAGGAAGTAGACTTTGAATTTCTGTCTTAGAAAGTAGACTCGAAATTTCTAGCTTAGGAAGTAGACTCTGAATTTCTGGCTCAGGAAGTAGACTCTGAATTTCTGGCTCAGGAAGTAGACTCTGAATTTCTTACTCAGGAAGTAGACTCCAAATTTCTGACTCAGGAAGTAGACTCTGAATTTTGGCTCAGGAATTGGTTCAGGAAAAACTATTTCAAGAAAACTGGTTTAGGAAAAATAGGTTTAGCAAACAGGTTCAGGAAAATAGGTTCAGTAAAACAGGTTCAGGAAAATAGGTTCAGGAAAAAACTGGTTCCGAATTTTCTCAGAATTTTTCTTTGTGAAAAACATCAATCCTCTTCACCATTTCTTCAACAGCGTTTATCATGAAACTTTTCATGATTTGTGAGAACTTTAAGACCAGCAATGCAACTTATGATTAAGTTTATAAAGTTTAAGACACTTTCTTAACTTCTAACTTCTTATTCTTCAACATAATCTTCTTTAAGGAAATCTTCAGCAACCAAAAACTTCAAATTTCTGTAACTCAAAAACATTCTTCAACAAAAATATTAATTGTCAACAAATACAAAACTTTGTTAAACAAAACACCATAAAGGTTCTTCAATCTCCCCCTTTGGATTTGTTGGCAACCCATGTTAATAAGTTTTCACCTCTCAAAAAAACATCTCAAGTTCTTGAATTTTACGAAAACATATCCTTTCTTAAAAATAGTGTCCTAACACCACACTACTGGATAAAGTATTGTTTTTTAAGAATTTTCATACCTCGGTGAGAAGAAAATTTTGCGGCCATGTAAAGATAAACTTTACCTTACTCAAAAATCCCCCTCAAATTTTATCTTTCTCTTTCTCACTTTTCTTTTCCTCTCTCATTTTTCTTTCTCTCTCCCCCATTATAAGATAACCACAACTTTAGATTCATAAAAGAAATCTTACTCTCCTTATTTGTCAACATAATCCAAAGAATGGTGGGGGGGAACTTCCTTATGAGTTTTAGGAAGTCTTGGGAGGAGGTTGAACATGGATTTGAAGCCTCAGTTCAACAAACCTTTCCTTTGACATTGCTTTTGTGAAAATATCAGCAATCTGATACTTTGTTGAAATATATTCCATCCAGACTTCTCCAACAGCAGCTTTCTCTTTTAAAAAATGATACTTTATATCAATATGATTTGATCTTGAATGTTGAATAGGATTCTTGGAAAGATCAATGGCACTTTGATTATCACAGAGTATTTTCAAAGGTTTAGAAACTTTCACTTTCAAATCTTCCAGCTGAACTTTCATCCACATCATTTGAGTACAATCTTGAGTAGCTGAAACATATTCAAATTCAACTGTACTTAGAGTTATTGAACTTTGTTTCTTTCTATACCAACTCACACAGCATTCCCCTAAGAAAAATTTTCCTCCTGATGTTGATTTTCTATCATTACAATCACTAGCCCAATCGGCATCAGTATAACCATGAAACTTCATCTTATTGTTCCTATTGTATAACAACCCATGTGAATTTGTTCCTTTAACATATATCATAATCCTCTTAACTTCCAACATATGTGATTATTTTGGATTACTTTGATATCGGGAACAGAGAGTAACAACATAAGCAATATTAGGTCTTGAAGCTGTAAGATAAAGAAGACTTCCTATTAACTTTCGAAAGTATTTCTGATTCACATTGTTCCCTGACTCATCTTTACTCAACTTTGTGCTCACTGAGATAGGGGTTTAAACTTCTTTTGATTCTTCCATACCAAAATTCTTTAACAGTACCTTGGCATACTTTTCTTGGGATAAGAAATTGTAGTTTTCTTGTTGTTGAACTTGTAAGACAAGAAAGAAAGTTAATTCCTCCAACATTGATATTTCAAAAAAAATTATTCATCTCTTAAGAAAACTCTTCACAAACCTTTTATTCATCTCCAAAAAAAATTATATCATCCACATAAATGATTACAATTAAAGTTCCAGAATCAACATCTTTAACATACAAGTTGCTATCAACCTTTCCTTTAGAAAAGTTCATCTTTCTCAAAGAATTTTCAAGCTTAGAATACCATGCTCGTGGAGCTTGTTTCAGCCAATACAAGGCTTTCTTTAAGTTGCAAACTTTTTTTTCATACTCATTAAGTAAAAACCCACAAGTTTGTTCAATGTAAACTTCTTCCTCAATCTCACCATTTAAGAAAGATGACTTTACATCCATCTGATAAACCTTGTAATTATGATGAGCAGCCACTGCAAGAAACATTCGAATAGTTTCCAACTTTGAAATAGGAGAAAAAATTTCATCAAAATCCATGCCTTTCACTTGTGCATATCCTTTACACATAAGACTTTCTTTGTTTCTTGTAACTTCTACATGCTCATTCAATTTATTTCGGTAAACCCACTTGGTTCCAATAACATCCTTATTTGCTGGACTTGGAACAAGTTCCCATGTTTCATTCTTCTCAATATGATCCAGTTCTTCATTCATATCATCCACCCATTCTTTAGGTTGAATAGCTTCTGAAACTGATTCTGATTCAACTTTTGAGATAAGGGAAGTCTGATTTTCTAATCTTAACTTTATTCTTGTCTGAACTGGAGCCTTATGATCCCCAATAATATTTTCAAATTCAACATGTTTTTGTAGGGTATGAAAACTCACATTTCCTTTCCCAACATCACTTTCTTCCCCATGTGACTTATCTGAGTCACTTTCACTATTGTGGGAATTATCTGATTTATCTTCCTCGGTATTCTTAACAGATGTTGTAAAGGAGCTTGGATTTTCAATTACCTTTACATCATATGAGTCCACCAACTTCTGTAACCATTTTTTCCAGTATTTGTAACTTCTTCCATTTGGCGAATAACCCATAAATATTCCTTCTTCATCTTTCTCTTCAAACTTTCCTAAGTCTGGATTTTTGATTTTGAGCAAGTATGGACTTCCAAAAACATTGAAGTAATTAAAAGAAGGTTTTTTGTTATACCACATCTCATAAGGATTCATGTTGGTTTTCTGTCTCAACAAGCATCTATTTTGAACATGTACAGCAGTGCTAACAGCTTCTCTACAAAAGAATTTTGAAAGTTTGTATTATGATAACATACTTCTTCCCATTTCCACCAAGCTTCTATTTTTCCTTTCTGCTACTCCATTTTGTTTTGGAGTATAGGGAGCACTATACTGATGTTTGATACCATGCTTCCTTAGATAAGTTTCAAAAGCATTGCTTGTGAATTCGGTACCATTTTCTGTTCTCAACTTCTTTATGGAAACTCCTAATTCTTTCTCAACATCTCTTCTGAAAAATTTAAACATTTCAATAGCCTCTGACTTATGCTTCATGAACATGATGTTTGTCATCCGAGTGAAATCATCAATAAAGGTGATCAAGTATAAATCTCCTTTTCTTGATTGATGTCTCATCGTCCCACACAGATCGGAATGAATAAGATCAAGTGGTTTGTAAGATTTAATCTCAACTCTTTTATGACTTTTGTTAGTCATATTTCATTTCTGGAAAGTAATACAAACATCTTCATCTCTTCTTTTCAGTTCTGGAAAATTTCGAATAGCATCAACTTTAGAAATCTCACTCATGTTCTTCTGCCTAAGGTGGCCAAGTCTTTGTTGCCACAACTTGTTTTCATCTTCAGCACTCAAATAGAAAGAGTTATTGGATTCTCCGATTTGAAAGAGATTCCCACTGGTTCTTTCTCCTTTTGTAATCACTTTTCCATTTTTCACACTTTTGATGATACAATAATTCTTTCTAAAGATAACTTCTTTTCCATCATCACAAAGTTGACTTACACTAAGTAAGTTATGTTTTAGTCCATCAACAAGCAAAACTTTTTTAGACTTCAGTTTCTCTACTTCAATATCTGCCATTCTGATTCCCTTAATTTTTAAGGAACTATCATTCCCAAAAGTAATTGCTCCTCCATCATGACTTTCAACATGTTCCAAGATTTATATATCACCTGTCATGTGTGAATAACAACCACTATCAAGTATACATGGTTTTTTCCTCTTACTTTCTTTCAAAGCTATCTCAACAATAAAATATCTTTCATCAACCTCCTTATTTCCATCTTTCTTTTCTTTCTTATCATAAGAAACTTGTTCTGAAAGAAGTGTCATACATCATTCGGTATGATAACCAGACTGATCACATCTTCCACAAACTTCTTCCAAACATTCAAATTGATTCTTTGTTGGAAAGTTTCTAACATCTTGAGAATTCACCTTTTTAACTTTCCGTGAGTACAGAAAGTTACTCATTCTTCCACTTTGCTCAAACCTTCTTCCAGGTAAAGATAAATTGTGCCAACAATTATAAACTCTATTCCCATATATTCTGTAGCACCAACAATAGCCCTCAAATATTTGTTTTTTATTCAAGAATTATCTTTCTCTATAAAAACTTTGTTGAGGTTGATAACTTCTTTCAGCCTTAGAAAACTCAGGATGTAGGCCATCTCTTATTTTGAGTGAGTTTTCTACTTTTGTAGGATTGATAGGTTTATCACATCCTTTCTCCACCCAAGCTTTACTAATACTTTTTCTATAACCTTAAATGTTATAAGAATCAGATACAAAATTATTTTTGGTAAGAGAATATTTCACCTGATTCTCATAATGATCTTTCACAGCATTTTTAGAGGTCTCAGCTTTTAATTATGTAGCTTTGTTGAAGTTTTCATTCATCTTCCTCAGGGTATTTTCAGACCTAAGGAGTTTTTATTGCACCTTATTTACTTCTTCTTCCTTATCTTCCAGCTTCTTGCTAAGATCTTCAATCATCTTTCCCTATTCAGTAATTCTAAGTTTGTAACTTAAAATTTCTTGAATTTATTCATATTCCTTATTGGTGACATCTTTACTTCCATCTTGAACATCTTCATAATTCTTCTTCATCACACAAATTTCTTTCTTGAGATATTTGATTGGCTCAAGACATGCAAGAAGTTCGGATCTTAGCTGATATTATCTGTAAGATTCTTCACCACCTTCTTCACTCTCTGAGGAAACATTTGTTTTCTCAACTTTTGCAATGAAGGTTATGAATCTTTCTTTACTTTCATATTCTGAGGAATCATTGTCAGATGATTCAGATTAAACCTTCTTTCTCAACAAACTTCTTTTCTTTCCAAAAAACATCTTCTTGAATTTTTTAGAAGTCTTCTCTTATTTTTCATTCTTGTTATACTTCTTCCATCAAGGATTCTCATCAGAAACATCTTGATATTCTCCAACTTTCTTCTTAGGGAAATTCATATCAAAGTATCTGATTCCTCCACACTCAAAAAATTTGATAGGAAGTTTCCCTCCATACTTTCCTCTTCCTCTTCTATAGTTCTTGGATATGAGAGACATGATTTTTTCATTCAACTCTTCATCTTCCTTATCATCATACTCACAAGGGTCAGATTTATCATCATCTTGGATTTTCATCTTTCTCATAGCTTCAAAATCCATTTAATCTTTTATCTTCTTCTTAAAGATTGGAGATTTCCTAATTTTATAAGCAACAAGAAAGTTATGCAATTCATCAAGAGATAAATCATCCTTATCTTCTAAAGTTGAAATTTTAGAATCAAACCTATCTGGAAAGTTTCTCATAAGTTTCTTCACAAATGTAGAATCTTCCAAGTCTTCTCTGAATCCTCTGATGTTGCACACAATTTCATTAACTCTGGAAAGGATTAATCAATTGTTTCATTATCTCTCATCCTGATGTCTTCAAACTTACTACGCCATATTTGTAGCTTGGCCTCCTTGACTTTTGTATTTCCTTCGAATACACTTTCCAGCTTATCCCACATGCCTTTTGATGTTGTGAGACCCATCACCTTCTGATAAACATTTTTTGATAATGACATAAGAATAGAATTTCTAGCCTTTCCATCAACTTCTATGTTTCTCTTATCAACAATCATCATAGGAGCATTTTTCTCAATAGGTGGAAAGCCAATAGTATCAGCATCAACAACTTCAAGGCCTAGAGATAAGAGATAAGGAATCATCTTATTTTTTCATTCATAATAATTCTTGCCATCGAACGTAGGAATTCCCCTACTGTTGACAGAATTGATATTCTCCATGATAAAGATTAAACAAGGTAACCTCCCTTTGATACCACTTGAAGTTCCAAGGATATAATAACAACTGAGAAGGGGGGTTGAATTAGTTGTTTAACTTTTATAAGTTTCAAAACTTTAAGAAACTTAACCCTTGCAACCTGTTAATATTTATTTCCTTATCAACCTTTAGCAAGAAACTCAAGCATGTAAGAAAGGAAAATCAAGAGAGGCACACAAGATTTACAAGGTTCGGACTCAATAAGAGAACCTACGTCCTTGCCATATCCACTCCCATGGGTCTATGGAAATCCACTATAATGAAGAAGTGAATACAACTTGTGTCAACTCTCGTTGGACACCTTCTATATCCCGATAGGAAATATTATACTGACTCCCATCAGTTTACAATGTTCCCTTAAAGAACAAATGATCCAAACACAAGAATAAGGACTTTGTTAAGCTGCTCTACAAAATCTCACTCCGAATATTCAATCTGATTTCTTGAATATGATTTTTCTGAAATCAGTCTTCTCAGCAAGATAAGAGGATTCCGCACAAGTGATCACTCCAAACCTTCAATCTGATTTCTTGAATCAGATTTTCTGTAATCGGTCTTCTCAGCAAGATAAGATGATTCCGCATAAGTGCTCACTCCAAATATTCAATCTGATTTTCTATAATCGGTCGTCTCAGAAATATAAGATGATTTTGATTCTCTTCTTCTCAAACACTCAAGGAAACTTCTTCAAGATGGTAGGAACTTTTCACTAAGAATTCTCTAGCGCTCCGCCTTTTCTGCGTGTGTAAAAGTTGAAAATGAGTTAATGATCTGAGAACATATTTATAGGCAACTCAGAAAACAGAGGCAGAAATTATGAAAATATTTCCCGCTTCCTAAAATTTCAAAAACTCCACAATTCTCTCACATTTAAACTTCAATCTTTGACTTCTTCAAATCTCCTTAAATTTCTCTAAGATTTATGAAAATTTGAAATTCAGGTTTTCTAAACATGCTGCTCAGGATTATCATTCTGGATTTCTCAACATGATACTCAGGATTGTCATTCCGGATTTCTGGCTTAGGAAATAGACTCCAAATTTCTGGCTTAGGAAGTAGACTCTGAATATCTGGCTCAGGAAGTAGACTCTAAATTCCTAGATCAGGATGTAGACTCCAAATTTCTCATTCAGGAAGTAGACTCCAAATTTCTAGTTCAGGAAGTAGACTCCAAATTTCTGGCTCAGGAAGTAGACTTCGAATTTCTGGTTCATAAAGTAGACTCTGAATTTCTGGCTCAGGAAGTAGACTCTGAATTTCTGGTTCATGAAGAAGACTCCAAATTTCTGGTTCAGAAAATAGACTCCGAATTTTTGGCTCAGGAAGTAGACTCTGAATTTATCGTTCAGGAGGTAGACTCTGAATTTCTCGTTCATGAAGTAGACTCTAAATTTCTAGTTCAGGAAGTAGACTCTGAATTTCTGGCTCAGTAAGTAGACTCTGAATTTCTGGCTCAAGAAGTAGACTCCAAATTTCTGGCTCAAGAAGTAGACTTCAAATTTCTGGCTCAAGAAGTAGACTCTGAATTTCTGGCTTAGGAAGTAGACTTAGAATTTATGGATTAGGAAGTAGACTCTGAATTTCTTGCTTAGGAAGTAGACTCTGAATTTCTGGCTCAGGAAGTAGACTCTGAATTTTGGCTCAAGAAGTAGGTTCAGGAAAAAATGGTTCATGAAAATTGGTTCAGGAAAAACAGTTTCAGCAAAATAGGTTCAGGAAAATAGGTTCATCAAAACTGGTTCAGGAAAACAGGTTCAGGAAAAAACTAGTTCTGAATTTTCTCAGAATTTTTCTTTGTGAAAAACATCAATCCTCTTCACCATTTATTCAACAGCATTTATCATGAAACTTTTCATGATTTGTGAGAAATTTAAGATCAAAAAATCATCGTCTGATTAAGTTTAGAAAGTTTGAGACACTTTCTTAACTTCTAACTTCTTATTATTCAACATAATCTTCTTTAAGGAAATCTTCAGCAACCAGCAACTTCAACTTTCTGTAACTCAAAAACATTCTTCAACAAAAAGATTAGTTGTCAAAAAATACCAAACTTTGTTAAACAAAACACCACAAAGGTTCTTCACTTTCCAAATGATTTTTCTATCTTACCTCCTAAGAGAGAGGTAGATTCTATGATCGATCTTATTCTAGGGGTATCTCCAATTTCTATTCCTTCATACAGGATGGAACTTAGTGAGCTCTAAAAGATCAAGAGGTAGTTAGAGGAATTAGAAGTCGAAGTTTTTATATGGCCTAGCACTTCCTCTTTGGGTATTCCCATGCTTTTTTCCAAGAGGCAGATGGGACATTTCATCTATGCATGGATTATAGACGGTTGAACCAAATTACGATCAAGAATTAATACCCACTACCTTGAATAGATGATCTCTTTTACTAACTCTAATGAGATAGGTTGTTTTCAAAGATTGACCTAATATCGGGCTATAATCAGGTGTGAGTTAGGCCATCAAACATACCTTGTACAGCTTCTTGTAGAAGTTATGGTCTGTATGAGTACTTCAATATGTTGTTTGGTCTTATGAATTCATCCTCCATTTTCATGTCTCTAATGAATAGGGTGTTCCACCCCTACCTAGATTTCTTTGTCATGGTATTTTTGGACAACATCTTGGTGTATTCTCGCACTTGCAGTGACCATTCTAAGAACCTTGAGATCATTTTGAGTACACTAAGATAGAATCATATTTATTCCATGTTTTCTAAGATCCACTTTTGGATCAAAAAAGATCTATTATTGGGTCATTTTATCTCAAAATAAAAAAAAAGTATTTTTTGACTTAGAGAAGGCTAGTGATGTGGTATACTGGAAGAATCCCAAGATTGTGTTTGACATATGCAGTTTCTTAAGGATTGATAGATAATACAAAAGTATCATATAGGACTTATCACACATTTCTTCACCTCTTACTATTCTTAAAAAGAAGGGTTCTATGTTCTTGTGGTTAGAAGAGTGTGAGAAATCCTTTCAGGAGCTGAAAGGGTGGCTTGTCTCATCACCTATTATGACTCTGTTAGAGCCTAGTATTGGTTATACCATGTTATGTGATGCATCAAGAATCATACTATATTTGGCGATGATGTAGGAGGATATATTCATTGTGTATGTATCTTGGTAGTTGAGTCTTCATGAGAAAAATTATCCAACGCATGACCTTGATCTAGCTACAGTTGTTTATGCCTTACGTTGTTAGTGACATTATCTATTGGGTGAGTGATTTATGGTGTATAAGAACCATAAGATCCCCAAATATATCTTTATGCAACATGAATTGAATCTCAGATAGTAAATATGGGTCTAATATCTTCATCCCTTCTATTTTGAGCTTTCCAATATTCCTAGAAAGGGAAATGCAGTAGAAGATGCACTAAGTTAGAAAACTCAAGCATAGTCTGTATGGGAATCCAGTGATGAATGGAAATTAAGGACCCTCTTTTCTAAGATATATCTAGAGTTTAATGATGGTCACAAGAATTCCTATATATCATCCTTGATAGTTACATCTTCCCTCCTTATGTAGGTGAAGAGTAGGAAATTCTCAGATCTTGAGGTCTTGGTTCTCCATGAGAGTATTTTCAGAGATGACCCACCTCCAGATTGGTTTGTGGATAGAGACATCCTATGTATACATGGATGTGTCTAGGGTACTATAGATATAAGAGAGGATTTAATTCATGAGTCCCATACTTCTCAGTGGGAAGTTCATCTAGGCATATCTAAAATGTATTGAGACATGTGACGCTAGTATTGGTGGCCTGGGATGAAATTCCAGATAGCCGAATTTATCACTAGGTGTTCTGCCTATTAGTAGCTGAAGGTGGAGAACTAGAGACCTGCTGGATTTTTATATCCACTTTTAGTCCCAAAATGGAAATGGGAATATGTTTCCATGTACTTTTTAGTCATCTTACTTAGTTCCCCTAGAGGTAGCGACATTGTATGGGTAGTTGTTGAATGACTGAGGAAAGTAGCCCACTTCTTTCTTATCTAGGAGATTTTCTTAGTTGATGAGATAAAAATATTGTATGTATATGATATCAATGAATACATAGGGTCCCTCATAATATAATTTCAAATAGGTATTCTCATTTTACATCACAGTTCTAGAAAGGTTTGCAAAAGGATATGGGTTCATAGGTGATTTTGAGCATAACCTTTCACCCTCAGACCAATGGATAGTCATAATAGATGATACATGTCCTAGAGGACATGATTTGAGTATGAATCCTTGACTTTATCAGTTATTGGGATAATCATATCCCTCTCGTTGAGTTTTCCTATCATAATAGCTTCCAGGTGACAATTTAGATGGATTCTCCTGAGGCCTTATACGGTAGCATATGTCATTTACCTCTGTTCTATATAGAGAAAAGAGAGGCAACCCTACTAGGTCCATATAAAATTCATGAGACTTTGGAGTATGTTTAGCTAATCAATAAACATATGTATACTGCTTAGTCAAGATAGAAATATTATGTGGATCGTTTTTTGATGACTTCTAGAGTTCAAGGTTGGGTATCATGTTTTCCTACGGGTATCACCCAAGCTAGGGAATAGATTGATGCGGATGAAAGGGAAGTTGTTGCCTCATAATGTAGATCTGTTTGAGATTCTGGAAAGAGTTAGGATGGTAGCCTATTGGTTGATATTACCTCATAGGTACCATTTAATGCATGACATCTTCCACATTTCACAACTTTTATAGTATCATATCGACCCATCTAACACATTTTGTCCTGAGGAAGTTGAGTTAGATTTTGATGATACCTTTGAGGATTATCCTATAAGAATAGTTTACTAGAGCACTAAGGATATCTGAAGTCAGTTTTTCCCTTTTATAGGGGTGATATGGAAGTACATCTGTGTGCAGGGCAAGACTTGTCAGTGGGAGTCTAACGTACATTCCTAGTGGCTAGAGTTATTCTCAAACAGTGTTTTGTCACCCTTAGAAGGTGAACTTAGGGATGGGTTTCTTTAAGGGGGAGAATATAAGAACCTAGTTTTTTACTCAAGTATAGATCCTTTTAATTTTGGTAAAATTCTTTTTTATAGACCAAATATGGATGTCTAATGAGTTAGCGAAGGTATCGGGGGTGTCTGGGGCTTGTTCGAAACTCAAAACCCTGCCCGATGGGAGAAAAAATCATGTCGAATGGTTAGAATAAACCATGTGAGGAAGGCATAATGGTTAGTTTTAACAATATAAGTTTGGAAAATGAGCAGTGGGAGGGTTCACGGATTTTCCAAATTGTGCGATTTGGGGTGAAGGGTCATGCAAAAACTGTAGACCAAATTGCAGAGGGGTTTTGCACAGTTGGTGAATGGTTTCCCTAACCATGCAGCCTAACCATGTGGGTTCCCCCTTCCTATAGCTGACATTCAAGGTTGGCATGCGGTTTGGAAAACTGAGAAAAGAATTATTTTGGGTGAATTTATGGTTTTACCCTTAATGGTCTAATTAAGTTCACCCGTCCTTTCCTTTTCCTTTCTAATAGATAGCAACCTCAGATTTCCTATCTTTTAAGTCTAAAGTTCATCTAAACTAGTTTTGAGATCAAGATTCTGTCTGGAGTTTTATTTGATCATCATTATTCTCATTGGATTCACACTAGTAAGATCTCTATACCTTTTAAATATTTAATAATTTTTATTCCTATCGACAATGCTATTAAGATGAAAGCTCATATGCCCCAATTTTAGGGTATTTATCCATTCTTTAGATCTATAATAATCCATTCTAAACTAGATTTTGATACTAGATGAAGAGAGTCATATGAGTATGATTTAGGTGGTCTATAACCCATCCCTCAAGTTTTGTTGTTTTATAAATTGTTGTGTGGTTGCACCAATTTCATTAGGTTTCTCCTGTTCTGTAAGGACCCGGCCTTAAAACCTTACATAATCATGAATTAAATGAATAATTCACATATAGGATCTTTTCAGGTTTATATTTTTAGAGAATTAGGACATAACTATTACATCTCAAAAGATTACAAAGTAGACACTTCTACTAAGTTTCCATAAAAGAAAAAATCTTAAAAAGAAACATGTCTAGTTCCATGTTTTAGATAGCATGCCTTTCCTTGATCCCATCCTTGACCCTATTCATATTTAAGTCATGTGGAAAACATTTCAAAAACTTGGGATGAGAATAAGAATCCCAGTAAAGGATACACAAAGAAGGAAAATTGTTAGTTTTTCAAAACAACAAGTAAACCATGAATACTTTATCAAAGTAATACTTTTCACCTTTATGAAGTAGTAAATACTCTTCACTGAATAAAAGATCACTACTTATCCTTTGTGACCAAAAGATTACCATAAACCCATATAAAGAACACATAACATATAAAGGTAACTTGGGACATAAACATACTTAAATGGAATAACCATACGGTCGACTTCCACACATATCACTACATGGAATAGCCATACGGCCAACTTCCATACCCAATGAATTAGAGGTTATAATGTAACCACCCATCCTGGTATTCACAGAACCACCCATCATATGGTTTATCAGGTAACCACCCTTCAAATGTCCAAGTACCATTATAAAATCATAACACATAAAACAATTATAAAGGAAAGAAAACATTTCCACGTTTCAAGCACAATATATCACTTAAATATATTGACATAACAAATCCATTATCAAAACCATTTTCAATACCAAAATACATAAAAGAGTATATGTTATTTATTTACTTTTAAAAATATTATGTCTTGTTGAGGAAGCCAAAGATCAAATAATACTCATGGCGACGGAAAGGTCGTTGTCACCGCGTACATTAAAAAGAAACATACTTTTTTTCGTTTAGTAAAACGCTTCGTATAGAAAAGATTCCTTTTGAGTAAAAGTATAATTAAAATGGGTTTATACACCGTATAAAAGAAAGTTTTGTATAAAACAAAATATGGCTCAATGAAAGGATATTGAGACGATGTTCCTTACAAAGATGGTATCCTTAGATTAAGGATAAATCAATTACATAATTATGTGTGACAAATATAAATACACCCAATATAAGTGGATATTAAGAGTAAAACAATCAAAGTTCATCCATACATATTCATAGCACGACATAATCAAAAAGTAGAGGTTTAACCCAAAGAATTGAAATTGGGTTAAGAAGTTCCCTTACAGAAATTCGACAGCCTAACAACGTCACTTTAAACTTTTGACAATGAGACGATAAGAGATAAAAGGGGTATGTCATCACTTGTACATAACATTTAGAGCAATAAGGATATATAAGAACATATCCCAACATAATAATATGTAAATTAAAATACATAACAAAATAAGTCTTTTTAAAAAGAGGAGGGTGAAAGGTTCCCTTACCGATTTGGGTAACTTTCGAAACGTACACCCCATGAAAGAAAGACTATAAAACATTGATGTAAATACTCATAAATAAAATTATATTACACAAAGAGTAGAATAATTGGCAGTACATACACCACTCAAAGGAAATGGTGTAAAATGTAGCATAAATATCACGGAAATAAAAGTGAGATGAAAAATACCTTATGAAAACTCAGCAGCCTAACGGCGCCACTTAAAACTTCCAAAATTGGATATATGAGATTAAATAGGGTCTCTCATAATATGAACATAAAAAGTACAGAATGAGTAATATAAAATAACATCCCCAAACATAATAAAGATGAGCTTTAAAGAAATGACATAAAAGAGAGTACTTAAAAGGAAAGAGAGAGGTCGGATCCCTTACCTCAAGTTTGACTTGTCTTGTTCGTTTCTTTATATTCCTGAATAATAAAATTTGGTCAATTTATAAATGCTTAAGGAACTCATTTAAAGATTATTATTCAGTTATTATCACATATTATAATGTTATAATAATTGGTTAATAATGTGAGTTCATATCAGACGTTTTTGTCGATGTTCGCTACATGAGTAAAAATCGAACTTGTTGGAAAATCATTTTCCATGTAGTTATAATTATATCATCTCCAGAATAGTATTAATGATTTAAATATCATATATATCCAGTATATATTCATTTTATACTATTTCATAAATTTGGAGATAAAAATAAATGAAATGCACCGTTCATGGAGACGGTAGGCCATACGTATGCATGAACGCTACTTTCATTTCTTTGGCACATTAATGGAATTAAAACTAGATAAGATATATATATATATATATTATAATTACAGTATAATATATATATTATATAGGTCACATAAGTTCATCAATTTTATTCTTTATACATTCCATATATTGCATGAACGAGTCACATCACTTGAGGGGGCGGTAGTCCACACTTCCTCAAATGAAATTATCGTATTTTCACAACATGCAAAGCATAAAGGTATGTATTAAATATAAAATACCAAAGAAAATATAGGAAATAAATATAATATATATCATAAATAAATATAGTTCCATCATAATGGCCACCATGAGAGGTGGTAGAGAAGATAGAATAATCATCGTTTTGTGAGGCAGTAATTCGCCATCCACAGAAACTGTGTGTTCTTTAACCATTAGACGGAGGTGTGTGTAAGTGTAGATCAAATACTTATAATAAAAACATCCTAGTATATTGAAGATACTGGTTTTGTTACAAAATAAAGGAATAAAAAGAGGTTAGGTGGTTGGAGAAGCAAAATAAAACAAAAGAACATTAGGGAAGACTTTACCTTTAAATCGGGTAACTCCCCTTGGTTTGAACCAAAAGGGTTTCTTGAAGAGATTTCTGCCTAAGGGAAGGCTTTTAGGATCAATAGAGGTATTTGTAGAGATAAAATGATCATATTTTGGCCGATCCAATGGCTTGAGAGGTGTGGGTAAGGAGGTAGAGGTGGGGGCCTTTATAAGAGGGAGGAGGGGCACTCTTGGAAAGTCATGAAATGTCACTTTATTTTAAAATGGTTTTCAGATTTTAAAGGTCCCAAAAGATATATTTAGAGGATAAGGTGATAAGGGTCGAAATCCACCCATAAAATAAGTTTTTGACAAGTGTATGTCTTATATTTTACATTATCTTTTCATTTTATTTAAATCGTTCATTAATGAGGTAATCGCTCCATCATCATGGTGTCATAAATAAATTAATTTATTTAATGTCTAAAAATTATTAAAAAAAATACTATGATGTAGTAAATATTTTTATCTTTCAAATGAATATTTATAGTAAAAAATATGACTTGTATAACTCCATATAAAAATTCTTTTAGTAAAACAATACATGTTTGTGACATTTTTATTTTAACTTTAAATAAAAAGTTATTAATGTCATTTTCTTACCCAAGTGGCTCCATGGGGTCCCCAAGTTGACCCATGGATTGTCTTGGTCGGCCATGACTCATCCGATAAGGGTAGGATATGTTTCAAGGTCATTTCATATTATTATAACATTATCTTTACCTTAAATTACACTAATTACCTTTAATCGTGATTAATAAAACATAAAAGTTAATATTCACCAAAAATTATTTTCATCCCATTGAACCACATTTTACATCCTAATGACAACCATGCATGTCGGATTTTTGAAATTCAAATCACAGAGGTGGTAAAATTTCATTTAAACAAAAAATCAGTTTTTTAACTACCACTTAGTGGTTTCACTATTCATCAAAAATTGAATTTTTTCAGAAAAATACCAAAAAATTCCCCCTAAGCTATATTTGATATTCCGAATTCAAAAATGATGTCTATTTTAGAAAATTAAAAATATATAAGTTGCATTAATCAATTTAATAATTAATTCCCGTGTCAAAACAAATTGCGTGTTTTTAAAAAAAAATATATCAAAAGATTGACACTACACTACTGGAAATTTAGGCTATAGCCATAGTTTCAAACCGTGGATATAAGCCCAAAAAACGTGGCTATAGGTTATAGTCGTATTTCAATGAACCATTGCTGGTATTGGCATGGCTATAGGCCGACTCCTATAGCCACAGTTTCAAATTGTGGCTATAGCCTATAGCCACGGTTCAAACTGTGGCTAAAGCCCTATAGCCACGGTTCAAACCGTGGCTAAAGCCCTATAGCCACGGTTTTAAACCGTGGATAAAGCATTATAGCCACAGTTTCAAACCGTGGCAGAAGTTAAAACACAAACAAGCCTTATAGCCACAGTTTAAAAATGTGGCTATAGATCAAAGTTCAATAAAAAAACACAGCAGGCCTGCAGGCCTTCCGCCCCCCCCCCCCCCTGCCAGTCCCCCCTGCCCCCTGCTAGTCCCCCTGCCCCCTACTAGTCCCCCCCTGCCACCCCCTGCCAGTCCCCCCTACCCCCTGCTAGTCCCCCCTGCCGGTCCCCCCCTGCCCCATGCCACCCCCTGCTAGTCCCCCCTTCCCCCTGCTAGTCCCCCCTGCCACCCCCCTGCCAGTCCCCCTCCTTGCCCCCTACCACCCCCTACTAGTCCCCCCTTCCCTCTGCTAGTCCCCCCCCCCTCGGCCACCCCCTGCCAGTCCCCCCTGCTAGCCCCCCCCCCCCTGCCCCCTGCCACCCCCCCTGCCAGTCCCCCCTACCCCCTGCTAGTCCCCCTGCCCCTGCTAGTCCCCCCTGCCAGTCCCCCCTGCACCCTGCTAGGCCTCCTGTCAGTCCCCTACTAGTCCCTCTGCCAGTCCCCCCTTGCCCCCTGCCACCCCCTGCCAGTCCCCCCTGGTCCCTGCTAGTCCCCCTGCCCCCTGCTAGTCCCCCTACCTGGACACCCCATGCTGTACATATGTTGGAGTTTTTCAAAGTAGCAACACATCAGAATCCTGTCAGAGTACTAGAAGGTTTTATTAGGTGGGCCAAATAGACTATGGATGAGAATCACTTGGTTTTTGGAATGGTGAATAAAGGCTATATTTGGTATGCCATTACAGTTGGGCTATCTATGTGGAAACTGTTTGGTTTTACACGGGATATTGGTGGATTAAAGGACATAAAGGTTCAAGAAGCACTGCACCGGAAGGAGCTCCTACATGTTCCAGATAATGCTATTATGTAGGGAGAGAAGGATATTGCAGTTATATCCAACAACCATCTTAAAGATGAAATGAAACAATATGATGTGTAGAATGAAGAGTACAAACCAATGTTTCCCATGGTTATAGGTCTTGGAGTTATCACTGCTCTTGGTATCAACGATGATGGAAAGCCTAACCTTGTCCATTTATTACTTTTAGAGGCAAATAATAAATAATAATTGGTTTCTAGTCCCACTAGTACTTCAAATACGTTGACTGTAATAGCAAAGAAACATGGCGACCATGCTCTCCTAGTCAGGAAATTAATTCAATGGTGGTGGTGACGACGATGCTGGTGATGGAAGAAACAATGGTTTACTTGATGAAGATGAAGTTTTCTCATGAGTTGAGACTCTTTGAAGCATGTTCAATCAACCAAAAAATTATTTCTGTTAGCGGTTTCTGGATATTCACCTTGAGGACAAGGTGGGTTTTTGTAAGGGTGGAAATGCTAGGAGTGTGGATGTGTGGCTATCAGTTGTTCTTGGCAGGGATGTCCTTATGTGGGTGTGGCTGGTGGGATGTCCTAAGGGAAACATTGTCTTTTACTTTTATTAGTTACTAGGGGTTGGTAATAGTAGGTATGGGTGGATGGTTGTTGGGTTGGTGTATTAAATAACGGCGTGGCTAGGAGCCGATCCTTGGGAGGTCTGGGAGGCCCTTTGAGAAGTGGTCTTTCTAGGAGAAGTTCTTCTCTTCCCTCTTCATTTTCTTTTTCATTTTTTTCTTCTTAGTTTGTTGTTAACTTTGTTCCAATTACTTCTACTGGATATAACAACTTCTGCCATATTTTTGTTCTCTTCTTCCTACCTAATCAGTACCGTTGTTAGGCAAGAGTCCTAACACTATTCAAAAGGTGTATTTTTATCACTCATTTAAGTAATATTCTCTAGAAATATATTTGTAACTATTTTTTTAGAATCAGAATGTACTTTTCATTAAGTGTTGTGAAATGTAGCTGAGGATAGCTTAGCTCGCTCATTTTTTCAATGTTTTCAGAAGTGGACTGAACATCGAACTAGCTAAAGCACTCGTTAAAGATTCAATTATCAAACCATGGTTATACCAGTTATTATTAAAATGATATATTTTTAAAAATATATATCATTAAAATTTAAACAATCTATTTTCATTATTGGAGTTGTTGTTCCACATCGGGCATGAGTGTTCTGTCATCTTTATATTTCCCTATAAATAAGCTCCAAGGCCTCTCTTAAGAGGTATCTTGGGTACTGGTTCGCCTCTCTTATCCTTCCCCAGAACTGCCCCCTAGACTCCCCCCTGCCCACTGCACTTTCCCCACAGCCCACTGCACACACCCCTGCCCACTGCACCTCCCCCCAGCCCACTGCACCCCCCCTGCACACACACCCTGCCCCCAGCACACCCCTTGCCCCCTGCACTTCCCCCCTGCCCACTGCACTTCCCCCTAGCCCACTGTAAACCCCCCTTTCCCCTAGAAAACCACCCCAGGCCCCCAACCCTTCTCTAGCCCTCCCATGATTATTTAACTAATGTAGATCACCCCCATTAAAACAAGATAGAATCAAAAAAATACCCACAATGTGATCCTATGGGTACGCCCACAACCTCTAGAAAACAAAACAAACCTGTTGTGACCCCCCAGAACAGGATCCCCCCCTCTCATAGACTCTTACACTTCATTCTTAGAGGATGACCACAATAAGATTAATGGGATGAGGCCAAGGGATAAAAAACACCAATCATGTAGTAGGATCACCAACGGAGTCCCTAGTACTAAAATCCCTAACACAGTTCAATCCTGCTCAAAAGAACATTATGAGGCCTCGATTTCAATTCCATATGAACGTCTTCCAAAAAGACCGAGGATCGTAGAAATGTTTAATAATATTTTTCCACCAAAAGGCCTCTAAACATTACATAAATAACCACATATTTTTCCTTACTGATTCTGATGGAAGTTCTGTATCAAATCATAATGATATGTGTAATAATATTTTTCTCTTTTTCCATGACCTTTGTACAGTGGGGTAGTCTCCCATTTCTACTAATATAAAGAACGACTCAGACTGGTTGTTTTAGAGGAGTTTAATAATTCTATTATGTGTGATATTACAGATGATGAGATCCTAATGAACTTAACCAGAACCATTCAATGAAAGCACTAGTCTATGATGGTTTCCATTCCTTTTTTTCAAGAAGTTCAGGAAAATTATTGGAAGGAATGTTTCGGGTCTCATATATGTTCTTTGGGTGGGAAATGACTACTTTCACTCGATCAATGAAACTCTTATATCCCTTATTCAAAAAATAAAAAATAAAAAAACATCATTGGTCACTAATTTTAGACTCATCGACCTCTATAATTTTACTTATATTCTCCTAAATTCTAGATAATTAGATACGACCATTGCTTCCCTCTATTGTTTCTGAAAATCAAATTTCCATTGTTCCTAAGAGACTCATATATGATAATGCCATATTAGCCCATGAAAATTTTCAATATATGAAAACATAGAATAAATATTAACAATGAATTATTCCATGGAAACATGACTTGAAAAAGGCTAATAATAGAGTTGAATGGTCTTTCCTAATGTTTGTGTTGACTAAGATTGGATTCTTCTATCATGGAAGAAGTAGAAAAACTTAGATTCCTGCCAACAAGCCTTGCGTGTATGTGAAAATAGAGGCAATAAATAACATAATGGAAGATTTGTCCAAGGAGAATAAAATGTAGGTGGAAGGGGGCTGGTGTGGACTGGATGTGGCTGGAGTAGGGACAAATCACAGCAATACCGCGGCGTGACCGTGGCGTGACCGCGGTGTGACCGCGGCGTGACCGCGGTGTGATTGCGGCGTGTTAGCCCGGTCCAGCGACATCTACGAGGCAGCATCTCCCGGCCAGGAGCGAAGGGAGTGGGAGAAGGCTGGAATGCTGGTGGAAGGGGGCTGGTTGTAGGTGTTGGGGGGATGGTGCGTGCTGATTCGAAGGTGGCAGGGGGGCTGTTGCGGGCTGGAATGTTAGTGGCAGCGGGCTGAAATGAAGGTGGAAGGGGGGTGGTGTGGGCTGGATGTGGCTAGAGCAGGGCCAAATCACGGCATTACCACGGCGTGACCGCAGCGTGACTGCGGCGTGTTGGCCCGGTACAGCGACATCCACGGGGCAGCATCTTCCGGCCAGGAGAAAAGGGAGCAGGAGAAGACTGGAATGCTGGTGGAAGGGGGCTGGTTGCAGGTACTGGGGGGATGGTGCGGGCTGATTCAAAGGTGGAAGGGGGGGCTGTTGTGGGCTGGAATGTTGGTGGCAGTGGGATGAAATGAAGGTGGAAGGGGGTGGTGTGCGATGGATGAGGCTAGAGCAGAGCCAAATCACGGCATTACCACTGCATGACCGCGGCGTGACTGCGATGTGACCGCAGCGTGACCGCGGCGTGACCACGGCGTGACCGCGGCGTGACCGTAGTGTGACCGCGACGTGTTGGCCTGGTCCAGTTTCATTATGTTATTTTATGGGCCTTTTGATGAGTTATAGGGTTTAATAACATTGTTCAGTAATGTTCATTTTTATGGTTTTCTTGAGTGGTTCACTTGTATTCTTAAATGAATTTTCATGTAGAACATGGATAAACATCCAGAAATGATATTTCAAGTTATTAATGATATTCTATAAGTTTAAATGATCTTATAATAAATTATATGATATTCCATGTGAATGAATCATTAGATAAGAATTAAATGATGATTGTTTGGGTTAATTTGGGCGGTTTTTCGACCACAACGAAATTGTTTTGATTAATCATTTAGAAATATGTACATAAGATAGTTAAAGAACATTGAATAGGTCACCCCCCTGCCAGTCCCCCCTGCACTCCTCCCTACTGCCCTGCAGACACCCCACCTGCCCTCCTGCACCTCTCCCCTGTAGACACCCCCCTACCCTCTTGCACCCCTCCCCTATGCCCTGCAGACCCCCCTACACCCTCCCCCCCCCCACTGCCCTCCTCCCCACTGCCCTCCTCCCCACTACCCTCCCTCACCCTCCCCCCTACCAGTTCCCCCCCCCCCACGGACAGATCCCCCCCCAAACCCGGACAGGACCCCTGCCCCTTGCCTACTGCCACATCAAAATCATCATAAAAAATGAAGAAAAATGGATTCTTGAAGCTACTACATTGAACATCTTGCAATTACAGGACATACCTGACTATATAGACTTTTAGAGAGCTTCCCAAGAAGGATTTGCAGCATGAAAAAATAATAGGGACCATCCTCAATCAGGAACGTTCTTAAAACCGATGACGAGTGTAGCCGTTCACTTCTTCAATACCATAAACTACTTAATAACTAGACAATTCATAACTAAATATTAGAATAATACATGAATGATTGAACAAAGGGATATAAAAAAAGAGGCATAAAAACTTAAAATTATTCTTCATATAGTCAATATAATATCTTCTTATTCTTGAAAAATACACTCCTTGAAAACCCAATTTTCACCACATATGTTGGTTTAATTTAAATGTTATATTATATAATTATGTATATTTTAATTTCATAAAATGTATTAAATATTTTAAGTAATAAATATATTTATTATTGAATAAATTGAACAGAAATTTAAATTATGATGAACACTAAAAACTTTAAAAAACTAATTATCACGGTTACGGTAAAATTGGTTTGTCAAGGAGGGGGAAAGTAAGAGGTTAAGGGTTAAAATGGTCGAAAACCCAGTATAAAATAACATTTATAACCACCTGCACATCCCTCCCCCCAGCAACCCCCCCTCTCCCTGCCCCTGCCCCCCATCTGCACACCCCCCTCCCCCTGCCCCCCCACCTACCCCCCCCCCCCACTTGCACACACCCCTCCCCGTGCCCCCCCCCCCACCTGCCCCCTCCCCTACCCCCCTACCCCCCCCCCCCCCCACTTGCACACCCCCTCTCCCTACCCCCTTCCCCCTACCCCCCCCCCCACCTGCACACACCCCTTCCCAGATCAAGTCAACAACCCTTTAATATATGTCAGTTATAGAGGAAAACCAATTTCATACCCAAGGGAAGATAGTTTAAAATATCACACCAGATTCAACCAAGATTTTTTCAAAATAGAATGGATCTGATAATGATAAAGAGGTGTACATTATCCCTCTTTCTGGTGGTTTGGGTTCTGATTGTATTGTGTCTGGTTCTTTTAATTCAGAGAGGATGGTGGTTAAATAATTTTCATGCATTGAGATACCTATCTACTTAGCGACTTATGAGGATAGATTTTTGAGTCTATAGGGATTGGTTGTTGTCAGTGATGAGAAACGTGCTTCTCCAGTGAAGTCTACTTTACATGGTAGGGTATATGGTGGAACTTCAATTGATTCATGGAGTAACCCAGTATGCTTTAGAAACTTTTTTGCAGCGTTTGAGGATTCGTTTGTCCATGTGGAGGTGTTAGAGGATTCTAGCTTCATGGATGGAGGTGTTAGAAGTTTTTTTTTCCATTATAATGGATCATGGTATAGTTACATGTTCACATTATAAATAATATTCTTTCAACTCGGGGGTGAATATAGGCACTCCCACAGGATGAAAAGCAATCGCTCCTATTATTCTATGATTTATATCATGATTTATAATGAGAGAGTTATGTGGGTGAGGGAAAAATGTGTGTATGTTTTTAATAAACCTAATCATTTACAAGTATCAATTATTGATGTTATGGAACCTAAGAAATATAATACGTTTATTTAGTATATTTTTAGAAATTTATGGGCTTTACAGATTATTTTCATGCAAGTTCATGCAACCAGTCTATATGAATTTTCTGGAAGTAGTGTTTCACAGTAGGTTGTATTAATGCCTCATCACAAAATGATTATACTATTGTGGTTATGGGTGGGTCATAGATCATTTTATCTATTGTTTATGCTAATAATTATACAAATGGATGTATGGAATAGTGGTAGATGTTAGGGAAATTCAACCCAGTGAGGCGAGACAGGTTTGTAAGAGGTGATTTCAATAATATCACAGATTATTGAGAAATGAAGGGTGGTGTGACTTACTCTAATTCATCCTCCTGGCTACGCAGCCTTGCAATCTTGTTCGTAACAACCACATCTAGCTGCGCAGCCTGCTCCACAATCTCCTTTCTCTTCTTAGTCGACACATTATGGGCAATTTCTGCACAGTAATTCCTGCAGATGAAAAAGCAGAGAGATTAAGACCATGGACATACATGGATAGTATGCAAAGAGGTAGAGATCATGCATACATGTTGTGCATCATGGGCAGCTCTAGCTCCTCCAGATTGTGGCGCCAGTTTTCCTAACATCACAAGGGAATGAAATGGAATTAAGGTCTTGTTTGGTTTCCTGGTAAATCACATATATCCCATACGATCAACTAGAGCCAATGTTTTTGCTTTACTGAACATATCCTAAATAACATAGGTCGACTAAATTTCTTCCAATAAAAGTAAATAATAGCATCAAAACACAAAGTATAATGAAGAAATGAAAGGTAGCCTGGTGTCGGCAGGAAAATGGGAGGGAGCATTTGATGGGGATCAGCCAACACATGTCGCACAATCTGGCAGCACTTGACCCTCCAAAACAAAAGGGCACGCGTAGCACTATTTAAACATTGTGATGAAATTTCCACTCAAAATTCATACTAGCAATGTACTGTTTATGATTCGCATGCACCAATACAAAACCCTATGTGTAATGACCACTCAAAACCATATTGGGGTTCACCAAAACACCCCAATATCAGTATGATTCTTATGAGTCTTTCAATTTCCATGAAATGTACTTATTAAACCCTGATTGCTAGCTCTTCCCTAAACTAAAATTACAATATTTTTAACTCTCAAAACACAATTTTCAAAAAAAAACTAGTTCATATTTGTATCAAAATAAAACAAACCACGTACACTAGAATCAGGTCTTCCGATTTCATAAACTACGTATTAGGAACTCGTCATACATTCTCAAGCATGAATCCCTTACCAGGAAAAGAAACCCATTCAAGAACATGGCCATGAAACACACCATTCTATGTCTTAAGGAACTCACCATACATTACCAATCCAAAAATACAATTTACATCAAAAGTGAGTCTCAATATCAGTATCATCAGAATCATGATAACCCTCATCCACACCTCCTACAGAAATACCATCACCACCTCTCACACCACCAACATCATCATCGACATCTGCATCCGAACCGGCACCAGCACCGGGTCCAGCACTAGGTCCGGCTCCGGCTCTGACAGAATAATCTACATTAGCATAATGCATCGACATCAAAAAGGCATCAACCATTGTAGCTGATTCTGGTGGAAGTGTAGAAGAAAGGGCAGACATAAATTTCATCATATTTGCGGTTATCATCTGTTCTGATTTTTTACTTGCTTCTTTGATTGTGGCATTCATTTGTTCCAATGTGACAAAACCAGAACCAGTACTCAAAGAAATGTTAGTAGAACAATATTGAGATGGTAAAATCTTCTTCCCAGGTCGACAACACACTATACCCTGATGCTCATCTCCTAATACCTGATGTAGATGATCATTTGGGCCCAAATTGTCAGGTTCTTTTTCTACCAATGACTCTAAAGCATTCTTCTGATTGATATATAACATAAATTAAAATGATAAAATAATATAAGGAATTAAATTCAGTAAAAATAAAATAAATTGAAATGTACTTACAATCGCCTTCTCAGTGTCGGTATTTGGCATAGTACCATCTTTCTTTTTTCGGCTTGTACAAAACAAAGTTGAGTGGGGAAGGCGACCCTCGATATTCAATTCCTTTTTATGGAAAAAAACAAAGAAATAAATCAAAATTGGAAGTTAAAAAAATTACACTAAACAAAGCTAAATATTTTAAATGTTAAATTACCTTCGTCTGCTCATGATCTGGTAATGAAGTGTGTCCGCGAGTATAAATGTGTTTCATTGCACTCTTGTTTGTTTTATTTCTATTTGATTTCTTTTATAAACAAATAATTATATAAATTCATTAACATAAATAAAACAAGTAATTTAAAATCATTTTCAAATAAATAAATGAATATATATATAAATTTAACAAACACCTTAAATGCTGGACTCTTCCAATAGTTGATCATCTCTTTATATTGTGATATTGGGAAATCTTGAAACACTGGTACTTCTTCAAGCTCTGTACCAACTCTCTTTTTTCCAACCAAGATATAAATCATACTTGTAGGCTCACCACATTTCACCTAAATCCATTATCCTTGCAGCCTTTTCATTTTTTCCATCAGGAAAATTATATCGAAGCTTCAATGGACATAAAATTTGTTAAGAAAATATTATAAATTTATATATATATATATATATATATATATATAAAAGGTGATTAACATTAATTACCCAAATCTCTGCCCAGGATTTGTCCTTTATTTTTTTTCAACTTCCTTCCAACTTATCGGTTGAACTGAAATGATATTGTTGTGTCTAGAAAGTGTTCCCATAAAACTTTTACATTTTATGCCATTTTTATTAATTATATCATTGTCCTCATTGTAATCAACTATGATTTGCGTGTGCCAATTCCAAACCTCACACATTTTTTTGCGGCCTCATCGTCTAGTAGAGGCTGGAGCTAATCATGAAACCAAAAATAAAAGAAAATAATATATATGAATTTATCATTAATCAGTAACAGTAATGTTTAAAAAAATACCAGTAGATGGGGAATCTGCTGACCCCTGAAGTGCTGCGTCTGGAGTGGGGGTAGCCTCCATGGTAGGTGAGATATCTACAGGATTACTATGTATAGTAGATGAAATGTGTACTGATGGAGACAGAAAACCTGATGGATAACCCTTTACAGATGAGGGTGGATATGAATATGGATATGGCAGTGGGATATATGGGGGCACAGTACCCTGTATAGTGGATGGTGGGAATAGAAAATGAGGGATGAGAGTCTGAGAACTACCATCTGATGTGGGTGCGGGAAAAAATGGATACGGAAAAGGTGGGTATGGATAATATAGAGGTGGCATAATGGGAGGATGGCCTCCTGGTGTCTCAAGCGGCATAGTAGTAGGCTGACCTGTAGAATCAGTACCCCCGCTACAATATCATCCTCAATGGAATAATCCAAGCGTCTCCTCGACGATGCAGCCTAAAATAACATAGATGATGAAATAAAATGAATGATAACAATATAAATAATATGAAAGACCATAATATTCAAACATAATTTGTACTTACATTGTTTCCAGGTGAAGACCTACGTTGTTCGTTTCTCGGTATTCTTTTACTCCTTCTAGTATCATCATAATCAAACATTTTGACCTAGAAATTTAAAATAACATTCTCAAATAAATAAAAATAATGAAAAATGTTAAATAATACAATTGTATCATAAAACAATGAGATACATTTTCATGTGTGATATTTATATTGATAAAATATCAAGACTTTTCTATGTTCAAGATTTACTAGAGAAGTGTTTAAACATAAATTGGTTAGGCTATTAATAGTTTTATATTCGATAATGGTACAAAATATGATAGTTATTTTGATATCATGTATGGAAGTTACAAAAACACATACAATATTGCGATAATATCAGGTAAATACTTACAAATGTGTCAATGCTATGTGGGGTCTGTGACAATTTCTGGTTCACAATTTGTTCTAACAATTGCATCATTCGTATCATCAAATGAAACATTTGAATAAATACCGACAGGTTTATCCACAACATCATTTTCATCCATGCCTTCATCAAAAATATGTCTAGAAATAACATCAACAATAACACCAAATTGTGGTTGTAACGGGTCACTTACATAAAACACATGTTTAGCTTGTGACGCAAGAATATAAGGTTCATCGGTACGAAGCTGGCAGTTCATATCAATCACTCTAAATCCACAGTTATCAATATGAATTCCTTGTCGTGTCATTGAATCAAACCACTTTCATTTCATCATTTCGACACGACCATGTGCATAGTAATATAATAAAATTATTATTTCAACAACACCGTAATATGATATATTTTCTGATCGAGGCTGCCTGTCTGATGCACTCACATAACAATCTGTTGTGGCACTTATAGTGAAACCGTCATGCTATGTTGAAATTTTTTTGCTTAAATATTTATAAAAACTTTAAATCCATTGACAACCATTGACTTACAATAACGTACCACATCGTTTGGACCAAAGGACGATTCTTTTATTTCATCTGATACTTCAATCATTAGTAGAGTTAAAACCTATAAGATACCAACATAGAATATTAAACAGAGACATGTGATTATTTTATGAGAAGAATAAAAAGAAATCTATTACCTTTGACTTTAACCAGGAAGCAAATTCTTTGTTGTGCAACAGTTCCTTCCTCTTAATAGATAGAGAGTGATGTCACTTTTTTATAATTTCTAAATGTTCTCTACAGATATGAAAGAATTAAAATTTCAGAAGATATAAAGAAATCACACAATGAAAAAAACACATATTTATTAGTTTACTTACTTGATATAATCATCAAGCACACCACAGTTGAATAATATTGTGCGATGTGTCATTTCCCACTCTTCCCTACTTAAAGTACACAGCGAGTACGATCCAGATATCACCCCTATTTGGGGAAGTGAAGGAAATGCAGGCTCAATGGGATCATATTGCTCATCTTCAGTTCTCATTAGTAGATTAGACCTCATAGTGACTTTATCCAAGTACGATGAATATAAATCCATGCATTCTTGTGCTAAATAGCATTTCACAATAGAGCCTTCAGGATGATATTTATTTCTCACATAAGATTTAAATGTAAACATCATTATTTCGGTAGGATACATCCACCGACTCAAAACAGGACCACCAAAGAGAACATATGTGGGAAGATTCAAAGTCAAATGTAACATACATGTGAAAAAAGATGGTGGGAAAATTTTCTCCAAGTCGTAAAGAATAATCGGTGCATCTCTCTGCAATTTCTGAACAACACTTCTGCACAATCTTTTGGCACAAAGATCTCGATAAAATTGACATAACTTAATCACCACAACTCTAACATTATGTGAAAGTAAATGGATAATGGAAATGGGAATAAACTCATGTAACAAGACATGGTAATCATGGGTTTTAAGAGATTTGAGTTTCACATCTTGTGTGTTCACCCTTTTCGAAATATTACTTGAATAACCATCTGGAACCTTCAAACTTTCCAATACCTGAAGAAATTGTTTTCTCTCTGCATTTGTCATCGAATAACAGGAAATAGGGACTTTCCACTTGTTTTGATCAATTAACTCAGGATAAAGTCTTGCTCTTATACCCCAATCCATCAAATTATGATGACACCGCAAATCGTCTTCTGTTTTGCCTTTGACATTTAAAATAGTAGCAAGTAACATCTCACAAATGTTTTTCTCGATATGCATTACATCCAAACAATGACGTAATAAATTTGATGACTAAAATAGAAACTCAAATAATATTATTTTATTTCTCCAATTTCTATTGGAATTCGAATTAGCATGCTTTCGCTTTCTGATATTTGATTGACTTTTGCCAAGAACATAATTCAAATCATCAAGTTCTTTAACAATATCAGTCCCTGACATTCATTGAGGTGTCTCATCTGTATTGATGTCATTATCGAACTGTCTCCAATTTTTCCTATATGGATGATCCATTGGTAGAAAACGTCGATGCCCTATGAAGCTAAAAGTTCATCGAAACTTTAATCTTCGGAAATGTGTATTTTTCATACAAATAGGGCAGGATAATTTCCCTTTATTACTCCAACCAGACATCATTCCGTAGGCAGGGAAATCATTTATCATCCATAATAAAGCTGCACGAAACATAAAGTACTCCTTTCTGAATGCATCATACACTTGTGCACCAATAATCCAAAGCTCATTTAACTCCTCTATTAATGGTTGCAAGTATATATCAATATCATTTCCAGGATCACTAGGTCCAGATATCAATATACTTAGGATAGTGAATGGCTTCTTCATACACATCCATGAAGCAAAGTTATAAATGTGAATGAAAACAGGCCAAGTACTGTGTGCAGTATGCATTTGGAGAAATGAGATGAAACCATCACAGGATAATCCCAATCTATCATTTTGTGGATCGGATGCAAAATTTGGATGTAAACTATCAAATTTCTTCCAATCCAACCCATCTGCAAGATACACTATTTCATCGTTATCCTTATTTCTTTCATCTACATTCCATCTCATATTCTTTTCCATTTGTTCTGACATAAAAAAATTTTGAATCCTGGGAATTAAAGGGAAGTGCCACATCACTTTCTGTGGTATGAAAGATTGAGATCCGTCTTTATTAGTCTTCCACCTTGATGTGCCACACTGTTTACACTGACTCAAGTCTGCATTCTCCTTCTAGAACAAACAATATTCTTTGAGACAAGAATGAATCTTACTAGATGAAAATCCAAATTTGTCAACCAACTTTGATGCCATGTAATCATTTTCTGGAATACATGCATTGTCGGGAAGTAAATACTTAATAAATTTAAGGAGATAGTCAACTGCAGTATTACTAAATCCATACATTTTTTTCCCATGATATAATCGCATTAAAAACTCAAGTTTGCTCATTTTTTCACATGCTTGATATACTAGGGTATTTGCGTCTTCCATCATCTTTCTAACACTCTCAACGTTATCATCCTGATTAATAGATGAGAACTGTGTTCTAGTATTCATTTCCTCTTGCACTGGTCTACATGAGGAGCTAGCTTCAAAAACAAAATGAAACCGATCAGAAATCAGATTTTTCATACCAATATTTTCTGTTGAATCGATGTCATTCAACACTTAAGCTTTTTCTCCATTGTGATACCACACATGATAATTTTTTTGGAAACCACTTTTAGTGATATGGTAACTCACTTCCTCAAAAGTTAACCAAGGTCTTACAACACAATAAAAACACAGGCATCGAATCAATCCGTCATCTGAATCATTAGTGAATGCAAAGTCCAAAAAATATTGTAACTCCTTCTGAAATTCATCAGTGATCCGATCAATGTTGTACATCCAGTATCTATCCATTCTAAGGCAGATAAACATACATTAAATAAATAATATATAAAATGACTTAACATTATATGTATTGTTTCATAAGATATTAAGTAATCATCAATAACAAGTTAATAAAAAAATCATAACAAATATATTAAAATTATGGTTTAGGGAATTCATAAATGTTTTAAATTATAAAAATTCACGAATAGTCATACATAAGTTCCAAGAATGAGGATTGATTATAGTAAAAAGATTTTATATAAAATCTAAGAGATAATAATAATAAATTCCCAAAAGTGTTTGGGTTAATTCATAACGAGTTGTGATGTTTTGTATTAAATCTACAAAGATTTATTGAAATTTAGAGAAATTTTGAAAATATAAACCATATCATATACCAAGAAATAATATTAAAGAATTGGATGAGAATTACAATGGTAATAAGATGAGAATAATAACTAGAAGAAAGAATATATTTCTACATTATTGTTAGAATATTAAGATTATATAATTGGAAGGAAGATTAATTATATGAAGATGAGATACAACAATGGACTATCTTAACTTGTGTGTGTTCCCCTTGGTTATCCCCATGAGGGTAAATTTTGGTATTACATCCTAATAATAGAACTGTGATCTCCTCTATGGGATTAGTTTCAGATAGTGTTTGGGAATCCCTCTGTGTGACCCAGGGTGTGATCCTCTATAATTTTTTCTATTTCCCTAGGTGGGTTTTGTGGAATCATTATTACCAACTTATCTGTGTGTACAATCCCATACTTAGTGGGATATTCTAGATATGGTATGGTATACCCCAGATGCCCTTGGAGAGATCCCCTATCTATGTATCAAGATCTTCATAGTTACATTGAGTACATCTTTGGTGAGGTCTGATGAACATGACCTCTTGGTAATGCACCATCAGTGAAAGCATAGATCATGTTGTGAGTTCAACCAGAAGAGTGTTAAATTTTATCCTTGAGTAGAATCTTATGGATAAAATAATGGTTAATATGCCATTGAGGAATGTTTTATGTTATGAGTATATCTAGTTTATTGTTCCTATTGCTATATCTCATATTTATAATGATGTGTCTATGTGATGATGAGATAACTACTCTCCAAATGCCCATTGTTTAGTGATTTTGGAGTGTCCTATTGAGCATTTTTATACTAAACACTGCATGGGATCTACCCATATTTTTCATGTCTTATGTAGACAATATTCCTTTTGAAGGAATCCTAGGAGGACCAAGAGAAGATATAAGATAGTGATCTAGATAGACCATGGTTCATGCTAGGTTGTGGCATATGTCAGTAGTCCCGTCCCTCATAAAAAGTTAGTCTTTTTTATCTGTTTTTGTAGGATTTTATTTTCCCCTTTATTATTTTCATGTGTACAGGTACCATAGGCTAAGGAAAACCTTGTGTGTGTTATGCCTACTCAGGGATAGTCACTAACCCCTAACCAATTAGAGGTGGGCTTGTGGTGTCACACTCAGCTTAGCACTAGCCAGGTGGGCCCCAGTGTGTCAGTTCATAAAAAAAGTCCACCCTAATGTTAATGAATTCAAAAAAATTATTTTACATGAATGAAGAAAAATTCAAAATCATGGAATAGTTATTTTACAAGTTTTTAAAATTTGGTCTCACCTTCTTTGGTCATTCCCTATTTTTCCCAACTAAAGAAAAAATAGTACAACTTCCTTTACAATATCTAACTCAAAAAAATGTATGTTACTATTTGTGAGCTCTTCATGCTATTTTCTCTAATAAAATAATTTATTAACTCATTAACATTTTAGCCACCGTCCAACAGAATAATGAATTTAAGATGAATAACATTTATCAAATTAAAACCAATCAATAGATTGTTAAAATTATTATTATCTAAATACCTCTAATGATTCCATATATCAATGGTGAAAAAAACATGTAATTCCCATAAATAAATTAAGAAATAATACAAGATCTAGTAAAATAGTGAGTTATATTTCTCAATAAAACTTCATGGACATTTTGGAAAAGTTGGAGGTTGAAAGAGGGAATAATTTGTAGGCTATAAAAAAATTAAAATAATTGAAAAAATAAATTTTAAAATGGGTGAAATGATGATAGTTTATTTGATATAAAAATTCAAAACTCTAGATAGTCATTGTAATTATGAAGAATAAAATGGAAAATAATGAAAAATATGGAGGGATTCCAATTTAAGATACAAAGGATGAAATCATGTAATTTAATTGACACATCAATTTAACACCTAAAAATTCCATAAAAGCATCATATGTTATGGTCCCTAATCATGATATTGTAGATCCCTCTCTAAAAGTAATGGTGGGGTGGGAATGAAACTTTTTTCTTGAAGGAAATAATTATGTGGGGATGATGATCTAGAATAATCATAGTCCATGGAAAGAAAATAGAAAGCACCATAGGATTTATCAACTACATTAAGAATTTACTTCATGCTTTGAAAAAAATTATGATGGTCTATTATCACTTTCCATGAGTTATTATTGGTGTTTCTACTATATAACTACAATTATATTCTCTCAAGAATCTAACAGGTTAATTACAAGGTATAAAATTCACAAATTTAGTTGATTCATGTGATGAATAATTAAGGATAAAAAATATAGTAAATTTGAAGATGTTAATAGTGGTAATATGGCATGTATATTCATATTTCCAAATATATGTGTTCAAGGTGAAAATTAGCAGACACTGAGTTAAAGATAACAAGAAGATAAAATAAAACAATACAGATAATGATCATATTGAAAAATAATATCAAACGTATAATTTAAAAGAGGTAAAACCTAGAGAAAGGAGAAACGAGAGACCGCTTGAATGTTCTTCTCACTCTCTTCTTCCCCTATTCTTTGTCTTCCTCCTCCTGCAATTATGATTCTTCACAGCTACTATATAAAAATATACAAAGTCATTGTTATCCAGTTTATAACATAAGCATGACAATTCATGTTGGTTTTGTGTTCTTTTTTATAGAACCTCACACACATCCCACTGAAGTTGGAGACTCTAAGGAAAATATCATTTTCAAAACTCTGCACTGGTCACATTATAGGAGGTTGATGTGGTCAAGTCCCAAATTAGTGGTTACTGTGTGGTAAATTGAGGGGTTATAGCAGTGCATATCAGTGTGGAAATGGGAGTGAGTGCAGAATAATATTAAAAATACTTAAGGTTTACAAAATTCAACAAGAATGGTGGATGGGGATGAAGGAAGAGACAGGGGATTACCTCTGGTGTTGAGGGTTGTGGGGGAGAACCGTCGGGAACAGAGGAGGAGGGGAGGCAGCTCAGATCAGCTTCGTTGGAGGAGGGTCGGGGTGAGGAGGGTCACGGCGAGGAGGGGTCAAGGGTTTTGAGGTTTTCTGGTGAAAAGGTATCGGGGAGGGCGATGGAGGTGTTGACCTCAGCGTCATAAGAGAGTCTTCGGGGAGGAGGGTCGCGGTGAGGAGGAGGGTCGTGGTGAGGAGGCGTCGGGGAGGAGGGTCACGGCGATGAGGAGGGCGCAATGAGGAGGCGTCGGGAAGGAGAGTTTCGGTGATGAGGATGGCGCGACGAGGAGGCGTCGGGGAAGAGGAGGGCGCGACAAGGAGGAGGTCACGGCGAGGAGGAGGGCGCAGCGAGGAGGAGATCGCGGGGGAGGAGGAATCGCGAGGGCAGGACGGTCACTGATCGGGAGAACGGAGGAGGAGCCCGACAGATTTTGGGGGAAAAAGGGGGACGGAAAATTTTAGGCATAGTTTTTTAATTAAACCATGGCTATAAATTGGCTATAGCCACAGACCTATAAAACCGTGGCTATAGGTCCGTGGCTATAGCCTTATTTTGTAGTAGTGCTAGTTTAAGTCCAATTTTAAAGTGAAATTAATTCCAATGACCACCATTGGATTAAATGGTAAAAATATATTCTAATTTCACTTTAAAACCAATTCAAAATATGATCTAATCATATAAATAAATTAGATTAAAAAGAGGTTTTGAATTAAAATACACCATTTTTCACTTATTCATTAAAAATGAACTTTATCGAAAAAAAATAACAAAAACATACACAAAGTAAATTTTGATGTCCCGATTCTAAAGAAGGATTTTATTTGGTCCAATATAACATATAAAATTGTCAAAAGTGTATTTAAAAATGGTTATCCATCAAAAGGCGGTTAATCAAAATTTTAAATAATATTAGAATATTTACGCTTAAAATTGGATTCATTCGTATTTTAATCCTCTAACATTTATTGTAAAAAAGTAAAAATATTTTACAAACATATATAATAATTTTGTAGTTAGTTCTGTTCATTCCCGCCATTACAAGGGCTAGGCGTTAACTACCATTTAAAATGATATTATTTTATTATTAGAGTGCAACGTAATATTTCAAAGAAACTCATTGTTGCGTATTGGGTACGCCATCGAGC
The DNA here is from genome assembly GCA_963277665.1 of Viscum album. Lineage (NCBI taxonomy): Eukaryota > Viridiplantae > Streptophyta > Magnoliopsida > Santalales > Viscaceae > Viscum > Viscum album. The sequence goes on from OY728132.1 coordinate 471,209,233, forward strand.
ATAGCATTCCCTTTAAAGTAATATTAATATTTTATTTAAAAATATTAATAAATATAAAAAAGTAATATTCTTTATTTACCTGGGATGTTACATCCTTCCCCCCTTTTGGGAATTGCGTCCTCGTAATTTTAAAATTGGGCTTGGAAACTACATTGAAAGCCCCACATCAGAAAAGGAGTAAATTAAACTGTCACTTTAAAAGAAAGAAAGGGAAGTAAAAAGGTCACCCGAGTTAACCCATACTAGGATTCCATGTAGGAAAACCTGGACATGGAAGAGAAAACAAAGGTTCATGTTCTGATGGATAGTGATAGAAAACATGATTAGGAGAAAGTTAACCACAAGAAAATCACAAACATGTGATGGGTTAAACGGTATTTGATTCCCCGGTAGGAAAAGTTAACAGACAACATTTTTGTTTTAAGTTACTTTTCATTGAGGAATTTATTTATGAGATTAACTAAATCCTAAGGAAACATACTTACTTGTCATGTATACTTTCATCTCTTACTAGATTTCTTACACAAACTCATATTTTCTCCAAAAGACGAGTATTTATGATGACTTGTTCACATTAAGAGTGTTATAATCAACTTCTAGAGAATCACCTAATCCACAAAAGAGAACTATATATTTCCCATGTCTTTAGACCTTAACCAAAACTAAAATTGTTAGAACAAGACTAGATAATCCACAAAAGTATAATCCTTTATAAAAAGAAAATCTATTCTTAATCTCCAAAAATTGTCCAATAAAACCAAAAGTTCAATGAAGACCATTTGATAAACAATTTGTCCATATAATTATTCAAAGTAAACCAAACTAAGATTGAAACCCAAATATTTGAAGGATTTAATCACATAGTCTTCCAAGGTAAAAATTAACATTTATCTCCAAATAACATCAGTTGCTCTTAAAGTCTCATATTGAAAAGTAATTAACCTAATCATATATCCTCCATGATAGGTCAATATTTTTCCTAGATAACCCAAAATAAACTTATTCTTGATTCATAAAATTATATAACTAAAAACAATTTGGCATACTAACTAGGGAATTCACGTAGTCCAGTGGTAGGCGATAAATACCAGTCGCACTTTGGTTGTGGGTTCGATTCCCACAGCTTTGTATGACGCGACGGGTTGTCACACGGTCTGCATGTTGTCCTTTTTCCAAAACTATATAATTCTTAAAACATTCCCCAAAAAAAGATAAAATCTTCAAAAATAACCATAACATAATTTAACCTCAATTTTACCTCATTCCTTTTATCTTCCATCATATAGTAACCCATAATTACCTCAAAAGTAAGGATCATATAAACCCTAATGGTCACCATTATAATTATTACTTGAACTTCCACATCGAGTTGGTTCTCTCGTGCATGATACATCAGAGAACTCACCAAGTTTCAAGTGGTTAATCATGAATCCCTGATAGTTGGTTTAGAATAACCATGAGATTCCTCATTGAATCCCCCATTTCATTCAATCTCTTAATCAGAGAAACACCACAGTTTCCTTCAAACCCATTGTCACTTTGGTTCCTGCTAGATCTATCCATTTACTAAAACCAAAAATGTTAGTTTGAGTATATCAACAAAATTATCATGTACTAATGATGTAGATAAACACTAAGATATACTTACTCATTCACTTTATCTAAAACTACAACTCTTTCTGAAATCCTAACCATTATGTTAATGTCACTTATGCTTATAGAATACCCTAACCTCTAAAGTTATCTAAACCGACCTCTGATACCAACTGTAAGAAACCGGCCTTAAAACCTTACATAATCATGAATTAAATGAATAATTCACATAGAGGATATTTTCAGGTTTAGAGTTTTAGAGAATTAGGACCTAACTATTACATCTCAAAAGATTACAAAGTAGACACTTCTACTAAGTTTCCATAAAATAAAAACTCTTAAAAAGAAACATGTCTAGTTCCATGTTTTAGATAGCATGTCTTTCCTTGATCCCATCCTTGACCCTATTCATCTTTAAGTCCTGTGGAAAACATTTCAAAAACATGGGATGAGCAAAAAAATCCCAGTAAAGGATACACAAAGAAGGAAAACCGTTAGTTTTTTAAAACAACAAGTAAACCATGAATACTTTATCAAAGTAATACTTTTCACCTTTATGAAGTGGTAAATACTCTTCATTGAATAAAATATCACTACTTATCCTTTGTGACCAAAAGATTACCATAAACCCATATAAAGAACACATAACATAAAAAGGTAACTTGGGACATAAACATACTTAAATGGAATAACCGTACGGTCGACTTCCACACATATCACTACATGGAGTAGCCATACGGCCGACTTCCATACCCAATGCATTGGAGTTTATAACATAACCACCCATCCTAGTATTCACGGCACCACCCGTCATATATTTTATCACGTAACAACCCATGAAATGTCCAAGTACCATTATAAAATCATAACACATAAAACAATTATAAAGGAAAGAAAAAATTTCCACATTTTAAGCACAATATATCACTTAAATATATTGACATAACAAATCCATTATCAAAACCATTTTCAATACCAAAATACATAAAAGAGTATACGGTATTTATTTACTTTTAAAAATATTACGGCTTGTTGAGGAAGCCAAAGATCAAATAATACTCGCGGCGGTGGAAAGGTCGTTGTCACCGCGTACGTTAAAAAGAAACCTACTTTTTGTCATTTAGTAAAATGATTCATATAGAAAAGATTCCTTTTGAATAAAAGTATAAGTCAAAGGGGTTTATACACTGTATAAAATAAAGTTGTGTATAAAACAAAATATGCCTCAGTGAAAGGATATTGAGACGAAGTTCCTTACAAAGATGGTATCCTTAGATTAAGGATAAATCAATTACATAATTATGTGTGACAAATATAAATACACCCAATATAAGTAGATATTAAGAGTAAAACAATAAAAGTTCATCCACACATATTCATATCATGACATAATCAAGAAGTATAGGTTTAACCAAAAGAATTGAAATTGGGTTAAGAAGTTCCCTTACAGAAATTCGATAGCCTAACGGCGTCACTTCAAAATTCAGAAAATGAGACGATGAGAGATAAAAAGGGTATATCATCACTTGTAAATAACATTTAAAGCAATAAGGATATATAATAACATATCCCAACATAAGAATATGTAAATTAAAAGACCTAACAAAAGAAGTCTTTTTAAAAAGAGGAGGGTGAAAGGTTCCCTTACCGATTTGGGTAACTTTCGAAATGTACACCCCATGAAAGAAGGACTATAAAAAATTGATGTAAATACTCATAAACGAAAGTATATTATACAAAGAGTATAATAATGGGCAGTAGATACACCACTCAAAGGAAATGGTGGAAAATGTAGCATAAATCTCACGGGAATAAAAGTGAGATGAAAAATCCCTTATGAAAACTCGGTAGCCTAACGGCTCCACTTAAAACTTCCAAAAATGGATTTATGAGATAAAATAGGGTCTATAATAATATGAAAATAAAAATTACATAATGAGGAATATAAAATAACATCCCAAAACATAATAAAGATGAGCTTTAAAGAAATTACATAAAAGAGAGTACTTAAAAAAAGAGGTCGGATCCCTTACCTCAAGTCCGACTTATCTTGTTCGTTTATTTATATTCCTGAATAATAAACTTTGGTCAATTTATAATTGATTAAGTAAATCCTTTAAATATTATTATTCAGTTCATATCATATACTATAATTTTATAATAATTGGTTAATAATGTGAGTTCATATCAGACGTTTTTGTCAATGTTCGGTACATGAGTAAAAATCGAACTTGTTGGAAAAGAATTTTCCATGTAGTTATAAGTACATAATCTCTAGAATAGTATTAATGATTTAAATATCATATATATACAGTATATATTAATTTAATACTATTCCATAACATTTGGAGATAAAAATAAATGAAATTCACCGTTCATGGAGACGGTAGGTCGTACGTACGCATGAACGCTACTTTCATTTCTTTGGCACACTAATGGAATTAAAACTAGATGAGATATATATATATATATATATTATAATTACAGTATAATATATATTTTATATAGTTCACATAAGTTCATCAATTTAATTCTTTATACATTCCATGTATTGCATGAACGAGTCACACCACTTGAGGGGCCGTTAGTCCACACTTCCTCAAATGAAATTATCGCATTTGCACAACATGCAAAGCATAAAGGTATGTATTAAATATAAAATACAGAAGCATATATAGGAAGTAAATATAATATATATCATAAATAAATATAGTTCCATCATAATGGCCACCATGATAGGTGGTAGGAGAAGATATAAGAATCATCGTTTCGTGAGGCAGTAATTCGCCATCCACGGAAATAATATGTTCTTTAACCATTAGACGGAGGTGTGTGTAAGTGTATCTCGAATCCTTATAATAAAAAAATCCTAGTATATTTAATATACTGTTTTTTTTTACAAAATAAAGGAATAAAAAGAGTTTAGGGGGTTGGAGAAGCAAAATAAAACAAAAGAACATTAGGGAAGACTTTACCTTTAAATCGGGTAACTCCCCTTGGTTTGAACCAAAAGGGTTTCTTGAAGAGCTTTATGACTAAGGGAAGGCTTCTAGGATGAAGAGAGGGATTTGGAGAGATAAAATTATCAGATTTTGGCCGATCCAATGGCTTGAGAGGTGTGGGTAAGGAGGTAGAGGTGGGGGCCTTTTATAAGAGGGAGGAGGGGCACTCTTGGAAATTCATGAAATGTCACTTTATTTTAAAATGATTTTCGGATTTTAAAGGTCCCACAAATATATATTTCGATGATAAGGTGATACGGGTTCGAAATATAAACATACAATAGGTTTTTGACTAGTGTATGTCTTAGATTTTACATTATCTTTTCATTTTATTTAAATCGTTCATTAATGAGGTAATCGCTACATCATCATGGTGTCATAAATAAATTAATTTATTTAATGTCTAAAACTTATAAAAAAAATACTATGATGTAGGAAATCTTTTTAGTTTTCCAATGAATATTCATAGTCAAAAATATGACTTGTATAACCCCATGTAAAAATTGTTTTAGTAAAACAATACATGTTTGTGACATTTTTATTTTAACTTTAAATAAAAAGTTATTAATGTCATTTTCTTACCCAAGTGGCTCCATGGGATCCCCAAGTTGACCCATGGATTTTCTTTGTCATCTATGACTCATCCAATAAGGGTATTACATGTGTCAAGGTCATTTCATATTATTATAACATTATCTTTACCTTAAATTATACTAATTACCTTTTATCGCGATTAATAAAACTTAAAAGTTACTATTCACCAAAAATTATTTTCATCCCATTGAACCAAATTTTACATCCTAATGACAACCATGTATGTAAGATTTTTGAAATTCAAATCACAGAGGTGGTAAAATTTCATTTAAACAAAAAATCAGTTTTTTAACTACCACTTAGTGGTTTCACTATTCATCAAAAATTCAAGTTTTTCAGAAAAATACCAAAAAATTCCCCCTAAGATATATTTGATATTCCAAATTCAAAAATGATGTATATTTTACAAAATTCAAAACATGTAAGTTTCATTAATCAATTTCATAATTAATTCCCGTTGTCAAAACAAATAGCGTGTTTTTAAGAAACAAAATATATCAAAAGATTGAAACTAGTTTAAGTCCAATTTCAAAGTGAAATTAATTCCAATGACCACCATTGGATTAAATGGTAAAAATATATTCTAATTACACTTTAAAACCAATTAAAAATATGATCTAATCATATAAATAAATTAGATTAAAAAGAGGTTTTGAATTAAAATACAACATTTCTCACTTATTCATTAAAAATGAACTTTATCGAAAAAAATAACAAAAACATACACAAAGTAAATTTTGATGTCCCGATTCTAAATAAGGATTTTATTTGGTCCAATATAACATATAAAATTGTTAAAAAGTGTATTTAAAAAGGGTTCTCCATCAAAAGACGGTTAATCGACCTTTTAAAGAATATTAGAATATTTATGCTTAAAATTGGATTCATTCGCATTTTAATCCTCTAACATTTATTGTAAAAAGGTAAAAATATTTGAAAAACATATATAATCATTTGGTAGTTAGTTCTGTTCATTCCTGCCATTACAACGTCTAGGCATTAACTACCATTTAAAATGATATTATTTTATTATTAGAGTGCAACGTAAGATTTCAAAGAAACTCGTTGTTGCGTATTGGGTACGCCATCGAGCATAGCATTACCTTTAAAGTAATATTAATATTTTATTCACAAATATTAATAAATATGAAAAATTAATATTCTTTATTTACCTGGGATGTTACATGTTCAATTAGTATGTCTTTCTTGTAGTCATTAGAACCATGTTCTAAGACCTGTTCCATAAATTATATTCATTTTTAGTGATTACATCCATAACTATGATTACCCCATGTAGGGTTATTTTCCATATTTGAAATTTTAGTGGTTTAATATTTTTTTATGAGCCATCATTCGGGTGTTCTTCAACTTAACCTTGTTAATGGTAAGCCTCCCTTAATTGGATGACTATTGAATTGTAAGGGTCGTCCTTGAGAGTCACTTGACCTGCCTAAGGTAAGTGCTTCAACTTGATTAATTAATTGAAAATGTAATTGGAAAGTATATTGTATATATATATGACTTGTCCAAATTGAACAAAAATTAATGTCTTGTTGCATGCCATAATACCCCTTGCCACTTATTATGGAAGGTAATGGAATGAACCTAAGGAATTGAATATAACTAAAATTAAATGACTAATGGTTTCATTCCCCTTATCCTTGTTACACTAATGAAAGGTAAGGATTGAACTAAATGAACTTATTTAATGATTATGACTCAAATGAATTATAAATGATTACATATCTTGAGATGCCTTGTCACTTTTATGAAAGGCATCGAATGTACCTTTGACTTTTTAAATGGAATAATTATTATATGTCCCAATTAGATAAATGAATTAATTGTAAGGTATCTTGTACATGAACCTTGACATATTTATAGGAGTGGTCAAACTCGAGTTAGCTTTTGGATTCTTAAGGGAATTCCTTGGGTTCTCATGTATGACATTTCGATTCAAGGATGTTGGTTGAATTGGTTGATACCCACCTTGGAACCCAGTCCTCTTCTATTAGCAGTTTCCAAGTATAGTATCGTAGGATACCACCTTTACTATTATAGGATTCCTTGGATACACTCCTTGGATAAAGTGTGGCTTCTATAGATATGAGGTTCCTTGGTTACATCCTTGGTCCTAGCCATATATTATCCCATTTTATCTTGGATGTATTACTTAGACTTGGTTAAATCATACTATTGTGGAATTATTTGAATTATGATCCTTTGATTACACTCTTACCCCTTAGTCAGGCTGTAGTTACTACTAAGTTAGTGGTCCTTGAGGTCTAGGTTGTCTTGGTTATCACCTTAGAACCTCTTCATTATAAATAACATCATGGATTCCTTGTTCACCTTGGATCCTTCACTATCATGATAGTGCTAGTGTTACCTCGCATGACTTAATTATAAACTGGAACTTAAATTAATTAATGAACCGGTTACATGTTCAGACACCAGCTGAGGGATGAAGCAGGTACTTGGGTATTTACATTACTGTACTGATTTACTTTTATATATGCATTATTACACACTATTTTAGTTTATATTACACTTATTGGATGTTATAAACATCATTGGTGGTGGCCTACTGAGATTTATCTCACACCCTATTTGGGTCTTCATTGGCACCCTAGAATACTATATGAAAAAAGGTGTTGATAAAGGTAAGTGTATCACTTCTAACACTTGATTTATTACTTGGGATGGATCTGGTAGAAGATGACTAGGATGGAGCCCAGGATACTTGGATAGTTTTTGGATTACTTTTTTCTACTTTTGTATAGCATGTATTGTTTGCTACTTTGTATCCATTTTTAGCTTTATAGATATATAACATATCATTATCAACTTTTGTATCTTATTATCAGTTGTTTATATCTTTAGTTTTATTCTATTGTGATATATGTTTACTTATATTGCCTCCAATATTTACCAGTTATATTATATTATTCTATTGTTCTATGCTCTGGTAATAAGGTAATAGTCTCCCCATGGATACACCCTAGGCCCTCGTTTCTAGTTGGATGCCTATGGCATTTAGGGAGATACGCTTGAGGCCATGTGGCTAACCAGGATCGGGGAACATTCATTGGCATCTAGGTTCGGGATGTTACAAAGAAAGTATGGATGATTATGGGGACAACAGAAAAAGGCAGTGAAGAGTATGGTGATTATAGGAAGGGGTGAGGTAATGGATGACTGAGCGGGAGAAATGATGAGTGACAAGGGGCTTGGGTAGGATGAAAGGTACCAAGGATAGAGGTAGTGATGGGGGACTTGGATAGGATGATGGTGGTGGGGAGAGAATATGTGGTCACAGGCTTGGGGATAGTGAAATTTGAAAGGTAGGGGGTGAACGTGGTCTTGGGGTGGGTGATAGTTAAAGAAGAGGGAGTGGTTAACACGACCTCAGGGAGGGATTGCATCAAGGGAGAGGTATTTATTTTTTAATAATATTTAATAAAAGTTTTGTTTAAAATTGGCTCTAATTAAATAAAATTGTAGTGATTTTATAAAAATAATTGTTAAACAAAATAATTAATGAATTTTTTTTAAAATTACACCAATAAAATGATGAAACCCTAATAAAATTAACATTTAGTGGTGGTTTCTTAAACTATTTCTAAAAATCAAAAGTATATATAAAATTTATTTTAGTGTGTGTGGAATGTATGACCACATGAAACGAAATTAATATATGTTATGTGTAAAATTATAAATTCATGTGTACTACATTATATATTACGGACCTTTTACGTGTTTTGTGATGGAAGTCAATGTGAACTATTTAATAATGTTGTGTGTTAACCCACACAACACACCAAGAAATACTCTATGTGTGTCTTATGTGGAGTGAAATGTGTCACATGATGTATACTCAACCACTAAATGTAGTTTAGTTTGTTTCATGTCACATTTCTGGTTAGAATAAAATACATAGTGTGTAATGATGTTGTGTATTAACCTACACGACACACTACAAAACACAGGGTGTGTAACTTGTGTGGTGTTACATGATGTGTACTCAACCACTACGTGTCATATAGTTTTTATAAACCTTCATGTCGTACCAACTATTAATACATGATGTTTAATGATGTTACATATTAAACCACAGAACACGACGCTGTTTACACAGTGTGTACCTTGTGTAGAGAAAAATACATTACGGAGAGTGTACTCAGCCACTACATGTATGTAATCATTTTGCATGGCTAGTGACCTTGTCTTCTTTGGATAAGTTCTTTTATCATTATTCATATGTTTTTGGACCATCCTTGGTTATAATATATTTTATTAATGTGTCTTCTTGACCATTGGACTCAAAATAAAAATATATACCTAAATAATTGAAAAAGATGCTTAAATTGATCAAGTAATTTATAAATAATTATAAATTAAAATGTGATCTCTTTAATACTATGTGAAGGTTCGGGGCATGGAAAAAACATGGTCAGATTCCCAATTTTGGTTTTTCATTGAAATCAATGGATAAATATAAAGAACTATCTAAAATTTCCCTAGTATTTCATAGATATGATTGTTCACATTTAATTATTGATTAATTTAAATATATAATTACCTTAACTATAGTATTCACCTTGATCGAATCTTTGTCACCACTCTTGTAACATTAGCGTTGTGATGGATAATATAAGTGACGATTCCTCTAGAAATATCCAAATATGCTCCATAAATATCTGATTGATTCTCTTGATGCCTCAGGTACTAGCATGGAAGAATCAGGTGCTTCACATCATTCATCATTGATTCTAAAAAGGATTTATTATTTTATATCTCAGTTTTTAAGAGGGGAGAATGAAATAATTCTCTCTAGGTTTTGGAATAATTTTAGACGATGTATTGTGTGTGTGTAATACATATACTTTAGAAAATGATATATTTTAGATTATCTATTTAGGCTTAAATAAAGATATTTTCACATTGACCCTTATTATTTTATTTAATCTAAGTGATACCCACATCAAATATAGTAATATTATTATTATATACCATAAAATATGTTTTATATTATATCATTTATTAAATAATTAAATAAATATTTTATTAAATAATATTAAATAAACCATTTCCATTGGATAATTATACTCAATCTATATTCTCCCATTAAATTTATCAAATCTTGAATAATAAAATAAATATCCATTTGATAAAATAAATATTATACTCATGAAACTTAAATATAAATATTTTTTTAATATTCACATAACTTAAATAAATGTATAGTTTACAATATTCAAGAAAATTATTAATAAATAAATATTATATTCATTACCTCATGAATAAATAAACAGGAGATAAAATTAAAATCACATATTCTAAACTTGAATATCTCAGGATTGAATTTTTATGATCAACTTTACTTGAATAAATATTATTCTACTAAAAGGAAATAAATTTATTCATAAACATAACTTCAGTAGAATTTAATAAGATTCTTAATACACTTAGTGTGGGGCCCTCTAGGCCCCTTTGTAAATATAAATAGGTGTAACTTACCTAAGTTCCAAAATCATCATCTAGAAACATGTCTAGAAACTCATATAGAAAGAAGTTATATAATAAAATTTATTGAAACCATGAGTTTATATGTTGTATTTTTTGATAATATATTTTTAGATTAATTAAAGTAACTATTAGATTGATTACATGGAGTTATTAATGAGACATAACATTTTTTGGAAGATATATTTGTTATGTATGAAGGAATTTCGAATTATATAGAACTTTATTGAAATAATTGGAAGATGTATTATTCTAGAATAAAATATGTGGTTCAAAAAATGCATGAAAAATATATATGATGAAGGTAAATGATTTTTTACCAATTTTATTAAAGGATAATTGGTTGGCTTTGTAAGTATTGTATTTCAATTTTAGAAATCATATTGAGTACTTAAAGTATTTGGAAATGGGGTTGGATCTTTGTAAGAGTAATTTAATCTTACAAAGTGAAGTGTAGTATGAGTTTTTTGAAAAGTACATACCTATGTATGAGTCTCCCTCAATGTGTAAGAAGTATGAAAAACTTTTATTTTTTGGAAAATTACTTGAATCATTCTTGAATACAAGTGAAAAAAAAAATTATCCTAAGAGAACCATGGGAGAAAGGATTTATTGTCATGTGGTAGTGACCAAGATCAACTATAGCTAATAAAAGGTAGTGGTGGAGTAGAGTCCCGTTACAGGGTGGTGTTGGATAATGAGAGGTAGATCCAATATGGGGAAGAACAAATAGGGGGTCGTAGTGCGAGGAGGCACTATAGTAAAAAAAGAATCATCCTTAAACATGTTCAATGTAACACTCCAAAATTATAAAATAAGAACATTATATTTGATAGAATATGTAATGAAAAAAACTGATCTTAAACAACCCATGAAATATATTCCTTTAAATTTAATCTCTTTGATAGCTTGCGGAACATGCAATACTGAGTCTAAATGAACCAAAATAAAGTATACCATTATAAACTAGTTGTTAAATAGAAGGGTATGAACAGTACTAAACAAATTATGAAAATTATGGTTATCTATTTATTATAAATAAAATTAGAATCTTTGAAAATAAGAAAAGAAATGTTTTCTGAAAAAATAGATTTTTTCCAAAAGATGGTTTCATCGTGCTTTGAACATAAAAATTAAAATTATTTTTTAAAACTTTCAGAAAATTTATTTAAAAAATAAAATTTATTTTTAAATAATCATATAAAAATTATGTTAGGGTGATTTTTTTGGATTTTTTTGAAATATTTCAGTTTTCTATGAATAGTGAAAAATACTAAATTTTAACTGAAAACTATCTTTTCATTTAAATTATTTATCATGTTAAATAATATTTTTAATTAGTTTTAAAGTAAAATTAGTAAAATTATATACATATTAATCTAATTTAGGTTATTTTAATCATTTTCATATTTAATTTTCATATAAAAACATTGTATGATTTTGAACATTTTCTCTTTGAAAACCCGCTTTCTCATCGCGTCGGCATTATTAATTTTAAATTAAATTTTTCCACTAATGTGAATGAAATTTGGGAAAATGGATTCCATACTTGGAATCATAACAATTTATATTATCTCATAATATTAACTTAATTTTTACCACAATGAATAGTTAAAATATTAAAAAATATTTACCGTGGATAAGGTAAAAATGGATTTACCAGGGGATTAGAATAAAAATATAAGGGTTAAAAATGAACTAAAAACTTTTCTAAAATCCAATTTATGGACATATATAGACCTTAAAATTTATAAGTCCATATAATACTCCATTTTTACCCTTTTTCATTGTAAAACGTGGGTATACCTTTTTCTTGGAAAACATTACAAGTGTGTCACTCACCTCACTAATAAAAGGTCACCACATCTTCTCCCTTATTTACACCTTCAAACCATTTTGGTTAGGAAAATACCTAAAAAAATAACTTCCCAACTTCCATACCCTCATCCTATGATTATTTTGTTTGAAATAAATATAACCTAGGAAGTATATTGCTACAAACCTAAGGAGGTTACCCGAAAAAGGGGTGACATTCTTTAAGGAGCATTTTTATTTTACTTCTTCCTCCACCTCCCTCAGTTATTATTAAACCCTGATGATATAATAAAATTTTCATATAAAATATAATAAGATGTTTTATGATAATTTAATGACCTAAAACCATCCCCACTTCCATCAAATTGGTTAATAAATCATCATTCGCGTGTACAGTGAACTAGCGCCTCGCGAACCGTTGTCATTCATTTTTCCATTATCACCTATTACAGTTGGGTATGATGATGGATATAAAGTATATATATATTATATTTAAAAATAATTATACTTATTGGGTCATTATATCATATATACCTCTTTACTTTCTATCCCTTAGGGGATATGATAATGTCGCTCGTATGTACCACGAACTACCGCCTCACGAAGCAATGTGATTTGTTTTTCACTAACGATTTACATGGAAGTTAATGAGGATAAAATTAATGAATATATATTACATACATTAAATAATTATAATATTCATGACATACTTATCATTCTAAAAAATATATCATTTTCTTTCTTACCTTTTTACTCACTGAAAGATGATGACATTGTTTGTGTACATGTGGGCTACCACCTTCACAAAGTGATGTGGCTCACTTTTCATCACCACACCACATATATGATATATATATATATATATGTATGTATATTAAAAGAAATAATATGGTATTTATTATATTATTATCATTATAAAAAGTTAAAATATTACTTACCACTTTTCCATACTGATCGTTGAAAAATGGAAATGTTACTCATGCGTACGTACGACATACCATCTCCATTATCATAACATACTTCATTTTTCAAAACCATATTTCATGATTGGTATTAAAATTATAATTTATATATAAATATTATAATTATTTCATGATTATTATTTTGGATATTATTGAACTTTATAATATATACAAGGACTATAAATTTCATGATAAATCACGAATGAGAAAACAAGGTAATTAACACCTTAAATAATGAAAATAATGAAATATTATTAATGAAAAGATGATAAGATATTGTTAAAGGATCATATATGATATTATAAACATTAATATTTTTATTTTATAAGTTAATAACATGTTTAAAACCACTATATCAGAGGTTAAATCACATTCAACCAAAAGGAAGCGTTGGGTAAGGGACTTCGTCTCAATTCACATTTATTGAGAAATATTGTAATGTTATGCACATAATTTCTATTATATGATTTATATAATTCAACTTTGACATGTAATATCGTGATTTATTAATAATTCATGGTATTTTAAGTTTTAATTTGAATTATTTCATCCAATATTATTTTACTTAAAAGTTACCAAGTGGTAAATAATTTCGTAACTCAATTTATTTTCATTGGGTTATATTAATTATTTATTGTATTTGATATTCTAGGATTATGTTTTTAATGAATTATGATTATATTATGTTTTATTTCTAATTTTTTAATTTGGATTTAAATTTGATACACATAATCAATTTATTGGTTAATTCCCACTTTAATGTTATGGTCTTTCCAAGGGTTTATTTCACAATCTCATTTTAATCAGGATTATTTATACTTGAATTTCCATTAAAGGGAATTATTTGATAATTTTTTTAATAAAACATTTAATTTTATTCTAATATGGTTATTCATAAATCTTCTTATGTAATATTACCAATTTTACACTCTTTCTTACCTAAAATGATTTAGATTTTAAAAAAAAAACTGATTTTTTCTCTCTCTGGTCGGAAAAACTTTTTCATCAAAAACCATTTTTTCTAAAAAAAATTAAAAAAAAACTAACATTTTCAAAATGATTTATTAAAGAATTTTATACCCATTTTTAATTTAAAATTTCTTTATGAAAGTAATCTTTATATTTTTTTAAAACAATTTCTATTTTACTTTTACTAAAAAAGTGAAAGGAACTTTTGTTTTAATGTTTACAACATGAATGGAATTTCAGGCCTTCATGACCACTAATATGTTTTAATGATTATTTTATAATTTTTAAAAGTTTATTTTCAAGGAAAAACATTTTAATTTTTTTCAACTTTTAGTTTTAAAATGATTTTAAAAGTAAAAAGGTTATTTTTTCCTCAAGAATGTTTTTAATTACATTTTTAATTTATTTTTATTCATCAAAAACATTAACCCTTTATTTTAATTATGATCTAATAGAGATATTTTGTATTCATATCATCCTTATTATTTCATTTGATGTTTTATGATCATTTTTTCCAAATAAATTATTGAAATTCACTTTCTTGATTCATTTTTTGTAGTCATTAACTTTCCTTTGAAACATTCACTCTCTTATGATCATTATACAATTAATTTCTCTTAAATATACATATTCTTTGTATTATGGATATGATAATTTTCTAAACCATATATCATTTTATATATGGTTTTTCTCTTAAATATACATATTCTTTGTATCATGGATATGATTGTTTACTAAATCGTATATCATTTTTACATGAATTATTTACTTTGAAAGTTATTTGATTAACTATAAAATATTGAAAAATATGTATTATTTACTCAATATGAATATTTTATTATAAGGAATGGTATTCAAAAATTAAATTGAATATTTGATATATAATGAATACATTATACATGCAGTGATGGGTGGGGAGTGGAATTTTATATCCCTTCGATGCATTGGTGGTCTCATGAGGAGAATCAGTCAGCTAACATTAAATAGGTTTATAGATATAGTTTTAAATTTTATTTTGAAAGGTCTTAATGGTATAGGTATCGTGTGCCTGAGAAAATGTCATCCAATAATTAATCATTTCCTTTATTAAGAATTTAGTTATTATTATCCATGATATTTTCAGAATGATATTATCATTGGATGCATTTCATTCTCAATTTATTGATTAAATGGAATGTTTTTTCATTTATTTACCATATAGATTATGTCTTGTATTATTATCCATTATATTTTTATAATTATGATATCTTTGGATGTATTTAATTATCATTAATTGATTAAATTGAATGTGTTTTCTATTATTTACCTTTCCATATTGATTATGTATTATCTAATTATGATATCCAAGTTATTTATTAAATGTAATTTGTGTTCAGTTATTTACCTTTCCATATTGTTCACCCCTAATCCCAAGAAGACTCAGATACATAGGGACTACTCTAATCTTGAGAGAACAATCATTACTAGGTCTCTAGAGGATTCTAGGATGAATACCACTACTCTTCCTCCTCATTCTGAGGTTGTTGTCAGTGATAGTTCATTCTCTAGTGATGAGACTTCGAGTGAAATTAGTTATTTTGATGACTTTGATCCAGTTATAAGAGATGCCTATCAATATGATGAGTAAGTTTTAGAAGAGCTAGAATATTAGATTGATGAGCAAGAAATAATAGTTTTCCAAAGATACAAGAATGTTGAAATTACTACAGAGCTCTACCTTAAAATCAGAGAAAGAATGTTCATCAAATTGATAGAGGAATTTAAACATAACCCTCATTTTAAATTCAGTGACATTTCATTGTAATGACTTTCCCTTCTTCTCATGTTCAAGGACTCACTCTTGGATTTCTTGGGCCTGAAATTTAGATGATTGGTTATATTCAGTCTTTCATTATTTTCTTATTTCACTTTTCTGTATACTTGGAGGGAGGATTCTATATTCTTTACTTCTATTGAATATTTTACCTTTATATCCCTCCCAGGTGCATGATATTCACTTACAGACTTGTAGTGATGAAGATTTCACAGTACCTTGTGCTAGATCTGATTTTGCATGAGCAGTGGAATTTTCAACCTCTTGGAATCAAGCTCTATTTGTTGTTTCAGGTTGTAGTGCTACTCACTTGACTGTCATGTTAGTATAATCTAATCATGAAAGTTGTTTTATTAGTCGTATGTCATGTTTTTACTCTCATTTAACTTCTAGTTGGTGCAATTTCTTTGCACCTCGTGTCTTCACTGTATTTTAAACCTTCT
This sequence comes from Viscum album, assembly GCA_963277665.1. Classification (NCBI taxonomy): domain Eukaryota; kingdom Viridiplantae; phylum Streptophyta; class Magnoliopsida; order Santalales; family Viscaceae; genus Viscum; species Viscum album. The sequence goes on from OY728132.1 coordinate 471,225,950, forward strand.
TTAATAAATTCTTTTGGGGGTATGGGTTGGGAAACCAACTCATATCTTATTCTCTAAAAAAATAACTTTCTATATTGATTATTCATTATTGATTTATGATATCTTTCATTGTACGTAAAACTTACTAAGAATTTGAGATCACCCTTATTTTATTTCCTTTCACCAGAATTTCATGAAGTGTAATATAATTGATGTTCAAGGATATTCTAGATGGAATAATGATATTCTTGAGAAAAAAATATGTTGTGACTTTTGTTTTCAAATTTAATACAATAATAAAGTATATATCTAGTTTCCCAATACTACTAAAATATTTAGTCTTTTGGGATGTGATTCCTTGAATCTTATTCCCATGTAATAAAGAAGACACTAACTCTAGGTTACTGGGATCGGGGTCTCTATAGTTTTTATAAGAGGAAGTTTAGTATAAACCTTGGAAACTAGATTTAGGAAAACATAGATTAGGGATCATAAACCTATGATATACTTTGAGGATAAGTATATAAGAACATCATATAGTTTTGGTAAGGAAAATATTATGTTTTTCCTAGTAATACATATTTTTCTGGATACTACAAGTGGATGTGGTTCTGAAATATATGTACCTAGGTATAATAACTCTAAAATGGAATATTTACCTTAACCCAATTATCACTTGGTGTATGACAGCGAGCCTTACTGTGCACCTGGTTTGACACTCCTGGGGGATATTCTTAGGACAATTTAAATTTTATTTACAAACCATTAAGAATAATTTGAATAGATGATGACAATGAATAAACTTGGTTAAACCTAAGGTGTATTAGATTGAAAATAAGGTGTCTTATAGGAATTAGAAATTTTTTTATGTGTGTAAAATAAGGTCATAAAGTAATGAATTTTTGAGTAAAAATGAAGAGTATGATGGGAGGAAATAAATCTCATCCTAGGGATCCATTTATAGTTCATTATCTTAAATGTGTGTAACCTGGGCATTATCCAAGTCAATTCCCTATTCTAAATGTTAAACCCTACATCAAGGAAGGACATGTATGGAAATAAAATGGATGAAGCACTTATGTATTGTGATTAAAGAATTAAATTGTAGAAGAATTTTACCAATGGTATTTTGGTTATAAGAATCATGAAACATATAAGTATTATTTTAAATTTTAAAATTATATATGTATTCATTAATGTAAGATTTTTGGATATCATCATTTTTTTTATGAATTTAATATTGATCATAATATGAAAGTCTTAAATTCCCCTTTTTAGTTTTTATGTGATGGGATTCTACTAAGATTAAGGATATTTTTGGAGAAATTTATCGTAATTATATGTTTTAGTGGAAATTTTATTTTAGGAATAATGAATTTATATTTTCTAGACATAAGTTTAAAGGTATTAATAAATTTTATGGTTAATATGATCATTAATGACATTGTAATAATAGTCAAATAATATTATTAGAATTTATGGGAAAATTTGTATTAAAAAAATTAGTAAAAAGGTTATTTAATGATTAATTTTATTATAGGTATATATATCATATTTTTTGGGAATTTTATAGTAATTATATAAATTTAGTTTTATAAAATTAATAACCCACATTCAGGTGACAACCCATCACGTTCGACAATGTCATAGGGCTTGAACCCACAATCGAAGGATGATGAGAATTTAACACATACCATTGGACTACGTGGTATTCAGGTTGATATGTCATTAGTCAAATGATTTGAAAAACAAATATTAATTATAAACTAGTGGTGTTACTATTGATGTTTAGATATTAATATATTATATTAGATAACTTGTGCTAACTATATTGGTTTTAGAAAATATTTAGATACAGAAAAAAAATTATTATTTCATGGATCTTACGATCCATAAAAAGTAAATTTTAATTCTTCAGGAATAAAAAATTAATTTTTTATATTAATTTAGTAAACAATGAATCATAAATTGATCAAATTACAACCAAAGGATTAAATTATGGTTATAAAATAGAAATTTATAAAGTAAGTATATTTCCTTATATTATTAGAGAGTAAAATAATTTATAAACTTTAGGAAAATAATCTTGAAACAAAAATGATATCATATTAAATTCATATATAATGAATTATATAGTATTTTAAATCATTGTTGATTTATGGTTTTGAGGTCCTTAACTTTCTATTGATCATTCACTTTCTTCTGATCAACGACCTCTATCATGCTCTATAATTATTTACACTTTTATTCCATGTTCATATCTTAAATTTACAAGAAATTTATCCTAATTATAAACCTATTTATGTGTTATTACATATGACCTTTTTACTTCCACTTCCCTCTTATTAAGATGATGTTTTATTAACTCTTTCTATGATGTGTGTTTTCAAAAAAATGATTTTCAAATATCAAACCCTTGATTACTAAGATAAAGTTTAAATTGTGAGGAAGAAATTTATTTATGATGTAGAGAATGTAACACCTAGAACTTATAAAATAAGAACATTGTATTTGATATCATATAAAACATGATACATTGATCATAAACAACCCACTAAATATATTTCTTTAAATTTAATCTCTTCGATAGCTTGCGGAACACGCAACCCCAATTCTAAATAAACCATAATATAGTATACCATTATAACCTAAACATTAAATTAGAGGGTATTAATAGTACTAACCAAATTATGAAAATTATGGTCATCTATTGATTATAAATAAAATTATAATTATTTAAAATAAAAATAAATGTTTTCTAAAAACTGTATTTTTTTTCTAAAATACGGTTTAGTCACGCTTTGTGCACATAATATAAAATTAATTTTTACCACTTTTATAAAATTTATTTGAAAAAATAAAATTCATTTCTTAAATAATAATATCAAAAATATGTTAGGGTTAATTTTTTGTATTTTTCTAAAATATTCATTTTTCAATGAATAGTGAAAAGTACTGAATTTTAATTGAAAAATGTCTTTTCATTTAAATTATTTATAAAGTTAAATTAAATTTTTATTTTTTTTAAAGTAAAATCGGTTAAATTATATATGTATTAATACAATTTATTTCATTTGAATCATTTTTATATTTAATTTTAAGATAAAAAACATTTTAAACTTTAGAACATTTTTTCTTTGTAAACACATTTTCCCATCACATCTTTGAGATTGGTTTTAAATTAAAATTTTCAGTTCTGTGAATTAATTTTGGAAAAATTTATTCCATATTTTTAATCATAATAATTTATATTATATAATAATATCAACTTAATTTTTGACAAAAATTAATAGTAAAAATAGTAAAAATTATTTACTGAGGTTAACGTAAAAATAAATTTACTAGGGGTGAACTAAAAAGATAAGCGTTAAAAATGATATAAAAACTTATATAAAATATAATTTATGGACATATTTAGACCTTATAATTTATAATTCTTGATAATAATCTATTTTGGATCCTTTTATCGTGTGAAAAATGTGGGTACACCTTTTTCTTTTCAAAAATTATAAGTGTGTCACTCGCCTCACTTATTAAAGGACACCCTACACCTTCAAACACTTTTGGTTCAGATATTACCTACCAAAATATCTTCCCAAATTCCATAAAAACATTCTATAATCCCTATTTTTGGCATAAATACAACCAAGTAAATAAATTGGTGAAAACCTAAAGAGGTTACCCAAAGAAAAGGTAACGTTCTTCAATGAGCGTTTTTATTTTAATTCTTCCACCACATCCCTCAATTATATTTAAAACGTGATGATATAATAACCTTTGTATCTTCCATATACTAAGATGAAATTATTATAATTTAATGACCTAAAACCATCTCCACTTCCATAAATGGGTTCTGAAATCATCATTCGTGTGTACAGCGGACTACCTCTTCACGAACTGATGTCAATCATTTTTCCATTACCATCTCTCGTGATTGGATATGATGATGGATATAAAGTATATATATGATATTTATAACATAATTAAGCCTATGGATTTATTATATAATATATACCTTTTTAATTTATATTCCTTAGGGGATAAGATAACATCGCCCGTGTGTATGGCGGAATACCACCTCGTGAAGCGATGTGATTTGTTTTTCACTAATGATTTACATGGAAGTTAATAAGGATATATTTAATTAATATATGTGATATTAATGAAATAATTATGATATTAATGAAATATTTATCATTATTAAAAGATAATATATCATTTTATTTATTTCTTTTTCACTCCCTAAAAGATGATAACATCGTTTGTGTACGTGTGTGCGGACTACCACCTTCATGAAGCGATGTGACTCTCTTTTCATCACCACACCACATGGATGATATTTATAAATATATTTAAATAAATGATATGGTATTTATAATTTTATTATCATTGTGTAAAGATAAAATATTACTTACCATCCTTCCATAATGATCATTGAAAAATGGAAATGTTACTCATGCATACGTACGACCTACCATCTCCATGATTGTAACGTACTTCATTTCTCAAAACTCTCTTCTATGATTGGTATTAAATGTATAATTGATTTATAAATATGAAAATTATTTAATTATTATTATTTATATGATGGAACTATATAATATACACAAGAACCATAACTTTAATGACAAAGCACGAATGAGAAAACAAGGCAATTTAACACCTAAAACAATAAAAAATGAAATATTATTAACAAATAGGTGAAAAAATATTATTAAAGGATAAAATATGATATCATAAATATTAATATTTTTTTATAAGTTAATAATAGATTTAAAAACACTATATAGGAGTTTAAATCACATTCAACCAAATGGAAGTGTGAGTTAAGGGACTTCATCTCAATTTCCCTTCATTGAGAAATATTGTAATGTCATGCACCTAATTTATATTATATGATATATATATATATACTTCCCATTTTACATGTAATTTAATTATTCCATAATAATTCTTAGTATTTTAAGTTTCAATTTGAATTATTTTATCCAAGGATATTTTAATTAAAATTTACCAACTAGTAAATAATTTAATAACTCAATTTATTTTCATTAGGTTATATTAATTATTAATTGTATTTGATATTATAAGATTATGTGTGTAATAAATTCTGATTATATTATGTTTTATTTTCACTTGTTTTACTAGTATTTACTTTTGATACACATAATCAATTTATTGGTTAATTCTCACTTCAACGTTATGATCTTTGCAAGGATTTATTTCACAATATCATTTTAATCGGGATTTTTTATACTTGAATTTTCCATTAGAGGAAATTTTTTGATAATTTTTTGATAAACCATTTAATTTATTATACTATGATTATTAATGAACTTTTTTAAGAAATATTATCATTTTCCCACTCTTTGGTACTTAAAATGATTGTGTTTTTAAGAAAATATGACTTTATTTCTCTCTTCGGTTAGAAAACCTTTTTCATAAAAACCAATGTTTTCTAAAAATGTTTTAAATTTTATTAACATTTAAAAGTTATTTATTAAACATATTTTTTACCTATTTTTACTTTAATTTTTTTTTAAAGGAATCTTCATATCATTTTCAAAACAATGCTCGTTTAGATTTTACTGAAAAAGTGAAAGGAATATTTGTTTTAACGTTTATGAAGAGAATAGAATTTTCATACTTCATGACCACTCAAATGTTTTAAATATTCTTTTATAAGTTTCAAATCTTATTTTTAAAGAAAATAATTTTAATTTTTTTTTTGAACTTTTAGTTTCAAAATTATTTTCAAAGTAAAAAAAAGTTATTTTCCTCAAGAATGGTTTTAATGACATTTTTATGGTATTTATATTCATCAACGACATCAAGAATTTATTGTAATTATAATTCACTAGGGATATTTTGTATTGATATTATTCTTATTCTTTCATTGGATGTTTTATGATCATTTTGACCAAATAATGTGTTGACATTCACTTTCTTGATTCATTTTTTTTTGTAGCCATTAACTTTCTTTTGAAACATTCACTCTCTAGTGATCATTATACAATTAATTTATCTTAAATATCTATATTATTTTCATCATGAATATGATAATTTCCTAAACCATATATCATTTTGACATATTTTGTTTCTATTAAATATCCATATTCTTTGTATCATGGATATAATTATTTACTAAAGTGTATAGAATTTTTACATACATTGTTTACTTTGAAAGTTATTTGATTAACTTGGAAACATTGATAAATATATATTCTTTTCTCAATAAAAATATTTTATGATAAGGCACATTGTTCATAAATTAAATCAATTATTCATTATATGAGGAATGCTTTAGAAATGTAGTGAAGGGTGGGGCCTGGAATTTTATATCCCCTCGATGCATTGGTAGTCTCATGATGTAAATTCATAAGCTAGAATTAAATGGGTTTCTACCTATAGTTTTAAACAATATTATTAAACTTATTGATAGTAGAGGTATCATTTTATTGATAACATGATATATAATAAATAATAATTTCCTTTATTAAAAATTCAGTTATTATAATCCATGATATTTTAACAATGATATTATCTCTGGATGCATTTCATTCTCATTTTATTGATTAAATAAAAAAATTAGTTATTTACCTTTCCATATAGATTGTGCCTTATCTTATTATCCATGATATTTTCCTATTGATATTATCTCTAGATGTATTTCATTATTAGTTTATTGATTAAATGGAATGTTTTTTCAATAATTACCTTCCCATATTGATTGCATATTATCTAATTATGATATCCAAGTTATTGATTAAATCTAATGTGTGTTCAATTATTTATTGTGCCATATTGATTATTCTTTATTGATTCATGATTATTCCATTGTACTTAACACTTACTAAGCATTTGAGATCACCCTTATTTTTTTCCTTTCCCCAAGATTCCATGAAGTGTACTATGATTTATTTGAAAGGATATACTAGAGAGGATAATGATAATATCAAAAAATATATTATGTTTTTTGTTTTTAAATGTAATTAAAGACTAATGTTTGTATCTAATTTACCAATACTATTAAACTATTTGGTCCTTTGGGATGTGGTTCCTTGTATCTTATTCTAATGTAATAAAGTAGACACCGAATCTAGGTTAATAGGGTTGAGGTCTCTACATTCAGAGTAATAAATAAGAACTCTACCAAGTTGAACTTTGATGTGGTACAATGAAACATGAAAATTTTTCAAAATATAAAATGTACACTAATTTAATTAAATTAAAACTTCACTCATCACCTTAAACCCCACACACTAGTTTTACACCACTACCACTGCATGAAAACGCCTAAAATTTTTTATTGAAACAGGCATGTAATATCATGAGAATCTCTCACTGTGTACAAGAAATCATGCCTTGAAAGTAATTTTTTTATATGATAGATCTCCAAAAATAGTAATGTAAAATTCTTGAAAATTACTGTAAGTTGAAGTCATGAATATAAGGATATGAGTTTCATATAATGTTTGGTTCTATAAGTTTGATAGTGTATATTCCATGAGTGAAATGGTTGTACTACAATAGTTTATGAATAATATAATCTATGTACAAGGATAAATAATTTCATAAAATATAGAAAAGTTACAAGTTTTATAAAGATAGAGTTAAAAATGATAATATGAATGTTTATAAGGATAAATTTTGTACTTTGTGAGGATGAAGGAGTAGATTTGGAAAAGGACTCATTAGGGTGATTGATGTAGGAGTACTTGGTGTATGGGTGGTCAATGTAAGGATTATTTTCATATGAGTTATAAATTTCAAGTAAATCAATGTAAGAGTCATTATATTTGAAATATTTTGTTAGTATATAAAAATATGTAGAATATGTATGATGAATTTCATAAGGATAATTATATTTGAAAATAATAGTAGCCATCATGTTTCACCAAAAGTATCTATATTCAATGCTAATTCATTTCATTAGGCCACATAGATTTCATTGAGGATTATCAATCATCATTAATAATTTGATAAAGGTTGTATATAGATCTTAGAATATTTTGTGGAGTTCTATTGATTATATTATTTAAGAAAGAGGGAGAATTTAAGAATGTCATGGATCGAAGAATTTACTCATGGGGACCAGCTCCATTTTTTAAAAAGATAAAGATTTATTATTTCAAAATTAAGAATATATAAAGGTTTCTCATATATAATGACTAGTGTAATATGGATTGATAATCAAGGATCCTAAATAAATAAATATTGAGATTGAGATTGAAGGGATGATTTAATATTTAAAATATGTAAAGCTTGACCACATGAGATTATTGTGTGAATATATAAAATAATTGCAGGAGAAGATAGAATGGATTGAAAAAACTATTATTCTCTAATATAATTGTACATTAAAATAAGAGGAATGGGATTTTGGTGAATATTGATACATCTAATTTGAGATAAAGAGGAGGAGGAGGAGCCTTCACATATTGAAGATCTAGTTTCTATGTGAGATGAAAAATAATAGAAATCTATAAGATTTTCAGTGTTCATGTTTAGATGATATTAAATACAAAAGGATAAACAGATAAAGATTGATACTTAACATAGATATACCTTTCCATATAATAAGTAATTATTTATATGATAGTTATAGTTTTGGAATTATCATCACCACCATTTGTAGGAGGATTTTTTTTGTAGTTTAAGGGAAGATATAGAATCTACTCTATCTTATGAGGGGTTGTTTTCATCTATCTTAAATAAGAATAGAATAAGAATAGTTCAGTGTATCTATTTGTAGTAAAAGGTTAAAAGAGTTCATCCCAACCATGTTGATCATAAAGTGACCCTATGAGATGCCTTGGACCCATATACTTGGATCTGATGCTAAAAAAATACTTTACATATTGTATTTGATACCAACTAAATAAAACCAAACTTAAACTTCCATAATTAAAATTTTAATAACCAATACTGAGTCACTTATATAATTAAGACCTTCTAATCTAAGAGTTTTGAGAGTTATGAAAAACCCTTTATGTAACAAAACCTATGTTTTTCCATCTAAATGGGAATTTTTTCCATGATAACAAAAATTTATTATGGTATATTAATTCTTAATAATATCTCACAAAATTATCCACACATCATACCATTCTATACAAATATTACATAATATCATTCTTCGTAACCTGTGGAAATATAAACATAAGAAGGGTGATCTCAAATGCTCAATAAGGTTAAATATAGGCATTAATAATTTAATATCCTAAGTGTGTATAAAATTATCATATAGGTATGATAACATAATAAAAGTACCTAAGTAAAGCACAATTAATTCATACCCATGAAAACATGGATCAAAATTCAGGGGTCATGTCATAATGATTTGGCATAACATAAAACATAACTAAAATGAGTTTGAAAGAATTATTTAATAATCATGATCCATGAAAACATAACATAGGAATATGAATATGGAATAAGAGTGCAGAACATACATAAATATAGAAAATAATTTACTTTTTCAGGAATTATTTCTAAGAATATCATCATATTATGTACAGAGTCACTTAGGGGGTTGGCTTCGCTCCCCATTCCCTATAAACATTTATGGAATGGGTTCACTCCCTAATCACTTCATCATAATCTCATGAGATAAAAATATTTACATAATTAATTAGAGAGATATAATAGACCCTTCCATAACATAATGATAAATCATATAAATTTATTCCATAAGAACATAAGATCATTCATCATTCCTTCATATCTTAATTAACGTGTGGAAAAGAAACAAGTTTCACGATAGTTTCCTTAAAAAATCATTATAATATATATAGATAAATAATTTGTACAGTATCATTAGATAATATCCCCAACAAATCATAAGAATCATTTAATGATGTCTATATAGATGAAAAAATACTTTTATAAAACAAATATATGATTTGAAAAATAATAATAAATATCTTTTTCTTTTGTTAACTTTAAAGAAAGAAAAATTCATAGAAAAATGGGAATATTATTCTCTATTAAAAAATATGGAAAATTGGAAAGAAGTATAATAACAAAGAACTGACATAATTTTAGGAAAATGAGATCAAATGGTAAATGTTAAAAAACTTTCATTTCACTCCTTTATAAATAAATTCAAAAATGAATCGTAATAAAAACATTAAAATTTCCATTTTTAAACCATTATAAATAAGGTAAAAGATAGTTTATAATGACCTTAAAAATAATTGAATTGTATAGAATAAAATTCTTGAAACAATATAAAGAACATGGATATAGAAGAGAAAGAGTTGTGTAAAATAATTTAAAAACATTAATGAACGGATTTAAAATAAAACCCCTTACAGATTTTAAAATAAAAACCCCCTTGAAAAAAATAAATTGATATGAAAATGTAAATACCATTAGTATAAATATATTCATGATATAATATGTCAAATAAGTAGTATATTCACCATATAAATGAAAATATGTACATTTTATGAAATATATCTTAATGAAGTGAAATTAAGATGAAAACCCCTTATGAAATGTGTAACAAGTGAAGTAAGAATATATCAATGAATATATTTTTGGTAAATTAATATATATACACATAAAATAAGTGGAAAACAATCAATGGTTATAGTTAACATAATCATATAATAACATAATAAATTAAGGAAGGAAATAACTCAATGAATGTAAATTGAGTTAAGAATCCCTTGTGTGTTTGGTAATGAATTGAAAGCACCTAGTAAGAGAACATGAAATAGAATTTTAAATCACGTAGAAAAATGTTATTTTTTATACAATAAGTTATTATTTAGTACTTATATCATGTTAAAGAATAATAGTTTCATAATGTAAGATCTCAGATTTTTCATAAGGTATGTTTTGTTTATTTTTTAGTTTAAGTCCCTTATTTTGGTTAAATACGTGCTTCCCAAGTTCATGAGAAGGAACATAGGAGTTTTGGGGGTTTGGGACATGAAATATAAGGAAAAATTATATTTATAGGCATGTTTCATATTTTTCACATGGTTAGTGAAAACTGTGCAAATCTCCCCAGGTAACTATATGACCTCACCTTCATTAGGCAGTATCTTGCACACAGTTTATCAAACCATGTGGGTAAACCTTGTATCCCAGTAAATTTTTTAAAATTTACAAAAATTCCATTATGGGATTTTAAACCCTCACCTGATTTTTCCTCCCATTTTTTATCTCTCAACCCTAGTGGAAAATAAGAGATTCCAAGGGCTCCCAAGGGTGATTATCCTTTATCCATAGGTTGTTTAGAGTGTTGTCGGTTAAGGATAAAATATCTGGGTAATTATAATACCTCTCTTGTTTATCTTTTTGGTTTAAGGTTTGCATTCACCTATTATCTACATTTGAATCTCTAAAACCCCTCTTTTCCAGAGATATCTAGGTTAAAGCTTTCAGGTGGTTGAATATGGATCTAAGACCACATTTGGGAGTTTGTTCTCTAATATATTTGACATTGGCAGTCTATAAGTTATATCCCATAGTTTTGTTGTAGATTTTTTCAAGTCTGAATTTGTTCATCATCGCTTCTTATTGTTCTTTTGAATCCTTTGGTAAGGTTTGTATAATGGGTGTCTAAATGATGAATGGAAACCCTAATGGTTCCTAAGGGAAGAATTGAGGTTGATTTGACCTACTTAGGGCTGCCCATGGGGTGTGCCAATATTTCCCAAATGTATAAATTAGCTAAGTAAGTGCTAGGTCATTGTGTGATAATGTAGAGATCTTGTTGAGTATGTTGATATGTTTATTTGAAGTGAAAATGGAATTTTGTTCATGTGTCTAAGTTTTTAATGACTTAAGGGGTTGTGGGCATAGAGTGGACATGGGTCAATTTGGTTAATTGGGATTGGGGTATGTGGCTTATGAATTATGTTGGAAATGCCTAAGCAAGTTAGTGCATATGAAATGATGAATGTGTTAAATTGGTAATGGTATGCGAAATGGGAAATATGTTGAGTGGGATTTCATAAGGGAATTTATGAATATGTGTAATGGGTGGATGTAAGGGAATTATTAAGTATGCTTAGTGATCTAGGCTTGAGAATGGGAATTGGGCTAAATGGGTTATGGCATAATATGATTCTCATGTTGATTGTTATGGATTATGATTGTTATATATAATGGTTGTATTTGGTTGTGATATGGATTGTGTGTGGTGAATGGATGGATAAGAATGTGCATGTGGATTGATGTGTGAGGTAAAGTACTAAGGCTCCTCCCATGGTTCAACTTGGATTAATGATCTAACTCCACCCACAATGCATGGGTTAGGTAAGGGGATGGAGCTCTATTCCCCAAAAAGTTTCATTCTGTTTGGACTAAGGCTTCTAGGTGAGGTTATTGTGATTTTATGGGTATGATCCCTAGTGAGTTAGGGAATCGACTTATTCCCTTACTTATAGTGATAAATTCTACTAACCTTGTGTGTAAATGATGTAAATGTCAACCCATAGAATAAATTTTGATGATTAACTAAATAAAGAAGAAGATCCTCATGATGAATTTTGGCCCTATGGTTATAAATAGATAAGTATAGATTGTTAACTAGTTTCCCCCAAGATTTCTTTATTTACTAATCATTTCTTTCATAATAGCATACATTATCTATTATACTTGATATTTTATAGACACCATTGGCGGTGGCCTACTGAGTTGTACTCACATCCTGGATATTTTATACACTATATGGTGCTCGGAAGTTGAGTCGGTTTTGGAATTTTCAAGGATGAGGTTCTGGACTCAGAGTCAGGACTATTTTGAGGATTCGTTGTTTATCTTTATTTTGGATTTTTTTTCAGATGGTACTGTAGCATGGCATGAAATATTTACACTTGGTTGTAGTTTGTACCCAGTTTGGGTGATGTTTATTCATGCATGTTCACTAGTTGTTTTATGTTGATTTTGTTATTTCATATGTTTTCTGCTTTGGTTTACTATGAATAATGGGGGTATAATATCCCCACGTTAATCTTATACCCTCACTACTAGTTTGAAACCTCTGGCGTATGTGGAGGCGCGCTTGAGGTCATGTGGTGACACAGCTTGGGGAACCAGTTTAGTGGCCCTCAGGTCGGGGATGTTACAAAGTGGTATTAAATGAGGTTGTTTTCTATGAATTACTAATTGGGAATGGTATACATGAGGATATAAAGGTGTTGGGCCTTAGTAATGAGATCATTCCTAGGAGTATCTAACCCAAGTATGCGGTAAAACCCAAGTCACCCTGGGTGGGAATTTATGTTCTTATTGTGTGTTGTTACATTTTATGATATTTCACCATTGGGTGATACTCTTGTTGTGTGATGTGATAGTTTTATGATATTTTTCTCATGGATAAAATGGAACAAGGTTTCATATTCATTCATAATTCTAGGAACCTATGTATATAAGCAACATGCATCATGGTAGGCGCACACACGGTACTAGAGTGTGGGACATAGAGGGTAGAATTCATTTTATTTTCTTAGAGGTGGTGAAAATTGTGTCTAAAGAAATGATAAAAATGGGTAAAAGGGGAGAAAAATGTTAAATAAAAACTAAGGGATTTTTCTTAATAAGGGGTGAAAATATAATTAAAATTTAATTGAAATAATTTTTGATATGGGAATCATTTTTATATGGTGTATAATGTGAGGATTTTAACCATGCGAGTTAGTTATCCTGTGTTACCCATAGTCCTTGGTGGAGGTGGACAAGGGTATTGTGCCAAGTATGATGAGGCCTATTTTAGTGGTGTAAAAAAAGTGTTTTGTTTATGGATGGTGATGATAATTACCTTATATTTGTGATAGCTTCATGGTTTTTGATTCTAAAGATCGTGTTTGGCATTGTAGAGAAATTCCACCATAAAGACGTGTGTTGGTTGGGCGACAAGAGGGTGTTGTTGAGAATGCTCCTCCAATAGTGGAGTAAGAGAATCTAATGGTTCAAGATAATAGGGAAGATAATTTTTGTGAGAATATTTATTGTTTTATACAGATGATGGAATAGGGATGAAGAGACTATGGAAAAATGCCTCCAGGATGGGGTTAGGCATGAGATTATGTCCCTGGTGAACAACTTTCATCTGAAGAGGTTTCCAGAGGTAGTGTACCATGCCCTTATCTTAGAAGGGAACCTAAAGGTATATTTATGAGGTGGACTTGTGGTACCAACTAGGTGGACATGTGTTATAGCCTTCGAGGGAAGGAAGCGTAATTTTGGAAGTTTCCAATAGGGTGATTGTTCATAAAATAGTTAAAATAGAGGGTTAGTTCCTCAGGGTGGTGATCAGGTATTCTGTTATCAGTTTGGAAGGACAGGGCATATGATTGGTCAGTGTCTCCAACCACCAATCAAGTTACAATCCTTTAGAATATTGGGACATATACAGAGGTTCTACAAGAACCCTCAATATTCCGGTATAGATGGGAGTCAGAGGCAGATACTGAGTACAAGCAGGGGATTGATCACCCCATATTAGGTAGATAGTTTGAGCTCCATTGGTTGTACCAGTAGGGGTGGTGGACATGGAACTCTAAGATGAGACCATCCGTACCAACAGGGAAGTGTAATCTAAGGTACTCAGGTTGGATCCCAGTGTAGAAGGACAGTCCATCTTCACACAGTTTAGTCTACACCTGGAAGTGGTGAGTCTAGATGGTCTACCATTCGAGGTATGATTCTTATAACTTCCACACTCAATAATGCTCTAATTTATAGAGGTTCCACACACTCGTTTATCTCTGTACAGTTCATGGTTGTGTTGGGACTAGGCTTGGAATAAGTGTGTGGGGTCATGTTGATTGATACTCTGTTAGGGGTGAAAGTTGAGGATATTATATAGTGTAGAGGTTGTGCTTTAGAGGTTGGTGGTTATCATTTTCTATGGAAACTATTTTTCCTTGAGATGACAGGTTTTTACCGAATTTTGGGTGTGGACTTGATAGTGTTGTATCATAACCATATCGATTGTTACCACCATAGGGAAATGTTCATGTCTTCCAATGGATACACTTATGTCTTTCATGGTGAGTGGGATGTTCGAGTAGGCTGTGCAGGGCCAATTTTTCAGTAGTTGGGGTAAATCATAGCCCAAGTGGAATGAATTATTTTTTATGGTGGAGGGGTGGAACAGAATGTATTTCCACCTATAGTGGGTTAGTTTCAGGATGTGTTTCCTGAGGATTTCTTAGGACTGTCACCTGAAAGGGATATGGAGTTCACAATCGAGTTGCTATTAGGGGAAGAACTGGTTTCTCTTCCACTATATCAAATGGTGTCGGCAGAACTCCAAGAAATAAAGGTTCCTTTGGAAGAGTTAGATAAATTGGATTCATTCGACCTAGTACATCGCCATAGGGATCACCCGTGCAGTTTTATGAGAAGGATGACGAGTAATTGAGGTTATGTGTCGATTATATGAAGTTAAAGCAGCTGATGGTTAAGAACTGATACTCATTTCCTAGAATTGATGACATTTTTGACCAACCGAGGGGTGCCTTAGTGTTCTCTAAGATCTATTTGAGATCGGGATTCCATCAGTTGAGGGTGAGACCTTCTGATGTATCATGTACAGCTTTCCAGAGTAGGTACGGATTGTGTGAATTTTTGGTGATGTCACTCAAGTTGAATAATGCACCAGCTATGTTTATTGAATTAATTAATTAGATATTTTACCCATATCTGGATCAGTTCTTGGTTGTATTTGTTGATTACATCTTGGTGTACTCATGAACTCTTGATGATCATTCCAAACATCTTGATATAATCCTGAGTATACTAATAAAGCATAGGCTTTATTTCAAGCTATCAAAATGTTAGTTTGGGATTGATAATGTGCATTTCTTGGGACACATCATTTATGAGTCAAGTGTGATGGTGGATCTAGAGAAGGTGAAGGTTGTGGTGTCTTGGGAGCAGGCTAAGAATGTTTTCGATGTTCGTAGTTTTCTGAGTTTGTCCAGTTATTACTGGAGGTTTATTAGAAATTTATCTCATTTGGAAGTTCCACTCTCAGGATTAACCAAGAAGGGGGTTAAGTTTTAATGGTATGAGTCATGTGATAATGTTTTCAATAGTTGAAAAAGTGGTTGACTATCGCACCGATTTTGATATTACCTAAACCTGGTAAGTGGTACACCATGTTTTGTGATGCCTCTGGTATTAGACCTGGGGCAGTGTTGATGCAAGATGATTGGGTTGTAGCATATTGTTTGAGATAGTTGAGGCCTCATGAAAGAAACTACACTACCCATGATCTTGATCTAGCTGTTGTGGTTTATTCCTAAAAATGTTGGAGGCGTTACTTGTTGGGAGAATAATTCACGGTGTTTACTGATCATAAAAGTTTAAAGAATATATTCTCTCAAAGGAATTTGAATCTTTAGTATTTAAGGTGGTTCAAGAACCTTGAATCCTATTATTTTGAGTTATTTTACAGATTAGGGAAAGGGAATAGTGTTGCAGATGCTCTGATCTGGAAGACTTAGAATCGAGTGATTCAGGAACCCAACTCTGAGTGGAGAATGATGGATTTGTTTGATAATATGTACCTAGAGGTGTAGGATGGGAATGAAAAAATAACCCTTGTGTCTATAGTGTTTGAGTATGTGCTTTTGATCCAATTCAAGAAAAGTTATCTGGAGGATCCGGAGTGTTTGGATATAAAAGAAAGTCTTAAATGTGGGGAGTCTCCTTCTATCTAGGCGGTGGGTGCTGATGGAATTTTTTATATTTAGGGCCATGTTGTAGTGTCTACAGGTGTGCAAGAAGAGTTAATTCATGAGTTCCATCCCTCAAAGTGGGCAGTACATCCTGGAATGACTAAAATGTATCATGATCTTCATCGATAGTATTGGTGGCCTTCAATGAAGAAAGAAGTTGTGGGTTTTATGGTATGATGTCTCACTTGTAAATAGGTGAAGGCCGAGCATCAGTGACCAGGTGGTTTTTTGCAGTCATTTCTCATTCTATAGTGGAAGTGGAATGAAATAATGATGTAATTTGTAGTTGGTATTTTGAGGATGACTCGAAAAAATGATGCAATCTGGTTGGTTGTGGATCGGTTGACTAAAGTGTCTTATTTCTTTCTAATGTAGTAAACTTATACAGTTGATCAGTTGGGTGAGTTATATGTTCTAGAGATAGTGTATCTGTATGGTGTGATAATAACCATAGTTTTAGATCATGATATGTGTTTCACATTGAACTTCTATAAGGGGTTATAGATGGATCTTGGTACCCAATTGTTTTTTAGTATGACTTGTCACCTACAGATGGATGGGAAATCAAAGTGTATGATTCAGGAATTAGAGGACATATTGAGAGATTATGTTCTGGATTTAAGTGGTTTATGGGAAAGTCATTTAACACTTATTGAGTTTTCTTATAATAAAATTTTTTAGGATACGATTCAGATGGATCCTTTTGAGGCACTATATGGGAGATCGTGTATATCTATGTTTTGTTGGTTAGAAATTAAAGAGTCTGAGCTTCTAGGACTCGGTCTTGTATAGGAGATGTCGTAGAAGGTTTGGTTGATTTAGAAGTGTATGGAAATAGATTAGAGTAGGAAAAAGTCATATGCATATCATCATCGTAGACCTCTTGAGTTCATGGTAGGTGATAGTGTGTTCCTTCAGGTGTCTCCAAAGTTGGGTTACCGTTGAATTTGAAAACAAGGAAAGTTGGCACCCAGGTATGTGGGACCATTTGAGATTGTCAAGAGGATTGGACTAGTGGCTTATCGGTTGGCTCTTTCAAAATGGTATAGTGGGTTGCATGATTTTTTCCATGTTTCACAACTTTGATAGTATCACCCTAGTCCATCTCATGTGATAGACACTGATGATGTCTAGCTTGAGCCTGATGCATCCTTTGAAGAGCATCTAGTTTGAATTGTGGATCATAGTGAGAAGATCTTGTGAGGAAATATTGTGCCTATATTTTGTATTCTATGTAATCATGGAAATTTTCAGGAAGAAACTTGGGAACGAGAATCATATATGTGGGTCCAGTGGCTCATTCTCTTTTCTTTGGAAACTCAATAGTGCTCGGGAAGATAAGCTTAAGGATGAGTCATCCAAAGGTGGAAAGGTTGTAAGATACAAGATTTTTCATAAGGTATATTTTATTTATGTTTTGTTTTAAGTCCCTTATTTTGGTTAAATAAGTGTTTCCCAAGTTTATGAGAAGACTCGGGGGTGTTTCGGGGGTTTGGGACATGAAAGGGAAGGAAAAAAAGAGATTTATGGGCATGCTTCACGGTTTACACATGATTAGTGAAAACTGTGTAGATCTCCCTAGTTAACCATGTGACATCACCTTCCTTAGGCAGTATCTTGCACATGGTTTGCGCACAGTATTTCAAACCGTGTAGGTAAATTGTGTGGCCCATTAAATTTTGGAAAACTTACAAAAATGCCATTATGGGATTTTAGACCCTCACCTGATTTTTCCTCTCATTTTCACCCTCTCAGCCCTAGTGATAAACAAGATCTTCCAAGGTATCCCAAGGGTGATTCTCCTTCATCCCTAGGTTTTTTTGAGTTATTTTAGTTTCGGATCGAAGATCCAGGTAAGTCCAATCCCTCTCTTATTTCTCTTTTTGGTTTTGGGTTTGAATTCCTATCTTATCTCCATCTAAAACTCTAAAACCCCTATTTTCTGGGGAGATCTAGGTTAAATATTTAATAAGTGGTTGAATCTAGATCTAATAACACATTTTTTAGTGTGTTTTCCAACAAATTTATGGTATGTGGTCTATAAGTTATATCCCATAGTTTCGTTGTAGATTTGTTCATGTCTGACTTTGTTCGTTGTCACTTATTATTGTGATTTTGAATCCTTTAGTAAGGTTTGGTATAATGAGTGTCTAAATGATGAATGTAAACCCTCATGGTACTCAAGGGATGCATCAAGGATTATTTTACCTACTTAGGGAAACCCATGGGGTGCACTGATATTTCCCAAACATAGAAATTATCTAAGTGCTAGGTCATTGTGTGATAATGTAGAGCTTTTGTTGAGTATTTTGATATGTTTAATGGAAGTGAAAATGGAATATTGTTTATGTGTCTAAGTTTTTAATGACTGAAGGGGTTGTGGGCATGGAGTGGATATGGGCTAATTTGGTTAATTGAGATTAGGGTATTGGCTTATGAATTATGTTGAAAATGTCTAATAAAGTTAGTGCATATGAAATAGTGAATATGTTCAATTAGTAATGGTATGTGAAATGGTAAATATGTTGAGTGGTATTTTATAAGGGGATTTATGAATATGTGTAATTGGTGGATGTAAGTGAATTATTAAGTATACTTTATCCGAGTTGGACTAATGCTCTAACTCCACCAACAAAGCACGGGTTAGGGAAGGGGATGGAGCTCTATTCCCCTAATAGATTCATTCCACTTATACTGAGGCTTTGAGGTGAGGGTATTGTTATATTATGGGTATGATCCCTAGTGAGTTAATGACTCAACTTATTATCCTATGTATAGTGATAAATACCACTAATCTTGTGTGTGAATGATGTCGATGAAAACCCATAGAATACATATTGATGATGAACTAAATAAAGAAGAAGATGCTCATGATGAATTTTGGACTTATGGTTAGTAATATCTAAGTATAGATTGTTAACTAGTTTCCCCTAAGATGCCTTTATTTACTCATTTTTTCTTTCATACTTTCATGCACTATCTATTATACTATATGTTTTATAGACACCATTGGTGGTGGCCTACAAAGTTGTACTCACACCCTTATTAGGCCATCGTTGAGTACCCAAGCATATTTCTAGGCTACAGGTCAGGAAAAGGGAAAATTTATGGTGCTCATAAGTTGAGTCAATTTTGGAATTTACATGGATGAGGTTCCGAACTCTGAGTTGATATCATTTTGGGGATTCCTTGTTTATCATTATTTTGGGTTTTTTCACATGGTACTGTAGCATGACATGACATATTTACTCTTGGATATGGTTTGTACCCAATTTGGGTGATGGTTATTCATGCATGTTCACAAGTTAGTTTATGTTGTTTTTGCTATTGTATATGTTTTCTATTGTGGTTTACTCTAAATAAAGGGGGGTATAGTCTCCCCATGGGACTCTTAGACCCTCGCTACTAGTTAGTAACCTATGGAATATGGGGAGGTGCACTTGAGTTCATGTGGAGACCCAGCTCAGGGCACAAGTTTAGTGGCCCTCGGTTTGGGGATGTTACACATAATTTGAAATATGACTCAAGAAATGGAAATTGAGACAAAGAACCCTTACCCTGGACTTTCTCTTAGTCAAACATACTATAACTTCTATGTATAATATATTTAAGTTTATTAATAATATTCATATTAACCTTATTTATATTTATTTTACTTTATACCATGAATCTGTCATTATTTATTACCTATATATTAAATTTTTATTGTTAAAGTTAATATCTAGGTGTTAATTATTTTGTTTCCCTTACATACTTTAGTTTGGTGGTTTTGGTCCTTGAGTATTATTTATGAGTTAATCATCTAAAGAACATTCATGCTAAGTTAATTCATGTTCTTTTTTGTATTTATATATTCCCATAGACATTTCATGTAACTTATGTTGTTGATTCTTATAAAAATCTTAAAATTTTCCATTTTTGATGATTATTAAATTAATAAAAGAATTGAAGTTATTGGAAAATATAATTTTGAATATTACCACTCTAGAATTATGAAAATGTTTTAAATTAATTATTATCACATATTATTACCAATAATTAAGTTTTATTATTCATTGATGATATAAACATTACAATGATGTCCATGTAGGTGGTAAAATTGAACAAAACAAGAACACATTATAACGATTGAATGAGTAAGAACATGTTATTATATAGTAATTATATAAATTTTATGGAATATTAATGGTTTAAAAAAAATATTTTAAAAGTGATAATCAAATTAAATAAAAAATATATAAATAATATATAGAATAAAATTCAATAAGAAGATATTTCTTACGTTGAGAGCTTGAATCTCCTCTTGAAGTTATGCTTGGAAATGGGAGGTTTAGGACTTGTTATTAGGAAAGAAGGATAACCAATGTTGGAGATGATTTTTATGTAATGAAATATGTTAGATTATATGATATATTTCAATTTTTTATGTATCTTTAAAGGGGCAGGGGAGTGATTCTTTAATAAGTGAGAGGAGTGGCATTTTTATAATATTAATTTCTTAATATAAAAAGGATAAGTAATTATCAAGGAAGGTGGATAAAATTTTGATAAGAATTAAAATAGATATGTGGGTGTATAATTCATCTATACACCTATTTTAATATAGTTTTTTGGAAAATTTAGCGACCTTATCCCTTAATGTATCCATTTTACCATATTTAACCCTTACCGAGGGGACTAACTTTTAATATGGTAACTTATTTTTATGAATAAAAATGAAATGGAAAATATTACCTAATTTTAATATTTAGATTCCAAATTTTAAAATAATTTCACGATATTAAGTTTCTAAATCCAGTAAAAAATAATTTTAATAAAAATTTTCTTAACGCAAAAAAAAAATTAGAAAAAAAAACCTTTTAAGCATAAAAATGAATTTACATAAAAAACATGTATAGTTTTGATTATAATGATATTAATTGGTTTATTATTAAAAGGGTATATTTATTTGATTTTAAAATCATTCCAAAACATAATGGAATATTTTTAATAATTAATTAAAGGAAAAATACCAAAATATTTTATTGTTAGAATAAATTATAACTTAGGTTTTAAAAGTCAAGCATGGATTTCCAAATTCAAAATAATATTTTTAAATGGTTTATTTTAATCCTTAAATAAATATTTGGTTGTTCCAAAGGTTTTATAAATTTTTATGTAATTATTACATCATGATGATGTCATAAAATTTATGGTAATTGTAAAAATGGTATTTTTTTATTGACCTAAAAAACTTTTTAAAAAAAAATCACCCAAATATTTATTTTTCATTATAAATTCAAAAACTAATTTCATTCATCAAATTAAAATTCTAAAATTTATGAATTTAACTTTTAAATAAAAACATAAAATATGATGAAAAATTGTTTTTATATAAAATTGTCTTTTTAAAACTTTAAGTATTCTTAATATTATTTCATATAAATTAAAAATAAGTATTGTTTTATTTGTTTGTAAATTGAAACATTTAATTATAATTATCCTTTAAAATGGTAAATTTAATTTAAGATAAAAATAAAGAATAGAAATAAATACAACAAATGGTAAGGAAAGAAAGAAAACAAAACCCAAAGACACCCATTTGGTATCCTCACAAGTAAATTCCAAACTATCCCCAAGATCTAACTCCACCTACCTTTTATACAACATCAAGGTGAATCGCTATAGAAGTATGATACCTTTACCTTTACTATTTCCTACTAGATGATATCTGAAAATACACTGAAGTGCCCAAGTAGGGGGCAAGTATAAACTCAATAGGCATTCCCTAAAGACTTCTTAATACACTCCACTAGGACAAGAACCAGTTAGCACATTTTATATAAAATAGTTGAAAATAGTTTTATAGTTTATATAATCTATAAGGACATCTAAGTGAGAAAATCCAAATATATTTTATCATTAGAAATGTGATTTAAGAAGTTAAAATAGTTTATATAAAAACCATAAGTAAACTCCATGGAAAGAATAAGCAAATTCTTTAAATCATTTATTATCATTTAGCATACTCATGTCTGTGTTTCCACACACACACACCCATGTATTCTAGGTGAAAGAACCATACTCACGAGTAGTCTCTCATTAATTCAAAAATTAATCACAAGGTGACCAATATCTAAGTGCCTCAATGGAACATGACCCTTCCTCAAGGTCATGTCCACAAATGAACTTATTCCAACCATGTATTCCAAATTCCATTTCACATAAAACCAATTATTTCTTGAAAATATTTCATCAAAAAATATTCATACATCAAAACAATACTATAATTTTAAAACTATCATTTTAAAAGTATAAATAAGAGGATTTCCATAAATCCATCCAATTTCCCCAAAATTTACAATCCATAACTAAAATAAGGGTTTCCTTCAAGAATCACACAAGGTTTTCATGAAAATTTTAAGAAAAACATTTAATCAAAAATAATCCTTAAAGTTTTATAATAGTGGAGATGGGATAGAATCCATCCACCTCTCAATAGATAGTGAAAACATATAATGGTACTAAGATATTCTAAATCTGGAATTGGATCTTCTTTTATTAAATAGATTTAATCATATCTCATTAAGATTCCCATCATAGAACATAGATCTATCTATAATGAACTAGATATAAGGTTCTAAGAGAGAGAGAGAGGATAAGAGTATATCTAGGAATAATGGAGAATAAAAATGACTTACTGATGATTTTGGATCTCAAAAATTCTTTAATTTAACAAAAGTTATCTCCAGATCTAAAGGAATCACCTTGAGAGCCTAGGGAGGAAGAGAAGTTTGAGACACTAAAAGAATAGGGGAATGAGGGTTTTTGGGGCTTAAATTATGTTAAAATACAATTTTTGGATTAATTAATATGATTTTAATAGTTTTTCCATATGTTTTGGAAAACTGTGCACTAATCGTGCGGTGATAATGCTCAAGGACACACCTTGCACGGTTGGCTCATACAGTTAGATAAATTATGCAATAACTGTGCTTTTCCCTCTATTTTATATTTCATGGTTTCCCTTGTGCACTCATATGGTTTGTAAAAACCATGCGTCAATTGTGTTCTTATTTAGTGACTCCCAAAATAAGTTGTATAGTTTCCTGGAGATGGTGTGTGGTTTCTACTAACCATTCTCAAACTGTTCATCTCCAAAAACATTCCCAAAACACTCCAAAACCTCCCAAAAACTCCCAAAACTAGAAATAAAAATTATATTACTTGAAAATATATAAAACAAGGGTAAAACATCTAAAACTATGGTTTCATTTTCTCCCCACCATTGTTATTTTCATCCTCAAAAATTATAAAACTTGAGTTATTCTGAATGAACTCAGGCCACTGCTCATGCATTTCATTTTCACGCTCCTAGATTTCTTCTTAAATCTAAAAATACTACCATAAAACTCATAATAAACTAATTATTTTCCCATATAATATCTTATCTTTCCTATCCACAATCTGTATTGTCACAATAATCAATATATAATCCAATTCATGATCAACATGGTCTCATCGAATCATATGGTTGGGATCATTCTAGTACTTATTCAATTAACATACATGAAACACATTATATATAGATATGAAATTTGGTGGTAAATTTAACTGATAATACACATATCTAATTTTCTCAAGTATCTCAAAAGTGCCAATGTAACATGGGGACAACTTTCCTTGGTTACCAAAATAATGATTCCCAAGCCTTCGATAGATTCATAAGAAAATATGATCATCCACTTTAAATGATAATGGTCATAGACACTTATCTACATACAATTTATGATGAATATGAGTCATCACCATCCTTTTCCTGATCATCTAAATCTTCTACGTTGTCTCTTTCACAAGGTTAGGACCAAAAAGTGAAGTCTCACCTATTTCCACCCAGAATGGTGAATAATGACAAGGATGACCATAAAATGCTTCAAAAGGATCCATATGTATCAAGTATTGATAATTTTTATTGTAATAGAACTCCACTAATGGTATGTTCTTCTCCATGATCCACCAAAATCCATTAAACAATCTCTAATCATGTCTTCCAACATTTAGATCGTCTGTTTGGATTGTCCATGCATTTGAGGATAATAAGATGTATTCCAAATTCCATTCCAAATTCTATTTCACATAAAACAAAATATTTATTGAAAAAAATTCATCAAAAAATTTGCATAAATCAAATAAATACCATAATTTTAAAATAATCAATTTAAAATTATAAACAAGAGGTTTTCCCAAAATCCATCCAATTTCCCCAAAATTTCCAAGCCATAACCAAAACAAGGTTTTATTTCAAGAATCACACAAGGTTTTCATGAAAATTTCAAGAAAATATTAAATCAGAACTAAGCCTTTAAGATCTTTAAGGGTAAATATTTGAGTGAAGAAACCTACAACTCAAATGATGGTGAAAACAAAGAACGGCACTAAGATCATCTAGACCCATCCTTGAATCTTCTTTTTATCAATAGATTCAATCATATCCCATAAATATTCCCATTATAGTACATAGATATATCTATAAAGGACTAGATATATTGTTCAGGGAGATATGAGAAGAGTTTATCTAAGAAGAATAGGGAATAATAATGACTTAACAATAATTATGGATCTCCAACATGCTTTGATTCAAAAAAAGTTGTCCCTGGATCAAAAGGAATCACCTTGGGAGCCTAGAGAGGAAGGGGAGTTTGAGGCCCTAGAATAATGGTGAAATGAGAGTTTCAGGGACTTAAAATGGGTTAAAATATAATTTTTGGATTAATTGATACATGTCACATGGTTAGGCCACACAGTTTTCAAAATCATTTGCTAACTATGCGGTGTAATTATCTTAAGGACACACCTCACACTATTGTCTTGCACAGTTAGATAAACCATTCACCAACCATGATTTTTCCTTTGTTTCAATTTGCACAATTTCCCCTAGTCACTCACACAGTTTGGAAAAACTATACACCAACAATGCTCCTATTCAGTGACTTCCTAAATAAGTTTCACAGATTCCTAGAGATGGTGTACAATTTATACTAACTATTCTTAAACCGTGCACCTCCAAAAATTCTCCCAAAATACTCCAAAACTTCTTTGAAACTCCCAAAAATTAACACAATAATTATATAAGTTAAAAATATACAAAAAAGGGGGTAAATTACCTGAAACTGGGGGTGTCTGACACTTTAAAACTAACTCTTTGAAAAATATCCATTTTAACGCAAAATAGTTTTAATCACATTCCATTAATTATTTATCTTCTGCCCATTAAATGAAATCAATTCATTGGTATTAAAACACATATATAATTATTTAAAAATAATAATAATAATATGTAAGGAATTAAAATATATGATTTTGTAATTAATTATTTTATTATATTTTTATTTACTTGATTTTTTATTATTATTTTAATTTTATTACTGATGTTTTATATTCTATGATACTAATGTATTAATTTTTACCTTGAATTATAATAATTTATATCATATTTCATTTTAGTTTAGTGTTATGTGCAATAAAATATATTCAATAATGTATTTATTTAAATGAAAACACATACTAAAATCTTAGGTTGTTATATGCTACCCCCTTAAATTAATTACATCCTCATAATTTTAATTTCTCTCACCATTGAAAACATATGTGGGTGTTTTTAATATAGTCATGAATATTGATATAATTTCTAATTATTTATCAACCTTACTATCATGAGTAATATTCAGAAACTCTTATTTTACCTTATAATATGAATACATCTAGATTTTCATTTATGATAAGAATTTGTGCCAAATATACTTCCTTAGTTATAAAACTAAAGGGTTTCTAGAAACATACCTTTCACAGCTTCATTTTCATGATCCTATTTTTTAAAAAATACTAAAACCAAATGGATATTATGATAATTGATAAATATATTAAAATAAATCATAAGTGTCTTGTCCCCTGAAGCCTTCATTTTAACCTAATATATATTTAATTTAACTACTAATTCAAACTATAACTCTTTTAAGTCAAACCATATTTCCTTAAATTTTATCCTATTGATATCAATAACCTAATACCATAAAATAAAAATCCTTGAATTTACTATGATCTTTCTTACCATATTATAAAACAAAAAATCATGGAAACTAATGCTCCCATAATTCATCTTAAACTTTATCCCCAAAAACATTCATCGCATACGAATCAATTTTACCTAAATCATAAATACTATCAAAAATATATTAATATTTTTTCAAAATAACTTGAATCACTTTGTAATCAAATCACTTTTCAACCCCCAATGTCATATATATTTTTCAACTTATATTACCAAAATCAATTAACACGTTGTCCTAATTAACTATAATTACCTCAATATCAAATCGCATACCAACCCAAAGGGAAACCTATACCTTGATCAAAGATTCTTCCTAAACCCCAATAAATATCTCCCAAAATATCATTAATCACCTCAAAAACCAATCACATAATAACTCAAAATGGTTATTTATGCCTTTAAACTTATGATCAAACTTAAACTCATTAACCATGATGGTATCCACAACTCTTAAATTATCCTTATATCATAACATTCTAAACTCTAAAGTTTTTATGACACCCTTATTTTTATTTCCTTAATTAATTAATTTATTCATTATTTATTACTTTTTTTGAGGATTTTTAGGGTCATTCATTTTTAATTGTTGAATTTTTAATAATTTTTTGTCGGATACATGGTTAGTGCATGGTTAGTGATAACAATAAGATGACCATGAAAATGAAGTCTACAATGTGATAGTTCTATTTCAAATAATTGGAACATGGTTTCCTTATACCATGTGATAAAATAATATGAGTGACATGTGTACCTATTAAATGGTGAATTTTATGAGAAATCATGCATCAACTATGCGATACACCCTGGATTTAATAATTATAAAATTATAATTCTACCCATGTCCCCTTTTTACCCAAAAAAAATAGACCTCCTTCCCCATCCTCTATCACATGTGACTATTGTACGGGGTCCTTATACCTCTCACATACTCCCTCCTCTATCCACCTTGTTTCTTGCTTATTATTTATGATTTTGGATTGGAATTAGTCTGGGTAAATCTATTTTCCCTTATCTTTCTTGTTCTTATCCTTCTCCCATGATTTTCCTTTACTCCCTTTATTTTTTTCACACCAATTAAACTCTAGGTTGAGTTTTAGTTTTTATATCTTGTGGATTTGGTTTCCTAGTGTGGGTGACCATCTCTTGGATCTTGTCTTTTATTGTTGTTGAAGGATTTTTATCATCTACACAATTCATGGGTAATTGTTTTTATGATTTTTCATTTACTTAATGTACTGCACATACTTTGGTTCTTTAAATTGATTTATTTAAATTTATAAATTTTAGTTAGGATTATTTGAAATTAATTAAGAAAGTTTCTTAAAGTTTTTAAAGGATTAAAATTTATTTCCAATTAGGTTTCTATGGATTTGGCCATTATTTTTATCTACTTTCAAATAATAAAATATACTTTTATCCAATAAAATATTTGAGATAGTTTTTAAAATTTAATTGGGTGTTTTAAAAAAAATATACCATTTATAAATTTTTACTAATTGATTTATGAGTTAAATAGGTGTAATGTGTTGAATTCTTTTGTTTTAGGGATTTTATTGTGTTTTCTTATTTCATCCTTGTGTGATTTTCCTATGATTGATGTTGGGAATGTTTTATATTATGTTTGGTATTTATAAAAATATGGGTGGGTGGGTGGGTGGGTGTATATATATATATGTACATATCCATGTGATAATATTTGGATATGTACATTGAGAGATGGATATATATGTGTGTGTGTGTGTGTGCATATGTGTATAAATTTTAAAATATATAAGTTTTGAAATTTAAATTCGATGCTTGAATTTGGTTTTACAAAATGTTTCCAAAGAGGGTTTTTAAATGATTTTGTTTTTATTTAAAAATATTTTTTATATTATTAAGTATTTATTAAATTTACTTAATAAAAAATCATTTTAAAGTGATCTTTAAAAGGGAGTTTTAAAAAGGAGGAATGGTTTCAATTTTTATTCTTGATTTTAGGCTATTATTTTTTATGTAATGAATAATTTCTATGTGATATGTTATGTGGTTGGAACATGAGATACCATAGGTAGGTTGATAATGGTATGGGTGTTTCCTTATCCTTAGGCATGATGTTATCTAGGGTCTCGGTTCCAGTTTCCTCGAGAGTCCTGGGTTTTATTGTTTATTTAGGTCACATAGCCAACTAGTTTTATGAGAGAGATCCATAATACCTTTGAAACCTATATTCCAGATGTCATATGATGAATCATGTATTATTATTATGGTGTTTCACACTACTTAGTTTCCACACTTACTTTTATATATGATTTTATGATTATGTTTTACTTCCCTTGGTTATATTTATTGTTTACATCACTTTGGTTTTTATTTAGACTTGTTTATATATTTCTTACATTTTTTCCTTATTTTTTATTATGGATTTCCTTTTTAGTATCATTTTTAAAGTAATAAAAAATTTACTTCATGGAATATTTTTCATGGTTTTTTTTCCTCTAAGAATGGATTTCTAAATTTGTGATTTTTTTAAATAGGATTCAGCTGAGAAAATAATTTTCAAGTGATTTTTTTTCATTTAAATAAAAGAAATATAATTTTTCTAAATTTTTTTTGAGTTTTTTCTCTAACCTGTTGTAAAATCCTATTTTAAATATCATATTTCAAACTATTATTTTTGGTTTATTCTAGAAAATAAAATCACAGAATCTATAGTGATTACCTACTTGGTCATTGAGATCACCCCCTACTCATACCACTCGAAATTTGTAAACTAAGAGGAATTTTTAAGTTTTGGATTTTAACCATGTAATGGGATCTGAGTTTGGATTGAGAGTGACCTTGGGTCACATGGGATAGTTTATTTGTATTTTTACTGTTTTATTAGTTTGGATAATTAGGGATTTATAATTATTTTAGTTATGGTTCTTGGTGTATTTCATGATATATGTGGAGACTAGAGATACTAGTGGAGGCTGTTTATATGTAGGGAGTTTAGGGGAGTGGGGGATTTTTTTCTTCCTTTGTGTTATCTGTTACTTTTTTATAAATTGTTTAAATTTTTTATCTACTTTTTTTATCATAGACATTCCATATACTAAAGATTCATGATAGAATTTTAGTATAATTATATTTATATTTAAATATTGTTTCTCTAGGAAAAATAATTCCCATTATTTTTATTTTGATTCCCCAGATCTTA
This sequence comes from Viscum album, assembly GCA_963277665.1. NCBI lineage: Eukaryota > Viridiplantae > Streptophyta > Magnoliopsida > Santalales > Viscaceae > Viscum > Viscum album. The sequence continues at coordinate 471,255,906 of OY728132.1, forward strand.
TCACAAGCATGTGGGGATCAGGAATGCCCCTCAAGTCAGTGAGGAGCTGGGTTAGGTTTTGGTTCATGTGGATTCTTGGGTTAGGTCATTAAAAACAGTATTAAATCCTAGATTTCTTTAGATAACCTAGGATTCAAAGTTCCTTTAGTTATTTCATTATGCCTAGTATATAGAGGTAGGATTATCGAGACTCTAAAAGTAGGAGTAGAAATAGTTTCATGGGGTCTTCTATATTCTAAACCTTGATTCACCTTAGGAAGTTTGGTTTTTATTCTTGGTGTGTGGTTTTTGGTATGTTCTATTTATGTTGATATATTTAATTTTTTTGAGATGATATGGGAGTTTAGTTGGTGGTACTAGTGAGATAACATGTCTTGGTAACCTATGTGAAGCCCACATACATGGTTCTCTATTACTCTCAGTAGAATATGTGTGATTGGAACATTTTAGACCAAGAAATGAATCCAATTCATATACAACCACTAGTTTTATTTAGATTATCCTTATGTCGTGTGATTTTAATTTACTGTGTTTTGGTTAATGTTTGATAAAGAGTTTTTTTTAGTGTCAAATTATTTTCTATTAAGGTTTTGAGATTTTATAAATGTAAATGTTTATTTTTAAATGGTTTTGAAAGTGTTTTGAAAAGAATATTTTATTTAAAATGGTGATAGTTAGTTCTGAATTTGATAAAGGGGGTTTTTTATTAGAGAATATTTTATGAATTGATTGTGTTGCTATTTTTTCTTGGGAAACTTGGTTTTTAATAAGAAGAGTTGGTTTTGAAACTATTCTGTAGGTTTTATAAATAAATTAAAAAATGAAATCATATTTTGGGGATTTATAAAAAAATTAAGGGAGGTTTTATGGAGTTTTAAATGAATTTTCAAATGAGTTTTTAATATTTCAAAATTTAAATTTTTGGTTTTCAAATGGTTAAAAAGTGGGAATTTTAATTTTTTAGTGTTGAAAAACTTTTTGGTGGTGTTATTGAGTTGTTATTTTGAATTGAGATATGATTTTGGATTATATTTGTTATTGTTTTGGATATGATTGGATTGGGTTTTTTCTCCCCATTATCAAAAGTATGCTCCCTAGAAAATTCTCAAGCATAGCCATGTTTGGGTGGTCATCTATTTGGGGTGATTCTTTTTAGGTGTGCTCCCTTATATTTTTTTTCTTAGTTATTTTTTATGGATTAGGATGATTTTTTGTTTTATCATGTTTAATTGGAATGGATTATTCCTCTGAAGTTTTATTGTTCTGTTGGGTGGTGAGTTTTGGTTATAGTTCCCTTTGTTGTGAGGGAAAACCTTATGTGTTCTTCTAGTGTATAAGATGAATATTTAACCAATTGGGTTATGTATTTATTAGTGTGGTTTTAACTTAGTTGAACTATCATTAGGGGTGTCCCGAGTATGAGGTCCTAGGTAACCACTTCATTACTCTTAACCCAGGGTTCAAACACATATTGTTTGAAGAGGCATATTCATGGGTTGTGCCTTCCTCCTTTTATTCTGGGATAGAGGATGGTAGTGAGTAGCTTGATGGTCCTTGTTATTTAATCATTAGAGTGGTTATTAAGGTGGTGGTCTACTTTTAGTTTGGTTCAATGGAACTTTTAAGTTATCTTTTCCTTCCTTTCATTTACCTATCGATGAACTATTACCAAAATTTAGGTTGCTTCCTTTGGGTAGGTTGTATTTTTCCATTTGGAGAGTTAGATGTCTTGAGGAATCTTGGATTGTGTTTTTGTTAGGTAATTCATTTGGGGCTATTTTATGGTCCATGAAATTGATTTATTAAATAGACTTTTGGTATCCAAATCTGGTTTGATATGGTATTTGTGGGTGTTTGGCCTTAAAATATCATTTTTGAATTGATTTTATGTGAAAGGCCTCGTTAAACTTCTTCAAATTGTTTTATGAAAATTTAGGTGGTTTATTGATTTGTGAAAGAAATGTGAGACATGTTTGTTGTTTGTTTGATGTGTGTATTATTTTTAAATAGAATCTTAATGATAAAATTTTATTTTATAGATGTGTAACTTTTTTTAGCACAAAAATGGAAAACCCGGGTATCTAGGTGGGCAGACGTGTACTAGTATGCTAGTGATTTTGAGGGGTTTTGTCCATGTTTCACATAGCAAGTTTGATGATGAAAATGCTAACTAAACTATAATGATGATGATTTTGGGGACTAATAGGTTATGTATGATTATCCTACTTGTGACTCATGTTCACAAGGATGGATATTTGTTATGGTTACTTTTACACTGAGATACAAGGTACCTGGGGACCACAACAAACTAGTGCCTAGGGGTGTTCACGTGACTTATGCTCATTGGATATTTTGTACTCACTGTCGGCATATGGTGTGTTTAGTTGGAAAATTCAGTAGCATGTGAGTTTTATTTAAAATTTTAAATTCTTTAAATAATCCCTCTTGAAAACTATTTTCATTTTGAAGTTTCACCTATTTGAAAAATTGTTACTAGCATTCTTGTTTATAAAACTTTCAAGTTTTTTTCTGGTAATTTTTATAGCATGAAACATCATTTGGAAAACATATTTTTAAATATTGTATCTCAAACATGAAATTTATGTTTCTTTTATTTTAAATGATGTGCATTGGTAATAGAATACCGGGCTAACCTACAGAGTTTTAGTACTCACGCCTATAGTTTTCTTCTGTTTTTAGCCCATGTGCAGGTTTCATCTTGAGTTCAGTCGCTTTGGGTAATGAGTTTTCATTGTATTAGAGAGCGACTATTGGGGTCACATGGTGTTATTTTGGTCATCAAGTTTCATCAGTTGAGTTGTTGGTTCAGTTTTATTTTCACTTTCATGTACAAATAATGTTCAGTTCAATTTTATATAAATGTATGTTGGGTTGTCCATTTCTTTCCTCTACTTAGTTCTGGGTTATATATGGATGAAATCATTCCCTTGAGTCTCTATCGATTCTCTTGGTGCTTGTCTCCATCCTGGGAGGATCGAGAATGCCTCTCAGGACTTGTCGCGGAGCGGCCTAGGTGATCGGTTCAGGGTCGACCCGAGCTAGTTCATGACAAAATGGTATTAGAGGGGTTTGGATCCTAGAGGACCATTATTTTTAGATCACCCTTTGTTATTTTGGGATGTCAAGGTAGATGGAGTATGATTTTTGGGACATGAGGGGTTGGTTCGGGAAGATCCTCGCAAACTCTTCATCGTTCTGACCCTCCGGTGTCTATGGGAATTTTGGTTTTATTAGTTTCCTTGGTTGTTATTGATTATTTTGTGTTGGGATATGATAAGGGGAGTTGGACTAATGGTCTCCATGAGCTCACAGGGCTTGTCAAGCCATATGAATCCAGGGCATGGTCCTAATAAGGCTATCCATATTGGTAGTGTGTTTGACATATGGCCATTAACCATATGGTCAAGTCACCCACTGACACTAGTCCCCTTTTGTGGGTCTCTTGGACTTTTCTTGAATTCAGAATTTTGTTTTGAAAATCCTTGTGTGAGAATTGTGAAAATGGGTTTTAAAGGAATGGTTAGTTATTGAAAAGTTGAAAATGGGTTTTCAAAATTTAATATGAGCAAGGTTTTGGAATGTTGGGTTTTGTGAAACAAATCATGGGGATAAAGAGGAAATGATTTAATAGGATTGAATTTCTTTAATCTAAACTTATGGTTTCTTAAAATGAAATGTTTGGAAAGCTTGGATTATTTTAAATTGATTCTGAACTTTATTTTAAATGGGTTTTTTTATGTTGAATTTTTTTTGAATCTAATGAATTGGTTTTGGAAATTTGGTTTTGAGTGTCTGGTGTTTTTATGGAAAGGGGTTTTGGCCTTTGTGGTTGTCGGATTATAAAAAAAGACCTTACTGAATTTTTGAAAATGGGAAAGGTATATTTGGAATAGAATGGTTGTTTTTGGAAGTTTTATTAAATGAGATGGATTTGGTTTTTAATCGAATGGTTCTTGATGAAGTGTGGTTGTTTTGTGAAATATGAAAATAGTTTTTGATTTGGTGGTTAATGTGCCTTTAGAAGGTACATGATTCTTTTTGGATTGATGATTATTTTATTTTGGCCTTTTTTGTTTTCATGGGTACTCACATGCATGGTTTTGTATAGATATGTTGATGGATGCTCAGTATGGCATAGTGGTTGGGTGCTCGAGGTGGCATGAGAATTTGCATGTGAGTGATACTTGATGAAACACCATTGGTGAATGTGAAAATCCACTAAGTTAGTTTGTTTTTAAAAATTGTTTTAAGCTGAAAATTTGTTTTGTTTTTGGTAAACTGGTGGTTATGTGACTGGTTTTTACTATATCATAGAAGTGTTGTATATTCGGTATGCTTCCTTACGATATGGAATTCATACTCTTATTGTGTCTTGATATGGGATCTCATTGTTGGCTCGGTTTTGAAGCAATGTTCAGTGGGTTTCTAAAGATGTGTTGGATGTTGTGATGTGGCCATGGATGGTTCTCCATTGGAAATACTTATAATTGATCATCCTAAGGATTCATTTCAAACATTAAATCCACCTCTTCATATGATACCTCAACTCATTTGATGGAATAGAGAACTGTTTTGAAATGATTTAAAGTGGTTTCCTATCATGATAATTCTTTTGGATATAGTAGTTGTTTTCAGTGATGTTGATGTGTTTCACCGTATTCCTTGTCTATTCTTCTCCTTGTTCGGAGTGAGATAGAATGGTGTTATGTATCTTTGAGTTCCTATTTTGATTAAGGTGTGTTGTTGAGAAGTGATTTTTGTTTGGTGTTGTGATCCTTAGGTTCTGGATGCGGTGTAGTAGATGCTTCAAACATCAAGGATCCATTCATAGACCTCAAAGTGAATCTCTTCACACAATAATGAAATCACCAGAGGTGTGGGGAGCTCGACTAAGCTCATGTCTTCACCATTGTGGTAAGGTAGTTTCTACGTTTTTATTATGGTTTCTCATCACCGTGATTTTACTTTTTTTTCTCAAAGAGCATGGTGGACTGACCCCTCACACAGTGTCTATGGTCATGTATTCTCGGGTGTGGGTTTCTGATCAATATCCCTATGTAGACTGCCAATGTGAATTGGGTGCGGTATTGGTTTTACCTGTTAGTATGTGGAGAGTTTTGGGTGGTTTCTCTATTTATTTTTTGGTTTTAGTGGCCCAATTTTTGGGTCCCCTTCCCTCCCCTCCCTGAGTAGTGGGGGTTTCTATTAGTTTTAAAAGTGTTGGCTCAGTCCTTGTCCCCACTGTTTGGGAGTGGGTGGTTTAAATGTTCATGTTTTAACCCTCTTAATATGGGTTTGTATGTTTTTTGGGAGTTTTTTTGTGGGCCTGTGCGGGTGAGACCCGATTCTAGTTCATATTTAATTCTTTTTTGTTCATTTTTAGTTGGTCTCTAATGGTGGTGAGACCCACTGTGGGTCTCGAAGATCTTTCCTTTAAGGATTTTTCATATGGTAGTTGTGATTTAATGGTGGGGATCCCATTACAACCTCCACCCCCCCCCCCATTCATTTTATTTCATGAGTGCACTTTGGTTTGGGTGATGGTTGTGTTCATTGGGAGAAGGCCCAACAATCTGGTTCTTAGCTTGGTTGTGGAGGTGGTGGTTTGATCTTTCCATTGATTCTCAGGAAGTGGATGTGAGTTGGTATTTTGTTTGAGAAAGAGTCTTAAGTTCTGTTGATGGTGGATTCTATTTCTTGTCTTGAGAGGCTGGACCATGCTGATAATAAATCCTTAGGTTTTTATCTTTCAGCTGGAAAGTGTTATGGCTTTCCAGGGGTGAAAAGCTTTAATGGTGGGGAGAATTGTCACACTCTATTTTTTTATATCTTGGTTTTGATCTGATTTGTTGGAAATCCCAATCCTTTTCTTGGGTTATTGGTGAGGTGAATGTTTTGTTTTGAACTTCCATATATGTCTAATCATCCTAACATGGATTCCCCATAGCTTGTTCGGGAGTTTTTGGAGAAAAGGGTGGTTACTTCAATATTTGGGTCAACTGTGAACCCATTTCCAAATTTAAAAACAAAATTTGTTTCTTTTATAACTCGTTATTTTTTCAACATTTTTTACTCATTACACTTTCCACTTGGCCTCCACTAACCTATTCAAACCACCATATCCTTTTATACCCCCTTAGTAGCTCATAATCATGGTGGATTTGGGTTATTTATTCAGGTATTGGGTCATCTCGTGAGCCCATTTCCAATTGTAAAACAATAATTTGTTTCTTTTATATCTTATTAATTTTTTAAATATTTCTCAGTTATTCCACCTCTCACTCAAGACCAAGAACCCTAGGCACACCCCTATGTTCCATTGTCCCTCTTTGGAGCTCATCTTATCCACGGATTAGGGCTAAATTTCTCAAGTCTTCTCAAATCATCCAGATTTGATAAGGTAATGTGTTTCTTTCATGAATCATTCATTTTTTTCTATTTTACCCAAAAATATTCTTTCACTAATTCTTCCATACCTAAGGATCCTTTCCAAGGATTTCCAATCCATTCCCCTTCCTCTAATGGTGTAGATCTAAGGGAAGATGAAGAGTTCTCTAGTTTCCAATGTGAGATTCCTTCTCCTTTCTCACCCCTCTTCCTTGTCCTTCCATTTTATTTTGTTTTCCTCTTCTACCTTGGTCATTAAAGACCTAGTTTTATGTTATAACATGATTTTTTATCATATTTTGGTTCTTTTAGGTCTGGTATTCAAAGATCTAGAGTGTTGGGAACCACAGCGGGTGATATCGGGTGTGCGGTTCCTTTCCGCCATGGTTTTGTGGTAGTATATCCCTTGAAAATGCCTTTATCATTTAAGTTTCATCATTTTATTTCTTTTCTCACGTTATATAAAATTTTATTTTTCATCTTTTGGGTAATTTTCTTGGTGTGCAAAATGGTTGTTTAAGCCTTGTTTTATGAAAAGTAGAGTTGTTTTGTTATAAATGTGTACACCGCTTACTCACTTAAATGTTTTGTTAGATTAACCACCTATTTTATGGTATTTTTAACATGGTTAAGTATCTTGAATAAATTTATGGTATGAAAATGATATTTTATCCCTTTTCAAGTGCTTAAAATAAGTTATTTCTTTAAAAGTGCATTCCATGTGTTCGGTAAATTGCTCAGTTGGATTTTATGTGCTTAGTGAGATTTAAAATGATTTTTTTGGATTTATAAATACATTGGAAGCATGAAAAATGGTATTTTTGGGTCCTTTTATGGATTTCCAAAGTATTTTTGGTTTTATAAACACGTGGTTTTTTGCTGGTAAACATGTTTTGGCCTGAGTTGCCGGAAAATGGCTCGTTTGGCATCCTTATAAATATGGTCATGATTTGGATGTGTACCCCAAATATTTTAAGGGATTTATAAAATTGGTTTTATTATTTAAATTGTGTGTATACACATCTTTATTAAAAGTGAAATTTGTACCTTTTGAAAATTTTAGTTTTGGGAAATGCTTAAAGGCTCGTTTGGCATTTTTCTTGTAAAAATGGTTTCCATGTGTATTTCATGTTGTATCATTTGGGTCTATTTTATGGTCCATGAAATTGATTTATTAAATGTTTTTGGGGATTCCGAATCTATTTTTATATGGTATTGGTGGGTTTTTATCCTTAAATGATCATTTTTAATGGATTTTATGTGCAAGGCCTCATTATACTTCTTGAAATTGTTTTATGAAAATTTAGGTGGTTTATTGATCCATGGAAGAAATGTGAGACATGTATGTGGGTTGTTTGATTTGTTTATGATTTTTAAATGTAATATTCATGATAAATTGGTATTTTATAGATGTGTAAATTTGTTGAGCACAAAAATGGAAAACCTGGGTATCTAGGTGGGCAGACGTGTGCTAGTATGCTAGTGATCCGGAGGGATTTTGTCCCTATTTTACATAACAAGTTTGACAATGACAACACTAACTAAACTATAATTATGATGATTTTGGGTAAAACTAGGTTATTTATGATTCTCCTACTAGTGGCTCATGTTCACGAGAACATATATTTGTTATGGTTACTTTTACACTGAGATACGAGGTACTTAGGGCCCACAACGAACTAGTGACTAGGGGTGTTCCCGTGACTTGTGCTCATTGGCTATTTTGTACTCACTATTGGCATACAGTGTGTTTATTTGGTAAATTCAGTATCATGTGTGCTTTATTTAAAATTTTACATTCTTTAAAGCATCCCTCTTGAAAACTATTTTCATTTTGAAGTTGCACCTCTTTGAAAAATAGTTACTAGCATTCTTGTTTATAAAACTTGAAAGTTTTTGTCTGGTAATTTTTATAGCATGGAATCTCATTTGGAAAACATATTTTTATATATTGTATCTCAAAATTGAAAATTATGTTTATTTTATTTTAAAGGGTTTTCATTGGTAATAGAATATCAGGCTAATCTACTGAGTTTTAATACTCATGCCTATAGTTTTCTTATGTTTTTAGCCCTTATGAAAGTTTCATCTTGAGTTTGGTTGCTTTGGGTGATGATTTTTCATTGTATTTTAGAGTGACCAATGGGGTCACTTGGTGTTAGTTTGGTCTTCGGGTTGGTCGGTTGAGTTGTTGGTTCAGTTTTATTTTCACTTTCATGTACAAATAATGTTCAATTTAATTTTATATAAATTTATGTGGGGATATCTGTTTCTTTTCACTGCTTAGTTCTTGATTATATTTGAGATAAATTGTTCCCTTGAGTCACTAATGATTCCCTTAGTGCTTGTCTCCATTCTGGTAGGATCGAGAATGCCTCTCAGGACTTGTCGGGGAGCGTCCTGGGTGACCGGTTTAGGGTCAACCTGGGCTGGTTCCTGACAAAATGGTATTAGAGGGGGTTGGATCCTAGAGGACCATTATTTTTAGAGAACCCTTTATTATTTGGGGGTGTCAAGGTAGATGGAGTAGGATTTTTGGGACTTGATTGGTAGGTTTGGTAAGAGCGTCATGAACTCTTGCTCGTTCCGGCCCTCAAGTGTCAATGGGAAGTTTGGTTTTATTAGTGTATTTGGTTCTTATTGATTATTTAGTGTTGGGATACGATAAGGGGAGTTGGACTAATGGTCTCTATGAGCTCACAGGGCCTGGAAAGCCATGTGTAGCTAGGTCATGGTCCTAATAAGGCTCTCAATGTTGGTGGTGTGTTTGACATATGGCTTCCAACCATATGGTCAAGTCACCCACTCACACTAGTTCCCTTTTCTGGGTCTCTTGGACTTTTCTTTAATTCGGAATTTTTTAAAAAAAATACTTGTTTGATAATTGTGAAAATGGGTTTTAAATGAATGGTTGGTTTTTGAAAAGTGGAAAATGGGTTTTCAAAATTTAATATGAGAAAGTTTTTGGAATTTTGGGTTTTTTGAAACTAATCTTGGGGATAAAGAAGAAATGATTTAATGGGATTGAATTTCCTTAATCTAAACTTATGGTTTCTTGAAATTAAATGTTTGTAAATCTTGGATTATTGTAAAGTGATTCTAAACTTTTTTTTAAATGGGGTGTTTTGGACTGTTGAAAATTGTTTGAATCTAATGAATTAGTTTTGGAAATTTTGTTTTGAGCGGCTGGTGTTTTTCTGAAAAGGGGTTTTGGCCTTTGTGGTTTTCGGATTATGAAAAGAGACATTTCTGAATTTTTGAAAATGGGAAAGAGATATTTGTAATAGAATTATTGTTTTTTTAAGTTCTATTAAATGATATGTATTGGGTTTTTAATCAAATGGTTCTTGATGAATTTTGGTTTGTTTTGTGAAATATGAAAATGGTTTTTGATTTGGTGGTTAATGTGACTTTGGAAGGTATATGATTCGTTTTGTAGTGATTATTGTTTTATTTTATCCATTGGTGTTTTCATGGGTACTCACATGCATGGTTTTGTATAGATATATTGATGTATGTCTGGTATGGCATAGTGGTTGGGTGCTCGGGGTGGCACAGGAATGTGCATGTGAGTGAGACTTGATGAAACATTGTTGGTGAATGTGAAAATCCACCAAGTTTGTTTGTTTTTCAAAAGTGTTTTAAGTTGAAATTTTTTTTTGTGTTTTTTGTAAATTGATGGTTATGTGACTGGTTTTTCCTATATCGTAAAAGTTTTTTTTATTCGGTATGATTTTTTTCGATATGGAATTCATACTCGTGTTATGTCTTGATATGGGATCTTGTTGGTGCCTTGGTTTTGGAGCAATGTTCAGTGGGTTTCTAAAGATGTGTTGGATGTTGTGATGTGGCCATGGATGGTTCTCCATTGGCAAGAATTCCAGTTGATCAGCCTAAGTATTCATTTCAAACATTAAATCCACCTCTTCGAATGATGGATCAACTCATTTTATGAAATATAGAGTTGTTTGGGCATGATTTAAAGTGGTTTCATGTTGTTATAATTATTTTGGATGTAGCAGTTTTGTTTGATGATGTTGATGTGTTTTGTTGTATTCCTTATCCATTCTACTCTTTGTTCGGAGTGAGAGAGAATAGTGTTATGTATATTTGTGTTTCTATTTAGATGAAGGTGTGTTGTTTAGAAGTGAGATTTGTGGGGTGTTGTGATCTGTAGGTCCTAGTTGCAGTGTAGTAGATGCTTCAAACATCAAGGCTCCATCCATAGGCCTTAGAGTGAATCTTTTCATGGAGTCAGAAAATCACCAAAGGTGTGGGGAGCTTGACTAATCTCCCACCTTCACCATTATGGTAAGTCAGTTTCTATGTTTTTGTTGTGGTTTCTCATCACTGTGATTTTTCTTTTTTTCACATATCATGGTGGACTTACCCATGCAGTGTCTATGTTCATGCCTTACCGAATGTGGGTTTCTGATCTATGTCCCTATGTAGACCGCCAATGTGAATCGGGTGCAGTATTGGTTTTACCTGTTCGTAGTTGGAGAGTGTTGGGTGGTTCCTCTATTTCTTTTGTGGTTTTGGTGGCCCAATGACTGGGTCCCCTTCCCTCCCCACCCCGAGTGGTGTGGGTTTTGATCCATGCCGAAATTGTTGGCCCAGTCCTTGTCCCCTCCATTCGAGAGTGGGTGGTTTAAATGTCAATGTTGCAAACCTCTTAACTTGGGTTTGTAGGTTTTTTTTGGGAGTGTTTTGGTGAGCCTATTTGGGTGAGTCCCAATTCTATTTCATGACTAATTCTTGTTTGTTCAATTCTATTTGGTCTCTAATGGTGGAGAGACCCATTGTGGGTCTCAAAGATCCTTCCTTTAAGGATTTTTCATGTGGTAGTTGTGATTTAATGGTGGGGATCCCATTCCACCCTGTACCCCCCCAATTTTTTTGGATTTTGTGAGTTCACTTTTGTTTGGGTTATGGTTGGGTTTATTGGTAGAAGGACCAACAATCTGGTTCTTGGCTTGGTTGTAGAGGTGGTGGATTGATCTTTCCGTTGATTCTCAAGATGTGGTTGTGATTTGGTGTTTTATTTGAGCAAGAGGCTTAAGTTCCATTGATGTTAGATGATATGACCTTGGATTGAGAGGCTAGACTCTGTTGATAAGGAATCCTTATGTGTTGATATTTCAGGAGGAAAGTGTTATGGTTTTCCGGGTGCGGAAATCATTATTGGTGGGGAGAATTGTCACACTCGGTTTTTTTCATGCCTTGGTTTTGATCCAGTTCGTTGGAAATACTGATCCTTTTCTTGGGTTATGGGTGATATTAATGTTGTTTTTTGAACTTCCATATATTTCTAATCATCCTAACATGGGTTCCCCATACCTTGTTTGGTATTTTTTTGAGAAAAGGGTGGTTACTTCAAGATTTGGGCCAACCATGAGGTCATTTCCATATTTAAAAACAAAAATTGTTTATTTTATAAATCCTAAATTTTCAACATTTTTCACTCATTAAACTTTCCACTTTACCTCCAATGACCTATTAAAACAACAATATCCTTTTTTACCCCCTTATGAATTCATAATCATGGTGGATTTGGGATATTTATTCAGGTATTGGGTCAGCCCGTGATCCCATTTCCATTTAAAAAAATAATAATTTGTTTCTTTTATATATTATTTATTTTTTAATATTTCTAGCTTATTCTACCTATCAATCGATCCCAAGAACCCTAGTCACACCCCCATGTTCCATTTTCCCTCTTTGGAGCTCATCTTAGTTGCGGATTAGAGCTAAATTTATCAAGTCTTCTCAAATCATCCATATTTGGTAAGGTAATTGGTTTCTTTCATGAATAATTAATTTTTTTATATTTTACCCAAAAATCTTCTTTCCATGGTTCTTAAAAACCTAAGTATCCTCTCTAATAAGTTACAATCCATTACCTTTCCTCTAATGGTGTATATCTAAGGGAAAATTAAGAGTTCTCTTGTCTCCAATGTGAGATTCCTTCTCTTTTCTCCTCCCTCTTCCTTCTCCTTCCACTTTCTTTTGGTTTCCTCTTCTCCCCTGGTCATTAAAGACCTAGGGTTATGTTATACCATGATTTTTTATTGGTTTTTGGTTCTTTTAGGGTTGTTATTCATAGATCTATAGTGTTGGGAACCATGGCAGTTGATATCGGGTGTGTGGTTCCTTTCCACCCTGGTTTTGAGGTAGGATATCCCTTGAACATGCCTTTATCATTTAAGTTTCATCATTTTCTTGATTTTATCACCATATTTATATGTTTATTATTGTTTTTAAACCTTTCAATAATTTTCTTGGTGTGTAAAACTGTTGTTTAATCCTTGTTTTGTGAAAAGTAGTGTTGTTTTGTTATAAATTTGTGCATCGCTTTCTTACTTAAATGTTTCATTAGCTTACACACCTATTTTATGGTATTTTGAACATTTTTAAGTATATTGAATAAATTTATGTCATGAAAATGTTATTTTATCCCTTTTTAAGTTCTTAAAATAAGTTATTTGTTTAATAGTGCATGTCATGTGTTAGGTAAATTGCCTGATTGACTTTTATGTGCATAGTGAAATTTAAAATGATTATTTTGGATTTATAAATACATTGGAATCATGAAAAATGGTATTTTGGGGTCACTTTATGTATTTACAAAGTATTTTTGGTTTTATAAACAAATGGGTTTTTGGTGGTAAACATGTTTTGGCCCGAGTTGCCGAAAAATGGCCCGTTTGGCATCCTTATAAAAATGGTAGTGCTTTGGATGTGTACCCTAAATTTTTTAAGGGATTTATGAAAGTATTTTTCTGCTATAAATGGTTTTTATACACCTCTTTATTAAAATTGAAATTTGTACCTTTGGAAAATGTTATTTTTGAGAAATGCTTAAAGGCTCGTTTGGCATTTTTCTTGTAAAAATGTTTCCATGTGTATTTTATGTTGTATCATTTGGGGCTATTTTATGGTCCATCAAATTGATTTATTAAATTTTTTTGTGGCTTAAAATCTTCTTTGATATATTATTGGTTGGTGTTTGGCCTTAAAAGATCATTTTTAATGGATTTTATGTGCAAGACCTTGTTATACTTCTTGAAATTGTTTTATGAAAATTTAGGTGGTTTATTGATCTGTGAAAGAAATATGAGACATGTGTTTTGGTTTTTTGATGTGTGTGTGATTTTTAAATGAAATATTCACGAGAAAATGGTATTTTATATATTTGTAACTTTTTTAGCACAAAAATGAAAAACTCGGGTATCTAGGTGGGTAGACGTGTACTAATATGCTAGTGATCTGGAGGGGTTTTGTCCATGTTTCACATAGCAAGTTTGACGATGACAACACTAACTAAACTATGATGATGATGATGTTGGGGACCACTATTTTATGGATTATTATCCTACTAGTGGATTGTGTTTCATAGAATGAATATTTTTTATGGTTACTTCTACACCAAGATACGAGTTACCTGGGGCCCACAACAAACTAGTGCCTAGGGGTGTTCCTGTGACTTGTGCTCATTGGATATTTTGTAATAACTGTTGTCATACGGTGTGTTTATTTGGTAAATTCAGTATCATGTGTGTTTTATTTAAAATTTTACACTCTTTAAAGCATCCCTCTTGAAAACTATTTTCATTTTGAAGTTGCACTTCTTTGAAAAATTATTACTAGCATTCTTGTTTATAAATTTTTCAAGTTTTTATCTGGTAATTTTTATAGCATGGAACATAATTTGGAAAACATATTTTTATATATTGTATCTAAAACTTTAAATTTATGTTTCTTTTATTTTAAATTATGTTCATTGGGAATAGAATACCAAGCTAACCTGCTGAGTTTTAATACTCACGCCTATAATTTTCTTTTGTTTTTAGCCCTTATGCAGGTTTCAGCTTGAGTTTTGTCACTTTAGGAAATGATTTTTCATTGTATTGGAGAGTGACCATTGGGGTCACATGGTGTTAGTTTGTTCATCAAGTTTGGTCGGTTGAGTTGTTGGTTCAATTGTATTTTCACTGTCATGTAAAAATAATGTTCAGTTCAATTTTATATAAATGTATGTTGGGTTGTCTATTTCTTTCCGATGCTTAGTTCTTGATTATATTTGGGAGAAATAATTACCTTGAGTCACTACTGATTCCCTTGGTGCTTGTTTCTATCCCGAGAGGATCGGGAATGCCTCTCAGGACTTGTCGCGGAGCATCCTTGGTGATCGGTTTAGGGTCGACCCGGGTTGGTTCGTGACAAAATGATATCAGAGGGGCTTGGCTCTAGTGGACCATTATTTTTAGAGCACCTTTTGTTATTTAGGTATTTCAAGGTAGATGTGGTAGTATTTTTGGGACTTGAGGGGTATGTTCGGAAAGAGCGTTGCGAACTCTTTCTTGTTCTGACCCTCAAGTGTCCATGGGAAGTCCAGTTTTATTAGTGTCCTTGGTTATTATTGATTATTTGGTGTTGGGATATGATAAGGGGAGTTGGAAAAATGATCTACATTATCTCATAGGGCCTGGAAATTCATGCAGAGCCAGGGCATGGTCCTAAGAAGGCTCTTCATGTTGGTGGTGTGTTTTACATATGGTCTCCAACCATATAGTCAAGTCACCCACCAGTACTAGTTCTCTTTTGTGGGTCTCTTGAACTTTTCTTGAATTCAGAATTTTATTTTGAAAAACCATGTGTGAGAATTTTGAAAATAGGTTTTAAAGGAATGGTTGGTTGTTTAAAAGTGTAAAATGGGTTTTCAAAATTTAATATGAGAAAGTTTTTGGAATGTTGGGTTTTGTGAAACAAATCTTGGGGATGAAGAGGAAATGATTTAACGGGATTGAATTTCCTTAATCTAAACTTATGGTTTCTTGAAATTAAATGTTTTTAAAGCTTGGGGTATTTTAAATTGATTCTGAACTTTGTTTTAAATGGTGGTTTTTTGAGCAGAAAGTGTTTTTCTGGAAAGGGGTTTTGGCCTTTGTGGTTGTCGTATTATGAAAAGAGACCTTGCTGAATTTTTGAAAATGGGAAAGGTCTATTTGGAATAGAATGTTCATTTTTTAAAGTTCTATTAAATGAGATGGATTGGGTTTTTAATCAAATGTTTCTTGATGAAGTGTGGTTTGTTTTTTTAAATATTAAAATGGTATTTGATCTGGTGGTTAATGTGCCTTTAGAAGGTATGTGATTCTTTTTGGAGTGTTGATTGTTTTATTTTAGCCTTTGGTGTTTTCATGGGTACTCACATGCATGGTTTTGTATATATATGTTGATGGATGCCCGGTATTTCATAGTGGTTGGGTTCTCAAGGTGGAATGTGAATGTACATGTGAGTGAGACTTGATAAAACACCATTGGTGAATGTGAAAATCTGCCAAGTTTGTTTGTTTTTCAAAAATGTTTTAAGTTGAAAATTTGTTATTTTTTGGAAAATTGATGGTTATGCAAATGGTTTTTCCTATATCATAGAAGTGTTTTTTATTCAGTATGCTTCCTTTCAATATGGAAGTCATTATCTTGTTGTGTCTTTATATGGGATCTCGTTGGTGGCTCAGTTTTGGAGAAATATTAAGTGGGTTTCTAAAGATGTGTTGGATGTTGTGATGTGGTCATGGATGGTTCTCCGTTGGCAAGACATCGAGTTGATCAGCCTAAGGATTCGTTTCAAACATTAAATCCACCTCTTTGGATGATTCCTGGACTCATTTGATGGAATAGAGATCTATTTGGGAATGATTTAAAGTGGTTTCCTATTGTGATAATTCTTTTGAATATAGCAGTTGTGTTCAGTGATGTTGATGTGTTTCACCGTATTCCTTGTCTATTCTGCTCCTTGTTCAGAGATATAGAGAGAATGGTTCTATGTATCTTTGAGTTCCTATTTAGATGAAAGTGTGTTGTTGAGAAGTGAGTATTGTGTGATGTTTTGATCCATAGGTTCTGGATGTGGTGCAGCACATGCTTCAAACATCAAGGCTCTAGCCATAGGCCTCAGAGTAAAGCTTTTCACGCAGTCAGGACCAGAGGTGTGTGGATCTCAAATAAACTCCTTCCTTCACCATTGTGGTAAGGCATTTTTTATATTTTTATTATGGTTTCTCATCACTGTGATTTTTCTTTTTTCTCAAATAGCATGGTGGACTTACCCCTCACGCGGTGTTTATAGTCATGTCTTCTCAAATGTGGGTTTCCGATCAATGTCCCTGTGTGGACTTCCAATGTGAATCGAGTGCGGTCTTGGTTATACCTATTAAAAGAGGGAGAGTGTTGGGTGGTTCCTCTATTTCTTTTTTGGTTTTAGTGTCCCAATAATTGGGTCCCCTTCCCTCCCTTCCCCGATTATTGGGGGTTTTGATCCGTGACGAAAGTGTTGGCCCAGTCTTTGTCCCCTCTGTTCAGGAGTAGGTGGTTTAAATGTTCATGTTGTAACCCTCTTAACTTGGGTTTTTAGGTTTTTGTGGGAGTGTTTTGGTGGGCCTGTGTGGGTGAGGCCTGATTCTAGTCCATGTTTAATTCTTGTCTGTTCATTTCTAGTTGGTCTCTAATGGTGGCAAGACTCACAGCGGGTCTCAAAGATCTTTCCTTAAAGGATTTTTCATGTGGTAGTTGTGATTTAATGGTGGGGAGCCCATTCCAGCCTACCCCCCCCCCCCCCAATTTTTTGGATTTCTTTAGTGCACTTTGGTTTGGCTGATTTTTGTGTTCATTGGTAGAAGGCCCAACAATCTGGTTCTTAGCTTGGTTGTGGAGGTGGTGGCTTGATCTTTCCATTGATTCTCAGGAAGTGGTTGTGAGTTGGTGTTTTGTTTGAGAAAGAGGCTTAAGTTCCGTTGATGGTGGATAATATGTCCTTGGAATGAGAGTTTGGACAATTTTGATAAGGAATCCTTAGGTTTTGATCTTTCATCTAGAAAGTGTCATGGCTTTCTGGGGGCGGAAAGCTTTAATAGTGGTGAGAATTGTCACACCCGGTTTTTTTCATGTCTTGTTTTTTATCCAATTCGTTGGAAATAATGATACTTTTATTTGGTTATGGGTGAGAATGATGTTGCGTTTTAAACTTCCATATATTTCTAATCATCCTACCATGGGTTCCCCATAGCTTTTTCATGAGCTTTTGGAGAAAAGGGTGGTTACTTCAAGATTTGGGCCAACTGTGAGCCTATTTCCAGATTTTAAAAAAAATGTTTCTTTTACAACTCCTTATTTTTTCAGCATTTTTCACTAATTAAACTTCCCACTTGGACTCCACTTACCTATTCAAACCACCATATCCTTTTGGATCCCCTTAGTAATTCATAATCATGGTGGGTTTGAGTTCTTTATTCAGGTATTGGGCCAGCCCATGAGTTCATTTCTAGTTTTAAAAAAATAGTTTGTTTATTTTATATCTTATTTATTTTTTTAATATTTCTTGATTATTCCACCTCTCACTCGATCCCAAGAACCCTAGGATCACCCCCATGTTCCATTTTCCCTCTTTGGAGAACATCTTAATCACAGATTAGGGCTAAATTTCTCATGTCTTCTCAAATCATCTAGATTTGGTAAGGTAATTTGTTTCTTTCATAAATCATTCATTTTTTTTATTTCCCCCCCAAATATCCTTTCAATGTTTCTTTCGGACCTAATGAGACTCCCCAAGAAGTTCCAATCCATTCACTTTCATCTAATGGTGTATATCTAAGGGAAGATGAAGAGTTCTCTAGTTTCCAATTTGAGATTCCTTCTCCTTTCTCCTCCCTCTTCCTTCTGCTTCCACTTTCTTCTAGTTTCTTATTCTCACATGGTCATTAAAGACATATGGTTATGTTATAACATGATTTTTTATGGTTTTTTGGTTCTTTTATGGCTGGTATTCATAGATCTAGAGTGTTGGGAACCGCGGTATGTGATACCGGGTGTGTGGTTCCTTTCTGCTATGGTTTTGAGGTACGATATCCTTTGAACATGCCTTTATCATTTAAGTTTCATAATTTTCTTTCTTTTCACACCTTATATATATGTTTATTATTGTTTTTCATCCTTTGGATAATTTTCTTTGTGTGCAAAATAGTTTTTTAAGCCTTGTTTTGTGAAAAGTAGTGATGTTTTGTTATAAATGTGTGCACCACTTGCTCACTTAAATGTTCCATTAGCTTATGCACCTTGTTTATGGTATTTTTAACATGGTTCAGTAGATTGAATAAATTTATAGAATTAAAATGGTATTTTATCCCTTTTCAAGTGCTTAAAATAATTTTTTTGTTTAAAAGTGCATGTCATGTGTTCGGTAAATTGCTCGGTTGGATTTTATGTGCTTAGTGAGATTTAAAATGATTTGTTTGGATTTATAAATAAATTTTCAGCAAGAAAAATGGTATTTTGGGGTCCATTTATGTATTTCCAAAGTATTTTTGGTTTTATTAAAAAATGGGTTTTTGTGGTAAACATGTTTTGGCCCGAGTTCCCAGAAAATGGCCCGTTTGGAATCCTTATAAAAATGGTCATGATTTGGATGTGTAACCCAAATATTTTAAGGGATTTATGTAATTGGTTTTATTATATAAATGGTTTGTATATACCTAGTTATTAAAAGTTAAATTTTTACCTTTGGAAAATGTTAGTTTTGAGAAATTCTTAAAGGCTTGTTTGGCATTTTTCTTGTAAAAATGGTTTCCATGTGTATTTCATGTTGTATTATTTCGAGATATTTTATGGTCCATGAAATTGATTTATTAAATGGTTTTGGGGCTTCTAAATATGGTTTTATATGGTATTGGTGGGTTTTTGGCCTTAAAAGATCGTTTTTGAATGTATTTTATGTGTAAGGCCTCGTTATACTTCTTAAAATTGTTTTATGAAAATTTAGGTGGTTTATTGATCCGTGAAAGAAATGTGAGACATGTGTGTGGTTTTTTTGATGTGTGTATGATTTGTAAATGTAATCTTCATGAGAAAATGGTATTTTATATATGTGTAACTTTTTTAGCACAAAAATGGAAAACCCGGGTATCTAGGTGGGCAGACGTGTACTAGTATGCTAGTGATCTGAAGGGGTTTTTTCCATGTTTCATGTAGAAAGTTTGATGATGGAAACACTAACTAAAATATGATAATGATGTTGTTGGGGACCACTAGTTTGTGGATTATTTTTTTACTAGTGTCTCGTGTTCACAAAAATAGATATTTTTTATGGTTACTTTTACACCGAGATACGAGGTACCTGAGGCCCACAACGAACTAGTGCCTAGGGGTGTTCCCATAAATTGTGCTCATTGGCTATTTTGTACTCACTATCGAAATACGGTGTGTTTAGTTGGTAAATTCATTAGTATATGTGTTTTATTTAAAATTTTACCTTCTTTAAATAATCCCTCTTGAAAACTATTTTCATTTTGAAGTTTCAACTCTTTGAAAATTTGTTACTAGAATTCTTATTTATAAAACTTGCAAGTTTTTGTCTGGTAATTTTTATAGCATGGAACCTAATTTGGAAAAAATATTTTTATTTATTTTATCTCAAACTTGAAATTGATGTTTTTTTATTTTAAAGGATGTGCATTGGTAATAGAATATCGGGATAACCTACTGAGTTTTAATACTCACGCATATAGTTTTATTCTATTTTTATCCCTTATGAAGGTTTCAGCTTGAGTTCGGTCACTTTGGGTGATGGGTTTTTGTTGTGTTGGGGAGTGACCAATGGGGTCACATGGTGTTAGTTTGGTCATCAGGTTTGGTCAGTTGAGTTGTTGATTCAGTTGTATTTTCACTTTCATGTACAAATAATGTTTAGTTCAATTTTATATAAATGTATGTTGGGTTGTCCATTTCTTTACACTGCTTAGTTATTGATTATATTTGGGTGAAATCATTCCCTTGAGTCACTACTGATGCCCTTGGTGCTTTTCTCCATCTCGGGAGGATCGGTAACGACTCTTGGGATATGTTGCAGAGCGGCCTGGGTGACCGGTTCAGGGTCAACCCGGGCTGGTTTGTGATAGTGGATTTGTTAATCAGATAGAATGTAGAATTATAAAAAGCAAAGTTTTAGTGAGATTCACTAGATGGAGTTTTGCTGGAAAGTGAAAGAGTGAACTGGACAAACATTACCAGATGGTGGAAAATCAGACGGAGATTTCTTGATGAACTTTTGGGAGATAAATTTTCAGAGATTCACATTTTTTTATTAGTTTGGTATGAAAAAGTTTTTAAAATGGTGAGAGTCTGTATAATCATTCCTTTTAGGAGATATAAGAACTATAACAGGAGTTGTCTCATTTTTTATTCTCTTATTACAAATAGTTAATTTCCATGGATTTATGGGAGTTTTCATGAAAAGGATGTAGGTCCTCACACTGAGGCTAAAACTTTTAAATCTTGTGTTCCTTGTTTTCTTTCTTATCATTTCATACTTCTGAGATTGTAATAAAAAATTGATAAGGAAAATAATAGTTAATGAAGTTGTTTTCAACATCAAAGTATTTGGAGATATCTTGGAAGATTATACTACTATTAATAATCCCATGTAAAACTTCCCTAATATATTTGACTCAAAAATCTATACATTGGAAGATAAATATGATTTATCTCTTAATTAATTTCATAACTTTCTTGTTTCTTATGAGATGAGGAAATCTCTAACATTCAAAAACAAGATCAAGGATGAAATGGATTTTGAATCTATGAGAAATCTGAAAATCCAAGATTTTGATCATAAAATTGTTGAAAAAAGTGATTCAGAAGATAAGGAAGATAATGAAATGAATGAAAAAACCATGTCTCTTATATCTAAAAATTATTGAAGATGTAGAGGAAAGTATGGATTAAAACTCCCACTTAAATGATTCAATTGTATAGAAATTGGGAATTTTTCTATAAATTTTCTTAAGAATATGGTTGGAGAATATGAAGATCATTATGAAGAAAAACCTTGGTGTAAGAAGTTGAAAAAAACTTCCAATGAAGATAAGAAAACTATGGGAAGTAAGAAAAAGTTTGTTAGAAATAGAAGAATTATGTTAAGTAATAAAGTTGAATATGTCTCTACTAATGACAATTCTTCAGAGGATGAAAATCCAGATAAGTTTATAACTTTATTTCCAAATTTATAATAATGGAGGGAACAACTTCCTTAAATAATAATATGAGTATATTGAAGAACCCAAAAAATATTAAAATTTATACTAAGGAAGATAAAGTTTGTAAAACTCAATCAATATTTCTAGAGGTTAAAATTACCAAGAAAAATCTGAGAAAAATTTATAAAAATTCTTCACAGGTAAAAGTTAAATCATCTTGAGCTACTGAGAAAAATATTCCCAAGAATTAGGTGACATATTTACCCACTAAACATAAAATTCCATCTGATTATTCTAATCAGGTAAGTGCTAGAAAAAATGTTTGGAAAACTTGGGTTGAGAAAGGATGTGGAAAATATACCATGTCAACAAAATTTGAAAATGATATTCATAAGAAAAAATTCCCATGTTAATGAGATTTTTATACTGAAAGATATATTGAACCTCAAAAAATAGATTATAGGTAAAATTATCATTCTACAGAAGATCAAGATTCAATAGTTATTGTTAGTGATGCATTATATATGATCACAAGGCTTATAATTTCTTTCACAACATTTCTCTCCCTATAATTAGGCATGAATTGAGTGGTCAAAATAGTAAAATAAAAGATAATAAATTTTCCAAGTAATAGGGGGAAAGAAAAACAAAATCTCAAGATGTTATAATTTCTAATGAAAAAACAATTTGATTATCTGGAGGAATTTTATGGAATATGTGACCAAGATAGCCACTATGATAAAGAATGTATGAATACTCTTCTAGGACAAGTTTCTTATGTTATAAAATAAAAGGAAGTTAGAAAGAAGAAAGTAGAGGAAATATATTTTTTATTGAGATAGCATCGAAAGTAAGAAAAAGAAAAAAAACAAGGATTCTAGATGGTGGTTGTTCCTCACACATGACAGGTGATATAAATATCTTGAAAGATTTTTAAGATCATGGTGGAGTAGTAGTTACATTTTTAAATAATGGTACCTTAAAAATCAAATGAATAGGAACATTTGAGATAGAATCTCATAAACTAAAATTAAAGGAGGTTTTAAATTTTGATGGGTTGAAACACAACTTAGTGTATGAAAACTTTATGGTGATAGTAAGAAATTCATATCTATAAAATATTTTTGTATCATCAAAAGTTTGAAATATGGGAAAGTTGTCACTAAGGGGGGATGAACTGGTGTAAATCTATTTCATATTAGAGATCTTAGTAAGTCATATTACCAAATTTCTAAGGATTAAAATAAGTTTTGGCATCGAAGACTTCAGAATATAGACTAGAAAAGTATGAATAAAGTCTCTAAAGTTGATACAATAAGAAACTTTCCAACACTAAGTAGTAAAGATAATGCATTTTGTACAAATTTTTAGATAGGGAAAATGGTTAGTAGAAAACACAAGAATATGGAAATATAATCCACCAGAACTCTTGATCTTATTCAATATGATCTTTGTGGATCGATGAGGCATTAATCAATAAAATTTTATTTTTAATTTATTACTTTCATTGATGACTCCACTCAGATAACCGACATCATGTTAATGAAACATAAATCAGTGGCTATAGAGATGTTCAGATATTTTAGAAGAGTTATTGAGAGAGAAATGGGTGTTTATATATTGAAGCTGAGAACATATAATGAAAATGAATAAAAAATAAATGCTTTCAAATACTATTTGAAGAAATGTGGAATAAAACATCAATATATTTCTCTATATACTCCTCAACAAAAATGGAGTGGTGGAAAGGAAAAACATAATTTTAGTGTAAATAGAAATAATTGTGTTAGATGAGTATAAATTTTCTATGTTTTTTAGAGCTAAGATGTTAGTACTATTTTACATGTTCGAAATAGATTTTTATTTTATCTAGAATCAAACATGACTCCTTATGAAATGTGGTATATGAAAATTCTTTTAGTGAAATACTCAAAAGTTTTTGTGATTTCATGTATAATAAATATAAAAAATATAGATCTTTGAAAAAATGATGAAAAAGAAGGTGAAGGAATTTTCATGGGATATTCATCCAAAGGAAGAAGTTATAAATTTTAGAAAAAATTTATATACAATTTATTGGATTCTTATGATGTGAAAGTTTTTGAGAATCCAACTTAAAAAAAATAAAGATGGGAATAAAGGTGTTAAAGAATATAGAATTATGATTTCCAATGAAGATGATAAAGAGGGAGATTAAATTTAGCCAACAAAGATGCAAGAGGATTTAGATGAATTGTGTAATGAAGAAAGTTAGTATGGAAGAAAATATCTAAAATTATGAACTTTACAAAAATAGGTTGAAACTGATAACATAATTGGAAGTTATAAATCTCTAGTTTATACCAGAAGAAAGTTGAGACTAGAGAGTCAAACATCTCTCATCTCATAGGTTGAACCGCAATTAGTTTCAATGGATACCGAACATAAAGAATAGGTGTAATATATGAATGATGAGTTGGATCAAATTGAGAAAAATGACACCTATGAACTTTTTCCATGACCAACAAGAAATAATTTTATAGGAAAAAAGTGGGTGTCATAAATAATCTCAATAAACATGGCGAAATTTTCATAAATAAATCTCAGATTGTTTTTACAGGTTATTCACATGTGGAAGGTTTAGATTTTGAAGATAAAATTTCCCATGATATGAGATTAGAAGAAATCAGAATTTTCTAAGTAGTTTATGCACATAGAAATTATAAAAAAATTCATATGTATGTTAAGTTGTCTTTCTTAAATGTTAAGATTGAGGAAGAAGCTAATATTGATCAAACTGATGGATTCTTACTCAAAAATTATGGAATCATGGTATATAAGTTGAAGAAATATTTGTATAGTTTGAAATAATATATACAAGAGTATTACTCTAAACTTGATATTTTCCTGAATAAGTTAAATTTTTCTAAAGGAAAAATTGATAGAGACTTGTATATGAAGGAAGTGAGTATAGGTACCCTCATTTTCATTGTTTATGTTGATGATATAATTTTTACAGGAGATGGGGATAAATCTTGTGAATAATTTTATAAAGAAATGAAGGAGAACATTGAAATGTCAATGCTCAGAGAATTAAATTTATTTATGGGATTATAAATTCAACAGAAGGAAATATATATTTTTCTATCTCAAAAAATTTATGCCAAGTATTTTTTACAAAAAAAATTCATGGAAGGTTTTAAATAATTTCCTACTCTAATTTCAGTTGGCATGAAGATGAGTAAAAATGAAGCTATGAAAGGTGTGATTCAAAAATATTTTTAAAAGTTAAGAGGAATTTTTCTCTATCTTAAAAATTAAAGGATAGACATTGTTTATGTTGTTACTTGGTGTTAGAAAAATCAGAGTGATCCAAAGGAATCGCATATATTGGAAGCAAAAACAATTCTCAGATATGTTAAAGGAATATATTTTTATGGGTTGTTATATAAAATCAGTTGTGATATGAACTTTATTAGATACACTAATGTTGACTGGGCTGGAGATTTTAATGATAGAAAATAAACATCAGGAGGAAATTTTTTCTTGGGAAAATTTTGTGTGAGATGGTATAGTAAGAAATACAGTTCATTGACTTTGAGTATATTGAAATCATAATATGTTGCCTCCACCTATGCTTATACACAAATGATTTGGATGAAATTTCAGCTAGAAGATTTGAGGATGAATGTTTCTACACAATTGAATTTTCTTTTTGATAACCAAAGTGTCATTGATATTTCCAAAAATTTTATACAACATTCGAGATCAAATCACATTGATATTAAGTATCACTTCATTAAGAATAAATTTTTAGGTGGGGATGTTTTTATTGAGTACATTTCTACAAAATATAAAACTGTTTATGTTTTCACTGAATTTATTCCAAGAGAAATATTATGGAATTGAGGCAGAAACTTCATGTTCATACTCCACAAAATACTTCCTAAACTTTATATGGATTTCCCCCACCATGCTTTGGATAATGTTGTCAAAGGGGGAGAGTAAGACCAACTTTTTCCTAAAAGGGAGAGAGTAACTTTGTCTTTAAATGGGTAGAGTAACTTTGTAATGAAGGGGTGATAGTAAGTGCAACTCTTTATAATATGAATCTAAAGGTGTGGTCATTATAGAATGGGGGTAGAAAAATGAGGGAATTTTGAGGGAATTTTATATTATCATAACCACAAAATTTCTTATCACTGGGGGATTTAATTCCTTCAAAAACATTAATTTATCTAGTAGTGTGGTGTCAAGACATTATCTATGAGAAAGGTTGTGAATTTATAAATTTTTTATAAAAAATGAGTTAACATTTTTAGTGGTTCAAGATACTCAAAGTTTTAATGTTCCTAATAAATCCAAAGGGGTATATTGAATATATTTTGGAAATCTTTTGTAACATGTTTTTTATTTGTTGAAAAAAAAAATTAAGAATGTTTTTTAAATAGGTTAGAAAGAGTTGTTGGGTGTTAGTAAAGTTTTTTTTATGAAGTTGTTAGAGGAAGTTAGAAAGTTTACTTAACTTTGTTAAGAAACTTTCTTATAAATTCAGATGACGTTGTGTTGTTCGTTCAAGTTTCCAAACATCATTAAGATCTTCGTAATCCAAGTAAAGTTTGTTCACATTTTTATAAAGTGATAAATATCCCAGGGGTCATGGTTTTCAGAAAAATAGTTGTTAGAAGTTGGCAGTGCAAGTTGATGAGTTTTTATAAGGAGAAAGAAGTAAAACTAACCCATCAGACAGACGAGTGTAGAAGATTTCTAGATTAATTTTTTCTAATAAAGTTTCACATAGATCACTGGATGAACTTTTCCCAAAGGTTATTGAAGTACAGTAGTTGAAGGAACTAGATAGAAGATAAGAAGAGTTTTTTTTTTGTGTTGTTTCAATAAATAAGAAAGAAATAAAAGGTGGAAATATAAACACAAAAGGGGTGAATTCAAAGGTTAAAGCCAACGTTTTGAGTCAAAGAGGTATCATGTAACAAAAGTCTTTAAAAGTTTCAACAATGTAGTCAACCGTCTTTATCGGCTTTAGTTTTTTGTACAAAATTTTCTGTATACAGTTTCAATAGAGAAGTTTTTTTAAAGACTAGATAAATCTTGAAGTTTTGAAGTTATGAAGAAGCGCTATTGAAAGAGGGCCTTCAAAAAAATCCATCAGATAGACAAACATTGGAAAAAAATCACGATGTCACCAGATTATCTTTTCTAAGAAATTTGAACCTAATAGCATATGAAATTTGATTAGTGTAAAATTGACCATATAGAGAAAAGTTGATCCATCATAAAAATATTTCCTAATTCCATCGTTCAAATAGTTACTTACGAATTCATCTAACAAACATTTCACCAGATGGAGTTTTTATGATAAACTTAATATTAGTTTGTAAAGTCCCAAAACATAATGATGTTTAGCTGAATATTTGTTTCAATTTTTTCTGTCAAGTTGAGGTAAGGAAATTGAAATAATTTCATTAACATATGAGGTTAAGGAAGTTTGAAGAAGTTTGTTGTCACTTGAGAATTCAAGAAGATTCGAGAATACTATAGAAGAGTTGAGAAGCATCCAGTGAATTTCATCTAAGGAATAATTAATTTTGGAATTCATTTGAGTGGGAAAAGTAAATTGAGTTCCCTTATTTTCCACTTCAGGTGCACCTATATAAAGGGGGTAAAAAGTACAAGTGTACTTAACACTATTCACCTATGAAAAAAGATAAAACGCTGCAGAGTTTGTGCCGGTGTGAGTTTTTAACCAAGATTACTTTTTGGTTAAAGAAGAGTTACCAAGTATAGAATTTGATCAGAGCATCGAATAGAGTTTTCAGTTCAAAGAAACCAGATATAACATAATGGAAAAATTTTCCAAATAGAGTTTGAGGCATAGTAGTTTTGTTAATCAAACAAAATACAGAATTTGAAAAGGTGAATTTTCAGTGAAATGCATCAGATAGAGTTTCACTAGACAGGGGAAGAGTGCGTCAGACGAACATTACTAGATGGAGGAAATCAAACGGATATTTCTAGATGAAATTTTAGGAGATGAATTTACAAAGTTTGACATTTTTATATTAGCTCAGTTTTGTATGAAAAACTTTGTAAACTAACAAGAGTCGGAATAATCATTTCTATCAAGATATAGGAGTCTAATGGGAGTTGGCTCAAGTTGTATTCACTTCTTACTAATAGTGAATTTACATCTACCGACGGAATTCTCTATGAAAATGATGTAGGTTCTCACACTAAGGTCGAAACTTGTAAATATTTTATACCTTGTTTACTTTATTATCATTACATTTTGTGAGATTTTTATGAAAATTTGATAAGTAAAATAACTTGAACAAGTTACAGGGGTGAAATTTCAAAGCCCCCCCCCCCCCCCCCCCGCAGTGGTTCAGAAATCCTAAGGAACTTCACTATATATGTACATATCCATATGATAATATTTGGATATGTACATTGAGAGTTGGGTATATATATAAGTACATATGTGTATAAAGATTTAAAAATAGTATCTTTGAGATTTCAATCTAATGCCTGGTTTTTTTCAAAATGTTTCTAAAGAGGGTTTTTAAATTATTTTATTTTCGTTTAAAAACAAGTTTGGGATTATTAAGTACTTGTAAAATGTCCTCAAGAAAAATGTTTAGTTTTAAAGTGATCTTTAAATAGGGGTTTTCAAAAGGAGGGATGGTTTCAATTTATATTCTTGATTTTTGGATATTATTGCCCAGAAAATCCAGGATTTGAGCACACCCGGTCTTAAAAAAATTATTAATAAAAGAGAAAAGTTACAAAGGAAGATCAGGCATTACAAGGGGGTTTGAAAATTCTTGAGTGAACAACCCCGCACATGTCATCATTCACCAACGAGGTGTAATGCTCTTGAGCACCGAATGTCCACAATGTGCTTCCTTCAAGGACCACCTTATTTGAAAAAGTATCAACCACCTAATTAGCCTCTCTATAGACATGTGAAACAAACAGGTTAAGATGACTTAAACTGTTCATGCAAGCAACCCAGTCAGGGAGAATTTTCCATGGGACGTTCCTACTCCTTGCTTTTAAATCTGCAACCGCATTCTCAGAATCAGACTCAATCCATAGATCATGCCATTGGTGATGAATAGCATGCTTAACGGCATATATTATTGCCCAAAGTTCAGCCTCATAGGTTGTCCATATACCAATGTGGTGATAAAAACAGCCCTTCACAAAGCCCCGATAGGTTCAGAAGATACATCCACAGCCTGATGGACCTGGTGCTCCCGAAGCCGTGCCATCCACATTTTCCTTGATCCCCGTGACAATAGGTGGTATCCATCTCACCGAATTTAGTACAAGCAGTTGCCTCGGCCTGCCTGCAACCCCCAAGAACCTAAGGATATTAAAGTCAGTCATATCATTGTTCATCAACCCATTCTGTAAAACAGCAGCAGCGTGCACAGCCCTGTATAGTGCGAGAACTCCAGCATGAGTAGTCGGAGGCTACTCCTCAAACAGTTTCAAGTTGTGACCTCTCCATGTGGAGTCCAGAACGGAAACCGCAACAACCAGCAAGAGGTTCCAGACCTGCTTACTCATATCAGTGCTGCATAAGGTAGCAAGAAGGTCTTTAATCAGCCTACTGGTATCAATATCCATCCTGAAAGCATGCCCTATATAGCACCATAATGACCTCGCATATGTGCACTCAGTTAACAGATGTCGTATGTTGTCTTTAGCCCTAAGACATATTGGACAGGCAGATGGGATACACTTCCCGGACCTCCTCAGCTGATTCTGTGTTGGGAGCTTCTGATTCCAAATTCTCCAAATGAGACTAAATATTGCAGGCTGTATGAAGCTAACCTTTAAAGTAGCATGCCAGGAGGGAATTCCGGGTGAAGTACCATGCCTCTTCCTGTAGTTTTCTTTGGCCGTGAATTTCCCATTACATCCAGGTCTCCACACCATAGTGTCAACATCCATGAAGGTGTAATTCTAAATCTCCATGAAAACCTGCAAAGGGAGAAAATCAAGAGTGGGGTATTGAGCCATTAAGTCAAAGATGCTCATGACTATCCTAGGAAATGCTCAGCCTGTTCCAGAGGGGATGATCAAGCCAACATGTATCCCAACAATTAAGGTTAGAGCTCCTACTGACCAACCATTTAATGTCTTTCATAATCTCATTGAAAGAGAATTTGATCGTTGGCCAGACTGAGGACCCAATATGATAAGGGTATCCATCAATCAACCTGTTCTTGAAACGACTGATTAGAAAATCCAAAGAGGGATCATCAGAGGTTAACATGTTCCAAGTGAACTTACTAATCAGACCATCATTGAAAATTTGCAGGTCCTTGACCTCAAGCCCACCCATGTTTAATGAAATCCTTCCATGCAATCGTGACCAGCTTCTTTTCATGCACAGACCGGGTCCATATGAAATTCCTAATCATGACCTTTAGTTCCTTAATGAGACCCCTTGGCCACCTATAAATTGAGAAAGGGTAAACAAACTTTGAGGTAATGACCAAGTTGACAAGGCATACTCTCTCAGCCTGAGACATAGCCTTCCATTTCCATTTTTCCAACTGATTGAGGATACCACTACTAATTTCTCTAAGGAACTTACTTTTAACTCTCCCACAAAAAAGCGGTACACAAAGATAGTTAAAAGTAAGGGAACCCTTCCTCACCCCGAGATTCTTCACCACCCTGTTTTGTTTGCCCACTGAAATGCCTTCCCCAAAGACAATGAAATATTTTCCCCAGCTGATGGCCTATCTAGTGACTTCCTCGTAATGATAAAAAAGAAACTTAATGCTAGAAATGGTTCTCCTCGATGCCTGCCCAAAGAGAATAATATCATCTATGTACAGCAAGTGAGAAGGAACACGCACAGCCCTCCCAGATTTCATTTGTTTAAGAAGGACAAATTGAGCAAAATCATTAATGCATCTGCTCAGATAGTGTTCAGCAATCGAAAATAGAAGCCCTGATAGTGGATCACCTTGTCGAAATCCTCTGAAGCAAGAGAAATAGCCACGTGGGGTCCCATTAATTAAAATGGACAGCCGAGCAAATGAAAGAATGCATCTTACAAGACTAAAAAAGGTGTCTGAAAATCCATACTTCCGAAGGATGTTGAGCAGAAAATTCCATTTGAGTGTGTCAGAGGCTTTCGATATGTCAATTTTAAGAGAAAAATTCCCCTCTTTCACCTTCCTTTTCAGAATGTTAACACCCTATGAAGCTATAAATAAGCAATTTTGTATGCATCTTCTAGGGATGAATCCATATTGATTTGGGGTAATATGGTCCTTGATAATTCCCCCTAATCTTGACATTATAATTTTTCTGATGATTTTGGGAATTGTATTCCCAAGTGCCGCCGGTCTAAAATCCATGATATCCACCACATTATCCTTCTTAGGGATCAAGGCAATAAAGTTTTATTTGACTCCATGAGGCAGGAAAGCATGCTCAAAAAAATCCTTCACAGCATGAACCAAGTCCTCCCATATAACATCCCAATAAACCATAAAGAATTTGTTGGTAAATCCATCCAGTCCAGCAGCACTGTCCATATTCAGGGAGAAAAGATTCCTCTTAATTTCGTTTGTGTCTGGAGGTCTAACCAAATCTTGATTCTGCCTCTCATCAATACATGGAGTAATATTACAAACCATCTTTGATGTGCTATATAGCCCATAATCAGAGTAAAGTCCGCTAAAATAATCAACCAATGCTTGAGAAACATCACATTCAGCAGTATGCAATTGCCCATTGATCCTAATGGCATGATTCCCAGTCTTGACTCGCCTCTCCCTATGAAGCCTGTGGAAAAACTGTCGCCTTCCAGCAACCATTTCACATTCATGCAACCCCTATCCAGCCTTTCCTTGATGGTCAACAGGTCATCAAGCTTTGTATGAGCTTGCAGTTCCTCTCTAAAAGAAAATTACTGAATTTGGTCACTATTCTGGATTACTGCAAGCTGTTGTTCAGCATTCAGAATATCAGAATCCATCTTCAAAAAAGAACTTTTTCTTCATTCTTTTAGAAGCCTCTTGGTATGTTTGAACTTTGCAACAAGTCTCTGAAGCAGGCTGCCAATAGGCATGAGTTTCTAAGACTCCAGAATGGTTTCCCTACATCTAGTAAGGGCAACCCAACCATTATTAAACTGCAAAGGCATAGGGGCAGACCTGGGTAAGGCGAAGAGCTCCACAACAATCGGGTTGTGGTCAGAGTGATGCTTAGGAAGGGTATGTCCTGAGAGACCACTATTGAAGCTTATCTCATCCATTTGTAAAAATCACCTGTCAAGTTTTCTTGTCTGAACTCTATTCCAGGTAAACCTGCTCCATGTGAAATTAACTCCAACAATTGGTACTTCGGTGAGATTTCATTGGTCAATGCTGTGAGAGAATTCACTCGCTGCTAGCCTGTTAAATCTAGGGCCAGTCTTTTCCTCGGGCGTAAGAATAGTATTGAAGTCTCCCATCACAACCCATTTATGAACAACCTCCTCAGAAATCTCCTCGAGCTCCCTCCAGAGATCCCTCCTCTTAATATAAGATGTCGAGGCATACACGAAAGAGACCCGCATAATCTGTCCAGCGATGCTAAAGGTAATAGTAATACTTTGATTTTTCTGGTTACATGCAACAATATGGATACTTTTATTCCTGAGCACCCATATATGATCCATGCCACTATTACGTAAGTTTTTTTAGACAAATTGATATCCCATTGAGGACCATTTGAAGGCATTCCATTTCTCAAATGTCATCTTGGGTTCGGCAATCCCAATAAGTAGTGGATTATTGGCCATAATGAAATGCATAAGGGTTTTGGCCATCAGGGGGTTCCCTAACCCTTGGAAGTTCCATTAGAGAATCTTCATTACTTGGAGTTTCGACCCCTCATCACAGGCCCTTCATTGTGATCCGTCTTGACCTTACCTTTTCCATTATTCCTCTTATCCTTTTTATTTCCATCTTGGGAATGTTCCTTTGTGTTGAGAGGCTCCATGGTTTTGCCTACCCCATCTTGGATTTGATGAGTTTCAGGGGGTTGCTAAACCTCAACATCATCATCCTAGAATGTTCCCCCTAGAGGTGTGAATGTATTCTTGGACAGAACAGGTTCATTTGATTTCTCTGTGGAGGTTTGTCTTCACGTAGCTTTGGCACTAGGAACCTCTGAAAAAGTTTAGACCATTTTGTTGTTCAGTTCGGCCTGGGTGCCAACCATTTCAGTCGCTGCCAAGCCTTCCATTTGTTCCCCAGCTGAAGAATCCACATTACCACCATTGTCTATACTATTGTTCTGCTTAGCCTGGGTGCTTTCCAAGCCATCCTTTTGTTCCCCAGCTGGAGTAGAACCATTACCACCACTGGCCAGCCCATCTGTTACTTACCCAGCCAGTAGCGCAGCCGCATTATCCGCATGCGGTGCTTCAAACATCAGGTCCACATTTGAGCATCCATCAATTGTGGGGGTTGCAGGCAAAGACTGAGTTCCCTCCAAGTGACAGATATCCTGTATGCAGCCTGCACAGGTGGAGTCGGATGATATGGGATGTGAACCATCAGCATCAGACCCATTCAGTGTGGAGGTATCAGCAAGTCCGCGTTGCACACACCCTTCATGTTGAGCTACCATCATGAGAGCTGCTTCGTCATCTGTCTTGCACAGATTGTGAGTGCCACCAATACGCCCATGAGAAGCATCAGCAGGAGGCAGGTCTATTGTTCTTGGTGATTGAACCTCCGAACACTCCTTATGAGGAACAACCATCAGAGATGTGTTCTGTCCATCAGGCTCCTATTTTTCATTTTCAATGATTGTAACCACAGTGTCCGCCCTTGATGGACCAGCAGTTGGTGATCCAACCAGGTCAGTAGGTGGGTTTGCATCTTTGCCCTTCCTCCTGTGGCAGTTGCAGGTTTCATGCCCCTTTATCTTACAAAAGGATCATTCCTTGTCTCTATTGCACTCAGAAGATAAATGGACAAAAAACATACAGTTCATGCAGAATTTTGGAATCTTTTCATACTGAATCACAAGGTTGATGCTATCATCCTTATTGGTTAGAACTACCTCCTCCACAAGAGTGCTTTACATATCCACTTCAACTAAAATCCGCACATAATGCCCATAATGTGGATTATCTGTTTGTGGGTCCATCCTAATTGGGATTCTTGCCACAGAGACAATATCCCAAAGAATGCGCAGGTGATAGTAAAACCAATTCAACTTACAAATGTGAATCCAGACTTGTGTATGGGTGTTCCTTACCATGTCTGGATCAAAATTGTGATTCCATTCCTGAATCCGTAGGAATCCAGGCCGTAGAGATAAAGATCCAAAGCTCCATGCCCTTCACTTGTGATCATCAGATGGGAAAACGACATGGTAATATCCTTGCCCCATTACGGTCATATTCCAGTCTCCAAATCCCCAAGTATTAGCCCTCGTTTGGCGGCGCTGATTTGGGAAGAAAAGAGATGATACGGGCAGATTGAAACGGATTTCTTCCGTTTAGCAATGTCAAAAAGATAGAGAGAAACGAAACGTACTGAAATGAGGAGAAATCGATTTCTCCACTGTCAATGATTTCAGCACTTTTGGAATTGTCCCAAAATCGGGACAATTCTGACGGAAATCATCCCCATTCCAGTATTTTTTTAAATTTCCAAAATTATCCCTAATATCTATACTGAATAATTTATAAATAAATAAATAAACATTCCGTGCATGAATAATTCAACGGTTCGTGCATAAATAATTTATAAATAAATGAATAAATTTTGTTCAATGTAATTTATAAATAATGATTTTTCTAAGTTCAACATAATTTATAAGTAATAATAACAATCAAATATAATTTTTTTATAATGTTATATAAATAATTTTGATTATGACTAATTTTGTGTATATAAATAATCATAAATAATTTATAAATAATTTTGATTATAGATAATTTTGATTATAATTAATTATGATTATCCTGAATTAATAGTTTATATAAATATTTTATAAATAATTTTGAATTAATAAATATTTTGAATTAATAACTTTGAATTAATAACTATTTTGAATTAGTAATTATTTTGAAATAATAATTATTTTGAATTTAAAATTTTGAATTTATTATTTTGATTACCTTGAATTAATAATTTTGAATTAATAATTATTTATTATTTTTATTATTTTGATTACCTTGAATTAATATTGTGTGTATGGGTTATTTTTTAACAATGGTTATTTGTGTCATTTGCATCAAAATAGTTTCTTTTCTTTTCTTTAATAATTGTCACCAAACATGATGGAGAGAAATCCAAATCATTTCTTTTCTTTTACTAAGTTCTTGATCCAAATACAAGGATAGAAATCACAATCATTTCTTTTCTTTTCTTTTCTTTTATAAACTATAAAATCATTTCATTTCTTTTACTAAAATATCACCAAACGCAGTGTTAGAGATCCTACGCATAAGATAGTTAAATTACCAAAGCTTCTCCCCTTTCTGGATGAGGAATTAGGCAATAATGGAATGCCAACACAAATTAACCATTTCCTCAACCACCTCCTGACTCGCAGAGACGTGCGCCATCCTACCCTTCCAAATAACTCTTCTAGAGGAAATATCATAGTCAAAAGAAATATTTATAGCCGATTTGAACACATCTGTAAAAATTTTCTTCAAATCAGCAGCCTTCCCCGGTGCCCGATCCACCGTGCCTAACTTCTTTTATGCTTGGTGAAATAGCTCCACGTGCCCAATTCTGGTGTCCTCAAGAGGCTTAAGTTGTATTTTTTTTAGGTCACATAGTGAGATAGTGTTCTATGAGTGAGTCTTGATATATTTGGGAGGTGAGAGATCATCCCACATGTCATGGATTATGCTTATGGTGTTTTTCACTACTTGGTGTCCATGCTAACTTTTATGGATGATGTTGTGATTATGGTTTATTGACCTTGGTTATCTTTATTGTTTACTACACTTTTGTTTTTATTTATCCTTGTTTATACATTTCTTTCATTATTGATTCATTTTTTAATCTAGATTTCCTTTTTAGTATCATTTTTTAAGTAAGAAAAAACGGGAATTTCATAGATTTTTTTTACATGGGTTGATTTTCTTTAAAAAGGGATTTCTAAATGTGTGTGTTTTTTGACAAAAGAGTATTGGGCTAATAAAATGATTGTTTGGTAATTGTTTTCATTTAAAGAAAATAAATAGAAGTTTTCTAAAATGTGTTTTAGAGTTTGTTTTCATAAATCATTTGAAAATCCTTTTTTAAATATCATATTTCAAACTAGAATTTTTTGTTTATTCTAGAAAAGAAAAAAAATGGACTTTATGGTGCTTACCTACTGAGATATCGAGCTTACACCAGACTCACACCACTTGATGTTTGTAGGTCGAGTGTCCTTTTGTAGGTTCTTCATTTAACTCTTTGAATGAGATCTGGGTTTGGATGGAGAGTGAACACGATTCTCATGTGATAGTTTGATTAGGTATGAAAATGTTTATTTTTTTACTATTTTAGTTGTTTGGCCGAGTAGAACTTTTTATTGCTTTCAATTATGGTTCTTAGTAGATTACACAATATATATATAGATAGTGATATTGGTGGTGGTTGTTTCTATAGAGGGAGTTCGGGGTGAGATGATGGATTTTTTCTTGCCTCTGTGTTATTTACTACTTTTTTATAAATTGTTTAAATTTTTTATCTACCTATTTGTTTTTTGGAATGGATGTATGATGTATGGATGGGTCATATCGAAATTTCAGTAGAATTTTGTTACTATTTAAATATTTTTTCATTAGGAAAAATCATTACCATGATTTTTATTTTGATGCCCTAGTGATTTTCACTAGTCTATGGGGATCGAGAATACCCCTCGAGTTAGTGGCGATATGAGTCAGGTGTCGGTTCATGTGGTAGCCTGAACCATATTGTTACAATTATTTAAACCCTTCTCTGATACTAACTGAGATTCCCTAGACCCATACACCCAGATCCAATGCTAAAAACGTATCCTTTACATACTGGATTTGATAAAAAAAATAAAGTGACCTAAACTTAAACTTCCATAATTACAATTTAAATAACCAATATTGAGTCACTTACATACTCAATACCTTTTATGTTTATATTTTTAGAGATTTGGGGAAAACCCATTATATAAAAAAACCCATGTCTTTCCATCCAAATGATTATTTTTTGCACTATACCAAGAATTTATTATAGTATATTAAGTTTTCAACATAACCCACAAAATTCTCCACACATGATACCCTTCTAGACATATCTTATATAATATCATTTTGTATAACCTGGGGAAATGGAAACACAATAAGGGTGAGCTCAAACGTTCGGCAATGGTAAACATAAGCATTAACAATAGAAGATCATAAGTGTGTATAATATGAGAATATAGGTATGATAATATAATCAATGTATCTAAGTATAACGTAAGGAAGTCATACCCAACAAAATATGGATCAAAATTCATGAGACATGGAATAAGGATTTATCATAACATAAAACATGTGTAAAATGAGTGTGAAATCATGAGTCAATAATCATGATCCATGAAAACATAACATACACATAATAATGTGGCATAAGAGTTTGGAACATACATAAGAATATAAAATAATTTCCTTTATCAAGGCTCACTACCAAGATCACATCACACTATGGATAGAGCCTCTTAGTTTATTGGGTAACTCCCCATTCCCTTCAAACATTTATGGACTATATTCACTTCCCAATACCTTCATCATCATCTCATGGGATATAAATCATTACCCAATTCATTATAGGTTTATAACATACCCTCCCGTCATATAATAACAAATCATTCATATGTATGCCACAAGAACATAAGATCACTCATCATTCCTTCATATCTTAACTTACCTTTGAAAAAGAAACAAGTTTCAAGATAATTTCCTTAAAACATCATTATAACACATCTAGAAAAATAATTTGGATATTATAATCATATCATATCCTTAGTTAAGTATAATAATTATTTAAGGATATCAACATAGATTAAAAAATATTTTCATAAAGGCATTAGAAATATGCTTTGAAAAAAAAAAAGAAATGACCTTTTCTTTCGGTAACTTTTAAAAAACAAAAAATTCATAGAATAATTGGAATAGTATTTTCATAAAAAAACCCATGTAAACTTTTAAAGAAAGATTGGTGGGAAATTTTGATCAAGCATTAAACATTAAAAAATATTCTTTTCACACCTTTATAAAGAAAGTCAAAAATGATATATACAGAAACTGTTAAATATAACCTTTTTAAAACATTGTAAATAAGATAAAAGATGGTATGAAATGATCATAAAAATCATAAAAGTTTAGAGAATAATACTCTTGAAATAATATCAATAATATGGACATGGAATAGAAAGAGTCGAGTAAACGACTTCAAAACTTTTAAAGCAGTTATTTTAAATAAAACTTCTTATAAATTTTAAAATTAAAACCCCATTTAAAGAAATAACATGAAAAGAAAATTAAAATACCATGATTATAAATAGATTTATGATATAATATTTTAAATAGGTTATATATACACTGTATAAATTAAAATAGGTTCATATTATGAAACATGTCTCAATGAAGTGAAATTGAGATGAAAATCTCTTACCAAGTTTGTGACAAGTAAAGTAAGAATATATTAATGAAGAGATTATGTGAAAGAAATTTAAATACAAATAAAATTAATGTAAAAAAATAAGTGGTTATAGTTTACATAATCATAGAATAGCATAATCAATCAAGGAAGTAAATAGCACAATGAATGTAAATTAAGTTAAGAATCCTCTTACGTGTGCTGCAATGAATCGAAATCACATGGAATGAGAACATGAAATATATTTTTAAATCACATAAAAAAGGTGATATATGATAAAATAATTCAATTTATAGTAATTAAATCATGTCAAATAAGATTATGTGCATAATTTGAAATACGTCTTCTCAATAAATGTTAATTGAGACAAAGAACCCTTACCTCAAAATTTCACTTAGTTGAACGCACTCCAACTTACCTATATAATAAATCTAGGTTTATTATTAATGTTAACAAGAATATTATTCATATTTATTTTACTTTATTTCATCCATTTATCATTCATTATTATCCATATATTAATTTTTTGTTATTAAAATTAATATTCGGGTGTTAACCATTGTGTTTCCCTTACATGCTTTAGTTTGGAGATTTTGGTACATGGTTATTTTTCATGAGTTCATCATATCAAGAATTTTCATGCTAAGTTGATTAATGTTTTTTATGTACTTCTGGAATACTATATCTATTTCATGGAACTTATTCTGATTGTTCTCATGAAATGCTTAAAAATCTCTTTTTGATGATTATTGAAATAACAAAAGAATTAATTTATTGGTAAATATACTTTTGAATATTTCCAATAAAAATTTATGAAAATATAATACATTAATCATAATTATATATTATTTCTAGTATTTAATTTTTATTAGTTATTCATTAGATAAATATTATAAAAATTTCCATGTAAGTGCTAAAACAGACCAAAATAAGAATATGTTATAACGGTTGAATGAGTAAGAGCGTGTTATTATATAGTGATAATATAAATTTTATAGTTTCATGATGGTTTGAAAATAATATTTTTTAAGTGATAAATCAAATTCAATAAAAATTATATGAATAACACATAGAATAAAGATCAATAAGAGGATATTTCTTATATTGAGATATTGAATCTTCTCTTGAAGGGCCTCCTGGGAATGAGAGGATTATGGATTCTTATTGGAAACAGAAGATAACCAACATGGGAGAGGCTTGTTGGGAAATTAAATATGTTATATTATAGGGAATATTTCAATTTTTTGTGTAGATTTTAAGGGGTGGTGGAGGGATCCTTTTGTAAGTGAGAGTAGTTCCATTTTTATAATATTAATTTCTTAATATAAAAAGGGGAATTAATTATCAAGGAAATTTGTCCAAAATTGATAATAATTTACAATAGATAAGGTTTAGTGTTGAGAACCATGTCAAAGGCACCGAGTCGATTGTGTGGGATGAGTAGTTGGATTTGAAAGGACCAATGACGTGAGAGAGATTAAAGAGCTTGAATGCTACAATGGGTACTCATCTCGCTTCATTAAAGGCCCAATGGATCTTGCCTTGAATGGATGGATAAAATGGGCCTATAATATCACTTATTCAAGCCCAAACATTATGTTTAAATCTTTTCACACATGGTTGGACGAATTTGGGAAGGCTTACCCACATCTAAGATTCTAGAATGACATCTTTGGACACCAAAGTCAAATATGGTGGTCTATGCACTCAAAGTCAAATCTGATGGGCTATAGTTGGAAAGTGGTGTGATAATTTTCTCAAAAGTCTTTGGTAGACTTTATCCTTTTGAATTTAAGGGAACAAAGTAGTTTATCCTTTATGACTTTAGGGTATTAGACCCTTGACTATTGTACCACCCCCTTGGATATAAATAGCCTCCCCCATAGCACTTGTATGACATTGAAGATTGTAATAGATATCTTATTCTTTGTTTCTCTCCGTTGTGTGAGGATTGTTCTTAATTTCACCCTTTATCTTGTGAATTCTTTCCTTGTCAGTCAAAAAGTTATATTGGTGATCCAAGATCACAAATCCCCCAATTCTGTGTCTCAACCTAAGTGCGTTGTTGTGTGGATTGGTCATCACACCCCTCCCTTGAGTGTGTTCTCTAAGTAGTAGGTCGTTCTACTTATAGAATTGATTGACTACTTGAATCCACTATCCATCCTCATCATCCACTACTTAGCCCCGAACTGCATCCTTCATCTGTCACCCTACGCCATGAAGATCAGGCCACCCGGTGCGTCTCACATTAGTTGGTATCAGAGCTCCAGTTGAAATGGTAGGAATATATCACCCTCTTTTATCCCATATATCCATTACCCCTCTTATCCTATCTTATTTTCCACCCATTAAAAAAACTCTTTTTATTTTAAAACCTCTAGATTTGGCCTACGTTGTGCAAGATTGAAATATTTTTACATTGAGCCAATTATTCATCCATCTTCTTTTCATATTTAATTCGCTATATGTGATTTGTATCCAGAAAAAAATCAAAAAAATCTAATTCTATTAACTCATCATTTTTTGCTTTTCAAAATTAATCATATCCTTTATTTGAGAGATTTCAAAAAAAATCGTACTCTCCGTTAAATCATCTTGTGATTTAAAACTCTAAGCACAACACTTTTTGGGAGATTTGACAAAAAAGACAAAAAAGAGGATACAATTACTTATTTATGATTTACATTATTAGTACTTTCCATTTCCATACATCACTTTCTCCATTATTTTACTTCATCCCCATATTATGTTTGGCTCATATTGTTATTAATTTTTCTTATCTTGCACAATCGGGAAAAACCCACATACCACAACTTTATACCCCTTTCCACCTTTTTACCCATATTTTCTACCCTCTTTTCACCCTTTACAATTTTTAAACCCTTTACCACTCAAGAGGTTTGTGTTAAACCATACCCCAAAAAAATCTTTATTGGGGAAGGATTGGTTGCACGTTATTTACCTAAACAAGCTATTATATTTTATAAGTTCTTGGGATTTACATTGAGTGTTGAGAGTGGAGAGCCATAAGAAAAAGAATACTCATGAGTGTGTATCCTTGTGTGCATGAGTGTGTATTCATGTGCATGCGGGTGTGTATTTCTTATGTGTGTGAGTGTGTATCCTTGTGTGTGTGAGTGTGTAAATATTGTGTGTGTTAGTGTGTATTCTTGCATGCGTGAGTGTGTATTTCTTGCATGTGTGAGTGTGTATCATTGTGTACGTGAGTGTGTACATCTTGTGTGTGTGAGTGTGTTTCTATTATGTATGTGTTTGTTTGTGTTTGTGTAATATATCATGGATGAAGATCATGGGAAGATAATTACTCATGCTAGTGATGAAGGAAGTCCAAGTAGATCTCCCACACCCGAAGCTACACCACTCTAAATGCAAGATTTGGTGAGCTATTTTGAGAGTATTCTTGATCAAAATTTGGAGGTGCTATATGATAGGATTAACAACCCATAGAATCAACCAAGCCCGAGGATGATCCATGATAACCCATGGTGTTCTCTAACACCACATCACCCCCACATCATGGCGAAGGAGATGGAAAAATTGATGGTGATTTTGAGGATGTCCCTCAAAGGATGAGGTTGTACCAACAACCTATAGGAGACCAAAGGAGATCACATGATGATGACCTTCTTGGAGGGATCAAGGAGAAAGTCCCTTAATTTCAAGGGAAAAGCGATCCATAAGCATACTTGGAGTGGGAGATGCGGATCGATCAGGTGTTTTCATGTCATGCATATTCTAAGGATAAAAAGGTTAAACTTTCTTCCCTTGAATTTTCTGATTATTCTTTAATTTGGTGGTATCAAATGCAAAAGGAGAGGGATAGATATGGTGGACATCCCATCAACATTTGGGATGACATGAAGTTTGTCATGTGGAAGCAATTTTTTCCCACACATTACCATAGATATCTCCACAAAAAAATTCAATGCATTACCCAACAGAGTAAGAGTGTAGAATATTACTATAAGTAGATGAAAATTTTCATGATTTGGGAAAACATTGAGGAGTATTCAGAGGAAACCATGGCACATGTTTTCACGGGCTCAATCGGGAGATTACTAATCAAGTGGAGATATATCACCATGTGGAGATACAATATATGATCCACCAATCCACTAAGGTTGAGAAAAAAATCAAAAGGACAAGAAACATGAGGAAAACCACTACCCCTTTCACTACATAGAGAAATTTGAGGAAGGAGATTAGAGAATCATCAAATCCAAAAGAGGTGGTTGATCACAAAAGTAACAAGGTAATTATTCCACCTAAGAATCATACTTTTGAGGATAATCAAACAAGGAATTAGGATATTTGGTGTTTTAAATGTCAAGGAAGGGGTAACATCACTAGTGAATGCCCAAATCAGTGCACCATGACCATTAATAATCATAGAGAATGGGATACCGATAGAGAGATCTCGGAGGAGGAAGATGGAGAATCCCTTGAAATTGATAATGGAGAATTTACAGAAGATGGGGTGATTCTTGTCACTAGGAGAGTTCTAAGCACACAAATGACCATGAGAGATTAGAAATGACAGAACCTTTTCCATACATGGTGCGATATCCATAGAAAGATATGTAGTTTTATTATTGATGGAGGAAACTGTAGAAATGTAGCGAGCACTGAGTTGGTGGAGAATTTGGGACTTCTAAATTTGAGGCATCAACATCCATATCAGCTTCAGTGGTTGAATGATTTTAGAGATATAAAGGTTACCAAACATTTGAAGGTATTGTTCTCCAATGGTAAATATAAGGATGAGCTATTGTGAGACATTGTTTCTATGAAGATATGCCACTTTTTGTTGGGTTGACCATGGTAGTACGATCAGCATGCTACTCATGATGGATTCTTGAACCATCACTCTTTTATACTCCTAGGGGAACCTATAACGCTCAACCCCATGTCCCCAAAACAAATTCTAGAAGATAAAATTTTGAGAGAGAAAAAAAACTTAGTGATGAAGAAAAAAAGAGTGAAAATGAAAAAGGAGAGACTAAGGGAAAGAGAGAAAATGAGAGAAGAAAAGAAATAGAGAGCAAAGAAAAATCAAGAGGGAAAATTATTTGAGAGAATAGAAAAGTGTAATGTTGTAAAAAAAGAGTGAGGTTAAGGAAGATTTGTTTTTACAGAAAACCCTCCTAGTACTCATGTATAAAGAGGTGTTTCTAAATACTAATGACTTACCACCTTTTCCAAATGTTGTTGAGTCTTTGTTACATGAGTATGATGATTTCTTTATAGAAGAGATGTCACTAGGTTTTCCACCCATTAAAGGTATTGAGAATCAAATTGGCCTCATACCTGGATAATCACTACCAAACCGCCCTACATATCACATCAACCTGGAGGA
This sequence comes from Viscum album, assembly GCA_963277665.1. Lineage (NCBI taxonomy): Eukaryota > Viridiplantae > Streptophyta > Magnoliopsida > Santalales > Viscaceae > Viscum > Viscum album. Next base: position 471,299,378 of record OY728132.1, read on the forward strand.
TACAAAAGAAATTCAAATGAAAGTTCAAGAACTATTAGATGTGGAATATGTCAGAGAGAACCTTAGTCCTTGTGTCATACCAGTGCTTCTAGTACCAAAGAAGGATGGAACATGGAGAATGTGAATTGAATGTATATCCATCAATAACATCATCGTCAGGTATCTTCATCATATCCCTAGACTAAATGACATGCTAGATGAGTTAAATGGCTATACTATTTTTTCAAAAATTTATTTAAGAAGTGGATACAATCAAATTAGAATGAAATAAGGAGATGATTTGAAAACGGAATTTAATAAAAAAAACATGGAATTTATGAATGGTTAGTCATTCCCTTTGGTCACACCAATGAACCTAGAAAATTAATGAGGTTAATGAATCATGTCTTACATGAATATATTGTAAAATTTGTGGAAGTTTATTTTGATGATATTCTAGTATATAGTAGGACATTACATGAACATGTAGATCACTTAAGAAAAGTCCTATAGGTGTTAAGGAAAGAAAACTTGTTTAGAAACATAAATAAGTGTGAATTTTTCCTCAATAATATTGTTTTCCTTGGATTTTTTGTGAGCAGAAATGGAGTTTATGTTGAAACTGAGAAGATCAAAGCAACACAATAATGGCCAACTCCAACCTCTGTTGGGCAGGTAAGAAGTTTTCATGGGATTGCTAGTTTTTATAGGAGATTTTTGAATGAATTCATCACACTATCAGTTTCGTTGAATGAATTGAATGATAATAATGTCCCTTTCAAATGGGGGACAACTCAAGAGAAGGTTTTCCATGCTCTCAAGGATCAACTCACCCACGACCCTCTACTTGCACTCTTAGACTTTGGTAAGATATTTGAAATTTAATGTGATGAAAGTGTAATTGGTATTTCTAGAGTACTCATACAGGAAGGTAAGCCTATTTTTTACTTTAGTGAGAATTTAAATGTCCCAACTCTAAACTATGATACATATGATAAAGAGTTGTATGCATTGTTTAGAGTTCTAGAAACATGGAAACATTATATTTTTTCTAAAGAATTTGTGATCCATTCTAATCATGAGGCTATTAAATACCTTAGAATCCAACATAAACTAACTAGAATACATATTGTATGGTTGGGATTCATTGAATCATTTCCATATTTCATCAAGCATTAAAATGGTAAATAAAGTATTGTGGTTGATGCACTTTCATGTAGATATTCTCTTTTATCCTTGTTGGATTCAAAAATCCTTGGTTTTGAATGCATTAAGGATTTATATGCCACTAATAGTGATTTCAGATAACCATATGAACATTTTAAACCAATAGTTAGTTGGTAAAAGTTCTATTTACATAATGGATTCTTATTCCATATTGATAAGATTTTCATTCCCAAGTTCTCTATCTGTTTACTTTTATTGAAGGAGTCACATTCGGGTGGGTTAATGAGAGGTGTTGAAAAACTTTAAGTGTTCTTAGTGAGAATTTTTATTGGCCTAGGATATCTATATATGTTGAAAAATTTGTGGTAAATTGCATTATTTTACATAAATTCAAATTGAAATAGAACCCACATGGATTATATCTTCCTCTCCCAATCCCCAAAAACCCTTAGGAGGACATATCAATGGACTTTTTTGTGGGATTACCAAGGACCAAGAGGGGGATAAATTAGATTTTTGTTATGTTGGATTGGTTTTCTAAAATGGCACATTTTATTCCTTTCCACAAAACAGATGATTCCACTAATATTGTGACACTTTTCTTTAATAAATTATTCAAACTCCATGGAATGATAAGGAAGATTGTGTCAGATCAAGACACAAAATCCCTTAGTTACTTTTGGAAGACCTTTTGGAGAAAACTGGGTATGAAGTCACTTTTTTCCACTACTTTTCATCCAAAAACCAATGGGAAAACAAAGGTGGTTAATCGGACACTATCATCCCTTTTTCATAAAATTGTTAAGAAGAATATTAAGAATTGGGAGGAGTGTCTACCACATGTGGAATTCACATATAACAAGGCCAAGAATTTCACTACTCAATTTTCTCCATTTTGAAATTGTTTATGGATTTAACCCACTTTCCCCTATTGATCTAGTACCTTTTCCTACGTAGGAATCAACTAATATGGATGTGAAAGGGCATGTTGAATACATCAAGAAACTCCATAAAAAGGAAAGGAAAAATATCAATAGAATGACCCAAAAATAAATTGATCATGCAAAAAATGGTCGAAATCAAGTGTTGTTCAATCCCAATGACTTAGTCTGGATTCACATGTGAAAGGAAAGATTTCCTGACAAGTGTACATAAAAAATAATGCCATGAGGAGACAGAACTTTCTGAGTTCTTGAGAAGATTAACAACAATACTGATAAGATAGATTTACCAGGTGAGTATAGTGTAAGAGCCACTTTCAATGTTTCTAGTCATTCTCCTTTTTGGGTGTAGAGGATGAAGAGTTGAGTAAGCCTCCTTTTCAAGAGGGTGGGATGATGAGAACCATGTTGAAGGTACTAATTTGGTTGTGAGAGATGAGGAGTTATATTTTCAAAGACCAAGGATGTGAGGGAGATTAAAGAGGTTAAATGATACAATAGGCATCCATCTAGCTTCATTAAAGGCCCAATGGATCTTTCCTTTCATGGATAGAGAAAATGGGCCTATAATATCATTTATTCAAGCCCAAACATGATATTTAGAGCTTAGCCCACATGGTTGCATGAATTTGAGAAGGCTTTCCCACATAAAGGATTCTAGAATGGAATCTTTGGACGCCAAATTCAAATCTGTTGGGCTATTCACTCAAAGTCAAATCTAGTGGGCTATAGTTAGAAAGTGGTGTGCGAATTTTCCAAAAAGTCTTTGGTATACTTTACCTTTTTTAATTTAAGGGAACAAAGTATTTTAGCCTTTATGACTTTAGGGTATTATACCCTTGACTATTGAACCACCCCCTTGGCTATAAATATTCACCCCCATGGCACTTGTATGGAATTTAAGATTGTAATAGATAGCTTATGATTTTTTATCTCTGTTATGTGAATATTGTTTCGAATTTCCCCTTACTCTTATGCATTATTTCCTTATCAATGTATAAGTTAGATTGGTTATCCAAGATCACAAAGCCCCCAATTTCATGCCTTAACCCAAGTGCGTTTTTGTGTGGATAGTTCATCACACCCCTCCCTTGAGTGTTTTGTATAAGTAGTAGGTTGCGCTCCTTATATCATTGATTGACTACTTGCATCTACTATATGTACCCATAATATAAGGCCCCATCCTTAAACCTTACTTAATCTTGAGTTATTACAAGATTAAACATTGAGGATCTTTTCAGGTTTAGAGTTTTAGAGAATTAGATCATGAAACTTGCATTACATTCCACATTTAAACAAAGTGGTTATATAAAAGACAGTATTCATTCTTCCCATCAACGGAAAAATATTGAAAATAAAACATGGATTATTTCTTGACACATCCTTGACACTATCATCACATCATGTACCTTTCCCTTGACCTGTGAAAAACATTTCAAAAACTTGGGATGAGCATAAAAAGCTCAGTAAGGGTTATAAAAATATGGAAAGGAAACATGAGTTCACATACACATAAGAATGAAATCATACTTTAACCATAAAACATAGTCACTTTAACATACCTCATCAAATCATGAATAAATCATAGAAATCATAAGACATAAAAGGTAACTTGAGGCATTCATAACATTCTTACGTAGGGAGTAACCCTCTTGGTTACGTTTGGAATACCCATCACAGTATATTCCTTAAATCTCTTCGGAGAAACCTTAACGTTTCATTCCTTCACGTTACCCAATGCATTGGAGAGATATATCGGGCTCACCCGCCCTTAGTCTATCACGGAACCACCCGTCTTCATAATAATGCCCAAGAACCTCAACATAATCGTATCACATAAAACATGCATAAAGGAAACATAACATTTCCACCTTTCAATCACAAGATATCAATACCACACATTGATATAAAAATATTATGAAAACCATTTTCAATACCAAAATAAAAGAAAAGTAAAACATGGTATTTATTTTTCTTTAAAAAAAAGGTATGGCTTGTAGAGGAAGCCGAAACTCAAATAATGGTCACGGCGGCGGAGAAGTCGTTGTCGCCACATACGTACGACAAAAACATTCCCTTTTGTCGTTTAGTAAATGCTTCGTATAAAAAATATTCCTTTTGAATAAACGTAAAAGTCAAAGGGGTTTATACACCATATAAAATAAGGTTGTGTATAAAACAAAATATGCCTCAATGAAAGGAGATTGAGATGAAGTCCCATACAAAGACGGTATCCTTGGTTTAAGGATAAATCAATTACATAATTATGTGTGACAAACGAATACACCAAATATAAGTGGATATTAAGTGTAAAATAATCAAAGTTCATTCACACATATTCAAAGGATGACATATTCAATAACTACATGTTGAACCCAAAGAAATCGAAATTGGGTTAAGAAGTTCCCTTGACAGCCTAACGGCATCACATCAAAATGAGTTGATGAGAGATAAAAAAAGGGTATCTCATCACTTGGACATAAAATTTACATCAATAAGGATATATGAGGACATTTCCCAACATAACAATATGTAAATTAAAATACCCAACAAAATAAGTCTTTTAAAAAGAGGAGGGTGAAAGGTTCACTTACCGACATGGGTATCTTTCGAAACATACACCTCGTGAAAGAAGGACAATACAACATTGATGTAAATAATCATAAAAGAAAGTATATTACACAATGAGTAAAATAATGGGCAGTACATACACCACTCAAAGGAAATTGTGGCAAATGTAGCATAAATCTCACAGGAATAAAAGTGAGATGAAAAAATCCCTTAGGAAAACTCGGCAGCCTAACGACGCCACTTAAAACTTCCAAAAATGGATTGATGAGATCAAATAGGGTCTCTCATAGTATTAACATAAAGTTTACAGAAATAGGAATATAAAATAACATCCCCCAACATAACAAAGAGGAGCTTAAAAGAAGTGACATAAAGGAGAGGACTTAAAAAGAAAGAGAGAGGTTAGATCTCTTACGAAAATTCGGCAGCCTAACGGCGCCACTCAAAACTTCCAAAATGGATTGATGAGAGAGAATAGGGTATCTCATCATATGAACATAAAAATTACAGTAATAGTAATATAAAATCATATCCCAATAACAATAAATATGATCTTTTAAAGGAATGACATAAAAGAATGTACTTAAAAAGAAAGAGAGGTGTAGGATCCCTTACCTCGGGTCCGACTTGACTCGATAATTCTTTAACGTCCTGAATAATAAACTTGAGTTAATTTCCACTTTATTAAGAACCTTTTTCTAGTTCATTATTCCTTTTATATCACTTATTTTCATGTTATAAACATTATGTAATCATTTAAGTTAATAATGTTTGTTTTGTCGATATTTGGTTCTTAAGTCGAAAGTGGACTTCTTACAATTACATGTTGTTCGTGTGGTCAAAGGTTATTTATATCCAGAATGACATTCCTGATTTGGATAGCATATATATCATATATATCCAGCATATACATGTATTTATAATATTACATAATCATTTAGAGGTAAGAAATGAAATGCACCGTTCATGGAGACGGTAAGCCGTACGTACGCATGAACGCTACTTTTATTTCTTTGTCATATTAATGGAATTAAAACTAAATGATAGGTATGTATATTTTAATTCCAGAATTATATTCATAATTTATATGTATAATTCATCATATATATCCATTATATACATGTACTTATAATAGTACATTACATTTGGGGATAAGAAATGAAATGCACCGTTCATGGAGACGGTAAGCCGTACGTACGCATGAATGCTACTTTCATTTCTATCTCATACTTTAATGGAAAGAAATAATAATGATATATAGGTATATTATAATTCCAGTATAACATCATATATAATAACATTAAATACATCCTTTATACGTCCCATGTATGGCATTAACGAATCACATCACTTTGAGGGGGCGGTAGTCCGCACTTCTTAAAATGAAGATATCGCGTATACCCATAATGGAAGCCATAAAGGTAAGCCACAAATTAAAAATACCGAAGCTTAAGTAAAACATAAACATATTATATATCATATATAAATATAGTTACATCTTAATGGCCACCTTTGAAGATGTTATATGAGTGTTGAACAATCATCGTTTCATGAGGCAGAAATTCGCCATCCACAGAAACAGTATGTTCTTTAACCATTAGATGTAGGTGTGTGTAAGTGTAGCTCGAATCCTTATTATAAAAAAATCCTAGTATATTGAAGATACTGGAGTTTTTACAAAAGAAATGAATAAAAAGAGTTTAGGGGGTTGGAGATGCAAAATAAAACAAAAGGACTCAAGTGAACACATTACCTTAAAATCAGGTAACTCCCTTTGGTTTGATCTCAAAGGCTTTCTTGGGAAGACTTATGCCCAAAGTGAGGCTTCAAGGAGTAATAGAGGGAAGTGGAGAGACAAAATGGGCAGATTTTGGCCGAGCCAAAGGCTTTGGGAGTGTGGGTAAGGAGGTAGAGGTGGGGGCCTTTTATAAGAGGAGAAGAGGGGCACTCTTGTAAAGTTACAAAATGTTACTTTATTTTCAAAAGAGTTTCGGATTTTAAAGGTCCCACATTGATGTATTTCTAGGCTAAGGTGATAAGGGTTCTAAATCCACTCATCCAATAGGTTTTGGACATGTTTAGGTCTTAGATATTACATTATCTTTACATTTTATTTAAATTGTTAAATAATGAGGTCATCGCTGCATCATCATGATGTCATAAATAATTTAATTTATTTAATGTCTAAAAATTATAAAAAAACTACTATGATGTAGGAAATATTTTTATCTTTCTAATAAATATTTATAGTCAAAAATATGATTTGTATAACCCCATGTAAAAATTGTTTTAGTAAAACATTTCATTTTGTCTCATTTTTACTTTAACTTTAAATAAAAAGATATTAATGTCATTTTCCAACCAAAGTGGCTTCATGGGGTCCCCAAGTTGACCCATGGGTTGTCTTGGTCGGCCATGACTCATCCAATGAGGTTAGGACATGTTCCAAGTTCATTTCATATTATTAAAACATTATTTTTACCTAAAACTACACTAATTACCTCTAATCGCGATTAAAAACTTAATAAGTTACTATTCACCAAAAAATTATTTTTATCCCATTGAACCACATTTTACTTCTTAATGAAAACCATATATGTCGGATTTTTGAAATTCAAAACACAAAGATGGCAAAATTTCATTTAAACAGAAAAATCAGTTTTTATAAGTACCACTTAGTGGTTTCACTATTCATCAAAAATTGAAGTTTTTCAGAAAAATCCCAAAAAATCACCATAAGCTATATTTGATCTTCTGAATTCAAAAATGAAGTCTATTTTACAAAATTCAAAACATATAAGTCGCATTAATTAATTTAATAATTAATTCCCGCTGTCAAAGAAAATAGCGTGTTTTTATTAAACAATAAGTATCAAAAGATTGACACTAGTTTAAGTCTGATTTCAAAGTGAAATTAATTCCAACGACCACTATTGGATTTAATGGTAAAAATATATTCTAATTTCACTTTAAAACCAATTAAAAAGATAATCTAATCATATAAATAAATTAGATTAAAAAGAGGTTTTGAATTAAAATACAACATTTTACACTATTCATTAAAAAAATGAACTTTATCAGAAAGATGCCAAAAATTTAAACAAAGTAAATTTTGATGTCCCAATTCTTAAGAAGAGTTTTATTTGGTCCAAAAGGATGTATAAGAGTGAACAAAAATATATTTAATGACGGTTCTCCATCAAAAGGCGATAAGTGAACCTTTAGTGAAAACTAGGGCATATACGCCTAAAATTGAATTCTTTCCGTATTTTAAGTCTTTATCTTTTATTGGATAAATGTAAAAACATTTAAAAACATATATAATCATATTTTAGTTATTTCTATCCATTCCCGCCAATACAACGGCTACATGTTAACTACCATTTAAAATAATATTATTTTATTATTAGAGTACAACGTAAGATTCCCAAGAAACTCATTGTTGCGTGTTGGGTACGCCATCGAGCATAGTGTCCCCTTTAAAGTCATATTAATATTTTATTCACAAATATGGATAAATATGAAAATGTCATATTTTTTATTTACCTGGGGGGTTACACATCATCTGTCACTTAACCCTGAACCGCATCCATCATCCGCCACCCTACACCATGAAAATCAGGCCACCTCATGCATATTACATCAATTAGGGTAATAAATCCTATATAAAATCATTTTAATATTTTTTTTTGATATTTTGTGGCCATATCCCTTAATTTAACCATTCTACTGCATTTAACCCTTTTTAAAGTGACAAACTTTTACTATGGTAACTTATTTTTATGAATAAAAATGAAATATACCTTATTATAAATTTAAACATGGTAATTGAAAATTTTAAAACCATTTCACAAGATAAAATTTCTAGAGGTTGTAAAAAATATTTTTAATAAAATTTCTATTGATGCAACAAAAATAGTTTTTAGAAACAAATTTCTTTATAATCATAAAAATGAATTTACATCAAAATCATGTACAGTTTTGATTTCCATGATATTCATTGATTTATAATTAAATTATGTAGATTTATTTTATTTTAAAACCAATAAAAAACCAAATTAAACCTTGTGAGTACTTAATTAAAATAAAATGTTCAAAATAATTTTTTATTAAAATAAATTATAACTTAGGTTTCAAAAGGTCAAGCATGGGTTTCCAAATTCAACATAATATTTTTAAATGATTTATTTTAATCTTAAAATTTATATGTGGTCAATAAAAAGTTTTTAAAATTTTTTAATTCGTGTTTATATTATGTTGATGTAATAAAATTTATGATATTTATAAAAATGATATTTTTTACTATTCACCTAAAAATCAACTTTTTTAGAAAAAAAAACCCAAAATTTTACCCAAATATTATTTTATCATTTTTAATTAAAAAAATTAAATTCATTTCATCAAATTAAAATTCTATAATTCAGTAATTTCACTTTCAAATAAAAACAAAAAATATAATGAAAAACTGTTTTTATAAGAAATTGACTTTTTAAAACTTTATGTTTTTTTAATATTATTTCATATCAATTGAAAATTAATATTGATTTATTTTTTTCACGTTGAAAAATTTAATTAGAATAATCCTTTAAAAATGGTAAATTTAATTTAAGATAAAAATACACAACACTTTAAAAATAGTTCTTTGAAAAATGTTATTTTTAAACGTTAAATAGTTTTAATCACATTCAATTAATAATTTATATTCTAACCATTAAATTTAATCAATTAAATGGTATTAAAACACATCAACAATTCTTTAAAAATAATAACGCTAATATGTAAATAATTAAAATATATGATTGTATAATAAATCATTTTATTATATTTTTATATACTTGAGGTTTTATTATTATTATAATTTTCTTAATAATGTTTCACATTGTATAATCATAATGTATCAATGTTTACCTTTCATTATAATAAGGCATATCTTGGTTAATTTTAGTTTAGTGTTTTTTGTGATAAAATCTATTCGACATTGTATTTATTTAAATGAAAACACATACTAAAATATTGGGTCGTTACACCCTCAAGTCATTAAACTGATCATATACTTCACATAAGTAGTTAGAAGAGTAAAGAATATAGAGTGAACATAGATCAATAGTGAATCCCTTTTAATATTTTAATACATATAGTGAGTAGTATTACTTCATAGAGCATTTACACATCATCGGTGTGTGCTCCTTGGATTATCCCATTTGGGTGAACCAAGTAAAATCTTATTGTTCTTGTGTGCCTTATTTTCTATTCATGTTCATGATGTGTGATGTAGATGCATTCAAAAAATAAAATAGTTTGAATGATTGTTTATTCTAACAAGGGAATAAGATCTTTAATAATTGAGAAAAATAAATATAGTATCACCCTAATTCACCCCCTCCCCCTTAGGGTGTCTCGGGTTCCAACAACCTTCCAATGAATGCTACATTTTAATATAATCTCTAATATCTTTTTCAATTGATATTTCATCAAGCAAGATGCAAGATTATGTCTTACCCTATATAATTGATTTGTCTATCTTTTAATTTTTTAAATAAACTTTTCTATAAACTACCATGGCCATAGATTTTATGAGACAGTTCCATCTCAATCAAAGGGCCAGAGATATTTACTTCCATTAACTTGTAATGGGAAAATACTTTCTTAACCATTAAATTAATGTCATATCACTTATGAAATATACAGCACATTCTACCTTTCCATGAGCATATGTTTTCTCAATTTTAATCAGTGCATTTATGTATGTATATCATGATACACATAAATAATTACCTCAAGTAAATGAATCAATACACATTCTCGTAGATAGGAATATCCAATGACACATGGAACATGTGGAATTACTATTGGTAGTTATGTCCTTACAAACTCCCTTCTTGGTGATCACCAGGTGTGAAATTTATGAGAAAAATTCTCAATTATTATGATCCCCCAACACTTGATAGTCATAAATCATTTGTGTCCCATCATAATGATGTATCTAGACTATAAGATGTATTTATTTAAGTATATTGTTATAGTATCTCTAGGTTCTCATTATAGCAGGGAGCTATTATAACAATTTGATGAGACAAATATTCCAAGGATATTATCATATTAATGTTGCACATAATAATAATCATTATGTGATAACATATTTATATTCTAGTAATCGAAATTACAAAGTTAATTGGTTCTAGGGAACCAAATTCAACAAACCACCCCTTCCACTTTGTCACCCAAACAACTAAAATTTTTCTTCTTAATGAATCTTACCTCATATTTAATTTTATATAAAATGTTAAGAATATATTTCAAATACCAAAAATAAAATCACCTTTAGCTCCAGTCCCACTATATTTTAGTTTCTTCTAATTCCATCGACTTGTAACAACACTGATTATTATAAATTCCATGTGGACTAACCTTGTAAATCAATCATTTTTGTATATTATTGAAATAATTTGAAAGTTATTCAGTATTGAACACTATGAAAGTATTTATAAATCATTTTCTTATGTTATGGAATGTTTTAGATGAGATGAGTGATTGAAAAAAAACCCAAAATTATATAGCCTCTTGGTCTATTGGTAAGTCTCATGAAACAAATAAGATAGTGTAATTAAAGCGCCATAAACTTGTACATAATTTGTATTAGAACAAGGACTTGAATATATGTTTACAATGACCAATATCATTCACTCTATCATTATGTATTCATTATATTATTATAATTTACTCTTTGATATTGTTATATTGATAATTAATTCCTCTCATGTTATATGTTTCATGATAATGCCCCAATATATGTATAGCCACTTGATATGTTAACCCTTACAGAGTATCTGAGTTCACTCTATTCATATGTTTTCCTATTTTCTCAAACAATCAAGTTTAATATTTTTTTATGATAATATAGGCAATAATATGAAAAAAACAATGAATAGTCTTTATACATTCATGAATAATGTAATTTATGTTTTTTACGAATGTATTGTTTAATCATGTATATAGTCTTCTAAGGATGCTAAACTTTTGATCATGTGAAGCGGTTGATCGTTTCATCATGACATGTCAAATTGATTATGATTTTAAGGTTTATTTATAGTATAGGGAAGACCCTAGGTCATCTCTCAAGGAGCGTTGATAGGTTTAGAGTGTGTATTCTTAATAAAAATTACTAAAAGAGGGGGGTTGTTTTGAAAATATCTTTAAGAAACTAAATTAATTTAAATAGTTTAATATTTGAGAAGGAAGTAGATTTTAAAAAAATATGTGATAAAAAGGGTTTGTTGTGAGTTCACTAAAAAAAATTCAAGTTCATAATTCTTGGATATTAATTAGGGTTTGATGTAAGTCTTTGGTTGAAATAAATTGGAATCCCAATTACTTCCCAAGATTTTATATCAAAGCACATTGAGCAAAACCAATACATAAAAATCATATAGACATGGTCTAGATCTCATGCATGGTATAATAATTTATAAAGAAAATTTATATCTCCAATAAGTAGGGAATAAAAGGATTCTTATGTTGTACAATTGGAACAACCCAAGTCACGCACTCAAGACTTCACATCGATCAGTTAAAAGTAAAGAGCATTCCATTCGATTCAATCAAGAAAAGAATTTAAACATGAATAAAAGTAATATAACTATAAATGAAATTTTTTCAAACCCAAAATACATCAAACCAATAGTAGTAAAAGTGTGGGAACTCCCTTTAAAATATGTGTAGCTCCTTCACAATGAACACCCACCGTTTAGCCCAACATCGAGAGGAGGAAAGTCGGGTGGAACTCCTTGTTCATCATTGATCCTCCTATGATTATAGGGGTCTCCATAAATTCTTGGATGAAGATAGTACTCCTCTATAACTCAAAATTTTAAGATCTTTTATCCTGTTTTGAATGTAAAAATGAGGTTCCCTTGGTTCCCTTTTATATCCAAAATGGTAAGTGGTTTTGAGCACCCAATTTTGATGATACCATTTGAGTCTTGGTTTTGGACAAGTAAACAGAAATATAAAGACTTAGACAAAATAGAATAGTTATTTTTATTCCTCTTGAATTTATCCCTGTAAAATTTGGAGGCCATTAGATATTTTTATTGGGATATATTTCCAAAAATACCAAACCTAACTTTTGAATTCGGGCAGATTCTATCCCCTGGAAAAATTGGTTTATATGGGCCAACAGATGGACGAATTAAGCTTAGGTTTCTTGATATGATTTTAATTTCATGAAGTTTTGGATCAGATTAAAAAATTTCATCTCATTTTAATGCATGTATTTCGCGTAATGTTCAACACATTGGACAGGTGTCCTTGGACTTCCATGCAGCTTAACCCATTTTCCTTCTAGATGATCTTCGAGGTCTCCAAATCACCTCAACATTCAATGAAAATATCAAAAGAAGTATAATTTACCATTTTAATAGCGATAAATATTAAATAATTAAATAAAACATGAAGTGAAATTTTATATTATATTTTTAATTTGTGGTGAAAAATCAGTTGAATACAATGGTATTAGGGTGAAATAAAACAGTGAATCATGGTGCGATCACACCCCCACACCTACACATTTTTACTCCTGGGAAAAGTCATATTTCCAAAAATTATGCATGTAGATATTTAAAACTTCATAAAGATTTAAAATTCAATGAAAATTTAATTTCTGATAGAAATGTGATCAAAGAAAAAATCACACCGAGGAGTTATTCTCAGTGATCATCAAAAAAGATGTCTCAAAAATTTTATCCAAATGAAATTCTAAGATACGCATGATACAAATCAAAAATAATAATTCAAAATTTAATCGTGTCACTAATTATCCATGTGTGTGTGTGAAAACCATTTCATGCTATTCTTTTTACTCTTTATCATGTAAATATAAGTTATTTTAAAAATTATCTACTTATATGATCCTTTCCACCAAACCTACCCTACATCCTTTGAAATCAAATTTAAATACCCAGTCACTTAAGAATTCCCAGAATTCAAACCATAATCTCCTAACCTAGATATCTTCATATGTTTTACATTTCATCACTCCTCTCATTTATTATTTTTTTCAAAAGTTTCACTTGGACCAAATCTCACACTCTTCTCTCAACCCATGTTTGATCTCCTCATGACACTAATTGTAATAGTTATAACAAGATCAAAAGTCAAGAAAGGGTGGTTTTTTACCTGCTAATATACAACCTTTTTTTTGTTTTTTAGGGCGTACAATAATCAGATAACAGGTACACATGCATAGGTCAATTTGGTATAGTAATGAAATAGATTGGATGAGGAAAGAACGTATGGAAAAATTATTTTGGAAAGTAGAGAAAAATAAATCTAACTTATATTTACCTTCTATTAAGTATATATTTTAACACTTCGTGGTTGGGTGCAAAGTTGTGTATAGAAATTAAGTGACACAATTTTCCCTTAAACGATTCACAAAAAGGGTACCATTCTTCTCAAAGGTTTCAAAATAATACAATCATTTATATCATTGAAAAACTACCAAATTTCAAGAGAAATTCACACCACAATATTGAATTCTTGCTAAAATTCACATTTCATCAAATATTTTTGGAACGTTAAAACAGCATGAAATAGAGAAATTACTCATGAATTTTCAATAACTTCCATGATTAAGTGTGAATCATTTTCCATGATAAAGTGGGCATAAAAATTAACATTTTGGCACAAAAGTGAGGGAGTAGGAAAGGGGGGATCAAGTGACAATACAATCCAGCAAGACAAAAAGAAAAAATGAAGAAAGATGATGAAAATTCTCAACTAACCCAGAAATATACCCATCCACCCACACCTAAAGTGTGTAGTGTCCTCATTGTAAAAAATATAATGTGGGAATGAAGGATAAATCCTAGTGAGTGTCATTCATAGATTGCTTCTTGAACATGGAGTTCCTCCATCAAGGACTCTGGAATGGATTCATGGAAGTGTTTCAGTGGTTTCCCATTGACTATGAAGGTTTTCTTGGTTTCTTTATTTTGAACCTGGACAACACCAAATAGAGAGACATTAGTAGCAGTGTATAGTCCAAACTAGTGGGAATGAAGCTTACCTGGATTCCACTTCAGCCTTGCATTGTAGAGGAGGACCTTCTGCCTGATGTGGAATTGAAAATGAAGGATGATACGATTGTGGGAAGTATTGGTTCACTCTTTATAAATCATATAGTTCTCATATGCATCTATACACATTTACTCTAGCTCCTGAATCTGTAACTTCCTTTGAGAACCTTCACCAAAAAGACTATAATTGAATTTTTTTTAATGGACTAGTAGGCCCAATGCTCAATATCAACAAGGAGGTGACAAATCTTTCCAAACAGTAGCTGATATGGTGACATGTCAATGGGAGTTTTGAAATCAGTATGGTAAGACCATAAGGAATCATCGAGTCAAAGACTCCAATCTTTTCTATTAGGTTGAACCATTTTTACAATAATCTATTTTACCTCCCTATTTGACACATCAACTTGACCATTAGTTTGTGGGTGATATGTAGTAGACACTCTATTCCCAACCCCATACAAACTCAAAAGAGATCACATTGTTCAATTGCAAAAATGAGAACCCTGGTCACTAATGATGAATCTAGGTAATCTAAACCTACAAAAAAATGGGTTCTCAAAAATTACACAACAATATTGGAATCATCATTCCTTGTAGCTCATGCCTCCACCCATTTTAAAACATAATCCATTGTCAGAAGAATGTAAAGTTTCCCAAATGAATTGGGGAATGATCCCATAAATTCAATGCCCCAAACATCGAAAATGTCATGGAATAGAAAGGGTTGTTTTTTAATTTAATTTCTTTTAGATACATTTCTCATTATTTGAAAGTGAGGAAAAGATTTACAAAAATCATGGGAATCCCAAAAAAAAATTGGCCAAAAGAGACCAGAATCAAGGTCCTTAAAATTAGTATATTGGGGACCAAAGTGGCCCCCACAATCAAGAGTGTGACATAACCTAAGGACATACTGAAACTTTCTATCGAGAATTCAATGCCTAAGGACTTGATCACTACATGTTCACCAAAGGTAGGGGTTATCCCAAATGTACCAACGGGACTCGTGTTTTAGATGGTCAGCCTGGTTTTTATTGAAATCATCAGGAATGCAAGATGCTACCAAATAATTTACAATTTTGGCATACTAAGGAATAACATCTTGCACTCGGTACAATTGATCATCTAGAAAAATTTCATTTATGATAATATAGGGGAATGATTCAATGTCTAAGTAAGGGTGAATTCTACTGATAGGGTTATACACCACATTCTCTACTCCCTTTTTATCTCTAATTTATAAATTTAATTCCTAAAGGAGGATCATCCAGCGAATGAGACATGGTTTGTATTTTAGTTTCTTAAGGAGATACCAGAAGGTTGCATGGTCTGAGAATACAATGACATTAGACCCTAAAAAATACGACCTGAATTTATCCAATGAAAACACAATCGAAAGAAATTATTTTTCATTTATGGTGTACTTTTCTTGGGCAGGGTCCAGTGTACGTGAGGCATAGGCAATGAAATGTGGATCTCGATTGACTCTTTGTGATAAGATTTCCCCAACTACATAGTTAGAGGCTTCACACATGAGCTCAAATGGTAAATCCCACTAAGGTGGTTGGATCACCGAGGGTGACTTGAGACTCCTTTTTAATTTATTAAATGATTCCTCACATTCTTTATCAAAAAAAAATTTCTTTTCTTTTTGGAGAAATTGGGATAGGGGGAGTGAAATTTTTTCTAAAGTCGTGAATGAAACGACGGTAAAATATAGTATGGCCTAGGAAAGACCTCACATCCCATACATTTTTGGGGAATGGTAGGGAATAAATGAAATACACTTTTGATTTATCTACTTGGATACCATCCCTATAAATGACATGTCCCAAAACTATACCTTTTCGCACCATGAAATAAATTTCTCATAATTTAGTACGAGATTATTTTCAATACAGGGATGTAGGACTGAACCAATACTACTCAAACATTTATCAAAAGAGGATCCATAAACAGTGAAATCATCTATGAATACTTCCATTAAATTCTCTAGGTAATCCTAAAAAATACTAACCATGCATCGCTGGAAAGTACCTGGAGCATTTCACAGACCAAATGGCATCCTTCTATATACAAATGTGCCAAAGGGGCAAGTGAAGGTTATCTTTTCTTGATCCTTGAGGGAAATATGGATCTAAAAATATCTAGAATACCCATCAAGGAAATAATAATGGTACTTCCCTGCTAGCCTCTCTATCATTTTGTCAATTAATTTTAATGGGAAATGGTTCTTCTTAGTGTGTTGGTTTAGTCAGTAATATTCTATACAGACACGCTAACTATTCTGCACATGAGTTGGAACCAATTCATTGTTTTCTTTTTTAATTACTATTAGATCCATTTTTTAGGAACTACTTGAACTAGAATAACCCATTTGATATCATAGATGGGTTAAATGATTATAGTATCCAATAGTTTTGTTACTTCCTTTTTAACAACATCTTGGAGGTTTGGGTTCAGTTGGTGTTGTGCCTACCTCACTGGTTTAGCCTCATCATTTAATAATATATAATGTGTACAAATTGATGGGCTAATTACATTAATTTCATCAATTGTCCATCAAAAATATTGTTTATACTCCCTCAAAAGTTCAAGCAGTCACAATTCATGCTCAGGAGGGAGTGAACTAGCAATGATGATAGGAAACTTGTTTCCATTCTCAAGATATGAATATTTTAAATCTTGAGGAAGTTGTTTTAGATCCAATTTAGGTGGATTTTGGATTAATGGGAGTGTTTTTGAAATTGATAGGTCACTAATCTCATCTAACTACTCAATGGTATCATCCTCAGATGAGGAAAGAGCTTTTACAAGCTTATCAGTATCATTGATGGTCATGTGATCCTCAGTGCTCAAGAAATCATCAATTAATAAACATGTATGACATTTTTCTAAACTAGTAAAACATTATATGCATGATTAATTTATTGTAATTTAAACCAATGATGAAAACTCAGAAAGGGGATCATGGGAATGAAAAATAAAGTGTTTTAGGGGAAGGGGGTACATCTATAGAGTTAACATAGAGAGAGGAATGTTCTTCCGAGGGGTGCTTCATGGCATCAAGGATGTTGAAGTGGAAAATCTCACCACAAAACTCCATATATAATGTACCATTATGTACATTAATTAGGGTTTTTTTGGTTTTCAAGAAGGGCCTTCCAAATATAATTGGGACATGTCCATTCATCTTATCATCTTCCATTTTAAGAACATAAAAATCAATAGGAAAAATTAAAATTTTCACCCTCACAAGAATATCCTCTAACACACCAGAAGGGTGTGTTGTACTCTAATTTTATAATTGAATGAAAATTACAATGGTCTTCAGTTCCCCAACCTATAATTAAGAGTAAATAGAGTGAGGCATCACATTTATAGAAACACCTAAATCAATCATAGCATTGGAAAAGGAATACTCTCATATGGTGCACAAAATTGATAATGTTTTTGGATCATTGAATTTGGTGGGAAGTGATGGCTCTATTAATTCTGATACATTACTCCCTAATCTCACCTTCTCATTACCTCAAAGTCTTCATCGGTGTGTACACATCTCCTTCAAAAACTTAGCATATCTTGGAATTTGCTTCACAACATCAATCAAAGGAATGTTAACCTATAATTTTTTGAAAGTTTCCAATATTTCCTTATCTAGTTCAGTTTCCTTTTATTTTATTGGTTGTTTTTTCCTTTGGGGAATGTAATAGGAATAGTTGGTATATGTGACTCATCAAAATACACAATCTTTCCTTTGTAAGGGCTTCTCTCAGGACAAAGATTTTCAACATTTGGACTGATTTCAATAGTTGGGATGGTGTTTTCCTCGAGAGGGGATGACTCTAAAGGAGGGTTCATTTGTCTTTTAAGTTTAGTTACACTCCTAATGGTGATGTCACTAACATTTCCCATATCCCTAGGGTTGAAAAGTGGTTGATAGGGTAGTTTACCTGACCCATGACTTTGTATTTCCCCCACCGAGTTAGCTAGTTGTCCTAATTGGGTTTTTAGGTCTTTTATGGAAGCTTGGGTGGTTTTTTATAATTGGAGATTGTTGGAATCCATTTGTTTCATCATATCTTCTAGGCTAGGCTCAGGTTTTGGAGGGGGTTGTTGGAAAGTCCTTTGTTGTGGTTGAGTATTTTTGGGTGCTGGTAGATTACTACTTTGGGCCAGTTGGTTCCATGGCTGTTGAGGTTGGTTTGAATACCCCCTTACTTATAATCTTGGTTTTATTTCCACCCAGGTTTGGATGGATAGTAAGGTTCTTTCCTAAAGGCTTAGTTATAGGGGCGGGCTGGAAATATTGCCTCACAAATCTTAGAAGTTTCTCTCAATTGAAGATATTAGTCAGAGTAGTGGGTATTAGAAGAACATATACCACAATGGATGGGAGGAGGATATTGGGATTTCCCTTGGGAAAGAGCAAGTTTTCATAGAAGGTTACTTACCTCTTCAAACTGTGTGTCCACCTTCTTCTCTAATTTGGTAGATTTCACCTCATGGACACCTTGAATGGGAACACTAGACCATGAACCGAATTGCTGAGTGTTTTGTGCCATGTTCTCAATTAGGGTTCTTGTAGTAATTAGGGTCTTATCAACTAGCGCACCACCTACAGTATCATCAATCATGTTTCTATCAATAGGAATTAAACCTTCATAAAAATACTAAATTAAAATTTGATCACTTATTTGGTGGTGTGGACAGCTTGAACATAACCTCTAAAATCTCTCCCAATATTCATGAATTGTTTCACCTTATGATTATCTTATCCCACATTATTCTTTCCTTATTGTTGCAGTTCTAGAGGCTGGGAAATATTTTTTAAGGAAAATGTGTTTCATATCCTCCCAACCTCTAATTGGTGAATTAACATAATACAACCAATATTTTGTAGTGTCTTCTAATGAAAATGGTAATTCCCTAAGTTTTACTTATTATTCATCCACATTAGAAGGTTTTAATGTAGAAAACATGGTATGAAATTATTTTAAGTGCTTATGTGGATCTTCTCTAGTAAGTCCATGAAATCTTGACAATAAGTGAATTAGACTGGATTTTAGTTCAAAATTGGGTTTCTCGCCTTGCATTTGAATATATGTGGGTTGGATATCAACATATGGAGAGGTTAGTTACATTAGTGTTTGATTGTTTTCATCCATGCTATAAATGTTAATTTCATGTTCAAATTTGGTTCTAGAAGAAGTGGGGTTTAGAAAAGTCTCAAGTAGTGGTGTGTCCTCCTTCAAAGGGTTATCTTGTGCATCTCGGTGTTGCTGATGTAGGATCTTATCCAGTTCAGATTTGAAAGGTGGTAAGTCTCCTAAAGTATAACGTGTCATGCATATAACCTACACTAGAAATAAATTAGAACACAAAAGTATATTCAAAGGTAGAAGATAAAAAAATATTCACAAAAATTACAAAAAAAATTATAAAAAACACGCACTAAAAACCAAAGTGCTCCCCAGCAACAGTGCCAAAATTTGATTTTTTTTATCATGAAAAATCAATTTGATTATGATTTTAAGGTTTATTTATAGTATATGTAAGACCCTAGGTTATCTCTCAAGGAGTGTTGATAGGTTTAGAGTGTGTATTATTAATAAAAATTACTAAAAGAGGGGGTTGTTTTAAAAATAGATTTAAGAAACTAACTTAATTTAAATAGTTTAATATTTCAGAAAGAAGTAGATTTTGAAAAAAAATATGAGATAAAGGGTTAGTTGTGATTTCACTACACAAAATTCAATTTTATAATTCTTGAAAATTAATTAGGTTTTTATGTAATTCTTTGGTTCAAATTAATCAGAATCCTGATTACTTCCCAAGCTTTCATATCAAAGCACATTGATCCAAATCATGACATAATAATCATATATCCAAGGTCCAGATATCATGCATGGTATAATAACTTCCAAATAAAATTGAAATCTCTAATAAGTGGGGAATAAAATAATTCTTGTGTTTTTTAATCGGAACAACACAAGTCACGCACTCAAGACTTCACAACGATCGGTTAAAAGTAAAGAGCATTTCATTCGATTCAATCAAACAAAGAATTAAAACATGAATAGAAGTAAGATAACTCTAAATAAAACGTTTTCAAACCCAAAATACATCAAACCAGTAGTATTATAAGTGTTGTAACTCCCTTTACAATATTTTTATCTCCCTCACAACTAACGCCCACCGTTTAGCCCAACATCAAGAGGAGGAAAGTCGGGTGGAACTCCTTCTTCATCCTTGATCCCCCTTTGAGGATAGGGGCCTCCATAAATTCTAGGATGAAGAGATGACTCCTCTAAAACTCCAAATTGTAATAGCTTGGATATTGGTTTGAAATTGAAAATTAGGTTCCCTTGATGCCCTTTTATAGCCAAAATGGTAAGTGGTTTTGAGAACCCGGTTTTGGTGATACCATCTGAGTATCAGTTTTAGACAGCTAAATGAACATATCACAACTTTAAAAAAAGATCAGAGTTTTTGTAAGGCCTCTTGACTATCTCTCGGTCAAATTTGGAATCCATTGGACATATTTATTGGGATATATTATCAAAATACTGAATCTAACTTTTAAATTCTAGTAGATTATGTCACCTGGATATATTGGTTCATATGGAAAAATAGATAGATGAATTAATATTTGGTTTCTTGAGATGAGTTGAATCCCATGAAGTTTTGGATCGTATCACAAAATTTCAGCCCATTTGAATGCACTTATTTAGCGTAATGTTTAAAACTATGGATATGTGTCCTTGGGATTCTATGCAATTTGGCCCATTTTCCTTCTAGATCATCTTCGGGGTCTCCAAATCACCTCAACCTTCAATGAAAATATCAAAACAAGTATAATTTCACCTTTTAACAGTTATAAATATTAAATAATGAAATAAAACATAAATTGAAATTTTATATTATATTTAGAATTTACGGTGAAAAATCAGTTTAATACAATGGTGTTAGGGTGAAATAAAACATTGAATCGTGGTGCGATCAATGGTCTTGTGTAATTTATTGTCATGTAATAAAGGGACATCGACTCTAGGTTAATATATTCAATGCAATTAAATCATATATAACTACATAAAATATATTATAAGTATAACATATTACAAAACATTTATATATGCACATGTTTGTTATAATTATGTACTTATATATTTATATATTTGTATATGTTACAGTTACAAAACATATATATTATATATGCACATATAAATTAAAATTTACATATTTATATAATTTATATAATATATTACATAAAATTTATATATGCACTAAATGTATGTTATAATTAAAAATCATTTGTGTTCTTCATTTATAACATATGCACAAAAAATATGTTATAATTATGGGATATTTATGTTATATGATAATCACATATATATATATAAGCACAAAACACACACACATATTTATATATTAATATAAAATATATATGTATATTAATATATAAAATAAGTTAAAACAAAGTAAAAATATTTTATAGTTTTTAATACATGTTTTATAACATAAATGTTCATAGGAAACTTTTTGTGTACATTTATATATATTATAATATATAAATGTTCACGAAACATTTATATATTTATACTATCATATATATGATGGATAATTTTAGGAACATCATATTATCCTAGTAAGTGAGAGAAAACCCATAACATGAGATGATCTACCCTTAATGGGATAAAAATGTGCATGAAAACGAAGAACACTGAAAAATAGAGAAAACTTGAAACTATGATGTAGAGACCTTCATCATTTTCTTAGATAGAGTATGATTTCATTATGATCAAGGGAGAAAAAAACGTTGGTTTCATGCCTCCATAGGTGATCCACCAGTTGAAGGATCTATGATCATATTGTGAGAACTCCCAAATGTTGAAGGGGTGCTAGCACCTTCACTAAGGAATGATGAACGGAGTTTTGGGAAGAAAGAATCTATAGAACTCTTTTCATGAAACTAATTATCGTAAAAATAATTCTTTGCACCATACCAATAATTAAATACATTCACTTTATATAGGAATTGCTTTACTCTCTTCATAAATGGAGAGAGTATCAATTATATGTAATTCTTTGAATTCCTTAATACCTGTGGATAAATCCATTGAACATATTAAATGTATTTTTATAAATTTTGTAATCCATTCATAATGAATGATAAAAGAAGAAAACCAGGTGAGAGGTATATATAGTTTCATGAACTCTTGGGTTTCATTACATGCAACCAAGATATGTTGGAATCAATTTAACCTTGGGTTCATGCATAAGGATACATTGGAGATGATGCATCCATAAGTTATAATCATCATATTCATATAGTTTTAGTATAACATACATGCTCTTTATTACACACTTAAACATGATTTATTACATAAACTTTCACTTAATATAACTTTGAGGATCGAAAGGTCTAGTTTCTTGGGAAATTAGGAACGTTACATAACAACTTAGAATATAAAATACAATATCTTTATTGAAAACTTCTTTTACATAACCACAACATTCCTACGTACTTAGCATTTCATGGGATAACTTGAGAACATACATAAGAAAATGATGATCTATAAAGCCCGGTAATGGAGTAAACAAGGTATAACATGAATAATAGTACATGTTAGGTAATAGGAATATCAATGGAGCACAAGATAAACATGAACATAAAGGCATGATATATTGTGATTATCATAACATGGAAATGCGACAACAACATTTAACATGATATTAGCATGAGCCAAGTCTCATTTCACATGGATCATGAGTAAACCCTCATTAAACTTGAATTAGAATGACTAAACCCTCATTTCACTTGATTTATCATGATTCTAATCTTTACCTAATACATTGAAGCGCTATCAGGGTGCACCCTTTATAAACATTTCATTTCATGCATAAGTGTGCCACATGGATCATACAACATAGATTAATTAAACATCATAATTTATTTCATGAATAAGAGATTTGGAATACATAAATGTAAGTCCTAAATCAACAAGAACATGTTCATAAAGGTTAATACCCTTGATATAGAAATGGGTATGGTATTCACTTACATGATGATTTTGGCATGGGAAAGTTTGGTGTAACTTCGGCAGCATAACGATGTCAAATAGAAATCGTAAAATGGGTTGATGAGAGAGAAAGTGTTATATCATCATTTATATATGAAATTTAAATTAATGGGTTCATGTAACATAATATCCCAACATATGTGATGAAATTTAGATGCATAATATAAAATAATTTCTTGAATGTAAATGAGAAGAGAGAAATTCCTTATGGAATATTGGCATGGTAACGGGTGTACATGGGAGGCATTAATGAGAGAAAAAGAGGTCTATAATCATTAAAAAATAATAAGGAAAGTATGGGGGAGGTGTTAAATTGTACCCCAACATTTTTAATTGAAAATAAAAGGGTATAACAACATAAATAAATTTTGAAAAAAATGAGAAACGAAGAAATCCCTTACTTGGAAGTGTGATCCCAAAGGCTTGGGAGAGGATTGAGAGAGGCTTCTTGGGAGATTTTGGTGACTTAGGAGGATTCTAGAGAGAGGAGTTCTGATTTTTGTCAAGCTCCAAAGGTTTTTAGGGAAGAGGAATGGGAAATTGAGTGGGTTTATATAGGAAAGAAGAGGGAATTATTTATTATTTTGGTTTTGGACACTACACATTAAACTAATCAAAACCAAAAACCATCCCATGGTTTTTTCCCATGATTTTTTCCAATTTGGAGTGGAAAAAAATATTTTATAAGTCCAATGGCGTAACTTATTAAAATATTAGGCTTTCTTATGTGGAGGTGAGTCACACTCTCAAGGAAATCATTTTAAAAGGTTAAAATATTTTATAAGTCTTGGAGGGTCCACTAAGGCACCATAAAATTAATCAAAAAAATATAAAATCACATTATTTTAAATATAAAACATATATTGGCCGAAAATCATTTTTATAGTATTTTATTACATCACTATTAGGTCATTATGATGTTATAAAACACATTATATATTTAAACGTTATTTAATTTTTACCCAAAAATTTGACTCTCAGAAAATTATGAAAAATTAACCATTAGATAATTTCAATGTCCTGAATCCAAAAATGATATTAATTTTATCTAAATAATTTTCTAAATATGTGAATTTTCAATTTTAAAATAAAAACTGACAATTTTTGAAAATTCATGGGTTTTGAAAAAAACAGTTTTCAAACCTTAATAAAAATTTCAATTGTATTTATAAAAAATTATATGATCATTAATATTTAATAAAAATTAATTTAGTAATAATATTTTATTAAAATATTATTTAATTCAAAAATCCATTAATTCATCAAAATATATTTATTATTGAATATTAACTAAAAATACTATTTGTGCTTTAAAAACCATTTATAAAGTAACAATAATAAAATGAATATATATTATTTATTCTATAAAAAAATAATGCACATAATCATAGTGCTAGGGTCTTGTTCCATAACCAATTATAACACCTACATAATACCTAGGGGTAAGGTGTACGATGGTTACAGACTCTTGTGGTAGCTCGGATAACAACGCTCGGGTGGTAATCTCTATTAAATTCCACTTCTCCCGTAGGTGGTTCCTTTAAAGCTTAAAGTGTTGAAGATTGGCTTGGGATTGGTTAATAGTGAATCCCAATGATGCTACCTCCTTTATGATATCTAACAAATGGGATTCGTATGGAGAAATTCTACTGTATGAGGTCATCGCTTCCTCTATCTGAGTAAATTGGATTTGTTAAATCCCTATATTTATACTAATCACGTGATCACTGTTCAATGGATATATTAGCAATGGTAACAATTATTAATGGTATTTTAAAATCTAAAAACATAAAAACAAGGAAGTTTATATATATTATATAACCATTTTACATAATAAGACATTTAATCAGATCAAGAGGAATTTTCATTAATAAAAGTTTGGGTTGTTACAATCTTCCCCCCTTAAGAAATTTCACCCTCTATATTTTCTTTTCTCACACTAAAATATATGAGGGTTAATATGCTTCATCACTTCCTCTGATTCTCATGTTTCTTCTTCAAACTTATGGTTTCTCCACAACACCTTGATTAGGGGTATTATCTTATTTCGTAGAACTTTTTCCCTATGATATAATATCTTCACTGGATTCTCTTCGTTAGAGAGGTCATTATCTAATGGTACCACCTCTAGTTTGAGTACATGAAAAGGTTCAGGTATGTACTTCCTCAAGAGTGATACATGGAATACAACATGTACTTGAGATAGGTTCGGTGGGAGTGCTAGTTGATAATCCACTGCTCCAATGTGATTAAGGATCTAAAAAGGGCCAATGTACCTTGGACTATGCTTTCCCTTCTTAAAAAATTTCATAACTATATTTCATGGTGATATGTAGATGAATACCATGTCTCCAACATCAAACTCTAGGTCTCATAGATGATTATCAACATATCTCTTTTGTCGACTCTGATTAGCTTTAATGTGTTATTGGATGGTCTTAACCTTTTCTACTATTTCTTTGACCATTTCTGGACCTAGGAGTTTTCTCTCCCCAACTTCATCCCGACATGTCGGTGTTCTGCACCTCTTCCCATAAAGGGATTCATAAGGATCCATTTGGATGCTTGAGTGAAAACTGTTGTTGTAAGAGAACTCAACCAGAGGACGATGTTGATCCCATCCTCCTTTTAAGTCCATTGAGCATGCTCTCAATATTTCCTCAAGTGTTTTGATAGTTTTCTCATATTGTCCATTAGTTTGAGGATGATAAGTCATACTAAAGTTCATCTCAATATTTAGAGCATGTTGGAGACTTTTCCAGAACTTATAGTTGAATCTTGGATCTCAATCGGATACAATCGATAGTGGTACTCCATGCTTCCTTACCACTTATCTGATGTATATTCATGCCAGTTTATCCAATGAGAAATCCTTTTGAATTAAAATTAAGTGTGCAGTCTTTGTAAGATGATCCACAACAAACCAGATAGCATTGTTTCCTTTAAATGTCCTCATAAGTCTAGTAACAAAGTCCATGGTGATGTTCTCCCATTTCTATGTTGGTATGGGTAATGGTTGCATCATCCGCTTAGACTTCTACCTCTCCGCCTTCACTTTCTAACATACCAGGAACTTTGATGTATACTCAGCAGTCTCCTTATTCATGTTATCCCACCAATAATGCTCTCAAAGATCTTGATATATCTTTGTATTTACTAGGTGAATGGAGAAATTAAAACTATGTGCATCATCCAAAAGTCCATTATTTAACTTTGGATTTGATGGAACACATAGTCTTGACCCATATCTCACAATTCCTTATTCATTAAAATTGAACTCTAAGGATTTCCCTTTTATGATAGTTTCCAATTTCTTATGAATTCCCACATCATCCTTTTGAGCATCCTTTAACCTTTCCAAAATAGATGGTTGAACAATAATTTGTGAAAGTATTGATGATGTTCCCTTCTTTATGATTCCCATGTCCATCTTCATCAAATATAAGAAGATTGGATCCTTTTCAATTCTCATCAATGATAGAATCATTGGGTCCTTTCTGCTTAGAGAATCCACCACCTTGTTCGCTTTCCCAGGGTGGTAATGGATTGAGAAGTCATAGTATTTGATCAGCTCTAACCATCTTCATTTTTTCATGTTCAACTCTTTTTGTGTGAATATATACTTGAGGCTTTTGTGATCCATATATATTTCACACTTCTCCCCAAAGAGTTAATGCCGCCAAATTTTTAAAGCGAAGATTACTGCAGCCAACTCCAGGTCATGTGTCGGATAGTTATTCTCATGAACTTTTAATTTTCTTGAATCATAGACAATGACTTTTTCATTTTTCATCAACACTCATCCCATGCCCTTCTTCGAAGCATCACTAAATACCACAAAAAGTTCTCCACTTGTGGTTAGTGTGAGCACGAGCACAATGATAAGCCTCCTTTTCAACTCCTTGAAGCTCTCTTCGCATTCATCACTCCAATCAAACTTGACTCCCTTCTGAGTTAGCTTGATAAGAGGTTTTGACAATTATGAAAAAATTCTCACAAATCAATGATAATATCTATCTAACCATAAGAAGCTACAGATATCTGTCACTGGTGTTGGTCTCAGTCATCCCTCAATTGCAGTTATATTGGAGGGATCCATATATATCCTATTGTTTGTGATGATATGACCTAAGAATGATACCTCCTTCAACCAGAACTCACACTTTCTGTACCTTTCATAGAGCTTATCCTTTCGCAAGGTCTCTAGTACAGTGCTTAGATACTCCTCGTGCTCCTCCTTGGTTTTGGATTATATTAGAATATCTTCTATAAAGACTAACATAAATTTGTCGAGGTAATCTATAAAGAATCTATTCATCAAGTCCATGAAGATTTTTGGAGTATTATTGATTCCAAAAGTCATTACTACGAATTCATAGTGCTCGTACCTTGTATGAAAATCAGTCTTGGGGATATCCTCCTTCTTCGCCCTTACTTGGTAATATCCCGACCATAGATCCACCTTAGAGAAGTATTGTGCTCCACGTAGCTGATAAAACAAGTCATCAATTTGGGGTAGAGGATACTTGTTCTTTATCGTTATTTTGTTGAGCTCATGATAATCAATGAAAAGACGCATTGACCCATCCTTCTTATTGATGAAAAGGACTGGTTCACCCCGCGGTGAAGCACTTGGGTGTATAAACCCTTTATCCAAATTCTTCTGTAGTTGTTTCTTTAGCTCCTCAAGCTCCACAACATCCATTCTATATGGAGTCTTGGATATTGGAAATTCCCTAGGTATAAGATCAATCGATAATTCAACATCTCTTCTAGAATGAAGACCAAGAAATTTCTTGGGAAACACTTCAGTGAATTCCCTCACAATAGGCATGTCTTCAAGGATGGTTTATATTAGGTCCACTAGGTTAGATACCCTGATAGGGGGTGAATCAGGGTATGAAAAATTAAAACAAATTCCCCTATTGATCTTGTTTCATTGTTAAAAAACTTCATTCTCTCTCCTTCCCATTGTAGAGTATGAACAAATCTTAAATCAATCATAGGAAAAAACAATTTTACTTGGTTCACCCTCACTGGGTTACGTCCAAGGAGCATACACTGGTAATGTGCTGATGTACCAAATCCACTAAAAGTTCACTACTGTTTACAAAGTTTGGAGTAGACTCAGTGTCCCTCCTGGTTTACAACCAATCACAATTTGAAAGCTCACTGCTCTCTCAACTGAAGAGAGCTCACTACTACTTCATAATACCCACTCACAGTTTAAAGACGTGTAGGTCCTTTCATTATATCTAATGAATTCATCATCCACTGTATGTAGATGCTTTATTAAAGTCTAATTTTCATCCACTGATGAATACCCCTTTACCACAGGTGTACTGGGGAACTTCCAACATTCACATAACCCTAGGGTGACTTTTGTGCCCCTTTAACTAGTGTGCAACCTCTACCTTTGTTGTGGGAAAACCAACTTGCGCACCAATTTTATACTTTCATGCCACTGCTTGCGCGCCACCACTTGTGTTCCACTGCTTGCGCACCACAATAATTGTGCACCACAATACATGTGTGCCACAATACTTGTGCACCACAATACTTGTGCGCCACAATACTTGTGTGCCACTGGCTATGCCCCTCACTACTTGCACGCCACTCAGAACTTGTGCACCACTTACACTTGCGTGATCATAGCTCGTATTTTCTCTAAGTTTTGAGTTTAGTTGTAAATGAGTATGGGTATCCCTCTATTTATAATCATTTTGGGGACCCTACGCGTGAGGTTCACTGCTCACCTTGCGTGCAGCTTCGTAACTTGCATGCCCCTTCTTGAATTGTGTGCCCATTGATGAATTGTGTGCCACTTATTAACTTTCATGCCATTTTCTTTCCCTTGTCCTATTTTGGGGTGATGAAATTGAAATATGTTTTTCACACCCCTTCTTCACTTGCACGCCAATTATTAACTTGCGTTCCACTTAATGACTTGTGCACCGCTTCTTCACTTGCACGCCACTTCCTAAATTGTACTCCACTTTCTTTCTTTTGTCATATTTTGATGTGATGATCTTGAAAATATGACTTACACGCCACTCCAAGACTTTCACTCCCCTTTATGACTTGTGCGCCACTTCATGACTTGCATCCCACTAAATGACTTTCATGCTAATTCTTCACTTTCACACTAATTTCTTTCCTTTTTCATATTTTGATGTTTGATTTTGAAATATTCCTGGTGCACAATATTTAAATCACCCACTTTGTCAACAAACACAATCACTTCAAAAATTATTCAATGATACCTTGAGGGATTATTTCCCAAAAATATCCCCTTTTGGGTTTGTTGACAACACTTTCATAATTTGATACCTCGTTAAAGATTCTTCAATCAGTAACCACCATTCACCTCTTGAGATTCTGATAGTGATCAAATATTTACTCAAAACATACTCTAAGCCCACATGAGCAATGCTCGGAGTGAGAAATAATAGTATAATGAAAATTTCATCAATGAATCACTTCATTCCTAAAACCAATTCTTGAAACCAATCAACTGCTTTCATCACGAACCTCAGCTATCATGATATATCTTCTTTGATCGATCACTTCAAGCATCATTAAATTTAAAACTCCTACTCCCCCTATCTCACTACTCCATCTTCTAGCTTCTCCCCGTGTCTTTGATTAAGAAATTTTCTCCCTTCTTTAGCCATAGTTTCTCCCCCTTTAGGAGATACTCTTTCTCCCCCTTTTTCAATGAACCAAAAGGTTGATCCTTTGTGGTTTGAAACATAGTAGAGAACACATATCATTACATTAGGCAAAAACACACCATACCTCGGGGATAGGGGGAATCAACATCCACACTCTTTCAAGTATGGGGGGTCAACTGAACTCCTAGATCCAATAGAAGCCTCTTGAATGCTTCCATGGGTAAGGCCTTCGTCATAATATCATCAACTTATAGCTCTGTAGGAACATATTCTAACTTCACTAGCCCATTAAACACCTTCTCCTTGATAAAATGATACTTTATTTAAATGTTCTTGGTCCTTAAATGATGGATTTGATTTTTTCTATGATTTATAGCACTTGAGTTGTCACACTAAATTCTTATCAGAGCCTACACTATCATGCCCATGTCATCAAGATGTTGGTTCATCCATAATAATTTTGTGCATGCTTGCATGGCTATAATATACTCAGCTTCTGTGGTGATCAAGAAAATTCAATATTGTTTCTTGCTCAACCAAGAAATACACAATCTACCAAGATAAAAATCACCTCCAAATATTGATTTCCTGTCATCTGCTGAACCAGCCCAATCTGCATCTGTATATCCCAAAAGCTCTGGTTGAGATTTGTCACTATAAATTAAGCCAAAATCAATTGTTCCCTTGATATATCTAAGTATTATTTTCATTGAAAGCATGTGACTTTCCTTGGTATTACTTTGATATCTCACTTCTTGGCATGTGGAGAATACAATGGCAGGCCTTGTTGCAGTCAAGTATAGTAAACTTCCAATAATTTTCCTATATTCTGTGATATTAATCACCTTGCCTTCATCATCTTTCGACAGTTTCATCTAGGTAGCAAATGGATTCTTCATTTCCTTAGAATTATCCATTCCAAATCTCCTCAGAACCTCCTTATAATATTTTTATTGAGAGATAAATGTGTCATTTCTTTATTTTTTTACCTGTAAACCAAGGAAAAATAACAGCTCACCAATCATAGATATTTCAAACTCGTGTTTCATGAATTCTGAAAACTGTCTGCACTATGCTTTATCTAGTCCTCCAAATATTATATCATCAACATATACCAGCACCATCATCCTTTGATTACTATAATTTTTCACATATAAATTGCAATCAACTTCACCATGCTGGAAAATGAGTTCCTTCAAAAATTTATCTAGCCTTGAATACCATTATCTTGGTGCTTGATTCAACCCATACAGAGCCTTCTTCAGCCAAAAAACTTTGTTCTCGTCTTCATGAATGAGAAAACCATATGGCTGCTCAATATACACTTTTTCTTCTAGATCCCCATTCAAAAATGTTGACTTGATATCCATCTAAAAAACTTTGAAATTCCATTGCACTGCAATGTCCAAGAATAATCTGATTGTTTCTAGCCTTACCACAGGTGAAAATGTCCCATCAACATCAATACCCTCTATCTGGGAGTATCCTTTACACACAATGCGTGATTTGTTTTGGATCACAACACCATCTTCATTTATTTTTTTGCGAAAGACCCATTTTGTCCCAATGACATTCTTATATCCCAGCCTCATGAAAATCTCCCAAGTCTAATTATTCTCAATCTAGTCTATTTCTTCATTCATTGCCTAAACCTAGTTTTCATCTTCAGTTGAATTAGAAAAACATTTAGGTTCAACTTAAGATAAAAGTGATGTATGTTGTAGTGAATTCATTCTTCTTGTCTGAACTAACATTTTCTAATCACCAATGATATTATTCTTGTCAATTTTGGCTTGACTCTTTGTCTTCTTTACAGATACATACTTTACTTCATCTGTATCTTCTTCTGAGTTAGCATCTACTAAATTTGTGCCTCCTGTGTTACTTTCTTCTTCATCACTTTCATCAAGAAATTTTTCACTATTCTATTGAGTATTATCTTCATTTTCCACAACAATGAAATCATTACTCTCAACTAATTTTCCCAACCTATTTTTAAATCATTTTTATGCTTTGATTTTTCCTGAGTAGCTAAGTAATATCCCCTCATCTCCATATGACTCAAATTTTATATGTTTTTCTTTTCTGAGAATGAAGCACTTACTTCCAAATATTCAAAAGTATTTCACTGTTAGCTTCTTTCCATATCACATCTCATAAGGAGTATTTCCCTCCTTCAGACACAACAGAGCCCTGTTAGAAATGTAGACTGGTGTTAATAATACTTCCAAAATTTCTCTGGTAGGTATTTTTCTATAAGCATCATTCTGTCCATATAGCTGATGATTTTATTTCTCCTTTCAACCACTCCATTATGTTGGGGAGTTCTTACTAAAGAAACTTGATTCCTTATCCTGTGTTTCTCAAGATAGTCTTCCACCTGACTGTTTGTGAATTTTGTACCATTGTCAGTATGAAACTTTATAATTTTCTGCCCAATCATCCTTTCAGATTCCCTCTGATACTGTTTTAGGCAACTGAACACATAGGACTTATGGTCAATGACAAATACCCATGCCATTCTGCTATAATCATCAATGAACAGAATGAAATACCTCTTTCTATCAATTTCTCTTGGTAAGATAGGTCCACAAACATCAGCATTCACCAATTGAAGCACTCTTGTTGACTTATTTTCCTTTTTCCCTATAGAATAACTGCACCATCTCTTAATTTGACGATACACATATTTTTAGTAAACCTTATAGAATGCCTTGAGTCACAAAGTTGACCGATGCTTAGCAAATTGTGACTGAGACCTTCTACTACTATGACATCAGCATGCCTTATTTCTTTTCACCCAAACTTGGCCTTTCCCGATCCAATAATATTCAGGCCTTCATCATTTCCAAACTTGATGACTCCTTCTTTGTCATATTTTATGCTTGTAATAAGATCCTTATTACCTGTCATGTGAGATGTGAAACCGCTATCAAGGATCCATACACCAAAGCGGTCTGATGCTTTAAGGGAAATTTCTACAACCACTTCCTTCTCAGCTCTTTTCTTCTGGATCAATTCCTTTGAATTCATACTCAGAATGGATTTACAATCATGATCTTCCTCAGAGTATGATGGAACAGCTTCATCCTGAAGAGATGCAAATCGATTTTTGTGTTTTCATCTCATTTGTTGATTCTCTAATTTGATGTTTGCAACTACTTGGGATCTGTTTTGGAAAATTATTCTACATTATTGATGTACAGTATCTATCCATTTTCCCAAATCCTCCACACCAAAAAACAATGTATCTTAAAATATGTTCTATAATATTGTGCTCTATTTGGCTGTCATTGTTTCTCTTTTTCCCTTCGATATCTCTTAGATATGGAACATACATTATGTGAATGTCCCATATTTATACAATAATAACACCTAATTTATGGTTCATTCTTGTGTGTCACTTCTAGACTTCTAATTTCCCCTTGGGTTCTCTGAATCTTATGATTTTGTTTTGTACCCAAATCAATCTTCAATTTTGGAGCGAGTTCTTTCTATCTGAATTCAACTTTCACAGTTTTTTGTTTTTGGTCAAGTCCTACATCAACCTTAACATCTGAACACAATTTCTACTTATTTTCTACTTGTATATTATGCTCCACTTTTAACTTTTTAGACTTCTGAAATATTTTATTTGCTGGTATAATACTAGGAGTCAAGATTTGTTCTTAATCCTTTACTTTTCTTCATAGACTGACAACTTCTTCTTCAATTTCTTCGATACACTTGATTTAATATTTCATTGTGTTATTCAAGCCATCGATCTCCCTTTTCTATTCTTCAACCTTGAGTTTATGTTCATCAACCTTTTCTGATCTCTCTGGCCTAGAGGACTTAAAATTTTCAATTTCTTTTACCAGCTTAGACTTATCTTATTCATGTTGTTTCATATAGATTTTGGAATCATGTACCAGTTTTTTGTATTTCTTCATTTTTTCTCTCCAATCATCTATCTCCTCAAGAGCTACTTTTAATTCAGCTTCCATATCAACTCTTCCTTAAACTTTTTATTCTTCTTCATCAGTATCAGTTTCTTCCTTTTTATGAGATCTATTGACAACTACCACTATAGTATTTTCTCCATGATCTTTTCAGTTCTCTATCTCTTCAACCTCCTCAACCTTAGACTCATCTAAACTTTCATATTCTTGTGAAATAGGATTCTTTTTCTTAAAGAAATTTCTCTTGAACAATTTATTGCCTTTCACAAAGGTTGAAGACTTCTTCTTGGGAATTTCAAATTCATCCTCACCGTCTTCTTGGAACTTCTTGGGGTATCTTGCCGCAAGATTTCCAATCTTTCCACATCGAAAATATGCTATTGTAAGTTTCCCTTTTAACTTTCCTTTTCCTCTTTATAGGTTTGAGGAAAGGAATGACATCATCTCATCTGTCTCTTCATCTTCTTGAGAATATTCAATGGTGATATTCTTTATGGACTTGAATTCCACCTATTTAGATTTCCCCTTTTCCACGGTACCATTATCATCATTTCTCATTTCATATGCAACAAGTGTGTAATGAAGGTTATCCAATGTTATCTCTTTCGGGTCTTTATCTTCCAAAACTGAAACTTTCGCATTGAACTGAGATGGAAGTTTTCTCAAGATGCGCTTCATAATTTTTGTGTCTTCAATAACTTCACTAATACCTCACATATATTCCATAATGATATTTACCCTATCAAATAATGCATCAACATACTCATTTGGATTCATTCATAGATCTTCATACTTGTTCCACAGAACTTGCATCTTTTCCTCTCTGGCCTTTGTATCTCCTTTATATATGTTCTATAGATTTTACCACATAGCATGTGATGTTTTACATGACATCACCATCATATATATTTCATTGGATAGGGCTCCCCTAAGGCATTTATTCCCTTAGTGTTAGCATTCAGTTCCCTTATTTCATCCTCTGATAACGCACCATTATTGATGTCGGCTAAGATACCATGCATCTCTGCTGTAAACACATCCATTCCCAAAGATCAGAAGTAGTTTTTCATCTGATTCTTCCATAACTAAAAGTTGTTCCCATCGAATATCAGAATACCTTTATGATTGGTGACCACTATTGAGATAGAAACACTGATATCAACCTTTCACTCTAATACCAATTGTTAGGTCCACTAGGTTAGATACCCTAAGAGGGGGGTGAATTAGGGTATGACAGATTAAAACAACTGACCCTATTGATCTTGTTTCATTGTTAAACAAAACTCTATTCTCTCTCTTTCCCATTGTAGAGTATGAACAAATCTTAAAGAAAATCACAGGACACAATAATTTTACTTGGTTCACCCTCATTGGAATACATCCAAGGAGCATACACCGACGATGTTCCAATGTACCAAATCCACTAAAAGTGCATTGTTGTTTACAAAGTTCGGAGTAGACTCACTGTCCCTCCTGGTTTACAACCAATCACAATTTGAAATCTCACTACTCTATCAACTAAAGAGATCTCATTGCTACTTCAGAAGATCTACTCATAGTTTAAAGACGTGTAGGTCCTTTCATTATCTATAATGAATGCATCCTCCACTGTAGGTAGATGCTTTATTGAAGTCCAATTTTCATCCATGGATTAATACCCCTTTGTCATAGGTGTACTGGGAAACTTCAAACTTTCACGCAACCCAAGGGTGACTTTTTTGATCCTTTAACTAGTGCATAGCCTCTACATTTGTTGCAGGGAAACCAACTTGCATGCCAATTTTATACTTGTGTT
Source organism: Viscum album (assembly GCA_963277665.1). Taxonomy (NCBI): domain Eukaryota; kingdom Viridiplantae; phylum Streptophyta; class Magnoliopsida; order Santalales; family Viscaceae; genus Viscum; species Viscum album. Next base: position 471,335,608 of record OY728132.1, read on the forward strand.
CCACTACTTTCTCACCACTACTTTCACGCCACAATACTTTCACACCAAAATACTTGCGCGCCACAATACTTGCATGCCACAATACTTGTGCGGCACTACTTGCGCGCCACTGCTTGCACACCACTCCTTGCGCACCACTGCTTGCGCCCCACTCCTTGCATGCCACAATACTCATGTTCCATAATACATGTGCACCATAATAATTGCATGCCACAATAATTGAACACCACAATACTTGTGTGCCACTGGCTGCACCCCTCACTACTTGCACGCCACTCAGAACTTGTGCGCCACTTACACTTGTGCGATCAGAGCTCAGATTTTCTCTAAGTTTTGATCTTCATTGTAAATGAGTATGGGTATCCCTATGTTTATAGGCATTTTTAGGACCCTTCATGTGAGGTGAACTGCTCACCTTGCACGCCACTTCGTGACTTGTGTGCAGCTCCATAACTTGTGTGCCCCTTCTTGACTTGCGCGCTCATTGATGACTTGTTCTCCACTTGTTAACTTGCACGCTGCTTTCTTTTCTTTTTTATATTTTGGGGTGATGAAATTGAAATATGACTTTCGTTCCTCTTCTTCACTTGCATGCCAATTCTTAACTTGTGCGCCACTTAAGGACTTGCGCACCGCTTCTTTACTTGTCCACAACTTCCTGACTTGTGCACCACTTTCTTTCTTTTGTCATATTTTGATGTGATGATCTTGAAAATATGACTTGTGTGCCACTCCAATACTTGTGTTCCCCTTTATGACTTGTGCACCACTTCATGAATTGCACGCCACTAAATGACTTGTGCACCACTAAATGAATTGTGCGCCAAGTCCTCACTTGCGCACTAATTTCTTTCCTTTTTCATATTTTGATGTCTGATTTTGAAATATTCCTAGTGCACAATATTCAAATCACCTACTTTGTCAATAAACACTATCACCTAAAAAATGCTTCAATGATACCTTGAGAGATTTTTTCCCAACAGTTGCTTCCTTAGACTCAATCATCTGAGCAAGATACACATGCTCATAGGACATTAATATCCTTGCTTGAGATGATGATTCTAAGGAAGATTCATCCTCCTCCTTAAACTTCTATATAATTAGGGGTTTATTTTCCATTTGGAGAGTGATTTCCCTCTCATGAAAATTTATGTTGGCTCTATATAGGGAAATTCAATCCATGCTAAAAATTGAATAAAATTACACCAGAGGGAGTATGAAAAGGTTCATCAAGAAGTTCATACCACAAATTGTTATATGGGAGGAGTTATATTCATCGGATGTAATGATTTCCCCATTTTCTATTCTCACCAACATCTCTACTTTCATTATTTGTAGTGGTGTTGATATTGTTCTACTAAACTTTCGGGATATAAAAGAATGCGTAGAACCAGAATCAAAAAGTATGTTCTCTATTATTGAATGAATAACTATTGTACCTATCACCACTTCATTGTCAGGGTTCTCTTCGGTGGTAGTGATGGAAAAATATTTCCCTTTCTGCCTTCGAGTTTGTTGGTTGCCTCTGAAAACCCTTAGCTTAGGGCACTAATTTTCAAAGTTCCCTGGTTCTTTGCAGTTGAAGCAATAAACTATGCGTTGAGGTTCGAATGAATCATTACTATCCTCTATCGTAGTAGTGGGTTTTTATTTACGATAGATAATGGCTAGGTTCCCTTATCTTCCACACCTAAATAATTTCCTCGTCCCCTTTAGGAAATTTATGGGGTGCTTCTTTATACACCTTTGTCAAGTGGGGTGCTGGAATTTCTTAGCACCGTTGGATTTATCCATCAGACCACCAAAATTAAAGTCCACCATATTCTTCTTATCCCCATGATACCCTTGAGATTTGACGATCACCATATCAAAATTAAGGGAACATCAGACAATTTCCTCATAGTTATCAAAGACACGGATCGCTAGGTCTTTCCGTAGGCTAGGTTTTCTCCCACCAAAGAAGTGGTCAACCTTGAATTCAGGGGTAATGAAAAATACGGAGGCATATCGTGAAAGCCTTGTGAATTTTTCATCGTATGCTCTGATGGATTTGTCATCTTTTTTCTTAATTTAAAGTAATTCTCTTTCCATATTAAGTTGAAGGGTGCGAGGAAAATATTTATCGAAAAACTTTTTCTAGAAATCCTTCCATTCCAATGCCTCAATATCTTCCTAAGGCTTCATATTTTTTATCAATGTACACCATTGATCAGCTTCACCCTCCATACAATAATCATCCAGAAGAACCTTCTCTTGTTCAAAATATTGAAGCATGTAGAAGATCTTTTCAATAGAGTTGATCCATTATTTGGTGATTGAGTAATCAGATGATCCATTAAAATTATGAGGTCTTTGTCGCATGAAGCTCTCAATTGCAGCTTGTTATTTCTTATGGGGGTTGAAAATTCCTCTTTACCCATGTTTCTATTCAAAACTAGAGTTAACTGAGAGATTATCATGATAAAGTTTGTGATTCCCAATCCCATCAGATTGGGCATCTCATTAGAACAGTCATCACATTGATCTTCACATCGGTTGTTATGTTGAGTCCTCTTATTATCGGCCATTAACTGAAATAAAAGGAAATTTAGGGGTAAAACATAAAGGAGAATCCAGTGAAAAATGGGATAGCTTATAAATTACATTTATTTCCTTAACTTATTAATTTATAGGATTTAACATATGTTATCCATGATCTACTTCCCAACATATATTCTTAGGGGAATTTTTTTTATTCCCTTAATAATGGTTCATACTAAGATTATGAATTTACCAAAGCATATCCCCCAAGAGTGTCGTAACCAATAGTATAGAAATTCCCATTGTCCTATACTAGTTCCCATTTGAGTCTAGCTCAAAGCGGTGTTTTCAGTTTTTACCTATAGATACATTTGTGCCAAAGCCACCTCTACTTGTTTGTATCCAGATAGGGATGTATTTTCTTGATAACGCACTTACTCTATACTCACCAAAATGTAGGGTTGTTTTTATTATGATTAGTCTTATCCCTAAGGATTTCACTAGGGTTTTCTAATCCTAATCCCAAAAATAACCAAACCTATCCTTTGATACCAACTATAAAAACTCTGCTCTTTATTATACACTTAAACATGATTTATTACATAAACTTTCACTTAAGAAAACTCTGAGGATTGAGTGGTCTAGTGTATTGAAAAATTAGGAATGTTACATAACAACTTATAACATAAAATACAACATCTTTATTGAAAAATTCTTTTACATGACCACAACATTCCTTTGTACTTATAATTGCATGGGATAACCTAAGGACATGCATAAGAAAAGGGTGAGCTATAAAGCCTGGTAAGGGAGTAAAAAAGGAATAAAATGAATAATATAGTACCTATAATGAAATAGGCATATAAATGGAGCACAAGAGAAACATGAACATAAAGTAATGATATGGAATTATTATCATAACATGGAAATGTGGCAACAACATTTAACATGATATTAGCATGATCCAAGGCTCATTTCACATGGAGCATGAGTAAACCCTCATTGCACTTGAATTAGCATAAGTAAATGATAATTTCACTTTAATTAACATGATTAAACTCTCATTGCACTTGAAATATCATGATAATAATCTTTACCTAATGCATTGGAGCGCTATCAGGGTGCACCCTTTATAAATATTTCATTTCATGCATAAGTGTGCCACATGGATCATACAACATGGATTCATTAAACATAATAATTTATTCCATGAATAAGAGATGTGGAATACATAAATGTAATTCCTCAATCAAAAATTACATGTTCATAAAGGTGAATACCCTTAATAGATAAATGGGTATGGTATTCACTTACACGATGATTTTAGCATGGGAACTTTTGGTGTAACTTCGACAGCATAACGACGTCAAATAGAAATTATAAAATGGGTTGATGAGAGAGAAAGGGGTATATCATAATTTATACATGAAATGGACAGTAATGGGTTTATGGAACATAATATCCCAACATATGTAATAGAATTTAGATGCATAATATAAAATAATTGCTTGAATGTAAATGAGAAGATAGAAATTCCTTACGGAATTTTGGCATGGTAACGGGTGTATATGGGAGGCATTAATGAGGGATAAATAGGTCTCTAATCATTAAAAAATATTAAGGGAAGTATGGGGGAGGTGATAAATCATACCCCAACATTTTTAATTGAAAATAAAAGGGTATAACAATATAAATAAATTTTTTAAAAAATGAGAAACGAATAAATCCTTCACTTGGAAGTGTGATCCCAAAGGCTTGGGAGAGGCTTGAGAGAGGCTGGGAGCTTTGGGAACCTTGGTAGTATTATATAGAGAGTAGGGTAGAGTTTTTTCGAGCTCCGATGGTTTTTATTGAAGAGTAATGGGATATTGAGTGGGTTTATATAGGAAAGAAGAAAGAATTGTTTATTATTTAGGTTTTGAACACTACACATTAAACTAATCAAAACCACAAACCATCCCATGGTTTTTGCCCATGGTTTTTTCCAAATTGGAGTATAAAATAATATTTTATAAGTCCAATGGCCTAAATTATTAAAATTTTAGGCTTTATTATTTGTATGTGAGTCACACTCTCAAGGAAATCATTTTAAAAAGTTAAAATATTTTATAAGACTTGGAGGGTCACTAAGGCACCATAAAATTTATCAAAAAAATATAAAATCACATTATTTTAAAGATAAAACATATATTGGCCGAAAAACCTTTTTATATTATTTTATTACATCACTATTAGGTAATTATGATGTCATAAAACACATTATATATTTAAACAATATTTAATTTTTACCCAAATATTTGATTGTCTCAGAAAATTATGAAAAAATCACCGTTAGATAATTTTGAAATCCTGAATACAAAAATGATATTAATTTTATCTAAATAGATTTCTAAATATGTGAATTTTCAATGTTAAAATAAAAACTCATATTTATTTAAAATTCATGGGTTTTGACAAAAATAGTTTTCAAACCTTAATAAAAATTTCAATTGTATTCATAAAAAATTATAAGATCATTTATATTTAATAAAAAGTAATTTAGTAATAATATTTTATTAAAATATTATTTGATTAAAAAATCCATTAATTCATCAAAAATATATTTATTAATTGAATATTAACTAAAAATACTATTTGTTATTTAAAAACCATTTACAAAGTAACAATAATAAAATGAATGTACATTATTTATTCTATACAAAAATAATTAACATAATTATAGTGATGGGGTCTTATTACATAACCCCTTATAACTCCCGCATAAGACCTAAAGGTAAGGTGTGCGATGGTGATGGACTCTTGGGGTGGCTCAGATAACATCATTTGGGTGGTAATCTCTATTAACTTCCACTTCTCTCGTAGGCAGTTTCGTTCAATCTTAACGTGTTGAAGCTCAGCTTGGACTTGGTCAAGAGAGAAGCCCATTGACACTACCTCCTTTCTGAGCTTCAACAAATGGGCTTCGTATGGAGAAATTATATTTTATGAGGTCATCATTTCCTTTGTCTGTGTAAATTGGATTTTTTAAAGCCCTATATTTATACAAATCATGTGATCATTGTTCAACGACTATATTAGCAATAGTAACAATTCTTAACGGTATTTTAAAATCCAAAATCATAAAACCAAGGAAGTGCATATGTCTTATATAACCATTTTACATAATTATACATTTAATCAGATCAAGAGGAATTTTCATTAATAAAAGTTTGGGTCGTTACATTTAGTGAACTTCTAATAATCTCTCACTTACTCTAAAATCCCATAAATACTTTGTGCCAAACTTCACAACTCTTTGTGAATCCATCCAAATATCTATTTTGATACAGTTATATCTAGCTGATTTCATTTTTCAACAAATACTTTTTTCCAAAACTTAATCCTTATCCAAATACCTAACAATGTGACCTAAAAGTCCTTAATAACATTGAAAACAAATATTAAATCTTTATTTCATAGATATAAGAAAAGATTACCCTCTCACAAATCATTGGTGTTACTTAAGCTACTAAGGGGTCTAGTGTGATCTCCATTAAACATACTCATATTTCTATAAAAACATGTACACTACAAGATGTATCATATAAAACATATTTATACCTATGTAATCCCTTTTTACATGAAATTGAGTGACCACTATACATGGAAAAACGTCAATCTGGTATAGGCCATCTCATCCTTTCTTGATTCTTTGAAAAAAACTGATCGGATCGATGAATACATCACATGTTGTAACGTCCCGATTCTGGAATCCACCCATAGGCACCCCATACCCGGTTGGTCACATTGTCTCAAGCGCATTTCCCCGAATGCCATAGGCTGCCGACTAGCAGCAAGGCCCTTGGGTGTGATAGTGGGGAAACTATGCCCTCATTGGCAGAGTACACAATGGAAGTAAACAAATACATAAAAGAGTGGAAGCAGTAATAATATCATACAAAAGTAAACAACGGAATACTGATAGAATAAACTGGAGCACATATATAAAATGATGCATGATAAAAATTTCTAGGAAAGCAGCAAAACAAATCACAATGCTGAAATACAGTACTAAACCAAGTACAAAATAAAAATAGTAATAAGCTCCACAGCATCGCAAGCCTAAGCTTGGTCTCGTGCTCTCTAGCTACACAGCATGTCAAGTACCTAAAGTAGAAGGGTGCTTTCCCTTGTCTATACCCGAAACAATATAATCTTTTTGGGCCCAAAAGCAAGTCCCAAACAGGGTGTGAAACTAAATCCCAGTAGGCAACCACCACGAGATCTGTGCCTAATAGTTTATGAGTATAGGGAAATTAAAAGTATAGGAAACAGTAAACAGGAAAGTACTCAATAGTAAACAATCCACAGTTTCAATATCAAGCAACAACTAACCAAACAGATAAACTCAAACAGGTAACCCTTTAGAAAGTACCCACAGCCTATCCCTTCTGGTTTAGCTTAAGCATATACTCTCTGAGGAAGCACTCATCATCAATACCCCCTATAGTCTCGTATTGTAACTAAAGGTGCTCTAGGGAATCACTTACGTCACATTACCTTTGTGGCCCATGTCAAGGAACTACAGACTCTCTGAGGAAGCACTCAGCATTAATTCCCCCTGTGGTATTGCATCATAAGTAAAACAGACACTCTGGAGAAGCCCTCAACGTCCATTCCTCCTATGGTTTATACACCAGGTTCTCATAGCCCAGTGTAAGTCAAGCAGGTGTAGAAGCGCGTATCAGCCAAGGTAAACCTCAAGAAATACTTGGCTAGAATTCTACAGCATATCAGCATAATAGAACAACAGTCACACCATCCTACAATACTAGGCATAGGAAAGTAAACAGCCGCCTAACAGGCAAACTAGACCCAAAGGGTCAAAACAGGAAAAACATGCATGGGAAACATATCTAAAGCACAGAAATTAACCCTATTCACAATCAAATATCATCTACTTAGGCATACAAGCATAGTAGACAAAAAATAGGGCTAAAAAGGTAAACGCGCAATATCCCATTCATGGGTATTGGGAAAATTTTCACATAAAACTCAAATAATTTCAACAGAAAGGCACAAACCACCAACCTTGGCATTGGGAGATCACTATATGTGAACCTCGAGGCATGAATCACCTTAGACCGTTGAAGATCTACAAAAACGTCTAAAATGTTCAACAGAGGATAACTTGAGGAAGAAGAGAAATCATGTAATGAGGATCAAGAAAAAGAGATATCTTACTGAGGTGATCCCAATGCAACTGACAGTGTTAGATTTGGAGGATGGATGCTCGCTCGGGGGTTCGTCAAAGATCCATGGTCGTACGGAGCACTCAATCGAACGAGACCTAGAAGAAGGGTGTTCTATCCGTCAGACGCGACCCTAGTGCATATAATGAAAAAAAAGTACATGGCATGTACTTTTTAAGTACACGGTGTATACTTGTCATTTTCGTACCCCGCATTAGGCGGCCTCCAGGTCACCCCACATGGCTATGTGTATGGCCAGCACCTGGCTACCTACAGTAACCGAGTACACGGTGTGTACTTAGAAAGTACACAGCGTGTACTTCGAAAATTTCCATAAAAACCACTTTTCCTCAAAAATGACTATAAAAGTAAAAACATACCTGAAAAGAAGATCCAGGTTCTTACACATGTTATTCATTTAACATGTGATGACATCACATGTACCTCATCTAAGTATCTTGAAACATATCATGTGACTCAACTAAGCATGTCCATGTATTTCCTAAATCTAATTAAATCATGGTTTATATGTCTTTACTCATTATACAAGTAGACAAACCCTATCTTGGTTGTGCCCCAGCTGACGATATGATCAAAAACATACCCAACCACCCCCTGATTAGTTAAGTCATAATGACTTTCATAAGAATGGTATCAAAGTATAAAGGTTCTCATGATATGTATCTCACCAACCTTAGGTAATAAGGATTGATAATAAGAACATTCCCTTAAGTATATCAATTATTGTATGGAATTACATGGGATATACTTTGGTGATTCAATCCAAGTAATGAGTCTCTACTTATCACATCATGAATCCATTCTCCATACCATGAATAAAACTATTTATAACATGTACAAGAATATATTAATGCTAATATTAACATATCATCACAAGCCATAATACTCCATGATGATCAGTGATTATGGAAAACTCAAAATCATACTTTGAGAGAGTATTATCATTTGACCATTAATGTAAGATAAATTTCAGCACACATTAATGAATGATAAACAAATATTTACTATATTATAAAAAAACATAAAACATTATTAAACCATTACATAAATCCATTAAGTATCATAAAGGAATAGTTTTCAACACCCTGATATTTTATGAAATATTTTTTTCAAATAAATTTAATTTCTTCTATGTTTGTGTTACACACAATAATGAGTTTAAATGAACAGTGATATACTATTAAAATATTATTATTTAATATGATATTTATCGCATAGATGTTAAATTGAAGGGTATGAATAGTTATAACTAAATTATGAAAATTATATGGTTTACATATGTATAAATAAATTAACTTCTTATCAATTTATTATAAATTAAAATAGAAATAATTTGAAAGTAAAAGAAATGTGTTTTTTTTAACTATTTTTATCCATGTTGTGTGTTTTTATCTTAATAAATTAAAATAAGTAATATTGTTGAATTATTTTAATTAAATTTATATATTATATATTCAATCACATTTTTCATCATTCATCTAATATTTTTATTAATCCTTGGATAAGAATAAATCCAGTTTTATGATTTTGTATTTTTCTAAAAAGTGGTTCTATCACACACTTATTTTAAAATTAATTTTTTGAAACATTAAATTTTTATTTGAAAAAATAATATTCATTTTTAAATCAAAATTTAAAAATTATCCTAGAGTTATTTTTTGATAATTTTATGAAAAGATTATTTTTTTGATGAATAGTGAAAAATACTGATTTTTATTGAAAGTTGCCATTTCGTTTAAAGCATTTAAAATTTTTTATTTTGTTTTAAAATTGTTTTAGAAGTAAAATTATTTAAATTATATTATTAATAATCCAATTTATATCATTATAATAAATTTTATTCTTGATTTTTATATAGAAACATTTTAAACTTTAGAAAAAAAAATTCGTTGGAAAACTATTTTTCATCACATCTACGGGTTTAATTTTAAATAAAATTTTAACAATTCTATGAATTGAATTTGATAAAATGGATTCTATATTTTTAATAATAATAATTCATATTATGTAATAATTTCAAATTAACTTATGGTAAAAATTAATAGTAAAGATAATAAAAATTAATTACTACGGTTAAGGTTAAAATAGGGTTTTGCGTGTTACACGCGCCTGTGTTAAAATTATTTTTTCACACAGATGGGATTTTTATTTTATAAATTTTACTTCATATTTATAATAAATGGGTAAAAATTATCTAATAAGTTTCATTTTATTTTTATTCTTAAAAGATAAATTACCTAGGTAAATAAAAAAACCAGTTATGTGGTGAAAACTAAAATGGTAAGTGAGTAACCTTAGAGGTTAAGGAATGGAATTTTTTAAAAATGTTTTTTTTGAGGTTTTTATCAAACTTATATTCACTAAAATCTATTATTTATAAATTTTTTTCAATCTTGTAGTCACTTAGGTTGAGAGTGATTTCCCATTATTGAATAGTTTTGGGTATTTACAAAAATGTCACTCCTCCATAATTATAAAAAGAAACCTCCTCCCCTTAGTTATTCACACATATTAAGCCATTTTTATCAATAAAAACCTACCAAAATTTCTCCAAAACATAATTATATATATTATATATCTACTGGTATTCCCAAAATATCAACCCTAGGGTCCTTAATAAGATATCCAAAGGAGGTTTTTCTAAGAGAAAGTAATTATCTTCACTAAGCTATTTATTTTCACTTGTTCTATTAACACATTCAATTATGAATTAATAATTACAATATAATAACAAAAATATATAAAATATACTTTTATGTTGTAATTTTTATGGAATAACCTATATTTATCTCCTCTTTCATCAAATGGGAAATGAAACCCTCGATCGTGTGTACGGTGAACTACCGCCTCATAAACCGATGTGATTCGTTTTCCATAACTACCTCTCACAGTTTGATATAATGATGTATTTAAATTATATATATTATATTTATGGACTAATTATACTTATTAATTAAAATATCACATCTAACTTCTTACCTTCCAATCCATTGAAAAACGATAATATCGCTTATGCGTACGTGTGGACTACTGCCTCCACAAAGCTCTGTGATATAGTTTTCATTTTATTTTGACATGGAAGGATATATTTAGTGAATATATATAATATATATTATATAAAAATTATTCTATAAAGGTAAATTTTTATTTACCTTTATTGTTTTCTATTCGTTGAAAAGTAAAAACAACATTCATGTGTACGTAAGGTCTACCATCTCTATGACCATTGTAATTCACTTTTTTGTCTCTAACTTTTATGGATGACTCTAAATATATATATAATTAATATATATTATATTAATATCATGATTAAAATTATATATATTGTGGAACCATAATAAAATTTCAAGTATCAAAACTACCAAATCAAAACATACATGAAAAACGAAACAGTTATCGCCTGAAACAATGATTTTAATAAATAATTGTTAATAAAAAGGTGGTAAAAGGTTATAAGTAAATAGTGTATGGTATGATATATGTTATTATGGATATTTATTATATGTATAATAAATCTATATTTATTATAGAGGAGGTTTGAACTAGTACAAAGAAAATTGATACTTAAGGAAAGGTATTTTCATCTCACTTTTACTTCTGTGAGACACATGTAATATTCACCACTTGTTTCTTTTATGTGGTGTATATTATAACCATAAATGTATTTTATGATTATTATAATGAAAATTATGAAATATAAATATCTATATAAGGTTCTTTCCTTCATGTATATTATAATTAAAAAAATTCCAAAGCAGTAAGGGTTTTATGATATAATCTCATTATTTATCAGGATTGTCTATAATGATTATTTTAATAATGAAATATTATGATCTATATCTCAAGAAACACATGAATTTTATTCTATGCTATTTATTTCTATAAATCACATGTTTTATATTCATTTTCCACTCTTTATATACTCAAGAGTCCAAAAGAAATTTTTTAAGGAAAACTTGACTTTATATCTCTCTTCGGTCGAAAATCATTTCTCTTCTATATCCACGTTTTATTAAAAAAAATCAAGAATGTTTTTACTATTATATAAATGATATTTAAATTAATTTTTATATTTTTTTTAAAATTTTACAAAATGGTTTAAAATTAATCTTCTTTTCATTTTCTAGATGTGGTACTTTTGACCTTTTACCAAAAATGTGAATGGGGCCTTTGTTTTAACATACATGGCATGAATGAAATTTTCTACCATCATAACCACTAAATTATTTAAAGAATATTTTAAAAATTTCAAAGATTACTTTCAATGAAAATTTTTTCTTTAATATTTGAGAATGGTTTATATTTTAAAGAAGTTATTTAAAAATAGAAAGGATATTTTCCTCAAGATTTTTTTTAATGATATTTTTAAGGTATTTCTATTCATCAAAGACAAAAACATCAAATGTTACTTATGATTTACTAGTTTAATAACCTAATTATACCATCCTTATCTTTTCTCTAGATATTTTATGATCATGTTAACAATATGTTTATAAAACCCGCTTATTGTCCATGGGTTATGAAATGATGAAAAGATGAAATGTTTATGAAACTTGTTTCTTTTTCATGGTTTGTGCTTAATGAAATGATTATAAAACCCATTTCCTTCTTTATGGGTTATGATATGATACATGTTTTATGATATTTTGGAACACATGTGTATGATTTTCATTATGTTATGAGTGGGACCATAATTATATAGCCCTTCAATGCATTAGGTAAAGATGGATAACTCATGAGGTAAATATGTTATGCGTGAACCAGATTTTAGGTTCACAATTTCAAGAATAGGCTTGGTTTTCTTGTCTATAAGATTAAACATGGACCTAGTTTTCATTTTCATAAGTTTATGTGTGGATCTAGATTTCATTTCCATAAGATTATGTGTAATGAACCAACCAAGGACACCCTCAAACCTAGAACCCGAACTGATCTGTCACATACCCAAAGGGCGTTCCCAATCCCCATGGGCTAGCGATAAGAACTTGGGCATCGAACAAAAAACTAGAGAGAATGATTTAGCCCAACCTGAATAACCACATGGAATATATATACTAAAAAAGGAACATGAGAAGATTAACAAGGTATATATGCCATAACTATAATAAAAACCTCAGAAACAGACCAAAACAAATGCAGCTAAAACTCCAAAGGACAAGTCGAACTACAAAGGACCCAAACCAAACAGCTACTCCAAACAATAGCATAGAAAAACTCCCACCATCTCACCACCATCTACCCAAATATCCGAAAAAAACCTTGTTGCCTCATTTTGGCACCTTTCCTTTACCTGCACTGAAATAAAAACAAAGTTCTATGCACCACCGAAGAGGTGCACAAGGTTTGATCTAACTAGATCAGTAGGATCCCACCCAGGTGTTCCATAATAATCTTCTGCATAAAAATTCTTGTATGCTCATTTTAAGTAAAAAGTGTCATGATAAGAAGTAAAGTAGTTTTATAGAAAACATGATAAACATTTCCCTTTTTCCATAGTTCTACACAAAATCAGGTATATCATTTTCAAAGAACATTTTTTATATCATCTTTTACAAGAAAAAACCTGCATATAAAGTCTAACTCATAAATCCAAGCAATATAAAATAGAAGAATAAGTATCACAACACCAAGGAATACTACAGGTCTAGGTCACAGGCTACTTGTACCATAATAATCAAATTCACAAACCATTTCCTAGAATAACAAGCCTAGGAATAAGAGGAATACCCCATGAGTAAACCCCCCAACAATGTCAATATCAATCCCCTATAACAATAGGCCAAGGAAATATAGTAAAACCCTAGAAAACATCCTTGATAATCAAAAAACAATTGATGATGGCCTCAATATAGACCTTCCACCAAAGTACCCAAGGTAGCCCATGTGATCTTTTTCACAATTCATTTCAATGATTTGAAAAAAAAATAAAAATAATTTTTAATTTCATTTTAATGCTTCAAAAATACCCCTTTTCTATTCTATTTATTGATAACTATGGAAAACCCATTTTTAATTAAAAAATCTTCTCAATACACACGCAAAAATCATGATAATATTTCATTATGAATTAATTTGTAAAGAAAAATAACAAGATACATTATCATAGGCTAGAGACAGAACCACCTACCTCAAAAATTGGGTCGCACATGCCCATAATGGAATCCAAAATAAATGAAACCTAACACCATTAATGAAGTCCCTAGAATAAAATCCCCACATCTTAGGATTGGTCTAATTTAGAAAACATGGGGTCAGCAGAAAAGTAAAACACTGCATACTACAAGAAGGGATGTCTGCCACACCACAAATAACTAAGAAACAGCCTCTGAAACAAGATCTCACAATGGATATAGAAGAAGAAAATAGGAACATCCAACTTATATCAACAGATCCAATACCGTAATACTAGGGTTTTTTCGTGATCACTTGCAATGAAGAAGTGGAAAGATCACATACCCGGAGAGATGCACCACAACTGCAACAGAGATACAACACTGAATGGGTTGATCTAAATGGACTAGATTCTCTCAAAAATGCCTGGTAAGAACTCTAAGTCGAGAAACAAGGTCCTAGAGAAAATAACTAAATCCAAAACAGCTGCTTTCCTGCTTTAAAAACTATATACAGCCTATTTCACAATGTGTAATATAGTTACACGCCATGAAATCCATGGTGTACAGGTACGCTGAAATTTTTTTTACCTTAGATTAAAAATATGTTGTTTAAATAATTCATGATTTGAAACCACCCTTCATGATGTGTAAACTTTCTATACATGAATCCCCTTTCACAACTTATACCCACCAAAAATTACACGGTGTGTAACCTAGTTACACGGTGTGAAATGATTCTACATCCTGTAGAAAAACTAGTTAAAGTTGAAAGTCCAAAAAAACTCTGAATTCACCAATATAGGTATCCTACCAATATAAAATAATATAAAAACCACAATGAGGTTAAGGGAGTACCTGAAAAAATGGTAATGGGATGTCACAAACTCCCCACCATAAAGACTTTTAGTCCATGAGAAGTCATGTGGAAGATGTAATACCTAGAAAAAGATGAGGCCACTGCTCCCTCGTCAACAACTCGTACTCCCAAGTCTCATGAGAATCCAATCCTTGTTTCTATAAAACTCTGACCAACAGAATCAAATTCCCACACAAGACTTTCACTTAAGATTCAACGATCTCAACTGGTTTCTCCAAAACAGAAACATCTAGCTCTAACTCAATTTCTTCCCAACTCAAAATGTGAGTGGGATTAGGATGGTATTTCCTAATCTAAGACATGTCGAAAACATCATGAATACATATCAACTGAACCGTAAATGTTAAACGATAAACAACTTGTCTGATCCACTCAGTGACCTCAAACGGTCTCACATATCTCAGAGGAAACTATCCCTACTTTCCAAGTCGATGATGGCCCAACTAAGGAGAAAATTTTAATAAAACCCAATCACCTATGGAAAACTCCAAAGGTTGATTCCATTGATACTTAGATGATTTCTATCAACTTAGGGCTATTATCATATGTCTATGTACATCCTGAATCTTGGTGGACGTCTCTTGATCAAAACTTTGTCCAACTAGAGATACTTATCCTACCTCATCCCAAAAAAGATTTGATCTACACAGGCGACCATACAATGCCTCGAAGGGGTCCATTCTTATCAACTACTAATAAATATTATTGTAAACAAAATAAACCAACCCTGGATGGTTATCCCATGATCCTCTAAAATCCAAGACACAAGTGAGGAGCATATCCTCCAGAATCTAAATCACACGCTCCATCTAACCATCTATCTTTGGATGGTAAGTTTTGATTAACTTGACATGAGTTCCCATTTACTCTTTAAGACTCCTCAAAATTCTTGAGGTAAACCTAGGATCCCTATCCGAAACAAAATCATAAGGACTCCCATGTGACCTCACAATCTCTTGTATATATAGTTTACCCAGATTTTCAACTTTAGTGGTGTCTTTTATCAGAATGAAATGAGTAGACTTTGTTGACCGATCAACAAACACCCAAATATCATTTCTCCATTAGGGATCCCACGGTAATCCAACAGTAAAATTCATAGATACCTCATCCTATTTCTAGATCAGCACTGGAAGAGGTTGAAGAAAACCATAAGATTTCAAGTGCTCTGCCTTTATCTATTGGCAGGTGTAACAGTGAGACACAAACTCCACGATGTCACGCTTCATACCCAGCCACCAAAATCGCTACCTCAAGTCATAATACATCTTTTTGTGCCTTTATGAATTTCGTATAAAGAGTTGTGACAATTGAATAAGACTAAAATCCTCACAGATACTGGGATAGAAACCCTTTTCCCAAAGTGAAGCATACCATTTGAGGATAAAGTCCAACCCGAAACGGTCTCCCCGCCATAAATTCTTTCTTGAGTCTTCTGAAACTCACCATCTTGATGTTGACTCTGCAAAATAAACTCTAGGAGAGATGGTGATAACTAAACACTAAGCATAACCATACCTAAAACATCCTTCTGAACATCTAGGTGCAAATGAGAAAAAATCCCTATAAGGTTCCACTCCTCCTTCAATTCCAGAATATCCTGTGATGGTACTTTCCTACTAATAGTGTCTGTAACGGCATTTCCCTTTCTTGGGGTATAGGTGATATCGAATTCAAATGTCAAAATCTATTCTACCCATAATATCTCTCTAAGATTTTAGTATTTCTAAGAAAATATATAGCTTAGAATTTTATGATCAAAAAGGACTATGAACCTTTCCCAAAAAGATAGTTTTGTCAACATTTAAGTACATTCATGACTGTGGAATTATCTAAATCATGAGTGGGGTAATTATTTTCATGTGGCCAAAGATGATAAGAGTATTAAGCTACTATATGGTTATCTTTCATAATCATGCAGCCCAAACTAGCACCAGAAACATCACAAAACACAACATACCCCTTTCTAGTCTTAGGTAAGATCAGAATACGAGTTGATTTCAAAAGCCTTTTCAGTTCATCGAAAGAAGACTAACACTTCACATCACATGTTAATTTCACCGCTTTATTGGTGAGAGTAGTCAAAGGTGATTCCATCTTAGAGAAGTCCTTGAAAAATCGTCGGTAGTATCTATAAAGACCAAGGAATCTTCATATCTCAAAGACATCTTGTGGTTCCTTCCATGAAAAAATAGAATTTACCTTCTCTGGATCAATTGTTAAGCCATGATTAGAAATTTTGTTCCCCAAGAACTTCACTTCTTGAAATCTAGAAACTACATTTCAAAATTTTTCTATAAAAATAGTGAATTCTCAAAATTTATAAAACCAAACTCAGATGGTTCTCATGCTAATGCTCGGATTTTGAATAAACCGGAATATCATCCATGAAAACTACCACAAAAGTGTCAACATATTTATGGAATATCTGATTCATCAAATCCATAAAAACTAAAGGAGCATGTAAATACCCAGAATTTCCATGTAATTTTTTTTAAAATATATGGGAATTTTACGAGTCCGTGAAAGTTGACAGCGCGTGATTCCGAGGCCCGGTGTGCCCGGAATCAATTTCTGAAGTTTTGTTTGGGTAAGTTTAGTAAATGTACGAGTGGGTTTTTCTAACTTTTGTACGAGTGCTCGGAATTTAAATCTGATGACACCGTTGAACTCACAGCGCTAGTATTCACTGAAGAAAAATTTCACCTCAACGACAGTTGGTCGAGGGTGAAAGTTAGTTTTTGGGGTTTTCCTTGGAAATATTAAAATAAAATAAACACATGTTTTATTTTATTTTATCTTTTATAACGACCCATGTGGAAGTTGTAGGTGGGGACCACCACACCTTAACCTCCCATGAGAGGTTATGTTGGTGGGGCCCACCCGAACCTAACCTCCCACGAGAGGTTACGGTGTGGGGACCACCCAGGACAAAACCCCCAATTAATTAAGGAAAACCTCTCAACTACCTCATAAATGAGGGAGAGTCTCTTGACCTCCCTTAACTTAATGGTTCCACCACACCCCTCTTTTAATGATGTCAACCCTCCCCCTTTAATTAATTGAGCCATATCATTTAATTAAATGCAACAATTTGGATTTTAAACCCATAAAACTAAATAATAGATAATCTATTATTTGGAGGGGCTATCTATTCATTTGTTGGAAAAAGGTTGGCAAAGGAGGATAAGAGCTCTTGAGAGAAAACTCTCCAATAAAGAACGCTTCCTCCATAAAGAATGCTCCACCGATGAAGAACTTCAACCCCGAATTCAACCTTCTTCCTCGGGACTTCCTCTGACGTAGGACATCTTCAACTACGATGAGCCGGCGCACAAACCGACGATCTAGGAAAATTCCAATGTCCATCTTTTCCCAACGATCCGTCTTCTTCCCCGCGACTCCGTCGGCAAAAAACAAACAAGGTAGGGGTTTAATTTTATTTAAGTATGATTTATTCTCATGTTCTTACTTTTTTTAAAAATGAAGAACGAGGATGTTTTACTTTTGCAGGAGGGTTTTTGTGCTTTGTTCTTGATGAACCGATTGCTACCACCCTAAATGTGGAGGGTGCGGGCCGAACTAGCATAGCCCGACCCCCCGCTGATATTCTTTGTGGTGTTCTTCGAAATGGCGACGAAGGAAATGGCCGCACCACCCGCGGCCTCAGCGACTTGCTCCGCCCCTGCGGCGTTCCGATCCCTGACCAAACCGGCCCCCATGCCCCAGCCATGCCACCCTCGCCGGTCACACCTCCCTCGCCGGATGCGCCGCCCTCGCCGGTTGCGCCGCCCTCGCCATCTGCGCCGCCTCGTCGGCCCCGCTGCCCTTGCCGGCTATGCCACCTCACTGGTCGCACCGCCCTCGTCGGCCATACCCCGGCATCGGCCATGCCTCTGCACCCCGGCAGCACTACCCCCAGCCGAATCGGTTGTTCCCTTGTAGTTCCCCGGCTTAACCGGCCCCTCGTGGCACCATTCCGAGTCGAGCCGCCCTGGGCCGGGTTGAGCTGCCCCACACCCTTACGGCTCTCCATGATTCCTCGCGGCCTGCTGGGCTGGGCTCAGTGGGTCGGGCTTAACCTAATGGGTTGGACCACCCAATGGGTCGGGCCAGACCTAAGGGGTTAGGTCGGGTCGGTCCGACCGGGTCGGACCGGACCCAGGCCCACTATGACCCTTTACTTTCTTTTGGCCATATCTTTATCACCGGTCGTCCATTTGACGAACTATCAACGGTGCTGGTAATCTTGGAGTGTGGAATTCCCTTTGAGTATACCCCACTAGAGTTTGGGGTATAGTTGAGATACGGTCATGTTGGATCGTACACGAATCCAACCAGACCTCTAGGACTAAATGGCTAATAACTCACAGATCGGGCATCTGATTGACGCATCATAAGTTGTGTTGAGACCCCTATGACATGGTGGACCTTTGGGATGCTTCTTTGTGGGACTTCATGGTAGTTGGAGCATCGACCAATAGCTCTTTAGCGGATCTTCCAGAGACGAGCAAGCATTTGTGTGGGAACTTAGTAGCTGGCTGAGACTTGACGACTGCTGACCATTTGACTTGGAGTGACTCGACTAGCCCAGTGGGGAGCACCTGGTTGTGGCAGAAGACCTACGGCGGAGGAGATCCTGGTTGTGGCGGCAGACCTGCGGTACTCGACAGGAGGAGTACCTCTGCAGGCTATAAGGGGGATCACCTGGTTGTGGCGGAAGACCCACGGTGGGGAGCTCCTTTGTGTGACGCATCAGACCCACGGTACTCGATAAGAGTAATACCTTAGTAGTCCAAGGTTAGTGGGAAGCACCTTGTTGTGTCGGCAAGCCCACTGTACTCAATAGAGGAGGAGTTCTCCAGCAGAAAAGAGTTAAAAATGTTACTACCCCCTAGAATAAAATCCTAGTTGTGCTGAGTTAGTTTTTTTGTGTTTTCCTCATGATTGAGATGTATCACTTGATAACTTAGGTATATGTATGGGCATATACCTAAGTAAGGTTATCTATTGATTTCATACTTTTTGGTTTATCCTTGTTGGATTTTGTGATACCTTCAGGGTCTTGGGGTCCCTACTGAGTATCGTTATACTCATCTCTGCACGGGTTATGCCTGCACCTTGTTCTATTGGATGCAGACGACGGACAGTGCTGAATGAGGCTGAGATACTAGGACTGGATGGTACCCAAAGGTGGACCTTACAATGAGTCGATACATGGAGGAGACTGACAGATGTGGAGTTCTGAGGAGGTTATCTGTACCTACACTTCAGGTAGGAATCCCGGAGGACGACCCAGCAGTTTTTTTTACTTTATTCAGTTGTATTTATACTTCCAGTTCCTTGTACTTTACAGTTGGGCTTGTATTTCCGACCCCTTTTACTTTTTATCACTCTTCTTCTATACAGTTTACTTAGTGTTTTGTATCCAGTTGTGTGCTCTGTTGTGTGCGTTTACAAGTTATAAAGGAAATTCCTTCCCAGTTTTAGGGAATTACGCCTTGGTGCTAGTCGCCAGCCCCTGACCTATGGAAGGCGGGCTTGGGGTAGTCACGGCACGGGCCCCGGGGGACGGGTCGTGACAAATTGATATCAAAAGAGTCGGTTCTACCAAAGAACTTAGGACTCTGATCTTTTCTTTTAAGCAATAGTGTTAAGGGTAGTGAGTGTGGTTTTTAGTCCAGGGAGTCCAGTGTTGGTGTAGCGGCCAAAATATCCATACACCAGGACCCTAACTTATGATTTCTGACTCGGTTCATGAAAACACTGATTGCGTGTGTGTTTTAAAAAATTTTCGTTAAGTCATCTCAACCAGGTCAGCTCACCAGGTATAACTTTTGACCATGTCGCATCTGTTTCTTTCAGGATTCCTCTACGCGGACGACCAGCTAGAGTCCCAATATTTGTACGCACGGATAGCCCACTGAGCGATGAGGCCTTGGTGTAGGTCCCTTTTTTAGCAGAGGCGCCATTGGTACCTTTACCCATTGGGCCACTAATTCCACCAACCCCAGCAGCAGATGGTTCATGCCGCTTGAGTGCATTGCATGAGTTCCAGCGCCAGAGGCCACCCAGGTTCAGGGGAGAGACGGAACCACAGGAGGTTGAGGATTGTTTGGAGGCTATGGTGAGAATTTTCCGACTGGTAGGGACACTAGCATACCTCATGGTGATTCTTGTTTCTATCCTTCTACATGTAGCAGCAGGCAGATGGTGGAGCTTGATGCTCCAGGTCCACGACGAGATGACGCTTCTATGGGCAGACTTCGAGAACTTGTTTCGGGCAGAGTTTTTCCCAGCGACTCTTCTTGTTGTGTGCATACAGGAGATACTTCATCTACAACAGGGTAGCATGATTGTAGCTTAGTACTCAGTGAGGTTCACAGACCTCTCATGCTACTCCACCGATATGGTGCGGGACCCATTCTTCAGGGCTAGGACCTTCGGGAAGGGGCTCAGACAGGAGATCAGAGCTCTGATGATCTCACTCATCATCCCAACACAGGCGGAGGTGCTAGAGAGACCCTCCTAATGGAGAGTTTTCTTGTTGAGCAGTCTTCATCAGCGATATCCACCACCAGTCAACACATAGCAGAGTCTTATACAGTTGGAAGCAGACAAATTTCATAGAGGTCCAAGAGGAGAAGACCTACAGGTGGATGACCGCATGACTTATGATTGGTTGTGCAGGGTACCCAATGCAGAGACGGACATTCCAGGAGTAGGCGGTGTTACTCATGCGGCAGGCAGGGTCACATGGCTCGTGACTGCCCGACCCGCCATTCGGATGATCAGAAGACGATCAAAGGACCACCCAGGCATAGACATAGATTCAAATGAGGTGGTCTGTAGGGAGAAGGCGGACGTAGCAGAGGAGATGGTCGTGCAACTGGTGGTGGGAGAAGTTTTGAGGTGTTACTGCCACCACCACCAAGAGATCCACCCCGACCACAGGGAGTAGGTGGACAGGGGAGAGCTCAGCTCTAGGTAGCTGAGGCATACGATCATGGTGCTCCAGAGACGATTCGAGGTACAATCTGTGTCTACTCCACCATAGATGCAATTCTTATAGACATAGGTGCCAGTCACTCTTTTATTGCCACTACCCTCGTTCGGAGCTCGGAGATTCCGAAGAATCCATTGGCTCGATCCTTACAGCTAGAGACTCCTACGGGAGCATATTCGATGATTACGCACTGGTGTCGTAAATGTGAGCTTACTATAGGAGGCGAGAGCTTAGAATAGGATCTCCTAGTAGCGGTGTCGAGGCCTTATGACGTCATCTTGGGTATGGACTGGTTATCTACAGTCCATGCTCAGATAGACTATATTAGACACAAAGTTCGATGTGTCCGCATGGATGGGACCAGGTTTACCTTCACCAGAAATAAGGGAGCCTTTGCAGCATAGGATGGACTTTCTCGGAGGAGAGTGTAGTAGATCACTCATCAGTTGGCTAGCCTTACCCTCGGAGCTGTTGATGTGGAGAGTCCAACTTATCCTCTAGTAGTGGACCAGTACGTAGATGTTTTCCTCGATGATGTCCCAGGTCTACCTTCTTGCAAAGAGGTGGACTTTTACATTGACTTGTACCCCGGGAAAACACCGATATCTACACCAGCATATCGGATGGCTCCCATGGAGCTTTGCGAGCTGTGGGTATAGCAAGAGGACTTGCAGGGGAAGAGATTCATCTGGCCTAGTGTTTCTCCCTGGGCAGCCTCGATTCTATTCGCCAAGAAGGCGGATGGGAGCTTGAGGCTTTGTGTCAACTACCGGCACCTGAACTAGGTGACCGTGAAGAACAAGTACTCACTCCTGAGGATTGATGACCTCTTTGATCAGTTGAAGGGAACATGGTGGTTCTCGAAGATAGACCTTATATTAGGCTATCACCAGCTTAGAGTTCGAGACGAGGATGTACAGAAGACGGCTTTTAGATTTCGGTATGGCCATTACGAGTTCTTGGTTATTCCATTTGGTGTAACCAACGCTCCAGTAGTGTTCATGGGACTCATGAACAGGATATTTTAGCCATACCTCGACCGCCTTGTCATAGTCTTCATCGATGACATTCTGATCTACTCGACTACTGAGGAGGATCATGCCTACCATTTGTGGGTAGTACTGGACATACTCCGAGAGCACCAGATTTATAGTAAGCTCTCGAAGTGTCAGTTCTGAATCCGAGAGGTTCACTTTTTGGGACATGTCATCTTGGAGGCTGTAGTTGCAGTGGATCCAGTGAAGATTGAGGCGGTACTTTCTTGGGAGACACCCAGTAGTGTGACAGAGGTACGGAGTTTCCTAGGTTTGGCGAGATACTACCAGAGGTTTGTACCAAACTTCTCCAAAGTTGCAGCACCACTATAATCCATGAAGAATAAGGGGAAACCCTTTGTGTGGTTGAAAAGATACCAGCAGATCTTTCAGGAGATGAGGTAGAGGCTGACTAGTGCCCCCATCTTGAGGCTTCCAGAGGAAGGCGTAGGGTACGTAGTCTACTACGAAACATCATGGACCGGACTTTGATGTGTCTTGATGCAAGAGAGGGTAGTGATCACACATGGTTCTTGACAGCTGATACAGCATGAGTAGAACTACACTATCCATGACCTGGAGTTAGTAGCAGTGGTCTTCGCCTTTAAGATATGGCAACACTATCTGATGGGCGAGCGATTTACAGTGTACTCTGATCACAAGAGTCTCGGGTATATCTTCTCCCAGAAGGACCTGAACCTGAGACAGCGATATTGGCTTGAGTTCCTCCAGGACTAGGACTTCGAGATATTCTATACTCCTGGGAAGGGGAACGTTGTTGCAGATGCACTCAGTAGAAGATCTGGTATACAGCTGCTAGGTGAGGCGACGGAGCGGCTGGCCGCTTTGTAGATATTCTTTGTGGATAGAGATGGAGTAGATTTCCTTCAGTCTCTTATAGTCACTCCCCCACTCCTTCAATGAGTTAGGGAGGCACGGTGTGGAGACGCTGACTGCGAGGCACAACGTGCTCGGATATCCACATGATAGGCACCTAATGGATTTTATGAAGGTGGGGAGCATGTCATCCTCTTCAGAGGACGTACCATAGTACCAGTGTCACTTTAGGAGGAAGTGTTGATGGAGTTTCACACGTCCCCTCTAGCGGTACATCCAGGAGTGGAAAAGATGTATCAGGATCTCTGATGACAGCACTGGTGGTTAGGAATGAATACAGAAGTTGCAGAGTTTGTCTCTCGATGCATCACTTGTCAGCAAGTGAAGGTGGAGCATTAGGTACCTACAGGCTTGGTTCAGCCTTTAGAGGTACCAGAGTGGAAGTGGGATGAGATATCCATATACTTCGTGATAGGACTTCCACGTACATCTAGGGGACATGACTCGATTTGGGTGATCATTGACCGACTCACCAAGTCGGCCCACTTCCTACCGATCAGAGAGCAGGGTTTAGTAGAGAGCTTGAGACGCCTATATGTATAGAAGATTGTGAGGATACATGGAGTACCTTCGACGATTATCTCTGATCATGATGCACGATTTACTTCCCGGTTATGGAAGGGTTGCAGAAGGATTTCGGGATGCAGCTTCGTTTGAGCACCACCTTCCATCCTCAGACGGATGGCCAGACTGAGCGGACGATTCAGACCCTCGAGGAAATGTTGCATGCTTGTGTCCTCTACTTAGGTCATAGTTGGGAGGATCACTTACCTTTGGTGGAGTTTTCATACAACAAAACCTATCAATCCACCATAGGGATGGAACCTTTTGAGGCATTGTACGGGAAACCTTTCAGATCACCTTTGTACGGGACTGGCCTAGGGGAGTCAGTACTCGTGGGACCAGAGATGGTATAGGCTACCACAGAGAAGGTGCAAATCATCTAGAAGTGGATGAAGACTACACAGAGTAGGTAGAATTTGTATGCCTATAGGAGACGGAGACCTCTGGAGTTCGAGGATGGCGATCACATCTTTCTACGGGTCTCACCTCAACGAGGTTTGTGGAGATTTGGATGAGGCGGTAAGTTATCTCCTAGATTCATCAAACCTTTCCAGGTCCTCAGAAGATTTTGCGAGGTGTCTTACTACTTATCTCTTCTACCTCAGCTGCATCGGGTGCACGACATCTTCCACATATACCAGCTGAGGAGATACGTGCATGACCCTTCTCACATCATCGACCATAGAGAGTTGGACGTCGATGATGGGGCAACTTTTATGGGGGTTCCAGTATAGATTGAGGATCGATAGGAGTAGGTCCTTCATGGATATTTGATACCTCTGGTGCGCGTTCATTGGTAGTATGGGAACCTCTAGGAGAGAACATGGGAGCGGGAGGCTCAGATGCGTGCTCAGTACCCCCACTTGTTCCCTTAGTTATGAGTTGTGGCTTATAGGGATGTAAATACCTAAGGTGTGGAGAATTTAAAGACCCTGAATTTCCATGTAATTTTTTTAAAAAATATATGGGAATTTTACGAGTCCGTGAAATTTGACGGCGCGTGATTCCGAGACCCGGTGTGCCCGGAATCAATTTCTAAAGTTTTGTTTGGGTACGTTTAGTAAACGTACGAGCAGGTTTTTCTAACTTTTTAACCGGTGCTTGGAATTAAAATCTGAGGACATCGTTGAACTCGCAGTGTCGGTATTCACTTAAGAAGACTTTCACCTCAATGAAAGTTGTTCGAGGGTGAAAGTTAGTTTTTGGGGTTTTTCATGGAAATAATAAAATAAAATAAATGCATGTTTTATTTTATTTTATCTTTTATAACCACTCATGTAGAAGTTGGAGGTGGGTACCACCACACCTTAACCTCCCATGAGAGGTTATGGTGGTGGGGCCCACCCGAACCTAACCTCCCATGAGAGGTTACAGTGTGGGGACCACTTGGGACAACCCCCCCCCCCAATTAATTGAGGAAAACCTATCAACTCCCTCATAAATGAGGGAGAGTCTCTTGAACTCCCTTAACTTAATGGTTCCCCCCCCTTTTAATGGTGTCAACCCTCCCCCTTAAATTAATTGAGCCATCTTATTTAATTAAATGATACAATTTTAATTTTAAACCCATCAAACTATATAATAGATAATCTATTATTTGGAGGGTCTATCTATTCATTTGTTGGTAAAAGGTTGGAAAAGGAGGATTAGGGCTCTTAAGAGAAAACTCTCCAATGAAGAACGCTTCCTCCACAAAGAACGCTCCACTGACGAAGAACATAGACCCCAACTTCGACCTTATTCCTTAGGACTTCCTCCAATGTAGGACGTCTTTGACTACGACGACCCGGCGCACAAACCGATGATCGAGGAAAACGCTGACGTCCATATTTTCCCAACGATCTGTCTTCTTCCCCGCAACTCCATCGGCGAACAATGAACAAGGTAGGGGTTTGATTTTAATTAAGTATAATTTATTCCCATGTTATTCCTTTCTTTCAAAATAAAGAATGAGGATGTTTTTCTTTTGCGGGAGGGTTTTTGTGCTCTATTCTTGATGAACTGATTGCTACCACCCTAAACGCGGACGGTGCGGGCCAAACTAACATGGTCTGACCCCCCACCGATCTTCTTTGTGTTGTTCTTTGAAATAGAGATGAAGGTGACGAAGGCAACGGTCACTCCACCCATGGCCTCAATGACCTGCGCCGCCCCCGCGGCGTTCTGACTGCTAAACGAATCGGCCCCCACACCCCAGCCATGTCGCGCCCCAGCCGCACCGCACCCCGGCCGCACCGCCCTCGCCGGTCATGCCGCACCCCGGCCGCACTGTCCTCACCATCCGCGCCACCTCACCGTCCACGCAACCCTCTCTGGTCGCGCCGCACCGCATCGTCGGATGCACTGCCATCGTCGGTCGCGCCGCCCTCGCCGGTCGTACCCCCACGTTGGTCGCACCCCTGTGCCCCGACCACGTTGCCCCTGGCCAAACCAGCCACACCCTCATGGCACCCCAGCCGAATCGGGCCCTCGCGGTGCCCTTTCGGGCCGAGCCACCCTGGGCCGGGCTGATCTGCCTCGTGCCCTTGTGGCTCTTCGCGGTTCCTCGCGGCCTACTAGGCTGGGCCCAGTGGGTCAGGCCGAACCTAACAGGCTGGCCCACCCAACGGGCCAGGCCAGACCCAACGGGTTAGTCTGAGTCGACCTGAACTAGGTCGGCCCAGATGGGGTCGGGCCGGGTCGGACCGGACCCGGGCCCATTACGACCCTTTACTTTCTTTTGGCCATATTTTTTGCATCGGTCGTCCGTTTGATGAACCGTCAGCGGTGCTGGTAATCTTGGAGTGTGGCGGTCCTTTTGAGTATACCCCACTAGAGTTTGGGGTATATTTGAGATACGGTTAGGTTGGATCATGCACGAATCCAACCGGGCCCCCAGGACTAAATGGCTAATAACTCACAGATCGGGCGTCTGATTGATGCACCATCAATTGCGTTGAGACCCCTATGACATGGAGAACCTTTGGGATACTTCTTCATTGGACTTAGTGGTAGTTGGAGCATCGACCAGTAGCTCATGGATCGGATCTTTCGGAGATGATTGAGCATTTGTGCGGAAACCTAGTATCTGGTTGAGACTTGACGATTGCTAACCATTTGACTCAGAGTGACTCGACTAGCCTAGTGGGGAGTGCCTAGTTGTGGCGGCAGACCCACGGCTGAGGAGCGCTTGGTTGTAGCAGCAGACCAACGGTACTCGACAGTAGGAATACCTCTGCAATATATGAGGGGAAGTGCCTAGTTGTAGTGGCAGACCCACGGTGGGGAACGCCTCTATGTGACGCAGCAGACCCATGGTACTCGACAGGAGGAGTACCTCAATAGTCCAAGGTTAGTGGGAATCACCTGGTTGTGGCGGTAGGCCCACTGTACTTGATAGAGGAGGAGTTCTCCAGCATCCAAGGGTTCGAAATGTTAATACCCCCCTAGAATAAAATCCTGGTTGAGCTGCGTCAGTTTTTCTGTGTTTTCCTCATGATTAAGATGGATCACTTGATAACTTAGGTATATGTATGGGAATATACCTAAGTAAGGTTATCTATTGATTTCATAATTTGTGGTTTATCCTTGTTGGATTTTGTGAGACCTTGAGGGTCTCGGGGTCCCTACTGAGTATCGTTATACTCCCCCTTGCACGGGCTATGCCCGCACCTCATTGTGTTGGATACAGGCGACGGACAGCACTAACTGCGGTTGAGAGTACCAGGACTAGACGGTACCTAGAGGTGGACCTTACGACGAGTCGGTACACGGAGGATACTGACGGATGTGGAGTGCCGAGGAGGATATTTGTAACTACCCTTCATCTAGGAATCTCGTAGGACGACCTAGCAGTTGTTTTTCCTTTCTTAAGTTGTATTTGTACTTCTAATTCCTTGTACTTTACAGTTGGTCTTGTATTTCCGGCCCCTTTTACTTTTCATCACTCTTTTGTTATACAGTTTACTTAGTGTTTTGTATCCATTTGTGTGCTCTGTTGTGTGCGTTTATAGGTTATAAAGGCAATGTCTTCCCAGTTTTAGGGAATTACACCTTGGTGTTAGTCGCCAGCCCCTAGCCTATGGAAGGTGGGCTTGGGATAGTCACGGCATGGGCCCTGGGGGACGGGTCATGACAGAGCATTAGTCAGACCAAAAGGAATCACAAGATATTCATAATGGCCATACCTGCTCCTAAAGGTTGTCTTTGGTATATCATACTCTTGAACTCTGAGCTGATGATAACCATATAGAATATCAATATTAGAAAACCACTTTTCCCCCATTAACAGATCAAAAAAATCATCCACATGAGGAAAAGGATATTTTTTCTTAAACATTACCCGGTTCAACTTTTGATAGTCCACACAACCAAAGTAAACCATATTATTTCTTGGAAAAGAGCATTGGGGCTATCCAAGGAGAAGTGATAGGCGAATGAAACCTTTTTCCAATAGATCTTCCAACTGAATCTTGAGATATTTCAGCTCCTCTAGTTCTATATAATAAGAAGGTATTGATATCGGCTGTGTACCTAGAACTAGATCAATCATAAACTCTACCTCTCTCTTTAGAGAAATACTGAAGAAGACATCTGGGAAAACGTCAGGATAGTATCGAACAAAAATAGGGAGATCAGTAATAGAATATATGTCATCAAGTTCAAACACAATAACAACCAATAAACTCTTGAGATCTAGGTGGGATGGTCATGCATGAAAAGAACTCAGGTCTCACTCCCCCTAAAACACATGAGAGCTTCCATCGATAGTAATAAATGAAACATGCTGATGATAATAATCAAACTCAACTTGATGAGTGAAAAGCCAATCCATATTTATAATGACGTCAAATAGATATAGATCAAGAACAAGAAAATCCCAGACCAATATCAACAAAACATGCAGATATAAATGAGTGGGAGGAACCATTATCAAATAAAGAAATTAATACTGAAGATGCAATAAGGATAGTACCTCTCACTATTGCTGTACCTACAACAAATTTTGTTGGACACTCATCTACTACGTGAAAATGCTTCACTCCTGAGGCCTGTGGCTGGAGCCCTATAGTCTTTGAATCTTCTGACTACACTACAGTAGACTTTGGAGCTGATGAAACTTGACTATAATGAGGCGTAGTCATTTCCTAAAAAAAGCATCATAGATGACCAACACATCCAAAATTGTTGCATGTCTCCATGGGTATAGTACAAGAACTTCTGGTGTGTCAAACATTTCTACACTGATAGAAAGTCATAGAAACGTTATCCATTGTAACAGATGGTGTATAAGAGGCTCACTGCTGAGACCCACCTCCACTACTCCTACGATGATCTTGACACTTTCTATTCTTCCCATGTATTCCACTGAAGCTGCCACTCGATAGAAGAGAATAGGTGGAAAATCTAACCTTTTCCTACCATATTCAATTATACCATTATAGATCTATCTACTGTCTCCAAATAGGTATAAAGTTTCAACATGAACACCTATGATCTGATATCTGGTCTCAAACCATGCAAGTACTTCTGAGCCTTTAGTTGGTCATTCTTCACCTTGTCCGGGGAAAAACAGACAATCTCAAAAAAAACAATTGATGTATTCTGATACCGAATGATATCACTATTGTAAAGATAGAAACTATAGAGTCTTTTCCAAAATCAAGGACTCTAGAAAAAACTACTAAAAGAACAGGGTTTTGAAACCCTTCCAATCCAAGTACACATACCTATCTTCCTGGACCATGGAATCCCACCATCGCTTATCATAACCTTCAAGCCTGAATGCTATGCACTTTACCCTAATATTCTCAGGTGTCTTCAGAAATTCTAAAATTCAATTGATCCTTTCTAGACAGTCCTCTACCTCTTGATTTTTAGTCATCCCTTTAAAGGATGGTGGATTATTACACAAGAATTCTTGTGATCGATCTCTTTCTCCTCCATATCTTGGATTTACCTAAACAACTATGTTCTGAACTCGTGGTACATCCTGATCGATAGAACAAACTACTCGATAAGATTCTGATCTATAGGTGGATTTCTTTTAGGATCATCAGCTACACCCTCCTAAGGAACTCATGTAAGACATCTCAGAGGCATACTTCTTCACACTGAAACATGAGAAAGACCAGACAATAGAACAAATTTCAATTAAAACTAGAAAATTCATAAGAATAAACTGATATTTAAAACCAAATCCAACACTAGAGACACATATCCCAACATCCCATGGGAACTTGAGTCTCATTATGACAAGAGATGGCCAGACACTAATCGCAACATACCTCTCAAGTCCCAACAATCCTATCTCCAATCTAACAGACGTCCCAAGACAAGGAATCTTGAGGAAAGACCATACTCTAATACCAAACACTACTGGAAAACTAACCTTTACCAACGGTTTGGAACCATTGGTATAGGCCTCCAAACCGTTGGTATAGCCTATACCAACGGTTTGGAGAACCGTAGCCAAGTAAGCCGTTGGGATAGGTCTATACCAACGGTTTTCCAAAAACCGTTGGTATAGGTAATATGAAATCTATACCAACGGTAATGGAACCGTTGGTATATAAATTCCAAAAATAAAACATCCGCTGGGATTTGATCCCAGGACCCCTCGTTTATAATCGAACGGCTTAACCACTAAGCTAACATCACTTTTGTAAACATAATTTCATAAATATATATATGTATTATCATAATTATTTAAAATTTTGATTTATATAATGTTCTCGGTTAGTAGATCTGGAAAAAAATTAAAGAACCTATCCCAACGGTTTTCAAAATCGTTGGGATAGCCCTGTCCCAATGGTTTTCAAAACCATTGGGATAGGTTAGGGGTGGGTTGAGTTTTTAGGCCGAAGGTTGGTTTTTGGGTGTTTTTTCCCAACGTTTTTGGTGAACCATTGGGAAAGGTCACTCTTTCCCAAAGGTTTTGGTGAACCGTTGGGAAAGGTCACTCTTTCCCAACGGTTTTGGTGAACCGTTGGGAAAGAGGCTCAAAACACACCCTTTCCCAACGGTTTGCCAAACCGTTGGGAAAGGTGGGGAAATCTATGGCTTTCCCAACGGTTTTGGTGAACCGTTGCGAAATGGTAGCTATACCAACGGTTTTTACAAACCGTTGGTATAGAAGTGTTGGGAAAGATCATCTTTCCAGTAGTGAAATTTTAATGAACCGACTCAGGGTACCCTCAAACCTATCACCCAACCTGATATGTCACATACCTAAAGGGCATTCCCGATCTCCACAGGCTGGCAACAAGCACCCAATCATTGAACAATGAACCAATGGGAACGATTTTTTCCAACCTAAACAACCACATGGCATATATATACTAAAAAATGAATAGTGAAATACAAACAAGATATATATGCCATAATTTTAAGAAAAACGGTATAAATAGACAACAAAAAAGTAACTAAAAACTCCAAAGTACAAGTCCAACTGCAAAGGATCCAAACCAAACAGCTGCTTCAAATGATGGCATGGAAAAACTCCCACCATATCACTACTATCTACCCAACCAGCTAACGTGAACCTCACTACCTCACTATGGAACCTTTCCTTTCCCTACACTGGAAGACAAAAAAAGGTTTATGCACCATCGAAGAGGTGCACAGGGTGTGATCTAACATGCTCAGTAGGATACCACCCAGGTGTTCCATAACAAGCCTCTATATAATAATTATTGTATGATCATTTAAGTAAAAACATTTCATGATAAGAAGTAAATTAGTTTTATAGAAAACATGGTAAACATTTTCCTTTTTCCATGGTTCTAAACAAAAGTAGGTATATCAATTTCAAAACACATGTTCCATATCATTTTTCACAAGAAAAACCATGCATATCAAGGATAACTTATAAATCCAAACAATACAAAATAGAATCACAAGCATCACAACACCAAGGAATAATATAGGTCTAGGTATAAGAATACTCATATCACAATAATCAAGTTCACAAACTAGTTCCTAGAACAATAGGCCTAGGAAGCAGAGGAATACCCCATGAGTAAACACCCTGACAATGTCAATATCAGTCCCCTAGAACAACGAACCTAGGAAATCGAGGAAATCCCTAGGACAAACCTCCTTGATAATCAAAAAATAATGGACGGTGGCCTCAAGTTAAACCTTCCACCTAAGTATCCAAGGTAACCCATGTGCTATTTTTCACAATTCATTTAAATTCTTTGAAAATCATTTCAAATTTCATTACAATGCTTCAAAAATACCCCTTTTCCATTCCATTTATCAATAACCAGGGAAAAACCATTTTTCATTGAAAACTCTTCTCAACATGCACAAAACAATCATGTCAGTCTTTCATTATGAATCATTTTGTAAATCAAAAAAAATAAGATCCATTATTACAGGCTAGAGACCGAACCACCTACCTCAAAACTCGGGTCACACATGCCCGTAATGGAATCCAAAATCAATGAAACCCAACAACATCAATAAAGGACCTAGAATCAAATTCATGTATCTTAGGATTGATCCAATTTAGAAAAAAAGGGTCAGTGGAAAAGTAAAACACTGCATACCTCAAGAACGGATGTCTGTCGCACCATAACTAACCAAGAAATGGCCTCTGAAACAAGATCTCACAATAGATCTAGAAGAAGATAAGAAGGAACATCCAACTTAGATCAATGGATCCAATAACGTAATTCTAGGGTGCCGCTGTGATCACTTACAATGAAGAAGTGGAAAGATCACTTACCCGAAGAGATTCACTACAACTGAAATAGAGATCCAACACCGAATAGATTGATCTAGATAGATAAGAGTCTCTCATAAATTCCTGGGAAGAACTATAGGTTGAGAGCCAAGGGGATTTAGAAAATAACCAAAGCCAAAACAGCCACTCGCCTGCTTTAAAAACTGTACACATGATATTTCACGACGTGTAATATAGTTACACACTGTGAAATCCACGGTCTACAAGTACGATGAAAAATACATCACCTCAAATTAAAAATCCATTATTTAAATAATTCATGATGTGAAACCACCCTTCATGATGTTTAAATTTTCACAGTATAAATCCCCTTTCATGGATTGTACCTAGCAACAATTACATGGTCTATAACCTAGTTACATGGCATGAAATCCTTCTGCATCTTGCAGAAAAATATGGTTAAAGTTGAGATTCCAAAAAATATTTTAATTCAAAATTATATATATCCTCCCAATATTAAAGGAGGGGAAAACCACTATGAAATTAAGGGCTTATCTGATAAAATGGTAATGTGATGTTACATTATGAATAGACCTAGTTTTCATGTCCATAAGTTTATGTGAGGGCCTGATTTCATGTCCTTAACTTAATTAGTGAACTTATTTCTATTTGTACATGTTAAAAATGTTATAATATTATGTTTTACCACATTCCTATGTCTATTTTATACTCTCATGGCTCATGTTAATTTATTTTCTTTATGATTCATTTCTTATGAACTTCCAAGCTTTATTCCATGACTCGGTATTATGATCTATATTATGCAGGGTATGGTTTTCAAATGTTAAGCTCATATTACCATACCCTCATGTTCATGTTGTGCCTATGTGATCATTGATATCATCCTTGTTTATCATTACTAAGTATCCAAGCTAACCCTTTTTTATGTTTCCTTTCCCTGGTTTTTGAAGAAAGGTTATAAGTAGAAGTACTAAATGGGGAGATATTTGTTAGAGACATTGAAGATCTTTCATAAAATAAGAAGACTGTGTATCTAGTATCCAAATACATTGAACCTATATGTTCATTAGGAATTTATTTGTGTATTGTATTGAATATTCATCTAAAAATATGTAATATATATGTATGAAAATCTTGAGTCACTGGAAAGATTCTACATGACCTTAAAACTTCTATTGCAATAATGGTTTCATTAATGGATCATTTTTAGCTACCTTATAAATATTTATATTACCCATCTCAATGATCACCCATATGAGATGGTACTTGTATAGGATTTTTTTGGTCCTTTGGTGATAATGAGGTTCCTTAGCCTGAGAAATGGCTTCATTATTTTCACAGTAAAGCACAGTTTATTCTTCAATGCTAGGAACCATTCCAAGTTTAGTAATGAACTTCTTGGTCTAAGTGTCTTCCTTTGCACCATTTGATATAGCTATGTACTCTGACTCTATTATTCAGTCTACTATGGTGGATTTTTTGGAACTCTTACAACTAATAGCTCCACCATTTAGAAAAAACATGAAACCAAATTGATATTTCATATCATCTCTGTCAAATTGGAAACTCGTATTTTGGTAACCCTTTATATATAACTCATCCTCTCCTCTAAAGATCAATAATATATCCTTATTCAATGTTAAGTACTTCAAGATGTTCTTAACAGTAATTTAGTGACTCTCACCAGTATTGATTTGGTGTCTACTTGAAATTATAAGATAAAAAGTGACTTTAATTTGAGTACACAACATGGAATACAAGATAGAACCTGTGGTGGAAAATTATGAATTTTATCCATCTTTAATAGCTCTTTATAAGGATATTGAATATTTATAGTATTTTTTCCATGTAACATTGGTAAAGACCCATTTTGGAGTTCTCCATAATAAACCTCTTTAGCACTTTACCAATGTAAGTGTTATAACTAATCCAAGAAATCTATTAGATCAATATCTATAGATCTACATACCTAGTATATAGGCAGCTTCATCCATTTCTTTCATCACGAATTACTTTACCATCCACACATAGAGTGATGTATCGAGATTTCATTTCTAATAAGTAGTATTTCATATATATATAAAATAAAAAATACTAAAATAATCACCCTAATATATTTGTATACATTGTAATAATTCATGTTCTTGATGAAACCAAACTCTTATTTCATCATCAAACATGATATTCCAACTCCAGGAATCTTTCTTCAATCTGTTGTGTCTTGTATGCCTTATTAGTATTATTTGAGACTTAAAAACATTCATTTTTTGTTATATAAACATCCTTAACTAAATTATCATTAAGGAAATAATTTTTTAAATCCATTTGATATATCTCATAATCAAAGTAATTTTTTATGTCAATAAATATTTGAATAGAATTTTTCAAAATTATAGGTGAAAAGGTTTCTTCATAGTCAATACCATGAATTTACTTGTAACCTTTTATAACTAAGCATGATTTATAGGTAAAAAATCTACCATAAATGTTAGTTTTATTATATAAAATCCACTTTAACCCTATGGGTATTAACTATTTAGGTTAATTCACTAAGTTATAAACTTGGTTAGTGTACATGGATTCCATTTTAGATTCCGTGGATTTTAACCATTTCTCATAATCAGATTTCTCAATGTTCTCTCGATAGGAATTAGGTTAATATCTTATTAATGTTACTTCATTATAATTTTCCATGAGAAATATATATCACTCAAGTCCCTAAAAAACCTACCAGACCTTTGATGTTCTTGTGTAACTTGATTTAGTTATTCTTCCATAATTATTTATGGAATAAATTCAACATCCATATTTAGAAAACTTCCTATTTTTTGGTCTTAAACTTCTCCAAGTTCAAATTTTATCCCACTAACTCCATGATTCATGTGTTAATTTGAAAGTAAAACACTAGTTTGGGCCATAAACACTTTGTGTTTAGTAGGTTTATAGAAATAATATCCCTTATTTTCCTTAGGATAACCAAAAAATAAGAATTTATTATATTTGAAGCCAATATTATCAGTAACCAAATGCTATAAGAATGATTTTCATCCCCAAATCTTCATAAAAGACATAATGGGATGTTTACCAGTCCATATCTCATATGGTGTATTTATAAATACTATAGATAGATCATAGTTTTATATAAATACATCAATTTCCATAGCATAACCCTAGAATGAAATAAGAAGGTTGCATTGACTCATCGTCGACCAAACCATGTCCAAAAGGGTATGATTCCTCATATTAGTCACGTTATTCAATTATAGTGTTTCATGAGGAGTGAGTTATGAAATAATTTCACAATCCCTCAAATTATTAATGAATTATTGGCTTAAGTAATCACCACCCTGATTTGATCAGAAAATCTTAATAATATTTCCAAGTTCATTTTGTAATTTGTTTTGAAACTCACTTAAATTTTCAAATTTTTCATACTTTTTTTCTATGATAAACATATAAACATACCAAGTAAAAGCATTTATAAAGGAAAAAAAGTACCTAAAATCACCACTTTCATGTGTGCTCATTTTTCTGTATATATCACTATGTTTGTGATCCAATAGTCCACCATCCCTCTCAATTTTTCTTCTAAAAGGTTCCTTGTTCATCTTGCCTAATAGAAAAGATTCACATGTATCAAATGATTTATAATTAAATGAGTCTAGAAATCAATATTTATGGATTCTTTGAATGAATTTCTCATTTATATATCCAAGATGACAATTCCAAGGTAGGTGGGATTAGAATCAACCTTAACCTTCTTATTATGAATGTTATAAATAGGATTATTCATGTAAATCCCTAAACCTTCACTTATGGATTCATCACTAAAACATACTATATATTTTTTTATAAAAATTAACTAAAAAATACACAATAAATTATACATTCTAGGATCGTTTCTGGTCTAGGTTTTGGAAAATTATGACAACGCTGTATAATTAATCAGAGTTATACAAAAAAATATACAATTAATCAATTTCATTCAAGAGAACTCACTCCTTTTACAAAACAAGAATCATCTAAATTTTTATAAAACCTATTAAAAATAATTTAATACATAGGATGAGTATTAAATTTTCCAGTAAGTGGTTTTAAAACTTTTGGAAACTAATTGGGGTTTTGAAATTTAAAATAAAAGTAAAATATGTTATAAAGACAAAAAAATAGACCATAAAAATCATGAGTACTTTTGAAAATAAACACTTTTTCTAAATGGATATCATTATATTGAACCATTGAAAAATCCATCTCATTAATTCATAAAATAATAATATTTCTCTTCAAAACTCATATATATTCATAAATAATTACCAAAGTCATCTTAGGTCATAATATAAAGTCATGGTTTAATCTCGAGACAACATAACATGGTGGATATAGTCCCATTATGGATTAGGTTTACTCCTTAATCTCATAGTGTTCTTAATATAACCTCATGCGTATCATACATGACATCTCATGAGATTAAAACATTACCCAATTCATTAGAACATTATCTGGTCACACCCATCATGTAAGCTATAACGGGCTCACCTGGCGCTATCTTGACACACCCATTACATAGTTAGACAAAGTCCCATAAGGGTTTGGGTATATTCCCCATCCCCTGCCTTCATTTATATAATATCCAAGTGTAATTATTTGGAATTAAAAACATGGAAACTTTTATTTTATATCATAAAAACCATGAAGATTCTTTAAAACCATGAGCATCGATATCTATTTCATAAAAAGAATTCCTTATATATATATAGATATATATTTCATGATAAAAGTAGTTCCTCGTATGATTATATATGTATATATACATTTATATACATATTTATATATATATAACACTTTTACATAAAAAGATACATTATATATATATATATACATTTATTTATATATATATTGGTATTTAGAATAAAAACATGATTACATATTCATATAAAAATGAATAGATGTAAAAAAAACTTTTACATAAAATGACACGTATATATATATATAACCCACATGAATCATTGAGGTGGGACATTTTTTTAAAAAATGATCCCCTTTCCACCTTAAGAATATAATTAAATATTATTTAAACAATAAAAATAATACTAAATGACCAAAATAATTTTGAAGACAAGATTTAAAACACATAAACCACTTCAAATATTTAAGCAGTGTAAAAAAATACCCTTGGGTATATAGAAGTAGAACAAAAATTCATTACACGTTAAAAATATTTTCATAAAATTAAATCTATAAACAGAAACAATTATTTGCATCTGAAAAAAATGTTTGGAAATATTGATATAGATATTTAAAAATAATAATTCCATTACCTCATACTTGTAGTAGTACTCACTTCATTTTCCATTTTTAAAGCTTCTTCACCCAAGAATAATTTTTTTTAAACATCTCACTCTCTCCACAAATGCAAAGTAGGCATGACACCGGTGAAGTGGGGTATGTAATTCTCTTCTTCCTAAACACTCATTTATAATATCAATACCCCTATAAAAGTTATATTATATATGTGTGTGTGTGCGCGTGCATCAAATCATTTAACCCATTCTTCCGTGTTGAGGAAGGAAAGCATACGAAAGCCTATTTTTTTGTGATAGAAAGATTACTATTATTTTCATTTTTTTATTTCATTTTCTCTCTCTCACTTTTTTTTATATTACACATCGTACACGCATTTATAAGTATATTATATATGTGTGTGTGTATATATATATATATATTATTTTTACATCCTAGGTGCAAGATGATTTCAATAAAGTGGAGCTCCCCTTTTGACTTCACCACACACTCACTCCCAAAGAGTCTACACTTCTATTTTCATTTTTTATCACGTTGAAATCATTATATTTATATATATTATTAACATTTTTGTATCACGTCAGTATTACTATTATGATAATTTATTATTATATTTTATTATCATTTATCATTTTTTATCATTTCACAGTTATTGTATTATTATATATTATTATCATTTATCATTATTACTCATATATATATAAAACAAATTCCCCTTTTCAAACATGTTTATTTTATATATTTTTTATTCATTATATTCTATTATCATTATTTCATATATATATATATATTATCTTATTTATTATGTCTTAATATCGCTTACTTATATCTCATCCATGCATATATTTATATACTATATTTTATTTTCTTCTTCTTATTATTGTTATTTTAATTTAATAAGATAACATTTATAATTCGGATTTTATATTAATTAAAAATACTCATATTTCATAATTATTATAATTTTTTATTTTAATAAAACATTTATTTTTAAAATTATCATAATTCATATATTTATAATTTATAATAAAACATATTACTTTAATTTTCATAATCATGAATATTCAAAATTTATTTATTTCAAACAAATTATATTACTTTTAATTATTATTATCATTTATAAAAAATTAAAATTATCATCATTTCATATAATTATAAGAAAATATATTGAATTTTATTATTTAAAATAATGATAAAAATTTAATTATAATTTAGTATCCTAAATTTTAAATTATATATATATATATACATTTCATTACATATATATATTCAATTTTAAAATTTAATTCTGAAATAATCATTTTAATTTTCAAATAACTTCTTGATAAAAAAATCCCATAAATTTAGTTATTCAAATCTTATATTTTTTAAAATAAATTAAAATATTTTTTTAAACTAATACCATATTTATAAAAAAATGGTATTTTATAATTTAGAATAATAATTTATTTTAAAAAAAAATATTGAAAACAATAATTTTTTTATAAAAGAATTCTTTATTAATAATCACATATATTAACAATTTATAAATTCATATGAATATATATAAATATATCACGAGTTATATTATTCAGTAAAAATATTATTATTTGAAAAATAATATAGAGTAAGAATATTTCTAAGTATTGTTATATAATTTTAAAAAAACTAATCTTAACTTATAATCAATAAATTATTTTTGATTTATTTAAATTATAAAACAAATCACTTATTAATATTTAGGATGTTACACTCTCCCCCCCCCCTTAAAAAAATTGTGTTCTCACAATTCATTTATAAGACTTAAGAAAATTTTGAATTTTTATCTTCATAATTTGAATGAATGGACTTCTATATTCTTAAGGGTACTTAATTACCTGGAAATTAAAAATAAAATTTTATCACATTGATTTTTTTCCTCAAACTACGACACATAATCTCCAAAGTTGTCTAGACCGTTACTCTGATACCAACTGTAAATCCCTGAACCCACACTTATGGATTCAACACTAAAACATACTGTGTGTTTTTTTATAAAAGATAATTTAAAAATACATAGTACATTATACATTCCTACACCTTTTATGGTCTAGGTTTTGTAGAATTGGGTCAACACTATATAATTAATCAGATTTATACAAAAAAATTATACAATTAACAAATTTTCTTCACGAGCGCTGGATCCTTTTATGAAACAAGAATCATTTAAATTTCTACAAAAACTATGAAAAAATAATTTAATACATATGGTGATCATTAAATTGCTCAATAAGTGGTTTTAAAACATGTGGAAACCAAGCAAAGTTTTTCAATTTATTATAAAAGTAAAATATGTTATAAAGATAAAAAATGCAGACTGTAGAAATCATGAGTAATTTTAAAAATAAACATTTTTTCTAAATGGATTTCATCTTATGAAAACTTTGGAAAATTCATCTTGTTCATTCATAAAATAATAAATATTTCTCTTTAAAAATCATATGCATTCATAAATAGTTATCAAAGGAACCTTGGATCATAACATAAAGTCATAGTTTACTCTTGAGACAACATAACATGGTGGACATAGCCCCATGATGGATTAGGTTTACTCCCTAATCCCATAGTGTGCTTAGGATAACCTTGTGTGCACTATACATGACATCTCATGATATTAAAACATTATCCAATTCATTGGAGCACTATCTAGGCACACCCATCATGTAAGTTATAACGGGCTCACCCGACGCTATCTAGGAACACCCATTACATAGTTGGATAAAGTCTCATAAGGGTTTGGGTTTACTCTTCATCCCCTTTATTCATTAATATAATATCCAAGTTCAATTATTTGAAATTAAAAACATGGTAACTTATATTTTATATCATAAAAACCATGAAGATTCTTTAAAACCATGATCATCGGTATCCATTTCATAAAAAAAATTCCTTAGATATATATATATATATATA
The DNA here is from genome assembly GCA_963277665.1 of Viscum album. Taxonomy (NCBI): domain Eukaryota; kingdom Viridiplantae; phylum Streptophyta; class Magnoliopsida; order Santalales; family Viscaceae; genus Viscum; species Viscum album. The sequence continues at coordinate 471,376,795 of OY728132.1, forward strand.
TATCATGATAAAAGTAGTTTCTCATGAGATGATATATGTATATACACATTTATATACATATGTATATATAAAACACTTTTTTCATAAAAAGATACATATATATATGTGTGTACATTTATTTACATATATATTGATATTTAGAATAAAACATGATTACATATTCATATACATATTAATAGATGTCAAAAATAAAAAAACTTTTACATAAAATGAAATATATATATACACACACTAATTTATTTACACACACACACACACAGATATATATATATTAGAAATAAAATAGTTTAACAAAACTTGGTACATGTATACATACATTTATATACATGTATCTATTAATATCAGATTAAAAATTAGTTTTTCCTAAAATGATACATATACACACACACACACACACATATATATATATATACATGTATATAAACATTTTTGAATAAGTGTTTCATATGAAATGACATACATATATATACACACATATACTTTCTTGAAAATAAAAAATATTAATTTAAACTTAAATTTTAAAATTTCAATAACTTATCTTTCCTTTTTAGAATCCTAATTTAGATTCTTTAAGCACATGAGCCTCATCCCAGTTAGTGAGGACTTCTTAAGTGCATCGAGAGACCCGGGATCAAATCCAAGCAGAGGCTAATTTCCGGGATACTGTAGTAGTACTGTAGCAAGTACTGTAGTAGGAACTGTGCAGACCGTAGCAGGTACTGTAGTGGTACTGTAGCAGGCACTGTTTGGCACTGCAGCAGATGGGAATATTCCCCCGTTTGGGCCTTCGGGCCACCCAAACCTTCGGGTCAGTAAGGACTTCGGGCCACCTCAAGGCCTTTGGGTCACCTTAAGTGAAGATGCATACCAAACAACCTACAAGGAAAAAGCTTTAGAAGGAGGAGGAACAAAGAGATTTCACCATAGCAGAAGCTAAATGGATTGCAAGAATGAGAGGGTATGGAACCTGCCATCGGGACAAGCCTGTGAATGCATGGGAAAGCCTAGCCGAATAGCCATGCGAAGGTGGAGAGTTGATTCCATGATGAATATGCTGTGGAGGAGCAGTTCCAAGTAGTTAGTTTAGGTTGTATGTAATGTTTGAAGCCTACGGGAAATGAATTACTCTAAGGCCTATGATCCATGTAATACTTTTGCCTACGGGCCTTGTAAGGGTTCCACCTCACCCCTTGAAAGCTGGATTATCAGAAATCAATAAAAAATGAAGACTTTTAGGACATTGGAGTAATTAAGATTCTTTAAACATTCAAAATATATTTATAAAAATAAATCTATAGGTAGAAATGAATATTACATGAAATGATGACTATATATATACACACAAATATACATATATTTGTAAATGAAATATTTTTTTAAATAATAATTTTAAAATTTTAATAACTTCCATTGCATTTATAAAAGCCTAATTGAGAATCTTTAAACATTAAAAATAATTTTATAAAAATAAATCCATAGTGAGAAATAATTTTTAACATGAAATAATGTGTATATATATATGAATACATATGAATATATTGGTAAATTCAACATTTTTATTAAAACAATAATTTTAAACATTTAATAACATCTTCTGCATTTATAACAACCTAATTAAGATTATTTTAAACCTTCAAAAAAAATTATAAAAATAAATACATAGGTAGAAATAATTTTTAACATGAAATGATGCATATACATATATATATATACCTATATCTATAAACGTAACATCTATTAACTATAGTAAAGGTTGTGCATTTTATGTGCACGTGTTGACACCATATTAATTTCACTAATTTGATCTTCTCTCTATGAATTATGACTCCATCATCCTTATTATCATCCCCAGTACCATTTCAGTCTCCTCCTATACATGATTCCTTCTCCTCCAAACTCATCTCCCTCCCCGCAAAATTCCCCCCACCCCCAACCCCAACTGCCCCTTGAATCTCCTCCCCCCAACCCCATCTCAGTATCCCCTCCCTAATGTCATTATCCCCAACTCTTCCTCCTTCCCATCCCTCTCACCCTCTTCCCCCATCCCATCCTCTGTCCTGCCTCCGCCTCTGCCTCCCCCTCCACCTCTGACTCCTCATTAGGATTGTCATCACCTCCTCACCCTTAGTTCACTTGGAACCCTAACCCCACCCCATCCATCGTGATTTCCATCGAATAGTATTCATCTCTTTCATCACTTCATCCCCATGCTCTGATCTCTTTCCTAGGTTTTCTCTCCTCCTTCCCAACATCCTCCTCCTCCACCTATGACTTTTCATTAGCCTCCGCCTCCTCCTGCACAATGGACTTCGTGTTCGACTTCGAGCGATGAGGGGGATAGTTTGGTAGGGGGAAGTGTTGGTAGTAGCAGCCTTCTCCTCTACCTTGAAGGTGGCCACTACATCAAAAACCCAAAAATTTGAGCAGCACGGAACACATACCGCTAATATGGTGTTTCTTTAATTATTCTATCATCCATCCAAGGCATAGATGCCTCTAAAAATCTCTTATTTTACAGGGTTTTGGGAGTATCAGATCTTGCACAATGTCTATAGATCTCACTTGATTTTGAAACCTCTATGTTTAGGAAGGAGTAGTTTTTTTTTTGCTGGTTACGCCATCAACCTTCGATCATCTAGTATCTTAAATTTGCCTTTCTTTCTTTGTTTTAATTTTATTAATGTAACTGCTTCCTGAGATTCCTTCTCCAGTTTATTGTGAGTGGTTTAAGGAATATTTTCATTTTGTTACCAGATAATTTCAAGATTATTAAGGTGATCGGTCATATAGTGATTTTGCGTTTTCGGGTTTTAGTGAAGCTCCCAACACCCTACATGTTTAGTTTTCATTTCCTAGATTAAATATTGATTTTTGCCTATGTTGTTTTAGTTTATACAATAGTTAGGGACTGTTTGAGGTTGTAGAACAAGTTTGGAGTTGTAAAATAATGGCATAAATCCATTATCCATTATCTATACTAAATCACGTCCCCTCCTATCCACGTGTCTCCACCACCATCATTCTCTTATTATGGATGACTCCCTACATCTTTTGATACCCACACAAATCATGACCTACTATTCCCCACTCCTAAAACCCATGATTACTCAAAATTGAGCACATCCCATCCAACGAGTTATGGCTCCATGAAAACTAATTCCTCAATCCCATCTCCCTCCCTTGAAATGTCGTCTCCCTCCTCAAATCTCTACCTACTTTCATCCATTCCTTGTAACTACCTATTATATCTCATTCTGGAACTCATCCTCTACGTTCTCCATCCCTGATACTAGTTTTGGATCCTCATATAACACATCCTACAAACTCATGTCCTACAAATATTCATTATATCATTGAAATGAACCATCTAATGAAGATATTCTCCATGGCATCTTCGAACGACCACTGGATTTACAAGGAATTTCCAAACAACCCCTATATTTTCAAGGCATCAACATAAGACCGCTAATTTTCCAAGTTATAATCAATTTTTTTAAAAAAAAAACTGGTTCCATTTCCTCATCGAACAAATCCTAATAACCTGATTCCTTCAAAAACTCATTCTATCATAGATATAAATCATCTATCAAATCTATTCTCGAAGGCATCATGGAAATACCACTAGAATTACAAGTCATATTCATAAGAATACTGGATTTTGAAGGTACTGTCGACACATTCAAACCTAATTTCTTTCAATCTGGTTCTAATTTGTTTGATCTGTTCCACCTTCCTCAGCTTAATTTCACCGCATCTGGATTCATCCCAACGATTGATTAATCCCGAATATTGATTAATTCGGTTCTATTTCTATGAAATTTCTTATCTCATGTTACATTATTTATGGTAGTTTTGGATTATTGTAGATACTTTTGATGGGTGATGACAAAAAATTATTGACATGTGTTTGTACTGCATTGATTCATAGGTGTTTTTACTACATTAAAGGGTGTTTGAACTCTTTTATACATTATAGTTCTTTATTGATTTAACTTAAAAGGTGTATGTATTGTATCATATCTTTATATGATGCCTTATATCTTAATGTTTTGTTGTTTCAATTATATGACAGGTTATTTGTAATGAACTAATAGGTGTACAGAATTATATCTTAAATTTATTGTTTAATGGTCTAAATGTTTCTTCATTAGTTTGTGATGGTTAAAAAATTCATTTATTTTTTTGTGAAATATGAGAAGGCCACTAAACTAATCATAAACGAATGTTGAAATATCATCCAAATACTCAACATTATTATGTAAGTATTATATAGTCATGCTTAATTTCAATATATTTTGATTTATCAAAGGATTTAAATATTTTGTTTTTAAATCATTTGTTTTGTATGAAATTGTTTATCTCGCGTTCCATTTGTTACGGTAGTTTTGGATTCTGATCTTAAATATTTCAACACACATGAGGCTACTAATTAGGTGGATTTCCCTTTTATTTTAACATTATACCAAAAAATGATTTTTTGAAGAACATTGACATGACTGGATGAAATCATTGTTTAATTTTCACCTATACAGGAGCGCATACAGTTTCAAGCACTTAGATATTTGAAAAACAAAAGATAGATATAGGAAGTCTAGTTAGCTTTAGTGGGTTCAGACTCACAGCAAGCAGTTTCACACAGGAGGTTTTTGGGCATTGGTAGATAGTCGAGACACTCAATTTTGCTTACATAGACAAAACCCTCATTTTCTCTTTACTTAACTTTATTATTTTTGGTTTTTACCCTACATGTTCTTTGTTCATATAAAATTTCCATGAAAATTGACAATAGTAATAGAACAACACAATATATTTACCCAATAGTATATATTATGTTATTACCTTTATAGTTTACTTATAAATTTTAAACAAATTTATAGAACTGTCTGTCATTATTTATTTCTAACCTTACACTAATATAATGGAAATAATCATTTTCTATTTTTTGTACACTAGTTTATATTAGTCATAAAATCAGTTTCAATTTTTCATACACTAAAAAATTATTGGATTACCTTGAAACAATATTAAAGGAAAACTTTCAATAATTTCATTTTTATTTTTCATACACCTATTCATATTAGTGCATGTTTCTCTTGGATTTTTTCCAGTATAATATGATAATATGATTTCATTGAAAAAATGTCTGATTGTTTCCATCATATTGGTTATATTTTATTATTTCAATGAAAGTCTAATGTGTTGAGGGAAACTCATGAATATAGTATGTAGTAAAACTTATGTTCAACTGTTTAAATTTCAATTATTATATACAATGTTTTATATTTTTTAACAATTTATTTGTTTATGTCTATGAAGTAGATATGGTTTCTTGAAATTCAACACTCTTCCCCTTCATGGTTTTTATACTATTCCTCCATGGGGTTTCAACAAGGACCTATTTCTAGGACTACTATGTTCTCTACAGTTTATCTTAATTTCAAGAGAGGTATATATTTACACATAGATAATAAACTTATTTTCCTTTTCTATCTATTTTTTCAGTTTGTGACTTCTTCAATGTTTGTATTCATTTACAAATAACAGGTTTTATATTTTTAAATTATATTGTATTTTGAGTTATATTATGGGAACATACAAATTACTTTTGATCAATTTTATTGTTGAGAAATTATGACACTTCCATTTAATTTAGTACATTATATATATGTGACTCTTCATTTTCTCATTTGTGTGACTCCCAATTTCCCTCCCCACCTATCTCCATTTATGATCGCATGAACCCTAGCATATTCACTAACCCTCTTATTCCATCATCGGTTTTTTTCTAGAAATCAAAGATAATACATTAATTTTGTGCCAATGTTTTATATTTTTTAACAATTTCGTTTTTTATCTCTACATAGTAGATATGGTTTCCTGAAATTCAACACTCTTCCCCTTTATGGTTTTTTTACTACTTCTCTATGGGATTTAGCAAGGGCCTATTTCTGGGACTATTATGTTCTCTATGATTTATCTTAATTTCAATAGAGGTACATATCTACACATAGATAATAACTTATTTTCCTTTTTCTATCTATTTTTTCAGTTTTTGACTTCTTTATTGTTGGTATTCTTTTATAAATATAAGGTTTTATATTTTTAAAATTTAATTATATTTTGAGTTACATTATGGAAACATAAAAATTACTTTCCATCAATTTTAAGACTGAGAATTTATGACACTTCCATTTAGTTTAGTAAATTATATATACATTCACTAAATGTATTTTATTACTTTTTTTCATGATTTCAATTGGATATATCAATACTGTAAAGTAGACTGTAGATATTGAGGATAATTCTTATTTCATCACAATGACCTCTGTGATGTAAAACTCTATATCTTTTTTATTATTGCAGTGATGAAAAAAAATAGTCTTTTATCTTATTTAAATGACCAACTTTACAACATCATTCAATTTTTCTTATTGTATTTTTTTCACTTATTTTCCTTATATATCATGAATTTTCATATTATCACTCATATCATTAATATTTTCCATATATATATTTGTATCTTATATTTTTCATATGTTTTTCATTGATTTTATTTAATTTTTTCCCTATATTTGATTTCATATTCCTTTTTTCTTTTGACTAAATTTGACTGTATGCTTTCATAGATCACAACATGAATTGTTTTCCCCTTTCAAATGCCAGGACTTCTGTTTCAACTTAGGTTGTAATGTTCTAAATGGTAACTTTTATGTATATTTTTTCAACTAATTTTTCAAACTCCTTTCACTTCTAAGCATTGTTCGATTATAAAATCTCTAGAAATCATAGATAATACAGTAAGTTTTCACCATTTTTTATATTTTTTAACAATTTCTTTATTTATCTCTACACATCAGATATGGTTTCTTGAAATTAAATTCTCTTCCCATGGTTTTTTAAATGATCCTTTATGGGATTTTAACAAGGCCTTATTTCTAGAACTACTATTTTATCTACAGTTTATCTTAATTTCAAGAGAGGTACGTCTCTACACATAAATAATAACTTATTTTCCTTTTCTATCTCTTTTTTTAGTTTTTGACTTCTTTAATGTTTGTATTCCTTTATAAATAAGAGTTTTTATATTTTTAAATTTTAATTGTATTTTTTATTACATTATGGTAACATACAAATTACTTTACATCAATTTTATCATTGTTTAGGGGTTTATAGAATGATTTATTTCTTTATTTCCCATGATTTCTGAAATTCCAAAACCATGATCAATTTTTATTCATTTTATTCAACCTGTTCACTTCAAGATCATCATAATAAATACATATCATATCTAAAATATAATAATAGGTTATAGATACTATAGGGATACATATCAGATGTAATCTATTGGTATATTATGATCTGTAATCAAATATATTTTACTATAAAATGTATGTATACTGATATAAATTACATATCAAATGATCTATTACATATCATATAGTATACTATCATATGAATGTATACTATCAGATGGATTTCTTTATTAGAATATATGATAAATCATCAATTTACACCATTTGATTATTCCATTTTATAACACTTGAAATACAAAAACTACTCTTCATGGTCCTGATAAAATTCTTACTCCTCTATGGTCTCATTCGCATCGTATGAAGTCGTATAGCCTTCTTGGATTGCATTCAGGCTATGATGTCAGCTCTTTGTATAAGTAGTTCCTCCCCATGCACATCATCATTCATGATAACATAATTATAACTATCCCTGGGATTCTTCTTATTTTTGGATTGCGAAAGTAAAATAGTAGTTGAAGATCAATCATGTTTTTTAATGAGAGGTCTTAATTTTATATCTCAACATCCTTCCAAACATGAATGAAAAAAATTATATACCAATTTAATCATTGTATTAAAGTAATTTAAATTGGTTAAAAATATTTATATATATATTCTAGATATCTATTCTTAATATATATTCTAATATATATATACACAAATTTATTTTATGAGTTATGATATTACTTTAAACATAGATAGTTCATTCATTCTAAATTGTTATTATTTTTTATGAACATCTCTTTCATATTATATCTATATACATTATTTTCAATTCTTAGAGGCATGTTTATTTAAACTTACTTTCCGTATTCCCTCCATAAAAAAAATTATAGGGGTATTGTATCTTCTTCATACTATATGTCCTCCACTCACTTTTGGACGAAGTGGGCCTACTACCCCAAGGAGGTGTTGATTAATACTTCTGGCTCATGCATGGTGTGTCATCTATGAGTGACACCCCTCTCTTTTTTGTTTTATGTTGTTTTTATAATGGTTTACTATATAAGTTTGTTTGGTTATCTTTTTAAATTTATGGTTGTTAAGTAGTTTTGTTATACTGGGAACTCTTCATTCATGTTCAACATTAGAGACCATGGTTTTAGTTCTTGATTATTTTGGAAATTAAGATAGATTATATTTTTTGGCAACCATTTTAGTTTTTTGGTGTTTTATGAAAAATAGGATCCTGGGAACTAGCATTTGTCATGTTCATCTCTGATATGTTGATGTTATTTGTAAGTGTTACTAAATTCTGTTCCTTTTTTCCTTTTTACGTGTTAATGGTTTTTAGCCAGGTTTAAATATGTGCATTCTTTTGGATTCCTTTCTTTGTTTTATTAATAAATATTGGTACCCAATATGATCCTGAAAAGTTTCCATTGCCTCTTTCCACTAATTTGAGCACATTCATAGAGAGGTTCTCAAGTAGTTTGTTCAGCTTCCCATATCACCTAGAGGGGTTTGAGTGATGAGATCATGAATGTTGCGCCACAACCTCCACCTTATCACCTGTTTCTCTACCACAACTTCTAGGTCTGATTCTACCTTATCTTTTTTAACAGACTCATAATCTAGGATATTATCACTCATGTAAGTATTATTCTCAATCATGGGTATTAATGATGTTTATTCATATATCATCATGGATTAAATAGGCTCAAGTGTCGGTTTAGAAATCATAGTAGAAAAATCATGAATGAGATCAGTGAGCAGATCTTTATTTGAATCACAATGCATGAACAGACTCCCAAAAATCTCAATGACTGGAATATATCCCTTTTTTTATCTCATCTAATGTCCTTATCCCCCAAAATTACTTTAGCTACAGTAGTAACATAGTCTACTAGGTCTTCAAAAAAAATTGGATGATTTTAAACATACATTGACTTGGAACAAATGATTGAGGGAACTCGATTCTCTGGGAAATTAACTATCTAGGTTTTTGGAAGATTCCCATGAATGATATGTGCATGCTAACTCAAATTCATGATCAAATTGATATTAAATAACATATATAACAAATACAACTATTATATAAGAGAATAATTTTATAATTATTCCATCAGAAATTTATGCTTCTATTTTGATTTAACAAGTTAATATTAGTATAATGTATATAAATTTGATTTTATAACTATTGTTACTTAGAATGGAATCATTTGCATAGGTCTTCCATATGTATTCTAATGTGGTGTACTATTCTAATCAAATGACAATCTTTTATCCATCTACATTAACATTAATCACTTTATCTCTTTTGATTTTGAAACATGTTATTATGACTCTTATACTTCATTTGGATCATGTTTTTAATTTAAGTATGCAAAGGTGTTCTAATTCATTGAAATATTCTCTTAGTTGTGTACTATTATATTCAGATTGTAAAATTTCCCATCCAAAGTTAATCATATTTGTGCACTGGTTTTCATAATTAAGGTTTAGTTGATATTCCTTGGAAGAACACATGGGTTTTGAACATGATCTTTAATTCATTTGGGATGTTTAAACCTTTCAATTTTAACCAATTCTCTATATTTTCCATATATTATTATAGTACATTTGGCTTACTAAAAGTTTTGTATTTCATTTTAATTCCCTTTATTTGGGTTGGTTTAAATTCTTTTTTTAAACCAATTTTTGTGTATCGAGGGGGAATCTTCATGTGTTTGATTATGAATTTTCATCCATGGAGTCACTTCATGACATCCTCTATGGTCAAAAAGGGGTTCAAGGTGCATAGCCTAGACCTGTGCTTGACTAGATGCAGTGAGTGAGAATTGATGTTGATGCTGCAAGCGGGTTAGATTATTTTCATGAAAAAGTTCAACCATCTATTGCAGCGACAAACTCCATGAGATGATTTTTAGACTTCAGTAAGTGATTTTTATATAATGTGTATTATTATTTATACATGATATGTATATGTTTACTGATTATATAAAATTTATCATCTATATTATGTTTACAACATAGTATGTATTGAATTTATCAACTCTATATATGTATTAAATGTATTAATAGAAAACTTTGCATATATATTGATTCTGTCATGTTTTCAAACATTATAATATTTTAAATTTACATTTCTATTTAATTATTGATTTATAATGTGTATCACTTTACAGTGTATATTATTCTTACTATCTTAGGTGAGTACTCATTTCTCTATAATTTTCATTTATATTGATTCAGGTAAATACTTATTCCACTATAATTTCATATTTTTATTAACTCTGTCAATAATTCTATATCATTTTAATCTATTGTGGTTTGTGGTGTTTTTCTGTATCTATGTTTATCTTTCAAGTCATATTGGTGACTTTGACTTGGATGTGATTGAGGTGTTGTCTCCCAAGACTTTTCCAGTAGCATGGTCCTTAGAAATATGAGAATATCGATCTCCTGATATACCTGAAATCTATGTCATGCTATCAAGAACATTGAAATATTCCTCAAGGGAAACATGAACCTCTTTTGTAGCAGAAATATCAAATGAAGGGTGCATTGTATGACCAGAAAATCTGAAGCCTCCAGAACTGGATAGCGTGATTTTTCCCTGAGTACTAGATTTATAGGCATGAAAAGTGTCATTGAAGACATGAGCTTGTAACACCCCAAGCTTTCATGGTACGTTTCCCTTTGAATAATTCAATAGCTTTCATTGTACGCAGCTTCGAGATTCTAACACACCACGACCAATCAAACTAGCCGTTATGAATAGTAATACCCACTTTTTGAAATTTTATAAATTTTATTTTTCAAAATGGACTTCATTTTTGGATTCAGAATATCAAAACTATCTTAGGGTGAATTTTTGGTACTCTTCTGAAAACTTTCAATTTTTGATGAATAGTGAAAAGTACTAAATTTTAATTAAAAACAACTTTTTTACTCGAAATAATTTATAGTGTTAAATTATACATTTGAGTGGTTTTAAAGTATTATTAGATTATATTTTTATCATTTAATATAATTTAGTTCATCGTATGTAATTTTACATTTAAACTAGACATAAAAAAGTGTCAATCTTTTGATAGTTATTATTTCTTAAAAACGGACTTTTTGTTTTGACAACAGGAATTAATTTTAAATTAATTTCTGCCACTTCTGTGTTTGAAATTTGGAAAATGGATTCCATATTTGGAATTAGGAGGTCCAAATTGTGTAAATAGGTAACTTTTATTTTTAAACATTATGAATATTTACTTCAGTAAATATTTTATTTACCATGGTTAAAGGGTAAATCTGATAAAATAAGGGTAAAAAATATTATTATAATAATATTAAATTACCCTAACATGTGTCATATTCCTATTGGTTGAAACATTTATGACCATGGGCATCCTTGGGTCGATTTTGGGACCCCATGTAACCACTTGAGAGTGATAATGACACTTTATATTAATTAATTTAAAGTAAAGACAAAAATGACATAAACATATATCTTTTAGTAAAATAATTTTTACAAGGGTTTATATAAGTTATTTTTTCAACTATAAATATTAATTATAAAGATAAAAATATTTAATACATCATGGTATTTTTTTATAATTTTTAGATATCAAATAAATAAAATTATTTATGACAAAATAATGATGTAGTGTTTACCTCATTAAAGAATGATTTAAATAAATGGGATTATAAAAATTAAAACAATATCCAAAATCTGTCCAATTATTATTGGATGATTTTATTTTGAACATGAGTCATCTTATCTTATACTTTAATGGGTTTTGGACCTTTAGAAACTGAAAATCATTATATAATAAAATAATATTTTCAAACATTCCTAAAGAGCCCCTCCTCCCCCTTATAAAAAGTCCTCAACTATAACCCATTTCTCACACCTCTCAAGCCCCTTGGATTGTCCAAACTCTACCCAATTAATATCCCTACATCCCTATATTACTTTAAGAATCCTTACCTTAGGTATAAGGCACTTCAAGGAAGCCTTTTGGTTCAAACCAAAGGGAGTTACCCGATTTAAAGGTAACATCTCCTCTTAAGATCTTTTCTTTTATTTTACTTATCCAACCCCCCTAAACTCTCTTTATTCCTTTATTTTATAACAACACCAGTATAATAAATATACTAGGTTGTTTTTATGAGAATTATTTTAACTACACTTACACACACCTCTATCTAATGGGTATAGAACATAATATTTCTGTGGACGGCGAACTACTGCCTCACAAAATGATGATTGTTCAATCTTCTATTAACACCTCTTATAGTGGCCATTATGATTGAACTGTAATTATATATGATATTTATTTTATCTATAATATTCTTTAATTATCTTTTATATCATACCTTTATTCTTTTCATGTTGTATATATACAATAATTTCATTTGAGGAAGTGTGGACTACCGCCCCCTCAAAGTGATATGACTCGTTCATACCATACATGGAATGTATAAAGAATGGTGTTAATGAAATTACATAACATATATAAAATAGTATATTATACTAGAATAATAATATACCTATGTATCATTTGTTATTATTTCCTTTCAAAATAAAAAAAATGAAATGGAAGTAGCGTTCGTGTGTACGTACAGATTATCGTCTCCATGAACGCGATGAGATTCATTCCCCATCATAAAATTCAAGAATAATTTTCATTTAATTATTAAAAATAATATTTAATAGCATTATATCATTCTGTATGTGAATAAAATACATTCTATCCATAACAAATATGACTTACGTAACAAAACATATAAAGTAAAACGAATCAGTTAATGCCCAAAACAATGATACTACTAAAATATTATTAACAAAGAAATATTAGAAGATCATATATGATACCATATTTATGTATTTGGTTCTTGTATAATTTAATAAAAATTATTTAACTATTATACAGGTGGTTAACCTACCCTCGACCAAGGAAAAGTATAAGGTAAGGGTTAAATTTTATAATCTCTTTATTATCTGAGGTTGTTTATACATGAGTATCTTCTAGGACTTCTTTATCATCCACATATATGTTTCTTAAAAATGTATTTCAAAAAAAATTAATATTTCCTATAATATGGTTTAAATTCATCTATACCCTTGTTTTATTTTTATAAAATGTTTTGAAAGGAATCTTTCCATCGTTTTCCAAACAAGGTACTTTATGACCTTTTCAACGAATTAAGGTAATAATGTTTTTTTAACTTATACGGCGGGTGTGGATATTTTCTGCCATTATAACACTTTAAAATATTCTCTTACAAGCTTATAAGAATATTTTCAAAATAAATGTTTTCTTTTATAGTTATGTTACTTTTAAATTATTTCAAAATAGAAAAATATATTTCTCTCAAATAGTTTTGATTTCATATATGTCAACATCCTTTGATGGATTTTACACTTATTTGAAGTTGATTTATTATGATACAATCTTCCATATTGTATTGAAGATTTTGTGATATGTTTGACTGTGGATGTTTTATTTTTATACCATTCATGGTTTATAGTTAAAGTATTAACATTTTGTATGCTAGTTTTAATACAAATGTTTATGTTATGTTTCAACCTTTTCATATGATGAATGCATTTGACTTGGTAAGTAATGGGTGGAGGCCGCTATAACTCCTCGATGCATTGGTAGGTCTCATGAGACAAACTAGTGTCTTGGCACAAGGCCTTGACATAATCTTATTTTTAGTCTTGGCACGAGGCCTTGTCTATGTGGTTATGATGTCCAAAATTATGCATTCCATCATTATGAAATTAGATATTGATATTACTTGTGATTATTAGAATAGTATAATATCCTTGTGAATAATTAAATGGTATTATTTCATTTATATTTGTCATATTATGCTGAAGTTTAAGTTTAAAAGGCTTTTGTTTTAGTTTTATACATTGCCTTAAATGTTTATGCTTATTTATGAAGTTTCCGCTATATTGTTATCCTTACTGAGCATCTGAGTTCACCCCTTTCTATGTTTTATTTTTCCTAGGATGTGAAGAAGTATTTTATGGTTGACCTATAGGGATAGGATAAGGGATATAAGTGTGTTCAAAGGGGACAAAATGTTGTTGTTGTTTTTATCTCATGATATAATGTAAAATTTATGTATATATCTAGTACTTCCAAGGCTACTAAACTAATATGTCTTTCGGAAAATGATTCCTTGTATCATACCAATGTTATATAATAATGCACTGACTCTGGGTAACTAGGTTCTAGGCATTACAGTTGGTATCAAAGGAAGTTTAGTACAAACCTTGGAAACTAGATTTATATAAACTCTAATTAGAGTACATTACCCTAAGATAGACTTTGAGGATTAGTATAGAAGAACTTCCTAGAATTTTGGTAATGTAGAGATTTTGTGTATTTTCTAAGAAATACATCCATGTCTAGATACAAGCTGGTAGAGGTGGCTCTGGCACAGATGTACCTAGGAGTGAAAACTCCAATAAGGAGTTTTAGGCTTGACCCGAGATATCCTAGTACACGACAATGGGTCTTGCTGCACTCTTGGTTATGACGCTCCTGAGGGATATGCTTAGGATAATTCACATTTTCTTTAGAAACTATTATGAAGGATTTATGAGTATATACCTCCTCAAAGAAAACATTTTTATGATTATGGATTATATTCATAAACTGTTCAATTTATGTTAAGTGTTTTACAAGTTTGGAATTATGTATTGCGATTCGTAAGCTAATATAGTGTATGACATTGTTTAAAAATGGTGCCTAGTGGAAGGAATGGAAACCATATCAACACATGTGATCCATATAGGGATTTCCCTTCTACTCAAGATAATTATAGTGGATTTGGTGATGCAACTGGTGCTGATCAGTTTATCACCATACTGGAACAACTCACTCAGGTTATGAATAATAACCTTACCCGTATGGAGCACCCTGATCCACAACGCAGAGGATCAATGTTAGAACGATTCATGACGCAACAACCACCAACATTCAATGGGACTACAAATCAATTTTTAGCTGAGCAATGGATAAGTTCCTTAGAGAAAATATGTCATGCTTTGGGGATCAGTGAAAGGGAAAAAGTTTTCATGGAAGTTTATCGCCTCATGGGAGATACAAATCAATGGTGGTCATTAATTCAAAGAACAAAGAAAGATGAAGAAGTATAAAATATAGAATGGAGGGATTTTAAAGATATTTTATTAGAAAAATAATTTCCTCGTGACCATCAAGTGAATATGGAACGACAATTTCTGAGTCTGAGGCAAAAGGAGGATGAGAATGTCGCAAAGTATGAGGCTAACTTTACAAGGTTAGAAAGGAATGCAGCAGATTATATATGTAACCCAAGGAGTAATATTAATCAATTCTTCAATGGGTTAAAACCATTTCTCCATAGAGCATTAGTCTCATAATCCATCTCATCATATGAAAATATTTTCTCATGTGCTATCAAGATAGAAAAAGAATTCTCTAAGTCTTACGACTTTAAAGAAAAGCAAGAGAAGAATAGATCTATTGAACACTCTGAAAATGGAAATAAGGGGAAGAAGGGAAAAGTTGAATATCCATCCTGCAGTAAATGTGGGAAGAAACACTCTGGTACTTGTCTGAAGGGAATGGGATTCTATTACAAGTGTGGTGAAAAAGTCCACCAAGCTCGTGATTGTAAGGGAAGGAAAGAGGTTGTCAATGTTGAATGCTACAATTGTAAATAAATAGGGAATTATGAAAATTAATGTCCTAAGTTCCAAGGAAACTTACCTCAGAAAAGGCCAAGAGAGCAAGGCCAAGCTTATGTGATCACTATTACAGAGGTTGAAGCCCTGAAAGATGTGGTGGCAGGTAATTTAATGGTTTTCTCAAGTTTAGACAATGATTTATTTGATTCGAGATCATCACATTATTTCATATCTTCCCAGTTTTCTATGAAAATTAGATATTTCCAATTAAATTTAACAAGGGAGTTATCAGTCAAAACTTCTAAGGGAAGTATCATTGCAACAAAGTTTTGTGAATCAATCCCCATTAGGGCATATAAATGTTCTTTATCTATTGATCTCATCGTCATACCCATGATCGAATTTGATATAATCCTCAGTATGAATTGGATTTCGGACCATGATGTGAAAATTTATTGTAAGAAGAAGGAGGTTACAATTTTTTATGATGATAAGGAATACCATATCTTTAGAGCAGAAACATCACCATATGATTTTTATCTAGATACACCACCTATAGCTCTACTAAATTCAATTATTAGGGAGGAAGAGAGTGAAATAACTATGGGTGAGGAAATAAATGTTCAAATAGAGGATGTACCTATTGTACAAGAATATGTTGATGTATTTGCATAGGATTTACCTGGACATCCTCCAGAACAAGAAATTGAGTTTTCCATTGATTTAATTCCTGGTTCAAGGCCAATATCAAATACCCCTTATATAATGGCCACTGTGGAATTAGTGGAGATAAAGAAACAACTAGAGGAGTTGAGTAATAAAGGATTTATTCTCCCTAGTGTTTCTCCATGGGGAGCCCCTATTCTTTTTGTTAAGAAGAAAGATGGATCTATGAGGTTGTGCATTGACTACAGGGAGATCATTGCTATAACAATAAAGAACAAGTATACCCTACCTCGCATTGATGATTTATTTGATCAACTTCATGGAGCTCAATATTTTTCAAAGATTGACCTTTGATCTGGATATCATCAGTTGTGTGTGAAGAATGAATACATTCCAAAGACAACATTTCGAACTAAGTATGGGCATTACGAGTTTATAGTAATGACTTTTGGACTGACTAATGCACCCTCTATTTTCATGGATCAAATTAATAGAGATTTCAAGGAATATATTTATGAATTTGTGGTGGTATTTATTGATGATATCTTGGTTTAATCAAAAAGCTACAAAGATCATGAAAATCACTTGTGCACTATTATGAAAATCCTCAGAAGAAATGAATTATATGGGAAGTTTAGCAAGTGTGAATTCTGTCTTCAAGAGATTTCCTTTCTTAGACATATTGTCTCTAAGGATGGAATCTCTATTGATCCTTTAAATACCAAGGCAATCCAAGAATGGCCAGCACCGACAAGTATAACTGAGGTAGGCAGTTTTATTGGTTTAGCGGGTTATTATCGACATTTCGTCCAAAATTTTTCCCGATTGGCTAACCCATTAACCAAGCTCACACGTAAAGGGGTTAAATTTGTTTGGAAAAAAGAGTTTGAAGAATGTTTTGAATAACTAAAGAGAATATTAGTCAATTCTTCTATATTGACTCTACCATCAGGGAATGATGGGTTTGTTATTTATAGTGATTCTTCAAAGAAAGTACTTGGTTGTATCCTTATAGAGAATGATAGGGTTATTGCCTATGCATCACGGCAGATAAAAATTCATGAACAAAAATATCTCACTCATGATCTTGAGTTAGCAGTTGTAATATTTTCTCTGAAGATATGGATACACTATATCTATGGTGAAAAATGTGAGATTTATAATGATCAAAAGAGTTTAAAGTTTATTTTCTCACAAAAAGAACTCAACATGAGGAAAATGAGATAGCTTAAACTACTCAAGGATTATTATTTCACCATACACTGCCACCCGGGGAAGGCAAATAAGGTGGTGGATGCTTTGAGCAGAAAGGATCATGGAGTTTTTAACAAGATGAGAGTTGAAAGGGATCCTATGTTCATGGATCTAGTAAATATGGATATGGGAATAATCATGGAAGTTGAAACATCAATACTTTTTCAAATGGTTGTTAAACCATATTTACTAAAAAGGATAAAAAGTTCTAAAACTGATGATGAGGAGTTTCAAAAGAAAATTAAAGCTGTGAACAATGGGAGATTATTCGACTTCGTATATGAAAATGGGATTTTGAAATTTGGGAAGAGACTTTGTGTTCCTGAAATACCTGATCTTGTTGGATGATTCCCATAGCTCCAATTTCTCTATAAACCCCGGTAGCACAAAGATGTATAGATATTTGAAAAAAAAAATTGGTAGGACAACATGAAGAGAGATATTGCTGATTATGTGTCAAGATGCATGGTTTTTCAACAAGTGAAAGCTGGAAGACAACATCCTAGAGGAGTCATGAAACCTCTTCCCATACCTGAGTGGAAATGGGATGATATTACAATGGACTTTTTCATGGGGATACCAAAGACTCCTAGAAGGAATGAGGCAATATGGTTCATTGTTGATCGTCTTACCAAGTCAGCTCAATTTCAGGTTCTGTTTGATGTTGGGTAGTTCAGTTATCCGGTGTCGTCGGTGTTATTCTGGTGGTGGTGTGGAGACCTCTTCATCACAGTGGTTGTTTCGAGGTTTAATGTGATGGTTGCGATGGATTTATTCAGCATTGACGGTTCTAGGGATTCTTGCCGTTGTTTTGACCTGCATTTGTCCATTTCTTTCTCTACTCTGGATCCAGGTTTCCTCCACTCTCTCTGAGGTGGAGATGCATGGTGGACTTCAAGGCTCTTTGGGATGTGAGTTTGAGTGGATAGATTCGGGAGGAATACGGTGATGATGGCTTGATCCTAGATGGCGAGGATGTGTATGTGTGTGGCTCCAGTGATATTGATGGTTATGGTTTGCAGTGACGCGACAACTGGTGTAAGGGTGATGTGGGGTGGCTAGTGGTCCGAGTATGATAGTTTTGATCCATTTAAAGTTTTAATTTTGGAATTCTTAAAATCGGTTCTTTGAAATTTGAAAAAAATTGAATTTGGTGTGGTGGGATCTTGCGTTGGTTGAACTTGTAACTATTTTTGGAGTTGTTTTGGTTCACACTTACCCTTTAAAAGTGTCACTAGAAAAATAAAAATATGGATTGTGGAGAAGATTTACCACTTGAACGTCTGGAAAGACTATATATTAATGAAGTTTTAAGACTTCATGTAGTACCCTTATCGATTGTTTCTAACTGTGATCCCCATTTTACATCAAGATTCTGGAAAAGTATTCATAAGGCCTTGGATACTAAACTTCGTTTGAGCACTGCCTACCACCCTCAAACTGATGGACAATCAGAATGAACTATTCAAACATTAGAAGACGTGTTGAGATCTTACTCACTTGACTTTCAAGGTATGTGGGATCAATATTTACCTCTGGTAGAATTTTCCTATAACAATAGTTTCCATTTAATTATTCAGATGGCACCATATGAAGCGTTATATGGAAAGAGATATCCAAAACCAACTTGTTGGGATGGTGTTGGTGAAAGAAAACTTGTAGGCCCTGAACTTGTTGAGGAAATAATGGAAAAGTTGAAGGTCATCCAAACCCACATCAAAGCAGATCAAAGTAGGCAAAAGAGCTATGCCGATAACTGAAGGAATGATTTGAAATTTCAAGTAGGAGATCGTGTTTTCTTGAAGGTATCTCCATGGAAGGGTGTTATACGTTTTGGTAAGAAAGTTAAATTAAGTCCCAGGTACATCGGACCTTTCAAATTTCTAGAACGAATTGGAGTTGTAGTTTATCATTTAAAAATTCCGCCAAGTATCTTCAAAGTTCATGATGTGTTCTACGTATCATTGTTGAGAAAATACATGCCAGGCCCAACGCATGAACTCACCTATAAAGAAATAGAACTAGAACTTGATATATCTTATTGTGAAGAGCCTATCAAGATTCTTGATACTAGAGAACAAGTGTTGAGAAACCGGACAACTCATCTGGTAAAAGTTCTATGGAGAAATCATAAGATGGAAGAGGCAACATGGGAACCCGAGGAACTTATGATGAAGAACCACCGAAATCTTTTTATATAGTGATATTCTAGAAATTTGGAGGATGAAATTTTTTGAAGGAGGGAAGAATGTAACACCCCAAGTTTCCATGGTATGTTTCCCTTTGAATAATGAAATAGCTTGCGTTGTACGCAACTTTGAGATTCTAACACACCACGACCAATCAAACTAGCCGTTATGAATAGTAATAACCACTTTTTGAAATTTTATAAATTTCATTTTTCAAAATTTACTTCATTTTTTGATTCTAAATATCAAAATTATCTTAGGGGGGATTTTTGGTACTCTTCTGAAAACTTTTAATTTTTGATGAATAGTGAAAAATACTAAATTTTAATTAAAAACAACTTTTTTAATCAAAATAATTTATAGTGTTAAATTATACATTTGAGTGGTTTTAAAGTATCATTAGATTATATTTTTATCATTTAATATAATTTAGGTTATTCAATGTAATTTTACATTTAAACTGGACATAAACAAGTGTCAATATTTTGATAGTTATTATTTCTTAAAAACACGCTTTTTGTTTTGACAATGAGAATTAATTTTAAATTAATTTCTACTACTTCTATGTTTTTAATTTAGAAAAATTGATTCCATATTTGGAATTAGATGGTCCAAATTGTTTAAATAGATAACTTTTATTTTTATACATTATGAATATTTACTTCAGTAAATGTTTTATTTATCATGGTTAAAGGGTAAATCTGGTAAATTGGGGTAAAAAAATATTATTATAATAATATTAAATTACCCTAACATGTGTTTTATTCCTATTTTTTTATACATGTCCAACCATGGGAATCCTTGGTTTGATTTTGGGACCCCATGGATCCACTTGAGAGTGATAGTAACACTTTATATTACTTAATTTAAAGTAAAGACAAAAATGACATAATCATATATCTTTTAGTAAAATAATTTTTAAAAGGGGTTATATAAGTTATATTTTAGACTATAAATATTAATTTTAAATCTAAAAACATTTCCTACATCAGGTTATTTTTTTATAATTTTTAGACATCAAATAAATAAAATTATTTATGACACAATAATGATGCAATGTTTACCTCATTAAAGAATGATTTAAATAAACGAGACTATAAAAATTAAAACAATATCCAAAACCTGTTCAATTATTATTGTATGATTTTATTTTGAACATGAGTCATCTTATCTTCTACTTTAATGAGTTTTGGACCTTTTTAAATTGAAAATCATTATATAATAAAATAATATTTTTAAACATTCATAAAGAGCCCTTCCTCCCCCTTATAAAAATCCCTCAACTCTAACCCATTTCTCACACCTCTAAATCCCATTGGATCATCCAACCTCTGCCCAATTAATCTCCCTACATATCTCTCTTCCTTTTATAAGCCTTACCTTAGTTAGAAGGCACTTCAAGGAAGCCTTTTGGTTCAAACCAAAGGGAGTTACCCAATTTAAAGGTAACATCTTATCTTAAGTTCTTTTCTTTTATTTTACTTATCCAACCCCCATAAACTCTATTTATTCCTTTCTTTTATAACAACACCAGTATCCTAAATATACTAGGTTTTTTTAATGAGAAGTATTTGAACTAAACTTACACACACCTCCATCTAATGGGTATAGAACATAATGTTTCTGTGGACGGCGAACTATTTCCTCATGAAACGATGATTCTTCAATATTCTACTACCACCTCTTATGGTGGCCATTATTATGGAACTGTAATTATATATGATATTTATGATATTAATTTTATCTATAATCTTTTGTAATTATCTTTTATAGCATACCTTTATTCTTTTCATGTTGTATATATACGATAATTTCATTTGAGGAAGTGCGGACTACCGCCCCCTCAAAGTGATATAACACCTTCATACCATACATAGAATGTATAAAGAATAGAGTTAATGAACTTATGTAACATATATAAAATATTATATTATAATAATATACCTATGTATCATTTGATCTTCTTTCCTTTTAAAATAAAAAAAATGAAATGGAAGTAGTGTTCGTGCGTACGTATGGATTATCGTCTCCACGAACGCGATGAGATTCATTCCCCATCATAACCATTCAAGAATAATTTTTATTTGATTATCAAAAATAATATTTAAGAACATTATATAATTCTGAATATGAATTAAATACATCTTATCCATAACAAACATGACTTACGTAACAAAACATATAAAGGGAAACGAATCAGTTAACACCCGAAACAATGATACTACTAAAATATTATTAACAAAGCAATATTAGAAGATCATATATTATATCATATTTATGTATGTGGTTATTTTATAATTTAATAACAATGATTTAAATATTATACAGAAGGTTAACATACCCTCGACTAAGGAAAATTACAAGGTAAGGGTTAAATTTCACAATCTCTTTATTATCTGAGGTTGTTTATACGTGAGTATCTTCTAGGACTTCTTTATCATCCACATCAATTTTTATTAAAAATTTATTTCAAAACATTTTTACTATTTCTTATAATATGGGTTAAAGTCATTTATACCCTTGTTTTATTTTAAATAAAATGTTTTGAAAGGAATCTTTCCGTCGTTTTCCAAACAAGGTACTTTATAACCTTTTTGACGCATTAAGGTAAGAATGTTTTTTTAACTTATACAGAGGGTGCGGCTATTTTCCAGTGTTATAACACCTTTCGAAGATTTTCTTACAAGATTATAAGAATATTTTCAAAATAAATGTTTTCTTTTATAATTATGTGACTTTTAAATTATTTCAAAATAAAAAAAATTCTCTCAAATAATTTTGATTTCATCTATGTCAACATTTTTTGATGGATTTTACACTTATTTTAAGTTGATTTATTATGATACAATCTTCCATATTGTATTGAAGGTTTTGTGATATGTTTAACTGTGGATGTGTTATTTTTATACCATTCATGGTTTATAATTAAAGTATTAACATTTTGTATGCTAGTTTTAATATGAATGTTTATGTTATGTTTCAACCTTTTCATATGATGAATGCATTGGACTTAGTAAGTGATGGGTGGATCCCTCTATAGCTCCCCAATGCATTGTTAGGTCTCATGAGACAAACTAGTGTCTTGGCACAAGGCTTTGACAAAATATTATTTGTAGTCTTGGCATAAGGCCTTGACTATGTGGTTGTGATGTCCAATATTATGCATTTCATTATTATGAAATTAGCTATTGATATTACATGTGATCATTAGACTAGTAGAATATTCATGTGAATAAGTAAATGGAATTATTTGATTTATCTTTTCCATATTATTCTGAAGTTTAAGTTTAAAAGGATTTTGTTTTAGTTTTATACATTGCCTTAAATGTTTATACTTATTTATGAAGTATCTGCCATATTGTTATCCTTACTAAGCATCTGAGCTCACCCCTTTCTATGTTTTATTTTTTCCAAAATGTAAAGTAGTATTTTATGATTGACCTGCAGGGGTAGGCTAAGGAATATAAGTGTGTTCAAAGGGGACAAAATGTTGTTGTTATTTTTATCTCATCATGTAATGTAAAACTTATGTTTGTATCTAGTACTTCTAAGGCTACTAAACTAATCAATATTTCAGGACATGATTCCTTATATCATGTCAATGTTATGTAATAATGCACCGACTCTGGGTAACTAGGGTCGGGGCGTTACAAAGCTTCAGTGGGATTTTTACCATGTTTGTGTCACCCTTGTATTTCCCAGACATGCATTATGAAAAGGTGTTTATATAGTGGTATGCATTGATTTAAGTGAAAATGTGTGTGGATTAAATCCTATTCATTGTCTATTTTTGGTTTTATATAGTAATGTTTATTTTATTTATTCTTTTATTGAGAGTGTCATGAAAAAAATGGGTATTTTAGTTTAATAATTGGTGTTAAACCAGTGGGTTGTTGATAATTAGGACTTATAAAATTTAATGGAATTACTTCTTTTTGAATAACTTGTGTAACTAATAAATATAATTTTATATAAAATTTATTCTTCTATCCAATCATGAATACATTTTCAGTTTTTATACATTCCATGAGTGTACGCTTGGTTATAATTGTGTACAATTATGCATATTTATGGTTTTATTTTATTAATTTTTTATAAGAGTTATTTATTATAATTTTTTTAGTTTGGGAATTGGATGGAGTGTTACATTTTTACTTTATGCATCACATCTATTAATATTTCATAGAATGTTGGTATGAAAATATTGATTTTTAAAGAAATATTAGAATTAGGTTTATTCCTATGATGGTTCATAAACAGGAGCCACATGGTGCAAGTATATGTTTTCATTATGTATTTTACTTATACATTGAGGATGATATGTATATATATTATACCATTAATTCAAATGTTTTAGTTACATATTCACATATAAAATTTCTAAGATTCATTCATAATAATAAAACATCTCTAAAAAATCTATATACCTTTTCAATTTTATCAATATTTATATTTCGATATAGACTATTACTATTATATCATTCCAATCCTACATTCACCATTTTTTCAACAATATATTCATACATAATATACTCTAGGCATTTATAGTGTGCATTCCTTTTACTTATAGTTAACTATTTACCTCATGCCTCTTATACATTAACAAGTTGCATATAGTATTATGCATGTTTGAAATGTATGCATACTTTATGCATACATTGATTTAATTTATATACACTCGTGCACATAAATTCATATCTATTGTTATATATAATGCTTTTAGCTACTTGTCACCAACAGCCTTCACTCCATTTCCATGTGTCACAAGCAACCCACTCAATTCATTTCTTCTTAAAATTTCCTCCAACTCTATCAACGAGTGACCCAAATTCTATAGATCATCACTACAAAGAATCTTAAAAAACAATTCAATGAACATCAATGAAAGATAAAAAAATAGAATAGACAGACCAAAATTCAATTACTATGTTCAACTATTTCTTTGTGATTTGATTTTTCTGTATGTATCAAATATTATTTACTCATAGTTTTCTATCTCATCCTATATTTCATCTTTATAAAAGTTTTAATAACTCCAAATTATGAATGTGTGTATGAAAATATGTAATGGAATGATCATGTCGTGCAAATGCATGGGTTTGGTACTAGTTTTTATTAAAATAATGATTTTGAAAATTTCATAACTTGATTACTTTTATAATTCATAATTACAATTATCTAAAAATTATAAATACTTCTTTTTAAAAATAAATCTAACAAACAATTTTTCGTAAGATTTTAAAAGCATAACCCACATGAATCATTGAGGTAGAACATTTTTTTAAAAAAACAAAATGATTCCCTTAACACCTTAAGAACATAATTAAAATTATTTAAACAATAAAAATAATACTAAACAACAACAATAATTTTGTAGATAAGGTTTAAAACATAGAAACCACTTAAAACATTTAAGCAGTGTAAAAAAATGCCCTTACGTACATAGAAGCATAACAAAAATTCATTACACATTAAAAATATTTTCATAAAATTAAATCTATAAAGAAAAATAACTATTTACATATGGAAATAAACTATTTTAAAATATAGATGTAGATATTTAAAAATAATAATTTTCTTACCTTATACTTGTAGTAGTACTCACTTCATTTTCCATTTACAGAACTCCTTCACCCAAGAATAATTTTTTTAAACATCTCACTCTCTCTGCAAATTCAAAGCAAGCGTGACACTAGCGAAGTGGGGTATGCGATTCTCTTCTTCCTAAACACTCATTTATATAGGCTCAATTACCCTACAAAATTATATTTTTTTATTCATATATATATAGATATTTATATTTGAATCCAATCATTTAACCCATTCTTCTGTGTTAAGGAGGGAAGGCATACAGAACCCTATTTTGTTTGATGATGGAAAGATTACTAATATTTTCATTTTTTTTATTTCATTTACTCTTGTTTTTTGTATTACATGTCACACACACATTTATAAGTATATATATTATTGATACATCCTAGGCATAAGATGATTTCAAAAAAGTGGGGCTCCCCTTTTGACTTCACCACACACCCACACCCCAAGAGTCTACACTCTTATTTTCATTTTTTTATCATTATTTTGTCACATTACAATCATTGTATTTATATATATTATTATTATTTGTCTCTTTTTTTGTGTCGTGTCACTATTACTATTATAATACTTTATTATTATATTTTATTATCATTTCTCCTTTTTTATAATGTCACAATTATTGTATTATTATATATTATTATCATTTATCTTTATTACTTATATATATATAACGAATTCCCCTTTTCAAGCACGTTTTTTTATATATATATTTATTATTATATTTTATTATCATTATTTCATATGTATATATATATATTATATTATTTATTATATCTTAATATTTCTTATTTATATCTCATCCATGAATATACTTATATACTATATTTTATTATCTTATTATCATTATTATTAGTTTAATTTAATAAGATAACATTCTTAGTTCAGATTTTATATAAATTAAAAATACTCATATTTCATAGTTATCATAATTTTGTATTTTAATAAAACATTTATTTTCAAAATTATCATAATTCATATTTTTATAATTTATAATAAAACATATTACATTAATATTCATAATCATGAATATTCAAAAAAAATATTTCAAATAAATTTTATTACCTTTAATTATTATTGTCATTTATAAAAAATTACAATTGTCATAATTTCATACAATCATAAGAAAATATATTGAATTTTATTTATTTTAAATAATGATAAAATTTTAATTATAATCTAGTATTCTAAATTTTAAATTAGATATATATATACATACACATTTCATTACATATGTATATTCTATTTTAAAATATAATTATGAAATAATAATTTTAATTTTCAAATAACCTTTTGATAAAAAATTCCCATAAATTTAGTTATTCAAATATTATATTTTTACAAATAAATTAAAATATTCTTCTAAATTAATACCATATTTATAAACAGCATTATTTTATAACTTGGAATAATAATTTATTTTAAAAAAATATTGAAAACAGTACATTTTTCATAAAATCATTTTTTTATTAATAATCACCTATATTAACAATTTATAAATTCATATGAATATTTATAAATATATCACCAGTTATATTATTCATTAAAAATATTATTATTTGAAAAATCATATAAAGTAAGAATATTTTTAGGCATTGTTATATAAATTTAAAATATTTAATCTTAACTTATAATATAAAATTATTTTTGATTTATTTAAATTATACAAAAAATCACTTATTAATATTTAGGAAGTTACATTCTTCCTCCCTTAAAATAATTGTGCTCTTGCAATTTGTTCATCGGACTTAAGAAAATTCTGAATTTTCATCTTCAGAATTAGAATTATTGGGGTTCTATATTCTTAAGGGTACTTAATTACCTAAAATTAAAAAGAAAATTATATAGCATAGATTTTATTTTCCTCAAACGACGACGTCTAATCTCCAAAGTTGTCTAGACTGTTCCTCTGATACCAACTGTAAATCCCTAAACCCGCACTTCTGGATTCAGCACTAAAACATACTGTGTATTTTTTTTATAAAAGATAAATGAAAAATATGTAGTACATTATACATTCTAGGACCTTTTCCGGTCTAAGTTTTGGAGAATTAGGACAACACTATACAATTAATAAGAGTTGTAAAAAAATATCCAATTAAAAAATTTACTTTGCAAGCACTAAATCCTTTTACGAAACAAGCATCATTTGAATTTCTCCAAAACCTATGAAAAATAATTTAATACATAGGGTGAGCATTAAATTGCCCTGTAATGGGTTTTAGAACATGTGGAAACCAAGTGGGTTTTTTTAATTTAATATAAAAGTAAAATATGTTATAAAGATCAAAATTACAAATCATATAAATCGTGGTTACTTTTGAA
The DNA here is from genome assembly GCA_963277665.1 of Viscum album. NCBI lineage: Eukaryota > Viridiplantae > Streptophyta > Magnoliopsida > Santalales > Viscaceae > Viscum > Viscum album. Next base: position 471,404,745 of record OY728132.1, read on the forward strand.
AATAAAAAATTTTTCTAAATGGATTGTATCATATAGAACCTTTGGAAAATCCATCTCATTTATTCATAAAATAATAAATATTTCTCTAGAAACTTCTATTCATTCATAAATAATTATCAAAGACACATTGGATCATAACATAAAGTCAAGGTTCACTCCTGAGACAACATAACATGGTGGACATAGTCTCATGATGGATTAGGTTTACTTGATAATCTCATAGTGTGCTTAGTATAACCTCTCATGCACCATATATATGTGACATCTCATGAGATTAAAACATTACCCAATGCATTGGAGTACTATCTGGGTGCACCCATCATGTAAGCTATAATGGGCTCACTCAGTGCTATTTGGACGCACTCATTACATAGTTGGACAAAGTCCCATAAGTATTTGGGTTTACTCTTCATCTCCTACCTTTATTCATATAATATCCAAGTGTAATTCTTTTGAATTAAAAACATGGTAACTCGTATTTTATATCATAAAAATCATGAAGATTCTTTAAAACCATGAACATCGGTATCCATTTCATAAAAAGAATTCCTTGGATATATATATACTTTTATCATGATATATATATACATTTATTTACATATATATTAATATTTAGAATAAAAACATAATTACATATTCATATACATATGAATATATGTCAAAAAAATAAATTTACATAAAATGACACGTATATATATATGTACAAATTTATTTACACACACACACACACACATATATATATATATATATCAGAAATAAAATAGTTTAACATAACTTGGTACATATATACATACATTTATATACATGTATCTATTGATATCAGATTAAAAATTAGTTTTACCTAAAATGATACATATATATATACATATATATAGATAAACATGTTTGAAAAAGTGTTTCATATGAAATGATATATACACACACACATATACTTGTTTGAAAATAAAACAACTTTAACTTAAACTTAAATTATGAAAAATCAATAACTTTTCTTTCCTTTACTTTTTAGAATCCTAATTAAGATTCGTTAAACATTAAAAATAATTTTATAAAAAGAAATCTACAGGAAAAAATTATTTTTACATGAAATGATGCATATATAGACACACAAACATATATATATATATATATATTTAAATGCAATATTTTTGTTAAAATAATAATTTTAAAATTTTAATAACTTCCATTGCATTTATAGAAGCCTAATTGAGATTCATTAAATATTAAAAATAATTTTATGAAAATAAATCCACAGGTAGAAATAATTTTTAACATGAAATGATGCATATATATATATATGTATATATATACATATATTTGTAAATGAAGCATTTTTATTAGAAAAATAATTTTTAAAATTTAATAACATATCCTGCATTTATAGAAACCTGATTAAGATTATTTTAAACATTCAAAATAGTTTTATAAAAAGACATGTATCAGTAGAAATGATTTTTAAATAGAAATGATGTATATACATATATATATATACATATGTCTATAAATGTAACATTTTTATTAAAACAAAGATTTTGAACATCTAATAACTCACTTACTTTTATAAGGAATAATTATAATTATTTAAAAATTCCAAATACCACTTTTTAAAAATAAATCTAACTAAATTAATTTTTCATATAAGATTTTAAAAGCATAACCCACATGAATCATTGAGCTATAACATTTTAAAAAAATGACCCCTTTACCACCTTAAGAACATAATTAAAATTCTTTAAACAACAAAAATAATATTAAACGACTATATTAATTTTGTAGATAAGGTTTAAAACATAGAAACCACTTCAAACATTTAAGCAGTGTGAAAAAAAATACCCTTATGTACATAGAAATAGAACAAAAAATTATCACTCATTAAAAATATTTTCATAAAATTAAATCTACAAACAAAAAAAATATTTTTATTTTAAAAATAAACTGTTTTGAAATATAGAGATTTAAAAATTATTATTATCTTACCTTGTACTTATAGTTTTCACTTCATTTTCCATCTGCAGAACTACTTCATCCAATATTTTTTTTAAACATCTCCCTCTCTCTACAAATGCAAAGCAGGCATAACACTAGAAAAGTGGGGTATGTGATTCTCTTCTTCCTAAACACTCATTTATATAAGCTCAATTCCCCTATAAAAGTTATATATATATATATATATATATATATATATATATTATTGTTACATCCTAGGTATAAGATGATTTAAATAAAGTGGGACCCCCCTTTTGACTTCACCAAATACTCAAGCCCCAAGACTCTACACCCTTATTTTCATTTTTTTATCTTTTTTTGTAACGTTACAATCATTGTATTTATATATATTATTATCATTTCTCTATTTTTTGTATCACATCACTATTACTATTATGATAATTTATTATTATATTTTATTATCATTTTTCATTTTTTATCATGTTACAATTATTATATCATTATATATTATTATCATTTATCATTACTACTCATATATATATATATAACAAAGTCTCATTTTCAAACATGTTTTTTGTATATATATTTTTTTATTATTGCACAAGAGTCTCAGGCGGGTTAGTGAGGACTCAGCAAGTGCATCCAAGATACCCGAGTTCAAATCTGGGTAGAGACATAATTTCTGGGTTTACTATAGCAGTACTGTAGTAGTATTGTAGCAAACACTGTAGCAGGCACTATTCGGTACTGTAGCAGCCAGAACAATTCATATGTTTGGGATTTCGGGCCACCGATTTGGTCCTCAGGTCCTTCGAGGCTTTCAGGCCACCCAAGGCCTTCGGACCAGTAAGGCTTTCGAGCCACCTTAAAGCCTTCGAGTTACCTAAAACTATGATTAATGGACCAGGCATACTCTACAAGGAGCAGACTCCAAATGAGGATTCAGAGCATACGCATTCACCAGAGCAGAAGTTAACAGATTTGGAAGAAAGAGAGGGTGTGACATTGCCATCAGGACCAGCCTATGCATGCATGGGAACCCTATCCAAACAGCCATGTGAAGGTGGAGAGATGGCATCACGATATAGAAGCTAGGGAGGAGAAGTTCCATGTAGTTATAGTGTAGATATTTCCTCTAAGACTTACGGGTCATGTAATCTCTAAGCCTACAGGCCTTGTAAGGGTTCCCCCTCATCCCTTGAAAGGGGGGTTATAAAAAACGGCATTCGGTCCATATGGGTTAATATCGCTTATTTATATCCCATACACACATATATTTATATACTATATTTTATTATATTATTATCATTATTATTATTTTAATTTAATAATATAACATTCTTAATTCATATTTTATATAAATTAAAAATACTCATATTTCATAATTATCATAATTCTGTATTTTAATAAAACATTTATTTTAAAAATTATCATAATTTACATATTTATAATTTATAATAAAAAATATTGCTTTAATGTTCATAATCATGAATATTCAAAATTTATTCATTTAAAATAAATTATATTAACTTTAATTATTATTATTATCATTTATAATAAATTACAATTTTCATAATTTCATATAATTATAAGAAAATTTATTAAAATTTATTTATTTCAAATAATGATAAAATTTTGATTATAATTTAGTATCCTAGATTTTAAATTAGATATACATACATATATATACATTTTATTATATATGTATATTCTATTTTAAAATGTAATTTTGAAATAATCTTTTTAATTTTCCAATCTCTGTTTGATAAAAAATCTCATAAATTTAGTTATTCAAATCTTATATTTTTATAAATAAATTAATATATTCTTTTAAACTAATACCATATTTATAAACAACAATATTTTATAATTTAGAATAATAATTTATTTTAAAAAATATATTGAAAATAATACATTTTTCATAAAAGCATTTTTTATTAATAATCACATGTATTAACAATTTATAAATTCATATTAATATATATAAATATATCACCAGTTATATTATTCAGTAAAAATATTATTATTTGAAAATAATATAAATTAAAAATATTTCTAAGCATTTTTATATAATTTTTAAAAAAATAATATTAACTTATAATCAAATTATTTTTTATTTATTTAAATTATAAAACAAATCACTTATTAATATCTAGGATGTTACAATCCATATCTAGAATGTATAAATAATTTACCATATTCCCAATGCTATAAAACATTTCATTCTCATATATAGAACAATACGTATTCTTATTAATGAATGAAAATCTCATCTTATCAAAACAAGATACAGAAATCAATTTTTTGTTTATAAGGAGAATATAATAATGGTTTTATAATTCTAATATTAATCCACTTGGTAGAGTTAGATCATAAGTGTCAACCTCTAATGTAGAAACTATTTCTCCATTACTGACACAAATATCTACTTCACCCTTCGTCAATTACCTTTTATCTATGAGTCTATGTTTGTTAGTATAGATGTGTGACGCACACCTGGTATCCAATACCAATGAGTAAAATTCATGTAAATTGATCTATATAATATTTATATTCAAAAGAACTGAATGATTCTCCTTAAGAACACTTCTCAACCCTAGATACCAATTTATAATTGTTTTATAGGTCATTCCTCTAAATGATATCAATGTGATTATCATGAAGTATTCCATAATATATAACAAATATATATCAATGGGTGAGTATCATGTTTTATATCTTTTCATAAATAACTTTTAATGAAAGTTACTCCACTAAAATGATGACCCCGTACATTATAAATTTTAGTAAGGTAAGATCCATATTTCACAAAGCAATGAGTTCTCTTTGGTGTTTCCTGCATTCCCCTTGAATGAAGGCCTTGATTTTTTTTATTTATCATGATATCTCTTTTTAACTAGGTTGAGAGGAAACCATTTTATGGTCCAAAGACCCAGAGGTACATAGGCCTTGGAAGATACATGGCCAAAAGGCCCAAACTGGCTTGAAGGCCTAAATAGAAGCCCAAAGACCCACACTATAATAGACCCTTCCCATCCTCCTACTGAACATCTACGCTAGTCTACCACCCTTGATGTTGTGTTTATAGTTCAGTATTACTGCCTCACACAGGGGTCTTGTATGGATACTCCTGAATGTCGGTCATTGGATACCAGTTGGCGCCAAGGATAACCTAGCTACTTTCATTTAACTCTGTTATTGACTGTCGTTGCCCCCATCTTTCATTCCACCAGTGAGAAGCTGCTTTAGTGAAGGCCTTAAGGCTGATAATGACCTAGAGGCCTAGTGTCCTAAAGACCTAGGATGTCCAGAAGACCTCAGTGTCCCGAAGTCCCAAATACATGGCCTGAAATCCCATTTCAGATGAATAGTATTATTGCTACAAAACCCTGCTATTATACATGCATTGTTGCAGTGCCACGATACTGCTATAGTACCATGGTAATTTTCCTCCACCCAAGTTTGAACCTCAGGTTTTTCATACAGTATTATGGGGTTCTTACCACTAAGACAAACCCAAACTACTTATTTCTCTTACCAATTAGTTATTTAGGTAGGGAATTATCTCAATCACAACAGTTGTGACTCTTGTATAGTCAAGTGGATAATCCTTTATCCAAATCCATCATATGAATATACTCAACCTTATTCCTCTGATAACCTAATCCTATTAGGGTATCCAGTATAGTGTATCCCAAATAAAAAGATAAAAATAAGCTAAAAGGGGACAAATAAGGGGAACCCAACTTTAACATGACCTACCCAAGAGGATAATTTGAAATTGTTATCCCTTGATCTCCTTACACAATACAATCTAGGGGAACCCAACTTTGTAATGACCTGCCTGGTTGGATGATAGAGATCTTGACAGGTGCCACTTTGGAAGGAATCTTAGACTTAGTATTTAAGGGGGTTTTAAAGTCTCGCCTATTTAATATACATTATATGCGTATTAAATTTATAACTATTACATTGAATGCAATCTTTATTTACTCATATTTTATTCATTTTTTGTATGCATGCTTCTAGAGATTTAATATTAGAATTATTATTCCATCCACCAAATTAATTTGTTCACACTACATTAATGTGTAACTCTTTACACACCCCATAAGTTTTTGTTACTCACTCAAAAATAGGAACCAAGTATATTCATACATATTTGAATGCATCTCATACATAAGATACATGATCATTTTCATGTAAAGGTATAGAGTTCTATGAGATTGATAATATCCACATGAGTGAGCCTAGAGAAATAGATAGCCAACTCATTCACTTTTCTAGAACAAGGCATAAGACTTCAGGCTGGTGGGAAGTTGTTAGGGAAGAACACATGAAAGTTTGATCCGTTCTTCTAATAAAACCACCAGATTCTCACACATTAGTTCACCAGAAGTTTGTCTTACCCATCTACTAAGTGTATCAGAAGTAGGAAGACACCAAACCCTTCCCACCACACAAAGACAACCTAGAAAACACCTTTGTAGATACTCTCAAACATACAAAGAAATGGAATGTCAAGCAATGGTAATACATGCAATAGAAGTATATAAAGTAGTAAATGGACATGAGATATTAACATGATTCGAACTTTTGTCCTATATATATGGGATGAACCACTATGAATTTCTTATATTACCATAAGTACAAATAATTTCATCCAACTGGAAAAAAATATCAGTAATATTTCATTACATAATGATTAACACTCTATAAAACTCGGATTCACCGTTGTCTATTCAGATACATGTCAACTTCCAACTGCATTTCCTTTATATTGATTCTTTCCACTGAGTAAACACCTGAAATACATCAAACTTATGCTTTGAGAAGTAAATGTTTACTTTCCTTATAGCATCATAAATGAAATTAATAAAGTAAAGATAGTCATTGTAGTATTAAATATAATTAGATCCCCAAACGTATGAGCATACAAGATCCAAATTTCGGTTTCTGGGATTCGACCATCTTAGTTGAAAGATACTCTTTTCTACTTTCCTGACACACAACTCTCATACTTTCCAATTTCCATGTAATCAAGATTCAGTATGCCCTTAGCTTTTAAAACATTCAAATTCTTCTCACTAAGGTGACTGAACTTATAGTGTCAAACTTTCTAATCATCAAAAGATATTCTTTTAGAAAATATATTCCTATTTGAATTTCTAGTCAAATAAAGAGACCCATCCTTTACTCCTTTTGCAACCACTATGGATCCCCAGGTAACCTTCTATACTCCATTTTCAAAGATAGTCTCATGGCTTGCATCATATAGTTGTCCAATAAAAATAAGTTCCCTCCATAAACTAGATATTTGATAAAATTATGTTAACTTTAAGAATCCCTAATTATTCATTAATGTGTTGACATCTTTTTTTTTCAAGGTGGTGTTGACATCTCCTTTTACAACTACTTCAAGGGCTTTATCATCTGACATATGGTCTTTCCCAAACTTCTCGAATGGCCTGAAGGCCTTCATTTTTATTGAATTTTGATAACCCCCCTTTCAAGGGATGAGGGGGAACCCTTACAAGGCTCGTAGGCTTAGAGATTACATGGCTCGTAGGCTTAGGATATTACATGACCCAAAGTTCTTAGGGAATTCGACCAGACTATCTACAAGGAATTGCCCCTCCCCAGCATCTGCATCATGATAGTAGCTCTTCACCTTCGCATGGTCATCTGGCTAGGATTCTCATGTAAGCACAGGCTGGTCCTAATGGCATAGTCATACCCTCTCATTCTGAAAAATCCATTTGGATCTGCTCTGGTGAGTGCACCTGCTCTGAATCCTCTTTTGGGGATGTTCCTTTTGTGTAGTGTGTTTGGGGCAACTGCATGTGGCTCGAAGGCCTTGAGGTGACCTGAAGGCCTTAAAGGTGGCCCGAAATCCCTACTGACCCGAAGGCCTGGGTGGCCCGAAATCCTTAAGGACTCTAAGCCCAAACCGGTGGCCCAAGGTGAATAGTTCCAGCTGCTACAGTTTCAAACAGCACCTTCTACAGTAGCTACTACAGTACCCGCACAATGTACAATTTTGTTATAGTACCTGTACAGTGTACATTCCTGCTGCAGTACCCGCACAGTGTACAGTACTGCTACAGTACCCTAGAAATATGTCTCTACCAGGTTTTGAACCTGGGTCTTGTGGATGCACTTAAGGATACCTCACCAACTGGGCTGAGGCTCATGTGCTTTCCCAAACTTTACAAATATATAACTAATCATGCATCTTTGATCACCAGTTGAATGGTAGGATGCTCTAGAATTAGTCACCCAAGCTTCTACCATAGCGTTCAAACTCAACAAGTAATGTTTGGTATCTTCCATTGTGTTAACAGAATCTGAACTACTAGATGTTGATGTATTCTCATTGTGACTCTTGTATTCCTTAATGATATGCCATTTATTCCCACATTTCCAACATGTAGGACTAGGACAAGCTGACTTACTCCGACTTCTTTCATAGGAATTTTCTTCCATTGGTTTCTTTTATTATTTTCGATGGGATGGCCTTCCTCTTAATTCAATATTAAGGGAAATATTGGTCAATACCTGAATATCCTTTCACTGATGTTCTTCATTCAAGACCAAATTTCAAATATCATCAAACACCATATTTGTTTTTCTAATGGAGTTACTAACTATTTTAACCATGGGATCCTAGCTCTCTATTAAGGAATATAATAGTAGAAACACCCATAAATCATCGGTAAAAGTTACCTTTATCGATTGTAGTTTCCCAAAAATCATATTAAAAATAATTCACATGATTTTCCACTAGTCCTCCTTCCAAAAACCTTGATCCATTCAACCACTGCAACATAAAAATTTTGTTAAGAGTTATTGTCTTTTCATACATGTCTTCCAAGGCCTTCAGAACACTCGCTATAGTTCTCTTCACCAAAATGTTGAAAGAAAAATTATGTGCGAGTGACATTATTACTAAGTCCAACACCTTCTTATCCAAATATCATCATTCATCTTTCTCTATCAGTACTAGATTCACTCCAGACAATGGAACTTCTAAGTCCTTTTAAATCATATGATCTTCAATCTACATTCTCCAGAATCCAAAATCTAATCCATCGAATTTATCGATCCAAAACTTCCCTTTATATGATGTCATGTCTGAGTTGCTACCGATGTGTTGAACCTCAAGCATTGAACCTTCTCTCTGATACCACTTGTTGGGGGAATAACCCACAAAATTACAATATGTAATTCTGATAAAACCACCGGATTCTCGCACGTCAGTTCACCAGAGGTTCACCTTCCCCCTCGACTAAGTGTGCTGGAAGTATAAAGACACAACACCCTACCCACTACAAAAACTCAACCTAGAACACACCTTTGTAGAAACTCTCATACATACAAAGAAACAAAATTTCAAGAAAAATAAATACATAAAGCAGTAAATTGACACAGGAGATTAACATGCTTTAGACTTTTGTCCTATGTACATGGGAGGAACCACTATAACTTCTTATATTACCAGTAGTAAAAAAGAATACATGAAACTGACAAAACATTCAGTAAGAATTCATTAGAGATTGATTAACACATTGTAATCCTCTGATTCACCGTGTACTTTTCACATGCACCATTCGTGATCAGGATGCACTGTTTAGTCATGGATACCGTGTTTAGGGTCAGTCCCCACTCCTTTTATAGTAAACTCCAGCCAATTGTTCCAATCAAAAAGCCATCTCATATTCATGGAGAGCCTCCAAATAGATTCATCATTGTCAATCACCAGTAACATTATTGACCTCAACCGCTTATTCCAGTAAACTTCTAAAGTCTTCATTCGAGAGACTTCTAGAAAGTTCGTCAAACATTTGGGACTTCCTTTGATGTTGTCGAAAGATACGAACTTTCGACGACCGTGCTGTTGTTGAAGAGAGGAACTGTCACTGCCTTCATACTAAGTTCAGCCTCCTACCGTTGATCGAAATTATAATGCATTTCTGGTTCTCTGAACTTATAATGGTCTGAAACAAGGCTTCACATCGCAACAAGTCTAGACCCAAGTCCCTCTCCTTGGGGATACTTTTCTTGAGAGATAATTCAATTCATAATATATATAACACCAGATATGGACAATCTATATTCAACAACTATTATCAAGCTCATAACTCTAAAAAAATCGACATCAATGTAGTTGAAAAACTAAATTTTATGGAGTTGCACCCAACATGTCATGTAAGGCTCTATCTCCTAGAAGTTTTTATCATAGAAATGGAAGGATACACATTATTCACATTCTATAAATAATTTATAAAGATGAATAATATCAATTAAATAAACATTTTATTTAATATGAGAAACAAATATGAAAATTCATTTTAGATTTTGTCTCGTAAAAAACACTTCTAAATTAAGCCCAACACTTGTCATTTATATTACAGCTATAATTTATAAGTATAAAATATTTCTTTAAAATTAATAAACACTATATTTTATATATAAAAAAATATGGCCATCTCTTAGCTAGCTCGTCCGAGCAGTCAACCATCTCTATGACAGCCAGCCAAGCTCAAGGATAGGTCGGCCAAGAGCGGTGGAGGGCATGCGTGTGAGTCAGTTCATGCAAGAGAGGAGTGCGGGGCGACACATCGGACCGCTGGAGCAAGGCGGCTCCGACGGATTTGCAAGACCGCCTACAGCGCATCCCGGGTAATGAAGAAGCGTTGTCCCAAGGCAAATGTTGATGTGGAGCGCGCTTAGTAGGGCACCGTTCATCCCTGCGTGTGTTGCAAGCCACGCTCATCATTTGCACACCCTCAGCTCGCACTATATATGCATACAACACTGGACATACTTCTGTTACCTCTACATTTTAGGCTTAACCCATCCCAACATCATGATGAACTCACGGTATCATCAGACATAGGAAAATGATGCTAAGTTTTCCACAGTATGCATTGCAAGAAATTTTACCCAATAACATTGATGTGTTTCACCATCACAATCACATTAACAACTTAACACTATGCCACTGGTGGAGTAGGAGCATTGATCGTTACGTTATCACATAACGTAAATCCAAAACAGTAACGATGTGTAAAACATGTTCTTCAAAAACAAGTGAATAAAACACATTGATTTGTCAAAGATGATGGCTCTGATACCACTGAAAGAGTATTCAGGGATCATCATGTGATCCTATACAGTGTAAGAAAACCCATAACGCAAGTTGATCTACCCTCAACAAGATCAAAATGTGCATGAAAATGAAGAACACTAAAAAAACATAGCATACTTAAAACTCTGATGCAGTGGCTTTCATCCTCTTCTTGGATGGAATATTGTTTGATGATAATCATAGGAGCAAAAAACATAGGTTTCATGCCTCCATAGGTGATCCACCAGTCAAAGGATCCACGATTGTATCGTGACGGCTTCCAAACATCGAAGGGGTGTTGGCACCTTCATTGAAGAATGACGAACAGTGTTTCAGGAAGAAAGGAGCTATAGAAAGCATTGCATGAAACTAATGATCATCGGTAGTATTTTCTGCACCACACCAACAAGGGAACACATTCCCTTTATATAGGCAGTGCTCGGCGCTCATCATAAATAGAGAGCGCGTCGATGATATGCAATGCATTGAATGCATTACTACCTGTTGATAAATCCATTGAACTTATTCGATGGTTGTTCATGCGTTGTTTAATCCATTCATAATGGATTATAAAATAAGGAAACTGAAGGGGGGTATCAGATGTATGCACTCTCAGGTTGCCTTGCATGCAACCAAGGTACGTTGACATCAACACAACCTTGGGTTCATGCTTAAAGATGCGTTGGAGCCAACTTATCCTTAAGTTATATGCATCATATGCATATAGTTTTAGTGCACTTCTAACAGTATAAATGTTCATAGATTAGTTATATTATCTATTAGCATGTATAAAAGATGTGCATACAGACACATGTTTTTCACATAACAAATATAAAATTGAAAAGTCCAAGTGTTAACATTTTTGAACAAGTGTGAGTTGTCAAAAGTTTAACCTTCATTACATATCCTAAAGGTAGAAATGTGAAGCAACGAAGCATCTTATGAAATTGTGGGATCATAAATGCAATGGCATTTCCTCAAAAGTTATAAGTCGTTCCTAGTTTCCAATATTATTGTATTGGCAAAGGAACATACAAAAAAAAACATGCCCAGATCCATGCACCATGTCCATGAAACCATATCAACTAATTGTAAACACAACTTTTCTAACGAAGTCTATTTTAGTAGAATCAATGAAACCATATCAACTAACACTCTTTCATAGTGTATATTATACCAATGGAGGACAATCATCCAAAGCTAACAACAAATTTGGATGCTTGACGCTTTTGATTGCGTCCACTATTTGTTCATGGAATCAATGATTCAACATAGATCCAAGACCAAATCCACTTAACCAATGGCCATTGCCTTCCAAAAATGATGTTAGAGAGCGATGAAAAAAAAAAGTATTTTCAAAGTGTTAAACAAAGGAACCTAATAATCTAGTAATGTTCACTTTCTCTGTCTTTAATATCTTGATCAGAAAGCTAAGAAAACAAAGGATTTACCTAGTGCCAAACCAACCCAATAATTCGGCAATATTCACTATGTATTCTTTCTATTCGGGCAGGTAAAAAAGCAAAGGATTAGCATGTATATGCACAAAACATTTGATGTGTTTTAATTTTTCATTTTGATAACAAAACATATGTTTTTGGTTTAAAAAATGTATACTAGGCTAATATTGTTAATTGTTTTTAAACCATGAACATATGTTCTTCTTTGGATATGCAATGCCATCCAGCGTTGAGGTTTTTTCCCTTAAAGATATCTCCATAGTAAGGCCAATCACCACTTTTAAGTGTGGTTCTTTTTCATGAAATTTGAAAACAGAACATAGACCAGTTATTCTACAACATGAGAACATGGTTCTTAGACAGGACAAACAGAAGCTCCAGGGATGAAACATCAACCGGCTCATTCTATCCGAACCGAACCAACGGCCGCCGTGATCCCTTCGGCTCTCGGATCACCCTGTTCAAGACACAACCCACAAGGATCCTCCTTCACCAAGAGCGCCAGCACATTGCGTGACCTCCACGCATCCGCCACCAGACCGCTAGAATTCCCCAACGAAACTGCAAATACAGCATCAAACCCGCCAGCACCGGGAACCCCGGCCAACAGCACACCCTCCATCTCCATGGTGGCATCCAACAGTTGGGTCTGCGAGTCGGGCTCGATAGGGATGCCCGCGACCTCACCCATCTCTTTCATCCGGCATCTGATCTGCACCATAGCTTCTCTCGCACCCAGCAACGCCTCCATAACAGGGTCAGCATCAGTCACCAGCTCCGTCCACTTCTCCGGCCGGACCATGCTGCAGCTCTCAATAACATGTTTATAAGCATCTGAATGATCCTTGGCATGGCAGCTTAGCACATTGAGCTGCCTTTCCAGAGCTGAATTCGCCTCAGACAAGCCTCTCCATGTCTCAGCAGACTTATCAGGGTCAGCATTCTGCCACTTCTTCACCGCACTGACCATCGATGGGGTGGACGAGCCTCCGACCCCTGGCTCACCCAGCATCAGCGTCATCATGGGTGGGAAGCAGAAACCGGTCCTCTCATGGTCCCAATCCTGGTTTAAAATCTCAGCGACAGTCTTCGGCAATGGCTTGCACCTTTCACAGGTGGCGGCAGCGAGCACCTCCGGCGAGAACCGGACATAACGCTGGCTCCCATAAACAGCAGCGCTCACATCGAATCCACTCCCCACCTTCCCTTGCGCGACGCAGTGCACCGTCTGGGATATTGCGTGCACGAGCTCGAGATCCAAGCTGTCATCCCGTTTCTTCGGAGGGAGGCTTGTGACACCCAGGTACTGAAGCAAAGCAGCCGTGACTGATGCTGTCATGGCTGCCGACGAGCCCAGCCCGGTTTTTGCCACCTCAGGCCGGTTACTTCCTCCTTCACTCTCGTTGAAAGTGATTGGCGCGAAACGAGGGAGAGCAGCCAGTGTGTCGGCAGTCAAGGGCAGCCCACGCGCCTCGATCTGGCCCCGGAATGAGTAGAATTCGTTGCTTCCAAGTATCGTGATGTCGAGGCCACGCAGCAGCAGTTTGTTCAGGTCATCCTTTTCGTCGTCGTCGAATATCGCATGTGCAGTTGCCACAGAGTACTGGACAGCTATCTCCACAAATGGGTTTCTTGGATCAGTTGGGGTGACAGGCTGGAGGGAGAGTTCCTTGAGGGAGAGCTTGTAGTTTGTTTGTCTTGAGAGTTGGGGAGATGAGAGCTTCACATCGGACCATGTCCACGCCCAGGTGTGGGACTCGGGCTCGAGCTCGGGCTTGTCGTGGATTGGCTTGACAATTGCGAAGAATCGAGCGTTGGTGCTGAGGACGATACCTGCGTTTGGCCTCTCCAGTACAAGGTAGCCCCCGGTTAACAGAACTTTCCCTGGAGCAGAAACAACTACGGCCATGCCTGCCAGATTTCCAGTTTAACCCTGATACATGTTCACAAAAAGAAATGGCAAAACTATGAAGAAATATTGAAAGCAAATTTGGACTGGAACATCAGAAAAAAAAATCCTTTCTTCATTCAACAAAACAGTTTTTCAATATGTAATTTTATACAATGCAAAATACACGACAGCTATGAAGAAAACATGATACGATCGTGAATTTTTTATGAACAGAAGACAGGATATGATAAAACATCAGAAAACATGATTTGTTTTTACAGGATATAATACAAATCTGCAAAACAAGTAATATTTGTTTTTCATCAAAACCACTCACAGTTTATTTGAGCCCTCATTTATGATCGAGGGTAGTTGATCTAGGGATATACAAGTCATGGAAAACAAAATGTATGAGTCTTCCCAAACAGAATAACATAAAAATACACTAAAAACAGATCAAACGAGTTGCAGTTCCAGTAAACTACAAACAGGAACAAAAAACAGATCCAGGAGTAGCCAAATTAGGTGAATCAGAATAAAATTCAATAAAAAATAGTCAACTTCATCTCAGTCAGTTGTGAGTTCGTAAACAACTTCAGGAACAACCAAAAGCAAAGAAGATTGTCTCTGACTCTCAGATCCACAACTCCCAAAAAAAAAAACGCATCCAATCAGCCTACCACATCAATGCACATAAGAAGTGTAAAAACAACACATACCAGAGCTTCCCACGACTGATGGACCTGCTCACGCACCAAACGGTGAAGAAAAGAAAGGGATGCTTACAGTTAAAGCAGATGTGAAACAAGACAGAATTTAAGAAAGGTGGGGCAAAACTGAGGTACAACCACAATCAGTCTCCTGAATCGTAAAAAAAGGGGAGGTGCTTCATCAGGAAATTAGGAGAGCATTTCAGAAAACGCATGAGGAAACCATTGAAGATCCAAGTCTTTTGGATCCAAAAGCGATGATGAGTTTATCATCAATTAAACCGACTGTAAATCCTTTGGATCCGGCGAATTTAAAGGATTTTTTCTGATAATGATATTTGAGCGTCCCAAAGGGAATTTACCAGCAAGCGTGAAACAGAAGATCACAAGGATTCCCTTGCGTTTGAACGAGGGACCTGCTGGGAACGAAGCTGCGGTGCGGATTTTAGGGTTTCAGATCGCTGCACTGTAACACGCGTCAGCCGGTTAGCCACGTATGATGAAGATTGGTTTTGCTTAAAAAAAAAAATCGATGGGAATAAAAATGTATAGAATAAAAAAAACAATAAGAAATTTGGGTCAAACTAAAAAATCGAGTCTAATTATTTAGACCACATTATTAAGGTGTCATTATTCTTGATGATTATTGAGTGTCATTATTTGACATCCTTTATTAAGGTGTCCAATTATTCTCGATGATTATTAAGTGTCATTATTCGACATCGTTTATTTTCAATCAATTCTTAACTTTTTTATTGGGCTCGCGTCTTGATTATGAACTTTCGTTCTTCTCCCTAACACAACATATGTCACTTTATGCTCGTCGACGTCTTTGTCGAAAATTAACTTGTTGTTCTCAGATAACTCTTCTATCATCAAGGTCACTAGCAATATCATTAATTGTGTAGCTGACAAACTCTTCTTCGCACCTTCTTTTTAGACAACTAATGACACGCTTGTACTCTATAGTGTTTGCATGATCTCCTCCATTATCTATGTTCAATTGTTGTGTTATGTCTTTCGGGCACAAGAGCCTCGACTCAGTTGGTGAGGATTCGACAAGTGCATCCAAGAGACCCGAGTTCAAAACCGGGTAGAGACATATTTTCAGGTATTGTAGTAGTACTGTAGCAGCCGGGACTATTCATCTGGTTGGGCTTTCGGGCCACCGGTTTGGGCCTCGGGTCCTTCAAGGCCTTCGAGCCAGTAAGGCTTTCGGGCCACCTTAAGGCTTTCGGGCCACCACAAGACCCTCAGACCATCTCAAGGTCTTCAGGCCACCTGAAATTGGGCTTAACGACCAGACATACTCTACAAAGGAGCAGACTCCAGATGAGGATTCGTAGTAGGTGCATTTAGAAGCTTAAGCGGATTTGTTAGAAAGAGAGGGTATGACATTTGCCATCAGGACCAGCCTGTGCTTGCACGGGAAGCCTAGCCGAACTAGCCATACGAAGGTGGAGAGCTGACATCACGATAAAGAAGTTGGGGAGGAGCAGTTCCATGTAGTTATAGCCTGTATATTTCCTAAGACCTATGAGTCATGTAATCTTCATACCTACGGGCCTTGTAAGGGTTCCCCATTATCCCTTGAAAGAGAGATTATCAAAAATCAATAAAAAAAGAAGGTCTTCGGGCTATTCGGGTCTTTTGGGATGCTTAGTAAGAAATAATGTTTTTCTTCTTGATGGACTCAAACCCCTTCATTATGGCTTGTTCTTAGGTAGTCTCATCGGTTGCTTCTATTGTGAAAGTGGGTGCCATAAACTCAAATTGAGTGGTAATTTTTGTTTGCCATATCATGTATACAATGAGTTATACACAATGTTGTATTGCCATTGGGGTTGGCCCTAGGACAACCCCAATAATCCCTTAGGCTAAGGCAACCAACCAGAAAGGGTAAAGAAAGTTGAAATTTCTACTGTACATGCACTGTAGTAGCTTGGAAAGGGGAAACATTGTAGCTCCTGGTCTTGGGCAATAACATTTCTTAGGGTTTTCCAAGCTGTCTCTACTTACCATAACAATGATAATACTTATGCACACACTATCTACATGATAATGTCATTGGATTACATGTTGCATCAACATGTTATATCAGTTCTCAACTATAATAAGAACCTCGAGATACTATGATTGTAATCTTAAACATATGTCATATGGTCTAAATGCATCATACTAACAAGACATAGACGATGTCTTACTATCAGATGTTGGGGGCTCGTAGGCATTTAAATTTCTTCTCATGAAGTTCACATTTGATGATATCAAGTAGAAGAAATTGTAAGTACTAACCCATCAACATGAACACCACATGTTTGAGGTATCATTGGTTGTTCTTATCAGTTAACATGTATATTGATCTCATGTCTCAATGTCATTATCAAAGTGTATCATTTGATGGTGTACTTTGATGCAAGACGAAAACCATGACATTTATGTCGTGACAAAGTCGCTTGTGTTGGGCATGTCATTGATGGTGTGACATTGATTGAATGATCAATATAAGATTTTTTGATTCCAAAAGAAAGAGATATCTCAGGCTCAGTTAACCAAGATAATAGTATCTTTATTAATTCAATGGTCATGGTAGAGGAAGACAACTCAATCCAACATGGTCACAAAATAATAAAGGAAGGAATGATGATAACACAAGTGTATGTTTTGCTTTACGAGACACTACAAAAAAATGACCACTTTAGAAGGCATTGTTTTTTTACATTAGAAGGAGTTATAACCCCTTCTAAAGACATTAGCAGTGGTTGTGAGGAACCGCCGCTAATGTGTCTGCCTACTGTTAGTAGAGACGATTGTGAGGAAGCACTGGTAAATTCATAGTGAAGTTAGTGGAAGTTACGTTAGAGGGGGTTTAAACCCCCTTTAATGTTGCCCGAAATTACCACATTAGAGGTGCTTATAACATAAACTACCTCTAATCTTAGGGATTTAGGGGCGGTTTGAACCGCCCCTAACCCTTGACACCACTAGGGGTGCCAGGCCAGCCCCTTGACACCCCCCACACATGCGCACCCTTGACACCCTTGACACCCCAGACACCCCCATGACACCCCGAACACCCCTTGTTGATACCCCCTTGACACACCTGGACACCCCCTTGTTGAGACCCTGAACACCCCCTTGTTGACACCCCCAGACACCCCAGACACCCCTGACACCCCCTTTGTTGACACCCCCTTGACGCACCCAGACACCCCCTTGTTGACACCCCCTTGACGCACCCATACACCCTCCAGACACCCCCCGAACACCCCCTTCACGACACCCCCCGGACACCCCTTGATGCACCCGGACACCCCGGACACCCCCTTGTTGACACCCCTTGACACACCCGAATACCCCAGACAAACACCCGGACACCGCCTTGACACCCCCGACAAACACCCGGACACCCAAACCCTTGTCCACCAGTGCCCCCCTGCGCATCGCCACACTTGTTCGCCAGAGCACCCCCCCCCCCCTCACGCACCCAGAGCCCCCCGCACACCGCCACCCTTGTTCGCCAGAGCCCTCATGCGCACGCCCGCGCCTGTGCACCCCACCCGTGGCGTAAAAGTACATCCGCCAGGATTCGAACGCCCGACCGGTTCCAGACAGCGCCACCATCGAACCACTAGGCTAGCCGCGATTTCATATATAATGTACGCTGCATTATATTTATTTATATTCCGAATTATTATATATATATATGCGTGTGTTTAGAAATATAAATAATATAATATATTTGTATATATATAATATATTTCTCTATAATATAATATATATTTGTGTATAATATTTATATATAATATGTATTTATGTATAATTATAATATATTTTTGTATAATATTTATATACACACACATATTTGTGTATATTTAATATATAGAAATACATATTTATACATATATTAAAAAATATAAATATATTTATGTGTGTGTGTGTATTTTTGTATTGATAGATATAATATAATTATAATATATATTGTAGAGCATGGTGTTACATTTGTTGTAAATAAGGATTCAAGTGTCAAAAAGTTGTCAATATGTGTATCGAAAGGTGATGATGGAAGTTGTGACAATGATTGAAGTGGTGATACTTAAAGTGATGTTAGTAATTCAGTGAAGATTCCACTTTGATTATGGAAGAAGATTGTGAACTAATTCTGATGATTGTTGAGTTGATCCAAAGTTCCAAAGACTTGTATCAAAGTGATACATGTTTACACCATCATAAAGAAGACCATGCAATAATCAATTGCATGAGGAGAAAGAAGATCCATCCAATGGCTTCTAAATGGATGAAGTTTAAAAATCAGATGATTGTTTGAGTTGATCCTCAAAGTCCAAGATATGTGTTAATGGAGAACACATCCCTCACAACAAGAAGGCCATGCATTATGTTTTAATGCATGAGGCATGAAGAAATGATCCATGCATCATCCATGATTGTATTAAAGGAATGTTTAAGATCTTGTATTTTTTATTCCAAAAAGAAAAGAAGGATGATGTTTGAAGATGAAGAAGAGAGGAGGAAGGGCTTAGTGTGGAATATATTAAGTGCATTGCCCATGCACGAGCTTTGAATGAAGAAGGTATACATGTATTATTCTTGTACTAGACAATTGGTTTTTAACCAAGTATATATGGACTTACATTAAAAAATTAAGGGGCCAACCATGCAGGCCAGCTGAAGCCCTCACCAAAGGCATATGTGGGACCCGAGGGTCAACCGCGCCCAAAGGGAAGGCCTCGAAGCCAGCCTGCAAGAGGCGCAGGTGTGTGGGCCATGTATAATCCATCAGGTGCGCACACGGTGATCAAACCGTGCGCAAAGATGCATAGTGGGCATTAGGAGTGCGCCCGAGGAGTAGAGAGTGGGCGTAGAAGCGCGCCCGCAGGGTGAACACGGTACGAGGTAGTATCATGAGGGGAGGAGGAGAATTATAATTGAAGGCTGCCACAACTTGATAGTTAAACCGCAAGGATCCCGTTTCTCTGTTTTGATGTGGGACAACATTTTAAAAACGCGAAACTAATCTCAACCGTTGATCCCTCAGCGATACGCAGTCTACTGTCCAATCAATCGCGGGATTGATCCTTCACATCCAAGCCGTCCATCTGATTACTGCGGTTCAGGATTGATCATCAGTCGTACGATCTCCTTCACTGTGGTTGTCTTCAACCTCTGGACACCCGCTTGACACCCGCGAACCAATGCTCAAGTCAAACGATGATCTCACCACTCCATGCATCATTTGAGCCCATTTCAAGCCCACAAATATCGTCTGGACGAACCGAACCCATGCATGAATTAAAAGTTGCATGCATGCATTGAGATGAAGAGTTCAAATGAGGTCGAAGCAAACGAAGTTGCGAGGCCTCATATTGCATGGATAAATCTCGGGTAGGATGGTTCACATGCGTTCGAAGAAACATGCATGTGATGTTTGCATGTAAATGAGAAGACCTCTTTAAATAGAAAAAAACCGAGATTTGCGCCAAATATTATCCCGCGTTTGAAATATCCAAACCAGAAGATCACAGGCTTTCAAAGATTTGAATTCCACAGATTTAAACATATAAATACGCATTGTTCCTCTCATATAAAAGGAGAGGTACCAAGCCAAAAAAAATGGTGCTGCCATTCTTAGAAAAATCTCTCGTTTCTCTAAGAAACAGAGCACAACACAAAGTGGTTTCTGTGCAGCCCTACTATGAGAAGAAGAAGAAGGTCCCGCTGACCTTCTACAAGTGATAAGCACTCTCAAAGGGTCTCATAAATAAGTAGTACTTCACATACCTTCCACGAAGGTGACCCGAGAATCTCTTGCGTGAAGGAGTCCCGCGCATCCCTTGTGTGAAGAGAAGGACCGCAAACCCCCTAGTTCATGAAAGAACTCGCACCTCTGTGCGAAGTTACCCACAAGCACTCAATAGGTTCTTTGAACCCTCATTGTGTATTTGTTAGGAGTATCTAATAGATAAACAATCGGTGCTACACACCCTTATTGTACTTTGTGAAGACAGAAACCAAGAACACTTCCTTGGTTCTGTGAAGAAGATCCCCGCACACCCTTTGCATGAAAGAACCCGCGCTTCTTTGGTAGGCACAAAGGTTTGATGAAATCTTGATACAATGTGTGCACATGTGAAGAAAGAAGATTAAATAAGGAGAAACTATCCAAAGGCACACACCCATTCAATTTTGAAGAAAAACACATATAAAACCCAAAGTAACCTGAACTAAGTACATGCACATATATGAAACACATTGAAGCCAAATTAAAAGAACAAGTGTGTGTGCTAAGAACCAAAAGGAAAGAAGAAAAATGGAAAATAAGAAATAGGTAGTGTGTTTTCTCAAAAGATTACACCCATTGGGGTTTTCACACAAGAAAGAAGAAAAGAATTGTGCATGCATGCATGCACATGCACACGTGAAGACACTTAAAGTAAGATATTGCATGTGTGCATATTGAGAAAGAAGAATCCAATAAGACAATGCATGTGAAAAATCATGAGAAACATGCATGAAATCATGTGTAATAACATGTACATGTGATAAGTAATCGAGATATCCAAAACAAGAAGTTTGGATGCCATGAAATCCATGAATGAAGTATATGAGAACTGAGAATAAAGCCTGAAATAATTAAATAAGTTATTCTATATGAGTTTTCAGTAATTGAGAGTCCAAGAAGGAAGACAGAGCTGATATTGTGAAGAATAAATCTTTCATTCTTGAAGAGGTTGTTTGCACCACTTGCACACATATAAAAGTGAGGCTAGGTCTTCATTAGAAGAAGAAATAATTTCTTGAGCATTGTTGGCCTGAGTACTGATCAGAGAAGTGATTAGAATTATTGAGCAAAACCAATAGACCTTACCAAAGGCTGTTTAAGATTCTTGAAGAGATACACAGGCAAGTGTGATTTAGAAAGCCTGTGTGGAGAGAGCAGAAGATAATATATAGTGAATCAAGAAAGAACTTAAATAAGGAAGATTCTTGTGTGACTCGAGAGCTAGAAGACCCCTGTGAGATTTAGGGAGGAGAAGAAGTCTTCAGTGGGAATCTAAAGCAGGCCAGTGGGACTCTGGTAACACTATGGGAAGAAGTATAAAGAACCTCCTATGGGACTCAAGAGAGATACAGTGTGACTCTATATCGACCATTGTAATTACTCACCAAATTATAGTGGATAATCTGTGTTGGGGAGAATAAACAACACAACAAGGAGTAGGTATTTGAACCGAATCTTGTAAATCCTTGTGTTCAGTGCCTTTAAATTTACAACATCACTTTATGTAAGGTTAAGAGACACAAGAATAGTGGATCAAGGCTTTAACCATCCATATAGGTTTAATTGAAAAAAATCAATTAGTAAAAAGTTTAAAAGGATCACTGATTCACCCCCTCCCCCTCTCAGTGATTCACACAGATCTAGGCACTTCAATTGGTTTCAGAGTGAGGTTTCCTCTAAAAGATCCAAGGGATTTTTTATGAAGTGAAGATTTGAGGACATGAGTGAAAAAACTCAAATGGAGATATCTTCTAAGACTCATAAGAAAAAAAAGAAGAAACATGCAAGGAATATGAAGAATAAGTTTATTTCTAATGGGGAGACACCTTCTAATGAATGTAATCTAAAAGGTACAACATGTGACAATTCCTTTTATTATTGTGAATCTTATAATAAATCCTATTTAAGTTGTGATAATGATATATCAATTAGTGATATTCAGACTACACTCAAATATCATCTGAAGAAAGTCCCTAGAGAAGTGGCAAGACACATTGTTGCAAGCATTAGTGCTCTTCAAGATGAAAATTACAACTGGAAGAAGAAGCTAATGCCATGGAAGAATCATTGGCTAAAAGGTCCGGCATATCCAAAACTCTCACAAAACTAGTGAAGACAAAGAAATAAACAATTTCACTTTGCAATGAAAGACATGTTAAAGTTACTGAAGAATTGCATAGAAGTATTTGTGAGAAAGAATTCTTTGAGATTTTATTTTTAGAATCTTTCCATGTATTTGAAAAGTTGCACAAAGTTTCTATGGTTGTCAAAGCTTCTCAACTAGAAGACAAATCCAACAAGATAAATGAGCTTGACATCTCTTTGAAAAAATTAAGGAATGTGCATGAAGAACAAATGAAAAAGCTGAAAGATAATTCAGAATGCAAGATAAAATCAATTGAGGATGAAAAAACTCCCTCAACATGAAGTGTTTAGATTTGGAGCTGAAATTGAAGAACCAACAATCACTCTAAGCTGGAACTTCCCAAACAGATGAAAGAAGAGATGTTTCCACTCAATTTTACACTGAGGAATATGATTCCAATAGGAATATAAAATTATCCTCTAATCCAATGAAAAAAATCCTCCAATAAGAAGGTATCCCATAACCGAGTTATTTATATTTCTACTAATGCAGTTGCATATGAAAGTATAGGTTCAAAGCTAAAAGATGAGAAGATATGCATTGATAAAAATATTGATACATACATAAAAATATCAAGGATGGATGCTGGGATGATTAAAAAGAACAACTCCCAAATGGATGCTCTAAAGAAATAAAGACAATTCCAGAAACAACAAAGCACTGAATCTAGACAGACTGATACTACAAGAAAAAGAAGGAGATTTATTGGCTATTGTTGGTGTTGCTAGAAGTTTGAGCATTAGGACAATGATTGCTAGCATAACTGGTCAGCATATGTAAATTATAGAAGGCCTGCATTCAAGGAAAGTAGATATGAAGAAATGAAGCAACCTACAAAGCAAAATCATAAATCACAGATGAAGAAGAATCTGTCTATCAAGAACAAATTTGATTATTTTGAAGACTTATGTGATAATTTCAACAAAATTGGTCATAGTTATGATGAGTGTTGGTTTAGTCTTACCATGCCTTAGGCATTTGACAAGAAGCATATACCACAACAAAGGCATGAGAAAGGAAAAAGAGTTGAAAAGTATTTCATTGGGAATATGAAAAACATTGAAGTCAAGAAAATAGTGAAAGAAACTATTCCCAAGAAGAAGCTCAATCTGGATTCCAAGAATGTCATATCAACCAAGAAAATATGCTTATATTGTGGAAAGAAAGGTCACACCATAGATCACTACAAACAATCCATGGAAATGAATGGAAGTAAGTTGAAACTAAAAGGATAATCAATCCAAAAGAATATGGGATTGACTGAAGACATTCCTAAAGATAATCTTAACAAGTTGCCTAAGAAAGGTAACTTGAAGACAATAAAGAATCCATGTGGAAGATCCAAATCATAAAATGTTAAAGAGTGTTTAGTTATCTGGACAAATCGATTGTAAATTTCTAGAGAACTACAAAGAGCAGAAGATGAAATACTATCTAAAGTAAAAGAAAAAGGGAAATAGGTTATTCCACAAGAAAAAAATTCAAATTTCATGAGAGGTTATCAGAAAATGATAACCCAAGTGTCTCACAACTACTACGTGGAAGCTGCAAGAAGGATGGAAATCATGAAAACAAATGTATAACTATTTTACCAGGCTAAATGGAGATGCTAAAAATTTAAGAACATGCACCAGTGGAAGCTACTTCACTACTGGCAGAAGTAAAGAAAAATAATCCACACAAGTTGATGATAAATATAAGTAAAGGGTCCATGCTAACAAAGAAAGATCAAAATGTCAAATGTAGAGGAAACACCAACATGGAGAGTACCAGATACTTTAGACCTGCAAGGAAAGGAGTTCTTGGGTTGAGATAAAATTCTCATCCCTAGTGTTTCTATTAAAAAGATCATAAGTGTTCCATCTTATTCCCTTATATTTTTATTGTATATGTGTGCTTATATTGTAGGGAATTGAAGATGAAGTTCATTCTAATAATGAGAATTGAATGAAAAAATGGAGAACTAAAATTTGGACTCATTATTCTTGATTTGATAATTACTTGAAGTGTTTTACAGTGGAAGATTATCAATATGAATATCCTGAAGGTCATCTGATGATTATTTTCCACCAAGGCAAATCAAAGGGAGTGTACCCCTTGAGGGGGAGAAAAAATGAAGGAGATGATATCAAGGATTATGTTAAGAAAAACCTTGAAATTAATATCATCTCAAGAAGTTGAAGTTTAGGTATTCCAATCACACTTTCATCCATTATTCTTAATTTTATTTATCATGTCAATTAAGGGGGAGTGCTTGATTGATGACAAGATGGCATGAAAGGGGGATATTTATCTTTGAACTTGAACTTTTTAATATGTTTGGTGAAGTATGTGAAAGATTTAGCATTTAATGAATAAATATGATTATTTTCAACCCCTTGGTTAAGAATTGAAACATTTTGAGCATGATTTCAAATGCATGGTTGTTTATGGACAACATTGAATACCTTGGTCATATATCTCTTGTTTTCTACATCGGGTTAGCCCAAGTAGACTTAGAGTTGATCAACTAAAGGCTCTTTGCTAAGTGAACCATGTAACATCATCCCTCTCTTAGAAATATTCAAGAAGATATTATTTAATGGGAGGAGAACATGTTTTGAACAGACCCCACTACACCTTTGCATTTGGTTTCCAATAAGGGTTAGAAAATATTGACACACATATTGACCCATTCAAAGTGTGATTAAGTAATATTGACAACAAAATACAAAGGGGGAGATTGCAGAGCATAGTGTTGTATTTGTTGTCAATAAGGAGTCAAGTGTCAATAAGTTGTCAATATGTGCATGGAAAGGTGATGATGGAAGTTGTGATAATGATTGAAGTGGTGATACTTAAAGTGATGTTTGTAATTCAATAAAGATCCTAATTTGATTATGGAATAATATTGTGAACTAATTATGATGATTATTGAGCTGATCCAAAGTTCCAAAGAATTGCATCAAAGTGATATAGGTTTACACCATCATAAAGAAGACCATGCAATACTCAATTGCATGAGTAGAAAGAATATCCATCCAATGGATTCTAAATGGATGAATTTTAAAAATCAGATGATTGTTTGAGCCGATCCTCAATGTCCAAGATATGTGTTAATGGAGAACACATACCTCACAACAAGAAGGCCATGAATTATGTTTTAATGCATGAGGAATGAAGAAATTATCCATGCATCATCCATGATTGGATTAAAGGAATGTTGAAGATCTTGGATTTGTTGTTCCAAAAAGAAAATAAGGATGATGTTTGAAGATGAAGAAGAGAGGAATAAGGGCTTAGTGTGGAATCTACTAATTGCATTGCCCATGAATAAGCT
This sequence comes from Viscum album, assembly GCA_963277665.1. Taxonomy (NCBI): domain Eukaryota; kingdom Viridiplantae; phylum Streptophyta; class Magnoliopsida; order Santalales; family Viscaceae; genus Viscum; species Viscum album. The sequence goes on from OY728132.1 coordinate 471,431,148, forward strand.
TTGAATGAATAAGGTGGACACAAATTATTCTTATACTAGACACTTGGTTTTTAACCAAGTATATATGGCCTTACATTAAAAAATTAAGGGGCCAACCATGCAGGCCAGCTGAAGCCCTCACCTAAGGCATATGCGGGACCTGAGGGTCAACCACGCCCAAAGGGAAGGCCTCGAAGACATCCTGTAAGAGGCGTAGGTGCGTAGGCTGTGTATAAGCCCACAGGTGTGCTCATGGTGATCAACCCATGTTCAAGGATTCATAGTGGGAGCTAGAAGTGCACCTGAGGAGTAGAGAGTGGGCACAGAAGCGCGCCCACAGGGTGAACACAGTACGAGGCAGTACCGTGAGGGGAGGAGGAAAATTCTGATTGAATACTGCTATGAATTGATAGTTAAACCACAAGGATCTCGTGTCTCCATTTCAATGTGAGACAAAATTTTAAAAATGTGGAAGTAATCTTGACCGTTGACCCCTCAGTGACATGTGGTCTACCATCCGATCAATCGTAAGATTGATCCCACACATCCAAGCCATCCATCTGATTACCGTGGTTCAAGATTGATCCTCCACCATCCGATCTCCTCCACTGAGGTTGTCTTCAACCTTCGAACACCTGCTTGAAACTCATGAACCAATGCTCAAGATGAACGATGATCTCACCACTCCAAGAATCATTTGAGACCATTTCAAGATCTCATAGATTGTTTGGACGAACCAAACTCATGCATGCATTAAAATTTGCATGCATGCATCAAGATGAAGGGTTCAAAAGAGGAAGAATCAAAAGAAGTTGTGAGGCCTCATCTTGGATGGATAAAGCACTACTAAAAAACGGGCTTTATCAGCGCTCAAAACGGGCTTTAACAATGCTAAAAAAGTGCCATAAAGCTTAGCACTGATAAAGGGATCCTTTGTCAGCACAAAAAAGGCACTGATAAAGGATACCTTTATCAGTGCTAAAAAAATGTTGATAAATGGTTTCTTTATCAGCACTAAAAAAACGCTGATAAATTCCCTACCTACTGTAATATAAAATTCTGCAGCAGCACACCAAAATAAGACCTGCAAAAAAAATCAGCATATCAACAAGTATACCCATACAAAATTAACACATAATTCATAAGGTAATTTCAGCAAGTATACCCATACAACAAGTATACCCATACACCATTAACACATAATTCATAAGTTAATTAAATACATAAAGAATTCAATTCAGAATTTAAGGGGTTGGGGGGGCTGTTCAGGGGTTTGGGGTGGCTGTCCAAGGGGGGTAGGGGTGTCCAGGGGGTGGGGGTGTCTGGGGGGGTGGGGGTGTTCGGGGGGGATGGGGGTGTCCCGGGGGATAGGGTTGTCCAAGGGGGGTGGGGTGGTGTCCAGGGGGAGTGGTGGGGGCTGTCCATGGGGGTGGGGTTGCCCAGGGGGTGGGGGGGTGTCCAAGTGGTGGGGTGGTGTCGAGGAGGGGTGGGGGGCATCCAGGGGGTGGTGGGGTGTCCAAGGTGTGTGTGTGTGGGGGGGGGGGGGGTCCTAGGGGGTGGGGGTCCATTCAGGGGGATGGTGGGGGTGTCCAGGGGGAGGGGGGGGGGGGGGGCTGTCCATGGGGGTGTCCAGGGGGTGGGGTGGTGTCCAGGGTGTTAGGGGGGATTTCTAGGGGGTGGGGTGGGGGGTGTCCAGGGGGTGGGGTGGTGTTCAGGTGGGGTGGGGGGTGGTCCAGGGGATTAGTGGGGCTGTCTAGGGGGGGTGGGGTGGGGGGTGTCCAGGGGGTGGGGTGGGGGGTGGTCCAGGGGATTAGTGGGGCTGTCCTAGGGGGGTGGGGTGGTGTCTAGGGGGTGGGGATGTCTAGAGGGTGGGGGTTTCTAGGTGGTGTGGTGGTGTCTAGGAGGGGTGGGGGTGTCGTCCAGGGGGTTGGTGGGTGTTCGGGGGGGGGGGGGGGTGTCCATGGGGGTGTCCAGGGGGGTGGGGTGATGTCCAGGGGTTGGGGGATTTCTAGGGGGTGGGGGTGTCAAGAGGGGTGGGGTGTCCAGGGGGTGGGGTGGTGTCCAAGGGGTGGGGTGGGGCTGTCCAAGGGGGGTGGGGTGGTGTCCAGGGGGTGGGGGCGGTCCAGGGGGTTAGTGGGGCTATCCAAGGGGGGTGGGGTGGTGTCCATGGGGGTGGGGGTGGATGTCCAAGGGGTGGGGGTGTCTAGGGGGTGGGGGGGTGTTCAGGTGGTGGGGTAGTGTCTAGGAGGGGTGGGGGTGCCGTTCAGGGGGTTTGTGGGTGTCCAGGAAGGGTGGGGGTGTCCAGGGGGTGGGGGGGGGGGGGCTGTCCATGGGGGTGGGGTGGTGTCCAGGGGGTTGGGGGGGCTTTCCAAGGGGTGGGGGTGTCCAGAGGGGTGGGGGGTGTACTAGGGGTTGGGGGTGTCCAGGGGTGGTGGTGGGGGTTGGGGGGGGGGGGGGTCCAAGGGGTTGGTGGGGCTGTCCAAGGGTGGCAGGGTGGCGTCCAGGGGGGTGGGGGTGGCTGTCCAAGGGGGTGGGGGTGTCCAGGTGCTGGGGTGGTGTCTAGGAGGGGTGGGGGTGCTGTCCAGAGGGTTGGTGGGTGTCTAGGGGGTGGGGGTGTCTAGGGTGGGGTGGGGGGGTGTCTAGGGGGGTGGGGGGGGGGGGGTCTAGGGGGTTGGTGGGGCTATCCAAGGGGGGGTGGGGTGGTGTCCAGGGGGTTTGGGGTGGCTGTCCATTGGGGTGGGGGTGTCTGGGGGGGGGGTCCAAGTGGTGGGATGGTGTCTAGGAGGGGTGCGGGGGGGCGTCCAGGGGTGGGGGGTGTCCAGGAGGTTGGGGGCGTCCATGGGGTTGGGGGTGTCCATTTTAAACAAAAGAGATACACTTTGAGTGATACCGGCCACATTGTGCCTCAGATTAAGGCAGGGTTGAATCGTACACATCACAAATGACCCATGGATCGTTCCCCTAAAGTATCAACACAATCCGAATGCGTTTGGTCATATTTCCATACGTTATTTTTTTCACTTAAAATTCTATTCATTTTAAACAAAAGAGAGATTTTGAGTGATACTGGCCACACCGTGCCTTAGATTGAGGCGGGGTTGACTCGTACACATCACAAATGACCCATGGATCATTCCCCTAAAGTATAAAAACAATCTGAATGTGTTTGGTCAGATATGGAGGTATTTTAGAGATTTTACTGGGTTTTATTATCCAAAGTCCAAAGAAAAGTGGTTCATCATTCTTGCATGTTGCTGGTGCATTTCATCTGTTAAAATGGGAAAATAATTCATTGGAGAAAGGATGTTTTATTTAACAAAAATTAAAATTTTCCTACAAACTTTTACATACTACAATGTTTCATCTTTTGATCCCCTTAACCCCTCTCAAAAATGACCACCAATTATACACATCCCTAAGTCAGATCTTCACGCTATTTGTGTAGAATCTTCCATCAGGTATGTGGCCCACTCGTTTCTGAAAAAATCTATATCGTCTTGTGAGTATGAGTATTTTTGACAGTCATAGTAGTACTGAAAAATATATAAATAAAGAATTAATAAATAATTTAAATTAAATAGTAGTTATTTTTGAAAATACCTCTTTAGGGAGGCTAGTTTGTTGATGAAAAACGATCTCTTTCATAAATTTACAAACATAATAACCGCAATCATTATCATTTTTTTGTTTTGGAAACTACAAAAAATTTGATCATTAGTAGAATAAGTAACTTGTGTTGATATGTGTTTGGATAGTGAAATTTTATTATATATACCCTGATATTTGTCCAGATGTAGTACTTGATTGCCTCCTTATGCTTAGCCCCTGTCCTCATTCCTTTTTTTAGATGATAATGATACACCACCCTATCATAACACAATCCTCAGTAAAAGATAATATAAATTATATTACTTGATGTTTAGACCTAAAACGTAGGATGTAGTTTCTTACAGATTCACAAACTCCATCATGTGTGGTTGGTTTTTTGGATATCCTTGCATTGAATCTAGAAAATAAATCTTTGGAGTATCCAAGTTCACTGTAATTAGTAGCCAATGTTGGCTAAAAACACAAAAAGGAATAAGTAATAAAAGAAGTGAAAATATAATTGATATGCTTTAATCTTAGAGTTTTACACCTGCATGGTTAGTATTAGGAAGTCTGTCATCCGTAATATTGCTTTCAAATGCTTTCATTAAGTCGTTCACTATTTCATCCTTTTTTGATGGTTCTAATTTCATTAGTTGTGTTGATGTGGTATGAGGACTAACGAGTCCGAATTTTGGCTCATGGAAAAATTCCTTCAACTGTTTTTCATATATATGTTTTTCAATAATATAAAATTCATTTAGTCATAATTTTCACATTATATCAGATTTTATAAAATCAATTCATGAAAACATACCTCACATATAAATTTACAACTGTGACACCTATACAACCATTTCAAGGATCTCATTTACATTTTTAGCAGTAATGAAATCTTTAATTTCCTCTCTGTATATATTATTTTCAAAAACCACTATATGACTACTACCAACTCTTAGCTTCGTATCCACATGAGTCTTCGATGCTAGTAAATGTGGATAGAGAACAAGTGGTGTTATTGTGCTTTCAGTAGATCTTTGGGATCAGTTGGTCGATCCTTTATATGCTTTTGAGCTGATGTTTCTTATCACCCCTTCCCTTTCTCCATCTATAATAACATTAATTGGTTCATACCCCTTTTTCATTAATTGTTAAAGGTTTATCTTGAAAAAATGGAAATAAATACCTCTTTGTCCACAAGTACTCTTACAAGTTGTGACGACCATGCAATGAATGTCCTAATAGCCTTTTAGACTGTATGAATATCATCATCATCAAGTGGAATAGGTAGCTCTGCATTTGGCTCATGAGCTATAGTAATCATCACTTTCAGATGATCTTTCAGAAGTGGTCTATTATGCAACTTGTCCTCTGGGATGTTGAACACCGTAGCCCTCGCTACAAGGTGATAGGTGGGTGTTGACAAATATAAATCACAGTCATTATCACCCTGTAGAAGATCAGTACAGGAAAATTATTAGTGTTTGTATGATTTACATTTCATGGGAACAATTATTAGAATATTTATTACCATGACTAATACAGTTCTTTGAGGGGAATGGCTCGCCTCAAAGATGGTGGGGGTGGGGAGAGATCTTCATGCGCTGGTTGTTTATGAGTTGTTTCTTCTCCTTGCTTCCCACCCATAAAAGTTTCTAGCAACTCTCCCTGCCATTGAAATAATTATTCAAGAGTTTCTAGTCTTTCACTCATTTGTTTCATTTTTTCATCTCTATCATCCGTTTTTTTCCTCATAATATACTTGGGGTGTCACCCCAAACCTCGCACCTCTGACACGACCGTATTTTTCTGGCTACTTCAAATCCATTGATAATAGGTCTACATCTGCTACAAGAGTAGCTGATTCCTGTGACTTTCAGATATAGTAAAATAACTAATTATTTTTATGTAATAGAAATTTAATACAAATTTTTTTATCGTGTCATACTTACAAATATTTACCACACTTTTTGTGTGTTTTCATCTACTAGCTTCCCTTCCTTATTCACACATTCCTCCTTCCATAGCACATGATGTGGGATGGAAGTGTCTTTGGTTTTAGACTCATCAATCTACATATAAATATATAAAGATAATTATGATGTTGTTTCTTGGAACCTAACAATATTTCTATAAATTTAAAATACATACCATTTTATTTTCTAGTGAAGCATACCCCATCCTTACTTTACGATAGGGGTATATTGGTTTTGATGCACGTTACTTATTTTTAGTACTGATTTGCTGTTTCATAAATAAAATATTGACAATCAAAGTGATGAATACATGTATCCTCAAACAACGTATTATCAGCCACAATGTACCTAAAACTTCTCATCCCCACGACGTCCAAAAAATTCATCCCATGCTTCTTGGGATATCAGGTGAGCGTAGACAAGGGGTGGGTGTAGGTTTATTTTACCTTTGTAATCTTTCAGGTGATATTTTGTTAAAATAGTGCGAAAGCCTCAATGACACCTTCTTGCAAGCCTTAGTACATAATTCTTGTGTGAATCATCTACTATAAATGTACTCTGCAAGAGATTGAAAAGAGTAAGACACTGTTTAATTATTTTATTTTCTAGTAAATTAAAGAAATAATATCATAATGTTACCGTAATTTCTTCCCAGATCATAGCCTTCAGCCCGGACACAACATGGTTCCATGAATCTATGTCAATCAACACGCATTTTCGAGTGAAAATTACAATTTAACTACTAAACATAGCCTTGTTGGGATTCACATATTGGCCTCATTCATTCCATCTGATATCAAATTTTATGCCTTTGCTTTTCACCTTAAGAACTTTGGCTAACACCGTCAAACTACGACACACCCATATTTTCTGTGACGTTGGTCCTTCACCCCTAACCATTTCATCGATATCAACATCATCTATATGTTCATCTAAAATGATAGCAATGCCATGTGTTGATGGTTGTTAGAACTCAATACTAGGGGCAACAATAGGTTCAGAAACTTGTTGTTGCTCTGCACTGTGAGCAGCTACAGCAGCAGCAGTAGTAACAACAGCTTGAGAGACTTGTTCAACCTTGAGGTTAGGAGCACCAGAATGTGCAGAAGTCATTATCTGCAAAAGTGGATGAACAGTTAATTTAGATTACATAAATTCAATAATGATAAGATAATAACACGAGATAACAAGATCAATATTACAAATAAAATATAACCTATTTATTTAACTCTCTTTCTTTTTTTTCAAAGGCTGAAGGGATTTTACACCTCTATCGATTATCCAAATCCCTTCATTGTGGTCTCCTCTAACATATAAAACATCATCTACATTGGGACCGCTGTGAAATGATTGTGACGCACCACTGAAAGGATCGTCCTCAACTAAATTTTCATCAGACCCTTCAGTAGTTTTGGACGATAACAGAACAATCGATCACTTTCGGTTTGCGGGATCTGGAACATAAAATACTTGTACCATTTGTGATTCCATTATAAACTATTCATCTTTGTACCCTTCTTTAATAAAATCAACTTTCACAAATCCCAATTCATCTATTTTAACACCACTATTGTTATCAACCCATTTTCATTGAAAAATTGGCAATTGGAATGTCATATAATCCAACTCTCATATTTGTTTGATAATGCCAAATTATGACATATTTTCATAAATTGGATTTCTGTCCTTACTACCAGAAACATGCATCGCTTCAGCCACAAGTGTAACTCCACTATTTTGCATGGTACTATCTTCATCATGTTTATCTGTATAGAATGTATAACCATTAATTATATAACCATTGTAAGATAATACATACACACTTGGTTCGAATGATATCCATCAAAGTCATTCTAAAATTGAATTCAGATTTTCATCTAACTCCTTAAAAATATGGTCCTGAAACCATCCTATAAACTGTTGATTATGTGTATTTGATATCCATTTTTCATCCCTTGATGGATTCAATTGCCTAAGAATTTCTTTGTGGGTTTAAATATATAGAGAAACCTCCCAACTGTTATGAAAAACATAAAGGTGGGCCTGCTCCTGATCGGTAATATTGATTTTCACAACATTTCTTCTAGAAATTCCCTCACCCTCAACACGTCCAGTGTGATTAGATTTTGGGAGACCAATGCTTTCCACATCAGATAGGTATTCGGTACATAATTCAATGGATTCCTCAAAAATATATTGCTCCACTATACAAACCTCTGGCCGACTTCGATTTTTGACATACCCTTTCAAAATATTCATATACCTTTCAACGAGGTACATCCATCTATAGTGCACAGGACCACAAAGTTGAATCTCTCTCACCAAGTGAAGTATCAAATGAACAATCATATCAAAGAATGTTGACATGAAGAACATTTCTAATTCACATAATATGATGATAATTTCTATTTCCATAGTTGGTAATTTCACCAGGTCTAAAACTTTGCTGCATATATCTTTGAAGAAGAAACAAAGTTTGGTTAACGTATGATGAACATTCTTGGAAAAAATGCAATGTAAAGCTATAGGAATTAAATCTTTCATCAAAACATGGAAGTCATGTGATTTAAAACCTTTTAACTTCAAATCATTCATTGAAACAATGTTCTTGATATTTGATGAATACCCCTCTGGAACCTTTACATCATTGAAGAAGTTTTAAAAACTTATATCTCTCTTCCTTGGAAAGAGTGTAAGCAGCTGGAGGAAGAAACATTCGATTTTCACCCTTAAAGGGAGCTGACTCTTCTCATATTCCCATGTCAACCATGTCTAACCTTGGCTTAATTACATCCTTTGTTTTTCTAGGTGAATTTAGCAACATTCCGATAACACTGTCACATACATTTTTTAACACATGCATCACATTAATAAAATTTCTAACGTAAAAAAAATTCCAATATTGTAAGAACCTGGGTTTTTAGAACGGGTCAAAATCCCGACCCTGTTTAAATTTTTGACTTGTTTCCGAGGAAACTGGACTAAAATGGGCAGTTCTGGAAATTTCCAGACTACACGCCGTGTACTTTAAGTACACGCCGTGTATGTGTAGGCAAGTGACCGGCCGTGTAATCGCCGAGTACATGCCATGCAATGACAGTGTGGTAGTTTCTTACTACATGGCGTGTAGTTTTGAACACGTCGTGTATACCCCCGACCGTGTGAAGCTATACATGGAGTGTAGGCCGTTGCCCGGGTAGAACCAGAAAAACACCGTGTCCCCATTGGACATGCCGTGTAGTCTAGCCGTGTATAAGGGATACACATGGCGTGTGAGTACATCAGCAAGGAAAGGAAGAGGAACTAAGTACACGTCGTGTACCCCTAGGTACACGCCGTGTACTCATGTCGGCAGGTTCGGAAAGTAAGTCGGCGAAATCAGCCGTCTTTTGAACAGTTAAATGAAACATACACGGCGTGTAGTCTTAAAGTGCACGCCATGTACTTTCTTTTTTTCGCTTAAATCGGGCATTAGCCTCGTTTTGAGGCAGAACACACCATCCTCTACCCGAATATGCGAACCAGGCTAGCCGAACCCCATTTCTCATCCCGATCGTCCGTCCGAGAGCCGTTTCGATCGCTGATTAGTGCGTTGGAACCCCCTCGGTAAGGCCTTGATTCCCCTTTGGCCATTTTGTTTGATTTTCGTTCTAGAGCGAGTTATATCCCTTTGAGCGGTTTTGAATCTTTTGTAGATTTACTGCGTTGTAGACCGAATTGGTGGGTGTTACCAGAGGAGTAGCATCGTGCGAGTCTCAGGTAGGTGGTGCATACTTCATTTTGTATTTTCGCGGTTGTTTTGGTAATGCGGCCTACGACGCGTTTTTGGGTATTTTGAGCGGGACTCGTTTTATCTGTTTTTTCATACTGTAATGCTTATGGGACCTCTAGGATGCTTTTGGGTATGCCCGGTTACTAGTTTACATGAGCAGGGCTGGGTGAGGGGCTGTTTCTCATCGGGGAATTTTAGCCGGGGAGCGCTAAAATGGTTTTAATTGAATTATGATTATTATAAACCATTTAGTTTAATTTTTTAAAGCATGTTATAAATTGTTAGAGGCATTTAAGACCTCAGTGCTGGTATGAGACAACACCTTGCATAGTGCAATTCAACTGTTAGTTTGTTTTGCCTAGTTGTGTTTTCTGTTTACATACGTTATATATGCAATTGCTGAATTGCATCTGCTGGACCCTTTGGGTTGTGTTGGGATTGGCCCGGTTACACTTGCGTGATGCTGATCACAGGTTGAGGCTTTTCCCGGGATACTTTGGGTGGTTTTGACCATGGGATTGGGCGTCATGGACGTCGGCTTAAGGCAGTGCGACTGTCTGGTTGGGCATGGCCCAGGTTACTAGGGTGGTGATGCCATCGGACTTGAGCGACATGGTCACAGGGACATGAGGTTTCAGATGTGTTGGTGTCTTAGGACTATTTTGGGTGATTACCGCTCACCGGGACTTTGAGTAGTGTGCACACAGAGATACTTCGTGATGAGGTGGTTTTGACCACTCGTGTGGGTAGAGGCCCCCGTAGTTGCGGTTAGGTATTTTGGTTGGGGGTGCTTGCCGTAGAAAGCCACGGGGGAGGTGAGGAGGCTTCAGGGAATGGGCGTGCCTTCGGGACGTAGGTACTTGAGACACGAGGTGTTAGGAGGCACATGGTGCCGGGTTACTATTTTTGGGCTTGCCTTCGGGACGTCAGTACTTGAGACACGAGGTGTCAGGAGGCACATGGTTCCGGGTTACCATCTTTGGGCGTGCCTTCAGGACGTCGGTACTTGAGACATGAGGTGTCAGGAGGCACATGGTGTCGGGTTACTATTTTTGGGCGTGCCTTCGGGACGTCAGTACTTGAGACACGAGGTGGAAGGTGGCACGTGGTGCCGGGTTACACGACAGAGATTCCAGTGTTGGCCAAAGCAAGTGACGCTCCAGGGTGGCTGTTGAGCACCAGTGGAGTTTGTGTTTAATTGTGCATCGTACTATTTACTGCTTTTCTTGTAACTGCATGACTGCTTAAACACATATATTTGGTACGCACCGTTGGGTGGTATCCTACTGAGATTTGTCTCACACCCTACACGGGCCCTTCGGGACGCATGTAGACTTTATGGATTTATGTGCAGGAAAGAGGCCAGCTTCAGGAGTTGGGCTGCGTTAGTTGTTGCATGAAGATGGTATGGAACTTGAGGTCATGCCTAGCTGGGTTTACTTTGTTTTGTTTACTTTTCTGTATCGGCATGCTTACTTGTTGTAGAAATTGTTGGTTATCCATTGGTGCCCTTTTATATTCAGTTGTGTATGACCTGATCTGGATGTATGTTTTACTGTTCAGTTGTAGTTACATGTTATTAGAATGCTATTGTGTTTATTTATGCTGCTGTTGTTATATTTACTACTTCCGCTGATTATTGATATTGACTATGCTTCCGCTCTGCGGGTCTGGTTTGAGTCTGCTGAGTTTTTCTTTCCGCTACATCTTTACTGTTATACTTGGACCAGGACCCTTACTATGATCCTCTGAGAGGGTATAACCTCCCCACTATACCTATTCAGACCCTCGCTACTAGTCGGCAGCCTTCGGCGTTCAGGGGAGGTGTGCCTAAGGTAGTGACACCCGACCCGTTCGGCACTGTTTGGGTGGCTGGCCGGGTCCGAGTTGTTACAAAGTGGTATCAGAGGAGTTCTTGACAAGGATTTAGTAGTAGTGTTTTTCTGGCTACTAATGAGATTGAGACTTCTCCTTTTTATTTTTGCTGGTTTTAATATTTGGGATATGGTAGACTGGAGATAAGTTGTGGTTACTGGGACTGGGTTTTTAGCTTGTGCTTGGGTGCCTGCAGCCCTAGGTACGAGGGATGGACCTAGTTGCTGCGGGTGGGAATTGCTGTTTGCTTTTGCTCAGATTATAGTTTATATGATTTCCACCTTGGTGGCTCACTTGATGTGTGATGTTGTTGATTGTGATATGTGACCCATGACCTGGTGTGGTAAGGGAGAATTGGACCTTGTCCTGGTATGGAAAGGCTGGTTTCTTGGTTTTTGATAGGCACATTTTAGGGTATTTCAATTTCATAATTGCACGTATGCTTTGTGAAGTGATAATTCCATGTGAATGAAATATCAAATTCCATGCTTTATATGATTTAAAATATGAATTGGTGAAATTCCTGATAGAACTACTAGTTGTGAAAATGAGTATGCCATGCTTTATATTTTGTAGAATTGCATGTGGCAAGATATTTGGGTCTGGCTCTTATGAGAGCAGGCAGGTACTATGACTGAGGCAGTGTAACTGTCAGGATTGGGTGACTCGGTCGTCGGTTTGAGGCAACGTGAGTTGTCGGGACGGGCATGGACCGAGGTACTTTGATACTTGGCTCTGTTGAGGGCGGGTAAGGAGGCCATGAGGCCGGGATGCCGTGGGGCATGGGTTGCAGTGAGGGGGAGTAAGGGTAGTTGTTATGCACTACCTTTTAATACTTTCCTTATCTGTGTAGAATATATTGTTATATATATATGGGCTGAGGGCAAAGAGGGAGAGAAGTCTCTCTTGGGCAGGGCGACAGCTTCAGGTGATGGTTCAGACAGTAGGAAGCGAGGGCGGGATGAGTTCCAGTAGGGCAGTCAGGCCAGGGATTCAACTAGACCACCTCGTGGTAGTTCTTCGGTGATTTGCTTCTAGTGTGGGCAGTCGGGACATGTTCGGGCTCAGTGCAGTAGGCCTCCAAAGGAGTGCCGGGCATGTGGATAGGACGGGCATCTGGAGAGGTTTTGCAGGCAGCCTTCTCAGATATCTAGTAGGTAGGGACCGGGACAGACTGTAGCGTCTGGAGTTGGTTCAGGTATGGTACCCAGAGAGGGTAGTCGAGGTTCAGCTGTACGCGGAGGTCATGACAGAGATGGTGGTACCTAGCTGAGGGGTCAATGGCTGGAGACTGGAGCAGCATCAGGAGGTCAGGCGTCAGGAAGCCGTGTTTCAGGCCAGGTGCACACCATGGAGCTGCCAGAGGCTGATCAGGCTGGTGAGCCAATGACAGTTAGAGGTACACCGCGGTGTGGCCGTGATCTCCATGTTTCCTTTTTGGCATGACCTATAAAGGTATGTCTGTTTTGAGTGCACATGGTGCACATGATCTTTTTGGAATGACTAGATGCTAGTCAGTGGGTTTGGCACCATATCGGGTGCGTGATATATATATATATATAAGAGGTGTCGTGGGCATCGGGGCATCGTGGATGCTGGTTACTTGAGGTGCCGTGGGCATCGGGGCATTGTGGATGCGAGTTACTTGAGGTGCTAGGCACTAGGACCTCGTGGAGGCGGACACCGATGCAGTGCGGGTTACGTTGGGTGTCGGTAGCGACACATGATCACCAATGAGGTGTAGGGGTGATGATGCGTCACGGGAGGACTATGCGTCCGTAAAACAGGTTAGTAAACCCTGTTTGCTTTAAATTTTGTTGGTTGAGACCGAGTAGGCAATTCCTAAGGTGGGGAGCCCCTTGAGGAATTTAGCCAGAACCATGGTACTGGGGTAGTCCAGGTTGTTTAACTGGGATGGGCGTGTTCAGTGCCATCTTTGGGTTTCGTTTGGTAGCTCGGGGATGAGATACGTTAAGGTGGGGAGTTTGTAAGAACCCGGGTTTTTGGAAGGGGTCAAAATCCCAACCCTGTTTAAATTTTCGACTTGTTTCCGAGGAAAGTGGATTAAAATGGGCAGTTCTGGAAATTTCCAGACTACACGCCGTGTACTTTAAGTACACGCCGTGTATGTGTAGGCGAGTGACCGGCCATGTGATCGCCGAGTACATGTCGTGCAATGACCGTGTGGTAGTTTCTTACTACACGGCGTGTAGTTTTGAACACGCCGTGTATACCCCCAACCGTGTGAAGCTATACATGGCATGTAGGCCGTTGGCTGGGTAGAACCAGAAACACGCCGTGTCCCCATTGGACACGCCGTGTAGTCTAGCCGTGTATAAGGGATACACATGGCGTGTGAGTACGTCGGTGAGGAAATTAAGAAGAACCAAGTACACGTCATGTACCCCTAGTTACACGCCGTGTACTCATGTCAGCAGGTTCAGAAAGTAAGTCGGCGGAATCAGCCGTCTTTTGAATAGTTAAATGAAATATACATGGCATGTAGTCCTAAAGTACACTCCGTGTACTTTCTTTTTTTCACTTAAATCAGGCAGTAGCCTCGTTTTGAGGCAGAACACACCATCCTCCACCCGGATACATGAACCAGGCCGGCCGAACCCCATTTCTCCTCCCGATCGTCCGTCTGAGACCCGTTTCAATCGCTGATTAGTGCGTTGGAACCCCCTCGGTAAGGCCTCGATTCCTATTTGTTTGTTTTGTTTGATTTTCATTCTAGAGCGATTTATATCCCTTTGAGCGGTTTTGAATCTTTTGTAGATTTACCGCGTTGTAGACCGAATTGGCGGGTGTTACCCGAGGAGTAGCATCGTGCGAGTCTCAGGTAGGTGGTGCATACTTCATTTTGTGTTTTCGCGGTTTTTTTGGTAACGCGGCCTATGACGCGTTTTCAGGTATTTTGAGCGGGACCCGTTTTATCTACTTTTTCATACTGTAATGCTTATGGGACCTCTGGGATGCTTTTGGGTATGCCTGGTTACCAGTTTGCGTGAGCAGGGCCGGGTGAGGGGCTGTTGCTCATCGGGGCATTTTGGCCAGGGAGCGCCAAAATGGTTTTAATTGAATTATGATTATTATAAACCATTTAGTTTAATTTGTTAAAGCCTGTTATAAATTTTTAGAGGCATTTAAGACCTCAGTGCTGGTATGAGACAACACCTTGCATAGTGCAATTCAACTGTTAGTTTGTTTTGCCTGGTTGTGTTTTCTGTTTACATATGTTATATATGAAATTGTTGAATTGCATCTGCTTGACCCTTTGGGTTGTGTTGGGATTAGCCCGGTTATGCTTGCGTGATACTGATCACAGGTTGGGGCTTTGCCCGGGATACTTTGGGTGGTTTTGACCACGGGATTGGGCATCATGGACGTCGGCTTGAGACAGTGCGACTGTCTGGTTGGGCATGGCCCGGGTTACTAGGGTGGCGATGCCATCGGACTTGAGCGACATGGTCGCAGGGACACGAGGTGTCAGATGTGTTGGTGGCTTAGAACTATTTTGGGTGATTACTGCTCACCAAGACTTTGAGTAGTGTTCACACAGAGATACTCCGTGATGAGGTGGTTTTGAGCACTTGTGTGGGTAGAGGCCCCCGTAGTTGCGGTTAGGTATTTTGGTTGGGGGTGCTTTCCGTAGAAAGCCACGGGGGAGGTGAGGAGCCTTCAGGGAATGGGCGTGCCTTTGGGACGTCGGTACTTGAGACACGAGGTGTCAGGAGGCACGAGGTGTCAGGAGGCACATGGTGCTGGGTTACTATTTTTGGGCATGCCTTTGGGACGTCGGTACTTGAGACACGAGGTGTCAGGAGGCACATGGTGCCGGGTTACCATCTTTGGGCGTGCCTTCGGGACGTCGGTACTTGAGACACAAGGTGTCAGGAGGCGCATGCTACCGGGTTACTATTTTTGGGCGTGCCTTCGGGACGTCGGTACTTGAGACACGAGGTGGCAGGTGGCACGTGGTGCCAGGTTACACGATAGAGATTCCGGCGTTGGTCGAAGCAGGTGACGCTCCAGGGTGGCTGTTGAGCACCAGTGGAGTTTGTGTTTAATTGTGCATCATACTGTTTACTGCTTTCCTTGTAACTGCATGACTGCTTAAACACATATATTTGGTACGCACCGTTGGGTGGTATCCTAGTGAGATTTGTCTCACACCCTACACGGGCCCTTCGGGGCACGTGTAGACTTTATGGATTTATGTGCAGGAAAGAGGCCAGCTTCAGGAGTTGGGCTGCGTTAGTTGTTGCATGAAGATGGTATGGACCTTGAGGTCATGCCTAGTTGGGTTTACTTTGTTTTGTTTACTTTTCTGTAACAGCATGTTTACTTGTTGTAGCTATTGTTGGTTAGCCATTGGCGCCCTTTTATATTCAGTTGTGTATGACCTGCTCTGGATGCATGTTTTATTGTTCAGTTGTATTTACATGTTATTAGAATGCTTCTATGTTTATTTCCGCTGCTGTTGTTATATTTACTACTTCCACTGATTATTGATATTGACTATGCTTTCGCTTTGCGGGTCTGGTTCGAGTCTGTTGAGTTTTTCTTTTTGCTGCATCTTTACTGTTATACTTGGACTAGGACCCTTACTATGATCCTCCGAGAGGGTATAGCCTCCCCACTATACCTATTCAGACCCTCGCTGCTAGTCGGCAGCCTTCGACATTCAGGGGAGGTGCGCCTAAGTTAGTGACACCCGACCCGTTCGGCACTGTTCGGGTGGCTGGCCGGTTCCGGGTCGTTACAAGTATGGTAATTCAAAAAAAAAAACTAATCTCTTTTTCTAACCAATTTTCATAAGGTATTTCGAAAACGGTTTACCAAAAATAGTGTTCACATCTTTTACTTTCTCAAATAGCTGATCACCTGTTAGTGGAGACGGTGCTGTGCGTTGTTCTAAACTTCCATTGAATGGTGTCTTCCAAGATCGGTACTTATGCCGACGAGGTAGAAATCTAAGATATCCTAGAAGAATAGTTTTTGATGAATGTTTCAACCTAATTTATTTCTTATCTTCTTCGCACATGGGACACCCTTGAGTTCCTTTAATTCTATATCCTGAAAAATTTCCATAAGTAGGGAAATCATTTATTGTCCCACAAAACATCGCTCTCAACGTGAAGTATTCACTTTTATAATCACCATACAATATAACACATGAATCCCAAAATAACTTTAAATACTCGATCAAAGGATACAAATAAATATCAATATCATTATTTGGTTGTTTTGGTCCTGATATAAGCATAAATAACATGATAAATTTCCGCTTCATGCATAACTAGGGAGGTAAGTTATAATTTACCAACATAACAGACCATGTACTATGAGTATTGGTTTTAAAACCAAAAGGATTCACTCCATCTGTAGATAATGAAAGACAAAGGTTTCTCAGCTCTTTTCCAAATTTAAGATACTCATGATCAATTATCTTCCATTGAGGAGAGTCGTCCGGGTGACATAATTTCCTTTCTTTATTTCTTTTATCTGCATGCCACGATAATTGTCATGCAGTTTCTTCACTTCCATATAGAAACCTAAACCTTGGAATGATTGGAAAGTACCATACAAATTTCATAGTAATGGATTCATCTTTCTTGTATCAAGAAGCACCACACTTTGGGCATTCTGTAAGTGATTTTTTCTCCTTGCGAAATAGTATACAGTCTTTCGGGCAGACATGTATTCTTTCAGAAATCATACCCATCGAGCATAGAATTCGTTTAGCTTCATATGTCCAGTTTGGGAGCTCATTATCTTTTGGTAGAATGTCATTCAAGAGAGCAAGTAGTTCTGTAAATATGAAATCACTCCATCCGTTGCTTACTTTCAATTTATACAACTTCAGTATAGTTGACAATGCTGTATATTTAGTGCAACCAACATACAATGGTATCTTTGCACAACTATAACTTCTCAAACAATTTTGGGCAATCACAGAGTTCATCTTCAACTTTCCTTGTCATTTCCTCAATATGATCATCATCATCATTGACATTAGTAATCACATCCTCCATACGGTATTCTTTATTATCCATATTTGTATTCATATCTGATGATCCATAAAATGCAGTTTTATCCCAACCAGTAGCTACATTCACTTTTTCTCTGTGTTTATTCCAACATTTATAACTACGATCTATTACATGACATATAAAATGTTCTTCCAACTACTCTAGAGTAATTAGTCTATAATAACAACAATGTAAACACAAACAAAAGATTTGAGAAGAATCCTTTTGCGTGATCCTTTGCAAACTTTATGAACTCTTTCACTCCGTTCTCATACTCTATTGTCAAATGATTAGTATCCATATAATCTTTATTCATCTACATCCTATTTGAATATGAAATATTAGTATTTATGATTAAAATACACAAAACAAGACTTCAAAATACAGTAGAACCGAACCAATTCCTTATAAAAATAGAGATTAATAGAGCCTAACCATTTCCAATAAAGATTTGGAAATCAATAGAACCAGGATAGACCCCCCATCAAAATTAACACACTTTCCAACCCCCTTACCAATAGTTCTAACACCCACCACCCTTGTATCAAAACATTAAACATCCTTTTAATCACCCCTACCATCCACCTCATTCATAATAAAATAATCACATTAAACAGCCCAAAAATAGTGACCAAACTCAAATAAAATGAAAACAAGGATACAATTTTGATGAGAAAACTAATATAGTGGATACATTTCCAAACACAAAGGGGTTCATGGGGGAAACAAATAACCTAGGTTTATCCAAAATTACTACAGAATATCATAGGTTTTGTTACCCAAATTAACATAAGAAATATAAAATTAAGGTTAGTGAACATAAATTCTATCATGAACATCTAAAGAATATGCAATAACTCCCCCTCACTAACATGGGGATCTACCAACGCCTACCATATACCTATAAAATAATTGAAAAAATTAGGAAAAATAGTTTCTTGTATCTATTTCTAATAGTACTATAAGAAAAGTATAACGAACATAGATCGTACCTCCAAACACTCCTAGAGCCTCCTAGTAAAAAGACTCTAGTGACTACAATTATCTGAGATTCTAACCACTAACTCCCCAATATAGGAGTGGTCTACTTAGGGGTAATATTAGTAGAATCAAACCAAAGTTCCATCCACCTCATGCTGCTCCCCGATCTCCTCCATCACTTTAGTGCTGTACACACCTCCTTTCTCCACTTCCTTCCTCTGCCTAGGCTATTCATCGACTACTTCTCTGACTGTAGCATGAATGTTAAGAAAATGCAAAGTGATATGTCTATACCCATCACAAGCATATTAAATTACTTGGAGTAATGGGATATCATTTAGGTACCTATGAATGAAAGTGCCTCCTGAGATGAGACTTGCATCACATACCTACTGTGGGTGAGTGCTGCTAACCCTACATCCCAGAAGATCACTACCTTAAAAGATTATGATATCAACTCAAACCATAAGAATAATCATAGAACACTAATATAGCCATACAAAGCTTAGTATTATATGTTTAATTCCCCCAAACCACTATAGGTTGGTCTATGAATTGATCAACATAAATTAATGGATTTAATAAAAATATCTGAAATACAATCCAACCAAGTGAAAGACATTTACAATCTCCTGAGAATAAATTCACCCCCATCACGTAATCGGGTTCTCCATAGTGTAGGTGTACTTAACCAAAATCACTTGGCCTGAAACACCAAGGGTAGTTCTTTACTAGAGCAGTCTCCATTCAAAATAACAATCTTGATACCCATAATAGGCATCAGGGAAGAATCACTATCTACCCAATGAAGTGCATGGTGTCTCCCCATTTTCAAGAAAAAACCTTATAGACTATCACCTAGGAACAACTGGTCATAGAGGTTCACTAAGTTGACACCACCCTTAAATTATCCTTGACATAAAAGAAATATGTGTGGAATTTACCATTGATCGAAGTCAAGAAACATCCCACAATCTTAAAAATAATTGACCACCCAAATAAAACTGCTCACATGTTCATACCACTATCCAAACCCGAAGTCATTTTATAAAGAATACCATTCACCTTTCCATGGATGCGCTACTTTGATCTTCTCATCTTCTGTGGCCCTAGTGCATGAATACTGGAGGCCAATCCATGAATCTTGGTTTAATAATAAATGAACCTAAATGGATTATAGGCTCCACTATGAACCGTCTCAAGGAGAGATTCAATTTTGAACACTATAAATTCACAAAGACACTCATCATATCTGGTATATGGGTTGATTCATACACCATATACTTACCAAGAGTTAACCATAAGTCTCCCTTATAAAGCATTCTAGAATTCATCGACATTCATAGGGAAGAAAATTATTCTTCTTACACACATCACATAAAACCATGCTCACCAACTAAGGTAAATATAACTTAACATCCACAGGGTTGGATACACTTTATATATTTGAGGGGTCCTAATCACTATCATAAATATAACCTTCCCCATAAACACAATCACCAGCACATCATGACACCCACAAAGTGTAACCAATTAATAATGAGGCGGGTACTATCAAAACTCTTTTTTTTCATGAAGGGGTTTACAAAAAGACCACTTTCCCCAGTATAGATAAACCCACCAGAAGGATGAGGAAAAAGCACTCAACATTAATAGAATATTAATGTATAATAACGTCTATCTTGAGGTTTCATGAGAATATCAAACCCTCATGCATATGACACTTGGTGAAAAATAAATTCTAGTTCCAAACATCATAAGGACCCATGGAGAATCATAAAAAATTCATACTTTAGTTCAAATCATCTACTAACCAAGTATAAGAATCCACTACATGTGTTATTTCGTGACATAGATTGTTAGAACTCTATGTTAGTTAGCATCTAATCCAAGGGTGGTGATCATGGGGAATAATCCAAACATCACCCTAATGAAACTACTCTCACAAAATCTATCCACCAAAAATAAACCTAAAAGGAGAAGTGGGAGACTTACCTAGAGTAGATCGCACCCGCGATGGAGGGAGAGAAGAAGCGTCAAGCGGTCAGGGAGCCTTCTGCACTACGTCGGGAGAGGAAGGCACGACCGCGAGGGGAAGGTGCATGAGAGGAGCCGCCACCATTGAGAAATAGAGGAGTAGGGTTCATGAAGAGTCCAACGGAGAGGAGGAAGTAGGGTTTTTGGGGAGGAGGATCCGCATAAGGGGTTCGAGGGGGAGGAGAAAGAGTAAGGCTAGCGGCAGAGCTCCGACAGAGAGAAGATCACGGGGGGAGGGGAGTTTTCGTAGGGGTACAACACCATGAGGGCTTGAGGGAGCAATAAAAAGATGATATTGTGCACCAGATTTTATAAAATATGGGACTATGGTTTTATCAGCGCTAAAAAAGCACTGATAAATGCTTCCTTTATTAGTACTTTTTTAGCGCTTATAAAGAGTACTCTTTATAAGCGCTAAGAAAAAAGCACTGATAAAGGGATTCTTTATCAGTGCTTTTCTAGTGCTGATAAAGAAGCCCTTTATCAGTGCTAGAAAAGTGCTGATAACTAATTCCATTATCAGTGCTAAAATTTTAGCGCTAATAAAGGGTTCCTTTATCAGTGACTTTTTCTTAGCGCTGATAAAAGGTGGAACTTCCATTGCCCATTTTTGTAGTAGTGAAGCTTGGGAATGATGGTTCACATGTGTTCGAAGACACATTCACATGATGTTTTCATGTAAATGAGGAGTCCTCGTTAAATAGAACAAAACCAATATTTGTGCCAAATCTTATCCTACGTTTGAAATATTTAAACCCAAAGATAATGGGCTTTCAAATATTTAAATTCTAAAGATTTAAATGTAGAAATACACGTTGTTACTTGCCTATAAAAGGAGAGGCACCGATCCAAAAAAATGGTGCTTCCATTCTTAGAAAAAGCTCTCATTTCTCCAAGAAACATAGCACAACACAAAGTGGTTTCCACGTAGCCCTACTATGTGAAGAAGAATAAGGCCCCACTAACCTTTGAAAATTTCTATTCACTCTCAAAGGTTATTGAGAAGAAGTAGTCCCATGCATCCATTGTGCTAAGGTGACCCACACATCTCTTGCGTGAAGGAGTCCCGTGCATCCTTTGCACGAAGAGAAAAACTACGAACCCCCTAGTTTGTGAAAGAACTCGTACCTCTATGAGAAGTTACCCAAAGGCAGGTGATAGGTTCTTGAACCCTCGTTTTTTATTTATGAGGAGTATCCCGTGGATAAACAACCAGTGCTACACACCCTTATTGTACTCCGTGAAGACAGAAACCAAGAACACTTCCTTGGTTCTGTTAAGAAGATCCCCACACACCATTTGCATGAAAGAACTCATGCTTCTCTGGTAGGCATGAAGGTTTTATGAAATAATGAGATAGTGTGTGAGAATGTGAAGAAAGAATATTAAAGAAGGAGAAAATATCCAAAGGCACACACCCATTCAGGTTTGAAGAAAAACACATATAAAACCCAAAGTAACCCAAACTAAGTACATGCACATATATGAAACACATTGAATCCAAATTAAAAGAACAAGTGTGTGTGTTACAAGAAACAAAAGGGAATAATAAAAAGGGAAAATAAAAAAGAGGTAGTGTGTGTGCTCAAAATATTACACCCATTGGGGTTTTCACACAAGAAAAAAGAAAAGAATTGTGCATGAATGCATGTACATGAACACATGAAGACACTTAAAGGAAGAGATTGTGTGTGTGCATATTGAGAAAGAAGAATTCAAGAAGACATTGCATGTGAAAAAGCATGATACACATGCATGAAATCATTTGTAATCACATGTACATGTGATAAGTAATTGAGATATCCAAAACAAGAAGTTTGGATGCCATGAAATCTATGCATGAAGTAGATGAGAACTGAGACTGAATCCAGACATAATTAAAGAAGTTCTTATATATGAGTTTTCAGTAATTGAGAGTCCAAGAAGGCAGCCTAAGCTGATACTATGAAGAATCACTCTTGCATTCTTGAAGTGGTTGTGTGATCCACTTGCACACATATAAAAGTGAGGCCAGGTATTCATTAGAAGAAGAAACAATTTCCTGAGCATTATTGAGCTGAGTACTGATCAGAGAAGTGATCATAATTATTGAGCAAGACCAACAGACCTTACCAAAGGATGTTGAAGATTCTTGAAGAGATACACTGGCAAGTGTGATTCAGCAAGCCTGTGTGGGGAGAGCATAAGATCATCTATAGTGAATCAATAAAGAACTTAAATAAGGAAGCTGATCATGTGACTTAAGATTTAGAAGACCCCTGTGAGATTCAAGGAAAAGAAGAAGTCTTCAGTGGGACTCTGAAGCAAGCCAGTGGGACTCTGGTAACACTGTGGGAAGTAGTATAAAGAACCTCCTGTGGGACTCAGGAGAGATACAATGTGACTCTGTATCGACCATTGCAATTACTCATTGAATTATAGTGTAGAATCTATGTTGGGGCGAAGAACCCACACAACAAGGAGTAGGTCTTTGAACCAAACCTTGTAAATCCTTGTGTTCAGTGCCTTTACATTTACAGCATCACTCGAGGTAAGCCTGAGAGACATAAGAAGAGTAGATCAAGGCTTTAACAAGCCATATAGGTTTAATTGAAAAGAATCAATTAGTAAAAAGTTTAAAAGGATCACCGATTCACCCCCTCCCCCTCTCAGTGATTCACACTGATCCAGGCACTTCATATATTATATTAAATACATTTATATTATATATTAATGTATATAATTATATACATTTATATTATATCATCAACACACATATACACACACAAAATTAAATGCATTCATATAATTGGAAATAAATAATATAATTAAATGATATATATATATATATATATATATTTACTAAATTAATTTATAATTAATATTCTATACTACAATATACATAAAATAATTATATAATACATATAAATTTATTTACAATAAAATATTTACAATATAATATATAATATAAATAAATAATATATTTATATTTATATTCATATTTATATATTAATTTTGTCTAAATTATGTAAATTAGTAAACATAATCTAATATAAATGTATTTATACATAAGTATACAATATAAATGTATTTATGTATATGTGTGTGTAAAAATTATATTATTAATTATTATATGATATATATATATATATATGTGTGTGTGTACTAAATTAATTTATAACTAATATGTTATACTACAATATACATAAAACAATTATATAGTACATATAAATTTATTTACAATAAAATATTTATAATATAATATATAATATAAATAAATAATAAATTTATATTTATTTTTATTTTTTTCTAAATTATGTAAATTAGTATAAATAATCTAATATAAATGTATTTATATATAAGTATACAATACAAATGTATTTATGTACGTGTGCTTGTAACAATAATATTATTAATTATTATATGATATATATATATATGTGTGTGTGTATTAAATTAATTTATAATTAAAATGGTATAATATAATATATGTAAAATAATTCTATAATATATATAAATTTATATACAATTAAATATTATATATATATATAATATAATTTTATAAAATATATATGTATATGTAAATTTATATTTAATGGTGTCTATATTATATATATTTATATACATAATATAATATAAATGTATTTATAAAAAAATATACAATAAAAATTTATTTAATATAATATATGTATAATATAAATCATAATATAGATGTACAGTATTTATAAAAATATATATAAATTTTATAAATTTGAATAAATATATTTATAATTATATTTATATTATGTATATCAATATTTATATATTTGTATACATTTTTGTTTATATGTATAAGTATTTATTTAAAATATTTATATAATTTCCTTATATATATGTGTTATAATGTATTTAAATACATTTATATAATGTGTTTATGTAACACACACACACACATTCACACACCCACATATATATTAAAAAGTTTGAATTTATATGAGATCTATTTTAGAAAATAAATAAAAATTTAGAGGGAGTTTTAAACTCCCTCTAATCAAAGGGATTTGCAGCGGTTCATAACCCCCATAAAATTTCTTGAATTAGAGGGGGTTAACAACCCCCTCTAATGTCATAAATTAGAGGGGGTTAAAAACCCCATATAATTTCTTAAATTAGAAGGGGTTCAAAACCCCATCTAATTTCTTAAATTAGAAGGGGTTCAAAACCCCCTCTAATGTCATCAATTAGAGGGGGTACAAAACCCCCTCTAATGTCATGAATTAGAGGGGGTTCAAAACCCCCTCTAATGTCATGAATTATAGGGGGGTTAAAATCCCCCTCTAATGTTATCAATTAAAGGGGGTTCAAAAAACCATATAATTTCTTAAATTATAAGGGGTTCAAAACCACCTCTAATCTAAAATATTATCGGTGTTTCATGAACCCCCTATAATATCTTAAATTAAAGGGGGCTGTGAACCCCCACTAGTTTCTTTAAAAAAATCAATTATATATATATATATATATATCCAAATGAATGTTATATATATATAGATCCTCTAAAATCCAACATAATATATAATGAAAATAATTATTAAATTAGAAGTGGTTTCTATATAACAGTATCTAAAATCAAACCAAATATAAAAAAATGCTAAAAAATTTAGAGGGGGTTATGACCCCCCACTAAATTTGATGATTATAGAGGGGGTTGTGCATAATCCCTCTCTAATTTTTATATAAAATGAATTTATAGGGGGTTCATAACCCCCTATAATTTTTATGATTAGAGGGGGTTGTGCATACCCCCTATAATGTTATAGAAAATGAATTTAGAGGGGGTTGTGTATAACCCCCTCTAATGTACTGTTTTTTTGTAGTGAAATATCATAAAAAAAATATTATATCACATGATGTGTGTTCATAGAAAATTATTATTGATATGTCTATACTTTATCTCCTCAAGGTACTTAATGCATTTCTAGATACCGCTCATGGTCTATAAGTTGCATTCATGACTATCAAGATATAGGTCGAGAGAGTTGCACACAAAACTTATTCAGAAGCTTGACCAATTTTAATGAAATAGAGTTTAGAAAATAGTGTGCCCCACAGTTGGAGTCTGGCAATGTCATATCTTGAGAGATCGCAATAAATTGATAAATTTAATATTATTTGAGTTTAGAATAATAAGTGTTAAATTTTTTTACTTGGTGTATCCACAATTTATTATGTGAATATAGAGAAAAAATATTTTACGAATAAATAATTAACTATTTAAGGCTTTTTAAATATTTTTGAGAGAGATGAGTCGATTTAATGACTTGTATTTCATCACGTAACATTATTTTAATTCTATAAGAGATTGATAAAATAATCATAACATTTACCTCAAGTTTTAAGTGTCATTTTCGACATTTTTGAGCTTATTTAGAAGGTTAAACTTGTGAGAGGGGCAAAGTGAAACTTCCAAGAGTTTTGACCAATATATTTAAGCCTACGTAATCCCAAATTTGTGATTTCATTCATCCCACATATATGAGATCACCTATCTCATCTCTCTCGCATCCTAGAGAGATAATGAGTTGTTATGAGCATCCCAATTCGTGTTCTCCTTTCTGAATCGAAGGAATGACATTGCAACAAACAAAAATACATAGAAGGTGTCTCGATTCTCCATGCCACCACCAGAATATTGAATAATGACATACTAATAGGCTTCTAGAGTACATGTGAATGATCTAGAGGGTTTTTACTTTGATTTATTCAAGTGATGATCTCTGATGGTGAGCAAGACACATTTTTGATCATAGTCGAACGACATATGGTTTTGATTCTGATTTACAGTTTCAATTTTAAAATTTCATACTTAATTAATTCACATGAGATCATCGGGTTGATAATTGGGAATGGTTATACCAACAATGATATTTGACATAGATTGCAATGTAAACATTTTAATTTCTCATGCCTTTTTTCTTTCGTTGCATGCTTGATACCAACAAGTGACATCAAAATGATCATGTGTTTAATTAGGTTTAATTAAAATTATTTTTTCATGAATTATATTAGAATACATCGATTCAGTCTTAATGCCACTGATGACGCTTCAATATGAGGTTGGATGACCTAAAAATGACTATCCAAAGATCGAAAAAATGACTTTTTGGGCTAAAAATGATAAAAATAATATATATAAATATATATGAGGAGCATCATAGTCACCCATACCACACACACCTTATGTGTGGGGTGAAATTGTGACCACCAACCCAACACCTAGTTAGGTTAGGTCAGGCTTTTTCCTACCCTCTTGTCCAGTCTAGGCCCTATAAGAGCTCAAAACCCCTCTGGGAGGTTTTTAAATGCTCGAGAAGCCCATAAAAAATCCATTTTTTTAAAAAAAATATAATAAATTTTATAGAATTGATCATGGGACCATGTAGAATTTAATTTATGAATTAAAATTAGTTTAATGTATTTTAATTCCTACGTAATTTCCCTAGGTTGAAATATTTGCAAATTTAATTTAATTTTGTAAATTTATTTCATATTGACTAATCATGAGCGATATTGATCAATTTATGTATGGTATTTTATTTACTTATTTAATTATTGAATGTGTGAAATGTTTGTAATAATTATTTAATAAATTTCAATATGCATGTCATCTCTCACCTCATTATATATAAGTGTTGGTGCATCCATAAGTGATTTTATTATTGTGCATTCTGCATCCTAGAGATTTCCTTATCCGTGTGTGAGTATTTTTGTATAACGAGGAGGGTGAAAGTTGATGAAATTCATGCTGAGACATGGTAAGGCACCATATGAAACTTGGATACATTTTATGCGGTGATAACTACAACTCGAGTTAGATGTGACTTAAGGAGTAACCCCTAGGGTCTAGGTTTATCCATTTTTTGCTTAATGGATCAACCATTACAAAAACTCATGTTTGCATTGTTTTTTATTTATTTATTTATCCATGGTTTATTATATTTATGTTCATACAGTTTATACATGGTCGCTTAAAATAATAAATGTGCATGCATAGATAAAATGGATATACATAGTGGATGGTTTTTATTTAAATCATGGTCAAATTGTGAGTACGGTCACATAGAACAAACATGTTAAATGGACAAATATTTCATTAATATAGAATAATTTAAAATCACTTAAAATAAATATTAATTCAACTACTTTCTATCACCTTATTTTGAACAAAACTATAGAACTAGGTGCTCCTCAGCCATAGTTGAGTGTTCTTCCTCCTATTGGAGAGTTCTAACAAGATCGATGAGTCATCTTAACTAAAATTGGTATAAAAAATTGTTACAACTAACTTGGTGCAATTTTAGAGTCAAAATGTTGAGTAAATCAAAGTTATGATTTATAAGAGCCAAGACTCTACTCAATAGATCAAGGAGTTGCAAGTTAATGTGGTTAGTCAGTCAAAATCTTACCATGAAACTCTCTGAGTAATGGTGTTGCCATAACTTGGAATATGAGGAGAGGTTTCAAATATATTTCCCACTAAAATACTCAAGATACTTAGTATTTCAAATCTATTAGTTTAGGAATACTAGGATTTGATAAAATAGTGAGAGACATTTAAGATTAATAAATCCATAATGTCTAATAATTGATAATTAAGATAAAAGTATAAATCTTCTAAAGTTTTATTTTGTAGAAAATAGTAAGTAATACCATAGTAACACTGTGATAAATATTGGACAACAAACACATCCTAACCATCACTAATTTACAAGAGTGGTACTAGCACTTTCCCATAGTACTATGATATGAAAGAAAATTGTAAGTTCTAAAGTCCCCACTACCTCTTTAACCACATTATGGAGCTAGTGAGGGTAAAAAATAAGCTTACATGAGACTCATGGATGACACATTTAGTGTTTACATCACAATTCTATTATCAATGTCTAGTGAGTTTTGAAAAAAACATCAAGAAATGGATGATTATACCATGTTGTCTCATATATGAGAAGTTTTCAAGGAGAAAGTGAAGCACGAAATGAATGAGATTATGATTACACTGAACATGTGTAAATTTAAAGACGCATCATTATCTTTAAATAAACTCATTCTCTCATCATTATCACCTAGTTACTCTAGTGTTTTTGAGCATTATAAAATTAACTGTATGGAGAAAAAAATTCAATATCTTTTGGGTAAGGTTTTCCAAGAATATAAGAACTTGAAGAAAGATAAATATTTAGTTTTTATGGTGAACTCCAAGAAAATCAAGGAAATAAAGCAATTGAAATCTTCACAATGTCCTTTAAATAAACCAAAAATAAATTGGTATAGCATTAAACACAAGGATATTTGCTTCGTATGTGGCCAAAAAGGTCACTAAAAGAATAATTACAAGGAGAAGCAAGTGGAGACTTCTATTTCAGGTATATTCATCATTGCATGTGATATTTTTGTTTTAATTCTTAGTTATTAGATACAATATGAGACTTTTATATTTTTATCAAAATAAAATACCCAAGGAAGTTTGAAAAAATTACAATAAGTAATGTGAAATCTCCAAGTAGCTAATAAAAGGGTGATTCCTATGTTTGTAGTGAGATAGACACAACTTCTATTTTTCTAAGATGATTGATTCTATATATACTATTATTTTTTACTGAGTATGACCAAAAAATTTATTTCACGTGTCTATTGAACACAACGATACATTATTTCATTTTTGATTGAATATTGTTTGTGGTGTCTAATACTTGACTAATAGTTTAGTGATACTTGAATCATTAGGAACAAATGATGAATATAAATTATAAGACGTAGTAATACCAACTCATGGAAAGATAATTATTTGTATAGTAAAACTAAAATTTTTCAAGGATATACCCAATATATTATTTATACCCTTTGGAAAACCTTAAGTACTATCAACACACTTACTTATCATGTTTTAGAAAAATAAACCTATTGAAATAATAGTAAACCACAAAGCTTACATAGTTAGTTTATCTTGACTATGTGAACTATTATAAGGAGAAACTAGAGAAAAATATATATACTTCATGAGACTTGTTTAAAGAATTAAAGGAATTTAAAAGTGAAGAGAGGAATATGATTTGTAAAAGATATTAGATCCTATGGGTGGGCTTGTCAGAGTATATCTTAACCAAGTATTCTTTGTTCATTAAAAATGCTGAGTGGATTTATTCCTAAACTCACCTTTATTTATACATGTAAAATCCATGATGTAAGTATAAGAAGGATCAATGAATATTCTTATAATTAATGAAAAGTCTTCGATTACCATTTTGAAAGATGCTTCGAAAATAGTGGCATTAAACCATAATCATATTCCAACTATAATAATGAATGGATATCATATGATTTATAATATGAAGAAAATCCATCATGTCACAAATCTACGTGTTTATATGTAAATAGTTTGTTAAGGCTAAGTCAATAAACAAACTTGCATCAAGAAAAACATAGAGTACATCTCAGTTTTATATCCTAATGGTTTCAAGGATATTACACGAATCCTTAAGATAGAAAATTTAGGCAAGTGAAAGATTATTATTCTATAAAAGTATACACATCTATGTTTGAGATAGTGAGATTAATACTGGCTTGGATAAAATTCAAGATATTAAATGAACAAGTAGTTGTCATAGGAACATGTTCCACAAGATCTTATGGAAAAGAAAAGTTCTAGAGACACATACTATATAGGAAAACTAAAATTAAAGTGAGATGGTTTTATGATCACTAATTCAAGGTGATATATTATTCAAATGAATCTTTATTTTACAAGGAAGCAGTGAATAAAAATAAGCTATGATGTAAAAGTTTATATGTATTCAAAAAAATGGATTCCATGTACCAAAATCAAGTCTATATTTTGATAGTTTCACCAATTGATATAAAATCTTTGGTGGGTATTTAAGTGAACCATACATGGGTGTTACAAGCATGGTACCAATAAAACATGATTGGTTGTACCAAATCATCATGATCAAATCCATTAGAATCACACTTTTCATAATAAATTTCTATTATCATTATATTGTGAATTGGTTTTAAAGACAACCTTTATTAAAGGAAACCTTTTAGTTGATCTCTATACGACACAACCAAAAAGGGTTGGGGACACTATAAAACTCCAATATTGAATGGAAGTTGTAAAGATATATTTATGGATTAATGTAAGCATCATGATCATATAATATTAATTTAAAATGAAAATTTTCCATGTGTTTATAAGGGGTTAGTGGGAGTTCCATAGTTTTCCAATTAAAATAAGTTGAAAACACATAGAAAATAGTTATTACTCTTATAATTAGTTAAGACTGGGATTAAAGGATCTATCCAAAGATTGAATTAAAGTATCAACCCAAGTTTTAGAGAACAATATCTACCAAAGTATATTTTTGGGTTTCTTGGACTAAGTTAAAGTTTTTATACTGATAAAGTATTGAAAAATACAAGTTGGAACAATTCGAGAGAGAATTGTTTCCAATGTCAAATGGCATAAATATCCCCAAGAAGAATTGTATAATACATAAGAGGGAATTAAAACAGTGAGTATAAATCCATACGCTTTAGTGATGGATATATTATATATTCTATTTCATGTACTGGATATGATATTTCCAATGAAAACATTATGGTAGTAAAATATCAGATAAATCTATGAGAATTGAACAGGAAGCAGTAAGAACTATCCAATAGAACTTGAGAAAGTACTAGGGATATATACTTGATAGTTAGAGAGGGTGGAACCATAGTTATCATGAGGATAAAAAAATATCTTTCCTATGGATCAATTGATCTAATATTATATTTATGATAAGGTAATGACCAAGAGTAACTCATTAATGATAGTGGTATCTATATCTATGAATATCATGTATGTTGTAGCTTTTGATGTAGCTAATGAAGTAGTATAAATTCAATTTTTTCCCATTCTTGGAATCATACCTATATTTTAAATTATTTTCATAATTTAAATTATGATAAGCTTATTACATTATTACTATCCAAGATGTCAATATTATGATATAATACATAAAGAGATATACTCTAAGATATCATCTATTTGGGGATTTTAACTCAAGGAGGTGAAGTCTTGGGTAGAAAAGTATCCATGTAAGAAAACATGGTATAACCAATTACTAAATAAATTACTCAACAAAATCACGATCTTATCATTTTAGAGATAATAGGTTGATCATTAGTAAGTTGGATCTAGTGTAAGTGGGAGTGTTGTGAAAGTGGGTGACCTAGAAGCAACTTGAGTAGTTGTAACGTCCTGACCCAAACCGTTGAGTCCGATCCAAAATTCCACATAGCCTTATGCATGCCTCCTCGTATACAAGAGGCTGCAGACTAGTAGTGAGGGTCTAAATACGACAGCGGGGAGACTATACCCTTAATATGATGTTATCAAGAAGTGAGAAAAATATAATAATAAATAGGATAATAAATAAGAATATTAATCACATGGAAACAAAAATATGGTATACAATTTATACAAGAGATATAGGGTTACAAAGTGGTAATACAAACCAAGTAAAAGAAACAACAAGTAATAAATAAAGAAACAACGATCCTCGAGAGTCTATCTTGGTCGGCTACTGGCTCCATACTTCTCTGTTTAGCTATCTACATTAAGGACCTTACTATCTATCAAGTATCTATTCATTAAATCTATAAGCACACCGAAATGCATGATTAGGGTGTGAGTACATGACTTAGTATGACACCATAAATGCATCTTTAATATAATCACACATAATATATAATAATGTACGTCATGACATAAGTACATGAACAAATAAACACACAACCATACATGTGCCAAGTCATCATGCGCTGATCAAGCTGCCACAAACCTCAAACCCATATACTTCAGATCATTTCTAGTAACAATGTCAGATAAGTCAAACAAGTGCTGCATTTAAGGTAATACAACTCACCCCACTCAGACAGTGGTTGTCATCTGAAATGCCACATGTTCCACTATGTTGATCCCCGATCAGTTATCCTTTAAATACTTATCGTCCAAGTCCATGGGAATCCCATAACTAAATCTTATATTCATCAACTTATACATATCCCTCTATAGGGATATCCCCACCTTCCTTTAAGGAAATCTTGATGACATCGGGTTGGTTAATTGGCCACTTATGCACATCCCTCTATAGGGATAGTCAAAAATATCTTTAAGGATGTTTGGACCACATCACACCAACCTCAAGGATCCACCTGATCATCTCGACACCTAAAACACAATTCCAAAGGCTATGAAACATAATAAGTAATACATATTGTGGCAAGGAACAATAAGGCACACTGATATCAAACCTCAGGAGCCACACATAATCACATGGTCATAATCAAGAAAGCCTCATGGCCACTCATGCACCCACATGCAACTCATAACAAGCATGGTATAATTAATCATAAATAATATATCATTCCAACATCATATATATGGCCTAAATGGAAAGGAAATTCCTACCTCATGGTTATTAATGTCAATGTCAAGGTTCGTAAAAATCATCGTCACCCGAACCACATTCACACATCAACTGGAACACAGTCACACACCAAGGAATATTAGAACTGGTTCTAATCCAATATGTCATGGGTTATAGAGTAAGTTAAAGAGAAACAATTAAAAGTGGTATCGATGAAACTTAATTGAGGTTGATCATCACCAAGAAGATACTCAAGTTCAATTTAAGAAGGGAGGAGGAAGGCTCTCTAGAAAATTGAGTGGTTCCATAATGTAAGGAAAGGTACTACATCATATAGGTGACTAAGATAAAACCACTATGATGTATAGTCTTTCACCATGGGTTTAGATATGCTTCATAAGAACTCACCACTACACATGATAAATTATTATGACATGGAAATGGACCACCATGGTGCAGAACATGATACTACAATGTGTAAAACACTAAAGAAATAACTTCATGGAATAGGGAGGGAGGAATGTGGCATTTAACCACACTGTAACTTGAAACTCTATGGCATAGGGAGAGGTATACAACATTAGTTCATCTTTGTATCCCTTTAGAGTTCTTAGAATCGATGCTAGATAAAGATAGAGGGATCTGTATTTACAGGGTCTCACTTTTCTTGGAAAACACTCATTAAATCCCCATAAATTCACCTATTTAATTTTAAAACACCTTCACAAAATTCAAATAATAACATCCCATTCAAGACTTTAACTTCCGAAGACTAACGCTTGATGAATGACTATTTTAGATATTTGTAACTGATGTGAAAGGAGGCACTACGGTGTGGTGTAAGCCACCATAAGACGACCTTCATCATTAAACATCACCATGGTGAAGGATATGGAAAAAAACCATCAAATCTCACCAATAAGATGCAAAAAATTCCTCTATGGCATGGCCTCAACTCTATAGCTTCATTACGGCACAACCACTTCCACTATGGCAAGGTGTCACCCTTTTGGCCAGAAAAGTCACAAAACTCACATTTATCCTTCCACAAGCTCTTTAAGGACCAAAAGAATTTACCCAAACATAGATCAAATAAAAACAAGGAGGATAAGATGAGAAATAAGAATTTAATCAAGTATATAAAATTTTAGGTCCTTACAATTCTCCCCCTCATAAAGACTTCTCATCCCCAAGAAGCAACAATAGGGTTCATGTTCGAACAACTCAAGACACCAATATCAAACGTCAGCCTACCACTCCCAAGTATCCTCCTAGATCATCCCATAATACCAGAAAATCTAGATGAGTGGTACCGTATTCTTTTGGAGGACTTTCTCACTCCCTTCTATAATCCACATCAGACGCTCCTTATATGATACAACTGGTTCCAACTCAATATCCTCATAGTATATAAAATGTGAAGGATCAGGCATGTAACTATAAAGTTGATAAATATGGAACACATAATGAATTCTCGATAACATGGAGTATGGTCTATAAGTCATTCCACTACCCCAACCCGCTCGATGATCTCAAAGGGTCCCATAAAACATGGTTCTAGCTTTCCTTGCTTCCTCAAACATTGGTGACCTAACTGAGGAGTCAATCTCAAGAAAACATAATCACCCATAGTGAAATAAAAAGGTCTCCTCCTTTAGTCAACATATGACATCTACCTACTCTAAGCAGGAATCAACCTCTTATGAATTATCTGTACTCTCTTAGAGGTCACTTGAACTAAACTGGTCCCCAAAACTACTGCTCTGAGTGGTGAATGACATGACCTTCTGTACATATCCTTATAAGGTTCCATTTAAATTGAATCCTGGTAAGTGTTGTTGTATGATAAATCAAACAAGGATATTTGATCATCCCACACTCCACTAAAGACTAAAACATAATATTGAATCATATCCTATAATATGTGTATAGTCTAATAGGACTATCCATCTATTTTTGGATGGTATGTTATGCTTAATATCAGTTGAGTCCCTAGGTAATTATACAATACTTTCCAAAACTATGACATAAAATGTGCATCTATGTCTAAAAAAATTCTTAAGGTAACTCCATGTAATAATAAAATCTCACATACATAGAGCTTTCCCAGGTAATCCATTGAGTAAGTCTCTTAGATCAGTAAAAAGTGTGAAACTTTTGTTAGCCGATCAACAATCACCCAGAAAACATCTTGACTCCCCAGGGTCCTAGGTAACCCCATAAAAAATTCCATCCTGATGTCCTCCCACTTTCATATAAGCACTAGAATTGGATGGAGAAAACCACTAGGATGTTGGTGCTCAGCCTTTACCCTTTGATGGCTAAGGCATTGGAAAAAAATCATTTATGACCCTCTTCATCCTAGGACACCATAAATTTATCCTTAATTCATGTTACATATTCATTTCTCTAGGATATAATACCCATCTAGAGGCACGGTAATACCTTATAATATCCTCTCTGATGGGTTCAGATACTAACACTCTCCCATGTATGAGGATCACATCATTTTCACTCAAAGACCACCCAGGTATCATATCACCTCCAACTAGCTATTCCCTCAACACAACACACTATGAGTCTGAATCCTATCTAGAATTATCTTGGTATACAATAGAAGATGTGACCACCAAGAGATTACAATTCATAGAACCCTATTCTCCTGAAGCATCCATATTTCAACCAACCAAAAAGCTCATCAAGCTCCACTGATCCTCTATAGGTCTCTCACCAATATTCTTCTCAATCCACATATTATAGATAAGAGAATCCAAAATGAAATTACCTTTACCTGGTGCATAATACATCTCGATGTAAAAATTGTATAGGTACTCAACCCAGTGCCTCTGTCTTA
Source organism: Viscum album (assembly GCA_963277665.1). Classification (NCBI taxonomy): domain Eukaryota; kingdom Viridiplantae; phylum Streptophyta; class Magnoliopsida; order Santalales; family Viscaceae; genus Viscum; species Viscum album. Next base: position 471,466,676 of record OY728132.1, read on the forward strand.
GATTCAGGTCCTGCTGTGTGAATATATAGTGAAGTCTCTTGTGGTTAGTGTAGAAAACAAACCACCCACCAAAGATATAGTGTCGCCAACACTTGAGTGCGAGGACCATGATTTCTATCTCTAAGTTGTGAGTGGTGTAGTTCCATTCATGGGGTTGTAGATAATGTGACCTTTAAGCTACCACCTACTTCCGCTGCATCAATACCACTCTCAAACCAATGTCTGATGCATTATAATACACTGTATATTTTATCCCAAACTCAGGGAGTGTCAGTAATGGAGCTGACGTTAACCTTCTATTCAGATCAATACAAACTTATTTATAATGTCTTGACCATTGTAACTTCACCCCTTCTTTGTTAGTGAGGTCATGAGTGCTGATAATCAGGAGAAGTCCTTGATAAAGTGTCGATAATATCTTTCTAAGCCCAAAAATCTCCTAACCTCAAACATGTTATGGGGACATGTCCTGGATATCACTCTTTATAATTTCTATGAGTCCATTTGGATAACTATCTCTGATACCACATTACCTAATAATCCCTAAGAATCATACCTACCATATTCAAAAGTCACACTTCGACAGCTTAACATAAAGGCGATGTGCTCGAAGCTTACTCAGGACAATCTTGAGGTGTCTTGAATGATGCTCTGGTGTTAACGAGCATATGAGGATGCCATCAACAAATTATAGTGACCCAAACCTTTTTACACATATTATTACATGATTCTTAAACATAAATATCTATTAATACAACACAAGGATTTTAAAGGCCTAGTGTCTTTGGAAGACTGGGTTTATAATAGATAAAAGGAAACTAAAACATGGCATCCTTATTCTATTCTCCATACTGAGCTCCTAAAATCCATTTGAGCTCCTAAATATGTATATAATAACATGTGGAATACATAGGAAAAAGGGGTGAGCTAAAAATCTTAGTAAGGAAATAAACATGATAAGGAAACATAACATGCGAGTCAAAGGTATAACATGATATCATAAAATATAAGCCACAGGAGTAATCACATGGAAGCATAAAATAAAAAACATGGTATTGTAAGATCATGGAATCATAGGAAATATGGAAACAACATATAACATGAAAAAAACATGATTCAAGGATAACTTCCTGGACAATATCTCATAGTTGAAAAAGTCTCATAATGGATTAGGTTTACTCTATAATCTCATACATGATGCCTCATGATACTAAATCTTTCTCAATGTATTGAAGCACTATCTATGCACACCCATCATATAAGCTATATCAGGCTCACCCAACACTATTTGGGTAAACCAATCATATCATGTTTATGATTTATGTGTTCCAAAAAAGGAAATCAATCATAAGTCATAAACATAAGAATTAACCATGGAAATAAATGGGGTGCATAATCTTGTCTCATATCATAATCAAATGAAATTTCATAATGAAGGCATTTGAGAAATGATCATAAGGCATGTATTACCCCATTAAAGTAAGTGAGAGTGGGATAGGTATATATGTAAGAGATATATATATATATATATAGAATTTATAATTATTATATAACATTAAATATTTTTGTTATTGATAAATAGAAATACTTTTAAAAAAAATTAAAAACCTTCTTGATGAAAATATAATTTTCAATTTAAAGATAAATTTTGAAAAACTAAAATTCACAAAATATTGTAGAAATAATTTTATTTTAAAATAACATTAGAAACTTATAAATTACATTTCAATGCAAAAAAATTTCATAATGGTAGAAAATACCATTCATGCCATATATGTTAAAACAAATATTCCCTTCACATTTTGTAAGAAAAGTCAAAAAAGTACCTTGTTTGGAAAATGAAAGGAACATTAATTTTAATTTTTTTTGTAAAAATCTAATTATCGGTAAAAATTAATTCAAAAAATCATATTAAAACATTTTGAAAACATTTGTATAAAACATGGATTTGAAATAAAAATGATTTTTGACTGAAGATAAAAATAAAGTCGATTTTCCTTAAAAAAATTTATCAATATTTTTAAGTACCAAAGAGAAAAAAATGGTAATATTACTTGAAAAGTTAATGAATAAAAAAAATAAGAATAAAATTTAAGTGTTTTATTAGGCAATTATCACATAATTTCTAATAATATAAATTCAAGCATAAATAATACCAATTAAAATGAGATTGAAAGTGAAACCCTTACCACTTTGGTAACTTTTGAATCATAATTAACATGAATGAAGTAAATGAATTGTAACATAAAATATCATGAAGTATTAATGATTCATGATATAATTTTTAAATGGGAAGTATATACACTATTTTAAAAAAATTAGTTGCATAAAATAGCATGTGTCTAAAAGAAAAAAGTTTTGAGACAAAACCCTTACCTCGAGCCTAATTCACCACGTGCATTCCTTATCTTACTGAATAATAAAATTATGTTAATTATTTAATTGATTAATAAATTTTTTTAATTTTATTATTCATTTTATTTTATTTTTACCATTCTATATTTAGTTACTTAACTAATTAATTTTACGTCAGATGTTTTAATGATAAATGACTCATATGTCAAAAATCACTATGGTATGTTGATTAAGATCAAAGAGATTATTATGTAATCATCTATAGAATGGTAATAATAAAATAATTATCATTTTATATATAAATTATAATTTTAAAACCAAACATGAATTTTTTTTATGAAAAATGAACTACATTATAATCATGGAGACGGTAGGCCGTACGTACGCATGAGTAACATTTCCATTTTTCGAAGATCATGATGGAAAGAAGGTAAGTGTTATTTTATCTTTATATAATTATAATTATATCATAAATAAAATATTATTTATTTAAATACACTTTCATATACCATCCATGTGATGCGGTAATAAAAATGAATCACATCACTTTACGTGATGGTAGTCCATCGTTAACACGGACACCATTATTATTTATTCAAGGATGGTAAGGTAATAAAGTATATGATATATTTATTTTTAAGAAATATTAATATTTCATGAATACAATATATAAACATAAAATTAATCCCTATTACCTTCCATGTAAAGCATAAGTGAAAAAAAAATCCCAACACTTCGCAAGGTATTAGTCCTTCGTACACACGAACAACGTTATCATATACAATACGAAATGAAAAGTATGATGGTATATGTGATATTATAATTAAAAAATTATAATTATATATAAAATTATAATTATATAAAAAATATAATATATTTAAACATTATATACATAATTATATCTATCCAAGAGAACCAGTGATGGAAAATTAATTACATCATTTCTTGAGGCGATAGTCTGCGGTACACAGGATCAACGATTTTGTTTCCCATTTGAGGGAGGAGGAGATGGTTACAAGTAATTACCTTAAAATAAAAACATCTAAATATATGGAATATACTTATATTATTATATCATCATGGTTTAATAATATTTTAAGTATTTGGAAGAAGAAATAGAATAAAACACTCAGTTAAGTATGTTACCTCTTATTCGAAAAACTTCTTTAGGTTTGCACCAAAATCATTTCTCAGTTGGTTTTTTGATCAAAAAATTGTTTCTAGGATGAGTTTACGAAAGTAAGGAAGTTATTTGGTCATGTATTTACCAAAACTATGGGTTTTGGAAGTGTAGAAAGTATATGATAGAGGGTGGCCTTTTATAAGTGGGGGAGAGGACACATTTGGAATTTTGGAAAAGAAGCAACCACACAAACATTTTTCTCATGCAAAAAGGCTCAAAAAATGGATAATTTTAAAACCTTATAAGATATAAGTTCTAAATATGACCATAAAATAGGAATTATAAAAATTTTCATTCATTTTTAACAATTATGTTTTTATTTTAACCCTCAATAAAATCATTTTTACCTTAACCGCGATAAATATTTTTTTTATTATTTTCACTGTTCATTATGGTAAAAAATTTAGTTGAACTTATTAGATAATATAAATAACTCTAATTAAAAATATGAAATCCATTTTTATAAATTAAATTCACAGAGGTGGTATAATTTAATTTAAAATTAAACTCACAGAGTTGGTAGATTTTAATTTAAAATTAAACTCACTAATATGTCAAAAAACAGTTTTTTAAGGAATGCATATTTAAGGAAAAGATGATCTTAAAATAACTATATGAAAAGTAATCACAATTAAATGAATTTAAATATATATTATAGATATATAAACTATAAATTTAATTTTAATCATTCCTTATTAGGGGTTATTTTAATTAATTAAAATGGAGAAACATTATGCACTTTAAAATAGTTTAAAAAAAGTGGTTTTAAGCCTAATAATAAACATATACTAAAATACAATATAAATATGATTTAAATGTAATTAATTGGATTTAATAAAACTAAAAAAATACTTATTTTAATTTTAAATCAAATTAAAATAATAATGGGACTTAATTTATTAAAAAGAAATGACAATTTTATAAAATTCAGTATTTTTCACTATTCACTAAAAAATTAATATTTTTCAAAAAATCCTAAAATTTCACTTTAAGTTAATATAAATTTTATGATTTAAAAAATCAATTCCATTATATCAAGTAAACTTTCTAAAAGTGGAAAAAAATCATATTATTTTCTCATAGAAACATTTTTTCAAAGAAAACGCATTTTCGACGAATAAAATGACTTTGCTTAAAATTGATTGATTAGTTAATAAGTGTCACGGCCTGTCCCCCGGGGCTCGTGGCATGACTACCCCAATCCCACCTTCCATAGGGCAGGGGTTGGCGACTAGCACCGGAAGTCATATCCCTAAAAAATGAGAAGGCATTGCCTTTAAACCTGCAAACACACAGTCCAAGAATACAACAAGCACAACCCACGTAGTAAAACTGTAGTAGTAAAAAGATGTGTACTGAAAGTAAAAAGGGTGAGTACTATAATTAAATGGGGCTGGAATAAAATACCAAATTAAAATTACAACAGTAACAGAAAAACAACTCCCAGAATCATCTACCATGGTTCCTACCTAAAGGGTAGGTATAGCTCACAGTCGGTCATCACTACAGTACGTCATGTCTAAAGGTCCACCTCTGAGTACCATCCAGGCCTGGATCCCAAACCTCAGTCAAAGATGTCTATTGTCTACACAAGGCACAATAAGGTGTGGGGGAAGCCTATGCATGAGTGAGTATAACAATACTCAGTAGGGACCCCGATACCCTTGAAAGTCTCCCAGTGTTCCACAAAAGAAAATAACACAAAGCAAGACCTCAATCACAAAACATGAAGAAATAGTCAGCTCACACCAGGTATACATCTCAGAGTTCAGGAATAAAGATGATTAGTCTTAAGCTATATCATTTTATTTCGTTAGAAAGTTTCCACAACTAAACCATAAAAAAGTTGTTTCTTTTTCGATCCACACAAATTCATATGTCGCTGATCCACGATGGGCCCCTCTAAGACTGGTCCTCGTTGGGTTTTGCGATACTAATCTACACAGGGTTTCTAGAATGCTGATCCACACAGGGTCGCTGGAATGCTGATCCATAGAGGGTTGCTGGAAGGTGTAGGTTCTGGGTGCAGCGAAAGCACGTTGGTGGGTGTACCTAACTTTAATTTTAGCGTTAACAATGATCAATATGAGATCCATCATGATGATAAAACATCAGATCTTCAGAATAGAATGAAAAACAAAAAATAAAAGAGGGGAGTCCCAGAACCATATATAGGATCATCATATGTTGGTTATAATTAATTTAATTAATTGACAAGAATTACCTTGATGGAATTCTTTCTTCGTTGATGTTTCCGATCACGATCCAATGTGATCCATAATTGTGTCATAGAATCCAAGTGTAGTATTACTCTAGTGGTGATCCACACATGCTCCAAGTATCTCTAGATGTCACCGAAGGGATCTCCGGGTGATGGCATGGAAGAGCTTTCGCTTGCGATATTCACCTTCGATCGCCTTGATCCGGTGGATGAGGATCTCTCCCTCGTAGATTGAGAGCATTCTTAGAAGAAAAGGATTCTCTCTTGGCTTGAGAGCTTTCTCTAGATCCGTTGTGCACAACCACCAAAAAATGGCTAGGCTAATGAGAAATATATAATTGGGATTTTTAATTGCATAGAATAATAAAATGAATTAATTACCCAAAAGAATCTATTCATTTCATTTAATTCTTATCAATACCCCATGTCTAATAATAACAGTTGACTATTATTATTACCTGAAATGCACCCAAGGAATTACACTTAATATTATTTAATTAAATAAATAATATTATTTCTCATAAATTCCTAGAAAAAAATACACGACATGTACTTTTTTTCCATTTTTATTTATTTCCTCCACCGCATTTATTAAACCTTGAATAATGGCTATTTATTTCTAAAATAAATATCACTACATTACTTGCTAATAAATATATTATTTCACCCATAATACATTCTCTCTAATAACTAGTGTCAAAATAAATGCTATGAGACATCCTTAAATAATTATTAAACCAAAATCAGGAATAATCTTTATTCAACTTTTTAAATTAATATTTAACTAAGATAATTGGACACACTTAGTGTGTGACCCTCTAGGCCTCTTTCTTAGTGTCATTAAGCAGATCCTTCCTAAAGTTAAAGGTTAGCATCTAGAAACACGCCAAGGCACCCATAGAGAAATAAGTTAATGTTGCAATGATGCGTCACCTTCTACAAATGCTTACCATGTAATATAATCCCTCTGTCTTGATATCTCAAATAAAGAAAGTTGCATGCTAGTGCCATCAACCCATGTGATCGATTATTCTTTCTTTGACTTTATAGAATTGAACTTGCCCATTCCTCACCATGGACAGGGATTTATTTAGTCTATATCAATTCCATTAAAGGTCCCGATATATCTACTTCCGTTATGGAACATAAGGGACAAATCCTTTCTCACATTATCTATTAATGTAGTATCACTCGTGACACACCCAACGTATTCTACCTCACTGCGAACATTGTGTCATCACAGTTTTTGTCAATACATATAAGTGCGTGATTTTTAATACCCTTTAATAATAATATTAAAGTCTAAGGAACAATACACACGTATGCAGGTAAGAACATCCAATGACACTATGAAATGTGGATTTCTTACTGGCGGGTCTCGTTCTCATAATATCCTCCTGGATATTACCAAGGGTTCACACCATGAGAAGGTGCCTCAAATTTTTATGAGTCCTCACCCCTAATGGCCTATATTATTTGTGTCCCTCAAATAACATCATCCGGATATAGAACATATATTCAAGAACAATGTTATGACACTTCTGGGTTCTCATCATAGCATGGATCCACTATGACCCTTTAATGTAATTGATATCCTTAGGAAATTATCACACGCATTTTCACGTATAAGTTCAATAAAGATCTGATAAGGTATTTATTAATGAATAAATTACAAATTCGTTGGTTCTAGGCCACCAAATCCAACATATTCCCACTTGGACTAGAGCCAACTGCTAAAAACTTTTAACCCTCTAGCTCTCACATGATATTCATGCTCGTACTAAGATAGGCCTTTAGTCATGGGGTCTACTACGTTCTCTTCCGTGGAAACTCTTCTCACTACAAATTCACCCCTTTTATTGAAATATATCAAGAGGTGATACTTACGGAGTAAGTGCTTTGTTCATTGATGTGGCCTTGGTTCTTTTGAAAGAGCCACCACTGCAGTATTATCACAATATAATGTGATATGATCTTTACTTCTAGACACCACATCAAGATCCTGGAAAAAGTTCTGAATCCAGATGGCTTTCTTGGCTGCATTAGAAGCTACTATATATTCGAACTCCATTGTAGAATCGGTGAAAACTGGTTTCTTTGAACTCTTCCAGCTCACATCTCCTCTATCGAGACAAAAAACATATCTAGATTGCAAATTCAGATTGTTCTGATCTGTCTAAAAACCAGCATCAGCATACCCTCTGATGACAAGATCCTTGTATCCTCCATACACCAGGAACATATCCTTAGTTATTCTCAAATACTTAAGGATAGTATTTACAGTAGTCCAATGCTGTTCTTCTGCATCTACTTGATGTCTTCCTACCATGATTAGTGCATAGGAAAAATCAATACTGGTACATAACATGGAATACATGATGGATCCTATAGACGAAGTGTATGGTATCTTAATCATTCTATCTTTCTCTTATTGTGTCTGAGGACACATTTTCTTATAAATATGTAGGCCATGTGACACTGGAACCAATCCCCTCTTGGATTTTTCCATACTAAATCTCTTTAGTATCTGGTCAATATATGTACCCTGACTTAGTCCAAGCAGCCTCTTGGATCTATCATGAATGATCTTGATCCCTAGAATGTAGGCTGATTCTCCCAAGTCCTTTATGGAGAAACACTTGTTCAACCAGTCCTTAACTGACTGTAAGACTGGTTCATCATTTCTAATAAGCAATATGTGATCAAAATATACAACTAGGATAATGACCGAATTCCCATTAAACCACTTATAAACACATGGCTCACATTCATTCTTAATGAAACCAAATTCCTTTATGGATTCATTAAATCAAATGTTCCATGACCTGGATGCTTATTTTAATCCATAAATGGATTTATGCAACTTGAAAACCCGTTTGGCTTCACCTGGTGTCACAAACCCTTCTGGTTGTGTCATATAGACATCTTCTTAAAGGCTCCCATTAAGGAATGCTGTTTTGACATCAATTTTCCAAATATCATAGCCATGGAAAGCTGCTATGAAAAGTATGATTATTATGGATTTAAACATGAAAAATGGAAAGAAGGTTTCATCATAGTCAATTACTTGACGCTGTCTAAATCCTTTAGCCACTAGCCTTACTTTATAGGTTCTAACTTGACCTTCCATGTCCAGTTTTCTCTTGAATACCCATTTGTATCCAACATACTTTACATCAACTGGCTCATCAACCAGAACCCAGAATTGGTTCTGATACATGGAATCCATCTCAAAATTCATATCTTTTATCCATCTTGTAGCTTCTGAGCTTTTTACTTCTTCCTTGTAGGAGAGAGGTTCATCATTTTCTAACAATAATGATTCACCATTCTCAGTGACTAAGAAACCAAATCTCTCTGGTTCTATTACCTCTCTTGAGCTCCTATGCAGTACTTGTGTTTCTTAAACCTCTTCCATAGGACCTGTGGAACTTGTTCTTGTACTAACTCTTGTGTATCTTGAGCATCAACTTCATAGAAGTTAATATTGCCCCCAATATCATTTTTGAGGATGTTCTCCCTCTCAAGAAATATGGCTTGTCTGGCGATAGTCACTTTCTTTTCTGAAGGTTTATATAGGTAATATGCTTTCATTTCTTTGGGATATCCTATAAAGATACACTTCGTGCCTCAGGGTTCTAGTTTGTTTCCTGATAAGGCCTTAACAAATGACTCTCATCCCCATACATGTGTGTGCAACAAAATGGGGTTCTTTACATTCTATACCTCGGAGGGAATTCCATTTTCTACCTTAGTTGGTACTCAGTTTAATGTGTATGCTGCAGTATGTAATGCATATCCCCAAAAGGGAAATGGAAGATATGAATGACTCATCATCAAACTCACCATTTCCAACAGGGTGCGATTCCTCCTTTCACTAACACCATTCCACTGTGGTGTATAAGGAGGAGTGAGCTGAGATAGAATTTCAAACTCCCGTAGAAGATCGATGAACTCTTGGTTCAAATATTCTCCACATTGATCCAATCGAAGCCTCTTTATCTTCTTACCAGGATGATTTTCTATGTCATTCTTGAATTCTTTAAATTTCTCTAAGTATTCTGACTTATACCTCATTAATTAGACATAACCATATCTACTCAAATCATAAGTAAAAGTAATGAAGTAAGAATATCCACCTCTAGTTTCTACTAGAAATGGTCCACACACATCTGTGTGCACTAATACTGGAATCTTTGTGGCCCTCTCACCCTATCCACCAAAAGGCGGCTTGGTAATTTTACCTTGTAAACAAGCGTGAAATCTATCAAGTGGTTTTAGCTTAGTAGAGTCTAAATAGCCATCTTGGCAGAGCTTTGTCAAGCGCTTCTCATTTACATGACCGAGACGGTGATGCCACAACTGAGTGATGTATGAGTCATGTGAGTTTGTTTTGTTATCAATTTCCAACACCTGGTTTTTGTAATTTAATACATATAAACCATTATTTAAATGCGCCATACCATAACATATGTTATTCTTATAAAATAAGAAACCCTTATTTCCAAACTTGAAAATAAATCCATCCATATCCAAACATGATACAAAAATTATGTTTTTGGTAACACTAGGAACATAATAATAGTTATGTAAAACCAAAATCACCCCAGTTGGAAATGAGAGGTGGTAATCACCAATGGATAATGTAGCCAGCCTCAATCCATTGGCATCATAAAGATCCACCTCTCCTTTGGAAATATTTCTAAATCTACTTAGTTCCTGTATTTGAATACATATGTGAGCCCCATAAGCTGTATCTAATACGCAATGTGTAGAAATGGAAAGATTACACTCAATAACAAATGCACCTTTAGCATCCCCAAGCTTCTAGGTGAAATTCCTCTTTTAGTGCCCTGGTTTACCACATGAAAAACATACCACCTCATATTCCTTGCCCTGCCTTTGGATCATCCCCTTCTTGGAGGGACGATGCTTGGGGGCTTCAGACTGTTTATAAGTCCTTGACCCCTTTTCCTTGTCCTTCCTTTTCTTATTCACCATAAGGACTGCAGGTTTGTCATACCCCATGTCCTTATCTACCTGGAGAATTAAGGTCAGAAGTTCTGATAAACACTTATCATTGTTTCTCATGTTATAGTTGAAAATAAATCTAGAGAAGGTCTTGGGAAGTGATGATAGGATGAGATCTGTATGCAACTCATCCAGGAACTTAATCCCTAAGATGTCTAGGCATTCAATGTAGCCAATAAGCTTGATTACATGAGGTACAACTGGTGTAGACTCTCCAAGCTTAGTTGTAAACAAAGTGTTGGAGATCTCATATCTCTCCTATCTCACCTTCTCTTGGTAGAGATCCTTAAGGTGAGAAATCATGCTATACTTGTCCATGTTTTCATGTTTCTTCAAGAGATCATTAGACATGGCCGATAGCATAAAACATTGCACATATGTGGCATCATTCATATGTTTCATATAGAGAGATAGTTCCTCATCAATGTCCTCTTTTCCAGGTGCAACTGGAATAGGCTCTTCCAGCGCATACAATTACCTCTTGTGGTGAAAGATGATGTGCAAACGCCTCTGCCACACTTTGAAATTGGTTTCGGTGAGAAGGTTTTCCTTCTCGAGTATGGTTTAAAATGATACGTTTGAATTCATTTTTATTTCCGTTTCTACAAATTAATATGAGAAAAGGTTTAGTACTTTATTATGATAAAACAGAGACAAATAAATAAATTAATGCTTATTAGTCTCCCACTATTTTATCAAAATCCAATAGCCCTCATCATTAACTTCGGAATATTCTATTACCTGAATATTCTAGTGGAAAGGATCCATATTTCCCTTCACATTACCCCAACTAGGGTTGGTCAAGAAACTTTAAGGATTTTAGGTAGGCATTCCAAATTCCAACTGCATTAACTCGCAACTCCTTGATCCGCTGAGTGGACTCCCCAATCATGAAATCCTTTTATTTTGGATTTCCTCAACATTTGCCTCTTGGTCACACCAAATTCTGTTGTGGCAGTCAACCCTTGATTAAAACCAAGTTAAGTCAACCCAAAACCTTGAATTATAATTCCTTGATAATTTAAAGCACCCCAACTAGGGTTGATTAAGCACTTTGAACTATGGTTCGATTCTAACCAAGATTATGGAAGGCTATATCAACTTGATATTTTATTTGAGGGATTTTATCCTTAAACATAAATTTCCATTTTATTATCTTTCATTAAATCCTTGTTAATATTAAGTGGGATATACTTAAGTGATTAACCATGCCCAAGATAATATTTTATGCATAAGACGGTCTTATTTTAGTTCCATCTTGCATGCTTGTTTAATTCATTAATTGTGTGATCGTGACAACACAACCAAAATAAATAAACCATGAAAATAATAGAAATAAAATAAATGGTATAATCATGATCTTGTTCTATTGGTTAGTTTATCTAGTGGTTGATAAACTAACCCAAGACCTAGGGGAGAAACACCTTGAACCTTTTGGGTTCGTGTTTACAGTTTTCCACCTATCCACCTATCCACATTTGTATCTCCTTGGATTGGTTTCACCTTGTATCCTAACTTGAGCCACCTCCACTAGATTGGGATCTCCATCCATTACATATGCTTTTATCTCACACGTAGGTGAGGGTTAAAATGGGGTTTTACATAAAAGAAACCTTGGGCACGCATTCCCTACATATTAATGAGGAGAAGGCTCGCAGACCAAAAAATTTAATTTAAATAAATAAATTAAAAGAAACCATTCACATACAAAGGTCTTGGTCTAGGTCATGATTATCCATGCATGAAATGATATTTAGGCATAAATAAAACTATCATTCAATTATTTAATCGTTCTTGTTTAAGATAAATCATGCTCGAATCAATTAATTATCTTTAATTAATCAATCCCTTTATCTTAAACCCTCTTTCTGAATTTCCTTGAGATTCTCATACATCATAATTTTAAACAAATAAATTCATTTAAAATTATCTTTGTATGTAAATTGTACCTTGGAGGCAACCTGGTGAATTCTAGTTCATAACTACCCAATGAGTAGAAATGAACATTACACAGATGTAAAATTAAAAACATATATATAAAACACCTATCACATGTTGTGCCTCATATTTACACCTGCACTATGGTACATGTCTCATGGGTTTGTATAATATAATAATTAATTTTAATAAATATGCATAATTTGGATGAGTACATGGTGTGTAGTTCTGACTAGATAGCGTGTACTTTTGTTCACCATCCATTTGAAGTACGCACCTAGGGACATGGCATGTAGATGTAATTCGGAAATTTTTCAGAGTACATGAAATGTTCAGTGGGACACACGCCATGTAGTATCCGAGTTACACAGTTTCCAGCCAGGAAAGCCGTGTATGGGGTACATGGTCTAACCCTAACCCAAAGGGAATGCATGTCGTGTTCAGTGGACCACACAGTGTGTAATCTGGAAACTGTGTGCCACCTGTTCCTAGTCAACACATGGTGTCATTTAATACATAGAAATACTTCAACACACAGCTTGATTTGGTGGACCGGTTTGATGAATTGAACCTAGATTACACGACGTGTACTACCGAATACATGCCGTGTATTTTGGTGTTGTATGGAAAGGAACATTTGGCACCTTCATATGAGATCCTCTATTTTATTTTAATCAAAATTAAAAGAAAAATTCTTTTCTGTAAGGTAAATGATAAATGAGAGAGGAGGAACAGATCTCAAGATTCAGATTTAAAGAACGATTAACTTGAATTGAAATAACTAAATTATTAAATGCATAAATCACCAATGAAAAACTAAATAATTATAATCAACGATATGACCCCTCTGATACGACTTGTATGTTCCGAGCACAACAGAAGCGTGTTGGTGGGTGTACCCTACTTTAATTTTAGCATTAACAACAATCAATCCGGGATCTGTCACGATAATAAAACACCAGATCTTAGGAATAGAACGAAGAATGAAAAAGAAAAGAGGGGAGTCTGGGAACCATATATAGGATCATTATATGTTGTTTATAATTAATTTAATTAATTGACAAGAATTACCTTGATGGAATTATTTCTTCATTGATGTTTCCAGTCACGATCTGATGTGATCTATCATTGCATCGTAGAATCAAAGTGTAGGATTCCTCTAGCGGTGATCCACACGTGCTCCATGTATCTCTAGATGTCTCCAAAGGTATCTCTGGGTGCTAGCATGGAAGAGCCTTCACTTGCGATGTCCGCCTTCGATTGCCTTGATCCGGTGGAGGAGGATCTCTCTCTTGTTGATTAAGAGTGTTCTTGGAAGAAAAGGATTCTCTCTTGGTTTGAGAGATTTCTCTAGATCTGTTGTGCACAACCACCAAAAAATGGATAATCTAATGAGAAATATATAATTGGGATTTTTAATTACATAGAATAATAAAATGAATTAATTACCTGAAAGTATTTATTCATTTCATTTAATTCTTAGTAATACCCCATGTCTAATAATAACAGTTGACTATTATTATTACCTGACATGCACCCAAAAAATTATACCTAATATTATTTAATTAAATAAATAATATTATTTCTCATAAATTCCCAGAAAAAATACACAACGTGTATATTTAATATACATGGCATGCACTTTTTTTTTTCCATTTTTCTTTATTTCTTCCACTATATTTATTAGACCTTGAATAATGGCTATTTATTTCTAAAATAAATATAACTTCATTACTCACTAATAAAGATATTATTTCACCCACAATATATTCTCTTGAATAACTAGTGTCGAAATAAATGAAATCAGGCATCCTTAAATAATTATTAAACCACATTCGGGAATAATCTTTATTCAACTTGTTAAATTAATATTTAACTGAGATACTTGGACACACTTAGTGTGTGACCCTATAGGCCTCTTTCTTAGTGGAATTAGGCATAGCCTGTCTAAAGTCCAAGGTTAGCGTCTAGAAACATGCCAAGACACCCATAGAGAAAGAAGTTAACGCCACAATGACGTGTCACCTCCTATGAACGCTTACCGTGTAATATAATCCTTTAGTCTTGATATCTCGAATCAAGTGGGTTTCATGCTAGTTCCATCAACCCATGTGCTCGATTATTCTTTCTTTGACTTTCCAGAATTGAACTTTCCCATTCCTCACTATGGCCATGGATTTATTTAGGCTATATCAATTCCATCAAAGGGCCTGAGATATCTACTTCTGTTATGGAACAGAAGGGACAAATCCTTTCTCGCATTATCTATTAATGCAATATCACTCGTGACACACCCAACATATTTTACCTCACCAGGAATAATGTGTCATCATAGTTTTCATCAATACATCTAAGTGCACGAGTTGTAATACCCATTAATAATAATCTTAAAGTATAAGGACCAATACACACATCTGTAGATAGGAACATCCAATGACATTATGAAATATGGATTTCCTACTGGCGGGTCTCATTCTCATAATATCCTCTTGGATATTACCAAGGGCGCACACAATGAGAAGGTGCCTCAAAGTTTTATGAGACCTAACCCTTAATGGACTCTATTATTTGTGTCCCTCAAATAACATCATCCGACCATAAAACATATATTCAAGAACAGTGTTATGGTACTTCCGGGTTCTCATCATAGCAGGGATCCACTATGACCCTTTAATGCAACAGATATACTTAAGACATCATCACATGCATTGTCATGCAGAAGAACAATCAAGATGTGATAAAGTATTTATTAATGAATAAAGTACAAAGTAGTTGGTTCTAGGACACCAAATCTAACAGAAGGCTGATCCACATAAGGTCTCTCAATGCTGATCCACACAGGGTTGCTAGTTGCTAATCCTTGATGGTCTGCTCTAAAACTGGTCCTCGTTGGGTAGCTAGATGCTGATCCACACAGGTTCACTATGATACTGATCCACATAGGGTTTCTACTTCCAAGACACTGGTCACATGATTCCTACTCATATCATGCTTGATTCTAGGAGAACCGATCCTCAAGCCATCAGTCATATTTCAACCAGTATGAAGTCCCTCAAAAAGTATACCCAAGGGACCACCCCGTTATAGGGGTCCCAACGTGACAGACGACGCGTCGATCAGATGCCCAATCTGTGAGATATGGGCACTTTTGTAAAAAGGGCCCGGTTGGATTCAAGTCTGATCCAACCCAACTTGCATGTCAAACTTAATAAAAACTCACTTAGATTATCTCCAAAGGACCGCCTTGTCACAAGGGTCCTTATTCCACAGACGGCGTGTCGATCGGACGCCTGGTCTGTTAGTTACATCCCTTTCTATGAATCGGGGGTGATCACACCTCGGTCCAGATTGGCTCGGTTGGGCCCGCCAGAATATGCCAAAGAGACCGCTTCTCAATAGGGGTCCCAATGCCACTGAAGGTGTGTCAAACGGACACCTGGTTTGTCATTTGTGGGTGTTTATTTATTCGGGGGCCGGTTGGGTCTTGGCTCAGTCCGACTCGGTCCGACTGGCCCGATGCAACAGGTCCCAGGGTCTACCAGACCCCGCCTGGGTTCGGCTCGTTAAGGGTCAGCCTGATTCACCAGGTTCGGCCCGTTGGGGTCGGCCCATTGGTTCTCGGGCCTGAGCCACTATTGGCTCGACGCATCAGGTGGGGCTTGGCCCACCCACGCTGGTCCGTTGGGCCGTGGGTCTGGCCCGCTCGGCCGGCTCACATCTGGCTCAGTTCGCCAGAAGGCAGACCATTTTCTCTCGCTGGCGCCATGGTTTCAGGGCCATTTTGTCCAGCCGATGGGGTGCTTCCCCATCGGGTTCAACAGTCGACCGTTTGGCCAATCGACTTTCACCAACGTGCCGCGGCGCGGGGCCGCGCCGCCCTTCTCCTACCGCAGCCCACTGGCCACAGTTGCTACTGCTGGTGGCCCGCTGGCCACGGCTGCGGCTGCCGGCGATGCTGTCTTTGTCCTGCGCAGCCAGCTTGGGCCGGCCACCCTTGGCCGCCGCGGCGTGTGACGACATGCCGCTTTCCACCGCTAGTAGCCAGTCGCCACGCGTCTCCTCCGACCACCACCGACCTCTGCCGACATGGTATGCCAACAGTTTATTCCACGAACCATCAGACACACTCCGGTGGAGTGATAGTTGTTTTTGTATGCGAACTCTACCAAGGGAAAGTGATCCTCCCAACTGCGACCAAAATATAGAACGCAAGAACGAAGCATGTCCTCAGTGTTTGTATAGTCCGCTCCATCTGACCACCCGTTTGAGGATGAAAGGTGGTGCTCAAATGTAGCTAAGTCCTGAACACCTCTTGTAATCCCTTCCACAACCAGGATGTAAAATGTGCATCATGGTCAGAGACTATCATCAATGGAACCCCATAGAGCCATACAATATCTTGTATATAGAGGCATCCCAATACCTCTACTAATCCCTACTCTTGGATGGGTAGGAAGTGGGCCATCTTGGTAAGTCGTTCAACGATCACCCAGATGGAATCATGGACCCTGGACATACATGGTAAAACTGTCACAAAATCCATGGAAATACCATCCCACTTCAACTCTGGTACCTCTAATGGTTGCGCTAAGCCTGCTGGAACCTGATGTTCGGCCTTCACTTGCTGACGAGTGAGGCATCGTGAAATAAACTCTGCCACTACTTTATTTATCCCTATCCAACAGTACTGATTCCAGAGGTCTTGGTACATCTTCGCCACACTAGGATGTACTGCTAGAGGGGACGTATGGAACTCCCTCAACACCTAATATCGTAGTGCCACTGGTACCATGGTGCGTCCTCTAAAGAGGATGAAATGATACTCACCTTCAGAAAATCCATCAGGTGCCTATCCTGAGGATATCTAAGTACGTCAAGCCTCACAGTCAATGTCCCCAAGCTATACCTCCCAAACTCACTGAAGAAGCGGGGGAGTGACAATCATAGACTAGAGGTAAGCTGCTCCATCTCTATCTATAAAGGATATCTGCAACGCGGCTAGCTGTTCTATCGCCTCACTTAGAAACTATAGACCAAACCTCCCGCTGAGTGCATCTGCTACTACGTTCCCCTTCTTAGGAGTGTAGACTATCTCAAATTCATAGTCCTGGAGGAAATCTAGCCAACATCATTGTCTCAGGTTCAGGTCCTTCTAGGAGAAGATATACCCAAGACTCTTATGATCAGAGTAAATAGTAAACCGTTCACCCATCAAGTAGTGTCACCACATCTTCAAGGAAAATACCACTAATGTTAACTCCATGCCATGGGTAGCATAGTTATGCTCATGTTTTCTCAGCTATCTTGAACCATAAGTTATCATTTCTTGATCCTACATCAAGAAATATCCATGTCCGGTCCATGATGCGTCACAGTAGACTACATAACCAACGCCCTTTTTTGGTAGCCTCAAGATGAGGGCACTAGTCAGTATCTGCCTCAGCTCTTGAAAACTCTGAATGAATCTTTCCTTCCATACAAAGGGCTATCCCTTTTTCTTCAATGCTGAAAATGGTTCCACAACTCTGGAAAAGTCAGGTATGAACCTCTAGTAGTACCCAGCCAACCCTAGGAAACTCCACACCTTGGTCACACTCTTAGGTGGATCCCAAGCAATCACAACCTCTATCTTAGCTGAATCCACTGCAACCCCAGCCTCTGAGATAATGTGTCCCAGAAAGTGGACCTCCTGTATCCAGAACTAGAACTTTGAGAGATTACCATAAAGCTGGTGATATTGGAGTGTATCTAGAACTATCTGCAGATGATATGCATGCTCCTCCTCCGATACCGAGTATATCAAGATGTCGTCAATGAAGACCACCACGAAGAGATTGAGGTATGGCTGAAAGATCCTGTTCATGAGTCCCATGAACACTGTAGGGGTGTTTTTCACACCAAATGGAATAAAGAAGAACTCATAGTGTCCATACCGACATCTGAAGGCCATCTTTTGCACATCCTCATCTCGTACCTCGAGCTAATGATAGCCTGATCTGAGGTCTATCTTCCAAAACCAACGAGCTCCCTTCAGCTGATCAAAGAGATCATTAATCCTTGGAAGTGGATACTTGTTCTTCACTGTCACCTGGTTCAGGTGCTGATAATCCACACAGAGCCTTAAACTCCCATCTTCCTTCTTGGTGAACAAAATCAGGGCTGCCCATGGAGAAACACTGGGCCTTATGAACCCCTTCCTCTGAAATTCTTCCAGCTATACCCGTAACTCATGAAGCTCTATGGGAACCATAAGATATAATGGTGTAGATATCGGTGTTGTACCAGGGTACATGTTGATGTAGAAGTCCACCTCTCTACGAGGAGGTAGTCCCGAAACATCATTAGGGAAGACATCGGCATACTGGTCCACCACTATAGGATAACTCGGACTCTCAAAATCAACTTCTCTAAGGTTAAGGATAGCCAACTGATGTGTGATTGGATGCACCCTCCACCAAGTAATTCCATCCTATGCTACAAAGGTTCCCTTTTCACCGGTGAAAGAAAACCTTGTCCCATCCTCACGGACACACCGCACTTTATGCCTAATGCAGTCAATCTGAGCATGGAATGTGGATAACCAGTCTATACCAATATGATGTCATAATGCCTCGAAGTCACTACTAGAAGATCTTAGCCTAATATCTCACCTCCTATAGTAAGCTCACACTACCGACACCAGTGTGTGATCATCAAATCTTCTCCCGTAGGAATCTCTAATCGTAAGGATCGAGCCAATGGCTCCACCGGAATCCCTGATCTCTGAACAAGAGCCGTTGAAATGAAAGAGTGACTGGAAACTGTGTCTATAAGTACTAAAACTAAGGTGTATTAGGCACAGATCATATCATGACCTGTCCCCCAGGGCCCGTTCCGTGATTACCCCAAGCCCACCTTCTATAGGCCAGGGGTTGGCGACTAGCACCGAAAGGCATATCCCTAAAAAACAGGAAGACATTGCCTTTAAACCTAAAAACACACAGTCCAAGAATACAATGAGCACAAACCACATAGTAAAACTATAGTAGTAAAAATATGTGTACTAAAAGTAAAAAGGGTGAGTACTGTAAGTAAAGGGGGTCGGAATACAAGGCTAACTGAAAAGTACAACAGTAACAGAAAAACAGCTCCCAGAATCATCTGCCAATGTTCCTACCTGAAGGGTAGGTACAACTCATGGTCGGTCCTCACTGCAGCACGTCACGTCTAATGGTCCACCTCTGAGTACCATCTAGGTCTGGTTCCCAAACCTCGGTCAAAGCTGTCCGTCGTCTGCACAAGGCACAATAAGGTGCGGGTGAAGCCCGTGCAGGGGTGAGTATAACAATACTTAGTAGGGACCTCGAGACCCCCAAAGGTCTTCTAGTGTTCCATGAAGTAAATACCACAAATAAAGACCTCAATCACAAAACATGATGTAATAGTCAGCTCACACTAGGTATACATCTCAAATTTCAGTAATAAATATGATTAGTCTTAAGCTATATCATTTTATTTCGTTAGAAAGTTTCCACAACTGAACCATGAAGGAGTTGTTCCATTGTCGATTCCCACAGGGTCGTATGTCGCTTGTCCACAATGGGATGCTCTATGGTTGGTCCTCTTTGGGTCGTGCACTGATGATCTACATAGGGTTACTAGAATGCTGATCCACATAGGGTCGCTAGAATGTTGATCCACATAGGGTCGCTGGAAGGCTGATCCACACATGGTCTCTTAATGCTGATCCACACAGGGTCACTAGTTGCTGATCCTCTTTGGGGAACTCTAAAACTGGTCCTTGTTGGGTAGATATGATGCTGATTCACACAGGGTCACTATGATGCTGATCCATACATGGTTTCTACTTCCAAGACAACCAGTCACATGATTCCCGCTCATAACACTCTTGATTTTGGGGGAATCGATACTCAAGTCATCATTCATATTTCAACTGGTATGAAGTCCCTAAAAAAGTATACCCAAGGGACTGCCCAGTCATAGGGGTCCTAACGTGACAGACGGCGCGTCGATCAGATGCCTAGTCTGTGAGATATAAGCACTTTTGTAAAAAGAACCCAGTTGGGTTCAAGTCTGATCCAACCCAAGTCGCATGTCAAACTCCATAAAAACTCACTTAGGGTATCTCCAAAGGACCTATTTTTCACAAGGGTTCTTATGACACATATAGCGCATCGATCAGACACCCAGTTTGTTAGTTACATCACTTTCTATGAATCGGGGATGATCACACCTTGGTCCAGTCCAACTCGGTTGGGCCCACTAGAATATGCCAAAGGGTATGCTTCTCAATAGGGGTCCCAACGCCACTGACATCATGTCAAATAGACACCTAGTTTGTCATTTACAAGCATTTATTTATTCGGGGGCCAGTTGGGTTTGGGCCCGGTCCGACTCGGTCTGACCGGCCCAATGCAACGAGTTCTAAGGTTTACCGGACCCCGCCCGAGTTCAACCCATTAAGGGTCAGCATGATTTACTGGGTCTAGCCCATCGGGGTCAGCCCATTGGTTCACATGCCCGGGATGCGGTTGGCCCAGCCCACCGGGTGGGGCTCGTCCCACCCGTGCTGGCCCGCAGGTCCGACTTGTCCTGCTCTACCGACCCACATTTGGCTCGGTCCGCCAGAAGGTGGATCATTTTCTCCCATTGGCCCCGTAGTTGCTGGTCCGTTTTGTCCAGCCAGTGGGGTGCTGCCCACCGGGTTCAATGGTCGGCCATTTAGCTGACCAAATTTCACTGACGTGGCACGACGCAGGGCCACACCACCCTCCTCCTACCGCAGCCCACTGGCTGCAGCTGCTACCACCGGCGACACCATCTTTGTCACGCGTGGCCGGATCAGGCCGGCCACAGCACGTGACGGTGCACCGCTTTCCACCGCCTGAGGCCGGTCACTACGGGTCTCCTTCGGCCACCACCGACCACCACTGATATGGCACACCGACGATTTCTTTCACAGACCACAAAACGTGATCCAGTGGTCCGTTTTTGATGCTATTAGTGCCTATGAGGCTCTTGGGTCACCGTCACTGCTACGAGTCCCCCAGTTTTGTCTTGCCGCTCTGTTCAGAAAACCGTTCCAGAATAACGAGACAAATACTGTAGAAGTGGAGGGTCCGAGCCTTGTTCATTTGGCCTGTGCCCTCCGCGTTAGGATTGTATCAAGAGATCAACAATTTATCCCATAAATATAAACTTTACAAAATCCCCATACCTAAATAAGATGTCCGCTGACGATGATCGTCAGAACATCCTTCGTTATTGTCATCGGTTCGTGATTCAGTGGCACTCGTCACTGCTCACTGAAACCAATCTCATCCTCCAAGTGGTTGGCATCGTGGTACTTTTCCAGAGCTTCATCTCCTGGTGAAGCCATGCCAACACCCCTCCCCGAGCTCCATATAAATAGGAGGGGGGAGATATGATTAACGTTCTGAGGAATTTATGAGGTTCATTTAATTAATGAACCTCCAAAATTCCAATGGTACAGTTACAAACAAGGAGGATTCAAGAAAATTAATGGATTGACATGTCATCGGTCTCACAACTATTGCTTATCTGATGGAGAAAAAGAAAAGAAATAAAATAACACAACATGTTATTTTATTAATCTTTCAAAATTCTGCAAAATTAACTTTTTCACCCGACCTACTATGATCAAAATGAATTCTCCCTTAAGCAAATCCTGATGTTGCGGATTCAACGGTTCCCTTGTGTTTTTAATCCAAGCACCAGTTCAAAAGATAAAAAACGCCGCCCGGGCGTTTACTGAACGTACCTAAAAAAAGTTCATAAATTCATTCTGGGCACACTGGGTCTGAGAATCACGTGCTGTTAATTTTCACAGAATCATAATAATTCCATATAATTAAAAAAAATTACACGAAAAAATTTGGGTCTTTACAATAAGAATTTATAAATAAATTTATATTGAGTGGGGAATTTATATAAATTTCATAATATATTTAATCATATTTATACTCACCAACTTAATGGCTAGGTTAAAATGATCATATTTAAATAAAAATATTTTAATATAATGTCTCAGTTCATTTAAAATCAGTGTTTCATGTTGAATACACTATCAAACATAGAATTCTTTTAAAATCTAGGGGTGTTACATTATACCCCCTTAAATAAATTACATCCTTGAGATTTTAACTTGTGCTCAGTAATCAAGGGTTTGACATTTGAAAATTTCTTTATGGAAAAATCCACATCATAAAAAGGGTTAATGAAACTTCCACTTAAAATAGGGAAAGGTAAATATGGAGGTCATCTAGAATAACACATAACTAGGGTTCCAAGTTGGATAAAACTAGTGGGAAGTGAAAATATGGATATATAAGAAAATAATAAATAATTATGGAGAGTGATAGATTTCATTGATCAAAAGAAAGTAAATGATCAATTGAAAGTTAATGAACACAAAACCATAAATTTTTGATGAATTAAAAGACCATTGATTCATCAAATATGAAGGTAATATGATTTTTTTGTTTCAAGATCCTTTCCTTAGATTTGGTGTATTATTTTACTATTAAGACAGAGATGACCAGAAAGTATACTTATTTGATATAATTTTATTTCATAAACACAATTTCATCCTTTGGTCATGCTTTAATAAATTTACACTTCACCTATTATTCTAAGGAATGAATACCCAATATGAATTTTTTATTAAAATAATATTTTAATAGATCATAATATCCACAAAATTGTAACAAGTTATTCCTATTATATTTATTAAAACAAAAAATGGTTAGCACATTTTAAGATAATTCCCCAAATGAATATGAATATATTAATCTCCAAAATTCAATAATAAAACCAAAGGTTTAACATAAATCATTCCTTAAATAAGTAACCATATATCCCAAATAATCTCAATAACCTAAACATGACAGAATGTTTTAACCTTAAAGGTTATCTCATACCCTTAAACTTACATCTCAAAAACATGATAACATTATACCCAAATAACCCTGTATGTTAAAACTAGAGGTTATATATATATATATATATCTTTACCTAATATAATATTTCCCAAAATATCATTAATCAAATAAAATTACTAAAAATCTAAAAAAAATATCCTATAATTTTTTTCCCAAAATAAAATTAATTTTTATCCACCAAATCATTTAAGTAAAAACAATGTTATACTAACTAGTACTTTATGCACGCTAGTGGTAGGTGGTGATCCCTTATCACCCTTCGGTTGTGGGTTCATGCCCCATGGACTTACCAGATATGACGATTTGTCACCTAATATATGGGTTTCACTTTTTCTAAAATTATAATTCTTATAAAATTATCAAAGATATGATAAACATTCTTAAAATAACATTAATCATCAAATCAGTTTGTAACCATTAAAGTTTTCTATATAGATTATTTTTACCACAAAATCAAATAATCTTAA
This sequence comes from Viscum album, assembly GCA_963277665.1. Lineage (NCBI taxonomy): Eukaryota > Viridiplantae > Streptophyta > Magnoliopsida > Santalales > Viscaceae > Viscum > Viscum album. Next base: position 471,490,832 of record OY728132.1, read on the forward strand.
TTGAATTTTATTACCTTAACACCAAAAGTAGGACAAAACCTAAAGGTTACCAATACCATTAAACTTATTTACATAAAATATAAGGCATTCTTCCTCAATTTTTTTTATAAAACCCATACTAAACACAATGGTTATATTACCAAAAATGTCTCCCAAAATACTCTTAATCATCTTCAGCTTACCTAACCTAAAACCTCAAAAGGTGTACTTATTCTTTTAAACTCATGATAAACATTATAATTATCAACCTAAGACACTTTATGTTTAACCTAGGGCATCCATGATTATTTTCTATTCAAGTTCTTCATGATGTTTCACAAAGAGTCTATGAGTTTCTAAAACAAATCCCCCAGGAGTGTCAAACAAGGTGTGCAATAAAGATTATTTTCATGTAATGGGTAAATCTCGAGTCAATCCTGATGTGCATTTTTTTATAGTTATTACCCATAGGTACATCTGTGCTAGAACCACATCCACTTATAGTATCCATACATGGATGTGATTTCTTGAAAATAGTAAAATTTTGTTTTTTTAAGGTACAAAACCTTTTAATTTCAATTTTTACCTTATTTTTGTCTTAATGGAAATGACTAATGAGGTTATGGAGGAAATAAGGGTGTATAAGGATTGTTAAGAGACCATATATCTGAATTTTTGAGGAAACAACTATGTCACATGGTTAGTAGAAACCATGTAGCCTAGTCCGCATAGTTAGGAAAAACCGTGCAGGGTGATCCTGTGCATTATTAAGGGGTCACACAGTTTGATAAAACTATGCAACCGGGCTACACAATCATTTAAGTATGATTTAGAGGATTCACACAGGATGCACACAGTTAGTCTAACTATCTACCACAATCCATGTGAGGGGTATCTTGGGATAGTACTGGGCACACGGTTGGCGTGCAGTTTGGACAACCGTGCAGCCAAACCATGTTATATTTAAAACTTGGGTGAAATGACCATTTTTTAAATCTCTATTTATAACCAAACATCTCCATTTATTTTCTATTTCAATAGAAAATAGCCTCCTCCTCCACCCTTTTGATCTCTCTCAATCCTAAAGCAAGTATTTAAAGTCATTCCTTCATATAGAATCTAATTTGGGATCCATCTATCATGTTGGTTAGCCACTAGTAAGCTCTTTAGTCCTTTATCTCATTTCATAATTATTCTTCATGTCAATATAATTATTTTTGTGTGAGCTTATATGCCCTATTTTCAAGGTGTTTGTCTATTTTGCTATTTTCAAATAATCTGGACCAAACCAAAGGCTAATAATGGGAGAGTGTTCCTCCACAAGCATAAGGTAGGTGGTTTAGTAATCATCCCTAAAGTATTATTACTTTATATTATGTGTCATGATTGTTACATTCTAGATTCTCTATATTTTTCCTTAAAAATACACTCAACCATTATTTAAATTGATATCCTTAATTGAAATGACCTAGTGTCCCCTTATTCATGTTGGGACAAGTCCCCATTTAATATTTCTATCCCTTGAGGTGTGTCTATGAAATTTCCCCTTGGTATTACAAATTCTCATGTAAACAACCCATCCTCTGTATGGTTTTTGGATTGAATAAAAAATTTAATGACTATAAGGAATTGAATGAGAAGTGAGTGGTATGACTGTGTCATGTGTTTAAAAGGCAACAATGATTACACCCTAGTCAATGTGAAATGTTAATAGTTGTAAAGCCTATTTGACCCATAATACTTTGATACATTGTCATGGTGACCCTTATACTTGTGATACATGGGCATGGAATCCCTTATACTTGTGATACATGGGAATAGAGTCCCTTATACTTGTGATGATTGGGAATGGAGTCCATTATACTTATGATACTCTGGAATGGAGTCTCATATACTTATGATACATGGGTATAGAATCCCTTATACTTGCGACACTTAGGCATGGAATCCCTTATAATTGTGATAATCGGGAATGGAATCCCTTATAATCACGATACTTAGGCATGGATACCCTTATGACTTATGATACTCAGGCTTGGAATCCACTACTAATTTATGAGACTCCAGTGGCTAGACATGGATGCCTGAGTTACACCTTAGGTCCTGGATAACACTACATATGTATACACATGGATATGAATGTTACTACGTATATAGTGCATATATATACATATAAGCATATACCCTCATATGTATATGTCCATGGTGATATTTGTTCTGAGGTTATCCTGATATGGTCCGAAGAAGGTAGAATCAGCCTGGTGTCCTCCAAGAACCAGAGTTGACCCTTTATAGTTCACTTATTGCTTTAGCATTATTATATCTGCACACTGATCATATTATATGCACTGTATGGATACTTAGAGACACCATTGGTGGCGGCCGATTGAGTATATCTCACACCCTATTCAGACCACTATTTGGTACCCAAATAGTCTTCATGGATTTAGGTAGGAATAATGGAAAGCACTCAGTTGTCGATTCTTGATTTAATTATAGCATGGGAATAGGGGAGCAGAGTATGAAGTTATGGCTCGTAATTCTATCTGGAGATAGTATTTTGGTATTTTGTTTCTTTTGATATACCTATATGTATGTGTACCCAATTACATGTTTTTTTACCTTTTTATTAGATTCATGACATTACAACATTCTATATATGGTACTGGATATTACTATTGATGACTGTTTAGTTTATCTGGATGATTTACCTTCCTATGTTAGTTGATATTATAAATATTATATTTATTCATTTATTTTACCACTGTGATACTCTGATTATGATGGTATAGTCTCCCCACTATACCACCATGGACTCTCATTGCTAGTTGGAAACCTATGACATATGGGGAGGTGCACTTGAGGCCATGTGACCAACCGGTTCGGGACACCGCTTAGTGGTTTTCGGGTTGGGTTATTAAAAATTGGAATTAAAGGTTTATTTTATTTTCCTTACTCTGTTAGGATGGTATAAAGGAGACTAGTATGTGTTTAAATTTTCTAACGAGCCTGTTCTTGGGAGTAGCTAACCCATGTATAGAGAAAAGGCAAATTTCTAGGGATGGGAATTATTATTTTGGATTCTACTTATTAGAGTTGTTTTAATTCCACCATTGGGTATCACACATGATATTTGATGTTTATTATTATTATTATTATTTATGAGGATTCTATTTTACCCTTGTCCTAATATAAAAAAATGTGTTGGATCATGAATCATCGTAGGAATGTAGAGATTCACTTGTTATGCATTATGCCATGCCATATAGGTACATATCATTCTTGTATTTCCTGTAATTTATATGAGTGAATTGAATTCTATAAATATAATTTTGATAAAATTATTATAGGGTAATGAGAAACATAATTGGCTACTTAAAGCAATTACATCAAAATAACAGTGTTTTCCTATATAGCTTAATGTTGATACCTTAAGTATTCAGTTATGGCATGTTCAGTCAGGGACTATTAGTCACATGGGATGGAACATGTTTATGTTTGGGATTAAATAGATGCCATATTTAAATTTATAAATTTTATGGGACTTTATAAATTAGAAGTGGTGATCTATACAATTTAGCCATTAAAATTTTTCCTTATAAATAAATAAACATTTAAATGGATTTAAGTTCTGAAATTAAATTATTACCATTAAATGGAGATGCCAATTTCAATTTAAAGGTTGTTTACTCTATAACTTGAAATTTACATTTTGTATTCTAGGATCCCTAAATTATATTAGAGAACTTGACCCTAACCCGACCTTAGTAGTGGGAAGTAGGAAGTGTCTCTTATGTTTCTAATGATCTGTACGTCACCTAGACCTGGCTTTAGGAGTAGGCAAAGGGGTGTAAATTTTATATAGAAAGTATTTTCACCTATTCTATTCTTATAAATATGTATTATGACATTATAAAATCCTATCTGAGGCGTGTGCTCAAAATTTTTAGAGTTATTACACCACGATGTCCTCGGTTCATGCACCGGGAGGGTGGTGGAAACTATGCTTTGGAGGTGATGGGCCCTAGGACACTAGTGTTACCTTCAAAAATGATTCTGATAAAACCTACTATTATACCTAATATGGGTACTGATTCTCAGTTTCATGAGGGTTTTCTTCAACTTATGCAAACTTTCTAGGGAGATCCATTGATTTTCCCTTCTATGGTAGAGCTGACACGAGAGTTTTAGCAGTAGCATCCACCCACATTTTCAGGGAATGACAACCCTCTAGCTGAAGGGTCATGACTAAAGGCCATAATGACTATCTTTGAGCACCTATAGATACTTCCTAATAGTAAAGTGACATTTTCTATGTATATGATTTGAGATTCTACCAAGCGATGTTGGGATGTTATCACCCAAGCGAATCATCATCAAGGTGTGTCCTGGGATGGTTTTTAGATAGTCTTCTATGACTACTTTATTCCTTTGATGATGAGATCAGACCAGACTAGAGAGTTTATACATCTATAGTAGGGTACTATGTTCATGATGGACTATTCTGGTTAGTTCATGGAGTTTAAACACTTTGTATTGACTCTTTATGGTGAAGCATTGTTGATAATGAGACATTTTGAGGATAAAATCATATAAACCATCAAATCTCAGGTGAATGTATTTTGATTGACTACCATTTTAGAAATAGTAAACCAAGACTTCATCATCAAGCAGAACCTGAGGGAAGATGACAGTGTGGGCCTGGGTGGTTCAGAACTGAGATGGGGAAGTGGTTTGACTAGTGGTCAGAAACTCCTCTTTGAGATTGCATGAGGGAGCAGTGACAACCATATGACACCCAATTATAGTTACATAGTTTTTCAGTAGTGTAGAAATCTAGGGCATAAGAGGCCCAATGTACTAGATACCCCATTAAGTGTCGATGCTACAAAAGGTTATGGAATCTTCATCATTTTTACAGGACCTTCCTATATGTGACTAGTGGGATAAGATCCATATAATCTACACCATTAGGGGTGATATCTGTAACACCTTTACAGAAAGGTAGTTGGAGTACTATCGACCGTTCATGCAAAGGAGGAGGTCATTGTCAAAGTATCCAGACTTCAGATACATAGTTCCACTAGAGTGGACACACTCAGGGTAGTTAGGTTTCATTATATGGTCGTGGATCAAGCCATATTTATTCAGTGCATCCTATACCCGAGGAGCAGGGTGTCGTACTATCTACAGTTTAAGGTACTATTATAGTAGCCTCTATTATCATGTATTCATTATTGAATATAGTTGATTCATGTTCCTTTATGTCCATAAATATTATGGAAATACTTAGGATTAATATTGAGTATTCATGTGGCATGATGACAATTGATACTTCATTAGGGATTCAATCATAGATTCTATTCCAATGTAAGGAATACCCCCTTGAGGTAGGTAGCTATTATTTCCTATGAGATCTCTTTATACTCAAGATGAAGAGCTTTGATTTCATTCTTAGGATAGATTGGTTATACCTTTATCACACTTATGTGGACTGCTATCATTGCAGGGTATTGTTTACATCACCATAGGGAGGTAGTTACCATCACAAGGGTGAATGGGATTTACAGGAATATAGAGTTATACCAGAGCATCATGGGCTAGGTGGAGTGATATCTCAGATTTCTAGCCTATATACGGAGGATCAGGTAATGAGTTAAAATGATTTTCCTCTTATAGTATATCATTTAAGGGATATCTCCCCTGATGAATTTTCTATTTTACCTCTCAAGTGATAGGTGGGGTTCTCTATTGATCTAGTTCTAGGAGCTACGCTAGTATTCATTCCTTCTTATAGGATGACCCCTAATAAGTTGCAGGAGCTCAAGAAATAAATAGAGGACTTAAAAGCTAAGAGTTTATATAGCCTAGTACTTCACCTTGTGGTTCACTAGTCCTTTTGTTTTTCCAAAAAGGCAGATGAAACCCTCAAGATTTGTGTTGATTATTATTGGTTAAACAAGATAAAAATTAAGAAATAGTATCCACTACCTCATATCAATGGATTCTTCGACTAGATCTGAGGAGAAAGGGTTTTCTCCAAGATCATTTTGAGATCAAGATATCACCAAGTATGTGTTAGAACTTCAGACATACCTCTTATAATGTTCTATAATAGGTATGGTCTTTATGAGTATCTAGTTATGCCATTCGACTTAAAGAACGTGCTATTAGTTTTCATGGCTTCGATGAATCATGTTTTCCACCCATTTTGGATTAATTTTTGGTAGTCTTAGTGGATAACATCTTAGTGTATTCTCATACTTGATAAGACAATGATAAATATCTTAATATCATTCTTAATACACTAATAGATAACCATCTATACGCTATGATACAAAAATTACACTTTTGGATTGATAAGGTGCACTTCTTGGGTCATATTATATCATAGGATAGAGTATCTGTTAACTCAGATAAGGTGAGTTCTATAGTTACCTAAGAGAATCCTAAGAATATTTTTAACATACATAGTTTATTAGGGTTGGATGGATTTTACATGCATTTTATATAGGAATTTTCTTTCTTAGAAGCACATATCATGGATTTGACTAAGAAGGGAATGGAGTTTATATGGTCAGAAGATTATGAGACAACCTTTCAAAATCTAAAAGGGAGATTTAATTAAACACCGATCCTAATTCTTCTAGATTTGAGCACAATCTATATAGTTTATTTTGATTCATCAGGTATCAAGCTAAGAGAAGTTATAAGGTAGGATTATTGAGTAATGGCATATGAGTCTTGTCATTTGATACCACATGATAGGAATTACTTGAAACATGATCTTGAGTTTGCAGACATAGTTCATGCCTTACATTGTTGGAAACATTATTTTTTTAGAGAGTTTTTTTGGTGTTCACAGACCACAACAACCTCAAGTATATTTTCACATAGTGTGAATTAAACCTTAGGCATAGAAGGTGGGTTGAATACTATAATTACTTTGATCTTGATCTTGCCTATACCCCTGGGAAGGGAAATGTTGTAGTGGATGCTTTGAGCCAATGGACTTAGACATAAGAATTTCTAGAGGCTAGTGATGAGTGGAAGATTATGGACCTATTTTTTGAGATTCAATTGGAGGTTTAGAATCATTATGGGTAGTCTTTACTTACATCATTATCACTGACCTCTTAACTTATGGAGAGATTTAAGATGATTCAATCATCAGATCCTGAGGGCTTAGTCCCAAGGGAGAGTGTTTCATGTGATGACCCACCTCCTGGTTAGGTCATGGATGGGGATGAGATCTTAGAAATACGTTTTTGGGTTCCTACAGACATCTAAGAGGAGTTTATGTGAGAGTATCATGATTATACTTGGTAAGTAAACTCTGGGATAACAAATATTCATCTTGGCCCGGTATGAAAAGTGAGTAAGCTGGTTTTGTTACTCAGTGTTCCACCTATTAGCAGGTGAAGGCAGAACACCAGTGACCATCAAGGATTTTATATCAATTTACCATAACTAAGTGTAAATGGTATGATTTCATGATGTATTTTGTGATTGGATTACTGAGACCCCTTTGAGACAATGATGTAGTATGGGTGATCATCGATAGACTCACAAAGGTCGCTCATTTCTTACCTATCAGAGAGACTATCTCAGTGGATGAATTTGGGAGGCTGTATGTATATGAGGTTATAAAACTACATGAGGTCCTTCAAACTATCATTTAAAATAGGGATGCTCATTTCACATGAAGAATCTAAAAGGTTCTATAAAAAGATTTAAGTAAATGTGTACTTTTGAGAACAACCTCTCACCCTCATATTGACGGTCAGTCAAAATAAATGATATAGGTAATAGAGGACATGATCTAAGATTGATTCCTTGATTTTAGAGGTTCTTGGGAGAAACATATACCTATTTTTAAGTTATAATACAATAAAAATTTTCATTTGGTGATGCAAATGTCCCCGTATGAGGCTTTATATGGTAGGTCATTCCATTCACCTTTATGTTGGTTAGAGGTAAGTGATAGAACCTTACTTAGAACTAATTTAGTTTAAGAGGATCAAGAGTAGGTTCAGTTGATCAGAAAGAAAATGGATACAACTCAATTTAGGCAGAAGACATATGCTGATCATCACTATTGACCACTAGAGTTATAGGTCTGGGATCAGGTATTCTTACATGTTTCAACTAGACTAAGGAATCGACTGTTTAGATGTTAGGGTGAACTATCTATTCATTATGTTAGGATTTTAAATACATTAGAAAGAGTTAGGATGATAACTTATCAAATAAATCTTCCTCAAAGGTACCAAGACATGCATGAAATCTTCCAAATATCATATATTTGATGATATCATGCTAACCCATCTCATGATTTTGATCCCAAGGATATTGAATTTGAATCCTCTACTTCTTTTGAGGAGTATACTATTCGTATTATTGATCAAATAACAAAGTCTCTATAAGGAAGGTCTGTCCCTTTAGTATGCATGATATATAAACATGATCATATACAAGATGAGACTTAGGAGAGAGAGGTCGATGCATGTGCTCAGTGGTTGGATTTGTTCATAAGAAAAGTTTTACCAGCCTTGGAATGGAAATTCATGGATGAGTTGCTTTAAGGGGGAAGACTGTAAGATCCCATATGTTATTTGAGATACATAACCTTTTAATTTCATTTTGTTACCTTATTTTTATCTTAATGGAAATCCATAATGAGGTTACAAAGGAAGAGAGGGTGTCCAAGACTTGTTCGGATCCTAGAGACCCAACTTTTGGAGTAAACAACTGGGCCACATGGTTAGTAGAAATCATGAAGCCCTATATGCACAGTTAGGAAAAACTATGTGGGGTGATCCTGTGCATTGTTAGGGGGTCACATGACCATTCAGGGATGATTCAAAGGGTGCACATGGGCTGCACGTGTTTTTTTATAATCGTACGCTTCAAGCCATGAGGGGGGGGGGGGGGGGGTCTTGGGATAGAGCTAGGCACACAGTTAGCGTAAAGTTTGGATAATTGTGTGAAAAAACCTTGCAACCTTTAAAACTTGGGTGAAATGTCCATTTAAACCCTTTATATTTATAACTCACCCTATCCATTTGTTTTCTATTTTAGCAGAAAGTAGCCTCCACCTCTTACCTTATGAGATCTCTCAAGCCTAAAGCTATGATTTGAAGTCATTCCTCCGCTCGGACTCTGATTTATGATTATTCTGTCATGTTAGTTAGCCACCGATAAGCTCTATATTTCTTTAAATCATTTTGTTTTTCTTCTTCCCACTGATGGAGTTATTTTGTTGTGAAATTATATGCTCTATTTTCAGCTATTTTTTTTGGTTTTTCTATTTTATTCTGATCTGGACTAAACCACATGCCAATAATGGGTGAGTGTTCCTCCACAGGTATAAGGTAGGTGGTCTAGTAATTATCCCTCAAGTATTATTGCTTTATATTATGCATCATGATATCGTATGCCTTATTATCAATGTTTTTTGTTAAAAATACACTTAACCCTCATTTAAATTGATAGCCTTGGTATAAATGACCTAGTATTCCCTTATTCATGTTGGGATAGGTCCTTGTCAACTATTACCACCCCTTGAGGAGTGATCATGAAATTTCCCCTTGGTATTATAAATGCTCATGTGACCAAAACATCATCTATATGATATTTTTATTGACACCTAAATGAAATAACTATAATTAATTGACTAAGAAGTGAGTGGTATAACCACATCACATGTTTAAAAGGAGATAATGGTTACACCCTTGTCAAAGTGAAATTTTAATAGTTTTAAAGCCTATTTGACCCCTTATACTTGTGATACATGGGCATGGAATCCCTTATACTTATTATACATGGGAATGTAATCACTTATACTTGTGATACATGGGTATGGTGTCCCTTATAATTATTATACATGAGAATGGTGTCCCTTATACTTGTGATACTTGGGCATGGTCTTCCATATAATTATGATTCATAGGAATGATGTCCATTATAATTTTGATACTCTGGCATGGTATCCCTTATACTTGTGATACTTAGTCATGGCACCCCTTATATTTATGATACTTGGGCATGGAAAACCTTATAAATTATGATATATGGGCATGGAATTCCCTACTACTTTATGAGGCTCTAGTGACTAGACATGGATGCCTAAGTTACGCCTCGGGTCTTGGTTAACACTACGTATGTATACATATGTATATGAACGTTTCTACATATATAGAACATATATATATACTTACAAGAATATACACTTGTACGTATACATTCATGGTGATATCTATTTTGAGGTCATCATAACATGGGCCGAAGCATGTAGGGTCATCCTAGTGTCCTTCAAGAACTAGAGTCGACCCTTTTCTATTTACTTTATACTTTATCATTATTATATATACACACAACTCATATTATATAAACTAGATGTATACTTCTAGACACCATTAGTGGTGGCCTACTAAGTATATCTCACACCCTGTTCAGGACACCATTTGGTACTCAAATAAACTTCATGGATGCAGGTGGGGACATGGGAAAGTGCTTGGTTATCAATTCTTGATTTGATTATAGAATGAGATCAGGGGATCATAGGACTAAGCTATTACTCGTGATGCTATCCAAAGATAGTATTTTGGTTCTTTTGATATAATCGTATGCATGTGTGCATGCTTCCATGTTTTTTGTACCTTTTTATTAGAGACATGAAATTACATCATTCTATATATGGTACTGGATATTTCTATTGATGACTATTTAGTTTATCTAGATGATTTACCTTCCTATGTTAGTTTATATTATGATTCTACTATTTATTCATTCATTTCACTATTGTGACACTTTGATTATGAGGGTATAGTCTCCCCACTATACCACCATGGACCCTTGCTGCTAGTTGATAACCTCTGACGTATGGGGAGGCATGGTTGAGTGCATGTGACCAACCAGACTGGGGCACTTAATGGATTTTAGGTTGGGTTGTTACAAAAACCACTCGCTCTATACTTCACAAAGATTCCAAGTTATTTTTATATACTTAGTCTTATCCTTACACTTATCCCTAGGGTTCACACTAATTTTTTCTCATACTAGTTTCCAAAGGTTAACTAAACCTTTACTTTGATACCAACCATAGCAACCTAAACATTTTTACATATATTATTACATGATTCTTAAACATAAATATCCATTAATACAAGACAAGGATTCTAAAGGCCTAGTGTATTTGGAATACTAGGTTCATAATACATAAAATGAAACTAAAACATAGCATCCTTATTTTATTCTCCACAGCGAGCTCTTAGAATCCATTTGAGCCCCTAAATCTGCATTGGATAACTTGAGGACTACATAGACAAAAGGGGTGAGCTAAAAATCCCAATAAGGAAATAAACATGATAAGGAAGCATAAAATGTGAGCCAAAGGTATAACATGACATCATAAAATAGAAGACACAAGAGTACTCATATGGAAACATAACATAAAGAACATGGTATCATAATATCATGACATCATATAAAATGTGGCAGAAACATATAATATGAAAATAACATGAGTCAAGGATAACTACCTAGACAATATCACATGGTGAAAAAATCCCCATAGTGGATTAGGTTTACTACCCAATCCCATAAATTATGCCTCATGATAATAAAGATTTTCCTAATGCATTGGAGCACTATTTTGGTACACCCATTGTATAATCTATATAGGGCTCACACATTATATCTAGGTGCACCCATCATAAAATGTTTATGATTTATGTGTTACACAAAAGAAAATAAATCATAAGGAATAAAAATAAGAATTACCCATGTAAGGAAATGACTTGCATAATCTTGTCTCATATCATAATCAAAGGAAATTTCATAATGAAGGCATTTGATAAATGATCGTAAGGCATGTATTACTCTATAAAAGGAAGGAAGAGTGAGCTAGGTATATATGTAAGAGACACATATATATAATTTTTAATTATTCCATAACATTAAAGGTTGTTTTTTTGAAAAATAGAAATACTTTTAAAAATATTAAAAAAATTCTTAAGGAAAATAACCTTTCAATTTTAAATATTACTTTTGAAAAACTAACATTCAAAAAATATCATGGAAATACACTTCATTGAAAATAATCTTAGAAACTTATAAGATAACATTAAAGTAAAATAATGGACATGACTATAGAAAATACCATTCATGCTGTATATGTTAAAATAATGATTCCTTTCACATTTTGTAAGAAAATTTAAAAAGTACATTTTTTAGAAATAACAGGAAGATTAATTTTAATTTTTTTTATAAAAATACAATTATGGGTAAAAATGACATTAAAAAATTGCATTAAAAATTTTTTTAGAACATTTTTAGAAAACATGGATTTGGAAGAAAAATGATTTTTTTCCAAATAGAGAAATAATGTCGATTTTAGTTAAAAACATTTTCTCAATATTTTTAAGTACCAAGGAGAGAAAAATCAAAATATTACTTGAAAAGTTCATGAATAACTAAATAAGAATAAAATGGAATGGTTTTGTTAGTCAATTATCAAATAATTTCTAACAATGGAAATTCAATCATAAACAATCCTGATTAAAATGGAATTGAAACATAAAACCTTACCGCTTTGATAAATTTTGATTCATAACTCCCACAAATGAAGTAAATTAATTGTAAATTAAAATATCACAAATTATGAAGGATTAATGGTATAATTTATAAATTTCCAGTATATATACCATTTAAAATAAATTAGGTGCATAAAAGAATATGTGTCTCAAAGAAGGATGTTTTGAGACGAATCCCTTACCTTGAGCCTGAATCATCATGTGTGTTACTTATATTACTGAATAATAAACTTATGATAATTATTTACTTTATTAATAACCCTTTTAAAGTTTATTGTTCCTTCTATTTTATTTTTTTACCATGTCATATTCAATTACTTAACCAAGTAATTTAACATCAAATGTTTTAATGATAACGACTCATATGTCCAAAATCACTTTGGTAAGTTGAATAAGGTCAAAGAGATTATTATTTAATCATATAAATAATGATAATAATGAAATAATTATTTTTTTTATACATAAATTATACTTTTAAAACCAACAATGAAATATGGTTATGAAAATGAACTATGTTACAATCATGGAGACAGTAGGCGGTATGTATGCATGAGTAATGTTTCCATTTTTCGACGATCATGATGGAAATAATGTAATTGTTATTTTAAATTAAAATAATTATAATTATATAAAAATATTATGTTTTTTATTTAAATACACATACATATACCAACTATGTGATTCAGTAATAAAAATGAATTACATTGCTTTACGAGGAGGTAGTCCGCCATACACATAAACGTCGTTATCATTTATTCAATTAATGGTAAGGTAATAAAGTATATGATATAATTATTTTAAATAATAATTAATATTTTATTAATATAATATATAAACCTAAAATTAATCCTTATTACCTTCCATGCAAAGTGTAAATGAAAAACGAATCACATCGCTTCGCGAGCCGGTAGTCCACCATACACACAAACAATATTATCATATTCTATATGGAATGGAAAGTAAGAAGGTATATGTGATAGTATAATTATAGAATTAAAATTATATCATAAATATAATATATAAACATTAGATATATCATTATATCTATTTGTGATAAGTGGTGATGAAAGATGAATTATATCGGTTCGCGAGGCAGTAGTCTGTCATACTCACGATCAACAGTTTCATTTCCCATTTGAGGGGGAGGAGATGGTTTTAGAAAATTAACTTAACATAAAAAAATATCAATATATTTAATATAATTATTTTATTACAACTTAATGGTTTAATAATATTTCAAGGATGTGGAAGAAGAAATAGAATAAAATGCTCGGTTAAGGACGTTACCTCTTCTTCAGACAACTTCTTTAGATTTGCACCAAAAGCCTTTGTAGGTTGGATTTATTATCAAACCATGGATTATAGAATGAGATGAGGGAATTAAGGAAGTTATTTTTTGAGTTATTTTCTTAACCAATTGGTTTTTAAGTGTGTAAATTAGAGGATAGGCGGTGGCCTTTTATAAGCGGGGGAGAGGACACATTTATAATTACACCCATGTTTTTCTCATGCCACAAGGATACAAAATGATTTTTTATAAAATTAGAATATATAAGGTATAAATAAAACCATAAAAAAAGAATTATAAAAGTTTTTTTATTTTTAATCATTATCATTTTATTTTGACCACCAATAAACCCGTTTTTACCTTAATCACGATAAATAATTTTTATTATTTTCACTATTCATAATAGTAAAAAATTAAGTTAAACTTATTAAATAATATAAATTATGATGATTCCAAATATTTAATCCGTTTTTAATAATTAACATCACATAATTGTTAAAATTTAATTTAAAATTAAACCTGTAGATGTGTCGAAAAAATGGCTTTTTTCAAGGAATGATTTTTTAAGGAAAAATGATCTTATAATAACTATAAAAAAAGTAATAATAATTAAATTAATTTAAATTAATATATATATATATATAAAATATAAATTTAATTTAAATCATTCCACATTATGATTAATTTTAATTAATTAAAATGGAGAAACATTATGCACTTTAAAATAGTTTTTAGAAAAATAAATTTTTAAGCCTAACAATAAAATTATACTAAAATACAATATAAATATGATTTAAATGTAATTAATTGGATTTAATATAAAAAAATAACAATTATGTTAATTTTAAATCAAATTAAAATAATAATTCAACTTAATTAATTAAAAATAAATGAATATTTTATAAAAATCGATATTTATCTTTATTCACTAAAAAATTAATATTTTCTAAAAAATACAAAAATTTATCCCTAAGTTAATATTGATATTATGATTTCAAAATTTAACTCCCTTATATCAAATATATTTTCTAAAAGTGGAAAAAATATTATTTTCTCATGGAAATCATTTTTTGAAGAAAACTTATTTTCGATTAATAAAACAACTTTTCTTAAAATTGAGTGATCAGTTAATAAAAATTTATAAATAAATTTATATTGAGTAGTAAATTTATATAAATTTCATAAATTAGTTAATCCTATTCATACCATCTAATTTAATATCTAGTTTAAAATGATCATATTTAAATAATAATATTTTAATAATATGTTGCAGTTCATTTAAACTCAATGTTGTGTGTTGAATACACTACCAAACATAGTGATCTTTTAAAATATAAGGGTGTTAGAGAAATACCATGAAAAATGAGCCCAAATATGGGTGGAAGGTCTTATTCATTAGATCCGTGAACACTTTTGACATGTCCATCATCTTGGTGATAGCCTCAACCAAAGATCAATCTTGGAGAACCACTAGGATCCACATATTTGATCAAAAAGATCATCGATCCTGGGAAAGGGGTGTTGTTTTTCTCTATCACCTATTTTAGCTTCTAATAATCAATGAAAATTTGAAGAATATTGTATTCCTTCTTGGATAATAACATAGGTACACCCCATGGTGAAGTACGTGGACTGATAAATCCCTTCTACTCCAAGTACTAGAGATATACCTTGATCTCTTTCATCTCAACTAGAATTATATGATAAAGGGGTATCAAAATGGGTCACACACTCACCACAACATCAATATAAAATTAAAATACTCTATCAGGGTGAATTCCTAAAAATTCATCTAGAAAGATGCCCTAATAAGGTTCCCCAACTAGAGGAAAATTCAATGGGGATGTCACTGATCATATCAAGAGATCTAAGCCTACCATATGTGTTGTGATCATCACAAGATGAATCAAGTCTGTTCCAACTCTACCTACTCCTAGTTTTCACTCTATAGTCATCATGAACTTATCTCCGTTTTTTGAAGTGAATAACACATGCCTCCAATAGTAGTCAATAGGAGCTTATAAGTTGGTCAACTAATCTATGTCGTGAATCACATTAAAGGTCATCATATCTAGAACCATGAATTCCCACACATGTCAATATATGAAGAATACTATGGGACACTTTGGGAATCACTGAAGACAATCCACTTTCATATCTAATAGCGTGTTAAGAGAGACCAAATCAAAAAATAACTTGACAAGTAGGTCAAGTCCAGAAAATACTTGTGAAAATAATGAAGAAATAGGAAGAACTAGTATCGAACAAAGTAGTAGATAAAATATATATGATTAGGGACATACCTTTAAAGATATATGGTCCCTCTCCATCATCTTATGGAGTCTGGTCCATGATGTAGACTCATCATGTCTTAGCTTTAAGAACCCATCCTTATGTTTCTATCATCTAGGAAGTATGAATCCTCTATTGAGGTCCTACACTCCTAGATTCCCCTAATCTCGTAGTACCCCTCTAACATACATTTGAGAAAAAGTGTCAAAGATGATCAGACTTTCCACAATGGTGGAAATAAAAAGATTTATTCCTACAAACATTATTATAATTACACCTTAGGCTAAAATTATAAAACCTATTTGAATCATCACCCATCGAGGATATTGAATAATTCCTACACTGACCTGAATATTTTATACCCTATTACTCTTGGTCTACCTTCATCTTCCTACTACTAGATGATATTCCTGAGGTAATGGGAGATATATTAGTCGTTGGCCTATCATGGGCCAAAATTAATCCTTATGTATTTTCTTCCTCTATCCACTTATCAAAGTCCAAGGCCCTAAAAAGCACTTGTGAGTGCATTATCAGGTCAAAGAACCTAACTAGACATATAAGCTCTATTAAAATTCCTATCTCAAACTTCCAATCCTTCTTCACCCCATTCCTATCCAACAATGTATCAAATTGAAGTAACTATGTGAACTAAAAATAGTAAACATATCTAGTCATAGAAACCTTATGCAATTCCATGAAATCCTATGCATGCTACAACTTCATTATCTTAGGAAAGTACTACTTGAGAGATAAATCCTTGAAGGTCGCCCGAGTATGACCTTCTCATCTCTTAGGATTAATCATGGAATTCTACTATATCCTAGTGGGTCCTTGGAATATAAAGGTCAATTGTATCACTCACCCCTCCTTAGGAGTCTGAACTATCTCAAAAATGATCTCGATAAAGTCCACCCATTCCTTAGTATCCTATGGGCCATCAGTACCTTGGAATGCTGAAGGATGATGGAGTTGGAAATATTGAGAATTGTTGGTCATGGTCTTCTGAGTGGTTCTGACTTGAATGGGCACTATCTTAAAGAGTCCCGAATGAACATGCTCTACATCCTAGATTACCTATACTGGTACAAGAGCATGCTAGGGTACATCCTCCTACACCATGAATGGTGTCATGAGAGCATCCTAAGCTGTTGTAGTTGGAAGTACTATTAATTTTCTTTAAAGAGACATCTATTCAACAAAAATAACATTAAAAACATAAAAAAATACTAACCAGTATATGAGATCACACAAAGGATTTCCTAGGCATCTACCCTCAACCTAAGGTATAAACCTCCTAGAAATAACCTTGGTCTCTATCGCTACATGTTATTTATAGTCATTACACACACACACACATATATATATACTAACATCTCAACATGCTCAATTCAACTAATTAATACCCATAAATATATATCATAACATCATGTCAACATAGATATATTATATAATCAGAGAAACTATCCTAACTAGATAGCATAAATCAAGACATTTAATTAGAGAACTAATATTCAACACAACAATAAGTATATACATGGAATGTGAACCTATGTGCCTATTCATGATGCATAAACATACCCAAAATCTCATAAATCACACATCAACATCATGTGAATCATACAATATGAATTCAATCAATGGTAATAACAATCCCATTCATGGTAACTTGAAGGTCTGTTACACATGTGCAGGTCAGGAACATGAAAACTCCCCTTCTGAGTCCCTCACAACTATCACATTTCTACCATGTCCTAGATTAGTCAAGAAGAAGATAAGAAAATTCTCTGATACCAGTTTGAAATATCTAGACCCAAACCATTAGTTCTGAGTTAGAATTCCATATGACCTCATACGTTCCTCCTCGTATGTAAGAAGCCACCAACTGGTAGTGAGGGTCTAAGTTTGATAATGGGGAGGATATACCCTTAATGTCATGTCATCAAGCATCAAGAAAAATATATTAATAAACAATAAAATAAATAATTATAGTAATAATGTGGAAATAAAAATACGGAATAAAATTCATACAAGAGATAATGGACTCCAAAAGTGGTAATCCAAACCAATTAAAAGAAACAACAAGTAATAAATAAATAAACAGTGGTCCTACAGAGTTTTTCTTAGTACACTATGCTCTGTAATCCTATAATTATACATCTAACTTAGGTCCCTTACCCTTCTTCAAGTCACTAATCATGAAATACACAAGCATACCAAAATGATCAAGTAGGGTGTGAGTACAAGACTCAGTAGGACACCACTGATTCTTCCTTAACATAAGTGCACATAATATATAATAGTGTATTTCATGACATAAGTAAATTCTCAAATAAACATACAACCATACATGTTCTGAGTCATTGTGTATTGACCAAGCTGCTATAAACCTTTACCCCACCTTCCCCGGATCATTTTCGGTAAGGATATTGGATAAGTCAAACAAGTATCACCTTTAAGGTAACACAACTCACCCCAAACAAATAGTGGTTTTCATATAGAATTCTACATGTTCTAACATGTCAATACCCAATACCATCTATCCTTTTAACACCCATGGACCGAGTTCATGGGAAGTCCATACCTTTTTTTATCAGTCAGTCACTTATGCACATCCCTCTATAGGGATAGCTACACCTACCTTTAAGGACATTTGGACCGAATCAGGATGGTTAACCATCCACTTATTCATATACCTCTATAGGTATATCCACACCTACCTTTAATGACATTTGGAATGCATCGCACCTACCTCAAGGCTCCACCTAATCATCTTGCTACCCAAAACAAAGTTCCATAGGATACACAATACAAAAATCAATACATGTCGTAGTAAGGAACAAAAAGGCACACTAAGACCAAATATCAGGAGTCACACATAATCACATGGTCATAATCAAGAAATTCTCATGGCCACTCATGCACCTACATTCAAATCATGAAAAGAATGGGTTAATCAAGAATAAACAATATATCTTGCTAATATCATATACATGGCACAAAATAGTAAGGAACTTCCTACCTCATGGTTTTCAATGTCAATGTCAAGATTTATCAAAGGCGTCATCACCTAAACCACATTCGCACACCAACCAGAACATAATCAAATGTCAAAGACTCCTAAAACTAGTTCTAATCCAACATTTCATAGGTTATAGAGCAAGTTAAAGAGAAATAAGTCAAAGGGGTAGATCCAAAACTTACCCAAGGTTGATCTTCATCAAGGGCCCCCTCACGATTGGTTTAAGAAGGGCAGTGGAAGGATATCTAAAAAATTGGGATTCTCCGTGATTAAAGTACAATTATTGTTTTATGAAGGTTTATAAGTGACAACCACTACACTACAAGGATACTCTAGAAGAACTCAACACAGTGTAATATAAATGACTATGGAATAGAAATAGACCACCATGGTGTAAAACAAGATACTGTGGTGTGAAAAACATCAAAGAAGGATCTCTATGGTATAGAGAGGGAGTACTGTGTCATGGAACTACATTGGAACTCAAAATGATGTGTTGTAGGGTAAGGTTTATGGTGTGGAGTCATCTCTGTAGTCCTTCGGAGTTTCTGGAATTGATTCCAGATGAAGATGGAGGGATATATATTTCCAGGGTATCACTATGCTTGGAAAACCCTCATTAAACCCCCATCGGTTCACTTATTTAGTTTCTGAAATGGATTCTATGAATTAAAATCGTAATATCCCATTAAAGGATTTAACTCATGAAGACTAATGCTTGAGAAAAAACTATTATATATGTCTATAAATGATGTGGAAGGAGGCACTGCATCACAGTGTAATCCACTACAATGAAACCTTCACATTTGGCATCACCATAGTGAAGGATATGACACAAAACCATCAACCTTCACCACTATCGAACAACGCCTTCCTCTGTAGTATGACCTCAACTCTACAATTGCATTACAATTTAGCCACCTCCACTATGGAATGGTGTCACCCTTTTGGCTCATAAAGTAAAAAAACTCACATTTATCCTTACACATGCTCCTAAAGTCCCACAATCCTTTACCCAAACATGGGAAAAATTAAAACAAGAAGGATAAGAAGAGAAACAAATAATTTATAAGGAGACAAAATTTCTGGGCTTTGTAGCAGTAATTTTTAATTACTATATCATATTTACAATGACTTATACATGATATTATCTTACCATAACAGTGATAATAATTTTAAGTACACTATTTACATGATAATATCCTTGGATTACATGTTTTATGAATAGGTTATAGTAGTTCACAACAATAATTATAACCTTTCAATAATATGATATTAATATTAAACATATGTACCATTGTCTCAATAAATCATACTTACAAGACATTTATGATGCCTAAATATAAGTTGTTGGGGGATCCTAAGTATTAATAATTTTTCTCATGAAGTTCACACTAGGTGATATCAAGTAGAGGAGATCATGAGGACTGACCCACCAATAGGAACACCACATATTTTAGGTGTCATTGGTTCTTCCTATATGCGAACATGTTTATTGGACTCTTGAACTGAGATAATTATTAATGTGTATCATTTAATTATTTACTTTGATGCAAGATAAAAAACATGACATTTATGTTGTTGTGATATAGCTTTCATTGGGTGCATTATTAGTGGTATGACATCAATTGAATGACTAAGACAAGATGTGTCGCTTTTGAAAGGAAGAAATATCTCAGGCCTAGTTAAACAAGATGAAAATACTTTTATTAAATCCATGGTCTTGGTAGAATAAAGAAAGTCCATCGAGTAAGGTCACAAAATAATAAAGGATAATGAAACAAATTTTCTATCATGCTTTATGAGGTATCATGATACAAATAGATTATATTACATGATGTGTGTAATGAATTAATTTTTATTATTAATATTTTTTTTCCTAAATGAATTTATGTTGTATTATATTATATAATATTATAAAAAAGATAGAGAAACCAATAAAAAATTTATCTCATTAATAAATATCATTACATTAGTCAGCTACGAAACCAATTAAAATGAAATCATTATAATTGAAAAAAATATAAAATAGAAAAGCTAAAATTGGAAAATATAGACCACTCCAATCTTCTAGAATCATTGTCCCCATGATCAATACTATATAAATGAAGGAAGATATTAGTAAACCAATCAACATATTAGAAAATGAAAATATATAAACTTGGGGGTAATTTTTGTGAATATTGAGTGAAATAATGAAGTGATATATATAGGAGTTAATGTGAACATTGAAATAATAATGTGATTGTTGGAATAGTAATCTAACTATTTGGAATAGTAATCTGACTATTTGGAATAGTAACCTGACCATAGTAACCCGATCGTTGAAATTATAATTTTACCTCAAAATAATAAATCATGATATAAATAATATTTATCATGATTAATTTATTTAAATATAAATATTATAATTCCCAAAAAATAAATATCATTATTAAAAAACTTAAAGAAAATATAAGCACATTTTTAATAAATTGTATTTTAAAATATTTCATAAAAATGATATTTTTTATATTAAAAATTAAAATTACCTATGTTAGAAACATATTTTTATAAAATGAATATAATTTTTGAAATAATAACATCTAAATTTTCCAATATTTATTTTTTGGTAATTTTCTAAAATACTTCAATTTTTGGGTGAATAGTAAAAATACATTTTTTTCACATAACCAATGTATCTTAAATTATGTCCTTCATGATGTAATAATGAACTAATAATTTATATAACTTGATGTTTTTCCATGATATAATTAATTTTATAAATTAGTCATTAAAATAAAATAAACTTAAATTCCAAACCTAAAAAATCATTTTCCAAAACCTAAAGTCAAAAGTGATCCCTTAAAATAACAATTTTTCTTTATTTCCACTTTTCTTTTTAATAAACTAATTAATTCGAATTATAAATAATTTTAAAGTCTTAAAAACCATTGTATTATATTTATATATAATTTATATTATAAAAAATTCACTATTACTAGTTTTACCTTTGATATATTATTTTATTTAATATTTTATTCTAAAAATACCCATCTCCTCAAGTATAAATTACCCCACTCCCTCCCCTTGGAAAACCACCCATACCCCATATTAAAAATCCTAACCTATACTAAAATACTTCATATAAATCCCCTTATAATCCTTAGGTTTTTTCTTTATTAATTCAACTTCAAACATCAAGGAAGTTTTAGTTTTGTGCAAGAGAAGCTACACTGAGAATTAAGTAAGTTTCAATTAACTCTTCTATTTTTTTCACCAACCCTTTCAAAAAAAAACTTTTAATATTAATTATTAATTATTTAAAATTATATTAATTATGTTAACCTACTACAAGTATCATAGTTACTATATATATAAATATCAAAATTCTCTTTCTGCCCTCTCGACAATGTTCTACCAATGGTTGGTTAACCACCTATAAAGATTTTTCCAAGTAAATTATTATAAAAACATTCATGTATGGACAATATGAATTATATGAAAAATATAAATATGTAATTACTTGTATTTTAATCTTCTAGAGTTAATTATAATTATGTATAAATGACTTTTAATAAAAATAGTGGAATCAAAACAAAAAAGGAAAATTTAATGAAAACATGATATCAAAGGAATTCATGTTTAGCAAAGATTATTATAAAATACAATCCAATAATTATAATGGATAAATATTATAAAAAATGAAAATGATACACTAACACTATGTTTTAATAATTATATGTTTAATATTTAGGAGGTGAAAAAATAATAAAATAAAGAGGGATTTAAAGTAAGGGGATTGTGGAACCCAATTCCTTTATTTGGGTTATCTTCTCTTCCATAATATGAATGTTAATATTTTTTCCTTCAAATGTCCTTTAACTTTTCTTTTAGGTATATACATGTTCCTACCACATAAAAATATTTTATAAGAAAATCCTTTCTTCAAAGTGACTTTAATTTCTAAAACATCATATTTTAATCCTCTTGAAATACTTTTTGTCCATTCAAGAATAATGATGTTTTAGGTACAAGTATGATTTCCCTTATTTATTTGGAAACTAAAAGGTTTATTCATGAAATTAATATTTATGAAATCCTTATGAAACCCATTCTCTTCCTTGGGTTTATTTAATGACTATGATTGTTATAAATTCTATGTGGTATGCATGATTATAAGCATTTATGATGTGACAAGTGGGATTGAAATTATATATCCCTACAATGAATTTGGTAATGTGGTGTGTATCTTAATATTATGTGCAATATGTGTGAACATTATGCTAGCTTTGTTCATAATGATTATGTTATGATTTATACACATATGTTATGCGTGAACATGATGCTAGCTTTGTTTACAACTATGTATGGTATTTGACCACTAAGACATGATGTTTCATTTTATAAATTTCCAAATTACTTTCCTTTATCAAATGTTTCCCTCATGATTATGATGATGATTCTATGCTTATTATGTAATTATGATGATTATTCTCACCCATGTTATATTGATTCATGTCACTTATTCATCCACTTACTATACTTTTAGCTCACCCCTTTTATTGATGTATATCCTTAGGTGATTACTTGTACTATGGATATTGTGAGGGAAAATAATAGGATATAGAAGAATGAATTAAATAATTTTTTAGTTTTATTGTGTAAAATTCATGTTTGAGCCTAACTTACCCAAGATTCTAAACCTTTGGACCTTGGATTGTATCAATATTATGTTTTTTATCTTAAAAATGATGTAATAATTATGTAATGAAAAAGGTAGGTCACTATAGTTTTTATTAGAACATGGTTTAGTTAATTTGATAATTAGGATTAGAAAATCTTAGCATAAATTCCTAAGGATAGGTCTAGGTATAGCTAAACATCTTATTTTCTAGTAAAGTATAAAAGTGCATGGTTTCTGATCAATGAAATCCTTGTCTGGATACTATAAGTGGATGTGTATATGGCATAGATGTACCTAGGGGCAACAAACCTAAAAACACCATATTAAGCCAGACTCGATTAAGAAATGGTTCATGATAAAAGGCCTTATTGCACACCTAGTTTGACACTCCCATGGATATGCTTCAGTTAATCACAAACTCTATTACAAACCATTATAAAGGATATATAGAAAAAGTAATTATTATTTTTTTAAATATAGAAAAATATTAAAGTACATGATACTATAAGTATCATTTATAGAAAAAGATAAGACTAGGGATACCATAATATATTAATTTATAATTAATTGCACAAAATAATAAATTATTTATTCATGTTTTTTTTATTTATGTTCAAACCTTTTATATTTTATAAAATTATAGGAACTAGGAGAAACCAGACCAATAACCTGTGTAAGGGAAAATTCAATGATTGCCTAAATGAAACTCCCAATTCAATGGAAGGTGGAGTTCAAAACTTTATAAATATGATTACCCCACTATCTTAGGCTATGTACAATAACCTAAACAATATGGAATGTCTGTCTTCACCTAATAAGGAGAAATTGGATATCGAATACTTTATAAGAAAATGACCACCAATGTTTAGTGGAAATTTCAATACACTTAATATAGAATAGAGAGTTAATTCAATAGAGAAGATTTATTCTATTCTCCATTGTCCTGAGAAATAGATGGTTTCTCTGGCTATCTATATTTTATATGGAGATTCCAATCAATGGTGGTCACTGATAAAGAATACTAAGCTAAAGGATGAAATGGAAGAAATGGAGTTGGATGACTTTTAGAAGTTATTTATTAATAAATATTTCCCTTAAAATATTAAAACAAATATATAGAGAGAGTTCTTAGAAATTAATAAAAAGAATGGAGAATTTGTAATTTCTTACGAGGAAACTTTTACAAGGATTTCAAGATACGATTCATGTTTTTTTATAGAAAACGGTAGTAAAATTGATAGATTCTTTAGTGGATTCAAACCACAATTACAAAAGGCTCTAGCTATTAGAGACTTTTGAAATTATTACATCATGAATACTAAGGTGGATCATGAAAATGAGGTTATACATGGAACACTTTCTATTCAATCAAGAATAGAAATAGTTTTATTTGATTATAGTTCTACACATTCCTTTATATACTGCAAGTTTACTAGAATTGTTGGATCACAAACCTGATACCTTAAAGTAGATATATTCATAAAAACACCTAGTGGTGAGATCAATGCAACCCAAGTGTTAAACTCTTATCCCATCAGTATATATGGAAATATACTTTTGATTAATCTCATAATCCTTCCCTTGGTGGAATTTGATGCTATAGTGGTCATGGATTGGATCTCATTATATAAAGTGCCCATCAAATTTCTAGAAAAAGAAATATCTTTCTATATTCCAACCATCCCATGATCCTATAAAAATGCAAGGAAGATCATTAACCTCCTTTGTAAAATACATCAATGGTGTGGGTGATGATACTCTATGAATTAGCATACCTTGCCCAAATGGTTGAGTTGAAGCAAAGTACCAACCTTGTGGAAATTTCCACAGTGAGGGTGAAGGTTATAGGCATAGCGGAAGAGTAGGATGGGAGTGTACCCAACTTTTCAAATTTCCATGATCGATGATTAATCCGAGATCAATACGATGATAAACACCAATATCCACAAAATTCAATCAAAGATAAAAGACAAAGGAGAAAACCTGAAACTGTGAAGAGAGGATCAACATAATTTGTTTATAATTAATTAAATTAAATTAAAGAATTACCTCCAAGGTGATTCTTTCTTCATTGATGTGTTTGACCTTGGGTATGAGGTGTAGTTTCATTGTGATGTAGAATTCAAGGATATGAATCCTCTAGTGGTGATCCACACATGCTTCACATATCTCCAGACATAACTGAAGGAGTCTTTAGGTGCTAGCATGGAAGATCCTTGCACTTGCAATGTCTACCTTTGATCGTCTTGAGAATAAATTCCAAAGCGTTCTCCTAGATCCGGTGGAGGAGGATTGCTCTCATTTTTAAGATCATTCTTGGATTGGGAAGAGTTATCTAGGCTCGAGAGATTTTCTCCAGGGATTTTGTGCACACAACCATTGGTTAGCCGATGGGATGACCCCTTGGATAATTAGAGAAAAATAACATAATGGGGAATTTAATTCACCAGGTAATAATAAATAATCAGCACAAGTGTTGTTACTTATTTTATTATTCCATGTGAAACTCCATGTCAAATAATAATAACAATGTTATTATTTCCATGACATGTGCTTAACTTGCATGTTATATTTAAATATTATTTAAACAAATAATATTTAATATTATTTCTCACTGGACCCATAAATTGGTCCGCCAATCCTTCTCAATATTTACTGGGCCTTGAATAATGACTATTTATTTATTAAATAAATATAACTGCATTATTCACCGATAAATAAATATTATGTTTGAAATATATTATCTCAAATAACTAGAGATTAAATAAATAATATTAGGAATACTTTAATAATTATTAAACCACAACTTGGAATAATATTTATTCAACTTGTTAAATAATAAATCATTTAACTGAGATACTGGCTACTCTTAGTGTGTGACCCTCTAGGCCTCTTTCTCATTGGCATTAGGCAGGCTTGTCTAAAGTTCAAGATTATTGTCTAGAAATGGGTCAAGACACCCAAGAGAAGGAAGTCGATTTCATAATGACATGTCAACTCATATGAAAACTTACCATGTAATATAATACCTTTGTCCCAATATCTCCAATCAAGCGGTTTGCATGCAAGTGCCATCAACCCATGTGATCGATTTTTCATTTGACTTCCTAGAATTGAACTTGCTTAGAGAACACCATGGACATGGATTTAGTTAGGCTCTATCATGTCCATAAAAGGGCTTGAGATATCTACTTACGTAGAAGTGAAAAATCCTTTCTCTCATTATTCATTAATACAGTATTACTCGTGACACACATAACATATCCTACATCGCCGCAAACATTTGTCATTATGATTTTCTTCAATAAATCTAAGTGCATGAGTCATAATACCCATTAATAATAATATTAAAGTCTAAGGACCAATACACACATCCAAAAATAGGAACATCCAATGACACTTATGAATGTGGATTTCCTATTGGCGGGTCTTGTTCTCATAATATTCTCTTGGATATTACCAAGGGCGCACACTATGAGAATGTTTCTCAAAGTTTAATGAGTCCCCACCCATGATAGCCTATATCATTTTTTTCCCTTAAAATTATATCATCCTTCCATTGAACATATATTCAAGAATAGTTTCATGGCACTTTCGGGTGATCATCATAGCAGAGATCCATTATGACCTTTTAGTGCGACAACTATTCTTAGGACATTATCACATAATATGTCACATATAAGAACAATCATGACATGATAAGGAGTTTATTAATATTCATCTGATGAATATAGGTTTATGATAAAGTAAAAATAAGTTGGTTTCTAGGGCACCAAATCCAACATACTCCCACTTGCACTAGATCCAACTGCTAACAACCTTCAGTCTGATAGCTCTCACATGATATTCATGCTTCTGTTGAGATAGGCCTTTAGTCAAGTTGTCTACCATGTTCTCCTCCATAAAAAATCTACTCACTACAACTTCACCCCTTTGATATAAATACCTCAAGAGGTGATACTTTCAGAGTATGTTCTTTATCCATTAATGTGACCTTGACTCCTTTGAAAGAGCCACTGCTACAGTATTATCATAATAAAATGTAATGGGATCCTTATTTCTAGTTACCACATCAAGATACTAGAAAAATTTATGAATCTAGATGTCTTCCTTGGATTCATCATAAGATGCTATATATTTGGACTCCACTATAGAATCAGTGAAAAATGGATGCTTTGAACTCTTCCAGCTCACAGCTCCTCCATTGAGACAGAAAACATATCTATATTACAACTTTAAATCATTCTGATATGTCTAAAAACCAGAATCAACATACCATATGATGAAATTCTTCTCATCTCCTCCATACAATAGGAACATATCCTTAGTTCTTCTCAGATACTTAATGATAGTCTTGATAGCAGTCCAATGCTGTTCTCATGAATCTTCTTGAAATCTACCTACCATAGTTAGTGCATAGGCAACATCAAGTTTGGTACATAACATGACATACATGATAGATCCTATCACTGAAGCATATGGAATATTACTCATCCTATCTTTCTTATGTTGGGTCTAGGGACACATTTTCTTGGAAAGATGTATACCACGTGACACTAGAACCAATCCCCTATTGGATTGTTCCATACTAAATCTCTTTACTATATAGTCAATGTTTTTACTTTGAATTAGTCCAAGAATCCTCTTGGATCTATCACAAATGATCATGATCCCTAGAATATAGGATTCTTCACCTAATTCCTTCATAGAGAAGCACTTGTTCAACCAGTCCTTGACTGACTGTAAGATTGGTATTTCATTTCCAATAAGTAATATATCATCAACATAAAATAATAGGATAATGACCACATTACCATTAAAGCTCTTGTGATCACATGGATCTCATTCATTCTTAATGAAAACAAATTCTCTTATGGATTCATTGAATGGAATGTTCCATGACCTGAATGTTTTCTTTAATCTATAAATGGATCTATTAAATTTTTATGCCCTTTTAGCATCACTTGGTTTCATAAACCCTTCTGGTTGTCTCATATAGATATGTTATTGAATTTTATCTTTAAGGAATGCAATTTTTACATCCATCTTCCAAATCTCATACTCATGAAAAGTTGTAATGGAAAGTATGATTCTTATGAATTTAAACATGGAAACTGAAGAAAAGGTTTCATCATTATCAATTCCTTGAGGTTGTTTAAAACCTTTAGCCAATATCCTTGCTTTATAGGTACTAACTTGACCTTCCATGTCTAGTTTATTCTTGAATACCCATTTACAACAACAGTATCTACATCAACTGACACATCAACCAGAACCCAAACTTGGTTTTGATACATGGAATCCATCTCAGAATTCATAGATTATATCCATCTTGTAGCTTCTGATCTCTCTACTAATTCCTTGTAGGAGAGAGGTTTATCATTTTCCAACAATAACGAGTCACCATCCTTGGTGAAAAGGAAAACATATCTCTTTGGTTCTCTTACCTCTATTATACTCCTACGCAGTACTTGTGTTTTAGGAACTACCACTTCCACGGGAACCTGTGGAACTTGTTCCTGTACAAACTCATTTATATCTGGATCATAAACTTCATCAAAGTCAATATTTCTCCCACTGTACTTTTTGAGGATGTGCTCCCTCTCAAGAAAGATAACCTATCTGGAAACAATCACTTTCTTTTCTGAGGGGTTGTATAGGTAGCATCCCTTTGTTTCCATGGGATACCCTATAAAGATACACTTCATGCCTCGAGGTGCTAGTTTGTTTCCTAAAGAATCCTTAACAAAAACCTCGCATCCCCATACATATTTATGTGACAAAGTGGGTTTTTTTCCACTCCATATCTTTAATGGAATACCATTTTCTACCTTAGTTAATACTTGTATTAATGTGTATACCATAGTTTGTAATGAATATCCCCAAAAGAATAATGGAAGATCTGAATGATTCATCATTGACCTTACCATGTCTAATAAGGTATGGTTCCACCTTTCACTAACACCATTCCACTATGGTGTATAAGGTGGAGTGAGTTGTTATAGAATCCCAGACTCCTGTAAAAGGCTGATGAACTCTTGGTTAAGTTATTCTCTACCTCAATCTGATCAAATATTCTTTATCTTGTTACCAAGATGATTCTCTACTTCATTATTTAATTCCTTGAATTTATCAAGGGTGTAAAGACCCAAAAATTTTGTGGACATTTTTTTTCTTAAATACATGGGAATTTTACGAGTTCACAGTTTCTGACGGTGCTTGATTCTGAGGCCTGATGTGCCCGAAATAAATTTATGAAGTTTTGTTTAGGTACATTTAGTAAAAGAATGAGCGGGATTTTATATCTTTTGAACCGGTACTAGGAATTGAAATACGAGGGCACCGTTGAACTCGCATCATCAGTGATTTCTTAGTGGTACCTTCACGGCAGTTTCGTTCTAACAAGAGCGGAAGTTAATTTTGGGGGTTTTCTAAATAAATTAAATAAAAATATGTGTAACATATTTTTATTTGATTGGTAGTTAAAACCACTAAGTGGAGGTTAGTGGTGGATCCCACCACACCCTAACATCCCTTGAGATGATATTTTTATGTGGGGACCACTTTAACCCTTAAAATCATCTAACCCCCCTTTAAACCCCTTGAGCTCCCCATAAATGGGGGAAACTCTTGAACTTCCCCATAATGGTGCCAACACACCTAAAGATTAATTAATTCCACAATTAATTATCTTTCTGAAAACTTTTGAATTATTTTTGGAATGCATGGAAATAATAAAATAATAGAGAAGCTATTATTTTATTTTGGTTTGTGATTATTATTGGGTGGAACTTTGAGGGAGGACTTGGGAGATTCTTGGAGAATGAAATCCTCTCCAATGAAGAACGCCCCTCATCTCTGAAGAACGTCGAGCATCATCTTGTTCCTTCTTCAATCAGGGCAAGGAAAGGGAAGCAAAGCCCATGAGGAACGCCAACATCGTCTTCGACTTCACCACCTTTGAACGCCATCCGCCAATGACGAGTACCTCTCTTCCTATTTCGACGTTGTCGGAATGATGTTCGTCTCCCACGACGTCCGCCTTCCCGCGACTCCGTCAAACGACACCAACAGGCAAGGTAGGGGTTTGTTTTGATTAAATTAAATCCTCGTTCCTCGTCGTTTATTATGGTTTGAAGTTGACCAATTATTATCACCTAATGCGGAGGGCGCGGGCTGAACAAACATGGAATGACGTCCCTCTGTTAGTTCTTGTTTGGTAGACGTCGGAGGCGGAGCCGGAAGGGCGCGGTGCTGTCGCACCGCCCCAGAGAAGAACCGCGACCAGGAGGGCCGTGAAAGATGAAAGAGGTTTGGTGCCGTCACTCCACGCCGCGTCGGAGGTGCGGAACCGCAGCCAGGGTGGGCCACGACAAAGGGGTGCGGTGCCGTCGCATCGCACCAGAGAGGAACCGCAGCCGGGAGGGCCGCGACGGTGGTGGAGTGGCACCATCGTGCCGCATGGAGGACAAGAGGACCGCGGCGCCGTCGCGCCGTAGTGGAGGAGCGGTGGCGGCTGGCTGGGCCGACTGCTGTGGAGCCGGTCAAGTGGGACCACCCGGGTCCCGCGGCTCCTAAACCAGCGCAATGTGCCGGTTCTGTTTGACAATCCGGGGGGGGGGGGGCACCCCCTCCCATGCATGGACGGCCAGGCCGCCAAGGCTGGGCCGCCCTTCGGCCGGGCCACCACGGACTAGGCCGCAACGGCCGGGCCACCCTTCGGCCGGGCCGCCATAGGCCGGGATGCCATGGGCGGAGCCGCCACGGCCGGGCCCCCCTTTGGTCGGGCCACTACAGGCCGGGCTGCCACGGCTGGGCCGCCCTTTGGCCGGGCCGCCATGGGCCGGGCCGCCCTCAGGCCAGGCCGCGCCTTCGGGCCAGGCCGCGTCTTCAGGTCAGGCTGTCCCTTTGGGCCAGGCTGCTCCCTTGGTTCGGGCTGCCCACTCAGGCCGGGCCGACCAATCGGGTCGGACCACACCCGTGGACCGGGTCGGTCCGACTGGGTCAGACCGGACCCAGACCCGCTACAACCATTTACACCTTTTAGACCGTATCTTGGGCTACGGGTGTCTGATCGACTAACTGTCTATGATGATGAAATTATTAGAGCGGGACAGATCTTTTGGCATACCCCGATTAAGGTTTGGACACAGTTGGGGTATGGTCAGGTTGGTTTGAACCTAAAAACCAACCGGGCCCCTGGAATGGAAATGCCAATAACTCACAGACCGGGCGTCCGATTGACGCACCATCTATCGCATTGGGTTCCTTATGATGAGACAAAACTACGAGATACATCAACTCGAGAATTAGTGGTAGTTGATGTATCGACACTTTTCTCAAGGAGAAGACCCTCCCGGAATCGAGCGTGCTGTGTGAGAAAATCCCAGGGCTGGCTACGATAGAGATGACAGGATCCTCTGTGGGTTCGACAACGACAATACTGTACCAGGATCCTCCGTGGGTTCGACAACGATGAATTCTATACCGGAATCCTCCGTGGGTTCTACAGCAGTATCTTATGTACTAGGATCCTCCGTGGGTTCGACAATGATGACTTATGTACCAAGATCCTATGTGGGTTCGACAACATTGATATTGTTACAGAATCCTATGTGGGTTTGACAGAGGAGATGATTCAGAGGCTACATATAATCATCTCTACCCCTCTTTTTGTTTTTTATACCTGTGTGAGTTGAGTCTTGTCTTTCAATCATTATCATCAAGGTGATTGACTTTACTTCCTTTGTGGACTGGGTTGTGCTTGGGATTGAGAGTTGGAGCCGGAATATGATTGGTAACTTAGGTATATGTATGGGAATATACCTAAGTAAGGTTGGTTGATACTTCATGATTGTATCTTACTTCTGTGGTTTATACTTAGTGGATTCTAGGAGACCTTCGGGGGTCTCAGGGTCCCCTACTGAGTATTGTTATACTCACCCCTGCATGGGCTTCACCCGCACCTTGTTGTGTTCTATGTAGACGACGAACATAAGTGATCGAGCCTAAGGGTGACGAACGAGAGGCTTCTCAGAGCTGGACTAGACGAGACATACCTCAGGGATGAGTTGTTCAAGTTTGCTACCTACCCTTCAGGTAGGATTCCCTGGTGGATGATCCAGGAGATGTTTTTCCCTTTTTACTTGTACTTGTACTTGTTGTTCAGTTGGGTTTGTATACTGACCCACTTACTTTCAACAAACCTTTTTTTTTTCTATTTTAGTACTTTTTGATTCTACTTTTTGAGTTTAGACTATGTGTGTTATAGGTTTAAAGGAAATTAATTTCCTTTCTACTAGGGATTTGCCTTTGGTGCTAGTCGCCAGCCCCTAGCCTATGGAAGGCGGGCTTGGGGTTGTCACGACACGGGCCCCGAGGACGGGTTGTGAAAAATTGGTATTAGAGGAGTCAGTTCTACCGTAGAACTTGGACTTTGATTCTTGTAAGTGGCAATAGTGTTAAGTGTTTTGGGTGTGGTTATTAGTTTAGGGAAACTGGTGTTGGTGCGGAGGCCGACGTATCCATACACTAGGACTCCGACTTCTGATTTCCAACTCAATACATGAAAAAAACTGATTGCATGTGTGTTTCCTTTGAAAAGTTTTCTTCATGATTACTTTGATCCAAGTCACCAGGTATACTGTTTTAACCGTGGAACACCTGTTTCTTTTCAGGATAGCCCCACAAAGGCAGCCAGCTTGGGTTCTGAGTTTCGTACGAGATGGTAGCCCACCGAGCGATGAGGCCTCAGTGTAGGGCCCCATCACAGTGGAGGTACCAGCGGTACCACTACCCGCTAGGCCACTGATACCACCATCTTCTATAGAAGAGAGTGCATGCCATCTGAGTACGTTGCATGAGTTACAGCACTAGAGGCCGCCTAGGTTACAGGGAGAGATGGACCCACATGCAGCTAAGGATTGGCTGGAGGCTGTCGTGAGAGTTTTCAGATTGGTAGGGACACCAGCCAACCTCATGGTGATCCTTGCTGCGAGTCTCCTACATGCAGCAATAGGAAGATGGTGGAGCCTGATGCTCTAGGTTCATGATGAGGAATCAATACTCTGGGTGGACTTCAAGTGTCTCTTCTGGTCAGAGTTTATTCCATCCACCCTTCGTGCAGTGCAGATACAAGAGTTACTATATCTACAGTAGGGTATCATGATGGTAGATCAGTACTTAGAAAGGTTCACTGACCTCTCGCGCTACTCCACAAATATGGTGTATGACCCATTCTTTAGGTCCCAGACCTTCGAGTAGGGACTCAGGCATGAGATCAGATCTTTGATGATCTCTCTCAACATCCCATCATAGGCGGGGGTGTTGGAGCAAACCCTTCTTGTGGAGAGTTTTCTTGCTGAGAAGACACCAGCTATGAGACCCACCACAGGGCGACACGTAGTAGAATCTTCTGCAACTGACAATAGATAGATGTCGTAGAGGTCTAAGCGTAACATGCCATCAAGTGGATGACCCCAGGATACAAGTTCAGTTGTGTTGGGCACATAAGACAGAGCCAACCATATGAGGAGTAGGCAGTGCTATGCATGCGGCGGGTAGGGTCACATGGCTCGAGACTGCCCGACCTACCATGCAGATGAGCAAAAGATAGTAGAGGGACCTCCCAGGCAGAGGCATAGGTTTGACCATGGTGGTCTGCCGGTAGCAGGCGAACGTGGTAGAGGAACTGACTGAGCAGCAGGTGGTGGACGATGTTTCGAGGCCCTACCACCACCACCACCAGGAGGTCCACCCCGACCACAGGGAGCTGGAGGATAGAGGCAGGCTCAACTCTAGGTAGTCTAGTCCTATGACCACGATATACCTGAGATGATTCGAGATACTATCCATGTCTACTCCACCCTTGCTGTAGTACTTATAGACACAGGTACGAGTCATTCTTTTATTGATGCTGCCCTCATTCGGATCTCAGAGATTCCGATGGAGACATTGGCTCGATCCTTACGACTAGAGACTCCTATGGGAGCAGACTCGATGATTACACACTAGTTACAGTAGTGTGAGATTACTCTAGGAGGTGAGATCTTCGACTGGGATCTCCTCATAGCGGCGTCGAGGCCTTACGACGTCATCTTGGGTATGGACTGTTTATCCATAGTTCATGCTCAGATTGAATGTATTAGGCGGAAAGTGCAGTGTGTCCATGAGGATGGGATGAGGTTTACCTTCACTGGTGAGAAGGGAGACTTTGCAGTGCAAGATGGACATACCTAGAGGAGGGGGCAACCGATCACACATAAGTTGGCTAGTCTCATTCTCAGAGCGGTAGATGTGCAGATTCCTAGTTTTCCTGTTGCGGTGGATCAGTTCACAGATGTTTTCCCTGAAGATGTTCCAGGGCTACCTCATCGCAGAGAGGTGGACTTCTACATTGACCTATACCCCAGGACGACACCGATATCTACTCCAGCTTATCAGATAGATCCTGCCAAGCTTCATGAACTGCGGGTACAACTGGAGGACTTGCAGGGGAAGGGATTTATCCGACCCAGTGTTTCACCTTGGGCATCCTCGATTTTGTTCTCCAAGAAGGCGGATGGGAGCTTGCGACTGTGTGTTGATTATTGGCGCCTGAACCAGGTAACTGTGAAAACAAGTACCCACTCCTGAGGATTGATGACCACTTTGATTATCTCAAGGGAGCACGATGGTTCTTGAAGATAGACCTTAGGTCAGGCTATCACCAGATCAGAGTTCGAGACGAGGATGTGAATAAGAAGGCCTT
Organism: Viscum album; assembly: GCA_963277665.1. Classification (NCBI taxonomy): domain Eukaryota; kingdom Viridiplantae; phylum Streptophyta; class Magnoliopsida; order Santalales; family Viscaceae; genus Viscum; species Viscum album. The sequence continues at coordinate 471,526,424 of OY728132.1, forward strand.
CAGGTGTCATTATGACCACTACAAGTTCTTGGTTATGCCCTTCGGCATAAAAAATGCTCCAGCAGTGTTCATGAGTCTCATGAACAGGATCTTCCAGCCTTACCTCGATCATTTTGTTGCAGTCTTCATCGATGACATACTGATCTACTCGACTACTGAGGATGAGCATGCCTACCATTTGTGGTTAGTACTTTACACACTCTGATAGAACCATCTTTATAGTAAGCTCTCAAAGTTCCAGTTTTGGATTCGATAGGTTCACTTCTTGGGATACGTCATCTCGGAGGTTGGAGTTGCAGTGGATCCGGTGAAGATTGAGGCAGTGCTTGCTTAGGAACCACCCAGGAGTGTGACAGAGGTACATAGTTTTCTGGGACTGGCTGGGTATTATCGGAGGTTTGTGCTAGACTTCTACAGAGTTGCAGCACCGCTTTCAGCATTGAAGAAGAAGGGGAAACCCTTCATGTGGTCAGAGAGATGCCAACAGAGCTTTCAGGAGCTGAGGTAGAGGTTGACTAGTGCACCCATCTTGAGGCTACTAGAGGAGAGAATAGGGTACGTAGTTTACTGTGATGCATCAGGGACCGAACTCGGGTGTGTCCTGATGTAGGATCAAGCAGTGATCGTGTATGATTTTTGGCAATTGAGGCAACATGAGCAGAACTACGCTACCCATGACCTGGAGTTAGAAGCAGTGGTCTTCACCTTGAAGATGTGGAGACACTATCTGATGGGCGAACATTTTACAGTCTACTCTGAACCCCATAGTCTCAGGTATATCTTCTCTCAGAAGGACCTGAACCTGAGACAATTACAATGGATTGAGTTCATCTAGGACTATGAATTTGAGATAGTCTATACTCCTGGGAAGGGAAACATTATAGCAGATGATCTCAGTAGAAGATCAGGATTTTAGTTGCTAGGAGAGGCGACAGAGCAGCTAGCCACGTTGCAGATATACTTTGTGGATAGATATGGATTAACATTTTTGCAGTCTCTCACAGTCACTCATCCACTTCTTTAGTGAGTCAGGGAGGCACAACATGGGAACGTTGAATGTGAGACGTGACGTGCTCAGATATCCACAAGGTAGGCACCTGATGGATTTTCTGAAGATGGGGAGCACGTCATTCTCTTCAGAGGGCGTACCATGGTACCAGTTGCACTTAAGGAGGAAGTGTTGTGGGAGTTCCACACATCTCATTTAGCGGTACATCCAAGAGTGGAGAAGATATATCAGGACCTCTAATGACAGCACTGGTGGCCAGGTATGAAGAAGGCAGTAGCAGAGTTTTTCTCACGATGCCTCACTTGTCAGCAAGTGAAGGTGGAGCACCAGGTTCCAGCAAGATTAGTTCAACCCTTAGATGTCCTAGAGTGGAAGTGGGATGGGATATCCATGGATTTCATTACAGGAATTCCACATACATCTAGATGACATGACTCTATCTGGGTGATTGTTGACCGACTCACCAAGTCGACCCACTTCCTACCTATTAGAGAGCAGGGTTCATTAGAGAGCTTGGGACGCCTCTACGTATGGGAGATCGTACGACTTCATGGTGTGATATCGACGATCATATCCGATCAAGATTCTCATTTAACTTCCCGGCTATGGAAGGGGTTTTAGGAGGCTTTCGGGACACAGATTCGCTTGATCACCGCCTTCCATCCTCAGAAAAATGGTCAGACTGAGAGGACCATTCAGAATCTCAAGGACATGCTCCGTGCATGCATCCTCGACTTCAGTCGCAGCTGGGAGGATCACTTACCCTTGGTAGAGTTTGCATACAACAACAAATACCACTCCACCATTGGGATGACACCTTTCGAGGCACTTTACAGTAGACCTTTTAGATCACCTCTATGCCAGATGGGCCCAGGGGAGTCAGCACTCATGGGAGTAGAGATGGTGTAGGTTACGATGGAGAAGGTGCAGATCATCCAGGAGTGGATGAAGACTGCACAGAACAGGCATAAGTCCTACGCTGATAGGAGACAGAGACCAATGGAGTTCAAGGATGGCAACCATGTCCTCCTACGGGTCTCACCTCGATGAGGTCTATGGAGATTTGGCCGAGGCGGAAAGTTATCTCCGCGATTCATTGGACCTTTCCAGGTCCTCAGCAGAGTAGGCGAGGTGGCTTACCTCTTAGGTCTTCCACCTCAGTTGCACCGACTGCATGACATCTTCCACGTATCTCAGCTGAGGAGATACGTGCATGACCCATCCCACATCATTGACCATAGGGAGCTGGATATCGATGACGGGGTGACTTTCATGGAGGTTCTAGTGGAGATTGAGGATCGACAAGAGTGGGTCGTACATGGACGGTCAATTCCTATGGTGTGCATTCACTGATAGCATAGGAACCTCCATGAGATCACATGGGAGCGGAAGGCTCAGATGCGTGCTTAGTACCCTCATTTGTTTCCTTAGTGTGAGTTATAGCTTATGTGGATGTAAATCCCTGAGGTGGAGAGAATTTAAAGACCTGGAAATTCTGTGGATATTTTTTTTCTTAAATACATGGGAATTTTACGAGTCCGTAGTTTCTGACGGCACTTGATTCTGAGGCCCGATGTGCCTGGAATCAATTTCTGAAGTTTTTTTGGGTATGTTTAGTAAATGAACGAGCGAAATTTTATATCTTTTGAATCGATACTCAGAATTGAAATCCGAGGGCACAGTTTAACTCACAACATTGGTGATTTATTGTGAGACCTCCACCGCAGTTGCGTTCTAACAAGAACAAAAGTTAATTTTGGGGGTTTTCTAAATAAATTAAATAAAAATATGTGTAACATATTTTTATTTTATTGGCGGTTAAAACCACCAAGTGGAGGTTAGTGGTGGGGCCCACCACACCCTAACCTCCATTAGGAGGATATTTTTAGGCGGGGCCCACCCGAACCCTTAAACTCCTCTAATGCCCCTTTAAACCCCTTGATCTCCCCATAAATGGGGGAAACACTTGAACTTCCTTATAATGGTGCCAACACACCTAAAGATTAATTAATGCCCTAATTAATTATATTTTTGAAAACTTTTGAATTCTTTTTGGAATGAAAGGCAATAATAAAATAATAGAGAAGCTATTATTTTATTTTGGTTGATGATTCTTCTTGGGTGGAACTTTGAGAGAGGAATTGGGAGATTCTTGGAGAACGGCATCCTCTCCAATGAAGAACGCCCCTTATCTCCGAAGAACGTCAAGCATCATCTTGTTCCTTCTTCAACCGGGGCAAGGAAAGGGAAGCGACGCCCACGAGGAATGTCGATGTCGTATTCGACTTCCTCACCTTCGAATGCCGTCCAACAATGATGAGTACCTCTCTTCCTCTTCTGACGTTGATAGAACGATGTCTGTCTCCCGTGAAGTTTGCCTTCCCACGACTCCGTCAAATGACACCGACAAGCAAGGTAGGGGTTTGTTTTGATTAAATTAAATCATCATTCCTCGTCATTTATTATGGTTCGACGTTGAAAATTTTTTATCACCTAATGCAGAGGGCGCGGGCTGAATAAACACGAACCGACGTCCCTTCGTTGGTTCTTGTTTGGTTGATGTTGGAGGAGGAGCTGGAAGGGCGTGGTGACGTTGCATTGCACCGGAGAAGAACTGTGACTAGGAGGGATGTGATGGACGAAAGAGGTTCGGTGCTGTCACGCCGCGCCGTGATGGAGGTGCGGAACTGCGGCTAGGGAGGTCCGCGACAAAGGGGTGCGGTGCCGTCGCGCCGCACCGGAGAGGAACCGCAGCTGGGAGGGCCACTACGGTGGTGGCGCAGTGACGTCACGCCGCGTGGAGGATAGGAGGACCGTGGCACCGTCGCGCCGCAGTAGAGGAGCAGTGGTGGACGATCGGGCCAACCGCTATGGAGCCCGTCAAGCGGGACCACTCGGGTCCCACGGCTCCTAAACCGGTGCAATACGCCGGTTCCGTTCGACAAACCGGGGGGGGGGGGGGGGGGGGCACCCCCTCCCACACGTTGCCAACCGGGCCGCCACAGGCCGGGCCGCCATGGGCTGGGCCGCCACGGCCGGGCCACCCTTCGTCCAGGCCACCACAGGCCGGGCCGCTACAGGCTGGGCCGCCATGGGGCGGTCCGCCATGGCCGGGCTGCCCTTTGGCCAGACCACCATGAGCCAGTCCGCCATGGCCGGGCTGCCCTTCAGCTGGGCCGCTATAGGCTGGGCTGCGCCTTCGGGCCGGGACGCGCCTTCAGGCCGGGCCGCCCCTTTGGGCTGGGCCGCTCCCTTGGTTCGGGCCACCCACTCGGGTCGGGCCAACCAATCTGGTCGGGCTGCACCCACAAACTGGGTCAGACCCCAGTTCGGACTAGGTCAGGCCAGGTCGGTCCGACTGGGTAAGACCGTACCCGGACCCACTACGACCATTTACACCTTTTAGCCCGTATCTTGGGCTATGGGTATCCGATCAACGAACTGTCTGCGGCGATGGAATTCTTAGAACAGGAAATATCTTTTGGCATACCCCGCTTGAGGTTTGGATGCAGTTGGGGTATGGTCAGGTTGGTTTGAACCTAAAAACCAACCAGGCCCCTGGAACGGAAATGCCAATATCTCACAGACCGGGCGTCCGATTGACGCACCGTCTGTCGCTTTGGGTTCCTTATGATGAGAAGGAACTACGGGATACATAAACTCAAGAATTCATGGTAGTTTATGTATCGACACTTGGATCGAGGGGCGGACCCTCCCGGAATCGAGCGTGCTGTGTGTGAAAACCCTAGGGCTGGCTGCGACAGAGATGATAGGATCCTTCATGGGTTTGACAGTGACGATACTGTACCAGGATCCTCCATGGGTTCGACAAAGATGAATTCTATATTGGGATCCTACGTGGGTTCGAAAACAGTATCTTCTGTACCAGGATCCTCCGTGGGTTTGACAGTGATGACTTCTGTACCAGGATCCTACATGGGTTCGACAGCACTGATATTGTTCCAAGATCCTATGTGGGTTTGACAGAGGAAATGATTCAGAGGCTACATCTAATCATCTCCACCACTATTATTGTGTTTTATACCTGTGTGAGCTGAGTCTTTTATTTCAATCATTATCATCGAGGTGATTGACTTTACTTCCTTTGTGGAATGGGTTATGCTTGGGCTCGAGAGTTGGAGCCGGACTGTGATTGGTAACTTAGTTATATGTATGGGCATATACCTAAGTAAGGTTGGTTGATACTTCGTGATTGTATATTACTTCTATGGTTTATCCTTAGTGGATTCTAGGAGACCTTTGGGGGTCTCAGGGTCCCCTACTAAGTATTGTTATACTCACCCCTACACGGGCTTCGCCCACACCTTGTTGTGTTTTATGCAGACGACGAAAAATAGCGATCGAGGCTGAGGGTGATAGATGAGAGGCTACTCGAAGCTATAATAGATGAGATGTACCTCATGGAGGAGTTGTTCGAGTTCTATACCTACCCTTCAGGTAGGATTCCTCGGTGGACGATCCAGGAGCTGGTTTTACCTTTTTACTTGTACTTGTACTTGTTGTTCAGTTGGGTTTGTATACTATCCCACTTACTTTCATCACACCTTTCTTTTATATTTTAGTATTTTTTTCTTCTACTGCTTGAGTTCAGACTGTGTGTGTTACAAGTTTAAAGGCAATTCCTTCCCTTTCTATCAGGGATTCACCTTTGGTGCTAGTCACTAGCCCCTGGCCTATGGAAGGCGGGCTTGGGGTAGTCACGACACGGGCCCCGAGGATGGGTTGTGAAAAAGGGACTCTGAATTATACCTCATTAATTAAATATATCCATATCTAATCGAGTCATTAGTGAAAGTTAAGAAGTAAGAATATCCACCTCTATATTCTACTAGAAATGGTCCACATATGTCAGTGTGTACCAATCCTAGAATCTTTGTGGCCCTTTCACCCTATCCACCAAATGGTGGTTTGGTCATTTTCCCTTGTAAACAAGTGTGACATATATCAAGTGGTTTTAACTCAGAAGAGTCTAAATATCCATCTTGAAAGAGCTTTGTCAAACTCTTATCATCTACATAACCGAGACGGTGATGCAACAACTGGGTGTTGTATGAGTTATGTAAACTTGGTTCATTATCAATTTCCAATACTTGGTTCTCATAATTTAATACATACAGATAGTTATTTAAATTCATCATACCATAACATATGTTTTCCTTATAAAAGTAACAACATTTATTTCCAAACTTGAAAATAAATCCATCTATATCTAAACTTGATACAAAAATTATGTTCTTTGTAACACTTGGTACATAATAACAGTCATATAAAACCAAAATCATCCCGGTTGGAAACTAAAGGTGGTAGTCACTAATGGAAAGAGCATCCAACATCAAACTATTGGAAACTCACAGATCCACCTCTCCTCTGGAAATTTTCCGAAATCTACTTGGTTCCTGCATTTGAATACAAATATGAGCACCAAAAACTATATCTAATACCCAATGTGTAAAAATGGAAATATTTCACTCAATAATGAATGCACCTTTGGATTCCCCTTTCCTATGAGTTCAGTTTCTCTTCCAATGGACCGACTTGCCACATGCAAAGCATACTGCCCCCTTTTACTTACCCTACATTTGGATCTTCTTCTTCTTGGTCGGACGGTTCTTGGTAGCTTTAGACTATTTGTAAATGTTAATCCCATTTTCCTTTCCCTTCCTCTTCTTATTTACCATAAGGACTGAGGGTTTTTCATGCCCTATGTCCTTATCCACTTGGTTAATTGGGGTCAAAAGTTTCAATAAGCTATTTTCATTATTTCTCATATTATAATTCACAATAAAATTAGATAAGGCCTTGTGAAATGATGGTAGTACGAGATCTGTATGCAAATAATTTGGGAATTTAATCCCTAAGATTTATAGATGATCAATGTATCCAATAAGCTTGACTACATATGGTCCAGTTGGCACAGAATCTCCAAGATTAGTAGTGAAAAATAATTGGATATATCATACCTCTCATATCTTGCCTTATCTTAATAGAGATCTCAAAGGTGATACATCATGATATAAGCATCCATTTCCTCATTTTTCTTCAAGGGATCATTGGTCATGGATGATAGCATGAGGAACTGAACATCCGTAGCATCATTCAGATGTTTCTATTGCACAGAGAGTTCATTATCACTCACCTTATTTCTAGGCGCAACAGGTAAAGGCTCTTCCAACACATAAAGTTTCCGCTCATGGTGAAGGATAACCCAAAGGCACCTTTGCTACTCCCATAAATTAGTGCCAATGAGAAGGTTTTCCTTCTCAAGTATGGATCACAATGATATGTTTGATGTCACTTTGATTTATATTTCTAAAAATTAAGATGAACTGAGTTTTAGTACTTTATCTTAATAAATTTAGAAAAATAAATAAATAAATTAATATTTATTATCCACCCACTATTTTGTCGAAACCCAATAGCCCTCACCATTGGATTTGGAATATCCTGTTGCTTGGACATTCTAGCAGTAAGGATCTATATTTTCCTTCTCATTACCCCAACCAGGGTTGGTAAATTAACTTGAAAGGTTTTAGGTAGGAATTAAAAATTCCAACTGCATTAAATCACTTCTCCTTGATCTGTTGAGTGGACTCACCAATCCTAAAATCCTTAATTTTGTATTTCCTCTACCCTTGCCTCTCAGTTACACCAAGTCCTACTAGGGAAGTCAACCCTTTATGTAACCTAATTTAAGTCAACCCAAAACCTCAAATTATAATACCCTAATAATTGAAACAACCCCAACTAGGGTTGGTCAAACACTTTGAACTATGGTTTGATTCTAACTGAAGTAATAGAAGGATATACCAACTAAATATTTAATTGAGAGATTTTATCCTTTATGTGTAAATTGACACTTATTATCTTTTCACATGCTTGTTAATATTAAGTGGGATATACTTAAGTGACTAACCATGTATAAATAATATTTATGCAAAATCCATTTTATTTTAGTTCCATCTTGTATGCTTGTTAGTTCATTAATTATGTGATCACATCAAACATCCATAATGAGTAACCATACAACTAATAGAAGTAAAATAAAAGGTATGATCATGAGATTTACTATTGGTTAGTTTATCTAGCGGTTGATAAACTAACCCTTACCTAAGGGAGAAACACATTTAACCATTTAAGGTTCATGTTTATAGCTTTCCACCTATCCACCTTTGTATCTCCTTGGATTGGTTTCACCTCAGTTCCTAACTTAAATTGCCTCCACTAGCTTAGGAGATCTATCCATTACGTATACTTTTAACTGACACATATGTGAGGGGTAAAAGGGGGTTTACATAAAAGAAACCATGGGCACACATTCCCTACATATTAATGAGGAGAAGGTACACAAGCAAACAATTTTAATTTTATAAATAAATTAAAATGGAACCAATCACATACAAAGGTCTAGTCTAGCTCATGATCATCCACATACATGAAAATAATTATGAATTTAAAAAAGATATAATTCAATTATTTAATCATTCTTATTAAGATAAATTATGCTCGAATTAATTAATGATTATCTTCAATTAATCAATCCTTTTTATCCTAATTCTTTTATGATTTTCCTTGAGATTCTCATCCATAACCTTGTACATAACTTGTACCTTGGAGGCAAACCAGTGAATACCCATCCAAAACTACCCAGCATGTATTTATACTTATATACACTCTATTCTTTGGGACATGTAGCATGCATGCAAAATTATAATTGTAATACAACTCATACATGATGTGTAGATATTTGACCATTACATAGATGTTAATTAAACACACACACACACACACACACACATATATATATATATCAAACACCTATCAGTTGTTTTTTCCCATATTTACACCCAAAATAAGGTACATGTCTCAAGGGTTACATAATATAACAATAAAATTTTAAATCTGTGTAATCTGGAACAGTACACGGTGTGCAAATCCGACTACACGATGTGTACCCTCCTCACCATCCATCCTAAGTACATACCTGGGGAAATGGTGTGTGAGGTGTACTTCATAAATTTTTAGAGTACATGGAGTGTCCAGTGAGCCACACGCCATGTAGACTCTGCATTACACAGTTACTAGTTGGGTAAGCCATGTATGGGATACATGAATTAACCCCGACCTGAAGGGACTATACTCCATGTCTAGTGGGCCACACAATGTGTAGTTCAGATGACTATTCACTAGTCTATCTTGGTCAACATGCGGTTTAATAATTAACTACACCACATGTCATTAATTCAAATGGATTGAGTAATTGCTGAATTACTCCAGGCGCATTGAACACAACTACATGGTGTGTAATCTAGATTATATACTGTGTGTGGTATATTACACGGTGTGTAATTCCAAATACACGGTGTGTACTATTGTGTTACCTAGAAATAATCATTGGTGCCTCTTGATGAGATCCTCGATGTAATTTTAATCCACAAAATCATTCATTTCTGTTAGATCTATGAGAAACGAAATAAGAAGAATAGATCTCAAAATTCAAATTACAAGAATGATAAAAATTGAATTGAAAAACTAAATTATTAAAGTGTAAATCATAAATGAATTATTTAAATAATTATAAATGAAAATATGACCACTATGATACCACTTGAAGGTTTCAGGTATAGAGGAAGCACAAGATGGGCATGTACCCAACTTTTTCAAATTTCCATGATCGATGATTAATCCAAGATTGGTATGATGATAAATGCCAGTATCCACAAAATTGAATCAAAGATAAAATAAAAAGGAGAGAACCCATAACCAATAAGAAAGGATCAACATATTTTGATTATAATTAATTTAATTAAATTAAAGAATTACCTTCAAGGTGATTCTTTCTTCATTGAGTTGTTCGACCGTGAGTCTGAGGTGTGTCTTTATTGAAATGTATAATCCAAGGATAGGAATACTCTAGTGGTGATCAAAAAATTCTCCACTTATCTATAGATGTCGCTGAAGGAGTCTCTGGGTGATAGAACAAAAGATCCTTGCACTTGTGATGTCCTCCTTTGATCACCTTAAGAATCACTTCTAAAGAATTCTCCTAGATCCGATGGAGGAGGATCTCTCTCATTCTTGAGAGTGTTCATGGAGAGGTAAGAGTTCTCTAGGATCAAGATCTTTTCTCCAAGGATGTTGTGCACAAAACCATTAGTTAATCGGTGGGATGACCCCTTGACTAATTAGAGAATAATAACATAATGGGGAATTTAATTCACCAGGTAATAATAAATAATTAGCATAAGTGCCATTACTTATTTTATTATTCCATGTGAAACCCCATGTCAAATAATAATAACAATGATATTACTTCAATGACATGTTATTAACTTTCATGTTATATTTAAATATTATTTAACCAAATAATATTTAATATTATTTCTCACCAGACCCATAACTTGGTCATCCAATCCTCCTAAATATTTACCGGGCCTTGAATAATGACTATTTATTTATTAAACAAATATAACTGCATTATTCACTGATAAATAAATATTCTGTCTGAAATATATTATCTCAAATAACTAGAGATGAAATAAATGTGATCAGACATACTTGAATAATTATTAAACTACAACCAAGAATAATATTTATTCAACTTGTTAAATAATAAATAATTTAACTAAGATACTGTATACACTTAGTGTGTGACCCACTAGGACACTTTCTCATTGGCATTAGGAGGGCTTTCCTAAAGTACAAGATTACTATCTAGCAATGGGTCAAGGCACCCAATAGAAAGAAGTTTATATTACAACAACATGCCACCTCATATGAATTATTACTATAGAATATAATCCGTTTGACCAGATATATCCAATCAAGCGGGTTGCATGAGAGTTCCATCAACCCATGTGATCAATTTTTCATTCTTTGAATTCCCAGAATTGAACTTGCCTAGAGAAAACCCTGGACATGGATTTAGTTAGGCTATATCATTTTCATCAAAGGTCCTGAGATATCTACTTTCGTAGAAGTGAAAAATCCTTTCTTGTATTATTCATTAATACAGTATTACTCGTGATGCACCCAACATATCCTACCTCACCATGAATATTTATCATAACAGTTTTCATCAATACATCTATGTGAACAATTCAAAATACCCATTAATAATAATCTTAAATTATAAGGACCAATACACACATATGTAGATAGAAACATCCAATGACACTTATGAATGTTGATTTCCTACTAGCAGGTCTTGTTCTCATAATATCCTCCTGGATATTAACAAGGGAGCACTCCATGAGAAGGTGCCTCAAAGTTTAATGATTCCCCACCCTTGATAGCATGTATAATTTTTGTCCCTTAAAATGATATCATCTGTCCATTGAACATATATTCAAGAATTTTGTAATGGCACTTCTGAGTTCTCATCATAGAAAGGATCCACTATGACCTTTTAGTGCGGCATCTATTCTTAGGACATTATCACATACTATTTCACATAGAAGAACAATCATGACATGATAAGGAGTTTATTAATATTCATCTAATGAATAAAGGTTTATCATAGAGTAAAAATAAGTTGGTTTCTAGGGTACCAAATCTAATACAGGGAATATAGTGATGTATTTCCCAAAGAGTCACTTGGACTTCTCTTAGATCGTGAGGTAGAGTTATCAATATAACTTATACCCAGTGCCACTACTATCTCCAAATACCCCTATAGGATGGCCTCAATTAAACTAGTGGATTTAAATAAATAGATATAAGAGAATTTAGACAAAGTGTTCATGCTCCCTAATGCATCAACTTGGGATGCACCAATTCTCTTTTTCAATAAGAAATATGGATCAATGTGGTTGTGTATCGATTATCATAAGCTAAAAAAGATCACAATACCTCTACCAATGATTGATGACTTGTTCGATCAACTTCAGGGAGCTTAGTTTTCCTTAAAGGTGGATCTTCATTCTAGATATAATCAACTAAAGGTGAATAAGGAAGATATTCAGAATACAACCTTCAATACAAGGTATGGACACTTTGAGTTCATAGTGACACCCTTCAGACTTACTAATTCCCTTGAAATATTCATTTATTTGATGAATAGAGTCTTTAGAGACTACCTAGACAAATTCACGGTAGTCTTTATCGATGATATTATCATCTACTCCAAGAGTAAGTAGGAACATGAAGAGTATTTAAGGATTATTTTGGTGATATAAGGAAGGATAAAATGTATTATTAGTTCATTAAGTGTCATTTTTGGATGCGACATGTCACTTTATTGGGTAACATGATCATAAGTGAGGGGATTTTTATGGTCCCTTCAAAAATAAAGGCAATTAAGAAATTGAACAGACCCAATAGTGTCACAGAAATACTTAGTTTTCTTAGATAAACCGGGTACCACTAACATTTTTGTGAGGAATTTATCACAATTTTCTATCCTAACAACTAATTTAACATAGAAAGGGATAAATTATGTCCATATGGAAGAATGTGAGTAAATATTTAAAGATCTCAAGAAGAGGATAATCACTATGCCTATACTCACACTACCAACAAGTGGAGAAGGTTTTGTGATATATAACGATGCTTCAAATAAATTATTGGGTTAGGTAATCATGTAGAATAATAAAGTGATAGCCTATGCCTCATGAAAATTTAAGATCCACGAGTAAAACTACATAACACATGATCTGGAGTTAACATCTATGATCTTTTCTTTGAAGATGTGGTGGAACTACCTCTTTAGTGAAAAGTGTGATATATATACTAATCAAAAGGGTATAAAGTATATATTCACATAGAAAGATATCAACATGCATAAAAAAATATGGTTAGAGAGGATCAAAGACTTTGATTTCTCTATTAACCACCATCCTAAAATGGCGAATAAGGTAGCTAATTCTCTTAGTAAAAAAGAACCCGCTACTCTATCTATGATGTGGATTGAGAAAGATCCTATATTATTAGTTATGAGAAGGATGGATTTGTAAATCATAATGGTAGGGAATAAATCCTACCATTCCCCAATTATTTTTCAACCATATATCCAAGATAAGATTAGGAAAGCACAAAGGAAAGATTTAAAGCTTAAAAAGAAGGTAAAACCAGTAAAGGAAGGAAATATTCATGATTTCCACATAGATGAGAATGGTTTCATTCAATTTTTAACTATAATTTTTGTGCCTACATAACTATATATAAGGAAAGATCTATTGGAAAATACACATAGCTCATCTTTCTATATCTATCTTGGAAGTACCAAGATGTACCATGATCTTCGTGTGAAGTTTTGGTGGGACAACATAAAGAAATAGATAAATGATTACACCTCAAGTGATTGGTATGTCATCAAGTAAAATTAGAGTGAAAAAATATAAGGGGATAATGAAACCATTTCCCATAACCACATGTAAATGGGAGAACATCACCATGGAATTCTTCACTGGTATCCTAAAGACATCTAAAAGAAAAAATGTAATATGGGTTGTAGTGGATATACTCACCAAAAATTATCACTTTATCACCATTCAAGACGATTTATCACTGAAAAAACTTACTAATATATATGTAAAGGATGTGGTGAGGCTAAATGGGATTCTACTTTAAATCATTTATAATTGTAATCCAAGGTTCACATCTAAATTATAGGGAATTATTCAAAATGATTTGAATACTAAATTGAATTTCAGTATAACCTTTCACCCCCAAACTGATGATCAATATGAAAGGACTATTCAGATGCTGGAGGAAATTATTATAGCTAGATCAATGGAATTTAAATATTAATGGGATCAACATATTTCATTAGTTAAGTTCTCATACAACCACAAATTCCACTAAAGTATTCAAATGAATCCATATGAATAGCTGTTTCAGAAGTGATGTAGAACTCTTACTTGTTGGGATGAAGTTGGGAAATGAAAGATACTTGGACCTGATCTTCTACAAGATATTACATAGAACCTTTAATCCATAAAAAACATATAAAATATTCTCATAGTATGAAAAAGAGTTACACTAAAAACCATCGATGGGACTTGTAGTTTGTAGCTGGAAACAAATTTTTCCTTCGAATATCACCATAGAAGGGAGTCATGTAGTTTGGAAAGAAGGGAAATCTCAACCCAAGGTACATTGGCAACTTTTAGATCCTTGATCACATAGTATAAGTGACCTATCAGTTATCACTTCCACCAAATATAGTTCAAGTTCATGACGTGTTCTGTGTATCTCTTCTGAGGAATTACATACCAGCTCCCTCACATGTACTAAATCTAGAGGTGGTACAACTGGAGAATGACCTCTCTTATAAGGAGCATCCAATGAAGATCTTAGACCATAGAGATAATTTTCTACACAATAAGGCATATCACCTTGGCAAAGTGTTATGGTGGAACCATAAGTATGAAGTGGCGATGTGGGAACCAGATGAAACAATGAAACATAAGTACCCTCATCTATTCTCAACTAAGAATATGAGTTGAAATTTTGAGGAATAAATTTATAAAAGGGGGAGGATATAATGACCAAGTTTTTATTAGTAATATTTATTTCTTGAATAAATGTGTGTTGTATTATATTATATAATATTATAAAAAATATAGACAAACCAACAAAAAATTTATCTCATTAATAAATATCATTAAATTAGTCAACTAAGAAACCAATTAAAATTCCTAAAATTACAATTGGACAAAAAATATAAAATATAAAACCTAAAATGAGAAAATATGGATCACTCAAATCTGCTAAAATCATCACCCCCACAACCAAAACTATAAAAATGAAGAAATTTTTTAGTAAACCAATAAAAATCTTAGAAAATGAAAATATATAACCTTGGGAGGAATTGTAGTGAATATTGATTGAAATAATTAAGTGGTATATATAGGAGGTAATTATAACATTGTAATAGTAATGTGACCGTTGTAATAGTAATATGTCTGTTAGGAATAGTAACCTGACCATTAAGAATAGTAACATGACCATTGGAATAGTAATTTTACCTCAAAATAATAAATTATGATGTAAATAATATCTATCATGATTAATTTATGTAAATATAAATATTATAATTAAAAATAAATAAATATTATGATTAAAAAACTGAAGTAAAATATAAGCATTTTTAATAAATTATATTTTAAAGTATTTTGTAAAATCATAATTTTTATATTAAAAATTAAAAATACAAATGTTAGAAATTTATTTTGATAAAATAAATATCATTTTTGAAATCATAACATTTAAATTTTCCAAGGGTGGTTTTTTGGTAATTTTCAAGAATACTTTAATTTTCAGGTGAATTATTAAAATACAGTTTTTCACATAACTAGTGTATCTTAAATTACATCATTAAAGATATAATAATGAACTAATAATTTATATAAATTTAGGTTAGTCCATTATATATTTAATTTCATAAGTGATTTATTAAAATAAAATAAAGTTAAATTTCAAACCTAAAAAACATTTTCCAAAACCTAAAGTCAAAAGTGATCTGTTAAAATAACAATTTTTCTTTCTTTCCATTTTCCTTTTTGATAAACTAATTAATTAGAATTATAAAGATTTTTATAGTCTTAAAAAACATTATATTATATTTATATATGATTTATATTGTAAAAATTTCACTATTATAAGTTTTACCTTTGTTATATTATTTTATTTAATATTTTATTGTAAAAATACCCCTCTCTTCAAGTATAAATAACCCCACTCCATCCCCTTAAAAAAACACTCACCCACACTTTACAAAGACTAAAATCTACCAAAATAATTCCTATCAAGACCATTATAATCCTTAGGGACATTTTGAAGTAATCCAACTTCAAATATCAAGGGAGTTTTAGTGTCGTACAAGAGAAGCTACACTGAAGATTAAGTAAGTTTCAATTAATTTTTCTCTTTTTTTTCACCACCCTTTCAAAAAAAACCTTATAAGATTAATTATAAATTAATTTAACATTATATTAATGATGTTAACTTACTGTAAGTATCATAGTTATTATATATGTAAATTTTAAAATCCTCTTTCTGCTCTTTCGATAATGTCCCATTAAAGGCCAATTAATCACCTATAGAGAAATTACCATGTAAATTCTTATAACAATCTTGATGGATGGAAATTATGAATTATATATAATATATAAATATTTAATTACCTATATTTTATGCTTCTAGAGTTAATTATACTTATGTATAGATGACTTTGAATGAAAATAGTGAAATTGAAATAAAATGGAAAAATTTAATGAAAACATGATATCAAAAAATTTCATGTTTACTAAAGGGTATTATAAAATAGAATCCAATAATTATAATGGATAAATATTGAAAAAAATGAACATAATTTAATTTTTTAACTATGTTTTAATAATCCTATGTTTATTATTCAGGAGGCAAAAAAGCGACAAAATAAAGTGGGATTTAAGGTAAGGGGATTATCAAACCCAATTCCTTTATTTGGGTTGTCTTCTATTCCATAGTATGAATGTTAATATTATTTACTTCAAGTGTAAGTTTTGTTTTATTTCTGGTATATACATATTCCTACCATGTCAAATTTTTTTCTAAGAAAATCCTTTTTTCAAAGTAACTTCAATTACCAAAACATTGTATTTTTGTCCTCTTGAAAAGCATCTTGTCCACTCAAGAAAAATGATGTTTTAAGTAAAAGTATGATTTTAATTATTCATTTGGGAACCAAAATGTTTATTAATGAAATTATTATTTATGAAATCCTTATGAAACCTATTCTCTTTCTTGGGTTTATTTCATAACTATGATTATTATACGTTCTATGTGGCATGCATGATTATGCGCATTTATGATGTGATATGTGGGACCAAAATTATATATCCATCCAATTCATTCATTAATGTGATGTATCTCATGATATTATATAAAATATACATGAACATGATGCTATATTTGTTCAAAATTATTATTTTTTGATTTGTGAACATATGTTATGCGTGAACATGATGCTAGCTTTGTTCATAACTATGTGTGGTATTTGACCACTAAGACATGATGTTTCATTTTATGAATTTCCACATTCCATGCTTTTATCAAATTTTTCCCTCATGATTATGATGATGATACTATGATTCTTATTTGATGATGATGATTATACTCACCCATGTTATATTGATTGATGTCCCTTATTCACCCGCTTACTAGGATTTTAGCTCACCCCTTTCATTGATGCATATCCTCAGGTGATTACTTATAATTAATAGAATGTGAAGTACAATAAGACGATGAAGAATAATTAATTAAATAATGTTTAAATTATATTATGTAAAAGTGGTGTTTGAGCCTAATTTACCCAATATCCTAAACCTTTGGATCTTGGATTATATCTCTATTATGTTTTTTATTTTAAAAATGATGTAATAGTTATGCAATGAAAAAGTTAGGTTTCTATAGTGAGTGTTCATATGAGATTTTAATTTCTATGACTAAAAAATATCTCTTCAGGGGACTTAATGTGTTATAAGATACATCTATTGATATGTGATCTCACTTTTATCAGGACAGAGCTTAGAGGGTCACACACAAAAGCTTATTCAGAAGCTTGAAAAATTATAATGAATTGGAGTTTAGGAAATGGTGGGACTCGTGGTGGGTGTTGGGTAATGTCCTAGATTAAAGGATCATAAAAAATAAATAAATTCAATACGGTTAAATTTTATAATAACAAGTGTTGAATTTATTCTCTCAATGTATTCACAAGTTTTTAAGTGAATGTAGAGAAAAAATATTCTATGAATGAATAATTATTCAAGGTTATTTAAATATTATTAAGAGATATGAGTCAAGTTAAAAAATCATATTTTATCATGTGAAATTATTTTAATGTTACAAGCGTGTGATAAGATAGTCTCCATATTTACAAAAAGTTTTAAGTGTCATTCATGATATTTTTGGGATTATTTAGGAGGTTAAACTTGTCAGAGGACCAAGGTGAAATTTCTGAGAGTTTTTAACCAACCTATTTAAGCTATAAAAATACTATATTTTATTTATATTCACCCCATAAATTTGAGATATCATATCTCATCTATCCTATATCCTAGAGAGAGAAGTAGACGTTATGAGCATCCCGATCTATGTTTTCCTTCCTAGATTGAAGGAATGATGTTTCAGTTATCAATATTACATAAAATGCATAATTTATTCTCAATTATAAAACTAATATATCAATGATCAATATAATAGTAGGATTTCAAAGATGTGTGGATTATCTAGAGGGTTCTAGTTTTAGTTCCTTAAAATGATGATATCTGATAGTTAACAAAATGCATTTTAGATCAAAATTGAATGAGGTGTAGTTTTTATTTTAATTTATAGTTTATATTTTAATTTTTTGTGCTTAATTAATTCACATCAGATCCATAGGTTTATGAATAGGTTTGGTTTTTATAATGATGAATTTTGATGTCGATTTTAGTGTAATGTTTTTAAACTTTCACACTTTTCACACTTGTGTTGCATGCTTGGTACCCCTATATTCATGGTAAAAGTTTGGTTTATTATACATGATAAGTAATAGTTCATCAAGAAGTTGAACCTATTTGGTCTCAGAACAAATGTTAGTGAGTGACCAGGATCAAGATGGTTTCTCATTAGTGCTTTTTATACTCATGGTTTCCAGAGATGTGGGTGGAGTCCCTATTGGAAGTGGTATAGATGGGGAACTTGGGGATGTCATTCCATGTGGATCAAGAGTTATCATAGATTCTCCAACTTTAAGTCTTATGGTGGAATTTCCATTCCTATCATGTTCTATGACTCTCTAGACACTAACTCATGTAGTAAGTCTTACAACATAAATAACACTGGTAGATTGTGAGAAACTACACCATCAATTTCATCCCATTTCCACTCCAAATATTCATAGAAAAAATATCTACACATAAATAGAGTTTATAGGGAAAAGTATCATATAAGATATGGAATTTATAACCTTACCCTATACCAAGGTATAAAATGGTTTGGTTACAATCATCAAGTTTTTTTTATGTTGTGACACCATTACCTTTGCATGAGTCATGCATTCTAGCACCCTCAAATGAGACATATGGGGTTTCCTTCTAGTCTAGGATTCAAATGGCGTGTATTATAGCAATGCCTTTATCAAAAAACAATTTAATAGGTTTACTACATGTCTCACCGCCTCAATCTAGAATCTTCTAGGGACATGTATGCTCTTTAGTAGAGACCTCATTGTAACCATGAAAGTGAGATTCCTCAAATCTACCACATTATTCCATTTTGAAGTGTATGGTGAAGTGAGATGCCTCTCAATTCCAAATTCCCAATAGAGGATTATGAATTCATTATAAATTAATTCAACACCAAAATCTATCCTTAACATCCTCACCTTATTCTTAGAATAATTCTCTACTAGAAGTTTGATTTTCTTGAATATGGACCAGTATTGAGTCCTTACTTTATGATGTAAACCCACATACAATGGCTATAATCATAAAAAATTTAAAAGAAATATGTGTTACTAAAAAAAGTTCAGGGTGTGATTGGTTCACACATATCAACGTGAAATAGTTCCAAAGGTTTTTTCACTCTAAATTTTTCTTGGGTCGGGAAGGATCTGCTTATCTGTATGGTGATAAAACTTCCATTACACTGCTTGTTTGAGCATGTAATCACTAAGAGTCCAAATCCATGTTGGGTAATCTAGGATCTCCATGAAACATAATGGACTATAGGTTTCTATATAGAACTTTTATAACTAGCTCGATGAACACCTCACAATCATCAAAAGTGAACATCTTCTATTATATATCTTCATGGTATCACTAACTATCGCCAACCCATTCTCATCCTCCATCACCTGTCAAGACTTATAATATTTTTTTAAAAATCTTGGTATGTAATATATCAAAATAAGAACACATTTATAATTATTCTTTTGTTAGAACAAGATGGACCCTTTTCCCATTATCCATATAGTGGATCCATCACCAAATTTCACCTTATTAGTGATACTCTCTTCTAGATCCTAGAACCTCACTATATGTCCAACAATATGGTCATTGAACCTATTTTAAAGATAATATACATTAGTGAATACATGTTACTCCTCAATTATATACAATTTCAACACAAAATTTTCTTTATTTAGTTGCATGATACCTTGTTGTTCCTTCCTATAATGCATCTCCTCTTGAGACCCCAATAACTTTAACATTAGTTATTCATCATAGGTTTTGGATATATAACCTAAAGACTTATATATATATATATGATATATATAATCCATATTTTTACTTACATAAAATTATGATGTTCATGAATGAATAGGGTATATCGATCTATGCAACTGGTGGTTTTAGCTAAATGATAAACCATTATCATTTAGTGATTCTACCATACATTATATCATTAAAAGGAGTCATTTCATATGATAAAACACATGGGATGATTTTAAATTAATGTTATGGATTCATGTACTAGAAATATCATTTATTTATGCAATATAATGATAGAATAAATGTGACAGTACCTAAGGATAATCCTCGGGTGTTCTATAAAGCCGATGTTATGAGATGGCAATGTGTAGTTGTTCAAACATTGCTCAGATGAGTCTCTTATAAACCCAAATCTCTATTTATCTTATTACTTATACCCTTATAGGTTCTATAATTTCATGTAGGAAGGATATATCCCATTTTAATGTTAGATGATATAACATAGCCCATGGATACCTTCAAAGGTGGGATATCCTCTGGCTTCCACTTTTGTGATCTTTATCAAACACATTGAAAAAAGATCAAGGAAATTGTATAAATTTATTCAGTGTAAGGTAAACCATTTATAGAGTTATTAATTTTCAGTTTTTATATAGATTTATATTTCATGGATGGTAGGTTCTCAAAAAGGGATTTTAATCTCTTATGGTTGATTTGATAATTATTATTGGAGCTTAACAAATCCCAACAATGGTATAAAAGTGATCCCATGATTTATATTTATAAAATCATGTTAAAAAATGAAAAAAATAGAAAATAATAGCATCATGCATTTGAATTCTAAAAGTTTTGTAGAAAATGATTTATCTTTACACATAAGAGTTATGTATAAAGGTCATTACATTCTACCATTACATCGAGCGATCCACATGAGAGTTGGTCAATTTTACCCTTATACAGAGTAGTCTACATAAGGGTCCTCTCTAGATACCTTTACTGTCACGACCTGCCCTCGGGGTCCGTGTCGTGACTACCCCAAGCCCGCCTTCCATAGGCCAGGGGCTGGCGACTAGCACCAAGGCGTAAATCCCGATAAAAAGGGAAGGCATTGCCTTTGTAAAGTAGACAAACACTACAGAGTAAGAAAGCGGAAAGTAAACACTAAACAAAAGCAGAGTACAACTGAAAGTAAAGTACAACTCGAAAGGGAAAACAACAACTGAAAAGTAAAAGCCGCTACACCGAGCTGTCCACTGGAAATCCCACCTGAAGGGTGGGTACAGATAGCTCCTCTGCTCCACGGGTCCCGCCGTCCGCTCCGAGCACGTCCCGCCCAGTGGTCCACCTCCGGGTACCGTCCCGCTCTGCAAGCCTCAGCTAAGGTCAACGCTGTCCGTCGTCTGCAACCAACACAACGTAGTGCGGGCAAAGCCCGTGCAGGGGTGAGTAAAAGCTACTCAGTAGGGACCCCGAGACCCCTGAAGGTCTCTCAAATCCACAAAGGATAAACCACGAAGAAAGGAACAATCACGGAGTAATAACCGACACTGCTTAGGTATATTCCCATACATATACCTAAGTCATCAATTTCAAATACGCTCCAACCTCCGAGCCCAAGTACAACTCAGTCCACACAGGAAAGTAAACGTATTCCACACAGGAAAGCAAAACGTAATCCACACAGGATTGCACAACACAATCCACACAGGAAAGTAACAGATTCAGCTCACACAGGTATACATCTTCAAAGGATGATAAAGATGATCTCTGATCCATCTAAGTCGTCGGACCCACGAAGGATCGATAGATAACTAACCCCCACAAAGACCCACACAGGATCGGGCCCACACAGGACCTGTAGGCGCTGGTTCACACAGGACCGCTGAGCGCAAGGACCCACACAGGATTAGACCCACACAGGATCGGGCCCACACAGGACCTGTAGCACTGATCCACATAGGATCGCTGAGTGCTGTAGTCGTCGTCGTCGAATCCACACAGGATCTCTGTACTGTCGTCGTCGCAGTCACAGTAGCAGTAATAGTAGTAGAACAGTCACAGCCAGCACTAGGGTTCCCGCACACAGCAAACTCGTACAGGAGGGTCCCGCTCCACGAGCCGAGAGGCTGATACATCAACTGTCACAAAGTCCAGAGTTGATGTATCCAAAAGTTCCCTATCGTCAACAGGAACTCAACGCAACAGACGGCGCGTCGATCGGACGCCCGGTCTGAGAGTTATTGGCATTTTCGTCCCCGGGGCCCGGTTGGTTTTTAAGGAAAAACCTACCCTACCGTACTCCACCTACGTCCAAACCCCGGGCGGAGTATTCCAAAAGATCCGTCTCACTAAGAGGAACACAACACAGCTGACGGCACGTCAATCAGACGTCCGTAGCTCAAGATATGAGCGTTTCCGCTCCGAAGGCCCGGTTGGTTTCGTGAACGAACCAACCCGGCCGAACACAAAGTAATCCGAAACCTTGAGTGCGATATACCGAAACGACCGTCTTGATCCAAGGATCGCGTTGCCGTAGACGGTTTGTCAATCGGAGGTCCGAGGCTCAAGTTATGGCCAAAAGACCGAAACTGATTCGAAACGGGGGGGGGGGGGGGGTCCGGGTCCGGGCCGACCCGGCCCGGCCGGCCGGCCGACCGGCGGCGCGGCGGCGCGGGGGGCCGCGGTGGCCTGGCGCCGCACGGAGGCTGCACGCGGGGGGGCAAAGCCCCCCGCTTTCTTGGAGGCGGCGCGGCGGCGCGGGGGGCCGCGGTGGCCTGGCGCCGCACGGAGGCTGCACGCGGGGGGGCAAAGCCCCCCACTTTCTTGGAGGCGGCGCGGCTTTTTAGCCGCGCCTGTTTGCAAAACCGCCCCCCCCAACGTGGGGGGCTTGATTGGCAGGAAACGGGGGGGCAAAGCCCCCCGCTTTATTGAGAGGGGCGGCGCGGCATAGCCGCACCCTTTGTAAAAAAAAAACGGCCCCCACGTGAAGGCCGGCTTGGAGAAAAACCGGGGGGCCTCCTGCCCCCCCCCCCCCCCCTCAAGGAACCGCCCCCCTCATAAATGAGGGGGGGTTTTGTGTGCTGGCCGGGGGATTAATTTCCCCCGGTTTATTACCATCCGGCCGGCCAACTGGCCGGCCGGTTTTCTCCAACGGGACCGGAAAATCCGGTCCCCTATTCGACTTCCGACGCCGGCGGTCCGGCCGCCGGTCTTCTCATTCCGCCGCGGCCCGGAACCGGCCGCGGTGTTCGTCGTCCGGCGCGGTGCGACCGCACCGCGCCCCTCCGCCACGCCTTCGATTCCCCCTTGACGCGGCGCGGCGGCGTCGCGTTCTTGATGGTTCTTCCACGACGCGGCGCAACGGCGCCACGCAAAAAGATTTAGGCGAATATCCGCGTGGTGCGACGACACCACGCCACCTTGATTCATCCGCAAAATAAACACCAAGAACGAAGGAGGGGTTCGGCCGTGTTCATGCGGTCCGACCCCCTTACGTTAAACAATAACACTTTTATAAAATATTCAAAAGCCACATGTTAGACATGCTAGATCCACGATCAAGAATAAAATAATTAAACAAAAATCAACAACCCCTACCTCGGGTATAGGTTCGAAGATTTGACAACGTTTTGCGGAAGACGACGTCGCGGAGGTCGGGCGTCGTGGTAGCCGTTCGTCAAATCCGATGACGAAGAGGTGCGTCCGAAGAAGTACGCCGTTGACGAATCTTCGTATGCCGACGAAGAAGGTCCGAGGAGGAAGCGGCGTTCCCTCTTGTTGACACGGAAGACGAAGAAGAGAGGTGGCGTTCTTCGTCGGATCTTGAGCGTTCTTCGTCAGAGCTTGAGCGTTCTCCGTGTTCTTCGTCAGAGCTTGAAGAAGAAGAAGAAGCTCTCAAAAGCTCTCAAGTTGGCTAAAGAGTTATAACCCAACAAAAAGAGAGAAGAGCTTAATTTAATCAAAAACTTAACAAGTGAATTTCAAAGGTTTGAAATTCAAAAAGGATAACTCCAAAAATTAAATAACCCAAGTCATTTAAAGAGGGGTTAAGGGAGTTGGGAGAAGATGAAAAGTTTAGGGTTCGTGTGGGCCCCACCACACTTAATCCTCTCAAGGGAGGTTAAGTGGGTGTGGGTCCCACCCCTAACTTCTTTTGAGAGAAGTTAACTAATAAGTTTAAATAAAAATATGTAATCCACAATTTTTATTTAACTTATTCTAATCTCCCAAAAACTAACTCTCAACCCGAAATAAACGCAACTCCCGAAAAGGTCTCTTTAAGAGAATATCGGCGCTGCGAGTTCATCGGTGCCCTCGGATTTAAATTCCGAGCACCGGATCATATGTTAGGAATTCCCGCTCGTTCGTTCACTGAACGTACCCGAGCCAAACTTCGGAAATTGATTCCGGGCACTCCGGGCCTCGGAATCAGGTGCCGTCAGAAACCGCGCTCTTGTAAAATTCTAAAGAAAATTAAGAAAAAATTTCCCTTGAATTTTACGGGTCTTTACATTACTCCCACCTCAGGGCTTTACATCCCCGTAAAGATACATCAAAAACTAGGGAAACAAATGAGGGTACTGAGCACGCATCTGAGCCTCCCGCTCCCATGTGCTCTCCTGGAGATTCCCGTGCTGCCATCTGATGCGCACAAGAGGAATCGATCGCCCACGCAGGACCCGCTCCTGTCGATCCTCTATCTCCACCGAGACCTCCGAAAAAGTCGCCCCATCGTCAACATCAAGCTCCCCATGATCAAAGATGTGCGTCGGGTCGTGCACGTATCTCCTCAGCTGAGACACGTGGAAGACGTCGTGCACCCGGTGCAACTGAGGTGGTAGAGCCAGGCGATAAGCCACCTCGCCAACCCTGCTGAGGACCTGGAAGGGTCCGATGAAGCGCGGAGATAACTTGCCGCCTCGGCCAAATCTCCGAATACCACGTCGAGGTGAGACCCGCAAGAAGACGTGGTCGCCATCCTCAAACTCAAGTGGCCTCCGCCTCCTGTCAGCATAAGGCTTCTGCCGGCTCTGAGCTGTACTCATCCGCCCCTGGATGACCTGGACCATCTCAGGTCCCACAAGAGCTGCAAGATTTCTTCTTTGCCGATAAGAGAAATCTGGTCTCATCCCCTGGATGAACCACATTCTTCGCCTAAAACAGTCAATCCTAACATGGATGATACTAATCCATACCAAGGATGAGGTCGTAAGGCCTCGACGCTACTACTAAGAGATCCAACCGTTACTCTCGCCTCCAAGGGTTGAGTCACACTGTCGGCATCTGCGTGTGGTAACTGGGTCTCCTCCAGTAGATGTCTCACAAGTGAGGGTCAAGTCAACAGCCAAAACTGGAACCTCTTAGTAACATCACGAAAGAGAACAGGAATGAAATATCACAAAGGTATGCGTCTTTTATTATTGCAGCTCATAATACAAGACGCTACACAAAAGCAACAAGGAACCAGAAGTACAAAGGATGTATCCACTAGTTCTGCTCCTGTCCATCGGATCCCAGAGCTCCATGATCAAAGGCCTCGGTTGCCTGAAGTTGAGCTCTCGCATGTTCACCTACTCCCTGCGGTCGGGGTGGACCTCCTGGTGGTGGTGGTGGTAGAGCCTCAAAGCGTCGCCCACCACCGGCTGCTCGTCCAGCTCCTCTGCCTCGTCCGCCTCCTCCCTGCGGACCGCCATGGTCAAACCTCTGCCTCTGCCTAGGTGGTTCCTCAACCGTCTGCTTCTCCTCTACATGGCGGGTCGGGCAGTCACGAGCCATGTGGCCTTGCCTGCCGCATGCATAACACTGTCTTCCACTCGAAAGACTGGCTCCGGGCTGTGTGCCCTACACTGCTGAGCCAGTGCCCTGAGGTCGTCTGCCCGAAGGTCTGGTCTGCCTGGACCCCTGAGTCATCCATCGACTGCCTGCTGCAGATGAATCTGCCACATGCCGCCCTGCGGTGGGTCACTGTGCTGGTGTAGACTCAACAAGGAAGCTCTCGATCAGAAGGGCCCGCTCCAGTACTCCTGTCTGAGTCGGTATGCTGAGGGAGATTAGCGATGCCCTGATCTCGTGTCTCAAACCCTGCTCGAAGGTCCGGGCCCGGAAGAATGGGTCCCGTACCATGTCGGTCGAGTAGCGCGAGAGATCGGTAAATCTCGCCGAGTACTGAGCGACCGTCATGCTGCCCTGCCGCAGCTGTAGAAGCTCCTGGATACGCACCGCACAAAGGGTGGCTGGGACGAACTCCGAGCGGAAGAGGCTCTCAAAGTCCTTCCAAAGAAGAGATGCCTCATCGTGCACCTGGAGCATCAATCTCCACCATCGTCCTGCTGCTGCGTGTAGTAGGCTCGCAGCGAGGATCACCATGAGGTCTGCTGGTGTCCTCACTAGCCTAAACACTCAAACCACTGCCTCCAGCCAGTCCTCTGCTGCCTGGGGATCCGTCTCCCCGCGAAACCTGGGCGGTCGCTGGCGCTGAAACTCATGCAGTGCGCTGAGGCGACGTGCATCGTCAGCGGCTGCTGCTGGAAGCATCGGGGGCTCGGCGGATAGAGCTACCGCTGGTGCCACTGTTGACAAAGGGCCCTGCACCGAGGCCTCGTCGCTCGGTGGGCTGTCGTCACGCTCGACTCTCGAAACCCTAGCTGGCTGCCGTCGTGGGGCCATCCTGAATAGGAAACAGGTGCGCCACGGTCAAACAGTATACCTGGTGAGCTGACACAAGAAAATCACAAAGAAAACTTTGAAACATACACGCAATCAATGTTTTCTTGCATTAAGTCGGAAGTCAGAAGTCAGGGTCCTGGTGTACGGATACGTCGGCCGCCGCACCAACACTGGACTCCCTGTACTGATAACCACACTCAATACGCTAAACATTATTGCTTCACATAGAAAAGATAAGAGTTCACGGTAGAACCGAACTCCTCTGATACCAATTTGTCACGACCCACCCTCGGGGTCCGTGCCGTGACTACCCCAAGCCCGCCTTCCATAGGCCAGGGGCTGGCGACTAGCACCAAGGCGTAAATCCCGGTAAAAAGGGAAGGCATTGCCTTAGTAAAGTAGACAAACACTACAGAGTAAGCAAGCGGAAAGTAAACACTAAACAAAAGCAGAGTACAACTGAAAGTAAAGTACAACTCGAAAGGGAAAACAACAACTGAAAAGTAAAAGCCGCTACACCGAGCTGTCCACTGGAAATCCCACCTGAAGGGTGGGTACAGATAGCTCCTCTGCACCACGGGTCCCGCCATCCGCTCCGAGCACGTCCCGCCCAGTGGTCCACCTCCGGGTACCGTCCCGCTCTGCAAGCCTCAGCTAAGGTCAACACTGTCCGTCGTCTGCAACCAACACAACGTAGTGCGGGCAAAGCCCGTGCAGGGGTGAGTAAAAGCTACTCAGTAGGGACCCCGAGACCCCTGAAGGTCTCTCAAATCCACAAAGGATAAACCACGAAGAAAGGAACAATCACGAAGTAATAACCGACACTGCTTAGGTATATGCCCATACATATACCTAAGTCATCAATTTCAAATACGCTCCAACCTCCGAGCCCAAGTACAACTCAGTCCACACAGGAAAGTAAACGTATTCCACACAGGAAAGCAAAACGTAATCCACACAGGATTGCACAACACAATCCACACAGGAAAGTAACAGATTCAGCTCACACAGGTATACATCTTCAAAGGACGATAAAGATGATCTTTGATCCATCTAAGTCGTCGGACCCACGAAGGATCGATAGGTAACTAACCCCCGCAAAGACCCACACAGGATCGGGCCCACATAGGACCTGTAGGCGCTGGTTCACACAGGACCGCTGAGCGCAAGGACCCACACAGGATCAGACCCACACAGGATCGGGCCCACACAGGACCTGTAGCACCGATCCACGTAGGATCGCTGAGTGCTATAGTCGTCGTCGTCGAATCCACACAGGATCTTTGTACTGTCGTCGTCGCAGTCACAGTAGCAGTAGTAGCAGTAGAACAGTCGCAGCCAACACTAGGGTTCCCGCACACAGCAAACTCGTACAGGAGGGTCCGCTCCACGAGCCGAGAGGCTGATACATCAACCGTCACAAAGTCCAGAGTTGATGTATCCAAAAGTTCCGTATCGTCAACAGGAACTCAACGCAACAGACGGCGCGTCGATCGGACGCCCGGTCTGAGAGTTATTGGCATTTTCGTCCCCGAGGCCCGGTTGGTTTTTAAGGCAAAACCAACCCGACCGTACTCCACCTGCATCCAAACCTCGGGCGGAGTATGCCAAAAGATCCGTCTCACTAAGAGGAACACAACACAGCTGACGGCACGTCAATCGGACGTCCGTAGCTCAAGATATGAGCGTTTCCGCTCCGAAGGCCCGGTTGGTTTCGTGAACGAACCAACCCGGCCGAACTCAAAGTAATCCGAAACCTTGAGTGCGATATACCGAAACGACCGTCTTGATCCAAGGATCGCGTTGCCGTAGACGGTTCGTCAATCGGAGGTCCGAGGCTCAAGTTATGGCCAAAAGACCGAAACTAATTCGAAACGGGGGGGTCCGGGTCCGGGCCGACCAGGCCCGGCCGGCGGCGTGGCGGCGCGGGGGCCGCGGCGGCCGGGCGCCGCACGGAGGCTGCACGCGGGGGGGAAAAGCCCCCCGCTTTCTTAGAGGCGGCGTGGCTTTTTAGCCGCGCCTGTTTGCAAAACCGCTCCCCCAACGTGGGGGGCTTGATTGGCAGGAAACGGGGGGGCAAAGCCCCCCGCTTGATTGAGAGGGGCGGCGCGGCATAGCCGCGCCCTTTGTAAAAAAAACGGCCCCCACGTGGGGGCCGGCTTGGAGAAAAACTGGGGGGCCTCCTGCCCCCCCCCCCCCCCCCTCAAGGAACCGTCCCCCTCATAAATGAGGGGGGGTTTTGTGTGCTGGCCGGGGGATTAATTTCCCCCGGTTTATTACCATCCGGCCGGCCAGCTGGCCGGCCGGTTTTCTCCAACGGGACCGGAAAATCCGGTCCCCTCTTCGACTTCCGACGCCGGCGGCCCGGCCGCCGGTCTTCTCATTCCACCGTGGCCCGGAACCGGCCGCGGTGTTCGTCGTCCGGCGCGGTGCGACGGCACTGCGCCCCTCCGCCGCGCCTTCGATTCCCCCTTGACGCGGCGCGACGGCGTCACGTTCTTGATGGTTCTTCCACGACGCGGCGCAATGGCGCCGTGCAAAAAGATTTAGGCGAATATCCGCGTGGTGCGACGGCACCACGCCACCTTGATTCATCCGCAAAATAAACACCAAGAACGAAGGAGGGGTTCGGCCGTGTTCATGCAGTCCGGTCCCCTTACGTTAAACAATAACACTTTTATAAAATATTCAAAAGCCACATGTTAGACATGCTAGATCCACGATCAAGAATAAAATAATTAAACAAAAATCAACAACCCCTACCTCGAGTATAGGTTCGAAGATTTGACAACGTTCTGCAGAAGACGACGTCGCGGAGGTCGGGCGTCGCGGTAGCCGTTCGTCAAATCCGATGACTAAGAGGTGCGTCCGAAGAAGTACGTCGTTGACGAATCTTCGTATGCCGACGAAGAAGGTCCGAGGAGGAAGCGGCATTCCCTCTCGTTGACACGGAAGACGAAGAAGAGAGGCGGCGTTCTTCGTCGGAGCTTGAGCGTTCTTCGTCGGAGCTTGAGCATTCTTCGTGTTCTTCGTCAGAGCTTGAAGAAGAAGAAGAAGCTCTCAAAAGCTCTCAAGTTGTCTAAAGAGTTCTAACCCAACAAAAAGAGAGAAGAGCTTAATTTAATCAAAAACTTAACAAGTGAATTTCAAAGGTTTGAAATTCAAAAAGGATAACTCCAAAAATTAAATAACCCAAGTCATTTAAAGAGGGGTTAAGGGAGTTGGGAGAAGATGAAAAGTTTAGGGTTCGTGTGGGCCCCACCACACTTAATCCTATCAAGGGAGGTTAAGTGGGTGTGGGTCCCACCCCTAACTTCTTTTGAGAGAAGTTAACTAATAAGTTTAAATAAAAATATGTAATCCACAATTTTTATTTAACTTATTCTAATCTCCCAAAAACTAACTCTCAACCCGAAATAAACGCAACTCCCGAAAAGGTCTCTTTAAGCAAATATCGGCGCTGCGAGTTCATCGGTGCCCTAAGATTTCAATTCCGAGCACCAGATCATAAGTTAGGAATTCCCGCTCGTTCGTTCACTGAACGTACCCGAGCCAAACTTCGGAAATTGATTCCGGGCACTCCGGGCCTCGGAATCAGGTGCCGTCTGAAACCGCGCTCTTGTAAAATTCTAAAGAAAATTAAGAAAAAAATTTCCCTTAAATTTTACGGGTCTTTACATTTACGTAGAAATGTTCTACATAAAGGTCATTACCATTTTAACTTTACATAGATTAGTCTGTGTAAAGGTCAGAGTATATTACATTTACATAGATTAGTCAACATAAAGGTAATCCTCATGAACCTTTACGCAGCAAGGTGTATGTAAAAGTAATCATTCATATAATAGATTTACATAAAGATAGTTTCTATATTAACTTTATGTAGTAGATAAGTCCCGAGCTACCCTTACATGAAGGAGGATGCATAAAGGTAATCTTTGTATTACCTTTATTTAATAGATAAAATTCTTACATTACCTTTACACAGGTGGCTTGTGTAAAGGTAAAGAATTTTACCTTTATGCAGGTAACCTCTACTATATAAGGGTAAATATATGTTTAAAAATTTTATATTTTATTAAGTTTTCCTTATAATTTATAAATTTTCTATAAATTATAATAAATTTTATTTTGAGGATATTTCTTAATTTATAAAATGTTAATTAATTAATTAATTATAATAGGTTTATAATTAATAAATAAATGTTTTTGAAACATTTTTATTGAATATTCCTTAAATATTAAATTCTAATATTTAAAATACCATTTTAAAAATTATATTCCATACATTATGATCTATAAATAAAAGTGTTTATTTATAAATCATAATAATAATTTATAAAGTGTTTATAAATTTTATTAATAAGGCTAAAATATAAGAATGTTTATATTTTATGATTTTTTCATAATTAATTAATGTATATTGTTAAAATTAAATGATAATTATTTGGATATTATTTTAACTACATCAATATATTTTTGATGATTCATTTGATCATGGTTTAAAAAAATGTTAAGTATATGATACTAGATTATGTAAAATGTTTACATAATATAATATGAATTATAAATTGTTTATAATTCATAAAATATCATATATTTAATGTGAAAAACCATATAATGAAAAACATGAAAGATTTCATATTAGAATTAATATAAAATTTTTATATTCATGATTATGGAATGTGTATAATATAAAGCTTAAATTATAAAATGTTTATAATTATCTTTTATTTATGAATTATTCATAAATTTTTATCTCATATTTAGATATATGAATTGTTCATTTATTTAAAGGTTATTCTCTATTTTATTTGAATTTATAAATTTTTTATATTATGAATCCAGTATGCTTTAGTTTAAATACTAAACCACTTCTAGAAAATAAAGCCTTGCATGACATGTTCGGTATGGAAATGAATTTAATTTTTCATATACCTTGACCTAGGTTTATAATTGAAGTTATTATATTGAATTTATCTATTTAATATAGCTTATACATATTATGTTTTAGTGTTACGATGAATTGGATTCTCTCTTTAGTAAAGTATCCTCAGGTAGAGAGACTTGGGGTCAGACTACCTATCGGTATAGAGGCTTATGCCTTTTCTAGAAAGTTTAATGGGGATGGATATCTACTAATTTGGGATTACTCATGTATGGTTTTACATGAATAATTCATATACCCTATCCATATGATGCATTTAGATATTTATGAGTATGTTTGATTTCTTTTTTTGGGTGAGTAACATAAGCTTAAGGGTCGAGTAAAGAGTTACACATCAATATGGTTTGAACATATTGGTTTAGTGTATGGAATAAGATTCAAAAATAAATCACTAGAAGTATGCATACATAAAAGGTAATAGTATGAGAAATATGGTGAGATTAAATCACATTCAAATACTAAGCATAGGATTCCTTCCAAAGTGTCACTTGTTAATACCTCGATCATCCATCCATTTAGTTAATTCCATAGATGGGTTCCCATGTATTATCTTTTGTAATAAAAGTAAGGATAAGTGACACTATAATATGCTTAGGTAGCTCATTCCATAGTTGGGTTCCCCTAGATTTTTCTTTGATATCCCGTTCTTTGTGTTTTCTTTGGGTTTCACTAACTAGGAGACCCTAATTAGATTAGGTTAATAGAGGAATATATTGAGTTTATCCATATAATTGATTGGAAAATATTTATTTACTAGACTATCTAAGAATCATATATTATATGATTGGGATGATACCCTACCGAAATAACTAATTTGTAATAGAAACAACATATCAGAATCATTGGTTAGGGAAATATGAATCTTGGACCACTAATGGGTATGATGAATATTTAAAAGGGTCATCATTTTAGTGGGAAACTATAAAAAAATCCTTATTAATGGTTATAAAGAATGATACTCATCTGATAAAAATTTGTGTTGTAGATAAATAACATCATCATCATCAAAATAAACTTTGATATTAATGTTAGGAAAGATAATATTAAGTCAAGATACTCTTAAGACTGGTAATTTAAAAAAATTATTAAATAAGTTTGGAGTTTTAAGAAAATTTATAAAGATATGTGTTAAAAACTTTCCTTCCTGAGTATCCAAGAGTTAAAATTGTTCAAAAATTGAATTTTAGATACTTATAGAAGCATAGAATGACTAAATCAAGATTTCAAAAGGCAATAAATGAAAAATAATATAAGGAATTTTAGTTTTATATACTCAATATTATTGGGTATGTTGAATGATATTTAGTATATAATTGAATATGTTAATGATTTGGTTAGAATAAATGTCTTTTTAAGTCTTATTATGACAGATACATAACATTGACTCTATTATTTACAATTATTGTAAATATACAGAAGGTCATAAAAGAGAAAAAATTGAATAATGGAGATTTAATTAACGGATAAAAGGACTTACTATATTGATAACTTGGATTCTTAAATCTTGGATGAAATCATCATAAGATGTGCACTATATCATTTTGCTTTTGATAAGATCTTGTAAACCATTATTCTTGGAATAAAATGAGATGGGAATTTTTAATAAATATAACTTTGATTTTTTTTAATTCTATAACATGTTTTAAAGAGAGACTATAAATGGATTGTTATGGTTGGATAATTTATCCTATTTTAATTTATGAAATATTTTTGATAATGAGAATGAATTCAATAAAAGTTTACCCAATATTCTATAAGTTTTTGAGAATATATAGACTAGGAATATGATGTCTAGATACTGGTGCTGTATAGACATTACAAGTGAGTAATATTTCAAATCATAAGAATAAAAGTTAGTTGAAAAGTTCAACAATGTTTCTCCAAGGCGTTGGTCAAAGTAATTAAAACCTAGTGTTATTGGGAAGGAGTAATAATGATTCCATATGATGGGATTATCTATAATATATGAAGAAGTTTAGGAAAATCTATAGAAATTTCATTTCAAGTATATGTGTTATAGAAATAAATTATTTAATTTTTAAGGGTATGTGATAACAAATGTATATTTTACAAGTGTTTTAGATATCTAGGAGTTCAAAATAAGTGAATAATTGATTAAGATTTTAGTTTAAATTTATAAATCAAAAAATTTCTACATCAAAAATTTGAATGTAAAAGAATGTGTAAAGATCAGATAAATCTAAGTAAAATATGTGAATTTCATATTATGTAACTTATATGATGAGAGGTTTTTAGATAAAAAAGGGATGTTTTGAGAAACATAAGATGATACACATGGTTTATGATTCATCAATCTCTATAACATGTTTTCAGAAGAATACAAGGATAATTTTTTTATATAGGATAAAATGTTTTATCCAAATATTTGTTAAAATATGATGGAATGTGATTTCCATCCATTAGTGGTGTATTTTAAAGAATATTATGATTTTCAATAAAATTCTCCAAACACATAGAATACCATATATGTTATGAAGATAATAGTTTATTTGTTAAATATTATTAATAATAGGAAATAAGTGTTAATTCCTAACACAAAATGGTTTATATATCTTAGAAATATATTTTGAAAGAATACAGTATCTAAGAAGCTAATGGGAGTATGTGTAACGTCCTGATCTAGAATCCACTAAGCGGTTCCCCGAGCTAATTGGTCACATAGCCTCAAGTGTGACTCCCTATATTCCAAAGGTTGCCGACTAACAACGAGGGTCCATGGTGATATAATGGGGATATTATATCCTCATAATCATAGTAACACAATGGTGTAATAAATATATAAATAACTAAATTGGGGAAGCATAATATTAACCAAAAATAGAAGGTAAATCATCCAGATAAAATAAATAGTCATCAATAGCAATATCTAGTACCATATATAAAATGATGCAATGTCAAGTCTCTAATCAAAAGAAATAGATAAACATGACAATAGACACACATACATATAGGTATATCAAAATAACCAAAAATACCAAAATAATATCTCCAAATAGCATCATGATTTATAAATTAGTCCTATTCTCCCTGATCCCATTCTATACACCAATCAATCATAAAAAACTGGGCATTTCCCCCTATCCCTACTTGCATCCATAAAGCTTTTCTAGGTACCAAAAGGAGGCTTGAATAGGGTGTGAGATATACTAAGTAGGCCACCATCAATAGTGTCTAGAATTATCCTACCAATGCATATAATATGTGCAATGTGCAGATATAATAATGGAAAATTTTCAAATAAACTGTAAAGGGTTGGCTCTGGTTCCTGAATAACACCCGACTGAAACTACCTACTTTGGATCATGCCAAGATAACCTCTGAACAAATATCACCATGAACACATATATATTAGAGTATATTGTATGTATATATATGCACTAGATACATAGTAATTCTTATAACCATATGTATACATACATAGTGCTAGTCAAGACCTGAAGCGTAACTCAAGAATCCATGTCTAGTCACTAGATTCTCATAAAGTAGTAGCGTTATCCATGACCAAGTTTCATAAGAAAAAGGGATACCATTCTCAAGTATCGTAGGTTCAAGGGACACTATGCCTAATTATCACAAGTATATTGGACTCCATGCATGAGTATCAAAAGTACAAGGGATTCCATTCCCAAGTATTACAAGTATAAGGGATGCCATTACCGAGTATCATAAGTATAAGAGACACCATTCCCATGTATCATAAGTATAAGGGACTCCATTCCTAAATATCACAAGTATAAGGGACACCATTACCATGTATCATAAGTATAAGGGACTCTATATTTGAGTATCACAAGTATAAGGGATGATATACCCAAGTATCATAAGTATAAGGGATTCCATACTCGAGTATCACAAGTATAAGGGATTCCATCCCCATATATCATAAGTATAAGGGATCAATAGGCTTTACAAACTATTAACATTTAACTTGGACAAGGGTGTAACCATTTTATTCATTTAAACATGCGATGTGGTCATACCACCCACTTCTCAGTCAATTTACTTATAGTATTTCTAGTATCCAATAAAAAACCATACGAAGGATGGTTTGGTCATATAAGTAGTTATGATACCAAGGTAAAATCATTATGCACACCTAAAGGGGTGGAAATAGTCAACGGGGACCTGTCCCAGGATGAATAAGGGGATACTAGGTCATTTCTATTAAGGACAACAATTTAAACAAGTTTTATGTGTATTTTTAAGGCAACACACATAAAATCCATAGTGTAGCATCACGATGGATAATATAAAGAATAAAAACTTGAGGGATAATTACTAGACCACCTACCTTATGTCTTTATAGGAGAAATTGTTCAGTATCAAACTTTGATTTGGTCCAGATCAGAAGAAAATGGAAAAAATAGACAAACTCCCTGAAAATAGGGCATATTATCTTGCACCAAAATAAATCTATAGATGAAAATAGAACTAACAAAAGGATATAAAGGAATAAAGAGCTTATCGGTGGCTATCCAATGTGACAGACGGATCTCAAATCAGAGTCCGGATGGATGAATGACTTCAAAGCCCAACTTTAGGCTTAAGAGAGCTAAAAAGGGGAGGGAGGCACTATGCGAGAGAGAAATAAAAGGATTCTATCAAAATAAGAGGCCCTGAATACTTTTAAAAAAATAGATCATGGGAATTTACATAGTGTGTAAACATTTCACACCATGTATTTCTTAGGATTTTCCCTCCAGGTAAAAACCAACACATACCACAAAAGGCTCTATAAATAATAATACATGTTGTGTATTTAATAAAAACTGTGTATTTAAATACATTCCATGTATTTTTCCTATAGTCAGGCTCTATCCCCCTTGAAACCTTCCTTCCAAAGACAAAATAACTGACCTTAAGGCATGGTTTCTATATTTAAGCTCAAAGAGAACTACAATAAGGGTTGAACCAAAAATTAAAGAATCCGTACCTGATATAAAAAATTAGGCTGTTACAGTCTCCCCCATTAAAAAAAATCATCCTTGAGTTTCCTTTCTAAGGGTGGTAAAATATCATCTAAGAATAACTTTGGTCACCGAGCGCACATGTTGGACTCTCTCTTCGGGTCTCATCTTGCATGTGGTCGTGCTGCTATATCAACCATACCAGAGAAATAGAACTACCTCGGAGATCCTTCATGCTCAGGTCCATAATATTTATAAGATTATATTAAAAGGACACATCTACCTCTAACTCAACCTCATTATACTGAAAGATATGAGACATATTTGGATAGTATTGATGAATTTGTGAAACATGGAATACATCATACATAGATGATCGTGTTGTCGAGCGCATAAATTTAGTTTAGTTTTTACTATAATTTATACATTATAGTAGAATCCCTATGTTGTATCTCAATGGAGACTTATATCATTAATTTAAAAAGTATGTTTTGATTAAGAAAAAGGGAATAGGGTTTTGGAAAACATTGGGTTTGGTGATTTAAGAATCTGAAAAAAATGGAAAGCGATAAAACAAAGCAGAAATTAACAGAATTAATTAAGCGTGATCAACTTGGGGAATATCATGATTCTCATCCTCCATCGCTTCAAGAGATATGTTTATGATATTTTAATATATGGTTTGTAACACATAGAATCATAATGTTACTTAGTTTAAACTAGGATACCTCATAGGGTTCAGTCGAAAAAACACAATGATTAACCAGATATCACTGATGATTGGGTGATTTGTGTTTGAATTCATAATCGAAACTTATCGAGGAAACACATGAATAACTAAATGCACTATCCAAGTTTGTATGTTTTTTCAATGTGTTACCATATCATCAAATTACATGTATAGGGTAGTGTTTATATGAGTTTAATTGACCAATATGAACCATAAAAACACCACAATTGAAAGGGGGAAGAAAAAGGGATGAATGGTGTGTGAAACATCACATGAAAGGGTACCCCAAAACATGATCATTTGAGTTTGATTATAACATTACACTATATAAATAAATTAGATAAGAATTTATGATTAATAAAAACAACATACAACCTGAAATTAAAAAGACCATTCAAAATAATACCAACATGAAGCTCGAGATTACATCACATTCCTCCCCGGGTGATCACAAGAAGTTTAGAAATACATGTATAAATTCCCATATACTCCATAAATTCTAAGGATAATTATTATAATCCTTTGGGACTCAGAATTAGAAGCACCTTTCCTCCTCATCAAACTCCCAAATGGGGTGCCTAAGGTGCCAATTTATAGGCAAAGTGGGAGGTGGTTTTGGGCATCCTAATTTCGATAATCCTATTGGGCCATGGTTTTGGGTGTCCATAAAGTCTTAAATTAATTTAAAAAAACTAAAAAGTTGTTGGTAGACAAATTTTCTATCTCTATGTCAAATTTGGAATCTAGATAATGTATATAATAAAAGATATTTCCAAAATACAGAGTCAAACTTTTGCCTCTGTGTAGATTCATTATATTGGACATATTGGTTCGTTTGGGCCTTTTAATGGACTAATTGGGACTGGGTTCCTTAATAAAATTTGTATCCAATGTATTTATAGATATTCTAACAAAATTTAAGCTCATTTATTGCACGGATTTCATAAAATATGCAAAAAAGTAGACATGTGTTAATGGGATTCCATGCAGTCTGGCCCATTTTCCTTCTGCTTCATCGTGGGATCTCTGAATCACCTCCACCTTCAATGAAATCATCAAAAATTGAAATTTACTTTTTTAACAGTGAAAATAAAAAAAAATATTGAATTAAAATGAAGTGAATTTTTTTATAATAATTGGAATTTACAATACAGAATCAGTTTAATACAGTGGTATAAGGGTGAAATAAAACATTGAATCACGATTCGATCACACCCCCACACCTAAGAATTTTCACTCCTGGGAAAAATATTATATCCTAATTAAGTACCATTCCTAAATAAAAGGTGAGAAAACTTCCAATATTTTTTTAATTAAATCCATCATTTCTCATTTATGAAATCAATTTCTGATCATTTTTCTTCTCTCACATTTGAATTTGTTCAACTTTATTTATTCACCCATGAAAAATGTCGCAATCTAAATCACCTAGAAATATTCCCTCTTCACTCAAGGAATATGTGAAAGTGGAGTTATGCTATTTTCCTAGAGTGAATGTGATCTTACCATTTACTTTCCAAGATTATCAGTTCTCTACCGACAAAAACTAGTGTGCTACTCAAGAGGACTTCCAATAGGTTATTTTGAGGTTCAAGGGTTGGTATGATGTAATGTTTAAAAATATGCGGTAGGATAGGAGTGTTTAATATCTTATGTATAAAACATGTCAAAATTTAGAAAGTTTTCACAAAGAATGTACACACTCAACCCCTCACAATGTGTATCACCTCTAACTCACTATCCCGATTGTCTATTTGTATGGGTCACCACCAAGTAGTGAATAATAATGAGTAAACATCCTCTTTTCTCCAATTTTTTATTTTGTTCCGTTTTTTCAATGTAGATAACTATATTTTTCAAATATATAGTTTTTTTGAGATAAAGAGGGTAACCTGTGTAAAACAATGATGCAATATGGCTTATGAACCCACTGCCCAAGGAAAATGTAAGCACCCTTTATATCAACCCATAACAATGATTCTCTCCCCATAATTCCCATGGAAACACCCTCTCACCTACACTTTCTGAAAATAAAAAAATAATATACACAAGATATGGGTATGTGGGGATAAATTATCTTGTAATGTGGCTACCTAATAGGCACTTCATGGTATCTAAGGCTTAAGAAGGGTAAAATGTCAAGGTAGCTGAAAATAGAGGTTAATTTTACAAAGGTATTTTCAATGAATGATTTCCTCTATCATGAATGTAGCATACTCAAATATTATGGCTTCAAATAGAATCAAGGAAAGTTTTAGTTTCTCTAAATGACCCAAGACTCTCAAGAAATTGATTAAAAGGAAGAATATGAAAAAAGGGCATAAAATGTATCTCAGTTAAGGGATTAAAATATTGGTCAGTGATAACGAGGCATGGGTTTCAAAAATCCATTAAACACCAAAGAATTATTTGAAAATAAAAATTCTAGGGAATAATTCCATATCAACATTCATTTGAAAAACATTTTTTCTAAAAATAGTGGATTTTCCACACAATCGAATCAAGCATGAAAAATGATTTTGGATATTCTTTTTAAGATCAATGTTTATCTAAAAACACAAAATAAAGAAAGTTAAATCATAAATAAAAACATTTTGTTTTGTTTTTTGTTTTTTTGTTTTTGTTTTTTTGGTTTTTTAATCCTAACTATAACATTTCACCCTCCCCCACACATAAAATTACATTGTGCTCAATGAAATTATTTTAAATAAACAGAAAAGTAAATAAAGGTAGGGAGAAGGGAAAACCTGCTAAGTGGTTCTGTATTTGGAATATATCAGTTGGATTTCCTCCCTAATATGATTTGGAAAATCCTCATAGGAGTGTTTGAGGCTCTATCCATTGGAATTAAAACTCTATCCACTCTTCTCATGAAAAACCTGTTTAGCACCAAAATGGTAAACATCAATAAAATTATAAGGAACAATCCATCGGGAATGAAACTTAACTGGGTGTAGATTTATCCTATAATTATACAAGAGGACCTTCTCACTAATATGAAACTTATGCTAATAAATAATTCCATCACGGATAACCTTTGTCTTCTCTTTATAGATTCAGGAGTTATCATATGCATCATGCCAAATTTCTTCCAACTCTTGAATCTGCAACTTTCTATGCTCACCTACATATGAGAGATTCATATTACATTATTTAAAAACCCAATATGCATGGTGATCTACCTCTACTGGGAGGTGACAAGCCTTTACAAACACAATCCTATATGGTGACATTCCGATCAGGGTTTTAAAAGTTATACTGTATACCCAAAGTGCATCATCAAAGCTCAAACTCTAATCTTTTCTATTAGGTTATACCATTTTTTCTAAGATTCTATTAACTTATCGATTTTATATTTCTACTTTTCCATTAGTTTGGGGGTAATATGAAGTGAAGAATTTATGAACAACCCCATACTTACGAAGCAAAATTTTCATGTTGTGATTTAAAAAATGTGAACCCTGATCACTAATGATGAATCTTGGAAAACCAAACCTGCTGAAAATTTGGGACCTAACAAAATCAATAACCACTTGAGAGTAATCGGTCCTAATGGCATTTTCTTACACCCATTTATATACATAGTTAACAACCAATAAGATTTAAAAAAATCCAAATTAATTTGGAAAGGCCCAATGAAGTCAATGCCCCGTGCATTGAAGATCTCAAAAAATTACATGGGTTGTTGGGGACATTTCATTCCTCTTAGAGATACTTCTTATGAATTGACATTAAGTACATGACTTAAAAAACTTATGTGAATATATATACAATGTTTTCAAATAAATTCTAGAGTCAAGGACCTTTCGAGATGTACGTTGAGATCCAAAGTGACCCCCACAAGCCAAAGTGTGATAGAAGGTCAAAACAAAGGTGAAATCATGGTCAGGGATACATATATGAACAAATTAGTCACTAAAAATTCTCCATAATATATGGGTGATCCCAAATA
This sequence comes from Viscum album, assembly GCA_963277665.1. Classification (NCBI taxonomy): domain Eukaryota; kingdom Viridiplantae; phylum Streptophyta; class Magnoliopsida; order Santalales; family Viscaceae; genus Viscum; species Viscum album. The sequence goes on from OY728132.1 coordinate 471,567,859, forward strand.
TACCATCTAAAATCATTCTTAAGTCTATGGGATTGTGAAGTGTTGAAATTAGTGGGGACCATATATGTTGCTAGAAAATTCACAATGTTCGCATACCAGGGGTAAGGTCCACAACATCACAAAGGTTCTCATGTGGGAATAATTCTCCAAGGGGAAGGGTGAGTCAACAGATGGTCCAGTGGTGGGGAATATTGATTCAAAAGTATTCTTTTGATTTTTCTATTCCTTTTTGTTTTGGAAATCACAAACTCTCTTTTAAAATTATTTCATATATTGTATTATATCAAGAATTTTATTTTACAATTCATTATTACAATTTTCCATATGCATATGATAATAATCATACCCATAGGTTTTATAGAAATCATACTTTACATGACTATCATCATGACCTCAGATACGATTCACATTATACTCAATGATTATGATTTTCATTAGACTCTACGAATACAATTTTCATCGTACACACCATTTATTATCATACTGAAAAGATAAATCACACTCACTGTCTCAACTATAATAATCATAATCATTTTATTCTAGTTTTCTTATCTATAAAACTCAATTTTAATGAAAGGAAAACTGTTAAATAAAAACATTGTCATGTATTCTGTTTCAATATGTATTATGAAATGATGTCATTGTTTCAGTTACAAGATGACCATTGGAGTGCCAGGTGTCCAAGTCCCTATGAGAATTTAGGGATAAATCTGACTATTGAAGCCAAAATATGACTATTGGGATAAATATTATAAATACCAGGTCCTTTGGACAAGTTTATAACACTTTTGGAAGAAATTATAATCTGTGAGAGCTCTTCCAAAATTACATTGTGCAAAAGCCTTGAAGTGATCAAGTTGTGAACAACTTGTTTGACATACTTGTAATATTAAATAGATTTGTTTTTTCTTATGTGATGCCGATCATTGGTGATTACGATCGAGGAATTTTGGGGATAGAAAGACAGATGTGCCGATCATTTTCCAATCAAGGGCTTCTGAGGCTAGGAAGATAGAGGTACCGATTACCTTTTTAATTGAGGTCTTGCGGGGATAAAAAGACAAAATCTGATCTTCATATCAAGGAATTAACCTGGCATAAGTAATACAAACTTTCTTGAAAGTATAAATCAAGGGACCTCTATCCTAGGTTAAAGGACACCCTTCTCTTGGCGATAAAATAATTGTATTAATTTAATTTACTAAATTTTATTTCCACTACATTGTAATAGAAGGTGAATTGTTTTACTTATTTATCTTTACATTCTATATCATGCTTAACGTAACCAATATGATTACAATATTTTTTAATTATGATCTTTTAAATTACTCAATACAATTCAGTATGCTTTATGATTGAGTTGTTGTATTATTTTACTCTGATCATCATAACCATAGTGATTACGATCTTTCACACGCTTACTGTATTTAAATCATTTCAACTATGAATATGATTAATTTCATTTAAGACTTGTGGATTATTGAAATCAACTAGATTATGATACTTTTATAACCAGACCCAAGAACCTGTTTAATTAATGTTTTAATAGATTAAGAGGTATTGTGAATTGAATTAGTTTAAATTATTTTAAACTAAATTACTTTAGAGATAAAAACGAAAAGTTTTTAAACTCACAATTCACCCCCTCTTGTATTGTGTCATCTAAATATACATTATGACCCAAAAATTGGTATCAGAGGAGGTTTCCACTACTCATATATTTTCTTACTTTAAATTTTCAAGTTAGTTATATTTCCTTTATAAATTTTTTGTTTATAAATATTTTTTATACTAACATGTATTATGGAAAAAGAAATTTTGTATTGTATCCAAGATGGAAGGACTTAATGTTGGTTTAATCGATAATCTCAATCCTACAAGACCACAATTTTTGATAGTAACAATTATGAATATTGGAGAGATAGAATGAAGAATTTTGTGATCAACAATGGAGTTGAAAACTTTGTTATGCTGACTAGAGAGTATAAAATTTCTGATAAGGAAGTTAAACTCTTTACCAATCAAGAAAATCAAGAGTATAAATTAAATTACAAGTTAAGAAATAATTTACTATGTTAAATGAATTGAAATATATATAGCTATATTTCTTCTTATAAATCATCCAATAGTATTTCGAAGAAATTTAAGATTACTCATTTTGGTACATCTAAAGTGGTTGAGACTAGAAGAGCTATGCTAAGAGCATACTATCAATCTTTTGAGTTTCCTTATGAAGAAACTATTTGTAAGGTACAACAAATATTTATGACAATTGTGAAAATTTTACAATCCATGGGAGAGAAAGGACTAGATGATGAAAATGTTATTGATAAGATTATGGACATTATGCCTAATGAGTAGGAATAAACAAGAACTACTATTGATGAATCAAGAAAGGTTAAAAGTGTTACTATTGATGAGTTGTTTGGAAGTATTTTGTGACATGAAAACAGATTGAAAAGAGATGCAGAAAAATCCAAGAAAAAGAATGTTGGAGTTTCTTTTACAACAACTTTAAATCAGAATTAATCCAAGACTCCTGAGAATATTGTTAAGTCTACAAAAGCAAAGAAAGTAGTGATTCAATAATATTCAAGTGAATAAAAAAATTTAGATAATGAGTTATCAAATCTTGATAGAATAATGAAAAAGATTGTTGGAAAGAAAGATTTTCTTCATAGATATAAGAAAATAAATAAATATAAGAAAGATACTGAAGTTACTTGTTATGAATGCAAGAAATCCAGATACATTAGATTTGATTTCCCAAAGATAAAAAGAAAGGATTGGAAGGAAAGAAATTCTAAAAGGAATTAGAAAAAGTACTATAAATAAAAAATTAAGAATGTATTAAAGGAAAATGAATCCTGGAGTATAAGTGGGGGATATTATTTAGATGAATCCTTAGATAATGAAATCTCTGGACAAAAGAATATTAGTCTTCTTTCTAGATTACCTATTGAAAATAAATGTTTCATGGATAAGTTAAAAAAATGATGAATTCTTAACCAATGTGTATTTAAATGAAAATTATCCCAATGAGAAGTATTCCTAATCTTCGGATGAAGAATCGTACTTAACCAGTGATAATAATACATTACCCTCATATGAAGAGGTTTCTAGATTTTCAAAATTACTTGAATTTTTTTTTGTAAATTTTGTAATAAATTTGAAAAGAAAAATGCTAGAATAAATGATTTAATAAAATAAGCATCATATCTTTATGAATATCTTGATAAGAAATTATTTGAAAATGATTCTATTTAAAAAAACTCAAGCAAGATAATTTTGAAAAGAATAAGATTTCAAAATATTTTGAAACAGTAATTTTTGAGAAAAAAATCTTAGATTCAAAAATCACTTCTGAATCTAGTACCAATTTGAATAATACTTTAGTTTTAAGACTAAAATCTAAAATCTTTTCTTTAAATAAACTTTTTAAAACTTTACCACTGGTAGAAAAGGTTTTGATAAAATGTATAAACAACTTAGTCTATAAGGTAATAGTTCAAGATTGGGATATACCCATTCAAAAACATTTTTTAGTAACAATTATTTTGTTATTAAAAAGGACCCTTTTTCACTAAGTGTCAAAGTGGAGGTTATTGAAATAAAAATTATTCCTTAAATAAAATTAAATCTTTAGGATTCTACAAATCCCATTTTTCAAAACAAATATGGTTTCCCAATTTTTTTTCTAACATTTTTGGATCCAAGAAAGTTTAGATTCTAAGAACCTAATTGTTTTATTTTCAAGAAAACAGAGGAAGGAACAAAAAAAAATGGTATATAGATAGTGGATGTTCTCAAAATATACTAGTAATAAATACTTCTTTGAAAATATTATTTAAATTAAATGTGGAAGAGTTACCTTCGGAGATAATACTCAAGGAAGGATTGTTGGTATAGGTAATATTGTTCTTCTCAGAAAATATTTGATTGAAAATGTTTTATTTGTTAAGGGTATTAAGCGCAATATTATAAGCATAAGTTAATTATGTGATGAAGGTTACCTTGTGAATTTTAGGAATGATAAATTTATAGTACACAATTCCAAGGATGAATATATTCTTTCTGCCAATAGGTATGAGAATATTTACACACTAAACTTATAAGACCTTAGAAGCCAAGACTTACATTGCCTTAGTGCAATGGAAGACCAATCTTGGTTATGGAATAGAAGATTAAGACACTTTAATCTTAGGAACTTATATAAATTGTCTAAGAAAATACTTGTTAAGGATATATCGAAAATAAGACTTGATTCTTCAAAATTATGTGATCCTTGTCAATATGGCAAGCAACATAATTCAAAATTTAAATCTATAAGTGAAGTTTCAACTTCTGATTCTTTACAATTGGTACACATGGATATTTTTGGTCCTAAAAAAACTGGAAGTATTGGAATCAAGTATTATGTATTTGTTTTAGTTAATGATTACATTATATATACATGGGTATATTTTCTATCAAAGAAAACTAAAGCCTATTTTTATTTTAAAATATTTGTATCCAAAGTTAAAAATGATAAAAAATTCCATTGATAACTATTCATAGTGATCATGGTGGAGAATTTATAAATTCTAATTTTTAAACTTTTTATAGTAAGAAAGAAATTATACATAACTTTTCATCTCCTATAACTCCTCAACAAAATGGTGTTGTTGAAAGAAGAAATCATATTCTTTAGGATATAAAAAAACCATGTTGAGTGAATATTCTATTGAATTTTTTTTGGGCTGAAGCTGTAAGTATTGAATTCTATACTATAAATTGAGTTTTAATTAGACAATTTCTTAATAAAACACCTTATGAGAGATAGACTGGCTAAAAACCAAATGTCTCATACTTTAAAGTATTTGGATGCACAGTATTCATTATGAATACCAAAGATAATTTACATAAATTCACACCCAAATCTGATGATGATATTTCCTTAGGCTATTCCACTGCTTCTAAGGCTTATATAGTTTTCAATAAAAATTATTATACTTTTGAGAAAACAATACATGTTAAATTTGATGAAACTGATCCTTTTGTTTTTAAATAACCTCAACCTACATCTTTTGATGTGTTTCAAAAATTTGATTATCAACCTTTGATATAAGACCCTTATAATAACAAAAATACTCAAGAAATTAGCTTTGAAGTATTCACTCTAGAATACTTTCTATCTTATGTTGATGAACAAGTTTTATAAAACCCATGTTAGTTATTTCTTAAGAATCATCCTAGTGATAGTATCATTGGTGATGTAAGTCAACCTATAAGGACTATAAGTTCTTTGAGAAATGAAGTATAATAACAAGAATTTCTTTCTTAATTTGAGCCTAAAAGTCCTGTTGAGGATTTAAGTGATGAATATTGAATTAAAGAAATGAAAGATGAACTAAATGAATTTGAAAGGAATAAAGTCTAGATATTGGTTGAAAGACCTAAATAAACTTCTGTAATTAGAGTAAAATGGGTCTTTAGAACAAAATGTAATGAAAATGGAATAATCATTAGAAATAAATCAAGACCACTTGCTAAAGGTTATAATAAATAAGAGGGAATAGATTATAAATAAACCTATGATATGATAGCTAGGCATGAATCTATTCATATTCTATTAGCATTTGCAGCATTCTTTAATTTAAAACTTTTTCAAATGGATGTGAAGTATGATTTTCTTAATATATATGATCAAGAGGAAGTTTTTGTTGAAAAAACTCATGGTTTTAAAGAAAAAAACATCTTGAATACGTATTCAAACTTACCGAATCTCTATATGGCCTTAAATAGGCCCCTAGAGCCTTGTATGATAGATTAATAGTTTTTTTTACATCAAAACAATTTTGTTAAGGGAATTGATAATATAACTATTTTCATAAATAAAGAAAACAAAAATGTTTTGATCATTCAAATTTATGTTTATGACATTATATTCGGATCAAATCAGTAATATTTAACTAATTACTTTGAGAATCTAATGAAATATGATTTTGAAATGAGTATAATGGGCGAGTTAACATTTTTTATTGGTTTTAAAATTTCTAAAAAAAACATAAGGAAATTATATATCCCAACATAATTATATTAAATATCTTCTTAAAAAGTTTTTATATGATAATAATAAAAGTATTAGTACTCCAATTTGTACCTTTTTGAATCTGGAAAACCAGAAAATCAAAAAACTTTTAAAGGGATGATATATTTTCTTCTATACTTAATAGCTATCCATTCAGACTTAATGTTTTCAATATGATTATGTGCAAGATATCAATAAAATAAAAAATAATCTCATTTAAAAGATTTGAAAATAATTTTTAATTATTTGAAGGGAATTACATATTTGGGACTTTTTTACTCTTCTGGAAATGATTTTGAATTAAAAAGTTTTTCAGATGCTGATTTTGGAGGTTGTAGAATGGATAGGAAAAGTACATAGGGAAATTATTATTTATTATGTGATTATTTAGTTTCTTGGTCTTGTAAGAAACAAAACTCTGTAGCACTATCCACTAATAAAACCAAATATATGGAAACTTGAAGTTTTTGTGCTCAAGTGTTGTGCATGAAACACACACTCAATAATTATGTCATGAGTTTTACTAAAAATAAAATACTATGTGAGAACACTAGTGCTGTAACACTAAGTAAAAACCCCACACATAACTCACATTCAAAACACATATATATTATACATCACTTTATTAGTGATCAAAAACTTAAAAGAGATATCATTTTATAATTTATCAGAACACAAGAACAACTTGCTGATATTTTTACAAAACCATTACCTTCTAATAGATTTTAATACTTAAAAAAAAGCTAATAATGATTACTATAAAGCAATAATTCATATATAATTATTTTTTAAATCATCTTCTTATATTAAGTTACTTCTTTTCAAAGGGGGAGTACATATGATTTATAGTTTAGAAAAATAATTTTCATAATCATGAGATTCCAAAAGGTATAATTAATTATACTACACTATATCTATTCATTTCCTATTGTTGGTACTTAATTTTATTTTAAAACCTTTATCAGATTCATCCTGAATACGATATTGTTTTTAAAAAAAACCTCAAGAGTTACAATTTTTTTCTCAACTATTGGATTTTCATGATCTAATATTATTTGTATAAGTTCAACAGTTATATTTCCTTCATCTATATAAATGGACCCCCTACCTTGTCCCACATCAGTTTTTCCATCCTTTTCATCAAAACTCAGCTCCTCTTCAAATAGCAGAGTCCGAAAATTTTCCATACTTAGATATAGTTTCCATATTCATGTCAGAATCCACTATATCTTCTCCCAAAGACATGCCTCCCAAAGAGATGAATATGAAGGATTTTTCTTCAATTAATTTTCAAAGACAAAGGTTAGTTGAAAATAAATTTTATGATAAATATGATTCTACTTTAAAAATAATTATAAAGTTTCAAGGCTGGGAGTCAATTTGTATTGAAAATCACAAAACTGGTTAGGATCTTGTCCATATCAATTAAGTTTTATATTTTTATAAGACTGTGAAAATTTATGATGATATAAATATTTCTTTTTCCATTTATGAAAAAGAATAATCCTTGTCTATAAAACAAGTAGAAAATTTTGTTGGAATAACTTGTGAGAGAGATGCTATTTATCCTTCCCATAAGCTCCCAAGAGAAGAAAATTTTTTTAATAAGAAAACAGTAGAAGAATATTTTTTTGATATTCATGAGGATAAAATAAAGTTTTATCATATTTATCTAGATAATCATCTTACAACTTTATGGATGCAAGGATTTTTAGTTCCAAGTAAGGGTGATAAAAAAACCTTCAAGGTATCAGATATTTTCATAATCTACTATTTAATCAATTTGATAAAGTTCAATCTGATGGGATTCATCTTTTTGAAAATCAAGAAATTAAAGTCTGGTGAAATAAAATCTCAACTGATTAATTTTCCAATATTTATAATCAAATTTCTTACTGAATTATTGAAGTTATGTAAAGTATAAATAAAGACAAAAACAAAGAGTTTAAAAGTTCCCTTTATTAGTGATGATACAATCAAAAGGATGATATTACATTTTAATTTAGAAATAAAGAAGTTTAAAAAAGATGCTGAGGAAGAACAATATAAATAAACAGCTGGAGGAAGTCAACAGGTTTCAAAACAATCATTGCTGATTGTTTTTGTGATGGAGATAAAATCCCAATACAAATCATCTAAAAAGTAAAATAAGAAAAAAATAGTACTATATAAAGTTTTAGCTTAGTGGAGGAAGAAAAAAAGAAGAAAGAAAAGAGGGTGATCCTCAATTTGGTCTTGACCCTGCTAAGGCACTTTTCGAAAAAATTCGTACCCAAGAAATACTCAAGGAGGAAGATAAGAAAAAGAGAATGAAGAAGGGAAAGGCTGATGCCATTGATATTGACAGGTTGTTAAAGTTAGTTGAAAAATATAGTGTTAATAATATTTTAAAACAATACATTGAACAAATACCATCTATTAAATATGGAATAGTGAAAGGGAAAGGAAAAGAAAAGTTTGGTGAAGAATCAGATCCATCAAATAAAGATCAAAATAAAACTATAGAAGAAGTTGAAGATAATGATTTAAGAAAAATTGATGAATATGTTGAATAAGAAGAAAAATAAGAAGAAGAAGAAGATGTGGAAGAAAATGAAAATCAAGAAGAATTTGTTCGTAGTGAAAGTCATCCCTTAAAGAAAATTCCCATAAAATCCTATGATGCAACATCTTTTAAATTTCTGTCTCTAGGTATTCAATTATAACAACAAGTTTCTTATAAAAATTTAACTGATAAAGTGATTCATAATTCTGATAAATAATAAGAAACATAGTCCAATGCAAATAAAAAATAATCCCTGAAATATGTGTCCATTAGAACTCATTACAGTGAGTTTCCTAATTTTTAAGAGGACACAGATTCTGATAGAATAATATCAATCAAAGGAGTGAAATACATTGAGAATGCATTGAAAATACTGGAAAGGATCATTCCTTATTTTTCCAAAAATTGATGCAAACATTGATATGTTTTCTGATAGTCATAATGATATATTGGACTTAGTCAAAGTTGTGAAAGAAAACTTGTTAATTCTTGAAAACGATTTTAAAGTTTTTGAAGAATGTGTTATTGAAAAAAAAATGATTTCAACAAAGTTATCTAATTGTATTATAATGTCGATGTAAGTGTAAAGAAATAAGAGGATACGATTGAAGATGTAAGGAAGTTGGTGAATGAATGTTCAGTAGCCTTCAATAAGTTGACAAGTGAAACTACAAAAAAGTTAATTCTTTATAGAATTTCAGATCTTCAGAAGATACTCATCTTGGAGAATTCAAGGATTTAATTGGGATGCTCAAATACCATTCTTTAGAAATTTCAAGGCTCAAGGAAATAAAATATGAGGTATTATATTTCAAGATTCAAAATAATTTCTTAACCAGTTGGTTTGAAATCCTATAAAAGTTAACTATAATTCAGGTATAAAAGTATTAGGCTTAAGAAGAAAAAGTTAAGGCTCTAGAAGAAAATATAAAATCCCAAGTAGAACTGATTCATAAATAGGACTAACTACTTTAAGATCAAGAACAGAAATTCCAGTCTCAACAAGAATCTCTTAATAAATTGATGGAAGATAGGAAAGAGTTAAAGGAAATGAAGACTGGTGTTTTAGACCTCATGAACAAGGACAAAGAGAAGAAAAAGGAAAATAAATGAATCTTTTGGAACTATTTTTATACTATTTTTGAAACTCAAAATGAATGTATTTGACATCTATATTTCTTTTGATTGAATTTTTTCATTTTTTGATGAATGTTCTTTCACTTTTTATAGACGATCAATTTCTTTATTTCTTTTTATATTTTGTTTCTATAACCCTTTTTCAGGTATTAGAAGATCTTCCCTATTCCTTTTTTAAATCACAAAGGGGAAGAATAATTCACAACAAAAAATAGAATAATTAATAAAAGGGGGAGAATGTGTTATAAAGGGGGATATTGTTCTATAAGGAGAGAATGTACTCAATAGGGAAATTTTTTCAAAAGGAGAATAATTTTAGTAAGGTGGAGAATTTTTCATAAAATACGACCCTTAGGGATTTTTTAACCTGAGGGAGAGGTTATTCATATTCAAACTTTATTTATAAGAGTTTTTAAAACTCAAAGGGAGATAAGTATAAGTGTTCAATTCTGAATATGAAATCTATTTACTTTTGTAATTATCTATTTGTTTTAACTTGGGGTTTTTGTTTTCCAAAAAGGGGGATATTATTGAGTAAAAATTATTCTTTTGAATTTTCTATTACTTTTTGTGTTGGAAATTACAAACTCTCTTTTCAAATGATTTCATATATTGTATTATATCAAGACTTTTATTTTACATTTCATTATTAGGATTTTCCATATGCATATGATAATAATAATACCCATAGGTTTTACATAAATAATTCTTTACATGATTATCATCATTACCGCAGATACAATTCACATTTTACTCACTGATTATGATTTTCATTGTACTCTTCGAATACGATTTTCATCATACAAACTGTTCAGTATCATACTGACAAGATAAATCATACTCAATTTCTTAACTATAATCACCACACTCATTTTATTCTTGCTTTCCATATCCATAAAACTCAATTGTAATGAAAGGAAAACTATTAAATCAAAATGATGTTGTGTATTCTTTTTCAATATGTATTATGAAATTATGTCATTGTTTCAGTTACAAGATGACCATTGGAGTGCCGGGTGTCTAAGTCCCTCTGTGAATTTAGGGAGAAATCCGATCATTGATGCTAAAATATGACCATTGGAATGAATCCTATAAATACCAGGTCATTTGGATGAGATCAGAACATTTTTGGAATAACTGATACTCTATGAGAGCTCTTCCAAAATTTCTTTGTGCGAAAACCTTTAGGTGATCAAGTTGTGAACAACTTGTTCGAAATACTTGTAATATTAAATAGCTTTATTTTTCCTTGTGAGATGCCGATCATTGGTGATTACAATTGAGGGATTCTAGGGATAAGAATAAATACATGATGATCACTTACTAATCAAGGGATTCTAAGGCTAGGAATATAGAGGTACTTATTACCTTCTTAATTGAGGGATTGAGGGGATAACAAGATAAAAGCCGATCTTTGTATCGAGGGATTACCCTGGTGTGGGAAAGATAGAATTTCTTGAAAGTATAAATCAAGGGACCTCTATCCTAGGTTAAAGGATACCATTATCTTTGGGATAAAATAATTGTATTCATTTCATTTACTGAATTTCATTTTTAGTGCATTGTAATAGAAGGTGAATTGTTTTAATTATTCATCTTTCTATTCTATATTCTATTTAATGTAACCAATTTGATTATGATATATTTGTATTAATATAATTATGATCTTTTTGTAATTACAATCTTTTCAATTACTCAATACAATTCAGTATTATTTATGATTTAATTGTTTTATTGTTTTACTCTGATCATCGTAACCATAGTGATTATGATTTTTTACATGCTTACTCTATTTAAATTGTTTCAACTGTGAATACAATTAATTTAATTTAAGACCTGTGGATTAAATTATTGAAATCAACAAGATTATGCTACTTTTATAACTATACCTAGGGCCTTTTATGATTAATACTTTAATATATTAAGAGGTATTGTGAATTGAATTTGTTTAAATTCTTTTAAACTAAATTTGTTTAGGGATAAAAATAAAAAGTTTTTAAACCTACAATTCACCCCTATTTTAGTAATCTTCATATACATTACGACCAAATAGGTAAATACTACTAATGTGGTCAGATACCACATTTTATATTCTTCTCTTATCTATAATCTCAAGGTCAAACTCCTGGAGGATGAGCATCCATCAAATAAGGTGAGGCTTAGCTTCAGGTTTATTTAGGAGAAAAAAAGGGCAACATGATCATAAAATACAATGATTTTTGACCCAATAATACATGAATTTTTTTTCCAAGGTGAACACAATAGAAAGAAGTTCTTTTTTCAGTGGTTTTGTAGTTCTCCTAGGTAGGGTCAAGAGTATGTGAGTAATACATAATGAAATGAGGACACTTCTCAACCCTTTGTGATAAAACTACCCCAAATAAAAATTTAGAGGAATCACACATAAGTTTGAAGGGAATACCTCAATGTTTTTCTTGAATTATGTGAGGTGATGTGAGACTCCTTTTTAGTGAATTGAAAACATAATCACAATTTTTATTAAATACAAATTTATAATCCTTTTGTAATAATCGAGATAGGGAAAGTGCGATCTTACTGAAGTCTTTAATGAATTGATGGTAAAAACCAGCATGAACCAATAAAGATCACACCTCATAGACACATTTTGGATATTTAAGTGATGAAATTAATTTAATTTTTTATTTATCCACTTTAATTATATCTTTTGAAATAACATTTCCAAGAACTGTCCCCCTCTCAACCATGAAATGACATTTTTTGTAATTTAATATGAGATCTTTTTCAATGAAGTGGTGGAGAATAGAACCTAGGTGTGCTAAAAAATCACCAAATAAATTTCCATAAACCGTTAAATCATCCATAAATACTTATATGAAATTATGAAGGTACTCAAAAAAATACCCAACCTATATTGCTAAAAAGTACCGAGAGAATTACATAGAACAAAAGGCATACTTTTGTATGAAAATGTGCCAAATGGATAGGTACATGTTGTCTTTTCCTGATCCTCAGGTGCTGTATAGATTTGAAAATAACCCAAATAGCTATCAAGGAAACAATAATGGGACTTACCAGCCAATCTTTCTAAAATTTGGTTAAAGAAAGGTAGAGAAAAGTGGTCCTTTCGCGCGACTTAATTCAGTCAACAATAGTCAATACAGACTCTCCAACTATTTTGCACACATGTTGCAACCAATTCATTCCTTTCATTAGACACTACTATAATTCAGTTTTTAGGCACAATTTTCACTAGGATAACCCATTTACTATCATATATAAGATAAATGATCCCAAAAACAATTAATTTATTGACTTCTAATTTTACCACTTTAAGGAGAGTGGGATTCAACTGACATTGAGATTTGATTATGGACTTAGCCACATAATCTAAAAGTATATGGTGCATATAAATATATGGGAAAATCCTGGGAATATCATCCAGTGTCCATCCAATTTCCTTTCTACACTCTCTCAAAAGGTCCATTAGTTTTGATTCCTACAGTAGAGTGAGGTTATTGGAAATAATGAGAGAAAATTGGCCAATACCCTCAAGATATCCATATTTTAAATTATATGGAAGTGGTTTTAATTCCAACACCATTGGATTTTGGATTGAGGGAGGGGATTTAGGGGGAGTGAGGTTCATGAAACCGTCTATCTACTCATGTTTATTCTATGAGGAAAGAGAATCAATAGAAATGAGATTTTCAAAATTATCGACAGTCATGGGTACCTCAGAATGAATACACTCATCAATTAAAGAAAAAAATTTACACTTTTGTAAACCCAAAAAAAACTCAAAACATGAATCAATACTCAAATCATCCAAGGGCTAAGAAGAGGAAAATGAATCAGAGTGTGGGTCGAGGATAGAATTTTGTGTGTGTATTATTAGAGAGAACTTCCATAGAATAGATAAGAAGAGTAGAGTGATCTTCAATGGGGTGTTTCATGGCACTAATAATATTAAAACTTACCTTTTCTTTACCAAACTCTATGGAAAGTATACCATTGTGGACATTGGTGATCATATTTTCTATTTTCAAGAATGAAATTCTATTTATGATAGGGGCATGTCCTTGGGTATATGTATCCTCCATCTCAAGAATGTAGAAGTTGGTGGGGAATATAAGATTCTTCACTTTTATGAGGATATCCTCGACCACTCTTGATGTGTGTGTTGTGCTCCGGTTGGTAAGTTGCACTATGATGCTTGTTGGTTGAATCTCTCAAACCTACATAGAAGTGTACATAGAGTAAGTAATTACATTAATTGAAGCACCTAAATATAACATAGCATCTGAAAAGAATTTCTCCCCTTTGGTGCAAGGTATCATGAAAGTTCTCATATCTTTGCATTTGGTTGGCATTACTGGTTTAATCAAGACTGAGACATTCCTTCCCAGGTTGAGTCTCTCATTCCCCTTCAACCTTCGTCTATGGGTGGAAAGTTATTTAAGAAATTTAGCATATTGAGGAATATGTTTAACCACATAAAATAAATAAATTTTAACTTGAAACTTTTTAAATGTATCCATTATTTATTTATCAATATCATTATCAAAATTTTTCTTAAATTTATAGAGCCTTTGGGGGAAAGTAAGAGGAATTGTTTGTTTAGTGGAATCCTCAATGATAATTTGTTTATCATTTTTTTCAACATTAAAATATTTTAAGGGTAAGGAAAGAGAGTTTTAAAGAGGGGGAAATACCTTTTGGGTAGAATCAATAGAAGAATAAATTTCTTTACCAATATAAAGTGTGATTGCACAAACATTACCTTTGTCTTTTGGATTATCAATAGGGTGACTGAGGTTCAATCCTTGGAAATGGTGATAAAATTCGATCATGTGGTTTGTTGTAAATGGAGGTTCTAGGTTTCCATTTACTTCACTATATCCTTGATTCTTGTTTCATATTTGGGTGGAGGAGGAGATTTGTTCTGAGAAGTTGAGGGATAAGAAGGCTTTATACCTTGGACTTATTGATACCAATTCTACATGTGTTAGTTTGGGTTGCCTCCTTGTTGGTACAATGGTTGTAATTTCCACCTAAGGTTTAGATTTAGCCTAAATGGTTCTTTCTTGAAAGGTGGTGCTTGATGAAAATGATGCCTTGGGAATACTGCTGCACAAGACTTAGATAAATCCTTATGTTGAAGGCACTAGTCAGAAAAATGAGTGTTATCAGAACAAATAACACAATGTAATAGAACGGGAGGAGGGTTTGAATTACCCTGTGCTTGAGATAATTTCCTTAAAAAGATATTCATCTCATCAAGTTTATTATCTACATTTTGTTCTAGGGATAAATTACTTACCTCATGAACTCCTCAAGTTGATGTAATTGCTCATGTACCAAATTATTGTTCATTTTGAGCCATATTGGGTATTAAGTCATGAGTTACAGAAGGAGTTTTATCAACTAGGGCACTACCAACCACAACATCTATCATTCCATGATCCATGGGGACAAGTACCTCATATAATTATTTACTTATAATTTTTTCACTAATTTGGTGGTGGGGTAAACTTGATCAAAGTATTTTCAATCTCTCTCAATATTTATGAAGGGTATCTCCTTGTGATCTCCTAATGCCATATATTTCTTTTCTAATTGATGAAATTCAAAAGGTAAGGAAGAAATTATCTATAAAGAGTCATTTAAGGTCATTATATCCCAAAATTATGGTAGACAGATAGTATAGACAATCTTTGGCTACACTATCAAGGGAGAAAGGGAAGGCCTTAAACTTAATGATGTCCTCAAACACATTTTGTGATTTTATGGTGGAGCACACTATGTGACAATCCTTAAGATGATTGTGAGGGTCCTCACCAGGATGACCATGGAATTTTGGAATTAGGTGGATGAGATATGATCTTAGCTAAAATTTGGATTCTTTTTTAGGATATTGGATGTACGTTGGGTGGAACTCCACATCCGAGGTGGTCAGTTCTTTTAAGGTTCTATTATTTGCAGCCATGATTTATAGGGTTCAATTTTGTTCAATTTTTGATTGGTTTGGGATCAATTGAGATTACATAATGGGTTACTCAATGTTACTATATTTTAGTACTCTATATGACTTAATTTTTTAGTGACATTTCTTTTTAATTTATGGGTCAAATTCAAGCTGTTTCTCTTTTTCTGACCGGGTCTTGCAAATAATTTTGAAGTTTGTTTTTATTTTTCTATTTTTTATGATGGAGGATGGATAAAATAAAATTTACTAATAATAATTAAATGATAAAATAAAATATAATATGATCCTATATAATTATATAGAAAGATAGAGAAGAAGAATAGAGAGAGAAAGAAAGAAACACACACAAACAAAAAAAAACAAAAATAAAAAAAATCAACCAAAAGGAAAGGGGGGATATTAAAAAGGGTACTGATTAAGAAGTAAAATAAAAAAATAAAAGTAAAAAAAGGAAAAAATGACCTTTTCTCCCCGTCAACGATGCCAAAATTTGATCATGTTGTCGAGCGCATCAAATTAGTTGTTTAGTTTTTACTATAATTTCTACAGTATAGAAGGAACCCTATGTCGTCTCTTTACGAAGCCTTAGATTATTAATTTAAAAATAAAGTTTTTATTAAGAAAAATGGAATGGGGTTTTATAAAACTTTTGGTTTGGTGATTTAATAATATAAAATAAAATGGAAAGTGATAAAACAAAGTATAACTTAACAGAATTAATTAAGCGCGATCAACCCAGGGAATCTCATGATGCCCATCCTTCATCGCTTCAAGAGATAGGGTTATGATCTTTCAATACCTAGTTTTTAACACCTATAACCATAATTTTAATGAGTTTAAACTAGGATATCTCTGAGAGTTATGTCAAAAACACATAATGATTCACCGAATACCGCCGTTGATTGGGTGATTTGTGTTCGACTTCATAATCTTAAATCACTGAGGCAACACATGAAAAACTCGATATGATGTATAGGTTTGTATGTTATTTAAATTTTTTACCATAAAATCAAATTACATGTCCATGGTAGTGTTTATGTGAGTTTAATTGACCAATATGTACTATACAAACACCACAATTGAAAGGGGAAAAAATAAGGGATGAATGGTGTGTGAAACATCACCTGAAAGGGTACTCCCAAACATGATCATTTGAGTTTGAGTATGAAATAACAGTATATAACTCAATTAAATAAGAACATAGGATAAATAAAAACAACATACAACCTAGAATTAAAAATACCATTCAAAATAATACAAACATGAAGCTCAAGATTACATCATGTTCCTCCCCAGGTGATCACAAGGAGTTCAAAAATCCATGGAAGGGGAGGATGAAAGAGAAGTTTATATAGCACTTCCCATAGCCTCTATAACTTTTAAGGATGATTATGGGAAACCTTTGGGACTCCAAAATTTCAGCACCCTTCCTCCTCATTGAACTCCAAAATGGGGTGCCCAAGGTACCAATTTATAAGCAAAGTGGTAGGTGGTTTTGGGCACCATGATTTCAAGAATCCTCTTGGTCTATGGTTTTGGGTGACCAAAAAGTCTTAAATAATTTGGAGGCTAGATAATGTATATAATAAGATATATTTCCAAAATACATAGGTAAACTTTTGACTTCGTGTAGATTCATTATATTGGATAGATTAGTTCATTTGGTATTTTTATCGATGAATTTGGATTGGGATCCTTCATAAAAGTTGTATCCCAGAAAGTTATTGATCTTATCAAAAAATTTAATCCCATTATGATTCATAGAGTTCAAGAAATATGAAAAATAGTAGACATGTGTTAATAGGATTCCATGCAGTTTGGCCCATTTTCATTCCACTACATGATGGGCTCTCTGAATCACCTACACCTTCAATGAAATCATCAAAACAAGTGAAATTTCCCTTTTTAATAGTAAAAATCACAAAATTATTGAATCGACATGAAGTGAAATTTGTTATAATAATTGTAATTTACAATAAAAAATCAGTTTAATACAGTGGTATAAGGGTGGAATAGAACATTGAATCATGGTGAGATCAATAGCCCAATACCTTTGAGGTAAATAAAATCGATAAGATACCATACTGACTCTCTCCAAAACCTAAAAAAGTCTAATTAATTGAGGTGAAAGCTTCCACTTTTGTCTAAACTATAGATTCACCAGTCAAGTCAAAATGCATAAGAATACTTAATTCCTAACCTTGAACTCTAGTGGTTGATGGTGATAATGGGTGTATGAATTATTCCTAGACTGAGCTATATTCATTCAATTCCTTATCAATTGAACTTGTTTTGATGTCTCCTAAATAAGATTAGGTCTAAGTAAGGCTGCCTAACCTATCTCTAACCAACCTAAAGGTGAATGACATAACCTACCATATAAATCCTCATAGGGATCTATCTTTATCATCACCTGAAAGATGTTATTCTAGGTGAAATCAACAAGAGATACATGTCTATCCCAATAACCTCTAAAATTGAGGAATCATTATTAGATCATGTACTCTAGTACCTATATCATCCGTTCTAACTGAACATTGGTTTGAGGGTGAAACACCATGCTATAAATTAACAGTGTACCCAAATATTTCTATAACCCATGATACAACCAAAACTTGAAACAATCATCCCTATTTGAAATGATAGTGTGAGGGACCCCGTGTAGGCATATAATCTCATGAAAATACAGTCTCCCAAGCTCATATATTGAGAAGGTATCTCTTATAAGTAATAAATGAGAAACCTTTGTGATTTTGTCAATGATCAACTATAATAAATCACTAACTCAAGGGGATATTAGTAATACGGTCACAGAATACATCATGAAATCATCCCATTTACACTCAAGAATGGGTAATAACTGTAAAAGACCTACTAGCCATTGGTTATCTACCTTCACCTACTAACAGGTGGAACACCGAGTGAAAAAAACAACTAAATTCTTTTTCATACTAGGACACCAATATTGGTTACATAGATCTTGATACATCTTTGTAATCCCAGGCTGTACCACCCAAGTAGAAGCATGAGTCTCTCACATCAACTCCTCCCATATTTTTATAGGAACTTAGACACATCTAGGGATGCATAAGATCTCATCCATATCCATGACCCAACTAGAAGGTGGGTCATCACCTAAGACACTCTACCTTAGGACTAAGCCCTCGGGATCCAATAACTACCTCATCTTCACTCTCTCCATAAGTGAATATGTCATTGATAACAATGAAAGTGAAAACTATCCATGACAGTTCTGAACCTCCAAGTGTATTTTAGAAAATAGGGCCATAAGTTTCCACTCATCACTGACCTCTCAAACAACTTGTTCCCATGTCCTCTGGCTCAGATCATTCACTATAGAATTTCCTTTTCTATCTATATAGACAAGATCAAAATCAAAGTATTATAGGTATTTAACCCACCTTATATACCTAAGATCCAATTCAATCTATGTGAAAATATACCTGAGGCTTTTGTGGTCTATAAATACTAAAAAATTTCCTCCTAATAGTTAATACCTCTAATAACACAAGGTGTGAACCACAATAACGAACTTGAGATCATGCATTAGGTAATTCTTCTCATGAGGTCTCAACTGACAAGACCCATATTCCACGACTTGATGTTTCTACATGAGAACCACTCCTATCCCAATACACGATGAATCACAATAGACTATATAGCTTCTGCTCGACTCTAGAATAATCAAGATTGGTGCTAAATTCATTCTCCATTTAATCTCCTAAAATCCCATCTCCTAGGCTTCTGACCATAAGAATTTCACACCCTTTTTAGTCAAACCCATGATATGTGCTACTAGGTGTGAAAATTCCTGTATAAAGTGAATGTAATAACCAGTTAGCCCCAAGAAACTAAACATGTCCAAAAAATTCTTGGTATACTCTTAGGTAACCATGAAACTCACAATATCTGGGTAAATTGATACTCTAGACTCTAAAATAATATGATCCAGGAACTGAACTTTATTGATCCAAAAGTGAAATTTGATAAGATTAGTATATACATAGTCCTCTATTAGTGTATTCAAAATGATCTAAATATGATTAAAATGATCTTGTTGAGTATGAGAAAACAGTAAGATATTTTTCATGAAGACTACCATAAATGAATGCAGATACGGGTGGAAAACCCAATTCATCAAATCCATGAAAATGGATGGAACATTCGTAATACCGAATGACATAATGAGATATTAATAAAGAACATACAAACTAAAAATGCTATATGATGTTTTTCTGAAGGTATAAATCATAATCGATGATAGACTGAACTCAAATCAATCTTGGAGAAACCCTTTCTCCTTGGATCTAGTCAAACAGGTCATTAATATGAAGTAGTGGGTACTATTTCTTAACTATAAGCTGGTATAACTAGCGGTAATCCACATGAAGTCTGAGGGCACTGCTTGAATTCTTGGAGAAAAGGATAGGTGAAACCCATGGTTAAGTGTTAGTTCGTATAAAACACTTAGCCTTCAAATACTCTAGATGGCTCTTAATCTCTTGCAACACAGTAGTAGCCATCCTACAGGTAGGAATGGATACCTGTATAACTCCTAGAACTATCTTGATAGAGATATCCACCTCTCGATCATGAGGTAAACCATAAAAATGATTTGGGAATACATCCCTAAAATAATTTATTATAGGATATAAATTATTTTGATACATTACCCGATCCTCCATATATAGGCTAGAAATATTAGTTGTCACTCCACCTAGTCCATGATTATTTAGTCTGAATCTACTTTCCTAGACATCCCATTCACCCTTGTGAAGGTAAAAACCACCCTATGGTGATGTAAATGATACCCTGTGGTGAGATAAGTACACATAATCATAATAGGGGACCCAATATTCCATCCCAAAAATCTCATCAAACCCCACCATTTTAAGGAATAATAGGTCCCATAGAAATGATAGCTTCCTAACTTAAAGGGGAATTACTGGAACTTGTATACACTCTCTAATCAAATCCCCAATAGAGTATCAAGTGTCATCACAATACATAAATAATAAACATCGAGCCTAAGTATCTCCACAATATCCATAGAGATAAAGTAATATGAAACAAATATATCAAATAAGGAAGAAATTATAATAGAGGCTACTAGAATAGTACCCCAAACTATAGATTTTCTGGAACCCTTATCCTCGAGTATAGGATGAATTGTATAAATATGGCCAGATCCATGACCCTGTATTATAAACTGATTACCTTGAGTGGGTCCACTCTACTGGTGTTGTGTATTTGAAGCCTGGATACCTCAGCCATGACCTCCTCTATCTAAATAGCTATTAGTACTCTAGATACCTTCCTAGAGAGGTGCTATAGATCCTGCTCCTATATATGGAGATGATATGGATCCTCTCCCATTAGGAATATATGGGAAGGTCCTAAAAAATCACTAAAGACTCCCAAAACTTTCACAACCTTGGCACTCAATGGGGTCTATAGAACACAGGGGCCTCTTATTCCCTAGATTCCCATACTGGTGACAAACAATGCGACTATTAGTGGGTATCATCTATCTCCTGCTACTCCCATGTGTAATATCAAAGCGATGTTTTCATCCACTAGTCAAACCACTTCCCTGTCTCAGTTTTAAACCACCCTATACCACACCATTAGCTTCTCTTAGGTTCTTCTTAGGGATGAGGTCTTGATTTACTATTTCCAAAATAGTGGTCAATCAGAATAAATTTACCTAAAATCAAATGTCATATACAATCCCATCCTCAAAATGTTTCTCTATCTCCAATGCTTCACCATAAAGAGTCTATGAAAAGCATTGGAGCTCTATGAATCAAGAAGAATAGACCATCATATACATACTACACTTCTATAGATGTATAAACTCTTTGTACATTCTACTATTAGAATCTAAGGAAAGAAATAATCATAGAATTCTATCTGAAAAGTATCCCAGGACATACCTAGATGATAATATTCTTGGGTGATAAAATCCCACCATCGCTTAGCATAATCTCAAAGAATATACACAAAGAGATTCACTATCCTATCAGGAGGTGTATCTAGGTGCTATAAGATAGTTAACATGGCCTCCATCCATGATTCCATAGCACGAGGGCCTCTATCCCTCAAAAACATGGTTTGATGCTGCTGCTAAAACTCTCACATAAACTCTTCCATAGAGGGGAAAATCCACAGTGCTTCCTAAAAAATATTCATAAGTCAAATAAAATCCTAAAAAAATTGGTCATATTCACCCATATCAGGTATAAAAGTAGGTTCTATAAGAGGAACTACTAGAGGTAACACTGGTGGCATAGGGCCCACCAACTTTGGAGCATAGTAATCACCATTCTCCTGGTGCACGACTCGAGGAAGTCATGGTGGAACACTCTAAAAATACTGAGAAAATTCATCAAATATAATTTTATAATGGAATAATCATAGTTTATAATAATATAAAAGGTACAAATCTATTCTATATAAGTGTCGCACCCCTTTTCCTGCTCTTAAATCCAGGTCTGGGTGACGTACAATTTATAAGAATGCAAGAGACACTGCCTACCACTCACTACTAAGGTTAGGTTAGGGTAAAATTCTATTCTTTAAGTAATGAGTCCAGATATACATATTTTCAATTTAAAATTATAGATGAAACATCCTTTAAGTTTTAATTGTAATATCCATTTAATGGAAACCATTTCATTTTAGAATTTAAATTTATCCAAGTTCATATTTATTTATATATAAACTTTTTAATTTTTCAATTATACAGATCACTAATTCCAATTTATAAAAGACCATAATATTTATAAATTGAAATATGGAATCCATTTAATCCCAACCATAAACACATTCCATCCCATGCAACCAATGGTCCATGACTCAATGTTCCATAATTAACTACTTAAGGTGTCTGCATCAAGCTATGTAGGAAAACTCTATTAGTTTGATACTTGAACCTTAAGTAACTAATTATGTTTCTTATCCCCTTATATAATGTTATAAAAATTATATTCATTATATTCAAGGAACTCATAGAAATCATAGACAATACAAACAATGAGATGTACCTATATGTCATGGAATAATGCATGACATGTGAATTTATACATGCCTACAATGATGCATGAGTCAAAACTTCCTTGAAATATTAGTCTAAGAGTAAAATGAAATCCTTATCAACAATAATAATAAACATCACATATCATGTGCATCACCCAACAGTGAAATCAAATCAATTGTAATAATCATAATTCAAAACAGCAATTCTTATCCCTAGAAATTTGGATTTTCTCTTTATATGGGCTAGCTCCTCTGAATAAAAACCTCATTACCAAATTCAAAATCATCCTAGTATCCTTTCCACCATCCCAAAATATTAAGTCAATAAAAATAAATCCTATGATACTAATTTGTAACATCCTAACTCAGAATACACTAAGCAGTTCCCCGATATGGTTGGTTACATGGCCTCAAGCACACCTCCATACACACTAGAGGCTACCGACTAATAGTGAGGGTACATGGTGCTATAGTGGGGATACCATAAACTCATAATTAGAGTAGTAAAATTGTGTAATAAATAAATTAATAACTAAATATAGGAAGCATAATATCAATAAACAAAAAAATTAAATCATCTAGATAAAATAAATAGCCATTAATAGTAATATCCAGTACCATATACAAAATGATTTAATGTCATGTCTTTAATCAAAAGGAATTAATAAACATGGAAGTAGGAATACATACATAAAAGTATGTTAAAATAACCAAAAAAATAAAAATACTATCTCTATATAGAATCATGAGTCATAGATCAATTCTGTTCTCCCTACTCCCATGCTATAAACCAATTAAGCATCAACAACCAGGTGTTTTCCCTTGCCCCTACTAGCATCCATGAAGTCTGTATGGGAACCAAACATAAACCTAAACAAGGTGTGAGATATACTCAGTAGCAAACCTCTAATTATGTCTGTTAGTATCCATCTAGTGAATATAATATGCATAGTGTGCAGATATAATAATGTAAAAGTAGTAAATAAAATGTAAAGGGTCATCTTTGGTTTCCAAAGGATACTAGGCTAACACTACCTGCTTTGACCCATGTTAGGATAACCTCTAAATAGATATCACCATGAACATATACATATGAGAGTATATTCTTGTATGTATATATATGCACTAGATACATAGTAATATTTATAGCCATATGTATACATACATAGATCTAGTTAGGACTTGAGGCATAACTCAAGAATCCATGTCTAGTCACTAGAGTTTCATAAAGTAGTAGGGGTCTCAATGCCTAAGTATCATAAGAAAAAGGGAAACCATTCTTGAGTATTATAGGTGTAAGGGATTCCATTCCTGAGCATCAAAAGTATATGGGATACCATGACTAAGCATTATAAGTATAAGGGATTCCATGCCCGAGTATCATAAGTATAAGGGGCAACATGCTCAATTATCACATGTATAAGGGACACCATGCCTATGTATCATAAGTATAAGGGATTTCATTCCCCAGTATCACAAGTATAAAGGATTCCATTCCCATGTATCATAAGAATAAGGGAATCCATGCCTGAGTATCACAAGTATAAGGGATTCCATGCCCAAGTATCACAAGTATAAGGGACTCCATTCCCAGGTATCATAAGTATAAGGGACACCATACCCATGTATCATAAGTATGAGGGATCAATTGGATTTAAAAAATATAAATATTTCACTTGGACAAGGGCGTAACCATTGTATTAATTTAAAAATGTTATTTGGTCATACCACTCACTTCTCAGTCAATTTCCTTATATTCATTACATATGGGATCCAAGAAAGAACCATATAGAATATGGTTTGGTCATATAAGCAGTTTTAATACCAAGTTAAATTCTTTAGGCACACATCAAGGGGTGTAATAGTCATTGGGGACCTATACCAGCATGAATAAAGGGATACAAGGTCATTTATATCAAGGAAAAAAATAAATAAACAATAGTTATGTGTACTTTTAAGGCAACACATGGAGAATCTGGCATGGGGCATCACGATGCATAATATAAAGAAGAAAAACTTGAGGGATAATTACAAGACCACTTACCTTATGCCTATAGAAGAGAAATAATCTAGTATTAACCTTTGGTTTATATTAGAAGAAAATGAAAAAAGAAAAATTATTTGAAAATAAGGCATATATTCCTGCACCAAATAACCCTGTCAATAGAAAGACAAACAATGAAAGAAGATAAAGGAATGAACAGATTACTGGTGGTGATCCAATGTGATAGAAAAATGTCAAATCAGAGTTTAGACTGATGAATGTCTTTAAATCCTAGCTTTAGGATTTAGAGAACTCAAAAGGGGTGATAAGAACTATACAAGAGAAAAATGAGGGGATTCTATAAAAATAAGAGGCCCTTACACCTTAAAAAAATATCCAAGGCATTTACACAGTGTGAAAACCTTTCACACTGTGTAATTCTTGGGATTCTCCCTCCAGGTAAAAACCAATACACGCCATGAAAAGGGTCTAGATAGACCAATACACATCATGTATTTAATAAACTCCATGTATTTATCCTATTTCTAGGATCCACCCCCTACAAACTTCCTTCCAAAGAAAAACCAGCTGGCCATAAGGTGTGGTTTTCATATTTAAGCTCAAATAGAACTACAATAAGGATTTAACCAAAAATTAAATAATCCACACCTGATATGAAAAACTAGGTTTTTATAATATGTTTAGACTTAGATAATTTCAAATTTAAAAAATAAAGGATTCAACTAGTCTAATATTAAAGTTATATTTCACTTAATATCCTAAAAGATTTAGGATATATGAAGATAATGAAAAATGTTAAGAGTTACATTTAGTTATCATGAAAAGTGAAATCGTTGTCTCTTGAAGGATTATACTAGTAAAATTATAAAGTGTATTACACTTAATATCCTAAAAGAGTTTAAGACATGGTGATAAAGATAATTGTAAAGAGTTACATTATTTATTAAATTAAACTAATTTTTAATTTATCCTAAAAGGGTTTAGGATGTACTGGTAAATAAATAATGTAAATAATTACATTATTTATGATTAATTTAAAGGAAAAACTTTTATGTAAAGATTTATAAGGATAACGATGATGCACTTAGAAATATTACTAAGTACACAACTGAAGTTGAAATCATAACAATTGACATTATAAAGTTAAGGAGTTTGAATATTTTCAAATATTTGAACATTAGGAATATGATTCATAAATCTCATTATTATTCAAAATGCCTTACTTTATAGATGTTTCTCACTAAAGAGTAAGTGGGAGGGTTTTATCAAATTTTCACAAAGAGATGTGATAGGGGTTACATATGATGTAATGAGTTAACAAAACCCCTAAAAATGAAGAAAAAATAATGATGATATAGAAGTTTATCATATATTATATAATAAACATGTGATTATATTGGGTTTGTTAAATATTATTAAATAATGTTTAAGAATATCAAAATTTATCATATTTGAGGCAATATACATTTTATCCTTCTTGCACATAGGATGCATAAATATATATATAGATATATATTTCATAAAGTGTAATGAAAAGTTAACTATTATAGTATAACTTTGAGTTATCCCTAACTGATGTTCCTCATGAAGTATTATAGGTTATGATGAAATTTTAATTTTATATTGAGTGGGATTATTATATAGAGATAAAAAATATATTCAATAGAAACAAAAAAAGAATAATATTCTTCTTATGCATTGGATGACCCACTAAGTATACCACAAAGAGTGTCATACAAATGTATTTTTTATACTATGGGTGCATAGATGATATTTGATCCACCACTACCTGATGTTAGAGAGATACCTAGCATGATAACCTTTATACTTTGACACCCTACTTATATGAGTTTAACAATTACTTCACTAATTAGGGGTGGTTGGGTATGTTTTTGATCATGTCATTAGTTAGAGCTTAACTAGATATGAGATTTGTTATCTCATATGATGAGTATGACATCTCGACCCTCAATTGAGATAGATTGTGGAGTTTTCAGCTACACCTAAATAGTATATATGACGTGTTTATCTATTTGGATAAGGGTAATGTGATGTACTTATTCAAAAGGGTGACTGACATGTGATATATTCACTAAATAGTTCATTCTATACTCTGATAATTGATAATGTATGAGTTGGATATATAATATTGATATGTTATTTTTCTCTTAGTCACTTGATGTCTTAGATAAGGTGAAAATATGAGAATTTATGTTTTCATATGATGGATATTGGTGGACATATGTATATAGATGCATGTGTTTGATTGAGATCACACTAGATCGCTTTATAGCTTGAGTAGCATTGCCTATTTACTAGAAAATTCTCTACTATAGGCCTATCTTTTCTTATATATATTAACATTGAGATTTATATTTTTTGTCAATGCTATAAAGGCTCACAGGGTTAAGCTTTTTGGTTGACTTAATGAGGATTGAGTTTTACTTAGAGAGTTACTCTAAAAGCGTTTTAGAGTTAATCCAAAAGTGTTTTAGATGGGTATTCACAAGTTATTACAAATTATGTGATACAAGGTGAAGTTAATGATAAATTTCAAAAAGTGTTTTGGAAGATATCTAAATGTTTTTTGGATTTTATTTCATGAGTTATTGTATATGATACAATATAAAGTGAAATGGCACCATCTTTTAGGATTTAGTGCAAGTGAGTGATTATTGGATATATTCCCTAAATAATTATATATATATATATGATATATATAATTTGTATTTAAAATTTCTATAAAATTATGATTTGCATGCATGAATAGAGTATACCAATCCATGAAAATTGTTCTTGGAGCTACATGATAAACTGTTATCATTTAGTGATACTCCCATGTATGCTATCATCAAAAGGAGTCATTCATATGATGAAACATATGGGATAAGTTTGTATTCATATGTTGGATGCATGAATTGGACATATAATTTATTCATGCATTGTAATGCATGAATAAATTTGACTGTACCCAATGATCATCCTTGGGTTTTCTACAAAACCACTTCTATGCGATGATAGTGTGTAGTTGTTTTCATATTGATTATATGAGTCTCCCATAAACCTAAATCTCTCTTAATCTTCTTACTTAGACTTTGATAGGTCCTAGAAAATCTTGGAGGAAGGATGGATCCCACCCAAATGTCAGATGATTCATTTTATCCCATAGATACATCCAAAGGTTGGATTTTCTTCAACTTCCACATTAGTGATCTTTATCAAATACATTAAACAAATATGAAGGCCATTATAGCAGCTTCTCTAGTGTAAGTTTCACCATTTAAAAATTTATACACATCCAATTTTTATTTAGATTTATATTTCATGCATGGGAGGTCCTCAACAAGGTATTTTAATCTCCATCACTTGATCTAATAATTGTTATTAGGCCCTAGTGAATCCCTTTAATAAGTGTGTGTGTGTGTGATTACTCTCCTCTTCATGTAACTTGTTACAACACTTAATGTAACATCCTAACTCTTTATTTTAGGTAATTACATCCTTTTTTTTAATCCTATTTTTAGGTCTTTTATAAGGTTGTTTTGGGTGACTTTTTAACATTTTTATAGGTTTCTGGGCATGTTCATGGTTGGCACATGGTTAAGAAAAACCGAGTGAGTCTACCTAGGAAATAGTGCACCTTGTGCTGGAATTATAGAAGAGAGTGCACATTTATGAATAAAATTATTTCAAACTATGTGACCTTTCCTTCAAACCATGTGACTTTGGGGAGAATCATTTCACACGTTTGGTGCATGATTTTTTAAACTATGTGATCAAATCACATGGCTCTTCCAGTATCCCAGAAATGGGTACCCAATTTGAAAAATAGTGTGGCCAAACCATGATACATGAATTAATTAATTTTAGTTTTTTGTTTTGATTCCCAAAACTCATATGTTTTTCCTCATTCTTATTCCTTTGGAATATTATATCAATCAAGGATAACAAACTTGGAGATTTTAGAGATTACTTGCATCCCAATGATCAATTTGAATGAATCTTTAGGTGTTAGATATAGTATTGTAAAGGTATGAAACTATTATATTTCATTATTCTTATTTATTTTAGATTCTACATTCTATCCTTGAATATAACCTTAAACCAGGGATGTTGATTCTAGATCTAATATTTGTGTAATGATATAATTGAGTTTCTTATAGATCCTTTATATATTTGGAATATATTTTCTAGCTCTTGATTGGAGGATTGTTTTTCTAGGTTTCCCTATTATTTGATTATATCCCTTCATCCCTATCTTATCGTAGATCATTTGTTAGGTGTTGAATGATACCATGATTTAGGTAGGTGGCTTCTAAATACAATTCCTATCAATTAAAACCATTGTTACTTTCTTGATTTGAAATGAATATATAATTTATTTCTAAATCATGAATTGATATCCTCGTTAAATGTGTTCAAAATGGTATGGTGTGTGTTGAAACTCTTTGATTATCTATTTTTAAATGAAGTGTTTATTTTTAGATTTTTTTTTGAATTTAAAGGAATTATTTTAAGAATGAATTTGATGATGATCCCTAAGAAATGAAGTCATGAAATGTTTTAAGGATTTGAAATGAAATAATTTTTTTAAAGGAATGATTTTTGATGAAAATCATTTGATGTTGGTTTTTGAAATGAAATAAAATATTTGAAAATTTAATTGGGACTATTATAATGATGAATAATGAAACTGAATTGGGATGAATGATTTTACTTTTGATTTATTTACTTGAAGATTATGGGACCCTAGGTAGTTTGGTGGGTAGTCCAGGACAAGCACGATAGGCATGTATTATCTATAACTAGACTTATATTGATGATGAAAACAATACTAAAATATGATAAGGGCAGATAGTTTATTAATTGTTGGTGGAATCCTATTCCCCCTAGGCCTTAGATCTAGAGAAGTGTGTGCACACCTAGAGCCATACTTCACTGAGATGCATGTGGTTCCTTGAGACTTGATATATCTAACAATGGGGATTATAACCATGGTTTTATGATTGAAAATGATTTATATATGCAAGTGTTTACGATATGTTCTATTTAGGACTATTTGATAGAAATTATTATTCATGCCTATTTTATACTTCCATTTAAATGATTTGAAAACATTTTTTTTGTTATGTATTGTGAAAATATTTACCATGCCATGTTTTTATTTAAAATAAATCATATTTCATTTATTTGATATGGACTGTAACAACTAGTCTTAACTGATAGCATATACAGTAAACCTTAACATGGTTATTGGGTCCTAGCCCGTTATGCATCACAGGTTTCCCTACAAACATGTGGTTACCTAACTAGGGTCTACCCACATGCATGAACAAATCGTCAGATTAATAACTATCCCCATAGGCCAACACATGTTATTTTAGTGTGCTTTGTCCTCACTCACAAACACACCTTGAGAAACTTCCTAGGAGGTCACCCATCCTGATCACTACTCTAGGTCAAGAACAATTTACTATAGAGTTTTAATCATGTAGGCTCTTGAAAAGAAAAGTACACCTTATTGACATGGGTAGTAACACTTAGCCTTTTAACCCTTTATCTTTTTGGGGTGTTTCAATCACCCCCATTTAAAACATAACATCCTATTTATGTACCTTACACCTTAAACATAGGTAGTTCTTCTGCACTTATGACTTAGTACAACCTATGATACCAATGTAACAAATGGGCCCTGCTAACAACACAAACACCCATCCTTAATATGGCCATCAAGTCCTCTCCCACTAGACACCACCAGTTTCCCTACAAACATGTGGTCCCTTACCTAAGGCCCAACCACATACCTGAATAGGTCATATGACTAATGAATATCCCCACAAGACAACAAATTTTCTTTCAGTGTGATTTTTCCGCACTCACACACACCTTGGAAAACTTATCAGGAGGTCACCCATCCTGATCACTAATTCATCTCAAGCACGCTTAACTATAGAGTTCTAATCAGGTAGGCTCCTAAAATGAAATTTGTAACTTTTTAACATGGGTAGTAACATTTAAGCTTTAACCATTTGTATTTATCAAGTGTTACATGGACCACTTATGAAATGATTGGTGGGATCCTATTGGTATAGTGTTACTCACACCCTACTTTATTCCTTTAGGAGTTTGTATACTTTCTTTTTCTAGGTCTATAAAAAGGGAAAGCATCACCTAGAGGTGGTGGGTACTCTTTATTATCAGGAATTTGGGAGTTATAGGTGACATGTAGAGTCTATGATCCATCTGTTATGATGAGATCATATTTCTTATGATGTTTTGTGATTTATGTTTCATTTTGGTTTATGTACTTTTTTTTCTTGTGTTACTTTTCCCATGATGTTTGTATTGGTATATCTACTATTTATGGACTCTTATTTTCTTATATTTTCTAGTTAACCTTGTGGAGAAATCATTCCCCTCGATCATTTTTGATTCCCAGGTGCTATTTTCTAGCCTATGGGGATTGATAATTCCCTTCAAGCTGAATAAGGATTGATTCATGTACTTGTTTAGTGGGTTATTAGGGTTGGTTCATGGAAAATTAGTATTAAAGGAGGATGAGTATCTTATTGCATGTCAGTATACAGTTTGGGATGTCATGGTATATAGGAGATACGATATTTGGGACTTAAGGGGCAAGTTACAAGCAATTTATTGGACATATCTCATCACAAAGAGCCTTTAATTATCATGAGTGGTTGGGAAAAGAATATTTTAGGATTTGTTTTATTTGACTCTATACTTTAACCAAACTTTGATAAAATATTTTTATTCACAAGTTGAGTTTTGATTTATATAGTTGATATACCTATGTCTCTTGATTAATGTTTCCTTATTATCTACTGATGTTTTGTTATACCATAACAACAATAAGATGTTTGATCAGGCTTAAAGAGGGAGATGCTAATGAACCACAATAAGAGAACCCTATGGTTGAATATAACCTCATAGATATAGTGGTGTGTGTGTACCAAGCTTTGGGCCAAGGATCCACACCTATTCCCATTCAAGTTATATAGGTGGTACCTTGATGGGACAATAAAAGAGATTGATACTAAGAGTTTCTTCTTAGGAAACAACCATATTTCTAGGGAAAAAATATCCTTAGAGGTATAGGATTAGTTGGTAATGATTTAATAACTCTTCAAGTTCTTGGAGACATCGGATTCCATTAAGGTGAAATGCGTCGTCTTCAAGCTTGAGGGTCCTAGTAGGAGATAATGGGATACTATAGTTTTAGAAAATAGGAATGAGAACTTGGAGTATACAGAATTTAAGAATATTTTTATAGATTAATACTATCCAAATTTTATGGTTTTGTTTAACTCTATGAAGTTTCTCGGCCTTCACCAAGGTGACTGAACAATGACTCTGTATGTTGATCGTTTTTTTGAACTTGATCATTTTCACCTAAGGTTTTGTAAAATGAGAAGATTAAGGCCTAAAGGTTTTATATGGGTCTTCAATTAGATATATAGTCTTATTTATTTATACTAAACCATACCTCATATGATGATACTTTGTATAGGGATCTAATGGTGGAAACTGAAGTGGATAGTAAGTTAGGGTTGACTAGAGTTACACCTACTCTTAGTGGATACTTTAGTGGTTCTTTTAAAGGGAAGATAAAGTGAAATTAATCTTGTGGTGGAAACATTAATGGTGGTCCTAAAAATCATACATATTCTATATCTAATATAATTTATGGTAAAGGGTCATTGACTTGTTTCCAATGTAAAAAGGTTGGGAACTCGAAGCACGCCTGTATGAAGGCACCAGATATCTCTAGCTCATGTGGATTCTTAAGACACCTAAAAATATTTTTATATGTTTTTAGAACTCCGTATAGTAGTATGGTATCATTATTACTGAGAGGATCTATAATGAAATCAAATGCTTCAATAACAATAGGGTTCTAACTACATGTATTAGGAATGAAGTGACTTCACACAATAGACGAGTCTTTAGTGAGAGATGATGTGGGTCATACAACAATGAAAGGTACCATTGATATTTATTTATCTTTTTTGAATGTTTTATTTAATATTGGTGCATCTAATTATTTTGTATCAACCCACACTATGGATCTGTTGAATCTTATGATGGGGCTCATGCCTTATGTGATGGAAATTTCAATGCCTCTCAAGATAAAGATAGAATAGGGTCTATGATACCCCTATTGTGATTTTTGTTTATTAGATTTTGATATTGTTTGGGACTTTTTGGTTCTTGGAATAATTCCCTTGGATTTCATTTTTAGAATGGACTAGTTGGTCGCCCATAAATCTAATATTTACTATTATCATCGATGGGTGTCCTTTATTACCCCTGATGGGGAGTCTCATGCTTTTCAGGGAGAATGGGACCTAGGGGATAAATATGATATAACCAATTTTATAAATTTGGGTAGGATGATATCCTTTTGTGCTCTTGAACTAGATTATAAAGTCACTTATAGTGAACTTCCTCTAGTAGATGTGGAATTTATAGAAGTGTTTCTATGAAAATTTTATTATTTACCACCTAAGAGAGATGTAGATTTTTCTATTGACTTGGTTCCAAGAACTAAACCTCTATTCCATATTATTATATAGTGACAACTGAAAAAAATGAGATGAATAATCAGTTATATTATTTTATGTACAAAGTCTTCATTTGACCTAGTGTGTTTCCTTGGGCAGCACCTATGATTTTTACCAAGAAGGCTAATAGAACCCATCAATTGTGTGTCTATTTATTGTGAGATCAATATGTTTATGGTCAAGAACAATTACCCATTTACCAAAATTGAATATTTTTTTGATCAATTGAAAGGGGAGAAGTGGTTCTCTAAGATTAATCTTTGTCCTGGTTACCACCAGCTTTGGATCAAGGAATCTGATATCCCAAAGATTACTTCTATGAGAAGGTATGACCACTCTGAGTATTTTTTTATGATATTTGGTCTAACCAATGCTCCAACCATGCTTATAAAATAGATGAATAATATTTTACACTAGTATCTATACTCTTTCATTATGGTATTCATGTATGCAATCTTAGCTTATTCAAAAACCAAGGAGGATCATGTGCATCATTTGAAATTATTTTTGGATATCTTGATGAATCACCAACTTTATGACCATATGTAAAAGTATGAATTTTATATTCGGGAGGTGTAGTTCATGGGGCACATGTTCTCATAATATATAATCTCAGTTGATCCTAAAAAGGAGAATTTTGTCATTTCCTAGGAAGAACCGAGGAATTTCTTTGAGATTTAGAGCTTATTAAGCTTTGTTAGTAGCATACGATCATTAGTTCATGAAATAATTCTCCAAAATAGCTTCTCTATTGTCTTATCTCAATAATAAATGAGTGAAGTTTATTTGGTACTAAAAATATATCATTTCCTTTGATGATTTGAAACAAAATTTGGATTCTTATCTAGTGTCAACACTTCTAGAGGCTAGATAGGGATATTTGGTATTTTGTAATGGTTTAGGTTTAGGTTTAGAATACATTCTCATATAGGGTCCTCATGTGGTGAATTATGGTTCCCATAATTTTTATCTCCATGATAAGAACTATCCCACACATTATCTTGAACTCATAACTATTATGATTGTTCTTAAGAGTTGGTGGAACTACCTTTTCATAGAAAGATTTACCATGTACTCAAATTAGAAGATATTGAGTTATATATTTTCATAGAAGTAATTGAATCTTTTATAGAGAAAATAGGTGGAGAACCTATAATATTTTTCATTTGAAATTACCTACACCCATGGAAAGGATATTTTTTTTTATTTGATAAAGAAGCTACCTCTCATGTCATTAAGGAATCATCAAAAGGGTGGAATCTCATGGATATCTTTGCTCACATACATTTGTGAGTTTAGGTGGATAAGAGGGATGTTGTTTTGGAAAGTGTTATATTGAAATCCTCTATTTTTGAGATGATAATATAGAAGTAGTATCTTTATAATGATTTTTGAGGCATTATAGATTCTTTATATAGTGGGGAGACCATTAGTAGATGATCTCAATATTCCGAAGGAATCCTTTGATTCATTAAATGTTATGTTAGTCCATCAACTATGAGGAAGGTTGTGATAGGAAATTGTCATCATCCCTAGTGATGGGTTCAACCAGGAAAATAAATATGTTTTATGATATGAGGCATTGATTCTAGTGTCTTAGTATGAAACAAGAAATCATTGATTTTGTTTCTCGTTGTTATACCTGCTATAAGATCAAGGCTAAGCATTAGAAGCCTCCAAGTTTTCTTTAACCTATTCTAATTAATACTTGTAAGTGGGATGAGATATCATTGGATTTTTTTTGGGTTCCAAATACTCCTCAATTAAATAATTCTATTTGGGTGGTGATTGACCAATTAACTAGATCTTTTAACTTTATCCATATTCATGATACCACCAACATCAAGGATTTGTAAAATCTATATCTGTAGGATATTTTTAGGTTGCATGAAATTATGTATACCATTTTTTATGGTAGTGATCCTTGGTTTACATATTGGATTTGGAGAGGCCTCTAGGAGGTGGTGAGATCCCAAGTCAAGTTAAGCACAACATACCATCCTCAGATAAATGGTCATAAAGAATCAGATATATAGATTCTAAAGGACATGCTTCGTGCCCGTGTCTATGAATTTTGAGGATTATGGGATTTCAATTTAGTTATAGTTGAGTTTTCCCATAACAATAGCTATATTTTATCCATTAATATGGAACCCATTTAGGCCTTTTATGGACTAACTTTTAAATCTCCACTTTACTGGTCATAGTTTGGTAAAGATTCCCTTATGGGACCTAGTTTAGTCTAGGAGACGATGAAGAAAATCTATAAAATTCATCAAAGGCTGGTGATAGTTAAGATCCTATATAAATACTATTAATATCATCATCATAATCCTTTGGAGTTCTCGATTGGTGACTAGGAATTCTTGAGATCCTCTCTTTGACTAGGTCGCCGATGGTTTGGAAAACTGGGGAAGTTGGCACTAAGATACATGTAACCATTTGAGGCTGTTGAGTGGATTGGGAAGGTGGATTACCATTTGGATTTTCCACCTCAATTGAATTTGATCCATGATGTGTTTTATGTGTCGCATCTTAAGAAATATATTTTATAACTGTATCATGTTTTGAATTGGGAGGACCTTGATGTGGAACCTTAAATTACCATCACTGAGCAGTTAGTTTAGATTGTTGATTCTCAAATAAAGGTCCTATATGGGAATTATATACCTTTGATCAAAGTTATGTGGTTGCATGGTTATAATTCTCAAAATATGTGGGAGTATGAAGCGATGATGATAGAGTAGTGGCCTCATATCTTTGTCAACTAGTTTTATTGATAAAACTTTTTAGGGGTTGAAATTATTATGATGGGGAGAACTATAACATCCTGACTCTTTTATGAACTTACATCCCATTATTTTGATCATATTTTCTTCAAGTATTTTATTAGGCCATTTTAGGTGACTTTTGGGGAGTTTTTAGAGGATTTTGGGCCTATGAATGGTTGGTTCATGGTTAGGAAAAACCACACAATAAGTCTACCTAGGAAACTGTACACCTTGTGTTGGAATTCTAGAGGATAAAACATGGTTAGTTCAAACAATTTGGCCTTCCATTCAAACTGTGTAACTCTGGGAAGAGGTGTTTCACATATTTAGTGGATGGTTTGTCAAAACATGTGAAAAAACTTTATGGCTCTTCCAATAGTGCATAAAGGGGTTTATGGTATGAAAAAACATGATGCCAGACCATGAAATGTAAATTAATTAACCTCATTTTTTGTTTTGAGACCTTAAAATCACCCGTTTGCCTCATTCTTCTTTTATTGGAATATGATCTTGACCAAGGAAACTCCACTTAGAGATTTTGGAGATTCATTTCTTCTTGATGATCAATTTTTATGGATCTTTGGGTGTTGGATATAGTGTTTTGATGGTATATGACTGCTGTTTTTTATTCTTCATTGTTCTTTTAGTTTCAACCTTCTCTACTTGAAAAAAACCTTAGATCGAGGCTATTGATTCTATATTTAAGGTTTGTTTCATTATCTAATTGGGTTTATTATATATCCATCATGGACTTGGGATTTATTATCGAGATATTCATTGGGTTTCTTAGAAGGGTGAGTTTGGTGGTAGCAGTAGCATGGGTGTGGTAGTAACCAATAGTGGTGGTATCATAAGAAGTGCTGATAATATAAGGATATAGTGGTGGTAGTATAGGAAAGAATGATGATAGATACAGGTGATAGGTGCTTGAGGTATCTTATGATGACATTATAAGGGTGAGTGTGGAGGTATAATAGGGAAGACTAGTGGTAGGTACTTGCAGTAGGTGCTGGCGGTAGATGTTGGTGGTAGGTGCTAGCGATAGGAGAAGGTGGTGGGAGTAGAAGTCAGACCTAATGATAGAAAAACAGGGGAATGTTGTTAAAGTATGGATGTCATGACCCCCTCCCACCAAAAATTCCCCTCCTAAGATGGCAATGGTGAAAGGCAGATGATGAACCCCGAGTCCCACCTCTAGTATGCCCCGGAGTGGCGACTAGCACCAAGGGTATGAGTTTTCACAAATATGGGAGGCATTACCCTTTTTATTATTTAGGATTGGAAATAGGATGAGTCAAACACAAAAAAGAAAAGGGACAAGTAAATGAAAATAAACCCAAAACCAACCCATATGCATGTTTTATACAAAACTGAACACAAAAGTACAAGTACAAGAAAAGCTCTAAAGTACGATACCTAAAGAAATCAAAAACTGCAACCAACAAAACTCCAACACCCAACTAGAAAGGTCTCAAATAGTCCCTGAAGTCCTTCTGAAAACCTGAAAGTAAACTTAGGGTGAGCATATAAGTATACTCAGTAAAAAAACCTAAATCTCTCATGCACAGGTGGGGAGACATCCTAATGCCCCGTGAGAAAATAGAAGGAACCAGAGCCTAACAAGGAATCTATCCACCCAACCTTACCAACCACACTCTCCAAATATCACAAGTCAATAGAGTATTATAGTAATATTATCAAAGTATGGGTACCCCACAACACCTTCCCACTGAATACTGCTCAAGCCCTCACACCTAACACTCTGATGCTTCCCCCTCTTCCTGAGCTAGTGCCTCAACCTGGACATACAAAGTTCGAGCTAGTGCCACAACCTGGCCATATGAAGATCATAGTATCCTGCTGGCACACAATCCTCGGCCATAACCACATCTCATCCCACATTCCTCCGACACTCAATCCTCATCCATAACCACATCTCATCCCGAAGACACTTGGGAACCACATCACATCCTCACCCCGAAGACTCTTGGGAACACATCACATCCTCATCCCAAAGACTCTTGGGAAATATCTGTCATAAACTACCCGAATGATATTGGGCTATAGAACCTGGAATAGGGAGCACAGGGAAGAACAGTAACCATCCATCCTTTGGATGTTTGGGAATCTCACCCCCCGTCCCATAGGCATTCGGAACGTCGTGCTCAAAATGGGTGGGGTGCGTAAAGAAACAAAAAACATATATATTTATATAATTATATCAACCACTCAGCCCATCCTAAGGCTTCTACACAAAAGATCTGAGCACATGCCTCAACACTGCTACCACGAAAGTATGCACACAATGAACAACCCCAAACCCCATTAAGCTTTTCATGTTCAACAGTTTTAGTTTATCAGTTCCCTAACTAATGGGAAACTAAAAACAACCAAACCAGATCAATCGTTTGTAAAACATATCCCTTCCAACCACAAATATAGTTAGGGAAAAAAACAAGCAACACAAAACCATTTTCTTTTACCAGCCAATAAATTCCAATGATTTTCCATATTTAATCAACTACCATGCCCCACAATTTATTAGTTAAATCTTCCACTTTTATTCATATGCACAACCCATCCCTGAAGCCCTGCTTCCAACCACCACAACCAAAAACACCTCAGAAACAATACCCGTACAACATCATTATCCCTTCAATACCATTCACTGTAGCTCCACTGCCCATCACAACCATATGATACACGCCAATCCACAACCAAGCCAACTGCAGCCCTGTTTCTCACCCATTCCACAACAACCCATGAAACACCCCTTCACATAATTAAACCCCAACCAGCACCCAAAAAATTCATTCTTTCATTTAATTTAATCGGGGTGATCATACAAGGGTTCCAAGTATTTATTTAAT
Source organism: Viscum album (assembly GCA_963277665.1). Lineage (NCBI taxonomy): Eukaryota > Viridiplantae > Streptophyta > Magnoliopsida > Santalales > Viscaceae > Viscum > Viscum album. The sequence continues at coordinate 471,606,866 of OY728132.1, forward strand.
CATCCAACTTTACATGATTAACCAATTTCTAGATTCTATGAAATTACTTCCACAAAACAATCCAGAAATATAGGGAAACATTTAATTGTGCAAGAAAAGGCCCCCAATGACCATGATTTTCAGTAGGAATAAGCCTATTCAATCCACAACATAATCAAAGGATAAACATTGATGGGAAATATAACAACGATATCAAAAAAATTTCCCCAAACCCGTTATTTAACCAGTTATTATCTTTATTTACTGGTTTAACCGTACCTTATAAAAACAATAGGATAACCACCCCGCATGATGGAAAAGAGAGAGAGAGAGAGAGAGAGAGAGAGAGAGAGAGAGAGAGAGAGAGAGAGAGAGAGATAGAGAGAGATAGAGATGAAGGTAAGATCCCTACCTCAAAGGTTTTTGAAGAAAACCCCAACAAACAAAGAATGCATAAGAAGCCAGGCTGATCCTCCAAGAATCCTCCTTAGATCCCTTCTCCTAACACAACCAAGACCAAATCTCATCATATTTGGAATCCACACACTTAGATCTACCCATAACAGGCGTAGATCTAAGAAACCGAGGGAAGAGGAGAAGTAGATTTAACAAGATCTAAGGAAACGATCAAGAACTAAGGAGAACGATCACATACCTCAAGAAACCGGCTTCGATTTACCAAGGGAAGCCTTCAGATCTCCTAAAAAATGCTTGGGAGAGGTTCTCCAACCTTCAAGGGAGGGTAATCCCGATTTATGGCCTCTTAGGGGCTTAAACGAACCATTTAGAGGCAAAACGAATTAGATCCACAATTTTAGGATCTAAGATTAAGTGCCCGCACGGCTAGTCCGCACGGTTTGACAAACCGTGCACTAACTGTGAGTTAGTTACTGCCTCGCCAACACTCATTACATGGTTAGTCTGCACGGTTAGCCAAACCGTGCACTAACCGTGCATTAGCCACTGCCTCTAACACCCACCTCGCACGGTTTGGCCGCACGGTTTAGACAAACCGTGTGCAGCCCGTGCGAAAGCTACTACCCTTTGGTATTCCTTAAAAGTTCACCCAAATGCACCCCCAAGTCACCTTAACTACCTAGAACACCTCTAACACTACACTTTTACAAAGTAATGGACTGGAGAGGTCTGGTGTCACGAACCAGCCCGGGTCGACCCTGAACCGGTCACCCGAGCCGGTCCGTGGCAAGTCCCGAAGGGCGTTCCCAATCCCCACGGGCTGGAAACTAGTGCCGGGCATCAAAATTAAGCAGGTGGGAACAATTTGGCCCAAAGGAAAATAAACTAAATAGCGTAAAATAAAATAGAACAAAAAAAAAAGAATAAAGAAAGATCTACCAACAACACTACTAACCTGACCACGATCCAAACTCTAGGTGACCCCAAGGGTCAGTCTCCAATACCACAACCAACATTTATCAAGGTGAACAACTGAATATGGAACCTGCAACAGAACTAAAAACAAGAAAACACTATAGGCGTGAGTATTAAAACTCAGTAGGTAGGCCCGACTAATTCTATCCCAAAGTACATACCAATAAATAAAGATTTTATCAATTCCAGGTTTGAACTAAATTATATAAAATATGGTTTCCACACACTTTCATTTCTGAAACAAGTAACATTCCATTGCCCTTTTTAATTTAGAACAAGTTTAATGTTGAAAGAAATAGGTGCATTGCATTTTTAAAACATTTTGCGAACAATTTAGAAATCCATACTTTAGTTGTTAGTAAAAAGGAGAATCACACACAACACACACTAAGGGAAATGGTAAGAGTGGCACACATGGGTCAGCAACTGAACTCGACCTCTCAATTGTCCGCCACACAAAAAAAAACACTAAAAAAAACATGGGCCGAACCTAGGAGATCGTGAACAATCCAGAACGTACTATACATGTGACTCATCCTGAAGGCATTCCCTAACTCGATGACGTCATAACACCCATACTACTACCCGGCATAGCCTTGCATGGACTAACCGAGGGGCCCAATCCCCATAGCAGCAATAACTCAGTATTCCCCTGCTATGGGGCCACTAGTCAGTGCGTGGTCTAAACTAGTGCAACAATCGTTCTCAGAAAATTCACTCAATATGCTAGGTTCCCATGTCAACACAAGCAATAAAAAGGGGGTGCGTCCACAATGTAAATTAATCAGTCACGATGCACAAACATCACATACGTCTCACGCAATCAACTCACACCAAATATCACGCCCCCGAGTGGGTTTTCCAAAATAATCTATTTTATTAAAGTGCCAAATGGGCCTTTACCAATTTTAAAGTAAAACCCCATTTCTCAAAAATCTCAAAATACTTGTTCAGAAGAAATCACTTATCATTAAAACTATAAGTACATTTGAAATTCCGTGAATTATGTTTAAAGGCCAAACAAGCATTCTTTCAAAACTGGGTGTCCGCCCGTCAAGAAAATGATCCAAGTGTTCGATATAAAATAAACGGCTCTTTTCACACTAAATAATCATTTAAAATTTTATTATCTAATATTATTTATCATTCATTAAAATTAACAAAACATCAATCAATTAATAAATTCTAAATTTAAAGGTGAGTGCAATGGGGGACCTACCTCGGCTTGCAGTCCAAACACAATGGCGTGTCGCGCCTCGCACAGACGGACAAACATGCACACGTCAACGACCACAGTATCGCTAGGTTACCTCACAAATGCGCTGAAACAAAAGCACAATAACTAAAATTACACAAACACAGACTTAAAACAACCCAAAAGAGCCAACAACTCGAAAGAACCACCTTGACACATTTTCAAAACACCACTCGCACCATCGACACTATTTACAAAACCACTTCAAAATTTATTGAACAAATTCAAAGAGAAACCACAACTTTACATGCCCAAAAACATTTCAAGACCATTTTTTATAATTAACGCTCACTCGTAACACGTCGTATTAGAACGTGCAGCACTTGCACCGCTAAATAAACTAATTGCATTACAAAATAAAAATACACCACACGACAAAACTCATTTTGAAACCATGCACGTACCATTAAAAAAAACCGTAAACAAAAAGGTCTACCCTTGAAATCAAGCGCGCCTCAAAATATTCCCAAAACATAAACCACACCACATTTTACATCTTGCAAATAGGGTGAAAAAGCTACCGGAACATTTAAGCACACACTTAGTGTGCACACTTTAACCAAAACAACACAATTTTCACCAAACAAGGCATAAACTACAATCCTTGCATACCAAATAAAATGTCCAAGTGTTGCACAGAAATACCTCACATTTATATAAGGTTCTAATTGCAAACAAAATATGCAACTCAAATTATAAAAGTAAGAGCAAGAGATACCTACTTCAAAACCATGGCGTAACGAAAAACACAAGTCCGAAAACATTTCACTTGAAATATAAAACATTAAATAAATGAAATGAAATTCTAAACCAAAACACCCAACGAGATCAGTAGAAAAACAAGAGTGAAAAATGAGGTTAGAGGTTATATCGAAGGGGGAAAAAATTGTGTTGGAAAGATGCGCATGATAGGGGGCGACACTGGCAAGTTGTGGGTTGGTTGGAAGAGAGGGGGGGGGGAAAGCATCGGAGGCCTGATGGGGAAAAAACACCAGAGGATGGCTGGAAGAAGGCTAGAGCAGGCGCGGTCGGCCGAAGAAGGTAGGTCGCTGACAAGGGGGAGGGGTCGCTTCGGCCAGCAAGGGCCGCACCGAAATTGTGCATGAGAGGGGGTTGCGACTGGGATAGGGGATGCGCACCAGGAGGGACGGCTGGAGGTGAGGGTGCGTGGCCGGAGGCCGGCCGACCGATTGGAGGGTTGCGCCACCAGTCGAGCGGGAGAGGGAGGATGCGCAGCTTAGAGAGGGAGGGGCGCCTTTAGTCGAGAAGGAGGGGAAAAAACGGGAGGGGGTCGCGCAGCCGAGAGAGGGAGGCCGAATAGGGCGCTTCCGGGAGGAGGAGGCACCGGACGGGGGAGGCGGTTCGCGCAGGGAAGGGAGAAGGGGGGTTCGGCCGCGACCAGTAGGGGGAAAACAGGGGTCTCACACAGTAGAAAACAAAAGAAAGGGAGGGGGTGCTCGCGGCGCACAACAGGAAACAGGGGGGGCACGGGTATTAGGGTTAGGTTAAAAAAAATTCATTCTATTATACTACTAATAATAATAATAATAATAATAATAATAATAATAGAGTAATAGTAATAATACAAATAATAATAATAAAAGAAAAAATATAAAGAACAATAATGATGTTAATAAAGATAAAAATAATAAAAATTAATAACAATAATAGAATAATAATTATAAAAATGATAATAAAAATACAATAAATAAAATAATAATAATCATAAGAATAATAATAATTCAAATGATAATAATAATAATAAGTAGAAAATTTAGCAATTTCACGACCCTTAGGCTGGCCGCGGGGCTACTGCCAACCGCGCGGTTACCGCACACAGGTGCGAAGCCCATTAAAATATTAAAAGACAAAAAAAAAATTGATCTGGAACCCATCTCAGACCTTGACGAGAGGAGTCAGGTCAATAATTAATAAAATGAAAATAAATTAAAAGTTGGGTGTGACAATTCTCCCCACCAAAGACACTTTCTACCCCCAGAAAGTCACCAAGTCAAAAGATAACCAAAGCTTGAGCCCATGCCTGAACAGAGTCAAAAGGAAAATAAAGAACCTCGGGTTGGTGATTCACTCTACAAGTCACACCCAACCGGTCACGAAGCTCCCATGACATAAAATGAGGGGGGAACATGAGAGGGTTCTCCCCACCACAAGAACTCAACTAATGCACAAATTTTAACACCCAACATACCACAACGGGAAGGGGGTCGATGCGGGAACACCCAACCGATCCAGACTAACCCCTACAGCACGAGCGAAACAACACCTCCGCAAAAAGTTGGAACTCTCGACTCAGACCAAAGACAGTCCAAACACTAGAGAAAAAAAAACCTCCGAACAGAACTTAACCCAAACGGTAAACCTGAGCATAACCGCAAACCTGGACCCCTCCGCAGGCACTTATATCTCCAAACGAACACCGTCAAACCAAGATTAACCCAAGCAAGGTCCAAATGTACCTCTAAGAGAAACGCACGATCCTAAACACCATAATCAGACAAACGAGACTGCTTGGATTACAAACGAACATGTTCATCCCAACCTCACGACGACACAATGAACCTACAATAATGCCAAAACATTAACAGTGGAAGAATGAGAACTTAAAGACTTTAAATGTTTTGTTTCTAACACGGAACACGAAACTCGAACTAAGGCATCACCCCCTTAGCAACTCCTGACTGCGCGCGAGCTTCACCGTAAGACCTGTGGTTGGGGCTCTGATGGTTGAAGCATCTCCTGCCTCACAGTCAGGCACTGGAATCTTCTGGTCACTGTGTCTTCCTCATGAGATGCTTCATGTAAAGCTTCTCTAGATGACCTAGACACCTACAATGATGGCAGGTCTTCAGAGGGGTGTGACATAACGGCTCGTATGCCCTAAACATCCATACTGACGGTACACCATTAGACGATCCGATGAACTGGAAGTTATATCCACTGCAGAGAACTCTTTAGAAACAAATTTACCTAACCCACTCTACTTGTCAGATGTGGGACCTTCACGAGCAAATGGATACGGTGGATTGCCAACCGTTCACGCTCCGGAAACCAACTCAGCTAAAACAACTCATGCACCAACTTCTCAAAAAGTGGTGCTCTCAAAAAGGGAGGACTTGCTCCTTGATCTCTGAACGAAGACCCCTGATGAAGGGAGAAGTCATCATCCAGTCCTGTGACACTACCCCCAGAAAAGGAGACACAAGATCCTTGAAATGGTCAATATACACTTTCACCATCTGTTGGCCATGTTGAACATGCATGAGCTCTTCTATTTATTTCGTCCTCACCTCCACAAGTATAAACCATTGAAAGAAGACGAATTTGAAGACATACCATGTCATCCTAACTTGAAGTAATGGCAGGGCGAACAAATCCTACTCATCCAGAGCTGGACCTTCAAACAGACCCAAAACAACACGCACTCAGATCGCTTCGGGAGTTCCCAATACCCTGAAGACGCGCTCGACTTATTCAAGCCACTGCACCATCTCTAACAGACTCCAATCACCATGAAGGACAGACAACGTCCGAGAAAGACAAAAAACCGGGCATGACACATCAAAACTCTGGGGACCTTTATGGGCGGCATTTCTGAACAACATATATAACACCAAGCCGAAACCAAAATCAAGCCAAGGTAATATCATTAAAAGCGCTTTCATCCAAAAACATCCAACTCAAAAACCAACCAAATACCAACAACACACAAAAAAAATCCCTTTTTATTTTAGATTTCAAAACCATCTTCTTTGAATGCCAACTTCCAAGTACCATATCCTCTTTTCAAACCAAGATCACCTTCCAAAACCATTTTCCTCTTTAAAAGCCCATTTAGAAAACAAGGTCAAGCCTTTAATTTCAGACACACCCAGGTAATCCCATGAACCGTTGCACATGTCTTCATCTAATTTCATTCATACGCACCGACACACACTTTCCATGTAACCTCTCACATGTGAAAACGTTCATAAGGAGTACCTGTGGTTTCACCCCAAACCATTCTCGACCAATTTCCAAAAAAACTCTTGTTTTCCAAACCAAAATCTTTCAGTTTTAAAACCCATTTCATAAATTTAAATTCATTTAAAATAAATTAGTCTCATTTTCAAAAACCCTTTTTAATTTCCAAAAACACACTTACACCAACCAGAACAAAAACGACACTCAACTTACATCAAACCACTGGAGTGAGGGACTAGCGGTCACACTTAACATGGCGACATGGTAGTGGGCCATGCCCCAAGTAAGAATCAACAACTAGGAGGAATTCAAACCGTGTACCCGAACTCCACATGGGTCACTACTCCATGTGAGATCATGATGTAACATCGGTTTACCTCCATTGTCATCCCTCAATCCAAAATAAACTAGAACGAAACAAAGACTCAATTTCCAGACAATCCCTGGAGACTCGAGGTGTGGAACAGGTGAGGGTTCATGATGTCCTTCCCGTACCTACCTCTCGAGTCCCGAAAATCCTAATCTCCATCTACCAGACATCAAAAATAACAAGGGCTACCTCTGATACCATTTTTTCACAAACCAGCCCGGGTCGACCCTGAACCGGTCACCCGAGCCGGTCCGTGGCAAGTCCCGAAGGGTGTTCCCGATCCCCACGAGCTGGAAAATAGTGCCAGACATAAAAATTAAGCAGGTGGGAATGATTTGGACCAAAGGAAAATAAAATAAACAGCGGAAAATAAAATAGAACAAAAAAAAAGAATAAAGAAAGATCTACCAACAACACTACTAACCTGACCACAATCCAAACTCTAGGTGACCCCAAGGGTCACTCTCCAATACCACAACCAACATCGCTCAAGGTGAACAACTAAATCTGGAACCTGCAACAGAACTAAAAACAAGAAAAAACTATAGGCGTGAGTATTAAAACTCAGTAGGAAGGCCCGACTAATTCTATCCCAAAGCACATACCAATAAATAAAGAATTTATCAATTCCAGGTTTGAACTAAATTATATAAAATATGGTTTCCATACACTTTCATTTCTGAAACAAGTAACAGTCTATTGCCCTTTTTAATTTAGAACAAGTTTAATGTTGAAAGAAATAGGTGCATTGCATTTTTAAAACATTTTGAAAATAATTTAGAAATCAAAACTTTAGTTGTTAGTCAAAAGGAGAATCACACACAACACACACTAAGGGCAATGGTAAGAGTGGCACACATGGGTCAGCAACCGAACTCGACCTCTCAATCGTCTGCCACACACAAAAAAACACTAAAAGAAACATGGGTCGAACCTAGGAGATCGTGAACAATCCAGAATGTACTATACATGTGACTCATCCTGAAGGCATTCCCTAACTCGATGACGTCATAACGCCCATACTACTACCCGGCATAGACCTGCATGTCCTAACCGAGGGGCCCAATCCCCATAGCAGCAATAACTCAATATTCCCCTGCTATGGGGCCACTAGTCAGTGCGTGGTCTAAACTAGTGCAACAATCGTTCTCAGAAAATTCACTCAATATGTCAGGTTCCCATGTCAACACAGGCAATAAAAAGGGGGTGCGTCCACAATGTAAATTAATCAGTCACGATGTACAAACATCACATATAGCTCATGCAATCAACGCACGCCAAATATCACCCCCCCGAGTGGGTATTCCAAAATAATATATTTTATTAAAGTGCCAAACGGGCCTTCACCAATTTTAAAGTAAAACCCCATTTCTCAAAAAGCTCAAAACACTTGTTTAGAAGAAATAACTTATCATTAAAACTAGAAGTACATTTGAAATTCCATGAATTATGTTTAAAGGAAAAACAAGCATTCTTTCAAAACTGGGTGTCCGCCTGTCAAGAAAATGATCCAAGTGTTCGGTATAAAATAAACGACTCTTTTCACACTAAATAATCATTTAAAATTTTATTATCTAATATTATTTATCATTCATTAAAATTAACAAAACATCAAGAAATTAATAAATTCTAAATTTAAAGGTGAGTGCAATGGGGGACCTACCTCGGCTTGCTGTCCAAACACAATTGCGTTTCGCGCCTCGCACAGACGGACAAACATGTGCACGTCAACGACCACAGTATCGCTAGGTTACCTCGCAAATGCGCTGCAACAAAAGCACAATAACTAAAATTACACAAACACAGACTTAAAACAACCCAAAAGATCCAAAAACTCGAAAGAACCACCTTGACACATTTTCAAAACACCACTCGCACCATCGACACTATTTACAAAACCACTTCAAAATTTATTGAACAAATTCAAAGAGAAACCACAGCTTTACATGCCCAAAAACATTTCAAAAACATTTTTTATAATTAACGCTCACTCGTAACATGTCTTATCAGAACGTGCATCACTTACACCGCTAAATAAACTAATTGCATTACAAAATAAAAATACACCACATGACAAAACTCATTTTGAAACCATGCACACACCATTTAAAAAAAACCGTAAACAAAAAGGTCTACCCTTGAAATCAAGCGCGCCTCAAAATACCACTTAGGAGTGAACCTCTCCGACATATAGGAACACCCCCTTAAGAAACCATGAAAAATTAAATGGTCAAGCTATCCAATCATATAGGTTAGGGAGTTTCTTCCCCCATGTCAAGATACTATCCGCTTTGGGCAGCACTGACTCGCCCGCAAGGGTTTAATCGCATCCACCTTAATGCGTCTTGATCAGGGATCCAGTACTCCCCTCCCCATAGTATGGAATCTTCATACATATTTAGAGAACAAGGAAAACAACACATTCCATAGTTAACATGGTAAAAACGCTTCATCACAAACCTATATAACAGAACAAAACTCAAAACATCTCTGGGTATTGGGCGCGCATCTGTGTCTCCCGTTCCCAGGTACTCTCCTCAAGCCCACCTTGCCTCCATAGCACACAAACCAAAGGAATGGGTTTTCCATGAAGCACCTTATCTTCATGACCTTCGATCATCACAGGTCATTCCATGAACATTGCATCGTCCTCGATATCTAGCTCTTCCTAGTCAAGGATATGTGAATCGTCATGCAGGTACTGACGGAGCTGAGACACATGGAATATGTCATGCAACCTTTGCAGCGGTGGCGACAACGCCAGTTGATAAGCCACCTCGCCAACCTGCCACAACACCTCGAAGGGCCCGAAGAACCTGGGAGAAAGCTTGCTTCCCTTTATGAATCTTCACTGCCCGCGCCAAGGAGAGACCTTCAAGAACACGTGGTCCCTAACCTCGAACTCCAAGGGTCTCCTCCTATTATTGGTGTATGACTTCTGCCGGTCCTGATCTGCCTTCATCCTTTCTCATATTAGCTGAACCTTCTCCTTCGTGCTCTGCACCACCTCCCAGCCAAGAACACCTACTTCTCCGACCTCTTTCCAGCATAAGGGTGAGCGACACGACCTCCTGTACAAATCTTCGAAAGGAGCCATGCCAATGGTAGAGTGGTAGCTGTTGTTGTAAGAGAACTATATCAGAGGCAATTGTTGTGCCCATGATCCTCCAAGGCCCAAAACACATGATCGTAGCATATCTTACAAAGGCTGGATGGTGTGATCTGTCTGCCCATATGTCTGGGGGTGGAAAGCAGTGCTGAGGCATAGCCGGGTGTGAAAAGCATGTTGCAATCCTCTATATACCCGCAAGGTAAACCAGTTATCCCAGTCAAAGATTATATATCTCAGAACTCTATTCAACCTAACCACATCATTCACGTACCTCTGAGCTAGGGCCTCAACTGTACTTGACTCCTTGATTTCTAGGATGTGGGTTGATTTCGTCAGCCGGTTCACCACTACCCAGATGGCGTCACAACCGCCTTGAACTCTGGGCAACCCCGTGACAAAATCCATCGATATTTCATCCCACTTACACTCAGGGACATATAAAGGTTGTAACAGACCTCCCACGGTGTTCATCCTTCACCTGCTGACACACAAGGAACTTTGCTACGAACTCTGCTACTGCCCATTTCACCTCGGGCCACTAGAACTGCCCTCTCAAGCCCTGGTACATCTTGGAAGCTCCCGGGTGTACTGACAGGGATGAGTTGTGGAACTCACCAATAACTCTCTCGCACACTGCCTCTGGAACAAACAATTTCCCCCATAAAAACATCCTATTTAGACCATCCTCCGACCATCCTTCTAGAGCATTGCCCTGGCTAGCCTGATCGTGCATCAATTCACTCTCTAATGTCTCCCCATTGAGACTCCTCCACCTACCGTAGTAGGGAGGATTGCACTTTCATCTGAAACAGAAAACCTCTACCACCATCTTCCCATACATCTAGGTGTAGTGTAGCCAATTCTTCTATCGCCTTCAAGAAATCTGCCAACTTTCGAATCGCGTCCTTCCTCCAACTGAAAGCGTTAGCCACCACATTTTCATTGCCTTCGGTGTAGGATATTTCGAAGTCGTAGTCTTGGAGGAACTCCATCCTCATTCACTGCCGCAAATTCAGGTCCTGCTGGGAGAAGATATACTTCAAACTCTTGTGATCCATGAAGACCACAAAGCGCTCCCTGATGAGGTAATGCCTCCACAACTTCAGTGAAAACACAACCGCCACAAGCTATAGATCGTGGGTGGAATAGTTATGTTCATGAGGATGTAACTACCTAGACCCATAAGAGATCACCCATTGCTGTTGCATCAGCATTCACCCCAAACCTTGGCCTGAGGCATCACATAATACCTCAAACATTACTCCCTCCTATGGTAATCTCAGCACTGGGGCACCAACCAACTTTCCCTTTAGATAACTGAAGGATGCCTCGCACTGCTCATCCCACATGAAAGCTTGATCCTTCTTTGTCAAGGCTGTCAAAGGTGTTGCAACTCGGGATTGGTTGGGTACGAACCTCCGGTAGTAACCTTCCAGTCCAAGGAAACTACAAACCTCTGCCACGTTCTTGGGTGCTGCCCAAGAAACAACCGCCTCAACCTTGGATGGGTCCACCGCTATTCCATGCTCGGACACCACGTGCCCAAGGAAGTTCACTTGTCGCGTTCATAACTTACACTTAGACAATTTACCATAGAGTTAGTGCTGTCAGAGGACCTTTAAAACTATTATCAGGTGCTCAGTGTGATCCTCCTATGATCTTGAGTAGATCAGAATGTCATCAATAAACATGACTACGAACCAATCCAGGTATTCCTGGAAGACAGAGTTCATGAGTCCCATGAACACAGCTGGTGCATTTGTAACACTGAACGACATGACTACAAAATCAAAGTGTCCATACCTACATCTGAAGGCAGTCTTCGAGATGTCTCCCTCCTTCACCCTCAACTTGTGATATCCAGACTATAGATCGATCTTAGAGAACCAACCTACCCCCCTCAGCTGGTCAAAGAGATCGTCTATCCTCAGGAGGGGGTAACGATTCTTGAACGTTACCTGATTCAGTCTCCGGTAGTCTATGCATAACCTAAGACCACCATCTGACTTCTTTGCAAACAAGAAATGAGTACCCCAAGGTGACACACTTGGTCGAACAAAACCCTTCTTCATCAGATCATCAATCTAAATCTGCAACTCCCACAAATTATAAGGTTCCATCCTGTAGGGAGCCATCGAAATCAGACGAGCACTAGGTTGCAAGTCTGTCCTGAAATCAACATCACGTCGAGGGGGTATAGTCACCACCTCTTCAGGTAAGATGTCCATAAAATCACCGACGATCCCTGAGACTTCCACCATTTCTGTATCCACTGACTCCACTGACAGTTCAGCTAACAAGGAAAGGAGGGGATCCACTTGCCGGTTACCTTCCTGGTAACCCTGCTCACCGATGAAGGTCACACGTCAGCTGCCCAAGTTTTAAAACACAACCCTTCTTCGGAAACAATCGATGACGTCACACACTAAGAACAACCAGTCGATGACTAGAATGACGTCGTATGACTACATTTGCAGTAAAAGGAGATATCCACTAGATTGGTGTGGCCCCAAAATCAATCTACATCCCCAGTAAACATGAGACAAGATGGTCTGACCTCTGACTATCATACTCAAAACCAGGGGTAAATAAAGTATCTCTATGTCTAGGCCCAAGGAACAGGCTAGACTGGGCACAACAAAGGAGTGCGAAGCTCCCGAATCAAACAAGGCATAGGCAAGGGTACTAAACAAGCTGATCGTACCTCAAACGACTTCTGGCCCTGCTAGAACTGCTACTTCTGTGGCGTGCATCTTCCCACGCCCAGTTCCTTTACCTCTCGGCTGTCGACCACCTCCCCGACCATGCCCTGGTCAAGGTCCCTGAGGAGTGCCCTGAGGTCATTCTCCTCCTGCAACATCTACCCTTGGAGGAGCGGGAGCTCGCTGCCCCTGCTGCTGCTGCTGGAAGGGCCTGGTTAGAAACTACTATGGCTGAGGCGGGTGCTGTACTGGTCTACTGCCACTGTACTGTACTCGGTCAGAGAACTGGTTCTGAAGGTTCCCACAATTGCCACAAATTAAACACCTCAGTCCTGGGCCTGAAGGAAAAGGGAATGGACCAGGAGATCAGAACTGAAACTGCTGAGGCCTGCTCCCTACTGGTCAGAACCTAGAGGGCCCTGATGCTAGAGGCCTGCTGCTGACAGCTTTCCCCTTAGACGATCCCAACTGGATTCCTTCTCGCGACACACCTCCCAACGTGTGCATCCTCCCCACCACTTCAGCTTTCTTCTAGACCTCCAAGTATGTCGGTAAGGTGAAGGGAGTAATAACATACTGGAGAGAAGGTCTAAATGCCTCCTCCAAACATCTCACCCAATAATCCTCATCTGGAAAGAGGTCGGGAGCAAAGTGAAGGAGATCCTTGAACTTGATCCCCAACTCTCTCACTGACATACTCCCCTACTGGAGGGAGAGTAGTTCCTACCTCTTCTCAGCCTTCATTGTGGAAGAGAGGAATTTCTCCCAGAATTCCTTCTCGAAGTCAGACCACATGACCTCAACCTCCCTCTTCTCCCCAAGATAAAAAATCCACCACTGACACGCTGCTCCATGAATTTAGCTCACAGATAGAGGAACCCAGTACTCCATCGGAGCTCAGATCAAGCTGAAAGATATCACCAGCTCCTCTAGCTAGCTCTCTGTCTCCATGTCTGAGATGCTTCCCTCGTACTTCCCGAGTGTCTTCCACTGAAAGGCTCAAAGCATCTTCTGCCTCTGATCTTCCTCCTCCTCTTAGTCAGCCCTTTGTCGATCATCCAAGTCAACCTCATAGGCCTCGATCGACCGCACTACTCGTGGTCGTCTCCCATGTTCCATAGTTGCAAGGTAAACAAGGAATGCCTAAGCCCGAGTAGTGTATAATATTGTTCTTAAATTTTCTCAGACTCCTTATTCATTTTAAATACCCAAAATACCCTAGAAACACAAGAACAAAAGTCATTATAATGCTTGTACCTTTTCTAGGGTCTCTACCCTGCAATCTGTGTGGACTCACTTGGTCGTTCGTTAGGTCCAGAGTCCTTGCATCGTATCACGGGGGGTCCTAAAATCCAATGTCCTAGCCAGTCTTCCCTGGCCTATTTCATGCTCCAAGATCACCTGACACTGTTTCCCTACCATCCCATGCAATCCTCACTGTGACTAACTCTATAATCTATCCTATCTCTCAACCTCCCCCTCTGATACCATTCTGTCATGACCCCCTCCAACCAAAGATGCTCCTCCTAAGCTGGCAATGGTGAAAGGGAGATGATGACCCCCGAGTCCCGCCTCCAATAGGCCCTGGAGTGGCGACTAGCACTAAGAGTATGAGTTTTCAAAAATATGGGAGGCATTAACCTTTTTATTATTTAGGATTGGAAATAGGATGAGTCAAAAACCAAAAAGAAAAGAGACAATTAAATTAAAATAAACCCAAAACCAACCCATATGCATGTTTTATACAAAACTGAACACAAAAGTACAAATACAAGAAAAGATCCAAAGTACGATACCAACAGAAAGAAAAAACTACAACCAACAATACTACAATGCCCAACTAGAAAGTTCCCTCATGGTCCCTGAAGTCCTCCTGAAAACCTGAAAGTAAATGTAGGGTGAGCATACAAGTATATTCAGTAGGAAAACCTAAAGCTCTCGTTCACAGGTGGGGAGACATCCTAATGCCCCATGAGAAAACAGAAGAAATCAGAGCCTAGCAAGGAATCTATCCACCCAAACTTACCAACCACACTCTCCAAATATCACAAGTCAATAGAGTAGTATATTAATATTATCAAAGTATGGATACCCCACACCACCTTCCCACTGAATACTGCTCAATCCCTCACGCCTAATGCTCTGATGCTTCCCCCTCTTCCTGAGCTAGTGCCGCAACCTGGCCATACGAAGCTCGAGCTAGTGCCACAACCTGGCCATACGAAGCTCATAGTATCCTGCCGAAACACAATCCTCGGCCATAACCACATCTCATCCCGCATTCCACTGACAGTCAATCCTCAGCCATAACCAAATCTCATCCCGAAGACACCTGGGAACCAAATCACATCCTCATCCTGAAGACTCTTGGGAACACATCACATCCTCACCCCGAAGACTCTTGGGAAATATCTGTCATAACCTGCCTAGAGGATCTTGGGCTACAGAACCTGGAAGAGGGAGCACATGGAAGAATAGTAACCAACCATCCTTTGGATGTTTAGGAATCTAACCCCTCGTCCCATGGGTGTTCGGCACATAGTGCTCAACATGGGTGGGGTGTGTAAAGAAACATAAAACATACAAATTTATATAATTATATCAACCACTCAACCCATCCTAAGGCTTATATACAAAATATCTGAGCACATGCCTCGACACTACTACCATGAAAGTATGCACACAATGAACAACCCCAAAACCCATTAAGCTTTTCATGTTCAACCGTTTTAGTTTATCAGTTCCTTAACTATCGAGAAACTAACAACAACCAGACCAGATCAATCATTCGTAAAACATATCCTTGCCAACCACAAATATAGTTAGGAAAAAACACAAGAAACACAAAACCATTTTATTTTACCAGCTAATCAATTCCATTGATTTTCCATATTTAATCAACTACCTTGCCCCACAATTCATTAGTTAACACTTCCACTTTTATTAATATGCAAAACAAATCCCTGCAGCCCTGCTGCTAACCACCACAACCACAAACACCTCGAAAAAATACCTGTACCGCATCATTATCCCTTCGATACCATTCACCACAGCTCCACTTCCCATCACAACCGTATGATACACGCTAATCCACAACCAAGCCAACCACATCCCCACTGCCAACCCATTCCACAACAACCCACGAAACACCCCTTCACATAATTAAACCCCAACCAGCACCCACAAGATTCATTCTTTCATTTAATTTAATCGGGGTGATCATACAAGGGTTCCGGGTATTCATTTAATCATCCAACTTTACATGATTAACCAATTTCCATATTCTATGAAATTCCATCCAAAAAACAATCTAGAAACACATGGAAACATTTAATTTTGTAAGAAAAGGCCCCCACCGACTATGATTTTTAGTAGGAATAAGCCTATTCAATTCACAACATAATCAAAGGATAAATATTGATGGAAAATAGAACAACGATATCAAAAAAATTTCCCCAAACCCATTCTTTAACCAGTTATTATATTTATTTACTGGTTTATCCATACCTCATGAAAACAAGAGGATACCCACACCACATGATGCACAAAAGAGAGATAGAGAGAGATGAAGGTAAGATCCATACATCAAAGGTTTTTTTATGAAAACCCCAACAAACAAAGAACGCACAAGAAGCCGAGCTGATCCTCCAAGAATCCTCCTTAGATCCCTTCTCCTAACACAACCAAGACCAAATCTCATCATATTTGGAATCCACACAATTAGATCTACCCATAACGAGCATAGATCTAAGAAACCGAGGGAAGAGGAGAAGTAGATCTAAGTAGATCTAAGGAAACGATCAAGAATGAAGGAGAACAATCACATACCTCAAGAAACTGGCTTCAATTCGCCAAGGGAAGCCTTCAGATCGCCTCCAAAATGCTTGGGAGAGGTTCTCCTACCTTCAAGGGAGGTTAATCTAGAGTTATGGCTACTTAGGGGCTTAAACTAACCATTTAGAGGCAAAATGAGTTAGATCCACAATTTTAGGATCTAAGATTAAGTGCCCGAACGATCAGTCCACATAGTTTGACAAACCGTGCGCTAACCGTGCATTAGCTACTACCTCACCAGCACTCCTCACACGGTTAGTCCACATGGTTAGCCAAACCGTGCGCTAATCATGCGTTAGCCACTGCCTCTAACACCCACCTAGCACGGTTTGGCCGCACAGTTTAGACAAACCGTGCGTAGCCCGTGCGAAAGCTACTGCCCTTTGGTCTTCCTTAAAAGTTCACCCTAACACACCCCCAAGTCACCTTAACCTCCCATTACACCTCTAACACCACGTTTTTACAAAGTAATGGACCAGAGAGGTCCGGGACATTACAATGGAGGACCCTTAGACAAGTTTCAAAGGTGAGGGAATACCTTTACACAAGTCAATATCTACCTTGATATAACTTTTAATTCTTCAACTTGACCTTTATGTAAGTCCCCAGGGTAGGGGGCCACCCTTACACAACATTTACAATGCATCACTACCCTTAAATAAGTTTTCACTACCTTATATGAAAATTTATCCTTATACGGGCTTGAGGAAGTTGATATTACCCATACAAAAGTGTAAGCTTATATGGATTTACCCTTAAATAGCCTATCCCATGCCACAACTACACTTACACAAGCTAGCACTACCATTATATAAGTTCTCACTACCCTTATGCAAGCCATTGAAGTTGTGGAACTACCTTTTAGCAGGTGCATCGGTACCCTTACACAGCCCATTTGAAGTACTGGGGAACCTTTACGTAAATAGGTGTAGCCTTATGAAATCCCGCTTATACCTTTACACGAACTACTTCAACACACAAAAATTAAAACATTAGAAATTGACCAATTCCAAGCACAAAATCACAACTTCTAGTAACAAAATTAAACCGTTAAATTCTAAAATTCAAGAAAGAATAAAAAGAAACATTCCAATGAAAAATATTTAAAATAAAATCATGGAATTTGAAAGAATTAATTTTCCAAAACCATAAACCAAAAAAATACTTACAAAAAATTATTTCAATGAAAATTAAATAAAAAAACAAAAAAAAATTGTTCTTAAAGATATAAAAATTAAATCAGATAACATTAAACAATTAAAACTCCAAAAAATCTAATTTTCATTATTACATTCAATGAACATATCCAAGAAACAATATGATATAATGTAATTTATAAAATGATAAAAATAGTAAAAACACAATGAATAAAAATATTTTTTAAGAAAACGATAATAAAAACTAACATCAAAATAATAAATAATAAATAAAAAACTAATCAAATTAAAATGATATAGAATGAAACATAAAATTCATAATACAATATGATAATAGATATTTAGCATAAAGATGACAAAATAAAAATCTTATATTAATATTAAAATCAATTTATATAATAATAAAAATAAAAATAAAATTAGACATACAAATAAAAGAAAAATTTAAGACATAAGAAAATAAAAATAAAAATAAAAAGCTCAAAGAGAAAATTGATAGAAATAAATAATAAATATATAGATAATTTAATTAAGAATAAGTTATTAATTATCTAATTTTATTTTTTTGGATAAAAATATATAAAAAGATAGAGATAATAAAATTTAAATAGAACTAAAATAAAAATAAACTAATAATAAAAGGAAATAATATATACCACTAAATGATAAAAAAATGATTTTTTAAATTAAGCAATAAAAAATTATTCAAGAAAATAAAAAAATATAATATAGAAGAATGATATAAAAGAAAAAATGAGATCTAATAAATATTGATAAATAAAAATAGTAATACGAAAAATGAATAATAAAAAAATAAAAATAAAAAATGAAAAAAACAGTAATATTGAAATAATAAAAATATTAAAAATAAGAAATAAAAAAAATCAGTTGATAAACATAATAATGTACCTAAAAAGA
Organism: Viscum album; assembly: GCA_963277665.1. NCBI lineage: Eukaryota > Viridiplantae > Streptophyta > Magnoliopsida > Santalales > Viscaceae > Viscum > Viscum album. Next base: position 471,625,566 of record OY728132.1, read on the forward strand.
AATGATAATATAAAAACAGTACGAAAATATGAAAAAACTGATAAGAATAAAAATGAAAATAGAATAATTTAAAAACACAAATAAAAATAAGAAAAAGATATAAATGAAAAAGAAAAATAATCATATGAAATAAATTAATCAAAAATAAAATATAAAAAAATAAAGAATAATCATATAAATTAATAATAAAAATATAAAAATAATATAAAGTAAAAAAATTAATTAGAAATAGAATAAGATAAAATTAAAAGAAAATAATAAGATTAAAAAATAATAAAAATATTAGAACGATAAGAAAAAAACAAAAAAAATGAAATAGAATAAATAAAAAAACATATATATAATGAATTAAAGAAAATAGACAAAACATATTTTGATAATAAATTCAATAAAAAATAAGAATATAAAAGATATTGAATTTTTTTATAGATTATCAATTTTTTAAAAAAAGAGGAAAAATGAAAAGTTCATAAAGATTTATAATAAGAATTATCATAATAGATTTAAAAAGATAGAAAATTGGAATATAAAATATGATGGATATTAGATGAAATATAAATTAGAGAATAAATATAAAAATTTGAAATTTAATAAACTTATAAATTTAAAAAATTAGAATAAAAAATTGATAAAAAAGAAAAAATGATAAAAGACAATAAAAATAAAAAATAAAATAAATAATAAAAAAGGGTAAAAATAGCTAGAATAGAAAGAACGATAAAAGAAGAAAAAAAATTAGAAACCAAAAAATAAAATATAAGATAGAAATAAAAGTTATAATAGAATTTACAAAAATCTATATAAATTAAGAATATAAAAAATTAAAAATAATATAATAATATAAAAAATAAGAAATATTCATAAATACCTTAAATAATATATAAATATATAAGAATAAATAAATGAATGATAAATTATAAATAAAAAAAATAAAATAAAAAATAAAAAAATCGAAAAATATTATAATGAACATAAAAATATAAAAAATAAATAAATAATTAAATAAACAAGAAATAATAATTATAAAAAATAAATAAAACCTGAAAACATAAAACATAAAGAAAAAAAGGAAAAGGAAAAATTATAATAACTAAAAAAATAATTCAAAATTTGAGTATGGATGTTGTTGAATCTAGTCAAATTAATTATTTATAAAACCCATTATAATTGGTAAAATGGAAGTAGGAGTATCAATTCCATAGGGAATACTCTTGATGTGTGTGTGACCAAAAAATGTTAACACATAAAAAAATAACTCATAAAAAAATTAAGAAAATTATGATATGATGAAGCGAAGTGTGTAATAATAATGTTTTGGTATGGAGGTGGTTTAAAAAAGAACAAAAAAAAGAGAAAAAAACTAACAGTTGTTGAAATTATGGAGATTAGACTAATATGAAATGATATAAATGATTTTTTGTTCTTACTCAAGTTAATAAAGATTTTATTAGTTCTTATAATAATATGTTATGAGTTACTAAACCATCGCTTAATGTTCAACAGAACTATTTGATATTTCATTAGAAATGATCTCTCAATCATCACTAAGGTATTTAAATACTCTTTAATGGAGAAGATAATGTTAACCTTTTACATTTTTAATACTTTGGTTTAAGTTAAAAGTCCAAATGTTCACTATCATCACCCATCAATCCTTTTCATAGTGTATAATTTAAACTCAATAATAATGAAAATGAGATTTCTGAAGTTAAGTCACACTCATAAAATTGTGGAATTAAAAGAAGAACATATTATAATTTCAAATAATACTAATATGATTCCACTAATTAATCTATAAACACATGTTTATGGAAACTATAAACAAATTGTTCAAAAAAAGAATCTCAAAATAGTATACCAAAGGAAGAAGATAAAGAGGAAAGAAGATTATATCTTCTTGATCCAACACCAATTCCACTTCCTTCTATATCGATTCTATGAATCTAATATCTAATTCTCTACTATGTGATCCCCAGTGAATGATGGATGACCCTACCTCATTGTGTGATGCTATATTTTATAATAATTTTCTCATCCTCACAGATATGATCACTGACTTAACTTTGGATTTTTTCTTCTGCAACCTACACATGAAAACCTTGACTGAGCACTGTTACTGACATGTGATGTAAGAAAATCCTTCCTATCTAAATGCTACATCCCCATGTGAAACTTGATTTGACTTAATGTAGTGAATTATAGAAACATCACCTAGTCCCAACTTCATATTTTATTTTGATTTCTATACCTTTACGTACCTTGAAACTTGGTGGAAGTACCCTTACATGGGTTGTCTCAGGTTATTGTTACCATTACATGGCTTATCCACGACCCTTATTTAGCCTGGTAATGATATAATTACACTAATTATGACCCATATGCAAGTCAATTTTTACCTTTATGCAGGTTCTATGAACTTTACACAGCCTGACTATGACCCTTACACATATCCCAATGACCTTTATAGAAGTCCTCAACTAACCTTATGTAAGTCTTCAATGATCCTTATGCATGTGTGCCAAGCCTTATGCACCATATTTGTCACCCATTCATAAATGCGATGACCCTTAAATAAGGGAAATTATACCTTTACAAAGGCCGACCTATTCTCCGCCTGTCTACGACCTTTATGCATTTAGGAAATGATACCCTTATGCAAATTCTAACCCATGACTTTGATTTTTCATCATTCGGATTGAATTCATCCTCTGTCAACAAGTTTATCAATATAATGTCATCAGTTTGGTTTCACTCATCAGATCAATCATCCTCATAATTTCCTCAGTGTAATTTCAACATGCACCTAGTGTGCATTCATTATTGAACCTAAATCCATAGTAATTGGAAAATGATGCCCCCTTCATCCTTAGATCATACTTGAAATAAAAAATAAACCATGAAAAAAATTCTTCAACTATTATTTAGTAACTGAAATATTCATTCACCCAAGATTGATTCTCATCCCAACCAGATTGAGAGTCTTCATCGACCTCTTAATCCATTCTTGAGTCTTAATAACACTGGGTTCGATTGAACCTTCTTCCTCCATTTATCATGAAACCCCCATGTCATCTTTTGAAATTCATTAATGATCATACCCCATTGATCCTCCTCATGTTTGGTTATTCAGTGGCATCTAATAATAATTATACTTATAAACTAATCAATGAGACCTCTATTTCATATTCATGGCGATATTCATATTTTATTTCTCATATAGAAAAGTAGTTTTGACTTGGTTACCCAGGGCATGGCCTCACATCTTTGCAATAAATAGTAGTAGAGGGAGGTGACTATAGCAGGGGTGCTTAGCAGTAGTGGTATTGAGGGTGGTGGTAGCAGAAAAAATTATAGTAACGGATTTTAGGGTCGAAGTAATAAAATTACTAGTGGTAGAATGTAATGGTGGATGAACTATTACAGTGGAATATTACTCGGTTGATATCATATCGGTGTTTTGTGGTAGAATAAAAATCAACAGTAGCACCCAAAAACTAGTGGTAGCATGAAAATGGAAGAAGGTGGTGGTAAAACCCTTAGTGGTAGCAAGTGGCAGTATCACTAAAATACAATCATAATAAAATATTATAAATTAACATTCAATATTAAAAACAAAAACTAAAAACAACATTCAATTAAAAAAATACAAAAATAAATCATTAACAAAAAATTTAAAATTAAAAACTAAAAATAAAAATTCAAAATGAATTAAATAAATAAATAAAATATTGAACAATTTATAAATTTAACAATAAAACAAAAATATTTATAATAAATTTAATTAATTTACCAAAACCACCTAAATTAACATCTAAGCTATTAATAACCATAAAAATCTTCAAAATTAGACATTCGAATACTGTAAATACAAAACAAGTGATGTGGTAAGAAGCAATAAATAAAGGACACATCTAATTCCTCCACACCTAATCAATTTCACTCCTAGGAAATTCAATACATTTTATTTATTTACAAAGAATCTTAAAAAAAATTGGTTATCATACCTAGGTTCTAATTCACTATAGAATCAATGGAAATTAAAAATCCCTCAATTGATTGAAATTATCATGACTTCTATGTAAAATTTAGTTATCACCACATTTCAATTAAAATTTGAGTTTGAGTTCTTAGAGTGAAATAGATTCAAATAGACGTGTAATTAAAAATTTAATAAGAGACACCTATAATTATCACTCTCCCTTATGTTCCAAAAATCAAAGATCTATTTTTCACTTCATTGATTCAACTCAAATAATTTTCTTATAATTCAATTTTACCCTAATTTATTTGGGTTTAATATTCCCCCTCACCATAGTGAACACATTTTTGATAAAGAAGTGCTTTTTTGAATAAAAAATTTCCAGCCAAAGGGTTGTGCATAATACTATGAAAGAAACTTATTTAATTTGGATTTTATTTTTAACACAACACACTGAGTTCCATTTATCTTAAATATTCATTGTGATATATTAATTAGCCATTTTACTTTATTTTCAAAGGAATTATATTATTATATTTTAAGTTGGATCCCTAAGGTGCTTTATTTTAAATAAGGAATGTCCCTTAGGTTTGAGTTCAATTATATATTTTTCTCAAGTTATAATCATAATTCCAAAAATATAAATCATATCTTACTATCATTCTTAGTTCCTAAATAGAACATCCATAAAAAATTATGTAACATCACTCAACAATCATGAAGTTAAAGAAATTTTAGACTTAGTGAATCCCATTAATTTAGTATGCAATTGTCACCTAAATAAGATATAATGTATTTTTATTTTCCTAACCTAATAACAAATTAAAATAATGTCTTTTTTTAAAAAATAGAATATTTTATTTATAGACATACTGAAATAATGCATGAAAGGGAGGATTTTTGAAAAAATTTACGGGATTTTGATGTTCACTACATTGAAGCACAATTAAGGCATATTTAAATGACCCCTCTCCTCCAAATTTAAAATCCAACAATCTTTTAATTATTGAATATAAAATTAAGATAAATAATTAAGTATTTTGATTAAAAATTATTTGAAAATATATCACAAATAAATCCATTTTTTAGGGGTAATATGAAAGTTCAAAGAACTTAGACACACCACTCAAATAATTAATAAACATGAATAAGGTTTCTACTTGCTACAAAATAAAACAATTAAACATAAAAAATTATTTTACAAAAGGTTGAATGATACATGAATATTCAAGAATGAATTTCAAAGAAGTATAAAACTAGCATACAATTACAACACTACTATGTTCAAAGTTGATTTGAAAAAGTAGTTGCGACCAATGGAGAATTCTAGAATTACAACATGAATATAAATATATTAAAAAACACTCTATAATTCAAAAATCCACCAATCAATAACATAAGATAAAATTAAGGGTAGTAGTAAAAGTAAATAAATAAAAATATTTACTCCCCTATTTGAAGAAGCTTTATCCATTTAAATAAATAATTTTTATCCTCCCTCAAAAAAATCATTAATAAAATCCTCGAGTTAGAAATTTGAAGCTCTAATAAAATTAAAAAAATTAAAATGAGAAACAAGAATTCAAATATCAGAAAGAGTATAACCAAATAGAAAGAATAATGGAGATGTTATCTAGTTTACAGATCTAATTATAGATCCTTATTTCTTAAAAAATAGTTGCTACTAATGAGCAGATTTCAGAAGTATCCATCCTCACTCATAACAACTTGATCTATCATGCCCAATTTTTACCTTCAAATCGACCATCTAATAAACCTCTCATAGTTTCATATATTTTGCCACCACTTTCTCCTACAAATTATACATTTGAATGTGAGAACCAAGAAAAAAATTATTGTGGATCATGTTTCAATAATTGGGATCATCACATAGTAGAGAGAGACATTTATTCAAATAGAAAACAAAAGAACAAAAAAAAACATGAGTTTTCTCTCACACAGTGTTAGTTTTATGGTCCCCAGCCAAACTCCATCCTCTAAAAATATATCTATGATCATTTAAAGGGTATGTAATATTGATGGTTTTTACCTCATTATTGTATAATAAATCATCAATAGGGCTCTTCAAGAAATATCCCACTATGGAACCTATGAAATGTGTCTATTTTTTTCCAAAACATTAGTATGTACCATACTGTCCAACTATACTTTAACACTAAAAACCTCTCTATTAGCTCTTAATAAAGGTTATAAATTTCCCATAAACATCACCAAATTTATCAGAAAAACCCTCCTATATTCCCTCACACTTATAAGGTTGGAAAAACTCAAAAAATATAGTTAAAATAGCTATAAAAATTTTAGAAATTCCAGGTAATATTACCAAAATAGCATGAAAAATAAAAAACATTAAAAACTTATTAGTATAATAGAACCATATCTGAGCTAAAATGTAATGTTATTAACAACTGGATCAGGTATAAAAACTCAAGAATTAGTTAGGTAACAATCGATGAAAGAATAAATAAATGTTCATGTTAAATTTGGAAATGAAAATATAGAAAATCCTGAAATTAGAAATATGGATAGATATAAAGAATCTAAGAAAAATTATAAATCATCACATGAAAAAGAAATTTAATTGATGAAAATTAAGTGATAAATAGTTAAAGAGGTTAAGAATAAGGTAGAGTTTTGGGATGAGAATAATAATAACCCTATTTTTAAGAATTATACCCTCCCACTGTTTTTCTCCAAAGAGTTAGATAGAGTGAAAAACATGGTTATTTTAAATTCCTTTATATGTTTAGGAACCTTAGTATTAACATGAATTTTTTGGAGGCTTTAAAAAATATTCCATCTTAAGTAATTTTTTTAAAACATTCTTAGCTAACATGATGGATTGAGGAGAGTTTTATACCTTTAATATCACTAATAATTATAGTGAAATTTTTTAGAAACAATTACTTCTAAAATTTAAAGACCCCAGAATATTTTTCATTTCTTTAGAAGTAGGATAATGTGATGGAATAAACTATATTTGTGACTTAAGATCTAGCCTCAACCTTAATATTAACTCTTCATTTCAAAATTTGGGTCTCAGGGAATTTAAGACAAATTATGTTTCTCTATAGTTGGTTGACAGGTCACTATATTATCCTTATAGAAGGATAGATTATCTATTAGTTAATGTAGGGAAGCTTATGCTTCCCACTTATTTTCTTATCCTTGAAATAGAGTGTGACAAACAAGTTTTGATCATTCTTGGGAGACTTTTTTTAGCCACTGTTGGGGCTTTCATTGATGTTTCAAAAGGAAAACCAACTATTCAAGATAATGAGGATCAATAAGGGTTACATGCTTTTAAATACTATCTACTTATGGTGATTTTAAAATTAATAGATGTTATTGAGGAGGTGTTTAGAGTTGAGTCTAGGAGGTAGAACTATCATCCTTTTGATAAACTGGTTATTTAACATGTTAATGATAATTTTAATGATTGTTTTTTTGAATATGAATCTACACTAGAATTAGAGAGAATTGGGAAAATTGGGAACCAGGTTTAAATGGTTTATAAAGAAATTGTTAATGATCATTTTAATTCTTTTTTGATGACTACCTATCATGGTGCACTCAAGAAAACAATTTTTGAACAAAAGTAAAATGAATTAGAGTGAGCCTCAGGTTGTCTTTGAAGAAGATATTAATAAGGATGTGTTTATATACTATTTAATATGTTTGAAAATTATTTAAAGTAGTGGATATAATTTATAGGTTTAAATATTATTTAATATAATAGTGGACTATCCTTATATTATTCCCTTATTATTATATTGAATCATTATTCAAATTGTTCCCTACTCTTCCTATAATCAAATGATATCTCACTAATTAATCTTATTTGGTTGTTTCAGTTTGGATCAAGAAATATAATTATCACTGTATACCCTACCCTTTCCCATCCTCAAAATCAAATATATCCTATCACCCTTAGATTATCCCACTAATTTCTATCACATGTGGTGATTTAAGTTCGAGTGTCTTGTGTATGAAATCTTGATAATGAGAGTACAAGAAATTAAAGGTGAAAGCTAAAAGAAATATATAACTGAATAAACTATTAAAATCCATATAGAATTTAATAGGATAATTAACCTCAGTGATTAGAATTCATCTATAGGGTAATTTAATAATTCTCCTTAGTGTGACAAAAAATAGCATAATTTTCCATCACAAAAGTATCACAACAATATTATGAGAAATTATTAAAGAAAATAATTAATAGAATATTAACTAAGTGATTAAAGAAAATAGTATTAGAGAGACCAAAAGTCTTTACCCTTAACATAGTGAATAGTTTTCTATTTAAAGAATAATTCTCTGAGATCCTTTTCATGATTCAAAAATTCACCATGCAAGAAGCATGAGTATCTTTAACTTATTTAGGTGACTCTAGGATTGTTATAATTTTTAGTGATGAGTAGTGTCTTCATATTTATTGGATGATATACATGTGTATAGTATTGATGGTCTACATGATTCAGTAAAAGTGTATTTTTAAAATTTCTCCTATATTGGAAATTATTCCCTTTGAGAAGATTCGGGATAGAAAGGTTTAGTGTTGGGAAGTTTCATTTATGTAAGGATCAATGTACTCTTACAAAAATTAACCCTGAAACTTACAAAGATTGACCATGATAACCTTATATGATTATGTAGTAGTTGAAGTTACCCATATGCTGGTGTACCCTTACATGAACTTACCTTTACATAGGATCACCCTTATGTGGCATGGGCATGCTACCATTAAGTGAGTGTACAACAGTTTAAGTAACCCATATGTAGGTGTAACCTTATGTGAGATTACCCTTAAGTAGGATTACACTCACATAGGTGTACCATCAAAATATTTTATTTTATAAAGGTGTGGATTTGATTCCTCATCCTTTGGTTCAACGTCATCCTCTATTGGGCATACTCATCTTCAACTACATGTCTCTGCTTCCTTTGATCATTATTCAATAGTGGGTTACATCCATCATCATCTTCAGTTTTTCATTTCATCATGAACATTAAGTGTATTCTAAAACAAACTTGAATCTATAATAATTGGATTTCGAATACCCTATATCCCACATCTCTTTGACCTATAAATGAGATTATAAATTTAAAATATGGATTCACCTTCAAATATTATTCCTAGATTTATTAAGTAAGAGTGAGAATCAACATCCTATGGATTTCCAAAATTGATCTTACTTCATGATTCAATAGGTTGATCTTAAAATGTCCATCTTCAGCCTTAGTTTTTAAATTTGAGTCTTCATACCCTATAATTCCTCAATGTTGGGTTGGATAAATTTATCTTCTTCAATTCAGTGAGAACGAGTTTCCACAGACAATAACTGGTAGCACATCTCAACATTCATTGGCCACAATTCTGGTCTTTCACTTAATGGAATGCTATCATCGGGGGATCTATAAGGAAGTTAGTGATAAAAATTCACAGGGTCTTGTGGTAGAATAAGTGAATAGTGGAAGAGTATTGGAAGGGGAAAATACTAGTGGTATAATTTGAATGATAATAGAATAGTGGTAATGGTAGATGAGGGTACTGAAATCTAGAAATATCATATATTAACTAGTGGTAGAAAATGATAGTGGTAGTAGAATTAGGGATTAGTGATGGAAGTAATGTAGAAGTAGTAGGAAATTACCTTTTCATGGTAGTAGGGGCATCAGTAGCAAGATGGTGGTAGCACTAGGTGACGATAAAAAAAGGGTTGGCTATAGTAGAACTATCCTTATGATGTTAGAAAACATTTTTCACTAATGATAGTAGGTTTTTTTCTCACTTAGGGTAGCAAGACAGTAGTGGAAAGATGGAAGGGGAAGACATTTTCCCATGTATAATTAAAAATAAATAATTTTTTTAGTTTTTGTTTTTATCTAATTAATTACAAAAAAAATAATAAAAAACATCAAAGATTATAATTAATCCATTTAAGAATATTAGTTACTAATTTAAATTTAATCAACTAATTTTCTAAGTTCCAAAAAATGCATGGATTTACAATTTATTTTAAAAAATGAATAATACATTAAAACCAATATTTTGAGAAAATTAATAATTATGTCCATTGTAAAGTCTCTGACCCCAGTAGTCTAAAGCCATTGCCTTACATTAATACATTGGCATAGATACAAAACTTGAATCCCAAAGGAATGACGAGTTTAGTATTTTTAGAATCTATATTACATACATGAACTTTACATTACAACTTTAAAGGAAAAACAACATAGTAACTCTATTGGAAACACCCATAAACTCCTAGATTATCCATGCAAGTCAATCATAATATACATCTTCACATCCTAGGGACACATAAAACATAAGAAAGGGGTGAGATAATATTCTTAGTAAGGGTAAACAATACAGTAAAAGCTATCATAAATAAACATAATTAATAAGGAATGCTGAATAACTAAAAATTCATGCCATTAAAAAACAATCTTGAGCATAATATCGTAGGAAATAAAAGTTGAATAAATAATGTCATATAAATAATCACATGAGAATGAAACTTAATCATGTATATTTTACTAGTTGAATAATCACTTGGGGTATAAATTTCTAAAATCATAATGAGGGAATACATAATACTGGACATCATAAATATACCATCAAGGCTTTAGTAAAGACACTATACATAATAGGTAAAAACTCAGTCTAGTTTCTCTCATGAGACCTGCTGATGCATTAAGGGGATATAGTAGGCCCCAAACATTAATTACTATGTCCAATAAATTCCTCATATAAAATGGGTGAAATATAATCAACATATACATTCATATTGAAAAAATCTTATGAAATGTATATAACTTTCCCCAAACAATAAACACAATCATAAACCATCTATAGTAATATGGTGAATGATATCAAGATATTATATCCAAAATCAAAATAATTATAAAACATTCAATAAAATATGGTTGATGATATCATAAAGGATTAATCTAAATTAAGAATAAGATTCAACAAGGGTGTTTAATGGCTGAAATTACTCTAATAATATCATCAAGTAATTCTTGAGAGAAATACCTTTTTTTTACTTTGCAAAGAAGAGTTCTTTTAGTAAAAATATTCTCATAAAACTAGAAATGAAATAGGATATTTTTTAATGATAAAATTTTTTATTCTTAGAAAAATATTGGTTCCTTATAACATATTTGGGAGTGTACTTGAAATTGGGTAATAAATTGTGAAGTTTCCTTTAATCGGGCTTTCTTATCAAGATGAATTGAAAAGAGAAGCCTTAAAAAACATGTATTTACCCATAAAATAATGATGATATGATCCTAATAAATGGGTTTATAACATATAAATAGAATTCATAATAATTATATAAAAATAAATAAGAATTACATTAGGGTAAATATAGATAAATCGTAGCTTGAATGAAAAATGGAGTTTTGAGAAGAAACTCTTACCTAATGTACGAAAGTGTTATTCACTTGTGATTAATGTACTGTATAATGAAATTATAATCATTAATAATTTAATTTAGAACCTATTAAAAATTTATTTGATTTATTGTAATTTTATTAAGTTCATTTATAGTATTTTTGATGAGTTATAAGATTCAATTTTGTCATTTTGGAGTGTTCATTTCCTTGATTTTCATGATTTATTCACTTGTATGCATGTATGAAAGATCATGTAAAATAGAAATAATTATCCATAATTAAAATTATATGTTATTAATTAACATATATAATATTAAAATGGTATTATATATTATTTTTCCCAGATATTAGGATGATTCATTAGATAGAACTTTAATGATAATCTTTTAGATTATTTTGGCGGTTTTCAATCATCATGAACTAGTTTTTTCTTATTAACTAAGATCATGTATATATACTTATTAAAAAACACTAAATAAATTATGAAATGTATAATAAAATATGGTTTATCCATAATTATTATTTTATAACCAGACTTGAAGGCACTAATGGAAAATGAAGTCGTATCAACCACGATGGTGGTAAATCGACACATCATGAATGATGTTTTCATTTTTAGAACAAAAGGAGAGGGAAGAGAAATGATGATGAATTATTATCTAAACATAATAAAATTATAGTATATAAAATATACTAGAGATATCATGTCACTTTTGGATATGTAGGTTAGGATAAAAGAATAAAAGAAAAGAACATGAAAATAAATTAAAAGAAAAAGAAAGAGGTTTTTACCTCTTGATTTTCTCCTCATTGAGATCCTACTTATAGAAAAGGGTTTATTATTTTGATGAGACCAAGGGATCCTGTAAATAGGAGAGGGTCTTGGTAATATGAATTTTTATAAATTAGACAATGATCAAATCTTTGAAGGTGTAAGTAGAAGAGGTAGTGAGGGGTGGTATTTATAGGGGAGGAGAGAGGTGATTTCTCCTTATTTTATTAATTGGTTTATTATTTTGGATTAAGAATATGAATAGTTTAAGAATTATAAATAAATACATTAAAATAATTAAGGGGAGTTAGATATTATGGGCTTACATAATCCATACATCATCCATGACTCAATAATTCATGTATTTAACATTTATCATAAATTATCATATTTTACTATTTACAAAAATTTAAGTATTTTAAAAAAATCCCAAAAATTCACCCTACCAATTTTTCGATATGTAGAATTAAAAAATGGACTCCATTTTATGAAAATAATTTTCTAAATATGAGAAATTTAATTTTTCATTAAAATCATTATTTATTCGAAGAATACCAATTTTAAAATTATAACTGATTTTATAACACTTTGAAAAATTAATTAAGATCTCATAAAATTATATTATAATCAAAAGAAAAAAATAGTTTATGAGTATATTTTATAAAAATATATTTTATTTTAAATTTTTATATTAATTATAAATTTTTAAATAAACACTTACAACTTATAAAAATATGAGTACTTAATTTATCAATTTTAAAATATTTATTTACTTATTAAAAGATAGAGATATAATATATTTTTATTTATAAGATACCCAAATTTTATTTATACTTTTATAGGTGAGGTTACTATTATATTGTTTGGTTTACTATTCATAAGGGTCACATTACTATTCCAAAGATCAAGTTTCTATTCCATTGGTATAAGATCCTTAACTTATAGAAATACCTATTATTTCATTCATTATACATTTATAAAGTTTTTATCGTACTATATAAGTGATTTTATGTGTTTTTTTAACTTATTTATAAGAAGTTAAATTCTATTGATAAAATTTTGGGTCGTTACATTCTCCCCTCCTACAAAAATTTCATACTCAAAATTTCTAGAATGTATCCTCATAAAATCATTTGAATAGTTATTCATCATAACATCATCCAGTTCCCACATCACCTCTTAAATTTTATTATTTTTACAAAGTAAATTTACCAGCTGAGTCATCTTATTCCTCAACAATTGTTCTCTAGTTTTTAGAATCTAAATAGTCTCTTCACAATAAGATAAATCAAGTTCCAATTCTATTCTTTTATAAGTGAGTACATGCATTGGGTTTAGAATATACTTCCTTAACAAAGATATGTGTAACACATCATGAACGTTAGAAAGGCTATGTGGAATTGAAAAATGACAAGCCACAACTCTAATTATCTCCAGAATTTCAAAAGGAACAATGTAAATGGGGACTAGTTTCCCTTTCTTTCCAAATATTATAACACCCTTCCATGGAGATACTTTCAAGAAAACATGATCCCCAAATTGAAATTCCAAATACATATTTCTATTATCGACATATCTATTTTACCTAATTTTGGCTTCTTTGATATGTGTTTGAATAATATTTACCTTTTCTATTGTTTCCTCTATAATCTCTAGGACTACAATATTCCTTTCACTAACTTCATCCTAACAAGTTGATGTACAACATCTCTTTCCATAAAACGTTTCATATGGTGCCATTGGAATACTTGAATGGAAATTATTGTTATAGGAAAACTATAAAAAAGTTAAATATTTATCCCACATACCTTAAAAGTCAGGTGAGAATGATCTCAACATGTCTTCTAAATTTTGGACCATGCTTTCTAACTGCCTGTCAGTTTGAGGGTGATAAACAATACTCAAATGAAGCTCAATGTCCAAATATTTCTGAAGAATTTTCCAGAATTTCGATGTAAATTATGGATCACGATTAGACACAATTGAAAGAGGCACTCCATTAAGCCTTATAACTTCATTAATATAGAGACTTATAAGGCACTCCAGGGGAAAATTCTCCCTTATAGCAAGGAAATGTATAGATTCGACAAGTCGATCAACAATTTCCCATATTGCATCATTATTTCTTGGAGTTTTTGGTAATCTAGTGAAAAAATCCATAGTTATTTTATCCCATTTCCATGTAGAAATAGGAAGAGGTTACATGAATCATCTAGGATATTGTCTTTTATCCTTTACTTGTTGACATACTAAATATCTTGATATATAATTAGTAATTTACCACTTCATATTATCCCACAAAAAATGATCCTTTAAATCTCTATAAATCTTAGTGAAACCAAGATGTATAGAGAAATTCAAGATATGAGCATCATCCAATAACTCCCTTTTTAGCTCGAGTATAGATAGAACACAAAGTATCTTACCAAATGTTAGAATTCCATCCTCATACATGAATTATACTAATTTACATCATTCACAACTTTAATTTTCTTTTGAATATTATCATCATCAGACTAAGAAATTTTAATCTTTTCCAATAATTATGGTTAGAAAACCAAATAAAAAAATACTGATGTTTTTCCTTCCTTAATAATTCCCATATCCATCTTTACTAGATCTAGGTACATAAGATCCTTCTCAATCCTAATTTTTTTAAAAATCCATGATCCATCCTACTCAATGCATCAATTACCCTATTCTCCTTCCTGGGGTGGTGATGTATTGAACAATCATAATCCCTGAGTAGCTCAAGACATATCCTTTGAATCATGTTGAGTTATTTATGTGAGAAGATATATTTCAAGGTGAGGTGATCTGTATATATCTCACATACTTCACTATATAGATAGTGTCTACATATCTTCAGAGAAACTATTATAGATTCTAATTCAATATAATGTGTTATATAGTTTTGTTCATGAGTTTTTAACTGCCTTGATACATAGGAAATAACTCTATCATTCTACATCAGGATACAACTGAGTCCTTTCTTTGACGCATCAATATAAATCACAAACCCACTATTTCTTGATGGTAGAGTAAAGATTAGAGCATTTACTAATATCTTCTTAAATTCTTTAAAACATTATTCACATCAATTTTTCTATACAAACTCAACCCCTTTACGAGTAATCTTGGTTAAAAGGTTAGCTAATTAGGAAAAATTATGAAAAAAACACCGATAGTAACCTTTTAAACAAATTAAACTATGTACCTCAGTTATGTTTTTTGGTTTAGGTGCTTCCAAGACTATATTTTTCTTCATAGTATCAACTAACATTCCATACTTAAAGACAATATGGACAAGAAAAGAAACTGTTTGAATCCTAAATTCACACTTGCTAAAATTCCCATATAACTCTTTTCTTCTAAGAGTATTCAGAATAACCCACAAGTGGTTCTCATAGTCCTCATAGCTTTTAGAATATATCAATATATCATCAATAAATACCAAATAAAAGTCTTCAAGATATTCACACTCTATTCATTAGATCTATAAAAATAGAGGGTGAATTAGTCAGTACAAATGGCATTACTGTAAACTTGTAATGTCCATACCTAGATTAAAATTCTATATTTAGAATATCTTATATCCTCACATTAAACTAATGATATCTAGATCAAATTTTAACCTTCAAAAAATATTTAGCACTGTGAAGTTGATCAAATAAATCATTAATGCAAGGTAGGGGATACTTTTTCTTTATAGTAATAGAATTTATTTCTCTATAGTCAATGCAAATCCTCATGGAGCCATCTTTCTTATGGACAAAGAGAACAGGGGATCCCCATGGAAAAACTCCAGGGAGGATAAATCCTTTATCACTCAATTCCTATAGTTGTTTCTTCAGATATAATAATTCCATAGTGGCCATTCTCAAATTATTCTTTGATATTGGCCTTGCATAAGTGATTAAATCAATAGAGAACTCAACTTCCCACTCTGGAGGATGTTTAGGTAAATAATCTCAATATATTCTTGTATAATAGGTACATCCTAAATTTGAAAATTTCTTTTCTCATCCATAGATGATGTTTTATCTTCCTCCTAATGTATTTCATTTAGAATAGCCACTAGAGGTGGATCCAGATATGACTCAGATGATGAGGTTTCTTCTCTAAAGATAAGGGATTCTACATCTTCCACACCAATCATAATTTACTTCTTCCTACAATATATTTTCACATCATATTTTAAATGAAAGTCCATACTGAGGATTATATCAAATTAAATCATAGGTATGATGAAAAAGTCAATAACTAAATCACATTTATGTGTCATAAATGGGACTGAATGACACATATTTATTATAATGAGACTTCTCTTAGAAATTTTGACTGATAATTACTTTATTAGATCAAAAGGGAAATGTATAATTTTTCTGAAAAATTGGGAGAATATAAAAGAATGAGATGATCCAAAATAAAATAAATCACTGGATATGTTTGAGGAAATAATTAAAGTACCTGACACCACATCATTAGGAATTTCAACCTTAGTAGTTGTGATTAAAAAAGATTGGCCTTGCTCCCTTGGAATTTTCTATGGAAAGATTCCTAGATTCTTAGGAAAATCATTTGTATAATATCCTATCTAATTGAAATTGTATCATTGAACATTGGTAGCTTTTTTCTTTCCCTTGTAATCATGGGTTTGGTGGCCTTTTTCTCCACACTTGTAACAAACACCCATTCCCTTTAGGAAAGTACCATGGTGTTTCTTCCCACAATTATCATAGGATGGAAATTCAAATCATCCCTTCTTCTCTTTTTCTTTATTTCATTTTCCAGAGTTTTCAAAATCCCTCTTCTTCTCTTTATTTCCTTTAAAGTAATAAGACTTATAACATTTTTTTTCCTATCTTGATAGCATATGAGATTATATCTTTATATGATGGGAAATTTTGGGAGACGAGTTCCCTTCAGAGGAATGGTTTTAACCCATAAAATAATCGATCAATATTTGTATTTGTATTTCTTATATAATCCAAAACATGAATTTCTAACCTTATAAATTTGGATTCATACTTAGAAACATTCTCATTTTTCTTTTTCCTCAGATTCTAGAATTGTCTCTCCATATTCGCTCACTGTTTGTGAGTGAAATATTTTTCTAGGAAAATTTCATTAAAATCCTTCCATTCCATGTTCGATATTTTTTCCTCCTTACTAGTGTTTTGAATCAATGACCACCATTTATCCACATCTTATAATAGATGATAAACTACCATGATAACCTTCTCTCTTTTGTTACTTCTTAAAGTGAGAAGTATCTTCTCTAAGAAACTTATCCATTACTCAGCTAAAAATGGGTTTGTAGTCCCATTGAATTATGGAGGATATTATCTCATGAATTAGTATAACATTTTTCCTCCACATTTTGGATCAGGATACTTAATACGGGTAATGTTATTATTTATAACCCAAGTCAACTATCCTAGTATAGTCATAAGTTTCTCAGATCTAGTTGTATCTCCTGCTCCAAAATCATTGTCTTGCATAGGAGGGAAATCTCTACAAGGGATATGCACATTGAAATAGATTTCATTTATTCCACTAGGACAAATTTATAAATAATGGAATACTCTAAATTATGTTATCAATCATAATGTATAATTTCTAACTAGTAAAACACTTAACATAAATTGAAAAATTTATGCATAACGAATCTTATAATCGTAAATATGCTTTCTTTAAAGACAAATTTGATTTTAAATCCTTCATAATGGTTTGTAAAGAAAATGTAAATTATCTTAATCATATCCACCAGATGTTTCAAATCAGGTGCATAGTAAGGATCACTATCATGTACCAGGTTACCCCGAGTTAGGTCCAAGACACCTTGTTGGAGTTGTTACCCCTAAGTACATCTATGCTGGAACCACATCCACTTGTATTATCCAAATAGGGATGTATTTCTAGGAATACCCACATAATCTATACCATAAAAAAATTCTAGGATGTTCTTCTATCCTTATATTCAAAGTCTATATTAGGGTTATGTTCCCTAATCTATGTTTTCTAAATCTACTTTATAACGTTTCTACTAAAATTTCTATGATACCAACTATAAAGACCCTGAACCCAGCAGCCCAAAGCCAGTTTCTTACATTAATACATTAGTATATATATAATAATCGAATCCCAAAAGACTGAAAAGTTTAGTAGTTTTGGAAGTGAGATTACATACATGAACTTTATATTAAAACTTGAAATAAAAAAACATAACAACTCAATTGGAAACACCCATAAACTTTTAGATTATACCTTCAAGTCATTTATAATATACAACTTCACATCCTGGTGAAAAATAAAACATGAGAAAAGGGTGAGATCAAAATCTTAGTAAGGGTAAAAAATACATCATAAGATATCATAAATAAATACAATTAATAAGGCATGTTGAATAACTAAAAATTCATGCAATTAAAACACAATCTTGAGCATAATATAGCCCAAAATAAAATCTGAATAAATAATTTCAAATAAATAATCATTTGAGAATGAAAATTAAACATGCATATTCTAATTTTCAAATAATCACTTGGGACACCAATTTATAATATCATAATGAGGGAATTAATAATTCTATACATCATAAACACACTATAAAGGCTTCATCCAAGACACCATACATAATGGGTAAAACCCCATCCAGTTTGTCTCAGGAGACCTACCGATGCATCAAGGGGCTATAGCGGGTACCAACAGTCACTTACTAAGTATAATTCATTATTAATATTAAAGGGGTTGAAACATAATCAACATATACATTAATATTTAAACTATAATATGAAATGTAAATAACTTTCCCCAAACAATAAACATAATCATAAACCATCCAAAGTAATATAGCGAATGATATCAAGATAGTACATCCCTAATCAAAATAATCATAAAAAATTCAATAAAATATGGTATATGATATAATAAAGTATTAATCCTAATTATTCATAAGATTAAACAAGGGTTTTTAATATATGAAATTACTCTAATAAAATCATCAAGTAATTATTGAGAGAAATACCCTTTTTTATTTTGTAAAGAAGAGTTCTTTTGGAAAAATATTTGCATAAAAATAGAAATGAACTAAGATTTTTTTCATGAAAGTAGGTGTGATTTTTAGAAAAATATTGGTACCTTATAATAGAATATGGATTGTACTTAAAATTGGGTAAGAATTTGGGAAGTTCCCTTTAATCAGGCTTCTTATCGGGGTGAATTGAAAAGGGAAGCCTTATAAAACATGTATTTCCCTATAAAATAAAGATCATATGATTTGGATAAATTAGTTTGTAACATATAAATATAATTAAGAAGAATTATATGAAAATAAATAATATTTATATTGGGGTAAAGATAGAGAAGGCATAGCACTAATAAAAAATGGAGGTTTGGGAAGAAACCCTTACCTTATGTCCGAAAGTGTTCTGCACTTGCCATTAATTTCCTGTATAATGAAATTAAATTCCTTAATAATTTAATATATAACTTATTGAACATTTATTTTATTTATTATAATTTTATTAAGTTCATTTATGGTATTTTTGATGAGTTATACGATTCAATTTCGTCATTCAGGAGTGTTCATTTTCTTGATTTTCATGATTGATTCATTTGTATACATGTATGAAAGATAATGTAAATGGATATAATTATCCAGAATTAAAATTTAATGTTATTAATAAAAATATATAACATTAAATGGTAGTATATATTGTTTTATAGATATTAGGATGATTAATTGATAGAACTTAATGATAATCATTTAGATTATTTTGGCGGTTTTTCGATCGTCAAAAACTAGTTTTTTTATTAATTAATATCATGTATATATACTGGTTATATAACACTAAATAACTTATAATATGTACAATAAAATATGTTTTAACCATAATTATTGTTTTATAACCATTATTGAAGGTGGTAATGGAAAATGAAGTCACCTCTTCCATGATGGCAGTAAATTGGCACATCACATACGATGTTTTCATTTTTTGAACAAAAGGAGAGGGAAGAGAATTGATTATGGATTATTAACTCAAAAAAATAAAATTAAAATATATAAAATACACTATAGATATCATTTCACTTTGGGATATGGAGGCAAGGAGAATAGAATAAAATAAAATAACTTGAAAAGAAATAAAAAGAAAAAGAAAGAGGTTTTTACCTCTTGATTTTCTCCTCCTTGAGAACCTCTATAGGGAAAAAGTTTTGATCTTTTGATGAGACCAAGGGATCCTAGAAATGGGTTAGGATATTGGGAATATTATCAGACATAAATTAGACAATGTAAAAATCTTTCAAGGTGTGAGAAGAAGATATGGTGAGGGGTGGTATTTATAGGGGATGAGAGTAGTGATTTCTCATTATTTTATTCATTACTTTATTATTTTGGCTCAAGACTATGAATAGTTTGAGAATTATCAATAAATATATTAAAATAGTAAATTATAGTTTGATATTATGTGCTTAAATCATCCATAAATCATCTATGACTCAATAATTTAGGAATTTAGCATTTATCGTAAATTATCATATTTTACTATTCACAAAAAATTCAAGTATTTTAGAAAAATACCAAAAAAATCACCATAATTTTTTTAACATGTAGAATTTAAAAATTGACTCCATTTTATATTTTTTTTTCTTAATATGATAAATTTAATTTTTAATTAAAATCATCATTTATTTAAAAAATACCAATTTTTAAATTTTAACTGATTTTATAATACTTTGAAAAATTAATAAAGGTGTCATAAAATTCTCTTATAATCATAAGAAAAAAAAAGTTTATAAGTCCATTTTATGAAAGTATATTTTCTTTTAAATTATTATATAAATTATTAATTTTTAAATAAACATTTACAACTTATAAAAATACAAGTACTTAATTTATCATTTTTAAAATATTTATTTACTTATTCCAAGATATAGATATATCATATTTTTATTTATAATATATCCAAATTTTATTTATACTTTAATAGGTGAGGTTACTATTCTATTGGCCTTTTTACTATTCACAAGGGTTATATTACAATTACAAAGGTCAAGTTACTATTCTATTGGTATTTGATTCTCAACTTATAGAAATACCTCTTATTTCATTAACTATTCATTTATAAAGTTTATATTGTGTTATATAAGTGATTTTATGTGATTTATAACGTATTTATAAGAAGGTAAATTCCATTGATGAAATTTTGGGCCATTACATCCATAATTTATAGATTTAAAAACATCACAAATTTACCCCTGACTTTAATTAAATTAGGGGGTATTTTCAATGAATATCAATTTTTTTGAAATTTTCATCTCAAATCACTCCCCCACACTTGAACTATTGTTCTCATAGAAAATTTTATCATTGAATTCCAATTTTTTTATTGTCTATAATAACTTTAAATACACATCTATAATTGAAGAATATCAAATAATTCCTCAAATAAATGGTAACGCCACATATGTGACTTTTAAACATTGTTTTACTTTCATTAAAATTTAAGTTATAGTATTATAAGTGAATTTGATATATTTAAGTGGAATTAAAATTTTAATAATTAGAAATTCCATCTACCCTCATTCATAAGCTTCTTAAACCAAATTTATTTTTCACACTTTCTTGATACTTTTTAAATGATATTTTTATAAATCAATTGTCCCCTTCTTCCTCTAGGTTCAATATTCCCCACACTTGAATGAATTTATTTAAAAAAATGATCACTTTATTCATTTTTTTTGTTTTTAATTTTTACCAACCATGTATGTTTGATAAACTATACAAAATCACTTGTTGAATATATATAGGGGGTTTAAACTCACACACCTAGTGCCACTATCTCAAAGATTCATTGTGAGATCCCAATTTCCCATTTTACTCTAGGTTCAAAGGACTTATATGAAATTATTTTTGGGAGGATCCATAAGGTGTTATCCAATCACAAAGGTTGGTTCATTCAAGATTGAGATTGAAATTATAGTGACAACATGCTATAATTTTAATTCCATAAATACCTTTTCAGTTTCCACTCCATTTCTCTATTATTCAAATAGAATCTCCATAACATAGGGTTATATTCTATCATAAATAATTCATATTCAATAATTTATAATCAATGTAATCCTCACATCTATATTGTTAATTTAATTAGTTAGGAATACATTAAAGTCCAATTTTCCTATCTTAAAAATACTATAAAGTTTTAAAAAAGAAACAAAAAAATAATGTATATAAAGTCTTTGAAACCTCTATTTTTTATATACATCCTAAAATACTCTCCCCTTTCCAACACACTTGGTTTATATATAATTACAATTGAATTATAGTGTGATTTTTTTTAAAAAAATAGTTCAAAATAAAGTAAGATTCTAGAACAATATGAGTAATAGGGACAACCATGCCGTTCTCTATTTATCAGTAATAGGGATAAGTTTGGGCTCCTCCATTGGATATTTCTAGAAATTTTCATGAAAATATTATTATTTTTGGATATTTACCTTGAATTAATACTTTTAACCTTATCCTTGAATCTTAAATACAGTAAATAGAAATGTATTAGTCATTTTTAATGGCCCAGTACACTTGGAATGATGCTTACCAGGGAAGAGCTTTATCCTTTAAGAAAATAATAGCACTTTGTCTCCAGCTTGAAATTTCCTTTTCTGGATAAATTTATCATGAGTAGATTTATATTTCTTCTTAAACAATAATTATTTATTATATTATTCTCTTCTCAAATCATCAATATATATAATATATATCTTCCTCTATTCTCTAGCCTTTCCAAACTACTAGTTAACTCTTTTTAAATACTAATAGGATTTATGCTGCAGGTCAATAGGAAAGTGATAATATTTACCATAAAAAATTATGTAAGGAGACATACATAAGAGGGTTTTCTAGTCAGTTTGGTATACCCATAGTGAACCCTCTAATTTATTACTCTAATATTTTTGGTTGGGTTTCACTATTTTCTCCAAAATTATTTTGAATTCTCCGTTGGAAACCACAACTAGTCCATTTGTTTGTGGGTGGTAGGCAGTGGAAGTTTTGTGGTGTAATCTATATTTACTCATAATGGATTCTATATTATTTTTATAGAAGTGGGTTTCTTTTTCACTGATTATATATCATGGTATTTTAAACCTACAAAAAATTTTAGCTTGCAGAAACTCAATCTTAGTTTTTAAATCATTAGTTTAAGTATATTTTTATTAAATCTACATAGAAACATAGTCAATCGCTAATAAAATTGACAAATTCATATTTTTAATGCTTATTTAAACATAAAAAAATTATTATTTTTACTTTAATTTATTATTCTTGCTGATGTTTAATTGATTTTTTAAATTATGTAAGGATACCATGTTTGGAAGAAAAAGAACATAAAAGTGACAAATTACCCATAAATATCATGCCCCATGACAAAGTATAGAACACGAATCATGTCCCGGGATTTAAGATGAATAATCAAGTTGAAATGGAGAAAAACTTTCTAGGAAACATCAATTCACATTGTGAATGTCATTCACAATGTGAACCTTGAAGGAATATAATATATAAAGCCAAGATGTGAAGAAAATGAAGCAATATAGATGATGGAATCATGTGTCACAATGTAACACATATGGTCACATCACAACACGACCTCAAATCACCCAGAAATATATCAATATGTGAATGAAGTCATTAAAGTTTTTAACCCACTCATTTCACATCATCAAATGACTATTCATGATGTGAAACCATTAGATAGACCTAGACACAATTATTTTTAATGAAATAAATGTTTGATTCCCCTTGAACACACCATTATAATCTAAGGATTTAATGACCCATTAATTGGGTCCTTTATGACATCTTGATAACCTGGAAGTCTTATAAATAATAGATTAGGGGAAAGGAAAAAAGTTATCATTAATTCTAGGGTTTTTATTTCACTGCTCTTTTAGGGTTGTTCTACTTTAGTTTTTTTAATTTAATTTATTTCCCATGTAATTTTAATTCATGTTTTGATAAAAGTGTTTCCTTATTATCATTTAATTCTTATTCCATCTCTCTCTCTCTCTCTTCTCTCTTTATTTTGTGATATGTTTCACTTTAAAATGAAAAGTGACTAACCCGAGGCTTGGCCTTGGGGGAGGTTTTACGATGTTCTAAATTATTGAGATTTAATCCTTTAAATGTTTTAATTTAATTTGTGGTGGATGAGAGGGAAGTGAACGAGTGTGGTGAACATACACCATGAAATGAATCTTTAATTCATTCATATTTTCTACTAAGAGGATGGGAAATTTGGTGTACTGAATATATTTCCCAGGTATGCTAAAAATCTCGTTCAAGGTGGGAAATACTAATCCATGTATAGAGTTATGAGTTGTAATATTTAATTTAATAATAAAGGATCCCACATAACTAAACCCTAAGGACGAAGACCTTTATTTTTAACCTATATTCATTCTGTTTCTCATCTACATTTTTGTTTTAGTTTTGCATTCATTATTTTTTTCCAAAAAAACCAAAACCCAAAATTTCATTGTTTTCATAAATAAATAAAAACCCAAATAGAAGTAGATTTGGTGGATTGGAATTAGTGATTGAACCAAATGAAGATCTCATCAAGTGATACGACCTCGATCATCCTCTATACTACAATAGAAAAATAAATAAGTTTTTATAGCCCTATGATAGACACTTCCAAACTAGAACCATTACTGGGGAGATGAGTAGTCTCTATTTTATTATTTCTATTTTCAAAATTTTATAAATAATTGTATTTTTTTAAATATAAATATTTCAAAAGTACATTATTCTATATGGAATTATAGCCTATAGGTTTAATTCCAAGAATAAGAGAATGAAAATACCAAGGGGTCCCTCTTACGAAAAGTTGATGAAGTAATTAATTTGATCAAGAAATAGATGGATACAGACATGGTCAATCAAATCAAAGATAACATGATTAAACTGAATTCCAAAGATGAAGTACCATTGAATGTGCCCATTTTTTATGAAGATATCTAAGTGGTTAAGGCCGTACAAGAAGAGTATTCATAACCCAACCATATATAGATCTAAATCGGAACATACCATGAATAGTTGGAGAGTAAATATGAATACACACATACTGATATAAATCTGAGAGATAAAAAAGTCCTAGATCAATATTAGAGTGAATAAGAAAATGATGAAATGAAACATGATCTTCCTCTCTATAAGGTATAAGAATCATCACCTCTATACCTATCCATCACTATGAAAGAAAAAAACTACCCAAGTGGTGGAATTCAAATAAATGATGGGGGATCCATACTAAATACCTCCACCTACTACTATTTAACTCCAAGAGTCCCTTTCCAATGAATAAGAGATTCAATTCGAACCAACTTAGGGAGTTGATCATTTATTTGAATCAATTTCATTTAATTTTTCTAAAGATGAATTTTACGTCACTTCGTACTATTTAAATTTTATAGATTTTGATAACTCTTATTTTTCCTTGGAGAAAGATGATGAAAATGAGAATGATCCTATTGAGGAATGTTTGTAGATTCTTGAAGACATTAAAAATTTATTATAGGAATCCCCTGAAAATATCCAAGTGGCTCTGCTTGAAGAACTATAGAAACACACTGATCATACCAAAGGGTAATATTTTTATATTAATTCTTAAAATTTAAATTTCGTTCAAATAAAATTACTTTCTAACTTTTCCTTTTATTATTCCACTCATGTAGAATATCTAGAACAATGACTAGAGAGTAAAGGATAGGTTTCACAAGTAGCTATCTAGAAATAGGAGGATTCATACTTTATCCTACCCCCACTATGCAAGATGAACCTAATTACAAAGGTATACGATATAGCATACTCTATTCCTGGAGTCCTCTATAACAAAGTAGAATAAGGACAATCTAGAAAAAAAACATGTGGTAGTTTAAGTCCAAGAGATTCCACCCACTATATGACTTTAGATTACAGCTGATACTACCCATCTAGAGGCATTCAAAACCCAAGGGCCACTTGGGGCATTAAACCATGATTTATATCTTATTTATTTTATTTCCTTTATAGGACTTTAAATTTAAAATATTAGTTAGTAATAAATTAGGATTCATCCCTATTAATTGTTATTTTTGAACTTAAATGACATGGTCCTTATGCTCTAATGGGTATTTTTCTTTTTTAGTCCCATAATGATAATGAAAAAAGTAGAAATAATAAATTTAATAGGATGTATACATTTTTCTAATGAAATGAAAGGGGAATTCACGTCATGAAAATGATTTATGTCATAAAAGTAAAATTCATGATGTAAAATACTACAGAATAAGAGACATAAAAATTAAATTCAGGTCATGAAAAGGATTTACATTGTGAACTGTCACATAATAGAATAAAATAAATATAACCTGACTTGAAGAAACCTAAAAAGAGGAGTATGAGTTTCAATTATTTAATTAGTTTTTACTCTCATTATTTTAATATGTTTTATAACATTAAATGAAAATTTCATGCCCCACATTAAACCCTTGATATCTAGTGTCAATTTAAGAGACATAAGTTTCTTAGGATAATCATTATTCCATGTTTTAATTTTTATTTTTGAAATGATGAGATGAGTGAAATAGTAAAATTAATGATTAGAGTTAAGAATTATCGAAAAAAATTAGATGAATAATTATTTTTTTGAAATAATTTTATAATTGTAGTTGAAATTATTCTTGGATTTGGGATGTTTTGAATTTATAAACTAGATATTTATTGGTTTATTGTTTTTGTTAATTTTTATATGAAATTTTCCCAAAAAATTGTTATCACTCCTAATAAAATTTATAAACCAAATATTTACCATTATTTTGTAATAGTAGATTTCTTGATAGACTTAGCCATGATCTCTTCTAGAACTTATTGGGAATCTTATTGAGTATATGACTGTATAGAATAACTTTTAACATGATTGTGGAGTTTTTATTATTGATCCATTTATACTTGGACCCATAATGATATTAAATCCTTATTTCCCCATATAATCTATGAATGAACTTATTAGGAAATGATTCACATTTGAAGCCTATTATATCTATTAAAAACCTACACATAGAATGTTTCAATATATTCAAAAAATAAGTGTGGGGGAGAGGTTATCCATGATATATGGGGATTTAATTCATTTTTCTTAGGGTTTTCATGAGATTTATGTAGATTCCATGTTTTCATTGTACTTTATTATTCACCTCTCTTTCTTTTTTTTTGAAAAATGAGCTGTTACTTTTGAGGATAAAAAATCTCTATTTATAGAATGATGATAATTTTATTATATGTGTTTAGGTGGCGTATATGAGATTTTTCTTTAGTAAATATTAAAAAAAAGAATTGAAAAAAAGAAAAAATAAAGAAAGAGAGGGTGATTCATTCATTATGCTTACTTTTATCATGTGCCTACTTTAAACTATGAGGTGTGGGAATATGACATAATTTTAGAAGTATTTTCATTGATCTTAGAATTTTATATCATTTAGTATGATAAAGATTCAAATATTCTTTTTGAGCTTTATTTTTATTTAGAATTTACCTACCCTAATACCCAGAGAAATTTGAAGCATAATGTACAGTCTTCATGATTAATTTTGATTGCATTTTTATACAGCGGAGATGTTAGATTCCTTTCAATCTTATTTTAAGTAACATGTACTTAAGAAAAGAGCATAACTTCATTACATTTATTTTATTGAGATATGATTAAAAATAATTCAATGTGATATAAATTTAAAGTGACATGTACATTATGATGAATTAAGGAATAATAGTGGAAAGTAGTAGATACATTGTTATTTAAAAAAGGGAAAATTAAAATACATGATTGGGTTTATTTCTTCAAATAATGAGGATTTTTAGGAATTATTTTTTTTGAAATTCAAAAGTTTATTTTTCATTTATAATCATTTAGGTTTTATTTATTTTTAAATTTAAATATTTGTAGAGTGAAGTTCTTATGTGAGGTTTTTGAGATTACATGATTGAGGAAAAGAAAGTTCTAAGTGTGGGGGAATTGAAAAATTCAAATTAAAATTCTTATTTGAATATAAAACTCAATTTTTTTACACTTTAATTTATTATTATTTCTAGAATTTAATTTATTTTTTAAATTATGCGAGGATACCTTATTTGGTAGAAAATAAGAATAAAATTTATGAATTCTACATGAAGATCATATCCCACAACAAAGTATAGAACAATAACCAAGTATAGGGATTGAAGTTGAAGAATTAGGCTAAAACAAAGAAAAATTTTATGGAAAAAATTACTTCACATCATTAATGCCATTCACAATGTGAACCTTGAAGTAATAAAAGATGTGAATCCAAGACATGAAGAAAATAAAGTAACCTAGATGATGGCATCACATTTAATAGTGTGGCACATACGATAACACCACAAAACAACCTAAAATCACCCAAAAAATATTTCATGTTGTGAACAAAGCTTTTAAAGTATCGACCCAACACATTTCACATCACGAAATGACTAATCACAATGTGAAACCCTCAAATGGTCCCATAAATAGTGATTTTTGGTGAAATAAATATCGGACGCTCCCTTGAACACACCATTATGACCTAAGGATTTTCTGAACCATTAATTATGTCATTTATGATAGCCCAAGAATCTAGAAGTTTTATAAATAAGTTTCCATGGAATAGGAGAAAGTCATAATTTATTCTAGGGTTTTCCATAATTCTTCTCTATTACGGTTCTACTGCTTTAGGTTTTTTTTCTTTTTCTTTTTAATTTTCTTTCTTTCCTATGTAATTGTAATTAATGTTTTAATAAAAGTGTTTCCCATTTATTCTTTAATTATTCTTACATATTTCTACCCCTATCTCTTATTTCTTTATATTGTTCTCTCTTTCACTTTACAATGGAAAGTGACTGACTTGAGGCTTGTCCTTGGGGGTGGTTTAATAGTTTTATAAATTATTGTGATTTAATTATTTAAATGTGTTAATTCAATTTGTGGTGTATGAAAGGGAAGTTAACAAGTTTAGATAAGTTCCACTATAAAATGAATCCCAAATCCATTTCTATTTTCTACTAAGATTAACTGAAATTTTGTGTTTCAAAGAGGTTTCCTAGAAATTCTAAAAATCTTGCTCAAGTTAGGGAATAACAATCCATGTGAGGGGTGTTCTGAAAAATTTAATTTAATAATGAATGAAACCATGTAAGCAAACCCTGAGGACTAATACCTTTATTTTTTAACCTACATTCATTCTATTTTTATATGTATTTTGGTTTTAGTTTTTCATTGCATTATTTTTTTCCAAAAAAAATTCTTTGTTTTCATAAATAATTAAAACCCCCCAAAAATTAGATTAGGTGAATTATAATTTGTGAATCTCTTCAAGAAATATGTACTTGGTCATCCTCTATGCTTCATTTGGAAAATAAACAAGCTTTTGTACCACCCTATTATAGGAGCATAAAAAATATAGTAAAATCCAAAGGAAACCAAAAAGGGTCCTATGAAATCTATTCCCCATACATTTAATATCTCATATAAAATAAAAGTTTTTAGGTAATCTAATCTATTTTGAAAATTCTTCTAATAAATTGGAAGTTGAGACATTTATTGAAAAAATCATACGAATCTTTAAAAATTAATAGCCAAGACAATCTAACTTCTAAAATTTTTCTTATAGTTATTTGAGGTCCAAAATTTCCACAATATGAAAGTGTATGAAAAAAAGAACAAAGTTTATTTCCTCTTTATGTATTTACATTATAATTACATAGTCATTGAAAATTTTCTATAAATAAAGATCCCCCTAGACATAATATTTTGATTCATATTTCAATTTAGCAGTTTCATGTTTTGAAAATAAGGAGGGAACCTTCACTGTGACCAAATAAATGATTGTGTCAGCATACCAAGGAACTTGGGTGAGGTTATATAGTTGATAAATAGGGTGAGATTAAAATAGATTTGTCTTAGGTATTGATTCTTCATTATCAGTGTAAGGAAACTAACTCATGTGATCTACTACCATATTATCATATCCCTTATTTTACTTGATCTCTAGGTTGAACTCAAGTAGTAGAAACATCCATATCACTAGTCCGAGTTTTGAATTAGTTTTCTTGATTAAATATGTAAATGTTTAATGATCTAAATAAATAGTTACTCTAATACCTAAAAGATAATAATGATTTTTTAAAGCTATAAAAATATACAAAAGCTCCTTATATGTTGTTATGTAGTAAATCTAGTAAGTGTTTAGGGTCTTTGAACTGTAGGATATAACTTGTGTAAGTCCATAAATATTTTGGGAAATTACAACCCCTATAGATATATTGGAAGAATCATATAAAACCTAAAAGTGGTAATTCCAATTTGGTGGATAGATTATGGGGCAGTATTGAATTATTCTTTCAATCTATAAAAATATGTTCTATATGAGTCATAAAAAACAAAATTAGTGTCCTTATTGACTAGGTTATTTAGGAGAAAATAAATTTGTCTAAATTTTCTAATAAAACTTATATAAAATCAAACATGACCTAGAAATGATATAACATGTCTCATAGTGGTGGGGTAAGGTAATGTGGAAATAACATAAACTTTGGATTTATCTACTTCAATTTCATCTTTAAACATTATGTGTCTCAAAAAATTTCCTTTTTTCCACCATAAAATGAAACTTTTAAAAATTTAAAACCAATTTTTGATAAATAAATATTTTTAAAACTTCTTAAAAACATTCTATAAAACTTTGGAAACTATTTCCATATATATTTAAGTCATTGAGAAATATTTTTAGGTAGTTTTCAATCAGGTTTGTGAAAATACTTACCATATAATGCTGAAAGTTACCTAGAGCATTGAAAATGTTGAAAGGTATCTTTTAGTAATAAAACATACCAAAAGAAAATTTGAAGGTTGTATTTTCTTAGTCCTTAAGATAAATTGGAACCTTAAAATACCTATAAAATCTATCAAGTAAGCAATAGTGACCCTTCCAAGCTAGTCACTCTAACATTTGGTCCACAAAGGGTATAAGTAAATAGTATTTTCTAGTCACATGGTTGAAACTACTATAATCTATGTATACTCTATACCTATAATGATCCTAAATCCAGTATCCTAGAGTCAATTTATAATTTATTACATTAAAATAAGATATAAGTGATTTCATCCTAAAGGACTGAATAGTTTATTAGTATTAAAGAACCATATACATGCATTTTACATATTTTACATTGAAAATAAATTATAAAACATAGAAAAGGTAAACATTTTGTAAATTTGAAACTCATTCAAATATTTATTATTCATAACTTAGGGAAATGAAACAGAAGATTGGTGATCTTAAATACTCAGTAAGGGTTATGTATATCGAAATATTTCTTGAGTAAATTATTAATAATTAATATGGTAAGGTAAATAAGTGAAAACACATGACATTTAAAAAATACCTTGAGTAAAAAAAGAATCCAAGGATAATATAAATGTAGTAATCTCATGGATAATAATAAATAAATTCTAACTAAAAGAAATGAAAACTATTATACATCATGATTTCTCTACCATTAATACCTTACACCAAGATGGTTTAAAACTAGGTAAAAGACCCATTCAATTTGGCCAACTGATTTTCCTAATGAGACATGTCAATGCATCGAGGGGATATATAATTCCAAGCTCCACCCATCCCTACATGTACAATGAATTCCTTATATATTGAATAATATATTTAATTGATGAATAATATTCCTTATAAAAAAAAATTCATATTAGGTAAATAATATAGATTATAAATAATTCCATAGTCAGTCAAATAACTTTCAAAGTAAAACACTCTATGTAGAAATGGTATACTATTTATTAAATGAAAATATATATGATATAAATAATATGTATATTCAAGTGAAATTTAATTTCCAATGATCATAATTAAGTAAATTTTTCAAAATAAAGTTAATGTTCATGTGATTAATCAAGAGATGATAGATGACCATAAAAAAGTATATTTTGTAGTAAAATTTATTTTTTTGAAAAATAAATGGAAATGAAAAACTTAAAATAAGTTTTATTTAAATAGTTTTATTTTTAAAACCATTGAAAACATGTAGGATAATATAAAGTGTGTAAAATAGTTATGGCAGTAGGAAAGTCCGTTAACACTGTATAAGTTAAAAAAATCCTTTTGAATTTTTGTAAAGAATGTTGAAAATGGCACCTTTCAAAAAAATTATAAATATCACTTTAATAATATGTAAAAAATTCAATTATAATTTAAAAAATTCATTATAAATTATTTGTGTAAATTAAACAATTTTGAAAAAAAGGATATGGAATAAAATTATACCTAATCAAAAGAGGAATAAGATCAGATTTTCTTTTAAGAATACATATAGAAAGAGTGACTTGACTTGAATAATTAATCATAGTGAATAAATGAATATTAATTTTAAATATTTAAATTAGGAAGTATATACACCTCATAAAAATAAACACGTGCATAATAAAAATATGTCTCAATGGAGTAGAAATTGAGACGAAATCCTTTACAAAGGTCATACCATTGAAGTGAGAATTAATAAATGAATTAATTAAATGTAAAAAAAATGAAAATCCACATAATAAAAGTGAAAATAATATATATAAAAATTAAATTCTACTTCTCACATAATATTGTCATGACAAAATCAATGAATAAGTGATATAACCCAATGAAAGGAAATTAAGTTAGGAAACCCCTTACCTCAAGTTCGACTTTCCACATAAGTAATTTTAACCCACTATATAATAAATATATAATTATTATAATTATATAAAAGAATAAAATTAATATATATAATATATTATATGATTCATTTATAACATTTTATCACCCATTTTTTAATAATATTTTATTATTATCATTATTTCGAGTGTTAACTACTTCGTTTTTCATGTATATTTTGATTAGGTAGTTCCAATCATTATAACTTTATTATGGTTAAATCATATAAATTATTAAATTCATGTTATAAATATAATATATATTCAATATATATATATATATATTTATAGTCATTCATAAAATTTATAGATAGAAAAATGAATTACACTGTTCATGGAGATGGTAGGTCATACGTACTCATTAACACTGTTTTCACTTTTTAACAGATGGAATAAAAGAAATGTGAATGATAATAAATATTTATAGAATAATTATTATATCAAATATATCACATATATTTATTAAATAAATCCTTATTTCCATCTATATGAATTATAAATGAAAAACGAATCACATCACTTCATAGAGGTGGTTGTCTACACATATGCATGAGCAATGTTTTGTTTTCAATTGGATCAGAAGGTAAGAAGGTAGATATGATATTATAAATTCATAAGAATATTTATGTTATAAATATATTATATATTTATTATTTCCATCTTTATAACCATCCAATTAATTTTTTTATGAAAAATGGATTACACTACTATGTGGAGATGGTAAGCTGTAGTTACACACAAGTGATGTTTTCATTTTTTATAGGATAGAAATGAGATAGAATATGGTTGTATCATAATAAAAATAATATATAAGTATATATATGATACTTTATTTATTATTTTATGATATTTAAAATACATTAATATGAATTAAAAGAATAAATAAACATGAAAAAGTCAATAAATAGGATTACCTCTTATTCAGAATACTTCCTTTAGATATTTTCTTAAGGGACCTAGTGTTGGTATTTTGGAAGGAAAATAACCCATATAACTTGGATAATTATTTTTAGAATATAATTGTGTAGGGTTTTTTCAATATATATGGCTCACCGTGGTGTGAAGAATTGAGATAAGGGGTGTCCTTTTATAAGTGAGGGCAGGGGAATTCTTTGAATTTATTAAATTATTAAATTAATATATATTATATTTCATGTTTAAAAGGCTAAAAATTTATTTAATTATAATATAAGATAATTATAAGTATAAATAATCTCATAAAGTAAAATTTAGGCAAGTTTTATTTGTGTTTTCACCCTTATCTTTTAGTTTTAACCCCTTATTAACCCTTTTGACAATTATCACAATATTAAATTTTTCTACCCTTTAAGGGTTAATAATGTTACTATAAAATGATAGAAGAAATATAAATGGACTATGGTTTAATTTTAAAACCATATACAATTATGTTTTCTGAATCTATTTTTTGGAATTTTAAATCATTTAATAAATTATTATTTATTATAAAATGTTATTAATGTCAATTTTTGAATTATTCATTTATTTTTTCTTTTAAAAATACAATAAAATAATGAAATTCAAACAAAATTCATTATGAGCTATATAATATGTCATTTGTATATAAAAAATAACATAACCCAAATAATCACTCACATAATATTATTTTCAGAGTTTTAAAAATCATTTTATTGATTTTTTACTACTTGCAAAAGCATTATGTTAGTGTTTTATAAGCATTTAAGGAAAATATTTCTTCACTAAACATTAAAAATAAATTTACATAATTAAAAAAAATTATATTTCAAATTAATATTTATAACTGAACATATAATCTGTTTAACCCTATTTCAAAATATAAATATAATAAAGTAAAGAGAATTACATTTTTGACTTTTCTTTATATAAAATAATATAAAGGGTCAATATCATGGAAAAATGGAAAAAAGAAGATATATTATAATTTTGGATGATTACTGATGATATGTACTCATCCAATAAAATTAAGTCAATTTTTAGGGTAATTATTTAGTCCTTATCATTTTATTTTTAACCTTAATTACCTAATTTACCCTTTATCATGGTAACAAAATTACAAAAGTTACTATTCATAATGTCCAAAAAATAAAAGGAAAATATTTATAAAATTTGTACCTACTGATTCCAAATATGGAATTAAATTTTCAATATTTAATTCATATAAGTTTGATAAATTACTTTTAATATAAATGCGTAAAACGAAAAAAAATAATTTTTAGAAAAATACGTTTTTAAGCCAAAACAATGTACTCATAAAAAAATAAGGTAAAATGATGATTGAAATAAAATTAAATAGATCATATATAATTAATTAATACTTGTGTTATTTTGATATAAAATTCAAATCATAATGATACTTTTTTATGAAAAGAAAATGGAAGTTTTACAAAAATTGGTATTTTTCACTATTTAGTGAAAAATAAAACTTTTAAGAAAAATACAAAAAATTCACCAAAAGAAAATTTTAATATGATGATTTAAAAAGTTATATCCTTTTTATAAAATAAAATTTATTAAATTTCAATAATTTAGTTATAATTATTTTTTCATAAAAATCAATAAAAACTATTTTTGGAGAAAACATGTTTTTAAGAATAAAATGGATTTAATAAAAAATTGAGTGTTTATTTCCTAATAATTAATCAATATATTTATATTTAGAAGTAAATTTATTTATATTTCATAAATGAGTTAATCTTGTTAAGATGCACTAATTTAATAATAAGTTTATAATGATCATATTTAAATAATAATATTTTATTATTCGTTTCAGCTCGGTGTTGTATGTTGTATACGCTATCGAGCATATTGTTATTTTAAAATATAGGGATATTACATTATTAATACTTAAAAAAATTAAAACTTGAAATTTTCATAAATATTACCTATTAAACAAATGATGGTGTTTCATTTTCATAGCATCCTCAGGTTCCCATGTTGCTTCTTTAATTTTATGATTTCTCTAAAGTACCTTTACCAGCAAAGTTGTCTGATTCCTCAGTAGTTGCTCTCTAATGTTAATAATCTAGATAGTATCTTCATATTAAGATATATAATGTTCTATTTCTATTTATTCATAGGTGATTACTTGTATTGGGTTTGGAATATACTTCCTTAACAAAGAAATATAGAACAAATCATGTACTTTAGAGAGGCTTGGTGGCATTTCCAATTGATAAGACAACACTCTAATTAATTCAAAAATTTAAAAAGGTTCAATGTACCAAGGGATTTGTTTTCCCTTATTACCAAATCTTATAACACCCTTCCATGGAGATACTTTCAGGAAAAATGATCTCCCACTTGAAACTCCAAATCATTCCTTCAGTTATCAAAATAACTCTTTTGCCTAATTTGAGTTGGTTTAATATGATTTTGAATATCCTTTACTTTTTCTATTGTATACTCAATAAGTTTGTACCTATAGGTTTTATTAATCCAACTTCTTCCCAAAAAGTGGGAGTACGACATCTCTTTCCATATAATGATTCATACAATGCCAATTAAATACTAGAATGGAAGATATTGTTATAGGAAAACTCCACCAAATGTAAATAATGATCCCAAATACCTTGAAATTCAAGTGATAATGGCCTAAAAAAATATTCCAATGTTTGAATAATCATTTTATACTACCCATAAATTTGATTATAATAGGTGGCGTTCGAATGTAGCTCAGTATCTAGATCCTTGTGAATAATTTTTCAGAATTTCTATGTAAATCATGGATCGTGATAATAAACTACTGAAAGAGGTATACCATGAAGTCTTATAACTTCATTAATACAGAGTCATGAAAGGCACTCCAAATGTAAATTTTCCCTTATAGAGAAGAAATGTGTATTTTTGTGTTGGTGATAAAAATAACCCATATTTCATCATTATTTCTAGGAGTCTTTGGTAATCCAGTTATAAAGACCATAGTAATGTAATCCTATTTCTACATAGTAATGGAAAGAGGTTGAATGAATCATCTAGGAAGTTGTTTATCAGCCTTCACCTATTGATGAAACAAACATCTTGATACATGATCAAAAATTTAGGGATTCATATTTTCTCCAAAAAATGTTCCATAAAAACTATAAACATCCTAGTTCTTCTAGGGTGTATAAAGAAATTTTAGATATGAGAACCATCTAAAAATTCCATTTTCAACTAAAGTATATATGGAACACATATCCATTTTTCAAATTTCTGAACACCATATTCATATACTAATTCTACCAATTTCCCATCATTCAAGACTTTAATTTTCTTTTAAAAATTCTCATCACCAGACTGAGAACTTTTTATTTTCTCAAATAAATATGGTTTGGAAATTATTTAAAAAATGTGTGATGTTTCTATTTCCAAAATGGTTCCCATATTCAACTTTACTAAATCCATGAACATAGGATCCATATAGATCCTTATTTTGGCTAGGACTCCTTGATCTTTCCTTCTCAATGCATATGTTACCTTATTTTCCTTCCCTGAGTGGTAGTGTATTGAGAAATCATAATCCTTGAGTATATAAAGACATTATCCATGCCTCATAATGATCTCTTTATGTGAAAATATGTATTTAAAACTCTTATGATTTTTTTATATCTCACATATTTATCTATATATATAATTTCTCCATATCCTCAAAGAAAATATTACAACCGTCAACTCAAGATCATGATCTAGATAGTTTTTTCATGAGTCTTTAACTACCTTAATACATATATAATAACTTTATCATTATTTATAAGGACACAACCAAGTCTGTTCTTCAATGCATTAATATATATAAAATATACATACTTTATTAATGGTAGATTCAAAATTAGAATATTCACCAATATCCTTTTCAGTTATTAAAAAAATTCTTCACATTCCTTTGTCCATATGAACTTAAACCCTTTACGAGTAATCTTGGTTAATGGGTTATCCAGTCAGGAAATTTTTTGAACACATCACCTATAGTAACCTTCCAAACCAATGAAACTACATACCTTGCTTTTGTTTGTTGGTGCATGCCATTATTTGATTATTTTTTTCTTTACATGATCAATTACTATTCCATATTTGGACACAATATGTCCAATAAAAGAAACTTTTTGAAGTTAGAATTCAAAATTTCTAAATTTACTATATAACTTTTTTTTCTAAGATTCTCAGGAATGGTCTATAAGTTATTCTCATGATCCTCATATCTTTTAGAGTAAACTAAGATATCACCCACAAAAAAATATTAATATATTACCTGAATACTCTATTAATTAGATCCATAAAAAGAGAGGTTACATTAGTTAATCCAAATGGCATTACTATAATCTTATAATGTCCATAACTTATTTAAAATACTATATTTAGAATATCTTCTTTCTTTAATCATAATTATTGATACCCAGAATGAAGGTCAATCTTTGAGAAATATTGAGATTCGTGAATTTTATTCAACAAATCATCAATTACAGGTAGAGGATACTTATTATTTACCGTAATATAATTTATCTTTCTATAATAAATAAACATCCTCATAGATCCATATTTCTTTTTAATATACAAAATTGGTTCTCTCCAAGGTGAAACACTAGGGAATATAAACCCCTTTTCACATAACTCATATAGTTGTTTCTTCAAATCCACTAATTCTGTAGTGGCCATTCTATAAAGAGTCTTTTATATATGTCTTGTATAAAGAATTAAATTAATGGGAAACTCAATATCACATTCTGGTGGATGTTTGGGTAATTCCTTATAAAATACATCAATGCATTCCTATACAATAGTTAAATACTCAAATAAAAGTTTACCCTTTTCATCTATAGATTTAATCTGCTCTTAATCACTAATAATATCATTTATAAGAGCCAATGGAGGTGGATCTAGACATGGATTGGGTGATAATGTATCTGCTATAAAGATAAATAATTACACATCCTTATCGTGAATCATAATTTCCTTCTATTTGTAATAATTTTTTTTGCATTGTATTTTGAAATCCAGTCCATACCAAGGATTATATCAAAATAAAACCTAGGTATAATAATCAGGCCTGCATATTGGGAACATTTAAGTGTTATAATGGGAACTTATTGACACATCCTTATTGTAGTGAGACTTCTATTAGGAGTTTTTACTGACAAATCCCTTCTTCAAGTGTTAGGGAAATATCTAATTTTATTAGAAAATATGGTTGATATAAAAGAGTGTGAAGATCTAGAATCAAATAAATCATTAGATAAATATGAGGATATGATTAAAGTACCTAGAACTACATCATTTGAAACTTCAACCTCAATGTTAGTGATTTCATAATATTAGACTTCTCCCCTCTTCCTCTTTTATGGTATGTTATCTTAACGTTTAGAGATTTTGTGTAACTATTTCACCATTTATTTATATTTGAATCACTGGATATAATTTATTTATTTATTACCCTTTCATTCATTATCCATATGTCCCTTATCTCTAGACTTATAACAAAATCCAATTCCCTTCAAGCATTTTACATAATGTTTCTTTCCATAATTTTTGCACCATAGAAATTTCTTTGTCCCCTTATTCTTTATTGATGATTTAACTTTTTCATGTTTCTCATCCAACATATTATTCTGATGATTTATATTAAATATATAATATATTGAAAATTCCATATATGTTTTGATGGAATATAGTACTATTTTATCATATGATAATTTTTTTGAGAAACTGGTGCAATTCAAAGGTTTGTTTGTTAGACTTAAGAGAAATGGTCAATATTTCTCTCTAGATTATGTATGTAGTTATTAGAATACCTAAATAGTATTATAAAGGTAAACTGATAGTATATTATATTTTTTCCTCCTTTGGATTTAATCAAAGTGATCTTCTCTTTATTTCAATTCATTTCTTATGAGGGAAATATTTATCAAAGAATATTACTTTAAAATATCTCCACTCCATATATTCTATTTCTTATTCATCCTTAGTTTTATAGATCAACGAAAACCATTTATCAATATAACATATAAGATAATATAATTCTAGTATAAAATTTTCCATTTTATTTCACCCTAATGTGAGAAATATCTTTTCAAGAGACTTGATCCAGTGTTCAACTACCACTATATTGGTAGTTCTACTAAAATATAGAGGCTTATGTCACATAAAATTATTTAATAAAGGTGTATCATTCCAAGAAACATCATGTTACTCCATATTTTCAAGGTTATTATATATAAACTAGGCTAGCTGCCCTAATATAGTCATGATATTTTCATCTCCAACACTAACTATATTGGATTGCTTAGTGGGGAAATCCCTATATTGACCATGGGTATTTATTCTATTTATTCCATTAGTAACCATCACTAAATAATATATCACACTGAATTAGGTCATAACAATCATGAATATTAAGTCATAAAATAAAAATTTCTATAAAAATTTCTCAAATACCACAATGTATTATCATAATTTTCATGTTAGCCATGTTAATTTAAAATCTAGCTCCCAAGGTTTCTACTAAAATTTCCCTGATACCAACTATGAAAATCATA
Source organism: Viscum album (assembly GCA_963277665.1). Taxonomy (NCBI): domain Eukaryota; kingdom Viridiplantae; phylum Streptophyta; class Magnoliopsida; order Santalales; family Viscaceae; genus Viscum; species Viscum album. The sequence goes on from OY728132.1 coordinate 471,666,048, forward strand.
ACTCCAATATCCCAGAGTCTGTGTCTAATTTATAATATTGGCATAATATATAATATATTTCATCCCAAAGTACCTAATAGTTTAGTATTCTTTAAGAACCAGATAAATACATTCTATCCATTTTACCTTAGAAATAAAATATAAAACAGAACAAAATTAAAAATTATATATCATTGAAACTCATACAAATATTTATTCTTTATAACCAAGAGAAAAGAAAAAAATAAGGTTAAACTCAAATTATCAGTAAGGGTTACATATATAAGAAGTTATCATGAGTAAATAAGGAACAATCAATATGGAAATATAAATAACTAAAAACACATTCCATTTAATCAATACTTCAGTACAAAAAGAAACCATGTGTAATATCAATGTAGTAATATCATGGATAATAATAAGTCAATTCTCAATAAATTAAATAAATACTATTATACACCATTATTTTAGATATCATGATATCTCTACCATCAAGAACATACACCAAGAAAATTTAAAACTATGGGTAAAGACCCATTTAATTTGGCCAACTACTTTTCATTATGAGACATATTGATGCATCATGGGAATATATAGTTTTATAAACCACTCATAATTGTATGTAAAATGCATTCATCATATATCTAATGATTGATTTAATTAATGAATGACATGACTTACCCTCAAATTTCTATATTAGGTAAAGAATAAAAATTATCAATAATTTCCCAGTAAATAAAATAAATTTCAAATTAAAACACTGTATGTAGAAATTATATATAGTTTAGGAAATAAAAATATCCATGATACAAATAATATGGATATTTAAGGTAAATTTGATGTCTAATGATCACAAGAAAATGAATGTTTCAAAATAAAGTTAATGTTCTCAAGATTAATCATGAGACAAGAGATGACCATAAAAAGTATATTTTTTAGTAAAATCAATTCTTTTGAAGAATCGATGAAAAATGTTAATGAAACATTAAAAATAAGTTTTAATTAATGTGTTTTATTTTTTTAAAACCATTGAAAACTTATAGGAGAATCTAAAGGGAGTAAAATAGTTATGATGATGAGAAAGTCTGTTAACATTGTATAAGTTAATAAAACATTCCTTTTAATTTTTTGTAAAGAAAGTTGAAAATGACACCTTTAGGGAAAAAATTAGTAAGATTTATTTCATACTATGAAAAAAATTCAAGGATAGTTTAAAATATCCTTTATAAATTATATGTGTAAATACAATAATTTTTAAAAAATATAGATATGGAAGAAAATTATACACAAACAAAAGATAAATAAGATCTAATTTTATTTTAAATGTATATATTAAAAGTGTAACTTGAATTAAATAATTAATCATCACGAATAATTAAATATTAATATTAAATACCATGAATGGTCAGTATATACACCTCATAAAAATAAAAATGTTCATAATGAAAATATGTCTCAATGGAGTGGAAGTTGAGATAAAATCCCTTACAAATGTTATACCATTGAAGAGAGAATTAATCAATGAAGTAATTATGTGTAAAAAATGTAAAAAACATAATAAAAGTATAAATAAAACATAGATAAATTGCATTTTACTTCTCACATAATCTTGGTATAAAATAATAAATGAATAAGTGATATAACCCAATGAAATGAAATTGAGTTAAGAAACCCCTTACCTCAAGTTAGACATGCCTCGTAAGTGATTTTAACCAAGAATATAATAAATATAGATTTATTATACTTAAATAAAATAATAATATTCATATATATAATATCATATAGGAATAATTTATAACATTTAACCATCATTTTGTTAATAATATTTTATTATTATCATTATTTTTGGTGTTAACTTCTTTGTTTTTCATGTATGTTTTGATTAAGTAGTTTCGGTCCTGGTACTTTTATTATGGATCCATAATCTCAAAAATTTAATTAATGGAATAAATATAATATTATATATATATATATATAGATTCATTTATAAAATATAGAGATAGAAAAATGAATTACACTATTCATGGAGACGGTAGGTCGTACATACACATGAACGCTGTTTTCACTTTCTAACGGATGGAATGAAATAAAGGTGAATAATAATTAATCTATACAGAATAATTGTTATATCATATAAATCATATATAGTCATTAAATATATTCTTATTAACATATATTTAAATTATAAATGAAAAACGAATCGCATTGCTTGTAGAGATGATATCCCACACGTACGGATGAGCAATTTCATCATTTTCCAACATATTAAAATGTAAGCATGTAGATATGATATTATAAATGAAAAATAATATTTATGTAATAAATATCATATATATTCATTATTACCATCTTCATAACCATCCATGTAAAGTGATGATGAGAAACGAAATACACCACTATGTGGAGACGATAATCCGTAAGTACGCATGAGTGATGTTTTCGCTTTTCAGAGGATGAAAAAGAGATGGAATATGATTGTAAGATAACAATAATAACATATCAGTATATTTATGATACTATATTTATTATTTTAGGGTGTTTATAACACATTAAGAGTAAATATAAGAAGAAATACATTTGAAAGACCCGGTAAAGACAATTACCTCTTCTTCAGAATACTTTCTTTAGATATCTTTTTATGGGGAATAGGGTTAGTCTTTTAGAAGTTATAGAACCTATATAACATGGATAAGTATGTTTAGAAGAGAATTATGTAGGGTTTTTTCAATATATATGCCTCAAAGTGATGTGAATAATTCATATATGGGCTGTCCTTTTATAAGTGAGAGGAGATACACCCTTGGAATTTCTTAAAGTATTAAATTAATATAAATTCTATTTCATGCCCAAAAGGATCCAAAATGATATAATTAAAATATTTGACTATTATGAGTCAAAATAATCTCATCCAATAAAATTTGGACAAGTTTTATTTGTGTTTTCACCCTTGTCTTTTAGTTTTAATCCCCGTGAACCCTTTTAACAATTACCATGATATTAATGTTTTCTACCCTTTAAGGGTTAATAATGTTATTATAAAATGAAAAAAACACATAAATGGACTATGGTTGATTTATAAAACTATATAAAATATATTTTGATGAATTTAATATTTTTATGAAATTTAAATCATTTAATAAAATATTATTTATTATAAAATATCATTAATGTCAATTTTGAAAATATTCATTTAATTTGAATTTTAAAACATCAATAAAAAATGAAATTAGAATACAATGAATCCAAACCTATATAATATTTAATTTTTATATAATTTTTTTAAAACAAATAATAACTCAAATAATTTTTTTAGAGTTTTTAAAATAATTTTATTGATTTTTTACAATTTGTATAAGCAATGTGTTAGTTTCACATAATCATTTAAGGAGATCATTTATTGATTAAAATTTAAAAAAAAATTACCATGATTAAAAAATAATTTATCTTTAAAATGAATATTTATAACCAAATATATACTCTAGTTATCCCTATTTAAAAAAAATAAAAGTTAATAAAACAAAGAGAATGACATTTTTGGATTGTATTTATATAAAATAATATAAATTGTTAAAATCATGGAAAAATGAAAAAGGCCGTATATTTTAATTTTATATGATTATGGATGATATATAATCATATAATAAAATTAAATCAAGTGTTATTTTTATCATTTAGTTCTTATCATTTTATTTTTAACCTCAATTACCTGATTTCCCCTTTATTTTGGTAACAAAATTACTAAAGTTACTATTCACAATATCTAAAAATAAAATGGAAATATTTGTCAAATTTGGATATAATGATTTCAAATATTGAATTAATTTTTCAATATTAAATTCATAAAAGTGGCATAAATTAATTTTAATGTAAAATATTAAAATGCAATGAAAAGAGTTTTTAGAAAAATGCGTTTTAATCCCAAAAATGTACTTATACCAAAATTAGGTATAATGACAATTAAAATGAAATTAATTCTATGATATACAAATAAATATTAATTATATTACTTTTATATAAAATTAAAATCATGATGAAATTTTTTAATGAAAATAAAATGATAGTTGTACAAAAATCGGTATTTTTCACTATTCCTTGAAAAATCAAACATTTTAGAAAAATACCAAAATTTCACTAATAGATAATTTTGATATGATGATTTAAAAAATAATATCATTTTTATAATATAAAATTTCCAAAATTTCAATAAATTATTTATAATTTTTTGCTCACAAAAAGCTACAAAAACCAATTTTTGAAGAATAAAATGGACTTAATATAAATTGTGTGTTTCCTAAAAATTTATCAATATATTTATATTTATTAAGACCTCTAAATATATATTATAAATTATTTAATCCTATTCATAGCCACCAATTTAATGTCTAGGTTATAACGATCATATTTAAATAATAATATTTTATGGTTCATTTTAGCTCGGTGTTGTGTGTTGTATACACTATCGAAAATAGTGTTCGTTTAAAATATTAGGATATTACACTAGCCGTTTTAAATCCTTGTGTGTAATAATTCGTTATTCTTATTCTTCATAGTTATTTATCTAGTTTTCTTTGGGATAATTTGAATAAGACTTACCCATTAGGAGTTTGAGATGGAGTTGATTATTCTAGATCTTAAAAGTATTTGTACCCATTCTTTTACTACTCCCAAAAGGGTCAGGTTGAGCCTCCTTTGGGGCTATCTCAGTATTTTGGATTCATCTTCAAGAAAAATCATATGTTTATAGGTGGTAAGGATAATACCTAGTATTTACCCTATTATCTAGCCTATGGATATAGAATTATGTTTTAGAATTTTTAATAATTGGATTTCTTCGATATGATCTAAATTATTTGAAATTATGACTGGAAGTTTCTCATTTTACTTAAAAATCATATTTTATGTTTTATGGTAGAAACTTAAGTTCTATTTCTAGGAGGTTTTACAAAGAATATTTTAGTATAGAGTTATCTATTCTGTAAACCTATACATGTAAAGAATAAATATTAGTTGTAGATTTGATTAACTCATCAAAACAACTCTCATCAATTTATTCAAATTGTTCAACACTAAAAAATGTTTCTATATTAAGATTATTTTCAAAAATATATTCATCAAGCAAGTTGGGTGTCACTAAATCTTATCCTAATATGATTATGTCATTGAATATTTCAATTTACTCCCTAGAAGAATAAGGTAGTTCAAAATGTTTTAATGTAAAAATATATTGCTCTTCATGTGGGTGTTTTATTAAGTCAAGGATATTGAAATCCATAGTTTCCTCAAAAATTTTCATGGAAATAGTTTCTTCATTGAATTTTATTATGGTTTTAGTGGTCTGGATGAATGACCTACCTATAATTATGGGATAATGATCTTTACCTTTTTTGTATTCTATATTGAGATTTTAGAATTTGGTAGGGAATGTAAATACTTGTACACATACTAAGAAATATCTAAGAAAATATATTGGGTAGGAAAGGGTATAATTGGAAGGTTTTATAATCATTCAGGTGGTTTGGATTTATCCCATATGTAAATAATACTAAATGGAATAAGGCATTACATTATTGGATTTTACATGACTTGGAATTTGGTGGATGGACTCCAAAAAATGGATGTTGATCTATATTTTTTTTTAAAAATATAGTATTTCTTATTACAGTGATTATTCATTGGTTTTCTTAGGTTATTTCATAATTTTAGGAAAGGGCAGTTTAGTCTGATGTTGATATTATATTTTATATTTCCTCAATGGTTCCTTTAAATATTCCTCCTTAGGTTCTTTTTCCTAGGCAAACTCACTAGGTACATGCTATTATTCACTTCCAACATTGGTCTCTAGGGATAATCCTTCACTTATTTCTAGATCCTTTCCACTACTTAATGTAATAGGAACAAAATTTCCTTTATGTTAGGGAATGGGTCGAAAAATAATATTACATGAGCCTTAATTTACCAAATTATTGAGGGTAGTTATGAGTTGGATGAAATGTCATTTTAATTCCTTCAACTTTGATCCACAAGTGGTCAGAGTCATATTTTGACTATTTTTAGATTCTATTACCTGTCTCAGCATGTTCCTCATGGAAGGATCTTGAAATTTTCCTTACTGTTAGCTTGTGGATGGTTGGAAACTTTTTCTCTAGAACAGAGGGGGTTAAAAAGCCAATTGGGAAGCCTATTGGAATGCTTTCTAGAATGGTGACCTTTGTGGCTGTTTATTTTCAAATCTATATTGATTGGTAGGGGATTCTATAAATCTTTGGTTATAATTTTATTGATTTTGTAACTTTTTATGGTATATGGAATCATAGATTCTAGTCCATTGAACTTGAGGACATACATTGGTGTAATTCTCCCAAAAATAGAAAAGATGGAATACCTGAGGGGGTGTGGTGGATGATATCTCCAACACCTTGTTCACAATTAGCTATCACACAAGAGAAGTTAGTTCTTTAATTTTATTTTCCATTACATCGATTTGAAAATTTTTACCTCATTTACACCTTGAGTTGTAATCCTTATACGAAATTATTATGAATTTTATGAGATTCTCTCTATAATTTCTCTAACTTCAATGAGTGACTAATCAATCAGTGCTACTCCCTAAGAAGTATCAAGTAGGTTTTAGTTATTTTTTAAGAATCCTTGGTAAAAGAATACCAAGAAGTCATTTTCTTCATAAGGCTGGTGTGGGAATGATATAATTATTTTTCTTGAACCTTTCCCAACACTCATAAATAGTTTATCTAGTTTCTTTTTTGATTGAATATTTCACCTTCCTTAGTTGTGCACTCCTTGAAGAAAGGAATAATTTTTGGTGGAAGACCCTCTGTAGCTCATCCCATGAGGTGACTTCTCTAGGTTGTATATTTTAGAGAAACTCCTTGGATTCCCCTTCAATATATAATGGTAAATACTTACAGTTGATTTGATTCTTAATGACTCATATGGTTTTTAATCCATTACATATTTCTTTAAATTCTCTCAAATTCTTGTTGGGGTATTCACATAATAATCCATGAGATTTAGTCATAATTCCTATCATTGCATTTTTAAGTTTACAAGATTTTTGATCATTCAATTTCAATTTTCAATTATTAATGTTTATATTTAGTGCATACATTTACCTCAACATTCGAGTCAATTTACAAATATTATCTTCCATTTTTTCACTACCTAATATAAATCTTATGGAAGAACAATCCAAGGAAGGGTAGTTATCCAATGGAATGGTGAATAAATATATTTCCTCTTGTTCAATTATTTTTAGAGTTATATGTCTATAGAGTACAATTATCTCAACCTCAGGATCAAAACCAGTGAGGTTGGAAGAATTAGATCTGGTTATTTGAAACAATTTCAAACCAAATTAAACACTAAAATTGGATTCCATAGAAACGATGTAAGTTTGTTGAACAACTACGGTGGGGTTATAAAAAAATAGCTATTAAACACAAGTAAAATGTAGTAAAGTGGGACTCTAGTGGTCTCTAGATATGACTATTATATGGATGTGTTGATATATTTTTTAATGGGTTAAAAAATTGTTTGAAACAATAGATATAATTGACTGGTTTTAATATTAGTTTAAAGAATAGTGGTCTGGCCTTAGATCATTCCCTCATTATCTTATTTAATCATTATTCAAATTGTTCCCTACTCTTATTATAATCAAATTATACCTTTCCAATTACTCTTATATAGTTGTTTTGGTTTCTAAAGAGAAATACAATGATAACGTTATCCCCTACAATTCCTTACCCTAGTAATATGATATCTCTAATCACCCTGGGATTATCCCTGTGCTTGCTATCACATGCAGTGATTTAAGTCCAAGTGTCTTTTATGTGAAATCATGAGAATACGAATATAATAAATTAAAGGTGAAAGATATAATAAATCTTTAACTGATTAAAACATTAAAATCCATATATGATGTAACATAAGAATTAACCATAATGCTTAAAATTCATATTCAAGTGAATCGATGAATTTTCCTTAGCATGATAAAAAATAGACCATTGTGTCATCATTATAGTATTATATCTAGATTATAAGAAATTTTGAATGAAAATTAGTAATAATATATTAATTGATTTATTATAGAAAATAGACTTTGAGCGAGTGAGAGTATGTCCCCTTACCATAGTGAGTATTGTGATATTTAAATAAGAATGCTTAGAGATCCTTACCATGATCCAAAAATTCACCATGTGAGTAGAAAAAGTATCTTCAAATTTTTAGGTGACTCTAGGAATGTTATTGATTTCAATGATGAGTAATGAATTTTTCTTCATTGTATGATCAACATGTCTCCAGTATCGATGGTCAAGAATTTTCTGTCCAAGAGTGTTTTTTTTAAATTATCCTATCTTGGAAATTAGTCCCTTTGAGAAGAGTTGGTTTGGAATGTTTTAGTGTTAGGAGGTTACCTTTAATAGATATCAATGTATCCTTATGAAACTTGACTATGTACCTTAGATATACTGTCCATGCTACCCTTATGTGAGTGTGAGGTGGTTAAAGTTACCCATATGCAGGTGTACCATTTTGTGGTCTTACCCTTACATAGGTGTATCCTTACACGACCTAACCATGATAACCTTATGCAAGTGTGAGGTAGTTGAAATCACCCATACATAAGTGTACCCTTACACAAGATTTCCCTTATGTAGGTGTACCTTTTCATGATTTAATTTTATAAAGGAACAACTTTGATTCTTAATCCTTCAGCTAAACTTCATCCTCCATCGGGCATCCTCATCTTCAACTGTAAGTCCTAAAATCCTTTGATTATTATTAAAAATCGGGTTGTATGGATCATAATCTTTAGTTTTCCATTTCACCATGCACCTGGTGTGTATTATTGATTAAAACTGAAGCCATAGTAATGATATTTTGAAGGCCTCATCTCCTTTCTCACTCAAACCTACAAACAAGACCATAAATTTATAATGTATATTCACCTTCAAAGCTCCATCATAGATTCATTAAGTAACTGAAAGTATCATTATCCTCCAACTTACCAAAATAGATCCTCCTTCAAGATTTGATGAGTCAATCTAAAATTATTAATCTTTATCCTAAGTTATAAAATTTCAATATTCATCATCTACAATTCCTCATGGTTGGGTTGGATGAACTCTACTTCTTCATTTTTTCAAGAATGATTCTCCACAGGTAGAAAGTGGTGGTTTAGCTCGACATGAATTAGCCACCATTCTATTCTCTTGGTCATTGGTCTGTTACCATTAGTGAATCTATAGGGAAGGTAGTTTTAGCAAGATAGGGGATGGGATGGTGGTAGAAATAAGTGAATGTTGTCCAAATATTGTTGGTAGAAAATGATAGTGGTAGAAAATGAATAGTAGTAAAATAGGGGTGATGGTAGAAAAGGGTATTGAAAGATGGAGGTAACATATTTTAAGTAGTGATAGAATATGATGGTGGTCTAAGATTCTAGTGGTAGTGGAAACATGGATAAAGGATGAAAGTAGTATGGTATTAGTAGGAAATTCCCTTATTATTATAGTAGGGGAACCAGTAGCAAGCTGGAAGTAGCACCGAGTGATGGTAGTAGAGGCTTGGAAATAAAATACATCTCTTTATAATGGTATAATTTTTTTCATTAATGGTATCAGATATTTTTCTCACTGATGATAGAAAGTTTGTGGTGGAAGGATGGCAGTAGAAGACATTTTCCCCTATATAATCTAAAAAACACATTTTTTAGTGTAGGTTTAATTTTATAATTAATTAAATGAAAATGTTAAAAAAATTAAAAACTAAAAATTAATCTATTTAAGAATATTTTTTTCAAAATTTAAATTGAATCAACTAATTTTCCAACTTCTAAACAAATTTATGGATTTATAATTTAGTTTAATAAATAAATAAATCATTAAAAACATTTTTTTGATCCAATTAAAAATTATGTATATAATTCACAAAGTCAGAAAAACCACAAATTTACCCAATAATTTCATTAAATTAGGGTGTATTTTAAATTAATAACATACTAAAAATAGAATTTTTTCAACCCACATCAACTGCCCTACTCTGTTGCCACTGTTGTGCCTAACCAGACCTGCCCTACTCTACTCCTACTGTAGCCCCCCATAAAACCCAATGATTCCATGGCCCCCTACCACACCTAATTCCTCCATGGCCTTATATTAACCCACTAAGCTGTGACCTACAACACTCTATAACACCTGATGTTGTGTAGGAGGGGTCAACTTCAAGAGGTGGATAATTTTTAATTCTATTCTTGACCAAATACTGAATCAGAATATGGTTCAATAGTCTACATAGGTTCTATTTCAAATTTCAATCAAATATATTTGATGTGTGTATAAATTTGAATTTTTTTTCATTTCTCTCTTGTAATGGAGATACCATAGTTTTGAATATTGAATAATTTCAGCATCCATTATATTGGCCCACCATTAATTTCCCCCATTTTTATCCTATTAATTTCCTCAACATGATTTAACTAATCCATGTGGGTCCTATATTTTAATAATGTCATAATTAGGAATAATTTTTGTTTGTATATATATAAATATATGACCAACATAAAATACAACCCATTTTTCTTCTATAAAAAATCCCTCTAACGTGTCTTACTCTATCCTTCACATTCAAGGTGTTCATGTGTGTCCATGTTGTAGGTCAGGGTAGGACAAAAATTCTGTGGGGTGGGGGGGGGGGTAAAGTTCCCTTTAAAAATAATGGAGAAAATTAAAGGAAAAAAGGCTAAAAACTTATTTTTTAATGATTGAAGATAATTATAACCTTTTGAATAAAGTAAAGATATTAATTGAAACGAACAAAATAAAATTTATAGAATAATAATATAACTCTATATGTTTATAAAAGTAGAATAATTAAATAAATAGAGATTCATAAACTAAATAACTATGTTTATTGATTAATTAAATAATTATTAATTAAATGAATGAAATTGATTAATAAATAAAAATGTTGAAAGTAAATAAGGCACAAAATTTGGTAAGGAAGATCGATAATAGATCAATAATATCCCCTACATCTACCACCACAATAGCTTGAGGATTTAATGTATCAGTCCCTTGGTTTTAATGGTAACTAAGATTCCAAAAACTTCATTTATTTTTAGGTTGTAGAAAGAAATTGTAATTACAATTGACCCTTGATTTTTAATGAGTATATCTAGAAAATGTAAATAGAAATATTACCTTACCTTTTAGAAGTCATGGAAAAAAAGCATGAGTCCATCACTTTAGAGGTAATGAGCATCGATAATAGAAGAAAGATGCAGATGAGAGGATTTCTAGAAGAAATCAAATTTTAGCACAGTCTTGATTCTATTAGAAGAATAGAAAGAACCATTAGGATAGAATTAATAATATGGAGGAGAGTGAGAATATTTTACAAAAAGAACACACTCTAGATTGGAAAAGGAATGGATTTGGAAATTATATCAATTGACAGAAAATTGGTGATCATAGAATATTGGTGTTGAAGAGTGGTTGAGAAGGTAAGTTTCAAAGGCCACTAATAGTTCTATTTATAGCCTTAAAAAGTATTAGGAACCTTTTAAAATTAATAAGGGGTAATGAATCCATAAAAGACCAAAAAAAGTTTATTTTGACCATTATTAAATGTTGGATAAGAGCTGTTGAATCAATGCCACTAGATACCTAGTAGTCTCCATTGGGTAACTGGTGGACCATCTGGAACTCTATGCATATTGTCTTCTTCAACCGGGTAACTAGCGGAAACCTATAACATGAAATGCTTCTCTCTAACTACACTAACTAGATAGTTCTCCTCCAATGGGTAGTTAGTGGACATCTACTTCTCAGGGAGGCTATGTCTTCACCACTGACTGGCTGGTGGCTATTCCCCGGCTATCCAGTGCTACCTTCTAGTGACCAAACACCTTTAAGGACTCCTAGTTTCCTTACATGCCTTTTAAAGATCTTAGAACATATCTCCATGAGATCAATAATAATATCAGGACTTATCTAAGGATTCTTAAGGGTTTTATCAAGATTATAACATTAAATCATCAAGTTTATAACTACCAATCACTAAATGAAATCATTAGACACTTCAAAGAGTGTTTTTGGACTTTAAAATAAAATATAGTGAGAATAAAAATAATATCTCACTTTTTTATGATAAAAAACACTTGAATAATAGGAATATAACACAAGAAGATACATAACAAGATAATATTTATAAAAATTCTTAACAATATAAAACAATATAAGTTATAACCACAACATTTCACCTCCATAGTTAAATTTATTTCCCCCATAATAGAATATAAATAAAAACATTTGATTTCTATAATTACCTGATATTTATATAAATATGAAGATTTATCCCAAGATTTTACCCCCTTTTAGATTAAAAAAAAGTATTTATAGATGGGTTTAGAGTAAAATAAGAGAAATAATTTAAAACTATGTTTATAATCCTTAATGTTCTTTCAATGGAGATTAAAACAAAGTTTTGTAAAATTTAAAAACATAAAAATTTAGAGAGAGATATTTTCAATAAATCTTTAAGATGAAAGGAAAAAAATATTTTTAATTTAAAAATATATCTCTAAAAGAGAAACAAAACTTTGATTTTTTTTCAAATAATCTCAAGAGTAAAATAAAATTTTGATAAAAATTTAGAAAAAAGTTTCTCTTATAGGACCATTTCACTATTAACAAGATTATAACTCCCTTAAATAATTAATTAGGTGAGATAAAGGTATCATAACAATTAATAAATAAATAAATAAATAAATGTTTTTAAAATAAAATTCATTCCATGATTAAGGTTTAGAAAATCTTATGTTAATAAACCATAAAAAATTCCATGGGAGTGCCAAACCAGGTGTACAATAAAGATCCACTACTCATTCCTAGGGTGAAGATTAGATTAATAATCCAACCGACCATTTTCAATGTCATAACCTATATTTTTATATATTACCAAAATAAATCCATTTTTTTTGTATCCAGACATGAATGTTTTACTTGGAACATCACTCTAACTTTACTTTACAAAAATTATGAAATGTTTAAAAATATTTTTTTATTTTAAGAAAAGTTATAAAACATTTGATTTTAAATATTTTTTAAAAATTATGAAAATAAAATTTAAGATTTATCTAGATTTACAAGGCTAAGTGATAGGTATGATAGTATAATCATACCCAACAAGATATTACTAAAGTCAAAGTGATCAATAGGAAGGGGTTTAGTGAAGATAATAGAAATTTTAAGATTGTTAAAAAAAGTCAATAATGGTATCACCTTTTTTAAAGTGATCCCATATAATATGAAATCTAAGTTCAATGTGATTAGTTTGATAGTGTTGAATATGAATTTTAGAGATACTAAGGGTACTAGTGTTATAACACTTGATAAGTACATGATCTTATAAAATAACAAAGTCTAAGAGAGAATGTACCATCCATATGATTTTAGTGTAACAAATCCCAATAGATATGTATTCCACTTCAGCTATAGAAATTGAAACAAAGTTATGCTTATTAATACTTAATTAGAAAATAAAATTTTATAGTATGTGGAAAGTCCGACTAGTAATTTTTCTATCTAGTTGGAATCCTCCAAAATAATCATTAGAAAAATAGAAATATTAAAAATATGGTTTCTTAGGATAAAATAATTAAATTTTTTAACTCCATTAAAATATATAAAAATTATTTTGAGAGATTTTAAATGATACTAATTTGTATTTTATTTAAAATGAGCATAAAGGTATACGATAAACATGATGCATAGCTGAGTCACAATAAGGTAAAGTTGACTTCCAATCATAATTATATTACGTTTTTGTCTACCTACTTTCTTAATTTATCCAAAATTATCTTACAAGTTAAACTCAGGGGTATTTTAATTTTATTAGAATGATCTATGGCAAAATTCTTCAAAAGTTCATTAGTTTATTTACTTTGGTAAAAAAATTCCATTGAGTTTTGGGAAATTTCAAAAATAAGGAAGAAATTGAGTTCTTCCATAAAACTTATTTCAAAATCGTTATTAATTATATCAAAAAATTCATTATAAAGAGTTTCTTTAGTTGAGGAAAAAATAACATTGCCAATAAAAATATAAAAAATTAATAAATTAATTGAAAAGGTTTTTAGAAAAAGAGTGGAATCATTTTTCCCATTTTAAAACAATTTGATAAAAGGAATTTTGTTAACCTATCATACCAATCCTGATGTGGTTTTTATAAACCCAAAGAGCTTTTATTAACATGAAAACATGATTTTGAGATGTATTATTTTCAAAACAAGGTGGTTTATCCAAAAAACATTTTTAGAATTAAAAATATTTAGAAATGATATTTTGAAAACCATTTGAAAAAGATTAAAATTAAAATGGGCGGTTAATTCCAATAAGATTATAATGTATTATTATCATTAAATAGGGATTTTTTTTCACAAAAATGAATAAATTATTTTTTATTATATCCTTTAATAACAATTCATTCCTTATTACAGATTATATTTCCTTATTCATCAAGTTTTTTTCAAAAAAACCACTTAGTTCCAATAATTGGATGATTATCGAGCTATTCCATGAGAGTCCAAACATTATTCATTTGAAATTAGTTCCAAAACTCTTTCATGGAAAGAATAAAATTATCATTATTAATAGAATCATCAAGGGAATGAGGTTCAATATAAGGGAGAAAATATTTATGTTTAAAATTATTTAAGACCGACCTTCTAATACAAGTTCTAGATTACAATTCACTAACAAAATTCTCAATGGGATGGTTTTTGGATTAAACCCATGACTTAGTTATAGTTTTAGAATTATTTTCTTGAAAATATTCAATTACTTTAGAATATTGAGGCTTAGGTAAGGAAAAACTAGCTTGTTCAACATCATTATCAATTTGAGGATGTGATATAGGAAGATTCACATCAAATTTTATGTGAATTGACTCTTCTAATGTCTTGGTCCTCTTATTGAGGACTTGTAAGTATTTAATTTAGTTTTAGTAACTAATAAGGATACCATTATTAGATTTAGGGTCAAAATTTCTATATTATCATTGGTATTAAGGACAAATTATTTAAAATAAAAAACTTTAAAGAGTCTAACTTTATGAGTTTTTCCTTTAAAAATTTCGTAGAGTGTTTTTCCTAAAGCTGGGTCTTATGATAAAAAAAATTAAGTATATTGAAAGAGGTATTTACTACCTTAGACAAAAAATATTTAGATAGTTTAAACTAATCCAATAGAGTCTTACAAATTTCTTAGAGGGTCCTATTTAATCTTTAAATAACTCTATTTTGTTGAGGTGTTCCAGGAGTAGAGAAGGGGTGATGATAACCTTAAGAAGCACAAAATTCATAAAAGTATTTGCTATCAAATTCTCCACCATGGCCACTTCAAAGGTAATAGATTTTGTCACTTTTTTATTTTCAACATTCCTTTCAAATTTGATAAATAAATTACTAGACTCATGTTTACAAGATGAGAATAAAACCCATGTAAATCTAGTATAGTCATCAATAATTAAAAAATTATAATATTTACCTATGATACTAGAAACTTTAGTTGGTTTAAAAAGTTCATGGTGAACTAGTTATAAGTCTTTAAAATAAGAAACCAAATTTTTATATTTGAAATAATATTTTTATTTCTTTCCAAGTTAGAAAGGTTCGAAAACTAAGTTAACTTTGGAAGAAAATTTTGATAAATCTCATACTAGTCAGTTATAGTTGAGCTTGATAAGAGAGTAAATGTTATAATAACCTTGGAGTTGATTATAAATCCATGATTCATTATATTTTTCACTTAAAAACTTATAATTTTGACTTTTAAGATATTTAAAATGTATTATAAGCATTTTTAAATGAAATGTGGTAAATAAAATATTTCATTTATATTTAGAAACTTTTAAAAAATAAAATTTTAAATAAATTTTGAAATTGATATATAATAATTTACTAATACTTAGTAAATTATTCTTATAACCATTGAAAAAAACATATTTTATTAAATTAGAATTGGATAATTAGATCCCACTAATATGAGTAATTTTAACTTTTAAATAATCTCTAAATGTGAAATTTACCATGTCAATGTTTTCGAGTTGATTAAATTTGGAAGGATCACTACACATGTGCCTTAAGAACCTGCTAACCATATACCAAGTATATTTTTATATTTTTCTCATGGGACCCTTGTCCTTGATATCATCCATACAACACTTAGTATTTTCATCTCTTGATTCATATGTTGAAAATGTGTCCTCACTAGCATTCCAAGTTGAAAATTTTAGAGATTTATTACTTTGCTACTTATGTTTAGAATTTTTGTTCAAGGAAAAATATGTCTTGATGAAAACTTTCTTTTTAAAATATAATTAATTAAAATAACTTTATTGATTTTAATATTTTAAGCATTGATTAGATATTTTATTTTTCATATAATTTTTCATCCTCTTTTAAATATGATAAATCTTATCTTTTCTTTCATATGTGTTTTTGTTAATTTCCTTGATTTTTTTTTTCTTTTTAGCCTATTTTAAATCCTTTTCATACTTTTCAGATTGTATTCTCATAGTTATCTCATATTTCATGAGAGGTATGATGATTTACTCAACTTTAATATTTTAGAGACCCAGTTTTTTCTTGTAAGACTTTAGAATATTTCCAGATTTAGGTGTTGGGACAATGTGTAATTCTGAGGTCCGGTGTGCCCAGAATAAATTATTAAAAAATATTAAGTATATTTTATACTATTCATGTGAAGTAAATGGGATATATATTAAAAGTTAGCTCAGACCAGAAATCTAAGGCCACGACTGAGTCCAGAACGTGGCATTTACCCTAGGAGGGGTATAACTTTTTTCGGTGTGGGACTTCTTTGAGAAAATTAAGCTAGGGGAAATTTGTAAATAAAATAATTAAACTTAATTATTTTATCTCAAATTCAAAATCAAATAAATTTCAAATAGGGATTAATATTATAAATCCAATAATGTTGTTGATTTTGGAATGGGGTGTTTTGCTTAAGTGTGACATAAAATGAGAGGGCGCTGAGGTTTTGGATTCTGCACTGAGTGAGGCTCCTATAAATAGAAGCGTATGGAATTAGAATTAGGGATAAACCCTAATTATCTCTCTATATCTCTACAAAAATCCTATTTCACCTCTCTCTCTTCATTCTTAGGAAGTTTTTGGATGAATCATTGACGAAACTCTAGCAGATCACAACAAAATCGCAGCACACATCATCAATGACAAATAGATCCAACGAGGTAGGATCTCTTTTACTTTTGAGTTCTGATTCAAGTTTCAAAGTGAAAAACATTAATTTCCTATTTGTTTTATTTTTTTAATACCATAATCAAAGGAAAATCTAGCAGGATTATTTATCCATGCTCGATATCATTTTATTCTCAGTGTTCTTCACTATTCTTTGTGGCATTCATTATTAATCACCTTCAATGCATCAAAACACTAATGGATTGTTGAGTGAGGCTTGTCTATGTGAATAGATAGATACAAGGATTCCATAGTAACTTTCAGATCTATAATCGGTAAATTGGAGAATTTGTTATGGAGTTAAGAAGAAAATAGTGGTATAGGTTTGGCATGACGGCAGCCGGCGGCGGGCTGCGACGGCCGGGCTGACATGGTGGAATGACAAGGTGTGGCAGGCCAGTGCGTTGGGTGGAGAAATTCGGATGGAGTTTCTTTGTTGGATAAATATAATGGAAGATATGGTGGAGTTTTGAGTATCTAGTGGCATCGGTCAGGCGGGGGACCGAGGGGTATAGCGGTCGCGGCGCGCGACCCCATGCGACAGCGACCCGCGAGACCCACTGGGTGCCGTATTGACGCGGAGCAGCGGGGGGCCACAGTGGAGGTTCAAAAGTAGGGAAAGGCTAGGATGGGAAATGAGGATGGGTCGTGGGCTGATATTTTTATCCTGGATGGCCAGGGTGGGCAGGCCCATGCAGAGCGATTTGACCAGAATTGGCCGGACCAGTTCGTTTCGAACCATTTGGATTTAAATGGATATATCTCCTACACCGGGCGTTTGTTTGATACACCTTCTATATCCACAAGTCCCTATATTTGAGAAATATATTTTTAGACCAGTTAGGGAATTTTATGTCTTTTTTATTTGTTTTATTTCATGAAACTTTTAAGTTTAATAATAATAATAATATAATTTTTGTTATTCAAAATTTTTGTATCAGACCTATCTTCTTAATGAAACATCCGTTTGATGTGACATAAATAGAATCAAAACCCTTGTCCTTGTGCATAATTTTAGAAACTACTTTCATGTTTTTAAACTAAATACAAGGTGCGGTCCCCACAAGTCCCGATTCGCATGTGTGGTGGTGAAATGAAAATTTTTCACCAGGTATCCATTTTGAATGAATGAGTAGTCCATCTCATGTTTTTTCCATAAGGATTGCAATGGCATGATCCATATAATTTGTTTTAGGACTGAGGTGTGGTCCTCATGTGACACTTTTCAAGTGAAATACAATGATTTGTGACTTTTACATCAGATGTTCATTTGGGGTGAATAAATAGTTGATCTTGCATGTTTTTCCATAAGGATCTCAATGGTGTGATTTGTTTGGATGTGAGGAGCCTTGTTCATGATCTCATTAATTGTGGAAACATGAAAGGAGTATTGTTGGAAGATCCTTCTGAAGTGTTTGAATAAAATCCACAACTTAAGTCCTCTTTGAATTTTACGAGAGTGGAGAAGATGTATGAAGAGATGCAGTCAAATGTTATGGGGCCGTTTGAGAAGATGTATCAGTGAAATTATGATTTTGACCCTCTGGATCAACAATGAGAGTCATGCGCTCATCAAACTTCTAACTAGACATTCCATGTACTTTGGGAGTAAATTATAATGCCTATGGGTACTTGATCATAGTTTAGTTCCTTAGAATGGTTAGGTACACGGTCGGGCGACAAGGTGGGGTCACACAACTTGTGTGCCTTATACGCACCATGTACCACTGCGAATTCTTTTATCTCTCATATGTTCTTATGTTATACTTGAGTTATGGATCAGAGTATCCTATCCTGAGTTTTCTTTTTCATGGAACATTATGGTTCCCTTTATAGTGGCTTCTGAGATATGATTCAAGATGTTTCGTAGTGATACCTGATGGCTGTAGTGACGTTCTTTCGAGAGGTACCATCTAATAGGGATGACCATTTTTCTTTGGTACTTTCAGAGAGGTACCATCCAGTAGGGATGGCTAGTGTTCCTTGGTGCTTTTCGAGAGGTACCATCCAAAAGGGATGACTAGTGTTCCTCGGTACTTTCTAAGAGGTACCATCCAACAGGGGTGACCATTGTTCCTCAGTGCTTTCCAAGAGGTAACATTCAGCAGGGATGGCCAGAGTAGTTATAGGTTTACCTCTAGCTGAGCTAAGAAGTGAAACTTGATGGAAGTTCTAGATTTACCTCCAGCTATGATGGGAAGTGGTCCTCGATGATATTTCTGGGCTTCCCTCAAGTAGTGCTAGGAAGTGGGTCCCATCGATGACACTTTTCGGGCAGTAACCTCCAGCTGGTCTAGGTAGTGGTTCCCTGTCAACTTTTGGGCGATGATCCCCCCTAACATACTAGGTCATGGATACCCAACAACTAGAGTGAAACCCTCCAACCAGGCTGGGCATGGGTCCTCAACCTCATGACACAACCTCTCAACTATGTGATAGTGATGAGGTGTGATTTGACATACCTTTGGACTCTTAAAGAAGAGGGATGATTTTCCCACCAAGACATGTCCTTGTGACACAACCTAAAACCATATGGATGAGACAATGCCACCCAAAGAAGATAATATCAAGGTGTGGTGATTGAGTCCCTTTGACTTGCAGTTCAGGAAAGACGTGTGGGATGATGGGCATCACTGGTGGTTACTTCTAGAACTGCTGGATACTCACTTTCTTGGGTTGATCTATGAGATGGATATCCCCTTAATCTCTCGTTTGGGTTTCTTTGACTGAGAATATATATATATATATATAGTTTCAGCACTCACTCCTTGGGTTTTGGATACTCTCTTTCCAAGAGAGTTGAAGACGCACTGGGTATGCCATGTGATTTCTGTGTCTAGCTTCTCATGGTTAGATGAGTCTACACTCCTACTATAGATAGCGAAGACTCGACAAGAAGTTAATCTTTTCATTATTTATAGATCCCTATGTTTGGATGATCTTACTTCACTCTCTTATTGGGTTTAGGTACACTCCTTTTATTGCACCTTGTTCTATCTACTGCTCCCCCCTTTAGTACATATTTTTCTACTACCTTGAGCCTTCAAGGTATCCTACCGAGTATTCTTATACTCACCCCTGATTGGGATTTTACTACACTTGGTGTGCCCTTATAGACAAAAGACAAGTTAATCATGGCATAGAAGGATCTTAGAGATACAGGGTGCTTAGAACACGTGCGGTGGTCATAACTTGGGATCTAGGATAGGGGATTTCTTAGCTGTTATACTTTTCCACTTATTTTCGGGCTGTGACAATCTTCTGGTTGGGCATGTTTTTTTTGCCTTTTTTCCTTTCAGTTTTCTATACTGTACTTATAATGTTTTGTGGTTCATGTATGTTTGGTTTATTTATTGCAGTGTTTCATATTTGGTTCCTTTACATATGCACTTTTTTATTGAGTTAGGTTCATGTGTGTGTATAGGTTCTTAGGAAAATTCCTCCACAAGTTTTTTGTGCCTTAGGTTCTTTTCGACACCCATGGCCTATAGAGGTGGGCATGGGGTTGTTGCGGCTCTAGATGCGGAATGGGTCGGGTCATGAAAAAGTGGTATCAAAGGTGGTTCGACCCTTGGGACGTTGTTTATATGTTTCCAAAAAAATGCATTGGTTGGGTTTAGGGAAATAATGTTGAACTGTCTTGAGAGCAGATCTCAGGCTAGGGAGTCTAGTGATGGTATGGGTGATAGATGTATCCATTCACAAGGACCCTAATTACCCGCTTATCGACTCGGAACCCTAAGAAACTTTTTACGTGGAACAATGGTACATGCATTATATAAGATTAAGTCTTTGAATGCCCTTCTTGAGTCAGATCCCCATTGTTATTGTTGATATATATATATATATATATATAAATATGATCATCTGATCGTGGTACTCCTTGATAACGATCAGGATGTCTCATCAATGATATCCAACCAAGATACTAGCTCTGGTTTGTGACGATGACCCTGTGACCTATGAGGCCTCAGTTCAAGACCCATCTTGCGATCCCCTTTCTCTTGGTGAGTAGGTAACAGTGCATCTGCCTACTGAGAAGCAGACATCCCCAACATATCAAACTGAGGATGTGCAAAGAATGAGTGAACTTGGCGAGTTCTAATGATAGAGATCGCTGAGGTTCCACAGTGAGCTATACCCTCGTGTAGTAGAGGTTTGGTTAGAGTCGATGGTCCACCTCTTTATGATTTCACGAAAACCGAAATATCAGATGGTGGATTTGGTAGCAATTCTTTTCAATGGAGTAGCTGGGAGTTTGTGGAGATTGGTTACTTAGATACCTAATGAGGCGGTTCTCTTGTGGGATGACTTCTAGCAGCTATTTTTTGGATATTAGTACCCCTCATGATTGCACTCCATTCAAATTTAGGAGACCCTGTAGTTACATTAGGGAGGGATTACAGTGACTGAGTATGAAAATAGGTTCATAGACCTTG
Organism: Viscum album; assembly: GCA_963277665.1. Taxonomy (NCBI): domain Eukaryota; kingdom Viridiplantae; phylum Streptophyta; class Magnoliopsida; order Santalales; family Viscaceae; genus Viscum; species Viscum album. The sequence continues at coordinate 471,687,771 of OY728132.1, forward strand.
CAAACTACTCTCTAAAAATGATCCATGACAGCTACTTATGAGCATGGAATTTTGAGTAAGGAATTTATAGAGAGATCCGTGCTATCATATTAACCTTATGCATCCCCAACTATGTCGGGGTATTTGAGCAGGAACTGGTGATAGAGAGATTCCTGTCAGAGGGATGTTATATAGCTGGTTGTGGTAGTGAGAACAATGGATCTGAAACGTCTTCAGCAGCTAGAAAACATCAGTTGATAATATCTCGATGTAGGAGGCCTCCCCATAATCGGTCTTAGGCACAATTTTGTATGAGGATGAGGCAGAAGAGATTTCGAGGATAGATTGGGGAGTACTGGTGTTATGATTGTGATGGGAAAGGTCACATGGAATAAGACTGCCCAATCAGAAGTGATGAGAACACCAGGAATGTAGCAGGTGGACCGCCACAGTAGAGACAACACTGTGATCATGTCGGTACCTAGGGATGTGGTGTTGGAAGAGGAGTTAGAGGTGGAGGATGATGTTATAAGGTATTTTCACCACCACCAGGTGGCCCACATTAGACTTTGAAAGCTGGTAGTTGGGACTATGAACAACCACTGTCTTTGGATTTCTACGATCCTATAGAGAACGAGATGATAAGAGGTACACCCTATGTCTTTTCTACTTTGAAATATAACTTGTTATACACTTTTTGAAGTACTCTCTTTGCACTGATCCTTTCTTGAGGTTTTATTAGAGATACTTGGGGTGTCTTTGTAACCCTATATTGGTGTTGTTCAACATAGATACAAATTTACTAGGAATAATAGTATTTTCCCCACTGAGACATGTTTTTGTGATGTGAGGAAAACATGAGGGAGATTCAGTGCCGACCAAAGAAGATAGAATCAAGGTGTGGTTGAAGAGTCCCTTTGACTTGTGTGTTAATGGAGGGATTTTGTAGTGGAGTGTCAAAGAATTCCATTTTTCTGGTTGACGTCCTTTTACTTGAGGTTCCACTTGTGGGTGTGGCAGAATACCTATTTTATGGATTACTCTCCTTCCAAGGTTGGAAAAGACACGCGAGGTATGCCACATTATTTCCTTGTCTAGCCTCTTATGGTTTGATGAGTTAAATAATCTTCCTTATTCGTTAGTTCCTTGTGTGATCAACATCAAGTCTTGATACTATAGTTATCAAGTACAGGTCAAGGTGATGGAGAACCCATGAACAGAACTACGTGACTCACTATCTAGTGCTAAAAGTGGAAGTTTTCACCCTGAGAATGTAGAAACACTATCTTCTGGGAGATCAATTTTTGTTTTTTAGACCACCAGAGCCTCATGTGTGTTTTCACCCAGAGAGACTTGAAACATAGGTGGTGACGTTGGTTGAAATTCATAGAGGACTGTGACTTTGAAATAGTCTATACTCTGGGAAAGGGAAACATTGTAGCAGTTTACCTTAATAGAAAGTCCCAGGATCACCCATTGTGTGAATTTTTGAGGTACTTAACTTCCCTACAACTAACCATAGTGGAGTAGGAGGGTGAATTTCTCTTCAGTCCCTGTAGGCTCCTTCACTTCTTGAGCGTGTAAGAGTGTATTAGTTGTGAAGCATCGACTTTTAAATCCTACATGACCAGATATACTTAGGTGTTTTACCATATAGATATTCTAGAGGAGGATATCACAAGACCTTGTTCTAGGTTCAAGTAGTGATTCTAGTTGTGATGCGAGATGTATAGGTTCGGTCAGAGAGGAAAACTATCCCCCGAGTTTCATTAGGCCATTTGGGATTGTTCAAAAAGATGTCAAGGTTGCCTACCTCTATTCCCTACCCTCAATAGCTAGAGGGGGTGCAAGATGACTCCCATGTGTCGTAGATGAGGAGATACATGCATGTTTCTACGTAGGTCATCGACATGAGAAGACCTTATGAGTAAGAAACATCCCTTTCACATGCTATAAAAACATGGAAACATAAAGGTTTTTCTAGCAGTGGGAGAGCCAGGTGTGAACTCCGTATCCCAAGTTATTTCCCAAATTTTACTTTTTAGGAATGAAAATATTGAAGGAGGTAATGATTTAGAGACTTGTTTTTTAACTTGTAAGACTTTGGAATATTTCTAGGAATATTTCCAGAGCTAGGCATTGAGACGATGTGAAATTCTGAGGCCGGGTGTGCCCAGAATAAATTATAAAAAATATTAAGTATATTTTATACTATTCATAAGAAATAAATGGGATATCTCTTAAAATATAAATCTGATCAGAAATATGAGGCCACAGTTGAGTCCAGAACATGAAATTTACCCTTGGTGGGGAATAACTTTTGTTAGCGTGGGACTTCTGTGAGAAATTTCACCCAGGGGAAAAATTGTAAATAAAATAATTAAACTTAATTATTTTATCTCAAACACCGAATCAAATAAATTTCAAATGGGGACTCAGATTGGAAATCTGAGACCTCTATTGAGTTTGGAATGAGGTGTTTTTCCTAAGCACAATATAAAATAACAGGGCACAGAGGTTTTAGGTTTTGTGACGAGTGAGGATCCTATAAATAGAAGCTTAGGGAATTAGAATTAGGGTTGTCCCCTAATTATCTCTATATAAAAGGCCTCTCTCACCTATCCCTCTATTTGTTCTCTGGTGGATCAAGGATGAATCATTGATGGAACTCTAGCGGATCACAATGAAATTATAGCACACATCGTCCACAATGAATTGATCCAACTAGGCCTGACCTCTTATACTTTTGAGTTCCAATTCAATTTTTAAAGTGAAAATCCTTAATTGCATATTTTTTTCTTCATTTTTAATACCATCATCAATGACCAACCTAACACGACAATCAATCCATGCTCTATATCATTTTATTTTCTGTGTTCTTTGCCGCTGTTCATGGAATTCATTGTTAATATTCTTTGATGCATCAAAAAACCAATAGATTATTGAGCGAGGCTTGGTTCTATGAAGAGATAGATCAAAGGATACTAGAATAACTTTTAGATATGAAATTGGGAAATTGGTGGAGTTGGTATAGCATGCGGAAGAAGGCGGTGATGAATGATGGTGGGCCACGGCAGCCGAGCTGAGGTGGTGGAGCGACAGTACGTGGCTGGCTCATGCAATTGATAGAGAAATTTTTCTGGAGAGGCCTAGTTAGAGAACTAGGATAGAGGAGACAATAGAGCTAGGGGCATTCGATGGTGTTGATCAGGAGGGGGACTGAGGGGCGTGGCCGTCGCGATGTGCGACCCCAGGAAGTAGCGACCTACAAGACTCGTAGGGTTCTGCATTGATGTGGAGAATCAGGGGGCCACTATGGTGGTGTGACAATGGGGTGAGGCTAGGCTAGGCTGGGACATGCATAGCAGTCTGACCAGAATGGGCCAGACCTGTTCATTTCAGGCCATTTGATTTTAAATGGCTATACCTCCTACACCGGGCATCCGTTTGACACGACATCTATGGGTACAAGTCCCTCTATTAGAGGAAGATCTTTTTATATGGGTTCATGACTTTTAAGTATTGGTTTATTTTCTATATTTTAAAAAATAACTATGTTTAATAATAATAATAATATAATTATTATTATTCAGAAATCTTGTATTAGACTTATCTTCTAAATGGAATATTCATTTGATGCACTGTCAGCAGCAGAACGACCCTGGTCCTTGTGTATAATTTTAGAAACTACTTTCAGGTTTTTAAAATAAAGAAAATTTTCTGGCCCCATGAGTCTTGATTTGCGCATGTGGCAGTGAAATGTATATTTTTCACCGGGTATCCATTTTGGACAAATGATTAGTCCATATCGTGTTTTTTTCATGAAGTTTGCAATGTTTCAATCCATATAATTTATTTCAAGACTGAGGCATGGGCCCCTTGTGACAATTTTTAAGAGAAATATAGTGACTTGCAAATTTTCCATAGGATGTTTGTTTGGGGTGAATAAATAGTCGATCTTGTGTGTTTTTCCACAAGGATCACAATGGTGTGATTCATTTGGATGTGAAGACCCTTATTTGTGATCTCATTAATTGTGAATGCATGAAAGGAATATCAGTGGAAGATCCTTCTGAAGTGTTTGAAGAGAACCCATGGCTTAATTAAGCTTCGACTCTTGTGAGAGTGGAGAAAATTTAGAAAGAGATGAAGTCAAATGTTTTGGAGACATTTGAGGAAATCAGTTAAATTACGTTTTTAACCCTTCAGATCAATGACAAGCGTCGTGCACTCATCGAACTTCTGACTAGATGTTCCATGTACTCTGGGAGTACCTAGGCACACCTAGGAGTACTTGATCATAGTTTAGTGCCTGAGAATGGTTAGGTACATGGCCGGGCGATGAGGCAAGGTCACAAAACATGTGGGCCCCATATGTGATGTATACCACTACAAATTATTCTATATCTTGTACCATCTTCTTTTGGACTCAAATTCTGGCTCGTGAGTACTCTATAATTAGTGTTCTTCCAGGTGAAACATGACGATTACCTCTGTAGTGGCTTATGAGAGATGATGCAAGATGTTTGAGGGCAATACCTGATTAATGGAGGAACATTCATCTAAGAGGTATCATCCAGTAGGGATGATCAGTGTTCCTCTATGCTTTCTGAGAGGTACCATCCAGTAGGGATGACCAGTGTTACTCAATGCTTTCTGAGTGGTACCATCCAATAGGGATGGCCAATGTTCCTCAGTGCTCTCTAAGAGGTACCATCCAGCAGAGATGACTAGTGTTCCTTAGTGCTTTCTGAGAGGTACCATACAATAGGGATGGCTAGAGTTCCTTGATGCTTTTCTGATAGGTACCATCTAGCATGGATGGGTAGATAAGTTCTAGGTTTACCTATAGCTATGCTGGTAAGTGGTCCATGATGGAATTTCTAGATTTACCTACAGCTGTGTTGAGAATTAGTCCATGAAGGTAGTTCCGAGATTCCCTCTAGTAGGGTTGGGTAGTGGGTCCCATAAAAATCACTTTCTAGGAAGTACCCTCCAACAGGGTTGAGAAATGGGTCCCTATTGACTTCCAGGTGATGATCCCCCATGACGTACTAGGGCATGAATACTTGATGACTAGAGTGGAACCCTCCAGCTATGTTGGGCATGGATCCTCAACCTTATGACATGGACTCTCAATTTTGTGACAGTGATGAGGTGTGATTTGACGTACCTTTGGACTCTCAAGTAAGTGGGACACTTTTACCACCAAGAGGCATCCTTGTGACGCGACCTAATACCGTTAAAATGAGGCAATTCCTCCCAAAGTGGATAGTATTAAGGTGTAGTGATTGAGTCCCTTTAATTTGCAGTGTTGGGCAGATGTGTGGGATGTTGCACATCATTAGTGGTTAATTATGGAACTGTTATATACTCACTTTCTTGGGAGAGTTGTGAGATGGAGTTCCCCTAACTCTCTCATTTGGGTTTATTTGACTAAGCACACACACACACACATAGATATATATATATATATCATGTTTCTATACCCATTCCATGCATTTTGGCTACTCTCCTTCCAGGAGAGGTGAAAATGCGTAGGGTATGCCGCATGATTTCCATGTATATCTTCTCGTGGTTTGATGATTCTACTCTCCTACTATAGGTAGCTAATAATTGACAAGAAGGTTATCTTCTCACCTTTTCTAGATCCTTGTGTTTGTATGACCTTACTGCACTCTCTTTTTGGTTTGATCTGCACTCCTTTTACTATACCTTATTCTATCTATTGTTCCCTCTTTCAGTACATATTTTGATGCTCCCTTGGCCCTCTGAGGAATCCTACTGAGTATTCTTATACTTACCTCTACTTGGTATTTTCCCGCACTTGGTGTGACCTTGCAGATAACAGATAGGTTGATCATGGAAGAAGAGGAGCTTAGGGATACAGGGTGCTTGGAACGCATGCAATGGTCGTAGCATGGGATCTTGGACTATGCCTCTCTCAACAATTTTACTTTTCCACTTGTTTTATCACTCTTCTGGTTGGGCATGTAATTTCCCTTTTTTATTTTTCGGTATTGTACTTATAGTATTTATTGGTTCATGCATGTTTGGTTTATTTATAGTAGTGTTGCATATTTTATTCATTACCCTATTCACTTTTTTATTGAGTTAGTTGCGTGTGTGTGTACAGGTTCTTAGGAAAAGGCCTTGCTAGGTTTTTTGTGCCTTCAGTGCTTGTCACCACCCCTAGCCTATGCAGTCAGGCTTGGGGTAGTTGAAGCTCGAGCCCCAACATGGGTCGGTTCATGAAAAATATTCTTTATATGTAATGGCCTAGACATGTATAAATTAAATTCCCTTTTTAAATAAATAAATTCCTTATTAAGTAATGTAGTTATAAAAAAACACATACACTACTTTTGTTATTTTGGATAGTTATAGACCGCCAAATTTCAAATACCATTAAGTATCTTAACTTTTGATAATATAAAAATTGTACAATATCCATTAAGATAAGAATATATATCAAGGGTTATGATAAATTCCAATTAACAAAAATGAAAGAAGTGATGACTTTGACTTTTAGAATCGTAACCTATTAATCCCATTTATCTGAGCTTATGAGAGAGATGGAATCATTGGGATTTTCTCTTGATCAAGACCAAGATGATATTAAAAAACATAATCATGAAAAAAACCATTTACGAGATAATTTCAACCTTATCAAGATCACAACCCAAACCATGTTCGCTGAACCACCTCAAGAAAGTGTCATCATCACACACCTTACCCTTAGAGAATATGCTCGTGTAATAAAGGGTTATGTATCTATACCCTAATAGTATGAAATTTTATATTTTTATTTTTAATAAAATCATTATTAAATTTATCCTATTTTAATATTATTACTTTTTAAATGATTAAATAATGAGTTTGATAAAAAATATATTTTGATATGAAGAAATACAAATTGTATTTTTGGTAAATATATAGTTTTAATCAAAACACTATTTTTGATGAATTTGAGAATTTTTGAAATAAATTTTATTTTATTAAAATATTATTAATAAAAAATATTTATTTAAATATAAATTATAATAGAATTTTATGAAGTCAAATTAATTTTTATAAGGGTCAGAAAACTATTATCATCATCAAAACGCTTATTTTTAAATAAATAGAGTTTTTAGATTAAAAAGTGTAAATTTTAATATTTAGAGAATTATTTTGATAAAATTAATATTATTTTTTAAATCATCAAGTAAAATTTATCCAATGGTTATTTTTTCAAAATTTTATAAGATAGTCGAATTTTTGGGAAAATATTAAATATGGTATAAATATAAAGTATGTATTATGACATCATAAAATCCCAAAAGTGATGGAATAAAAACTATAAAGAGTATACATGGTTAAAATTGTGTTTCCCCTTTAAAATAATGTTTTTATTTTATTTAATTAATTTTATAAACCCTTCCTGAATCCTATAAAACTTGTATTATATTTTAAGGTTTTAAAATTAATTCTTTATTAACTTGACTCACTTCCACATCAACAAGGGTATTATTTTAACGATTTAGGTTCTTAAACTTATAAAATATTGGAAAAATCTCCTATTTTATATAAACCATTGGCAAAAACCATATGAAGGTTTTTGGTTTTTATTATTTTATTATAGTTCAAAACCGGATTTTAGAAATTAATAAAGAATTCCCCTCTCTTTTGTTATAAAAACCCACCAACCTCCTATTAATATTCACTAAAAACCATTATATCATAAATTTACTCTATATTTAGCTCTCTATATCCCTCCCAAGATACCCCAATCTCTTAAGAATATCATCTTATGCTTTTAGAAGCACCCCCTCATGGCAAGGGATTCTCCCCTTCTTCTATTTATTTAAGAACCTTCTTTATATTATGATTTTTGATTTCAAAATTTTCATGTTGGGATATATTTTGAACCTAAATATTAATGTACTTATGATATACAAGTGATGATATACCCCTTTCACTCTCATTAAAACCTTCCATGAATCTTTATGCACTCCCGTTATGCTTTTAAAATAATCTTTTGATTTTCCATGCCAAAAATTTGTGTAATGAACAACCATTCCCATTTTCACTCAATGGTGTTCACCTAGATATACCTATACTTCATTGATTTTTGAATTCTATTTATATAACTAAAACTCATTAATCTTAGGATTAAATGGGAAAAAATATATCCTTATGTTGCATGATCTATGTTTCACACTTATGCATGCACATGATATGAATGTGACAGGTGGGCCTAGAATTATATAGACCTCTAATTCATTGGGTAATATTTTAATCCCATGATATACCATGTACGGTGCATTGTAGGTTATCTTAAGAACACTATTTTATGATGTCTCAAAGGTTATCCTTGACTTATGTTTATGATGCAATGTTTTATATTGTTGCCACATTCTCAAGTTTCCATTATGTTATAATCTCATATCATGATTTGATGTTCATGTTTATGATTATGACCACTATTATGTTACCTTGATATTCCTCTTGACTCACATGTAATGGTTTACCTTATTCTATGCTTTGATAAATTCATTATCGGTATTTATAGCTCACCCCTTTCTTATATACGTCCCCAAGTTATCTTGTGTAGTTTTAGAAGGTCCATGAGATTTTAGAAGAATTTTAATGATTTTTAAATAATATTATTGTAACCATTTTTTATGTTATTATAATATGTACCTAATTTCCCAAATAAAAAAATTCTCCTGATCTTGTAGGATTTTATTATGTGTACCTTTTTGTAATAAATCATACATTAAGGTGTATTAAAGACATGGGTTTTCAAAGTTGGTATAAGAGTATTGTCTAGTTATTTTTTGGAATTAGGATTATAAAATACTAATAAAAACCATATGTATAAGATTGAACATAAGAAAAAACCCCTAAATTTTGGTAAATTGTAGAGTAAGTGGTTTTTAAGAAAACACATCCTTGTTTGGATACTACAAGTGGACATGGATCTATAGCAATTACTGTAGCAGAACTGTACACTGTGCGAGTATTGTAGAAGACACTATAGAAGTTACTGTAGCAGGTACTATTTGGTACTGTAACAGCTAGAACTTTTCACCTTGGGCCACCGGTTTGGGATTGTAGTCCGTAAAGGCTTTTGGGCCAACCAGGCCTTTGGGTCAGTAGGGATTTTGGGCCACCTTTAAGGCCTTCGTGCTACCTCAAGGCCTTCGGGCCACATGCATTTGACCTAGACACACTACAAAAAAGGAGTATCTACAGAATAGGATTCAAAGCAGGTGCACTCACCAGATTAGATCCAAATGGATTTTTCAGAATGAGAGGGTATGGCTATGCCATCGGGACCAGCCTGTGCTTGTATGGGATGCCCAGCCAGACAACCATGCGAAGGTGGAGAGCTACTATCATGATACGGATGCTGGGGAGGGGTAGTTCCTTGTAGATAGTCTAGTTTAATTCCCTAATACCTTCAGGTCATGTAATCTCCTAAGCCTATGATCTATGTAATCTCTGAGCCTACGGGCTTTGTAATGGTTCCCCCTCATCCATTAAAAGGGGGGTTATCAAAAAATAAATAAAAATGAAGGCCTTTGGGCCATTCAAGCTAGGGGATATGCTTTGATAAATTTAAAATCTTATGAAAAACCATTATTAAGGAAACACAAATGACCATAAGATTTTATATTAAGAAATAGATCATTGATAACATAGATTAAAACCTAGAAATTCATAGGTTAAAGAATACATGTAATTTAAGAGCTATTTATTTAATTTTCATGGTTTCTTATTTATTTGATTAATAGTTTAAAGATTCTCACCCATAATTTTTCCTTTATTTTAGTCAATGACTAGAAATAGGAGAAATCGAGTTAACAACCAATGTGAGAGGTAATGTGATGAATGCCAAAATGAGATTCCACAACCTAATGGGAGAAGTATCCATGAACTCAATGAAAATAATTTATCAATTAACTAAAGTTTTTAATAGAAACTTGAACCCGAAGAAACACCCACACCCCCCTAAGAAATAGAAAGTTGTAATTGAGACCTTTATGGAAAAAAGGGGCTTTAAATGGATCTTCTGACACCTTAATCATGGAATAATGAATTGAATCCATTTATAAGATCTTATCTATCCTTTAATTCTCCAAGAAATAGAGTTTTATGTTTGATATTTATCATATGTTGGGAGAAGATGATAAATGGTCGACATTGATAAAAAATATGAAGCTCGATGAGAATATAAAAATGATAGAGTGTAAAGAATTATAGAAAATGTTTTTAGATAAAAAATTCCTCACACTATCCAAATTAAATTTGAGAGGGATTTCATTAGTCTCAAGAAAAATGAAGATTAATCTATCGGGGCATATAAGGAAAAATTCACAAGACTTGCATGATACGCCTCTAGATTTATCGTTAACCCCAAAAGTAAAGCTGAACAATTCTTTAGTGGTATAAAGTTGAGTCAATGAAAAGCCTTAGTGATTTGAGACTTTGAAAACTATTAAGAAATATTATAATGTTCCCTCAAAGTTGTAATTATTATCTAATAATCTCAAGAGTCACAAAGGTCTAGAAATAAGATGCGAAGGATGGATTTTAATTTTGGAAGTATTATCAAGAAATATCATGGGAGAAAGAAATTCCAACATTTCAATTGTCAAAAGTGTGGGAAGAAGCATCCCAAAAATTTACTAAAGGGGATGCATAAATTATTTAGGTGTGGTAAGGAAGGGAACCTAGCTAAAAATTGATGATGGGAGAAACCCACCCATTTTATGGAAGAAAGGAATGACCCAACCAACCCTCATCGTATTGTATAATGTTTAAATTTCAAGGAATAAGGAAACCATGTGAATAAATGCCCTAATATTAGGGTTGTTGATGATAACCGATCAAAATAACCTCCAAGTCCTAGAGATAATGGGCAGGCTTATGCCATCACAAATACTAAAGTGGATCCTGACAATGAAGTGGTGAAAGGTACACTAGTTACTCATTCCAAGATAATGAAAATAACATTTGATTAAATTTCCACGCATTATTTCATATAATGAATGTTTAGTGGAACAATTCAAACACCACCTCAAAACATAGAATTCAAGTTATCAATGAAGATGAAAAATGGTCAATTATTTCATCCAAATCATATAATTCATCCCCTATCAAAATTTTTGGGATGAACTTCCTATAAAACCTTGTGATATTCCCTTTATTATAATTTGATGCTATTCTAAGTAGGTATTGAATTTTCTTGTATAGATCCAATAAAAATTACTGAGAGAAGGAAATCACCCTCCATATTGAAAATCATAATCTAATTCTATAAAAGTGTAAGAAGGAGGATGAATATCCTTTGGTATCATTATCTTGAGTATGGATATTACTTCTTTATAATAAATAATATCTTTATCAAATTATTTATACTAAGGAAAATATCATTCTTGATGTCATTCCCATTTTAAGGGAATTATCTGATGTGTTTCATGAATAATTTCTTGGTGTTCCTCGAACTTTAGAGGTTGAGGTCTCAATAGAACTTATACATAGAGATTTTAAAATTTACATGACTCTATATATAATGGAAACTATTTGAACATCAAGATATGTAGAAGAAAATATAGGAGAATCTGGATAAAGGGTTTATATTCCCAAGTGCTTCACAATGGGGGTCCGATAGTCCTTTTTTTAATAAGAGGGATGGGTTAATTCATCTCTACATTGATTATCATGAGATTAACGACATCACGATAAAGAACAAGTATCCTTTGTCACAAATTTATGACTTTTTCGATCATCTACATGGATCCCATTACTTATCTAAATTGAATCTTTGGTCCGGGTATTATTAGGTAAAGGCGAAGATTGAGGATATCACTAAGGATGATTCTTATACAACGTATGGTCATTAAAAGTTCATACTAATGAAATTTTGACTCACTAATACTCTATATATCTTCATGGAATTGATGAATATATTCTTTTGTAATTACCTTTACAAATTTGTGGTTGTCTTTATAAATGATATTATCACCTACTTCAAAAACAAGGAGTAACATGAAGAGAATTTTAATGTTTTACTGAATACCTTGAGTAAGGAAAAGTTCTATTCTAAGTATATTAAATGTGAGTTATGGATTGAGAAAGTAACACTCCTAGAGAATTTTATCACCATTAAAGGGATATACATATATCATTAAAAAATAGTGGCAATTGAAGGATGAAATAGAACAAAATGTTTGATGGGAATCCATAGTTTCCTTAGATTACTTGGCTATTATTATTGTTTTTTTAGAAACTTGTCATGATTTTCAAGGTTTCTATCAAATATAACTTAGAAGGGTGTAAAGTTTTTATAGAATGATGAATGTAAAGAGATATTTAAAGATTTAAATAAGAGGCTAATCACTACACCTATGCTCACATTAACCACTAATGGGGAGGTATTTGTGATCTATTGTGATGAACCAAAAAAGGTATTTGGTTGTATACTCATAAAATATGAAAAATTAATAGCCCATTCCTACCTCAAATTAAAGATACTTGAGTATAAATACCCAATACATGATCTAAAATTGATTGTAGTGATCTTTATATTAAATATTTGGATGCGTTTTCTTTATAGGGATAGGTGTGACATATATATAGATAATAAAAGCCTCAAGTATATATTCAAATTTTTTTTTCTCAATATGAACCAACAAAGGTTGTTAGAGATAATCAAGGATTACTATTATTCAATCAGTTACCATCCTAGGAAGGTGAAAAAAGTGGCAGGTGATCTGAGTAGGAAGGATCCAAATACCCTATCCATGATGAGGATTCCAAGGGATCTAATCTTCTTGAACATGAAAATTATGGAAATGGTAATAATAAAAGGACTTTATATTAACTTTCTCAAATAATTTCTCAACCATCTATTATTGATAGGATTAAGGAGGCCTAGGAAGATGATGAGGTTCTACAGAAAATGTAGTAAATATTTGGGAGTTTAAATTTTCTAAATATGAAGCTATAAGGTTTGGAACCTGGGTATGTGTTCCATAAAAAATAGATAAAAAAAAAGAACATATGGATAATGATCATATATCATAAATCTTTATTCATCTAGTAATCACTAATATTTATAGATATCAGAATCAAAATTTATGTGGGATAACATAAAGAGGGAGATTGCATAATTTTTATCTCAATGATTGGTATGCCAAAAATTCAAGACTGAACGGAAGAAGTTTAAAGGTATGATGCAACCATTTTACATACTAGTATGAAAATGGGATAACATAACCATTTATTTCATCATAGGACTCACCAAGGAATCTAAATCCAATAATTCCATTTGGGAGGTAGTCGATTACCTTACAAAGTCAACAAATTTAATGATTATCAAAGAAAATTTCTATCTTGAACAAATTTCCAAGATATTAAAAAGAGAGGTGGTAAGAATATCAATAGTTCCACACTATATTGTATTTGATCAAGATCTATTGTTTACCTCAAAGTTTTGGAGAATACTTTAGAAAAAATTGGATATAGAGATGAGTTTCAGTACTTTTTATCACCCTCATATGGATGATCAGTCTGAGTGAACCATTAAAAATATCGAGGATATGTTGAGATCATGTTCAATGGATTTACAAGGATGTTGGGATCAATACTTTCTCCTAGTGGAGTTCTCATATAAAAACAGTTTCTATTTTAACATTAAAATGGCACCTTATGAGGCTCTATATGAGAAGAGGTGTTAGACTCTGATATGATGGGATGAAGTTAGAGAGAATAAGTTTATGGGACCTAATCTTATCCAAGAGTTTATAGATAAGGTTTAAACCATTAAACATCATATGAAATCTAGAAAAATTATAAAAATATTTATGCACACAATAATCAATGATACCAAGAGTTTTAGGTTAGAGATAAAGTGTTAATTTGTATATCACTATGAAAGAAAGTCATTTGGTTTGGGAAGAAGGAAAAGCTTAGTCCAAGAAACATTTTCCCCTTTTAAATCCTTGATAAAATCATAGTTGTGGCCTATCTACTAGAACTCCCACTGAACCTATCTAATGTACATGATGTGTTCTATGTATTCATCTTGGGGAAGTACATACTAGACCCCTCACATGTACTAAATCTAGAGGTAGTAACATTGGAGAATGATCTTTCATATGAACAGAAACTGGTGAATATCCTAGATCATAGAGACACAGTTCTATGAAAAAAGAGAACCCACCTGGTCAAAGAGTCATAGTGGAACCATAAGTTTGAGGAAAAAACACGAGAACTGGAAGAGGTGATGAAACATAAGCAACCTTATTTATTTTAGTGTATGAAATTAAAATTTGAGGGTGAGATTTTTGAAGGGTGAAGAATGTAATGAATTTAAATTTTATAAATTAAATCCCCATTTTAAATGAATAAATTCTTTACTAAGTAATTTAGTTGTAAAAAACACATGTGATACTTTGGTGTTTTTGGATAGTTATAGCCTATCGAAGCTGTGACCAATCAAATAGATAGATTCATGATGTATTTTTGGTTTCATAGATTCAGTATCTTTATAATGATACCTATGTCATTAAATAGGGTGAATTTGAAGTTTATGATGATCTAACCTTCGATTAATGACTTGTTAAAATCTAGTATTTCGAGAATAATGTGCTTCATGAGCATGCAATTCCCTTGGTTTATGTCTTGTGATGACATGGTGTCTTAGAGGAGTTCACTTGAGAGCAGGATTCATATATTCATGCTAAATATCCTGATTTATTTAATGATTTATCTTTATTGAGATACTTTGTGTGAACTTTTTTGATTTATGAGATGATGAATGATGTTTCATATTTATATTCCTTCTTCCTTTGATGTGTTGGATTTGTTTTTATTATAGTGAGATACTTTAGAGGTTTATCATTGAATGGTTATTCTATTTACCCCTTTTAATTTCCTTCATAGGGTTTTATTTAAATTCTTTAGGATTGGAATTGTTTGATAGGTATCTGATATAAGGGACTAGTTTTTCTTGAGCTATTTCTTTGTGGTTTTTGGTGATTGAAGATGTCAAGGAAAATATGGGTGAATATAAGGGTGGTTTGAGATCATATTTTAGTAGATAAAGGTAGGTTATGGTGTTACCATGTAAGTCATGAAATTAGGGATTGGATATAGATGATATGTAGTGTTATAGGATGGTATCATAATATGGTTCTTGTGTTTTGTAGTTTGAGGTGGTTCTCAATATAGGTTCTTATTTTTAGGGTTTATTAGTCATAATGTGTAGGATTATGTTAATTAATGATGACTTTGAGGACAGAACTATAGGTTTATACCTAGAGATCTTTGAATTTTTCTGTATATGGATCATCATTCCTGAACCAAGAGGTCAGTTTATAGTGTTACTACTTCGGGTAACGTCATGATGATGACTTTGGGTTGCGGTGTGACTTGAAATGATCTAACCCATCAAGACACTTAATGGGAAATGGTAAGCCAAGTGTTCCACCCAAAGGAAACCTCAAATATGCTAGGGGTTAATAACTACTACCGAGTAAGAATAATACTCAAATGGGAAGTCTTAGACTAATGTACCTATATGAAACACACACCTCCGCACATGCTATAAAAAAATGAGGATAAGTAAACAAATTAAACAGCCTCTAGGATCCAAAGGTGAGTATTAGTAAATAAAAAAAAGTAAAGGGTCAGGATACACACCTATTATAAAGGAAAACCAACCTTATAATTAGCATAAGATAGGTTTTTAATCATGCTCCTAATCTCTGAAAATTTCTAGATAATAGAAAAGCCAAATAATTCTAGGATTCACTAACTGCTGGATCCTAGTGATCACTTATGAATAACCCATCATCTGCACAAGACACTACATGTGTGCACAAGATGACAATGCAAGGTTGATTATACACATACCTATTAGGACACCCTAAAAACCATAAATAATATCAAAAGGCTAGTCATCTAATCAAATATGAAAGAATAAATCCAGACTCAGATATGCTCAAAGGAAATCTGATACATGGGAAAAGTCTTGATCCACACAACCAGACATAGGTGGAAATCCACATGTATCTCGATGATTCTAAACCATTCACAATAAGTAACCAAGAATACCATATCTATATCATATGTGGGGGACCTCACCTCATAGGTGGGTACATGACTGTCGAGGGATTACCTACCCTAGGTTGAGGGCTACACCCTTCCTGAGCACCAAGACGAGGGAGTAATGAATCCAAAAATAGAGGATTATGACCTAGGTTTGTGTGGGGGAGTAATAACCTATCTATACATAGGAAATAGGGGAACACACCCTAGAATAAATACATATTCTAGGTGAGTAGCATGTTATCCCGAGTAAAGATAGAAAGAGGGGGGGTGAATTGTCTTTTAATTTTTTTAGAAAATAAAAACTAAAATAGATGAGATTAAAATAATTAAAGTGATAAAAAATTATGATAGTTAATAATATAATAAATATAAAACAAAATACAATATATAAGAGTTTGATAATGTATAAAGAATAAGAGACATACATATCCAAATGAAATTTTCTAAAGAAACGGGTTTTATGTAATAAAAAATTGAATAAGATATAACAAAATTTATTTCAAAATAAGATATCCAAGTTAATTTGAAAAAGAATTTCAAAAATTCAAATATGAAATAATATTAGATTTTAATATTTCAAGATTTAAAAAATTTGAATATATTTCCTAAAACAGAATCATTAATGGAAATTAATCAATTATAATATATGAACTACATAAATAATATTTGGAAGAAAAATTTACCATAAATGAGAATAATTTAAAATATAACTTTGAGGGACAAAACTTAGTTCTCATTATCTCCTTTATGATCCATTTGAAAATTTATTTCTCATATTTTAGAAATATTGAGGTTCAGAGAAGAGAGTGAGGGGAGGATAGGGAGGAGTAAAACATAAGATAAACTGTACCATTTTGAGAGGCCAAAATGTCCCATAAATAGGCTATTGCCAAGCCAGTTAGTTTTACTAGCTGGCCAATGAACAATAAAATATAATCCTAGATCTATAAATTAGCACTGGATATCTAGTGAAGAAGCACTAGGAAGCTTCTAGATTACTGAGTAGCTCAAACAATAGTTTTAATTTTGAAATGATAATTTTTTTTGATACAAAATGTAATAAAAAATAGATCAATAATTTCCAATAATTAAAATATTAATCAAATTAAACATCATAGATTCCCATGAGAGTTGGATTAAATCTTAATTAATGAAATAAATATTCAATTCAAGATGAAATTATCAAATTTTAAAAAATTAATTTCGATATCCTATGAATTATAAAATACAAAAAACATTAAAATATCAATTTTGAAACATGAATGTACTTTTCAAAATAAAGGAATAAAAATATTCAAAATAGAATTCTCACAATTCAATAAATTTAAATAGTATTTTCAAAATCAAGGAATTGATAAACCTTATACTTTTTTAATGTAAATATCACAATAGAGTTACATCGAGATCCCCTTTTAATAATAAAACATTTTAATATAAGGGGTTTGAATAGTATGAAATTTAAAATATTTAAAAAATTATAAATAATTGAATTTAAAAATAATTTGAATAATTGAAGACATTTGAAATGTTATCATACAAGTGTCTTGAGTACCCATAATCCATGTACAATACAATTCATTGGGAATTTCTATTGAGTAATTTTTACAACAAAACAATTAATAATATATCAATTTTGGAACAAAATATTTGGGTCCACAAATGTTAGCCAATAAATAATTTAGAACCCACATTTTATTAAGATATGAATTTCCCTAAAAAATGTGAGATTTTATAGATAAAAGTTTTGAAGAGAGGTGAATATATTTGGGCCTATTATAATGGAATTTTTTACAATCACACTCATAAATCAAGTGCTTGAATTTTCTATAATAATGAAAAAAATTATACTGGGAGCTACCTTTACCAAAATTTGTATTTTTGGAATTTCTAGAGGATATTTTTTGATTAGAGTAACCAAGCATGTAAGTACCATTCCCATGCCATTGGGATCCCAAAATTAAATTTAAATTCTGCTCACCTTAAATGAACTTGGTAAGATATTCCTTAATTTCATTAATTTTATTTTTCAATTATTCAACATTGGGTTGGTCTTTTAAACAAACCCTTTAATTTTAAATTTATTTAATTCATTTTCCAACATTCCATTTTCCTCCAACAAAAAATTGAATATTCGTACTTGATTTTCATCATGGTTTGAAATAAAATCATTGGGATTTTAATTTTACACCTTTATATTTTCATTTTATTTGATAATTTAATCTTTTTAAAACACAAAATTATTGTATTTATTTTTAAGATATGTGAATTTCAAGGAAATTTCACAAAAACCTTCTTGAAATTGATCTCTATTAAACCTTAGATCCTCATAATTGAAATGGATAGAAAAAAAATAAGAACTATAATATCATTCCTAATTACTCTCCTTATATTTTTACATAATACATTTGGAAATCCCATCACTTGAGGAGGCTGATGAGAGGGATTCCTCACTTTCTCTTCATGTTGAAACTTTAAAACCCTTCTTCTTCTTCTTTTTGGGAGTGGGGAATTCCAGTTTAAAGTGTCCCTCATGTGTGACTTCTAGAAAATTAAAAATTACTTGATCATTTTTAAACATGGAAAATATATTAAATTCATTCCTATCTAACACATAATGTAGAGAATTCATTGATTTTCCATCAACCTAAAATGTCTCTATATCATCAGGGTTTTATTTTTCTTATTTTTCTTGAGTGGGGGTATAAACATGCATTAGAATTTTCCAAACCAGATATCCTATGATTATAAAAAATGTATAAATTATAGTTTTTCAATAATCGTAGTTTGATCCATTGAACTATGGAGATCTACCCATTGATCATCCTTCCATAACACCTTGGAAATTTGATATAGTGGCTATCTTAAAATGATTATTCCTTGAAAACAATTAAGGTTTTGAAATAAACGTAGGATCTGATACCATTTTTTTCTCTAACTAAACATGGAAGGGGGGGGGGGGTTAATTGTATTTTAAATAATTTTTATAAATTAAAACTTAAAATAAATGAATTAAAATAAATAAATTTATAAAATAATGTTGAGATAGTTAAGAATTGTGGAAATTAAAATATAACGAACATGATTTTGATAAAAGAGTTCAATAATAATCCAAAAAGGGATCCCTACATATCCTCCCCTCAACATATTTAAGAGGTTTTGTTTTAACCCTTTATTTTCAATGGTTGTAGCATGAAACCCAATCTCCCTTTCCTTTTAGTGACTGTAGAAATAAACCCATTTAAAAATGTAAGACCCTTGGTTTTTAGTAGTTGTACTGTATAACCCAATATCATTTTATTTTTAGAGGTTAAAGTAAGAAACTTATTATCCTTTTAGTATTTGTGAATCAAAATCTAATATTCCATGATTTTAATGGTAGTGTGAATTGAGCCCCTCACACTCAATGGTAGTGAGTACCCAATCCCTCACACTAAATGGTAGTGAGCAATCAATAAAATAAAAAATAAGTGACTTTATATATGTTATAACATTGTAAAACAATCTAAATTATACAGAAAAAATACAAAAAGAAAGAGTGGGATGAATATAGAAAAGATTATAAGAGATATTGATAAATAAGAAAAGTATCACAATAGAGCTCTAAAATGATCTTCAAGTTATCCATGGCCTTCTAAAAACCCATGGGGGTGTATTTATGGCCCCCAATGACTTTTGGATCATTATAGAGGTTTTGGAGGTTGAATAGTTCCATTTAGATGATAATTAAGGTTATGGGGACCACCACTAACAGATATATATTTTTTCTTCGTGAATGCCACTTGATAGCTACTGGGTGTCACTAGCTAGCCCATATCACCAGGATATAATATGTGTTCTGTACAGATCCCACTAATAATCCAAATTGATCCACCAAGTAACCACTAATACCTATAGGTGGATGAATTCAAGAAGTTCTTCCAAAAACCTATTGATTCCTCCATTTGTTCCTCCATACTCCCCTTCACTCGTCTATTTTAATTAGCTTCATGTTGAAATTTCTATTATTCTAAAATTGTTTTATAAAAGTTCAATGTTGTAATTAATATTATTATGAAAATTTTGATAATTTAATATTAATTTTTTAATCTTTTTGAACTTCATTTTAAAACATTGAAAATTATTTTGATACTTTTTTGGTATATTATTAAAATTTTAATGTTGAATATCAGTGTTTCATGGATCCTTGTATTTCTAATGCACTAATTAAGGGGGGGAACCAATCATTTTTATTAATTCCAAAATGTTTCTAAAGGAAACACCATTTTTTATTTAAATATTTAAAATCATTGACCAATATTAGTATCTTTAATTCATTGATCTATCTTAAATTTATCACTTGAGTTGTATTGATTTGTTCATTTTATCACTTGAATTTATTGTTCTATTTACTTAATTATTTTAATTATTTAATTTGATGTTTTATTTGTTCAATAATTATTTAAATAATATTAAAACCCAAAGATATATCTTTAATAATTGTATTGTGGGTTTAAATATTTAATGATAGTTTAGAAAAATGGAAATTTTTATGTAATTTTCCTCTCTTTAAAAATTTTCAACCTTGAGATTTGTTGAAATATGATTTACTTTCCCCTTAAGCTTCATTTAATTATATGATCCATTTTAAATCCTGAAATAATTAATATTAATATCATCCTTTTATTTTTATCTTGAGTTAATTATTTTATTAAAATAATCATTTAATTTAATTATTGATATTATTGATCCATTTATCTATTTTACTTAAAATATTGAATTGAATGATTTATTGATTTCACTCTATTAGGTGAGTTTTTTTTGTTTTATCTTTTATTTTTTTAATTGTGGATTTACATTCCATGTCTATCCTCAATACTTTAAAACCATTCATCAATTAAGGGGGATACTTTTAAATTTAAAATGATCCTAAAGAGAGACACCGATTTTTTGAACAAATTATAACATGATAAAATATATTTTATACTATAGTTGCTTTAAAAATTTATATTTAAAGAACATGGGTGTGTGGATTTTGGTGATTAAAATCTATTTTAATAGTTAGAATATTTTTAGTATTTTAAATTGGGAATGTTGGATTCATTTATTTAAAATATTTTTTTTCTCTTGAACCTCATTTAAAATTGTTTATATAATATTTATGTTTTAATGCTCTAATTTAAGGGGAGAAAAATATATATTTTTAATCTAAATTTATTCTTATAGAGTCAATATTTTTAGAAAACAATTTAAGCATGTTAAGATTTAAAAGTTATCTTTTTTTAAAACATTCAAATGTGTTTATTTTCTCTCAAATTTTAAGGAAGGATTTTTAAAGTTTGAATACATGGAATTTATAGTTTTTAATTTTATAAATATGTTTTGAAAATTTAAAGGTTTTCAATACTTTAAATTTATTTTTAGTTTTAAACAATCTTGATGGAACATTTTGGGTTATGAAATTTTCATTTCCACTTTTTCTCTATTATGATTAGACCTCATATTATTATGAATTAATTAGCCTTATTTCTATAATCCTTGTTTGTGTGATTTATGATAATTACAATGGATGAAATAGTGATTAAATTAAAGGTATGATTTATCTAATTCATTTTAAACTTATTTTGGGCGGAGAAGATTATGAAATATAAATAATGGCTATATTATAGTCTCTCAATAAATATTTTGAAATGGTATCAAATCTTTTTTTAATTATTTTAATTTCAACATTTTTCATTGTTATAGTTTTATATATTCAAATCGAGATATAGTTTGTACATCAAAGGACCATTTATATTGGTTTTATATAGTCAAAGTTATTAGTTTCAAATGTATCGTTAATTTTTTCAATTATTTTGAAAATTTAATGGTTTTGAAATTGAATTATTCTTGAATTATTGATTTTTAGTGATTTTAAATTTTGGTTAATCACAATGGTAGAGAAGTTTTGAAATTAAATTATTGATAAAATAATTTTTGAAATAAAATGATTGGTTGAATTGAATTATATAATATTGAAACTCTTTTTATTTATATTAATAATAATTTCATCAAGCCCATTATTATATTGATTAATTGATTAAGTGTTTGTGATCATAAAAAATGGGTATAATGTTGTACCTCACTCTCTTAGGTGATTTTAATGATAAAAAACACTCAATTTTTTTTCAAACCATTTCATTTCATAAATTTTAGAATTTCTTATTTATATTTTTTTAGAAATTTCCAGATCAAACAATGGACTCAAGAGGAATTTGGAGGACCTTCATGAAGTCCTCTACCTATAGGTGTTGAAAGCTACCCGATGGACCACACTAGCTATCCGGTGATACCTGTCACATACATGATTTTATTTTCCAGTATTTATTAAATTTATTATTGATCCTATGTTTATCATGGAGTTTTTATAGGATTTTTGGTTAAAAAAATGGGATTTTTTGGGTTTACAGTAGGTGACACATGGTTGGCGCACGACTTGTCAAACCATGTGCCATTTCCCAAGAAACCATATTTCCAAAGTGACATTTTGGACCATGGATAATCGCATATTTGGCACACAGTTTGTAAATCATGTAGGATAAATATACAAAATTTTCTTCTTGGATAGTAAGGGGTGCATGGTTGTCATACGATTTTGAAAACCATGTAGGTAAATCGTGTGACTTGTTAAGGTCATTAAAAATTAAAAAATGATAGATGTGTACTCCCAACATTTAACCCAGAATCACCCATTTTATTCTCTACTCATGATTTCTAGACCTATGCACCTCCAACCCTTATCTTTACTCCCTATACCTCCATTTTTGGTGTGATTTTGGTAGAAATTCCTTAATAAACCTTCAAGTAAGTGGTTTTCTTCCTTGATTTATTCTCTTTTCTTGGTTTTTTCTTCTTCTCTCTTAGGGTTTAACTTCTATAGTGGTTTAAGTGATCTATTAAGTGTTGTACCTTATTATTTAGGGTTCAATATTTATATTTTTGGTTCAATCATGACTTTATAGGGTACCTTGGTGGGGTGGTTATGGTTTACCACTGATTTCTAAAGGTTTCTACACTTGAGGTAGGTGGTTCCATGATTAATCATTATTTAGTGTTTTTGATTTTCTTTTTCAACTTCTTAGTTATGTTCTATGCATTGAGTAAGCAGTGTGAAATGTGTTTGTGAAATGTTTTGAGATGCGTGTGGCTTGAACGTGGGTTTTCTAAAGGAAATTGGTTATTTTTATGTGTGTTTCCTTGTTTTCTTTCTTAAATGTGTTTTATAAATTGCGAAAGTTTATTAATAAATTATAAAAGTTGTATGAAACACATTTTAAAGTGGTTTTAGTGTGTGTATGGATTTGAAAGAGGTTTTGGGTTATGGAAATGGTGGTTTATCATGTTGTTATATTGATTGGTTTATGCATGTGTGAAAGTGAATCTTTATGCGATATGTGAAATGAAAATTGAGACCAAAGGGAAACCTAGGTATCTAGGTGGGTAGACTAGGACTGGTACACTTATTGAATTCTAAGTAACTTGACCCAAATTTATCTTAAAGGATTGATGAATACAACACTAAATAAATTATGATGATCAATGGAGACCACTTGGCCCTTGGGATATTCTCTCCTAGTGGCTCGTGCATGAGAATGATATGGGTTATGGATTCTATACCATTTTCACTGAGATATGAGGTTTCTAGTATCCCACTTTAGCATGTGCCTATAGGGTCTTCCCACGATTTAGTGATCTTTTATGATATTGTTCTTACCATCGACATATAGTGAAATTGATTGGTTACTTCAAAATCAAATCATGTTCCCCCCTTTTTAAAATGTTTTCTATAAAAAAATTCTAGCCTTTTTATAAAAAATACATGTTAATTTGTCTTATAATGTTTTGACATGGAATATATTTTATTGGGTGGGATCCTATTGGGCTTTAACCCACACCCTACATACACCTTTGAGTGTTTGCAGATATGGTTATATTTGACTGAGGTAAAGGAAAAATATATCATGATGGTGGTTTAGGTTGCTAGTGGTCTTCTTCTTGTAGGTGTTTATGGTGGTGTATTGAGGATGATATTCCTCTTATTGCATGGAGGTTTTGGGAATAATGCTGATTTTCCCTTTTTGTTGTAGTCTCTATTATTTTTATTCAGAGTTGTAAACTTTGAATCTAAGAATTGTTGTACCATGCTTGGTTATGATTATTAATCCTTTTGATGTTTATTATCATGGGTTTTTATGATTCTATAAATGGGTAAAATCATTCTGGTGATGTATTGTTGATACCCAAGAACTAGTTTCCAACCCGTGGGGATCGAGAATGCCCTTTGAGATATGCCATGGACTGATTTGGGAGTCAGGTTGGATGGAACACTGTATTGGTTCATGAAAAGATAGTATCAGAGCAAGTTATGATCTTTTTTGGGTTAAGTTATTTGGGGTGATTCGGGGTAGGATGGAGCTAGGATTGTTGAGGCTTGAGGTTTTGGTCATGAGTAGGGTGCCTAGCCATCACACCTCAGGACCGATCTTAAGTTAGCATGGGATGTTGATATTTTATTTGAGTTCTACTCTAGGTGAGACATATAGGATACATACTGTATATAGACATTAGGTGGGGGTGAAGTGGTTTGGTTGTTTGACTTGTTATTGAATTGTATTTGATTATGTTTTGATTTTAGGAAGTGTTTGAGATTTGTTGTTATTGATGAAAATTTTCAGAATGGTAGTATTGATGGATTTCTTTTCATTTGTTGCTTTTTTGTAGAAAAATTCCTCCCTGGAGAATTCCTATATATCCACAATAAGAGGTAAGAGAGAGTTATCCCTCACCAATTGATCAGAGGCTAGTGGAAGCTGGGGTTCGGGATATCCAAGATTTGGGATAGGGAGCGGTTTTTGTCCCTGCTCTAGTTAGAGAAGCTAAACCAGGTCCTAGAAAGGATAAATATTAGAAGTTTTTTAAGGAAAATCCTCTTTATTTTTGAGGTAGCATAAAACCTTAGGAAGTAAAGGAGTGTCTTGAGAAGATAGAGAAGATATTTAAATTCCTCTATACTCTTGAGGCTATCAGGGTTAAATGCGATTCGTACTTGTTGGAAGGTCCTAGTCGGAGGCTGTGGGACTCGATATTTCAAGATGGAAATCACAAGAAAATTGGTTAGAAAGACTTGAAAGTCATTTTCAGTGAGAAATATTTTCTTGATTTCTTGGGCTATTACAAATCTTGAGAGTTTATGGAGTTGATCTAGTAAAACCGTTTTGTGATGGAATATACTAACCATTTTTTTGAGTTAGTTTGGTACACACCCAAGCTCGTTTCCAATGAGAAAATGAAGTCTTAGAGGTTCGAAAAGGGTTTGCGGCCAGAAATATGATATCTGGTTTTTCAATTCAGGCTAAGTAACTATGATGAGGTGGTCGATCAAGATATGATAGTAGAGATTGACCTTAGTGACTACCCTGGCCTCCAGGGATCAATGTTAGCTATGGGTAGTTGAAGTTTGTAAAAAAAGAAGAGTAAGAGGGATGAGAAGGGGAAAAATGAAGGTGGTGGATCTAAACATCCTCCCTGGTTGTCTTTTTCTATGGATTCTGATGTTGGGTCGGTCATGTTCCATTAGTGTGGGAAGGCAGGGCATATACGACCTATGTACACATCTCCTCCCAAACCTTTTCACCAATGTGGAGTTATGGGAAACTTTTAGTATTTTTTCAAAGTGACGTGTCCTTATAAGAGTGGTGCAAGATATATGGATTTTAGGGGAAATTTAAGACCAGTTAGAACCATCTAGGTTAGTGGGTTCTTAGTTAGGTGGTCATGGAGACAAAGTTTGATCTTCATCTTAGAAGTGTTAGTTTAGGGTTGAACCATAGAACAGTGGTCATTATCAGGCTAAGGCTGAGGAAAAATATATTTATACTGTAGATGAGACAACAATGAGATTAGATATGGGACCTGTGAAAGTTCAAGGTACCATTATTATTTCATTATTCATAGCTATTGTTCAGTTTGATACTGGTGCTTCAATTTATTTTATTTCTTCCTGCCTTATTGATGTGCTAAAATTACCAACTGAAGTTATGTCATTTGAGATGGAGTTGGTGATTCCTCTTGGTAAGAAGTGAGAGTAAATGTTTAGGTGTCTTTCTTATTCACTCATCGTGTCAGGGGCCGAGTTAGAATGATATTTTCTTATTTTATAGATAGATCTATTTGATGTAATCCTTAATATGTATTAGATGGTGTAATTCTAAGAACACATCAATTTCTATAAGTGGTGAGTGGTATTTGTGTAACCTGATAGAAGTACCCGGGTTTTTCATGGTGAATGGGATCCTCAGTTAGGTCGTGATGGACCTCTACTCTCAGAATTGGGAAATCTCATTTTTTAGTTATCATCACTCATGTTGGAGGATAGTGGTTGTGCTCTTGAAGGTGGATTACATTTTATGGTGGATGAGTTCCCATAGGTTTTTCCAGAGGATTTCTTGGGTTTTCTTCCAGAGCAGGATGTGGAGTTCTCTATAAATTTGGAACTGGGAACACAACCAAAATCTATTACCTCATACCATATGGCCCCAACGAGTTTAGGGAATTCAAGTTACAAAAGACTAATTTAGAATCCAAAGGATTCATTCACCTGATCAACTCTCCTTGGATTGACCCAGTTCTATTCATGAAAAATACTGATGGATATCTTCAGTTATGCATTAATCACCTGAAGTTAAATAAGGTAACCATTAAGAATAAGTATCATTTCCCCATTATTGATGAATTTTTTTATCATATTAAGGGGTCAAGGTGGTTTTGAAAGATTTAATTACATTATGTTTATCACTAAGTAAGAGTTAGAGAGGAAGATGTTATGAAAACAACCTTACAAATTATGTATGACCATTTCAAGTATTTGTTCATGCCCTTCGGGTTGAAAAATTATCCAATGGTATTCATGGAGCTTATAAACATGGAGTTCCTCCAGTATCTCAATTCCTTTTTCATGGTATTAATGGATGAAATTTTTTTCTACTTAGGGACTGAGGAGGATCATGAGCTATATTTGAGAATTATATTGGGCACTCTTCGGGATCATCATCTCTATGCCAAGTTTTCTAAATTCACCTTTTGGATCAGGGTGGTGAATTTTCTAGGCCATGTAATCTTAGAGAGAGGAGTTTTTATGGACCCAGAGAAGGTTAGTGTAGTAATATTATGGGATAATCCAAAGAATGTTTTATATTAGAATATTTTTGGGCTTGGCTAGGTATTACAGGTAGTTAATTTTTGATTTCTCTTGGATTACTTCATCCATGACAATGCTCACCCAAAAGTGGGTGAAGTTTGAATAGTGCATGGAGTTCCAAGAATCCTTTGAGTAGCTTAAGTGTTGGTTGACCACAACCCCTATTTTTATATTTACAGAATCTATAAATGGATATGTGGTTTTTTGATGCCTCAGGTATGGGTCTATGGTGCGTGCTGATGCAAAATGATCATATGGTGGCTTATGGTTCTATCTAGATCCAAACACATGAGAATAATTACCCAAACCATGAACTAGAGTTAGAAGTGGTGATTTATTCATTAAAAATGTGGCATCATTATATTTTTGTTGAGAAATTTGTGATTTATTCTAATTATAGGAGTTTGGACAACATTCTCTCTCAAAAGGATCTAAATCTAAGGTAGTGTCATTGGGTTGAGTAACTCAAGGGGTTTGAATTTGATATATTACCCCTGTAATAGGGAATGTTTTGGTGGATTTATTGATCAAGAAATTCCCAGTGCAAGTGTTGAAGAAGTATAGTGATGGGTGGAATTTTATGGGGATCTATGCTCAAATGCACTTGGAGACCAAGGAGAAAAGTGGAGGTGTCTTCTTAGCTGGTGTTCAGCTAACTCCTTCTTTTCTAGAGTTGATTCAGTGGGATAATCTTGGTGATGAGTTATACCAGTAGTTTATGAATATTTTCAATGGTGGGGATATGAATTGTGATTGGTCATTGTCTCTCCAGGTAGTTTTGTGCTTCAAGGGTCACTTTGTGGTGCTATTTTTTTTGAGGAAGGTGGTGATGTAAGATATCCATCAGTCTCAGTGGCCCATTAATCTTGGTGCTACCAAGATGTACTATGATGTGAATCATACATTCTGGTGGATATGATTGAGGTGAGATATAGATAAATTTGTATCGTGGTGTTATATATGTCATTAGGTTAAAGCATAGCACCAAAGGCCCTCCAGTTTACTGAAATTATACCTATTCAGACCAGGAAGTGGGATGAGATTACCATGAGGTTTTTATGGTCTTACCTTGTAAACCCTAGGGAAGGAATACTATTTTTTTTAGTGATCGATCATCTAACTGAATCTTCCCATTTCATTCCGATTTGGGATTTAGCCAGGGTGGATGAGTTAGGCCAGTTGTATGTTCAGAAGGTAGTAAGGCTTCATGGTGTACGATTGGATATTGTTTCTAATAGGGACCCCCCATTTTACCTTTTAGTTTTGGGAAGGCCTTCAAAAGGAAATGGGGTCATATGTCAAGTTGAGTACAACATACCATCCTCAAACAGATGGTTAGGCAGAGTGGGTGAATTAGATTTTGGAAGACATGATCCAGGAAAGTTTGTTGGAATTATGTGGTTCATGGGATATAAATTTGGAATTAGTTGAGTTTTCATATAAGAATATTTTACAATAATCGATTTGAATGGATCATTTGAGGCACTTTACGGTTGGATGTGTTGGTCCCCTTTATGTTGGGATGAGGTGGGTGATTTTTGGGACTAATCCTTGTGCAAGAGACTTATAATAAAGTCAAATTGACTAAGAAGTGCTTGTTAAAAACTTAGATTTGTTATAATTCTTATTATGAAAAGAGGTGCTGAGATCTAGAGTTCTCTGTGGGTGATCAAGTGTTCCTAAATATAGAAACTCACTTGGGTCATCATCGTTTGGGAAAACAATAAATTCTAATGATGAGGTATCTCAGACCTTTTGATATTACCCAATGGATAAGTAAGGTGGAATACAGGTTAGATTCCCCCCTCAGTTATCATAAATTTATGAATTGATTCATGTATCTCAATTGAAAAAGTATAACCCAGATTCATCTCATGTGTTGAATTGGAAAGAGTTGGATTTGGAGCATGATTTATCTATGTTTGAGCAGCTGGTGCATATTATAGATTCTCAAGTTAAAGTTATTATTGGGAAGTCTATTCTATTGGTCCATGTTATTTGGCATCATGGAAATGATGAACATGATAATTGGGATTGTAAGTATTGGGTTGAAGAATAATATCCATTTTTATTCTCTAATCAATCTTTAAGTTGACTTTTTAGTGGCATAATGTTTCCATGGTGGGGATAATTTTTCACATCCATGTTTTTTTATTTTCAGGTATTTATTCTATTTATTATTTATCCAATGTTTATCCTTGAGTTTTCCTGGGGGTTTGGTAAAAAATGGGAGTTTTTGGGTTAATAGAAGGTGTCACATGATTGGCACATGACTTGTCAAACTGTGCGCCCTTGCCCAGAAAACTGTGTGGCCAAACCGTGTGGGTAAAGCATGCAGCATGTCCAGGTCATTAAAAATTAAAAAACAATGGATGTTTCATATCTGTATTTAACCCAAAATCACCCATTTTCTTCCCCACTTAGGATTTCCAGTCCTAGGTGCCTCCAACCCTTCTTCTTTCTCTCTTGGTCCTCTATTTTTGGGGTGATTTTGGTTGGGATTCTTCAAGAAACCTTCAAGTATGTGTTTTTTTCCTAGATTTCTTCTATTTTCTAGGGATTTTCTTCTTCTATCTTGGGGTTTAAATTCTCCAGTGGATTGAGTGATCTATTTAGTGCTGTAATTTGTTATTTAGGGTTAAATACTGATTTTTGTTGTTAAATATTTTCTTTATAGGGTTCCTTGGTGGCGCAGTTGTGGTTTAGCATAGATTTCTGGAAGTTTCTACACAGTAGGTAGGTGGTTCCATGCTTAAACATTATTTAGTGATTTTCATATTCTTGATTTTCTTCTTGGTTATGTTCTATACATTGATTATGAGGAGAAAAATGTGTTTCTTAAAGGATTTAAGATGTGTATGGCTTGAAAGTGGGTTTTCTAAAGGAAATTGGTTGGTTTAAAGTGTGTTTCATAATTATGTTTCTTAAATGTGTTTTATAAATTGTGCATGTGGATTAATAAATTGTGAAAGTTGCATAAAACATGTTTTAAAGTGGATTTGGTGTGCTTTTGGATTTAAAAGAGGGTTTTGGTTACAAAAATGGTGGTTTATCATGTGTGTTATATTGATTGGCTTATGCATGTGTGAAAGTGTTGCTTTATGTGATATGCGAAATGAAAATTGAGAATTAAGGGAAACCTATATATCTAGGTGGATGGAAAAAGACTAGTATTCTAGATGAATTAGAAGTGTCTTGGCTCAGATTCATCTATCAATATTGATGATTACAACACTAACTAAATTATGATGATTATTGGAGACCACTAGGCCCTTAGGATGTTCCCTTCTAGTGGAACGTGCATGAGAATGATGTGGGTTATGGTTTCTATACCATGTTTCATCAATATATGAGGTTCCTAGTGTCCCATTTTAGATAATTCCTACAGGGTCTTACCATGAATTAGTGCTCTTGTTTGATATTGTTCTTACCATCAACATATAGTGCACTTGGTTGGTTACTTCAAAAGTAAAGAGTTTTCCCCTTTTACAATGATTTATATAAAAAAATTCTAGTCTTTTTATAAAAAATTACTATTAATTTGTATTATAATGTTTTGGAATGGAAGGTATTTTATTGGGTGGAATCCTAAGGGGATTTGGCTCAGAACTTTCATACACCTTTGGGTGTATGTAGAATTTGTTATGTTTGGATCATGAAAAGGAAATACGTATCATGATGGTGGTTCAAGTTGCTAGTGTTCTTCTTATTTCAAGTGTTTATGGTGGTGGATTGAGGATGATGCTCCTCTTATTTAATGGAGGTTTTGGGAATAGTTTTGATGTTACCTTTTTGTTGTAGTATCTTTGAGTTTTGTTTAGTGTTGTAAAATTTGGATCTAAAATTTTTTGTACCATGTTTGGTTATGATTATTCAACCTTGTGATGTTTATTATTGTGGGTTGTTATGATTATATAAATAGTTGAAATTATTCCCATGATGTATTATTGATACCCAGGCATGAGTTTCCAACTCGTGGGGATCGGGAACACCCTTCGGGCCATGTCATAGACCGGGTCAGGTGTTGGGTTAGATGAAACTTCGACTTGGTTCATGACAATACCCACCTACCATCTGATGGAATTCTGGAAGAAAAAAAATATATCCATTGGTGTTTGTCCCCAAAACCTTAATTATCCTTCGAATAACTATATTCAACCCCCAACATATCTATAATTATCTTAAATCCATTGGAGGCTATATATACTCCCCAAGGGTGATTGGAAGTTCATGATTACCTTGAAGATCATTTTAGAGATCTATTCTGCCACTCTGCTTCATTATTAAACTCTCTTGTACTATTGTCTCTCTTCCTCTGTCACTTTTTTATTGTATTATCACAAAAATATTGAGATCGTTATTTAAAGATATTGTATATAGTAAGTTAATTACTTTTTCTTTTCATGGGGATCACTACCATTGAGTCTGAGGGTTTGGGTTCTCATTACTATTGAGTGATAGGAGGTTGGTTCACACTACCATTAAAAGTGTTGGAGATTGGGTTTCTTGGTACAATGAGTAAAAACAAAGGGTCTCACATTTGTAAACAAATTTCTTTTTATAACTGAAAAAAGCAAGGCAGATTGGTTTTCTTAAAATAACCATGGGAAGAAAAGGGTTTAAACCAAAACCTCTTAAGAATATTGAGGTAAGGATATATAGGGATCCCTTTTTGGATTATTTTCGAACTCCTTTATAAAACTCATTTTCCTTGTCTTTTAACTTCCACTGAACTTAACTCTCTTAATTTTAATTTATATATCTAATTTTATTAATTTATTTATTTTAAGTTTTAATTTCAAAAATGTTTTTAAAATAAAATTCACCCCCTATTTTCATTTTCACATGGACCAACATACCAACCCCATAAACTCACTAGCATCTATGCCCAAACCCCATAATTGGAAAATCACTATTAATGAGAAAAACCTACTCACACCACATCTAATATTTTAAAATTGAGTCTACCATCACATTATATATGAAAACAACTCACAATGGAATAATCATAAGTCTAAATCGGAGTTCAAAAAATCAGATATAACTAATTGGTGGCTCTAGGAGAGGTACATGATGCGTTGGTTTGGAAAACCCGGAGTGTAGGTCTAGATATGTATTTGGGTGTGTACTCCCTATACACGTTGAGCATGTCAGATAGAGAAAAAATGTGCAGGTTAAGTCACATGTAATGTAGTGAAAACCAATATCCTATGCATGTACTCCCTATACACACCAAGAATGAAAACTAGGGTTTCACAACATGTGTGTCATTACATATAACCTGTGATATTTTACTCACCCAAAACCCTAGCTATCACAGTTCTCGATATACAAGGTGCGTGTTCTTCCAAACTATACACCGTGTAATCAAGAACTTTTCTAAAACATGATACATTCATAACATCATCCAATTTTCCACTATTTATTTAGATTTTGAATCACAGTGCTCAATATTCAAGGTTCGTGTTCTTCTGAACTATACATTGTGTAGTCAAGAAATTTTCTAAAACTTGATACATTCAACAAATCATCCAATATGTCCAATATTTATTTTGATTTTGAATCTAATCACGCCCAAACCTTCACCAAACTCATCATTCATGGATCTACTAGCATTGGAGACCATTTTATGGCCACCCATTTCCAAAAATGGAATCCATTTATTGAAGCCTCATCATCCCACACATCTTTCCTCAGGAAGAATCTAAACCAAGTCACCCTCCAAAATATTTCCACCATAGTCATCTATGAATAATTCAAGATAAAAGGTATATGGTTTGCTATGAAATGACGCAACATGAATTTGGATGTTTGATCATGATTTTAATGAGAACAATAATAGTCAAACCACCAACTACATCAATGATGATGATGGATGACATGAAGAATGGTGGGTCAAAACCAAATAAGAATAAAAGTGAGTATCATCAATGTTTATTGAAAAACCAACCATTGATCATAGATTCCAAAACTAAAGAATTCAATATAAGATCACATGTATAAGCACAAATAATCCAAAATCAAAAAACTGAAAATTGAAAAATTAGTAGGTCCATGCTTGAATATTAAGAAATAAGGATATATCGCTAATCATGATTAGGAAAACATAAGTAAGAGAAAAAATCAAAAATAATGTGGCCCTAACTCAAGGATGGATCATTCATTAGAGAAGGATTCACTATCAGACAATGTCATTGGAAATACCATTGTGTTTATTATTGGATCCATCAATTTTCATGATCATTCACCAATGATTTACTCATAAGGGATCTCTCCCAAACTCTTACAAGGCTGTGTAGATAAACCTAGAGTTTTTCCTAATAAACACTTAAATATAGGATTTATTTGGGTATAATAATTAATTATTTAATTAATCCCCCTTTTTAATCCCCTTGTGATCCTACACCATCAGGGGACTTGATGAAAATTAAAATTACATTACACCTAGGGTAAAACCCACATCCTGAATTCAACTATGGTATCTGTTTTCTTATTTTGAGATTAAATTCTGAAGAAAAATAATAATTTACGAATATTCACATGTTTGAGTATTAAGAAATATATTGTTTTTAATATATTAATATCAATTATCTAAAATATCTATATCTCTATGAATAAACTCAAAAACATAATTAATAATACTTAAAATATTTAATAAAATAAATAAGAGTCATTAAACCCTCCAAACCTTAAAGGATTCTCACCCTAAAAAATAAAAATATACTCAACTAGGTGAGGTTAATGAGTCTATATTTGTATCTCACACTTGTATAAGATCACTTATAGGTTCCCATATATTCAAAGGATGCATACTAGTGGATTATCCTATCCAAAAAGGGACCTATCTTATCAGTTTTCAATTGATACTAATAACTATAAAAGGTGTATCTATCCTCAATGTCCAGATTTCAAAATTTAATTATGTGTGACTGATCACACACATATCTCCTTAGCTGTGAGACATGTAAGACATCATGTACTCAGTCCAAATATATGGGAAACACTAAGAAGTATGCAACATAATTTACCTTTCATAGAATCTATAATGGAGCAATGAATTAGGGGGAAATCTTACCTCCCATACCAAACCTCTACAAGTTTCACCAAGGAGGGAATTTCAGGAACACATGGCCTCTATCCTAAAAATACAAGGGTTTTTATCTATGATATTAATAGAACGTATGATGTCTTTGAGTAGTCCTCATGTGTTCTTGGATCACATGGATTTTTTTTGTCACCCACTCCACTATCTCTAGATCTATGAGTGATGACTAACATGACTCTATCTATCACATGGGTGACCTACAAGGCCTCCCTTATTGTTCCTAAAATGGTTAAATTCTTATCATAGAGTGATATATATTGTTTTAAGAAAAATCCATCTTTGAAAAATAGTTCTCCCAACTTTGACCAAAGTCCAACATGCAACCCCTCAACATGTTTTCAAGAACCTGAATGGTCTCCTCTGACTATCCATCTATCCGAGAATATAATTTTGTAATAATCTATAATAAATTACAAAACACTTATTATAATACCATTTAAAACTAGGACATGAACTAGGAAACTCAATCTGAGTTGACCATTGAGGATACCCAGTAAATCCGAATGATATTCTACACATGAAGGAACCCCAAGATATCCATTGAAATCCACTCTCGGATAGTGAGGAAGTGGGATGAATTGTCCACTTGACTGGTAACCACCCAGATAACATCATGGAATCTTGATATTTGTGGAATTACCATCAAAAAATTCATTGATATGACATCCCAATTCAATTCTATAACCTAAAGGGGTTAGGAAAAACCTGTAGGGACCTAGTGCTCGACTTTCACCTGATGAACGGTGAGGAATTGAGAAATGAATTCAGTAACACTTAAATTTATTCATATCCACCATAATTGGTATTGAAGGCCTTGGTATATTTTTTCTACTCCAATATGTATTTCTAATGGGGAATTATAAAACTCTCTTGGTACCTCCCCTCATAGTGAATCTATGACTACCATCCATCCTAAAAAATGAATGACATGCTCCCCACATTTAGAGAATCCATATTATGCATCTCTTAAGAATACCTATTTGTAAAAAACTTTACAATGGATGTCACCAAGATGATCTTCAATCATAAATTGAAGAAGAAAATTATTAACTACTATCAGTCAGTGATAATATGCTCCTCCCTCATTTACTAAAGATAACTATAATTAGGCCAACTGCTATGATGCCTCTCCTAGAAACAAAGAACATAATTTCCAACTAATTGAATCAACCATCACTTTTTCCTTATAAAAAGTTTATATTATCTAAAATTCACATTCCTATATGAATTACAACCAATTTATCTATCTCAAGTTCATATATTTCTATGAAAATATATACTTGTAACTTGGATAGTCTGAGTAGACCATAAATCGATCAATAAGAAGGTAGTTCCACTAATACTTCAGGTCAAACACTAGAAATTCCATCTACAAGTCATGTTTCAAATAATTATACTGATTATGTATCATCTACCTAAACCCATAATCTTTTACTTTTTAACTTTTAATCAATACATATATGATCCCATAGCTTCTGAGCCATTGTAGAATACCATTTATTCAAATCTCTCCTATAATAGTCTCAAGATAGGAGTGCTAGTAAACCTCTATCTTTTCTCCTCAAAGTACATATTAAATTTCTCAGACTTAGTAAATGGGTACCCTTATTGAGTCAGAGCAGTCAAGGGTCAAACAATCTTGGAAAATTCTACCACAAACCTTTGGAAATTTCCAACTAACCTAATGAGACTCTCCATCTCATTCACACTATTGGATGGATCCCAAGATTTCACCACCTTGATACTTTTTTTATCCCATGTATATTCCCACCTTTATGTTAAAATTTATTAGAAATTAGACCATTATAATATAGAATTTACTCTTTGAGAGATTTTTGTAATGTCGATGCCCTAAAAATTATGTCCAACACCATTATTAAATGTTGTGCATGCTCGACCTCTAATATCAAATAAATAAGGTTTTAACTAATGAAGAATATCACAAATAAATCTAAAAAGGGTTGTAATATTAGATTTATGAGTCTGATAAACATTTATAAGGTGTTTTTCATGCCAAAATGAATCACTAAGAATATATAATGTCTATAGTTACATCAAGACACCATCTTTAGGATATCCTCCTCTAAAAACCTCAAATAAAGATATCGAAACCCGAGATAGATATTCAAGAACCAATTTTCCTCTTCAACTGGTTGAAGTGACCATAGATCCAATGGATATGGACTTTTTTTCTTGATTTTATCCTAGATCAGATAATTATATTCTACATAAAGCTTCAAGATCCCATCATAATTCTTGGAAAATAAAATCAAATCTATCCAAGGGGGCACACTAGGTAAGATAAAACCTTTTCCATAATAATACTCCAACTACATCCTCTGAGCTCAGTGATTAACAAGGTCTATATAATAAGTTGAAGATGAAATAAATGTGGTTATCGGGTGAAATTTGATATAGAAATCAACCTCCCAATAAGAAATTAATCTAAACACATCCTTAGAAAAAATGTCCAGGTATTCCTCCACCACCACTAGAATTTGAGAGCTTGAAGCATTAAAAACACAAAGGTTCAAACTCGCTAACTTTTGGGTGATCATATAAATCCTCCCATGAACTATACCCAATCATATAAACCAGAAATTCCTCTCACACATGAAGGAAAACCTCATCCAATAGGCTTGAATGCACCTCAATCTTGAAAAAAATAGTCAATCTAGGAATTAATTACAGTGATATTTTCTATACCAAGGATGAAATCATACAACTTCATAGAATCCATAAAGAGATCCTAGATGAATATGTCACCACTAAGTGTGAGGTCTCACTATTAGCAAATGTGCATGATATAATGTTTTTACCTAGTAAGAGACTCATGTTCCATGAGTTTGTATAGAGGATTTATTGGCATCTAGAGTTCATAGAAAAAGGATATAATAATGAAATAATGGTTTTTTTATAAATTTACTAATTCTGATGTCATGGTGAAAAAGAAATACACCATACCTCAAATATTTTCAGGATCCTTTGGATCATAAGCCTCAACTACCTACTACTATTTATGAAATTGGATACCATACCTATGAGTCTGGAATGTATTTTCTAAAGGAGGTGTTTGTGTAAGTAGATCATATTTCTATCTTTCTCCAGTTCCATATCCTGGAGCACCACCAAATCCTATACCAAAAAATCATCCTTGAAGTCTAGATTGATGACATATAGGAGGTCCTTGGTCACATTTCTTCCTTTAATGAATGGGAATATCAATTTTCTGACCACCATCAACTATGTGATGGGTCAATCATTCACACGTTATGGGACCCCATACCTAAAAGAAAAAAAAACTACCATCTCTTCACTATTTGGACCCCCTCCATGAACTCTATGATACTAATACTATATTATGAGACTGAGAGAGTGAATTATTATTTAGAAAAGATTCTACCTACCGATACCTGCTAGTGGGGTCTGATGACTCTACCCTAGGATATCCACCTCCAGAACCAACAACTATCCACACCTCAACCAAGAAATTACCTATTTCCGAAGTTTTCAATATAAATTTAACATAGGTGGGGATTTATAGAGGTACTACACCATCTTGGATCTCCATGTAAAGGTTGTTCTCAAACTTTCATACTCAGAAGAACCCATAATATATCATATCAAGGGATTATCATGTGAGACTAGTAAATAGTGATTCATATCCTAAAAAATTAATGGTTCCCTATCACAACTCTAAAAGCATCAGGATATGAAATGAATATAGATTAATTGGGTAATAATACCCATGGAATAGTTTCTAAAACTCTACCCATGTTAGCTCCACATCATCATGAGTATGGGTGATCAATGACCACCAGTGAATCATTAAAAATTAATAAGGCTAGATTTCAACACCACCATATGTTCAGGTGTGGTTTGAATGAGTCAAAACACACAAAACACTGAATCTAGATACTTCTACACTTCTTGAAGGTCAGGATCTCCTCAAACCACCATTATCTACCTATGGAATTTGTGAAACATACGTAAGCTACTTGCATCCTTTCCCTGAGTAGATGGAATAATAAACTTCTATAAATAGAGATAAACATCCACCTATAAAATAAGTGGAGAATATTATCATCACACCTTGATAATATAAATCAATATCTACTATCCTTGAGGGAATAAATCATGAACAATAGACTGAAGAAAAGTCTTATCACTCAACTAGTTATCTTCATGACCTTGCATCAGAATATGAGCTGGTTGTCTATGCAGTGGAATCCTATAATTCAATAATAAAAAACACAATAAAAACATAATATATTGGGTTATGGATCAATAAATATATAGAATAATCAATTCCTCATTTATATGGGTTTCACATACCATTATTTCCCTACAATTGATATATCAGTGCATGGAGTTGAGAAACATATTATCATAGTCCTAGTGAATGGATATGTTAGTCACCACACCAATATTGGGCTCCCTAATCTAAGATATAAACTTTTTATTCCTTAATACAATTTTCTTAATTACCAAACTAATACTCACAAGACAATAACCTCAAAAATTCATCCATAGGAAAACCTCACCCTATTAGCAATTTGACATTACACGACTCACCATAACCCTTATTGGGTGGTGGTAAGTTGAGTATGCCCCCCAAGCCTGTATCTAATAGGCATGGGGCTGGTAAATAACACCAAGTAGTCATGGAACTAACATTGGAGGCCTAATCCAAGTGTACTATTATGTAACACACACCTAAAAACATTCTATAAAAATACAACCAAATGTAAGTAAATACATGAAATTACTTATAGAATTCATAACTGAGTAGCAGTAAATAAAACATAAAGTAAATGGAAGAAATACACAAAAAATATAAATAAAACCCAACCTAATATTTTATAGAATATAAGAACCTTATCATGATTTTTATCTCCAAACACCACCAAATAACACCACTTCTAAATACTGTTAAGATCCACCCACTCCTGGATCAGTGTAACCACCTCCAAACAATATGTCATATACATAAGATATGATACATGAAGTCAAGATTTCTATGTGAAGGTGAGTATATAAACACCTATTAGTATAGCTAAAAAACCAAAAGGAATATAAAAAAACCAATAATCTCATAAAATAAAAACGAATAAAGAAATACCAAGATATACTTAAAGGAAACTAGAAATAAGGGAAAATCTTGATCCACACAGCCAACTATAAGTGAAAAATCACATACATATCCATGATTTTGAACCATCCATAACCAGTAAACCATCATTATCTATCTAGATTAGATGTGAGGTACTGTGCCTCATCGGTGTTTTCATGATCATCGAGGGAGGACCTACCTTGGGTGGAGAATCATAGACCTCTTAAGCTCTTAAATTGTGGCGTATCGACTTTGTAGATAGAGGAAAAAACCCAAGGTATGTGTGGGTGAGTACCAAATATATCTATATATAGGAAATGGGGGACTGTTATCTAGAATAAAGACAACATCTAGGGTAGTAACAACTATACAAAATCTTATATTACCACATCTGAACACTGTCATTAGCTAATTATTTTCAAAG
This sequence comes from Viscum album, assembly GCA_963277665.1. NCBI lineage: Eukaryota > Viridiplantae > Streptophyta > Magnoliopsida > Santalales > Viscaceae > Viscum > Viscum album. Next base: position 471,727,711 of record OY728132.1, read on the forward strand.
AGAACAACTTGATTTTACCACCTTATGTCACATCTCAGATATCTAAATTGAGGGAAAAAATCATATTCTATAAGAAAAAAACATGAAATGTAATAATAATTAGAAATAAGAGTATAAAAAAAGGATATATGACAAGTTGGTAGCTCTAGGAGAGGTATACAACATGTGGTTTTATCTTATATATCATGTAAGGACTGATAGGTACTTGAACATATACTCCCAATACAAGCTGAGTATCTTGTCTAGAGATACATGATGTGTGGTTAAGATATATGGTGTATAAGTATAACCAAGAACCTAGGTGTTTACTCCCTGTACACACTAAGCTGGATAGCTAGGGCCACACAATGCGCATGTCACACTACACAGTGCGTGATATATAACTCAACCAAAACCGGAGCCACTATAGTTCCTGATATACTTGGTGTGTGTTATTTTTAAATACATGTCATATATCTAGGTATTTTCTTGAAACAAAATACATTCAATGTGTCAAATATGGTGATGAAAAATATGAATAATGTTGGGAGAAAACCAAATAAACATCAAAGTGAGTATTATCAATGGCTATTGAAAACTCAGCCATTGATCATCAGTGTAAAAACTGACGAATTAAATAGAAATGAACATGTATAAGAATGAATAATTAAAAATCAAAATATGGAAAACTAATAAATTATAAGGTTCATTATTAAATTTTATGAATTGGTTATTTACTATTAATAATGATTAATAAAACATAAGGAATAGAAAAATCCAAAATAACTCCACCCTACCTCAAGGATTGATCATTTTTTTGAGGAAACTATCAGGTGATTTCATTGGAGATACCAATGTTTTAATCATTAGATCCAAGAATTTCTATCATCTTTCACCAATGATTTCCTCCCAAGGTATTTTTCTCAAAATATCACAAGGTTTTGTGGATATCCTTGGAGGTTTGTGTGAGAATTGACTATATAGATGAATTTATAGGGTTTAATAATTAATTAGATAATTAATTATTTAATTAATACCCATTTGTAATCCACTCAAAATTATGCACAATCCTAGGACCCAATAAAAATGAAAATTACATGACACCTAGGAAAAAATCCACATTCTAGATTCAATCACTATATTATGAAAATCCATTTATGAGGAAAGGAATAATTCATGAATTTGCACATATGAGAGAATTAAACATAATGTTATTTTAAATAAATAAATATCAGGGATCCATAATGACCGCATCAATATTCTATATCCATGACTAGAATAAAATATATATTTAATAATATTTAAAGGGTAAAAAAACTAAATTCTTTATACAACCCCTCTTAAATTATATCAGGTTTGAGAGTTTGATCGGGCTTTGATTAATTGATATTTAGGGGGTTCACAACATGGATTTTAGATATTTTGTGAATATTGACCTATCATAGCATGAACATGATCCATAATTCCGCTATTGATGGTTTTAGAAGTAATCTTGATGTGGTGATAGCTTGTTATGACTTAACCCAGTTTTTTCCATCCTAGTATAAATATAGAAGGCCCCAAGATTTATGTTAGAACCCTTCATTTTCTCTCAAACAAACAGTGACATGAGGCATGTTTTTTGAGACACTTGATTACCATTTAATAAAATGTTAATCATTGGTTTCATGAGATCAATAATTATTCCATCCGATATATCTGAGGTTTTATTCTTGTGATTCTGGACTCAAGATCATCACTTCTCCATGTTGTTCTTTCATAGTGATCATAGAATCTTACAATGAGTTATGGGATTAAAAAATTATCCTTATTTTATTCAAAAGTGTGGGATTAACATGATTTAACTTCTTTGGGTAATGGTTTAATCAATCAAATGAAGGCAGTAGTTCATAAATCTAAGGGAGAATAAAAATATAATGGGATTTTGTGATCACATGTGACATATGTTATAATTGGATGCCTCTTGATTTTTTATAGATAGTGTTCAATTGATTAATATTATTATTGTTTTTCCATAGAATGTATGATATTATTAATTTTTTTAACCAATGTAAAGATGGTAATATAAAGTAAATAATAAAAGAGGCATGTGAATCTGATTACTATTCTTCCTTGAAAACTATTGAACATGGAAGTGTTTCTCAAAGAATGTTTATAATTAATTCTTAGCTATTGTTAACAAATAATGTTTTGTTAATTGTTACTAAAACTATGAATAATGAATTTATTACTAAAATATTTGATTATGAAAATGATTTTTTGCTGATATTAAAGTGTTTAGGGATACTGGGAGCTCAACCATAATGTTATTACATGTTTTATAAGATGGTGTGTTTGATATGATGACCTTGGTTTCATCCTGAGTTTTTTGTGCTAAATGTATGTTTTATTTCTAAGAATATGTTCTCTAATATGGTATGTACTTTGCATGATTTGATATATGGTATTTTGGATGGTTTGGATATTTGTGAGGAATATATTCGTTCTTCCTGATTATGGTAGCAGTTGGATAGAACAAGTTGAGAGAGAGTCTTGAATTTTTTTATATGATTATATTGAGTTTTTTTATTGGTAAAAGTTAGGATCTAAGATATCATGTTTTGGATCAATCTTTTTAATGGTTGGGTTTTTTGATGGATTGTTATCATGTCTCCCAAATTCCTACTATAGTTGGCCTATAAACTATGAGTTCATATTCTTCGGGCTATTTTAGGCCGAACCCTAGAATAACCAAATTATGGAATGGTAAATGAATTATAAATAAACTCATGGGATTAGGTTTCATTAACAGTGGTCATGGAATATTAATTATGATAACTATGGGATGATTGGATTAATGATATGAGATATTGGGATAGAATCTAGAAATTGAATTATGAATTATCAAATCATGTTGTCTTGGGATGAAATAAAATTATTAATCCATGTTTGTAATAGAGTAAATTAATTATGGGTAATTTACTAGTCACTAAATGAAATGATTAAAGATGTTGAATCTTAATTCTTGTGTGATTATATAAAATCTAAATTCATGGACCTTGGAAGTGGTAGCCGAGTGTCACATGGGAATATAGATTCAGTTGAGTATAAGGATAGGTAGTTATCCTTAATTTTGTTGTGGGACATACTATTCATTATATTTTCTAATTTCATATGCTCCACCCCTTAAGTCAGGTGGTTAAAAGACACCCAAATGTCTTGGGTTCTATGTTTTTTCACTAACATTAAAGTTGGAAAGGGATTAAATGGATGAATTCTCCCTCCTCACTTCTCTCCCTTAAAAAATAGCATGATGATTAGGTGTATCTGAGCTATAATTGATTTAGGCATAGGGTATGTGTATACACAAGCTATGATGGATCTCAATTTTATTATACATGCATATATAGGCTGTAACACTTTGAGTTTATAGAACATAAATGTATTCCAACTATAGTGGTTATGGTTACTACATGTGTACTTGTATGGGATATGATGGATTGAGGAAAAATTCATGATATATGAGTTATAATGGATTTTGTGCTATTTACATGGTTATGCGATCTGATTGGGATATGTGTGCATAGGGTGCAGGATGAGATATTGAAGAGGTATGTGTGACATATATAGGGAATTACAACACATTATGTTTGGTGTTAGGGCATTGAAGTGACAAACCATCGGGGAAGTAGATGTAGGGTATCTTTAACCTATACATTCTTTTGAATTATGTCACATATTTGTATGCATTAATGGGTGAGTGAACCTAGATTATGATGGGATATAGTTTTATCAACTTAGGTAATGAGTTGTGTTCATTTATTTAAACACTAGGATTTAATATACTTCTTTCACATTTTCATGAGATATTTTAGGGTGGATTTTTCTAATCATACCTGTATACTCACCCCCACACATATATATAACTATTTTCAATGTTTTAGGCATTGGTTGGTGATTGAGTTGTGAATTAGTAGCTCTTCAAGTTGTTTAGGAGATATTGGTCCTTCATGGTCACAACCTAATTTTTTTTTCAGTATTTTCAGTTTATTCTATTTACATAACATTACATTCATGCATTGGATCAATTATTTATTTATGTTTTCAATTTTATTGGAGGATCTTATATTTTCTCTTATCCTTAAATTTGTATAACGAGGGAAATTCCTCCCAATTGTATGCATTTTATAAACTTAGTTATATTCACAAACCCATAACCTATTAGAGGTGGACTTAATGGGTTATTCTTATCTTGATTAATGGATCAATTTATCACTTTAAGGATAAACATATTATACATTTTTTTCTTCCTTGAGAGTCATCTACCAACATGAAAAATATTCATAAAATATCACTTGTAAATGTATTAATGTTATAATTTCATATCTGTATTTTTTATATCACACCACTACACACATAATTCCATATTCTATGTATATCACATCATTACTATTTTCTTCATTTCCCTTTAAATAGAATATAAAATTACTATAAAATAGTATATAATGTTTAGAATAATTCAAAATAATAATAATAATGATATCAAAATTATCACCACAATTATCATCGATAATACTTAGTTAATACTTCCAAAATACTATACTTTAAATATTGAAAAAATTCAAAGTTGTTAAAAAGTTTGAAATCATACTAAAAATATTACATAATTAATGGCTAATGATATCCCATAAATATCGAATTCCAGTTAGGTTTTTCAATATTTAAATTTGAAATACTATTTGAAACATGCATACAACTATAAAAATATAGATACATTATTTAATTTACAATAAAAATATTTAAAAAACATCAAATCTGATCATTAAATTTAATAAAAAAATTAGAATAAAATAATTTAGTGTAATAATATATAATAATATATCAATAATGATAGAAATATAAGAATATTCAAAAACTATAAGATATTTTTTTTTCATAATATAAAATTTTTATAAGATATAAATATATCATATGATAAATTTTGTATGAAATATTTTTCATATTAAAGAAAATATTTGTACAAAACACTACAAATTTGTAAGAAACATTTTTTTTAATTCTTATGAAAGATAACCAATCTCATATGTAAGAAAAACTAATCTACCTATAAAACAAAACAGTGTGTATGAAATAAATTTAATGTATGAAAGAAATCTCGAATGTAATAAATGATTCAATATATGATTCATTCAATAAAATGCATGATTCATCTTTATGTACTAATCAAGTCATTTTAGGTAGAGTATGAATCATTTTACTCCTAAGTATGAGTCATTTATATTTATGTATGAGATAATTAGACTTGTGTAAGTGTTTTTTTGAAAAATGTATGAGTCATTATAAAGTAAATATTTTTCATTTAACAATTAGTTTTTTTTGAGAAAGTAGACTTCATATGATACAAAATTTTTGTGAAATAAGAATTTAAAAATAATTAATGAAAAATTAATAAAAAAACCATATTTAATATGATTAATGAATAAGTAAATAATTTTGTGAGAAATTATAATTATCCATATGATTCATAACCTAACTCATACATGTGTGGATTTTCTATTTAAAATTTGTTCATAAGAAACATAGAAAACAAGAAGACTTTTCAAAAATATAATGATAACCAAAATAATAAATAAATGAATAATATTATTCCTAACTTTTATAAGTAGTGTAACCTTCAAACAATTTTCTATACTCATGTTAGATGGAATAAAATAAGTTTTTTTTAAAATAAATGTGTAATTCATAATTATCAAAACACAATCAAATAAAGTGGAAAGGGGGAAGTCTTAATTTTTCCCCTTTTGATAATTTAAATAACCAAACAAAAGGTTTTCCCCTGTTTTGTAATTAATAAAAAAATAAAATTTTAAAACAAACCAAAAAATCTCCCCTAAATTAAACATAAAGTTTAGTAGAGAATATCTTTCTTTAACATATTAAAATTAGTAACAAAATAATACTTAGTATATATAAAAAAACAAAATATCATATTTAGAACATATATGATTGAACATACTTGAATTCCAAGTAGATACCAACATACTTTGTCGATATTTCAACTTGTTAATAATAGTTCATAATGAAAACCACAATTAAAGAATATAATTTTTTCTAAATTTATTCATTTTAAAAATAGATATCAACTAAAATAAAACTAAATGAAAATTGTAATTACTCGAACTTTCTAGCTCATTACATTGAGGTAATATAGGTGGTAGAGGTGTACGAGGGAAGTCCTAAGGATTTGGAGATTAAGGGAGAGGTTAAAGATAAAAAATCCAGCTGAGAGTAGTCCTATGGTGTGGAGACTTGGCTGTGGCATAGTCCCTTATCAATAGTTAAGGGATGTGGTCTGAAGACCAAGGATATGAAATAGTAGTCCAAAGGTCAATTTTCACTAGTTTTATTAAAATCTACATATTTGTTCCATGTATCACGGTTTTAGTGTTGTATTTTATTAGGATATAGGGGATATAATGTAAGTATGTGGATGTGGCATGGAGTCTAGAGGTGAATTTTTGGGTGGTTTTGTCATTTTGTGGGGTAGTTGCGCCATGGAGATGTGGACACAACACAACATATTCATGGTTGCTGGGGGTCTGTAACATTATGGCCAGGGATACACTATGGTCACCCCTATTTTAGAGGATATGTTACAAGTTAATATCCATGAATCTCAGAGGAAAACTATATTAGATACGACATGGTCCTACCCACTATGTCATTGTCCCTTGTTTTTTCAGCAGTACTACAATGTGGTCATATAGGCTACATCATGGTATTATATTTTATAGAATGGGTAGGAATTCCCAGATCTGTTGAACTTCATCACTTTTCCAAACTTTCTCTCATTTATTGGGTGACATAATTGTGTCCCAAGGTGGTATTTCATCCCCCTTTTAGTGTATTTTAACCTCAGTCTTGGAGGAATGATCTGTGATGGTTTTTTGTAAGTCCCCACCTTATTTTCTCTCAGTTTCTTCCCATTCTTCGTCTATAAATTTTTATTTTGGGGAGAGTCTTTGGTTTTTGTGGATATTTGATAAGTTATTAATGTGGTTGTTTCATTTTAGATTATTAAGGGTTCTCTCCTTGCTTCTGGTGCTTGGTGGCTCACCTCTTGTTCCAATATTGTGAAGCAGATTAGAATTCTCTATTTGATGTAGGGGATACTCCATTTCTCATTTAGTTTCACCACACGGGTGGGGTTATACTCATGTTATATTTTGGTAATATAGTTTTATCATATTAATTAAATATAAAAACTGGTTTAAATTTAATTTAAGGGGAAGGGGATTTGAATTGCATGCATTTACAACTTTCAAAATTATTTTGATATTGCGATTCAACAAGCTTGACGCCTTGCTAAAAATTGTTGCCCTTGGGGGATTTATTTCCATTATGGTTGTTGTGTTATAGAAAACTTGTTTTTTTATCACTAAAAATAGAAATTGGATAATCACCTATATCCAGTTAATAATATGGTTTCCCTAAGAGATTTATATCTTGTGTGAGAATACCCATGAATAAAGAAATGTAATATTATGTAAAACCCATTTCTAAATATGAAAAATTATGTTTGAAAGTGATGTGTTATTATAATTTGGGGTTGCAATGTGTGTTTGTGATGTGGGGAGTTGATGTGATTTGTGGTTATGATGTGGGCATGTTATGTGACTATTGCGATGAGGAGTTGGTTGTGGCTATAAATAGTGTTGGTGTGGAGAATTTTTTATTGGAAAGGGGATGAGGATGCCAGGTTATTATGTTGTGTTGTTCTAGATTCCATAGTACTAATGGAATAATTTTTTAATAATAAAAGTTAAATTTCATGGGTCATATGGATAATGAAAAATTGAAATGGGAAGTATGACTTAAATGGTTGTTGCTTAATGTGATTGAAACAATCTTAAATAATGACATGAATTGGATAAAAAATGAATAGTCTAAATAAATGTACTTGGATGGTAATGTGAAATATTTAAAATTGGTTAACTTGAGAAAGAACATGAAATGTGGATTGTGGCATGTTTTGTGGTGTTGTGCATTTAATAGTGGTAGCGAAAGTGGCGTTGTTGTGAAGTTAGATAGTGATGTTATGAGTTGATTAGTGATTTAATTATGAACCCATAGGTTAGTATTTTGTGTGGATATATATATATATACCATGTATTTACTTGTAATTTCTATACTTACCCCACCCGCATCGAGTTCCATGTGTCGACAACCATATATTTATGGGGTGTTTTTCCTAATATCCTGGTGATGAGGATAGATGGTTGGCTATCCCCTTTTTCACAATCTTTCTTCTATAAAATGTTGGATTGAAAAGGCTGTGATGGGTAGAAGTTAAATGTAAATTGTCGTGATGTTTGATGAGATGGATTATAGTGGAGGTTGGCATGGTTGGAGGATGGGATAAGATTGGCGTCATTCATGTTCATGATACCCTACTATTCTGGTTATGGTTATGATGCAATGTGATGAACCAGGTATCTTCGAGAAAGATTTGATGTGATGTGATGTCCCAAGTGTTTGTGAGAGATATGTGAAGTGATGTGATGTGATGAAACAAGTGTATATAGGTGAGAAGTGATGTGATTTTATAGCCTTAGTGTTACAAATGGGATGTAATGTGATAATATATGAGGTTATATAGAAGAGATGGGAGCACCAAGATGTATAATGTTGGGATGTGAGAGTGGTAACCTAGTGGGAAAGTGCTATAGGGTACCCTTTATTGATATTCGTCATATTATGTTATTATAATTGGATGCAATATTTGGTGAGCATGACTTGGTGAGGATGAGATTGGATAGTTGGCATGTTCAGGTGTTGTTGGTTCTGTTGTTTTCTCAAGGGTACAATATTTTTATCTTTTCACATATACATGGGAGACCATAGTACATTCCTACTGAGTATACTTTTATTCTCACACTATATATATACAAACTATTTTCTGATTTTTAGGGGTCTTCATAGATCATTCTAGATATTTCTTGATTGGGATTTAGAGAGATTTTATATTTCCACCTTAGATTTTCTTTTGGGTATTGATTACCGAATTTCATCTGTGTCTATTTTATTTACACATGAATTATTAGATAGTTGTGGTTTTATGTTTATATTATTTCATGTAGTTTATTGATAATTGATAACCTATCTTCTTAATCCTATTATTATAGAGGTCAATGCCTCCCATTTGTGAGATTTTCATCCCCTTGATGCTAGTCACTAACCTGAGGCCTAATGAAGGTGGGAATCATGGGTCATTATATATATATATATATATATATCTCTTTATTTATGGCCTATTTGGGGAACCTTTTAGAGGGAGGGGGTTGTAAATTAAAATAAATCTCCCCCTAAAATTTATCTTCACTTCTGAAATTAAAAAACCAATTTGATGAGAATTTGAAGTCCTATTTGTATAAAATATCAAGAAATCCTCCAATATAGTAATTTAAAAACTAAGAGGCATGAAACCTATCAAGATATGTACAGAATCATAAAATTATTTTCAATATATCATGAGTAATCAATATATTAAGTACATTATAGTAAACTATATTATAAAAACATAATCATGTAGTTTGAAATATCTTGTTTAAAAATTTAAAAACTAACTAAACATCCATTATACTAAGTTCAAATTTAATCTTTTAAAATTTAGTTGAATCCAAAGGTTTGGTAAATATGTTATCTAAATGATTATCAGTGGAGAAATTTTCCAAGAATATTTCACCTTTATCAATATGATCTGTAATAAAATTAAATATAACATCTATATGTTTAGTTCTATAATGTTGTAATGGGTGATTAGAAATTTAAATAACATAAGAGTTATCATAATAAATTGGGATCTTATTAAACTAAAAATAAAAATTAGATATTTTTTTTAATTCGAAAACATTGAGAAAAATAATTATAGATTCTATATAAACCAATTCAAATATTGATAAACCAACTGATAATCACTTATTTAAACTCCATGAAATCAAAATTATTCAAAGAAAATGAAATATTCCCAATGTAATATTTCTATCAATTCCATATCCTCTAATTTTTTTTAATAAATAAAAAAATCAAAATAATTATATCCAGAATAAAAAATATAGAATTTATAGTTACTTTAATATATCTAATGATTAATTGAATATATTTTTAATGAATTTCTTTTGGATCAAATAGAAATCTAGCACACATAAATACACTAAAAAATATCAGGTCTAGAAACATTCAGATAAATTAGACCACTAATCATTCCTTTAAATAATTTAACATAAATATATTTTCCAGTATCAACTAAATCCAATTTACAATTAGTACTCACATGGGTTCTAAAAGTTTTACAAGAATCAATTCCAAATATATTTATTATTTCTTCACTATAATTTTATTTATTAAAAAACATTCCATATTTTCTTTGATAAATTTAAATACTTAAACATAATATTAGTTCTCCTATTAGACTCATATCAAATTTACCAATCTTTATCTTAGAAAATTCATTAAAAAATAATTCACTAGTTGAACCAAAAACAATATTATCAGTATAAATGTGAAGAATTAAAATGTCATTATAAATATTTCTAATAAAAAAAGTGGGATCTACTTTATAATAAATAAATATATTTTTCAAAATAAATTCATAAAATCTTTCATACCAAGCTCTAGGATCTTTATTAAGTCCACATACAACTCTTGATAATTTAAAAACATAATGAGTAAATTTTTCATATTTAGAACTTGGTGGTTGGTTAACATAAAATTATATATAAATAAAAATATTTAAGAAAGAATTTTTAATATCAATTTGATATATATTAAAACTTTAAAAATCTAAAAAAGATAAGAAAATTATAATATATTAAATCCTAGAAAAATTTACAAAAGATTCAGAAAAATATATACCTTATTCTTGAAAAAAACATTGAGAAACTAATCTTGCCTTATTCATTAAAATTTATCCAGATTTATCCAATTTGATTCTAAAAATACATTTAGTTCTAATAATATGTATATCTTTTTGGGGTTAAACTAAATTCAAAACATTATTTATAGAAAATTGATTAAGTCCATATTCCATATAAATAATCCAATTAGAATATTTCAATTATTTATTAACATTAGTAGATATAAATTCAGAAACAAATATAGAACTTGCACAAAAATCCAAAACATGTTTCTTAGTTTTAATTACATAATTAATATGACTAATAAATTTATCAATAGGTTGGTATTTGTGATTTTTTAAAGATCTATGATTAGATTGAGAATAGATATCCCCCCTGAACTGATATATTATTTTTTATCTTATCTTCTCTAAAATTAAATTCTATATATTCTTATGAAAAAGTTCTTTAAATAAGAATTATGTTTCACATTATCTTCATTAAATTTAGCATGAATAAATTCTTATATAATCATAGTTATTTTATTATTAACTCTATAATATTTAATAATATTAGAATAACCTAGAAAATTTATTCATCACAATTAACATCAAATTTTTCAAGATTATCTTTACTATTTAAGATAAAAAAACTACATTGAAAAATAACACGAGGTTTCTTCTATTTCCATAACTTATAAGAGTTTTTATTTAAAATATATCTGATAATAACTCTATTTTAAATATAAAATAAAGTAAAAATACATTTATCCCAAAAATACTTAAATAAATTATATTCAATTTACATATTCCTATCCATTTCAATTAGAGTTAAATTATTTATTTGAACAAATACATTATTCTAAGGAGTACTAGGTGATGGAAAATTATGTAATTAACCATTATTTTCACATAATATTTAAAATTATATGTTCTTAAATTCAACTCCTCTATCAATATGAATAATAATAATCATAAAACCTTTCCCATTCTTTACTAAATTAAAGAAAAGAGTTAATTAAGATAAAATTTCATTTTTGTGAGAGATAAAGTATTAACATGTGAATCTACTATAATCATATATGATAAATAATGGGTAAATCATTCTTGGAAGACTAGTAATTTGAGTAGGACTAAACAAGTCATTATAATCTAGTTGTAAAAGTAATTTAGAGTTCAAGTCCTTAACTAGTTTTAATGATACTTTATACTATTTTCCTTTCATACCAGCATCATAAACATAAAAAATTTATTTCTTTATTTCTAGAAATTATAGTGACTTTTTCATGCTTATAATGTTTGTAAAAAATTTGAAATTATCATGAACAAGCATTTGAAGTCAAAAATATAATATCAATCCGCACAATATTCAAACACTTAACACATTGAACTATTATCTCAATAAAGTAAATATAATTAATATTCTCCTTACGATTAGCATAAAATAATAAATAATTATCCTTAAAAAATAAACATTTATCCTTTTTAATTTTAACATCCATACTATGATCACAGTTTTAATACATTCTAATTAATTTATGTTGTAATTCAACAATATATAAAACGTTAAAAACAACAGTAGAGTTAGAAACACCAATTTCACCAAAACCTTTTACTTCACCTTTGAAATTATCTCCAAATGTCATATAATTTATATAACATATATTGTATGAAATAAATTTTGACGGTCCTTTGATCATATTACTAGTGGATCCACAACCCATGCACCATACGTCATTTTTGAGACTTTTAAATCATTTTTAATCATTTAAAAATTCTATAAAAACAAGTTAACTAATTATTTTTCATTCACAGATTCTTTACTATAAACAGTTTCTTAAGTAAAAATCCATATTTTAGTAAAATAGTTTTTCTATTTCTTTATATAATTATTATCTTTGTTTTTATTATTCAATATTAGGGAGTTTGGATTGACATTCCTCTTATTTTTTTCATTTAAAAAATGTAACATATGAATTATTATAATAAAATTTTGTATTAACATTCCTTTAAACTTTTTGATTATCCTTATGAGAGTTCCTTTTATATTGGTTTTTGAAACCTTTACTTTTAATTATTTTCTAAACTCCAGTGTAAAATTGAGCCATATATTCCTTTTCACATTCTTTAAGTTCATATTAAGAAGAGTCGGAAGAAAAAATATTCACAAATCTAAAAGCTACACATTTTTTTGTAGTTTCTTCTTCATCTATTTTCATTTGTTCTATATTATTTTAAAATAGTTAAACAAATATCTTATTAAGAGTTTATTACCTAAAGTTTTTGATTTTATTAATTAAAAAATTATTTTCATGTCACTTATTTGGTAAATCTCTTAAAACTCTTTCAATAATAATAGTGTTGTACAATTATTCTAAAAAAATTCATTCCATTTAAAATTATATTAAAACTATTGAATATATGGTTGAAATATTCATCATCTCCCAAATTGAAATATTGATATTAATCCTGAAGCATTCTATTCCTTTTCTTTGTCAACTTATCTCATCAAAGGTAAAAAACTTTCAAAATTACCTAAATTTCAAGAGTAATTTTACAAGAATAAGTATGACTAAAAAATTTATATTAATATCATAATAAATAATATTCATAAATTTATAATTTTTAAAACAAATTTTCTACATAACTTCCTATAAGAGTATTAGGTCTAGAATCAAGTAACTTATAAGGTTTCACCATAGTTATACAATTATAAATATTATGTTTATTATGATCATCTCCCATTCGATTATGACAATATTCAAAGTTTTCAATATCTAATTATTGTGGTTTATATATAATAAATCAATAATTTTAATAAGTTCTTTCAACCCTATAGATATTTCCCCTAAATATTTAAGTCTAGGAAAAATCTTAACACAATAAAAATCCACCAGAGTCAGATTTTAGAATATCAATGTGGTGTGAATATAAAATAAATAAATAACTATTCTTAATGGTTATAACTTTTATACCAATTATTAGATCCCAACCAAGATGGAAAATGGTCCGGAGGATAAATAAAACAATTTTAAAAATTGCAAAAAATAAAATCAATGTAAACATGCACATGCATGATAAAATTTGTAGTATAAATTTATAGGGAGAGAACACAATTTTTTATAGCATTTCATATCAAAGTAATCTTATTAATACCCTATTACAAGAAATCTTTTCTAGTGGAGTCACAATGAATAAAACATCTCAGACTTTTAAAAGGGGAGTCACAACCCATTACAACACTAACCTTTTACGACTAGTCACAATCAAAACATACCTTTTAAAAGGAAGTATAAACCAACTTTTAATTTTTAACTTGGGTTTCATAACCAAAAAATAAGAATCATTTTTGAAGGGAAAAGTATAAAATGACATTGTTTAATCACAAGTGAAGAAGATAGATAGAATTAAGTATAATGAATCAAAGAAACTAGTTCATAGAACCTCTTATAGAAAAGTTAAATAACATCAACTGGTTCTTGAGAAATGGATAGGTTCATCTCTTCAATGTAGTAAATATTTTATAGTTTGTCTTATTACTTAATTTTCATCTAGAAGTGTGAAAATATTCATATAATATCACTTGTAAACATATTAAAGTTGCAAGTTCACATCTGTAATTTTTATATCACTTCACTATACACTTTAGTTCACATTATTTTTATATCACATCATTACCATTAGATTTTATTCCCTTTAAATAGAATTTATAATCACTTTACAATATTTTATAAAAATTAAAAAAATTCAAAAGAATAATAATAAACATACCAAAATTTTATCCATATTTATCATCAAGAATACTCATTCATGACTTCCTAAATATAATCCTTGAAGTAATAAACTACTTTAGAGTTTTTAAATACCTTAAAATCATATTTAATAAATTCCCTAATAATTGGTCAATGATATATCATAAATATTAAAATCTAGTTTCCTTATATAATATTAGAAATTTAAAAACATTCCAAAACATGAATGTAGATACAAAAATATAGATACCTCATTTAATCTATAATAAACACAATAAAATAAATTTAAATATGATCACTTGGTTTAAAACATAATTTAGAAATAAAAAATTCGTTGTAATCATCTTGAAAAATATATCAAATATAATAAATAGATAAGAATATTCAATAACTATAAGATATAATTTTCGTAATATATCAAAATCTAATAAGATAAAATTTCATGTGAAAGAGTTTTTATATGAAATAAAATATTTTTCAGAAACAATATTTCTTCATATAAAACATTTTGTATTTCACATGAAAGATAAACAATATCATAAGAAATAAAAAATATATGTATGAAACAAAACTTAGAACAAGAATAAAATTTCATGTATGAAAGAAATCACATATAAAATAGCTACTTCAACACATGATCCATTCATTATAATATTTGAGTCCTCTTTAGATATTAAATGAGTCATATTAGATAGTGTATAAGTCATATTATTCCTACAAATGAAACATTTAATCTGTTATACAAGATATTTATACTTTTTTATGTGTGTTTTTGAATGATGTATGAGTCAATCTAAAGTGTGCATGTGCCATTTGATACTTAGATAATTTTGATAAAAAAATGTTCATAAGATCCAATATTTTTGTAAAATAATAATTTAAAAATACTTAAATAATAATTAATAACAAAAACTATATCAAATATGATTAATTAATAAGTAAATAATGCTATGAGAAATTATTATTCTCTATATGAGTCATAACCCAACTCATATTGGTGTAGATTTTTCTCTAAGATTAGTCCATAAGAACCATAATAAACAAAAATATTTTATAAAAAAATATAATGATAACCAAAATAATAAATGAATGAATAAATATTATTCCTTTATTTTACAAGTGATGAAAACTTTAAAAACATTTTTACTCATGTTAGAGGGAATAAAATATGATTTTGTAATTAAGTTAGGAATTTTTAATTATTAAACCATAATAAAATAAAGTAGAAATGACCCACTCAAACATAGAGAACCAAAAATATTAGATGAAACGACCACTCTAAAAGACTACGGACTATGGGAGTTAGTGATGAAAGAAGAAATGTGTTTATTGGATACCAATAGAACATGTGAGTTGACTGAGTTACCATAGGGGAAAGGATCACTTGAGAATAAGTGGGTGTTTTTTATAAAGTAATAATTTTATAGTAAGAAAAGTTGTAATGCATGAATGGGGGTGAAATGATTCCCACAAAATGATAGAATGGATTTATCATATATTTTCTCATTGGTAGTTAAGTATGATACTATCTGGATAGTGTTGAGAATGGTTATGTTTAAAAATATTCATTTAGAGTAGATGGATGTCAATATGGCCTTTATTTATTTAGATTTAGAGGAAGAGATTTATATGTTAAAGTCAATGTGTTTTGAGGAAAATTGGAACTAGAAATTAGTGTGAATTATAAAGAAAAGTCTTTATGGATTGAATAAGGTTCTTTGATAGTGGAATAATAACCTTGATACATTCATGGATTAATATGATTTAACTTGGCGTAACATGAATCATTATTTCTACTAGAAGAAGTGGGATGATGGGACCTTCATCAAACTTATTATGTATTTGGATGATATGTTGCTTGCTACTCTGAACATTAAGAAAATTTAAAAGATGACACATGAATTATCTGAAATATTCGAGATAAAAGATCTCAGAAAAGACAAATATATATTGTTAATGTATATTGAGAAAGATGGTAGTTCTATAACTTCGGTGTAATTTTAAAGGGAGTACAGCCATAAGTTAATTTAGAAGTTTGTAATGTTCTAATGTAAGATAATATCAACTCCACTAGTCGGATACATCAAGTTTTCTAAGTATAATGTGCCAAAATGTAAGATGAGGTGATTTACATGGAGAAAGTTTTATTTTCATTACCTGTTGGAAGCTTGATATAATCCATGATATATACTTGACTGGAAATTTAATTTATAATGGGAGTATTGAGCTAATTTATGTTAAATCTAGTAAGGGGTCACTGGGAGGCTATGAAGTGGATCATTTGGTACTTGAAGGTATTAGAAGATACATCTTTTTTTCTTTAGGGAAAATGATCCATTAAAAGGTTTTATTGATGTAGACTTTTCTAGGGATTAAGATACCTGGAAGAGAACCACTGTGTTTTTGTTTACCTATGGAGGAATGACCATCATATAGATTTCATGACTATAACCGGTGGTGACATTTTCCACAATGGAATATGAGTATGTATTAGAAACAAAATTGGAAAAGGATTTTGTATGATAACACAACTTGCTGAAGGAACTAGGATTATTTTAGAAGGGTGGAGTGTTATTATTTGATAATAAAATTTCCATCCATTTGGCTCAAAATCTAGTGTTTCATATAAGAATGAAACACATCTATGTGAAATAACACTTCATCTTGAAAATGTTATAGGAAATGGTGTTGGAGTTATGAAAGATAGTTAGGAAATAGATTCTAATGGACTTTATCACTAATGTGTTAGTCTAAGAAAATCTGAGGTAGAATTGCATCTTAATGGGACATAGGTTAATGTAAAGATAATGTAGAATACTAATAGTTATTTTTTTTATAAGTGGATGTTTTTTTCATAAGGTTAGAGAGTTTTTATATGTTCTTTTAAGGAGTATTCAAGTGGGAGATTATTGATAGTGTGAAGCCTGTTTTTAGTTCACCATACATAGTTCAATATATGATGGTTCAAATTGATGTTTAGTGTATCAGAACCATAATCTTTCTAGTGGATGGTAGGTTGTTCAGATGGTGATACATTCCAATGGTGTGTGTACTGGTGATGGTATATAGAGAAGGTGAATGAAATTTACTGGTATAAATGTAAATTGAATTGTTTACTAAGACATGTATTTATATTTAAATTATTACTGGAGATCCGTAGTCACTTTTATAAATGTGAGGGGTGGGAGACCTTTCCAAAAATAAAAGGATGGTGAAGCTAGAATGAATGACTAGATTCTTCCATAAAAGGAAATATGGGACTATGGGCATATTGATTCATATATGATATAAGATCAGAGAATTATAGGGGATTTAATCTCTGTAATTAATCTTTACTGACTATTTTTTTTTCATTTGAAGTATAATTATTATAGATTCCAATTATAATGGAAAAACAAGCAATATCTCCATCATTGATATAAGACACATTGTATGAACCATGAAAATTCTTTTATCCTTTCATTTATCATTTTATCTTTAATTATTTGAGGTGTGAGTTTTCTTGAGTGTGTGTATGGTTTGAATTGGTGTGGTGAGTAGGGTTCATGGCTCCATATCTTTTGGAACACCAATCTTGAGATAGACCATATATATAACCTAGTTTCAACTACATGAAATTTTTCGATGGTTTTTCAATTATTAATCAAATTCTGGGTTGGATTCCTAATGAAAATACTTTATCTAACCACACATGTACTCATAAATAGATCCATTAAATATTATTGGTCAAATAAAATTAGAATTCTCTAATGTTATTATTGGTAAACATGCCATATCATAAGATATTTACTCTTCTACAAAGTTAGTGCAAGTAAAATATAGAAACTAGATTTAAAATTAAAAGGTGGGATATAAGATTCAAGAATAATAGTATTGCTCTGATACCAAGTGTTTTCCTAGAATAAGTAAGCTTCAAGACTGGGGGATTAAAGTATTAAAGAAAGCATTCAATTTTTTCACTCACAAATTATTTTTTTTCATAAATTGAAAAACTTTGAATAGATAAAAGTAATAAAAACAATAAAAATATAAATGAAATAAAAAACCAGAAAATAAAAATTTAAAACACTTAATCAATACAAACAATTAATCACAGTAGGAATAATAACTATGAAAGAAAATCAATAAAGATTATAATAATAAGAATTAAAGTCTTTTAAATGTAATATAATGGATATAACAGTTCCTATCAATGGAACTCTTCACTTTTATTCCAATGTTTTAGGAAGGTCAATACCCATGCCTAAGGGATACAAGCTCCAAACCTAGAACTTATTTGATTAAATTGATTATAAGTTACAATTTTTGAACTAGGAGGTTCTTTGAAAAACTCATCAGTAGTAGAAAACTTTATCCCCAGGATCCTCTTTGGTCAAAATGACCATCATCAATTCCAATACCCAGACTTCCTCAAACGATCCCAATAAAAAGATATAGATTATATCCCTAAAATATCTTCAATCACATAGGGTTGGAAGAAACAATTTCAACAAAAAAACTTAAAGATTTTATAATAAATCATATGAAAATAAAATTTATATACAAACACACTAAAATAATTTAAATTGAGAACTCTCAATGGCATGAAGTTATTGAATATATTGAAGATTTTTTTTTACAAAAGTGATGAAACCATATACCATTCCTTGAATCTTAGTCTCTATTTAAATACCTCATTGTAACAAACTCCCATCAGTTCTTAAAGTATGGTTAAAATAAACATAAAATATTTATCCCAACTTCTATTGAATTCAATTCAATGTAACTTCGTAAAGTTTAGGAACATAAGTTTAGAATTCATCTCATAAGAACTTATTAATCATAACTTATTTTAGAATGAAAATAGACCTTGAAAAAATTCAAGTACATGATGAAATTGAAATGTATTGTGATTAATTTTTTTGTAGAGAATTAATTTTTACTTAACATGGTGTAATAGGTAGAGTGGGTTATGATACCATTCCCCAATCTTTTTGATAGTATAGAAATTATTGACTCAAATATTCTCTATCATGATCACATTAATGTTTTTTAATATTTTTACAAGTTTATTTTATACTTTATTTTAGATCACTTTCAAAATTTTATAGGATTCAAACTTATTTTTCATAATATACACATACCTATATCTACTGAATTCGTCAGTAAATTTAATGAAGTAATAAAATTCACCTTGAGATTCTTTACTTATAGAACCACATAAATCAGTATTTATGAGTTTTAATAAATCATTATCTTATTTCTCTTTATCCTTAAAATCCATTTAGGTCATTTTCTTAATAAAAAATATTCACATACATCAAATGATTCATAATAATTTGAATCAAATAATATATCATTATAAAATTATTATATGTGATTATAATTTATATGACCTAGGTGACAGTGCCAAAGATAAGTGAAATTTAAATCATTAATTTTGACTTTATTATTATTTACATTATAGATAGGCTTTTCATGATCCAATATATATAATAAATCAAACATTTTAGTAGAACTATAACACATTTCATTAATATAGATTGAACCATAGTTACTCTTTATTATAAATAAAAATATCACCATATCCAGGAAAGATAAAAAAATCAAATTTATGTTTATTGATGGTACATGATAAAAATTTCAAGAAATAATGACAATTAACTAAGAATAATTATATCTACTTTCACCATAAATAATACATAAACCCTTCCTCCATTTCATTATTGAAGGTACACTTCTCCCTTAATCAATTTCCTCTATTATTTGTGAATTTTTACATTACAAAAAATGTGTGGTGCACAACCAGTATCAAATTACCATTATTCAAAGTTAAATAATCTAATCTATATAACATATAATTTTTCACACCTATGAATCATTGATTTCTTCTTAATATATTTAATCACATTAAATTATTCCATGTCTTTATATAAATTTTGAAGCTTGGGAATAATGGTTGATATCATAAGACATTATATATCATATAACTCCTTCAGATAAGTTTTAGAAGCATGTTCTCCCTCTTTAGAGGTTGAAGAAAATAACTCACATTATTTGGTTTGATTTATAATATATAATTTATTATATTATTTAAGAACAATTTTAAAAACATTATACCAATTGATAAAATTATTATCGTTAAATTTTTCCTTTTGAGGGAATCATCTCATTGATAAATTTTATTTTGTGTTTAATTACATGAATATCTATAATAGAAATATATATCTTCATTTGTAACATCCCAAGACTTTAAAATAAAAAAATTATGTTTTTTAGTGTATACAACATAGAACACTAAGCTTAAACGAACCTTAAAATGTTATTGTTTCAAAATTATTATTATAACCGAGTCATTGAATTGGCATGTATGAATAAGAATAACTGAATTATGAAATATATATGTAAAGGTCCTAATAAATACTAATTTATTGATTCATTATTGGGAAATAATAATTCAATTTTTAGTAAATTTATATTATGATAAAAAAATACATTTCCTTGAAAATTGATTTTATTTATTTTTTGTGAAAATATTATTTTTTTTCCAATTTTATAAACAATATTTCATAAAATAAACTTCATTTTTTCCAATTTTATAAAATTATGAGATTTTTATTAATTTCAAAAAATAATAAATAAAAATTGTCACCCCCTTGTCATTAATATCTCTAATATTTTATTATAAGGGTAAAAAAGGTTATGTTTGGTTATAAAAGTTTATTTTAAAGATAAATTAATTTTACGTAATATTGTAATTTTTTTAAAAAAAATTAGTGATTTAATAATTACCCTAAATGTTTAATCAATGCCGAAACTTTATTAATTCAATTAATAGAAAAAAATAAATGATTTTAAAAATATTAGAAGTAATATAATTTAAGTGAGTTTAAGTATTCTAGGAATTTTATAGATGTATATAACATATTAGTGACACATAAAAGGATTAAATTATAATTACACCTTTTTCTTGATGTCTTTAAACTCAATCTAAAGGAATAGTATCCAAAATGACATTAATGATATTTTATGAAAATAATATATTATTAATTATTTAAAATCATAAATAATCTTGAAATAGGAAAATGGGGATAATATATGGTCAAAATCATCAACCATTGGACATTTTGGTCAGATTTTTACCTTATAATTAAAATTATACCACTTTAATAGTGAAAAAGGCGTTATCGTGGTTAAGATTAAAATAAGTTAACTAAGGGGTTAAAACAAAAGACAAGGTTTAAAATACTACCTAATCCTATCCAAATTTTATTGGTTGATGCGATTTAATACAAATAAATAATCTATATAGAATTTATTTCCATTTGGAACCATTTATCTTGAGAATGAATTTATTATATTTTAATATTTTAAGAAATTCAATGAGTGCCCCTCCCCTCACTTATAAAACGACACCCCTCTTTTATCTTCTCTACACAACATTAAGAAATATAGCTCAACCAAAAAGTATAAAATTCTTTTATAAAATTCACTATCCATGGATTATATGTGTTTTTATTCTTTAAATAACATTCTAATATTCCTTAAGAAGGGATCTAAATAGGACTTCTGAAGAAGAAGTGATCATCTTACCCTACCTCTTAATTTGTTTCTTCTTCAAATTTCTATAAAACTATGATACTATTAATAAAATAATAACTTAAGTATCATAAATATACTAAAATTATATTTTTATTATGAAACTAACTTTATTAACCCTCTTTTCCATCAAATGGGATGTGAAAGTATATTTCATGCATACGTACGACTTAACGTCACCACGTAGCGATACAATTCATTTTCCATCACCATATTTTATGTATTGTTATTATGATGAGTTTAATGTTTATATATGATATTTATGAAAAAAATTATGATTTTTTAATTTTAATATCATATCTATATTCTTACCTTACAATCCATTTTAAATCGACAACGTCGACAGTACGAACATGTGGACTACCACCTCCACGAAGTGGTGTGATTAATTTTTCATTTATGTTTTAGTTGGATTATAAAAGGATATATTTAATGAATATATATGATATAATAATGATTCTATAAATTTGAATTATTATTTACCTTTATTTAATTCCATCCATCAAAAAGTGAAAACAAGGTTCATGCATACACACAACCATGTCTCCATGAAAAATGTAATTTATTTTCTATCTGTATCCATCATGCACTATCCCAGATACTATGGTAAACCAATAACCAAGACAACCCTGATATATTCTTTAGGGTCTTCCTGACCCCCATGGGTTTGTGACTAGAACCTGGAATCATAAAAAATTGAAAGTGGGAATGATTTTTCCACTAATAACGCAGAAAAAAATAAGTAAGATAGTATGCATATCAAAAGAAACTCCACTGGGTGTAAAGTACCAAAATAAAACAAGGAATAAAAAGCCCAAAGTACTACAACCCAATTACTAAAATGGGAAAACAACCCCAAGGTCCCTAAGGACACAACTCAACAAGTCCAAAGCTCAATAGTTGGATCCACCTCCAAGAGATCCCTTCACTTTTCTCAAACCAGGAAGAAGAAAGTTGATAAACACCTGATGGAAAAAGTAGGGTATGATCCAAAGTCTAGTAGGGTACCCCAAAAGATTCCATAAAATATTCCAAATATATATTACTCTAAGGAAATTTTTAAATTTTCAAAATAAATAGGTTTGTAAATTCAAAATATTATTTTAAAAAAAGATGCAATACATTTTTAAAATGATGTAAAAATACTTTTAAAGAACACGATTTACTTTAAATAAGATGGGATATTTCTAAAAAAATTTCTTAAATAAAATAGTTACATAAAGTAGTTTATTTAAATTTAGAAAAGGCTTGTAAACCAGTTTTATAAAATTGGAATACATTTATATCTCAAATATAAATTAACAAGAGAGAAACATGGTCATCTACTAAGTAGGTAAAATAGTATTAACTAGCTACAATATTCCATACTCTCTAAGTGATCACAGAAAAATGAGTATACTCACACCCCCCTTACACTAGATAGAGGTTACTCATCACCCTCCCATCGAAAATGTGACCAGCTGAAGGTATGTTTTAGAACGTTGTAATAGAGTAGAGTGTATCCAAATAACTCACCAACTACCAAAGACTTGCATGCATTCTTATATGATGGGAAACTTATTTTAAGACTAATTAGAAAACAATAAATACCATTCTTCCATTTCAAAAATTCCAATTTCATTCCATTTAAAACCAATATGGATTTTAATCTAAAACATGCCATTTCCATAAGATAAAACCATTGGTTTTTTATCAAATCATTTGAAGCCATATTAAAAAGTTTAAAATCCCTTAAAAACCCATTCTATCTTTTTCACAATTTATTTCCACAATTAAATTCAATAATTTAATTGAAAAAATTTCCATCAAATCCACAATTTAAATTCAATAATTTAAATTTTATTATTTCAATAAACACACCCCAATTCAATATAATTAGAGGTTTTCTATATTTTTGTGGCAAAACTATTTCAAATATATCAATTCAATAGAATCAGGTTTTATTAATTATTGAAAGAAAATTTGAGAAATGGAATTTAAATCAACATTTCAAATAAATCAAACAATTTAAGAGTTATCAATTTGGATAATCAGGACTAAACCACCAACCTCAAGGTCATCAATGTCTTCGGAAATGATAAACCACCATGTGTGGTTCAATACACCTCCACAAAACCCCATTATTGTAAGCATAGACACACCAATGATCAACGTTCATCAAGGGTTCCTAGAACCAATACTAGTTATTTTATTTCAAAAAGAAATAAAATATAAAATGTGATAACATTTTATCTCTCCTAGATAATCTTTGGATTATCATTTTATATCAACGCATGTAATTGAATGAGTTATCCTCATGAATAATTATAAACCTCATTTGATAATTTAGATCACTAAATTAATTTGAGAATAGAGGTGGTATTATGTATAATTCTTTATTATATATATATATACATATATATATATCAAAATATCCTTTTAACCATGCAATTGTTGTTTAATAAAACATTTCATTTATCTAGAGATAAATTCTTTAATAACTGCATTGTTGTAATTCTAAAAAAATTTCCTTTTGATAATACACATAATTATCCTATGATAATTTTCAATAAACCTTGTCATGTGATAATTAAATTTTTTATTCATCCTTTAATAATTTCTATAAAATTATATTCAATAATTTCATTAAATTTATTCTTTGATAATTTTTTTTTCAATTATCATTCATTAATTCTTAACAGTAACCTTTTGATGAATCCATAATATTTATCTTTTAATAATTTCTTTATAGTTATTACATGACAACCTCATATAACTATTCATTTCATGATAATTCTTTGTGATTATCATTAATTTTTTTTAACAATTTTAACTTTTTATAATTTTATTTTAAATATAATTACCCTTTATGTGTTTATCAATATATATATATATGTATATATATGTACTTAATTACACACACACAGACACACACACACACACATATTTATATATCATTTGATAATTAATATAAAATTTATAATTTGATAAATTTTATATTATCCTTATATATATATATATATATAAATTATATTCAAGCCCCTATTATATATATATATATATTACACATATAAAAAAAATAAAAAGGAATAAAATAAAAAAATGAACCAAGGAAGAGCGAACAGGGAGGGGCGCACACCAGTTGAGGGTGAAAGATGACTACCGTCGTGCAAGGGAAGTCGGTCTGCCTCACCAATCAGAGTGTTTCAAACTGGTTTGTGAAACATTAAGGAGGAGAAACTAGATTACATAGGATAACCAACGAGTTTAGGGTTTGACCCAAAACACAAAAAATCAAAACTCTGTTCTAAACCATTAAATACCCAACAAAATGATGCATAGACCATACTTTTAAACATTAAGGTGTTATTAATTTTTAAACTGACCAAAACTGCATTTTTCCAAGATTCTGGATCAACAGTGCATTAAAAAATGGAGGTTTTGACGCAAGGGAGATGATGAACACTATTTCTCAATTTTAAATAAATAAATAAATTATTTATTTAACATAGAAAAACAAATAATCTCAAACGGATCTTAAGCATAAAAGTTATGCCCTGCCTAGGGTAAACAACCCATTCCAGACCCAATAGTGGTCTCATATTTTTCACAAGACACACCATTTGGGATATATTAGTGATTTATTATTTAAAAATTATAATAAATAATTAATTAAAAATTAAACGGTTTTTATCGTGAGTGATCCATCCAAACATCTGACGCTTATGAAAGTTATAATCTATATAGGGCGAACCCCTCATTATAGACCCATCAGTGGTCTCGTATTTCCCATACAACACATCGTTTGAGAGATATTTAATTATTTTTAATAAAATAATATATTAAATAAAATTTAATAACTTTATTTCACGATAGAGAGATCAAAATTTCCAATTCCTTTGAATAATATACCCCCTAGGGTAAACACCATGTTTCAGACATAACAGTGGTCTCAGATTTCTTATACGACACACTATTTTAAATTTATTCAATTATTTTGAAAAAAAGTATGTGTACTTAATATAATACAATTAATAATTTTATTCAGTATTCACTGAGGATTTGCAGGCATCATAATCTCACACTAAATTGATGTCAAACCCCAAAAATGTTCAATTTAATTTTTCAAAATGTTAACTATAAGTTAATGACTTTAACATATTTATAAAAAATTATCTAATAAATAATTTCTTTCACTTAATATGTTTGTAATTTAACACAAAAAGATTTATGAATACCTGAAAATAGTAACGAGATGTTACAAGATCCCCACCATAGGAACATTCTATCCCTATAAGGCCTATGAGGAAGCCTCCATGTCAAAAATATGATGTCACTGCTCTCTTATCAGTGTCTCCCTCTCCCACGTCTCATGAGAAACAAAACCATGCTTCTATAGCACACATGATAGAAGTAACATCCTCCCATGAAGTATCATGGTCTCAGAACCAATAATCCTAACTGGACGTTCAGTCACAAATAAATTTGGTTCCACTACAAGATCACTCTAACTCATAAGATAAGATGGATCAGATAAATAATTTTGAGGTTTAGATACATGAAACACATTATATATCAATGTTAATTGTAGTGGTAGTGCTAAATTATATGCAAATTTTCCCACCTACTCAGCATCCTCAAAAGATTAAAAAAACGAGGAGTAAGCTTCATTTTACTCCCTAGCCGTTGATGACCCAACCGAGGTGAAAACTTTAAGAACAACTTGTCACTAACTGAGACTCCAAAGGTCTAAGGAGACAATCAACATAAGACTTGTACCAGCTATGTGTTGTCAGAATTATATGAAGAATAAAATAAATATTAGCTATCATATCTTGGACCAAACTCAATCTAACTAAATAACTTTCAAAAATCTATAACCAACAAAATTGATATTTAGAAGGGTAGTCATACAAGGCATCAAAAGGAAAAATTCTGATTACAGACTGGTAACTGTTTTTATTAGAAAACTAAACCATCCCCAAATGATCATCCCAAGCCCCACCAAGTAGAGAACATAAGAATGAAAAATTTCCTCAGGAAAATCATACAATAAAGAATTCAGATATTTTAAATCAGGTGGTTCTATGTGGTAAGAAGGAATTGAAACTAGTTGAATACTAGACATCAAGTCGATGGAAAACTCAACCTCTCTTATCAGTGGCAAACAATAAAATTCAAAAGGAAAAATGATGGGAAATCAAAAACCACTGGAAGGAGATCAAAAATCATTGAATCTCACTCCAAATAAAAAGAAAACTCTGATATCATTTTCCACAACTCTGGATAAGAATATCTTGCTTTGCTCGACCTTGGGTCCCATTCTCCTTGAAAGACAAGAGGCGCATTACTAGGTGTAATAAGGTAGACTTGTCGAATATAATAATCAATTAATGATTTTTTGGACATGATCCAATCCATACCAAATATTATGTCAAGATATATCATGTAGAGTTCCAAAAAAACTCCAAGAAAACTCAACATATGGTAGAGAGAAGACACAAATGGGACAACACAAATTCTTCTCTCTATTAATACCAAGGGGTGTAGTAATATCTATTTCACAAGATAAAATCTCCATAGGAAGATTGAGAATATTAACAATACAAGATGAAGTAAATGAATGCGATTCACCAATATCAAATAGAGCAGTCACTAATAATGGTGCTATAATAATGGTACCTATCATGATCACTGGACCCGTGTGTGCTTCCTATGGATACTCTTTTATTGTGTGAGGAAGATTTCTTTTGGATGCCTGTGGCTGGAACCTTTTTTTTACATGAAGAATATGATTTTCCTACATATTTAGGAGGAGAAAATGATGATGTTCAACTATACAGAGTAGAAAAATGATGGTAGAATCTATGTAAGTGACCAGAGTGTCCACAGGAGCTACAATTCATAGGTTCTTCAGTGAAAACCCTTCTATAATTTCTTGACTTTCAATAATGATAAAAAGTTAAATAACTTCCTCCTTGCTCTGCAGGAGGTCTGTAATGACTTTTTTTTGAGAAAATTTTCAAGAATCATCACACTTCCATTTTTATTTGATGGAACCAATGCTGCTATAGGGAAAACAGGAACTCCCATCAACCCTGACATTCCAACTAAGTCCATCTCAACCATCATCACCCTATCTATGACATTAGTATAAGTGGGAAGATTCCACCAGAAAAACTAATAATGCATATCTAATGTAATCCCCAAATCAAACCATTGAGCCTTCATTGACTCATTAGATACAATATTAGGAGAAAACTGCACCAGCTGAGTAAAGTGATTTAAATACTCAGTCACTATTTTGTCAGCCTGCTTAAGCTTAAAAAACTCAACATCCTTGGCCAACACCATTGAATCTAGATAAAATTGGATGGTTAAATGAACCTTGAATTATTTCTACTGTAAGACCTCATTCTTCCTTACCATCACCATCATGTCCCACAATCTCCTGCTTGGTCCTTCTAGCATGAAGGTGAAACACTTTACCTTGATCACATCAGGTGTTTCCAAGAACTCAAACATACATTCTATCTTGGTCAACAATTCCTCAACATGTTGAGGATAAATGGAGACTTTGAAAAATGGTGGTTTTTTGAGAAGTAAATATTGAGAAATTTTTTGAAGAATATCCCCTTAAGGATCCATATATTGAGCCTAAGTGAGAATTGATAGTGGTTCCAATCCCAAAGCTTGGACAGTACGAACGATTACCTCAACCAGACTCAGATCCACAATAGAATTTTTTTGCTAAGGTTTATTAGAAACCTCATACTAGATCCTATTTACATGTCTTCTTAGAGGTAAGATGCTACACTACATCAATAGACAAAAGGAAGACATTAAAAAAACACTCAAATTGAGAAATAAGAGATATTACTCTCAATAGAAGGAACACAAAGATTTTGATTTCATTATATCCAAATCACAATAAGAAAAAGACTAGAACTAATCCACAATACATCTTTCCCTAACCACCCCTGGAGACATAATGTTCATTGTGGTGAGAGCTATCCATAAACTCAATTTTAACTACCACCTAAGTCTCTAATAGACTTCATAAATGCATACTGACTTCAAGATAAAAGATGAAACTTCCTCTGATACAACTTTATAATGAACCAGCCTAGGTACCCTAGAAAACCAATAATCGACCCAACCCTGAAATATCCTAAAGGGCGTTTTTAATCCCCATGGGTTAGGGACTGGCACTTGACGTCATACAAAACTAAAAGTGGTAATGATTTTTCCACTAATAATGCAGAAATAAAAGAAGCAAGAAAATATGTATATCAAAATAAAATCTACTAAGTGTAAAGTACTAGAATGTAACAAGGAATAAGAATCCCAAAGTAATACAACCCATGTAATAAAATGGTAAAACATCCCCAAGGTCCCTAAAGACACAACTCACCAAGTCCAAATCTCGACAGCTAGATCCACCTCCATGATATCCCTTACCTTTTCTCTAACCTGGAAGAAGAAAGTCTACAAACACATAAAGGAAAAAGTAGGGTGTGAGCCTAAGCCCAGTAGATTACCCCCAATGATTCCATAACAGATTACAAATAAAGATTATCTAATGAAAATATTTTAATTTTCAAAATAAAAAGGTTTGGTAATTCAAAATAATATTTAAACAAAACATGCTCTACATTTTCAAAATGATAGATAAATACTGTTAAAGAACAAGATTTACATTATAAGAGATGATATATTTCAAAAAAAATGCCTTAAATAAAACAGTTACATAAAGAAGTTTATGAAAATCTAGAAAAGGAATGTAAATCCATTTTACAACATTGGCATATATTTATATCTCAAATATAAATAAAAAAGTGATCAACATGGTCATCTACCAAGTAGGTACAATGGTATTAACTAGCTATAGGATTTCATACTCTCTAAGTGATCCCAACAAAAAATAGTATACTCATGTCCCCTTGACACTTTCCAAATGAGAATCGTCACCCTCCCATTGCATATGTGACCCACTAAATGTATGTTTTAAAATGTTGTAATAGCATAGAGTGTATACAAATAACTCACAAACTACCCAAGGCTTGCATGTTCTCTTACACGATGGGAAACTTATTTTAAGATGTATTAAAATACAATAAATTCCATTATTCCATTTAAAAAATTCCAATTTATTTTTATTTAAAACCAAAATAGGTTTTAATAAAAAACATTCTCTTTCACCAAGATAAAACCACTGGTTTTTATAAAATAATCTTAATCCACTTTCACAAGTTTAAAATCCATTAAAAAAAATTCCATATTTTTCAAAATTCATTTCCACAATTAAATTCAAAAATTTAGTTAAAAACATTTCCATTAAATCCACAATTTAAATTCAACAATTTAGATCATCTAATTTCTATAAACACACCCCAATTAAAGGGAATTGAGGGTTTTTAAATATCTATGCCAAAACCATTTCAGATCTCCCTGTTAATTGGAATATGGTTTTATTAATTATTGAAATCAAATTTGAACAATTAAATTTAAATAAAAAGTTTAAATAAATCAAGTAATCTAGGAATAATAAATTTGGCTAATCAGGATGGAACTACCTACCTCAAGTTCTTTGATTTTAGCAACAATGATAAACCACCCCATGTGGTTTAATACACCTCCTCACGACCCCATTATTGTAAGCATCAAAATACCAATGATCGACATTCGTCAAAAGTTCCTGGAACCAACACTACTTATTTTATTTCAAATGGTAATAAAATATAAAATACGATAACGTTTTCTCTCTCTTGGATAATCTCTAGATTATCATTTTATGTCAATGCATGCAATTGCATGAGTCATCCCCAAGAATAATTATAAACCTCATTTGATAATTTTGAACACTAAATTAGTTTGAGAATATAAGTGGTATTCCACATAATAATTTAATATATATATATATATATATATATATATCAAAATATCATTTGACAAAGTAATTATTGTTTAATAAAATATTTCATTTATCTAGTGATAAATTCTTTAATAACAACACTATTGTAATTATAAAAAAATTATCTTTTGATAATACACACAATTATCCTATGATAATTTTTAGTAAACCTTACCTTGTGATAACTATATTTTTTAATCATCCTTTAATAATTTATATAAAATAATCTCTGATAATTTCACTAAAATTATTCTTCGATAATTTGTTTCAATTATCATTAGATATTTCTTAAATTTTTTTTTGATGAATCCACAATATTTATCTCTTTATAATTTCTTCATAGTTATTACTTGACTACTTCATATAACTATTCATTGCATGACAATTCTTTGTTATTCTCATTAATTCTTTTAACAAGATTAACTTTTGATAATGTTATTTTATATAAAATTATCCTTAATGAGTTTATCAATATATCTATATATATATATATCATTTGATAATTAATATAAAATTTTTAATTTGATAAATTTTATATTATCCTTATCATTATATAAAAATATATATTATATTCCATATATATATATATATAATGCATATAAAAAAAGAAAACAAAGAAAATTAAAAAATGATCTAGGGAAGAATGAATAGGGAGGGGCGTGCACCAGCTGAGGGAGGAATATGACTACCAACACGCAAGGGAAGTCAGATTACTTTACCAATTGTGGTGTTTCCGGCAGGTTTGTGAAATATTAAGAAGGAGGAAACAAATTATATAGGCCACCCAACACATTTACGGTTTTAACCAAAACACAAAAAAACTCCATTATAAACCATTAAATACACAATAAACTAATGTGGAGACCATAATTTCAAACATTAAGGTGTTATTAATTTTTAAATGGACCAAAATCATGTTTTCCAAAATTTCAGATTGATGGGGCATTAAATAAATAGATATTTTGATGTTAAGGAGAGATGATGAACAATATTTCTAAATTTCAAATAAATAAATAAATTATTTAATATAAAGACAAATAATCTCAAAATTCAGTTAAGCTTAAAAGTTATGACCAACATAGGGTAAAAAAACGAATTCTAAACCCAACAATGGTCTCAAATTTTTCATATGAAGCACTGTGTGGGAGATATTATTGATTTATTATTTAAAAATTGGAATTAATAATTAATTAAAAAATAAAAGGTTTTTATCGCAAGTGAGACATTAAAACATTTGATGATTATGAATATTATACCCCATATAGGGTGAAATCCTAATTCCTGACCCATCAGTGATCTCAAATTTCCAATAATACCCACCATTTGGGAGATGTATAATTATTTTTAATAAAATAATATATTAAATATTATTTAATAACTTTATTTTATGAGAGAGACATAAAAATGTCCAACACCATTGAATGTTATACCCCTTAGGGTAAACACCACATTTTATACATAAAAGAGGTCTTATATTTCTTATATAATGCACCATTTTAGAGTTTTTCAATTATTTTGACAAAACTACATGTGCTTAATATAATACAATTAATATTTTTATTCAGTCTTCACTAAGGCTTTGCGGTCCTTGAAATCTCACACTAACTCGATGTAAAATCCCCAAAATAATCAATTAAATATTTCAAGATGTTAACTAGTAGTTAAGGTCTTTAACAAATTTATAAAAAATTCACTGATAAATCATTTTTCCCAGTTAATATGTTAATGATTTTACACAAAACGGTTTAAGAATACCTAAAAAGAGTAACTGGATGTCACACTATCCATTATGGATGACCCTATATATATATATAATATATATGTATATATCATATTTATATTATGATTAAAATTACAGAGATTATAGATGCACGATCAATGTACAAGGACCAGAATTACCAAACCAAAATTCTAAAAAAACAAAATAGTTAACACATGAAAATGATGTTTTTTAAGGGATTATTTGTAAATGTGTGTTCAAATATTATAGGTGGAATACATATGATATTGTATGAATGTAAATTATTTTTTATAGAATTATAATAAATTTAAATTTATTATACAGGAAGTTAGATTTCCTTTGAAGTAAGTCGAACTTGAGGTAAGAGATCTTCATCTCACTCTTACATTCATGAGACACATGCCATATTCCCTAATTATTTCTTTTATGTATTGTATATAATTATCATGAATGTATGTTATGATTGTCTCATAGAAATTATGGGGATATAAATATCTATATAATTTTCTCTCTTTCACAAATATTTAATTCAAAATTTATCAAAGTGGTAAGGGTTTTATGTTAAAATATCTTTGTTTACCAAGTTTGTTTCTAATTGAGCTTCCTATGATGAAATTTTATGATATACCTCTAAATAATTATCATTAATTTTATTCTCCTCTTGTTATTTCTATATATTACATGTTCACCTTCATTTTTCCTCTCTTCAAATACTCATGATACCAAAATATTATTTTAAAGAAAAACCAACTTTATTTATCTTTTCGATCAAAATATTTTTTATTCCATGTCCATATTACATATTATTTTTTTTCATAAAAACATTTTAATATTCTCATATGAGAATTTAAATTCGATTTTACACATTTTTTAATCTCTGTAAAAAAATTTCAAAGGAATTTTCCTGTCATTTTCTGAATGTGGTACTTTTTGACTTTTTAAAAAGTGTGAAAGGAATGTTTTATTTTAACTTATACTACATGAATGATATTTTCTACTGTCATGAACACTTAATTATTTGAATATTTATTTACAAGTTTTCAATTTTCTTTTCAAATAATTTATTTCCTTAATATTTGAGTTTTTATTAGATTTTAAATAAGTTATTTCAAAATAAAAATGGTATTTTCCTTAGGAAATATTTCAATGATTATTTTAAATATATTTTCATGTATGGTAAAATACCTAGATGTTAATTATGTTTTAATGGGGTAATGATATAGTTATACCATCCTTATTATTTGCCAAGATGGTCTATGATTATAATTATGAGACATTTATGTAATTTGATTATTTTCCATGGGTAATGCTATGGTGATATGAAAAATGTTTTATGATCTTTTGACATTTATTATAATGAATTATGATTGTGTGATGGTTGGGTTTTTTATAACCCTTCAATACAATAGGTAAAGTGAGATTGATATATCATAATATAATGCTGATGATAAGAGTGGACATGATTTAAAATAATCTATTCACATATTGATGTCTGAGTATGATTTATTTCTATCTATGCTCATAGGAAAATAAATAGACATGATTGTAATTAGATTTGATCATATTTTTATTAGAATTATTAATTTCTAGATATTATCATTTCAAAATGCATGGAAATAATAGAAAATATATTTGTTCACATGTTGATGCATGAGTATGATCGCTTCCTAGATATTATAACAAGATTATGCATGGTAATGATTACATTAAGCTATGTTAAAAAGATTATGATTTATTATGATTATGATTCCACATGCCTATATTACAACTCTTGGATGTTGATTACTATTTTTACACCCTTATTGATCATGATTCTAGATATACATTGATTTCAAAGATTATGATCAATGTTCTTTTTATGTATGAATATTTTAGTGGGTTGAGAGCTATATTTATCCATGTCTCAACTAAAATAAGCTAGTCTCTTAAGCAATGTATATTTTGGAAAACAACTGTTGTTAATTTTATCAAATAAAACTCTTGAATTATTGATTGAATATATTATTTCCCAATTTATCTCATGAATACGCTCAACACCATGCCTCTAGGTGCTAATATAATTAAGTTACCAATTAAAGTGTCACCCGACATTAATATTAGGATAACTATTAACCTTTTGACCTAACACAATATAGATTATTGATTATTTAATAAGAAAAAACCATATATTTGATCGGTCATAATATTGATGAATGTGATTATTATTATAAGTTAACTAAGACTTTTATATTTAATGAAATATTTTATATTTATTCTAATAGTTAAAATTTTATTTATCACATACATACCCTTTATGATTATATTCATAGTAATTCAACAGTATGTGTCATACACATGCTTATTACATATTATGGATAATAATTACTAAATCCATTTCCCTTTTCATCCTATAAAATAGTTAATATTTTAGTCACATTACATAGAAAAATTATATATATCCACATAGATTTTAGTAAGATGTAAGATCCAACATCCTTAAGGGGTATGGTGGACTAGAGCGTATGAAATGTGATATTTCACATGGGGACAAGTAGAAACCCACCACATGAAATTACCCTTGAGTGGAATGATCAAATAATCAAACTTTACATCAATTTTTCTTGTGATACTTACATAATGTTTTTACATTGTGTGAATAAACCATTAGACGATACAATATTCTAAAATTTAGTTTATTTTTTCATTTATCACACATGGATATAATACCACTATAAGAGTAATTGGATCATATACATCATATAAATATGTTCAACGTGATATTCATATAAACATATCAAATCAATCAATTTCATTAAATACTTGTTCTATGTAACTCTTTATATCAATAATGGGGATCCCAAGTTGGTATCATCACTTCATCACATGTTTATGCATGAGAGTTCCCAGGAATTAGTTAAAACTTAACCTTTTCACTCATACCATAATATATTTTTAATGATGTTAATAACCCTTAGTATATAAGGAAATAAATTATAAAACTCATCCAAGATCATAAAAGATAAATAAAAAATATAATTATAAAATAAAATAAAATAAAAATACCTTTTAAATAGCTTCAAAATATTTAGATCAGACTTGAATTGACAAATTCATGCCTTCTTTAATATCCACCCATAAACCTAATCACCAATTCCTTTGTCAAATGATATTCATATCCAAGTGATTCTAGGAACTCATCTAAGGTAACATATGGATTAATATAAGAGCAATAATCTACAAAACCTCTTAGACATAGAAAAATAAAAAACTATCTCAGATAAGGAACACCAAAAAACACTAAATACCTAATTTTATTTCTCTCAATGGAATGAAAAATACACCCCTAATTATTAATATTAATAGAAAGGGTCTTCAATAGCCTTCAAGGAATCTAAATTCTAAGAAAACCAAAGTAGGTGCAATAAATACCCCCAATGGTAATTTTGAGTAATAAATAACCTCCAAAAAATTGTTTAATCCCTAAGCCACTTTGATAGGTGAATAAATGATCCACCAAATAAATTAAATTAAGAAAAATAGATACTTAAATTATATATTTAGGATATATTATGAATTTTCCTCATGTAATGAGCCTTGTAAACCGATTATTTTAAGCATAATCCCAAATCCCATTTGGGATTTTCCATTTACTCATGTTTATGTATTAATAATATAAATTACTCATTATTTATAATATAATTCCAAATAAATTATTTAATTAAATAAAAAATATTTAGTTAAATATTTCATTTTTGGAAAACATAAATCCTATTTTTGTTTATATAAACATAAACCTTTTTACACATGTACTAATAACATTTTTCTAAAAATCCCAATTAGCATTAATTTATAGGTGACCAAAAGGTCCCTTTTTAAATATGGAAATGATCATGGATATCATTTATAATCATAAATTAAGTGTGTTATCTAGAAAAAAATCATATCTACAAAAATTATAAAGGGGTTTAGTGTGATCTAATCCACTATATAACTGTTATAAAAGTTCCTTTTTTCCTTAACATTAAGATTAAGAAAAAGACATGGGTAATGTCAATCTTGTATAACTTATCTCTGTATTAATTTTTGAGTTGACTAAATCATATATAAAAACATCATATATAATTATATTTTCATTACCATTCTTATACATAGTTAAAAATCAAATGAGATTCCTGATTCCATAACCCATCATGTGGGTGGACACATCTTATCTTAGTTAATAAAATCCCCCACTTGATTAGATTCATATCCCCCTACCTTATATTAATCCAAATTCTCAAATGAATTTATATAGGTATCAAATTATAAAGCCTCATAAATAAAGAACCCATTTCATAACCCCATGTTGAAGGATCTATAACTAATATTCATTTAAGTAACACCAATAAAACATATACGATAATATATCTAGTGTACTTTAAGTGGTTAAATATGAATAAAAGTTCATCATCTTATATCCTATGGGATATTATTTGTATCTCAATATAAGAAATCATATTTATAATTATCTTAATATATCATGAAAACCCAATATAATTATTATTAATCAAGGATAACCTAGTTATATATATATATATTGAATGGGGTTTTCATCATATCATCACCCATGTTATAGAAAATAAACATAAATAAAATATAATATATTACCATCAATATACATTAAATTAAACAAAATGTACCTAAGACAATTTTTTTTATTGAATTTAGGAAAAAATCATTAATAATTACATAATATGTCACAACATGTAAAAATCCATCCAAAATTTCTTTTAGAGATCCCCCAAAACACTTTCGTGGTAGATCTCAAAGTTTTATTAACAAATATGTAAAAAAAAATAAT
The DNA here is from genome assembly GCA_963277665.1 of Viscum album. NCBI lineage: Eukaryota > Viridiplantae > Streptophyta > Magnoliopsida > Santalales > Viscaceae > Viscum > Viscum album. Next base: position 471,765,346 of record OY728132.1, read on the forward strand.
CCCCATTCACACAAACCCAAATTGTGAACCCATGGGCCTTTATAACATTGACACCAATTATGAATCCCCTAATAATTAACTATAAGAAAAGAGTGGACTCTAGAAAATAATTAGTGCTACTCAAGTTACAAATGGATCTAACATGATATCTATAAACACATGTATATTTATACCTATGTCCACCATCTGTATCATATACATGTATGCATAATTATATAATCCATTTTCCAAATACATCAAGTAAACATGGTATAAATAGCATTCCAATCCCATATATATTGATAATTCATTCTTGATTCTCTATGTATAGACTCGACACATGAATTAACACATCACATTTAATTTACCCAAGTAGATGAGCATATCACATGCCCCTCACCAAAATAAATAAGCATAATACATGAACCTTTTCTGGGTATGTTCATGAGAATACACTATCACAATCTAGGTACTATATGTCATACTTATCATACAAGTGGATAAATCTCATCATGGTTAATCCTAAACCAATTTTATGATCAACCAAATACCCAAACACCCCCTAATTAGCTAAATCTCATAGATGGAATAAGAAAAGTATCAAAGTATGAAATTTCTCATGTTAGGTATATTTTTAAACTCAAGTATGGGGATTTATTAAGAAACATGCACCCTTAGTTATAGACATAGTTTATGAAAATCTATATGGAATACTTTGTGGACTATATAACACATAAAACTCATTTTGTTTTTTTGTAAGTATATTATCTGTCTCTATAAAAAATCCTACCCATGATAACCATAAAATTTCTTCACAACCTTTAATAATCTATGCTAAACATCAATAAGGGATAACTTAATGCCATACTTTGAGAGGTTAATTCTCATTTTTTTCATAAATATATGTTTCCAACATGAAATAATGATAAATTGAAGACTGATTTTTGTATAACATAATAAATTTTATATTATTAAACTTCTTTATGAATAATAATAACACCATATATAAGAGACCATTGGTACATGATATCACGACACGATAAATTTAAAACTTTATAAAACCTACTAACTACTGTAGTAGTGGCAGTAGGGTCGATCCAATAAATAGAATGTGTGTAGGCACTAATACTACCATATTTAAAAAATATTTGGAAAGATTAATTCTTTAAGGGATTAAAAACAAAAAATTATAAAATTTAAACAACTATATGATTAAATTAAAGAAAAACTAAAAGAAGGAAGTGGAGATGTAAGTGTCATTGTTGTGACTCTCATTCAAGTTCACACAATTCTGATTACCTTATTCACATATATTAATATTTATTTATTTAATTCTCACTGATTCCAAATTTAAATAAAATTCCACAAGGTATCTTTCTATAATATTAGTCAAACTATTTTTTCTCAATAATTATTCAAAGTCTCATTATCCATTATTATGAATAATTTTTGATGATTTTTAGCGTTGAATTTCTTGGTAAAATATTAATAACCATTTAATACAAATTTGAGATACCTATATGTTCTAGTTTCACTTGAATAAGTTCACTTTTTAGGTATTTATCACACAAGTTTGAAGAGGGATAATGAAAAATATTAATTTCTCAATAAATATATTTATTTATTTTAAATTTGATGATGTGTGACTTAAATTTATCCTATGCATTCAATAAAATTACAAATAAATAAATTATCTGATGTTATCTCACATGTGATTACTTATTAAGAATCACATGAATGAGAACCAAATCATGTGTAATAATAACATATTAATTAAATCAAAAATCTATATAATTTAATAAATAAAAATCAAGCTAAAAATTAATTCAATTTTCAAACAAACATGGTTAAAAAATAATGTTATGAAAAAATTATCACATTATTCGTAATTATAACACTTTGAAATCATCTAACCATCATAAAAACATGAAATAAAAAATAAAGAACAGAAATCACTATGTTTGTGTCGATTAAATGATCACTTTAAGTCATTTATGAAAATATATACATGAGAAAAATCAATCCCCTGATCACTAGAAAATCAAAATAAACCACTTTTTATGTTACCAACATATACAAAACACCACAAAAAATGAAAACTACATGAAAAATCATTGATAATTTTTCCAATACTCATAAATAACTACTACAGTCGACACACAATGCTGTTGAAAACCACCACACCCACCAGCATCACTCTTGAAGTGTTGGAGTTGGTTCCCTAGAACCAACAAATTCTTAATTTAGATTACTTTTATATTAAAAAAAGTGAATATTAATTTCAATATATTATCACATATTTATTTTTATTCTATATAATATTGATGTGATAATGTCCTAGAATATACGGTGAAAGTACTCATAAGAATATGAGTCTTCTACTCATGAAGTCCAGATTTGGTAATCTTTAAGATGAGATATTATGAGAATAGACCTACCAGTAGGAATTATACATGTTTTGGTTTTATTTTATATTCCTATATATGGGCATGTGTAATGGTCCTTATAAATAATAATATTATTAATTCATGTTATGACTAAAAAATATAGATGTATTTTGTAAACTATGATGATAATTGTTCATAGAAAAGTTGGAAACATTTAGTGTATCATGAATGCTTTTTTTAATTAATAAGTCTAGGAAGTATTTGTCTCTTCCATCTATATGTAAGTTCATATCTTAACCCTTTGGTTGAAATATAATTGTTTCATTAAATTCCATGTCTATGGTGAAACAAAGTTTATTTCAAATAGTCAAAGAAAAATGTATCGAGCATGTAGGTTGATAAAGAGAATGTGCAACACACTTGATGAGATATTATAAAAGAGGGGTTATATTACAAAGTGAGCATTCATATATGGATGTCATCATTGTGACATTACATTCTTTCTCTTGGATGCCTTTACTTGTTTCAAGATAGAAATAATAACATTAAGAAAACATACCTAATTCCAATGAAAAATAATCCTAAAGGGTCACACAATAAGTGTTTATTTTAATCTCGATTAAATTATATTTGAATTTAATTAATGCAATAAATATTATTCTCAAGAAAAAGGAATAATTTTATTCATGTTTTATTGAATGTATAAATTAAATAAATATTTATTCATTAGATTATGAATAATATATAAATATATAAATATATATATTTTATTGAATATTTAATAAATATTTATTCACAATTTATGTAATTAAAATATTAATTTAAGAGAATAAAATATTTTTTTGAGTATTTAATAAATGACGAGAAGTTAAAATGGGCCAAGACCATGTCTAATGATGAATATTTATTTTCATGTCTATAAATAATATTCATCACTAAAAAAGTTATCACATGCTGTAAAATAATAATAATAATAATATTATTATTATTTTATGGAATGGGGTTTTATGATGGTTATTATATTATTTAAGGGCCAATACAAAATTACATAATATTTTAATAGAAAACCTATCTATATAAATATATTGTTTTGTATATAATGTAGGGTTAATTTAGATATAGAGAATTGTTTCACACAATGAATTCTATCTCAAATTCCTTTTTCTTTCTCCCTCTCAATAATAGGAACCACAAGGGAGATTCCTTCAAGATTAAAGGATGAGAGATAACCATGAATGACATAAGACAATTTATTTACTATGATAAAATCCAAAAATCAGTTGGCATTGATCAAATCTCAATGAAGCATCTACGTCTCACCGCTAGAGGGATTCTACCCTTGGATCCTCACATCGCAATAAAGAAATTATGGAAAGGAGATTTTAAAAGATCAACAATTTCATCAAATAAAGGATCCTAATACAAGGTATTTATTTTCTATATATCTAAGTAAATTAATTATAAATTTAATGTGAAATATCCTCACCCGAGTTTTCTAGAAAATAAATATTAAAATAAAATTTTAATATATCTCCCACCACAACATGTTTTTTCTATGCCTGACACTTTTGAGTGATATCAGAGGGGTCACATTTTAAATTTATAATTAATTATTTGATTTTTTATCTAAATAAAATCGTAGTTGAATGTTTTCATTCCATATTATTCATTATTTAATTCGATTTTAATTAGGATGTTATCTGTATATTAATCATGTTAATTCATGTTTCATTTTCTTAAAGGTCTAAGAATGGATGAATAATGACTAGAGATGTTATAGAGAAGTGAAATTTTTTTGGCCTATAAAACTGGGTTACACATTGTAATGTAGGAGTACACATCGTGTACTCATGTGAATCACACTTGGATGTATTGTGGGATACACAACATATCGAGCATTTTATTACACATAGTGTATTTATTTCACACTGCATGTAGACTGGGCCAACTTGGAACACGAGATGTTTAATTAAATGAACTGTAGCTGGAAAACATGCCGTGTAGTCTATATAGGTTCACAGTATAAATCACATAATTCGTGCGGTCATTATAAATGGTCAAACTTTGTGAGAATAATATATTAGAGAATTTATGATATACATGACATGTATGAAGTGTGCATACCATGTAGTTCATCATTTCACACATTCAAAATACACATCAAACCATTTGGTGTGAAAATAGGACACACATCATAAGGTATACACGACATGTATCTGGATTTTACACATCATTAAATCTAGTCAAGATACATTTCTATGTTTCAAATTTTATCCCAAATACATAGAAAGTGGATAAAAAATGTGTAGCTGACATGTACATGTCTTGTAGTCTGACTGAGTTAACAAGTCGAATCCCCAAACGTGTAACCCAAATACATGACAACTAGGATACATATCATATAGTTGGTAGTACACACCATGTAGTCTCTTAATTAAGAATTAAATTACATTAAATTGATAATTATAGTATTAAAACTATATTTTATTGAATGAAACCTATTGTGTTTGACAATTTAAAAACGATTTTAAATAATTTTAAATGCTCAATAAATTTATTATAATAATCTGTAATTATTGGTTTTCCTTTTATTTTCCATTAATAACTTAATTATGGTTATATCGAAGAGGATTAGGATGGTTAATAAGATAAAAGGTTATTAATTAATTAATTAATTAATAAAACACATTTATCTTAATAAAAAATAATGAATAAGAAATGAATGTTAATCAGTTTAGTTTTTGCGTATGCATTGCATGTATGACCATTCATAAACTAGAAAAATACTGGTGTATTTTTTGGAATTTATTTAATTCAATTTATTTCATTATTTTTCAATATTAATTATCAAATTAATTTAAAAGCATGCATTTCATCCCTCCTTCCATTATTATGTAGGACATTCACATTCAAGGTTATTTACATAACCCCCCTTTAACCAGTCCTTTAGTTTCGCTCACCAGCATGTTAGTTATAAATACTTGTAATTAATGTATCATCATAAGGTTCATGGAGGTGGTTCAAGACAAACCATAATGATGCCAACCTAGGTGATACACAAGTGTACAAGTGGAATGTTGTAACTAATTCCATGACTAGAACAAGGAATTTTACCCTAGGTTAAAGGATGATTTAAGGTATGATCATTATATCAACCATTAGATAAGATCATGAAGAGTTCATTTAATTAATTAATTATTTATTTCTAGGCATTATTTATTTTATAGATACATTATCACAATTACATAAATAAATTAATTGATGTGGGAATATGAAATTTAAATAAATATATTATTTATAAATGTTTTATCCAAAATGGTTAATTAATTAAGTAATATCCACTTAATATTAAAAAAGTTATGTAAATCACAAAACAAGATACATTTTATTCATAATAAAATAAAATCCATCAAATAAATATTAATTTAGAATTTTCCTTCCATTACTTGATTATGAATGAAACTGAATAGAAATATGTGTTGGACCAACCCTTGTTCGAAAACTTACTTTTATAAGGGGATTTATTATAAGGGTTTTTGGTTGAGATAACCATTTTACATCAAGAGGAGTATCAATTTATAGACTCGGTGTAATTTGGAGGTAAGTTTTGAGGAAATCCAAGTTAATATTTCCGGATTGGGAAGTTCACTTAATGGATCAAGGACCCACAAGCCCACAGTTGGAAAAGGCCTGACTACCTAAATACCTTCAAGTAGCTTGACCAACACTTTTTGGGGTTATTCATAGGGGCATATGGATCCTTGAAAATGGAATATCCTAGAAAATTTACATTCAAGTTCAATGGTGAGGGCTGTTGGTACTTGATAAAATAGTAGTAGATCCAATAGAATTAAAATTATTATTATCTGTCACATAATTTTTAATCAAGTAAAGTACTAATCATCTCCTTTAATTATTATAGAAAATTGAAAATAAAAACACAAAAATAGTGTGATCATTACTGAACTCAATGTATGTCCTTACCAATAATTTTTTTGATATGGTAAAATCATTTATGTGATGCATTATTATTAGAGAGTTTGTATTATGTGTTGGAATCCCCTACCGTTGTTCTACCACCATAGCAGGTGAGAGAAGGTGAAATGGATAACGACTAAAGATATATTTATGGTTATATTTTTTATATTACATTATAAACTATGTATTAATAGTTGATGATACAACATAAATACATGGAATATCACACCATAATATATCATATTATTTATCTTTATAAAGATAAGAAAAGACTTGAAATAAATAAGATCATCAATTAACTTTATCAGTGTAAACTAAAATAACTAAATCTAGATACTGATCATTATTTCAAAATTCTGGGGAATATTTAGTAGTTAAAAAATTGGGCTTCTACTTAAATAATAAATTATCCATTAATCTTAACTTATTATCCTTACCCCCAAAATTATCTTTATTTTTTCAAGTCCAAATAAATGAAATGGATAATTCACTCAGGAAAATTTTGTATATACTTCACCAAAATGATAAAGATTGACTGAAACTAATTTCTCAACCACTTAGAGTGAAAAGTTTGAAATTCATGGTTAAAGATCCCATATATAATCTAAAGACAAATGATCCTTTACATCATCCTTAAAGGGTAAAAATATTCAAATATAGAAGAATGGAAAGGATGATATTTTCTTATTAAGTAGAATGAATGAACACTAGAAAATAAATTTAAATGAATTGAAGAAGAAAGAAGTTGCAACCACTTCATGTATATTTATCAAGTTTCTATTTTACTCTTGTGTATTAAAAAATATATTCTTACAACATATATGTATTTAAATATAGGAAATGAGAAATAATAGAAAGTTTATAGAGTGAACTCAAAAGGATATGAGAAAGGGTGATTCTGATGTCAGCCAAGGGGATCTCACTATTTTTCATTACCTATTTGAATCAATCCATGTTTTTAATAAGTGATTCCAAAACATTTATATGAGTGTCCAGATATACATAACGAGACATTATTTCTTTTTGGAATAAATTTTTATGGTAATTTAATACTACATTCAAAATTTAATTACTCTTGAATCATAAATATCTGTTATAATGAATGACTAATATAAAATAAGACTCTCACCTGATTATGGAAAGATAATTCTTTTTCAAGTAAAACTGAAAGTATTTGAAATATTTGTTTCAATTAAATTATTTTATTCCTTAATTGATATAATATAATAGCTTTACATACAAACTAATTATCAAGTTTCAGAGAAAGAAACCTTTTTAAATAAAGGTACATCTTGAAATTTTTAGAGTTATTTTATCATATCCTTGTGAAATATTATAAATCTAAAGGTAACTTCATATACTTAAGGAGAAATTTTAGAAATTATCAGTGTAGTAAATGAGTTCACTTAGTAAAAGGAATCTCTGAGTTGGATTGCTGGTGTATATATTATTTAAGTAATAATTGATCATATATATGGGGTAAAGGTTATCCCTAACTCTCATTTTATTATATACATATATTTAATAATGATGGTAAAAGTAAGATCAATGATGAGTCTTATATATGTTGAAAATATTACATTATTCATTTGAAGACATATTATTTAAATATAAGTGCAAAAATAACCATATTATAACTATATGTTCAAATGGATATCATGTTAATTATGATATAATAATAATCTATTATAACACTACAAAACGTTTCTATTTAAAAATATTTATTAAATATTTACCTTAGATACAAATGAATGTCAAAATACTAAGGTGAATAAAAGTTAACGACCATATAACCACTAAAGATATTAATAACTTGTCAAGATCGGCTACATTTCTATAATGGAAGCCTATATCTTTGATGATAGTGGGGGGAAACTTAACTTCTATAGGTTAAGACTCTTGATGTACATAAGTTGGTATAATAAAATTGTAATCCATAAAGCTTAATGGGACGAGTATTTCCAGATACACATACCACATATGAATTTATAACCAAATAGGTGGTTTATATTCACTATAAATAGTGATACATGTATTATTATTTTAAAATAATAATTCCTATAAAGAATTAGTAAATGTTAATATGATAATGTTTAAAAGTATATATATAAATTCAAGCAATGGTATCCATGTATGAAGATTTAGGGACTCCATATTTTGATTGTTTCTAATAATTGATACTACTAGTGAGTATTCAAAATAAAATGGACATGGATTATAAAATATGGTACCAATAAATCATGATTGATTATTGAGAGGTTTAGTGTATGATAAAAATTATTCATTACTCATCATGACTAAAATCAATTTTGAATTCTACTTGTCAAAGAATATTTCTATGATCATCATATTGGGAAATTTATTTTTGAGTTTGGGTTATACTGAAAGAAATAGATTTATCATTTTATAATAATAGTTGACTATAGATTTAATAAGGATGTTAGGATTTTCATAGGGAAATAAGAGGTGGATACTTAGTTATATCACTACTTGAGGAAATTTTCTCAAGATAGTAATGTTGTAGTTAATATATTAATCACAAAGACATGTGGCTTTTCCAACCCTATCCATAGAAACATGGTAGGCCTAGAAAATATATTCATACTCGTTAGAAAAATGTTTAACATGTGAGGACTAACCTATCATTAGTATCTAGATCTAGTGAAATTGGGTGTTTTTTGGAGTTAGTTACATATAACAAACTACCTTTTACTTTAGAATACTTGTATATTCAAATAAGTAAATATTAATTTAAATATCTTTTCACATATTGATTGTTCTTATGTATAAAATTTATGTGATAATTTCCTAGAATATCGGTCACATTTATAAGGTTATAGAAGTTCCCCACTATGATGAGAGCCTTTAGATGCTATGATTATATTTCTTAAACATAGATTTATAGTTGGATAACACAATATGATAGAGAATATATTACAAATACTATTAGGTGAAAGTTCTCATAAGAGGATGATGCTTTCTCATGAAGTTTTCATTTAGTAATCTCTAAGATGGGAGAATATGAGAATAGACCCGCTATTAGAAATTTTACATGTTTTGGGGTCATTAGATATTCTTATATTCAAGTGAATGTAATGGTATTTAGATAATAAGATTATTATTATTAATGAATGTTATGACCCACACACTTAGATGTATTTATTATACCATGATTATAACAGTTCATGGTGAAGTTGGATATATTGGGTGCATCATGAATTACATGTTGTTAATTAATAATATGAGAAATGATTCGTCCCTTCCATATTTATGTAAGTTGATATCTAAACCCTTTGGTTGAAATATAATTTTCTCCTTCAATTGCATTTCTATGTTGTAATGATGTTTATTTCATATAATTAAAGAAAGATGTATCGAGGAAACATGTTGATGAAACAGATGTGAAACATTCTTGGTTAGATATTGTGACAAAGAGATTATACTACACAGTGAGCATTAATATATGGATTTCATCATTGGGACATTAATTTCTTTCAATTGGGTTACTTTTCATATTGCAAGATTGAAATATTAGACATTAACGAAGCTCAACTAATGTCAATGAGAAAGAATCATAGTTGGTTACACACTAAGTGTTTCTGTTGATCTCAATAAAATTATATTTGAATTTTATTAACAAAATAAATATTATTCTCAAGACCGAGGAATAATTTTATTCAAGTTTTATTGATCATATAAATTAAGTAAATATTTATTCTTAGAATTGTGAATAAAATATATTTATTTATTTTATTAAACATTTAATAAATATTTAGTTAAGAGAATAAAATATTTTATCAGGTATTCAATAAATACTGGGGAGTTAAAATAGACCAAGACCGCATCTGGCGATGGTTATTTATTTGGAAGCTGGTAAATAATATTCATCACTTCAGAAGTTAGTGTATGCTATAAAATAATAATAATAATAATAATAATAATAATAATAATAATATTATTATTATTATTATTTTATGATATGGGGTTTTATGATGGTTATTTTATTATTAAAGGTCTAGTATGAAATTAAATAGTATTTTAATATAAAACTTATCTTTATAAATAAATGGTTATGTCTATTATATAGGGTTAATCGAGATATAGATAATTTTTGTTCATAGTGAATTCTCTCTCAAATTCATTTTTCTCTCTCCTACTCAAGAATGAGAAACTCAAGAGGGATTTCTTCAATATTGAAGGATTAGTGATCAAAACTAATTATGCAAGACAATTGATTCACCATGATAACACCCAGAAATCAATTGGCATTACTCAGAGATCCAGGGAACATTTGTGGATAACTGATAGAGGGATTCTACCCTTGAATCCTTACATCAAAAAGAAGGAAATATAAAAGGGGTCTTTCAAAAGATAAACAACATCATTGAAGAAAGGATACTTAGACAAGGTATTTATTTTCTTGTGATCTAAATAAGGTAATTTCAAATTAAATGTGCAAGATCCTCACTCCGGGTTTCAAGAAACTAAATATTAAAATAAATTTTAATATATCACCCACTAATGCACACTTATGTTTTCCTAAAAACCTTTAGTAAGAAAAAATGATACTCTCACATGAAGAGAGTGGGATACTATTGGTTACATACATCATAGGAAGGTGTGGATCAATGATGATAGTGGTGCATAGTAGGGGGGCTAGGGCGGTGTGTCTGAATGAATGGGGTGTAAGGTGGAGTGAATAAGAGAGGAGGTAGGAATCCATTGATGATGATAGTGAAGGCATGTAATGTTGTAATTTATGGTCCAAGGATAAATGTTATCCTCCTATGTTACTTCATGCTTGGGGGTTTCAGTCTGTTTATAGGAAAAAAGGACATCACATTGTGCATTGGTGTGTGATCCTAGTGAGGCAGATCAAGTATGATGGTGTAGTGCAGTGAAGGGAGAAGGGGTATAAGTACTATGTATGAGAGAAAGTTGGGAGGTAGGCTATGATCCTAGAAGAAGACGGGATGGTGAGGGTTTTTTATACATTTTCAATTTTTTTGAAATTATGCTTAGGTTAATTTTTTTGAAAACTAATGAGGAAAGGTGTTATTTGCCTTAATGAATTTCTTTTAAATCTGAAGAGCATTTAGATCCAAAATTACTTTTACCTATATTGATGACATGAAAATGTCATTACCACCCAAATTACCTTTATCCTTTCATTAAGTGAAAGGCGTTGGCAGTGAAAATCATTTTCACCTAATAAAAGGTAAAATACATTTTGGTAGGTAACTATTTTCACCACACCACCTATAAAATCTACCCCAATCCCTTTACTTGAATTTTACCTCCCTCTCTCAAAACCTCACCACCCTCTCTCTAAGATTTTCCTAGTTTTCCCCCTTCCATACAACTTTTTTGGTGGGCTTAAAGGAGTGAAAGATTTGTGAAGCATCATTTAAAAATATTTTTTCTAATTAATTTTAATGTGAATTATTTATTTTGTTGTTTAGTTTTTAGTTAGTTTTAAATATTTTATTTACTTAATTATTTAGTTAATTACATATAATTTTTAATTAATAGTTAATATTTGTAAGTAAATTATTTTTAATTAATTATGAATATTTAGTAATTAATTTATAATTTATCTTAGTAATTAATTTATTATTATGAAATGATTATTATTCAGTATGAATTAGTAGTTTATAAATAACTAATAAGAGACTACCTAGTAATTTTTATTAATTAGATGATCATTAAATATTTGTGAAATAGTGGTTATCTATTAATTAACTAATAATTAACTATTAAATAACAAATAATTAACAAATGATCAACCAGTAATTAACTATTAATTAACTATAAACTAAAAACTTAATAACTATTAATTAAAAAATGATTAATGGATGATTAGATAACATTTAACGAGTGATTAAAGGAATTATTAATGAATGATTAAAAATTGATTAACTTAGGATTAAGTAATGCTTAACTAATTATAAAGTAATGACTAATTAATGATTAACTAACGATTAAGTAATATTTAACCAATAATTAAATAAATATTAACTATTAATTAACTATTAATTAACTAATTAATACTAGATATGAATAATGATGTAAATAATATACTTATTAATATAACTAATAAAGTTGTTAATCATATAATACTAAAATAAATATTCATTAAATTAGTAATATAGAAAATATAATTATTAATAATAATATTATTACTAATAATTTATTATAAAATTAATAATAATATACAATAATCATAATCATAATGTTTATTTGTGTGCGTGTGTGTATATATATATAAACAAAACAAAACAAAAACAATAATAATTTTTTAATATAAAGATATATATACATAATTTTTGTTTTGAAATTTGGAAAAAGGTGTTAAGTCCCTTGATGCCTTTGACCAAAGTTTTAGATGAAAGCATTAAGGGCTTAAATTCCATTATCCCCCACACAAAAATATTGAAGGAACTAACTGCATTAACGCCTTTCTGCATTAGTTTTCATTTTTTAAACCTAAATATAATAGAAACTAAAAAAACATATAAATAAAAATTGGATGGTGAGGTGATTCCGGTGATAGTGCCTCTAGGGTTTTTATTACTTGAGTTTTTATGTGCATTTATTCTAGAGTAATGAAGGAGGAATCGAGAAATGAGGCCATGATAAAGATCGCAATGAGCAAGAAGTGGAGTGGTGCGTGTGAGATCCTATATGAAAAATGAAATAGTTTAAACTTTGAATTAAAAAAATGATAAATAAGAATGATTTTTATTTAGACTCATAAAAAACATTATAAAAACATTATAAAAATAATTCTAATAAAAATAAATGTTAATATAAATTAGAAATAATAAGAATAAAAATAAAATTAAATAATGAAAAAAATAATATATAATTTTAAAAGTATATTAAATAATATATACTATTAATATACACTAATAATAATAATAAATAATAAATATTAATATAAAATAAACTAAAATTATTAAAATAACTAAAATATTTCAAATCTATAAAAATTATCTAGAAATAACTAAAAGGTTTAAACTAGTTAATTAAAAATAAGCTAAAAATTTATAAAATTGTTAGTAAAATCCTTATACATGAAATATCCCATACTTCAACTTTTACACTCTTAATAAATATAATAAAAAACATCACATGAATTCACCCTTTTCCAAACAAAAAAAAACATAATCAAAAGTTAATTTTTTTAATCCTTTTACCCTAAAATATTATGCTTCATTTAAAATTCCAACTTTCAATAATAATTTATCTTCCCCTAACATTATTTTCAAAAAAATCATATACACTCAATCCTTAATGTGATATACCTCTCCATTAATCACATCACTCAAGATAATTATAATCAAATCTATGATTACTTATCATACAAATGAATTATTACTATATGATTGGATTAATTTTCACATATATTCTAGTGGAAATCAAAATAATGAACCAATATATAGGACTTCAAATTAGTTTCAAATGAACTTTGAGGTCATGATATGGTGTGTTATATAATACTTTTTTGAATGTTTTGGAAAAAATGAGGGTTGAATCTTGAAATTATTTCATCATAAATAAAAATTAAAATGAATCACTTGAAATATCACTCCCCATAAATTAAAACTTTTCTTATCCTTATGAAAATTATAATTTCATAACATACAACAATACAAAATAAGCCTTTAGATGTATTAAAAATTACCTTTATCAGTGCTAGAGAAGCGCTGACTACTAGAGCGAGATTAAAATACCTTGTCTTTTATCAATGCTCAAAAATCACTGATAAAAGAACATTTATCAACACTTATAAAAGAGATGATAAAGAAATTCATTATCAAAACTTATAGAAGTACTGATAAAGGGGAATGCTATAGCGTGATATAACAACACACTATAGCACAAGTGTAGTGTGTTGTAACATCACACTGCAACAAAAAAGACACAAAGAAATTATTAAAAATCAAGTAATAATATAGAATTTCAATGAAATAAAATTTATAATACAAATACAAGATAAAAAACTATATTATAGACATTTAAAACATTGGTTAATAAAATTACATACCTAAACAATTATTACATACATTCAAAAACATAAATGTTCCTTTATATTTTAATCCTAATTGCTTCACAAAAAAACACACCTATATAAAAAAAAGTATTATGTTAGTAATAATGTAAAGAAATAAATTAACTGAAAGTGTTAATTTTAATATTCACTTTGAGTCATACCAGGAACACTATGTATCAGATTGAGTTATGGTTGATTATTTCATGTCACACCATTTCTTGTTCATATTCAAGAATTATCTTTGTGAAAATTAACTAAATAAGTATAATATAAAAATTATAATTAAATTAATTAAGCTATAGGATATAGAATTATGATGAAAAAAATCTAGGATCGTTTGATTGGTTTTGGTGATGTGATGTGCGTTTTAAACTAAAATGACACTTATATATTGAAATGGAATACTTTAAGTCATACCGTTCACATTTTTCATTTTATTGAGGTGATTTTTATTACTACACACCTAAAATGACTTATGTATCATTTTACTAAAGTATCAAAACAATCTAAATGTGTTTGATGAGTTTTGAGTACATCACTTGTCTTTTTTACTAAAATGTCATTTTAAACTAGAAACATACAATTTGACTTATACTAGTTACATATTATGTTATTTTTATGTGATAAAAATTCATATATGTAAAAAATAATTTATTAATCATTTTCATAAATTATCAAGAATATCCGAGTGTGTTTGCTCAGCTTTCAGTGAGTGATACTTTATGAACTAAAATATTGATTCTAAACTGATAACAGACACATTGAGTCATACAAAAAAAATCGTGTATCATATTGATATGTGGTTGATTCCTAAGCATAAAAAATTAAAATAGGATCATTTTCCTAAAGTATCAAAACAGTAAGAATGAATTTTCTCTGTTTTGAGTAGGTAAGTTGTCCTTTTTACTATAATTGATGTCAATTTTAAATAAAAATATGCCCTTGGAGTTATACCGGTCACATCGTGCATCATATTGAGGTGATGATGATTCTTAAATGTATAAAATTACTTATGGATCATTTTACTAAAGTATAAAAACAATTTGAATTCATTTCCTTAGTTTTGAGTACATCACTTTTCTTTTTTACTTAAATGTCATTTTAAATTGGAAACATGTAGTTTGAATCATATCAATCACATCATCTGTCAGTTTTATGTGAGAAAAAATAATACATTTTATAAATTACTTATGAATAGATGTCCTAAATTATTAAGAAAATTTTATTACATTTTCTTGGCTTTTATTGAGTGCTACATTTTGAACTAAAATGTTAATTTTAAACTAATAACAGATACATTGAGTCATACTGGGAATATCGTTTATTATATTTATGTGAATTTGATTCCTATATGTAAAAGAGGACTTATGTATCATTTTAATAAATTATCAAAATAATATGAATTCGTTTTCTTAGTTTTGAGAAGGTCAGTTAACCTTTTTATTAAAATTGATGTCATTTTTAAATAAAAAGACACACTTGGAGTCATACCTATCCTAATGTGCATTATATTGAGGTTTAAACAATTAATAAATGTGTAAAATGACTTATGGATAATTTTACTAAATTATCAAAACAATTATAACGAGTTTACTTGGTTTTGAGTATGTCACTTTTCTTTTTTACTAAAATGTAGTTTTAAATTAGAAGCATGTACATTAACTTATAATGATCACATCATGTGTTAGTTTGAAGTGAGAGCAATTAAAGGACATCAAAAATGATGAATTAATAAACATTCAAAATTAACAAGAAAATCTGTGGATGTTTTCTCAGTTTTTAATGAGTAATAATTTTTGATCTAAAATATCGATTCTAAACTGATAACAGACACATTGAGTCATACCAGGAATATCATGTATCAGATTGAGGTGAGGTTTATTTATACACTTTAAAACTGACTTATAGGTCATTTTCATAAATTATCCAAATAATCTAAATGTGTTTGCTCAGTTTTTAGTAGGTCAATTTTCCTTTTTACTAAAATTGATGTGAATTTAGAATATATAGACGTACTTGGAGTCATACCAATCACACCATGGATTGGATTGAGATGCAGCGGATTCCTTCATGTCTCAAATGACTTATGGATTATTTTCCTAATGTATCAAAACAATATGAATGTGTTTAATTGGTTTTTAGTATGTCAATTTTATTTTTTAGTAAATTGTCATTTTAAACTAGAAACACACACTTTGAATCATAACAGTAACATCGTGTATCAGTTTTATTTGAGAGATTCCTACAAATCAAAAATTATTTACAAATCAATGTCCTTTATTTTTTAAAAAAATATCAGAATGTTTGATCGGTTTTCAATAAGTAAAATTTTTTAAAATAAAAATGTCGATTTTAAACTGATAATAGACACTTTGAGTCATACTGGGAACATCAGGTATCAGATTGTGGTGTGTCTTATTATTACACATAACAAATGGCTTATGGATTATTTTCTTAATGCATCAAAATAATAATAATATTTTTGATCATCTTTGAGTATGTTAATTGTAATTTTTACTAAAATTAATGTAAATTTTAAATAAAAAGAAACACATGGAGTCATACCATTCACATCATGTGTTGGATTGATGTGAAACTGTTACTACACATTCCAAAGTCTTTAAAAAATACTAATTTCCAATGTTACGATGATTTAAATTTCCTTTATTTTTTAAACTTCTAATAATGCATATTGAATCGATGTTCTTAGCTGAAAAATCATTCTCATTGTTGAAAACCAGAAGAGAAGTAGAATTTCATGTTCCCATTATATCATGAGAAGTCACCATACGATGGGAATATTATTTTCCTCTAATATTCTAGATTTCAAAAATGAGAAATTGTTTTGTCTAAGAACATCAACTCAATATGCAGTGTTGGAAGTTCGATAAAGAAAGACAATGGAAATGTAAATTGTGGAAACATTGGTAGAAATAAACATTTTATCTCTTTTGTGACTTGTTATAGATTGTTTAAAGAAAAATATGACTTCCCAAATGATATGTGAAAAAACAAAATAAGTATTAGATAAAAATAATAAGCTAATAAACTTATAAATAGTAGATAAAATGATGAGAACATTAATTAAATAAGCAGTAGGAATTCACCTTTTCATGATATTTGTATGAATTCTTGACACATTTCCTTATTATAATTATATCAATTGTAGGCTCGAAGTCCAATATCTCATGAGCATGAGCATCATTTAACAAACCACCATAACTCAAACAAAATAACCCTCATATATTAAAAACCAATTATTATATGATAAATACTAAAATTAAATAATGTAAACATAAATATGAAACAATATATTAATTCTATGGGAAATAATTTTACTATGAAAACATTAAGATTACCTCTTTGATTGAGCAGTGGAGGGAACTTGAAGGAAAGTGATAAATTCCAACACTATTGGGGTGAAAAGGTTTTGAGGGAGAATAAGTCTATAGATGTTTTGGTGTAGAAATACATGAAATATAGAAAAACCACCCCAAATCAAAAAAAATAATCCAACTATAAAAAAATAATTATTATGTGAGTAATACTAAAAAGAAAAAATTAGACATAAATATTAAATAATACATTAATTCTATGAAAAATTATTTTATCATGAAAATATAAAGATTGATTTTTTGATTAAGCAGATGCATCATTGTTGCTCTTCTAACAAAGGCAGCGGAGGGAACTTAATGGAAAGTGAAAAATACAACACTACAAGGGTGAAAAGGTTTTGAGTGAGAAGAAATATATGGAAGTTTTGGGGAAGAAATACATGAAATGTGGAAAGAAATATTTTAAAATAAATGAACATTGGAAGGAATAATGAAAATTAAATCAACATTTTATTATATAATTTTTCAGTAAAATAAAGAAAGTATATAGTAACATTACCTTTACATATTCTCAAAGGGTTTTCTTCATTATATTTTGTTATTATGGGGGATTGGTTACATCATCATGTTAATAGGACATTGTCTACATGAGTAGTCAAACATTTAATTTAGATTATGTTTATGCAGTAGATAAAATATAATATTTTTACTAAAAACTTAGTATATTAAAAATAAATTTTACCTTATCATTGAACTCTATTTATTTTTTTAAAGGTTTTAGGGATTTGTTTCTTCTATTGAGAATTAGAATCCCTTCTTTGTGGTCACCTCTAATATAAAATACATTTTCTACATTGGGATTGAAATAAACTAATTATGATCTCCCAATGAAAGGGTCATCCTCTATTAAATTTTTATCTTACTCAGCATTTGTTTAGTCACTAATAGGATAATCGACCAATTCCTTTTTTCTAGATCTGAGACATAAAATACTTTCACTTATTGTGATTCCATTATGAATAGATTATTCTTTTCCCCTTCCATATTTAAATTCACTTTCACAAATCCCATTTCATCAAATTTCACTACACTCATATTTTCAACCCATTTTAAATAGAAAATCGACACTTGAAATTCTATATAATCCAACATGTATATCAGTTCAATAATGAAAAAATATGAAATATTTTCATAAATTGGATTTCTATCCTTGGAACCAGATATGTGTATCACTTCCACCACATGCGTAACACCACTGTTTTACATTTTACTGCAGTCATCATGTTCTTTTATATATAACGTATAACCATTGATTAAAAAACCATTGTAATATATAAAATTTTCTTTCATTCCCTTGGATATCCATTAAAGTCGTTCAATATTTGAATTCATATATTCAGTTAAATCCTTATAAATTTGATCTTGGAACCATCTAATAAAATATTGATTATGTGTATTTTATATCCATCCTTCATCCATTTATG
Source organism: Viscum album (assembly GCA_963277665.1). NCBI lineage: Eukaryota > Viridiplantae > Streptophyta > Magnoliopsida > Santalales > Viscaceae > Viscum > Viscum album. The sequence goes on from OY728132.1 coordinate 471,784,565, forward strand.
GATTCAAATATCTAATAATTTCATTATTGGATTCAATGTCAGGATCAATATATTCATTATTTGGTAAAATATAAAGGTGGTCTTGATCCCACTTTTTCAAGGTAATTATAACAAAATTTATTTTATAAATTCTTTCATCCATAAGGTATGTGTTGGGATGAGACTTTCGGAGACTGATGCTATCAACATCAGATAGTTAATTAGTAAAAAATTCAATATGTTCTTCAATAATAAATCATTATATAATAAATCTTTCTGAATGACTTCTATTATTGACATACGCTTTAAAAATTTTCATATACAGTTCAATGGGGGTACATCCATCTGTAATAGACATGACCACATAGTTTAACCTTTATAAACAAGTGAACCCTTAGGTAGATCATTATATTGAAGAATTATGGTGGTAATAATAATAATTATAATTCATATAATATGACTGAAACATCCTTATTCGTGATTAGTAAATTAATAGGGTCTATAACTTTACTACATATAGCTTTGAAAAAGATGTAGAGTCTGGTTAATGTATGTTATACATGTTGATCTAGAATGGAATTGAAATTAACAACCATCAAATATTTCATCAAAACGTGACATTCATTTGATTTTATTCATTGTAACTTTAAATTAGTCATTGAAATGACATTACTGATTTTCAATGAATAAATATTTGGAACTTTTATACTATTAAAGAAAAGAAAAATTACAATTTTTATATCTAGATAAAGTGTAAGCTGTTAGAGGAAGAAAATCCCGCCCTTTACCCTTCACCGACGTCAACTCTTACCTTATCCCCATATCAATCATGTATAACCTATCCTTGATTCAATATTTCTTTTTGTTAGGAACATTTAGTATTATGCTAATAAACATATCAAATACGTTTTTTTATTTATATATAACATCAAGAAAATTTCTAACATTCAAACAATCCAACACAGAAATTCAAAGAAAATTGATCTCTTCTTTAAACCTGATTTTGTAAGGTTCTTCAAAAATAGTTTACCAAAAATATTTTCAATATGTTTTACTTTATCAAATATTTGATAACCCATTATTAGAGATATTGTTGTAACTTGTTTGATATTTCCACTGAATGTTGTCATCCAGGATTAGTATTTATGCTATCAAGGTAAAAATATTTAATGTCCTAAAAACATAGTCTTCAAGGAATATTTCAACCAAACTGAGTGTGTGTGTTTTCCAAAAATGGGACACCATAGAATTCTTTTAATTCTATAGCTTGATGAACTTTCATAAATAGGGAAGTCATTTATTATCCCATACAACATGGCCCTTAATGTGAATTATTAAATTATATGAAAATCATAAATTGTAACACCTGTATCCTACATCAATTTAGAATCTTTTCTCAATGGATATAAATAGACATCAATATCATTATTGGGTTGATTTAGTCCAAATATAAATAGAGACAACATAATTTATTTTTTCTTCTTGAATAACCATCATAGAAAGTTATAATTTATCAAAATGACGAGACATGTATTGTGAGTAATGCTCTATGCACCAAAATGGTTTATTCCACCTGTAGATAATAGAAGATGAATGTTTCTCGACTCATTTACAAATTCAGGATACTCATAATCAATTTTATTTCACTAAGGATAATTTTCTGGATGATGTAGGTTCCTATATATAATTCTTATATATTCATTCCATGATAATTACATAAAAATTTCCAAACAACGATATATACTTCTAAATCATGGAATGATAGGAACGTACCATATATATTAGAAAGGAATTGATTAATTTTTATTTTATCGATCCATGCCACACTTAGGGAATTTTATGACCAATTCATATTTCTTGATAAATATTATGCAATCATTTGGAAAGACATATATATTTTAAGAGATCATAACCATTGAACATAGTATTCATTTAGCATTATATGTTTGACATGGTAGTTCAGTTTCTTATGGTGGCATATCATTCAGGAGACCAAGTAGTTCTGTAAAGATGGTGTCACTCCATCCACTACCATATTTCAAATTATATAACCTCAACATAGATTAAAATGTTGTATATTTAGTACAACAGACATACAATGCCCTATTAGCACAACTATTTTACTTCTCAAACAACTTTTGGGAAATCATGATGTTCATAATTAATTTCCATTATCATTTCTTCCATGTGATCTCCACCATCATTTACACTGATATTCATATCAAATGATCCATAAACTATATTATCATCCCAATTGGCGTGAATGTTCATTTTTACTTGTATTTTGTCTAGTATTTATATATCTGATTAATTTTGTGAGAAATCAAATGTTATTCTAACACTTATGGACTAATTTGACTTCACTAAAAATAATATAAACATAGACAAAGGATTTTAGAAGGATCGTATGCATGATGTATTGAAAACATGATAAACTATTTAACTACACATTCATACTCTTTTTTCAAATGATTAACATGGATCTATTTTTGATTCATATCCATTTTATTTCGTTCATAAAATATTAATTTTGTATAATAAATAAATAAATACACATAAGATATTCATAATCAAAAGTGAATGTTATAGATAATTTTAATAAGGAAAAATTAACATTTGATTATTTTGTAGAATTTATGTATGCTTTGAAGAAAATGGGTAGTTTAATTTAATAAAATAATTACTCTACTATAGTAGGTGTTATCCTCTAAAATAACTCAAAGGTGAATGTTATAGACAACTATCATCCTCATCAGCTCATATCTCGATCATTTATCATTTCATTTTATTGTTTGACACACATCCTTCATCTCTTATAGACACAAAACTGTGTTTCATGAAATACTCTAATAAGTATGAATCCATGGGTTTAATACTAATTAGAGTTTTATAAGAAACATAAAAGAGATAGAGGATGAGTCTCAAGAAACAAATTGCAATAACTATTCGGGAGATGAAGTTGATGAGGATGATATTTGTACTATATTGTGTTATCTAAAAGGTGTAATGACTCCCATTTATGATAATTACACCATTATAACTACTTATTAAATTGTGGCCTATTTAAGGTGAGATTTTGGATCCATAAACATTATTGTATATGATTTAAGGGGTCTCAGAGTGGACATGTTATGATATATGAATATTTGGGGCCTCTAGGAATTATATATTTATATGAGAAATACCACTTTTAATAGTTCAAATCCTCTAACTATAACTATTCCTACCTCCATTAAAATTATCCTTGAAGACTTTATTAAATCCCCCAAATAGATGAAAATATAATATAGGAAATTATGGATTAATAAGAAACCCAAATATGATAATAAAGAATAATAAACTATTATTCTATCAACTAGAAGATATAAAATGTATTGATATCTTTTTAAAAATAAAGATTTATTTCATATACAAGGATTGTAATTAGAGATTCTTAGGGATGAAACCAATACATGTAGACCTAAAATGATAAATACCTAAAAATAATTTATAATAACTATTCCAACATTTATAGAAATAGATAACCTCAATTCTTTTTTTGGAACAAGTGATTTAACCATATATGGAATTATTACATTTAATATTAATTGTATATCAAACATTTGAAAACATATTAAAATTATAGTTTCAATTAAAAATCCAAAAGGAATAGGAAAAATAATTTTAGATAATGAGACATTTAAATATTATCTTAAAAAGGGTGGGTTGATAGGTTTTTATCATGAAAATATAAAATTGATAAATATTTTTTACTAATTAGAATTAGGAGATTGTTAATAATTAAAAATAAATAAATTAGTGATTTAAATGAAACAACCATTGGGCCACCCCTTGTGAGAAATACACTTGGACATGCTCTATTAAGTGGATGTGGTCATTTGATGCGACTAGAAATCTTCAAATGTGATTTCTCTCTCAACTTACTCACAAGTTTTAATTGGAATATCCTAATGACATATTTTAATGTTTGAAGGAATATAGAACTTCCCTAAAGCGGTCTTTCCATTTTAGATTTTCATTTCATTTAGCTTGTACCATCATCTCACATAATATTTGGCTAGGACATTCAAGCATAAAGGCATCACATTTCACCTTAATAGAAGGTTGAATATTAATGGTTTCAAATATCCTCTTAGTTTTCTCCACCTAATCCTCCATCTATTTAGGATCATATTACCTTGAAAAGATAGAGGATTATGGTGAAGTAACTCTTGATCAAGATTATTTTCTCCATAAAATGTTAAATTATATCAAAATAAAATGGATATAAAATTTCATGTCACTCTATAAAATATAGTGAATGTGCATGATTCATGGCCTAATTCAAATTGAAGGATAAAACAATTAAAAATTAAAATATTGTTCCCAACATCACTTGGAAACTCAAGAGATAACCCTAATAGTTTTGGATAGACACTCCTTTATAACTACTACTCACGCTCCAAAAGCCCTATCGCCTTTCAACCAAACATCCCCAATAAACATTGTTGACCATAGGAATATGTTGAAGTTAAATAAAGAATGATGATAAAAAAATAAAATATTTATTGCTAAACAAGAATTCAATGAGTGAGCGAGGAGGAGAAGATAAGATACATTGGATTGAAGCTTTGAATAACCTACGAAAAAGTAGAGATATCAAAAACCCAGAAAATGTTAGATCCTTGGATGTTTTTGACCCTTGAATCATTCGAGAAAAGTATTTGAGCCTTGGAATTGTTTGAGCCTTGATTCAAGCTTTGATTCAACAAGGAGGATCACTGCAAGTGGGTGGCTTTGAAAAAATGCTTTGATATCATGATGAGTTCGCGAATGGTTAGGGCTATTTAAATAGATCATGACACTCTTATTAGCGCTTTCAAAAAAGCATCAATGAAAGGAATATTTATCAATGTTTTTATCATTGATAAAGCTCTATGTTTATCAGTGCTATTTAATTTTGCATTGATAAAAGGATTTATAATTATAGTCATAAATATTTTTTTAAATACATTTATAATTATATTTATATATATTTAATAAATAAATATAAATAAAAATATAGTAAATATATTCTTTATTTAAATATATTTATTATAATTTTATAATTATTTAAATATATAATTATTTATTTATAATTATATAAATACTATTTTTAAAAAATAATATTTATATAATTATATATAATTATATAATTATATATATAATAAATATATAATAAATATATTTATAGTAAATATATTAATTATTTAAATAAATTTATTATAATTTTCTAATTATTTAAATAGATATACTTAATTATTTATAATTATATAAATACTTATTTAAAAAAATATTTATTTATTTATAATTATAAATATATAAATATATAAATATAGTAAATATACATTTATAAATATATTTATTTATAAATATTTTTTATAAAAATAGTTTTAACATTATTAATGTATATTTAATTTTCAGTACATGCACGTTAAAAATGAGTGAAATTGAATAATTAAAAATTAGTACACTTTAACAGTATTGAAGAAATGAATAAGTTTTAATAATTAAATATAAATTATTACAAAAATATGGATATATATTGGAATAAAGATAATTCATATTGAAAATATGAAATAATATAAAATAAATATATAAAAAATAAATAATTAAAATTGATTAAATTTCCAAAAAATAAAAAATAAAACCTATTAAAAATGAATTAATTCCCCACAGTAATATTTTTTGTAAAAAATAAATAAAATTTACCATGATTAAAGACAAGATATATTAAATGTATCATATTATAATGAAATTCTAAAATGAATACAAAAATTTGAATAAATTACATAAATATTAGGTGTACGTGTTTCTAAATAAGATTTCATTAATTATGTAGATATTTTTCTCTGCACATTTTATATAAAATGCATTAATTATACATATAGGAAATCAATATAACACAAATTTTATCTATGTTAAACTAAATAATCAAATGACATTCAATTATGTATATTACTCGATGCAATTATTTAATATTTTTAATTCATATTAATTTTAATTATAAACCATTATTCACTAAATATATCACCATTTAATGTAAATCCATAACTATTTTGTATTATCTAAATAATATTTATAGAAATTCATATATATCTATATATTTAATATATACTATTTATTAAAATTATCAATAATTATTTCATTAATAAAAGGTTTAATATTTTTCTAAATTTACTTATTTTTAAATTTTTACTTGGATATTTTTCATTTTACATATATCTATATACTTTAAATATACATTATATTAGTATTTATAATTTATATATTGTATAATCAATTTATTCATTTTTATCAAAAAATTTTTAATTAATATAATTTTTAATCTTAAAAAAAATCATTTTTATTTTTTATTTATTTAATCATGTTATTTTATTCAGACCTTTATCTATACTACAAAAGTAGTGATAAAGCATCCTTTTATGGGTGCTAAAAATAAAGCATTGACAAAGGGTACCCTTTATCAACACTAAAAAAGGTGCTGATAAAGGGTACCCTTTATTAGCTCGAAAAAATACACTGATGAAGGGAACCCTTTTGTCTATTCTTGTTTTAGCACTAATAATAGAAACATTTATCAGTTCCTTTTTCTAATGCTGATAAATACTAGTACTATTAAAGACTTGTTTTGTAGTAGTGAAACATGATGAATAAGAGGGCATAAATCACTGAAATAATGGTAAGATAAACTTGTGAGTATCAATTCAAAAACCCAATGAAATTGATATAATATAATATCCTAAATAAATAGGACACAAGTAGCTCATAATATATAGAATCACAATGAATCTAGATCATATAAAAACTCTTCTAGTTCCTGGAGTAATGGGTTATCGCTTTCATAGGTATCCCTAAAGGTGAGAGTCACCATATAATAACCAGAAGTGTACTAATTGTGGGAACCAAAAAGAATTTACATCCCCATGAAAAAATTTACATGAAAAAAATAGAGCTATTATGAAAAGGGTCATATATAAAATGATGATATAATTTCAATCCATGTGCATCAAATGAATCACTGTCCTTTAAGAAACCCTCTTCATGAATAACTCTCCCCACACTAAGATTGAATATCATCAAGGAAATATTCAGGAACAAGGTAGGGAAGGTTATGGGATATTGGGATCATCATAAAAAGGTTTATTCATGGATTCTATAGCTTAAAAAATGGATAAAATTTAATGTTAAATCAATGGGTAAACATGGATAAATAAAATAAACAAATTCCTCAGTCATTTTTACGTAACCTTCAAAATTCCTATCACTTTGATGAATAAACATGGAGAGGTCTAAAAGACATAACATGGTTGAGATTACCTAATGAAAATGAGAAATATGGAGTGATACAAAAAGGTTCATAATCCTTATGGGTATAGAAATACAATGTTGGACAATATAAATGAGAATGAGTGAAAATAATTGTCTATAAAATAATCCAGTATAGAAAAATATTTTCAAATCATGGAATGATATCAGTAATAATCTAAATCATGTTATCAATAATCAAATCATTTCAACTAGGAATCATGTTCTCATATTGACTAGGGACATAAAGTGGTTTTTCCACGACTGTGTTATTGTAGAAATACAACAATTTACATGTGCGTTAAAAAATTATAAGGAAGTTAGTTTTTTTAGTTTTTTTTGTTTTATTTTTTATTTATTAATTTTGTATATTACATGTGGTTGTTTGAAGTGTCAATAAAATATGATATAAAATATAAAACTTTCATATGTAATTAAAAATAGACATATAGTGACTACCCATATCCAATGAATATCTAGAAATGATATACCTATAAAATCTACTCATATACAACAAACACCCACATTATATCAAATAAATAATACTATAATCAGAAGCATGTGTATGATAAAATAATGTATTATGAATTTAAGTACACTATTTTTTCAAGAGAAAAACAGTTCTTGGTAAATTCATGACATTGTATTACCTAAAAATAAATAAAATAAAACTAAATATAGCAAAAGAAAAACTAATTAATGATGGGCTGCCTCCTATTGATCACTAAGTTTACTTTATCATTAGATAGATTTCAATGACACTCCACCCGAATCGAATGAAAATGTATTCCATGTATTTTTTATTCATTAATAGGAGTGTTATATTCATTCACCAAGAATGTAATTATCTTATATGTTATATAATATCTCGACAGAAACTTCTAATAGGTAAGTGTAATCAAATAAAAATACCCCAGATTAAAAGAAGTGGAATAAATATAATTTTAAGAAAAACTCACCAAATAAGTGGAATTTTAGTGGAGGACCTTAGAATGAAAATTATAAAGATTACCACTTTGAATGTATATAAGATAAGAAATACCCTTTCCAGAATCCCTTAATAATCACTATGTATTTATCATATCCTAGAATTTATTGTGTGGTTAGATCATGTAAATTGTTTACTATTCATAAATAACTACCAAAATAGGTAAATTCATTGGTTCCCAACTCAATCCATGTTTTATAGTTTCCTTTAGTGCTCTTAGTCCAAGAATATTGTTAGTATCAATGGGTATTTCAAATGAAGTGGTATTTACCTCAACACATGAATAAGGTTGGACAAGATCAAATGGATCAGGGGAATCCATGATATCAAAAATGATATTATATTCCAATGTTTCTTATATATTTCCCTTATCAGGTTTCCTCACTGGTACATTAATCACCATGAACTAAGGATACTCAAAGTAATCTCATACTTCCACTTCTTCCATAATTTTGTGAGTCAACACAACCACTATCACTAACCAATTTCTGAATCTTTAATTGATTTGTATATTTCCCTTTTAAAAAATGTGTTTAACTCACAATAATTCATAGTAAGAGGTGATTCATGTTTATTTTAAATGATTTTATCTGTTTTATGTAAATTTATAGTGTCTTAGGTCAATTTTGAATTTATCACAGTAAATAAGGGCACCATTTCAATGTCCTCTTTATCCTCAAATGATTTTTAATCCTTAAAAGGTGGTAGTTTATATAAATCATAGTCATCCATTCAAACTTTTGGGTGGAAAGGATATAAAATCTAGTGAGAGGGAGATAAAAACCCATTGTTTTATAGATCATTATATTAAAAAAAGTTTAGTGATTGGTTTTCAAATGTGATAGAAACTGAGGAAATAAATTGTGGTGTAGAGGATTCATCTATAGAATTATAAATTGATGGATTAATCAAATAATAATCATTTCCAGACTTAGTAAATAGATATTTTTTTATATAGAACCTCTAATTCACTTTATTCATGAAAATAATTCTAAGTTTGAACATTAAATGACAGCAAGTTGACAAATTAAACTAGTTGGATCAATTTATTTCATATATCCTTTAGTGGATTTTATAGAATTTTTATTACAGAAACCAAATTTTCATTATGTTATTCTAGATTTTTCATTGTGTAAAAAATTTTCATTATGTTCTTCTTGAAGATAAATCTTTTTATTTATTTCATTAATAATATTAAACATTTTGTGATCAAATTTTTAAGTGTTAAACTCACAAAATGATCATTAAAATTGGGTAGCTTTCTTTAGTGTGAGAGATGACTCATGTTGTAAAAATATTTTAAATTGTGCATTTTATTTTTAAAGATTTTCTAAATAGTATTGTAATATAGATAGAGAGTATGAATTAATAGGTTTTATATTTTACAAAATATATTGACCTTGAGAATAATTAAAATATAGGTATAATTTATCATAATATAATGAAGCACACTCCAATAGATCATAACATTGATTTGATTAATAATCATTAAAATTAAAAGAATTACATGGAGAACTCATGGGTGGTGAAAAATTGTAATGTATACCATATAATGAAGGGGGTGATGGTTGTAAACATTTTGTGCTACCCATTCCATTATGTTCTCTTGAGCATCTAGAATTTTCTTTCAAAGACAAAATCACCCAAATAAATAATCTATTTTTTTTTGTTTTTTACCTAAATAAATCTCTTTTAAGGGTATACTAGTGCTTCTATTATCTCCATAAATGGTTATAAAAATTTTATATTCACTTTCACAACATGCCAAATATAAAAATCTATAAAACCAACTAACTAATCACTAAAAAAAGGGGAAGTATCAGCGGTTTTTTGTAGACTATCGGTGGTTTGAACATCCACCTATTAGTATCATGGTGGTTTTAAAAACTGTTACATATTGCACGGTCTCTAGTCATTTAGCATTGGTTTCATTAATTTTAGGGCAGTTTTTCTATGTGTTGTTTTTAGAGTATTTATCAGCGGTTTATTTTTTATTTAGCGGTGGGTCTTTTATAAATAATATCCTAGAGAAAAATTTTGAAAATGAAAAGAACCACCACTGATATGTTTAGTGACAATTAATCCTAACCATCGCTCAACATATTCTTTTAATGTATACAAAGGTGGTTTCTAAAAACCACCACTAAATCACAATTTTTTATATATTTAATAAAAATATATAAATATAAAAAAGTGATATATAATAAACTAAAACATGAATATATGATAAACCATCATATATACATCATACATCCATAACAAATATAAAAACATCCACAGTCATCATAACCTCAATATCAATCAACCCATACATATGTAAACTAATACCTTGATCATAAATACATACATATAACATATGTTAAAAAACAATCCATTCCCAATATATATCCACGTCATGACATTCACGACATCAATACATACATATAACATATGTATGACCTACCGTATTCATGATCATAACATACTTAATTTCTAAAAACTATATTTAATGATTATTTTTAAAATTATAGTTGATATATAAATATTATAATTATGTCATTATTATTATTCTAGAGGTTATGTAACTATAAATATTCACAATAAATAGAAATTTCATAACAAATCACGAATGAGAAAACAAGGCGATTAACACTTGAAACAATTAAAACATTGAAATATTATTAAAAAAAGGTGGTGAAATGGTATAAAAGGATAATATATGATATTATAAATATTAATATGGTTCTTTTATAAGTTAATAACATTTTTAAAACCACTATACAGGATATTAAAAAATGTTCAACCAAAAGGAAGTATGAGGTAAGGGATTTCTATCTCTCTTTTTTCGTCCGTGAGACACATGAAATATTAACCCCATATTTATTTTATGTGGTGTATATAGTATCCAGGAATTTATTTTATTATTATTATCCTTAAAATTCTGATTATTTATATATCCATTTTATGATCTCTATTTTATGGTGTTTTTGTTTCCAAATCTATAAAAACTATAAGGGATTTCATCTCAATTTCATTTCATTAAATGATATTGTAATGTTATACACCTAATTTAATTTACATGGGATATATAATACCCTTTTGAAATGTAATATCATGAATAATTAATTAATCATGGTATTTTATATTTTATTTTTAATTAATTTGTTTAATTTTATTTGAATTAAAAGTCACCATGTGGTAAATAATTTCATAACAGAATTCATTTTTATTAGGTTATGTTACTCCATTATTATCTTAAATATCCTAAGATTATATGTTTAATGAATTTTGAAAATATATTATTATATTTAAACTTTATTTATATTTATTTATATTTGATACAAAAAATCTATTTATAAGTTAATTATTACTTCACTGTTATGATATTTGTAAGGGTTTATTTCATAATATCATTTTAATTAAGATTGTTTATTATTGAATTTTTATTGAAAGAAATTATCTGAAATATTATAAATAAACTTGTTTAATTTTATTATCCTGTGGTAATTCATCATATTTTATATTAATGGTACCATTTTCCACTCTCTCATACATAAAATTACTTAGAATTGTTTTAAGAAAATCCGACTTTATTTCTCTCTTTGGCTGGAAATCTATTTTCTTCGAAATTTTTTTTTTCAAAAAATAATCACAAAAATGTTTTTAACCATTTAAAAGTGATCACTTAAATAAAATTTTATCCATGTTTAATTTTCAAAAAATATTTTGAATGGTATCTTTATTTCATTTTCAAAATAATACCCATTTGGCCTTTTCTAAAAAAATGAAAGGAATATTTGTTTTAATATGTATAGTGTGAATGGAATGTCAAGACATCATGACCAGTCAATTGTTTTAAATATTATTTTATAAGTTTCAATAGTTTTTTTCAAATAAAATCATTTTGAAAATGTTTTTATAACTTTTATTTTTTATAAGTTATTTTCAAATAAAAGGATTTTCAAAATGTTTTATATTTTAAAAGTGATTTTCAAAATGAAAAGGATATTTTAATCAATAATGTTTTTAAAGATATTTATGGTATTTCTATTAATCAATGAAATAATCCCTTTATTCTTATACTCCAATGGGTATATATTGTCTTAATACCATGATTATTCTTCCAATGTATGGTTTATATTCATTTTCACCAAGGAAAGTATTGGCATTCACTTCATTGATTCATTTTTTATAGTAATTAACTTTCCCTTAAATTGTTCACATTCCTATGAATATTAAATGTACCCAAAATTTATATATCATTTATCATGTATATGTTTATTTATTAAAAAATATATGATTTATACATATAGTGTTTTACTTTGAGATTTATTTTATTTAATGGGGAAATATTGATAAATCTTTATCTTTTACTCAACATATATATTTGATGATAAAGAACACAATTACTAAATTAAATTGATTATTTGATATATGAGGAATTCCTTAAACATGAAGAAATGTGTGGGGGAAATTATAAATATCCCATCAAGGCATATACTGGTCTCATGAGACATATTAGTTGACCAAATTAAATGGGTTCCAACATATAGTTTTAAACTATCTTATGAATGATCTTGATGGTAGAGGTATCATGCTCCCATGACATGACATCCAATAATTAATCACTAACTTCATTTAGAATTAGGTTGTTGTTATTATCCATGTAATTTTCTCTATGATATTATCTTTGGAAACATTTCTTCTCCAGTTATTATTTAAATTAAACGTGTGTTCAGTTATTTACCATGAAATATTGATCATGATTATCGATTAATGATATCTTCTACTATATTTATCCCTTAATGAGCATTTGAGATCACACATATTTTTTTTACCTTCCCTATGATATAAATAAGATATATATTAATGATTTTCAAGGAGGAAATTTATTTTATACTATTATGTATTATGTTTTATTTTCTTTTCCCAATTTAAAATTGGAATTGTGTATGTATTTGGTTCTCCAAAACTACTAAACTGATCAGTCCTTTAAGATTCAACACATTGTATCTATGATAATATAATTAATTAAGATACTAGATCTAGTATACTTGAGTCTGGGTCATTACCTAAAGTCTTCTAGTGCAGTCTATTTAAGAATTTTCAGATTAGTAGTTCTTGATGAGTATTTTTTCTTATATGATTTTGAAGGTGTTGGAGGATGGAGGGTATGTGTTCTTAACTAGTGTATAGGTCATACACTCACTTATCTATTGAGTTAGGAGTGAGTAGGTATTTAACCTAGAGTTCTAATAGATTAGGAGAGTTTTAAATAGAGGGGAGACATTAGGTGATTTGTCACAATCTACTAATGGTTTAATAAATATTAGGAAGAAATTGGTAGTCCCTTTGAGCTTGATGTATGGGGTGATGCATGAGGGGAATCATTCTAGTTAGCTCCTAAATCCCAGGGAAACCAAGATGTTTTATACCTTGAGAGGTTTTCATTGGTGTCCTAGGATGAGGTATTATATTGTGTACTTTCTTTCATAATGTTTAACCTACTATAGAATCAAATTTAAGTATCAGATATCAACATGGTTGTTTTAACTTCTTCTCATTCCCATGTGTAAGTGGGGTGGAATCTAAATAGATTTTGTGAATAAAATAAATCATACTTAGAGTGGAAAATATTCTATATGGGTGATTGTCAACCATTTGATTAAAACATCCCATTTTTTCCAATTAAATAATTAGTGAAGGTGGAGGAACGTGGATACCCATGTAACACACACATATATATTTTAAAAATAAATTCTTGTGCGGTAGTGTATACAATGTGGAACACTGATCCTAAATAAACCATGATTATTTAAATAATACCATTATAACCTATGAAGTAAATTGGTGGGTATGAATAATATTAGTTTCTTTATTAAATATATTAATTTTATACTAAAAATAAATTTACTAATAAATTCTTAAGAAATATTTACTCAATTTTTAATAAGTACATCTTATTCTAAATTTTTTTCTTCAATAATGATTTTTTTAAAAAAATATTATAATTAATTTACAAAATTTTTTAAAAAATTAGTTTTATATAATTAAATTTATTTTTAAATAAAAAAATCAATATTAAATTAGGGTGAAATTTTATGATATATCTGAAATGGTTTATTTTTTAGTGAATAATGAAAATTTCTGATTTTTCAAATACTGTAATTTATTTTCATTAAATAAAGTAATTAAAAGGTTACATTATATTTTGGATTTTGTATTATAGTGAAATTTGAACCATTTATTTATAATAATCTAATTAATTTATTTTTAATTATCAATTTTTTTTTATTTTGGTATAAGTTTAATTTAATGCTTAAAAAATAGTTTTCTACAAATAATTTTTAAGTGCATAAATTTTATCCATTTTAATTAATTAAAATAACCCCTACTAATGAAATATTTAAATAAAATTCATACATTATACATATATTTATATGAATTTAAATTTATATAATTATTATTTTAAGTCATAGAGTAATTATAAGATAATAAATTGCTTGAAAAATGTATTTCTTGGAAAACTATTTTTTGATATTTTTTTGGGTTTAATTTTAAATTTATTTCTGCCACTTATATGATTTTAATTTGGTAAAATTAATTAAATATTTTTAATCATTATAATTAATATTAGGAAATAATTTCAATATAATTTTTGGTTATAATTAATAGTAAAAATAGTAAAAAAATTAACTACTATGCTGAAAAAATAAAATGGAAAAAGTGAGTAAACTTAGAAGTAAATGGAATAAAATATTTAAAATATGTTTAATTTTGAATGGTGGAGGTGTGGATTGACCATATAACCCCTAAAATACATTATTTATAAATTTTTTAGGCACTTTTCTTGTGAGTTACTTTCCATTATTGAATAGTTTTTGGTATTTTAAAAAATATCACCCCTCTCACTTATAAAAGGGAACCTTCTATCCTATCATTTATAAAATTAAAAATACTTTTGGTTTATAAAATACTAACTAAAATACCTAAATTACTTCCCCCATGTCCAAAGGGCTTTGGTTTTATTATAAAACCAATCTAGGAAGGTTTTAAGTATAATCTTAAAGAGGTGATTTGAGGAAGATGCATCATTCCTAACTAAGCATTTTTGTTTGGTTTCTTCTTCATCCTATTTAAAATATTATAAACCCATAATTATATAATAAAATAACTATATACTATATAGTTAGATTTTATTATTTTAATGTCATAAAATAAATTCATCTCATTGTCCATCAAATGGGAAACAAAACCATCATTCATGTGTACGGTGGACTACCGCCTTAAGAACCGATGTAGTCCATTTCCATAATCGTCTCTCAAAGAAGACAGTGATGATTTATTTAATGTATATATGTTATTTTAAGGACATATTTATCTTTATATAAAATTAATATGTAATATGATTTTTTACCTTACCATCCATTGAAAAATGATAACGTCGTTCATACGAATGGCAACTACCACCTCATGAAGTGATGTGATTCGTTTTCTATAACCACATTACCAAGATGATATATATAAGTGTATTTAAAGAAACAATATAGTATTTATGATATAATTAAAATTATTTAAAGTTAAAAATAACATCTAACTTCTTTCTATCACACTCTTTAAAAAATGGAAATATTACTCATGTGTACATACGACCTACCATCTCCATGATTGTAACATAGTTCATTTTTCATAACTATATCTACTGGTTAGTTTTAAGAGTATAATTTATGTATAAAAATAATAATTGTTTCATTATTTTTATTCTTTAGATTATGTTATAACTACCCCTTTTATCATGTTCAATACACTGATGCTGTTTTGAAATTATGAACTTAGATTCCTCAAGACACCCAACATAGAAATAACCAATTAAGTAATTAAATATATCATTAAAATAAATGAATTAAATTGTTTAATTATAATGGACTAAACCTAAAAAAATTTAATGGAAAAAATATATTATATAATTTTACCATACATGTGATAACACACATATATGATAAGTCTGGACTCAAGGAAAAAGGTTTTCATATCAAAACTCCCTTCTTTGAGACACATGTTCTTTTATGCACCTAATTTATTTTAAAATGTTCATATAGTGAAAATTTAATATTTAACATCATGTATTATTCTTATTCATGTTATTTTAACGCCAACTTAAAACTCTCCATCTTTATTGTGGTTTTTATTATGACGTTTCTTAAATCATAAGGGACTTCGTCTCAATTTACTTTCATTGAGACATATTTTAATATTATGCACCAATTTATTTTATATAGTGTATATAATACCCATTTTAAATTTAATATCGTGAATACTTCATACATCATAGTATTATAAGTTTAAATTTTAATTATTTAATCTAAGGGTATTTTAATTGAAAGTTACCAAGGGGTAAGGAATTTTATAACTCGATTTCTTTTTTATTAGGTTAAATTACTTCATAATTGTATTTGATATACTACGATTATATGTGTAGTGAAAATTGATTATTTTATGTTATATCTCCAATTATTTTATATGATCTTAAATTATACCCACATAATAACTTCATTGATTAATTATCACTTCAATTATATAATCTTTGTAAGAGATTTCATCTCAATTTTCCTTCATTAAGGAATATTTTATTATTATGCACCCATTATTTTTATATGGTTTATATAATAACATTTATACATGTTATATCATGAATTTATTTATATTAATTGTATTTGATGTTTCATTTTAAGTTATTTATTTAATTTGTATTATGATTCAGAAGTTACAAAAATGGTAAGGGTTTATTTCATAATATAATTTTAATCAGGATTTTTTATGATTGAATTTCAATTGAGGAAATTATATAGTCATTATCTAATAAAAAATTTAATTTTATTCTCTTATTTCTGTTCATGATATTTTAAAGTAATATTACCATTTTCTTCTCTTTGGTACTAAAAAGTATTGAGAAAATGTTTTTAATAGAAGATAACTTTATTTCTTTCTTTGGTTGGAAATAATTCTTCTTCAGTATCAATTTCTTATAAAAATGATTTCAAGAATGTTTTTAATATTTTCAAAAAATTTTAAATTAATTTTTATGCATTTTTTTAATTTTTTAAAAATAGATTAAAATTAATATTTATATCATTTTCTGAACAAGGTACTTTTTTGTGAAAGGAATGTTTTATTTTAACTTATATGACATGTATGTAATTTCCTACCATCATGAACAATCAATTATGTAAATTTTCTTTTAAAACATTCCATGGTTCTTTAAAATAAATTTTTTTCTATAATATTTTTGAATTTTTTATATTTTAAAGAATTGATGTCAAAATGAAATGTGTATTTTCCTCAAGAAATATTCCATGTAATCTTTAAATATATTTTCATTAATAACAAAAACATTTGATTTTATGGATTTTTTTCTAAATTATGTATATATGTATCTCACATATATACCTAGATTATTATCCCAAACATTTATGTGATAAAAAATTCCTCATTTTTATCCATAAAATGCCTTTATTTTGAAATTTCATTTGATTATGATACGAGGAAAGATTATACAACCCATTTTTTTCCATGTGTAATTCTCATGTTCATATTGTATGATTGATTTTCTTTTGTGGCACACATAATCATGAAAATGTTATGATCATTTCACTTAGATAACACTTCAATGTATTGGGTAAAGATGTTTCTCATGATACATTGTTTAAGGGATTATATATTAAACCAAATCTATTATTGGACTTTTTCCACCATGTGATATTATCTAGGTAGTTATACATGACTCATGTTTACATCATTTTTTATGTTTTTTTCCAAATTCCCTATGTTTACATGATCTTATTATACCATGTGATTACTCATGATCCTTCTCTTTTATGATTTTGTGTTATACCTTTGACTTAGATGTTTGGTTTACTTATCACGTAAACTAACTTATTGGGATTTTTAACACACTCCCTTTATTTTATATATTACCTAGGTTATCCAATGCAGTTTTATGAGAATAAATGGATTTAAAATATCATTATAGGGAATAAAATAAGTATTTCATATTTTAGTTTCCTTTCTTTGTATTGTGAACCATGTCTTCCAAAAAAACTCAACCTCATGATATTTGGAATGTACTTATTGGATTGTTATGTTAAAAAATCATGTAACAATCTATGTTAACGGTTTGGATTTCTATAGTTGGTATCATGTAATGTTTTAGTTATTTTTTGGAGAGTTGTTCTAGAATAATTTAGAAAAATCTACAGGTATAAGTATAAGGACAAGATTAAATATAGAAAAAATATCCTAGAATTTTGGTTAAGTATATAATTAGTGGGGTATAATAAATTAAATCCCCATATGGATACTACACGTGGATGTGGTTTTGGAATAGTTTTACCTTGGGTTAATAAGTCCAAAAGGGAACATTGGTCTTTGATTTAATCATCACCCGGTGCATGAAAATGGGTCTTGCTACACACCTGGTTTGACACTCATGGGGGATTTGTTGTGGAAATTTATAGACTCTTTATGAACCATTATAAATTAATTGAATAGATTATAATCACGAATGACCTAGGTCAAACCTATAATGTCTTGGGTTGATAAGTATATTGTTCATAATAAGTTTAAAGGCACAAATACAAATTTCTAAGATTTATGTCATGGAAGTATATGGCGATTAAGAGTATTTTGGGAGACATTTATGGTAATATAACCCTTGGGTTTAGTATTAGTTTTAATAAAAAAAGGTTATATGAGGAAGAATTTCATTATATTTTTTCAAAATAAGTTTAATGGTATTTTTAACAATTAGGGTTTATAAAATATTTGATGTTAAGATAGTAATATTCAATTAATATTATTTGATTTTTTGGGAAAAATAAGTTTAATAGAAAATATTAGTGGTTAAAAACTGATTTTATGATTAATTTTATTTTTAGGATGTTGATCATATTTTTTGGGAACATTAAATGAGTTATATTAATATAGTTTTAAAAAATGAAAAACCGCATGTCAGTTGAAAAACAATTATATTTGGAAAGTTCATGGGGATTGGACTCACAACCTAATGAAAATAAGGGTGGAACACCTACCACTGGCCTAATGATGTAGTAGTTATTATGACATTTGTTTTACTTAAACTATTTAATAAATAAATTTTAAGTTGATTTTGCGAAGATTATTTTTGTATTTTTTTTGAGTTTTTAGGATTTTAAGGAGATTAATGATATTTTGGAGAATTTTTCATTAGGTTGATGTTTATGTAACCCTTAGACCTAACATGTGATTTAAAATGAAATATTATTTATGAATAACATAACTAAATTTTTGAATATTGAGGTTATTTAGGATATAAGGCTATTTATTTATGGAGTGATTTAAGTTGGACTTTGGCTTTGGAAATTAATATATTGTTTTTGGATGTTATCTTACCTTATGGTAACCATATTGGTTTTTATTAATATCTAAAAATAATAGTAATATATTATTATCCCTTTTTGTAATTATGTGATCAATTAGAAGTTTATTTTAGTACTTGAGGAATAAAAGACATTATATTAGATATTTATTCCTTGGATTAAGAGATAAAGTGGAAATTAATTTAACTAAAAAAATGATAGAGTTTTCTTTATAAAATAGAAATTTACCAAGTAATTATATTTCTTTATGTTATTAGTCTGGATAATTAAAGTATCCCTCAACTTTAGTAAAATGGTCTTGAAATAAAAATGTTATTCTTTTTTGATAAATCAATAGGATCTTCTCTCTAAAAAAAGTATAACATTATATACTAAAGGGATATTCTTTCCAAATCCATGTTTTAACATCCCTACAATGTTATATTTATGTGGAAACCTATTTTTTTTATTTCATATGACTTTTACACTTCCCTTTCCCTCTTTTAAGAGGACATTTTATTAACCCTTTTTACAATGTGGGTTTTCAATTTTTTTAAATGTAAAACCTTTAATTATAGAGCACAATTTAAAATTGTGAGGAATAAACTTATTGAAGGGGTAAGAATATTATATCCTAAGAATGTTTTAAAAATAAAACTACGTTCAATAGCATATACAACAAGCAACACCAAGCCTAAATGAACCATGATTATTTAAATATGAATATTATAACCTAACAATTGAATTAAAAGGTATGAATAGTATTAAATATGTTATGATATATATATATATACTATAGAATATAATTTTTAATAAATTATTAGTAAATAAACACTCTATTTTTATAAAAGAAATTTTATTATTGAAAAAATTATTTTCTTAAAAAATGAGTTTTGGGAGAAAATATTATAATTAATTTTTATAAATTTTAGAAAATTTATTTGAAAAAATTAACTACATTTTTAAATCTTCATATCAAAATTAACTTAGATTTAAATTTTGGGATTTTTCTAAAATGATTGATTTTTAGTGAATGGTTAAAATTGCCGACTTTTCAAATAATGTCATTTATATTAGTTAAATAAAGTTATTTAGAATTTATATTATATTATAGATTTTGTATTAAATTGAAATAATAATTTTTTAATTTATAATAATATTATTAAATTCTTTTGAGTCATCAATTTTCATTATTTCGGTAAAAGTTTATTTTTACGCTTAAAATGAGGTTTTCTGCAAATAATTTTAAGTGAATAGAGTTTATCTAGTTTAATTAATTAAAATAACACATAAAAAGAAAATATTTAAATTAAATTAATAAATTATAAATCCATTTTTATTAATTTTAATTCATATAATGATTATTTCTAGTCAGAGTTAATATAAGATCGTCTATTTCTTGAAAAATGCATTTCTTAAAAAACTGTATTTTGACACATTTTTCAGGTTTAATTTTAAATTTAATTTTACCAATTTTTTGATTTTAATTTAATAAAATGAATAAATATTTTGAATTAGAATAATTAATATTATTAAATAAGGTAAAATTAATTTTTTAATAATGAATAGTAAAAACAGAAAAAAATTAGTTGACATAGTGAAAAAACTAAAATGGTAAACGGAATAACATGTTTAATTTTAAATTATGGAGGTTTTAATCTACCATATAACCACTAAAATACATTATTTATCAATTTTTGAGGCACTTTTCTTGTGTGTGAGTTCCCATTATTGAATAGTTTTGGGTATTTACAAGAAAATCCACACCCTCTCACTTATAAAAGAGAACCTTCTCTATTCTCATTTAAACACATCAAAATCCATGTGGTTCGGCCAATAACTACCCAAATACCTTATTTACTTCCATACCCATTTCTTAGAGTCCTTTTTTTATCATAAATAAAAACTAGGAAGGTATTAGGTGTATTCCTAAAGAGATGATATGAGGAAGATGTATTGTTCCTGACCTAGCATTTTTGTTTTGTTTTTCATCCACCTCTTTGAAATATTATTAAAAAATGATGATATAATTACATAATTATATACAATATAATGATGATTTATTATGTTAATTACATACCTACATCTATATCATTTTCCATCAAACGGGAAATGAAACCATCATTCGTGTGTACTACAGACTACCACCTCATGAATCATTGTAATTTGTTTTCCATAATCACCTATCATGATAGTTTAGGATGATAGATTTAATGTGTATATATTATATTAATTACATATTTATCATTATTAAAAATTAATATATCATATACTAAAATAAATTTCCATCCATTGAAAAATGATAATGTCGTTCTTGCATACGACAGATTACAACCTCACAAAGTGATGTGATTTGTTTTCCATCACCACATCACTTGGATAGTATATATAAGTGAATTTAAAGAAATATTATAATATTTATTATATAATTATCACTATGGAAATAAAAAATAACACATTTTTTCTTCACATCACAATCTTTAAGAAATTGAAACATTACTCATGCGTATGTATTACCTACCATCTCCATGATTGTAACATAAATATTTTTTCATAACTATATTTCATGGTTGGTTTTAAAATATAATTTACATATAAAAATTATAATAATTTATTTATTATTATTATTTATATGATTTAACAATGACCCCTTTGACCATGATCAACATAGTAATTCCCTTTGTAAATTTTGAAGTGGGTGTCCTCAAAACACCTGACGTAGACATAACTAATTAAGTAATTAAACATATACTTAAAATAAATGAAGTAAATGGTTTAAGTATAGGGTGTTTAACCTAAAAAATTTTCTTATTTAAAATTAAATTTTTACTATTCATGCACTTTTAAGAAAAAAGTGATAAAAACAGATTTCAAACACAAAATGAAATAGGAGATTCATGAAAGAGAAATTTAATCCTACCAAAATTAGACTCCCTAAATAATTTCCAAGAGATGCCTCTAAACTAACTTTATGTTTCATCCATAAGAATATATTTGAACTAGAAGGATAGATTGTCCCAATACTGAATATACTTCTCTAGGATGAACTTTACATTATTGAAGCCCCAAACTAAGATCATGTACTTCTTGTCTATCCAGGAATATTTCTCCTCATTTAGAGTCATCCTTAAGGTTATCCCCATCATTTTAGAATCTTATTCTTCAGTAGAATTGAGAGACAAAACCTGATCAACCACTTCTTCTTTTGATCTCATCAGTAATTCCAAGGATTTATCAAGAGCAACACCTGACTTACACTGGTTATCTGTCTACTTGGTTTCAGCTTCTTTGCTGACTGTGTCTCCAAAAGAAGAGGCAAGGAGGAGTAATCCTTCCTCTCCTTATGAATTACCTTCCAAACTTCTATATAGGGCCTAACCAAATAAACTTCCAACTCTAAAACTATATCATCAGTCTCTTTATGATCATTATCATGTTGAACATTCGAGATGAGGCCACCATCCTGTGGTTCCCCCATAATAGTGGCCTCACTATCAACATGATCATCATGAACCTCATTCACCTGAAATGCATGGATGATATCAGGGTGGTCAAGAAAATTTTCTTAATAAAACAAATAACTAATATAAGTTTATTATAAAGGAGATAAAGGATATACATGACAAGTTTGAAATTGAGGTAAGGGTTTTCTTATAAACAATTTCTTCATTGAGACACATTTCCTTTTATGCACATAATTTATTTTAAAAGGTTTATATACTGAATATTTAATATTTAAAATCACATATTCTTTATATTCATGGTATTTTACTATAATTTCAAGTCATTTCTCTCTTTAAAGTGGTTTTTATTAAGATGCTTATTAAACCGCAAGGGGCTTCATCTCAATTTTCTTCCATTTAGGTATATTTTAATATTATACACCAATTTATTTTATATGGTGTATACTTTGATACTTTTAAATGTAATATCTTGAATTATTCATAATTAATTATATTATAAGTTAAAATTTGAATTATTTCACCCAAGTGGATTTGACATGAAAGTTATGAAGTGGTAAGGCATTTTATAACTCAATATTTTTTCATTTGGTTAAATTACTTATTTATTTTATTTTATATGATATTATTATGTGTGTAATGAGAATTTATTATTTTATTTTGTATTCCCACATTTTTTACATGGGCTTACATTTTTCATACAAAATTAATTCTTTAATTAATTCTCACCTCAATGATATAATATTATTATGGTATTTTTTTCTCAATTTTCCTATATTGAGTTATATTTTATTATTTTGCTCCTAATATCTTTTATATGGTGTATATACTAACACTTATACATTTTATATCATTCATCTATTTATATTCATGTAATTTAATGTTTTATTTTAATTTAATTTTTTCATGGGTCTTACGATTCAAACAATACCAAAGCGAAAAGTGTTTATTTCATAATATCAATTTAAATGAGATTGTCTATTATTGAATTTCAATTGAAAGAAATTATTTATTAATTATATAATAAAACCCTTTAATTTTATTATACTATGTTTTTTCATGATATTTTCAAGTAATAATACCATTTTATATCTCTAGTACTTAAAATTATTGAGAAAATGTTTATAAGAGTGGCATACATTATTTCTTTCTTTAGCCGAAAATATCTCTTCTTCCATATATATGTTTTATAAAAATATTTTCTAGAAAGTTTTCATTATTATAATATTTTTCAATTACATTTTTAACCATGTATTACTTTTTAAAAAATATTTTAGAAGGAATTTATATGTTTTTTCCTAATAAGGTACTCTTTTTTGAAAGGAATGTTTTCTTTTAACTTATACATTCTATAGGGAATATCCCGACATCATGACCACTCAATTATTTGAATATACCTTTAAAATTTTCAATGTTTATTTCAATGAATAGTTTTTCTATAATAATTTGGAAATTTTTATATTTCAAGGAAGTTATTTTAAAGGGAAAAATTTATTTACTCAAGAAATATTCCATATAATCTTTAAAGTAATTTTTATCAATGAAGACAACCTTTGATATTATATATTGATTCTAAATTATTTGTATCACTCTCACATATATACCTATATCATTCTATCTTCATCTTATGTGTTAATACATGCCTTATATTCATCTATAAAACTACTTCATTATGAAATTTTCTTTGATCATTATATGAGTCAAGATTATAAAACCCATTTTATTTCAATGGGTAATTCTTATGTTTATGCCTTATGATTAATTTAATTTTTTGGAACACATAATCATAAACATGTTATTATGGGCGCACCTAGATGGTGCTCTAATGCGTTTGCTAAAGATTTTTTATCTTGTGAAATTATGTATGAGATTAGGGAGTAAACCTAATCTATTATGGGACATTGTATACAATATGATATTATCTAAGAATTTATCCTTAACTCATGTTTATATAATTTTACATGTTTTTTCTACATTCCATATATTTCCCTAATAATATGATCCTATTTTATTTATATTATTCTTCTATGTGATTACTCATGATCCTTATCTTTTGTGATATCATGTTATACCTTTGACTCACATGTTATGTTTCCTTATCATGTTTACTCCCTTACTGGGATTTTTATGTCACCCTTTTATTTCACGTATTACTTAGGTTATCCTATGAAGTTTTCAGAGAAAAAATGTATTTAATAGTGCATTATATAGAATGAAATAAGGATTTAATTTTTTATGTTCCTTTAAATTTATTATAAACCTAGTCTTCCAAAGACACTATGCCTCACGATGTTTGGGCTATACTTATTGGGTGGTTATATTAAAAAATCATGTAATAAATTGTATACAAGGCTTGGGTCACTATAACCTATATTTATGAGTGATTTTTAGGATTCATGGAGTTCTATCAATGATCATTTATCACTAGGATTCCTGTATTACCACTCGGTTTTGGAAGGGACTCTAGGAGGATTTAGGAACTAAATGGAGGTTGAGCACTACGTATCACCTGTATATGTATTGTTAGTCTAATAGGACCAGCCAAACTATCAACTATATGCTCAGAGTTTGTGTGATTTAATTCAAGGGTTCATAAGAAAGTAGATTTTTGTTAATTGTGTTTTCTTATAATAATATTTCTCAGGACTCAATTTGGATAGACCCATTTGAAGTAGTATATGGGTGGTTATGACAATCATCGTTGTGTTAGGATAATGTGGGTGAGTTTTATTTATTGGGAATGAGTCTCTTTTAGAAGGTGATAGATATAGTGTGGATAATTTAAATTTTTTTATCATTATCTCTAAGACACCAAAAGTATTATGCCAAAAAATTTCATTACTCACTAGAGTTCAAGGTTTCTGATTATGTGTTTCTTCTATTATCTTTTTGGATGGGTCACTATCATTTGGGAAAATAAGAAAATATGACACCACATTATATCAAGAAATTTTGATTTATTAAACATCATGGGAAGGTAGAATATTAGTCTATTTTTCTACCATGACTAACCTCTATTCATGAAATATTCTATGTTTCTTAGTTGAAGAGTTACCATCCAAGACTATTAGTCTGTTTTAATGGACCAAAAGCCTTCAATTTTTATTCTTTTTTTTATAATATCCATTTTAAGGGTTAATGGGGAACCCTTACATGGTCCATAGGCTTTGTGAAATTATAGGTCCCGAAGGTCTTATAGGAATTCATACTGATTATGAATACTTGAAACCGCCCTCCCCAATATCTTCATCGTGATCATCTCTCCACCTTTTTATGGATGTTCGACTAGCTATCCTATATAGAGATGCACAGTCTTGGTACCGATGGAAATTTCCATACCCCCTCATTTATCCAAATCCTATAGCTCATCTCTAGTGAATGTGAAAGATCTTAATCCTACACTAGAGCTTGTTCCTTGTAGAATCTATTTGCCCTGCATATTCACATCACGTGGATCGAAGGCCTTGAGGTGGTCTGAAGGCCCTGATTTGCCCCAAAGGCCTTAAGGTGTTCCAAAATCCTTACTGACATGAAGTTATGGGTGGTATAAAGGTCTGAATGACTCAAGTACCAAAACAGTGGCCCTAAGGTGAATACTTTTTACTACTATAATACTAAATAGTACCTACTACAGTACCTACTATAGTAACTACTACTGTAACTGCTACAATTCCTACTACAATAATTGCAACAGTAACCCAAAATTATTCCTCTATTATATTTTATCCTAGGTCTCATGAATTCACTTTAAGAGTCCTCACAAACCGAGATGAGGCTCATGTGCCAATCTGAGACTATCTCATGTGATAGAGTAAGAATATTTGGAGATTAAGCCTAATGACACAATTTTTGAGTAGCCTATTTATATCATAGATTCCCAGAATAATGTTCCCCATAGAAAATGAATCCCATTAGTACATTTTCTTTGTAATAATGGTTGTGATAGATATGAGGCAATTTAGTGATAAGATTTGGTGAGGGAGTATTGAACACACCTATTTTCTTCCTAGGATGTCTAAGGAATTTATGAGTGTATAAGGCAACACAATGGAGAGATTTGTGATGCCATTTGGGTCATGGGTTTGTATAATTTTCTGTATTTATTTATCCTCTATTTTATTCTTGGGTTTCATAGGTGTTTAAGGTTGAAATTGTGGTTTTCAAGGGAAATATACCCTAACGCATGGTTGGGATTCATTTTGTCTAATTATGCCACTAATCATGCTAGGGTGGTTGTTTGGGATTGGTGTAGTTTTGAACAGTTTGATCATGGATTTTAAAACTATGCAAGTACTAGGGGTAAATATTTAGCTCAATTTTGGGGAGACTAGATAACCCAAATTTTTAGAACATAGTTTTTCTAACCATGTATCCAAATTATGTTAGGTTTCTATCTTTTTAAAAATCTAAGCTTTCTACCAAAATCCCCTTATAGGATTTTAATTATCACCCTCCTATTTCTATCCTATTACATGTGAAACCCATTTTCATTGGCTTATGATATTCTACATTATCCTCTTGGTGGATTATTCTTGATTCCATGGTGTTTTTTCTTGAGGTAATCCCTAATATTTAATATTCCTCCATCCTGTCCCCCTTCTTTTACCTTTTTTTCCTAAATCATACAGTATTCATCAAAGATGAAGAGATTTGAACAATTTTTGAGGTAGGTGTATCTATTTATGGAAAATTTCCATTGATTACTCTTGAATTATTAATTGCCTTTGGTTTATTTTTGTCATATTTCCATTAAAATGATGTATGATTGATTCTTATTCTATAATCAATGTGATCCATGGTTTGATATGGAAATTAGATGTTTTAAAATGGGTTTTCAAAAGGAGGGTAACTTTGGTGAACTCCAAGTGTTTTATGTAATGAATCAAAATGTTTTTATGGTTTTAAATGGATTTATAAAGATGATTTAGAAATGGTTTTACCATGTGGAAGATGTTTTTTTCAAAATAGAAATGTTTGTTTATTAAAACGGCTTGTGAAATAGATTTTGATATATTGGAATTGTGATGTGGATATGTTTGGAATTGTGTATCACTTAGGAAAACTAGTGTGTGAGCGTGTTTATCCAAGAGACCATGAGAGACTTGGGGGAAGACCAAGGGATCTTACACTTATAATC
This sequence comes from Viscum album, assembly GCA_963277665.1. NCBI lineage: Eukaryota > Viridiplantae > Streptophyta > Magnoliopsida > Santalales > Viscaceae > Viscum > Viscum album. Next base: position 471,812,828 of record OY728132.1, read on the forward strand.
TAAGGGACCGATATAGCCTTGGGAAGAAATACCAAGAGAGATTCCATTTGTTTGACAAAGAGAATGAGAGGGATTTTGGGAGGTGGGACCAAGGAAGACCATGAGTGATTCCACTTTTTTTTATCAAGATAGAAAATTATATTTTAGGATCACTCAAACTAGAACCTTGTGGTTATATCCCTTTGTGCATATTACTCATGCCGAGATGATTGACATGATTTTATGAATTATCTTAGTTTATTATTTGATGTGATATCATGTGTTATAACCATTTACATTTAATTGGTTAAATGATGATGATGTTTATGATTACCCATGTTATGTATTGTTGGGGTACCTTGATCATGGGTTCCATATATCTTTATTACTTCACTTGAGCCATATTGATAAATGTTTTAGAAAACATGTTTATTTGAAATAAAACCAAAGTGATTTCAAAGATGTGATTGAAATTGAAATGATTTCAAAATTAAATAGTTTTGGAAAATGATTTTTCAAAATAGTTTTTTGGTTTGAATGGTTTAAAATCCTTAAATATATTCTTGGTCGTATCCTACTAGTATTTATGAATCACACCCTATATATGTATTTTTAAATATATAGATGTATTTTCACAAGAAACAGGTAAAGGAAATATCACTTTATACTTTAGTGGATCTTCTGGATTATGTTCATCTAGTATTTTGATGGAGGAGATATGGTCTCATAGGGTTATCTTGTGGGGAGCTATTTTAGAGTAATGTACCTTCTGGGTGTATGTATTAGCCTTGTTTGGTCTTGTTACCAGTTTTTGGGTTTTGAGATTTTGACTTAACATACTATAATTATGTCTTATTATGAAATGTTATGTATATAATGATATGATGTTGTATATGGTATCTTATTTAGTCATTGATGAGTTACTTTGATTGGATATTTATTGTTACTTTGACTCCAATTATGTTGGTGTGGTCATACCATTTCATAGATGGGTCATTACAGTTTACCATGGGTGAAAACATTCTCAAGATGTTGTGCATTATGACCTAGTACTTGTCATTAGAATATGGGTATTGAGAATGCACTTCATGATATGTGGACTAACAACTCAGGTTATGGGTTGAGTCAACATGGGTCAACTCTCTATAGTTTACTTTCTCATTATTTCTTCTTCTCCCTTGGAAAATCATTAATTATAAGGGTTTATGATTTATTTTAGAGATTTAGTGTTTCTAGACTAAATATATTGATGTTTCTTGGAAATTTATATTTTTTAAACTTGAGGTATTAAGTACTTACTATGTTAAAAACTGTATATATAGTAATATTGGTTGCTGTGCATGTGAGTGTGTGTGTTTACCTAACACTATTGTCACTTGGGTATGAAATTGGTTGGGTGAGTATGAATTGATGTAATTAAACCATTAGAGGGTAGTTATAGGTGAAATGGTTTGGGTGTAATAAAACCATTTCATGAAGCATTGCTGGATATGGGGTTGTTTATTTGGTTTGAATTGACCTCCTATGAGTTGTTTGGTCTCAGTTGAGGCTTGGATGAGATTTTCGTTTAGTGTATGATTTTGGGTGATGAATCCCTTTTAATATAATTGTGTTAGTGAGTGGGAATAGATAATATGTGAATTTTTTTAATGGGAATATTTTTTATATTTTTAGGGACTTTCCCATGAGAAATGGGATGGGGAATGGATAGTTAGAGCACATGTGATCCTAGTGGATTAGGGTTTAGACATGATGACCTTACTTCTAACTATATTTGATGTGATGTGTAATATAGACATGCCAACTTACCTCTGAGGATGATGTTGGATTGACTCACATGGGAGGTTGGATATTGTGATGAATTTCTCAAACCACTTCCATGATGGTTTATATGTGAGGCATAACCTTTGGAACTAACCCAAAAGGGATAGTTTGGTTTGTGTGGTAGGTTATATAATGATATTATTACTTAATATCTACTTTATATTGGTGTGGTTGTACCATTTCATGGATGGGTCATTCCAGTTTACCATGGGTGAAAACATTCCGAAGAGGTTGTGCATATGACCTTGTACTTGTCATTAGAATATGGGTATTGAGAATGTGCTTCAGGCTATGTGGACTAACAACTCAAGTAATGGGTTGAGTCAACATGGGTCGGCTCTCTATAGTTTACTTTCTCATTGTTTCTTCTTTTCCCCTACTAATTCATTAATTATAAGTGTTTATGATTTATTTTAGAGATTTAGTGTTTCTAGATTGAATCTATTGATGTGTCTTTGTAGGTGATCTCCTTTAAACTTGAGGTATTAAGTACTTACTATATAACAAAATTTATATATAGTAATATAGGATGTTGTGCATGTGGGTGTGTGTGTTTACCTAATACTATTGTCACTTGGGTATAAAATCGATTGGGTGAGTATGAATTGATTCAATTGAACCATTGGAGGGTAGTTATAGGTGAAATGGATTGGGTGGAATAAAACCATTTCTTGAAGTATTGCTTGAGATGGTGTTTTTTATTTGGTTTTAATGGACCTAGTATGAGTTGTTTAGTCTCAATTGAGGCTTGGATGATATTTTTGTTTAGTGTATGAGTATGGGTGATGAATCCCTTTTAATATAATTGTGTTAGTGAGTGGGAATGAATAATATGTGAAGTTTTTAATGTGAAGAATTTTGATATTTTTTGGGGACTTTCCTATGAGAAATTGGATGGGGGATGTATAGTTAGAGAACATTTAGCCCTAGTGGATTAGGGTTTGGACATTATTACCTTAATTTCAACTATATGTGATGTAATGTATAATATAGACATGACACCTTACCTCTAAGGAGGATGTTAGATTGACTCACATGGGAGGTTGGATATTGTGATGACTTCCTCAAACCACTTCGATGATGGTTTATATGTGAGGTATAACCTTTGGAACTTACCCAAAATGGATATTTTGGTTTGTGTGGTAGGGTAGCTAATGATATTATTACTTTAGATCGCTTTCATGATGAAAAGTATATATAAAGATTAACCATGGGATATTACCCTAAATGGATAGTTTATTTCACATTATAGGAAATATATCATAATTTTATCTTTATATCACTTTCAAGATAAATTTTTTGGGTTTTTATACAAAGCTAAAAATTCTATCCTTTGTAATTAATAATCTCAGTTATGGTTGGGGTTCTTTGCTACCTAATTAGGACATGATGACGTAACATTGGTTCATATTTATTGTTTTTATTTATCTATTTTCTCTAAGTGAATACACTAAAAAATATCTACTTTAACTATCATAAAAATGTGTTAGTGGTATCTTGATGGGTTATTTCCCACACCTTTCATGGATATCTTAGTGTGCATGTGTAATTTATTATCATATATCCAACCAAGGGAAATGGCCCGATGTCAGGTTACTGAGTAGATAGAGTTGGTTGTAGATAAAGGTGATGTCAAGGCATACTAGGATCATTTTATAGTTGTGAATATTTATCCTTTTTTTCTTTTTTATACCATAATTATTGATCCACAACATCTTCAAACCCTTTTGACTATTGATGAAGGAATTCCATGAATCATTTTATTATAAAATGTGATGTTATTTTTATGGTTTTCTTAAAAAATTAATTCCATTCTATTTTTATTTATTGATTTTTCTTTTGATATTTCTAAGATAATTTTATCCACACTATTTGTTATAGTACCTCAAAACTAATAGGTAACCTCTTGTATATTGGGAGGCATGCATAAGGCATTGTGGTGACCTGGCTCAGACATAGTGATTTGGGATAGGGTATATTAAAATGGTATTATATCTCCTTTTTTTCCTTTTTATATGTTATTAGGTCTTTGTGTATTGGAGATAAGATGGATCAGAGTGAAGTGAAAAGATATGTTTGTGTCCTGCTAACACATGTGTAGTGTATGTTTTAGTTTTCATGGTAGTTTGATTACTTTTATTATTTGTTTGGTTATAATATCTTATTGTTTCACAAGATATAATGTAGTTTTAAATTTTATGAATTTTTCTTCTTACCTAGGGTGGAGAGAGGGTGTGAGTTCATGTATCATGATTCAACATGTAGGTTCATATTTCATCCACTTTAATATATGTGATTGTTAAAGGCTTAAAATAATTAGGTGAGAATAATAATATATTTGTTGTTTTACAGAATAAATTATTAATAAAATTTAATTAATCAATCTCAAGTGTATTGATAATTTTATTATATATAAAACCATGATAGACAAACAAGTACAAGTGGTATGGGATTATGCCTTGAGTGAGAATTGGTTTATGATGTGTGATGTTTTGGGCAGTAGAGCCTTAGGGTGTGTCTCCTAGGGTTGTTGTATCTATGTACAACTTTTGAATTCTTAAATTGTGTTAACATTTAATCCTTTAAAAGGTGGTTCTAAGTATATATATTGTTATTTCATGAAATTCCACTTCAATGAAAACTCATGGGGACACCTATAGACAGATCTGAGGATTTAATTGAGATTTATAATTCTCCTGTTATGCCTCTATATATTTATAAGGGTGGATAAGAGAATTATTTAGATTTTTATCTAATGGTTTAGGAGAATTATCCTTTAAAACCAAGGGCATTTAACATTATACTAGTTGGGGTTATAGGTTTTCATTGGGGTGAAATATCTATTGTATATTTTTCTGAGGACTTCCAGATGTAACATTCTACATTTTTTCAAGGTGGTCGGTCGTTAAGATGCAATATACTAGATAAAGACCATATAGGGTGTCTAAAAACTAGTAGTGACACTTTATGATCAATGAGTGAAGTTATAAACTTATATGATTTAGGTAACCTCAATGAGATAGAAAAGAGTTATGGTTCAAGCTATGAGTCATGATGAATTATCACATGAATCCTTCAAGGGCCTCTTATTTGATGAGTTCTTACCTAATTATTAGAATTTAGATTGAGATTAGGAGTTTATAGAGTATCTATAGGGGGAGATGATTTTGATAGACTATGATACCCCTTTTATCTGGATACTATATTTTGATCACTTTTTAGTAGGGATTGAGTCCGAAATTGCCCGCAGGTTCAGGATCATCCTTCAAACGAATGTGAGGCACAAGGTTTGAATGTTCAACCTAATATCCTATTCTGATGTGGTTTTCAAGTCTATAACATTAAAAAAGTCCTCGTAGAAGAAAAATAGTGGGATGTCTTCTCATATTTAGTGTCATTGGTGGTGGCATTTTTATTGGTCATACAAGTTACTTTTCCAGTTGAAGGAGGAGGAGATATGATGAGATGAACCAAGGTAGTTAGGTCAATAAATAGGTTCATCATTTCCTCCCTTATGAGGATTTTACACTATGTGTTTTTAGTATGGATGGACATGACATTACCATTGGATTTTTTTTATGAAAATCATATTTTGGATAATCCATTAGAACTTCTAGAAAGAGAATTTATGGAAGTCTGCTTTTTTATTTTAGATGGAGATGGTGGATTAGAAGTAAAAAAATATAGAATACTAGATGATATGTATACTATAATATGGAATTAGGATAAAATCTATCAGATGTTACCTCTCAAAAATATCTGATGGGGTTAGTGAGGAGGTACAAATGACTTTCATAAAAGTAACTCTATGAATATGTAAGGGTCGTATTGAAGGATTCCCCTGGTAGTTTTTAAAAAAATGGATACATAAGAGTAAATGTTAAACAAGTAAGAGTAATATAATTAGAGTTTTAGAATCATGCGTTGTTTCCCAGAAGGAATATTTGAGGTGGTGGATGTCTTTTATTTAGTAGAGGGATGTTCATGAATATTGGATTTTAGCTGGCTTATTCTCTACATAGATTAGAAGATATGGAAACCAGTTACACCATATGATCTGTACTATATTTAGTAGGGAAAAATTATTTTCTAATTTTACTTTTATTATTATAATCATATTCGATTCTATTAATAATAGGAAAACATCATTCCCTCCATGGATTAGGACTAAGTCTAAACCATGTAAATTTTTTGTTCTCTTTTTTACTTTGTTTGTTTCAATATTTTTCTTTTATAATTTATTTTATGGTAAAGTTTGTGTGAATTGTAGTGGAGTGAATTAGGTGTGATTTTTATTCTATGTTTTAGTACATCAAAGACATGGGTTCATTTTTATTTAGTGGTTTTAGATTTTTTTCTTCTATATAAGTTCTAGGTGTTAGATTTTAGACATCAAAAATTTTACTAGACCCAATAATTGATATTGAAGCTATCACTTGAAAAGTTTTATACTAAAATTAGACCTTTTACATTTTGTTACAGTATGGTTTAGTAACATTATTATACTCTCATAATTATATTATAATTTTATTAATAAATACATAATACCTCTTAGGTCTTCCATAATTTAGTGGGAGTTCATTAATTTATAGATGTCATGATGTTGGATAAAGGTAATTTCTGGGTGGAGATATTTGATGGAATGAATTTTAGATAACAAAAGATACAAATAAAGGATTTTAGAATACATAATTATCTTGATATTTTGTGATAGGTACCAATATAAAATTGATGAAGAAGTAAGAATGGGAAAGTCTGGATAAGAAATTAATGGGTTTTATTTAAATGTTATTATCCCTAAATGTGGCTTATAACATCCAATAGGTGAATATTGTTTTAGGACTTATGAATAATCTCATTGAAATTTATGATAAATCAACCATGATAAATAAGTTGTCTATTTTTCATAGATTATTCAACATGTGGATGTTAGGAGGAAAACCAGTGGATGATCACATAAATGACTTAAACATTATTTGGAGTTAGTTTGAGTAAGTGGAGGTGATCATTGTACATATGAAGTGGACACTATTATTACACTCATCAATCTAAAATCATGGTATATGATTATTACCATGGTAAATAAAATTTAAATAAATAAATGGTGTTTATGGAAATTAGGGATCTTTATTTAATAAATATAATCATCAAAATAAGACCTAGACATATTTTGGAAATATATATAGTGCAGATGGAAGAGGATGTTCTACAACATGGAAGAGTCCTGTGAAAAGACATGGGGAAGAAAATTGATAAGTAGTATCTCAATGGAAGGTAGTCCCATGGGTTTTAATTTAATGAAGAAAGGTCACTTGAATAAATATTATAGTGATCAAAGGGTATATTATAGAATACATTCTTTTAAAAGAACATATACAAATATTTTATCAGAAAATATAAAGGATCTTCCACTAAGTGACACTGTATCATTTGAGTCTTATATTATAGACTTTAGAGATTTATTATTTTCAATATACAATAACATAAGCATGGGTAATTATACAACTATAATATTTTATAAGGTGCATTATACAGATGATGAAGCACTTAATATTTTATAAAAGTGTGATATTTCTATCTAGAGAACGAATGGAAATATGTTAGATTTGAAAGGTGTGATCCACATACCAAGGTTAAGGAATAAAATATTTTCTGTTGTTTAACTAGATGATGTAGGTTCCTGCATAATTTTTTTATAGAGAATAGATTTTTAATTATTGTTCCATAGTGATGAAAAAATGGGTCAAGGATAGAACATTTTTCCTCATGGGAGTTCCAAAATGTTCCATGCAGGTTGCGAAAATATATTCTAAAAAGTTACTACATGAACATCTCAGTTACATAAGTGAGAAGGGGATGATATTCATAGACACTAAAGAAATGTTAAATATTAGAATATTAGAGTATAATACATATGAATAATGTATCCTTGTAAAGTATAAGAAGGTTTCACAACAAAAAAATGTTAAGACACAAATGAATTGAAAGTTAGAGTGGGTTCATATAAATGTATGGGGGCCAACACTTATTCATTCTCACATAGGTTCATTATTAAATGTAACAATTATCGATGAAATGACATAAAATATATGGATTTTTTTTCAAAAACAATTCATGGTATTTAAAACCTTTGTTCAATAGATATCCATAGTGGAAGATAAATTTAGATAAAAATCAAAGTGTTTGAAGTTTGATAATGATGGGGAGTACTGAAGTAGGGTGTTCTAGAGTTTCTACTTATAAAAAGGAAAATAGTTTAAGAATACCACACTAGGTACTTTGAAACATAAAAGAGACATCAAGAGGGTGAATTATATAATTTTGGAGAATGTGATACGTATGAGGATTTATCTGGAATTCCCCATGGTGTTTTGGGTGGAAGTAGTAAACTGTGTGACCTATTTTATAAATAAGAGTCTATCATCTCTCTTGGGGAAAAAAATTTTAGAATTTTGTTGGTTTGAAATAAAATTTTAACTTACCCATATAAAAGTCTTTAATTCAATCGCCTACATCCATATGTTGGCCAATGAACATGATAATCTTGAGGCTCATACTTGATCATGTAATTTTATAGAGTATCAAAATTAATAATTTGTTTTTTTATTATGGGATAAATACTCTTGGAAGGTTTTTGTAAGTAAAAATGTAATATTAAATGAATATATATTATGGGAATATCATTGAAAAAATAGATAATTATGATGAGATAAAAATTATCATTGAAAGTTGAGGGTTAAATTAATGGATGTACATAAGTTACAAATGTTTGGAAAGATATAGAGTGTATGTTAGTTCTAAAAACACCAGATAGTCCCAAAGAAATTCTTAAATGAGGTCTAGTATGGATGGTGTTGTCAAGGATAAAAGTATTATAAATCTTAGGGACTATGGATGGTTAGGTAAGATATTTGAAAGACAAATATCTAAAATAAGTGGTTTTTGGAAGGATTAGAGCTACCTGGTTAGTTATATAGATCTATCAAAAAGTACTACCAAGTGTAAATATATACAAGTACATTACACTATTTTATACTCATAAATTATAGATAACCTAAGAGATAAAAAGAGGATATGAATCAAAAAGAGTTGAATTAGTGGGAGTTTTCCATATGGGATGATATTGATTCCTTACATGTTAATAAAACATGGGAGCTAATAGAGATGCATGTTGATAATAAAATTCATCAGAATAAATGGGTTTATTTTTTGAAGGAGTAAACACATAGTATACAAATGTATAAGAAAGTCTTATTGTGAAGGGGTTTTAACAAGTGAAATGAGTGTATTTTTTGAGATCTTTTGTTCAGTAGTTAAACACACAATAATTAAAATGGAACGTAATTTTGTTTCCATGGAAGGTTTATATTTGGAGTAGTTAGATATGAATAAATATTTATTCATAGAAAATTAGATGATGAAATATACATTGAGTAACTTTAATATTTTATAGAAAATCAGAAATGGTATCTTCGGTAAAAGCTAAAACATATCCCTTATAGACTGAAATAAGCACCAAAATAATAGAACTTAAATTTCAATACCATTATAGAGGAATTTAATTTTATATAATTAAATATAGATCATTTCTATTATATAAAGTCATTTTATAATAGATGTTTTATTATACTACTTCTCTATGTTGATGAATTTCTTATCATCATTCCAATGAAGTAAATAATCTGGGATTTTTAAGTTTAATTGTTTAAAAGTTTCCTGATCAATGATAACATTCTAGTAAAAAATATTCTAGAGACGTGGAATGCAAGGAACGTATGCTATATAACTTTGTTCCTAACTCCATATAGTAATATATGTAATATAGTGGAGCATTTTATAATGAATGAGTCAAAACCTATCACCACTCCCGTGGGAAAAAAATTTAAATTTGAGAAAAGAAAAGGCACCATGAACATAAGTAGATTTCAAATATTTGGAGAATATTCCTTATACATTGATAGTTAGAAGCTTTATGTATTCCATGATATTTCTACAACCAAACATTATGAAATTAGTGGTATTAATTTATATATTAATGAGAAATTCCAAAACTGAACATTAGGAGGAAGTGTAATAGATATTATAGTATCTCAATGTTTTAGAAACCTTTTCAATTTTTTTGTTATAGATAAATATTTTCAAGGAATTTTAGATTCTGAATTTGGAAGTGATACAAACATATAGAAGAATACCATGAGCTATATGTTCACTTTTAGAGAAAAAATGAAATCCGGATATCATAAATTCTACCAATAGTTTTCCATTATAAAATGAAATCATAGTAAACAATATTTATGGAAGATGGGAAGAAGTGTATTTGGATGTAGTGGTTGTTTTAAGATCTTCGAAGAAAAAAGGAAGTTGAAACATTTTTCTATGATTCAAAAAGTGATATCCCCTTGGTTTGGAATACAACATTTCATTACAAGATAAATCATATTTAGTTGAATTATTGCTTTATTAGGAAGTAGTTAAAGGATAAAACACTAGATATCTAGAATATAGATAAATTTAAAAACATGGTAGATATGATAACTAAAGTTGTAGTTTGGGATGTGTTGAGGGGGTGAAACTTCTTAGTTGGGATGGTTTAACTATAATCATATTGAGTAAATCATGTAGATGTAAAGAAAGTTTTATGAACAAGGTAAGGTTCACCGATACTAATGGAGGGATTTTTGATTATTCATAGAAAATGATTATAAAGTAGGGAAATATTAGGTTTTTTCCATGTGGAAAATTTTATAACTAATTCATTAAAAATTATAGAAGTATAAGTTCCAAAATTCTTATATATATTTCTATATAATTATGAAGGTGTGGTGGTGAAAATGTCTATAAGTCCATAATGTAGACTAATTAGAAGATAGAAATCAAATTTAGACTACCTAAAGTTACCTGTTGGCTTGATCTGATTGGGTCTGTGTGGGGTGTAAATGAATTATGAAAAAATGTATCCAAGAATACATTATATTATTTCTAAAGTATTTCCATGGTGGTTTTGTAGAAAATAGATTCATAATATTATCTTGAATAAATATAAGAGTAAACTTGTGAGTTTTTTTGGAAGTGCAGACCATTTACTAGAAGGACGAATTGATGCAGTAATGTTATTTGGCCAAGTAGAATGATAACTATGAAGATCTGATATTAACTATAATATTTTTTTTAGATATAAGAATACATGGAAACAAGTTACAAAAAATTGGAACACTATATTTGTTAGGGTGAAATAATTTTTTAATTATACTTTTAACATAAAAATTATCTTACAATCCCTTGAATAAAACCAAAGCCACATTCCCCCCATGGAATAGGAAAAAGTAAGAACTTTGTGAAATTGTGTTTGTTCATTTTTTCCTTTTTTAATTTTAATCATAGTCTTATGGAATTTCTAGTATAGTAAATTTCATGTGCTTTACAACATAGTAACTTAGGTGCAGTTTTTATTCTAATTTCAGATACATTGATGAAATTGGTTTATTCCGATTTGGTTGTTCCATATTTATTTTTTATTTTATATGTTTTGGGAGTTAATTTATGTCTATCAACATATTTTTCATATCTAAAAAATATTGAATTTATTGTACTATATAGAAGATATAGTTCCTTGCTTTTGGTAGGATAAATAAACTAAAATGATTCTATATAGGGATACCAAAATAGGGTTTAAGAAGATGATTAAGATATAAGCTTCTTGATATTGGTATTGAGGTCCTCTTATATACAATAGGGCCTTATCTTGGGGGTTATGTTGATGATATAATTTCGGGTATTAGTGATTTTAATAATCATAGATACATTAAGGATCAAGTCATCTGGAGAGTCAACAATAATAGGGTTAAGGTCAAAAATACAAGGTAATACTGGTATATACTCTAGACTAGGTTTCAAATAACAAAGTGGAGGGTCCTTAGTTTTTGTTGCATTTATTTTTATGTCTCTTTTTTGATATAATTCCATCTCATTCATTTATATATGGTCAAGTGATATTTTCTTTGTGGTTAGTGATGTAGTTTTTACCTGGTATTTTTCCCTTGATATGCCTCTAAAAGAGATATTGGATCATATTTAGAGATGACCAATATTTATCATAGTGGTTATGGTCTATATCCACTTGTGGGATTTATTTATTTTAGATATTGAAAATATTTATGTTGTCTTTGTGATGGATTATATAACATACTTCCAAGATTGTATCTATTACTACATAAGGTGGGAATTATTCACTTCCTTATCAGGGAAAGAGTAAATTCTTGTGGGTGAATGGGATGTGGTTTTAGGTATAGTTGTACCTGGACTCAATCATAAAGAGGCTATTATAACACATGTTATAGTTATGGTTTTTATAGAGATTCAGGTGATGATTTCATTTAATTTTCTTTAGTGTTAGAATATTTTTAGGATGTGTTTATAGACAATTTACAATGTTTTCCTCCTGTGATGTAGATCAATTTCATGATTGATATCATGTTGATTGTGAAGACTATATTGATAACTTATTATCACATGGAACCAAACAAGTTGAGAGAGATGAATATGAAACTAAAGGACCTTGAGGTAAAGGATTTTATTCACTCAAGTACCTCTCCTTAAGGTGATCCTATTTTTTTTTCTATAATAAGGAAGTTAGTTGTCTTAGAAATTTATTAGATTATTTGAATATGAATGTGGTCATGTAAAATAATAAGTATGTGTTACTTAAAATAAATTATTTGTTTGATCAATTGAGGGGATCCCAATGGTTCTCCAAGATTGGCCTACGAATAGGAAATCAATAAGTGTGGGTCAAGGTAGATCACATACCAAATATGGTGTTTTAGAGAAGGAATTGGTTATATGACCATCTTGTGTTTCCATTTGGATTGAAAAATATTTGAATGGTATTCACGTATCTCATGAATTGGATTTTCCACCCCTATTTGGAATCCTTTATCATGGTGTTCATTGATGATATTTTGGTATATTCTTGTTCCCAAGATTTACATGAAAGGAAACTAAAGGTTGTATTGGGTATACTATTAGAACATTCGATTTATTTTATGTAATCAAAGTATCACTTTTTGATTTAGGAGTTTTACTTTCTTAGGTATATGATATATGAGGTGGTAATTTCGATTCATCTAGAGAATGTGGATCGAGTTATGTCTTGGTAAGGATCCATGAATGTGTTTAAGATTAATAGTTTTCTTGGAGAGTCTGGATATTATATGTATATACTTCAGGATTAATCTTTCTTGGATACACCTATGATGGGAATAATTCTGAAACACTATAGGTTTGGGTACAATCTATTTTATCATTCAAGAATTATTAGTATGAGTCTTGGAAGTTTTTAAGGTGATCTTATGTTTAATGGGTTTTCTTCTAGGGTTGCGCTGTAGAGGGTAGATACTGAAACATAGTGGAGGATGGCTATGGAGTGGGATATAAGTTTTAATAATAGGGTCCCAATAGGTTGATTACGGTTCCACACCCATTTTTGGAACCCTCTTCAGTGTCGAGATGGGGTTACAACTAAGACTTTAACTCTCCAACATGGAGGGAGCTGTTATTGTAGAGGGGATAAAGGGGTGGTTTTTTATCAGTTATTATTATTTAAACACCCTTATAGTGTAGTGGTGGGATGTATCTTTCAATTTATGTCTACAAAAATGGGGATGTGGCGTGGAAGGAAGGTTTTGGGATGTAAGCACCCTGGGTAAAAAGGATTTGGGGACTCCCCATACCATGGTTTCCATAGGGAAGTTGATTGGGGTTTACTATAGTGTGGGATGGTTCTGTACTATGTAGTTTGGCGGGTTTGTGACATGGTCCCTTGAGCTACAACATGGTCTTATATTTTAAATACCAATATTCTCCTCTAAACCTACACTTATTCCAATTTTCTCTCTCAAACATTAAGCACCGAAGAGAGTATTCCAAAGGCCTTTAAACCCCTTTTTTGTTAGATTAAACCTAGGTATTTGGGAGATTAAATATTGGTTCTTCCTCTTCATTCTCAAGGTAGGTGTATCTATACAATGGTTCCAATTATTTAATAATATGATGTTCATATTAAATTCCTTGGTTTTTTTATTAAAAGGTTGGATTTGATATCAAAGTGTATTGTCTTAATGAAATTATTGTTTTTAAAGGATTTTTATTTAAAAATTATTTGGGAAACACTGTGTGTGGATGAAATTATGTAAGGGTAGTTTATGATTAAAAATGGGTTTTTAATCAAGGAAGAAAAAAATATTCACTAGGAAAAATTCTTTATAAATTTTTATCAAGTTTTTAAAATGGTTTTGGCATGTATGGAACATTGGAGACCTTGGGTGTGTCAATTACACTAGCAGTTTTGTGATATTGATAGACCATTATGAAACTCAATATTAGTTAGATCCACATTATGATTAGATTAGACTTATTTTAACTTTAGTGAATATTCCCATAGGTTAGAGACCAAATGGTATTCATTTTCATTTATTCTTGGTTTTACACATGATGATTTATTTCAAGGTTGGATTCATCACTTTTTTTCTTATGATGTATAGATTGATGGTTTTTATTGTTCTCATGATTTCTTATAGAAACTTTTCATATTAGTTTTTTTGAGAATATGAAATTATTTTATAAAAAAACAATGATTTTTTTGTTTAAAAAATGTTTTATCATATAGAAATAATTTATAAATTAGTTTTGTTTTAAAGCTTGAACTAATGTTTTCTTGATATTAAAATTTGTATAGATTATTTGGTGAAATTATACTGGGGTATTTGATCACAAAATAATTTTTCTTTTGGGTATTTATGTATTTTGTTTTTAGGACACAAGTAGAATGATTGGCAGCATGTAGTTCACCAGCTTCTCTTGGGTGTCGCCATCTTTGTAGTGGGACAATTTAGTGGTGAAGGATGATCACATGTATATTTTTTCTTTAGATTATATTATTTCAATTTTAATTTTATCCATTTGGCCATGAATTTTTATGTTTCATGGATAGGTATCCTTTCTTCTTCTATATACTCAGTTGGGTTTCCATGTTCTAGTTTTACAAGAGACAATTTTGACAGTTTTGATGATGCACACATTGTAGAAGAACTTATTTTGAGAATTTTCTAGTTATGAAAAGTTAGTTAATTAAAAAATGGTATAATAGTTAATAACTAGATTTAAGTTTTATGAAACTTCTTGTATTTTTAGATTATTTGGTAGATATGATTCAGGACAATCCGAATTCAAAAAGTAAGTGTGGGAGGGTTCTTGGCCATCTCACTTCCGTGTCTGAAATCGAGTTATCATGGGGGTTCGGTAATTTTTTCTAAGATTGGGAAATGGTGCTTGAGGTTATTTTAATAAATAATATATATAATTAATTTAAATTGACATGTTCTTTTATTTATGTTTTTTTATTTATTCGTAGGTTTCATAAATTATAGAAATTATTGTCATTTAAAGGCACTGATATGGATTCCTAAAGATGTCTTATGATTTGGAACCCTTCTAAAAAAATTATTGGTTAATTTATTTTTTTTAATTATAAAATTACTCCTAGAAGTGTTCTTTAAAATATAAATGAGAAATATATGAGACAAGTTTTGCAGGTGAATCCTCTAGTGGACCCTTCTTTAGTGGAAGTTGTAATCCACACTATTCAAAATCTATGTCATGAATGTATTGGATAATAAGGATGAGTGGTTGATCATGTCTCAGAATTTACTAAGTAGAATCCACCCATATTCTGTGTTGAAAAAGGACCCTAGGAATATAATTAGTGACTTAAAAGATATTCCATTTCCTGAAAACTCTTGAGGACTATAAGGTAGATTTTTCCATGTATATGATTGAGGGTCTAGGAAGGAGTGGTGGAACTCTATTGTTCAAGCCATGTTACATGAGTATCTTACCTGATATTCCTTCAAGAAAATATTAAATTTGTAGATTTATCTTGAAAAATTACATATGGAAAGACCTAGTAATTTCTAAACTTAGATTAAGGGTAGTATACCATTTTGTAGTATTCCACTAGTTTCGTTGATTTAGTGAACCTAACACTTGATCTTCTGACTAATTAATACCTAAAGGCTGAGAAGTTCGAGATGGTTCTAAGAGATGATATTTGTCCAATGTTTATTCTCCTATGAATTATGAAACTTTTGGAGGTGTTTAAAAAAGACTATATGGGTTGGGAATACACAGAAGGGAAATGCTCTTATGTAGATCTTTAGTTAAAACATTTTTTATCTAGAGTGTGCCTTCTAGCCAAAAAAGGAAATACAAGGGTGCCCAGTTTTCTTCAAGACTAGTTTCTAGAACTTCTTTAGGATGGTAGATGGTTGTTTTATAATATATTGGAGACCCTATACATAACAATACTGACTATATATAGGCTCCCAATACTTTTAATCTTGTAAAAAACAGGTCAATATTAGATGTTTTTTTGGAGTATGTCCCAAGTAGAATTGCATCCACTCCCACCAATGATTCATAGCTTTGTTCTAATTCTTACAAGGGTGGTGGATCTTACATTCATTCCAAGGGGTGTGTTAATATAATAAATAATTCTTAGCAAAGAGTGATGACTATATTCCTTTACGCAGTAGAGTATACACCATAGGAATTGAGACAGAGTCAACTAATCTTAGAGGTACAATGTTTATTTCTTCCTCTATGGTGCTTGATTTATTTGATACATGTTTCAATACTTATTTTATATTGTAAAATTTGGTTTACATGTTGGTATTATGTTTTAATATTACACCATTCTTGTTGGATATTTACATGCCTTTGAAAAATATATTTCAGAAAGGTTTTAAATTCCCCACATGATAGGCGACGATAGATGACTTCGAAGTGGTGTAGGACTTATTAATTGTTAATATTAATATATTTGACCCAAATATGGGCATGTATTAGATTATCATTACAAAGTACTAGATTAAATGTTATCATTATCACGTTCTGTTCTTATCCCCTGATGGGGTCTATCATGTCTTTCAAGGAAAGTGAGATTCTAGGTCTGGGAGAACGAGCCCTATTATTCCTCATCATGGGTTTATCTCATTCAAGTTATCAGTGATGTTCCTTGATTTAGATGACTATCACTTTAGTAGTCCACTTCCCATAGTGATGAATTTATATCTCAAGCTATTTCCTAAATAAATTTCTAGGTTACCACTATAGATAGAGGTTGATTTTACTATTGACCTTACCCCTAGAATGATGCCCATTTCTATGACATCTTATCACATGGAACCTACTGTGTTGATGAAATTTAAATTCCAACTTACAAACCTTTATGTTAAGGGATTTATTCATCCTATCATGTCACTTTGGGATTCTATTATTCTATTTACTAAGAAAAAAGACCTAAATCTATGAATTTTCATTGATTATCGAAAGTTAAACTAGGTTATAATTTAGAAAAAATACCCTTTTACAAGAATTAATGATATCATTTATCAAGTTAGAGGAAATCATTGGTTTTATAAGATTGGAATTCGGTCAAGATACCATTAGTTGAGATCCTAGGAAGAGGATGTACCCTATTTGGAATTTAGTAGCTGGTTTGGGAATTTCAAGTTTATGGTTATGCCATTCATCTCACCAATGATCATGTAGTATTTATGAAATTGATGAAAAGAATATTTCAATAGTTCTTGGAATATTTTTTGGTCATGTTTTTGGATGATATTTTGGTGTTCTCCAAGTTAGAGGAGGGGCACTAGGATTATTTATATAGAGTCCTTAAAACCTTGAGAGAACTTTGTTTGTATGGGAAGCCTTCCAAGTGTGAGTTTTGGATCCAAGAAGTTAAATTTATAGATAATGTTATATATGATAGAGGTGTCTTAGTAAATCTTGAAAAGGTACAAGTAGTAATGTCTTTGGAACAACCCATAAATATTTTTGAGATCCTATGTTTCTTTGGTTTGGCTTATTACTATAGGTGGTTTGTTCTTGAATTCTCTAATATTTCATCTCCAATGAAATATTTAACTCCTAAGGGTGTAATTTTTTATTGTAATTACAAGTTTAACTAATATTTTTAGGAACCAAAGGTTAATTTCAAATCAAATCCAGTTTTGATTTTTCTAGAACTAAGTTTTGGAGATTATGCTTTCTTTGAATCTTTAAGTGTGCAATTAGGTTGCGTCTTGATGCGAGGTAAATGATTTGTAGACTATGGATCTCACTAGTGAATCCCTCATGGGAATAAATACACAACCCATAATCTTGATTTGGTATTGGTTGTGCATGAACTCAAAACCTATCATCATTATCTCTTTGGGGAGAAGCTTATGTTATATTCTAAACATAAAATCCTAAATTATATTTTTACTAATAGGGAACTGAATTTGTGAATGAGGCACTGGGTTGAGTATCTCCATATATTTTATTTTGATATTAATTACAATCAAGAGAAAGGTAACCTAATTATTGTTGCATTGGGTAGGAAATTATGGACTCAAGGATTAAAAGAATTAGTAGAGTAATCTCTGATGAGTTTGTTTTCTAAGATAGGATTGGGAGTAGAAGATACTAGTGGGTAGGTGTTATTATATTTAGTAAAGGATGAATCATCATTCAATGAGTGAGTTCACCTTGAGAAAGTGACACACATTTATTTATAATGCTTTATTAAAATCTTAAATGTTGGGGAGACCTCAAGTGAGTGGTCTAAGTTTCTAATTGGTGCTTTGTGTTTCTAAGGCATGTTGGACATTATGAATTCTCTAAATAAGTAATTAATTGATGATGTAAACAAATATTTATGGTCTATAAACCATAGTTCTACCAAGATGTATAATGATTTAAAATTATTGTATTTGTGGATGGGTATAGGATGGTCGATTTATTCTTTCGTGTCATGGTACCTAATTTGAATGAGAATTAAGTTGGAGCACCAAATACCTAATGGTTTGTTTCAACCTTTACCCATACCATTATGGAAGTGGGAAAAATATTTCTATGGACTTATTCATAATTTTTATATAGAATTATAGTGTGAGTGGTGAAATTTAGGTTATTATTGATTGAATTATGAAATCAGCTCATTTCCTACCCATCAAGGAGACAAAGAAAGGGAAAGATCATGCACAGTTTTTTATAAAAGAGGCTATGAGACTTCATGGGGTTTTCTATATGATTGTTTTTTATAGGGAACCAAGGTTTAAATATATGTTTTATAGAGGTTTAAAATATGTGATGGGTTTCTATTTTAATTTGGTCATGGAATATCATCAAATGATTAATGGAAAAATGAATAGATCCATTTAGGTTCTTGAGGATATAATCTGGGAATGTGTTCTTGATTTCAGCAGTTCTTGGGAAAAGTATTTACCCATGTTCAAATTTTCTTATAAAAATAGTCATCAAGATTCTATTAATATGGTGACCATCAAATCATTATATGGGTATCCATGTAGATCTCCCTTATACTAGTAAGAGTTGGGAGAATGTCCTTGTTTGGAACAAGCCCTGTTTATAAGAAAACAAAAAAGTTAAAATTGATCCATAATATATTTTTCATGGAATAGATTTATCAAAAAATCTATATAGATCATCGGTGGAGGATACCAGGGTTTGAGGTTGGTCATTGGGTTTTTTCATAGTGTTTTAACTCTCTTGGGAAACCATAAATTTGGAAAATAGGGTAAGTTGGCACTGATGATTTTTACCCTTTTAGATCATTGAAATTATTGGAAATGTGGTGTGATTTTAATTTCAATTTTTTTTTTGAAATCGATTCATGATGTGATTCATGTTTCCCAACTGAGGAAGTATCAACCAAATCCTTCCAATGCAATTGAATGGGTGGATGTTGATCTTGAGCCCAAAAACACTATGGTAGATAAATTAATTTAGATTATAGATCACTAGGATAAGGCAACATGATATAAAACAATTCCACTAGTTTATGTATAGTGGTAGTGTAGATGGGATAACCATGAGATGTGGGAGAGGGAATTGTTTATGGGACAGTAGTGTCCTTCTTTTTATGTGAGTATGGAATCATGAGAAATTTTTGGGGATAGAAATCATTTATCATTGTGAGAATTGTGACACCATCCATATCTGGTTACACTATCTTTTAATGTTCAAGAGTTGTTAGTATGAATACCGAAAGTTTTATAGGTGATCCTGAATTTTCTGGTTTCTATATAATGGTTTTCACTATAGAGGGTAGAGGTTTTAGCATAGTGGTGGCAAGATATTGCATAGGGAAGTATATATATACCCTATATTTTCATACATCAAAATTACATCATTTGTTTAGAATACTTAAAACATCACACAAATAGATTCACAAAGACTATATTGGTTTAGTTACTTTGGAAACATGGAAATAGAAACACTGGTACATAAATGAGCCACATTATCTCCAACTAGGTTATTTATTACCAACACCCTTATTAGAAACATCATAAATAATAAATATATTCATAACCTAGTTAATGGAAACATAAAATGGGGTGAGATCAGATGCTGAGTAAGGTTAAAAAAGGAAGACTTGTAAGCATAATCATGAGCATAAGGGTATGAGAATGTGATCAAAACATTAGAAGATCATACCCTACATATCAAATATCATAAACATGAATCATTTCATAAATATTGAAAGTTCATAAGACATGAATCATAAGGGAATCAAGAGAATAATCCCTGAAAGCATAACATAGGAATAAGATATTGAATTGTGGTAGACACATAAATATGTAATATAATTTTTTATATGTCAACCTGTACTACAAAAACTCAACAGGGAACTTCATGAGAATTAAACCAACTGGGTGGGACACACCACCAACCCCAGTCACAGTCATTTCCTTATAAGGGATCAAGTTTCCCCATATTCCCATAATGGATCAGGTTTCCCCATATTCCCATAGTGGATTATGTTTCCCCATATTCTATATTGGATCAATCCCATAAACTATAATCCCATCATTATCTCATGAGATATAAATATTTACCCAATACATTGGAGGGAGATATAGGTTCCACCCATCTCATAATGAAATCAGACATACATGTGCCACAAAATCATAAATAATCATATCAAAACCCATGAAATGAAAAGGGTTTCATTAACATGTAATAACATCTTAAAATTTGTAAGAATACAATTTTTATAATCATTTCATCAAATCATAACCTCTGAAAATAGTCATGTTTCATAATCATATAACCCATGAAAGAGAAATAGTTTTCATAAAAATCATGTCATCAAAACATAAACTATTCAGAGAAAGAATATGAATTAATCATTTTGATAATTTACCCATAAAATCATGAGTAACACCAATATATTTTATCTTATATAGAAAATAATTTGGTAAGATCTTTTAAAAACATATCTTGAGGAAAATATAAATTCTTCTTCGAAAAGAACTTTTTAAAATGTAAAAACAATTTGGAAACCTTTTTCTTTAAAAATAATTTTGAAAAATTATAGAGGAAGCTTGGAAACCATAAATAATTTTCAAAATCCTTTATCATTGAAAATTATCCTTAAAAATCATATTTTTAAAACTTTTTTTGAAAATAAGGTTTTTCAAATTCATTGAATGTGTCTCAAATAAGGGAAATTGAGACAAAACTACTTTACCAATTTGGTAAATTTTGAAACATAAACCCCATAAAAGAGTGATAATAAAATCGATATGTAAATAACAATAAATTTAAGGGTAATAATTATAGAATCTATTCATGGTAAGTATATACACTACATAAAAGAAACACGTTTCGAATAAGTCATAAATCTCAGAAAAATAAAAGTGAGACATGAAATCCCCTTACCTTATGTCTTGATTCTCATCGTAGTCATTCAAACATACTGTTTATTAAATATAATTTTATTATAAATTTAATAAAGAACCATATTCTTATATATAATACCATATATGTCTTTATATTACCCACTTATTAACACTTCCTTGTTAAATTTATGTTTAATGTAATATCAGCTTTGTTTTTTTCAAGTGTCTTAATTTGTTATATTTATTTTCCTCATACTCATATAATAATTTTATGAATTTAAAACATGATATAAATATTATAAATATTAATTATATATATATTTATAATAATCTATGGAATATAGAAGTATAAAATCAAATACACTGTTCATGGAGGTGGTATGTCGTACGTAAGCATGAACATTATTTCGGTTTTCTTATCATATTAAAATAAATAAAATAAATAAAATAAATAAAATAAATGAAATATATGTATATATATATAATAATTCCAATATAATTATTATTTAATATATATTATATATATATTTACTGAACCCATCCTTAATCTATTCCATTTAGAGTGTGAATGAATCACATCGCTTTGAGGAGGTGATAGTCCAAACTTCCCCACACGAAATTATAATTTTTACCCAAAATGAAAAACATGAAGGTATTTCTTATATAATAATAAAAAAGAATAAATAAATCATAATGATCATATATATTATAAAAAAATATATTTTACATCATAATGAACAACCATGACTAGTGGTAAAGGAAAAACCAACAGCATCGTTTTGTGAGGTGATATTTCTCTGTACACAAGAATGATATGTTTGTTACCCATTAGGTGAAAGTGTGTGTTAGTGTAGATAAAAATCTTAGAATAAAAACTTATTAGTATATTCAGGACAATTATTTTATTATATAATCATGTAATAATAATACTTTAGGTGTGTAGAATGAAAATAAAACAAAATAGCTTGAGGAAGGGTGTTACCTCTTCTTTGGGTAACTCCTTTTGGTTTGCACAAAAGGGATTACTTGTATGGGTTTATGACCAAATGGAGTCTTATAGAATGAATTTAAGGATTATGGGAGGATATTTATATATAATTTTTCTAATCTATAGGGATTTAGTAGTGTGAATAAGTGGGAGGGGTGAGTGCCTTTTTATATCAGAGGAGTGACATTCTTTTATATTTTGGAAAAGGGAATTCCACCCACATTTTCACAATTTAGAGTTACTCAAATAATATTTTGAATCCTATAAATTTGATTATATCATCTAAATATGAACATACAATGTCTTTTGGACAATTTTATAGGTTATTTTGGGCCATAAGTTTATGTTTTAGTCCTTTGTTAAGTTAATTTTTCTATAAATCACTGTAATTAATTTTAATCAATTTAATTAATATTTTTGGTAAAAAACTAAGTTGAAATTATTATATATTATAAACTACTAAAATTAAAAATATGGAATCTACTTTTCTAAATTATAATCACATTATTGGAAAAAATTAATTTAAATTTAATCCCGTAGACGGGTCACGACAACGACTTTTTTAATATTTTTTTAAACGTTTCAAACATTTTGATATCCAATTTCAATGTGATATTGGTTAAAATGATATAAATTGTATTAATTGATGTAAAATTAATCTCATTACACTTTAAAACCAAATTAAAATACAATTTAACTATATAGATAAATTAGATAAAAATCACTTTTGAATTAATATTCAGTATTTTTCACAATTCATCCAAAAATGAAGTTTTTTAGAAAAAAAACCAAAACTTCATCCTAAAATAATTTTGAAATTAGAAATTAAAAATGATTTTTATTTTAGAAAATTTAATTTTAAAAGTTTCTAAAATTTATTTTATTATTGTTCATAGAAGGACATAAAAAGCAATTCTTTTAAGAAAATAGTATTTTGAAACATATGAGGACTTTTCTAAAAATAAATCATATCTTATTATCAATAATTTTTATTTATATAAAAAAATTATAAATAATATTTAAAAATTAGTTATTACTATTAATATTACTAGGTTTAATGGATAATTTATAGCTATCCTGTTTAAATAATTATAATAATAAAATGTTATTTCATAGAAACTAAGTGTTTTGTATAACGTATTCCATATATGGGTTGCATGTCACACAAGGTTAAATTATTATATAATACAATTTTTTTTGAATTATTGTATCATTCAATTAAGCAAATAAAATAAAATCAATTTATTTGTAAAAAATGATCATAAAAACTTGAGGTATTACATTCTACCCCACTTGAAATGAATTTTGACTTCAAAATTCATTATTCTAATAAAAAAATTGGGATACTGCTTCCTCATCATATCCTAATGTTACCACATTACTTCATATCAATAGTGATTTCCCTAAAAAACATTGACCAGGTGAGTTACCTTTTTTCTTAGAACATTATCTGTACGATCCAGAATTTCAATAGGTTGTTCCTCGTAAAAAAGATTCTGCTCCAGCAGTATGACTTAGGAACTTAGTACATGTGAATTTTTAGGTATGTACTTATTCAAAGGAGATACATGGAATAAATCATATACTTGAGAGTGATTTTGAGGAAGTTCCAAGTGATGGGCTACCATTATAATATGACCAAGAATCTTAAAGGGATCAATATACATAGGTCTTAGTTTCCATTTCATCCCAAACCTCATAATATTAATTTATAGAGAAATTCATAGAAACATCTGCTCACCAACTTCAATTTCTTGGTCACGTCAATGGCTATCAACATAAATTTTCTGTGAAATTTGATTTTCCTTGATATATTGTTGAATGGTTCTGACATTTTCTACCATTTCTTCATCTATCTCAGGTCCCAATAGCTTTGTTTCTCCGACTGCATCCCAAAAATTTGGAGCTCTACATTTATTATCAAATAGGTATTCATAAGTATGCATATGAATTATTGAGTGGAATATATTGTTTTAAGAAAACTCAACTAGAGTAATGTGTTTATCCCAACCACCTATGAAATCCAACAAAAAAGATCTAAACATATCCACTAGGGTTTGAATTATTCTTTCAGACTAAAAATCCATAAAATGATAATATAAAGTACTAATACTCTATTCTGTATCAAGTTATTACTGAACAAATCACCAAAACATTGAGGTACACCTAATATCCTAATCAGATACAATGGAAAGTGGTACTCTATGTAACCTTACAACTTCCTTAATGTATATCCTAAAAAACTGATCTAGAGGGAAGTCTTCTCTGATAGAAATGAAGTGCGTTGACTTATTAAGGCGATCTACTACCACCCATATATCATTAAACCCTTTAGAGGGTTTTGGGAGTCCAATGAAAAAAATCCATAGTGATTTTATCCCATTTCTATTCTGATATGGGTAATGGATGCAACATCCCGTTACAAATTTGTCTTTCTTTCTTAAATTGCTGGCATACCAAGCACTGAGTTATAAAATCATTGATATACCTATTCATATTATCTCAAAAGTTTTATTTCTTAATATCTCTATACATATTTGTCCTTATAAGATGAATAAATAATGATGAAAATAGGGTTTCTTCTAATATATCCTTCTTTAAATCTGGTATGGAAGGAACACATACACAGTTCCTAAACCTTATCATTACATCCTGATCAAGGTTAAATTCTATAACATCTCTAATCTTCTTTTGAAGCTTCATATCTTCCTTATGAGCATCATTATTCTTCACATGGATAGAGGGTTGAATATTCAATTGATCAATACAATATTTTCCCCCTTTCTTCAAGATTTGCAGATTCATTCTTTGAAAATCCATAAATATTGGATCTTTTAAAATCCTCAACATCGATAATATAGCATGATACTTTAGACTCAAATCATCAACTACCTTGTTCTCTTTCCCATGATGGTAATGTATTGAGTAATCATAATCCTTTATAATCTCTAACCATTTTATCTTGAACATGTTAAAGTCCTTCTATGTGAATATATATTTCATAATTTTATGAATATTATATATATCACACTTTTATCCATAAATATAATGGCTCCATATCTTTAATGAAAAAATTAATGCTGCTAACTTTAAATCATGTTTTGGGTAATTTTTCTCATGGATCTTCAACTATCATGAGGCATAATCGATAACAAAGTTATTATATATATTAAAAAATCCCAATCCATTATTGGATGCATCACTATAGATTAAAAACCATTCTACACTATAGGGTAATGTAAGAAATAGTTCAAAAACCAACCTAATCTTTAGTTCCTTGAAGTTTTCCCCAGATTCATCTATCTAGAGGAACTTGGCACCCTTCCAAGTTAACTTGTTCATGAGAAATTCTCCAAAATCTATCGATAATAACTAGATAATCTAAGTAAACTACAGATCATAGTCACCATGGTTGGTCTAGGAAAACATTCAACAACCTTCATCTATGATGGATCTAATGTTATACCATCTCTTGAAATTATGTGACCCAAAAATGAAACCTTTTACAACTAAAATTCACACTTTTCAATTTTTTATACCATTTCTCATTCCTTGGGGTCCTTATTAAAATTATTAAGTGGACTTCATTTTCTTTCTTCCACTTTAAATATATAATAATACGATCTATAAATAATTCCATAAAATGATTCTGGTAATATCTAAATACACTATTCATAAAATCCATGAAGATAGAAGGAGAATTAGTAAGGAAAAAAGCATGACTATATATTCATAGAGTATATACCTTTTAAAAAATTCCATATTGGGTATATCATCTTTATTGAACCTCAATTGATTATATCTAGAATGATAGTCAATCTTAGAAAAGTACTGAGCTCTACGTAGTTGATCAAACAAGTCATCTATACGGGGAAGATGATACTTGTTCTTGATTGTGATATTTTATTAATTATCGATAATCAATATAGAGTCACATTGATATATATTTATTTTTCACAAAGACAACAGGTGTACCCCAAGGTGAAAAACTTGGCCAAATTAATCCATTATCATGGTTTTCTTAGATTTGATCCTTCAATCCCTATAACTCAATTGGGACCATTCTATAGCGATTCCTTGAAATTATTATGGAACCAGGTATCAGATCTATCAAGAACTCAACTTAAAATTTTGGTGGAAGACTAGGAAACTATTATAGTAACACATCCACAGATTCAATATCAATAGGAATATCATCAATGATAAGTTTCTCCTTAACCATTTGAGACGAAAACGCCTCCCTAATGATAATTAAGGACCATAAATTGGATGTAATCTCTATAGGATGTTCATAATTATCTTTACATTGATATAAGAACATATAATAGTTTTAAATATCAAATTCAACTTCCCTTCCTTGAAAATTTATGTGGGATTTATACAGAGAAAGCCAATCCATGCCTAAGATGATAGAAAATTTAACCAAAGGAAGAATGAAGTGATTTTCAAAAATCACATTTCCACAAGAATCAACTAGAGAGGAATCATAGACATGAGATGAAATAATCATAACATTAGGGTTTTTTACTGCTAATTACAAATATAATATTTTTTATGGAATCTTAATACCCTTAGAAATGTATTTAGACATGAAATAGTGGGTAGATCTAGAATCAAATAAGATATTATTAGTTTTATAGTAGATGGCAAGTGTACATTTTACCATGTCATTATAAAAAACCTTGTTATAAATAATGATCAGATGATATTTACCCTTATCCCTCAATTTAATAGGTTTCTAACACTGATCATCATCCCAACCCTTGGGTTTGGGAACTAGTTATAATAATTCCCATTCTCCTTAAACTTGAAGAACATAAGTGTGGGAGGTGCAGTCTATGTAGCTTTTCCTCTATTTATATCATTATCCAACTTCTTCCCATCAGTTTGAAAATCAATTTACAGATGGCCTTCCCTCCCAAACTTTATAAATTTATTAGACCCCATAAATTATTTTCTCCATGCTTATTTCTGCACAGGGATCATAAAGAAGGATCATGTTCTTCTTTTAATGGTTTTTAGATTTTCCTTTAAACTTCATCTTACTTTTCTTATTAAAACCATGTTATTGATATGTAACTCTAACGTTAATTTCAACTTTGATTTTACAACGAACAATATCTTCATAGATACTAAAGTATCTCATGAACAATGCCCTTTTGAGACATATATTTAGGTCACTAAATAACCTATTATCTTTACTTTTGTGTTGGATGATAATTCATGAAGCATTACTCACAAGTATTGTGAAATTAGCCTCATATGAACGTATGGATTTATCATCCTTTTGATTTAAATCAAGGAACTCCTTTTCCATCTGTATATAAAGAACATGAGTAAAGTGCATATTGAAGAATTAGTTCTTGAGCTAATCCCAATCCATGGATTAAATTTCATCTTTCTTCCTCATATTCTTGATTAAAATCCACCACTTTTCGACTTCACCTTCTTAATAATAAATAGATAGAATTAATTTTTAATTTTCTAAACACTAGGGAGAAAATAATATATTTTTAATTGTATCAATCTATTTTTCAACCACAAGTGGATCATAATAACCACTAAAATAAGGTAGAAATTTCATCATGAAGGGATGAACATAATGTTGTTCCCTACTTTTTTTATTTGCAATCTTAAAATGATTCCTAGCTTGAGAAATTTAGGTGAGTATGAAAAATATATTTTTCATTCCATCTCCAATAGTATTCATATGGTTAGGAGGATAATCATTTAATTTTTAGTTGTAATCACTATTATCTTGGTTTCTTTTGGTTCCAAGTATTGACCAAAAAAATAATAGAGTAAGAAACATTTTTTCTTAGTGAAAAAACACATAATACTGAAAAACCAAAAATTTGATGCCTAAATTATGACACATTATTTAATCTACCACACCTTAGTTTTATACTAGGTAATTCATATCCAAATAATATATAAAACCTTCATTATGGTTCATGAAGATTTTTTAAATTCCCAAAGCATATCCTTCAGGATTGTCAAACTAGGTGTGCAGAAAGGCCCATTGCCATGCACCCATTCCCAATTGAGTCTAGCTCAATACAATTTTTTCGAGGTTGTTACCCATATATACATATAGGCTAGAGACACATACATTTGTAGTATCTAGACATGAATGTATTTCTAGGTAACCACTCACTCTATCCATTACCAAATTTCTAAGACATTTTATTATACTTTTTTTATCCTTATAATTATGCGTAAACATGTCCTTAGGGTTCTAAATAGGTTTTTATTATCCTAGTTTCCAAAGTTTAACTAAAATTTTTCACTGATTTTAATTATAGAGACCCTCACTTTTGATAAATTAACATTACATCTTTTTTTATAGAATACATAAAACATTGCACAAACGGATGACCAAATACTATAATAGTTTAGTGCCTTTGGAAACATGGAAACATAAACATTGGTACATAAGTGATATAAATTATCCCCCACTAGTTTCTTAATTAATATAACCCTTCTTAGAAATATCATACATAATATATATCTTCATAACCAGGGGAATGGAAACACAAAAAATGGTGAGGTTAGATTCTCAGTAAGGGTTAAAAAGGGAGATTTGTAGGAATAAACATGATCATAAGGGTACGATAATTTGTTAATTACATTATAAGATCATAAAATACATATCAAATATTATAAACATGAATCATGGAAGAAATATTTGTAGTTCATAAGACATGAATCATATGGGAAATAAGTGAATAATCTATGAAATCATAACATATGAATAAGACATTGAATTGTGGAAGACACATAAACATGTTATATCATTCCCTATATGTCAAGATGCATTGAAAAAAATTAATAGGGAACTTCATGGGGACTACACCTACTAGGAGGGACAACCCACCATCTCTATTCATAGTCATTTCCATGTAAGGTATTGAGTTTCCCCATCTCCCCATAGTGGATTGGGTTTCCCTATATTCCCATAATAAATTAAGTTTCCCAATCTTTCATATTATATCAAGCCCATATACTTGAATCCAATCATTATCTCATGTGACATAAATCTTTACCCAATGCATTGGATGATGATATAGGTCCCACAAATCTCATAATTAAATCATACATACATGTGCCACAAAATCATAAATAATCATAACATGTCCCATGAAACAAAATGGGAATAATAAATATGTAATCATATATTCACCTATGGAAACAATACAGGTTTCATAATCATTTCATAAAAGTAAAAACTATGAAAATAATATGGTTTCACAAACATATAACCCATGAAAGAGAAAAGGGTTTCATAAAAAACATTCCATCAAAACATAATCCATTTAGAGATAGAATATTAATGTAAACTTTGGATAATTTCTCTATAATGGAATGAGTAACACCAATTCATGTTATCTTAGATTTATAATATTTTGGTTTAATGTTCTAAAAATATTTCTTGAGTAAAATATCCTTCCTTATTTGAAAAATGATTTTTAAAACATCAAAAATTTTCAAAAAACAATTCATTTAAAATTGATTTAGAAACTTATAAAGGAAGTTTGGAAAACATTGAAAATTTATAAAATCCTTTTTCCTTAAAAATTATCTTAAAATATCATAATTAAATTTTTTTAAAAAACTATCTTGAAAAAAAATTAAAACATTTTTGAAAACAAGGTTTTTGAAATTCATGGCATGTGTCTCAAAGAAAGAAAATTGAGACAAAACTACTTTACTGATTTAGAAAACTTTTAAACATAAACCCCATGAAATAGAGATAATAAAATGGATATGTAAATAATGATAAATTTATTGATAATAATCATATAATATATTCATGGTTAGTATATACGCCACATAATGAAACGAGTGGTGAATAAGGAATAAAGCTCATAGAAATAAAAGTGAGACTCGAAATCCCCTAACCTTATGCATTGAATCTCTTGTTACTAATTAAAACATAATGAATAATAAATATATGTTTATTATACATATAACACAAAACCATATTCTTATATCTAATAGCATATTTGCATTTTTGTTACCCTCTTATTAACACATCCATATCAAGGTTATGTTTCGGGAAATATCATCTTTGTTTTTCATATGCGTATTAATTTGTTATATTTTTCATCCTCATACTTATATAATGATTTCTAGAACATAAAATATGATATAAATATGATATATATTTAATATATATTTATTTTTAAAAATATATTAAATATATAATTATAAAACGAAATACATCGTTCATAGAGACGATAAGCCATAAGTATAAATGAATGTTGTTTCCGTTATCTTATCATTTTGAAAAGAAGAAAGTAAATGAAATATTTATATATATATATTTATACTAATTAAAAAATTATTATTATATAATATATATCATATATTTTTACTGAACCCATCCATAATACATTCCATGTAGAGTGTGAATGAATCATATATATCTGAGGAGGTTGTAGTCCACACTTCCCCAAATGAAATTATCATTTTTACAAAAAATGGAAAACATGAAGGTATTTTATATAAAATAATTAAAGATGAAAAAATATATCATAAATATCATATATATTATATAAAAATATAGTTTCCCTCATAATTATCAACCATGATATGTGGTAAATGAAAAATGAACAACATCATTTTGTGAGGTGATAATTCATCGTACTCAAGAATGGTAAGTACATTACCCATTTTATAGAAGTCTATTAAGAGTAGGTATAACCCTTATAATAATAAAATATCAATATATTTACTATACTGAGGTTATTATATAATAATTAAATGAGAATAGTTGAAGGGGTGAAGAATGAAAATAAAACAAAAGAGCTTGAGGAAGGATGTTACCTATTATGTGGGTAACTTTTTATAGTTTGAACCAAAGGGTTTACATGGATGTATTTATTCCAAAAGGGAGGATTATAAAATTAAATTAGGTATGTTTGGAGGGTATTTAGGTATATTTTATTTAGAAAAAGGTCCTCATAGGTGCAAATAAGTGGAAGGGGTGACTGTCTTTTTATAATAGAGGAGGGCTGTCATTCAAGTAAATTATTGAAAATAGAATTCCACCCAATTTTTTCCAATTTCATGTGGATCCAATAATTTTCAAAATCTGATCCAATTGATTATAAAGTATAAATATTAATATAAACTATATTTTGGAAAAGTTTCTAGGTCATTTTGGGCCTTAATTTTAAGGTTTAGTCCTTTGTTAAT
Organism: Viscum album; assembly: GCA_963277665.1. Classification (NCBI taxonomy): domain Eukaryota; kingdom Viridiplantae; phylum Streptophyta; class Magnoliopsida; order Santalales; family Viscaceae; genus Viscum; species Viscum album. Next base: position 471,844,568 of record OY728132.1, read on the forward strand.
ATAATTTTTCTCTTAATTATTGTAATTAGATTTATTCACTTTCACAAATATTTTTGGTAAAAAATAATTTTAACTTATATAAATTATGTTGATTCAAAATATGAAATCTATTTTTCCAAATTCTAATAACATAAGTTGAAAAAATTAATTTAAATTTAATCCCACAGAAAGGTCGTGAAAGTGGGTTTTTTAAGAAAAAATGTTTAAATGATTGGAATGTTTTGATATCCAATTTCAATATTAAATTGGTTCCAATGACATAAATTGGATTATTTTATGCATAATTAATCTCATTAAACTTTAAAACTAAATTAAAATATAATTTAACTGTATAAATAAATTAGATGAAAAGAATGTTTTGAATTAAAATTCAGTATTTCTCACCATTCATCCAAAAAATGAAGCCTTTAAAAAAATAACCAAATTCACCCTAAGATAATTTTGAAATTATGAATTTCAAAATTATGTTTATTTTATCAAATTAAATTTATAAAATTATTTAAAATTAATTTTATTATTGTTTATATAAGGATATAAAAAGTAATATTTTAAGAAAATAGTATTTTTAAGCATATAAAGGCTTTACTAAAAAAATTGTATGTATTATTATCAATATATTTTTATTTATATAAAATAACTATAAATATTATTTTAAAATTAGTTATAACTATTCATATTTCAAATATTTATGACTATGTTTTGACTATCTTTTTTAAATAATTATAATAATAACATATTGTTTTGTAGAAAATCACTATTGTGTGTAACACATTTCAAGTCGGTATTATGTGTAGTGAAAGATTAAATTGGTATACTACATAAAGAAAATTTTACTTTTTGTACCATATAGTAAAAGGAATCAATAAAAATTAATTTATTCGAAAGAAAAAAGGTTTATAAAAACTTGGGGTGTTACAAATTCGGTTGTGGTATAAGCTCCCAGGAGGTAGAGTTCGGTTCCACTAACATTTGGGAACCCTATGCAGTGTGGGAAAGGGTATTATATGTAAGTCTTGATATCTGTGGTTTTGAGGGATTTGTTGTAGTATAGGGGCTCAAGGGGTAGTTTTTAGCCATCTCTTTTTATTTAGACACCCTTATGGCAAAGTAGTGGGTTGTGGCGTCACACATGCCTCAACAAAAACAGAATTATGATATGGAAAGATGATTACAACATAGAATCACCCTGGGTAAAGAGGATCTAGATTCTCCCTATGTCATTATATTTGGGGGGCATTTTATCAGGGTTCTCTACGGAATGGTAAGGTTCATTGTAGGGAGGTCTAGATGATCTGTGTCATGGCCCCCAGGTTACTTCATTTTCTTCTATATTACAGACTAGCTATAAACACCTAGAAACTATTCCAAGACTACACTTATTATAATTTCATATATCTAACTTTAGGTTCTTTAGAGAGTATTCTGAAAACCTTCAAACCCTTTTTTGTTTGGATTCAACCTTGGGATTTGGAAGAACAATTCTGGGAGATTCCATTTCATTCTTGAGGTTGGTTTCTCTATACAAAGGTTTAAATTATTGAATAACTTAATATTCTTATTAAATTTATTATTTTGTGTTATAAAAATGTTTTATTTGAAATCAAGGTGCATTTTATTCATGAAATCTATGTTTTAAATCAATATTCATTAAAAAAAGTTTTCCCCACACGATGTGTGGATGAAATAACTTAATGATTTTTTTTTACAAATGTGGTTACAAGCAAGGAATCAGAGAAGATTCACCATAAAAAAATATTTATAAATTTTGATAAAGGTTTTAAAATGGTTTTTGGAAATCATGTCACATTAGGAACCTTGGCTGCATTGGGAAATTGACATGTCACTTTAGTGTCTGTAATGCCACTAGAGATTTTGTGATATTGATAGACCGTTAAGGGACTCAAAATAATTTAGATCCACATTATGTCTAGCTTGGGTTTATTTAATATCTAGTACATATTCCCATAGTTTAGAGAAAAAATGGTGTTATTTTTCATTTATGCTTGATTTTAAACAAGATGGTTTATTTCATGGTTTGATTTATCACTTGTTTATCTTATACTGTATCCACAGATGTTATTGAATATAGTAATGCTTTATTATATACACTTTTCATATTCCCTATTGTGAGAATACGTAAGGCTTTTATGAAAATCCAATGGATGTTTTGTTTTAAAAAATGTTTTATCTTTTGAAAATATCTTATAAACTAGTTTTATTTTAAAGATAAAGTTAATGTTTTCTTAATATTATAATTTTTATATATTATTTAGTGAAATACTATGGGTATATGTGATCACATCCTACTTTTTCATTTGGGTATTTATATATTTGGTTTCACAAGACATGGGTAAAGGTAAGGGATTCACGTAGATCATCAAATTCTCTAGGGTGTCATCATGTTTATATTGGGGGTGGTTTGGTGGTGATGAATGGTCACATGGAGCTTTGGTCTTTGTCTTTTCTTATTTCAATTTTAGTTTCATCCCTTTGGTATTGAATTTATATGTATCATGGATATGTAATCATTATTCTTCTATATACTTTGTTGTTTCTCGATGTTCTGTTTATAAATGAGACATTTTTTGTTGTTTTTATAATGCACACTTTGTGGAAGACCTTCTTGGGAGAGTTTTCTAGTTACCTTGGTTTGGTTCGTTACAATAACCATGAAAGGGGTGTGAGTTGAGTGGTTCAATCAGTTTGAGTAGGATTTTTATAAGTTTAATTTGAGATTGAAATATTCTTTTAACCAAATTTTATTAGTCGAAGGATTAGTTATATCCTGTATTGTGATTCCTATGGAGTTTTTCTCCGAGCTATTTTGATGCAGAGAGACCATGTAGTCTCTTATGGGTCTCTTCCTCTATAACCCCATGAGTGAAACTACCCTAACCATGATTTATATTTGTGTACTATGGTTTATTTCTTAATGTGTTTTAATTGTTATCTCTTTAGTGAGAGATTTTTTTTACATGAACCATAAAATTTTTTAGTATATCTTTACCCAGTAGGATCTGATCCTACGATAGAGGTGTTTTCTTGAGTACTTGTGATAGGAGAACTCTATGGTAGACTCTATTAGTAGAAATATAAAGGATAAGGTTGATTCATTATATGGTGAGGATTGAAATATCATTATCTTGATTAATGACTGAAGTATTGACACATCATAGGGATAAAAGTATATCATATTTTCCATTTTTGGACAATAACTCCTCATTCATAGACTGTATACAAGATAGTATGGAGTCTAATTCATATTATCTTTTTATGTAGGATTGAATCATAATATATAAACTGACTATGGGATAGTCTAAACATGAGTAGGAGGTTATTTATATCATTGGTAGGGTGGTGGATCCTATTTCAATAAGGGATGTGTTGATGAGGGACTCACACATCTCACATTGGGTAGTTCACCTAGGGGTAACCAATATATGAAATGATATAAAGAAGATTAGGGAATAAATCAAAAGGTTTTTGATCAATTTATTACTTGTTAAAGAATTAAAGTGGAGCATCATTGAATTGATGGGTTATGTAAAACCCATACAATACTAGTATGCAAATGGGATGAAGTGTTTATGTACTTAATCAATGGACTACCCTGGACTCTGAAGGGTCATAATGTAGTGTGGGTGGTAATAGAAATACTAATGAAGGTTTTGAATTATCTATATATATAATAGAAAAAATTGGAATAGGAGATGAAAAATATATATGTGTGGATGATAATGCTATTCCATAGGGTTCCCATGAGCAGAGGATTGAGATGCATGTTTCACATTGATATTTTTACAGGGCTTGTAGAAGAACATGAGTTCTCTTCTAAAGTTGAGAATAATTTATATCCCATATAAATATTAACATTCAAAGATAAAATTTTTTATACTAGAGGATATCCTTAGGGAATGCATGCTCAATTTTGGGGAAGTGTGGGATGACTATCAGTCCTTGGTAGAGTTTACTTATAATAATAGATTCCATGGTTTTATCTAAATGGTATTGTTTGATGATTTATATATTGGACCATGTTGCCCACCCATATACTAGTTATAGGTGGGAGATTATATAGTGACCGAACTAAGATTAGTGTAGGAGATTACTAAGCAGGTTTGGTTGAGTAAAAAACATTTGATAACTACTCAGAGCAGTCCATTCTCATATATTAACCTATGGTAGAAACCATTTGAGTTTTCCACTATAAATCAAGTATTATTATTGGTATCACCTTAGTTGGTGCATTATAATTTGAAAAAATTGGGAATTCCAGTGTTGTTCTTTGTTAAACCATTTGAAGTTCTAAGGAAAATTGTGGTGTATCATATCAGTTGTCTCTTCCTCCTTAATATTATGGTATGTAGGATGTGTTTCATATATCAAATATTCAAAAGTATGATCTAGAACCAGTGCATGTGATTGAAAGTGATGATATTGATTTGGTGATGGATGCATCATTTTAGGATCACCTAGTGTATATCATGGATCACAGTGCGAATGTGATGAAAGGGAAGACAATATATCTTGTTAAGATATCAAAAAATATGTGTGTATCTAGAAAGAAACATAGGAGTAATATTCATATATACAATACTAGTGTCCAGAGCTTTGTGGATAGGTGACATAGAGATACTCCATGACAAAGATAATCCATTATTGGGTAAGTTTGTAAAATCCCTCAAATTCTAGGTTTTAATTCAAGGATCTTTTTGGGTTTTGAATTATTTTTTTATTGATTTGAGATATGATCAAAGGGTTATGGGGCTCGAGAGGTAACCAGATAATAGTACCAAGTTCACCCTTACTAAATTTGTAGTAGAGGGGTAATGGGTACCTAATGGAGGACCACAAGGTTCCCAATAACCTAGTTAGTAGCCTTATAAAACATAGAGCCCCACTGACTAGCTAACATGGGTGTATCGAGTGGTGGGTGGAGCATCAAGTACCTAGAATAAAAAAATCTAGTATTAGGTGGATTCCTACTTGGTTTTGAGGAAAATTCATAGAAACTACTTTTAAACCATCTTTAGGACTTTCCCCTCACCTCCCTCGACCCAAAACGACCAACCATGTTTTTAAGGGACCATTTTATCTTTCAAGGCTCTTCCAAGACACCTATATCCCCGATTTAAGGTCTTTTTTGACGTGTTAGATTCATTTTGGAATGATAAAATTCATCTATTCCCTTGGAATCATTCATTCTCACTATTTTTTCTTCCACCTTGGAAAATCCCTTATTTTATGTTTTTATTAAAAAATTTAGATATTTTTTGGTTTAAACATGAATCTTGTGGTGTGTCTTGGTGAGTAATCTCTTTTAAACTTTATTTATGAAGTTATTACCATATCATGAATTTTATATGTGGTTTTATAGGATTTATTCATGCGAGTGACTTCATTTTTATGACACTATTATGCCTTGGGTATTAAAGAGGTTGGGTGATTCTGAATTGATGAAATTGATACCTTTAAGGGTAGTTATGGGAAAAATGGATTGGGTGCAATAAAACCATACCTTGTAGTATTTCTTGAAATATAGATTTCAATTTGGGTTGATTGTACCAGGTGTGAATTATTTGGACATGGTTAGGCATTTGATGATATTTTGGTTTCGAATAGAAGTATTCTGACGAATACATCCAATTGTGATAGTTTTAGTTAGTGGGAATAACTAATATATAAAATTTTTCATAGAAACAATTTAGAGAGGAATGTAAATACTTTCCTATAATAACAATGATGGGGGGTGGATAGTTAGATCACATGTGACCCTAGTGGGTTGGAGTTTATCTTTGATGACCTTGATTCCAGCTATATGTGATGTCATGTGTTATTTATCCATGTGACTATACCTCTGAGGTAGATGTTGGTTTGATTAAAATGGGAGATTAGATATTATGATTCCTTGATTTATTTTTTCCTTTATGGTTGATACATTAAGTATAACCATGGGACCATTGCCCCAAGGGGATATATTGGCTTGTTCAGGGGGTTAGACATTGGGATACCCTCATAAAAATACTTCCATGATGAATATTGAAAATGATTATTTTTCATGGGATTTAAATTTATGGGGATAGTTTACCTCATGAAAGATGTTGGATAATGGGATGCCCCCCTCATATCCCCTTAGGTATGGATGATGTTTGTGGAGGGCTGGTAAGCACATGATGATCTAATGTGGGTGTATGTTTATTGTTGTTATCTATTTATTTTCTATGTGTGAATCCACATTAATATATATATTGAAATTATTATAAGGAAATATTTTTATAGTTATACTATTTTATTACTCACACAAAATATGGAAATATTAATACATATATTGAATTTTTTGTTACGGATATAGAAAAGATCAAGGTACTAATGCCAGACCAGTGAGTAGATAGAGGTGGTTAGAGGTAGATGAATTTACAGGGAATACTAGGATCATTTTATGGTTTTAATCATTATTCATTTATTCTTTTATATATTACAAAAATTGATCCAAAGTCTCCAAACATCCTTTTGACCATTGACGTATGACTGCCATGTCTCATTTTGTTATAACTTTTGATTCTATTAATCTGACTAGATTACTGGCATATATACCTTTTTTTATTTTTTTATTATATAATTATTTTTTGTATTTATAATGGTTACTAAGGTTAAGGGAATAGTCTATGCATTGTATGTCATAGACCCTCAATGTTAGTAAAAAAACTGTTGCATATGGTGAGGCACATGGGAGGCCTTGTGACACTATAGCTTAGACTCTATGATTTTGTTCAGGGTGTTACACCTAACATGTAATACTTAAAATCATGTTTGATAAAAAAAATTATATAACACATTTAAAATTAATCATAAATCCATTTATAATATAATAATTTACTGTAATGGTGTAACCCAATCTATTTGGATAAATTTGGGCCAAATTCTATCAACTTAAGCTGTAGCAGAGCTGTCCAATGATACTAAAAGGGAACTACAGTAGTGCAGACTTACTTTAGAATCATGTGACAAGGAACTGTTGAAATGTGTGCTTCAACATGTCTCTATATAATCTGGTGACTAGTGACACTGACATGTCATTGTAGCTCCATGAAATTCTTTTCCACCAATACTGTAGTAGCATGGACTTGGGTGGATGTTCAAATTGTAGCACAACGAACTTAATGTGCAACTGGTGGAATAGTTACATCATATTTTATATGAGATAATTTTAGATAGAGTTTCTATATTATTTAAACTATGATTGTACACTATAATCCTTATCTCAATAATAGTGAATTTTATACCTCTCTATGTATGTTGGGATCATTTCTTGAACCATGTAAATCTTTGTGTCTTTCAATCTTCTTTACATTCTTTTGTTTTTCGCATTTAATCTTCTATAAATCATTTATCATTTGTTACTCCCAAAATTTCTTCTATAGAATTTATATAATATGAATCAAATGGGGGAAATAACTAAATAAATAAAAAATTTGTGAATTTACACCTCAGATAATCATTTATGAATGATTCATAAATAAATAATTATAAATAATTATAATTTAGGAAATATTTATGGACATTTTATGAAATAAATAAATATGGAGACATAAAATTTATGCTCAATAAAAGCTATTTTATATCCTCAATTTATATTAAATTCAATATTAAATTCTTTATATTTAAAAGTATTTGATATTTTATGAATTGTTTTTATAATATAATAATTTTATATTTTATATAAACACTAAAAATAAAATAAATATCATATAATTTTCAAATAAATCCATTCAATATAAACATTTTATATTCTAATTTATGAATATTTTATGAATCAATATAATAAATTTTATATTTTCCTTATATCGTAATTTATAAATAGTTTATAAATTATTTACTATGTAAATATATTTTAAACCTAGATCACATCTTTCAAAAAATTTGTGGTATGGTTTAAAGTCTCCATCTGATTTAGTGCGAGTATAGAGGTTATATGTTGAAAAATATTTTTGATAATTATAATAAAAACTAATTTTTTAAAGTTATTAAGACCATAAATTTCTAATATGGCATGGTTTCATTTTTCATACCATTTTGGATAGTTTATTTCTTGAAGGAACCATGACATATAGTATACCCGAAAGAAGTTTTTGTTAGAAGTTATAATTCAAAAACCACATTCATTTTTCATGTACATAATGACATTGTTGTGGTATAACCATCCTATATTTATTCATATGTATCCTTATTTGACTAAAATGAAAGAAAATTATGATGTAACAAAATTTGGTTAGGCCATGGTACTTTTATGAAACCATAAACCATGAAAATTTTACAATTTACAATGACGTAGAGTCATCATCTTACAATTATCTAATTCCCCCAAACTTTTCTACACCTTTTTAATAAACTATGGAATGGTATTAATACTTTTATAATAATAACACTAGTTTTAAATGAAAAATATATGGTGATTTTAGAGAAATTGATGAACCATTATTGTTTTCCATGAAACATGCCATAGTTCTAGAAATTATCATTTTTCAACGTTCTCTATTCATTTGAAGAATCAATCAAAAGAATATGAAATTTTCTTTTATACCATTGAATGGTTTTGGAGGGGATACAATTTATCCAAACATAGTGTAAAACATGAACAAAAATTTATAAAATTATAGTATATCTCCATTTGTTTGGGATGAATATAAATAATAAATAACAACACACCTATTCTATATCTAATTGAATTTTTTCCATGCTCTTCCACATTATCTTGATAGTGATCACTAAGAAGTATTCAAAAATATCTTTCCGCCTATGTTATCCATGGATTGGATGAATCTACAAATGATTGTAAGGATCCTTACAATCATTTGGAGATTTATCCAATCCATGGATAACATAGGCGGAAACTTATTTATTGAGAAAGTGGGTGAGAGAGAAATATAGCATTTTTCTTGAGGAGATACCAAAACATTAAAATTTTCAAAAATCACAAACCACAAAACTCTTTATATAGAAATCCACAAATACTTCTTAGATGCTAACTAGTTTAATATATTAAATAAAATTTTTAATAAATGTTTCATGAGTTAAAACATTTGTAACTTATGAATGTCTATTTATGATTTATTTTTTTATCATTTAATCTAATGTTTGGGATTCTCAAACTCCTCTACATTATCATAAATTGATAATCAATCGATCATGATAGATTGTAATTGGAGAAGAAGTTTGGACCATGAGATATCAAAAATTATTCAAAATATCCTTTCATAACACTATGGAATGGTGGCATTCACCAAATCATAGTTTATCCCAGAACATACAGTGATATAGTCTAAACCTACATTTCTTGGTCAAGACATTAGATCACATTTTCAACACAATTAAGCCAAAATTATAAAAAAAACAAAATGATCTAAGTATCCAAATTTAAAATGGTAACAATTTTTTTCTAAATATAAATTCATCACATTATATCCAAACCCATCTTGTTAAGTAATAGGCCTATAAAAACACAGTCAAGATATTAGTATTCATCTAAAACTAAAAGATATAATATGTACATATCAATGACTAAAAAATAGCACAAACATTTTCCCCCATTTATCTTAAATGGATTTCAATTTAAAAAAATTAAATAATGTATAAATTTTTTATTAAGGATATTATTGAAAATAAATATTTTTAGTTATAACATCCCTTCTAAATAAAATATTAAGTGTAGGAAGCATGTTTATACACAATTTTGATAAAATGTGTGAATATTTTGGTGTAAGATCTATATTCCAAACTTATTTTCATACACCATTACTAATGAATTGATTTCAAATAATTATAATTATATATATTTATTTCATATAATATAAACCATCCATAAAATACACCCAAAAAACTGATCATCATTAGGGAACTAATGAATTGGTATTGTAAGAATGGTATTTCTATCATGGATGTTAAAAAACAGATTTAATATATTGAAATAATGTCTTGGAATATCATCCTTAATTAAATCTAAAATAATAGAGTTTTTAAACCCAGTTTAATTGAATAAGTTTGATTTTTTATCCAATTCCCATAACCATTTTTCCTTCGAAATATTCACCTCACTTCTATCATAAATATACCAGCAAAAACCTTCATGTAAAATATATTTTTGACTCCTAAATAATTTTAAATAAATAATTTAATATATGAATAATATGAAACTTAATAATATCTAAATAAGTATAATATTTATATTTCAATAAATTTAAAAAATGTGAATGTGTATCAGAGAATAACTTTTAACATTATTTATTATGAAAATACAAGTTAAACTTACTCATATTCCAGAACCAATACTACCAACATTTTTATAGTGAAATAACGTATCCCATGAAGCCTAATGTTTATTATTCCTCTAAATGAAGTATTAATATCATAATAAACTGAATTAGGTAGTCTAAATAAGGAAAAAATACAAAAAAATTGATTTTATAATATATTTTAAAATAACCCCATTACTAGCATTAGGGATATTCTTACTTGATCATACAAGAATTTTATTCCAAAAATTATCCACCACCAAAGAAAAAATATCATTTATTTATTTATTAATAATAATTTTAATTATAATATATTTTCATATGAGTTTACTTTCTTGATGCCCAAAAGAGCACTCATCTCTTCCATTCTTTGGACCAAACACCCTTGTTAAAAAATATCTCAGATTTCATGAAGTTTAAATTTTTTCCCAATACTCTATCATATTTTTGAATTGTATTATAAATATCCTGGAACTTATAACATACCAATCTATAAAATAAAATAATATTATTATAAAAGAAAATATGAGACATAATAAAGTCGTTCGCACAGTCCCAAACCACATGAATCTTTCCTTATGACACTATTAAACTAATCATCTATAAAAATATACACATTTCTAATAATAAATAAATATATGTATAAGGGGTCTCCTTAATGCAAAAATCATGATAATTTCAAAAAACCTACCATTAATCTTGATCTTAAAAAAATGAATAAACACATATCATAAAGGTAATGTACCAAATATTACTGAACCCAAACATTATCATTACAAAAAGTAATAAATTCAATTGCACTCAATCATATTCTACAGAAAAATTATTCATAGAATTACAATACACATGGGTAATGAATTAATTATTATTATTAATATTTTTTGAATAAAAATAACTTTTCATATAGTAAATAATTTATAGTAAGATCTTCCTCAACCTATTTTATAAAATATTCAAAAATATTTTATAAATGTCATTACATAAACTTATCAGTCTAAAATATTCAACCGAATTTGGATTCCTAACATTTTGAATCAATTTAATGATATTATCATTAAAATGTTTACTAGAAGTAATAACTTTCCAAATATCATTCATAAATTTTATAACATCAACTCCCACTATAGTTCATTTTTTGAAAAGAAATTTACACGAATCCCATCTAGTCATGGTGCCTTAAATAGATGCATCATATTCAAGGATTTAAACACTTAACAAATCATAATTTAATACATCAATAATGAATGTATATAATACATAAAATTTGGAATAAAAAACAAATGATATATTCAAAAATGATGTTTTGTTCAAATGAATACAACAACTGATATAAATCTACAATTAACTTCTTCACACCTTCATCTATATCAACCTAAATTATGTTATTATCCTTTAATATAAAAATAAAATTTTTCCTCCATCATACAATATATTTTTATTTAAATAATGGCATATTTTGATTTCTTTCTTCAATATAATCATTAAACTCTATCAAATTCCATTATGGTTTTTTATTCAATAAATAGATATCAAAATGATTTTTTTGGTATCAAATTATGTGAATAACATTATAATCAAATAAGCACTATGTAAAACATGAGATTTATTATTAGTATCCTTAATATAATTAATATTTTTTTCTTAATGAATAACTTTCCCATATATGATGTTCCTTCATAACTTCCAAAATTTTATCATGAAAATTCAACCCTAAATGATTCCAAATGTTCTTAATAATATTCTCACAACTTAGATATTTAATCTAGAATGTTTCAAATTTAATGAAACATTATTTTTTAATAAATATGTGTCTTTGATTTCAGAATTTAAGGAATATGAGAGTGATCAAATATAAAGTAGATAAATGAAATATATTAATAATAAGAAACAAATAATATAAATTCAATGACCCAAAAGCTCATCATAATACTCAGATATCCTTTAATTTGAAAATAAACACCCAAACTAGGTAAAAGGACAACTATAATATCCATGATCATATAAAATAGTCCCCATAAAATCATCCTAAAAAGATTACATCAAATGTTATTGTATAAAAAATCCAATATATTTTTCATTAACATCAAGAATCCTATTAAATCCACCCTTAATAATAAAAGAGCCTCTAAACTCTTAAAGAACTCTTAAAAGTAATTACCAATAATTAAACTCACATCCAATTCTTTTCTAACCATATATTCCATAAAAACCCACTCCCTACCATAATTCTCTTAGAAACATACCAAAACGTGGTATTTAGTGTATTACTAAATGAAAATTTTAATTCCATCACTCTATAACAATGAAATACCACCTAAATGTATATCATTATCAATTGAAAATCAGTATGAAAAACACAAGTTATTTTTTAAAACTGACATATATTGTCTTATTAACATGAACTCAATCATAAAGATCATATTGAGGTAATGTTTTAATGAATAATTTACACTAAACTTTATTTCAATGAAAACATTTTTAAAATAATTTCATTATCAATTTAAAAAATAAATTTCATAAATAAATTAATAAATAAGTATTTTTTTTTATAAATTTCAATAAAAAATAAAACCATGAAATTGAAAACTTTTGAAAAAGGGAAAATTTATTTTATAAATAAGATTTGATGAGACTCTACACAGAATCAATGAAAATAATACTATACAATTGTTAAGTAAATTTAATATAAATATTTACCCTGAAAAACACTATATAATTATTAAAGAAACTAGTAAATTTTCTTTTTTTATGATGTTATGGAAATAATTATTAAGGTTTTATGAAAATTTATTATACAAGTATTAAAGAAACTAGTAAGTTTAATATGGAAAACACTATGTAAGTATTACATATAAAAATTTAGTACAATTCATAAGTTAGATAATAATTTCATTTTTAATTAACAATGTAAATTTCATAGATAAATTACTAAATTAATAATTTTGTAAAAATTTCCATACAAACTAAAATAAATTAAATGGAAACTATATAAAAAATAAATTTTATTCCATGAATCATTTTTATGATACCTATCCCTAAATTAATGAAAAAAATACTATACAAGTATTAGGGAAATGTAATAAAAAAATTATAAGGGAAAAACGATATGAAATTATTAAGGAAATTAATATTAAGGAAAATCATAAATTTACGTTATTAATGGAAACTATAAAAAGATAACATTTATGTCCCGAATTGGTTCTAATATGACCCCTCCTTAAAACAATGAAAAAATGTTATAAGAGTATTAAAGAAATTTTATATAAAAATATACTATGAAAAAATAAGAATATTTACTATTTAATTTTACTATGAAAATTTATTGTGTAAAATAATTATCCAGTGTTACTAAGAAAATTTACTCTACAAATATACTATATAAATTTAATATAAATTTACTAAATAAATATGATGTAAATTTTATATGAAAATTAGATATAGATACTATTTTAATGTACCATTTTAATGTAAACTAAATGTTTAATTAATATATAAATATAATATTCCAAAATGAATTTACTTGGAATATTTACTATGTAAATTTACTAATAAAATTTACTATGAAAATTTACCCAGAAAAAAGAAAATTTTCTTTGGAAATTTTAATATTAGATTTATAATGGACAATAATTAAATACATGATGAACCTAATTGGTAAAACAAATAATTTTATAAAGAAAAATGAAGATTTAATATATTAAAGGAAATTTTACTATGAAAATTTACCATTAAAAATGACAATTTAGTATGGAAATTTATTATGAAAAATTAACTATGTAATTTACTATGAAAACTGAATATTTTCTATGTTAATTTACTATGAATTCACCATAGTAAATTTTTAATTAAAAGTAAAATATAATATGAAAATTTATTATATTAATTTATATTGAAAATTTAATATAAAAATTCATGTCTTACCACTTGGGAATTTTACATATAAAATATACTCTATAAAATCACAAAATAAATTTATGCCATCAATTTATAGAATAAATTTATTATATAACATGATAAACTCAATATACATTAATGTAAATGTACATATTAAATTCACTATGTAAATTTATATATTAAATTTATCGAGTAAATTATAGATTGAGTTCATTGATAATAATTTTACTATGTAAACTAACATAGTAAATATATACAACATATTTGAGAAACATAGAAAACAATAGAAATTTAAAAATTATATATATAATGAAAATTATAAAACGATTTTAAATTAAACATGAAAAAATATTTAATAATGTAAATTTAATTCTTAAATAAAAACTTACATGTTAGATTTACTATGAAAAATAACATATTAAATTTAATATTTAAAATCACAGAGAAAATTTATTGTATAAAAATTAAAACAAAATTAGTAGTGTTAAATTTCATGTAAAACTTATTATGTAGAATAATAAATTGACCATATAAAATTTACACCACAAAAATTATCTCTAAAATTATAGAAAATTCATTATTTTACATTATAAAATTGAAAATTTATCAAAAATTTATATTTTTTGTTGCAAAAGTGTATAATTAATTTACTAGGTTGCAAAGTAAATTCACTATAGGAATTACATTAGTAAATTATATAATAATAAATTGAATTTGAAAAATGATATAAACAAATATTACATGGTATTTGAATAAATAAATATGTAAAGAAAATAAATAATTAAACAAAATGTAAAATTATATTGTAATTAAAAATTATATATGTAAAGAAATTTGAAAATGTAAATTTAATTTTACAACAAAAAAATTAAAAACATGATTTTATTTATAAAATAAAACAATAAATTTACTCTATAAAATTATATAGTAAATTTATGGTTTAAAATCAAAATATAAATTTAAAATGAAAAACAACATAATAAATTTGAAGTAAAAAATGACATCGTATATTTACTATATCATTTTTCATAATATATTAACTATGTAGTAGAAAATGGTAAATTTTTTTTTGAATCGAAAAAGATAATTTGAAAAAATAAACTTGAAACATACATATTTACTTTTCATAGTTGTAAGAATAATTTGATATATTTTTAGAAAAAATGTTAGATTTTTAGTTAATTTTTTTATAACAATTACAATGACATATATTTCAAGATAAAATTATTACATATGAAGTATTACAGTGTAAAGGGAGTGAGGATTTTCATAATGTTAATGAAATATTTAGATTTATGAAATAAAAATTCAAAATAAAGTGAAATGAAAATATAATTTACAAAATAAAAAATAAATTTACTTAGTACCCCACTTTAGAAACTATAAATAACAATATTATTTTAAATTAATAGGGGATTAAACTTACAAAGAAAATTTATTTTATGAAATATTCTCAATTAAAAAAAATATATTACAAAATTTTTAAAATAATTTTATTATTTAAGATCGTATGTTTTTCTTGAGGTAAATATTATTTTATTTCAGGTTAAACTCTTATTTATGTTATTTTTGTCTTAGACCCTAAGTTTGGTTATTGGATGTTTACGTAGTTTTTGTAATGGGATAAGAATAAAAGATATAGGTTGGATATCGGCCAGTTACATGCTGTGTAATTGAAATAGATGATGTTTATCATTTACAATCATGTAATGTTCTGGTCAGAAACTTTCATGTAGTGTATAAGGTTTTTCTAAATGAGGAAGACCCCAAACTATAAAAAATATTTAAAAAATTTACACCCTATGTAAATGACCATATTAGTTTTTTTAAAAATAGAGACATGAACTCTATTTTTAAAAAATGGCCACACCTCCTCCCTCCTCTATCGCATATCATCACCTAAGGAATACTTATCCTAGGATTTGGTGTCATTTCACAATCCAAAATCTATTTCTTCTTTTATTGGTCTCATTAGATCCACGTAGGTGAGTTATCTACTCCTATTATGTCATTTTTAATTTGACTTCATTTTGATGGAGTTATTTATGTTCAAGTTAATATGTAATATTTCTAGGGTTATTGTCTATTCTTCCTTTTCTCTCAATATATACTAAAATAGAGGATAATAGTGGATAAGTGTTCTACCATGTGTATATGGTAGCTGGTCTATACCTTTTCCCATAATTTTGGTGTTTTATAAATCTAGTTTCCATTATAACACACACTGAACCTTCCATAGTTTCCCTTAAAATGAATTTAATTCCTTGACTAAATCAATTGGAACCTGTTTAGGTTTTCTAATAGTACCTTTGATATAGTTTGAGGTTTTTATCTTTAACCCAAGCCACCCATGGGGTGTGACTTTGTATTTTCATTACTTTATACCACCCCATGGAGTGTGGGAATTATTTATTTGTTAAAGGGATTCTTTTTAAATTGAATTTAATTGATTAGGAGATGGTGATTCCTCCTTTGATATGTAATTACATGATTTTAAATGATTAAAATTTTTAATGGATTTTTTGGAAATGAGTGGATAACCTCATGCAATGTGAATATTAATGGTGAATGAATGGTATGATGAATTGATTATAATAGTGGATGCCTTGGTCAGTATACCTTATATCCAGATTCCATATTATTCCATGGAAATATATACTCAATGTGTTTTGATTATAGTATTGGATGTCTTGGATGAGATTGCTCCCTGGAACTTGATTCTATAGGATGCCTCAATCTATTCTACCCCATGGATTCAGTTTACTTGGACTCACATTAGACATGGTCTATTGACATGATCCTCAGAATCCAACCAATTTCTTTTTCTATGTTTCCATCGAGATTATCCAAGGACTTGAAATATATGTCTTGGTCTTCTATATCATAGATTTGACCCTTCATGGTCTGACACTTTTTGTTACACGGTGAGGAGATTGTGGATGACTTGATTATACAGTGTGGTCATTATAAATGTTATACACTTGTTTATACCGTGTGTTCATGGTAGATATCGTACACTTGATTATCCAACATGGTCATGGACCATGTTATACCATGGATTACATATAATAGGATGATGTGGATTATTTTGGTTTCTTTATAAAATGGCATGGCCCCTGTGGTTTGGTTTATTTATGCTTTATAGTTATCCCATGATTACAGTGGATTTGTTTATAGGTGAACCCTGTTATGGGAACTTGATTATTATCAACATGATGGAAATTATCATTTTATTTTTATCACATATTCCATGGGAAAATTACTTTAAGTACTAATACATCTGTTGTATATAATTTACACTTATTAGCTTGTTATACATACTCTGAATTTGTTATTGACACTGTTGGTGGTAGTCTACTAAGTTTTATCTCACACCCTGTTTGGGATGCCATTGGGTACCTATAAAAACATCATGGATATAGGTAGTCATTGGGGAAAGGGACCATTGTATGATACATTACTATTCATTTCATAAGAATAGGAGAGCATAGAACCAAGAATCACTCATGATGATATCTTGAGATAATCATTTTTTCCTTTATTTTCTTTGGATTCATGTATTGTAATGGATTCTTGTATATATGTTTTCTAGATTTATAGATACACAACTTGATACAAAATTTTTTATATGAGATTACTTTTGGCATTGTTTATATATTCCTATCATGTATTTTTATCTTCTTTCCGTGATTATATTATGTTTTTTCTATTGAAAAATATGTTTACTACAAATATGTTACACTCTAACATGAGGGAATAATATCCCTATGAACACACCCTAGGACCTTTATACTTTTCATCATCCTCTAGTTTTTATGAAGGCATGCTTGAGGCCATGCGACCCACCGTCCTGGGGCACCGTTTAGTGGAATCTGGGTTGGGATGTTATAGGTTCAATATTTCAAATTTGAAAAAAATACTATAAAGAAATCAGTTAAAGTATAAATCATGTGAATTTACTTTAAAATTTAACAAAATGAAAATATTTTAAGTATAAAGGAAAAAATATATGAAGATTAAATTTACAAAAAATTAAAGGTTTATTATCATAGAATAATTTTAAAATTTTACCAATAGATATATTTTTCACATCATTATAAATTATAAAAAAATGACATTAAAATTTTTCTTTTTAATATAATAAGAACTTAAAATATCATGAAATTTAGTGAATTATGTTATATATATCAATAACATAACCAATGTTAATGAAATTTTTAAAATTTTACCCTTTTAAATATAACTTTTTATAGTGAAAATACTCTTGTTAAATTCAAATATATCAAAAAACTCTTCTTCATAGATCCATGATGAAAAAATAACTTGACCGATGACCGGAGAAGAAAAATAAAATAAGAGTAGTGAATCATTTGAATGATGAAACATGAATTTAATAGGGGTCACTCTAAAATGGGTGAAAGGTGTGATATTAATCAATTAATAAATGACTTTATCCATAAAAAGTTCCATATGATCTTTATACGTGTCATATCCCACCCCTATTAGAACCCTTCCTAGGTTAGTAGTGAACACAAGGGTGGCCCCTGTTGACTTCCTCTAATATGTCATGGGTTTGTGACTAGAACCTAGGGTATAAAAAACATATATAGGTGGAATTTCAATCAAAAATCCAAGAAATAATAATAATAAACCACGAATAAAATCCATCACATAAATATAATATAAAAACCAAATCTCAAAATACATGTAATGAAATACATAAAATAGTATCTCCAAATAAAATACCTAAATAAAAACTACAATGAAAGTGACTCTAACAAAAAACATAAAGTCTATTATCAAGTAATTTCTTGCCTAATAATAACCAACACCCTAAAAATATATGAAATTAGGATATATAATATAGGTTTTAGAATATGGGTATACTCAGTAAGTTCATCCCCATAATATCTCATGAAAATGTGGATGATGCTCACTAAAGACTTATTGAATAAACAGAGAAAACAACTCATCACCTAGACCATGTTAATTACCACCCATCCTCACTAAGGTTTAATAAAAAATTCGATATTCAAATATAGTAATTTTATAATCAAATGAGTTTAGATAGAAATGTACCAAATGCCCACTTTTTCACTTAAATAGTCACCCTTATGCCTTGATTACAAACATCATGGTTATCTTATCCCTTCCATAACGTTATATCTTTATAACCACATAACCACATCACAACTATATCTTCATAACCATAGCTATATACCATACCTGATATCCACATATCACACACTAAACCACATACCACATCATTATAAAATGAAAAACCACCACCACATCACTATCACATTATCACATCACTATAAAATTTCTATATTACATAAACATAGATCAACATAACCTATACTATTTCTATAAGGTAGAGTGGGGAAGGTGGAGTATTAAAATGACCACATCATCTCCTTAGTTGATGTTAAGGTCACACCTAGAACCTAAAACATTATATGGGAATCCGAAAGGTTATCCCACTTAGATGGTGGAACAGAAAAAAAAGATAAAATTTAAATGATATAATTTAACATAAAATCCCAACCCAAGGATCATCTATTGAATGAAACACTTGGAAAATTATCAACAAAATAATTTCCTCATCGTCACCACCCCACATAATCAACCACTGATTCCTCTAACCACTCCAAATTTTAAGCCTAATATAACTAAAAAATAGACACATGATAACCACATAACTTCCCACATATATCCCATTCAACTTACATTCTTAATAACCAATTTATTTTCAAAAAAAAAATCATTAAATATATATCATTAAAAATTGTTCAATTAAACATATCCACCCAGTTACTATTTCATCTTTTTATATAATTACTTTTTATAATTTCAAAATCATTCTATACCTGAGAAACTATCATAAAATCACCTCCTTCTTATCCTAAAGAAGAAAAAAAACAATTGCACCAATTATACTATGAAAAAATAGAAACACATAAAAAACCATAGCTATTATATGAATACATGAATAATAAGAAAAACATTACAACAATTTCCCTAAAACAATAAAATTATTCCTATTATACCCACTTCCTCGAGCATAGATAAAATAATAAATAAAAAATAACAGTTAAAAAATGAATTCCAAGTTTAATTCTTATAAATATACCATCTTATAATTATTCATTCCACTTTATAAATATTTAAGAAACCATAATTATAAATTTTATTACTGTTATAGTTACAATAAATCAAAATGAATCAAGAATCATAAAGGAAAAACAAGAAACTAAGAAAATGGATCACCAACCATTTTATTTAACCTTGTTTATATCATTTTATTATCATCTTAGGACTCTTAAATTTATTTAACCATTGAAAACTAAAGAATGATTAATCCATATTAGCATGGTAAATAAAATTGAATTAATGATTAACTTATATTGGTTAAATCTTCAATGACCATAATACAAGAATGAGAAGTTAATGATGATCAAATACTATAATATCACAACCTTTCTGGAGATGCCTCATGCACATTTTTAGGTATAATTTTTCCATTGTTTTGGTTAAAACTTGATTGGTTTTTATTTGGGGATATTTTGGGTGAAATTGAATAAATTTGGAATCCTATGAGGCTATGCACCGTTGTCATATGATTAGGGAAAACTGTGTTGATTAACCTAGGAAACCGTGCACCCCATTCTTGGAGGGATGAGAGGTAGTGCACAATTGGAACATGGTTTATAAATACCATTTATACTCCCTCCTCAAACCACACACCCTCAAACATAGGTTAATTTACTGGTTGGAACATGTTTTTTTAAATCGTGCACCACTTAGTATAAACCATGTTCCCTCTAAGTAGAGGCACATGGTTAAGGCATAAAATTTGGAAAACTATGTGCATCCACCTAACAAACCATGTACGTGGGTTTTAAACCCCCTAAAGATTTTATTAAAATTAGTGACCCCATAGTTTTTATCCATATTATCCCTGCCTGACCAGAAAATTATTTCCTCCATTTTTAGAGGACCCATAGATGATTCAATGTATCTACAAACATATTTCTGAGAAAATTAATGATCTGGTTGAAGGATCAGTTCCTCTACAGCATGTGATATCTTCCTTGTTTATTTTTACTCTCTCCTATATCTATTTCCTGATAAATAGGGATGATTTTTTATCTAATGGTGATCGGTTAGATATAGGTTTTGATGGTTTTGTTCCATTGGATATTAGTTCTAGGTTCTGATCCTAGATCTCTTCCTTCATTGTGGTTTTGATCATTCAACATGAAATTGGGGATTATGGGATGGTGAGAATTCATAATTGATATTGAGGTAGGTGGTCTAATTTTCAATTACCATAGTCTCAATTTTATTTTGGTGTATATAATTTTGCAATTTTAATGTACATATTGGGAAAACACATTTTCAATTGATCTAATTAATTATTTGATTAATGGGATTATGGAATTGAAGGAATAATGGGATTATGGAATTGATGCAATAATGAGATTATATAATTGATTAACTAATTGAATTATGAAATTAAGGGAAACCTATGGGGTGTAATTATATGATATAAATGATGATTTATAAATTATGTATGTTTGATAAATAAATTTATGAAATGGTATGAATAATGATTTATGGAAACGGTTGATAAATGGGTTGAGAATATGGAATCATGAGATGTGATATTTTTGACTAATTTGTGGGACAAGGATTGCTACTCCAAATACCCATGGGGTTCCATAGCACCACTCTAGGCCCCCAATATACATATGTATTTCATGTGATCACTGAGTTGTGGGACAAGGACTACTTCTCAAAATATCCATGGTGTGCTAGACTTCTTCTCTAGGCCCTAATTATAAGAATATAGAATTAGAATTAAATGATTAATAGAAACCCATGATAGAATGAAGTGTGATATCCCTTGGTGGATTGCTTAGACTCTAACATGGGCTGAAGTAGGTATTATTGTTTTGGGTGTCACTGTGAACTGATGGATTTATGTGGTTAATTAAAGAATACTATAATGTAAAAATTGTTTACTTTATCATTTTTATTTTATTCATTATATAACTGAATACATTTTTATAAGTTGGATATTGTTTTATAAGACATTTGTGGTGGCCTACCTAGTTGTACTCACACCCTACTTGTGCTTCCTAATCAATACCCAAATAGACTTTATGTTTACAGGGAAAGATAAGGTAAAGATCCCTATGTTAGATTACTGAGTTGGGATGTGGGATGGAGCATGGATGAGGGAACCCGACATGATTTCAGGACATACTTGGGGAGTTTTCAGCGTGTATTTATTTTTGGTTTCTCATTTGACACTTTGACACATATATGACATGACATATATTTTACTTTGGTTCTAGATATTATTTTTCCAATTTTGGATTATCATGTGATTTTCGTTTTATTGTATATGGTATTATCCTAGTTGTTTTTTATTATCACTTAGCTAATTATTATTTATTATACTATTGTGGTACTTTGATAAAGAGGTCATATTATCCCCATGATATTTATTAGACCCTTACTACTAGTCATCAGCCTATGGTGTACAGGGATGTGTGCCTGAGGTCACGTAACTAACCAGCTTGGGGAACCAGAATGTGGCACCTAGGTTGGGATGTTACAAATACCATGAAACTTGTATAGAAAACCAAAACACATCAATAAACTATCAAGACCTCAAAACTCCACCAAAAGAAGACAAAGTATAACGTTATATACTCTAAGAAGATAAGAATTAAGAAAAATGGATATAAATGAGGTATAAATAGAACCTTGGAATATAAAGGATCAATATTGTAAAGAAAGGGCTTGAGGATTACTCACATAAGTCTACGTTCATCTGGAAGAGCACTAAGGATCACCTAGGATTTGAGGTAATAGAAATAGAACTATGAAAAGGGAGTAGGTGAGATTAATTTATAATAGAGATTAAACTGACCCCTACATAGTGTAGTGATATCTTCACCATGAAATAATAGAGCTAGATCAAAAGAGATCTAGAATTCATAACTTTAAATATAGTTATCTCTCCACTTTAATGATAATCTTTTGACATTTTAATATGAATTTTACTTCCATCAGGACATAGTTCCCTCGAGCACAACCACTTCAACCTAAAACCATAGATAAAGTCATAAACTACCATGATATAGATCTAGAAAGACTCTTCATTTCCATCTTAAATATATGAATCCACTTTGGAATAGAGTTCCAATGATTATGATCAATACCCAAAAACCTATAAAATGATCATTTTGGACATCCCTATGTCTTATAGAGATTTCAACAAGGAACCATGCTTATTAAAATTTAGTCCTCTATAACATAAACCTCACCATGGAATAACCTATAATCAAAATGGTTTCATGTCACATGACTCACCAAACCTAGAAAATGAATTAACAACCATGCCTACTACTATACCGTGACATAGTGGAAACCACCAGACTCATTTTAAACTTTAAGATGTAAAATATCATACATTATGTTATATAATCATTCTAAATCTCTATTGACACCTATAAGACCCCAAAAATAGATAGTAAAGCACTAATAAAAATATAGACCTCTATAATATATATATCTAAAATGATTCTCATCCTTCAAAATGGATATATCACTATTTTAATGGCCAATAATTTCACGTTTTTAAAATGAATTTGACTTCCACCATGAAATAGTTGTTTCTAACATGTCCATTTTGACCTTGAATTCTGATTCAAGCCATAAACCACTAAACATAGAGTTTGGAAGACTTTCTATTTCTTTATTTCCTCCATAACTACACTATGTAGTAGAGTTTCCATGAACATGAAATAATCCCTAATAGCCCATAAAATTCCCATTTTGGAGATCCTTATGGAATAAAGTTATTTCATGAAAGAATCACACCTACCAGAATAGCTACCTTCATGGAATAAACATTCACATGACACAACCTATACTAAAAATGGCCACAGATCCCATAAACTCACTAAACCTAATGAAACAATTCAACATCCATGCTTACTACCAAACCATGGGATCCAACATGGTATAATAAAAACCAATATGCCTATTTTTCCTTTGAGAAGACAAAATTCATCCATTATCTTTTATAATCTCTCTAAACACCCTCCTTAAACCACCAATACCTCAAAAACACATTGTTGAACATTATGAGAAATATAATCCTTCATATTAGATACCTATCAATTGATTTTTATCCACATTAATCAAAACCAAACCCAAGGAGAATACAAAAAAACCTCAAAGCCAAGAACCCCATGTGGTACTTGTCTAAAATAAATAAATGCATCACTAGGAAACAAATAAAACACAAGGAATGAGTAAAATTTAATTATATAAACATAAAATCAACATTGAAATTATAAAAAGGGTTAAAAACCTAGGTTATTGAGTAGATATACAACTAATGATCCCATATTAACTCTAAAAAGATATTATGCCTCCATAATAAATGAACCAAGGGTATGATGTACCCATAAAACACCTTCTCTTAATAATAATAAATTTCAAACATCCATTCCATGATTATCACATCCCCATCAATATCCAAATGACCTAATCAATGACATGAGATTCATCAAAAATATACTGATAAAGCTACAAGACATGGAATAAATTAGGAATCTAATCCATATATGATGAAAGATACAATCAATATTCCACCTTAGATACATGCTCCAACACCTAAAAAGGTATTAGAAAATAAGGTAAAATATTACTACCATGATCGAACCTCTATAACCCACGATAGAGAGATGCCTTCATAAATATAGTATTATCAACCTCAAACTCCACATATCTCCTCCTCTAATTAGGATATAACTTATAATGGTCTTGATTATCTGTCTTCCACTCATGAATCACCAACACCTTATATTTCATTATTCATACCAAATCTATTCCAATAATTACTCTCTATCAAAATTTTATCTTGAAAAATGAAGACAAAAAATTCCACCTATACATGCCTTGAATAGAGGAATTCTAATAGACGTGTGATAGATATTATTATAAGAAAACTAATCTTAGGGTAAATTCTTCACCCATGAACTTCCAAAATCAAGAACAGAGGCATGAAATATATCCTATAGTGTTTATGTTTTCTACTCATTATAACCATCCATACTCGGATAAAAATCAGTGACACTGAAGAATTAAGAGTTAAAATCATTCTGAAAAATATTCCACACTCAAATGTTAAATAGAGGATCCTGATCGACGATAGTCATCCTTGTAACCCCATGAAGTCACAAAATCTCCACCACAAATATACTTGAAAAATAATTCCCCACACTCAATTCTATAATCAATTGTAAATTAATTTACTTTATTAACTGATCCACAATCACCTAGATATCATCACATCTTCCCTAATATTGTGGTAAATTATTCAATAAATCTACTAAGATACCATTTTACTTCCACTTGTAAATATTCAATGGTTACAATAAACTAAAAGGAATATAATTTTTGGCCTTCACCATTTGACACACTAGATACCAAGGTAAAAAAAATTATTAATTGATCTCTTCATCCCCAACCACCAGAACTAACTCCTCAAAGCATGACATATCTTAGACATAAATGGATGCACAAATAAAGGTGAGATATAAAACTCAATAAGAACCTCCATTCATAAACTTGACCAAAAATGATATTTCCCTAGAAAAATAGCCTATGTTGATCATCCTATGATGAAACCTCAAGAGAATATCCATAGACAACATAATCTCCCAATAATTCTACCCTAGGATCTCCAAAAGAAATTCTCTTATACCTATTTTATCAAAAAATATTTCACTATCATATGACATAGGAAAACTACACAACCATTTTCCTCTATATCAATATGCAAACCATAAGCTATTCCATCATCCTCCATGTTTATATTGCCTCACAAAAAACATAACCATGTGACTTCCTAATTAGTGAATGTACCACTACATTTTGTTTCCCTAGTGTATAGGAGATCTTAAAATCACAATCCTTCAAAAAATATATCTACATTCACTGAAATAGGTTTAAATCTCATTGAGAGAAAGTATACTTCAAAATCATGTGATATGTAAAGACTAGAAAAACTCTCTGAAAAGTTAGTTCCACAAAAAATAGAGAAAAATCTACTATTTATAAATTAATATCCTTAGTTAAATAGTTATTCTCATGAGGGAATAATTGATAATTCCTGTAAGATATTATTTTTTTCTACTACATCTTAATATAACCCATAAAACAGTGAGTAGTGACATAGAATACGTTAAATAAAGTCCCTACTTCTAGAAACCAAAGAACATGATCACCGATCAAATTATTATTTATGTACTCAAACATCACCTGACAATGATCAGTCTATAGAAAGGCATGGTACTTCCCCTTCAAAGATTCAAAAGGGTATAAAATATGAGAAAATCAGACACAAACCACCTATAATAACCTACAACAATAGGTAAACCATAAACTAGAAAAAAATATTAGGAAACACCAAATAAACAAAAACTTAAATATTTGAAGGACCTCCATGCCCTACTGATACATAAAATTCTTAAGAAACTAAACCTTCCATGTCCAAAAATTTCACTTTGAAAACATCCCACAGAGCTAATTCCATCATAATATTTTCAATAGAGTACTAAATTACACAAAATGATCCTCCTATGATTGCCAATAAAAAATAATTTCAATGATGAAATTTACCATATAAAGTACTAGGAACTTATGAAACATAAAATTCACATGTCTCTAGAAGATAACTGGAGAATTAATGACTCTAAAATGCATTACTATGAGGAGAGTCATAGATCAGTGGTGGATAATTCTCATAGTGACAAGGTCAATGGATTCTTGGTTGAGGAGGGCTTCAGTGGAAGAGGTGGGATTCTTGCAGGGTCAGTAGTCGGGCCTTGGTGTTGGGTCCTTCATAGCTTGCTGGTGGGAAGTATTTGAAGGTGTAGTTCAGTGATGGTTGAGGATCTGTCTAAATCGGAGGGCTCACTTATAGGGGATAGAGAAGAGCACCCTCAGCATTAGGGGTCAGGGGTTGGCTTGGCTTGGTAAGCGAAGGCGTTGTGATTCTCATCAGGGTTTTGGTTCAGGCCTCGATTTCCTCCTATGAAGATCTATATGAGGGTTTAGAGTAGTAGTTAATATATTTTTCCTGATTCCATATTTGAATATTGAGACGTTATGGAGTCTCCCATAGGTACCATGCACCATACATCTTTTCATGGGGCATTTCTCAATGGGTAGTCCCTTGAGGGTGGATACTGTTTATATGTTAAAATAGGCTTTAGAGGGTCTATTCTATTGGTGTCATGTATTTTGGGCCTTCATGTCATGTTTGTGACCTAAGAACTTTTTGGATTACGAGCCATGTAAGTTTACCCCTCAACCTAGTTTAAAAAGGGAAAAATAAATAAAAAATTAAAGTCCTTCGGGCTTGACAATAAATTTGAGGGAATTATACATCATATGTTTTTACTTCAAACACATGTGATGATATCTAAACTATAGATAAATATTCAAGAACCAAAAATATCCCTAAGTTGGTAAAATATACATTAAACCTTGGGAAGGTATAATAGTTATTCATCATTACTAACTCGGTTAACAATAATATATAAAAAACTACAAGCTACAATGTTACTTTTTGAGAAACACCAAAGAACTCTATAATGATACAATGTGTTGGATGAAACCCTTATAAATAAGATCATTAATCAAATTCAAAAAATTAAAAACTCAAGAGGTTCTATCTGATAAGGGAGTTCAAAATCAGAGATACATTAATTTGCAACTATATCTCAAACTCAATATCACATCAAGGGGGTAGTATCACAAACTATTTTGAAAAAACATCAAATAAATAATTGAAAAATCTAAAAAACACTGCTAATTTAGCTTTTATGGAATCCAACATTAGTGATTATAGATAATTGGAAATTGGTTCCAAACATATTTGATCCATCTGATGATTCTTCTCACTGATAAAAACTGCATGTTTACTATCCACATGAAAGAAAACACTACTCCATAACAAATAAATAATATAACTAATAGAATATAACCAAATAATTATAATGATAAAATTATATGGTTGTTTTGACAAGAAAAATAAATCTACTATTGACTAATGTTTCCCCATTATTAACTTACAACTCTGAAACACATCAAGCAAGCTAAACAGATCTCCAACTAGAATAGTCAACACCA
This sequence comes from Viscum album, assembly GCA_963277665.1. Lineage (NCBI taxonomy): Eukaryota > Viridiplantae > Streptophyta > Magnoliopsida > Santalales > Viscaceae > Viscum > Viscum album. The sequence goes on from OY728132.1 coordinate 471,872,974, forward strand.
AGGGCACTAAAAGTATCTCCACCATGAATTCTAGAGCTCAAAAAAATGTTGGACCATTTAATAAGTGTAAAGGTACAAAATAAAACAAAGCATAAGAAAATGAGGAAGATAAAAATATAGAACCTTGTGTGATGTCTATCCCACACGGTGTTGGAGGCTTCATGGCATAAAACTGACCATGCCCAACTTCTCTACCTCACTAACCCTAATAAAGGATTCCAGCATGACAATTCTCATTATTATGTTCCTAAGGATGGGGAACATTATGAGAATATCCCCTTTTTGATATATTTATTCTCTAATACTAAAAATACTAATATCCATATTACTTGTGAGTCCTTATAGGTAACTACTAAAATGGATACACTATTTACTGACCACTTATCCCACACTGACCACCAATAATGATTATCTAATGAAAATATCGATGTCCACAACCTCCATAATAAAATAACACAACTCCAAAACTACTAATAAAGGCATAATAATTTCTAACTTTATAAAAGTGATATGTGGAAATCTGTGAACAACTCATTATCAATCGAAACATTTTTTTCTTAGATTGACAAGATCTTCCATGAAAAACCATACTTTTCGAGAAGTTTTAATGAATTTAGAAACCCATTCATGAAAACAATCTCTCTATTACCTCTCACTTCTCTAGAACATCGAGATACATCGATATTGTAAATAGAAATATATATTTCTTAATAATTTGGCCCAACTATTCATTTAAATGAGGATATTTAGCATTATTATTATAATGATGATCAATGTATTGTCAAAGAAGTTTTATAAACTAAACATCAATATTCCTCACACTCAGGATTCCCCACTAAAGAGAGATCAATTACAACTACCCCACTTATTTAAATATCTCAGAGATAAAATTGACTAATAACTACTTCTGAAATATCAACCATGAGACCTTTAATTACTTATCACCACTTAGAGACAAGATCCACCACCGATGATCAACTCCTCTCAATAAACTAATAGGAAAAAATACAATGATGTTTGATTAAATAGATCAAACTAAAATCAATATCAATCTCCTTGAACCACCTATTTGTCTATTAATTAGAGACAGTCACCTCATACCTTGAAAAAAATCAAAATTTGTAACTTATGTAATACCTTCCACCAAGAATCATCTTCCTTAATATCAACGTTTATTCAAAAAATTATAGAATACTATTATAATTAAGAAATTTGAATCACATCAGGAAACATTCCAGTAACCATATTTACAAAAAATAATATGAATCCAAATCAAGGATATACAATTCATTTTAATATCTTTAACTAAAATAATTTTAATTCCCTGTTATTCCACAATTCAAACACAAGAAAAAATAATATAGTTCATGTATCATACCAAGGTATATAATTTATAATCAGAATACTCTTACTTAAAAACATTCAGTAGGATAAAATGACCTTGTATCAGATTATAGGGGCCCTTTTGGATCCTACCAGGTCTCATTGGTTTACTTAACATGTTATGTTTGAGAGAACTGCTTCACTACCAATCCAAAATTCAATCCTCACTAGTGCCAAACTCGAAACTCATTAATATATATAATATTAAATCCCTAGTATCACTCTTTTATGACACTTATCCATTATAACCCATCTTGTTCTAGTAGTTAAGATAAGTGTGACATGCAAATCACACCTCCAATAGGCCATGGGTTGGTGGATAACATTGAGGGTATAAAACACATATATGGAATGTATTACTCTCATAAATACTAGGAAAAATTAAAAAAACCCCTTATATTTTTTTTCACATTAATAAGTGGTAGAAACTAAAAAACATAATGCATATAATTTTATATATAAAATAGAGTATCTAAATGAAATTCTTAAAGAGAAACTCCTAAAACAATGACTCCAATAAAGACTATAAACACTATAAGTTAGTAATATCAAGACTGATCACCAAATATATGGTAAAAATATGTAAAAATAGGATATATAATATAGGTTTTAGCATTTGGTTATACTTAGTATGTTCCTCTATAGACTCTCTTGTGAAAGTGTGGATGAAGCATAGTAAATCCTCAATGAATAAATTGGGAAATTGGTTTATCACCTAGACCAAGTCAATAACCAACCATCATAATTATGAATAATTCACATAATCCATATAAAAATACAATAATATAATAATAATAGTGTAAAGAAAGAAAGGCAAACCACACCCACTTCCCCATTTAACTAGTCACCATCATGCCCCAACAACTAATGTCTCAATGCTCCCATCCCCTTCATAACTTCATAACCTTATAACCATATAAACATATAATAGCCACATCTATATAACCTTATCCATATACAACACAACATATCCATATACATTATATCACAACCACATACCACATATCTATAATATATCACATCATCAACATATCACTACCACATTATCACATCACAACCATATCACTATATATCACAACCTCATGCCATCAAAACCTATATTATGTATAGAAGGTTGAGTGTTGAAGGGTTAGTGTTCATTAATATGTATCAACACCATCATAGATATTATAAGTAAACCCAAAACCTAAAACCTCATATGGGCATAAATAAAGAAATTTTACTTTGGTAGTGATGTGTTAGAAAATAAAATAAAATATAAATGATAAAATATAATAGATAATCCTAACCCAAAGGTAAAATATATAATAAAACACTTCTATAATTATGAAAAAAACCACCCCCACATAATATCCACCCCAAATAATCGATCACTTGCACCTATAACCACAACACATATCCACCACACCATTATAACACAATAACCATATAATAAAAATATAACCTCCCATTAAAAAATTCATTATCAATCCATAATATTATTTGACCACCATATTACAATTAAATTTCAACATTTCTTCCCAATAACTAACATTATTCATTAACCAATTTATTTTACCACATATTAATTCATTTACCATATATCATTAAACACCACTTAATAAAAAATAACTAGATTATTCTAATTTTTCTTTTTCAATTCATTATTTTCAAAATTTCAATATCATTACATATTAGAACAACTATAAAAAAACCACATCCACCTTAACCTTGACAATAAAAATATCAATACCACCACTTATAATGTTACAAAAATTTTACTAACACAATAATAAATTAGTAGATAATATTTCAAGCATTGAATAATAAGAAAAAAATTACAATATTCATTCCCTAAACCAACAATACTATTACTTAAATTTAATCAAGAAAATATAACCTTACAATCAAACAATAAAAAATCACAAATTAATTTAAAATTGAAATTTTATCAATATAACATATTCTATATATTCATTTATTCCTCTATAAAAAATAATTTAGAAACCATAATGAAAACTTTGATTATAATATCATAAAAACAAAAAAATCAATCATCCTTAATAAATCATAAGAAATTAATAAAGCATCCCCACCACCCATTTTGATTAATTTTATTTATATCTTATTTATCATATTCTTAGTAAATATCTTTACACTTTGAAAACTAAATCATGAAAAATCCACATTAAAAAGTAAAATAAACGAGAAATAACCTATCTCAATTTAAGCTTTAATTGCCACAACACAAGAATGATATGGAAGTGATGATCAAATAACACCAAACACATATATAAAACCTACAAACATATAACCACTATCAAGACTCTATAAAAAAACCACCAAAATCAAATCAACCTTGATATTATAAACTATGATAATATAAGAATTATGAATAATAGAGGTAAAAGGGGAAGAAACAACACCTTGGATTATAAAGTATCAATCTTATGAAGTAATGGATTAAGGATCGATCAAAGAGGTATATGGTATACAAGAAGAGAAGCCACTATTTACAATGGTTTAAGGGAAGTGGAAGAAAATTGAGCAAGGGGAAAGGGTCAGATGAATTTATAATTTATATTTAGGTGACCCCTTTATGGTATGTTGAGAGCATTAACATGGAATAATGGATCTTGGTTAAAAGAGATATGATATTTATTACCTTAAAAATGGCCATATAACCTCTTTATTAGATGTTAGTTTCTTTATTTAAGAAATTTTAGACTTTAACCATGACATATGGGATCCAAGAATGTTTATTTTCCCCTTAAGCCTTGTCCTAATCCCTAAAAAACCAGGCATAAAGTTGGAAAGACTTGCTATTTTAACATTTCCACCATGACACGATGCATAGTTTTTAGGAACATGATATAATTATACATAACCTTTGAAATTACCATTTTGTTCCTGCCCATGTATTACAAATATTTCACCGACGAACCATTCCTATGAAAATGGATACCCCTATGGCATAAAACATCATCAAAATGATCGTGGATCAATCAAATTCACCAAACCTAGAAACAAAACTTGAGTACCATGCCTACTACTAGACCATAATGTATACCATGAAATATTGAGAACCACCACACAAATTTTATTCACTAAGTAGATAAAAATCAAACTTTAGCCTCTATAATCCCTCAAAAAAATCTCTCAACACCTCAAACACTCCAAAAATAGAAAGTAGACAAATAGAAGAAATAAAGGCCTTTGAAATTGGGAATCATAGAATAATAAAATTATAACCCAACCTCTTCATTGGTTATAGAAAAAAACTAATTAACCAAATTATCTACTTAACATTTTCCAAGGAAAATATCATAATATGGTATTAATATCTTAATGTTTTTCCAAGCACTAAAAAAATAGAAAAAACAAACACCCCACGATAACCCAAACTATACTAGAATAAATAATTGATATAATAAATATATGTGACTTCAATAATATTAATTAAATAAAGTACAAGATATAATTATATTCTTTCTTTTTAAGAATACTAAAAAAGTGAAAATAAAAAGAAACACTAGATGTACTGAATCTAATTGGGTGCCTAAAGAAACTAGAATTATCACAAAATATTTTTTGAAATATACATAACTACATGATATTACTTTATTTCATTCATATATAATAGATATAAGTATCATCTAACCATGTGGATGATATTAATCCTTAAATTTTTTAGGAAATTAAATCACTTAAAAAATTATCAATGTAAAAAATCACCCTCAAATGTATCAAAATCCCAATGTTATACCACAAATAAAAAATCCAAAATGATATCAAACACACATGATGAATGAAAGAACTGATCCCAATGCTTTACCAATTTAGTTATTTACATCCAAAATATAAAAATACACCATTTTTCTCCCAAATGAAATTGAAAAAATATAGATCATGATAGATGTAATACCTTGAGATTTTAAAAGCATACTATGTTCAATAGAATACATGACATGAAACGCTGATCTTAAATGATCTATAAAATATTATTATTTAAATATCACTATTATAACTTAAATATTGAATTTGATAATATAAATATGAAAGATCATATTATGATATATATATATATATATTTACTACTAAATAAAAATTTATTGACTGTTGTTTGGTAATAAGCACTAATTTTTTTTATCAAATTTATAATATGCTTCAAAAATACATTTTCTTAAAACATGGTAATTATTTCTTTTTATGATTGAATATTATAATTAATTTATGAACATTTTAGAAATAGTATTTGTTAAAAAGATATATTTTTTAAATAAGTATATCAAAATTATCTTAGGATGCTATTTTATATATATATTTTTAAGAAAGATTAAATTTTCAGTGAATAGTGATTAATATAGATATTATAGAAAAATGTTTTTTCCATTGTAGTATTTATATGTTCCATTTTATTTTGAATTGATTTTAAAATTTTAGTAGTTATTTTTTAAAAATATAATACAATTAATGTCATTTGAATTACTATTATGCTTAATTTTTATATAAAAAGATTTTATACTTAAAAATACATTTTTCTATAAAACTATTTTCATCGAATTTTGTGGAATTATTTTTAGAAGAATTTCAGAAAATTAAAAGGATTGAATTTTATAAAATGGATTCAATATTTTTAATCTTAATTTCAAAATTTGTTAAGTATTTTAACTTTATTTTTGTACAATGAATAATATTCATGGTAAATATTTGTCACCTCAGTAAGGGTAAATCAGGTAATTATGGTTAAAAATAATGTAATAAGTCTTTAAAAATATCTCAAACACCTTTTTTATTTCTATTTGATGTGTTTATTTTGAGAAAACACCAATATTATATGATATAGAAATTAGGTTCCATTTTTATTTGATAATGACCTAAATATTATTTTAAGTAAAGAATAAATACGGAATGAAAATATCTATGTTTTAATATACCTAATATTTTTTCATATGAATAAAAAGTGGTTATGTTTAGTTATAAATGTTTTACATGAAATATTAATGATTTCTTTTATTAAGTTAATTTAGTTTTATTTTTTATTTTTTAATTAAATACCTTGAATCCTTACACAACAATAAAAGAGTGCTTATGTAAGTAGTATAAAATCAAGTAAATGAATTAAAATACAATAAAATTAGAAAAATTTGGAAGAATTATTATGTTCTTTGAATTTTTTAGATATTTATGACACATTAGTAATGTTTTAAAATATCATATAATAATTTTATTACTATACGTCAATCTTAAAAGTCAAACTACATGAATAGTCTTGAAAATGATTTTAATTGTATTTTATATAAAATCGTATTTTTTTAAATGATTTATAATTCATAAAAATATTATATTTGTAAAATTTAATTTTATTTAGTTTATAATATCAAAAATTTTTCATTTATTTGTCACTTTAGCTTTTGTAGTATCTTTATTGACCCATAAAGAGTGAAACACGTTGTTATCATGTTAATCATTAAAAGGGTTAACGAGGTGATAAAATTAATATATAAGGGTAAAAAAATCACCTAAAGTAGTCTAAATTTTATTTTTTGAGATTATTTTGACTAATACTTATCCTATACATGAACATGAAAATTAATATATATTAATTTAATACTTTATGTAGTTCCAAGGGTGCCTCTCTCATTTCTTATATAAGGAAACCACCAATCCACTCTTCCTCACACTTATTGAGCACTAAATATCACAAATTACCTACCTAAATACCTTAAGAACAACCCTCCACACTTCCTAGAGGTCCTAGTCTAACCAAAATACCAACATAGAATTATTAATACGTAAGTAAAAGGTGGTATTCTAAATATGAGGTCGCCGTCTTAACCGAGCATTTTGATTTTATTTATTCTTTTACCTCCATAAAATATTCTTGAAAAATTATAATATAAAAATATTAATATATAAAATATAATTAAATTTTATTATAATGATGTTACAACCATTATCCATATCCTTTACAATTTTATGGGGAATGGAAGCATCAATCATGCATACTTGTGGACTACCACCTCCATGGATTGATGTGTTTTTTTCTTTAACTGACTCTCATGGATATTTATAATTATGTATTTAATGTAATAATATAATATTAATAAAATAATCACAAATCCTGAAAGATAATATATCATCTATTTTATAACCCTTTTATATTTTGGAAAATGATAGCATCGTTCTCATGTACTTGTGGATTACCATCACCAAAAAGAAATGCTATTCTTTTTTTAGGTATAAATTCCATGGATGGTTATAATTTTTATTTAACGTATAAAAATGATAATTATTTAATTAATAATATTATATATATCATTTAATAAATAAACCTTCTACCAAAGTTGAACCACCAAATTCATTTTGTAATTATGAACCGAACAACGTCAAAAAACATGACATGAACTTAAATGACTAAGTAATTACATATTTAATTTAAATAATTGAAATAAATGATTTAATGTTAAGGAAATAAAATAAAATTTTTTCCTTAAACAATTAAATAATTAATATAATTTTATTCTATAGGAGTTAAATTATATAAATAGAATCTCTGAACTCGAGGTAAGGGGTTTCTTAACTCAATTTCTTTTCATTGGGTTATATTACTTATTCATTTTATATGTTATTACAAGATTATGTGTATAATGAACACTAATTATTTTATGTTTTATTCTCAAATATATTTTATGTATCTTTAAATTTGTTTCACATAATCACTCTAATGGTTAATTATCACTTCAATTTTAAGATCTTTGTAGGTAGTTTCTTAACTTAATATCCTTTCATTAGGTTATAAAACTTATTCATTGGGTTTGTTATGAAATGATTTGTATGAATTTATATCTACATTTTTTATTATGTATTTAAAATTTTTTATGTGGATTTACATATTTTTATATAATTAAATCATGTGTTAATTATCACTTCAAAAGTTATAATCACTATAAGGGTTTTCTTTGTATCAATATCATTTTTTAGACTTATTCCATGTTGTGCACCATGATTTATTTGTATAGTGTAATTAATACCCCATGTATGAATTATGGAATATTAAATCATGTTATTCATGTGATTTACATATCCATGTCATATTATTGATTTCAATGATTTTGTATTCAAAAGATACCATGGTGATTAAGGATTTATGTCATAATCTCATTTCTCTTTATGATTGTTTATGTTCAAGGCCATTTTAGGGGAAATTATATGAACTTAATTTCATGGATGAAATAAATAACATTAAACTATATTTATTTGTGACATTTAAATTATTTTCTTTCATTTAACACTGTTTTGTTTCTTAAAATGACTGAGAAAATGTTTTTATGAAAAACAGACCTTATTTACTATTTGGTTGATAAACATTTTCTTCCACAACCATATTTTCATTAAAATGTTTTAATTTTTGTAATATTATACAGGGATATATTGAATTTATTTTTACCAATGTTTTTACATTCTATTAAAATGTTTAAATTGAATATTCTTTTCATTTTCAGAATGTGTCACTTTTTATCAAATTTATGAATGAAATCTTTGTTTTAACACGTACTGTACAAATTATTTCTCTCTACGTAATAAATATTACTTTATTTGAACATTACTTCAAAGGTTTACATGGTTATTTTTAATGACAATAATTTTCCCAATATTTTTTGATTTTTTAGTTTTTAAAGGTACCAACAAGGGTATTTTTCCTAGTTTTCAAAGAAATGTTTCTAATGTTGATTTAAAGGTATTTTTATTAATGTAAAAATGATTTATTGATTACTCTTATTTTATGGGAATATGATCTTATTATACTAACCATCATCTTTCTATGGATAAATTATGATTATTTTTAAAAGATATTTTCATAAAACCAGTTCATTTTTCACAGGTAAATCAAGTTATAAAGGATTACAACATGTTATTAAAAGATTTATGATAAAAATTAATGGTTCCATGTGTTATATTAATGTATGGTGATTGGATATTATTTAAAATTATGGGTGAGATAGATATATATCATGATTATGGGTGAGCCTTATATAACTTATATGATGGGTGAAACCAGTATAGCTCTCCAATGCATTGGGTAATATACCTTGTATTTAAAAGAAATAAGGAGGGAGTTAATCTGGGAGGATTATCCTATTAATTTAAAAGGGATGTAATTATTTATAAAATTATTTAAAATGGTTGATGAATATAGTGTTCCAAGATACTAACACATTGTTTCTATTCTTGATAAGGGTTTTTAATGGTTTTTATGATCAATATTAACAACACATAGTTCCTAATTATTGATTCTTATGACTCTTTCCTTTGTTATAGATTAATTCCAAGTCATATTTTTAGTGATTCACATTTTTGAGGATTTAAATTATATTATATTTGTTTCATAAACATTGATTATTTCATCATACCCTTATTCTCATATTATGCTCATTGATGACATTGAATTATTAATTCTTAATTTTACCATACCTTTGTCTTTTAGCTTAACCTTATTAGGTTTTACATTTATCTAATTCATAAAGAATTATATTTGATGAATTCTTTATAAAAAGGATTATTTTAAGAATAAATTTGTTAGAGATATTCAAGAAATAATTTCAAAAATGAAAATTTGGGTATAATAAAAAAATGATCACATGAGGACATGAGTATTGTAATGTAATAGTTATCTCTAATTATATAAAAATCTAAACCAAAATTGTCCTTTGGTATATATGTGATACAATATTTTTTGATGATGTATTATTATTTGGATAACTAACATTGGGTAATGTTTTTTATCAAATCCAGAAATTTAAAGATTACTTTTTTTCACTAGACCTAAAAGTGCGGGTCTGGGGATGTAATAGTTGGTATCAGAGTAAGGGTTTAAATAAATTTTTAGATTAGGATGTTTTCATGCGAGGTTAACATAATATTTATAGATACCATAAAAGGATTATAATATTAAGTTTTATCATAAGCTCAAAGTCATAGAAACCCTTTTTATGGTTTTATATAATGAGATTTTAAAGTGATTAATGTTATTTTGGGACATATTTTATTAGGTTGATGTATAAGAAAACCTTAGGTGTATCTTGTGATTCAACAAGATGTATTGTTAGGGTATAATGATATTATATTTTTGAGTTGTGTTATGAAGGTTATAAGACAACCATTGGGGTTAATATGTTATTATTTATGTTATTTGGGATATAAGGTTAATTATTTATAGAATGATTTAATTTTATCTTTTGGTATTATTATTTAATTTTGGAGACTAATGTATTATTTCTCCATATAAATTCTTATTAATTTTTTTATTAACTTTTATTTTTCTAACCATTTAGGTTTTAGTGAAGAATGAGTGATAATATTTTTATTCTTCTATAGATCCTATTATATATTAAATGTTGATGCTTTAAGAATAAGAAATACTCATCATTTTTATTAATCTCTTTGAGTGTGGGATAAGATAGAGGTTGAAACTTGTTAAAACGTGCAACCAAAGGATTAAATTTTATTTATGAATTTGATGAAAATAAATTAAGTTTATTTTCTCACGTTCTCTGTCTTAATGGTAAAATGACCCTCACCTTTAGATAAATGATCCTGATTTTTTTTATTTTGTTACAATTATTTATGAGGAATTTATGGTATTTCTCTCTCCCCATTAGTTTATAGTTTTTTAGTCATTGAATTTCTCATCATCATTCACTTTCTTATGATAAATGTTTTCTATCACTCTCCATAATTATTTAGATATTTTTTTTATCTTTCATGTCCAAATTTTCACTTCATACGAATGTTATCTTATTTAGAAACCTAATTATGTATTATTACAGATGAAATTTATATTTTCCTTTCTATCTTTTCAAAAGGATTATTTATCAAACCTTTTTACGACATGGGTTTTCAAAAAATATATATTCAAATTTTAAACCATTGATTACCGATTTCAACATAAAATTTCAAGAAATAAATTTTATTAAAGGAATTTAATACCATGATATTTAAAATAATAATTTTTTTGATATCATATATTACACACAACACAAAGCTTAAATCATCCATGAAATATTATTAATTAAAAAGGATCATTATAACCTAGTTTTCAAATTGGTGAATATGAATATGAGTAATCACATTATGAAACACACACACACACATTTATATATATATATAGGTCCTAGTTAATACATATTTATTAATTAATTCTTAGGTGATAAGAACACTATTCTTTGTAAAGTCATTATATACTTAAAAACTATATTTTCATAAAAAATGGGTATTAATTGTTTTTGTAATTGAATATAATAATTAATTGATAAATCTTTTATAAATTGTATTTTATAAAAACCATTTATTTTTTAAATAATTATTTTAAAATTATATTAGGATAATATTTTCATATTTTTCTAAAAGATTATTTTTTTAGTGAATAATTAAAAATTAATGATTTTATAGAAAACTATCTTTTCCGTTCAAGTATTTACAAGAATAACTTTATTTTGAATTTATTTATAATTTCATTAGATAATTCTGATTAAAAATAATCCAATTAATTTCATTAAAATTAAAATTATCCTTAACTTTAGTAAAAAGATTATACATAAAATGCATTTTTATAGAGAACCTTTTTTTATCTCATTTTTTGAGATTTTTTAAAAGTTATTTCTGAAACTTATAGGGATTTAATTCTATAAAATCGATTATACATTTTTAATCATCATTTCTATATTATTTAAATAGTTCAAATTAATTTTTGGTCAAAATGAATAGTAAGTGTGGTATATATTTTTCACCGCGGTAAGGGTAAATCGGGTGATTAAAGTTAAAAATAATGTGATGATGCTTTTAAAATATATTTAATGACAAACTTATTTATATTGGATGATTATTTATAATTATACAATATTTTATGATATTAGAATTTGGTGCCATTTTTATTTGATAACGACCTAAATATTATAATAAAGAAAGAATAAATATAAAATTTCACCATCTATGTTTTAATATCTCTAATATTTTTTCATATGGATAAAAGTTTTTATTTTTAGTTATTGTTGTTCAATTTAATTATTAATGATTTTTTTGTTATTTTAATTTATTTTTAAAGTGATTAAATAATTACCTTACATTCTTACACAAAGTTGACACAATGCTTGTGAAAATAGTAGAAAAATCTAGTAAATGATTTAAAAACGTTAAAATTAATACAATTTGGATGAATTATTATGTTCCCCAATTATATATATATATATGAAATATTATTTATGTGTTAAAAGTTTATATTATAATTCCATCACTACGTTAATTCCTTTAAAGTCAAACTATGAGAATAGTCAAAAAAGACTTTAATGGTATTTTATATTAAATAATATTTTATTAAATGATTTAAAATTCCTAAAAATATTATATTTTGATAATTTTAGGGTATACGGTTAAAAATATAAACCATTTTCCATTTATGGGTCACTTTTCTTTTTATAACAACTTTCTTGGCCCCTAAAAAGTAAAAACATTATTATTATAATAATCATTAAAAGGGTTAATGGAGGTTAAAAATCAGATATAAGGATGAAAAATTAATAAAGTTGTATATATTTTATTTTATGAGACCATTTAAACCTATACATATCATATCATTGAAATTTTTGTATTTTCTCCAGTTAAACATGAATATTAAATTATATTAATTTAATAATTTAAGTAATTATATGGGTGCCCCTATACTCTCTTATATAAGTATACCACATATCCACTCTTCCCCACACTTATTGAGCACTATATATAAGAAATTACCTACCGAAATTACTTTTTAAAATCTCTAAGCACTTACTAGAGGTTACTATATCACTAAAATAGCAACGTAGAAGTCTTACAATGTTAGCCAATGGTTGTCTTTTAAAGAGGAGGTAATTGTCTTAACCGAGCATTTTCATTTGACTTCTTCTTGTAACTAATTAATATATTTCTAAATGGGGATGATATAATATCATAATTATACAAAATATATTTAAATATTATTATGACTATGGTATGACCCTCGTTCATATCCTTTTCTATCCTATGGGGAACAAAAATAATTGTTCATGCATATGTGTAGACTATCACCTCCACATAGTGATGTGTTTAATTTTCCATAACCTCCTCCCATGGATATTTATAATTATGGATTTAAAGTGTATATATTATAATAATAACATAATTATAATTCTATAAATACAATATATAATCTATTTTTTTACCATACCATTTGTTGGAAAATGATTACATCGTTCTAGCATACATGTGGATTACCACCTCCATGAAGTGTTGTGATTTGTGTTTCATGTAGAATTATCATGGATTGTTATGAAATTATATTTAATGTCTAAAAATGATACTTATTTATGATATAATATTCTATAAATTATTGAAAAAAGACCCCTATTACCACATTCAACCTACCAAAGTCTTTTTGTAATTATGAACTAGATATCCCCATAACACCCAATGTAAAATTAACCGATTATGTAATTAAATATATCATTCAAATAAATGGTTTTATTATACATGAATAAACCTAAAAAATGATATAAAAAAACTAAATAATTGATATAATTCTATTATATATGATTTAAGGGACATACATACAAAGTCTAGACTTAAGGTAAGGGGTTTCTTAACTCAATTTCTTTTCCTTGGGATACATCACCTTTTTATTGTCTATGTTATGGAATTATTAGGTGTGTATGAAATATTATTCTTTTATATTGTATTAAAAAAATTATTTTTATTTATATTTTTCACACATAATAACTCCATTAATTAATTGTCACTTTAAATTTATGATCATTTTAAGGAATTTCTTAACCCAATTTATTTTCATTTGGTTATAACACTTCTTCATTAACTTTTTTATTCTATAATTATGTATGAATTGATATATAAATTGTTTTTAATATATATTTACACTTCATTTATGTGGTTTTACATATGTTCACATAATAATTTCAGGGATTATTTATCATTTCAAAAGTTATGATCTTTGTATGTGTTTTCATTATCTCAATCTCATTTTATTGAGAAATGTTTTATGTCTTCACCATGATTGATTTTTATGGTATATTAATTACCCATGAATTAATTTTCAAATATTAATTCATGTAATTAATGTTGTTTATAAATCCATATAAAATTCTCTATTTCAATGAATTTTTTATTCGAATGTTACCAAATATGTAAAGGATTAATATTATAAATTCATTTATTTTCAGGGTTGTTTATAATAAAGGTTCTTTTCGAGGAAATTATATGACATTAATTTCATGAACCACATATCTAATCTTCTCTTATTGATATTCTGAGGTTTAATTGGTTTCCCTTAATTTTCCTCTCTTAGATACTTCAAATGACAGAAAAAATATTTCTAATAGAAACTAAACTTATATCCTATTTAGTCAAATATTTTTTTATTAAATATCCATATTTTCTTTAAAAAATATTCAGGAGTGTTTTTAATATTCTAAAATTATATATTAATGTCATTTCAACCATTTTTGACATTTAATAAAAATGTTTAAAATGAATCTTCTTGTTATTTTTCAAACATGGTACTTTTAAAAAAAAGGGTAAACGAAATAATTATTATAAAATATACCAAAAAACAGGTTTCCTAATCATCATACTTCATAATTTAATTGATTATTACTTTAAAAATTTCAATGATTATATTCAACAAAAATTATTTTCTTAATATTTTTTAAAATTTTTAGTTTTCAATTGTACCAAAAAAGTTTATTTCCCCCTTTTTTGAAAGAAATGTTTTAATGTTATTTTAAATATATTTTAATCTATGTAAACAAATATTAATGCTTCCTCTGATTCATTAGAAATATAATCTTATGATAATATCCATCTTCTTTCTCGGGATAGATTACAACGATTGTTTTAGATATATTTTCATGAAACCCATTTCTTTTCTATGTGTAAATCAAGTTATAAATGAATCTAATATGTTGTTAAACGATTTTTAATGAAAATTAAGGATTCTATATTTTATATTTATATATTTTACAAAAATAAAATTGATTATAAAGAGTGGAACCCATATATCTGATGGTGATAGGTGAGCCTGATATAGCTTATATGATGGGTGAGCCTGATATAGTTCTCCAATGCATTGAGTAATGTTTCATATATTTAAGGGAAATATAGAAAAATTTAAATAGGGAGGCTTCTATTATGGATTTAACTAGGATTCAATTATTTTTAACATGTGTGAAAATGGGTGATGGAGATAGTTTTCCAAGATACCGACACATTTTCTCTATTCTTTCTATGTGTTTTTAATTGTTCATATGATCAATATTGACATGACATGGATCATGATTATTTATTATAATGACTATTTCCTTTGTTAAATCTTTATGAAATGTCATATGTGAAACAATCCATGTTTTGGTGGCTATAAATTCTATTTTTTTGTTCATACAATTTTATTATTTCATCATACACTTATTCTCATATTATTCTCACTAATCACATTCAATTATTAACACATATATTTATTCTTACTGTTTTTTTAAACTCACCATTATTATATTTTTCATTTATGTAGGTTATTAAGGAATATATTAAATTAATTATTTCTAGAAGTATTTAATGTAACATCCCAAGTAAATAATGAATAATACATTTGAATGTTTATTAATATTTTTTAATTAAATATTAATTTTTCTTTAAAGGGGATTCTATGTTCGATAGCATACCCAATACACAACAGCGGGTTTCTTGGAAATATTACGTTGCACACTAATAATATAATATTATTATTTTAAATGGTAGTTAACACCCAGCCATTGTATCGACAAGAATGAATAGAAGAAACTAAAATATGATTATACATGTTTCTAAAATGTTTTTACATTTATCTAATAAAAGTTAGAGGCTTAAAATCTGAATGAATCTAAGCATAAATACACTAATATTCTTTAAAAGGTCAATTTACCTTCTTTTGATGGGGAACCCTCTTTAAATCAATTTTTGGTCATTTTTATATGTTCTATTTGAAAAAAATAATTTCCTTCTTTAGATTCGGTGCATTAAAATTTACTTTGGGTAAATTTTTGGTATTTTTCTGATAAAGTTCATTTTTTAATGAAGAGTAAAAAACACTGTATTTTAATTCAAAAGTGCCTTTTAATATAATTTATTTATATGGTTATATTATCTTTTTAACTGGTTATAAAGTGTAATTAGAGTATATCTTCACTAGCTAATCCAATTTTAGACATTGGAATTAATATCACTTTGAAATTGGACATAAATAAGTGACAATCTTTTGAAAGTTATTATTTCTTGAAAACACACATTTTGTTTTGACAGATGAAATTAATTTTAAATTAATTTCTGCCACTTATGTGTTTTGAATTTAGAAAAATGGTTTCCATATTTGTAATTATTAGTTCCAAATTATGTAAATAGGTAACTTTTATTTTTATAAATTTTAAATATTTACTTTAGTAAATATTTTATTTACCATGATTAAAATGTAAATATAGTAAATAAAGGTAAAATATAAAATTATAATAATATTAAATTACTATAACTTTTGTCTTAATCCTATTTTATGATACACATCTGACCATGGGAATCCTTGGGTCAAATTTGGGACCCCATGGAGCCACATGGGAGTAATAATTAAACTTTATATTAATTAATTTAAAGTAAAGACAAAAATGACATAAACAAATGTCTTTTAGTAAATAAATTTTTACATGGAGTTATATAAGTTATATTTTCAACTATAAATATTAATTTTAAATCTAAAATGATTTCCTACATCATGGTATTTTTTTATATTTTTTGGACATCAAATAAATTAAATTATATATGACATAATAATGATGCAATATTTGCCTCATTAATAATTGATTTAAATAAATAAGTTTATAAATATTAAAAAAATATCCAAAACCTATCCAATTATTATTGGATGATTTTATTTCGACCATGAGTCATCTTAACTTAGAATTTAATGATTAGTTAAACTTTTGAAACCGAATATGAGGTTATTATAAAATAATTGTTTCAAACATTCTTAAAGAGCCCCTCCTATCCCTTATAAAATAACCACACTTCTAACCCATTTCTCACACTTCTAAAGTCTTTAGATCATTCAATATCTACTCTTATAAGATCCCAATATCCCTCTATTTATCCTAATATCCTTACATGGGGCATAAAACACTTCAAGAAACCATTTTGGTTCAAACCAAAGGGAGTTACCCGATTTAAAGGTACAATCTTCTCTTAAGTTCTTTTGTTTTATTTTAATTCTCCATCCCAGTAAAATATTATTATTCCTTTAATTTTTAACAAAACAAGTATCCTCAATATACTATTATGTTTTTATGAGAATGATTCGAACTACACTTACACACACTTCAATCAAATGGGTGAAGAACATACTATTTCTGTGAATGGAAAACTAACACCTCATGAATCGATGATTGTTCAATTATCTCCTACTGCCTCTTATGGTGGCCATTAAGTTGGAACTGTATTTATATATGATATATAATATGTATTAATTTTTTTTATGCTTTGGTATTTTTCATTTATATCATTCCTTTATAGTTTTCATAGTTGGTAAATGCGATAATTTTATTTGATGAAGTGCGGACTACCGCCCCCTCAAAGTGATATGACTCATTAATTCCATATGTGGGATGTATTAAGTATATATTTAATGGTATTATATATGATATTATAATGAAATTATAATATATCTAGGTATCATTATGTTTTAATTCCATTAATATACAAAATAGAAATGAAAGTAGCGTTCATGCGTACGTACGACTTACCGTCTCCATGAACGGTGCATTTCATTTCTTATCTCCAAATGTTATGTACTATTAAAAATACATATATATAATGTAAATATAAGATATACAAGATATTTAAATCATGAATATAATTCTTTATATAATGGATTGTTGACTATATGGACAACTTGTAATTATAAGGTGTTCATTTTTACTAAAGTACCAAATATCGATGAAATAACTGTTAATAACTTAAATGATTAAATAATGTTTATAACATGGTAATAAGTGATATAAAAGGAATAATAAACTTGAAAAAGGTTCTTAAGCAAGTATAAATTAACTTTAGTTTATTATTAAAGAGATTAGAGAACGATCGGGTCAAGTCGGACATGAGGTAAGGGACTTCATCTCAATCTCCTTCCATTGAGGAATATTTTATTTTAATACATGATTTTATTTTATACTCATTATAAAAAACTTTTAATTTTAATTTCATTCAAATGGAATATTTTTCTATTAATTTTTTTACTAAAAGAAAAAAAAATAATGTTTCTTTTTAACTTACGTGGTGACAACGACCTTTCCACCACCGTGAGTATTATTTGATCTTTGGATTCCTTAATAATCCAGAATGTTTTTAAAAGGAATATAAATACCATATACTCTTTTACATATTTTGGTATTGAAAATGGTATTGATAATGGATTTGTTATGTTAATATATTTAAATGATATATTGTGGTTAGAATGTGGAAATGTTATCTTTACTTTATGTTTATTTTATTTGTTATGAATATGTTATGGTTCTTGGGCATTGTTTACACATACGGGTGGTTCTAGGATAATCCTAGGGAAGGTGAGCCCGAGATAGCTCTCCAATGCATTGGGTAACGTGACAGAGGTAAACATGAATGTTTCTCCTATGATATTTAGGGAATATACTGTGATGGGTATTCCAAATGTAACTCCATACATAGCTGTGATAACTACAATGTAAGTAAGACATAGATGCCACAAGTTACCTTTAAGATTTATGATTTTTATGTGTTATTCATAAATATTATGATTTAATAAGGTATGTTATAGAGCTTATGTTATGTATGTAATGATGAACTAATGTTTTTATTATTTTCTTTATAACCCTTACTGAGCTTTTTATTCTTATACCATGTTTTGAAATGTTTTTCACAGGAATTAAAGATGAATAGGGTCAAGGATGGGATCCAGAAAAAGTCATGTTATCTAAAACATGGAACTAGACATGACTATTTTTCTCATGAGTTTTAATTTTTCGAAAAAATGGAAACTGAGCAGAAGTGTCTACATTGTTATATTTTGAGATGTAATAGTTATGTCATAATTCTCTAAAACACTAAACCTGAAATGATCCTCAATGTAAATTATTCATTTAATTCAATTTTAGGAAATGTTTTATGGTCGGGTCCTTAATGTTGGTATCAAAGGTTGGGTTAGATAAATTTAGGAGTTAGGGTATTGTTAAATCAATATCCATAAATTAATTTATGTTAATATTGAAATGATATAGAATTTATAGATTACCATATTGGTTTGACTAAGATATTTCTACGTTCAGAATGGTTTTCCACAGAGGAAACAAGGCAACTATGTTGGGACGAAATCAAAAGGAAGACAACCTTCCAAATCAGAAACCTGAGGTGGTCAGAATTAGAACTGAACAATTTGTTTTAGTGATGGCATAGTTGACTTAAGCTATAAATGGTGGTGGTATTCATACACGAGATCATCCAAATCAACCACATAAGAACATGTCAGTAGTAGAGCATTTCATGAGGCAACATCCCTGAACATTCAGAGGATCATCTGAACCTGTGCTAGTAGAAGGGTGGATTAAAGCACTGCAGAAAATTTTTAATGTCATGGGGTGTTCAGAACACCAAAAGTTTAGACTTTATATTTACCGTTTTGAAGGTGAAGCAGACCAGTGGTGGTCGACGGTGAAAAATATTAGGGATAGTGAGAATATTGATGCTCTTGATTGGGATAAATTAAAAGGTATGTTCCTTGGGAAATATTTTCCTAAGGTGGTTTGACTTAGGATGAAAAACCAATTAGTAGAATTGAGGTAGGAGGATGACTTAGTGGTTTCTTATGAAGAAAAATTCACTCGACTCGCATGGTATGCTCTGAATTTCATAAGAGATATTGATAGTAAAATCAACAGTTTTTACTCAGGATTAAATCCAAAGTATCTAAGGGATTTATCTTCTCGTGAGTTCAAATTTTTTGAAATACATGTTCATTGTGCAGAGAAGGTGGAAATGGAGTTTTCTGATGATCAGGTGTTCTTTGACAAACAACAGAATAAGAGGTCGAGGTGGCAGATGAAAGAGAAGAACTCTTAAAAAAAGTCTGATGTTAAGAAAAATAAGTTTATAGTTTGTGAAAATTGTGGTAAAACCATATTGGGGAATGTATTTTGAATTTTGGTAAGTGCTACTGATGTGGTAAAATGGGACACAAGGCTCATAATTGCACTGAAAAAGATCAAGTTAATGGTAAGACTAAATCTGATTTACAGTCAATAAAATGTTTCAAGAATAATGAAATGGGTCATTATGCAAATGAGTATCCAACAAAGAACTCAACTGAGGGAAAACAGCCAAACTACAAGCAGAAAGGGGTGGTGAAATTCTTTTCAACTACTTCAGCAGATGTTGGGACATCAAATGAAGTGGTATCAGGTACACTGTTTGTTTGTTCAGATTAAGCCAAGGTATTGTTTGATTCAGGGTCTACACATTCGTTCATTTATGAGAAATTTTCTAGTAAATTGGGAATTCCATCTCATGATATGAATACAGAACTTATGGTAAAAACACATGTAAGAAATGTTAGGACATAAATAAATTATAATAACATCCCTGTTCTTATGTGCGGGAAGAATCTACATGCAAATCTTATTGTTTTGCCTATAGTAGATTTTGATGTTATTTTGGGTATAGATTGGCTTTCTATTTATCATGCTAAGATTGACTGCAAAGCTAAAGATGTTTATTTTCAAAAATACTTTCAGTTTGTGTACAAGAATTAACCCTTACTTTTGATAACATATCAGGAAACTGAGAAACTAGTAAAATATAGAAATGAATGTTACCATGCACATATTGTTGAAAATAAAGGAAGTGTTGAGATTAATGATGTTCCAGTGGTAAATGAGTACCTTGATGTTTTTCTTGAGGATTTCCCTAGTATTAAACCTGAACGGGAAGTTGAATTTATTGTTGATTTAGTTCTTGATGCTAAACCAATTTCAAAACCCCCTTATCTAATGGATCAAATTAAACTTTTAGAGTTAATGAAGCATTTTCAAGAGTTATTAGATAAATGTTTCATTCAAAATAGCACATCACTATGGGTTTCTCCTGTCTTATATATTAAAAAAGATAGTTCAATTAGACTTTTCATTGATTATAGATTACTAAATAACATTACTATTAAGAACAAGTATCATTTGCCTCATTTTTATGATTTGTTTGATTAGCTCCAGGGAGCTCAGTATTTTTCGAATATTTATATGAGGTCGGGGTACCATCAATTGAATGTAAATGAAAAAGACATTTTGAAGACCAGATTTCATACTAGATATGGACATTATAAATTTTTGGTTTTAAATTTTGGGCTAACTAATGCACCTACTATATTCATGGATCTTATGAATATAATTTTCCATGAGTTCTTGGATAAGTTTGTGGTTTTGTTCATTATTGATATTTTAGTTTTTTATTAAAGTAAAGAGAAGCATGAAATTCATTTAAGGGTTGTCTTGAAAGCATAAAATGAAATAAAAACTGTATGGTAAATTTAGTAACTATGAGTTTTGGTTAGAAAAAATTTCATTCCTGGGTCACATTGTTTCAAAAAATGGAATAACTGTTGATCATGCTAAAACAGAAGTTGTTAAAGAATGGACAAGACCCACAAATATAACCGAGATTTATAGTTTTCTTGGTTTTGTAGGTTATTATAGAAGGTTTGTTAAAAAAATTTCAAGATTATCTAGTTCAATGACTAATTTAACTCGAAAAGGTGTTAAGTTCATCTGGACAGAAGAATCTGATGATTTTTTTCAATAATTGAAAAGAAGATTGGTGAATGCTCTAGTTTTGGCATTGCCTTCCAGAAATGGTGAGTTTGTCGTCTACAGTGATGTTTCCTTGAAAGGACTTGGTTGTGTCCTTATACGGAATCATTAGGTAACTTCTTATGCTTCATGTCAGTTGAAACCTCATGAGTTAAATTACCCTACACATGATTTGGAATTAGATCCTGTTTTTTTGCTTTAAAAATTTGGAGGCATCATTTGTATCGAGTGAAATGTGAAATATATAATAACCACCAGTGTTTGAAGTATATATTAACTAAAAAATAATTGAACATGATACAGAGGATATGGTTGGAATTAATCAAGGATTATGATTGCATGATCCATTACCATCCAGGAAAGGCAAATAAAGTGGCCGATAATTTGAGTTGAAAAATTAATTCTTAACTAACCATGCTACATTTAGAAAGAGATCCTTTGTTTTTCGATTTGATGAAATGTGGAATGGATGTTGTTGGTGAAATAAGTTCTTCTGTTTTGTTTCAGGTTTCAGTGGAATCATCTCTATCAGACAAACATAATCAAGCGCAGAAAGAAGACATTGAGTTATAAAAAAAGGTAGAGTTGGTTCAGAAGGGTAAGTTTCCTGAATTTAACATTGATAATGACTGTGTTTTGAGGTTTGGGAAAAGATTATGTGTACCTTGTGATTCACAGTTTAAGAATGAGTTGTTCTGTGAAGCTCATAGTTCCCCGTTTTTAGTTCATCATGGCAGTACTAAGATGTATAAAGATCTTTGGGAGTATTACTAGTGGGATGGAATGAAAAGATATATTACTGATTTTGCTATGAAGTTTTTGAATTTTTAGCAGGTTAAAGTAGAGTGGAAGTTATCGAAGGGATTCTTCAGTCTTTATCGGTGCTAGAGTAGAAATATGAAAATATATCCATGGACTTCATTGTGGGATTAACAAAGACATATAGAGGTAACAATGCAATCTAGGTTATTGTTGATCAATTGACTAAATCTTCTAATTTCCTTTCTATTTGAGATAATTTGTCTCTAGATCAACTTTCTCGATTTAATGTTAAAGAGATACTCTGGTTACATGGTGTTTCCCTCTCTATTGTATCAGATCGTGATCTCAGGTTTACTTCTAACTTTTGGAAAGGCTTTCAGAAGTCATTGGGTACTGAATTAAAATTTAGTATATCTTTTCATCCTTAATCATATAGGAAGTCAGAATGAACAATTAAGACCTTTGAGGATATTCTATGAGCTTGTTCACTAAATTACCAGGGAAGTTGGGACCAACACATTTCTTTGGTTGAATTTTCATATAATAACAGTTTTCATTCTTATATACAGATGGCTCTATTTGAGGCATTATATGGAATGCGTCATCAAACTCCAGCTTTTTGGGATTAAGTAGGTGAAAGAAAGTTGATGGGACCATAATTGGTAGAGGAGATGGTAGAAAAAGTTTAGTTGATTTAGAATAACATGAGAACAGCT
Source organism: Viscum album (assembly GCA_963277665.1). NCBI lineage: Eukaryota > Viridiplantae > Streptophyta > Magnoliopsida > Santalales > Viscaceae > Viscum > Viscum album. Next base: position 471,896,741 of record OY728132.1, read on the forward strand.
CAGAGCAGGCATAAAATCTATGTGGATAACCAGAATAAGGATCCATATTTTAAGGTAGGTGATCATGTCTTTCTCAAAGTTTCTCCATGGAAAAGTGTGATGCGTTTTGGTAAGAAGGGAAAGTTTAGTGTGAGGTTCATTAGACCTTATGAAATCCTGGACAAAGTTGGAGCAGTTTCATACAAAGTGGATTTTCCCCCATGTTTATCTCAGGTACACAATGTTTTTCATGTTTCAATGTTGATAATGTATATGCCAGATCCATCTCATGTTTTAAGCCTAGAGGTAGTTAATTTGGAAGAGCATATATCCTATGAGGAACAACCAGTCCAGATTCTTGACCGTAGAGAGCAAGTGTTGTAGAATAAGGTAATTTTTTAGGTATAGGTTTTGGGGAAAAACCATATGGTTGAAGAGGAAATGTGGGAATCTAAAAATGTTATGAGGGATAAATAACCCCACTTATTTGATAAGTGAATAAAAATTACAAGGATGCAATTCCCAAAAGGGGGAAGGATGTAACATCCTAAGTAAATAAAGAATAATACATTTGAATGTTTATTAATATTTTTGAATTAAATATGAATTTTAATTTAAAGGGGATGCTATGTTTGATAGCATACCTCATATGCAACAGCAGGTTTCTTTGAAATCTTACGTTGCACACTAATAGTATAATATTATTATTTTAAATGGTAGTTAATGCCTAGCTATTGTATCAACGAGAATAAATAGAACTAAATAAAATAATATTATGCATGTTTGTAAAATGTTTTTACATTTATCTAATAAAAGTTATAGGCTTAAAATGTGAATGAATCTAAGCATAAATACTCTAATATTCTTTAAAAGGTCAATTTACCACCTTTTGATGGCGAACCCTCTTTAAATATAGTTTTGGTGATTTTTATATGTTAAATTTGATAAAATAAAATTCTTTTTTATATTTGGGGAATCAATATTTACTTTGGGTAATTTTTTGGTATTTTTCTGAAAAAGTTCATTTTTAATGAATAGTGAAAAATACTGTATTTTAATTCAAAAGTTCCTTTTAATATAATATATTTATATGGTTAGATTATATTTTTAATTTGTTCTAAAGTGTAATTAAAATATATATTTTTACTAGTTAATCCAATTTTGGAAATTTGAATTATTTTCAATTTGAAATTGGACATAAAAAAGTGTCAATCTTTTAAAAGATATTATTTCTTAAAAACACGCCTTTTGTTTTAATAGCAGGAAAAAATATTAAATTAAATTCTGCCACTTTTATGTTTTGAATTTAGAAAAATGGATTCTATATTTGGAATCAGTAGGTCTAAATTTTGTAAATAGGTATCTTTTATTTTTATACATTTTAAATATTTACTTTAGTAAATATTTTATTTACCATGATTAAAAGGTAAATATACTAAATAAGGGTAAAATATAATATTATAATAATATTAAATTACCCTAAAATGTGTCCTAATCCTATTGTATGATACATAACCAAAAATGGGAATCCTTGGGTCGAATTTGGGACCCCATGGAGCCACATGAGAGTAATAATGACACTTTATATTAATTAATTTAAAGTAACGACAAAAAATGATATAAACAAATATCTTTTAGTAAATAAATTTTTACATTGGGTTATATAAGTTATATTTTCAACTTTAAATATTCATTTGAAATCTAATGATATTTCCTACATCATCATAATTTTTTATAATTTCTGGATGTCAAATAAATTAAATTATTTATGACACAATAATAATGCAATATTTGCCTCATTAATAAATGATTTAAAAAATAAGATTGTAAATATTAAAACAATATTCCAAACCAGTAAAATTATTATTGGATGATTCTATTTCTACCATGAGTCATCTTAACTTTGACTTTAATGATTATTTTACCTTTTTAAACCGAATATGAGGTTATAATAAAATAATTTTTTCAAACTTTCCTTAAGTGCCCCTCCTATCCTTTATAAAAATCCCTCACTTCTAACCCATTTCTCACATTTCTCAAGTCATTAGATCGTGAAAAATATGCTCCAATAAGCTTCCAAGATCCCTCTCTTTATCCTAGAAGCCTTACCTTAGGCAAAAAACATTTCAAGAAACCCTTTTGGTTCAAACCAAAGAAAGTTACCCAATTTAAAGTTAACATATTCTCTTAATTTCTTTTGTTTTATTTTACTTATACAACCCCCTAAACTCTTTTTATTCCTTTATTTTATAACAAAACCAGTATACCCAATATATTAGGATATTTTTATGAGAATTATTCGAAATAAACTTACACAAACCTCCATCTAATGGGTGAAGAACATACAGTTTCTATGAATGGAAAACTAATACCTCACGAAGCGATGATTGTTCAATTATATCCTACCCCCTATCATGGTGGCCATTAAGATGAAACTATATTTATATATGATATACATTATGTTTATATTTTATTTATTCTTATGTATTTTTCATTTATAGCATACCTTTGTGGTTTCCATAGTTGGTAAACGTGATAATTTCATTTGAGGAAGTGTGGACCACCGCCCCCACAAAGTGGTATGATTTGTTAATGACATATATGGGACATATAAAATATAGAGTTAATGGTATTATATATGATATTATACTAGAATTACAATATACCTAGGTATAATTTTTTTTAATTCCATTAAATAACGAAATATAAATGAAAGTAGCATTCATGCGTACATACGACTTACCGTCTCCATGAACGGTGCATTTCATTTATTATCTCCAAATGTTTTGTACTGTTATAAATAAATAAATAAATATTGGATATATATGATGTATATGATATCTAAATCATGAATATAATTCTAGATATAATGCATTGTTGATGAAATGGGAAACTTGTAATTATAAGGTGTTCATTTTTACTCAAGTACCAAATATCGATGAAACAACTGTTAATAACTTAAATGATTAAATAATGTTTATAACATAGTAATAAGTGATATAAAAGGAATAATAAATTTTAAAAAGGTTTATATGCAAGTATAAATTAACTTTAGTTTATTATTCTGGAGATTAATGAAAGATCATGGTAAGTCGGACACAAGGTAAGGGACTTCGTCTCAATCTCCTTTCACTGAGGCATATTTTGTTTTAATACATGATTTTCTTTTATATGCTTTATAAACACCTTTGACTTTTCATTTCATTCAAAGGGAATATTTTTCTATGATGAGTTTTACTAAATGAAAAAAAATAATGTTTATTTTTAACGTATGTAGTGACAACGACCTTTCTGCCGCAAGAAGTATTATTTGAATTTGGCTTCCTTAATAAGATGTAATGTTTTTAAAAGGAAAATAAATACCATATACTCTTTTAAATATTTTGGTATTCAAAATGGTTTTGATAATGGATTTTTTATGTAAATATATTTAAATGATATATCTTGATTAGAATGTGGAAATGTTATCTTTCCTTTATGTTTATTTTATGTGTTATGAATATGTTATGGTTCTTGGGAATTGTTTACATATACGAGTGGTTCAGTGATAAACATAGGGCAGGTGATCTCAAGACAGATCTCCAATGCATTGGGTAACATGACGAAGGTAAATGCGAATGTTTATCCTAATAGATTTAGGGAATATACTGTGATGGGTATTTCAGATGTAACTCCTTACGTAGTTGTGATAGCTATAATGTAAGTACGATATGGATTCTATAAGTAACCATTAAGATTTATGTTTTCTACCTGTTATTCAAAAAATATTTTGATTTCATGAGGTATGTTAAAGATCTTATGTTATGTATGTAATGATGAAATAAGGTTTTCATTAGTTATTTTATAACCCTTACTGATATTTTTATGCTCATCCCATGTTTTGAAATTTTTTTCCCAAGACATAAAAGATGAATAAGGTCAAGGATGAGATCAAGGAAAAGACATGCGGTCTAAAACATGGAACTAGGAATAACTCTTTTTTTAAAGAGTTTTTTATTTTTTGAAAAAATGGAAGCTGAGTAGAAGTGTATACTTTGTAATCTTTTGATATGTAATAGTTATGTCCTAATTCTCTAAAAATCTAAACCTAAAAAGATCCTCAATGTGAATTATTCATTTAATTCAATATTATGTAATGTTTTAAGGTTGGGTCTTTATATTTAATTTATTAAGAAATTTATGTAAGATTTTGAAGACATATTTTGAAATAATAAAAGATAGGTATAATAGGAAAATGATCACTTAAAGACATTGGTATTTTATTTTAGAGATTTTTTGAATTATTTGGAACTCTAAACATAAAAGATAATTTGGTAAGTAAGTGGTCCAATATTTATGCTGATTTTGTGAGTTTTGCATGACTAAAATTAGGTTTTGTTTTTTGGTATCAAATATAGAAATATAAATAGTATGTTTTTAGTATTTGATCTAGGAATGTAGGTCTAAGGCTATTAGAATTGATGAAAAAATAAACTTTATGACACAAATCAAGAAAAACAAAACAAAATAGTAAACAAATTTGAAAATAAATCAATAAAGATCTTAATTAACACAAAAAAGTTTTATAATTTATACTCAAAGGATATAAATATGAAATTATACTCAAATAAAAGAGTAAAACCCCTAAATCTTACCAATAAATAATAAATTTGTTTAAAATGTAGAGAAACAAGAAACAAATAAAAAAATTTCCTATTTGAGTGATCTTTTTACCCAAATTGGGTTGAAGGTGGAGAATTAATTCATATACAATAAATAAAGGGACCCATATATGGATAATATCAATGAAATGAAACTAATAATAAATTGATATACTGGATGGGTATAAATATTGGATCTGATAGTACATGGTAAAAATCAATTTTTCTATAAAGAATTGATTGAATAGAATTACAATGAATATCAAAAAACAAAATTAGATGTTAGAGCTTGAGAATATTTAGAGAGGGACTAGAGAACTTCAGTGAATAATAAACAATGGATCTTACCAGAGATAAAAATAATGAGGGAAAAAATAATTTAGTTTGATTGTTGAATTATAAAATATATTGGTAATAAAATCCAAAAATCATAACTGAAACCCTATCTGTTTATTTGGGAGTTTTTTTGAGTTGTAATAGAATAATTTTTAAGATAATTGAATGGAATGGAATGAAATTTAATGTTTTATTTTTTAGATTTTTAATAATGGAATAGAATGATCAAATCCAATGATTATTTAAAAAGAAAAAAAATATTTTTTTATTTAAAATTTTCAAAATTATCATTATAATTATTATCTCTTTTTATTTTTTAATTTTTTTTAAAATATTAAATTTTTTATAATAATTTCCTTCCATCATTGACCCCAAATTTGTAGGGTTATAAAAAAGGGTGTTAGGGGAGGGAGTAAGGGATCGAATAGAAAGCTATTAATAGACATACCACTCCCTCTTAATAAATTCTACCAAATGATGGATTGTAATTGAAAGGATCTCAATTCCATTCCATTACACCTAAAATAAAAAATTTAAACACACCCCTAACCTAATTATAAAAGGAAAATTTATTTTATTGGGTTTAATTCTCCCCACATCAATTTTTTTATCATGTTTTTGTTTTAAAATATGTGACGAATTTATTCTAAACATGACATCATTTTAGTTTTAGTGGGGATTCCATGGCCTTCACCTATGGGAAGGATAAATTTTACCCTCATGCCAAGTTGAGTTATGATGCAATTTGTAATCCCCCTCACATGATCCTCCTCTCACTGATTTGTATATAAGGGTGAAAATTTTACAAAGGATAAGGTAGTGGTCATTGTGTGTGTGTGTTTCAATGATCCAGAGGTTCTTAGGGGGGTGATTAGGTGATCTTATACGGGTCTTAAAGGATTGGTTGTGGGATTTTTTTTTTAAAATTTTATGATTTTATGATTTTATTGTTTCCCATTTAATTTTTCATCCATAACAAGCATACAAATGGAAGAAAAAAATCATTTGAAGTTCAGCTTAAAAGAGGAAAATATTGTTGGCTAATTGTTGAATGCCCTGTTTTTTTAGAAGGTGGTTAATCATTGATTATTTGGCTATTATTTTAAAAAATTAAATATAAAACCTAGATAAAAAAAATAAAAAAATTACTTCCAATATATACTGGCATACCATTAAACAAATTTATATATTTTAATTATAATAAAATTAAATATTCAATTATCTTTTTTCTATATCAGTATTTATATATTTTTTATAATTTTTTAAAATTAAAAATTTAAATGTCAACTATTTGTTTTAAAAACATATATACATTAATATAAGTTTTTTAAAAACTTTATAATAAATAAACACACACACAATATTCATTTTAAATGAAAAGTTAAAGTGTGTATTTCTTTAGGTAACGCATAATAATTTTTATAATAAAAATAATGTAAATACATATAAAATTATTTTAAAAAATATATATCATAATATTTTGAAGAAAAATTAATATATATTAACAAAAATTCTTTTAAAAAACAAAAAATGCATAATAAAAAACATAAATAAAGATATAAAACAATATATTTATGTGTATATGTATGTATGTATGAATGAAAAATTTCCAATGAAAATTTTATTCTGGAAAAATTTTATTTGTATTTGTATTAGTGTATATATATGGATATAATTATATGAATACATATATTTATACACTAAAAAATTTACACTACAAATTTCCATTGAAAAATACCCTATATATTTATATAAGAAAATATATTTTTTAAATGAAATATACATTGGAAGACTGCACTAGAAATTTAACAAGAAATTTCATACTAGAAGTTTCAACTGGAAATTTACATTTTTTTATTTATGTATTAATATATTTTCATTGGAAATTTAAATATGAATCTATTTAAAAAAATATAGTAATCAAATTTACAATGAAGATTTCCTATGTAAAGTTCCAATGCAAACTTACAATGTATGATTGTAAGTGTATATATGAATGTATTTTGTGTATATATACTTTTATCTATATAAAATTATATTTTTAAATAATTAAATTAATTTTTATTTATGTGATATATAACCCTAGGATCACTAGGAAATGTCCTAACAATCTTGTCCAATGATCAAGTGTCAATTTGTCTAATCATTGAAGAAAACAAGGATTGTATTATGAATAATAGAAGGAAAGTGGACATGTGAGATGGTCAAGGTATAACCCAAGGAGATATTATCTGTAAGAAATGTTTCCACAAGGCCCAAAAATGGATTAGAAATACTTTGATAAATAAAAGAATCAAAAAATAACAAAAAGGTTGTAATATAACTATACCATATTAACAATACATACATTCATAAGTGAATTCAATACAATAATAGTGGTTATTTATATCTAAGGAGTGATAAAAATATATAACACCTAGTTTATAGATTTCAAAAAGACTAAATGATAATTTTGAAAATTTTGGCACATGCCCATGAATTTACGATACAACTATCACAAATAATTTGAATTTAATGTGCCTACAAAAGGCTTCTGATACCACTAGCCCACTGAACATTAATTATTTGGATAAATCATGAATTTAAATATCTTATGGGAGGAATGGAATTGGAATTCATATAAGCACATTGGTTATTACTTTATGAGCATGGTTGGAACTTAATTAAAGTAATTATAAGTCTGTATGGTTCTCTAAGAATGTGTGTTGGGCCTCCCCATGGATATTATTGATTAATCTATATAATTATTCCTTCACACTTTAATTCCACTCATGCTTCATTGGGACTCCAATATTTTTCAACATGTTATGTGCATTTATGTTTCTTCCTACACCATTTTCATTCTGTAACAACCCAAACTTTTATAAATGAAATTACCTTATGAATAAATAAATTTTTTATTAAGTAATGTAGTTATAGAAAACACATGCACTAAACTAGTTATTTTGGAAAATTATAAAATATTTCCTATCAGATTTAAAATACAATTAACAATCATAACTAACGATAATATAGTTTTTGTATGGTTACTATTTATATTATTATATATTAAGGGTTATGATAAAGTCTAATTTACATAGTCAGAAAAAGTGATGACCTCAACCGATAGGATCACACCTTATGAAGCCCATTTATCGGAGCTTCTAAGGGAGATGGAATCATGGGGCTTTTCACTTGACCAATCCAAATTTGAGATTCAATAAGTGAACCTTGAGTAAAACTATTTATTTGACAAGTTAAAGAATACCAAGATCATGAACTAAACCATGTTTCCCAAATCACCCAAGAAAGTACCACCATCACACTCCTTACCCTTATGAATATTACTTGTGTAATAGGGGGCTATGTACTTATACCCTAGTAGTATGATTTTTTATATTTTCTTTATAATAAAATAATAGTTACATTTATATATTTTAATTATTAATTTATATATATAATTATATATGAGTTGATGAAAATTATATTTTTTTAAGAAGAAACTAAAATTCTATTTTTGGAAAATATTTTGTTTTAATTAAAACAATATTTTTTTATAAATTAATGAATTTTGAAATAAATTTTATTTTCACATAATATTCTTATTAAATAATATTTATTTATATATGAATTATAATATATTTTAATGAATTATAGGGTAATATTTTAATCTTTAGAAAATTATTATCATTATAAAAACCTGTACTTTTGAATAAATGAGCTTTTTTTAATGGGTTAAATGATCATATTTAGAAATTTATTTTGGTAAAATAAATATTATTTAGTAAATAAACATGTCAAAAATTATCCAATGGTCAATTAATCATAATTTTCTAATACAATCTAATTTTTTATTAAAAGTTAAAAATGGTATACATAATAATATCCCAAAAGTGATGTACTAAATTATACAAAAGGAATAAATGACCAAAAATAGATTTGAACATTAAAATAATTTTTTTACGTTACTTGAATAATTTTATAAATATTTAATGAAGCATCCAAACTTATATTATATTTTATGATTCTAAAATAAATTCTTTATGAACATGACTCACTTCCACTTCACCAATTATATTATTTTAATATTTTCGGTTCTCAGCCTTATAAAATATTGAGAACTACTCCACTTTTGAAGAAAACATGGGAAAAAACCTAGGTAAGGTTATTAGTTTTTATTATTTTATTATATAGACTCCAAAACCAAGGTTTAGAAATAAATTAGTAATTTATATCTATTTTACTACAAATACCCACTCAACCTCCCACTCCTCCTAACTCAAAACACATTGATAATTAATTTACTCTCCCTATAACTTCTTAAATACATCCCATGGTGTTCCCAATGTTATAAGAAGCACCTAAAAATCTTTTAAAAGTACACTCTCAAGGCAAGGGATTCTATTCATCCTCCTCTTTATTAAAGTAATTTATTTTTATTATGCCTTTTTATTTAAAATTTATCTTTTTTTCATATTTTTGACACGTCCCTCCATTTTTCTTATTATGGAATTTTTTATAGACCACCTTTCACTGTCATTAAAATACTTCATGAACCTTTATGTACATATGTTATGATGCCAAAATTATCCTGTGAATTTCCATTCCATTCATTTGTGTTTTGTATACCCATCCTCACTTACAGTCAGGGTTATTCACTTAGACGTAACTATAATTCAATGATTGGGGAATCCCATGTATGTAACCCAAAATCATTAATTTTGGGAATAAAAGTGATGAAATACATTCTTATTTTTTATGATCTACATGGAACACAAATGCATGCATATTATATAAATGTGATGGGTGGCCCACAATTATATAGTCCCCCAATTCATTGGTTAATGTTTTTAGCTCATGAGATACCATGTATGGTGAATGGGAGGTTATCACATGTACACTATGTTATGATGTATTTATGGTTATCATTAAATTGTTCTTATGATGTCATGTTTTATGTTGTTGTTATATTCTTATTTTCTCCTTATGTTATCATCTTATATCATAATTTTATGTTCATGTTTATCATTAAAACCCTTTTATGTCACATTTATTTGGATTTTGACTCACACATATTACTTTAATCATGTCATATGTTTATTATTCTCATACTAGGATTTATAGCTCACTTATTTATTATATACATTCCCAAATTATCTCATATAGTATTAGAATATCAATGGATTTTAATTGAATTCTATGGAGTCTAAAATAATGTATTTGTATCCCAATTTAATGTTAATGTGATGTGAATATAATTTCCCAAATAAACTAGGCCTATTGATCTCATGGGATTATATTATGTTTATCTTTATATAATAAATCATAAAATAAGGTGTATAAAAGACATGGGTTTTCATAGTTGGTATCAAAGTATTTTCTTGTCATTTTTGTGGATTAGGATTAGGAAAATGAAGTGTATTATTTTGGTATAAGACTAAACATTTGAAAACAAACCTAAATTTTGATTAAGTATAGAGAAAGTGGTTTACAATAATAAAATCACTGTTTCGATACTATAAGTGGATATAGATCTGACATAATTATACTTGGTGGTAATAACCCGAAAAGGGTGAATTGGGTATTAACTCAATTGTTACCTAGTTCCCAAAAAAGGCCTTTCAAAAAACCTAGTTTGACACACCTGAGGGATATGATTTGGTAAATTTATAGGATCATTAAAAACCATTATGAAGAGAATAAAAGTACCCATAAATTTTTTTGTTAAGAAATATATCTTGGATAAATTATATTGAAACTGAGAAATTCACTTGTTAAGGAATGTATTTAATTTATGAGTAATCCCTTAAATTTTTACACTTTCTATTTTCAATAGTTTTAAAATTCCCATTCTTAATTTTTACCTCTATTTTAGTAAATATTTGGAAATAGGAGGAATCTAGTCAATAACCAATGTGATGGGAAATGTAACTGATACCAAAATGAGATTCCTAACTTGATGGGAGAAAGATTTGGTAACTACATGACAATAAAGGCTCAATCAACTAATTATTTCAATAGAATCTTGAATTACGGGTAAACCCCATATCCTCCTAAGAAAAATAATGTTTCAATTGAGACCTTTATATGAAAAAAGTCCTTTGAATTTTAGTGGATCTTATAATCCCTTAATAGTAGAACAATGGATAAAATCCATTGAAAATTTATTATTTATCCTTCATTACTCTGAGTAAGATAAGTTCATGTTGTATATTTATCATATGGAGGGAAAAGCTGACCAATGGTGGATATTGATAAAAAATATAAAGCCCAAGGTGGAGATTGAAGAAATGGAGTGGAAATAATTCCAGGAAATATTTTTCAATAAATATTTCCCTTGAACTATATGACTTAAAATAGAGAGGGATTTAAATGTCCTTAAGTAAATGGATGATGAATCCATCTTGTCATATTATACACAATTCACAATACTTTCATGATAAACCTCATACTTTTCCATTGACCTTTAATGAAATGTTGACCAGTAATTTATTTTGGCTAAAGATGAATCTATGAAAATATTTGGTGATTTGAGACTTTAACAATAATGATAATATTTTCCAATTTTACTTGAGAGTCAAAATGGATATTAGTTAATCCCAAGAGTCTCACAGGTCTTGATCTATGAATATGGGATTTTTTTCAATTTTTTGAGGATTTGGAAAGAAATATAATGGTGCTAATAAATTCCAACATCCCACTTGTAAAAAGTGAAAGTTGAAGAATCAAAAAAAATTTCCAGAATGAGACACACAATTCATTAGGTTTGTGAAGGAATGAAACCTAGATATTTAATTAAAATGGGAGAAACCCACCAATGTTATGGAAAAAATTAATTATCCATTCAACCAGTAGAATATTGTACAATGTTTCAACTACAGGAAATAAGGACACTTAAAAAATCAATGTATTAAGCAAAGGTTTATTATGATAACCTATGAAAACAAACTCCAAGTCCTATAAATCAAGGGAGATATTATTCCATCATAATTGGTGAGTTCAATCAAGAAAAAAAATGTGGTGATAGATACTCTAGTTATTCATTCAATGATTGTGAATGCACTATTTGATTCTGGTTCTATACATTATTTCATATCACACAAATTTAGTATATCTATTCAAACACCACATCAAAACATGGAAGTGGGGATATTAGTAATATAACACCCCAAACATTTTATGGTATGCTCCTATTAAATAATTTATACTCATTAGATAGACTATATTTCATGTAGCACAGTCTTTTGTGAATCAAAAAATTTTAGGAGAAATTTATAAGCTATCCATTAAACATAAAATTTCCACTTCTATATTTTGAATTTCAAAAAATGGTCATCTAGAGTTGTAACCTGTAAGTCATTTGAAGTCTGATATAACCAAATTGATTTTTTGAGGAATAGTAACATACCATTAAGAATAGTAATATGAATATTAATATGGACCTTATAAAGAGTAAATAATGATAATAATATATTTTCTTAAGGTAAATAGATAATTATATCTTAATTAATTTTTCAATGTGATATAGAACCTATTATGAATTTAAAATTGTTATTTTTTGAATTAACAATGATTTTATTTAATATTTAAATTAAAAATAAATGGAAAATTATTTTCGAAAAAATGGAGTTCATTTTTAAATTTTCCACATAGAAATATGGTTAGGGTGAATTTTTGGGATTTTTCTAAAATACTTGAATTTTTCATGAATAATAAAAATACAGTTTTGAGTTTTCAGTAGTTTAATGACATCATAATGATGTAATAATTAAATATAAAAGTCTGGTCGACTTTTTTACAGTAACTTATAAAATTTGGTTTCCCATGTGGCTAAATACATGGGAAAATACCATGGGCAAGCCCATAGTTTTTCAAAAACCACAAATGAGGTTTCCCTTTTAATTAATAAAAAATCCCCTCTTAATCTCTATAAATACCCACTCACCCCCTTCGTTTTCATTCATTAAAAAATCATTATCCTCAAAGATCTGGTGGTATTACCTCCCTAGGAGTCCTTTTATGGTGTCCTCATACTCCCAAGGTCCCAACCATCATATTTGGGGAGTTACCCTACAAGGTTAGAGAATCAGGCACCCTTCTCTTTTCTTAAAGCTTTAATTTATATTTTATCTTTTATTTTTAATTGAATTATGTTGGTATATTTCATTAAATATTCCCCTTAATTCCCATATTATTTATGAGTGATGATATACCCCTTTCTCTCATCTAACTATTTTATGAAATTTTAAGTGACGTCGTTAGGCTATCGAATTTTCGTAAGAGATTTCTCAATTTTTCTCTTATTTTGAGTTCCTTTCTTTTATAATTCTTTCCTCACCTCACTTCATCCAAATTATATGATAATTCCAGTAACTTACATGAAATAGAATTATATTATTCTAATTAAATATTTCATCATCATTTATCTTTCCCACTCCTCTTATACTAAAAATGAAAACACCTTCAGAGATGTATTAATTTATCACATTCAAAGACGACAGGTTCTTAATTTTCATTACCATATTCAATTATGGTAGAGAAACCATTTTTATGGTTTAAAAAGATCATAATATATGTATTTAATCTCATTAATGTTATGGAATCCCTACTCACTCATAATATGGGATAATAATACAAAACAAGTTCATTGTACACAAAACCGCCAAACTAAATCCAAGTGTTTATCAATAAATTGTAACTAATGATTCATCATCAAGTATATAACATATAATCATTATTATTTCATTTATATATATATATTTAATGTAACTAATAATATATTTTAACAATTCTGGATGTTTAACCACATTTCAAATGAACTTCCATTCATGAATGCAAGTAAATGAATCATGGAAAGCAAGGAAAAAATACTTCCAAAAAAGTAAAATTGAAGCTCTTAAACCCATAAAAGGTCCATGAATGAACCTAATAAGGTTATAATAAACCAATTACATGTATAGGTGTTTCTGGAGTTATTAATTAATGTATATAAATTTTATTATTCAGGTCATTAAAAAAAATGAAGAACACACTCGAGCATAAGGTAAGGGGTTTCTCATCTCACTTTCATTTCTGTGAGATTTCCATTGTTCACCAATTATTTCTTGTATGTGGTATATTTGTACTTTCATTTGATATATAGTAAAATTATTATATTTATATTCATAATATTTAATGTCTAATTTGAGGGTTATTAAGTTCTGTTCATATGATTCGACCGATTACATTGTGGTAAGAGACTTTGTCTCAACTAATATTTTGTTGTGACTAACTTTGTATTGTGCACCTAATAATTCTTATGCGGTGTACCTACTGCCCATTTGAGATCACTTTTCATTTGAAATTATATTTATATTAAATATAAATAATCTCATATCATGTATATGTTTGTTTTCTAAACAGTATACCATTTTACATACAGTGTTTATTTGGAAAGTTATTCCAACTATGGAAATACTGATGAATTCGTATAATCTACTCTATATAGATTTTAAAAAGGAAATTTTTTTCATGTATTAAATAAATGTATAAATAATTATTTGGACATTCAGTGGTGGGTGGGGTCTGCTATATCCCCTCTATGCATCGGTAGGTCTAACGAGACAAATCAGTTGACAACAAACCCTTCGAGTTTGTTTCAAAAAATCAGATGAGTTTCTACCCACAGAACTAAACCATTTTAACGGTAATATGGTATTTTCTTCTAGATATATGACATCCATTTAAAAAAAATCTTTATTCATTATTAGTTATTACTATCCATGAAGTTTTCACTTTGACAAAATCTATGGATGCAGTTTTATTCTCAGTTTATTAATGGCATGAGTTTTTCATTTATTCACCATGTCAGATTGATTATATCAAGTTGTTTATAATTAAGTTGTTATTGATTCATGATTACACCATTTTTTACTCCTAAGGAGCAGTTGGCCTCACCCCTTTTATTGTTTTCCTTCAACATGTGATGACGAGGAGATCATTTATTGAGTTCCTATGGATGCAGTTTTTAGTTTTTGTTATGTATTGTATTTTGTAACCTTTTCCAATGTAATTTGAGTTACATTTATGTATCTAGTTTCTTCAAGACTACTAAACTGATTGTTCCTTCAGGATTTTCATTCCTTCTAAACATGGAAATATAACATGTAATACACCGGTTCTGGTCTAGAGGGGACGAGGTGTTATCGTTGTTATCAAAGGATGTTTAGTAGAAAGCTAGGAAACAAGGCTAGAAAATGTATAGTAGGGAACAAATACCTAAGGTAGTATTTGAGGATAAACATACAAAAATGTCCTAGTATTTTGGTAAAGAATATATTATGTGAATATTTCTAGAAAATAGATCCCTATCTAGATACTATCAAGTAGAGGTATCTGGCATAGATGTACCTAGGAGTGAAAGATCTGACAGAGTTTCGAGCTTGACCCTGGGTATCCTAGTACATGACAACGAGCCATGCTGCACTCTTGTTTACAACACACATGGGGGATATACTTAGGATATTCATATTTTCTTTACAAGACAATATAAAAGATTTAAATGTAAATTATTCCTCAGAGAAACCATTTTTCTAATTATGGGATTATCCATGTGTAGGATCTCAATTTATGATAAGTATTTTGTTATGTTAGGATTATACATTATGATTCATACCCTAATATAGGGTTTTACATTATTTAGAAAATTCCTCTAATGGAAGAAGGGGAATAAATACTCATGGGAAATGTTGGTATCTCCCCACTGATCATGTCAATACAGTCAATGTTAGAGTAGATCAAATCATGACCATATTGGGACAAATTACTTAGGTTGTATCAAATAACCATTCCACACCTGTGTTGGATTATTTCATGTGGAAGAAGCCCCCATCTTTCAGTGGGACTACAAAATCCAGTGGTTCATAAGCAATGGATCAAGTCCCTTAAGCGATATTCATGGAATTAAGATAAAATTAAAATGAAAAGGTAGTACTGGCAGTATATTGTCTCAAGGGCGATGCTGATAAATAGTGGTTCTTGATTTTGAATACCACAGAGGAAGAATAAATAGAAGATATGTAATGGAGGACTTTTAATGAAATATTCTTAGAAAAATATTTCCTTCATGAGCAATGATCAAAAATGAAGAGGAAATTCCTTAGCTTAAAGAAATGGGAATAAAACAGTGTTGCAGAGTATGAGGCTACCTTCACAAGGCTAGCCAAGTATGTCATAGATTATGTACGTGACTCAGCAGAAAATATTGATAATTTCTTTGAAGGTCTTAAGACAATTCTTCAAAGGGCATTAGCTTCTCAAACATTTTCATCATATGATGAAATTGTATCAAGTGCCATCAAAATATAGAAGAAATTTTATAGATCAAATTTTTTCAAGGGAAACCAAGATAAGAAGAGGTACTCTGATAACCAAGGGAAAGGTGAAGTGACAAACAAGAACAAGGGAATGAATAAATTCCCATTATGTGAAAACTATGGAAAGAATCATCTCGGTAAATTCTTAAAAGGAATGGGAGTCTGCTATATGTGTGGAGAAAAGGGTCATCTATCTCATTAATGAAAGGGAAATTTTTGTTGATGATGTTCAATGATATAATTGTAGAGATATGGGATATTATGAAAATGATTTTTATAAGTTCCAAGGAAACTTGCCTTAGAAAAATCCAAGAGAGAAAGGGAGAGCTTATGTGATTAGAACCGCAGAAGTTGAAGTTCCTAATGGTGCGGTGGCAAGTACATTAATTGTTTCCTCAAACTTAGCAAACACTTTATTTGATTTTGTATCATCACATTCATTTATATCTTCCCAGTTTTCCATAGAAATTAGACATGTCCAATTTGATTTAATAAAAGAGTTATTATTCAGAACTCCTAGGGGATGCATCATTGCAACAAAGGCATGTCAACTAGTCCCCATCATGACACATAAACATGCTTTAGTTTCTAAAATTATCATCATACCAATGTTTTACTTTGATATAATTCTCAGTATGAATTGGATGTCAAACTATTATGTGATGATTTATTGCAAGAAAAAGAAAGTTACAATTTTTGAAAATGGTATAGAATCTCTTATCTTTAGAGTAGAATCCTCGTCATCTAATTCTTATCTAGAACCACACCTAGTATATATATTGAATGAAATTATTAGAGAGGAATATAACCTAATATCCATGGGTGAGGAAAGAAATATTCCAATTGAAGATGTGTATATAGTGAAAGAATACATTGATGTGTTTCCAGAAGATTTACCTGGACATCCTCTAGAGTGGGAAATTGAGTTTTACATTGACTTAATTCCTGCTGCAAGGCCTATATCAAAGAACCCATATATAGTGTCCACTGTAGAGTTAGTGGAGTTAAATAAACAACTAGAGGAGTTGAGTGAAAAATTATTTATTCAACTTAGTGTTTCTCCATGGGGAGCCCCAGTCTTGTTTGTCAAAAAGAAATATGGATCCATGAGGCTATGAATTGATTATAGGGAAATAAATGCTATTATAATAAATAATAAGTATCATATTTCCCGGATTGATCATTTATTTGATCATCTTCATAGAGATAATTTTTTTTTGAAGATTGACCATGGATCTAGATATCACCAACAGCATGTGAGGAAGGAAGATATTCCGAAGACCGCATTTCAAACCAGGTATAGGAATTGCGATTTTATAGTGATGCCTTTTGGATTAAAAAAATGCACCATTTGTTTTCATGGATATAATGAATAGAGTTTTCAAGGAATATCTTGATAACATTTTATTAGGAATTCATCGATGATATCATTTTATACTCAAAATTCTAGGAAGACCATGAGGATCACTTACAGATTATTATAAAAACTATTAGAAGAAATGAATTATATGGTATGTTTAGAAAGTAAAAATTTTAGACTCAATCAGTTTCTTTTCGAGGTTATATTGTCTCTAATGATGGAATCCTAGTTGATCTTGTGAAGACAAAGGCAATACAAGATTGGCCCATTCCAACAAACATAACCGAGGTACGTAGTTTTATTGGATTAACATGTTACTATCGGCATTTCGTTTTGAATTTCACCTGACTGGATAACCCGCTAACCAAGCTCACATGTAAACGAGTTAAGTTTGTGTGGCCAAGAGAATGTACAAAATAATTTGAAGAATTGAATAGAAAATTGGTCAATGCTCCAATTTTTAATCTTCCATCTAAAAGTGATGGATTTGTAATATAAAACGATTCATCAAAGAATGTTCTGGGTTGCGTCCTTATGAAAAATGGTAATTTTATTTCTTATGCATCAAGGCAGTTGAAGGCTCATGAGTAAAATTATCTAACACATGATCTTGACTTAGCAGCTGTAATATTTCCTATGAGGATATGGAGACATTATATTTATGATGAAAAATTAGAGACATACACAGATCAAAAGAGTTTGAAATACATTTTCACAAAAAAAGAACACAACATGAGGCAAAGGAGATGGCTCGAGTTACTCAAAGATTATGATTTTTCAATACACTACTACAAAAAAAAGGAAAATAAGGTAGAAGATGAATTAAGAAGAAAAGATCAGGGAATTCTGACTCAAATGAGGATTGAGAGAGATCTTATATTCATGGATCTACTGAAGATGGATATGGTAATTTTTAAGGAATGTGAAACATCTTTATTTTTTTCAAATGATAGCTAAACCATATTTATTAGAGAAGATAAAAAGCTCTAAATCTAATGATGAAAATCTACATAAGAAAATTATTGCCATTAAATATGGTAGATTGGAAGAATTTGTGTATGAGTAAGGAGTTATGAAGTTTGAGAAGAGGTTATGTGTTCCATCTGTACCTGAGCTAAAAAGAGAACTATTAGATGATGCTCATAGCTCATATATCTCTATACACTCAGGTAGCAGTAATATGTATAGAGATATGAAAGAATACTTATGGTGGGAAAATATGAAGCGGGAAATTGCTGACTACATGTCAAGGTGTCTAGTTTGTCAAAAAGTGAAGGCAGAGTGACAACATCCTAGAGGAGTAATACAACCTCTCCCTATTCCTATGTGGAAGTGGGATAACATTACGATTGATTTTTTCACCAAACTACCGAGGAAACCTAGAAGGAATGATTCAGTATGGTTAATTGTTCATCATCTCACAAAGTTAGCACATTTACTTCCTATAAGAAAGGATTTACCACTTGAGCTCCTGACAAGAATTTATATTAATAAATTTGTAAGACTTCATGGTGCACCTCTATCTATTGTGTCCGATCGAGATCCCCGGTTTAAATCAAAATTCTAGAAAAGTCTTCAGAAGGCTTTGAATACTCAGCTTCATAAGAGTACTACTTATCACCCCCAAAATTACGGATAGTTTCAAAAAACTATTCAAACTCTATAAGACATGTTGGGGTCATTCTCTGTTTACTTCCAAGGTATGTGGGATCAATACTTTACTTTGGTGGAATTTGTATAAAACAATATTTTCAATTCTTGTATTCAAATGGTACTATATATAGTATTATATCGAAAGAGATGTCGAACTCTAACTTGTTGGGATGAAGTTGGTTAGAGGAAACTTATAGGCCTAGAACATATTGAAGAGACCATGGAAAAGGTGAAGACAATCCAAGCCCATATTAAAGCATTCCAAAGTAGACATAAGTGTTATGCTAACAACCAGAGAAAGGATTTGGAATTCCATGTGGGAGATCATGTCTCTTTGAAAGTATCTCTATGGAAGGGTGTATTAAGGTTCGGTAAGAAAGGGAATCTGAGCCCTAGGTACATCAGACCATTTGAAATTATGGAAAGAATCAAAGCTGTAGTATACCATTCTGTAATGCTGCCAAGTCTCTCCAAAGTTCATGATGTGTTCCATGTGTCATTGTTGAAGAAAAACATGTCAGACCCAATGCATGTACTCACCTATGAAGAAATAGAACTGGAACCTGATTTATCATACTTTGAAGAGCCTATCAGGATTCTTGACACAAGGGAGTAGGTATTGAGAAATCAGATGACTCTTTAAGTAAAGGTTCTTTGAAAAACCTAGAATATGGAGGAAGCAACATGGGAACCTAAGGATGTTATGAAGAATAACCACCCATATCTTTTTGGTGGGCTTTATACATAAGATTTAGAGGGAAAATTTTCCAATGGAGGGAATAATATAACACCCCAAATATATTATGGTATGTTCCTCTTAAATACTTTCTATTCATTAGATTGCCTATATTGCATGATGCACTAAGTCTTTTGTGAATAAAAAAAATATAG
The DNA here is from genome assembly GCA_963277665.1 of Viscum album. NCBI lineage: Eukaryota > Viridiplantae > Streptophyta > Magnoliopsida > Santalales > Viscaceae > Viscum > Viscum album. The sequence goes on from OY728132.1 coordinate 471,916,933, forward strand.
GAGAAAGTTATATGCTATCCATTAAACATAAATTTTCTACTTCTATGTTTTGAATTAAAAAAAAGGTCATCTAGAGTTATGACCATTAAGTAATTTAGAGTCTTATAGAACCAACTTGGTTTTTTGATGAATAGTAACATACCATTATGAATAGTAATAAGAATAGTAATATAACCCTTATAAATAGAAAATAATGATAATATTTTATTTTCTTAAGTTAATAAGATAATGATAACTTAATTAATTTCTCAATGTGATATAAAACTAATTATGCCTTTAAAATTTTTATTTTTCAAATTATCTATTATTTTATTTAAAAATTAAATTAAAAATAATTAGAAAATTATTTTAAAAAAATGGAGTTCATTTTTGAGTTTTTCATGTCAAAAAATGTTTAGGGTAATATTTGGGATTTTTCTAAAATACTTGAATCTTTCGTGAATAGTAAAAATACAGTTTTGAGTTTTCTATAGTTTAATGACATCATAATGATGTAATAATTAAATATAAAAGGCTGGTCAACTTGTGTACAATAAATTATTACATGAGGTGTCTCAAGTGCCTAAAACCATGGGCAAGCCCATGGTTTTTGAAAAACCACTAATGAGGTGTCCCTTTTAATTAATAAAAAACTCCATCGTAATTTCTATAAATACCCACTCACCCCTTCGTTTTATTTCATTCCAAACTCATAATCCTAGATTCTCTAGTGTTATTACCTCCCTAGGAATCCCCCCCAATGTTTCATCAAACTTCCAAGGTCCCAAACAACATGTTTTTGGAGTTAATCAACAAGGTAAAAGAATCAATCACCCTTCTCTTTTCTTAAAGCTTTCATTTATGTTTTATATTTTAGTTTCAATTGGACTATTTTGGGATATTCCATTCCATATTATACTTAATTTCCATATTGTTTATGAGTGATGAGATACCCCTTTTTCTCATAAAAGTATTTTATGAAATTTTAAGTGACGCCGTTAGGCTGTAAAATTTTCGTAAGAGATTTCTCAATTTTCTATTATTTTGAGATCCTTTATTTTATAATTCTTTCGTCACATCACTTAATCAAAATCATATGATAATTCTAGTACCTTACATGAAATATAATTATATTATGCTAATATATTATTTAATCATCATCTCTCTTTGCCCCTCCTCTTATACTAAAAATGAAAACATTATCTGAGATGTGTTAATTTAAAACATTCAAGGACGATCGGTTATTAATTTTCATTACCATCTACATTTCTAGTCATGAAACCATTTTTATGGTTGAACTAGATCCGAATATATTAATTTCATATCATTAATATTCTGGAATATCTATACACTCATAATATGGGATAATAATACAAAACAAGTTCATTGTATACAAAACCGCCAAGCTAAATCAAAGCGTTTATCAATAACTTTTAACTAATGATTCATCCTCAAGTATATAACCTAAAATCATTATATGATCATTTATATCTCTTTAATGTAACTAATAATATATATTAACAATTCTGGATGTTTATCCACATTTCAAATTAACTTCCATTCATGAATGCAAGTAAAAGAATCATGAAAACCATGGAAGAAAATGCTTCTAAAACAATAAAATTGAACCTCTTAAACCCATAAGAAGGGACATGAATGATACTAATTAGGTTATAATAAACACATTACATGTATAGGAGGTTCTGTAGTTTTGAAATAATGAAGCTAAATTTTATTATTCTTGTCATTAAAACAAACTAAGAACACACTCGAGCATAAGGTAAGGAGTTTTTCATCTCACTTTCATTTTTGTGAGATTTTCCATTATTCGCCAATTATTTCTTGTATGTGTATATTTTTACTTACATTTGATATATAATAACATTATTATTTTTATATTAATTCTATTTAATGATTCATTTGAGGGTTATTATGTTCTGGTCATATTATTCGACCGATTACATTGTGGTAAGAGATTTCGTCTCAACTACTATTTTGTTGTGACTAACATTGTATTGTGCACCTAATAATCCATTTGTGGTGTACCTACTACCCATTTGAGATAAATTTTTATTTTAAATTATATTTTTATTAAATATCCATAATATCATATCATGGATAAGTTTTTTTGTCTAAACCGTAAACCATTTTACAAATGGTGTTTATTTGGAAAATTATTTTAACTATGGAAATATTGATGAATCCGTATAATCTACTCTATAATGATTTTGAAAGGGAATATTTATGTTGTATTGAATCAATGTATAAAGAATTATTTGGACATGTAGTGGTGGGTGGGGCCCTTTATAGCCTCTCGATGCATTGATAGGTCTCATGAGACAAATCAATTGGCAACAAACCCTTCGATTTTGCTTCTAAAAATTAGATGGGTTTCTACCCATATAACTAAACCGTTTTAATGCTACTATGGTATCATGTTATAGATAAATTATGTGTAGTTAATAATCGTTCTATTTATTCATTATCAATTATTACTATCTATGAGGTTTTCACTATGAAAAAATCTATTGATGCAATTTCATCAGATTATTAATGGTGTGAGTTTTTCATTTATTTACCATGCCATGGTAATTATGTCAAGTTTTTTACAATTCAGTTATTATTGATTCATGTTTCTACCATTTTTAACCCTTAATAATCATTTGAGCTCACCCCTTTCATTGTTTACCTTCAACAGGTGATGAAGAGGAGATCATTTATTGAGTTCCAATGGATGCAGTTTTTAGTTTTTGTTATGTATTGTATTTTGTAACCATTTACAATGTAATTTGAGTTAAATTTATGTATCTAGTATCTTCAAGACTACTAAACTGATCATTCCATTTTGTTTTTCATTCCTTATAACCATATTGATATAACAAGTAATTCACCGACTCCGGTCTAGAGGGGTCGGGGTGTTACAAGTAAAAATGAAAAATTGAGAAATTATTTTATCCCAAGTATATAACATCTTCTATATCTATATTTGTGGGATGAATTTCCAAAAAACCATGTGATAATCCCTTTATGGGAATTTGATTTAATTTTGGGCATGAATTGGATTTACTTATATCAGAAAAATATAAATTTCCAAAAGAGGGAAATTACCCTCTATATTAAGAATTGGCCTTTAATTTTATACAAGTGTAAGGAAGAGGATGGATCTCCAGTGCAATCATCATCTTAAGCATGGATATTATTTCTTTTTAAGCAAGAATAACTAGTTCAAATGATTGAGACTACAGAAAAGATCATCCTTTATAACATTTCCATTATAATATAATATGATGATGTGTTTACTAAATAATTTCTTAGTACTATTATCAAATTAGAGGTTTAGTTCTCAATAAAAATTATACTTGGATATTTTCAAATATCTAAGACTCAATATAGAATGTCCACTATTTAACTTGAGGAGCTGAAGAAGTTTCTATAGAATAATATGATGAAGGGTTTATATGCCGATGTGATTCAACATGGGGTGTGATAGTCCTCTTATTTAAGAATAAGGATGGTTCAATGTGCCTCTACATTGCTTATAATGAGATCAATAAGATCATGATAAAGAACAAGTATCATCTACCATGGATTGATGACTTGTTCAACCAGCTATATGGATCCTAGTACTTATCTAATGAAAATATTTGTTTGGGATATTATCAAGTAAAATTGAATAATGATATCCTCAAGACTGATTTTTTTATAGGTTATGGGAAACATAAGTTCATAGTGATTCAATTTGGTCTAAAAAATACTTCATTTTTATTCAAGAACATAATGAATAAAGTATTTATGGATTAACTCAACAAATTTTGGTAATTTAAATAGATTATATTCCTATCTAATCCAAAATAAAAGAGGATTATGAAGAGAATTTTAATACTATAATGAATACATATCAAAACGAAAAGTTATATGTGAATTACTATAAATACATGTTTTGGATGAATCAAAGAATATTCTTGGGGCATATTACCACCATCAAAGGAATATCTTTGGATACTTCAAAAATAAATGCAATTGAAGGATGGCCAAGATTAATATATTTTATATAGATCCATAGTTTCCTTGGATTAGATAGGTATTATAGTTGATTTGTGATAAAATCATTACGATATTAAAGCCCACTAACCAAGACACTCAGAAGGGAGTGAAGTTTTTCTGGACCTATGAATGTGAGGATAGATTTAAAGAGTTAAATAAGGGTATAATAACTAAAAATTTTCTCACATTACCCACCAGTGGGGAAGGATTTTTGATCAATAATAACATTTCACAAAAATTCTTGGGCTATGTATTCATGAAAATTGAAAAAGTGATTGCCTATTATTCCCTCGAATTAAAGATACATGAGAAGAACTACCCGACTAACAATCTAGAATTGGATGAAGTGACCATAAAATTGAATATTTTTATATATTATCTATATGGGGAAAAGTGTGACTTATATATGGATCATTAAATAATCCACTATATATTTATACATAAGGATATTAATAAGTACCAATGAAGGTGGCTAGAGTTAACCAAGTATTATGATTTCTTAATCCATTACCATTATGGGAAGGTGAAGAAAGTGGAAGATACTCTAGGTAGAAATGGTCCTAAAACCCTATACATGAAGTGGTTCGAAATGGATCCAATATTCATATACATGAAAAGTATATACAAAAGAATCATAAAATAAATTTTATTATACCTTTCTCAAAAAACTAATCAACCATATATTATTGATAGGATCAAGGAGGACCAAAAAAGTTAATGAGGATCTATAGATGATGGTAGTGAATATTTTGGAGTTCAAATTTTTTAAATATGGATTCATAATTTTTGGATCTCAGATGTGTGTCCCATAAAAACCAAACATTATGAGGTAACATCCGGATTATTCGCATAACTCATCCTTCTCTATTAATCCTAAAATAACTAGGATGTATAGATTTCTAAATAAAAAAAATCTAGTGGGATAATATGAAAAGGAATATAATATAATTTGTATCTTGATTCCTAGTATAGAACAATTAAAGTCTAAATGATAAATGTATATGGGTACTATTAAACCATTTCCGAAGCATTATGGAAATGGAAAAAATAAAAAATAGATTTCATCATAGGACTCCTTATGGAATCTAAAGAAAATAACACCATTTAGGTGTTAATTTATTTCCTTTAATATCTAGATAATTTCATTGATATGAAAGAATATTTATATATGGACCAACTCACTCAGATACATATAAAGGAAGTGGTAAGACTATATAGAGTACCACTCTCCATTATATCTGATAAAGATCCATGATTTATCTCGATGTTCTAGAGAAGCCTTTAGTGTATAATAGATATAGAGTTTAGTTTTAGTACTTCTTATCACCCTCATAAAGATGGTCAGTTTAAAAGTACTATTAAGACTCTGGAGGATATGATGAGATCATGATCAATGGATTTTCATGAATTTTGGTATCAACACCTTCCCCTAGTGGTATTCTCATATAATAATATTTTCCATTTTAGCATTCAAATGGAACCTCAAGAGGATCTTTAGGGGAGGGGGTTTTAAACATCAACATAATGAGATGAAGTTAGAGAGAGAAATGTTATGTGAACTGATCTTAGCCATGAGATTCTATAGAAGGATCAAACCATTCAGTATCATATGGAATCCTCACAAAGTTGGCATAAAATCTATGATAATAATATTTAATGAGACCTGATGTTTGAGGTCAGAGATAATGTGTTCCACCATATTTTACTGTGGAATAAAATCATGATATTTGAGAAGAGGGTGAAGATTATACAACATACATCACCCCCTTTGATATTTTTGATCACATTAGAGTTTTGGTCTATAAACTAGTGCTCCCACCTAACCTATATCAATTTAATGATGTGTTCTATGTATCTATATATAGGAATTACATACCATACCCCTAACATATACTAAATCTGGAGGTGGTACCCTTGGAGAACTATCTCTCATATGAGGAGTAGCCAATGAAGATCATAGATCGTATAGAAAGATATCTATGAAACAAGACAACTCCCATAGTCCAAGTATTATGGTAAAACTAGAAGTTTAATGAAGTAACATGGGAACTAGTAGAGGTTCTGAAATAGAAGTACCCATATTTGTTATAGTGTACAAAATAAAATTTTAAGGGTGAAATTTATAAATGGGGAAGAATTTAATGACCCAAATATTTATAAATAAAAATCCATTTTGAATGAATAGATGCCTTATTAAGTAATGAATTTATAGAAAACCCATGAACTAATTTTGTTATTTTAGATCATTATAAAACAAATCCTATCATCTTTAAATGGCCATTAAGAATCGTAACAATTAATAATATATCAATTTTATAGTGACCATTAAAATAAGTATATATTAAGGGTTATGATAAAGTCTAATTGACACAAAGAGAAGAATCAATGGACTCAACCAATAGGATTATACCCTATGAATCCCATTTATTGAGGATTCTAAGGGATATGTCATCATTATAATTTTCCCATGACTAAGACCAAAACAATATTTGACAATTAAAGATCAAGAGAAACTAGTTATAGTATATGTTTAAGCTTACGAAGATCACATCCCAAACCATGTTTGTCAAACCACCCTAAGAAAGTACCACCATCACACACCTTACCCTTAGAGAGTACACTATTGTAATAAGGGTTTATGTATTCGGACCCTATTAATATGGTTTTTTACATTATATTTTTAATAAAATAATGATTATATTTATCACTTTTCATTATTACTTTATATATACGATTATAAATTATTTGATGAAAATTATATTTTGATATGGAGAAACTAAAATTTATTTTTTGAAAAATATATGGTTTTAATTAAAACATTGTTTAATAAATTCAACAATTTTGAAATAAATTTTATTTTCATATAATATTCTTATTGTGTAATATTTTTTATATATAAAAAATAATATAATTTAATGAAGTCCAATAAAATCGTTATAAGGGTCATAAAATTTTTGTTATTGTAAAAACTAATATTTTTAATAAATGATGTTTTTTAAAAGAGGAAATTATTGTATTTATAATATTATTTTGTTAAAATAAATATTCTTTTTGAAATAAATAATAAATAATTATCTAATGGTTAAATTTTCATAATTTTCCAATACATTCAAAATATTTGGTAAAAAAAATATAGTATAAAAATATGGTATATGTTATGACTTAATAATAACCAAAAAGTGATATAACAAATTATAAAAAAGTAATAAATGAACAAATATATATTTAAAATTTAAAATAATGTGTTTTTAATGTTATTTAATTCATTTTATAATCTTTCAATGAATACTCCAAAACCTATACTAGATCTTAAGATTTTAAAAGAAATTCTTTATAAACATGGCTCACTTTCAATATATTTTGATGATATTATTTAAATATATTTGTATATTAGAATTGTAAAATATTTAAAACCACTTTTATTTTGTACAAATCATGGGAAGAAATCCTGGATTTTTTTGTTTTGATTATTTTATTATATAGAGTCCAAAACCGATGTGTGAAAATTATTTAAGAATTTCACCTTATTTTGCTGTATATACCCACCCAACCTCCCACTCCTCTTAACTAAAAATAAATTCCACACATATTTCTTCTCCCTAACCCTATCCATATCTAAATCCCTCCCAATGTGTTCCTGAGATTTTATAAAGATCCTCCCAGGCTTTTATAATTAACCTCTCAGGGTAAGATTTTCTATTCCTCATCCACTTTATTCAAGTACTTTATTTAAATTATTCCTTTTTATTTCAATTTTTTCATATTTACATATGTTTTTACAAATAAATTTACTTTAATTATGAATCAAAATTAATTATAGACCAACTTTCACTATCATTAAACCCTTCCATGAACCTTTATGTAAACTTGTTATGCTACCAAAATTATCTTGTGAATTTCCATGACAAACATTTGTGTTGTGTATACCCATCCCCATTTACAATCAAGGTTATTAAAATAGATGTAATTATCCTTAATTTATTTGGTACTTACATGTATATAAACTACGCTCGTTAATAATGAGAATAAAAGTGTTTAAATACATTTTTATGTTGTATGATCTTTGTGGAACACAAATGCATGTATGCGATATTAATGTGAGGGGTGGGCACAAAATTATATATCCCTAAAATTAATTGGGTAGTGTTTTTATTTAATTATATACCATGTGTGGTTCATGATATATTATCCTAATAAAACTATGATATTATTTATTGGTGGTTATTGTTGATTTTTTTTATGATTTCATATTTATATTGTTTTTACATTCCTATGTTGACTTGATGTTATCGTCTTATGTCATGATTTTATGTCCATGTTTATGATTCTCACCATTTTATGTCACCTTTATATGAATCTTTATTCACCTGTTTTATATCCATCATGTTATTATTTTATTACTCCCTTATCGGGATTTATAGTTCACCCATTTATTATATACAACCCCAAGTTATCCCATGAAGTATTAGAATATCAATGGATTTTTAGGTCATGTTATAGAGTTCTAAAAAATGACTTTATATCCCTATTTCAAGTTAATATGATATTTATATACATTCACAAACACACTGGGACTCTCAATATTATATGATTTTATTATGTCTAACATTATGTAATAAATCATGAGATAAGTTATATAAAAGTAATGGGTTGTCATACATGACCTCCTAAAATCCCATGATGTATATGTATGATATGATTCTCACCACCCCATTCATAATCAAAATATTGTTTCTTAGAATCATAAAATTTAATGGGTGAAATATCATCAAGATTAATAGTAGCACTTACATTATGAAAAATGTTAGGAAATCTAATATTGTAGTAATTTTCATTGATCTTCTCTAAAACTTGTAAAAACCATCTCCTCAAGGATAAGGTTTTGATTTACCTTACTCTAGAAATATCCCCTCCATAAATTTCACCCAAAACCAATCTTCAAGTTGAGGAACCATTTTTTATTTAAATTTATTGGTATGTTTGACTATTTATTCATTATTCTACTCAATGTTTGTCTTTAATTTTTCATGAAATTCATGCACAAAATTTACCCTTCTTTCACCATTAATTTTATAAAAATGGTTGGTTGAAAATGGAATAATATAAAGTGCTGTATATGGGTAAAATCCAAAAAAACATAAGAAGGAAATGTGTTATGAGTGGAATAAACAAACTAATTATAAGAGAACTCAATGTGAGTTAAAAATAATTTTCAATAGTTTTAATTGTTTCCAAGGAAAATATAGAAAATGAGGAAAGCATCGTATTTATAACCACTATTAAGCCATAATTTTGAGGGTGTAAAATAATAGAGAAAAATAATTTAGTTCCAAGTTTTTTCTGTAGTGTCCTCTAGAAGTGGCTAAGGAATTTGGAATCTAAATAACTCATATTTCTCTTAGGTAACCCAAGAAACCTAAAAACTTCCTTGAAAAACAATCCACTGATACGAGTTTCATAATTATTTTTAGAACAAGTAATAAAATAAACCATTTTAAAAAACCATTCCACTATAAAAAATATGTCTATTATCTATGATATTTCCCAAGATAATATGAGAAAAAACCCAATGAAATATCAACCCATGTATGAGAAGAAACATGAAAATGGGTTTATAATCCATGAAAAATCAATTTAGTTTTATCATGTTTACACACATTATAATTTCAACAAATCTTAATCACATCCTTATATGTGTGAAGAAAATAAAAATGTTCATAAAACATTGAAAAATTCATTTCAACCCCAAATTCTCTCTTTAATACACCACCGTGCCTTTATCAAAAAAGTATTTCATGTATTGAACAATATGGAATGAAAAATTTATTCTTCCTAAAAATAAATTCAACTCGTATGTAAAAATATGTTTCTCATGATTTTCACATTATTTTTCATATATTAGAAAAGTGAAGATCATTTTCATACTAGCTTTTCACTATTTTAAAACCATGTAATATAGTATGAATAGAAGTTAAAAGAGAATATCACTAAGATTAATCATCGAAAACAACATTTTATTTTTCTTATTTATGTTTAATGACATAATAATAGGTTTTAATTAATTCAGTCAATATATAATTCCACCTATTAAACTTTCCTTATCAATTTAAAAATTTTAAGATTTTATGATCCAAATGAATCATAAATTCTCTTTCCTACAAGTAATGTTTCCAATTTTAAAGTCATTTTGAGGGAATATAATTACTTATCATTGGTAGATTAGTTCATTGGTTCTCCATTAACCTTATCTCTAAATTAAGTGGTAGGATTAAAGTATTTCATTAAAACCACCCCAATTACTATTCCAAAGTCACCACATTCAACCTCAAATAACATAGAAAAATTAAGAATAATTAATAGATGAGATTTGGTCAACTTATCACTGAGTGTATAAAATTAATGTTATTTTAAGTATTCCCAGATCAAACTCATCCATTTATTAACCTATTCATTCAATATGGTGAAAATGATTAAAAATAAACTCAAAATCCTCTCGTAGAAGATTTAAATTAAATAATAACGTCTCACCTCATTGAAATTATTTTATGTTATGCAATCTCAAATCACATTCACCTTCTTATTTTCTACACCAATTTCATTAGATATTATAAAATTACTAGGATAAAATAAAATTTTAAAAAAATATACACTTTTTAAAGTTTATAAAAAACCTATTGATTCCTTAGATTCTCAAAAACATGTTTCAAATGTTAATGATGTTCAGTTATCATGTTAGAATAAACTATAATTTCAACAATGTAAAGAGCCCCAAATCTACCAATTAATGGTTAAAAAATGATTCATAATGTTCATGAATGCACATTGGGAATTAATTTGGAAAAAATCCATAATTTTTCATTCAAACAATGTCAAATTATTTTTAAATGTAGTTTCCCATCCATCTCACTATTTCATCCAAATTTGATAGTATCCACTCCTTTGATCAATTTTAGTAAAAAATCATGAACCACATAGTTCATCAATAATATCAACCAAAAAAGGACTGAGATTGTGATATTTATCATAATTTTATTATTTTCATGACAATCAATGCACATTATCTACATCTCATATTTTTTTGGAACAAAGATTACCTATACCACATAAGGAATGAAGTCTTCTCTCACAAATAATTTGTTATGAAATTACTACACATTTTCATGAATTTATTTAGTTTCCCCATGATTGGATTTATAATTTAGGTTATTTTAAGTGTTTCATTGAGAAATAATTCAATATATTGCTCAATACCCTTCATGGTAGGTATTAAATCAAGGATTTACTCTAGAACGAAATCACCAAGTGGTGTAATTTCATCTTCACTTTAGGTAGCACTATGAAAATATCCACCATTATAAATAGTAATAGTTATCATATTTGAAATTTATGAAGAAAAATATACAAATCCTTGACATTTAAATTATTTGATATCAAATTATTTAGTGAAAAACTTACCATATATTTCATCATTTTATTTAAAAATGAAAATTATTTTATTGGGTACCTACTTTTAATCAATTTTGTATTTATTTAACTATTTTAATGATTTTTAATATTTTGAATTAATATGTTGAATGAATCATTCTTTCCTTTAATGGCCTCTCAACTTTGGTATCCATGAGAATTAGATCCTCAATATCTAATAGTGTTTCATGTTCACTATGTCTCAATTGTCATGGATGAGTTCATTCATAAACCATTACATGATATCCTCTTACTCCTCCATGATATTAGACTAATTCATGATGTTATTTATCTCTTTTTGATACTCCTCAACAATCATGGTTTATTATTTCAGACCCTATAACTTGGGAAAAAAATCACAATAATAGTATCTTGAAATTAACCTCTTATGTATTAGTACTTTCATCTCATCCCAGGTGTGGATGAGTATTTCATCAATTCACCACTTAATCACTTGTAGTTCATCCCACCAAATAATATCTTAGTTATTGATTTTCACAACTATTGACATCAAATTTTTTTTCTTTGAATAATTTTGAAAACAAAAAAAAATTCTTAAACATGAAATCCCATTGCAAGTATGTTTTTGGATCATTATTTACTTGTAATGACGTAATAATCAGCTTTACGCCTCCAATATTATTAGTTCTCTTAAATTTTGGCAGATTTATCAATGTTTATAATTCATAAAAATAAGATAAATCTTGTTCTTCTTTAATAACCCCTCACCATGATGGTGGTTTATAATTCAAATGGTATTATAATTTTTCTAACCTCACATTCAACCATTGGAAGTTCTTGAATTTACATTATGAATATATAAATTTCCATTTCATTAGTGTCAATTTCTTCCCCCAATTAGGAATACTATATATACATTTTAATAAAAAAAATAGGGACATTTAACACCCCCAACTTGTTTACAGTTTAATATTTTTACCCATGTTTCACTCATTTTTTTAAATTACAACTCTCTTCTTTTTATCACTCCATTTTACTCTTATAATTTTCTTATTCAATTCTAACAAATCTAAAGGATCATTGAAATTATGAAAATATTTAATGATAATAAAAAGATAAAATTAAAAAATTATTCAAGATAAAGAATTTGGAAATAATAATAAAATTTATAAAAAAAATGATGATGAAATGCATGATTCAAGGTGTTGTAATAATTTATTAAATCCATTTTATTTTATTTTTTAAAATTATTTTATCTTTTAATTAATAATAAAAATTTAAAAAATGAATTTTTATGTATATGTATTAGAATATATAATTTGTAACTCTAATTGAAATCAAAGTGACATATTTGAGGATTTTAAAAATGAAAAATTCATTAAAGGAATTTTATTGGATACATATCACGATTTATAACTTGGATTTTAGTGATTAAAAATGGATACATATCACACCATGACCCCAATTTAATAATTAGTTTATTTATTTATTTTATTGTTTTTATGGTTAGGGAATTCTATTTTGAAAAAATGTTTGTAATTTTATTTAAATCTGTTTATTGCACAGTTAACACACGATTAGTGATAACCATGAGAAAACCATACAGTATGGGTCTGAAACATTTTTGAGTTAGTTTTTCAAGCTGGATAATGGTTTTTTATCTATATAGAAAAACTATACATGTGCCTAGGTGTATCCATTATGGGATCATGATTGGTAGATGGTTTGGAAAATGTGCGACCAAACTGTATGATGTACCAAGATATAATTGTTTGAAATTATAAAAAAACCACACTCACTTTTAGTCCTAAACTGAGCCCCTTCCTTTGAAACATATCCCTAACATGGTACATGAATGACCCCCCTCCTATGAATTCTCCATCATTATTCTCCCCTCTGATTTTAGGTGATGTTAGCATCACTTCATCTTCATATCCTTATTTCCTTTTTTTCTTATTTCCATTTCTTCTCCCCCGTCACTACACGTGACTTTAGAAAACCCTATGTGTATAGGGATATAATTTCATGTGGATTGGTTTTGTAGCTCATGGGATCTTCTCTTGGGACCTTCATCCTTCCATTCTGAAATATTTTTCATCATTTGTACTTATCCTATGTAGGTGTCTTCATGATTTTATTTTCTGATGAATTTTTTATGCCTTAATGGGTTTAAAAAATAATAATTTTATTAAATTTATACATGTTTTTTGAGTTCATATATAATGAAATATACCTAGTAATTATGTTTTCAAGAGATTTCAGTTGACTTCTAAATGGTTTCTTTTAGATTTTCCCCTAGCGATTGTCTATACTTAAAGGATAATTATATTTTTTACTTATAAAAAATTAATGGTAATTTTCTATAAAATATGAGCGTTTTAGTGTTGTTTGAATTTGTTTATATATTTTATTGGTTATAAAATGAGTTTAATGGGGTTTATTTATTTGGTATTTCTTAGTTGTTTAATATTATTAAGTTTACTTGTTCTAAAAGCATGTTATTCATATTTAGTGGTTATAAACATATAAATGGGAATAAATAAACATATATATGTATATATGTATATATATATATATACTCACATAATAATATGTGAATTTTTATATTTAGATTTGTGTGTGTGTGTGTGTTTATGTATATAACTCTAACGATAAAGAGAAAATTTGAAAATTTAAATTTGATACTCAATCATGGATTTCAAGAAATTTTTACATTGATTTATTAGGTATATATATATATAAAGGATTATTTGGAATTATTTTCATTTCTTTTATGTTTCATCAAGGTTTTTAAAAAAAATTAAATCCAAGTCATGATATATTTCATGATTAATTATATACCACATGGGCTTTCTTAAATGGTTTAATTGGATTGATGATAAAAAAGGGTTAAATGTACTTGTATTGTATTTAATAAATTGAATTATTTGTTGTGAGATGAAGAAATCCCACTTTTTAATTAAAGGAAACCACTTTGAAATGGTTGAATCACATGGGAAGATGAGTATCTAAGAGGGGGATACGAGATTAAGTATACTATTAGATTCCAAAACATGAACCAAACACTTAGACATGGATAAAGGATGTGGTGATATGGAGGGGAGTCACCACACTCCTTGGCCAAGATATGTACTCCTTAGAGGTTGGCTGGATGTGGTGTCATGGAAGGGCGACACCATCCAGCTTGGTCAAAGGCATGGTCTCCACATTGTTTAGCATGCACATTGAATTTTTATTGATTAAATCATAAGCTTTTTTGAGGATATAGGGTTCTTATAACCTTATATAACCTATGGATTCTCCCATGATGCATGTTTATGAAATGGTTATTTCCATGGTACATTATTTTGGTTGAAAATTGATTAAGTATATTGTTTATTTATATTTTTTTAAATAATGTTACTTAATTTCACTTATAAATTGTTTATAGTTTATTGTGCACTACTTTTGTATTAATGTTAAATACTTACCTTCATGTAATTAATCTTTATTTCCAACATGTTAAATAATGTTACTTGTTTTAATACTTATAAAAATCAACACTATTTTTATATAATTTATTTCAAACCAAAACATATGGAATGTTTTTATGAATGAAATACATGGATCAATTGGTGAAATCTTACTAGGATGATAGTGATCACACCCTAATCACACCACTTGGTGTTTATAGATGGAGTGGATTTTTAGGTTTAGATTTAGTTTTTGTTCACACATAGAGTGCATTGGTTGGAGGTTTTAGAGTGACCAGTGGTCACATTGGGATCTTGATAAAGGTATATTGGTTGTATTTTTTTCATTACAAGTCTCATACAAATCATAAAATTCCCTATTTAATTTCATTTATTTAGTCAATGATGTGTTATATTTGTGGATATGAAGAGATGGTTCTTGTAGTCTATTTTTATAGTAGGAGTTAGAGGTGAGTTTAGATATATTTATTTTTATTTTTATTTATGTTTTCCTACTTATAATATTTAAATTATTAATTATTCTATTTATCTATTTTTTTTGTGGATGTCTAATTTTTGAACAGGTAATGATGGAATTTATAGATAAATTACACAACTTATTAAATATTATTTATTGGTAAAAAATTTCCCCTATTATTTCTTATGTTACCTTCTATGCTTATCACTGGTCTTGGGGAATCAAGGATTCTACACATGTAGGTCCTAATCCATCTCAAGTGTATAGTAAAAGTGTGAAATAGGTTGAATCATGAAAAAGTGGTATCAGAGCCCATGATTTTTTGAGATATAGTTTCTCAGAGATCCTATGTTTTTGTTGCGTGTTTGGTAGATTAGAGATAAGATTGTTATAACCTGATAGGTAGGACTGAAATGAGTATATCTAGTACTAGTATATTCAAATCCATGAGTTTCTATGGGATATTAAGGTTTTCATTTTTAATTTTAATTTTCTTTATTTATCTTAATAAATTAAAATTTGGATTGATGTTTTATGATCCTTTTGTTTGTGTTTTGTGATCTATTTTTAGGTTTCAATCTTAGAGTGGATAAGGGAGTGGAACTAGAAATGCCCAAAACTCACAGGACTGATAGACCATATGGATCCCAAACTTATGGTTCTGAGAAACACTCAATAGAAGTGTTGTGTTTGAAAAATGGTTAATCAAACTAGGTGACCAAAAAATTCATGACCAATAGTTTTCTAAAGATTTAATTTTTTATTTTTTGTCTTTGTAAATCTTCTTGATTTGTATTGATCTTATTTTAAGGAATGTAGATATGATTTACGTTGATTTAAATGGATAATTACAAGGATACCTAGTTTCTAATGGTAAATGTGTATTTGGAATTCAAAACAAATGAGGGTTTATAAAAATATTGGAAGGGATTTGATGTTTTGTAACCTAGTAGGTGATATAAAAATATAAATTTTAATGTTTCATGGAGAAATAAAATAGATATTTTAGGTTTTAGAAATTTAAGTACTATTTTCTAAAATGGTTTCCAAGAAAATATTCATGATATTAAAATTGATGCTTTTATTTTGAAATGGGTTTAAATGGTGAAGTTATGTTTTAATTTGATGAAGGGAGTTTTTTTAAAAGTAAATTTTTTGATGATGGATTTTGTTAGACTTTGATGGTTTTGTGTAATGGAAATATATTTTAAAATTATTAAATATTTTTTATAAAATAATTAAAATGGAGGAAGTGTTTGGATATTTAGAAATGTTTTCAATGGATGAGGTGTGGGGTTTAAAGTGGGTTTTTAAAATGGAGCTTTAAGATTTAAAAGTGTAGATTTGTGTTTTTGAAATGGATAAAAAGGGTACTTTTGGTTTGTTTGATGTTTTGATCCTATTCTGAGTGGTGTTCATGATATATTTTATAAAATATTTGTTCTAAATCAAAATGTGGTATTGTATAGGGGTGATTATTATTTTTTATGTGGTTGATTGGGTCTTATTTTCTCTCTGATATATTGGGTATGCCTCTATATAAGTTACTATGCTTGGTTGGATATATTTTATTTTCATGTATAGGTTTTTAGTTAATCAAATTTTGATGTAATTCTTATTTAGGTTCATATCCTTTGGTTCCATTTTGGTTGTTTCATGTTAAATGTGATTCTTGTGGTTGTTATCATGCTCCGTTAAAATGGGTAGGTCTTTTGTGGTTTTGTGTTGTTGCATTTTTAATGTTTTTTTATTTTTGTTTTATACGATTGGAAAAAACCTTGGGTATATCTCTTGAGTAAATAGGGAGATTATTGAACCAGTTGAGATTACACACTAGTTTGTTTTGACCTAATTTTTATTGACATCACCATGGATTGTACCCTAAATCTATGTTCTTAAGATACATTTTCCATATTCTTTGATCCAATATTAGAACCCATTTTTCTTTGATGGGGTGTAATTGTTGTTTATTCCTCCTCTCCTTTTCAATTCTATTTAGATAAATGTTGATATGTAGTTTGGTTCCCTATGATTTGAATTTTTTTATATAATATTTATGTTTCACTTTATCTTAATGATCAGTTGAGTAATTTTTGATATGTTTCATATTCCTACCCATTCCTTTAGATAATTTATTACCTCTCTTGGTTGACTGTTTTCTTTTGATCGGTGTCTTACAATTTGGTATTTTTTGGATTTCATGTCTTTTAGATAGGTGCATATAATTATTATTGGAATTATGGATGTATTTTGGGAGCCCTACTTGTGCTCTTCATGGTCATAGTTTCAAGCCGTCTTTAATTATAAACCTTTGGGGATGCCCATTTTTTATTGATCCATCATATCAACAGGGGTTGTTAAAAGGTCAAGAGACCCACTATGGGTATCCATTTTATACCCAATTCCTTGGGGTGGTTGGATGTGAGTATTTATTTAGATATGTGTTGATACATAGTGGATTCTTCCATTCTCATAGGACTTTGAGTAGTGTATTATTGGTTGTCCTTCTGATTGTACCCCTTATATTATTTCTATTTTTTTTGAACTCGATGAATTCATGGGATCAAAAAGGGACATGGTGAAGATATCTATCACTCACCGACCCTAATTATAATAACAAATTTATTTATTTATTTTATTTTTCTAAAGGTTGAGTTCTTTTATTTTAGAAAAATGTTTTAAATGTTAAGAAAATATATCTATTTCACTGCTAGTACACAATTTTTTTAAATCATGAAATAGTTATAAGGCAAGGGTCTGAAAATTATAGAGCCTTTTTTCATGATTTGTGTATGGTTTTTCCAACAATTCACACCAACCATGTGTGTAACCAAGTGTATCCAGTAGAGGGTTCATATTTAGCACATGGTTTGTCCAATCATGAATCAAAACGGTGCGATGTACCCAAACCTAAAAATTTCTTAAAATCACAAAAACACAATCACTCTTCTTTACCCCTAAATCCCATCCCTCTCCCAATCATACATCTACCAGACACCACACACACAAAATCATCCTACGTGTAATGATCCCTCCTCCTTCTCCCCTAATATTAATGGAATTTATCCCTCTAATTTTAGGTGAAATTTCCTCAAGTTAGGGTTCCTTTATCTCCATATATTTCTTACTTATTTTATTCTTTCCATTTCATCTACCCCTCATTGTGTTCACCCTATACCAAACCCTAAATGGATTTGGGATCTAATTTTATTTGGATTGGGTTTGTACAACTTGTGATATTCTCTTGTGACCTTCATATCTCTATCCTTTTAGATTATTCTTCATTTATGCATTCCCTAGGTAGGTGTCTCCATGATTTTGTTTTATGATTACATGTTACGTGTGTTTGGGAGTTCCAAAATAACTTTTATTAAATTTATACATGTTTTATAAGTTCAAATTAAAGTAAATATACATATTAATCATTCTTGTTTACATTACTATTGATTTCCAAATGGGTTATTATGTATTTACATCTAATTTTTATATGTAGTTAAAGAAAAATTATATTTTTGAATTATAAAACATATATGGTAGTTTCATAAAAAATATGAGTGTTTTAGAGTTGTTTTGATTTGTTTATATAAATTTATTTGTTAAAAAACTTGTTTAAAGGGGGTTATTTGAATGGGGTTTCTTAGGTTTTTAATCTTATTAAGTTTACTTGGTCCATCCTCATGTTATTTATATTTAGTGGTTATAAACATATGCAATGGAAAAAAACACAAACACACACAAATTTATATTAGAATATGTGGCTTTGTGCACTAATATATATATATACATATCTTTGTGTGTGTTTGTGTGTGTGTGTCTATGTGTGTAAATATATAGGAGAATAATGACAATGAGAAACCTTGAGAATTTAAATTAGTTTCTCAAAATATATTTTCAATAAAATTTTATGCGAATTTATAAATTATATATATAAATTCCTAGTTTTCATGATTTATATTTATTATTATGTTTTATCAAAGTTTTTTTTAATTAATTAAATCAATGTCATGATAAATTTGATGATTTTTTAGTGAACCAACATAGGTTTCCATCCACTTGGAACCCAACATATCTCTCTATAGGGTCCAAAGGAAATTCTCGATCCCCCCAGGCTTGCAACTAGTACCTGGGCCTCATAGAAATCCTTTTGGGAATGATTTTTCCCAAATAAAGGATAAAAGATAGTGGTAAATAAACTAAGATTACAACATATACCATCCTTAAATTGGAAAAATATGAAATACCAAACATGTAATGAACAAAAAATTGTGAATATTCTGAATGGTTCATGACCAACTACACTGATCCAACCCATTTTGATCAAGGTAGATCATTATCTAAAAATGAATAATACAAAATGGAATATTTATTTACAAAATTAACCACTAAATATAGTTACATAGATGAACTCCTTGTATGATAAGACACTAACTAGAAATAATACCTAACCAAAAAAAATCACGATAATCCACAAACCATTTATATGAAACTGTTAGTTCATCACCACCACCCAACTCACCCCAAATTATCCTTAAGAAAAAACCACAATCTAGATGATTTCCTAAAACCTGAATATTGGCATGAACTAAAAATACCAGCAGGTCTCCACACATTAAGACTATTAAAATAATTTCATAAGGCAATTTAGAAATTATAGTTTGACAATATAACTAGAAATTAGTATTTCAAACATAAGCATATGGAAACAACTAACAAGTATATAAAGGCCTTTTAAAATAATAAACATTTTTTATTAAACTAAAAACACACACTTTGAAAACATTTCCATAATCATTATCCATTTCAAAACCACCCACCCATTAAGACTTCTACAAAATCATTTTTTTCTCTAAATAAATACAATCACTTCATAAAAATTTAACAGGTTAAAGTCCAATTTAACCCAAAATTACCAGTTTTAAATCATCATTAAAACCCAATATGTAAGAATTTATTTCAAAATTAGGTTTAAAAATATCATTAAAAACCATTTTCCCAAAATAAATGAAACAATCAAAGACATGTAAAGTATATCAAAATAGGCACCATAAGTCACAAGGTATGTAATAAATAAAAGAAAGATATGGGTTCCACAACTATATAAGAAAGGAAATAATAAAATCTTGGACTAGATAAAAACACCTAATGTCAAATATAAATCATGAAAATTAATGTTTCATTGGTTCAACCCTAGGATCCCTAATGTGAGACATGTCTAAATTTATCAATTTCACTCATGAACCAACTTTCAGTATATATTGCATCTACACTAAAAGCCACCTAATTATCCTACAAAAGCCTCAATGAAAATGGAACCCCCTCACAATCCTAGTTCCTAGCCTGAGTAAAGGGACAATAACATCATGTGAACCAACTAGTGTAATATAATAATAGACTTCCCACTTAGTACCAAAGTTCCCATGAATAATAGAGAAGGTAGGTGACATAACATGCATTCCAATATTAACATAAAAGGCATAAAACATTAAAATACCTCACCTCCAACACCCTCACAATGAATACCCTCATATATCTCATAAATAAGTGGAATTAAAAAGTACATTACATCAAAAGTGGATAAAAAAATCATCATATAGTGATAAAAAACCCACAAAATGGATAAAAAACTCAATGATAAATCAATAGGATCCTTTCATAACCATCCATTTAAAACTAAAAGTCCAAACAATCTATTAACATAAAAAATATCTTATAATTCCAATCCCTTTTAAAACTTTATAAAACACCCATTGATTAATCCTTAATGGTCCATTAAAATCATACACACCTTTTTTAACATTTTAAATCCACCCCTTTAACAAGTGGGTTTTTCTCTTTGAATTCCAAAATAATACCCAAGTCCACTTATTTCCATAAAGTTAATTATAAAAGGGCCATTAACCCTATTAAAATAAATTTGAGGTAAAAAAATAAATTTAAAGAGACATGAAGTTTAAATATAGGTTTTTCTTATTGGTAACTAAAATAGGATCAAAATACAATTCACATAATCAAAATCAGTTCAAAAGGATTTATAGGTATTTTAGATATGCTTAATATAAAAAACACCGCTTTTAAAACATAAAGACATGGAATTTAAAAGAGAAAATATTCATTATAAAATCAAAACACATTGAAACATTTTCAAAAATTACATGTATATCACATATATTCATAATTTCAACAAAAATTTATTTCGAAGTCACAAACACAATTTAAATTCCAAAATAAAATAATTTCATAGAAACAACTACTTGGAAGCATTGAAAACCAAGATGAAATGTGTTTCCTTCAATTGAGACCACCCAAATAGACAACATGACCTCCTATACAAGGCATAAAAGACAAAAACCCTTGTTTATAACCATATCCAATCTAGTCCCTATCTTATACAGATAATTATGGTTTTTAGAGGAAGATGAAACCTCAGAGAGAAGGATACAAGAATAGTGGTGGAGAAATGAGGGAATATTTACGTTGTAAATTCTTCAAAATATCCATATAAGGACCAAGAATCAATAGGCAGGGATGATGGAGATCCTCCTTGGATCCTAGGAGGTCAACCTATGTTTATGGGGAATGAAATAGAAGAAAAAACTTTTAATTCGAAGAGGTTTTTATGGTTAAATCATTTTTTATGTGATTCATGGAAATCCATACAACATGGCTACACAGTTTTCCAAATGATGTACCAACCATGATAAATCCATTTATTAGGAAAATATCAATTACATGGTTTCTAGGGTTCTCCACATAATGTGTTAAACCTTCAAAAGGAATGAAAAACAACCCTGTCTCCATGACACCACCCTTCAAATGGGCACCACACGATTACTCCAAACCATGTGTAGAACCATACAAGACCTATAAAAGCTCTAAAACTCAAAAATTCTATCCCAAATTTAACCTAGACTCATAATTTTACAAGATAAGATAAAATAAACAAGGTTAATAACTATAGCTACATGTGGGTACCATAGTTGTCCCCACCATGCCATTTTCTACCCCTATAATTTATATGGATGAAATAAAAAGGAGAGAAATAGAGAGAATTTTCCAAGGTTGATCAAAATAAAAATAACCACTCAACATGATCCGACCTAAAATGAAAACAACCATGATCTTAAAAAAATTATTTAACCAATAATCCATAGAAATATATGAATATATCCAAGAACAACCAAAAAAATAACCTCAAACTAGAAGTCCCAAGAAAAAAGGGAGGCCTAACATGGTATCCACACCATTTATAATTCTTATATCAAGGTGGAACCCAAGACAAATATTGAGATATGCATCCTCAAAACAACCAAGAAACCAAGAGAGAAACTCTCTCAAACCAAAATCACTTCAAACCCAAAATAAGGGAGAATAAACCATAAGAAGCCTCAATTAAATGACACGAGCTATCACCTCAGGCCAGAACAACTTAATATACTATATGGTTATAAACTGGATCACCCTCATATGGAAGATACAAAATTGAAAAATCCAAAAACCTTCTAGTATGAAAGATCAACTATTAGATCACCCATGCTAGTTATCCAAAAATTCATCAAAGGGCTTTCTCATGTCCAAACGATGAGAACCTCAAAATCTCAATAAAAACAATAGGAAAAAACCACCAATATCAAGAAAGGTTCTCCAAAATGAAAAGTAAAAAAAAAACAATACTCACAAAAAACCACGAAATATTGAGTAACACTAGAATAACAACATCCAAATCCAGCCTAAATGTATATTCTAAAAAGAAACCATCCACTAAATTCCAAGCAAATAAAATATTAAGCTCAAAAATATCAACTAATATTATAAACAAGAAACAAGAGGACCCAAAAAACCCATCCAAAAATGGATCAAACAAGATACCTATTTTGAAAACCCATATTAAAAAACTTCAAAAGATTACTGAAATAACTACAAAAGAGGAAAAATCTAGGAGGATTAAAATAGCAGGGTGTAAAATTCCCTGGATCCCTACACTAAAACCACATAAAAGATATTTTATTCCCATGAGAAGGACTATTTTCTTATGTACCCAGATTATCCTTTTTATTATCCTCACCCACTGGTTTATAATTGTTCTCATCTTATGCAACTAAGGAATAACCTGCTAATTTTTTCCTATATTGGTTGGATTCCACCAAAATGGACTTATTAAAATCCTCCTAAAAATTGTATAGTTAGACACAAGAATATTTAAACCAAAATATATCTGAAAAAAACTTATGAGGAAATGAAATTTCTTAGAGTAATTGACAACCATACTTGGTGAGAAGATGAAAAAATCAAATTATTAATTGACGTACTCCCTTAGTAATCAGTGACCTTAATGAAGGAGAACAAGCTCAAGTGCTCTATCTACTTTCACAGCCTTAGGAAATAAGTACTGGATAAAACCAATCTGAAAAACTCCTAAGACAAACCCTCTGATATATAAGAAGGTTCCATAGAATCCCACCAAACATATGTAAAAATGAAAAAAATCCCATGACAGATCTCACATATGAAGCTTCAATTTTTTTGAGAGAATTGAGGATCAACTCAATCCTTTCCAAACACTTTACCACATTCATTGATCCTTGATCACCATAGAAGGTAGGTGACTATTGATTCAAGAAGTCAAATATGAGGTCGGAGTATAAATAGGGTTTCACATCCACTACTACACTTGGTTCTTGGGTAGATACTTGAATTTATGAGATTTTTTTGGCCATTATGGGAGGTATACTATTAGAAACATGATACATGAACAATGTCAATTCATTCCTCAAAACTTTTACCAAATTATCTCATCATAAAAAAGGTTTTAATCCACAACATAAATCATTTAAATGAGACACATCACATTCACACCAATAAAAGAAATATTTATTTCTAAATCACCAACTTTTACTAAGGAATTTTGAAAACATAATCCACCAAGGCATGTGCCTAAAAATAGACAACCCAAATCTTTAAAAATAACCCAATATTGGTGGAATAAACATCACCAAAATAAGAATTTCACACAATTATTTTAAAATTTCATTCCTTTTTGAAAACAAAATCACCCAATGATAACTTATAAATTCTCAATTTCTTTTTCAAAAAATTATGTTAAAACATATTTTTTTAAAAATGAAAATTTACCCTAAAATACTTTCAAAACCCCCTTTTAAAATCAATAAATTCCAAGAATACCTAATAAAATAAATTAAAAACATAACCTTTTTAAAATTTTCTAAACATGAAAATGGAAACAACAATTTCATAAAACATTTCAGGAATAACTTAGGAAATTCCCAACACTAAACAATTCATAAATCTATGTTTGAGATTTATCTTTTCACAAAATACCCACATATTAAAAAAAGTATTTAAAATAAATAAGAACCAAAGAACCACCCAAAAACTTAAATAGGGTTCACAATAACCAAATTAAAATAACATAAGAAAACATTTCAATCCACCCATAACAAGTGAAAATCACTCTAGGAGGAACCTGAGACTGAGGGGAGACAAAATAACTGAATCAAAGAAAAAATAGGGTTATGAACAGTTTGACCACATGGTGGTTCACGCCCAAATTTACCCAAGAGAAGAAGGGTAGAACGGTCCTTGTAGTGTAGCTTGGGTTGTCGATTCCACAGAGACCTAAGAAGATACCTAAGATACACAACCTAAGGGATGGATTTTTGGCTATGAAGTGGCCAACTTTGGGTTGATTTTAGATGGGTTTAAGTGAACTATAATATACTTAAGTGAATTCAAATTAAAAGAATGAGTTGATCTTAGGTTATCAATCAGGGTGGATTGGACGTATTTTCTTTTAAATGCTTTCCAATTCTTCAATTTGAGATGGGTTCATTTAAGGAGATAAAACAACATCATCACTTACTGGTTTAATGCCTACACCCTTTAATACTAATCGCCTATACACTTGAAGGTTCAATGTTTCAAGCACTTCAAGGTAAAGGATCGTATTAGAACTTGAAGTGTGTGGCCTTAAATTCAACAAGGACGATGGAGTTTAAAAATCATCAAATAAAAATCCCAATTAAAGAAGTGAGTATACATTAATTTGGTGATAAATAACATCCAATCCAGCCCCTTGCTACTCCCTTGGATCAACCCATAAGTGGGTTAGCCCTCCATTGATCCCATGGTTTCAATGGAAGCGGAAAGTAGACTCATGAGGGAAGAAATGGAGAAGTAAAGAAAAAAAAAATAAAATGATCACTCCACCGTTGTGTGAATAATTTCACAAGGGTTGGTGTGAATAAATTCACACCTTGATCAGTGTAGCTTGGGTTGTCGATTCCACAGAGACCTAAGAAGATACCTAAGATACACAACCTAAGGGATGGATTTTTGGCTATGAAGTGGCCAACATTGGGTTGATTTTAGATGGGTTTAAGTGAACTCTAATATACTTAAGTGAATTCAAATTAAAAGAATGAGTTGATCTTAGGTTATCACTCGGGGTGGATTGGACGTATTTTCTTTTTAATGCTTTCAAATTCTTCAATTTGAGATGGGTTCATTTAAGGAGATAAAACAACATCATCACTTACTGGTTTAATGCCTACACCCTTTAATACTAATCACCTATACACTTGACGGTTCAATGTTTCAAGCACTTCAAGGTAAAGGATCGTATTAGTACTTGAAGTGTGTGGCCTTAAATTCAACAAGGACGATGGAGTTTAAAAATCATCAAATAAAAATCCCAATTAAAGAAGTGATTATACATTAATTAGGTGATAAATAACATCCAATCCAGTCCCTTGCCACTCCCTTGGATCAACCCATAAGTGGGTTAGCCCTCCATTGATCCCATGGTTTCAATGGAAGCGGAAAGTAGACTCATGAGGGAAGAAATGGAGAAGTAAAGAAAACAACAAAAATAAAATGATCACTCCACCGTTGTGTGAATAATTTCACAAGGGTTGGTGTGAATAAATTCACACCTTGATCCAACGGTATCAAAGTGATATTAAGAACAACATAATAATAGTAGAAGAAGAACTTTTATTAAGAAACTAAAGTGAATTGAACAACTTACATGTGAAAGACAAAATTGAGGCAACAAAAATGCAGCATAACATTACAATTGAACAAAGCATCCAAGATCCTCAACTCCTTCACCACCACTGCCTTAAATAGGCATTTTGGGAGCCTTGGGTCGAACCACCAACAGTACAAAGCATCTTAATTAATTTTGCTAGGCTATAGGTGGTGGAAAGCTTGTGGAATTTGGACTTTTTCACGTTTGACCCGAGGTGGCAGCCAGCTTTCCTTCAACGAACAGACGCGTCTGGAAGACCTTCTAGACGGAAGAATAAGCGTGGGCCATAGAAGAAGAAAATGGAGCTCCGGATGTCTTCTAACCGCCTGTAAAATTTTGGCCCATTTGAAGTTGTGGATTCCGAGATATGATCAAAGTAGTGGACTGTTTTTCTGGGCCGCAGAATCTGGCCCAGAATTTTATCTCTAACTTGGGCTGACTAAAAGACCAACATGGAGGCCGAATTAGCATTAACTCATGAAGAGTGATTTGTTCCTATACATTTTTTATAGCATCCCATGAAATGTGGGATTAATTGGGCCTATATGTTGGGCCCCACAGTCTCATCAGTGGGCTGGTGTCCAATCTGCCTTCTCCAGAATTGCTTCCTTTCATTGCCAGATATCTCCATCATCCTCCATGAATTCTCCACTGATCCCTGAATCAAACATGTTAATATTTATGTGTAGATCAATTTAAAAAAAATATAAAATTAAAATATGTAAAATTCAATTCCTTAAAATCAGATGAATCATTGGTTACTTTAAATGATGTTAAAAAATGTACCACATAATAGTGCATTTTAAGAAGGTATTACAATCATAATGTGAAATGATGTTCAAAGTGTAAAATGCACTAAAATGGTGTTTATGAATAATAAAGAACATGAATATTATATATATTACCAATGAATATTATCCTCATTTAGTGGCTAATCACACCCCCCAACATGAGTTTTGCTAGTCCCGAGCAAAATATATCTCATCAAAAATGAAATTTGAATTCCCTTTTCTAAAAACATTTTAATACACAATGATCACCAAAAAACCTTATACCAAACAATCATGAAACCCATCAAAATATTTTAATACAAGATATTTTCATAAGCAGATCCCAATCCCAAACCCATTCCTTTGATCAAATCCATCATCATTCTTCATCCAACTCAATTAGGTGTAATGATGTGTTGTGAATCACAATAGATATGGGGGTTCATTTTCATTCAAGGGGAAAATCATGGAAGCTCTAGGTGGAATCAAATTTAATCCTAATATGAGTATTCTTCATCCCTCTTTTTTTTTGATTTTTTTGCAATATTGCTATAGTAATTGAGATTGCAATTAATCAAATTAACCCATGTAGCAAGACTTTGCCGATGACTCCCAAACTCAAAGGTCTTAGGGCACCAAGTGAAACCCACATACTCGGGCATCATCTTGAGTTAACTTAATCAAAAACAAAGTCATATTACCATAAATAGAGATAGATTGAAAAACTCAGGGCTAGAAAACTCTGGAGTCACGATCCCCAAGTGCCGAAAGCCTCGCATTTTATCAATCCATTGCTCTACATGCAATTTTTTATTTTTATTTTTTATTTTTTATTTTTTATTTTTTAATAATTTTTATAAATTTTTTTTTTGAATACTCATATTATTCATAAAAATAAAACCATCCTATGCTATTTATTATGGGACCCCAAAAATTCAAATTAGTACCCCACAGTCTAGAGGACGTGCATTGTGGCATTTTTTTTATTTGGATGAAAATATAAACGATTAAATATCACATTGGACAACCACACTTTCCAAAATCTATGCTCATGAAATTATACAAGGATTAATATTAGAATCAGGGCATGCTAAATTATTTGATATTCAGTTTCAAAGTGTGCAATGCGTATTACCATGTTCAAAGTTAAAGGAATTTTTCCTTCCATTTAATTATTTTTTCAAATCATTCATTTTTTTTTACACAAAAGCATTTTTTTATTTTATCTCCCCCCCCCAACTTAAAATAACACTGTCCCCAGTGTTTAAAGAAATGAAAATTTAGAAGGGGTAGAGGAAGAGAATGAAAGTTCAAAAAGGAAATTGAAAATGAGGGCCATGGAATGAAATCACCTGGTGGTTGAAGATGAAGTTCTTGCTACTCCAATTTAGTCCTTTGATATCCATGTCGCTTGCAGAGTTCCCTAGTGGAAAAAAGAAAACAAACAAACAAAACAAAAGAGTATATATATATATATATATATAAGTAAAATATAAGTGTATATATAAAATAAAATAAACTGATGATACATTGTCTTCTTTTTAAATTTCCGGGTAAGGTATTACTCAAGGATCACACCACGTGACACGGATGAATATGGTGCTCCCCTTTCATACCCATCCATACTCATAATAGAAGAACAGGTCAACAGTTTATATATATTTTTTAATATAAAAATGATTAATTTAAATATAAATTTTATTAAAACAACAAAATGATAGGAAACTTAAAAACCATGGGTTGCCTCCCATGCAGCGCTTTGTTTAACGTCGTTATCTCGACATGAACCCCCCAACTTATCCAATACCAACTTTCAACATTTTAAGGACCACATGTTTCTCCACTTCTACTAGGTTGAGATTGATTCTATGTTTAGAATTTGTTTCATGCACAAACCTCTGTTCTAAAATGAGCAGGTAAATCCAAGGAATATCATAAATGATGGATTCAATTTCTTTTGTAGTATTTTCTAAGACATTATGAATAATCACCTCTTTAGTGGTTTCAAGATAAGAAATGGTTACAAATGGAAGTTTATGGCTATCCCCAATGAATGAAAATTTGACGGTGGATGGAAATTTCTTTTGTTCAAGTTCAGGTAGGCTAACACTTTTAGACCTAGGTTGGGACTTTGAATCAAACTCAATTTCATTTTCAAAATTTATCAACAGAATTGGTTCCTTTTGAATAGAAGATTCAACCACAAAATTGGAAAGATCAGTTTCAGGAACGGTTATGGACTCAAACTTTGTGATTTCTCTTAATGGTTCAGTGATTTGTGTTTTTGAAAAATCATCAATGGAGTTATACTTATGAGACTCAATCCATGATGTCAAATTATCCTCTTTTGAATCCAAAAAGTTAATTTCCTCCTGATTTAAATACCCTTCAAAAATTCCTTGATCCTCTTCATCAATCCCAAATCCAAAGGTTGGTTCTTCAATAAATTCATGAGAGGTTTGTGGGAAACTAGACACTTCACATAAGGTTATGGAAGGGACAGTTTGTATAGGGATGGTTTCCTCACAATTTTTAATGCTTTTTAGTTCTAACCTCAATGATGAAACCTAAAAATTCATTATTTCCATTTGTTGACACAATTTTTCAAGTAACGGTTGTGGATCATGATGGGTAAGGGGTTGAGAAATATGGTCTATTTCAGGTGGATAATTAAGTTGTTGGAATTGCACAGGAGGATGTTCATATTGGCTTTGTGGTGATTGAAACTCATTATATATTGGGATGTATTGTGGATAAAATAAATAAAAACATTGTGATTCAGTAGGTTTTTGATGATCCCACAAGTAGGAATTAGGATGGTCATTGTACGTCGTACATGAGGTTGGGTGATCAAAGTACGGATAGGTTTCCCATGTTTGGACTTGTTCAAAATTGACTTCCATAGGAGTGAGGAGTGAGAAAAGAGAAGTGGAATGAAAAAAAAGGATGATAGTGTCTAAGATAACTTACTTAGGTCCCCGGCAATGGCGCCAAAATTTGGTTCACGCACAAATTTACCCAAGAGAAGAAGGGTAGAACGGTCTTTGTAGTGTAGCTTGGGTTGTCGATTCCACAGAGACCTAAGAAGATACCTAAGATACACAACCTAAGGGATGGATTTTTGGCTATGAAGTGGACAACTTTGGGTTGATTTTAGATGGGTTTAAGTGAAATCTAATATACTTTAGTGAATTCAAATTAAAATAATGAGTTGATCTTAGGTTATCACTCGGGGTGGATTAGACGTATTTTCTTTTTAATGCTTTCAAATTCTTCAATTTGAGATGGGTTCATTTAATGAGATAAAACAACATCATCACTTACTTGTTTAATGCCTACACCCTTTAATACTAATCACCTATACACTTTAAGGTTCAATGTTTCAAGCACTTCAAGGTAAAGGATCGTATTAGTACTTGAAGTGTGTGGCCTTAAATTCAACAAGGACGATGGAGTTTAAAAATCATCAAATAAAAATCCCAATTAAAGAAGTGATTATACATTAATTAGGTGATAAATAACATCCAATCCAGCCCCTTTCTACTCCCTTGGATCAACCCATAAGTGGGTTAGCCCTCCATTGATCCCATGGTTTCAATGGAAGCGGAAAGTAGACTCATGAGGGAAGAAATGGAGAAGTAAAGAAAAGAACAAAAATAAAATGATCACTCCACCGTTGTGTGAATAATTTCACAAGGGTTGGTGTCAATAAATTCACACCTTGATCCAACGTTATCAAAGTGATATTAAGAACAACATAATAATAGTAGAAGAAGAACTTTTATTAAGAAACTAAAGTGAATTGAACAACTTACATGTGAAAGACAAAATTGAGGCAACAAAAATGCAGCATAACATTACAATTGAACAAAGCATCCAAGATCCTCAACTCCTTCACCCCCACTGCCTTAAATAGGCATTTTGGGAGCCTTGGGTCGAACCACCAACAGTACAAAGAATCTTAATTAATTTTTCTAGGCTATAGGTGGTGGAAAGCTTGTGGAATTTGGACTTTTCCACTTTTGACCCGAGGTGGCAGCCAGCTTTCCTTCACCGAACAGACGCGTCTGGAAGACCTTATAGAATGCCGAATAATGGTGGTCCATAGAAGAAGAAAATGGAGCTCCGGATGTCTTCTAAACTCCTGTAAACCTTTGGTCCATTTGGAGTTGTGGATTAAGAGAGATGATCGAAGTAGTGGACTGTTTTTCTGGGCCGCAGAATCTGGCCCAGAATTTTATCACTAACGTGGGCCGACTAAAAGACCAACATGGAGGCCGAATTAGCATTAACCCCTGAAGAGTTATTTGTTCCTATACATGTCTTATAGCATCCCATGAAATTTGGGATTAATTGGGACTATAAGTTGGGCCCCACAGTCTCATCAGTGGGATGGTGTTCAATCTGCCTTCTCCAGAATTGCTTCCTTTCATTGCAAAATATCTCCATCATCCTCCATGAATTCTCCACTAATCCCTGAATCAAACATGTTCATATTTAAGTGTAGATCAATTTAAAAAAAATATCAAATTAAAATATGTAAAATTCAATTCCTTAAAATCAGATGAATCATTGGGTACTTTAAATGATGTTAAAAAATGTACCACATAATAGTGCATTTTAAGAAGGTATTACAATCATAATGTGAAATGATGTTCAAAGTGTAAAATGCACTAGAATGGTGTTTATTAATAATAAAGAACATGAATATTATATATATTACCAATGAATATTAGCCTCATTTAGTGGCTAATCACATGGGTCATGTAACTATGCACCAAACAAAATACATACTTTTTGATTTTGAATATCCTAAACTACATGGGGGATGCATGGTTTTACAAAATGTGAAAACTAATGGTATAACTTAAGTTATTCTTTATTTTCACCATAAAACAAAAAAATGATCCCAAAGTCACTTAAATTATCAAATGGGATAAAACAAATCATCAATTAACATGAAAATAAATCATAAAAAACTATAAAAAAACTCGAATTCATAATTAAAAACCCAACTTTCCTTGTAGTTTGAGGCTTAGTATAATAAAAATCTAGCTAGAATCTCTTCAAACTTACCTCTCAAGCCCTAGTAACCTCAATTTTCTTTCTACTAGGACATCCGCAAATAATATAGTGGTAATTGAGAATATTAGGCTCTCATTAAATATCCCAAATCTCTAATACCATTTTTTAATGGACCAACCTAGAATTCCATCCACTTAGAACTTACTCAAGCTTTTCACAGGGCCTAAAGGTTATTATCGATCCTCATTGGCAAGAAACTAGTGCCTGAGCATCATAAGAGTCACTTTAGGAATGAGTTGTACCAAATTAGAGATAAAATATCATGGGAAATCTATTGATATCCTTACATGGACCATCCTTACATTGGATGAATATTCCATAATAAACAAGTGAGGAACCAACATAAAAAAAAATTCTAAACATGTCAGGAATAACCACACTGATGCAACCCATTTTCATAATGATGAAACATTATCCAAAAATGAACAATAAAACATGGAATAATTAGATACAAAAGTAACCACTAAAATCATCTACATAAATAACCTTCTTTATCGATGAAACACTAACCATAAATAAAGAAAAACCTCAGCAAACTCGATATAAGCCTAAAACCATATCCATGAAACCTCAGGTTGCTCACCACCACCCAAATAACCCCATGTTATCCTCAAGGAATAAAATTGAAATCCTAATAGACACCAAAAACCTAAAATATACATGTGTGTGATAAACAAACTAGTAAGTTTCCTCCCATTGAGACTTTTCAAATCATTGCGTAAGGAAATTCATAAATGATAGTCTAAAGATATAACTTGAAAGTAGGATTTCAAACACAAGATTTTTAAAACAACAAAATAGTTCCTAAAATCCTTACAAAAAATCCAAATTTTTTCTTAAACAAAAAAAAACATGATTTGAAAAAAACACTAGAGTAAGATATTTAAAAACCACAAACCCATTAAACATCGCACAATCCAATCATTTTTTTCTTTAAATGAAACAATCAAATCATTAATATATACCCATTTGAGCCCTTTTTAAAGAAAAAATCCCATTTTAAAATCCACTTTAAAATAGAACACATGAGTCTTTATTTCGAAATGGGTTTTCCAAACATATTTGAAAACCAGTTTTTTCCAAAATAAATAACTCAGACACAAAAAGTTCGACCATAACAATGTGTGAACCACAATTAACATATAATATAACAAATATAAGTAAGATATAGGTTCCAAAACAATATAAATATGGTAAATGATATAATTTATCTTAGATTAAAACCCTTAATTTCAAATCTAAATCAAGAAAATGAATGATTCATTGGCTCTACCTTGGTATACCCGACAAGATGAATTTATAACATTATCAATTTCATTCAAAAACCATCTATCATCATATGATATTTCCAAACCACAGGATAACCAACTATCCACACAATCCTCATCAAAATGGAACACCCCATGTATCCCTATTTCTTAATTAACTAGAGATATAGTAGAAGTGTGCGCACCAACTATTATAATATAATAATTGAACTCCCACTTAGTACCAAAGTTCCCATGACCAATAAAGAAGTGATGTGACTGAAAAATCATGAAAATATTAACATAAAATTCATAATAAATTACTATTTTTCACCTCTAATACCTTCATAATTAATATCCATATATACCTCATACATACATTACATTAACAAGCACATTACCATAAAAGGGGATAAACAAACATCTCATAGTGATAAAAAACCCACACAAGGGATAAAAAATTCATAGGGGTAATCAAGAGTGGTCTTTTATAACCAGGCATTTACAACCAAAGTAAGAAATAAACCATTACCGAAAAATGTGTCTCATATTACCAGTCCCTTTTCACATTTTATAAAACACCACTTTAGAAATCCATAAAGATTCATTAAAATTATTCATGTATTTTTAAAATTTTTAAATCCACCCCTTTACCACATGATTTTTATTCTTTGAAAAATAAAACAAGGCCCAACACAATCCATTTCCATTAAGTACATATTACAAATTCCATTCTTTAATTTTCAAAAGGGGTAAAACACACACTCATTTTAAACCAAAATTTAAAACTTATTGAAGAACATTTTTTAAGATCAATTTGAGGTAAAACCCAAAATTCAAACTAATTTACATTTTAAAACATAGTTTTAACTCATTGAAAACAAAAGCTAGTTCAAAATAAAACACAATTCATCAAAAAAATTCAAAAGTCCTCATAGAAATTTCACATATGACTAGAACATAAAAATATTCCCTTTGAATATGAAAATATGAAATAGAAAGAGAAACTCTTTATGCTATGCTCAGAACACATTAAAATGGTTTCAAATCATCACATGGATATCAAATATATTTATAATTTAATCAAAAAAAATTTATAAAGAATAATCACACTTTTAATTCCAAAAAGAAACAATTATATATAAACACCTATTGGGAGGAAGAAAAATCTAAGAAGAAACATGTCACATTCAATATTTCCCTCCCAAATAAGAAATAATACCTTCTCTATAATCCATAAGAAACCAAAATCATATTTTTCAACCATAACAAACCTAATCCTGAGCATACACAATAAACTAGGGTTTCAAGAGGAAGAATAAACCTAGGAAAGATGGAAGGACTATGAGTGTAGGATAAAAAAGTGGGAAAATTTAGTTTGTAACATCTTTAAAATCATCAAATTAAAACCAATAATCAATATGGATGAAGTTCGGAGCTCTTCCATAGATCCAAATGGTTAGAAGATGCATACGAGAAAAGAAAGAGGAGGAAATACTTCTAATTTTTATAGTGTACTTTTTTCAAGTAAATGTTTAAGTGATTCTATGAAGATTACATAATTTGGACATATGGTTTTCTGAACCATGTATAGGAAACTTCTTAGTACAATTACACTCATATTATTTCTGGGGTGATCCGAATTGTTTGAAAAATTATATGGAATTTGTGACAAATGGATCTGTCTCTATGATACCACCCTCTAGATGGGCACCACATGATTACTATTAATTGTGTAGGTAAACCATGCAACACCTTTAAGTCCTCCAAAACTCCAAAATTATAGCCAAAATTTTATTGAGACTCATAAATACCAAAGATAAGATACAACAAAGAAATAATAAATAAAATTAAGAAGTAAACTGACATGTGGTTAGTATAATTTATCATATTACACATGGTATTTCTTAAAAATATCCTTGTATTTATGAGAAAAATGGGTTAAAGTGGCATGTTTTGTATTTGATAAATTGAATTGGTTATGGTGGTTTAATGAAATAATCCTTTTTATTAACATGTGACCTCTTTAAAATGGATAAATCACATGGGAATTTGGGTATCTAAGAGAAGAACACTATATTAAGTGTCCTTTTATATCACACCCCACTAAATAAACACTTAATCATCGATAATTATCATGTGGTCATGGAGGGGCATTTCCATAAAGAATTACCATGACATTTACTCCTTAGTAATTGGTTGGATATAATATCATGGATGGTCAAAACCATCCCTTATGGCCAAAGGAATGTTCTCCTTAGACTTTAATGAACACATTGGATATTGAATTATTAGATCAAAAGTTGTTACAAGGATCTAGAGTGTCCAATACCTTAGATTACCTAGGTATTCTTCTGTGGAACATGTTTATGAAATGGTTCCTTCCATTGAAATTGATTTAATTTTAAAATTGTTAAAGAATATTGTTTGTTTTCATTTAAATTTTTTTAAAATATATTAATTTATTTCATTTATTAAAAGTTTAATGTTTGTGTTTTTCACCTTGTTTATAAATGTTAAAGGATTTTATTCAAGGAATTAATATTTATTTCCAATTTTCCAATTTATTTTACCTATTTTCTTATCATTAAAAGTAAAGAGTATTTTATTATAATTTTATGAAAATTTCAATCTTTGGATTTTTTTTAGAAATTAAATTCTTTGACCCATTGGTGAAACCATACTGGGACATTTTTTCTCATACCCTACACAAAATTCTAAATGTGTATAGATTATGTGGCTCTTATAAGTTTAGATTTAGTTATTGAACACTTGAAGAGTATGATATTTTGAGGTTGGAGAGCTTCCTATGGTCACATGGGGATCCTAATCCAGGTACGGTTGTTTTATTTTGAGTTTTAGAAGTCTTATCCAAATCATCCAATTACCTGATTATTTTAATCTATTTAATTAGTGGTTGATTATATATATGGTGATTCAGATATTTATTTTAGGGGTTATTTCTATGGTGGGAGTTGAAAATGATCTTATGGATATTTATTTTATAGATATATATGTTTTTTACTTCTTGTATATTTTAAATTTTTAATTGTTATATTTATATGATTTTTGATGTGGATGTCCAATGTATGGACAAGTCATGAAAAAATTTAGAGTAAAATTCCACTACTTATTTAATATTATTTATTGGAAAAAATAATCCCCAATGATTTCTTGTTATGAATTTGATGCTTGTGATCATCTTGGGGGGATCAAGGACGCCCCTAGGGTATATCCTAGGTTGCCTCAAAAATCCAATGGAAGGATGAATTTATTTGGATCATGATAAGCTGAAAATAATCCTATGAACTACAATAATTATTTTTAATTCAGTTAGAATAACAAATAAATGAATTTTATAAATAAGAAATAAAATAGAACAAAAATGAAATCAACCCTATTTAAATAGAAATAAAGTTAAATGAATAAATATGAAAGATAAAACCTGATTTATTGCTTGTGGAATCTAATACCAAATGATGCACAAACCAAGAACTACAAGGAAATATCATAGGAACCTTGTAAAATGGTCATATACTGATCACCCAAATATCTAAAAGAAAATAATATCATCTTAAGTATGGTGGAAAGAAATAATATATGAGATATAGTCATGTCAGAACCCAAAGAGAACATTTATCTAAGAACTATATCAACATGAACCACAAAAGATGAATAATAATTTTATAAGTCATATAATCAAGCAAGAACATAATGGTTTCAAGATAAAATCACCATAGTAACAATATATTCATTTATTAGTGAATACTATACAAAGAGTGTGTCTATTTATATACAAAGATTATGGAAATTTTTAACACCTAATTATCATAAATCAAAAAAGCCTAAATTATACCATTGAAACTTTTTGCATATGTTCAGGACTTTACTAAATAACTTTCACACCAAATTTGTATTTAATGAAACCATCAAATAATTTTTATAAAATAATGCCATAAGTCATTATTTTGTACCTAAACCATGAATTTTAATGGTCCATTAGAGGATTATAATACATATTCATAGAACCACATGATTTTAGCTTCTGATAGCATGGTTGAGTCTTTCTTAATGCAATTGTTGGCTTGAATTATTCCCTTCAGCATGTTCATAGGACCTTACGATGGATATTAATAAAAATTTCATATATGGTATTCTACATTATTTTAATTAGGTCTTGTATAATTAATCCTCTAATACCTTTCAATGAATATTATGCTTTTATGTACCTTCTACCCTCCCTGTCATGTCCTTCATAAATTCCTTGATTCATATGTATGCCATGATTCTCATTAGTGTATATATATACATGTATGTATATATAAACATATATATTTTAAAACAAACATATGTATGTATGTATGTATGTATGTATGTATACTAATAAATATTTATGTGTGTATGTATGTATATACATATATTAATATATATTTATTAAATATTCCCAGTGATAATTTAAATTTTTAAATGTAAACTTCTTTTAGAATTGTGGATGTTTCTATTAGAAATTAAAATTTCAGAATAAATTTAGATTATAAATTAGAAATAATCATTTTAAATTTAAATAATAATTGGGAATGGTTCCTTTGAAAATCAAATTTTTAGTAAAAATATCCATTTCCAACTGAAAAATTTCACAAAGAATTTTCAATGAAAATTTCCACGAAAATTTTAAAAGCATTAATTAAAATTTA
Source organism: Viscum album (assembly GCA_963277665.1). Classification (NCBI taxonomy): domain Eukaryota; kingdom Viridiplantae; phylum Streptophyta; class Magnoliopsida; order Santalales; family Viscaceae; genus Viscum; species Viscum album. The sequence goes on from OY728132.1 coordinate 471,955,154, forward strand.
AATAATGAGTAGAAATATCGATTAAAAGCATGAAATTTTGTCAGATAATTTTAATTTAAGAATTTATTAAAATTTTATAAATTTCAATTATAACTATTTAGAATTACAATTAGTATGCGATGTATAAAAAAATGCTAAACATTTCTCGAATAAATTTTAAATGTGTGTATATAAAAAAACTTATATATAGATTTTCATTTAAAATTTTCAATGAAACATTATGTGTGATTACATAAATTTCATAATCAAATTTATAGTATAAAATTTTCGTGCATATTTATAGAAAAAAATTCCATTGGAAGTTAAAATTAAAGTATAAATTTCCACTGAAAAATGGAAATTTCCACTAATATTTGAAAATTTCAAAATTGAATTTCAATTTAAAATTTTAGTGGGAATTATGAAACTTTTCATTAGAAATTAGATTTTGAATAGAAATTTCCACCTGTAAATGGATCTTTTCACTGTAATTAGGGTTGTGTAATAATAATTAAATTGAACTAAACTGAATGAACTAAACTACCTTAAACCAATGTTTTTCCATTTAAATCAACCAATCAGTTCAATTTTGTTGATGAATGATTTGTATTTCAGTATTTATATTTTTTTTTGGAATTCATAACCTTAACCATTATTAAATTAAACTAAAAAATTAAATAAGTATATAAATTATCGCTAAAAGTAGGAATGATGATGATATTTCTATGATAACAGTTTAATATAACCTAGGAAAAGATTTATTTTTCATTATAATGAAATTTTATGAACATATTGGATATTTATATGACAATAAGTCATTAAACACACACTTTATCAAATCTCTTTAAATCTTTTTTCATGTAACTGGATTGATTTTTATCTAACTATTTCCTTAATTTCAATTTTTAGTTTATCATTTTTAGAGGTATTCTTGATTTTTTTATTTTACATTGATCTTTACATTATCTTAAATTTCTTGGCTCTAAAATTTTATGGTTTTGTCATTTTTTTAATTTATTCTACACCTTGTAATTTCTTTTCCATGTTTCCGTAACTAGTCTAAATTCATTTTAACAAATATAAAAAAACCTATTTTGTTTATGTTGGTTCTGTACTAGTCATTGGTTGGTTTCATCTTTCATTTAAGGTGTTTTATTCAATCGATAAGTTCAAAACAATTTCCTTAATTTCTTTTAACTAACCCTACACAACACAAACAATGATTTTCATAGATAATTTCCATTTAAAATTAAATAATGTGATGAAATTTAACTTATAATTTTTTTCAATGAATTTTAATTAGAAATATATATTTAAATTTTTTAAAATTCCTTTTAAAATTTAATTGAATTTAAAAATTCATCAAAAAATTTTACTATGATTTTTTATAAAAAATTTCTATAGAAATTTTAATGTTTTCATTGAAAAATATATTTAAAGTATAAATTTCCGCTAGAAAATAGAAATATTTAGTGTAATTTATAAGTGGAAATTTTCACTACAAACTCCTTGTTGAATATAAATGTAAATCTATTTGTATGTTTTGGTGTAGACATGAATAAATTTATAATGGCATGAAAAGGTCAATAAACACAATCTAATGCCTAAAGGTTCTTATATAAAAATAGATTGAAAGTATTATACCTATAAATGTGGATATGTGTATATATATATCTATATAACAATATATATACATATATTATAATTGTGAAAATATAAATTAAAATAAAGAACCTAATGGGACCTCCTCGTGTAAGTTAGAATTTTACATGCCATTTTTTAACCCCCCAACCTATGGGCTCTTTTATTGATGGTCTATCTCAAAAATACGTTTTTATTGATTCAGATATAGATTCATGGGGATCTATTTTAATTCAAGGAAATACAGAGGATAAGGAGGCTTGGTAAAAATATAAATGGTTTTACATGAAGTATTAAAACCTTTATCTTCTTGGGATTTACAAGAAAAAAATATTCTTACCAAATGTATTAATGTTTGAAATATTACCATGGATCAAGGCTTTTGAGTATGGGGAAAATCCTTGAATTTTTGATGGATTGCTCTCAAATTTTCTATATTTGACTATTAATTTTTTGTGAAGTTTCACCTGGATCACATTAATCATAAGTGTCTTTTATGGGAAGGATAAAAGTTTGATAATGTGTTTCCCTCTTTTTTTTGAAACTTTTGTATTAAGGTATTCTTTCATCACAAGAAAGGCTTTATGCATTTTTTTTGTTTTAAAAAATTATAATTAAAATATTTTTATATATATGTATAAATATAACATAAGAATACATTCATACATATACATGTAAGCACACAAAAACACACATATAATTGATTTAGTATATATTTATTAAGGTCATTTATGGCATTTTATATGGGTGTAGAGATTCAATTTCATCATTTGGGAGTGTACATTTTCTATGTTTTCATGATTGGTTTGCTTGTATAAGAGTATGGAAGTTCATGTAAAATTGAATTTGAAATCCAGAATTGAAGTTATGAGTTATTATTGATAAGCCAAAAGGTCAAATGATCATATAAATACTTTGTTTATTTTTGAGAGGTTGAATCATTAGATAAAATTTTAATGATAAATGCATGGATTAATTTGGTTGTTTTTTATCACCACAAACTCACTTTGTTTTGTAATTCAATACCATGTGTAAAAACTAATTACAGAACATTAAATCAGATATATTAAATATATTATGTTCTGGTTCAACCATAAAAATTGTTTCATGACCATAATTTAAGATTTTAATATAAATTGAAAATCGCTAATCCTTGTGTGATAAATTAATATATCTCAGACGGTGTTTTAATTTTTATTATAAGAGGAGGGGGAAAGAGAGATGATAATGAAATATCAAATTAGTATAATATCATTATATTAAAATTAATGTATTATAATTATCATTGACTATTGATTAGGAGAGGTGAGGTGAGAGAAACAATACAATGTAACTTTTAAAAGAGATTGAAAGAAAAAGGAAAAGAGGTCTACCTCTTGAGTAATTTTCATTGAGAACCCTATGAATGCCTTTGGTTTTGGCATTTTAGTGATACCAAAAGGTCTTGGACGTGTGGTAGGGGCATGGTAAGAGTATTTGTTAGAAATTATTCAAGGATCAAATCTTGAGTGGTGCCAGTGGAAGAGGGGGTGAGGGGTGGTTCTTATAGTGGAGGAGATGAGGGGTTTTCCATTATTTTAATCATTATTTAATTATTTTAGCTCAACAATATGAATAGTCTTGATTCTTATGACAAAAAATTGTAATAAGTGCATGTGAGTTTATAAAAATATCCATTTACATCATCCATGACTCAAGCATGATGCTTAAATTTATTTATTTAGCATATTTTATAAATTAACGTATTTTCACTATTCACCAAAACTCAAGTTCAAAAAATACAAAAAATTCACCCTTACCATTTTATGATGTGTAGAATAAAAAAAGATAAACTTCATTTCATGAAAATAAGTTTGTAAAAAAGATAAATTTAATTTTTAATTATAGACACCATTTACTCAAAAAAATACAGTTTTTAAAATTATAACTCTTTTTATAATACCCTAAAAATTAACTATGGTCTCATTAAATTATCCCAAAATCATAGAACAAATAAATATTTATTTATGAATACATTTTATGAATTATATTTTAAATTAATTTTTCAATTATCTTTCAAATTAATTTATTAATAATGAAATTGTAATTAAATATTTATTCCCCCCCAAAATACCAACACCTAATGAGTATTGTTTTAAAAATTAATTTTCATTTATAAGGTGCATAAATTTTATTTATACTTACATGGGTGAGGTTAATATTCTTAAGGGTACATTACTATAAATATGGGTCATGTTATTATTCATAAGGGTATATTAACATTTATAAGGTTCAAGTTACTATTCAAAAAAATTAAGTTGATCCTATTAGACTCTAAAAAAAATACTGATCAGAATGGTGTATGTACGTTTTTTGAAATTAAAATAATAGAAGAGGAAAATTATGTTAATTTTCAAGTTTATAAAAAAGTGTTGCTTCATAGTGACTCTGTGCTTTTCGTATGTAATCTATCTAATAAATTTAAATTATTTTAGAAGAACATTCCTTAAAATGTTGGGGTGTCATATTAATAGTGAATATAATCGTAACATAATTTAGTATCTATCAAAATAATTATTATAGTAAATATGTGTATTATTATTTAAAATATTTAATTAAATAATCTATTTATAAAATACATATAGTCACATTAAAATATTCTTTTGCACAAAATAATAGTGTAAAATAGTATTTGTTTTTTAGAATATTAAATAATTAATTTGAAAGCTATAAATTATAATTATTTATCCGTATTATTATTAATTAAAACAATTATTTTTAAATAATTAAAAATTATTAAACAATTTAAGGGGGTGTTACATTTATGATGACCTATTGTGGTCTCCTTATATCGTATAGATTTCGAGTTTGAAGTAGGAAGATATGAATGCTCATTTCTAGATGAAGGCTTTATACATGTCCTAGTTTCTTTCTACAATCTTCTCAATTACTTGAAACTATTCTAAGGTAAGTGTTTTTCCTTATAGTGACATGCTTCCATTACATCCTTCAGGCACACGCCCTGAAGGAACTGCCGACTATGCACTTGAGGTGGTGGGATTTGAGTTAATAGTGATTCCTCCTATAGTGCCACCTATGGAGCCTCTTAATATTTCTGATATGGGAAGAGATTCACATTTCTGAAAGGGATTTTTTCATATATTTCTATCTATGAATGGGGTAGATTGAACTTATTTAGGTATGGATGGGTTAACTCTTGAATTACAGTAGTAGAATCCTCCGACCATTTTGAGGGATGGAAGACGCCATGTTGCAGAGTCTTAGATTGATGAAATCCATTCTATATTATAGCATATCAAGACACATTCGGAGAAGAGGGTCAAGCTAGTAGCATATATGCTACGTGATTTATCCAAGAGGTGGTGGGATGTAATCACCTAGGAAGATCAACATAAAGATATGGTTTGGGTGGATTTCCAGATAATATTATATAAATATTTCTTTCCCCATACTTTATGGAATTAAAGAGCTAGAGAATTCATGAACCTATAACATGAGAGCATGTCTGTGATGGAGTGTTCCTATTTCTTTTACAAATATGTAGTGATTTACTCCTTCTTTATAAGGAAAAAATATTATGACCACCATACTATTCAAGGATAGGATGGCTTCTGCCATCTGATTGCAAGTTAATGTTTTTAGGTTGATGACTATTTCTGAAATTTTCAACCAATCCTCTATTATAGAGTGGAACTTGAGAGAATATGAAGGTAAAATCCAGGGAAGTTCAACACCTAGATAAACCAGTGGTTTATATTTTGGGATAAAGATGCATTTTGAGGCTAGTCGTAGATGTGGTAGTATTTAGGATCCTCATGCAGATAGTTTTCTTATCTGTCACCAGTGTGGGATTACAGGACACAAAAAAAATCAATTCTCATGGGATACAGTTTAGTGTAGAGGCTATGACAGGATGGGAAATATTCATCATTTATATAGTAATTTCCATCCAACACCTAGTGAGTTGGATTTTCACCCAAACCTTGGTTAGGATCTTGTCCAATAGGATCCCGTCTGGTAGGACAATGGAATACCATTAGCGGATTCGACCAAGGTGGTGGTTAAGATAGAGCCATTCATACTTATGATTCTCATCAACAGTAGAGAAGGATTTCCTAGGGCAGTCAGGAAGTGACTCAAGTCTATAGTAAATGCCAGTCAAATGTAGTCCATCATTCTCTTGAGGAGCAGAGCATTGGACCTTCTATTGTATCAGGCATTATTATAGTTGTCTCTACTTTAGTTTATACTTCATTTAAAAGAGGTGATTCTTACTCATTTATATCTGAGGCTATTATGGGATGTTTGGGCCTTGATATTAAGAAATTTTATGGTTTTATTATGGTATAACCCACATTAGGTGTCCAATCATAGGTCATTCACCATTGTAAGAATTTTCTCCTTGAGATAGGTGGTTACCTTTCTGTGTCGAATCTTTATGTCCTAAACATGACAGGCATTGGTGTAATCATCAGGATGGAATTGTTGGTTTTCTATCAATCACATATTGACTTATATCATTATAGGGGGATTTTTAAATCACCATAGGGAATTAGGGACAATCATAAGGTATAAAGGGATGTCATAATGACTTAATATACACCCTAGAAGCAAAGGTTAGGGAGTGTCACAACATAGATCACTATTCTTTTCCTTGATGACCAGGGATTACAACCCGCTATCTTTCCTCTTGTAGTGGATCATTCTAGGGACCTCTTTACTAAATACTTCTCTAGTCTACCTATGGTGTGATAGGTAGAGTTTACTATTGATTTAGAATTAGGAGTATCCCCAGTGACCATTCCTCCATATATGATAAAACCTAAGGTGCTTCTAGAGATCAAGAAACAATTGTATGATTTGGAGGATAAAGGATTTATACACTCCAGTACTTCTACATGGGGTTCATTGATACTTTTTTCAAATAAGGAATATAGTGTCCTCAATATTTTTATGGATTAATATCATTTTATTCATCTCACAATAAAAAATTAATATTCACTACCTCGAATAGATGACAACTTTGATCATCTATAAGGAGAAAAAAGTGTTTTCAATGATAGAATTGAGGCCAGGATATCATCAAGTGTGTTTCAGGACTTCAAGCATACCTCACACATCTTCTCAGATTAGGTATGATCTATATGATTACCATTTCATGTTGTTTGGGCTCAAAAATTAACCTACGATTCTCATTTCTCATATGAATTAGGTTTTCCACCCGTATATGGATTCATTTTTGGTTTCCACCATTAAATATTTATTGGTGTATCAATAATCTAGAGATGAATATGAAAACCATATTTAGATCATGCTAAATAGACTAAGAGAGAATCACCTCTATGATAAGATCAATAAATTCCACATTCATATTGACAAATTCCACTTCCTCGGTCACATAATCTCAGAGTCATGAGTTTTAGTAGACCCTGAGAAATTGAGAGATATAGTTTCCTGGTAGAATCCCAAGAATATATTTGACATTAAGAGTTTATTGGGGATTGTTAGATTTTTTAGATTCTTCATCCCAGACTTCTCAAACCTTGTAGTTCCACTTATGGTCTTGATAAAGAAGGGTGTGAAATCCATATGGTCAGAAGCTTGTGAAGAGGACTTTAATGATATGAAGGGTCATTTGAATTTAGTGATAATAATGATTGTTCTAGATATGGGAAAAATCTATATTATATACTATAATTCATTAAGTATCTTCCTTGGATCTTATATGATGTAGGATGATGGAGTCATCACATACAGGTCTCATCAGTTGAGGCCTCACGAACAGAATTACCCAACACACTACCTCATGATTGTTGTTTTAGTGAATGCCTTATGATATTGGAGACACTATCTACTTGGAGATCATTTTATGGTATAAAATGATCAAAAAAGACTCATGTCCATCTTTACATAGTGGGATATGAATACCATGTATCACAGGTGGGTTGAGTACCTACAGTCGTTTTATGTTGAGCTTGCCTATATGTCGTGGAAGGGGAATTCCGTAACCGATGCTCTGAGCCGAAAGACTCATACACAGGAAGTCCAAGAATCCAGTGGTGAATTGAAGCTTATGAAATTATTCTCATAGATTAATTTTGAGTTTTATGAGGACCATGGTTAGACTACCCTCACATCTTTAGTAGTGACTTATACTCTTCTGAAACAGGTAGGAATGATGCATTTATCTGATCCTAAAGGCATTTTCTTGAGGGAAAGTGTTTCAGATTAAGATAAAAATTTAGGTTAGACCATGGATGGGGATGATAACTTATTTTTCCATGGGTATGTATAGGTCTCAACATAAATCATAGAGGATATGATATTGGAAATCCACGCCTCAACATAGGTAGTCCACCTCGGTGTCACCAACATATATCATGATCTTCAACGCCAATATTTATGGACTAGTATGAAATGTGAGATTTCTAAATTTATCACTCATTGTTAAACTTTTTATTAGGTTAAGGTGGAACATCAAAAGACGAAAGGAATTTTACATACATTTTCTATTTTTATGTTGAAATGGGATGTTGTTTCAATGAATTTTGTGACTGGTCTACCAGAACAACCTCGTGGTAACAATATAGTTTGGTTTTTCATTGATCGTTTCATGAATTATCTTACTTATTACTGGTGTGAGAGACCATCTATGTAGTGGAGATAAGAAGGTTTTACATTTGGGAATTTTTACATCTTCAGGTATATCCTCATTCTATTGTTTCTGACAGAGATGCTCATTTCATGTCATGACTCTGGAAGGGATTTTAGAAGGCCTTGAGTACATAGGTAATTATAAACATGAACTATCACCTATAGACTAATGGATAGATATATAGTACTATCTAGGTTCTAAAGGACATAATCCGTGCATGTGTGCTTGAATTTGAGGGTTCTTGGGAGAAACACATTCCTCTTTTTGAGTTCTCTTATAATAACAGATTCCAGGCTACCGTCAAGATGGATCCTTATGAATCCTTATATGAAAGGCCTTTCAGCTCACCTATATGCTAGCTTGAAGAAGAGGAGGAATCTATGATTGGACCACATCTCATCTAGGAGACTATAGAGTAGGTTCATCTGATCATAAATTGCATGATGACAACTCAGTCCAGATAATAGTTGTATGACAACAGTCACCGAAGACCTCTCGAGTTCGAGGTTGGAGATTAAGTTTTCTTGTGATTCTTGCCTGGGTTAGGGAATAACTGTATTCAGAAGTTGGGTAATCTCTCGCTGTGTTTTTTTGGACATTTTGAGGTTGTGAAATAGATAATAATAGTGACTTACTAGTTGAAACTTACTAAGAGATACCAGTCTATGCTTGATATCTTTCATGTATCTCATCTTTGCTGATACTATTCATACCCAACACATGTATTTCATCCTGTTGAGGTCTAATTGGATGTAGATGATTATTTTGAGGAGTATAAAATGTGTATAGTTGATAAGAGTGTGAATCCACTATGAGGAAGTTTAGTTTATATGATATGGGTGCTATGGTAGAAGAGACGAGTACAAGATGAGATCTAGGAGCGAGAAGCTGATATATGAGCATAGTAGATGGAACTCATTGCAAATTAAACCCCTTTACCCACAGAAGGAAAACTTAGGGATGAGTTACATTAAGGTGGGGAGGTTGTAGCAACCCATTTTTTTATGACGGCACAGATCATTCATTTTTCAATTTGAACCATTTGTTTAATCATGAAAAACATGCTTTATGGACAATGGAAGTTTCTAGGAGCATTTAAGGCTTGTTCAGGACCCACATTTCCAGAAAAATGGCTAAAATAGATGGACATACAATTAGATTAAACCATTCATACAAAGTCACATGGTTAGTTTTAACCATGCTGGGGTAAAAATTGGTTTAGTAGGAGCAACCCAGTTTTTATAAAACCATATGACTCCAGGCGCACAACCATGCGAGCAATATTTTTTTATAGTCGGGTTTCACACAGTTTTTTCATGGTTTGAGAAACTATTTGCCTTAAACATTCATGGTATATCCTAAAAAATTATATCTAGCATGATTTACACATGTTTTATCCAAACCGTGTATTCAAATCATGCGCCCCTAATATTTTGGGTGAAAAGAACATTTTTTCCTTCTTTTAAACTTTTAAACCTTCTTAATTTTTATTCTAAGTCATAAAGTGGATGAGTATGGTTTCCTCCTCCTTTTAAATCAAGAATAATCAATATCTATGAATAAATATAGACCCTATGTCTACTATATTATCCTCAATTAATCATATTAATTAGATCCATCTCGGTAAGCTCCTGTAGTATCTTACCTCATAATTGTGTTTTTCTTCGAATCCATCACACTATTTAGGTGAAAGCTCATTTTCTATATTTTCAAGGCATTAGACCATTCTTAGATATTTTCTGAACTTCTTGAAATATGAGGCCGATATCAAGAGAGGATTCATCTATGAACTTGATGTAGGTGGTCAAATTGTTTTCCCTTTGTGTTTGGTTGTTTCGTAATTACATCGTTGTGTCACACTCTGATTTTTTCCAAGAATCACCTTTTAATTGATTTATTCATATCAATTTTACCATTTCATATTATTATGAACCTATTGAACGTTTTATGTTATTTCACAAGTTTTATTCACCATATATGGTCACCCCTGGGGTGAGCCAAGTGAAATTGGATATTATGGATAATTGTAACAAAATTTAAAAACTCCCTTGTACCTTATAGATTATCTATTAAATTAAATTTCTATTCAAAAATGAGTATCAAATGTAACCAAAGGCACCTATTAGTTGTTTGGACATCTCATAGTTGTAGTTTCCCAAGTAGAATATTAACTTATTTCCCATTTCACCTCATAAGTGACCCATTGGTCCTTATAAAAAAATCATGGTGTTTTGGTAAATTGAATGAGTTGAATTAAATGGAATAGCCAATGCATGATGGGTTGCCTTTATTAAAATGAGTTAAATGGATTTAATTGAGAATGATAGAATAGGCATAATGGTTTTCTTTTCCTTAAATGAAATTAATGGATGAAATGAAATTATTAAAGGGTGGCAAGGCCATGCTAATAATTTCATTATTTATTAAATGCATCAATTGAACTGTTATACCATATATAAATATATAGGCATGATAAATAAGATACATGAGTGATAATGAATAATTTATTGAATTATAAATGTGATTATTCCTTATATAAATATATGGTCTAGATGAAAGAGATGTAAGGGAGGTAATGACCCTTGCGAGTTATAATTATGAAACACCTTTAGTGAGGCCGTGATATGATGGTAAGGGACTATTAAGCATGATGATATCATGATCCCTTACATCGGGTAATGGGCATGAAGTCTCACACCATTGGCACTGTAACAACCCATAATTTTATTAATGGAAACTCCCTTATTATAATTATTCCATATAGTATAAATCAGATAAAATCACATATTGAACACAATGAAAACTTTATACATGATGAATGAATGAAGTAAGAGGTATTTATAGATGTTAAGGAACCTATACCAATGGAATAGTAACATGAATTTTGGAATACTAATGTGACCATTATAAATAGTAATTTGGCCAATAGAATAGTAACCTCATCTACAAAAGTATAAATACAATTTTGGTATCTTATAAAAGATAATATTGTATAATTATATGATAGTATAAGTTAATAAATGTTTTAAAATTATTAATTAATTTTTGGTATTTTTATAAAACAAAAATGTTTATTTTCAATTTAATAATTAATTTATTTATTTAAAATAACATTAATTTTCATAAATAAATATTTTTTTCTTGCAGTTACCAATATAAATGTACCATACCTTATTTAATTTTTCAAAGTTTTATAAAATGTGTTATAATATTGAAATCAATATTTTTCAAATAAATAACGATTTTAATTTAAAAATTTGATTTCTCATATCTAAATAATTATTTTAATCAAATGTAGTTTATTTCTGAATTATACACATTGAAAAATTATTAGGGTAATTTTTTGAATTTTTTAAAATAGTTTATTTTTTTGTGAATAGTGAAACACAGTAATTTATGATATTTAACAAATTAATGAATTATTGAGTCATAGATGATGTATAAATGATGTAAGACCAAAATCAAGAAATCTAATTCATTATTTTATATATTTATTTATAAGTTTTAAACAACCATATTCTTGAGAAAAAATTAATAAACTAATCAATAAAATAATCAAAAAACACCCATCTTCTCCCCTATAAATACCACCCATCCCACCCCTTCTCCTCAAAACTCCAAATCCTTGATGGTTATAAAATTTCTTCATAATAATATTCCGAAGAACCTACCCTAGATCTGATATCATTTGGTCTAAACAAATTTCCAAAACCAATTTTCCTATGGAGGTTATCAAGGTGAATAATTCAAGTGGTAAGATCCTCTTTCTTTTCTTTTAATTTCATTTTAATTTATTTTATTTTATTATTATCTTGAAATATTCCATTATCCAAGTTTAATAATAACTGAAGTATATTAAATATAATTTAATTTTTTTGGTTAATGGAATAATCTATCATCAAACCCCTTCTCCTCTCTTTTTTACTCTAAGAAATGATAACATCTTGCGTGATGTATCAATTTACCACCCTTGTGGATGATGAAATTTTATTTTCCTACACCTCATTCAAGGATGGACATAAAACCATTATAATGGTTGAAAAATATTGAAAAATATATTTTATAACCCTTTTTACTTTCTTTAACTAACATATATTCAAAATATTAAATAATAAAAAGAAACTAATTAGTGATGATTGAAAAACTATCAAATTAATCTAAATGATTATAATTAACATTTTATCTAATGATTCATCCTAATAACATATAAATAAATAATATATATGATAATTTAATATTATATAAGTTAATTAATAAATTATAATCTCAATTATTCAAAGTTATCCTCATTTTACAACAACATCCATACTTGTATAAAAGTGAACCGGTCTTGAAAAACAAGAAAATGAACACTCCTGAATGATGAAATTGAACACTATAAATCATAAAAATGTCTATAAATGTAAGGACCCAACCAAAGTTTCCCAGAGTCGGTGCCTTATTTGATAACGTTAGAATACATACAAGGAATAAAAATGTCTAAATACTGAGTAGTTTAGTATTATTGGAAACAAGTTACATTCCTAAGTTTATCATTACAACATGAAGGGAAACAAAAACACTATTTTATTCCTCTAGAAACATCACATCTCTAAGATTATGCTTGAAATTCATTCATAAATTACCTATTCATATCCTGAGAAAATGAAACATAAGAAAGGGGTGAGCTCAAACACTCAGTAAGAGTAAGAAATACAGCGGAAGATAATATAAACATTAGACATGGTGAATAATTGAAAACACATGCCTTTAATAATAAATATGAACACATTATGACAGGAAAATGAACTGAGTAAATAATCCCATAATAAAACATAACCATGGGTATTCTACAAGTTGAATAACCACATGAACATTAAATTACTAGCTTCATAATGAGGAAAGTTTATTTTCCATACATTCTGAATCATTTTTTCATGGCCTCGGCCAAGACATCTAGTGATTAAGGCCTCGACCAAAATCCTTATCGCATTGGGAAAGACCTCATCCAATTCCATATCTAGTTGTCTCATGAGACCTACCGATGCATCTAGGGGCTATAGCAGGCCCCACCCATAACATAATAAGTCTAATGCATTCCTCATATGAGCAGGGATAAACATAAACAACAAATACATTAATATTCGAACTATCATATGAAAAGTAACTATCTTTCCCAAATCATCAAACATAAAACACTAACCATTTGGAATAATATGGTGAATGGTTTAAGGATATATCATACACAATAGAATTATTCAGAACCATTAAATCAAATGTGGTAGATTACTTCATAAATTGTTAAACCCAATAACACCATGAAATCAACAAGTGTGTTGAATTAGATGAAAACAATCTTATAAAATCATTAAGTAATTTTGGAGATAAATATTCTTTTATTTCGAAAGGAAGAGTTATTTTGGAAAAATCGTTGTATAAAACCAGAAGTAAAGTAAGGTAGTATTTTCATAAAAAATTATTGAATTTATAAAGATAATGGTTTCCAAAAACATATTATATAGTTCCCTTTAAAATAGGTAAGAATTTGAGAAATTCCCTTGAATTGAGCTTGTATTTTTGAAACAATTTTGAAAGTTACTTTTAAAATGTGTAAATATCCATAAAATAAGGAAGGGTTATGGTATTTACACATATATATGATACTCACACAGAAAATATTATGAGTACATAACAATACATAATAATTTCATTGAGGTAATTAGAGAATGAAAGTATCCCGAATGAAAATGGAAGTTCGGGTGGAAAAAGCCTTAACTTAACTCGAAACGTGTTCCGATCTTGTACTTAAGCTCATGAAATATGAAATTATACTTGTTAATAACTTATTTAATAACCTATTAGACATTTATTTAGTTAACATATTTCTGGTAAGTCCATTTATGTCTTTATTGATAAGTTATTGTATTGAATTTATTCGTTCTGGAGTGTTCGTTTCCTTTATTTCCATATTCGGTTCACTTGTTTTTATGTAATATAGTTCATGTGGAATGGTTATAATTCTCCAGGATTGAAATTATATATTATTAATGAACATAAATAATTGATAATGTCCATTTCTATCATTTGGATACATGTAATGAGGATTAATCATTAGATGACCACCAATTCGATTATTTGGCGATATTTGGAATATGATGAACTAGCTTTATCATATAACTTAATTACATGTACATATTCTGGTTTATGAATATTAATTAGGTTATAAAAAATATATTATAGTCTGGTTCAACCATGAATATGGTTTCATGACCAATAATGAAGAATAAATTGAATAAATTAACTTTGTTGTCCATGAAGGTTATAAATCGGAACCTCATGGACGTTGATTTCCTTTATAAAAATAAAAGGGAGGAGGTAAGCATATTTATGATGGTTCTTCCATAAAAATGATATAAATCCAGTATATACATGTTACTGGAGTTATCATGATCATTTGGATAGAGTAGTTGAGGAGAGGATAACAAAAGAAGTTAAATTGAAATGAAACCAAATGAAAAAGAAGGGTAGTTTACATCTTGAAATAACCTCCATGAGAAACTCTTTAAGGGAAGAGGTTTTGGTCTTTTGGAAATACCAAAAGCTTCTTGGAAGTGGGGAGAGACTAGGTAAGCGTAATTGGGCCGAACTTTGATGAGATTCAAGGCATATAGGAGTGAATAGATGAGGGAGTGGTGAAGAGTTTTTATAGTGGAGGAGAGGAGTGAATTTGGAATATTTAATTCATTATTTTATTATTTCTCTCAAGACAACCAATAGTATTGTTTCATGTGACCACTAATAGTAATAAGTTCATGTGAGTTATAACCAATTGGCCTTTCATCATTTGTGATGTCATAAATATTTTATTTTAAATGATAATTTTTATATACGTTATTTTACCGTATTTTACTATTCATCAAAAATCTAGAATTTCAGAAAAATCCCAAAAATTCACCCCTACCATTTTTGGATGTGTATAATTAAAAAGTGAAGTCCATTTTTGAAAATTAATTTTCTAAATATTATTAATTTAACTTTTAAATAAAAGCATACTTAATTCAAAAATTAACAGTTCTAATTCTACAACCACTTCTTTATCACAATGAAAAATTAACCAAGATGTTATTATCTTCTAGCCTTAGGAAAATAAAATATTAATAAAATTTACTATTCATTAGGGTCATATCACTATTGATATTACTATTCATAAAGGTATGTTACTATTTACAAAAAAATCAATTTTGTTCTATCAGACTCCAAATGACTTACTGAACACAACTCTAGATGACCATTTTTCGAAATTCAAAACATAGAAGAGACAAAGTTGTGTTTTAATGGATATATTATAAACTTTCATTCTATATTTATTTTCAAATCCTTAGGGTGTTACATTCTTCCCTCCTTACAATAATTTCATCCTTGAAATTTATAGAATATTACCTAAAAATATTCGGGTATATCTTTAACATAAGCTCCTCAGAATCCCATTTTTCTTCCTCCATCTTATGGTTCCTCCATAGAACTTTCACCAAATGAGTCATCTGATTTTTCAATACTTGTTCTCTAGTATCAGGAATATTGATAGGCTCCTCATAGTATGATAGATCGGGCTCAAGTTCAACTTCATCATAAGTGAGTACATGTGTCGGGTCTGGCATGTACTTTCTTAACATTGACACATGGAACACATTGTGAACCTTGGAGAGGCTTGGAGGAATTTCCAAACAGTAAGCTACGACTCTGATTCAGTCTAGAATTTAAAAAGGTCCAATGTACCTGGGACTTAACATTCCCTTCTTACCGAATAGTATAATACCCTTCCATAGAGATACCTTTAAGAAAATTTGATCACCTTCTTGAAACACCAATTACTTCCTTCAGTTATCTGCATAGCTCCTTTGCTTACTTTGAGCTATTTTGATATGGTTCTGGATAATATATTAACCTTTTCCATTGTTTCTTCAACAAGTTCTGGGCCCACAAGCTTTCTTTCACCAACATCATCCCAGCAAGTTGGTGTATGACATTGCCTCCAATATAATGCTTCATAGGGTGCCATCTGTATACTTTAATGGAATATGTTGTTGTAGGAAAACTATA
This sequence comes from Viscum album, assembly GCA_963277665.1. Taxonomy (NCBI): domain Eukaryota; kingdom Viridiplantae; phylum Streptophyta; class Magnoliopsida; order Santalales; family Viscaceae; genus Viscum; species Viscum album. The sequence continues at coordinate 471,971,508 of OY728132.1, forward strand.
AGAGTGGTAAATAATGATCCCAAATGACTTGAAAATAATGTGAAAAATACCTCAACATGTCTTCCAATTTTTGAATAGTTCATTCTGATATTCCATTAGTTTGTGGGTGGTAGGAAGTTCTCAAATGAAGATCAGTATATTTGGACTTCTGAAGACTTTTCTAGAATCTTGATGAAAAACATTGATCATGATCAGAAAAAATCGATAAGGGTACTCCATGAAGTCTCACAAATTCATTAATATATAGTATTTCTAGATGTTCAAGTGGTTTCTCTTCTCTTATAGCAGAAAATGTGCTAACTTGGTAAGACGATCAACAATGACCCATATTGCATCTTTCCATCTAGGAGTCTTTGGTAGTCCCATGACAAAGTCCATCATGATATTATACCATTTCCACTCAGGTATGGGAAAGGGTTTCAACACTCTTCCAGGTTGTTTCCTTACAGCTTTCACTTGTTGACAAACCATACATCTTGACACAAAATCAGCAATATCCCACTTCATGTTGTCCAACCAAAAATGTTCCTTCAAATATCTATACATCTTAGTGCTACCAGGGTGTATAGAGAAATTGGAACTATGAGCATCATCCAAAAATTCCCTTTTTAGTTCAGTTATATAGGGAACACAAAGTCTCTTACCAAATTTCAAAATTCCATCTTCATATATGAAGTCACTCAATCTCCCATCATTCAAAGCTTTAATCTTATTTTGAAATTCCTCATCATCATCCTGGGAACTTTTTATCCTTTATAAAAAAGATCGTTTGGAAACCATTTGAAAAAGAATTGATGTTTCACCTTCCATGGTTATTCCCATATCCATCTTTACAAGATCCATGAAAATAGGATCCCTTTCAACTCTCATATTGTTCAAAACTCCATGATACTTTCTACTTAAAGCATCTACCACCTTATTTTCCTTCCCCGGGTGGTAGTGTATTGTGAAATCGTAATCCTTGAGTAGTTAAGCCATCTCCTTTGCCTCATGTTGAGTTCTTTCTATGAGAAAATATACTTCAAACTCTTGTGATTAGTATAAATCTCACATTTTTCACCATAGAGATAACGTATCCATATATTCAAAGCAAATATTACAGTAACTAACTCAAGATCATGAGTAGGATAGTTTTTCTCATGAATTTTTAGCTGTTGTGATGCATAAGAAATAACCCTATCATTTTTCATAAGGACACAACCAAGTCCTTTCCTTGAATCATAATTATAAATAACAAACACATCATTCCCCGATGGTAGGGTCAATATAGGATCATTGAATAATCTTCTCTTCAGTTATTTGAAACATTCATCACAATCTTTTGTCCAAACAAATTTAACCCCTTTATGTGTGAGCTTTGTTAGCGGGTTATCCAGTCGCGCAAAATTCTGTACGAAACACCGATAATAACCTGCTAAGCCAATAAAACTGTGTACCTCAGTTATGTTTGTTGGTGTGGGTTAATCATGGATTCCCTTTATCTTTGAAGGATCAACCAGGATCCCATCCTTAGAGACAATATTGCCATGAAAAGAAATCTCTTAAAGCCATAATTCACACTTGCTAAACTTCCCATATAATTCATGTGTTCTAAGAGTCCTCAGGATAATGCGTAAGTGATTTTAATGTTCTTCATAGCTTTTGGAGTATACCAATATATCATCAATAAATACCACCACAAAATCATTGAGATATTCCTTGAAAAATCTGTTCATTAGATCCATGAAGATAGAGGGTGCATTAGTCAATCCAAAAGGAATTACTGTAAACTCGTAATGCCTGTACCTGGTTTGAAATGCTGTTTTCAGAATGTCTTCCTTCTTCACATTCAACTGATGATATCCAGATTGAAGGTAAATCTTTGAAAAGTATTGAGCTCCATGGAGTTGGTCAATTAAATCATCAATTCTAGGTAGAGGATACTTGTTCTTTATTTTTATAGCATTGATCTCCCTGCAGTCGATACAGAACCTTATAGATCCATCTTTCTTCATAACAAAAAGGATAGGGGATCCCCATGGAGAAACACTAGGGTGGATAAATCCCTTATTACACAATTCCTCCATTTGTTTCTTTATTTCCACTAATTCCACACTAGCCATTCTATAAGGGGTCTTTGATATAGGCCTTGAACCCGAAACTAAATCAATGGAAAACTCAATTTCTTGTTCTGGAGGACATCTAGATAAATCTTCTGGAAACACATCAACATATTCTCTCACAATAGGTACATCCTCTATTTGAACATTACTTTCCTCCCCCACAATTATTTCATTCTCTTAGTCACCAATAATTGAATTTAGTTGATCTACTAGGGGTGGATCTAGATAAGAATCAGGTGATGACGATTCTTCTCTAAATATAAGGTGTTCATTATCATCGTCATAAAAAATCGCAACCTCCTTCTTCTTATAGTAAATTTTTGCATCATGGTCCAAAAGCCAATCCATACTAAGGATTATATCAAATTCAATCATGGGTATGATGATGAGATCAGCAGATAAAGAACATTTATATGACCTAATTGGAACTGATTCACAGAACTTTGTAGCAACGATACTTCCCTTAGGAGTTTTGACTGACAACTCCCTTGTTAAATCAAATTGGAAATATCTAATTTTTTTAGAAAACTGGGAAGATATGAAACAATGAGATGACCTAGAATCAAATAAACCATTGTCTAAACTTGAGGAAACAATTAAATTACCTGCCACCACATCATTAAGAACTTCAACCTCTGAAATTGTGATTACATAAGCTTGTCCCTAATCCCTTGGCCTTCTTTGTTTCATATTTCCTTGATGTTTTGGACAATAATTAGCATGGTGTCCCATCTACTGATAACTATAGCATTGAACATCATTGGCTTCCTTTTTCCCTTTGCAATCACCAGAAAGATGGCTTTTTTGACCACATTTGTATCATACTCCTTTTCCTTTTAAGCATGCACCAGGGTGTTTCTTTCCACAATTGTCACATGGTGGAAATTAAAATCATCCCATCTTCCCCATTTCCTTATTTCCTTTCCCAGGGTTTTCTGCAGCCCTATTCTTTTCTTGCTTTCCTTTAATGTCATAAGACTTATAGAATTATTTTTCTATCTTGATGGAACATACAACTATATCCTCATATGATGAAAAACTTTGGGAGACCAGTGCCCACTGGAGGAATTGATTTGGGCCATCAAAGAATCAATCAATTTTTCTCCTTGGATTTCGTATGTAGTCTACATCATGTCTTTCTAATCTTGTGAAGTTTGCATCGTACCTTGCAACATTATCATCTTCCTTTTGCCTCAGATTAAAGAATTGTCTCTCTATATCTTCTCACTGCTCACGAGGGAAATATTTTTCTAAGAAGATTTCTTTAAAATCCCTCCATTCCATCTCTTCTATCTCTTCCTCCTCCTTTGGGTTTTGGATTAAGGACTATAACTGATCTGCATCTCCCAATAGACGATAAACTACCATGAGAACCTTCTCTCTTTCTTTACATCCCAAAGCGAAGAATATCTTCTCAAGGGAACATATCCATTGCTCTGTTACAAACGGGTTTGTAGTCCCGTTGAATGATGGAGAATGTTGTCGCATAAAGCGATCTAGCATGGCTCCTCCACATGGTGGATGTAAATGCTCCATACGGGTGAGGTTATTATTTATAACCTGAGTAAGTTGTCCCAGTATAGTTATGAGTTTCTCAGCACCAGTCACAGTACCAGATCCAACATCATTGTCTTGCATTAGAGGAAAATCCCTACAGGGGACACGTGTATTCATGTGATTTCCATTCCATCCACTAGGCACCATATCTAGATAATGGTATACACTAGATTAGGTTATTAATCATAATGTATAATCTTAAATTAAAAATACTCAGAAAAATTGAGATCCTACGCATGGCTAATCCCATATTCACAAATATGGTTTCTTTGAGGAATATTTACCTTAAACTCATTCATAATGGATTGTAAAGAAAATGTGAATTATCCTAAGCTTATTCCCCGGGAGTGTCGTAACCGAGAGTGCAGTAAGGCCGTTGTCATGCACCAGTTCCCGTTCAAGTCTATCTCAAAGCGGTGCTTTCGGGTTTTACCCCTAGATACATCTGTGCCAGAGTTGCCTCTACCTGCTCGTCTCCAGACAGGGATGTAGTGCTTGAATGATCCACATAATCTATTCCATACCAAAATACCAAGACATTCTTGTGTGTTTATCCTCAAATACTTACTTAGGTACTCTTCACTAATTCTATATTTTCTAAATCTAGTTTCCAAGTATACTACTAAACTTCCTCTGATACCAACTGTAAGGACCCGACCCCAGTTGCCCAGAGTCAGTGTCTTATTTGATAACGTTGGCATACACACATGGAATACAAATCTTGAAAGACCGAGTAGTTTATTAATAATAGAAACAAGTTACATACATAATTTTGTCATTATAACATGAAGGGAAACAAAAAAACTATTTTATTCCTCTAGAAACATCACGTCTCCAGGATTATGCTTGCAAGTCATTCATAAATTACGTGTTCACATCCTGAGAAAATGTAACATAAGAAAGGGGTGAGCTCAAATTCTCAGTAAGATTAATCAATGCAATGGAAGATAATATAAAAATTAAATATGGTGAATAATTGAAAACATATGGCTTTAATAATAAATATGAACACATTATGGCAGGAAAATGAACTGAGGAATTAATGCCATAATAAAACATAACCATGGGTATTCTACTAGTCAAATTACCACATAAACATTCAATTACTAGCTTCATAATGAGGGAAGTGCATATGCCGGACATTCTGAATGATTTTTCCATGGCCTCGGCCAAGACATCTAGTGATTAAGGCCTCGGCCAAAATCCATATCACATTGAGAAAGGCCTCGGCCAATTCCACGTCTAGTTGTCTCATTAAACCTACCGATGCATCAAGGGGATATAGCAGGCCCCACCCGTAACATAATAAGTCCAATGCATTCCTCATATGAGCAGGGATAAACATAAACCAAAAATACTTTTATATTGAAACTATCATATAAAATGTAATTATCTTTCCCCAATCATCAATCATAAAACACTAATCATTCGGAATAATATGGTGAATGGTTTAAGGATAGATCATCCAAAATAGAGTTATTCATAACCATTAAATAAAATATGGTAGATGAATTCATAAATTTTTAAACCCAATAATACCATGGAATTAACGAGAGTGTTGAATTAGATGAAAACACTCTTATAAAATCATTAAGTAATTCTGGAGATAAATACTCTTTTATTTCGAAAATAAGAGTTCTTTTGAAAAAAATAGTTGTATAAAAACAGAATTGATATAAGGTAGTATTTTCATAACAAAATGATTGATTTTATAAAGATAAATTTTTCCAAAAACATATTATAGAGTGCCCTTGAAAATAGGTAAGAACTTGATAAATTCCCTCGAATCGGGCTTGTATTTTTAAAATAATTTTGAAAGTTCCTTATAAAATGTGTAACTATCCATAAAATAAAAATGGGTTCTGGTTTGTGCACATATATATTATACTCACATAGAATATATGATGAGTACATAACAATACATAATAATTTCATTGAGGTAATTAGACAATGAAAGTATCCCGAATGAAAATGGATGTTCAGGTGGAAAAACCCTTACCTTAACTCCATATGTTTTCCGCTCTTGTAATTAAGCTCCTGGAATATGAAGTTATACTTGTTAATAACTTATTTCATAACCTATTAGAAATGTATTTTTTACCATTATTCTGGTTAGTTCATTTATGTCTTTCTTGATAATTTATTGTATTGAATTTCGTCGTTCTAGATTGTTTGTTTCCATTATTTCCATATTCGGTTCACTTGTTTTTATGTAATGAAGTTCATGTGAAATGGTTATAAATCTCCAGGATTGGAATTATATATTATTAATGAAAATAAATAATTGATAATGGTCATTTATATCATTTGGTTACATGGAATGTGGATGAATCATTAGATGACCACCAATTCGATTATTCGGCGGTATTTGGAATATTATGAACTATTTTTTTCATTTAACTTAATTATATGTACATATTCCAGTTACTGAATATTAATTAGGTTATAAAACATATATTATAGTCTGATTCAACCATGAATGTGTTTTCTTGACCAGTAATGAAGAATAAATTTAAGAAAGAAACCTTGTCGTCCAAGATGGTTATAAATCAGAACCTCATGGACCTTGATTTCATTTATAAAAATAAAAGGGAGGGAGTAAGCATATTTATGATGTTTCATCCATTCACATGATATAAATCCAATATATAAATTTTAATAGAGTTATCATGATCATTTGGATAGAGAAGGTGAGGAGAGTATAACAAAATAAGATAAATTGAAATGAAACCAAAAGAAAAAGAATGGTACATTACCTCTTGAAATAACCTCCTTGAGAAACTCCTTAAGGGAAGGGGTTTTGGTCTTTTGGAAAGACCAAAGGCTTCTTGGACGTGGGGAGAGACTAGGGAAGGTTAATTGGGCAGAAAATTGAGGATCTTCAAGGATTAGAGAAGTTAAGAGAAGAGGGAGAGGTGAGGGGTTTTTATAGTGGAGGAGAAAAGTAAATTTTTAATATTTAATTCATTATTTTATTATTTATCTCAAGACAACCAATAGTATTATTTCATGTGACCCCTAATAGTAATAAGTGCATGTGAGTTCGAACCAAGTGGCCTTGAATCACTTTTGATGTCATAAATAGTGTATTTTAACTGATAATTTGTATATACGGTATTTTATAGTATTTTACTATTCATCAAAAATTCTAGAATTTCAGAAAAATCCCAAAAATTCACCACTACCATTTTTTGACGTGTAGAATTCATAAGTGAAGTCCATTTTTGAAAAATAATTTTCTAAATATTATTAATTTATATTTTAAAGAAAACCATACTTTATTCAAAAATTAACAATTCTATTTCTACAACCACTTCATTATCACAATGAAAAATTAACCAAGATGTTATTATCTTCTAGCCTTAAGAAAATAAAATTTTAATAAAATTTACTATTAATTAGGTTCATATCACAATTCATATCACTATTCATAAGGGTATGTTACTATTTACTAAAAAATCATGTTTGTTCTATCGGACTCTAAATCACTTACTGAACACAACTCTAGATGACCATTTTTCGAAATTCAAAACATAGAGGAGAAAAAGTTGTGTTTTAATGGCTATATTATAAAATTTCATTATATATTTATTTTCCAAACCTTGGGGTGTTACAATAAACGAATTTAATAAAAATATAATGAATAAAATAAATTTATAAGAGGTTATGTATTTATTAATTAATTAATATAATTTGATTATCTAGTACTTTAAAGTGATGAAAGAATTACAACACAATTTAAGGGGATTATAGAACCCAACTACTTTTCTTTTGGTTATTCCTATTTCATGCCAAATTTCTTTGTGGATGTTATTTTAATATCCCTAAAAAATAATTTATTAGTTATTAATTTTTTGGGATATACGTGTTTCAAATATGATTTTACGAGGAACACAATGATTTTACAAAAGGAATCTTGTAACGCCCCGACCCTAGTTACCTAGAGATGGTGCATAATTTTAATAAATTGTCATGATTATAAGGAATCATGTCCCAAAGGACTGATCAATTTAGAAGTCTTGGAAAATAGATTACATACATGAATGTTACATTACATTATAAAATGAAAAACAACGACAACATTTTCTCCATTGACAACATTCATATCCCGTAGACTATCCTTGAAGGTCTTTTATAATAAACTTCCTCAAATCATGGGAAAAAATAAAACATAGAAAGGGGTGAGCTCAGATGCTCATTAAGGATAACAATATAGTGAAAAATTTCATAAATAAGCATAAATATTTAAGGCAATGTATAAAACTAAAAAAAAACCTTTTAAACTTATGCTTCAACATAATATGGAAAATATAAATCAAATAATTCTATTTACTTATTTACTTGGATATTCTACTAGTAAAATAATCAAATGTAATATCAATAGCTAATTTCATAATGATGGAATGCAGAATGACAGACTTCATAACTACATAGTCAAAGACTTGTGCCATAACTAAAGAATAATATTTTGTCAAGGCCTTATGCCAAGATACTAGTTTGTCTCATGAGACCTACCGATGCATCGAGGATCTATAGCAGGCTCCACCCATCACTTACTAAGTCCAATTCATTCCTCATATGAAAAGGTTTCAGTATAACATAAACATTCATATTAAAACTAGCATACGAAATGTCAATAATTTATCCACAAACCTTGAATGGTATAAAAATAACACATCCACAGTAAAACATATCACCAAACCTTCAATACAATATAGAGGATTTTTTTTCATAATAAATCAACTTCAAACAAGTTTAAAATCTATCAAAGGATATTGACATAGATTAAAATGGTTTGTAAAACTCTTTAATAGAAATATAAAGTTTTCATGAAAACATTTAAAAGTCACACAATTTAGAAAGGATGAAATTTAAAGACATTTTTGAATAAAAGTGTCTCATAACAATTTGAATATTCTGAAAAGAATTAACATTTTAAAAACATTTATGTCCATATAAATAAATCCTTATAAACAATTTTAAAAACATAGACATTAATGAGAATGGTTTAGAAGAATAAATATTTAAAACTTTTAAAATGATGATTTATTAAAATATTCCTTTAAAAATAATCCCTTTGAAAATTAGTTTATGAAACATGGACATGGTTAATAAATATGTCCTAGTAGATACTTACGTAAAAACAACCTCAGATAATAATGAGATTGTGAAATTAACCCTTACCTTGAACTTTCCTTTGGTCGAGGGTATGTTTAACCTCTTGTATAATGAACATAGTTTGTTATTAAATTATACAAGAACCATATTAATATTTATTATATCATAAATGATTCATTTATGACTTTATACTACCAATTTAAAATTGATTTCCATGTTAAATTAACATTTTTTGTAATAATCGCTTTCTTTATCATATGTGTTTTAACTTGTTATTCTTGATCATATAATTTAGATCGTGATTTAAATACATACCGAATATAAAAAATGATTTATATTTCATATATATATATAGAATATAAATATTTATAATATATAGACATATGAAATGGAAAACACCATTTATGGAGATGGTAGGTCGTACGTACGAATTAACGTTGTTTCTGTTTTCACATCGTATTAAATGAAATTAAGTGAATAAGATATATGTAAGTAAACACACAAACACACACACACACACACACACATATCTAGTAGAATTATTATTTCATATATTACATACTTATTATTAATATTTTTTTTATAATCATTGTTGAATGGTGAACGTGGAAAGGAATCTCATCGTGTCATGGAGACTGTAATCCGTACGTACGCACGAGTGACAATATCATTATATTGATGGTGAAGTCATATGAAATTGGATGGTATATCATATATAAAGAATCAGAAACATGTTATATTTATTATTTACACCATTCATACTCATTATTATACCCGTCCAAATAATGATGTGTTTGAATAAAAAACTACACCACGACGTGGAGACGGTAAGCCGTACATACGCACATATGGTGACTTTGTCTTTTAGAGTATGGATAGAATAACAAATATGGTTGTATATTATTTATAATAAAATCAAAATATGTAGGAGTTAATGGATTTATTATTTTTTTATCAAAAAAAGAATAAAGATAAAGTGGAAGTTGAAAAGAACTTGAAAGAGGGTGGTGAATTTGTTACCTCTTCTTCGGGTGTTTTCTTTTGAGTTGATCAAAAGGGATCCTTAGGATTGCTGTTTGATGAAATTAATTACTAAAGGTTGATGTGAGGTAATTTGGGAGGAAATTTGGTCAGGGTTTGGCCGAGCTAAATGGATTTGGAGGTGTGATTTTTAGAGAATGGTAAGTGCCCTTTTATAAGAGAGGTGATGGTCACTTTAGGGAAAGCTTGAAATATTATTTTATAATAACATAATTTTCTATTTATAATGGATCCAAAATGATTTATTTCTAGGATAATATAGGTATGGATTGAAAACCACTCAACCAATAGGTTTTATGAAGGTTTAGGTCACCATATTAACCTTATATTTTATATTTAACTCTTAGTTAAATATTTTAACTTTTACCGTGTTATCTTTTATTCTTAAACTATATGTTTAATAAACATACTGTAAACATACAAAATAACCTCAAGTGGTTAATTAATGAAATATATAAAATTATTTAATCCATTTGGCTGAAAATTATATTTTTAGTAATATTATATCAACCAATAATATAATATTTGTTTTAAAAATTTATTTCTGTCAATTTTGACATTATTTGGTATTTGGTTTTTGTGAAAGTCATCACAACTTGATTAATTCAAACACGATACATTTAATCAACCCTAACATGTCATTTTCACCTATAAAATTCATGGACATCATAAAAGTGTTTAAATTATATCTATTTAAATATTTATAATACCATTTATTTGATTCATTCATTAATAAGGTAATCATTGCATCATCATTGTGTCATAAATAAATTAAATTATTTAATTTTTAAAAATTATAAATAAAATACCATTATGTAGGAAATATTTTAAGATTTATAATGAATATTTTTAGTCAAAAATTATATTGTGTGTAACCCTATATTAAAAATTGTTTATTTATTAAACATTGAATTTAATACCTTTAACTCTTCTTTAAATAAAATAATAATAAATTTTCTAATCTAATCCCAGTGGACCTAAAGGATCATATTTTATTTCTAAAGTTGTTTATGGTCTAAATATAGTTATCCAATATAATTAGGACATGTTTTAGGGTAATTATAATATCATTTTTACTTTTAATTACCCTGTTTACTTTTAACTGTGGTAAATAAAAGTCAAAAGTTACTATTCACAAAAAATTATTTTCATCTTATTGAGACACATTTTACTTAGTGAAATCAACCGTATCTCTCAGATTTTTGAAACTCAACTCACATAAGCAGTAAAATTAAGATTTATGAAAATTTGTAAATGCTCCTAGATGGTGGGTAAAAGAGGTTAAAAAGTTCATTAAAATATTATATATATAATTTTATTATAAAATTACTCTAATGAATTATATTGAACTTATATAGGTGTTTTATATCTATTTTTAATTAAAACAAAATTAAATAAAATAACTATTTATTTAAATAAAAATTCTGTTTTAAATAACAACATAGTGTTTTTCACTATTCATCAAAAATTGAAAGTTTTCAGAAAAATACCAAAAATTCTCCCAAAGATAATTTTGATATTCAAAATTAAAAAATGAAGTCTATTTTACTAGGAATTTATTAATTTAAAATATATTTCTTTTGTCAAAACCAAAAAGAAATTTTTTAAAAAGTAATAACTATAAAAATATTGACATGTGTGTATATCAAATTTAATTGTGAAATTACTTATAATGACCTACATTGTATTAAATGATAAAAATATAATGTAATTATAATTAAAAAACTTTCAAATGCAAAATTTTATGTGATAAATTATTTCGATTAAAAAAGTTGGTTTCAATTAAAACATAGTATTTTTCACTATTCGTTAAAATATGAAAGTTATCATAAAAGTTCCAAAAATTTATAAAAACCAAATTTTTATTTCCCGCTTATAAAGAAAGATTTAATTTCCTTAAATTGAATATATAAAAGTGTCAAATATTTTTTTTTAAAAAGGGTTCTCCATTAAAAGGTGGTAAAATTTCATTTTTTTGAAAACTACTTCTTTTGTCTAAAAAAACGAATGTGTTATTATATTATGTATAAGAAAAACATAATATGGATTTTAAAATTATATAGAGTATATAAGATTCAAAATGAAGTTAATACTATTCATAACTGCTTTTTGAACGACTAATTTGGTAAGTTGTGGTGCGCTCGAACTCGGTGTGCATGTAGCGCAAGCTGTTGAATTACTTTAATGAGATAACGTACTATGAAATATTGGGGTGTTAAATTCTCCCCTTATTCAATAAATTGCAACATCACAATTTGAATTTGTTCTTCTAAAATAAAAAGTTAAAAATAGAAAAATACCTTTATGGAAAACCCACACTGGAAATTGGGTAAATAAAATTTAGTCTTAATAAGAGGGAAAGGGAATGAAAAAGTTACCACCAAATTATAATCTCGATTAGGAGAACATTGTTGGAAATTAGAGACTCATAATTAGAGAAAAAATGTAAATATTTATAGGGAGTGATTGAGATCATCAATCACAAACAAGTGTGAAATTGAATGTCTCAAAGCAATCAATCTATGATAATTTAGAATATCGTTAGTTCAACAGAACATAAGGTATTATGATAAAAAAAATTTGGTTTTATGATCTTTTCCATAAAGTTTAAGAATTAATTTATTCATAGAATAAGAGGGGAAAAAATATACTTGACAAGTAGAGTTTCATCCTTCAACTAATTCATACGAAAAACTCATCTTTCACTCCAAAAGATAATAGAATTCAAGAATATTCTATTTATCCTAATTGTATAGGGTTAAAAAAATAATGAATTTATAACTCATTTGTCTAACTATTTAAAAAAATTACATTATACAAACAAGGACATCAAGTATGCCAGTGGTTGGTGATCCACCCTTGTTGCCCTTCAGTTGCGGGTTCTAGTCTTGTGGCCTTGCCGAACGTGACGAGTTGTCACCCGACCACCAGGTTGTCCTTTTTATGACAATACAAAAATAATATAAAGAAATAATTTAACCATAAAAAAAGTATCCAATGTCAAACGTAATCGATTCCAGCCTTTAGACTTATCCAAAATACTTTTGTCCAAACTCACAGTCCAAAATTTATAAAGAAGGTAAACACAATGAAGATCATTTTTTCCATATAATAACATGTAATTACCATCATCATGTATTATTATAAAACACTATAACACCCTAAATTACCATAAAACCTTATTGATTAAATTCATTCTCCCTTATTCCCTATAGAATACTAGATATATTCCTTCTATCCAAAATTTTTTTAAACTCCAACTTGATGAAATATACAAATCATTAATCAGTTTCAAGGTAGTCATGAATATCCAATATAATTTATACAAATAAATCATATATTATAACAAAGTCACTAACTTAGTATCAAAACCATATTATTTTTTATCTTTCTCTCAACCACATATTTTCTAAAAAAAATTAACTTGCTATTGAGTCACTTTTCTTGGTTCCCCATAATCTCAAGTCCTTAATGAAATAGTACTGCAGTACAATCCTTTTATACTCTATAATTATTATAACATGTACATAATTAATAAAATTCTCAAAAGTCATAATACTTTAATAACAACATAAGAAATATAATCATTCCCCTTGATCATTGGTAGTATCATAACTTGATTATTATCCAATATCAGTATTTGGGGTAGACTCTGATGATTTGGACATTGCTTCACGTAGTGTCCTGAATCCTTGCAGAGGTAGCATTGTACCTTTGAATCCTTTTTCTTACCCTTGTAATCATGTACTTGGTGTCCTTTTTCTCCACACTTATAACAAACTCCCATTCCCTTCAATCATTTACCAAGGTGATTCATTCCATAGTTATCACATATGGGAATATCCTTTTTCTCCTCTTCCCTTTATCTATCTTTCTCTCTTCCATCCTTTTCTTCTCTTGCTTCCCTTCAAATCCATAGGACTCAGAGAATTATTTACTTATCTTATTAACACATGATACTATTTCTTCATATGATGAGAATACATGAGAGACTATTTACCTTTTAAATGTTGTCTTAATACTATGAAAGATATAATCTGTCATGACCCATCCTCAGGGCCCGTGCTGTGACTACCCCAAGACCGCCTTCCATAGGCCAGGTGCTGGAGACTAGCACCAAAGGCGTAAATCCCAATAAAAGGGAAGGTATTTCCTTTATATAAGAAAATAAACACCACAGAGTACGCAATCTGAAGTAAACACTAAGTAAATTGAGTACAAAAGTAAGTGTTGGAAAGTAAATGGGCTAGTATACAAACCCAACTGAAAGTACATTACAAATGATAAAAGTAAAGTACAAAAGCTAAAAAATAAATAGAAACCACCGAGACGTCCTCCAGAATCCCCACATGAAGGGTGGGTACAAATGGTCTCCTCAACTCCTCGAATCTGTCCATCCACTCCGTGTACATCCCACCTGATAGTCCACCACCGAATACCATTCTGCTCCATAAGCCTCAACCATGGTCAATGATGTCTGTCATCTGTAACCAATACAACATTGTGTGGGCATATCCCGTGCAGGGGTGAGTATACGATACTCAGTAGGGACCCCGAGACCTCTGAAGGTCTCCCAGAATCCACCAAGGATAAACAACAAAGGAAAGATACAAACACGAAATATCAACCAACTCTACTTAGGTATATGCCCATACATATACCTAAGTTTTCAATTCCAGTTCGGCTCCAATTCATGAGCCCAAGTACAACCCAGTACACATAGGAAAGCACAACCCAATCCACACTGGAAAGCAAGTCAATCATATCGATGCTAATGATTGAAGTCAAGACTCAGCTCAGACAAGTTTACTATTCACGAAGAGGGGTGAAGATGATAGATATAGACTATTAATAATCTTCCCTGCTGAACCCACATAGGATCCACGTACAGAAGTCATCGCTGCTGAACCCACGTAGTGTAACGCCCCGACCCCAGCTACCCAGAGTCGGTGCATTACTTCGTAACATTGGCATGATCACAAGAAAGATCAAATCTCGAGAGACCGATTGGTTTAGTAGCCTTGGAAACACTAGATATATTCATAAGTTTTACATTACATCATAAAATGAAAAACTACAACAACAACATAATGTTTCCACAGTCCACACTATAATCCCCTCATAATATCCCTTCAGGTCATTCATAACTTACATCTTCACATCCTGGGAAAAATAAAACATAGAAAAGGGGTGAGCTCAAATGCCCAGTAAAGAAAACAATATAGCGGAACATTAAAAAATAAGCATAAACATTTAAGGCAATGAATTACTAAAACAAAAGCCTTTTAAACTTGAACTTCAACATAGTATGGCAAAAGTAAAATGAAATAATTCCATTTACTTCTTCACATGGATATTCTACTAATCGAATAATCACATGCAAAATCAATAACCACTTTCATAATGTTGGAATGCATAATGCTAAACTTTAATTACTTTTCAAGGCCTCGTCCCAAGACCTTGGGGCTAACTGTAACCGGAACCCAACCCGGAGTGCCTCTAATAACCGGACACCAACCCGGAGTGCCTCTAATAACCGGACACCAACCCGGAGTGCCTCTAATAACCGGACACCAACCCGGAGGGCTTACTTTTACCAGTCCCTAACCTGGATGGCTTACTTTTACCAGTCCCCAACTTGGAGGGCTTACTTTTACCAGTCCCCAACCTGGAGGGCTTACTTTAACCAGTCCCCAACCTGGAACATACTTGTCCAACACATTCATATGAAGTAAATATTAAAATATAACATAAACATTCTTATTGGAACTAGCATACGAAATGTCAATACTTTCACCATAAACTATGAATGGTATAAAAATAGCACATCCACAGTCAAACATATCACAAAACCTTCAAAACAATATAGAAGTTTTGTATCATAATAAATCAACTTCAAATAATATTAAAACCCATCAAAGGATGTTGACATAGATGAAATCAAAATTCTTTTTAAAGAAATATCTCCTTTTATTTTGAAATCATTTAAGATCCATATAAAATCAAACATTTTCTTTGAAAATAATCTTATAAGATTTTAAGGGAAGCTTTGACGATTTTATAATGGCGGAAAATAACCGCACCCGCCGTATAAGTTAAAAAAAACATTCTTATCTTAATTCTGTCGAAAAGGTTAAAAAGAACTTTGTTTGGAAAACGACGGAAATATTCCCTTATAAACATCTTATAAAAAGTCAAACAAGGGTATAAATGACTTTAACCCATATTCTTTTAAATATTAAAAATGTTTTGAAATACATTTTGAAGAAACATGGATGTGGATGATAACGAGATCCCAGTAGATTATTACGTATAAACAACCTCGGATAATGAAGAGATTGTGAAATAACCCTTACCAGTTTGGTAACTTATGAAACATTCAACCCATGAAAGAGGTATCATACAATGAATATGTAAGTACACATAAATTAGAGTGTATTACACAAAGAATATAATTATGAGTAGTACATACACCACACAAAAGGTAATGGTGACAATATGGCATGAATCTCATGAGAATAAGGATTGAGATGAAAACCCCTTACCACGTTAATCAACTGAGTCGTATGGCCAAAAGTTAATAACCACCAAATGATTTACAGAATAACATGAATATAAATAGAATCATGATAATATATATCAAATGGCAGTACACAATACACCACTTTCAATAATTTAGTGGCGAACAATGGAAATCTCACAAAATTGAAAGTGAGATAAGAAAATCCCTTACCTTGTACTTTTCCTTGGTTGGGGTAGGTTAACCTCTTTTAATTTAGGTAACTCACTTTGGTTGGAACCAAAGGACTTCTTGAAATGATTTTTGCCTAAGGGGAAGATTCAAGGAGGAGGAGAGGGATGTGGGGAGCTTAGTTGGGCAGAGTTTGGACGAGCCAAGTGGCTTGAGAGGTGTGTGGAATGAGTAGAAGTGGTCTCCTTTTATAAGGGAGAGGAGGGGCTCTTTAGGAAAGAGTGAAAGTATTACTTTATAATATAATTATATTCGGTTTATAATGGTCCAAAAATCATTGAGGTCGAAGATAAGATGACTCATATTCTAAATAACATCACCCAATAAGAATTGGACAGGTTTTAGATAATATTTTAATCATTATAATCTTATTTATTTAAATGATTTATTAATGAGGTAAACATTGCATCACTATTGTGTCATTAATAATTTAACTTATTTGATGTCTAAAAATTATAAATAAAATATAATTATGTAGTAAATCTTTTTAGCTTTCTAATGAATATTTATAATCTAAAATCCAACATGTATAACCCTATGTAAAAATTGTTCTTCTAAAAGATGTAAGCTTATGCCATTTTTATTTTTATTTTAACTTTATTAATATAAAGTGTCCCTACGACATACAAGTGGCTCCAAGGGGTCCCCAAATTGACCCAAGGATGCTCATGGTCGGGTATGTGTCCACCAATAAGGTTAGGACATGTTTTAGGGTAATTTTGTATTATTATAATATTATTTTTTAACCCTTATTTACCGGATTTACCCTTAACCATGGTAAATAAAATATTTACCACAGTAATTATTCAAAATGTCTAAAAATAAAAGTTACCTATTTACACAATTTGGACATCCTGATTCCAAATATGGAATCCATTTTTCTAAATTCAAAACACAGAAGTGGCAGAAATTAATTTAAAATTAATTCCCGCTGTCAAAACAAAAAGCGTGTTTTTAAGAGATAATAACTATCAAAAGATTGACACTTGTTTATGTTCGGTTTAATTGTAAAATTATGTCCAATGACCAAAATTATATTAAATGGTAAAAATATATTCTAAATATACTTTAAAACTACTAAAATTCATAATTTATCACTATTAATTATTTTGATTAAAAAAGTTGTTCTTAATTAAAATTTCGTAATTTTCACTATTCATTAAAATATGAAAGTTATCCGAAAAGTACCAAAATTTCACCTTAGGCTAAATTCGATATTCCGAATCCAAAAATGAAGTCCATTTCAAAATATAAAATATATATAATTTCAAAATTTAGGTATTACTATTCATAACGGCTAGTTTGATCGGTTGTGGTGTGTGTTAAAACTCGAAGTTGTGTACAACACACGCTACTATTTTATTCAAAGGAAAGCGTACCGTGGAAGCTTGGGATGTTTCATTTTAAATTTTTTGATGTCTCCATTTAGTCAAAAAGTTTAAAATATTGTATTTAAAAAGGTTTCACTATCAAAAGTTGATAAAAGTGCAATACTGAAAATGAATCTGTTCTTGCATTATGACTAAGATACTCATAATATGGATTCTAAAATTATAAGGATTATATAAAGTTTAAAATTTAGTTAATACTATGGCTTTTTTTGGTAAGTCATGGTGCAATTGAACTCGGTGTTGCGTGTAGTGAAAGTTATTGAATTATTTTGAAGAAATAACACACTATGAAATCTTGGGGTGTTACATTCTCCCCTCCTTCAATAAATTGCATCCTCGCAATTTGAAATTGTTCTTCGAAAATAAAAAGGTTGAAAATAGAAAATATATTTGTGGGAAAACCCACATCGGAAATTGGGTTACTAAAATTTAGTCTTAATATGTGGAAAAGAGAAATGAATGGGTCACCACCAAATTATGATCTTGATTAGGAGAACATTGGTGGAAATTAGAGACATATAATTGGAGGAAAAACGTAAATATTTATAGGTAGTGATTGAGATCATCAATCACAAACAAGTGTATAATTGAGGTCCTTAAATTCATCAATCTATGATGATTTGAAATACCATCGGTTCAACAAAATATAGGGTATTGGGATAACACATTTTTGACGTTTCAAAATATCTTAGTTGAAATCCCACATCGAAAAATGAATTAACGAGGTCTCTATTTAAAATAAAGATTGGAAAGTATGAAGATTACAGAAAATAACACATACTAGGGTTCCATGTAGGAAAATATGGATATGGAAGATAAATCTAACCATCAATTATCTGATGGAGAGTGGTAGAGAACATGGCTATGAAAAGGCCAACAATCCCAAAGCCATGAATTAGTGATGATTTAAGGTACCATATAGGACAACATTTTTGTCCTAAGTTCCTTTTATTAATGTTGAGGAATATATTTATGATATTGGCTAAGATCATAAGGAGATATACTTACTTTACAATTAGAGTTTTATCCATTAATAAATTTCTACCACAAACTCATCTTTCACTCTAAAAGATAATAGAATGTAATTTTTTTATTTATACTATTCGTACAGGGTTCCAAAATAAATGAATTTATAATTCATCTACCAGATCTTTAAAAAAAACAACATTATTTAATCCAGGACATATCGTGGGCCAGTGGTAGGTGATACACCCTTGTCGCCCTTCGGTTGCGGGTTCAAGTCTCGCAGCCTTGCCGGACGCGACGGGTTGCCGCCCGACCTCCGGGTTGTCCTTTTATGGTAATCCAAAATAATCCAAACTAGAACTATCCAAAATACTTCTGTCCAAACTCACAGTCCAACATTTATAAGGAAGGTAAACATAATATAGATCCTTTTTACCCCGTAATAGCATATGAATACCTTCATCTTGTATTCTTTTAATAAACTGAAACATCTTGAATTACCATATTCCTTATTGATTACATTCATGCTCCCCTATTCCATATAGAATGCTGGATATACTTCATCAATCCAAAAATGTTTTAAACCCCAAAAAAATGATGGAATATACAAATCATTAATCAGTTTCAAGGTAGTCAAGAATATTCAACATAATTTATCCAAATCAATCATGTATTATTCTAAAATCACTAACTCGGTATCAGAACCATATTATGTTTTATCTTTCTCTCAACCATATATTTTCCAAAAATTTATCCTGCTATTGAGTCACTTTTCTTTGTTCCACACAATCTCAAGTCCTTAATGAAATAGTACTGCAGTACAATCCTTATATACTCCATAATTATTATAACAAGCACATTGTTGATACAACACTCAATTGACATAATCAACATAAGAACTCTAATCATTCCTCTTCATCTGTGGTAGTATCATAACTTGATTATTATCCAATAGCATCATTTGCGGCATAGTCTGATGACTGGGGCAAAGGTTCGCGTAGTGTCCAAACTCCTTGCAAATGAAGCATTGTACATTTGAAACCATTTTCTCACCCTTGCAGTCACATACTTTGTGCCCTTTTCCTCCACACTTATAACAAACTCCCATTCCTTTCAGGCAAGTTCCATGGTGTTTCTTCCCATAGTTACCACATATGGGAAAATTCTTCTTTTCCCTCTTCCCTTTATCCATTTTTCTCTCTTCCATCCTTTTCTTCTCTTGCTTCCCTTCAAAGCCATAGGACTCAGTAAACTCTTTAATTATCTTATCAACACATGATATTATTCCTTCATATGATGATAATACATGGGAGACTATTTCTCTTATCAATTCTAGCTTAAGACCATGAAAGATATGATCCTTCCTTCTCTTTGGATCATGTGCATTTCTGGAGTTCTCATTCCTTCTACTGGGCGCCATTTCTAAACAATGGCATAAACTAGATCAGTTTATGAATCAAAATACATAATCCCATACTTATAAAACACTTAACATAAATTGAACTATTTATGGATATAATCCATAATCATAAAAATGTTTTCTTTGAGTAAGTATATACTCATAAACCCTTCATAATGATTTTTAAAGAAAATGAGAGTTATCCTAAGCATATCCCCCGGGAGTGTCGTAACCAAGAGTGCAGCAAGGCCCGTTGTCGTGCACCAGTTCCCGTTCGAGTCTAGCTCAAAGCGGTGTTTTCGGGTTTTACCCCTAGGTACATCTGTGCCAGAGCCGCCTCTACCTGCTCGTACCCAGACAGGGATGTATTGCTCGGAAAACTCACAAAATCTCTACGATACCAAAATTCTAGGAAGTTATTCTATACTAATCCTGAAAGTTCATCTTAGGTCTACGTGCTCTAATCAGAGTTTATCTAAATCTAGTTTCCAAGGTTTTTACTAAACTTCCTCTGATACCAACTGTAACGCCCTGACCCCAGCTACCCAGAGTCGGTGCATTACTTCGTAACATTGTCATGATCACAAGAAAGATCAAATCTCGAAAGACCGATTGGTTTAGTAGCCTTGGAAACACTAGATATATTCATAAGTTTTACATTACATCATAAAATGAAAAACTACTACAACAACATAATGTTTCCACAGTCCACACTATAATCCACTCATAATATCCCTTCAGGTCATTCATAACTTACATCTTCACATCCTGGGAAAAATAAAACAGAGAAAAGGGGTGAGCTCAAATGCCCAGTAAGGATAACAATATAGCGGAACATTCAAAAATAAGCATAAACATTTAAGGCAATGAATTACTAAAACAAAAGCCTTTTAAACTTGAACTTCAACATAGTATGGCAAAAGTAAAATGAAATAATTCCATTTACTTGTTCACATGGATATTCTACTAATCGAATAATCACATGCAAAATCAATAACCACTTTCATAATGTTGGAATGCATAATGCTAAACTTTAATTACTTTTCAAGGCCTCGTCCCAAGACCTTGGGGATAACTATAACCGGAACCCAACCCGGAGTGCCTCTAATAACCAGACACCAACCCGGAGTGCCTCTAATAACCGGACACCAACCCGGAGTGCCTCTAATAACCGGACACCAACCCGGAGGGCTTACTTTTACCAGTCCCTAACCTGGAGGGCTTACTTTTACCAGTCCCCAACCTGGAGGGCTTACTTTTACCAGTCCCCAACCTGGAGGGATTACTTTAACCAGTCCCCAACCTGGAACATACTTGTCCAACACATTCATATGAAGTAAAGATTGAAATATAACATAAACATTCTTATTGGAACAAGCATATGAAATGTCAATACTTTCACCATAAACTATGAATGGTATAAAAATAGCACATCCACAGTCAAACATATCACAAAACCTTCAAAACAATATAGAAGTTTTGTATCATAATAAATCAACTTCAAATAATCTTAAAACCCATCAAAGGATGTTGACATAGATGAAATCAAAATTCTTTTTAAAGAAATATCTCCTTTTATTTTGAAATCATTTAAGATCCATATAAAATCAAACATTTTCTTTGAAAATAATCTTATAAGCTTTTAAGGGAAGCTTTGACGATTTTATAACGGCGGAAAATAACCGCACCCGCCGTATAAGTTAAAAAAACATTCTTATCTTAATTCTGTCGAAAAGGTTAAAAAGAACTTTGTTTGGAAAACGACGGAAATATTCCCTTATAAACCTCTTATAAAAAGTCAAACAAGGGTATAAATGACTTTAACCCATATTTTTTTAAATATTAAAAATGTTTTGAAATACATTTTGAAGAAACATGGATGTGGATGATAACGAGATCCCAGTAGATTATTACATATAAACAACCTCGGATAATGAAGAGATTTTGAAATAACCCTTACTAGTTTGGTAACTTATGAAACATACAACCCATGAAAGAGGTATCATACAATGAATATGTAAGTACACATAAATTAGAGTGTATTACACAAAGAATATAATTATGGGCAGTACATACACCACACAAAAGGTAATGGTGGCAATATGGCATGAATCTCATGAGAATAAGGAGTGAGATGAAAACCTCTTACCACGTTAATCAACTGAGTCGTATGGCCAAAAGTTAATAACCACCAAATGATTTACAGAATAACATGAATATAAATAGAATCATGATAATATATATCAAATGGAAGTACACAATACACCACTTTCAATAATTTAGTGGCGAACAATGGAAATCTCACGGAATTGAAAGTGAGATAAGAAAATCCCTTACCTTGTACTTTTCCTTGGTTGGGGTAGGTTAACCTCCTTTAATTTAGGTAACTAACTTTGGTTGGAACCAAAGGACTTCTTGAAATGCTTTCTGCCTAAGGGGAAGCTTCAAGGAGGAGGAGAGGGATGTGGGGAGCTTAGTTGGGCAGAGTTTGGACGAGCCAAGTGGCTTGAGAGGTGTGTGGAATGAGTAGAAGTGGTCTCCTTTTATAAGGGAGAGGAGGGGCTCTTTAGGAAAGAGTGAAAGTATTAATTTATAATATAATTATATTAGGTTTATAATGGTCCAAAAATCATTGAGGTCGAAGATAAGATGACTCATATTCTAAATAACATCACCCAATAAGAATTGGACAGGTTTTAGATAATATTTTAATCATTATAATCATATTTATTTAAATGATTTATTAATGAGGTAAACATTGTATCACTATCGTGTCATTAATAATTTAACTTATTTGATGTCTAAAAATTATAAATAAAATATCATTATGTAGGAAATCGTTTTATCTTTCTAATGAATATTTATAATCGAAAATCCAACATGTATAACCCTATGTAAAAATTGTTCTTCTAAAAGATGTAAGCTTATGCCATTTTTATTTTTATTTTAACTTTATTAATATAAAGTGTCCCTACCACATACAAGTGGCTCCAAGGGGTCCCCAAATTGACCCAAGGATGATCATGGTCGGGTATGTGTCCACCAATAAGGTTAGGACACGTTTTAGGGTAATTTTGTATTATTATAATATTATTTTTTAACCCTTATTTACCGGATTTACCCTTAACCATGGTAAATAAAATATTTACCACAGTAATTATTCAAAATGTCTAAAAATAAAAGTTACCTATTTACACAATTTGGACATCCTGATTCCAAATATGGAATCCATTTTTCTAAATTCAAAACACATAAGTGGCAGAAATTAATTTAAAATTAATTCCCGCTGTCAAAACAAAAAAAGCGTGTTTTTAAGAGATAATAACTATCAAAAGATTGACACTTGTTTATGTTCGGTTTAATTGTAAAATTATGTCCAATGACCAACATTATATTAAATGGTAAAAATATATTCTAAATATACTTTAAAACTACTAAAATTCATAATTTATCACTATTAATTATTTTGATTAAAAAAGTTGTTCTTAATTAAAATTTAGTAATTTTCACTATTCATTAAAATATGAAAGTTATCCGAAAAGTACCAAAATTTCACCTTAGGCTAAATTCGATATTCCAAATCCAAAAATGAAGTCCATTTCAAAATATAAAATATATATAATTTTAAAATTTAGGTATTACTATTCATAACGGCTAGTTTGATAGGTTGTGGTGTGTGTTAAAACTCGAAGTTGCGTACAACACACGCTACTGTTTTATTCAAAGGAAAGCATACCGTGGAAGCTTGGGATATTTCATTTTAAATTTTTTGATGTATCCATTTAGTCAAAATGTTTAAAATATTGTATTTAAAAAGGTTTCACTATCAAAAGTTGATAAAAGTGCAATACTGAAAATGAATCTGTTCTTGCATTATGACTAAGAAACTCATAATATGGATTCTAAAATTATAAGGATTATATAAAGTTTAAAATTTAGTTAATACTATGGCTTTTTTTTTGGTAAGTCATGGTGCAATTGAACTCGGTGTTGCGTGTAGTGAAAGTTATTGAATTATTTTGAAGAAATAACACACTATGAAATCTTGGGGTGTTACACGTAGGATCCAAGTACATTAACCATCGTTGCCGAACCCACGTAGGATCCAAGTACAGTAGTCATCACTGCCAAACCCATGGGGGATCCAAGTACAGTCATCCTCACTGCCGAACCCATGTCGGATCCAAGTACAGTCGTCCTTGTCGTCGCAGTCACTGCCAGCTCTAGGGTTCCCTCACACAACACACTCGATTTCGGGAGGGTCCGCTCCTCGAGTCAAATATTGATACATCAACTATCGCAAAGACCATAGTTAATGTATACTGTAGTTCCGTCCCACATCATAGTGGAAAAACCAAGCAAAACATTCCCAAGTTACGGAGAACAAGACAACCAAGCCACTTTTCTAAAGTACACAACGTGTAGATAAGCGATACATGCCGTGTCATCAGACACCAGGTACTGCCCATGTGAAATGGTCTGTGTCATAGAGCTGGTCATGTAGATAAGTAAGTAAACATCATGTGGTATGCTTACATGCCGTGTCCAAACCTCTAGGTTCAGTTCCATGTGCGCTGGCCATGCCTGGACGTCTCGTGGAGTAGATCTCCATGTACTCCACCCCTTGTCCGTGTATTCTCGGAATACAGGCCGAGTCATCACGAGCCACTTCTTCAATGGTGAAGGTAGTACACACCGTGCCTCTTGGCCTTGTGGTTCTGCCCGTGTCCGTGTGTCTCCCAGATTACATGCCGAGCCTCGCGAAGCCACTTCTGCCTTTCTATGAAGTCAATACACACCGTGTTACTTGGCCGTGTATTGTTTTCTATGTCCGTGTATTTCCCCTGAATACACGCCATGTCCATCGAAGCCTCCCATGACAAATAGTGTTGGGAGTACACATCGTTTGTCTAGGGTCACACACCATGTTTTACTTTTCTAATGTCCAAAACAGAATCCACAATACACTTGTACTACACGGCGTGTGCTTCTGTGTACACACCGTGTATTCAAGAATTTTCCAAAAACAATTCCTCTGGCCAGCACGCCTCCTGAGGTGTCCGTTTTTCATTCCAATTATATAATTTCTACAAAAATTCTACTTCTAGGTTTCCCCGATGTTCCGAGGCCGTTTACGATGCTTTCAGGCCTCCGATCGATTCTGAAAACATAACTTGATTCACAGCTCAAGAACGCTTGAAGAACACCACATACTCACAAGAACGACAGAGGAATCGGTCCGTGTTAGTTTCATCTAGTCCCTTCCATATTAGTCCGATAACAAGTGTTTTATGAGAAACAACAACATGGAAGGAAAACCAATCATTACCCAATCCAAAATCACCCCTACCTCATGACATGATCTACACAGAGGTGGCGTCATTCGTTGACATCGGAAAGGTGACATCATCATTTGCGAATTCCCCATGGTGGTGTCTCATCCCTTGATGGAGAACCTGGAATCATTCTTCACCAAGACCGATGGTCGTTATTCGTCAGAGGAAGAAGTTATTAAAATCTTTAGAGCTCTCCTCCCAAATCCTCCTCACACAAAAATTCTAACCAAAAATAAAATAAGCTTCCCCTTATTTTAGTTTACTTTTCCATGTATTTCAAAAACTTAAAATTCAAAAACTTAGGTAAATTAATTGAAGAGGTGTAATCTATTAATTTAGTATCTGTTGGCATGAATTAAAGTGAGATAGGTGGATTTACCTAATTAAGTTCAAGAGGTTTTCCAATATTAAAGACATGGAGTTTAATGGGGGGGTTTTAGGGGTTTTAGGAAATGTGAAGGGGTGGGGATCATGCGGGCCCAACCTAACATTTATCCTGACATGCGTAGTTAGGATGATAGTAGGTCCCACCTGAACTTCCCCATGTAGGATAAAACCAACTTAGTTAGAAATAAAATTGTACCACAATTTTATTAACTTTTTATTTAAACCACCACTTTTTTTAACTACACCTCCCTAGAAAACACATCTTCAGTAAAGGTCCTCCTAAGAAATTATTGGTGCTGCAGTTTTATCGATGCCCTCGTATTTCAATTCCATGCACCGGTTCAAAAGATAGAAAAACCCAGTCGTTCATTCACTGAACGTACCCGAGATAACCTTCAGAAATTGATTCCAGGAACACCTTGCCTCAGAATCAGGTTCCGTCAGAAACTACGTACTCGTAAAATCCCAAAGAATTTAAGAAAAAATTTTCCTTGAAATATACGAGTATTTACATTAATCCCACCTCAGGGATTTACGTCCCTATATAGCTGCATCATAACCTAGGGAAACAAATGAGGGTACTGTTCAGGCATCTGAGCCTCCCGCTCCCATGTGCTCTCTTGGAGATTCCCATGCTGCCACCAGATGCGCACTAGAGGAATCGAACATCCACGTAGGACCATCTCATGTTGATCTTCAATCTCTATTGGGACCTCCGCAAATATCTCCCTGTCATCGATGTCCAGCTCCTTGTAATCAATGATATGCGTCGGGTCATGAATGTATCTCCTCAACAGAGATACGTGGAAGACGTCGTGCACCCGATGTAACTGAGGAGGAAGAGCCAGGCGATAAGCCACCTCACCTACCCTGTTGAGAACCTAGAATGGTCCAATGAAGTGTAGAGATAACTTGTCGCCCTGTCCAAATCTCCGTAATCCACATTGAGGTGAGACCTTTAAGAAAACATGTTCGCTATCCTCGAACTCTAGTGTTCTCCGCCTCTTATCAGCATTTGACTTCTGTCGAATCTGAGTAGCCCTCATCCTCTCTTGGATGATCTGCACCTTATCTATCATAGCATGAACCATCTCTGGTCCTACGAGTGCTGACTCCCTAGGGTTAGTCCAGCACAGAGGTGATCTGCAAGGTCAATCGTACAATTCCTCATATGGTGTCATACCAACGGTGGAGTGATATCTGTTGTTGTATGAAAACTCTACCAAGGGTAGGTGATCCTCCCAGCTGCGACCAAAGTCAAAGACATAAGCACATAGCATGTCCTTGAGTGTCTGAATAGTCATCTCCGTCTGGCCATCTGTCTGAGAGTGAAAGGTGGTGCTCAGATGTATCAGCTTACAAAATGTATCCTAAAACCCCTTCCAAAGCTAGGAAGTAAAGCGATCATCTCAATCAAAGACGATATACGATGTCACACCATGAAGCTGTATGATCTCCGGAACGTAGAGGCCTCCCAAGCTCTCCACTGAGCCCTACTCTATGATAGATAAGAAGTGGGCCGACTTGGTGAGTCGTTCCATGATAACCTAGATAGAGTCGTGTCCTCTGGATGTGTGTGGAAGCCCTGTCACGAAATCCATATATATCCCATCCCACTTCCACTTCAGGACCTGTAAGGGTTGTACCAAGCCTGCTGGTACCTGGTCCTCTGCCTTCACCTGCTGGCAAGTGAGGCATCATGAAATGAATTCTTCCATAACCTTCTTCATACCCGGCCACCAGTGCTGTCGTCTGAGATCCTGGTACATCTTTTCCACTCCTAGATGTACCGCCAAAGGGGAATTGTGAAACTCTTTCAGCACCTCCTCCCGTAATGCAATTGGTACCATGGTACGTCCCCTGAAAAAGATGACGTGCTCTCCTCCTACAGAAAATCCTTCAAGTGCATGTCCTGTGGATATCTGTGCACATCGCGTCTCAATGTCAATGTCCCCACGCTATACCTCCCTGACCCGCTGAAGTAGTGGAGGAGTGACTGTGAGTGACTGTAGAAAGGCTTCCCCATCTCTATCCATGAAGGATATCCACAAAGCGACTAACTGCTATGTCGCCTCTACAAGTAGCTGAATGCCTGACCTCCTGCTGAGAGCATCAGCTACTACATTCCCCTTCCCATGAATATAGACTATCTCAAAGTCATAGTCTTGGAGGAACTCAAGCCATCGCCACTATATCAGGTTCAGGTCCTTCTGTGAGAAGATGTACCTGAGACTCTGGTGGTCAGAGTAGACTGTAAAGCGCTCGCCCATCAGATAATTCCGCCAAAAATTCAAGGCGAAAAACACTACTGCTAACTCCAGGTCATGGGTAGCGTAGTTCTACTCATACTGCCTCAAATTTCATGAACCATAAGTGATCACTGACTTCTCTTGCATCAGGACACACCTGAGTCCGGTCCCTGATGCCTCGCAGTAAACTACGTACCCTATGCCCTCCTCTAGTAGCCTCAAGATGGGCGCACTGTTCAATCTTTGTCTCAGCTCCTGAAAGCTCTTCTAATATCTGTCTGACCATACGAAGGGTTTCCCCTTCTTCATCAAAGCTGTAAATAGTGCTGAACCTCTGGAGAAGTCTGGCACAAATCTCTAATAGTACCCAACCAGACCTAGGAAACTACGCATCTTCGTCACACCCCTGGGTGGCTCACAATCATGTACTGCCTCGATCTTTGCAGGATCCATAGAAACTCCATCCTCTGAGATGATGTACCCCAAGAAGTGAACCTCTCGAATCCAGAACTGGCACTTCGAGAGCTTATCATAAAGCTGGTTCTCTCGGAGTGTATCCAGGACAACCTCCAAATGGTAGGCATGCTCCTCCTTAGTAGTCGAGTAAATCAATATGTTTTCAATGAAGACTGTGAAAAAACGATCATGGTAAGGCTGGAAGATCCTATTCACGAGACTCATAAACACTGTTGGAGCGTTGGTTACACTGAAAAACATAACCAAGAACTCATAATGGCCATACCGACACCTGAAGGCCATCTTCTGCACATCCTCATCTCGAACTCTGAGATGATGATAGCCTAACCTGAGGTCTATCTTCGAGAACCATCATGCACCCTTGAGCTGATCAAAGAGGTCGTCAATATTCGGGAGTGGATACTTGTTATTTACGGTCACCTAATTCAGGTGATGGTAGTCGACACATAGTAGTAAGCTCCCATCCGCCTTCTTGGTGAATAAAATCAGAAAATCCCTAGGTGAAACATTGGGTCAGATGAATCCCTTGCCTTGTAAGTCCTCCAGCAGTACCCGTAGCTCAAAAAGCTCAGCGGGAGCCATCCGATAAGCTGGAGTAGATATTGGTGTTGTCCCGAGGTACAAGTCAATGTAGAAGTCCACCTCTCTATGAGGAGGTAGTCCTGGAACGTCATTAGGGAAAACGTCAGCGTACTGATCCACCAAAATAGGAAAACTCGGACTCCGCACATCAACTGCTCTGAGGATGAGACTAGCTAATAGATGTGTGTTAAACTGCCTCTTCCTCTGTGTATGTCCATCATGTGCTGCAAAGGAATCCTTCTCATCAGTGAAGGTAAACCTGGTCCCATTCGTGAGGATACACCTCACTTCATGCCTAATGTAGTCGATCTGAGCATGGACTTTAGACAACCAGTCCATACCCAAGATGTCGTCGTAAAGCCTCGATGCTGCTACAAGAAGATCCCAGATGAAGATCTCATCTCATAGAGAAAGCTCACACTATCGGCACCAGTGTGTAATCATTGAGTCTGCTCCCGTAGGAGTCTCTAGCTGTAAGGATCGAGCCAACGGCTCCGTCGGAATCTCCGAGCTCCGAACAAGGGCAACGACAATGAAAGAATGACTCGCTTCTGTGTCTATAAGAAATGAAACAAGGGTGGATTAGACAAAGATAGTACCTTGAATCCTATCCGGTGCGACGTGGTCGTAGACCTCGATTGCTTAGAGATGACCCTGCCCCTGTCTTCTAGCTCCCTATGGTCGGGGTGGTACTCTTGGTGGTGGTGGTGGTAGAGCCTCGAAGCGTCGTCCACCATCTGCTACTCGTCCAGCTCCTCTGCCTCGTCCGCCAGCTCCCTGCAGACCACCACGGTCAAACCTTTGCCTCTGCCTGGGTGTTCCCTCAACCGTCTGATGCTCCTCTGCATGGCGGTTCGGGCAGTCACGAGCCATGTGGCCCTGCCCGCCGCATGCATAACACTACCTGCCTCTCGTATGACTGGATCTACTACATGTGCCCATACATCCAAACCAATATCCCGAGGTTCCCCACCTGATGGCCTGGTCCACTTGTACCTCTGTAACATCTGTCTACTGTCGGCTGCAAAAGACTCCTCTATGTGTCACCCTACGGTAGACCTCGCTGCTGGTGTAGGCTCAGCAAGGAAGCTCTCCACAAGAAGGGATCACTCCAGTACTCCTGACAGCATCGAAATGCTGAGGGAGATCATCGAAGCCCTGATATCATGCCTTAGTCCCTACTCAAAGGTCCAGGCTCGCAAGAATGGGTCTCGTACGATGTCTGTGGAGTTGTGTGAGAGGTCAGTAAATCTCGTCGAGTACTGGGCTACTGTCATGCTGCCCTGCCACAACTGTAGTAGCTCCTGGATGCGCACCACATGGAGGGTGGCTAGAATGAACTCTGAGTGGAAGAGGCTCTCGAAGTCCATCCATAGTAAAGATGCCTCATCGTGCACCTGGACCATCAGGCTCCACCATCTACCTACTGTCGCATGAAGGAGACTCGCGACAAGGATCACGATAATATCTGTTGGTGTCTCTACCAATCTAAAGACTCGAACAACAACCTCCAACCAATCCTCAGATACCTGAGGGTCCGTCTATCCACGGAACCCGGGCAACCTCTATCGCTGAAACTCATGCAGTGCACTCAGGCGACGCGCACTCTCAGCTGCCGAGGCTGGTGGCATTGGTGGATCTCTGTGTAGTGGTACCACCAGTGCCTTTTCTATAATGGGGCCCTGCACCAAGGCCCCGTCACTCAGTGGGCTGCCATCTCGCACATAACAGGGAACCCTAGCAGATGCCATCGTGGGTCCATCCTGAAAAGAAATAGGTGCACCATGTTTAATACAGTATACCTGGTGATCTGACACAAAGTAATCACAAAGAAAACTTTTGAAACACTCATGCAATCAGTGTTTTTGAGCACTAAGTCAGAAATCAGAAGTCAGGGTCCTGGTGTATGGATTTGTCAGTCACAATACCAACATTGGACTCCCTAGACTGATAACCACACTCAATACTCTTAACACTATTTCTTCACAGAAATAAATTATCAGAGTCTAGAATTCTGCGTCAGAACCTCTCTCTGATACCAATTTGTCACGACCCGTCCTCGGGGCCCGTGCAGTGACTACCCCACGCCTGCCTTCCATAGGCCAGGGGCTGACGACTATCACCAAAGGCATAAATCCTAAAAAAGGGAAGGCATTGCCTTTATATAAGAAAAAAAACACCATAGAGTACACAAGCTGAAGTAAACACTAAGTAAACTGAGTACAAAAGTTAGTGCTGGAAAGTAAATGGGCTAGTATACAAACCCAATTGAAAGTACAGTACAACTGAGAAAAGAAAAATACAAAATCTGAAAAGTAAACAGCAACCACCAAGAAGTCCTTTGGTATCCCCACCTAAAGGGTGGGTACATATGGTCTCCTCAGCTCCTCGAATATGTCTATCCACTTCGTGTATGTCCGACCTGATAGTCTACCACTAGATACCATCCCGCTCCATAAGCCTCAACCACAGTCAGCGCTGTCCATCATCTGCAACCAAAACAACATAGTGCGGGCATAGCCCGTGTAGGTGTGAGTATATGATACTCATTAGGGACCCCCAGATCTCCGAAGGTCTCCGAGAATTCACAAAGATTAAACCAAAAAGGAAAGATACAAACACAAAATATCAACCAAATCTACTTAGGTATATTCCCATACATATACCTAAGTCATGAATTCCAGTTCGGGTCCAACTCACGAGCCCAAGTACAACCCAGTCCACACAGGAAAGCACAACCCAATCCACACAAGAAAGAACAAACCAATCCACATAGGAAAGCACAACCCAATCCATAAAGGAAAGCACAATCCAATCCACACAGGAAAGCACAACCCAATCCACATAGGAAAGAAAGTCAATAATATCGATGATAATGACTGAAGTCAAGACTTAGCTCACACAGGTATACTATTCACAAAGAGGGGTGAAGATGATAGATGTAGCCTCTGAATCATCTTCCTTACCGAACCCATGTAGGATCCATGTACATTAATCACCACTGCCAAACCCACGGAGGATCCAAGTACAATCGTCCTCTCTGCTGAACCCATGTAGGATCCACGTACAGTCATCCTCAATATCGCAGTCACATCCAGCTCTAGGGTTCCCGCACACAACACGCTTGATTCTAGGAGGGTCCGGTCCTCGAGTCAAAGATCGATACATCAACTGTCACGAAAACCAGAGTTAATGTATCCCGTAGTTCCATCCCACATCACAGGGGACAAACCAAGAAAAACATGCCCAAGTCACATAGAACAAGACAACCAAGACATTTTCCTAAAGTACACAACGTGTAGACAAGAGATACATGCCGTGTCATTAGAAACCAGGTACTGCCCATGTGAAACGTCCGGTGTTGCAGGGCAGGTCATGTAGATAAGTAAGTATACGACGTGTGGTATGCTTAGACTCCGTGTCCAAACCTCTAGGATTAGTTCCATGTGCGCTGGCCATGCCTGGAAGTGTGGTGGAGTACATCTCCATGTACTCCACCTCGTGTCCATGTATTCCTGGAATACATGCCGAGTCATCACTAGCCGCTTCTACCATGGTGAAGGTAGTACACGCCGTGCCTCTTGGCCGTGTGGTTCTACCCGTGTTCGTGTATCTCCCAGATTACACACTGAGCCTCATGAAGCCTCTTCTGCCTTTATATGAAGTGAATACACGCCATGTTACTTGGTCGTGTATTATTGTCTGTGTCCGTGTATTTCCCCTCAATACACGCCATGTCCATCGAAGCCTCCTCTGAGAAACAGTGTGGGCAGTACACGCCGTGTGTCTAGAGTCACACGTCATGTGTTACTTTTCTAACGTCCGAAACAAAATCCACAGTACTCTTGTACTACACAGCGTGTGTTTCTAGTGTACACGCCGTATATTCTATAATTTTCCAGAAACGCTGCCTCTAGCCAGCACACCTCCCGAGGTGTCTGTTCGTCATTCTGATGACTCGATTTCTACAAAACCTCCACTTCTAGGTCACCCCGATGCTCTGAGGCCGTTTATAATGTTTTCGGGTCTCCGATCGGTTCCGAAAACATAACTTGATTCACACCTCAAGAACACTTGAATAACTCCTCATATTCACAAGAACGGTGGAGGAATAGGTCTGTGTTAGTTTGGTCTTATCCCTTCAGCATTAGTCTTATAACAAGTGGTTTAATAGGAACAACAACATGGAAGGAAAACCAATCATTACCCAATCCAAACACACACCTACCTCGTGACTCGATATTCAAAGAGGTGGTGTTGTTCATTGATGTTGGAAAGGTGACATTGTCGTTTGCGAATTCCCCATGGTTGTGTCTCCTCCCTTGATGGAGAACCAGGAAGTGTTCTTCATCGAGAAGGATGATCATTCTTCAACGGAGGAAGAAGTTCTTCAAAGCTTTAGAGCTCTCCTCCCAAATCCTCCTCACACAATAATTCTAACCAAAAATAAAATAATCTTTCCCTTATTTTATTTTACATTACCATGTATTTCAAAAACGTAAAATTCAAACACTTAGTTAAATTAATTGAAGAGGATTAATCTATTAATTTAGTGTGTGTTGGCAAGAATTAAAGTGAGAGAGGAGGAGTTGCTTAATTTAGTTCAAGAGGTTTGCCAACATTAAACACATGGAGTTTAATGGGGGGGGGGGTTTAGGGGTTTTAGGGAATGTGAAGGGCTGGGGCTCATGCGGGCCACCCTCACATTTATCCTCACATGGGTAGCTAGGATGCTAGGAGGTCCCACCCTAACTTCCCTATGTAGGATAAAACCACCTTAGTTTGAAATAAAATTATACCACAATTTTATTCACTTTTTATTTAAATTACCCCTTTTTTAACAACTCCTCCCAAGCAAACACATCTTCGGTAAAGGTCCTCCTAAGCAATTACTGGAGCTCCGGTTTCATCATTTCCCTCAGATTTCAATTCCAAGAACTGGTTCAAAAGATAGAAAAACCTACTTGTTTGTTCACTGAACATACTCGAGCTAAACTTCGAAAATTGATTCCGGGCACATCGGGCCTTGGAATCAGGTGCTGTCAGAAACTGCGTACTCGTAAAATCCCAAAGAATTTAAGAAATATTTTACTTGAAATTTATGGGTCTTTACATGATCCTTATTAATATTTCGATCATGCGTATTGCTAGAATTCCCATTCGTTCTACCAGGCTCCATTTCTAAACAATGGAATACACTAGGTTAGTTTATAAATCTCAATGCATAATTCCAAACTTGTAAAATACCTAACGTAAATTGAAAAGATTATTCATATAATCTATAATCATAAAAAATTCTTTGAGCAAATATTTACTCCTAAATCCTTCATAATGTACAGTAATGAAAATGTGAATCATCCTAAGCATATCCCCAAGGATTATTGTAACCAAGAGTGAAGAAGGTCATATTTTCATGTACAAAGATACCTAAGGTCAAGCCAAAAACTCTTTGTCTGATTTTTCACTTCTAGGTACATCTGTTCCAGAGCCGCCTCTACCTGCTCATATCTAGACAGGGATGTATTACTTGTAAAATACAAAAAATATCTACATTACCAAAATTCTAGGAAGTTCTTTTATACTAATCCTCAAAGAATATCTTAGGGTAATGTTCTCTAATCAGTGCTTATCTAAATATATTTCCAAGGTTGTTGATAAAATTCCTATGATACCAACTGTAACACTCTGAACCTTGTTACCTAAAGTTGGTGCATTATTTTCATACATTGGAATGATTACAAGGAATCATGTCTCGAAGGACCGATCAGTTTAGCAGTCTTGGAAAATATATTGCATATATGAACGTTGCATTACATTATAAAATGAAAAATAACAACAACATTTTATCCATTGACCACATTCATGTCCCTTATACCATCCCTACAGGTCATTCATAATATACATCTTCACATCTTAAGAAAAATTAAACATAGAAATGGGTGAGCTCAGATGCTCAGTAAGGATAACAATATAGAGAAAAATTTCATAAATATGCATAAATATTTAAGGAAATTTATAAAAGTAAAACAAAATCCTTTTAAACATAAACTTCAGCATAATATGGAAAAGATAGATCAAATAATCCCATTTACTTATTCACATGGATATTATATTAGTCGAATAATCACATGTAATATCAATATCTAATTTCATAATGATGTAATGCATAATGGAAGACTTCATAACCACATAGTCAAGGATTCGTGCCAAGACTACAAATAAGATTTTTTCAAGGACTTATGCCAAGACACTAGTTTTTCTCCGGAGACATACTGATTCATTGATGAGCTATATCAGGCTCCAACCATCAATTACTAAGTCCAATGCAATCCTCATATGACAAGGTTTAAATATAATATAAGAATTTATATTAAAACTAGAATATGAAATGTAAATACTTTAACCATAAACCATTAATGGTATAAAAATAACAAATCCACAGTAAAACATATCACCAAACCTTCAGTACAATATGGAATATTTGTATCATAATAAATTAACTTCAAACAAGTTTAAAATCCATCAAAGGATGTTGACATAGATGAAAATGATTTGTAAAACTCTTTGATAGAAATAACAATTTTTCACGAAAAAATTTAAAAGTCACACAATTTAGAAAGGAAGACATTTAAATACATTTTTAATCAAAGTGACCCATACCACTTTGAAACTTTTGAAAGGAATTAACATTTTAAAAAAATTCATTTCCATATAAATAAATCCTTAAAAACCATTTTAAAAACATAGACATTAATGAGAAAGGTTTAGAAGAATAAATATTTATAACTTTTGAAATGATGTTTTATTAAAAGAGTACCTTAAAAAGAATAAATTTGAAAATTATTTTATGAAACATGGACATGGACAATAAATATGTCCCAGTAGATACTTACATAAAAACAACCTCAGATAATAATGAGATTGTGAAATTAACCCTTAACTTGCACTTTCCTTTGGTCATGGGTACGTTTAAACTTCTATATAATGACCATAATAATTTATTAAATTATACCATAACAATATTAATATTTATTATATCATACATGATTCATTTATGACTTTATACTACCAATTTAATAATGATATCCATGTTAAATTTACATTTTGGGTAGTAATCGATTTCTTTATCGTACTTGTTTTAACTTGTTATTCTTGATCGTATCATTTAAATAATTATTTAAATACATAAAGAATATAAAATATTATTTATATAGAATATAAATATGTATAATAGATAAATATATGAAATGGAAAACACCGTTTATAGAGATGGTAAGTCATACATATGCATAAACGTTGTTTCTGTTTTCACATCGTATTTGACAAAAGTAAGTGAATAAGATATATGTAAGTACATAAATAAATAAATATATATATATATATCCCTCTAGTAGCATTATTATGTCATATATTACATATTAATAATAAATATTTTTTATAATCATCATTGAATGGTGAACGTGGAAATGAATCTCATCACGTCTTAGAGACGGTAATCCGTACGTATGCACAAGTGACAATATAATTATATTTATGGTGAAATAATATGTAATTGTATGGTATATAATATATACATAATCATAAACATGTTATATTTATTATTTAAATTAGTTATACTCATTATTATACCCATCCAAATAATGAAGTGTTTAAATAACAAACTACACCACAACGTGGAGACGGCAAGCCGTACATACGCATGTATGGTGACTTTGTCATTTAGAGGATGGATAGAATAATGAATATGGTTGTACCATATTTATAATAACATCAAAGTATGTAGGAGGTAATGGATTTATTATTTTTTTTATGGAAACAACAAAGAAAGAGGAAGTGGAAGATGAAAAGAACTTGAAAGAGGGTGGTGAAATTATTACCTCTTCTTCGGGTGTTTTCATTTGAGTTGATCAAAAAGGCTCCTTAGGTTGGAATTATAATAAAATTAAGTATTCTAGGTTGATTCGAGGAATGTCTGGAGGATATTTGGATAGGTTTTGGCAGCGAAAAATGGCTTTGGAGGTGTGATTTTGATAGAAGGGGAAGTACCCTTTTATAAGAGACGTGAGGGTCTCTTTAGAAAAAGTTTAAAATATTATTTTATAATAGAATCATTTTCAGTTTCTAATTGCTCAAAAATGATTTATTTCTAGAATAAGGTGGGTATTGGTCTAAAACAACTAAAACAATATGTTTTATATAAGTTTAGGTCACCATATTAACCTTATCTTTTAGATTTAACTCTTAGGTAAATATTTTAACTTTAACCATGTATTCTTGTATTGTTACACTATATGGTAAATAAAATTACTCTAAACTACCAAGAGAACCTCAAGTGTTTCATTAATTAAATATATAATATTATTTAATCCCTTTGGATGAACCTTATAATTTTAGGAATATTATATCAAACAATAATATAGTATTTTTTTTAAAAATTAATTTATGTCAATTTTGATATTATTTGGTATTTGGTTTTTGTGAAAGTTGTTAAAAATTTATTACTTTGAAAAAGATACATTTCATAAACTCTAACATGTCAAATTATCCTATAAAATTATTGGATGTCATGAAAACATTTAAATTAGATTTATTTTAATATTTATAATACCATTTTTTGATTCTTTCCTTGATAAGGTAATTACTGCATCATCATTGTGTCATAAATAAATTATATTATTTAATGTCTAAAAGTTATAAATAAAATACCATTATCTAGGAAATATTTTTAAGTTTCTAATTAATATTTATAGTCAAATTTATATTGTGTTTAACCCAATATTAAAAATGGTTTAGTTATTAAACTTTGAATTTAACATTTTTAACTCTTCTTTTAAATAAAATAATTATAAATGTCAAAATCTAATCCAAGTGGACCTTCAAGATCATATTTTATTCCAAATATTGTTTTTCGAAATACTGTTAACTAATAGAATTAGGACATATGTTCGGTTAATTATAATATCATTTTTACCTTTAATTACCCAATTTACTTTTAACTGTGGTAAATAAAAGACAAAAGTTTCTATTCAACAAAAAATATTTTCATCTTATTGAACCTCATTTTACTTAATAATATCAACAATGTTTCTCGAATATTTGATATTAAACTCACATAAGTGGTTAAATTTAGTTTTATGCAATTTTTCAAATGCTCTTAGAAGGTGGGTAAAAGAGGTTAAAAAGTTCAATAAAATTTTATACATCTAATTTTATTATAAAATGACTCCCATTAAATACATTGAACATATATCGGTATAATATAATCATTTTGACTTAAATTACATTTAAATAAAGAGTCAGTTTTAAATAATAACACAGTGTTTTTCACTATTCATCAAAAAATGCAAGTTTTCAGAAAAATACAAAAAATTCATCCAAAGTTAATTTTGATATCCCAAATTCAAAAATGAATTCTATTTTACCAAATTAAAAACATTTATGTTTCATTTATTAATTTAAAATTAATTACCATTGTCAAAACCAAAAAGAAGGTTTTTAAAAAGTAAAAACTATCAAAAGATTGACATGTGTTTATGAAAATTTAAATGTGAAATTACTTATAATGACCTAAATTATATTAAATGATAAAAATATAATGTAATTATACTTAAAAAACTTTAAAACACATAATGTCACACTATAAATTATTTCGATTAAAAAATTTGTTTTCAATTAAAACATAGTAATTTTCACTATTCATCAAAATATGAAAGTTTTCAGAAAAGTACCAAAAATTTATCCAAACTAAATTTTTATGTCCCAATTCTAAAAAAATTTAATTTCATTAAATTGAATATATAAAAGTGTCAAATATTGGTTTTAAAAAGGGTTTTCCATTAAAAGGTGGTATAATTGCATTTTTTGAAAAGTACTTCTTTTATCTAAAAAAGGATTTGTTCTTATATTATGTATAATAAACACATAATGTGGATGTTAAAATTATATAAAGTATATAAGATTCAAAAATTCATTAATAATATGCATAAGCACTTTTTAATGACTTGTTTGGTAAGTTGTGGTGCACTCGAACTCGGTGTTGCGTGTAGTGCAACTACTGAATTATTTTAATGAGATAACATACTATGAAATCTTGGGGTGTTACAAATATTCTTTCTAGGAACACATTTTTACTTCTATTGAGATTGTTTCTTCTTCACTCAAGATTGATGATTATTATAGAAAGTTTGTTATTCAACTTTTATTTTGTGAACCCAGATGTTTATTTATGAAAGTTGTATTTATAAAATTCTCATGAAACATATTTCCTTTAAAAGCCTTATTTTATGGCAATGATTGTTATATGATTTATCCAGTATGAATTATTTTGTAAATGTTATGATGTAAAGGGTTCTCCCAGAATTATATAGTGCTCCAATTTATTGGGTAATGAGATGTATCTCATGTGATAAGGTTCAATATGAGTTAACATGATTCTATATTTTTCACAATAATGATTTTTTGATTATTCACATATGTTATGTGTAAACAGGATGCCATCTTTGTTCACATCTATGTGTGGAATTTGAACTCTAATACAAGATGTTTCATTTTTATGAATTTCTACATTCTATCACTGTATATAATGCTTCCTCTCATGATTGTGATGACAATCATATTCATATTTTATAATGATGATGATTATTCTCACCCTATGTTATATTGATTCATTTTCTTATCTATACACTTAGTGGTATTTTAAATAATCACTTTCTTTGATGCATATCCTTTAGGTGATTACTTATAATAAAGAGAACGAAAATATTTCTAAGAAGATAGGTAATAAGGAAATAAATAATGTCTCTTGTTTCATTATGTAAAAGTTATGAATGGTCCTAATTTTACAAAGACACTAGTTCTTTGGATCCTGGTTTTGTAACACTGTTATATTATTAATATTTAAAATGATGTAATGTAAGATAAAGAAGGGTCACTGTAGTTGGTATCAGAGAATAGTATCATTAATTTTGGAATTAGTATTAGAGAACATTAGTGAAAACCCTTAGTATGAGGCTAAGTTTATGTAAGCACCCATGAATCTTTGTTTTAAAAAAATTCTATATATAGGGATCCCATAAGATACGAATTTAGAGTTAATTTCATAATGGAATAAATTATTTATTCATGAATAGTTAACTTATGTTTTTTTCAATCATTTTATATTTTTGAAAATGGTGGGAACAAGGAGAAACTAGACCAATATCCTCTATGAAAGACAATTCAGAGGTTGCCTGAATGACATGCCCAATGACTTAGGAGATGGAGTTCAAAATTTCATGGAAATTATTACCCAAATATCTCGAGACATGACCAATAACCCGAATAATGTGGAATTTACTCCTACACCTAAAATAAACAAACTGGCTATCGAGACTTTTATACGGTGACGACCATTGAATTTTAGTGTATCTTATGATACACCACTCGTGGAATAGTGGGTCAACTCAATAGAGATGATATTTTCTATGATTCACTATTTTGAGAAGGTGAAGGCAACTCTATCAATTTATCATTCATATGGAGATGCCTATCAATGGTGAAAATTTATTAAAAACAACAAGCCGAAGGATGAAATGGAATAGACATAGTGGGCAGACTTTAAGAAAATATTTCTCAACAAGTATTTTCCCAAAAATCATCATAGGAATATATAGAGATAATTATTATAGATGAAGAAAAATGAAGTTAAATCTATCATGACATACAAATAAACTTTCAGAAGGGTCTGAAGGCATGCTGTAGTGTTTTTTATCAACAATGATAGAAAAATAGATAGATTATTTAGTTGTTTAAATCCACACGTTTTAAAGCCTCTATAAATTAGAGACATAGAGAGTTATGAATAAGTTGTTATATATGCTATAAATGTGGAGATGAACTATATTGAATGGTCCCATTTCCATGAAGATAAGAAATTAAAGATGAAGTTTCAAAATTTGGGATCTAGTGAAAAAGGTTGAAGGAAAACTAAACCACTCACGTATCAAAAATATGGGAAGTGGAATCATGGAAATTTCATCAAAGGGATGGGGAAATACTTCAAGTGTGGGAAAAAATTCCCCCAAGACCATGAATGTCAAAGAGTTGTGAGGAATCTGGAAAATGTGGTGGAAGAAAGGAGAGCACCACCGGTGGTTCAATGCTTCAACTATAGGGAGCAAGGGTACAGTGCAATCTAATGCACTATACCTCGATTTCTTGAGGGTAATTAGATTCAGTAGCCACCAATGCCCAAGGAGAAAGAGAAAACTTATTCCATCAATACTAGGAATGTGGATCCTGAAAATGTAATTTTGATAGGTCTACTAGTTATTCATTCAAGAATAGCATACAAACTAATTGATTATGGTTCTTTGCTTTCTTTCATATCTTTCATGTTTAGTAAAAAAATTCAAACTACACCTCAAAATATGGAGTTTTAGTTATATATAAGAATATAAAATAGGTTAATTATTGAATCCATAGTATATAACTCCACCCCAATTATTTTTTGTGGAATGAACTTTTAAAAAAATATTTTTCTCACTTCATTTGGGTGAGTTTGATGTTATATTGGGCATGGATTGACTATATTTATACAAATAAAGCATCAAATTTTAGGAATGGGAGATCACTCTTTACATCCTAAGGAATCCTCCAATTCTATATAAGTGTGGGGAGGATGAATATACTTCAAAATAATCACCTCAAGTGCAGATATTATTGTCTTCTAATAAATAATATCTAGCTCAAATTATTGAGATAATGGAGAGAACCAAGATCAAACACATGCCCATTGTGAGGGACTACGGTGATGTGTTCCCTAAATAATTGTCTATTCTTCCTCTTATGTGAGAGTTTTAGTTCTCAATTGAACTTATTCCTTGATCGCTTCCTATATTAAAGGAACCTCATAGAATGGACACCATTGAGTTTGAGGAAATGAGGAAGCAATTAAAATATAATATGGAAAGGGTTCTATATGTAACTATCCAAGATTTTATAAAAATAAATAAAAATTTATGGAACTTTGTCTTAAGTATATATTTATTACTAGCCTTTAAAACATAACTTTTCTACTTTTATGTATTTAATTTCAAGAAACTGTCATCTAGAATTGTGTTCAATATGATATTTGGAGTCTGTTGGAACCAACCTGTTTTTTTGGTGAATAGTAACATACCCTTATTAATAGTAATATGAATAGTAATATGACCCTAATGAATAGTAAATTTTATTATTATTTTATTTTCTTATGGATTTAAGATAATTACATCTAGATTAATTTTACAATGTGATACAAAAGCTATTACAATTTTTAAATAATTAATTTTTGAATTAAGTATGATTTTAATTAAAAATTAAATTAAAAATATTTAGAAAATTATTTTAAAAAAATGGAATTAATTTTTTAATTCTACATGTCGATAAATGGTTAGGGTTAATTTTGGGAATTTTTCTAAAACAATTGATTTTTCGGCGAACAGTAAAAAATACAGTTTTTAGTTTCGATGTGTTAATGACATCATTAATGATGTAATAATGATTTCATAAATCTGGTCAACTTTTTTATAGTTAAATAATATTTGATGTGTACCAGGTGGCTTATACCATGGGAAAGCCCACGGTTTTGCAAATACCACCCATGAGGTGTCCCTTGGAAATTATTAAAATATTCCCTTACTTTTCCTATAAATACCAACCCATTCATTCATTAACTTCGTTCCTAATTCCTCCTCAAATAAGATCTGGCCTCCTTACCTTCATATATGTCCTCCCAAGGTTTCCTCAATCCCCCAAGGTCCCAACCTTCATGTTCTAAGGGTTACTCTACAAGGTAAGAAAATTCTCAATTTCTTTCTTTTTCCATTCAAGTTCTCTTTTATGTGGTATAACTTTCAAGTTTCCATACAATTTTCTTATTTTCTTATTATTCTTGATCTAATCTATATTATGATTCATTTCTGTATGGGTGACCTCTGTCCCCTCTCTTTTTAATATTTTCTAAAACTATGTTGCATAGTCGTTAGGCTGCCGAATTTTTATAAGGGATTTCTCAATTATTATTTTATTTTGGGTTCCATTATTTTATTATTCTTTTTTAATCTATTATTATCCAAGTGGAATTAAATCTATAGAAATATTTATATCTTGTATGTTCTCATTTTCATGGAAAATTCATCATCATTATTTTTTCTCCTCTCCAACTTATTCAAAGAATAAAAACATTGCCTGTGATGTGTCGATCTACCGACATTGTGGATGATGTGATTTTAATTTTCATTAAATCTTTCAAGTATGGTAATGAAACCATTTTTATGGTTGAACCAAGTTTTAATATATTTATTAAATCTCATCCATGGTTCTGAAATTCTTTTTAACACATGGTTTTAATTTACAAAATGAAATGAGGTAGTTATTAACAAAGAACTACTAAAATGATCTAAACGAACATCATTAATGTTTTATCTTATGAATCACCATCATGTAATAATTGAAAATGATAAATTGTATAATTTATGTTATTGGATATATGTAAATACCACTCCTTTACAATTCTGGAGTTTTACTTTCAATCAACATGAACATCTATCATGAACTGATCATGAAAATCATTTAAA
Organism: Viscum album; assembly: GCA_963277665.1. Lineage (NCBI taxonomy): Eukaryota > Viridiplantae > Streptophyta > Magnoliopsida > Santalales > Viscaceae > Viscum > Viscum album. The sequence continues at coordinate 472,015,461 of OY728132.1, forward strand.
GAACTCACCCAAAAACAGTGCAAGGAGAAAAATACTAACAATTAAAGGGTAAAATGATGTTATGAAATGATAATATAAAATGTTATAAACATGAAAATGTTTCTGTAAAATACTAATAACTTTATTTTAAATATTATATAGGATGTTTAAACAAGTTTTAAGTAAGAAAACCCTGAGGTAAGGGAATTCTTAAATCGATTTCAATTCTTTGGGTTAACCTCTTACTTCATTATTTATGTGCTATTTAAATTGTTTTTGTGATGGGTTCTATTTATTTTATGTTTTATTATGTGTATTTACAGTATATATACATACTCCATCAACTTTATTAAGTCTCTCTTCAAATGTATGATATTTATAAGGGAATTTTCTTTAAAAATCCTTTTTTTAATTCAGTTTTACGAAATTCAAATGAAATGTTTTTGTGGAATTATTAATGTTGTATGATTATTTGTTGGTTCTTGGGAATTATTTATTATTAAGGGTGGGACCTATATCTCCCTCCAATTAATTGGTTATGTGTATGTTGGAGGTTGGTTGTATGGTTAATCCAAGTTTAACTATAATGGTTACACAAATTGTAAGGTAGCCATGAGGGATACAAATTATAAGGTACCTGAGAGGGTTACAAGATTATATATGTAATTCCCCAATATACCGTTATGATTATATTAAGGTTCTCATGTTTTGTGAGGATCTTGTTTAAATCTCATGTCACACAAAGTAAGTATATTTTGGTGACAAACATGCCTTTTGTAAATGCTTTCATATGTTACGAGTATTCCTGGACTAATGTGATCTTTCCTTAATTTCCATTGCATACTAAGATTTTTTGATCATCCCATGTTTTTAAATAATTTTCACAGGTTAATGAATGTGTAGGAAAAATAATGAATCCATGTTAAATGTTGATGAATTTTCAAAGAATCAGGTTTTATGTTTTAATGTTTTATATTTTGAAAAAAATGGAGACTGTTTTTATAATATCCACTCTGTAATAATTTGTAATTTCATGAATGTTTTATCTCCCAATTCACTAAAGCTCAAAAATTGAAAAGATCTTCAATGTAAAGGAATTGTTTTCTTGACTAAATTCAATATTATGTATGTAATAAGTCCGGGTCCTTATAGTTCGTATCATATAGAGGTTTAGATAACTCTAGGGGTTAAGGTTATGTTAATAGAATACCATAAATGATTTTCACTTTATGTTTAATTTGAAATGTTATAGCATTTAAATATTATAATGTTGCTTCGTTTAAGATATGTTCATTTAGAATGGTTGTCTGCAAAAGGAATAAGGATTCTGAATATGAGAGGCACCGACAGAATGACATCCTTCCGGAACTATAGCCTGGAAAGGCAGAGATTGGAACCAAGCAGTTTGTGATAGTAATGGATCAGCTAACACAGGTAATAAATGGTGGTGTAATCCATGCAAGAGAACAACCAGAGGTACCAAAACAGAACGTGGTAGTAATGGAACATTTTATGAGACAAAACACTTCCTATTTTAATGGATCTTCTGACCCAGTTGCAGATGAAGGATGGATCAAAGCCCTTGAAAAGATAATCGATGTTATGGGATGTTATAAAAATAAAAAGTTAAGTCTTTTCATTTATCATAATGAAGTGGAAGCTGACTAGTGGTGGTCAATCGTAAGGAATATCAGGGGTAGAGAGAATGTTGATGCCTCAGAGTGGGATGAATTTAAAAGCCTTTTCCTTGAAAAATATTTTCTTACGGTGGTGAGACATTGAATGGAGGATCAATTCCTTGAATTGAAACAAAAGGAGGAAGATTCTGTGGCTATGTATGAAGCAAACATCACCCAACGGGTGAGGTATGCTCTAAATTTTATTCTGAATCTTGATAGAAAAATCAACCGCTTTTACTTAGGATTGAATCCAACGTATCGAAGGGAGTTGGCCTCCCATTAATTCAAACATTATGAGAAATGTGTTTGATGTGCTGAGAGGGTAGATATGGAGTTTGCTAATGATCATGTGCATTTTTGAAATAAGGTGAAGAAGAAGTCCAGATGGCAAGAAATGGGTAAGAATCAACTAAAGAAATCTGATGGTAAGAAAATCCAATTTCCAGTTTTTGAAACGTGTGGAAATAATAACCCTAGGGAATGTCTTAGAAAAAATGAGAAGTGATTTAAATGTGGTATGTTTGGACATATGGCCCGAGATTTCAATGAAAATGATCCTAAGACTAATCCTGATAAGCAGACTGTAAAGTGTTTTGAATGTGGTGAGATGGGTCATTATGCAAATGCCTTCCCAAAGAGAGATCTTAATGATGAAAAGAATCTTGACTACAAACAGAAAGGTGTAGTGAGATCATGTGCGACTATGTCAGCAGATGTCAGGCTATCTAATGAATTTGTATTAGGTAATTTGTTTGTTCACTTAGATTTTTCTAAAGTTTTGTTTCATATGAGGTCTACACATTCTTTCATCTATGAGAAATTTTCTGGTAAATTGGAAATATCACCTCAACAAATGATACCCAAAATTGTTGTTAAATTCCCAGGGGGAAATGTTATAGAAAATGGAAATTATAATAATATTTCTATTATAGTACGTGGAAATACTTTACCCACAAAAATTGTTGCTTTACCCTTAGTCGAGTTTGATGTTTTTCTGAGAATGGATTGGCATTCTGATTATCATGCTAAGATTGACTGTAGAGCTAAATATGTTGTTTTTAGAAAGAGTTTCAGTTTGTATACAAGAATGAACCCAAAAAATCGATAACATGTCAAGAAGATGAGAAACTATTTAATGTTGGAAATGAATGTTATCTTTCCCATATTGTTGAAAACAAGGGAACTATTCAAATTAATGATGTTCTAGTGGTAAATGAATACCTTGAGGTTTTTCCTGATGAGTTTCCTTGTATCATAACTGATCAAGAAGTCAAATTCACAATTGACTTAGTTACTGATGCTAATCCAATTTCAAAACCCCCATATTGTATGGCTCAAATAGAACTTCTTGAATTGAAAAATTAGTTGTAGGATTTTCTTGACAAAGGCTTCATTCATTCTAGCACTTCACCATGGGGAGCCCCTATTTTTTTGTGAAAAAGAATGATGGTTCCATGATACTTTTCATTGATTATAGAGAATTGAATAACATTACTATTAAAAAAGTATCTTTTTCCTGATATGTATGACTTGTTTGATCAGATCCAGGGAGCTCAGTACTTTTCTAAGATTAACTTGAGATCCAGATACCATCAGCTGAAGTTAAAGGAGGATGAAATCCCGAAAATAGACTTTCATACTAGATATGGGTATTATGAATTTGTTGTTATTCCATTTGGATTAAATAATGAACCTGCTGTATTAATGGATCTTATAAATATAGTATTTCATGAGTTCTTGGATAAGTTTGTGGTTGTATTTATTGATGAAATTTTGGTATTTTCTAAAAATAAATAAGAGCATGAAAAACATCTAATAGTTGTTGTGAAAACTTTAAAAGAAAATAAACTGTATGTAAAATTCCGAAAGTGTGATTTTTGGTTGCAATAGATTTATTTTCTTAGGCACATTGTAAATAAGGACGTAATAATAGTTGATCCTGCTAAAACAAAAGTAGTCGATAAATGACCAAGACCCACAAATGTTACAGAGATTCATAGTTTTCTTAGGTTAGTAGGTTATTATTGACAGTTTGTTAAGACTTTAGTACGGTTATCTAGACCGATAAATAAGTTAACACAAAAAGGGGTTATTTTTTTGGGAAGAGGAATGTGATGCTTGTTTTTAGGAACTGAAGAAGAGATTTGTGAATGCTCTAGTTTTGGCTTTACCTTCCCAGAATGGAGAGTTTTTCATCTACATTGATGCTTATTTAAAGGGACCTGGTTGTGTTTTTATGTAGACTGATCAGGTAATTTCCTATTCTTTAAGACAACTTAATCCTCATGAGCTAAATTATCACACACATGATTTGGATTGGTAGATGTGGTTTTGGATTTGAAAATTTGGAGGCATCATTTATACAGAACCAAATTTCAAATATATACTGACCATAAAAGTATAAAGTATATATTCACTTAGAAGGAATTAAACCTGAGGCAGAGAAGATGGGTAGAACTGATAAATGATTATGACAGTATGATCAATCACCATCCTGGAAGAGAAAACAAAGTGGCAGATGCCTTACTTCAGAAACATCATGCATCATTAACCATGTTACATTTGGAACATGATCCCTTGATTAATGATTTGATGAAATTTGGATTAGAAGTTATTGGTGTAGGGAATATATATGTTTTGTTTCAGGTTTCAGTGCAGTCATCATTATTAGATATAACTAAGAAAGCATAAAAGGAAGACTGTGAGCTATAGAAAAAGGAAGAATTGGTTTAAATGGGTATGTTTCTAGAATTTAATCTTGATAAAGTTTGTGTTTCGAGATTTGGTAAAAGGTTGTGTGTGACCTGTGATTCTCAGTTAAAGAATAAATTGTTGTGTGAAGATCATAGTTCTCAATTCTCAGTTAATCCTGGCAGTACTAAGATGTACAGAGACCTTCATGAGTATTTATGGCGGGATGGAATGAAATGAGATATTTCTTATTTTACCATGAAATGTTTGACATGTCAACATGTTAATGAAGAGTGGTAGTTACCGAAGGGGATGATTTAACCTTTTCCAATTCCAAAGTAGAAATGGGAGAATGTATCCATGGACTTCGTGGTGGGACTACCAAATACTTCTCAAGGTAACAAAGCAATTTTTTTATTATTGACCGGCTAACAAAGTATGCACATTTTCTTTCTATATGAGATACAATGTCTTTGGATCATCTTTCTCAATTATACCTCAGGGATATTGTCAGGTTACATGTAGTTCTTCTTTCCATTGTATTTAATTGGGATCCGAGGTTCACTTCTAACTTTTGGAAGGGAATTCAGAAGACATTGGGTACAAAGTTAAATTTCATTACATCTTTTCTTCCTCAATCAGATGGGCGGTCAGAATGAACGATTTAGACTTTGGAAGATATGCTTTGAGCTTGTTCAATGGAATACCAGGGAAGTTGGGATCAATATATTTCTTTAGATTATTTTTCTTATAATAATAGTTTTCATTCCAGTATTCAGATGGCACCTTTTAAGGACTTGTATGAGAAGCGGTGCTAGACTCCAGCGTTTTGGGATGAATTCGGTGAGAGAAAGTTGATGGGTCCAGAATTAGTAGAAGAAGTGGCTGAGAAAGTGAGGATGATCCAGCAGCACATGAGGACCACTTAGAGCAGTCAGAAAAGTTATGCAGATAACAGATGGAAGAACTTCTCTTTCAACGTAGGTGACCATGTTTTCCTTAAAATAACTCCTTGGAAAAGTGTGATGCATTTCGTTGAGAAAGGGAAGCTAAGTCCACGGTTCTTCGGTCATTTTGAAATCTTGGAGATAGTTGGAATAATTGAATACCACGTAACATTGTCTTTGAGTTTGTTTTGGGTACACAATGTTTTTCATATTTCAATGTTGAGAAAGAATGTGCCAGATTCATCACATTTCTTGATCCCAGAAGCAGTTCACCTAGAAGAGAACCTTTCCTTTGAAGAGAAACCAGTTCAGATTCTTGATTTAAGGGAACAAGTATTACGGAATAAGGTAATATACTGAGTAAAGGTTTTATGGAGAAACCGCATGGTTGGAGAAGAAACATGGGAGTCTGAAAATTCTATGAGGGAAAAGTACCCTTAGTTGTTTAATAAGTAAATAAAATTGTGAGGACACAATTTTTGGAAGGTGAAGATAATTTAACCCACCATTTTTTTCTAAAAATAGGAAAAAATGGATGTATCTTTTTTAAGTAGATATTTATAAATAGCATTTAAAACATAACTTTTCCTCTTCTATGTTCTGAATTTCAAGAAACTGTCATCTACAATTGTGTTCAGCATGTTATTTGGAGTCTATTGGAACCAACTTTTTTTTTTGGTGAATAGAAGCATACCCTTATTAATAGTAATATGAATAGTAATGTGACCCTAATGAATATTAAATTGTATTATTATTTTATTTTCTTATGGATTTAAGATATTGAAATCTTGATTAATTTTTCAATGTGATATAAAAGTAATTATAGTTTTTTAAAAATTAATTTTTTGAATTAAGTATGATTTTATTTAAAAATTAAATAAAAATTATTTATAAAATTATTTTCAAAAAATGGACTTCATTATTTTAATTCTACATGTCGATAAATGGTTAGGGTGAATTTTGGGAATTTTTCTGAAACAGTTGATGTTTTAGTGAATATTAAAAAAAATACAGTTTTTAGTTTCGGTGTGTTAATGACATCATTAATGATGTAATAATGATTTGATAAATCTGGTAGACTTGTGTATAGTTAAATAATATGTGAGGTGTCCCAAGTTTCTTATACCATGGGAAAATACCATGCTAAAGCCCAAGGTTTTGCAAATACCACTCATGAGGTGTCCCTTGGAAATTATTAATATATTCCCTTACTTTTCCTATAAATTCCAACCCATCCCTTCATTAACTTCATTCCCAATTCCTCCTCAACTAATCTCTAGCCTCTTTACCTTCCTATAAGTCCTCCCATGGTTTCCTCAATCCAAAAGGTCCCAACCATCAAGTTTTAAGGGTTACTCTACAAGGTAAGAAAATTCTAAATTTCTTTCTTTTTCAATTCAAGTTCTCTTTTATGTGGTATAACATTCATGCTTCCATACCATGTTATTATTTACATAATATTATTGATCTACTCTATTTTATGATTCATTTTTGGATGGGTGACCCTTGTCCCTTCTCTTTTTAATATTTTCTGAAACCATGTTGTGTAGTCGTTAGGCTGCCGAATTTTTGTAAGGGATTTCTCAATTATTATTTTATTTTGATTTCCATTATTTTCTTATTATTTCTTCATATATTCTTACCCAAGATGAATAAAATCTCCACAAATAATTTATATTCTTCATGTTCTCATGTTCATGTAAAATTCATCATCATTAGTTTTTCTCCTCTCCCACTTATTCAAGGAATAAAAACATTGTCCATGATGTCTCGAACTACCGACATCGTGGATGATGTGATTTCAATTTTCATTAACTCTTTCAAGTCTAGTTATGAAACCATTTTTATGGTTGAAACACGTTATAGTATATGTATTATATCTCATCCATGGTTCTATAATTATTTTTAACACATGGTTTTAATTTACAAAACGAAATGAGGTCGTTATTATCAAAGAACCACTAAAATGATCTAAACAAACATCATTAATGGTTTAAATTATGAATCATCCTCATGTAAGAATTCAAAATGATAAATGGTATAATTTATGTTACTATATATTTGTAAATACTACTATTTTCCAATTCTGGAGTTTCACTTCCAATCGACAAGGACATCTATCATGAACAGATCATGAAAATCATTTAAATAACTCGCAAAAAAACAGTGCAAGGACCAAAATACTAACAATAAAAGGGTGAAATGATGTTATGAAATGATAATATATGATGTTTCAAACATGAAAATATTTCTTTAAAATAATAATATAACTCTTTTAACCATTATACATAAAGTTTAAACAAGTTTTAAGTAAGAAAAACTCGAGGTAAGTGAATTCATAACCTGATTTTCATTCTTTGGGTTAACTTCCTACTTCATTATTTATGTGCTATTTAAATTGTTTGTGTGACGAGTTATATTTATATTATGTTCTATTATGTGTATTTACTATATATATACATAATACATCCACTCTATTAAGTCTCTTTTCAATTGTATGATATTTATAAGGGGATTTTCTATAAAAATCCTCTTTTTAAATTCGGTTTTAGAAAATTCCGAAGCAATGTTTTTATGGAATTATTCATGTTGTATGATTATGTTTTGGTTCTTGGGAATTATTTTTGATGAATTATGGGACCTATATATCCCACAAATGCATTGGGTATGTGTATGTTAGAGGTTGTCTGTATGGTTACTCTAAGTGTAACTGCGATGGTTAAACAAATTGTAAGGTAGCTATGAGGGTTACAAATTATAAGGTTGCCGAGAGGGTTACAAGATTATATATGTAATTCCCCAAGATAACTTTATGATTATATTTATCTTCTAATATTTTGTGTAGATCTTTTGTAAATCTCATGTTACACAAAGTATGTATATTTGGGTGACAAGTATGTCTTTTGTAAATTCTTTCATAGGTTACAAGTATTCATGGAATAATGTGATCTTTCCTTCATTTTCATCCCTTACTAAGATTTGGTTCTCATACCAAGTTTTTAAATGATTTACACAGGTTAATGGATGTGTAGGACAAAGAAATAATTCATTTTAAATGTTTAAGAATTGTCAATGAATCATGTTTTATGTTTTAATGTTTTATATTTTGAAAAAAATGGAGACTGTTATTATGGTATCCACTCTATAATAATTTGTAATGTCATGAATGTGTTATGTCACAATTCTATAAAGATATAAACTTGAAAAGATCCTCAATGTAAAGGAAGTGTTTTCTTGACTAAATTCAAGATTATGTATATACTATAGGCCCATGTTCTTCACCATGGGTTGAACCAATCTTGTTCATCAAGAAGAAGGACAGATCAATGTGCCTCTGCATTGATTATCATGAACTCAAAAAAATAATGATAAAGAACAAGTATCCCCTTAAAAAATATATGTATTTTTATATCAACAACATGGGTCCAAGTATTTCTCTATGTTGGATATTTGATCAGGATATTAATAATTAAATGTGAGGAAGGAAGATGTTCCCAAGAATCTCCTTCAAACAAGGTAATACACTATGAGCTCATAGTGATTCCTTTCAGACTAAATAATTCTCTAGAAATATTTATGGACTTAATGAATAGTGTCTTTATATATTAGCTCTTCATATTTTTCATAGTATTTTTGATGATGTTTTGATATACTTAAAGAGAAAGGGGGAACTTGAGGAGAATTTTAATATTGTTATAAATATTTTGTGAAGGAAGAAAATTTATGCAATGTATAGTAAATACGAGTTATGGATGGAAGAATTATCTTTCTTGGGGCATGTTATCACAAGAAAAGGAATATCTATAGACCCTTCAAAGACAATGGAAATCTATGAATGTACCAGACCTATATATGTAATAGAGATATGATGATTTCTTGGTCTAGATGGGCATTATCATCAATTTTTGAGGAAATTAACATGATTTTTAAACCCACTATAAAATGTGAATTAGATAGGAGAAAATTTTGTCTAGACCAGGGAATGTTAAGAGTTCATTAAATAGTTAAAAAATACCACCATGCTAGTACCAACATTTCCAACAAGGTGGGAACACTTTCTGGTATAAAGTGATGATTTAAAGAACATATTAGGATGCGTACAAATGAAAAATGATAAAGTGATAGCCTACGCCTTAAAGGAGTTAAAAAATTCATGAGAAAAAATATCCAACGCATGATCTAGAGTTGGGAGTTGTGATCTACATGTTGAAAATATAGCAACATCATCTATATGGGAAGAAGTGTGAGATATATAATGATCATAAGAACCTAAAATATATATTCACATAGAAGGATCATAATATGGACCGGAAAATATTGTTAGATATCATAAATTATTATGAATACTATATCCACTAACATCATAGTAAATCAAATAAAGTTATGTCTTCTCCACGTAGAAATGATCCTCCATCTCTATTAATGATTAGAATTTTGAAGGATCCAATATTCTTATACCTACAAAGTATGGGCATGGGAATCATTAAGGAAGGAAAATAAAAAATCCTTTATAAAATGATTGATTAACCATCCCTAATTGAGAAGCTAAACGGTGCTCAAAGAAATGATATGGAAATTCAGAAAAATGTGGAAGCTATCAGAAATGGTAAATCCCTAGATTTCAAAATGGATGAGGAAGGAGTCATGATATTTGGGTCATGACTATGTGTACTATCTAATACAAAGATAAAGAAACAAATTCTAAAAGATGTACATTTCTCATCCTTCTCTATTTATACAGGGAGCACAAGGATGTATTGAGATCTATAAGAGAACTATTGGGGAGACAATAGGAAGAATTATAACATTGAGTGTACATCAATGTTCTTGTTATGTCAACAAGTGAAGGATGAAAGGAAAAATTTTAAAGAGATGATGAAACCATTACCCATACCCACTTTGAAATGGGAAAACAACATCATGGAAATTAACACTAGACTTCTGAATACATCTAGAGAAAACAAGGTAATATGGGTTGTCGTGGATCATCTTACAAAGACAAATAAGTGTATTGAAATTTTAGAGGAATTAATACTTGATAAAACTTCACATATATACATTATATAAGATATATAGTTTTATGAATTACCACTATAGATTATATTTGATTGACATTAGAGAGTCTCCTACAAGTTTTGGAAAACTCTCCAACATTCTCTAGACACTGAGTTGAGCTTTAACACAACCTATCACCCTCAAACTTATGGAAAATATAAACAAACTATTCAGACATTGAAAGATATGTTGAGAGGATATTATATGGTCCTCAAAGGGGGATGGGACCAATACCTACCTCTAGCTGAGTTCTCATACCAAAATAGATTCCACTCAAGCATCTAAATAGCTCCATATGAAGCCCTTAATGGGAAAGGATACAGAACACTAGTGTGTTGGGATAAAGTCAGTGAACATAAGCTGCTAAGACCTATGATAGTAAACGAAATGGTGGGAAAGGTGAAAACCATTGAGAAGAATATCATGGGACCCCAAATTCGAAAAAGATCTATGTATAACATCATCGATGAAACCTATATTTTAAGTATGAGACATTGTATTCCTACATGTATCTCCATGGAAGAGTACCATGATATTTGGGAAGAAAAGAAATCTGATTCCTAGGTATATCATCCCCATTGAGATTCTTGATTGTGTTGGAGTTTTGGCCTATCAACTGGCACTTCCACCTACTATGTGTCAAGTACATAATGTATTCCATGTATCCATATTGAGGAAGTGCATACTATATACATCACATGTACTTAATCCAAAGTTGGTATAGTTGGAAAATGATATCTTTTACAAGGAGCATATGATGAATATCTTCGACTGTAGAGATAAATTTCTACACTATTAGTCTACGCACATGGTCAATGTACTATGGAAGAACCATAACTACATGGAGGTAAAATAGGAACCGAAGTATATAATGAAGTAGAAGTACCCTACCTTGTTTTTGTTAAACAAAATTTCGAGGGTGAAATTTCAAAATGGGGGAGAATGTAATAGCCTGTAATTTTATCAAATGGAAACTCACTTATTTTAATTATTCTATATAGTATAAATCTCATAAAATAACATAGACAATATAATACAAACATTGTAAATTATTTATGAATTAAATAGTGGTATTTCTAGAAATTAAGAAACCTATACCAATAGAATAGTAACTTGAACATTGGAATAATAATGTGACCATTAGGAAAAGTAATTTTCTCATTAGAATAGTAACCTCATATATGAAATTATAAATAAAATTTGGGTATCTTATGAATGATAATATGATATAATTATATTATAATATAATTAAATAAATGTTTTAAACTTATTATTAAGTGTCGGTATTTATATAAAACAAAAAATTTTTATTTTAAATTTTATAATTAATATAATTATTTAAATGATTTTTTTCATAAATTAATATTTTTTTTGTCTTTTGATTATAATATAACTTTATGAGACCTTAGTTCAATTTTTAAAGTGTCATAAAATCAGTTACAATTTTAAAGTCAACATTTTTTGAATAAATGTTTATTTTAATTTAATAATTAAATTTATCATATTTATAAAATTATTTTCATTAAATATAGTTTTTTTTAAAATATAAAAATTTAAAAATTATTAGAGTTAATTTTAAGATTTTTTCTAAAATAGTTAATTTTTTTGGTGAATAGTAAAATACGGTAATTTACAATATTTAAAAAATTCATGAATTATTGAATAATAGATGATGTATGGATGATTTAATCCCATAATTATCAAATATCTTTAATTATTTTATATACTTAGTGATAAGTTTCAAACTATTCATATTCTCGAGCCAAAATAAAAACTAATGAATAGAATATTAAAAAAACACCCCTCTCCTCCCCTATGAATACCACCCTCACCAACTCTTATCCTCACAACTCACAATCCTTGAATCTTATCTATTTTTATCCAATAATATTCCAAAATTACTCCCCCATTTCTATGATCCTTTAGTAACAAAAAAATAACAAAACCAATTATCCTATGTAGGTTCTCAAAGAGAAGAATTCAAGAGGTAAAATCCTTTTTCTTTTCTTTTAATTTATTTTCATTTTCTTTTATTTTATTTTTCTCCTCTCATATAGCCTTTTAAAAGTTTCATGTTAACTATATTATCTTAAATATTATTTAATTTTATTATTTTAATGTAATAATCCATCATCGAACCGCTTCTCCTCTTTTTTTATTCTAAAAATGAAAACATCATCCGTGATTTGTCAATTTTACTCTATTGTGGATGATGCGATTTCATTTTCCTATACCACTTTCAAGGATGGTAATAAAACCATTATAATAGTATATTTTTTTAATGTTTATATTAGAAACCTTTTTATGTTATGTAACTATCATATACACATAATATTAAATAATAAAATAAACTACTTTGTGACGATTGAAAGACTGCCAAATTTATCTAAATGATTATCATTAACATTTTATATAATGATTCATCATCATTCCATGAAAAAATGATATATAAGATCATTTAATCATCTTTAAGTTCATTAATAACATATAATCTTAATTCTAATAATTATCATCATTTTACATGAACTTCCATACATGTATAAAAGTGAACCCATCCTGAAAACCAAAAAAATGAACACTCCTAAATGGTGAAATTTTACACTATAACTCATTAAAATGGCCATAAATGAATCTAATAAAATTTTAATGAATAAAATAAATATATAATATGTTATTTATTTATTAATAAATGAATCTTATTTGATTATCCCAAATATTAAAGTGACAAAGTCATTCAGACATATGGTAAGGGGATTCTTGAACCTAAATCCTTTTCTTTAGGTTATTCTTATTTCATTCCAAATTTTAGTGTCGATGTTCTTATAATATCCATAAAACATAATTTCTTAGTAATTAACTTTTCTTTCATTGGAGATAAAATTTTCAAATCTTATTTTATGAAAAACATAACAATTTTCCAAATGAACTCTTATTTCAGAAAACACATATAATACTTCTCTTGAGATTATTAATTCTTCACACAAGATTGATGAATATTATGACAATTATATTGTTAAATTTTTATTTTTTTAAACAAAATGTTTATTCATGAAAGTATTATTTATGAAATTCTCATGAAACCCATTTCTTTTCCATGGGATATTTTATGGAAATGATAATTATTAATTCTATATGGAATGCATGATTATGTAAATTTTTTGATGTGACTAGTGTGATAAGAATTATATCGCACTCCAATACATTGGATAATTTGATGTTTCAAATGAGATAAGGTGAAATATGTGTGAACATGTTGCTATATTTTTTCACAACGATGGTGTTATGATTATACACATATGTTACATGTTAACATGATGCTAGATTTGTTCACAACTATGTGTGGTATTTGACCAATGAGACATGATGTTTAATTTTTATGCATTTCTATGTTCCATGAATACATATAATTATTCCTATTAGTATTATGATAATTATTCTATAATTATTTTATGATGATGATTATTATTATTACCCCATGTTATATTTATTGATTTTATTATATATCCTCTTACTAGGATTTTAGAACTCCCATTTCTTTGATGTATATCCTCAGGCGATTATGTATACTAAAGAGAATGTGATGTCTAAAAAAAGATATAGAAGAAGGAATTAACTAATATTGTTGTTTTATTATGTAAAATTTATTAATGGTTCTAATGTTACCAAGACACAAAACCTTTGTATCATTGTTTTGTAACACTATTAAATTGTTAATCTTAAAAATGATTTAATAGTAATGTATGAAAAAATAGGGTAGATATTGAAAAATTTAGGATAGTGGGATTTACATGGAATTTCCATTTCTTAGAGTGATGAAATGATGGATTACTCACTATCCTGAGTGTTGAAATAATGTCTCACACTGCTATTAATATGTAATTCATGTACCATATTTCTTGCGATTATAGTCATATTAGACTGGTCATGGATGCCTTAGTTACACCCCGGTCTAGACACCAACTAGTATTCCCGAAATATAACTACTTACATCCACACATACTTGGTTCATATAGGTGTATGAAATATATATAAATATATGTATAATCACTATATATATAGTGATTGATCATACAATTCCCGATGATGATCCAAAGTAGGTAGATCCATCAGGTGTCCTTTAAGAACCTGAGCGGCCTTTTTATTTATTCATTAAACATTTATTTACTTATTTTTTATACCTAAACAATTTTTTTGTTGTTATGACTTACTGGATTACACATATACACCGTTCGTAGTGGCGCACTATGATTTTTGTCTCACACACAACTCAGACTTCCTTTGGTACCTGAGACAATCATCTGTATGTAGTTATTGATAAGGGAAACCACCCTAATTCAGGATATTGATATGATTTTTATTATAGTTATATATTAGGATAATTAGAACAAGAATTTTCTTGAGATCAAAGTGGAGCAGTTTTTGTTTTTTTGCTTTTGTATAGAATGTTTGTATGCTAGTTTCTATATTCCCCTTTTTATTATTAGTATCCCATGAATACATATATCAGACACTTACTATTTTATTTTGAGATATTTATTTAGTTTTTTTGTTTATTTACACTTTCACACTTGTTCATTATATCAGTTATATTTATTTTTCCACTACATTGTTATTCTTATTGTCAGTATTAGGCATCCACTGTTGATTGTATCTGACTATATCTACTATGATACTCTAATATGAGGATATAGTCCCCCACTATACCACCTTTACACCCTCACATATATTTTTAAACCTCTAGAAAATGGGGAGTCATGCTTGAGTCCATGAGACCCACTAGATGATGGAACAATTTAAGTGGATCCCCTGTCATGAAGTTACAATGTTATTTATACTTCTATGATGTGTTGCCTCTTGATTTTTATAGATAGGGTGATATTTATGCTATACTTTGTTTGAATGTTCCTATGCTTGGATTATATTGTTTAAATTTATAAATAATGTTAATCTAGAATTAATTGATTAATTAGGTTAATAATTAAAAAAGGCATGTTTTTAATCCAGTGTTTGTTGTAATTTGATCATAATAATATTTATAAAATTGAAAATGATTATATATGTGATAAATTAAATTGATATATAATGTGAGTCCTATTTTTTCTTAATAATAATAATAATAATAAGTCATGTTAATTTAGAATGGTTCTTCGTATAGTTTTTTAAACCTGATTAACCCTAAGATAATGTTTAGCTTTTGAGAGCTTATTATAGTTTGTTGCCTTTGGTTTCCCAAAGTTAGAACTTCTGACTAATGTATTAGTTAATTAAATATATAATAAGAACCATTTTATTGATAAAGATAACTGATAGGGAATTAGTTTCCCATCTTCTGGATGAGCCTTAGTGCCTTGAGTTTTGATCCATGAGAGCTCGTTTATGTGTGAAGGTCATATGCCTTGTTTGGGGCCTAGTTTTTCCTATTTTTTTTATTTCTACCTTTTTATGTGATATATATGTGATCTTAAAAATGAAATTTTATATGGGTCAGTGAGTCTCAGATGTGATATGGTCATGGGATAACCAAGCCTTGGATGAATGATGTGATGTGGGAAGCGAGGTCCAGTTGATGTGGAAGTAGCTGAAACCTATGATAGTGATATTCATTGGGATATGGATGTGGGTGTCGAGGATCTAATTGGATATGGAGGAATCAGTTGAAGATGCACATACCTATTGATGTGATGCTGAGATCTAGGATTCTATCTTATGAATTTGTTTAATGGTTGATGTCTAGATTTATGGTTTTATTTTATTTCCTTTACACACTGCTTGAGGAAGAAGAATGTGATTTGTTGCATTTTTTCCCTTGGTCATAGCATATGATGGTTTTTCTAGAGAACCTAAATTATGGAATGAATATATTAATGTATAAATAATTCTTAACCTAAGGGGTTAGTGTTTATGGAATGATAATTCTATAAAGATGTTAATCTTGATAAATTGTGGACTTGGTTTAGATTACACTTGGAGGGCTTGTAATTTAATATAATGAATAATTTAATTTAATGTGGAATAATTTGAATTTTTAATTAATGGTTGATAAATTATTTTAAAAAATGAAATTATAAAAAATAAATAAGTAGTTAATGTATCTCTTGTAAATGCTTGTGTGCTTATAGGATATCTTGTCTTAATCGTAGAAGTCAGGAGTCTGAGCGATGTTAGTTGATGTTGAGTATAATACTATGTTATCTCCATAGAGTGGGTATGAGATATATTATATCTTGTATATTATGTGATGTCATATGCTTTCCCACCCATGTTAGTTAGGGATACATACACCTAGTGGTCACTGGAGGGGTGTTTTCTCTAATATACCAGTGAGAGGATTTATAGTTAACTACCCCCTCTGGTCTCACTCTCTTGTCCTTGTAGTTACTTATCCTAGTATAAAAAATGATTATGTTTACTATATATTAATGTATAGGGATATGATGGCTTGTGTTTTTTCACACACATGTATTACCAGATATAGTACCCAAAGGATTATTATAGGTATGATGTGTATAGGTTGTGTTGGATTGTCGTACCTCACTTAGTGTATAGGATGTAATGGCTTGAGGTATAATACCCAACATATGATACATTTCATATGAGTTGTGGTGGATCCTAGAAGCTACTTAGTTACTATAAATTGATATGTGATATGGGATAATGTGACGATGTGATGTAAGAAGTTCATGTTTTGGCTCCTTAATAGGTGTCTTTGGGTTGGCATACTTTTGGAGAGAGATGGATCATGACATGTCATGTTGGGGAAGAGCAAGAAATAGTTGGTAAGTGGGAGTGTGGTATCATTGATTTTTTCTTAATTATATCACATTCTCTATTGTCTTTGATACTAGGTGAGAGTTGGTCATGGTGAGGTCGGGAACTCAGTATACCTACTTATGTGATTGGTTAGTTTCAATGTCGTTCACTGTGATTTAGAATGATTTATTTATCTTTTACATGAAAATATCTAGGTGGGATCCTAAAGAGTATACCAATATTCTCACCCTACGTATATATAGTTTTTAGGTCAGCCAGAGAAGGTTGGAGATGGGTTGAATATTACTAGCACATAGTTTTTCAGGATCTGTTTAGGATTTGTGGTAACTATCATGTTTACCTTTTTAGGTACTTTTAGTTACTTTTTCATTTATTTTAGTAATATATGTAATTTAATATATGCACTGTAACACCCCAAGGTTCCACGATATGTTTCCCTTTGAATAATGCAATAGCTTGCATTATACGCAATTTCGAGATTATAACACACCGTGACCAATCAAACTAGCATTTATGAATAGTAATACCCTCTTTTTAAAATTTTATAAATTTTACCTTTCAAAATGGACTACATTTTTGGATTTGGAATATCGAAATTATCCTTAGGGTGAATTTTTGGTATTTTTCTAAAAACATTCAATTTTGGATGAATAGTGAAAAACACTGAGTTATTGGTTAAAACTGACTTTTTATTTAAATAATTATTTATTTTATTTAAATTTATTTTAGGTCAAAATAGATACGTAATACCTATATAATTTCAATGTAATTAATTGGAGTTAGTTTACAATAATTTTAGACATATAAAATTTTTATTAAACTTTTCACCGTCTTTTACCCATCTCATAGAAGAATTTGCAAATTCACATAAAACAAAATTTTACCACTTCTGTGAAAAATCTGAGAGACAAGGTTAATATCAAGGAGTAAAATTTGGTTCAATAAGATAAACACAATTTTTGGTGAATAGTAACTTTTTACTTTTAGTTATCACGGTTAAAAGTAAATAGGATAGTTAAGGGTAAAAATGATATTATTATTACCCTAACACATGTACTAATTCTATTGGATAAGTATAATTAGGCCAAAAACAACCTTAAGCATAAAATATAAACCTCTTTGGTCCAATTTGATTAGATTAGGACATTTATTATTATTTAATTCAAAGAAGATTTAAGAGTTAAAATCAATGTTTAATAACTAAAACATTTTTAATATAGGGTGATACATAAGATAAATTCGATTATAAATATTAATTAGAAATATAAAATGCTTTCCTACATAATGGTATTTTATTTATAAATTTTAGACATTAAATAATTTAATTTATTTATGACACAATAGTGATGCAGTAATTACCTAATTAGTGAAATATTAAAATAATTTATATTATAAATATACAAATAAATGTAATTTGTGACTTTTTATGAATTCTAATAAATTTATAGGTTAATATGACATATTATTATTGGTTATATGAATTTTTCTCGATGTAATAATTCTGTTATGAATTTATCAAAAACAAAATACCCAATAGTGTCAAAATTGACATAAAAGTGTTTTTTAAAAAATATTATATTATTAATTGATATTATATTCCTAAAAACTAAGGTTCAGACAAAAGACTTATATAATGATTGGTATATCATTAATGGACCACTTGGGGGTATCTTGTAATTTTATAATAAGTTTATTAACTATATAATATAAAAATACAAAGAGACATGGTAAATGTCAAACTATTTAACTAAGAGTTAAATCTAAAAGTTAAGGTTACTATAGTGACCCAAACCTGTCTAAAATCTATCTTTTGAGTGGTTTTTGAACCATACCTACCTTATAATTTTAATAATCCACTTTTTAGCCATTATAAACTGAATATGAATTTATTATAAATTAATACTTTAAGTTTTTCCTAAAGAGCCCCTCCTCCCCCTTATAAAAGGACACCACTTCTAACCAATTATGCATACCTTCAGAGCCTTTTGGATCAGCCATACTCTACCAAAATACCCTCTAAGATATCCTATTTTAATCCTAGAGGCCTTCATTTAGTCATAAATCCAACCTAAGTATCCCTTTTGATCAAATCAAAAGGAAGAACCCGAAGAAGAGGTAATGTTTCCACCACCCTCTTTCAAGTTTATTTCTTCTTCCACTTCTTCTTTCTTTATTATTTCCATTGTAAAATAATAAATACAGTATCTTATATATACTGTGATGTTATTATAAATATTCTATAACCATATTCATAATTCTATCATTCCTTTGAATCACATGTCACCATACGTGCGTACGTACGGCCTACCGTCTCCACGTCATGGTGTAATTGTTATTCAATACATTATTATTTTGATGGGTATAATAATGATGTGTAATTCATTTAAATAATAAATATAACATGATAATTATTCTTTATATATGATATAACATCCAATTATATATTATTTTAATATCAAAAGAATGATATTGTCACTCGTGTGTACGTACGAATTACCGTCTCCACGAATGCGACGAGATTCATTCCCCATCATATCCATTCAAGAATAAATTTTATTTTATGAATAAAAATTATGTTTAAGGTCTTGATATTATTTTGGATATTAATAAGATACAACCTATCCACAACAAACACATCTTATATAACAAAATATATTAAAAAACGAGTATGTTAAAACCCAAAACGACGATAATACTAAGATATTATTAAAAAAGAAATGTTAAAAGATCATATATGATATCATAATTATGTATACGGTTCTTTTATAATTTAATAAATTTTTTTAACTATTATATAGGAGGTTAACATACCATCGACTAAGGAAAAGTAAAAGGTAAGAGTTTATTTCACAATCTCTTCATTAGCCGAGGTTGTTTATAAGTAATTATCTACTGGGACCTCTTTATCATCCACAACAATGTTTCTTAAAAATGTATTTCAAAACATTATTAATATTTTACAGAATATGGGATAATTTCATTTATGCCATTTTTTGACTTTTTATAAGAATTTTATAAAGGAATCTTTACGTCATTTTCCAAATAAGGTCCTTTTTAACATTTTCAACAAAATTAAGGTAAGAATGACTTTTTTTAACATATATGGAGGGTGTGGATATTTTCCACCATTTTAAAATCTTCTAAGCTTACCTTACAAGATTATAAGAATATTTTCAAAGTAAATGTTTTATTTTAAAATTATGGGACTTTTAAATGATTCCAAAAAAAGATATATTTTTCTCAAATAGTTTTGATTTCATCTATTTCAACATCCTTTGTTGGATTTTAAGCTTATTTGAAGTTGATTTATTATGATACAAAACATCCATATTGTATTGAAGGTTTTGTGATATGTTTGACTATGTATGTGTTATTTTTATACCATTCATGGTTTATGGAGAAAGTATTTACATTTCTTATGCTATTTTTAATACGAATGTTTATGTTATGTTTAAAGCTATTCAAATGAGGAATGCATTGGACTTAGTACGTGACGGGTGGAGCCCGCTATAGCTCCTTGATGGATTGGTAGGTCTCATGAGACAAACTAGTGTCTTGGAATGAGGCCTTGAAAAAAATATTATTTTTAGTCTTGGCACGAGGCCTTGGATACGTGGTTATGATAGTCTGGCATTATGCATTCCATCATTATGAAAGTGGTTATTGATATTAAATGTGATTATTCAACTAGTAGAATATCCATGTGAATAAGTAAATGAAATTATTTCATTTTATTTCTTCAATATTATGCTGAAGTTCAAGTTTAAAAGGCTTTTGTTTTGGTTATACATTTCCTTAAATTTTTATTCTTATTTATGAAAGTTTCCGCTATATTGTTATCCTTACTGAGCATTTGAGATCACCCCTTTCAATGTTTTATTTTTATCAGGATGTGAAGCAGTATTTTATGATTGACCTGTAGGGATAGAATGATGGGATATGAAGTCATGATGTTTTTGTAGTTTTTTTTACTTTATGATGTAATGTAAGACTTATGAATATATCTAGTGATTCCATGGTTTCTAAACTAATCTGTCATTCGAGACTTGATCTTTTGTGATCATACCAATGTTATGTAATAATGTACCGACTCTGGGTAACTGGGGTCGGGGTGTTACATGCACTTCAAATTTATTTTATATATTTCTGAGAATTTTTTTATTGATGTATCTATCTTATCACTCTCTTTTGCATGTTTCTCGTAGAGGGTAATGACTCCCATAAGAATGTTTATTATACCATCAGTTCTAGTCATCAACTTGGGGCCTACTGAAGGTGGGAGTTAGGAAGTCACCATCTCTCTCCCCTCATTGTGGTAACTTTTTAGGGGGTGGTTCATAGAAGAGTTGTATTAGAGGTTCATGTTTAGGGATAAGATGATATTTGGAGTTAGGATTAGGTGATATTACATGGGTTGGTAGGGAAATTGTGAAAGATATGTTTTGTTAGCGATGTAAAAAGAAGATACCAACTGAGACATGGGAGTTTACATCCCCCCTATGATTTTATTCATAGACCTTTAAATTTACTGATCCCACTAAATAGAGTGGCAGTGGTTTCGGGGTTGATACCTAGGAAATGATCATGCAACATTCTTCTTTAAGCTTATGTTTGAAATGGGTGTACCTTGGGATAGGTTAAAACCATAGAAAGATAAAAAAAAATAATAAACTAATTAATGTTAAATAATACATAAAATAGGTTTTTGAGATCTAACTATTCATTATTTTTTATGGAATTTCTCTAAGTAAATTTCATTTTTAGGTTATCATTGAAGATGTTCAGTAGGATGTGCTAGAATATTTCTGTATAGTAGAGGTTGATGATAAAAAAACTCGAAGGAGGACACTCTGAGAGTTTTAGAATCATATTATACTGAAGTACAAGGGATCCATTTCATATTTAGTCACATAATATAGGTCGGAGGTGGTTGTGAAAGCTTTCAATTTGATCTATACTCATAAGGGGCACTGAATTTCTTGTTCTGTGATGATGTTGCGTGAAGTAGTGAGGAAATGGTGGTTCTTTTTTCCTTGGGAGTCAGTAGTGTCATGGGAAAAGTTTTGAGAATAGTTCCAAGAAGAGTACCATTATTTAACCATGAAGGTGGCCAATCTCTAGGAATTTTTTACCCTTCGGTAGGGGATTTCCAGCATACGAGAGTTTGGGATCCATTTTAGTACCCTTCCTTGATATGATTTATACCTATTTCTAGAAGATGAGGATATAGAGGGGAATTTCAAGGAGTATTTTCATCTATAGATTCTATTTTAGGTCACCTAATTTATGATAAAGATGTATTTAGATGTTTTGGAGAGAGAATATGTTATGGAGAGGATGTTGGACATAATCAAATCTTAATGGGAGGTGAGTCATTAGGATTTCTCATGATTCAAAGCTTGGGTCTAGGGTTCCTAGTTTCTTGGATAGAAGAGTTTTAAGTCATCCAGACATAAGTCAAGCACTCATCAATTTTTTTCACTCTAGATGGTGGCTATCAAACTTATTCCAAGGGACCATATTTATTTTTTATTATATAAGAAAATTTTATCAGTAGTGGGAGGGCCCAAAATTTCTAAGAAATCTGCATGTGCTAGGTATTCTAATTTAGGTTCCTCTATTGAGGAAATTTCATATGAGGCAGTATCAGGATGGTGTTGTAGTTTGGAATCTAAAAAGAGAATATGAGATAGGAAAAGTGTTTCCTAGAGATGATCCTTATCCCCAGAGATCAGAGTGGGACCATAGAGGTGGTCATCAATAGGGTTAGAGAGGCCACAGAGTAGATTTTGGTTTGCTTCATACTTTAGAGTTTCCATCATCGGGTGATCCAGACATTTTTTGTGGTACCCTTTTCTATTTTTCTATATGGGTTCATGATTTTTTTTATTCAATAGTGACACACTCCTTTATATCACCTTCCATCATCCATGCTTTGGGAATTTTAGTAAAGAGGCTTCTAGTTCCATTAGCATTAACTATGCCCGTCGAAGGTCAAAATGACTTATATGATGTATGTAGTTATTTTGATCTAGTTCTATGGAAACACCGCTCTTTGGGAGATTTCCTATGTTTACAGATATAGCCATATGACATCAACCTCAACATTGATTGGTTGTACTCAATTTATGCTATCATGAAATGATTTTGGAGGCATGTTTTATTCTATGATATTGATAGAGATAGAGTGGTATTTTTTGGATAGTGAGACCCTTAGATGGGTTAGAGGTGTGTTTCTTCCTTGTCTTCTTTGGTGGATGAGTTTATGTTGAGATCCTTAGAGGTTAAGCGGTTAGTGTTTCACAAGGTTGTGGAAGAGTTTGTTGATGTATTTTGAGAGGATTTTGCAGCATTGCACCCTCAATGGGAGATTGATTTTGGGATTGAGATATATCCAGGAATGTATCCTATCTCAATGTATCTACATATGATGGCACCCTATGAGTTGTGAGATATATGAGTATAGCTCGACCATCTATTGTAGCGAGGTTTTTTTCGGATCAGTGTATCACCATGGGGTGCACCAATTTGTATTGTGAAGAAGGATAATGGATTTTTCAGATTTTTATCAATTATAATCTCTTGAACTAGTTTATAGTGAATAAAAAAAATCCTCTTCTATGGATTGATGATTTATTTGATTAGATAAAGAGATAATGTTGGTTCTCAAAGATTTATTTTCGGTCATGATATCATCAGATGCGCATGAAGGATGTGCATATTCAGAAGAATTATTTCTATTTTCATCATGGGAATTATTAGTTGATTGTAATATTGTTCAGTGTGATGAATACCCATTTAATATTCATGATATTTATGAACAAAGTGTTTAGAGTGTGTTTGGGAAAGTTTATGGTGGTTTTCATCGATGAAATCCTTGTGTACTCAACATATGAGGAGGATCATATAAAGCAAATACATGTCATTTTGGGAGTTCTTATTCATGGTTTGCTATTTGGGAAATTGTAAAGTGTTATTTTTGGTCTTGTATTGTCCATTTCTTTGGTAATGTTGTGTCCCAACTGAGAGTAGTTTTGGATCCTTTAAAGATAGTGTCAATTTGTTTCTAGATCATCCTCCAAGATAGTGATAGAGGTGCAATGTTTCCCTAGCCTTGTAGGTTATTATAGGAGGATTGTATCCAATTTATCTTAAGTTGTGAATTATATAGTGGCCATGACAAATAAGGATCATGTTTTCATGCATAATTACTAGTTCTAGGTATCTTTTGAGTACTTGAAGGATAAGTTGTTCAATGCTCTAATACTTTATTTTCAAGTAGAGGGAGTTTATTTTGAGGTTTACTGTTATGATTCACATTTTGGATTGGGATTTTTTACGATGCAGTAGAGATCAATTTTTTCTTATGGGTCTCAAAATATACATATCCATGAAAATAACTATGCCACCTATGATATTCAATTGATGGAGTTTGTGTTTTCCTTGATGTTGTGGTGTCATTACCTCATATGTGATCATTTTTTAGTTTTTACTAACCATAAGAGCATGAGGTATGTATTCTACCACCATGAATTGAACTTTCATCAATAATTGATGATGGTATTCCTATAGGTTTATGACTTAAGAGTTTTTTATACACTAGTAAATGTAAATTTTGTGGTTGATGTGCTGAGAAGGAAGTCGCATAGTGATGCTGTGTGTGAATATGAAGATTCCTAGAGAGTGATGGAATAAGTCTGGGCGATGCATCTAGATATGGAGAATATGGAAGATAAGTTTGTATTTTATAGATTATGGTTCAATATTATTTGATGTAGAAGGGGGAGGAGAATAAATTGGGGGATTTTGAGGTAGGTGCCTCAAGATATTGATTTTTTTTAGAGATACCCCTAATGGTTGGTCTAAGGATGGACAACATTGGGTGTTATTCCATGGACGTGTTTCATTTCTTCATCAATGCATAAGATGGTTCTTCATGAGGTCTATATTTCACGTTTGTATGTACATAATAGTATGAAAAAGATGTACCAAGCCTTGAGAGGGCAGTTTTGGAATCCTAGGTTGAATAGTGAAGTTGTAGAGTTTGTTTCTCGTTGTTTGGTATTCCAAAAGTTGAAGGTTGAGAAGCACATTCCCAATGGTTTACTCTAGCCATACGATATTCCCCATTGGAAGTGGGAGGATATATTAATGGACTTGGTTAGCTATTTAACTAGATCTAATTGATTCTGTGGCGTTATAAGGGTGATAGTGGATTGTTTGATGAAATCAACCCACTTTATAGTTATCAAGTTGTCGAGATCAGTGAAGGTTTTGTAATGATAGTATCTGGAGAAAGAGATTATACTCAATGGATTAATTAGGATGATCATATATTATTGGGATCCTAATTTTAGCTATAGGGTGTGTATATTTCTCTAGCAAGAGTTTTTCTCTTAGTTATGAATTAACACATATTTTCATTTGAAGAAGGATGTTCAGATAGGGTGGACCATCCAGACTCCTGAAGGCACGTTATGCTCTTGTGTTCTGGATCTTATAGGTTCATAGATGAGGAATCTTACCTTTTTCTAGATTTCTTATATTAATAGTATCCACTCTACCCTTGGTATAACACCATTTTAATAGTTTTATGGCATACCTTTTCATTATTTGTTATGTTGGATCGGGGTTTGAGAGTTAGCAATTCTTGGGATATAACTAGTATAGAATATGACATAGATGGTTTATATAATTTTTGAGAGGATGAAGGTGGTGTAAGATCATCAAAAATCCTCTTCCGATCATAAGAGGATACATATGGAGTTCGACATTAGAGATCACATGTTCTTGATGTCGACTCCTTATCATGGGAAGTGAAGGTTTGGACATGGGAGTAAGATTTTCCCTTGTTTTTTTTTGGACATTTTGAGGATTTGGATCATATTGGAGGCATGGAATATCATATATAACTTCCTTCATAGATGATTTGGTTATATGATATTTTTTTGTGTCTTAAATCCATCATTATCTTCATAATGACTCTCATTTCATTGATAAGGCTAAGATTGGTGTTGACAATGATGCAGCCTTAAAGGAGTGGTCTGTGTTGATACATGACCATCATTAGAAAGCGTTTTGTGGGTGTGATATTACCTTGGTTAATTCCTTGTGGTGGAATGATGGAACAGAGGAGAGTATATGGGAAAGTGAGTCTTAGGTACACACTCATTACCATGAGCTGTTTGATGTTTAACTATTCTATTATAACAATTTTCTCTTGCGGATGTTATTATTTTTTGGTATATGAGTTGGTTTCCTCTTGTTTATTGTCTTGTCATTACTATAATTTGAGAGGTATCTCCACTAGGATATTGTTTAGGAGTTGGATTTTGTTGTTGCGTAGTTTCACATTGTTCCTCTAATGGGGTGGTTGTGCTCCTTTGATGGTGATATTTTTGAGATTCATCTCACAGGGTGGATATTCCAATGACCCCTTTTTATTTTCATTTTATCTATGGGTTTAGTTTTATATTCTAGAGGATAAAATTGTTTTATAGGTATCAAATTTTAGGTCCTAGGTTTGTGTAGTCTAACCCTTTGCGTGTTTCCGAAGATCTTGGTGCTTAGAGGAGGCCTAGAGTGAGTCTGGAGGGGCTTGGCTTGTAAAATATGGAATCAGGGAGAATACTTGGAATGTAAAATTGCATCATGTCATGTATTAAAATTTAAAAAATTGTTAATGCTAGTTCACAGGGTTCTACATAGCATATAAATAATTGGGGTTAAATTCTTCGAGGAAACATGTTCTTTAGAAAGATATGAAGCTTGAAATTTAGATGACATGAAAAAGTGATTCACTCCATGTAAATTCCCAATAAAGTTAACCTTTAAAGGCTATAGAGGCTCATGTTTTACTCAAACACTTTGACTTCTATTATTTTACAAGAGTTAGGTGAAACTATTCCAAATAGTTTTGGGATTCCTTAAATAGTTATTGATCTTTGGCTTCTGTCTTCAATTTGTGGTGATCGAAGGTTCATTCTTTTTTTGTTTTCAAGTGAGTTCTCTTTGATCAGTATAATTTCCTCTGGTTTCTTCTCACCATGCACTGGTTCTTTATCTTTACATTTCTAATGAAGCTTATTTGTAATTTTCATCGTGTTTTTGGCACAACATCTTTATAAGATCACATTTTTATCATAGGATAGGTGGTCACGGATCTGTATTGTTGTTCTATTCATGTGAGGAGAACGTTGACTCTTTTTACGTAGGGGATTAATAGAATCACTATTTATTTATTATTAATCATAAATTGAGCATGGTTAGTCCCTTTGTATGGAAACAAAATTAACAAAATAATTATTTAACCACATTAATAAATAATTGATTAGTGATCACATGTTGATGTAATTTATACCATTATGACAAGTTACCTCTTGATTTTACCAGATAGTATGATATTTTTGCAATTATTTATTATCATGTTATTATTCTTAGTGTAGCATGTTGAAATTGATAAATCATGTAAATTTTCAATTAATTGATTAATTGTCATAATACTTATAGAAGAGTCATGTTTATAATATGGTGTTTGATGTAATTTGTTGGTAATAAAATTGATACAATCCACATATATAATTTAATATGATATTATAACTGATTAATGGAATTGATAAATAAAATGAATCTTGTTTATACTTATTGATAATTGTAAAAATGTAATGTTAATTGTGAATAGTTATTCACACAGTTTATTGGAACTGATTTAATGCTAAGAGCATGTTTATCTTTTGATAGCTTGTGATAGCTTAATGCCTTAGGTTTCCCATATTTGGAACCTATGAATAATGAATTAGTTAAATCAAGATGGAATAAGAACCAGTTATTTGATAATGATAATTGATTGGGACCAAGGTTCCCATCTTCTTTAGAAGGTTGAGTTCCTTGTGTTTAGAGTCATGAGAACTTGTGTATGTGTAATAGTTGGATGCCTTGTTTGGGGACTATTTTTACAGGTTTATTATGTTTATTTCATGATATCTTTTGAAATTATTTGGATGTGAGATTCACATACAATGTGATATGGGGTGGTGAGGAAAGATGTGATATGATCCTAGGATGGATGAACCTGGTATGGTTGATGTGATGTGGGTGGGGAGGCTCAGATGATGTGGTAGCAGTTAACACCCATAATGGTGAGATGGATTGGGATATGCAAGTTCGTGTTTGGGATGCAATTGAAGATTATGGAATGATTTAAAGCCGAGATAACCTATTGATGTGATGTTGAGTGGTGGGATTATCACTTATGAATATTTTAAATTTTTGTTTTATCTTCATTACTTTCCCTACTACTTGATGCAATTGAATGTATGTGGTTACATGGTTTCCCTTGGTGGTAACATAGCATGGTTTTCCTAGAGTTCCTGGATCATGGAATGATTCTAATAATTAATAAATAATTATTAACACATAGGGTTTCTATTGATGGAATTTAAATTCTAAATATATGTTAATTTTGATAAACTATGGACTCAGTTAGGATTATACCTGGAGGGAATAGACTTTAATCTGATGAATAATGTAATGTAATGTGGAATACTGTTAATGGTTAATTAATTTTTAATGAATTAATTAAAAAAAGAAATTATGGAAAAGAAATAAGTAATTAATATTGATCATTTAAATGCTTGTGTTCTTATATATGGTCTTATTAGTGGATGTCGGGATTCTGAGTGACGTTAGCTACAATTGATTCTAAGACTATGTTATTCCTATAGTGCAGTTATGAGATATATTATATCTTGTTTATTTTGTGATTTCATATGACACCCCACCCATGTTGGATAGGGTGAATAACACCTAGTAGACTTTGAAAGGGTATATTTGTAACACCCTCTGTTTTGGACTACATAAAATTTTCCAAAGAAATATTAAATGTAACTTTTGGTGGATGGGTCAAATATTACTTTGTTATTTTTAATGTGAATATAAGCCTTGTAACATTTAAAAGTGTTAGTTTAAGAAGTGATTTGAGGCCCAAAATATGTCGAATAATCCCATATTAGTTTCTTGAGAAGTGGGTTGCAAAAACCTTCTTTTGAGGGAGGTAACAATAGGTTCATGGGTACTAAACATGGTTTGATAAACTGTGTAGCAGACTGTGAAGGGTGTGTGTGGGTGGAACATATGTACCACATGGTTTGTGAATTATTTTTCAAACCATGAATCTATTCGTATGAAGGTTCTATCACATGGACAATATCCACCACACAGGTTGTGCATAGTTTTTCAAACCATGCATCTCGCCATGCAAGGGGCCTGTCACTTGGACAATGGCCACCACATTGGTTGTACATGGTTTGTCAAACTGTGTAGCTATCCATGTGAAGGGCCTTCCCCTTGGGATTTTGGGTGTTCATGGTTGGTCCTTTGTTCTCCAAACTGTGCGGCTCTTTAAAGGTTGTA
The DNA here is from genome assembly GCA_963277665.1 of Viscum album. NCBI lineage: Eukaryota > Viridiplantae > Streptophyta > Magnoliopsida > Santalales > Viscaceae > Viscum > Viscum album. Next base: position 472,044,994 of record OY728132.1, read on the forward strand.
ATTTTATTTTTTTTCTACAAATTCATTTTTAAGGATTCACCCCTTTACTTTCCCCTCCTATCCGCATGTGGTAGACCTCCAGAGGGAGATCCTCCTCTCCTCTACTAGGAATGATGATAAATTCATCATCCATACACTTTTTCAAGTGTCATTCTTCACAATGGAAACATATCAGCACGTCTATAAATCCACCTTCCTCATTTCCTAGTTTCTTTCATAATCTTTGGAACTATCTTCTTGTGAGACAATTCAATATATTTTCAATGATTTTTTCAATTTCTTAATATTCTTTCAAACGAACTCTATTCAAATCTTGATATTTTATGATTGGACCTTCCAAATCATGAGGTAGGTGATCTATAGTTTTTTCTTCAACATTTTTTTGATTTATAGATTATTTTATTATACCACATGCTAGTATTTCCTTTCAATGCCATTTAAATATGAAATTAAATATGTAGAACCTAAGGGTCGAATTAATTAGCCATTATGCTTTAAAATAAAAACATTGGATGATATTTACCTTGAAATTAACCATCCCCATGGTATGTCTTTCTTATATTCCATTGACTATGCTTTTCTAGGTGATCAAACCACCCTCCTTGGGCATTGTTTTAATACACATGATTATAATGCCTTGTTTATGATTTTTGTTACCTTTGAGGATTGTTGGATTAAATCTCTTGTAAGAGATGTTTAAATTATATCAAATTATATGGTTTGTTTTATTTAAACCATTTAATAATAAATCCACCTTTTAGGTGAGAAGTCTTCTCTAATACAAAGGGGTTAATAAATATGATATGAGGATGATGATGAATGGAATTCTTAAGTACATGTCCTTTAGTATTATAATTCAAATGAATAATGGGGAATACCCACCTTGTACACTTGAATTATGATATGGAATGTTTATTAACATTGAATTTTTTATTTGAACTTAAATTATTAAATGATTATATGTGTCTTGAGAGATAATTGTGTTTACACTGTACAAAATTCCAAGGACAGGCTTATAGGACAATTGATTAATATAATTCCTTGAGAGATACTTGGATTCTTGTATAGGAATTAATTGCACAAGATCAAAGGATGATTGAGATTATAATACCTTGAGTGATAATTGGCCCACTATATGGTACACCGAGGATAGACTTAGTGGGATACACCTTATGTGCCTTGATCAATACTTGAATTTCCATGTACGAATTCTTTAGGTAGGCTCATAGGCTGATTCATATTATTATACCCATGAGTGAAACCAAGTCCCCTAGTGGTTTACCTTGGATGGGCTCAATGTACAATGTTGTTATACCATGACATGAGTGATAATAGGTCCCCTAGGTGGTGTACCTAGGGTGGAATCAGTGGATAATTCCTTTATACAACATAGAGAGTGATACTTGGGGTTCATCTTTATAGATTACCTTGGATGAACTCTCAGGATGATGTGTAATTATAGTGATCCTGGTGAGATACTTGTTATTTCTCTTTTTAAATCACCTTGGATGGGCCCAAGATTCCTCTAGATTAAGAACCATAATGCAAGTTTATCAGATTTAAGGATGAATCATCCCTGATAAATAACATGTTTGGGTTAGGTCTATGTTTAAATTCTTCCTTATGATGGAATATTTAGGTCCCCATGTACACAGACACACACATATTCCCATAGATTATATCTATATAGGTTGACCATAGTTTAATATATTTTGGATCCGGATGAAGTAGGTATGGTCGGCCAGGTGTCCCTGAGGAACATGAGCTAACTTGTTTACTTTTATTTATTTACTACTTTACCTATCAAACTCATACACTTCTATATTTTATACTCACAAACTGGATAGATTTAGACACCATTGGTGGTGGCTTATTGAGTACATCTCACACCATGTTTGTTCCACCATTACACTAGGGTACCCAAACATACCTCAAGTTTTTACTATCAGGTTATGGATTATGATTCTGTCATTCATTTGTATAAGAGTTCTTAGGAACACAAGACTAAACTGGAGCTCAAAATGATCATGGAGTTAGATCTTAAGGCCTTTTTTCATTTTCTTTATGCATTTATTGTACAATATTTTATCTCCTTCTATATGGTTACTACTTTATCTTTTGTAGCCTCATCTAGACAGGCATTCATAGTTTCATAATTGTAATTTTCCATATTATTAGTTATTATATTAATATTATAATGCACTATATTTTATTTATATTTATTTTGTTTTTGATTGATGTATTTATTGTGATACCTCTGTGAGAATCTGTTCATGAGGGTATATTCTCCCCACCACACCAACATTAGACCCTCACTGCTAGCTGACAACCTCTAGTATGCATGGAGGCATGCCTTGGGAACTGTGGAAAACTAGCTCAGGGTAGCGATATAAGTGTATCTCAAGTTAGGACTCAATATATTTCCCTATCATCTCAATGGGAGGATGGACAGATGACTTCCACCTCTGGCCCCACTCTCTTCTCTTAGTAGTTACTTTTGTTGGTATGCATGAAGATTAGTTTTCACAAATATATTTTTACAGGTATGTGATGGATTATGGTTATCCACAAACATGTATTATCAGATATAGTATCCAAAAGATTATTATATGTATAATGTGTATATGCTATACTATCTTTGGGTACGTTACATAGTTTATAGGATATAATGGATTAAGTTATAATACTCGATGTATGATGCACGTTATATGGTCTATAGTGGAACCCAGAAAGTAATCATTAAAAATATATGGATATGTGATATGGGATGACATCATGATGTGATGTAAGATGTGAATGTTGTGACACTTTTCCTAGGTGTCTTTGGACTAGCCTACTTTTGGAGAGAGATGGCTTAGAAAGTGTGATGTTGGGGTAGAGCGACAAACTTGTGTGGAAGTGGGAGTGGGGTAACCTTTATGTTTTGTTATTATATTATATTCTCTCTTGTATGTGATACATGTTCATAGTTGTACATGGTGAGGTTGAGAACCTATTGTACCTATTTAAGTGATGAGTTAGTTTCACTTTTGTTCATTATGTTTTATCATGCGTTCATTATCTTTTTTACAAGAGTCTCTAGAGATGATCCTACTAAGTATACTAATATGATCACCCTGGGTATATATAAACTTTTTTTCAGTTCATCAATAGTAGGTTGGATAATTGGATATATATTACTAGCTCATGGTTTGGAAAGATATTTTTGGACTTTGTGGCCGCTGTTTTCTTTACTTTTTTGGAACCTGTAGTTTCTTTTTAAGTTATTATAGTACAATAGTATATTTCATGTATTCACTTTGGATTTATTTTATATATGTCGTAGAAGGTTTTTGATTGATGTGTATATCTTAACTCTCACTTTTCCATGTTTATCTAAGAGGGTAATTCCTCTCATATTAATTTTTATTGTACCCTCAGTGCTAGTTACTAACCCAAGGGCTACTGGAGGTGGGAATCAGGTAGTATCTATCTCTATCCCCTCATTGAGGTATCTTTTTAGGGAGGGGTTCATGAAATTAGATGTTTGGATGATAATTATTTCATGATTGTTAAATTATATGTGTATGATATATTGGTTATAGGCCCCAAAAATGATCAGATCTAATAGAAGATGACACAATTGGCTTTGAATTTTTATATAAAGAACTTAGGACCAACAAAAAAGATTCTTGGGATATAGATTTTGTCAAGATAGAAATAATGGGAATATTTTTCTATCACAAAATAATTACTTATGAAAAGTATTAAAATGATTCAACATGAAACTTTGTAATCCAATCTCTACCTATCTTCCTTTCAATTTCAATTTATCATCCACGATGAGTCCTTATAGTGATGTATAGAGGATTGAGATGTCTTAAGTACAATACACATCAGTAGAGGGAAGTAAGATGTTTGCTATGGATTGTACTAGACGAGACATTGTACATGCAGTGGGATCAGTTAGTCAGTATATAGAGAATCCATGAAATGATCACTAGAACACAATGATGAGGATATTGAGATACATAAATGACACCTCATATGTTTCATTATGTTATGGAGGATCATATTTCATTATTAGAGTCTATGTTGATTCAGACTTTTTAGGTGATTTTGACTGGGGGAAATACACTAATGGTTATATGTTTACTCTTGTAGGAGGATCTGTGGGTATGATTTCAAAGTTACATTCAGTTTTGGATTTATCCATGACAAAGGATGAGTACATGAAAGTTACATAGGATTGCAAAGAGGCAATACACCAAAATTTGTATTTGGTGATTTTTTTTCATATAACAACAGTTTAAACCACTGCTAAATCATTCTCTGACAGTTTTGAAAAACCCCCAGTAAATCATGTGTCGACAATAAATTAGTGGCGGTTTAAACTATCGCTAAATTTTATTTTATTTTATTTTGTTAATTTTTTATTTTCATAACTAATTAGTTTTATTTATTTATTTATTATTTATTATTACCATTTTCATGCCCATCTCCATGCACAAGCCCATGTCCATGAACATGCACATCCCATATATAGAAATTCTGTGTTGGTTGAGATTTAAACCCCTTACCTATTACTTATTCTCAAAAAACGTTACCACTCCAGCAGACTCTTCATGTGGTCAATAAATCAAATTTAATATACTTATATATATATACATATATTAATTGGAAAAACAAATAACACTTAACAAATAGATACACACTAAATAATTATTAATCAATAATCTATAATCAATCATTAACAATTAATAATTAATCATTAATAAGTAATCATTAATATTTAATAATTACTAATTACACATTAGTAATTAATAAATAAAATATAAATATATAATAAATAAGGAAATATATATTATGGAAAAAAATAGTAACTAAAAAATAGTAACTAATAAATAGTGAATAGTGAATAGTAAATTGTAAATTGTAAATTTCAAATACTAAATATTAAATACTAAATTCCAAATAATAAATAATAAATAATAGATAATATTTAATAGATAATAGATAATATAACATATATAATAGATAATAGATAATAGATAATATATGATATATAAGTAATGTATAAATTAAAAATAAATTAATATATGTAATGGCCCGAGTTTTTGGGGACCATTACTTGGTAAAAATCTGATGTTTGGGGTGTTTTGGGTGGTCTGGAAGGCCATCCTAGCTTCTCGGTGAAGCTTAAGAATCCTAATGGTGGCCTTTGCCGACCTCAGCCTACTGGTGGCCTCGGCCTATCCGTGGCTCGGCCTACCGGTAGCTCAGCCTACCGGCATCTCAGCCTATAGGTAGCTCGACCTACCGGTTGCTCATCCTAGTGGTTTCTTGGCCTACCGGTGGATCGGCCTACTGGTGGCCTTGGCCTACCGGTAGGCCGAGCATGCGGCCTTGATGTTCGCATTGATTTTTTTGCGACATTATCCAATTGGAGAGCACTTTGTGGTCTTCTTAGATCACAAGAGCTTGTGTTATATCATTTCCCAGTGAGATATGAACCTATATCAATGGAGATGGGTCAAGCTCCTCCAGGATTATGACTTCTAGATATCTTATACTGAAGGCAATGGAAATGCTGTGGCTGATTCCCTATGTAGGAAATTACAGAAGGATGTAGTTTGGGAATCTTCAGATGCTTGGAAAGAGATTGAAGAGTTAGCGGCCTTGTATTTGGATGCAAGGGTGGAAGGAGGAAGAGGTTGTCTGGTTCAAATGACTGTAGTTCCCTCCTTAGTGGTGTAGGTGGAAGAGTCTTAGTGGGGGGACCTGGAGGTAGAAGTGATGCGGGATTGTGTTTATCAGGGAAATTCTCTTGAGGGATGGTCGGAGGATGGTCAGCATTAGATGCTTTTCCGTGGAAGGATTTTCGTTCTGGAGATGATGCGTAAAGGTGTTCTCCTTGAATTCCATGGATCAGATTTATCGGTATATCCTGGGATCTCAAAGATGTACCAAGGCCTGAGGAGATAGTTTTGGTGTCCTGGGGAAAAGCGAGCGGTGGTAGAGTTTGTGGCAAAGTGCCTCGCGCGTCAGTAAGTAAAGGTTGAACACCGTTTTCCTGGAGGGCCGTTATAGACGTTAGATGTTCCTAAGTGGAAGTGGGTTGACATCTCGATGGAATTCGTCACAAGGATACCCATGGCTCAGGGAGTCTATGATGCCATCTAGGTAGTGGTGGATTAGTTCCCAAATCAGCACACTTCTTGGAGATTAAGGAGTCGAGCCCGGTGAGCACCTTACCCCAGAGGTACGTTGATGAGGTTGTGCGGTTGCACGAGATCCCGAGATCTATTGTCTCCAATCGAGACACATGGTTTACCTCACGATTATGGAGGGGATTATAGCATGCCTTTGGCACCCAGCTCTGCCTTAGCACTACTTTCCACCCTCAGACATATGAGAAAACATAACGAACGATCCAGACATTGGAAGACATGCTGCGGGCATGTGTTCTAGATTTGGGTGATCATGGGTACGACACTTGCCTCTAGTGAAGTTTTCTTATAATAATAGCTTCCACTCCACTATTGGTATGACACCATTTGAGGCCTTGTATGGAAGGCCGGGTCGTTCACCTGTTTGTTGGACAGAGATTGGGGAAGCAACTGTTCTTGGTCCAGAAGTGGTGCAGGGAACCACTGAGAAGGTTCAACTCGTGCTGAGAGGATTAAGATAGCTCAGGATCGGCAGAAGTCTTATGCCGATCGTAGGAGGAGGCCCTTGGAGTTAGACATTGGGAATCATGTCTTCTTGATAGTTTCACCTCAACGTGGGAAACGAAGGTTTGGGAATGGGAGTAAGCTCTCCTCAAGGTTCATAGGACCTTTCAAGATGTTGGGATGAGTTGGTGAGGTGGTGTATCAGCTGGCATTGCCACCTTAGTTGGAGAATGTTCACAACGTCTTCCACGTCTCCCAACTTCATCGATATCTACATGACAACTCCCACGTCATCGATTGGGGAGAGTTATACATCGAAGACGATGCGACCTTCATAGAACAACCAATCAAGATCGAGGATCGTAAAGAGAAAGTGCTTCCGGGATGAACTATCCCCTTGGTTCGTGTGTTTTGGATGCATGGTGGCCTGGAAGAGAGCACATGGGAGCGGGAGGCCCAGTTACGTGTTTAGTACCCAGAGCTGTTTTGACTTCCTGGTTGTTTTTGTTCTGATCCTTGTTGAGATATAGTACCTTGTTCTTTAATATATGAAAAAACTTATTTTTCTTAGCTATTAGATGATATGTTCCCTATTCTCTGTGTGTATATCTGAATGTGTGATGATGGGAAAACCTGACTGATAATTAGGACACATTAATGTGGATGCAATTAAACCCCTGCGGGTGAGTTAGTGCCCCCCAAAGCGGATAATATCCTAACTTTTAGGAGGGGACTCCCTAACTCATGTGTTGGAAAGTTTGATCCTTGTGCTTGTTGTGAATGTTTTTGGTTGATAACTCTTGGGGGAGTATTCCTAGATGTAGGGGGAGGGTTCTGTTCCATTTTTCAAACAACTCAGGGGTTTTCCATTGAGAAGTATCTTTAGAGGGTGGTTGTTTGGACCCCACTTTTCTCCTTTCTGGGTTGTTCTTATATTCTCAGGGATGAGAATAGTTTGAGAAGTATCTCATGTAATGGCCTGGGTTTTTGGGGACCATTACTTGGTAAAAATATGATGTTTGGGGTGATATGGGTGGTCTGGAAGGCCATCCCAGCTTCTCGATGAAGCTTAAGACTCCTAACAGTGGCCTTGGCCTACCGGTAGCCTCAGCCTATCAGTGGCCTCGGCCTACCGGTGGCTCGAACTACTGGTAGCTCGACCTACCGGTGGCTCGGCCTTCCGATAGCTCAGCCTACCATACTACAACAGAATGACCATTTAGCGGCGGTTTAAACTGCCTCTAAAATGTTTGGTGGTGGTTTATAGAAACCGCCTCCTAATAGGGCTTCAGCAATCAATTAGCAGTGGGTTTTAACGTTTCGTGGCAGTTTCAGGAAAGCATCATAGTTGCCTCATTTTGTAGTGATTTTCCTGAATTTAGAGGTGGTTTTAAGAGCCCTAGATATCACATTATTCGTGGAGGTTATAACCGCCACGAATAAAATCAAATCCCAGTGGCCGTAAAACCACTGCTAAAGTCATGGGAACCACCGCGGAATGAGGCAGCCACGATTCTCTTATTTAGCAGCGGTTATAACCGCCACTAAAAGTAAATTTTATTTTATGTTTAGTGACAGTTTAAACCGCCACAATTATACATTTCTCTTCCGTTAAAACCGAAGTGAAAATATTCCCAGAATAAAAAAAATCATTATTTTCTTCTGCTGCACCACTGCCCTAAAAAAATAAAACCAGAAAAAACCATCCCTGGCCTCCCACCAATGACCAAGAGCTGAATATCCAGAATATATCATAACACCCAAAAAACATGTTTTTCTCTCAATGAGAAATAATATACAACTTTAATATTTAAAAACAGAACAAAAATCTGAAACTCTGGAAAATAAGACTTCCTATTAGAGAAAGTATTATTAACACAACAATCAGATATCCATCAAAGGTTTCAACAAATTCCTCATACTCATGTATACAATATCCTAAATAGTAAATACTAGGAAGATAAAACTCTATTGATACAACATTGTAACATCCCAAAATAGATTCCACTAAATCTTATAACTTTACTTTCTTAGGATAGATCATCCATAGCGATTCCAGTCAACTAATAAAAATTGATAATTGATGAATTAGAAGTTATATTAGTACCAACCCATTTATATAATGATTTTTTTTGTTTTGTGGCCTAGAAACCATCCTTAATACTTATAATAAATTTGAACTGATTAAATAGCTTAAATAACACATTAGAAATATATTGTTATAAAAAAATCCTATTGTGGGAATAGTTTTAGAGTTACATTGGGATATAGCTTTTATAGGAATGTGGATATTTCCAGTGAGTCTTAGTTGAAATGTTTTTATGATGGAATATAAGTTAGGTGGGAGATTCTAGTGACCTTTTAGGAGTAAACCTAGAATTAGAGTTGATTCCTCGTGTTATGTGAGGGGTTAACCTAGTATTTCTAGCATCCTTGGAGATATTAAGCATCATTGGATGCATCTTTTTAGTTTTTGGTCATAGAATGTGTTTTTTTAATGTATTCTGGGATTGAGTTGGACTCTAGTTGTGGAATGATTCCCCAAGTTGGTAGGAAATCATGAGATAAGTAAAACCTCTAGGTGTTATGACCATCTTTAATGCTTAAGATTAGTGGGACTGACATGCCAATCTAATTTTATTTAGTTTAGTTAGTTGTGTTAACTGATCACTCCCTGAGTGAGGTTACCTAGGTATTAACTATGTTGTGGTGAGTGATGTAGAACAGAGTTTTTAGTAGAAAATCTAAGTTATCCTAGTTCTATGGATGACTATGTAAGAGGATCGAGTTTTTTAACATCATCAATCTGGGTTAAAGTTTAATATGTAGTTACTGATGTTGATTGAATGTGTGCGCATGGAATGAGGATTGCATAATGCATGTAATTATGAATAGACCATTTCTATTTATTATTAAGTGGATGATGTAAATCTATGTGGTAGGAAGTGAACCACAGGTTGTTCAAGGATGGAATATTTGTTCCAGATGAGGCTTCAACGTATGCCAAGGATGGATTGTCATGATGGAACATGGTATAATTATGTTGACTCACATCCACAAACCATGTTTAGTGGTGGAAATAGTGTTTTTCATGGGAATTATATGCCTATTTTTAATAAAATGAGGAATATTAAAATCCTATGGTGGAGAGAATCACACAGGTCATTGAAAATGTAACCTTTGGGAGAGTGGTTGTAGAAAGAATAGTCATGAATGGTAAAGAAGAAAGTTCTGGAATTCCAGTAATTAAAGTTTCACGACCGGATAGCTAGTAATGAATCAAAAAATGGAAATAAGAATCATAATATAAATAATCCATGGATATAATGATAGGTAATAATTACCAGACAGACCATGATTAAGTGGAAATTGTGTTGGGAATGCAGTTCAAGTCATGCAGTAACAGTTCAGTGATAAAAATAATTATGGTTGGAAATGGTCCATTGTAACCATCCTAATATTTAAGTATTTGGTAGAAGTTATTTTCTTAAAATTCATGTTTTTATAAGACATACCAATTGTGCATAAAGTCGACACCCATCTTTGAGATTATAATTTAATTTATAACGTATTCTTTCCTATATTCATGGACTTGTGCTAATTTATCACCCCTCAGTCACACCTATATCTTAGTGAACCACCCTTGATTTAGAACATTCTCATGACATTTTATAAGAGCAAGAGCATGTTTAGATACTTTTGACACTTAAATCAGACATTTTCAACAATGGGCCTCACCAAATTGTCGACAATACTATCCCCTTGATTACTATGAAATGACCCAATTTGTTCAACACATCAACAATGGGTTTAACTCCTAATCATCCAAAATATCGACTACCAATTCAAACACAGACCTAAATGGAATGATGTATACCACACTCGAGAAATGAAGACATAAAAAGAAACATCAGAAATCAATAAAACGCATAAAAAGAAACATGAGAAATCAAGGAAATTTTAGGACATGAAAATGTGTGGTGGCAACTATGTGCCACAAATGTTACATATACAAACCAACTGTTTCAATTTTTGTTCAACACATCGATAGTACAACTACTCAGAGTCTGACGATGCGTCATCACCCACTCCACCTTCATTTCCACTTTTTGTTGTCACCTGTAAGAAAATTATATTGAAAATTAAGTACGGTTACATATTTATATTAAAACTTAAATCTAATGATAGTTAGAAAACTAAATGATTTTGATTTTCTATGATTTACCTGCATACCACCAATCGATGCACTCCCACCGGGGGCATATCTGCTCATCTGTTGATGTAGTTCAGTCAAATCTTTCTACAATGCAGATATTTGATCCCCCTGCTGGTGAGATTTGTTTTGTAAAGAACTCTTTCTTAGTATCTCCGGGTATGGGATGACTAAATCCAGGAGTAGATGAAGTAGCTATCCCCAGTGGCCTGCTAAAAACCTCAGATGGCATGGGTCCCAAACCCATCCCGCACACTCTCCCAGGATACTCCTTCCCAAGGACTTTAGCAACCGGGTCATCCTGGGAGACAGAGTATGAATGCACAAGATTGGCATCCCATAGTTCTTTAATTTTGACCTATAAATCAAATATCAATATATATTAACATAGAAAAAATTGATAATAAGTTATTATGATAAAAAATTGACTTCGTACCCCAACTTCTTTAGAAGTCTCATTAACAAAACATCCATCTGATTTCTTGTGAACATCCACCCACAATTCAGTTTTGGATGCTTCATGGCCTAAACTCTGTGACTGCATTAATCAAAGATAAATCAACAATTCAATATATTAAGCAGATAATATTGTCTTATAAATATTTAAACTAATTAAAAGATTACCAATGTACTTCGATTTCTAGATAAATTTTTGAGCCCGCAGTGTGCGGGATGACTGGCTTCACTCGGTTCGACTCATTTTGTCTTGATAGATCCTGAAAAAAATAAAATGAAATTTAATACTGATGTATTGAATGTCATGTCCTTTTCATATACCTGTATAAATGTTTAATGAGGATAATATAATAAAATATATATTTCAATACCATTCACTTCTGATCCCGATGCTTGTCAACAAACACTTTCCATTACTCTTTCGGTACCCCACTGGGTAGCTTCTCATACATTTGTAGTGCGGTCAATGAAGCATCGTTGACATCACACCACAATCTCCATTTAAAATCTTTCCACTTCTTACCTAGATTTTTCAACATCCACTTCCGTGCTATCACATCAGCAACGGTAAAGTGGAAGAACATCTATAAACAGAAATTCATTTTGAACATATTAGTAACATGACATTTAATTAAACCATAATGTAATAAATTTACCTTGATTTGAGAATCAAACACTTCATTTTCCCAGATTGGAGGCATATATCTCCAATCAACATATGAAATGGGAAGGGAAATGGGCTCCGCTGCTAGCTGGCCTAGAATTTGGCCAAGCAACCCCGCAGCATCATCCGTAGGGACCCCGTAAGAATCAAATGTCACAACAATCTTCTCGCCATTCAGATTCCAAACATCTGAACTTTTTATTTTTTTCTCCATAGTTGCATTTCTGTTATCCTCAATGAGAAAACAATTAGTATAAACAAAACACAATAAATTTATTTTATTAAAATTTGAACATATGATAGTGACAGTAAAGTATGTTCGGGATGAACTTGAAGGGGCGCATCACTGCCCCACTGCGAAGGCTCCTGCAGGGGGAGTCGATGACTCAGCCTCTACTGGGACATCCACAGATGGTGTGAGAGATGGTGTAGGGGGAGATGGTGCAGGGGTGTCAGTAGCTGGTGCATCAGATGTCATGGGGAGGGAGCCAGATGGATAGTCATCTGTCACAGAACTGGATGAAATAATGTAACGCTTCTTCCTTGGCATTCCTGTCATTTCATCAAATAAAATTAAGTTCAAAATATATATTTCAAAAAAATTATGCAGAAAAAAAATTAAAAATGATAACAGATGGAGTACTAATAGACAAAAGAAATGATCTTTCTCATAATTGATGACCCCTATCTTTGGAGAATATATAACAAACCTTGAAAGGTTATTGACATACTCCCATACTGATCTGTCACCAATAAAAAGTCTCATGAGTTCAGTCTATTTCTCAACATTCATTCCCTTCGGAAATAACCATTAAAAAAATCAATCTTGATGAGATTACAATTCATACATTCATGAAGTTAAGAAGGTACCACTGACTCCCATAGGACTCTACTGAAACTATAAATCCAGTTCTAAAAAATTCTCACACACAAAGTATCAGGTTCCCTAAGATAATTGAGGATCACCTCAATTTGTTCCAACTACCTACCTACTTCCACTGACCCTTGAGAAACACTTAATTAAGGAAGATAGTGATTCAGGAATCCTATGATGGTGTCCGAGATTGAAAATGATTTAACATCAACAAATCAACACGTATTCTAGGTCGGAATAAGAACTAAATAACCCTTTTTGAAAATTACAGTGGACAACAATAACATATAAATGAACTATATCAATTAAATAATTAAATTAGATTTATAGGTTGATACAAGATAGGATATCTAGATTTATCTATGTATACTATAAGAGTAGGAATCATGCTCTTTGTAGTTCTGATAAAGGGACTACTATATAGATTATGCCCAATCATTAAAGAACTGAATTTTAAATATAAGTACATTGATGAATAATCCTCTGGTGAAATATATCATATAGAAATATATCCTCTGTATGATAGGAGATATCATTAACATACAATGGATTCATGGGTAGGGGAACATGTTTATATTGAGATATTTTATTTATCTGACTCTCATGTACATATTTATAGCTAATAAAGTTATTATACAATAACCAGATTGAGGTCATGTAGAATTTACTATATATCAAGCAATTTTTCCCATGCAATGAGGAAATATTACCCTTAGGTTGTTCATGAGTATAAAATTTGTTATCTAACACTATCCATGTTTGAGTGGCCTAGTAACTATATCCTTATTTTTTCTATGGCTGAATGGTTGTCCCTATGTTATTTTTATTATTTATTTTCACTGTAAATTTTTCATGAGACATTAAATGTGGGTTCTAGTGGGAATAAAAACGAATTTATAGAATGATACACTTTTTAAGGGTTTAACATGGAAATTTTTATGGATTTATCATTTTTATTGAATTATCATACTTTTCATATGTTTTTCAATGTGCATTCATAGCAGGGGGACTCAAATATTTCCCTAGGTTCTTATTGTATTTTTCTAACATAGTTAGTGCTATGTATCTTTCAATTAGTATTTTAAATTATTGAATGTTAGTCCAATTTTTAAATTTTTATGGAAATTCATTTTTAATCAAATGTGAGGTGGTTGAAATTTTGAAATGTGTTGAATAAAATGAGGTGAGTTTGGTGCTTAATTTCATTATTGCATAAAACCACGAGGTGTTGTGCACATATTTTAATGTAAAAAAATAAAAATATTTTTATTCTATTTTAGGATCAGATGTATTGAAAAAATATTATTGTCTTTTAATCTCATATATCATGGATATAATAGGCGGGTGTGGAATATTATAAAACAATGGAAATTAGAGAATTACATGAATTGTGATCCCAATGATCATATAAACAATCTCATGGATATTCACACTATGTTTAATTTCATTGTTCATAGACCAATCTTTGTATAGAGTTTAAGGGAATATATCGTCGAAAAAAATTATGTGATATATATAGCGATATAAGAGACGAACAAAAATATGATATGGATGTAGATCTTGACACAAATATACATATATCCTTAGGGGATGACTCAGATATTTTATGGTCATGGTTCTCAGACCTGTAGCTACTAAAAGTTTTATATATAAAAACATAGAACGAATGATTGGTTATACTTCATAGATATTCCAAAACACAACTTGATGTGAAGTAAGGATTATTAGTATCATATAATACCTTGGAGGGGGACATTAATTTTATGGTCATGATGTTTAGAACATTGTGTCCCAAAGTTTAATATCCTATGAAAAGGACCATGGTTTTGATAAGACATTACAAAAGGAGAATCTAATGTTATGTATTTGGGGTATCCAAAAGAGATGCATACCCAAATTGGAAGGTGTAGAAGAATATGATTTCATAATTTATTTAACTGTTAAAATGATTCTCAAATGTTTAAACTTCAGGGTACAATAATCACATTGAATAGAATGATTTTGGAAGGTTTAAAACATACATTATGAATGCCTGAGTCAATAAGAAATAGAGACCAACTGGTGAAGAATGACCATTACAAATAGTGGAATACTAATACCATTCTCATTCAATAGAATCTAATGGTAGTATGTTGGATATTTTCTCAATCAGTCCATTGATTGATTATGTGGTTTAGGTGGAACTATCTTCCATGACTGAAATATCCCATAGGGAAAACTTTATATGCTTTGAGGAAAGGTGTGATATTCAGTATCAAATCCTAATAGGTTAGCTCCAAATAAATCAACACCCACAACCAATTTTTATATGAATATAGAAAAAATTATTGATTAAATCAAGTTTAAGGGATCCAAAGAGTAGTATATCAAATTGGGAAATTTATCAGTGTTGAATCACACATCAGAGTTATGAAATGGATTCATAGAGAAAAAAATATTCAAAAAGAATTCTAAAACATTATATATTATTCCACCATGTACTGAAATTGTTTCTTGTCTGATGTAATGCAACATGGGACTCCTGTGTATTAAATCACTTAATGTAGTGATATATTAGATTTGAAGAGGTAGTATTTTAATTGAGGAGAATGTACTATTAAAATTTCCTAAGTCTAGTTGAAAATGGGATGGGATATCCGATATAGCTTTTTCCAAGATGAAACTTTAATGGCGAATAGGAATAAATTATAAGGATCACATAGTGAACCCCATGAGATTTTTATGATAGTATTCTTATAAGAAATATTTTTCCTAATCCATAAAAGGGAACATATTAGTGGGAGTGAAACATTACACCTCTAATGATTTATTTAAGAGGGTTTAGACCTAACAAATAGTTGTGACTATTTTGATTTTTAATTTATTTAATTTTAGTTAGGAAAAATCGTTAAAATTTAAGGTCATACAGATTTGAAAAAATGTTTATGAGGCTCAACGTCACTTAACATAGACATTGAAGGTAGAACAACTAGTACATAAATGGGGAGGACATATCCAACTTCAGTTGGGATCCCAATTGATGTATATTTTTCCCATGGGTAAATTCACAATGTTTATATTTATAGTACATGTACTATGTATTTGTGGTCATGCCTATGAAAATAAATGTCATTGTCACCATGTATTTCATTAGAATGAGTATAAATCCACACATAGTTCTTGAAATGAAAAATCCCTCTGTCAAAGATATGAATCATATAAAAGGAAAGGGAAATTTTATTCTTATAATGGGTCTATATATAAGATAACCCATTTAAAAATATACTACATAGATTCACAACATATGTAGGTGATAGTAATTATAATATTTTGACAAATAATATAGTAGTTAGTTCCATGGAAGGGTACATAGATATCATTACATATCCTAATGTGATGGGAGTCATTTCAACTTTTAGTTATATTTATAGATGATTCATTGCATAGATTTATATCACATGTGAGGAATATGTACGTTAATTCTACAATATACTTGTCAACCATGTGGAAAAGACTTCTATATTGATCAAGATCTCATTTAGTGGGGTTTGGATTTTAATATCTCATCCTTGTATGGGATTGTAAAAAGGTGATGATCTATATCTAATACCCAATAGATAAGATACATTTTTCCATAGAAATAAAATATTCAACCATAAAATTAGTATATAGTTTGGAATAATATACATTATACCATTACATGGGTGAAGATATCATATTAGTAATGGGTCACATAGAAAGGAAAAATTTTCTTAAATTTTATTTTAGTAAAACAAGTCCTCATGTGATGACGGATGATTTTTATGATGTTTAATTGAATGAAATTAGGAAAAATGTCATACAATTTAAAATCACGAGACCAAGAGGTTTTAAACTAATGTGGAGATTATACCAAACTATATACTAGAAACCTACCTACTGGAAAACCAAAAAAACTAAAGAAGGAGAAACAAAACCCTACCTAGAGGGGATGATGGTGCATCTTCTGGGGTCGTGGGGGGCCGGGGGTCGCGGGGTCACTGGGGTCACGGGGTTGCCGGTATCGCGGGGGTCGCCGGGGTCGCGGGGTCACCGGGGTCACGGGGGGATGAGGTCATGGGGGAAGCGGGGGGCCGGGGTCACGGGGGAAGGAGGGTCGAGGTGGGGGAAGGGTCGCGTGTTAAAAAAACCAATGTTTCGCAGCGGTTTATTATAAACCACTGCGAAAACTTTTTAACAAAAGGTTTAGCTGCGGTTCCTTGAACCACCACGAAACAGTGGTTTTATTGTAGTGCCAGTCGCTCGGCCTATCGGTGGCTCGGCCTACCGGTGGCCTCGGCCTACCTGTAGCTCGGCCTACCGGTAGCTTGTCCTACCGGTACCCTCGGCCTACCAGTAGCTCGGCCTAACAGTGGCCTCAGCCTACCGGTAGCTCATTCTACCGGTAATCCTAGCCTACCGATGACCCCTCCATGGGTTTTCCAGCAGTGACTCCTTTTTGCGCAAATTAGTTTTAAACCATGTTTTGACCCCTTTAGGCCTATTTTAAAGACCATTAATGCCCAGTAATGGCATTTAAATTAAATGATTGGTGAGTTAACCTCCTTAAATGAAAATCCATGAGGTGTGCGTCTATTTAAATCACCCTGGTAGGCAATGAAATTTTTAGTGGCGTGTGGGGTGTCCCAGCCGCGTGTTCAACCCACGATTCCGCTTCTTAAGTAGTTTCGAGTTTTTCTCTCTGTATTGTAACCATCCTAAGAATTCTGAATCTCTGCCCTTATAACCCAAAGGCTTCTCTTCTCCTTGAGTTTCTTGTTTTCTATCACCCTGCGCTTGGAGTACCCTTCCTCTCGAAGATTCGTACCCCTGTTGCGAAGTTTTCCTTGATTGTGTTCTATGGAGCTCCTGCTACTCCTGATTTTCCAATTTCCACATGAGGACTTAACATCGATCCTTGATCAATCGAGTAGGGATTTTCTCCGTCATCTCTCCTTTCTGTGTATCATGCGGGGTGGTCATGATTTTTCCTCTGTGGAAATTGACAAAACCCTACTTAATGAAGATAATTAACGGACCTTTAAAGAATAAAATTGGGGGTGTGATCTATGTCCTCCTGTGCTCTTTTATTGTTGATATGTGTTGTGAATTATACAGGCCTATGTTCACTGAAAATCATGGATACTGGTGGACTTTCTCTGTGAACTATAAACCTCGGTGTTCCTAGATGTTTAAATAACCGTTACATGGAATTGGTTAATTACGTATTCTAGGATAAATAAATTGAAAGCACCAGGATTAACGCTTTTTTATGATAACCCCGGTTAAAGCACAGTTGAATTGAAACCATAGAGTGTGTTAAATCTATTAAATGTGAAAATACTTGCATGGGACTCCCTTGTGTTGGTGGTAGTGGTTTGGTTGTTTTTACTTCATGGGCTGATCACAGGTGAATTTATGGTTTTTTTGGATGAGATTACCTGTTGTTATACTTTCGCTGGTTATGAATCTGAAGCTGTGGGGGGGGGGGGTTAGTCTACTTATATCACGAATTAGGGTGGAATCCTCTATTGTTGAGAAACCGTTGGCTTCTGGAGTTTGGGGAGATGGGGCTGTGTCTCAGGGTTGTTTTGTTTTTAGTACTTTGAGGGATCTCACTTAATCCCTTATTGTTGTGACTTCAAAAGAGAACCGGGTGTGAATGATTAAATTACCCGATGTTTTCCTTTATGCAGCTTTTTTTGTTTCATCTGTGAATGATCCTGGTAGTTGCCCAGTAGTGAAGGGATTAACTCATACTGAACATGAATGATAACTTGAACAGGGGAACTGGGAACTATATGTTGTGATCCTGTTTTCTAAGGAAGCAGTGCCTGTGTACCTACTTGTATCTATTTGAGGAGCCTTAGGTTGGGCTGTGTGTTGGTATATATATGTATAATTGTATGTTTTTTGTTTAGTCGCACCCCACCCGCATTAGAAACTTAGTGTCGTACACCCTATTTCATGGGGAAGGCTGTTTCCCCCTAGTTACTCTCCTTCATGCTCCCTCTTCCCTCCTCTTCCCTTGGCTGTGATGGATGGAGGCGACCTTACACCCAAGATTCTTTGGGTAGGTTTCGATTGGTGTGTTGTTAGACTAGGTGTTTTTGGGAAGGGGTTCTGGATATGGTTTGTTTTCCCAAGTGTCTTCGGGATGAGGCCCATGTGTTTTCGGGCAAGGATGGATGGTTGTGAGGCCCAGGTGTGTGCGGGCAAGGATGTGTGGTTGTGAGGTCTAGGTGTGTGTAGGAAGGAAGAGCGTGGTAGTTCCAGGACATTTTACATTTGAGATAAGCAGCTAGCTAGTGGGGGAAATGGTGGTGCGGGGTACCCAAATGTTTTTTTATTTACTATTACCTTTCTGCTTGTGTTGTTTGGTGAGCGTGACCGGTGAGCTGGGATGGATAGACTCCATGATAGATGTTGGTTTCTCTACTTCTCACTGGACTTTAGTACGTCTCCCCACTTGTGCACGAGAGCTATAGGTATTTCCTACTGAGTATGCTTTGTATGCTCACCCTACATTTACTTTCAGGTGGTCCGGAGGACTTTGGAGGCCCTGCGGGACCTTATTAGTCTACACGTTGGAGTTACTGTTGGTCATTGTTGTTTTCTGCTTCACCTTTTCTTTTCCTGTTGGTTTTTACTTGGAAAATTATTGTACCTTGTTTAGTTTTATTATTCAATCATGCATGTAGTTTGGTTGTCTTTCGAGTTTCATATGCTTGGTGGTGTTTGGGGTTGACTCATTCATTCTTCCAATCTTGGTTAACTAAAAAGGGTAATGCCTCGCATATTGTGAAAATGTTACACCCTTGGTGATAGTTTCCACTCTGTGGCCTACTAGAGGTGGGACTCGGGGGTCATTATCTCGTCTTCAACTTCAAGAAGGAAGGGCGGGGGCATTTACCGCCCCTTCCTTCGTCTTGCCGAAGGCAGGCCGTGACAAAATGGTATCAAAGGGAGGTTGAGGGAAAGGATGGAGTCTGGAGTTAGGCATAGTGAGGATTGCATGGGATGGTAGGGAAATAATGTTAGGTGATCTTGGTTTGTGAAACAGAGCAGGGAGGACCAGCTAGGACATAGGATTTTAGGGGCCCCCGTGATCCGATGCAAGGACTCTGAGCCTATCAAACAACCAAGTGAGACTACATTTATTACAGGGTAGAGACCCTAGGGAAGGTACATGCATCATACTGATTGTGTTTTTAATTTATTTGGGACACCTTGGGGAGAAAAATTTAATAATAATAATAATAATTCCCTTACTACACAGGCTTAGGCATTCTTTGTTTACTTTGCAGCTATGGCACCAGGAAGTTATCCACGAGAGACTCAGGCAGTTGAGGCCCAGCGGATCGAGGTAGTTGACCAGCAGAGGATTGATCGAGACGAGGAGGAAGACTTGTGGAAGGGGACTCTGTGCTCCTTCCTGCAACAAACCCTCGAGAAGTACAAGGGCATGATTTTTGACTCAGTAACGGAGGGATGGATCAAGGAGATAGCCATAATATTCTCTTTGATCCGTGCTCCGAGGGATTATTTGGTTCCATTGTCCATCAGTCAGCTGAGAGGAGCAGAGCATCAGTGGTGGATGCTTTTCCTTGGAGAAAAGACAGAGGTAGAGGTTTCATGGGTAGGTTTCGAGAAGGAATTTCATGAAGAGTTCCTCTCCTCTAAGGCGAAGGCTGAGAAGAGACAGGAGTTTCTCTCCCTTCAGCAGGGAAGCATGTCAGTGAGGGAGCTGGGGATCAAGTTCCAAGATCTCTTAAACTTTGCCCCGGATCTCTTTCCGAATGAGAAGTCTTGGTCAAGACGTTTAGAGGAGGAACTCCTTCCTTCTCTTCAGTACGTTGTCACTCCCTTCACCCTTCCGAAATACCTAGTAGTAAAGAAGAAGGCCGAGATAGTAGAGAGGATGAACTTGAAGTGAGACACACCACAAGAAGGGAACCGACTGAGTTCATCAAAGGGGAAGGTGGTCAGGAATAGGACTCCAGCAACAGGGCCTTTCAGGTTTCGACAAGCAGGGTTTAAGCCTCATCAGTTCCAGTCCCGAGCTTCTGTCCCTCGCCCTTTTCTCGCATGGCCGGGACTGAAGTGTTTCTCTTGCGGAGTGTTTGGACACATCCAGAGTAGGTGACTGACTCAAGCTCCACATGGTGGAAATGGACTGTTTCAACACCCACCTCAGCAGCATCCGTTTCCGGTAAGGCCTTTCTAGAAGCAGCAGCAGGCCCCCAGCCATCCGAGGGACAACTTTGCGAGAGGATATTGACACAAGGTGCTCCTTAGGGACCTCTACCCAGGCATGGTCAAGGAGGTGGTTGACTACAGTGAGGCATAGGATCTGGGTGTGGATAGTTACACACTGCAGAGTTAGTAGCTTTGACGGGACCAGAGTATGTTCGAGTTACGATCAGTTTATTCAGAACTCTTGTTTCTACCTTGTTTGATTCGGGATCTTCACACTCCTTCATTACGCCCGAATTATCCCATGCTCTAGGTCTGTATGCCGAGAGACATGTTGTCCCCCTAGAGTTGAGAACACTAGTTGGGGGTTAGAACAGTGTATCTTACTTCTTCTGGGGGTAGACTGATGTTGGGACCGCATCAGTCCAGTGGATACCTTCTTTCATTACAAATGCATCAATACGATGTCATTCTAGGCATCGACTGGTTATTCTCCGTTCATTCCATCATCATATGCTATCGTAGAAGGATTGAATTCTCCAATGAGGATGGATGGAAAGTGTATTTTGTTGGGGAGTGGGGTTATTTGGAGGGGAGTGGACATGTGGAGCCACTCCTTTCGATGCTAAATGGAATGTCAGTAGATTTGGCGGACACAGGAATGATAGATGTCCCAGAAGTTGTAAGAGATTTCCCTGATGTCTTTCCCAATGAGGTTTTGACTCTACCCCCTCAATGTGACATTGAGTTTGGGATAGACTTATAGCCAGATGCCCACCCGATCTTGATGGATCCTTATAGGATAGAACCTTCTGAGTTGCGGGAGTTGCAGATTCAGATTGACGATCTGATGGATAAGGGCTTTGTTCGACCCAGCATGTTGCCGTGGGGTGCTCCAATTTTGTTAATAAAGATATCAGATGGTAGTCTACGACTATACATAGACTATCAGAGGTTAAATCAGGTGATGATCAAGAATCGTTACCCACTCTCAAGGATAGAAAATATTTTCGACCTGCTGAGGGGAGCAGGTTGGTTCTCTAAGATCGATATGCGGTCTGGATACCACCAGTTGAGGGTGAAGGAAAGTGATATCTCAAAGATGGCTTTCAGGTGCAGATATGTCCACTTTGAGTTCATGGTCATGCCGTTTGACATTACAAACGCACCAGCTACGTTCATGAACCTCATGAACTCTGTTTTCTGATAGTTTCTGGACCAGTTCATTGTGGTTTTCATCGACGACATCCTTATCTACTTATAATCAAAGGAAGAGCACTTTGAGCATCTTAGGGTAGCTTTGGGAGTCCTTCGACACCAGCATATTTATGGGAAACTATCTAAGTGAAAGTTATTAACATGAGAAGTACATTTCCTTGGACACATAGTGTCTCACAAAGGAATAGCAGTAGACCTGTCGATGGTTGAGGCAGTCGTTTCATGGGAAGCACCCAAGAACGTGGCAGAAATTCGTAGTTTCCTGGGTTTGTCCGGATATTACTAGAGGTTTGTGCCCGACTTCTCTCGAGTTGCAACTCCTTTGATATCTTTGACTAGGAAAGACCAGGCCTTCGTGTGGTGCAACCAGTGCCAGACAGCTTTCGTCTACCTAAAGGCGAATTTGGTTAGTGCTCCAGTACTTTGATTATTAGAGGAGGGGGTGTTGTTTAAAGTGTTCTGTGATGCTTCTGGCCGTGGGTTGGGATGATTGCTAATGCATAAGTGAGGAGTGATCTCTTATGGGTCTAGGTAGTTACATCCTCATGAACGTAACTATACCACCCACGATATGGAGCTTGGGTCCATGGTGTTCGCATTAAAGTTGTGGAGGCATTATCTCATCGAAGAGCACTTTGTGGACTTCTCAGATCACAAGAGCTTGAGCTATATCTTTTCCCTGCGAGATCTGAACTTGTGGAAGCGGAATGGGTTGAGTTACTCCAATATTATGACTTCGAGATCTCTTATACTAAAAGCAAGGGAAATGTTGTGGCTGATTCCCTAAGAAGGAAATCACAGAAGGAATTAGTTCGTGAATCTGCAGATGCTTGGAGTGCGATGGAAGAGTTAACGACCTTGAATTTGGATGCGAGGGTGGAAGGAGGAAGAGGTTGTCTATTTTAGATGATTGTAGTTCCCTACTTAGTGGTTCATGTGGAAGAGTCTCAGTGGGGGACTCAGAGGTATAAGTTATGTGGTATCATGTTTATCAGAGAAATGCTCCTGAGGGATGGTCAGAGGATGGTCAGCATCAGATGCTTTTCCATGGAAGGCTTTTCGTTCCAGAGATGATGCGTAAAGGTTTTATCCGTGAGTTCCATGGACCGACTTTAGTGGTACATCATGGGGTCTCAAAGATGTTCCATGGCTTGAGGAGACAATTTTGATGGCCCAGGGTAAAGCGGGCAGTGGAAGAGTTTGTGGAAAAGTGCCTCGTGTGTCAGAAAGTAAAGGCTGAACACCATTTTCCTGGAGGGCCGTTACAGCCGTTAGATGTTCCCGAGTGGAAGTGGGTTGACATATCAATTGCCTTTGTCACAGGGATACCTAGGGCTCAAGGAGGCTATTATTCCATCTGGGTAGTGGTGGATCGGTTGGCAAAATCAGCACACTTCTTGGAGATTAAGGAGTCCATCCCGGTGAGCACCTTAGCCCAGAGGTACATTGATGAGGTGGTGCAGTTGCATGGGATCCCAAGATCTATTGTCTTTGATCGAGACACGCGGTTTACCTCATGAGTCTGGAGTGTATTACAACATGCCTTTGGCACCCAGCTACGCCTTAGCACTGCTTTCCACCCTTAGACAGATGGGAAAACAGAACGAACGATCCAGATATTGGAAGACATGTTGCGGGCATGTGTTCTGGATTTTGGGGGATCATGGGTACGACACTTTTCTCTAGTGGAGTTTTCTTATAACAATAGCTTCCACTCCACTATTGGTATAACACCATTTGAGGCATTTTATGGAAGACCATGTCGTTCACCCGTTTGCTGGATAGAGATTCGGGAAGCAGCTCTTCTTGGTCCAGAAGTGGTACAAGGCACCACTGAGAAGGTTCAACTCGTGTGTGAGAGGATGAAGCCCAGGACCAGCAGAAGTCTTATACTGATCGTAGGAGGAGGCCCTTGGAGATTGAGGTTGGGAATCATGTGTTCATGAAGGTCTCACCTCGACATGGGAAGTGGAGGTTTGGGAAGGGGAGTAAGATCTCTCCAAGGTTCATCAGACCTTTTGAGGTGTTGGGACGAGTTGGTGAGGTGGCGTATCTGCTGGCGTTGCCACCTCAGTTGGATAAAGTTCACAACGTCTTCCACGTCTCCCAGATTCATCGATATCTACACTACGACTCCCGCATCATCGATTGGGGAGAGTTAGATGTAGAAGATGATGAAACCTTCATAGAACAACCAATCAAGATTGAGGATCATAATGAGAAAGTGCTTCTTGGATGAAACATCCCCTTGGTTCATGTGTTGTGGAGGCATGGTGTCCTGGAAGAGAGCACTTGGGAGTGGGAGGCCCAGTTACGCGTTCAGTACCCAGAGCTATTTTGACTTCCTTATTGTTTTTTTTCTGATCCTTGTTGAGATATTGTACCTTGTGCTTTAATATATGAAATAATTGTATTTATTAGCTATTAGATGATCTGTTCCCCATTCTCTGTGTGCATGTCCGAATGTGTGATGATGGGAAAACCTGAATGCTAATCAGGACACATTACTGTGGATACGATTAAACCCATGTAGGTGAGTAAATGCCGCACAAAGAGGATAATATCCTGACATGTAGGAGGAGACTCCCTAACTCATGTGTTGGATAGTGTGATCATTGTTCTTGTTGTGAATGTTTTTTGTTGACAACTCTTGGGGGAGTATTCTTGAATGTAGGGGGAGGGTTCTGTACCAGATTTCGAACTACTCAGGGGTTTCCCCCTGATAAGTGTCTTTAGAGGGTGGTTGTTTGGACCCCACTTTTCTCCTCTCTAGGTTGTTCTTATATTCTCAGGGGATGAGAATAGTTTGAGAAGTATCTGATGTAATGGCCCAGGTTTTGGGGGACCATTACATGGTAAAAATCTGATGTTTGGGGTGTTCTAGGTGGTTTGGAAGCCCATACCAGCTTCTCGGTGAAGCTTAAGACTCCTAACGGTGGCCTCGGCGTACCAGTAGCTTCGGCATAACGGTGGCCTCGACCTACCGGTATCTCGGCCTACCGGTATCTCGGCCTACCGGTGGCCTTGGCCTACCGGTAGCTCGGCCAACTAGTAGCTCAGTCTGCCCCTGGTCTCAGCCTACTGGTACCTCAGCCTACCAGTAGCTTAGCCTACCGGTAGCTTGGCCTACCGGTAGCTCGACCTACCCATATCTCGGCCTACCGGTGGCTCAGCCTACCGGTAGCTTGGACTACTGGAATCTTGACCTACCGGTGGCCTCAGCCTACTGGTATCTTGGTCTACCGGTAAACCTATCCAACCGGTGACCCCTCCACAGGTTTTCCAGAAGTGCCTCCTTTTTGCGAAAATTGGTTTTAAACCATGTTTTGACCCCTTTAAGACTGTTTTAAAGCCCATTAATTCCCAGTAATGGAATTTAAATTAAATGATTTGTGAGTTACCCACCTTAAATGAAAAACCATGAGGTGTGCATCTGTTTAAACTGCCCCAAAATCCGGGGACCTTTTTAGTGGCATGTGGGGTGTCCCAGCCACATGGTCAACCCACGATTCCTCTTATTACGCGGTTTCGAGTTTTTCTCTCCATATCTTAACCGTCCTTGGAATGCTGTATCTCAGTCCTTATAACTTAAAGGCTTCTCTTCTCCCTGAGTTTCTTGTTTTCTTTCTCCCTGTGCCCAGAGTACCCTTCCTCCCGACGAGTCATAACCCTGTTGTGATGTTTTCCTTGATCGTTTTCCATGGAGCTCCTGTTACTCTTGATTTTCCAGTTTCCATGCAAGGAATTAACATAGATCCTTGATCAATCAAGTAGGGATTTTCTCCTCCATCTCTCATTTCAGTGTATCATGCGTGGTGGGCATGCTTTTGTCTCTGTGGAAATTGACGAAACCCAACTTAATAAAGATAATAAACAGAACATTAAAGAATAAAAGGGGGGTGTGATCGATGTCCTACTATGCTCTTTTATTGTTAATATGTGCTGTGAATTATACGGGCATATGCTCACTGAAAATCATGGCAGTTGGTGGTCCTTATCTGTTCACTATGAATCTCAGTGTTCCTGGATGTTTAAATAACTATTACATGGAATTGGTTAATTACATACACTCGGTTAAATAAATTGAAAGCACCAGGATTAACCCCTTTTTTATGATAACACCGGTTAAAGCAAAGTGGAATTGAAACCATGGAGTGTGTTAAATCTTTTAAATCTGAAAATACTTACGTGGTCCTCCCTTGTGTTGGTGGTAGTGGTTTGGTTGTTTTTCCTTCATGAGCTGATCACAGGTGACTTTATGGTTTTCTTGGATGAGATTTTGTTTTGTTATAATTTCGCTGGTTGTGAATCTGAAGCTTTGGGGGGTTACTCTGTTTATATCACGAATTGGGGTGGAATCCTCTGTTGTTGAGAAACCGTTGGCTTCTGGAGTTTGGGGACATAGGGCTATGTCTCAGGGTTGTTTTTTATTCAGTACTTTGAGGTATCTCACTTAATCCCTAGTTGTTGTGACTTCACAAGAGAACCAGGTGTGAATGCTTAAATTACCTAATGTTATCCTTTATAATGATTTTGTTGTTTCATATGTGAATGTTCCTGTTAGTTACCCAGTAGTGAAGGGATTAACTCATACAAAACATGAATGACAACTTCAACAGGGGAACTGGGAACTGTTTTTTATGTGCCTGTTTTCTGAGGCAGTAGTGCTTGTGTACCTACTTGTATCTGTTTGAGGAGCCGTAGGATCGGTAGTGTGTTGGTATATATATGTATAATTGTATGTTCTGTGTTTAGTTGCACCCCCATGTGTTGGACACTTAGTGTCAGACACCCCATTTCATGGGGAAGGTAGTTTCCCCCTAGTTACTCTCCTTTCTACTCCCTCTTCCCTCCTCTTCCCTTGGCTGTGATGGCTGGAGGAGACCTTACACCCAAGATTCTTCGGGTAGGTTTTGATTGGTGTGTTGTTAGCCCAGGTGTTTTTTGGAAGGGGTTCTGGTTATGTTTTTTTCCCCAGGTGTCTTCAGGTTGAGGCCCATGTGTTTTTGGGCAGGGATTGATGGTTGTGAGGCCCAGGTGTGTGCGGGCAGGGATGTGTGGTTGTGAGGCCCAGGTGTGTGCGGGCAGGAAGAGCGTGGTAGCATCAGGACATTTTCTGTTAGGGATGAGTAAC
The DNA here is from genome assembly GCA_963277665.1 of Viscum album. Taxonomy (NCBI): domain Eukaryota; kingdom Viridiplantae; phylum Streptophyta; class Magnoliopsida; order Santalales; family Viscaceae; genus Viscum; species Viscum album. Next base: position 472,072,399 of record OY728132.1, read on the forward strand.
TAGCTAGTGGGGGAAATGGTGGTGCGGGGTACCAAAATGTTTTGTTCTTTTACTATTACCTTACTACTCGTGTTGTTTGATGAACGTGACTAGTGAGGTGGGATGTATAGACTCCTTGATAGATGTTGGTTTCTCTGCTTCTCACGGGACATTAGTACGTCTCCCCATTTGTGCACGAGAGCTATAGGTATTTCTTACTGAGTATACTTTGTATGCTCACCCTATGTTTACATTCAGGTTGTGAGGAGGACTTTAGAGGCCGTGCGAGACCTTACTAGTCTGGAAGTTGGAGTTGCTGTTGGTCACTGTTGTTTTCTACTTCACCTTTTCTTTTCCTGTTGGTTTGTACTTTGGAAATTCTTATACCTTGTTCATTTTTATTATTAAAGCATGCATGTAGTTTGGTTGTCTTTCGAGTTTCTTATGCTTGGTGGTGTTTGGTGTTGACTCATTCTTTCTCCCAATCTTGGTTAACAAAAAAGGGTAATGCCTCCCATATTGTGAAAATGTAACACCCTTTGTGCTAGTCGCCACTTCGAGGCCTACTGGAGGCGGGACTCGGGGGGGGGGGGGGGGGTCATTAACTCGTCTTCGACTTGAAGAAGGAAGGGCGAGGGCCTTTGCTGCCCCTTCCATCGTCCTGCCGAAGGCGGGTCATGACAATATACGATAAATAAATAAATAATAAATAATAAATAATAAATAATAAATAATAAACCATGAATAAATATATAATGAATATATAATAAATATGTAACTAATAATTCATTAAAAATAAATTCATAATATAAAAATAAAATAATAAATAAATAAATAAATAAATAAATAAATATACAATAAATTAATAATAAATTAATAATAAACTAATAATAAATAATTATTTAACAAATTAATAGTAAATTAATAAAAAATAAAAAATATTAAATAAATAATAAATACAATAATAAATAAATATATAAATAAATGAAAATAAATAAAAAATAAAAAATAAATAATAAATAATGAATAAATAAAAAATAATAAAAAATAATAAAAAATAATTAATAATAACTAATAATCAATTTTTGATCCTTAATAATGAATAATTCTTAATATATATTTAATATTTAATATTTAATATTATTTATTTAAAATTTTATAAATATTTAATAAATAAATAATTAATAAATAATAAATAAATAATAAATAATGAATAGATAAAAACAAATTAACCAAAAAAATAAAAAAATAATAAATGAATAATAAAATAGTAATAGAGAAATAATTTTTAATTAATTAATAAATTAATAATTAATTAATAATTAATTTGTAGATAATAATTTATAAAATAAATAAATAAATAAATAAATACATAAATAAATTAATAAAAAATAATAGATAAAATAATAATAATTAGATAATTAAGTAATTAATCATCAATTAATTAATAAATTAATATAAAATAAATAAATAACAAATAAATAAATAAATAAAATAATTAAATAAATCATAAAACATTAAGAACCTCTAAAAACACTAAAAAACTACAATAACCATAAAATCTGATACAAGACTCCTTCAGTACCACAAGCAGTCAAATCCAAGATCATGAAATGAGCTTCAATATGGTATGTGGTAAAGGACGAACTAACACCTATATCAAACATTATAGCCCTTTGAATTTTAAGAAATCGAGGTCAGTGACTAAAAAACTATTGTGGAGGCCTTTTGGGCCTTTTGGTGAACAAAAATGGAGACAATTCTTAAAGATTTAGTCCCAATACTACATGGCATAAATCTCATCAAGGGCTTCGATTTGATATGTGGTAGAGCCCAAACGGACACCCTGATCAAAATTTATGGCCATTTGAAGTTCGGCGTCAATTTATAACTTTTTTCGAAACTATAATAACTTTTATTCCTTTAGTCTTCACCAAAATTGAATGTAACTTTATTTTATCTCATTTCATAAGCTTCGATTTTACTGGTTGCAAAGCTAAAAATGACTCTTGAATCAAAATTTATGGTCATTCGCTACTAGAGTCTCGTTTTCATCTTACAGAAGATGTGTTTTCAGTTTAAAAATATTATTTACTAATAATTATATCTATTTATTAATTTAAACATTATTAATAATTAAAATTATATATAATAAAAAATATTTTTTTATAAATAATAAATAATAAATAAAATAATTTAAAAAACTTCTTCTTCAATTTTGCGTTGTCTTTGAAAAAAAGCAGCTAAAAAGAATTATAAAATTTATTAGAATTTTTTGAAAACAATTATAAAAAATATTTTAAAAATATTTAATGATGATTTTTATAACCGTCACTAAAATAATACTGCTAATTTTATGATCAAAAAATATTTAGCGGTGGTTTTGAAAACTACCGCGAAAAAACCACCGCTAAAACACGGTTTTCATGTTGTAAGGTGATTTGGGTGAGAAAGTTATTATAGGATTTTAGGCATAGAGAGGAGAAGATTCCATTGTTTTATGATAGTCAGAACACAATCCACATTGCAAGGTATTTATCCTCTACTTACAAGATGAAGAATATTGAGATACAATATCACTTTGTCTAATAAGTGGTGGAGGAAGGAAGTGTGAACATTCATAAAATTAACACTAAATAAAATATGGAAAATTTCCTAATAAAAGTTATTAACTATGATATTTTTAGATGGTGTGCATCATAGATCAGCCTTGAAGAGACATGAACAACATGATTTGGTAGACATAAAGGATATGTGGAGATGCGATTGGTTCTGAAAAAAATCTATAAGTGGGATATATGTCATTAAATTTTTAATTAAAATATGGTGTCTCCCCCTTCTTCTATCAAGGGAGGCTAGTGTGGTTGGAGAAGATGGGTGGCCAACCCTAACTACTTTGATGCAGTGAGGGATGAATAGTATGGTGGAAGCAACCTATAAAGGGGGATCTCGCCCAGTGATTTTAGCATCTCATCAACATCAGTCACCCGCAGCTCCCATTTCATTTTTCTTATATTTGTGATTTTTTGTGAGGTTTATTTATCCAATTTTTAAAATATATATTATGATGATTTTCTCATTATAATAGAGAGGGTGTGTCTATACCGACATTCACCCATTGTAATATTCTTCTATTCGTTCGTGTTTTTTTACCCCTTTTATTTAGGGGGTATTTATGTGCCACCACTAGTGTCATTTATTTCTGCATTTTTAAACATTATTTTTTCTCATAATTATCATCGTATGATTGGGTCAATCATTTTTAGTCCCAAAACTTTCCTAATAGTGAGAAACCACCTTGTTTAGGCCCATAATATTGGCCACTTTTAAATGGAATAAATGTACAACATAATCCACCACTAAGTAGACTACCTTGATTTGAACTATGGACTGATACAAGATTACTAGGTGACATTACCACTCAGGTAGGCCCTCCATTGAATTATTATAAATTAATAATTACATATTTATAAAGAAATGATAAAATTGTTAATAATTAATAATTAAACTATTATAAATTAAATTTTTATAATAAATTATTTACAAAATAATAATTAATTATATTAATAAACAAATTACTATTTCATTATTAATTATTATTTTTATTGTTATTAAATTTATTATTTATTATTAATTTATTTGAATTAATTAAAATAATAATTAATTATTACTATATACTTATTTTTTAAAATTTTCATTATTAAATGAATATTCAATTATTACTAGTTTCATTATTAATTAATAATCATTACATTATAAATTAATTATTAATTAAATCATTATTTTTAATTATTACTAGTGACATAAAGGTTTTAAAAAGTTAGGATTTTTCCTCTAAATGCAACAAGGTAAGACACACGTGAGCATATGACGATGACTCCAACCTTGTAGATTGAGTGGTAGGATGATCAGTGACATGGGCCTATGAGTTGATTTGGAGAATTGGGGACCTCATGAATTACATTAGATATACTAATATCGTGATGGGGGGGGGGTGGTGATACTAGTTCTAGCTAGGCGCTCTTTCAGAGATTTCAATCCTTCAATTCTCATGATGTGCCCATGATCTATTTAATTATGGGCCTATGGCCCAAAAAGCTGAATCATGGGTTTTCTAGAGGGAACAAAATTTGACTCCCATGGGAAAACAATGAAAATGGAATTATAAAAAATATCATTTAAAAAATTCTAATATGGTCAAATGTGAGATATGGGTGTTCTCTTGTGGGGAGAGTATGGTCAATGTTGACCTATTCAAATTTATGTATGTCTGTGTCTTCATTTTTGTTTTTAGTTTTCAACCCTTATACCAAATATAGATTATTAACAATAACATTACCAGTATCCTATAGGTCAGTTGGTGGGTGGATAAATGAGTTACTCTAGAGACACTAATGAAGGTTTTTATAGGGATGAATATCATCCTAAAAACAGAGTAATAGAACATAAAAACTCAAAAAAAAGCATTTTTCTATATTTTTGGAATGAATAATAAAAATAAGAAGAAATGGGATTTTTTCACTAGTATATCCGTACTCATCCACTCGAGTTTGATGTAGATCACTAGTGAGGAACCAATGGGTTCTTCCCTTACAGGGTGTCCATTGGATGGATGAATCTCCCAATGCTTGAGAAAGATCTTCTTAAATAAATGATCTATGAAAACCTTATGGTTAAATGATAAAAGGGAACAATATCTAAAGAGAGATTCAATTTTAGGAGTTTTCTATAGTATCTTGATATAATGGAATGCCACACTTTTTTTGGGGATCTAACCCGTTTATATAGTCATCAAAGAGCATAAAATCCTTGTCTACATTTAAGATCAATTTTATAAATTCCTAAATTTTTTTAAACAATTGAAACATATAAATAAATCTTCATAATTATCATTTAATAATTAAATGATTATTATATATGATAATACTCCCAATAATTGAAATCTAATGAAAAATAACCAATCATGGTACAATTTTTCAAGATAAGATGATTTTCATCATGTATAATAATGTAATACATAAGAACTAAGAATTATTGCCATAAAATAATGACACTAATTAGAAAAACGTTCAACCAAATACTAAGAATGAGGTGTTTTAAACCAAAACACTATGGTTTGTTATTTATTTCATAATTACAATAATATCTCACTTGTAATAAATTTCCAAAAACTAATCAAACATTCACCTTATGTCACAAAATATGTAACAAGTCATGAAACCATATCCAAAAATCCTTCTGAATAATTTCTAAAAATAATTTTTGAATTGATTGCATACATTTTCACAAAAGGTTATATCTTATTAAAAAACCCTTAAAATCCATCTATATTTTCCTATAGATATCCAATAAAAAAATTTTTTGGTTAGCTTGAAAATTTTCATAAACTTCTTCCCCATTTTCAAAAACACAAATTTTGTCCACTCTGACAATTATATAATTAAAAAAAATTATTAATTCCTAAATCCATATTTTTAAAAAAATATCGACCTTTAGAAAAGATTCAATGATACCTAATCTATAATAGGATCTAGAATTAACTCTATAAAATACATGTATCTCCATACTTGTGTCCACTAATTGTATCATATACAAGTATTCATAATCATATAATCCATTTTTTCAAGAAATCAAGTAACTATAGGACACTGAGTATGTCAATCCTATATAGTCAACTCATATGTTCTCAATTCTCTAATTATAGACTGATGGGGTCGATAAATAGATCACATGGAATTAATATAATTATATGAGCACATAACATTCCTCTCATCCATATATATAAGTACATCACATCATATAATATAGGTATATCCATAAACATCCTCAGTTTATTTCAATTTGGGTCTTAGATGTCAGAATCATCATATAAGAGGAAAAATCCAATTTGGTTAAGCCTCAACTGATGAAATAATCAACAACATACCCAACCACCCCCTGATTAGCTAATCCAGAATTTTAGTGTATAAAAGTTACCAAATTATAAAATTTCTCATTATAAGTATCATTAGAACCTTAGTTATGAGGATTCAATATGAAACATGCACCCTTAGCAATACAAATTCAGAGTGTACGACACTCTATTTAGTTTACTTAGTAGGTCATCCAACATACAAAAAATCTTTTTGTGTCCCATGAGCCCATTTTATATCTCTATAAAAACTCATGCTCATGATAAACCTAATATTTCAGCATAAACTACAATACTCCATGAATAACATCTGTTAGGGATAACACAACGTCGTAGTTTTAGAGGTTAATTATCTCTTCACTTTATACAATATATGTTTCCAACATGAAATAATTTTAATTTAGTGACTACCTTTTCTATAACATGATGAATTTCATATTCTTAAAGACATTTAATAATATTAACAAAACCATACATAATCCCCCATCTAATAATATCCCATATGATATAATACTATATAGACCTTATGTTTACTATACCACTGGGTTTTTCAAAAACTCCTTACATATTTATATAATTCCTACCACATCTCTATGTGATCATCTGATAAACCACTCCCATGAAACTTCTTTAGTGAGGCGCATCTATAAAAAATCTAGCTAAATAATGGCGATTCCTAGGAATCACATTCCTAATAATAAAATATTTATGTATAATATTAAAACTTATTAAATTCACAATTATCAAATGATTTTACATTAATAAATTCTATTGTATACTTAAAAAACTTTTTCTAAGTTTATCATCATTATATTTTAACATTTCTATGAAAACGTTTCCATTGAGATCATTTTCTACCAAATGTAACTCTGTAAATTATTTTATCTTCACCAACACATATAAAAATTAATTAGGATATCAAGTGTCATTAAATTTTTATAGTGACTAAATGTAACTATTTATATTTTTTTACAAAAATATCATAATCTTTTTAAAGATATAAAGTGATATTCAATTTTAATATTAATTGGTAAAATATTTTATTAGTTGTTCTTTTAAATTATATAAGTCTAAAACAAACTCCTACCAGCCTCTTAAAAACAATATTCTATCTTTAATATCATTCAAAGATACATAAACTCATTTTTTTAGGAAATAACACATATTCCCTCTTAGTAAAAATATTTAGAAAATAAACTATTACCCACATTATTTTATACAGTATTGTATGTGTTTAGAAAACTATTTCTAAAAGAATATTTTATTATTTAAAATATACCACTATTAGGTATTGGGAAGACTTTCCCTCATATTTTAAGATATATCTTGGAAAAAATATTTTATCTTGCCTACAAAAATTATCTCTATATTATCATTAAACATGTTATAGAAATTGATGAATCATAAATGGAATGTATTAAAAATGTTATATCATGTTGTTTATAACAACCTATTATTTAAAAAAACCTATCTTATCATATTAGAGAAATAGTATGGAAATATACATCCTTTATTTTGATACAGATGTTCTTGATATATTCCATTAAATCTAACTACGTGATTTAAAAATGCTTTTCTTGATCACCTTAATAAAAACTAAAACTTCACCAATTCTTACCAAGATTTTTAACACCTATGTATTTATAACATTTTTAAAATTCACATTTGCTATTATATACCCTTAAAAATCAATGTATTTATTCTATAACACTAATTCATAACATGAACTATCCATGGAGTTTCTCAAACTCATTTAGGAATTCTAGAAAATTCCATTAAATGAAAAAACCACCCCTCCTTCCCAATGCGTATTTCTTAGGTTTCAATTACCATAGTTGAAAATTAGGTCATACAATCATATTTATGTAACTTAAAATTTTACCCTTCAATACCATCAACACAACACCAGAGCCTATAAATACCATTTCATGCTCATACATCCTAAAGACTTTGAGAAAATTGGGAAATCATTTATTGACCTGATTAAAATTATCAGAAATTTTCCAATGATGATTAAAAAATAAATTCCATAGACATAACAAACCTTAATGGAATCCTTCAGTCTCTTTAATTCAATAATGTACCTAATCATATTGAGTAAATGAGTAGAGACTAATGTTAATTAGGTAATTTCATATCTAATACCATTGAAACCTTAGTTTAATTTCTCTATGATACACTTAAGAATCTATATACACTTGTAAAACAACTACAATATTTTGTTACATAGGAAGGTATTACCTTAACACAAATAATTTTCCTTAATACTTAAGAACATTTCTTAGGTTTTGGAACTAGTCAAGGAAATTAAATACATAAATATTATGAACCAAACCACCAAGGCCCTTCCTGGTTATGATTTATGTTGAGGGTTACTCCATATGTCTTCATATAATAGTTTAGGGGTTGTCTACAAGAACCATGCATTTATAATATAGATATGGGTGGACTTAGCCTAAAAAACCTAGAAACATGCACACTACAAGCTCCATTAAACAATTTTAAGATATAAAAATAATTAAAACTTATAGAATATAAAAAATTCATGCAACAAACTCTAGGAAATACGTCAAAGTACTTTAGGATAATACAAATGATATAGAAATATGCATCCAAAAAGAAATGAGGTCCCAATTAGAAAACTACCGGGAATGGGGAAAATGAAGATAATTTGGATCACAATATATATGGATGACTACCAGACACAACCAACACCTCCAAGTACCTATATGATCCTTCAAAACTATTCCCACTAGGGTCACCTATAATTTTTCTATTCTCTTTATAAGACAAAACATGAGTGGCTAGATACCCTAAAAGTGTGAGTATATATAGTAGGATTCCATACAAACTAATAGGGAATAAAAAGAATAAAATATTTCATATCAACCCATAAATCAAGAGGGTAAAAAAAATCAAAGACAAATATGCTAAAAAGAAACAAAAAATGAAGAGAAAAAGGGGATCTCAACCTCCATATCCTAGTAAGAATGACGAGTCAGACAAAAAATCCCAAATTACCATCTCTAATTCCCCACACCATGCACAACCTCACCAGAATTATAGTGGAGTACCCATACCTTTCAAATGTTTTCTATAGTAAAGGAAGGAATAATATCTAGTGGAGGAACCACTCTATATTACAGAATTAAGACATGGGAGCACCACTCTATAGATAGAGTACCCGTGCCCTACAATAGTGTGGTGTAATACTCACTCTACCAAGATAAAGAGTATGAGGGACCCATTCCCTAGTGTGATAGGGGATTCTCAACCCTGAAATATCTTTGACGATCATCCCAAAATCTTCCATCTATCGAGCATTTATAGAATAAACATTTCACTCATAACATCTTGTATTGTATTTTCGATTCCAAAATGAAGGCCACTATCATGTTTCACATGAAAATATACTTAGTATATACTAATCGAAGGCCCAAATATAATACATAAATAAGGATATACACATGGTAGAAGTTCATGGATAAAGTAAATGAAATGTACATACGGTCACATGGTTTACATAGTCTAGTTTATTATGTCTATTTCCTCCGGCCCATGCCCTTGTACTCTAGTTGGGACTACGTACTCTGGCTATGCCTATGTAATCTAGCTGTGCTTGAGTACTCTATCCCTGTATGGGCACTTTGTTCATTCTTGTATACTTTGTCTAGGTTCATATCCATGTACCTATCCATGGTTGTGCTCGTGTACCCTAGGGGTACACAACATGTCACCAACATTAGCTCACATGGAGTGTGGATAGACTACATGGTGTGTGATGTTTAATTCTTTGTGAAACCCTAGCCTTCAAATTAAAGTTTCACACAATCCGTGCTCATCTCATCTATACTATATGTAACATATAATTTTACAAAATATTATAGACTTCACATGAATTATAGATTCACCACTTACATTGATGTTTGACCACCTAAAATATTCCAAATTCATAGGGGAAATCCTTTGATCGTCAATTCCTGGCCTCCGGTGGCTGAAAATTGGGACCATGTTCACCAAAGGGGTAACTGTTGAATATCCTATCACCATTCTGGGGTCCTGATCCATGCTTCCATCACACATATCCCACAAAATATCTCTAATTATCAGAAAAAACACTAATTTTTATATCATTTTCACATACGGTATGAATCCAAGGGGCTGACCATGCTCCAATCCATCCTGATAATGTCAAATCATGACCCCATGGTCCAATGACAATGAATGTGAAGAACGATGGTGGTAAAATCATAAAAATGAAGTGAAATCACTCATTGGTTGATGCAATCCCAATCAATGATCACGAATTATAGAAAAAAGGATGAAATTAAGGGAAAATAATTAAATAATTAGGTTCAAAAACAAATTTATAGTATGAGCTAATGTGAAGAATGGGAATCACCATAAATAAGAAGATATATAATCCATGCTCATCAATTGAATCAAATAGGTTAAAAATTAAAAAAATAACAAGTTCTACTTCAAGAACAGTTTGATCTATGGAGAAGAAGTCATATATCGTGGAGGAAGAATATGATCCTAATGTGTTTTCATCTGTCTCACGATTCTCCTCAATTGTTTTTCATCGATCCATGTTCCTAAGACGCCAACACCAAAAAATACCTTCTCCTCCTCATCTCTAATCACCCAAGGTTATAAAGATAACCCTAGAAATTATATAATGAGATAACTATAGAGACATTTTATGGTTCATATATTAAATAATTTAATCCATTACTTAACACACCCACGAACCGTCACCCTCAACCAAACACCCAACATCAACCAATTTACAACATTCCTAGGGTAAACCTCATATTTTGGAAACAACAATGGCATCATATTTCTTATCCAAGGTCACGATCAATAAGAAAAATATTTATTTTGAAAATATGTGCACATGTGATTTATTATATATTAATATTTGAATATAGTAATTCTAGGATCCTACAAAAATGAAAACACAGTGAAAAATTTGAGAAACATTCCAAAGATATATATAAATACATTTAAAGGACTAAACCAATGAAACCAAAGTGGTTATATTCTCCCATACTTCATGTATTTTCCCCCCAAAAGCATAATATATGCAAAAAGGTATGGGTACTAAGCCAACATATGACTCTCACACTGCATAGAGATCTTATTTATTCTCCAATACTACCAAATCACCCAAACAAGAGGAATTGCCGATCCATATTGGATCTTCTCTTATCACTCCTCAATAATTACATTGTACTATGAGAAGGTGGACCCAACCCTAATTTCCATATCACCATAGTCAATCACATGAACTAGGTCATGAACATATCAACTCAGGTACGGAATATGGAAGATGTCATGAAATCAGTTTGACAGTGGGGAAAGGCTAAGTAGTAAGCATCCCCACAAACCCTCCATAATATACGGAACAACTCAAGGTCCCTTATGGATAGATTTCTTCCCTAACCAAATCTACACAATCCTCTTCAGGAAGAGACTCTTAGGAAAACATTTTCCCCCTAATTGAACTATAACGGTCTACGATGTTTGTTCTTGTAAAATTTATATCATGTTTGATCCATCCTTATATGATTATGGATCACCTGAAAATTTTATATTACTTACTACACCAGATCTAGCCCAATGAGATATATCTAAGTCTAGCACAAGGATGATATATATGGACACCTATAACGGTCCATAAATGGTTTCATTCCAATATTAGGGTGGCATATACTATTATAATAAAACTATACTAATGTTAAGTTATCTTATTAACTACAGATGAAGTCCAATAGATAGGATCTCATTATATCCTCCAAATCCTATATGATTTTCTCTATATGTCTAACATTATGGCTGTGAAACATTGTGCTAATATATACCTGGGTCTCAAAATCCTCATATAAACAACTCCATAACCATGATGTGAACCAAGAATCATAATCAGAGATGATCATTGTTGCTACCCCAAGAAGCCAGATGATCTCACGTATGGAAAACTATAAAAAAAACTCAACCAAAATTTTCTCATTGATGGAAAAAAGTGTACCGAATTGGAAAGTCAGTCGAAAATAACCTAGATAACCTCTTATATTATCAGTATCCTAGTATTCTCCATTAAAAATTCCATTGATAAGATATCCCACTTCCATTTTAAAATTTGAAGAGGTTTAGTCCAACATGAATGGACATGATGTTCATTCTTTATGTACCGATATGTGAGACATCAGGAAACAATCTCAGCAATGGTATACCTCATACCGGCCTACCACAATATATTTTTAATGCCATTTTATTTATTTTCTGCAACTGGATATTCATTCAAGGGATTTTTATGAAGCTCTCCCAACACCTCCTCATGCTACTTGATAGAAACTACCATTCATCCATTAAAAATGTTGATGTGCTCCCCTTCTTTAGAAAATTCATCTAGTGTATATTTTGGGGATACCTGGTCATGAAAAATTAAATGGTTGACATATCTGAACTAATATTCCACCACACACAGAAGATGAGGGGGAGTCTTCCACATCAGGGTTAGTTTTTTTGAATCCAACTACTCAGACACCTTCTCCGCCAAGTGAGAATGAGATTTCCTACTAAGGTCATATGCCACCATTTTTCCCTTACCTATAGTATAGAATATCTATAATTTGTGGCCTAGTAGAATCTCTAACCAACAAATCTATCTTAGGTTGAGATCCCTCTGAGTGAATATGTACGTGAGACTCTAATGGTCTATGTAAATAACAAAACAGTCATCTAGAAGAGAATTCCGCCACATCGTCAGGGTGAAGACTACCACTACCAAATCTAAGTCATGAATTTATTAATTCTTCTCATGGGGTCACCACTACCTTGAACTATAAGTGATCAATTACCACCTATGCATCAACACGTATATGATCCAAGTAACATAGGAATAAAAAAATACCACTTACATGATGCCCTCCTCCAATTGTCTCAACACAAGAGCACTGGTCAATCTCTTCCACATCTCCTCAAAGGATTTCTAACACTTTCCAATCATGTTTAATGGATGAAAATTCTATACCAATTCATTCAAGGGGACTAAAATCTAGGAATATTATTCCATAATCCTTATGTATTAACATATCAAAATAAGGAAACTTCTCCCTCAAACATGCTCTTGGGTGGTTCCCAATTAAGAACTGCACCTATATTTTTTGGATCCATAACTAAATCATGATCATATAGGACATGCCCTAAGAAGGAACTTCTAAGATAATTTTTTTGATAGATTACCATAAAGCCAGTTCACCCAATGTATGTATATGAACAACCCAAAATCCATTTCATAATCCTCCCCAAACAGAGTGTATATGATAATTTCATTGATAAAGAGAAAAAACTCAACCTCTTTATGGATGAAAGATCTATTTTATAAGTTCCATGAACCTAAAAGGTGGATTAGTCACACTAAAAAGAACCACCAGGAATATAGTTTCTGTAGAGACATTAGAATGTCATTATCTGGATATCATACCCATGAAGCCTAAACTGATGGTATTCGAACCATAGATTGATATTTGAAAACCAACTTGTACACTTCAATTATTCAAAATGGTCATCAATCCTCAACAAGGGGTACTTTTTCTCGATCATTACCTTATTCAGGTGATGAAAATCAATAAAAAGCTTATTCCTCCATCCCACCTTTTCATGAAAAATAATAGTTCCACCCAAGAGGACATACTAGGTCTGATAAAACCTTTCTGTCAAAGGTATTCAAACTATAACCTCAACTCCCATAGCTTGATAGGGGCTCTCAAAAATGTTGTAGAGGATATCAGTGCAGTACCAAGATTCATGTTGATGCAAAATTCAATCTCTTGCCTTAGAGGTAGTCCAGAGACATCCTCAAGAAAGGCATCCATATAATCCTACACTACCATTAGAAGCAAAATATCTAAACATCTCACCACACTATGGGACAAACATTGCTACATTTTAGTAATAGGTTTCATTTTCCTTATTTCGAGCCTTAATCACTCATCAATAAGATTTATCACACCCATAATGGAGAATAAAAACCCATCTGTATAAAGTCATCTAACTATCCTATGATTATATTTTATCTTGGCATGCACTATAGACAATGATTCCATACCTAGAATATCATCATAAGGGTTTTTTACAACAACTAACAGGTCCCATGAGAAACTATCTCCACCGAGGACTAACTCAATCTCAAGGATGATATGTGATATAATAGAATCAATCCCTACAGTTACTTCTAGACATATCTGATGGGCCAAAGATTCAATTAGAAGCTTTATTTCTGGTATAAGGGATATGTAGATAATGGAATGACTTGTTTCTGTGTCAATAAGTACTGAAGATATCGTAGAAAAGAAATAGATTATACCTTGAATCATCTCATGGGTAGCCTGATCATATCCCTATATATCCAAAAACTATCTACACCCTAAAAATCCCGCCCTCTGAGCCTAGAATGGGCTACCTAGCGGTGGTGGAGTAAGTATATCACCACCTAAACCTCTACTATCAGTTCCTTCCTCTAGATCCTCAACTGCTCCTATATTAGTACCACGTCCATTGGTTCTACCCTAACCATGCAAGAGATATCCCTAATTGTAACTGAATATATTCCATGGAATTCCATAAACCGACTAAAAACTCTATGTTGTATTCTAGGTTTGGAAATCATGAGCCATGTTACTTATACTATTCCATGAATAACATCACCCATCTCCAGGATGAATGGATCCTTTGTGTGAACTAGGTGTTGTAGGTCCAAAAATTTCAGTATGTACATGAGTATACCTCTTATGCTAATAATATAAAAACTAATGCCTATTAGCTACAACAAATGACTTAGCCCCATTTAGTACACCAAAAACTCTAGCCACCCAGAATCCCTATGCTAGAAATATCTTTGCAAAACAATTTCCACTCTATCACTTCAACATAAGTTGGAATGCATAAAGAGACCATTATATAATGAATGAATCTAAAAAGGACATGCTCAAACTTTTGTTCCAAAATATATCCACACAAACCATATTGAAATAGTAATAGGTGAGGTTGGTGAACCTCATGTAATACTCAGAAACTGACATATTGGCATACTATAGCTCTAGAATCTCATAAATTCTCTTAGAGCACAATCTCGAAGGAAAATAGTCATCTCAGAACAACTGTTGAAAGTCTAATAATGATAGAATCACCTCATCATGAGTTATAGTGATTACACTCCACTAGTGCCTTGCTTCTTCACGAAGAGGACCATTGTAAAGTGTAACCATATATTTTTCCAGGGTTCATATATTCTGAAAAACTTAGACCACCACCTCAAGAAAATCCTCCACTACCTCAGGGACTAGATCATTATGAAACCAGAGTAGTATTTGTCATTGAAACTCACACAATGAACTAATACCATGAAGATCATCATCTAGACCGATCAAATCTATCATTCATCCAATACACAACTAATCATCTGCCTAAACCACAAGAGGAAACACCTCATAAAGGGGTCCCTAAACTAGTCCCTCATCGCTCAACTAATCATCATCGCAATCCTATATCAATATCCTACTGGGTTATTATCCCAAAGACATAAAAAAAAGTTAACAAGACACACCATAGTTATATGAGTGTATATGGGGAGATAATTTAATAGGGACATGAAATTAAAAACCCAATCCTATATGATGAATGTACCATTTATTTCCTTTCAATTGATGCCTTAGTATTCTGAGTCGACATGGAGGTAGTAAGATTATTGGGGTATGGACACGTTGACCACCTCACCAATAATGGGTTCCATGGCTTTAGTGCCGAACTCAAGAAACTCCAACTTCATTTCCCTATGTTCCCAAATCAAACCTCATGAAATGTCCAACTATAAACACCAACTCAATAGAAGACTACTATTGATACCCATTTTTCATAACCCATCCCATTGAGACCATCCCAGGCCTAAAAGTATGTTTAGGGTGACACCCAAATCCCACATCCAATATGTTGTGGATGAAAAAAGCATCATGTAGATTTATTAAATGATAGGTCTTATCCTAATGTACCTTTATGCACACATATAATCAACTACATGTAATAGTGCAGAGATATAAGCACAATTGAACCATATATAGTATAAACAATGAAAGTAGAAACCTCTTTGAAATAAATTAAAGTGTAAAAGGATAATAAAAATAATAGAAGGGGAAAATTATATTCCCAACCCAAAAAGATTCCCAACCTAACAAATATTAGGAAAGGGGAAATCTGAAGATATTCTAGCTCATAATCTATATGGTTGAACACCGAACACAACCAACACTACTATGTACCTCTTTGCTCCTATGAAACCTCTCCCATCAAGATCAGAAAAGATTTATCTATCATCTTCATATGATATAACATGTGGGGGTAAAGACCTTGGAGGGTGATTATAAAAATTACTAGTAGGATACCTCAAAACACAAGAGGGAAGAAAAATAAAAAAACACAGTCAACTCAACCCATAAAGAAATAGGACAATGAAAACCTAAAAATATGTATTCTCAATAAGAAACCCAAAGAAATATGGGAAGTGGATCTCCATTTATATCAATAAAAAATAATAATGAGGTAGCATGTAGTTCCTAAAGTTTCATATCTAATTCCCAACACCATGTGAAACCAAACCTGAATCAAAGTGGAGGGCCTGCACTTAACTACTTCACTACACAATCAATGGAGAAAATATATTCAATGGAGGACCCACTCCATACCAGAGATTGAAGATGAGGGATTACCACTCTTTATATAGAGTACATGTGCTCTGAAATAGTGTGGGGGAGAACAAAATCTACCTGTGTAAATAGTATGGGAGAATGACACCCTTGTGTAATAGGGGAGTACCAACACCGGAATATCTCAAATGATCAACTTGATCTCTTAAAATGACCAAACATCAATGGAAGAAATTTCCCTATCATAATACCTCAAGTCATATTTCTAATACCTAAATTAATGCCACCATTGCATCCAACATGGAAAACTACTCATGATAAGATACCAGTTTGCTCAAATCTGGGTCTTTAATAAGGATATACACATAGTATATGTTCCTAGAGAAAGTAAAATGTGTGTACATGGGGTCACACAATGTTTCTTAGATATCTAGGTATGATCATATCCTATATCACATACCTATGAAATTTGGATATTCACATGTACTATGGGAATTCCCATGTACTCTGGCCATGTTCAGGTACTTTGGTTATGCCTGTACACTCTGGCCATGCCTGTGTACTCAAGATATGTTTACTCCAATGTAATTGGTTGTTCCCATGCCTGTATATCCTAGGAGTCCATGTTGGGTCACTAGAATTAGATCACATGGCATATGGATAGACCACATAGTGTGTGATGTTTAGTTCTATGTAAAACTATTGCAGCCATAGCAAGGGTCCACATAGTGTGTGTTCATCTGAGTTACACACCGTATAACTTTGAATTTTGTAGAATCTTGTAGTATTCATGAAGATTCCATATCTTCCACTTCATCCACCATTTTAACACCCAAAATGTACAAAAATAATAGGTGAAATCGTCCGATCATTTCTTATTGGCCACATTGGTGGGAAATCGATACTTCTTTCACTCGAGGGGTGGCATCTTCTTCTCTCATCACTATTTGGGGGTCCCAATCCATGATTCTGTCACCTGAATCCCAAAACACACATTAATACATCAGAAAAACTTAAATAAATATGTCTTTTCTGTATCATCTATGTGTTTGGGGGATTAATTGTGCTCAAATCCATCATTGCAATGCTGAATCATGGCCTTATGTGCCAATTATAAAGAATCTAAATAATAGTAGTGGGAAAAGAACAAGAACAAAGTGAAAACTGTTGTTTTCTAAAATGTTCTTGGACAATGATTATAAATTTTGAAACAAGGGTGAAATCAAGGAACAAAAATTAAATAATTATATTCAACAACACAAATTTACTCTAAGATCATGCATAGAATGGTAATTGAAACAAATAGGAATACATATAATCCATGCCCATAAATTGAATATAATGGAGTAAAAAATAACAAAATAATTATTCCTACCTCAAGAAAGGATCAATAATTATTGAATAATGTTATTGTTAGAAATGAATAATATTATACCATTGATTTTATTTTCATCTCATGATTCAACTTAACCATTCACCCTTGATCCACATTATTGAGCCACCAATATAACAACCATGCTCTTTATTTTAAATTTAATCATGTTTTATTACATAAAGATACACTTAATAAAACCCATAAGATCAATATGTATTGTGTCTTTGGTAATTTGTTAAATTAAATTACAAATTAAAACATGAAAAACAACATCTTTATTGAAAAACTATTTAACATGGACAAATTGATCATTTATACTTAACATTATAAGGGATAACTTGAGGGCATACATAATAAAGGAGTGATATATAATGATCTGTAAGGGAATAAAAAAGGAATACCATGAGGAATAAAATACATGTAAAATAATAGGAATGTAAATGGATCATAAAAGGAACATGAATAATAATACATGATATAACATGATAATCATAACATGGGGAATTTGGAAAAAACATAAAACACTTTATCATAAATAGATCAAGGATAAACCCACCAAGACCCCATGGTGGGAAAATTACCATAAATGAATTAGGTACACCCCTATCCAAACATGACGTATCATGATACTAAACACTACCCAATTCATTAGAGTTCTATCTAGGAAAACTCTTCATAATCATTTCATTCTCATGCTTAAGTGTTCCACATAGATCATATAAAATCAATTCATTCAACATAATAATTTATTACCTTATTAAATAATGTATAATATAAACATGTAAGTCCCTAATAAATATGTATTTGTGCATAAAAGTTAATACCCTGGATAGAGAAATGAGTATGGTATTCGCTACATAATTATTTTGGCATGGAAAATCGTGGTGCAAATTCGGCAGCATAACGATGTCATATAGAAATTCATAAAAATAGTTTGATCAGAGTGAAAGGGGATCTCTTAATTTAGACATGGAAGGGAAATTAAGGAGGATATTTATGAACATATCCCAATATAATAAAAAAGGAAATTGGAATACATAACATAAAATAAATGTTTGATAAAAGAGGAGGGTGGGAGATTCTTGGCAGAATTTCGGTTTAGTAATAAGTGTATGTAAGGGTTCATAAGAGGAATTAATGAGAGTGAAAGAGGCTCCCATAATTTAAATATCAAATTGATTGTAAGGGAAACATGTAAGAATTTATCAGAACTTAAGAAGAGGTAAATTTAAATGGAATATCATGAATGAAATTCTTGATAAAAATAGGAGAGAGAGAACCCCTTACATGAATGTGTGACTCTTAATGTTTTGGAGAGGATTATTAGAATCTTAGGGGAACCTTGGTAGGATTATAGGGAGTACAGGGAAGAGTATTTACATGATTTAATGAGTTTTAGTGAAGATAATGATCTTGAGTGGGTTTATATTAGAAAAAAAGTTTTTCTTTATTATTTTTGTTTTGGAAACTATATAATAAAATATTAAAAATCAAAAACAAACCCATAGTTTATTTTAAAGGGGATTGTATTAAATTATTTTATATGTACAATGGCTAAAGATAATAAAATATTTCCCTTTATTATATGGAAGTAAGTCACACTCTCAATGGAATTATTTTAAAATCATAAAATACATTATATGTATTAGAGGATTCATTAAAGATTTATAAAATAAATAAAATAAACCTAAAATAACAATATTTTAAATGTAAAACATATATTCTTATTAATAAACCTTTTATAGAAAGTATTACATCATTATTTGGTCATTATGATATTATAAAACATACAATATATTTTTAGGTAAATTAATTTTTACCGAAAAATCTGACTGTCTCAAAAAATTATGAAAAATTCACCATTAGATAATTTCAAAGTCTTGATTCAAAAAAATAACATTCATTTTATATAAATAATTTTCTAGATATATTAATTTTTACTTTTAAAATAATAACTAACATTTATTGAAAATGAAGGGTTTTTGTCAAATAATTTTTTTAACCCTGATAAAAATTACATTTTACCTCATTAAAATTTATATTTTGAAAATATTATTTAATAATAATATACCATGAAAATATTATTTATTTTAAAAATCCATTAATTCATTAATTCATTAATTTTATTTGAATATTAACCAAAAATACAATTTTTTTAAAAAATCTTTTACAAATAATAATAATTGAATGAAAATATATTAATAATTCTATAAAAAATAGGTTAAATATTTATATTTCTAGGGTCTGGATAAATATACCTTTAATAAACCAGAATAATCCCTAATAGTAAGGTGTGTGATGGTGGGGCTTTCATGGGGTCATTCGGTGAACATGGTTTGGGATGTGATCTCGATGAGCTATAAATTCTCCCACAACTAGTTTCTCTCATGCTTATGTTATTGGATATTAGCATGGAAATGTTTCAAAACAAATCACAGAAATGATACATCCATAAAAATATCCAATAAATGGGTTTCATATGGTACAATCCTACTGATTGAGTCCAGCACATTGTATGTGCGGAAAGGATTTGTTAAAACCCTATATTTATACTAGTCATGTGATAACTGTTCAATTATTATATTATCAATGGTAAAGATGCTTAATATTCATTTAAATCCAATCAGATATAAAAAAGTGCATGTGATTTTTATTTAATTAAGTAAAAAGGGGAATTTTTTCATAACAGTTCGGGTCATTATAATCTTCCCTCCATGAGAAATTTCTCTGTAGAAATTTTTATTTCACCCCCCTTAAAATAGATTATTGTAATTCTATATCATCACTTCTTCTAGTTCCCATGTTGTCTCTTAAAACATGTTATTTCTCCATATTACTTTGATAAGGTTAATTTTTTTATTTCATAGAACTTTTGATCTATGATCTAATATCTTCATCAGATTCTCCTCATAGGAAAGTTCGTTCTCCAATGGTACCACCTATAGATTGAGTACATGTGAGGGGTCAGGTAGGTACTTCCTCAAGATTTATACATGGAATACATCATGAACTCTAGATTGGTTAGGTGGTAGTGAAAGTTGATAGGCCACCACTCTGATGTGATCAAGGATCTCAAAGGGGCCATTGTATCTTGTACTAAGATTTCCCTTCTTCCCAAATCTCATCACTTTCTTTCATATAGATACATAGAGGAATATCATGTCTCCATAATCAATCTCTAGGTCCTATAAATGACTTTCAACATAGATCTTTTGTCAACTCTATGAAGTCTTGATGTGCAGCTAAATGGTCTTAAAATTTTCCCCCATTTACTCAATCATTTCAGGACGTAATAGTTTTCATTCCCGAACATCATCCTAGCATGAAGGTGTCTTGCAACTCTTCCAATAAGGAGCTCCTTAGGGAGATATTTTAATACTTTAATGGATTTTTTTGGTAAGAGAACTTGACCAGTGGGAGAGGTTGGTCCTATCCTCCTTTGATGTCAATTGAGAACACTCCCAATATGTCCTCACGTGTTTGGAAAACTTTCTCAGATTTTCCATCTTCTTGAGGGTATAATCCGTTCTGAAGTTCAACTCAACATTTAGAGAATGGTGTAGAGTTTTCCAAAAAATAACGGTGAAACTAGGATCTCGATTGTATACAATAGATAGTGGTACTAAATGAATCCTTACAACTTATTTGATGTATATCCATGCCAGTTTATCTTCTAAGAAATCCTCTCGAATCACAATGAAGTGTGTAGTTTTTGTGAGATTATCAATAACAACACAAATAACATTGTTTCCCTTGGATTTATTTGGAATTATGGTGAAAAATTCTATAGGATTTTTTCTCATTTCCATGTTGGTATGGGTAATGGTTGTATCATCCCCTTAGACTTTCCATTTTTGACTTCACTTACTGACAACTAGGCACTTAATTGTATATTAAATGATCTTCTTATTCATGTTATACCAATAATAGTTGTCTCAATGATCTCCATACATCTTTGTGTTTTATTGGTTAATGGAGAATGTATAACAATATGCATCATCCAAAAGTTCCTTATTTAACTCTGGGTTTCATGGAACACATATTCTTGAGTCAAGTCTCATAATTACTTCTTCATTAACATTGAAATATGAGGATTTACCTTTTATTATAGTTTCAAATTTATTCTGAATTACCACATCAACCTTTTGATCATCCTCTGAAACTTTATAAAGATATTGTTAAGAAATAATTTTTGAATGAATTTATGATAGTCTTTTATGATTCTCATGTCCACCCTCTTAAAATATAAAAATATAGAATACTTCTAAATTCTAATTAATGATATAATTGATGGATACATCCTACTTAGATCATCCACCAGTTTGTTATATTTTCCAGGATAGTGGTGGATTGAGCAGTCATAATACTTGATGAGATCTAACCATAATTGTTGGTTCATATTATTCTCCTTTTGTGTGAATATATGTTTTAGACTTTTTTGATCTAGATATATTTCACAGTTCTACGCAAAGGGATACTGCCGCTAAATTTTCAAACTTAAGATAGCCGCTGCCAACTCCAGATCATGCATGAAATCGTTTTTATCATGATTTTTCAACTAACTTGGGGCATAGACAACTAATTTTACATTTTTCATCAATAAGCATCCCAATATATTCTTTAATGAATCAATAAAAACAACGAAGAGTTCCCCAATTGTGGGTAGTGTGAGAACATGGGTAGTGATAAGCTTCTTTTTCAAATCCACGAAGCTTTCTTCACATTCATAATTACAATAAAACTTGAATCCCTTCCAAGTTATCTTGGTAAAAGGGTTCAACAATTGAGAGAAATTTATCACAAATCGAGGATAATATCTAGCTAACCTAAGAAAACTAAGGATATCTATCATAGTTTTTGCCCTCATCCATACTTCAATTGATTTTTTCATTGAATTATCCACATATATTCCATTTCTTGTGACAATATATCCAAAAAAAGAAACTTCAATCAACCAAAACTCACACTTTCTGCCATTTTGATATAGATTATCCTTTTTTAAGGTCATTAGTACAATGTTAATATGATCATCATGGTCCTACTTTCTTTCAGAGTATATCATAATATCATTTATAAAGAATTCCAATTTTTTTTCTATAATCTCTAAATAATTTATTCATCATATCCATAATGATTGATAGATCATTAGTGAGTCTGAATGGCATCACTATGAACTCATAGTATCTGTAGCTTGAACAAAAATTAGTCTTGGGGATATCATCCTTCTTCACCCTAACTTGGTAATATCCTGATTGTAGATCCACCATGGAGAAGTATTTTTCTCCACATAGATGATCGAACAATTCATCAATTCATGGAAAAGGATACTTGTTCTTTATCGTGATGTTGTTGAGTCCATGATAATCAATGAAAAGGGGTATTGAACCATTCTTCATCTGGATAAAGAGGACTGGTGCACCCCATGGTGAAAAACTTGGGCATATGAACCCTTTAACCAGTTTTTCCTATAATTGTTTCTTCAGTTAATCAATTTATACAACATCCATTCTATACATTGTATTGGATAATGGAAACACCCCAGGTATAAGATCGATCTAAAATTCAACCTCTCATCTATAGGAAATTCCAGGAAATTCATCGGGAAACACATCAGCGGATTCCCTCAAAATATACATGTCTTCATGGATGGTTCAATCGTTCGACTCAATAATTTGATCTAGACATGCACGATCATAAGAAAATAATATCCATACTTGAGATGATGGTGCTAAAGAATAACCATCCTCTTCTTTTCACTTATATTCAATTGGGGGTTGTATCACCAAGGGATAATTATTTCCTTCTCTTGTAAATTTATGTTGGATCTATATAGGGAAATCCAATCCATCACCAAAGTTGAATGAAATTACACCATGGTAATTTTGACGTGGTTCATTGGTAAGTTAATCCCTAAAAATGTTGACAGGGGAGCATTTATATACATTGGATGCAATAATTTCCCCATTTTCCATTTTCACCAACATCTCTACATCTATTCATTATGGTGGTGTTTGTATTGTTCTATTAAATTTTAATGATACAAAAAAATGCGTAAAACTAGGGATAATAACCCTACCATTATATTTTTGATTGTGGATATACTCTATTATATATAGATATATTGATGATTAATTTGAAACTATTGAACACATAAACATGAATCCAAATACATTAAAGAGACAACTTATCAATTACATTTATCTCCTTGACTTATGAGTTTCAAGGATTCAGTCTATGTTATCCATGATCTACTTCCTCACATATATTCTTATAGGATTTTTGTTCCCTTAGTAATGGTTCCTAATGAGCTTATGGATTTACCAAATAATATCTTCCATGAGTGTCAAACTAGGTTTATAGTAAGTCCTGTCAAACTATGTACATATCTGCCAGAACCATGTCCACTTGTAGTATCTAGAAAGATTTTTATTTTCTTGATAAACCAATTACACTATACTTAAAAAAATTCGAGATGTTTACATATAATTAGTCTTATCTGTAAGGCATTTTCTAGAGTTCTCTAATCCTAACGCTTTCATTATAGTTTTCTCATCCTAATCTCAAAAATAACTAAACATATCCTTTGATACCAACTATAACAACCTTTATATTTATTTCACATTTAAACATGTTTTATTAAATAAAATGACACTAAATTTAACCCATAATATTTATAGGTCTATTGTAATTGGGAATTGGGTACACTACAATATTACTTAAAACATGAAAAGAAACATCTTTATTGAAAACCACTTTAACATGACCAAAACATTCATTTGTACTTAACATTGCATGGGAAAACATGAGGAAAAACATAAGAAATGTGTGAGCTATAAATCTAATTAAGGGAATAAACAAGGCATAACATGAGGAATACAATATATTTTAGACAATAGGAATATAAATGAAGCATAAAATGCACATGTATAATCTGGCAGGATAATCATAACATGGGAAATATGGAAACAACTTAAAAGACGAAATAATAAATAGATCATGGATAAACCCTCAAAGACCCCATGGTGGACAAAGTACTAAATAGGAATCATATGAACCCCTATACCATCATGACATATCATGATACTGAACATTAAACAATTAATTGGAGCACTATCAAGCTGCACCCTTCATAATCATTTCATTATTATGCATAAGTGCGCCACATAGAAAATATAACATGGATTCATTCAACATCATAATTTATTACACAATTAATGAATGTATAAAACATAAATATAATTCCCCAATCAATAAGTATATGTGTACAAAGTTGAAAATAGTTGATAGATAAATGGTTATGGTATTTAGTACACAATTATTTTGGCATGGAAGATCATGGTGCAATTTTGGCAGCATAACAATGTCATAAAATAATTTCATCAAAATGGGTTGTTGAGATTGAAATGGGATCTCCTAATTTAGAAATGAAATGGAAAGTAATTTTGATATTTAATAATATATCCCAACATAGTAAAAAAGTAAATTAGATTACATAACATAAAAGTAATGGTTGATAAAAGAAGAGGGTCAAAGATTTCTTACATAATTTCAGCATACAATGGGTGTATGTAAGGGTTCATAAGAGGGATAAATGAGCATGAATGTGGATACCATAATTTAAACATCAAATTTATAATGAGGTGGATAGGTAATAATTTATCCCAACTTCAGAAAAGTTAAATTTAAAAGGCATATCATAAATGAAATGCTTAATAAAAAGAGGAGAGAGAGAATCCCTTACATGAATGTATGACTCCAAAGGATTGGGAGAGGATTCATGGTAGTTTGGGGGTTACTTTGAAGCACTATTGTAAGTATAGGGAAGCTTTTTGACATGCTTAAAGGATTATTCCTATAGATAAATGGGATATTGGGTGGGTTTACGTAGTAAAAGAAGGGGATTTCATTATTATTTTGGTTTTGGACACTACATAAAAAAATATTAAAAAAAACCATCCCATGGTTTTTCCCATGGTTTATAAATATAGGGATTGGTATATATTATTTTATAATTAATTTTTTTAAATATAAAAAAATAATTCCCTTGCTTTTGTGGAGGTGAGTCAAACTCTCAAATAAATGATTTTAAAATATTGAAATACATTACAAGTCTCAGAGGATTAATTATTCCTTCATAATATAAATAAAATAACCCCTAAATTAAATACATTTAATGTTAAAACAAATATTTGGATGAATATACATCTTATTGTATATATAACATCACTATCGGGCCATTATGATGTCATAAAATACACAATATATTTATACAATATTTAATTTTTACCCAAAAATTAGTCTATCTCATAAAAGTTTGAGAAATTAACTATTAGATAATTTCAACATCCTAATTCATAAAATAATATTTATTTTATCGAAATAATTTTATAAATATGTGAATTTTCACTTTTATAATAATAACAAACATTTATTGAAAATGACAGGTTTTTGACAAATAACAGTTTTTTAAACCCGTATAAAAATTACATCTTGAATCATAAAAATTATATGATAATTTATATTTGATAAATATGATTTAATAATAATATTCCATTAAATTAATATTTATTTTAAAAATACAATAATTCATTAATTCATTAATTGAATTTTAGTATTATCCAAAAATACAATTTGTTCTTTAAAAATAGTTTACAAAGTAATAATAATAGAATGAAGATATATTCATAATTATATAAAAAATAGGGTACATGCTTATATTTATAGGGTCTTGATACATATCCCTTTAATAAACTACAATAATATCTAAGAGTAAGGTGTGTACTGGTGGGGTTTACATGGGGTCGTTCGGTGAACATGGTTTGGGTCTTGACCTTGATGAGCTTGAACTTCTCTCGTAAATGGTTTTTCTCATACTTAAGTTGTTGGATATCAGCTTGGGATTGGAATAGGTAAAATACCAGAAATTATACCTCCCTATAAATCTCTGATAAATGGGATTCATAGGGTATGATCCTACTGGTTGAGGCCATCACTTCCTTTGTCTGGGCCAAAAAGATTTGTTAAAGTCCAATATTTATACTAGTAATGTTATCACTATTCAATGACTATATTATAAATGGTAAATATTCATAACAATCATTTAAATATAATTTTATATAAATAAGTGCATATGATTTCTATTTAATTAAGTTAAAAAGGTTAATTTTATTCATAATAGATAGAGTAGTTAGAACAAACACCAATGTAGCTCTCTCCCTCCTTCTCTCCAATCTATTAAGGTTATGTAAATAACAATGAATATTTTCCATAATGAAATACATATAGAGGGATTTTAGAGAAATACCATTAAATAAATTAAATTATTTCTTAAGATATCCTCAAATGGCCAGCTTTAACAAGACCCCCGATGCCGACCAACTTATGTCACACATTGGGTAAACCCCATGTTTCAAAAACCATTAGGGTCCTAGAATTCCCATGTAAGGACTAAATCAATAAAAACCAATTATTACAAAAATATTCATGCACATGATTATAATATATTAATATTTTTAATATATTAATTCTGAGGTCCTATGACACCCAAAACACAACTCCAACTTCAAGGAAAAATCCACACATATATAGATATATTAAAATCACTAAACCAAAAAAACTTGTTTCATTTAAATTTTTCTATTACGTATCTTATATTGATATAAAATTCATGTTTTATGATTATGATATCATTTTTTCAACAAAATAATCTTTTATCAAATGATTATCATGTTTTATATTCATTTAATATGGAAATTTATTAAATTTTCTCCCACTAAAATCCTGACCCAATTTAATTAAATCATATCAATTAGTGTTCCAAGATCTATATTTCCTCATGAATTAACCCATAAAATCATGTATCATAAGTCATGATTATATGTCATCTAAAATCTTGTCAATCATATCATATATGACTCTTGGATTATTAAGAAGACAAATCTTTTCCTAATTCATCATATGAATTATCTCAACTCTTTTCCCATGGTATCCCAATGGTTGAATTTTCCAAGTTATGTGTTGCCCAATGTATATTCCAAAAAATTAGGCACCTAATGGTTAGTTTCAAACCATTAATTTCATTCCATATACAACATAATCCAAGAACGACCAACATTGGCATGACCAACGCAGTAGGATGATTGAAGCCTTGAGAAGTGTCTTCTTTTGAAAGAATCTAATAATTAGTATTTTAAATAGGATTCAATCTCACCATATTATCTCAGGTAGTTCCTTTACATATATTCATGATTTTAATTATTAAATTTGGAATCCTTTCGTTAGACCAAATGAGTATAGTCAAACTATATTTATGTGAAAGTCTTTACCCAACTCATAGCTTATGTTACTTACTCAAATTAAAATCAAAATATATTTATACATATCAAAATTCAACCCATGAACAAGGTAATTATAAAACATTCATGTATATGATTAAAATCATTTGAAAAAAATAATCCCCCGAATTGAAATCATGGAGCGATTGGTAACATACCTCCACTTTTCTAGACAAAGCCTAAGCTCTTAGGTTAGTGAGCAGTCCAACCCAAAGTCCCTCTACCCAAGGTTATTTAATAAAGATAGAAATCAATCCCACCATAATTTTAACCAAAAAATATGATAAATTATAAGCATATTCCTGAAGGTTCCAGGCATAGAATAAGTGGTGTATGTGGCATACCAAACTCATCTTTTTATTGTGATTAATGATTAATATGAGATTTAAATGACGATAAATGCTTTTATCAATAGAATGGAATCAAATAATATATAAAATATAAAAAATATAGAACCAATGAAAAAGATCATCATATATTATTTATAATTAATTTATGTAATTAAATAATTACCCTGTGAGGAATTATTTCGTTATTATAGGATATGAAAATGTCTGTACATCATACCATCATTTCATTTCTGGAATCAATAATAGATTCCCTCTAGATGTGATCCACATGTGTCCATGAACATCTTAAAGTTAGCATAGGAATCTATGCGTGCTTGCACAATAGATCATAACATTTTTATTGTTCACCTTTGATCACCCCAATAATCACTTCATGCAAGGGTTCTCTTCGATATCCCATGACTTGAGAGTGGCTGAAGTGGATGATCTCTCTCCATTTTTGAGAGAGTTCTAGGAGAGGGTTCTCTATAGGTCTTCAGTGTATTATCTCCAAATCTCATTTTTCACAACCAAAATGAACAATCTCTTTAAGAAAATAATATAAATGTGTTTATATACCACTAGGGTTAGAAAATAATAATTGGTCATGTTCCCTTATTATTTTTTTCTATCCTTGTGGAACCCCAGGTATACATTATTATTATAATTATTATAATTATAATTATTTTTATTTCTTGATATGATATAAACTCATGAATAAAATTAAATAATATTGATTCAAATAATATTAAATATATATTATTTGTCCTCAGACTATTAAACTAGGTCCACCATTCTGTCAAAATATCTATTGGGACTTGAATAAATAATAATTATTTAATTAATAAATATCACTTCATTATTCATCAATAAAAAATAAATAGTATTTTCACCAAATATAAAATAATTATTTATTAAATATTATGATCACATAATATTCTCTCTAATAACTAGTAACAAAATCTATTCAATCAAACAAACATGAATAATTATTAAAGCAATTGAATGAATAATATTTATTAAACTAAGTTAACAATAAAAAATAATATATCACTTAACTGAGTTTCTGGATACACTTTGGGTTTGAACCTCTGGGGTACTTTCTCAGTGGCATTCAGAAAAGCAACCCAAAGTCCAAGGTTATTATCTATAAACAAAAAAATTCACCAATAGTGAAATAATGTAATTATAAAACAATATAATACATCATATTAATGTTTATTATGTAATATAATCTATTCATCATGATATCCTTAATCAAGAAGGTTGCATGATGGTTTCATCAACTTATTTTCTCGATGTCTATTTTTATAACTTTCCAAAAATAAAACTTTTCTATATAACCCAATAGATGTGGATTTATTTAAGATATTCCATTTCCATTAAAGGGAATGAGAAATAAACTTCCATTAAAAAAGATAATGGGAAAATCTTTTATCACATTATTCATTAATGAAATATGACATGTGACGCACCCAACATATCCTACCGCACCACCAACATATGTCATCACAGTTTTCATAAATAAATTAATGTATGAGACCTATATTTATAGTGACCCAGCCTTTTCATAAATTACGATTACATCATTTCAAAGATAAACAACATAATAGTATTACAAATAGAGGATCCAAAGGTTTAGTGTCTTGGGCAAACTAGGACCATACATAACAAATACAACATCTAGCATAAATATTTATTTAATTTCTTCTTCTCTAGCTTCTTAGTGGCACTTGTCATCTCCTTAGTACATGTAGCCACATGAGGATATACATCCAAAGGGGTGAGCTATAATCCCAGTAAGAGGATAGATAAGAACAATATATCATGGGGTGATCATAATCATAACATAGGCAAAAGATCATAAACATGAGAGGAGCATAAATAAAAGACTTGAAATGTGGCAATGCATAAAAATGAAACATCATGTCTTAGTGGTTAACTACCACACATACTTGTGAACCAAGATAGCATCTTGTTCACACTTAATTTCACATTTACTCATGAGATTCATCACTTTACCCAATGCATTGGAGTGCTATATAATTATGGGTGCACACATCACATTTAGACATTCATATTGCAATATATAATTCTCGGCGCACCCGTCACATCATAACATTATCATTATCATGAATGCCACATTGAACATATAACATAGATGAACATAACTAACCCATGAAAAGGAATGGGTTTCATCTCATAGGAACACATTCGTAAACTTTGGGTTCCCAAAAGAAAGAGGGAACAACATACTTGATACAAGAACCATCAACCTTGAATTAGAGGTAAAAGTTGAGTTTCTAAGAGAAGAGTTCTTTCAGAAAACATTTGGATTTAAATAAACATCATTAGAAAACATGTACATCCCAGAAAAGGAAATAAAATGATGAAAAAATGATCTTTAAGGAGTTACCATTTAAAAAATGGAGTGAAAGAGGTAGAACCCGAAGGAAGAAATTGGGTTCTAGATTTCCCCTTACCTTGTACCTGAATGCTTGCTTCTCTTTAATGTCCTGTATAATGACTTTATATTCATTAATTATAATTACAGAACCATGTGTAAATTAATAGGGTTCATTCTGGTTTCATTATGTCATATTATCTTATTTTTAATGATATATAGTGTTTAAAAAACATTGTTTGGGGATGTTCGTTTTTATAGATTTTCTTGGGTGGTTCACTTGTATACTTAAATTGAAGTTCAGGTAGATCATGGGTAAAAATCCAGAAATAATATTACATGTTATTAGAGATATTACATGATATTGAATGATTTTTTAATGAATTATATTTGATCCATGTGGTTGAATCATTAGATATGAATTAAATGATGATTATTTGGGTTAATTTGAGTGGTTTTTGGATCACAATGAAATTGTTTTAACATTTCACTTAGTAATATGGCCATAGGTTATTTCTAGAACATAAAATAAAACATAATACATGTTGAACCCTCTAGGAATTGCGTTGCTTTATTATATTTTTATAATCCCAACTATATTTTATTTATATCTTAATTATCTTTGATGCATCTCTAATATACATTATTATATGTTGTTACTTTCAATTATGCTTAATATGAGTCTTTTGAATATATGTACTCTGACTTAACACATTCTTCCAATAGAATGCTTAAACAGTTTATATCTACCGATATAGAACAGTAGCTACCATTATGACTTAGAGCTACCGATATCGAATAGAGCTACCGATACGGAGTTCACCGATACAGAGTTCACCGATACATCAAGTTCACCATTACTCAAAGTTCACCGCTACATAAAATTCTACCAAGATGGTACAACAAGTCTACCGATAGAGTTATAGTTACAAGATCACCGGTACTCAAGCCTACCGCTACATCGAAGTCGACAGCTACCGATATAGAGCTACCGATATGCTGAAGTCTACCGATATGCTGGAGTGCACCAATATGCTGAAGACCACCGATATGCAAAGTCTACCGATACATCAAGGAAGATACCGATAGGGACTTACTGCTACTGATACAAGGTAGAGCCATAGCTACCGTTACAAGTCCGCCTCTACTGATGCGATCAAGTCTACCGTTATAAATGAAGGCTACCGATAAATACACCTACAGTAACACAAGTCTACCGATATCAAGAGCTACCGTTCCAGAAACAGAACCTGATACTGCATTAATTTATTTATCATTATTTAATCTAACCAACGGTCATATCAGGTATATTTTAATACAATGAAATTTATTTAATGTGTGTTGTTGGATGTTAGGGAATCGTACCTCATACCTACAAAAAGTAAATCATCTTTTGCCGGAGCTCATGCTTTAACTAAAGGGAGGATGTGCTACTGCAAAGCGTGAGACATATAGATGAATACACAGAGAGATATACATACCACGAGGTGTGCTGGAAGAACAACTAAGTGTGAATGCAAAGAGACGACAGAACTTACACGAAGAACTCATTACTGCATACCAGTGAAGAGATGAGAACAAGAACATAACACAAGAACTTCATCAACTACTATCTCCTCTTTCTCTACACCTGGAAGTCAAGGAAGTAGATGACACTCTGTTTTCCATAAAAAAACTAGAAGAGGACTTGGAACTAATTCTGATCAATCCAAAGAAGTCTAGATCTGCACTACAATCACTATAGCCATTTATAAACTGTAAATATTTGCCTCTGTGATTTATCTTTTAACATATAGAGCAGTGTGTGTTTTCTGCTGTATTTTACAGACACACTGTCTCCTATACTTTAACCGGAGGATCTGTAAATCCTCACTCAAACTCTGGAAACTTTTATTTCCCACTGGGATAGTGGTAGAGGTCGTGTGTGACCTGGACAGCTGGTTTACTGTTGTTTCTGTTCCCATGGATAACAGTGGAAGAGGTCTTGGACCTGGATATTTGTAAACTGTTGTAATCCCCGATCTAGGGTGTGGATCACTTTTATATAAAGTTTTGAGAGGACTAAGTATCATCTTGAGACTGAACCTCTTGGTTAAACCTAATGTGCTTATTTAGTTTCAAAGTTATTTTTATTCCGCTGCAAACTACTTTAAAACCAAAAACTGTTTTGAAGTCACTTTGATAATTAAACTCGCAAGTGTTTATATTAGTTGTAAATCTGTAAGTTAGTTTCAAAAGTTAATCAATTATTTTGATTTGATTAACTGGGAAATAATCAATCCTTTGAGAACCTAACCGAACCTTTATTTTGATATAAATTGACTACAGTTTAATTCTGTGTTTTATTTGTGAGATTTTAAGACAATATTTTTTAATAGAAATTTTAATTGGAACTCAATTCATCCCCCTCTTGAGTGTCCACTCCAACCAACATTTGGTATCAGAGGATTGTTTAAAATATTTTGTACTCTTTTTTTCAACTATGATTTTAGTTGTATTTTAATGTTCTTAAAATCATTATTATTTCTAAATTTTTATCTCTTTAAAATCTTTTCTTTAAGTAAGTTATCATGGATAATAGACTTGAAGGTGTTGCTACCAATAGACCCCCAATTTTCAATGGCACTAACTATGCTCAGTGTAAAATCAAGA
Source organism: Viscum album (assembly GCA_963277665.1). Lineage (NCBI taxonomy): Eukaryota > Viridiplantae > Streptophyta > Magnoliopsida > Santalales > Viscaceae > Viscum > Viscum album. Next base: position 472,106,089 of record OY728132.1, read on the forward strand.
TGAAAATTCATTTAGAAAGTATGGTTTTTGATATTTAGAATGCTATAGAATCAGAATATAAATTTCCTACCACTATTAGAACTACTTGGAATGAAGCTACTAAGACAACCTATAATAATAATTGCAAAGCTATGAATGCCTTGTACTGTGCTTTAGGAGATGAGGAATTTAACAGAATATCTGCTTGTAAAACTGCTTATGAAATTTGGGATACCTTAGCTATTTCTCATGAAGGAACATCTAATGTTAAGGAAATGAGATTGAACACCTATACTATTAAGTATGATAATTTTAAAATGAAGCCTGATGAACCCATTTCTGACATGTATCTCAGGTTTAATGAAATTTTCAACACAATGACTTCTCTGGGAAAGGATGTTCCATCAAAGGAACAAATTATGAGAATACTAAGATGCCTACCTGAAAGATGGAGAGGAACTTCTGTCTCAATTAGAGAGTCGTGTGATATTGGTAAACTACCAGTCAAGGAATTAATTGGCAAACTGATGATGTATGAAGAAGAACTCAAAGTGAACAAAGAATAAGATGATGAACCAAGAAGTAAGTCTATTGCGTTCAAGACTTCATCTTCAATGAAAAAAGATATGGAAAAACTTCAAGCTATAAATGAGAGTTCAAGCTGTGAAGATAGTGAAAGTGCTTCCGATAGTGATGCTGAGATGGCTCACATTGCCAGAAGGTTTAAGAAGTTTTATAGGAAAAAAAAGTTTTTCAGAAAATCAAACTACAAAGGGAAGTATGACAACAAAGGAAATTTGAAAAATGATTGGAAGAAACATGACAAATCCGATGAAGTTGTCTACTATGAGTGAAAAAGGAAAGGACACATAAAATCAGACTGTCCAAAGTTGATGTACAAGAAGAAATATGAATAAAAGGACAATAAGTACAAGAAATCCATGAAGGCTACTTGGAGTGCTTCTGAGGATAGCTCTAGTGAATCTGAAATTTCTGAAACTGAATCTAGAAATAAGGAAAACATGTGTTTTATGAAAAACACATCTGAGGTAACATCTTAAACTCTTGCTTTAAATTGATATTATTCTGGAGATGATTCTGACTCAGAAAACATGTTAAAATCTAAACTGTTTGAATATTGTGATATGTTAGAAGAAACCTGTAATGAACTGAAAGATAAATACAAAGGTTTAAAGAAACAATATTCTTTAACTGTTAAACATAAAACCGATCTTGATATTGAAATGGAAAAGAACGCTCAGTTGCTTATAGAAAACACTGAATAGAAATTATCTAATGATCAATTTAAGAAAGACTTAGAAAAATTGACAAATGGTAATGATACTCTTACTCAGATGCTAGGTAAGAAAATAGCACCTAGATACACTACTGGTATAGGATACCAACCTGGACAAAGGAAAATTACCAAAACTAAATTCATTCCTAAATCTGGAAAGAATGTATCTAGTTCTGAAACTTCATATGCTTCAACTAGTTATATTCATAGTTATGGATCTAATAAGGTTTTTCTTTCAAAATCTGTTGATTCTAGACATTTTATGAGACCCATTAGACAAATCTGGGTACCTAAAGTTTTGTTGGCTAACCTGTCTAGACCCAAGAAAATCTGGGTACCAAAACCATTTCCTATATAAATCTGTTTTGTAGGGAACCTGCTTAAAGAGCTCTTATAGAAAGACTTGGTATTTGGAAAGTGGATGTTCAAGACATATGTCAGGAGACTTCTCATGCTTTAAAATCTAAGTCAGAGTTGATGGAGGTTTTTTCACTTTTGGTGATAACTCAAAAGGAAAAATCATCGGCTTAGGCCAGATTGGTAACACTAACTTAATATTTATTTCCAAAGTTTTATTTGTTGATGGACTGAAATATAATTTGTTAAGTATTCCTCAGTTATGTGATGATGGTTTTTATGTTAAATTTGAAAATGTTTCTTGGAATGTTTTTAATTCTAAAAATGTTTTAGTATTTTCTTCTTTAAGAAATGAAAATGTTTATTCTGTTGATTTAAATTCATAAACTACGAAAAATATTACTTGTTTAAATTCTTTTCATAAAGAGTCATGGATTTGGAATAGAATATTAGGACACTGCAATGTACACTCACTTAGAAAACTTGCTAGGAAGAACTTAGTTAAAGACATACCCAAACTTGAATGTCCAATAGACAAAGTTTGTAATCCCTGTCAAAAGGGAATGCGACATAAAGTTTCTTTTAAATCAAAGAAAGAATTTTCAACATCTCAACCTCTCGAGTTGGTTCACATGGATTTATTTGGACCTTCTAGAGTGTTTAGTTTAAATAGGAAGCACTATGTCCATGTTCTTGTAGATGACATTTCTAGATATACTTGTGTATATTTTCTAGCTCACAAAAGTGACGCTTGTTATTACTTTGTTAAATTTTCCAAGTCTGTAGAGAACATTAGTGGACTTAAGATCAAAACTTTGAGAAGTGATCATGGCCATGAGTTTGAAAATCATGAGTTTGAAAATCATGAGTTTGAATCCTACTTCTCACACAGTGGCTATAGTCACAATTTCTCTGCCCCTAGGACACCTCAGCAGAATGGTGTAGTAGAAAGGTGGAATAGAACCGTACAAGAAATTTCCAGAACCATGCTAAATGAGTATGACCTGCCTGTTTATTTTTGGGCTAAAGCTGTAAATATAGCTTGTTATGTTATCAATAGAGTCTTGATCAGACTTGTTCTTAAAGGGACCCCTTATGAGTTGTGGAACCGTAGGAAACCCAAGGTTAACTACTTCAGAGTTTTTGGTTGAAAAGTCTTTATTATTAATACTAAATGCAATCTCAACAAATTTGCATCCAAGAGTGATGAAAGAATTTTTCTAGGATAATCTATTTCTAGTAAAGCCTATAGAGTTTTTAATAAGAGAACCAAATGTGTGGAAGAATCTGTTCACATCAAATTTGATGAAACTGATCCACATGAACCTAAGAGCTCTCTTGAAAATCTTGAAGATGATTTATCTATTTTGAACCTTAATGATAAAGACAGTGGACCAATAGTTAAAACATCCAGTTCTGGAAATCTTCCAGAACCTGCTTCTGTTGAACCCCAACCCGTTGATGAACCTGAAATCTCCAGTCCTACCTTTTTTAGATCAACTATAATTCTAAAGAATCATCCTTTAGATGATGTTGTAAGAAATCTAGATAGAGGAACATAAACCAGAGCTTCTCTAAAAAATCAGGTTGAACATCAAGCTTTTCTTTCACAGTTAGAACCTAAAAATGTCAATGATGCTAACAATGATGAATTTTGGGTAATAGATATGCAAGAAGAACTAAATCAATTTGAAAAAAAAGTTTGGAAATTAGTAGAAAGACCTAAGGACACTATAACCATAGGCACAAAATGGGTGTTTAGAAACAGAGTTGATGAATCTGGAAACATCATTAGAAACAAAGCTAGGCTAGTTTCACAAGGTTACAATCAAGAAGAAGGAATTGACTTTGAGGAAACCTTTGCACCTGTAGCTAGATTAGAAGCTATTAGGATCTTACTTTCCTATGCATCACATCTGAATTTCAAGTTATATCAAATGGATGTGAAAAGTTCTTTTTTAAATGGACTTATTGTTGAAGATGTTTTTGTAGAAAAACCACCTAGTTTCTCAAATCCTCATTTTCAAAATCATGTGTTTAAACTTTATAAAGCTTTATATGGTTTAAAACAAGCTCCAAGAGCTTGGTATGAAAGACTATCAAACTTTCTTATTTCAAAAGTATTTTCAAAAGGAATTGATGATCCCACTCTTTTTATAAAAAGGATTTCAAAATATGTTTTAATAGTACAGATCTATGTTGATGATATTATTTTTGGATCTTCTAAAAATTCCTTATGTACTGATTCTTCAAAGGTTATACAAAATGAGTTTGAAATGAGATTAATGGTAGAGCTTAAGTACTTTCTTGGATTTCAATTATTTCAAACTAAATATGGTATTATTTTGAATCAAAGTAAATATACTAAGGATTTATTAAAAAGTTTTGGTCTGGATAGTATTAAGGGAAGTGATACACCTATGAGTACCACCTGTAAATTGGATATTGATGAAACTCGTAAACCAGTTGATCAAACTAATTACAAGTGTATGATTGGGTGTTTACTTTATCTTACTACTAGTCGACCTGATATTATGTTTAGTGTATGTATGTGTGCTAGATTTCAAGCTAACCCTAAAGAGTCACACTTAGTTGCTGTTAAAAATATTTTCAAAGATCTTAAAAATACTGCTAATTTGGGATTGTTTTATCCAAAAGGAAAATCGATTAATTTAATAAGTTATTCAGATGCTGACCTTGCTAGATGCAAGTTAGATAGAAAAGGCACTTCTGGAACATTTCATTTACTTGGAAAGTCCCTAGTATCATGGTGTAGTAAGAAATAGAACTTAGTTTCATTGTCTACTGCTGAAGGAGAGTATATAGATGCTGGTAGTTGCTGTGCACAGATTCTGTGGATGAAACACACTTTACTCGACTATGGATTTAATTTTAAACATGTTTCAATCAATTGTGATAACACTAGTGTGATCAACATCTCTAAGAACCCTGTGTCTCACTCTAGAACAAAACACATTGATGTTAGACACCACTTTTTAAGGGATCATTATCAAAGAGGTGATATAACACTTGAATTTATAAGTACTGAACTTCAATTAGCTGATATTTTCACTAAGCCTTTATGTTCAGTAAGATTAAGTTTCATTAGACATGAATTAGGAATGATAACTTATCCTCACCGTTAGAGAATCCTCACAGTTAGAGAATCCTCACCGTTAGAGAATCCTCACTGTTAGAAGACCTCACCGTTAGGAGACTTTACCAGTACATCTCGCACTGTTTTAAACTTCTTTAAAGACGATACATCGATTTTTTATATGATTTATTTTATTTGTGGATCCTAAATGATATTAAACTGAGTCTAGACTTCACTCAATCTCACCGCAAACTCGTCTGTTCGAATCCCTCCAACCTAACCCTCTCAAGCCATAAAACCCTAAACCTTGAAAATGTAATGGCCCGCATCAAGAGACCCTAGGTTACAGATGGGAGTGATGAGATGCAAGCGAAAAGACAGAAAGTAACGAATTCTAGTACCAGTGGAAGTGGAAGTGGAAGTTTAGCTCGAAGGAATCCAATAAACCCGCATCTCTCAAAGTGAGATATTATCGTAGAGAAAGAGGTGTGTGCAAAATGGCTCATTGAGAGCAAGTCCATGGTTCTTAAAGTTTTAGAAGAAAAAGGTTGGACTGAGTGCTTCACAAAAAACAACGGACCTTACTATCCGGAGTTGGTGAAGCAGTTCTATGATTTTGTCCGCTTTGAAAAGATTGAGGAGGAAAGTAGAATGATATCTTTGGTAAATGGTCAGGAAGTATCTTTTACTTCAGTGGAATGGGCTAGGAACATAAGAGTTCCCCATGAAGGAGATTATGCATTCTACTCAAAGTCTATACCTTCGACCAGTGATGTGTTTCAATATGAAGATGCTTTGCTGGAGCTTACAGGGAACGAAACCCCTAGAAAGGTGATTGCTGCAGAGATGGAAGGAGAAGATAAGTTGTTGTTTAAATTTATTCAGCATGTTGTTAGTCCTAAAAGAGGATATTTTGCTACTTTGAGATTCCAAGACATATATCTGTTATATTTTCTAAAGAACAGTGTGAGAATCAATCTATGTAGATTGATTATGGTTCAGGTGGAAGATATGACTAGACCGAAGTCCAAATCAAATGCACTGTTTTTCTCAAAACTAATTTCTGTGATGCTAAAAGTGAAAGAGGTAGATGGACCTCAGGATGAGCTGGTAGTGGTTAAGGAATACTTCTGTATTACAAGAACTGTCTTTAAATACATGAAAGTCAGTTGGAATCCTTGGAAGAAATCATGGGTGAATGATGATGGAAAAATCTATGACAAGTATACTTCTGTGGATCATCCTTCTAGACCAAAGGATGTGAGGGATCCCGGTCTTGGACCAGATGAGCCAGAACCGGTCTACAGTGATGATGAAGCTGAGGAGGAAGAGACATCAATTGAGGAAGGAGGAGACCTGGACTTAATCCCTAGTCCTGTGCATCAGGTTATTTCTTATAGAGCATCTATCCCTCCAAAAGAACTACCAAAGAGAGAAACTGTCTTGAAGGACAATGATACGAAGACAACAGAAGAAGGAGAAGAAGCATGACAGTATGTTGTCAAGGACACCTCTGAGGAGTATGAGGAAACCGAATCAGTTGATGATGTCAATGGAGAAAAGGAGGCTGCTGGTGAAGCACACAATTAGGAAAATGTTGAAAAAGAGCTCATTTTGATTCCTCTGATAGTACCGTCAGGAAAGTGCCTGATCAGGAAGAAGTAGCATCAACACCTATTGATGAGAGAGTCATTAATGAATCAGAGAAAATTTCTTTTAATTCTGCTGTAATTGTAGAGGAAATTGCAGAATTACCTCAGGAATAACAGTTAGAAGAGATACCTCGGGGGAATTTTGGCTCAGTATCAGTGATATATGACATTGAAGGTTGGACATCAGATCGCAGATATATGATTCTTGGAATTTCTTATGGAGATTTGGATGAGGAAGACCAACCCCAAAAGGAATCAGTTACCTTACCCTCTGTGGCTGAAAATGTGGCAACCAAGGAGGACCTTAATTCCTTAAAAGCTGAATTGAAAGAAGCAATAAAGGAATCAGTGGAATAAATGAAGAAAAGTATGGTTGAAGAGGTGAAAAGCATGGAGAAATCCCTTGAGTTATCCATTCGATGTGGTGTGTCCAGTCCTGTGAAAGAAATGATGGATGAACTTAATGTGTGCCACACTCAGATTGAGAGTTAGACAGGAGTTGTAGTTGCTCTTAGACAATCAATTGCTTCATTGACTTCTTTGAACTGTTCTCAAACCCAAGTGCACACTGAAATTCGTTATATCAAAGAAGTGGTCAAACAATTTGTGGAAGTTTTTTAGGCCTTTAAAAAGTCAGTTAAAGAACATCTGAACCATCAGGATGAACTTGTTTAGAAGGTAATTAGTATTCTGACTCAATCTTTCAAGGAGACAATGGACATCTCATTGAAACCTCTTCCCTCATCCAGCTCAAGTATGAACCTTGACCAGATCCGCACTGTTATTCAAGAAGAATTGGCTAAGGCCACTCCCAGTGGTTCATCAAATACTCAGATTCTTGCTACCACTAGGGAAGTTAGTAGTTTTGTTCATGATCACCTACGGGAATCTACTGCTTCTCAAGAGTCAATCCAAAATAATGTGGATGCTTATTTTGAAAAGGTTTATACCAAATATCAGATGACCAACAATTTCAAGCTCTTGCTGGAAAATATGAAGTTACCTCCAGTTACCCAAGCCTTCAGGGAACAAGTTAGTAAGCTCAAGGAGCTTACTCCTGCTTTGGATAAGTTTATAGAGAATATAGATGATTTTGTGTCTGAAATGGAGAGAGGAGGTAGCATTATAATGTATTTCAGAAACCTGTTGCTGCACTTCCTACATGTGGATTCCAGACCAGTGATTGTACCTCCTACACTTCCTGCTTCTGCCTCTGGGAGTGCTCCTCAATTGACTCCAGTTCAAGCCATGAGGATCTTGACACCAATGATCACTCAGAGGAGCTCAGATTTCAGATCCGGTACAGTTTCTGTAGCTGAACCACCAGTTGTGCCTTCAGCTATTCTGAAACCCTCTGCTGACCCTACAACTGCAACCTCTACTGATCCTAAAGGGAAGACAACTGTTCCAGAGGAGGATTGAGTGTTTCTAGATCTTTTTGATATGATTCACTTGTATTTTTTTGTTCTGATTTTATCAGTGTATCATTTGTATATTAATGAAATTCATCTTCATTATCTACTTTACTGAGTTTTTATTACTTTGTCATTTATTCTCTGCTAATCTTTATATTTTCTTTGGTACCCTTATTTTTGTTAATCACAAAGGGGGAGAAAATGAGAACATGATAAAATGAGAGAAAATAAGCAATGAGTCCTAAGACATAACAAATGGGGAGAAACACACAAAGGGGAAATGAGAAACTGAGACTTGAGGAACAAAGACTTGAAAGGGGGAGGAATATGGAAGTTTTAAACAAAATAAACCTCGTGTTCTTTTCCATCTTTTCTGTTTCCTCTGATACTACTCTTTTTTTATATCATTTTTGATATATTTTTCCTCTGATACTATTTCAATTTTCTTGGCATAAGTTGTGATTATTAAAAAGGGGTAGATTGTAGAACCCTCTGGGAATTGCGTTGCTTTATTATATTTTGATAATCCCAACTATATTTTATTTATATCTTAATTATGTTTGATGCATATCCAATATGCTTTATTATATGTTGTTACTTTCAATTATGCTTAATATAAGCCTTTTGAATATATGTACTCTGACTTAACACATTCTGCCAATAGAATGCTTAAATAGTATATAGCTACCGATATAGAACAGTAGCTACCATTATGACTTAGAGCAACCAATATCGAATAGAGCTACCAATATGGAGTTCACTGATACGGAGTTCACCGATACATCAAGTTCACCGGTACTCAAAGTTCACCGCTACATCAAAGTCTACAAAGATGGTATAATATGTCTACTGATAGAGTTACAGTTACAAGCTCACCAGTACTCAATCCTACCACTGCATCGAAGTCGACAGCTACCGATACAGAGCTACTGATATACTCAAGTCTACCGATATGATGATGTCCACCAATATGCTGAATACCACCGATATGCAAAGTCTACCGACACATCAAGGAAGCTACCGATAGGGACGTACCGCTACCGATACAAGGCAGAGCCACAAATACCATTACAAGTCCACCGCTACTGATGCAATCAAGTCTATCGTTACAAATGAAGTCTACCGATACAGACACCTACCGTAACACAAGTCTATCAATATCAAGAGCAACCGTTCCAGAAACAGAACCCAATGCTACTTTAATTTCTTTATCATTATTTAATCTAACCAACGGTCATATCAGGTATATTTTAATACACTGAAATTTATATAATGTGTGTTGTTGGATGTCAGGTAACCGTACCTCGTACCTACAAAAAGTAAATCATATTTTGCTGGAGCTCGTGCTTTAACTAAAGGAAGGATGTGCTACTAGAAAGCGTGAGACATATAGACGAATACATAGAGAGATATACATACCATGAGGTGTGCTGGAAGAACAACTTAGCATGAATGCAAAGAGACAGCAGAACTTACACGAAGAACTCATTACTGCATACCAGTGAAGAGCTGAGAACAATAACATAACACAAGAACTTCATCGACTACTATCTCCTTTATCTCTACACCTGGAAGTCAACGAAGCAGACGACACTCTGTTTTCCAGAAAAAAACCATAAGAGGACTCGAAACTAGTTCTGATCAATCCAGAGAAGTCCAGAGCTGCACTGCAATCACTAGATCCGTTTCTAAACTCTAAATCTTTGCATCTATGATTTATCTTTTTTACATATTGAGAAGTGTGTGTTATCTGCTGTATTTTACACACACACTGTCTCCTGTACTTTAACTGGAGGATCTGTAAATCCTCACTCAAACTCTTGCATCGTTTATTTCCCACTGGGATAGTGGTAGAGGTCGTGTGTGACCTGGACAACTGGTTTGCTATTGTTTTTGTTCCCACGGATAACAGTGGTAGAGGTCTTGGACCTGGACAGTTGTATACTGTTGTAATCCCCGATCTAGGGTGTGGATAACATTTATATAAAGTTTTTAGAGGACTAAGTCTCAGCTTGAGACTGATCCTCTTGGTTAAACATGCTATTCTTATTTAGTTTCAAAGTTATTTTTATTCTGCTGCAAACTACTTTAAAACAGAAAATTGTTTTAAAGTCACCTTGATAATTAAACTCGCAAGTGTTTATATTAGTTTTAAATCAGTAAGTTAGTTTCAAAAGTTAATAAATTCTTTTGATATGATTAACTGGGAAATAATAAATCATTTTAGAACTTAACCGAACCTTTATTTTGATATAAATTCACTACAGTTTAATTCTGTGTTTTATTTGGGGGATTTTAAGACAAAGTTTTTCAACAGAAATTTTAATTGGAACTCAATTCACCCCCCTCTTGAGTGTCCACTCCAACCAAAAATACATATAAAATATTCTGGTTCAACCATAAAAATGCTATCATTACCATATCTTAAGGTAGAAATGAAGGAAGAGAGCATGTCGTTTTTGAAGGTGATAAATTAACACCTCATGAACAACGTTCTCTTTAATAAAATAAAAGGACAAGGGAAAGGGTGTAGGGTGATATAATATCCCATTAGAATAATAAAATTATAGTATATGTATAATAATGGAGTTGAAAATTTTTTTTGGATGAAGATATGTGGAGAGAGATCAAGAAATGAACTTGAACTTGAAAGGGAATTAAAGGAGAAGTGGGAGGGAAATTACCACTTAAATCCTTCTCTTGAGAACCACTTTAAGGGCCTAATCTTGGCCTTTTGTTGAGACCAGAAGCTCTTGGATGTGGGGAAGGGACTAGGGGAGATTATTGGGCAGAGCTTAAACAATTCTTGAAGCATTAGAGGTGTGGTTTGGCAAGACGAGGGAGAGGGATTATTTATACATGAAGATGGAGGTGTTTTTGGTATAAAATATTAAATAAAATAATATATCAAGAGTTAGACTTGTAATAGTAGTTTTTTGACATCCTAAATCATATATTAATATAATATAATTTTTTTAGGCTTTAATTCTTCTTTGTAATTCGAATTCATTAATTTATTAAAAGAAAAGTGAATGAAAGAGAAAAAGATACTTTAAGAAATCACTTTTTGACTTTAGGCTTTGGAAAGTTTTTTTTAGGTTTGAGAATTGGATTTATTGTATTTTAAGGAACCATTTATGAGATTTAATATAATTTGGCCGAAACTAAAGTTCTATAATGTTTATGTCATCATTACATCATTAATGATGCAATTTAGTATACACTGATTACGCGAAAAACTGTTTTTTTACTATTCACCTGAAAATTGATGTATTTCAGAAAAAACCAAAAATTTACCCCTACTATTTTTCGACATGTAGAATCCAAAAATGACGTCCATTTCTCAAAAATAATTTTCTAAATATTATAAAATTAATATTTAATTAAAATCATAATAAGATTAAAACAGATTTTGTAATGCTTTCAAAAATTACATAGGGTCTTATAAAATTATCTAATAACTATAAGAAATTGATTCAATAATTTATGAATAAATTTTAGGGAAATAAACATTCTTTTAAATTAATTAATTATAATTTATTATTTATGACTTAAAAAATACCAAAATGTTTACGAAGGTCAAATTGTCACTTTCTAAGATGACTAAATTTTATTTAATTATATATAGGTAATGTTACTCTTATATTGGATGATTTACTACTCATAAGGGTCATATTACTATTCATAAGGGTTTGTTACTATTCATAAAGGCAGGTCACTATTCACCAAAAATTATTTTTATTTCATTAGACTCCAAAAATCATCTTGAACATAACTGTGTATGTCAGATTTTCAAAATTCCAAACACTAAAGTGACAAACTTATGTTTAATGGTCACTTATCACTGAGTAGTTCATTATGTTGTGATTTCATGTTAATATATGACATATTTATAAGAAGGGAATTTACATTAAAAATATTTGGGTTGTTACATTCTTCCCCCCTTAAGAAATTTCACCCTCGAAATTTTACTTTAAACAAAAATAGGTGAGGGTACTTCTCCCTCATTACTTCTTCTAGTTCCCAAGTTGCCTCCTCAAACTTATGGTTCCTCCACAACACTTTGACAAGATGGGTTGTCTTGTTTCATAGAACCTTATCACTTCGGTCCAGAATCTTTACTAGTTTCTCCTCATAGGAGAGATCATCTTCCAGCTGCACCACCTATGAGTTTAGTACATCTGAGGGGTCTGGTAGGTACTTCCTTAGTAGTGATACATGAAACACATCATGAACTTGAGCCATATTTGGTGGAAGTTCTAGATGATAGGCCATGACTCCTATGCGGTCAAGGATCTCTAAGGAGCCAATATACCTTGGGCTTAGCTTCTCTTTCTTCCCAAATCGCTTGAATCTCTTCAATGGAGATATTCGAAGGAAGACTTTATCTCCAATGTTGAACTCCAAGTACCTTTGACGGTTGTCAGCATAGCTTTTTTTCTGACATTGAGCATATTTGATGTGTTTTTGGATGACTTGTACCTTCTCAGTCATCTCTTGAACAAGATCGGGCCCATGTAGCTTTCTTTCTCCAACTTTATCCCAAAAGGTTGGAGTTTTACATCGCTTCCCATAAAGTGCTTCATACATAGCCATCTGAATACTCGAGTGGAAGCTATTGTTGTATGAGAACTCAACCAATGGGAGATGCTGATCCCAAACACCTTTGAATTCGAGTGAGTAGGCTTTTAGCATATCTTCATGTGTTTGAATAGTCCTTTCAGACTGGCCATCAGATTGGGGGTGATAGGTGGTGCTGAAATTTAATTCAGTACTCAAAGCATGTTGAAGGCTCCTCCAGAATTTAGATGTGAACCTTGGATCACGGTCAGAGACAATTGAGAGTGGAACACCGTGTAGTCTCACCACTTCTTTCACATATATCTTTGCAAGTTGATCAAGCGAGAGATCTTCCCAAATAGCAATAAAATGGGTAGTATTGGTGAGTCGTTCAACCACAACCCATATCACATTATTTCCCTTTGACGTCTTCAGGAGACCCGTGACAAAGTCCATAGTAAAATTTCACCATTTCCACATGGGTATAGTCAATGGTTGCATCATAGCCTTGGACTTTTGTCACCCAGCTTTAATTTGCTAACATACCAAGCATATGGATATATATTCCGCAATCTCCTTCTTCATGTTATCCCACCAGAAGTGTTCTCGAAGATCATGGTACATCTTGGTACTCCCAAGATAAACAGAGAAAGTTGAGCTATGTGCATTATCCAATAGATCATTCTTTTTCCCAGGAGATGAAGGAACACAAATCCGCGTTCCAAATCAAATCACACCATCATCATCGATATGGAACTCTTTCATCTTTCCTTCCATTACTGTATTCACACTCTTTTTTATCTCCACATCATCCCTTTGTGCATCCTTAATCTTCTCCAGGATAAATGGTTGCGTAATCATTTGGGAAAGGTAGGATGTATCCCCTTCCTTTAAGATTCCCAAATCCATCCTTTGCATATCCATGAAGATAGGGTCTTTCTCAATCCTCAACATGGATAGAGTAGCAAGTTCTTTTCTGCTTAGAGCATCAGCTAACTTGTTTGCCTTTCCAAGATGATAATGAATAGGGAAATAGTAATCCTTGATTAGCTCTAACCATCTCCTTTGACTCATGTTGAGATCCTTTTCTGTGAATATATACTTTAGGCTCTTGTGGTCAGTGTATATGTCACACTTCTCACCATAAAGGTAGTGCCGCCAAGTTTTCAAGAAAACAATCACGGTTGCCAGCTCTAGATCATGCATCGGGTAGTTCTGCTCATGGATCTTCAACTATCTTGAGGTGTAGGATATCACATTATCATTTTTCATGAGTACACAACCCAAGACATTCTTTGAAGAATCACTATATATCACAAAACTTTCTCCACTTTTCGGTAGTGTGATTATAAGTGCAGTGATCAGCCTTCTCTTTAGCTCCTTGAAGCTTCCCTCACATTCTTCCGTCCAAACATACTTTACCACTTCCCTTGTTAACTTAGTTAGCGGGCTTGACAATCGTGAGAAGTTTCTCACAAAATGTCAGTAGTACCCAGAAAATCTAAGAAAACTACGGATTTCTGTGACACTATAGGGCCTGGGCCATTCCTCAATCGCATTTGTCTTTGAAGGATCCATAGAAATTCCCTCACTTCTGATCACATGTCCCAAGAATGCAACTTTATTCATAAAAAAGTCACACTTTCTGAACTTGGCATACAACTTCTCCTTTATTAATGTCGCCAGCATGAGTCTTAGATGTTCTTCATGTTTCTCCTTGCTCTTGGAGTAGATGAGAATATCATCGATAAACATTACCACAAATTTGTCAAGGTAATGTCTAAATACTATATTCATAAAATCCATGAAGATTTTAGGGGAATTAGTAAGTCCGAAGGGCATCACCAAAAACTCATAGTGCCTATACCTTGTATGGAAGGCAGCCTTCTGAATATCTTCCTTCTTCACATTACTTGATGATATCCAGAATGAAGATCCACCTTTGAGAAGTATTGAGCTCCTCTCAACAGATCGAACAAGTCATCAATCCTAGGGATAGGATACTTGTTCTTTATAGTAATCTTGTTGATTTCCCGATAATCGATACACAGCCTCATTGTTCCATCCTTCTTATTCACAAAGAGCACTGGCACACCCCAAGGTGATGCACTAGGGCATAGGAAACCTTTGTCCAAATTCTCTTGTAGCTTCTTCTTTAACTCCTCCAGTTCGATAGGATCCATCCTATAGGGGAACTTTGAGATAAGAGTAGCTCCGGGTATGAGTTCAATTGAGAAATCTACCTCACGATCCAGGGGAATTCCAGGTAACTCTTTGGGAAATACATCGCTGTATTCCCTCACGATGGGCATTTCCTCAAGGTTGGAACTTTACTTTGACTCAACCATTTGGGTGAGGTATGCTTCTTCATAGGGAATCAACACCCACACCATTGAAGGATTTTTCAAAGGAGATTCATGATCTTCCTTGCATTTGTAGAGAAGCATGGGATGGTTCGGAATATGAAAAGATATTTTCTTTTCTTGACAGTTGATATGTGCTCTATATAATGTGATCCAATCCATTCCCATTATAGCGTCGAATTCCACCAAGGGAAGTATTACGAGATTTTCTGAAAGAATCTTCCCACATACGCCAATAGGAGAAGTGTAAAACACTTGGGTTGCAATGATTGCACCACTTGGTGTTTTTAAATATATCTCTACTTCATGGTTTCAGGGCTTTGATTATATAGTTCTAGCAAACTTGCAAGATATAAAAGAATGCGTAGAACCAGAATCAAATAATTTTTTTTCAATTATTGAGTGAATAGGAAGTGTACCTTGTACGACTTCATTATCATGCTCCAACTCTATAGTAGTGATGACATAAGCATTCCCTTGTTCCTTTGGATTTGGTGGTTGTTGACGCTGATTACCCTCGAGAGCTCGAGGTTTAGTTCACTGTTTTGCATAGTGCCCTAGCTCCTTACAGTTGTAGCATTGAACCATGAACGGTTCTCTCCTTTCATCAGCTACATTCTCCTTCCTTTTCATGTCTTTTCGACACTCTTCAGAATGGTTTCCTTCTTTCCCACAATTGAAGCATTTCCCCGTCCCTTTGAGGTAGTTCCCATTGTGCAACTTCTCACATTTTTGGCATGTGGGTCGTTGATTTTTCTTCCCACCTTTGTCATTAGATCCACCAGCTTGAAAATCCATCTTTCTTTTCTTATCACCATAACCATGGGACCATTCTCAAAACTCTATCTCCACTTTGAGAGCACACCGACCAACTCCTTCATATGTCCCAATGTCTCGAATTGCAAGATCCTTTCTATGGTGTGGTTTTAATCCACTAAAGAATCTATCAATTTTTCTATTATTGTTGATAACAAAACCTGAAGCATACCTTGCGAGCCTTGTGAAATTCTCTTCATAGGTTGTGACAGATTCTCCTTCTTTTTTTGAGCTCTATGAATTCTCTCTCCATCTTCATGTGAAGAGTTCGTGGGAAATACTTATTAAGAAACATTATCTTAAATTCTTCCCATTCCATATCTTCAATTTCCACCCTTTTCTTGGTGTTCTTAATCAAAGTCCACCATTGATAGGCTTCTCTATCTAGATGATAAATGGCTCGAGTCACCTTCTCCATCTCAGAACAGTGAAGAACAGGAAAGATATTCTCCATGGAGTTGACCCATTGTTCCGCAACTAGTGGATCAGAAGATCCACTAAACGTCGGTGGTCGTTACCGCATAAAACATTCGATTGCCAGTTTCTCCCTCTTTGGCGATGGAGGGAGTTCCCCATTATTATGGTTATTGTTAATAACCTAAGATAATTGGGTAAGAATTACCATGAAGTTTTTAACTCCACCTCCCAAATCATTGGGTATGTTGTTCTGGAAATCGTTGCATTATCCCTCGCATGAGTTGTTTTCCTGATTTCTCCTGGTTCCCACCATTTTCTAAAACAGAAAAGTTAGAACAAAACATAATTAAACAAGTCATGAATAACTTATTCATTTAAAAAATTATACCAAAAAGATAACATATTGTATCCCTAGGTAAATACTCTTGTGTGCATTTTTGCACTTAGTCTCATGCTAGAGGTTTTCTCTAGGATTCACTAATCCTAATTCCCAAATTAACTAAACCTTGTCTTTGATACCAACTATAGCAACCCGACCTTTTCATACATTAATATTACATCCTTTAAAAGATAAAAAACATAATACTATTACATATAGAGTATCCAAAAGCTTAGTGTCTTGGGAAAACTAGGACCATATATAACAAATACAACATCTAGCATAAACATTTATTTAATTCTTCTTATCTAGATTATAGTGGCACTTGTCCTCTCCTTAGTACATGTAGCCACCTGAGGATAGACAATAAAAGGGGTGATCTAGAAGCCCATTAAGAGGATATATAAGAACAATATAGAATGGGGTGAGCATAATCATAACATAGGTAAAAGATCATGAACATGAGAGAAGCATAAATAAAAGACTTGAAATGTGGCAATTAATAAAAATGAAACATCATGTCTTAGTGGTTAACTACAACACATACTTGTGAACCAAGTTATAATCTTGTTCACACATAATTTGACATTTAATAATGAGATTTATAACTTTACCCAATGCATTGGAGTGCTATATAATTCCAGGCGCACTCGTCACATTTAAACATTCATATTGCGCTATATAATTACGGGCGCCCGTGTAAAATCATAACATTATCATTTATCATGCATGCCACAATGAAAATATAACATAAATGAACATAACTAACCCAATAAAAGGAATGAATTTTATCTCATAAGAACACATTTGTAAACTTTGGGTTCCCAAAAGAAAAAGGGAACAACATACTTGATACAAGAACCATCAACCTTGAATGAGAGGTAAAAGTTGAGTTCTTAAGAGAAGAGTTCTTTTGGAAAACATTTGTATTGACATAAACTTCATTAGAAAAAATTTATATACCAGAAAATGGAATAAAATAATGAAAAAATGATCTTTAAGGAGTGACCATATCTAAAATTCAGTGAAAGAGGTATAACCCGATGGAAGAAAATTGGGTTCGAGATTTCCCCTTACCTTGTACCCGAATGCTTCCTTCTCTTTAATGTCCTATATAATGACATTTTATTCATTAATTAGAAATCCAGAACAATGTGTACATTAATAGGGTTTATTCTGGTTTCATTATGTCATATTATCTTCTTTTGGATGATATATAGAATTTAAAAAACATTGTTCGGGGATGTTCGTTTTTATGGATTTTCTTGGGTGGTTCAATTGTATTCTTAAATTGAAGTTTGGGTAGATCATGGGTAAACATAAAGAAATGATATTACATGTTATTAGTGATATTATAAGAGCCTGAATGATTTTTTAATGAATTATATTAGATACGTGTGGTTTAATCATTAGATAAGAATTAAATGATGATTATTTGGGTTAATTTGAGTGGTTTTTGGATCACAATGAACTTGTTTTAACTTTTCACTTAGTAATATGGCCATAGGTTATTTCCAGAACATAAAATAGAACATAATACATATAAAATATTCTTTTTCATCCATAAAAATGGTTTCATGACCAGATCTGAAGGTACAAATGGAGGAAGAGAGCATGTCGTTTTTGAAGGTTATAAATTAACACCTCACGAACAACGTTCTCTTTAATAAAATAAATGAAATAAAGAAAGGGTGTGGGGTGATATAATATCCCATTAGAATAATAAAATTACATTATATGTATAATACTATAGTTTTAAAACAATTTGGATGATGATAGGTGGGGAGAGATCAAGAAATGAACTTGAACTTGAAAGGGAATTAAAGGAGAAGAGGGAGAGAAATTACCTCGTAAATCCTTCTCTTGGGAACCTCCTTAAGGGCCTAATCTTGGTCTTTTGATGAGACTAGAAGCTCTTGGACGTGGGGTAGGGACTAGGGGAGATGATTGGGCAGAGCTTAGACAATGCTTGAAGCTTGAGAGGTGTGGTTTGGCAAGAGGAGGGGGAGGGATTATTTATACATGAGGAGGGAGGTGTTTTTGGTATAAAATATTAAATAAAATAATATATCAAGATTTAGACTTGTAATATTAGTTTTCTGACATCCTAAATCATATATTAATTTAATATAATTCTTTTTAGGCTTTAATTATTCTTTATAATTCGAATTCATTAATTTATTAAAAGGAAAGTGAAATAAAGAGAAAAAGATACTTTACGAAATCACCTTTTTGACTATAGGCTTTGGAATGTTTTTTTTAGGTTTGAGAATTGGGTTTATTGTATTTTAAGTAACCATTTTTGAGATTTAATATAATTTGGCTGAAACTAAAGTTCTATAATGTTTATGTCATCATTACATCATTAATGATTCAATTTAGTATACACTGATTATGCGAAAAACTGTATTTTTTACTATTCAGCCGAAAATTGAAGTATTTTAGAAAAAACCCAAATATTTACCCCTACCATTTTTCGATGTGTAGAATCAAAAAATTAAGTCCATTTCTCAAAAATAGTTTTCTAAATATTTTTTAATTTAATATTTAATTAAAATCATAATAAGATTAAAACTGATTTTATAGTGCTTTCAAATATTACATAGGGTCTTATAAGATTATCTAAAACCTATAAGACATTGATTCAATAATTTATGAATAAATTTTATGAAAATAAATATTATTTTAAATTAATTAATTATAATTAATTATTTATGACTTAAAAAATACCAAAACGTTTACTAAGGTCAAATTGTCACTTTCTAAGATAACGAAATTTTATTTAATTATCTATAGGCAATGTTACTCTTATATTGGATGATTTACTATTCATATGTGTCATATTACTATTCATAAAAATATGTTACTATTCATAAGGGTAGATCACTATTCACCAAAAATTATTTTTGTTTCATTAGACTCCAAAAATCATCTTGAACATAACTGTGTATATCAGATTTTCAAAATTCCAAACACTGTAGTGACAAACTTATGTTTAATGGTCACTTATCACTTAGTAGTTCATTATGTTGTGATTTCATGATAATTTATGAAATATTTATAATAAGGGAATTTCCATTAAAAAACTTTGGTTCGTTACAATATTACTCATTAATAATAATATTAACTTCTAAGGATCAATACACATGCCCTAAAATAAGAACATTCAATGACACATATAAATGTGGATTTCCTACTAGCGGGTCTCATTCTCATAATATCCTATATTTTATATTACAAAGGCTGCATACCATGAGAATGTGATTCAATGTTATATGATTCACCACCAATGATATCCTATATCATTTGTGACCCTAAAATTATTTCATCTAGATAAAGAACATATATTTAGGAATATTGTCATGGCACTTCTGGGTTATCATCATAGCGGGAAACTTCACTGAAATTTCAATACGATTGCTTCTCTTAAGACATTATCATATACTATTTTATTCATTATAATATTCATTATGTGATAAAAAGTTTATTAATATTCAAAATTTGAATAGAAATTATCAAAAAGTATACATAAGTCCGTTCTAGTTCACCAACTCCAACAGACTCCCACTTGCACTAGAGCCAACTGCTAAAAACCTTTAGTCCACTAGATCTAAAATGAAAATATTGATTCTACTAATATAGGAACATAGTAAAGGGGTATGAAAAATTTTATTTTGTGTAAAATATACTTACTAAAAATTTTCCCTTTGAGAAAAATCACTCAAGAGGTGATATGTGTAGAGTGTGTGCATTGTTCATTAGTGTGAACTTGGCTCTTTTGTAAGAGACACCACGGATGTGTTAAAAAAATAAAATATGATAGGGTATTAAATAATAGGTAATACATCAAGATCATAGACAAAGTTTCATTTCCAAATTAATTCCTTGGATGTATCAAAAGGCGATATATACTCAAACTCCACTTTAGAAATAAAAACAACTAGCTACTTGAACTCTTCTAGCTCACTACTCATCCATTGAGACTGGAAATATATTCTGAATATGAATTCATATCATTCTAATATATTTCAAATATTTAATAAATATAACCCAGGATTAATATCTCATTTTATCCTCCATACACTAGGAATATATCCTTAGTTCTTCTCAGATACTTAAGGATATCCATTACAACAAATAGATGATATTCTACAAGATCATATTAATATCTTCAAACCGTGTTCAATGAGAAGGAAAAATAAAGTCTAGTACATAACACCATATATATGATTTATCCTATAAAAAAACATATGGTATCTTACTCATTATATATTTCTCCTATTGGTTCTAAGGACACAATTTCTTAGAAAATGTAAACCATGTTACACTAAAACCAATCCCCTCTTAGATTTTTTATAATAAACATATTTAATATATATTCAATCTATGTACATTAAATTAGTAAAATAATCCTCTTGGATTGATCAAGTATGATGTTGATCCATATAATATAGGATATTAAACCTAATTCATTTATGGAGAAACAATTGTTTAACCAGTCATTAACAGACAGTAAGACTGGTTTTTCATTTCCAATAAGTAAAATGTCATCAAAATATACTGCTAGGATAATGACTACATTACCACTAAAAAAGTTATAAACAAATGGCTCATATTCATTATTATGAAAAAAATTCTTTTATATCTTCATCAAATCAAATTTTTCATGACTTGGATGTTTCATTTAGTCCATAAATAGATCTCTATAACTTGAAAATCTATTTGACATCACATGGAGTCACAAACCCTTCTAGTTTCAGCATATATTAATCTTCCTAAAAGTTACCATTAAGGATATTATTTTTGAAATCCATCATCCAAATATCACAGTCCTGGGAAGATATTTTAGAAATTATATTTTTTATGGATTTCAATGTGGAAAGTTGTTAAAATGTTTAATCATTTTCAATATATTGATGTTGTTTAGAACCTTTATCCACTAGCCTTTATTTATAGGTATTTAATTTACCTTCTATTTGAAATTTACTCTTGAATTCCCATTTTCTACCTATTGGATTTATATAAAGTGGTAAATCATCCTCAACCCATACTTGGTTTTGATATATGTAATCCATTTCAAAATTCATGGATTCTTTCCATCTTGATGTTTATGAGATATCTATTTCCTCTATGTAGGAGATAGGTTCATCATTGTTAACCAATGTTGAGTCTCCATATTCATTGACTAGATAATAATATATATATATGGTCATCTTAACTCTCTAGTGTTCCTACATAGTAATTGTGTTTCAAGAACCAATTATTCAATGGGGACTTGTGGAATTTGTTCTTGTACCAACACTTATGTATCTTGAGAATCAACATCATCGAAGTAAATCTGGATCCCACTAGAATTTTTAAAGATGTTATCCCTATTAAGAAATATAGAATGTCTGGAGATAATAATTTTATTATTTTATGGGTTTTATAGATAGTTTACATTTGTTTCCTTAGGATACACAAAAAAGATACACTTTGTGCCCCAAGGTTCTAGTTTGTTTTCTAAGAAGGCCTTAACAGACAACTCGCAACCCCATACATGTGTATGTGACAAATGGGTTTCTTTACACTCCATAACATGAATGGAATTCCATTTTTTTAATTGGAAATCAATTTAGTGTGTATACCACTATTTTTAATCTATATCTCCAAAATGATAATGTATGTTTTGGATGAATCATCATAGACATACCATGTATAACAAGGAATGGTTTCTCATTTAACTAAGAACCTTCCCTCTATGGTCTGTATGATGGAGTGAGTTAAGAAATAATCCCAAAATATCATAAAAATTAAATAATAGTTTTGTTAAGATATTGACCACCTTGATCCAATAGAGGTTTCTTTATATTATTTCAAAGTTGATATTATCCTCCATTCTTGAATTATTGGAATTTATCAAGGGACTTGGAATTTTACCTCAGTAAGTCGACATATCCATATCTACACAAGTAATTATTTAATGTTAGGAAATAAGAATTGACACCTATACCATCTATAAGAAATGATCTAAACACATTAGTCTATATCTATCCTAGAAGCTATATAGCCCATTCACCCTATCCATTGAATGGTAGTTTTGGCCATTTTTCCTTGTAAATAGGCATGAAATATTTCAAGTGGTTTTAGATTAAAAGAGTATGAATAACCATATTTTTATAGATTTTTTAAAATATTTGTTTAACCTAACCAAGCTAGTTATGTTATATCTAGGTTTTATATTATTCATGTGGACCTGACTCACTATATATTTAGAATAATTTATTTTTATAAATAATTTCATAAATACCCCTATTTAAATGATCCATACCACAAAATATGTTGTGTTTATAAAAAACAATATTTTCAAAATTAAAAATAAAACTATCTATATCTAGAAAGAATATAGAAATTATGTTCTTGGTAATAGTTGGTACACAATAACAATATCCTAAAACCAATATCATTACTATTGGAAATGAAGGGTGGTAGTCTCCGATGGATAGAGCATCCATCCTCCTGCCATTAGAATCTAAAAAATACACATATCCTTTATAAATATTTTAAAATATACTTAGTTCATGAATTTGGATATATATATATGTGTCTAAAAAAAAGAATTCGGGTTTTTTCATGCCTATGTAACATCCCATCCCTCACACATATTCATGGGAAGAGGTGGTGGGTGATACTAGGCCTTAGGTGAAATTCCAAAGACACTAAAGGCTAGAAATAAATTTGAAGGGATTCATAAGAAATTGGGGGATGGTTTAACCTTTGAAAAAAATATCCATAACAAAAAAACCATAATATGATGAATGAGTATAAAATTTAACTAAAAGGTAAACCTAACCAAACCAATATATATCAGAGAACAATGAAGAATCCAACAAAAAAACAAAAAATACATGGAAGACATCAACTCAGTAACTCCAAACCTAATACAAGATCCAAATACACAAGCCATGACCATGGTATCATGTTGATTATCTAAAAAAATGAGATACATTTCCTTTACCTGTGCCTCTATATACAACATCTGTAAACACATGAAAGTTTCCAAGTAAGGGGCGAGTATAAAACTTCATATGATTTATAAAATTAATTCCTAACAGAAGCCACTAGTGTATATTATGTTAGAACATTTATACAAAATAGTTTAAATAATATTTATCCATTTTATATCAAATCATAAAATTGTTTTCCAAACCAAACAGTTTTCCTTGGAAAGAAAACAAACAAGTATTTAAACCATTTCACAGTTTCATTTGAAATACCCTATACATAACTCGATACATCCGCACATGAATTCCTAGGGGACAATTAAATAATAATGAGGGGCCTCTCATCGATCTACCAAATCATCACAAGGTAACCATATAACATGTTACCCAATGGAACTTTCCCCTTCCATAGGGAAACTACAAAGAAAATGAATTCACGCCAATCATGTATGCCCACAACATGCCAAATAATTCCAATCCGTTTCAATTAAACGTCTATTTTAATGAAAACAATTCCATAAAAATTATTACATTAAACCATTTTCTAGGGAACAAATCAAGTGCACTGTTTTAAATCATTCTTCTAAAATTATAACTAAAGAGTTTTCCATCGAACCATCCAACATCAATCATTTCACAAAACCATAACTTTATATTATTTCCACCAAATCCCACTTTTTTACTATATATTCAATAAATTAAATTAATTTTAAATAAATACTTCAATTTTTAAATAACAAGAAAAAATATTTAATTCACCTACCTCTCAATATTTGATGAAAATGAATAACAACATAATAATATCCAAAAACTGACTTTAAAATCCATTAATCATCCTTAGATCTTGTTAAAATTAAATAAAATAACCATATATTTTAATGATTAGAATCACACAACATTAATATATCCTAGAAGGATTAGATCCATTAATCCAAGAGAAAGAAGAAGAATAAAACTAAGGAAAATGATGAAGTACAATCACTTACCAACAAATCTATCATCCAAATTACCCAGATTTGCATCAGAATTTCTCTTGGGTCAAGAGTAGTGGTCTAAAAAGCATAGGGACAAAGCCTAATTAGGGTTATGACCTGATTAGAGGGAAAATAATAATATTAAGGTGTAAATTAATTTAGATCCATGCTTTTAGGATCTAATTTTTAACATTTCATAGTTAGGAAAACCATACGCTATCCATGCACCATCAACTACCTCCAAACCCACATCTCATGGTCAGATAACATTTTTAGACAAACCATGAACCATCCATGAAATACTCCTTTGTCCATCCTTTCATGTTTTCTCCTCGGTAGCCACATGGTTTGGCCAAACCATATGTGTAACCATACACCTACCTAGTGACCACTATTTCAGTTTCATGGTTTCTTGGATGGAATTTTATAGTTTCTTCTAACCATTATCAAACAATACACCTCCATAAATCCCCAAAAACATTACAAAATATACTTTAAAACTCTAGAAACTTATCCCAATTACATTATATACTTAAAATACACAAGTAAACGGTTAAGTACTTAGAACTAGGGGTGGAAAATTCTCCCCACCATTGGTCTTTCCATCCCCTGAAAGTGGAAAACACCATTTCGATGACATATTTCAAACCATTTCTTGAACATTTCCTTATCACACTATAAATTCTGTTCCTAAATCTAAACATGCTTCCATAAAACCCACAATAGAATGATGATCTTCCCATGCAAGACTTTCTCTTTTCTATCCATGATCCACACCCATACATGAAATAATGAAGCATTATGATATATGTCAATGTGATACCATAAAATAACATGGTCAAGATCTGGTTGATACTTATTCAATTGAGATATATGTGTTAATTATGCACTAAAATGAGCCTTGGTGGAAAATACAACCAATATGGCCCACACCTACCCATTCAAGTATCTCAAAATTAACTATGTATTGAGGAGATAACTTTACATGACTTCTAAAAGGATGATTACAGAGCCATATAGAGATTCTAAATAATATATTATCACTCAAATAAATTGAAAACGATCATTGATAATGATTCAAATATAATTTAAGATTTCTCTGAGCCATCTCCATCCTATTTCTAATCAATTTAATCTTTTATGTTTTCTACTATCACATATTTATACCTAACATAGCTATGAAAAACTAGTTAAACCATAAAATAATTCAGAATAATCGATATGTATCAAGGATTGATAATTTTTGTTATTAAAGAACTCCACTAATGGTATTTGATCCTCCAATTATCCACCAAAATCAATTACAAATTCTCAAAGAATGTAATCCAATGTTTTTATGGTTCGTTAAAATTTTCCATCCATTTTTGGATGATATGCTTTACATATTGTAAATTTAGTCCCAAGGGATTAATATAACAATTTCCAAAACATGAGAAATAATAGTCAAATCTCAGTCCAATACTATCAAAATTTGTACGCCATGCTATTTTACCATTTCATGGATATAGATTTCTTACAACTCTTCCGCCGTATTTGATTCAACAATAGTGATGAAATAGGTTGACTTTGTGAGATGATCCATGATCACCCATATGGTATCATGTTTCCAAACCATCCATAGAATAACTATTACTAAATTCATAGCCATCCATTCCTACTTCCACATGGGAATTGGTAAAGACTGCATTATACATGTTGGTCACCAGTGCTCTACATTAACCGACTAACAGGTTAGTAATCTCATAAAAATCTCAGCTTCTTTTATTTCCATGCCAACACAATAAAATTTATATTTTAGATACTTATACATATTTTGTATTCTTATATGAATATACCATCTCAAATGGTTGTGAGCATCAATAATATGCCTAGGAAAATCCATAGGTATGCCCATCCCATATAAAAAAACACAACATTGATCCTCTATCATGATTCCATCCCTCAATTATCTCTACACTATTAAGTTTTCACCTAAAAGAAATAGATTCAAAATTAGATGTCTGTGACTCTTCATCATTCGAAACCAAATTAGGATCAAAAGAAACTAAAAAGAAACCCATAATACTACCTCTGTCATCATAATCTAAGTTCATGCCTTCTATCACCTATGTTAGTTTCCATTGATTAGAAGCCTATTTCCATATGTGACTATATGAATTTATTTTTAACAAATTTTCCACTAATTTTATTTTAATCCTTGCATGCATCAAGACAAATTAAAACATTTTATGTTATGTCATCCATATTATTTGTATAAAATTAAAATATATTTGTGAGAAAATGTGTTTCAAGATCTTTTGATCCATAAACACCATAAATTTCTCTCCAATTAGATAATGATTCCAATTATTCAAAGCATATATGAAAAAATATAATTATAAAGCATGTGTTGTGTAGTTATTCTCATGAAACCATAAATATAATGATCCATATGAAACTACATGATCTCCCTACATGAGATCACACCCCAACTAAGATCCCAAAGTATCACAACTCACCATATAACATTGACCAAATATCGACAATATCAAGACCGATGTTGATTTAATAGATATTTAAACTCTTGAGAAGATTTCTAAAATTAGTCATTCTATTGGAATGAAACATTTTTCCTTTTAAAAGATACCATTGGTGAAGATAGTAGTGAAAATTTATGAATAAAATGTCAGTAATAACCAACCATGCCAAAGAAACTGAATATCTCAAAGACATTATTTGGTCATTTCCAATAGATTAATGACTCTACCTTTTTTCGATCCTCATAAACACAATTTTCAATTATAGAATGGCCAAGGAAATGTGCATCTTGTATCCAAAAATGAAACTTTAAAAATTTTGCATATAAAAGATGATACTGAAAGGTACCCAATACTATCGCCAAGTGTTTCCAATTCTCAACATTTCTGTAGGAATACACTATAATTTCATCCACAACAAACCACAAAAATATTCCATATACCTTTGAAATATCAAATTCATCAATTCCATAAAGACATCTACTGAATTTATAATACCAAATGAAATAAACACATACTTTTAATGGCCATATATACTCCTAAAGGCTGTCTTCAGAATATCCTCCTTTTATGACCATAGTTGATGGTATCCTAACCCTAATTCAATTTTATAGAACCAATGTGTTCCCCTAAAATAATCAAAAAGGTCATAAATACGTGGAAGAGGATACCAATTATTTATAATAACATGATTAATATTACTATAATCCACATAAACCTGAATAGTTTCATCCTTATTTTTCACAGACAAAACTGGTGACATACTGGGATAAATGAACCCTTTTATTTCGAAATTTTCTGACAAGACATTCAATTTTCTTAATTTTGTATGTTCCATCCAATAATATGAAATAGATAGGATGGTCCATGGTGAAAGATCAACAGTAAACTCCACTTATCTTTGGGGTGGAAACCCTAAGAAATTATCAAGAAAAACATCAGGTAACTGGTCAATTTTTTTTAGAAAATCACTATTCTCAATCTCATCCCCAGATTCTAAGTTCCAAGTTTCTATCTAATATGAGACAGTTCCAACCACCAGTGAAAACAATTCTACTACATTTTCTTTCAGATTTTGGTATCCTCTAATGAGATACTTGATGCCATCATCAATTATAAAATTAAAATTTTGGTTATAACAGTCAATGTGATCTTTGAACATTGTAATCCAATACAAACCTTGGATTAAATCATAGAAATCCATTTACAACATAGAGAAACAACAAATAAATTTATCCCCATTGATAGTTATAGAACATGATTTGTACATGAAGGCTTGACATTCTCTTTGTCCAAGTGGTTTTTGATGTTTCAAAATAGAAGGAATCATATGGACATGAAAACCTAGAAGATCAAAAAACTAGAATAAATAAAAAAATTGTATATAGTTGTATCAATAAAATCATTCATTAGGGTAGAATTCAAAAGAATCATGCCACTCCTCTTCAAAGGTCTAGATTGATAATCCATGATCACTTTCTTTGCTACATATAATTTATTACTTATTTCACTCGGTCTTTCTTTCCATATTGAGATTGTGCAGGTTGAGGATTCATGGTTTTCCTAGTATCCCCATTACTAGCACTAGTGCATAAAGGGTTTTTTCACATTGGGTTTTTATGTTTTTTAACACAATTTTTTAGGAAATGCTTTTATAGGGGATATAATAAATAATAGTATTCATGCTGGTTACATAAAACCAAATTTATAAATAGGTTCTACCATTTTTGTTTCACATCGGTTATTAGATAACTGAAGTGAAAAACGAATTACCCACCATTTATCACATCAATTATTTTAAATAACTACCAAGATAAATTGGTTTTCACAGTTGTTATTGAATAATTGATATAGAAAACTATGTGTATTTTTTTCATGTTACTTTTTCAATAACAAAAATGAAAAACCAGTTTTTCAACCATTATCACATTGGGTATTGGATAACCAATGTGAAAAATAGTGTGAATATATTTTTCACGTCTCTTATCCAATAACTGACATGAAAAATAGTTTATTTATAATATAAAATTATTTATATCCTCCATAAATAGTATCTAGAAAATAGAAAAAATCTCCACTAATAGCCAAAAAACTACACAAGAGGTAGAAAATAGAAACGACAAAAAAAAATCCACCAAAATAAACATACCATTGAACATTCTAATAAATTAAAACTCAAGGTACATTGATTCTCTGCCCCACCAACTGTAAATAAAAAACAACACAAGAGGTATCAGGGAAGGCAACAAAAAATCTACCAATATACACATACAATTGAACATTCAAATAAATTAAAAACCAACCAAACCTTTAAATTGATTTTCCCATTCAGTTTTTAAATGTCTCAACTCATCTTCACTATATGAAATTTTTTCATCAAAAATATAAATAAATGATATAGATATAATTTGACATGAATTTTCAATAAAAAATATTAAATACTATGGAAATATTTATAAAAAAATATAACCTTATGAAACTTTGTAACTGTCTTAGTTGAAATTATTCCATACATGAATCTTAAAACATAATATCCACATTCAGTTCCACCTTGTTTTTATGACATTGTTTCAAAGTGATTTTATTTTAGAATAACATTTTTAATTAATATATCTAAAATTTAGTAAATGTAAATTATAATTCAACTTAGATTTTACAAATTGGATCTTGACGCTCATGGTGCTCTTCATTCTTGTCGTCTCTCTAAATAAATCTCATTCCCTATTTGAAAATAATATGAATATAGTAAATTTAATTCATTATAAAATAAATAATTATTAAAATAATAAAACTTACATGTTCAATATATTCTTAAAATTTTCTCTCACTTCACTATGGATAGATAATATCCAATACAATGTATTATCTTTTGGAAAAAATACCCAACATCCAATGACCACAGATATAAAAGAAAATATAAAATGAGTTGTTAATATGTTAAGTGATATATAATAGTTTTTTTGAAAAAATATCTCATATCTTTCAAGATATGGAAACATCCAACCCTGAATGATGAAATTATTCTAAAATCTTTCAGCTATATAAGATGGTCTTTGGGCATCATTATTTATTCTAGATATAGGATAAATAAACCATGGCTCCATAAATCTATATGTATCTATATTTTCATGATTTGTAAAAACCTTATATGGATACCTAATACAAATTAGACATAATTGTAAATTTTCAATAAATTAATGGAATGAAACTATTTTGTTAATCGACTTACATGGAAACAAATTGCATCACGTTGATGCCCAATTGATCTTTAGCTACAAGATCACTGATATCATTTTTTCAAAAGTCTCACATTCATTTCATTCCCCCTAAGTAGCATCATCAAATATACTATCATATACTCCTAATAACAAATTTGAGTATGTTCAAAATCAATCAATACCAATAGAATCTGTATCCGAAGTCACAAAACATTGAATTTTTTTTTCTATAAAGTGTTTCTTTAACATAAATGTATTAATGAAGAAGTTAATAAATATATGAATTTTAAAATTATAGAACAAATTTAATAAAAAAATGAAATTAAATATAACATATGTACATACCTCTATGGTAATATTTCAAAGTAGTTTAGATGGCCAAACCAAAAAATGACCGATATTTTTTCCAATTATACTCACTTCATCTGCAAGACATGATATTTTTCCTGATATATCAATAATATCCTATACAGTGACCCTACACTACTCTATGTCTATCTTGAAAGGATGAATGGTATCATTGATGTAATACAACATCCCTTATGCAAAAATATAGTGAGCATCATCAACAAAGAATTCATAGAAAATGGTAGTTGTGGAAGAGGGGGTGTTGGGATAGGATAAAGAGTGGTGTCCAGAAAAAATATGTGTGAGTAGGATAAGGAGGAGGAGTGGGATCTACAGCCAGATTTTGAGGAGTCAGATCGGCTGGCTGAAACTATCCTTTCATTTTTACAAATACCGCCTGTATAGAATCTATGATCCTATCCTCCATTATAACTTGAATATCCTAAACTTTGGTTTCCAAAGATTCTATTTTTTTATAAACATTTTCCTTTAAAGAAACTTCGGAATGTGGAACCACTTTTCTTACCGATACGCCTATCATATATACTCATACATGACCCAAATGTTGACCTTTCCAAATGTTGTACCTAAATATCCTACCTACCCCATGCAAAAAAGATCCCATGTGTGTTATGCTCTTCAAAATAATCCTGTATGGAATATTTGAAAAAATCTATAATGAATCACAATATATAAAAATTAGATTTTAATTCAATAAATAAATAAACATCTTACAATATTATCAGTTAAAACTCTTGACTCTTTAATAAGATATTTTTCTTTTTTCCCATTTGATCCCTCTTCCATTTATCATGTCTAGCAGGAGGAGGAGGGGAAACCTCTCCAGATCTGGATGACTCAACTCTCTGCTTTTGATGTTTTTCTTCTAGCAAGTGTTCTTCTAATAACGTATAACCTCCCCAAGATAAGATATGAGGGTATACATTTCTAGCTTGATGCTCTTGATGATATCTCATTAATTTATATAAATTAATAATTAAGAATAAATAAATAATTAACAAGATCATTGATATAAAAAATAATATAAAAAGGTAACATTTCACTTACTAAAAACTCTTCATGTCATCTACATTCAAGATTTTTTTCCATTTATATTCATCTATAAATTGATATATATCACATGTATTTTCATTCTGTCTATTCCCAAAAATGAACTTTTAGGTGAGGGATGATTTAAAATCCCTCCATCTCCTAGACTCTAATGGTATACATTTTCTCCTGACTTCTCTAGTGTTAGGTATATCATATGTCATCTGATAAGAAAGGGAAAAACATATATTACTATTAAAATATCAAGATATGTAAAACAATAACCAATAATCTTTCCAAAATGGTCTCCCACAATAGTGATAATTTCTCTTTATCAACACTTTACTGATCATCATACAAAATACTAATGTTTCTTTTAGCCTATACTGATAAAAAATTATCGAATTGTTTTTCATTTGAACCTATTGGGAAATCATTATCATTAAATTTCAATGGTATCCTCTATTCATAGGTATGGGAAACTAATATTTTCAGTAAACATGTGGTGCCTCGTTTTCCAACCCTTGAACTCCTTTTCCCCCCATGGAAGTAGATGTCTCTTGTAAAGAAGGATGAGGAGGCTCATTAACAGGAGCATGCATATGTTCCTCCCTATAGGGTATGAGTATGATCATATCTAGAAATATGTGGTGGATCAGAGGATTGATATATCATTATCCTACAAATCAAATAAACATAAATTAGTATAAAAATATACAAATCCAATAATTACCTGCAAAAGTAGATGAACAATTAACAATTATCAAAAAAATAGAAAAGTAAACTAAACATAACATATTTATTTTAATATTTATTATAGTTAACTAAAATGATAAAAATATTAATGAGATATGAAATGAAAAAATTTAATGCAAAATATTAATATTAATGAGAGATGAAATGACGTAGTAAAAATTCACCAACCTGATAAAGCATTTATACAAAAAGAATTATTTTATGATACACTCTTATACAATATATTTTGTTTTTATTTAAAATTTTAAATTTAAAATAATTGGTTTTCAATAAAATTATTTAATAGATATGCTACTTAAATGTAATAATAGAAAACTGGAAAAAAAATAAACTCATATAAACAAAAAAATTAACTTATTAGTTATAATATGTGTTTTAATAAAAAAATAAAAATAAAATATATAACTTATGAAATTTAGAAAGGTAAAACGTAAATAATGATATGTTACCAATAATGTTTGAAATTTACTGATGTCTGTTTTCCCAAATACCTTCATCATGATCATTCTGTATGGAACAAACCATGTCTTTGATGTGTTCATCAATATTATTTGTTAATCATTCCATGGATGTAGAGATCTCACATAAATCAGTATCTCTTTCATGTTTATCATCACCAACATACTATTATTTTCTTTTAAAACAATAGCCCACTGCATAATAGATTGATCAATAATATAATTTTTTTCATTTTATTCCATGAAAAAAGGATCATTTGTATAATCCAATTTATTCCGATTAACTAGTAAAATTCCAAATTCATCTGGTTAGAAACTGTTGTTATCGATAAAACATTTACAATTAAACAATAGAACTTGAAATATAATATAATCAAACCCCCATATTTTTTCAACGACTCTATAATATGTTGTGGATAAAGAAATTTGGTTTTTGTTTTTTGCACTTTAAAAATTCATTGCTTCTGCGAACAATGATACACTACTATTTTGAGCCACATTTATGTTATCCTGATCTTTCATATGAAAAGTATAGAAATTAATGTCATACCCAGAACATGTTATTAAATTTAAGCTTTGACTTCCCACTAACCATCTCATTGTTTTTGAGGCATATGGTTCACTGTATCTTTAAACCATGGATTTTTTTTTGTAATTCTCATTCAAAATCTAAATATGTTTCTTCTTTGGATAACATTATCTCAACTCATTATATAAAATGTTATATATGGTTTATAAACACATATTTTATTCATGATGTATAACTATACTTTCATTATATATTCACCTGTCAATGATTTTACATTCAAGAAATGAATCCCAATTCCCCAAAAATTAACTCATTCATGGAGAGATATAGTTAATATTATGCACTCCATGTTAGATAAATATCTTGTACAAAATTACACGACCTCTTAATAAATATACTTCACAATAATGGATGCTACTTGTCGATATGGATTCTTAACATACCCCTTTAATATCTTTATATAACTTTCAAATGGATACAACCAACATAGATATACAGCTCCACAAATCTTTATTTATTGCACCAAATGAACCATTAAATGCACCATGATATCAGAAAATATAAATGAAAATACATATCTAATTGAAAAAGTATAGAAATCACTTGATTCTCTATGTTTTTCAAATCATTCAAATCAATCCCCTTGTTAAAAACTAATTTAAAAAAATAACACATCTTCGTGATCTTCATTCTAACATGGGTGGGAAATATTCTACGCAGTGAAACTGGTAAGAGTTGTTGCATCATGACATGAAAATCATTAGATTTCATACCTATCAACTTCAAATCCTTTAATAACAATTTTTTTTTTAAATTTTATGAATAAGCATGTGGAACTTTGATATCATGAAGACATTGAAAAAAGATAGTTTTCTCACTCTTAGATAAGGTATAACAAGTCGAGGTAGGAATGTTCGCCTTCCATGAAGAGTGAGAGCCAACTCCAAACATATTCCCATTGAGAGTAAATCTATTCTTGCATTCAACACATCTTTTGTCTTTCCTTTAACATATAATAATTTTATAATCCAACTTTCTTAGATATTCTTCTGCACATGCATGCAATTAATGTTATGTTTCCCCTCATGATATCTTCAATATGGTAGCTCCCAAAAAATGACTGTTTCTTCCAAATATTTCAATCATTACTATATTTATGTTTCTTTACAAATGTAACATAAATGTTTTTTACTCTCTCAACATACTAATCTTCGGATAAATGGATTGAAGAAATATTAAATTATTATTAGCCATTGAAGCCTTTTTCAATCTTCTATAAGAGTGATCCATTAGGAAAAACATTTGATGACCCATGTATACTATGTTTCTCTCATGGTGAAGTTGACAATATAAAGTCTATTGTTCACAAATTGGACAATCCTTATTCCCCTTAACACTGTATCTTGAAAAATTTCCATATGATGAGAAGTCATTTATAGAGAATATAATCATTGCATTTAGTTGAAAATATTCCATTTTTTAAGAATCATACATCCTTATACCTTCCTATTATAATAGTTTCAAACAATCAATTATGGGTGATAAGAAAAAATCAATATCATTTAGGGGATGTTTTGGTCCACCAATCATTAAACGTAACATGAAATATTTTCACTTCATAAAAAAAATCAGTAGAAAAGTTTTAAGTTTCCAATAAGACATGTCATGAACTTTGAGTGCTACAAATGATTCGATATGGGTTCTTTCCATCCATGCATAGCCTAATTGTAATATTTAACACATTATTTTTGAATGTTAGAAACTAGTGATCAATGTTCTTCCACTGTGGAAAATCAGTTGGATGGAATATTTTTCCATCACATATCCGCTCATCAGCATGCCATCCTAATATTTTTTTCATCATGCGAATTAGAAAATAAATGTCTCAAATAAGGAATTATAGGAACATACCAAAAAGATTTTGCAGAGTTCTCTGAAATTTATGAATTATCCTGTGATTTTTATTTAAACTTATACTCTGATGTCCCATATTTTAGATACTCTAACAAAAATTTATATTCTTTTCTATATGGTACAAAGTCATACAGTCATTCATATATTTCGTTGTAACCCAATCCCATTAGGAATAATATTTTCTTGGCCTTAAATGTGAATATGGAAGATCATTGTCTATAGGAATAATGTCTATCAAAAATTTTAGCAGCTTTGTGAAACTCTTTTTACTCTATCCATGTTCCTCCTTCAAGTTTATCAATATTAATAGTATTTATAAAACCATATATTCGGTACAACCCAGATACATTAGTTTTTTAGAATCACCATATAAAAGGTCAATTTATTGTTCTTTTTCAATTTCCTCTACTTCAATATCACAAATCATTTCATCAAGTTTATAATATTTTTATCTTACAAAACACCATCATTAATAGATCTAGAATTCTTCCTGGTTTAACCATGCCAAATCCAAGGACTGTAGCTGAAATTAAAACTAGGAAAAATTAATTGATCTTTAATCTCTCTGCTTTTCATCTTCTTCAAATTGAAATTTTTTTGGAATGGATAGAAAAACATGTCACTCTTTGGAATATTTCATTTAGAAATATCCAAAAAATCATCAACACCTTCCTCATATCCAGCACATATTCGATGTGTATTAATCCAACTTTGATTCATTATGTATAAAAAATATCAAAAATAAATATCTAGAAAAGGTACTAATTTATAAAGTATATAGATTATAAATGACATAAAAAAATATAAAAAGTCAAGAATAAAAAGATTATAAATATAATATAAAATTGCGATGATAAAATTCATTCATGCAGAAGGAATTTCAAAATAGATATCTTTAAAAAACATTTCAAGTAGAAATAAATGCATATAACCTTATGAAATTATTAAAAAACATGTACAAAAATTTCCATAAAACAATATCCATAAAAAATATATAGAATTATAACAACTAATTCATATTTTATGATTTATAAAAATCAAAAATTTATTCTATATTCTAATTAATAATATAATCAAATCATAAATTTAGTATTAGTTAAAAAAACACAACATTAAAAAAATCAAGAACTAATTAACCCATTATAAAATCATAAGTATAATATATAGTCTCAATAATTTGTGGTGTGCACTGACAATTTGACATTAACTTATTCCAATAAGATGAAGACCTAAAAAATATCTACCACATTTTATTTTCTTATTACGTTTCTTTGTGATAATTGAATAAATAAACCTGGAAAACAAAAATGGGAATTATAATTTAAAATATAATTTATATTCCAATATCAACAATTTAAAGGATACACTATTATTATAAAACTTTGAATCCTTCATAAATCAAAAGAATCTGATCCCAAACTAGGATAAGAATTTTTCAACAAGATTTATTTACAATGAATTATATTACGATGTGTCCTTAGCACCCAATATTAGAAGTCTAGGAAATTAGCACTAAATATTTCTCATCAGGTTACAATTATGACATTCTCTAGGTGGTACCACATAATCTAGATTCATACGATCTAAATAACCTCACTTATAATATACCATCTTACTCTTTGGTTTATGAGGAAAATTCAATGATTTCTCTTTATGATTATGATTCATACCACCACCCAGGAAGTCTTTGTCCCTCATGCTTATTATAATAGTTAGATTTCCCATAAGTTCCAATTGTTATCAATATGATTCCTCTGCCTGTATTTCCTGAGATGTATGCTTATTCCTTCATCGCTCTTTTTACCATATCTATATAATTAGTTATATATATAAAAAAATATTTGAGATAATATTTGGCCATAACTATGATTAAAAAATACATGCATTAAGGGATTCAATTGCATTAAATTCTTATAAAAATTATACTATATTCACGAACTTAGAAGAAAACTATGTTACTGAGATATTCTATTATTTCAATCAAAATAATTTAATTGTTCTTTAAATTATGAATTTGTGAGGATAGAATTGTATTTTGAAAAATTCATCAACATCCTCTCATGTAATTCTTTCATTTAATTTATTATGGACTACAAAATCCCACCATTGGAATTATATATCCTCTAGCATGTACATTTCCAACTTGACATTCAGCTTAGTTTGTGTGGTTAGGAAATCAAATATTCAATTCATATTATTTATCCACACATTTTCTATTTCTGATTCCCAATAACCCCAAAATATATATGGATTCTACATTTGGAACATAAAGGAATGATCCACTTTCCTTGGCTCATCCCTTATGTTACCTTTATCAATATCGTGAAATTGATAGAAAATACTCTGAACTGACTGTTGGATCACCTATAAATTAGTTGCAACCACATTTTCAGTAGCTTCTCCTGGTTGGTTCTTACAATGCCTACCCGGTTCCATTTTCATTAACCAAAAGAAAATTCCATTTAGTCTCACTCTCTAGAAACTAATGTCTAATAAATTTCAAATTCAACCTGTCACACATATCCTAAAAAGTAATAAAAATTCAACCATATCTATATTCAAACTATTTTTGAAAATTTAACCATGATTTTGAAAATCAAACAATTTTCAACAATTTTAAACAATAAAAACATTTAACCAAATTTTAAATCATTACTCAAAATCAATTATGTAGTCATAATGGGAATTCATTTCTGTCAATGCATGTCATTCTCTTCTTATCAACTAAGACCATAATGATGAGATAAAAAATCCTAAAAGTGTCTCAAAACACTCGTGTACCCAACATTTTTGGTAACTTGAAGTTCATCATAAATATGTTATCAATGCCTTTTTATGCTATATATTCCATGTTGTTAAAATCCTAATTCATTCTACCAACCTAACCCAGGGACAAAAAAACAGTGATCTTCTAACATGAGGATAGAAAAAAATGAAACCCTTTGTTACCAAATGAAATATGTACAAGGAAATAATGATTCCATTTGTAACAACCTTCCCCTAATCAATGTGTTGAGAAGTGACATGTGTGCTACTAAGACATAGGTGGTAGCCCCAAGACACCAAATGCAGGAAATAAATCCTAAGGGATTCATAAGAAATTGGGTGATGATTTTTCTTTGAAAATAAAATAACCAAACCAAAATACCCATAAACAAACAAACACTATATGATTCATGATTAAAATATACAAATCAAAGAAAAACCAAGCAAAAAAAAAAATCTAAATCACAGAATAATGAAAAATCCATGAAAAAAAACTCAATGATATAGAAGATATCAACTCAGCAACTGCCAAACTGCTCCAAGATCTTACTCCATAAGATATACACATGGTATTATAATGAATCACTAATGAAATGAGAAATCTTGTCATTATCTATGTTTTGATATAAAACATCATAAAATGCACCAAATTTCTTAATTATTAGGTTAGTATTAAACTTACTAGGATTTCCCAAATGACTGCTTAACTCATTCCATTAGAATAGAACATGTTATCAAATTTATATAAAATTGTATAAATAAATTTAAAGATTTTTATATTAATGAATAAAATATTTTCCCTAACCAAATAGTTTTCCATGGATGGAAACCAATGAAGTCCATAAACCATTTCACATTTTCATTTCAAATGCCCAATACATAACTAAACACATCCACACATGCATGGAAGGGTGATAGTTCCATACTCATGAGCTGTCCCTATTCAATATACCAAGTAGTCACAAGGTAACCATATAACCCATTACCAAATGGAACATGCCACTTACACATGGTCACGTTAATGAAAATGAGATCAAACCTACCATGTATGCCCACACCATTCCAAATCAAGCCAAAAAATTTCAATATAACCTTTATTTTATTGAAAAAAATTTCATATACAATTATTCCATTTAACCATTTTCACAAACCATATTCCAAGTAATAAATCAAATAAAAAATTTTAAAATCATTATTTTTAAATTATAACCAAGATAATTTTCCACTAAACTATCTACTTTCCATCATTTCTCAAAACCATCACTAAATATGTCTTTCACAAAATCAAACATCAATTTTCAAAAATAATTTAATCAATTTAATAAATTTGAAACAAATCCATCCATTTCAAAATAATATGATTTAATAGTGAAGCCACATACTTCTAAACATTTTGAAAAAATGACGAATGGAACAACAACTTCAAAAACATAGCTCGAAACTCCTTAAATCATCCTTAGATATTGTTACATTAAAAAACAACTATCTCATCATTATTATAATCATACCACTAGAATCTATCACTTAATGATTAGATCCATGAATCCAAGAGAGGGAAGATGAAGAAAACTAAGTAAAATGATGAAGAGTGATCACTTGCTGACAAATCCAATCTCCAAAGCACCTAAAGTCACCTCATAATCAATCCCAGATCATAATGAATGGTCTCTAAAACCTAGGGATGAAGATAAAATTGGGTTATGTTTTGATTGGGAAAATATGTCAGCCTTAAGTTGTAAACCGATTTTGATCAATGATTCACATACCTAATTTGTAATGGCGCACTTTTAGGGTTCATGGTTAGAAAAACTGTACAATATACACTCCCTCTAAAGCCATATTTAATGGTTGGGTCTCACAGTTAGACAAACCATATGCCAAACATGAAATTCCCCTCTATCCATCCTTGACGGTTTGTCTTAAGTAGCCATATTGTTTTGTCCAACTATGAACCTACCCAATGCCCACTATTTCTGTTGCCCAGTTTCTGGGGAGGCGTTTCATGGTTTCTATTAACTATTCTCAAACTACAAACCTTCATAAAATCCTAAAAAACATGATAAATATCCTATAAAAATCCCATAAATTAACCCAATTACTTTATATGCATAAAATAACTAAATAAATGGCCATATACCTAAAATTAGAGGTTATAGAACTAATGTCCTTATCCACTTAGAAAATCAGAGTAAGATGTTCTGAAAGAATATTCTCATTTTTTCTCATGACATAATTAACAATAAAACTAGAGAATAAAGTATGTAATGAAGAACATTTGAGAAATATGAAAAAATAATCTTGGAATTTAATCCCTAATGCATATAAGAGCTTAATGTATTTAATAATCTTGACTACATGTAACTCGACTGGTGATGACTCTCCAAGATTAATTGTAAACGAAGCATTGGAGATCTCATATACCTTTTTTCTTGGATTCTCTTGTTAGAGATCCCAAAGGTGATACATCTTTTTATACACATCTACACCCTCATATTTCTTTAGAATATTTTATCCATAGAAGATATCATAAAATACTAAACATAAATAGAATCATTGAAATATTTCCCATAGAGAGATAAATCTTCCTCACTATCCTCTTTACTGGACAATTAAGTAATAAGTTCTTCCAACACATTGATTCTCCATTTATGGAATAAGATAACACGTAAGAACCTTTTACACTATTGTAAATTTTTTGAATGAGAAGGTTATCACTCTCATTTACAGATCAATGTGATATGTTTTCAGTCTTTTTTATTTAAAATTTTAAAAATATGAAGATAAAAATGTTTTTACATTATTTGATAAAATTTAGACAAATAAATAAATATTATATTTTCTAACCACCCAATAAATTATCGAAACCAAAAATACCTCACTAATGGATTCGAAAAATCATATTTCATGGAAATTCTGGTGGAAAGGATCCATATACACCTTATTATTAGCCTGACATTGTCCCACAATGAGAATTTGATGGGTTTTAGGTGGACATTCCAAATAGAAACTGCATTAAGTCATACTTCCTTTATCTGTTGAGTGGAATCCCAAATCCTAAAATCCTAAAATGATATTTTATCAATCATGGATTCTTAGTTACACCATGTCAAGCTTTAGAAGTCAACTCTTGAGGTGAACTAAATTAATTTATCCCAAAACATCAGTTTAGAATTACTCAGTAATTGAAGGAACCATAACTTTTTATGGACAAGAACCTTCAACTATGGTTTCATTTTAACTTATGTAATGGAAAGATATAAAGATTTAATATATATAAATCAGATATTGTATCTTTATGTGTAAATTTCTTGTTATTATATTTATTAAATGCTTTCTAATATTAAGTGGATTTACTTAAGTGATTAACCATGTCATAGATAATTTTTACACATAAGATAGTTTATTTTGGTTCAATCTTGCATGATAGTAAATTAACTAATTGAACTCATCAGGAAAAAAATCCATAATTAAATAACCATTAAACTTGAGAGAAATAGAATAATAAAGTGGTATGATCATGAGGTTTTACTAATGGTTAGTTTATCTAGAGGATGATAAACTATCCATCATCCTAAGGGGGGAAATCCTTGAACCATTTATGGTTCATGTTGTAGCTTTCCAACTATCCACCTATATATATCTCTTGAATTGGTTTCCCCTCAGCTCCAAAATTGAACCACCTTCACTAACTTGGATTGTATTTCTAATACATATACCTTTACTCACATTCAAGAGAGGGGAACCAAATGATTGGTTAAAGGGTTTACATAAAATAAACCATTTGCATATAAGACCTTTCGTAATGATAAGATATATTAAATTCATGAAAAAATTAATTTAATAACAAATTAAAGGAAACCAATCACATAAAAAGGTCTGGTGTATGATCATGATCATCCATATACATTAAAAAATTATGCAATTAATTAAAATATAATTAAATTGTAATATTTTATATTTAAGATAAATCACACATGATTAAATTAATTTTACTATTTTATTAATCAATTATTTTAGCATAATTATCATTCAAAATTTTCTTGAGATTATCATCCTTCTTAATTTTAACCAAATTAAATAAATTTATTTAAAATTAACTATGTACAAAAATTTACCTTATAGGAAACATGGTGAGTACCTGTCCGAACTACCAAATCTGTATTATATTCATATACTATTTACTCATGTGGAATATTATATACAAGAATTATCATATAATTTCACAGTGTGTACTATTAAATTAATGAAAAAAAAGACATGGTATTTACATAGTGTGTAATACTGTAATGCATGAAGAGTAATAATTGTATTATGATTTATACTTGATAATCATTTTGGAACATTATTCAAAAAATTAATTAGAAATTTAATATATATATATATATATAACATATAAATTAGAATGTACTATCAACTTAATGACTACATAGAACACATATTGATAAGGTTTAATTATTATAATAAATTAATTTTTAATTTTTCATAATTTGTTAAAAGTACATGGCATGTTCATCCAAGCTACATATCACACATTATTCTCACCATCTATTAGTGGTATGCGCCTAGGGACTCATCGTGTAACTATTCCATGTAAAATATTAGAGTTTATGGAATGTACATGGGATAAACTATGTGTATTTTCTATGTTACACAATCACCAGTCATGTGGGATGTAAAATAAGATACGTGGCACGCCTATGACTAATGGACTACACATCATATACTCCATATAACTATGCACTAAGAAGGCCTGCTTAATATTAAATGTGTTATTTAATATAACATGTGTAACACATTCACATGTCTTGAATTAATTATGAATTAATTAAGGGTGTATTAAACATTAGTACATGACATGTACCCTTGGCTAACATATCATGTACTCTTGTGTTGTATGGATAGACTCTTTGTCACATATGGATGAGATCTTTGATTTTTTTTGTTCATAAAAGTTACTAATTTGATTATATTTGTGAGAAAAAAAGAGGAATAAAGTAGATCTCATAATTCAAATTAAATAATGATTAAATTGGAATTGAAAACAAATAAAAAACATAAATCAATCAATGATATTAAAATATTTATTTGACCACATAGATACCACTTGAAGGTTTTGGGCCTAGGAGGAGCAGTAGAT
Organism: Viscum album; assembly: GCA_963277665.1. Classification (NCBI taxonomy): domain Eukaryota; kingdom Viridiplantae; phylum Streptophyta; class Magnoliopsida; order Santalales; family Viscaceae; genus Viscum; species Viscum album. The sequence continues at coordinate 472,149,070 of OY728132.1, forward strand.
CGGGAATGCCAAACTGAGTTGTTTTTTTCATGATTAATGAATAATCCAATATTTACATGATGATAAGAATCAGGATCAATGAAATTGATTTAGAGAATATAAAAAATACAAAAAAGAAAAAAACAAAGTGTGAAATCATGACATATTATTTATAACTAATTTAAAAAATTAAAGAATTGCTTAATGAGGAATTATTTATTCATTTATGGATCCGAATATGTCTCTATGGTGTAACATCATTAACTGTAGAAATAAATAATTTATTACCTCCAACGACGATCCACATGTGTTCCCGAAACCTCAAAATGTCCTCCTAGGAATCTTCAAGTGCAGGCACGAAAAGTCCTAACACTTGCATTGTCCACCTTTTATTTACACGAGAATCAATTCAAGGAAGGGATATCCTCAATCTCTCTATAATTGATAATGTAAGTGAAAGAGGATCACTCTTCATTATTGATAGTGTTTTGGGAGAGGGTGATCTCTAATGCATGAGGTAATTTTCTTAGAATCTCATTTTTCACAACGAAAATTAATTGGATCTCTACGAAAATAATTTAATTGGGTTTATACACCGATAGGGTTTGAAAATAATAATTGAACATGTGTCTTTAGTATTTACACAGTCATTTTTAACTCTATACCTATAAGAATAAAAATAATAATATTATTTCTTAACAAGTGGTAAACATTAAAATTAAATTAAATATGATTTATTAAATAATGTTCAATATATATATTATTTCTCATGAGACTATTAAAATCAATCTTTTATTCCTTCAAAAATATTTATTAGGACTTTAATAATGACTATTTAATTAAATAAATAATATCACTAAATTATTCACTAATTGAAAAGAAATATTATATTCAATAAAGAGAAAATAAATATTCATTAAATATTCTACTAACATAATATTTTATCCAATAATTGGTAAAAATATATGAGATAAAGAAAACATGAATAATTATTAAACCACATATGAGAATAATATTTATTCATCTTATTAAATACTAAATAAAAATATAATGTTTAACTGATATTTATGATATACTTAGTGTGTGACCCTTTATGCCCTTTATCAGTGGTATTAGGTGAAGCAACCCAAAGTCCATGGTTAGTGTCCAGCAACATTAGAAGACACTGATGGAGAAATAATTTAATTCCAAAATTACATAATGCCTCATAAAAATTCTTACTGTGTAATATAATATCTTTATAATGATATCTATTATCAATCTGGTTGCATTCTAGTGTCATCAAACTATGTGATCTATGTCTCTGTATTTTAATTTCAAGAAATCAAACATTAATTTTGACCACCATGACCATGGATTTATTTTTGCTATATCATTTCCATGAAAGGTACTTATATATCCACTTTAATTAAAGAATAGAAGGGAAAATCCTTTCCCGTATTATTCATTAATCAAATATTACTCGTGAGACACTCAACATATCCTATCTCATTGTAAACATATGTTGTCATATTTTTCATAAATAAAACAAATTACATGACTTATAATACCCATTAATAATTATATTAATGTCTATGGATCAATACACACATCCACATATAGGAACAGACAATGACACATTTAAGTGTATATTTCCCACTGGTGGCTCTTGTTATCAATATATCCTATACTGGATATTACAACGAGAATACACCATGAGAAGTTTCCTCAAAGTCATATGAGTATCCACCCCTAATGTATCATTTGTGTGCCCCAAATAGATTTATTAAGATACATAACATCTATTTATGAAAATTGTCATGACACTTATAGGTTCTCATCATAGTAGGAAACTAATATGAACTTTTTGTGTGACAAATACTCTTAGGAAATCATCACATATTTTGTTATGCAGAAGAAAAATCAACATGTGATAATAAGTTTAATAAAATTTAGAAAAATGAATATAGGTTATCATAAAGCATAAAGAGTTTGGTCCTAGGGAACCAATTCCAACACTTATTAATTCAATCTCATAACCTAATATAATCCAAAGTATCGGAAGAATAAAACTGAATCAATTATAATACCTTGTATATAACTCCATTTATGCTTGATTGATAATTTAAATATTTGGTTTAAACACTTTTGAACTATAGAATACATCAAAATTCAAAAAATCACATTTTTATTCATTGATAAATTAGTTAATAATGGTAAATAAATAAAAAATTCATAAATTTAGGCATGAGATATTTTTTTAAAAAAAATTCATAAATTAATTTTATAAATTTTCAAATTAAGTCATGATGAATCACGAACAAATCAACTATATCCATTACAAACGTTTCATATTATAATTTTCATGGTTTTAATAACAACACCATCATATTTTGATACATGAGATACTTAATGAAAACTTTAATTATCAAATAATTAATAATTCATATTTTATATCAATAATTTAAATAAATTAAATATATAATATTTGATTTGATTTAAACTGTGATAAAATCCAATAAAACATATTTTTAAATAGTTTTAATAATTTTGGAATAAGGAAAATCAATATAAATTATTATTATTATTTACGGACAACTCATAAATTAATATAAATAATTTTATATTTTGGATGATGCTAAATTAATAAACACTTTATAAACCATTCACCATGTAAATAAAATTTAATCCTATATCACAAATACTAATTTTTAGGTTCAGTTCAAAGACCCACTAGATTTTATATGGTCCCATACAACCCCATTTGGTGAAGGATTTGGAAAATTTTAACAAAAAAATAAATTTTCATTAAAATTTACCTCAAAACAGATTTCAAAATGTTGTGGTGTTCTCTTGGTATAACTATTGTAATGGGAAAAAAATCACCAATTATCTATAAGTTGAATCCATTTTGGTCATATGGTCATACCATATAACACCTCTGTTTTAGAGGATGTTTTAGGTTTAATTAATTTTGGAATAATAATGATTTATCCATGCTAGCCTAAGTTGACTAAGGGTTTTTGAATACATAGTTTCCAGTGAGATCTAACCAATCTATTTAGTAGAGATCATATTTTTTCTATGAATTTTTTAGTCAGTTTACAATATTATTATATTGAGTTTTCTTTTAATATATTATGGAATTTAATTCCATACAAACTATGACTGATTTCAATATGGATGGACAATTTTCACTATGTTATGGTATAGAATCAAGGTAGAGTCCACCATGGAATTGAAATCAGATGACCATAGAATTGTGATATTAAAAAATTATACTTTTTTCCTGATTTTAGATCATTTCCATAATTCCCATTTCACAACATTTATATTGTTGTCTTATTAACAATAGAAAAAAATGCCTCTTTATCATAATGCTTATGTTTTGGTTCTTCAAAAATCAAGAAACAATGGGAATATTTCACCTGGCCATGACGTGGTGCTTGAAAAATTCATTTTTCTAGTTTTCTTTGTTCATTTAAAGAATTATGAACTTGAATTTTTATAACTTTTATATAATAATCCAAAGTAGTTTTAATTATTTTTTATGAAATCTTTTTCTAGTTTTTATTGTATTTTCATAAATTTGTAGTATTTTTTTTTTAAATTTTTAGTTAATTATATATTAATATTAGTTATTTTTTTTAATTTTTAATTTTTTTAATTTTTTACTTTATTATCATTTATTATCTATAACATTTATTTTTTTGTACTTTAACTAATATAAGTTATTATTATTAGTTTATTTTATGAATATTTGTTAGTATTTATATTGATTTATAATATTAGTATTACATATTATTCTATATCATTTTAATATTAGTATTTTTTGTAATAATAGTATTAATTTTATTAGCTTTTTATTCTTATGATATTAACAATTATTAGTAGTATTATATTTAGTATTACTATTATTTTCATCATGAATATTATAATTAGTAAATTTTATGAGTAATTATTTCTATTATAATGTTTAGAATATTATTAATTTTTGTGTAATTATATTAATTTTCATATTTTTTTATCTCATGCATGAGTATATATATGAATAATAATATGTATGTATGTATATACACATACACATAATTATAATTTAAATTATTTAATTAAGTTTAGAATTAGCAAATTATTATTATTATTATAACATTTAAAATTTTATGATAATTTTTTTTGTAAATTGTGTTATTTAACTCCCATTTTTTGGGTAGATATATATTGGCAGTAGGGGGAGAACCCAAAAATTATTAGGGGGAAACCCTTGTTAGGGATAGTGGTTGCCACCATCTTTGACCCCCTGTACACACAACCAACCTCCCTCAATACCACCATGCGTGGTTTCCCCTTCATCTACTTCATTCAACCACCAGGGTTGTTCTTCCTTATCATATAGGATTCCACACTCATCAGAGGTCCTCCCTCAAGGTGGTCTCCTCCTTCCAACACCATCCAAATAGAATAGACTGCATTCTCTTTCCTGTACCAACCCATCCACCAGCCTCCATCTCCTCCATAGAAACCACAATCATCACCTCTCTCCACCTTCCACCAAGTTGGGACGTCAACCTCTATTGATGAAACTAAGCACACAAAATGACCTCCTCCACTACAATGTCAGTGAACACCTCCATGATAATCGAGGTTTCTGACCACACCACCACTTTGATGTAGTAATCCACACATATCCCATCTCTTCAACATGAGCAATGACCCCCTGCCCAACAATCATCCCACCAAGCCCACAAACCACACCTTCTCTTCACTATCCACTATGAAACATACACTCTATAGAAACTGCCCATACTACCCACTAGCGCATCACTCATTATTTTGCGGTGGGTGTGCTTCAGTTTTTTAGGAGAAACATAATCACATTCAGGTGGTTCATTTTGTAATTGCAGTGATAGACAGATGATGATGATTATTTTATGATCATTTATGACAGCTTGTAGTGATAACAATGATGAAACAATAATGGTGGTATTTTTTTTATTATTTTATGTGATGTGTTTTCATCTTGGAGGGATGGTTTTTTAATGTCAGTGTTTCAATGAATTTTATGGTGTATGCAAGACATTATTTTTAAACCATATTTGATTGTATTTTAAATTAATTTTTTAATTGGATGTTTAATTGTCAAATTATATATGTGTTTGAATTATTTTTCAGTTAGAGTCTAAAAAAATCTTCAGTTCCCATTCCTGTGGTAGATAATAAGTAATCACAGGTGGGAGATCATCAGAGAATTTATTTTTTTGGAATTTGTCCTCATATTTGAGACAATCATAAACCGCATGAGAAAAAATTCTGAATAAATAATTATATTTACTGAAAATAATAATTTTTTGTTCCATAAACGTTGATATTTAATGAGTGATAATTAACCAGTATTATCATTCGAGCAAACCTGACAAATGTAGATACTTTGACTTTGTGAGAAATAGGACATTGTATTTTACTAAGCGATTCAGTGATATAGTGAAATGTAAATTATTCATCGAGATAACGAATAAAATAAAGGATTATTGTTTAAAAATAAAAATATTGTCTAATAATATAGAATGAGACAAGATATTTTTTAGATTACATTTTAAATTGATGATAATAGAGTAAATAAATATTCAAATGTAGATATTAAATAATTAATACTGCATTCACCTGAATATAATTCAAAACCCTAAAACATCACGCTTTACTTGTTTCTCCCATTGATTAATTTGGTTCACTTATATGGTTTTTTTAATTTAAATAATATTTTTAAATATTCATTTAGTTTTTATAACTTTTTAGTTGTTATAACAATAAAAACTTGTATGCCTGAACATTTTTACAAAAATGATATTCCTAGTGTCTATTCATATTCTCAATTTTTTCGACCTTGCTCACTACCTCAATAGTATTTAGTCGGTTAATAAATTTTAAAATTTTAATTTGATGAGATGCATGTATCAAAGATCAAATAGAACATTGATAGATTGGGTATTACACTAGTGAAGGGTTTTGTAGGGATGATTATTTTTATAAATGTAGTACAAGAGAAAAAAACCACCTAAAAATGACAAGGATTTACATATATGTTTGTAATGAATAAAAAAATAATGAATAATTTTATACCATGAACCAGTCGATTCGATTTCATCAACAAAAGTTTGATATAGATCACTGAGGAGAAAATGATGGGTTTCTCCCAACTAGATTGTCCATAGGATGGAAAAATCTCTCAATGCTTAGGAAAGATCAATACTCTTCTATCCTTGGTCTACTAGAAATATATTAAAGGACTAAATAGAACTTGATATAGATAGATATTTAGTTTGAGGAGTTTATCATAGTGTTTCAATACTACCATTTTTTTGTGGATCTCATCAGTTTATCCAGGAATCAAAGAGAACCAAATGCCTGACCATATTTATGAGACTATTTATAAATGCTTCAAACCATTTGAACTGAATGTTAATAAATCGTAAAAATTATAATTTAATTATTAATATAATATTATATGAGTTTAAACTCTTTATAAGTATCATCTAATAGAAAATAACCGATAATGATAGATTTTTTTAAGTGAAGATGGTCACCCTCATGTAATCATATAATATGTAAGAACCATCTCTAAGAACCATGTAATAATATCTCTCATTATATTTTGGTTCACATAATTACTAACAAATACGTGGTCTAAACCACAACACCACATTTTATCATTTCATGCACAATTGTAACAACCCATTAAAATTCACATTTAACAAAATTTACTTCTTCAAATTCTCTAAAAAACAACATTGAACTTTTTTGTGTTAAAAAAATCACTAATAGATGATACATTCACTAATGTTACATATATATATTAAATTAAATAAAATGTAAATAAATATATATATATATATATATTGTATTTTTATATATTTATTGATTTGTATTTAGGGTTTCTCTTAGTGGTAATCATTCCATAATCCTACATGAAAAATTGGGGATTCAAACCCCATTGGGCAAAGGATACTATAGCAGGACTGTAGTGGCACTATAGTAGTGGAGGCACTGTAGCAGCAACATAAACTATAACAACGATGGGTACTTTGGAGAGTACTGTAGTAATGGCGGTACTATAGTAGTCAGGGTACTATAGTGGTATTATTCATAGAATTTTCCATGGGAAATAAATTTGGGCCTAAAGGCCATGTAATGGGCCACATTCCCAAAAAGTCATTAGGCCAAATATATATTGTAATAATATGGGGGTTGGGTGGGTTATCCCTTAGGGGGGATCTAACCAGCCTTTCATGACCGTGTGCGCGCGTTGTGTGTGTGTGTTCGTTGTAATTGTACCCCCAAGCACCTGATATATATATATATATATATATTAATTTATTTATAATTATTTATAATTATATATATAATTATAATCATAGATGTATATTTATAATGTCAAAATATAGAGAAAATATAAATAATTAAATATGTAATTAAATTAAATATACTTCATATTTTAATTTATAAATCTATTATCATATTATATAATCTATAATATATAAATATAATTAATTGTCCGGGTGTTTACATATATTTATGAAAATAATTATAATTATATATTGATATTATAAATATATAAATATATCTACATATACTTACATATAATTGTATTTTTAGATATAGAAATAAAAATAAAATAAATCTTATTGTACATTTTATTTACATGATTTATGAAAAAAATTATTATTAAATTTATAATAACCAATAAGTAAATTTTACAATTTATTTAAATTCATAAGAAAAATCTATATCTAAATATTATAAATGTATATCTTATATTATTCAAAAACACACACACACACAGACACACATATTATGAAAACATTATTAAATTGTTTATAAATATACATATACAAATACAAACATACAAACACATTTAATCTACTTAATTTATTTTTTCTATTTTTTATAAATATTAATAAAAAATTTCAATCATGTAGTCTACTTATAATTCCACCTGAAAACTTTGAAAACATTCTATGGATACATAAAGTAATTTATATTAATAAATATGTCCATATATATATGTACACATGTAAATAAAAAATAAAGACTAATATAAATTAAAAAAATATGTGAGTATATATGTAATATAAATACACAAATAATAATTGTTAGAGATACTCTCTCTAAATATGTAAGATGGAGAGTTTATCTATCATTAATGGAGAGACTCTCTCTCAATATTTCAACGGTGATTACGCACACAATCATACTTTATTAGCTAAGTTCTTTGATGATGAAATTTTTGGCCATTATGATATGTTTGCGGCCTATGACATCAAGCGTCATTAGATCAAGTATGATATTTTTTGTCATTATGAGATGTTTTCGGAGTGCAATTTCAAGTGCAATTAGATCAAATCTTAAAGCAAGAGTCTTGAAGAAATTGGGCTATCGATTGAAGAAATTTCTCAGGAACAGAATTTTTGAAATTCCAAATCAGGTATGCTTCTTATTTGGGAATCTGTGGTTATATTATGTTGGACTATCCTGGTACTCAGAGTCATCATCATGAAGAGTGAGTGAAGGTTTATTCATACGGTGAGTGCTTCTCGGTCACCTTTGGTTTGTGGTTTGTGGACTTTTCTAGAAACGATCAGACTGACCTCAATCTGGGATCCCGGTGGCTTCGGGAGGTCGTGTGTTGCGGTGAGAGACGAGAGTGGTGCCTTGGTATTTGTTGTGAGTTATAGTGAGGCATTCCACAGGATGAGGATCTAGATATCTGTGTCGGATGATGCATGATTGGTTGATGAAGGATCGAATGATAAGGGCCAGATGCGACTGGTGTGGCACATGCTAGCGATGGGAAGATGTAGGTGGCGTGTCGGGACAAAGATGCGAATCGAGATCTGGATTCTGTTGGCTATTGCAGAATTGGCTGATGTGGGTTAGTCTGATAGGTTTGCTGCCGGTGATAAGGTCCAGATGGAGCGGCTACTGTGGCGTAGGCTGGTGATTGACATAGGTGGTGCGTCAGGTGGTACAGTGAAGCGTCGACTTCATTGGGACAGTTGGCGTGATGCTCTTGAAATGTGGGAAGGAGACATTGGGATGCAGGGTGGACCTTGGGATGTAATGCAGGTCTCTATCGACATAGTTGTCGAAACTGGTGACTGCTGGCCCATGTAGTGCAACGATTGTCTTTGTTGTGGAGCTGGTGTTTTATTCAAATTGGATAAGCTTGGGTCTATGAGTCTTTTTGTGGGTTTTGGTCAATCTTGTTATGTTTGGGTGGTGATGTGTAGTCATTTCTCTGACATGGTGGTATTTTATGTACCACACGTTGCTTATTATTATGTTTCCATTTTAATTTTTAATAATAATTTTAGGGTCGAGTATGCTCGACCATTAACTTTCCTGGGTAAATACACAAATAAACTAACAATGTTTATATTTCATATTATTAACATTTAATCACAAAAATGAGCTATAATAAATTTTTAATAATAATAAATAGAAAATAACATGAATGAATAGTAATCAATAAGTCAATAATCACAATAAATAAATAATTAATGATAATGATAATTAATTGGTAAAAATTAGGAGTAAATAATGATAATTTGTAACAAATTATAACACTTAACAATAATAATTATTAATTAACAAATAAAAATAAAAATAAATAATAAATAATATCAAGAAATTATTGACATCATATTAAAATTATATTTACTTATTATTTACATTATATTTAATTTAACAACTATTAGTTACCATATACTTATGTAATTAATAACTATTATTTATGTTATATTTACATTATATTTTCATTGAATTTTAATATATTTTTTATATGCTTAATATTCATATTATAAAATCATAAATATAATGTAAATAATAGTTATTAACATAGAAATAAAACATATATAACATAAATATGATGTATATACAATGTTATAAATTTTTAACATTATATATAACAATATATAATGTAAATAATAGCTATTAACCCTGGAATAACATAAATATTAAATAAACACATCATTATATAACCTAAAAATATCATAAATATAACATAAATGTATTGTCATATAATATACAACTAATGATGTTATATAATGTTATCTTGATATTGTATTTATGATATATTTACACTGTATTTACATTATATTTATTTTATATCAACATTAATAACTATTACATATATTATATTTTTGTTAATAATATTATATTGATGTTATATTTCCATTTTAATCATGTTATATCTACATTAATAAAATTGTTTTAATAATGCTAAATTTATGTTATCTAAAATTATATTTATATTATATTTGGGGATTTTTTATAACTATTAGGCCTCTAAGTGGCATCACTCTCTCTCTCTTATCTCTTAGGACATGGATTCTTTTTGGATGGAGGTGTTTGCTATGTTTGATTCCATTTTTGTGCTGGTATCATCTTCTTCTTCATGTTCTGGTTAGGTCATTTATGTGAAGGTGCTCTTACTGGTTGGGTTGGAGGGAGGTGGTTTGATGATGACTAACAATTTTCACTGACAAGTATGAAGATGATATATTAGCAGTGGCTCTTTTTGATTTCATGGGATTCTTGTTTCTAGTTCAATTTTGAAATTTGAATTTCATGTTTGTTGGTGGTGCGATGTTTTTGTGGTTTTTGTGTATTTGGGAATTGGTTTTGATTGGTGCTGGTTTTTGGTTTTATCTTCGGTGTTTGGGATAGTGATTTTTTAGTCTCTGGTAAATGTTGTACGATAATTAGTGGTCTTATGGAAAATAAAAAATATTCATTTTATATAATGTAATATTTACATTATATAACATTATATAATGTTATATATATATTTATGTCATATTTATGTAATATATATGTTAATAACTATTATTTATGCTATATTTATGTTGATATAATGTAAATATAACATAAATATACATTAAATATAATGAAAATATTATGTTATATATCCTAAGAATAACAAAAATATAATGTTATATTACCTCGATATGACATAAATATAACATAAATATAACGTCATTAAGAAAAAATTATGTAAATAATATATATTAAAAATGTATATAATAATGTAAGTAATAGTTATTAGCAAAGATATGATGTGAATATAAATTAAATATTACTTCAATATATCATAGATTATTGCATGTTATTTTTTATTATTATCTGTTATTAATTTTTGTTAATTAATATTCATGTTATATAATATTATATTTATGTAAAATAACATTATATTTACATAATATATAATGTAATGATTAATTGTATTTATATATATTTATGTTATATAACATTATATAATGTTATATTTTACGGTTCTGAGCACAACATAAGCATGTGATGGGTCGTGCCCATCATAAATTGTTATCACGATTGATGATCAATGTTGTAATAGTGAAGGCCCTAAACCCAACTACACAATACTTTTTGATTACCATATCATACATCTATAAATTTATACATGATGTAAACATACTATTATAGTTTATACATTCCTTCATCCCTGATTTAAATGGTAATGTTCATAGATTAACTGTCATATCAAAAGGTAATAAAAGATCCCATGCTATAATGAAAAACTTGAGATACCATGAAATCAATCATAAATATTTTTCGTATGGTCAAGATACATCATACTATCTAGAAATAGTTTATTTCTAACTATCTGGTGTTGGGGATCGTAAACATTGAAACATCTTCTCATGAAGTTCACACTTGATGATCTCTAGTATCTGAGATCATGAGGAAATACCTTCAAATAAGAACACCACGTGTTTTGGGAGTCATTGGATATTCCTATATATGTATATGTGTAGTAGTTTCATGACATAAGATCATTATAAATGAACACCATTTTATCATGTACTTTGATAGAAGGAAAAAAACCATGATAATGAAATCATGGAGCAGAATCTTGTGTTGAGTGCATCAGTGGTGGTATGAAATTGGTTGAGTATTCATGATAGATTTTTTCACTTCTAAATTGAGAAAGTAATATCTTGGTATTAGTTGATCAGGGTAGTAGTACCTTCTAAAATCATTGTCCAAGGTAGTTGAAGGTAAGTCAATCTAGTTAGATCAACAAATAATAAATCAATAAAGGATGATAACATAAGTGTGCATATAGCTTTCTGATATATCAAAAGATAAAAATATTATATTAAACAATACTTATTTGTATGTTAGTGGTATTTTCTATTATTTTTCCTACTATTCATAGGGATCTTGATGTGTAACAAGGAACCGTTTTTGGTCTATGAATAGTATTCACTGCTATCAAGATAAGGTATTAGACGGTCACACACAATAGTGTATTCAATAATCTTCTATATTCTTGGGGATAAGCATATTGGACATGTTGGGACCCACCAAGTGGTCCGAGAGTTGACCAAATTATCAATAAATGATAAATAAATAAATTCATTATTATTCAAATAAAGAATAATTGGGTTGAATTTATTTATGAAATGTATTTACAAGTGTTTATGTAAATACAAGGAATAATATTATTCAAATGAATACTATATTACTATTCTATGTTTGTTTAATATTAGTGGGATTTTCGAGTTGAGTAAAATAACTCAGTTTTGTTATGTAATATATCAAATATATATTATAGGTATGTAATAAAATATAAATAATATTTATGATTAATTTATGTTCATCATTTTAATTTATTTATTGCTAATTTATTATGCATTAAATTTATAGGGGTCAGGGAACATTATCTAGGTATCTTAGAATCTAGTATATATAGAAGTAGAGAGGCTCTCTCACAATGACTATTCACTACGAGTTCTTTAGAGCCACTCTATCCTCTCCCAAATTTTAGAGGAAAAATATCTCAATCCAAGTGATAAGATCGATCTTATCTCTTTCATTAAAGGAACATTTATTCACTGGTCATCAAGATATCAAATTCATTATTGGATCACCATTCTAGCACCTAAAATTTAAGAATTGACACTCCTACGAATTTTTAAAGCATGTGTGGATGATATAGAGAGATTATTATTTGGATGTTTTGGAAAAAAGATTCCGATGATGGGAGAATAATGAGAGAACTTTAATTTGAATTAGGTACACGTTCAATTCTATTTTTCATGCTCTAATTTATTCAAATGAGATCCTTGAGACCGTACTAGGGATTGAATTACTAGAGAGGACAAGTTTCTTTCTCTCGACAATGAAAATATTTATATCCCTAGCCCACTGATTTCAATTATGTGCCTCAGTACCAAAAATTGGTATCAAAGGGATCACGTGAAATTTCTATTCTAAGAAAAACATAATTTGAATTAAATTAAGTAGATGAATTAAATTTGGTCCCATTGAAAAAAACCACACAATGATCCAATTTCAGACGACCAATTTATGGCCATTTGAAAATTTCAATATTTATCATTTTTAGATTATTAGGTATTAAAATTTTATGAATATATATATATATATATATATTTGTGTGTGTGTGTTTTGTAATTATTTTGCTTATCACATTTTACAAAAAAAATCGATGAATACCGATTTCTAGTCAGAATAGTATTTTTTGATCAGACCCAGATTCCACGGAATTGTTGAAATTATAGTAAACATATATTTAAAATTATATAGTTATTATTGTCTATTAATTTATAAAAAATATTGGCAATAGAAAAATGGAACTGAAAAAAAACCAAAGGGGCCGCCACTGTTGAAATTCCAGTACATTTGTGTGGTGTTTTTTCTGAATTCAAATAAAAATAGGTTTGTTAACGAATATTTTTAGGCTCTTATTTAAATAAATTAAAAGGAAAAAGAAGGTCCACCACTCCAAGATTCTCGAGCACACCAACCCTTTCTCCATCCTGAGCAGTATCCCCCTCTGGGTGTCCACCTTCGGTGAGCCACCTTATCCGCATTCACCCTCCCTGGCCACCTTCTCCAATATGCCGCAAACCCCATAGCTTCCCACATATCTGACTCTTCAAACCCCCTCACTATATCGGACCACCATTGTGCCACCACCTAGATCTAGCAGTGATTCCCTACATGGCGACTCCTCTGAACAGCCGAGGCTGCCCTATGTTGGACTGCTGCACACCTCCTCTAATGACTGCTCACCCATCACGCTGCCGCTGCTACTACTAGGTTCAAAGGACACTGTCGCCTCTAAATCCGATGCCACAACCTATGTTTGGAATTTATTATACATATTTCATTATATAGAACCTGATGAAAACTTCTTGGATAGATCCAACTGAATCTGATCTCGATATCCTACTGTGGATCTCACCCTGCTCGCTTCTGCTGGTCCCCGACGCTGCCACCCAAAATCTAGACCGATCGAGAACCAGAACCACCCACCAATCTTGTAGGCTCACCATTACCCTTGACATAGGAGAACCTCCCATCACCATTCCACTTCAGTGGATTCTCTTGGAAACCAAATCACCTCCAGATCGGGTTAGGTATAGTCCTTTGGCATTCTCCATCGGGTCTACGAGTTCTATTTGACCCGATCAACCCAGAAATAGGCCAAGGCGAGTCTGCATGACCCAATACAAGTCTGGGCAAGTCTTCCCAACCCGATATAAGTTTGGGTGGTCCTGAATTTTCCATAATATCCTTACACAAGGTCTGCAAATCCAAATATGGTCCTACAAGGGATCTGCCCGACCCACTAAGGGCCTGGGGGCGGGGATATCAGGGCCCAAGTTAAATTAATATAATAGAAGAATAATTAATTTAATTAAGTAAATATAGGCATTAAATTAAATAAATTAACAATAATTTTTGATTAGTAATTAATAATATTTTAATACCCGAGAAAAATTCATTGAATTTTTGTATTAAATCAATCAATCAATTAATTTAATTTTTTATATTAAAATTAAATAAATATTTAAACCTAATGAAATTAAATTATTTTAATTAAAATATTTAATTCAATTTAATTTAAAACCCTCAAACTTAAATTTTTTGTATTTTAATTTTTTATCGCACATTTATATTACCCATTGACTGGTCTTGGGCAAATGACCAAAACTGTGTATGTCTATTTTGTTTAATTTAATTATTTATTAAATTTATGTGATAATTATAAGTAATTAATTTGTTATATTGATGGTCCATGTATTGATTTATTTTTGGTTAATATGTATAAGGGCTTGCACGTCCAATTTATCAGCTTGTATTTTGTACTCCCGAGACCCCCTCTCCTGCATGCTAGTTTTTTATATTATGATGAAGACATTGTAAGACACAGAGCATAAAAAGTCAAAGAAAAATTCATATTAGAAGTGTAAACACTAGATTGTGGATGAGATGTATCATGAGTCAATCTACGACTCAAGTATGATACCCCTACATCATGTATGATCCATTGAGTTTAAATGAATCAACATGTTTTAGATTCTCATGACTAGTCGAGTAAATTCTATATTTCCTTTATGATTTTTTTAATTATTTTATGCATTTTCATGAAAGTGAGAAACACATAACATAATAATCAAGCTATAAATAGAAAGAAGCAAGGAATTTTTGTCTATTAATGTTCATTTATGAGCATGACAACATAGTGTGAACCAATTAAGAGAAATGAATTACATTTGTTGAGGAAAATAATAAAACCCTCAAATAAGTATTAAGTCAAAAACATCTTCAATCATTTAAATTTGAACTAAACCATTTTTTTGGGGTGTCTGATCATCCATAATTGAGGGTACCTTCAACTAATAGGGCATTCTTATGAGATCTATGGGTTCACATAACTGAAGTTGATAGAAAAGTAGTAACCATGACTAGCTTGTTTCAACTTCAGAGGAAAGTGTTAAGTAAATAAATTTTACGGATTTAGAAACTAGGAATTTACTCAACAGATCAAAGAACTATGAGTTAATTCCATTGACTAGTCAAATTTGTACATTGAACTCTTCGAGTAGTGGTGTAGCCATAACTTGTAGACTATGAGGGGAAGTTCATAGATCATTTTCACTAGATTACTCAAGCGACAGAGTGTTTCGATTCAAGTATAGAGAGTTCCTATAATTTCATAATATATTGGGAGGCATTTAATGATTTTATTAATTAATCAATAAGTTCTAAATTGGTAATCAAGATGAATGTACTAATCTTCTAGATATATTTTTGTATAAAATGACATGTAACACCATAAGAAACACTATGATAATATTGGATAAAGTAAATTTCCAAACTATAAAGAATTTATAATTGTTTTAAAGGTGATTGTGCATATTACTATCATATTGGGAATTCAAGGTGATGGTTCAACCAATACCTATTAATCTACCTTAGGAATCGAGGGTGTAAAAATGACTATTGGAGACTCATGTGTGAAGAATATGATGGTAATTTCATAATTCTAGCATTAATATCTGATGTGAGATGAGGATACAACATCAGGACATGGATGAATTTTCATATTGCCTCATCTCTGAAGGACTTATAAGGAGAAAGTGAAGCTATATATGAATTGAAAATAATTACAACGGTTATATGTAAATATGAAAAGCATATCATGATCTTTCAATACACCCCATTCTAAAAAAATTTCACCCATATTCTCTAGTTTTGTTTAAAATTACTGAAAAGAATTATTTTGAGAAAAAAACATCAATACCTTTTTGGGTAATGTTTTCTATGTAAATTAGAACTTAAAAAAGTAAAATCTTTAGTTTCTATGCCGAAAAAGTTGAAAGGCAAGGTGAAAAGGCCAATGGGAAGAGAAATTCCAAATGTACCTTCATAATTTCGATCAAAGAAAGAGGTATTAAACATGGTTTATTTCATCCACATGTAATGAAATAAAATATATGGAATTTTAAACGCAATAAACCAAATTGAATAATCAAATAGTTATTTATTGTTTTGGTATATTCATAAATTATTAGAAATGTATATATTATAAATTTTGGGTATAAAATAAAACATGTATCATACATGTGTATTTAAATATAGTAACCAAATAAGTATAAAAACAATACTAGAAGTAAGGTGTATTATCCAAGTAGCTGAAAAAGGGTGGTTCCTTAGTTGACAGGGAGAAGTACAAAACTTCATTTTTTCCTAGTGAATCATTCTTGTAGAAATTTTATTTAGTAGTACTAACAAATTTATCTCATGTTTCCATTGTGAAAACGGATATATTATTCTAATTCAGGAATCAATGTTGTTTGTGGAATTTTATATTCAACTAGTTGTTTAGTAATACATAATTCATAGGCAATGAAAGATGAATATAAAATGTTAGACTTATATACACAGTTTCAAAAATATAATTCTTCATAAAGTAAAACTAAAAGTTGGAATTGAGGATATATCTAATATGGTTTTAGATCCAGTGTAACTAAACAACTTTGGTATTATCGACGCATATACTTATTTATTTAGGACAAATATACATTTATAAATAAAGGTAATCCAAAAATATTTGGAAATTTGTTCAACATGATTGAATGAACAATTACAAGTGTAATATATTGGTAAATATACATTACAAGATTACTTTAAGTGTTTTACGGAATATGAAAGTGAAGTGTGGTATTAACATGGTAAGAAGATATTAGTTACTTTAGGTTGGTTTTCCAAAGAATATGTTTACCAATGACTCACTGATCAATATAATATAGCATGGAGTAACTCCTAAACTCACATTAACTTATCCACATTATATCTATGATGCCAATAATGAGGATCAATAACAAGTCTTACATATTAACGTTGATCAACAAATTGCAGCGTGGAACAATTCCTAAAATGATCATTTCCTTTTACACACTAGATTCATGACACAAGTATAATGAGTATCAATGTTGATATATATATTCATTGCTGAAACATCTATTATATTTCAAGATGTGATTCAAAAAATAATGGCAATATCACATAACCATATTTTAACTATAATAAAAAATGGATATCATATGAGCCATTGTATGATGGAAATCCATTATGTCATTAGGCATGTGTTTAGAAGGAAAGAGTTTTTTAGGATAAAAAAACATGCATCATTAAAAGTGCAATATGCATTTAAAGTAATTAACTTAAAAGGTATCTTAGGATATTATAGAAATCCCTATGATTAACAATTTTTAGTTGTGTGGTAGTTTAAATTTTTAAAAAAAGGTGAATATATCTCCTTGATTTTGTGGGAGAAAGATTGAATTGGGTTCTTCAATGATAAGATATAAAAAATTAGTTGGCATAGGAATAAGTTTCACAAGAGGTGTGGAAGATGAAAGTTCCATCGACACATACTACATAAGAAGGTTAAAATCATAGCGATGATTTTATATTCATTGCTGTTGGAGATACATTATTCTATGGGAATAAAAATACAATATGTTTGAAATATATGAAAATGACATACGAGTGAAAAGATTAATTAAAATTCAATAGTGGATTCCATGTATCAACGTACACGGTGATTATTATTTTGAATACTACAATGGGTGTTCAAGCGAGTAAATACATGTATGGTATAATCATGTTACCAATAAGGACTGATTGGTTATACCAATTCATTATTCCTAAATCCAATATAATTTTACTTATCATAGCTAATTTATACGATCATTTTATTGGTCATTGAATGTCAAAGCCACCAATAATTGAAGGTGTATATATGATGAAAACAGAAAGGGAAGGTGAAACCATATAGTAACAATAAGGATTCTATGTTAAACAAATCCATTTCAAGATTAAAGTAAGAAACAAGATCATAAAATATTCAATTGTAATGAATGTTTTCCACGTGTCTACTAGTGGTTAGTCTGAGCATCATTATTTTCCATGTAAAATATTTTTGATAACATATAGAAAAAACCAATGATCTTATAGTTAGTTAAAAACATAGTAAATGTATCTCTATAGAGACTGAATTAAAGTAGAAACTAATGTTCTAGAGAACATGATCTAATGAAGGAGATATAAAGGTTTCTTAGAATCAGTCAATCATACATATAATGACAAGGTATTGAAAATAAAAGTTGGAATAATTAAGGAGATAATTTTTAACATTATTACATTGAATAAATATCTCCATGAAAACATGCATTATCTTTAGAGGATATTAAAGTGGTGAGTTCAATTACATACAATTATATGATGGATCAATCATGTATGACATTATATGCACATTAAATGATATTTCCGACATAAAATTTATTTTAGGAATAAATCTAGTAGAATCCAGGAGAACTGTAAGAGAATAATTCAAAACTATCCAACAATACTAGAGTGAGTACAAAGGATATATATACCTAGTATGTATAGAAGAAGGAATACCAATTTTAGGGGAAATAAACTAGTCTTACTTTGATCAATGAGATCTAATATCACATTCAGAATAAGTGAATGAGCAAGATAAGATCATACAAGCTAGTGGGAGCCATATATAAAAATACTGAGTACACTAATGTTTCTAAGGAAGCAAAGAAGAAGTTATTAAATGTTATCATTTTTCCATTCTTGTAATCACACCTTATATTTAATGTTTTATAAATATGATAATTATATTACTAGTAATAGAAAATATATCAAGTTTTATAGTGTAAAAAAGGATATATACTTAGTGTTTCCATCTCTTGAGAAGTTTTACAAAATGAGGCAAGGTTACACTTAGTAGAATTTTCACATAGGAAAAATGTGGAAGTTCCAAAAACAAATGTCATGGCTCCAAAGAAACATGATCTTAATCCTGTGACAGATAAGAAGGATAGTTATCAATTTAGATCTAGTGTAACTGGGAGAATGATTTTATATTCACCATAACTGGTGATAAATTATTCATTGATAATAAGAATCCTATTATTGAGTAGTATATAGAAATTAGATAAGATTGAAAAGTCCAATTAAATTTCAATAGTAGATTCCATGTATCAAATTATATGGACTTATTATTTTGAATACTATGGTGGATATTCATGTGAGATGATACATGGATGGTACAAGAGTGGTACCAATGAGGATCGATTGGTTTTACAAATTCATTATACCTAAATACATTAGAATTGCACATGTCAATTATCATTCCTGTAATTATTTATTTTGGAATTGGATATCAAAACCAAAAATCCGGGAATGTGTCTATACGATGAAACCAAAAGGGATTGTGATGGCATCAAATTCAAATTAGAAGTGAAAGTAACTCAAATCCTGTTTAGGATTAAAGTAATCTACAATATAACATAATATTATTTTAGAATGAATATTTTCCATGTTTCTACCATATATTAGTGTGATAATAGTTATTTTTCAAGTAAAATATGTGTGATAAAATATGGAATGTTACTAGTGGTCTTACGATAAGCTAAGACCAGAATAAATGCTTCTCCCAATAGATTTAATTAAAGTAGAAACATATGTTCTAGGGAATCAGATCTAATGAGGTAGATATAAAGGTTTCTTATACACTGTCCATCATACATATATTGATAAGGTATTGAAAAAACAAGTTAGAATAATTCAAGAGAGAATTGTATCCATTGTCACCTGACATAAATATCTAAAATAAAAAATGAATTCACATAGGAGTAGATTAAAGTTGTGACTTACAATCATTAAGCTTCAGTATTTGATCAATCACATAATCCATGATATGTACATGAAATGATATTGCTGACATAAACATTATAATAGGAAAATATCTTGTAAAATCTTGGATAACTACCTGGGAAGCATACATAACTATCCAATAGGATTAGGGTAAGAACAAATTATATATATACATGGTATATTGAGAAGAAGTAATATTAGTTTTGGGGGGACACAAACAACCATTCCAATGATCAATGTGATCTAATATCATAGTTAGGATAAGGTAATGAGCGAGGAAAGCTCATACAATCTTTTGGTATCCATACCTACAAATACCGAGTACATTACAGATTTTGAGGTAGCGAAGAAATAGGTATTAAACAAAAAATTTTGTTCAATTTCTTAGAATCACAACTAGTATGTAATGTTTTATCATTAATATAATTATATTACTAGTACTAGACAATATTTCATATTTTGATATTGAAAAAATGATATATACTCCAAGTATCCATCTCTTAGGATGTTTTAATCAAGGAGGTGAGGTCACAGTTAGGAAAATTTCCACGCAGTGGAAAAATGTTAGACCCAACAACTAAATATGTGACTTAGCAGAAATATGTTATTAATAATATAAGAGATAATATTGATGGTTAATAAGTTAGTTGTAGTGCTAGTGGGAGTGTTTAAATAGTGGGTACCCTATACCAAAATAAAAAAACCTTTTAGATTGCTATATCTTTAATATAGTAAGTTACAAATGATGTATAATTACCATAGTTGTGTTGAAAATTCAACATCCTCTATTTAAATAGAAATGTTCAAATATTAATTATTGTATAAAAAGGTTATAAAAGATACAAGGCTATAATGAGAACCTCAAGATACCATGACCTTAACCTTAAATATATATCATATGGTCTAGATAAATCATATTTAATAGACATAGTTTATGTCTGACTATCATGTAATGGGGTGTCATAAGAATTGTGTTTTATTCTCACAAAATTCACATATAGTGATCTCAAGTAGTTGAGATCATAAGGATAGAATCTATAATAGGAACACCACATGTATTAGTTGTCATTAGATGTTGTTATTGGTGGGTATGTCCTCATGATCTCAACTAACAGAGACCCCCATGTGTGACCTTCATGAGAATAATTCTCAATTCTTATGATCCCCCAACATCCGATATTCTGATATCAACCGTGTCCAGTCAATATGTTGTATCTTGACCATAAGAAATATATTTAATATTAATTTCAATGTATATAGAGGTTCCTATTATAGACTGGGATCTACTATAGCATTTTGATATGAGAATTAATCTATTGAAATTACCATTTAAATAGTGGATGCAGAAATTCATACACTATAATAGTAAGTGTAAATCATGTACAACTTACAATATACATGATATGGTAATCCGAAAGTACTATTTAGTTGGGTGTAGAGAAAACACTATTACAATAATCAATTTGATATTTACACGATGATAAAGGTCCTGATCAAAAAAATTGAATTAAACTATATAGAAAATGGATAAAATTATTAAACTAGAGTGTATGATCATCACACATTATTTGTAATTAATTTTACAAATTTACAAATTACATTGTGATAATTCTTTCCCCATTGATAGATTTGACAATGGATCTATATCATACCATCACTGTGTTATAGGAATGAAGTGTATATTCTATCTAGTTATGTGTAAGAAACCAGATCTTCTTTTCAAGTATGTATTTCATTTGTGGTTGTTTTTGAGAAAAAATAGGAGTTTGTGGAAATTTCTAGAGTACACGCCATGTACTTATAAGTACATGCCATTTAATCAGTTTCCATGGGTAGCCGTGTGCTGGGCATGTAACAAAAAAACACATGGAAATAACATGGATAATAAACATAGGTCATAACATGTGATAATAGGGGGAATTAGACATTGAGTGATTCTGCAGAGTGTCTATAGTTACTGATACGAGACCACATGGGGAATTAACAGTGAGTGCTGCCTCAAAGATTCATTGCTAAAGCTGAACCAGGGGGGTTATAATGTGAGTACTTCCTAGAGGGTTTCTTGTTTTTGATTGGTTGAACCATAGGGGTTAGGCTTTGAGTACTTCCCAGGAAGTCAATTATGATTGTTGGTTTCTTAAATAATAAATGAAAATGTAAGCATTTTAAATTGTAGGTTTGTTTACTTTTGACTACTTCCTTGTTTACTCCTTCATTTTTTATATTTCCTACCATATATATTCACTGAATGTTAGGCATAGATCTTTGGGTGGTTACCTACTAGGATCCATCTCACACCCTGTTTGGGTTATGCTTTTTGGCCCAAATGGATTATATTATTGCATGTCTAGATAAGGGAAAGCACCCTTATACTTCAGGTACTTGATTACTGCAGAGCTGGAGAGCATGGGACCATGCTGAGGATTGTGATACTGTTGGAGTTTATTTGTTTCCTTTGTACATTGGTTTAGTATTGTATTCTAGTATTATTTATTATTTGGGTATTTTCCTGGACATATCTATCATTCCTCATTTATATATGTTCTGTAATTGTTTATTTCTTTAGTATTCCATTGTTTAATATTTTATGGTACTATTAATGTTCCCGCTAATCTTATCTATTTCTTTCCACCGTGTTACTCTAGCAATGAGGGCATATTTTTCCCACTATCACACCCAAGGCCCTCGCTTCTAGTCAGCATCCTCTGGCATTTGGGGAAATGCGCTTGAGGCCATGTGACCAACCGGGTATGGGGAACCTCTAGGCGGCACCTGAAACCAAGATGTTACATGATGATCCAAAAATGTTCCAAAAATGTTCAAAAATTGCTGTAGGATTATTTGGGTGTTAGCACAACATATCCAAACACTTGCATCGTTTTCCTTTGATCAACTTGAGAATCAATTCCAATGGATTCTTCTTGATCTCTCACAACTCTAGAGTAGAAGGTGGATGATGATCTATCTCTATTATTGAGATAATTCTTGGAGATGGGAGCTCACTAGGGATTCAATAGGATTATATAGATCTATTGTGCATAATAAAATAAATGAATTTGGTCTATTTAAAATCAATATAATTGAGTTTATATACAAATAGGGTTAGAAATAATTAATTACATAACTTCCCTTCAATATTAATTTAATTCTTACTAATCCCGATGTCTATAATAATTATAATAATATTATTTCTTAATATGTGCTAAAATCAGAAATTAAAATTAAATATTATTTATTAAAATGATATTATATATATATTATTTCTCACTGCACCATTAAAATCAGCCTACCATTTCTACATAATATTTATCGGTCCTTGAATAATGACCATTTATTAAATAAATAAATATCATTTCATTATTAGATAGTAAATAAATAATGATTATATTAACTAAAAAGAAAATAAATATTTATTAAATATTCTTCTCACATAATATTAGCTTGAATAACTAGTGATGACATATATGTGATTAAAAAAATATGAATAATTATTAAACCACATGCCAGAATAATATTTATCCATTTTTTAATATTAAGTAATAACATATTATTTAATATAGATTCTAGATACACTTAGTGTGTGACCTTCTAAGACTCTATCTTAGTGAAATTAGGCGGAACAGCCTAAATTTCAATGTTATCATTTACCAACATTATATTAAACTCATATATAAAGAATTTAATACCATAACGACATAAAAATCATACATATTTCCATGGTGTTATATATTCCTTTTATCAAAATATCTCTAATCATGAAATTTGCATGTCGATGCCATCTACCTATGCTTTTGATGTCTCTTTATTTGAATTTTTACAAATCAAATGTTCCAACAGAACACCATGGACATGGATTTACATAGGCTATATCATTTTCATAAAAGGGTCTAAAATACAAATTTTCATTAAATAATAAAAGGGAAAAATTCTTTCTTCCATTATCCATTAATGAAATATTACTAATGATACACCCAACATATCTTACCACACCACAAACATATGTAATCCCAGTTTTCGTTAATACATTAAATTACATGACTTATTATACTCATTAATGATAATATTAAATTATAAGGATAAATACTCACATCCCCATATAGTAACATCCAATGACACATAAGAATTTGGATTTCCTACTAGTGGGTCTTGTTCTTATAAGTCCATATATTGGATATTACCAAGCGTGTACACCTTGGGAAGATGCCTCAAAGTCTTATGAGTCTCCATCACTGGGATCCTGAATCATTTTTGTACCTAAAATTATTTCATATGTCTATATAACATATATTTAAGAATACTATAATAGAACTTCTCAGTTCTCATCCTATTTGGTAACTTCTAGAATTTTGTGAAAAAACTACTCTTAAAATATTTTCACAAACTATGTTATATAGAAGAACAATATTGACGTGATAATTAGTTTGTTAATATTAAAAAATATGAATATAGGTAATCATAAATTATAAAAAAGTTGGTTCTAGGGCATCAAGACCAAAATAATCCCACTTACACAAGATCCAACTTCTAAAAACCATCAATACACTAGATCTCACATGATACTCCTGATTTTACTAAGATATATATTTATTCAAGAATTACGCAACATTTTATACTATGGGAACTTTTCTTACTAAAACTTCACCCCTCTAATAAAAATACCACATGATTTTATACATCCAATGTATGTGATTTTTTCTATTGGTGTGACCTTGGCACTATTTTAAGAGCCACCACTACTGTATTATCACAATACAAGGTATTTAATGCTAGTTACCATATCAAGCTATATGAAAAGTTTTTGAATCTAAATGAATTTATTTTCTACATCATAAGCTGCTAAATACTTAGAATACACTGTAGAATTAGTGACAACTGACTTCGTTGAACTCTTCCATCTCACAGCTCCTCTATTTTGACAAAAAAATATCCTGACTGCGGCATCAGGTCATTGTGATCTATTTTAAAACTAACATCAATATAACCCTAGATAATTAACTCCTCGTAAACACCATTAACTAATAAAATATCCTTATTTATTCTCAGATACTTGAGGATAACCTTAACCATATATAAATTTTATTCTTTTGGGTATTTTTTATATCTCACTACCATACTCAATGCATTTGCAACATCAAGTATAGTATATAACATGACATACAAGATTGATCCTATCATTGAAAAGTATGGTATATTACACATTCTCTTATTTTCTTATTCTGTATGAGGGCACCTTTTCATAAAAATATGTATACCAAGTGAAACCAGAACCAATACCATATTGGATTGTTCTATAATAAATATCTTTAGTATTTATTCAACTTATATACATTGAATTAGTCCAAGAATCATCTTATATCTATCTTGAATGATCTTGATCCCAATAATATAGTCTACTTCACATAAGTACTTGATGTAGAAAAACCTGTTTAACCAATCCTATGAAAACTATAATACATGTATATCATTTCCAATAAGTAATATTTCATCAACATATACTACTTGGATGATGAATGCATTCCCACTAAATATTTTATAAACACTTGGATTGAAATTATTTTAAATTAAACCAAAATGTTTTATATATTAATAAAAATGAATGTTTCATGACATAGATTCTTGCTTCAATTCAAAAATGGATATCTGGAACTTCCAAATATTTTTGGCATCACCTGGTGTTAAAAACACTTTTATTTGTGTCATATAGACATATTACTAAAGATTCCCATTCATGAAATTTTTTTATATATGTCTTAAAAATGTCATAGTCATGGTATGATTCTATAAGAAGTAGAATTTTGATGGATTTAAACATAAAAACTGTTAAAAAGGTCTCATTATAGCTAATTCATTAATGTTATTTAAGGCCTTTATCATATATCCTTTATTTATAGGTATTTATTTTACCTGATATGTCTATATTATTATTAGATACCCATTTTCACCCTTTGGGATTTCCATCGACTAGAACATCAAGCATAACCAAAACTTGGTTCTTCAAGTACTTATAGTTTCCTTTCATGGTGTAGGATAACGTGTAAGTGCATTTTACACTCTTGGAAACTCGTTATAGTGAGAAGAATATCCTTCTCAAGTATAGATCATAATGAAAGATTTGAATTAATTTATTTGTTGTTTGTAAAAATATGATGAGAAGATATTTTGTAATTTATTTGATAAAATATAGACAAATAAATAAATAATATATTTATTAATCTCTTAATATTTTATCGAATCCTAATAGCACTAACATTTGGATTCAAAATGTCATGTTTCTAGGATATTCTAGTGGAAAGGATCCATATTCCCCTTTTCATTACAAAAACATTTGATAGTAAATAAATTTTACGGGTTTTAGGTAATTATTCCAAATTCTAACTCTATTAACTCATAAATCCTTCATTTGTTGAGTGGACTCCCCAATCATGAAATCCATAAATTGGATTTACTCAACCCTTTCCTCTCAGTTACAACATGTCTTGTATTAGAAGTCAACCCATTATGTTAACTAAGTTAATTCAACCCAAAAATTCACGTTAGAATTCATTGATTATTGAAAGAACCCCAAATTTGGAGGGTCAAGAAATTTCAACAATGGTTCGATTTTAACAGAAGAAGTGGATGGTTATACTGACTTGATATTTATAATTGAGTAATTTTATCTTCTCTGAAAAAATTTCCAATTATTATCTTTATTTTATACTTGTTAATATTAATTATATTTAATTTAGTGATTAAATATGTCTTAGATAATATTTATATGTAATCCATTTTTATTTCTAGTTTTATATTTCATGCTTCTTAATTTATTAATTCATGTGATCAAGAAAAAATATCAATAATTAAATAACTGTTAAACTTTATAGAAATAAAATAACAAAGTAGTATGATCATGAGAATATTCTAATGGTTAGTTTATCTATTAGAGGATAAGCTAACAATTGACCTAGGAAAAAACACATTGAACTAAATAAGGTCTGGGTTACAGATTTCCACCATTCCACCCATGTATATCTCTTAGATTGGTTTTAACTAGGCTCTAAACTTGATCCACCTCCACTATATTGGGAGTTACATATTTTACATATACTCATGCTCACATGTAGGTGAAGAGAAATGGTTTATATAAAAGAAAGCATAGACATGTAGACCCATATATAATAAGAGGAGACATGAAACACATGCTAAAATTTTAATTTGATAATAAATTAAATGAAACAAATCACATAAAATATTCTGGTCTTGTCTCATTATCATCCATATACATTCAATGAATTAGGAATTTAACAAACCTAGTATTGAATTCTTAATTGTTATTATTTATGATAAATCACACTCAAATCAACCAATAATCATCGTTAATTAATCATTTATTTTATCTTAATTATCAACTGAATTTCCTTGACATTATCATCCATTCTAGTTTTTAAAAAATTAAATAAACTTATTTAAAATTAATTTTTTTACAATATTAAAATGTACCTTAGAGGAAACATGGTGAGTACCCATCTGAACTACCCAATATGTATTATACTCAAATAATGTTTACTCTTGTGACATGTGGAATACATGACTTATCACATACATTCATGATGTGTACTATCATCTTAATGAATATATGTATTATATAATTTTTCTACCATGTGTTATGATTAAATTAATGTATAATAATAACTGTATAATGACTCATACATGATATAAATATTTGAAAATTATGAAGAGAATAATTAAAAATTCATATATATTAAAACCCATCACATGGAATGTCCTTTCAAAGTAATGACCACATGAAAGTATATGTTGATAAGGTTTTAATAGAATAATAAATTGATTTTAATTCAGTGTAATTTTTTAAAAGTACATGGAATGTAAATTAGTTATGAATCATTGGGTCTCTGAGTTAGAAAATCACCAATCAGGTAGGACATGAATGAAGATACATATCCTTTCTCTGACCAATGGACTACACGCCATGTATAAACGTAACACAATGTGTACTCTAGATTACAATGTGCTAAGATGGCCTGATCAACTCATGGTGTAAAATTAAATGCACCCTGTTTTATAAATGCATATGCCTTGAAATAATTATTAATTAATTTTTTGTGAATTATACACTAGTAAATGGTGTGTACCATTGGTTTACATGATGTGCACTCTACTATTATCTGTACAGATTCATCGGTATCTCTGGATGATATCTCTGAATTTATTATATTCATAAAATTAATCAATTCATTTATATTTATGATAAATTAAGTGGAAGAAGTAGATCTTGGAGTTAAGATTAAATAATTGTTAAACTACAATTGAAAACCAATTAATTATGCATAAATAAATCAATTGTCTTTAAATAATTATAAATAATTATTTCACCACTTTGACACCACTTAATGGTTCTGGGAATAGTAGAAGTGTGTGATGGGTCATTCCCAACATTTTTTGTCATGATCGTTAATCAATCATATTTTTACATGATGAGAAACATCGTGATCAAAAAATTAAATCGATGAATATAGATAATGGATAAAACGTCAGATCCAGAGCACAAGATCATCACATATTACTTATAATTAGTTTAAGCAATTAAAAAATTACCTTATGAGAATTCATTCTTCATTTTTGGATTTGAAAACAAATCTTGGTCATACCACTATTGTGTTGTAGGAATAAAGGGAAGATTCCCTCCAGTAGTGATCCACACATATTACACAAATCTATGAATGTCATCATAAGAATCATTAGGTGTTAGCATGGAAGAGCCTAATTACTGCATCATTTTCTTTTAATCACCTCAAGAATCAATTCCAAAGGACTCATTTGGATCTCTATAGATTCAAGAGTGGAAGGTAGATGAAGATCTTTCTCAATTCACGATGGAGTTATTGGATAAGGGATCTCTCTATGGCTTTGAGAATATTATCAGGATTCATTGTGCACAATAAAATTAATTAATTAGATATCTTGAAAAATAATGTAATTGGGTTTATATACCACTTGGGTTAGAAATAAATAATTGAAATAGTACCCTTTAATGTTAATTGATCCCCATATAACACCATGTCTATAATAATAATAATAATAGTATTATTTCTAAACATTTTCCAAACTCTCAAATTAAAATAATTTTTTTTATTCAAATAATATTCAATATATATTATTTTTCCATGAACGATTAAACTCAGTCCACCTTTCAATTATAGTATTTATTAGGACTTGAAAAATGACTATTTATTTTATAATTAAATATCACTAAATTATTCTCTAATAAAAAAATAAATATTATATTCACTAAAAAGATTATAAATACTTTTTTAAAATTATGCTTACATAATACTCTCTCAAATAACAGGTGAAAAATTTATGCAATCAATAAAATAAAAATAATTATTAAAAAATGTGTGGGAATAATATTTATTCAAATTGTTAAATAATAAATAATAATATATTATTTAAATGGGACTCTCAATACACTTAGCGTGTTACCCTTTAGGACTCTTTTTAGTGGAATTAGGTAAAACAATCTAAAGTCTAAGGATAGATTATAACCACATTCTAGGAAACCCATAGAGGAATAAGTTAATGATATAATGACATAATACTCCATATAGATGCCCACTTTGTAATATAATCCCCTTATTATTATCTCATTAATCAAGCTTGTTGAAAGCTAGTGATATCAACCTTTGTTCTCAATGTATATTTGTTTGAATTTCTAGAAAATTAATCTTTCAGATTTAACAATATGGAAATGGTTTTATTTAGGCTATATTATCTCCATGAAGGGGTCTGATATATCACATTCCATTAATGAATAAAAGGAAAAAATCGTTTCTCATATTTTTTATTATTACAATATTACTCGTGATGCACCCAACATATCCTACCTTGCTGCCAACATATATCGCTGCATTTTTTGTAAATACCTCAAATTAAGAATCTTATAATAATCATTAATAATAATCATAAAGATTAAGGATTGATACACATTTCCTTATATGGAAACATCCAATGAAACATATAAATGTGAATTTCTTACTAGCGAGTCTCATTCTCAAAATATCCTATATTGGGAATTACCAAGGTCATACAGAATGAGAAGATGCATCAAAGTCATATGAGTCTCCATCCATGATATATTGAATCATTTTTGTCCCTAAAATGATTTCATCCAGGTGTAGAAAATATATTTAAGAATATTATTATTTCACTTATAGGTTATCATCATAGTAGGAAACTGCTATTACCTTTTAGTGTGACAGATGCTCTCACGACCCGCCCTTAGGGCCCGTGCCATGACTACCCCAAGCCCGCCTTCCATAGGCCAGGGGCTGGCGACTAGAACCAAAGGCGTAAATCCCGACAAGAAGGGGAAGAAATTGCCTTTATAAAGTTAAAAAATGCCACATAGTAAACCAACAAGAAGTAAACACTAAGTAAACTGAGTACAATAGTAAGTGCAGAAAAGAAAGTGGGCCAGAATAAAAACCCAAACTGAAAGTAAAGTACAACTGGAAAGGAAGTACAACAACTGAAAAGTAAAGTAGCAACGCCGAGCCGTCCACTATAAATCCCACCTGAAGGGTGGGTACAGATAGCCTAATCAGCTCCTTGGGTCCTGCCGTCCGCCCTGCGTACGTCCTGCCTAGTGGTCCACCTCCAGGTACAGACTCATCATGAAATCCACCTCTGGGCACCGACTCCTCGTGAGTTCCTCCTCCAAGAATTGTCCAGCTCTACAAGCCTCAACCTCGATCAGTGATGTCCATCGTCTGTAACCAACACAACGTAGTGCGGGACAAGCCCGTGCAGGGGTGAGTATATGATACTCAGTAGGGTCCCCGAGACCCCCGAAGGTCTCTCGGAATCCACAAAGGATAAACCACAAAGAAAAGATACAATCATGAAGTAACATCCAACACTACTTAGGTATATGCCCATACATATACCTAAGTCATCAATTCCCGTTCGACTCCAACATCCGAGCCCAAGTTCGATCATGTCCACATAGGATAGTACAACCCAATCCACATAGGAAAGAATAACCCAATCCACATAGGAAAGCAAGTCAATCATATCGAAGATAATGATTGAAAGTCAAGACTCAGCTCACACATGTATACTTCTTCATAAGATAATAGAGATGATCAGATATAGCCACTGATATATCTAATCTAGGACCCACGTAGGATATAAGAACAGTAGTACTACCAGTCCCACATAGGATACAGGAATAGTAGTACTGCCAGAACCATGTAGGATATAAGAACAGTAGTAATCACTGTCGAACCCACGAAGGATTCTAGTACGATAGTCTACACCATCGAACCCACGGAGGATTCCGGTATGATAGTATTCACCGTCGAACCCATAGCTGCTGGGGAACTCCTCCTCTATCGAGTATAGTGGGACTGCCGCTACAACCAAGCTCTTCCCACTAACCTTGGACTGCTGAAGTACTCCACCTATCGAGTACTATGGGCCTGCAGCTACAACCAAGCGCTTCCCACCACGGGTCTACCACTACTACCAAGCGCTCCCCCTCTTAGCCTAGAGTGGTACTCCTTCTGTTGAGTACCGCGGGTTTTCCGCTACAACCAAGCACTCCTCCGCTATGGGTCTACCGCTACAACCAAGCGCTCCCCACTGGGCTATCGAAACACTCCGAGTTGGTCGATCAGTAGTCGTCAAGTCTCAGCCAGCTCTAGGGTTTCCACACACAGCGCGCTCGTTTCTGGGCGGGTCCGCTCCACAAGCCAAGGGGGTCAATACATCAACTGACACATAGTCTGGAGTTGATGTATCCCAATGTTCTGTCTCGACATAGGGAACTCAACGTGACTGATGGCGCGTCAATCAGACGCCCAGTCTGAGAGTTGTTGGCCTTTTCGTTCGAGGGGCCTGGTTGGTTTTTAAGTCAAAACCAACCCGACCACACTCCAACTGCGTCCAAACCTTGATCGGAGTAATCCAAAAGGTCTGTATCACTAAGAGGAATCCAACAAAGTCAATGGCACGTCAATCGGATGTCCGTAGCTCAAGTTATAACTATTTCCGCTCCGAGGGCCCAGTTGGTTTCGTGTTCAAACCAACCCGGCCATACACAATGTTCTCCAAAACCTTGAGTGTAATAAACTGAAATGACCGTCTAGATCCAAGGATCTCAATACAATAGAACGTGTGTCGATCAGAAGTCTGAAGCCCATGATATGGGCAAATGACTGAAAACAGTCCGAAATGGGGGGTTTGGGCCCGGCCCGGCCCGGCCCAACGCCCCCAGGGTCGGCCCGACCCGGGTCCGAGTCCGGCCCAATAGGGCACTGCCCGGCCCCGCCCTGTACGGCCGATCTGGCTTGGGCGGCTGGGTGGCCTGGCGCGGGCGCGACCTGCGCCGCCAGTCCTCTTGACCATTATGGCTGAGCGAGAAACGGAAAGGTGGGGCGTGTTGCCCCCCAGTTTGGAAACTGCAGCCCACGCATGGGGGCCGCTCCCTTTCCAGCCGAGGGTTAAGACCCCCAGATCTTCTATTAGGCTAGCCTGGCTGGCCGGCCGGTGCCGCCGGCGCGGGACCCCGCGGTCTCGCTCCTTCGATGCGCCGGCGGCCGGCGGTTCCGGCCGCCGTTCCCTGCTCCGCCGCGACCAAAGGTCACGACCTTGGTCTGACTGGCACAACGCGAGAACGCCATGGCCCCGTTCCGGCCGCGATGTTTCCATGGTTCTCCGACATGGCACGAAGGCACCGAACCCCTTCTCCGGAGCCCGACTCTGGCCGTGGGATCGTTCGGCCTCAACGGCGCGGCACGACGGCGCCACGCTTCATTGCCGTGATTCTCCATGATCCCGCGCGGTGCCGTTGCACTGCGCTGCCTTTGTTCATGCTGCAAGAAGAACAACAACAAAGAGGGAGGAGGGTCGGCCATGTTTGTGCGGTCCGACATCCTCCCGTTATAACGGTAATAGGTGGCCCAAAAAGAATAAATACCCTCGTCAAGAAAGTGCAAAAAATTAATCCATAATATTTGAACTCAAACCCCTACCCCAAGGAGTTCTCGAACGATGGTCGTCGCAGAACAAAGGTGTCACAGAAGACGGAGTTGTGGAAGACAGCGTTGCAGATCGATGCACTGTAAGCATCGCCGGTGTTTGCCCGAAGAAATATACGGCGCGTCATCATTCTTCGAAGAAGGCGTATCTCACCGGTTACGGAGAGGGAAGAAGATGGCTTGGTGAGTTCCCTTGGCGGTGATGGAGTTCTTCATCGTAGACTGGGCTTTATTTGCGTTCTTCGATGAAGATGAAGATATTCCTCAATAGCTCAAGAGTCATCTCCTTCTTTCCACATAACGAATCAACCACCCCAGTAAAATAAGTCAAGTCTTATTTTATTATCACACACGCATGGCATTACTTTCAAATTCAAAAAGAAACTCATCCAATTAATTCACTTAATTGTAGAGCGTTTAATAATCCATAATAAAATGAGGCTTGACTTTCCATTTAATTAGGGTGTGGGTGAGTTACAAAATAAATGCACGAGAGGGTGGTTAAAGGGATTTGATGGGGTGCAGCTCATATGGGCCCCAATTCACTAATATCCTACATAGAGAAGTTAGGATGTAGTGGGTCCCATACCAAACCCCATGCATAGGTTTAAACTACATAGAAAAGAAATAAAAATTGTAGCACAATATTTTATTTCATTCTTTATTTAACTAATTTATTTAATAACCTCACCTGAGAAAACACAACCCCAGTAATGGTGTTCTTAAGCAATTACCAGCGCAGCGGTTTCATCGGTGCCCTCAGATTTCGATTTCAAGCACCGGTTCACATGTTAGAAAAACCCCCTCATTCATCCACTGAACGCACCCCAGCTAAACTTCTTAAATTGATTACAGGCACACCGGGCCTCAGAATCAGGTGCCGTCAGAAACCGAGTTCACTTAAAATCCCAAAGAAAATTAATAAAAAAATTTACCTTGAAATTTACGGGTCTCTATAGATGCTCTTAAGACATTATGACATACTATGTTACACATAAGGAAAATCATGATATAATAAGTAGTCTATTAATATTCAAAAATATGAATACATGTTATCATAAGGTAACCAGAAGTTAGTTATAGGGAACCAAATCCAACAATATTTACATTATATAATGTTATATGATGTTAATATATGTTATATTTATATTACATAACATGAAATAACATTATATATATGTTATATTTAAATTATATATTATTATATTTACATTGTATTAATGTTATATGACACACTCATTTTTTGTGCATAATTTTATGTGTCTTATAATACACGTTTGATGGATTTTAATCGATATTCACTTATAATAATTTGTTTTATTAATAAATTGGAAATTAATAAATAAGAATTAAAATGGATCTAAAATGAAGAAATATATAAAATATGTAATTTTTGAATTTAATTATGATATTCTTTGAGAATTTACTATGTGTTTTTAAATAATTTGTGTTTATAAAAAATTGGGCCTACATGGCCAGCCATCAACATCATGGTCTATGAATAAACATAGACAACTCATGTGGGACAGAAGAACAATAATTTCTGGAGGGACATCTAGTCGAGAGTTAGGAGAAAATCCCATATAATGAACAGTAAGCATTGGTGGGTTTTAGCCTATGTGGACAGAGTGGTGTAGCTTGGCCTATATGTGTGTGCATGTGTATCTATGTACCCACCTATATTTAGGATTTTGAGTCTTCTCATTCATGCCATTTTTTAAACACTCACCTCATCCACGATGGGTTTCGATGTGGGCATCTTAACTCAGGTACTATTCATTTTAAGCAAAATGGCACCGGTCCACTCTAGCCGCGTGTGCCCCTACTCAGAAACATCGCTCGCTGCTCAACTCTGCCACTATCTACCTTCATCCACATCATCATTTCAACTTCAGCAAACTAAAGACACCATTGAAGCCACCAGGAACCTCGAGGTCGATAAAATCTTCCACTTTCGCAGGGATTATCCACTATGACTAACCTATAGACCCTGAAATGACCTCGACTGCTCCCACGTCAAAGGAAGGCTATGTACTACATGATAAGTAAGCTTTCTCCAGCCACTGTGAAGGATTTAGAATTAGAGGAATACCACTACCCACCAACACTATGTTGTCACACCATCCATGCACTATGAAAGAGCCTATCTGTGGGATGATGAGAGCTGCCATATTGTGCATGCCAGTAGAGGGTTTGAACAATCAATTTACTCAGATGCTTCCATATGATACATCCTGAGTATCTCATGGAAAAATCTTGTTTTAAAAACAATTCAAACCCCATATGACTCAGTCTAGTACACTTGACAAGGAGGCAAAGGCTCCTCCCTTACTATAAATGGAAGAATACATTCTACTACTAGGGGGATTCCACACCGAAGGGAGAAGAGGACACACGCTTCCAGACCAATTAATCTCTTGTTTGACTTTTCTTTATTTTTATTCTATTCTATTTTTTTATTCAAAATTTAATTTTAATATAGATTCTTAATAAATATAATTTTATTCATTTTCATCATTTTTTATCCCACCTTATTATTATTATTATCATTCTTCTTATTGCATGTTTTTAATTCCTTTCTATCTTATTTTATTTTATATTATTATTATAAAATAATTCATTATCCTTCTATTTTATTTTATTATTTCATTTTTTCCCATTATTTTTTCCATTATTATTTCATCCCCCATTATTTTTTTATTCTCACCATTCGATTTATTTTATTCATATCTTTATCTTCTCCCTTCTATCCACCATTATGATCTGTTACCCGAAAAAATGATGGGATTACCCGAGGCTTGTCCTTGGGGAGGTTAGGTGTTATTAAATTATTTATTAGAGTTTATTCTGTGTCTATAGTAGATTTGAGAGGAATTAAAGAGTGACAATTGTTCACCATGATATAAGACTAATTTTTTTTTCAATTTTTTATCTTTTCCATTGCTTTCATTGATCATAAGACATTCATATATTGGAGTTGAGTCAATAAATGGATGAAACGACATATGATGGAGTTGGGTCCTATAATATGACACAATCTCGATTGAGGTATTCCATCAACATTGATTACAAGAGGAGGTGAAATTTAAATTATTGAAGGTAATTGAGATTTCACAACACTAGGATAGTAATCCATGCATGAGATTTCATAACTTTATTATGAAGGTTAATTTAAAGAAATAATGGAAAATAAATATATAATTCAAAACCAATACTAGGACCAAGTTCATTCATTCTACACACATTCTAATTTTCCTATAATTTTAGTTTAGTTTGAATTTTCATTATGCATATATTTTCATTTTTTCAAAAAATATAAAAAATCAAAAATTTATCATTACATTCACATTATAATTAAAAAAATAAGTAGTCTAGTGGAATAATTTTATGTAATTAGACAAACTAAGAAGCTCCCCATGTTAAATAACCCTGGTCAGCCACTGTGTTGTACTAGGAAAAAAGTAAAAATTTGTTTTTTATGCCCTATAATAGGTCTGAATCATTAAATCTATATTAATTAGTATCATTTACATTATATTTATTTTAATTGAATATAAATATGACATAAACATATTTTAAATATAATGTAAAACTTGTATTATATAGAATAAGTATAATGAATTTATAAGATAAATATAATGTTATATAAAATATTTATAATATAAATATAACATAAATATAATGTCATTAGTGAAAATAATATGTATAAAATAGTTATTAATAACAGAAATATAACATAAATAATAGTTATTAACAAATATATGATGTAAATATAAATTGAATATAATTTCAATATAACATAAACAATTACTAATAATTTATTGTTAATTATCAGTAATTATTTTAATTAATATTTAAATTATATATAATTATATTTATTTTATATACTTTTATATTTACGTTATATTAACTTCATGTAAAATGAAATATAAAATCTCATTTTTATGCATTTTATATTGTATTTAAATTATATAATATTTTATAATGTTATATTTTCGTTATATAATGTTATATAACATTATATTTACGTTATATTTATATTATATAACACGAAATTGATAAATATTATTTATGTTACTGTAATGTAAATATAACATCGTATAACAAAGGTATAATGAAAATATAACATAAATATAACATAGAATATAATGTAGATATAACATATATATAGCTTAAATATAATGTAAATATAATGTTATTAATATAAATATTATTGTGGCCATGAAGAAATTTTATATTAAAAGTTCCTATGATGGTTTTTTTAAAGGGGGGATTATTTAGAAGGAATGATTTTTGATGGAGAAAGATAACATGATGTGATTTTTGATGACAATGTTGTCTTTTATAGTAAATATATTTTTCAATAGTTATTCAGAAAATAAATCGCATTCATTATCAGTTGAATATTGGAATTTCATTTGATTTGAATATCTTTAAATAGTTTTGAAGCTATTCGAATGGGGATTAGAAGTGAAATTTGGTGTTTGGATGTTTTTGAAGAGGATATCTTCATCATTACATAATTTCCAGTACCAAAATATCCATTGTGTTTTATGAGAAGTCATGACTATGCTATGGTGTTTTGATGAGCACATCGTGGTTCATGTCAAAAGAGGAAACATAGAGTTGAAATCATGAAACACGAATTATATAATTAATGGTGATTAAAAAAATTCATGTCCACCATGATTAGTTTCTCTATGCAATGGTCATTTATTCATGGTCTATAGATAAATGACATAAACCATGACATATTCTATTGGCTGTGTCCATGTTATAGAGGATAAATAATTAATTCCCATTTATAGATAATAAAAATGATGCCTGAAGCAACTTATTATTCATCATGTCTAGATGGAAGTTGAAAGGGGAGGTTTATCTCAGGGTATGTTTGTAGTGACTATGGTTAAAAGAAATGAAACATCATGGTAAATTACATTAGGATGTTAAAAATAGAAAATTTGGTCATGGTTCTTATCTGGGAAGAAAAATGGGATGGACTATGTATTGAATAACTAGAACAAGCCATGGTTTATAGAAAAAATTTATTTCTACCATTAAGAGAATATCATTTCTATGTATCTAGATATATTCCCTTATTTTTAACTCCAATCAATTTCCATTTTGACATGGTGAAATTACTAATATTTTGGTGAAGATAATATTTAAAAATTTCTTATTGAAGTTAGATTTTTCTATTTCATGGTTATGACTCCAACAGATCACTTTGAAATGGAAATTTATCTTTTGGGTGAGTTTTTTGATAAAAAATATTAGATGACTTAGACGATAATTCCAATAGTTCTTTAATTTCAAATAAAAAATATATAAATGATGAATAGATGGTCTGGATTTATCCAATATCTTGAATTAATGTGGGAAAGTTGAAGAGGATTTTTTTTTTGAAATTTTAATTTGAAATTAAAATTTAAAAGAAGATACACGTTTTTTTCATGTGAAAAAAATAAAATTAGAAAGGTGTGAAAGGGTGTGTATAAATTATATATAAAGAAGTTTTAGGGAGAAAATAATGAGAGGTAGCTAAGAGGAAGTCCAATTTTTGATTATCACAAATTTTTAAAGAGGAATATTTCGATAGTAAAGATCTATGTATTCATTTTGAAGAAGATGCAATGTAATGATTTTATAGTAAGTTCTTGAGTATGTTTCTAGTATTTTGGTGAAAATATTTTAGTTTACACAATGATATATATCAATTGAATAAAGAAGAAGGCACTGGGTTGTCTAGAGGAAACATTAGATTACTGAATTTCATAATTTTAGTGATCTAATAAGATAACTTGGGTGATACTTTATTGAATATAAATTCTATTACTCTTGGTTATATAATAATACTATTGTTGTTTTTCCTTAAAAGTGATATCCTTAAGTGTATAAGATTACATTATAATTTTTAGGATACATTGTAAATCCACGAGTTCATGTGTATACCCCACTAATTGAAAACCATTTGGAAAATGTATAGGA
The DNA here is from genome assembly GCA_963277665.1 of Viscum album. Lineage (NCBI taxonomy): Eukaryota > Viridiplantae > Streptophyta > Magnoliopsida > Santalales > Viscaceae > Viscum > Viscum album. The sequence continues at coordinate 472,188,618 of OY728132.1, forward strand.
ATAATTTTTTAGAAGATGCATTGAGAAGATAAGTAGATGTTTATTTGAAATTGGATGTAACTTATCATAATGTAAAAATTTGATATTGTTAATCATAGTTATCACTTATTATAATGATTTCTCTCATGTATTATTAGAATAATTTAATGATGAATCAGTTCTAAGTTGTATGTAAGATTTATGTTTGATTATTGACAAAAAATAAAAAGAGGAAGATTGTATGACCATGAAGTTATTTTAGATTGAAGGTGCCTCTGAAGTTGTTTTTTCAAATGAGGAGTTTATTAAAGGGAGGATTTTCTTTATGGATAAAGTGATTTGAATGTGATGTGTGATAATGTTGTTATATTTTTTTGTCCAAATAATTATCAACACTTGATCAATTAATGAATCATATTATTCTTAGGTAAATATTGGTATTTTAGGTGAGGTAATGATCTCTTGAAAATTTAAATGTGATTTAGAAGAGTTTTATAAGGGAAATTTTGTGTTTTTATGTGTTTCATGCGAAAATTGGAATCCTGATATTATGGACAGTAACAAAATGGTCAGGGTTTTTCATAAGAAGTATCGACAATGTAGTGGTTTTGTGGTTACCATACCATAGTGTAGATCATAAAAAGAAACAAGGTGTTCTAACCATGAAACATGCATTAAAAAATTCATATTTTTTACAAAAAAATATTTTATACTATGAGGATGTTTTATATAATTTGGTAATTTGGTTATGTTCTGTCAAAAAATGTGATCAACTATATTTCATTACATTTCTTTTAGTCATGTTCTAAAGAAAAAAATGGTCAATTACTATTACAGGATGATAAAATGATGAGTAAAATTCCTTAATGGTAATAATTACAAGATTGATACTGGATTGGGGAGGTTTATTCCATGATATATGTATTGTGAATATAGTCTAAAGACATGGAACTTCATGGGACATGACTCTAGTATGCTTGAAAAAGCAATTTTGTCCCTGATTCTTGTCTGGTAACCAAAATAGAATGGATGATGTCATAATCTCACCTAGAAAATCATTATATGTATAGTAAATTTATATCTACAATGATGAGGACATATAAAACATGGAGTTGGACATATTCCATTGTTTTTGAAGAAAAACAACAAATATTATTCCATGGTTAGAGTCGTGTGTCCATGTGGAAAATCATTTTTCAAAACAATTTAGAGAATTTAAAATTGTCTATGTCTTGGTGATGAATCCAACAAAATATAGAAAGTGGGAAATTATAATATTGCATGAATTTTATGATATGGATTCTAGTATGTCTTAAATTTTTCTACAAATAAATCAATCATGTCCTAAAAATAAAAATCAATGGAGATTAAAAAGTTTATATCAATCCAATGTCTCATATTAAAGTAATTAAAGTTGGATATTAAATAATATTTTGAGATTTAAATTTTAAATTAAAATTTTAATGACGATGAAATGATAATATCTGTGAAATAAGAGTAACACAGTAGGGGTTAAAAGGGTGGAAAATCATTAGATGAGGATAATTGAGAAAGAGAATAAGGAGGAACACCCAATAGTAATTTTAGACACTAATTATCACTAGTATTTGAAGATCAATCAATATATAGGGAATAATCTTTCTTAATTTTTTAGAATATTAACTAGATATATTTTTTATTGAGATGATGGGACATTTCTTTGAGTTTAATAATCTAATTGTAGTCTACACTTTGATATATCTAAATTAAACAAGGAATAAGTTTTTGGGTGGTCTAGAGAAAGTATTATTTTATATAATTTTAGAGTTTCCTTGATAAAAGGAGAGAAGACAATGATATACTCTATTGATAGTGGATTCTAATACCCTTTACGATTCAATGAGTCACTTAGTATTATTACATTTAAGATGTATCACTATTTAACCCCTTCATCACATGTATAAGAACACTTTTTGAGAATATGTGTTGATGAGAGAAGTGTAAGCTTGTCTAAAAGTGGAAATAAGTTATCATAATGGACAAATATGATATTATTATTCATATTTACTGTTTCCTATACAATGTTCACTAATGTAGGATTAAAATGGTTATATTATGATTCATTTCTATTTTTAAAGTATTATTTATGATTTATAGTTGAGAAAACATCAATGTGGGTTTTTTTGGGACCAATATTTTGTTTAAGATTGAAGATGCCTCTGAAAGTGTTTGTTTAAGAGGTAGTTTTTTTGAAATTTGGAGAATATTGATTTAAATAGTAAAGTGGATGTGATATGTGATGATGTTGTTGTATTTTTTGGAACAAATTTATCAAAACATGACCAATAAATTAATTTCATTAATTCTTAGGTGAATATTATAAGGAACCGACCATAAACATTACATAATATTGAGTTTCAAGTCAATAATTGATTATCTTATATTTGATATTTTTTAGGTTTAGAGTTTAAGACAATTAGGTTATAAATTATATATAAAAAACCATGAATTAAAAAGTGGAAACTTTTTATTAGTGTCCATTTTTCCTATAATATAAAACATTTAAAATGAAACATGATTTCTTTTCATGAAAAGTATACATGACTTTCAACATGACTTCTTCCTTCCTTTTACCCACCGTTAAACTCTATGAATTTATTTTCAAAAATGTGGGATGAGCCAAAAAGTTTTTGTAAGGGACATAAAAAATAATAATCCTGTTAGTCTAGTAAAAAACATGAAAACCCATGAAAAACATTTTCTTAAAAACTTACCCCTTTTCTTAGAAAGGGTATTATTTTACCTTAAAAAATAACATTATATTTAATTTTGAAAAAAATTTATTTCCATGAAAACTCATTAGAAAACATATAAGGTGGATATATGTTCGTTTGGACATCATCTCGTAGAACCTTTATATTAAATTTATAAATTTGAATAACCATATTTTCAACTTCAAATATAATTATCCAGAGAACATAATCATTACCCAATACATTAGATCATTATATGGTCACACCCATAATATAATCTATATCTGGATCACCTAGTGGAATTTAGGCACACCCATAATATATAATTACCAAAAACCACAACATGAATAATTATTTTTATAATTTTATTTTTTCAACCTAAAACATTTGGAAGTCTCTTTTTAACTTGTATTAAAATCACTTATAGATATCAAAATACCCATTTCTTTTTAAAATCTATTTTCAATACCAAAATACACTTTACTTTTATAAACGTATTTTAATACCAAAATTACATGAAAAAGTTAATAATGAGTTTTATTTAAAGAAAACATGTATTACTACAATGAAAACTAAGAATTAAATAATGGATATAGTGGCAGGAAATATTGTTTCCCCCATATATGTTAAATTAGAACATTTTTTTTTAATTTTTAAAGAAAGTTAACCATTCTAAAAAAATTAAATTTTATTAAAAAATATTGAAATAAAGATAAAAATTTCCTTTATAAAACTCCCCTTGAAATAAGAAAATTATTTTAAAATCATTAACATGAAATAAAATTAGAGTTAGAAGGAAAGCATTAAAAGAGAATTGTTTTTCTAATGAAAATTCCTTTATCACTTTATAAGAATTTGAATCATAAGCCCTGTAGAATAAAAACATTAATAAAAAATTAAATAACATTATAATAGATAAATTCATGATATAAAATATAAAAGGGTCTTTTTATACATCTAATAAAATAATATAATCACATAACATAAAGACATGCCTCAATGAATGGAAATTGAGACGAAGTCCCTTACCTTAAGTTCAATTAATCTCATTCTTTATTTTGATTAATCAATAACAAAATTATGTTAATTATTTACTTTATTAATAAGAATTTTAATTTTTATTATTATTTTTCTATTTCAATTATTATCATTTCAATTAAAATTATTTAGTCAATTGAGTTTACACCATATATTTTGATGATATTTGGATCATGTGTCAAAATTACTTCTATAGGCTAAATATTATTATAAGAGGTCATTATTTAAACATATATAGAAAAATAATAATAATTAAATAATATTAATTTTTAGATATCAATTATACTATTAAGACCAATCATGAAATATGGTAATGAAAAATAAACTACATTATGATCATGGAGACAGTAGGCCATACGTGCGCATGAACAACATTTTCATTTTTCAACAATGATTATGGAAATAAGGTAAGTAATATTTTATATTTTAAGAATGATAATCATATAATAAATACAAAATGAATTCATTAAAGATACTTGTATATATAATTCCTGGGATATGGTGGTGAAAAAGGAATCAAATCACTTTGTGGAGGCGTCGATCCACAGGTACAGGAACGACGTTATCATTTATAGTGTAAGAAAAGAAATGATATATTATATTGTAAGAATCATAAATATTACATGAATATTATTATTATTTCTTTTAAATAACAAAAATTCATTAAATTTATCCTTATTACCTTATCTGTAAGGTGTTACTGAAAAAATAATTACATAACTTCACGAGGGGTAGTCCATTGTACACAAGAGTGACGTTACCATATCACCCATAGAATGAAAATTAAGAAGGTATATATGATATCATTACTAAATAAGTATAAATATGTTAAGAATATAATATATATAATTTAAATACATCATTATAAGAATCCATAATAGGTAGTGATGAAAAATAAATGACATTAGATTGTGAGGTGGTAGTCCACTGTACACACGAGTACTGATTTCATATCCCATTTGATAGAATAAGAGATGTATTCAGGTTATTACATTAACATAATGACATATAAGGGTATGGTAGAAATTGGAGTTATTGTATAATAATAATTTAAAAATATATGAAGGAGTTGGAAGAATAAATAAAATAAAGATGCATAATTAAGTATGATACATCTTCTTCAGAAAACCTCTATAGGTAAGCACCAAAATCCTTCATAGGATGAATTTTTTATCAAAATAATAGATATAATTCATGGGTTTATAATTTAAGAATATATTTTGTTATTTATTTTCCAATACAATATGATTTGATTGTGTGAATAGGATAGGATAAGGGGTGACCTTTTATAATTGAGGTGAGTGCCGCACTTGTAAATTTGTGAAAATAAAAAGTGTACTCATGTTATTCCCATAAAAAGGATCCAAAATATAAAATTATTGATAAATTAAAATTATAAGGGTGAATTATGGATATAAAATATATTTTAGACATGTTTTTTTCATTTATATCATTATCTTTTTTGTTTAACCCCTGATAAATCCGTTTTTACCTTAACCAGGATAACAAATTTTTACTATTTTTCACTCTTCATTTTGGTCAAAAGTTAAGTTGACTTTATTAGATAATATAAATTACAATTATTAAAAATATGTAATCCATTTTACCAAATTCTATTTATATAGGTAAAAAAATTACTTAAAAAACCTATAGATGAAAAAATGTGGGTTTTTAAAAAGTGTATTTTTTCAGAAAAAGTTAATTTTAAATTAAATATATAACTAATAATAATCATTTTAAGGATATAAATTAATATTTATTGACATATAATATATTAATTTCATTTAAAATATTTCTTTATGAGGTATTATTTTAATAAATTAAAATTAAGAAACATTATGAACTTTAAAATAGTATTAACACAATCATTTTTTTAAACCCCAAAATAAACTTATACTAAAAAATATAATGTTGAATATAAATTATTTAAGTATATTAAATATAAATAAAGAATAATTATATTACTTGAATTCATATTCAAAACATAATGGTACTTTTAAATTACTTAATTTATTTAAAATAAAATACATATTTACAAAAATCGATATAGTTCACTATTCAGAAAAAATATATATTTTCTAAAAAATACAAAAACATAACCTTAATTTAATATTGATATTATAATTTTAAAAATGAAATTAATTTTTTCATATTAATGTTCTATAATATAAAATTTAAACTTTAATATAACACATTATAATTAAAAAGTTTAATTAAAACTATTTCATTTTTGATTTAAACAAATTACTAAATATTTTTATAATGAATATAAATTTACTAATAAAAAAGAAAGATATTTATTCTATCATTATCAGGTTACTGAATTCCCCCCATTTATAAATTTCATCCTCACATTTGTATTCACTTATTAAAAAAGTGAGGATATCTTTCCCTATTTCATATTCAGATGACCATATTACATCTTAAACCATATAGGTTTTCCATAAAACCTTATCTTAGTCAATCAAATTTTTGAATAGGATGTCTCTCATAAGAAAATTTATCTTACAACTAAACAAATTTTGGGCACATAAAATGACTTGAATCAGGAACATACTTTCTTAACATTGAAACATGAGACACATTGTGTACCTCGGATAAACTCAGAGGCAAAACCACTTGGTTGTTAATTGATCCAAAACTCTCTAGGAATTTATATGGCCCACTAAACCATGAGCATAGAATTCATTTTTACAAAAAAACTATTTTTCATTGAGATACTTTGATAAACTCATGATCAAGTACCTATAAAGAAATATCATTCATCCCGTTATCCATATAACTTCTTTTCCTACTCTGAGCCATCCTCATATATTGCTGAATTAACTACACCTTCTCAAACATTTCCTCTTCTAACTTTGGTCCCATAATCTTACATTATCCATCATCAAACCAAAAAGATGATGTCTAACACAAATTTATATATAATTCCTTAAATGGGTCTATCTGTATACTTTAATGAAAACTATTGTTATAAGAAAACACAACCAAAGAAAAATATTGATCATCACTTCCCTTGCAATCCATTGAACAAGAATGAAGCATATCTTTTGTGGTTAGAATCATCTACATAGACTGACCATTGGTTTGATGAGAAAAAGTTGTACTGAAATTAAATTCAATACGAAAATATTTATGAATTCCTTTCCAAAAATTAGATGTGAACTTGGGATCATGATTTGATAAAATGGAGAAAGGAACTCTATGTACCCTAAAAATCTCCATAAGTTATAGTGAAGAAATTTGATCCAGAGAAATAATATCTTTAATGAGAAGGAAATGTGTTGATATAGTTAAATTATTAATAATAACCCAAAACACATTGCTACCTTGAGAATTCATTGTTAATACCACTATGCGACTGATATATTTTTCCACTTCCACTCTGGACCTGACAAAGCTTGATGCTTTCCATTCAGTAATTTTCATTATAATTTTACCTTATGAAAAGTGAAACACATAAAAGTAAATTCAAAAAAAATTTTCATTCCATGCCAACAGTAATACTCCTAAAAGTATATTTACATCTTAGTGATTACCAGAATAATTAAAAATGGATAACAAAGAGCTTCACTCAACAAATCGTTCTTCAACTTGGAATAAAAAGGTACACATAATCTTTTTACAAATATTAAAAGAAATTATTCTTCAATATTGAAATCAAACTCAAACTTCTGAACTGATTATACCTTTTCCTTTATATCATGTTCCTCTTTTTTAACTTTCCTAATTATTTATAACAAATTTTACTTCACTAAAACCTGAAACAAAATAGAGGATTTCCCATCTTTAAAAACTTCTAGACTAAAATTTACCAAATCATCAACCAATGGGTAATGTTCTAAATGTTACATAGTTAATGTATAATAATTTTCTGATTCAAGGTACCATCCACTATTTTTGTTTTCTTGGATGATAATTAATCATGAAATTTAAATCCTTAATAAATTCTTGCCATCTTATTTATCTAATGATAAATTAATTCTTAGCGAATATGTAATATTTTTTGTATCAGTATAAATTTGAAAAATTACTATAATGAAATGATGCCTCCAAATTTTGAAACAAATACAAATGGTATCTAATTCTAGATCATGCATAGGATAATTTAACATGTGAGGTTGTAACTAACAATAAGCATAATAAATTTCATGATGATTCTATATTAGGACAAAACCAATACCATTTAATGAAGTATCACTATAAATGAAGAACATCCATTTCTAGAATATAGGACCAAAACTAAAGCATTGACCAATCTTAATTTTGGTTTCTGAATAAAATCATTATATTCCCTTGTTGTGAGGTATTTAAATTATTTTATATCGAACATAGTTGGTGGGATTTACATCCAATAATTATTTTCAAAAAATCATATGTAGTTATGCAATAATCCTAGAAAACAATAAATATCTATGATATTGTGGGTATTTTACATTATTTAAAAAAATTTATTTTATTAGCATCTAAAATTATGATATCTTTTGAAACAATTCATTCGAGGAATGAAATTTGTTGCAACCAAAATTTAAACTTATTGAATTTACCGTATAGTTCATTTTATTTTAATGATTTAAAAACAATAATTAGGTGTCTTTAATATTCCTCTTGACTTTTAAAATTTTAAAAAATATCATCAATAAAAAAAACCAAAAACTTATCCAAGAAATCATGGAAAATAATTATCACTAGGTCCATAAATATTGAAAGTGAATTGGAAAACCCAAATTGAAAAAATAAAACTCATAATTCCTATATCTAGTTCTAAACACTATATTTGGAATTTCATCCTCCCTCAACTTTAGATGATGGTAACCGAATATCATATAAAACTTCAAAGAATAATGATCTCTCTAGAGTTGAAAAAACAAATCATCAATATAATGAAAATGATAATTTTTAATAGTGATGTTATTAAATTATACATAATCAATGAAAAGTCTTACTGAACCTTATATTATTCAAAAAATCTAGGATCACACCATGGTGAAGTTATCCATCGAATGAAACCTTTATCTAGTTACTGATTTAATTTATTTCTCAATTCTAAATGTTCTAATTAATAAATCTAATAAGGGGGTTTTAAATGTTATTATCATCAGGAACTAATTCAATAGTAAATTGAACCTCATGCTTAGGAATAAAATTAGAAACATCATAAAGAAATACAACCATGAATTCATTCAATACTAGAACATTAATTTTTTTAATAGTTTCATTGTTTTCAACAATATGATCTTGATAACTTTTACTACTATATATAATCAATTTCTCAGCTTCTTCATATGATATAAATTGTTTGAAATCATTGAAAAAAATTATTAGCTCTGAAATATATCTTAGCGTGATAAACTGAAAGTTATATCTTACTTTCATGAGGTAATATTTTAATTTACGTGAAAATTAATCATAAATGAAAGAATTTGAAGATCTAGAGTCAAATAGGGTATTGGAATAGTTCAAATAAAAAAGTATAATACCTATGAGCACTTTATTTGATGGCCCAATATCAACTATAGTTGTAGAAAAAGCATTTTTCCACAACCTTTTGCTTTCGATATTAATGATTTATAGATTTAATAACTAACATTGGGCACATGTTAGTAAAATGACCAAAATTATTGAAACTAAAATATAAAACCATTTGATGTATATTTTTTCCCCATTATTGAATTATTCTGTATTCTTTTCCTTACAATTACAGGATATATGACCAAACATTCCACATCAGTAACACTTCCCTGATTTCATAGGACATTATCTAGGGATATTTTTACCACACTTACTATGAAATGGAAAATTCATTTTCTTACAACCATATTTTCTTTTATTTATGTTTCCACACCATATTCTATCTTGGTAACTTAAGAAATTCATCATTATATGGAAAATAACTGTTAAGAAATTCTATTTCAACTTTTTCAGCATAATTAAAAAATTTCTCATAGATTTTAAATTATCGTAAAGATGAATATCCTTATAGAATTTCTTTTCATCCCGAGTAATCTATATTAATTTTACTATAAATTCCAAAAAAATCCCATACCTACTTTTTCAGGCTTTAATAATTTTCTTTATACATAGAAAAAAATTATTTGTCATTTTAACTCAATTATAAGAATTGTTATCCATACTGAGTCGAAAAATCATAAGGAGATATTTCTCAATGAAATGACCCATAGATGTTTCCCATTACATAGAATTAAGATAATATTTATCTATATTATTCTAAACCAAATACTACCATCAATCAGATTCACTTTCAAAATAATAAATGGAAAGGGATACCTTTTCTTGTTCTGAATAGCCCATGACATCAAATATATTCTCCAAAGAATTGAAACATCATTCATGTACTATAATGTTAGATGATCCACTTAATTATGGGGAATATTTCCTAATAAAATACTCACCTATATACATATTCCTTCATGATAGATTGGGTTCATATCAAGCATGGATACCACTAACATTTATAACATGTTTCAAGTAAACTACCAAGGCAATAAAAGGTTCTATTCCAAATATAATCATATCAGGATTCTTATTTGGAATGATATTTTCCTCTTGTTTCCTTACAAGTATAGCTTCCCTATTTCCTCTATGGAAAACTATTTTTATAGACATATTTTATATAAAGAAACATAGAAATAAAAAATGTCTATATCAATTTTATATATCCATATGGTAAAATATTTAATGGTAAGCATATTAAAATGATAATAACTTCAAATGTCATAAAAACCAACCACTGATACCAACTATAAATACTCTTCCTTAAACATTACATAATCTAGAGTTTTAAGTCAATAATTCATTCTATAACATATGAGTATCTTTTTAGGTTTATCCTTTTAGAGAATTGGGTCAAAAATTATAGTTAAAAAACCCATAAATTTAAAAGTGGTCACTTATAATTAGTATCCATTTTCACATAATTTTTTAAATAAATCATGATTTATCATTATGGAAAATCATCATGAATTTTAAATTGACTTATTTCTTCGGTTGACCTATCCATAATCCTTGTGATTTTTTAAATGATATATAAGCAGAGAATATCAGTTAAGGACATAAAAAAAGAATTCCATTAGTCAATTAGAAAACATAATATCCCAAGAAATACGGTTCCTTAAAAATATTCAATTTTCCTAGAAAGGGAATCATTTTTACTTTAAAAATATCACCATATTTTATTTTAAAATAAAATGATTTCCCAAAAAACTCATTAGAAAAAATAAAAAATTCATTTCGTTTTCTTGGAAAATCATCTCATAGAATTCTTACAGAACCCTTACAAAACCCTTAAAAATTGGAATAACCATTTGAATAACTTGTAATACAATTATTTGGAGAACGTAATCACTACCAAATGCATTAAATCACTATCTTTTCACACCCATTGTAAGAGATATATTAGTATCACCTATTTATATATGAGATCACCCATCATAAAAAATTTATGTAAAACACATCATGTAAAAAATAATTTTTGATTTTAAATTTTCATCGTAAATAATTTTCAAAACTCTTTTAAACATATATGAAAATAAAATTTAGATATCAAAATTACAAATTATTTTAAAATTTTTGTTTTAATAACAAGATACCATTTTCTTTTAGAAAAAAAAATTTATACAAAAATAACAAGAAAAATGGAAGAATGTTTTTTTTGAATAAAACATGAAATACTATAAGGGAATCCAATAATAAAATAATGGTTACGAAAATGGAAAATGTGTTGTCACTGTATATATTAAAATAAGACATTCCTTTTTTCATTACTAAAAAAAGTCAAAAAATCAATAAAAAGATTAATTTTTTTATAAAATTTATAGAAATACAAAATTTTACTTTATAAAAATCTCATGTATAATATAAAAACGTTTAAAAAAATGGGTATGGAAGAAAAAGAGAGTTATAAGAAAAAAATAAAAGTGATTTTTTTAATAAAAAGACCACTATCACATTGAAAATATTTGAATCATAAGACCCTCAAAATAATAACATTAAAAACATTAAATACCACTATAATTGAAAAATTCATGATATATAATATCAAAGTGGTTCTTTATACAAATTATAAATTAATATAGGTTCATAACATTAAAGTATTATTTAATAAAAGTAAATTCAGATGGAGCCCCTTAGCTTGAGTCTGCTTCATCATGTTCATTATTTTTCTTCATGAATAATAATATTTAGTTAATTATTTAATTTATTAATAAAGACATTCAAGTTTTCTATTAATTTTATTTTTATTATTACCATTTCATATATAATTAATTAATCAACTGAGTTTACATCAGATGTTTCGACGATATTCAACTTATGTGTCAAAATATAAGCAGTAGGTTTAATATTAGTCTAATAGGTCATTATTTAAACATTTATAGAATAATAATCATTAAGTAATTATAAATTTTATATATCAATTATACATTAAAAAATAATAATGAATTATGGTTATGAAAAATGAACCACATTACGATCATGGAGATGGTAGGCTGTACATACACATGAGTAATGCTTTTATTTTTGAATGATCATTATGGAAAGAAGGTATGCAATATTTTTTTCTTTATATAATGATAATAATGAAATAAATACCATATTATTTCATTAAATATACTTTGATATATCATTCTCATGATGTGGTGATGAAAAGATAATCACATCACTTCCTGGAGGTAGTAGTCTACACGTACAAGAATGACGTTATCATTTTCCAGTATAAGAAAGAAAATGATATATTATCTTATAATAATTATAAATATTTCATTAATATAATAATTATTTAAATAATATAACATATATTAATTAATTTTATCCTTATTTCATTCTATTTAAATCATTAGTGAAAAATTAATTACATCACTTTGCAAGGTGATAGTTTGTCGTACACAAAAACAACATTATTTTATGTCCCATAGAGTGGGAATTTGCAAGTTATATTTGATATAATAACTCCATAAGTAAAAATATATTTCAAATATTATATATTTAATTTAAATTTAACATTCAAACAATCCTTTAGAAGTGATGAGGGAAAAATAATGGAATCGGTTCGTGAGGTGATAGTCTACCATACACATGAATGATGATTTTGTATCCCATTTAATGTAAGAGGAGATTAATTTGGGTTATAAAATTAACATAATAACATATATGTATATTTTATATAATTGTGTTATTTTATATAATTGTGTTATTTTATATTCATAATTTAATAATATTTTAAGGATGTGGAAGAATAAATAAAACAATTATGTTTAGTAAAGGATGACACATTTTCTTCGGGGAACCGCCTCAGGTAAGAACCAAAAGACTTATTAAGATGGATTTATGAGAAAAATTAGGGAATTGATTAATGGAAATTTATTAATTCATATATTTGGGAAGGTATTTTATAATAAAAATATATTTTATGTTGTGAATAGGATATGATATTTGGAAAATTTTAATAAGTGAGGTGATTGCCAAACTAGTAATCCTTGATAAGAAAAAGTTCTAACCATGTTTTTACATGATAAAAGGATATAAAATTTTCCATTATCAAGAATTATACATTTTAATGTCATATAATATCCGTTAAATTTATTTTATACAAGCTTTTATGTCATTTTAAACCTTAAATTTTTAGTATAACCCCCAATAAACTAGTTTTTACCTTCACTGCGGTATTTATTTTTTACTATTTTAACTATTCATCATGATAAAAAATTAAGTGAATTTTATTAGATAATATAAATTATTATGATTAAAAATATGTAATATAATTTATCTAATTAAATTTATATATTTGGAAGAATTAAATTTAAAACTAAGCCTATATACAAGAAGAAAAATCAGGTTTTCCATAAGTGTATTTTTCAAGAAAAAGATGATTTAATGTTAACTCTATGAATAATTATAACAATTATAAGAATATAAATCAATATATATATATATATATTCTAAAATTTTAATTTTAAAATTCCTCATTAGATATTATTTTAACTAATTAAAATATATAAATACTATGCACTTCAAAACAATTTTCAAAAAAAATCCTACTTGTAAACCAAAAAAAACTTATTCTAAAATCCAATATAATTTTGATTAAAAAGTAATTAAGTAGATTAATTATAACTAATTAATACCTAAGTAAATTTATTTCACATTAAAAAATAATGGTACTTTTAAATTACATAATTTATTAAAAATAATATACATTTTTTTAAAAATCGTTATTTTTAACTATTCCCAAAAAATCCATATTTTCTGAAAAATCCTAAAATTTTCCCCTAATTTAAATTTAATATGATAAATTAAGAAATTAAATTTAGTTTTTAAAATTAAAATTTTCTAATTTATAATATAATCATTTAAATGAAACCGTATCTTAATAGAGTTTGATTTAATGTATTTCATTTTTATTTAAGAAAATTAATTAATATTTTTGTAATGAATATTACTATATTAGTAAACATGTAACTGATTTATTCTATCATCACCTAGGTTTTTATGCATTTTTTGGTTTTAGTTGAGTTAAATATCTTTCAAAATTTCAAAAGTTATTCCAAAGAGGCCAAGATGTTGAATTTTGTGTTTAGATGTGTTTATAGTGGATGTTGGAATCACCTTGTCATAGATAGTACCAAAAAATTCATGATTTTTTAGATGAAGTATTGATCATAACGTGGTGTTTTTTTTCACATTATATATTGTATTTTTTTAGGATACTAGGATTTTAACCATGAAATAAGAATTTCTAAAGTCATTGTCTTTACAAAAAATCATATCCACCATGTATAATTTCTCTATAAAATGGAAATATAGTCATGGATTACTGAAGAAACATCATATATGATTTATTATATATTTTTTACCATTTTTTGAAGTCTAAAATTGTCAGTACCTGTTCCATGATGATAAAATGACGAGTGAAACAACAAATTGGTCATGGTGTTTTGCGTGGAAGCTAAAACGAGGTTGTTTATGTCATGGAATATTTTTAGTTTCCATTATAAAAGGATACGAAATTAATAGGGTAATGCCTCCAAGATGTTTTAAATTATAAATTTGTTCATGGTTCATATTTAGTAACCAAAAATAGAATGTGCTCTTTCATGTTGTCACCATAAAAACTTATGGTGTGCATAAAAATTTTTATATAACAAGAAGAGGAAATAAATGGGGTGTAGATGGATGTAGTACCTTGTATTTATGGGAAAAAATATCCATTATGCTATGGTGAGATCAGTGTGCCTATGGTGAATAATATTTTTCAAAAAGGTTTGGATAATTTATAATTTTTATTTCATGGTGATAACTCTAACATTACATGGTTATAGGAATATTTTGGTTTTAAATAAATTTTATGAAAAGTATAATTATATAAATTAGAGGCCATTCCAACTAAATAATTCTGTCAAAAACATTTCAAGGGTTTTTAAAAGGTTGGGGTTGATCTAATCGATTCAATTAAATCTAGATAAGTTGAAGTGGAAGTTATATTTTAATATCTGAATTTTAAATTAAAAATTTGATGAAGATGAAAGGTTTATATGTCTATAAAAAGGGAAAATAAGAAAGGTGTGAAAAAATTATAGAAGGATAAGTGAGATAGAGAGAGAGAAAAAATAAGTTATACCAATGAAAAAATTTATCCCTTGATTATCAGAAATTTTTGAAGAATAATTTTTGGAAAGTGGATATCTTGGAATTGATTTTTATGAAGATTCATTACTGAGATTTCATAACGACTTCAGAAGTTTTTTCTACGTGTTTTATGGTCATAGGTTTTTTTTTCAAATAAATATATATTAGTTAAACAAGGAACAAGGTGTGGGGTGGTTTAGATAAATCTAATTATTTTTGAATTTCAAATTTTCTATGAACGAAGAAGAGACGATTAGGGGACAGACCACTGATAGTGGATTATGTGACTCTTGGTAAATCAATAATTCTCATGATAATTATTATTTTAAGACATATCCTTAGGTGTGTGAGAGAACATTTTAATTTTTATGAGACATATTTAGACTCATGAATTAAAGGATATACCCTTATTTTTTAATATATGTGGAAATTCTTGTGGTTCGTATGATGATGAATGATCCAATTTCATGTTAAGGATGTAGTTGTTCATTTTTATTAGTGAATATTTTGTATTAATTTATTCTAATTTATTTATGTGTATGTGAAGATGAATTCATAGAACTAAACTAATTAATATCAAAATATGTTGGTGGGGAAAATTTTTGTTTTGATGATAACTTTTTTACTTCTTCCTAATAGATGAAGAAGGTTGATTGGTGAAAGAATTAAAAAATATTTGTATGATCTATTTCAAACATATAGGTAAATAATTTATATAGGAACAAACTACATTGATATTAGTTACCTTCATTTATTCATTACTATATATAGTTTGTATTATTCATTAATGAAGTGTTAAACCAAAATTGATGAATATAATAGAAATTAAAAATAAATGAAGAAATGTGATGATAAATTTATATGGTAAGTGATGGAAAATTAGGACCCCAAGGTGACATTCTACTTAAAACCAAAATTATAAAGTATTTATAAATTTTTATCAATACTTTGACTTGTGCACCATTCATTAAATAATAAAACAAGTAACACAACCTTGTATTATATATGAAAAATCAAATATGTAGTAACCCAAATATATTAAAAATATGGTGACTATTTATTTCTAAATAAAATATAAACTTTTCTAACATCTAGTTCACAAAATTCTAAATCCTAAAAAATATGTTTTGACATTTTTTACATGTCCATTGATTTAAGGGACAAAATTTTTACCATGAATAAATTTTACCACAATTAAAAGACTTTGAATATTCTCCCCATTACTTTAGAGACAAGTAACCCACTACTTATTACTTTGATGTATTAATTTTTTCAAGAATATTTAAATTCATAGGATTATTTAGGTCATAAATTTAAGCCAAGTTTCTATAATTAATAAGAGTGATTTTAGGTTTCTTTTCCCCTCTAATTTATATATGTTGGGACTCCCATTAAAAATTCATAATTTTGGTATCGAAAGATGTATTCATTATCTTTATTATTTCTTTTTTGATTAGTCTATCAATTCAACATAATAAGTTTAATGAATTAGTGGGAACGAAATCTTGAATAAATTTTCACATATATGATCTGTCATTACATTAATCTATAAATTGATTAATCCTATAATCATCAAATTCATAATGAAAGATAAAAAACATTAAAATTATCACTAACATTTACATATGAACTTTAGAGGTAAATGTTATAATAATTTCCATTAATACTATCCCAAAATTTAAATGGATTATCTCCTTGATGATTAGTTTGAAATATCTAGGTTTCATAAATACATCCTTTAAAAAATTCACCCATTCCCAATCTATAGGCTAGAGAGAATTTTTTTTTCAAACCTTGTTTGTTTGATTTGTGTATTGTTTATTTATTATTTAAATTTTGGATTTCACTTTTTTGTGGATGTCCTGAATTTAGTTTTCCATTTCATAATATGTAATATAATAAACCTTATTATCAGCAAAAGATAAAATATAAAATATATTCATTGGATTAAATTGATATATAATCTGAAATTCAGAGAAGTGAGTGGTGGAAGGCACAACTCGACTAAATTCAAAATCATCATATAGAAGAAATGTTTCCCAATTCATCAATTTTTTGGATAATAACATAAAAGAGGATAAAAATATTCATATTCACCACTTTTCATTCCCATATGTTTGATAATATTTAGTAGTTTAGGACAATCATTTAGTTCCCTTTTTATTCTATATATTTTTTAAAAAGTGTCTATGGAATTTCAAATCCCTATCAATCGTAATGTTTCTGAGAAATCCATGTATCCTCCCAAATTTTTTGAAATTTTTTATTAACATGAATAATATCATTAGTTTTTATCGTATGAAATGTAAAATTGAATTTTACTAAACTTATCCATAATAGCAGAGATGCTATCTTAACCTGATGGTGATCAAGGAAATCCCAGAAAAAATACATAGAAATTTCAATCCAACGATGCAATGGTATAGGTATAGGGAAATAAAATCCATTGGGTTAATCAAGTGAATTTTTAGGTTTATAGTTAACAAAATATAAAAAAATAATAACTACATATTTCGTCTTATTTATGAAATAAAATTGTTAATGTAAAGAAGCTAATGTTTTATCAATTACAAAATAACCCATAAAAACCCCATGGGTTAATTTTATAAGTAAATCGAGTTGAATAATTTGAAACACACCATTTTACCTTTTAAAAATAAATCCATAATTTCATTAAAATTTATTCATTCCATGTTTTCTATAAGAATTTCAAATTTTCAAAAAATCACTAGCAGTTTTATAAATTCCCTTTAAAAACTCATGTTAAAGTAATATAGAATGATAAAAACTAATAAGTTTATAACTCCAAAAAAGATAATTAAAATACACATTTTTCTTAACATTATTCTAATTTATCACATAAGAGAAAGTATTATAAAATTACATTTAAGATTCATGCTTCCTATTCAAATAACCTCGGTACTTTAAATAATTAATGATTTTATGGTCCAAATGAATAACTAACTATTTAATCTGTAAGTAATTTTCTATGATTCCATGATTTTTTTAGAAAACATTCTTCATTATTATAAATTTAATAATTCAACATTTTACTATTGAATTTTTCACTGAAATAAGTAAATTTATGTGAATATTTATTTAAAATAACACCAATAATAACAATAAGTTCATCCAATTAAATTTACAAACCTTTTGTAAAATCAAATAATGTTATATGTGGAGAATTAATTAATTTTTCTTTGAGAGTTTTCAATGCTATTTTGTATTTTTTTTACCCCATTTAAAATAACAGTTTTCTTTAAATGTTCATTAATATGTGTAGTGATGGATGAAAAGTCCACAATAAACCTCATACATATGATTTTCAATCCATGAAAACCCAAAACCTCTATTGCAATGTTTAGTGTCGTAAAATCATGAAAACATTTGACTGTTTCTTTATCGACGTGTATCCCTTTAACTATTACATAAAAACCCAAAGGCATAATAGAATCCCCATTAAAAGATATTTTTTTAGGATTTGTATAATGTTTTTCCATTAATATTTTCTCACAATAATCATAAGTGATTGAAATGGTAATCCAAGGTTATTAAATATACCAATATATCATAAAAATATGCCACCAATATTTTTACAATGAATGAACAAAAGGAATAGTTAACTAAGATCATGGATGTAGTTGGTGTATTAATTAAACCATTTTTCATAACTATCCTCCCATACAAGAAAAAATTAGTTTTAAAATAATATTTCCATTCATCCACTTATTCCATACAATGGTGGTGGTAACCACTTTTATGATTAGTTTTGAAAAAATAATACATATTTAACTAATAAAGAATTTCCTCAATTAAATGGATAAGATAGTGATAAATTACTATTTTTTATTCCATGGATATCCATGGATGTTTTTCATATTTCATATTCCTTGGGTACTAGGATCACCCAAACAGTGGATGGACTCTTATATTACCTCAAAAATCCTTTTCCCGTTTTTTAATAAACCTGAAATTAGATATATCTAGTATCCTCTTTATTTTCCCATTTTTTCATACTATTGGGAATCAATGATCTGGGTATGAAGTAAATCCTATAAATCATTGATTTCAAATGGGGAAATCTCCAAGGTATTTTATATAGTAAAATATAACCATATTTATATAGTAAAGATACATCATAATAGGGATAATAATAATAATGTTCAATAGTTTCAAGGAAATAATCCTTACTATTTAGTAAAAAAACCTTTTCACTTACTAAATATATTGTCAACTAATTTTTTGGGAAACAAATTCACACCCCATTATATATTTTTTTCACCCTTTATTATTTTATCATCACCCACACAATATTCCTTTTTTCAATATTTTTTTTCTAAACTCATCAATGTTTTCCACGCCCATTCTTATTTTTCTCACATTTTATTTTACTAATTTGATTCATTTTTTGCATTATTTTTTGATTCCAAATTGCTATTAATATTATTTAATGGTCCTTGGTGTCACTAATATAATAATTTTACCCCTAAAAATGAAATCTATATGTTTACCGTAACTATCATACACCCTCTTATTAAATTTCCACAATCTCTAAAGCAGTAAATGCCAAGACTACAATAGAGAAACATAAAAAATAACCTTATCCTGATATTTTCAAATGGAAAAGAAAAATATAAACTATTTTATAAGGATGTAACATTTATATTTTGAATTATCCAATAGATAAATGTATAAAATCAAGTGATGGAAATTCGAGAACTGTAAAATAAAATAAAAAACATAAAGGGAAATTTAGAAGGGAATGTATGCTAATTTTCTACCAAAGAGACTCTCCCTCTAAAGCACATATTATAATGTTGTAATAAGAGTTGATAATACCTTTCATAATTATAAAATTCATTTAATCAATAATATAAATGAAGATAAGAAAGAATTATATAAAAACATTCAAATTTATAGTAACCCCAAATGAAGTACAAAGAAGGTATATTTTTATGGAAAAATGAGAGATATAAATGTGAAATATCTATTTCAATAAATTATGAATCATTATACAGTTTTGTTAATATTTTAATAGATTTAGGGGATGATATTTCCACCATGAAAATATTAAATCACCAACCAAATGCTTCAAATATTCCCATCACGACTTTTGATAAAAATATCCCACCACTTTTGATTTGGGTTGGTTTCATTATTCTAGAGCCTTGAAATTCGTAGGATAATTTATTTAGACCATATAAAACCACTTTTTGGATTTAAAAATAGTTATTTTAACACACTTTAGCCTCCCATGAATGTTTATTTGGAATCATCTTGAAAATTTAGAATTAGCCCATATAAAGCCTCTTTTATTCAATTATTCATTATCTTTTCATTATTCCACCAATTACATGTGATAAGTCTTATGAATTAGTGGGAATTAAGTATTAAAACAATTATCTTATAAATAATCCATTGTTAACTCCATTTGGGAATAACATTCTTCCTTGAATATCCATAATCAAATAAATAATTTTCGATGATATTAAAAGATTCAAACACTTTTACAAAAGTACTTGAGTGGTCAATTTTTATGCCCTAAAATTAAACTACTCTAAGACATGTAATGATCCAACATATTGGGTATATAGTTATAAATTTATTTGGGTTTAAAATCTCTCTATTCATAAAGGTACCTAAACCCATTATTTAGGATTAAGAACTGGTTTCTACGAATCCGTGTTTTCTTTATTTTCATATTATTCACATTGTTTTATGATGTTGTCATTAAATTTAGAATATAAGACTGAAATTAATTTTCCCTTCTCATCCCCTATAATACCATACACCTAATTAGTAAGAAAAATATAGGACATATAATAGATTAATTATATTAAATCCATATACAATATCAAATGGTGAGAAGTGAATAGTGTAATAAACAACACAATTATATGAAAAGTTTATTTGTGATAATAATTTTACCTAATTATATAATTTTTAGATCTTCATACACAATAGGGAAAAATCATTCATTTTAACCAATTTATTTTTCTTGTATAACCCCGTTACCTTACTTTAGGTATGCCTTGTATTTTGATTTTGGTTTCCCTTTTTGTTTGGGTGCATTATGTGTTTCTTCGGAATATAGAGCCATTACATAGAAAAATGAACTAAAGTTTTGGTATGTATGTATTTTTTATTAATGGATTCAATGTATAAATTTTTTAAATCATTTTTTAGGGTTATCAGTTGTACAAGACAAATTTAATTTTATGTTCGAAGGCAACCTAAAAAAAATTGTGATGAGTATTTCCTATTAGGAAAATTCACATCATGAATGTTTTCACAATGTGAAAATGTTATTGGGAAGATTTTTTTAATCTCATACATGGAATAAATATTTTAAAATATATTAAATCTGTACACATTGTGAAAATATTTTCCTTGATTTAATTTAATCCAAGGTAGAGCCTTTTTTGGAATTTTGTTCATACGTGAGATTTCACATTATGAAAGGGATCATGATGTGAAATCCTAAAATACTATGGGTTCAAACACATAGAATTCATGAATCATTTATCATTCAATGCACATGTTTCCCTCTCAAACCCTAAGGAAATTTTAATATTTTTTGGTGATCTCTCTCATATCAGAATACTTCATTCAAAATTTGATTCCTATGGTTATTTCATTGCATATCCCTAGTAAGAAGTTTTTCATCTTCTTAATTTCCTTTTATTATTGAGGTTATTTCAGTTAATTTTTTTAATATTCATGATTTATTTATTCTCTCTATTGATCCTTTATAGTTTCTTTTTATTCCTTATCTTTATAAGGCCCATCATTGGTTTTTTGATCCATGTTATTGAATTCAGTTAGGTTCCCACCATTCTTGAGGTAGGTTTATCTATGAAGGTGTTTCTAATTCATTAATTATTATATATTATTTTTAAAATGGATTTTATTTGGTGAAAATGGTTTTATTAAATGAAAATATTTATTTGTAAATGGTTTTGAACAAATTAACACATTGGGAACCTTAAGTGCATTGAGAGATAAACATAGGTGACCCATGTTTTTGTGGCATCATGTAACTTTGTTAAGATCGAAAAACTATGATAAGACACAATATCTATTATAAAAAACTTATTATAGTTTAGTATTATTTTATTTCTAGTATGTATCCCCATAAGCCTAATCCCAAATGGTGTGATTTTTCTTTTATACATAGTTTATCGCATGATGGATTATTTCAATGATATTTTGTGACATGATTACCTATTGGTTTCTTTTATACTTGATATATTTTGGGTAATAAGCTATGAAATAATAGAAAATGAAGGAAATTTTTAATTTTTTTATTTTTTAACATTATTCTTAAACATGATTTTTTAGATCTAGAACATGGGGATTCTTGATATTATAACTTGTATAGTTTCTTTATTTGTATCATATTGGGCGTTGTTCTAACACTCTAATTTTTCATTTAGAGAGTTGTAAAACTAGTTTTTTGGAATTATGGAAAGATAAAGGAACTGTATACCATGCTAGGTTCTCTTTCTATCTATTTACTTCATAGCATGATGGTTTGGAGGTGGAAGTTGGTCACATAGAGGCTTGTTGATTTTGAAATTTCATAATTTTATATTTATCCAGTAAGATTGGATTTTATGAATCTTATTATATCCCGTTATTCAATTTAGTACTCTAGTTTTATTCATTGTTTGGGTTATATTAAAGACTCTTTTCCATTATCTATATTTTACCTCACCACGTGATGGCTAGATCTGGTAGATGGTTTATCAAGATTGGGTTGGTTAACTAAAAATTGGTATCGAAAGGATTCACATTCTGATGTGTGTTAAAAATATAAATGAATAGATCTATATATAGGATAGCTTGGAGTTATAAATATTAGAATATGGGTATTAAGTGTGGGAAGGGGCCTATCTAGCTCACTTCCATGTCTAAACTCGAGTTACCAGGGCTCATCAGAATTATTTTCTAGGTTTGAGAACTGATTTTTCTGGTCATTTTAATGAACTTTATTGAATGTTTAATTAAGTGTTCCTATTTTTTCATGATCCAACCCAATACAGGGCTCGATCTGCAACTACCCCAAGCCCAACTCTATAGGCCAAGGGCTGACAACCAGTGACAAAGAAATAACTAACACATGAAGGCCTTTGCATAAGTACCTTTTTGCACACATACAACCATATGGATGAAAAAGTGCAGAGGGAAACGGTAAAGAAATCCAAACTTATATAAAATAAACCGATTATGTATGAACGTATTGATAGTACAAAAGTAAGGTAACATAAACTAAAAAGTTAAGGGAAAAAATACATAGCCTACCATAAATATGTCCAAACCTGAAAAAATTGGAGATGTAAACTACTGAGAGAGCCCATGTCTAGAATCACAAGATATAACCACCATAAATGGTCTAAGAACCTAGTATCTATAAGATCCCCTATATTCATGGTTTAACTTTCGGTCATCTTCATATGACATTAAACGTGCGGGAAAAATCTCAATCAGGGGTGAGTATATACACACCCAGTTGGGTGCCCTTAAATTTGATGGGGGGAGAAGTAAGAGATACAATAGTAATGAATGATAGTAGATACAAGATACAATAAAAAAATTGATCAACCCAACCAAGAGTGAAGTAAATATCATCCAAACATAAGGGGATAAACACGGTGAATATATGAACTACCCATTAAGGATTTCCCACCTATATCAGGAGAGTATACTCCTCCAACAAAGATAATATGAACATGGAAATAACATGAGATACCTCAAACATATTTTCCTTACTTGGAAAGAGAGTAACAAAGTACAATGTGTGGATAAACAAGAAAGAATATATATATATATTCTCAATTAAAAAAACCCAAATGAGAGATTAAGGGGATATCCATCTCTAAGATAATATTATGAAGAAGAGTAGACAAAAATTCCATAAGTCCATCAATGATGCCTAGAATCCCATGTCTCTACCAATAAATAACTATGAATGTCAATCCACACACGTAACTATGTCACATAGTCAAGGGGGAACCAACCCAAATTAAAGGACCCACACCCTAGTATGTTAGGAGGTTCAACTTTCATAGTATCCATAGAGGACACACACCCATGTTTAGGGGGGTTCCGCTCTAGCGTCATGAGGACCCATGCCCTATGCTGATTGTGGGGTTCCACTCGGTATGGTAGAGGAAATGTTCCCATGCTGATTGAGGGTTCCACTATAGTGGTCAAGGATTCATTTTCTAGTACGATAGAGGGTACCACTCTAGTCATTGAGGACCCACACCCTATCTGATAGAGGGTTCCACTCAAAATGTAGCATTAGAGTTCCCACACCCATGAAAACGGGAGGTTTCACTATAATGGGTGAGGAACCACACCCTGTATGATAGTGGGTACCACTATAGTGTCATCGAGGACCTATTCCCTACCTAGTTGGGGGGTTTTTCTCAAATGGAATACTTTGGTGATCCTACCTGATCACTGGTGTCATCGAGCATCATTTAAACTTACACCATTCTCATAACACAACACATCATATCTAGAAATCAACAACCAGAGGAACAATCACATTCCATGCAGATGAACAATTAGGATACGCTAATCACATGCCAATATCCATGTTCATACAAAGGATATATAGATATTTGAAGATTACTCAAAGGATGTTAAGGGGAAAACATGCTAGTAAGGTACCCACACAACATGTGGTCCAACTCCATCACCTAGACAGGTCCCCTAAGAACACACATATTTTACAATTTAAGAGTACACACCGTGAAGGTGGACTAAATGTTGTGTCCAAGCTACGTAGGGATAGGGCCATATTATGCTCGTTGTATCCATGTACCGGACCCCATTTCCATGTACTAAACCCCATATTCATGTAATTCATCACACAAGTTCCCGTCTAGGGTATGAGTACATGGTTTGTATTAGAGATAACTTCCATGTCATTATTTACTATTCTGAAACTCTAGTCAGCATCATTGAGGGGGATAAACATTGTGTGTTCATCCTTGTACAATATATGTAGTCAAGTTTTCATAGAAAGTCAGATATGCAATTCCCATGTAAGATCTATTCTCCTAACTTCTATTTCAGCCCTATCTCTATCCCAAAATGATGAATACAACCAAAATTCTAGGTCTCCAGTCATTATTCAGAAGAAAATTTTCACCGATGGTTTGTCAGGGTTTTATCATTAATGCTGTATTAAACACACGTTACTTCACCATCCACTTCTGATTTCTCAAGATCGAAAAATATTTAGGATCATCCAATCTTTATGAGGGTTCTTGATCTACCCATATGTCATCTTTCTGGATTTTTTGACAATATTTCATGAATATGGGGGTCCGATTGGGCTCGGTATGGCCCAACAATGTTGAAGCGGGAGCGTGGGGTCCTACTGGTGGTGACCACAAAGAGTATTTAGGAGAAAATAAAAAAAATATTTATCCATCATTGGAAAAGCATTCTTCTTGAATGATCATGAAATGACCTCAAGGGTTAGAAATAAATCGAAAATGAATATGTTTCTATACTTGAGTGCATGAAATTGGCCACAATTAGCACATATCCAAGAACAATGATGTATCTATTCAATAAATTTAATCCAAAAATAGAACAAAAACTGATAAGTCCTACCTAAATTTTGGATCTATGACTGATTGAAGTCATTCAACAAAAAATCAAGAGAATATGTTGCAATTTTTATGCCATAATCTTATCCAGTCCAATATTTTTTTGTCGTATGATGGGATTTTACAACAAATAAGGGAGGAAGAAAGGGTCATTGGTGATTACCATATTATGAGAATAAACATGAAAATTTCTCGATAATGATATATTTATAACATATTGTCTAGGTGAAAATAATTAAACAATTAATTAATTAAATAATTCATTATTCTAATGAATGTACCACCAATTAGTGAGGAGTCAGAATGCCCTACGTCGACCCCATTTTATTTTGTACCTAAGATAAACACTACATTTCAGACTCAAATTTGGTATTTGTTTTCTGATCCAAGCTTCTGTTTAAGAGTTATCACATTTTATTTATGGAGTTTCACACACACATTATAAAATATATTTTTAAAATTCATTTAGGAACACTGGGTATTATAATCACATTCCATCTCAACAACTATCTCTAGAAATATATATAAAAACATTTTAAAGTCTTAAAAAGAAAAAAATGGATTTCTACATCATTCAATACTTGAATATTTTTATCCCCAAAAAGAAAAAATAGGAAAAAATTAGGATATTAATCCCTCACATAGCTCTCCCACTCCAAGGAACTATCTTGCATGTTCTTGTGCTACCACAAAATGCAAACCAAGGGGATGGCTCATACACATAGATTTTTCTCCTATCGATCATCGATCACCACCTGGTGCTTTGAAAAGGTGGTTCCATGCTCGATATCTTTCTCTCACCAATCAATTAAATGCATATATTCATGCACATATATCCTCATCTATGACACATGGAAGACATCATCCACCTGCTTCTACTGTGAGGGTAGGGTAATGTGGTATGCAACCTTTCCAACCATCTTCACGGTCGTGAATGACATGATGAACCTAGGAGATAGCTTACCCCCCCTTCCAAAACTCTACAATCATCTTCATGGATATAATAATAGAAAAATATAAAATCCATTCTCAAACTCCAAGGGTGTATGATGATGATATGTGTAAAAAACATTTCTTGTCGAGGCTATCTTCATCTGCTCATGGATTACCTGGAATTTCTCCATCATCACCTGCACCAGCTCTGGACCCAGAGGAGATGACTTACGAATCTCAATCCAGTATAAGGGTGACCAACAGGGTCTCTCTTAGAAGGCCTCAAAAGGTGACAATATGATGGTATAGTGGTATCTATTGTTTTACACAAACTCTACCAAGGGAAGTTGATCCCCCCATATCCAAATGAAGTCTAACATTCATGCCCTCAATGCATCATCAAACACCAAGATAGTGTCCTTGGTCTTCCCATAAATCTATGGGTGGAAGGATATAATCATCCTCATTTGAGTCATGAATTTCTCTGGTAGGTATCTCTATAATAGTGACATTAAATACACATCATGATCACTGATAATCATAGAGGTAACCCCATGAAGGATAATGATATCCCATACATACATCTACACTAAACATTCCACCAAACTTTTCTCCATGATAGAAATGATGTATTTTTACTTCATGATTTGGTAAAATATAACTGAGATTGAATCATAGACCTTCTCTAACCATGGAATACCTATGATAGTGTCTAGGGATATTTCATCCCATTTCCACTTTGGGATCTCAATGGGCTTCATAAAACCTATTGTAACGTGGCACTAAACCACGACCTGCTAAGATGTGAGGAACTGAGAGATGAACCCAACTATAATTATTCTCATGAAGGACCCCCAAAACTATTATTTAAGTTCTCTACACATCTTCCCACACTAGGATATAAAACTAGTGGAGAAGTGTGGAACTATCACATCATGTCCTCACACTACATGACTGGAACTAGTACCCACTCCTGGAATAATATGACATTATTCCATCCATCATAATATCCATTTGGTGAGTCATGTATGTATATTTAGTAATAAAAAAACCTTACAATTGATGTATCCTAGCTGGGGATATCTCACATAATTTATATGTGAAGGAGTCAACATCATCGACTGGTGAAAGGTTGTACCCTCCTCCTCCACTAGTGTCAGCTATAGGGAGGTAAATTACTATGAACCCTCCTACTCAAAGCAAGAAAAAGAATTAATAATAATTCAATATTCAATTACATTTATATTCTCTAGAGTATAAGATAACTCAATGCCATAGTCCTATAAGAACCTCAACCAGTGTGGCTATCTTAGGTTCAAGCCTATATGGGTGAAGACGTACTTGATACTCTGATGGTTTGACCAAACCAAAAAGTGTTCTCCTAGAAGGTAGTACCTCCACATACTCAGGGCAAAGACTAATGTTTACATATATAGGTAATGAGTTTCATAGTTATTTTTATGGGACCTCAACTTCCTTGACTAGTATGTGATAACTACTTATGGATGCATCAACATGCATTCGAGCACAACTCCCGATGCATTCTAATATACTATGAACTCAACAAATTACTCTGGAAGTCTCAACACTGGATCACTCATGAATATTAGCATAAACTCCTCAAAGGACCTTTGCCACTAATCCAACTAGGTAAACGAATACCCTTTACATATCATGGAGGATAAAGGGGCTGTGAATCTGTAGAAATCTACCATAAAAGTAGAGACCCTAAGCTTAACGTACATGAAAATTACATTACTTTTGCAGAATACTTAGTACATAACAAAAAATACACACACAAGGATCGTAATAGTTTAGTGTCTTTGGAAACTCAGAACGTAATCTTCTAATCATGGTGAAAGATCTCCAATATCTCCCACAAAGATCTTCCCTTTTTTTACCTAAAACTTTTCTTTATATCATGGGGAAAAGAAAACATTAAAGGGTGAGCTCAAATGCTCAGTAAGGGTAAACAAAAGAAATATATATCTCATCGTATACACAAGCACATAACTTTTGGAAATCTTAACCTGCAAAACAGATGATAATTTCATAACATGGGATAAATCATGGCAGTGAAATGTAATCACAATAATCATAACTTAAAACATGAAACTTTGTGGCATACACACATAATCATAGAGAATCTTTTCTTGTTAGTCAAGACTCATGGCCAAGACTATCTTAGTGGACAAAGTCCCTTTCTGAACCGAGTCACCCTCGTTCCAGTCCTGTTTCACTGAACCGGTATAACCTACCGTTCCATCCCTATCTATCTCATGAGATAAAAAATCTTTACCCAATGCATTGGAGGGAGATATAGGTCCCACCCATCTTATAATGAATCCTTTCTTATGTGTGCCACATAAATCATAAATCATACATCATCGCATAACACATGTAACAAAAATGGGATTCTTGAAACATCATGACGTCATCAAACAAATCATATAAGGTAAATGACTTCATAAAAATAATTCCCTCACAACATAATCAAAACAATGTAATAATAGGTATGAAAACAAAACCCTTTATTATCTTAGATGGAAAATAATTTTGATAAAACACTTGAACTCTATTCTTGAGGAAAATGTACTTTCTTCTTCAAAAACACTTTTCTTTTCATAACATGTCATACAATTATAAACTAAAAGAAGTTGATTAAAAATAAACTTGAAAACTTTTAAAGGAAGATTCTTGGAAATAATGTTTTAAAAATCCATTCAGGTCGTATAAGTTAAAAAAAACATTCTTCGTACTTTTGTCGGAAAAGTCAAAAAGTACCTCGTACGAAAAACGACAAAAGATTCCTTTCATATTCTATAAAAAAAATTCATCGGAGGGTAAAATTGGATTTAAACCATTGTATGTGGATGGGAATAATATTACATATTGAGGAAACATGGATTTGGATGATAAAATACACCCCAGTAAATTTCAAAGTATAAACAATCTCGGATAAAAATGATATTGTGATATTTCCCCTTACCTTAGGTCCGACTTGCTTTGTAAGTGTCCGAACCTCCTGTATAATGATTTAAATCATGTTATTGACTTATTCCAGAATCATATTCATTGTTATTATATCATATATGGTCCACTTATGACTTTATATTACCCGTTCTTTTGTAAATTCATGTTAAAGTAGCGTTTTGGGTAAAATCGTCTCATTTGTCGTTCGTGTTTTTAACTTGTCATTATTCATATGATTACTTAGATCATTATTAATTAATTATAGAATATAAAACATGACTTATATATATATATATTCAGAATATACATATATAATAAATCAGTAAATGGAAAGAAATACACCGTTCATGGAGACGGTTGTCCATACGTACACATGAACGCTGTTTTCGTTTCCTTATTGAATTGAGTGGAATTAAGTAGATGACATACATATAAATATAAATAATTCCAGTATCATTATCAGGTAATATATTTCATTATTACTTATTATATATACTTTATAATCATTCATGAATGGTTAATCATTGAGAATGAATCTCATCGCGTCGTGGAGACGGTAGTCCGTACGTACGCACGAGCGATGATATCGTTCCAATGGTCGTGGAATTGTGTTGAAGTGTATGTATACTATTTCAGTATAAATATGACTTTATAATAATCATATATAGTTACTCATTACACCTTTATACCCATCCAATTAAGGTGGTGGTGGAAAATAGATTACACCACGGTGTGGAGACGGTATTCCGTACGTACGCACGCGCGGTGATTTCCTTTTTCCGTAGGATGGATAGAAGGTTAATTAGAGTTGTTTCATATTTATAATAAAATATAAGAATATAAGAAATACTGATGTTATTAATTTATCATGAAACAACTAAAGAAGAAGAAGTTGAAGAAGAAAGAAATTGAAAAAGATCGGTAATGGATATTACCTCTTTTTGACGCGCCTTTTCTTAGCCTCCACTTAAAGAACTAAGGATGGTCTTTGAAGAATACCAGGACCTCTAGGATGATACTAGGGAAGTGGAGAAGGGATTTTGGCAAGGTTTGGCCGAGCTTGAAGGCTCAAGGTTGTGTAAGGAAGAGAGGGAGGAGGTTCCCTTTTATAAGGGAGGAGAGGGGCACCTTAGGAATATCTCAAAATATTATTTTATATTAAAGTCAAAATCGGTTTATAATGGTTCCAAAGGGTCGTATTTCGAAGCTAAAGTGGGGATGGGTCGAAATACTATCAACCAATAGGATTTAGACAAGTTTAGGTTATTATTTTAACCTTATCAATTAGATTTAACTCTAAGTTAAATAATTTAACTTTTACCGTGTCTTTTTGTTTTCTTACACTATATGGTTAATACACTTACTATAACATGCCAAAAGAATCCCAAATTGTTCATTATTAATTTATATATCCTTATCTATGTCATTTGGCCGAACCTTAGATTTTTAGGAATAAAATAACAATTAATAATATAATACTTGATTTAAAAACTATTTTGTGTCAATTTTGACACTATTTGATATATGATTTTTGTGAAAGTCATAACAGAATTATATGTTCGAACCAAGTTGATTAAATCGACACTAATATAACATAGTAACCTATAAAATTAGTTGAATTCATAAAAAGTCTCAAATTACATTTATTTTGGTATTTATAACATCAATTATATCAATATTTCATTAATAAGATAATTACTGCATCATCATTGTGTCATAAAGAAATTAAATTATTTAATGTCTAAAAATTTCAAATAAAATACCATTATATAGGAAATCTTTTTATAATTCTAATGAATATTAATAGTCGAATTTATCTTACGTATAACCCCATATTAGAAATGATTTACTTATTAAACTTTGATTTTAACTATTTTAACTATTCATTAAATAAAATAATATTAAATGTCATAATCTAATCCAAGTGGACCTAAATGGTCATATTATATTCATAAGGTTGTTTTTGGTCGAATTAAACTTATCCAATAGAATTAGTACATGTGTTAGGGTAATAGTAATATCATATTTACCCTTAGTTACCCTATTTACTATTAACCGCGGTAAAAAAAGTAAAAAGTTACTATTCACCAAAAAATTATTTTTATCTCATTGAACAACATTTTACTTACTGATATCAACCGTGTCTATTGGATTTTCGAAATTCCATTCACAGAAGCGGTAAAATTAAGTTTTATGCAAAAATTCAGTTTTTAACCTACCACTTAGTGGTTTCACTATTCAAAAATTGAAGTTTTTCAGAAAAATGCCAAAATTTCACCCTAAGCTATAATTGATATTCCGAATTCAAAAATGATTTCTATTTTAAAAAATTCCCAACATATAAGTTGCATAAAATTAATTTTATAATTAATTTACGATGTCGCAACAAATAGCGTGTTTTTAAGAGATAATAACTATCAAAAGATTGACACTTGTTTATAACTGGTTTAAATGTGAAATTACATCTAATGACCAACATTTTATTAAATTGTAAAAATATATTCTAAATATACTTTAAAACCACTCAAATTAATAATTTATCACTATTAATTATTTCAATTAAAAAAAGTTGTTTTTAATTAAATTTTAGTAATTTTCACTATTCATCAGAATATGAAAGTTATCCGAAAAGTACCAAAATTTCACCTCAGGCTAAATTCGATACTCCGAATCCATAAATGAAGTCCATTTTGAAAAATCAAATTTACAAAATTTCAAAAAGTGGTTATTACTATTCATAACGGCTAGTTTTAATAATATCTTAATAGCATATCGTTGTTTAGCGAAACTTGGTGTTGCGTACAACACACGCTATCGTGGAAGGTCGTGATTGCGTGTAATTCAAGCCAGGTCAGAGATGTGTGTTGTGAAAGCTCCTTTTTGTGTAGCGTATAACACAAGACATTAATGAAATTAAAAAGAATATTTTTCATAAAATCTCGGGGTGTTACATTCTACCCCCCTTAAAATTAATTTCACCCTCGAAATTCTTCGGGGTTATAAATGGTTTACTATTCAAAAGTTTTTTTAATCGAAACCCACATCGTAAAAAGGAATACCAAAACCAATCTTTAAAAACAAATGTATGAAACGTAACAGTTACCCAAATAAACTAATCACTGGGTTTCCACATAGGTGAAAATATGGATATGGAAGAGAAATCTAACCATCATGTTCTGATGGAGAGTGGTAGAGAACATGGCTATGGAAAATCTAGAAAACACAAATCCATAAATCTGTGACGATCTAAGGTACCATCTGATTAATCAGATATAAGAGCACTAGGACAACATTTTTGGTTTTCAAGATCATTTCCCTAAAGATGATGAAATTGGAATTAGAAGAAATACATTCGTGAATTTGGTATAGTCTCAATGTTTGTCGTTCTTTGGACAATTTCTACTTCATCTATTAAAGAAATGAAGTTGAATTTGTCATTCGTGATGTGTTAGCAGATCATGTGATAGAATGATGGGTCATTCCATCTGTCTCAAGAGGTTAGAAAAGTTATCAAAAAATACATAAGTCCATCTATAGTGAGATTAATGATATATGGTTCCTAAAATGAACTTATACTTCATATATCATACTGCTTAATATAAAAAAACTATTTTCTACTAAACAGGGACTTCCTGTAGGCCAGTGGTAGGCGATAAAGGCCAGTCGCACTTCGGTTGTGGGTTCGATTCCCACAGCCTTGTCCGACGTGATGGGCTGTCGCTCATCCAGCAGGTTGTCCTTATTCTAAAACTATATTACTATAACATCCCATCAATAATATCAAAAAAACCTCTATCCTTAAACATTACTAACTTATGTCCAACAATCTTTAGGCTTATCCATAATACTTCAGTCTACTCTCATAATATAGTGAAAACGATTACCAGAGATTTAATACCATCGTTGATCCCCATATATCATAAGATATGTCTTGTTGGACACATTCTAAACATTCAAAGGCCTTAATCATGTATTCTATTGAATACCCATTGAACCTTATTGAAAACATGAATGCAGTTAAACGTTAACACTTTCCACATACCAAAATCCTCAAAATTCTATATACTCAAACCATGATATCACTTAGTCCTTATATCAATCATGAGCTCATGAATACTGTTAAACATTTAATTTTCTCCTTATCCCTTCATTATGTGCATATCATCTAAATTCCAAAAATATCTGAATAACCATTCATGGATAGTGGTACCATTAATCATACACTTTCATAACTCAAGGAAAGACAACAGTGTAACAATCCTTAGATGTCTCTTTATTCTATAGTACCATGAGATTTCTTATACAACATTACACATGATAAACATGTAATCATTCCACTACATTCTTAAACCATTGACCGAGCTTCAACAATTCTTTCATCTCACATATCATTTGTAGTCTCTTCATCATCATCAACATAAATACTTCCCATACGACCATACTGATTCTCTTCATGAGACTTTCCCTTAGGGAATTGGTTTTCATAATGCCCGTACATTCCACATTTAAAACATTTAACCATTGTTGATGTCGTAGAAATACCATTATCCTCATCCATGGTGTTAACTGTACCTTTTCCTTTGCACTTACTTGCTTTGTGTCCTTCTTTTCCACACCCAAAGCATCTTCTAGTTCCTTTGAAACATTTTCCTTGATGCCTCTTCCCACATGATTTACATAGGGGAAATTGAACTTTCTTTCCTCTATGATCATCATGAAACTCCATCTTTCCCTTATTAGCCGAGTCAGGAAACTTACCAAATTTTACTTTATTGATCATATTATGAGATTTCTGATTCGGCATAATAATGTTGTTTGGACTTCCAACTCCCATTTCATAATGAAGAATATCATTCCATTGTCCATCATATTCTCCATTATCGTGAATCATCTTGTTTCCAGCCATTTTCTAAAACCCAAAAAGAATAGTGTGAGAGGCAAAAATCATGCTAGGGGAAAACCACATAATAAAGGGGGAGTACCTTCAATATCTAACATCTTAGGTTTAATTCTATGATTGTTAGCGTAATTCTAGTACTATAACCTATACGTATACTTAACCTTAGGGACATCCATTGACATACCTTAGAAATATCTCTAGGGATCTCACTAACATTTGCGCATCCTAGTTTCCAAAGGTTGATTTAACCTTTCCTTTGATACAAACAGTAGAGACCCTATGCTTACCGTACATGAACATTACATTACTTTTGCGGAATACTTAGTACATAACAAAAAATACACACACAAGGATCGTAACGGTTTAGTGTCTTTGGAAACTCGGAACATAATCTTCTAATCGTGGTGAAAGATCTCCA
Organism: Viscum album; assembly: GCA_963277665.1. Lineage (NCBI taxonomy): Eukaryota > Viridiplantae > Streptophyta > Magnoliopsida > Santalales > Viscaceae > Viscum > Viscum album. The sequence continues at coordinate 472,223,865 of OY728132.1, forward strand.
ATATCTCCCATAAAGATCTTCCCTTTTTTTACCTAAAACCTTTATTTATATCCTGGGGAAAATAAAACATAAAAGGGTGAGCTCAAATGCTCAGTAAGGGTAAACAAAAGAAATATAAATCTCATCGTATACACAAGCACATAACTTTTGGAAATCATAACCTGCAAAAGAGATCATAATTTCATAACATGGGATAAATCATGGCAGTGAAATGTAATCACAATAATCATAACTTAAAACATGAAACTTTGTGGCATACACACATAATCATAGAGAATCTTTTCTTGTTAGTCAAGACTCATGGCCAAGACTATCTTAGTGGACAAAGTCCCTTTCTAAACCGAGTCACCCTCGTTCCAGTCCTGTTTCACTGAACCGGTATAACCTACCGTTCCATCCCTGTTTATATCATGAGATATAAAATCTTTACCCAATGCATTGGAGGGAGATATAGGTCCCACCCATCTTATAATGAATCCTTTCTCATGTGTTCCACATAAATCATAAATCATACATCATCGCATAACACATGTAACAAAAATGGGATTCTTGAAACATCATGACATCATCAAACAAATCATATAAGTTAAATGACATCATAAAAAAAATTCCCTCACAACATAATCAAAACAATGTAATAATAGGGATAAAAACAGAACCCTTTATTATCTTAGATGGAAAATAATTTTGATAAAACACTTGAACTCCATTCTTGAGGAAAATATCCTTTCTTCTTCAAAAACACTTTTCTTTTCTTAACATGTCATACAATTATAAACTAAAAGAAGTTGATTAAAAATAAACTTGAAAACTTGTAAAGGAAGCTTCTTGGAAATAATGTTTTAAAAATCCATTCATGCCGTATAAGTTAAAAAAAACATTCTTCGTACTTTTGTCGGAAAAGTCAAAAAGTACCTCGTACGAAAAATGACAAAAGATTCCTTTCATATTCTTTACTAAAAATTCATCGGAGGGTAAAATTGGATTTAAACCATTGTAGGTGTATGGGAATAATATTACATTTTGAGGAAACATGGATGTGGATGATAAAATACACCCCAGTAAATTTCAAAGTATAAACAATCTCGGATAAAAATGAGATTGTGATATTTCCCCTTACCTTAGGTCCGACTTGCTTTGTAAGTGTCCGAACCTCCTGTATAATGATTTAAATCATGTTATTGACTTATTCCAGAATCATATTCATTGTTATTATATCATATATGTTCCACTTATGACTTTATATTACCCGTTCTTTTGTAAATTCATGTTAAAGTAGCGTTTTGGGTAAAATCGTCTCATTTGTCATTCGTGTTTTTAACTTGTAATTATTCATATGATTACTTAGATAATAATTAATTAATTACAGAATATAAAACATGACTTATATATATATATATTCAGAATATACATGTATAATAAATCAGTAAATGGAAAGAAATACACCGTTCATGGAGACGGTAGTCCATACGTACGCATGAACGCTGTTTTCGTTTCCTTATTGAATTGAATGGAATTAAGTAGATGACATACATATAAATATAAATAATTCCAGTATCATTATCAGGTAATATATTTCATTATTACTTATTATATATACTTTATAATCATTCATGAATGGTTAGTCATTGAGAATGAATCTCATCGCGTCGTGGAGACGGTAGTCCGTACGTACGCACAAGCGATGATATCGTTCCCATGGTCGTGGAATTGTGTTGAAGTGTATGTATACTATTTCAGTATCAATATCACTTTATAATAATCATATATAGTTACTCATTACACCTTTATACCCATCCAATTAAGTTGGTGGCGGAAAATAGATTACACCACGGCGTGGAGACGGTATTCCGTACGTACGCACGCGCGGTGATTTCCTTTTTCCGTAGGATGGATAGAAGGTTAATTAGAGTTGTTTCATATTTATAATAACATATAAGTATATAATAAATACTGATGTTATTACTTTATCATGAAACAACTAAAAAAGAAGAAGTTGAAGAAGAAAGAAATTGAAAAAGATCGGTAATGGATATTACCTCTTTTTGACGCGCCTTTTCTTAGCCTCCACTTAAAGAACTAAGGATGGTCTTTAAAGAATACCAAGACCTCTAGGATGATACTAGGGAAGTGGAGAAGGGATTTTGGCAGGGTTTGGCCGAGTTTGAGGGCTCAAGGTTGTGTAAGGAAGAGAGGGAGGAGGTACCCTTTTATAAGGGAGGAGAGGGGCACCATAGGAATATCTCAAAATATTATTTTATATTAAAGTCAAAATCGGTTTATAATGGTTCAAAAGGGTCTTATTTCGAAGCTAAAACGGGGATGGGTCGATATCCTATCAACCAATAGGATTTATAAATGTTTAGGTTATTATTTTAACCTTATCAATTAGATTTAACTCTAAGTTAAATAATTTAACTTTTACCGTGTCTTTTTGTTTTCTTACACTATATGGTTAATACACATACTATAACATGCCAAACAAACCCCAAATTGTTTATTATTAATATATATATCCTTATCTATGTCATTTGGCCGAAACTTATATTTTTAGGAATAAAATAACAATTAATAATACAATATTTGATTTAAAAACTATTTTGTGTCAATTTTGACACTATTTGATATATGATTTTTGTGAAAGTCATAACAGAATTATATGTTCGAAAAAAGTTGATTAAATCAACACTAATATATCATAGTAACCTAGAAAATTAGTGGAATTCATAAAAAGTCTCAAATTACATTTATTTTGGTGTTTATAACATCAATTATGTCAATATTTCATTAATAAAATAATTACTGCATCATCATTGTGTCATAAATAAATTAAATTATTTAATGTCTAAAAATTACAAATAAAATACCATTATATAGTAAATATTTTTAGCGTTCTAATGAATATTTATAGTCGAATTTATCTTATGTAGAACCCCATATTAAAAATGATTTACTTATTAAACTTTGATTTTAACTATTTTAACTATTCATTAAATAAAACAATATTAAATGTCATAATCTAATCCAAGTGGACCTAAATGGTCATATTATATTCATAAGGTTGTTTTTGGTCGAATTAAATTTATCCAATAGAATTAGGACATGTGTTAGGGTAATAGTAATATCATATTTACCCTTAGTTACCCTATTTACTATTAATCGCGGTAAAAAAAGTAAAAAGTTACTATTCACAAAAAAATTATTTTTATCTCATCGAACCACATTTTACTTACTGATATCAACCGTGTCTGTCGGATTTTCGAAATTCCATTCACAGAAGCGGTAAAATTAAGTTTTATGCAAAAATTCAGTTTTTAACCTACCACTTAGTGGTTTCACTATTCAAAAATTGAAGTTTTTCAGAAAAATGCCAAAATTTCACCCTAAGCTATAATTGATATTCCGAATTCAAAAATGATTTCTATTTTACAAAATTCCCAAAATATAAGTTTCATTAATTAATTTTATAATTAATTTCCGCTGTCACAACAAATAGCGTGTTTTTAAGAGATAATAACTATCAAAAGATTGACACTTGTTTATAACTGGTTTAAATGTGAAATTACATCTAATGACCAACATTGTATTAAATTGTAAAAATATATTCTAAATATACTTTTAAACCACTCAAATTAATAATTTATCACTATTAATTATTTCGATTAAAAAAAGTTGTTTTTAATTAAAATTTAGTAATTTTCACTATTCATCCGAATATGAAAGTTATCCGAAAAGTACCAAAATTTCACCTTAGGCTAAATTTGATACTCAGAATCCATAAATGAAGTCCATTTTGAAAAATAAAATTTACAAAATTTCAAAAAGTGGTTACTACTATTCATAACGGCTAGTTTTAATAATATCTTAATAGCATATCGTTGTTTAGTGAAACTTGGTGTTGCGTACAACACACGCTATCGTGGAAGGTCGCGATTGCGTGTAATTCAAGACAGGTCAGAGATGTGTGTTGTGAAAGCTCCTTTTGGTGTAGCGTATAACACAAGACATTAATGAAATTAAAATGAATATTTTTCATAAAATCTCGGGGTGTTACAATAAACCTCATGTAATACCCCACCAAACTAAGATAGGTGCACACATATGACACACTCTTGGGTGGACACCATGAAATAACTACATTAGTCTTTATTAGGGTCATAGATAAACCATGATATGAAATGAAATTATATTTAATGTGAACCTCATGTATCTAGTACTGGAAATTTGAGAGTTTTTTGTAAAGCTAGTACTCTCAATGAAAATCTATGACCATCCTCAAGTGCTATACATGATCCACCTATAATGAAAAGTAGGTGAGTATGTCATTGATTAAGAAAAAATGGCCAATGTATGGCTAGAATACCTAGTTCATCAAATCCATAAACACAGTAGGGGAATTCATCATACCAAAGGGAATGCCTATAAACTCATAATGTTTGTAGTGACATAGAAATTCCAACGTTGGAATATCAGCCTCATAAACCCTCAACCAATGCTAGCCTGACCTGAGATCGTTCTTGGAAAACCATCTCACACCTCACAACTGGTCAAAAAGGTTTTAGTCCTCAGAAAAGGTTACTTTTTCTTGAATGTATACTAGTTCAGGTGACGATAATCAATGAAAATCTGCAAGATCATGTCCTTCTTTTTCATGAGAAATACCAGGGACTCCCATGGGGATAATATAGGCCCAATGAAACCCTTATTTTGAGGTTCCTACAACTGAATCTATATCTCTTAGAGCTCAGTAGGTGTCATCCGATATTCCATAGAAAATATCAGAGCTTTCTTGTGATGCAGGTTGACACAAAACCCCATCTACCTCCTCGAGGTAGTTCTGGAATGTCCTCGCTAAATACTTACATGTAATCCATCACAACTAAAAGGAACTACATTCTTAAAAATAGTGCTATACCAAGGGATACAATCTTTAATTGATGGGTAATGGGTTGTAGTATCCTACTCAAAAAACCCACTTTCCATTCCATGAGATATATCTCACCAGTAAAGGATAATTTCATCCCATCAGTGTGTAGGCATATGACTTGTCTACGTTGATAGTCAATATAGTATCGGACCATGGAGAACCAATCCATACCCAAAATTATGTCATATGGTTCCATTGTGATGAACAAAAGGTCGCACATGAACCTCTATCCACCAAGAGATAGCACACACTATTAGCAGATATAATATATAGAAGAAACATTCCATGTAGTAACCTCAAGAAAAAGTATTTGGGATAGAACATCAACTAGGAACCATATATCCCTCACTAGTTGTATAGAGATAAAGTAATAGATAGAAACTTTGTCTACTAATACTGAACCAAGTGTAGAATAAACACATATCTTACCTCTAATCATTTCATGTGCTGCAGGATCATAAGCCTCCAAAGCCTGCAGCTGTCTACAACCTAAGCTGCCAGCTCACTGAGCTTGATATAGGATTCCAAGTGGTGGTGTTGGTTGGATATGATAGCATCATCCACCACCCATAGATCCACCTACACCTCTTCCGACTCCACCTACCAAGGAAACACATTATCCTCACTTTGTAGCTCCCTAATCAGGGTGTTTCCTTTGATGTAGAGGTCCATCAGTTATCTTAATATGCTACATGGAATGTATGGTCGTGTAGTCTTATACCATGTGACCTATCCTATAAAAAGTAAAGAACCACCCTCTCTGGGATTCCATGGATCTCTGCTCTACATATGGCCATGTACCTGATCTTGGCAATGGGAATGTGTCCCGCATTGAGATCCAAGCATTGGGAATTTTCTAGCTACTACATAAGACCCATCTCAATGGTGCCTAGTAGAAGTTATAACTATCTGGTGTCCCTATAAAAGAAATATCTCTATCAATATTTCTATCTTAAACACCCTAGAATTAGTGGGGATGCACAAGGTCATAGTAATGGAATGTATCTCTCGATGGAGTCCCTGCTAAATCTTCTATGCTTAGAAGTACCAATCTCTAATCGTATCTATAGAGTAACACGTAATGTCTGTGAAACTCATTGTGTACTCAGCCACCACTATCCCTCCATCCTGTAGCTTGAAAATCTCTATAATCTAAACTGAGCATAAATAGGAAGGGTATTATTCCTTAAATGTAACGCCCCGACCCAAGATACCCAGAGTCGGTGCATTTTTACATAACATTGGCATGATCACAAGAAAGATCAAATCTCGAAAGACCGATTGGTTTAGTAGCCTTGGAAACACTAGATATATTCAAAAGTCTTACATTACATCATAAAATGAAAAACTACTACAACAACATATTGTCTCCATAATCCACACTCATATCCCCATATAATATCCCTGCAGGTCATTCATAATTTACTTCTTCACTACCTAGGAAAAACAAAACATAGAAAAGGGGTGAGCTCAAATGCCCAGTAAGGATAACAATATAGCGGAAACTTTCATAAATAAGAATAAACATTTAAGGCAATGTATAACTAAAACAAAAACCTTTCAAACATGAACTTTCAACATAGTATGAAATAAATAAAATGAAATAATTCCATTTACTTATTCACATGGATATTCTACTAATCGAATAATCACATGAAAAATCAATAACCACTTTCATAATGATGGAATACATAATTGCAGACTATCATAACCACATAGCCAAGGCCTCGTGCCAAGACTACAAATAAAATTTTGTCAAGGTCTTGTGCCAAGACACTAGTTTGTCTCATGAGACCTACCGATGCATCGAGGAGCTATAGCGGGCTCCACCCGTCACATATTAAGTCCAATGCATTCCCATATGAAAAGGTTTAAACATAACATAAACATTCATATTAAAACTAGCATACGAAATGTCAATACTTTCACCATAAACTATGAATGGTATAAAAATAGAACATCCACAGTCAAACATATCACAAAACCTTCAATACAATATAGAAGTTTTTTATCATAATAAATCAACTTCAAATAAGCGTAAAATCCATCAAAGGATGTTGACATAGATGAAATCAAAACTCTATTTAGAGAAATATCTCTTTTTATTTTGAAATCATTTAAGAGCCATATAAAATAAAACATTTTCTTTTGAAAATATTCTTATAAGTTTTTAAGGGAAGCTTTGAAGATTTTATAACTGCGGAAAATAGCCGCACCCGCCGTATAAGTTAAAAAAAACATTCTTACGTTAATCCTGTTGAAAAGGTTAAAAAGGAACTTGTTTTGAAAACGATGGAAAAATTCCTTTATAAACCACTTATAAAAGTCAAAAAGGGTATAAATGACTTTAACTCATATTCTAGTAAATAGTAAAAAAGTTTTGAAATATATTTTTAAGAAACATGGATGTGGATGATAAAGAGATACTAGTAGATAATTATGAATAGACAACCTCGGATAATGAAGAGATTGTGAAATAACCCTTACCTTGTACTTTTACTTGGTTGGGGTAGGTTAACCTCCTGTATAATGGTGAAATAATTGTTATTAAATTATACAAGAATCATATATATTAATATGATATCATATATTATCTTTTAACATTGATTTGTTAATAATATTTTAGAATTATCGTCGTTTCGGGTGTTAACTTACTCATTTTCTTTTATATGTTTTGTTACATAAGCCATTTTGTTGTATCTTATTCATATACAGAATGATATAAAGTCATTAAATATAATTTTTAAATCATCAAATGATAATTATACTAGAATGGATACGATGGAGAATGAATCTCATCGCGTTCGTGGAGACGGTAGTCCGTACGTACGCACGAGCGACAATATCATGATTTTGATATTAAAATAATATATAAATGGATGGTATATCATATATAAAGATTCATTAACATGTTATATTTATTATTTACATGAGTTACACATCATTATTATACCCATCCAAATAATAATATATTGAATAAAAATTACACCATGACGTGGAGATGGTAAGCCGTAAGTACGCACGTATGGTGACATGTTATTAAAAGGGTGGATAAAATACTGAATATGGTTGTACCATATTTATAATAACATCACCGTATATGTGATATACTAGATTTATTATTTTAGAATGGTAATAACAAAGAAATAAGAAGTGGAAGAAGAAAGGAACTTGAAAAGGGGTGGTGAAAACATTACCTCTTCTTCAGGTTCTTCCTTTTGATTTGATCAAAAGGGCTCCTTAGGTTGGCTTTCTGATCAAACTAAGGCCTCTAGGTTGTAGTGAGGGATGTTGGTAGAGTATTAGGGTAGAGTTTGGCCGAACCAAAAGCCTTTGAAGGTGTGAATAAATGGGAAGGAGGATTTCCCTTTTATAAGAGGGGTGAGGGGCACATTTGGAAAAGCTAGAAATATTAATTTATAATAAATTCATATTCGATTTCTAATGGCTCAAAAGTTGATTATTTAAATTTTAAGGTGGGTATGGGTCTAAAAAAACTCAAACAATAGAATTTAGATAGGTTTGGGTACTTATATTAACCTTATCTTTAAGTATTAACTCTATGTTAATTAGTTTCACTTTTACAATGTCTCTTTGTATTTTTATATAATATGGTTAATAAAATAACTATATACATCCAAGAGACCCCCAAGTGGTCCATTAATGATGAACCTATCATGATATAAGTCTCTTCGACGAACCTTAGATATTTAGGAATTTAATATCAATTAATAATATAATATTTGTCTTAAGAACTCTTTTATGTCAATTTTGACACTATTCAATAGTTGATTTTTGTGAAACTCATAACAGATTGATTACTTAGAAAAAAGTCAATTAAATCAATAATAATATTTAATATTATCCTAGAAAATTATTTTAATTCATTAAAAGTTTCATATTATATTTATTTGGGTATTTATAATATCAATTATTTTAATTTTTCACTATTATAGAAATTACTTCATCATCATTGTGTCATAAATAAATTAAATTATTTAATGTCTAAAAATTATAAATAAAATATCATTATGTAGGAAATATGGTTGTCTTTCTAATGAATATTTATAATCTAAAATCCAACTTATATAACACTATTTAAAAATTGTTTTGCTAAACGATATATGCTTGTGTCTTTTTTGTATTCATTTTAACTTAATTAAAATAAAATGTCCCTATCACCTACAAGTGGCACCATGGGGTCCCAAAATCGACCAAAAGATGCCTATGGTCGAAAAGTTATCAACCGATAATGCTAGGACACGTTTTAGGGTAATTTAGTATTATTATAATATTATTTTTTAACCCTTATTTACCGGATTTACCCTTAACCATGATAAATAAAATATTTACCGCTGTAATTTTTCAAAATGTCTAAAAATAAAAGTTACCTATTTACACAATTTGAACATCCTGATTCCAAATATGGAATCCATTTTTCTAAATTCAAAACACAGAAGTGGCATAAATTAATTTAAAATTAATTCCCGCTTTCAAAACAAAAAGCGTGTTTTTAAGAGATAATAACTATCAAAAGATTGACACTTGTTTATTTTCGGTTTAATTGTAAAATTATGTCCAATGAAAAACATTATATTAAATGGTAAAAATATATTCTAAATATACTTTAAAAGCACTCAAATTCATAATTTATCACTATTAATTTTTTTGATTAAAAAAGTTGTTTTTAATTAAAAGTTAGTAATTTTTTTCACTATTCATCAAAATATTAATGTTATTCGAAAAGTACCAAAATTTCACCTTAGGCTAAATTCGATATTCCGAATCCAAAAATGAAGTCCATTTTGAAATATAAAATATATATAATTTAAAAAATTAGGTATTACTATTCATAACGGCTAGTTTGATTGGTTATGGTGTGTTAGAACTCGGTGTTGCGTACAACACACGCTATCACATTATTCAAAGAGAAGCATACCGTAGAAGCTTGGGGTGTTACATTCTCCCCTCCTTCAAATAATTTAGTTCTCGAAATTTCTAGAATAATTATCACATGAAAAGATTCATGTGGTTCTTCCTCATAAGTTCCTCGGGTTCCCACGTTGCCTCTTCCATCTTATGGTTTATCCACAAAACTTTTACCAAACGCTTCGTCTGGTTTCTCAGTACTTGTTCTCTCGTATCAAGAATCCTGACGGGCTCTTCACAATAAGACAGATCGGGTTCCAGTTCTAATTCTTCATAGGTGAGTACATGCGTTGGGTCAGGCATGTATTTCCTCAACAGAGATACGTGGAACACATCTTGAACTTTAGAGAGACTTGGCGGCATTGCCAATCTGTAAGCTACAACCCCAATTCGTTCTAAAATTTTGAAAGGTCTGATGTACCTGGGACTCAATTTACCTTTCTTACCAAAACGTATGACTCCCTTCCATGGAGATACCTTCATGAAAACATGATCACCGACTTGAAATTCCAAATAATTCCTTCGATTATCGGCATAGCTCTTCTGCCTACTTTGAGCTGCTTTGATGTGATTTTGGATTACCTTCACCTTTTCCATCGTTTCCTCCACCAGTTCTGGACCTACAAGTTTTCTTTCACCAACATCATCCCCATAGGTTGGTGTACGATATCTCTTTCCGTATAACGCTTCATATGGTGCCATCTGAATACTCGAATGAAAGTTATTGTTATAGGAAAATTCTACCAGAGGTAAATATTGATCCCACATACTCTGAAAGTCAAGTGAGCAAGATCTCATAATGTTTTCTAAGGTTTGAATAGTCCGTTCTGATTGTCCGTCTATCTGAGGATGGTAAGCAGTGCTCAAATGAAGTTCAGTATCCAGGGATTTCTGAAGACTTTTCCAGAATCTTGAAGTAAAACGGGGATCATGATCAGAAACAATTGATAGGGGTACTCCATGAAGTCTCACAACTTTATTAATATATAGTCTTGCTAGATGTTCCAGGGGTAGATCTTCTCTTATAGCAAGAAAATGTGCTGACTTGGTAAGACGATCAACAATAACCCATATTGCATCGTTCCTTCTAGGAGTCTTTGGTAGCCCCATGACGAAGTCCATCGTAATATTGTCCCATTTCCACTCCAGTATGGTAAGAGGTTGTATGACTCCTCCAGGCTGTTGCCTTCTGGCTTTCACTTGTTGACCAACCATACATCTTGAAAAAAAATCAGAAATCTCCCTCTTCATGTTGTCCCACCAAAAACGTTCCTTCAAATCTCTATACATTTGGGTGCTCCCAGGGTGTATAGAGAAATTGGAACTATGAGCACCATCTAGCAATTCCCTTTTTAGATCAGGTAAATCGGGAACACAAAGTCTCTTCCTAAATTTCAAAATTCAATCTTCATACAAAAAGTCTCTCAATCTCCCATCATTCACAGCTTTAATCTTCTTTTTAAATTCTTCATCATTGGTCTGAGAACTCTTAATCCTTTCTAGTAAAGATGGTTTGGCAACCATTTGAAAAGGAATTGATGTTTCGCCTTCCCTGGTTATTCCCATGTCCATCTTCACTAGATCCATGAAAATTGTATCCCTTTCAATTCTCATATTGTTCAAAACTCCATGGTCTTTTCTACTCAAAGCATCTGCCACTTTTTTTGCTTTCCCCGGGTGGTAGTGTATCGTGCAATAATAATCCTTGAGTAATTCAAGCCATCTCCTTTGCCTCCTGTTGAGTTCTTTTTGTGAGAAAATATACTTCAAACTCTTGTGATCAGTATAAATCTCACATTTTTCACCATACAGGTAGTGCCTCCATATCTTCAAAGCAAAGATCACAACTTCTAACTCGAGATCATGAGTAGGATAGTTTTGTTCATGAATTTTCAACTGTTGTGATGCATAGGCAATAACTATATCATTCTGCATAAGGAAACAACCAAGTCCTTTCTTTGATGAATCACTATAAATAACGAACCCATCATTCCCCGATGGTAGAGTCAATATAGGAGCATTGAATAATCTTCTCTTCAGTTCTTCAAAACATTCTTCACACTCTTTTGTCCAAACAAATTTAACCCCTTTACGTGTGAGCTTCGTTAATGGGTTAGCCAATCGGGAAAAATTCTGGATGAAACATCGATAATAACCTGCCAAACCAATAAAACTATGTACCTCAGTTATACTCGTAGGTGCTGGCAATTATTTGATTGCCTTGGTCTTAGAAGGATCAACAGAGATTCCATCTTTAGAGACAATATGGCCAAGAAAAGAAATCTCATGAAGCCAGAATTCACACTTGCTAAACTTACCATATAATTCATGCCTCCTCAGAGTCTTCAAGATAAAGCGCAAGTGATTTTCATGATCTTCGTAGGTTTTGGAGTATACTAAGATATCATCAATAAATACCACAACAAATTCATCGAGATACTCCTTGAAAACTCTATTCATTATATCTATGAATACAGAGGGTGCATTAGTCAATCCAAAAGGCATTACAGTAAACTCGTAATGCCTGTACCTGGTTCGAAATGCTGTCTTCGGAAGGTCTTATTTCTTTACACAGAACTGATGGTATCCAGATCGAAGGTCAATCTTTGAAAAGTATTGAGCTCTATGTAGTTGGTCAAATAAATCATCAATACGAGGTAGGGGATAATAGTTCTTTATCGTTATAGCATTGATCTCCCTATAGTCGATACATAACCTCATAGATCCATATTTCTTTTTAACAAAAAGAATAGGGGCTCCCCATGGAGAAACACTAGGGAGAATAAATCCTTTATTACTCAATTCTTCTAGTTGTTTCTTTAGTTAAACTAATTCTATAGTGGCCATTCTATAAGGGGTCTTCGATATAGGCCTTGATCCAGGAATTAAATCAATGGAAAACTCAACTTCTCGTTCTGGAGGATGTTCAGGTAAATCTTTCGGAAATACATCTACAAATTCTTTCACAATAGGTACATCCTCTATTTGAACATTCCTTTCCTCACCCACAATTATTTCATTCTCTTCCTCCCCAATAATTGAATTTAGTTGAGCTATTGAGGGTGGATCTAAATAAGAATTAGGTGGTGATGATTCTGCTCTAAAGATAAGGTGTTCCTTATCATTATCATCAAGAATCGTAACCTCTTTCTTCTTATAATAAATCTTCGCATCATAGTCCGAAAGCCAGTACATACCGAGGATTATATCAAACTCAATCATAGGTATGACGATGAGATCAGCAGATAAAGAACATTTATGTGCTCTAATGGGGACCGATTCACAAAACATTGTTGCAATGATACTTCCCTTAGGAGTTTTAACTGACAACTCCCTTGTTAAATCAAATTGGAAATATCTAATTTTCTTAGAAAACTGGGAAGATATGAAACAATGCGATGATCCAGAATCAAATAATGCATTTTCTAAACTTGAGGAAACCATTAAATTACCTGCCACCACGTCTTTCGGAGCTTCTACCTCAGCAGTAGTGATAGCATAAGCATGGCCTTGATCCCTTGGCCTTTTCTGAGGTAAGTTCTCCTGACGCTTAGGACATTCATTTGCATAATACCCCATCTCCCTGCAATTGTAGCACTGACCGTTGGTAGCTTCCTTCTTCCCCTTTCAATCACGAGCTTGGTGGCCTTTTTTACCACACTTGTAACAGACTCTCATTCCCTTCAAGCAAGTACTGGGATGTTTCTTCCCGAATTTACCATAGGATGGATATTCAACATTTCCCTTCTTCCCCTTATTTCCATTCCTAGATTGATCAGCAGGTCTCTTCTTCTCTTTCTTTTCTTTAAAGTCATAAGACTTAGAGAATTCCTTTTCGGTCTTGATAGCACATGAGACAATGTCTTCGTACGACGAAAAGGATTGTGAGACTAATTCTCGATGAAGAAATGGTTTTAACCCATCAAAGAAACGATAAATCTTACTTCTTGGGTTACGTATATAATCTCAAGCATACCTTGCTAACCTTGTAAAATTAGCCTCATATTTTGTGACATTCTCATCCTCCTTCTATCTGAGACTCAGAAATTGCCTTTCCATATCTGCTCGATGGTCGCGAGGAAAGTATTTTTCTAAAAACAGATCTTTGAACTCCCTCCATTCCATATTTGATACTTCATCATCTTCTTTCATGTTTTGAATCAATGACCACCATTGATCAACATCTCCAATGAGGCGGTAAACTGCCATGATAACTTTTTCCCTTTCACTGCTTCCCAAAGCCTGAAATATTTTCTCTAGGGAATTTATCCATTGCTCAGCTACTAAGGGATTTGTACTCCCATTGAACGTTAGTTGTTGTTGCCTCATGAATTGATCTAACATTGATCCTCCATGCTGTGGATCAAGATGCTCCATACGAGTAAGTTTATTATTCATAACCTGAGTAAGTTGTCCCAGTATGGTGATTAGCTGATCGACACCAGTTGCATCACCAGCTCCACTAGAATTATCTTGAGCAGTAGGGCAATCCCTACATGGAGTGCGTGCATTGATACGGTTTCCATTTCTTCCACTAGGCGCCATTTCTAAACTATGGCATAAACTAGATCAGTTTATGAATCAAAATACATAATCCCATACTTATAAAACACTTAACCTAAATTGAAATATTTATGGATATAATCCATAATCATACAAATGTTTTCTTTGAGGAAGTATATGCTCATAAACCCTTCAAAATGATTTGTAAAGAAAATAAGAGTTATCCTAAGCATATCCCCCGGGAGTGTCATAACCAAGAGTGCTGCAAGGCCCGTTGTCGTGCACCAGTTCCCGTTCGAGTCTAGCTCAAAGCGGTGTTTTCAGGTTTCACCCCTAGGTACATCTGTGCCAGAGCCGCCTCTACCTACTCGTATCCATAAATGGATGTATTTCTCGGAAAACTCAAAAAATCTTTACAATACCAAAATTTAGAAAGTTCTTCTATACTAATCCTCAAAGTTCATCTTAGGTCTACGTGCTCTAATCAGAGTTTATCAAAATCTAGCTTCCAAGGTTTGTACTAAACTTCCTCTGATACCAACTGTAATGCCCCGGCCCTAGAAACCCAGAGTCGGTGCATCATTACATAACATTGACATGATGACAAGAAAGATCAAATCTCGAAAGACCGATTGGTTTAGTAGCCTTGGAAACACTAGATATATTCATAAGTCTTACATTACATCATAAAATGAAAAACTACTACAACAACATATTGTCTCCATAATCAACACTCATATCCCCACATAATATTGTTGCAGGTCATTCATAATTTACTTCTTCACTTCCTGGGAAAAATAAAACATAGAAAATGGGTGAGCTCAAATTCCCAGTAAGGATAACAATATAGCGGAAACATTCATAAATAAGAATAAACATTTAGGGAAATGTATAACTAAATCAAAAGCCTTTCAAACTTGAACTTTCAACATAGTATGGCATAAATAAAATGAAATAATTCCATTTACTTATTCACATGGATATTCTACTAATCGAATAATCACATTCAAAATCAATAACCACTTTCATAATGATGGAATACATAATGCCAGACTATTATAACCACATAGCCAACGCCTCGTGCCAAGACTACAAATAAGATTCTGTCAAGGCCTTGTGCCACGACACTAGTTTGTCTCATGAGACCTACCAATGCATCGAGGAGCTATAGTGGGCTCCACTCGTCACATATTAAGTCCAATGCATTCCTATATGAAAAGTTTTAAACATAACATAAACATTCGTATTAAAACTAGCATACGAAATTTCAATACTTTCACCATAAAATATGAATGGTATAAAAATAGAACATCCATATTCAAACATACACAAAACCCTCAATACAATATAGAAGTTTTGTATCATAATAAATCAACTTCAAATAGGCGTAAAATCCATCAAAGGATGTTGACATAGATGAAATAAAAACTCTATTTAGAGAAATAACTCTTTCTATTTTTAAATAATTTACGAGCCATATAAAATAAAACATTTTGTTTTGAAAATATTCTTATAATATTGTAATGGAAGCTTTGAAGATTTTATAATGGCGGAAAATAGCCACACCCGCTGTATAAGTTAAAAAAACATTCTTACCTTAATCCTGTCGAAAAGGTTAAAAAGGACCTTGTTTTGAAAATGACGGAAAGATTCCTTTATAAACCACTTATAAAAGTAAAAAAGGGTATAAATGACTTTAACTCATATTCTAGTAAATAGTAAAAATGTTTTGAAATATATTTTTAAGAAACATGGATGTGGATGATAAAGAGATCCAAGTAGATAATTATGAATAAACAACCTCGGATAATAAAGAGATTGTGAAATAACCCTTACCTTGTAATTTTCCTTGGTTGGGGTAGGTTAAAATCCTGTATAATGGTGAACTAATTGTTATTAAATTATACAAGAATCATATATATTAATATGATATCATATATTATCTTTTAACATTGATTTGTTAATAATATCTTAGAATTATCGTCGTTTCGGGTGTTAACTTACTCGTTTTCTTTTATATGTTTTGTTACATAAGCCATGTTTATTGTATCTTATTCATATCCACAATGATATCAAGTCCTTAAACATAATTTTTAAATCATCAAATGATAATTATACTTGAATGGATACGATGGAGAATGAATCTCATCGCGTTCGTGGAGACGGAAGTCCGTACGTACGCACGAGCGACAATATCATTCTTTTGATATTAAAATAATATATAAATGGATGGTATATCATATATACAGAATCATTAACATGTTATATTTATTATTTACATGAGTTACACATCATTATTATACCCATCCAAATAATAATATATTGAATAACAATTACACCACGACGTGGAGACGGTAAGCCGTACGTACACACGTGTGGTGACATGTTATTCAAAGGGTGGATAGAATACTGAATATAGTTGTACCATATTTATAATAACCTCACAGTATATGTGAGATACTGGAGAAATTATTTTATAATGGCAATAACAAAGAAAGAAGAAGTGGAAGAAGGAAGGAACTTGAAAAGGGGTGGTGAAAACATTACCTCTTCTTCGGGTTCTTCCTTTTGATTTGATCAGAAGGGCTCCTTAGGTTGGTTTTATGATCAAACTAAGTCCTCTAGGTTGTAGTGAGGTATGTTGGGAGAGTATTTGGGCAGAGTTTTTCCGAACAAAAAGGCTTTTAATTTGTGAATAAATGGGGAGGAGGAGTGCCCTTTTATAAGAGGGGTGAGGGGCACCTTTGGAAAAGCTAGAAATATTAATTTATAATAAATTCATATTCGGTTTCTAATGGCTAAAAAGTTTATAATTTAACTTTTATGGTGGGGATGGGTCTAAAACAACTCAAGCAATAGAATTTAGACAGGTTTGGTTACTTATATTAACCTTATCTTTAAGTATTAACTCTAAGTTAATTAGTTTCACTTTTACAATGTCTCTTTGTATTTTTATATAATATGGTTAATAAACTTACTATATACATCCAAGAGACCCCCCAAGTGGTCCATTAATGATGAACCTATCATGATATAAGTCTCTTGGCCCAACATTAGATTTTTAGGAATTTAATATCAATTAATAATATAATATTTGTTTTAAGAACTGTTTTATGTCAATTTTGACACTATTCAATAGTTAATTTTTGTGAAACTCATAAAAGATTGATTACTTCTAAAAAAGTCAATTAAATCAATAATAATATATCATATTATCCTAGAAAATTAGTTTAATTCATTAAAAGGTTCATATTATATTTATTTGGGTATTTATAATATCAATTATTTTAATTTTTCACTACTATAGTAATTACTTCATCATCATTGTGTCATAAATAAATTAAATTATATAATGTCTAAAAATTATAAATAAAAGATAATTATGTAGGAAATCTTTTTATCTTTATAATTAATATTTATAATCTAAAATCCAACAAATATATCCTAATGTAAAAATTGTTTTTCTAAAAGATATATGCTTGTGTCATTTTTGTATTCATTTTAACTTCATTAAAATAAAATGTCCCTATCACCTACAAGTGGAACCATGGGGTCCCAAAATCAACCCAAAGATGCCTATGGTCGACAATTTATCAACAAATAAGGCTAGGACACGTTTTAGGGTAATTTAGTATTATTATAATATTATTTTTTAACCCTTATTTATCGGATTTACCCTTAACCATGGTAAATAAAATATTTACCACAGTAATTATTCAAAATGTCTAAAAATAAAAGTTACCTGCTTACACAATTTGAACATCCTGATTCCAAATATGGAATCCATTTTTCTAAATTCAAAAAACAGAAGTGGCAGAAATTAATTTAAAATAAATTCCCGCTGTCAAAACAAAAAGCGTGTTTTTAAGAGATAATAACTATCAAAAGATTGACACTTGTTTATGTTCGGTTTAATTGTAAAATTATGTCCAATGAACAACATTATATTAAATGGTAAAAATATATTATAAATATACTTTAAAACCACTCAAATTCATAATTTATCACTATTAATTATTTTGATTAAAAAAGTAGTTTTTAATTAAAATTTAGTAATTTTCACTATTCATCAAAATATTAAAGTTATCCGAAAAGTACCAAAATTTCACCTTAGGCTAAATTCGATATTCCGAATCCAAAAATGAAGTCCATTTTGAAATATAAAATATATATAATTTCAAAAATTAGGTATTACTATTCATAATGGCTAGTTTGATTAGTTATGGTGTGTTAGAACTCGGTGTTGCGTACAACACACGCTATCACATTATTCAAAGGGAAGCGTACCATATAAGCTTGGGGTGTTACATTAAAGAATAGATACTGGACGTTAGTCGATGTGAGTGTCGACTCATCATGAATCTGCATAACAAGGATCCACCAGTACCTGACTACTCCATGGAAATTTATAGATTCCAGCACAACCATATGATTTATTGGGGTCTGAACAAGCCTAATGACATGGACCATTGAATCTATCCAATCCTCTAATACCTGAGGATCTATCTCGCCGCAATACCTCAGAATCCTATGGTTATAAAACTCATAGAGTGTTCTAATCCCGCACACATCCTCAATATACTCTATGGAAATGATATGTTACTCGAAAGATGGAGGGGCTGATACCTTCCCACCTAGAAGAAGGGGGTCATGGGATATACCTTTAACTGTTTCCTCATCTCTTATCTGATCATCATCATGATATCGAGTTGGTATCCTTGATGGTTTTTATCATGGATTCATCCTAATATTTATTTAGATTTAACATTATTAGATGAGAAAATATATATATCACAATAATAATGGAAATATGATTCTGAAAGGGTAGTTAATGACTCAATTCTATATTAGGGATCTACCATTTACCCCTGTAACTAATGTATCAGTATGGCTAGTCAATGAGAAGGTCGTTAAAGTCATGGGGAGTGAATTAATCCACCCCCGCTCACTTGATTCCCTATATTGAGAGCTTCACTCAAGATACTTTGACACTATTTACCTAAACCCAACCAAAATAAATTTAAGGGGACTATTCCTAATAGAGTCTTTATGATAGGGCCATCTATGATATCAATCATTCACAAGCTGACCTAATATGGGGCTCGAGATGAAACTACCCCAAGCTCACCTCCATAGTCCAG
The DNA here is from genome assembly GCA_963277665.1 of Viscum album. Lineage (NCBI taxonomy): Eukaryota > Viridiplantae > Streptophyta > Magnoliopsida > Santalales > Viscaceae > Viscum > Viscum album. The sequence goes on from OY728132.1 coordinate 472,243,365, forward strand.
GGGCTGTAAACTAGTGATAAAGGCATAGATAACACAGGGAATCCTTTTCCCAAGTACCCATACACACACACACAACCATCTAAATGAAGAATTGTAGAGGTAAAGAGTAAAAGATAGAACACTACTATAAATTAAACTAATCATTCATGAACCTCTGGACAGTACAAAAGTTGGCTAGTGTAAAAAAAATATAATGTGAAAAAATATATGCCCAAACAAATCATATGTCCCATCCTATTAGCATTAGAAATGTAAAAAATTAATAGTGCCTAACGCTTGAATCCCAATCCATGACCACCATATGTGGTCCAATCACCCAGTATCCCTAAGATCCTCTATAATCATGGTCGACTTGTCCATCATCCGAATAAGACATGACATGTTCAGAAAAAATACCAAGGAGGGGTGAGTATATACATACCCAATAGGATGCCCCAAAATTTAAAAGAAAGATAAGTAAGATATAAAATAGGAAATAAGGACATTAAATGCAGTATACAATCAAATAGAACAACTAAAACCACACATGAGTGAAATAAATCTCATCCCAACACAAGAGGATAAACACGATGAGTAGATGAAATTTCCATCGAGTCTTTCCACCTATTCCAAGAGCGTATACTCCTCCAACTATAAGAATAAAAACAAAAAAATCACATGGAATACCCTATGTGTATTCAAATATCCTTGAAACAGAGAAAATAAATCTAGGGTGTGGATAGAGAAGATAATATATATATATGATCAGTTAAAGAAGCCCAAATATGATAGTAATGGGATATCCATCTCTCCGCTCAACCCAAGAAGAAGAGCATCCAACAGTTCCAGAAGTTCATCATAAAATTCTATAATCCCACATGCTTTCCTAGAAGTAACCATAATATTCATTCCACACATCTTCAACATGAAACATAGTCAATTGGGAACCGACTCAAACTAGAGGAACCACACCCTAAAATGTTAGGGTGTTCCACTATGATAGTATCCGTAGAGGAACTTTTCCCATACCAATGAGGGTTTCGCTCTTGTATCATGAGGAGACACACCCTATACTAATAGGTGGGATTCAACTCTCTTGAAGGACCCTAAAACAGCCAGAGAAAGGACGGGTGAATCATGGTTTTATCTTTTTCTTCTAAAGTGATGGATCTTGTTCCTACATTGGTAGGAACCTGTTAAACTTTTATGATGAGAATGAGTAGTAAACACAAAATCACATGTAAAGAGTTAAAAAAACAATTTTACATGGTTCAACACTAAGGTATAGTCCACATAGAGTATGCTGACAGTGTGTCGTTCATACCTAAATCCACTAAACATCACTATTTGTGGAGTATAATTGTTTATACATAGTCACTCTATTCCAGGCACATTTCCTTTATGATATTTTGGGGATAAACCATTACATCCCATAGAAAACTTCCATAAAAACCCCTTAGACCACTTATTTAAGAGGGATATAAATAAATTATATGGACTTTTAGGTACCCTCATTTTTATCAAATCATACATCCTCAACTATAGGTAGATTATTTATAGAATTCTCAATTTTACTAGAATATGTAATCCAATTTTCTGTGCACTGTTACCTTGTGAACTATTCCTTCATGAACATGCCTGTTTCCACCTTGAACTTCCCTGAACCACATAGCACATGTGCTTCATAGACCACCTCTCCTCCATGGGCTTCCTCCACTTCCGTGGACCATATCTCTTTTGCAGACCGATTCTTCCTCTACAGATCCATCCTTCTTCCTTGAATCATCCCTACTTCATGAATAATCTCGTATTTCTTGGACCTCATGTATTTAGTGGACCATTATCCATTGTGTGCTACAGTGACCTAGAAAACCCCTTTCATGGACTATTTCTGTAGATCACTTATCGTATTTCAGAATCTTCCTCGTGAACCTCTTCTTCTTTGTAGGGTTGTATTCCCACAAACCACTTAGAACATCACCAATTTATTTTAGAATGATTTGTAATCAAAATAATTCTCTTTAATATGGGATTATCTACAATTATATATTAAAATAGATCTAAAAATAGTCGTAATCCTATTTCCCCAATGTTTTGATGTGTTAAAATCTTCACAGCGTACCATGCTCCCCCCACAAACTGTTCTATATCCGCGGTCTACATAGAAACTTTATTCCTTTGCAATGACCATTACCTTACCCAAATAAATTCCTTTGAAGGTCCTCAAATCATAGTCTCCTTTATGAAAACAATGATTAATCCAAAAAACGGTTTGCCTCATACAAACCTAGAGGCTTCCTCGAACAATTTTCCCTATGCGGTCTTTGTGTCGTGCTTCTTGTGAACCATTTTCCCTTTGTGTTCCATGTACAGTGCTCCACGGTCCGCATAGGGTTGCTATGCAGAAATCCATTCCTATTATAATTTCCTTTTTCATTCCACATACTCTCTTTGTGATCCATGAACTATTATTAAGTATTTGTGAACTATGTTTTGTGGAAAACATTCCTTTACTGAAAACCAAACTCCATATTTTGAGGACAAATATTTTTGCAGACACTAGGAAACAACATAACCTTCAACAGTGTTGCATGTACTGTAAGATGACACTACTTACAAATTCCATGAAAAACCAAATATAGATTAACAAAAAATAAAAACCAAACTCAATTTCTTTAATAGAACATCCATGGTTCGAACATCGGTAAGGCAGATGACCTGTTCCCATGCTGATGGGGGGGGGGGGGGTCCAATGTAGTGGTCAAGGAACCACACCCTTTTATGTTAGGTGGGGGGGGGGGTAGAAATCTAGTCATCAAGGACTGTTACCTACCCAATATGAAGTCCCGCTCATAAGTTATTTGTAGAGGTCTTTCACCCATACTGATGGGGGGTTCCACTCTAAAAGCTGAGGACCCCCACCCTGGTATAAAAGAGGGGTACCAGTTTGGTGTCATCAATGACCTGTTCCGTACTCGTTAGGGTAGTTTCACTCATGATTTGAGTGCATATTCCCTAATATGATAGGGGATACCAATATCATGTCATCAATGACCCTCTCCCTACCCGGTAGGGTGTTTGACTCATAAGGAAGCCTTTAGAGATCATTCCCAATCGCTAACATAATCAAACATCGTCTGAAAAAGAACTCTGCCCAGAAAATTTCACATCATATACTGAATTCCAAAACCTATGGAAACATGACAATGTACATGGAAAAGAACTTAGGATATTCTACTCATGGTAAAAAATAGGAGTATTAATTAAGGAGACAAAAAACATTGAAGATTCATCAATGGTAGTTAAGGGGTAAATGATATGTGAGGGACCTACATGGCATGTGGTCATTCTAAATTTACTAATGGTTTACCTGGATAAAACACATATCCTGACCATGAAAGTGTACACACCATTCAAGCAGACTACACAGTGTGCCCAAGCTACCCAGTGACTAGGCCATGTGATTCTCACCGTGTCCGTGTACCGGACCATGTATCAGTGTACCAGACCTCAGGTTTGTGTAATTCATCACACAAGATCCCATTTGGTGAAGGGTTACATAGAGTGTAGGAGAGATCAGAAATGTGTTATCATTAAGTTTTCTGGAACCATATTCTCCACTGCTAAGGGGGACACATGAAGTGTGTTCATCCTTGTACACAACATTTTTTCATGTTTTTCATAGAAAGTTGGATACTTGATTACTTTGATAGATGTGTTCTTCCACATTCGTTTTCAGCCCTATCCGTACAAAATATAGTGGATATTGTTGAAATTCATTGTCTTCATACATCATTTTTTGAAAAATGTCCACCTATGGTTCATCATGGTTTCATCACTAAACTAATATGCACCGCATGATACCGCACCATCTAATTCAAATTTCTCAATATCCATACATATTAATTATCACTTGATTATCATGACGATTCCATATATATACAACTCATTGATTCGCGATTTTTTCATCGATCCATCAGGAACCTAGGGATCCAATCATGCTCGGTACGACCTGACAATGTCAAACTGGGACTGTGGGGTCCTACTAGTGATGAATGTGAATAATATATAAGAGAAAATAATAAAACCAAAGGTTTAAAAATCATTTTATAATTGTTTTTGGACAACTACTAATAACAATAATCATGGGTTATAAAATATTGAATATAATTTTGTTTTTGTACCAATTCGTAATCAATTGGCCATAATTAGCGCAATTCCAGGAACAACGATGGATCTACTCAGTAAATTTAATAAAATTCATAGGAAACAAATTTATGACTCCAACCAAGAATTTGGATTTATCACTAATGAATAACATATCCACCAATTAATTGATAGATTTTGTTGTGTTCACTACCTCTTGATCTTATCCGATCTGACATTTCATTTTCATCCAATGGGATATGCCAATAGAGGAGGGATAAATAGAGAATCATTAGTGATTCAAATATTGTGAGGATGACCCTAAAAATTTATCCATGATGATACATTTATAACATATAATATAATACCAGAGAAATAAATAAATAATAATTAAATAAATAATTATTTATTGAATGTACCGAAAACAAGCAAGGAATCCAAATGCCCAGTGGAAACCCATTTTATGTCATGTGTAGGGTAATCATCATGTGATGAAATCAACTGTGGTCCCATATCTCTGATATGAGCATTCATTTAAGAGTTATCTCATTTTATTTAATATGATGCATGTGAAAAATATATAACATATTTAGAATTATTATAAAATTAATTTTGGGAACATCGGGCCTCAGAACTGCATGTCATATCAACACCTAGATCTTGATATATATATATATATATATTTCAAAATATTACTAGGAAAAACATTGGCCTCTAAAATTTCCATTTTAAAGTGTCATTTTTATTGGAATTTATATTTAATTTGAATTCATAAATTTTTAAATATTTGATATCATGATGTAATGTTTGTCCAATGATGTTGAAATAAGCTCATGATTGATTGGTTTTTATCTTTTGATTGTTATATAATTCTTCTCAAAACATCTCTTCAAATTTGAGAGAGGAATACAAATGAATGGTTCCATAAGAAAATCCTTTGCTGGTCCCTTTTTTTGGTAGAATCTTTAATCCAAAAAATTCAAACTTAGGGTGAAAAATGTGTTAGGAACCCAAAATGAGAAGTGGATCACAAAGCATGATTTACAATGTATCCTAAACTTTATTTCTATAGAGATAAAGGATAGGTGGAATATAAATAATTGATTGAGTATATTGAGAGGATTTTAACTTCTTGAACACTATTTAGAACTCCATGTAGGGGTTATTCACATATATTCTTGAAGGACAATGAAGGGGATGGGGGACACTATTATGAAGAATAAGTTTCCTGAGGATCTTATGTGAAATTATTTTAAGAAAATAGTCAACTGATATTTTTATCCTTAAACATTATATGGGGAAAATTCCAAGAAGTTTTTGACCTTTGAACAGAGAGAGAATACAATTTTTAATTATTCAACCAATTTTTATAAGTTGGCTGACTTGGCATCAAATCTAGTCCCCAATGATTACATAAAGGATAAATGGTTTGAGTTATGGTTGAGGGATGATATGTGGTCAATGTAGATTCTCATGTTCCTTTTGAACATTGTGGAGGTAGTTTATAAGGATCCTTTAAAAGCGGATTACATAGCTAGAAAATAGGTTTGAGAGGAGATTCAGTTGGTACCATAATTATAGATGATGTATCTTCTAGATATAAAATGAACTATAAGGTGGCATGTTTTCTTCAAGATCAGTTTTGGGGGCCTTATCTGGATAATAGAAGGTTTTTTTCTATTAATTTGGGTAGCCTGGTCGTACAAAGCCAGTTTATACAAAGTCTCTAAAGACATTTCATCATTATGGAGAGTCAATCCTTCTAAAACATTTTATGATAGGATATACCATGGTAGTATTGACGAATCCACATTTACCAAGGGATCAAAGGTTTGTACTTATGGTACAAAGGATAGCAGGGCTTATCCTAAGGATATGGGTGTTGTTCATGTGGCTAAAAAAATCAATGACTAGCTAAGTCTAAATGTCTTTATATGGAAGAGTATGTACAAGAGGAATCTGAAGCCTGGCCAGCCATTGTTAGAGGTAAAATGTTTATTTCTTCTTCTATAGTACTATATTTATTTGATACAAGTGATACTAATTATTTCATATCAACAAAGTTATTTTATTTATTTGGATTTAATTTGGAGCATATTCTGTTGTTGTTGAATGTATCCATGCCTTTGGGAAAGATTTATGAACAATGAATCAAGTGCCCAACATGTCATGTAACGATAGAAGAATATGAGGTGGATTGATAATTATTAGTTATTTATCTTGAGATCATTTAATTGATTTTACGCAGGGATTAGATGATTAGTGTTAAGTCCTAAATATACTCTCATTGTCATTTATTTATGGTCTTAACTTCTGATGGGGTCACTCATTTTTTTTGGGTTAGTGAGACTATAGATAGGGAAGGGTGGGCATATCTTTCTTTATTCTTGGGAAATGTCATGATAGTTTTCAAAAAATGTTTCATGATACTGTTGACACTAATTTGGGTGGTGATTTTTCTATGGTGGTGTGTGTATACCCTGAGGTCTTTCCAGGTGATTTTTTTGATATACTACCCAATAGAGGGGTTGTGTTTTCCATATATTTTCTACTGTGTATGATTTACATTTATATTTCATCTTACCATATGGATTTATTGAGTTGGTAGAACATAAATTTCAGCTTGTGGATATAGAGGCTGTGGGATTTATTAGCACTACCATGTCACCAGGGGATTTTCCTATCCTCATTTCTAGGAAGAAGGGAACCTAAGACTTTTTATAAACTATTGGAAGTTAAATATGGTGACTGTCAAGAACAAATATCGCTTTCCAGGAATGATGATCTTTTTGACCAACTTAGAGGGCCTCTTTGGGTTTTAATGATTGATTTGATGTAAGGTTACCACCAGTTGAGAGTCTGAGTAGAGGATATTCATAAGACATCATTTTGGATTCGATATGTGAATTTTGTGTTTTTAGTTATGTAATTAAAAATAACTAACACAGTTTTAGTGATTATGGAATTGATGAACTTGATATTTCATCAGTTTATGGACTCTTTTGTTTTGGTGTTCATGGATGATATTTTGGTTTACTCTATTTCATAAGAGGAGAACATGGAACATATGTATAGTATTATTATAGCATTGAGGAAACATTGTCTATATAGTATAATTTCCAAATGTAAGTTTTGAATTCAAGAAGTAATGTTTATGTGGAATTTTATAATTGATATGGTAATCTTGGTAGATCCTAAAAAGTTGTATGTAGTTATGTCCTAAGATAAACATATAAATGTGTTTGATATTAAAAGATTCTTGGGGTTGTCTGGTTATTATGTGTATTTGGTTTGGGACTTGTCCAAGATTGCATCTCTAATGAAATCTTTAACCTATAAGGGTGTAAATTTTGAGTTTAATGGAAACTATAAGAGATATTTTTCGAAATTGAAGTTGATATTTACTTCAAATCTAGTTTTTATTATTCTAGATCTAGGTCCAGGTTATGATTTTTATGTGATTATTTAGGCCTATGTTTGGGGTGTGTCTTGATACAGGGGAGATATGTGGTAGCCTATAGATCTCAACAGTTTTGACATAATGAGAAGAACTACTCTAACCATAATCTTGATATGGAAGTGGTTATGAATATACTCATAATATGGTTTCACTACCACTTTAGTGATGATTTACATTGTGTTCTTATTGTAAATGTATGAGGTATATTTTCATATATATGGATATGAACATGTGATAGATATGTTGGGTGAAGTATATATATAATTTTGGTTTTCACATTTCTTATACATATAGAAAAGTTAATATGTTAACTAATTATTTTAGCATGATATAACAGACACAGGTAGTAAATACATCAATGGAAAAGTGGTCTCTGATGATATTTTTTTACTGATATGATCTTGGTAATATAAAAAGTTAATGGATAGGTATGTATCGATTCAATGGGAATTGAATAATAATTTTATGAGTAGTTTTGGATTGATAATATTTCTTCCACTATCTTCCAGAGATTTAGTAAAATGCATTATGGTGGGGAGACCTCAGGCGACTGGTCTCGGACTCCCAGTGGTGCTTATTTTTTTGAAATAGGTTGGCTATTCATTTTTCACCAAGGCAGGAGTTTATGGAAAGTGGACACCATTCATGATGGTCTTTACAACATGGTAGTACCAATATCTATTGTAAATTTAGATTTCAGTGTTGGTGGCCTAGGATGAGATAGTTTATTGTAGATTTTGTATCACAGTGTCTCACTTGTTAGAGAATTAAGGTGAAAAACCAAAGTCCTTATAGTTTGTTACATCCCTTACACATTATGTAATATAGATGAGATGATATTTATATATATTTAATCATTGGTTTACCATGGAATCATAGTGTAAGAGATGTGATTTGGGTGATCACTTATTGAATCATAGAATAATCTCATTTCTAACCTATCAATTAGACAATGAATATGAAAAAAATTGGGGACTTGAATTTTTGAGATATTGTGAAACATCATCATGTTACCTCTCTAGTTGTTTCTAGTAGGGACCATACATTCACATATTTGTTTTAGAATGGTTTTCAAGAGGCGATGAGTTCCTAGTTAAAATTGAGCACTGTAACAACCCGATATTTTATAAGATACATTATTTTTAATTTCATTCATATCTTCTATTGTACGACACACCAAGATTATCTTGCGCTATACGCAACACTGTATTAGCTTATAGTATACTCAACACTTTTCTTGGCTCCTGTTACACACAATTTCAAGCTCATTTGATAGAAGTTATTCTATGCAACATTGAGTGTATATATATATATATATTCAATTTATAAATAAAATATGGTTGGATTCTGTTATACGCAACAACAAAGGAGTTGTGCACTACACGCAACCCTGACTTGGCTTGCATTACACGCAATCACGACCTTCCTTGATAGCGTGTCTTGTACGCAATACCGGGTTTTACTAAACAACTATATATTATTGTTATGAACTAGCCTTTATGAATAGTGTTAACTAAATTTTGAATTTTACAACATTATTATTCATCTTACACATTTCTAGAACATGGTATAAGAAAAAAAATAAATTTTTTCGGGTAAAATAAGTATTTTTAAAAAAATGCAGTTTTGCCGCCTTTTGATGGCGCACCAAATTGAAATATAGTTTTGACATGTTTATACGTTCAATTTGACAAAATAAAATTCTTCTTTTGAATCAGGATATAAAAATTTACATTATATAAAGTTTTGATATTTTTTCGATAACTTTCATATTTTAATGAATAGTAAAAACACACTATATTTTAATTAAAAACAACTTTTTTCATTGTAATATCTTATGTGGTTAAATTATAATATTTAATGGGTTTAAAGTATAAATAGAATATATTTTTACCATTTAACATAATTTATGTCATTAGCATTGATTTTACCTTGAATTCGTAGGTTAAACCAATTCAATCTTTTGCAATGTTTTAAAGAAAAACCCGTTTTCTTTCGGCAACGGGATTAATTTTAATTTAATTTCTGCATATTTTTTGAATTGAATTTGGAAAAATGGATTCCATATTTGGAATCAGTGGTTCCAAATTATGTTAATAAGCTACTTTTTTATTTTTGGGCATTGTGAATAGTAACTACGGTAAATTTTATTTACTATAGTTAAAGGTAAATCAGGTAATTAAGGGTAAATATAAGATTATAAAATTACCCTAACACTTGGAAAAATCCTACTGGATGGCTAAAAGTAGACCCATATAACCTGAGGGTCGGATTAGATTCATTTTATGGACTTTTTTCCATGAAAATAATTTAATTATTATTAAAACCAAAGAATGTGACAACATGTCACTTTCTTAAATCTTATAAGTATAATAATTTTGATTTAGTGATAAACTTCATTAATGTTCAAAAATGAACAGTCTAAAGAAATCTAATACAATTATCTACATCATAGTAATTTATTTAGAATTTTTAGGGATTAAATAATTATCATTTATTATGACACAATGATGATGCAGTAATTGTCTTGTTAATGAAATATTGACATAATTGATGTTATAAATGCCTAAATAAATGTAATTTGAGACTTTTTATGACTTAAATTAATTTATAGGTTAATAAGACATGTTATTGTTGATATAAGTAACTTGGATCAAACTTATCATTCTATTATGAATTTCATAAAAATCATGTACCAAATAGTGTCAAATTTGACATAAATTAGTTTTTAAAACAAATATTATATTATTAATTGTTATTTAATTCCTAAAAATCTAAGGTTCGGCCAAATAACTTATATAAGGATTGATATATTAATAATAAACAACTTGTGGTTCTTTTGGCTGGTTATGATAAGTTTATTAACCATATAGTGTAAGAAAACAAAAAGACATAGTAAAAGTTAAATTATTTAACTTAAAGTTAAATCTAATTGATAAGGTTAAAATAATAACCTAAACTTGTCTAAATCCTATTTGATGAGAGGATTTTGACCCATACCAACTTTATCTTTGAAATAAGACCCTTTGGAACCATTATAAACCGAATTTGACCTTAATATAAAATAATATTTTGAGATTTTCCTAAGGTGCCCCTCTCCTCCCTTATAAAAGGGCACCTCCTCCCTCTCCTCCACACACCAATTTGAGCATTCAAGCTCGTCCAATCCCTGCCAAAATATCTTCTCAACTTCTCTAGTATCATCATAGAGGTCCTGGTGTTCTTAACAGACCATCCTTAGTTCTTTAAGTGGAGGTTAAGTGAAGGCGCGTCAAAAAGAGGTAATATCCACTACCGATCTTTTTCAATTTCTTTCTTCCTAAACTTCTTCTTCTTTAGTTGTTTCATAGTAAAGTAATAACATCAGTATTTCTTATATACTGATATGTTATTATAAATATGAAACAACTCTAATTAACCTTCTATCCGTCCTACGGAAAAAGGAAATCACCGCGCATGCGTACGTACAGAATACTGTCTCCACGCCGTGGTGTACCACCACCTAAATTGGATGGATATAATGGTGTAATGAGTAACTATATATGATTATTATAAAGTGATATTGATACTGAAATAGTATACATACACTTCAACAGAATTCCACGACCATGGGAACGATATCATCGCTCATGCGTACGTACGGACTACCATCTCCACGACGCGATGAGATTCATTATCCATGTTAACCATTCCAGAATGATTATAAAGTATATATAATGAATAATAATGAAATATATGACATGGTAAATCTACTGGATTTATGTATATATATATGTATGTCATCTACTTACTTCCATTCAAGACAATAAGGAAAGGAAAACAGCGTTCATGCGTACGTATGGACTACCGTCTCCCAGAACGGTGTGTTTCATTTCATTTATCTATCTATTATATATATATATACTGAATATATATGATATATAAATCATGTTTTATATTCTGTAATTAAGTAAATCATGATATAAGTAAAAATAATTTCAAGAACAACAAGTCCAAACACCTACAATAAATGAAATGATTTTACCCAAAACACTTCTTTAACATGGAATTTACAAAAGAACGGGTAATATAAAGTCATAAGTGAACCATATATGATATCATAACAATTAATATGATTCTCTAATAAGTTAATGACATTATTTAAATCATTATACAGAAGGTTTGGATACATACAAAGCATATCAAACATGATGTAAGGGAAATATCACAATCTCATTTTTATCCGAGATTGTTTATACTTTGGTATTTACTGAGGTGTATTTTATCATCCACATCCATGTTTCCTCAATATGTAATATTATTTCCATCCACCTACAATTGTTTAAATCCAATTTTACCCTTCGGTAAGTTTTTAGTAAAAGATATGAAAGGAATCTTTTTTCATTTTTCATACGAGTTACTTTTTGACTTTTCTGACAAAAGTACGAGAAGAATGTTTTTTTAACTTATACGGCATGAATGGATTTTTAAAAAATAATTTCCAAAAATATTCCTTTACAAGTTTTCAAGTTTATTTTTAATCAACTTCTTTTTGTTTATAATTGTACGAAATGTTAAGAAAGGAAAATTGTTTTTGAAGCAGAAAGGATATTTTCCTCAAGAATGGAGTTCAAGTGTTTTATGAAAATTATTTTCCATCTAAGATAATAAAGGGTTCTGTTTTTATCCCTATTATTACATTGATTTGATTATGTTCTGATGGAATTATTTTTATGAATTCATTTATCGTATATGAATTGTTTTATGATGTCATGATGTTTAGGATTCACATTTTTATTACATGGGTTATGCAAGGATGTATGGTTTATGATTTTGTGGTACGTATAAGATTGGTATCATTATGAGATGGGTGGGACCTATATCTCCCTTCAATGCATTGGGTAAAGATTTTATATCTCATGAGATAGACATGGCTGGAATGGTAGGTTATACCGGTTCAGTGAAACAGGACTGAAACGAGGGTGACTCGGTTCAGAAGTGGACTTTGTCCACTAAGATAGTCTTGGAAATGAGTCTTGACTAATAACATATGATTCTCTATGATTATGTGTGTATGCCACAAAGTTTCATGTTTTATGTTATGATTATTGGGATTTCATTTCACTACTATGATTTATCCCATGTTATGAAATTATGCTCTCTTTTGCAGGTTACAATTTCCAAAATGTTATGTTCCTATGAAAATGATGTGATTGATATTTCTTTTGTTTACCTTTAATGAGAATTTGAGATCACCCTTTTATGTTTTCCTTTCCACAGGATATAAATAAAGGATTTAGGTAAAAAAAGGAAGATCTTTGTGGGAGATGTTGAATATCTTTCACCATGATTAGAAGATTATATTCCGAGTTTCCAAATACACTAAACTATTACGATCCTTGTGTGTGTGTTTTTGTTATGTACTAAATATTCCACAAAAGTAATGTAATGTCCATGTACGTCAAGCTTCGGGTCTCTACAGTTGGTATCAGAGGAAAGGTTTAGTCAACCTTTGGAAACTAGGATGCGAAAACGTTAGTGAGATCCCTAGAGATATTACTAAGGTATGTCTAGGGATGTCCCTAAGGATAAGTATATGTATAGGATATAGTACTAGAACTATGGTAACGATCTTAGAATTTAACCTAAGATGTTAGATATTAAGGGTACTCCCCCTTTACTATGTTGTTTTCCCAAGCATTATTTTTTCCTCTCACACTATTCTTTTTGGGTTTTAGACGATGGCTGGAACCCGAAGGAACCCTGTTGATCACTGTAATGGAAAATGCAATGATTGTACTCCTGAACAAACAAGTGTTATGGGAGATGGAGTGCAAAATATTATTGATATACTTACACAAGCTATGAATCATTCTGGACTTCCAAATGAGCAGAGAAGGGAACAATATTCTATTAAGTCCTTCATGAGGAAACGCCCACCTTCTTTCAGTGGGTCTTCCGATCCACATGTTGCTGAACAATGGATCAGTACCACTGAAAAGATATTTTAAGTTCTTCAATGTTCTGAACATGATAAATTCATCTTAGCAGTATATCGTTTGGAAGGTGATGCTGATCAATGGTGGAATCATATCAAGAATATGAGGCCAAGAGATGAAATTTAGTCCATGGAATGGGACGAGTTCAAGAACTTGTTATTCAGTAAGTACTTCCCTCGTATTCTTCGAAAAAAGATAGAAAATGAGTTTCTTGAGCTGAAGCAGAAGGATGATGAATCTGTTGGTATATACGAAGCGAAGATTACAAGACTTGCAAGGTATGCATCTGGCATTATCATCCAACCAGAAAGTAAAGTTGATCGATTTTTCAATGGCTTAAAACCAATTCTACGAAGGGAATTAGCTATAATAGACTTCAGTAGATATGAATAAATTGTGCGTTGTGCTATCAAGGTAGAAATGGAAGTTGGTGTTACATATCCATCTCATGGTTTTGACAGAAAATGAAAGATGGAGTTCAAGGAGAAATCTCAGAATAATGGTGAAAAGAAGATGAATGTTTCCTTATGCACAAAGTGTGGAATGAAGCATGGTGGAGATTGTATTAAAGGGACTAGAAAATGTTTTAAGTGCAGAAAAGAAGGTCATTGAGCAGCTGAGTGTCGAAGTAATGGAAAACAGGTTTCTAATGATGTGAATAAAGCAAACACTGCAGAGAACGCACCACCAACACTTCAATGCTTCAAGTGCAAGGAAATGGGGCATTATGCTAATAAATTACCTAATCCAAGGGTTAGTGATGATCGACATGAGAAACCACTTAAGGCAAATGCAAAAGGGAAGTCACATGCGATCACTATTGGCGATGTTGAATATGAAAACGATGTGGTGGAATGATTAAGTGTTTATGTAATGGGATTCCAAAATAATGTTGTATCATGGAGTATTGGAATATTTATGTATTGGTATAATGTTGTATTCAATGTGATTGAGATATTTTTGGAAATAAGATGATATGCGCATAATGAAGGGAAAACGAGAAAATGAAATGTTTAACAGTATTCATGAGCTCATGATTGATATAAGGACTAAGTGATATCATGGTTTGAGTATATGGAATTTTGAGGATTTTGGTATGTGGAAAGTGTTAACTTTTAACTGCATTCATGTTTTCACTATGGTTCAATGGGTATTCATTTTTTCAAGAGAATACATGATTAAGGTATTCACATGATTGGAATTTGACCAACAAGATATATCTTATGATATATGGGGGATAAATGATGGCATTCACGTGATCATTTTCTTTATACCATGAGCTTGGACCGATGTATTTTTGATAAGACTAAAGATTGGAATGGATTATGTTGGACATAAGTTAGTATTATTTAAGGATAAAACTTTTTTGATATTGTTGATGGGATGTTATAGTAATATAGATTTAGAAAAAGGACAACCTGCAGGATGGGTGACAACCCATCGCGTCGGACTAGGCTGTGGGAATTGAACCCACAATCGAAGTGCGACTGGACTTTATCACCTACCACTGGCCTACAGGGAGTCCCTATTTAGTAGAAACTAGTTTTATTATATTAAGCAGTATGATATAAGAAGTATAAGTCGATTTTAGGAACTATATAAGATTAATCTCAATATAGATGGACTTATGTATTTTTTTTGAGAACTTTTCTAACCTTTTGTTTGAGACAGATGGAATGACCCATCATTATATCACATGATCTGCTAACACATCATGAATGAAAAATTCAACTTCATTTCTTTAAGAGATGAAGGGGAAATTGTCTAAATAATGACAAACAGTGAGACTATTCCAAAATCATGAAAGTATTTCTTCTAATTCCAATTTCATCAACTTTAGGGAAATGATCTTGAAAAAAAACCAAAAATTTTGTCCTACTGCCCTTATATCAGATGAATCAGATGGTACCTTAGATCACCAAAAATCAATAGCTTTGTGATTGTTGTCTTTTTCATAGTCATGTTCTCTACCACTCTCCATCAGAACATAACGGTTAGATTTATCTTCCATGTCGATATTTTCTCATATATGGAAACCCAGTGATGAGTTTATTTGGGTAACCGTAATATTTCATACTTTAGTTTTTAAATTTCAGTTTTGGTATTTCTTTTTACGATGTGGGTTTTTATGAATAATGAACAATTTATAACCCCGACGAATTTCGAGGGAGAAATTCATTTTAAGGGAGGTAGAATGTAACAACCCGAGATTTTATAAGATACATTATTTTTAATTTCATTCATATCTTCTATTGTACGACACACCAAGATTATCTTGCACTATACACAACACTGTATTAGCTTGTAGTATACAAAACACTTTTCTAGGCTCTTGATACACGCAATTTCAAGCTTGTTTGATAGAATTTATTCTATGAAACATTGAGTGTATATATATATATATTCAATGTATAAATAAAATATGTTTGGATTCTGTTATACGCAACAACAAAGGAGTTTTTCACTACACGCAACCCTGACTTGGCTTGCATTACACGCAATCGCGACCTTCCTCGATGGCGTGTCTTGTACGCAATAACAGGTTTTACTAAACAACGATATATTATTGGTATGAACTAGCCATTATGAATAGTGTTAACAAAATTTTGAATTTTATTACATTATTATTCATCTTACACATTTCTATAACATGGTATAAGAACAAAATAAATTTTTCGGGTAAAATAAGTATTTTTAAAAAAATGTAGTTTTGCCGCCTTTTGATGGTGCACCCACTTTATATCTAGTTTTTGACATGTTTATATGTTCAATTTGACAAAATAAAATTCTTCTTTTGAATCAGGATATAAAAATTTACATTAGATAAAGTTTTGATATTTTTCCGATAACTTTCATATTTTAATGAATAGTAAAAACACGCTATATTTTAATTAAAAACAACTTTTTTCATCATAATATCTTATGTGGTTAAATTATAATATTGAATGATTTTAAAGTATAAATATAATATATTTTTACCATTTAATATAATGTATGTCATTAGCATTGATTTTACCTTGAATTTGTAGGTTAAACCAATTCAATCTTTTGCAATGTTTTAAAGAAAAACTCGTTTTCTTTCGACAACGGGATTAATTTTAATTTAATTTATGCATCTTTTGTGTATTGAATTTGGAAAAATTTATTCAATATTTGGAATCAGTGGGTCCAAATTATGTTAATAAGCTACTTTTTATTTTTATGCATTGTGAATAGTAACTACGGTAAATTTTATTAACTATAGTTAAAGGTAAATTGGGTAAATAAGGGTAAATATAAGATTCTAAAATTACACTAACACTTGGAAAAATCCTATTTGATGGCTAAAAGTAGACCCATATAACCTAAGGTTCGTATTAGATTCATTTTATGGACTTTTTTCCATGAAAATAATTTAATTATTATTAAAACCAAAGAATGTGACAACATGTCACTTTCTTAAAACTTATAAGTATAATAATTCTAATTTAGTGATAAACTTAATGAAACTTCAAACATGAATAGTATCCAGAAATCTAATACAATTATCTACATCATAGTAATTTATTTCGAATTTTTAGGGATTAAATAATTCTCATTTATTATGACACAAAGATGATGCAGTAATTGTCTTATTAATGAAATATTGACATAATTGATGTTATAAATGCCCAAATAAATGTAATTTGAGACTTTTTATGACCTAATTTAATTTTCTAGGTTAATATGACATTTTATTATTGATATAAGAAACTTGGTTCGAACTTATCATTCTGTTATGAATTTCATAAAAATCATGTACCAAATAGTGTCAAAATTGACATAAATTAGTTTTTAAAACTAATATTATATTATTAATTGTTATTTAATTCCTAAAAATCTATGGTTTGGCCAAATGACATAGATAAGGATATATATTAATAATAAACAACTTGTGGTTAGTTTGGATTGTTATGATAAGTTTAATAACCATATAGTGTAAGAAAACTAAAAGACACAGTAAAAGTTAAATTATTTAACTTAATGTTAAATCTAATTGATAAGGTTAAAATAATAACCTAAACTTGTATAAATCCTACTGGATGAGAGGATTTCGACCCATACCCACTTTATTATCTATATAAGACCCTTTGGAACCATTATAAACCGAATTTGAACTTAATATAAAATAATATTTTGAGATTTTATTAAGGTGCCCCTCTCCCCCCTTATAAAAGGGCACCTCCTCCCTATCTTCCACACACCAATTTGAGCAATCATGCTCATCCAAACCCTGCCCAAATTTCTTCTCCACTTCCCTAGTATCATCCTAGAGGTAATGGTATTCTTCAAAGACCATCCTTAGTTCTTTATGTGGAGGTTAAGTGATGTTCCGTCAAAAAGAGGTAATATCCATTACCGATCTTTTTCAATTTCATTCTTCTTAAACATCTTATTATTTAGTTGTTTCATGGTAAAGTAATAACATCAGTATTTCTTATATACTGATATGTTATTATAAATATGAAACAACTCCAATTAACCTTCTATCCATCCTACGGAAAAAGGAAATCACCGCGCGTGCGTACGTACAGAATACCGTCTCCACGCCGTGGTGTAATCTATTTTCCGCCACCACCTTAATTGTATGGGTATAATGGTGTAATGAGTAACTATATATTATTATTATAAATTTATATTCATACTGAAATAGTATACATACACTTCAACACAATTCCACGACCATGGGAATGATATCATCGCTCGTGCGTACGTACGGACTCCCGTCTCCACGACGCGATGAGATTCATTATCCATGTTAACCATTCCAGAATGATTATAAAGTATATATAATGAATAATAATGAAATATATGACAAGGTAAATCTATGGGATTTATGTATATATATATATGTATGTCATCTACTGACTTCCATTCAAGACAATAAGGAAAGGAAAACAACGTTTATGCGTACGTACGAACTACCGTCTCCATGAATGGTGTGTTTCATTTCATTTATCTATCTATTATATATATATATATATATATACTGAATATATATGATATATAAATCATGTTTTATATTCTGGAAGTAAGTAAATCAAGATATAAGTAATAATAATATCAATAATAACAAGTCCAAACACCTACGATAAATGAAACGATTTTAACCAAAACACTTCTTTAACATGGAATTTACAAAAGAACGGGTAATATAAAGCCATAAGTGAACCATATATGATATCATAACAATGAATATGATTCTGTAATAAGTTAATGACATTATTTAAATCATTATACAGGAGGTTAGGATACATACAAAGCATATGGAACATAAGGTAAGGGAAATATCACAATCTCATTTTTATCTGGGATTGTTTATACTTTGGTATTTACTGGGGTGTATTTTATCATCCACATCCATGTTTCCTCAATATGTAATATTATTTCCATCCATCTACAATTTTTTAAGTCCAATTTTACCCTTCGGTGAGTTTTTAGTAAAAGATATTCAAGGAATATTTTGTCGTTTTTCATACGAGTTACTTTTTTACTTTTTTCAACAAAAGTACGAGAAGAATGTTTTTTAACTTATACGGCATGAATGGATTTTTAAAACATTATTTCCAAAAATATTGCTTTACTATTTTTAAAGTTTATTTTTAATCAACTTCTTTTAGTTTTTAATTGTATGACATGTTAAGAAAGGAAAAGTGTTTTTGAAGCAGAAAGGATATTTTCCTCAGGAATGGAGTTCAAGTGTTTTATGAAAATTATTTTCCATCTAAGATAATAAAGGGTTTTATTTTTATCCCTATTATTACATTGATTTGATTATGGTGTGATGGAATTATTTTTATGAATTCCTTTATCATATATGAATAGTTTTATGATGTCATGATGTTTAAGATTCCCATTTTTATTACATGGGTAATGCAATGATGTATGGTTTATGATTTTGTGGCACACATAAGAATGGTATAATTTTGAGATGGGTGGGACCTATATCTCCCTACAATTCATTGGGTAAAGATTTTATATCTCATGAGATAGACATGGCTGGAACGGTAGGTTATACCGGTTCAGTGAAACAGGACTGAAACGAGGGTGACTCGATTCAGAAATGGACTTTGTCCACTAAGATAGTCTTGGCAATGAGTCTTGACTAATAACATATGATTCTCTATGATTATTTGTGTAATCCACAAAGTTTCATGTTTTATGTTATGATTATTGGGATTTCATTTCACTACTATGATTTATCCCATGTTATGAAATTATGCTCTCTTTTGCAGGTTAAGATTTCCAAAATGTAATGTTCCTATGAAAATGATGTGATTGATATTTCTTTTGTTTACCCTTACTGAGAATTTTTGCTCACCCATTTATGTTTTATTTTCCCCAGGATATAAAGAAAGGCGTTAGGTAAAAAAAGAAGATCTTTATGGGAGATGTTGAAGATCTTTCACCACGATAAGAAGATTATATTCCGAGTTTCCAAAGACACTAAACTATTACGATCCTTATTTGTGTGTTTTTGTTATATACTAATTATTCTGCAAAATTAATGTAATTTACATGTACGTCAAGCTTCAGGTCTCTACAAGAACTATATATAATCCATATACGGATGGAAAAATTAATAGATCTATCCAGGTTTTGAGGATATGCTCTTGGATTATGCGATTGATTTCAATGGTTCTTAGTAAGAATATTTTTATCCAGTCAAGTTTTATTATAATAATAATTATCAAACATCAATTAAAATAGAACCCCTTTAAAATTTTTATTGGATTCCATGTAGATCTACCTTATGCTGGGAAGTGTTGGGAGAGTAGTCCTATATTGGGCTGAGTCTTCTTTAGAAGATGAAAGTATGGGTTAATTTTATCCAAAATATATCTATCATAGCATAGAGTCATTATAAATATTATATGGACCATCATTTATAGCTAACGGAGTTTATGGTTGGTGATAGAGTATTTCAAAGTGTTTTACCTCACATTGGACTTCATAGTTTGGGTCAGTAAGTTAAAATGGAACCTATGTTTATATTCCCATTTGAGATCGTTGGATGACTGGGAAAGGTGGCCTATAAGTTGAACTTAATTTTTTTTAACTTTTATAAAAGATGTGTTTCATGTTTCCCAGTTTATGAGGTATTGACTAGATCATTCCCATGTGATTTAATGGGGGTATTCCAATTTTGATCCCAACATAATCATGGTTGAGGAACCAATTCAAATTACGGATTTCTGAGAGAAGGTGATGACTGATAAAACAATTCATTTGGTCCATGTAATGTGGTAGTATAGACTGGTTATCCAAAAGATGTGGGGGAGAGAAGTATTGATGTGATAATAATGGATTTCACTTTTTTAAATTCCATCATCTTGAAGAATTTATGGGGATAAAAAGAATTTATGGTGGGAATATTGTAAGACCCCATTACCTTCCTTCAGGTATTCATTATCTTTTTTATTTGGATTCCCTTTTTGGTTGGGTGAAATGTCAGATTCTCATGAATAAATACCCTTGATAAACTGACCTAAATTTAATATATGTATTTTTTATAGATTAATAGATTCTGAGTATAATTTTTAAATGGGTTTAGGAGTGATCATTTGGATTAGATGACCATAATTTTAGTTTTGGAGGCTTTTTGTAAAAAACTGTTATGAGCTTCTCCCTCTAAAAAAATTAATATCACAAATGGGTTACATGATAAGAATATGTTATAGGGAAGACTATTTTAAGCTCCTGCATTGAAAGGAAATTTTATAGGCTATGAAATACATACATTTTGTGAAAATATCAATTATGATTTAATTTAATTTGTGGTGACACATTTTTTTGTTGTATTTTGAATACATGAGATTTCATGCTATGAAAGGGATTCAAAATGTGAAATCCTCACATCCAACAGTTTTAAATGTTAATAATTACTAATTATTTTATCATTTAGTTCACAAATTTCCCACTAAAACCCTATGGTTATTTTTGGGTTGGTTTCTTCAATCTCCCTCTTTTTAGATCAATCCATTCAGGG
This sequence comes from Viscum album, assembly GCA_963277665.1. Taxonomy (NCBI): domain Eukaryota; kingdom Viridiplantae; phylum Streptophyta; class Magnoliopsida; order Santalales; family Viscaceae; genus Viscum; species Viscum album. Next base: position 472,264,936 of record OY728132.1, read on the forward strand.
TATTATTCTAGGTGTGGTTTCACCATATATCCTTGCTAAGAGGTATTACAAATTCTTCCTTGCCTTTGTTCATAGTGGCTACATCATCAGAAATTATGTTAATGATTCATGATTGATTGATGGTTTCTATCAATCATTTGCATTTTATTATCATAGATTTTATTTAGAAGGCCAATCTATGGTTTTTTGATACCTGTTGTCAAAGGAAGTTAAGAATCTATCATTATTGAGATAGGTGCATCAATAAAAGTGTTGCTAATTCTTGACTTTATATATATTCTTGTTGAAAGGAATTTTATTTGGTGAAAAAGGGTGTTATTAAATTTGAATATTTTTTTGAAATAGTTTTGAACAAAATTAGATCATTGGGAACCTTGGGTGTGTCGCAAAATAGGGATAGGTGAACCTAGGGTGTGTTACTAATAGGGGTTAATTTTGTGACATCAAAAAAATATGGAAGGAATTGATATCAATTGGAACAAAATATGAGGGTTTTGACTTCTAGTATGTCTAGTACGTATCCCCACAGGATAGATCCCAAATAGTGTTATTTTTTATTTTATACTTCTTTTATCGAATAATGGTTTATTTTTTGGATATTTAATCACATGATTAATTTAACGATTTTATTATTTTATAGTCATTATATTTTGATGAATAAGGCATGATTTTATAAAAAAACAAAGGACATTTTTACATGTGGTTTTATTTATGATTTTTTAAACTGGATTTGGTTTAATATTAGAACTTCTGTATTCATGATATTAGAAGATGTATAGATTCTTTGGTGGTATCCTACTTGGATGTTTTCTCACACTGTAGTTTTGAATTTGGGTGTTTTTAAACCTGTTTTCATTGGACTCAGGTAGTGGGAAGAGAATCATGTAGAGTTTTAGGTTCTCTTATTGTCTATTTCCTTCCTAATAGGATGGTTTTGAGGTGACAGTTGGTTACCTAAAGACTTTTAGGTCATCACATGTCGTACTTTTTGTTTTATCGTACTTGCTTGGATTTTATAAATATTTTTGTCTCCCTTCATTCATATTTTTACTCTAATTCATGTATTTTTTTTGGTTATATTCAGGACCTGTTACCATTATATTCTTTATACATCACTATGTGATGACTAATTTGGGTGGATGGTTTAGCTGAGCTAGGTTGGTTCATTAAATTTCTTTTCTATTTTAGGATGTTCAATTATCAATAACAATAATTTAGTTCCCAATTTATTCCATAAATATCACAAAAAGTGGATATGGGTTTTAAAATAATTTTAAATTAAAATTCTATAGGGAAATCAATGTAACCTCACAACTTCTTTGAAAAATAAGTCAACAATTTTAATCTTATAATTGGTTTTTATAAATACAAGGAAATTCCCCATTTAATGAAACTTATCTACAAAAATAATGATTCTATATATTCATGATGGTGATCAAGGAAATCCCAAAACAGAATCCATAGAAATTTCAATCCATGGATAGGATGAAATATGAAAGGGGAAATACAATCCATTGGATTAATCCCAATATCTTACAGGTTTATAAGTTTCTCACTTTTCAAAAATAGTAACAACATCTGTCCTCATATTTAGATAATAAAAATGTTCATGAAAATTAGATAAAGTTTTATAAACAAAAAAAATTCCAATCAAACCACCCCATGTGTTTCTTTTATAAGTAAATATCATGTAAAACAATTCGGAATACATTTTTTTTTCTTTTGAAAATAAACTGACCATTTATCTAATATTATTTAACGTCAAGTTTTTCATTAGAATTCGTAATTTCAATAAATCAAAAAAATTTCTTAAATTCCAATTAATATCTCATTTAAAACTAATAGAGAATGAATAAATGTAAGAAGTAAATACCTCTGAGAAAGAGCATTAGAAACCAAATTATCTTTACCTTTCTATTACTTGATCATATAGGGGAAAGTAATAGGGAATTCTAGCCAAGATTTATGCCTCACATTTAACCTATATTGTAACTTTAAATAGTTAATAATTTATTTTCCATAATTAATAATGTACACTTTTGGACATAAATAAATTTTCCATGTTTCCAATGTTCCTTTTAAATCATAGTGTTATTTTTCATAACATGATTAATTAATTGATTATCTATTAAATTTATCACTGAAGTATGCAATTAAAAATTACTATTAAGTCAAAAAATATAACTATTTGACCTAAAAATTTTAAATAACCTTATACAAATCAATTCAATACCTTAGCTTGATTTCCCAAAATTCCCAAGTAATAAATTTTGTAATAATAAGAGGAATGGGGGGGGGGTGAATTAGTGTTAATTTAATTTTTTATAATTTTTATCATTTTATAAATTGAACTTTATGTTCAGTTAAAATTATGAAATACTCAAACCATATCTATCTCACACACACACACACACACACACATATATATATCATAAAGAAAGAAAAATTGAGTACATAAGGGTTTTACAAGGGTTTTCACCCCATGGTGGGTTAATATATCCTTGATATGTTCAAGTTTATTCCAAGACCTATTTAATATATAATATGAACATTGAATACATGAGAAGGGATTTTATTATCCTTAACACTTGTGAGGCCATCTCCAAATAAAAACTATCTCCCAATATTTTATTTATAATGGTTCCCACTAGTATACAATTGGTGATAAAAAACAATAAGGTCCCAAAAAAACCCACAATGCTGCAATTTTAATGAATAAAATCCTTAAATCCTTCAAAAAATTCAATAATAGTATTATATTCCTTTTATTAATGTTTTGGATATAGAATATACAAAAAGTGTATCGTATTATCAATATTGACTTCTCAGAATTAGTTTCTTTGACCTCAGCCAATTCTCAATGAATTTTGACTCATACCATAATATCAATATGTTCTCATATCACAATAATTTAAATATTAAAATTTTCATTTATATAATAATATAAATTATAATTACGTAAATTCTAGGAAAACCACATACCCATTTATTTAGGAATAGATTTTAAAACCTTTAACTAATTTCTCTAGTTTGTTTCCAATAGTATTTTAATTATAAAAAATAATGAGTTAGTTTTTATCTCCTCTGCAAATATTCTTTAATTGATTTTACATAATTATCATTGATACCATAATTTAAATGAGTCTAGAATATATATACTAAATTTTTCCATCATTGATCTCAATCTATGTTTTTAAAATATTCATAATTGAAAATCTGGAATAATTGGTTTCATATCCTCTCAATTAGTTCTAACATAATTCTAATCATGTCTTAATTTAATAGTTTATTTATACTTCTAAAAAAATCTACATTCATTATCCATATATATATGTTTCCATACTGTAAACCCTTATAATGATAAATATTTTTGAAAGTATTAGTAATTTGTAACTTTCCTCCATGTCTCATATGGATATAATGAAAAACTATATTTTATATGTTATTTCATTAGTCATAAAAATCTAGTGGAATATATTTTTTTTCATATCTCATCACTTAGTTTGATATAATCTCAGAAGTTGCAATTCAATTTATACTATAGAGTTAGTTTCTACAGCAACATGACTATGTGGAATTTAGCTAAACCAATTCCAATCATCATAAAAAAATTAATCATCCACAGATTTTATTATATAAACATCGCAGTTCTGGAAGCCGCCCAGAGGTTCCCCATACTTAGTAGGTCACATGGCCTCAAGCACATTTCAACAAATGTTAGAGGATACTGACTACCATCAAGGGCCTTGGGTGTGATATTGAGGAAAATATACCTTCATTGATAGAGTATTGCAGTGGAATGAAATAGATAATTGCAGTAGAAGCATTAATAATACCATACAACATTAAATAGAGGCAGTCTGAAGAAATAAAAAACTGGAGAACATATATAAATGATGCATGATACATATGTCTAGGAAAATAGCCAAACATGTCACAATGATGTAATATAGTACAGAACCAAAGTAAAAAAGAAATCAATAAACTATAATAGCATCGCAAGCCTCAACTTGGTCCCATGCTCTCCAGCTCCACAATAATAAAGTACCTGAAGTTGAAGGGCACTTTCCCTTATTTAGACCTGTAATAATATAATCTGTTTGGGCCCAAAAGCATGAACTAAATAGGGTGTGAGATGGATCCCAGTAGGCATCCACCAAAAGATATGTGCCTAACAGTCAGTGAACATATATGGAAGGTAATATACAAAATGAAGCAATAAACAAGGAATTACTCAAAAGAAAACAATCCTATTGTTTAAATTACATCCAATTTAATTTATTAGTTAAGAAACCAACAATTTCAAGTAACTCTCTAGGAAGTTCTCACAGTCTAACCCCTCTAGTTCAGTTTTAGAAAAAACTCTCTGAGGAAGAACTCATTGTCAATTTCCCTTGTGGTCTCGTATTAGTACCTATAGACACTTTGTGGAATCACTCAACATCTAATTCCCACTTTGGCCTTGTAATGAGGAACTACAGACACTTTAAGGGAGCACAAATTCCACCCCTCATATGGTCTCACAACGTAATGCAGACATACACTCTAGAGAAGCCCTCATCGTCCATTCTCCCTATGGTCTACTACACTAGGTTCCCACAGCCCTGTGTAAATCTATCGTGCATAAATGGTATACAACAGCCAAAGTAAACCTCAAGAAATACTTGGATAACAATTCTATAGTTTCTCAATACCAATCAGATAAATTTACTCTATCCTAACAATACTAGGCATGGAAAACAAAACAACATATTAGGAAAAGCTAGAACAAATGGTCAATATATTGCAAACAAGGAAAACACATCCATAGCAAGGTAAATAACACAATTTACCATCATAAATCCACTACATAAGAATACAAGGCATAATAGGAAATAAAGGGGCTAATAACCATGAACATGCAATCCCCCGAACAAGGGTATTGGGGACCTTTTCACATATAACTCAATGAATAACTACGGAAAAAGACAAACCACCTACCTTGACATTGTACGATTGATATACCTGATCCTCAGGCCTTGAATCACCCTATAGAACCATAGATATATAAAAATGATAAAAATGTTCAACTGAGGATATCTCATGAAAGAGGAGGAATCAAGGAGTGATGATCTAGAAGAAGGAAGAGCTTATCGTGGTGTTTCTAACACAGTAGAAAACAGTCGATTCAGAGAAATGATGATGAGTTAGGGTCTTGGAGATGAAATGGTGGTCTCATTCACTCCTAGATGAGACAGACCTAGAAGAGGATCTTTTTGTGAACATGACGTGATGCCGGTCCATTAAATGAAATAAAAATAATGTACAAGGCATGTTCTTCTAGGGTACATGATGTGTACTTTCTTTAACCGACCTTCTCTTTAGTCAGTCTCTATGTCACCCCACACAGCCATGTACCTGGCCGTCACATGAATAGCACACGAATACCGACAGTAACTGGGTATATGGTGTGTACTTATAAGTACATGGTGGGTAATCATAAAAAGTCCAGAAACTCATCTTTTTCTAAAAAACAACCAAAAAATAAAGACATACATGACAAGAAGATCTAGGTTCTTACAAACCTAACCACTTAAAGAAATTCATCCATGAATTTCCTATCATGGTAGAGTAGAATAAGAATCCTCAAATAGCTCTCACCACTCCGATCGTACATCGACCTCCCCCTCAGAAGTCTCATCTTGTACTCACCCATGTTTCCATAGTACCCATACTAGAGGAACTGAACGACCATAAAGAACCTTTGAATTATGATAAAAAAACTAGATAGGATGATCCTAGAACGATGTTTTCACCTCTATATCAACCTCCATAGGATAAAAAACAAGAGACAGGCTGGATAAGTAACACCATAGTTGAGAAACATGAAAGAATTCATGCATATCCTGATATCTCTGAGTTAACTGTAATTGATAAGCAACCAGACTGACCCTTCAAAAACCTCAAATGGTCTAACATACCTCGGTAAAAGCATACCCTACCTTCTAATCCCCATCTATCCCAACATCGGTGTGACTTGTAGAAAAACATAATCTTCGACCTCAAACTATAGATGTCATCTCCCTAGATCTACATAAGACTTCTTTCATGACTGAAAAATAGCCATCCTCTTCCAAATCAACTCTATATGATCTGTGGTCTCTTGGACAAGACAAGGTCCCAGCATGGCTACCTCTCCTACTTCTAGGAAACATAAGTGTGATCCGCATGGCCTACCATACAAAGCCTCATAAGGTGTCATCTAAATAGGTTTATGAAAACTATTATTGTAGGAAAACTCCACAAGAGGTATTTTATTATCCGAAGAACCTATAAAATCTAGGACGCATACTCGTAGAATGTCTTCCAGCACCAGAATCATATGCTCAGAGAATCCAACTATATGGGGATGGTATGTTGTACTTATAAGTACTTGTGTGCCCAAGTACCTATAAAGTCACTACTACACCCAAGAAGTAAAACGTGTGTCACTATCTAAAATAATGGATTGTGGAACCCCTTGTAGATGTACAATCTTCTGGATATAGAACCTTCTTAGATCATCTACACTAAATCTCTCCTTGATTGGAATTAAGGGAGAAACATTTGTGATTCTATTAATGAAAACCCAAACTACATCATTCCCTTGGGGTGACCTCGTTAAACCTATCACAAATTCCATCATGTCATCGTTCCACTTTCAACCAGGAATGAGTAACTGCTATAAAAACCCTACCTGTCACTGATGCTCCACCTTCACCTAATGACAGGTGGAACACATCATGAAAAAACTAGCAACATATCTCTTCATACATGCCCACCAATACTGAAAGTGTAGATCACAATACATTTTGGTGACACCAGGATGAACTACCGAAACTGAGGAACAAAATTCCCACATCAACTCCTCTTTTATGTCAACTGACACCCATACACATCCATGAAGGCGAAAAATGTCATCCTCGCCTACAATCCATCTAGGAATAGGGTCCTCTCCTGAAACACTCTCTTATAGGACTAGGACTTTAGCATCTGATAGCTTCACCATTCTCACTCGATCAAGTAGAGTAGAGGTATCAGCCACATAAGAAAGAAACATATGCCCCTTTCAATCATGCACCTCCAAATGCATCGCAAAAAACAAATCCATATGCTGCCACTCACTACTGGCCTCTTAAACTGCCTGTATCTATGTTCTCTTTCTCAACACATCTGCTACGACATTGCCTTTCCCATGCATGTAGGTAATCTAGAAGTCAAAATACAGAAGGTACTCAACCCACATTTGATGTCTCAAATTAAGATCATGCTGAGTGAAGACATACTTGAGATTTTTGTGGTCCAGTAAACCAAAAAATGTTATCCCAACATATAATGACTCCAACAGCATAAAGCATAAACAACTACAGCCAACTCAAGATCATGCATTGGGTAATTCCAGTCATGTGGCCTCAACTATCGAGGCCAGTATACAACAACTCCTTCTCCCTATATATGATCTGCTCCCAGCCTGATACTACATGCATCACAATATACATTACAGCTCTTTCTCGGCTCTGAAAATACTAGTATTGGCACTGAAGTTAACCGCCCTATCATATCATAAAAGGATGAATCACAAGAATCTAACCCTATGTACATCTCACCCTTCTTAGTGAGCCCCATATGTGGCGCTGATAAGCATGTAAATACCTTTATGAAGCATCTATGGTATCAATCCCACCCTAGAAAAATTCTTACCTCAATGTTGTTATTTGGATGCTCCTAGGAAACTACTGCTCTAACTTTATCTTGGTCTAATGACACTTCTGTATCTAAGATAACATGACCCACGAAGTGAATTTGGTCCATCAAAAAATATCATTTTGAGAGCTTAGAATATAACTGATAATCTCTCAATGTAATCAAAAAAGTCTCAAGATGTGTGGCATGGTCATATCAAGTATGAGAGTACACCAAGATATCATCAACAAAGAATACCATGAAGGAATCCAGGTATGGATGGAACACTCGGTACATCAGTGCCATAAAAACAGTAGGTTCATTCGTGAGACCGAATGACATAACCACAAATTTTTATATAACATACCTGCTTTAAAGGATGTAAGAGGCATATCTGATGGTCTAATGTGAAACTGATGATAACAGGATCTCAAGTCAATCTCTGAGAACACCCGGGCTCATCAATGCTAATCAAAGAGATAAACAATCCTTGGTAAAGGATATCAGTTCTTGACCATCAACTGGTTCAGCTTCCAATACTCCATACAAAGTCTGAGGTTACCCTCTGTATTCTTTGAAAACAATATAGGCAAAGGCCACCGAGAAATATTGGGTCATAGGAAACCCTTATCATGTAACTCCTCTAACTTCCTCTTTAGCTCCTGTAACTCTAGTGTATCCATCCTATAAGGAGGAATAGACACCTCTCAATAGAAAATTCTGCCTCTTACTATGGAGGAAAAACCAAAAAGTCTTGTAGAAATACATCCTTGAAATGATCGACCACTGGAAGAAATTTCAGCTATGAAGTCCCATGGTCATCTAGATATAGATTAGAAATATGGGCTATAACTCCTCCTAACCCATGATGTTTGAGTCTCACTCTCCTCGCCTGGACATCCCATTCTCCCTTATAAAGAAACGATCCGCCCTTCTGGTGATGTGAAACTCACCCTACAGTGATAGCAGTCAACAACTACCTAGAAGAGAATTAATAATTCCATTATGAGAATGAATTCATAACCCGTCATCCTTATGACATAGAGATCCCATAAGAAGTGACACTCACCGACCTCTAGAGGGAACTCCTTTCACTGTTTTACAATAGCCGTTATAGTCCCTAATAGAGTGTCCAACATCATGACATCAAAAGAAGTAAAGATATAGAGCCTAAGGCTCTCAACAACAGCAATAGATATGAATGTATGGGAAGCCCTAGTATTGAAGAATTTAGAAGCTAAAACTGAATCAACTAGGATCATACCTCAAACTATAAAGGGTATGAGATCCCGTTCTTGCTGAGTGTACTCTACTACAAAAGTCTAGCCTATACTGCGACCTTGTGACCATACCTGACCACCCTGAACCAATCAACCCTATTATCTCTGAAAGTATATCGATTGGATACCATGACCACGACCTCCACCTCGGCCTGAATGGTCAGAAGAACTCTTTTTCTCATACCGATTAGGAACTTGTAGTCCTGATCCAAAATGAGGAGTCATAGAAGAACCTCTACACCCATTTCTAGTGGAATGATTTCACATAAACACTAGAGATAACCCATCATGCTACAATATCGACACTCAAATGGGTATCTCAAGAAACGTGGAATCTTATTCCTGATAATCCAACATAGATATCACACCACCTAGTTACAAGATGAAGTATCCCTCTTCCTTGGATCCCCAAGTGTAGTATCCCTACAGTGCTTCCTACTATCAGTAAGAGGGGTATAAACTCCAGATTCTAAGCCAACATGGATCATAGCTCTAGAATCCCTTATATTTTTCTCCATGATCAGTGCTTAGTTGACTATAGAGGTGATTGAAGTCAACCTAAAGATTCTCACCTGAGATTGTATGTCGTGCCTGAGACCATCACCAAACTTTCTCACCAGGAATAGCTCATCACCTCATGTGATGGGTGTGAAGCACTATAGCTCTATAAAGTGAGAATAATACTCCATAACTAAAAGAGTACCCTGCTCTAGACTCATGAACTCTCGGGCTCGATCGGCCCTCAATTTTTCTGGGTAGAATTAATCATAGAAGGCATGCAGATCTCAACCCAAGACCTAACCTACCGGAATCTCACCTATGAGATCACATCCCACCATCTCTTGGAGGCATTATTAGGGATAAATGTAGAGATATTCACCCTCATCTCAAGATGTGTCTCTAGTTTCTTAAGGATAGATAGATTGGCTTCTAACCATGACTTTACATCCTGAGGTCCTCCTTCCCATGTGATGGTGGGAGGATGATATTGCTAAAAAACCCACGTCAATTATACCATAGATGTGGAATGATTTTGTACTCCCCGGCAGGTCTTCATGAACCTCATAAAGCCCTCTTGGAACTATAAATCAGCACCTATATCAAGAATAATGGATGGTTCCAAGGATGGCATTACAGGAGGATCTGATGGTAGTCCCTAATTATCCATTACTGGTGTCGGATCACTATACAGTAACTGGCATATAATCGAAGGACGTCTCGATGGAATGAATCTGCAAGGTCAAGCACACTACTTAGTTCAAGATTATCAAGGACTAAAAATTATATTTTTAATAAGGGAACAAAAGAAATGAATCATTCGAGATTTTTTTTAAAGTAGATATACGCCGTGTGTAACTCCTATATAGCGTGTTCCTTTAAGCCTTCACATGGTCATGTACTCTTTCCAAATCTGGTCATGTAACACCGCATACACATGGCGTGTCCCTCCAAAACATGGAGTTTACTTGAATCATGTTCCCCTACCCAAGTTGTTATAGACGACTAACTCACATGGTTCCCCTAGAACAAGACTACATGGCGTGTTAGTGCCATACAAGACGTATACTATACAAACTTCTCCGACCCGTGTTGTTAGTCACACGACAGTTTACATAGCTTAACCTACATTGAGTGTTTTTTCCATACACGACGTGTACTAACTACCCATTATCCACCCATGTTGTTGGTCCCACGGTTGGACAAAAGGTCTATACACACGACATGTGCTTCAGGTACACGGTGTGTCCCACCAAAGATTTCCCAACTCCATGTCTCATCCCACACAGGCAGTAACACAGTTAGAGACTACAAGGCGTGTACATACAATACATGGTATGTACTTAAGAAAAATATTTCCTTCTTGAATAGAAGGATACATGGTGTGTATTTATCATTACATGTAGTGTATTATGGGTTTTTCTAGACATTAAGCCTTAGAAATTACTCTGATTCCAAGTAAAACACTAAAACCAACATTAAGGTTCGAAATTCTGATCTGTGAGGGCCCATAATCCCTACAAATCAAAGCTTGTCACCTTATACATGTCATATATAATCATAAAAGTGAAATGATCCAAAAAATGCCAATCCACGAAGGCCTATAACACCTCAGGATCCAAAGATTGATGTTTATTCATGTGAAATTTAAAGATTAGAAATACCCTATCAAAGAGTGGGTATTTTATCAAGGAATCTATCACAACATCATGAATATCTTGCACAACATCTATCCCAACAACCTGAAATAATTAATGCACCATAAATGGAATATAAAGAATGCATGATATGTGATCTCTAAAAAGTGACTATACGATGCATGAGAGGGAATACCCTCTTATCTTCCGGTTGCAATAGAATTATAACCTCAATAATATCAATGATAACAACAAAAACATGTGAACCACCCAATGATGAAATAAAATCAACAGTAATAATTGCAAAACCAAAAAATTAGCAATAATCAAGGAAAATTGTCTTTTTCCTAAACACCGGTTAGCTACTACGACACAAAAATTATTACCAAGTCCATATTCTATCCTATCCCTGGCTATAGTCTCCAAATAGTTAGTCAGGAATAAAAAATTCCACTTATACCACTTTGTAATGTCCTGGTTCTCGAAGCCACCCAAAGGTGCCCCATACCCAGTTGTTCAAATGGACTCAAGCACATTTCCCCAAATTCCATAGGCTTATGACTAGCAGTGAGGGAGTTGGGTGTGATAGTGGGGAAATGATGCCCGCATTGGTAGATTAATGCAGCAAAATGAAACAGATAACCGTAGCATATGCATTAATAATACCATACAACCTTAAACAATGGATAACTGAAGAAATAAACAACTAGAGAACATATATAAATGATGCATGATGCATATGTCCCTGAAAACATACAAACAAGTCACAACACTGAAATATTGTACTAAACCAATGTACAATGGAAACAAATAAACTCTAACAGCATTGTAAGCCTCATCTTGGTCCCATGCTCTCCAACTACACAATAATCAAGTACCTGAAGTAGAAGGACGATTGAGCTTATCTATAAATAAAACAATATAATATGTTTTGGCCTAAAAGCATGTCTCATATGGTGTGTGAGTCAGATCCCAATAGGCATCCACCCAATGATCAGTTCCTAACAGTCAGTGAACATATATTGAAAGAAATATAAAAAATGAATCAATAAAAAAGGAAGTACTCAAAAGTAAACAATCCTACAGTTCAAATTACACACACTTTCATTTATTAGTTTGGAAACCAATAGTCCTAAGTAAACCTTTGGGATGTAATTATAGTCTAAACCCTCTAGTTTAGCTTTAGCAAGGAATCTTTGAGGAAGCACTCATCGTCAATTTCCCATGTAGTATCGTATCAGTAACTATAGACACTATATGGAAGCAGTAAAATTCCAATTCCCCATGTGGTCTCGTAATGAGGAACTACAGACACTCTGAGGGAGAAAAAATTCCACCCCCTATGTTCTTGCAACGTAAAGAAAACATACACTTTGGAGAATCCCTCAGTGTCCATTATCCCTCTGGTCTAGGACACCTAGTTACCAAAACCATCTGTAAATAAATCCTACATAAATGGTATATGAAATCCAATGTAAACCTCATTAATTAATTGGATAAATAGTTTATAATATCTCACAACCTGTCATATAAATTCACTCAATTCATAACAATACTAGTCATGGAAAACAAAGCAACCTATCTGGAAAAGCTAGAACAAATGGTCAATATCAAGAAAACATAGGCAACACATCCATTGAAATATAAATAAACCTATTTGAAATCATAAATCCACTATATAAGCATAGAAGGAAAATAATGCTATAAAAGGGATAATAACCATAAACATGCAATACCCCAAACAAGGTTATTGTGCACTTTTGCACACATACCTCAATGACTAACTACAGAATGACAAAAACCACATACCTCAGTGTTGTAAAATTTATATATGTGAGCCTTAGGCCTTGAATCACAATAGGATGAAATAGATCTACAAAAAATCTAATAACATTCAACCAAGGATATCTCATGAAAGAAGAGGAAGCAGGAATCAAGGATATAGAAGAAGTAAGAGATTACGGTGGTTATTCTAACACAATCAATGGCGGTCATTTCAGAGAACAGATGACAAAGTGGGGGATCAGAGAAGAAAGATCAATCTTGTTCACTCCTTGATTATATATACCACTAAGAAGATATTTTTGTGAAAGAGACACAACCCCCATCCGTTTAATGAAATAAAAATAAAGTACACAAAGTGTTCTTTTAGGGTACACGATGTGTACTTTCTTTAACCAGACTATGCTTTAGGAGGTCTCCAGGTAACCTCACATATCCAAGTACTCGTCTGTCACACAACCAGCACACGACTACCCACGGAAATTGGGTACACAACGTGTACTTATAAGTACATAACATGTACTTCTGAAATTTCCAGAAACTCCTGTTTTTCTCAAAAACAAACAGAAAAAAGACATACCTGAAAAGAAGATATGGGTTATTACACATTTCAACATGACTATTATCTAACAGTGAAATATACATATCTAAAAATTCATCTTGTGTCATGATATATATAAACTAACATGATATGTAATCATGAAGAATAACATATTCATTGTTATATTTATCTTCCTCCGAAATCCTTATTCTAAAATCTAATATTCTTAATATTAAAATCCTTACATTTTATTATAATATTCATATTCATGCTGTGAAAGTTATAATTTAATAATATGTAATCATTAAATTATTCATAGATGGATTCATTTTATTATGATTTAGCCTATGAAAGTTTTTATCAAACCTAACACATCTTCAAAATTAATTTTACATGGACTTTATTAAATCATAGTTAATCTAACTCCACTCCAAATTAATCTGACATATCCTTCAAAAATAATAATAGTATAACACTTATATATTCTTAAATATCAAATATTTTTTTTATTTAATAATGCAAAACACATATTTTAGTAGGTTTAATTGTAAGTATAAAGGATTTATTCCTATGAAGACATGATGTTTTTTACAAATTTTCAAAAAAATGAAACCCAAAATATTTCCCACCTTCTCCAAATTCATTAAAATCACTTAAAAACATATTAAATAAATGAAAAAACATTCCAAACACAAAAAATTCTTCTTTATAACTACTAATTATTCTCACACATAGTTGAAATGAAATGCAACACCTATTAAAAAATTATATGGGTTCTTTAGGATCACCCTTGGAGTTTATAGAAAACTACAACAACTCACACCAAATTTTTACAAATTATATCCTTCCCCAAAGGTAAATGTACTAAAATAATATATAGATAAATTATTTTTTTGATGGAATTATATCCCTTGGTGAAAATAAATTTCTATCCATTGAATGGGATGCTTTAACTCTTAATCAACTCACACATATATCCCATATGGTGTAATAAAACAATATTTGGAATCAAAGTAAGTCACAAGAGTTTTTAAACTTCTCCCCTTTTGACAAAAAATCAACAAAATTATATGGATTATCCAAATTCTTCTTGAAATAGGGAATAGATAAAAATGAATATTCGTCCCCGTGCTTTGAAATATATACATTGACATAGAATTCGTGAAAATATAAAAAATTATAACCCTTATACGAATATATTACATACTTATATATCTATTTTGAACATTATATTTAATAAAATTATATCTATTATAATGTGTTTAAAGTTATTGTGTTACACTGGATTCCTAGATCAATCAATTATAATTTGATTATCACATGAAATTCTCAACATCTGTTTAGTTGTCACCTTTGAGTCTTAGAATTTATATTTCATCCAAATAATATTAACACATACATGTGAAACCACCACAAAATTGACCTTAATAGTGATTAATGTCACCAAATGTTTCATCTTGTAATACTATCTCACATAACTTTCTCCAAAATAGAAACTAACACATATTGATATTTTTATGTAATCAAAATGTTTAATCAAATCATCATAAATATACCAAAATAAGTTTATCTTCTCACTATTTATATACATCATCTTACAATTGAATGTCCTTTTAAAGTATTTGATATCTATATTGGTAACCTTCACATGTGATTCTTTTGAATCACTTCGATACAAATCACATAATGTTATTGCATAAATAAAGTTAGGTATAGATGTAGTATGATAAATAAAACTTGCTATCAATTTACTAAATTCACTTTCATTAACACTTTGTCATACATCTTCATTTCATATCTTCATAGAAACTAACACAGGTTTTCCAACACTTTAGAATCTTTTATTCCAATCAACTTATACAATTCCTTGGAATATTTTTCTTGGGATATAAAAATGATTTTTTTCACAAATTTCAATCCACAGAAGAAAAAAAGTTTCAAAAAAATATATATTTTAAATTTAATTATCATTTTCGTTGAAAAATATTCATGAGAATAATCTATATCACCTGAAAAGATGATTTCATTAATATAAACAATTATAATAAGATTACTTGTTCTCATCACAATTGTAGAAATATTATTTTTAAATTTCCATTTATTGAACTTCATCTCTCTTAGGAATCCATCTATAATATAATAACTCAATATAGGGACCTATTTTAACCCATTAAAATCTTTCTTCAACCTATTCCCCATCATTTCATTAATATCATGAAAAAAACATTCCGAATTATTCATATAAACTTCTACATCAATTTTTTTGTTCAATAAATAATTATTCACATTAATTTGATATATTTCTCTTTTACCATGAGATATAATAGCCATAAAAATTCTCATGGAATAAAGCATTGGATTTCATGAAAATATATTTTTAAAATTAATTCATTCAACATGAGATTAGCCTATTCAAAACTTATCCGCCTGTATTTTTGGAAAATTAATTTTGGTTAGTTATTTTGTTTTTGAAGACACAGATGGTTCAAAAAGAATTATTTAGCTCTAGTATTAGAATAAGATATTAAGTGGAATTTATTTCAACATAATATAGATCCTTATTAATTGAATTTATCCACTCTTTGTGCTCACTAGTCTCAAAATTTTTTGTGTCTATTAACCTTGGAAATTAGTGTTTATTGGTTATTACACCTCACTCTTATTCTAGTATAAATACTTTTTATGCTATAGAATTATATTTTTTTGCTTCCATATGTATTATTTACTCTTTTATATTTTAGTTTCCCATTACCTATTACACCGTCAACATCACTTATTTGATCTGATTCAATATCAACATTACCTGAAATATATTTATCTTATTCTTCACTAACTTTTGATGATTTATCTAGGATATCTTCATCATATTTTTTTATAATTTTATTCATTTACCCCAGCAATAATGGATTAAACTTAAATAATATCCAAATAATATAATTACACAAACATTTTTTATCCCGTTTTTTCTAGAACTAATAGACTTTAACATTAAATAAATAACCAATGATGACTTATTAATCATATTTCTCATCAAATTTTCCCAAAACGGAAATTTTTATCTTAATAATGGATGAAGTAACAAAAATATTAGGTTACTTAATCATGGGATTTTTTGTACCACATTTCATTATAAATAATTTTAGAATTAGGACTCAATAATAACCTTTCTTAATGATAAAAACTGTACTCATAGTTTATCTCTATGAATTTTTTTATAGTTTAAATTCAGTTATCATGGTTCTTCCCATATCTACCAAGATTTTATTTTCCCCTATAAAACTCAATTTTATTGATGGTGTATATAAATAATCATATTTTATTTCAATATAATTCTTATAAAGATATGATTCCAATTAATTGATTGTAAAACCCATTCCATTATTAGTTCTCAACTTCTTTGTATAAACCCCTAACTACTTATAAACTTCTCTTATGTAAATATTGAATGTCTTCATTCCATCATATTTTTTATTTTTAAATATCAAATTTTTGATTATTTTAAAATAATTAATGAATGTGATGAAATAAAAATCACTACTTGATGATTATTTGTTTATTGTACCATTTATGCAAGAATTAAATAATTCAAGATGCTTAATAGAATGAATTTTCACTCTCTTGAATTACTTGTATCATTTTTTTTTGTTTCAAAAATATCTCTAAATTCAATTTTTAGTTGGGTCAATTATCCTAAAAAAAATATATTTGATTTTTTTTCAAAATACTTTGACCATGATAAAAAACATTATATTAAAAAACTTGTTCTTATCTTTTGTGCTTGAATAACAAGAGTCACTTGAATTTAAAATTTTCAATAGATTAATACAATTAATTTATTAATTAGGGATGGATTATCCTCTATTTAAGATATTGAATGTATATTGATTCCTTCTGAAATGAATTCATTTCCATCCTCAAAATTTTTTACAACACTCAATGAAATTTATTTGATACCATCAAAAAATATAAATTCCTTGTGTTTCAAATTCCAAGCCTCAATCTCAGATGTACCAGCTCCATTAATCAATAAAAGCCTATAATTGAAAAATATAAATTCACCTTAGTCATGTAATTTAATTATCTTAACATTTTTGGGTTTTTAGTGATGTGGGATGAACATCCGCTCTCAAGAATCTCTGGCTTATTTCTCATCCTTTCCCCAAGATCCACTTCAATAAGAATGTTCTCTCAAGACCTTTTATTTTATGAAACTTATCATTATAAAAACTTTTATTTTATGTCTAAGAAGTTCTATCAAACAATATTCTACATAATAATATTTTTGGTCACATCTTCCACACATTTAATCTATGTGATAAAATCTATTTTAATTAGACAAAATTGGTGATTTTTTACACCTTACTTCTTCACAAAATTAGTTCTCACATTCCTTGAATGGATCACCTTAAATTCTTTCCAAATATAACTCCATGAAAATGTAATGTTATACCAAAAATATAATATTTGTGAAAATATACTCCAAAAAACCAATATTTTTTTTAAAACATGATATTCTTTAATATTAATAAGTCTATCATGAAATATATAATTGTTGTCTAGGTGAATTTCAAACTATATTTTGCCTTTAACTTTTGTAAAATTTATATTCTGGAATTTATACTAAATTCCCATGATATATAAGTGGAGTGTTTATGATACTTATAATCCTACAAAATCTTTTTTTCTTTAGGGTCATCTATGAAACAGTCTTAGTAATCTTGGAATAAACACAATAATTTTTCCAATTATTAATTAGGATAGAATTATTAACATCTTTAGATAATTCATCCTAAACATAGATAAAAATTTGTAATCTTATATCATATTCATCAAGGTAATTTTAGATTTAATACACAATGATTTTTCCTTACTCAATTATTCTTCCTTTGTAGCATGTTTTACATCAAGATCTTTTAATATTTTTTCATGTTATATAATTATCACCTTGGGATTTTTAATTTATTAAATATTATTAGTATAATTTTTATCTAATTTATCTTTATATTATTTATCCTCTTCAACCTCTTTACAAAGTATCCTAATTCTCTTATTATGTTTATTTCTTTCCCAAGACAATATTCAATTTTATATTTCATCATATGTTTATTGTATATCTCCTTATCCTCCACATAACTTTTTGAAATGAATTCTTGTTTTTTATTATCATCCATTATGTTTTTAGTTTTTTAGTAGTAACATCATCTACTAGATCATGAATTTGGGCTTATTCATTATCTTCTTTTTTTTCTCATTAAATTCCTTCCCATCCTTCCTGGGAACTGCTTCATTAAAATATCAACATTGTAAGGTTATCTATTTTTTTTGTAAAACTTTTTTATGATCATAATTATTATTATCAATATTATTATTCTTATAAAATATGTAATTTCTTATTCCACCATAACTAATTCATTTTAGATTAATATTACCTTTACATTTACCTCTTCATCTTCTTATATTCTTATAAATAAGAGACACGATTATACCATGCTCTTTATCTTTTATTTATTATATTTAGACACTAATAAGTATTAATTATTATTACCTTTGATATTGAGTTAAATCATGTATTTAAAATAAATTCATTTCTCTTTAATATTAAAATTAAATACCGAATCCTTTCTCATTTCATAAGTAAGAATAATTATTTATAGCTCATCAAGGGAAAATAACCTCTATTTTTTTGAGGAGAAATGTTTCCATAAAATATATAATAGAAATTTCTCATTATCTTATTGAAAGTGGATGAATCATCATATGTGTCCATAAAAGTTTTTCTGTTGTTGGAAATTTTTTTCACCATTATAAAATCATCATAAATAATCTCATCATAAGATATTAATGTATCATTAAATGTTGATCTGAAAATTTATAGCTTGAGTTCTTTCATTTTTAAATCCACTTCAAAAATATTTTAATTCTTATCCTATATATATTTGCATGTTTTTAGTCTCATCAAATTTTTTAAAAAATATTTATATAAGGACACCATGGTTTTATTCCATAGTTTTCCATTATCCTCTAAATATATTTTATTAGTAAATTTCATGGGTGAATCTCTCTCAAATGGTTCAAACCCATTTTAAAAATATTAATAACTAAATTTTCAAGATAAATAATTAAAATATAATATTATTCTTACAACCATGATAATTTTATACATAAAATGTAAGTATATATATATATATATACATTTTAATAGATTTATATTCTCTATCATTAACTAAAAAAATTATAGGATGACTCATAAGAAACCAAAATTAACTATAATACCACTTGATGTTCTCAAGTAATCAATTATGTAATGCTGAGGTTGGGTGAAGGGGGATAAATAAATGATACTTTCTTCTTATAATTTCTATGCTATTTAAAATTAACCATTATGAATGGTTAAGATTAAAATCCACTCAAATTAAATCCCTCTCACCTATATACAGATTGATAATGATAAATAATTTTGCCACATATAATTTTATAATGTTATTTCCAAGGTGAGTAACTACATTTTTATTTTGTTTGGTTTGAGTCCAAGACATATATTATTATCATTAATATCCAATGTGATTATATGGGAAGGGAAGGTATTTTACTAAACCGAAGTGAAGCTATATCCTGATGGAATCCATCTCCTGTTATTATTTTGTACTAGTTCCCACTAGTTTTCAATAAGTGATTGTAATTTAAACAAGAATATCACTAAAAAATATTCATTATACATCAAAATTAATGAATGAACTATTACAATCTTTTATAACATTGAGTAGGAACTCTGAAATCCTCCTCTTCAAGACTTGGATTCAAAATATTTATCAAGATTATTTGATCACCAGTATTGAATTGTAAAACTAGATTTATTAGCTCCCTAAAAAGTTTCATTGAATTTTCTCTGAAACTAGAAATATATATGTCCTCACATCTCAGTCATTTAAAAATATAATAGACCATTTTCAAAATTAAAAAAATAAAAAATATAGAAATTATATAATAATATGTGCCAATTTATTATAAATTAATATTTTAAACCCTTCAAGTAATTTTCTAAAGTTTGTTCCCCATAATATTATTCCTCTTACTGATCACATGGGTTAGATTATTTCAGGTATTAAAATATTTTTCTAATTATTTTCCTTAATTAATCATGATTTTATAATTTAAAATGATCATGTATATATCCCATAAATTTTTATAAATTTTTTATCCATTTATGTGTTTTTTCAAGTATGAAATTCTAGAAATTTAAAAGAGGGGTGTGAATTGGTCCATCTTTGTTATCTATTTTGGTGTTTTCTATCCCTAATGTTTAACGTTGATCGATTTTTTTATAATTACAATCAATTGATAGACTATATTAAAAAATAGTGCATGTAGTAGAAATATAAATTTTCAGAAATAATATGAGAATAATAAACATTATTTTTTATATGTTTCAGAAAATGTGATAGAAGAAATCAAGAAAGTGAAAATTGAAAATTTAAACATAATGATAATTCAAATAATGAATATAGTGTAAGTTCAAAAAAATACCTAGAGTATTGATTAAAAAACAAATAATAATTTAAATTAACATCATAAAACTATATACATTAATTATAGAGGTTTATAATTCTTTATATCTAACATTAGGTATCCCCTATTTTTAACATATCGGTAGGAATCCTCAATTTTAAACTGATTTAAATGTATATATTCCTAACCCTAAAATACCTTAAATTATCCTATATATAGGTTTAGTGTTTTATTGTTGTAAAATTTATCTTAATAGCCTTTGAATCAGATGATCACATAAGATAAGTAGATGAAAAATTACAATGTAAATACTTAGATCTTTAAAAATAGCCTCAAAAGATGTAACTCCTCGTAAAAACACTCAGAAATAAAAATATTAAACTAATTATTATATATGTTGGACATAAGAAATTTCACTACCTAAAAACAACCAGAAATGATCATAATACATTATCACTATTATTCACAATAGTACTTATGATTATATAAGTGTTACTCTATTTATAGACAACACTATAAAAAACTCCACTAGTAAGATTTTTATAGTATTAAGAGTTAATTATAACTATATTAACTGCAAGTTTTCTATCTTCTAATGAACTCAACATTTTAGTTTATATACTTATGTGTCAATCCTATACCACTATAATACTCTTTAATTTGGTGAAATTAATATTTCTGGAAAATATATATTAATACATTTTCATAATATTTTCTGTGTTTCCCAATATTTTAATTATTGAAAATTATTTCTTAAAAAAATATCTAAAACAAAGATAATGTTAAATTATGTTTATGTGAAGTGTATTGTTATTTTCAAGAAATATAAAAAATTTATTCTTCGAATAAAAATTATCCCTTTTTTCAGAAAGCATAGAACACACAATTAAAATTAAAAAAATTCAACAAAATTTATAGAATCCTCTCTTTGAATTCATTTATAGTGAATTAATCCTCAATTTAATCATAAAAATCCTAGTAAAATCATTATAAAAAATAAATTATCAAATTTTTTAATGTCTTTTACATTCTAAATTTTTAACGCATCTCTCCCCCTTTGTGATTTTCAAAGAGATATATAAACATTAGTAGAATATATTTAATCTTATAAATAATATATTGATACCGTTAAAGAACTTATAATATTAAAAAGTTTTGAAAACATAAAACAGAACAATACAGTAATAAATTATATGTTTAGTTATCTTAGAAATTTCCGAATCATATTTTTTTTATTGCAACAAATACTAATATAGCTCCAAATCTTCAAGAAATGCTTTATATATGGGTGAGTAATCAAATTTGTCAATGTGAATTCAATTTTTACCATGATTTATATTATAATAAGATATTATTTTATAATGAGTTCATATAATTAACTTCATCTCATACACTAGGAATTAAGATCTTATTAATGATTTCTTCATAACAGTAATCATATTTTCTTTATTAGAAAATTTTAAATTCTACCTTATTAACTATTTATCAACAAGAGTTCTTCATCTACATCAAATGATCTAAATATTTTTGAATATGGAACACTGAACCTCATGAAAGGTCTTTTGGTAATATTATTAAAATATATCACATATATTCTTCAGATGCATTTAATTTCATAATATAATAGAGAATTAATAATTATATGAACTTAGTGTGAATAAAATCTTTGATATTGAAACCCATATATAGTTTGTTAATATTTCTATCATCCAAATATTTTTCCTTTATTTTAGGAATGGTTTATAATGATTTTCATGAAAATATATGGCCATTAAATATGTACTAATAATCCTCTTTAATAATTAAATTTATAATTCCTTTATATAAAAATATCGGTTACCTTCCAATAAAATTTTAATAAAAATATTATTCCAATAAACACCCCTTATGAAAAGTAATTCATTCAAATTAATAATCACATAATCTATATTACCTTCTAATATTTTTAATTCCATTGGTATTATATTTATGAATATATTTTTGATGTTAATGAATATTTATATTTTGTTGGAAATTATAATAATTTTATCCTTCCTCTAAATCATATAAGAATATTTTTCTGGTTAACTTATAACTTTCAATGGATATAAAAATACTGAATTAAAAATTAAATAAAAAAAATAAATCTATAGAAATAAAAATTAATAACCTATGAAATAAAAATAAAAATACCATGAAAAATATACCCCTGACACAAGTATTTTTTCAATGGTAAGAGATAGTTTGAACATGAAGAAAATTAAA
Organism: Viscum album; assembly: GCA_963277665.1. NCBI lineage: Eukaryota > Viridiplantae > Streptophyta > Magnoliopsida > Santalales > Viscaceae > Viscum > Viscum album. Next base: position 472,288,125 of record OY728132.1, read on the forward strand.
TAACACTTTAGATTGATCATTCCCAAATTCTATTTAATTTATTCAAATGAACCAAAATTATACTTTTTTAAAAAATATCCATACATTGATTTTCATTTGTAATGATTTTAAGAATTATATATCCTTTTCATTGTGATCACTAAGAAAATGGTGTCTTAAATATATATTTTTTTCATAATTGTTTTGATAGGTTCCTAGATAAATAGGTTACAGGAGTTTTATCCCAAATTATTAGAGTTCATGTGAAGCCAAAAAAAATTAATGTGTGGGTGTTACATCCATAATACTTGAGAATAATAACTTCCAAATGTTATGTATTCATCTTTAGTAGTGGAATGTGCCACAAAATATTTATTTTTCTAGAACAGGGTGCTAAAACGTATCCTAAACAATGAAATGTTCCAGAAGTCCTTTTTTATGTCTAAATGATACCCCCAAAGTTAATATTTTTTTTAAAATTTTCAATAACAATATTAGATCTGTAATAATATAATAAACTATGTTCTAAGATTATTTTAAGGTAATGAATAATTATTTTTACTACTTTTAAATGTGATTCTATGGGATTCTCTTGAAACTTCAAACATAAACATATTTAAAACGTAATGTCTAGACTACATTCTATAAGATATTTTAAAACTATAATCATACATCAATAAGTAATAAGATCTATTGATTTACTAGATTCATCAATACCAATTATGATAAATGTTTCTAATAGAATACTTATACTAGGATCATTATTGAAATAAAATAATTTAGTAAGTCTATGATATATTTATTTAAAGTTAAAATATTTTCTTCTGGTTTTTGAAAATTTGAAAACCAAGGAAAAAAGTTGTGTTCTCCCATTATGCTCATTCGAGACTCATTTTTATTAAGATTTGAAATACTACTAGAAGGTGAGTTTATTTAATTAATAAAAAAATATTGTCATCAACATATATTTGAACATCAATAGTGTTTTTTAAAACATTAATTATAAAAATGGTTCGATAAAAACATCCTCTAATAAAATAATTTCATAGTAAATATTCAATAAGTATATGATACCAAAAACATGGGGATTATTTAATTCCATATAGTTCTTAATTAAATATATATAATTTTTTTGATAATATTGTGCCTTTAAATCCAGGATTTTTTTCAACATAAGCATCATATTAAACATATCCCTTAAAAAAGGAAATTTAAAATCTATTGTAAATAATGTAAACTTTAGATGTTATTTGAAGGTTGGTAATATTTAGATAGATAATAAAACTTCTACCAAAGAAAAATTTTCACTATAATCAATTACATTCTCTTGAAAATAAAATTTATTAAAAAGTTTTACATTATTCCAATCAATAGTACAATTTTAATAACATTTGTTCCTAAAAACCATTTGAATCCAATTATTAAAAATATATTTAGGCCATTCAACTATGATCCAAACATAATTACTTTTAAATTGATTTAGATATTCTAGAATAACCCATATCCAACATTCATAACTTAAGAAAACATACACCATTTTTATATTGAATTATGATAAGAATGCATTATTATCACATTGATTTATAAAGGAACTTATAATTTTAACGAGTTGAGTTATATAACAAAAAATAACACTAGTATGATGATTCATTTAGATAAACTTGATTTTTGGTAAAATAGTAAGTTGATATTCAACTGAAGAATTTATATATTCTATTAAAGTAATTTATAGATATTGAATATATGATGGTTTAATTTATGGAGGATTTAGTATTGGGAGTTTCAGATAAACTTCTATTAAAATAGTATGATATTTTTCAAAGACATTACTCAGAGGATGATATTTTTTTGTTTTTACATAAAAAAGGATTAGATTCATTAATTTTTAAATTAATAATTTCTTAAATAATATTTTTTCATTTATTAAAAACTATAGAAGTCATACTACTTGTATAGTATGCAAAAAAATTCTTCATCAGATTTAGGGTCAAATTTATGTAATTGATCTTTAGTATTAATGATAAATACATTACACCCAAAGAATATAATGTACGATATTTTTGGCATTCTTTAAATACACAAATAATATGTAAATTTTTGTAAGAAAATTTCTGAGTAAAACTGTATTTGGAGTATAATCTAGAAACTGAGTATTCACTTAAAAAACACTATTTAATTCCTTAAAATATTATATTTTTTCATTCAACTAAACCATTTTAATATGGTGTGTTGGGTGATGAAAAATTATGAGTAATAACTTTTTTTACTCTAAAATGTTTCCAAATATGAGTTAAAAACTCACCACATTGATCACTCTAGATATTAATCAAAGTTGTTTTTTTCTCATTTTGAAAATAATCATGAAAATATTTAATATTATTAAGAGATTTGGATTTTTATGTCGGAAATAATTCCAAGTAAAAGTAGTGTAATCATAAACCAATACATATACATATTGTCTTCCCCCAATATTTATATTTTGTATAGGACCAAAAAAATCGAGGTTCATCAATTTTAATTCTTTTGAATTTGAGACTCCAATTTTAGATTTAAATATAGACAAATGTTTCATACCAAATTGATAAGGATCACAGAATCTAATTGAATTATACTTATGTTCTAGTTGTTACCTAAAATGCATTTTACTAGAATGTAAGGATAAATTATGAAGCTTGCATGGATTTAATCTCTTATTCCCCAATAATGATAAACCCTCAGTTTCACTTCAAAAAGGTGAATTTTTATGAATTAAACATTCTATGTTAATAGTTTATACATTATCATGTTAATAATTATATATAATCAAAAAACCTAATAAAATTTTAAAATCAAATTTATCATTCCTTATGTTTAAAAGATTAATTTCATCACATAATTTACTAATGGTGATATGCTTCTCTTTAATCCCAATAACATTTAAAACATTTTAAATTTATTTTTTTGATAAATGAAACATCATCGATATAAATGATTTAACTATATGAATTATATCCCAAAGTGAAACATACCCTGGGTAACTTTTTTAAATTCTATAAGTTCAACATATCGCTTGTCAATTACTGAGAAAAAATATCCATGTACCATTTGGTTTGGAAGCTGTTACTCAACCCCTTACCTTGAAAAACATAAAACTATGTTCTTGGTTAGCCAAATTTTTTTATACCAATTATTTTTCCAAAAAAATAGGGATCCATGTATTCCCATATCTTTTATATTGAATAGTTTCTATTACTTTAGAAATAAATGATTTATGAAAACTAAAAGATTTAACTAAGTTTAAGGAATAAAATATATTCGAGACCTTATAAATTTAGTGAAAATGGTTTACTTTTAGGTACAATGTAACTTAATTGGAAATTAGATTTTCTAGCAGTAAAACCAATTCCAATAAAATTTATATAGGGTATAATTTATTTATACAAGTTACCAAAATTTTATTTACTAAAATTAATGGTTGATATTTTTTCTTTAAATTACTAATAAGGTTTTTAATGATAATAATTAAATTCCAATCATCTGAATTTGAATATAAATTAGATTAGAAACTAATTATAATGAATTTTTCAATCATTGTAAGTTAAATTTTAAAATATATTATTAAATTTAATAATAATAGTTTCTTCAAAATCAAAGTTATTTTTTAATATTTTATTTTCTTTTTGAATGAGACATTTCATAAAAAATTAAGAAAAGGTTCCTCATTTTTTAATAATTTTTTTTCATCTTCTGATGAAATTATTTTTTCATCATTCTATAAATTTGTAAAATAATCATCAAAAGTATAATTAAATATAGAACCAAGATTTAAATTTTTCAAAGATTCAATAATTACTTTATACATGATGAATTTTGCATCTTTAAAAAAATATGTATAAAATACAATGATTTTATAATTTTCATTTAACTATATTTAGATAAAATTATTGAATATTTATCACTATAACTTAGACTCTATATAACCCAAGATTTCAAGCTCTTCTTACCTTTACTTTAAGAATATCACTTTTACTTTCTATATATTTTCTTCATGTTAATAAAATATGGAAGATATATATAATCTTATTACATTAATAAATTATGACATCTAAATAATTTTTCTTATCATGTATTCTTTTTATGTATTTTCGATGAGTATATTGTGAGTTTTTATTACTGACATGCCTTGAAATCCTTATAGAAAGTTGAGAAATATCACATTCACTATATTCCTATCTAATTTGTTCGAATTCTTATACTTACCCCTAGAAATATCATATTTAGAAGTACTAGAATAAAAAGTAAAAGTAAAAAAATTAGGATTAACTAAATTAGATGTAAATTTTACAATATAATTACTCTTATCTTTCTTATCACCTCTCTTAATTCTAATTTTATATTTCATTATTGTGGAAATCGATTCATCCAAACATAGATTAGTTAAATGTTTAGTGTCATCTATTTATTTCTTCTATGATTCCCACTCCTTCAACATTATATCAATTATTATTTTAATAATATGTTTTTTTAAGAATTATTTTTCACCAAAATATTTTAATATATTTATTATAATCATAAAACTTTTATTAATTTGTGTTATTTTCTCACTAATAAGAAAATAAAAATGTTGGTAATCTACTCTCAAGATATCTCTTCGAGCCCAAAAAAAAAATTATTTCCAAAGTGAGTGGTCTCTAATTTCTTCTAAATTTTGTTTTACATATCATAAGATGATATCTAAATATATATTTTTCCTATAATATAATATAATAGGGTATTAAAAAACTATTATTTTCATAATAATCAACCTTTCCTTCTTGAGATAAATGAAAAAAAATTATTTTTACAGAACTTTAGAACTCCTAGCCGTCATATGAAAATTTTCAACTCATATATTAATGGAATTGGACTTTATGAGATATATTTAGTATTAATAATTATCTAAATAAATGATAGGTGGTATGGTTAAATTTAAATTTTCAAGTGTTCCTACTGGATATCCTTCAATTATAAAAAAATATATTTCCTCTACAAACACTATTAGTGTATAAAAATTGAGAAGAAATTTTTATGATCAGATAAAAAATAAAGTTAATTTGAGAATAATGTGCTGACTTTTTTTATAAAATTTTATATCCCAAGGTTTAAATGTAGATGTTATTTAAGAGGGGGATGGTGAATTTTTGTATAAAAATATCAACTATCTATTTCCAAACACTCTGGTTTTATGTTAACTAGTTTAAAAAAATATGACCAATTTAAATATTAGAATAAAAACGAGTATAAAGTAGAAATGTAAACTAAAATAAAAATAATTAGCCCAAAAAATATTTTTTTTATAATTTTATAAAAACATTAAATATTAAATTACTCTAATAAAAATTAGAATTATAATGATAATTTCAATTAAAAAATAAATACTGTGGAAAGTTAAAAGCATACACAGAGTATTGGTTTAAAAACCAAATACTCCATTAATAATATTTTATAAAACCACATGCTTTAACCTTATTGGTAAGGAATACTATATAACTGACTTAGTTATTTCTTTTTTTAAATTTAGTTAATGGTATCCCTGATTTTAAACCTATCATAAATTCTATCTTCTTATATTTTTAAGACCTCAAGATAACCTATTAGAATACATAGTATTCTATCCCCGAAAAATATTTCTTACTATCTTCAAACTCCATCAATCTTATAGGATTGATAGTAGAATATTTATAATGGAATTAATAATAGTTTTTGAAAGTCCTCACAAGATTAATCCATTAGAAAAAACACTCAGAATGAAAAATATTAAACTGATTAAAAGATCTTTAGAAAAAAATTAATTATACATGTTCAAAATAATTCAAAACATTCAGAATGATTTATTACTATTGTTTACTCCACTACATATGATGCTGAAGGAGTTACTATATTTATAGACAATGTTGTAATATAATCCAATACTACGATTTAAGAAATATTCATATTAAATTATAGATATATCCATAATATATTTTGCATTATTTGATGAACTTAGCCTTTTTTTTCTACCAATGTGTTAATACAACTCCACTATAGTACTTTACAATTCAATGAAGGTAATCTATTAATAAAATTTACACTAATATATATTTTCATGAAATATTATATTCTATGTTATTTTAGTTACCGGTTATTCATTCATTATAAACAAAAATAAAAAAATAATCATTTTAAATCAAGTTCATGTGAAATGTATTGTGATTTAAAAAATTATTAATGAATGTGAGTATTTGAATTGATATTTTCATTTTAATATATATATATAAATCTAAAAAAATTGGTTAAAGATAATCTTAATTTATTCTATTTTAATTATCCTTGAGCCTTAATATTGTCTTCTCATTATTATTCTAAAATATCTACACTCTTTATCCACATATGCATGTTTGTATAATGTAAAATATAATAGTAGAAAACTAATCAGGACATGATCTATGGATAACATTTATCAAGGTATCATAGAAATACATTGAAACACTTTATTTATGGTATTATTTCTCTATTAATCATAATATAGTGACATAATATTTTCTCACATCATTGTGATGAAACATCCACCCACAAGAAAAATTTCATCTTAAACTATGGTGTGAGTTTCTTCATGTGATATGACAATATCAAATTATAAAGACCATTTCTAGCCATATTAAATAATTTTAATCTTCTAAAACATTCATTACAACATGAATATATTCTCATTGTGAAATAATCAACTCTTATAATTAAACTTATATCATGTTCTATATAAAATTTCATGATATTTAATCCATGGGGAACAACTTAAAAATGATCATATTTTTCAACATTTGAAATATTCCAACATTCAAAATAAAAATCCTTAAATATTTTAGAGTAATAATATGTATTATATAAGTTTTTATAGTCACACTAGATTTTTAAAACATGAGATAATTTTATTTTTATGTATACTTAGAAACCAATGAGTTAATTTGACACAACATCAAAATTAATTTGGAACGATATTTTAAAAATACCTATTAATATGATATAACACCAACTTAATCAGACATAGTCTACACCAATCTTGGTTTATACTTACACAACCTCTTTACTACTAATCTATTCTTTTGTATTTCACATATTCTCTATTTAATGATATATAGAATCTATTTCCATAGGTTTAATTATTATTAGGAAAATGTTAATCTTATATAAAAATGAATTCACTAAATTTATACATAGCATAGCTAAAAAAATTACAACCTTCATAAAATTCAGACCAAACCACTTCAAACAACTGATATAAATTGAAAAACATTCCAAAAACCTAAAAATCATTCTCAATACCTAATAATGGTTCTCTTAAAAAGATTAAAATAAATTGAACACTTATTCAACAATTCCTTGTATTTTTCACCTTTTAACCACCAGTGGATTCCATAAATAATGAGGGATAAATATTAACAATGTACAATATGGTTTAGCCACATTGAGAATGAATTAATTGAAGAAAATCATATTTATATTGTCCTTTAAATGTTAAAAATACCCTTGGGATCATTAGATATATGAGACACTAACATAGAAATATGCAAATGTAATTCCTATTCACCATGTTACTTGGAAAAAGATTATGTTATATCTATCTGAATGAATTTATAATATACAAGAAACCAAAAAATATTTTAATTCCATAGATAAATAGAAAAATTAATGAAAAAACATTATATAAGATAATTCAATAAAACACACCCTATGAGCAGAGGAGGAAAAATATCCAAGAAATAACCTCTATGTGAACTACTGTAGAAAACCTCATTTCAACTGCTCTACATATCCACTAAAAAAATCAAAAGATCTTATCCAGAATCTAGAAACCAAATTCATTATCTACTTATGCACTAATACCCTCATCTCTCATGTTCAGTTTCTTTTATATTTTCTACATGTGAATGTTTTTTTTTCATTTTCTAGGTCGCATATAAAATTCTACAATAACTTTGATTAAACATGTGTTAGGTGGGATTATAGTGTAACCTATTGAATTAAACCCAATATTTTATCCATTATATCATAAACCGAAGTGTAAAGAATATGAATAAATATTAGTCCAGAAAATATAAGTTATAAATAGTTTACCAGATAGTATGCCTAATGTATAAATTGGAAACGATTCTCTACTTAGTAAAAAATCTATAACTTAATTTGATAAAAAATTAATAAATTTTTAGAACATCATACAAAATTTCATTGATTCACACTTATAATCCATGTAAGGTAGTTTTCTACAATAAGGGGATTATTCTATAATGACATTTCATAGAATCTATCCTATATAAGAGGAAATGTACCCAAACACAGACATACACGCATTTGTGTGCATGTGTGTTTTTGTTTGTTTGTGTGTGTGTGTATAACTATATAAAATAAAAGAAAACTCACTCCTTATAAAGAGGAACTTTATGTGGGAATCAAATTCTACCTCACCTAGGAGGTCACTCATCTTCTCATAATGAGGAACATGAATAAATTATATAATAACCATACCTAAGAGGCCACTCATGTTATCATAATAAAAAACACACAAACACAAAAGTATTTATATATCCTATATATGAATCCCCTATCCTCTTTGTAAGGAATATATGAATTTTATATACACCGTCCTAATGTATAATCTGTACACCTATATCGAGCTAGAACTTACTAGAAAAGGATCAACACCTCCAAATCCAATACATATCAAAAACAAGATATATTTATATAATATCACCAATGAATCCTCTAAAATTAATAATCATATAATAATAAAGAAATAAATTCATAGACATATAGTTCTCACAAAAAATTATTAAAAAATATTATTCATGTAAAAAGTATTTGGAATATACATGTTAAAGAACTTATATAGACACGTCTTATAATTCAACATATAATAAAATCAATGCCACCCCGTGATAACCCTTAACCTGTCATAACTAAGTGAAAAGACTATTAGTTACATATTATAGATTATTCATTTCTAAAACACAAGGTTATAAGTAAGGGATTACATCCAAGTCATAATTTCTTAAAGTTTTATAGGGGTGAACATTTTTAGATTTATCATATAAAAAACATTTAATAGAAATTTTCATAGTAAAAACTATTTTTGGTTATCTCTCACTCTACCCTATTCCTTATCTACAATAATGATACAATAATGTGAAATAAATAGCATAAATAACCAACCTTATCCCATTCTCAAATAAATCCTTATTATTAAAAGAGTTATATAAGACACCCCAACTAATTTGGAAAACCTAATTTACACCAAAAATAATGTTTCCTCACTTTTTCAATTAGACACCACCAATATAACATGGATAAAAGTTTCATTTCTTTAATATTAAAGAATAAAAAATTTATACTATTTTTAGGAACAAAAATTCACAATAGTATTAAATACATTCCCTAAATGAATATAGAGTTTTAAGAATACGGGGAAAACATTACTATATTAGTAGAAAATCATAGGATAATAGAAGGCATTCATTATCTTCAATAATGAAATACATCCATGATTACTAGGAGATAATTTTATTTGATGAATTAATCTTAGGTTGAATGAGATAGATTGGAAGTGAATATGGAACTCATAGTGAAGGATACTAGAGTAATTGTGGCACAAAAGATGATTTAGTTAATTTATAATGATTATACATAGGGATGAAATAATGAAAATTACCTCACATAAAAAACACCACTAATAGCCTACCAGACACCAAATCAAGGTACACTGGGTACCATGTGGTCTAGAAGTTTCTCTATAGCCACTAGATATCAACTTTTCACCTGATACATATCCATTAGATAGTTGGTGTTACTATATTACCCATGCCCCTTATCTTTTTATCCTTCTTCCTATCTCTAAACTCTTAAAATTTACCCCAAACATAAAAAGATGCCCAAAAGAAAAATAAAAGGCCAAGGTAAGAGAGAATTATATACTAACAGGGTGAGGGTATTTACAACCACTCCACCATCAGATTATCATACCTAAGATTTTTTAGTCAGATACCTAAGGGAATAAACTTTTTCCATTGAACTCTTATTTGGGATCCATGTTTCATATGTCTCATATGATTACTAACCATGTAACCATTATAACCATACTAAATAAATGACCTTTCATTATAATTTAATCTTAATTCAAAACTGATAGTAATAAGTTATTATATAAAGGATTCATCTATATAATTTTATATGTTATTATAACAATCTATATAAGTAGGGTTGATAATATCTTTATTAGTTTTTATTGACAGACAACATTATTCATTTCACTAAACGGAGGAGTTCACATCATCCATTTTTTCATTTCCATGGAATTTTATATTATTATGAATGGTATAATTTAAAATGGTGAGATCTTTCGTTGATTTACTATTCATAGATTATCCAATCTTGGATAGACTCATTTAAAAACATGATTACTTACATGGAATTCTAAGTGTTATATCCTAGAACCATCATAACAATTTTATTAACTTTTCATAGTCCTCATCCACTTATGGATCAATTTTACCCATTATATAGTCTCCTAAAATAATTTAGATACAATTAAGGATGATTCTATAATCTATTACCAATATGTTGGATAATAAGGTGACCATATATTGAGTGCCCCAAATGTGGAAATATATATTGATGCATGATATCAGTTATTATAGAAAAACTCTGTATGTGGTAAATGATCCTCCTAGGAGCCACCAAAGTCAAGGATGTAAGATCAAAACATATATTCATGAATATATATGTTTCTATTTTATTTAACACCTATTTAATGGTGGTAAACATCACTCAACTTCACTTGTTATATGAGATATTTTTTCAATATTATCCTAAAACAAGATATGGACCTTGTGTCCCATTAAAGAATGATTTCAGTTGTAACTTCATAAAGATTCATGATATCGATATATAGAGCTTCCCCAAGTCATTAAATGAGTATTCCTTTTATATAGGTATTAATATATTGGTCTGAGTAAGGAATACCATGACTATAGATACTATATCCTTTCCCTCTAAAGAGTAAGTCAAGACAATTACAAAATCCATAGACAATCCATCACATTTTCTTCTTGGTATAGGAATTGGTCTTAGCTCCCATGCTAGTCTTTAAAGTTCAAATTTAAATTTCTAAAAAATAATGGTTTGAGAAAAAATTCCTAAAATCTTTTGCTACATGCTAGAGCATAAAAATTATTTATAAATTTCATAGTCTCTCTTGGAAATCCTAATGTGTAAAATCCAATGAGAGGATAAATATTTAATTATTACCACTTTATAAATATTGGTAGAAACCACAAATACTCAATGGGCATTGATGAATGTGATGGAATATTATAGTAATCCCTATATGATTCCCCACCATCAAGTCTCTCGTAAATGATGGTACAATCCTGGTTTGAGTTATTAGAATCCTAAAACTATTAGATAACTAATGCTTTTAGATCAATTGGGTATAAATACAACCCATACGAATTTTCATAGATATCTAGGTGGTGGTTAACTAGAAAAAACATGAACCTCCATTTATCAGTATATTATCACACCTTCATAGGGTAAGAGTTCTTTCTAAGGGTGTTAGATACTTCCTTTTCCTTACAAAGAGTGTTGAGAAGAAGAAAATCAAAGGATAATATGTATTAAACCAACTGATTATAAGTTAGATTCAAGTTTCATTAATAAGATATATATTTTTGGATCTTATGATCAGTGCATTCAAAATTATTTTTTTCCCAAAACAAAATGAATCCCACATTTTAGAGAATGCAGTATAACAACCACCTTCAAATTGTGGGTTTTTTAATTCATTTCATGTGATCAAAACATCATAGAACCATAGGATACCACATACATGTCCTATATTATTACATAATAGAGGACTACAAAAGGGGAATCATAGTAAACCTAAAAAACCCTTTACTCAACATGGTAGAATTAGGATATGTGATGTTTTGATTCCCTTATTTAAATCATCACAATCTATATCACATTTACCTAACCAAAATAATACATAACTATTATTGGTTAAAGTGTTACAGGATACTTTATATGGAAAAAGTCCCGAATGAAGTTATTATAATACTCAAAAATTCTTAAGAAACTCCAAATCTCAAAGATATTATTAGGTACTTCCTATATAATTACTACTTATACGTTTTAGGGTCAAAATAAATTTCATATTAAAATATGGAATGACCCAATAATTTGAATTCCTAAATAATGAATACACATATAGAGAGATTCACATAATAATTATACTCCCTTAATGACTGTTGGAAAACCTAAATATTCTTTCTATGATCTTCTTGAGTTTATGAATATTAAAGGATATCACTCATGATGACTGCGATAAATTAACCTAAGAATAAAATGAGAATTTTTTAGGTCCAGAAGGGGCCTAAATACCCTAATATGGGGGGGGGAGGGTGAATCAGGTTATGTATATTATTTTAAAAAATAATTCCCTCGCCACTGGAACTTCACCTATTTATTACAAGGGTCACTTTGTTTGCACTTGAGGTTTAATGCTGATCTTATTCTTTCCTTATTTATCTGATGATGGTGCTTTGAATGTAATGAAGGAAAGGAAACACTCTAGATCACAGATTTTTACTTGTTTCACTATCACTAGGCTACGTCCAAAGAGCATACAATGATGATGTATTGTTTTACCAAATACACTAAATCACACTACCAATTACAATGTTCAGTCTAGATCACTTGTATACCTCGGATCACTACCATTACAATGTTTAGGGTATACTCACTATATTTCCAAGGGTCACAACCTATGTATCTTCCTATGGATCAAAAATTTTAGGAAGGATCAAAATATTCCTCTTCCTTCTCTCACCGCTGTTGGAAGGGATCCACTCATAGTTTATGGACTTTTAGGTCTTTCATTATCTCAAATGAATGAATTATCCATAGTGTGTAGAAGATCTATTAAACTCAAACATTCATCCACTAATGAATTAAACTTTACCATAGATTACACGGAAATCCATCTTTCATGAATCTACTTCATGGTGCTATTCACCAACACCCTTTACAAAGATCAAATTATTTTCATGAAACCTATTTACTTTCCAAAACTCAAAACTCCCAGTTGGATTTTATAGCCTTCATGATGCTCTTTATTTTCCCTAAAGCTCACTGAGCAATTGTGAAGCAATTCAATTTCACAAAGAACATTTATTTGGATTTTAAAGCCTTCTCAAAAATTCAATTCATATAGCATTCACGAACACAATCAAGAATCTAGAGCCTTAATATTTTTGTTAAGTCTCAATCTACCGTGGAAGGGGGTATAAGCCTATTTATAGCCATCTCCTAAAATTCTAGAAACTTCAAGACACATCATCACCATTTTTCAAAGCTCCATATTTTCCTTCATGGCGCACCCTGTTTCAAAAATCATCATGAAAATTTCTCCTTCACAATGCTCGTCTTAACCCCGAATAGTTCTATCAAAAACATTCATGGTGTTTTTAAGCCTATTCATAACCATGGATACCACTATCAGAAACCTTCACATATTTGGGAACCACCATTCATGAACTCCCTTTCTTTACAAATCTCATTTCTTATCCATATTTTCATAAGTCCTTTTAAGAAATACATTTTCAGGAGGCAATTCTTAATTCAATTCATAAACACGGAGCTTCCTGTCACAAACTTTTGTGTATCACGAACCACCCTTTAAGAAACCCCAGTCTCCATAAAATTGATGCCCTTTCCATATTTTTACTAGGCCTTCATGGAAATCAACTTACACAATGATTACTGTAATAATGTAGATCACTGTCAAAAACTTTTGCACCTTCATGAACCACCATTCCCAAGAACCAAGTCTTCACAAAATTCATGCCTTAGCCATATTTTTATATGTCCTTTGAGGAAATCGACTTTCATGAAGATTTTTTATAATCACAATGATCCCAGTAAAAATCCTTTGTGCCTTCATTAACCACCCATATCGAACAACTAGTTATTATAAAATTCATTTCTTTTCCATATTTTTATATGGCCTTCAAAGAAATCCACTTTCATGAAGATTTTTTGTAATCATGGAGATCACTGTCATAATTATTTGATCCTTCGCAAAACACAACTCATGAATCAAATCTTCATGAAATTCATGACTATATAATATTTTGATTATATGTTTAAGAAAATCATCTTTTTGTAATACCTGGAAAAGTCCAAATTTTAGACCCCAAAATTTTTGAAAACCTAGGGAAACATCATCAAGTTGTGTAAAAAATTTTCCATATAGTTTCCAGGGAATCCATCCCTTCATCATGGATCATTTTCAACATACCGTGTCAGAAATCTCTCTGGAATCCACAAATTACAATTGAAATCCATTTTTGTGACAATCAAAATCAACCTAAAAGTGTTGTAATGTTACCTTGAGAGATTTTTGACAAAAAATATACCACTTTCTGTTTGTTTACAAATCATTCAAAATTTGATACCGCATTGAAGCTCCTTACATCCTCTACACCATTCTCATCATGCTACTTAGATAGAGATCAAATATTTACTCAACACATATTCTAAGACCACATGATCACCTATTGACATGAGAAACATGTTTAATATGAATATTCCATCAATGAATCACTTCATTACTAACACCAATTCATGAAACCCATAAAATGATATCATCATGAACCATATATGTAGTGATATATCTTCCTTGATCGATCAATTATTGAATCATTAGATTCAATTATACTAGACTGCCATTCTTTCCCCCCTATATTATAGCTCCACCTATAAGATTCTAACCGTGTCCTGCCAAAAACATTTTATCCTTTCTTTAGAAACAATTTCATTCCCTTTGAATAGTCACAATTCTCTCACTTGGTTAAAAAACCCAAAGGTCACTCATTTTTGGTCTTCCACAAGGTAATAAATATAGATCCGTACTATAGGTAAAAACACAAAAAACCTCAATGAGGGGTAGGTTCCACATCCACACCTTTTTAAGTTAGGGGAGTCAAATAAATTCCAAGAGTTAGTTGATTCATCTCAAATAATTCATTTGAAAATACCTTTGTTAGAATGTCTATAGCCTATAGGTCTATAGGTAGATAAACAAACTTCACAAGCCCTTTAACAACTTTCTCCTTAATAAAATGATATTTGATATCAATGTGCATTTTCCTTGAGTGATGGACAAATTTTTTGATCAGATTGATAGCAATTGAATTGTCGCAACGAATTTTTATCAAAGATTTAAATTCAACTACCATATCATCAGGGTTCTATTTCATCCACAAGAACTACATGCATGCTTGAGTAACTGCAATATACTCATATTCTGAGGTGATTAATGAAATAAAATATTTTTTATTTATTAGACCTGATATTCATATTCTACCAAGATATTAATCACCTCATAATGTTGATTTCCTATCATATGTTAAACTAGACCAATCTGCATCTTTATATCCCTATAGATCTTGCTGCGATTTTTCATTATGCATCATACTGAAATCCATAGTGCACTTTATATACCGAATTATTATTTTCACTACAAGCATGTGGCTTTATTTTGAATTTCATGGATATATTATTTCCTGTCATGTGGAGAAACAATATCTGGACATATTGTTGTTATGTAAAATAGGCTTCCAATGATCTTCTTGAATTTCTTTGATGTTGACCACTTTTCCTTAATCATGTTTTGATAATTTCATTCATGTACAACCAAATTCATCATCTCCTTGTAATTATCAATTTATATTATTCACAAAACATCCTTGGAATATTTAGATTGATAAATGAATGTGACATTTATTCATTGTGATCACTTATATCTGATTCTTCTAGATTTGTTAAATCTATTCATTCATAGAATGAACCCAGTTTTCATCTTAAGATACTTACTCCTACTTATCATCATTACATTCATTTGAATCAACATTTTACACATTTACTCACCCTATGTTTCTCACCTCATCATTTCTTCCATATGGAAATAACTCACTATTCTATTAAAGATTGTATTCATTATACACTGTATTGATATAATTGCTTTAAATTACTCTTATCTCCTCACATTGAAACATTGTTTCCATTCTCTAGAAATATATTGGTATCTTGAAGGAATTTTACTGATACCATATTGTTAGAAAAAAATAGATAATCATGAAATACATGAATTTTTCTCCTTCTCCACCAATCATGCTTCTTGAGGTTAGATAGAATAAAATGTCATCATTTATATCATATTAAGATCTTGCATCTAATTTGGAGATTGAGATACCCCCTATGATGTGAAACTCTTACTATTATTGGGGAAAATGTTTTGACCCACAATCATTCTCTTTCTGCTACATTATTTATTCCCATATGGCACTTTTCATTGAGCCATTAGTAAAACCTATAAGCCTACTGAGTAAAACGTAGTGTAAACAAAAAAAGGTAAATATTATAACACAATCATTGTCTATTGAACTCAATTACATACACCTATCTCATGAAACTATATAACATTAACTCCTTTCATGGAATTATTATAGATTCGTTCCAGAGCTCTGGTAACTGATTTGAATCAGTTGACATTATGGATCACATCACATCACTACTTTATATATTTTGCGACGTATTATCCTTGGACCATATCACCCCTTGAACCCAAAACACATTAACATCACATAATAAAATTAATTAACATAGGAAGAGGGGAAACAATGGAATCCTCAAGAATATGATTGTGTTTGATCATTATTGATCAACCCATTGATGGTTTCATATAGAGAATTGTACTGATTTTGTGATTGTTCCAAATGCCTGATTTTTTTTGCAATTCTAGCCATATAACTAATCATCTGTTACCCACATGCTAAGTCTTATCAAAATATTTTGATTCTATAACCTGGTAATTTTTATCAATTTCTGATTTTAAACTAATAGTAGAAATTTCCAACCATGGTCCCCACCAATATTGCGTTTCTCATGACTCTTTCTGTGAGAAGGAATAGTTCCATGGATCTTTTTCTCTTGATTCTTCCTCCTTTAGAGGGAATATTCCCTTGCCTTCAATTATGTCCTGTTGGATTGATATCTGAGTTTATGAAGACATTAATTGTTCATTTTTCTTTTATCAGTCGCCTGATTGACATCAATTTTTTTTATTTTTAGTGGGTTCTTCACCAAACATACATTCTTCTTACTCACAATAGAAGCGACTTCTCCCTTTTTCTTATAGATTCATTCAAATTATCTCATATATATTTTTTTTGAGTGCACTAGATGAGGTGATTGGTACAACTTTCATTCAACTCCTTGTGATTCCCCTGAGGGTATAAACATATTTTTTAAAAAATCATTGTGTTTTCTAGTAGAGGTATTTTTTATACACTACTAGAGATTGGAATCTTATTTTGAGTTCCTTTTCCTTCCCTACTTTCTTCATGATACAATATATTTCCAAATTCCCATGATTAGATCATATAAAACATCTCCCATTAAAAACATACATCATGTAAGAATTTCGTGGAAGATATTTTGATACAATTTGAGTTCATCTTATGACATTGATCTCATGGTCATCTTGAAACATATTCATAGTGTGTCCCAGTATTCCACAATATTATATTTTATTGAAACATATCTTATGAGATACTATTATTTTATATTTTTTAAGGAAATTCTACTTATTATCATATTTGGGAATACTTATTCCTAAAAAATTTGAAATATAGACCAAGGATTCAGAACAAAAACATGAAGTATGACCCTGCCTCCCACAAAAAATAGAACATGTTGTCATAACTCCTTGTAAAAGTCTTTTTAGGTCTATGTTCATCACCTACATGAAGTATCCTATTTTTGGAGCTATTCACAACTCTTTTTATATCATTCAAGGGAGTGGGTTCATCATATCCAATTCCAAAATTTCCCAAACTACATGGCCTTTCGGACAAGAAAATACTTTCATGTTTTTCCACTAAAATAGAATATTTTCATTTCATTTTATTATCACCTATCTAAGGATAGTCAAATATTATGTTCAATGAAACTTTCAATTTGGGATTTCCTTTGGCATTATATTTCATTACCTCTTTATTGATTGATTATATATCTTCATTAAATTTTTTGATCTTCTTATCCCTTTATTCAGTTTATCATTAACTAACCTCTTGAGAATATTCCCTTTAGTCATATCATATTCCAAATCATTGTGATATTATACACCATGTCACTTTTCTCGTCTATTTTAAAGCTTTCATGAGAAAAAGAATCTGAACAAGATGCATTCTCTTGTTGTAGACTTTGGTACTTCTGAACTAGTTTAGTTAACTGTGCAGGAAGATCAATTTTTTTTTTCATATTTTGAATTTCACATGACATATTTTTCTCTTCATTTTCATCAGCTTTTGGGTTCTCTATCTTTCTATACATATTTTGAATTTCTTCTTCTTGAGAGTCATTATTCTCCCCCATATCAGTATCCACATAAATAACCCTTTTGTTTAAACCTCTTAGCTTATTAACATCAACATATAGTACTTGGATCCATATGTCTCTAGATTTAATTTTTGGATATTTTTTTGGTCTAATTTATTTGTCTTATAGACAACTTCTACTTTTATTCTTCCTGGAGTTTATTCATACTCACTACTTTCAAAATCACTTGAAATGTTATGTTCTACACTATGTGATTTATAAAAGTCATTATTTTTTTTTCAGTACTTGATTCCTTCAACTAAATCACACCTTTTCCGTAGAGACTTCCACCCTGAAGAGTACCACCCGACTTCTGATACTTCTTCAATGTTATTAACTCTTCCACAAAACTCCAAGATAAGAGTAGATAGAATCGACTAAACCAATTCAGAAAAAACAAATTTGATAAAATAAACTAACTCTATGATACCAGTTGTTTGGTCCAAAATGGTCCTAGATACAATGAGAGGGGATTGAATCATGTTATAGGCATTATTTTAGAAAATAATTCCTTCCCCACTTGATTTTGACCTCTTTATTACAAGGATCACTTTGTTTGCACTTGACTATTAATGTAGATCTTATTATTTCCTTATTTATCTGATGATGATGATGGTTTGAATGTAATGTAGGAAAGAAAACACTCTAGCTCATAGATTTTTACTTGGGTCAAAATTTTTGGGATACGCCCAAGGAGCATACAATAGAGATGTGTCGTTGTACCAAATACACTAAAGAGTACTTCCAATTACAATATCCAGGATAGATAAAATCCATGCCTAGGCTCACTGACTTTACAAATACTAGGGTCTACTCACTATATTCCTAAGGGATAATCCCTATGTCTTTTACACTATCACACTTCTAATGGGAATGATCATTTTATTACTCTTCTTTCACTCACTACTATGGGAAGGGATCCACTCACAATTTATGATCTTTTAGTTCCTTCATTATCTCAAATGAATGCATCCTATAATGTGTGTATATGATCTATTGATTTCTAAATTTCTTCCATTTATTAATATCACTATTGCATAGATTACTAGGATATCCCTCTTTTGAGAATCTCCTTCATAGAGCTCTTCGTGAAGACCATTCATGAAGATCAAATAGTATTCACAAAACTCATTTACTTTCATAAAATATAGACATTTAGTTGGTTTTAGAAGAATTTATGATGCTCTTTCTTTCCCCCAAATATTACTGAGCCTTCCCAACGAAATTCTAATTTTCAAAGAACATTATGTTGGATTTTAAATCCTTCACAAATGTCTTCACCTACCTCCTTTGGGAACACCTTCATGAATCCATATCCTTAGAATTTCTGTTAAGTCTCCCTCCACTTCTAAAGGGGGTAGAGGCCTATTTATAGACATTTCCTCTGATTCCAGAACCTTTTAGACACAACATCACCATTTTGTGATGCTCCATATTTTATTTCATAGTGGAACATGTTTCTTGAATCTTTATGAAAACTTATCCTTCATGATGCACGTCATAACAATGGAGTGTTTTTTAAAAATCCTTCATGTTGTTTGAAAATACTATTCATAACCGTCGAGACCACTATTAGAAACCTTCACATATTTGAAAACCACCTTTATCGAACTCCCTTTCTTCCCAAAACTCATACCATAGCTATATTTTCATATGTACTTCAAGGAAATCCACTTTTTTGATGCCATTCGTAATCACAGATCTATCCATCACAAACCTTCGTGCCTTCATGAACCACCCTTCTCAAAACCCAAATCTTTATGAAAATTCATGACTTTTCCATATTATTACTAGGCCATCATGGAAATACACTTTGTCAATGATTATCTTAATCATGGAAGTCACTGTCAAAAACATTCATTCCTTCACGAGCAACACTTCGTGAAATCCTAGTCTTTACAAAATTCATGCCTTATCCATATTTATATATGGCCATCGAATAAATCCACATTTGCGTTGATTTTTCATAATTGCGGAGATCACCGTCAGTAAATATCACACATTCATGAACCACCCTTCGTGAAAACCTATTCTTCATGAAATTTATGCCATTTCCATATTTTAATGCGTCCTTCAAAGAAATACACTTTCAAAAAGATTTTTCTTAATCGTAGAGATCACCATCATAATTCTTTAACCATTGAAAAATATAACTTTTAAATCCCATCTTCACAAAATTCATACCTTGACCATATTATCATGATATCTTCAAGAAAATCCACTTTTCTACATGCTTGAACGAACTCAAAATTTTGGACCCTAAAAATTTGGCAAACACTTGGAAACAAAGTCACATTGTGTATGAAATTTTTTATACCACTTCTTGGGTGTCCATCCCTTTATCTTGGATTTTTGTCAATGTACCGTGTCAACAATGTCCCTAGAGTCCACAACTTACCATGGAAACCTACTCTTTCAACAAACAATATCATCCAAAAAATGCTACAATGTTACCCTAAGGGATTTTTACAAACACAAATCCTACTCACCAGATCCATGAAAATAATGGGAGAATTAGATACGTTTAATGACAAAACTAAACATTAAAAATTCCCAAATGGATTTCAGGGAGCTATATTAAGAATTCATTCAAGACTCATATAGAGTTGATGGTTCCATAATCTCATATAATTCCTCAAATTTAAACCACATTTTTTAGGTTTAACAAATCTTTAATTTGAGGAAATGGGTATAAGTTATTGGTATTTAACTTATTCATATTTTTATATTCTTCACAAAGGATTAGACTCCCGTTTTCCATCTCTGTGAATGAAAAAATAGCACCCTAGAGAGAGTGACTAAGTTGTATTGAAACTCTAGATTCCCACTCATAATGATAAGTGTTCAGTTATCTACAATATATTGTTTGTATATTGTGGATAGGAATAAAAATTATCTTATCCTCAAGAAATGGATTGATAAAAAAATCAGCCCCACATTTAGGAAGAAGCCTATAAAAATTATTATAAATCACATCAGGAAAAAATAATTACCACAATAGGTAATGATACAGGTGTCTTGGGTTTAACCACCCGGAGAACTAAACATTCCATTAGAGAGGTTACCTCTCCCACTTTCTCCTAATCCTACCTAGCTTGGCTCACATGATCATCACATACTCCAATATGGATATATTGAGTCCCATATGGAGAGAAGAAATAGAATAACCCATGATAGAAGTCAATAATAGATTTTAATTGAGTCCATTAGTCTATAACAAAATGATATCAAATATATACATATCATGGGTTAAACATCCCAGAGGTGTTATAAAGATCCCATTATAAGAGGATAAGATAGAAACTTCTTAATAATTTTTAAAATTTTACTCAGTGGGTTATTAATTCTCATAATAGAAAAATATTATTCCATTTATAATACCAAGGGATGCACTTGACACCTGAAAATAAGGGAATAAGAATATCATATATCAAACAAATCATAGATGATGGTATTGGATGGAATAATAATCTCTCTCACCATTAAAAGACCTTCCCCAATGTCGGTCATCGATAGCTCAGCTACAAAAAAAGATTCATGAGTCATCCTACTGATACTATGTATATAGTCTATTCCATTGTAGAGTTTCCAATATAAAATAATCTATCTAACATTCCATGTTTCATACATAGATATACTTGAATGCAGTCAGTTACCCATAGATGATTACCCATTAGTCAGTTCATGCTGGGTTTGACTCTATTGAGGTCACTAACCCATTCGTTTAGATGGAATATATCAATTAAACCTTTGAAGATGACCATACATACTGTAATGACGGTATGTTTTAGCTAAGATAGATAGTTTGATATAGTATTCCCTACACAGCCACACTAAAAGCATTAAATATAGGCACCTATATAACTAGGGGAAAAAACATCCACCTCGACTTCCCCACCAAGATCCACGTGGACTAAATAATCTCTAACACTGATTTCATATAATATTAGAGCCACTAGCCTAGATACCCCTATAGTAACCAATATCAACTATAATTTAATTCTTCTATAACATAAATAATTTATAGTGGTTAAACATCATCACTTTGGTTTTCAATGGTTTCTTTAGTCCAATATCAAATTGTATGGAAATTAATTGATAATTAGTTCTCATGTAAGGAGCGACATGGAGTAGGTTAGTTAATTTATATGTTATTCCATCATAAAATTTATCCCCGTTTTCAAATATTTAAACTCTCATAAATTTTCATACAATAGGGTATCTAGATATAACTACTGTAATAATAACTCTTGGAAACCCTTACAGTCTTTCCCCTGACCCTTGAAAACCAGCACTTTCCAACATAATATTGTCTAGACACACTCAATGTAGATATTAATTCTAGATACACTCAAATATATGGTGCATAAAATTAACTCACATATCTCCATATTAGGTTTACTCTTCACCCTATTAGGTAAGAGGTTTAGGGAACTAGAAATACCACATAACTTTATCAGTTGACTGATCTCATTGAGGTGCTTCATAGACTACCACTTGAAGCTACTTGGATATATTCTTGTGAACTTAAGGATCTATGGGAGGCTTAACATGCATAGTATGCTCTATAAATCCTTATCAAACATCAATAAGTAGTTGATACATCTACAATATCAACATTAATGAAGAAAATAACATTATGTCTCCTTTCTAGAAATTAAAATTATTTCCATTATGTTTTCATGGTGCTAATCATAATGTAAAACGATATCATATCTTATATTATTTTCATATAGTCAATAATTTCATTTTTAAAAAATTTTAAGTTTAAAAAATATTGGATGTTAAATCAATAAGGTAAAAATTTAAATTACAATAAATTTTGTTTCAAGGCTAACTAAATAAATTATATTAATTTTCTGAACCCACCGATCACTAATAAATAAATAGAAAAAACTTATTTTTAATTTATTAATGATGTATTTATAATAAAAAAATTCAAATGATTATAAAATAAAAGTTCAAAAACATAATCAAGAACACGATATGAAATTTCACCATACCTATATCATTACATAATTTTTTATTCATGATTTTGATACCTATAGAAGAATGATATCTCAAGGAAAAGGTCATAATAGAACTTACATTACCCCTTATAGCTTCAGAATCCACCAAAATTATACTGTCCATAAATATGTGTGATTTACTTATTTAGTATTGACAATATTTTCTCATAACTATTCTCAATATTATAAAAAATAACCCATATGTTTCTCAAATATCATTTTGTATTGACCTGACTTGGAATCCTAAACAGATCCTAGTTAGATCACCACAAGACCTCAACCAGACCACTTTCCTTCCAATGGACTATGTAGATTCCAAAGGAAAAACTATATAAAAGTGGGAGATAGTTACCCTCATTGAGAGTGGATTAATTAAAGAATAATTAATATAGGTTGTAGCCAATACTCTTTTATAGTACTCGGGTTCATCAATCCTTAGATACATTATCATTGAAATATATCTATGGAATGTCTAGTCACAGGTTTTCTTAGATAAAATAGGATGTAATATCAACATGAACATCAATGAGAAATATTATAAGAAAAAAATAAAAAAGTCTATTTATGAAGATAAATTGGACCAAAGACCACATTATATAAAGTGCATCAACAAAACATTCCCTAATGTTCTCGGAAATGAAACATTTATGTGAGACCCAACATGAGAACCAATAAGGGATAACCCATTACAGCCTATCCTCACATACAACTAGAAACTATATAATTTTACATCCTTTATATAGACCCCATGTATGTCGTCTATCTATGTTCTAATACACTAAATTTTTATGTGTATTTTCTTTTTTATTTCCTTGGGCCATGTAAAAAACTGTCTATATGTAATCTATTGGAACATGTGTAGGGTGTGAGTATAGTGTTACACATGTAAGTATCCACCTAAATTTATGTATTCTATTATATATACAAGTATATAATGAAGAAATATAATGTATATAAGCTATAAATAATTATATATATTCTATAAAATATAATGCTAGTAGAATAAAATAGACATTCTACTCTACTTAGTAATGAAATAGGAAAAAATGCTATAAAAAATTTGTAATTTTCAATTGCATTATTCAAACCTACTTCAAGCCGTGATCACAATCTAAGTAAGATACCTATTCACCATAAGGGACCCATTCTTCGAGGACGAATGATCGAACCCATCCTCTATAGTAGGTGTTGTGAGTGTTTGTGTGTATACATACACATAGTAGTGTATATATTTGTGTCTATTTGTGAGTGTGTGAAGGACTGTCTCTTCTTATAGAGAGGAACCACTTGTGGGAAATAACTTATATATTTAAATATTTATGTATGTATATATCCCAGCTTTTTATATATATAAAATATCCTTATCTAAAGGGAAAATCATATTCCCATTAGAAGAAACATATATATATATATATTTATGTATGTATGTTTGTATCCCTCTATTAAGTGGTGCCTCTCTCCTCATAGGTAGGAACATATCATATGTATATATTGATTCCCTATATATAAATAGTACACTTTTCTCAAGATAGAACTTCAAATATATTTATTAACATTTACATATGAAATACACAGAAATTAATTGCTATACATATATAATGTTCACACTAAAACCTATAAACATCATGATCATATTAAAATAGAAAAATAAAAGTATAGATATATAATAACAAAAAAATGTGTAACTAACAAGATTCACAGAACCTAGATTAGGTATACACATATGAAATACATCATAGGTATGTATTATAATTCAGTATAGAATATCATCAATTCCACACTATGAATCAATTTGACATGTCATAATTATGAGAAAAGATAGATAATTAGTCCATATAAAATGGTTTATTCATTCCTAAAATACATGTTCATAAGAAATGGAATACAAACAAGGAATAAAGTCTCAAGATTTAATAGTGGATGATGTTTTTTTGGATTTTTTATAAGTAATAAATTTTTATTAAATGGGTTCTTAAGAAAAATATTTTTATTTTCATCTATCTCTATAAAAAGATCCCCTACGATAATAACAATGCAATTATACAATAGAAATGAAAGAGATCACCCAACTTCTCCTATAAAAAAAATAATCCCTATTCCTAAAATATAAAGATATTAAACCCCAAATAAAATATAGAAAACCATGTTTGATAAAAAATAATGATAATACTTTTAAATAAATGGAAAAAAATAAATATAACATTAATGGAAGTAGAAATACATTAAGATCAATGAATATGGACTCTAACTAATATCTGGAGGAAGAAATTATGAAGAGGTTTTTAGATCCAAACCCTAAATGAAGTAGGATTTTTAGGAATTCATGAAATTACAATTAAAATTATATAAAATTTTATGAGAATATAAAAATACCATAACCTCTAAAAATGGAAAACTTCTCTGGCAACGAGGTAAATAATATGGTTGATAAATGAAGCTCAGGTTGAAGGAGATGGATGAAAAGTGTAGGTGGATATCCTTATGAAGGTTATGGGAGGAAACAAGACTCAAAATCCCAATTTAGGGAATTTAGGAGGATTATATTTATGGATGAAATGATGAAAATATCACCCCCCCAAAACCCACCCACTTCCTACTAGGCACTTGATGACTAGGAACTCAGTACCTATTACTAGACTGACCCCCAAACCACTTTACATTTCTTCTTCTACCCTTTAAAAAACTCTTACCATTTCTTCTAAACATTATAATATATTGAAGACAAAAATTCAATACCATATTAAGATATAATTATAACATATAAATATATGGATCCCTACAAAAAAAAACTAATACTATCTATAGATTCATCATATTCAATGTTAAAAAATATTATGAAATTTGGTAAATATATATATGGAGAATTATATAATTTTTTTCAGTGTTATAAATACTTATTCTTGTTTTTCACCCCATTAAAGAGCCATGTTTTTTATATCATGTTCATGAAAAAGAATATTAATGTATGTATAATACTTAATAAACATCATATAATAACATTAAAATCCATTGAACCTCTTAAATTATGTTTTTCTCTTTAGTGTCGACCAATCGTAAATAGATATTTACTTTTAAAAATTTACACAAATCCCTTTATCCCTTTATTAAAAACAAAGAAACATAAAAAATCATTAAAATATGAGAATTTTTGAAGAGTTACATAATATTATTTTCATTAAATTTTCTACTCACTAAACACTGGTGCTCAATATGGTGATCCATGGTTCTTCTATATATCAATATGTTATCAAAATAGACAACCTTGAATTTTCCAATTAATTAATGAAGGACATAATTCATTATGATCATGATTGTACTTGGTGTATTAGTTAAAAAAAGAATAACAAACCACTCATACAATCTGAACTTAGTTTTAAAATTATATTTCCACTATTATCATTTCATTATAATTTATTAGTAACCACTTTTAAGATTATTTTTTGAAAAATATATATCCCCATATAACTCATCAATAATTTAATCATCTTATTAAATGTGACAGTTATATTAAATAATAATTTTGTTTATTATGAAAAAAATAAATATACATTCACTATATTTAATCCTATTTGGGTACAAGGATCACTAAAATAGTTCATGGGAACATGTTTTCCTTTATAAAACTTTCCTTCATTAGTTCACCAACATGGAATTGGATATCTCTATTTTCCGCTAGATTATCATTATATTTTTTCCTATTTTTAATTGCATTATCAAAAATGAAATTAACTATTTTCTTAATTCCTAAAGAAACAAAATAAATTCATACATATATATTACTTCCATTTGTATAAATATTCAAAACATATAATAAAAACACCTTCCCCAAAACGATAATGGTTTAGAGACATTATAGACTTGATTTATAAATCATATTATTTTATGAAATATCTTATATATCCCCCTATATTATCTTCTGACAATGAAAAATTATTAGATATACCCAAGTTAAATCCTTTGATCACAATATGGGGAAATAAAACATAATAAAGGGGGAATTTATATTCTTAATAAGGGAAAACCAAAGAGATATCAATCAATGATCATATGTTATCATTAGATAATTATAAGGGTATGGTAACATGATCATAACTTACAATAGTCATATCCAATTAGTCAAAGATCATTACTTATAAATCATTGTATAAGGATTTTTCATAACAAAATACAAAAATAATTATTGAGTAGAATCATAAATAATTATTCATGATCAATGAGATCATATCATAAGAATAATATATATGTTGTGGAATACAATATGTGTTGAAAATATTTTCTCCAATCAAGGATCACGTACAAGACTATCATAGAGGAATGAGTATACTCTAAATTAGAACATTTATATATACATGGTTCACCTCGAAGACAATCACAGTTGATATAGTCCTTTTTTGTAATGGGTTCACTACCCATTTTAGTCCTCATTTTCTCATGAGATATCCATATTTACCCAATGTATTAGTGGGATATATATTTATAGAACCACCCACATCATAATGAAAATCATACATATGTGTTCCACAATATCATAAAATATTTATCTTATTATCATATCATCATATCCTAACCATTGTAAAGGAAATGAGTTTCATAAAAATTTCATCATTTCATCATAGCATAACCATGGAAAAGAAATGAATTTTATAAAGGCTTCATCAAAATTTAATTAACCCATGGAAAAGAAAATATTTTATAATAATAATAATTAAATTTTCATCATAAAATGAAATTAGGAGAATGAAATTAGATGGTATAATAAGATCATATCTACAGTGATTCATAACAATCATTGAATGATGTTTAAATAGATAAAAAATATCATTTAAATATCATTTGTACCTTTTTTAAAAAACATAGGGAAATATCCTTTTCTTTTTGATAACATTTTAACTAAAAAAATATATAATATTGGGAAAATATTTTTATTTTAAAATAAAAATGGAAACTTTTAATAGAACCTCCAAATCAAATATCAGTCAATATGGTGGGAAAATCTATTCATGTAGTATATATTAATATAAACCATTAATTTCACAACATTATAAAAAGGTCAAAACATATTATTAAGAAAAGATATTTATTTAAGAAGATTAATTTTTAAAACCATTTTAGATAAAACGAATGTTAGTAAAAATTAAAATTTTTAACATTTCATGTATAGTTACAAAATTTTATAAAATAATTTTTTCAAGTATGGATATGGAAGAAAATGTTCATCGTCCAAAAAAGAAATAAGATCATATTTTATTTTAAAAAGGTTCGCAATAATTTTATGTACTAAAGAATATAGAATAGTACTAATACATGAAAAATATAGAAATAACTTGAGGAATATAAGATATATAGGATTAAAGGTTAAGATCCATATTATTACTGTCAATGGAAATTTAACATAGATAATCTGGAAAAGAAATGAGATTATAACATAAACCCTTACCTAAAGTTTTATCTTGGTTCAAACATGTTCAAATATCCTATATAATAAAAATATATTTATTATAAATATTTTATAGAACCATATCTATAAATTATTGACTATTTATCATTCCTTTATAATTTTTAAATACCATTTTATTAAAAATTTCATTATTAAAATTAACATATGGGTGAAAATTGGTCTATTTTCCATGAATGTTTTTGATTGATGATTTTAATTATTAAAAATTGACAATTGTTTCATTATATTTATAATAATGATCATACATAAGTATCATATTTTTATATCACATTCACTTTCATAATTATTCTTATAAATCAGTGAGGAAAAATGAGTCACATCGATGTTTAGAGGTGGTAGTCCACACATAGGCATGAGCGACATTACCATATTACAAAGAATGGAAATATAAAATAGTAGATACAATATTATAATTAAAAAAGAATAATTTTTTTATAAAATTCTTAAAAAAATATTTATCTCATTATAATAAAAATCCATGAATGATGGTGATGAAAAATGAGTCATATTGGTATGTGGAGGAGGTATCACATACGTACACACAGGTGATACATTATTTAACAATTTGATAGAAAGGAGGTTGGAAATGGTTAATAAAAAATAAAAAAAATATTTATATTAATTGTAAATAATTTATTATTTTATAGTGGATACCATATATTTGTTGGAGTTGTACGAAGAAATAAAATTGAATGTACTCGGTAAAGAGTTATACATCTTCATTGGGAAACTCCTTTTCCATATAAATTAACCCCTGAAAGGATGGTATTATGATAAAATATATACCTCAAGGATGTGGGTAATATGTTATTAAGAAATTAGAGTTGGTATTTCCGGATATATAAGGTTCATGAAGTGTGACGAAGAGAGGAGAAGTGGTGTATTTTTTTAAGGGATATAGAGAACACACATGGACTTTTTCAAAAGATTACAATATAATAACAACTAAATCAAGTAAAGTGGATCGAAAATTAAAAATATTTGAATATAGGAAGGATAAAATTTAAATTAAATCAACTAATAAAATTAATTAATAAGGTCGTTGATATTTTAAACTTTATATGTTAGGTTAACCCCCAGTACACCTATTTTAACCTTAACAATGACAACACATTTTTAATATTCACTATGAAAAAATGAATCATACATTATTAAATTATAGAAATTTTTATTATTAAAAATATTTAGTACATTTAAAAATTTCTTATTTCAATAAGTGGAATAAATTCGTTTTAAAATAATAATAAAAACACCCAAAAAATCCTTTTTTAGAAGAAATGATTTTTATGTAAAAAATGAGATTATCTTCATTAATTTACATGTAAAAACAGTTCGATGAATTTTAGAATAACTTATTAAACATAAAAAATATCTATATTTAATTTATTAAGATGAAAACACATTGTGTGTATTAAAATAGTTTTTAGAAAAATGTATCTTTTTTACCTACAAGTTATTTGATTTTCATTTCAAAAAAATTGATATCCAATGTGTTCATTTTATACATTAATAAGAAATAATATTTCATAACATATTTAATACTATTTATACCTAGAAATACAACAACTAGGCGACAAATATAAAATTAAATAACAATATTTTAACATTATATTATATATCGTTAAAACAAGATGTTGTGTTCAATGAAATATATTAAAGAAATTATATGTATTAAAGAGAAATATATCATAAAATATTGTAGTATTACATTATATCCCATTATAATTATTTCACACTTCAAAATTCCATCAGTATAATACCAATAATTTGTGATACTTCTACCTTATCACATCTTAGGGTTCCCACATAGCTTCTTCAAATTTATTGTTTCATAATAAAAATAGAACAATTAAGAGGTCTTGTTCCACTTCACTTTCTATATTTTATAAAAAGTTTATAAATGTATTAACTTATAAGGGAGATCATAATAAAATTTTATGACCTTTAAATTTAGTGCCTATGAAGGATCCAAAATTCACCTCCCCATGATAGATACATGGAACACATTATGCACTTGAGAGAGATTTGGTGGATGTTCTAACTGTTAATTTATTTACAAATATGTTCAAGAATTTTAAAGGGAATGATATATCAAGGGATAAATTCTACCTTATTTAAAAATATAATAACCTTTTTCCATGGATAAATTCATAGGAATAATTTATCACTAACTTTAAACTCTAGATGTCACAGTTGATTATTTGCTAACTTTTTTTTCAACTCTAAGCTACCTAAATTTGTTTTTAAATAACTCTATCCATTTATTCCATTTACTATGATAGCTCAGGTATCAATAATTTTTTTCTATAAATTCATCCTTGCATATAATAGTTTTTCACTTCGTCCCATTGGGGGATTCGTAGGATACATCTGAATGCTTGAGTGAAATGTACTACTGTAGGAAAATTCAACCAAAGAAAGGTGTTGAACCAAACCAACTTTAAAACCCATAGAAAAATTTCTCAATATATATTATTGAGTTGGAATGGTACCCTAAAATTAATCATTTGGATAACGATGATTTGTAGTACTAGACCTTAACTATATAACCAAATCCAAATAAAGAATTATCCAGAAATTTGCGGTAAACCACATATCTCGACAATATACTATTGATTTTGGGACTTTGGGAATTACAAAAAAATCCTTAATATATCTCCTAAAATATTAATTAATTAATAAATATTATTTGATGTAAAATATTAATTAATTAATTAATATTATTTGAGTTTCGACTTCCTCTACAAGACATAATTTTTTAAAAGAAAAATAAATACCATGTTTTACTTTTCTTTTTTTTGGTATTGAAAATGGTTTTGATAATGTTTTTATTATATAAATGTGTTATTTATATCTCGTGATTGAAATGTGGAAATGTTATGTTTCCTTTATTCATGTTTTATTTGATACAATGATGTTATAGTTATTGGGCATTATTTATGAAGATGGGTGGTTCAAGGATAAAATAAGGGCAGGTGAGCCCGATATAGCTCTTCAATGCATTGGGTAAAGCGAAGGGGTTACACACTAAGTTTTCTCTAAATAGAATTAGTGAATATACTGTTATGGGTATTCCAAATGTAACCATGAGGGTTACCTCGTACATAAGAATGTTACGAATATCTCAAGTTACCTTTATGTCTTATGATTTCTATGGGTTATTCATGATTTGATAAAGTATGTTAAAGTTATTATGTATTATGAGTAAAGTATGAGTTCATTAATTCTTATGTATACATGGATTAATGTTTTCATTCTGTATTTTTATATACCTTACTGAGCTTTTTTTCTCATCCAATGTTTTTGAAGTGTTTTTCACAGTTCAAGGGAGAGGTACATGATGTGATGATAGTGTCAAGGAAGTGTCAAGAACGAATCCATGTTTTGTTTTAAATATGTTTCCTTTGATGGGAAAAGTGAATGTTGTCTTTAATGTAACCACCTTGTTTAGATGTGGAATTTAATGCATGATTTATGATCTAATTATCTAAAACTCTAAACCTGAAAATATCCTCAATGTGTAATCATGTAATAACTCAAGATTAAGTAATGTTTAAGGCTGGGGCCTTATAGTTGGTATCATAGGGAGTTTTAGATAACTTTAGAGGTTAGGGTATTCTTTAATCATAAGTAACATTACCATAATGGCTAGTATTTCAGAAAAAATTCATAGTTTTTAGATAAAGTTAATAAGTAAGTATATATTATTGTTTATCTTCCTCAATAGTACATGATGATTTTGTTGATATACTCACACTGATATTTTTGGTTTTAGTAAATGGATGGATCTAGAAGGCACCAAAGTGACAATGTGTTTATATTTCTCAATAGTACATGATGATTTTGTTGATATACTCACACTGACATTTTTGGTTTTAGTAAATGGATGTGTCTAGTAGGCACCATGGTGAAAATGGGTTTGAAGGAAATTATGGTGGTTCTCTAATTAAGAGACTGGATGAAATGGGGGATTCAATGAGGAATCTCATGGTTATTATAAACTAACTATCAATGAGTCAAGATCAACCACTTTAACCTTGGTGAGTTCTCTAATACATCATCTATGAGAGAACCAACTCGATGTGTATTTTCAGGTAATAATTATAAAGGTTACCATTAGGGTTTATATGATCCTTACTTTTGAGGTAATTATGGGTTACTATATGTTATGATGGAATATAAATGACATGAGATAAACTTGAGCTTAAATTATGTTATGGTTATTTTTTGATGATTTTATATCTTTTGGGTAATGTTTTAAGAATTATATAGTTTTGGAAAAAGGGACAACACGTAGACCGTGTGACAACCCGTCATGTCGGACCAAGCTGCGGGAATCGAACCCACAACTGAAGTGCGACTGGTATTTATCGCCTACCACTGGACTATGTGAATTCCCTGGTTATTATGACGAATTTTTTTAGTTATATGATCTTATGAATCTAGAATAAATTGATTTTGGGTTATCTACTGATATGATTAACCTATCATAGAGAATATGGGATTAGGTTAATTACTTTTCTATTCGATACATTAAGAGAAACTGATGTTATTTGGAGATAAATGCTACGATTTAACTTGGAAGACTATGTGATCAAATCCTTTAGAGATTTGGGTTTCAATCTTAGTTTGGTTTACATTGAATAATTTTATGGACAAATTGTTTATCAAATGGTCTTCTTTGAACTTTGGGTTTTGTTGGATAAATTTTGGAGATTAAGAATAGATTTTCTTTTAATAATGGATTATCCTTTTGTGGATTATCTGATCATGTTATACCAATTTAGGTTTTGGTTAAGGTATACAGACTTGGAGAATATATAGTTCTCTTTTGTGGATTAGGTGATTCTCTAGAATTTCATTATAGAGCTCTTAATATGAACAAGTCATCCTGAAATACTCATCGTTTGGAGAAAATATGAGTTTGTGTTAGAAATCTAGTAAAAGATGAAAGTCTACATGATAAGTAAGTACGTTTCATTATGTTTTAATTAATCACATAAATAAATTATTCAATGAAAAGAAACATAAAACAAAAAAGTTGTTTGTTAACTTTTCCTATGGGGGAATCAAATACCTTTTAACCCATCACAAGTTTGTGAATTTATGGTGGTTAACTTTCTCCTAATGATGTTTTCTATCACTCACCATCAGAACTTGACCCTTTATTTTTTTCATCTATATCCATGTTTTCCAACATGGAATCCTAGTATGGGTTAACTCGGGTGACCTTTGTACTTATCATTATTTCTTTTAAAGTGATAGTTTTACTAGCTCTTTTTCCGATGTGGGACTTTCAATGATGTTTTTGAGCCCAATTTTAAAATTGTGAGGATGCAATTTCCAAAAGGGGGAAGGATGTAACATTCCGGGTAAATAAATAATATTAAATTCTAATAAATATCAATATTTGTGAATAAAATTTTAATATTACTTTTAAGGAAGTGATATGCTTAGTGACGTACTCAATATGCAACAGTGAGTTTCTTTGAAATCTTACGTTGCACACTAATAATATAATAATACTATTTTAAATAATAGTTAACACCTAGCTGTTGTAATGGAGGGAATGAAAAGAACTAACTAAAAAATTATTACATATGTTTGATAATTATTTGTATATTTATCTAATAAATTTTAGAGGGTTAAAATGCAAATGGATCCAATTTTAAGAATAAATACTCTTATAATTTTAAAAGATTGTTTTAACCGCCTCTTGATGGAGAACCCTTTTTAAATAAATTATTTTCACTTTTATATGTTATATTGGCAAAATAAAATCCTTTTTTAGAATTGGGACATTGAAATTTACTTTGGATAAATTTTTTGGTATTTTTCTGACAATGTTCATTTTTTAATGAATAGTGGAAAATACTGCATTTTACTTCAAAACTGCTTTTTTATCTAATTTATTTCTATGGTTAGATTATCTTATTAATCGGTTTAAAAGTTAAATCAGAATATATTTTTACCATTTAATCCAATGGTGGTCATTATAATTAATTTAACTTTGAAATTGGACTTAAACTAGTGTCAAAATTTTAATAGATATTGTTTCTTAAAAACAATATATTTGTTTTGATAGAGGGAATTAATTATTAAATTAATTAATGTAACTTATATGTTATGAATTTTGTAAAATAGACATCATTTTTTAATTCAGAATATCAAATATAGCTTAGGGTGAATTTTTTTATTTTTCTGAAAAACCTCAATTTTTGCAGAATAGTGAAACCACTATGTGCTAGTTAAAAAGCTGATTTTTTGTTTAAATGAAACTTTACCACTTATGTGATATGAATTTCAAAAATTCAACATAAATGGTTGTCATTAGAATGTAAATGTTGTTCAATGGGATTGAAATAATTTTTTGGTGAAGAATAACTTTTAGGTTTTATTAATTGCGATTAAAGGTAATTAGTGTAATTTAAGGTAAAGATAATGTTATAATAATGTGAAATGATCATGACACATGTCCTACCCTTATTTGATGAGTCATGTCCGACCAAGATAATCCATGGGTCAACTTGGGGACCCCATGGAGCCACATTCGTAGGAAAATGACATTAATAACTTTTTATTTAAAGTTAAAATAAAAATGTCACAAACATGTATTGTTTTACTAAAACAATTTTTACATGGGGTTATACAAGTCATATTTTTAACTATAAATATTAATTGTAAAGATAAAAATATTTAATAAACCATTATATTTTTTTTATAATTTTTATTCATTACATAAATAAATTTATTTATGACACCATCATGATGCAGTGATTACCTCATTAATAGACGATTTAAATAAAATGAGAAGATAAGTTAAAATCTAAGACTTAAACTTGTCAAAAACCTATTGGATGGGTGTATTTTGAACCCTTATCACCTTATCCAAGAAATATATAATTTTGGGACCTTTAATATCCAAAAATAATTTTATAATAATGTAATTTTTCAATATATTCCAAGAGTGCCCCTCCTCCCTCTTATAAAAGGTCCCCACCTCTCCCTCCTTACCCACACCTCTCAAGACATTGGATCAGCCAAGCTCTGATAATTTTATCTCTAAACATCCCTATATTATTCCTAGAAGCCTTAACTTAGGAAAGAAGCTATTCAAGAAACCCTTTTGGTTCAAACCAAGAGGAGTTACCCGATTTATAGGTAATGTCTTCACTTGTGTTCTTTTGTTTTATTTGGATTATCCAACTCCTAAAATCTTTTTATTACATTATTTTTTAACAAAAATAGTATCTTCAATATACTATGTTTATTTATGAGAAGGATTCGAGCTACACTTACACACACCTCTGTCTAATGGTTAAAGAACATACTATTTCTGTGGATGGAGAATTTCTGCCTCACGAAATGATGATTGTTCAATATTCTTTTAACACCTTTCATCGTGGCCATTAAGATGTCACTATATTTATATATGATATATATTATGTTTCTGTTTTCTTTATGCTTCTGTAATTTTCATTTATTATATTCCTTTAGGGTTTCCATTATGGGTAAATGCAATATCATCATTTAATGAAGTGCGGACTACCGCCCCCTAAAAGTGATTTCATTCGTTAATGCCATATGTGGGACATATAAAGGATGGAGTTTATGTTATTATATATTATATTATACTTGATTATAATATACCTTTATATCATCATGATTTAATTCCATTAAATATGAAATAGAAATGAATGTAGCGTTCATGCATACGTACGGCTTACCATCTCCATGAACGGTGCATTTCATTTTTACCTCTAAATGTTATGTAATATTATACAAGCATGTATATAATGGATATATATGATATATATGATATCTACATCATGAATGTAATTCTGGATATAATGGATATTTTACCACATGAACAACTTGTAATTATAAGGATTTTTATTTTGACTCAAGTACCAATGATCGACAAAACATCCGTTATTAACCTTAATAATTACATAGTGTTCATAAAATGGTAATAAGTGATATAAAAGGAATAATTAACTTGAAAAAGGTTTTTAAGAAAGTATAAATTAACTCATGTTTATTATTTTGGAGATTAAAGAGAGATCGAGTCAAGTAGGATACAAGGTAAGGGACTTCGTCTCAATCTCCTTTCATTGAGGCATATTTTGTTTTATACACAACTTTCATTTATACGGTGTATAAACCCATTTGAATTTTAAATCTATTCAAAAGGAATATTTTTTATACAAATCATTTTACTAAATGAAATAAGGGAATGTTTTGTCGTACGTATGCGGCGACAATGACTTCTCCGCCGCCGTGACCATTATTTGAGTTTTTGCTTCCTCCACAATCCATAATTTTTTTAAATGAAAAATTAATACCATGTTTTAATTTTCATTTGTTTTGGTATTGAAAATGGTATTGAAAATGTTTTTATTATATCAATGTGTTATTGATATCTCATGATTGAAATGTGGAAATTTTATGTTTCCTTTATGCATATTTTATGTGATACGATTATGTTATGGTTTTTGAGAATTGTTTATGAAGATAGGTGGTTCCATGATAAACTAAGGGCGGGTGAGCCCGATATAGCTCTACAATTCATTGGGTAATGCGAAGGGGTTAAACGATAAGGTTTCTCCCAAGAGATTTATGGAATATACTATGATGTGTATTCAAAATGTAACCATGAGGGATACTCCCTACGTATGAATGTTATGAATGCCTCAAGTTACCTTTATTTCTTATGATTTCTATGGGTTATTCATGATTTGATGATGTATGTTAAAGTGCTTATGTTTTATGAGTAAAGTATGATTTCATTGAATCTTAAGTATAAATGGACTAATGTTTTCATTCTGTATTTTTATATACCTTACTGAGCTTTTTATGCTCATCCTTAGTTTTTGAAATGTTTTTTCACAGGTCAATGGAATGGTACATGATGTGATGATATTGTCAAGGAAGTGTCATTAAAGAATCTATGTTTTGTTTTAAATATGTTTCCTTTGATGGGAAAAGTGAATATTGTATTTAATGTAACCCCCTTGTTTAAATGTGGAATGTAATGCCTGATTTATGATCTAATTCTCTAAAACTCTAAATCTGAAAAGATCATCAATGTGTAATATTGTAATAACTCAAGATTAAGTAATTTTTAAGGCAGGGGCCTTATAGAAGATCCATCAAAACAAAGATTATATCAAATCAAATGATGATCCATAAATATCTATTTGATTGATAAAGAGATATAAGAGGAAACCACATGAGAGGAGATCCACTTTCCCGGAGGATATCAAACACAGTCACCAGATCTTTGATCTGCCATGAAGATGGGTTGGAGTAGTCAAAATTGACTCTCAGGAACCTCTAAGGACCATGGATTTCAGTGAGGGATTAAATATGGTGATTAGGGGATAAATGATAGGATTTTTCGATTTTAATAATAAATTTCATTGGAATTAAAATTTGCATTCATGGTTTGCTTGGTAGAGCCACACGGTTAGACAAACATTGATCCCTAACCATGCCCCCATGTTGTTAAGGTGAAAAGTTTCTCATATGAGTGTGAAATGTTTTTCAAACCATACCCCAAGAATTAAAAGCCTCAGTATTATTGGTTTCCTCGTTAGTACGATCTATCTAGATGGTTTAAAAAAACTATTCCCCATTATTGTGTGTCACAACATGGCACACAATTTTCCAGTCTAAACCGTATGATTTTCCATTACCATGTGCTAACCGTGAACAACTACATGGTATTAAAAAATTCTCTATATTTTACCCAAAATAACCCGAGGAAAGGCCCAACCAAAAAGATATAATAAAGGAAAAGAATATGTTAAATAAGGTATAATAAGTTACATCATCCCCACTATATACACATTCAAACCCAAAAAATCATATCAAGAAAATTATATTTCAAGGTGTTGAGGCCACTATTATCTCATTAATACCTCATGAGTCTAAGTCTTATCTGGTTCTCAAACATCCTTCCATTTCACACAAACAAAAGGTATCTTCCTCCCATAGAGTAACTTTGTCTCATAATCAATTTTCTTGACTAGATACTCAATCATAAAAAAATTAGGCTCAATATCCAGATCCCCCAAACCAAAAACGTGAAAAGAGTTAGAAATATACATCCAAACATGCATTACTTTGAACAAACTACGTATCCACATCAACTATTACATAAGTGAAAAATGTAAATCCAATTTACCCACATCTTAAAAAACATCAAAAGGCCCCACAATCCATGGAGAAATCTTCCCTATTTTTCAAGATTCTGATGAAACAAATTTGGTGAAACCCTCAAAAACACAAGGTTTCAAATTGAAAGATTTAAATGTATTATAAAAATGTTAGCATAATATTTTTTCATATTTATTCCCTAAAAATTATCTATTGAATCAAATAAATAATCAATTTAATTTCATAGACTAAACTTAGTTGAACCAATGAATATTAACCAAAATTTGACAAATATAAGGGATATTTACTAGGATGACCAGAAAAAGCCTCAAAAGGGTCCATTCAGAAAGCATTATGTTAATTATTATACGAGAATAAATCAACTAGTTCCAAATGGACATCACAAACTCCACCAAATCGAAGAATTAAAGTGTGAAGCATACCCTTAAGAATTCGTATAGGTCATTCAATCGGGACATCAATATGTGAATTATATTCCATGCTGAAATGTACCTAAGATCGCAGTGCCTCTTAGTGTCCTATCCAAAAGAATGAATTAAAATATGGATCTCCATTAGATACTATAGAAAAAGGGACTCTGTGCAATGTAATAATATCGTACACAATGATCCAACCCAAGTACAAAACTTTGGTTGTATCATTAGTGGGTAAGAAGTGAACCGATTAGGATAAAAAATCGATCATAATACATAAAATATTATTTACCTATGGGGTACATGGAAACCCAACCATGAAGTCTATATAGATCTCACACCACTTCCAATTCGACATTAGAAGTGGTTGAAGCAAACATGGAGGACTCTAGTTATCGACTTGGACCTTTTGATATGTATAACAAAAAGAAACAAAGTTATTGATGTAACATCTCATACGTGGACACCATAATCCATTCTCCTTATCATAAAAAATATTCCTGGTTCTACGGTGAACCTCCCATAAGCAATTAAGACAATTCCCCATTATAACCTTTCTTATGTTAAAAGGTACAACAAAATGACTCCAAATAATAGTATTCCCTTAGAAGAGAACACAAATTCGCTGATGATCTCCCTAACAAATATAGGGTTCTTAATTCCATTGATTTCATCATCAATATTTTGTTCCTAAATAATCATCTAGGGAAGAGTGGAGTTCAACACAAAACATTCCAAGACAATATTGACCTCTTATTCTCATAATCATAGATTCAACCGTGAAAATAAAGTCATCGATTTCAACTATTCTGATGATTTCTTCAATTCCTAGGTCAAGAGTTTCCTTCTCAAAGCACGATAAATGAAAATCCACTTCGTTAAGGTGTAGGAAATATCAAAATAAATATAATTTAGGTACTTTACCCATTTTCTATTCTATATGATCAAATAATTTTGAGGGAAGACATAACTCATACTTTTGTATTTGAAATAAACGGTAAAACTTTCTATGAAAATGTAATGCTTCAAATTTTAAGATAATGAATCATTGATACAAGTTCAAGATCATGGGTCGAATAAATATTCACATCTTGTATAATATGTTTGGAGCCATAGGCTACCACATGATCACCTTGCACAAGAATAGAAAACAAAACTGAACCTTATGCATAAAAAGAGACCACATAGCCCTACCCCACCTATGGAAGAGTCAATACTATAATAGAATTCAAAATATCATTCATATACAAAAATAACTCTATATTTTCTCATCAAAAATGATCTTCACTCCCATCTCAGTGAGTTCGGTCATCGGATAAGACATCATTGCTAAATATTTGACAAAATTGCGTTAATACCTCCACTAAATAAAAAATCTACATATCTCAAAAACATTACATGATTGTTCGCAAGTCATACTTGATTTCACATTGTCATTATCGAACATGTTTTGAAACATTGTGTCCCAATAATTTTAATTCCCAAATCCATAAATTTCATTTTGAAAGACTCACATGTATCCTATGATATATGAAAATTTCTAAGACTTATCTCAATTAAATCGCATGATCCTCTATGAATTTAGAGTAAAAAAATATCATCCCTAAATACCACCATGAAAGAGTATAGGTACTCAAGTCATATTATATTATTCAAATCTATAAGGAACACAAGAGTAGTATCCAGGACTAAATGAATAATAATAAACTCAATAGAACTACACCGATTTTGAAGGTAGTATTTGGAACATTAGATTCTTTTGTTCTCAATTGGTGACAGCTAGACCGATGATCAATCTTCAGTAAATAATTTTCCCCATCCAGATGATAAAATAAATCATCAATTCAAGGTAACAGAAACACGTTTTTTAACACAAATCAATTTAGTTACTATTAATTAATATATTAATGAATTGTTTTGTCAACTTTCTTCTCAATGATAACAGGTGCCACCCAAGGTGACACACTTGTAAAAATAAATCCATTATAGGATAGATAATCAAACTGAGCCATTAAATCTTTCAATTATTCTATTTGTATAGGGTAATAAGGAATAATTATTGATTGAGTAGAAGGAAATATATCAATAGATAGATTTACCACTCTTATAAGTGGAAGACCAATTAAATCAAAAGGAAACATATGAGGATACTTCAAAATGATAGTGGGAGTTCAACACTCAAAGATTCTCTCCCAAATTCAATGTTAAAAAAAGAAATTACCCTAACCAACTATTGAAAATATCTAGTGAATCTACTCACCCTCAGGTCCCATTCTCTCTAAAATACCTAAAAAAACCCATCGATCTTAGTAAGAGAGACACACATAAGGTAACAGTCAATCTGGGCCTTATAGGTGATTATAAAATCCATATTGAAAATTAATTCAAGTGGTTTCATGTTGAGAACTGGAAAAATCAAGGTAACTCAATATCTGATAAATTAAAGACACAAATAGGACAATGGATACCCCACTATTTCCTTTTTCTAAGAGTCGTAGTAATATCAATCACATAAGAGAAAAGCCCCTAAGGAAGATTAAGTAGGTTCATAATAAAATTTTATATAAATAAGTTAGTTGGATATATATAAAATAATGTAATCCCTAAAGATGAAGGTATAATGATGTTACCTCTCACAGTCGCTGGGCATGAATCAACTTCCTCTATATTCTCTTCCACAGCATGAAGAAGCATTGTTTTGTCTGCTTATGTATTAAACCACATAGACATTGAAGCATCTAATTCACCATAGTAATTTTTGGACCTAATGAGTATGTTACACTAAATAGAGTATAGTTGAAGTGCAAATATTTATGTATATGTCATCAGTGATCATATGATTTATAGTTCTTTGGTTCCTCAGTACACACACATCTTTAATGACTAATCGTACCACATGGAAAGCAGACCAATGTGCCTCTTCTTTGAATTACAAGAGGTCTGGAAGATACCTTATATCTAGAACCACCATGATAATCATCACACATCCTATTTCATTTAATGAAACTCACAATACTATCACTCTGAGAAAAAATAACTGCAATCAACAGTGACTTACTAGCCATGTCAAGCTAAACCATCAATTCCCTCTCTAAAACATCAAAATAAAATAAAACACCAGCAAGAGAACCTGAGATCAATTTTTTTATTAAAGTCCCATCTCAAAAATTCATTCCTTCAACTTCTAATTTGTCACCACCTCAGGTGAAAACTGAACAAGATCAACAAAGTGGTTTTCATACTGATTCCTGGTCAGGTCACCCAATTAGAGTTTGAGAAACTCCATGGATATTGTAAGATCATAGATTTTGGATTGAATTGGTTAATAAAAAGAACTCAAAGTATTTAAATTAAAATACCTATTGAATATTTAATTTCAGAAACAAATCCCACCATCTCCATTGAGGCATTTTCAGCTTAAATGTCGAAAATTTCACTTTAATAGATTTGAGAATTTCAATAAACTAATAAATAAGACCTATCATTCTCCACTAGTACTCAGCCTCTTGAGGATTATTAGACAATTGTATAAAAGGTGGATTATAGTGAAGAATATCTTGAGAATTATGATTAGAATCACCCCATTGAGGTTCCACTATCAAGGACTGAATAGGAAGGCGTGAAACTACATTTCTTAAGTCTTGGATATCCCACATGACTATCTTAGTAATATTATTGTCCACTAGAGGATTTTATCCCTATGGTTTACTAGTATCTTCTTTCGTAGGGCCTATTCACATGTCTTCTGGGTGTTATGATGCTATACAACATCAATATAAAACATTGAAGACACCATAAAGGATATATAGTTCGACAACTTGGATAAGATATATAAGAATATCAATTCCATCACGTAGGAATTTAATATTGGGTTTTCAAAGTACACACATCAAAGGTAGGGAAAATAATTAATTAGATAAAGAATTCCCCAAATAAACCTTTCTGAAACACCCATTTCATCTTAAGGATCATTATAATGATATTTATTAAAAAAATCACTCACAACCACCTCTTATGTACGATAAATTCATTCCAAACAGCAAACTGACATCATGGAATGATGCATAACCTGCAACTCAAATATACCTTTATCATGATCTAGCCTAGATACCCAGATAACATGATACATAATTCAGCTATGACATAGCCCAATGGGAGTTCTAGATCCCCATTAGATGGTGATTATCACATGGAATATTACAAGAAACAAGAGGGGATGA
Organism: Viscum album; assembly: GCA_963277665.1. Lineage (NCBI taxonomy): Eukaryota > Viridiplantae > Streptophyta > Magnoliopsida > Santalales > Viscaceae > Viscum > Viscum album. Next base: position 472,331,872 of record OY728132.1, read on the forward strand.
ATTTTACACAAAATAATGGAAGGTAAAAGATACAAGTTAGTATGATTAACACTCCATAGGGCGACGGTCATAGAAAATACTGGTAAAATAGTACCTGAAAAGATAGATAAACATCGTAAAGAAAACAACAACATCAAATAGATACAATTCTCAAAAACTATTGTCTAATAATTGGAAAATAAATCCACCAGTCACTATTAACACTCCATAGTTTTAAGTATCATGATCACCCACCACCTCTAAGTGGCACTTTCCCTTTTCTCAGACCTGACATAAGAAAATCTAAAAATTCCCAAAGTTAAAAGTTGTGTGTGATCTATAAATCTTCGTAGGGTGTCACCAAGTGTTACATAATCAACACTATATAATTAAAACAAATATGATTTGATTTAAAAATTAAATAAAGAATATATTATACCATTCATATAATTTTAACTAAAACACTATTTCACATTTAAATAGATAGAAGATATATCAATAATGGTTTGCATAATTTTTTTATATAAAATGGTTATTATTTTTTTTGGAATGCATAAAATAGTTCGACCATAATTGGAATGTATATTCATGTTAAAAAATCATAGCACCATGTTCAATACCACCATGGTATATTAGTTCAGTTAATATGAACCTCACACATATCAATAATTATATCAACTCAAGATATGTGTGCACACATAAAACAATCTACACACCAAATGAGAAACTCTCATAGGACATATACACACCTAAATGGGAACATCTTAGGTGTTCATGCTAGAATTATTTTGTAATAACTATCATCATCAATCCATTTCTAGGGAGTTATGGGCCTAGTGTTCTTGTCCTAGTTACCACTAAATAGACAATATAAAATTTTATTCAATAAATAAATGAATCAAACACGGTAAAATCAACTATTTTAAATCAATTCCAATTACAATTTCATAGTTTTTAGTTTTCTATGTGTCTTTTTCATTTTAAAATAAAAAATAGAGGTTTTCATAAATTTTGACCATTTTAAATCAACCTTCACATTAATGTATTTTTCTCAAAGTTCAACAACAAATCAATTTCAATATATTGAAATAATATTCCGAAATTCCACCCCATATTTCTATTACATTGAAATTAGGCATTTATTTTCACAATTTCCATGCCATTTTAAATATTGCATCATATTCTTTCAAATCATGATTTTTAAAATAAATTTCAAATGAATTTATATTCAATCAAGATTATAATTTTTCTATCACATGGATAGAAAATAAGGAGCCACATACCTTTATTCACATTTTCACTGACAACACCCAAAATGTGATCAGTAATGAAAAATGGGGGGAATGATATTGAAAAATACAACCTAGAATAAAGATCCATAAAAAATAAGATGAGATCCATCCATAAAATGATGGTCCATCACACTCTAATGAGGATAGAAAAAGACATTATAAGAAACCACTTTGGTGGATATCAAGTGCAATCACCCAAGATTTGATCCACTAACAAAAGGGTTTGGAGGAGTAATAATTGGCTCAAGGGGGACTTTAAGGACCAAGTATTTGTGTTAATATGAAAATTAGGATATTAAGAGATGAAAAAAGGGGTTTAAGGATTTTAATAAAAATGTTATTGGGAATTAAAAACCCATAATCATGGTTTTTTTTGGTAGGACCAAACGGTTATACAAATTGTGCACCCTAACCATGCACACATGCTTGTGGGTTGCATAGTTTCTCTTCAGCGGGTGCATAGTTTGTAAAAATGTGTTCCAACAATGCAAAACCTCAGTATCTAAGGTTTCATGGTTTAGAGGGACTGGCTGTATAGTTAGGAAAAACCATGTTCACCCTTCTATTGGCTCAAAATTGTGAAAATAGTTTTTTAATCCACAACCCACCATTTTCCCTACCTGTGTGCCAACTAAGGATACCCCAATGGGTGTAAAAAATACTAAAAATTCCACTTGAAACAACTCAGGACATGAACTAAACCAAATTAGATAAAAAAAGGTCATGGAATACCTAATATTTGGTATTGTTATTTTACATACCATACCACATAAAGAAATTTCCTCTATATATCAATCCACACTTTTCAAATGTAGGAAAATTAATGTTTTTTACTCCATGGGTTTTGTAATTTTAATTTACCCAAAATTTCTATTTATATTTTCCCCCAAAACCCTAAGTGAATTGAGAGTATCTAATTTATAATTCCATCTTGAGAGCACATCAAATTATTTCATCATAACAATAAAATTCTCTAATATAGAATTTCTTTTGGATATTTGGTATAAATCCACTAAAGAATCCACTAACTTTTCTTTAATTATCCATGATACAACTGAAAGTATACCATGGTGGTCTGTTGAAACTTGTATTTTAGTTATAGATGAATTCATCATCCTTATAATTTAGTTATATAAATTTCATTCCATTTTCATGTGGGTATTTCAAGGAAAAAATTATTGGGAAATACCATTATAAACTCCTCTCATTCCATGGAATCAGTTTCCACCACTTACCTCATATTTTTGTTAAGAGTCCACCATTGATCTAATTCTCCTTACAAACTATATATTTCTAGGATTTTTTAATGTTTTGATCATTAGAGAAAATAAAATATCTTTTCTATGATGGTGACCCATTTCTCAACAATTATCGGATCTTAGGAACCACTTAAGGAAAGTGGATGTTGCCTTATAAAATACTTAATATAGAGTTATTGATTTTCTATATTCATTTGGAAGACCAATATGACCCATGTTATCAATAATATATTATAAGATTTAGTTGATTATAACAACAATATTTCCCGTATTATCTCCCATTTCATTTTTTTCTCATGAGGATAGTCATTACATTCCTTTTAACATTCATTTAACTATGTATCCTCTTATGTCCATCCATTAAATAAGACTAAAAAATATTCTGTAATAAATAATACTAAAAGCTAGAAATAATGTAATCCTAAAAATTCATTCACATGATGACTAAATCAGGTCATATTATTTTAAATCTATGGCACCTTTGTTTTAATTAAGGTAATTAATTATCATATTATATTAAAATACTTCATAATGGATTATATAGAAAATATTAATTAAACTAGATATATACCAAAAGAGTTTCTAGCCTGAGTTATATTCATAAGACCAATCCTCACACATCCTTGATGATTGAGTTAATTCCCAATCCAATCCTTTCATAATTGTTACCCATTTGTGCATATCTGACACAACAGAACCCACTTTTTGATACCCAAAAGAAGTTCAAATTTCTAAGAAATCCACAAAATATGTAGTTTACCAAATCATTAGGATATTATCCTATATATAGTAAACCACATGGATTATAATAATGTTTAATAGTTATATTATATAATGATTAACTAAACCCTTCCATAATACCAACTATGGTGACCCAAGAAATTCATAAATATATATTACATCACATTATATGAATAATCAATACATATCATAATAAAACATGACCCATAATCATAATGGTTTATAGAAATTTTAGACTAGATACATAAATCATCTAATTCATGAATGATATTCATTATCCCTCACAATTATCTTCTCACACAGTACCCTATATAGACATACCATACATAAAATCTTTCTTCGTATCATTGGGGAAGGAAAAATAAGAAAAAGATATATTAGATTCTAAGTATGGATAAATACCATAGATATTAATAAATGATTGAAATTGAGTATAAGATATGCATAAGGCTATGATAACATGATAAAAACTTACAATAGTTAAATACAATTAGTCAAATATCATTAATCATAAATAAAGGAATATTGATTATTCATAAAAATATATAATTCATAATTGTGTAAAATCATCAATAATCAATATTGATTCATGGGATCATATCACAAGCATAAGACATAAGTTTTTATCATACACATAATCATAAAAACTAAATTCTGTAGTTAATGCTCACTGACAATTCAATCATAGTGGTTGGGTTCATATTGGGTTCACTCCCCATTCTATCATTTTATTATTCAAGGTTTACTCCCAAGACTATCATAGTGGATAAATTCCCTTTCTGAATTAAGTTTACTCTCCTTTTCAGTTCTTATTATGTCATTAGATATATATCTTTACCCTATGAACTAAAGGGCTATAAAATTACTTACCCACTTATATCATAATAAAAATTATACATATGTGTTCCATATGATTATAAAAAATTATTATTGTCATTATATCATAAATAGTTGAAAGGAAACATGTTTTATCAACATTTCATAATTTCATCATATCATACCCTATGGAAGAGAATTGGGTTTCATAATGATTTCATCATAATTTAATTAATTAGTTGGAAATCAACAAGTTTCATTGAATCTTCCTTAAATCGTCATAATAATAATCTATCATGATAAGGAAAGAAGATGATATTATAATATTATATATATAATGAAAAATAACAATCCTTAAAGGATGTTGAAAAAGATGACAATACCCTAAAATATTATTCTATCCTTTATTTGAAAACATTATAAAAAATAATTATCTTTTGATACCATTTTAATTTAAAATTTATAGAATATTGAGAAAATCACTATATTTGTAAAATACTATGTAAAATCATAAAGGTAGCTTCATATCAATGAATTATCAATATGGAAATAAATTTTTTATTCTATATATGTTAAAAGAAAAATATTCTTTTCACACATTTGTAAAAAAATTAAAATAACTTATTTGAAAAAAATGTTTCATTTAAAAAATAAATTTTTAAAACATGGTAAACAAATTTAATGGTGGTAAAAATGTCTTTATTTAAACATTTCATGTATAAGTAACAACTTTTATAAAACAATTTTTGATTATAGACATGGAAGAAATAGTTCATCAATGATAGATTAAATAAGGTTATATTTTCCTTAAAAAAATTTTCCTTATCCTTTTAAGTTATAAAAAGAGGAAAATGGTAATATTATATAAAAAATATATAAATAACCATAGGATGAAAAAATATATGGTGTTAAAATTTTAATATTCAAATAATTTTCCTCAATGTAAATTTAGTATAGATAACCCTGAAACAAAATGTGATTTGAACATCAACCCTTACCTTAATTTTTTTCTTGCTTCATACGTTTTCTAATAACCAGTAAAATAAATATATATTTATTAGAAATTTCATCAATATCCTTATTAATACATAACATACAATGTATAATTTATTTATAACATCCAATTTTCCTTTAATTACAATTTTCATCATTAAAACAACAATCTTGGTTAAATCATGTTCGTTTTCAATACATGTTTCAGTTTGATAGTTCAGGTGCTAGAACCATGGTAATGGTTTAATAAAATAAAAAGTATTTGTCATGACACATGTACCATAATTATTTATAATATACACTTTCAAAATTATTCATATAAATCAGTGATAATAAATTATCCACATCACAACATGGGAAAGGTAGTCTATACATACACATGGGAGATGTTATAGTTTTCGAATGATTAGAAAGGTATAAAGGTATATAAGATATCTTAAATAAAGAAGATTTTTTTTCATAAAATTAATATATAAAAATAAAACCCATCAAAGTAATCATCCATTAATTATGGTGGTGAAAAATGAATCACATCGCTACATGGAGGGGCCACACGAACACACAAGCGATACTTTCATTTCCCATTTGATGAAAATGAATTTGAAAATGGATATTACATATTCATAATAAAAATTAATTGTATTAATTATATTAAATTAATTATTTAATAATGTATACTATATATTTATAGTAGGTAGAATAAGAAATAAAACTGAAAGTACTTGGTTAAGTGCTATACCTCTTCGTTGAGGAACCTCCATTAACTTACACCATAAGCCTTAAAAGGGTCGTATTATGATCAATCCAGGACCTCAAGGATGTGGTGATGGATTTTAGGAAGGGAATTGAGTAGGTATTTTATAATATATAATCTCATTATGTTTGATTAATAGAGAAGGCATGGTATCCTTTTACAAGGGATCTAGAGGACACACATGAAAAAATTTAAAAAATTTAAATATTATATTTATTTAATAATGTTCATTAGATATAATAGTACAAATAAATGAATATTTTAATGATAAAGTAGAAATAAAATCAAAAAATAAAATTAAATCATGTGTTTTTTAATATTTTAATCCTTATCTCTTAGGTTAACCCGTAGTAAACAAATATTAACCTTAACCATGATGACATATTTTTTTTATTAATTATATAAAAATTAAGTTGAATTATTAAATGACTGTAACACCCTAAATCTATAAAATAATAAAATTTTATTTGATATCATTTATTCACACAACAGAAATCTTAAAAAATCAATAAATATATTTCTTTATATTAAATCTCTTCGATGGCTTATATAACATGCAACCCGAAGTCCAAATGAACTACAGTATAGTATACTGTTAAAACCTAAATATTCAATTATTGGGAATTAATTTTACTAAATAAATTATTAAAACAATGGGAATGAATATTTTTAGATAAATTATGAAAATTATGGTTTGATATTGAATATAAATAAAACAATTATCATTTAAAAGAAAAAATAAATGTTTTCTAAAAATTGTATTTTTTTTCTAAAAGGCTGTTTAATTGTACTTTGTGCACAAAAATTTAAAATTAATTTTTACCAAAATTAAATAATTTATTTGAAAAAAAAAATAAATTTTAAAATCATCATATAAAAACTATAATAGAGTCAATGTTTTTTATTTTTCTGAAATGTTTTATTTTTGATGAATAATGAAAAATAATGAATTTTAATTGAAAACTACCTTTTCGTTTAAATTATTTATACTGATATGTTATATATTAAATTTGTTGAAAATTAAAATTATTTCAATTACATATAAATTAATTGAATTTAGTTCAGTTTAATCATTTTAATATTGAATTTTTATAAAAAAAATGTTTGCAAACTTTTCAACATTTTTCCTTTGAAAATCTCTTTTCTTGTCGTGTCTGCGGGATTAATTTTAAATTAAAATGAATCACCTATATGAATGAAAATTTGAAAAATATATTCCATATTTTGAATAATAATAATTTATATTATCTGATATGTAAAATTAATTTTTTACCAAAATGAAAAGTGAAAATTTGAAAAATTGTTTTCCATGGCTAAGATACTAATGGATCTACATAGGGGTTAAACTAAACAATATAATTGTTAAATTGACATAAAAACTAGCCTGAAATATTTTTTTATTCAATATTTAGAATCTATAATGTCTACTTTTCGTTATTACTTCATTGTAGACCCTTTTGGATTCATAAAAACATGGGTACACCTTTTTTAAAAAAAATTTACATGTGTGCCACTCACCTCACTTATAAAAGTACACCATATATCCTCTCTTATTCTCACCTTCAAATCCATTATTTTTAAAAAACCAACCCAAATAACATTAAATAACTCAACCCATAATATTTTCTGTCTTATTTTGGGATGAAATCCAACCATGGAAGGATTTTGTTGCAATCCAATGAAGGTTGCCCATAGAAGTTGTACCATTCTTCAACGAGCAGCTTTATATTATTTCTTACTCCAATTCCATAATTTTTTATTAAAAATTATTATTTGACAATGTAATTATATTACATATAATAATATGTTTTTTTCAATTTCATGGGCTACAAAAATCCTCACTTTAATCAAATGTCTTACAAAAACATCATTCATGTGTATGATAGACGACCGTTATCTCACGAACCGATGCCATTCAATTTTTCCATTAACACCTCTCACATTTCAGCATGATGATATATATAATGTAAATATACTATATTTAAAAACTAATTATACCTCTATAGTAATTATTTCATAGATAATTTTTTGACTTCCCATTTTATAGGAGTTATGATAATGTCGATCATGCATGTAGCAGACTACCGCCCCATAAAGCAATATGATCTATCTTTCACTAATGATTTTCATGGAAAGTGATAAGGATATTGTTTATGAATATATGATATATTCATGAAATACTTATCATTATTAAATGATAATATATATATATCATTTTATTTTTTCCCTTTTCACTCAATGATCAATGATAACATTTTTCATGTACGTGTGGACTACTGCCTTCACAAAATGAGGTGACACTATTTTCATCACCACACCACATGGATGATATATAAAATTTTATTTAATGAAATAATATTTAATTTATGATATTATTATAATTATTTAATGATCAATTATTACTTACCTCTATTTCATAATGATCATTTAAAAGTGGAAATATTAGTCATGCATACGTATAACCTACAATCTCCATGACCATAAAATACTTCATTTATTAAATCCATATTTCATTATTTTTATTAAAAGTATAATTGATTTATAAATATTATATATATATATATATTATTATTCAAGAAATGTTGAAAATTTGAAATATTGAAAAAACAAGATATTTAATGACAAAAAACATATGAGATAACAAGGAAATTAACCCCTAAAGCAATGAAAATAATGAATTGTTATTAACGAACATGTTATAAGATATTATAAAAGGATTATATATGATAATATAAATTTAAAAATTGTTATATTAGAAGTTTATAACATGTTTAAAACCATTAAATATGAGGTTAAAACATATCCCACCAAAAGAAAGTGTTGGGTAAGGGACTTATTGTCTCTCTATTATTTTTGGGAGATGTATTCCATAATGACAACTTGTTTATTTTTTGTTGTGTATATAATTCCCCTTTTGAAATTTTATATCATTTTTATCATTATTTTATTGACATTTAACATTTAATATGATGTTATTATTTATTGGGGATTATGATTCAATATTTTACCAATGATGTAAAAGATTTGGTCTAAATTTAAATTCCATTGAGACTTATTTGTTATTATTTACCATTTCAGTTTTAAATTATGTATATATTTCCACCTTTATATTTAATATCATGATTCATTCAAACATCATGTTATTTTAAGTATCACTTTGAATCATTTTTATAGAGACCCTATCCTTTTACCCAAAATATTACATGATTTTATGAATAATTATACATCAGAATACAAGCCAAGGATCATGAAGTCTAGTGTCCTAGAAGACTAGGTACCTAAAACTAAAAAAATAAAACATTTCTTTATTTAATATTCATATTGATCTCCTAAGATCTATTGGTCTCATACATCGGTATAGTTTAACCTAAGGATAACATGAACAAAGCGGTGAGCTAAAACTCCTAGTACGGAAATAATCATAAAAATAAATATTTAACCCATTGGTTTGGAAGCATGACATAATTATATAAAAAGCTATATAATGTAATTGAACATATGGAAACATAAAATGTATAAAATGGGATCATATAATCATGGAATCATAGTAATGTGGAAGAAACATAAAAAATTAATTTAGTATGAGTTAAGGATTGTTTCACTTAGAGGAGAAGAATTCAAGGTTAACCACTAAAACCGTTGAACATGGTAGCACAAGTCAAGGTTAACCTCCAAGACCAATGCACATGGTAGCATGAGCCAGGGCTAAATAAATGACCATTGCACATAACATCTCATGAGACCCAAATTTTCCCAATGCATTGAAGTGCTATCTAAGTGCACCCATCTTTACATGTTCATGAATATACTTTCCAAACATGTAATCATATATAATCAATAATAAACATAGGGGTACCCATGTAAAGAAATGGGTATCATAATCATGTCACAAATCATAATGAATGGGAATGTCATACAAGTGTCCATAAAAGATAGGAATTATAACATAAATTGACAATAATCAGAAAAATAGGCATATATCATGGTAATTGATGTCAAAAAGAAGTGATAACATGTAAAAAGAGTATTTAATAATTTTTAGCATTAAAATATTATAGTGTAGTTTTAAAGAAAAAACTATTGAACATTTAAAATATAAATGGGAATAATATTTTGCATAAAATCCAAAGTGACAGAATAATGTTTTAAAAATAAAAACACTGGCTTTACAAAAACAATGGTGGCATAAAACATATGGTAGAGTTCATTTGAAATTGGGTACAAATTCTGGAATTTCCCTTAAAGGGGATTTCTTTTCAGGAAGTATTGAGGAGGGAAACACTTAAAAAAATTTATATCCCTAAAAGATAATTATGAATATACTTTGATACATGAGTGTGTATCATGTAAAAACATTTATAATATGTACATAAAAATAATAGATGACTTCATTTAGGTAAAAATAAATTTATAGCAACCTGATGGAATACTGGAGGTTTGGGTAGAATCTTTTACCTTAAGACTAAAGGTGATCTACACTTGATATTTATGACCTAAATACTCAAATTATGTTAATTAATTAATAATTAAAAAACATATTATTCATTTAATTGGTTTAGTGTAACCTTTTTAAGTTCATTCATAACATTTTGACGGGATAAGAGGTTCAATTTCATTCTTTTGGTCCGTTTGTTTCAGGATCTGTTTATTCATATACACGAATAGATAATCATCTAAAACAAGGATGGATTTCGATAATTTTAGTTATATTTTATTATTGAACTTATATAAAGTAACATGTTTATAAATTTAATTTGGTTACATAGTGTGATGTTGGATCATTATATAAAAATTTAATGATAACCTTTTGGGTTAATTGGTGATTTTTGATCACAAAGAACACATTTTTTTTATAAATCAAATCCATGCATACAAAAATATTCTCTAAGAATAGATGATACATAATAAATATATTATAGTCTAGTATAACCATAATAATGGTTTCATGACTAGAATTTAGGATGGTAATAGAAATTGAAAACCCATTATCCTTGCATGTGGTAAATTTACACATCTCAGATGGTCTTTTTTCTACTTATATAAAAAAGGTTAAAAGAGATAAGATAATAACATATTTTATTATCATAATAATATTACAGAACATGTTAGGTACTAGAGTTTTCATAGCATTTTTATGATTAAAGTTATGTATAGAAAAGATAACAAAGGAACTTGAAATGAAAGTAAAAAACCAGAAAGAGGAACATACCTCTTGAATTAATCTTCCTTAAGATATTTTTATGGGAAGAATAGTTAGTATTTTTAGGATAAAAATGGATTATGGATGTGTGGTAGGTTCTCTTAGAGTTACTTGATTATAAATTAGGAATGGAAAAAGGCTTTAGAGGAGTGAAGAGAAGAGGGGAGTGTGGGAGGTTTTTATAGTGGAGCAAAGGTGTAACACCCCAAGAATTCATAGTGTGTTATTTCATCAAAATAATTCAATAACTTGAACTACACGCAACACCGAGTTCAATTACACCATGACTTACCAAACAAGCCGTTCAAAATAGGTAATGAATAGTATTAACTATATTTTAATCTTTATATAATCCTTAGAATTTTAGAATCCATATTATGAGTTTCTTAGACATAATGTAAGAATAAATTCATTTTCAGTATTACACTTTTACAAACTTTTAATGGTGAACCCTTTTTAAATAAAATATTTTAAAATTTTCGAGTAAATGTGGACATCAAAAAAAAATTTAAAATGAAACATCCTAGGCTTCCACGGTACACTTTCCATTGAATAATACAGTAGTGTGTGTTGTACGCAACTTCGAGTTCTAACACACACCACAACCAATCAAACTAGCCGTTATGAATAGTAATACCTAATTTTTGAAATTATATATATTATATATTTCAAAATGGACTTCATTTTTGGATTCGGAATATCTAATTTAGCCTAAGGTGAAATTTTGGTACATTTCAGATAACTTTAATATTTTGATGAAGAGTGAAAATTACTAAATTTTAATTAAAAACAACTTTTTTAATCAAAATAATTAATAGTGATAAATTATGAATTTCAGTAGTTTTAAAGATTATTTAGAATATATTTGTACCATTTAATATAACTTTGGACATTGGACATAATTTTACAATTAAACCAAACATAAACAAGTGTCAATCTATTGATAGTTATTATCTCTTAAAAACACGCTTTTTGTTTTGACATCGGGAATTAATTTTAAATTAATTTCTTCCACTTCTGTGTTTTGAATTTAGAAAAGTGGATTCCATATTTGGAATTAGGATGTTAAAATTTAGTAAATAGGTAACTTTTATTTTTAGACATTTTGAATAATTACTGCGGTAAATATTTTATTTACCATGGTTAAGGGTAAATCCGGTAAATAAGGGTTAAAAATAATATTATAATAATACTAAATTACCTTAAAACGTGTCCTAGCCTTATTGGTTGATACATGTTCGGACATAGGCATATTTGGGTCGATTTTAGGACCCCATAGTGCCACTTGTAGGTGATAGGGAGACTTTATTTTAATTAAGTTAAAATGAATACAAAAATGACACAAGCATATATCCTTTAGAAAAACAATTATTACATAGGGTTATATATGTTGGATTTTAGATTATAAATATTTATTAGAAAGATAAACATATTTACTACATAATTATGTTTTATTTATAATTTTTAGACGTTAAATAATTTAATTTATTTATGACACAATGATGATGCAGTAATTACTATAATAGTGAAAAATCAAAATAATTGATATAATAAATACCCAAATAAATATAAAATCAAAATTTTAATGAATTACACTAATTTTATAGAATAATATGATATATTAGGATTGATTTAATTAACTTTTTTCGAATTAATCATTCTGTTATGAGTTTCACAAAAATCAACGATTGAATAGTGTCAAAATTGACATAAAAGAATTTTTAAAACAAATATTATATTATTAATTGATATTAAATTTATAAAAATCTAAGGTTTGGCCAAGAGACTTATATCATGATAGGTGTATCATTAATGGACCACTTGGGGGACTCTTGGATGTCTATGGTATGTTTATTAACCATATAATATAAAAATACAAAGAGACATTATAAAAGTGAAACTAATTAACTTAGAGTTAATACTTAAAGATAAGGTTAATATAAGTACCCAAACCTGTATAAATTCTATTGGTTGAGTTGTTTTCGACCTATCCCCACCTTAACCTTTGAATAATCAACTTTGGAGCCATTAGAAACCGAATATGAATTTAATGTAAACTAATATTTCTAGCTTTTCCAAAGGTGCCCCCGCCCCTCTTATAAAAGGGCACTCTTCCTTCCCATTTCGTCACACCTTCAAATCCTTTTGGTTCGGCAAAACTCTGACAAAATACTATCCCAACATCCCTCACTACAACCTAGAGGCCTTAGTTTGATCAGAAAGCCAACCAAAGAGCCCTTTTGATCAAATCAAAAGGAAGAACCTGAATAAGAGGTAATGTTTTCACCACCCCTTTTCAAATTCCTTTCTTCTTCCACTTCTTCTTTCTTTGTTATTAACATTCTAAAATAATAACTCCAGTATCTTATATATACTATGATTTTATTATAAATATGGTACTACCATATTCAGTATTCTATCCACCCTTTGAGTAACATGTCACCATACGTGCGTACGTACGGTTTACCGTCTCCACGTCGTGGTGTAATTGTTATTCAATATATTATTATTTGGATGGGTATAATAATGATGTGTAACTCATGTAAATAATAAATAAAACATGTTAATGATTCTTTATATACGATATACCACCCATTTATATATTATTTTAATATCAAAAGAATGATATTGTCGCGCGTACGTATGTACGGACTAGAGTCTCCACGAACGCGATGAGATTCATTCTCCATCGTATCCATTAATGTATAATTATCATTTAATGATTTAAAAATGATGTTTAAGGACTTGATATCATTCTGGATATGAATAAGATACAACCTATCGATAACAAACACGGCTTATGTAACAAAACATATAAAAGAAAATGAGTAAGTTAACACCCAAAACGACGATAATTAAAAGATATTATTAAAAAATCAATGTTAAAAGATCATATATGATATCATATAAATATATATGATTATTGAATAAATTAATAACAATTATTTCACCATTATACAGGAGGTTAACCTACCCCAACCAAGGAAAAGTACAAGGTAAGGGGTTTTCATCTCACTTCTTATTCCCGTGAGATTCATGCCATACTGCCACCATTACCTTTTGTGTAGTGTATGTACTGCCCATAATTATATTCTTTGTGTAATAAACTTTAATGTATGTGTATTTACATATTCATTGTATGATACCTCTTTCATGGGTTGTATGTTTTGTAAGTTACCAAATTGGTAAGGGTTTATTTCACAATCTCTTCATTATCCGAGGTTGTTTATACGCAATTATCTACTGGGATCTCCTTATCATCCACATCCATGTTTCTTCGAAATGTATTTCAAAACATTTTTACTATTTACAAGAATATGGGTTAAAGTCATTTATACCCTTATTTGACTTTTTATAAGTGGTTTATAAAGGAATATTTCCGTCGTTTTCCAAACAAGGTGCTTTTTAACCTTTTCGACAGAATTAAGGTAATAATGTATTTTTAACTTATATGGCGGGTGCGGTTATTTTCCGCCATTAAAAAATCGTCAAAGCTTCCCTTACAAGATTATAAGAATATTTTCAAATGGAATGTATTATTTTATAATTATGTTACTTTTAGAATGATTAAAAAAATATATTTCTCTAAAATAGTTTTGATTTAATCTATGTCCACATCCTTTGAGGGATTTTAAGCTTATTTGAAGTTGATTTATTATGATACAAAACATCCATATTTTATAGAAGGTTTTGTGATATTTTTGACTGTGGATAAGTTATTCTTATGTCACTCATGGTTTTTGTTTAATGTATTGACATTCCATAAGTTATTTTTAATCCGAATTTTTATGTTATATTTCAACCTTTCATTCAGATGAATGTGTTAGACAAGTATGTTCTGGGTTGGGGACCGGTAAAAGTAAGCCCTCCGGTTTGGTCTCCGGTTATTAGAGGAACTCCGGTTTGGTCTGCGGTTATTAGAGGTACTCCGGGTTGGTGTCCGGTTATTAGAGGCACTCCGGGATGGGTTCCGGTTACAGTTAGCCCCAAGGTCTTGGGACGAGGCCTTGACAAAGAAATTAAAGTTCATCATTATGCATTCCATCATTATGAAAGTTGTTATTGATTTTTCATGTGATTATTCGATTAGTAGAATATCCATGTGAATAAGTAAATGGCATTATTTCATTTTATTTATGCCATACTATGTTGAAATTTCAAGTTTGAAAGGCTTTTGTTTTAGTTATACATTGCCTTAAATGTTTATTCTTATTTATGAAAGTTTTTCGCTATATTGTTATCCTTATAGGGCATTTGAGCTCACCCCTTTTCTATGTTTTATTTTTTCCCAGGAAGTGAAGAAGTAAATTATGAATGACCCGCATGGATATTATGTGGGGATTTTAGTGTGGATTATGGAGACAATATGTTGTTGTAGTAGTTTTTCATTTTATGATGTAATGTAAGACTTATGAATATATCTAGTGTTTCCAAGTCTACTAAACCAATCGGTCTTTCGAGATTTGATCTTTCTTGTGATCATGCCAATGTTATGTAATAATGCACCGACTCTGGGTAACTAGGGTCGGGGCGTTACAGTTGGTATCAGAGAAAGTTTAGTACAAACCTTGGAAGCTAGATTTAGATAAAATCTGATTAGAGAACGTAGACCTAAGATGAACTTTGAGGATTAGTATAGAAGAACTTCCTAGAATTTTGGTATTGTAGAGATTTTGTGAGTTTTCCAAGAAATGCATCCCTGTCTGGATACGAGCAGGTAGAGGCAGCTCTGGCACAGATGTACCTAGGGGTAAAACCTGAAAACAACGCTTCGAGCTAGACTCGAGCGGGAACTGGTGCACGACAACAGGCCTTGCTGCACTCTTGGTTACGACAATCCCGGGGGATATGCTTAAGATAACTCTCATTTTCTTTACAAATCATTATGAAGGGTTTATGAGTATATACTTCCTCAAAATAGACATTTTTATGATTATGTAATATATCCATAAACTATTTAATTTATGTTATGTGTTTCACAAGTTTGGGATTAGGTATTGTTATTCATAAACTAATCTAGTGTATTCCATTGTTTAGAAATGGTGCCTAGTAGAAGGAATGAGAACTCCAGCAATGCACATGATACAAAGAGAAAGAAGGATCATATATTTCATGGTCTTAAGCCAGAATTTATAAGAGAAATAGTCTCGCATGTATTATCATCATATGAAGAAATAACATCATGTGTTGATAAGATATGTAAAGAGTTTACCGAGTCCTATGGTTTTTAAGGGAAGCAAGAGAAGAAAAGGATGGAAGAGAGAAAGATGGATAAAGGGAAGAGGAAAAAGGTGAATTTTCCCATATGTGATAACTGTGGGAAGAAACACCCTAGAACTTGCCTGAAAGGAATGGGAGTTTGTTATAAGTGTGAAGGAAAAGGGCACAAAGTACGTGACTGAAAGGGTAAGAAAATGGTTTCAAATGTACAATTATTCATTTCCAAGGAGTTTGGACACTATGCGAACCTATGTACCAGTCATCAGACTATGCCGCAAATGATGCTATTGGATAATAATTAAGTTATGTTACTACCATAGATAAAGAGGAATGACTAGATTTCTTATGTTGATTATGTCATTTGAGTGTTGTATAAACAATGTACTTGTTATAATAATTATGGAGTATATAAGGATTGTACTACAGTACTGTTTCATTAAGGACTTGAGATTGTGTGGAACAAAGAAAAGTGACTCAATAGCAGGATAAATTTTTGGAAAATATATGGTTGAGATAATGATAAACCATAATATAGTTCTGATACCGAGGTAGTGATTTTGGAATAATACATGATTGATTTGGATAAATTATATTGGATATTATTGACTACCTTGAAACTGAGTAATGATTTGTATATTCCATCATTGTTGGGGTTTATAACATTTTTGGATTGAAGGAGTATATCTATTATTCTGTAAGGAATAAGGGATCATGAATGTAATCAATAAGGTTTTATGGTAATTCAGGATGTTACAGTGTTTTAAAAGAATACATCATAAAGGTGTTCACATGTTATTACGTGGAAAAAGGATCTTTATTATGTTTACCTTCCTTATAAATTTTGGACTGAAGTATTTTGGATAGTTCTATTTTGGATTATTTTGGATTTCCATAAAAGGACATCCCGGAGGTCGGGCGGCAACCCATCGCGTCCGGCAAGGCCGCGAGACTTGAACCCACAACCGAAGGGCGACAAGGGTGTATCACCTACCACTGGCCCACGAGATGTCCTGGATTAAATAATGTAGTTTTTATTAAAAGATCTTGTAGATGAATTATAAATTTGTTTATTTTGGAACCCTATACGAATAGTGTAAATAGAATTTTTTTACGTTCTATTATCTTTTACAGTGAAAGATGAGTTTGTGGTAGAAATTTATTAATGGATAAAACTATAATTATAAAGTAAGTATATCTCCTTATGATCTTAGCCAATCTCATAAATAAATTCCTCAACATTAAGAAAAGGAACTTAGAACAAAAATGTTGTCCTAGATGGTACCTTAAATCATCACTAATTTATGGCTTTGGGATTATTGGCCTTTTCATAGCCATGTTCTCTACCACTCTCTATCAGATAATTGATGGTTAGATTTTTCTTCCATATCCATATTTTCCTACATGGAACCATAGTATGTTTTATTTTCGGTAATCTTCAAACTTTCCACCCTTTATTTTAAATAGAGGCCTCAATAATTCATTTTTTGTTGTGGGATTTCAACTAAGATATTTTGAAACATCAAAAATGTGTTATCCTAATACCCTATGTTTTGTTGAACCGATGGTATTTCAAATCATCATAGAATGATGAATTTAAGGACCTCAATTTTACACTTGTTTTTGATTGATGACCTCAATCACTACCTATAAATATTTACGTTTTTCCTCCAATTATATGTCTCTAATTGGCACCAATGTTCTCCTAATTGAGATCATAATTTGGTGGTGACCCTTTGATTTCTCTTTTCCTCATATTAAGACTAAATTTTAGTAACCCAATTTCCGATGTGGGTTTTCCCACAAATATATTTTCTATTTTCAACCTTTTATTTTTGAAGAACAATTTCAAATTGCGAGGACGCAATTTATTGAAGGAAGGGAGAATGTAACACCCCAAGAATTCATAGAGTGTTATTTCTTCAAAATAATTCAATTACTTTCCCTACACGCAACACCGAGTTCAATTACACCATGACTTACCAAACAAGACGTTCAAAAGAGGTTATGAATAGTATTAACTAAATTTTAAACTTTATATAATCCTTATAATTTTAGAATCCATATTATGAGTTTCTTAGACATAATGTAAGAACAAATTCATTTTCAGTATTGCACTTTTACCAACTTTTAACGTTGAACCCTTTTTAAATAAAATATTTTAAACTTTTTGACTAAATGGGGACATGAAAAAAAATTAAAATGAAACATCCCAGGCTTCCACGGTACGCTTTCCATTGAATAATACAGTAGCGTGTGTTGTACGCAACTTCGAGTTCTTACACACATCGCAACCTATAAAACTAGCCGTTATGAATAGTAATACCTAATTTTTGAAATTATATATATTTTATATTTCAAAATGGACTTCATTTTTGGATTCGGAATAATGAATTTAGCCTAAGGTGAAATTTTGGTACTTTTCGGATAACTTTAATATTTTGATCAATAGTGAAAATTACTAAATTTTAATTAAAAACAACTTTTTTAATAAAAATAATTAATAGTGATAAATTATGAATTTGAGTGGTTTTAAAGTATATTTAGAATATATTTTTACCATTTAATATAACTTTGGTCATTGGACATAATTTTACAATTAAACCAAACATAAACAAGTGTCAATCTTTTGATAGTTATTATCTCTTAAAAACACGCTTTTTGTTTTGACAGCGGGAATTAATTTTAAATTAATTTCTGCCACTTCTGTGTATTGAATTTAGAAAAATGGATTCCATATTTGGAATTCGGATGTTCAAATTGTGTAAATAGGTAACTTTTATTTTTAGACATTTTGAATAATTACTGCGGTAAATATTTTATTTATCATGGTTAAGGGTAAATCCGGTAAATAAGGGTAAACAATAATATTATAATAATACTAAATTACCCTAAAATGTGTCCTAGACTTATTGGTTGATACATGTTCGGACATAGGCATATTTGGGTCGATTTTGGGACCCCATGGTGCCACTTGTAGGTGATAGGGACACTTTATTTTAATTAAGTTAAAATGAATATAAAAATGACACAATCATAAATCCTTTAGTAAAACAATTTGGAAATAGGGTTATATATGTTGGATTTTGAATTATAAATATTAATTAGAAATATAAAAAGATTTCCTAAATAATTATATTTTACTTATAATTTTTAGACATTAAATAATTTAATTTATTTATGACACAATGATGATGCAGTAATTACTATAATAGTGAAAAATCAAAATAATTGATATTATAAATACCCAAATAAATATAATATGAAACTTTTAATGAATTACACTAATTTTATAGGATAATATGATATATTAGTATTGCTTTAATTAAATTTTTTTGAAGTAATCATTCTGTTATGAGTTTCAAAAAAATAAACTATTGAATAGTGTTAAAATTGACATAAAAGAGTTTTTAAAACAAATATTATATTATTAATTGATATTAAATTCCTAAAAATCTAAGGTTCGGGAAAGAGACTTATATCATGATAGGTGTATCATTAATGGAACACTTGGGGGTCTCTTGGATGTATATGGTAAGTTTATTAACCATATAATATAAAAATACAAAGAGACACTGTAAAAGTGAAACTAATTAACTTAGAGTTAATACTTAAAGATAAGGTTAATATAAGTACTCAAACCTGTCTAAATTATATTTTTTGAGTTGTTTTCGACCAATCCCCACATTAAACTTTGAATAATCAACTTTGGAGCCATTATAAACCGAATATGAATTTAATATAAACTAATATTTCTAGCTTTTCCAAAGGTTCCCCTCACCCCTCTTATAAAAGGGCACTCTTCCTTCCCATTTCTTCACACCTTACAAGCCTTTTGGTTCGGCCAAACTCTTCCCAAATACTCTCCCAACATCCCTCAATACAACCTAGAGGCCTTAGTTTTATCAGAAATCCAACCTAAGGTGCCCTTTTGATAAAATCAAAAGGAAGAACCTGAAGAAGAGGTAATGGTTTCACCACCCCTTTTCAAGTTCCTTTCTTCTTCCACTTCTTCTTTCTTTGTTATTACCATTATAAAATAATAAATCCAGTATCTTATATATACTGTGATTTTATTATAAATATGGTACAAACATATTCAGTATTCTATCCACCCTTTGAATAACATGTCACCATACGTGCGTATGTACGGCTTACCGTCTCCACGTCGTGGTGTAATTGTTATTCAATATATTATTATTTGGATGGGTATAATAATGATGTGTAACTCATGTAAATAATAAATATTACATTTTAATGATTCTCTATATATGATATACCATCCATTTATATATTATTTTAATATCAAAAGAATGATATTGTCGCTCGTGCGTACGTACGAACTACCGTCTCCACGAACACGATGAGATTAATTCTCCATCGTATCTATTAAAGTATAATTATCATTTGATGATTTAAAAATGATGTTTAAGGACTTGATATCATTCTGGATATGAATAAGACACAACCTATCGATAACAAACACGGCTTATGTAACAAAACATATAAAAGAAAATGAGTAAGTTAACACCCGAAACGACTATAATTAAAAGATATTATTAACAAATCAATGTTAAAAGATCATATATGATATCATATTAATATATATGATTCTTGAATAATTTAACAACAATTATTTCACCATTATACAGGAGGTTAACCTACCCCAACCAAGGAAAAGTACAAGGTAAGGGGTTTTCATCTCACTCCTTATTCCCGTGAGATTCATGCCATATTGCCACCATTACCTTTTGTGTGGTGTATGTACTGCCCATAATTATATTATTTGTGTAATACACTTTAATTTATGTGTAGTTACATATTAATTTTATGATACCTCTTTCATGGGTTGTATGTTTCGTAAGTTACCAAATTGGTAAGGGTTTATTTCACAATCTCTTCATTATCCGAGGTTGTTTATATGCAATTATCTACTGGGATCTCTTTATCATCCACATCGATGTTTCTTCAAAATGTATTTCAAAACATTTTTACTATTTACAAGAATATGGGTTAAAGTCATTTATACCCTTATTTGACTTTTTATAAGTGGTTTATAAAGGAATATTTCTGTCGTTTTCCAAACAAGGTGCCTTTTAACCTTTTCGACAGAATTAAGGTAATAATGTATTTTTAACTTATATGGCGGGTGCGGTTATTTTCCGCCATTAAAAAATCGTCGAAGCATCCCTTACAAGATTATAAGAATATTTTCAAATTGAATGTATTATTTTATTATTATGTTACTTTTAGAATGATTAAAAAAAATATATTTTTCTAAAATAGTTTTGATTTAATCTATGTCCACATCCTTTGATGGATTTTAAGCTTATTTGAAGTTGATTTATTATGATACAAAACATCCATATTTTATAGAAGGTTTTGTGATATTTTTGACTGTGGATAAGTTATTCTTATGTCACTCATGGTTTCTGTTTAAAGTATTGACATATCATAAGTTATTTTTAATCTGAATTTTTATGTTATATTTCAACCTTTCATTCAGATGAATGTGTTAGACAAGTATGTTCCGGGTTGGGGACCGGTAAAAGTAAGCCCTCCGGTTTGGTCTCCGGTTATTAGAGGAACTCCGGTTTGGTCTCCGGTTATTAGAGGTACTCCGGGTTGGTGTCCGGTTATTAGAGGCACTCCGGGTTGGGATCCGATTACAGTTAGCCCTAAGGTCTTGGGACGAGGCCTTGACAAAGAAATTAAAGTTCAGCATTATGCATTCCATCATTATGAAAGTGGTTATTGATTTTGCATGTGATTATTTGATTAGTAGAATATCCATGTGAATAAGTAAATGGCATTATTTAATTTTATTTATGCCATACTATGTTGAAATTTCAAGTTTGAATGGCTTTTGTTTTAGTTATACATTGCCTTAAATGTTTATTCTTATTTATGAACGTTTCTGATATATTGTTATCCTTACTGGGCATTTGAGCTCACCCCTTTTCTATGTTTTATTTTTTCCCAGGAAGTGAAGAAGTAAATTATGAATGACCTGAAGGGATATTATGTGGGGATATGAGTGCGGATTATGGAGACAATATGTTGTTGTAGTAGTATTTCATTTTATGATGTAATGTAAGACTTATGAATATATCTAGTGTTTCCAAGGATACTAAACCAATCGGTCTTTAGAGATTTGATCTTTCTTGTGATCATTCCAATGTTATGTAATAATGCACCGACTCTGGGTAACTAGGGTCGGGGCGTTACAAAAGGAGGGTTTTCATAATATTTTAATCAATGGATTATTATTTTTTCATAAGACAATAAACAGTGATGAATACATGAACATATAATTTAATATGTTCATGTGAGTTCTAACCAATGGCCATTTACATAATCCATGACTCATGCATGATGAAAAAATTTATTTATTTATCATTTATTATAAATTTTCATTTTTCTTACTATTTAAAAAATAATGTATTTTAAAAAAATCCCAAATAATTATTCAAACCATTTTTTGATTCCTATAATCCAAGTAATTAATATAATTTTAAAAAATAATTTTCAAATAGGATAAATTTAATTTTTAATTAAAATCAAAATTTACTTGAAAATGCATATTTTAAAACTAAAATTGATTTTATAATGTTTTAAAAAATCACATAAGGTCTAATAAAATTATATTAAAACTATAAGGAATAAATTTTTTAATTCATGAACACCTTCTTTAAAAATATTATTTTTAATAATTAATTAATTATAATTAATTATTTATGAATTATAAAAAAATTAATACTTTTAAAGTGGTCATTTTATCACTTATAAGATGACTAAATTTTATTCATACATTCAAGTGTGAGATTACAATTCTTTTGGATGACTTAAAATTCATTAGGGGCATATTAATATTCATAATGGTAGGTTAATATTGATAAGTGTAGGTTATTATTCACAAAAAAAATTAGGTTTGTTCCGTCAGACCCCAAAAATAACCCTGAACTATACTGTGCATGTTAGAGTTTTGAAATTCAAGAGACAGAAGTGGAAAAATTATGTTTAATTATCAAAAATTATTTATTTTGATGATATTCTATTTTGTTTCCTAATGTGATTATACTATAAGTTATAATTATAAGAATGCAATTCCATTAATAAAGTATTGGTTCGTTACATTCTTATCCCCTTATGAAATTTCATGCACAAATTTTTGTTTTACATTCTAAGCCAGAAACATTTGTGGCTACTTTTCTTTCATTTCTTCCTCTAATTACCATGTTTCTTTTTCGTAATTATATTTCCACTATATTAACTAGACAAGGGGAGTAGTATTTCCTTGTATAAATTTATCTCATGATCCATGATCTTCACTGAATGCTCCACGTAAGAAAGATTAGCATCCAACTATACCACCTATGAAGAGAGTACATATGAAGGTTCATGATTGAACTTTATTAAGAGGGATATATAGAAGACATCGTGTAATTTAGACGTGGTAGTAGGAATTTATAGTCGATAGGCCACATATCCAATAAAATCAATAATCATGAAGGGGATGATTTACCTGGGACATAGCTTTCCTTTCATCCCAAATCTATTAACCTTCTTCCATAGAGATATGCAGAGAAATACCATGTCTCCATCTTTGAACTGAAGGTATCATCCCTGATTTTCTATATAACTCTTTTGTTAACATTTAGTTGCCTTTATGTTTTACTGAATGGTTTTCACCTTCGCAATATCTTCGACTATTTTAGGTCGTAGAAGATTTTTCTCACCAACTTCATCCCAACACACTAGTGTTTTGCACCTTTTCTCATAAAGGGATTAATATGCTTCCATTACAATTCTTGAGAAGAAATTATTGTTTTTGGATAATTTGACCATTGGGAGATGTTGGTCCTATCATAATTTGAAGTCTAAAACATGATATCAACATATCTCCTAATGTCAGTATAGTTCGCTCAGATTGGACTTTATTTTGCGGATGTAGGTCGTGCTGATGTTCAACTCAGTGACTATAGCATGTTGGAGACTTTTCCAGAACATTGAGGTGGATCTTGGTTCTATTTTAGATCCAATATTAAATGGTACTCCATTTGGCCTTACCACCTATTTGATATATATCCATGCATTTTTATCCAATGATAAGTGATCTTGTATTATGATAAAGTGACCTGTCTTTTTAAGACAATCCACAATGACCCATATAACATTGTTTCCTCTAGATATCCTTGAAAGTCTAGTGAAAAATTCTATGGTAAAGTTCTATCACTTCCATGTTGGTATAGGTAGTGGTCTCAACATCCCCTTATACTTTTTCCTCATAGTCTTCACTTGATGAAATAGTAGGCACATTGATGTATATTTGATAATCTCCTTCTTCATATTGTCCCACCAAAAGTTCTCTTAGAGATCCCAATATATCTTTGTTCTCCATAGGGGAATAGAGAAGGTTGATATATGTGCGTCATTCATAAGATCCTTCTTTATCTCTCAACTATATGGTACACATAATAAAGACTTAAATATTACTACTCCTTCAAAAATAATGAATTATAAGTATTTTCCATTTCAAAAAGCTTCCACGCTTTTCATAATTTCCATATATTTTTTCGAGAATCCTACATTTTCATAGTAAGAGAAGGTTGAACAACCATTTGATAAAAAATTTACGATGTTCCTACCTTAATGATTCGCATGTAGATTCTCTACAAATTCAAGAAGATTAGATACCTCTCAAGTCTCATAATTTATAATGAACCAAGATCTTTTCCACTTATAACATCTTCTACGTAATTTAACTTACCAGAATGGTAGTGGATTGAGAAGTCATAATCGTTGATGAGATCTAACCATCTCAACTGGTGCATAATAAATAAATTTCTATTTAAATATATATTTCAGACTCTTGTGATAGTATATATCCCAAAAATATACCCATAGAGATAATGTATCCATATTATCAACACAAAGATCACAATTGCCAACTCCAGATCATGCATATGATAGTTTCTCTCACATGTTTTCAGATACCTTGAGGTGTAAGATATCACTTTATAATTTTTCATCAGAACACAACCTAATATATTCTTTGAAGAATCATATTACATTAAAAATATTTCTAATATTTTTGGGAGTGTGATTACTGGCGTTGTGAGAATACACTTAAACTCCATAAAATATTCTTTGCATTATTGAGTCTTGACAAAAAAATACTCCCTTCTGTGTCAGCATGGTCATGAGGTTCAGAAACATGAAAAGTTATTCCGAAATCATCGATAATATCTAGTTAGACCTATAATTCTACAAATCTCCATTATAGATGTTATCATGGACCACTCTTCAATTGCCTTTGTATTGGAAGGGTCTACATAAATCTGTTTTCAATTGACAACATGCCACAAGGATGATACTTCCTCCATAAAGGACTATCATTTAATATACTTTACAAACAACTTCTCCATTTTCAAATTCATTCATACAGTATTCAAATTATACTAATGTTCCTCATTTCCCTTGTAGTATATCATAATATCATTAATAAAGGCTACAAAAAAGTTGTCGAGGTAATCTCTAAAGACTCTATTCATTAAATAAAAGAAATTTTTTGGAACATTAGTGTGTCCGAAGGGAATCACTATGAATTCATTGTGTCAATACTTCAATGGAAATGTAGTGTTGGGAATATCTTTATTACAAACCATTAATTGGTAATATCCTAACTAAAGGTCCACCTAAGAGAAATATCTGGCCCCACATTACTGATCAAACAAGTCAACTATCCATGAAAATAAATTATTATTCTGTATCATGATTCTATTGCGCTCACTATAATCAATGTATAGGTTTATTGAACCACCCTTTTTTGGAAGAAGCGGACTGGCGCTCCCCACAGTGAAGCACTTGGGCATATAAAACCCTTATCCAAATTATCCATTAACAGCTTATTCAGCTCTTCCATTTTTACAGTGTCCATTCTATAAGGTGTATTTTATATAGTCATAGATCAAGGAATATGTTCTATTGGGAAGTCAACCTCTCGGTTAGGATGAAGACTAAACAACTATTCAAGGAATAAATCCATGTAATCTCTCATGATGTTCATGTATTCAATGAATATTATCTTTTTTTTCTCAATCATTTGGTCTAGATGTCCTTTCCAAGAAATTAGTAATATCCACATGTGAAACCATGATTCTAAAGAATATTATTCTTCCTCCATATACATTTATTGAAATGGGGGATGATTCGGGATGTGCAGAGTGATCTCCCTTTCCATAAAGTTGATGCTGGATTTGTATAAAGACAGCCAATCCAGGCCCAAGATAGCATTGAAATACACTAAATGAAGTATGATGAATTTTTCTGGGAGGTTCAGTCCACAAATTATAATATGGTGGAGTAATATAATATAGATCAAATGATTTCCCAATTTACTATTCTCACAGATAACTCAACCTACAAATATTGAGGTTGTTTTTGAATAGTTATACTAAACTTGAAAGATAGGAAAGAATGCATAGAACTAGAATCAAATAGTATGTTTACTATTATTGAATGAATATCTAGTGTATCTGTCACCACATAGTTGTCCAGATCCACCACAATAGTAGTGATAGAATATGGCATTCCATGTTTCTGTAGAGGTTGTTGTTGATTTCCTCTGACAACCTTTGGCTTAGAGAAATTGTTCTTATAATTACCATTATCCTTACATTTGTAACACTGTACTATATGTTATGCATTGACCTGAACCTTCCATTCCTCATCCACATTAGTGGGATTCTTCGTATCCTTCCTGTAGTACATAGCCATATGTCCCATTATTCCACATTTCAAACAATTCATGGTTTACTTTAGACATTTACCAGAATGGTTCTTCAAACAATTTTGACACAAGGGATGTTTGACCTTCTTTCCATCATGGGATTTATTTTCTGAACAACCCATATTATATTTCATTTTATTATTTTGGTCATTCGGCCCATGAGACCAATCAGAGTCTGCAATTTCAATTTCATCCTTGAAGGAACAACAGAAAATCTAATCATAACTGTTGAAGTAATGAATAACCAATTCTTTTGTAGACTCATCTTCAATCTTCTAAATAAGTCATCCACCTATATTTTAGTGTTCATAAAAAAGCTGGATGTGTTTCTTGAAATCCTCATGAATTTTTCTTTGTAAACCCGGATGGACGTATCTTCCATCTTCTTGAGTCCGAGGAACTGTCTTTACATCATGAGGTAGAGGGTTCAGGGAAAATATTTATTGAAACACATTTTCTTGAATTGTTCAGAATACATTGAATAAATTTCCTCTTGGGTCTTAATATTCTTGATTAGTTTCCACCACTGACTGGCTTCCCCATCAAAACCATATACCGCCAGTTTGAATTTTTATTGTTTTGAGCACTAGAGGATATAAAATAACTATTCAATAGAGTTATCAACTATTTTTTGAGGAGGGGATTAGAAGATCCACTAATAATGAGGTGATTTTTCCGTATGAATTATTCAACAACATGCTCTTTACTTAGAAGAGGAGTGTGTTCCACATGATTCAAGTTATAATTAATAACTTGAGCCCACTGAGAAAGTACTTTCTAGATGTTTTGAGCACTCATTCCCATCACATATAAAAAATAATTAGGGAAA
Organism: Viscum album; assembly: GCA_963277665.1. Taxonomy (NCBI): domain Eukaryota; kingdom Viridiplantae; phylum Streptophyta; class Magnoliopsida; order Santalales; family Viscaceae; genus Viscum; species Viscum album. Next base: position 472,359,744 of record OY728132.1, read on the forward strand.
TCTTTACATTCTATATCCCATTGATTATTGGAATGTGTTCTTGTATTTCCTACCATTAACTATGAAAATGAATGTATAATCAAGGGGCTTTAATACATTTCTAATAATCATAAAGGAAACTTTGAACCTAAAAGGATAAAATTATAAAGGATAAGTATATCCTAACTTGTTATTTCCTATGTTTAAATCTAGGTTATCCATGATTTATTTCATAATTAATATTCTTATGGTTCTTTTCTGTACCCTTAATAATGGTTCATACTAAAATTTTGAATTTACCAAAGCATATCCTCTAAGAATGTCAAACTAGGAGTGTAGTAAGTCCTATTTTCATGCACGAGTTCCCATTCACGTAGAGCTCACTGCAGTGTTTTCCGGTTTTACCCCTAGATATATATATTCTAGAGCCACATCCACTTGATCTTATCCAGACAGGGATATATTTTCATGATAAACTAGTTACTCTATACTAACCAAAAATTAGGGATGGTATGTTATTCTTTGTCTCATACTTAAGATTTTTACTAAAGGTCTCTACTCTTAATCTCCACAAATAACTAGACCATCCTCTAATACCCACTATAGTGAGCCCATACATTTTCACATAACATTACATGATTTTTTGCACAATTATATATCAGAATACATTCCAAGGAATGTCGATTCTAGTGTATTTTATGAATACGTACATAGACCAGAAATAATGAAATATATATTTATTTAATTTTCATATAGAGAGCCTAACTTCAATGGTGATCACACATCAGTATAGGATAACCTAGGGATAACATGAGAAAAATGGAGAACTAAAAATCCTAAAAAGGGAATAATCATAAGAATAAAGATTTAGCACATTGGTTAGGAAACATGACACAATGATATTAAAATTTATATAACATAATTGAACATATGGAACCATAACATGTGTAAATTGGGATCATATAAACATGGAATCATAGTAATGTGACAGCAACCTAAAACAAAACTTTAGCATGATACAAGGCTTGTTTTATTTAGAGGAGAAAAAGTCATGGTTAACCCCCAAGACCATTTCACAAGGAAGCACAAGTCAAGGCTAACCACCATGAATGTTTCAACTGATAGCATGAGCCAAGGATAGCCGCCAAGATAGTTGCACATAAAAAACCATGAGACACGACTTTACCCAATGCATTGGAGTGCTATCTGGGAGTAACCATATAATCATGTTCATTAATATGCTTTCCACAAATATAATCATACATAATTAGTCATAAACATAAGGGTACCCATGGAAAGAAATTGGTATCATAATCATGTAATAAAGCATAATCAATGGAAAAATCATACAAGTGTCCAAGAAATAAATTCATTAGATAATACTTGGATAATAATAAGATAAAATATTCATATATCATGGTATTTTATGTGAAAAATAGTTGATAACATGTAAAAAGAGTATTTAATATTTTTTATCATTAAAATATTTTAGTACGATTTTAAGGGAAAGAATAACGAGAATTTAAAATAAAAATGGGAATAAGAGTCTATATAAAAACATAAGTGATCTAAGAATGTTTTAAAAATAAAATATCTAGTTTTATAAAAACAATGGTGGATTAAAACATATGGTACAATGCACATGAAATAGGGTACGATTTCAGGAATTTTTCTTAAATGGTTTTTTTTATCGGTAAGTATTGAGGAGGGAAATACTTAAAAACATGTATTTCCTCGAAAGATAATTATGAATGGATCTTGATACATGATTTTGGATCATGTAAAAAAAATTTAGAATAATTAAATAAAAAGAACATATAAATTAATTTGGGTAAAAAGAAAAATATAACAACCTAATGGAATAATGGAGGTTCGGGTAGAATCCCTTACCTTAAGTCCGAAGGTGTTCTCCACTTGATATTAATGACCAAAATAGTAAAATTAGTTTCATTAATTAAAAATTTTATAACCTATTTTATATGTAATTGATTTAGTATATCCTTTTTATGTTTATTCATGGTATTTTTATGGCTTAAGTGGTTCAATTTCATTGTATGGGTCCGTTTATTTCATGATCAGTTTACTTATATACATGAACATATAATCATGTAAAATGAAGATGGTTGTATAGAATTGTAGTTATATTTCAATATTGAATATACAGAATATTACATGGCTGTAAATTTAATTTGGTTACTTATAGTGAAGTAGAATAATTATAAAAAATATTTAGTGATAAACTTTTGGGTTAATTAGTGTTTTTTATCACAACGAACACATTTTTTTATAAATAAAATACATGCTTAAAAAAAGATTCCAGAACCATAGATGATACATAATAAATATATTATATTCTTTTTCAACCATAATAATTGTTTCATGTCCATAATTGAAAATGTTAATAGAAATTGAAAACTCATCATCCTTGAATGTGGTAAACAAACACATCTCAGATGAATTTTTTACTATTATTGTAATAAATGGTAAAGGAGAGATGATAATAACTTATTACATTATCAAAACAAAATTCCAGTACATGTATGGTGATAGAAGTTTCATAAAACTTGGAAGAGGATAGTTAATGATTTAAAATAAAACAAATGAACTTGAAAAAAAGTAAAAGAATCGAAAAAGAGGAATTTACCTCTTGAATTAGTGTTCATTGAGAGCCTCTTAATGGGAGAGGATTTTGTCTTTTGAGGAGAAAAAGGGATTCTAGAAATGGGGGAGGATTTAGGGGAGATATTTTAGTAGAATTTAGGCATGGAATAGGTCTATATGGGAGTGAAGAGAATAGGTGAGTATGGGTGATTTTTATAGTGGAGGGGAGGAGGGTTTTCTTAATATTTTAATCATTAGTTTATTATTTTTCCATAAGACAAGAAATAGTGATAACTACATGAACAAACATAGTAATATGAAAATTTGAGTTTGAAACAATGACCATTTAAATCATTCATGACTCAACAATGATGCAAATATTCATTTATTTATTATTTATCATAAATTATCATTTTATTACTATTCACCAAAAAATCACGTCTTTTAAATTTTTTTCCTGAAATTCACCTTAACATTTCTTTGATGTGTATAATCCAAAAAATAAATTCATTTTTGAAAATAATTTTCTAAATATTATTAATTCAATTTTAAATTAAAATCATAAATTATATAAAAAATATAGATTTTAAAATTATAATTGATTTTATATTGTTTAAAAAAATAATATATTGTCTTATAATGTTATCGTAAAACCAGAAGACATAAAATTGATAATTTATGAACACATTTTAGTGCAATTTTTTTTAAAAAATTAATTAATTAATTGCAATTAATTATTTATGACTTACAAAAATATCAATACTTTTATTATGGTCATTTTATCACTTATAAGCTAACTAAATTTTATTTACACATTCAAGGGTGAGATTATCAATATTTTAGAATATATACTATTCATAAGGGTCATATTACTATTCATAAAGGAATTTTATTATTCATAAGTGTGGTTACTATTCACCAAAAAAAATATGATTGTTCCGTCAGATCCCAAAAATCTCCTTACACCCAACCCTGTATGTCGGATTTTTGAAATTAAAGACACAAAAGTGGAAAAATTATGTTTAATGGTCATTGAGTATTTATAATCATGTTATTTCATTCTGATTCCTAATGTGATTAAACTATAAAGAATAATTATAATAACATATTTTCATTTAAAAAACATTGTGTCATTAAAATTTCATCCAAGGTGATTTGACTTGAAAATTACCAAGTGGAAAAATTTATTGTACAATATCACATTCTTTTATGATTGTCAACTATATCTTCAAACAAACACTTTAATGAAATAAATTTTCATTACACATTAAATTTATTCTAAATTACAATATTATTTCATGATTTATTCAATTATTTTCTAAATCATATAATAATCTTAAATATTGTGTTTACCTTAATGTTATTTGATTAATAGGGGAAATATTGATAAATATGAATCCATTACTCAGTATGGATATTTTATGATAAGGAACATTGATTCATGAATTAAATATAAAATTCTATATATTAGTAAGGATTTATATATGAATATATGGGTGGGTACCATTTATAGATTACCCCTTAATGCATCGATAGGTCTCATGTAACAAATTAGTCAGCCAAAACAGATGAGTTTTCACTTAATAGATTTAACGAATCTTGTGATAGGTATTAATGATAGAGTTATCACGTTAAAAATAAATTATTTCCAATAATTAATCATTTATTTTTTTAATAATTCAGTTATTATTATCCTTGAGATTTTCATAATGATGTTATCTCTAGATGGATTTTATTCTCATTTTACAAATTAAATGTAATGTGTTTTCAGTTATTTATCATTATATGTTGATTATGCATTATACATATATTTTAATGGAAGTTGGGTTCAATTATTTATCTTTTCATATTGATTATACATATCAATTCATGATAGATTCCAATGTACATAAACCTTTCAAAGTTATTGAGATCACCCTAATTTTTTTATTTCCCCAGGACATGATGAAGAATTATCGGAATGAGTTAAAGGATGTCAAGATTTTTCCTTTTCTATTATTTTTATTTTATATACCTATGTAAATGGGTTATCATGTTTGTATTTGGATATATAAAACAACTAAACAGATTGGTCCTTTTGGATTTGAACCTTTGTATCTATGTCGATGTAATAAAGTAAGACACTGAATTCAGGCTATTGGGGTTGGGTTCGCTATAGTTTGTATCAATGGAATATTAGTAGAAACCTTGTGAACTATATTTAGGAAAAAATACATTTGGGTTTATAACCCTATTAAATAATTGGAGGATATGTATAGAAGAATATCCCAATTTGTTTTGTAAGGAAGAGATTATGTAATTTTTCCTTGAAATACATCCTTTTTTGGATACTACAAGTGGACATGGTTCTAGAAAAAATGAACATATGGGTAATAAAATCAAATATGGTGCATTGAGATGGACCTTATCATCACCTGGTATAAGAAAAATGGCCATACTAAGAATCTAGTTTAACAGTCCTAGGGGATATTTGTAACAAAATTATCATTTTCCTTATAAACAATTATGAAGTATTTGACAATAAAGATATCACCAAAGAATCCAAGTTAATGATGTATAAATTTATTAAAATATGTAAATTGTTACACCATATTTACTATTATAAATTATAAATTATAATTCAGAATTTTATTATCTTTTAAACTATGTAAAATTTTTTATAAGTGAAACTAGGAAGGAAGAACGATATCAATACTCATGGACAATGTAGTGATTTCCTTACTGAGGAAGCCACAATAGCTGGTATTGGAACAAAGAAAATTATGGATTTATTAAGGTAGATAAATCAATTAATGAGAAATAAACCTTCCGTAATAGATAAACCTATCCCACAATGTGATTATCCTATGCTATATCACTTTTGAAAAAATGACCCCGCATCATTTGGTGGAATTACTAATCCAATAGTAGAAAAAAATGGGTTAATTCTATGGAAATGATATTTATGTCAGTGCGATGTAGTGAAATTGAAAAGGTAACACATATATAATATTTTATCAAAATTTATACTGATAAATGGTTTTATTTGATCTATGATACTAAGGAGTAAGATGAAATATAACTCATGGAATGGTAATATTTTAAGGAGACATTCATTGAAAAATATTTCTCTCCTGAGAAAAAAACTGAGATGAATAGAAATTTTATTATCATTATGAAAAATTAATAATAAAGTAATGTGAAGTAATAAGATACATTTATAAGGTTATATAGGTATACTATATATTATATATGCAACATGGAGGGAAATATTAACCATTTACTTAAAGGGCATAAGACAACTCTCCAAAGGGTTCTTGTCTCTCAAAATTTTTGTTCATATGATTAAATAGTTTTACATAATATAAATATAGAGAAATAATTCTCTATGTCCTATGGATTTTAAGAGATGTATGAGAAGAGGAGGATGAAAGAGAAAGAAAAAGATTAAGGGGAGATGTGGAAGAATGATTTTCCCACATGTGATAATAATGGAATGAAACACCATCATACTTGTTGAAGGGAATTCTAATTTTCTACAATTGTGGGGAGAAATGAATCTATCTTCATGATTGAAATGTTAATAAATAAAATTTCAAAGTGAATTTATTCCATTGTATGGATATGGGGTTATAAAAAAATTAATTCTCCAAGTGTCAAGAGACTATATCTCAAAAGAAGCTAAGCGACAAAGGTCAATGTTTTTCTATTAATATATCCAAATTGGAATGATTAAAGTTCTTGGGTATTTAGATCCCTGAAATATTTAATAAAAGTATTTTATTTATGATATTGTAATTATAAGAATAATGAAATATAAAAGGATTATACTAAAATACAATTTCTTAATGGATTTGAATGCATGTCTGGAATAGTATTAAGAAATGTGATTCAGTGGAAATTTTAACTTTTTGGAAAAAAAATTAATGAGGGAGAATAAACCTTAATATATTCTCTATATTAAGATAATAATAACAATTATATATTTATGGGATAAGATTAGTGATTATTAAATTACTTAGTGATTTAATGTTTTAGGTTTTTTTCTACTGTTTACTACATATTTTTATCTATGGAATATATTTTACAAATTAAGATTAATTTTTGGAATAATTCATGTTTTGATTAAGGTTTTATAGTTATCAAGGTATTCAAATATTTGTAATTTAAAATTAAATGTACTTAATATTTTTTGAGGAACATAATATTGATTTATATACTTTCCCTCTAAATTTTGTAAGGCATATTTTGGATGATCCTTAACATCAAATGTTTATGGAAGTGATTAAGTCAAGTTGTGGGTGTTATTGGATAAATTTTGTTAACCATTTTTAATTTTCTAAATAAATAAGGAATATATGATTACAATTATATAGATATTATATTCGATTAAATGTTAATTTTAGTTATTTCGGAAAAAAATCATTTTAGGATATTCATTTGATAGAGTGAGTGAAGAATTGAAAATTTATCAAAGAATAAATAAATGATCGAATTATTCAAATGAAATAAAAATATATCAATTAATTATTTTTCCTTATATTCATAGAGTTTGAATAAAATCTTAACCTCTAATAAAATGATCTTAAAGTTTTTTTTGCTATTATCATCATTTTGGATGATATTGAGACCGTTTTCACACCACTATTTTCTGGCCTTATTATCATTAAATTCATCATAACCATGTTCTATATCAGAATTTGTAAGTATTTGGGTGTTAATTTTCTCTTCAATCTTTTTGTTTTCAATTTCAACCCATGTACAACACTTTCTCTCTTATTTAGAGGATGTTTTATTAACTCTATTTTATGATGTGGGTTTGCAACAAAGGTATTTTTAAATATAAAACCCTTATTTAATGAGATCATGTTTAAATTATAGGGAAGAAATTTATTTAATCGTGGGAGAATGTAACAACCAAAAATTATAAAAGAAAAAAAATTTATTTGATAGTATATACAATCCAAAAAATTGATCTTAAACAACCCATAAAATATATTTCGATAAATTTATTCTCTTTTATAACATGTGGAACATGAAACCCTGAGTCTAAAAGAACTTTAATATAGCATATCATTATAACATAACCATTAAATTTTTGGTTACTAAGAGTACTAAATAAATTATGAAAATTATGTTTATATACTTATTTGAAATAAAATAAGAATCATTTAAAATAAAAATAAATGATTTCTAAAAAATGAATTTGTTATAAAAGACATTTTAGTCACAGTTTAGCCACATAGATTAATAATAATTTTTTACCACTTATATATATATATTTTTAAAAGTTAATTTCTATAATTAAAATATAGAAATTAGCTTACTATGATTTTATTGTAATTTTTATAAAATGATTCATTTTTTATTAATAGTGAAATATAATTAATTTTAATAGAAAAAATATTATCATTTAAATTTTAATAAGGATAAATGATAATGTAAATCAGTCTTAAAGTATCATTATTTCAATTATAAATCATGTAATCCTATTTAGGTCATTATAATCACTTTCTAATTGAATTCTTATATAAGGACTTTGTAAAGTTTTTAAAATTTTATATTTGAAAACACACTTTGTCATCGTGTATGCATGATTATTTTAAAATTAAAATTTTCCCCTTCGGTGCATTGAATTTTTATAAATGGATTCCATATTTTTATTTATCATAATTAATATGATTTAATAAAAAAACATATATTTTTACCAAAAATGAATAGTGAAAACAGAAATATTATTTACAACGATTTTGGTAAAAATTGATTTACCAGGTGGAGTAAACTAAATGTGTAAGGGTTGAATATGTATAAAAAACTTGTTTAAAATATAGTTTATGGTTTTATTTTTATCCTTTATTTTTTTGTATCTATAATACTACAATTTTCTCTCTTTTATCTTGTGAAAAACACGGGCACACCTTTATATGTTAAAAAATATGAGTGTTCCACTCACCTCACTTATTAATGGCCACCCCATCTTCTATATTAATTAAACCTTAAAAAAATTTTTGTTCAGACAAGGCTAACCCAAATAACTACACATAATTAATTGACTAAACCCTTATTTTTGGCATAAATCAAACGTAAGAAGAATTTTTACAAACCTAAGGAGGTTACCTGAAGATGAGGTAACCGTCTTTAATGAGTTGATTTATTTCTTTTCTTCATTCAGGTACTTAAATATTTATTAAACCATGATGATATAATAACATAAATATATTACATATACTAAAATTTTTATATATTAATATAATTATCTAAAAACAATTACACTTTCATCAAATGGGTTACATCATTTATGTGTACAGTGGACTACCACCTCACGAACAACTGTCATTCATTTTTCTATGATCACCTCTCACAGATTGTTGTGATGATGGATGTAATGTATATATATGATATTTATAAAACAATTATACATATAGAGTCATTATTTTATATATACCTTTTTAATTTCCATTTTTAGGAGATATAACTATGTTGCTCATGTGTACGGTGGACAATTGTATCAAGAAGTGATGTGACTCATCTTTTATTAATGATTTACATAGAAAGTGATAAAGATTAATTAAATGAATTTAGGTGATATAAATAAAATAATTATGATATTCAGGAAATATTTATCATTCTAAAAAATAATATATATAATTTTTTTTATTTCATTTTCACTCAATGAAAGATGATAACATCATTCGTGTATGTGTTGACCATCACCTTCACCAAACAATGTAACTAATTTCATCACTACAAAACAAGGATGATATATAGAAGTGTATTTTAATAAATAATTTTTTATTTATAATAATTTATTATTTGAGGAAGATAAAATATCACATAATAGATTAGTATATTTTTTTTGAAAAATGGAAATGTTACTCATGCAAACGTACTACCTACCGCCTCCAAGATCATAACAAAGCTAATTTCTAAAATCCATTTTTAATTATTGGTACTAAAACTATAAATGATATATAAATATGATAATTATTTCATGGTTATTATTTTCTATATTATTAAATTATTTAATTTAAACAAAAAAGAAGATCTTTAATAATTAAACACACTTGAGAAAACAAGGCAATTAATACAAAAAACAATGAAAATAATAAATTATTATTAATGGAAGGATGATCAGATGTAATAAATGGATCATATATGAAATTATAAATATTCATATGATTCTAGTTTAAGTTAATAACATGTTTAAATTCAATATATAGTATTTTAAAGAATATTCAACCAAAATGAAGCACGAGGTAGAATATTTATAGTCTATTATTTTAGGGAGACGTATGCCACATTCACCACTTGTTTCTCTTTTGTGGTGTATATAATATATTTTTGATATTTTATATTATTAATAAATTTATTTTCATGATATTTATATGTTTAATTTGATGTTATTATATATTGTATATTAAAATTCAATATATTTCCAAGGTTTTAAGGGATTTCATCTCAATTTACATTCTATTGAGAATTATTTGTTATTATGAACCAATTCACTTTTATGTGGTATATATACTTAAATTTTTTCATGTAATATCATGATACAATCATAATTAATTTTGTTTTATGTTTCACTATGAATCATTTAATCTAAGAGGATTCGAGTTGATCATTAACAAGTGGTAAAAGAAAATGTACAATCTCACTTTCTTTTGTAATTTCTGACTTTATCTTGAAACAATCACTTTATTGTAATAATTTTTATTTGAAAGTTAAATTTCTATTAAATAACCATATTATTACATTACCTAAATTATTATTTACTTAGTCATATAACATTTTTAGATATTCTCTTTACTTTGAATGATATTTTATTAACCAGGGAAATAATAATAAATACACATCCTTTAATCAATATATATATTTGCTGATAAAGAAGATTGATTCATGAATTAAATCAATTATTTAATATATGTTGAATGATTTTGACATATAGATATGTGTGGTTCCAATTTATATATATATCCTATATTTTCTTTCCAAGTATCCTATGAAAATTCAGTTGGCCAAATAAGATGAGTTTATAACTAGTAGTTATAAATTAATTGTCTAATCTAGATGAGTTTATACCCAATACTTTCAAACCTTATTGTGAATGGCCATTAAGGAAGAAGTATCTTGTATAATGGCCCAGATTTTTCTCACATTACTATTTAATCAGTTTAATGATAAAAAACATAAAATCATTACACAACCAGGATCCAAGGATGAGTGTCTTGGGAAAATTAGGACCATACCTAAAATTCACAAAATAAAACATAAACATTTATTTAATTCATTTTTATCTAGATTCTTGTTAGACCTTGAATTATCCTTAGTACATGTAATAACCTGAGGATATATATAAAAGAAATGGCTGATCTAAAATCCCCTTATGATGATAGATAACAATATAACATGAGGTGATCATAATCATAACATCTTCGTCATAATAATGGGAGGAAGCAATATGGAATGGCTTGGAATTTGGAAATGCATAAAAATGAAACATCGTATCATAGTGGCCAACTACCACATATAGTTGTGAACAAAGAAAATATAATGTTCATACATTTTTATATTTTTCTAATGAGGTACACGACACTATCTAATGAATTTTAGCGCAATATAATTCCGAGTGCACCTGTCGCATCATATCATTTACATTGTGCTATATAATCCTGGGCACAACCATCACATCGTAACATTTACATTATCGTGCATGCCACAGATAATGTATATCAACCTTAGACATATAATAACCCATGGAAAAGAAATTTTTTCATTTCAGAAATTATAAATTTATAAACTTTGGGATCCTAAATGAAAGGGTGAATAACATACATGTTATAAGAATCATCAATCTGGAATGAAAAGGAAACAATGTAGAGAAATACAAGGTGTTTTTTTGGAATAGTAATTATTTTTGAAAACATTGTATTTTTTATAAAATAAATTATAGAACATGTATATCCAAGAAAATTTAATATAATAATGAAGAAATGTTATTTTCAGAATATCTATACGGAAAACGGGGTGAAAGATGGAAAACCTAAATAAAGAGTGTTGTGTTCAAGAATTCCCCTTTCCTTATGTCTGAAAGCATCATTCATGTTAATATCCCATATAATCATATTAGATTCATTAATTAAATATAAAAAACGTTTATACATGAATTTGATTAATTATATTTTTATTAAGTTCTTTAGTTGTATTTTCGATGAGTTTTAGATTTTAATTTCATTATCCTGGATATTTCATTTTCATTTTGTTCATGATCATTACTATTGTATACATGAATGGATGTTAAAGTAAAATGAGGATAAATAACCAGAATTTTTAATATTTTTTATCAGTGATCTTAAATAATATTAACATATCTTATAAATAATTTGGTTATATGGTATAAGGATTAATCATTATAAAATATTTAATGATGACCGTTTAATGTTATTTTTTCATTTTTTTCGATCCCAAAAAACATGTTATATTTTATCATTTTGTATTATGTGTATAATTTATTTCTAAATCATAATAAGGGTTATAAAATAATATTTATAATACATTTCAACCTCTATAATGGTTTTATTAACATCATTTAAGTCATTGATGGAAAATCAAATTGAATTGACTATGTTTTCGGTAAACTGACACATCACAGGTGAAGATTTCATTTTTAAAATAAGAGAGAGAGAGGGAAGAGTTTATTGATACATATTATAATAACATGATATAATTATATTATACCAAATATAATGGATTTATCATGACATTAGGATAATATAATGTGATGAAAAGAGAAGAAAATAAATGAAATTGAAACAAAATTAAAAGAAAAAGGAAAAGGATTTTACCTCATGGATTTATCCTCCTTCAAAACCTCCTTTGGGAATGGATTTGGTCTGTTGGTGAGACCGAGATCTCATGGAAATTGGGAAGGGTATAAGAATAATTATTGTTCATAATTTTGGCATGGATCAATGCTTTTGAGTTGTGAGAAGAAGATGGGGTGAAATGTGGTATATATAGAGGAGGAGAGGGTTGTTTCCCCATTATTTTAATCATTAGTTTATTATTTTGGATCCAGAATATGAATTTTCTGAGCATTATCACCAAAAATATTAAAATATTTAAGGTAATTTCTAGATTATGATACTTACATTAGTTATTACTCAATGAATAGTGTATTTTAGTTGTAATGTATATATATATCATGAATTTCTTATTTTATAATTCCCCAAAAATTAAACTATTTCAGAAATTTTTTGAAATTCACCCTAACCATTTTTTGACATGTAGATTAAGAAATAAACTCCATTTTATGAAAATAATTTTCTAAAAATGATTAATTTAATTTTTAATTAAAATCATCATTTACTTGGAAAACATATATTTTAAAATTATAATTGATTTTATAACTCATTAAAAAATTACTCAGGGTATCATAAAATTACCTTAAAATCAAAAGATATCAAAACATTAATTTAGGAATAAATTTTATGAAAATAAATTTTCTTTTAAATTGTTATATTAATAATTAAATTTTAAATAAATATTTATGATGTACAAATAAACCAAAAATTATTTAATAAATTTTAAAACATTTATTTACATAGAATGTGAAATAATTTTTCCATATGTTCATTTATAAGATTCATAAATATTAATTATAATTTATTGGGGAATGAAACAATTCATTTCGAAAGTTTACTATTCATATGGGTCATATTACTAATCCTAAGGTCAAGATACTATTTTATTGTTATTGGTTCTATAACTTCTACAAATACTTATTATTTAATTAATTATTTGTTAATGTAGTTTTTATTGTGGTCCATAAGTGATTATATTTGATTTATAGTATTTGAAATTACTCTAAGATGGGAGAAATTCCATTGATAATAGTTTGGATCATTACATTCTTCCCCCATTTTAAAATTTCACTAACAAGAGTGGAACCCCATATAGTATCAGTACATCCTTCACATATATCTTTACTTTTTGATCAAGTGATAGATCTTCCTAAATATAGATATAGTCGGAATTTGTGGTTAGTTGGTCTACCACTACCCATATCATAGTATTTCCTTTGGTTATCTTTGGGTGACCCATGACAAATTCCATAGTGATATTATCACATTTCTAAATGGGTATAAGTAATGGTTTCATAATCCCTGTGGACTTATGTTTCTTGGCTTTAACTTTCTATCATATTATGATCCTTAAGATATAAACAGTAGTCTTTTTCTTCATGTTGTCCAAACATAAGTGTTCTTAGAGATCATAGTACATATTTTTACTTCTAATATGGATAGAGAAAGTTGGGCTACAAGCATGATCAAATAGCACATTATTTATCCCCAAATATGACGGAACCAAAATATTCATTCCAAAACTAATCACACCATCATCGTCGATACAAAACTCAATAAGCTTCCCTTCTTTTATTGTAGTCCCTATCCTTTGTAACTTTGGATCATCCCTCTGTGCCTCCTTAATCCTCTCTTGGAGTGATAATTGGGAAATTATTTGGGCAAGGTAGGATTTATTATCTACTATTATGATTTAAAAAACCATTATTTTTATATCCATGAAGATATGGTCTTTCTAAATCTACAACATGGATAGAGTAATATGTTATTTTCTTCTTTGAAAATAAGCTAACATGTAATCCTTTCCGAGATGATTGTAAATAGAGAAACCATATTCTTAGATTAGCTCCAACCATCCCCTTTAATTGATATTGATCTCATTTTGTGTAAATATATACTTTATTATTGTGTGATCAGTATAAATGTCACACTTCTCACCATATAGGTAGTTCCTATAAATATTCAAGGCACAAATCATAGCTTCTTGCTGCAGATCTTGTGTCAAGTAGTTCTTCTCATGGATCTTCAATTGTAGCGAGGAATAGGCTATAAAATTATTATTTATCAAGAGTACACTACCCAATATATTCCTAGAAGCATCACAATATATCACAAAAAATTCTCCACTTTTTGGTAATGTGAGTATAGGTAATGTGACCGACATCTTATTTAGATTTTTAATGCTTTCTTCATATATTTTTATCCATAAAAATTTTACCAGTTTCCTTGTTAACATAGTTAGTGGGATGGAAAATATTGAGAAATTTATAACACTACATATATAGTACTGTTATAATCCATGAAAACTATATATATTTTTAACACCAGAGAGTCTAGGGCATACATCGATTGCATTTTTCATAGGTCCACATAAATTCCATCAATTTGGATTATATGTCTCAAGATTGTGACTTGATGCATACAAAATTCATGCTTGAAAAATATGGAATACAACTTATCCTTCCTTAATTTAACCAAAATAAGACATAGATTTTATTCCTATTTCTCCTTTATCTTAGATTATATTATAATATCATCGATAAACACAACCACAAATTAGTCAAGGTAATGTATAAATACTTAATTAATCAAAACCAAAAATATTGTTGGGGAATTATTATGTTCAAATGGAATCTCTAAAAAATCATAGTTCCCACACCTTGTATAGAAGGTAGTATTATGATTGTCTTCCTTATTCACCTTAAGATGGCGATATCTAGAATAGAGATCAAACATTGAGAAGTATTAAGCTTCTTATAAGTGATTCAACAAGTCAAAAATACTTAGAAGAATATACCTATATTTTATAGTGATATTATTGATTTCCAGATAATCACTAAATAGCTGAATTTATCCAATATTCTTCTTGAAAAAAGAACTCACACACACCATGGTTGTTCACTTGGGTGTATTAAATCTTTGGAAAAATTATCTTGTAGCTTTTCCTTTAACTCCTCCAGTTCAATAGGGGCATCCTATAAATTCATTTTGAGATATGAGTAGCTACAAATATAAGTTATATAAATAATTATACATAATGATCTAGGGGATGTCCTGGTAATTAATCTAGAAATAAATTATAGTATTCCCTCATAATTAGAATTTCTCCTTGGTTGATATCTTCATTTTACTCCACCATTTGTGTGAGGTATGATTCTTTGTAGAAAATCTACACCCACACCATTTATGGATTTTCCAAAAGAGATTGGTGATCTTCTTTGAATTTTTTGAGGATAATGGGGTGGTTCATATTATGAAAAGATATTCCTTTTCCAGAGAGTTTATATGTTCTCTACGTAACGAAATCCAATCCATTCCCATTACACTATCAAATGACAACAAGGTAAGTATCATGATGTTTATTAGAAGAATCTTACCACATATCCAACAAGAGAATATTCCAACAATTGTGATGAAATGATTATACCACTTTGTGTTTTCGTAGATATTTGTACAACATGGTTTGGTTGTTTTGATTTAATAGTTTTTAGTAAACATTTATATATAAAAGTATGGGTAAAACAAAAATAAAATATGGTTGTTTCCATAATAGAGTGTATATGATGTGTACCTTGTATGAAATTGTTTTCATACTCCACTTCAACAGTATTGATAGAATAAGAAATGAGTTTCCCCTTTGGTTTTGGTGGCTATTGAAACTGATTACCCTTGGGGAATCAAGGTTTAGTGCACTAGCCTGTATAGTTCCCTTTATCCCTACAACTATATCATTGGACCATTAGTGGTGATCTCCTTTCCGTAACCACATTTTCCTTCATCTTCATGTATTTTTGACATTCATGAGTTTTTTTGGCTTTCTACCCTACACATAAACCAGTTCTCCATCCCTTTGAGTCAGTTCCCATGATTCTTCTTCCCACATTTTTGACATATAGGTTGATGAGTTTTATGTACACATTTCTCATTAGATCAATTGACTTGAAACTCAATATTTCATTTCTTATCACCATAACTACATGTATATTATACAAACACCACACCCACATTGGGTGAACATCGATGAAATTCATCATAAAACCTAAATTCTTAAATTTCTAGAGCCATTTGATGTTTTTGTTTTAAACAACTAAATAATCTATCAATTTGTTTTATCATTGTTCATAACAAAACTCTAAACGTACCTTGAAATCCTTTTGAAATATTATTAATAGGCCATGATATATTCATTTTCCCTTTGCTTCAGCTCTGTAAATTCACTCTCTATCTTTGTATGAAGAGTTAAAGGGAAATAATTGGTATGAAACAATATCTTAAATTCTACATCTCTTCTACTTCTTCCTTCATATTGGCGTTCTTAATCAAAGACACTCATTTATCGACCGCTCCAACTAAATGATAGAAATAAAGAGTTAAATCAACATCTCATAAAAATTTTCTACATAAAATATCATCTATATGATGTTGAACCACTATTCTATGACTAGTCGATTAGAAGTTCCACTAAACATCGGTGGCTGTGTCGAAAAAAAAGATCAGATATCTAGTTTCTCGCTCTTAATTGAAGGAATACGTTCAAACTTTTTGGGGTTATTATTATTAACTGAAGAAAACAATGTAAGAATCCCCATTAAATTTTTAAATACACATCACAAGGAATTAGTTATTTCATTTGTGAAACCACTGTATTTTCCCACTCATGGGTTGTTTTCCTGGTTTCTCCTTGTTCCCACCATTTTGTAAAGTAAAAAATGTTAGAACAAAATAGAAGGCAATAAGTAATAACTTAAAAATTTATTCCTTTGTGAAATTATTATTAAATGAATATATCATGGTACACCTTTGTTTATCATTTTTAAAAAAATATTCTTGGCTACTTACATATACTTAGTCTCCGAATAAGGTTTTTCACTAGGGTTCTCCAATACTATTTCCAAAATTACCTAAACCATCTCTATATTACCAATTATAATGACAGTAATTTTTCATAAATTACTATTAAAAATTTTAAATAATAAATAACATAAAATAATTATACAAACAGGATCTAATGGTTATTTTCTAGGAATAATTAAGATTATAGATAATGTTTAAAAAATAAAACAAAAATATTTATTTAATTACTTCTTCACAACCTTCTTATTTGACATTGAATTCTTCTTAGTACATATAATCCCTTGAGGATATATATAAAAAAATGTAGTGAGATAAAATCACAGTAAGTGGATAGATAACAATATAACATGGGTTGATCATAATCCTAAAATCATATTCATAATCAAAAGAGGAAGCATTATGAAGAGACTTAGAAAGTGGAAATGTATAAAAATGAAACACATTTTCTTAGTAGTTACCTACCACACATAGTTATAAAAAGAGATAGCATCATGTTCACTTTTTTTTTACAATTTTCTCATGGAATATATCACATTAACCAATGTATTGGAGTTCTTTCTAATTCTGAGTGCACCACTCAAATCATAACAATTACTCTGCACTATAATTTTTGGTGCACCCATCACATCATAACAATTACATTATCATGCATCAAACATAGAACATTTATCAAAATTATAAATAAAATAACCAGTAAAAATAAATGTGTTTCATTTCATAAAAAATTAATTCATAAACTTTTTTTCCCAAATGAAATTTGGAATAAAATTCGCGGTCTAAGAATCATCAACCTTGAGTGAAGAAGAAACAATCTCAAGAATGAAAAGGTATGTTTTTTTGAAAATGGGTTCTTTTGGAAAAGATTTTGTTAGTCATAAAATCATCTAAAATAGATTAATATCCTATAAAAGGTATTATAATGATGAATAAATAGTATTGGAGGAAAATAAATACTGAAAATGGGCTAAAATAGGGAAACCCCAAGGAAAGAGGGTCGGGTTTATGAATTCCCCTTACCTTGTGTCTGAAAGCATCCTTCATATGAATATATTGTATAATCACATTAAATTTATTAATCAAAAATAAAAAACCTTTTATACATGAAATTGATTCATTATTTTTTAATGAAGTTCATTTATGGGATTTTATTATGAGTTATAGGGTTTAATTTCATCATTCGGGAGCATTCATTTTAATGGTTTTCATGATTTGTTCACTAGTATACACAAATATATGATTGAGAAAAATTCATAAAAATGTCCAAAATTTTTATTATATGTTATAATTGATCATGCATAAGTTTTAATTATGTTATAAATAATTTGGTTATATGGTATTATGATTAATCATTAGATAAATGTTAATGATGATTGTTTTAAGTTAATTTTTGTGATTTTTCGATCACAAGAAACTCGTTTTGTTTTATCATTTATTATTATGTGGATAACATATTTAAAAAACACAAGAAAGGATTTAACATATAATTAAAAACACATTTCATCCATTATAATGGTTTTATTAACATACTTTAATTCATTGAAGTATAATGAATGTGCATCACCCCTAATATTGGTAAATTGACACATCACAGGTGGCAATTTCATTTTTAGAATAAAAGAGAGAGGGGGAGGAGTTTAATTATATATATTCGATTAATATTATATAATTATAGTATATAAAACATACTGGATTTATCATGCCATTTTGGGAAGATAAGGCCAGGATAAGAGAAGAGAATAATTGAAATTGAAATGAAATTAAAATAAAAAGGAACAAGATTATACCTCTGTGATTTATCCTCCTTGAGAACATTCTTACAGAAAGGTTTAGGTTTTTTGGTGAGACGAAGAGATCCTAGACATAGATAAGGATATATATAGGATTATTGGGGGAGAATTTGGGAAATTATAAATGCTTGAGAGGTGTGAAAATAGGATGGTGTGAGGGGTGGTATTTATAGTGGAGGCGAGTGGTGTTTTCCCATTATTTTAATCATTAGATTATTATTTTGGCTGAAGACTGTCAATGGTTTGACCATTATCACTAAAAAAATTATCATAATGAAGTGAAGTGGAAGATTATGGTTCTTACATGTGTGATGACTCAATCAATAATGTATTTAACTTATTATATATATATATATTATAAACTATCATATTTTGACTATTCATAAAAATTCAAGTATTTCAAAAAAATAAAAAATATTCAGCATAACAATTTTTTGATGTGTAAAATTAAAATATTAACTCAATTATATATAAATAAATTTACAAATATTAGTCATTTAATTATTAATTTAAATCATAATTTACTTGGAATATATAGATTTTAAAATGAAAACTAAATTTATAACACTTTGAAAAATTAATTAGTTTCTCATAAAATTAACTTAAAATCAAAAGACATCAAAATATTAATTTTTGAATATATTTTATAAAAATTAATATTAATTTAAAATATTTAATTAATTATAATATTGTAATTAAATATTTAAGACTTACAAAAATACCAATGCTAAATTAATAATTTTTAAAACATTTATTTACTTAGACTATGATATAATTATACCATAGTTTTATTTATAAGATGCCTAAATTTTATTTATAATTTAATGATTTCTCTTACTTTTATTTAATATAGTTTACTATTCATAAGGTTCATATTACTCTTTGTAAGGTCAAATTACTATTTAATCAGTATTGTTTACTTAACTTCTATAAATACATATAATTTCATTATTAATTAATTTATAATGTTTTTATTGTAGTCTATAAGTGATTATATATGATTTATAATCTATGAAATTTCAATAATAAGGGATAAATTAC
Organism: Viscum album; assembly: GCA_963277665.1. Classification (NCBI taxonomy): domain Eukaryota; kingdom Viridiplantae; phylum Streptophyta; class Magnoliopsida; order Santalales; family Viscaceae; genus Viscum; species Viscum album. The sequence continues at coordinate 472,379,845 of OY728132.1, forward strand.
ATTGATAAATGTTTGATTCATTACATGATGTGACTAAACCATGAAAACCAACATTTAATAATTTTCTCCATTAATAATTCTATTATTATAATCCCTAAATTTTTCCCAATGATATTATCAATAAATGAATTGCATTATCAGTTTATTGAATAAATGCGATGTTTTTTTAGTAATTTAATTTCTATATTTATTAGACATTATCTAATAATTGAAATTGAAAGTGTGTTAAACTAATTTCCTTTAAATGTTGATTATTCTTACAGATTCATGATAGCTTCAGCTGTACTTAACCCTTACTAGTAATTTGAGATCACCCTTATTTTCTTCCTTTTCCCAGGATAAGAAGAATAATTTTTGGAATGGCTTCATGGATGCCAATATATTTCCTTTTATATGTTTTTTTATTTTATATATCGATGAAAAATGGGTATCATGTATGTATTTTGTTCTTCAAAACTACTAAAATGATTGATCCTTAAGGATTTGACCTTTGCATCTATGCTAATGTAATAAAATAAGACACTATCTTGAGGCTACTAGGGTTAAAGGTATTATAATTATATTAGTTATTTTAATTACAGTTATGGAATCCATCTTAAAAGTTTTAATTTCTATAATTAGAAGATATTAATTTTAGAAAAACCCTCCTCAACTTAATGAGAACCATTTTTTAGAAAAATTCATTTTAACCATAAAAATGAGTTTTCATTCATTATTTTCTAGGTAATAAATTTTATATGAAGGTTAAATTATTTAATTTAATATATCATATAATAATTTAATGAAAATAAATTTTCAATAGAGATTAAATAAATTAATTTAGACATAAAACATTGTTCTTATAAATGTTTTTATAGAAAAAAATATCATTTTACCTTCATGTGATTTTATTTTAATTATAACCAATTGATAACCAATGAATTCATTCTATAGATCTGTAAAAAATTATTTTTCCAAATTTAGATAATATAAGTCATATCAACTGATATAATGGATAGATGATAACAACCATACTAAATAATAACATTTTAATCGTATATTGTAGTTATTTTTAACTCGGTGTTCTGTGTAAATCAAGCTATCAAACAAATCAATTTTATTAATGGAAAATATATCACAAAATATTAAAATGTTACAATTCTTATAAAAGTGATAAATCCATTATTTATATCATCAAGAAAAAAAGAACTATATTATTGATGCAAATATAGAACACAATTGGAAACATTATGATGAAGTTCATTAGTTTAAATTAAGAATCATTACTAATGGGTAATTATAATATATTTTTTAATAAATATCCCATCATGTCAATTTTTTAAAAAAATAACTCTTTAATTTATTTATTTTTTTAACTCTTTAATTTTACCATCCTTCACGCTATTTAATTTATTTTTTTAATATGTCTCTCTGTTTTTTCAAAACTCCACAAAATCATTCATTACACTCTCATTTTTATTTTTCCCAAATTACTTTTAACTCATTTAATTTTTTTTGTATTCCTTTCCAATTCACAATTAGTGAGTAAATATTCTTGCATAGAACTATTGGTATTAATAAAATATTATTTCCACTGGAATGAAAAGAGAAACTATTAACATTAAATTTTTTTATCCCCCTCCAATAAATTATTCATGGTATTCAAAGTAGAAAATATCTATCCAATATGGGAGAAAAATATAAAAATACCACATCATGGTATATTTGTTAGTAGAAAATAAACAATGTTCTATTTTGTGACTCTCAATTATAAACTATCATTCAATCATTAAAACCTATGGGGTATAATATGTTTAAGAGTTTGAGAACTCAATCACTTCACCAACAAAGAACTATACACATTCATAAAACAAAATATTATAAATTATAATTGTTTATATGTTCTTGTATATGTGAAATATAGTATGAATTTGTTCCCTATTTTATCCTTATCATAGAAAACTTTTAGTTTAATTTTCAGTTCTTATATTATCACCAATGCATCTCCATATATATTTCCTTTAAAATCCAAATATGAAATTTCCTCCAAATATAACATTTCATCATTCTTGGATATATCACTTACAATATCACCCTTATCTAAGATAATTATTTTCATCATATTGGGGCATTTAAATTAAGTATACAATTTTTGTGACACTTAAAGTAATAATATCATGAGATGTAGAATGGAATGATATATCAATTTTACCTTTTAAATTAGAAGTAGAAAACCTATTTTTAGCATTTCCTATATGTTATAAAACATATTCTTGACTCACTTTATTTTGATTACTTTCACATAGATTTCAATTTAGGATATTTATGGATATGTTGAATAAAATTATTGCATGTTTTTTCAATCCTTCAAGAATATGGTTTTTTATACCTTTACAACCCTATGTATAAAATCCTTCATGTCAATGTGATTTTGATGTTCCATCACAGCTTGAATATAGAGATTCAATTCATTGAAAAAAATTCCTTCATAGATTCTCTACCATCCTCAAATTTTTATCAAATACTTTATATCACCATTTTCTTATTATACCCTCCACAAATAATGATCCATTCGTAATGAATTATAATTTCAACTACAAATCACTATATTAATGTCTAAAAATGTACCTTTTATGAATTACTATCTTCATTAATTCAAAATTTTAAATATGAATATCTCAATTCCACTATAAACTTATTGATAATTTATATGAAAAATTCTTGAATAGTTTCTATGATTTACGATTTCCAACTTCACATTTTTATCTCTGGAAAAGTTTTAAATTCCGAACAAATGGTAAATTTTTATAACCCAATACAAGTAGATATCAAGATCATTTTTATTAAATATCAAAGGAATATTGATCATTATCCCACTATGTGTATTTTCTATTATAGTCACATGTTGATCATTTCTATATAAGTATTATTAAAACTAAAAAATATCATTATAAATTTCTTCAAATTGAGGTCATTGAGGGGGTCAGGAATTTGAATAGGCATTCAAGTCATCTAACCTAGAATTTGGCCTTTTAAATTTATTAGTGAAAACATTAATTAATAATTTAAATTGTATCTCACTTAACTCTCCAATAATAATTTTTTATAACTCTCGTGGATGTGCACACACACTTTTCCTCTCTCTAACTCACTCACACTCTCTCTATATTCTTGAAAATTTGGTCTTACCAAATATTTCACACAATTTTTTTAGTAAATTAACTTTGATCCTAAAATTACAAAATCAAACTAGCATAGGATCCCACCAGAACTAAAACATGACCTAGAATTCCACTAACCCTAGGGGTGTTCCGAATCTTCATGTGATGGAAAAAAATTATCAGTAATCAACTAAAAGTAATGGGAGTAATTTTGTACATAAATCAGACATAAAAATGTTGATAATTTCACAAAAAAATCTAATATAACCCATATGTATGTCCAAAATCCACTCAAAATAAATTAACCAAATACCAAAATTTATATATATATATATTAAAAATAAATCCCTATGTGCACCATAAACTCCCTCTATTGAAAAGTCCACCACTAGTGTCCCTACTCTGCATATTTATAATGCACATCGACCAATAACCATAACTGAAAGTAGTAATGAAATACATTAAAAATTCATAAATGGAAAATAATTAAATCATTTTAAGGAAACAACTGAAAATAAATTCTATGAAAATAAATTTATCATCTAGAGAGAAATATTTTAAATCATGTGATTGGAATATATGGTCATTACATCAAGTAAACTAAATTAAAAAATATTATAAACTATTCTTAAATCCCTAAACAACACTAATCATAATTAACACAGAACACACCATATGATCCATAAGAACTTAGTAGAAGCCTAAAATGGGAATGTAATATAACAACAAGAACGAACATTCTCTGTATGATTCCAGCCACCTTTACATATTTCAAACCATTAATTATAAATAAATTTCATGTTATTTTTCAATATAAATAAGGAGTTGTTTTTTGAAACATAATTTAAGTAAAACAAATATGATTTCCATAACCATTTTCCAAAATTTGTTTTTATTTTTTCATAAATTAAAAGAATCAGATTAAAAACATCCCCAATAGCCTAATCCATTTTAAAAAAAAAAACATCAACTTCCAAATACATTTTATAATCCATAGTAAAAGAATTTAAATTACTTTTTTTCCCAAATACATCATTAAGAACAATATAAAAGAATACAAACCAATATTAAGGATAAATCATGATATAAAGTAGGTATAACAAGTCAATAATAAGATAATGATCCTAAGTAAGATATGGGTGCCATAACTATTATAAACAGGAGGGTGAAAAATAAATCATAGAAGATAAATACCATATATAAAGAACCAATCATCTTATAATCATCATGGGCTACTAACCTATGTAATAATACAATAAAATCCTCAAGTAGAGATAGAAACAATCAGTTAACCTACAAGAATGTCTATCCCATTAGTCTCATTGAACTATCCATGACCTATCCCATAAACCCAAAAGCACAAATCTACCAAATGGAACCATCTGAGTCCACTTAGAAACCTATTCCCTCCCTATATAGAAACAATCTAAAATAGAGTATTCACTCATATAGGACTATACCTGGAGACCAGTGTTCACATGACTTGAAATAAAGTGACGGTGAAAAATTAAGCAAAAATACAATCAATTAGGAAGGAAAAACAAGAGTTCTCTCTCACCTATGATTCCATGATATAGAAATATCCCAAGATCCATCCATAAATTAGGATTAATGCAACCCCAAATGGAATCATGAATAAGGGGAATAAAAAGGGTCTCACATACTATCATGTTAATAAAACCAGTTGAATGTTGTAAATGATCATTTTCGAAATCAACTCAGGATGTCGAATAATTTTATACTAATTCAATACAATTTATAAACCATTATTTTAACAATTAACAAAAGAATTTACCTATAATAATCATTCATAATTCATCCAACACGCATTAAAATCATACAAGGGATGAAACGACACCCTTAAATTTTTTCTATGACTTAATCAAGGTTAAACCATTTTAAACCACAAAATTTATCAAAAAATAAATATTAAAAAACAAATCAATACTTGGAATTTAAAGAATAATTTTAAATGCCTAGTAAAAAAAATTTATGAATCATTTTGAAAAATAAAGTCATATTGTGTAACCTACATTAAATTTTTATGGGGATATTCTAGAAATTTCCAACCATGTGGTGTGCACTAGAAAGAAAAATAAAAATACACCCCTTATTTAAAATAAGGAAACCCATATATTTCTATGGGGACCAAATAAAAACCAAAAAATGTCTTTATAAATATTATAAACATAATTTAATACTACCATTTAACAATTAAAACATGAATTTATACACCAATAAATCAACATTTAAAAAATTAATGGTTTAGAATTGGAAAAAAAACTCCCTGAAATCAATAGAGTAATGTCAATAACTCCAATATCAGGATGAGAGGAACCCAAAAAGGCCAAAAAACCTAAAAATAAGAGAATCAAAATTATTACTCAACTCCAAACCCTAGTATTTTTCAAAAATACAACAATACTAGAGGAGGAAGAAAAATAAATAAAAGGAAGTGATGTAATGGCATATACCAAGGCTAGACATGATTAATATCACAAGAGAAGAGGAAGGAAAGAGGTGGGACAAACACCATGGAGGGAGATAGGACTACAAATTTCAGGTGATGAGGGTATGTAGAAGATGTAGGTGGTTTAGGTTTTTAATTAGGGGAGTTTATTTTAGGAAAATCCAAAAAATAATTCATGCGAAATTCACACAGTTTTCCCACATGCTTTACTAAACCATGTGAAAACCTTTCAACCTGCACTAGTTAGAAAAAAGGCCTCACATGGGTTTCCTTAGTACCTCAAAAGATCTTACTAGCCACGATCTAACCCTAAAAATGGACCTGCTAAGTGATATGCCCAAACACATGGTTTCAATATAGTTTACCAAACTATTCTAGTTAACCTTACGACCCTATAAAACATTAAAAAATTAAATGTTATATCCCAAAATCCAAAGAAACACACCCTAGATCAAAATATTACAAAAATATATATATATAATAAACCCAACAGTGAAATGATAGGTGTCCCAATCCTCCCCAAAATAATTATTTCAACCCTTATAAATCCATTTATAATGAATGGATGATAACAAATAACTAGAACACTAACACCCATAAAGACAGGTGAGAGGAATGAGAGACTATAAAACCCGGCTTGGGCTTGGGGAGCTCGTAGATGTGGTTCTCGGAGTTTCTCCTTATCCAGATGGTCCTGGGACTGTCACAGGGGGCGGGAGTCTCCTTTTGAGGCGGTGTGGCTATCTCTTCCTGGCCTTCCTCTCCCGTTCCAAAACCCGGCTTTACTGAAGGTAATAGGGAACTCTCTTGGATCCTTCCTCTGTGCGGACGAGGATACGAGGCACTTTAAGGCGGCAGCAAATCCATGTATCTGTGTGGAAATGGACATTTCGTTGAAGAGACCTTCTTTGGTGCAACTTGACGCGGAAGATGGCTTCTGTTGGAAGCAGCGGTTGTTTTTCCGCAGGCTTCACCATTTCTGTGGGCTTTGTGGTCTTCATGGTCATGAGATGAAGAACTTCCGGCGGCGGAGGAAGATGGCGGTTTCTTCCGGTGGCGATCGGTCTGGAGTTTCGGGTCAGGACCCGTCGGGGTCGGGTAAAGAGCATTTTCTGGATCTGTCCGTTGTACCCCCTACGGTTTCAAATTTGAATCTACCCGGTGCTTCCCGTTTTGGTATGTCTTCGGGGGAAGCGTCGTCTGGCTCTTCTGGGAAGCGGTCGGTTCCTTCCTCGGGGAGTAAGGATCTGATTTCTTGGTCCCCAGGCCCTCTGTCTCCAAGGACGCCATTGGGTGGTGATAGGCTAGACGTGCCGTCTGGAGCACTGGATCTGCATGTCCCGTTCTCCTTGGGAAGCCCGGACAGGTTTCTCTCCCCCTCCTCTCCATCCTTTGTTTTCTCGTCTCATCACCAACCAGGCTCGTTCCGAAGTTGTCTGGTGAACAATATAGTGGTCTCCACTAGTAGCTGCGGGGAGATGGCTGGTGGGATCAGTGGAGCTGAAAAGGAAGTGGTAGCCTCTCGTTGGTCGCCGCAACGAAGGGTTTGGATGTCGTTGTGCCAGGGAGGGTTTGGTGATGAGCCTCCTCGGGTTCCGTCTGGTAGAAGACCTCGGCTGGAAGAGTTGGATGTTCTGAGTAACGAGGGGCTGCTGGATGGGCCACGGGGGAGAGATGTGTCTATCGTGTCTGGACCAATCACTCGCTCGAAAGCTAAAGGGAAGGGTCTGCTCGCTCTTCATGGCCAGGAGTCTCCAGTGTTTCCGAAGGTTCGCAAGTCGATCCAATAATGTTTTCAGTTCTTTTATGGAATGACCGTGGGCTAGGGGCTCAAGCGAAGAGGGCATTTATTTCGCTAGAGGGTAGGAAGGCCAACGCCTCCTTGTTGGTGATTATTGAACCGAAGTTGGACGCCTGTAAGATGCAGTACGTTGTGAGAAAACTGGGTTTTCCGAATAGTTTCCATGGCGGATCTACTAATACTCAGATTTGGGTGGGTTGGAAAGATCCTCTTCTGGTGGAGGTTGCTAAGGTGACCAAGCAGTGTATCGATGTTAAGGTCGAACTGAATGGTATAAATGTTCTTTTTTCCTTGGTCTATGCGAGCAATAGGCCATTGGAAAGGAGGGATCTATGGACTCACTTGAAAGAGGTTCAGGCAGGACCGTTGCCGTGGTTCGTGGGGGGTGATTTTAACATTGTCATGGAGACCTTGGAGAAAAAAGGAGGAAGAGGTGCTTCTCTTGATGGAATGATGGATTTTAAGGAGTGTGTGTTGCATGCGGGTCTAATGGATCTAGGATTTGGAGGATCGAGGTTCACCTGGTGCAACAATAGGAAAGGCCAGAGTAGGGTCTGGTGCCGGCTGGACAGGTGGCTAACTAATCTGCACGGGCTCGACATGTTCTCCAAGACCTCGGTTAACCATCTCCCCCGTATCCTATCGGACCATGCACCGTTATTATTGGAGACAAAACGCGAAAGTGTGGTTGGGCAGACCTTTTACTACTCGAGTGTGTGGCATTCAAATCAAGGTTTCATGCAAATGGTAAAGTCGTCTTGGCTCCTGGAGGAGGGTAAGGCACCTTGGGATGGGCTAGCCAACCGTCTCAAAAGGTTAAAGATGGGTATCAAACAATGGCTTGTGGAGCAAACTGACAGCACGAATGGAATATCCAACTTACAAGAAGAAATTCACAGACTTGAGGAGAGCCTACAGGTTTCCTGGGATGAGAATACCTTCACCAATCTATGCGATAGAAATGCTATTCTAGGGGAGAAACTCTTGGAGATGGAAAGGGTTTACGCTCAACGTGCCCGTGTGCGTTGGCTTAAAGAGGGGGACCGCAATAGCGCGTTCTTTCAGGACTCCATCAAAGAAAGGAGGACCTCGAAGATCAACATAAAAAAAGATGATGGGGAGTTCACTTCGGATGTTATGGAGGCGGGCAAGGTTGCGTTGAAGCACTTTGAAGGCATATGGGCAGGCGAAGGATCGTCTGGGTTTAGTAGAGAGTCTTTAGGGGCATCTTCTTTCTTGGAAAGTCTACCTTGTTTGGTTTCTCTCTCTGAGAGTGAGCAGCTGTCCAGAACTCCTGATGAGAAGGAAATTAAGGAGGCCCTGGGAAGCATGCCGAAGGAGAGCGCCCCAGGTCCAGATGGTTTCCCAGCATCCTTCTACTGTGCTGCATGGGATGTGGTGGGGCCATGTGTGGTTGAGGCCATCTGTGATTTCTTTCGGGGAGCTCCTCTGTGTAGAGGAATTGTCTCCTCGAGGGTGGTTCTGGTTCCGAAGGTTAAGGAACCCACTCTCTTTAGTCAGTTCAGACCCATTTGCCTGTGTAACGTCTCTTATAAGATTTTGGCAACGATCATAAGCAGGAGATTGGCAAAGGTGATTCCGAGGCTGGTTTCTGAGGAGCAGCATGGCTTCATTCAGGAGAGGAGTATTCAGGGGGCCGTAGCTATTGCAAGTGATTTGGTCCAGGATCTGAACAAACGATCTGTGGGTTCTAATATGATCTGGCAGGTGGATATCTGCAAAGCTTATGATAAGCTAGAATGGAGCTTCATGCTGCGGGTGTTGAGGGGCTTCGGCTTTCGGGAGTCTTTTTGCGATTTGTGCTTCAGGTGCTTTGCCTCACCATGGATCTCTATCTCACTTCTTGGCAGGTGTTTCAGTTTTTTTAAATTAGTGAGGGGGGTTCGGCAAGGTGACCCACTCTCCCCCCCTCTGTTTGTGCTTGCCCAGGACGCCCTTTCAAGGAACCTGAAGAAGGAATCACTGCAGGGGAGGTTAAAGCCGTTTCGTGGAAGAAGGAGCTCCCTCAATGTTTCTCACCTCATGTTTGCGGATGACATCTTAATATTCACGAACGGAGGAAGGAGATCACTGAAGATTCTCAAAGGAATTATGACGCAATATGGGGAACTAAGTGGACAGGATATCAACAGGTCCAAGAGTCATCTGTTCATCTCAAATAAGTGCTCGGATCTGAGGTGAAAAAATATTCAAGAAGCCTTGGGATGCGGACAACGGCAACTTCCCATCCTGTATCTTGGAGTTCCTCTGTCGTGCGGGAGGATTCTGAAGTCTCACTTCAACGACATCGTGGACCGCATACTGGGAAGGATCTTCAACTGGAAGAATAGATTACTCTCCTATGGAGGAAGGATCACCTTAATCAACAGTGTCCTTCTCTCGATCCCCATGCACGTTTTCGCTGTCATCAATCCGCCGAAGGGAACGGTGGAGAGGATTGCTCGCATTCTGACGAGTTTTCTCTGGGATGCGAAAAGAGAGGGGAGATGTCACTGGGCTTCCTGGGAGCGGATGGCCCGACCTGTGGAGGAGGGAGGGGTTGGTCTTCGGGACATTGATGGAACGATACAGGGTCTCCAAGCCAAACTTGCTTGGGAAGTGATTGTGGGCAAGTCCTTCTGGGCCAAATTCTACAAGGCAAGGTATGGTGAGCAGGGTGATCGCTGCGGGTTCCGTTCGACGGCACTCGCTAGGTGCATCGCCTCCCACCTGGAGGTTTTGCATGGCCACGCCAGGTGGGTGGTTGGTCGTGGAGATATCAGTTTCTGGGACGATGCTTGGTTAGAAGAAAGACTCGGCTATGAGGGATGTCCTTACCCTTACATCTCTTTCAGGGAGGCGTGTGAGAGTTATGAGTTCATCCATGGGAATCTTAACACCGCGCAGCTTCTCTCCTTCAATAGCGTGGTTATGAGTGATGTTCCTGACAGGTGTTGTTTTTCTGCTTCCGGTTCGGGCCGGTTCAACTTGAACGGCTTCAGAAGAATTGCTCAGAGGGCACCAAACAGAGATCCAGATCATGGGTGGACGTGGTGCAAGAAAATCCCGACGAGGATGAACTTCCTGCTGTGGCGAGTGCAAAACCGAGCGGTACCCACGGAGGAGAACATTAAGAAGAGGGGGATCAGCATGGCTTCACGTTGCTTCTGTTGTGAGAACCCATCGGAGGAAGCAACGTCACACCTGTTCTTTCAGGGCCAGTGGGCAGTTTTTTTATGGTCCCAGTTCGCCCATTACAGAGTCCCCGTGGAGGAGGTTCCGTCGGTTCGTGATTACATTGTGGTTTGGCTGTCCGGCTTGGGTAGCAGGGATGAGGAACGCACTGCAGGCCTGGTTGTTCTGATTTCCATTTGCTGGACTCTGTGGGAAGCACGCAACCAGGTAAGGCTAGGAGGAAGACGCTCGCTGCTGGCTTTACAGGTCCGTATGAAACTGCTAATAGTAGAGCTGGCCGGTCTCTTCAAGAAGGACATGCATGCGGGTATTCTGGGGAATATGGTTGAGGGACGGCGGGCCCAGGCGCCACAACCAGGGAGATGGTTTCGGTGGCAGCCTCCAACCAGCGGTTTAAAACTGAATGTGGATGGATCCTACTCGAGGGGGTTTATGAGAGGTGGTGGTCTCCTCAGGGATAGCTCGGGCTCAGTTCACATTGCTTTTAGCGCTTACTACGGACCGGGTACTTCGTTAGGTGCGGAGTTCAGAGCCCTCCTCTCAGGTATCATTTTATGCAGAAGAAGAGGTTTGCAAGTGACGGAGGTTGAATCCGATTCGGAGATTCTGGTTCGGTCCCTCAAGGGGAAATGTGACGTGCCATGGAACTTGATGTATGTTCTCAGAAGATGCAAAATGGAGACCAATCAGGGTAAGCTGATCCATCATGGTGTAAGGGAAACCAACTTTGCGGCAGATGTTTTAGCTAGCGGGGGCAGGCCGGAGGAGACCTTATTAGTTTTCGACAGTCTTAATTCCCTCCCATGTGAGTGTGTTAATGTGATCCGAAAGGATTCACTTGGTCTCCACTATTTTCTCCCCCCGTGAATTGTCCCCCTCGGAGTATTCTCTTATTTTTCAATAAAAAATAATTTTCACCATATTAAGGTCTCCCCAAAATAATGACTTCACATAATGTAGTATGTCAACCAAATAAAATCTCTCCACAAATCACCGAAAGAAACCAAAATTCTAGAATCAATCATACCAACCATCTAAAAAATCACGCTCGAAATACCACAAATCATAATGACCATTACAGAACCAGAAAACACCCATATAGAACACTAATTCCATGAGTTGATATTAATTGAAAAGAAAGCCACAACCAATACAAACCAAAATCATAATGGATATTATACCCATGTCACCATTCCCTATAAATGAAAATAGTCCCTCAACCATATTAGAACCATCTCATAAAATCACACAAAGAAAATTGATAGCCTCAAGTCCCCACCAACCCAAAGTTAACTCTCATCCAAGTTACCTAAGCACTGACCCTAATGTTTCCTATCATTAATTCATCAAAAATATAAATCCTAAATAAACTAAATACAAAACTAAAACCACATATCATATTATTAATACAAAGGAATAATGAGAAAAAAGAACCAACTTCCCATAAATATCTACATAGAATCACTAAAAGGAACCAAAAAGATCAAGGATACCATAACAGATCTTACCAACATCAAACCCAGCAAAATGGAGTCATCAAAATAAAAGGACCACCAAAAGCACAAATAGTTTTAGATACCTATGACACTAAATTAGGATAATCAATGTAAACCAGGATAAAACTAGAATTCCGCATATAGTGGAATACTAACAACTTAAGAAACCTTGAACCATATTCTATATATAAGGAAATTAATAGCACTATCACATGATCCTAAGTTTTAGTATGGAAACAAACTAGAGGAACAACAACCTAGATATATAGATAATGACACAAAAGTTTATCCTTAAAAATAAATTACAAATCCTTTTTCATGACCTTTTTATGTGGGTGAGGAAACTAATTTAAAATTAATGAAATATGAACTCAACAAGTTAAAATATATCACCCCAAATCAAAAAGTATATCTATTAAGAGGGTGAATTAAAAAATAATAAAACCAATAAAACATTTCCAATTAATAAAAAGTCACTAAAATTTACATTTTTTCCATTTAAATAACCAAATTCACTGTAAAGTATTTTAAATCCCATTTTATCCAAAAAACTCTTGAAATAAACTATTATTAAACACCCCATTTCATTTTTAAATTGAGGCCAAAATCCATGTACCTAACTTCCTATTATTGCCAATACATTTTCTCTAAATCGTATTTTCAAAAATGAATCACTTTTATAAATAATTTTTTAAACAATTTTTTTTAAAAATATTATAATTTTTTCTTAATGAAGATACTCTATAAAATATACATTTTTTATTCCATTTTTAAAAAAATTGACACAACCAAAATCACACCATAATTCTAAACTTCCTATCAACATATCATAAATCCCACCGGATTCACTTCCCATTAATGGTAATTCACCATGATTACCCTATAAAACATTACCAAGGGATATGAAACAATACTCAAATCCACCATATGGTTTGAGGGACAACAAGTCAGTCGTAATAAATTCCTATGATGTCTCAAGATAAAGATTTGTGTCACATCCCATTTTCTTAGGATACAAAAGACATCATTAGCCTATTTACCCATATTTTTTTTCATCTAAATATATGATGGAAACCCCAAAGGAAAATAAAACATTCCAATTAGTATCAACATACCATTAATAATAAGAAAAATAAAATCCAAAATCCAAAATCCAAATACAACATCCCAAAGAAACATGAGGCCCTGGTTATGATATATCTCTCTATAATATTTCCAAACATACCTCTAGAGTTACAATTTCCCTATTACCAAGATACCATAAAATGTACGAAATAAAAAGAGGGCTATATATGAACTAAGGATCCCACCATAGAACAAAGTCTCTCATACCATTTGTAACAAAATGATCTGGGATTTCACCTTAACTAACACCTAACATGGATCACCACTAGCTCATGGGGATCAAAAACATCCCTAAATAAAGTGGTGAGTTGGGTGTACTGTTTTTTTAGGTGGAATCAAAGACTGTTTCATTTTAATTACTCTTAAATAAAAGCTATAGAGATAGAAAAGAATAATTGTTTTTTACAAACTTCAAGAAGTAGAAATTCTAAGTTCATTTATCAATAGAGTCTATGAAATAATGGAGATATATAAGAAGAAAGAAAAATTGGGTTTTTGTGTGTGGTGAAAATAAGGTAGATGATAAGAATTTATGATCATATTTTAGATTAAATGAGTGAAGAAAATGTTATAAATGATATTTTTTTCCTTTTTTATGATCTTTTTTATGTACTATAATAAATATATGAGTCAGAAATACTTCACATTCTCATTATTTTGGTAATAAAAGATAAATATGTAAAAATTCAATAATATGACTATAATAAAATAACAGGGTAAATAAAAAATAAATTAATGTAATTTCAATGTAATTAATTCATTAAAATAATATTTTTTATTTTATTTATAATATCTCTTGGTTATAAATAAATTTAACAATAAGTAATATGTAATATATAATAAATCAACTATATCTCAAAAATTATGATTCAAATTTTAGTTGTTCCAAAATCAAGATAAATATATAATCATGATCTATAAAATTAATATATAATACATATATAAATCCAATGAAAAATTTCATGAAAATGTGGAAGAATAATGAGTCTTTAATTGGTGATGGAAAAAGGTAAGAGGAAAAAAGATAATGTATGTTATAAATAATAATATAATAATTTTTCCAATTTTGAGATCTAATACCAAATGATACAATAAAATTTATATATCATTATATTCATTGGATAAATTTAAATGTGATAGAGATGGAAAGGAGTGAAATCGAAAATAAAAAAAGAAGTGTAAAATGAAATTTAGAAAGAGAGTTATGATCAATTTAGATCCCAAATATAATTTCCCACTAAAATCCTAATTATCATTTTTCTATAAATTTTGATCACAATTTTGATAAGTCTTCCATGAATTCACTTAATATAAGAGTTAATAAAACCCCCAATTCTAAAAAATACTCCAATTCAAAGTAACCTAAAATAGAGTAAAAAGACGACATCTATTTATATCCAAATTAGAGATACACATATTGATAATATAGTTTACTAATGTTTAAATAAAAAAACAATTTTTTTTGATATTTTTCTCACATGTACATGAATTTTGGGAAAAATATTATGACCAATTGTTTTATCACCAACCAAATAATCAAAACATTCACAACAAGAAATTGAAGACAAGTAACACACCACTTATATATTTGGATCATTCCTTTATGAAAGTATGTTGAGATATATAGAATCTTTTTGTAGGGTAATTTATGTTCACTATGGAGATTCAATAAGACTGTTTATAAACCCATTTTCAGATCCCATTCATGCTTGTTGTTCCTCATATTTGTAATATAGAATTGGCTTATGTAATGTATCCTTTATTTTCCTTTTGTTAATTCTTTTCATAGGTCAAAAATTTCAATGAAACAAGTCTAATGAATTTATGGGAATTTGGTATTGAATAACTTTTCATGTATGTTATTCATCATTCTATAAAAATAACTTATCAATTATCATTTGACCATTGATACTTATAGGACCATGGATTCTTAATAGTATAAAAACTGTAATTATCCACCATAAATGTACATACTATATTAATACTACTACTACTATCAATTATCAAACATCAAACCATATCATTTCTGTGTTATCTAGTATAAAAGATATTCCCACACTGATATTTATCTTGATCATTATGTATATAATTTTTTGTGTTTGTCTTTTCACAAATTCTTCTCCATGCACAGGTTATTCAACTCCCACAACTATTTATTTATGGAATTTCATCCTCACATGATATTTCAGTGAGAATGACATCATTACAAAAGACAATAATGCTCTTATTGGTGAATTGAGATGTAATATTACAATGTGCTTGAAAATAAAACTCCTAATACCATGAGATTAAAAATGGTAATTTATGTTACTTTCATATTTTTAATAAGAATGGGAAACCTTGTTTTTATACTATTCTATTTGTTTTCAAAAAAAATTCAACACCATTGGTTGTTATTTATTCTATTTATAGGTTGATTAAGACTATTTCTAGTTATCATTCTAAAAATTATAGGATCTTACATGATGCATTCATGAATATAGTGGATTTTATACATCCATATACCAATGTATAAAATTTTTCATATCAATATAGGTTCAAAGTTCCCCCACATCCCAAATTAATAGATTCTATCTATTAACAATTCATTCTATTACGTCTTCTCTATCATCCTCAAAATTTTCTCAAATCATTAATATCACCATTTTTTATAGTAATCCTACAAATACATGGAACCTTTAAAAAATTGTATAAAATCAAATGAAAATATACAACAATATTGATTAAAAATTTACCTTTTGAATATTACTATCTCTTTATATTTCTGTGTTGAAATTGGACTTTATCTATTCCATTATTTATTTACATTGAGTTTATCACATAAAATTCTTGCATATTCACTATGTTCAACCACTCATAACTTAATTTTCACACCCTTTCAGTAGTTTTGAAGTTCAACACATTATATTATTTCCATTTCCACTAAAATTGGATCCTCCGATCATTTTTATATTGAAATTAATAAATATTATTTATTTTATCAAGGTCAATTTCTATTCTATTTACATGGTTGAATCTTCTACAATGTGATTATAAAAATTAACATAACCCATTATCCCCTTCATAATTATATGTCTGCTAAGGTAGTCATAAACATAATTTATATAAATTCATCTAATATATAATTTAAACATGTAAATTAATCAATGAATACGTTAATGAACAATTTAGGGTATATCTCACTTCTCTCTACTTCAATCATTTTTTATTAACTTCAAGGATGGGATCAAAAGTCATCTATCCCTCCCCCTTTTTATAGAAATTTTATCTCACATAATATTTGTCACTTTTCCTAGTAATAAATACTAGTTCTTGAATGACCTATTAAATAGATTCTAGCGAGTTAAGAAAATGATTAAACAATTTGTGAAAAAATACCCACTAGAGATTTTAAAAAGTTCATGGATCAATGGAGTCTATGAAATATGGGAGTTATAATATTGGAAAGAAAAATAAATTTTGTGGTGAAAGGAAAAAAGTATATGATAAAACATTACAGAATTATTTGTGATAAAATGTGTGGAAACAATGTATTAAATGAGTAGTTCTTCTTGGTTTGTTTTATTATGTTATATTTTCTATGTACCAAAATCAAGAAAGTAGATGAAAAAATATTTGATTTTTTTATTTTGAAAGAAGTAAAACTGGAATATGATGTTACGATTGCTTATGAAATAAAATTTCAGGAAAAGTTTCATAATATCTAGAATGATATAATTCAGTAACTATGATTAGAAACCTGATAGAGGTATGTGTAAAATGTAGCGACTTGAGTTTCTGGCCCTGTCAGAATTCAGAATATTTCTATGAATAATTCCAGAGTTAGGCACGAAGGCGACATTCAATTCAGAGGCCCAGTGTGCCTAGAATTAATTTTATAAAAACATTAAGTATATTAATACTATCCACCTAGCAGGGGTGTGATATCTCCTAAATTGTAGCTCAGAACAGGAATCTGAGGGCAGGGTTGCTTCCGGAACGTGCCGTTTACCCTAGGCAAGGAGTAAACTTTGCGGGCGCGGGCCTGTGGTGAGAAACACCATTGGGGGAATTTTCGTAAATAAGTGGAAAAGTTGGTTTACAAGCGTCAGCTCAAATAACATCTGAACGGAGCATCAGATCACAAATCTGAGTCCGTCATTGCGTTCAGAACGACGTGTTTACCCTAGGGGTGACCTTACCTTTGTTCACATCGGGCATCGGGCGGAGGCGAGTCGGGAGCTGGAGATAGGTGATATTATTGTTAAAAAAAAGAAATATCTCCTCCTTCTTACCTCCATCCTCCATCACATGCAGGCGGCGACACCCCCTCCTGACCTCCGTTTCTTCTCCAAATCGAGCTGGAATCGTCCATTTTCTACACCGTTCATCAGCGGATCTAGCTTCAGGGCGTCACCGGCGTCGATCTGCACCCGAAGCTTCGGCGTTTCGCCCGCGAGGTAGGCGGTTTGCGTTTTAATCACTCGATCCATTTTTTTTCTCCAAATTGCTTCGTTTTGAGGTTATTGAAGGGAAGATTACGTCACGAGGGTCGCACCAGTGCTTTCGAATCGCAAAATGGACCACCGGGGTGCCCCCGACGGTCCGTGGAAGGTCCTCCGGTGCGGAACCGGCGCAGCAGCGCGCTAGCAAAGCACGACGGCCGGTCCATGTAGGCCGGACCCACCGGTCGAGGCCGGTCTGACCACTTTTATCATATAGGGGTCTTTAAACCCCCGTATCATGCAATCCAGAAGTCAGATTCGCATGCGTTTTGCGGTGATGCGACCCTCACGATGAGGCAAACCCTATGGTGTAGTTCCAAGGGTTTAAGGGGTTGGGATCATGGCCCAGGAGTTAGAAACATCGTATAAAATAATATTATTTTATTATTTTACGACTTCAGGCCATTGTAACTTCTACCCGGAGCGTTCGAATGATGTGACGTTAGTGGAATTGATACCTTGATGGTATGAAAGATTTTTTGAGATGGTTTCCGGGTGTTGGGACTGAGAACAGGGCGCGGGCCCCATAAGGCCGGGTTTTGGTGTTTGCGGAGAAACGTAGCTTTTGCACCAGGAGTCCGGTTTTGGCGGATGATTGGTCGATCCTGTTTGTTTTTCCACGAGGATCGCAAAGGTGTGATTCGTTCGATGTGTTTCGGGATTGAGGTGTGGGCCCTGCCTGAGCTGGCTTCGGTGAATAGTACCTTTTTCACTGATGCTCCGTTTCATGCGAGTAAGCAGCCTATCCTACATGATTTTCCATGTAGATCGCAATGGTGGCCTCGGTATTGGCCTTAGAGGTGTGAAGTGTGGTGTTGTTGTTGGTTGCACGGGTTAGTGTTGTTTTGGACCAATAGTGGTTGAGGGTACTCCCTTGGTTCGTTCCCACGAGGGTTCGTGTGGGGTCACAACCTTTGTAGAGGTTTGTCATCCTCTCGATGGGATGTTTAAACTGTTAGAGTTGTGGCATCCCTCCATTGGGCCCGGAGTGGGATCCTCTAGCATCTTCTCCCTAGATCGGGTTCTTGGTATCACTGTGACCGGTTATTCACGGGCGGCGATCCCATATCTAGCAGGTTAACCCCGTAGGGTTTGTGGCATCATCGGGAATATAATACCCTACACAGTGGGCCGTGCTCAGTAGGGTTGTGACATCATTGGGTATACAATCCTCCACTCAAGATGATGTGTATAGTAGGGTTGCAGTATCGTTGGTTATGCAATACCCTACTCAGCACGTGGTTTCGGTAGGGTTGCGACATCGTCGGTTCGATCCCCTACATCGCGAGTTATACCAGATAGGGTTCCAGTATTGCCGTGACCACCTTTATATGGGTAATGATCCTCTATCTGTGTGATGTGGTTTTGTCTAGTGCTAGATAGGGTTGTGGTATCCCCCAATGGATCCTTGGTGTGATCCCCTATTTGTGAGAACTACGTATGCTAGATCGGGTCGTGGTATCCCCCAGCGGACACTGGGAGTGATCCCCTGTCTGTGAGATTCATATACCGGAGTGGGTTCGGGTATCCCCTAGCAGACCCTAGGAGCGATCCCCTATCCGAGGATTTTGGTGGTTCTGTTGTTTCAGTGAGATTTCTTCAGTGATGTTATCCGACGAGCATGATCTCTCAGGTGAGCGTCTGGGAGGTTTTTGAGAAACCTGATGGAGTTTATCTCTCGGATGAGTGTAATCTGGGATGACAGTGTTCCGTGTGGTGTAATCTCCTTGTTGTGGAACATTGCTGGTGATGAGGTCGGCACCTCTTGTGGATTTGTGCCGTGAGTTGAGTATATCTGGATTGTTCTAGGTGTATGTAGGGGAATACACCTGAGCTGAGATGACTAGCTGCGTTTATCTGAGTATGGCCACAAGATAGAGTTTATTTATCGTCTGGGTTCCCTCTGGCTGGGATGAGCGGACTGTTGCCTTTCAGTCGCTCTCTTTGGTTTTGGGTTTTTGGGGTGCCTACTAAGTATGTTTATGCACACACCTACACGGGCTTTTCCCACACATGTTTGTGTCTTGTGCATACCACAAGCCTTTTGACGGAGTCCCAGGAGGACCTGGAGTAGGCTGATATTAGTGAGCGTGTTGACCGGGGTGTTTACCGGAGCTGTGCTGAGGGAGCTTTCTGGTGGGTGTTTGTGGTAGCGTTCCCCTTCTTCAGAGTAGGTTGTACACGCTTTGTAGTTTTCTTTTGGTGGTCCCTTTATTTCCTTTTGTACTTTTTATGTTGCACTCTGGTTTGGGATAGTTTGTATGCATGCATTTATTTTTCAGTTTCTTTTTCTCTCTACTATTACATGGAGGTGTCGTGGGTGCGTGTGTATAGGTCCCTTAGGCTAATGCCTCCCATGTGTGTGATAGCCTACTCGGTGCTGGTCACCATCCCCTGGGTTAATCATCCTGAATGTAGAACTATTGTTGAACAAACTTGGAATTCTTGGAATGGTAGGGATAATGATTTTGCTTGCGTCATTAAGCTCAAACTTCTTAAAATAAATTTGAAAATCTGGAGTAAATATCGTTTCAGTTCCCTTGATTCTGAAATTTCCTCTCTTGAGGATTCTATTCAACAAATGGAGGAATAATTTCTCTAATGATATTTTGGGTGAGACTCAGCTGGTTTCCAAGCCTAATAATTTGTTGAATCTTAAAGATGCTTTGCAAAGAGATAATTTTAAGGCTAATTGGTTGAGAGATGGGGATAGAAATTCTAAATTTTTTAATTCTTTGCAGAGAATTAGGAAAGTCTCAAGGCCTCTCTCTTTGGTTAGAAATGGGAATAATGTGTTTGATAACAGAAGGGACCTTTCTGAGCATGATGTTTCTTATTTTAAGGATCTCTTTTCTGGTTATTTCCCTCTTGATGATCCTGTGGAGAGTATTATTCCGACTCTTGTTAATCAAGAGGATAATTCCAGTATTACATCCATTCCTTTAGAATTTGAAATTAAAGAAGCGACCTTTAGTCTAAATTCTGATAGCTCCCCGGGTCCAGATGGTTTTGGGAATTTTTTCTTTCAGACTTACTGGGATGTCATTCATGAGGATGTTTGTAGGTTGGTTACTCGTTTTTTTAAAGGTGGATCTCTTACTCAGGGTCTAAATGCTCAATTCCTTGCCCTTATTCTAAAGACTGAGAATGCTAATGAGATTCATTTGTTCAGACCTGTTGCTATGATCAATACTATTTTTAAAATTATTTGCAAAATCTTAGCTACTAGGCTGTCTTCTATTGCCAGTAAGATTGTTTCTCCTAATCAGTTTGGCTTTATTAAGGGTAGGTCTATTCAAGATTGTCTTATTACTGCATCTGAATGTGTTAATCTTCTTAAGAAATCCACAAGGGATGGTAATATTGCTCTCAAGTTGGACGTCAGGAAAGCTTTTGATACTATAAATTGGAATTTCATTTATAAGGTTCTTCGTTTTTTTGGTTTTGATGATGTTTTCATTAATTGGGTTAAAATCATTTTCGAGTCTGCTCGTATCTCTGTCCTTGTTAATGGCTCCCCTGAGGGCTTCTTTGCTTGTTCTAGAGGTGTCAGACAAGGGGACCCTCTCTCGGCCATTATTTTTTCCATAGCAGAGGATTATCTTAGTAGATTACTTTCTATTATGGCTGGTAATGGGAATCTGTATTCTATTAGTGATGGTAGAGGTTTTGTTGCTCCCACTCACTTGTTTTATGCGGATGATATTATTCTTTTCACTAAAGGGAATAAGAGGAATATTAACAATATTAAGCGTGCCCTTTTGCATTATGAAAAAGTCTCTGGGCAAGAGATTAGCTGGGACAAGTCCTTTGTTTATTTTGGAAGGAATTTTCCTATTTCTAGGAAGAATGGCATTATTAGGGATTTGGGTATTCATGAAGGTGTTTTTACCTTTACGTATTTAGGTGTTCCTATGTTTTGGGGGAGGCCTAAAGCTTGTTATTTTTCTGATATTGTATGTAAAATCAGACGTCATCTTGCTACATGGAAGGGTAAGTCCCTTTCCTTGGCTGGTCGGGTTTGTTTGGTTAGAGCTATTATCATATCTAAGTTTGTTTATTCTTTCATGATTTATAAGTGGCCGATCTCTCTTATCAAGAGAAGTAACGTTTCTATTAAAAATTTTATTTGGAGTGGCAATATTTCAGAGAGGAAATTAGTTAATGTTTCTTGGAATAATTGTTGTAAACCCTATGATGCTGGAGGTCTTGGTATTAAAAATCTTGAGGTGTTTAATGATTCTTTACTGGCCTCGTTCATTTGGAGGCTTGTCAATGATAAATCTCAGTCTCTGGACTTTCTCCGCTATAAATTTAGGGATAGGCACAGGAATGGAGTTTTTAATTATCTGGATTCTTCTGTTTGGCCTGCTTTTAAATACATCTTTTCTTCTATTGACTCTCATGCCAGATGGCTTGTTTCAAGGAACCTGTCTTTATCCTTTTGGAAGGCCAATTGGACTGGATGTCCTTTAGCTGACTCCTTGTTGGATGATGATTTTAATGTTGATATGGATGCTATGATTAAGGATCAGCTTGATAATATGGGGGTCTCCCTAATCATATTGTTACTATTATAAATAGTTACTGTTTCTCTAACAGAGAGGATTTTTGGGCTTGGGAACCTGCTTTTAATGGCCTATTGACTTCTAAAAATTTTTATTGTCATTCTTTATCTTTCAATATAGGGTGTAAATGGATGAGGGATCTTCATATGAACTTTATTAGGCCCTCTCGGTCTTCTTTTACCTGGAGATTGGCTCATGGGAAACTTCTTACTGATTGTTTCCTTCAGAAATGTGGCATCTCTCTCTGCTCTTCATGTGTGTTTTGTTATCAACATATGGAAGATATTGATCATTTGTTTATTAGTTGTGTCAATGCCTCTTCAATGTGGAAGGCTGTTTTTGATATCTTTGAAATTCCCATGCCTAATATGTCTTCAATTCATCATTTCCTTCAAAGCTGGAATTCTATTTCGCTCTCTCCCCAATTGTTGGATCTTTTTAGAGTCGCTGCTTCTGAACTCCTTCATTTTATTTGGTTTGCTCGAAATAAGTTGATTCATGATAAATTTTCCTTCTCGGTTAGTGGGGTTTTATCCGCTATTCTTGGTGCTATGCGTAATGTTGTTATTCCAAGGAAGCATTTTTGCTTTAACTCGGTTCATGATTTGTCCGTTCTGAACAGGATAGGTGTTAAGGGTAATTTCAAGCCTCCGCGTGGTACTTTAGAAGTTCTATGGAAGGAACCTTTTTTTGGTTGGATAAAAGTAAATTCAGATGGTGCTTCTAGGGGAAATCCGGGGCATTCTAGTTATGGTGCTGTTTTCAGGAATCATAAAGGGGATGTCCTTGGTTGTTTTCATGGTTCTTGTGGCTTTTCCTCTTCACTTGAGGCCAAAATGCTTGGCATTATTGTTGCTGTTGATCAAGCTGTGCAGCGTGGTTGGGATAATTTATCGTTTGAGAGTGATTCTTCTGTTGTTGTTTCTGCAATTAGGATGGGTTTTTATCACTTGTCCTGGAAGCTTACTAATCGCTGGATTAATTGTTTGGAGACTCTTTTTTCTTTGAATCATATTATCACTCACGTTTATAGGGAAGCCAATTCTGTTGCTGATGGTCTGGCTAATAAAGGTGTTAATGGTGTTGATTTTGTTTGGTTTGATGAAATTCCTGATGATCTCCTTATTTTTATTAATAGGGACCGTGACAAATCCCCCATTTTTAGACTTTTGTAAGTTTCTTTTGGGGCCTGTTTGTTTTTGGAGTGGCTTGTTTCTTTTTCTTCAGGTTGGCAGTAGAGCTTTGCTGTGTCGAGTTGCTGTGGTTTCCCAAATTCTGGGATTCAGTGTGCTGATCTGGAGCAGGCTGGAGTCTGCAGAGTAGCTGGCTTCATTTGGTTTCCCAAATTCTGGGAATCAGTGTGCTGTTTGGAGCGGGCTGGAGGCTTAGTTGCTGGCTTCTTTTGGTGGAAGGATGTCTTTTTTGTTGCTGTTTTTGGCTAATAAAGTCCAGGGCTGATGGAGATTCTTCTGTCCTGGAGATTTTTTTCTTGATCCGGCTTTGATATTCTTTGGCGGCATTGGTGGCCTCATCCCATAGCCCACCCTTTTTATTGGGTGTTTGTCGGCTTTGGTTTCTTTCTTTTTCACCTTAACCATTTTTATGGTTTTGGTGTTTTTTGTTTGTATTTTTCTTGTTCTGTTTTCTTTTTTCTTTAATAAATTTCCATTAATTATTAATCTAGGTGAAATTCAAGAAGTAAAAATTATGATTTATATACACATGAATCATTTATCTAGAAGAGTTTAGATGTTAGTTCATTAGTGGGTTATTAGAAATTTAATTAGGTGATGACATAGATGTCTATAAAGTTCATATGACGGTGGAACCAATAGAGCCTAATGACTAATATGGTACTCATCTATATGAAAATGGGTGGGGTCAATTGTAATTTAATTTTACTAAAATAATTTCTATATATAATCATAAAATATGTCACATATATAATTTTTCCTTTTCTTATAAGAATTTATAATTCATATTTTTTTCTTATTTTAAAAAGTTTTAGTGTTCCATTCATGGGTAATGAATGTAAAAAAACTAGGTTATTTTTTTTGTAATTTAATTTTATATTTAGTCTTTTCTTATATGGTTATTGTGATTTTGGATGGTCTGGATTGTCGTTGAGATAATTTGGTGCATGGGTAGGGTACACTTATTCTTATTTTTAATACATAGGTTTTATTTTCCTTTAGTATCATATGTTTTATACATTGATCCACATTTACTTTTATATAGTTTTCATCCAAATAAAATGGTCTCAAAAAAATAGGTGGAATTAGAACATGGTAAACAATTTCAGTATATTAATAATTTGGTAATGTGTATAAATATCAATATTGAGTAGATATCTAACATTTTCTATGTATTAATATTCTAATAAGGATGTTTCAGAGCATTTTATGATCTTTTTATTCAGTGGTATTTTCGTTTAAGAATAATGAAATTTTAATAAGGAATGAAATAAATTAATAATATTGATGAATTGGATTTTTAATTATAGAGGATATAGAATAAATATTATTAGTTCTAGAGAGATATGGAGCTTCCATTAAAGAGGTTCAAACTGGAAGAGATGTTGAACAAATAATGGAAATAGAATGATTATAATGAAATAGTAGTTTCTTGAATGATGTTAAACCAAATCATGGACATAAATATCCTATATGTGAAAATAGATTTTGAGTTCATGTATATTATTGTCATCATTTATGTCATCCATTTTTAACGAATTATTTATCATTCGGTGAACTTTTTTAATAATGAGCATAAAAAAAAGACTGGTGGAAAATCATATTTCTAAGTTTAATGTAATTGAACTTTCGTTAGAGTCTATTAATGAAATTTTTTGATAGAAAACGTAGACATTTATTCTTCATTCATTTCTTCTAAAATCATGGTATGTGATGGTTACTATGGTGAAAAATAATAGCCATAGGACAGGATAGGGGTCTATGGAATTCGGAGATCTTATAATTTGATTGAAACTAAATTTAATTTGGAAGTTAAATAATGTAATAATAAATAGAAAATTTAAATGAAGGTGAAAGGGAAGAGAAAAAAGAGTTAAGGTGATTCAATAGAGCCTAGACACATATACTAGAATTATTGGAAGAGAGGGAATGAGGCTAAGTACTTTACATAAAAAATCACTAATTCCAGAAGATATCCTTCTTGAAGATCATCCAAAGATCATGTTTCATAAGAAAATAATAGTTTATTGTTGGGTGTCACTATTGTACTGGATTCATGCATTATTAACAATGAATGTTCTATTCACTCTTTATCTTATAGTAGAATCATGTTCAATTATGAAACTTAAATATTTGAAAAGGATCATCTTATGGGCGGTGAAGGTATTTAGATTATTTGAATGGGTAATATTTAAATTTTAAATTTGAATTAAATATTTTTTATGTTTCAATATATATGGAACATTCTAGGGTTATGGAATATCCTAATCCTGGTAAGATAGCTCAATGATTTATGTTTCTATACAAAATTTCTAGATGATGTTTGGAAATCATACATGGTTCCTTAGTGGGGGCCAAATGTCAAAGGGATTGGATATGATATCATATCAGAAATTCAATAGGATAAATTCATACTATAAAATCAAATTTTGGAACTATTTAGTTATGACATAATCATCTAATTCATGTGTTATAGAAAAGAATAAAATTCTTGGTTGTGAATGGTATATTGAAACTTGAGTTCATGGATTATATGTTTCCAATTATTTCTATTGGGGATCTGTGTCATGCATGTTCTTTCCACACATTCTCATGTTAAAAAGGTGGGATTCCTCCAATATAAATTTTAGTGATGACAGATCCTTAATGATAATTTG
Organism: Viscum album; assembly: GCA_963277665.1. NCBI lineage: Eukaryota > Viridiplantae > Streptophyta > Magnoliopsida > Santalales > Viscaceae > Viscum > Viscum album. Next base: position 472,405,974 of record OY728132.1, read on the forward strand.
ATAATGGTATATTAGTTCCTTCTTCCATGTATTCCTCCTCAGATCTCATTTCCTAGTATGGGTCTCCCTAATTGATTTGAGGCATGTACTGAAAATTTTTCTCCATACCACCTTGAGAAGGAAAATGATTGATTATTCTTATTCTCTCTTGATAGGTTAGAAACATTTATTTAGATATGATATTAATGTTGGGATTATCTGATCTTCACTTGATATTGGGTACGATGGGCACTTGTAAGTCTTCCTCATTTGAATTAGAGGAAATGTCATGTGTGCAGAATCCTAGTATTGGATCCCGAGGAATTATATGTCAACCACTTATTAGTTGTGGGTAGTAAAGTAATTAATATATTTAATTTTACACTAGATATCAATTTTTTATGAAATGAGGTAATGATTTTGGATTAGGTAAATATTTAATGTCTTTTGGAGACTTGTTTTTAGTGCATTCCCATGGGGAATACAATCACCATTTTTAGGGTTTGATGTTAATGAGAGAGTGTTCCCCCATTGTGGAAAAGTGATAACACTCTCACTTTATATGTATTCCAATGTAGAGTATGATCAGATATATGGATTGGGTATGTTGAGAGAAGGTGTTTCCCTTTAGAGAAGATGACCACACTCAAGGATTGAAATCTTCTAAGGGGAATGAATGAAAATTTGATGATAATGTTTGGGTGTCATGATTAAATCTCATGTAGGTATCCCTTGTTTTTTGTAATTTAAGGATTAAACCCCATGAATGATTCCAACATACCATGTTGGGAGGCACAGATCAAAACCCATATAGTTTGATGCATTCATTTAAGGTTATATGATAGGACCGACCCATGAAATTTATCATTGTACGGTAAGGATGATCATGTATCAGAAGGATCATTAACAAGGGATGGTATGGGGATTATGAATATAGGATTCTTGATTTGAGAGAATCATCATTGTGTAGGGACGGATTAAGTGAGTAGTATTCATGTAATATAACCAATGGAAGAGGATCATCCCATGGTGGAAAAGTATTATTAGGGGTATACGGACGAAATCTACTTGAAGGATGAAGATAATCCCATGATGGCGAAGGATGTGTCATCCCGTGACGATCATACACAGGGAATCCTATGTTCATCACATAGGTTAAGGCTATGGTTTTATGTCACATAATAAGGATATTGTCTTGTATTTTAATGGAAAATGAGTAGGATGTTGGGCTAGATAGTTTAACATCATCTAGCTTATATGTTGTTAGGATCTACATCCTAGGATACAGTTTCATTGAAGAGGAGGAATATCTAAAATAAGGCCTCTCTACCAATAAAATTCAGTGTTTTCCCTTGTGATACCACCTTTAGAGATTAATCTACTTCTAATCATGTAGCTCTAGGTAGAGCATGGCATGAACACTTCCCTAGAGAAGTATGAATCACGGGTCCAAATATTATGGTGGATATGATTGGAAGAACGAGGAACTATGGGGACTATTCGAAGGGGTAAAATGGAGAGTATTGGTATAGGTCCTGCTTCAAAAAAGAGGGAGACACAAGGTTTTGTGATACTCGTGACATGAGAATTTGGGGGTGTTGATTAACTAGTTCTGGATGGGTATAAGGGCCTTGGGCCCTCAAATTTCATGAAATTATGTTGGTTTAATGGATTCATTATAGAGAGTCATGGTAGAGATTTTTGGTAACGGTTGGGGGTTTGTGAAAGATAGAGGCTATGTGAATGACATGGTTCTCATTATTGTTCATCTTTTATGAAACATGGTGGCCCTTCCTCAGAGTAAATCTTTGTTTTTAGGGGTTATTTTCACAAAACATAATTTCATTGAAAACACTATGAGACATATTGGTATTTATTTTTTAATGAAGGACGAGGAGATTCACAGATGTAATGCCTTCTATGGACCAATGTACTTTGGAAACCATGGTAATTTGGCTCACAAAAGATAGCTACTGTGGTAAATCAAAATATTATTTGGATTGAGAAGGCTAGAGTTTCATGAATTAAGACCTTCGGTGAGAATTCCAACGGTAGTATCCCTTAAAATTTTGATCATGGGGAGGTATTTAAATTCTCAACAAAGGAGAGGGAATTAGTTTCAAAAAATATAGAAGTATTCCTTAAAGGTTATGGATTTCATGAAGGAAGGGGTGATCCACGAATATACATATGTTGTGTTGTGGTTACCACCTCCACCTACACATTAATAGGTGAGTTATGTGAATCAGACATACACAATGTGGAGGTTACTGACTCAATAGATACATAGATAGTGAGTTTTGAGTTGTTTTTTTATTCTTTAAGGTTTTTATCTTCATGATAAAAACCACTTTAGTGGATTTTTGAGCAGATTTGATCTATATTTTCTTCAAACTAGTCACATATTTATTGACATCCCCTATTATATTTTTTTATTTCAATAGTATAGAATATAAGAAGACTTTATCCTTAGGGTGTATTTTATAGTTTAATTCAATTGAAAATTAAATACCATAACTAATAAATAATTAAAACTAGTTCATAAGGATGTATGGAAGTCAACACATGCTCTTTCTCATAGTGTGACATTTTGTTATTATACCATCATTGATGATGAAGCAAAAAAATGTGGGTGATATTTTTTTCAATAATATTAAGGTTTTCAAAACTTTTATTATATGGGGAGTCATTGTTGAAAAGGGTAAGAGAATGATGCTAAAATTCTTGAGGTTTCATAGTGGTGGTGAATATGTAAGAAGATAGTTTTGGATGTTCTATTAGAGGAAAGACATTTTCTTTGAGAAGACTGTACCTAGAAAACCATTATATAATGCTATTGTGATACATTTAAATCAAACCATGGATAAGAGGTAACTATGCATGAGGTTTCATTCCTATTTCCCCATGGAGTTATGGATATAGGTTGAAAACTATATGGACTATCATGTGAATCATATTCCTTTTTCTCTATTGGGGTAGAATCATTTAGAATAATATATACTAGAAGAATGGTTGATATCTCCTACCGGAATGCTTTTGGGAGTGTCTCCTATGTCCACATCAATTCTAGGGAAAGGGGATTTTTTGAAAAAAATTATAGGATTTTTTATTTATCATCATATGTTGTAATTTTCTCTTTAATAATGATATCCAATTGAACGATTGAGTCTTGTATGCTGATGTAGTTTGGAATAAAGAATTTATGAATGAGAATGTTCATCTGGTAATAATTCTACAAGTTTAGCCAATTTTATGGAGTATGAAAGTAATGAATATACAAAAAAATCAGGATGATGTTTTATATGAAGGCTACAATCTATTAATATCACCATGTATAGATGCACCGAAATGATTGAGTAATATAAAAAACCAAGAAAATAATCCAAAATATTAAATTCTAGAAGTAGTACTTCTAGAAAGAGAAGGACGTCAAATTGGGTTGAGGTGGTATAACATGGAAAGGTGATTAGTGTAGAGGTTCAAAATTGACATTAATTGAATTAACCTATGGTTGTAGGATAAATAGAGATCCTAAAACTGATAGAATGTCTCATTTAGTGAAAATAGTGAGTGTTTGAGATGAAGGATGAGATGGTCTTATTACATGTTTATGAAACATGGGATCTAATGAAACATCCTACATAGAGAAGAGAACTATTGAAAAGGTATGTATATCAGCTAAAAGAATAATGTAATAGTAAGAAAAATTTTAACTATAGGGTTATTGTGTACAAAATTTAGTAAATAGAAGGTGTGGATTTTAATGAATTTTTTTCTGAATGATTTATATATTTGAAATTTAAGATGGTTCTTGGAATTGTTTCTATAGAGCGTTGATATCTTTTCGAGTTAGATGTGAACATGAAATTATTTTATGGTGATTGTACAAGGAAAAATTCATGTATCATCCATAATGTATCACAGAAAATATATTGGAATGATTGATGTGTTAACTCAAATAGATATTTTATGAGGTAAAACAGGCACAAAGTCTATTTAACCTGATGTTTGATGCCTTTAGGGTGGAGAAATAAATAATCTAAAGTAATAAAAACCTTTTTAGTACTGTATGGTGTTAAACGATGTAAAATCCATTATAAATATCTTTTATGTGTATGATTTTCTTATAAAAGGTCGGAAGAGATGTCAAATTGAAAAGTTCAAACATTTTTTGTCTGTAATTTTCGAAACAAATGAATTCATAGATGCAAACAGAATGGTAAGGATAAATATCATAAGGGTTATTAGGAATGTTGTATTGTTTTTGACTTAGTAAAATTATGTCTGTAAGGTCTTGTAATTATTCTAGAATAAGATAATATAATCTTGTGATGACCCCTTGGATGAACACATCATGTTATATAAAGAGAAAAGATTAAGAACCAAAGGTCATGGTAATTATATAAAAAGGGATCGATATGAATTATTGATTGGAATATTGATGTACTTTATATTATTACAAGGTTAGAAATTATGTAAGTAGTGGGGGTAATATTTTTGTTTGTTGAAAATATATGAAAGGACCATGAATATGTTGTGATGTGGATACTTTAGTATCTCAAATGTTTGGTTAACATGTCTCCATGTTTTTTAATGTATAATAAATTATAGGGATATACTGATTTATAATTTGGAGGAGATACATACAAAGAGATAAGTACTAATAGATTTTTATTCCCCATTGGAGGATCAGTTGTGAGTTGGATATCTAGACATCGTTTAGTTTTTTGGTTCTGAATAATGAGAGTTGAGTACGTGAAAATCATAGAAGTAGAGAATGAGTTGATATGGATAAAGATAATTTTATACGATCTTATATGAAATAAAGGGTATAAAATTTACTTTTATAATAATCATAGATTGATATATCTTGTAATTAATACAATGTTTCACTCTAAAATATACTTATACTCTTCAAAAGTACCTCTTCATCAGAATGTTGTTAGATAAATTTTTTTTGGTTATAATAATTTGAAAGGAAATTTAAATATGGAGAATACGTTGATGAGGGTATTATTATGGGAAATTCTATGATAATTTTGTGTCTCAATAGATGTTTAATGAATGAATACATGGTGGATGAAAATACTATAATAATTGATGAAAACAAGTATCCATATTTATAGAAGTTCCTTGGAGGACACAATGAAGAATTAAAAATAGTCTTTAAGTTTGATATTTTTAAGAGTGGTTGTGAAAACAATTTTCAAGGTAAGATTAATAATTTATATAATCAGATAATTTAGAACCCATATTTTAGAAGTAGATAGTGGAAAACATAGTGGAATTGGTATGTCTGGAAATAGAAGCAAAAAAAAACTTTAGTTTGGGTGAAAGTACAGAAGTGTATATGGAAAAAGGTGTAGACCGAAATACTAATCAGCATGAGAAGTGGTGACTTAATTTCATTAGAGAGATATATAATGTTTATATTGTATTATATGATGGATATTTGTATATATTATATAGTAGTGGAACTAATATATCTAGCTGGCCATTGTAGTGCTTGTTTTTTAAAAGATGGGTCAGGTCAAATGAAATGTAATTATTATATTATGAATTTTCCATTTGAGTTTATAGAAATGATTGAATGGGTGCCTAATATTTTTTATTGTATGATTTATACTTCCTTCATGTTCATCATAAAAAAACATAGTACATTCCTACCATGTAGTAGGGAATGTATTAAACCACATTATCTATCATGTTACTATTTTATGTTTTACCAAGTGTATAATTTTTAATTAAATATAATTTAAAAAGTCCTTTCATGGTATTTGGGTGATTTAGTGCATAGATACTATTTACTACTTTTCTGTTTAGATAAATTGAATAAAGTGTAATTAGGTTTTGAATGTTATAGAATTTATTCTGTATTTAAAGTAACATAGGGAGAATTCATACTGAAGGGATTTAACACATCACATTCCATAATATACTAATATTATCGAAATAATATAATAATGGTTAGACAAAATCAATTATTTAAATTTCAATATGATTACATCCTTTAACAAAACATCAAAACTTATTTGACATTATCCTAGTGATAGATATATTTCTAATTAATGAATATATTAAATGAATTAAATATACTATATCAGAAAAAATGTGTATTGAATATTTGTGTTTATAAATTTATGGAGGAGATGTGATTATAAAATATGAAATTAAAATGAAATAAATCAATATGTATAAAGAAAATGTGGTTGAAATGGTGAAAGAAAATGTTTCATGAATTGGTGATGGACAAATATTAATGGAACAGATGATATAAGAAATATAATATAACAGAACCCAGTTTCCATTACTAATATCTGATAAAAAATCCGTAAATAAAATTTGTAGTTTGTTATTATTTGGAAAATTTTAAAAGAAATAGTGATGAAAATAAGAGAAATAAATTATAAAAGATGAATTTTTATGTGAAATTTAGAAATTAATGGATGAACAATTAGGTTTCAAATGATATATTCACCTTAAAAACCTTAATTATAATGATTATATAATTATTGATCACTTTTTTGAAAAATATAACATGGATTAAATCACTATCATAATGTACACAAGAAGAAATTTATGAAAAAATTAAAATTCACAGTAAGCTAAATGAAGTAAAAAGAAGGTGGTTAACTATAGACAAATAAGAGTTACAAATGTCAAAAATTTAGTTAACTAAATTCTAAATCCAAAACCAAACTCTTTGAAAAAAATAACATATACATGGATTTAGGGAAAAAATTTTCCAATAAGAAGAATTTATAATAATAACAAGAGACATTCAAGATTCCCACCTTGAATTTAGATATATATATATATATCCCCCTCTCTTGAATTTTGAGGATTCCTTTGTTAAAGTGGCATATAAATCATTGGATTATTTTGGTGGGACTTGTTAGTTCAATTTTGAGTTTTAATAAGTCTGAATTTGGCCCATTTTCTTCTATATTGCATTCACATTGGGCCTTATCCTAGGAATTATGAATTATTCCATGTCAAGACTCCTCTATTATCATTGTTCTTACTCTTGTAATTGGTCCATCAATTCCATGAAACAATTTCATTGAATTACTGTGAATTGGGTCTTAAATCACTTATCCTGTATGTGATTGATCATCCATAAATATAATGTTAATAATAATTATTAATAATGTAAATATAACATTAATAATAGATATTATCACATATATAATGTAAATATAAATTAATCATAAATAAATATAATGTTAATATAAGATAAATACAATTTAAATATAATATAAATAATACATAGTTATTTATTATTTATTACAACTTATTAATTATTATTAATAAATATTATTTGTAATTATTTGTATATATGAAAAATTATTATTATTTTATTATAAATTATCATTAATATTTTGACTAATTACAATAAAAAATATTTTATTCTCAGTATATATTATTATTTACTCTTAATAGTTATTAATTATTTATTTGAAATTTTTTATTATTAGTTATTAATAATATGAAATATATCAATCATTAGTTTATATGTGTATTTATAAAATACACACACACACATATTTATTAATGTTTTTGATTATTTTGTTTATTTTCTGTATTTATTATATATATATATAACAATGTAAAATAGTTTTTTGTACCCAACAATTTTTTTTTAAATTTATTCATATATTTTTATAATTTGATTATATAACTAAAAATAATTACTAATATATATAGAAAACATAATAAATAAGATAATAATATTATAAAATATATGTATTAGATGATACAAAATACCATGGAAATGAAATATGGAAAAAATAAATTTTTCTTTAAAAAATAATGTAATTTAGGTTTAAGACCATGATTTCAGGCTCCATTCAATCAATCAATAAATATTTCATGACCACTCCTCCAAAGTGTATTATATTGGTAATTGTGTTAAGAAGTTCTCTATTTCCATAAATAAATAATAAAATAATTTTATTTTTTAGATAACTAGAACCTGTATAAAATGGATAATGGAGGCTTAAAACATAATTGTACTATCACAGATGTTGTTACTAATTGACTAATCATTATATTTGTAACTTCTTCATCACATGAGGATGTTACTACCCCCATAAAAATAATTTTTACTATGAAGAATCCCCTCATTAAAACTCCATGAATTGAGAGACTTTCATATTGTAATGACTCTATAATAGAAATTTCATACCATAAGGTTGTCCCTAACATTTCACTTTTGTAAGAGGTAATTAATTTTTCTAATGATCTTTAATTCTAATTGATATGAGATTTTTATATCTACAACTATCTCTATGCTTCTTAAGGAATATCATTATTTTCATTTGATTAGATGAATTTGAAATGGGTCATAGTTCCAAGAATTTATTGATTTGATTTCTCTCAAAGGATGATATTTATCATTTCTAGTTATTTGAATCATTGTTTTTTTTGATGTTCCATTCTGGTGTTGAAGTAGGTACCAAATTCCAATTATGTATTTTTAGCCTTTAATATTTCTTATCATATTGGGATTTTATGGACTTTTTGTACATCATTTTATTCCGGTTTCTCTATTCATAATTAAAAATCTGATTAACACACCAATAAATATTTATAAAACCTTAAAAATGTTCATAAGTCACATGGTTTTCATAATATTCATGATGCCTAGACTCTATAATCATTTCTATTCTAAAATTTTGATTCTTAATAGAGACATTGTGGGAAATCCTAGCTAGAGGTATGTATTTTTTAATATATGTGATTTTTTTTCTAGGTTAAAGAGGCTTTGTAAGTGTCATAGAGGCTTTAAATTGGTTTTTAGCTTTTATTTTTGAAAAATAGGATGGTTCATGGTGCGGACTAAGCCATTTTCTCCTCTATTTTAATTGTGCACCATGAGAAGAGCTTCCATGTCTGGAGTTAGGCGTCGCCTAAGGTGTGGCCAGCCGGTGGCCTTCCAATCCACCACAACCAGAAATCCTCACCATGGGTGTGGTGGAAGCCTTGGACAGACCAGAATTCCCAGAGGACTATGCCTAGGGTGCATTGGGGTGGGTGTGTCAGGTTTCTAGTGAAGTTTCAACAAGGCCACTGTGGGTGTGGGTAACACCCACCATGCCTTAGTGTCTCCTTATATAAAAATTCAAAAGGCCAATTAGGCCAATGATTTTTGTTCAAAGAGTTTCCCTTATTTATGGAAACATTGAGGATATTTTATTTGGGTAATTTAATGAAATTTTACATTAATTATTACATCTATTAATCCATTATTTCTTATTCTAGATCTAGGGTTTGGAATTAGATGATTTTTGGGAGGATATTTTCCACTTTGGTTGATATCATTAGGAATGGGATAAAAAATATATCCTCAATAAAAATAATAATAATAATAACAATAATAATAATAATGAACATCACATTTCATGTGAATCACCCAACAGGGAAAGGATATGAGCTGTAATAGGCGAAAAGAAGAACAAAAATTTCCTATTCCCAAGAACATGATATTTACCCCAAACATGGGTTATCTATATCCAATAATTACTTATAACTATGTTACAAGAATTCATAATCTTATATGTATTGTCCCAAATAGAAAATAAGGAAATGAAAATTCTTTGATACCACTTTGTGACATCCAGACCTAGGTGTCACTCAAAGGTTCCCCGAAGACGGTGATCCACATGGCCTCAAGAACATCCCCATACACTAGAGGATACAAACTAGCCATGAAGTAATTATGTGTATTTTTGGGGATACCATGAACTCATGTTATAGTGGATCACATCAAATAAGTAATTATAGATTAATAGTGGAAGAATATGTAAACATATGGAACAATATAAAAAATCACTTTAAAAATAGAACTGCTAACCCGCTGTATAGGAAGCATGATATCAATGAATAACTTAATGGAAAAAGAAAAAACATCCAAAAACTAAATAATAATTAGAATCTGGAAAATGAATCACATTAAAAATGTTGATAACATATTTCATATTTCTATAAAGCATGAAAACATAGATATAATTGAACATACAATACATGTTATAAAAAAGACTAAAAAAGAATAAAAACACAATCTAGAATCCAAAGTACTGGATCAGTCATCTTCTACCAAGATCCATCATAATGAAACCAATCTTGATCAAGTTCCCAAATCAAGAATTTTCCCCTTATCAGCACCTAAATTCATATAATCATCCCAAATACCATCAAAAACCCTGATAGGGTGTTAGATAATTCTTAGTTGGACACCACCAATGACATCTATAGAAATAAAATCTATGAGTATAAACTAAAAAAATGTGTAGTTATATATATATATATAAAACAATTTTATAATTATAACCAACACATAGTTCAACCACAAATGGTAATTTATCCCAAGATGTAATAATATAATTAGTCAATTTAATTTTAGTTTATGTATACGAGAAACATTAGGTGCGAGAATAATAAAAACATTTCATAATAATAATAATAATAATTATAAATTCAAGGTGTGACAAGGAATCGTATCACGATGATAACAATGAAAGAGGATCCATGGTAATAACCTAGGCATCCTTGACCTTAAGTATTGAGCTAACTCAATAATAATATACATCCTGACTATAAGGGGTTTGAGTGTAATCCATGGGTTATCACCCATGGAATTACATAGTAATATATATATAATAGAGTCCAAGGACCTCGTCCAAGGTAAAATGGTCTAATCATGACTAGGCCCAACGGGGTGAATCCATGGCACCACATGTCTAAATATGTCAAGATGGATCAAAGGAGTGTATCTAAGGCATCCTAATAATTAATAGATAATTGATAGACCCTACAGTGTCATGTCAGGCATCCACTAGAAGAAGAACTCCATGTTCCAAGGTATGTATCATCCTTGGAAACCAGATCCTTGAATCAGAATTATATCCTCTAAGTGCTCAAAGATTTCCTTTATGAATGCAAGGCTGATACTAGTCTGAACACTCTTATAATGATAAAGAGGTCCATATACAATAGGAACCTTACTCATAATTCATTCTTTAATTAAGGCCATGTAATACTCATTCCATTTAATAATTCTATTGGTTCATTACATTACCTTTGATTACTGTGAAAAGGTATATTAGGGACATACAACCATTTTACTCCTGATTTTATATCCAACAAATAGGTTCATTCCTTTACCTTTGATAATTCTAAAAATAAGTGAAAATGATATTTATCCAATATCAATAACATTATATTAATTAAAAATTCCAAGTGATATATATATTATAAAATTTCCATTTAAATTTAAAATGTTTAATAATTAATTTTAAACACCTACCTTACAAGGGGTATGTGATAACTATACATGTTAAAGAAAATTACGACTCATTCATTTAATTAAAACACTTACTGTATCAAGGTAAATTCATAGAATACCCAAAAACTAGTTCAAATAGTAATAAGAAGATACTACATTAATATTAAAGAGAATACATGACATAAGGTGAATTAAATTGAGGTTCCATCCTCTAACAAAATGAAAACATTACGAACAATGTTCTAGAATAGTAGAATGATGATTAAAATAATTAAATATGAATTTAATACGCAATGCCTGATAAAATCATTATACATAAAATGGTGAAATATTATAAAATGGAGAGACCTATGGAATGAGTCATTGACATCATACCTCAAGCCTATAATACTCATTATATAGTACCAGCCTTTAGATTGGCCAGTATCAGATGAAATTTGATGAAAAGACCAACACCCGAAAATAGGGCACCTGAGTATGCATCAAGAAATCATAATCAAGAGAATGATAAACAATGAATGGTGCAAGATGAATATAGTTATTACCGATTCCCATCCAATGAGATGAATGATAATTGAATCAGACTCCATATGATATAATGTGATCAAAACCTATGAAGAGGAGAGGCAAAGATGATATGGGAGTGAAAATGGATCTCTATCTACTGGAAGATAGAAATAAGAAAGGGAAAATTCTTGTATGTCATTAATGGTATTTCAGTAATTTTACCCAAGAAAAACTTGGGCACATAAGTTTGCTACACTTTTGGCCAACCCATGTGGTAATAGTGCTTGATTATTTGTCTAAGGTCGGTACCCACACAATTATACTACATAGTTATGGAAACCATTCTTCAACCATGAAATTCATCTCTAATAAAAATTGCAGGAAATTTTCATGGGCATTTGAACCTGGGTACATGGCTAGGGAAGACTGTATGCACTTTTTTTCTCTATACATGACCCACAAGATTCAAGGATATCATATGGAAAGGATCACATGGTTTATATTAACCATGTGATCTTGTTCATTTCTTCACTATCTAGGGTTTCAAGCATCGAGTTGGCCCCACACACCCCCAAAACCATTAGGACCCCTTGGGGAATCCATATTAGATTAAAATGAATTCGATCAATATTTTAAGGATCGATTAATCTTATAAAAATTGGGTTCATACAATAACACATGACCTAATTTTTTTAACTTATTCTCTAAAATTTAATTGGAATGATCCTTGATTTTCATGATATGTGCACGTGAATGGTTTTTCATAAAATATGGTTCATCCCCTTATTTCGGTAAAATAAATTTGTTTTCAAAGAACTATGAAAATTTTTATGAATTTGGTTTTCAAAGCATGAGTTTGGTAAAAGGAATGATTTTTTTGGAAATTATTTGTGAAATAATATGAGCCAATTTAAATGTTTTTACATTGTGTACTAAAAGAAATGGAATTTCCTGGTAGTTTTATTGGCATTTAGAACATTTTTAAATAGTCGATAGATGATGCATGATGCTTTCTTAAAGTGCCGCACAATTTGCGAGGTGGGAATAATTTCTAGGGGCTTTTTGTGCAGTAGTTTTTTATATCACGACGGTGTGTTATGTTATTAATTTTTTTTAGTTATGTAATTAATTAATTTACTTTTACTTAATTATGTAATTATTTATTTATGTAATTATTTATTTATTGCTATTTATTATTATTATATTTATTATTTATTTATTCGTATTATTCGTAATAATTTATTATTTATAATATGTATTATTTACTTAATATTACATATTATTTATTCTACCATGCATGCATATTCCATACATGCCACCCATATATGTAAAAAATAAAAGTGTTGTGAGAGATTTGAACCCCTCACCTCTTGGATATACTACAATGACTCTACCACTCTAGCGGACTCTTTATCTCAGGAGTAAATAATATGTAATATAGTAGTACATATACAAATAAAAAATAAATAATGAGATTATATAATAATAAACAATGGATATATAATGAATATATAATAAATATATAATAAATAAATAATAAATAATAAATAATAAATAATAGATAATAGATAAATAATAAATCTGTAAAAAATAAATAATTAAAATATAATTAATAAAATAATAATTAATATATAATAATAATAAAATAATAATAATAAATAATGAATAACAATAAATGATAATAAATAATGAATAATAAATAACAATAAATAATAATAAATATACATAATAATAACAAATAAATAATAAATAACATACAAATAACTAAAAAATAAATCATACATAAATAATAAATAATAAATAATAAATAATAAATAATATATAATATATAAATATTAAGTAAATAATAAATACATAATAAATAAATATTAAATAAACAACAAATAAATAGTTATTCAATAAATAAATAATAAATAAATAATGAAAAAATAATAAATAAAATTAAATAATAAATGAATAATAAACATTAATAAATGATAATAAATAATAAATAATAAATGATAAATGATAAATAATAAATAATAAATAATAATTAAATTATAAATAAATAATAAATGAAAAATAAACAAGAAATAAATAAATATAAATAATAAATAAATATTAATATGTATTTTGACAATAATTTAACAATAAAAATAAATCAATAAATAAAAAATAAATAAAAAATAAATATTAATATAATAAAAAATAATAACAATAACATAATAAAATAATAAATGGATATCGATGTCTATAAATATATATAAATATAAAAAATTTAAAAAAATATATATACACACACATTTATGTTACATAAATATATATAAACATGCTCTGATATATAAATGTATATTAATATTAATATAAATATATATATATATATAAAGACAAGTAAATATATTTATATATATATTTACACATATATGATATAAAAATATATAAACATAAATATGTATAAATATTTACAAATGTATATAAATATACACAAATAATTAAATATATAAATGTATTGATTTACATATATTAGAATATACATAAAAATATATAAATTTTATTGAGAAGCACATGTTTATATATAAACATTAGTTGTATATGTATATATATATATATATAAATGAATGGATTTTTATAAGGAAAATAAAATCGATAATTATATATTTTAAATGAAATTAATAAAAAATATTTACTTCCATATAGTTTATATGTTTAAAAACACATTTCTATATAAATATGTATTTATAAAAGAGATTTATTATAAGTAAATATAAGAAAATATGCATATAATCAATTATAAATAAAACTAAATATAAAAAAAGAAAAATCTTCAAAACCATTATATCAATATTAATGTATTCACTAAGAAGAAATTCAGCCCCCCCAAAAAGAGATAATAAAACCACTAAAAAGAGGTTGAAATTCCATTGAATGTTATGAAATTATCCTACAACGACTAAAAAACCAGTTTTGGATGCCATAGGGGACACTTTTGACCTTGAAAAAATAATTGTTGTGGTTTTCCCAAATGATTATGGCATAGTGATCATCCAAGGCTTCGATTTGATATCTAGTATTCCCAAACAGAAACCTAGATCAAATGTTATGGTTATTTAAAGTTCATGTTCGATTTACTACTTTATTTGAAACTATAAAAAATATTATTCTTTTAATTATTAAAAAATCTAATCTAATGTGGTTTTAATAAATTTCTAAATTTTAGTTTTGACTGGGTGTGGAGCTAAAAGGGACAAATGGATTAATAGTTATTGTCAATTGATTACCAAATATACATATCAACTTATTGAAAATTTGTTATAAGATTCAAATTATTATTAACTAATAATTATAAATATTTATTAATATACAAATTATAATTAATTAAAATTATAAATAATTAAATATTTATGATAATTAATAATAAATAATAAATAATAAATAACAAATCATAAATGAATATTTTATTTATTTTTTTCCATTAATTTAGCTATGGTTTTTTAAAACGCCCTTTATCTCCCATTGGTTTTTAAAAAATCTCCACCAAAAAAGTATTTAAAAAAAAATGTAACGAATATTTTAATTATACTTATTGGTGGTTTTAACAAACTTATCTAAAAAATAACTACTATTTCTTTTGGGAAATCATTTATTGTGGTATTTGAAACCGCCACAAAAAATTTGATAAATTCTTATTTTTTCATAGGGTAGAACATGGGAGCCTTGGGTACATAGGATGAAATTTTAGTATTGGGTGTTTTCCTTGTCACTATATTGGGGTTCAGTCATGGTGTGTTCTTATACTCCATAGGTCTTGTTTTTCAAGGTAATTGATATCATGACACTATAAGGGGGTTCATTTTTTTGGTGTTCCTCTATACTCTAGGCTCTGTTGTTCTAGGGATATTTATATTGCACTAATTCTTGACATGACTATTGATGTGTGAAATAGCTATGTAGCCCATACCATTATTATCCTAGGGGTGATCTCTATTGTTATTTAATTTTTTTCATTGGTTTAGATATGGATAAATGATGCATGATTTGATAAATGTTTTATTTCTAAACATGCTTTGACCTGTGTTATTATAAATCTCTTTTGAAACTATAAAAAATGTAATTTTTACCATCATTTAGATATAAATGAGAAAATAGTTTTATCGTGAAACATGTTCATATATTTAGCATATTGGGATCATTTTATCGAGCCTTACTGTGGAATAATTAGGTGCAATCTAACTAGGCTTGTTTTTCACACACCATGCACACTCCCTTAGGGGCACATTGACCTTGTTTTGTATGATAAATGAATGGGAATGGTTCTTTAGTGGGGTGGACTGTTTTTATGTCAGTTGAGCATGGGTAGTTAATGGTGAGATGATGGGATGCATTGATGTATCATGTAGAGTTTATATCATTAATTTGGACTTCCTTTGTTTTTATTCATGGACATATACCTTTGTTTTGGTTTGTTACCTTTTTTGTATCACTACCACTATTGGTTTTTGGTTATAGAATATTTTATTTATTATTTTTACTCTCAATATGTTTTTAATGTATCTTAGTTTAGTTTGGGTAAATTTTTTCATCTATTTTTAATTGTATTTCTAGGTTCTAATCACTAGCTTTTAGAGATCAAGAACACCATTAGGGTCTTGTTATGGTCCATTTTAGAGCCTAATTAGATGAGTTATCTGGGTTATGTTGGGTACATTTTGAATCAAATGGGGTCGATCCTCAGGTGTTCATATCTTGGGAATTTTTCTAGTTCGGGAATATGATTGTTAAGACATAAACGATATTTTTAGAGTGAGTTCTTGGAAATAACTCATCCTAATGATCCCTATGTCACTACTAGATATTGTATTATGTTTCTCCTTTAATGAATTTTGATCTAGATATCAGTTTCTAGTCATGTTTTTTTGGTGTAAAATGGTAATGTTTTTTATTTTTCAGCCTCCTTATTTTTTGGTATGTATAATCATGCCTATAATATGTATTCTAGGTATTTATTATATTGTTGAAACACAAAATTCTTCTAATGGGAATCCAATTATTGATTAGTATCTCATCAAGGCTATCATGTGGGAATTTCATGTCGTGGATCAGAATGTGGATCCCATTCAATGACAAGATAAATATATGAAACAAGGAGACAATGGATACAAGGGTCAAGTGTAATATTTCCTATGATATAAGTAGATATATTTTAAGGGTATTGATGAACCTCATGAGCTGGATGACTAAATGATCAAAATCGATTAAGTATTTGATTTCTTGGAGACACCTGAATCTATATTGTAATGTGTATGATGTTTATGTTCGATGGTCAAAGATGAAGGTGCTGATACTATATGGATCATGTGATTTAGTATATGGTTTTAGAGTAGGATAACAAAATGAAAATATTCATATTGTAGTTATTCAAAAAATCTCTTTGATTATTTATAAGTCTATAGAGGTCATATCCTTTCAGTTGGGAGATTATTTCGTGATAGAGTATATCAACTGTTTTGTTGAGTTAGTTCATTTTAATCCTATGGCATATATGAATGATTAAATAATTTCCCAGAAATACATATAAGTATTGAGACTTGATATTTTAATTTATGTGTATATGATGATGTAAACCACCTACTCTAAGATGGACAACATAGTTATAATGAAAAAAATTTATTTGGTGGGAAAGTTAGGCTTGTTTGGGATTCCCCTTCAACCGAGTAGCAATTATAGTTTCACACATGCGAAGAATAGGAAGTGTTATGGGAACTATATAATTATTAAGGCTATATCACTTCAACAAGATCATTATTCCCGATCAGCCATGACTAGTATTGTAACCTTGACCTTCTACTACTATGCAAAAATAGGGAACAACCAATGATATTTCATCACACCTTCAAATTCTTGTAATTCATTTGGGTAATGATGTCATCCTTATAGATTCTACTAGTTTCTATGTATACCTTAATATGGTTATATATTTTAAACATTAAATGAATCAATTATATAGTATTAACTATTAATGTAAATAGAGATATAGCCACATGCATCCAGAGTGAAGTAATTTCACACAATGAAGGAGATACCGACAAATGTTGATGTGAGACAAACAATAGTGATAAGTACTATTATTGTAGCATATAATATAATTTTTTTTGATAATGGTGCCTCGAATTATTATACATATTCCCAATTTTATTATTTTGAAACTTATTATAGAGTTTATATACTATCTTATATACATGTCCGTACCATTTTGAAAGTGAAAGGTGTAAGGGATGTATTGTCCTTTGTGTTATCTTATGATAGTTTATATTGAGTTAGTTTGGTGCTTTCTATTTCTCAATCTATATCTTCTTGATGTTATCATCGATGTGGACTAGATGGTTTTACAATGAGCTTAGATGTATTGTTATCATCATCATGTTTCACCCTCTACTACCGATCTGAGCGCTCAATTGTTTCAGGGAGAGTGGGACTTGAGGTTTTATCCAGAATAACCTTCTTTCTTGGAATTATGGAATATGTTTTCTAATATTGAGGTTGATTTTGATGATTTTTCTTCTCATGTTTATCAACCCTTGATTTTTTATGATTTTTCATAGGTTTTTTGAAACTACTTGTCTATTATTACTCCATAAAGGGAGGTAGAGTTTTCCATTGAAGAAGTATCTAGAAATCAGCATATTTATATTCCCTCTTATCATGTAGAACCTAATAATTTAAAAGAGCTCAAGATGTAATTGAAAAATTTTAGAGAGAAGGGATTTCCCCCCCTAATACTTCATCATGGGTGGACCATGTTATCTTTAATAAGAAGGATGATCATTATTCATTTTTATTTATTTATTTTTAGAATCTGAATCAGGTAAGACTAAATAATATATATCCGTGGACATATGTAGTTTACTTGTTTGATCAGTTAATGGGGGGATGTTTCTTCTTCAAAAAAGTGAACATCGGTTGGGTTACCATCATCTGAGAGTCAAGGGGTTAGATATCCAAATGATTTATTTTTGGAACATTTATGGATGCTATGAATATCTAATGATGGCATTTGGCCTATCTATCCCTCCAAGAGAGATTATGACTTTGAGGAACTAGATATTCTACTAGTATCTCAATAACTATGCAAGAGTATTTATGGATGATATCATTGTCAATAAAATAACTGAGCGAAGGAATGAGAACCATCAATATTTTGTTTTGGAAATCATGAGGATTCCTATCCTTCATGATAATTTATCTATAAGAATTTCATCGAACTAATAGGTGAAATTCATGGGTCAAATAATTTCATAACATGGACTCTATTGGTACTAAAAAACAAAAGGTTGTCTTATAATTGGATGAACCACATATGTATTTTCTATATGAATCTTCTTAGATATCATTGATCATTATTGGTCATTTTATAAAATATATATCAAATATATTATCATCATTAACTTATTTTATTAATAAATGGGTGAAAATATTATGGGATGCTAATATTTAGACACATTATGATGTGTTAAAATGGATTGTGACATTGAATCCAATTTTGATCTTTCTAAACCCATATAAGGGCTATGTAGTTTATATGATTCTTATAGTGATATACAGGGATGTTTTCTTATGCATGATGAACATTTTTTCTCATATTATTCACATCAACAATGGATACATGGGATGAAATATCATACTCATGACCTTGAACATTAAACTATTATGTATTCCCTCTAGTTTTCTAGGAAGCAATATTTTTGGAGAGTGGTTCAAAATTTATTTTAAGAAGAATATATTGAGTTATATATTCTCTCAAATGTACTTGAACCTCAATCAGAGGTGATTAGTGGAGTACCTCTTGATGTTTTACAGTCACATTTCTTGTATGCTTGGGAAGCTAAATGTTATTTCTGAAACTCTCAATATAAGTTTTCATCTCAGTAAATCGTTGATGTGAAATAGGAGTGGAACCTTATAGGTATTTTCACTCAATTGAATATAGATGTATAAGATTCTTATCTATGTTTGTTTATTACTATTTTTTATTTCTTGTTATATCTTATTAAGTCATTACTATATTAATAATGGAAAGACGGTGATTTTAGAGGAATAAGGGAATCCTTATATGGTGGGGGTACCATTATTGGATGGTATCTCCCCTCTAATGGAATTATTTTCTTTAGGATTTAGATCATTTTCCCTTTGTTTATTATAAACATAGTGATGCATGGAAATCATAGTTTTTCATGGGTCGTTCATCTTGGAACTATGAAGTTGTATTGTGACATAAGACAAAATATTTGGTGGTTGGATAAGATGTGTAGAATAGGTTATTATATGTCTCACTATTACACTTTCCAATAGATTAAGGTAGAGAACCTGATGCCTTTTGGGTTACGTCAACCTATTACAATTCTAGGTTAGAAATAAGGAGAGGTATCCATGGAATTTATAGTTGGATTACCATAGACTCATCATGGAAAGAATACATTTTGGGTGGTGATTTATCAATTTATAAAGTCGTCTCATTTAATTTTTACTTGGGACACCACAAGATTTTAAGGATCTGGGTAAGATAAACATATAAAAAATCATGAGACTTCATAGATATCCCTACACTATTGTCTTTGATAGGGATTACAAGTTTACCTTTTAGTTCCATGAAGGATTTTAAGAGGTAATGGGATCTTATTTCAGGTTTTTTAAAATGTATAATGCCTAGAAGTTTGGATAGATAGAGCATATTATTCATCTTCTTGATGATATTCTCAGTGCATGTGTCTTATATTTAAGAGGAACATAAGATAACCATCTAAGACTTATTGGTATTTCTTATAATATCAGTTACCCATAATATATAATAAGGGATCGTTTTTATTATTTATATGGTCACCTATGTAGGTAAAATCTTTCTTGTTCTTAATATAATTTACCCATAATTAATTAGAAGGCCTGTTTGTAGTCATTTTTTGGTCTCTCATGTAGGTAACATATTTTTTTAGAGGTGGGAGAGGCTTCTCTTGTGAGTCTGAGTATCATTAAGTATATTCCATCTAGGATTATAGATATACCTCAATTCTTGTTTACATCTAAAAGTTGATTGAAATATTATATGGATCATTTAACCCATCATTTAGAGTTTTCAATTGCTGATCGAGTCTTCTTGAATGTTTCCCCTTGGTAAGATCATCATCAGATTGGTATGAAGGGGAAGTATGCTTCGAGATATAATTGACCATCTGCAATCAATTATTAGAGAGGTAAAGTAAATTATTTGTCAACATTACTATATTAGTTGATATGTATACATAATTCTTTCAAGATATATTTACTCAAGAAGTATCCTCCCAATCAAAATCATGTTCTAAACATGGATGAAGTCGAGTTATTACCATATATTTTAATGTTGATGAAACCAATGAAGATCATTTACTCTCATATTAATTTTATGCACGAGAATTCAATTCCATTAGTCAAAGTGTTATGGTAGCATAGATCATATTCTAATGATACATGGGAGAATGAATCTATAATGAGGGGGAAATGGAATAATCTCCACACTAATCATGCATATTTTACTTTACTTTCTTTTGATTCCTGTTTTTTAGAAGCAATTATTCCTTTTTATCAATTCACATAGGATCATTTGGAGGGGTATTTTGATATGGGTTCGAATCATTTATAATATCCATGATTCCCACATTTATCATTCCAAATCTATTGTTTATAATGATATGATTTTTGAAAGAATCTTTGGATACCGTTTTTTTCTTTCTATAATCTCTTTTTGGTATTAAATTCTTGATCGTTTGGTTTTTATAAATTTTATCAGATAATGCATTAGGTTGATGAATGATGGATCTAATTTGGTGAAGTTTAGATTTTGTGTTATTTGAGGTTTGTGGTCTCTTCTCTTCTCCACACACCTTATGCTTTTTTCAACATAGTTCTAAGATAAAATAATATATCTCAAGGTACTCCTCTAACTTTATCAAGTTTTAACTTTCTTTATAGTTTGTGGATACCATTATTGTTATCCTAAAATTTTATATGTGAGGTAGGTGGATCCATCTCTAGCCTATGTTTGGAAAACAACAAATGATCTAGTTTTTGTAACTTATTTTTCTAATATTTCTATGGAATTATCCTCAATTCTATTGATATGAATGAATAAATTTTTTTGATAAAATATTGGTTGACCCCTTATTTTTTTATAAGAAATATGATTTTGATGGTCTAAAATATTGTATGTGAAATTGGTTTTCAAATCATGATTTTGACGAAAAATGGATTTTTTAAATATTTTTATGAAATGCAGTTATCTCTTTGAATCATTTTGATATTTGAATCACATGGGAGACTTGGGTATGTAGGAGGGGTTTTAAATGTTATGATTTTTTTCTTGACCGGGGGGTTACTCATGTGGTGTTACTCTACCCCCTAGGCATTTTTGTTCTAGGTATATGATATATTGACATCGTAGGGGGTTCACTCATAGGGTGTTCGTCAATTATCAAGACCTTGTTGTTCTAGGGAACTTTTATACTACACCACGTCTTCCCTAGATTATTGTGGTGAGGGAGATATAGCTACCCTATACCTATGTTTTTATAATATACCGCATACCAATAATCTATCACGTGGTTGAACTTGGTTGGTTATGTGACCAGAAGTGCGTCTTTATGTATGGTACTAAATTTGTGGTTCCTATAGTGGGTATAGTACACCCTATGGTATATAGTTACAATAAAACAAAAATTAAATAAAAATCAGAGTGTAGATATAATGGAAAAAACATGTTAAAAAAATCATATAACCAAAGCTGAGAAAATTCAAACTAAATAAAAAAAATAACAATGCAATGAAAATATGAATGAAAAAAAATTACATACCGAATGTCATACAAAAAAAGAAAAAAAAGACTCAAATAAATTCTCTATATACCTTATTCTCAGACTCCATGTCGGTCCCATATCCAAGATCCAACCTATCTAGAAAACAATAAATTAACTACATGGTCATTTTTCTCTATCCAAACCATCATCCTTGTAATTTTCATGGTACCATATGGTGGCTTGGGTTGAGTGTGGGTCATAATCCTTTGGTCAATAACACCATGTCTAATCAAATATTGTATGATAAAAATATTGTTTTTAATAAATAAAATAACAATTGTATAAATTAACTCAATAATTAATATAATGCATCAATTGACCTACTTTGGAACACATCCCGAATGTCTCTGAGCATCTAATACATCCATGCCATCCACAACCATGAAAGTAGAAAATATTCTTCAACACCATGTTGGAATGTCCCTAAGCATGTAGAAAAACCATGTTGAACCCCACCGTATAGACATAGTATATCAAATAACTAGGATATTCCCACTACATAATCATCGTTGCATGCATTAGGGACTGGTATATTATATAATCATCACAACATATGTCAGGGTAGAGCCTTGTATTTAAGCATTACATTATATGTTTGGTCCTAAACCGATATATAAGTATCACAACATGAGTCGGGGAATAACCTTGTATATAAGCATCACAACATGTGTCTTGGCGCAACTCGATATATTAGAATCATATCAAGTGCCATGCCCTAGCCCGATATACAATCATCAAAACATGTGTCATAAGTGAATATCCCAAAAGAAAGTTATCATAATAATAAGTACATCAGAATAGAATGTATATCACAAAGGCATGTATATCACAATAGTAATAATATCACAATATAACCATATATGACCAAATCATTAATTATAGTAATTATGAATTGTCTTAAAATTTACCCATTTATTTAAATTAATAAAATTATCTTTATTTCATGGTGATTTTATAAAGAGAAATCACCTAAAACAAATTTCATGATAAATTCACATGAATAACAATAACTAATCAAAATTTTACTAGTTTAACACAGGGCTCTAAAGTAAATAATGAAAAATCGTAATAAGTTCCATGTTCGCAAGAAATATCGGGTGGTCGTGGTTGTGAATCACTATAGAAATGAACAAAATGTTATAAAAATTAAGGTTAAAAAAGAATTAATATTTAATTGTTCTTGTAAAATTATTGTTTTTCATTTGTCTGGAAATGTGGCGTGGTCATACCTATTGTATATACTATAGAAAAACTAAATCGAATCATTTGGGATTAGATTTAGACAATCGACCATGAAAACAGAGAAGGTGGTGACAAAAATATCACATCTCCTATAGAAATATTCCTTTGAATTTACTAAAAAATCTAAGTTCGAATATCTAATATCCAATGTGTTCTCTCTTATGGATCAATGAAGACTCCAAAAAAATGATAAAATAATGGATGCATTGAAGAGGGAGGTGTGCATGGGGTATTCGATCGAAGACAATGGTGTGTGGTGGGGCTTCTATCTAATGAAGATGTGTGCCGAGCATATACAGTGGAGAAGAGATATCATTAAGGATATATAGTGGAGAATGAGTGGAGGGGTTTGAGAAACACATTATATGGGGGTTTTATAATAGGTGGGACCCTTTTTTATATTCTTCCCCAAAATAGCATTTCCACTCACAAAAACATTAATATTTATATTAAACTATATTATATATAATTTTTTGACTTGTTTACATGTGGTTAAAAATAGTTTCATGACATGTCCACATGTAGTGAAATATTTTTTTTCATCCATAACTCACCTATTATTCCCATTTCACTCTTATACCACTTAACCCAATCCAAACCTATGTTCAAAAAATAAGGTTCAAATGAAAGAAAACCCATCTAAAAGAGATTTAACCAATAAAATAAAAAGAGTCATACCTAGAAAAGATAGGATCTTAAAACCTCCCAACCATATAACAAATCATCCCCGAGATTCTCCATAAATAACTCCGGGTTATCGAAGAACTTGTTTGTCCATTTTGCTTTTCACATCAGACTCACTCTCCTAGGTCTCATCTTGAATATGTCCATGTTGGCACAATACTCATACTAGAGGATTCAACTTCCCACATATATTGTTCTCACTGTAGATCATAATACAAATTAGATTCTCCTCAAAGGATGCATTGAAATCCAACTCAACATCTCCAACATCTATCACATGGGAAGGGTAGGAATGGAATCTCCAAATATATGAGACATGAAACAAATCATGCATCGAACTGTAGCGATGTGGACTGGACAAATAGTTTCTTGTAGTCTGACCCTTCCCACTATCTTTAAAGGCTCAAAAGACCTAGTTTCAAGATTCCCATATTTTGTAATTTGATATTTCCCATGTATAGGAAAAATACGAAAAAACTCGTTGTCAAACAAAAAACTCCAGAGGTCTTCTATTATGGTTAACATATGATTTTTTACATCCATGTGCTGTCACTAACCCATTAATGATCAACTAAACCTATTGAATCATATCCTATATCTAACTTGGTCCTACAAGCCCTAGCACACTAGTCTCAAACCATTAATGATTTGAATTATGTGATATTCCAAACAGAACATCAAAAGGATCCAATTGGATTTATTCATAGAAGAATTTATAATAAGTGAACTCCGTTAGTTCCCAATGCTTCTCCCATGAACCACTAAAATACAAAATATTAGATCATAACATTCCCTCTTAAATCATAATGGTCTGGTAATATTTTCTATTAGTTTGAGGATGGTACTTCATACATTGAATAATGTATAACCACACAACCTTATGAAGACCCTTCCAAAACCGACATTTTAAATGTTAATCTTGATAGAAAACAATTATCCTTAGAGAACCACGAAATTTAACTATATAATTCTTGTAATAACTACCCATATAATCATTGGTGAAGTTATACCTAATACAAAAGAAGTTGGATACCTTGATAGTTGATGAATGATCACCCATACTGAATCATTCTTATGCGGTGACATGGGAAATCCTATCAAAAATTCCCTGTTGACATCACCCCCAATCCAATCAAGAATATAATGAGGATGCAACTACTTAACATGCCTCTGATTCTCTTTGTTCACCTACTGGTAGGTGAAATATCTCCCCAAAAATCCTACTATAAACTTTTTCATCTATAGAAACCATTATTTTCTATAAGGACTACAATACATCTTTGTTAAACAAGGATTTACCTCCCATCAAGAATAATGAAACACTCTCTACAACCCCTCATGTAAGCCCATAGAATCGCATACCCAACCACAGAAAAGAATATAATTTTCACTAGTAAGAAACCATATTTATGGTGTCTCCCCACCATTTATGTTGTATCTCAAAGCTAATACCTTTAGTCCAGATAGATTCTCTACCCAAATCTAGTCAAGAAGAATGGGTATAATAGATGTCTAAGATAGAGATACACATCCATGAGACTCAGGAACATCAAGATGTATATCTAAAAAGAGACCCATCATCTACCACTTGTCAAAATATTCCCTTTCAATAATTTTATTCATCTTTTATCTCAAGGCATCAACAATGATGTTTTCATTTCATGATGTTTAATCCATATCGAAGTTGAAAGACTGAAGATACTCATCCCAACTGTTATTTCACCAGTTTAAGTACCCCTATGAAAATATATACTTCAGTCTCTTGTGGTCTGTATACAGAAAAAAAATCTCTCCCAAAAGATAGTGTCTCTAAAATCATAGGTCATGCACCACCAAAACTAACTTCATATCATGAGTGGTATAATTACTCTCATTAGATATCAACTTTCGGGAGAAAAAAAAACCAACCACATGGTCATCTTACATCGTAACTACTTTGAGTATAACATCATATGAGGAACAATACGTGATATAAACCTTACAAGACTTTGTGGTAAGGTGTGGATTGGTGATAATATTATCCTTATCTTTAGTTAATGGAAATATCTCTCATATGTTTCTAAACAAAATAACTTCACCCTATCATGGTCATATGAGACATCAGTGCTTCTAAATGGGATATGTACACGATAAAGCACTAATAATAACATGTTAGAACAAAAAACTCCAAATCTCGAATAAATTATTAGTTTTTCTCATGACACCATTTTTGAAATCATTTATGGATCCACTGGAACTCTAGAACCTGAGATAAAGTGACCCTTAAAGTTCACTCGATCAATACAAAAACTACATTTGGATATATTGGGGTAATGTTTACGCTATCTAACTATACATAAAATGATTTCAATATATTTAGAAGGATTGATTGTTGACTAGGAGTTGAATAAGTAATTTTCAACCAAAACTACCACAAACTGATCCAGGAAATGATTAAATATATGATTCATCATGTCCATAAATACTTCAAGTGTGATTGTCAAAATGGAAAACATAACTACAAAATCATAAAATCTATACCACCTCCTGAAAAATAGCTTGGTTTTTATGATGGTAACATACTCAAATGATGATACCCTGATCTCATTTTGATCTTGAATAATATCCTATCACCCGTCAATTGATATTATAGATCATCAATGCATGAGAAGGGATATCAGATCATGACAATCATTTGGTTTAGTCTCCAATAATCCGCACATAAGTGAAAATTACCATAATATTTATTGATGAAAAGACCTAGAGAACCCAATAGAGATGTACTATATTAAATGAAACCCTAGGCATAAAGATATTCAACCTAAACTTTCAAATCACGAATCCCTACTAGTGATATCCTCTAAGTTGGGACATAAATTGAATCATCTCTTAGATCCAACTTGATCGTGAACTCAATCTACCACTTGGGTGGAAATATAGATAACACTTTAGAAAATACATCATGAAAATATTCCACAATTGGAGGAAATTTATCCTAATACATTCCCCCATCATCCAAAATAAGGATGTTAATATGAGCCACGGTATAATACATTATGCATTGAATTGGTTCTGCATGCCTAGCCTAAAGATCACATAGACCCTAGTAAGTATAGATTCCTCTATCTTGATATTGAAATGTAACTACCATCTGATAATAGTGAATGTGATCATATAATATAACTTTCAAATCCATACCAAGAATCAAATCAAATATTTTTATTTACTACTTAAAAATATCCCAAAGGAAATGATAGCCACCAATTTCAAGATAACACTCCTTGATGGGTTTGATACCCTATGACCACACTCATAGTTTTGTGTCCATGGTCATGACCACATATATGATCTCCATAAATAAAAACAAACCATATAAACAACGAAAATATACAATTTAATGTGATTCTTATATATAAAAAATGCAAGCTAAGGTAGATGATATAAGAATCGCTCCTCTGTTGGTAGAAGGTACTACATACAAACCATTTTGAACTGATTGTATGAAATATATATGAATCATCCCTATTCCATGGACTCCAGTCTAACTCCCTTGAGATATTATATATAAGCATTACTACTTCTCTTACATTGGGGTACCACGTTCCCTTACCCGGTTTAATGATAAATAAAACTCCAAAAACCAGTCTGCTGATGGGTAGCAGATCCCCTTCTAGACTCAGGTGTCTGTCCTCATCCCTTTCCTACACCCTACTGTTCAATTTTATTAAAAAAATCTAATTATCACACAACCTAATATATGTACGACACTCTATATCAAGTTATGAATAGTAAGGATACTTGTGTCCAATCATTCCACTCTGATATCGTTGTATTGAAAATGGATTCCCACATCCCTTACTGCTCGACCCAATGTTTCCTTAGTGAATACTATTAAATAAATTCTTATTTCAACTAAAAGAAGAGATACCAATTCACCACCTAAAATATTATGGCCGCCACTCATGGATTCTCTCATATACCCTTCTATGATGTGTGCCTAGTTCATCACATCCTCAAAACTACTCATACGTAAGATGTTCACCCATGAACTGATCTCATAGTGAATACCATCATGAATATTTCTCACATAGTAAATCTCATTAGTATCCAAGAATGTCACAAAGAGTTGTAAATTGATGATTCATCTATCGTAGTCCATCATTGAATTTCCCACCTACATTAAATTCATGAACTTGTGAGCCTTATCATCCCATAGTATATCTAGATAGAAGTCATTTAGGAAATTTACCTTGAAGTCCTTCCAAGATAACTCCCCTTACATCCCATCATACTTTAGAATGTCCCCAAAATTCTTGTCTAATACTCAAAGAATGTAATAAGAAAGCTTCACCCTTCTTCCTAAAGGTGTCTTAAAATTCTTGAATATTATCTTGAGTCAATTTATCCACAACTCAGATACCGATGGCACTCTCTTCCCATTGAGCAATGGAAGATTCAATAGTTGAAACTCCCACATCAGCTCAAACATTGATAGTATGGTGTGAACAATATCCATTTATATAGATCGCATGACCCTTATAAAGATATCATGATTCTGAGAATCTATATAATCCTCATGATCTATAGGAAGATCCAGCTCAGTTGTGTTATGAGTATACTGACTTCCACTCCCTCAATGATCAATTTGATGATGACATGATGGAATTTTCTCTACAAACAATCCCAGTCCTTAGAACATAGTATATCAATAAGGGAAACCTCAATATGTAACAAAAATGGAGAGCAAATTAATCATGGAATATCTAAACATGGCTTAAAAAATAATTTAGTGTGGCATTTATTACATTTATTTATTTTTTATGATATAATAGGGGTCTCATTTTATAGTTCATAGAGATAAATATTTTACATGCAGTAAATATGAATATATTAGGATCAATGCATGATAATATGTATCCCTATGTTCCTACCATGATGTATGAATACTCATATCATTAAATATTGGTCTATGATTATAAAACTCAAGAAACAATAACATCACATAATATGTGAATCACCTAAGGTGATAAAATATCAAATCGTTACAGGCAAATATCATGAACATTAATCCCATCACCGAGAACATATATTTTCCCCCATAAATAAGTTAGTTACTCCCATGAACAAGATCATTACTATGTCCTGAAAAATCCTAGTCTCATTATACCTTTCCTAGATATTAATGATATATAAAAGAGGACCTATGGTTCTGATACCAATTTGTAATGTCCCCCAAATTGGATGTCTTGAACATGGCCAAACTAGGTTCAATATGCGATGTCATATCCACCTTCCTATATTCAAAAGGATACTAACTAGTAGTGAGGGTGTGGTGAATATAGTGGCGGAGACTATACCCATTGGTATAGAGTTTCAATAAAATTTAAAAATAAAAAAATATCCTAGTTTGGAAATAATAGAAATGATATGGATAAATAATCATACTACCAGATCTGAAAAAACACCTATTGTATAAGTCCAAATAATAAAATAAAAATTTAATGGAATGATAAATGAAACTATATGACATGATGATGTCCAAACAAATAAAATAATAAGAATACTAAAATAAAGACTCTAAATACACCAGTCCCAAACCCCATTTCATTCTCGTCTCCAATCTCCAACCCATCCAGAAAACAATAAACTAACTATAAGGACATTTTTACCTTGTTTATTCCCACATAAATGTAATCTTATCGGGTACCAATTGGTGGCCCGAGTATTGGGTGAGTAGAACCCAATAGGTCAACACCACCACATATAATAAAATCCAATTTGAGTAAAATAGTGTATGGTATAAAGAGAATAAAAGGTAAACTAATTTATTTGAAAATTAATATAATACATAAGTATAACATCTTCAGTACCCTGACAACAAGCTTGAAACCAAATAACCTTATAAGGAACCATGAAAAAATGTCTCTTAACATGTATCATAACTACGGAAACCCCAACCATATACACATGGTATAATATATCACTGGGTCAAGACTACTATATAATCATCTAAGCATGTGTTCAGGCCTAGCCTGATAAATAAGAATCACAACATGTGTCAGGAAATAGCCTAATATACAAGCATCACAACATGTGTTTGAGAATCACTCATTATATAATCATCACATCATGTGTTAGGGAATAACTCGATATGTACACATCACAACATGGGTTAGGGAATAGTCAGATATATTAGCATTGGGACATGTGTCCGGGCATAACCTAGTATATAAGCATCACAACATTTGTCATACGTTAATATAACAACAACATGTATATCAGAACAACAAGTATATCACAAAAATATGTAATTAAAAAATAATTTAATATCATAATAAAATCACATATGACCAAATAGATAATTATGATAATTATCACTTGTTTTCGAATTTATCTATTTCTTCAATTACTTTCATAAGTAATATTTAAAGCTGATTCGGTAACAAGAAATAACCTTACACACATTTAATGATAAAATAATATTTAAGCAAAAAATGAATCAATTTCTTTTTCTAGATTAAAACATGGATCTAAATTTAACTAGACTATGTCAAAAAATTTTCCAAGTAAATCACACATATTAGGTGGCTGTAGGTCTCAATCTCTACACATATGGATAGAAATATATCCATTGGTGGTTAAAAAAAGATATAAAATTTAATAAGGTGTATAAAATTATTTTTTTCACTAGTGTGGTGATCTAAAACGATCAAACATATTTCATATACTCTGTAAAAATTAAATCCGACCATTATGGTTTAGGTTTAGAAAATCCACCTTGAAAATAGAGAAGGTGGTAATAGAAACACTATATCATTTTTAGAAATTGGCCTATGTATTCCTTCAAAATCTATGTATGGGTATATAATATTCATCATACACTCTCTTTTGGATCAGATAAGACTCCTATAATTTACTTGTAGAAGGGATGAATAAATAGGGTGGTGCACAGAGGGTCCTCAGTCAAAGATTTTGGTACACATAGGGGCTTTAGTCTAAGGTCGAGGTTGGTGGAGAATCTGAATTGGATAAGAGGGGTATAATGAGGCTCTTTAGTGGAGAGGAATAGAATTAACTTGGGAAAAATATTGATGGATGGGTTTATAATGGGAGAGCAATTTTTTCTATTTTTCCCCAAAATCCCATTACCACCCTAAAAACATTATAATTAATATTACACATTGTGTAATATGATTTTGTTACATGTTTACATGTAGAGAGAAATGTTTTTGTGACATTAATACAAGTGGTGAAATATATTTTTGTGAAATGTCTACACATGGTGAAATATATTTTCATAACATGTCTACACATGTTAAATATATTTGCATGACATGTCTACATGTGGTGAAATATGTTTGCCTGAAATTTCTACACATAGTGAAGTATATATTCATGACATGTTTACACATGGTGAAAAGTGTCTATAGTGGGTTAATTAATTTAGGCCAGGAATTTAATTCATCTGGTCTTACAAAAATAATTCACATTGTGAAA
Source organism: Viscum album (assembly GCA_963277665.1). NCBI lineage: Eukaryota > Viridiplantae > Streptophyta > Magnoliopsida > Santalales > Viscaceae > Viscum > Viscum album. The sequence continues at coordinate 472,438,005 of OY728132.1, forward strand.
TGGGTTCATGACATTTCTTTTTTCTATAACCATAACTCACCTCTTATTCCTACTTCACCCATGTAACTCTAAAACAAACCAAAACCTAGGCTCAAAAACCCAATTTAAATGAATGACAAACTACTTGAATTAGATATAATTAAAAACATGAAAAGAGAAATACCATGAAAAATATGGGAGCATACAATTATCCTAGGGGTGATCACTATTTTGATTTTATTTTTTTGGGATTTGTTTTGGAAAATGGTAAAGTATACAAAATTTAATAAAATATTCATGTGAAAATATTCTTTTAACTATATTTGATGAAATCTATTTTAGAACTGTGTAAGAGGAAAATGTTCAACCATAATTTTTCAAAAAAATTGAACACTATTTTATAATGAAATGTTTTTCATATATTGATGTTATTCAGATCATATGGTAGATACATTATATAGAAAACATGTGTGGGATCATAATATGATTTTTTTTCACACTCGACACACTCTCTTGTGGACATAGAGACAATGATTTTTCTTTTACTAGAAAGGGAAGGGGAAATAATTTTTTAGGAAAAATAGTCATGTGTAGCTAGTGGTGAGATGGTGGGAATTTTCCCACTTATCACAAGTTGTTTCTTTCATTAGTATGGGTTTAACTTATTTTTATTCTTGGTCATGTACTTTTTTTTACATAGGATGTATCACTACCATGGTTTTTTTGTTTTGGGATTATTTCAATTATTATTTTTCTCAACTATATTTTTTCAATGTATCCTATTTCTATTTGGGAAAAAATTTCCTTTCTTTGTCATTGGATTATTGGGTGTCTGTCACCATCCCATGGGGATCAGTAATTTCATTCAGATCTTATTGTGGTCTGGTTCAGAGTCTTGTTTGATGTGTTTTTAGGATGGGTTGTGGCACATTAGATTTAGGTAAAAATTATTTGTGAAAGGGAATTTAAAATTTTCTCCTTTATATCAACACCCCATTTCACTTATATAATTTTTTTATAAAATTTAATCATTTTCCATCATAGAGATATCATAAAATGATTAAATTATGTATGATTTTAATCTATTTGTAAACTTGGTTTTGATCATGGGGTTGCAAAGTCAAATTTTCATTTATAAAAACCATTGAAAATAGGATAATATTATATTCTATGTAGGATTGTTAATAGTAATCTTGAATTTCCTCTTATCAAGAATAAATTCATATCATTTGAATATATAAAGGAAATGTTCCATAATGTGGATAAGACTTTAGGTTTAAGTGTTCATTTGGTTTCTTTACATGATCATTTTTGATAGTCACATGTTCTTTCAAAATAGGTTTGATATATTAGAGTTATAGGAGAAAGAAGGGATAATTTCACAACCAGAGTTATTAATGTAACACTATGACATATACTACAACCCCATTCTCTATTGCATTATGCAGTATATACAAAATAGGCCCTTTAATATTTCCTAGGGTGGCCTATATCATTTGGTGCCCTGGTATAATGATCTTTTATGTACTATCACCATCAAAAAGTTACTTTTTCATCCCATTAAATGTATTTTTAACTTTACTAACTTCAATTTTTTTCATCTTTTATAAATTCTATACCCACCATGCCAATCCAATTTACAACAAACTGCTTCTTGATAACACAAGACACAAAATATCTATGAACGTGTGTCCTATAACATTCTTTCTTCTTGACACAAATCATGTGAATAATTAATTTCTCTTAACAACCATGTTATTTTTACTAGACTGGTATTTTGTATCTCCTAAAGTTAATTTGAGTCAGGAAACCTATAATATATTATTTATTAACTAAGAATTTACCAATTAAATCCAAAATATATAAGAAACTTATTTTCCATATTTCCTTATTTTTCATTGATCTTCTAACATTAATTTTTTATATTTATTTTAATTTTGGATATATATTTCAATTATTTATATTTATCTTTATGTTTTTTTAAATTTTATTATTTTTTCTTTTTATGTATTTTTTGTGCTTCTTTTAATGACTAATTTTCTTAATAAAAATTTTTATTTTGAGATTTACGGTTGACCATTAGAAATAAAATGCTTTTTTATTTGTTTATGATAATGGTGATCATGTTTATAAAGTATATCCTAATGATTGTAAGAGTGATAATGTGATAATATCTTGAACTTATATGTATCATGTTTTTTATATTTTATTATATTAATTATTTATTAGTTTTATTATTGAATATTTTTTTTGTACAATGTTTAAATCATTGGAATGTTATTTTATGTATAGGTCTTCTATGTATCTATATTATTAGTTTTTATTGTTATTATTATATTCCCTTTTTCATTTTTATCATTATTACTACATGTTTTGTGCAATGTGATGTGATTTTACTACATGGTAACTTATAATCATTGTGTCCCATCCATCATTGAAAACCATGTTCATATATTGATAAATCTAATATTCATGATCCTCAAGATAATTTCTAGCAACTATGTACAATAGAAATAAAAAAAGAACCGATTGTATTCAATTTTTTAATAACAGTTTAGCTGGAAAATCCAAGGTAGAGGAAAGGCTATTCTTCTTTACAAAATATAATAGTGACTTATTTGGTGAGTCTTTAAAAATTTATAGGAAACAAGATATATCACCACTATCTTATGAACGGTTCTTATAATGAGTTAAAATATTATTTATCTAATGAGTATTATTTAGGGTGGGTTAATTTGAAGAATGAATCAATGATAGGACCTCAGAACATCCTAAGAGGGAAGGGGTGAATCATGGTTTAAACATTTTCATTTAAAGTGATGAATCTTGTTCCAACATTGGTATGAAAATGTAAAACCTATCTGATGGAATCATTAATTAATCAATCATTCACATAGTGAGATAAAATAAAATATTTTTACTTGGTTCAACACTAATAAATATCCTAGGGAACATATTTTAAAAATGATTTTATCGTACCAGAATCCAATAATCTTCACTAGTTCTGAAATAAAGGTGTTCATACACGATCACTCTATGATAGGACAGGAAACTACAACACCGTAGTTGGGAGTTGATGTTCTTAAAACACTATTCAATTAACACTAGATGTGAGACACTGTCATTTATTAATATCATTCATGAGTCTCACAACCATTTTTAAGAAAACATCCTTCATGGACCTCTAAGTCATCATAGAATAAACAGTTATTGAAAAACTCAATTTTCCAAGATACCTAAGAATTGGTCAATTCTAAGATAATATTTTCATGATGCTCAGACTCGCAATGAATACTTTATTGTTTAACATATTAGGATTTGTGAATTTAGAATGATTCATCATTTTCTAAAATTATTTTCAAATCAAATGAAGTGGGGGTAGTCACCTTTTTATAGGCTCAGACATTCGCAACGATCCAACGCCTCTGGTTGATTTTTGGTGAACCTGAAAATTCATGTTTTCAAAGCTCTAGTGAAATTTAAAAAATTGACATACATTCCCATAGTTATAAAGAATTCCCATCAACTAATCTTCAAATAATAATGATTTTTTGTAGTCACAAGGAATCATAGTATTTCCGTGGCGAATTCTAAAAGATCATTCTATATTATCTATATATTCACAAATCTCAACCGTCATGAAATTTAGTCTTCATGAAATAATGCCTTTAATATATTTGAGAAGATTTAATTCTATAAAACCAACAATCATGAATATTTCTCCTTCCTCCTCATTTTTGGCCAAAAAATATGGAAAAAATAGAGAAATGACACTACCTTCAACATTGTATCCATCTTGTACTGTAATATCACATTCCTTGAAAATGCCCTAACCATCCAAGTGTGGATTGAAAAAACACAAACCCGACTGAACATATATCTATGAAAGGCCCCTATCCCAATAATATACCTTTTTGGGTTTCATGGAAATCTATAGATAAATTCAACAATGCACCAATTGCTATCAAAAGTTGAATGGAATGAAACAAAATATCCAACACTCTATGGGCATGTGAGAAAATTTCAATATATAAAACAATATGGGATGTAGGAATTATGAACTTCTGCTTTGTAATTCTTAAATATGTTCAAGATAAGCTCTGAGAGATATGAATTGTTCCCTCATAACACCTAATAATCATCATTTCCTAGAAGCACTGCATACTGTTACCTCATAAAACCTAATTCTAATAATGTCATAGAAGAATTTAAATTAAATATAATCATGTCATGTAATAAATTTAGGGTAAAAAACATTTTACCACTAATCCATTATAACATTGAATTTATCCATTCTCTCCCTTTGGAAATTAACCCAAAGACATATATTTAGACTTATAGATCTCAAAACAGACCCCATGGATTGTATCTCGCCCATAATACTGTATCACATCCACAAATAGATAAAGAATGTTATTAAAAATGGGAAGTGGGGAATACCATAACTCATCTTTAACTGGAAGGTGGTTAAGCAAAAATCTATAACCCATGTTTCTCAAACACATGTTCTCCCAAAAACTTAGTAATAATTTCATCTAATTGGTCATTAGTTACAACATTATCCATTATAATGACAACTTGTTCAACTTTTTCCTCGATTAAGTAATATATGATATCAATATGTTTTGTATGATAGTTCTGATTCGGATTCTTCATAAGATCCATCATTCTATTGTTGTCATAGTGAATCAGCATTGGCTGCTTTAGCTCATCACCAATATAAATTATCTGTTTATTCATCCAAAATATTTGAGGGAAATCTTTTTTAATAGAGATATAATCTTCATAATTCATACTAATGGAAGTAATTTCTTGTTTCTTTCTCAACCACTACACACAATTATTTCTAATAATGAATCCTACACCACTTTGTCACTTTCTATCCAACATATCTCTAACAATGTCAGTATCAGAAAAGCTGGATAGTTAATTATATATTCATATAGAAATGTATAATAATAAATTGATAGTACATTGAATATACATCATGATTCATTTAACTTCTAAAAATTTATCTTCTTTTGGACTAATTTTAATCCATTCCACTAAGCATGCTACAATGAAAATATATGTCTATGTTTTAGTCAAGTATAATATGCTTTTAATTATTCTCCTTTTAGGGTCGGATCAATAGATTCCCCATCTTAATCATTTCAATGTTTGTTACGAACTACAATTAGTATTAACATTGTTTTGGAGTCATGCATATTGAAATTCTTCAGCAGTTATCTTGCATAATTTTCCAGATAAATAAACGCATATTCCATATTCTGAACCACCTACAATGCCAAGAAGTATGTGATTTCACCAATAATAGAAATTTCAAATTATGATTTCATGTGACAAAAAATTATCCTTCTAATCCTTTCCTACTTCCTCTAAAAATAATATCATCCACATAGACTAACACCATAAATTGATCATTCTAAAAATTATTAACATATATATTATAGTTAACACATCCACTTTTAAATTCAAGCTTCGTTGGATATATATTGAATTAATAATACCAAAATCATTGTATCTACATTAGACCATAGAGTGGATTATTTAATATGAAAACATTTTTCTCATAATTTCCAATCAGAAATCCTAATAGTTGTTCCTTATAGACTTCTTTATCAAGAAGTCAATTTAAAAATGTAGTTTTGACATCCATCTGATAAATGTTATAAACTATTTAAATTACTATGGAACAGGAAATCATAATAAAATATAGTCTAGATATAATAGTAAATGTTTCATCAACATTAACACCTTGAATATATGCATAGACTTTACACAATAAGAATTCCTTGTTTTTGGTCATTTTTCTATACTCATTGAATGTGTTTTCAAAGATACACTTTGTTCTAATCACATTGATGATTTTTAGGTCTCTTGAAGAGTTACCTGTTCCACTTATTGTCAGTATGATCCAGATCTTCCTTCATAAACTTTACCAATGGTTCATTCTTTTACACATCAACAAATAAGGTTGATTACATAAGTGATAGAAAAGAAGAGTGTGATTCATTTCTCATTATCCTTGGGTTCTTTCGGGGAATTCTAATCCCAAATGATGTTAGATTGATCAATTAATGATCTACTTTTTATCCTATGATGTTCTGATGATGTTTCTTCTACCATTTATTAATCTTCTGACTCTTTTTATGAATCATTATAATTTTGTGAGATGTAAATGTTTTGAAGGATTAAACTATTTTTTCATTTTAATATTTCTCTTTTCTACATTCTTTTTCATATTCTATCATATCATCATGTAAACTCTTTGAGGTATTTAAGGTTTTATCTTTAATGATCATGAAATAATTGATTTATAAAATTCATCCATGATTATTTTTGTATCAATTGTAATCTTTAATCTTCACTGCATATCCATGGAATATTCTATGATCTTCGGCATCACCATACTTTCCTTAAGTTCATTATTTTATTATGAAACACTCACATTCAAAAACATGAAAATACTTCAGTGATGGAATTATTGTATACCATAACTTACATGGTGTCATGGTTTCTCCAAAAAATCCCGTTTTTATTTTGAGTGTACACTGCTACATGAACATCATATTTCCTATAATGATGATAAATAAAAACCTCAAGTAGTATAATTCTGTCCATATTGTTCACCTATCAAATTTTTCATTCAACAACTCAATTTTTCCATGGGGTCCTCACTACACCCACCTCATCATTTATTTCATGTTTGTAGGTAATTTTTAAATTCAATCGATGTGTATTCTCTTCCATTGTCATATTGTTGAATCTTGATTGTGAAACCAATTACATTATCAACAATTTGACGATAAATATTCATGAAATCAAGAACATATTGTTTCCTATGAAGAACCATTACATAGAACATTCTACTATATTCATCAATAAAAATAATGAATTACCTATATTCAAATGTTCCAACCACATTTATTGGACCAGATATGTCTGTGTTGATGAGATCAACCTTATTTGATTTACTTTTTCATTATCTGAGATAAACTCATGAACATATTTCCTTGAATATAATCATCAGAAATATTTTATTGTTCATGCTTTAGGTCGGTAATATCATTGAATATATTTATCTTAGATATATTTTGTTTGATCTATTGATAAATTTTACCGAAGCTCTGGTTCCATAAGTAAATTTTTCATCAAATTTTATGTAATAAATATTCTCTTTAATATCAACTGACTATAAATATGCATCTCATATGAATAAATTCATTAGAGAATTAAATATTTTTACTTTGATATTGTGCCCATTTTTATTAAATGTCACTATCATGCAGGAGTCATAAATTTATCTCACACTTCGGAGATTGTTACACCAACCTTTCATATAAAGCACTCTATTTTTTCAAAAGCACATTATTTTCAAGTTCTATATTTCAACTAACATTGATATTATGATCACCATCATTGTTTTACATCACTATTCCATTAACCCTTTTCTTAAAATTCATCAATCCATCTTCATTTACTATCATATGGTATGAGGATATACTATTAAGAATAAAATTTCTACTATTCTTTGTTGCTTTGAGAGCTATTTCTACATGGTTGTATTTCCCAATTTTCTTCTTTTACTTCAATGAGATACTTGATTGAATATATGAAATATATGGCATTTCTAATCTTTTTTTCACATGTATAGGTTCATTATATGCATATTGTTATTCTATAGTAGAATGAAAATTTCCAATAGAAACTGCACCTGGTTGGAAGGTATTGACATTTACATGAGTTGTGGAGGAAATCTCCCCACGTTTCCTCTTCCTACAATGAATTACCAAATGGAAATATTTAAAATAGTGAAACAATATCGATAAAAACTATTTATTATATATTATGAAGGATATGTTCTCATTATCTTGGTTAAATTACAAGTTCTTCCCCATTCAGATAGCTCATTTTATCATCATAGTATAACATTGTATGGCCTGCAAAGGCCAAAAAATCACATTTCATAATAGGAAATGTCTTTTCGCCTCTAATACTCCTCAAATCCCACTATTTAGCAATAATGTTTTCCTGGAGCTCATCTCTAGATACTTCAAGATAATTTTCAACTCTTTTTTCTATTTCATTTGAGTTTTATTTTCATGGACATCATGTAGCGTTGTGACATGTCCAACATTATGCTTCCCTTTATTTTGAGTCATCTCGTTTCTAGCCTTAGACAATTCAACATCACATTCGACTACACCATTTCCCATATAGGAGGATATTTGATCATTCAAGGCCTTATCTACTCCTTTAGAACCATGTTTAGTTCTTTTTAATAACTCTATATCAGAGAACATTAAAAACTATATTTTCTTCATTATTTCCCTTGATTTAGATTTAGTTTCGAGTTAACTCCTTTGAGCAACAACTTATTTCTCATGTCCATAAACTATATTACCCTTCACTTATAGTTTGGCTGAATGTTCATTGATTATTTTTCCTACTCTTAAATCTTGATAATAATTTTCATATCTTCTTCAGAGTAATCAATAGTTATTCAAAGTTAATTTTCTTGTGCATCAAGTCAATAGATTTCTACATCAAGTTGATCAACATACTTTATTGAATCTTTTATAATGAATCTCATGTATATATTTTTATTTTTAAGAATATTAACCTTATCAAGAGAATACTCACGTTTCACCTTGAGTTCAACATCACCAATCTATTTATTATATTTATTTTTTTAAGGCTATATATTTTCAACTGTACTCATCATGGAAGATTGGGTTTTATATTTAAACTCTAGTTCTTGATCCTCCAAAAATAAATTATCATCATATTATTCTTTAAAGAAGGAAGTATTTATTTTTATTTTATCTCATGATTTGAATTATCCCTTTTGGAGTAACCATTTATGATGATTCTACATGATTCTTATTTAAATTTATTTAACATAAAACTTCCATGAGAACTGAGAAGAAATGTTCGCAACTCTGCTATATAAAGATAGGGCTGTGGAAGATTTCCTTCAAATACACCTTTTTATCTCTTGAATTTCTTAGCAGATAGGAAAATATGTTCTCATCCTCATTATCTATATCAAAAATATCTTTAGAAACCTCATGATTTCCTTGGATTATAAATTCATTTACTCCACTGCTTGAGTTGTTTTATATTATGGTATGAATCTCATTTCATAATCCACTAGACATATTAAAAAAGATAACTTTTCGAAAGATCCCTTTCCTCAAGGGCTGATACATTTAGATTATACACAAGTGGAAGTGTTCTTAATATTTTCATTACAATGTCAATATATTTAATTTCTTCAAAAGGTCCTTGAATATATCCAAAAAATTTAACAATTTGATTTAAAAAGGTATCTTCATTTTCATCCGGATGCATTTTAAGTTCATTGAAACTATTGTGAAAATCATGGAGTTTTTCCTCATTCACATTCTTATCACCTTATTACATATTTTTCAGTTATCCCACATAGAATTAGCTGAAGTAAAACTCATCACCATAAAACAAATTCCATCAAACATAGATACCTTAAGGGTATTGTGTGCTTTATCATCTTTTTCAGTCATTTTATTATCTGTTTAAGTCATAGACAGTCCTATCGCATGAGTGATCCGAATCCCCGGAGTAGTGGTAAAAAGAACTGCCATCCCAAGGTACCTCAAATGAGATCTCATATTGTTATTTCAAATATTGGTGTTTATTCTATAAAATAGGATGAATTAGCTAAAATTCAATGAAATATCCATGAAAACAATATAGGGTAGATATAAATTGAACAATCATTACCCAATGATACTACTTGTGGGACCCTGAACACCCTGAGAGGGGAGAGGTGAATCATGGTGTCAAATTTTTATTTTAAAGTGATGGATCTTTTTACAATGTTGGTAGGAACTTGTTAAATATATCTGATGGAATTATTCTTTAATCAAACATTCACATGGCAAGATACAACAAAATAGTCTGACTTGGTTCACCACTAAGGGATAGTTCAAGGATCGTACACTAAAAATGTGTCAGTCATACCTATATCTACTATTAATCAATAGATATATAATACATAAGTTCAGAAATATTAACTATATTCCAAACACACCACCTTTATATGATTTTAAGAATAACACATTGCCTCCCTCAGAATAGTTCCACTGACTCCCCCTATCTCACTATATTGGGTGAACTATTTCGAAGTTCAAAAACATGAAGGTCAGTTCATTAGCTTGGAATTTAAGTCTACATCCAGAAGTAGCATGATAATATTATTGAATTTTAGTCTTTACTTGATTCACATTATAGAACTATTCTATTAAACTAGATGTTCAACACTGCTATTCGGAAATCTCATTTTCAAAGCTCACAACCTTGATAATGAAAAATTATTTTAGAGAACACTAAGTCATCAAAGAATAACCAATCACCACAAAAATCCTTTTTTAAAAGAAACATAATAATTGTTCAAGACTAAGATATTCTTTTCATGTTTCTATTTCTCAAAATGAATTCCTAATTCATGAATATATAAGAATTTGAGAATTCATAATGAATCATCCTTTTCTCCAAATCCTTTCAAAACAAATGAATTGGGGGTAGCCACATATTTATAGTATTATCCATTCATAAAGATACCATGCCTCCAATAGATTTTTCATTAACCTAACAATTCATATTCATAAAGATATTTATTTCCTAAATCTCTATTGATATTTACCCCATTCACAAACATTCTCATAGTCACAATGAATCACCTTAAACTCATCACGCAAATTTAATATTTTTGAATAGTTTCAATGAATCACTATATATACATCATGAATTAACAAATCTCTATCATGATGCTCTATATCGTTGCAGACAAAAACCTCCACAAAACTATTCCTTATGAAACACATTTATATACAATATTTTAGAAGATTAAATTCCATTAAATCACATTTCATGAATCTTTATCCTTTCTCCTGATTTTGAGGCCAAAAAATTGAAGACACATGGAAATGACACCGACCTCAATATTTTATCAATGATGTAGTTTAAGATCACATTACTTGGAGACACCTTGATAATCAAAGTAGATAAGGGTCCCTCCTCCAAAATGTCCAAGGAATTAATTCATAAAAATAGAAAGTTTCCATGAGATGAAAGTGCGGAATCTTATTACAATCATCCCTATATAAAGGAAGTAAAGCCTTAGGATGAGAATCTGACCGGGTAATAAGTTTACCAACTCTAAGATTTGCAATACCATCTGTAACCCAGTTAGACTCCAAAAAGACATGAGTGATGATGAAATTGAGAGTCGAAAGGATCTTCATGCATTGCATCCACCTTGCAGCGGGCCGCCAAGAGATAAGAATTTCCCCATTCCTGATGGCCTGCACAATGGTAGTGGAGTCACTCTCAAGCTAGATATTAGGCCATCCCTTAATTTTCACAAAAGAAACAACATGTATTATCCCATGAATTTCAGACTCAAGAGAACCTGTCATGCCATAAGAACCTTCGAAGCATCCTTTGACAGAGTCATCATGAGCCCTAAAGATCGCACCACAACCCGAAGGGCCAGGATTCTATTTTGAGGCACCATCCGTATTGACTTTAACCTAATGGGGGAATGGAGGGATCCAAAAAACCTCCATGGTGCCCAAAGTAGGTATGAAAATCCCATTAACACCCAGATTTTTCAGAACATTGAAGCCTTGAATAGTGTTGTAGCAGTCCCCCAAATAGACAACCGATATGTCCCTAATAACCGAAAAAATATAAATCAAAGTGATCCTTAGGATGCAGCCTATCCCATTGTGAATTTCAGCGTTTTGGAGCAGCCAAATAGTGTGAAACACTTCTTCAATAGCCAAGGATATGAGAGCTTGAATCTGGGGTGAAACCTAAATAACCAAACAACAACATAGAAGATCATGTAGTCCCAAAAATCTGAGGCCATCCAGTTCATATGCACCTAAAACCTGCTTCCAGATGGCCGAGGCTATCACAAAAGGGAGGAATAGGTGCTCTGCATCCTCTCGATGGCTATGAAACATTACACACATTGATCATCGCTGCATACCAAACAATTGGAGTACCTCATCCATGGGTAATCTATTATAAACCAGCCTCCCGATAAGTGTCAGTCGAGAAGGCCTAATCAATCTTTATTGAAGATAGACAACCATTTAAATTTAGCATTGATATCCCAAATTGCGTGAGAGTAATAAAGACTGGTGGTCAGAATCCCATTTCTAGCTAGCTCCAAATCTATGAAATCAAGGAAGGAGACAAAATTGTAATTATTAATTAAATCATGTAGGTCTTTTGTAAGGTTTTCTGAAGTATTATCCAAAAAATCCTTGATGGAGATCTGCACCCCCGAGCTATGATCATCATGATGAAACTCATCAAAAGGAATGTTACCTATCCAATTATAAAACAAGATCTTAAGGTTGGAGTTTCTGGTGACAATACATCTAGAGTAGGTCATAATATTCTAGAAGGAATATTTAACTACTGGCCATAGGGAGGAAACAATGTAAGCATTGCTACCAAGCTTCAAGTTATTTACAAAATGAGATTTGAGGAAAACCATAGATTCAGAATTACTACGTATGATATTCTAGGCTAAGAGGGCTTGAAGAGATTCATTAAAGAGAGCAATTTTTTTTATGCCCATGCCACCAGAGTGGAGTGGTTTACAACAGAACCTCCAAGTGATAATGACTAACTTCCTCTCTAGGACCCTTTATTAATGTTTCTCAAAAAGGTTGTAGTGGAATTGAACCTTTTGTGGGAATTTTAATTTCATTTGGACAATTTCATTAATGAGATGGAAATTTTTTATTTACATGGAAATGAAAATAATTTTTTATTTTATGATTTTTTATTTTTTACCTTGAAAGGATTTTAAGGTTCAATTTCTTATAAAAAGATGGTTTGAGTGAAATTTTAATTTTTTTAAATTACTTAATAATCTAAAAATATTAACTAACTATAATTTTTTTATTTATATATGAATATAAATAAATAAAACCATAGTGGGATCATTAGTTTTCAAATTTATGGTCTCAAACCACACTATAAGTAGCCTCATTCAGGTACATATTAAATTTAACACTTTATTAAGATAAATATTTTTTAAATAGTATATTAATAAATTAGTTGTCCAATATATCTAGAATTAATTTTTTTTAAAAGTAAAAAGTTATTCTATTCCACCCCTAAATATAATTACGGGGGTAGATACATATTTTTTTAAATATTGTGATCAACTAAGAGCCACTATGTTTTCACATTCTTGAAAAAATTATGGTTATGGAATACTTGAAGTTAAACATATATAATTTCATCAATTTATCTATTTAAATGTCTATCAATAGTAATTTATTATTTAGTCATACATGTTTTGACATTACCTTATTAAAAACCTAATATTATAAAACGTACTGGGATAAAAACCAACAAATGGGAAAAATTAATACTCCATAGACACCACAACTAACTTTCTTGACATAAGGTATTATAAATTTTAAAGTCATTACATAACTATACAATGAAAATATTATAGATAAGTATTTTTGATAGTTGTTTTATAAAAGAAAAACTCCCATAATCACTTTATCTAACATATTACTCATTGAAATATTTTTTCTTCTTAAATTAATTTGTGAATAACAATGTATTTATAGGTATGTATTTTATTAAATAAAATTTTATGATATATTCATCTATTTGATTGATAAAATAATAATTTTCTTTAAATAAATTAGTAATACTTATTTCCACATTTATTCCATTTTTTTCTTCAATGATTCATGTATTATACCTTAACTACATACATTATTATTTCCACTTGTAAATTGAAATTACATACACATGATTGAAGGATGATACAAAATATTTATAAATGTATTATTGATGATAAATTTAAACATATTTCATTGTGAAGGCTTATCAAGTCTTTTATTTTTCTTTATGTGGATCTGATAAATAATTTTCATTAGAAATACCAATCTTATATTTTTTTACTTTTTATGAGTTAATAAAATTTAAATCATTATTTCCATGAAGATAATAATTATTTTTAATTCAATTCCAATGAATTTTTATGTAAATGAGTGAAATTATTACATTATGATTATATAAGAATCCATAATTTGGAAAATACATTTAATGGGATATATAAGTGATCCAATTGAAATGATACATGGAACTTTCAGAAAAAAATTCCCCATTTTCCTTATATTTCGAGAATTAATCTTTATTAAATATTGAATATTCTAAAAAACATTTACATACATAAGGGATAAAATTTATCTATTTTAAAATTTCACGGGTATTAAAATTATTCCATTAAGACTATTTTTTATATATTGTTTAAATACGGGTTGTATAATATGTATAAGAGTAAAAAAAACATTAAATTAATTTTAATTTATGGTATTATAGTGTTATACATTTTTTACATTGTTCTCTCCATATAATATATCTATAAATAATCAAAAAAATTATGTGATATTATAAAGAAGTTTCTGATATGAAGAGTCAAACATTAAAGAGTATAACTTTTGTGAAGTTTAGTGAGTCATTTGATATACATGTTAGGAATTTAACATTTAATTTAGTGAAATTATCAATTTTATGGGTTTTAAAAGTAATAATGATTATTCACTATTTTCTAAAACACTATAAAATGAATACAAACTAATTATTTATAAACTAGTAAGTGAACAAAAATAGTTTGTCGAAGCGTTGTCTCTATTATCATATCCATCTTCCTTAGTAGTTTCATACAACCCATGAGTAAAAATAATAACTTTTTGATCATTATTAGATACAAATAAAATGTAAATAATAAAGTATGAACAAATATATTGATTGGTGCTTGTGATATCCATTGAATAAAAAGTTAGATGGCTTATAGAGGAAATGTAAATCATTACAAAATTTATTATATTATTACAAAAAACTCCCTCCCAAATGATATTGAGGTTTTTATTATTATTTATGTAATATTATTTAGTTATATCACATTATAAATAAAACTTGTCATTGTTACTATAACCAATTTATGAGTATTTTTTTTATTTTTTACTAAATATTTTAAAAAACACAGGGTTATAACATTTTTATGAATATTTTTTTTATTATTTCTCATTTTGACACACACAAAACTCACATACACATCTAGTTTAATAACAAAAAACTATTTCATAAATAATGTAAAAATTTAATATATATAAAAATCCCAAAATATAAATTTTAGTGTTTTTGGGTATTGTGAACATATTGAATGGAAAAAAATTACAAAATTGTTTATTTAATTATCTTTAATAAATATCTTTTATATTTAAAAAATATTTACCTATAAATTTTCATTGTATTTTAATTGTGTTGGTGGAACCATAAAAGAATTTTTTTGTGAGTGTAATAAGAGAGGTGTAAGTTTTAAAAAAAATTCATTTTATATGAAGGATCACACAATGATCATTTGTGATTAGGAATGATTGGTTCCCTAGAGAAAGGGTAGTTTTCTTAGATTGGTAAGATTAGTTGTGAGTGATATTATTATAGCATCAGTTTTGTGTTTTTTGTGTGGTGTGTGTGTGGTGAGTTTTCATTCAACATTTTTCAGTATTCATGGGTGATTGCGGTGTAGTTTATCTTGTTATAGCATAAAGGGTCGCAAGGAGTTATTAGTTTAATCTTTCACTATGACATTTCCAGTGTGATGTGTCTTAGTTTAAACTAAAATAATATTAAACTATTCTTATATATATGACTTTTGGGATTTAATATGATGAAATTACATTGAGGAAATTTTACATTAGTGTTGAAGAGATGGAAAATTCTGGGTAAAAATATGGTTACATGGGTGATTTATTTCCTTGTATTTTCTTTTCGTAGTTTTATTATACTATTGAATGGGGGTTTAATTGATATCATGTTTGAGCCAAGAAAGGTATTATGATATTGTTTCAATAATTTCATTATGATCCTAGGGTGAATAGTCATTGTTATTTGACATCATTGGTTATATCATGATCATCCTTTAATGTGAGTTTTAAGTTAATTTGACAAGGAAATTTCAAGGAGAGAAGTGGGAGATTATTACATGATTTTTAAAGGTTCATTTTCTAAGATAATTTGTGATGTGATCTATAACATTACCATATGATTCTTATATTTTCTAATTATATTGAAAATTCAATCATCCTTTTAGGATCCCTTCAATTATAACATCTCATCCTAAGCACTGGGTGATTGTAGGTGATTTACTTGGTGGTTTTATATGAAAAAGGATGACCCATAGGACCCAACTTCATGAGATTAATTCTTCCTCATCCAAATTTTTGTGTATGATTCTTAAGATATCATTACAGATCAAATTTAATTTTCTTAATTTTGTGTGGTTTTTCCAAATATTCATTGTCTTAGATTATTTTTAAACTATTGTTATATATTTTTAAATTATATGCATGAATAAATTATTGTGATTTCATTGTATAGTATTATTTTCTTTAATAAATGTTAGATATGGATTCTGAAAATATTTGTGGTTTTTGAGGAATATGAAGTTTTAAATTAATTCTCCCTATGAATAAATAATTAAATAAAAATAATTAAATAGATACAAGGAATTGGATGGGGAGAGATGGTAACATTTTTTATTAGTTATCATGCTATGTTTGGATTAATATTAATTTATATTTACACATATGATATCACATTTAATACCATTACTGACAAACCCATAACCATATTAATCAAATAATCACTTAATAATGGTAAAAAAGGAGTTATTTACATCTAGAATCAAGTGATTTTTTATTCAAGTATAATTAGGTTTTCATTGATATAGTGTTTTTATATTGTTTATTAATTTTTTTTGGTTCAGGTGACCTTATGTGGTTTGATTTTTTGTTAGGTTATTACAGATTTTAGTTATTATTCTGTATTTTTTTTTGATATTCATGACCTAATTATTGAGTTATATGTTATAATGATAATGATAATTGAAATTGTAGGTTTAGTTCTTGGACCGATGTACATGATAAATTAAATATGGAATGGATCATGAGTTCTAGATATTATTAGAATTTCATTAGGTTTGGGAGGTGAAATATTCTTGTTTCGATATTAGACTGGAGGGTAATTTTGTTATATTATATTTGAGATTCTATTGTACCATTTTAATAAATTATTTTCAGGGATTAGTTTAGGACTACTATATCATTTGTATGTAAGTAGGATTTGGTGTCCATTTGATATGATTTGGGATTTGTTTTTATATTTTATGTTGGGTGGCAAGTTGTGGGGTAATATTACTATATTATTAATTTTATAGTTGATTTTATGAGCTATAAATGAGTTGGTGTCGATACAAAATCCATAAAGGTGGTAAATTTTTAGGCTATTGTGTCGCACATAGGACCTTAACCACCCTTGATTCCCCTAATATTACTCTCTCTAGTGAGTAACCCAAACAAAATTGTTTTCCCTTGAGATCACAAACATATGGAAAATTCTATGTCACTTTATGGGTTTTAATTGATCTATAAATAACATAAAAAATACCACCTCACCCTATGTGGGACTCCAGATGTGGTACTACCTCCAATCCTTATTCAAGACCAGGGGTAATGAATGATGAAAAATTGTCAATTAAGACCAGGTTACAAATCCATCATGGGAGGACTATACAAATTGGAACATCAAACCCCACTCAGTATTACCTGATTGGATTTAAAAATTCCCATGGCTTGCTGATACCACATGTATGAATGTTCCCACACATGATGCTCATGATATAGTTATATTTATGGTGTAACCCAAACAACATTACATTTCTTAGGAATCCCACCAATCTGGAAAATGAATCATAAAATTGGGGGTTTCTAACTTAATTATCAAAAGAATCATAAATAATCACTCACCCCATGTGTGACTTAGGATGTGGTGTAACCATCACGAAAAATTCAAGATTAGGCACATCTCCTTGAAACAAAAGACCAGTTAAATATATGTCACAAACCACATAATAGATTACTATACAATTAGTTTAAATATTTGGGATGTGTGTGGTTATTGGAAATAAGGACATACACGATGGTATTATTATAGGAGTAGATTGATGGGAGATTCAGGAGGTGAAGGGTTAAGAGTGGATGTGATAAGCATTGATATGGCCAACCATCCTTGTGTGTTATTTACTCAATGATGGACTTAGGCTTGGGGGGGGGGGGGTGTTGTGTGAATTTTCATAAGAATAAATAAGGGATATTTCTTGTTTTTTTAGGTTTAGGGAGTTTGTTAAAAGTAAATGTTATGGGTTAAAAGTGAGATTAAAACGAAATTAAATTTTTATTGATATGATAATTGATTCATTTTGATAAATAAGTTGAAATGAAATAAAGATAATTTTGATGTGGAATAGAGGTATTTCATTAAAAAATGATACAAATAAAATAATGTGGTTGGGAAAAGGTAAATCTTGTTATTTAGAAAAAATGTGCAAAATATGAATTTTTTGTTTCATGGACTTATCTTTCATAGAGTTTATGTTTTTTTATGTTGTTTTACTGGGAAAATTTATGTATTTTGGGTGGTTACTATATTTTTATTTTTATTCTTTTAATGGAGTTTTGGTGATATATTGTGGTAAAGAAGGATAAATGGTGAAATTTCATTGTTTGTAATGTCTTAATGTTATAATTCCCTAGCTATGATGACTCATTATAGGTATATATATGAAACATTTAATGTCTTAATTTTTTCGTTAATATATAGTATATAACATAATAATGTTGTTATGGTGTGGATGTTTAGTGGAGGTAATCTATGGTTAGAGGAATGAATGTGGTTCATGTCATTATTATTAACGATACCATATTATGATGAGGAGGATATGAATATGTTAACATGGGTGGGGAATGCACACAGAAAGATGATGGAATGAGGTATACATTTCCTTACCAATATATGGTTATAATTAGTTGATAATGGTGTTGTGGTATGAAACTATGGATATATATTGTAATGGGAATGGTGTTTAATGATAATGTGTGTTATAATTATTAGATTTAGGCATGAAATGGTGGATGTTATTTCAATATCTATTTTGTGATTATTATGTGAGGGGTTTCATTATTGTCGTTTTCTATGTTTTTATGAAATGGAATGAACTCTTAGCTAATAGGAAAGAGCATTGGTAAAATTTTAGGCCCTTTTCAAATTTTATATTATTGATTTCTATAAATTTGATGATATTTAACATTTTTTTATTAATGTATTTAATATTTATAATCCTTTCCAAGATTGGGAGTTGGATTGGAATCTTGATTGGGGTTGTGGTTGAGGATATTTTTTGAAATAGATGAATTTTTTATAGTCAAGGTGGAATGTGAAGATGCGTGATTTATATTTCTTATACTTATCCACCATCTATTTTTTGGGGTAAATTTTTTTAGGTTGATATCATACATCAATAGTATTACATATTTATTTCATAGGGATATTGTTTTTCTCTAAGTATGATCCTACTATGTACTCCCAGTGCTAAACCCTCTATAATTTTTTAACTGTCTGGAAAAATAGTTTAAAGGATATTTTGGAAAATTTTATGGTATCTAAAATGGAGTTTGGTGGGTGACATAGTATATCAAGAGATTATTTTCATGTTATTTCAATATGATTTTAGAAATTAACAAATAGAAAACATTAAATTTTTTCTAATTATTTATTGAATGTGATTTATTTAAAATTAATATGTGGTTTTATTTTATTCTTTATTGGGTTTTTGAATGAAATTACTCTTAATTTTTCATATTAAACCCTAAATATTAGTATCCACCCTATAGATTATCAGACGAAAGATTATATGGTCACTCATTAATTAAATAATATACCAAGAGGAATCCATGATAGGGTGGGTCATAAAAAATTAGTATCAACACTTTTGTTGATAGTTAGGACAAATTCTGGAGTTATGAACAAGTAAAGATTTTATGTGATTTTTAGGGAAATAAAGACACTAAAACTTAAAATTAACCTTTAGATAAGGATAAAATCAAGGATAATGACATTTATCCACCCCTATGATCCAATTCCAGGGCCTCAATGACTGACTAAACATGTTTCGGTGAAAGTGTAACATCTATATGGTAGAAATCATAAGAGGTACTTGTATCATTATTATTTGTTTGATTGGCATTAATGTTTTGGTGATTTTTATGTTTATTATACTATATATACTATAATTCTTGGAAATTTATATCACCCTTGTAAAAATAATTTTTTTTCTTAATGATAAGTAAAATTGTTCGAACTAGAATAATCTTTTTATATAAATCTAAATTGCTATTGTAGGATCTCTAGTCAATTCCATGGAGACTCTTGTAAAATAACTTCCACTATTTCTATAATATTTCTTCATAATTATTGAATTTTACTTTCATTTTTATAATTAATCAATTTTAAATACACTACCATCTTGTAACACCCAAAAATATAAAGTAAGAACCATTTATTCAATAGTGTGTATGCCACGTGACACCGAGCATGTAATGTAATATAATAACCAGATAATTTATAATATATTTATATTTAAAATTACTTATATATATTTTAATGCTGAAACACCATGTTAGCATGACTTACATGGAAGAGATACCTTCCATGATGACTTTCATTAGAATAAAAACAGTTTTTTACCGAACAATAATATATTATTAATATATTATTATTTAATATAATATGATATAACAAAGTACTTATGTTGGCGATTATGAATAGTATTTATTAACTTATTAAAATTTATTGTTTATATAAATATAAAATGAATTAATTGGTAACAAATAAATAATTAATGAATATAGGAAGCAAATGAATACAAAGTGAATATTTAAAAAAATTATTTTTATTCTAAAAAAAGTTGTTTTACTCTAATAAATTAAATTTATTACAATTATTGATTAATATTAATGTAATATATATATATTCAATAATATATTTTTAATTTTCACATATTAGGTTTGATAAGAATAAGATAAGAAATAAATCCAATTTTACACATATAAACCAATACTTTTATAAAGGAAAATTTACCACCTTTTAATGGAGAACCCATTTCAAATATGAATCTTGAATCATTAATTGATTTAATATTTCAAAAAAAAAATTTATTTGAAATATAATCATAAATATTAGTTTTGGGTGAATTTATAATTTTTTTTTGAAACATATCAATTTTTTATTAAATGGTTAAAATAATAAATTTCAGAATATCCTTGATAAAGACAACTGAAAATTTATTGAGGAAATCTATAAAGTCTCTATCCTTTAAATCAATGAAAATATTTGGTGAATTATTGAGTCTGAAGG
The DNA here is from genome assembly GCA_963277665.1 of Viscum album. Classification (NCBI taxonomy): domain Eukaryota; kingdom Viridiplantae; phylum Streptophyta; class Magnoliopsida; order Santalales; family Viscaceae; genus Viscum; species Viscum album. The sequence continues at coordinate 472,459,329 of OY728132.1, forward strand.
GAATCACTATGAATTCATAGTGTTAACACCTCATTCAAAGGGCAGTGTTGGGAATATCTTCATTCCAAATATTTAATTGGTAAAATCCTAATTGATGGTCAACCTTAGAGAAATATCTGGACCCATGTTACTGATAAAAAAAGTTATCTATACAAGAAAAGGAATAAATGTTATTTATCATGTTTTTTTATCTCACTATAATAAGTGTATAGGTGCATTGACCAATCATTCTTCTTGAAGAAGAGGACTGGTGCTCCCCACAGTGAAGCACTTGGTCGTATAAAACCCTTGTCCAGATTATCCTTTAACTGCTTCTTCAGCTCTTCCAGTTCTACAGTGGAAATTCTCTAAGGTTTATCTGATATAGTTAGAGATCAAGGAATATGTTGAATTGAGAAGTCAACCTCTCAATCAGGAGGATGACTAAGCAACTCTTCATGGAATACATCAGCGTAATCTCTCATGAAGAGCTTGTATTCGAGCAAGATGATCTCATTTTTCTCAATCATTTGTTCTAGATATGATTTCATATAATGTATTCTAATCCACACATGATACCATGATTATAAAAAAGATTCATCTTCCTCCAAACACATGTATATAATTAAAGGATGATTTGGGAGGTTAATAATGAATTCCCTTTCTTGAAAGTTGATGTTGTATTTGTATAAAGATAGCCAATATAAGCCCAAGATAGCAATAAAATCCACTAAAATAAGTATGACGTAATTTTTTTGGGAGGTTCATTCCACAAACGTTAATAGGGTACAATTATATACTTTAGATGCAATGATTTTACCATTCACTATTCTCACATGATAACTCAACCTCCAAATATTGAAGTAGTGTCTGAATTTTTCTACTAAACTTGAATGATAAGAATGAATGCATAGAACAAGAATCAAATAGTAAATTTACTATTCTTGGATTAATATGTACTATATCTGTCACCACGATGTTGTCTAGCTCCACCACAACAGTAGTGATGGAATAAGTCATTCCTTGTTTCGGTGGAGGTTGTTGTTGATTTCCTCTGACAACCTTTGGCTTAAGGAAATTGTTCGCAGAATTACCATTATCCTTATATTGGTAACACCACACTATATGTTGAGCATTGATCTGAACCATTATTTCTTCTTCCACATTAGTGGTATTCTTCATATCCTTCCATTAGCTCTTATCTAGATGTACCTTTCAACCACATTCGAAACAATTCATTGTTTACTTTAGACAGTTTCCCGGATGATTCTTCAAAAAATTTTGACACATGGGATGTTCAATCTTCTTTCTATCATGGGATTTATTTTTTGAACAACCCATTTTCGATTCCATTTTATTCTTTTTTTTCACTAGGCCCATGAGACCATTGAGAGTCCCTAATTTCCATTTTATCCTTGAAGGAAGAACTGAAAATATACTCATAACTATTGAAGTCATGAATTACCAATGCTTTTTATAGACTCATATTATGTCTTCTAATGATGTGATTCAACTTGATTTCAGTGTTCATGAAAAAGCTGGAGGCGTTTCTTGCAAGCCTCGTAATGTTTTCTTCATACACCCCGACAGACTCATCTTCCATCTGCTTGAGTCCAAGGAACTCTCTTTCCATCTTGAGGTGGAGGGTTCGAGGAAAATATATATTGAAACACATTTTATTTAATTCCTTAGAATACATGGAATAAATTTCCTCTTAGGACTTTTCATGATTTGTGTCCACCACTGGTTGGCCTCCCCATAAAAATGATCTCCAGTGTGAATGTCTATTCTTTTGAGCACTGGAGGATATAAAATAACTATTTAATGGAGTTAATCAACAATTTTTTGAGGAGGGTATTGGAATATCCACTAATAATGGGAGGCCTTTTACATATGAATTATTCAACTACAACTTTCTCTTTCCTTGGAGGTGGAGTGTGTTCCACATGATTCAAGTTATAATTCATAACTTGTGCCCGCTGAGCAAGTAATTTCAGGATTTTTTGATCACTTATTCCTATAATATTTAATATATAATTTGGAAAATATTCACATTATATATCACATTGATTGTTGGAACATGTCTTGTATTACCTACCATTAACTATGAAAATGAACATATAATAAATGGGCATTAAAACATAGCTAATAAGAAAAAATAAACATTGAACCTAAAAGGATAAAATTATAAAGGGTAAAAATATCCTAACTTGTTATTCCATATGTTTAAATCTAGGTTATCCGTGATTTATTTCATAACTAATATTCTATTGGTTCTTTTTTTCCTTAATAAAGGTTTATACCGAGCTCATTAATTTACCAAAGCATATCCCTTGAGAATGTCAAACCCGGAGTGCAACAAGGCATATTGTTATGCATAAGTTACAATTCGAGTCGAGCTCAATGTGGTGTTTTTAGGTTTTACCCATAGATACATCTACTCTAGATCCACATCCACTTGATCTTATCTAGACATGAATTTATTTTTTTGATAAACCACTTACTCTATACTCACCAAATATTAGCGATGTTTTCCTATATTTAGTTTCATCCTTATGGTTTTCACTAAAGTGATCTACTCCTAATCTCAAAAAATAACTTGAACATCCTCTAATACCCACTATAGTAAACCCATACTTTTTCACATAACATTACATGATTTTTTTCGAAATTATATATCAGAATATATTTCAAGGAACATGAAATCTAGTGTCTTTTAAGACTAAGTACATAAAACAGAAATAATAGAACATATCTTTATTTAATATTCGTATTGAGATCCTAACTTCAATTGTGATCATACATCTGTATAAGATATCCTAGGTATAACATGAAAAAAGTGAGAACTAAAAATCCCAATAAGGGAATAAGCATAAGAATAATGATTTAGCACATTTTTTAGGAAGCATGACACAATGATATTAAAATTCATATAACATAATTGAATATATTGAACCACAACATGTATAAATTGGGATCATATAAACATGGAATCATAATAATGTGAAAACATCCTAAAACATGAATTTAGCATGATACAAGTCTTGTTTTAATTATAAGAGCACAAGTTATGGTTAACCCCCAAGAACGTTTCACATGGTAGCACAAGTCAAGGATAATCTCCAAGACCGTTTCAATTGATAGCATGAGCCATGGCCAACCGCCAAGATAGTTTCACATAACATATCATGAGACTCGACTTTACCCAATGCATTTGAGTGTGCTCTAGGAGAAACTATCTTAACATGTTCATTAATATTTTTTACACATATATAATCAAACATAATCAATCATAAACATAAGGGTACCCATGGAATGAAATTGTTATCATAACCGTGTCATAAATCATAATGAATGGAAAAATCATACATGTATCCATGAAATAAATTCATTAAGACATACATGGAAATTCATAAGGGGAAATATTCATATATCATTGTATGTTATGTGAAATAGAATTGATAACATATAAAATGAGTATTTAATATTTTTTATCATTAAAATATTTTAGTACGGTTTTAATGAAAATAATAACGAGAATTTAAAATAGAAATGGGAATAATATTCTATATAAAACCATAAGCGATCCAAGAATGTTTTCCAAATAAAATCTATATTTTTATAAAAAAATGGTGGCTTAAAACATATAGCATATTTTACTTGAAATAGGTTACAAATTCAAGATTCTTTGTTAATGTGTTTTTTTATCGAGAAGTATTGAGGAGTGAAAAAATGAAATAAATGTATATCCCTAAAATAGAATTATGAATGGACATTGATACATGATATAAAGAATGTACAAAAAATTTGTTAGATTTAAATAAAAAGAAAATATAAATTAATTTGGGTAAAAATGATATAACAACCTTAAGGATTAATGGAGTTTCGGGTAGAATCCATTACCTTAAGTCTGATGGTGTTCTCCACTTGATATTAATGACCAGAATAGTAAAATTAGGTTCATTAATTAAAAATTAAAGAAATTATTTTACATTTAATTGTTTTAGTTTATACTTTTTAACTTCATTCACGGAATTGTTATGGGTTAAGCAGTTCAATTTCATTGTTCAGGTCCGTTGATTTCATGATCGGTTTACTTATATTCATGAACAAATAATCATGCAAAATGAGGATGGTTGTCTAGAATTTGAGTTATATTTTATTATTGATCATACAATAAGGATACATGGTAATAAATTTCTTTTGGTTACTTGGAGTGAATTAGAGTCATTATAAAAAGCTTTAGTGATACCCTTTTGGGTTAATTGTTGGGTTTTTATCACAATGAACACATTTTTTTATAAATAAAAAACATGTTTTAAAAAAGAATCAATCACCATATATGAGACATAATAAATATATTACAGTATTTTTCAAATCTAATAATTTTTTCATGTTCATAATTGATAATGGTAATAGAAATTGAAAACTCATCATCCTTAAATGTCATAAATTAACACATCTCCTATGATGTTTTAACTACTAGTATAAAAGAAGGGTAAAGGAGAGATGGCAACAACTTATTATATTATCATAACAACATTCCATTACTTTTATGTTACAACAGTTTTCATAAAATTTATAATAGGATAGGTAATGATAGAAAATAATAAAAATGAACTTGAAATAAGTAAAATAATCAAAAAGAGGAATTTACCTCTTGAATTAATGTTCCTTGAGAGCCTCTTAAGGGAAGAGAATTTGGTCTTTTGAGGAGAAAAAGGGATTACAGACATGGTGGAGGATCTTGGGGAGATATTTTAGAAGAATTTAGGAAGGGGATAGGTCTAAAGGGGAGTGAAGAGAATAAGGGAGTGTGGGTGGTGTTTATAGTAGAGGTTAGTAGGATTTTCTTAATATTTTAATCATTAGTTTATTATTTTTTCATAAGACAAGAATCAATGATAAATACATGACCAAAATAGTAATATGTACATTATAGTTCAAAACAATGACTATTGAAATCATTAATGGCTCAATAATGAAGCAAAAATTCATTTATTTATCATTTATTGTAAATTACCATTTTAATACTTTTCACCAAAAATTCAAGTATTTTAAAAAAATACCAAAACATCACCCTAAATATTTTTTAATGTGTAGAATATGAAAAATTAATCCACCTTAAAAAATAATATTCTAAATATGATTAATATAATTATAAATTAAAATCACAATTTACTTATAAAATATATATTTTTAAACTATAATTGATTTTATAATGTTTTCAAAAATTACATAATGTATTATAATGTTCTCATAAAACCATAAGAAATAAAATTGATAATTTATGAACAAATTTTAGGAAAATATATTTTTTTAAATTAATTATTTAATTATAATTATTTATTTATGACTTATAAAAAATATCAATACTTTTACAATGGTCATTTTCTCACTTATAAGATGCCTAAATTTTATTTACACATTCAAGGGTGAGATTGTTAATCTTTTAGAAGATTTACTATTCATAAGGGTCATATTACTATTCATAAGGGTATTTTACCATTCATAAGGGTAGGATACTATTCACCAAAAAATATGTTTTTTCCGTCACACCCCAAAAATCACCCTAAATGCAACCCTGTATGTAAGATTTTTGAAATTCAAGACACAAAAGTAGAAAAATTATGTTTAATGGTCACTGAGTATTTATTATCAAGATATTTTTTTGATTCCTAATGTGATTAAACTATAAGGAATAATTATAATAAGGGAATTCCAATGATAAAACATTTGGTTGTTATAATTTCATCAAAGGTGATTTGACTTGAAAATTACCAAGTGGTAAAAGTTATTGTACAATATCACATTCTTTTGTGATTGTTATCTTTTTCTTCAAACAATAAATTTCATGATAAGAATTTTCATTACACATTACATTTATTCTAAACAACAATATTATGTCATGATTTACTTGATTATTTTCTAAATCATATATTTTTCTTATATATTGTGCTTAATTTAATGTTTCTTTATTAATCGGGGAAATATTGATAAATTTGAATCCTTTAATAAATATGGATATATAATGATAAGGTACATTGATTTATAAATTAAATCCAGTATTCTATATATGAAGAATTATTTAGACATGAAGGTATGGGTGGGTACCATTAATAGATTTCCCCTTGATGCATTGATAGGTCTCATGAGACCAATTAGATTGCCAAAATAGATGAGTTTGTACCTAATATATTTAAACCATATTGTGAAAGGTATTAAGGATAGAGGTATCCTGTTACTAATTCATTATGTCCAATAATTAATCCTTTACTTTATTAAGAATTCAGTTATTATTATCCTTGATATTTTCATAATGATGTTACCTCTTGATGAATTCCATTCACATTTTGGAGATTAAATGGTATGTGTTTTAAGTTATTTACCATTATATATTGATTTTTACATATTCATTTATTTAAACAAGAATGTGTGTTCAATTATTTACCTTTTCATATTGATTATGAATATTGATTCATGATAGATTCTATTGTACTTAAACCTTACAAAGCTATTGAGATCACCCTAATTTTTTTTTATTTCCTCATGATTTGATGAAGAATTATTGGAATGAGTTAAAGGATGTAAAGGGGTTTCCTTTTCTATTATTTTAATTTTATATACCTATATAAATGGGGTATCATTTTTTTATATGGTTCTATAAAACAACTAAACACATTGGTCCTTTGGGATTTGACCCATTCTATCTATGCCGATGTAATAAAGTAAGACACTAACTTCAGACAATTGGGGTTGGCTTCTATATAGTTAGTATTAATAGAAGATTAAAAGAAACCTTGTGAAATATATTTAGGAAAAAATATATTTGGGTTTATAACACTATTAAATGCTTAGAGGATAAGTATAAAAGAATATCCCAATTTTGGTGTAAGGTAGAGATTATGTGGTATTTCTTTGAAATACATCCCTGTCCGGGTATTACAAGTAGACATGGTTCTGGAACAGATGCGCATATGGATAATAACATCAAATATGGTACATTGAGATTGACCTAATCGTCACCTGGTATTTGAAAAATGGCCTTACTAATAATCAAGTTTGACAGCCCTATGGGATATTTGTATGAAAATTATCATTTTCTTTATCAACCATTATAAATTATTTGACAATAAGGATATCCCCAATGAATCCAAGTTTATGATGCATAAATTGTTTAATTTATGTAAATTGTTACACCATATTAACTATTACAAATTATCATTTATAATTCATAATTTTATTATCTAATACACTATATTAAATTTTTTATAATTTGATCTTGTAAGGATGAACAATATCAATACTCATGTACAATTTAGCGATTTCCTTACCGAGGAAGCCAGAACATCTGGTATTGGAACGAAGAAAAATATGGGTTTATTAAGGCAGATAAATTAATTAATAAAAAATAACATTTCTTTAATAGAGAAACCTATCCAATAATAAGATTATCCTATGCTATATCACTTTAGAAAAAATTATCCCCCATCATTTGGTGAAATTACTAATGTAATAGTATCCAAAAATGTTGTTTATTTCTATGGAAATAATATTTATGTCATTGAGATGAGGTAAAAATTAAAAGGATACAATTATAGAATATTTTATCAAAATTGATACCGATAAATGGTGGTATTTGATCTAGGATACTATAGAGTGACATGAAATATAACTCATGGAATAAACATATTTTAAGGAGACATTCTTTGAAAAATATTTCTCTCATGAGAAAAAAACTAAGAGGAAGAGAAATTTTATGATCTTTATGAAAATTTAATAATAAAGTTATGTGGAGCAATAAGATACATTTATAAGTATATATAGGTATACTATATATTATATACGCAACATGAAGTTCAAAATTATCCATTTATTTAAAGGGAATAAGACAACTCTTCCAAAGGTGTTAGTCTATCAAAAAATTTCTACAATTGATTAAATAATATTAATTAATATAAATATAGTGAAATAATTATCCACGTCATATGGATTTGAAGGTATGTACGAGAAGAAGAGGATTAAAGAGAAAAAAACAAATTAATTTAAGATGTGGAAGAAGGTTTTTCCCATATGTGATAATCAAGGAATGAAACACCATCATACTTCTTGAAGGGAATGCTAATTTTCTACAATTGTGGAGATGAAGGAAACCATCCTCACGATTGAAGTGTTATTAAACAAATTTTCCAAGTGAATTTTTTCCATTCTAAGGATATGGTGTAATAATCAAATTAATTCCCCAAGTGTCAAGAGAATATACCTCAAAAGAAGCTAAGGGACCAAGGTAAATGTTTTTCTATCGATATAACCAAAGTTAAATGATTAATGTTAATGGGTATTTAGATCAATGAAATATTTTATAAAAGTATTTTATTGATGATATTCTAATTATAAGAATCATTAAATGTATAAGGATTAAAATAAAATACTACTTCTTAATGGGTTTGAATGCATGTGTTGAATAGTATCAAGAAATATGATTCAGTGAAAATTTTATCTTTTTTGAAAGAAAAATAATAATGGAGGATAAACCTTATTATGTCCTCTATATTGAGATAATAATCAAAATTATATGTTTAGGGGATAATATTGGTGATGATGATATTAGTAAGTGATTTAAGGGTTCATGCTATCTTTTCTACAGTTTACTACATGTTTGTATCTATGGAATATATTTTACAAATTGCAATTTTATTTTTTAAAAAATTCATGTTTGGATTATGGTTTTATAATTATCAAGGTATTCAAGTATTTTTAATTTAAAATTCAATGTACTTAATATTTTTTTGGGAACATAATTTTGATTTAGATACTTTCCATCTAAATTTGGTTTGGCATATTTTGGATGATCCTTAACATCAAATATTTATAGAAGTGATTCAGTCATGTTTTCGGTGTTATTGGATAAATTTTGATAACCATTTTTGATTTTGTAAAGATGTAAAGAATATATTATTATAATTATATAGATTTTATGTTCTATTAATAGTTAATTTTAGTTCTTTAGGCATAAAAAATAATTTTTGTATATTCATTTCTTAGAATAAGTGATGACGTGACAATTGTTCAAAGAACAACTAAAGGATCAAATTGTTCAAATGAAATAAAAATATATCAATTAATTATATTTAATTATTTTCATAGGGATTGACTAAATTCCTAAACTCTAGGAAAATGATTTTAGAAAAAGTTTTTCCTTTTATCATCATTTTTTGTGATATTAAGACTATTTTCACACCACTGGTGTGTGGCCTTATTATCATTAAATTCATCATAACCATGTTCTATATCATTATCCCTTAGTATTTGGGTGTTATTTTTATCTTCTTTATCCATTATTTAAATTTCAACCTATGTACCCCCCTTTATTTATTATTAAGATAATGTATTATTAACTCTATTTTACGATGTGGGTTTGAAACAAATGTATTTTTAAATATAAAAACATTTTTAATGAGATCATGTTTAAATTATAGGGAAAAAATTTATTTAATCATGGGAGAATGTAACACCGCAAATTATAAAAGAATACAATTTTATTTGATAGCATATTAGATGCACAAAATTGATCTTAAACAACCCATGAAATATATTTCTATAAATTTAATCTCTTTGATAGCATGTGGAATATGAAACCCTAAGTCTAAAAGAACCTTAATATAGTATATCATTATAACTTAACCATTAAATTTTTTGTTATGAATAGTACTAAATAAATTATGAAAATTTTATTTATATACTAATTTGAAATATAATAAGAATCTTTTGAAAGAAAAATAAATGTTTTTTGATAAATTTATTTTTTATAAAAGTCAATTTAGTCACACTTTTCCAACAAACATTAATATTAATTTTTTACCACATTTATAAATTTTATGGTAGAAAAATTAATTTTTAAAATTAAAATATAAAAATTATCTTATGGTTATTTTTTTGTGATTTTTATAAAATAATTCATTTTTATAAATAGTGAAAAATAATTAAATTTAAATGAAAAAACATTTTCATTTAAAATTTTTAAAAGGTTAAATTATAATTTAAATTGGTCTTAAAGTATCATTATTTCAAATATAAATCATGTAATCCAATTTAGGTCATTATAATCACATTTCTGTAGAATTTTTATATAAACACATTGTAATGTTTTGAAAAATTATTAATTAAAAACACTCTTCATCATCGCATATGCATGATTAATTAAAAATTAAAAATTTACCCTTCTGTGAATTGAATTTTTCAAAATGGGTTCCATATTTTTAATTATCATAATTAATATTATCTAATATGGAAATCTCATATTTTTACCACAAATGAATAGTGAAAATATAAAAATTATTTACCACGGTTAAGGTAAAAATTGATTCACTAGGGGGACTAAACTAAATGTGTAAGGGTATAATTGGAATAAAAAATTGTATAAAATATATTTTATGGATGTATTTTGAAACATTATTTTTTTAGTCCCTCTAATACTCCATTTTCTCCCTTTTATCATATGAAAAACACAGGTACACCTTTTTATGTTAAAAATTACGAGGGTGACACTCACCTCACTTATTAATGGCCACCCCATCTCATGTATTCTATAAACCTTAAAAACATTTGGTTCAGCCTTGGAAAACCCAAATAAATACACATAATTAATTGAATAATCATAAAAGCTTTATTTTGGTAATAAATCCAACCTAAGAAGACTTTTCACTAACCTAACATGGTTACCCGATGAAAATGTAACATCTTTTAATGAGTGACTTTATTTCATCTCTTCATTCAAGTCTATAATTTTTTATTAAATCTTGATGATATAATAAACTACATATATTACATATACTACAATTTTTATATATTTAGGGAATTGTCTTCAAACAACTACCCTTTCATCAAATGTGTTACATCATTCATGTGTACAATGGACTACAGCCTCACGGACCACTGTCATCCATTATTCCATGAGCACCTCTCACAATTTGCTGTGATGATGGATATAATGAATATATATGATATTTATTACACATTTATACATCTGGAGTTAATATTTTATGTATACCTTTTTTATATCCATTTTGTTGGAGATATAATTATGTTGATCTTGTGTGTGGTGGACAACAGTCTCAAGATGCGATGTGACTCTTCTTTTATTAATGATTTACATGGAAAGTGATAATGATAATGTTAATGAATTTATGTAATATAAATAAATAATTATTATATAATGAAATATTTATCATTCTAAAAAATAATATATATAATTTCTTATATTTCATTTGTTTAATTTTCACTCAAAGAAAGATGATAACGTCATTCGTGTACGTGTTGACCATCACCTTCACGAAACGATGTGACTATTTTCATCCCCAAAAAACAAGGATAATATATATAAGTATATTTTAAAAAATAATTTGGTAATTATATTATTATTTTTATTTTGGGAAGATAAAACATTACATTCTATTTTTACATAATTTTTTTGAAAAATGGAAATGATACTCATGCATTCGTACTACCTACCGTCTCCATGATCGTAACATAATTAATTTATAAAATCCATTTTTAATTGTTGGTAATAAAGCTATAAATGATGTATAAATATGATAATTAATTATTTGTTATTATTTTAGATGTTATGAAATTATTTAATATAAAAAACAAGATATTTAATAATAAAACACACTTGAGAAAATAAGGCAATTAACACAAAAAAATAATGAAAATAAAAAATGATTATTAATGAAAGGATGATAATATGTTATAAAGGGATCATATATGCCATTATAAATATTAATATGATTCCAGTTTACTTTTATTACTGGTTTAAATTTACTATAACATATTTTAAAGCACATTCAACCAAAAGGAAGCATGAGGTAAGATATATCTCTTCTATTATTTTAGGGAGACATATGCCACATTCACCACTAGTTTCTCCTATGTGATTTATATAATTCCACTTTTATATTTTATATCATGAATATATTTGTTTACATGATATTTATAAGTTTCATTTTATATTATTATATATTGTACATTATAATTAAAAATATTTCTAAAACATTAAGATATTTCATCTCAATTTACTTTCCATTGAAAATTATTTGTTATTATTAACAAATTTAATTTTATATGGTATATATACTTCCCTTTTATCATTTCATTTCATGATACATTCATAAGTCATTGTATTTTAAGTTTCACTATGAATCATTTAATCTAAGAAGATTTGAGTTGATAATTACCAAGTTGTAAAAGTTATTGTACAATATCACTTTCTTTTGTGATTTTTGACTTTATATTGAAACAATATCTTTATTGTAAAAATTTTTAGTTGAAAAATAAATTTATATTAAATAACCATATTATAAAATTATCTATATTATTTTTTCCTTAACCATATACCATTTTTAGAATTAATGTTTACTTTGAATGATATTTTATTAACTTTGGAAATATTGATAAATTCATATCCTTTAATCAATATAGATATTGTATTATAAAGAACATGGATTCATGAATTAAATCAATAGGTGATATATGCAGAAAGATTTTTAAATGTAGATATGCGTGGTTACTATTTATATATATATATATCCAATAAATTCTCTGACAGTTATTTTATGACAAATTAGTTGGCCAAAGAAGATGAGTTTATACCAAGTAGTTAAAAATTAGTTGTCTAATCCAGATGAGTTTATACCAAATAATTGCAAACTGTTTTGTGAAAGGTCATAAAGGTCGATGTATCTTGTATAATGACCTAGATTTTTCTTACATTACTATTAAATCATTTAAATGATAAAAAACATAAAATCATTACACAACCAGGATCCAAGGTTTAGTGTCATGGGAAAATTAGGACCATGCCTAATATTTAAAAAATAAAACATAGAAATTTATTTAATTCCTTATTCTCTAGGTTCTTGTTAGACCTTGAATTCTCCTTATTACATGTAATAAACTGAGGATATACATAAAACAAATGGGTGATATAAAATCCCAATAATATGATAGATAACAATATAATATGGGGTGAGCATAATCATAACATCGTTGTCATAATAATGGGAGGAAGCATTATCGAATGGATTAAAATTAGGCAATGCAAAAAAATGAAACATCGTATCTTAGTGGCCAACTACACATATAGTTGTGAAAAAAGATAAAATAATGTTCCCACATTTTTAAATTTTTATAAATAGATACACCACATTATCCAATGAATTTTAGCACAATATAATCCTGGTACACCTGTCACATCATATCATTTACATTGCACTGTATAATTGTAGGCATAACCGTCACATCATAACATTTACATTATCGTTCATGACACATGTAATGTATATCAACCTTATAAATAAAATATCCCATGGAAAAGAAAGGGTTTCATTTCATAAATTATAAATTCATAAACTTTAGGATCCTAAATGGAAGAGGGAATACCATACTTGGTTTAAGAATCATCAATATTGAATGAAAAAGAAACAATGTCGAGAAATACAAGGTTTGTTTTTTTAAATGTTGATTTATTTTGGAAAACATTTTATTTTTTATAAAATAAATTATAGAACATGTATATCCTAGAAAATTTAATATAATTATGATGAAATTTTATTTTTTGAATATTTATACAGAAAATGGGGTGAAAGTGGGAAAATCCAAAGAAAGAGAGTTCTGTTCGAGAATTCCCCTTAAATTATGCCTGAAATATTCCTTCATGTTAATATCCTATATAATCAAATTAGATTCATTAATTAAAAAAAAACTTTTATACATGAATTATATTAATTATAGTTTTATTAAGCTCATTTGTGGTATTTTTGATGAGTTATAGAGTTTAATTTCATCATTCGAGGGCATTCATTTTATATGTGTTCATGATTAGTTATATTGTATACAAGATTGGAAATTAGAGTAAAATGAGGATAAATATCCAGAGTTTTTAATATATGTTATCAATGACCTCAAAGAATTTTAACATATCATATAAATAATTTGGTTATATTGTATAAGGATTAATCATTAGATAATATTTAATGACGATCGTTTTAAGTTATATTTTTCATTTTTTTTATGACAACAAACATGTTATATTTTTTCATTTAGTATTAAGTGTATAAGTTATTTCTAAATCATGATAAGGGTTATTAAATAAAATTTAAAATAAGTATCAACCACAATAATGGTTTTATTAACACTATTTAAGTCATTAAAGGAAAATGAATTTTCATTGACCATGTGGTCGGTAAACTGACACATCACAGTCGATGATTTTGTTTTTAGAATAAATGAGAGGGAGAGAAGAGTTTATTGATTGATATTGTACTAAAATGGTATAATTATAGTATATCAAATATAATAATGTTATCATGGCATTTTTATAATATAAAGCGATTATTATCGAAAAAAATAAATGAAATTGAAACGAAATTAAAAAAAGGGAGAGGATTTTACCTCGTGGATTTATCCTCCTTCAGAACCTCTATATGGAAAGGTTCTGGTCTATTGGTGATACTCATGGAAATTGGGAAGGGTTTAGGTATAATTTTTTCTCATAATTTTGGTAATGATCAAATCTTTAGAGCTTTGAGATAAAGATGGGGTGAATGGTGGTATTTATAGTGGATGATAAGGGAGTTTTCCCATTATTTTAATCATTTGTTTATTATTTTGGCTCTAAAATATAATTTTTTTGAGAATTATCACAATTAATATTAAAATAATGATGCTAATTTCTAGATTATGGTACTTACATTATTTATGACTCAATGAATAGTGTATTTACATTATAATGTATATATACTGTGAATTACCTTATTTTACTATTGACCTAAAATTAAACTATTTCAGAAAAATATGAAAATTCACCCTATCAGTTTTTTGACATATAGAATTCAAAAATAAACTCCATTTTATGAAAATAATTTTCTGAAAATGAGTAATTAAATTTTTAACTAAAATTTTTATTTTGTTGGAAAACAAATATTTTAAAATTATAAATGATTTTATAACACATTAAAATATTATTTATGGTCTCATAAGGATACCTTAAAATCAAATGTCATTAAAATATTAATTTATGAATAAATTTTATGAAAATTATTATTTTTTAATTATTAAATCAATGATAAAATTTTAATTAAATATTTATGATGTACAAAAACACCCAACATTATTTAATAAATTTTAAAACATTTATTTACATAGAATGTGATATAATTTTTCCATATGTTGATTTATAAGATGCATAAATTTTAATTATAATTTCTTGGGAAATGAAACAATTTATTTGGATGGTTTACTATTCATAAGGGTCATATAACTATTCCTAAAGTCAAGTTACTATATTATAGATATCGGTTTCTTAAATTCTGTAAATACTTATTATTTCATTAATTATTCATTAATATAGTTTTTATTGTGGTCCATAAGTGATTATATTTGATTTACACTACATGAAATTTCTATAAGAAGGGATAAATTCCATTGATAATAGTTTGGGTCATTACATTCTTCCCCCATTTTAAAATTTCTCCCTCAATAGTGGAACCCCATATAGTATCAGTACTTCATTGACATATATCTTTTTCAAGATTATCAAGTGATAGATCTTCATCAATATTTATAAAGTGGGCATTATTGGTGAGTAGGTCTACCAATACCCATATCACAGTATTTCCTTTGATAGTCTATGGGTGACCCATGACAAATTCCATAGTGATATTCTCACATTTTCACATGGGTATAAGTAATGGTGGCATCATCCCTTTGGAATTATATTGCTAGGTTTTAACTTTCTGGAATATTATGATCCTTGATATATAATTAGTAGTCTTTTTCTTCATGTTGTCCAAACAAAAGTGTTCTCGGAGATTGCGGTACATATTTGTAGTTCTAGTATGGATAGAGAAAGTTGTGCTACATGCATTATCAAATAGAACCTTCTTTATCCCCAGAGATTAAGGAACAAAAATCCTCATTCCGAAACTAATCACACCATTATCATTGATATATAAATATATAAGATTCCCTTAATTTATTTCATTCACCATATTTTGTAACTCTGGATCATCCCTTTATGCCTCCTTAATCCTCTATTGGGGACATAATTGAGAAATTTTTTAGGAAAGGCAAGATGCATTCCCTACTGTTATGAGTTACAAATACATTATTTTTATATCCATGAATATATGGACTTTCTCAATCTACATCTTGGATAGAGTAACAAGTTCATTTCTTCTTCTAAGATAAGTTAACTTGTAAACATTTATGAGATGATAGTAAATAGAGGAACTGTAGTCTTAGATTATCACTATCCATCCCCTTTAATGCATATTGATCTACATTTTTTAAATATATACTTTATTCTTGTGTGATTAGTATAAATGTCATACTTCTCACCAAATAGGCATTTACTACAATTTTTTAAGGCACAAATCATAGATGCTTTCTCCAAATCTTGTGTCGAGTAGTTCTTCTAATAAATATTCAACTCCAGTGAGGTGAAGGATACCAAATTATTAATTTTCATGAGTAAAAAACCCAATAATTTCTTATAAGAATCACTGTATATCACAAAACATTCTCCAATTTTTGGTAATGTGCGTACAAGTGATGTGACCAGCCTTTTATTTAGCTCCTTTGTGGTTTCCTCATATTTTTATATCGATGAAAATTTAACCATTTTCCTTGTTAACATAGTTAATGGGATGGAAAATCATGAGGAATTTCTCACACCACATCGATAGTACTATTATAAGCCATGAAAACTATAGATTTTTTTGACACTAGAGAGTCTGGGCCATTCATCAATTGAATTTTTCATGGGTCCACAAAATTTCTCTTAATTTTGATCACGTTTCCCACGATTGTTACTTGATTCATCCAAACGCGGTGCTTGAGAAACATGTAATATAACTTCTCATTCCTTAATTTCACCAAAAGAAGATATAGATTTTTTATTCATGTATTTTCCTTTCTCTTATATTATATTAAAATATCATCGATCAACACTACCACAAATTAGTCAAGGTAATGTATAAAGACTCAATTAATCAAAACCAAAAATATTGTAGGTGAATTGTTATGTCCGAATTGAATCACCGAAAACTCATAGCTCCCATACCATGTATTGAAGGTAGTATTATGAATATATTACTTCTTCACCTTCAGATGATGATATATAGAACAGAGATCCATCATTTAGAAGTACTAATCTTACAAAAAGTGATTGAACAAGTCATCAATCCTTAGTTGAAGATACCTATATTTTATGGTGATATTGTTGAGTTCGAGATAATTACTACATAGCAACATTTATCCATCATTATTCATAAATAAAGCACTCACACACCCTATGGTTATTCAATTGTGGCCATCCTATAAGGTAATTTTGAGATAGAAGTAGCTACAAGTATGAGTAATATCAATAATCATACCTCAATATCTAGGGGATGTCATGGTAATTCATTTGAAAATAAATCATAGTATTCCCTCACAATGGGAGTTTCTCCTAGGATTATAGCTTCCTTTGACTCCACCATTTGAGAGAGGTATGATTCTTCATAGGTAATCAACACCCAATACATTGAAGGATTTTCTAGAATAGATTTGTGATCTTCCTAGAATTTGTAGATGATAATGGGATGGTTCTGGATATGAAAACATATATTCTTTTTCTCGAGAGTTTTAATGTCCGCTGCGTAACGAAATCCAATCCATTCCCATTACATTGTCAAATTACACCAAGGGATGAATCTTGAGGTTTATTAGAAGAATCATCCCACATATTCAAACAGGAGATGATACCAACACTTAGGATGAAATGATTATACCACTTTATGTTTTCATAGATATGAGTACTTTAAGGTTTAGAGGTTGTAATATAATAGTTTTTAGTAAAAATATACTATATAAAATTATGGGTAAAACCAAAATAATATAAGGTTGCTTCCATTAATGATTGAATAGGATGCGTAACATGTATGACATTGTTTTCATGCACCACTTAAATAGTATTGATAGAATAAGAAATGAATTCCCCTTTAGTTTTGGTAACTGCAGAAATTTTTTACTAATGATGACTTAAGGTTTAGTGCACTAGCTTGTATAGTTCCCTTGATCCCTATAGTTGTATCATTGGACCATTGTTGGTGATCTCCTTTCCTCCACCACATTGTCTTTTTTCCTCATGTATTTTTGACATTCATGAGTTTGGTGGCTTTCTACCCCACACTTAAAGAATTTCTCCATCCCTTTGAGTCAGTTCCCTTGATTTATCTTCCACATTTATGACATATCAGTTGATGAGTTCTCCTTCCACCTATCCAATTAGATCAATCGAATTGAAAATCAGACATTCATTTCATATCACCATAGCCACATGGCCATTCAAAAAACTCCACTTCCAAATTGAGTTATCATCGATTAAATTCTTCATAACTTCCAAATTCCTGAATTTTTAGAGCCATTCAATGTTTTGGTTTTAAATAACTAAATAATCTATACATTTTTCTATCATTATTCATAACCAAAATCGAAGCGTACCATGATATAATTGTGAAATTTTATTCATAGTCCATGATATATTCACCTTCCTTATTCTTCGGCTTTATAAATTTAGTCTCTTTATTTTTATGAAGAGTTCACGGGAAATTCTTTTTAAGAAACAATATCTTAATGTATTCACACTACATCTCTTCAAAATTTTCCATCATATTGTCCTTCTTAATCAAAGACACTCATTGGAATACCTCTTCATCTAAATGATAAAAATAAAGAGTAAACTCTACATCTCATAACAATAATGTACCTAAAATATCATCAATTTTATTTTGACCCACAATTCATTGACTAGTCGATCAGAATTTCCACTAATCATCGGTGGTTGTGAGCAAATAAAAGACTCATTATCCAGTTTCTTTTCCTTAAGTAAAGGAATACTTTCAAAATTATTCGGGTTATTGTTATTAACCTAAGAAAACAATGTAATAATCACTATTAAATTTTTGAATCCACATTTTGAGGAATTAGTTATGTCATCAGTGAAATCACTGTGTTTTCCCAGTCATGGGATCTTATCATGATTTCTTCTAGTTCCCACCATTTTCTAAAAAATATGTTAGAACAAAAAAAAATTCAATAAGTAATGAATATAAAATTTACTCCTTTGTGAAATTAAATATAATGTAATATCTTATGGTACACCATTGTTTATGATTTTTAAAAAATTATTCTTGGGTGCTTACATATACTTTGTCTCAAAATAAGGGTTTTCACTAGGGTTCTCTAATACTATTTCCAAAATTTACTAAACCATTTCTCTAATTCAAATTATTATGACCCTACTTTCTCTTAAAGTACTATTAGATCATTTCAATGATAAATAACGTAAATTAATTACAAAAACAGGATCTAAAGGTTTAGTTTCTAGGAATAATTAGGACTATACATAATGTTTACAAATAAAACAAAAACATTTATTTAATTCATTCTTCACTTGCTTCTTATTGGATAGTGAATTATTCTTAGTACATATTATCATTTAAGGATATATACCAAATAAAGGAGTGATATAGAATCATAGTAAGTGGATAGATTAAAAAATAACATGGGGTGATCATAATCCTAAAATCATATTCATAATCACAAGAAGAGTCATTAAGAAGAGTCTTAGAAAGTGGCAAAGCATAAAAATGAAATTTTGTGTCTTAGTAGTCAACTACCACACATAATCATAAAAATAAGATAGCATCATGTTCACATATTTTTCACTTTTTATCAATAAATAAATAAAATTAACCAATTAATTGAAGTTATATATAATTTCTAGTGCACCCCTCAAATCATTACATTTACACCGCACTGTATAATTTTGGGTGCACCCATCACATCATAACAATTACATTATCATGCCTACCACATAGAACATTTACCAACTTTATAAATGAAATAAACAATGGAAACAAATTGGTTCCATTTCATAAAACATAAATTCATAAAAATTTTGTTCCCAAATGATATTGGGAATAACATTCTTGGTATAAGAATCATCATCCTTGAGTTAAGAGGAAACAATCTCAAGAATGAAAATGTGTGTTTTTTTGAAAGATGGGTTCTTTTGGAAATTTTTTTTTCAGTCATAAAATCAAGTAAAATACAATTATATCCAATAAAAGGTAATATAAATATGAATAAATGGTATTGGAGGAAAATTCATTATGAAAATGGGGTAAAATGGGGAAAACCCAAAGAAAGAGGGTCGAGTTTATGAAATCCCCTTACCATATGTCTCAAATCTTCCTTCACAAGAATATACGGTTTAATAACATTAAATTCATTAATTAAAAATATAATAACTTTTATACATAAAATTGATTCATTATTTTTAAATAATGTTAATTTATGGGTTTTTTATGAGTTATTGTGTTTAATTTCATCATTCAAGAGCATTCATTTTCAGGGTTTTCATGATTGGTTCACATGTATATATGAATGGTAGATTGAGTAATATTCATATAAATATGTAGAATTGTTATTACGTGTCATAATTTATCATAAATAAGTTTTAATTATTTTATAAATAATTTGGTTATCTTTTATTATGATGAATCATTAGATAAAAGTTAATGATGATTGTTTTAATTTAATTTTGGTAGCTTTTCGATAAAAAAACTAGTTTTGTTTTATCATTTAGTATTGTGTGTATAACATTTTTTAAAAAATAAAAATGTATGTAACATATAATTCAAAATATATTTCATCCATTATAATTGTTTCATTAACATCCTTGAATTCATTAAAGTATAATGATTGTGCATCACCCCTGATATTTGTAAATTGACACATCACGGGTGACTTTTTCATTTTTTGAATAGAAGAGAGAGATGAAGTAGTTTAAGGATAGATATTCCATTAATATTATAGAATTATAGTATATAAAACATAATGAATTTATCCTTCCATTTTGAGAAGATAAGTTCAGTATAAGATAAGAGAAGAAATGAAATTGAAATGAAATTTAACTAAAAATGAATTGGAATATACCTCTTGGATTTATCCTCATTGAGAACATCCTTACAGAAAGGTTTAGGTATTTTGGTGAGAATAGGATCTCCTAGACATATATAAGGGTATATGGAGGATTATTGGGGAGAATTTGGGAAATTCTAAATTTTTGACAGGTGTGAGGAGAGGATGGTGTCCGGGGTGGTACTTATAGTGGAGGAGAGTGGTGATTTCCCATTATTTTAATCATTAATTTATTATTTTGGATCAAGACTGTCAACAGTTTTACCATTATCTCCAAAATTTTTAACATAATGAATTTATGTTCAAGATTATGTTTCTTAAATTAGTGATGAATCAATGAGTAGTGTATTTAACTTATAATATATATATATTTTAAACCATCATATTTTACTATTCACAAAATTCAAGTATTTTAAAAAAATCCAAAATATTCAGCATAAACATTTTTTGGTGTTTACAAATAAAATATTAACTCAAATTTATAAAAATAATATTCTAAATATTTTTAATTTTATTTTTAATTTAAATCATCATTTACTTGAAAAATATAAATTTTAAAATTAAAACTAATTTTATTACACTTTGAAAAATTAATTAGTGTCACATAGAATTACATTAAAATCGAAAGACATCAAAATATTAATTTATGAATATATTTTATAAAAAATAATATTCAATTAAACTATTTAATTAATTATAATATTGTAATTAAATATTGACGACTTACAAAAATACTGACACTAAATTAATAATTTTTAAAATAATTATTTACTTAGACTATGATATAATTATACCATAGTTTCATTTATAAGATGCCTAAATTTTAATTATACTATAATGGGTGATGCTACTATTATTTTGTATAGTTGACTATTCATAAAGTTCATATTATTATTTCTAAGGTCAAGTTACTATTTAATCGGTATTGTTTACTTAACTTCTATAAATATTTATAATTTCATTATTAGTTCATTTATAAAGTTTTTATTTCAGTCTATAAGTTATTATATATGATTTATAATCTATGAAATTTTTATAAAATGGGATAAATTACATTGATAAAAGTTTGATTCATTACATCATGTGCCAAAAACATGAAAACCAATATTTAATAAATTCTCTATTAAGAATTATATTATTATTATCCTTGATATTTTCTATCATGACCCATCCTCGGGGCACGTGTCGTGACTACCCCAATCCCACCTTCCATAGGCCAAGGGCATGCAAATAGCACCAAAGGCGTAAATCTTGATAAATGGGAATACATTGCCTTTATATAAGTAAAGAAACACAACAGAGTACCCAAGCTGAAGTAAACACTAAGTAAACATAGTACTAAAGTAAGTGTTGAAAAGTAAATGGGAAAGAATACAAATCCAACTGAATGTACATCACAATTGAAAAGAATATACAATAATAGTAATGTAAATCAGCAACCACGGATTCGTCCTCCGGCTATCACACCTGAAGGGTGAGTACAGATGTTCTCCTCAGCTCCTCGGGTCCGGCCGTCCACTCCGTGTACATCCTGCCTGATAGTCCACCTCCAGGTACTGCCCCTCTCTACAAGCCTCAACCACGATATGTGATGTTCATCATCTACAACCAACACAATGTAGTGCGGGCATGGCTCATGTAGGGGTGAGTATACAGTAGTCAGTAGGGACCCTGAGACCCCCGAAGGTCTCCCATAATCCACAAAGTATAAACCACAAAGGAAGGATACAAACACGTAGTATCAACCAAGTCTACATTGGTATATTTCCATACATATACCTAAGTCATCATTTCCAGTTCGGCTCTAACTCATGATCCCATGTACTACCCAGTCCACACAGGAAAACACAACCCAATCCACATAGGAAGGAAAGTAAATAATATCGATGATAATGATTGAAATTCAAGACTCATCTCACACATGTATACTACTCACGAAGAGGGGTAGAGATGATAGATGTAGCCTCTGAATCATCTCCTCTGCCGAATCCACGTAGGATCCAAGTACAGAAGTCGTCGCTGCCGAACCCACGTAGGATCCTAGTACAGTAACCATCATTGTCGAACCCACGTAGGATCCATGTAAAGTCTTCCTCGCTGCTGAAACCATGTAGGATCCATGTATAGTCATCCTCGTAGCCAAACCCATGTTGGATCCAATTACAACCGTCATCGTCGTCGCAGTCGCAGCCAGCTCTATGGTTCCCGCACACATCACGCTTGATTCCGGGAGGGTCCTCTCCACAAGTCAAGGGTATGATACATCAACTGTCACGATGTCTAGAGTTGTTGTATCCCAATGGTTTGTCTTGTCAATAGGAACTCAACGCGACATACGGCGCGTCAATCAGACGCCCAGTCTGAGAGATATTGGCTTTTCCATCCAAGTGTCCGGTTGGATTTTAAGTTAAACCAACCCGACCATACTCCAGCTGCATCCAAACCTCTAGTGGAGTAAGCCAAAAGAACCATCTCACTGAGAGGGATTCAACGCAATTGACAGTACACCATTCGGATGTCCTGTCATTATGTTATAAGTGTTTCCGCTTGAAGGTCCCTGTTGGTTTCGGGTTCGAACAAACACGTCCATACTCAAACATCGTTGAAACCTAGAATTGTAATATACCTAAACGACCGTCCCGATCCTAGTATCCCTAAGAAACTGACAGTACATCGATATGAGGTCCATAGCCCATGATATAGGCATTTGAATGAACCGGGCATGAAAATAGGGGGTTTGGGCCTGGTCCGTCCCGGCCCAATACCCCCTGGGTCAGCCCAAACCGGGATGACCCGACCCTGCTCCGTGTTCGGCCCGATTGGGCACGGCCCGACCCGCAGTGGGGTGCGTCATGTGGCCTAGCTTGGAGGTCGGTCGCGGCTCAGCTCGCGACCGAGCGGGGTGCAAAGGGGGCGCCGCCCCCTTGTTTCCGAAATGGCTGGCCATAATGGCCGGCCCTGGGTGTAACCGCGAGACCCCGTCGGGTCCCGCCTTCAGGTGGATCTGGCGGCCGGCTTAGTTGGCCGCCCCTTGGAAGACCGCCGCGGCCTTAGTCCGCGGCTCCTGTCCGACCTGTGCGACGCAACGACGCCGCAGCCCGCCCCGTTGGCAGCCCCCTTGAAGTTCCGGTGCGGCGCGACGGCACCGCGCCCCTCCGCTATGGCCTGCTCCTGGCTGCGGCCAACTTCAGCCTCCCCAGGGTGGTACGACTGTGCCGCATACCACCACCGTGGCCCGCTCCGGCCGCAGTCCTCTTTGTTCCCACGCAGTGCACCAACACCACCCCGCCTTTTCCGCAAAGATCAATGATGATCAACAAGAAAAGGGTCGGAGGATCGGCCGTGTTCGTGCGGTCCGATCTCCTCCTTTTATGATGATAACAGGCGGCCAAATTAATCAATGAAGAACGTTAAATTAAACTTGAATGAAGATAACCCCGACCTCGATAAACGATGTTGTTTTCTAGTGACGCGGAAGATGGCATCGCAGAGTGAGGTTTTAAAAAGGGTGTGGGTGTGTGTCCAAGGAGGGGACGACGTCTCACACTATCTCTAGAGATAAGAATGAATGGAACGTCGTCTCTCCTTATGGTGACGGCGTTCTTTGTCGAAGGGTGTCGTTCTTTGCGGGAGGATAATGTTTTTCCAACAAAGGAAATTCTCTATCCCCAATTCCCAACACAACAAGCTAACCCCAAAATAAACTAAGCCTTCCCTTATTTTATTTTACATTTCCATGCATTTCAAAAACAGAAAATTCCAAACTTAATCCAATTAATTCAAGAGGTTCAATTAATTAAATTAATGCGAGTTGGCATTATTAAAGAGGGTGATATGGGAGTTACTCAAAATAAAGGGGGGAGTTAGGGAGTTAGGGAATGTGAAGAGCTGGGGCTTGTGTGGGCCCCACCTGACCTTTATCCTCTCAAGGGTAGTTAAAAACTTTTGGGTCCCACCCCAACATCCCCATGTATATTAATACCACTTTAGAAAAATAAATAAAATTGAAACACAATTTTATTTTACTTTTAATTTAATCCACAATTTTTACAACTCCTCCCGAGCAGAAACATCTTCGGTAAAGGTCCTCTTAAGAAATAACCTATACTATGATTCCATAGGTTCCCTCAGATTTCAATTCCGAGCACCCTTTAAAAAGATAGAAAAACATGCTCGTTCGTTCACATAACATACTCGAACTAAACTTCTGAAATTGTTCATGGGCACACCGGGCCACAGAATCAGGTGCCCTCAGAAACTACGTACTCGTAAAATCCCAAAGAATTTATGAAAAAAATTTCCATGAAATTTGTGTGTCTTTAAATTACTCCCACCTCAGGGATTTACATCCCCGTAATGCTACATCATAAACTATTGAAACAAATGAAGGTATTGTGCATGCATCTGAGCATCCTGCTCCCATGTGCTCTCCTGGAGGTTCCCATGCTGCCACTAGATGCACACCAGTGGAATCAACCGTCCATGTAGGACCCGCTCCTATCAATCATCAGTCTTCACCGGAACCTCCACAAAATTCGCCTAGTCATCGATGTCCAGCTCCCCAGGGTCGATGATATGCATCAAGTCATGCACGTATCTCATAAGAGGAGATACATGGAAGACGGCGTGCACCCAGTGCAACTGAGGTGGAAGAGCCAGGCGATAAGCTACCTCACCTATCCTACTAAGAACCTGGAATGGTCTGATGAAGCGCAGAGATAACTTTCTGCCCCGGGAAAATCTCCGTAGTCCATGTCAAGGTGAGACCCTTAAGAAAATGTGGTCGCCATCCTTGAACACTAGTGGTCACTGCCTCATGTCAGCATAGGACATCTGTCAGCTCTGAGCAGTCCTCATCTGCTCTTGGATGATCTGTACCTTCTCTGTCATGGCCTGAACCATTTCTGGTCCTACAAGTGCTGACTCCCCGAGGTCAGTCTAGCACAGAGGTGACCTGCATGGTCGACAGTTTAATGCCTCGTATGGTTCCATACCGATGGTGGAGTAGTAGCTTTTGTTGTACGCAAACTCCACCAAGGGTAGGTGATCCTACCAGCTACGACCAAAGTCAAGGAAAAATGCACAGAGCATGTTCTCGAGTGTCTGAATGGTCCTCTCTGCTTGACCATCCGTCTGAGGGTGAAAGGCAGGGCTCAGGCATAGATGCATACCAAATGCCTCCTGCAGCCCCTTCCAAAGCCGGGAAGTAAAGCGAGCATCTAGAACAGAGACGATAGATGATGGAACACCATGAATTCATATGATCTCCTGAATGTAGAGGCTTCCCAAGCTCTCCACTGAGCTCTGCTCTCTAATAGGTATGAAGTGGTACGACTTTTTGAGTCAGACTACAATCACCCAGATGGAGTCATGTCCTCTAGATGTACGTGGAATTCCCGTCACGAAATCCATAGATATCCCATCCCACTTCCACTCCGGGACCTCTAAGGGCTGTACCAAGACTGCTGGTACCTGGTGCTCTGCCTTCACCTGCTGGCAGGTGAGGCATCGTGAAATGACCTTGGAAACAACCTTCTTCATACTCGGCCACCAGTGCTGTTGTCTGAGATCCTGGTACATCTTCTCTATACTAGTATGTACCGCAAATGGGGAAGTGTGAAACTCTCTCATCACCTCTTCCTTTAATGCAATGGGTACCATGGTACGCCCCCTGAAAAGAATTGTGTTCTCTCCTCCTACAAAAAATCCATTAGGTGCTTGTCCTGTGGATATCTGTGCACGTCAGGTCTCATAGTCAATGTCCCCACACTGTGCCTCTCTGACCTGCTGAAGTATTGGAGGAGAGAATGTGAGTGACTAGAAAATGGCTGCGCCATCTCTATCTACGAAGGATATATGCAACACGGAAAGCTGCTCTATCGCCTCTCCAAGTAGCTGGATGCCCGACCTCCTGCTGAGAGCATCAGCTACTATGTTCCCCTTCCCCGGAGTATAGACTATCTCAAAGTCATAGTCTGGAAAGAACTCGATCCATCACCAATGTCTCAGGTTCAAGTCATTATGCGAGAAGATGTGCCTGAGACTCTGCTGGTCAGAGTAGATGATAAAGCGCTCGCCCATCAGATAGTGCTTCCACATTTTCAAGGTGAAGACCACTACTGCTAACTCCAGGTCATGGGTAGAGTAGTTCTGCTCTTGCTGCCTCACCTATCGTGAACCATAAGCAATCACTACCCACTCATGCATCAGGACACACCCGAGTCTGGTCCCATATGCATCGTAGAAAACTACGTACCCTACGACTTCCTCCGGTAGCCTCAATATGGGTGCGTTGGTCAATATCTATCTCAGCTCATGGAAGCTCTTCTAACATCTATCTAACCACACGAAGGGTTTCCCCTTCTTTTCCAAAGCTGAAAGTGGTGCTAAAACTCTGTAGTAGTCTGGCAAAAATATCTGATAGTACCCATCCAGACCTAGGAAACTCCGCACTTCTGTCACGATCATGGGTGGATCCTAAGCTAGTACTGCCTCGATCTTTGCTAGATCCACCGCAACTCCTGCCTCAGAGTTGATGTATCCCCTGATGTGGACCTCTCGAAAATAGAACTGACACTTCGGGAGCTTAACATTAAGCTAGTGCTCTCGGAGTGTATCCAGTACTACCCGTAAGTGGTAGGCATGATCCTACTCAGTAGTCGAGTATATCAATATGTCGTCGATGAAGACTACGACAAATCAATCTAGGTAAGGCTGGAAGATCTTGTTCATGAGACGCATGAACACTGCTGGAGCGTTGGATATTCCAAAAGGCATAACCAAGAACTCATAGTGGCC
This sequence comes from Viscum album, assembly GCA_963277665.1. Taxonomy (NCBI): domain Eukaryota; kingdom Viridiplantae; phylum Streptophyta; class Magnoliopsida; order Santalales; family Viscaceae; genus Viscum; species Viscum album. Next base: position 472,487,133 of record OY728132.1, read on the forward strand.
ATACCGACACCTGAAGGCCGGCTTCTACACATCCTCGTCTCGAACACTGAGCTGATGATAGTCTGACCTAAGGTTTATCTTCGAGAACCATCATGCTCCCTTGAGCTGATTGAAGAGGTATTTAATCCTCGGATGTGGATACTTTCTCTTCACAGTCACCTGATTCAGGCGACGGTAGTCGACACAGAGTAACATGTTCCGTCAACCTTCTTGGCGAAGAAAATTGGGGAAGCCCAAGGTAAAACACTAGGTCAGATGAATCCCTTGCCCGGAAAGTCCTCCAGCTGTACCTGCAGCTCACGAAGATCAGAGGGAGCCATCTGATATCTGGGGTAGATATCAGGTATTTCCTAGGGTACAAGTCAATATATAAGTCTACCTCTCTGCGAGGTGGTAGTCCTGGATGTCGTCAGGAAAAACGTCTGCATTCTGATCCACCACAACATGAAAACTGGGACATCTCACTCCAAATGCTCCCAGGATGAGACTAGACAAATCATTAGTGAAAGATTTTTCTCTCCTTTGTGAGAGTCCATCATGCACTACAAAGGCTCCCTTCTCACAGGTGAAGGTGAAATAGCTCCCATCGGTGCAGACACACCGCACCTTGCACCTAATACAGTCAATCTGAGCATGGACCATGGATAATAAATCCATTCAAAAGATGACATCGTAAGGCCTCAAAGCTGCTACAAGAAGATCCCAGCCAAAGCTCTCACCTCCTAGAGTAATCTCACACTACCAACACTAGTGCGTAATCGTTGAGTCTGCTCTTGTTGGAGTCTCTAGCCGTAAGGATCGATCCAACGGCCCATCAAAATCTCCGAGCTCTGAACAAGGGTAGCGGCAATGAAAGAATGACCCACTCCTATGTCTAAAAGAACTACAGGTAGGGTGGAGTAGATACAGATAGTACCTCAAATCATCCCAGGTGCACCACGGTCGTAGGCCTCCACTGCATGAAGCTGAGCCTGCCTCTGTCCGACAGTTCCCTATGGTCGGGGCGGACCACCTGGTGGTGGTGGCTGTAGAGCCCCGAAGCATCGTCCCTCACCTGCTACTCGGCCAGCTAATCTACCTCATTAACCTGTTCCCTACGGACTACCACAGTTGAACTTGTGCCTCTACATGGGTGGTTCCTCATCCATCTGCTACTCCTCTGGATGGCGGGTCGGGCAGTCACGAGACATGTGGCCCTACTCACTGCATGGATAGAACTGCCTGACTCTCAAATGACTGGCTCTGCTTTGTGTTACCCACACCTCCAAACCAGTATCCTAAGGTCGCCCACCTGATGGTTTGGTCCTCTTAGACCTCTGTGAAATCTGTCTACTACCGGCTGTAGAAGACTCTGCAATGTGCCGCCCTGCTGTAGGTCTCGCTGCTGGTGTAGGCTCAGCAAGAAAGCTCTCCACAGGAAGGGCTCACTCCAGTACACTAGCCTACGTCGGAATTCTAAGGGAGATCATAGAAGCCCTGTTCTCCTGCCTCAGTCCCAGCTTGATGGTTCGGGCCCAGGAGAATGGGTCTGGTACCATGTCCATTGAGTAGTGCGAGAGATTAGTAAATCTCACTGAGTATTGGGCAACTGACATGCTACCCTACCGCAGCTATAGTAACTCCTGGATGCGCACCGCATGGAGGGTGGCTGGAATGAACTCTGAGTGGAAGAGGCTCTCAAAGTTTGTCCAAATTAGAGATTCCTCATCATGCACCTGGAGCATCTGCCCCCCCCCCCTCTACATGCTGCTGCGTGCAGGAGACTCCTCACAAGGATCACCATGAGGTCATCTGGTGTCCCTCCTAATCTGATGTCTTGAACAACAGCCTCCAGCCAATCCTCGGCTTCCTGAGGGTCCGTCTCTCGCAGAAACTGGGTGGCCTCTGACGCTGAAACTTGTGGAGTGCACTCAAGCAACGTTCACTCTCAGGTGCTGGGGCTGGTGGCATCGGTGTCCCAATGGGTAGAGGTACCACTGTTCCGCTGTTGTAATGGGGCCCTACACCGAAGCCTCATCGCTCAGTGGGATGCCATCCAGCACGTAACTGGGAACCCTAGCTGGCTGCCGTCGTGGGGCCATCCTGAAAAGAAACAGGTGTGCCATGGTTAATATAGTATACCTTGTGAGCTGACACAAAGTAATCACAATGAAAACTTTTGAAACACACATGCAATCAATGTTTTAGAGCACTGAGTTAGAAATCAGAAGTCAGGGTCCTGGTGTATGGATACGTCAGCCGTCACACCAACATTGAACTCCCTGGACTGATAACCACACTCAATACCCTTTACACTATTGCTTCACATAGAAGAAATTAGCAGAGTCCTGAGTTCTGCATTAGAACAGACACCTCTGATACCAATTTGTAATGACCCGTCCTCAGGGCCCATGCCGTGACTATGCCAGGCCCGCTGTCCATGGGCCAGGGGCTGAAGACTAGCACTAAAGGCATAAATCCGGATAAATGGGAAGACATTGCCTTTATATAAGTAAAGAAACACAATAGAGTATGCAAGATGAAATAAACACTATGTAAACTGAGTACAAAAGTAAGTGTTGAAAAGTAAATGGGCCAGAATACAAACCCAACTGAAAGTATAGTTCAACTGAAAAGAATGTATAACAGCAGTAAATTAAATCAACAACCACTGAGACATCCTCCAGCTATCCCACCTGAAGAGTGGGTACAGATGGTCTCCTCTGCTCCTCGGGTCCGGTAGTCCACTTCGTGTACGTCCCACCTGATAGTCCACCTCTGGGAACCATCCCGCTCTACAAGCCTCAACCACGATCAGCATTGTTCATCGTCTGCAACCCACACAACGTAGTGCGGGCATGACCCATGCATGGGTGAGTATACGATACTCAATATGGACCCTGAGACCCCCGAAGGTGTCACAGAATCCACAAAGGATAAACCACAATGGAAGGATACAAACACGAATTATCAACCAACTCTACTTAGGAATATTCCCATACATATACGTAAGTCATCATTTCCAGTTCGGCTCCAAATCATGAGCCCAAGTACAACCCAGTCCACACAGGAAAACAGAACCCAATCCACACAGGAAGGCAAGTCAATCATATTGATGATAATGATTGGAAGTCAAGACTCAGCTCACACAGGTATACTACTCACAAAGATGGGTGGAGATTATAGATGTAGCCTCTGAATCATCTTCTCTTTCCATACCATGTAAGATCCAAGTACATAATTCATTGCTGCCGAACCCACGAAGGATCCTTGTATAGTAACCATCACTGCCGAACCCACCTTGGATCCAAGTACAGTCATCCTCTATTCTAAACCCATGTAGGATCCAAGTATAGTCTTCCATAATCCCGAACCAAACTAGGATCCAAGTACATGTGTCATCATCATCACAGTCGCAACCAGCTCTAGGGTTCCTGCACACAACATGCTCGATTCCAGGAGGGTCCGCGCCACGAGGCAAGGGGTCAATACATCAACTATCATGAAGTCCAGAGTTGATGTATCCCAAAGTTCCATCTTGTCAATAAGAACTCAACACGATAAACGATGCCTCAATTAGACGCCCGGTCTGAGAGATATTGGATTTTCCGTCCCAGTGGACCGGTTGCTTTTTAAGTTAAACCAACCCGAACGTACTCCATTTGTGTCTAAACATCGAGTGGAGTAATCCAAAATAACCGTCTCACTGAGAGAAATTCAACGTAATTGACGGTACGCCATTCGAACGTCAGGTTGTTAAGTTATAAGCATTTCCTCTCCAAGGGCCCGGTGGATTTCGGGTTCGAACCAACCTGGCCCTACCCAAAAATTGCTGAAAACTCGAGAATAATATACTGAAATGACCGCCTCAATCCCAGTATCCCTATGCAACTAACGATGCATTGATCGGAGGTCTGTATCCCATGATATGGGCGTTTGAATGAACCTGGTCTGAAAATAGGGGGTTTGGGCCTGGTCCGACCCGACCCAATACCCCTGGGTCGGCCCCAACCGGGTTGACCTGACCCAGGTCCGGGTCCGGCTCTATTGGGAATGGCTCAGCACGGCTGGCGCAGCTAGGCCCGGTGCTAGTGGCCTAGCACGACGGGGGCGGCCCGACCCGGTGCGGGCACAGCCCGGCCCAGAGTTGGGCGCGGCCTATGGCCCGGCTCAGAGGCCGGCCATGGCTTGGCTCGCTGTAGAGTAGGGTGAAAAAGTGTGCCACCCCCTTGTTTCCAAAACGGCCGACCATAATGGTCGGCCCTGGGTGAACTGTGGGACCCCCTCGGGTCCAGTCTCCAGGTGGCGCCGGTGGCCAGATCAGACGACCATCCCTTTGAAGACTTTCACATCCTTAGGCCACGACTCATGTCCAACCGGCGCGGTGCGACGTGGCCACGCCCCTCCGCCATGGCCCACTCATGGACATGGCCTCCTTCAGCCTCACTGGTGTGGCACAACGGTGCCACACACCACCACCATGGCCCGCTTCGGCCGCGGTCCTCTTTGGTCCCGCGCGGTGCAACGACACCGCGCTGCCTTTCCCGCAAAGATCAATGAGGATCAACTTGAAAAGGGGAGGAGGATCAGCCGTGTTGGTAGAGTCTGATCTCCTCCAATTATGACGATAACAAGTGGACAAATTAATCAATGAATAATGTTAAATTAAACTTGAATGAAGATAACCCCCACCTCGATAAACAATGTCGTTTTCCAGCGACTTGGAAGATTGCGTCGCGGGGTGAGGTTTCAAAGACGGCGTTGGCGTGCATCCAAGGTGGGGACGACGTCTCATGCTAGCTATGGAGATAAAAAGGAATGGCACGTCGTCTCTCTTTGTGGCGACGACGTTCTTCTTCTACGGGTGTCGTTCTTCGTGGGAGGGTGAAGTTCTTCCAACAAAGCTAAAGATATCTCCCCAATTCCCAACACAACAAGATAACACCAAAACAAAATAAGATTTCCCTTATTTTATTTTACATTTCCATGCATTTCAAAAACTCTAAATTCACAACTTAATCCAATTAATTGAAAAGGTTCAATTAATTAAATTAATGTTAGGTGGCATTATTAAAGATGGAGAGAGGGGAGTTACTCAAAATAAAGGGGGGAGTTAGAGAGTTTGGGAATGTGAAGTGTTGGGGCTTGTGTGGGCCCCACCTCACCTTTATCCTCTCAAGGGTAGTTAGAAACTTGTGGGTCCCACCCCAACTTCCCCATGTAGATTAAAACCACATTAGAAAACGTAATAAAATTGTAACATAATTTTATTTTACTTTTCATTTAATCCACATTTTTTAAAAACTCCTCCCACGTTGTCGAATTTTCGGTAAAGGTCCTCTTAAGCAGTTACTGGCACTGTTGTTCCATCGGTGTCCTTAGATTTCAATTCTGATAACTGGTTCAAAAGATAGAAAAACATTCTCGTTTGTTCACTGAATGTACCCGAGCTAATCTTTAGAAATTGATTCCGGGCACACCATGCCTCAGAATCTGGTGCTCTCAGAAACTGCGTACTCATAAAATCCCAAAGAATTTAAGAAAAAAAATTTCTTGAAATTTACAGGTATTTTCATTTTCCCTATGATATTATCTATAAATTAATTTCATTGATAGTTTATTGATTAAATGCAATGTTTTTTTAGTTATTTTAATTTTCAAATTTATAATACATTATTTAATTGTTGAAATTGAATGTGTGTTCAACTAATTAATGTTCAATGTTGATTATTCATATAGATTCATGATAGCTTCGCCTGTACTTAACCCTTACTAAGATTTTGAGATCAACCTTATTTTGTTTCCATTCCCCAGGATTTGAATAATAATTTTTGGAATTGGTTCACGGATGAAAATATTTTACCATTTCTATGTTTTTTATTTTATATATCAATGTAAAAAGGATATCATGTATGTATTTGTTTCTTCAAAACTATAAAACTGATCAATCCTTAAGGATTTAACCCTTGTAACCATGCCACTATAGTAAAAAAACACACCGACTCGAGGATACTAGGGTTAATGGTGTTATAATTATATTAATTATTTTAATTACAAATATTGAATCCATTTTATATGTTTCAATTTCCATTATTAAATGGTATTAATTTAAGAAAAATCCTGCTCAACTTAATGAAAATCATTTTTTAGAAAAATGCAATTTTAACCATAAAAATGAGTTTTCATTAATTCATTTCCATGTATTAAATTTAATATGAATGTTAAAATATTTAATTAAATATATTATCTAATAATTTAGTTAAAATAAATAATAAATATAGATTAAATTAATTAATTTAGAGAAAAAAACATTGTTCTTATAAATGTTTTTTTGTAGAAAAACATATGATTTTACCTTCATGTGATATAATTTTTATTAAAACCAATTGATAACCAATGAATTCATTATATACATCAGTAAAAAATGATTTTTTTATAATTTATATAATATAAGTCATACCCACCAATATAATGGATAGATGATAACAATCATATTAAATAATAACATTTTAATCATTCATTGTAGTTGTTTATAACTCAGTGTTCTATGTAAATAAAGCTATCAAACAAATCAATTTTGTTATGGAGAAATATATCACAAAATATCACAATGTTACAATTCTTATAAAAGGGATAAATCCATTATTTATATCACCATGAAAAAAATAACTATATTATTGATGCAAATATAGAACACAACAGGAAACATTATGATGAAGTTCATTAGTTTCAATGTAACAATCATTACTAATGATTAATGATAATATATTTATTAATAAATATCCCATCATTTGAATTTTTTAGAAAAAAGGAAACATTAATTTATTTATTTTTTTACCTCTTGAATTTTACAATCCATCAAACTGTGTTCGTTATTTTTTAATATGACTCTCTATTTTTTTAAAACTCCACAAACTATTTCATTACACTCCCATTTTTATTTTTCGCACATTACTTTTAACTCATTTAATTTATTTATTTTTTGTATTCCATTCCAATTCTCAATTGGTCTTCAAATATTCTTTAATAGAACTATTGCTGTTAATAAAATATTATTACCACTTATAAGAAAAGGGAAACTCTTAGCATATACATTATTTATCTTCCTCCTATAAAATATTCATGGTATTCAAAGTAGAAACTATCCATCCAATATAGTAGAAAAATATAGAAATTCCCTTTCATGATATATTTGTTAGTGTAAAATAAACAATGATATATTTTGTGACAATAAAGTATCAACTATAATTAAATAATTGAGTCTTGTAGGGTATAATATGTTTAAGAGTTGGAGAACTCAATCTCTACACAAACAAGGAACTATCGACATTAATAAAAAAACATATTATAAATTATCATTCTTTATTCGTTCTCCTTTATGTGAAATATAGTATGAATTTTTTCCCCTATTTTATCCTTATCATAGAAACCTTTTAGTTGAATTTTTATTTCTTTTATTACAACCAATGCATCTCTATATACGGTTTCCTCAACATCCAAATATGTTATTTTCTCCAAATATAACATTTCATCATTCCTTGATATATCACTAAGAATATAACCATTATCTAAGATAATTATTTTCATCGTATTGGGGCATTGAAATGCAATATACAAATTTTATTTACACTTAATGTAATAATATCATGAGATTTATAATGAAATGATGTATCAATTTTAGCTTTTAAATTAAAAGTAGAAAACCAATTTTTATCCTCTTTTCTTTGTTATAAAACATATTTTGACTCCCTTGATTTTGATTACTTTCACATAGATGTCTATTTAAGATCTTTTATGATATATTCAATAAAATTATTGAATGTTTTTTTAATCCTTCAAGAATCTATTTTTTTATACCTTTACAACATTACGTATAAAATCCTCCATGTCAATGTGCTTTTGATGTTCCATCACATCTTGAATGTACAGATTCAATTCATTGAAAAAACCTTCCTTCATAGATTCCCTATCATCCTATAAATTTTATCTAATACTTTATATCTCCATTTCCTTATTGTACCCTTTCCAAATAAATTACCTTTCACAATACATTATATCTTCAACTAAAAATCACGATATTAATGACTAAATATGTACCTTAGATGAAATACTATCTTTATGAATTCGAAAGATGAAATTGGAATATCTCAATTACACTATCAACTTATTAATAATTTATATGAAAACAATTCATGAATATTTTCTATAATTTATGATTTACAACTTCACATTTTTATCCGTGGAGTAGTTTTAAATTCCAAATACATGGTCAATTTTTATCACCCACTCCATGTTGATCTCATGATCATTTTTATTATATATCAAAGGACGATTAACCATTATCCCACTATGTATATTTTATATTATAGTAACATGGTGACCATTTGTATATAAGTATAATTAAAATTAAAAAATATAATTATACATTTCTTCAAATTATTGTCATAGAGGGGGTAATGAACTTGAAGAGGCATTCAATTCACCTAACCTATCATTTGACCATCTAAATTGATTATTGAAAATATTCATTAATAAATTAAATTATATCTCAATTCAATATCCAATACTCATTTTTTATAACTCTCATGGATGTGATCAGATAGTTTTCCTCTCTCTCTCTCTCTCTCACTCACACACTCTCTATATTCTCAAAATTTTATTCTCACCAAATATTCCACATATTTTTTTAGCAAATTAACCTGGATCCTAAAATTACAAAATGAAATCGGTCTAGGATCCCACCAAAACTAGAACCTGATCTAGAATTCCACAAGCCCTAGGGGTATTCCCAATCTGTATGTGATGGAATCAAAATTACCAAGCATCAAATACAAGTAATGGGAATGATTTTGTACAGAAAATAGACATAAAAATGATGATAATTTTACCAAAAAACCCAATATAATCCATATATAAGTCCAAAATCCACACAAAATAAATTAACCAAATACCAAAATTCAAATAAATAAATAAATATATATATATATTAAAAATAAATCCCTTTGCTCACCATTAACTCCCTCTATAGAAAGATTCACTACTATTGTCCCTACTCTACATATTTATAATGTGCATCCACCAATAACCATAATTGAAAGTAGTAATGACCTAATTTACAAATTCATAAATTGAAACTAACTAAATCATTTAAAATAAACAACTAACTATAAATTATATGAAAATAAATAGAACATGTAGATAGAAATCCATTAAATCATGTTATTATAAGAGATAGTCAATACAATGAGGAAACTAAATTAAAAAAATATTAACAACTATCCTTAAATCCCCAAAAGACACTAATCATACTTAACACAGAACACACCCTATGATCAATAAGAACTTAGTACATGCCTAATACTGGAATGTAATATAAAAACAAGAATAAACATTCTATTTATGATTCCACCAACCATTACACATTCCAAACCATTAATTATTAATAAATTCCATGTTATTTTTCAATATAAATAGAGAGTAGTTTTTTCAAATATAATTTAAGAAAAAAATATGATATCCCTAAGCATTTTACAATTTTTTTATTTTTTCATAAATTAAGAAAGTCAAATAAAAAAAATCCCTAAAATACTAATCCATTTAAAAAAATATCCATTTTTAAATTCACTTTATAATCCATAATAAAATACGTTAACATAATTTTGTCCCAAATACATCATTAAAAACAATATTAATGAATAAAAACCAATATTAAGGATAAATAATCCTATAAATTAGGTATCACAAGTCAATAATAAGATAATGATACTATGTATGATATGTGTTCCATAACTAACATAATCATGGGGGAGAAAAATCAATCATGTAAGAGAAATACATTATATAGGAAACCAATTGAGGTATAATCAGCATGGGCTACTAATGAAGGTAATAATAAAATAAAATAATCAGGTGGTGATAAAACTATATGTTAACCTACTATAATGTCTTTCCCATTATTCCCATTGAAAAATCCATGACCTATCCCATCAACCAAGAAGCACAAAGCTACCACAAGGAACCATTTGAGTCCACTTAGAAACCTATTCCCTCCCAAGATAGACACAATCTAAAATAATGATTTCATGCATATAGGATTCTACGTTGAGACCAGTGTTACCATGACTATAAATAAAGTGGAGGTAAATAAATACGCAAAAAGCAATCAATTATACAGGAAAAACAATATCTCTCTCCCACCTATGATTCCATCAAATAGAAAGTTCCCAAGATCCATCCATAAATTATTATTAATGAAACCCCAAATGGAATCATGAATAAGGGTAAAAAAAGGATCTCACATACTATCATGTTAGAAAAACCACTTGAATGTTCCAAATGATCCTTTTAGAAATCCACTCATGATACGGAATACTTTTATACTAATTCAAAACCATTTATAAACCATTATTATTATAATGAAATATATATTTTAACTTTAATATTCATTCATAATTTATCCAACTCTTATTAAAAACATATAAGGGACTAAACAACACCCTTTAATTTATTATAGGACATAATAATGGTTAAACCATTTTAAACCACACTACATATCAAAAAATAAATATTACAAAAACATGTCAATACTTGGAATTTTATGTATCACATAAAATTCCAAGTAAAAAGTTTTATGAATCATTTTGAAAAACAAAAACATATCGAGCAACATCCATTAAACATTCAGAAGGATATTTTGGAAATTTTCCAAACATGTGGCGTGCACTAGAAAGAAAAATAATAATATACCCCTCATTTAATATATGAAAACCCATATATTTTTATGAAGACCAAATAAAAACCAAAATGTTCCCTTATCAATATAATAAAATTAATTTAATATTATAATTTAACAATTAAAACATGAATTTATACACCAATAAATCAACATGTAAGTAAATAATTGTTTTAAATGCGAAAAACTACCTAAAATCAATAGGGCAAGGTCCCTAACTCGAATATCAAGATGAGAGGAACCCAAAAAGAGTGAAAAACATAAAATTAAACGAAAAAAAATTATTTCTCAACTAAACACCCATGTCTTTTTCCAAAATGAAACAATACTAGAGGATCAAGAAAAAAATAAGAAGGAAGAGAAGTAAAGGCATATACCTTGGCTAGACATGATTAATATCACCGGAGAAGAAAAAGGAAAGAGGAGGGATGAACACCATAGAGGGAGATCAGTCTATAGATATCATGTGAAGAGGGTATGGAGGATATTCAGGTGGTTTAGGTTTCTAATTATGGGTTTTTATTTTAGTAAAATACAAAAATAAAATTTCAGGGGAAATTCACATGGTTTACCCACATTGTTTACCAAACCATGTGAAAACCTTTCCACCTAAAATAGTTAGACCAAAAGACCTCACATGGTTTTCCCTAGGCCCTCAAAAAATATTACTATACATGATATAACCATGAAAAATAATCCTTATAAGTGATAGGCCCAAACACATTGTTTCAAGATAGTTTACTATATTATTCTAGCTAACCTTGCGACCCTCAAAAACATTAAAAAAATTAAAATTTATATCCCAAAATCCATTTAAACTCACTCTAGATCAAAATATTAATATATATATATATATAATGAACACTACAGTGACATGATAGGTGTCCCAATCCTCCCCAACATAATTATTTCAACCCTTATAAATTCATTTATTATGATCAGATGATAACAAATAACTAGAAAAATGACACCCATAGATATCGGTGAGAGGAATAAGAGACTATACTATATAATAACTTGAGAGACTAACAACTAATAAAATTCCAAAAGGCTAATGAAGCACATCTTCATTTGAAATATAACATTTTTATATGTAATCTAGAAAAACAAAAAGGAATGTATTAATTTACTATCACTAATTCATATTAGGGTCTCCCCACAATATAGACATCACATAAAGTAGTATATCTACCAAATAAAATCACTCCACAATGCACCAAAAGAAACCAAAATTCAAGAATCCATCATACCAACCATCTTAAAAATAATGATCGAAATACCACAAATCTTAAGGCCTATTATAGAACCAAAAAACACACATATAGAAAACTAATCCCATGAGCTGATCTTAAAAGAAAAGAAAGCCACAACTAATAATTAACAAAATCATCATGTGTTTTATACACATGTCACCATTCCCCATAAATAAAAATAGACCCTCAACCACATTGGAACCATCTCAAAAAATTCCACAATAAAAATTGATAGCCTTAAGTTCCCACGAACCCAAAGGTAACTCTCATCGTAATTACCAAAGCACCGAACATAATGTTTCCTATTATTAATCCATGAAAAATAAAAATCCTAATGTAACTATATAAAAAAACCAAAATTCATATAATAAAAAAAAATAATGAAAAAAATAACCAACATCCCATAAACATCTACATAGAATCACTAAAAAGAACATAAAAGACCATGGATTCCATAACAGCTCTTACCAACTTCAAACCCACCAAAATAGAATCATCAAAATAAAAGGACCACCACAAGTAAAAATATTTTTAGATACCTATGAAACTCAATTAGTTTCATTTATGTAACCTAGGACAAAACTAGAGTTCCCCATATAGTGTAATACTAACAACATAAAAAACCTTGAATCGGATTCTATATATAAGGAAATTTATAGCTCTATCACATGATCCTGAGTTTTAATATAGAAACCAACTAGAGGAACTAAAACCAAAATACGTAGATAATCACAAAAAATTTATCCTTAAAAATATATTACCAATCCTTTTTCATAACCATTCTAGTTGGGTAAGGAAACTAAATTTAGAATAATTATTCATGAACTCAACTAGTTCATATATATCACACCCAATAAAAAAGTATATTTCTTAACAGGTTGAATTCAAAAATAACAAAACCAATAAAACACTTACAATCCATAAAACATCAATAAAATTTACATTTTCTCCTTTTAAATCACCAAATTCACATTAAGGGGTTTTAGAACCCATTTTAACAAAAGAAAATAGTTGAAATAAACTATTATTAAACACCCCATTTCAGTTTTAAATTCAAACCAAAATACATGTAACCAACTTCCATTTTCCCCAATACGTTTTCCCTAAAAATTATTTTAAAAAATGAATCACTTTTATAAACATTTTTTTTTAAAAATTTTCTTTTTAAAAAATATTATAAAACTGTTTTAAAAGAAGATACTCTATAAAATACACTATTTTATTGCATTTTCTTTTGAAAATGGGCACAACCAAAATCAGACTACAATTCAAAACATCCTATTAACATATCACAAATCCCTCTTTATTCACTTCCTGTTAATGGTAATACATCAAGAGTATCCTGGAAAAAATTCTAAAGGGATGTGAAAATATACTTAACTCCTCCATATGGTTTTAGGGACTATAAGTCAGCCACAAATAAATTTATATGATTTCTCAAGATCAAGATATGGGTTAGTTATCCTTTTCTTAGGATAAAAAATCCATCCTCATTATATTTACCCATATTTTCTTTTCATCTGAAAATATTATTGGAATCCCAAAGGAAAATAAATCGTTCAATTAAGGATCAAGACACCATTAATAATAATCAAATTGCTATCCTAAATCCAAAATTTAAAATCCAAATACCCCATCCCAAATAATCTCGAGGCCCTAGTTAAGGTATATCTATCCAGAATCATCCCAAACATACCTCTACAGTTACAATTTCCCTATTAGAAAGATACCATAAAAAGTACCAAAATAACAAGAGGGGTATATATGATCTAAGGATCCAACCATATAACTTCGAATCTATTACATAAGTAAAAAACTGTTATGGGATTTAACCTGTACTAGAACATAACATGGATCACCAGTAACTCATGGGGATCGAAACCATCTTCCATGAAAGTGGTGAGTTGTGTCTAGTGTTTTTTTAGGTGGAATCGAAGTCTGTTTCATTTCAATTACCCTTAAATAAAATCTATAGAGATATGAAAAAGAGTATATTTTTTTTACAAACTTCACGAAGTATAAATTTAAGGACATTTATCAATGGAGTCTATGAAATAAGGGAGATATATAGGAGCGAAGAAAAATATGTTTTTCATTATGGTGAAAATAAAGTAGACTATAATAACTTAGATCATATTTTTGATTAAATGAGTGAACAAAATGTTATAAATGATAATTTTTTTATTTTTTTAATGATCTTTTTTAAGTAATATAATAAATATATCAGTAAAAAATACTTCTCAATCTCATTATTCAGGTACTAAAAGATAAATATATAAAAATTCACTAATATGACTACAATAAATTACTAGTGGAAAAATAAATAAATTTATGTAATTTCAATGTAATTAATTATTTAAAATATTATTTTTTTAATTTACATAGAATATGTCTTGGTGATAAATAGATTTAACAAGTGTTAATATGTAATAAATAATTAATAAACTATATCTCTGATATTGTGATTCAAATTTTAGTTTTTCCAAAATTGAGATAAATATAATATTATTATTTATAATATTAATTTATCATACATATATAAATTCAATGAAAAATTTCATGAAAAATTAGAAAAATAATTTGTATTTAATTAGTGATGGAAAAAAGTTAATGTATACTATAGAAAATAATAAAACAATTTTTCCAATTTTGAGATCTAATAACAAATGATACAATAGAATTTATATTTCATCGTATTCATTGGATAAATTTAAAAGTGATAGATTTGGTAGTGAGTGAAATGGGAAATAAAAAAATAAGTGTAAAAGGAAATTTAGAAAGAGGGATATGATCAATATAGATCCCAAAAAAATTTCCCACTAAAAACATAATTATAATGATTCTATAAAATTTTACAACACTTCTGATAATACTTCCATGAATTCACTTAATATAATAGTCAATAAAACCCCCAATTTAATAAAATAATCCAATTCACAGTACCTAAAATGGATTAGAAAAATCACATATATTTATATCCCAATGAGAGATAAAAATAGTGATCATATAGTTCTCTAAAGTTTAAATCATAAAACAATATTTTTGATAACTTTTCCACATGTACCTGAATTTTGGGAAAAATATTATGAACAATTTTTTTTATCACCAACCAAATAATTAAAAAATTCACACCATGAAATTGAAGATAAGTAGCACACCACTTTTGTATTTGGATGATTCATTTATGAAAGTATCTTGAGATTTGTAGGATCATTTTGGATGGTAATTTATATCCACAATTGAGATTTAATAAGACTGTTTATAAACCAATTTTCACCTCCCATTCATTCTTGTTGTTCCTCATATTTGGATTATTGAATTAGTCTATGTAAATTATCCTTTACTTTCCTTTTCATCTTTATTTTCAGAGGTCAAAAATTTCAATGAAACAAGTCTAATGAATTTATGGGAATTTGGTAATGAAGAACTTATCAGGTATCATATTCATCATTCTATAAAAATCACTTATCCATTCTCATTTAACCATTGAAACTTATAGGACCTAGGATTCTTAATAGTAAAAAAATATTCTTCTCTACATGAAATGTACTTACCATATTAATACTACTACCACTATCAGTTATAAAACATAAAACCATATTTTTTATGTGGTATATTGTATAAAAGACGTTATCACACTGATATTTATCATGATCATAATTTGGTTGAATTTTTTGTGTTTTTATTTTGACTAATTCTTCTACTTGCATAGGTAATTCACCTCCCAAAACTATTTAATTATGGAATTTCATCCTCAGTTGATATATTACTGAGAATTTCATCATTATCAAAGACAATAATGCTCTTATTGGTGAATTGAGATGTAATATTTCCATTTCCCAAAAACATAAAAACCCTAATACCAAGATATTCAAACGGTTAATTTATGTCACTTTTATATTTTTAATAATAAGGGGAAACTTGTTTTTAGACTATTCTATTCATTTCAAAACAAATTTCGACTCTATTTGTTTTGATTTATTGAATTTATTGGTTGATTAACACTCTTCCTGTTTATCTTTATAAAAATCATTGGATCTTACTTGACTCCTTCATGAATATAGTAGATTTTCAACATTTATCTCTTAGTGTAGAAACTTCTTCATATCAACATAGGTGAAAATTTACCCCACATCTCAAATTAACAGATTCTATCAATTAAAAATTCATTCCATTACATCTTCTCTATCATCCTAAAAATTTTCTCAAATAATTAATATCCCTATTAATTATAGTACTCCTACATATACATTAGAACCTTTTACAAAATTGTTTAACATCAAATGAAAATATTCAATAGTATTCATTAGAAATGTACCTTATTAATATTATTGTCTTAATGTATTACCATGTAAAAATTAGACTCTATCTATTCCCTTATTAGTTAACATTTAATTGATCACATAAGGTTGTTTCATATTCACTATGTTCTACCACTCATAACATAAATTTCATACCCTTAGAGTAGTTTTTAAGTTGAACACATAGTCTACTGTCCCATCCCACTACAATTAGAGCCTACAATATTTATTAGATTGAAATTAAGAGAGAGTATTTATTTTATCAAGGTCAAATTATATTCAATTCACATGGTTTAATCTTCTATAATATGATTCTAAAAATTAATATAACCCATTATCCCCTTTATAAAAATATGTCTGCTGAGGTAGTCATAAAATTTATTTTTTTAAATTCATCCAATATATAATTTAAACATGTAAATTAATCAATGAATACTTTAATGTACAATTTAGGGTCTATCTCACTTCTCTCCCCTTTACTCATTTTTTATTAACTTTATATATATGATTAAAAGGATTCTCTCCCTCCCCCATTTTATAGAAATTTTAACTCACATAATTTTTCTCACTATTTTCTAGTAAGAAATATTGGTTCTTGAATGACCTATTAAATATATTCAATAGAGTTTACAAAATTAGAAAAAAAAATTGTAAAAAACTACCAATGAGATATAATAAAAAGTTCTTATATCAATAAAGTCAATGTAATATGGGAGTTACAATATTAGAATGAAAAATAACTTTTTTGGTGAAAGGAGAAAGGTATATGATATAAAATTATGGGATGATTTGAGATTAAATGAGTGGAAACAATTTATTAAATGAGTAGTTCTTCTTGGTTTCTCTATTTTATTTCCTATTTTCTAATTACCAAAATCAAGAAAAGATATGAAAAAATATTTTAATTGTATATTTTTCAAGTACTAAAATTAAAATATGCTATTACAATTGTTTATGAAATCTATTTTATAGATATGTTTCATAATATGAAGAATGATATAATTTAGTAACTATGATTATAAACCTGATATATTTATTTGTATAAAAACAAGGGAGTTTAAATGTGGGCGTTTCAATAGAAACATTAATCTAGCTGAAATTCATGAATTAAAAAATTTTGATTTATATGCACAATAATTATTTATATAGAGGAGTGGTGAAGTTAGTGCATTAGTGGGTTATTAGAAATTTACTTATTTGGTGTGATATATATCTATAATGTTTAGATTATGGTGGATCCAATAGAGCCTACTTACTACTACGGTACTCATCTATATGAATATCGGTGGTGTCACATGAAATTTAATTTTACAAAAATAATTTTTATATATAGTCATAAATGTTGTAGCATATAAAATTGGACCTTCTACTAGAAGAATTTATACGTCTTATTTTTTATTATTTAAATAAATTTTAGTGTTCCATTCATGGAGTAATGAATGTTAAAAAACGAGGTTATTTTTTTGTAATTTGATTTTCTATTGAGTCTTTTCTTTTAGGATTTTTGTACTTTTTGATGGTCTATTTTGGTTTGGGATAATTTGGTGCATAGTTAGGGTAAAAATATTCTTATTTTTAATACATAGGTTTTATTTTTCTTCAGTATCAAATGTTTTAGACTTTTTTCCTCATTTAATTTTATATTGTTTTCATCCTACTAAAATGGTCTCAAAAAATAGGTGGAATTATAGCCTGGTAAAAAATATAAGTATATTAATAATTTTGTAAGGTGTAGAAATATCAATCTCTAGTTGTTCTATAACATTTTATATGTATTAAAATTTTATTAAGGTAGTTCCTGAGCATTTAATGATATTTTGATTTAGTTGGAGTTTTGTTTAAGAATAATGAAATTGTA
Source organism: Viscum album (assembly GCA_963277665.1). Lineage (NCBI taxonomy): Eukaryota > Viridiplantae > Streptophyta > Magnoliopsida > Santalales > Viscaceae > Viscum > Viscum album. Next base: position 472,505,256 of record OY728132.1, read on the forward strand.
AGAAAGAAAGGTATTATTTAATAATATTGATGAATTTGATTTTAAATTATAGAGGATATAGACTAATGATTATTAGTTCTAGAGAGATATGGAGCTTCCATTTAAGAGGTTCAAATTGGTAGCGATGTCGAAGAAAGAAAGGAAAAGGAATGACAATACAGAAATATGAGTTTCTAGAATGATGTTAGACCAAATAATGGACATAAATATCCTAGAGGTGAAAATATATTCTGAGTTTATGTATATTATTGTCATATTTTATGAGAATTTATCCATTGTTAACAAATTATTTCTCATTGGCTGAATTTTTTTCATAATGAGCATAAAAGAATGTTTGGTGGAAAATCCTATTTCTGAGTTTAATGTAATTGAAATTTAGTTAGAGACTATTAATGATTTTTTTGTTGGAAACTTTAGACATTTATTCATCATTAATTTCTTCTAAAATCATGGTATGTGATGGTTACTATGGTGAAAAATTATAGCCATAAATCATGATAAGTGTTTTAAAAAATCATAGATATTAGAATGTGTTTGAAAATAAATTTAATTGGGAAGTTAAAGTACGTAATAATAAATAGAAACTTTATATGAAGGTGAAATGGAAGAGAGAATATAGTTAAGGTGATTTAATATATCCCAAACACATATACTAGAATTATTGGATGATAGGGAATGTGAATAAGTAATTTACTGGAAATAATCATTAATTCCCGAAGATATGCTTCATGAAGATCATATAAAGACCATGTTTCATAAGATAAGACTAGTTTATTGTTGGGTGTCACTATTCTAATAGATTCATTGATTACTAAAAATTGATATTCTATTCACTCTTTATCTTATCATAGAATCATGGTCAATTATGAAACATAAATATTTGAAAAGGTTCATCTTGTGGGAAGTGAAGGTATTTATATTGTTGGAATGGGTAATATTTCAATCTAAAATTAGAATTGAATATTTTTTATATTTCAAGATATATGGACTATTCCAAGGTTATGGAATATCCTAATCCTTTTAATATAGATCAATGATATATGTCTCAATACAATATTTCTGTATGGTGTGTGGAAATCATATAGGGTTCCTTGGTGGTGGAAAAACATTGAAAGGAAGATACATTATATCATATCAGGAATTTAAAAGGATAAAGACATACTATAAAATGATGTTTTATAACTATGATGTTATGACATGATCATCTAGTTCATGTGATATATAAAATGACACAATTCTTGGCTGCAAATGGTATATTGAATATTGAGCGGATGGATTATATGTTTCCAATTATTTCCATTGGGGATCAGTGTTGTGCAAGTCCTTTCCACAAATTCTCGCTTTAAAAGGGTGGGATTCCTCCACTACTAATTTTAGTGATGTTGGATCTGTGATGATAATTAGATTATGGGATATTAGTTCCTCCTTCTAGGTATTCCTCCTTAGATTTCATTTCCTCATACGGGTCTCCGTAATTGATTTGAGACATGTATGTGAATATTTTACTCAAAACCACCATAAGGTGGAAAATGGTTAATTATTATTATTCTATCTTGATAGAGTAGAAACATTTAGTTAGAGTTGATAGTAATGTTGGGATTATCTAATCTTCACATGATATTGGGTATGTTTTGAACTTTTAAGACTATCTCTTTTGAAACCGATGGAATATAATGTGTGAGGAATCCTTGTCATGGATCCCAAAAAATTATTTGTCAACCACTTGGTAGTTGAGGCTAGAGAAGTAATCAATATATGTAATTTTACTCTAGATATCTATTTTTTATGGAATGAGGTAATTTTTTTGGGTTAGGTAAAAATATAATGTCTTTTGGAGACATGTTTTTAGTGCATTACCATGGGAAATACAATCACTATTTTTAGGGTTTGATGTTAATGATAGAGTGTGCCCCCATTGGGGAAAAATGATAACACTCTTATTTTCTATGTATTCTTGTGTGTAGTATGATCAGATATATGGATTGGGTATGTTTAGAGAAAGTGTTTCCCTTAAGGGAAGATGCTCACACTTAAGGATTGCAATATTCTATGGGGAATGAATGAAAATTTGATGTGAATGTTTGGGTATCATAATTAAATTTCAGGTAGGTATCTGCTATTTTTTTTTGAATTTTTGGATTAAACAACATGGAATTTTCTAACATACCATATTGGGAGGTAGGTATCAAAACCCATATCGTTTGATGATTTTGTTTAAGGGTGTCACGACCCATCCTTGGGACCCGTGTCATGACCACCCCAATCCCGTCTTACATAGGCCAGGGGCTAGAGGCTAGCACCAAAGGCGTAAATCCTGATAAAAGGGAATCCATTGCCTTTAATAAGTAAATAATTAAAACAGAGTATGCAGCTGTAAGTAGAGACTATGTAAATACTGTATACAAAATAAAGTGTTGACTGGAAAGGGGTTGGAAATACAAGCCCAATAGTAAAGTACAGTACCACTAAAAAGCTAGTTAACTGTAGTAAAGTAAAACATAAAATTTTGAGTCATCCTCCGAAAGTCTCACTTGAAGGGTGGGTACAAATGGCCTCTTCAGCACCCCAGGTCCATTAGTCCGCTTTGTGTATGTCTCAACAAGTGGTCCACCTATTGGTACCGTCTGGTCCTGGCTCGCTATTGACCTCCGTCAACACTGTCCGTCAACTGCATCCAACACAACGAGGTGTGGGTATAGGTCGTTCATGGGTGAGTATAATGATACTCAGTAGGGACCCTGAGACCCCCGAAGGTCTCCCATAATCCATGAAGGATAAACCAAAAAAGGAACGATACAACGAAAAAGTATCAACCAACCCTACTTAGGTATAATCCCATACATATACCTAAGTTATCAATCTTAGTTCAGCTCTAACTCTCGATCCCAACCACAACCCTATCCACACAAGATGTAAAGTCAATCACATCAATGATAATGATTGAAATTCAAGACTCATCTCACATAGGTATACATCTTTCGTATAGCGATAGAGATGATCAGATGTAGTCACTAATTCATCTAAGCTGTCAGACCCACATAGGATACAAGACCAGCTAAACTGTCAGACCCACACAGGATAAATGACTAGCTACCCTATTGGAACCACACATGATACAAGTACAGAGGTCAATACTAATGGACCCACATAGAATACAAGAATAGTAGTCATCACTGTCGAATCCATGTAGGATCCCAGTACTGTAGTCATCACTATAGAACCCACAAAGGATCCCAGTACATTAGTCGTCGTAGTCACAACCAACTATAGGGTTCCTGCACACAACATGATCGATTCTAGGAGGGTCTGATCTTTGAGAAATTGAGTAGATTCATCAACTATCATGAAGTCCAGAGTTGATGTATTCTGAATTTCTGTCTCATCAAAAGAAACCCAATGCGACTAACGACAAGTCAATCGAAAGCCCGGTCTAAGAGTTATTGGATTTTCCATTCCAGGGCCTGGTTGGAATTATTCTCATTCTAAACCGATGCATTTTCCAATGATTTCCAAAACTCACATACACTATCGCAAAAGTAACTCCTCGTCACTATAATCCTAGTGTCGTAGATGGAACGTCGATCGGACACGCGGTTTAGAAGTTATTCACGTTTATGTGAAACAGGCCAGGCCCGTCAAGCCCAGTGGGCGAGCTGGTCAACCCAACCCGGTTTTGCGGGTTTGACCTGGAAGAGGGTCGTCCCGGCCTGGTGAAGTGCGGCCCACCTAGGGACCTTGCCTGGTGGGACGTGTCCCACTCACAGTCCCGACCCGCATTTGCGAGTCGGTTTGGCTCGCCCGACGGCGTCGAGCTGCGCCGCCCCTCCCGACTGCCCGGCCGGCCAAAGCTGGCCAGTTTGTCTGATGCGAGCAATCCGCACAACGGGCCACTGTTCTTCCCATGCGGCACCTACAGATGTCGCTGTTTCCTTCAGCATGACCTTTTTTCTCGCCGAAGAAGCCCATAGAAACGGGTCACGGATCTTCCGTAGCACGACGCCAAGAAGCACCGCAGTCTCCTGCCCGACCGAATTTAGCTAGCTGGTTCTTCCAGGAAGCATCCCGCAGATGTGGGCCGCTCCTCCTCCGCGCCGCACTTGCAGGTGCCACGGTTCACCAGGGTGGCCGACAATAGCCAGCCGATTCTTCAGCTCGAGCGGCCCATGGTTGCGGGCAGTGGTTTTCCTCTATGTGGCCAGTGCATAGCCGCCACCTCTGGTCTCCACCGCCTCTGGTCGTCATCATCTCCAGTCACCCCTGCCAAAAATAATCATGAACCAACGAATGGTCGTCGGGCCATGATCGTTCGGCCCGTGCCCTCCGTGTTAGGAGATATCAAATGGACGAAGACAATCCAATGCATTAATCAAGAATGAGGTATAATTTTATTGATTAAAAACTATAAAAAAACCCCTACATTGATTCTAATTAATGATTATCATGTCGCGGAAAGAGAATATGAAGACGATGTCAATTCATTGACATTGGGGTGCGTCTGAGGAGGAAGCATAGTCGATGTTCCTCACGGGCGGTGTCTTCTCCCATGACACAGAGGAAGAAGAAAGGTAGATGGCATTCCTTATGGAATCACCTTCTTTCTTTCCCCAGTTGAAAAAGTGGAGAAGTTGATTCACTTCCTTTTATTCGTGGAGCGTTATTCACATTCTTTGTCAATAGAGTACGTTATTCTTCATGGGAAGAACTCTCCCATTCCAATTCTCCCAATAATCTCCCAACACAACATGTGCAGACCCAAAATAATATCATAGGATATTATTTTATCCTCACATGATTTTCAAAATATTTCAAAAATTAGAGGAGCAAAAATTAATTGTTCATTAATTGAATGTGTGTTGGCACATTCATGAAAGGGGTGGAATGTGGAGAGTTTAAAATAAACGAGGAGAGGTGGAGAGTTTAGGAGTTATGAGGGGGGGGGGGGGTCAAGGAGTATAAGGGATGTTGAAGGGTTAGATGAACATGTAGGCCCCACCACATATTATTCTACCATGGGAGGTTATGTGGGTGTGGGCCCCACCACCAACCTCCCTTTGGAGATAATAACCACCAACAAAATAAAATTGTGTAACACACCAATTTATTTAATTTATTATGAATCCCCAAAATATAACTTCAACTCTCGACCAAACACAACTGCGGTAAAGGTCTCTTTAAGTTAATACTGGTGCTGCGAGTTCATCAGTGTCCTTATATTTCAATTCCGAGCACTAATTCAAATGATAGAAATTTCCACTCATACATTTACTGAACGTACCCAAAAAAATTTAGAAAATTATTCCAGGCACACCGGGCCTCGGAATCAGGTTCCGTCAGAAACTGCGGACTCATAAAATTCCAAAGAATTTAAGAAAAAAGTTTCCTTAAAATTTCTTGGTCTTTATATTACCCCGAAATCATAGATTTACGTCCCCATAAAGTTACAACATACACTAGGTAAATAAATGAGGGTACTGAGCATGCATCTGAGCCTCCCTCTCCCATGTGCTCTCTTGGTGGTTCTCGTGCTTCCTGTGAATGACCACCAGAGGAATCATCCGTCCATGCAGGATTCACTTCTATCGAAACTCAATCTCTATAGGGACCTCCATGAATTCTTCCCCATCATTGATGTCTAGCTCCCTATGGTTGATGATGTGGTGCGAGTCATGCATGTATCTTCTCAGCTAAGATACGTGGAAGACGTCGTTCACCTGGTGCAACTAAGGTAGAAGGGCCAGTCAGTATGCCACCTCCCCTACCCTACCGCGAACCTAAAATGGTCCGATGAATCATGGTGATAACATGCCGCCTCGGCCAAATCATCATAGACCTCATTGAGGTGATACCCATATAAATACATGGTCGCCATCCTCAAACTCCAGTGGTCTCCATCTCCTATCAGCATAGGAATTCTGTCTACTCTGTGCAGTCTTCATCCACTCCTGGATGATCTGCACTTTCTCCATCATAGGTTGCACCATCTGTGGTCCTACAAGTGCTGACTCCCCTCGGTCAGTCCAGCACAGAGGTGATCTACATGGTTAGTTGTACAGTGCCACATAGGGTGCCATCCCAATGGTGGAGTGGTAACTGTTGTTGTATGCAAACTCCACCAAGGGTAAGTGATCCTCCCTGATATGACCAAATTCAATGACACATGAATGGAGCATGTCCTCGAGAGTTTGAATGGTTCTCTCAGTCTGGACATCCATTTGAGGATGGAAGGTGGTGCTCAGACGTAGATGCATCCCATATGCCTCCTGAAACCCCTTCCAAATCCTGGAAGTAAAGCGTGCATCCCAATTAGAAATGAACTTCGATGGCACACCATGAAGCCGTACAATCTCCTATACGTAGTGGTGTCCCAAGCTCTCTACTGAGCCCTACTCTCTGATCGGTAGGAAGTGGGCCGACTTGGTGAGTCAGTTGATGATCACCTAGATAAAGTTGTGTCCTTTGGATGTATGTTGAAGCCCCATCAAAAAATACATGGATATCCCATCCCACTTCCATTCAGGGACCTCTAAGGGTTGTACCAAGCCTGCTGGTATCGGGTTCTCTTCCTTTACCTACTGACAAGTGAGACATCGTGAGACAAACTCTTCTACAACATTCTTCTATCCCATCCCCTAATGATGTTGTCTAAGGTCCTGATACATCTTCGCCACTCCTGGATGTTCTTATAGAGGGGAAGTGTGAAACTCCAACATCACTTATTCCTATAGTGCAACTGGTACCATGGTACGTCCCTTGAAGAGGATGACATGCTCCCCACCTTCATAAAACCCATCAGGTTCCTATCCTGAGGATATCTGTGCACGTCACATCTTACAGTCAACATCCCTTCACTGTGCCTCCCTGAATCGCTGAAGAAGTGGAGGAGTGACTGTGAGAGACTGAAGAAAGGATTCTCCATCTCTATCCATAAAGGATATCTGCAATGTGTCTAGCTACTGTATCACCTCTCCTAGTAGTAGAATTACCGACCTTCTGCTGAGAGCATCTGCTACAACATTCCCCTTCCCATGAGTATAGACTATCTCAAAGTCATAGTCTTGGAGGATCTCAAGCCATCGCTGTTGTCTCAGGTTCAGGTCCTTCTACAATAAGATGTACCTGAAACTTTGGTGGTCAGAGTAGACTGTAAAATGACCACCCATAAGATAGTTCCACCACATCTTCAAGGCGAAGACCCCTGCCGATAACTCGAGGTCATGGGTAGCATAGTTATGCTCGTGCTGTATCAACTTTCGTGAACCACAGGTGATCAGTACTCACTCCTACATCAAGACACACCCGATTTTGGTCCCAGATGCATCGTAATAAATTACGTATCTAACGCCCTTCTCTAGTAGCTTCAATATGGACGCACAGGTCAATCTCTGCCTCTTCTCCTGAAAGCTCCACTAGCATCTATCTGACCAAACCAAGGGTTTCCCCTTCTTCATCAAAGATGAAATCAGTACTGAAACTCTGGAGAACTATGGAAAAAATCCTCAATAGTACCCAGCCAGACCCAGGAAACTCCGTACCTCTGTCACACTCCTGGGTGGCTCCCAAGCAAGTATTTCCTTGATCTTCACTAGATCCACTGCAACTCTAGCATCCAAGATGACGTGTCCAAATATGTGAACCTCTCGAATCCAGAACTGGCACTTCAAGAGCTTACCATAAAGCTGGTTCTATCAGAGTGTGTCCAGTACTACTAGAAAATGGTAGGCGTGCTCCTCCTCAGTAGTTGAGTAAATCAGTTTGTTGTTGATGAATAATACAAAAAAGCGATCGAGGTAAGGCTGGAAGATCTTGTTCATGAGACTCATGAACACTTCTTGAGAATTGGTTACACTGAAGGGCATAACCAAGAACACATAGTGGCCATAATGACACCAGAAGGCCATCTTATGCACATTATTTTCTCAAACTATTAGCTGGTGATAACTTTACCTGAGGTTTATCTTTTAGAACCATCGTGCTCCCTTGAGCTGACCGAAGAGGACTTAAATCCTCAGGAGTGGGTACTTCTTCTTCACGGTCACCTGATTCAGGCGACTGTAGTCGACAAACATTCACAAGCTCCTATCCGCCTTCTTGGTAAAAAAAATCGGGGATGCCCAGGGTGAAACACTGGGTTGGATAAATCCCTTTCCCTACAAGTATTCTGGTTGTACACACAGCTCATGAAGCTCAGCGGCGGCAATCCGACATGCTGGAGTAGATATTGGTGCTGTCCTTGGGTATAGGTCAATGTAATGTCTACCTCTCTGTGAGGAGGTAGTACTGAAACATTTTGAGGAAAAACTTCCACGTATTGATCCACCACAACAGGAAAACTCGGACTCCACCCATCAACCACTCCAAGGATGAGACTAGACAACTGATGTGTGATCATCTTCCCCATCCTCTACGTAAGTCCATCCTGCACTGCTAAGTCTCCCTTCTCGCTGATGAAGTTGAACCTAGTCCCATCCGTGTAGATACACTGCAATTTCTGCCTAATTCAGTAAATATGAGCATGAATTGTTGATAACTAGTTCATACCCAAGATTATGTCGTAATGCCTTGACGCTGCTACAAGAAGATCCCAGCCGAAGCTCTCACCTCCTAGAGTAAGCTCACACTGCCAGCACTAGTGTGTAATCGTCGAGTCTGCTCCCGTAAGAGTCTCTAACCATAAGGATTGAGACAACGACTCCATCATAATCTCCAAGCTCCGAACAAGGGTAGTAGTAATAAAAGAATGACTCGCTCCTGTGTCTATAAGTACTGCAGAAAGGGTGGAGTAGACACAGATAGTTCTTCAAATCATCTCAGGTGCGCTGTGGTCATAGCCCTCAACTTTCTGAAGCTATTACTACTTTTGTCCGCCAACTCCCTGTGGGGAGGGTGGACCTCCTGGTGGTTGTGGTGGTAGAGCCTTGAAACTTCTTCCACCACCCGCTCCTCGGCCAGCTCCTCTGCCACGTTCGCCTGCTCCCGATGAACCACCACGGTTGAACCTCTGCCTCTGCTTGGAAGGTCCCTCTACTATCTGTTACTCATCTGCATGGAGGGTCGGGTAGTCACGAGCAATGTGGCCCTGTCGGCCGCATGCATAGCACTACCTGCTCCTCATAAGGAGGGCTCTATTTCGTGCGCCCTGCACAACCGAACCAGTATCCTAGGGTCGCCCACCTAATGGACTAGTCTGCTTGGACCTCTACTTCAACTGTCTACTGCCGGATGTAGAAGACTCCACTACGTGTCGTCCTGCAGAATATCTCACCGCTAGTGACTGCTCAATGAGAAAATTCTCCACTAGAAGGGCTCGCTCCGGCACCCCCGCCTGTGTCGGGATGCTAAGGGGAATCATCGAAGCCCTCATATCTTACCCGAGTCCCTGATCAAAGGTCTGTGCCCTGATGAATGGGTATAGTACCATATCCGTGGAGTAGTTCAAGAGATCGGTGAACCCTGCTGAGTACTGAGCTATTATCATGCTGCCCAACTGTAGATGAAGTAACTCATAAAACCGCACTACACGAAGGGTGGCTGGAAAAAACTCTGAGCGAAAGAGACTCTCGATGTATGTGCAATGTAATGATGCCTCTTCATGCACCTAGAGAATCAAGCACCACCATCTACCTACTTCTGCATACATGAGACTCACGGCAAGGATCGCCATGAGGTTGGATGGTGTCCCTAAAAATATGAATACTTTCACGACAGCCGCCAGCCAATCCTCATCTAGCTATGGGTCCATATCTCCCCAGAATGTGGGCGGCCTCTAGCACTCGAACACGTGCAATGCACTCAAGAGGCGTGCAATGTATCCTGATGGGGTGGTGGTATCGGTGGCCTAGCTAGTAGTGGTACCGCTGGTACGTCCGCTGTGATGAGGCCCTGTACCGAGGCCTCATCGCTCAGTGGGTTACCATTTCGTACAAAATTCAGAACCCTACCTAGCTGCCTTTGAGGGTCCTTCCAAAAAACTTTTTTGCGCCATGGTTAGATCATTATTCCTTCTGAGCGGACACAAAGTAATCATGAAGAAAAGTTTTTTAAAGTAAACACACACGAAATCAGTGTTTTCGTGCACTGAGTCAGAAATTAGAGGTCAGGGCCCTTATGTATGGATATGTCGGCCACCAGACCAACAATGGACTCCCTAGACTGAAAACAACACTTAATACTCTTAACAATATTAATTCACAATAAATAATGATTAGAGTCCTGAGTTCTGTGGTAAAACTGACTCCTCTGATACTAATTTGTCATGACCCATCCTCGGGACCCGTGTCGTGACTACCCTAAGCGCACCTTCCATAGGCCAGGGGCTGACGAATAGCACCAAAGGCACAAATCCTGATAAAAGGGAAGGTGTTGCCTTTAATAAGAAAAAAATACAACAAAGTATGCAACTGGAAGTAAACACTATGTAAATATTGTATACCAATGAATGTGCTGAAACGAAAGGGGCCGGAAATACAATCCCAACAGTAAAGTACAGTACAACTAAAAAGCTAGTAAAACTTCAGTAAAGTAAAACTGTAACCACTAAGTCATCCTCCAGGAATCCCACATGAGGGGTGGGTATAGATGGCCTCCTTAGCACCCCAGGTCCATCCGTCCACTCTGTGTACATCTCAAGAATTGGTCCACCTCAGGGTACTATCTGGTCCTGGCTTGCTCCCAACCTCCATCAACATTGTCCGTCATTTTCATACAACACAACGAGATGTTGACATAGCCCATGTTGGGGTGAGTATAATGATACTCAATAGGGACCCCGAGACCCCCGAAGGCCCCCCAGAATCAACGAAGGATAAAACACAAAAGGAAAGATACAATAACGATGTATCAACAAACCCTACCTATGTATATTCCCATCCATATACCTAAGTTATCAATATCAATTCGTCTCCAAATCTCAAGACCAAGCACAACCCAGTCCACACAAGAAGTAAAGTAAATAAAATCAATGATAATGATTAAATGTCAAGACTCAGATCACATAGGTATACATCTTTCATAAAACAATAGAGATGATCAGATGTAGTCACTAATTCATCTAAGATATGAGACCCACATAGGATATAAGACCAGCTATGCTGTCAGACCCATATAGGATACAAGACCATATACTCTATCAGACACACATAGGATACAAGTACAGAGGTCAATACTTTCAGACCCACACAGGATACAAGAACAGTAGTCATCATCGTCAAACGCGCGAAGGATCCCAGTATGGTAGTCATCACTATCGAACCCATGAAAGATCCAAGTATAGTAGTCTTCGCAGTCACAGCCAGCTCTAGGGTTCCTGCTCACAACATGCTCGATTCCAGGAGGGTCTACTCCTCAAGAAAAGAGTTTGATACATCAAATATCATTAATTCTAGATTTTATGTATGTCGAAGTTCCGTCTCAACAAAAGAAACCCAACGGGACTGCCTGCGGGTAAATCAGACGCTTGGTCTGAGAGTTATTGGCTATTCCGTTCCAGGGACCCGGTTAGAATTACACTCGTTCAAAACCCAACCATTTTCCAATGTTGTTGAAAAAATCACTTAGAGTATTGAAAAAGGACCACCTCATCATGAGGATCCTAGTTTCATAGACATTACGTCTATTAGACACGCGATCCAGAAGTTATTCACGTTTACGTTAAACGGGCCTGACCCATCAAGCCTAGTTAGATGGCGGGTCGGCCCGACCCGGTTTGGTGGGTCCGACCCAGCCGGGGGTCGACCCGGCCCAGTGGAGCATGGCCCACCCAGGGACCTGGCCCAACAGGTTGTACCCGTTTGGGGTGTCGGTCGTGCCTAGTGGGACGCAGGTCACCCACAGACCCAGCCCGCGGTTGCGGCCTTGTTTGGCTCACCCAGCAGCGCCGAGCGACGACGCCTGTAATGCCCTGACCCCAGTTACCGAGAGTATGTGCATTAATTTAATACATTGGAATAATTAAAAGGAATATAATCCCAAAGGACTTATTGGTTTAGTAGTTTTTTAAAATAGATTACATACATGAATGTTACATTACACATTATAACATACAAAACAATATAAATAATTTTTTATGAATGCCATTATTCCCTTGACATAACACTGAATATCAATCACAATACACTTCTTGGAATCCTGGGAAAAATTAAAACATTGAATGGGGTGAGCTCAGATGCTCATAAAGATAAAAATATAGTGGAAAATTTCATAAATAAACATAAACATTTAAGGAAATGTATAACCAAAACAAAAGCCATTTAAACTTGAACTTCTGCATAATATGGAAAAAATAAAATGAAATAATTCCATTTACTTATTCACATGGATATTATACTAGTCAAATAATCTCATGAAATATCAATAACCACTTTGATAATGATGAAATTCATAATGGAAGACTATCATAACCACATAGTCAAGGCCTCGTGCCAAGACTACAAATAAGATTTTGTCAAGGCATTGTGCCAAGACACTAGTTTGTCTCATGAGACCTACTGATGCATCGAGGAGATATATAGGTCTCCACCTATCACTTACTAAGTCCAATGCATTCCTTATATGAATAGGTTTAAACATAACATAAACATTTGTATTAAAACTAGCATATGAAATGTCAATACTTTCTCCATAAACCATGAATGGTATAGAATTAACACATCCACAATCAAACATGTCACAAAAACTTCAATAAAATATGGAAGTTTTGTATCATAATAAATCAACTTCCAATAAGGTTAAAATCCATCAAAGGATGTTGACATAGATGAAATCAAAACTATTTGAGAGAAATATATCATTTTTTGAAATCATTGAAAAGTCACACATTCATAATGGATGTAATTTAAAAGATATTTTTGAATCAATGTGTCCCATACCACTTTGAAACTTTTGAAAGGAATTAAAAAATTTTAAACATTCATGCCTATATAAATAAATCCTTAAAACAATTTTTAAAACATGGACATTAATGAGAATGATTTAGAGGAATAAATATTTAAAACATTTAAAATGATGTTTTAGTAAAAGGTCCCTTAAAAATAATACCTTTGAAAACACTTTTATGAAACATGGACATAGATAATAAATATGTCCCAATAGATACTTATGTGAAAACAACCTCGGATAATAAAGAGATTGTGAAACTAACCCTTACCCATTTTGAATCTTATGAAACATACACCCCATTAAAGAGGTATCATAAAATGAATATGTAAATACACATAAATTAAAGTGTATGACTCAAATAATACAATTATGGGCAGTACATACACCACACAAAAGGTAATAGTGGCAATATGGCATGAATCTCACTGGAATAAGGAGTGAGATGAAAACCCCTTACCTTGTACTTTTCCTTGGTAGGGGGTAGGATAACCTCCTGTATAATGGTGAAATAATTGTTATTAAATTATATGAGAATAATATACATTAATATTATGTCATATATGATCTTTTACCACTGGTTAGTTAATAATATCTTAGTATTATCATCGTTTCGGGTGTAAACATACTCGTTTTCTTTTATATGTTTTGTTACATAATCCATGTTTGTTATGGATAGGTTGTATCTTATTAATATCCAAAATTATATCAATTTCTTCAAAATTATTGTTAATCATCAAATGAGAATTATGCATTAATGGATATGATGGGAAATGAATCTCATCATGTTCGTGGGGACGGTAGTCCGTACGTATGCATGAGTGACAATATCATTCTTTTGATTTTATAATAAAATATAATTTTATTTTATACCATATATACAGAATAATTCTCATGTTATATTTATTATTTACATGAATTAGACATCATTATTATACCCATCCAAATAATAGTGTATTGAATAACAATTACACCACATCGTGGAGACGGCATGTCGTACGTACGCACGTATGGTGACATGTCATTCAAATGATGGATAGAGTACTGAATATGGTTGTACCATATTTATAATAACATCAAAGTATATAATATATAGTGGATTTATTGTTTTATAATGGAAATAACAAAGTAAGAATAAGTGGAAGAAGAAAGGAACTTGAAAGAGGGTGGTGAAAACATTACCTCTTCTTCAGGTCATTCCTTTTGATTTGATCAAAAGGGATCCTTAGGTTGGATTTCTGATCAAAATTTGGCCTATAGTTTGAAGTGAGGAAAGTTGATAGAATATTTGGGCATGTGTTTTCTAAACTAAAAGGCTTTTATGGCGTGAATATTTTGGTTTCAAATGGTGTCCTTTTATAAGGGGGAGGAGGGGCTCTTTACAAAAAACATAAAGTATTAATTTATAATAAATTCATATTCAGTTTCTAATGGCTTAAAAGTGGATTATTCAAAGTATAAGGTGGGAATGGGTCACAATCCTTTCAACCAATAGATTTTATGCAGGTGTTGGTCATTATATTAACCTTATCTTTTAGTTTTAACTCTTAGTTAATTAGTTTGACATTTACCATGTCACTTTTTATTTTTATATTATATAGTTAATAAAATTACTATATACATTCAAGAGACCTTCAAGTGGTCCATTAATGATAATCCTATCATGATATAAGTCTTTTGGCCGTATCTTATATTTTTTGGAATATAATATTTATTAAATATATAATATTTGTTTTAAAAACTCATTAATGTCAATTATGATACTATTCAATAATTGATCTTTGCTAAAGTCTTAAAATATTTATTAATTCAAAAAAATTCATTTAAGAAATCTAAAATGTATTATTTACCAATAAAATTATTTTATGTCATCAAAACATTCAAATTATATTTATTTTAACATATATAATACCAATTATTTGATTCTTTCCTTAATAACGAAAATACTACATCATTATTGTGCCATACACATATTTAATTATTCAATGTCTAAAATTTTTAAATAAAATAACATGATGTAGGAAATATTTTTATCTTTATAATTAATATTTATAATTGAAAATATAACATATATAACCCTATGTAAAAATTGTTTTTCTAAAAGATATATGCTTATGTCATTTTTTTATTTACTTTAACTTAATTAATATAATATGTTATTATCACTTAAAAGTGGCTCCATGGGTTCCCAAAATCATCCCAAATATTCCCATTGTCGGAAATCTATCAACCAAGAGGGTTAGGACACGTTTTATGGTAATTTAATATTATTAGAATATTATTTTTTACCCCTATTTACCGGATTTACCCTTCAACCATGGTATATAAAATATTTACTGAATTAATTATTCAAAATGTCTAAAAATAAAAGTTACATATTTACAAAATTTGGACCTCCTGATTCTAAATTTGGAATCCATTTTTCTAAATTCAAAACACATAAGTGGCAGAAATTAATTTAAAATTAATTCCCATTGTCGAAACAAAGAGCATGTTTTTAACAAATAATAACTATCAAAAGATTGACACTTTCTTATGTCTAGTTTAAATATGAAATTAAGTTCAATGACCAAAATTGGATTAAATGGTAAAATTATAATATAATTATAATTTAGAATCATGAAAAATCATAATCTATCACTAATAATTATTTCGATGAAAAAAGTTGTTTTTAATTAAAATTTAGTAATTTTCACTATTCATCAAAATATGAAATTTATCAGAGAGGTACCAAATTTTCACCATAAGACAATTTTGATATTCCTAATACAAAAAATGAAGTCTATTTTACCAAATTAAAAACATAAAAGTTTCATTTACTAATTTAAAATTAATTCCCGCTGTTAAAACCAAAAGGTGTATTTTTAATAAATGATAACTATATAAAGTTTGACACTTATTTATGTCCAATTTCAAAGAAAAATTACTTAAAATGACCATAATTTAATTAAATGGTAAATATATAATATATTTATACTTCCAAACCATTAAAATGTATAACTTAACCATATAAATTATTTTTATTAAAAATGTTGTTTTCAGTTAAAATATAGTATTTTTCACTATTCACCCAAATATAAAAGTCATCAGAAAAACACCCAAACATTATTGAAAAAAAATTCTTATGTCCCGATTCTAAATAATAAGTTAATTTTGTCAAATTTAATATATTAAAGTTTCAAATATTGTATTTAAAAAGGCTTTGCCATTAAAAGGTGGAAAAATTGCATTTTTTAAAAAATACTTCTTTTATCTGAAAAAATGAATTTGTTCTTAAATTATGTCTTAGAAACACATTATATGGATTCTAAAATTATAAGGATAATATAAAATTTAAAAATCAGTTAATACTATTCATAACCGCTTTTGAACGGCTATTTTGGTAAGTCGTGGTGTGCTTGAACTCAATGTTGCGTACAATACACGCTATTGTATTATTGAAAGAGAAGCGTACCATGGACGCTTGGGGTGTTACATTCTCCCCTCCTTCAATAAATTTCGTCCACACAATTTGAAATTTTTCTTTGAAAATAAAAGGTCTAAAATAGAAAATACCTTTTGGGAAAACCCACATCGGAAATTAGGTTAATAAAATTTAGTCTTAATAACAGGAAAATGGAAATGAAAGGGTCACCATTAAATTATGATCTCGATTAGGAGAACATTGGTGGAAATTAGAGACATATAATTGCAGGAAAATGTAAATATTTATAGGTAGTGATTGAAGTCATCAATCACAAACAAGTGTAAAATTGAGGGCCTTAAAATCATCAATCTATGATGATTTAAAATATCATCAGTTCAACAAAAAATATGTTATTAGGATAACACATGTTTTTGATTTAAGATACCTTCACTAAAGAATTAATTTCATCAATGAATAAAAGAAAAATAAAAATATATACTTGACAAGTAGAGTCCCATCCTTTAACTAAGTTCTACCACAAACTCATCTTTTACTCTAAAATATAATATAACTAAAAAATAATATTCTATTTATCCTTTTCATATAGGTTTCAAAAATTAAATTAATTAATAATTAATCTATAAGAAAGACTAAAAAAACTACATTATTCAGTCCAGGTCATCAAGTAGGTCAGTGGTAGGTGATACACCCTTGTCTCCCTTCAGTTGTTGGTTCAAGTCTCACAGCCTTGCCAGACGCGAAGGGTTGCCTCCCGACCTCCGAGTTGTCCTTTTTATGTAAATCAAAAAACAATCTAAAACTAGACTTATCCAAAATAATTATGTCCAAACTCATTGTCCAAAATCTATAAGTTAGGTAAACACAATGATGATCCTTTTTCCACGTAATATATTGTGAACACCTTCATCATGATTTCTTTTAAAACACTACAACATCCTAAAATACCATAAAACCATATTGATTAAATTCATGTTCTATTATTACTTATAGAATATTGGATATACTCCTTCTATCCAAAAATGTTGTAAACTCAAACAATGATGGAATATACAAGCCATTAATCAGTTTCAAGGGAGTCAATAATATCCAATATAATTTATACTAATCAATCATGTATTATTCCAAAATCACTACCTCGGTATCAGAATCATATTATGGTTTATATTTCTGTGAACCATATATTTTACAAAAATTTAACCTGCTATTGTGTAACTTTTTTTTTGTTCCACAAAATCTCAAGTCCTTAATGAAATAGTACTACAGTACAATCCTTATATACTCCATAATGATTATAATCAGTACATTGTTGATACACCACTCAAATGGCATAAGTCTCTAATAAAAACATATGAACTCTAATCATTCCTCCTCATCTGTGGTAGTATCATAACTTTATTATTAACCAATAGCATCATTTATGGAATACTCTGATTATTTGGACATTGGATTACGTAGCATCCCGACTCCTTGAAGATGAAGCATTGTACATTTGAAACCATTTTCTAACCCTTGCAGTCAGGTTCATGGTGTCCTTTTTATCCACCCTTATAAAAAACTCCCATTACTTTCAGAAAAGTACCAGGGTGTTTCTTCCTACAGTTATCACATATGGGAAAATTCTTCTTTTCCCTCTTCCCATTATCCATCTTTCTCTCTTGCATCCTTTTCATATCTTGCTTCCCTTAAAATCCATAGGACTCAGAGAATTCATTACTTATCTTATTATCACATGATACTATTTCTTCATATGTTGATAATACATGTGAGACTATTTACCTTCTAAATGTTTTCTTAATACAGTGAATGATATGATCCTTCTTACTTTTTGGATCATACGTATTGCTGGAGTTCTCATTCCTTCTACTGGGTTCCATTTCTAAACAATGGAAAACACTAGATTAGTTTATGAATAGAAATACCTAATCCAAAACTTGTAAAACACTTAACATAAATTAAACAGTTTATGGATATAATCCATTATCATAAAAATACCTTCTTTAAGGAATTATATAATCATAAACCCTTCATAACCGTTTAAAAAAATGAGAATTATCATAAGCGTATCCCCTAGGAGTGTCGTAACCAAGAGTGCAACAAGGCTAATTATCGTGCACTAGTTCTCATTCTAGTCTATCTCAAAGAGGTGTTTTCAGGTTTTACCCCTAGGTATATCTGTTCTAGAGCCACCTCTACCTTCTTGTATCTAGAGATTGATGTATTTATTGGAAAACACAAAAAATATCTAAATTACAAAAATTCTATGAAATGATTCTATATTAATACTGAATGTCTCTCTTAGGTCTATGTGCTCTAATCAGAGATTGTCTAAATATAGCTTCCATGGTTATTGCCAAACTTCCTATGATATCAACTGTAACGCCCTGACCCCAGTTACCCAGAGTCGGTGCATTATTTTAATACATTGGAATAATTACAAGGAATCTAGTCCTGAAGGACAAATCAGTTTAGCAGTCTTGGAAAATAGATTACATACATGAATGATTCATTATACTTTATAACATACAAAACAACATAAATAATCTTTTATGAATGCCATTATTCCCTTGACATAACCATGCATATCAATCACAATACACTTCATGGAATCCTAGGAAAAATTAAAACATTTAAAGGGGTGAACTCAGATGCTCAGTAAGGATAACAATATAGCAGAATCTTTCATAAATAAACATATACAATTAAGGCAATGTATAACAAAAAAAATCCTTTTAAACATGAACTTCAGCATAATATAGAAAAAATAAAATGAAACAATTCCATTTACTTATTCACATGGATATTCTACTATTCTAATAATCACATGATATATCAATAACCACTTTCATAATGATGGAATGCATAATTCCAGACTATCATAACCACATATCCAAGGCCTCATGCCATTACTATAAATAAGATTTTTTCAAGTCCTTGTGCTAAGAAACTAGTTTGTCTCATGAGACCTACCGATTCATCATGGAGCTATAGCAGGCTCCACCCGTCACTTACTATGTCCAATGCATTCCTCATATGAACAGGTTTAAACATAATATTAACATTTGTATTAAAAATTGTATACGAAATTTCAATACATTCTCCATAAAACATGAATTGTATAAAAATAACACATCCACAGTCAAACATATAACAGAAAATTCAATACAATATAGATGTTTTGTATCATAATAAATCTACTTCAAATAAGGTTAAAATCCATCAAAGGATGTTAACATAGATGAAATCCAAACTATTTGAGAGAAATATATCTTTTTTTGAAATCATTAAAAAGTCACACATTTATAAAGGAAGTAATTTAAAAGATATTTTTGAATCAAAGTGTCCCATACCACTTTGAAAATTTTGAATGGAATTAACATTTTTAAAACATTCATTCCCATATAAATAAATCCTTACAAACATTTTTGAAAACATGGACATTAATGAGAATGATTTAGAAGAATAAATATTTAAAACATTTAAAATGATGTTTTTGCAAAAATTACATTAAAAATAATCCCTTTGAAAACACTTTTATGAAACATGGACATGGATAATAAATATGTCCCGGAAAATACTTATGTAAAAACAACCTCGAATAATAAAGAGATTGTGAAATTAACCCTTACCAATTTGGTAACATACGAAAAATACACCCCATGAAAGTGGTATCATACAATGAATATGTAAATACAGATAAATCAAAGTGTATTACACAAATAATACAATTATGGTCATTACATACACCATATAAAAGGTAATAATTGAAATATGGCATGAATCTCACGGGAATAATGGGTGAGATGAAAACCCCTTACCTTATACTTTTCCTAGGTTGGGGGTAGGTTAACATCCTATATAATGGTGAAATAATATTTATTAAAATATATGAGAATCATATACATTAATATGATATCATATATGATGTTTTAACATTGCATTGGAAAAAATATCTTAGTATTATTGTCGTTTCGGGTGTTAACTTACTCATTTTATTTTATATGTTTTGTTACATAAGACATGTTTGTTATGTATAGGTTGTTTTTTATTAATATAAAGAATGATATCATGTTCTTAAAAATTATTTGTAATCATCAAATGAGAATTATACATTAATGGATATGTTGTAGAATGAATCTAATCGCGTTCGCGAGGATGGTAGTCTGTAAGTACGCACGTGCGACAATATCATTATATTGATATTATAATAATATATAATTGGATGTTATATCATATATACAGAATCATTATCATGTTATATTTATTAATTATAGGAATTAAACATCATTATTATACCCATCCATATAATAGTGTATTGAATAACATGTACACCACGTCGTGGAGACGGTAAGCCATACGTATGCACGTATGGTGACATCTCATTCAAAGGATAGATAGAATACTGAATATCATTGTAATATATTTATTATAACATCAAATTATATAGAAGATACCTGAGTTATTGTTTTATAATGGAAATAACAAAGAAATAGGAAGAGGAAGAAAAAGGAACTTGAAAGAGGGAGGTGAAAACATTACCTCTTTTTCGGGTCCTTCCATTCGATTTGATCAAAAGGGATCCTTAGGTTGGATTTCTGATCAAACTAAGGACTCTAGGTTTAAGTGAGGGATGTTGAGAGAATACTTCGGTAGGGTTTGGACGAACTAAAAGGATTTTATGGTGCGAATAATTGGTTAGAAGTGGTGTCCTTTTATAAGGGGGAGGAGGGGCTCTATATAAAAAAATTAATGTATTAATTTATAATAAATTAATCTTCGGTTAATAATTTCTTAAAAGTGGATTATTAAAATTATATGGTGGGTATGGTTATAAATCCTTTCAACCAATATATTTTAGACTGGTTTGGGTTATTATAATAACCATATCTTTTAGTTTTAACTCTTAGTTAATTAGTTTGACATTTACCATGCACTTTGTATTTTTATATTATATATTTAATAAAAATACTATATACATACAAGCGACCCAAAAGTGGTCCATTAATGATACACCTATCATTTTATAACTCTTTTTTCTGAATCTTAGATTTTTAGGAATAGAATATAAATTAATAATATAATAGTTTTTTTAAAAACCCATTTATGTGAGTTTTGACACTATTCAATAATTGATTTTTGTTAAAGTCTTACCGTCTTTATTAAATCAAAAAAAAATCATTTAAGAAATCCTAACATGTATTATTAAACAATAAAATCTGTGGATGTCATCAAAACTTTCAAATTATATTTATTTTAACATTTATAATACCAATTAGTTGATTCATTCATTAAGAAGGAAAATACTGCTTTATTGTTGTGTCATAAATATATTTAATTATTTAATGTTTAAAAATTATAAATAAAATACCATGATGTAGGAAATCATTTTATATATCTAATGAATATTTATAGTCGAAAGTATAGCATATATATCCCTTTTTAAAAATTGTTTTTCTAAAATATATATGCTTTTGTGAATTTTGTATTTACTTTAACTTCATTAATATAAAGTGTCATTATCACTTAAAAGTGGCCCCATGGGGTCCCAAGATCTACCCAAAGATGCCCATTTTCAATAATGTATCATCCAATAGAGTTAGGACACGTTTTAGGGTAATTTTGTATTGTTATAATATTATTTTTTACCGTTATTGACACGATTTACCCTTTAATCATGGTAAATAAAATATTTACTGAAGTAATTATTCAAAATGCCTAAAAATACAAGTTACCTATTAAAAAAATTTAAAACTCCTGATTCTAAATATGGAATCCATTTTTCTAAATTCAAAACATATTAGCGTTTGAAATTAAATAAAAATTAATTCCTGTTGTCGAAATAAAAAGCGTGTTTTTAGAAAATAATAACTATCAAAAGATTGACAATTTCTTATGTCCAGTTTAAATATGAAATTATGTCCAATGACCAAAATTGGATTAAATGGTAAAATTATAATCTAATTATACTTTAAAATCACTCAAATTCATAATATATCACTATTAATTATTTCAATTAAAAAAATTGTTTTTAATTAATTTTTTTTAATTTTCACTATTCATCAAAATATGAAAGTTATCAAAAAAGTACAAAAATTTCACCCTAAGATAATTTCGATATTATGAATCCTAAATTGAAGTCTATTTTAACAAATTAAAAACATATATGTTGCATTTATTAATTTAAAATTAATTCCCGCTATTAAAATCAAAAGGCGTATTTTTATGAAATGATAACTATCAAAAGTTTGACACTTGTTTATGTCCAATTTCAAAGAAAATTTACTTAAAATGACCATCAATAAATTATATTTTAAAAATATAATTTATTTATACTTCCAAATTATTAAAATTTATAATTTAACCATATAAATTATTTTTATTAAAAAAGTTGTTTTCAGTTAAAATATAGTATTTTTTACTATTCACCCAAATATGAAAGTCATCAGAAAAACACCAAAACATTATTGAAACTAAATTCATATGTCCCGATTCTAAATAAAAAGTTTATTTTTTCAAATTGAATATATAAAAGCTTCAAATATTGGATTTTAAAAGGTTTCTCCATTGAAAAGTGGTGAAATTACATTTTTTAAAAAATACTTATTTTATCCGAAAAAATGAATTTGTTATTAAATTATGTCTTAGAAACACATAATACAGATTCTAAAATTATAAGGACAATTTAAAATTTAAAATTTACTTAATAATATTCATAAATGCTTTTGAACGGCTAGTTTGGTAAGTCATGGAGCGCTTGAACTCAGTGTTGCGTAAATCAAACGCTATTGTATTTTTGAAAGAGAAGCGTACCATGGAAGCTTGAGGTGTTACACCGCCCCTCCCTACTACCCGGCCGGTCGAAGACGACCGGTTTGTCCGGCGCCAGTGGCCCACACAACGGACCGTTGTTCCTCCCACGCGGCACCTGCGGGGGCCACAGTTTCCTTTAGCCCGTCCAGCGGGTGGACGACCGGTTCGCCTGAAGAAGTGGTCCATGGAAGCATGCCAAAATTATGTTATAGCACAGAACCAAGATCTACTACCCGATAGGCTTTATCCGGCCGGTTTTTCCAACAAGCAGCTGGCATATACAGTCCGCACCTCCTCCTTGCGGTACCTGTGGGTGCCGCAGTTCAGCAGCCCGGTCAGAAATAGCTAGTTGGTTCTTCAGCCCAAGCGGCCCACGGTTACGGGCCGCGGTTTTCCACTACGCGGATGGTGCATGGCCACCGCCTCTGGTCACCACCGCCTTCGGTCACCATCACCTCCGGTCACCGCCACAAAAAATAATCAAGAACCAACAGAGGGTTGTCGGGCCGTGTTCGTTTGGCCCGCGCCCTCTACGTTAGGCGATATCAAATGGCCAAAGACAATCCAATGCATTCATCGAGAATGAGGTATAATTTTATTCATTTGAAACTATACAAAACCCCCTACCATTATTCCTATGTTTGATTGTCGTGTCGCAGAAAGTGAATCTGAATACAACGTCGATTCGTTGACGTCAGGGTGCGTCTGAGGAGGAAGCGTAGTTGACGTTCCTCGGGGGTGGTGTCTTCTCCCTTGATTTAGAGGAATAATAAAGGTAGATGGAATTATTTGTGGCATTTCCTTCATTCTTTCCCCAGTTTAAGAAGTGGAGAGGTTTCTTCACGTCATTCGAGTCATGGAGCGTTCTTCGCGTTCTTCATTGAGTGAGTATGTCCTTCTTCGTTGGAAGAACTCTCCCTTTCCAATTCTCCGAAAACTTCCCAACACAATAAGTTCCAAACCAAAATAATAGCTTAGTCTATTATTTTATCCTCATATGATTTTATAATTATTTTAAAAATTAGGGGAGCCAAAATTAATTGTTCATTAATTGAAATTGTGTTGGCACATTCATGTTAGGGGGTGGAATATAAAGAGTTTAAAATAAAAGAGGAGAGGTGGATAGTTATGTGTTGGGGGGGGGGGGGGGGGTTCAAGGATTTTAAGATAAGTTAAAGGGTTAGATGAATGTGTGGGACCCACAAAATATTATCCTCCCATGGGAGGTTATGTGGTTGTGGGCCCACCACCAACCTCCCTTTGGAGATAATAACCACCAACAAAATAAAATTGTGTAACACAACAATTTTATTTAATTTATTATGAATCCCAAAAATATAACTTCTACTCTCGACCAAACGCAACTGCGGTAATGGTATCCTTAAGCAAATACTAGCTCTGTGAGTTCATCGGTGTCCACAGATTTTAATTCTGAGCACCAGTTCAAAAGATAGAAATTCCTGCTCGTACGTCTATTGAATTTACCTAAAAAAACTTCAGAAAATTATTTCTGGCACACTGGGCCTTGGAATCAGGTGACATCAGAAACAACGGACTCTTAAAATTCCAAAGAATTTATGAAAAAAAATTTCCTTGAAGGGTTAGATGCACGTGTGGGCCCCACAGAATATTATCCTCCCATGGGAGGTTATGTGGTTGTGGGCCCACCACCAACCTCCCTTTGGAGATAATTACCACCAACAAAATAAAATTGTGTAACACAACAATTTTATTTAATTTATTATGAAACCCCAAAATATAACTTCTACTCTCGACCAAACGCAACTGCGGTAATGTTATCTTTAAGCAAATACTAGCTCTTTGAGTTCATCAGTGTCCACATATTTCAATTCCGAGCACTGGTTCAAAAGATAGAAATTCCGGCTCGTACATTTATTGAACTTACATAAAAAAACTTCAGAAAATTATTTCGGGCACACCGGGCCTTGGAATCAGGTGACGTCAGAAACTGCGGACTCTTAAAATTCCAAAGAATTTAAGAAAAAAAAATTCCTTGAAATTTATTGGACATTACAAAGGGTATATGATATGAACGATCCATGAAATTTATCATTGTACGGTAAGGATGATCATGTTGAGGAAGGATCATTAACAATGGATGGTGTGGGGATTATGAATAAAGGATTCTTGAAGTAAGAGGATCATCCTAGGGTGGGGAGGGATTATGTGGGGAATATTCCTGTAACATTCCCAAAGGATGAGGATCATCCCATGGTGGGGAAATTTTATAAGGGGTTTATGCATGCAATCTACATGAAGGAAGAAGATCATCCCATGATGGGGAAGGAGGTGTCATCCCATGACTATCTTATATAGTGAATTCTATGTTCATCACATAGGATAAGGCTATGGTTTTATGTAATGTAATGAGGATGTTATCTTTCATTTAATGTCATATGAATATGATGTTGTTCTAGTTAGTTTTACATCATGTAGCTTAAATTTTTTTTAAGATCTACATCCTGGGAGAAAATTTCCATGTAGAAGAGGAATATCTAGAATAAGGCCTCTATACTATTAAAATTCAATATTTTCACATAGTGATACCAACTTTAGAGATTATTCTAATACTAATCATGTAGCTTTAGGTACATCATGGAATGAACACTTCCCTAGAAGAGTATGAATCAAGGGTCCCAATGTTATGGTGGATATGATTAGAATAAAGAGGCATTAGAGAGCCTATTTATATGGGTAAAATGGAGAATAATGGTCAAGGTAATGATTGAAACAAGGCTGGTGACACAAGGGTTAGTGATACCAGTCACATGAGAATTTGGGGGTGTGTATTAACTAGTTATGGATGTGTATAGGGTCATTGGGCACTAAAATTTCTTGAAATGGTGTTGGTTGAAAGAATCCATCATAGAGAGTCCTGGTGTAGAGTTTTCGCAAAGGTTGGGGTTTTTGAAAGATAGAGGCTATGTGAATGGAATGGTTCTCATTATTTTTAATCTTTCATGAAACATGGTGGCCCTACCATAGAAGAAATCATGGTTCCTAGGGGCGATTTTCACTAAACATAATTGCATTGAAAAACACAATGAGACATATAGGGATTTATTTTTTCATAATGGATGAGGAGACTCATAGATGTTATATAAACTATGTACCTAAGTACTTTGGAACCCATGGTAATTTGTATAGAAAAATATAGATACCTTGGTAAATATATATCTTGTTTGGCTTGATAAGGATAGAGTTTTATGAATTCAGACCTTTGGGGGGGAATTTAAAAGGTTGTATCCCCTAAAAATTTGATCATGGGGACGTATTTAAAAGATAAATTGAAGAGAGGGACTTAGTTTCAAAAAAATATAGTGGTATTCAGGAAGGGTTCTGAATTTCATGAAGGAAGGGGTGTTCCACAAATATAATTATGTTGTGCGGAGGTTACCACCTCCACCTTTACATGACCAGGTGAGTTCTACGAATCATACATACATCATGTGGAGGTTACTGACTCAATAGATACATATATAGTGAGTTTTGTGTTCCTTTTCTATTCTTAAATATGTTAAACATCATGAACAAAACCACATTGGTGTATTTCATAGATTATTTGATCCATATTTTCTTCAAACTTGTCATGCCTTCTTTGACAACCCCTGTAATGTGTTTTTTTGTTTCAATAGTATAGAATAAACAAGGACTGTATCCATAAGGAGTATTTTATGGATGAATTAAATTGAAAAGTAAATACCCTAACCAATCAATAATTAAGACATGTTTATAAGTATTTATGGAAGTCGACACATGCTCTTTCCCATTATGGGAAATTTTTATATTATACCTTCATCGATGATGAAAACAAATGTGGGTGATATTTATTTTAAAAAATATTAAGGTTTTCATCACTTTTATCACATGGGGAGTCATTGTAGAAAAGGTTAATATAGTGAAACTAAAATTATTGATATCTAAAAGTTGTGGAGAATATGTTAGAAGATAGTTTTTGATATTCTATTAGAGGAAAGGCATTTGGTTTGAGAAGGTTATACCTAGAACACCATTATATAATGTTATTGTGAAGCATTTAAATCAAACCTTGGATGAGAGGGAATTATTCATGAGTTTTCATTCTATTTTCCCCAATGAGTTATGGATATATGTTGTAAACTATATGGAAGTTCATGTGAATCATGTTATTTTTTATCTATTGGGGTAGAATCATATAGAAAACTACATACTAGAGGAATGGTTGACATCTCACACTTGAAAGATTTTTGGAGTGTCTCCTATGTCCATATGTATTCTAGGGAATGGATTTTTTAAAAAAAAAGTGTATTATTTTTTATTTATCATCATATATTTTAATTTTATCTTTAATAAGGATATCCAATTGAATGACTAAGACTTAAAGGATGATGTAGTTGGGAATAAATAATTTATGAATGAGAATGTTCATCTAGAAATAATTCTACCAGTTCAGCATATTTTATGGAGTATGAAAGCTTTGTAGAAACAAAAAAATATTTGTGATGTTTTATATGGATGTTATACTCTATTAATATCACCAAGGATAGATGTACCAAAATTATTTACTACTAAAAAATACCCAAAAAATGCCCTAAAAAATTAAATCCTAGATGTAGTGCTTCTAGAAATATAGGACCGCCAAATTGGGTTAAGGTGGTATAACATGGAAAAGTGCTTATTGTAGTGGTTCAAAAGTAACATTAATTGAATTATCCTATAGAGGTTGAAGAAATAGAGATCTTGAAATTGATAGAAAGTCTCATTTAGTAATAATAGTGAGAGTTAGCGATAAAGGAGGAGATGGTCTTGTTACATGTTTCTGAAACATGGGATCTAATGAGACATCGTACATGGAGAAGTGATATATTGGAAAAGATAGAATATCTGTTAAAAGAATAATTTAAAATTAAGAAACATTTTAATAAAATTATTATTGTGTAAAACATTTAATAAATAAAAGGTGCGTATTTTAATGAAATTTTTTCTCCAATTTTTATATATTAGAAAATTCAGATGGTTCTTGGAATTATTTCTATAAAGCATTCAAATCATTTTGAGTTAGATATGAATATGAAATTATTATATAGTGATTTTACATGAAAATATTGATGTATCAACCATAAGTTATCATTTATAATGTATTTTAAGGATTGATGTGTTAGCTCAAATAGAGATTTTCTGAGGTAAAACAGGAACAAAGTCTATTTAACAAGATGTTTGATGCCTTTAGGGTGGAGAAATAATTCATCCCGAGTAATAAAAACCATTTTAATACCATAAGGAGTTCAATGATGTCAAATTCATTAGAAATATCTTTTATGGGTATGATTTTGTTATAGATGTTATGAAGAGAAGTCAAATTGAGGAGTTCATATATTTTTTGTTTGGAATTTTCAAGATGAATGAATTCATAGATGAAAACTGGATGGTAGGGATAAATATAACAAGGGGTATTAGGAATGTAGAAATTTATTCCCTTAGTGAAATTTTGTATGAATGTTCTTGTAATGATCCATAATAAGAGAATATAATCTTTTGATGACCCCTTGGATGAACACTTCATGTTATATAAAGAGAAATGATTAACAACCAAAGGTTAGGCTAATCATATTACAATGGATTCGTATGCATTTGTGATTTGAATATTTATATACTTCATAATATTACAAGGTTTGTAATTATGTATGTAGGGGGATTAATTTAATGGTTTATTGAGAATATAGGAAAGGACCATGAATATGTTATGAAGTGGATACTTTAGTACCTCAAATTTTTGGTTAACATTTCTCCATGTTTTTAAATTTATAATAAATTATAGTGATATATGGATTTATAATTTAGAAGAGATACATACATAGAGATAAGTACTGATTGATTTTCAATCACCATTGGAGGATCAATTGTGAGTTGGATATCTAGACATCATCTAATAGTTTTGTTCTCAATAATAAATATAGACTGTGTGAAAATCATAGAAGTTGATAATGACTTGATATGGATAAATAAAATTTTGTTGGATCTTATATGAAATAAAGGGTATAAAATTTTATTATATAATAGTTATAGATTGATACATCTTGTAATTAATACTATGTTTCACTCTAGAAAATACTTATATCCTTCTAATGCACCACTTCATCAGAATGTGGGTAGAGGAATTTTTTTTGGGGATAATAAATTTAAAGTAAATTTGAATATAGAGAATATGTTGTTGAAGGTATTATTATAGGAAATTATATGATAACTTTGTGTATCAATGGAAATTTAATGAATGAATGCATGGTGGTGGAAAATACTATGACAATGGAATAAATGAAGTATCCATATTTATATAAGTGCCTTGGAGGACATGATAAAGAATTAAAAATAGTCTTTATGTATGATATTTTTAGTCTTGGTTGTGAAAAATATTTTCTAGATAATTTTAATAATTTATATAATTATATAATTTTTAACCCATAATTTAGAAGTATATGTCGGAAAATATAGTGGAATTGGTATGTATGGAAATAGAAACAACAAAAAAACCTAATTTTCGCTGAATGTACAGAAGTGTATATGGATAAGGTATAGAAATAAGTACTTATCACTATGAGAAGTGGTGAATTAAGTTATTTAGGGAGATATTTCATGTGTTATTGGTTTATGTGATGGATATTTGTAAAGATTAGATAGTAATGGAACTAATAGAACTAGATGTCCACTACTGTGCTTGTTTTTTAATAGATGGGTTGGGTCACATGAAATGTAATTATTCTATTATGAATATTTCATTTGAGTTTATAGTAATGGTTGAATGGGATCCTAATATTTTTGATAGTATGATTTATACTTCCTTCATGTTCATCTTAAAAAACATATTACATTCCTCCCATGGTGTATGGAAAGTGTTAAACCACATTAATTCTCATGTAATTAATGTATGTTTTACCATGTGTATAAATTTTAATTAAATATAATGTATAATGGCCTTTCGTGGTATTTGGGTGATTCAGTGGATGACTTCTATTTACTACTTTTCTATTTGGATAAATCGAATCAAGTGTCATTAGGTTTTGGAATTAATAGAATTTATTCTGTATTTGATTTTACATAGGGGCATTCATACTGAAGGGCTTTAACATATCACATTCTATAATTTACTAATATTTTTGAAATAATCTATTACTAGTTAGATAAAATCAACTATTTTAACTCCAATATGACTATATCCTGTAAAAAATACTTCAAACATGATTTAAAATTGGTTTTTTGATAGATAGATTTCTAAAGAATGAATATATAACATGAGTTAAGTATACTATGTCCGCAAAAATGTGTATCAAATTTTTTTGTTTATAAATTTAGAGATAAGATGTGATTATAAAATATGAAATTAACATGAAATAAATCAATATGTATAAAGAAAAAGTGGTTGAAATATTGAAACAAAAATGTGTATTGTATTTGTGATGGCTAAATATTAATGAATCAAATGATATAAGAAATAAAAAATAAAAGAACCTGCATTCCATTACTAATATGTGATAAAAATCCTTAAATAAAATTTATATTTTGTTATTATTTGTGGAAATTTTAAAGCAATAGTGATGGAATAAGAGAAATAGATTATAAAATAAAATGTTTTATGGGAAATTTAGAAGGGAATGTATGAACTATTATGTTTCCAATGGTACAATCACCTTAAAAACATTATTTATAATGATTAAATTTTTATTGATCACTTTTTTGATAAATATACCATGAATTAAATAACTATCATAAGGTACAAAAATCATAAATATAAAAAAACTCAAATTCTTAGTAACCTAAATGGAGTACAATGAATGTGGTTAACTATATCCAAGTATGAGGTTCAAATGTAAAAAATTGGGTTCACTAAATTATAAATCCTAAACCAAACTATTTAAAAAAAATCACATATACATGGATTTAGGGGGAAAATTGTCCAATAAGATGAATTTATAATAACAACTATAGTATTTCAAGATTCCCACGTTGAATTTAGATAAAAATAGCCCCTACCCTAGACCTTGGAGGATTCCTTTGTTGAATTGGAATGTAATTAATTTGATTATTTTGGTGGGACATTTTAGTTCAATTTTGAGTTTTAATAAGTTTGATTTTAGTCCATAATCTTCTACTTTGCATTATCATTTGGCCTTCTCCTAAAAAGTCAAAATGATTCCATTTAAAGCCTCCCCTATTATAATTGTTCTTACTCTTGTAATTGGTCCATCAATTCCCTATAACAGTTCTAATGAATTATTGTGAATTGGGTCTTAAATTACTTATCTTGTATGTGATCTATCATCCATAAATATAATGTGAATAATTGTTTTTAATAACATAAATATAACATTAATAATAGATATTAACACATATATAATGTAAATAAAAAGTAAACATAAATAAATATAATCTTTATATAAAATAAATATAATTTAAATATAATATAAATACAAGATAATTATTTATTTTTTATTACTACTTTTTAATTATTATTAATAAATATTTCTTTCTAATTATTTGTATATATAAAAAATTATTATTATTTTATTATGAATTATCATTAATTTTTTGATTAATTACCATAAAAAATATTGTATTCCCATTGTATATTATTATTTACTGTTAACAGTTATTAATTATTTATTTTAAATTTATTATTATTAATTATTAATAATATGAAATATATCAATCAATAGTATATTTGAGTATTTATTAAATACTGACACAGACATATTTATTAATGTTTTGGTTTATTTTTTTCCTATATTATTTCTATAGGTATAATAATATAAAATAGGTTTTGTACCCAAATTTTTTTAAAAAATTTATTCATATATTTTTATAATTATATTATATCACTGAAAATAATTACTAATATATATAAAAAACATAATAAATAAGATAATCATATAAATAATTGATAATATTATATAAAATAAATATTAGATGATAAAAAACCATTGAAAGGAAAAATGAAAAAAAATATTTCTTTTAAAAAATAATGTAATTGAGGTTTAAGACCGTGATTTCATGAGCCTTCCTATAAATCAATAAATATTCCATGACCCCTCATCTAAAGTGTATTATATTGGTAATTGAATTGAGAAGTTATCTATTTCCTTAAATAAATAGTAAAATAATTTTATTATTTAGATAACTAGAACCTGCATAAAAAATATAATGGAGGCTTAATAAATAATTAAACTGTCATGGATGTTGTTACTAATTGAATAATAATTGTAGTTGTAACTTATTCATTACTTGAGGATGTTACTACCTCCATAAAATATTTTATACTGGGAAGAATTTTCTCATAAAACTCCAGGAATTGGGTGACTTCCATATTGTGATGATAATATAATAACAATTTCATACCTTAATGACCATCATATCATTTTATTTTTCTAAGAAGTAATTAATTTTTCCAATGATCTTTAATTTTCATTAATAGGATTTTTTTATATCTACAACATTATCTGTACTTCTTAAAGAATATCATTATTTTTATTTGATTAGATAAATTTGAAATGGGTCTTAGTTACAAGAATTTCTTGATGGGATTTTTCTCAAAGGATGATTTTTATCATTTCTGGTCATGCGAGTCATTGTTTTTTGTTGATGTTCCATTCTGGTGTTGAAGTTGATACCAAATTTAATTTTTTTATTTTTAGTCTCCAATTTTTCCTATCATATTGGTATTTTGAGTACTTTTTGTACATATGTTTATTCCACGTCTTCTATTCATAATTAAAAATCTCATTAATACACCAATAAATATTTATACAACCATAAAAAGGTCAATATGACCCATGATTGTCATAATAAGCATAATAGTTGGCCCCTAAAATCATTTATCTTCTAAAATATGGATTATTAATAGAGTGATTGTGTAAAATCTTTGCTAGAGGTATGTATTTTTTAAGATTTCTGATTTTTTTCTATAGGTTAAAGAGGCATTACAAGTCTCCTAGTAAATTTAAATTATTTTTAGCATTTCTTTATGAGAAATAGGATGGTCAATGGTATGACCTAATCCATTTTCTCTATTATTTTACTTGTGAACCACGAGAAGAGAATCCATTCCTAGAGATAGGCATTGCCTAAGGTGTGCCCAGTGGGTAGTCTCTCAATCCATGATAACCACAAATCCCCACCATGGGTGTGGTGGGGCCTTGGATAGACCAAAATTCCCAAGGGACTATGCCTATGGTGCGTTGAGGTGGGTGTGTCAGGTTTCTAGTGTGGTTTCAGCAAGGTCACCATGGGTGTGTGGGAACACCCACCATATCATGGTGTCTCCTTATTAGAAAAATTCATATGGCCAATTAGGCCAATCATTTTTTTCACAGGGTTTCTTTTATTTATGGAAACATTGTGGACATTTTAGAGGGGTATTTTAATGAAATTTACATCAATTTTGACATATATTAATCCCTTATTTTTCATTTTAGTTCTACTGTTTGGAATCAAATGGTTTTTGGAAGGATATTATCCACATTGATTGATATCATATTGGAATTTAATTTCTGTTTTTTTGGTTTTCATTGATTTTATCATGCTAGGAAATTGGTTCCTGGAGGCTGTATCTAGATTTCTTGGGTGCATATTTGGTGTGATTTAAGGTATGTGATATATTCTCTTATCCTACAAACTCATTCTTATAGAATGTTGATTCTAATATTTTAGAATTGATGTCAAGGGCCTACCCTATATTTGTTATATGTTTTCTTTCCTTCCGATTCAGGTTTAATTTGGTTTTTTCAATGAAAACACAAGTATGAGGTAGGTGGTTATAAACCTATCCTAATTTTTGTGAACAATTGTGATGTCCTAATCTAGGTTATACTCAATGGTGCCCCAAAGTTTGTGTTCCAGATGGCCTCAAGCACCCCCTACCTGTATGATAGCAGATTGTGACTAACAGTGGGAGCCCAGGGTGTGTCCTTGTAGAGACAATTCCTTCATTTTAGAGTGGAGGATAACAGATAAATAGAAGAAGAATGTATAAATATATGGAAGAGAGGAAAGAGATACAATAAAAATTATAGAAGTAACCTACCATAGAGGAAGCATGATAACAATGTATAACTCATTGAAAGTAGAAATAAACATATGAGAAATAAATAATAATCAGAATATGGAAACTAAATCATATACAAAATTCTGATACTGGATGTCATGTCTCTTTAAATTATAGATACATAGATAAAAAGTATTAATTAATACATTCTATAAAAAAGAATAAAAATGGAGCCAAGAATTGTAAAACATTTTGAGTGCAAGCTTGGCCATCTTCTACCAAGCTACATGCAAGTGAAAACAATCGAGATAAGAGGTCTAAAGAAATATTCTTCCCCTTATCAACACCTGTATAAATATAATATTCATTGGTTCCATTGATAGACCAGATATTGTGATAGATAAATCTCAGTAGGCCACCACCAATGGAATCTATAAAAATTCAGTCTGCGAATATAAACTGATATAGTATTCATATATATGTACATAATGTTATTCTATAATGATAATTGATACCTTCTTCAGCCACTACAGGTAATTTTTATTAACATGTAACCATTTAATTAGTTCATTTGAGTGCATTTTATATCAATGAGTCATGTGATGTGTTACAAAACAGAAAAATTCACAATTTATCAATTATAATAGATCCAATGTGTGACAAGGTATCCTATAATGATGATAGTAATGGAAGATGATCCATGTAAATAACCTAGGAATCCTCGACCTCAGGGTCAATCCAACATAGTAAAAACATGAAACCTGTCTATAAGGGGTGTGAGTGTAATCCAAGGTTCATCGACCAAGTAATTCCACTGTAAATAGTTCATACTGAGTCCAATGATCTTGTAAAAGTTGAAATGGCCTAATCATGACAGGGACCAATGTGGTAAATCCATGGTTCCATGTGTCCAATGATTTTAATATAGATCCAAGGAGTATATTGAAGGCATCATAATATTAGGAAGGTAGTGTAGGATTCCTATGGTGTCTTGTTGAAAATCCACTAGTAGATAAAGAGCATGTTTAAAGGTGGGTATCTCCCTTGGAAACCATATCCTTAAATGAAAATGGAATCCTTTGAGTGATCAATGCATTCCCTCCGAAATCCAAGGACAGATCAATTCTGAACACTCCCCTTAAGATAAAGATGTCGATATGAAATAGGTACCTTATACTTAATTCATTAATTAATTTAATACACATAATTCTTATGTATTTTAATAAGTCAATCGGTTCATTCAATTATGTTTCATTATTTTGACAATGTATATCAAGGACATGAAACCATTTAGAACATTGATTTCATTTTCAATTATTAGGTTTATCCCTTTACCTTTCATAATCGTGACAAGGGGGCTATAGATATGAAACTAATATCATTTACATTATATCATTTAATAAGTCTAGTTGATATATAAAATATAATTTCCATGTACATTTCAAAGCACCAATAATTAATTAGGAACACTTACCTTAGAATTGAAAACTAATAACCATAAATGTAATGGATATTTAAAACTAATTAATTTAATTTAACTACTTTTCTAATCGATGAAAAGTCATAAAAAATGTGAATATCGGCATTGATAGTCATAACATGCTACTAAAAGAATAATAATGAGCATACAATACATGCAGTGAAGGATATTGTGGTTCCATCATCCAATTGCATGAAAAAAAATTATGAACAAGGATGTATAATACAAGAATGATGATTATAATCATGTAATTTTAATTTAATAGTAAAATCCTAATGAAATAATTATGCGCACAATGATAACAATTTATAAAATAACGGGACTTGAGGGATGAGTCATAGATGGAATACTTCGATCTAATAGCACTCTCTCTGGATAGTATCGAGCTTTATTATGGCCAAAATTGGAATAAATTTGAATAATAGGTCAGTGACAAAAAAATAGGTCATATGATCTTATATCAAGATAGTATTTCAAATATAAATACAAATGAGGAATTGGAAAATATTAGTAGATTAATTTCCAATTCTCTTTCAATGAGGAAAACAAGGATTGAATCATAATCCAGATTAAGAACCCTGATCAAAACCTATGCAGTGGGGAGGATATGACCATTAAAGAGAGAAAATGGATTCTATGTCCAATAGAAGATTGAAATAAGAATGTGGGTAAGAGTTTAATTCATTTAGGGTATTTTTGTAATTTTACCCATGAACAAAAGGGGAACACAATTATCCAAACCCTGCACCAACTGTGCTTGGATCACTGTTTAAGGAGAGTACCCACATAGTTAGGTTGCACAATTAGGGAAACCATGCACAAATATACAATTCACCTCTTCTAAAAAGTGGAGAAAATTTTCATAGGTATGCTTCCCTAGGAACACAGTTATGGCATACCAAGCACCATGCTTTCCCACTAAAAATTCCACCCACATTTAGGGGAAACTACGAAGACTAGCTCTCATGTTTCTACTAACCATGTGGAGTAGTTCTCTTCTCCAATAATTGGGGTTTGAAGCTTCGAACAAGAACTAGACACACTTGAAACCTTTATGAACACATCAGGAATCAATATAAGATAATAAATGAATTAAACTAAATTTTAATGGATCCATACCTCATAGAAAATAAAGGTTCTTACAGTCTTTTCCCCTTAAAGGAAATCATCCCCTAGTTCTCCTTCCAAAGGAAGTTAAACATTAGTTGAGAACAACTCTTGCTAATGGGTACATACAATAGCCTTCTGCTCCTAAGACTTATCCGGTACATGGTTATACTACCATATCACACAACCTAAATGAACATACCGGCCTTATATAGAATTTGTGCCTTAGTCAATGATGAATATAGGATAATCCTCAAACGATGCATTATCAAATAAATAACTTTTCTTGGTATCAAAAGTATGAGACAAGTAATCATTATAGTGGAGAAGGTATGAAATGAGTAAGATGACATGCATAGCGTAGAGCCTATGATATAATATCCAATGATAGTCTACTAGCCCAAATCTATCCAATTTTTTAGATGGCCCAATATCGAAAGGCCACACATACCCTTACCATTGTATCTATATTTGAACAATATTGGGAAATACCCGAATAAAAAACATTATTCCCAACATCAAAATCTAGAGGTCTTCAGGGATTATAGGCATACGATTTCAATCCAGACTGAATAGTAGGTTTACTCTTTATGATCAACTAAACCTACTACAAAGTCTCCTGAATGAGATGAGAACCGAGTTGCACTACCTTTACAGCCCCTAACGAGCACATTGGTGAATGAAATGGCCTACAATATAAGGTTAGAGAATGATCCTTCTAGATTATCTCCAGAAATATATTATTTTAGGTGAACTCAATGAGAGGGATATACTTATCCAAATAATCTCTAAAATTGAGGGCACATGCTCGAGTCATTCCCTCTAACATTGTATCATTCACTCTAATAGGCCTTTAGTCTGATGGTGAAAAGTTGTGTTCATAAGCCATTATTTACCCATAGCTCTCTCAAACCCTATAAGAAGCTCTATGTAAAAAAAGTGTCCCTATATGAAATGAATGTATGACGGATCCCATGTAGATGTATGATCACAAGGACACCGATTATTCTTTGTTTATCAATGGATAATTTCTCTTAGATAGTAAGGAAGTGGGATAAAATCATTAGTTGATCCATTGTAAACAAAATCACATCACTAAATTGAGGAGACCTCGATATTCTAACTACAAAATCTATAACAACATCTTACCATTTCCATTCTGGGACTTGAATAGGGTGTAGCAATCTATAATTCCACTGGTGGTCCTCTTTATTTTGTGGATAGGTGGAACACCAAGTGATAAAAGATTTTACCTACAGTTTCATCCGAAACCACAAATAATGGCATCACATATGCCAATACATATTGGATATTCCTAGATGAACTATCCACTAAGAATTTTGGGAATCTGGAATCAGTTCCTCTATATTATATTTAGGAACCTAGGAAAACCCATGTACACATAGGATGTCATCTCCATCCATGGATGAATCCTAATGTGGGGCCTCCCAAAAATATTCTCCCATAAGAACCAAGACTTCACGATTAGAAAAATATATACTCTACATACTATCAAAGAAGGGAGGGTTAACTATCAAGGCTATAATATCAGACTAATCATGACTCTAAGGAAACTCTATGTATAGCTCATTAAATTATTCCATCAATTTCAATTCATCAATAGATTCTTGTACTTATTGTGCCATAGTTTTTTCATCTTAATGCATCATCTACTACATTTCCCATTACATGGACATAAGAAAGCTCAATGTTGATGGAATGGCGGTATTCAACCCATCATCACCTTCTATTATTCAGGTAACACCGTGAAAAGATATATTTTAGGCTCTTGTGGTATTTACACACAACAAATCACTCCTCCATCAGATAGTGCCTCTAGTAGTGCACGTCTTGGACAACAACTGCCAGCTTGAGGTTGTACATTAACTGGTTTCTCTCATGGGGAACTCAACTAATGAGATCTATATGCAATGACTATATCCTCCTATATCAGAATTGAATATAGTAAAAGTCCTAATGCATCATAGAATATGATATATCCTCTTCCAGGCTCTAGAATAATCTGAATAGTTGCTGAAATAAGCTCTTCTTTCAACACTTAAGAAAGGTTTATTTGCATGCTTCTGACCACATGAACAAAACACAAATTATTGAAAACTAATAAGAGTTGAAAAATATTGTGAAAATTATTATATGAAATTCCTATAATATATATCCAACCCCAATAATCTATTTATATTAAACACATTCATGGGGCACTCATTGGAAACCATCGTACACACCTTCTATTGGTCAAAAGATACTTCTGATTCTAAAATAATTTGGCCCAATATATAAACATTTTTGATCTAGAAGTGGTACTTATCATGATTCATATATATATGATTCTATCTCAGTGTATTAAACAAAATAACATGATTTATTTCATTGTCTCTACGAGTATGAGAATACACCAAGAAGGCATTCAAAAATACAATAACAAAATATTCTCTATAAAGATGGAAAATCATATTCATCAAATATATGAAAATGGGGGGCATGTTAATAAGACCTAATAGGATCAATATATGCTCATATAAAACAAAATTACTATGGGATGATGTAATTTTTTTTGTCTGAAGGCTTGGCTCCTGCCTGATGATAACATGATCTTAGATTGATCTTTGAGAATACCCTTTCTCATCAGAGCTAGTCAAAGAGATCATCGATTCTAGGTAGTACATACTAGTTCCTAACTATAATATTTTATAAATATTGGTAATACACACATTAGTAAAGGGTCATATCTTTTAACGTTGAGAAAATCATGGTTGAACCCCAATATGAAGTATTTGGTCAGTTAAAACCATTTGACTCTAGCTACACAAACTATATCTTGTGATCCTAGATCTCATTAAGTTACATTCTATATAGATGAATGGACACTAGAGATACTATTAGAATGAGATCTATTGTTAACTATACCTATATCATATAAGATATGCTAGAAAAAACATCGGGAAAGAAATCCCTAAAATGATCTTCTATAGGAGGTGAATTTTCGAAATGTACTCCCTGCTTAAGAGACTAGAAATCTACCCTATCACTCCACCCTGACCATGATTCTATTTAATATATCTACCATCCTGGACATCCCAATCACCCTTGTAGGGAGAGTTACTACCCCCTGCTGATGTAAAATACACACTTCTGTGATAGAATTCCATATAGGCATGATATGGAACCAACCAATACATTATGATAATGACATAAAAATCAATCTTATAGATTATGAAGAGTTCCCATAATAAGGAACAACTACCTACCTCAAGGGGAATTTCCCAACATTGGAGTATTCCCTCTGACCACACTTACAAAGATGTATCTAGGGTCATCCCACCACAGTATTACTGAATTTGCATCACCAAGCATTCCATGGTCAATAATGAGACAAAGCAGTGAAAAAAACATAATTCAAATAAGGAATATACAATAGTAGAGGATACTCAAATAATACCTCATAATGTAGATGGGCCTTCACTTTAATCCCAGGTATTTGTTGTAAAGCAAGCATCTAGAAAATTATGCATCCATGTGCTATAGTTGGACTTCCTGGAGCAGGTCCTATCTACTAGATATGATGATCATAAGTATATAAACTTTATAAAAAAACTCCTCTTAAGGCTTCCATGATTGTGCTCATCCAAATCCCTTCCTAACATGAAAAAACTGACTCTACCCCAAAGGTTGTTCTGTTGCAAGAGACTCTTCCATTGGAAGCATATAAAATGGTCTGTTAAAATCATTGAAGATGCACCATACAACCACAATATCGACACTCAAGAGGATATCAATCACATTGAAGATTTATATTCCCCTATAGTCTGTAATGATATCATATAATGGAGCTTCCAGTGAAGATACTATGGATACCACTGCTCTGACATTAAACATCAAGGGTACAAAGCCAACTACTAGAAGAACCACTATAATGGCTCAACACTAAAACTCAATGCCAAGAACTATCAC
Source organism: Viscum album (assembly GCA_963277665.1). Lineage (NCBI taxonomy): Eukaryota > Viridiplantae > Streptophyta > Magnoliopsida > Santalales > Viscaceae > Viscum > Viscum album. The sequence continues at coordinate 472,545,948 of OY728132.1, forward strand.
CTTACCATAGGCTACACTCGCTGATAATTTCATGAATAATGATATCGGAAAAGGTAGGAAGGATAAATACATTCATTTATGTGTAGATGGCATAACTAAGTGCATCATCGAAGCATCTAGCACGTGATAGGTCATCATCGGATGGAAGCGGTTAAAAACACTAAAAATATGTAAAGTACACTAAATAGTACATAAATAAAATAACACCCTAATTTAGTTTCTTTAAAAATATCTCTTAGTTAGCACTCCATTTTTATGAAAGAAGTAATCATAGAAAGAAATTTGATAATCATCCCAGACCATGCCCCGATGATGACCAACCAGGGTAATAACTTCCCACCAACGCTTGGATGAATCACGTAACATATAGGTGGAAATATTTAATATCTTATATATAAGAATATAATGATGATATAAGATATATAAGGTTTCCTCCATCCAAGACTCAATATCTTGAGGGATTTCGTCACTCGAAAAGATGGGAGGATGGTGCTGTTGGAACTCACAAGTCAAATCATCCATAGTAGGTGAATGTTTTGGACCACACTATATAGACTACATCACACATATAAAACCCTCATGAAGCTATATGTCAGTTCCCATATTTGGTATAAAAGTTGTCTCATTAGGTGGCACTATTTTATGAATTAAGGTGGCTTAGGTCCCACCACCTCTAGAGCGTTCTCATAGCCACCCATGTATAAAAAGACATGATGATTTTATAGTGGAATATCTATAAAAATTCCATGCACACACCTCAGATCTAATTTAGGAGATAGATACAGTAGTGTAAGCAGAAAATAATCACTAGGGGTCACTGCCAATGGTATTACCCCAACTACCCACTTAGAAGACTATGGAATTTATAAGTGTTCATGTTTAATTTACAAGGGTTTCTTTAGGTGAATGATCAATATTATTTTTCCTCTTCAGTAATGGACACCCTTTTATTTTATAAATCATGTTTCAATTTAATTTTTTGTATTTATTTATATGCACATATCATGGTTTGATTTAGATTGATCACCATTCCTAGTGAATACGGGCCCATACACCATAACAATAAAATTTAAAACCTTTTAATTTCTACTTAACCCTGTAAAAATTTTGTCTCTAGATGTCATGGGTGGTATATGATGGTTAGACTCAATTAACCACTCATTCCAATCCACGAGAGGCCATACACTTCATGAATAGATACTAAAAATCACTCAATCACAACCAATGTGTAGCTTATGTAACTAGAGTCACATAGCTGACATGGGTGTAACCTGGATACATAAGATGAAATGATCATTTCAATATAGTAAAAACTATTCATATTGATGTTGAAACATTAAATAACCAACTCTCTACCCTATTTTAAAATTTTATCAACACAAGAATATTTGAAAATCATGGATCACTCAAAAATCTCTGGCAATATAGGAAAATTCAAGTAATGAAATGCACCTATATGGCCTGAGATATGCATGAAATGTATTTTCTAGGTTCCTATAATGATGCCTGAATGATTCTTACTTTCCATCATCTCATTAAGAATGCGATAACAAATATATACTCAATAATAATAATAATAATAATAATAATAATAATAATAATAATAATAATAATAATAATAATTACCATCACATGTCATGTGCAACACCCAATGGTGAAAGGATGCCAACTGTAATTGGTGTAAAGAAGTAAAATAATTTCCAATTCCCAATAACATGGTATTTACCCTAATCATGCGTAATCTATTTCCTAGAATGAGTTATAAATAAGTTCCAAGAATTCCTAATCTCTTGTGTACCTTTAAAAATAGATAATGATGAAATGAAAATTCTTTGATAGCACATTGTGACATCCCAACCCAGGTGTCTCTAAAAGTTTCCCCAAATATTATAATCCACATGGCCTCAATAATACCTCCATACACTAGCGGCTAGTGAATAGAAGTGAAGTAATTATGTATATTTTTAGGGATACCATGAACTCATGTTAGAGTGGATCACATCAAATAAGTAATAATATATTAATAGATGAAGAATATGTAAAGATATGGAACAATAGAAACAAATACATTAAATATTGAACTTGTAACCCGCTATATAAGAAGAATGATATCAATGAACAAATCAATTGAAGAAGAAAAAAACATCCAAAAATAAATAATAATTTCAAGCTGGAAAATGAATCACATTCAAAATTCTAATAAAATATTTTATGTATTTATAAAGAATTAAAAAAATATATAATTCATCATACAATTCATGTTATAAAAAAGAATAAAAAAGAATAGGAAAAATATCTAGAATCTAAAACATTGGATCAATCATCTGCTACCAAGCTCCATTGTAATGAAACCAATCATGATCAAGTTCCCATATCAAAATGTTTCTCCTTATCAACACCTACATACATATAATCTTCCCAGATACCATCAACCGCCCAGATAGGGTGTCAGATAATTCTTAGTAGGCCACCACCAATGAAGTCTATAGAGATACAGTCTATGAATACAATCCAAAATAGTGTGTAGTTATATAAATAAATATATATATATATATATCAGGGTTACAATAATAAGCAATACATACTTCAGCCGCAAATGGTAATGTCTCCTAACATGTAATAATATAATTAGTTCATTTAATCTTAGTTTATGTATACGAGTATCCTGAGGTGTGACAATTCTGAATACTTTTCATAATAATAATAATAAATATTTGAAGGTGTGACAAGGAATCGTATAATGAGGATAACAATGAATGAGGATCCATGGTATTAACCTAGGAATCCATGACCATATGTATTTATCTATCTTAATATTAATATAAATCTTGACTATAAAAGGTCTGAGTGTAATCTATGGTTCATCACCCAAGTAATTCCACAGTAAATATTTATAACTGAGTCTAAGGACCTCATCCAAGGTAAAATTTTCTAAACATTACTAGGCCCAATGGGCTGAATACATGGAACCACATGTTCAAGGATGTCATGATAGATCAAAGAAGTGTATCTAGGACATCCTAATAACTAGAAGATAGTGGATGGATCCTATAGTGTCATGTCAGGCATCCACTATTATAAAAGGTCCCTGTTCCAAGATAAGTATCATCCTTGGAAACTAGATCCTTGAATCAGAATGACGTCCTCTGAGTTCTCAACATTTTCCCTTGGGAATACAAGGCTGACTCTAGTCTGAACACTCTTATAAAGATAAAGAGGTATATATACAAAAGAAATCTTATGCATAATTCATTCATTAATGAAGACTATGTAATACTAATTCCTTTTAATAATTTAATTGGTTCATTCAATTAACTTTCATTAGTGTGAAAACGATCATCAGGGACATACAACCATTTTACACATGATTTTATATCCAATTAGTAGGTTCATTTTTTTTACATTTCATAATCCTAAAAAGAAGGGATAAGGATATACGTCCAATATCAATAACATCATATTATTTAAAAATCCCAAGTGATATATATATAATATAATTTCCATTTACATTTCTAATTTTTAATAATTATTTTGAAACACCTACCATAGAAGGGTTAAGTGATAACTATACATGTTCAAGAAAATTAAAACTCATTCATTTAATTAAAACACTTAACATATCAACAGAAAGTCATAGAACACCCAAACACTGGTGCAAATAGCAATAAGAAGCTACTACATGAATAGTGAATAGAATACCCTACATAGGGTGAATGACATTGCAGTTCCATCCTTCAAAAACATGGAAACACTACAAATAATGTTATATAATAGTAGGATGATGAATAAACTAAATAAATATTAATTTAATAGGAAATGCCTAATTAAATCATTATACAATGTGGAAATATTATAAAATGGGGAGACCTGAGGGATGATTCATAGACAACGTACCTCGGGCCTATAATATTCCTTATATAGTATCATACTTTATATTTGCCTATATCAGAATAAATTTAATGAAAATATCAACACCCAGAAACTAGGGCACATGAGTATGAGTCAATAAATCATCATCAAGAAATTGATAAATAATGAATGGTGAAAGATGAATAGAGTTATTACTGATTACATCCAATGAGATGAATGAGAATTGAATCCGACTCCATATGATGGAATGTAATCAAAACCATTGAAGAGGGGAGGCAAATATGATCTGGGGGAGAAAATGGAGATCTATCTACTTAAAGAGAGAAATAAGAAAGGGGGAATTCTTATAAGTCATTAATGATATTTAAATAATTTTACCCAATAAAAACATTGCAACATAGGTTTTCTATATAGTTGGCCAAACCATGAGGCAATGCTTCTTAACAAACTGTCTATGTTGGGTACCAACACAATTATGCTACATAGTTATGGAAACCATGCACCAACCATGAAAATCATCTCTACTAAAAATTGTAGGCAATTTTCTTGGGCATTTGACCTAGGGTACATGGATAGGGAAGTCTGTATGCATTGCTTGTTCTCGAGACATGCCCCACATGATTAGGGGATATATGAATGACTGGATCACAGGGTTTCTACTAACCATGTGATATAGTTTTTTGTCACAAGCTAGGGTTTCATGCTTTGAGTATGCCCCCACAAACCCCCAAAACCCATAAGATCCCCAAGGGAATCCATATTAGATAAACAAGAATGAGATCAAAATTTAATGGATCCATTCAACTTATAAAAACTGAGGTTCATACAACAACATGATATCTAATTTTTTTAACATGTTCTCTAAAGGTTAATTGGAATGATTCTTGATTTTCATGATATGCACACGTGAATGGTTTTTCATAAAATATGGTTCAACCCCGTATTTTGGTAAAATAATTTTTTTACAAAGAACTATAAATTTTTTTATGAATTCGGTTTTCAAAGAATTATTTTTTTAAAAGAAATGGCTTTTTGGAAATTATTTGTGAATTTATATGAGCCCATTGAAATGTTTTTACATATGTAGACAAAAAAAATGACCTTTCCTGGTAGTTTTATTGGTATTTTGCACATGTTTAAATAGTTGATAGATGATGCACAAAGATTTATAAAAGCACCACACATTTTGCGAGGTGGGAATCATTTTATAGTGATTTTTGTGTAGTGGTTTTTTATTTCATGGTGGTTTTTTTGTATTTAATTTTTTTATTTATGTAATTAATGAATTTACATTTACTTATTTCAGTAATTAAGTATTCATTTTTTTATTTTTTTTAATATCATTTATTATTATTATTATAGTTATTATTTATTTATTCGTATTATTCGTATTTAGTAATTTTTTATAATATTTATTATTTATACACTATTACATACTATTTATCATACTATACATGAATATTCCATGCATGTCACCCATAAATATAGAAAATTTATGTGTTGTCAGAGATTTGAACCCCTCACCTCTTGGATATACTGCAATGACTCTACCACTTTAGCAGACTCTTCATCTCATGAGTAAACAATATGCAATATAGTAATACATATACAAATAAAAAATAAACAATGAAATTAAATAATAAAAAAATAATTGATATATAATTAATATATAATAAATAAATAAGTAATAAATAATAGATAATAAATAATAGATAATATATATATAATAAATATCTAATATATAAATAATTAAAAAATAAAAAATAAAAAACAAATAATAAATAATAATAATAAAATAATAATAATAAAATAATAATAATAAATATATAATAAATAACATACAAATAACTAAGAAATAAATCATACATAAATAACAAGTAATAAATAATAAATAATAAATAATAAATAATTTAGAAAATATTAAGTATATAATAAATATATAATAAAAAATATTAAATAAAAACCAAATAAATAATTATTAAATAAATAAAAAAAAATCAATAATGAAAAAAATAAATAAAATAAATATATAATAAATGAATAATAAACACTAATAAATGATAATAAATAATAAATAATAAAAAATAAAAAATAAAAAATAAAAAATAAAAAATGAATAATAAATAAATAAATAATAAATAAACAATGAACGAAAAATAAATTTGAAATAAATAACTAGTAAATAATAAATAAATGTTAAATTGTATTTGACTATAATTTATTAATAAAAATAAATCAATAATAAAATTAGTAATAAATAATTTTTAATATAATATTGAAAAAAATAATAACATAAAAAATAATAAAATAATAAATGGATATCAATATCTATTAATATATAGAAATGTTACAAATTTACATATATATACATACACACACATTTATGTTACATAAATATATATGAACATGCTCAGATAAATAAATGTATATTAATATTAATATAATTATATTTTTATATATAAAGAGAAGTAAATATATTTATATATATATTTAAACCTATATGATATAAAAATATATAAACATTAATATTTATAAATATTTACAAATTTATATAAATATACAGAAATTCTTATATATATAAATGTATTGATTTACATATTTTAGAATATATGTATAAATGTATATTTTTTTTATTGAGAAACACATGTTTATATATAAACATTAGTTGTATATGTATATATATATATATAAATTAATGCATTTTTATAAAGACAATAAAATTGATAATTATATATTTTAAATGAATTGAATAAAAAATATTTATATTCATATTATTTATATGTGTAGAAATACATTTCTATGTAAATATGTATTTATACAAGAGATTTATTATAAGTAAATATAGGAAAATATGAATATAATCTATTATAAATAAAACTGAATTGTAAAAATGAAAAACATTTAATACCATTATATCAATATGAATGTAATCACTGAGAAGAAATTCACCCCCCCCTGAAAAAAGATAATAATACCTCCTTAAATGAGGATAAAATTACATTGAATGTTATGAAATTAGCCTACACCGACTAAAAAACTAGTTCTGGATTCTATAAAGGACTCTTTTGACATTGAAAAAAATAATGGCTGTGGTTTTCCCACATGATTTTGGCATAGATATCATCAAAGGCTTTTATTTGATATCTGGTAAGCCCAAACATACTCCAAGATCAAAATTTATGGTTGTTTTAAGTTGAAGTTTGATTTACTACTTTAATTGAAACTATAATTTTTTTAATTTTTTAATTATGAATAAATCTAATCTAATGTGGTTCTAAGAAATTTCATAATAATATATTTTATTGGGTGTGGATCTAAAATGGACAGATGGATTGAAAGTCATGGTTTATTGATTACCAAATATGAATTTCAACTTATTAAACATTTGTTATAAGGTTAAAATTATTATTAACTAATAATTATAAATATTTATTAATTAAAAAATTATAATTAATTAAAATTACAAATAATTAACAATATATTATAATAAATAATAAATAATAAATTATAAACAAATATATTTTTTATTTATTTCCATTAATTTAACTGTAGTTTTTTAAAACAACCTTTTTATCCCATTGGGTTTTACAAAATCTCTGCTAAAAAAAGTATTTTTTATTGAAAAAACAAAAACTGTAAATTATATTTTAAATTAAACTTATTTTGGTTTTAACAAACACAACTAAAAAATCACTGCTAATGTTTTTGGGAAATCATTTATCGTGGTATTTGAAACCGCTGAAAAAAAACAATTTCTAAATTCTTTTTTTCATTAGGTAGAACATGGGATCCTTGGGTACATAGGATGAGGTTTTAGTATTGGGCATTTTCTTTGTCACTATCTTGGGGTTAATTTATGGTGTGTTCCTCTACTCTATAGTCCTTTTTGTTCTAGGTAACTGATATCATGACACCATAGGGGTTCATTTTTACGGTGTTCCTCTATACTCTAGGCTCTGTTGTTCTAGGGATATTTATATTGCACTAATTCTAGACCTGACTATTGAGGTGTGAAATACCTATGTAGCTCATACCTTTATTATCCTAGGGGTGATCTCTATTGTTATTTAATTTTTTTCATTGGTTCAGATATGGATAAATGATTCATACTTCGATAGATGTTTTATTTCCAAATGTGCATTCAAATATGTTATATGTAATCTGTTTAGAAACTATAGAATTTTTTTACCATCCTTTAGATATAAATGTGAAATATGTTTTATTGTGAAATTTAAACATATATATAGCATATTAGGATCATTTTACTGATACTTACAGTAGAATTATTATGTGGGATCTAACTAGGCATGTTTTTCCCACACCATGCACACTCCCTTGGGGGTACGTTGACCTTGTTTTTTATGATGAATGAATGGTAAAGGTTTTGTAGTGATGTGGAACATTTTTATGTCAGCTGAGCATGGGTAGTTAGTGGTGAGATGATGGGATGTTTTTGTTGTATCATGTAGAGTTTATTTCATTAATCTGAACTGCATTTGTTTTTATTCATGTTCATACACCTTTGTTTTAGTTTGTGACGTTTTTTTATCCCTACCACTATTGGTTTTTGGTTATATAATATTTTATTTCCTATTTTTAATCACAATATGTTTTCAATGTATCTTAGTTTAGGTTGGGTAAAATTTTTCATCTATTTTTCATTGGATTCATGGGTTCTAATTACTAGCCTGTAGAGATTGATAAAACCCTTAGGGTCTTGTTGTTGTCCTGTTTAGAGCCTAGTTGGATGGGTTTTCTGGGAAATGTTGGGTACATTTTTAATCAAATGGGGTCGAAACTAATGTTTTCATATCTTGGGAATTTTGCTAGATTGGGAATATGATTGTTAAGACATAAGGTGTATTTTTAGAGATAGTTCATGGAAATATCTCATCCAAATGATCTTTATGTCACCACTAGATATTGGCCTTTGTTTCTACTCTGAAGGATTTTGATCTATATATTGATTTCCAGTCATGTTTTTTTGGTGTAAATTGATTTTTTTATTTCTCATCCTCCTTTATTTTTTGGTACGTATAATCATTCCTCTAATATGTATTCTAGGTATTACTCATAAAATTGAAACACAAAATGCTTCTAATGGGAATCCTCTTATTGATCAGTATCACATCAAGGCTGTCATGTGGGAATTTCATGTCGTGGATCAGAACGTGTATCCCATTCAAGGAAAAGATAAATATGTGAAATAAGGAGACAAGGGATACAATGATCAAGTGTAAGAGTTCTTATGCTATATGTATATATCCTTTAAGGGTATTAATTAAACTCATGAAGTGGAGGAATAAATTTTCAAAATCAATTATGTATTTGATTTCTAGGAGGCAACAGAATATATATGGTGATGTGTATGATGTTTAAAATCGATGGTAAAAGAATGAGGTGGTGATACTCTATGGTTCATATGAATCAGTATATATTCATAGAGTAGGTTGACATAAATAAAATCATTTTATTATATTTATTCAAAAAATCTAAGATTATTTATACATCAATAGAGGTTATATCCTTTTAGTAGGGAGATTATTTTGTGATAGAGTATATCAACTATTTTGTTGAGTTAGTTTATTTTAATCTTAAGGTGTATATGAATGATAAGATAAATTCCCCAAATTACCTATAAGTATTGATACTTGATATTTTCATTTATGTGTATATGAGTATTTTGAACACCTACTATAAGATGGCCAACATAATTATAATGAAAAAAATTGATTTAGTGGGAAAATTAGGCTTGTTTGGGCTTCCCCTTCCACATAGTAGCAATTATAGTTTCACCAATGGGAAGAAGAGGAAGTGTTATGGAAAATATAGAAGTAGTAAGGATATATAATTTCAATAATATCATTATTCCCTATCATCCATGACTTGTATTGTGACCTTTACCTTCTACTAGTGTGGAATGGTAGGAAAAACCAATGATATTTTATCACACCTTCGAATACTTGAAATGCATTTGGTTAATGAGGTCATCCTTGCAGATTATTCCAGGATCTATCTACACCTCAATAGGGTTATATATTTTAAACTTCAAATTGAACTATGATATATTAATAAAAATTAATGTAAATAAGGATCTTTCCACATGGATCCAGAGTGAATTAATTTCACACAATGGAGGAGATACCGACATATGTTGATGTGAGACCAACTATAGTGATATGTACTATTATTGTAGCATATAATATAATTTTTTTGATACTAGTTCCTCAAATTATTTTACATATTCCCATTTATATTGTCTTGAAACATATTATACATCCCATATAATATGTTATATACCTGTCTATACCTCTTTGAAAGAAGGTGTTGAGGCTTTATTTTCCTTTGTTCTCTCTTTAAATTGTTTATATTGAGTTAGTTTGGTAATTTATACTTCATGATGTAAAATATTCTTGATGTTATCTTCGATGTGGACTAGATGGTTTCACAATGAGTATAGTTTTATTTTTATCATCATCATGTTTCATTCTCTGTGACCAATGGGAGCTCTCGATTATTTCAGGGTGAGTGGGAATTGAGGTTTTATAATGAATAACCTTCTTGTTTGGAATGAAGGAATATTTTTTCTACTAATGTGGTTGAGTCTGATGATTTTTCTTCTAATGTTTATCATCCCTTGGGTTTTTATGATTTTTAAATTGTTTTTCTAAATTACTTATTCATTCTTACAGCAAAAAGAGAGGTAGACTTTTCAGTTGAGCTGGTATCTAGAAATCCGCCTCTTTCTATTTCCTCTTAACATATAGAACCTAATAATTTAAAAGAACTTAGGAACTAATTGAAACCTTTGATAGAGAAGGGATTTTTTTGTCCTAATACTTTTTCATGAGTTGACCATATTCTCATTAATAAGAAGGATGGTGGTTCTCCACTTCTCTTTATCTATTTTTAGAATCTGAATTAGGTAAGAGTAAATAATACTTGTCCTTGGACGTATTTGGTTTACTTGTTTGATCAGTTAAATGGGGGATGTTTCTTCTTTAAATACTTATCTTCAGTTGGGTTATCATCATTAGAGAACCAAGGAGTTGGATATCACAATGATTTATTTTAGGAACATGTATGGACACTATGAATATATAATAAAGTCATTTGGCCTATCTATCCCTCCAAGAGATATTATGACTTTGAGGAACTAGATATTCAACCAGTATCTCAATCCCAATGCTGGAGTATTTATGGATGGTATCATTATCAATACAAGTACTATGCAAGGGAATGAGTACCATTAAAATTTTGTTTTGGGAATCATTAGGATTCATCTCATTTTTGATAATTTATCTATACAAAATTTCTATATCTGATAAGTAAAATTCATGGGTCAAATAATTTCATAACATGGACTCTATTGATACTAAAAAACTAATTGCTATCTTATAATGGGATAAACCACATATTTCATTCTTATATGAATATTTTTAGGTATCATTGAGAATTATTAGTCATTTTTTAAAATATTTATCAAATATGTTATCACCATTGACTTATTTTATTAATAAAGGGGTGAAATTATCATGGGATTCTAATTATTAGCCCCATTATGATGTGTTAGAATGGATTCTGTGATAGAATTCTATTTTGGTCTTTCTAAACCTAGATAAGGGCTATGTGGTTTATATGATTCTTCTAGTGATAGACTTGGATGTGTTCTTATTCATGATGATAATTTTGTGTCATATGATTCTCATCAACTTTGGATTTTTGAGATGAAATATCATACGTATAACCTAGAACATGAAACTATTATGTATTCCCTCTAGTTTTTTTGGAAACTATCTTTTTGGAGATTGGTTCACAATTTAATTTGATAAGAATATATTGAGATATATATTTTCTCAGAAAAACTTGAACCTCAATCAAAGGTTATTGGTGGAGTACCTCTAGATATTTACAGTGACATTTCCTTTACTCATTGGAAGGTAAATGTTGTTTTTGAAACTCTCAATATGAATTTTCATCTCAGTAAATCATTAATGTGAAAGAGGAGTGGAATCTTATTGGGATTTTCACTCAGTTGCATATGGATGTATAAGATTATGGTCTAGGTATGGTTAAACTATTTTTTAGATCTTATTATATCTTATAAGTCGTTACTATATTAATAATTGAAAGATGAAGATTTTAGTGGAAGAAGAGAATCTTTATATGGTGGGGTACCATTATTGGATGCTATCTCCCCTCTAATGGATTTATTTTCTTTATGATTTATATCTATTTCCCTTTTTTATTATAAACATAGTGATGCCTAAAAATCATAGTTTTTAAAGGTCCGTTCATCATGGCACTATGAAGTTGTGTTATAACATAAGACAAAATATTTGGTGGTCGGATACGATGTGTGTAATTGCTGATTGTGTGTCTCACTATTACAGTTTCCAATTGATTATGGTAGAGAACCGGAAGCCTTTTGGGTTACATTAACCTATTTTAATCCTATTTTATAAATAGAGAGAGGTATCCGTGGAATTTATTTTTGGATTACCGTAGACTCATATTGGAAACAATACATTCTGGGTGGTGATTGATCAGTTGCTAATGTCATCTCATTTAATTTTGACTAGGGACACCACATGATTTTAAGGATGGTGTAATCTATACATATAAGAAATCAAGAAGTTTCATAAATACCCCTACATTATTATCTTTGATAGGGATTCCATGTTTAACTCTTCGTTCTATAAAAGATTAAAAGAGGTAATGGGAACTTATTTCAGGTTTTGTAAAACATATAATCTATAGATGTTTGGCTAGATAGAGAATTTTATTCATATTCTTGATGATATTCTCAGTGAATGTGTGTTATATTTAATAAGAACATGAGATAACCATCTATACTTATTGGTTTTTATAATAATATCAGTTACCCATAATCTATAATAAGAGATCCTTTTTTTTATTTATATGGTCACATATGTAGGTAAACTCTTTGTTGTTCTTAATATCATTTACCAATAATTTATTAGAAGGTCTATTTTTAGTCATTTTTTGGTCTCTTATGTAGGTAAAATACATGTTTTTCCAAGGTGGGAGATGATACTCTTGTGAGTCTAAGTATAATTTAGTTGATTCCATATAGGATTAGAGATGTACATAAATTCTTGTTTATATCTAAAAGTCAATTGAAATATTATATGGATCATTGACAACATCATTTATTGTTTTATATTTCTGATCGAGTCGTCTTGAATGTTTCCACTTGGTTAGATCTTCATCACATTGGTATGAAGGGGAAGTATGCTTTGAGATATAATTGACCATTTGAGATCACTGATTAGACAGGGAAAGTAATTTATTGGTCAAAATTACTAGATTAGATGATGGTTATACATTATTATTTAAAGCTATCTCAACTCAAGAAGTATCCTCCAAATAAAACTCATGTTCTAAACATGAATAAAGTTGACCTGGTACCATATATTTTAGTTTTGGTGAAACCATTGGAGATCATTGACTCTCATATTAATGTTCTGCATGGGAATTCAATTCCATTAGTCAAATTGTTATGGCATCATAGATCATATTCTCATGATACGTGGGAGAAAGAATCTATAATGAGGGGGAAATGGAATAATGACCTCATTAATCTTGCATATTGTACATTAATTTATTTGGATTTAAAGTGAAATAGTGGGGATATTCTAACATCCTTGATAGTGGTGTTCCTTTTTTAATCACTAGTACATTTCTACTGGGTTTTTGAGGGTTTGGAGACAACTTTGAGGATTGGAAGAGGTTTTTATATTTTTATTGTGAAAAATATGATGGGCCACAACATAGACCATGTAGTTTTTACCCTATGTTTTAATTTTGATTTATGGATATATATTACATTCTGAGAGAATGGTGTGGCCCAGGGAACGACCATCATTTGGTTAACCTATCATCCAAAACCACAAATCCACACCACAAGTGTGGTGGAGGCCATGTGAATACCAAAATTCCGAAGGGATTGAGTCTATGATATACTGAGGTGGATTTTTTGAGCTATTGGTGTGGTTACACCAAGGAAATCATGGGTACTTTGAACCCCCACCATGCTAGGGTGCGACATTGTTTGAAAAATTCAAGAAACCAATTTTGATTCCGTTTTTATGGAATCAGTTATTTAATTTTATCAATCCACATAGGATAATTTGGAGGGTATTTTGATGTGGGTTTGAATAATTTATAACCACTATGAATCCCACATTTCTCATTCCAGATATACTGTTTATAATGATATGATTTCTGGAAGAAGATTTGGAAACAATTTTTTCTGTGGATGATCTCTTTTTGGTATTCAATTCTTGATTGTTTTCTTTTCATAAATTTTATTATACAGTGCATTTAGTTGATGAAGGAAGGATCTATTTTTTTTAGTTTAGATTTGGGGTTATTTGAGGTTTGTGGTCTCTTCTATTCTCCACACACCTTATTCTTCTAGAAACATAGGTTTAAGATGAATGAATATTTCTCATTGTACTCCTACAAAATTATCATGTTTTACCTTTCCTTCTAGTGTGTGGATACCATTATTGTTATCCTGAAATTTTAGATGTGAGGTAGGTTGATCCATATCTAGCCTATGTTTGGAAAACCACACATGATCTATTTTTTGTAACATTCTTTTCTAAAATTTTAATGGAATTATCCTTGATTATATTAATATGAATGAATAAATGTTTTTTGATAAAATATGGGTTTTCCCAAAATATTGTTAGAAGAAAGATGATTTTTAAGGTCTCAAAAAATGTTTCCAAAATTGGTTTTCAAATCTTGATTTTGATAAAAAAGGGTTGTTTTGAATTTTTTTATGAAATATAATGATCCCTTTGAATCTTTTTTATATTTCAAGAACATGGGATACATTGGTATGTTAGAGGGGTTTTAATTATTAGGAATTTCTATTTTCTTGACTGGGTGGTTACTCATGGGGAGTTACTCTACCCCCTAGGACTTGTTGTTCTAGGTATATGATATATTAACACCTTATGGGGTTCACTCATAGGGTGTTCATCGATTATCATGACCATATTGTTCTAGGGAACTTTTATACTACACCACGTCTTCCCTATATTACTGAGGTAATGGAGACATAGCTACGCTAGAACCATGTTATTTTAAAATACTCCATACCAACAATCTATCACGTGGATGAATTTGGTTGTTTATATGACCACATGTTTGTCTTCATGTATGGAACTAACTTTGTGGTGGAAATAGTAGGGAGACTATACCCTATGGTATAGAGTTACAACACATCAAAAAATAAAATAAATATCAGAGTGCAGATATAACGGAAAAAAATATGTATAAGAAATAATATAACCAAAGCTGAGAAAAGTCAAACTAAATAAAAATAATAAAAATTTAATGAAAATATGAATGAAAAAAAATTAACTTCCTAAGGTCATACAAATAAAAAAAGTCTCAAATAAATACTCCAAATACCTTATTCTCAAACTCCATGTCGGTCCCATATTCAAGATCCAACATATCCAGAAAACCATAAATTAACTATAGGGTCATTTTCCCTTATCCCAAACAGCATCCATGTAATTTTCTTGGTACCAAATGATGGCTTGAGTTGATTGTGGGTCATACTCAGTAGGTCAACACCACCATGTCTAATCAAATCTATTATCATCAAAATACTATTTTAAATAATGAAAATAACAAGTGTATAAATTAACTCAATAATTAATATAATGAATCAATTAACTTACATTGGAACACTATCTGAATATCTATGAGCATGTAATAAAACCATGACATCAACAACCCTCCAAGTAGAAAATCTACTTTGAAACCATGCTAGAATGTCCCTGAGCATGTAGAAAAACCATGCTTACCCCCACCATATAGACATAGTATAACATATCACATAGATATGCCCACTATCTAATCATCGTAGCATGCATTAGAGAGTAGTCTATTATATAAGAATCACAACATATGTCAGGGTCTAGCCATGTATATAAGTATTACATAATATGTTAGTTCGTAAACATAGATATCAGAATCTAAACTTGGGTCGGAAAATAACCTTGTATATAATCATCACAACATGTGTCAGGGTGTAGCTTGATATATAATAATCATAACAAGTGTCACTGCCTAGCCTGATATATAATCACCACAACAAGGGTCATATGTGCATATCCCAAAAGCACGTATATCATATTAATAAGTATATTAGAAAAGAATGTATATCACAATTACATGTATATCACAATAGTAATAATATCAAAATAAAACCATATATACCCAAATGGTTAATTAAGCTAATTACCAATTGTCTTCAAATTTACCAATTTATTTAAATTAATTAAATAATCTATATTTCATGGTGATTTTATAAAGAACAATTACCTAAAAAAATTCATGATAAAATCATATGTACAACAATAAATAATCAAATTTTTTTATTGGTTAACACAGGGCTCTAAAGTAAATAATGAAAAATCATAATAAGTTCCATGTTAAAAAAAACATTCGGGTGCTCGTGGTTGTCAATCACTATGGCTATGAACCCAATGATATCTAATGGATGTTTTAAAAAATAATTAATATTTATAAGTTCTTATAAAATTATTTTTTCATGCGTGTGGAAATTTGGCGTGGTTGTACATATTGTATATACTATGAAAAAATTAAATGAAATCATTAGGGATTAAATTTGGACCACCCACCTTGAAAACAGAGAAGGTGGTGACAAAAATATCATGTCTCTTATAGAAAAAAGACTTCGAATTTATTAAAAATCTAGGTATGAATATCTGAAATCCAATGTGTTTCTCTTTTGGATCAAAGAAGACTCCTAGAAAATGACCACAGAAGGGATGCATTGAAGATGGAGGGGCACAAAGGATTTTCGATCGAAGAAAGTAGTGCGTGGTGGGGCTTCTATCTAATGAAGATGTGTATAGAGCGTCTGTAGTGGAGAAGAGATGTCATAAAGTCTATATAGTGGAGAAGGATTGGAGGTGTTAGGGAAACACATTATACGAGGGGTTTTAATAGGTGAGCCCCCTTTTTATATTTTTCCCAAAAATACCATCACCACTAAAAAAACATTAATAATATAATTAAACTATATTTTATATAATTTTGTGACATGTTTACATGTGGTTAAAAATATTTTCCTCACATGTCCACATGTGGTGAAATATTTTTGTTTTGCATCTATAACTCACATATTTTTCCAATTTCAGTCCTATTACACGTAACCCAATCCAAACCAAGTTTCCAAAAATAAGGTTCAAATGAATAACAACCCATCTAAATAGAGTTAACCAAAAAACAAAAAAAGAGACGTACCTAGAAAATATAGGATCTTAAAACCTCCCCCGCCATATAACAAATCATCCCTAAGATTCTCCATAAATCACTATGGGGTATCGATGAACTAGTGTGGACCCTGTGCATTCACATCCGACTCCCTCTCCTAGGTCTCCTCTTGAAGAGGTCCATGTTGGCACAATAATTGCACTAGAGGTATCATCTTACCACAAATAGGTTTCTCACTACAATTCACAAAAAAAATTATATTCTTCTAAATGGATGCATCGACATCCAACTCAAAACCCCAACATCTATCACATAGGATGGGTAAAAATAGTATTTCCAAATATATTAGACTTGAAAAAAATCATGAATTGAAATGTAGTGATGTGGATTGGCCAAATAGTTTCGTATAATATGACCTTCACACTATCTCTAAAGGATCCACATACCTAGGCACGTGCTTCCCTTATATTGAAATTTGATATTTCCAAAGTCTATGCGAAACCCAAAAAAAACTCTTTGACTAACAAAAAACTCACAAGGTCTTCTATTATTGTCAACATATGATTTTTTACATCCTTTTGCAGTCACGAACCCATTAATGATCAAATGGACCTATTGAATCATCTCCTACATCAGACTAGGCCCTACAAGCCCTAGCACACCAGCCTCAAACCATTAAAGATTTGAATGACACGATATTATATACAGATCATCAGAAGGATCCAAATGTATTTATTCCTTGAATTTTTATAATAAGCGAACACCATGAGTGCAAATTTATTCTACCATGAACCACAATAATACAAGACATTAGATTATAAAGTTCCCTCCAAAATCTTAATGGTCTGATAAGTTTTTTTATTAGTTTGAGGATGGTACTTCACACTTAGAAGAATATATGACCCCACAAAATTTGGAAGACCATTCCAAAACTGATATTTGAAATGTTAATCTTGATAAAAAAAGAATTCTCCTTAAATAACCATGAAATTGAACTATCTCATTCATGTAATGACTACCAATATAATCAATGGGGAATGTCTCCCTATTATGAAATAGGTTGGATACCATGACAGTTGATGAATGATCACCCATAATGAAACATTCTTGTGTGGTGATATGTGAAATCCAATCAAAAAATACATAGTGACATCACCCCACATTCAATCAGGAATAGAAAGAGGATGTAACTGCTTAACATGCCTATAATTCTTGTTGTTCACCTGGTGGTTGGTAAAATATCTCCCCACAAATCCCACTATAAAATTTTTCATCTGTAGAAATAATTATTTTCTATATAGACTACAATACATCTTTGTTAAACAAGGATGTTCCACCTTTCTAGAATCATGAATCTCTCTCTAAAACCCCTCATTTAATCCCATAGAAACCCATACCCGACCACATAAAAGAATATAATTTTCACTAGTAAGATACTATCTTGATGGTGTATCCCCACAATTTAAGTTGTATCTCAAAGCTAATCCCTTCATACAAGATAGATTCTCTACCCAAATCGAGTAAAAAATAATGGGTATAACAGATGTCTAAGTTACAGATACTCATACATAGGACTCTTGAACATGAAAATATATATCTAAAAAGGGATCCATCATCTACCACTTGGCATAATATTCCCATAGTTACATTTTATTCATATTTCTAGTCAAGGAATCAACAATGAAGTTTTTATTTCCGGATGTATAATACATATCGAATTTGAAATACTGAAGATACTCATCCCACCGGTTATTCCATCAATTTAAGTACCCCTATGATAATATATACTTGAGGCTCTTGTGGTACGTATACCCCAAATAACTCTATCCCAAAATATGGTGTCTCTAAAATCATAGATCATGCACCACCAAAACTAACTCCATTTCATGAGTGGTATAATTACTATATTTAGATATCAAATTTCTAAAAAAACTACCACATGGTCCTCTTACATAATAACTACTCTGAGTATAACTTCAGATGTGGAACAATAAATGATATACTCCTTACAAGACTCTGGTAAGGTGTGGATTGGTGGTAATATTTTCTTTCCCTTTAGAAAATTAAAATCTCTCTCTCAAGTTTGTAACCAAACGAACTTCACCGTTTCTTGGTCATATGAGAAATTAGTGCTTTTAGATGGGATAAGTCCTAGATGAAGCATTGATAATAACTTGTTTGAAAAATAAAACTCCAAATCTCAAAGAAATTAACGCTTTCTCTCATGAAACCATTTTTGATATCTTGTATAGATCAACTGACACTCTAGTATCTAAGATAATGTGACCCATAATGTACAATAAATCAATCTAGAAACTACATTTGGATATATTGGGGTAATGTTGATGCTCACTAAGTGTACAAAAAATGATGTCAATATATTCAGAATGATCGTTTATAGACTGGGATTTGAATATGTTATTTTCAAAAAAAAACTACCACAAACAGATCCAGGAAAGGATTAAATATATTAGTCATCATGTCCACAAATACTTCTAGTGTGATTGTCATAATGAAAAACCTAACTACAAACTCATATAATTCATACCACCACCTTAAAAAACATTGGGTTATTATGATGGTCACATCCCCATATGATGATACCCTGATCTTATTTTGATCATGGAGAATATTTTTACACCTCTCATCTGATCGAATAGATCGTCAATGCATGAGAGGGGATTTCAGATCATGACCATCATTTGGTTTAGTCTCCAATAATCTACACATAAGTGAAATGTCCTATTATCCTTATTGGTGAAAATAACTAGAGAACCCAATAGAGATGTACTATGTAAAATGATAACCTATGTATATAGATCTTTCAACTAAAAATTCAACTGAAAAATCCCTGCTGGTGCTATCCGGTAAGGTTGTATTTAAATTGGATCAGCTCTTAGATCCAACATTATTGTGAACTCAATCTACCACTTGTGTGAAAAGATAGATAACAATTTAGAAAAGATATCATGAAAATATTCCACCATTGGTTAAAAAGTATCATAATACATTCCCCCATCATCAAGAAAAAGGATTTTTATATGAGCCCTGATAAAATACATTATGCATTGAATTGGTCCTGCATGCCTTGCTTAAAGATCCCACTGACCATAGGGAGTATATCTGCCTCTATCTAGATATTGAAATGTAACAATCCTCTGGTAATAGTCAATATGATCTTATTATAGAACTATCCAATCCATACCAAGAATCAAATAAAATATTTTCATTTACCACTTAAAAATATCGCCAAGGAAATGATAGCCACCAATTTCAAGATAACACTCTTTGCTGGGTTTGATACCCTATGACCAAACTCAATGTTATGTGTCATTGGTCATGAACACATATATGATTTCCATAGCCAAAAAGAAACCATATACACAAAGAAATGATATAATTGAATGTGATTATTCTGTATAAAAAATGGAAGCTGAGGTAGATGATACAAGAATCGTTCCTCTGACGATAAAAGGTACTACATCCAAACCATTACGTATTGATTGTATAGAATATAGATGGATCATCATTCATCTATGGAATCCTGTCTAACTCCCTTGAGATATTCTATCTATGAATTACCATTTCTCTTATATAGGGGTACCACATTCCATACCCCAGTCTAAATGATCAATTGAACTCCAACTACCAGTCTGGTGATGGGTAGATGATCCCCTTCTAAACCCAGGTGTCTATCTTCTTCCCATTAGTATACCCTAATGTGAAAATTTACTTGAAAACAACTAAATGTCACATATCCTGCTATAAGTACGACAGACTAAATCATGTTATGAATAGTTAGGATTCTTGTGGCTAAACATTCCACACTGATACCACTGTATTGAAAAAAGGTCCTGAGATGGATTCCCACTTCCCTTACCACTCGACCGAATTTTTCCTTAGTGAAAACTATTATATAAATTATTATTTTCCCTATAAGAAGAAATACTAGTTTGCCACCAAAAATATTATGGCTTCCGCTCTGGGACTCTCTCATATCCCCTTATATGATGAGTTCTTAGTTCATAACATCCTCAAAACTACTCATACATAATATGTTCACCCATGAACTGATCTCATAGTGAATCCCATCATAAAAATTTCTCACCTAGGAGATCTCATTAGTATCCATGGATTTCAAGAAGAATCGTAAATCGATGAAGCATCTTGCATAGTCCATAATTGACATTCCCACATATATTAGATGAATCAACTTGTGAGCCTTATCATCCCATTATATATTTTTATAGAAGTAATTTAGGAAATTTATCTTGAATTCCTTTAAGATAACCCCCCTTACTTCCCATCATACTCTAGAATGTACCACAAATTCTTCTCTAACAATCATAGCATGTAATAAGAAAGATTCACTCTCCTGCCTACATGTGTCTCAAAATTTTTGGAATATTATCTTGACTGGATTTATCTATAACTCAGATACCTATGGTACTCTTTTCCCATTGAAAAATTTAAGATTCTATAGTTGAAACGCCCCCATCTTCTCAAACATTGACGGTATGGTGTGAACGGTCTCCATCTATATTGATCACATGACCCTCTGAAATCTATCATGAAGCTAAGCATCCATATGATGCTCATGATCTATTGTATGGTCTAGCTCAGTTGTGTTATTAGGGTACTGATTTCCCCTATCGTGATGCTCAATTTGAAGATGACATGGAGGCATTTTATCTACAAACAATCCCAGTCCTTATAACATAGTATATCAATAAGGGAAACCACAATAAGTGACAATAATGGAGAACAAATGGATCATGGAAAATCTAAACATGGTTTAACAAATAATTTAGCATGACAATAATAATACATTTATTTCATTTATATGATAAAATAGGTATCTCATTTTATAGTTCATAGAGGTAAATATATTACATGTGATAAATATGAATCTATTAGGATCAATGCATGATAATATATATACCTATGTTCTTATCATGACTTATGACTGCTCATATCATTAAATATTGGTCTATGATTATAAAACTCAAGAAAAAATAACATCACATAATATTTAAATCACCTAAGGTGAAATAACATCAAACCCTCAAAATAAAATATCAAGAACAGTAATCCCATCATCGGGAAGTTATATTTTTACCAATACATGATTTAGTTACTCCGACGAACAAGATCATTAATAAGTCCTAAAAAATCCTTGACTCTTTATACAATTCTTATATATAATTGAAATAGAAAAGAGAAACTATGGCTCTCATACCAATTTGTAATTTCCATAACCTGAATCTTTAGAACATGGCCAAACTAGGTTCGATACACGATGTCATGTCCACATCCCTATATTCCAAAGGATAATGACTAATAGTGAGGGTGTGGTGAATATAATAGGGGAGACTGTACCCCTAGGTATATAGTTTCAATAAAATGGAAAAATAAATTTATATCAGAGTTTGGAAATAACAGAAATAATAAAGATAAATAATCATACTACTAAAGATGAGAAAACACAAACTAAATAAATACAAATAATAAAATAAAAAGGTAATGACAAGATAAATGAAACTAAATGACATGATGAAGTTCAAAAAAATAAAATAATAAGAAGACTAAAATAAATGCTCTAAAGAGCCTTGTCCCAAACCCCATGTTAGTCCCGTCTTCAAGCTCCAACCCATCCAGATAGCAAAAAATTAACTATAAGGCCATTTTCCTTTATCTAATCCCACATCAATGTAATATTATCAGGTACCAAATGGAAGACTGAGTCTTGGGTGAGTAAAACCCAATAGGTCCACACCACCGTGTATAATCAAATATAGTTTGTGAAAAATAGTGTATGAAATAATGAGAATAATAGGTCAACTAATTAATTCATCAATTAATATAATACATCAGTATAACTTCTTTAGTGCCCTACATACAAGCATGAAAACAAATAACCTTCTTAGGCCCCATGGAAAAATATCTCTCAACATGTTGCACAACTTTGGAAATCCTTACCGTATACACATGTATAACATATCACTGGGCCAAGACTACTATATAAGAATCTGAGCATGTCTTCGGGCCTAGCCCTATAAATAATCATCACAACATTTGTTAGGCACTAGCCTAATATACAAGAATAACAACTTGTGTTAGGGAATAACTCATTATATAATCATCACATCATGTGATATGGAATAACATGGTTTATAAACATCACAACATGGGCCAGGGAATACTTAAGTATATAAGCATTGCAACACGTGTCAGGGCCTAGCCTAGTATATAAGAATCACAACATCTTTGGCAAGTGAATATAACAACAACATCTATATAAAAACAAAAAGTATATCATAACAACATGTATAAAAAAAAGATAATATCATCATATAATCACATATGACCAAATGGATAATTATGATAATTAAAATTTGTTTTCCAACTTTCATATTTATACAGTTAATTTAATAAGTAATATTCCAAGGGGATTTTATGAAAAGTAATAACCTGAGGCACATGTCATGATAAAATCAAATTTAAGCAAAAAATGAATCATTTTTTATATTTTAACACATGGCTCTAAATTAATCTAGACTAAGTCACAATATGTTCCAAGTACATCACACATATCAGGTGGAAGTAGGTCTTAGTCTCTACACCTATGTACCCAAAGATATCTAATAACATTTAAAAAAAGATATAATATTTATTAAGGTGTAAAAAATTATTTTTTTCCCTATTTTTGTGCCCTGAAATGATCAATCATATTTCATATACTATGTAAAAATTAAATCAGACCATTATGTATTAGGTTTCCAAAAGACACCTTGAAAATAGAGAAGGTGATAACAAACCCCTATATCGTTTTGTAGAAAATGGGCTCTGGATTCTTTAAAAATATAAATATGGATATGTAAGATCCATCATACAATCACATCCAGATCAAATAAGGCTCCCATAATTCACTTGTGGAGGGGATGAATCAAATAGGGTGGTGCGCAGTGGGTCCTTAGTCAAAGATAGTGGTACACAGAGGAGCTTTAGTCTAAGGTGGAGGTCTGTGGAGAATCTAATGTGAAATTGAGGGGTCAACTAAGGCTCTTTAGTGGAGTGGAACAGAATTAATTATGGAAAAATATTGTTAGAGGGTTTATAACTGGTCATCCCCTTTTTTTCTATTTCCCCCAAAATCCCTTTACCACCCTAAAAAACAATATAATTAATATTACACATTGTGTAATATTATTTGGTTACATGATTAAATGTGGATAGAATTATATTCATGACATGTAAAAATGTGGTGAAATATATTTTTGTGACATGTCTACATATGGAGAAATATATTTTCCTAACATGTCTACACATGTAAAATATATTTTCATGACATGTCTATATGTTGTGAAATATATTTTTCTGAAATTTCTACATATAGTGAATTATATTTCAATTACATTACTACAAATTTTGAAAAGTGTTTATAATGGGATAATTAATTTAGGCCATGAATTAATTTCATCAGGTCTTCCAAAAACAATTCACATTGTGAAATGGGTTCACAACATTTATTTTTCTTTATCCATAACTCACTTCTTATTTCTACTGCACCCATATAACTCCTAAACCATCCCAAAACTAGGCTCTAAAAACCCAATTTAAATAAATGACAACCCATTAGAAATAGAGATATTTAAAAACATGAAAAGAGACATACCTATAAAAATATGGGATCATACAATTATTCTTGGGGTGATAACTATTGTGATTTTATTTTTTATGGATTTAGTTTTAAAAATGGTAAATTATGTAGGCTTTAATAAAATTTTTATGTAAAAATATGCCTTTAACTATATTATATGACATCTATTTTAGAACTGTGTAAGATGGAAATGGTTTACCATAATTTTTCTATAAATTTGAACACTATTTTATCATGACATGTTTTTTCGTATATTGATTTTATTGGGATCATTTGATAGAGATATTATATAGAACACTTGGGTGGGATTATAATAGGATTTGTTTCACAACCAACACACTCCCTTAAGGGCATACATACTATGTTTTTTCTTTTACTAGAAAGGGAAGAGGAAATAATTTTATAGGAAAAATAGTCATGGGTAGCTGGTGGTGAGATTTTGGGAATTTTCCCACTTATCACATGTTTTTTCATTAATTAATATTGGTTTAACTTATTTTCATTATTGGTTATGTACTTTTTTTATTTTTTACCTTGGTTATATCACTACCCTAGTTGTTTTTGGTTTTGGGTATATTTCCTTTCTTATTTTTCTCTACTATATGTATTAAAGGTATCCTATTTCAGGTTGGAAAAAATTTCCCTTCTTTTTTAATGGATTGTTGGGTGTCTATAAGCATCCCATGGGGATCAATAATTACATTCAGATCTTATTGTTTTCCAGTTTTTAGTCTTGATTTATGTGTTGTTTGGGATGGGTCGTGGAATATTTGATTGAGGTAAAAATTATTTGTGAAAGGGAATTTAAAATTTTCACCCTAATATCAACACCCAATTTCACCAATATAATTATTATATAAAATTTAATCATTTTTCATGATAGAGATACCATAAAGTGATTAAATTTTGTATGATTTTAATCTATGTGTAAACATGGTATGGATCATGGGGTTACAATGGCCAATTTTCATTTATAGAAACGTTTAAAAACAGTATAATATTATATATTTATGTAGGATTGTGAACAATAATCTTGGATTTCCTCATACCAAGAATGAATTATTATCGGTTAAATAGATAAAGGAAATGTTCCATAATGTGGCTAGGACTTTAGGTTTAAGTGTTCAAGTTGTTTATTTACATTATAATTTATGATAATCACATCTTCTTTCAAAATAGGTTTGATATATGAGAGTTACAGAAGAAATAAGGGATAATTTCACAAACATAGTTATTAATGTAACAGAAGGACATGTACCACAACCCCATTGTCTATTGCATCATGAAATATTTGCAAAATAGACCCTTTAATATTTCCTATGATTTCATGTACTAATGTTTTCCTTGGTATAATGTTCTTCTATGTATTATCACCATCAAAAAGATACGTTGTCATCCCATTAAAGGATTTTTAACTTTACCAAACTAAATATTTTTACCTCTTTTATAAAATCTATACCCACCATGTAAATGCAATTAAAAAAATAATACTTCTTAATAACATGAGACACAACATATATAATAACGTGTGTCCTATAGCATTCTTTCATCTTGATAAATATTAAGTTAAACATTCCTTTATTTTTTCAGCCACGTGATTCTTACTGGACTAGTATCTTGTATCTCCTAAAGTTAATTTGAGTCAGGCAACCTATATTATTATATTTTTTAACCAATAATTTACCAATTAATTCTAATATATCTAAGAAACTTAGTTTCCATTTTTATGTATTTTTAATTGATCTTTCAACACTATTTTTTATATTTATTTTTATTTTAGATATATATTTCAATTATTTAGATTTAACTTTATATTTTTAATTTTAATTTTATCTATTTTATTTTTTACGGATTTTTTGTGATCCTTTTAATGACTAATTATTTTATTAAGAACTAGTACTCCACCCATGCATTCACATGACACCATAAAAAAAATCATATTATCAAAAATAGAATACCAGTTTTGAAACATAAAAATTTATATTAATATTGGAAATGAATAAAACCAAAAATGACTGGTATATATAATGGAAAAAAAGGTACAATAGGAAGTGATTTTTTGAGATATAAATATTAGAGTAACAGATAACATGTGATAAACAAAATCAAAAAATTAAGCTTGCAAACAAAAATTCACCGGAATGTTGCATCAACCAACCTCAATCTAGGAATATGTATGGGATATAATGTTTGTGTAGGATGACAGAAAATGCTCCTGTCACAGGATCTGTCAAAGTTGTTCAATAGTGACATGATCCTAAAACCCATAAACACTGATTGTCTATAAAAAGTAAAATATGTTAATATTATACCTTCAGTGACAGATAATAATAAAACGAAAAGAAAAATAATAACATGTATCATAAATTATAAATGAAATGTATTGAAAAGAAAAAACTTGATGTAATAAGATACAGTAAAACATGATGTAATAGGGTACCAAAATATAATTGTTGAAGTTTTTGGGGATCCCAATAACCTCAACATTGAGGCTGATTGTAATTTTCTATATATTAATAGTTTAAACAAAATGAGATCATAGAAAAATATTACTTAAAACACAGACTGGTTACAGATCTAAAATTGAAATACCTCAAAAATCACGGAGGCTCCTATGTGCGTCATATCACCTTCAATTATGTACAACTGGAATGCATCACACTTGTTATCCATATAACATGCTCAAATTGTAAAATAATTCAACATAAACGTTCCTAAAAATAAGAAATGTCCACTCCAATGATTTAATGAAAATAAGAGACAATGAAGAAAAATAATTAATACATAAGAGAACTGAGTTGGCGTGCCCATACAGGTGGAAAAAAAGACCAATACCTTGAATGTAGGAGTATTAGTAACATATTTTGAGGAAAAAAGTTACATAATGAGCAGACCTGTATATGAAATACCCAATGAAGAAAAATATGTAATAGAAATACTGAATGAATGACAACATAAGTTAAAAAATTGATCACTAAATGTTATATGTTGATTAGTATCTACTGTAATAAGATGTTACAGATCCCAGAACTGGATTTTGTATAAAGTTTAAAGAAATCCAGGGTGCCTAAGAACAATTGTAGCATTATCTTCCTCCACAATAACTATCAATTCATGCATCAAACCAACCTTGAATGAGTTGATATAAATATACATAGTTCATGAATAAATGGATGTAATAAAAATATTGACTGACTGGGAAAACAAATCAAATTGAACCCACTATTCACATGTTTGATACCCCTTTCAAAAAATAAAACAATTTACAAAATTAGCTTACTTCCAATGGTTATGTAATAGTTATGAATCGTTCAGATTGAAATTAATTCAATAATTAAGTATACCTTTTTATCTTGTGAGAATTTAATAACCAGGCTCATATTTTTTTGGATGTGGGTAATAAAAATTACCCTCAAGTGGGTGCATCGTTGAATTTTTTCCACCACAAGATGAGGGGATTGTGTCATTTATACACTCATATAAAACATCCACACACACAATGAGGAGGTTCCTTTATGTGCCTCCACATATTTAAATTTTACAATATGGTGATAGGTTTGCAAGCCATGTATAAAGAAATCTGCATTAATGGACTCTCCATGCTTGTCTGATTGTCTCTGGTCAAGTGGTCACCCCTTGATTAAATAATATGAAGAAACTATGCAGCCCACAGTTCAATTCAATATACATTTGAAAAATAATAATATATTGTACCTGCATTAATGGACTCTCCATGATTGTCTGATTGTCTCAAGTCAAGCTGTCTCCCCTTGATTAAATAATCTCAAGAAACTATCCAGCCCATAATTCAATTCAATATACATTTGAAAGATAACAATATATTGTACCTGGAGCATGCGCAATGGGAAGTCTTGCTAAGGCCAGTAATTTGGGGAATTAATAGATGAATTAGTTCCTCGAAACCATGTCCTTATCGATGAATCATCCATCTCCATCATCATTATCACCTTCATTCATGCCGTCCAATATAGGAACAGTGAAAAATACACTACGTCAGCACCCACCACCATGTACTATACAATTGAGCGCATACATTTCTTAAGAAAACCAGTTATGAAAATGACTTCAATAAAAATAATTTAGCTATAAACATCTGATGATATTCCATAACATTTCATTTCTTCAAAAACTACAGAAGAATCGGATAGTTCACCACTCAAACATAGACCATAAATAACAACATTATAACAATAAAAGTAGACATTAATCCCTCTAATTCAAATCCCTAATAATATCCAAAACAGGCTCAGTATGTCCAAAAATGTGAATCCTGTAGATATATATACTATATGTTACTACAGTAGGTTTCATCCCACTAATTTACAATTCTTTTAAAATATCATAATATTGTGCAAGATCAATTTCACACTGCCTTGGATGCGTCTTATAATAAAAGTTCTTCATAATGCTGTAGGTGTAAACATTTGGTGATAGTACACACATCTTTAATTCATAAAAAAATATTTTATGAATAAATATCATACTTCATATTCAATAAAATAAAGAAGAAATAGAATCCACCGTATTTAAGTGTAATTTTGTAGTTTGTTACTGAACATAAAGAGATGTGAAAAAATATGAATAAAATGAACCTATTTTAAGAAAACATCAACCTATGTAATCCATTTTTTAAAACATAAATGAGACAAAAAATAAGAACAAGTTATAAGGAACTCACATTTTTAGCCGAACTTAAACACCTCCTCCATGGGAAACACCACAGGTGTTTTGAAGCCGAGATATACAATACAAGAATGGTTAGAAATACTTTCATACATTAGTAAAAATAAAATATATTAGAATATAAATATAATAGAATCTATAAATAATTTTTTTGAATATATACGAAAACAAACACTCCACTCTAGAAACACTTATACTTACTCCATGGGATCCACGGGTGTTTTGAAGACGAGAGAGTCAATAGAATCATGGTTAAAAATACATTAATACTTTTGTAACAATAAAATATATATGAATATAATATAAAAAAAGCTACAGACAAAACATTTGAATCTATACAAAAAACCAAACTCACCATTCCAGCAGTACATACATACCTCCACCATGGGATACACCACATGTGTTTTGAAGCCCCGAGAGGTAACAAAGGCATGGTTAGAAATCTTTTTATACTTTTTTAACAATAAAATAGATGAGAATATAAATATAATAGATTAAGTAAATAAAGTCAATTTTTTCATGTAATTTGAAATCTGATATTGCAAAGATATTTGAAAATTTTAAACTCATGTCGTTATATTGAAATCGCTAGGTGTGTGCTTATGTGCAATGGGTGATATGGTTACAAATGAAAATAGAATTAATTGTAAAATTCCTTACTTTTTTCTTGAAATCCTCCATTATTTTTTTCAATTGAATATAACTATAGAAACAAAATCACAAATTCCATCATTTAAAAAATAATACCACAATGTTAGAACTCAAAATCATAGAATAATTACAAAAAATATGAATTCATTATCATCTATAGAACATTAAGTTCCAATGAAAATACCTGCATTAGTAGTATAATTAATTATGTTGTATGGTTGTCACTAATAGAAGTAATAGTCAATTTTAATTATAATCTAAAGTATTAAAAGTGAAAAGTTCCAGATATAGTGTTCATGTAGATATTGTGCATTTTCAAAGCTTCAAAACTTGACACTTGCACTTCTTTTCAACATTAAAATGTGTCTAGAGAAACCAACATGCTAAAATAGTGTATTATAATTCTCATATCTATCTCTTTCTAGAGAAAACTTTGTCAAATTCATGCCCCGCTACATATGGTAATAATCATTTCAAGTGATGTAGGTCAATAAAACAGAAACATCACATGTTTCAATAAAGAAACATAAGGGGAAAATGATGTTTAAAAAATATTTATCCAGGTTAAGAAATTGTAAAAGCACATTTACCTTAGATACATGCGACAAAAATCATGAGATGAATCTATTTCAAAGGAAATGAATGGAATTAAATTGTTC
Source organism: Viscum album (assembly GCA_963277665.1). Lineage (NCBI taxonomy): Eukaryota > Viridiplantae > Streptophyta > Magnoliopsida > Santalales > Viscaceae > Viscum > Viscum album. Next base: position 472,576,782 of record OY728132.1, read on the forward strand.
GAAATGGATGGATGCATACGCACCCATGACCTTACTCATAACTATAGTTTCTAGAATCATTGATTATCATGTCGCAAATAGGATGGTCCAGAGCTACCTTAATTAAAATATTATTAAGCTAGATAAGATCAATTACTTTTCCACGTTGAAGGGGGATATTAGCAAGATTAATTTTCTTCTCATTTCTGCTACAAGAGATAAAATATGCTTGGTCTGGCTTATGGAAAGTCATAAGGAATAGGCGTTATAGTAACACAAGGAAATATTATTTATTGAGTCGTGTGTCAATAGATAATATTGAAAAATTATAGATATATTCATAAAATCTAAATATGTGAATCATATTTTATGAATGATGATTATTTTGATAATTTATAAACTGAATAATATTGAAATCAATAGTGTGCAATGAAATATAGTAATAAAAGAAGGGATTATCATCTTAAGACTAAATTAATTAATAAAAAGAATTATCTATTTTCAGTGCATTCACATACAATGCAGATGGGTTGAGCCAAAACTAAACATGAATATTCCCCATAATTGAAATTAAAGAGACATAAATTATTAAACATAAATATATATTATAACATATACATTGTGCATCAACAATGAAAGATATATTATTTTGTTTCAAAAACTAAAATGCATGTTTTGTTTATTACAGAAGCATATATCCATTCCAAAATAAAAACTTACATAACACATATATTGTTGAGAAAAAATTCATTAACACCATAAAAAACAAAACAATATATACATATAAAACGAATTCCATATTCATTTAAAACTTTCACACCAAATATTCATTGTTTAAAACCCTAAAATAGAAAACATATTCTCTCTAATATAAGCTTATAAATATATTATAGAAAATAAAAAAATCATTGTAACATAAAGGTAAACTTCATTAAACAAAGAAAAATAACAATTTAACTATTAATAAAAAATTAAAACGGAATATTCAGTTGAAAATCAATCAACTAAGATGTAAACAACATCATTATCAAATATAATTACATACTGGTCAAAAATTACAAGGGATTTTTAGTTTGAAAAAAAAACAAAACAAAACATCTTTTTTTATATCAAATATAAAAACTACAATAAACGAATGTTCTCTTATCAATAAAGAACTTCATTAATATAGAAAAATGGAACTACAGATAAAAAACACAATGATATTGTCAATTGAAATGAAAAACTAAAAGTAGACAGCTTGTTCAGTTTCAATTAATTCAACTTCAACAATCAAAAATCACACCCAATCAAATGTAAACTAAAAATGTGTTGATAAAAAGAGAAATGTAACCTCTACGGTTGAATAAAAAATTATCAGCATCATCCAATGAACAGTACTCAGGTGGGTGCGATCAATCATAGAAAAAATTATCTACAATAACTAACGATCAACATCAGCCTGTGAATAGTTTTTATTGGAATTCATTTACAAAAACTGTAACAGCAATGGTCTATATTCTTTTCATACCATCATTCTCCTAGACATTATAATCAATCTTCTTTATCATCATGAAAATCAATATTCTGTAGGAAAACAATCAGAAACCAAATCAAAGGTTTTTCCCCATACCAATGCTTGGTTAAATCATGAAGGGTATTATGTGAGAACATAATTGTAATCATCATCCTCACTATGCTCTTTATTATCATACTGGATTTCATCATCTCCATCCTCATTTTCACCATGCTTATTTTCCTTTAGTCCTTCACTGCCGTCCCCCTATCCAATTTGAATTAGTAACTTGAACCATGAAAACTAATATAATAGTTAAAAAATCTCAATGAATTTCTGGTAATTATATGAGAAAGAATATTGGTATGGAACAGTTTTACATTATAAAAAACAATGAAATCAACACTTACTAGATAATTTATGGTACCATAATAATATAGGGTGACTAAATACATAGTTTGTCAACTTAATTTTTCAGATGTTTCTGTTCTATCTTCTCAAACATATCAAACATTATCAAATTTATAATAAAAGAACTCCAGACGGTAAATTTAAATACAATCTACAAATTTAATCCCAATATATATTTGCAACGTATCCAAAATAGACACATATCTATAACAACATATTAAAATTAAAAATTTGGAGTAAAACCTAAATCAGGATTCCACTAAACTTGTTTTTTAATTTGTGTTTGGAGTTTGACTTAAATTTAAAAACCACATCCAAATAGAGCATTGAAAAATTAGAGAAAAGAAAGATGCAAACTACAAACAACATATGAAACATCTAAATCAGTTAGTAAAATCCCAATATTCAAAGACAAACTGCAATAAATGTGTGTTCTATTATCTATAAAGAACTTCATTAATATAAAAAAATGGAACTACAGATAAAAAATACATATATATTGTCAATTGAAAATACAAAATATAAATAGAAAGCGTGTTCTGTTTTAATTAATTCAACTTCAACAACCAAAAATCACACCCAATCAAACAAAAACCAACAATGTATGGATAAACAGAGAAAAGAAACCTCTGTGGTAGAATAAATAACGATCAGGATCATCCAATGAACAGAACTCATGTGGGTGCGATCAATCATAGAATAGCTCATTTGAATTAACTAATGATTAGCATCATCCAATGAACAGTTGTTATTGGAATTCATTTACAAATACAGTAACAACAATGGTCTATATTATTTTCATACTATCATTTTCCTCATCATTATAATCAATCATCTTCATTATCATCAAAATCAATATTCAGCAGGAAAACAATGATAAACCAAATCAAAGGTTTTTCCCCATACCAATACTTGGTGACATCATGATTGGTATTAAGTGAAAACCTGATTGAAATCATCGCCCCACTGTGCTCTTCATTTTCATACTGGATTTCATCGTCTCCATCCTTATTTTCACCTTGCTTATTTTCCATCAGTTCTTAACCACCGTTCCACTACTCAATTTGAATTAGTAACTTGAACCAAGAAAAATAAGATAATAGATAAAAAAATATCAATGAATTTCTATTAATTATATGAGAAATCATATTTATATGGAACAATTTTACATCATAGAAAACAATGACATCATCACTTCTTAGATAATTTATGGTACCATAATGATCTAGGGTGACTAAATACATAGTTTTTTAACTTAATTTTCTCGATGTTTCTGTTCCTGATTCTCAAACATTTCAAACACTATCAAATTTATAACAAAAGAACTCTAGATGGTAAATTTAAATAAAATATACAAATTTAATCCCAAAATATATTTTCAATGTATCCAAAACATGCACAAATCTATAGGCACATATTAAAATTAAAAACATAGAGTAAAACTAGAATCAGTATTCCAGTAAACATTTTTTTTCTTTTGTGTTCGGAATCTGACTTAAATTTCAAAACCACATCCAAAAAGAGCATTTAAAAATTAGAGAAAAGAAATATGAAAACTACAAATATCATATGCAACATCTAAATCTGTTATTAAACTCCCAATATTCATAAACAAACTACAATAAACGCTTATTCTCTTATCTATAAAAAAACTTCATCAATATAGAAAAATGGAATCAATCATAAAAAATACAATGATAATGTAAATTGAAAAGACAAACTAAAAATATAAATCTTATTCTATTTTACAAAGATATGAAATTTCATTAAAATTCTTAAAAATAGGAAAATCAAGGTATGCCCAACATGGTCAGTTAGTTTAATTTTGGCTTGCATAATACAATAAAAGACTAATAAAAAGTAGGAAAATTTTTGCTCTATACTGAATTTGAAAACACTTTGAAAACATTATATAATATGAGAATGAATTGTTAGAAAAAATATAAAGCTGAAAACACATTTTTAGAAGAAAGAAGACATATTATCATTGAAAAAAATAACAGTCAGTACTGTATTCAGATAGTGAATAGAAACACATACCTGCAGTGGGGCGAGCAACATGCCATTTGAAACTCGATTGAGTAGAAAGCGTTAATATTTATATATGTGTATGGAAATCATAAGCTTGAGGGAATCGTGGAATGGGATGCACTGAATGTGGAGGGTACGTGACTGAAATAATTCGATGTAGTAGGATAAATGGGAAACAACTGATGAGTTGATGGTATTTTGGAAGATTAACCATAGTATAAGATGGACATATTAGGGCGGAAGTCACCGAAAGTGTATTGCGGGTACTGCAGGACGATGGGAGGGGAAACACGAGAAGGAACTTTAGGAGCAGCGGTGGAGGGGTGACGACAGCGGGAACCGTAGGAGCAGTGCCAGAGGGGAAACGAGAGTGGGAACCATTGGAACAACGGAAGAGGTTAAATGGTATGTGGGGAGAAAAGCTATAGGGGGAATTAGGAACAATACCGGAGGACCAGAGGGAACCCTAGGAGTATCCACAGAGGTGAAATGTTAGTGGGACCATATGAGTAGCGAGAATTCTAGGAGAAGGGAACCTTGATTGGGAATAGTAGGAGCAGTGAGGGTAGTGGAACTGTAGGGAGAACCCTAAGAGAAGCATAAAATCTCTGCTAGAGGTAAAATGGTAACGTGAATCATAGGAGCAGTGGAAGAGGTGAAATGGGAGCGGGATCCATGAAGCAGATGGAAATCTTGAGCGGGGTTGAGTTTTGGATGGAGGGAATGAAAGGAAATGGGTTTTTAGTTTGACATGGAACATTGTGAAGGGGACAATTATACCTGGAGGAAGTCAAGCTTATTATATATAGTAGATAGTATATTTTTATTATGAGATTTACAGTTAACCATTATAATTAATATGTTTTTTTACCATTTTTATGATAGTGGTGATCATATTTAAAATGTCTATCCTAATGATTCTAAGAGTGATAATGAGATAATATCTTGAACTTATATGTATCATGTTTTTATATTTTATTATATTAATAATTTATGAGTAATATTATTGAAGTTATATATTTGTTTATGGTAAATGTTTAAACTATTGGAATGTTATGTATTGTTTACATATTTTATGTATCTATATTATTAGTTTTAATTGTTATTATTATATTCCCCTTTTTATTTTTATCAATAATACTACATATTTTGTCCAATGTGATGTGATTTTACTACATGGTACCTTATCATCATTGTATCACATCCACTATTGACAATCATGTTCATATATTGATAAATCTAATATTAATGATCCTGAATATAATTTCAATCAACTATATACAATAGAAAAAATGAACCCATTGTATTTAAATGTTTTTATAATAGTTAAGCTAGAAAATCCTAGGTGGAGGAAAGGCTATTCTTCAATACAAAATATGACAGTGACTTGTTTGGTTAGTATTTATGAAATTTATAGGAAATGAGATATATCACCACTATCTTATGAAAGTTACATATCAGAAGTTAAAATATTATTTCTCTAATGAGGATTATTTAGGGTGAGTTAATGTGGAGAATGAATCAATGATAGGACATCAGAACACCCTATGAGGGAAGGGGTGAATCATGGTGGAAACATTTTCTTTTAAAGTGATGAATCTTGTTCCCACATTGGTATGAAATTGTAAAACATATCTCATGGAATCATGATGTAATAAAAAATTCAAAAAGTGAGTCGAAATAAAATAGTTTTACTTGGTTCACCACTAATGGATAGTCTATGGAACATATTTCAATAATGTTTTTATCATAACTAAATCTAGTAATCTTCAATATTTTTGAAATAAAGAAGTTCATACACAGCCACTCTATGATATGGATGGATCCATTAGATGATTTTATTGATATAACACTACCAGACTCAAAACACTTCCATCAAATCCACCTACATCTCTTATTTGTGTGGTGTTTTACTTAGTTTAATGAATTGAAGCTCACTTTCATAGATTTACATTTAAGTATTTTTCCCTAACTAGCCTAGGACACTACATGCACTATAGTTGGAAGTTGATGTGCTTAAAACACTATTAAATTAACACCAGATGTGATAAAATGTCTTTTTTTAATATCTTTCATGAATCTCACAACCTTTGTGAAGAAAACAACCTTCACAAAACACTATGTAATCCTATAATAAGAAGTTAATGAAAAACTCATTTTTCCAAGATACCTAATAATTGGCTAAGACTTAGATAAGATATTCATGATGATCAGACTTGCGATCTATACTTTATTGTTTAACATCTTAGGATTCATGAATTTATAATGATTCATAATTTTCTACAATTATTTTCAAATGAAATGAATTGGGGGTAGTCGCCTACTTATAGGCTCATACATTCACAAAGATACAATGCCTCCAATAGATTTTTTGTGAACCTGAAAATTCATGTTCACAAATTTGTAGTTAAATTTAATAAATTCAAACATTCTCATAGTTATAAAAAATCCCCATATAGTCATCATTCACTCATAATGATTTTTTTTAGTCGCAATGAATCATAGTATTTCCATCGCAAATTCACAATGATCATTCTATATTATCTATATCCTCACAAATCTCAACCTTTGTGAAATATAGACTTCATTAAATAATTAATGTAGTTTATTTGAGAAGCTTTAATTCCATAAAACCACTATTCATGAATCATTATCCTTCCTCTTCATTTTGAGCACAAACATTTGGAAAACGTGGGGAAATGACACCACCTTCAACAGTTTAGCCATCTTGTACTGTAAGATCAATTTATGTGCAAACGCCATAACCATCCTAGCGTGGATTTAAAAAACACTAACCTGACTGCACATACAGTTATAAAAGGCCTCAACCCCCACAATATCCCTATTTGGGTTCGTTTGAAATCTGTAGATAAATTCAACATTGCACCAATCACTATCAAAAGTTGAATGGAATGAAACAAAATATCCAACACTTTAAGTCTATGTGAGAAAATTTTAATATAGAAAAAAGTATGGGAAGTATGAATTGGGATCTTGTTCTTTGGAATGATTATAATAGTCCATGATACTCTCTGAGAGATACGATTTTGTTCCCAAATAACACCTAATAATTATTGTTTACTAGAACCACTACATATTGTTACCTCATAAAACCTAATTCTAATCATGTCATAGATAAATTTCATCTAATTATAATCATTTAATGTAATCAATTCATGGTAAAAAAACCTTTTACCACTAAACCATTATAACATTGAATTTATCAATTCTTCCCTTTGTAAATAAACCCAAAGACATATATTTAGACTTGTATATCTCAAAACAGAACGCCATGGATTGTATCTCACCCATAATCTTACATCACATCCATAAATAGATTGAAAAAATTATTAAAAATTTGAAGTGGGTAAAACCATAACTTCATCTTACACTGGAAGGTGGTTGAATAGAAAGGTTCAATCGATGTTTCTCAAACACATGTTATCCCAAAATCTTATTCAAAATGTCATCCAATTGGTCATTATTTACATCATTATCAATTATAATGAAACATTGTTCAAATTTTTCCATGATTAAGTGATATATGATATCGATATGTTTTCTATGAGAGTTCTGAATCAGATTCTTCATAAGATCCATCATTCTATTGTTGTCATAGTGAATCAGCATTGGAAATTTCATCTCATAACCAATATCGATTATTTGTTTCCTCATAGAAAATAGATTATTGAAATACTTTTTAATAGTGGTATAATATTCATCATTAATACTAAGGGATGTGATTTCTTATTTCCTTCTCAACCACACCACACAATTATTTTTAATAAAGAATATTCCACCACCTTTTGACTTTCTATCCACCACATCTCCAACACTGTTAGAATTAGAAAATATTGATAATTAATTATATATTCATATAGAAATGCAAAATAAAAAATTTAGAGTATGTTGAATATACATCTTGATTCATTTAACCTCTAAAAAATTATGTTCTTTCAGATTAATTTTAAACAATTCTACTAATCATGATACAAAGAAAATATGTATCCTTGTTTTATTCAGGTATAATAAGCCTCCAATTGTTATCATTTATGGGGTGGGATCAATATATTCCCCATATTCATTATTTCAATGTTTTTTACGAACCATAATTAGTATTAACATTGGTTTGTAGTCATGCATATTGAATTTCTTCAGCAGTTATCTTGCATAATTTTCATGATAAATTAAGGTGTAATTCATTTTTTGAACCACCTAAAATGTCCTGAAGTATTTGATTTCACTAATAATATAAATTTCAAATTATGATTTTATGTGATAGAAACTTCTTCCACTAATCCTTTCCTACATTTTCTGAAAATAATATCTTCCACAAACACCAACACCATAAATTGATCTTTCTAATAATTATTATGATAAATATTATAGGTAAAACTTCCACTTTTAAATTCAATATTCTTAGGATATGTATTGAATTAATAATACCACAATCATGGCATCTACTTCAGACCATAGAGAAAATTATTTAATATGAAAACATTTGTCTCATAATTTCCAATTATAAATCCCACTAGAAGTTCCTTATAGACTTCTTCTTAAAGAATTCAATTTAATAATTTAGTTATAACATCTATCTGGTAAGCGTTTAACTCTATTTGAATTACTATGGAATGTGAAAGCATAATCAAATCAAGTTTAGATAAGTTAGTAAATTTTTCTTCAACATTAACACCTTCAATATATGCATAGATTTTACACACTAATCATGCCTTGTTTCTGGTCATGTTTTCATACTCATCAAATTTTCTTTTAATGATCCACTATATTCTAATCACATTCAAATTATTGGGACTCTTGATGAGTTCGCAGTTCCTCTTCTTGTCAGTATGATCCAATTCCCCATTCATAAACTCAATCCATGGTTAATTCTTATACACATCAACAAACAAGGTCAGTAAAATAACTGATAAAAAAGAAGAGTGTGATGCATTCCTCATTATCCTTGTGTGTGTGGGTGAAATATAATCCCAAAGGATGATGGATTGATCAATTAATAGTCTTCTATTTATCCTGTGACATTTTGATTATGTTTCCTCAATCATTCATTTCCCTTCTGATTCTTCTTCTGAATCATTATAATTTTGTCACCTGTAAATGTTTTGAAAGGCTTATAATTTTTTTTTCATTTTAATATTTCTCTTTTCCACTTTATTCTTCATCTTCTATCATATAAACATATAAAATCCTTGAGGTATTTAAGGTTTTATCTTCAATGATCTTGAAATCATTGATTTCGAAAAGTTTCCCACGATGATTGCAGTATCAACTATAGTCTTTAATCTTCACTGAATTTCCATGGAATATTCTATGATCTTCTGCATCACCATACTTTCATTAGGTTCATTATTTATTTTTAATAGAACAATCACTTTGAAAATCATGAAAATACTTTAGTGATGGAATTATTATATACCTTAACTCACATGGAGTAATGGTTCCTCTAAATAATCACTTTTTTATTTAGAGTGTACGCTGCTATTTGAACATCATCTTTCCTATAACAATGATAAATACAAACCTAAATCAGTATAGTTCTATCCATATTTTTCACTGATTAATTTTTTTATTCAACAACTCTATTTTTTCATGGGGTCCTCATCAACCCTATTTTTTCATTCAACAACTCTATTTTTTCATGGGGTCCTCAGGTTTTTAGTAAATTTTTAAATTTAATGGATGTGTATTCTCCTTTATTCTCATATTGTAGAATCCTGATTGTGCAGCCAATTTCATTATCAAAAATTTGATGATAACTCTTCATGAAATCAAGAACTTATTATATCCTATGAAGAACCATTACATATATCATTCTACTATAATCAGCAATAGAAATAATTAATTGCCTATATTAATATGTTCCAACCACATTTATTGGACCAGATATGTATATGTTGATGAGGTCAATTTATTTGACTGCATTTTATCATTATCTGATATAAAATCATGACCATATTTCTTTACATATAATATTGAGACATCTTTTCTTATTCGTGATTCGGGTTGGGAATATCACTGAATATATTTATCTTAGATATATTTTATATTCCCTGTTGATAAATTTTACCCAAGGTCTAGTTCTATAAGTTGTTTTTATTAAACTATTATGTAATAAATATTCCCTTTTACTATCAACCTAGTAGAAATTTCTATCTCATATGCATCCTTTAATTAGAGAATTAAATGTTTTTACTATGATAATGCGGCCATTTTTATTAAATGTCACTATCAAGATGGATTCACAAATTTATCTCACACTCTATAGATTTTGACACCAACCTTTCACATAGAGCACTCCATTTTTTCTAAGCTCATTATTTTCCATTTCTGCATTTCCACTGAAATCGATCTTCTAATCACCATCATTATTGAACATGTCTATTCCATCAAACCTTCTCTTAAAATTATTTAATAAATCTTCAATTACTATCATATGGGATGAGTATACACTGTTAAGAATTCAAGTACTACAACTCTTTGCAGCTTTGAGAGCATGTTCTGTGTGGTTGGATTTCTCAATTTTCATCTTTTACTTCAATGAGATACATGATTGAGTGGAGAAAAAATATGGCATCTATAATATTTTCTTCACATGTATAGGTTCTTTATACTCATATTTTTAATCTATAGTAGAATGCCAATTTGTAAGAGAAACTCCACCTGGTTGGAAGGTGTTGACGTTTCCATGAGTTCTGTAGGCAATATCCCCACATTTCCCCGTCCTACAATGAATAACCTTATAGAAATATTTTGAATAGTGAATAAAATATCCAAAAAAACTATTTATTCTATATTTTGAAGGATATGTTCTCATTCACTTGGAGGAATTAAAAATTATTCCCCATTTAGATAGCTCCTTTTATCTCTATAGTATAACATTGTATGTCTTGTAAGGGCAAAAAAATCACATTCAATAAGAGGAAATGTCATTTCACCTCCAATACTCTTCATTTCCCATTATTTTGTAAAATTGTTTCCATGGAGATCATCTCTGGATACATCAAGATAATATTAAACACTATTTTCTATTTTATTTGAGTCTTTATTTGTTAAAACATCTTGTAGCATTGTGACATGTCCAACATTATGCTTCCCTTTATTTTTACTCACCTCTTTTCTGGCCTTAGACAGTTCAACATTACACCCAACTACATATTTTCCAATACATGTGGGTCTATGATCATTCAAGGACTTATCTACATTTTTAGAACCATGTTTAGCTCTTTTGAATATATCTATATCAGATAATATTAAAAAATATAAATTTTGTGGTATTTATCTTTGATTTTGATTTAGTTTTCAGTTTACTCCATTGGGTAACGACTTATTTTTAAAGTCCCTAAACTATATTAGTCTTATCTTCTAGTTTAGATGATTTGTCAATGATGATTTTTCATAATCTTAAATCTTGAGAATAAATTTCATAACGTCTTTGGAGTTCCCAAGAGTTATTCAATGTTATTTTTCTCCTGCTTCCAGTCAATAGATTTTCTACAACAAGCTGATCAATATACTCCTCATTCACTTTCTTATCACCTTATTATATATTTTCAATTTTTTCCCACATAGAATTAGCTGTATTAAAACTAATCATTTTAAAATAAATTCCATCAAATAGAGATAAATTAATGGTATTGTGTGCTTTATCATATTTTTTAATCATTTTCGTGTCTGTTTAAGACATAGAAAAACCTCTCGCACAAGTGATTAGAATCCCCCCGAGTAGCGGTAAAAAGAACATACATCCCAAGGTATCTCAAATGATATATCATATTTTTCTTTAAAATATTTATTTTTCATCCATAAAATATGAGAAAACCCCTAAAATTACATAAAATATCCTTGAAAATAATAGAGGGTATATATAAGTCCAACAATATTTACCCTATGATACTACTTGAAGGACCTTGGATGACCCTGAGAGGGGATGTGTGAATAAAAGTGAAATATTTTTATTTTCAAGTGATAGATCTTGTTCCTATATTGGTAGTAACTTGTTAAATATATCTGATGGACTTATGCTATAATCAAACATTCACATGCCGAGAGACATCAAAATAATTTTTCTTGGTTCACCACTTAGGGATAGTTCAAGGATTGTACACTGAAAATGTGTCGGTCATACCTATATCCCCTAACATTCACTATATAAACAATACATAAGTTCATAAATATTAACTATATTCCAAACACTCCAACTTTATATGATATTTTGAATAACACATTGCCTTTCTTATAATAGTTACATCCACTCCCCCAATCTCACTATATTGGGAGAACTCTCAATCAATTTAATGACATGAAGGTCGGTTCATTAGCTTGGGATTTAAGTCTATATCCCTATGTAGCATGAAACTATTATTTAATTATAGTCTTGAGTTGATTCACATTAATTAACTACTCACTTAAACTATAAGTTTAACACTTCTGTTCACAAAGCTCATTTTCAAAGATCACAACCATGCTGATGAAAAAATCTTCTAGAGAATACTAAGTCATGACAGAATAACCAATCACCATGAAAATCCTTTTTTAAAAGATACATAATCATTGTTCAAGACTATGATATTCTTTTTATGATTCTATTTCTCAAAATGAATACCTAATTCACGAATATCTATGAATTATTGAATTCATAAGGATTCATCCTTTTCATGAAACCCTTTCATATCAAATGAAGTGGGGGTATCCACTTATTTATAGGATTATCCATTCATTAAGATACCATGCCTCCAATATATTTTTTATTAACCTAAAAATTTATATTCATGATGATATTTAATTACTAAATCAATAATGAAATTTCCCCCATTCAAAAACATTCTCATAGTCATAAAAAATCACCATCAACCCGCCACACACTTGTAATGTTTTTGCATATTTTAAAAGAATCACTATATTTTCAACATGCATTAATGAATCTCATTCACGATGCTCCATATATTTTCAAGAATCAACCTCTAAAAAACCTATTTCTTATGAAACACATTCATTTACCATACTTCAGAAGAGAAAATTCCATTAAACCACCTTTCATGAAACTTTCTACTTCCTCTTGATTTTGAGCCCAAAAAATTTGAAGACACTTGAAAATGACACCAACTATAATATTTTAGCCATTATGTAATTTAAGATCACTTTTCTTTCAAACTCCTTGATAATAAAAGTGTTTATTGACAACATACACAAAACAAACACCATTTCCAACTATGAAAGGCCTATGTTCCATCATCAAAGACATTCAATGACAAATAATTATAAAAAACTATAGAATATTTTTAATAGAGGCTCCCGAATGTTGTTTATTCTATTAATTAAGATCATGGTGTTGAAACATAATGTAAACATACATATAGGTAAATCAATATGAATGAAATTGGGAAAATTAAATATCTTATGATACTTGAAAGATTAAATATGATTCAAAATGATTAGAAATTATATTATTTGAAACTATCATTAGAAAAATTTGACCAATCTAACTTTTTTTCATAGCCCCGTGCACTGATCATATAAATCCATGGGATGTTAACTTGGGAAAACATTTCCATGTCTATGTAATCATGCTTCGATTCCCATCAATTTTTTATTTCAAATCCAGCATGTAAATGATTATTTGTATACTTATGGGGTTTCATATAATTTGACACCACTTTATTGATGTTTCTCAAAAATGTTGTAGTGGAATTGAAACTTTTGTAGGAATTTCAATTTCATTGGGAATATTTCATTAATGAGATGGAGATTTTTTATTGACACGAAAATAAAAATAATTTTATACTTAATAATATTTTATCTTTTACCTTGGAATGATTTCAAGGTTCAATTTCATATAAAATGATGGTCTGAGTGAAATTTTAAATAATTTTTTAGAGATTACTTAATAATCTAAAAATATTGGATAACTATATTTTTTCTAAATTATATATAAATATAAATGAATAAAAACCATAGTGGTATCATTAGTTTTAAAATTTTTGGTCTCAAACTACACTATTTGTAGCCTAATTCTGGTACATATTAAATTTAAATCTTTATTTAGGAAAATATTTTTTTAATAGTATATTAATAGATTAATTATTCAATTTATCTGGAATTAATTTTTTTAAAAGAAAGAGAGGTATTCTATTACACCCCTAAATATAATTACAGGGGTAGATAGCAATTTTTTATATATATTGTGATCAATTAAGAGCATCCATGTTTGCACATTCTTGAAGAAATAATGTTTATTGAATACTTGAAGTTAACCATATATAATTTCATAAAATTATATATTTGAATGTCTATGAATAGAAATTTCTTATTTAGTCATACATGTTTTGACATTAACTTACTAAAAACCAAATATAATAAAACATAGTGATATAAAAACCAACGAATGGGAAAATGTAAAACTCCATAGACACCACAACAAACATTATTGATATAAAGTATTATAAACTTTAAAGTCAACACATTCCTATCTAATGAAAAAATTATAGAAAAGTATCATTGATTGTTTTATTATAAATTGAACACACCCACAATCAGTTTATCTAACATATTAATCAATGAAATATTTTTTCTTCTAAAATTAATATGTGAATAATAATGTATTTAGAGGTATGTATTTTATTCAATAACATTTTATGTTATATTCATATATTTAAATGATTAAAGTAGAATTTTCTTAAAATAATTTATTCATACATATTTCCAAATTTATTCCATTTTTTTCAATATTTCTAGTAGTATACCTTAACTATATACATTATTAGTTCATATTGTAAAGCTAAATTACACATACATGATTCAAGTATGATACTGAATATTTATAACTATATTATTTTTGAGAAATTTAATCATATTTTTTTGTGAATACTATTCCAGTTTGTGATTTTTTATTATGTGGATCCGATAAATAATTTTCATTTTCAATACCAATCATATATATATATTTCAATTTTTTTGAATTAATAAAATTTACATCATTATTTCCATGAAGATAATTATTATTTTGAATTCAATTTCAATTCATTTTTTAAGTAAGTGAGTTGAATCATTACATTAATATTATATAAGAATCTATATTTTGGAAAATAAAATTAATGGTATATTTAAGTGATCCAATTGAAATGACATATGGAACATTCAGAAAAAAATCCCCATTTTCCTTATTTTTCTAGAATTAACCTTTTTTAAATATTTAATATTCTAAAAAACATTTACAAACATAAGGAATCAAATCAATCTATTTTAAAATGTCATGGGTATTAAAATTATGCCATAAAGCCTATTTATTATATATTTTTTAAATAAGGGATGTATAGTATGTATAAGATTCAAGAATTAATTAAATTAATTATAATTCATGGTATTATAGGGTTATTCATTTTTACATGGTTCTCTACACAAGATATATCAATAAATCAAAACAACAAATTGTGTGATACTATAAAGGAGTTACCAATATAAAGAGTCAAACATTGAAGTGTTTAACATATGTGATTCTTACTGAGTCAGTGGATATACATGGCATGAATTTAACATTTAATTTAGTAAAATGAACAGTTTTTGAAATTGTTACACATAATAATCATGATTCAATATTTTTTAAAACACTATAAAAGTAATAAAAACTCATTATTAATAAACTAGTAATTGAAAAAAAAACTTGGTCGAAGCGTTGTCTTTATTATCTTATCCATCTGACTTTGTTGTTTCAAACAACCCGTGAGTGGAAATAATACCTTTTGGATTAAAATGATATTTAATTAAAAGGTATATAATTATGTAAGTACAAATATACTGATTGGTTCTTGACATGTCGATTGAATAAAAAGTTAGAAGGCCTACATATGAAATGTAATTCATTACAAAATTGATTATATTATTATAAAAAACACTCCCCCAAATCATATTGAGGATTTTTATTATTATTTCTGTTCTATTATTTAGTTTTATCATATTATAGATAAAACACATCATTGTTACTATAACCAATTTAAGATGATTTGTTTTATTTTTTACTAATGTTTTTAAAAAAAGCATTATAATAATTTTTATGAATATTTTTTTATAATTGCTCATTTTAAAACACCAAGCACTCACATATACATCCAGTGTGATAACAAAAAACTATTTCACAAATAATTTAAAATTTTAATATACAAAAAAATCACAAAATCTAAATTTTAGTGTTTTCAGTATTGTAAACACATTTCATGGAAAATAATTACAAAATTGTTTACTTAATTATCTTTAATAAATATCTATTATATTGAATAATATTTACCTATAACAATACATTGTTTTTTAATTATGTTGGTGGAATCATAAAGGGATTTTGATGTGAGTGTAATGGGAGAGGTGTAATTTTAAACAATTTTTTTTATTTTATAGAAAAGAACACACAATTATAATTTGTGACGAGGAATGGTTAGTTCCCTAGAGAAAGGGGAGTTGTCATAGACTGGTAAGATTAATTCTGAGTGTTATAATTATAGAATAAATTGTTTGTTTTTGTGTGGTGTATGTGTGGTGAGAATTTGTTTTTCATATTTTTTAGTATCCATTGGTGATTGTGGTGTAGTTTATCTTGTTATGGCATGAAGGGTCTCATGGAATTATTATTTGAATCATTCATTAGGAAATTTGTAGTGTGATGTGTTTTAGTTGAAACTAAAGGAATCTTAAACTATTCATATATGTAGGAATTTTAGGTTCTAATATGAAGAAATTACATCGAGGAAATTTAATATGAGTGATGTTGAGATGCAAAATTCCAGGTAAAACTATGGTTACCTGGGTGATTTATTTTCTTTTACTTTCTTTTCCTAGTTTTATTATACTATTGGTGGGGGGGTGGTGTTGTTGTATTGATATCATGTTTGAGGAAAGGTGGGTATTATAAGATAATTCCAAGAATTGTATTGTGATCCTTGGGTGATTTGTCATATATATTTGACATCATTGGTTATATCATGACCATCGTATAATGTCACTTATAAATAAATTTGATAGGGAAATTTCAAGGAGATAAGGGGGAGACTATTACATGATTTTGAGAGGTTGGTTTACTAGGAACATTTTTTGATGTGATCCATAACATTACCGTATGATTCTTATATTTTCTAATTCTATTATAATTTCAAGCATCCTCTTAGGCTCCCTACTATTATAAAATCTCCTTCTAAAGAATAGGTGATTGTTGGTGATCTACATAGTGGGTTTATATAACAAAGAATGACCATTAAGACCAAAATTCATTTGATAAATTCCTCATCATCAAAATTTTGGTTCATTATTTTTAAGGTATCATTATAGATCAAATTTAATTTTCATCATTTTGGGTGGTTTTTCCCAAATTTAATTGAGTTAGATTATTTTTAAACTCTTATTACATATTTCTAAATGATATTTTGAATAACATTTTGTGATATCTTTGTATAGTAATTTTTATTTATTTCATGTTTAATATGGATTCTAAAAATATTCATGGTTTTTGAGCAAGGATAATTTTTTAAATAATTATCCCTATGATGAAATAATTTAATGAAAATAATAAACTAGATACATAGAATTGTATTGGGAGAGATTTTCACTTTTTATTTATGATTTATCATGCTCTGTTTGGATTACTATTAATTGATATTTATGTCTATGATTACTCATTCAATAACATTACTGAAAAACCCATAACCATATTAATCCAATAATCACTTAATGAAAATAAAAAATGGAGATATTGACATCTATAATCAAGTGAATTATTGTTCAAGTATAATTATTTTTTCATTTATATAGTGTTTTTATATTGTTTATTATTTTTTATGTTCAGGTAACCTTACATGGTTTGATTTTTTGTTAATTTATTACCAAAATTAGTTTTTATTTTGGATTTGTTTGATATTTATTACATGATTATTGATATATAAGTGAAAATTATAATGAGAATGGAAAGTCTAAGTTTAGTTCTTATATCGTTGTAGATGGTAAATTAAATACAGAATGGATCAAGATTTATATATATTATTAGAAATTCATTATGCTTGAGATGTGGAATAATCTTGTTTTGATCTTGTACCAGATGGTAATTTTGTTATTTCATATTTGTAATTCTATTCAATAATTTTCAGGAATTATTTCATTGTATTATATTAGGAATACTAAATTATTTGGAAGAATATAGGATTTGGTTTCCATCTGCTATAATTTGTTTTTTGTTATTATAGGTTAGGTTGGGTGGCTAGTTTTGGGGTGATATCGCTGTATTATTATTTTTCTAAGTGATTTTATAAGTTATCCATGAGTTGGTTTCAGTAAAAAATCCATCAAGGTGGTAATTTTTTAGGTTATTGTGTCTCACATAAGACCGTTACCACCCTTGATTCCAATTATATTACTCTCTTTAGTGAGTAACCCAAACAAAATTTTTTTCCCTTGGGATCACACACATATGGAAAATTCTATGCCACTTTATGGGTTTTGAATTGATCTATCAATAACATCCAAAATACCCACTCAACCTATGTGTGACTCTGGATGTGGTACTACCACCTATCCTTATTCATGACCAGGTTCAATGGCTGATGAAAAAATTTCAATTAAGACTAGGTCACAAATCCCACATGGGTGGGATATAAAAAGTAGAACACCAAAACCCACCCAGTATTACCTGATTGGATATAATCTTCCCATGGAATTATGATACCACATGCATGGATGCTCCCACCCATGATGCTTATGATATAGATCTATTTATGGTGTATCCCAGAAAACTTTATTTTTCTTAGGAATCCCACCAATATGGAAAATTAATCATGAAATTGGTTGTTTATTACATGATTTATCAATAGATTCATAAATAATCACATCACCATGTGTGACTTCGGATGTGGTGAAACCATTAAGACAAATTCAGGACTATTCACATCACCTAAAAACAATAGACCAATTAATTATATGTCACAAACCACATAATGTGTTACTATAAAATTAGTTGAAATATTTGGGAAGTGTGTGGTCATTGGAAATAAGGACATACAATATGGGATTATTTGAGGAATATATTCATGTGTGATTTAGGAGGTGATGATTTATGAGTCGATGCGATAAGGGTTTGAGATAGGATACCTTCCCTGTACTTTCTATCATTAATGTTTGACTTAAGTTTTGGGGGGGGGATGTGTTGTGTAAATTTTCACAAGAATAAATAAAGGATATTTCTTGTGTTTTAATTTTTTAGGTTTAGGGAGTGTGTTAAAAGAAAAATTTATGAGGTAAAACTGAGATTGAAACTAAATGAACTTGATAATTATATGTTGATTTATTCATTTTGATAAGTAAATTGGAATTATATAATGATAATTTTAATGTGGAATAGTGGTATGTAATTAAGAAATGATACAAATAATGTAATGTGATTGGGAAATGGTAAATCATGATATTTGGAAAAAATGTGGAAAATATGAATTTGTTGTTTCATGGTCTCCTCTTACATAGAGACTGTATTTTTTTGATTATGATGTTTTAATGGATAAGGTTGGGTGTTTTTTGTTGTTACTATGTTTTTATTTTTATTCTTTGAATGTGGTTTTGTTGATATATTGTGGTAAAGAAGGATAAATGAATAAATTTCATTAGTTTTAATGTCTCAAGGTTATAATTCACTAGCTATGATGGATAATTATAGGTATATATATGCAATATTTAATGTATTTATTTTTTGGAATATATATATAGTATACAACATAATAATGTGGTTATGATGTGGATGTTTAATGGAGTTAGTGTATGGTTAAAGGATTGAATGTGGTTGATGTTCTTATTATTAATGATACCCTATTATACTGAAGAGGATGTGAATATTTGTACATGGGTGGGGAATATACACAGAAGGATAAGGGAATGAGTTTTACATTTCCATACCAATATATGGTTTTAATTAGTTGATAATGGTGGTGCAGTATGAAACAATGGATATATATTGTAATGGGAATGGCGTTGAATGATATTGTGTGTTACAGTTGTTAGATATAGACATGAAGTGGTTGATGTTATTTCAATATGTATTTCATGATTATTATTTGAGGGGTTTTATTACTGTGATAATCTAGGTTTTTATGAGTTGGAATGACCTCTTAGTTACTAAGAAAGAGTGGTGATAAATTTTTAGGCCCTTTTCTTGTTTTATTTTATTTATTTCTATAAATTTTATGATATTTAACAATTTTTTATTATTTTATTTAAATTTTATAATCCATTCCAAGACTAGGAGTTGTATTGGACTCTTTATTGGAGAAGTGGGTGAGGATATTTTTTGAAATATATGAATTTTTTATAGTCAATGTGCAATGTGGAGATGAGTGATTTATGTTTCTTATACTTATGCGCATTTCATTTTTTGGAATAAATTTTTCTTGGTTGATATCATATATCAATACTATTTCATATTTATTTCACATGGATGTCGTTTTTTTCGATGTATGATCCTACTATGTACTCCCAGTGCTAACCCCTCTATAATTTTTAAAGTGTTTGGAAGAATAGTTTTAAGATATTTTGGAAAATTTTAGGGTATCTTAAATTCAGTTCAGTGGGTGATATAGTATCTCAATAGATTTTTTTCATGTTATTTCAATATGATTTTTGAAATTAACAAATAGGAAATGTTTTTTGGGAATTATTTATTGAATGTGATTTATTTAAAATTTATTGGCGGTTTTATTTTATACTTTATTGGTTTTATGGGAGAAATTTATCCTTTTTTTTCATTAATCCCTAAATATTAGTATCAAACCAATAGACTATCAGTGGATTCATTATATGGTCACTCTCATATACACAACTAGACTAAGGGTATTCCTTGATAGGGTCGGTCATAAAATATTAGTATCAACACATTGGATGATAGTTAGGATAAATTTTAGAGTTATGCCCATGGGATGACTTCATGTGATTTGTAGGGAAACAAAAGAAATCAAACATAACATGAACCATTGGATATGGAGAAAATCTAGGATACCAACTTTTATCCACCCCTATGATCTGATTCAAGGACCTCAATTACTGACTAAACATGTTTAGGTTAAAGTGTAACTTATATAGGGTAGAAATCCAAAGAGGTTCTTTTATCATATTTATTAGTTTGATCTGTATTAAAATTTTGGCGATTTTTATGTTCATTAGTGTATATATACTATTATTATATAAAATTTATACCACCCTAGTTAAAATATTTTTTTTAATATAAAGTAAAAATTTTCAAACTGGAATAATTTTTTATATAAATCTTTATTACTATTGTAGGATCTCTAGTTAATTACATTGAGACTCTTGTAAAATAATTTCCATTATTTCAATAATATTTTTTCCTTGTTATAAAATTTCAGATTCATTGTTATAATTAATAAAATTTAAATACACTACCATGATGTAACATGCCAAAATATAAAGTAAGAACACTGCATTCGATAATGTGTATTCCACGAGACAACAAGAGCGTAATGTAATATAAAAACTAGATTAATTATAATATATTTACTATTTAAAAATAATTATATATATTTTAATGCATGAAACACAATTTTAGCATGAGTTACATTCAAGAGAGGATATATATGATGACTTTCATTAGATGAAAAAAGTGTCTTATAGAATAATAATATATTATTAAAATATTATTAATTAATATAATATTATATAACATATTACTTATGTTAGCAGTTATGAATATTGTAGACTAAATTATTAAAATTTATGGTTTATATAAATATAAAATGAATTAATTATCCACAAATAAATTACTGAGGAATATAGGAAGCAACTTAATACAAAGTGAATAATTTTATAAAAATACTACGTTTATTCTAAAAAAGTCATTTTACGCTAAAAAATTATATTAATTACATTAGTGGTTAATATTAATATAATATATATATATATATATTTATATATTCAATAATATATTTTTTATTTTTATAAATTACATTTGATAATAAAAAGATAAGAAAAAAACCCAATTTTACAGATACAATCCAATACATTTATAAACGAAATTCTACTGCCTTTTAATGGATAACCCATTTTAAATTTGAATTTTGTAATATTTATTGATTTAATATGTCAAAAGAAACATTATATTTAAAATATAAACATAAATATTATTTTTGGGTGAGTTTATAAATTTTTTTGGAAACATATCATTTTTTATTAAATGGTTAAAAATAATAAATTTTCGTTCAAAACCACATTTTTATATAATTTATATATATGGTAAAATAATAATTTTAATTAGTTTTTAAGTTTAATTAGATCATATTTTTATCAATTAATAAAACTTATTTCTTTTAAATATATTTAAAATTAAAATTCATTATAAAAACGCATCAATGTTTTGATTATTTTTACATTTAAAAAGGTTAATTTTTTGGTTAATAATAAAAAATACAGTTTTTTTGTATACAATAATTTTTATGACATCCTTAGGATATAAATTTGACTAAAAAATTTAGAAAACATTTCTCATGAATAAGAAATTATTGGATTATTAAAATAATTCTTTTAAAAATTATAAACATAACCCTCCAACATATAAATTAATTTCAAGAAAAGTAATATTTATTTTATTTGAATGAAATATTATATTTGATTATTTTATTTTTAAGGAATATTTCTAAAATTATTTTCGGTTTTGGGTTTGTTTAAATTTCAAATAAAACTATATTTTTTAAATTAATCACTAATAAATTTCATATGAATCAAAACTAGTCATACTATCGATCCTAAACAATAAAGTAATAAATATAATATTCAAAGAAACCCCTCCCCATGGTAATATAAATATCCCTCCTACACCCCTTTCTTATCACATTTAAAAGTCCTTATTTTTTCAAATATCAATATAAATCACTCTCTGAACTCCCATATCTATATTAATAGGTCTGTATCACAACTAAAAGTCCATCTTATAAAAGATTTAGACTTAATCCAAATGAGGTGATTTGAAGAGAGACGTAAGTGTTTCAAAACTCAATCTTTGTCATTTATGTTATCCTATTACCCCTTCATAATAGAAGTGATAGTTTAAAGTAAAAATGAGAATTTAATTTAATGGTATTATATTTTTGTATACAACTCAAATAATTATTCGTTTTTTCTTTTTTAATGTTTTTTAAAAACATTGCTCCCTCATGTTGGTTTTATTCTACCTAAGTGAATGATGATGTTTTATTTTTTCAATTATTAAATCTATTGATATTATTAAAATTGATTTTATGGGAGAATATAACTTTATAATAAAATAATATCATATATATTATTTTGGGAATGATAAAATAGGAATAATAATAATGATATAAAAAGTAAAAATTCCTAGTCATTATTAACCTTTGAAAGCTAGCTTACGAAGAGACTGTTATTGATTTAAAAAATATATTGAACTATCAAAATCCTATATTTTTTTGGAATGAACTGAATTAAAAATTATCATACTTATAGAACTTATGTAACCATTGGAAAGTTACAATCAACCATTGACCATACATAATTGTTTTTGGTAATAATAAACTAATCAACTCCAAAATGGACAACATGAACAATAATAATTTAATAAAAGATTAAAAAATATTATAAATTATTTATAAGAGATATAATAAATATTAATAATATTTTAAACAATTAATTCATAGGTGAAAATTTACTATTTTAGAATATATTATAGTGTATGAATCAATATGGGACTTCAGATATGGGTTCATTGACACTCGTTTTCGTTTTTACAGTTATTTACTCTATCACTCTCTATCAACCACTATTAATATTTCTTATTTTCATTAAATTTATTTATATATTATTTATAAATATTTTTTTGGTGTATATTATTTATTATTCCATTTATTTTCTAGGGATATATATGTTTCGTTAGTTCCCTTTAAAATTATTTCTTTAAATTAAACACATCGAAGTGAATTTTTCTATTTCTTATTCATTTTTATGTTCCCCTCCCATAATGATTATTTTTATCTATGATTTAAAAAAAACCATGTTGTTTTTTCATAAAATATTACATATTATTTTTGGTTTTGAGGAAACCCTATGTTTATTTACCTTTTAAAGGTTGTTGTCCCCATTTCAAAAAATTTCAATAAAGGAGATAATTTTTTATTTATCTTTTTAAAATTTTTCATTCACGTTGAAAACTACATTCATGTCTCGTACTTCTTTGTTTGAAATTTAGTTTCCAAGATACTTTTTCATTATTTTATTAGGATCCTTCATGATAACTCAATAGTTGAGGATTTATGGACTTATAATGTTAAAAAAACCATTCTCATGGGTTTATTTTATGTTAATTATTTATATATGATCTTTCTATAGGGAATACATATTAATGAAATATTAAAATTATGGATTGGTAAGAAATTATTTCTCCCCCTAATCAATAGCGTAATTATTATAAGTTATGGGACCCTTATGAAATGAAATGATATGGATTTATTAATCTATAATTTTATACAAAATAATGAGGATGTAAGATTTTTCCACAATTTACCACATG
The DNA here is from genome assembly GCA_963277665.1 of Viscum album. Lineage (NCBI taxonomy): Eukaryota > Viridiplantae > Streptophyta > Magnoliopsida > Santalales > Viscaceae > Viscum > Viscum album. The sequence goes on from OY728132.1 coordinate 472,601,258, forward strand.
TAAATGATGTAGTTATATTTTTTTATAATTTAATGATGTATTTTTTGTGGGAATTTAATTATATGTATATTGAAATTTCTTATTTTTAGGCCACATTCTTATGATCTCATCAATAAAATTATATTATGATATGTTTTCTTTAAATAAACACTACTTTTGATGGTTTATGATCCTTTTTCAATTATAATTATTTATTATGATTTCTGATTGTTATCATATATAAACTCATTGACTATCTATTTCATAATCCAACTGGGATTTTAGCTCGCCACTTATTTTATATACTTCCCCATTAAATCTTATTCTGTGATATTATTATAGTGAGATCTATGAGAAAAATATAAATTTGGGAAAAAATATTTAATATTTTATTTATAATAATTTTCTGATATACCTAATTTATAAATTCTACTGGACCTCTAGATTTTATAGATTTTTTTTTGAATTTTGAATTTTAAAATATTTCAATTTTATGTGTATGATATGAAAATCTTTATAAATACCTAAAGAATTCAATAAGGTTTTATAAATTGAATTACATCAAAATAATCATTATAAGCATGCACCATCACCATGAAACAAGGGAATTGAATAAAACAATTCATGAAAACTCCCATTCACTTATTAGAGAAACAACCCCTTTTAAATCAATAAAACATTATTCCAAAACGTCAAGATCCAATAACTATAATAATAGTATCCAAGGGAATAACCATTTAAACATTAGTAAAATTATAAAACTTGTGCTACATTTCCAAACATAACGTAATAATCCAAAATTTTAATTTAAGAAAAATTATATTAAAATTAATAAATCAATAATAAATCAAAACCTCTATTATCATTAACATATATAAACAAAATAATTCTATTAAGCCTTTATCAAACATATGGTTTGCTAGAAAAACATTTTTATATTTATATGGTACACTAGTTTGATAAAATAAATATTTATATCATAATTAAAACATTAATAAAAATAAATATTATTTCAAAAAAGTCATTTATATCATATATTTAATTTATTTTATTTGTAAAAAAATTAATTAAACGAAATAACTTGTGGTTTTATCAAATATATTGAAGGGCGTAGAACTCGATACCTTAGACCAAAGTAATTGATATGCCTTATTCTACAAGGGATTGATGCTTGAAGAAGGATATATACTTACATCCTTAGGTAATGATTTAAAAAATAGTTTTTTTAATAATTTTATTTAGATACTTATATTAAATAAAAAAATAGTAAAGAATTTATTTTAAAATAAAATTGAAATAATTTTAATTATAATCATTCATTATAAAGTCTGATATATAAGTTTATTTTCTAAAATTTATATTTTTAATGAGAAAAAAAATCATTTTTTAATTAGTATAAGAAAATTAAATATCGAAGAATATTTTTTTTTATTTTTAGAAAAATATTGTTTTTGTAATGAATACTAAAAAATATCTATTATTGTAAAAATGTCTTATCTTTTCAATAAATAATGTAATTTAAAAGTACTCTTATTTTATAAATATTATTTGATGAAAAAAATATTATTTATTGTTATTTAATACTCGTAATTTTTTTTAAATCAACTTCTTATCGAATTTTATTATATATATATATTTTTTTTTGGATTAAAAATATGATTTTACTAAAAATGGTTTTAAAGTATATAATGTTTCTCTATTTTAATTAAATGAAAAATTAATAATAAGGAATTATTTAAAAAATATATATATATATGTGAATTTAAAATAAAATAATGATGATTATTTGTCATAGAGTCAATATAAAACACAATTTTTTTGATAAATACACTTCTTGAAAACTCCCCTTTTCACCATGTCTGCATGATTAATTTATGATTAAAATATTTAAATTATATGAGTAAAATTTGGTAAAATGGATTAATTTTTAAATAAAAATATTAAATTATCTAATATTTTCAATTTAACCTATTACCATAATAAATAGGGAATATAGTAAAAATTAATCACCCCATTTAAGATAAAAATTTATTATACAGATGTTAAATTGAAAATAGAATGGTTAAAATGGCTTAAAACATGTATAAAATATATTTTAAAGCTATATTTAGACCTTATAAGGTATACATCTCTATAATATACATTTTGGATACCTTTAGAATGTGAAAAATATGGGCATACCATTTTCTTTTAAAAAACTACACGTGTTCCAATCACCTCACTTATAAAAGGACACCCCTCTCTTATGGTATTTACCCCTTAAAACACTTTTATCATAAAATCCATAGCCAAATAATTTCATTACCTACCTCACCATGAACTATAACCCTTATATTTATCAAATATCTATTATAAGAGGTATTTTGGTGCTAACCTAAGGAGGTTTTCTGAAGAAGAAGAATCATGCTTATCCTCTAATTTTATATTATTTATCCTTAAACCCCAAAAAATATATTCAATTATATTTATTCAATAAAAAATTTATCTACCATATATTTATATGTAAATATTTTAATTAATTTACATATATTCATCTACAATTTAATAAAATTGGATATAAATCTTCATTCATGCATATGGTAGACTACCTCTTCATGAACTGATATCATTTGTTTTCCATTATTTCTCATAATAGGTTAAAATAATGATAGATTTAAATTATATATATACATATATTATTTATAATTTATTTATACTTGAGGAGTTATTATATCACCTATAATTTCTTACTCTTTATTTTTTGTGGGATATTACAATGACTTTCTTGTGTAGTATGTACTACCGCCCCAAAAAGCAATGTGAATAATTTTTCACTAATAATTTAAATGGAATGTAATAATGATAATTTTAATAAATATATTTTGTATAAATTAAATCATTATGATACTAATTAAATATTTATCATTATGATAATATAATCTATCATTTTTATACTTATTCTAAAGAATGATAATGTCGTTTGTGCATACGTGTGGACAACCACCACCATGAAATGGTGAGATTATTTTTCCCTAACCTCATCACATGGATAATATATATAAGTTTATATTAATAATTTATATGTAATTTGTTAGGTTATTATAACTCTTTGAATTTAATATATAACTAACCTTATTTCAATAATGGATGTTGAAAAAGGGAAATGTTACTCATGTATTCGTATGACCTTCAATCTCCATGATTGTAAAACGGATCATTTTTCATAACCGTATATTATGATTGGTTTTAAAACTATTTTTAATATCTATAAATGATAATTATTTCATGATAATTATTCTATATATGTTTAAATAATGACCTAATTGACCATAATCAATCTATGAAATTCGTTTTTTACATATAGTACCAATTTAATGATACATAAGACTTAATATTAATTAATTAAGTAATAAAATATAATGAGGTAATAAGTGAAGTAAAATGTATAATAAAATTTAATATTTTTATTAATAATGTAAATAATTAAGAAATGTTTATTATTCAGTAATATAAATAACGTATGTGATGAGTCTTGCTAAAGGTAAGGGAATTCATCTCAATTTCCTTTCGTCGCGGCATATATTGTTGTTATGCACCTATATTTTTTTAATAGGTGTATATAAACCCCCATTTAATTTTTATATCAAATATTTTTCTATTGTAAGGATATTTAATGTTTTTAATGTTGTGGTTAAATGTGGATTATAATTTAAATGTTTTTAAAGTGGTAAGGGAATTTAAAAAAAAATATTCCTTTATTATTTTCTATCAAAATATTTTTCTATTCAATATCCATGTTTTTAGAAAATTATTTTATAAATTTATAGATATGAAAATGATATTTTTATAAAGTACATTTTTAAATTTCATTCAATGTATTTCAAAAATGAATCTTTGTCTAAAATGTTTTAGTTTCTTTTAAAAAATAATAAAATGTTCTAGTTTTACATATACAACAACAATAACTTTTTCGACCACCATAACCATTGTTAGGAGTTTGGTTTCCTTTAAAATATTTCACATTTTTAAAAAATAAAAACAAACTTTCCATTTTTCTAGTATTTTGGTATTAACAATTGTTTTCAAAATAATAGGGTATTTTAAATATAAAAGTAATTTACATATGAGTTTAAAAGAGTTTTTCAAATATTTTACATTGAATAGCTGAAATCATAATTTTTTTTTCATGATATAACACATTATTATATTATGAAAAATATATGAGCCCGATATAGCTTATACAATGGGTTCTCCCAGCTAGCATTGGTTGAGCCTAATATAGTTTATACTATGGGTGTCCCGAGATAGCATTGAGTGAGTCTGATATGTCTTATATGATGGGTGTTCCAAGATATCACTTCAATTCATTGGTAAATGTTACTTGACTTAAAAATAATGAAGGATAGAGTTACCAGAGGGTTTCTACTATGGATTTAACTACGATTTAGTTATTTCTGACATGGGTTTAAATTGGTCTATTAATGTAATGATATTTATTTTAAAAAATGGTTTTGATTTTATATCTGTGGGTTTTAATGATTTTATTTGACAAAAAATTCTGAATGTTTTCATGTGAAAATTATTTATTTCATTCACTCAAAGATCCTTGAGATAAAGGTAAAAATTATCATGGGTTTTCATGTTTTTATCTTGACTAATAATTTTTTCTTTCATTTTTTGTCCCTTACTAAGATTTTTGTGATCATTAAATGGTTGAAAAAATTTTTTCACAATTTTTACGGATGGTTAAGAGAAATGATGAAGTTAAGATTAATGTCATAAATAATTTCTATAAAAAATAATATTTTATTTTAAAAGTTTTATATTTCGGAAAAAATGGATACTAATTAAAAATATACACTTTGTATATATTAGGATATTATGTAAAATTTATTACATATTTCTCAATCACTATAAACATTAATTATCTTTAAGAATGTAATAATGTGTATTTTAGTTCAAATTTACTATAAAATGTAATGTTTAAGGTTTGGTCTTTACAGTCAGTATCTGAGTATGGTTTTTATACCATTATAGGATACGATAATATTAATTAGACCCCCATTAATGATTTTACATTATAGTTAAGTTTAAATGACATAGAATTTTAATATTACCAAGACGATTCATCTTAAATATATGTATTCAGAATTATTTTATATAGAGGAAATATGGAATCTGTAGTGGGAGGCATCGGGAGAAATGTATCCTTCCAAATTTACATATAAAGATCGTTTTAATTGGAATAGAAAAAGTTGCTTATAGTGATGGCCTTGATGACACATGCTATAAATGGTGGTGGATTCAATTCTTGGGAGTAACCAAATCTAACACATAAGAACACATCAGTAGTCGATCATTTCATGAAATAACAATCCCCATAATTCATTAGAACATTTGACCATATGGTAGTTGAAGGGTGGATTAACACATTATATAAGATAGCTGCATACATGGGAAGTTCAAAATAGAAAAAGGTAACACTTTTGATTTATTTTTCATAAAGTGAAATAGGTAAATGGTGTTATTTAGTTTTGAATACCATAGAGAATGATGGAATTGATACAATGTAATGAGAAACATTTGAGAATGTTTTTATGAAATATTTCCATATGTTTTTTAATCTTGATTGAGAAACAATTCCTAAATTTGATGCAATAGATGAATATTTTATAGTTATATTTCAAAAAAACATCACAATACTAGCAAGGTATGCGATGAATTTTATTCAAGAAATTAATAGTACAGTTAATAGATTTTACTCAAGTTTGAAAACCAGTTTAGGAATTGATTTTTCCATAAGATAATTATAAATTTATGATTGTGCGGTCTATTTTTCTATGAATGTTGAGATGGAGTTTTCTGAAACATATATTCCTTGTGATGAAAACAGTATGAAAAGGTCATGGTGGTAGAAATTAAATATTAAAAAATATAATAAGTATAGACTAAGTCCCCTCCAAGTGTGGTAAACAGTATTTCAAGGAATGTTTGAAAGGATATGGAAAGTGTTTCTTGGGTGGTCAGTTGAGTCACTTGGATCTTGACTGTAAATAAGAGACCCATACCCTTAATGAATGGGGTAACTAATAACCATCCAATGACATGGTTTCTTAGTTAGAATAATTTCTGTAATAATTATTACTTGTCTTTTAAGTTAGTCTCAAAGGATTTAAATCATCTTTATTGGAAACATAAAGGTTTATCAATGTTATTTTTGAATACTACATTTTATATTGGTCCATTGAATGAAGTGGTGATAGGTATGATACAATTTTATTTTAATGATTCAATTTCCTTTTATGACTCTATATCTTTACAATATTTCATTTGTAAGAAATTTTTATGTAAAATAATAATATTACCCTAACAATAGTTGGTAGAAGTTTTTTGTGATTGATATTGGTGTAAATAAAAAATATACCATAATTTATATGAATATACTTTTTTATTATAGGAAATTGTTTTCCTAAAAACCTTGTTAAGATTTCAATACTATAGTTTTATATCATTATTTTGAAGGATTAGATTTATGTTCATCATGATAAGATATATTTTTGGGCTAATAAAGTTGCTTTCAATTATTTCATGACCTTGATAACTTACAAAGATGTTTGGAAATTGATTAGAGATGATAGTGAAAGTTACCTATCTCATATTATTTTAATGATAAAAAATATATAAATTAGTGATGTAAATGTATTAATTGATGGAATCAATGTATTTATTAATTATTTTAATGTTTTTATTCTTGATATATAGGTTAGGTTTTCTATTTAATTACATTCGGATGATAATCCTATTTCAAAACCGCTATATTGAATGGATTAAGTTGAACATTTATAATTGAAAAAATTTATTATAGTAGTTGTCAGATAAAGGGTTAATTTGATCAAGAACATCACCATGGGGAGCTTCTATTTAGTCTGTTAAAAATAAATATGGTTTAATGAGACTTTTCATTGATTATCATACTTTAAAGAAAATCACTATAAAGAAAAAATATCCATTTTCTCATTTGTATAGTTTGTGTTATCGGGTCATGGAAGATCAATATTTTAAAAAGGCTGATCTAAGGTTTAGGTAAAATAAACTCTATGTGAATGAGGGTGAAATTATAGTGAAAAATTTATAGACAAGATAATTATCAGTTTATGGTTATTCCCTTTCATTTTTCTAATTAACCTACTATATTTATATATCTTATAAATTGATTTTTCCATAAATTCATGGATATGTTATTGGTTGTTTTTATAAATGATATTTTGGTATGTTCTAAATTAAATGAGGAACATTAATGATACATAAATAATGTTTTTGAAACATTACATGAGAATAAACTATATAGAAAATTTATTTGGTGTGAATTTGGGTTATGAAATTTCTTTCTTCTGTGAAATATTATTTCTAAATATGGAATAATTGTCGACCATAATAAAAAATTCATTGAATATTAACCAAGACCTAAAAATGTAACATATATTAATATTTTTATTATTTTTTTGGGTTACTACTTGCCAATTGGTTGAAAATATTTCTTGGTTGTTTAACCCATTTACTAGGATAAATTTAAAAGGAGTTAAATATTCCTAGACAAAAGAGTATGGTGATTGTTTTCATAAAATAAAAATATCATTTGTGAATGATACATTTTTGGCCTTACCTTCCAAAAATTGTGAATTATTCATATAAAATTATTCTTCATTGAAGGAAATTTATTTCATCCTAATGAAGAATGATCAGTTAACTTCTTATGATTCATGTTAGTTGAAAACTGATTAATAAAATTTCCTAGGTCATTATTTTGGACTAGATATCATGTTTTTTTATCTAAAAATTTATATGTTGTGTATTGTGATTTAAATTTTTATCATAAATTTTATGAGTATATATTGACTTTAAAATAATAGAACATGAGAAAAATAAGATTGAAGGAACTATTAAATTATTATAATTACATGATTCATTACTATCCTAGAAATGAAAAAAATGTGTTCTATGCTTTGAGCTAGAAAAATAATTCTATATTAACCATGTTATGATTTACACATGAACCTGGGTTAATTATTTGACTAATTTTCTCCTAGAATTTTTAGATGTATGGACATCCTCTAGTTTGTTTCAAATTTTAGTGCAATTAACAATTTCAGAAATTATTAAGTAATGTAAGAAGAAATATTATGCTTTGCAAGAAAATGTAGAATCAATTAAGAAGATTATGTTTCTTGAGATTAATATTGGTGATGAATGTGTTATTATATATGGAAAAAATATTATGTGACCCTTATGATTCCTAGTCGAAGGGAGTGGAGTTGACTGATGCTCTTTGTTCTCTGTTTTCCATTTATCTAGGCAATAATTTTACGTATGAAGTCCATTTAGAGTATTAATGATGGGATTGAAATAAAATAGATATTCATTAATATACCATGATATGTTTGGATTTTATTCAAGATAATGTATAAAAAAAATTTCAAATGGAATGCCACAATCCATTTTAGTGCTGGAGTGGAAATGGGAAAATATATCCATGGATTTCACGGTGGGATAGACAATGACATCATGATGTAATAATAAGATTCATGTTATTTTTCAATGATTAATAAAATATAAAAATTCATATACCATTAATTATATAATGTTTTTATATTATAATTTTGAACTGTATATGATGAATATAATAAGGATAAATAGAGTTCACCTCTCCATTATTTCAAACCGCGATCTTAGGTTTACATCTTATTTTTAAAAAGGACATCAGATATCATTGGGTACTTAATTAAATTTTAGTATATCATTTAACCGTCAAAATGATGGAAAATTGAAGAAAATTAGTCAAACCATGGATGATATTATTCATTAATATTAAATAGATCATCAGTGAAGTTGGAATTAATATCTTTCTCTGGTTGAGTTTTCTTATAATAATGGTTTTCATTCTTGTATAGAAATAAAATATTTTGAGGACTCATGTGAAAATAAGTTCCAGATAATAGATTTCTGAGATTTTTTGTGGAAATGAAGTTGATGGGATCAATGTTAGTTGACGAAATGTCTAAGAATGTGCAGTTGATTCAGTAACATATGAGGATAGTGAAGAGAATGCATACAAGTTTGGTGGGTAACTCGAGGAATGATCATTCCTTCAAGGTCTCTGATAATGTTTTCTAAAGTATCTCCCCCAAAAATTGTTATGAATTATCTTAAAATAGAAAATATTATTTAATATTTTGTTGGACCAAATGAAATTATCAATATAGTTGGATCACTTTTCTATTAATTAACATTTCAATTGAGTTTTTTCAATGTACACAACATGTTTTATATTTCAATGTTAATAATGTATGTGCCAAATTAATCTCATGTTTTTGGCCTAGAAGCAGTTCATTTGAAAGATAATAATTTTTATTTGGAAAAATTTTCTAGACTCTCCAACATAGAGATATAGTGTTTCAAAATGAGGAGATTCACCAGGTTACAGTTTTTTGAAAAAACCACATTGTTAAACATGAAACATGGGAATATTAAAATGTTATGATGGAATTGTATCACCACTTTTTTAATAAGACAATAAAATTGAAAGGATATAATTTAAAAAAGGGAGAAAAAATAAAAAACCTAAAAAAGTTTAAAATAAAAAATTTCCAATTATATTAATAATAATTAAATTGTTATATTATATATAAAAGAATATGTATTTTTTATAAAATAAAAAAGTAAATAGTTTTAATCAAAATATTTTTTTATAAAGTATTATTAAAATGTTTAATTACAAAATTTAAAAATATTTTTTTTTTGAAGTTATCATATCATAATTAAATTAAGGGATTTTTTTTTATTTTTTGAAATTTTCTTAGTTTTTAGTGAATAGTCATAAATAACTTTTTTATAAAATGCATTTTCTTTTTAAAAAATTAAGTAATTTAAGAGTCTCAGATTGTTTTGAATATTTTTTATTAAAGATATGTATTTTTCAGTTATAATTAAATGTCTTAATTTATATTTAATCGATTTTATATTTGATTTTAATTTATTTTTATTTTTAGTTTTAAAAATTGTATTTTTCAGAAAATAGTTTTAAGGTACATAATATTTCTCCATTTTAATTAATTAAATAAACATAATATCAGAAAATATTTAAATTAAATGTACAGAATATATAACTATAAATATGAATTAAAATCCATATAATGATAATTACTAATCATTGTGTTAATATAAATTTATTTTTTTAAGGAAATATACATTTCTTAAAAACCCACTTCTTCATCGCATCTGCCGGTTTAATTTGTTATTAAATTTCTCAAATTTTGTGAATTTAATTTGTTAAAATGTTTGAAATACTTCTAATCATCATAAATTATATTATAAAATATGGAAAAATTATATTTTTACCTTATTCAATAGTGAAAATAGTTAAAATTAATTACAATGGAAAGATAAAAACTGATTTTCCTGAGGGTGAAAATAAAAATATAAGGTAAAAAATCGCCTAAAAAATTAATTGAAATATATTTTATGCTCATATTTAGATCTTATAATCTGTAATTATAGATTATGGTCCCTTTTGGAGATGTTTTTATTATGAAAAACATGGCTACAACTTTTTCTTTCCAAAAATTACATGTTTGCACTCACCTCACATATAAAAGCCCCCACTATCCTTCTCTCTTCAAAACTTCAATGACCTTTGGATTGATAAATACCCACCAAAATATAATTATTAAATCACTTTCCATGACCTAGGAAAATTATATTTATATATAATCCATCTTAATCAAGATTTTGGAACAAACCTATGGTGGTTGTCTGAAGAAGAGGTATAATTCTTAACTAAGAGTTTTTTTATTATCCCATCTTAAAACCTATTAAAACCTTATTAAATTATGTGTACATAATAAAAAAAGTATATCTCATATATTTTTATTTTATATTTTAATCTATTAATCTAAATATATCTCCTCTACTATTAAATGGGATACAAAATCCTCATTCATATGTATGGTAGACTACCACCTCGCAATCTGATGTCATTAATTTTCCATCATTTCTATCACAGATTGTTATATTTATGGATTTGAAGTATATATATATATGATATTAATAACATATTTATAAATATTTATTAATTATATAATATATAAATTCATTCTTTTCATTCCATGGGGAATGTGTTAATGCCGCTCATGTGAATGGTGGACTACCACCTCATCAAGTGACGTGATTCATTTTTCACTAATATTTTACACAGAAGGTAACAAGGATAATTTTGATGAATATATGTTATATAAATTAAATAATTATTTTATTAATTACATGTTTATCATTATTACAATATAATGTATCATTTTATTTTTTACTATAAATATTGACAATGTCATTCATGTATATGTGTGGACTACCACGTCCCAGAAATGATGTGATTATTTTTCCAACACCACATAAAATAGATGATAAATATAGGTATATTAAAATAAATAATATGGTATTTACAATTTTATGTTCATTATTTAAATAAAAAATATCACTTACTTCTTTTCCATAATGGCCATTGAAAATTTGAAATGTTACTCATGCGTACGTACGGCCTACCGTCTACATGACCACAACATAGTTAATTTCACATAACCAACTTTCATGATTTTTTTAATAGTATAGTTTTTTATAATAATTAATTCATTATTATTATTATATATATTCTTTCATTGTTACCTATTTTAACATACTAAGTCTATAAGAGTTATTTTTGACAAATATGCCGAATATCTTCAAAACATCTGACATAAACATCATTTATTTAGTAATCATATATAAAAAGGTAATAAGTTTAATAAAATGAATAATTAACATGAAAAATTTTATTTTGAAATTAAATAATTAACATACTTTTATTATTTATGAAGATAATGAAAATGTGTGATGAGTCAAACCCAATATAAGGGACTTTGTCTTAATTTTCTTTCATTGAGGCATATTTTGATGTTATGAAACTATATTTTTTTATAAGGTATATATACAGAACCTTTGTCATGTAATATCAATAATTTCTCTATTATCAAGATATTTTACAATTAATTAATTATTATTAATTCATTTGGATTATGATTCAAGTGTTTCCAAAGTTGTAAGAAACTTTTATATTAATAAAATCCTCTTTTAATGTTTTCCATCAAACCATATTTATCTTCCAGGTCCATGTTTATTAAATATGATTTAATTAATTTATTTATATTTAAATGAGTGTTTTATAAATAGAATTATTTTCATTATTAATTTTTTTTTCCAAAATGAATCTTTGTAAATAATGTTAGATATTATTTACAAATGAAAAAAATGTTCTATTTTAATGAATATGTATGATACGATAATTACCATCTCCATAAACATTATTTCAAGTTTTGATACCTTTTCAAGATATCATGTTTTTAAAATAAAAACATAAATTACATTTTTATTGTATTTTTGTAGTGAAAAGTGGTTTTAAAAGAAAAAGTAAATTGAGTATTGAAAAAGGGTTTTTCATAGAAAATGGTATTTTCATTTCAGAATTTGATTTGGATATGAGTTTAAGAGTGTTTTCCAAATATATTTTGATGAAATGGTACTAGAATAAAATGTTTTATTCATAAGATGTAACTTGAATGATATATGATAAATGTGTGATCCCTATATATCTTATAAGATGGGTGCACCCAGATAACATTTAGTGAGACTGATATAGTTTATATTATGGGTGAAACTAGATAGCTCTCCATTGAATTGAGTTATATCCGTTGTCTTAAAATGAATGGAAGAAGTTACAAGCATGTTTCTATAATGGATTTAACTAGGCTATCACTATTTCAGACATTAGTTTCAAACATTTTTTGAACGTGGGGCTCTATGTTTCGAAATAGGGGTTTGATTTTATTTCTATGGGTTTAATGATTTTATTTGATCAAAATGTGTGTTTTTTTAATATGAAAATTATTTTATTCATTCTATAAAAGAAAATTTTGATAAAAATACTCTTTTTCATAGATTTTATTGTTTTCACTAGTCTAGTGGATTTTATTTATTTTTATATCCCGTACAGATATTTTTTTCCTCATTCCACATTATATATTTTTTCCCAAGTTTTTAAGGATGGGTAAAGGAATTAAATATGTCATGTTGAAAAACATGAAGAGTATCCATGAAAATAAATCATGTATAATTTTAACATTTTTATATTGTGGGAAAAATATATACTGATTAAAGTGTCCACTCTTTATATATATGGGTTTTATATGTATTATTTATAAACTATTACAATATAACTCTAAACGTTAATAGTTTTGGGAAATACAAGAAAGTGAATTAATGTTCAAAGTCACTAGAATAAGTAATGTTGAAGGGTGTGTCCTAACATAGATGCATGAATTTTTACACACTAACTTATGATTTTACTCAATAGTTAGTATTTTTAATAGAAGAGAAATAATATAAACTAAATAAATTAAATTATAATACAATATATGTCCAAACATTTGATATAAAGGAATATTCAACAACAATACTCAATAGACTCACAAAGAGAGTGGGGAATAAAAACACAATTATAAATTTCCCATGGATGATCCTTGAACACCCTAGAACTCAAATTAAGAAAAAGTTTTAAATTTACTCTAAAAAGACCAAAATATTAATTTTTTGGAGTATTCACTACTCGATTGGATGGTCCAAAAGACACTGCACAAGACTGTCAAACAAGTACTGAAAAGTATCATATCCTATTTATTTTTTGGTTACATGATTCTTTGGAATATGTAGATTGATTTTTCATCTTATGAAAATTCTTAATGTTTCAAAATTTCATTCCAAAAACAAATATAACTCAAGGAAACAAATAATGAAAAATAAATAAATGCCAGTGAAATAATGGGTGTTATAATTCATCATATTACGACACATTATTCACCGATAAATTTATTAAAAAACCATTAAAAGATAAATATATAAGGTCATTTACTCATTATCATATTCTAAATCTCTTGACCTTCAATGATTTTCACCATTTTACCATATCACAAGAATACGACAGATCAATTTACCTCCCAATAATTTAGTATGATGAATAAAAATATAAATAGGTTTCCCCTTGAATATAGAAAGAAATTTCAATTCCAAACAATATTATCCAACTATCACAACCCCTTCCAGCCAAAGATACCTTGATAATTTGAGAGAGATAATGACGCTCCAACCCCACCTAGAATATTCCCTTAGTTGGTGACTTGCAACAACGGTATAAAAAATATTAGGTTATGGGAGGCATTACCCGATATCAGAAAAAAATATTAGACGATAGGATGAATCAACAATAAGAAATTACATGACATAATATAAATAAATCCAAAATCTAGCAACAAAGCCTGTTAAAATAAAATAGATACATATAAAATTATCTTAAAATAAGTATGAAAATAAAATTTAAGGTAATGAAATATATATATATATATATATTATTGATAATAATGTCTACCATCTTCCATTTAGTCCCCATAGAAACCTAAAAAAATTATATATATATATGTGGTGATAATACAAGTATACTTAGTAAGAAAACAAAAGTATCTCATGCATAAGTTAAAAGATAATGAAAATGTAGTTTTGACAAAACAACACAACCAACATTACCTAATCATGACATATAGCCTAACCCAACCTCACCAAGGCTCACTCACCAAATAACACATCCAAATATAATAACAATATATGATGAATATTGATGAAAGGTACCCTGTACCACTTTCCAACTGATTAGCCACTCTCAAAACCCAATGGAAAACTTCCCGAAAGTCCCACTTCTTCCCTATCAAAATACATCACATCACACCCCACCCATAGAAACTTTGGCCACCATATCATATATCATCATATAAAAAAGGTAGTAGGGTATCTTGAAAATGAATGAAATCAAACTCATTCCCTCTTCATTCCATGCATGAACCCCACCATAAGACATTTTATTCCATGTCACCTAATCCTACTTAAAGACACTTGATACATAAAAACACATCATAAGCATCACAATAATGGAACGTTATACATTTTTTACTCACAGACCATGCATTCCATCACTCTCTGGAAGTGGGATTCAGAAAGAACGAGTGTCCAACCATTCACAATCATCATCAAGATGTTTGAAAAAATACAGAAAAAACAATTTGTTAGTAGTACTAGGTTATAAATATGGGTGGGAAGTATAAATAAATTTTTAAATAATAATATACTATATATATATATATCCATGAACATCCCAATCAATGGGTTAACGACATAGACAATAACCAACTCACAATAATACCACTTTCTTTACCACTCCTCCATGTACCACAAAACATCGTAATCCACAAATACAAAGCCACTTCAAATATTCTCATTAAAACCAAAGACAACGTATAGTTTTCTTTACAAACCCATTTCAATTATAAAATATTGTTTATTACAAAATTAGGAGCTGATTAATTTATATTCAACATCCCACCATTTAAACCACACAACCTATTTCAATTCATTCTTCCATTATCCCAAAAAACATAAACCATTTCATTAATTGTTATCATGGTTAATTCAATTAATACCTAGGAATCTAGAAGAAGAACTAATCACATAATGAAAATATTAATAGAAAAACCCACAAAAAAATTGATCATCATCCCTATGCAAAAAAATCCCAAACAACAACCAAAAATAACTCATCCACCACGTCATCATAAGTACCACATCATTACCACTTTCCATTCTAACCACCCTATAACATGGCCTCACAACACACAAAAAATCCACATGTCACAAAAATTTCAACATCACATCACATATCATTTTTGTAGTGAAATAATGGGTATTTTTTATCAATTCGAATTCACTTTTATGGTTATTCACACACAAGAAAAATTTTAGGGGAAACTATTTCATTAACAGAATATAAGTGAATATCCAATTTCAATTTAGGGTGGTGTAAAACAATCACAAAAATAGGCGTTCAATTACTTCCCAAATACATCACAAGAAAAGGCCACCAACAATAATGATTTTCAGTGGTACAAAAATAGTATAATAACTCAACATCACAATATGAAATATGATGTAAAAAATGTGATTTAATTTCTCTCCACCTTTTAGTATCAATCAATTTATTTTTTCATCTTTGTTAATATGAATGAGAATAAAATTCTCATGTATAATTGAAACATAACCCTTCCATATGATATATTATAGAGAGAAAGGATCCCCTAGTTAGAAGAAATATGCTCCATGTGATCCACTACACAAAGAATAGGAGGTGATTGCATATGAGGTAACCACTATAGGATGAATACAATCCATCGTCAATAGAGACTATAGGGTTCCATTACTCTATGGAAAAGGCATCGGTAACAACCATCTTAAGCGAATGAATGGAGGAATGAAATAAATAATGACCTTAACCTCAGAATTTAGATCTCTAAAACCAATAGGATATTAGATAACAAATAAGATTTAAATTGACCATAAATGATCACGATATTAAAATTCAGGTAGAATGAATCATTAATGGTCTCAGTCCTCAAGTAATTTTAGGGATTTATTTATCCTCCATGAATCAACCTTTAAAAATGAATTTATGTTAAGAATTCATATTTATGTATTTTCAGGTTATTTCAGGGAAAATGTCACTCTTATAAATTTGTATAAGTCCTAAAATAACCATACCAACCAACCTACTATGTGAAAAAACTGGTGAACATTTCAAATCACCACTTGAAAAAAAAACTTAAATCCTGAAAAAATAGTTAACCATGCGGACGAACCACATAAACAAATTGGTGACTATGCTTATTGAATCCATGACTAACTAGACTACTACATGAATAAATTGGTTTCTATGCCAACATAACACATAAGAAAACACCCTACTAGTTGAACTAATAGGTTACCGTTCTAATCGAACACATGACTAACCATCATAACATATAAAAAAACATGATATCATTCCATCCAGCCAAATGACTATCCAACATACTACATGAACAAATAAGTGACCATACCAACTGACCACATAATCATACATAGAAAAATCAAGGGGGGATAACTCTAAACACTGTATTAATCGAACCAAACCATAGGAAATCTAAATAAAAGGGACTTATAAGACTAATAAATTACATTAGAGAGCTCTAAAAATATTCTCATCCTCAAGAATCAAATTAAACTTAAGGCACGTTAACAAACTGAAGGGTCTAAAATATCATCCCATGAGATACCTCTCAAGGATCCCTCTACAACACAAACACTACCACTAACAAATCACAGATTGAGAAACAAATATTTACACAACATCCCCCTCAACCACAAGAATCCTATATTCCACATAAACACTTGAAAAACTCATTCATCCCCACAAAAAAATCTATGAAAACAACAACTAAAACAACTAAACATCTAACCCTCATGCACCAAAATCATGGAATTACATCTCCCATGTCAATAAACTATCTTATTTGGGTGAAAATGACTTGACCACATGGTTTGAACCACATCAATGTATAACACGTCTCGATTAGTGATAAAGTTATTCCATTTTTTATTCAATGAATTTTTAATCATACATTTTATGAATAAAGAAGAAGCACATATCCTATAAAAATGGTGGGTGGAAATATAACATTGTGAAGGAAAAACACAATAAGAAAAAACTCAAAACAATTCCTGGCACTAGGTATGCATTTGTGTCTCCGGCTCAAAGGTAACATCCTCTTAGCCACCATGCCTCAAAAACACATAAACCAATGGAATGGTCTGTCCTCACAACACATTCTATCAATGATCCTAGATCTACACAAGCTGCTCCATGAACATTATATCATCCTTGATATCCAACTCTCTGATGACAATGACATAAGATTCGTCGTGATGATCTCGAAGGATCTGAGAGACAAGGAAGAATTCATGAATAGAGTATATTCCTGGGTAAGTGTGAATCAATAGTTCACCTCGCCAATGTTCCCCAATTCCTAAAAGGCCAAAAAATAGAGTTGAGATCTTAATACACCTAAAAACATCCACTACCCACATCAAGGGGAAACATTCAAGGACATGTGGTCTGCAACTTTCAACTCTAAGGTTATTCTTATATGAACAACAGAGAACTTCTATATTTCTTATTATTGTTTCAACCTATCTTGAACAGAATAATCTTTATCTATTGGGCTCCATATCACATCATGTCTATGTACTACTACCTCCTCAATATCCACCTATTAAATTGCTGAAGGACATGGTCACCTGTATACAGCAGCAAACAAGCCAATAAGAGAACATTGCCTTCTACTTCATCTATATTCATCACAAGAATAGATGGGAAACATCAAGAATAACCTCAAATGTGACCCCTTCCTACAGAAACTTGAGCACTAGAGGACTAATAAATTGCCCATTTATGTAGTCAATCATCTACAGACACTGATTATTATAGATAAAATACTAGTCCTTCTTGGTCAAAACTGTCAAGGGGGACACAATTCATGATATTTCAAATATGAATCCAAGATAATATCTCAAAATCCCAAATAAACAATAGACCTATACCAAAATCTCGGTGGATTCCCAAGAAAGAATAACCCCAACCATTGATGGGTCTATTTCTGATCCCTACTAGGACACCACATGGATAACGAAATACACCTCTTGTGTCAAGAACATAGACATTAAAAACATTCTATAGAATTGGTGGAATAAGATAACATGAATGAAGGATGTGAGATGATCAAAATGATCCTCATATATACTTGAGTAGATCAATATATCATTGATGGAAATGACTAAAAAAATTTAAAGTAATTCATGGAACATGTTATTCATGAGTCCCATGAACATAACCATTTTAATAGAGACACTGAACGACTTGACTACAAAATCAA
The DNA here is from genome assembly GCA_963277665.1 of Viscum album. Classification (NCBI taxonomy): domain Eukaryota; kingdom Viridiplantae; phylum Streptophyta; class Magnoliopsida; order Santalales; family Viscaceae; genus Viscum; species Viscum album. The sequence goes on from OY728132.1 coordinate 472,620,139, forward strand.
AGTGCACATACAATCATAAAGAAGTAGTATTCAATACATCTTCCTTCTTTACCCTCAGATGATGATATCCAGACCACATATTGGTTATTTAGAACCAACTCAATCCCCTCATCTTTTTACAAAAATATTCTATCCTTATAAGGGGTTAATTATTTTTGATCATCACATGATTCACCCATTGATAGTTTATACACAACATTAGACAATCATCTTCTTTCTTGGAGAACTACACTAGAGACCCTTATGATGACACAATAGTCTAGATAAAATGATTATACAACATATAATCTATTTAAAACCTTCAATCCCAAAACCCAAAATATTTCATTTGAAAAGGATCCATTTAATTTTTAGAAGAACAGAGATTCATGTCTATCAAAAACTCAACATCATGTTGAGGGGGTACTAGCACAATATCCTTAGGAAAAAATACAATAACTACTTAAAAAACATGGAAGAATACTTCAGCATAACTTATATTGACTAATTAGTCAACTCATCCATCAAAAAAATAAGGGACTCCAAATGTCAACTACACACATGAACACTCAACTTTCCAAAGAATGTTTCATGGTAGCCATCAACATCCAAGAACAATACTCTCACATGAAAGCCATAAATAATGGAACACACATAGAATGGAACAAGTATATACAAAGGATTAAATCAGACTTTTATATAAGATGTATGAAAATATCCCCACATGACTGATGTGTTCCCATCATTAGTATACATCCATGGAACACATAAAAAATTGTTTTTTTGCATCTGAATGGCATAGACAACACCAGTTGATTTGGAAGCCTCTCTTAGTCTAGTCTTAGATCATATAATGGAGATCCCAAAAAAATGAGTGTGAAGATAACAAATAAAATATATAATAAAAATGGTGGATAATAGGATGATCATATATAAAATGATATCTAAACCCTCTAGAACTACTACTTCCACTACGTGAATCTGACAATACGCAATTAATAAACTTCTTCACTGATATCCACATCTAAGATAACATAATATTGAGGCCCCTAATCATAAAGAACATCTGGAGATCAGTCTTTTCCAACTCTAAATTCTATAGATGGAGAATAATATAGTTACCCATTCTGTTGGAATGTCCATTCCGACAACTATTACTGAGGCTGATGATAATGCTTTCCCCACTACCAAAATGACCTCAAGTAGGAACTAGGAATTGATTATGAAGATGTAAAAAACATCGTATTTGAAACACAATGGCCCCAACCCCCTAGTAAAATCATTGAATCTAGTAGCCCAATACGGATGAAGGGAAGATACTATGGTCGACTCCCTACCGGTTGAAACCTTGATGGACCGAATTGTTGGAACGAAAAAATAATAACCTTTCTCCATGAGGAATAATTACGGTTTACCTCTCATAGAAAACCCCCTTGTTAATGCATACACTCGATCACCTCCAACTTTTTCTAAACATGAAGATACAAAAAAAATGTAAATAGATTCACTTCATAATTATTTTAAGGATGAAGAAACTCTTATAGATATATCACATGAGACTCCTCATAATGAATAATGATCTTGGAAAAAACACAGAAGGTCTTTGAACTTGATTCCTAGTTCCCACACTAACATGCTCTATTTCTAAAAACAGGGGAGCTCATGCCTCTTTACTAACTTCATGGTCGATGAATGAAAATCCTCCACAAACTTTTTATTAAGATAGACCGATGAAACATCCTCCTCCTTCAAATCCACAAGGTAAAATATCCAAAACTAATTTAAATTTTCTTATATAAGACTGGATAACAAGGAGAACCATTTCTCCTTAGAGGCCTAGATAAAACTGAAATTCATCTCTATATCCCCTTCCGAGATCTCTATCTCCACATCTAATACACTACCCTCATAATTTCATAATGACTACTGCTAGAAGGAGGGGAACTTCCTATGACACTAGTTGTCCCCTTAAACTAGTTCAATCCTCTAGCAATCAATCAGATCAGCCCGATAAACTCTTAATTCCATAACTACAAATGGACGATAACCATTATCCATATCTAAATGGGAATCCAAGAGTTCCTATGCTTGGCAGTATGTAATTTTAACATGATTAATTTATTTTGTTTTAACTCATACAAAATTCACTAAAACAAACTACCAAATTATAATAACAACCCAATTCATCATGATTTATGTGCCTCTCCTAGGTCACTACCCTATCTGTGCTTCCACCGAACATGTCCATTCATCAAGATTAGAGTTTGTTCACTAGATCATAGAGACCCTTAAAATATTGTGTTCTAGCCGGTCTCTTTAGCCTATGTCATAATCTAAAGTCAACTAGAAATACTTCCATACCAACCCATGTAATCCTCACAATGCCTGACTATAAAATCCATCCTATCTCTAAACCATAATCATTGGAAAAACTATATCAAGACCCACACCCACCAATTATACCATCATGAATGGAGACAAATAATGGCCTTGGGTTCCACCTCATGTAGGCTTTGGTTTAGCGACTAACACCAAGGGAATGAAAATATTATGATATAAAAGGAATTAAATTCTATAGGAAATAATATCAAGAGATATGATTAATCAATGACATAGAAACTCCATGAAATAATATAGATAAATGTAAAATAAATCCACTATGTACATATAAATAAAATAGATATATATAAAAGTCTCAAAAATTATGTACCAGAATAAAAGATAATATAACAACAATAATAGTCAAAATATATAGGATATTAATGTCCATAAAAAGCGATGTATTCTTCCTGGAAACCTAAAAATTGTTTATATATACATGAGGTTAGTATATGAGTATACTATGTAGGTAAACCAAAGTTTCTCACGAACATGTGAAAAAAGAATTCTAATGCACCGATGGGAAAAAAAACTAAACCAACAATGCATAAACTAGTAATCTATCCCACCCCATGATCACCAAGGATCTCTCAACAAGTAACACATCAATATAAAATAACATAACATGAATAAAATCAATGAATGTTACCCCAAATCACTTTTACATTGATTATCAACTCTCAAACCCCAATGGGAAAGTCCTAGAACTCTTACATATTTTGTATCACAATATATCACTTCTCTCCCCACTTATAGAAACCTTGGCCATAACATCACAAATATTTATATAACAAGAGTAGTACGGTTTTGTGAACATGAAGGACATCAACACCATTTGATTATCTAATCATGAACAACCCCCACAATAATACATCTCATCCCATCTCACAATATCCAACCTAAGATAACCCAAGGCATCACACTACATAACAAAACATCTTCATAGTGACACTTATCAAATATTGCACATGTCATCATCTCCTAGAAGAGGGAGAAGGGAAGATCTGGTGGCTATCCAACTACCCTCACCACCAGGATGATAGAAAATACACCCCAAAACAATTTGGTATTGGTACTAGGTACTCAACTTTGGTGGGATGCATAAAGAAATCACAAAATAATGAAATGTATATATATAAATCCATGCATATCCTAACCTATGCGTTCACCACAAATACTATAACCCAATCACAAATAAAACTACATTCTCTAAAACTCATACAAGAACCATACAACCTCACAAGCTGCAAAGCACAAAACCATTCTAATATTATAATTACATTTCAATTGAATTTATATATTTTTGTTACTAATCTATTTTGATTTAAAAGATAGTTTATTATTCATTTTCCATACCATTAATTTATATTTCAATGTCTATAATTTAAGATTAAAAACCTGATTATTTTTTTTATTTCATTATCCAAACCATCCTAAACCATTACATTTATTATTAGCAGGGTTCATTAGATCACTACCTATGGATATTATACACAAACTAATCACACAATGAAAAGAATAACACAATAACCTAACAGGAATTCCACAATAAACCTCATTATATCATTCAAAAACATCCAACATCATATCCACATACACATACTTACTAAAGACACCAAATCAATCCCACTTTCCATTCCAAACACCCAATAATACAGCCGAAAAACCCATCAGAAATCCAAATGTCAATAAATTTTCAAAAACAGATAAAATATTTTTATTTTTATATTTATCTAGTAGATTTTTATCAATTATTCTTCTAATTTAATGGTACTATAACACAAGAAAAATTTACTAGGGGTAACCATTTTATTAACCAGATGTAAGTGATTAACCAATTTATATTTAGGGTGATGTCAAATAATCCAAAATAATTCCAGTAGGAAAATGTAACTATCCCATTTTATTAAATCATAGGATGATCTTGATATATTTTGGAGGATTGAAAACATTAACATAGATCCATGATTTCATAAATTATTGGATTGGGACAATGCATTTAACCCACACAAGTATAGGATTACAATGGCAGAAGTTTGGGTTAAACTTAATGGGTTAAATTGGTATTTTTGGCATCCTAAAATACTAAACGATAATTTTGATTATATTGGAACTAATATCAAAATAGATAATAGAACATTAAATGTTGATTTTGGTATCTTTGAGAGAGTGGTGGTGGAAATTAATTTACATTTGAAACATCCCAATATTATTAGTTTTGTTGCAATTGATTATAAAACTAAAATCAGAATAGAATATGAGACAAAACAACCATTTTGTTATCTTTGTAAGATTATTGGACACACAATCTCTAATTTTGGGGTGGATAAAAAACAAGTAAATCAACCAAATATAAACGAATGGAAAAAATAAGGAAAATAAAGAAATACAAGGCCCCCACTCTAGACATAACTGAAACATCTAGAAAGAGAAATGAAATATGGGTGAATAACAACATAATTTAACACACATAGAAGACAAGAAGGGTATATCATGGGTCGATGTAGCTAAAGAGTAGGATGCCTTCACTATGTATCAATTCCTATTAGATGAAATAGAAGCTTTGGTTTTTGATACCATTAAAATTTCCACCCATGAAGTAGAGATGATAGAAACTGTCACTTGTCAATATGAAAAAATTTCTTACTCTAATCACATTAATTGAATTGAATCTGGCTCCATGAACACTTGATATGTGTGACCCAAAAACAAAAATATAGAAGATACTACTACATTGGCTCTAGAGACTATCGAAATGAAAATAATACACTTGTTACTGTAGGTATGTTGGAAACACTATCCTAACACAAGCAGATCCAATGCAATACTCTCATCACATGAACTGCACACACTCATACAACAGATCCACCTGGGCTAACAATAGAGAAAAATTTGAAAGAACACACTATTCCAAATGTGGAAACCAGTGAAATATAGGGAACCATCCATGTTAATGTTACAATAGAGTTGAGTCAGTAAACCGCTCACAAGAAAACCAACATAAGTTCTTTTCCCTCTATACACAAGAACACTGTTAACAACACTCAAACTCTGGACACCACTAATTGCACTTTTAAACCTGAAAATATTCCTACTAGATAGAAGGAAACTAATACTGAGGCCCATTACTAAAATAATCTTAATGAATATTAAGGCAAACATATGAAACATGTGAAATCCACATTGCCACATATAGAGGGAACTTTTCCCTAAAAAATGACCCTTCACATTTTCGGGAATAGAAGGAAGTTGTTGTCCCGATCATGAAGGATATTGTATATCCTACTAAATTGATGTATTTTTTTCCACCTGATATAGATGTTTTATATCCCCATTATCACTTGACTTAAACTAAGGAACCTGGGGTTCAAATGATTCAAAATGAGACATCTTGTGCTTCTCTATATCTAGAAAAACATCACCAGGTCCAGGTACACATGCATCTCTTTCTACAAGAATTTCTATTGATGGTTCTCATTTTATTAATATAATTGTTTATAGCGAGTATACAGAAAATCTATCTGAAAACCAAATTGTTAACTCTATGGTTCCATGCAATAAAATTGCCCTAGATTCTACAAATTTTATAAAGAGGAATGTTAAGGATACAAATAGCCCTCATGACATATCAAAAAAGATACAAAAAATAGGCCACTAATGGTGAAAATGCCCAAATGGTAAGAAGGTCTTCCAGAAATAAGAATTCAATGAAAAAGAAAAAAGGGATTTCTAACTCCAAACACAGTTTAAAATGAATATTCATTTCTTGAATCTTAAGTGTATAACTAACATTGAAATATTCACTATTCTAAAAATAATGGTTAACACTCATCATCCATTTTTATTTACTATTGCTGAACAAAAAAAATTCTCTGAACAACATTTTCATTTGTTCTAGAATAACTACTTTTTTATTGGTGTAATAAAAAATACCAACAATGTTCAATCAATATGTATTTTTTCACACTTTTAATTAATAAATGTTAATATCTTCAATGTTTCTCACTAAGTGTTCACCTGTATCCTAAACACTGATAATTCCTACATATTATACACCATTTTTTAGGATAAGAATAGATATCAAGAAAGAACATCATTGTGGAATGACCTATCATATATAGGCACCAATATTATTGACCCTTCGTTTATTATTTGGGACTTCAATGTCATTCACAACTCAAGTGAAACAATTGGTCCCTCACATGCTATTATTTCCACAAGATAATTTAATGCTTCAATTTAAGGCAACAATCTAATTAAAATTAATCTCACTGGTGTGAAATTTTCTTTGTATAGAAGACATTACAATAGAGTGGTTGCCTCTATGTCAGACAGAGATTTCACAAATGTTCATGCTTTAGATAAATTGGTCACTATCTCTAGCACCACTCTTCAGAAGCTAAACTCTGACCATCATATCATTCTAATCAATGTCTCCGCCCATGGAATGAGACCTCTGTTACCTTTATGATTTAACAATGCATGGTTCTTTGATGATAAATGCACCAATACCATAAAAAACCATTGTTCCTCAATATCGCACATTAATGATGCATTCACCTATTCTGTTAAATTAAATCAACTCAAAAAGACTCTCTAAAGTTGGTATACCTCTAAATCCAAACAAATAAATAATGAAATCATTTTTCTTGATAATGATATAATTGATTTACAAAACAATAACTCTAGTTATGATTTCAATATTGAACCGACTCAAGAAATAAACCATTCTATTATGATCAAATCCTTACTAAATTTTAACAAAAATAGGAGGAAATAGGCGTTAAAAGTTAAATGGTTGTTATTTGTTGATAGAAATACTAAATTCTATAATTCTCATCAATGAATCAGGGAGAATTGTAGACTGATAACTTTTGAAAATATGGATTAAAACTTATTGAAAATGTAGATGACATTCCTCATCACATTGAATCTTAATATGAAACTGTCTTTAATAGTACTCATATCCAAAAAGACCTCATTCCAGAGGTTATTATGATTGTGGTCACTAATGAGGAAAACAACTTCCTCTTCAACACATCAATGGATCCTGAAATCAAATACACTATCTTTGGTCTGAATCCTGATAGTTCTCCAGGTCTTGATGGCATTAATATTGGGTTTTTCCAACACTATTGGGATATGATTCATGTCGTTGTTTGAAAACTTGTCAAACCCCTTTTCCAATGGTTTATGCCCTTAGGATATTAATTCTAAATTTCTCTACGGGATCCCAAAAGTGGAAAATTCCTAGAAGATTCATTTGATTAGACACATTGCCCTTATTAATACTGGTTATATAATAATCACTAAAATCATTCCCAATAGACTCTATACTATCAGAGATAAAATTCTCTCATGGAACCAATTTGGTTTTATAATGGGTAGATCCAGTCAAGACTATATTTTTCTTACCTATGAGTGTGTAAATAACTTGAATAAAACTAATAAATGAGGTAACATTGCTATTAAACTGGACATTAAAAAAGCTTTTGAAACCATGGATTGAAACAATATCTTCTATGTTATTTATGGTTTTGCCTTTTGTATTTCATTCATTACTGGAATCAAAACATTATTCAACTCTGAATCTATCTCCATTTTAATTAATGGTTTTCCCAAGGTATATTTCAAATTCACCAAAGGTGTTAGGCTAGGTGATCCTTTATCTTCCATTCTCTGACTGAATGAAGAAGACTATCTTATCTGCCACCTAAATTTCCAAGTAGAGCAGAATAAAGTGAAACCCATCCATGTCAGTAGGAACACAAATGCCCCCACTTGAATTTTTTATGCCGATGACATCATATTTTTCCTTCAAGGTGATAAAATAAATATTAATCCTCAAACAAACTATATCTTACTATGAAGATGTTTTTGGATAGACCATTAGTTAGAATAAATCATACATCTTCTTTTGGAAGAACTTCCCCCCAATAGAAAATAAAAAATTATTAGTGACATAGGTATAAAAGATGGTACTCTACAACAGTTTATTAAGTCTTAACCCAGCTATCTTCCTAGAAAGTTAAATCTCTCTATATGGAAGGTAAGACATGCCTGGTTAAATCCACCATTATTTCCATGTTGGATTACTCCATGATGGATTATAAATGGCCGATTAGTTTTATAAAAAAATGGGCATTTCTATAAAAAAAATATTTGGACTGGAATCACTCTTGAATGAAATCATATGACTATTCCCTAGTCAAATTCTTACAAGCCTATTGAAAAATGTGTTGTTGGCATAAAAATATCAAGTACATTAATAAATCTCTTCAGGACACACTCACTTGGAAAATTCTACATAACAATTATGACTCTATTACATTCCTAAAAAATATATTTCTTGAAAAACATAAGAAATGAAACTGAAATTTCAATAATTCCTCTATCTGGACATCCATTAGAAATTATTAATCCAATATTATGAATAATTCCAGATGGATGGTCCCGAAGGACTCCTCTATAAAATTCTGGTTGGATAACTGGATGGGCACAAACTTAATTACTATGATTTCTCCTGATCAAACCCATGAGAGTACTAATTTCTATATTAGTGATATTATAAACTCTCAATATGATAATATCCCTATCAATATTCTAAATGTCATTGAAAACTACCCTTTTTCAAATACTAAGGATTTATTAATTTGGGAACCTCCTAATAATTGAATGATTAACTCTAAACTTTTTAACAATCATTAATTTGTTACATAGAATGCGACTTCAATCTTTTTGAATCAAGCTCCGTTCAAAATTAAAATGTTGTCTTCAATCTTTTTGAATCAAGCTTTGTTCGAAATTAAAATTATGTAATCAACATAGAGAAGACAATAATAATTTCTTTCCTTCTTGTGTTACTGTTTCTACACATTGGACCTATATTCTTTACATTTTTGGTTGTAGATGGTTGGTTCCTGTCTCCATTAATTCTCAAGAAAATAAATGTGCAAAAAATGGATGGATCTCAACAAATAAAGAACCTCTTCCTAGCTGCAGTATCTGAGCTCCATCCTGGGATCTGATATGATTGGAATGCTATTTTTCATAACAACTAGTTAATCATGAAAAACAAAGGTCGGATGTGGATCATCATTGCCATACGAGAATCCACTTTGATGTAAAAGGACATTTCCACAACACATTGCATGACATTGAAATCATGTGGTGTCTTCAGATTAAGTGAAATTATTGTCAACCTAATAGCACTATAGAAGTGTTTTGGAAAGCCCATCTCCCTGGATGGATTAAAATTAATATTTATTGTGCCTCTAAATTCAATCCAAGCCCAAAGGGTGGCGATGATATCTTTACGAACCCCCTTGGTCAGATCCTTGGATGCTTTATGGGTAGCTACTGCATCGCCGCACCTATTGAAGCTAAGATAATGAGTTTAATTCATGCTATTTCCTTCACCAAAATCCTTGTTTTAAATAATCTTGGGATTGGAAGTGATTAATCTACCATTTTATAGGATATTTGGAATGGCATACTACATCTTGCATGGCCAATTACTACGCGTTGGATGGGATGCACACGTTCTATTATCGATCTAAACTATATCATCAAAAATGTTTCTTGAGAAGTAAACAAGGTGGCAGATGTCCAAGAAAACATGGGTTTAATTCAAGACATTACCTTGTTTGAATACCTACCTGTTATTTACTTCCATTGCATGAAAGTGACTGTAATATGATCTCGTATTTCAGACTCATGTAAACTCTTTTTTTATTATAATTTTGCCTTAGTCATTTTGGGCCAAGGAATCATCTTTCAAAAAAATCATAAAAATAGGGGCTCCATAACCCCACAAATAAAGAACAAGAAATGTACCCCAACGTTAATTTTTTATTTGTATAATATGCATATATAAAATCAATATAACAATTTCCAAGAAGCTATAAAAACATGTTATTTTATTCTACCTCCCATTACGATTTCAATTAACCATAATTTTTTTATGAAGGATGAAAACCATATTACAAAAGGTATAAAACACATACCCATGCAGAAAGATAAAATATATAGAGAGATGTATATTCCTATACCTAGAATAAATATTACACACATAATTCAATTAACCATGAATAGGGGGTGGGAACACAGAAGGGGACCACTATAGAAAGAGGATGAACCAACAACAACGATGACAACATGGTTCAATGTATCTATGTGAAATAAATTAGAACCAAACATTTTGAGATATATAATGAAGAAAAAAATAAAGCAAATACCTTCCCCTTAGAATGTATGCATCTAAAACATGTGGCATTTTTGAACATGGAAAGGATCTTAATTGATGATAAATGTGAACCTCATTAAATTTTACATGGAAGGACCAATGAATGGGTTATAACATCAATATTATTTTTGTATTTAATTATCATCCTTGAATTTACCTCAAATACTTTACATTTAGTATTTAAAACCAACTTTACATTAAAAAATAGTACTTACTTCTTTTAGGTGATTAATGTGAAATATGGTAAATATTAGAAATTTGGCTATGTCGTAAACTGAATGTACAAACCAAACTATTGTGTAAACAAACACATGACTATGTTAACTAACCACATGACCAACCAACCTACTGAATGAACAAACAAGTTACCCTGATAACCAACCACATGACTAATCAGCCTACCGTATCAAAAAATAGGTGACTGTGCAAAATAAATGCATGAATAACCATCCTAACACCTGAAAAAACATGTGAGAATTCAAACTAATCCTATAACTAACCAACATAAAGAATTAAAAAACTAGTCACCATGCCAACCAAATTTATGACTAATAATCCTACCACATGAAAAAATTTGTGACTATGCCAACTGAACACATGAGGAAACATATAAAAACATGTTGAACAGACTCCAAAAACCCTATTATTCAAAGAAACCCATATTAAATAAAATAGAAAGGGTCTCAAAATCAAAATACATTACATCAATAATATATGAGGGTCCATGATATAACTTTTTTAATTCGGTACATTTTATACAATAAAAATACTTGTTAACTTGGAATAAATGGTTAGTCATCATGAGACTTCCAAAAACTATTTAAAATCCTTGATGTATTATATAATCATGACATAAACTATCTTTTTTTCTAAATTATCATATGTCCTAATTAATTAAAAAAGCATGATACAAAATTTGAAACTACTAGAGATTGATGATTATGATCCAAAAAATGATATGTAGTGGATATAATTCATCATTATTTTTTCAACATGAACTTATTATAAATCATATCATGAATACTAATCAGGTCCAATCACATACTATCACCCATCTTAGTTTAATATTGAAGATACTATAATGGATAACCATTAATATATTCAATAAAAATTTTACAAGTGATGATTGATTATTTTTTTTTATTAAAATAATTCAATCAATGGTATATGGTTTGATGATAACATTTTAACATCATGAATATAGACATAGATATTAGTCTCAATAATTTTAATAGTGTTATCTCTATGATTTATATCTAATGTATTTCTCATCTCACATTTACATAGGAATATAGACTATTTGTAATAAATTGACAAATCATTCATTATTGGAATTCACTTGTCCAAAAGGTTGGAAACATGTATTGTAGAAAAAAACTCCATGTTTTGATATAGGACACCTTTGATAGTACATACTACCGTGGTTTGAAATGAGTGAATAATTCACTCATGTGATGACTATTCGTTATATCTCTCATACCCATGGAAAATGAAGCCCCTAGTACTTCTTGATATCATGTTCTTATTAGAATATTGAGGTTGATCATTAAATGTCTCCACATAATTTAGGATTATTCTAATTTTTTTATATCCATAATTTTATATCTAATCTTATCCGGTCTAATTATTCAATGATAATATATCTAACACATAGATAAATCACCCATATATCACTATATCTAATCTAAGAGTTGACACATAATATAAATATTCTTTTGTCGTTCATCATATGTTTCTCTCACTATTTTCATTACTTATATGAACAACAATGGTTAGAAACACCATTTCTAGAAAAAAGCCATGACTAATTGAAATATTAATGGGTATGTCACCTGATTTCCTTATATAGATTTTATTCTCTCCCAGATAATGATATACTTTATTATTTTCAGTAGGTTTTAATAAAAAATTTCTCCCAAATAGGTAATTTTTCTAAGCTATCAATGAATGACTCATAGTTATCAATTAATGGTTTTCAATATGAAAATCACTCTACTAAAGGAAAAATTGGTAATTTTCATTTTTGATTATGTGATATCACCACAAAACTATATAATCTACTATCTAAAACAAAAATATTACAATGAAAGGAAAACAATAACTAGTTTACTAATGCCTTATACAATAGATTCATTTGATTTATTAAATTATTTTTCTCATTCTATGCTCTATCCAATTTTCACCCCTATTTATTCCAAAACAATCAATGTAGATTCATTTTCTAAAAAATCCTAGAAAGGCCTCATGTATTTATCTAGTTCAAAAAAATAATTTTGATTCCATAATTAAAAAAAATCATTTGGGAAATTTGAATATAGATAATGTTTTTTGACGACACCTAACACAACCATATGATATTTGAACTACCTAAGAGATAATGACCTCAAATTTAAAAAATAGACCAACATGATAAAATTAATTCTTCTATATGAACATGTTTATGATAAATTAATAACCATAAATGATATAATTAAAAAGGATCCTCAAAATATCATCATTCTAATTTTAGACTTAATATATATATATATATATATATATTCCATTGGAAATAACGATATTAGATCTGGATTACTTTGAGACTCTCCACCAAACTATGATGTATAATAAATTGGTATCCAAATTATAAATCATTGGGAAATATTGTTTATTTCCTTTGATGAGTTAGACTATCTGTGGGAACTACAAAAGAGAATAGAATTCACTACTTTTCCTTGATAAGATTATTGTATAAAATCACTGAAGATAACCAAGCTAGAAATAAAAATAATAATTCTTACCGCCTTTATAGCATGCAGGATTAAAATTTCAAAGATTTATACATTGATTGTTTACTGACATTGAATTTTATCAATGGAATTATCCTTCTTATATTAAAAATGAAAAATGAAATATTTTAAACATTATATTTTAAAAAAACATTATAAATAAAAAATATTTTCATTTACAATCATATAAAAAATTATAATGATTATATAAAAATAATGATAATAAAAATTAATGATAATATATATTATAAATAATAATAATAAAAATTAAATTAAATAGTGATAAAAACAATACTTATTTATATATATTTTTAAAAGTATATGAAATAATATATACTATTAATATTCAAAGATAATAATAACAATTAATAGATATTAATATAAAATAAAGTAAATTTATAAAAATAACTAAAACATTACAAATATACAAAAAAGAATATAAAAATAATTAATAATTTCAAACTACATAATTAAAAATAAGTTAGAAATTATTAAATTTATCAGTAAAGTCCTTGTGCATAAAATATCCCACACTTCAAATTTTATACTATAAAGAATGATAATTAAGATCATCACATGAATGTACCCATTTACAAAACAAAACAACCCAATAAAAAGTAATTTTTTTAATCTTTTTTCTACCAAAATATTATGCATCATTTGAAATTTCTTTATTGAATAATAATTTCTTGTCCAATAATATTATTTTCAAAACATGCTTATACACTCATGTATTAGTGTGACTAGCATCTCAATCACTCACATCGGTCAAGATAATTAAAATCAATTGTGTTCTTACTTATCATACACATTAGTGATTTCTATATGATTGTCTTGATTTTATGATCATTACAAGTGGAAATAAAATAATGACCTAATATTGATGACATGTAATTAGTTTGAAATGATCTTTGTAGCTATGATATAGTGTATCATATAATATTTTTTTCAATGTTTTGGGAAAAAAAGGGTTGAATCGTGAAATAAATGTATGTTAAATAAAAATAAAATTGTCTCACTTGAAATATAATTACACATAACATAAAAATATTCTTATCCCTCATAAAATGGTAAATTCATAACATACACTACTAAAAAATAGTCCTTTAAAAGCACTAAAAATTTACCTATTTAGTGCTTGAGAAGCGCTAACTACTAGAGAGAGATTAAAAGACCTATTCCTTTGTTAATTAAAAAATAAATGATAAAAGGAACATTATAGATGCATATAAAAGTGATGATAAAAATTCTACTATCATAGATTCTATATGTGTGGATAAAAGGGAATATTGTTGTGTGCTATTAGAGCACACTGCATCCCTAGTGTAGTGTGATGTGAAATTCACACCGCAACAACAAAAACACCAAGAAATCATAAAAAACATAGTACTAGAATTGAATTAAAATGAAATAAAACTTACCATAAAAATATAAAAAATATATATTGTAGACATTTCAAACATTAGTTAATACAATTACATAAGCACCAATTATTACATACATTAAAAAACATAATTGATCCTTTGTATTTTGATCCTAATCGCTGATCACAAAAAAATACAACTATATAAGAAAACAATTCATATTTTTATAATAATATAAAAAAATAATTTAATAGAAATTGGTAATTTTAAACTAAACTCTGAGTCATACCAGAACATTTTCAGTAAGATTGAGTGGCGGTTGATTATTTCATGTCAGACCATTTTTTATTCTTATTTATGATTTATCTCTTTAAAAATTTCCTAAATAATTATAATTTAAAAATTATAAGGATATTAATAAAGCAATAATATTTATAATTATTAAAAATAATTATAGGATTATTGAATCGGTTTTGGTGATGTGATGTGTGTTTTAAAATAATATGCAAATTATATGTTGAAAAGACACACTTTGAGGCATATTGGTCACACCATGAATTTGATTGTGGTTTGGTTGATTTTTACACATCTCAAGTGACTAAAAAATAATTTTACTAAAATTTAAAAACAATATAAATTTGTTTGATTAGTTTTTTGTTTATAACATGTCTTTTTTACTAAAATTTCATTTTAAAATTGAGACACATACTTTGACTCATAATAATCAAGCCATGTTTTAGTTTAACATGATAAAAATTCTTAAATGTAACAAATAATTTATAAATATTTGTCTAAATTTATCAAGAAAATAGAAGCGTTGTTTCTCAGTTTTTAGTGAGTGACACTTTTTAAACTAAAATATCGATTTTAAACTGATAACAGAAAAATTGAGTCATAACATGATCATCATATATCCATTTGTGGAATAGTTGATTGTAAAAAATAAAAAATAGTATATGTATAATTTTTAAAAAGTATCAAAACAATCCTAATGAATTTTATCATTTTTGAGTAGGTAAGTTATCCTTTTTACTAAAACTGTTATCAATTTTAAATAAAAAGTTTCCATTGGAGTTATATCAGTCACATAATGTATTATATTAAGGTGAGGATGATTACTAAAAATATAAAATGACTTATGGACCGTTTTCATACAGTATAAAAACAATCTAAATCTGTTTCCATGGTTTTGAGTACGTCACTTTTCTTTTTTTTACTAAAATGTAATTTTAAACTAGAAACACACAATTTAACTCATATTGATCACATATTTTGTCAGTTAGAAGTTAGAAAGTTCCATACACATCAGAAATTACTTATGAATCAATTTCCTAAATTATTAATATCATTAAATTTCATTTTCATGGTTTTCAGTTAGTGACACTTTTTGAAGTAAAATGTTCATTTTAAACTGATAACAAACACATCGAGTCATATTGGGAACATCATGTAACAGATTGAGGTGTTGTTGATTCCTACATGTAAAACATGAGATATGTATCATTTTAATAAATTGTTAAAATATTCTGAATGAATTTTCTCATTTTTGAATAGGTCAATTGTCCTTTTTTTTAAATGATGGAAATTTAAATAAAAAAACACACTTGGAGTCATACCATTCACACTATGGATCATATTGACGTTCATACATTTCCTACACATCTCAAATTACATATGTATCATTTTAATAAAGGATAAAAATAATCTTAATGTGTTTACTTGGTTTTTACTATGGCGCTTTTATTTTTTACTAAAATATCATTTTAAACTGAAAACACGTACTTCAACTCATAATTATATCCTCATGTGTCATATTTAAGTGAGACTAATTCCAAAACCTTAGGAATGATGTATGAATCAACATCCTTAATTATAAAGAAAATTCAAGTGTGTTTTCCCAGTTTTCAGTGAGTGACACTTTATGAAATAAAATATCAATTTTAAACTAATAACATACAAATATAGTCACACTGGGCACAACCTGTATCAAATTGACATGAGGATTATTTTTATACATTAAAAAAGACTTATAAATTTTTTTCCTAAATTATAAAAACAATACAAATGCATTTTATCAGTTTTGAATAGGTCAAATGTCAGTTTTAAAAAAATTGATGTAAAATTTAAAAAAGAAGATGTTCATGGAGTTATAACAATCACACCATGTGTTGTACTAAGATGCGATTGATTCCTACATATCTCAAATAACATATGTATTGTTTTCCTAATGTATCAAAACATTTCAAATGTGTTTACTTGGTTTTGAGCATGTCAATTGTTTTTTTACTAAAAGTTCATTTAAAACATGTAACATGCACTTTGAAATGTAAAATTCACATCTTGTTTTTGTTTTGTGTGAGAAATTCCTACACATAAAAACTGTTTTATGAATCAATGTCCTAAATTATCATGAAAATATGATAACATTTTTTCCTGTTTTTAATAATTTTCACTTTTAAAACTAATATATCAATTTTAAACATATAATAAACAATTTGAGTCATACTAGGAACATCTTGTTTTAAATTGTTGTGTGGATTATTCCTACAAATCAAAAATGATTTATATAATTTTTTCTTAAAGTAGAACAACAATCAGAATATTTTAGATTAGTTATGAGTATGATAGTTTTTCTTTTTAATAAAAATAATATCAATTTTAAATAAACAGAAACACATGGAGTCATACAGTTCACATCGTGTGTTGTATTGAGGTAAAACTGATTGGTACACATCCCAAACATATAAAAAAAATGCTAACTAGCAATGCCACCTTGATTTCCATTTCATTTATTTATTGAACTTTCAATATAGTATATAGAATCGATGCCCTTACATGAAAAAACATTTTCATTTTTGAAAACCTGAAGAGAATAGAAAGACCATGTACCCATTATATCGTTTGATGTCACCACACAATGTTATTATGAGCTTCCTATATTATTATGCATTTTAACAACAAGAAATGTTTTTTTATAAGATCATTGACTCATTATGTAGTTTTTAAAGTCTGTAATGAAATGAAATGGAAATTAAAATCGTGGTATCATTGGAAAAAAGAAAAATATTATCTCTTTGTGTCTTGTTACATATATTTTAAAGAAAAATATGACTTCACAAATGATATGTGAGAAAATCAAAATAATTAATAGATAACAATAAATAGAAAACTATCTTATAAATAGTATAATAAATGATGAAAAAATTAATTAAATATGTTATAAGATTTCATCTTTTCAAGCTTTTTTATGCATCCATGATGCATTTCCTTGTTATCAATATCCCCGTTACAGGATCAATGACCAATATCACATGGTAATGAGCATACTCGAACAAACCTACCAAACATGAACAAAACTATCAATTTTTTTAAAAAAATTATTACATGATCCATACAAATAAGAAAAAATCAAACAAAAATATGAAACAATATATTAATTCTATATGAAATGATTTTATAATGAAAAAATCATAATTACCTCTTTTATTGAGTTGTTGAGGGACTTGAATTAATGTGAAAAATTCTAACACTACATGGTTGAAAAGGTTTTGAGGGAGAGAATTCAGTGGATGTTCTGGTGCAGATAGGCATAAATGATGGAAAAACCACACCAACTCAAACTAAATAACCCACTTGTATAAGAAAATATTTCTTAGGTGAGTTATTATAAAAATAATTAAATGAAACATAAATATGAATAAATATATTAATTCTATGAAAAATGATTTTATCATGAAAACATAAAGATTACCTTTTCGATTTAGAAGAGGTAGCGGTGTTTCTCTTCCAACAAAGGTAGTGGAGGAAACATGAATGAATTTGAGAAATAAAAAACTACAATGGGTATATGGTTTTGAGGGAGAAAAAGTCTATAGAAGTTTCGGTGTAGAAAGACCTCAAACATAGAAAGAAATATTATAAAATAAATGAATTCCAGAAGAAAAAATGAAAATTAATTCAATGTTTGATTATATAATTCTTCTATAAAATAAAGAATGTATTTTGTAACATTTCTTTCACATATTCCCAAAGGTTTTAATTCATTATAGTTTGTTATTCTGAGGGATTGGAAACATCATCATGTACAGAATACATTTTCTCTATGAGTTGTCAAAAATATAATTTAGATTATGTTTAGGTAGTAGAGGACATAAATTATTACAATGAAAAACATAGTATATTAAAAAAATATTTTATCCTTATCGTTTTAATATATTTCATTTTTAATGGTATTAAGGATTTGGTTCCTCTATTGAGAATTCAAATCCCCTATTTTTGGTGACCTCTAATGTATAATACATTTTCTACATTGGGACCGACATGAACTCATTGTGATCTCCCAATGAAAGGGTCATCCATGGTTAAATTTTTAACTAACCCAACATTTTTCTTAGTTTCCTAAAAAAAAATTGACCAATTCTAGTTTGGTGGATTTCAGGAATAAATTTACATGAAATTCTGGTGATTTTAAAATGAACATATTCTTCTTTCCCCTTTCATACAAAAATTCACCTTCACGAAGCCCATTTCATCATTTTTCAATGCAATCATATTTTCAACCAATTTTAAATTAAAAATAATCACAGAATATTTTCTCTAATACAACTTATAATTATATTTGACAATTAAAATATATGATATATTTTCATAAATTGGATTTATGTCCTTAGAACCAGATATGTGAATCACTTCCACCACAAGCGTAACACAATTGTTTTACATAAAACATCATTCATAATTTTCTTTTTTATAATATATACAACAAATTATTATAAAACTAGTGTAAGATATAAAATTTTCATTGAGTCCCCTTTCAATCCATTAAATCCATTCAAAAGTTGAATTCATATTTTTAGACAACTACTAATAAATTTGATCTTGTAACCATCTAATAAACTATTGATTATGTGTATTTTATACCCATCCTTTATCCCTTGATGGATTAACATCTCTAAAGATTTTATTATGGGAATAAAATTATAGATCAATATCATTACTATTATATAAAATGTAGAGGTGCTCTTGATCCCGCTCATTCAAGGTAATTATAACAAAATATATTAAAGAAATTATTTCACCCATAAGGAATCCACTGGGATGCCACTTTTAGGGACCACAAATATCAACATATGATTAGTAATCATATCAAAATTCAAAATATTCTACAATAATATACCATTCTGCAATACAACCTTCTGCACGACTTTGATTATCGAAAAATCCTTAAAAAATATTCATATAAAATTAAATGGGTTACATCCATATTTAATGGATATCACCACATAGTTTAACCATTATAACTAACTAAAAAATCATGTGGATCAGTATATCAAAGAATTATGGTGGGAAGAACAATTTTAATAAACCTAATATGACTGTAACATCCTTATTCAGGATTGATAACTTAAATAGTTCTCTATCTTTAATGCATATAACATTCAAAAATAAGCATCCTGGTTAATGTACGTTATACATTTTCCGGCCAAATGCAATAGAAACAAAAACGAATCAAATCATACATCAAAACATGATATTCATTTTATTTTATTCCTTATTAATAATAATTATTCATTGAAATAACATTATAGATATTTTTTAATACTCCTAGAGAACTTTTACACTATTTCAGAAAAGACAAATTGCAATTTGTCATATTTGGATCGAGGGTAAGCTATTGGAAGATGAAATATCTTCCCATTACCCTTCACTAGTGTCTACTATTCCCTTATACCCATGTAAATCATGTCCAAGATATCCTTGAGGCCATATTTATTTTTTCAAAGAACAGTTAGTATCATGTCAATAACACAGTCAAATACATTATTTTCATAATATATGTCATCAAGAAAATGTCTGACATACAAAAAATTCAATAAGGTTATTAAAAGAAAATTTATCTATTCTCCCAACACAATGTCAAATGGTTTTTCAATAATGGTTTAATAAAAACAGTCTCAATATCTTTTACTTTATCAAATTTTTGATCACCTATTACAAGAGAAGTTTTTTTACCTGGTTCGATATTACCACTGAATGATATAATATGGGATCAATATTTATGTCATAGAGTTAAAAAATTTCATTTTTATAAAAATAATGTCTTTGAGGAATGTTTAAACCAAATTGATTGTGTGTTTTTTTCATAATTGGGACCTCCCAACGTTCCTTTAATGCTATATCATGATGAATTTCCCTAAGTGAGGAAGTCATTAATTATCACATAAAACATGGTCCTCAATGTGAATTATTCAATTCAATCAACATCAAAAATTGTAAAACCAGTATCCCACATCAAATTCGATTCTTCAATTAATGTAGGCATATAGACCTCAATATCATTACCGATTAGCTTTAGTCCAAATATAACAAGAGAAATCATAATGTATTTGTGATTCTTTCATAACCATGATAGAGTATTATAATTTATCAACATGATGGTCCATATATTGCGAGTAATACCCTGTACACCAAAATAGTTTATTCCACCTATAGATAACAGAAGAAGAACATGTCTTGATGTATTTACATATTTAGGTTACTCATAATCAATTTTATTCCACTGAGTAGAATCTCTTAGATGGTGTAAGTTCCCATATTTAATTCTTGAATACTCTTGTCGTGCCAATTGTCTGATGGTTTCCTAACATCCACATAGTCTTCTAAATCATGGAATGATATGAAAGTGACAAATATATTCTGAAGTAAATGATTCATTTTTCTAGTATCAATCTATGCCATAGTTAGGGAATTTCAGGAGTGATTCATAGTACTTACAAAAGAAAATTAAATCATTTGGAAAAGATTATATTTTTTAGAGATTATGACCTTTGGACATATCATTCAATTAGCTTCATATGCTCGACATGGTAGTTTATTTTCATCTGGTAGCATATCATTCAAGAGACCTAGTATTTACGTAAATTTGGTGTAACTCCATCATCTTTCAGATTCCAAATTGAATAACTTCAATATAGCTAAAAATGTTGTGTATTTAGTACAAATGGAATAAAATTTCCTCTTAGCACTACTATTTATCTTATCAAACAAATTTGGACAATCACGATGATCATATTCAATTTCCATTGTCATTTATTTCATTCTATCTATATATTCATTTACACTGGTATTCATAACAAATGATCCATAAAATAAAGAATCAACCCAATTAGTTTTCATGTTCACTTTTTTACTCTTTATTTTCCTAGTATTTATAGCTCTGATCAATTTAATGAAAAATGAAATGTTTTCCTGACTCTTTCTGAGTTATTTGGCTTGATTAAAATTAACAAAAACATGGCCAAAGAAATTTAGAAGGGCCGTATGCATGCTATAATTGAAACATGATAAACACATTAACTCCATATTCATAATATTATTTTAAATAAATAGATTACATCCATTTTCAAATAATATCAATCATATTGGGTTCATAAATATTAATTTTTTATAATAAATGAATAAATACACATATGATATTCATTATCAAAAGTGAATGTTATAGATAATTCTAAAAAGGTAAATTTATCATTCAATTATTTCAAAGAATTTATGTATGATTTTCAGAAGATGATTAATTAAATTTAATAAATCAATTACTCCACTATGGTATGTGTTATCCTCTAAATTCATTTAAATGTGAATGTTATAGACAACTGTTATCCTCATCAACTAATCTCACAAATATTTATCATGTATTTTTATTGTTTTACACCCATCCTCCATCTCTTTTAGAGGTGAACCTATGTTCCCAAAAAATCTATAAGAATTTGGAATAAATGGGATTACAACTACTCATATTTTTTCAAGAATCATAAAAGATATGGAGGATGAGTCTTGAAAAATAAATTGTAATAACTATTCTGGAGATGAATCTGATGTGCATGACTATTATACTACATTATGTTCTCTAAAATGGTTAATGCCTCCCATTTTTTATAATTAAACCATTGTAACTTGATAATATTCATGGCCTATTAAAGGTAAGATTTGGGACGTATAAACATTATTTTATGTGATTTAGGGGGTCTAAAAGGGGACATGTTATGATATATAAATCTTTGGGGCCTCTGTGAATTCTATATTTATCTGAGAAATCCCACTTTTAATCATTTAAATCCTCCCAACTAAGACTATTTCATCATATATTAAAATAGTCCTTCAAGTCTTTCCCAAATCCATTAAACAAATGAAAATATCATATCAGAAATTATAGAGTAATAAAAAAACCAATGATGATAAATAAGAATAATAATCTATATTTCTATCAACTAGAAGATATAAAAATGTTTTGATAATTTTTTTAATAAATAAATGGTTATTTCATATACATTGATGGTAATAATATAATCCTAGCGGTGGAACCTATTCATATAGACCTAAAATGATGAATACCTAAAAATAATTTCAAATAATTATTCCATCATTTATACAATGTGATAACCTCTATTATATTTTTTGGAACATTCAGTGTAACAATATAAGAAATTATTACATTTAGTATTTATGGTATATCAAATATTTAAAAACATCTCAAAATTATATATTCAATTATAAAATGACACGGAATGACAAATATAATTTTAGATAATGAGACATCTAAATAATAACTTAAAAACCGTGGGTTGAGATGTTTTTGTCATGAAATGATTAAATTTAAAGATATTTTTTACTAATTATAATGTGGATATTTATTATAATTTAAAAGAGAAATTAGAGATCTAAATGAAACAACCCTTGGTCTACCCCTAGTGAGAAGTAAACATGGATATGCTCTATTAGGTGGATGCATAAATTTGATGCAATAAGTGATCATTAAATATTATTTATCTCTCAAATTATTCACAACTATTATATAGAATGTTTGAAGGATATATTTTTAGGATTGAAGGAATATGTGCCTTCCCTAATGTGGTATTTCAATTCTATATTTTCATTTTAGTTAGCTTGGACGATCATCTAACATAATATTTGGATATGGCATTCAAGAAGAAAGGAAACACATTTCACCTTAATGGAAGGTGGAATCTTGAGGGTGTTAAATATCCTCTAAATTTTCCGAAAAAATTTCTCTATCTCTTTATGATCATATTCCCTTGAAGATATGGAGGATTATGGTGAAGATAATATTGATGAAGATGTAAACACCAGAAAATTCCACATATTTTTTATTAATTATTTGGGATTATTACGAGTCTGTGAAAATTGACGTCGTGTAATTCAGAGGCCCAGTGTGCCCGGAAAAAATTTCTGAACTTTTTAAGAGTACGTTCAGAAAACACATAGGTATATTTTTCTAACATCTGAACTGGTAATCAGATTAAAAATATGGGGGCACCATTGAATCCATAGTGTTGGGAATCGCTTAAGGGAAGCATCACTTCGACCGTAGTTTTTCAGGAGAAAAAACAGTTTTGGGAATTTTAAAGAAATAATAATGTAACATAAACTGTCATTTTATTACATTATCTCTTTCCAACCACCTTTTGAGTGACGATGTTGGGGATGATAGAGGTGGTTAGACATTTTATTATGGTGTGTTATTTTCACGGTTATACAATGGTTGCATAACCACCACTCACGTAATTAATGCGACACATACATTACATCCATTAATGAGGCTCCTTAATTTGGTCAATTAATTAACCTCATTAATTATTCAGGACATTTCTTTCCTTTCCCCCTCATATTTAAATGGAGCTTGGGGTGTGTTTTTTCATAGCGTCATCAAGTGAGGAACCCCTATTAAAGTGTTTCCATGCCTCCCACCGACATAGAATAGGTAATTGAGGATGCCCAATATAGGACCGATCTAAAGGTCGAAGGATGATGAATGCCAACACACATGAATATTCTCCTTCTTCCACTATACCCTCGAATGTGGAAACACCACTATCTGCGATGTCCCCAATGAATCAAAGGGTAGGGGTTGTCTTTTAATTCAAGAATTTCCCTCGATTCTATTCCTTGTTCTTGTATTTGTGAGAGTTTGTTCTTTGGGATTTGAATGGGGTTCAAAATTCTTAAAATGTGATAAATAATTACTTTACGTTTGTAATATAGCTAACCCAGAGGGCATAGGCAAAATGAACAAGGCCCAAAAATTCATCCACTTGTTATTTTTTCGTTGAATTCTTCAGGGAATACTTTCCCAATTCTACGGAAACACGAGATAGAAGGTCATGTTATTGTGATTGCGATAAGGGAAGCCATTAGGCTTATACGACACCAATAACGGACCACTAGAGCACGTCTGGTGGTTTGTGGAATCAACTACTGGTGTCCAATGTCGGAAGTCACCAGAGGAGTCCCGCGACAACCAGCCCTGGGAGACCGGCCTGAGCCGACCGCACGGGAGAAGGGCAGTAGTCGTAGGCACGACTAGGGGTAGTAGCCATAACAGAAGGGGTGGCATAGCCCCGCTCTACACTGCATCATGCCGGACCCAATGACCTTTCATTCGTGGGGCCAGCTCGGTGAAGTGGTCTTCCATCAGGTGGACCGAGCCAGACATGGGCCAACCGAATGGGCCGGACCCACCCAATAGGACAGCCTCGTGGCCAAGTAGGCCGACCCCACCCAGCGGTCCTGGCCAGGGCCATGACCTAGCAGGCCAGCACGGATAGACCAAGCCCCACCCAGCGGGCGGGGCCATCCATAGCTCGGGCCCGCGAACCAGTTGGGCCGACCCTGATGGGATGGACCCTGTGAACCGAGCTGACCCTTAAAGGGTTGGAACTAGGCGTGGTCAGGTAGACCCCAGTACTAGTTGTGTCAGGCCAGGATAACCAAGTCAGACTGTTCGTTGACCAAACATGACCCCAAATAAATAAACACCGGTAAATGATGAACTGAGTATCCTTTTGACACACAATCAGTGGAATTGGGACCCATTTCAAGAAGAGAACCCTTTGGCATATTATGGCGGGCTTGACCGAGCTAGGTCGGATAGAGGTGTGTCACTTCCAATTATAGAAAGGGCTGTAACTAACAGTCCATAAGTTTGATTGACATACCATCTATGGAAAAATAACCCTTGTGACAGAAAGTCATTTGGAGACACTCTAAGTGACTTTTGATGGAGTTTGACGTGCGACCTTGGTTCGATCATATGTGATTCCAACTAGGGCCTTTTTACAAATGTTCTATATCACATAGACTGGGCATCTGATCGATGTGTCGTATTTCATGTTGGGACAACTATGATGGGGTGGTACCTTAGGGATGGATTATGTGGGACTTCATACTTGTTGAAATATGACAAATGGATTGAAAATCATATTTTATCAGAGACCAGGCGTGCTTCGTGGAAGAATCCAGTGGCTAGTCATGACATGAAGAGGAATAGCGACCAATACGGGTTAACATCAGAAACCCCAATGTGGGATGATATAGTTGTATGACTAATCATCCCTACCTCTATAACAGTGACCGATACGGTTCAAAAACAACAACCAATACAGGTCAGCACTAGTGACCATCATTGGTCAACACCAGCGACCAATACGGGCCAACACCAGCAACCAATACGGGTCAGCACCAATGACTAATATGGGTCAGAATCTTGCGACCAATACGGGTCAGCATACAATGACCTATATTAGTCATTATTGGAGTTACTATGTATTGGATGATCTGTCTTTACGACTATTCATCCCTATCCCAGTAACCATGATGTTATGCCATTAGAGTGAGATATCATTTTTCCTCGTGATTCATGATTTTGATCATGATTTTGATATTACCATTGTGGAATTTCTTATGGTGTTTTCCTTTGAGGATTACTAATAGACCTTCGGGGGTCTTGGGGTCCCCTACTGGGTATTGTTATTCTCACCCCTGCATGGGCTTTTCCTGCACGAATGTGTCTAGTGCAGACTACTGATGCTCTGAGGTAGATTTTAGAGGTTCAGGACATGGTGGATCTTTGTGCGATGTGAGTAGTAGATATCATATTCTTCATCTTAATACATATTGCTAATAACCACTAGGTAGAGCTCAATGACATATACAATAGATTTTTTTACTTTCTTTTTAGTTTTTAGGGCTTGAATTCTAGCATACTAGTTTCAGTTTATATTTCTACTTGTAGTTGTACTTTACTCCCATAGTTGTACCATAATTCTGTTTGTTGTTTACATTAGTTTCCCTTTTGATTATATACAGTTCTCTATGAAAATTCCTTCCCTATTCGGTAAAAAGCCTTCAGGTTCTAGTCACCAACCCATGGCCTATGGAAGGTTGGTTTGGGGTAGTCACATCTGAGCCCCATGGGACGGGTCGTGACTAAGTTGTATTAGAGGGTGATAAGTTCTACCAGAATAACTAAGAGTCTACCATTAAGGAGGCAATGGTGTAAAGTGTCTGGAGTTCATTTTTCAGTACACGGAGTCTAGTGTTGGTGTAGTGGCCGACGTATCCATACACCAAGACCCTAAATTCTGGTTTCTGACTTGGTACATCAAAACACTAATTACTAGTGTTTTGAAATGTTTTCAAGATATTTCTTGAGTTAGATCACAAGGTATAACTTATTTTTCATACCACATAAGTTTCTTATAGGATGCCTCCATGAAGGCAGTCAGTGAAGATTCTGATTAGAGATCATGACAGTGGTCCACCGAGTGACGAGGCATCGGTATAGGGGCCACTCACAGTTATAGAACCTTCGGGTTGGGTACAAGCACCACCACCACCCAATGAGTAGTAGATTCTACCGGTGGATCATACACGTCGGATGAGTGCATTACATGATTTCCAAATATAGAGGCATATGGGGTTTCTAGGTGAGATGGGTCCCTAAGTATTAGAGTACTAGTTTGGGGAGGGGGGGGGGGTTTGCAGGACATTCGCTTAGTAGAGACACCAACCAAGTAGATGGTGATCATGGATTCTAGACTTCCTTATGGCTCGACAAGATGATGGTGGAGCTCGATGCATTAGGTGCATGAGGAGATGATCCTCACCTGGCCATAAATTTGAAGCCTTTTTTGGGTGGATTTCAATCCATCGACACTATGCACTATGCATATTCAGGAGCTACTACATCTATAGAAGAGCAGCTAGATTGTGGCTCAGTACTCAACGATATTTACTAACCTCTCTCAATACTCCACCGATGTGGTACATGACCATTACTTTAGGGCACAGACCCTGGATCAGGGGCTCTGATGAGTGATCAGAGTTGCAACAGTTTCTCTCAGCATCCCACCGCAGGATGGGTTGACAGAGCGATCTTTGCTCATAGAGATCATCCTTGTCAAGTAGGAACTGGTAATGAGAGACCCTACTAGATGACATGTAATAGAGTCATCTGCAACTGGTAGTAGATAGACATCGAAGAAGCCCATATGGGCTAGAACTTTCGGAGGGTGAACCGGGGACACAGGGTTAGAGCTAAGAGGCTCGAGAGGCTGAGGGACCCACCAATGGGGCATGATTTTTCTATCCTATGGAGGATAGGGTTAGAGAGATTTTGACTATTCGACTCCCAATTTAGATGGTCGGCAGATGGAGGAGGGGCCAATGATATAGCGACAGAAGGAGGAGCATGAGCGTCAGCCAGGAGACAGATGAGTCTGGGAGCAAGATGTGTAGTGGGAGGGGTTCGGGGTCACCATGAACTACATCTGCCACCCCCAAGTGGTCCACCACAAGCTCAAGGAGTGGTTGGAGGGGATATGCCCAGCTTTAGGGAGTAGAGGTTCATGATCCTGATAACCATGAGATGATACAAAGTATGATCTGTATCATATATACTTTATCAATAGTTCATATTGACATAGATGATAGTAATTATTTCCTTTCCACAGACTTAGTTCAGTACATAGATATTCCCAATGATCTTTAAGCTCAACCATTGTGTTTCTATACTCTTATGGGGTGAGATTCAACAGTCACACACTAGTACTGACTATGTGATCTTACTCTCAGAGGATAGAGCTTTAGGTAGGATCTTCTAGTAGTGGTGATTAATCCCTACAATGTCATCCAAGGCATTGACTAGATATCAGCAGTTCATGAACAATATGACATCTTGAAACATATAGTGTGTTTTATGCACCGAGATACATGCTAGTTTTCCTTTTTTGATGATAAGGAAAATAGACTAGCATTATATGGACTTCCCCTTAGGAGGGTACACCTGATTACATATCAGCTAGATTGTATGAACCTTGACTTGGTGGATGAGGCGAGTCCACAGTTCTCAATTGTGGTGGTTGAGTATGAGGACATATTACCAGAATGTGTCCTAGAACAACCTCCTCACTGAGAGGTAGACTTCAGCATTTACAGGTACCCAAGAACATCAACGATAACTACACCATCATATAGGTTGGCCCCTGTGGAGATCTGTGATATGAGGGTACAGTGGGAGGTCTTACAGAGGAAGGGATTTGTATTGCCTAGTGTTTCTCCATGGTCATACCCGGTTTTTTTTCACCTAGGGATACGAATGTTTGAGGCTATTCTTGGACTTATGTTGCCTAAACCAGGTTAACATGAAGAACATGTATCATCTACCAAGAATTGATGATATATTTGATCAGTTGAATGGAGTGAAGTGGTTCTAAATGATATCCCATAGATCATGCTATCATCGTCTCAGGGTATGGGACAAGGATGTACTGAAGACAGTCTTCCGATATCAGTACGACCATTATGAGTTCCTGGAAATGCCTCTTAGTGTGACCAATTCTCCAGTAGTGTTCATGTGGATCATGAACAAGATCTTACATCCATATAGTGATCTCTTTGTGGTGGTCTTCATCAATGATATCTTAGTTTATTCAGTGTCTAAGTAAGAGCGTGTTATACAATTGAAAATAGTTTTGGACACACTCTGGGAGGCCTAGATTCATGGGAAGCTATTTAAGTGTGAGTTAAGGTTATAGAAGGTTCACTTATTGGGACATGTCATATCAGTGGTCGGATTTTTAGAGGATCCATCTAAGATCAAGGTAGTACATTCTTTGGATCCATCCAAGAGTGTTACTGAGGTGGAAAGATTAATTGAATTAGAAGGATACTATCATAGGTTCATACCTGATTTCTCTAGAGTAAAAGAACCTATGGATTCCTTGGTAAATAAGGGAAAATCCTTCCTATGGTCCGAGATATTCTAGAATTACATTCAATATCAGAGGCATAGCTTGACCAGCGCACTCATACTGCTGTTTCCGGAGGAGGGCACTGAATTCATGGTTTATTGTGATGCATCAGGGAATAGATGTGGTTGTATCCTATTGTAGTGTGATGCATTGATTGCTTATGGCTCATGAGAGATGAAGCCTCATGAGTATAATTATGATACTCACTACTTGGGGTTGGTACCAGTAGTTTTCACATAGAAGATATAAAGACACTACATGATGGAAATCTATTCATTGTTTACTCAGACCACAGGAGTCTCATATATAACTTCACAAAAAAAATCCCTATATGAGACAGTGATGTTGGCTAGTGATTTTCTAGGATTATGACTTTGATATATCCTATACTATAGAGAAGGGGAATGTAGTGGCAGATGTACTTAGATAAAGATCATGTTCACAGCTACTAAACATGTTGTCAGAGTAGTTATACTTGATTCAAATATCCTACATGGATAGTGATGAGATGGTCTAACTCTAGTCAATGGTAGTTTTCCCTCCACTCCTTTTGCGAGTCAGGGAGGTGAAACTCGGAGACAAAAACTTATGAGACTACACGTGCTCATATATCCTCAGGCCATGCACCTGATAGATATTCTAAAGATGGGGATCATGCTATCCTTTTCAGAGGATGTACAGTTTTAGTAGTGGTGATATGAGAGGAGGTGCTGAGGGTGTTCCATAAATCCCCCTTGGTAGTACATCCTTGAATTATGTAGTTGTGTTAGGAATTACGGCTTCAGTACTAGGGGTCAAGGATGAGGAAAACTTTTGTAGAGTTTGTTTCTAGATGCCTCACTTTCTAGCCGGTTAAGGCCAAGCACCAGATACCAATAGTCTTGAACCAACCCCTCTAGATACTAGAGTGGATGTGGGAAGGGATATCGATGAACTTTGTAATGAGGTGACCACGTACGTCCGGAGGGCATGATAACTTATGGGTGATCATGTACTGACTCACCAGGTCGGCCCAATTACTTTCTATTCGAGAGAAGATTAAGGTAGATATATTGGTACCTCTATAAATTTAAGAGATAGTGTGACTTCATGAGGTGCCTTCAACGATAGTCTCAGATCATGATGCACACTTCATATCCTAGATGTGGAAAGGATTGCAGGATTCTTTTGGGGATCAGCTTCACATGATCACAACTTTTCATTTGCGGACCGATGGTCAGACTAGGTGGACCATCCAGATATTGGAGGACATGCTTCATGCATGTGTCCTAGATTTTGGTCATAGTGGGGGGGACCACCTACCCTTGGTGGAGTTTTCATCCAAAAATAGCTATCACTCCACCATTGTTATGGCCCCTTTTTGAGGCGTTTTATGGACAACCATGATGATTTCCCTTGTGATGGATGGATCCAGGAGAGCTTGCACTCGTGGGAATTGAGATGGTACATGCTACTACTAAGAAGGTGCAGGTCATCCAAGAATGGATGATGATAGAACAGAGCTGAAATAGTCCTATGATGATAGGAAATAGAGACAACCTGAGTTCTAGGAGGGGGACCACGTATTCTTGTGATTCTCTCCTCGATAAGGACTATAAATATTTGTCCAAGGAAGAAAAATCTCATCAAGGTTTTTCGGACATTTCTTGATATTTCGGAGGATTAGAAGGGTGGTGTACTGCTTGGAACTACAACCATAGTTGGAGAGGGTGCACAATGTCTTATATGCATCCCAGGTGAGGAGATACATGCATGACCTATCTCACATCATTGACCATGATGAGATGGAGATTGAAGATAGGGAGACTTTTGTGAAGTCACTGGTGGAGATTGAGGATCGACAGGAGCGAGTCTTTCAAGGGTGGTCGATTCCTCTATTGTGAGTTTATTGGTAGCATTGGAATCTCTAGGAGAGAACAAGGGAGTGAGAGGCTCATATGATTTCCTAGTACCCATCATTGTTTGTGTAGCATTGTTTGGATTTCAGGGATGTAAGTCCCTAAGGTGGGGAGAATGTAATGAACTGAAAATTCCAGGTATATTTTAATTATTTGGGATTATTAGAAGTATAAAAAAATTGACGGCACATAATTCTGAGGCCAGGTGTGTCCAGAATGAATTTATGAAAAAATAGGTACATTCAATAAACAAACAAATAGTGTTGTTTATATTTTGAATGAGTGCTCGGTTTAAAAATCTTAGGGCACTATTGAATCAGCAGTGCTGGGATTCACTTATGGGAAGCATCACATTGACTGCAGTTTTTTAGGAGAAAAATAATTTTTTTGTGACTTTTAAAGAAAAACTAAAATAACATAAACTGTTATTTTATTTATTTCAATCTTTCCTGCATTATTTTTAGTGGTGATGGTAGGGACCACAGAGGTGGTCATACATTTAATTATGGGATGTTAATAGCACGGTTACACAAGGGTTGTGTAACCACCCCTCACATAATTATTGAGACACTTTAATTATGTCAATTAATGAGGCAAATTAATTATGTTAATTAATGAACCTCATTAATTCCTCAAGGTGTTTCTTACCTTTCCCACTCCTATTTATATGTAGATCAGGGTGCTGTTTTTACACAGATTCATCATGAAAGGAACCCCTAACGAAATGACGCCACACCTCCCACCAACATATAATAGAGAATAGATAACACCCATTGTAAAATCGATCTGAAGATCGATTGATGATGGATACCAACACACGCGAATCTTCTCCTTCGCCCGCAATACCCTCGAACGTGGAAGCACCACCATCCCCGACGTCCCCAATGAATCGTTGTGTAGGGGTTTTCTTTTAATTCAATAATGTCAATCAATTCTATTCCTTGTTATTGTATTTGCAAGAGGTTGTTATGAGGGATTTGAACGAGGTTCAGAATTATTAAAATGCGATGAATAATTAGCTCCTTATTGTTATAAAGCTAACATAGGGGGCGTAGGACAAATAGAGAAGTCTCAGACCCTATTATGACTGTTTTTTTATTTTGTTCTTTAGGGATGGATTTCCCAATTCTACAGAAATGCGAAAGAGAAGGTCACACTATGGTGACGGTGATCTGAAAGGCCCTTAGGAGATAATGTCACCAAGAGCGGACCACTGGAGCATGTCCGGTAGCCCGCAGAAACAACCATCGGCGCACTATACCAGCAACGGTTAGTAGTGGCCAAAGGAGGCCTATGACAACCAGATGTGGGTGGAGGGAATGTAGTGCACCGACACGCGCCGTGGTGGCTAGAGGTGCCTGACCCATACTGGCCACGTGAGAGAAGGGTGGCACAGCCGACGCCAACAACCACAGCCAGCGGGCCAGGAAAAGAGGAGGAGGCACGACACCGTGTCATGCCACGTCGTACCGGGTGAAATGACCCCACATATGCTAGGGCCAGATGGGTGAAGTGGTCCACTTTCAAGAAGACCGGGCAGGATGTGAGCCGATCGAACATGAAACCCATGGCCCAGCGAGGCATTGCAGGTTGTCCGAGCCCCACCTGGCAGGTCGGGACAACAACTTACTAGACCCATGAACCATCCTGGCCAACCCTGACAGGCCAGACCCAGGGAACCGGGCTGACCCTTAACGGGCCACACCCAGGCGAGGTCAAGTTGACCCCAGGACACGTTGCGTCGGGCCGACCTAACCGAGTCGGGCTGGGACCAGACCCAACTCGGCCCTGAATAATGAAATCCATGTATCAAAAAAAGGTTTCCATTTGACATGTCGTTAGTGGTGTTGGGACCCATTTTAGGAAGCGGTCCCTTTGGAATATTTTGGAAGGCCCGACTGAGCTGGGGCAGACTGAGGTGTGATCACTCCCTTTGACGGAAAAGTGTGTAACTAATAGACCGAATGTTTGATCAATGTGCCGTGTATGAAAAAAGGACCCTTGTTACTATGCGGTCATTTTCAGATAATATATGTGAGTTTTGATAGAGTTTGATGTGTGAACAAGTTTGGATCAGACATGAATCCAACCAGTCCCTTTTAAAAAAAGTTTCTATTTCTCACAGATCGGGAGTTCGATTGATGTGTTTTCAATCATGTTAGAACCCCTATGATGGGGTGGACCCTTGAGTATGATTTTTTAGGACTTCTTACAAGTTGAAATTTTACTGATGGCCTGATGAGTAGAGTCTTCAAAAGATTAGGTGTGCTTCGTATGGGAATCAAATGGCTGACTGTGACATAAAGAAGAAGAGCGACCAATAAGGGTCAGCATCAGAAACTCCAAAGTCTGATGATCTAGTTATATGGCTAATCAATCATACCTATGTACTAGATACCCATACGAGTCAGCAAAATTGACCAATATAGGTCACCACCAGTGACTAATGTGGGTCAGCACCAGCGACCAATACGGGGCAGCACCAGGGATCAATACGGGTTAGCACCAATGAACAATACGGGTCAGCATCTAGAGACCAACAAAGGCCAACATGCAATGACCTATATGGGTCAGTAGTAGAGTTACTACGAATAGGATGATCTGGATTTACGACTAGTCATCCATATCCCAATAACCTTTTAGTTATACCGTTAGAGTAACCTTTCTCATTTGTTTTTTTCTTCATGATTTAAATAATTATTGTGATATTACCTTTGTGGTATTTCTTGTGGTGTTTTACGTTTTCGATTACTAAGAGAACTTTAGACGTATCAGATTCCCCTTCTGAGTATTGTTATACTCACCCCTGCATGGGCTTCCCCCACACATGTGTGTCTAGTGTAGACTACTAATGCTCCGAGGCAGAATTTGTATGTTTTGGGCTTGGTGGAGCTTATTGTAATGGGAGCAATCAATATCATCTTCTTAGAATTCATACATAAAGCTACTACCCTCCAAGTAGAGATCCCTGGAAGATGAGACAACAAACTAATTTATTTTCAGTTTCTAGGTCCTGTATTCCAGCCCACTATTTTTATTATACTATTATACTTTTGGTTGTACTTTACTCTCGTGGTTGTACCTTACTAATGTTGGTTGTTTAATTTAGTATCCCTTTTCAGTATGTAGAGTTCTTTAAGAAATTCATTCCCTATTCTGGAAAAAACCTCAGGTGCTAGTCACCAACTCTTGGCCTATGGAAGGTAGGATTGGGATAGTCTTGTTCGGGCCCCATGGGATGAGTCATGACAGACGATCCATACCTCCATCAAATGATAAATTAAATCAAAATAAAATGGATATAAAAATTTATGTCACTATATAAAATATAGTGAATGTGAATGATACATTAATCAACTCAGATAGATGGACAAAACAATTGGATATTAAAATATTATTCCCAACATCACTTGGAAACTCAAGAGAGGAGCCTAATAGTCTTAGATAGACACTATTTTATAGCTATTACTGTAGCTCCAAAAAACCCTTTC
This sequence comes from Viscum album, assembly GCA_963277665.1. Classification (NCBI taxonomy): domain Eukaryota; kingdom Viridiplantae; phylum Streptophyta; class Magnoliopsida; order Santalales; family Viscaceae; genus Viscum; species Viscum album. The sequence continues at coordinate 472,655,367 of OY728132.1, forward strand.
TATTTCCAACCAAACATCCCCAATAAAATTTTTTGAACATAGATAGATGTTGATGGTAAAGATAAAATGATGATAAAAAATTGATAACACCAAACAAGTAATCAATGTGTGAGAAGGAAGAGAAAATAAGATTCCTTGGATTAATGTTTTGAATCACGCATGAGAAAGTAGAGATATCAAAAACCTATAAAACATTCAATCCATGGATATGTTGGACCCTTTAATCATATATGCAATATCTAGGAGCCTTGTAATTGTTAGAGCCTTGATTCGAGCCTCGATTCAAACTTTCATTCACCGAGGTGGAGCGCCGGTAGAGGGTGTCTTAGGCAAAATGCTTCGATATCAAGAAAAGTTTGTGAATGGTTAGGGTTATTTAAATAGATCATGAAACTTTTATTAACACTTTAGAAATATACTAATAAAAGGAATATTTATTATTAATTTTATCATTGATAAAGTTCTATCTTTATCAGGGCCAATTAATTTAGCACTTATAACAGAATTTATAATTATAAATATAAATTTTTTGTTGTAAATACATTTATATAATATATATATATATATATTTAATAAATATATATAGATATTAATATGGTAAATATATTATTGATTTAAATATTTTTATAATATATTTAAATTTATTTAAATATTTAATTATTTATTTATAATTATATGAATTATTTTTTTTGAAATTTATATTTATATCATTATGTATATTTATATAATCATATATATATATATAATTAAAATATAAAAATATATTTATAGTTAATATATTCATTATTTAACTAAATTTATTATAATTTTGTAATTTTGTAATTATATATGATTTATTATTTATAATTATATATATATACATTAAAAATAATATTTAATTATTTGTAACAATAATTATATATATGTATAAATATAGAAAATATATAATTATAAATAAATTTAGTTATAAATAATTTTTTTAATTAATATAATTTTAAAAGTATTAATGATTATTTAATTTTAAGTAATTGAATGTTAAAAAGGAGTTAAATTGAATTATTAAAAATGAGTACACTTTAACAATATTGAAGAAATGGATATGTGTTATTAATTAAATAAAAATTATATAAATATAAATATAAATATATATATATATTGAAATAATGATAAATACATATTGAAAATACTAGAACATAGAAAATAAATATATATAAAATAAATAATAATAATAACAAATTTCCAAAAAAATATAAAAAAAACAAAACTTATTAAAAAAGAATCGATACCTATCTATAATAATATATAAAATAACAAATAAAATTTTCCCTCAGTAAGGAAAAGATAGATTAAATGTATCATATTATAAATAAATTCTAAAATGAATACTAAAATTTTAATAAATTACATAAACATTAGGTGTATGTCATTCTATATAATATCTCATTAATTACATAAATATTTGTGTATGTGTGTTGTATATAAAAATGAATGTATTATGTATATGTGAAATCAATATAAATTCATTTTATCTATGTTAAATTGTACAATAAAATGACATTCAATTATGATCATCACTCGATGCAATTATTTTGTATTTTTAATTTATATTAATTTTAATTATAACGCAGTATTCACTAAATATATTACTATTTAATGTAAATCCATAAATATTGTTTATTATAGAAATCAAATTTAAACAAATTAATATATATATATATATATATGTCTGTGTGTATTTAATATATACTATTTCTTAACGTTATCATTAGTTATTTAATTAATAAAATGTATAATAATTTTCCCAATTTACTTATTTTTACTTTTTACTAGTTTATTTTTTATTTTACATATATCTATATATATAATATATAATATATATTATTATTTATAATTTATATATAGTATAACGAATTAAATCATTTTTATCAATAAATAATTAAAAATTAATATTATTAATAATTTTTTAGAAAATATTTTTTTTATTTATTTAATTATATATTTTAATTTATATTTTTATCTATGCTAAAAAGTGATATTAAAGGGTCCCTTTATGGGCACTACAAATAAAACACTGACAAAGGGTACCCATTTTGGCGCTTAAAAATGTACTTATAAGGGAATCCTTTATCAGTGCTAAAAAACACTGATAAAGGGAACCCTTTATCAGTTAATTTTTTAGCACAAATAATAGAATCCATTATTAGTGCTCTTTTCTAATGCTAATAAAGGCCATCACTATTAATGGACTATTTTTTAGTAGTGACACATGATGAACAAGGGGACATAACTCGATGAAATAATAATATATTCATGTGAGTATCAACAACAAAATTCAATGAAATATATAAAATTTAATATCCCAAATAAATAGGACACAATTAGCTCACAATCCATAGAATCATAGTGAATAATGGTTATATAAAAACTCATCTTGTTCCTAGAGAAATTGTTTATCACTTCCATAGGTATCCCTAAAGGTGATTATCACCATGTAATAACTTGAAGTATACTTGTTGTTGGATTAAAATTGAATTTACATCCCCTTATAAAAAAGTAGATGAAATAAATAGAGCTATTTTGAAATGGGTAATATATAAAATGATGAGATAATTTCAATCCATGTGCATCAAATGAATCACTATCCCTCAATAATCCATCCCTATGAAAATCTATCCCCCAACACTTAGATTGAAAATCATCAATCAAATATCCATGAAAAAGGGTAGGGTTGGGTTTGGGCCATTGGGATCATTGAAAAAATGTTTCTTCATGGCTTTTGTATGATATAAAATGGGAAAAATTTAATATTGTCTCAGTGGGTCAACAAGGATAAATAAAATAAACTAATTCCTTAGTTATTTTCATATATCATTCAAAATACAAATCGCATTGATGAATAAACATGGAAATGTATAAAAGATATAACATTGATAATATTAACTATAGAAAACAGGAAATATGGACTAATGAAACAAGATTCATAATCCTCATGGGTACAGAAATACAAGATTGGAAAATTTATATGAGCATGAGTGAAAATATGTGTATATAAAATAATATATTTATTGAAATATATTTTTAAGTAATAGAATGATATAAGTAATCATCTAAATATTTCTATCAAGAATCAAGTCATTTTTAACTAGGAATCATGTTTGCTGACATACTAAGGACATAAGTGGGTTTCAATGACTTTTTTACTATAGAAAAACAACAATTTACATGTGGTATCAAAAATTATAGGGATGCTAGTTTTCTTAGGGTTTTGGATTTATTTATTAAATTATTAATTATCTATGTTACATTGGGTTTTTAAGAGTAAATAAAATATGATAAAAAATATAACACTTCCCTACGTAATTATAAATAGATAGAGAGTGACTACCAATATCGAATGAATCTTCATAAATGAGAGACATGTAAGATATACATATAAAATAAAAAATACCCACATTATATCAACGAAATAATTTTATAATCAAAAGCATGTGTATGATAGAAATGTGTATTATGAATTCAAGTACACTATTGAATCAGAAGAAATATTGTATCAAGTAAATATATGTCATTATACAACCTAAAAATAAATAAAATAAAACTAAATGTAGCGAGTGATAAACAAGTTAATGATGGGATGCCTCCCATTGAGCACTAATTTTACTTTATTATTAGATATAAATCAATTAAACATCACTGATATTGAATGAAACTTTATTCCATGTATTTTTTTATTCATCATCAACAGCGTTACATTAATTAATTGAGAATGTAATTATCTTATAATTTATATAATATCATGAAAAAAACATCTAATCGAAAAGTGTAATCAGATAAAAATAACCCATATTAGAAAGAGGTGAATAAATATAATTTTAATAAAAACATACCCAATAAGATAAGTTTTATTGTAGGACCATAGCATAAAAATATAAAATATTACAACTTTGAATGCATATTAGACAATAAATTCCCTTACCAGAATCTCTTAATAATAAAATTTTATTTATCACATCCTATAATGTATTGTATGGGTAGATCATAAGAGTTGTTTAATATTACTAAATGACTAAAAAGGTAAATACATTAGGTCCAAAATTATTTCATGTTCTGAAGTTTTAGTTAGTAATCTTATGCCTGGACTATTGTTACTATCAATGGGTATTTCAAATAAAGTGGTGTTGAACTCAGCACATAGAGATGGTAGGATAAGATTGGGTGGAGTTAGGGATTCCATGATATAAGAAATGATATTATTTACCAATTTTTAGTATATATTCCCCTCACCATGTTTCCTCACTTTTGCATGAATCACCATGATCTTAAAATCATCAATGTAATCCCATTCTTCCCCTACTTCCCCAATATTGTGAGTCAACACAAACCACCATCACTAACCAATTTCGAAATCTGGAATTTAATTTTATGTTTCCCTTTTGAAAAATTTGTCTAACTCATAAAAATTCTCAATAAAAGTTGAGTAAGGTTTATTTGATGGGGTTTTCTCTAGTGAATGGAAAATCACAGTGTCTTATGTCGATTTTCATTTCCACATGGTAAGGAAGGGTACCATTTCAATGTCCTCTTCATACTGAAATGTATTTTTATCCTTAAAAGGTGGCAGTTGATTTTCATCAAAGTCATAAATTCAAACTATAGGGTGGAAAGGATTCAAAATCATAGGATAATGAGATGAAGAAACATTGTTTGATGGACGATTATATTCAACAATGTGTAGCACATGGTTTTCAAATCTGACTGAAACTAATGAATTATGTAATGGTGCAGAGGATTCATTTATGGAATGATAAATATATGGACTAATAAAATAATACTCATTTCAAGACATTGTAAATGGATATTTTTTATATGTAACCTCTAATAAAAATTACTCATGAAAATATATATGAGTGTTAATAGTAAAAGATAATGTGTATGATTATTAAACTAGATAGATCAATTGATTTTCTATATCCTTCATAGGATTTTATAGATTTTTTTTGTAGAGACCAAATTTTCATTATGTTATTTTATATTTTTTGTTGTGGAAACCTAGTTTTCATTATGTTATTGTTGATGTTAAACCCTTTTATTTATGTCATTTATTATATTAAACATTGTTTTCTCAAATGTTGAAGTGTTAAACTCACACAATGATCAATCAAATTGAGTATATTCCTCTATTATGATAGACGAGTCATGTTCTACAAATTTTTGTGATTATGCAATTTATTTTTGAAATTTTTCTAAATGGTATTGTAATATAGATTGAGATTATGATTTAATAGGATCTATATTTTCAGAAAAATCTTGACCTTGAGAATAATCAAAATTTAGGGATGAATTACTAATATATAGTGAAGAACTCTCCCATAAATCATAACATTTTATTGATTAATAATCATTAATATTATTAGAATTACATAGATAAATCATGGGTGGTGAAAAACTGTAAATTTTACCATATATTAAGGGTAGAATATGGTTATAAACATGAGATGATATGCATTCCATTCTATGATCTTAATCATCATGAATTTGTCTCTCACGAAAAAATCACCCAATGAAATAATACAGTTTTATTGTTTTTTACCAAAATAAATCTCTTTGAAGAATCTCAAAGTGATCATTTTATCACCATAAATGGTTCTAAAAATTTGACATGGACATTCACCACATTAAAAATTTAGAATTCTATAAAACCAACTAACTAATCAGTATAAAAAATGAATAGTAACAGTGGTTTTATTGTGGACTATCAGTGGTTTAAACCACTACATATTAATATTACGACGGTTTTAAAAACAACAACGTATTGCACGGTCTCTAGTAATTGAGAAATAAATTTATTAATTTATAAGAGGGGTTTCAATGTATTGTTTTTAGAGTATTTATTGGTGGTTCAATTTTTATTTAGTGGTGGTTTTTATACGAAAAAATATAAGCGATAAATATTTAAAAAATGAAGTGAACTTCCACTGATATGTTATGTGGTGATTAATCCTGATTGTAACTAAACATATTTTCTTCAATATATTTAGATTTTGTTTCTAAAAAACATATCATAATCAGAATTATTTTTAAATATATAATTAATAATGTAAATATAAAAAAGTGACACACAGTAAGCTAAAACATAAATATATGATAAACCATCATTCATACATCATACATCTATAACAAATATAAAAACACCCATGGTCTATAATGACTCATACTTTACATACATTGTTAATAATTCAAAATTGAAGCCTGACTATTACAACATATAACAAAACCACGAAAGGACCGTATAGGTATAGTGTCTTTAGAAACTGGGAAACATAAACAACTGGTTCATAAAGTGTCTACACTATCTCTGATTTATTTCATCATATCTATAGTCTCTTTTGGCATATCTTACTTAATAACATTCTCCCTGACCTGGGGAAAGAAAACATACAAAATGGTGAGCTCAAATGCTCGGTAAGGGTAAACAAAAGAAATATCAATCACATCATATTTATAAGAACATAAAATTTTGGAAATCATACCCTGTAAAAGAGATCATAATTTCATAACATGGGATAAATCATGGTAGTGAAATGTAATCACAATAATCATAACTTAAATCATGAAGTATTGTGGAATACACACATAATCATAGAGAATCATTTATTATTAGTCAAGACTCATTGCCAAGACTATCTTAGGGGACAAAGTCCATTTTTGAACCGAGTTTACTCCACGTTTCAGTCATGTTTCACTGAACCGGTTTAAGCTACCGTTCCATCCATGTCTATCTCATGAGATATAAAATCTTTACCCAATGAATTGGAGGGTGATATAGGTCCCACCCATCTCATAGTGATACCATTCTTATGTGAGACACAAAATCATAAACCATACATCATAGCATAACCCATGTAATAAAAATGGGAATCTTAAACATCGTGACATCATAAAAAAATCATATAAGATAAAGTAATTCATAAAAACAATTCCATCACAACATAATAAAATCAATGTAATAATAGGGATAGAAACAGAACCCTTTATTATCTTATATGGAAAATAATTTTGATAAAACACTTGAACTCCATTCTTGAGGAAAATATCCTTTTTACCACAAAAACATTTTTCCTTTCTTAACATGTCATACAATTTTAAACTAAAATAAGTTTATTAAAAATAAACATAAAAACTTGTAAAGGAAGCTTTTTGGAAATAATGTTTAAAAATCCATTCATTCCATATAAGTTAAAAAAACATTCTTCGCATACTTTTTTCGGGAAAGTCAAAAAGTACCTCATACGAATAACGACAAAAGATTCCTTTCATATATTTTAGTAAAACTCAGCCAAGGGTAAAATTGGATTTAAAAAACTGTAGGTGGATGGAAATAATATTACATATTGAGGAAACATGTATGTGGATGACAAAATACATCCCAGTAAATTCCAATGTACAAACAATCTTGAATAAAAATGAGATTGTGATATTTCCCATACCTTAGGTCTGATTTGCTTCGTAAGTGTCCGAAACTCCTGTATATTGTTTTAAATAATTTTATTGAATTATTACAGAATCATACTTGTTGTTATGATATCATATATGGTCATATTATTAGCTTCTTATTAGTAATATTTCATTACTACTTGTTATTCAGGTGTTTATTACTTTTTGTTCTTATGCGTGTTTTGTCGAATAAATTCTTATTCTTATCCTTAGGTTATAGATACCTCATTTCCAGAATTTTATTAGTGTAATATATATCATATTAATTCATTCAATTCATTTATATAATCATTATGTAATGATGATCGTGTAGAACGAGTCGCATCACATCATGGAGACGGTATTCCGTACGTACGCACGAGCGATGATATCGTTCCCATGATCGTGGAATTGTATTGGAGTGTATGTATACTATTTAACAATCAATATCACTTTACAATAATAATATATATTCATTATTTACACCATTATACCAATCCAAGTAAGGTGGTGGTGGAAAATTGATTACACCACTGCGTGGAGACGGTATTCCGTACGTACGCACGCGCGGTGATTTCATTTCCCGTAGGATGGATAGATGGTGAAATAGGGTTGTTTCATATTTATAAAAACATATATGTATATGAGTGATATTGATGTTGTTACTTCATAATGAAACAACTACAGAAGAAGAAGTGGAAGAATAAATAAAGATGAAAGAATCAGTAACATACATTACCTCTTCTTTGAAGCACTTCTTTGAGACTTCCTTTTAGGGAACTATAATTGGTCTTTGAAGAAGACCAGGACCTCTAGGTTGTCTCTAAAGAAGTGTAGAGGGGAAATTGTCATGGGTTGGCCGAGCATGAAGGCTCAAAGTGGTGTGAGGGAGAGAGGGAGGAGGTTCCTTTTTATAAGGGAGGAGAGGGGCACCTTTGGAATAACCAAAACTATTATTTTATTATAAAGTCAAATTCGGTTTTTAGTAGCTCCAAATTGATATATTTAGAAGATAAGGTGGGGATTGGTCGAAATACTTTAATCCAATAGAATTTAGACAAGTTTAGATCATTATATTAACCTTATCTTTTAGTTTTAACTCTTAGTTAATTAGACTGACATTTACCATGTCACTTTGTATTTTTATATTATATAGTAAATAAACTTACTATATACATCCAAGAGACCCCCCAAGTGGTCCATTAATGATACACCTATCATTATATATGTATCTTTGCCAAACATTAGATTTTTAGGAATAAAATAACAATCAATAATATATTATTTGTTTTAAAAACTATTTTATGTCAATTTTGACACTATTTAGTAATTAATTTTTGTGAAAATCATAACAGAATGATTAGTTCGAAGAAAGTTAATTAAATCAATACTAACATATCATATTAACCTAGAAAATTAGTGGATTTCATAAAAATTCTCAAATTTCATTTATTTGGCTATTTATAACATCAATTATGTCAATATTTCATTAATAAGATAATTACTGCATCATCTTTGTGTCATAAATAAATTAATTTATGTAATGTCTAAAAATGACAAATAAAATACAATTATGTATGGAATCTTTTTTTCTTTATAATTAATATTTATAGTCGAATTTATCTTATGTATAACCCTATATTAAAAATTATTTACTTATTAAACTTTGATTTTAACTATTTTAACCATTCTTTAAATAAATTAATAATAAATGTCATAATCTAATCCAAGTGGGCCAAAATGGTCATATATTACTCCTAAGGTTGTTTTTGGTCTAATTACACTTATCCAATAGAACTAGGACATGTGTTAGGGTAATAATAATATCATTTTTACCCTTAATTACCCTATTTACTTTTAACCGTGGTAAATAAAAGTAAAAAAGTTACTATTCACCAAATATTATTTTCATCTCATTGAACCACATTTTACTTACTGACATCAACTGTGTCTCTCAGATTTTTGAAATTCCACTCACAGAAGCGGTAAAATTATTTTTTATGAAAAATTCAGTTTTTATAACTACCACTTAGTGGTTTCACTATTCATCAAAAAAATGAAAGTTCCCAGAAAACTACCTAAAATTATGCCTAAGCTATATTTGATATTATGAATTAAAAAATGATGTCTATTTTTTCAAATTCAAAACACATCAGTTGCATTAATTTATTTAAAAATTTATCCTCATCATCAAAACAAATAGCGTGTTTTTAAGAGATAATAACTATCAAAAGATTGACACTTGTTTATGTTTGGTTTAAATGTGAAATTACATTCAATGACCAAAATTGTATTAAATGGTAAAAATATATTCTAAATAAACTTTAAAACCACTCAAATTAATAATTTATCACTATGAATTATTTCGATTGAAAAAGTGGTTTTTAATTAAAATTTAGTAATTTTCACTATTCATCAGAATATGAAATTTATCCGAAAAGTACCAAAATTTCACCCTATTCTAATTTCGATATTACAAATTTAAAAATGAAGTCCATTTTGAAAAATAAAATGTACAAAATTTCAAAAAGTGGTTATTACTATTCATAACGGGTAGTTTTAATAATATTTTAATAACATATCGTTGTTTAGTGAAACTCGGTATTGGGTACGACGCAAGCTACCGAGGAAGGCCGCAGTTGCGTGTAAAGCAAGCCAAGATAATGTTGTGTGTAGTGAAGGATTCCTTTTATGATTTATAAAAACAAAATATTTCTCATAAAAGTCTCGGGTGTTACATTCTACCCCCCTTAAAATGAATTTCGCCTTCGAAATTCGTCACTTTGTAACAAAAAGATGAGGATATTGCTCCCTCATCATATCATCAAGCTCCCATGTAGCTTTTTTCTAATTGGTGGTTCCTCCATAAAACTTTCACCAGTCGAGTGGTCTTTTTTCATAGGACTTTTTCGCTACGATCCAGAATCTCTATCGGCTGTTCTTTATAAGAAAGATCTTGCTCCAACGGTACAACTTCTGAGCTGAGTACATGTGAAGGATTAGGTATGTACTTTCTCAGGAGAGATACATGGAACACATCGTGAACTTGATAGAGATTCGGTGGAAGCGCCAATTGGTAAGCTACCTTCCCAACATGATCCATTATTTCAAAAGGACCGATATACCTAGGGATCAACTTTCCCTTCTTTCCAAATCTCATGACCGTCTTCCAGGGAGATATTTGTAAGAACACTTTATCACCCACTTCGAACTCTATGTATTTTCTTCGGTTGTCAGCATAATTTTTTTTTCGACTATGAGTTGCTATTATGTGTTGTTGAATAGATCTGACCTTTTCTGCCATCTCATCAACAAGATCAGGTCCTAATTGCTTTCTTTCTCCAACTTCATCCCAGCAAGTTCGAGTCCTGCATTTCATTCCATAGAGAGCTTTATAAGGAGCCATCTGATTACTGGAGTGAAAGCTATTATTATAAGAAAATTCCACCAAAGGTATGTGTTGATCCCAACCACCTTTGAAATCCATAGAGCAAGCTCTCAACATATATTCTAGAGTTTGAATTGTTCTCTCAGACTGACCGTCTGTCTGAGGATGATAAGAACTGCTGATACTCAACTCTATCTCCAGAGTATGCTGAAGACTTCACCAAAACTTTGAGGTAATCCTCAGATCCCTATCAGATATAATAGAATGTGGTACTCCATGCAATCTTACCACTTCCTTTACATATATCCTGGCAAGCTGATCTAGAGAGAAATCCCCTCTAATAGAAATGAAGTGTGCAGACCTTGTAAGACGATCAAGTATGACCGAGATAGCATTATTTCCTTTGGATGTTTTAGGATGTCCGGTGACAAAGTCCATAGTGATGTTTTCCCATTTCCATTCAGGCATGGGTAATGGTTGTAACATCCCCTTAGAATTTTGTCTCTCAGCATTAACTTGCTGACAAACCAAGCATCGAGAGACATATTCAACAACATCTCTTTTCATTCCATCCCACCAGAAGTACTCTTTCAGATCCCTATACATCTTCGTGCTTCCCAGATGAATAGAGAATGAAGAACTATGAGCCTCATCCGGAAACTCCTTCTTTAATTCGGGGATGGGAGGAACACAAACCCAATTCCTAAACATTATTATCCCATCACAATCAAGGTTGAATTCAGGAACATTTCTCACCTTCTTTTGTACCTCTACATGTTCTTTCTGTGCCTCTTTAATCTTCACATGAATAGATGGTTGAACATTCATTTGATAATGATACGATTCCCCCCCTTCCATTATAATTCCAACATCCATACTTTGTAAATCCATAAATATTGGATCTTTTTTGATCCTCATCATGGATTAACTGGAATGGTCTTGCGGACTTAATGCATCTTCCACCTTATTTGATTTCCCAGGGTGGTAATGAATTGAGCAGTCGTAATCCTTAATCATCTCCAACCATCTTATTTGGCACATATTCAACTGCTTTTGTGTCAAAATATACTTTAAACTTTTATGATCAGTATAAATATCACACCTTTCTCCATAAAGATAATGCCTCCAAATATTTAATGCAAAGAATACCGCAGCTAACTCCAAATCATGAGTTAGGTAATTTTTCTTATGGATTTTCAATTGTCGTGAGGCATAATCTATCACCATATCATTTTGCATGAGAACACACCCCAATCCCTTCTTGGATGCATCACTATAGATCACAAAACATTCTCCAATACAAGGCAGTGTGAGCACAGGTGCACTGGATAACCTTCTTTTCAACTCCTTGAAATTATCTTCACAATCTTCTGTCCAAACAAACATAACTCCTTCCCGAGTCAACCTAGTGAGTGGATTATATAATCGTGAAAAATCTTTCACAAAACATCGATAATATCCATCCAAACCAAGAAAACATCGGATCTCAGTTACTGTTGTTGGTCTCGACCATCTTTCGATAACCTCTGTTTGTGTTGGATCCACAGATATCCCCTGTTTTGAGATTATGTGACCCAAAAATGAAACTTTTTGAAGCCAAAATTCATACTTGGTAAATTTGGCATAAAGCTTCTCCTTTCTCAGGGTCTTCAATATAATTTTAAAGTGATCTTCATGTCCTTCCTTTCTCTTTGAATATACAAGAATATTGTCTATAAATACAACCAAAAACTGATCAAGATAGTCTCTAAAGACTCTATTCATCAGATCCATGAAGATAACAGGGGCATTAGTAAGACCAAACGACATCACTATAAATTCATAGTGTACATACCTTGTACGGAAAGCCATCTTAGGTATATCCTCCATTTTGACCCTTAATTGATGATACCCTGAATGAAGATCAATCTTGGAAAAGTTTTGAGCTCCTCGTAGTTGGTCAAATAATTCATCAATGTGCGGGAGAGGATATTTGTTCATGATAGTGATCTTGTTATGTTCACGATAATCAATGCAGAGTCTCATTGATCCATCTTTCTTCTTAACAAATATAACAGGTGCTCCCCAAGGTGACGCACTAGGGCGTATGAACCCATTATCAAGATTCTCTTGAAGTTGATTCTTCAATTCGTGCAACTCAATTGGGGCTATTCTATAAGGTGTCTTTGAAATAGGCAAAACACCCGGTACGAGTTCTATTGAAAAATCAACATAACGATTTGGTGGAAGACCTGGAAATTCCTTTGGAAAGACATCATCAAACTCCCGTACAATGGGCATATTCTTAATCGTGAGTTTCTCACCAACCATTTGAAATAAATAACCTTCATTTAGTGGAATCAAGACCCATAAGATGGAAGAAATTTCCACCGGAAGGTTATGTTCATCCTTGTATCGATAAACGATCATAGATTGATCTGGAATATGAAATGTGACTTCCCTTCTTTGGAAATTGATATGACCTCCCTATAGAGAAAGCCAATCCATGCCAAGAATCACATCAAATTCCAATATAGTGAGGATCACAAGATTTACAGGAAGCACTTTCCCATAAACTTCAATCGGAGAAGAATTATAAACTTTTGATGCGACTTTTGTTCCATTAGGGGTTGTCACAGCTAACTCAACATCTAATTGTTGAGCTAATACGGTGATACCCTTAACAATTCTTCATAAATAAAAGAGTGGATGGATCCAGAATAAAATAAAACATTTTCTACTTTAGAGTGGATGGTAAGTGTACCTTTCACCACATCGTTATCGTACTCCACATCGAGGATAGAAATTGCATGTGACTTTCCTTTTTCTTTAGCCTTAAGAGTTTTTTGACGTCGATCATCATCATCAACCCTTGGATTTGGGAATTGATTGTAATAATGCCCCATCTTCTTGCACTTGAAACATTGAAGTGTAGTAGGTTAATTCTGTGTATCCATTACTTTGTTTGCATCCTTAGACATCTTCTTCCCATCATTGTGGCATTCAAATGCCCGATGACCTTCCTTTCCACATTTGCAACATTTACTTGTCCCTTTAACTCAACTCCCTCCATGTTTATTTCCACACTTTGAGCATAAGGGAAAGATCATCTTCTTTTCAGTGTGCTCTTTATATTTTCCTTTGAATTCCATTTCCCTCTTCTTATCAAACCCATATGACTGATGGGTTACACAAATCTCCATCTCAACCTTGAGAGCACATCGAGCAATTTCCTCGTAGCTATTGAAGTCCCTTATGGCTAATGCCCTTATAAGACTTGGTTTTAAGCCACTAAAGAATCGATCGGTCTTACTCTCAGGTTAGATAATAATCCCAGAAGCATACCATGCAAGTCTTGTAAAATTTGCTTCATAGGTACCAACAGATTCATCATCCTTTTGCTTTAGTTCGAGAAACTCTTTCTCCATCTTTGTTTGTAGAATACAAGGGAAGTACTTATTGAAAAATAAGTTATTGAACTCGTCCCATTCCATGGAATAAATTTCATCTCTTGTCCTCATATTCTTGATAATATTCCACCATTGATCAGAATCACCTTCCAAACGATACACTGCTAAGATGATTTTATCATGTTCAGAACAATGAAGAACTGAAAATATCTTTTCGGTAGTACTAATCCATTGTTCTACAACTAATGGATCAGTAGACCCGCTGAATGAAGGTGGATGCTGCCTCATGAAGGATTCAACAAAATGTTGCTCCTTCATTTCCAAGTTTGAAAGTCCAGCATGATTCATAGCTTGAGAAAGTTCTGTGAGCATGGCTACAAGATTTTGCATTACAACTCCCATAACGTTTGGTTGCTCAGGGGGACAATCATTGCATTTCCCGTCGCATTCCGCATTAACACAGTTCTTTCGGGTTCCAGCCATTGATTAAAACCAAGAAGAATAGTGTGAGCAACACTAATTATAATAGGAAAACCACATAATCAAGAATAAAATTTCACACATAAGGTCTTATCCTAGGTTATTCATGGCCATTTCTAAAACACTAATATTGTGTTCTATTCTTAGACTTATCCTTAGGGTTCTTACTAAGGCTTTCACATCCTAGTTTCCAAAGTTTGACTATACCTTTCATCCAATACCATCTATAATGACCCATACATTACATAAATTGTAAATAATTCAAAATTGAAGCATACTTATGACAACATATAACAAAACCACAATAGGAGCGTATAGGTATAGTGTCTTTAGAAACTGGGAAACATAAAAAACTGGTTCATAAAGCGTCTACACTATCTCCCATTTATTTCATCATATCTATAGTCCCTTTTGGCATATCATACTTAAAAACCTTCACCCAGACCTGGGGAAAGAAAACATACAAAATGGTGAGCTCAAATGCTTAGTAAGGGTAAAAAAAGAAATATCAATCACATCATATTTATAAGAACATAACATTTTGGAAATCTTACCCTGCAAAAGAGATCATTATTTCATAACATGGGATAAATCATGGTAGTGAAATATAGTCAAAATAATCATAACATAATACATGAAGCTTTATGTCATACACAAATAATAATAGAGAATAATTTCTAATTAGTCAAGACTCGTTGCCAAGACTATCTTAGTGGACAAAGTCCATTTATGAACTGAGTTCACTCCTCATTTTAGTCCTGTTTCATTGAACCGGTTTAACCTGCCGTTCCATCAATGTCTATCTCATGAGATATAAAATCTTTAACCAATGCATTGGAGGGATATATAGGTCCCACCCATCTCATAATGATACCATTCTTACGTGTGCCAGAAAATCATAAACTATACATCATAGCATAACCCATGTAATAAAAATGGGAATCTTAAACATCATGACATCATAAAACAATTCATATAAGATAAAGGAATCCATAAAAATAATTCTATCATAACATAATAAAATCAATGTAATAATAGGGATATAAACATAACCCTTTATTATCTTAGATGGAAAATAATTTTGATAAAACACTTGAACTCCATTCTTGAGGAAAATATCCTTTCAACCTCAAAAATATTTTTCCTTTCCTAACATGTCATACAATTTTAAACTAAAATAAGTTGATTAAAAATAAACCTGAAAAATTTTAAAGGAATATTCTTTGAAATAATGTTTTAAAAATCCATTCATGCAATATATGTTAAAAAATTTATTCCCGTACTTTGTCGAAAAAGTTAAAAAGTACCTCGTACGAAAAACGACAAAAGATTCCTTTCATATATTTTACTAAAACTCACCGAAGGGTAAAATTGAATTTAAACAATTGTAGGTGGATGTAAATAATATTACATATTGAGGAAACATGGATGTGGATGATAAAATACATCCCAGTAAATTCCAATGTACAAACAATATCGGATAAAAATGAGATTGTGATATTTCCCTTACCTTAGGTCAGATTTGCTTTGTAAGTGTCTGAACCTCATGTATAATGATTTAAATAATGTTATTGACTTATTCCAGAATCATAATTATTGTTATTATATCATATATGGTTATATTCTTAGCTTCTTATTAGTAATATTTCATTACAACTTGTTATTCAGGTTTTTATTACTTTTTGTTCTTATGCGTGTTTTGTCGAATAAATTCTTATTCTTCTCTTTAGGTTATAGATACATCATTTTCAGAATGGTATTAGTGTAATATATATCATATTAATTCATTAAATTCATTCATATAATCATTATGCCATGAAGGTCATGTAGAACAAGTCACATTACATCGTGGAGACGGTATTCCGCACGTACGCACGAGCGATGATATCATTCCCATGATCGTGGAATTATATTAGAGTGTATGTATACTATTTCAGAATCAATATGAATTTACAATAATCATATATATTCATTCTTTACACTATTATAAAAATCCAATTAAGGTGGTGGTGGAAAATAGATTACACCACGGCGTGGAGACGGTATTCCGTACGTACGCACGCGCGGTGATTTCATTTTCCGTAGGACGGATAAATGGTGCAAAAGGGTTGTTTCATATTTAAAATAAAATATCATTATATGAGTTATACTTATGTTATTTCTTCAAAATGATACAACTACATAAGAAGAAGTGGAAGAAAAAATAAAGATGAATGAATCGGTAACAGACATTACCTCTTCTTTGAAGCACTTCTTTTAGACTTCCTTTTAGGGCACTAAAATTGGTTTTTGAAGAATACCAGGACCTCTAGGATGTATCTAGGGATGTGTTGGGGGGAAATTGTCAGTGGTTGGCCGATCTTTAAGGCTCAATGTGGTGAGAGGAAGAGAGGGAGTAGGTGCCCTTTTATAAGGGAGGAGAGGGGAACCTTTGGAATAAGTAAAACTATTATTTTATTATAAGGTCAAATTCGGTTTTCAGTAGCTCCAAATTGATATATTTAGAAGCTTATGTGGGGATGGGTCGAAATCCACTCATAAAATATAATTTAGACAAGTTTAGGTCATTATATTAACATTGTCTTTTAGTTTTAACTCTTAGTTAATTAGATTGACATTTACCATGTCAAATTGTATTTTTATATTACATAGTTAATAAACGTACAATATACATACAAGAGACCCCCAAGTGGTCCATTAATGATACACCTATCATGATATAAGTATCTTGTCCGAACCATAGATTTTTAGGAATAAATTAACAATCAATAATTTAATATTTATTTTAAAAACTATTCTATGTCAATTTTGACACTAATTACTAATTGAAGTTTGTGATAATCATAACAGAATTATTATTCGAAAAAAGTTACTTAACTCAATACTAACATGTCATATTAACCTAGAAAATTATTGTATTTCATAAAAAGTCTCAAATTACATTTATTTGGGTATTTATAACATCAATTATGTCAATATTTCATTAATATGATAATTACTGCATCATCTTTGTGTCATAAATAAATTAAATTTTTTAATGTCTGAAAATGAAAAATAAAATACCATTATGTAGGAAATATGTATATCTTTCTAATGAATATTTGTAGTTGAATTTATCTTATGTATCACCCTATATTAAAAATTATTTACTTATTAAACTTTGATTTTAACTATATTCACCCTTCTTTAAATAAATTAATAATAAATGTCCTAATCTAATCCAGGTGGGCCTAAATGGTCATATTTTATTCCTAAAGACGTTTTTGGTCTAATTACACATATCCAATAGAATTAGGACATGTGTTAGGGTAATAATAATATCAATTTTACCCTTAATTACCCTATTTACTTTTAACCGTGTAAAATAAAAGTAAAAAGGTACTATTAACCAAAAATTATTTTCATCTCATTGAACCACATTTTTTTTACTGAAATCAACTGTGTATCTCTAATTTTTTAAATTCCACTCACAGAAGCGGCAAAATTATGTTTTATGAAAAATTTGGTTTTTTAATCTACCACTTAGTGGTTTCACTATTTATCAAAAAATGAAAGTTTCCAGAAAAATACAAAAAATTAGGCCTAAGATATATTTGATATTATGAATTCAAAAATGATGTCTATTTTACGAAATTCAAAACACATAAGTTGCATTAATTTATTTAAAAATTAATTCTCGTCATCAAAACAAATAGCTCGTTTTTAAGAGATAATAACTATCAAAAGATTGACACTTGTTTATGATTGGTTTAAATGTGAAATTACATTCAATGACCAAAATTGTATTAAATAGTAATAATATATTCTAAATATACTTTAAAACCACTCAAATTAATAATTTATCACTATTAATTATTTCGATTAAAAAAGATGTTTTTAATTAAAATATAGTAATTTTCACTATTCATCAGAATATGAATGTTATCCGAAAAGTACCAAAATTTCACCCTAAGCTAATTTTGATATTCCAAATCCAAAAATAAAATCCATTTTGAAAAATAAAATGTAAAAAATTTCAAAAATCGGTTATTACTATTCATAAAGGCTAGTTTTAATAATATTTTAATAGCATATCGTTGTTTAGTGAAACTCGGTGTTGCGTATGACACAAGCTATCGAGGAAGGCCACAGTTGCGTGTGAAGAAAGCCAAGTGAATGTTGTGTTTTGTGAAAGATTCCTTTTTTGATTTATAAAAACAAAATATTTCTCATAAAAGTCTCGGGTGTTACATAGTCATCATAACATCAATATTATTCAACCCATACATATGTAAAATGATACGTAGATCCTCAATACATAGAAATTACAAATGTCCAATAATAACCTATTCCTAATATACATCCACATCATGACCTCCACTACATCAATACATACTTATAACATATGTACAACTTACTGTCTCCATGATCGTAATTTACTTAATTTATAAAAAACCCATATTTCACGATTATTTTTAAAAGTATAATAGACATATAAATTTTATATTTATGTATTCATTATTATTATATAGGTTATAAAACTATATAATATGCACAAGAATTGGAATTTTAATAACAAAGCATGAAAGAGAATACAAGGTGATTAACACTCGAAACAATGAATACAAGGAAAAAATATTAATAAATGGATGGTTAAATAGTATAAGAATATGATATATGATATTATTAATATTAATATGGTTCATTTATAGGTTAATAAAATTTTTAAAGCTACTATAAAGGGGGTCGAAAATTGTTCAACCAAAATGAAGCATGAGGTAAAAGATTTATGTCTCACTTTTTACATCAACAACACACATGCCATATTCACCACATATTTCATATATGTGGTGTATATAATAGATATAAATTTATATTATGATTATTATCATTAAAATAATAGGGATTTATATATCCATCTTATGATATCTATAATGGTTTATTTTATAATTGCAACATCCCATAGCCGGGATCCACTCAAAGGTACATCGTGGTCGGTTGGCCGCATGGCCTCAAGTGCATTTCACCAAATGAAAGACACTTATAACTAGAGGTGAGGGCTAGGGTGTGATAGTGGGAAAAATATACCCTCATTGGAAGAGTGTAACATAGTAAAAACAATTACAATACAATAACAGAATCATTGATACCATACAACTTAAGTAAACAACGGATGAGTGATAATATAAATAACAAAATGCCATAGCATACTAATATGATGTTGAATGTTAAATGTTTTAGGAAAAAAGAAAAAATAGATTACCCTATATTAATAAAAAATATAATTACTAAAAAAATAACGAAGCAAAAAAGAAACTACAAAGCATCACAATCCTGGGCTTGGTCCCATGCTTTCATACTTTTAAATAGTAATGAAATACCCATAGAAGGGATGTTTCCCTTATCAAAACCTGTAACTATATAATCTATTTGGGCCCAGAAACATGACCCAAACCAGGTGTGAGAGTAAATCCCATTGGGTAACCACCTGAGATCTATTCCAATCTATCTAAGAATATATATGACATGGAGTGTCAAATAGTTAAATTAGTAAGATATGAAGTACTCAAAAGCAAACAGTCTTACACGAACTGGTTTCCATATAAATTCATTTCATGTTCATTAATAAATTCAATTACATTGAATTATATAAGCTTGAGATTCGGTCATGAAATGGATAATCTTATATAAAAGTAAGCAAAATAAATAACATAAAAGGAAATATTGAAAAGTATAAATTAAGACTGAATCTAAGATTGTTCTTTGGATTGGAAGATGCATCATAGGACATTCCTTTTCAATATTCAATTCATAACCTGATCCGTACCACCACATTCATGGGTCACCCATGGATAAACATAATAACCTCTTGAGTCCTTCCATGGTATTCTAATATGAATTCATGGAAAACTGAAGGTATAGTTAAAAATCAACTAACGACCTACAAACCATTCCAAGAGAGATTATCCTTGGAATCCCTCTATGGATTCATGGTTTTCTTTGAATTTATATAAAGTCTCTAAGAGACCGACCACTCCATATGTGGACTAGTCATGACTTAACATAATAACACCCTCTTGAGTTCGTCTCTGGTATTTTAACCAAGTCCATGGTTCACCTTGGTCTTGGGGTTTAATAGTCCCATGAGATCGATATTTCATTTTAAACTGAGGCTATGTGTTTTAAATTTCAATTTATGCCTTTAATCACTTTATATAAAAAGAAAACCATATAAATTAAACTATTACATGGATATAACATTTATCAACTCATGCAGACACAATTCATATACCCATCCTATCATGTAATTTAATCTATCAACAAGCTTATCATAACATAACTCACATGGGAAGGATCATAATCAGAGAAAAAAATCCATGTATGCTTAAACAAGAATAGCCATAACATGGGTCAAAGGGGAAATTCACTATTCCCAAACACTTAATCAATTCAATTACCATTTTAACATGATTTCAATTAATCAATAATATAAATTCATATTTAACTACCCATGAATGGGAAAATGAGGCAAGCCTCATAGGCATCCTAGGACAAATATCCATAAATGGTCATTCAATGGAAACACACCCATGGGGTGGCCCTAATTCAAAGATAAATACCTAAAATATGATTAAGTATGAACATTCAATTACCTAAACCTTAATAGGAAACAAAAAAGAAAAATTATTATTCATGGAGACACCCAAAATTGTGTGGGAGAAACTCCGACATATATAAATAGATTGAAAATTAAAGAATGGAACAATACTACCTACCTCGTACTTGTACAACTCTCCATTTATTGTGTCAGCCTCTAACTTGACCCAGAATAGAGTATATCTAAAAAAATATTATAAATGCTCAACCATTTATAACTATTTCAAGAGAAGAAAACAAAAAGAGCGGATCAAGAGGAATCGAGACCTTGCAGAATGGGTTCCAATGCATCCGACGGTGATCCAATCTATGTTCAGATGATCAAATGGGAAAATCCCTCCTCATCACTACTAATCAAGAGAAAAAAGGTGAGGGTGTATTTATAAATGAGTAAATGAGGATACCTCCTATTTTAAAAATTTTAGAAAAGTGCATGTAGTGTTATTGAATATACACTGTGTGTATATGCCAAAATTTACCTCATTTTCTGAATTTCTATTCATGTTGTAAAAAGGTATACCGACATCAATACATAGTGTATACTAGAGTTACATGTTGTGTAACCATTATTCAAATTTTTATATAGTCTTGAATCTATCCCTTAACCTTATTTTTTCAATATTTCTTAAGAAAAACTAAAAATAAATTATCTATATTTGAAAGGAAGAACAGGGTTCTTAGAAACTTCCACCTGAAAGAAATTCATCCTTGAATTTATTTTCCAAGGTTAGTGAATAAATTTATGAGATCAAATAATGAAAATGTGATCATACATCATTCTCCCTCACCCTGGTCTCATCCTACACTCAATTGTGCTACAGTAGAATCTGTGCTAAAGGAAAAGACTAACTATAAATAATTGTCATGCTACGATCCCCAATTAGAATATGTATGCTTCTCAAAGGATGAGTCTACATATAACTCAAACTCCTCAGGATGAAAAATGTGAGACAATTCAATGTGATAGAAATATAGTTGAGATACATGGAATATGTCATGCATGGCTCGGTACATATGAGGTAACTATAACAGATAGGTATCTGACCCGACTATATCTAGAATCTAGAATGACACAATGTATCTTGACAAAAGATTAATCATTATCCAGATCCTATTATGTCCCAACATTAGGGAACACATTGGAAAACATAATCACCAACCTCAAACTCAAAAGGTCATCAATGGAAATTGAAAAAGGATTTCTAATAAGACTACATACCCATCATCCTTTTCTGAATTACCTAAAACTATTAAGTGGTCTCCTAGAGAAGATAAAGTCCCAACATAGCTACCTCTCCTGCCTCCATCCAACACCGGGGTGATCAGCATGGCCTACTGTACAAATCCTCATATTTCACAATCTAATAAGTATATTGAAAGATATTGTTATGTATGAACTCAACCAGTGCAATGTGTTTCTCCAAAGAACCCATGAATTCTCAGTTGCATGCCTGCTAAATTTCCTCCATGAACTGAATCGTGCACTTTGACTGGCCATCTATCTTGGGGTGGTAAGATGTGATCAAAAGTAGTTGTATACCACATGCCCTATTTATCCCTTCCTAGAACTGATATGTAAACTGGGAATCCCTATATGAAATTATTGAATGTTGTTCCTCAAACAGTGGAACAATCTCACAGATGTACAACCTTCCATGCTCATCAACATTGATGGTTTCATTGATTGGCAGGAAAAGTGAAACCTTATTGATCCTGTCAAGAATAACTCACATGATATAATTATCATGACACCTCCAACATCAGAGAAACAAAACAAAGAACACCCTTGAGTGTCTCAACAATGCTTTTGGTATGATTTTTCTTTATCTGGGTGAACCCAAAGAAAACCGAGGTCATATCAGTAGCTTCACAACCAAATAACGATCGAACCCTCTTTAACCTCATCAAAACCGGTCATGCAATATTCCCTTAAATGACATTGCAGAATTTCACACCACACCCACCTTAAACTAGAAGAGTTCTCAAAAATATTTCAATATAACTATACATGAGGAACAAGATGGATAAAAATCCAAACCATCATTTGATTACTGATATCCAAAACGCTGGGCTTAAGAAGCCGGTGTATTGCAATAGAAAAAAATCCTTCTCCCATGGCCCCACATGTCCACAACAAACCCATTCACTGAAGCCCATAAATGTCTTTTGGAAATGATCCTTTGTTAAACCATACACTTAACATTAATTTTTTTTATGAAATATCATTTGTAAAGGCGAAAACTAGATCCGTCCTACTAGAATAATTACCCTTTTTGAAATCATCACATCTGAGCTCGACTATAAGTCCGAGTTAACCATAGATTGATCAACCCAGAGTCCAAGGAACTGATGAAGGTGTTCCATACTCTCTGTTACAAGTGAGACTTTTGTACAAGGCCAAAAGTCCACCTAAGAACACCGATTGAACCTAGAGTGGAAATTTTCTAATTCTCACCTAAAGAATAATGGTAGGCATCTAGAGTCCATCAAATGTGTTCCAACATGGGAACCTTTGTATAACATAGGATTAACCGAGAATCATTTAAAACTATGCATCCAATGCACAACACTGGAAAACTTTTTATGAACTATCTCAATAGCTTTCAACTATAGCATGATGTATAATTGTTGCTCTCTTAGTGCATCTAGAATGATATCAAGATAGCGGACATGCTCATCTCTCAAGTAAGAGCACACTAAGTGTATCTCAAGGATTAGTAAAAAAGAAAGAAAAATCACAACTGTTCTACCTTTAAAAGAAATATGGTTTCAGTTGCTGATACATCATCATTTAACCAACCAAAATTCCTTTATCCTAAGGAATTCTGTGATAGCTCATGCTTAAACACCTAGGTCCATCTACGATCATCGATGCCACCAAAAGGATGCATCCACAAGAAACCACAACAAATATCATGCTGTCAAAAAAGAATAAGCATAATGAAATACAAGTAATAATTAATGGCATTCTAGTAGAATCAACCTTTTCTGAATGGTCCTGGATTGTGAACCTTATACATAGAAGGACACATTTTAATCAAAACTGACATGATGCTCCACAAACCATGATCATCACATAATATAACATAGAATGAAAGATTAAATTGAACTGAATGGCATGTCAAAACACCAGAGTCCTAGAAAGACCCCTGATTATTGGGATGAATATGGTTTCATTATATTCTGGTCACTATATTCTAGAGATAACCTGAGAAAAAACACAATAGCATAAAGTTCAATGATTTGAATGATATCAAAAACTCATTTTGACACCTAACACTCTATGGGTACCACGTATGTCAACATAAAGTACCCAATGTTTGCTAGTGGAAACAACATATTCTAGTTACTATTCAGTGGTCTTCCACCCTATGCATCCTAGTACTAGATGTCCCACACATGAACTAGCTCAAAAACACATCATATACACAACCATTGACATAGATGAGGATGCACTATGTAACCCATAATTTAAGTAATGGTAGGTTCACACGAACTCCAAAGAAGTTGTCTATACCTGAGGCATGTCTAACCTACTGAACTGAGCATTCTTCAATGATCATTCCCATATGAAGGGACACGATACATCAATAACCAATACGAACAAGGGTGCTCTATTTAAACCCATAAAAATCTAACCAGGGACACAAACACATGCTTGACACCATCATCATAAATCATGTAGTTGAAAAAAACACAACAATCTCTAAGGGTGATACCTACCACGATCTATCCCCTTACGAAGAATAAGCTTCGACCCCGATCACAAGGTCATGCAGAAATAGATTTACTATGCTCAAAAGTCTTAAATAGTTGAATGAAATAAATTAGGAAACATCCGTTCTACAAAACTAGGAACTTGAAAACTCCTTTATCTAACAACTCAAAAAAAGTATGTCTCATCAACTTCTCGATAAAATAATTATAAAAGCTGACAATTTTTCTCAAATGGAATGTTAGCCTAAAATATCCTCTTTAACAACCAAGAAAATATATGAGGGTCACATTAAACCAGCCTAGGTCCCCTAAATGGAAACCTAATAGTAATTATTTAAACAGAGTAATCAAGAACACATAAATAATTAATTTCATAAAAACCCTTTCAAATCATGTAAGAAGACAAATCCTATAAGGGATCCTTGAACAATAATCGGTAGAGGCATCCTATAATAGGGATCCTCTAAATGATATACATTTGGGGGATCTAATCAGGTACTCCCTATATCATCGTGTAAGAAAAGGCATCCCTCAAGGTATTCAAATATGAAATAGGTTTCATAGCCTCATAAGCTATAAGTGCACGTCTCACATGATAAACATCATAAAAACATCGTTCATAAGAGATGGATCATAACACATCACAAATAAAAAGTCCCAACTAGGTAGGTCTAAACATGTAACCAATTATAACCAACAAGTATGGCTCAAAGGTGACAAATGGAAATGATAAATGGAGGAAGAACCTCTCAATTTAAATAACCCCTCCAAACCCCTAAGGATCCATCAGAACACTCCACACGTTTCAACATCATGAACTATATGGAAGACAACATATACATTATGGCTCACATGTCCAAAAATATCAAATGATGATAAAATAGAAAAAGACCCCTAATGGTTATGAAAATAGTAGTACATGGCGTGTACACACCCTACATGGACTGTACCCTCATGTTCTCACAAGGTCGAGTACACACACCGACCTAAACATTTAAACACCCTAGGTACAGGATGTGTATGAATGGTATACAACATGTATTCAATCCTCCCATCCTGGAAATGTTATTTTACATGACCATATTCACATTGGGTATACCTATGTAAAAATACACCATTTATATCAAAAGTAAATGACTATATACTTTTCTAAGCCAATTATTTTGTGTTCTCCTTAAAATTGGTGGACACACAGTCACATTCAAACCAGTGTGTAAATATAGTACATGGTGTGTTCTTAAGAAATGATTTATTCTTGAACAAAAGAATGCATGGAATGTTTTCACAACAACACACGCCTTGTTGTCAGGGTTTTTGAGTAGTAAACCTCTAGAACTTTCTCAAAACTCCCGTTTTAGCAAAGTAAGCCAATTTAATAAGAAATTTTGATTCTTGAGGACCCATACACCCCTAGAATCAAATTTTGGAATCCAAATATATGACATCATAAATATTTTAAGGTCAAAACATAATCCACAAAAATTTTATCCATGAGGGAAAATACACCTCAGGGAACAAAGATTTTCATCCATCATATTCAAACCACAACACATACAAATATAATTATAAAAACAACATGCATATCTATTACAATATCTATCACAATAGAATTCAATTTGTAAGTATCTTAGAATGGAATGGTAGGAATGTATGGAATGTGATCTCTAACAAGTGCATATATGATGCATGATATGGAATAACCTCATCTCATCATTTTTCAAAAAAATAGAACCATAATTACCTCAATAATAATAGCACAATACAAGAGTATCACCTAATAGTGAAATTGAATCAACTCTAACAATACAAAATCCAAAAAAAATACAATTCAATTCCAGGAAATATGGTTTTCCCTATACATGGAGTTGCTACTATAGGGAATATTTTATTACCAAACACTATTTCATTCATATCCATGTTTAATGTCACCAAATAGTAAGAAAAACAAGAAACACACTTGATCTGATACAACATTACAATGTCTTGGATCAGGGAGCCACTCAAAGGTGACCCATCTTAGTTGGCCACATGGTTTCAATCACATTTCACCAAATTCTATAGGATTCTGACTAAGATGGAGGGCCTCGGTGTGATAGGGGGAAATTATGCGTTCATTGGCAATGAATAAAATAATAGAAATAGTAAAAATACAATATGAGATGCATTAATAAAAAATAACATAAGTAAACAATACAAGACTGATAATATAAATAACCATACGACATAGTATACAAATATGATGCTTCCTGTTAGATGTTCAAGTAAATTATCCAAAATAGTCTATACTCCAATAATACAAAATATATGTACCAATTTTAATAAAAGGAAAAAAAATCTATGAAGCATCATAATCCTCGGCTTGGTCCCATGCTCTCCTGCTCCTAAAGGGAAATCAAGTACCCATAGAAGGGGACTTTCCCTTATCGACACTTGAAACTATATAATATCTTTGTGCCCAAAAACAAGACCAAATCAGGGTATGAGACTAAATCCAAATGGGAAACCACCAAATTTTTGTTCTAGTATATTTATGAATATATAAGATGAAATGTCTGTAATAGATAAAGCAGTAATCTAGGAATTAATCAAATTTAAACAGTCCTACAAGGTGTATTTTGCATATACATTCATTTCTTGTTAATAAATCAATTCAATTACATTGAATTATATAAGCTCAGGGTCAAACCAAGACATAATGATACTAATATAAAATTAAGCCAAAAAGATACCTTAGAATTCTATCTAAATAAGAATAAATGAAGACAGAATCCAAGCATGTTATTTGGATTTGATGATTCATCATAATATTTTCGTTTTCATTATTCAATTTATATCATTAACTCGACCACCACATTCATTAATTTTCCATCACTAAACATAATAACATATTTAGTATGTACATGGAATTATATTCTAAATCCATGGTTCACAAAAATTTTATGTAAATGTCAAATCATAACATTCAAACATTTCATGTAGAGACCTTCCACGGCATCCCTCATTGTATTCACGGTTTGATCATCATTTAAAAAATGTTTTCAAGAGCCCAACCACTCCATATGTAGCTTGTTCACGACTTAACATAATAATACCCTCTTGATTCTGTCCATGGTATTTTAACTGTGGCCATGGTTCACCCAATTATAAGGTGTAATAGTCAAATGAGCCCCACCATACCTTTTAAGATGAAGCTATGGCTCTCCCATTTCTATTTACACCATTAATAATTTCATATAATAAGCGACATACGTATATTAAACTATTACAAGGATAAAACATATATCAACTCTTGCGAGCACAATTCATATAACAATACTATCATGTCATTTAATCTTTCATAAGGCTTTACATAATCTAAATCACTTGGGAAGGTTCCCAATCAAAGAAAAACATACCATGCATGCTTAAATAAGCATAAGAATAACCTGGGGAAAAGGGGAAATTCACTAATCCCAAACACATAATCAATTCAATTATAATTTTAACCTGATTAGAATTCATTAATAATATAAATTAATTATTCATGACCCAATAATGTGAAAAATAGAAATGCCACAAAGGCATCCTGGGCCAAATTGCCATAAATGGTCATCAGGGGAAAGCACACCCAAGGGATGGCCTTAATTCAAGGAAAAATACCTAAAAATTATAATAACACACATTAAATTACCTATAAATCAATAGTATACAAAAAAATAAAATTATTATTCCTAGAGACACCCAAAAATGGGCGCACGGTACTCCGGCATATATAAATACCATGAGAATTAGTGAAAGGAATGGGACCGCCTTCCTCATACTCATATGACTCTCTGCATCCAGTTCTGACCTCTAATTCAACCTATAATAGGTTAGATCAAAAAATTGAGTATACAAACTCTAACATTTATAACTAGTTCAGGAGAAGAAAACATGAATAATTGCTCAAGTGAAATTTAGATCTTAACAGTTGGGTTCCAATGCATCTAATAGTGACCATATTAGTGTTCATATGATCAAACATGAGAAAAATCCCTACTCGATACTGCTGTTTGAGAGAACCTAGGTGAGGTTCTATCTGGAAATGATAAAACAATGTTTCTAACCATTTAAAAATTATAGAAATTTACATGACTTGTTCTCGAATATACATGGTAGGTATATGAAAAAATTTCTCCCCTTTTACAACTTTTCATTAACATCATCAAATGGTCTGCTGACATTAATAATTGGCGTGTATAGGGGTAAAAAGGAATGTAAACCTCAATCACATTGACCAATAGTCATATATTCAGCCTTTAACATCCTTTTCTCTTGTTTTCATAAATAAAAACTGATAATAAAGGATTTTTACCTCAAAGGAATGATTGTATTCCTACAACAATCTCATGTTAATCGAGGTTATATATTCATGAATTTTCAATTGAAATAAATTATCTATAAATTTCAAAATAACCATATTGTATTTTCTTATAATATGGTAATTTATTATATTTTTATAAAATGATACCATTTTCCACTCTATGGAACATAAAATGATTGAATATTTTTTGAGAAAATCCACCTTCATTTCCGTCTTCGGTCAAAAATCTATATTCATCAAAAATGTGTTTTCATAAAATGATTTAAAAAATGTTTTCATGATTATAAAAAGTATTCCTTAATTAAATTTTATATATTTTTACTTTATAAAAAATTAATGTAATTTCCCGTTATTTTCAAAATAAATCCCATTTTTCCTTTACTAAAAAAGTTATGAATATTTGTTTTAATTTGTACGGTGTGAATAGAATTTCAAGCCATCATGAGAATTCAAATGTTTTAAAGATTATTTTATATTTTTCAATGATTATTTTCAAATAATATTATTTTTTAAAGGCTTTAGTTTTTAAAATTTATTCTCAAATAAAACAATTTTTACTAAGTTGTATGTTTTAATAAGTGATTTTAAAAATGATAATAACATTTTACTCAAGAATGTGTTTAAAGATATTTTTTTTTATTTCTATTAATCAATGAAAAAGACACATTATTCTTACTCCAATAGGTATATATTGTGTTGATTCCAGGCATATTATTCCATTGTATGGTTTATGATCATTTTCACCAAGGAATGTATTTACGTTAACTTCCTTGGTTCATTTTTATAGTCATTAACATTCCCTTAAATTGTTCACATTCCTATGGAGATTAAATTTCCCAAAGATTTTTATATTAATTATCATGGATATGCTTATTTCTGAAATTGTATATCGTTTCTAAATACAGAGTTTTACTTTGATATTTATTTAATTGAATGGGTAAATGTTAATAAATCATTATCTTTTACTCAATACTAATATTTAATTATAAGGAACATAGTTCCTAAATTAAATTTATTATTCCATATATGTTCAATTCTTTAAGCATTAAGACATGGGTGGGGACTATTAAAGATATTCACTCCATGATTCTACAGGTCTCTTTATACACATCAATTGAACGAATTTAACGAGTTCCAACCCATATTTTTAAATTATCTTATGAATGGTCTCTATGGTAGATGTATAATTCCCCCAAGACATGGAATCAAATAAATAAGCACTATAATCATTGAGAATTCTCTTATTATTATTCTCCATGATATTTTTCCATGATATTAAATTTCGATACAGTTAATTCGTAGTTATTATTTAAATGAAATTTGTGATCATTTATTTACCATGAAATATTGATTATGATTATTGATTTATGATATCTTCCATGCTACTTTGCACTTTTTAAGAATTTGAGATCACACATATTTTTTCCCTTTCTCTAGGATATGAAGAAGATATCTTTGATCGGGTTTCAAAGATTAAATTTATTATCTATTTTTATATATTATGTTTTATATTGTTTTCCCAATGTAAAAGCAGTATCATGTATGTATATGGTTATCAAAAAACAACTAAAATAATTGATCCTTCAGGATTCGACCTATTGTATAAATGAAAATGTAATAAAGTAAGACACCATATCTGGCCTATTGGATTTTCGGTTATTACATGAATTATTATAGTTTAGTTGATTTCATAATGTGATGATGAGTGGGTCTTGAGGATTATTATTTTTTATATGATTCTAAGGTTTTTAGATGATAAATATTAGGCGTTCTTGAGTAGTGTGTAGGTCACACTCTTTCATATCAATCATGTTAAGATTAAGTATGCAATTGAACCTAAGTGCCAAAAAATTAGTAGAGTTATAAATAAAGGGGGGACATAAGGTGATTGGACTTAGTCTCCTGATGGTTCTCTACACTTCTATAATAAACTAGTAGTCCCATTGATCTTTAGGTATGAGCTGATGTATTAAGGGAATCATTTTAGTTGGGTCATGTACCCCAACAAACTAATATGTTTCATACATTAAGAGTTTTTTAATGGTGTCGTGGGATGGAGAATTCTGTTATGTACTTTATTTCTCAATGTTAACCAACTATAGAGTCAAATGATAGTGTTAGGTATCAGTATGTTTGTTGTAACCTCTTCTTATTCCATTGTATAAGTTTTCTAAGATCTCAATGGATTTTATGGACAAAATAACTCATACTTTAAGTAGAAATGATTATATATGTGTGATTTTAAACAATTTAATTAAATGAGAACATTTTTTTCCATTAGATAATTGGTGAAGGTAGAGGCACTTGGACACCCGTTTAACACCTTATGTGTTTTTAAATAGAAATCCCTGATCAATAGTGTATACAAAGTGTAATATTGAGCCTAAATAAGCTAGTATTGTTTAAATAATAAAATTATATCCCCAAAATTAAATTTGTGGGTATGAATAATATTAGTATATTTATTAAATATATAAATTTACAACTCAATATAAACTTTTTAATAAATTAGTTGGAAATATTCACTCAATTTTTAATATATTCATTTTAATTTAAAAAAATGATTTCTTCAATAATTATTTTGTGATAAAATATTATATTTAATTTTATAAAATTTAAGAAAAAATGTTTTTTATAATTAAACTAATTTTTTAAATAATCATATGAAAATTCAATTAGGGTGGAATTTTGGGATTTTTCTGAAATGGTTTATTTTATGATGAATAACAAAAATTACTGATTTTTCTAGTAATATCTTTTATTTTTATTTAAAAAGTAATTTAAAAATTAAATAATATTTGGGATTTTTTATCATAGTGAAATATTAACCATATTATTTATAATAATCTAATTAATTTCTTTGGAATCATCAATTTTGTCGATTTTGGTATCATTTTAATTTAATGCATAAAACAAAATTTTCTAACAAATATTTTTAAGTGCATTAAGGCTAAGAATTTTAATTAATTTAAATATCCCATATTAAGGATAAAATTAAATAAAATTACTATATTTTACATATATTTATATGAATTTAATTTCATATAATTATAATTATAGTTCATTGAGTTATTATAAAATAATATATTTCTTGAAAAAATGAATTTCTTGGAAAACTGTTCTTCAACACATTTTGTGGGTTTAATTTTATATTTAATTCTTACAAAAATATGAATTTAATTTGATAAAATAGATTAATTATATTTAATTCTTATAATTAATATTAGGAAATAATTTCACCAGAATTTTTGGTTATAATGTATAGTAAAAATAAGATAACAACTGGGTACTATGATGAAAAAATTAAATAGTAAAATTGAGTAACCTCAATAGTAAATGGAATAAAATATTTAATATATTTCAATTTTTGAATGGAAGAGGTCTTACTAAACAATATAACCCCAAAAATACATTATTTATAATTTTTTGAGGAACTTTTATTGAGTGTGACTTCCCATTATTGAATAGTTTTTGGTATTTTAAAAAATATCACCCCTCTCACATATAAAAGTGAACATCATATCTTATCCTTTACAAACAAAAAAATCATATATTTTATAAAATAACTACTAAAATCCCTTAATTAATTCCCCCATGTCCATTAGGCCTTGTTTTAATCTTAAAATAAATATTGGAAGGCATTAGGTATAATCGTAAATAGATCCTTTAAGGTAGAGGTATCGTTCCTAACTGAGCATTTTTTGAATAGTTTCTTCTTCATCCTATTTAAAATATTATAATACTATAATATTATAATAAAATAATTATCTACCAGATATTATTATTTTCATATTTTAATTTCCTAAAATAAATTCATCTCATCTGTCATCAAATGGGACAGAAAACAATCCTTCACACGTTTAGTGGTCTACAACCTTGAGAACAGATGTAATTCGTTTTCCATAATCGCCACTAAAAGAAGATATTGATGACTAATTTAATGTATATATTTGATTTTAATGACATAATTTTCATGATATAATGTAATATGTCATATAATTTCTTACTTTACCATCCACTGAAAAATGAAAACGTCGTTCATATAAATGTAAGACTACCACCATATAATGTTATGTGATTCACTTTCTATAACCACGTCACAAATATGTTATATATATTTAAATTTAATTATTTTATAATATAATTATGAAATAATTATAACTATTTAAAGATTAAAAAACCTAACCCCTTTTCATCATAATTATTGAAAAATTGAAATGTTACCCGTGTGTACGTATGACCTACCATTTCCATGATTATAATGTAGTACATTTTTGATAACTATATTTCCTAAATAGTTTTAAAAGTATAATTTATGTGTAAAAATAATAATTTTTTAATGATCATTGTTCTTAATAATATTTATTAATTAACCTTTTTATCATGTTCAATACACTGATACCATTTTGAAATTGTGATCATCATATCCCCAAAACAGCCAACATGGAAATAACTAATTAAGTAGTTAAATATATCATTGAAATAAATGAATTTAATTGTGTAATTATAATGGATTAAAAATGAAAAATTTTAAGGAAAAAAATAATTGATATAATTTTATCATACATGAGATAAAGGACATACATGATATGTCTGGACTCAAGGTAAGGGTTTTCTTCTGAAAACTCCCTTCTTTGAGACACATTTTATTTTATGTGCCTTATTTTGATTAAAAGGTTCATATTGTGAAACATCAATATATTAAATCATGTATTATTCCTATACATGGTATTTTAACTTTAAATTCCTACTCCCACTATTTCCAGTGGTTTTTATTAAGATTTTTCTTAAGTAGAAAGGGATTTCGTCTCAATTTACTTTGATTGATGAATATTTTAATATTCTGAACCAATTTATTTTATATGATGTATATACAAACCATTTTACATGTAATGTCAATTATTATTCATAATTCATGGAATTGTATGTTTCAATTTGATTTATTTCATCAAAGGGTATTTTAGATAAAGGTTACCCAATGGTATATAATTTTATAACTCAATTTATTTTCATTTTGTTAAGATAGATCATCATTGTCTTTGATATGATAAGATTATAATAGTTTTGATCATTGAATATTTTATGTTTTATTTCAAATTATTTATCTGATCTTATATTTTACCCATATAATAACTTCATTGATTAATTATCACTTTAATGATATAATCATTTTAAGAGATTCCATATCCATTTTCCTTCATTGGGCTATATTTTACTATTATGCATCTAATATTTTATATATGTTGCATATAATACCATTTATATATGTTATATCATGAATTAATTAATATTAACGGTATATAATGTTTCATTATACATTATTTATTTCATGTGGCTTATGATTCAAATGTAACCAAAGTAGTATGGGATTATCTCACAATGTATTTTTAATCAGGATTATTTATAGTAGAATATATATTAATGAAAATTAATTTTTCATTATCTAATAATCCCATTTAATTTTATTCTTTTATACTTATCTAGGATATTTTAAGGTAATATTACCATTTTAATCCTTTTGCAACTTAGAATAATTGAGAAAATGGTTTTAAAAGTATTCAACATTATTTATTACTTCGACTGGAAATCCTTCTTCTCCAATATCTATTTCTTCTAAAAAATATTTCAAGAATGTTTTTAATATTTTACATTCTTTTGAAATTAATTTCTACCCATTTTTTAATTTTTTAAAAATAATTTAATGGGAATATTTTTATCATTTTCTTAACATGTAAATTTTTGGTGAAGTCTATGTTTTTTAACTTATACGACAAGTATGAAATTCCCTACTTTCATGACCACATAATTTTTAAAAGATTCTGTTCCAAGTTTACATGGTTTATTAAAATAAAAAATTTCCTTTCATATTTTGAAAATTTATATATTTTAAATTTTTTATATTAAAGTTAAAAGGGTATTTTACTCGAGAAATATTTAATTTAATATTTAATGACATTTTCATCAATGAAAACGACCTTTGATATTATGTATTGTTTCTAAACTAATTATATATGTATCTATTTTATATACCTTGATTTTTCTCCCAATCCTTGATGGGGTAATACATGCCTTATTATCATCCATCCAATAAATTCATTATAAAATTTCCTTGGATTATGATATAAGAAATGATTATGCAAGACATTTTTTCCTTAGGTAATTCTTATGTTTATTTTATTTGGCTGATATTATTTCCTGGCACACATAACCATGAACAGGTTATGATTGGTGCACCTAAATAACACTTAAATTAATTGGGTAATTATATTTTCTTATGATACTTTATTTATCAGATTATATATTAAAAATAATATATTATAGGACCTTTTCCACCATTTGATATTATCTAGATTGATTTCCATGACTCATGTTTATATCCTATTCTATGTTGCTTCCAAATATTCTATGTTTACACGATATTCAGGTACCATGTTATTACTCATGATCAATATCTTTTATTATATTATATTATAGCTTTGTTTTACACATTTGTTTCCATCTATTTTATACTCCCTTACAGGGTTTTTTAACACACTTCGATTATTTTATGTATTACCAAGGTTATTCTATGATGTTTTAGTAGAAAAATGTATTTAAAAGATAATTATAGAGAATACAATAATTATTTATTATTTTAGTTTCATTTCAATGTATTATGAATACTTTCTTACAAAAAAACTTATCCTTGTGATATTTGGGATGTACTTATTAGTTGTTTATGTTACGAAATCATCAAATAATCTGTGTTAGTGGGTTGGTTCGGTATATTTTGTATTATATAGCGTTTTAGTTAATTTGGGGGACTTAACTAGAATAATTTAGAGATATCTATAGGTATAAGTACAAGGACAAGTCTAAATATCGAATAAATATCCTAGAATTTTAGTCAAGTATAAAGAGATTGGGTTCGAAGAAATTACATCCCTATCTAGATACTACAATTGGATATGGTTATTGGATAGTTTTAACTAGGGATAATAACCCTCAAAAGGGAACATTGGTATTTGGCATAATCATCACCTAATGCATGAAAATGGGTTTTGCTGCACACCTGGCTTGACACTCTTGGGGGATTTGTTCTAGAAATTCATAGACTCTTAATGAATCATCATAAATAGCATGAATAGATACTGGTCAAATATATCCTAGGTAAAACCTATATGGTATTGGGGTTATAAGTAAAATGTTTATCATAAGTTTAAATTCATAAATAACCCTTTCTATGTTTTATGTTATGGAAATATATGATGATTAAGAGTATTTTGGGAGACTTTTATGGTAATATAACCATTGTGATTAATATTGTTTCGATAAAAAATGTTATTGAGGGATAATTCCTTATTATTTTGTGTATATAAGTTTAATGGTATTGTTAACTATTAGTATTAATCATATCATTGAGGTTAAGATATTAATATTCAATAAAGATTACTTGAATTTTTTGCAAAAATAAACTGTACAGAAAACCATAGTTGTTGAAAACTGATTTTATAATTAATGTTATTTTGAAGATATTCATAATATTTTTTGGAACATTAAATAAATTGTATTAATTTAGTTTTATATAAAGTAAAACCCATTTGTTGGTCAACAACTCATCATATTTGGAAAATTTCATGGGGCTTGAACCCACAACCGAAGGTAAATAAGGGTGCAACACCTACCACTAGCCAACATGATTTACTAGTTATTATGATATTTATTATAGTTAAAATATTTTATAGATAAATTTTATGTTTACTTTGGGAAGCATATATTTGTGTTTTTTTTTGTGTTTTTAGGATGTTGATGTGATTAAAGATATTTTGGGAAATGTTTCGTTGGGTTTATGTATATTTAACCCTAAGGCCTAAATTTAATTTATCATATAATATTAGTTGGGAAGAACTAAATTAATTTCTTGATTGTTGAGATTATTTAAGATGTAGGGATATTTATTTATGGACTGATTTAAATTTAACTTTTGATTTTTAAATTAATATGATGGTTTTGGATATTATCTTACAGTATGGAACCATATTTATTTTGGTTAATATATAAATATTATAGCTATATATTATTATAATTTTTTAACTATGTTATCCATTAGCTGTTTGTTTTAGTTATTCAAGAATAAAAAATCATTTTTGATATTTATTCCATCAAATAAGAGATGATTTGGAAATTGATTGAACAAAAATATGATATGAATGTAGTTTTGAAATTCAATGTAAAAAAGTATCTATATTCCCTTATGTTATTTTCTTGGATAATAAAATTATCCCTAAACATTAGGAAAATGATCTTCACATAAAAATATTATCCATTTTTTATAAATCAATGGTATATTCTATCTTAAAAATGTATAACATTATATGATAAAATAGTGATCTTTCCAGATCTATGTTTTAACATCCCTCAAATTTTCTCCTTATGTGGAAATTTATTTTTTGTTATTTGAAATTACCTTATTAATTCCCCTTCCCTATTTTGAAGAGGATGATTTATTTACCATCTAAATAATACAGGTTTTCAAAATTTAATGTAAATATAAATCCTTTATTTATAAAGAAAAATTTAAAATTACGGGGAAATTTTTTTTTAAATGGGGAAGAATATAATATCCTATGAATTTTTTAAAAAGAAAACTATAATAAATTACATATACTCTATTTAACACAAATCCTAAAAGAACTATGATTATTTAAATATGACATTTATAACCTAAAAATTGAATTAGAATGTATGAATATTATTAACCATGTTGTGAAATATATATATATATATAAATAAAAATTTCTGAGAAAATATTAATTTATTAATATACTAATAAAAAATAAGAATTTATTTTTTAATAAGTACATTTTATTCTTGAAAAAATTGTTTTCTTAAATTTTTTTTTTGACTGAATACATTATAATTGATTTTTTAAAATTTTAGAAATTTGATTTGATAAAATTCACTCAATTATTTAATCTACATATCAAAATTAAATAAGATTAAAATTTTGGGATTTTTTTTACAATGGTTGATTTTCATTGAATAACTAAAATTACCGACTTTTAAAATACTATCATCTCCTTTAATTAAATCTAGTTATTTAAAAGATACATTATATTTTAGATTTGTTATTGTAGATACAAATAAACCATTTTATTTAGAATAATATTATTAATTTCTTTTGAGTCATCAATTTTCGATATTTTATGTATAAGATTAATTTTACACTTAAAAAGGAGGTCTTCTGAAAAAAAAATTAAGTGCACAAAGTATAACGTTTTTAATTAATTAAAATAACCTATAAAAATGAATTATTTAAATGAAATTAATATATTATAAATATATTTATATAATGTTTTATTTATATAATGAATATTTCTAGTCATAGAGTTAATATAATATTATCTATTTCTTGAAAATGCATTTCTTGAAAACTGTATTTCAACACATTTTTAGGGTTTAATATTATTTGGAATTTTACAAATTTTATGATTTTAATTTTATAAAAGGAATTAATTATTTATAATTATAAAATTAATATTTTTTAATAACTTAAACATAATTTTTATTTATAGTGAAAAGTAAAATTAGTAAAAAATGTTAGTCGGCTTGGTGAAAAACTAAAATGGAAAACGGAATAACATGTTTAATTTTATATTATAGAGGTTTGAATATATAATATCACCACTAAAATACATTATTTATCAATTTTTAGACAGTTGGCTTGTGTGTGACATCCCATTATTGAATAGTTTTGGGTATATACAAATAATCCTCTCCATCTCACTAATAAAAGGGAAGCTTTTATATTCACTTTTATAAACTTCATAATCTATTTGGACTGGCTAATAACTTCCCAAGTACAATAATTACTTCCATAAAAATATCTTAGGGTTCATTTTTTGATCATCAAGAAAATATATGATGGCTTTATGTATCATACTTGGTAGATAAAGAATATAACATTTTCAAATTTAATAATATGTGTGAATTAAATATTAATTTTTACTTTAAAGGGGATTCTATGTTTGATGTCATACCTGATACGCAAAAACGAGTTTCTTTGAAATCTTAGGTTTCACACAACATTGACTTATAATGAAAAATTATATAATAATATTATAATTTTAAATGGTAGTTAATACATAGATGATGTATTGGGGTGAATGAATAGAAATAACTGAAATATGATTATATATATTTGTTAAAAGTTTTTAAATTTGTCATATAAAAGTTAGAGGCTTAAAATGTGAATGAATCTATTTTTAAGCATAAATACTCTAATATTCTTTAAACAATCAAATTACCACCATTTGATTGTACACCATCATTAAATCTAGTTTTTCCCACATTTATTGTTCTATTTGAAAAAATAAAATTTTGTTTAGAATCTGGACATGAAAATTTACTTTGGGTAATTTTCTGGTATTTTTATGATAAATTTCATTTTTAATTAATATTGAAAATTAATGTATTTTCATTCAAAACTACGTTTTTATCTAATTTATTTATATATATATATATTATTTATTAAATGGTTTTAAAGAGTAATTAGATTATAATTTTACCATTTAATCATATTTTGGTCATTAAAACTAATTTCGCTTGGAAATTTTGAATAAACAAGTGTCAATCTTTTGATAGTTATTATTTCATAAAAATACGCATTTTGTTTTGAGAACGAGAATTAATATTAAATTAATTAATGAAACTTTTATTTTTTGAATTTGGTAAAATAGTCATAATTTCTGAAATTGGAATATCAAATATAGCTGAGGGTGAATTTTTGGTATTATTCTGAAAACCTTCAATTTTAGATGAATAATGAAAACACTAAGTGGCAGTTAAAAACCTGAAATTTTCATTGAAACAAAAAGTTACCACATAAATGAATTGTATATAATAAATATGACATTTATGGTTGTTATCAGTATGTAAAATGTGATCAATAAGATGAAAATATTTTTTTTTTGTGAATAATAACATTTTGCTTTTTTTACTAGGTTCAAGGTAAATTGGTAAATTAAAGGTAAAAATAATATTATAATAATATTATATTACCCTAAAATGTGTATTAATCCTATTTTGTGATACATTTCCGACCATTGGAATCCATGGGTCGGTTTTGGGATCCCATAGAGACACTTAAGAGTGATAATGACACATTAGATTAATTAATTGAAAGAAAAGACAAAAAAGAGATAAACATATATCTTTTAGAAATTTAATTTTTACATGAGGTTATATAAGTTATATTTTTGACTATATATATTCATTTTAATTTTAAAAATATATCCTATAACATGGTATTTTTTATATATAATTTTTAGACATAAAAAAAATTTAATTTTTTATGACTCAATAATGATGTAGTGTTTACCATATTTATTAATGATTTATATAAATAAGATTATAAAAATTAAAACAAGATCAAAAACATTTTCAAATATTATTTGATGATTATAATTTTAAAAATATTCTTCTTATCTTCAACTTTAATAAGTTTTGAAATTTTAGAAACTGAGAATCATTATATAATAAAAAATATTTTAAAACATTCCAAAAGAGCCCCTCCTCCCACTTATAAAAATATCTCACCTATAACCCATTAATCATACCTCTCTAGCCTTTTATCTCATCCATCCACTTACAAAATAATCTCTTAATATCCCTATCTTCCACCTAGAAGTGTTACCTTTGGCAGAAGTAACTTCAAGAAATCATCTCTGTTAGAACCAAAGGGAGGTAACCGATTTAAAGGTAACATCTTCTCTTAAATTATTTTATTTTATTATTCTTCTCCAACCCCATAAATTATTTTTATTCCATTATTCTATGAAAAAACATTATACTAAATATACTTCTATGTTTTTATGAGAATTATTCAAACTACACCTACACACACCTCCATCTAATGGGTAAATAACATACTATTTTTGTGGGCGATGAACTACTTCCTCACAAAATGATGATTGTTCAACATTATCCTAACACCTATAATAGTGGAAATTATGATGGAATTGTATTTATATATGATATATAATATGTTTAATTTTTCTCTATTCTTCTGTAATTTTTATTTACAAACATACCTTTATTCTTTCTAATATGTTTAAACACAATAATTTAATTTTAGGAAGTGCAGACTACTACCACCTCAAGGTGATATGATTCATTCATGAAATACAAGGAATGTATAAAGGAGGGAATTAATGAAATAATGTAACATAAATATCATATGATATTATATTGTAATTATAATATACCTATATATCATTATGTTCTCATTCAATTAAATATGAAATAGAAATAAATGTACCATTTATGTGTACGTACGACTTACCGTCTCCATGAACAGTGCATTTGAGTTATTATCATTAAATGTCATGTAATAATTATAAATATATATATATATACACTAGATATAAATAATATATATATATGATATTTAAATCATGAATATGATTCTATATATTATAGACTTTTGACCACATGGACAATTTGTAATTATAACAATTTCATTTTTCACTCAAGTACCAAATATCAAAAAAATGACCATTATTTACATAAATGATTGAAAAATGTTTATAACTTGGTAATAAGATATATTAAAGGAATAATAAATTTGAAAATGTTTTTAATCAAGTACAAATAAAATTTATTTTATTATTCACAATATTAAAGAACGAACATGCCAAGTCAGACACGAGGTAAAGGGTTTTCATCTCACTTTTTATTCCTGTGAGATTCGTGCAATATTTCCACTATTTCCTTTTGTGTGGTGTATTTACTAACCATGATTGTATTATTTTTGAAATATAATGTAATTTGTGGGTATTTATATCTTTATTGTATGATCATTCTTTCATGGGGTGTATGTTTCGTATATTACCAAATCTGAAAAAAAACCATTCACCCTCCACGTTTTAATTTTTTTGTTATGTCTTTTAATTTACATCTTCTTATGTTGGGATTTGTTTTCAATATAAATATTGCTCTAAATTTTATATCCATGTGATGATATACACTTTTCTCTCTCATCAACTCATTTTATTAATTTTTAAGTGACATTGTTAGGCTGCCAAATTTCTTTATGGGAACATCATTACCCAATTTCAATTATTTGGGTGAAAATTCTACTTATTGATTATGTCATGCTATAAATAAGATTTAATGACCTATGATTGTTTTAACCTTAATATCAACTTATATGTTGTGTATTATTATTTTTCACGCATAATTATATCATTGATTTATCCTTAATCTATAGATCCTATCTTTGTAAGGGACTTTGTGTCCATTTATAATCCATTGAGAATTATTTGTTGTTATAACACAATTCAATTTTATATAGTGTATATACTTCCCTTTTATATGTTTTATCATGAATCTCTTTATTCTCAGGATATTATATTCTTCGTTTAATGTTATTTTGTAATTATTTTTATTCATTTATTTTCTCCAGTGGTAGGGGAATATTTTACTCAAAAATTATTTTAAATGTTTTAAATATTTATTATTATAAATAATTCTCCTTTAATGACCATGTTTTCAAAATGGATATACGATATATTTTTATGGAAATTAATGTTTTAAAATGTAATTCCTTTAAAATATTCAAGGAGGTATGTGACACATTGAATCAAAAATATCTTTATTAAATGTTTTAAATGGTTTTGAAAATGGTTTTGACAAAGTTTTGATTATGTGAATATCTTGAAATGATATATTGTGAATGGAATATGGAAATTCTATGATTCCGTTATTCTTGTGTTATGTGTTATGATTATGTTATGGTTCTTGGGAATTATTCACCTATATGGGTGGTCCCATGTTAATCTTATTGTAGGTGAGCCCAAGATAACTCTCCAATACATTGGGTAACTTGAAAGAGGTAAACTTTAATGTTTCTCCTAAGAGATTTAGGGAATATACTATGATGGGTATTCCATTGTAACTCCATATGTATCTGTGATAGCTATAATGTAAGTATGATATGGATTCCACAAGGTACCTTTATGATTTATGATTTTTATGTGTTAATGCTAAATATTATGATTTAATAAGGTATGTTATGAATGAAAAGTATGGTTTCATTGATTTTTATTTATTGATGGGTTAATGGTTCATTTCATTATTTGATAACCCTTACTACGCTATTTGGGTTCACGCCATGTTTCGAAATGTTTTTCATAGGAGATAAAGATAAATAGGGTCAAGGATAGGATCAAGGAAATGTCATGCCATCTAAAATATGGAACTAGACATGTTATTATTATTTTTAGAGTTTTTTATGGAAAAAATGGATACTAAATAGAAGTATATACTTTGTAATTTTTGAAATATAATGTAATAGATATGTCCTAATTATCTAAAACTATATACCTGAAAAGATTCTCATTGTAAATTCATGACTTAACTAAATATTATTTAATGGGTAAGTTTAGGTCATTATAGTTGGTATCTATGGTCGGTTTAGATAAATTTATAGGTTAGGGTGTTATTTAAGAATAAGTGGAACAACCATAATGGATAGCATATTGGGAAGAGTCATAGTTTTTTTAGATAAATTGAATGAGTTTAAGATAACATGAACACGTATGTTTTAGTATTTACCCACCTAATAATATAGTATATTATGATTTTACTAATATACTCACACTGAAATTTTTGGTTGTAGTTAATAGATGGATCTAGCAGGCACAAAAGTAATAATGGATGTGAAAAAAACTGTGAGAGTTTTAGGAATAAAAAACTGAACGAAATGGAAGCTGCAATGATAACTCTTATGGAAATTCTCGACCAACTACCCAAATTCATGATCGACCACATGAACCTCAGGAATTTTTATAAGGCATCGTATATGTAAGAAACAAATCCCTATAGAAGTTCTTGTAATAATAAAAAAGGTAATTATATTCAAAAACGTATGTGTCAAGGATGTAGAAATAAACACTTAGTTAAATGCTTCCAAGGTACATGAATATGATATAGATGTGGTAATTAAGGTCATAAAACAAGAACCTACCATGGAAAATAGAAGTGTCTAGTTGACTCCACAAAACGTAATGAAGTTCTTTTAATGGAACAATTGCATGTTTTAAAGTTGGTTCTCATGGTCAATATACAAATAGATGTCCTATGAAGATGGTTCAGAAATGGGATCAGCATGATTGTACAAATATATGTTTACCAATTCTCTATGTCCTTCCAAATGATGATGAGGAAACTGATAATGACCGATGAATGGTATGAATTATTTCTTAGCTGATGTTTTGACATTATTGAATCTTAGGATATGATTAATGATTTTTTTATAGGAATGAAGTATTACAGAATATGTTGTAAAATAATGGATAATGGATCATGAAGAATTATGAATGAGTAAAAAGACTATATATAAGGGACTTAAGAGTTGTGCTACATGTTTGGATAATGAAATTCTTAAAAGTATTAAGGATATATTGATGATGGGATTACATTGGAAGACCTCTTCTAGTATG
The DNA here is from genome assembly GCA_963277665.1 of Viscum album. Lineage (NCBI taxonomy): Eukaryota > Viridiplantae > Streptophyta > Magnoliopsida > Santalales > Viscaceae > Viscum > Viscum album. Next base: position 472,700,253 of record OY728132.1, read on the forward strand.
TGTAACCATGAATTTTTTATGTGAATTTTTTTAGGAAATATTTATATTTTCTAGTGTGAACATAATTTATAAGCTTAGGGGTTCGTATGATCTTTGGTTTTTGAGGAAATTACAATTTATCACTTTATAGGATGAAAATGTGAGGTACGAGATAAAACATGTGGTTAAAATATGATATGGTTATTTTTAAGGGATTTATCTCATTCTTAAAAATGTAATAAAATTATATATTTTTTGATACAGGAAAAAACATAAACTGTGTGACAACCCATCACGTCAGAAAAAGCTATAGGAATCGAACCCACAACCAAAGTGTTTTTGGGATTTATCACCTACCACTGGACTACATGAAGTCCCTCGTTAGTATGAATAAATATTTTTAGTTAAATGATTTTATTTATCAAGAATAAGTTGATTTGGGATATTATGTTTTTTAGAAAGATATCCTTAATATAGGAAAATGATTTCATGATTAAGTGATGAAGGTTATTTTAGAAGATGTTTTCTCTATTAGGAACAATATATGCTTGAGGGAAATAGAACAGTATGGGATTTCATTTGTGGAGTAATGGTTGAAATATTATATTGGAAGAATATATGATATTATTGTATAAATAAGGTGATTTGGGTTATTTATGTAAATGATTAACCTATCATAGAGAATATGTGATTAGGTTGATTACACTTAACTATGAGACTTTAAGACTAGTCAATGTTTCTAGAGATAAGTGTCAAGATTTACTATGGATGACTATGTGATTAAATCCTTTTAAGTTTTTGGTTTTAGTATTAGTTTGGATTATTTTGAAGAATTTTAAGGACAATTGTATATTGAATGGTCTTTTTGGATCTTTGGGTACTTTTTGTTGAATTTTGGAGATTATGATTAGTATTTATTTTTATAATTAATTATAATTTTTGGGATTAGCAGATCTTTTACTAACCAATTTTAGATTTTCGTGATCTATAAAGATAGGGTAAATATATTGTTCATCTTTTGTTGATTATGTGATACTATAAAAGTTGATTCTATAACATTAGGTGTAACCAAGTCATCTTGAATACATACCGTTTGGAGAAAAGATGAGTTTTCGGTAGAATTGTTTTAAAGGTCGACACTGTACCTGACATGTAAATATATTCCTTTTGATCTTAGTGTAGTTATTAATAAAATTCTTCAACTCAATGAAAATAATATTGAATAAAATTTTTTACAATCTCTATTTTATCATTATACTTTTACCCCATCATATATTTATGGTATTGTGGTGGTTTACATTTCGTGATCAAGTCCACTATCAATCTATATTAATCTATGAGTGTTATTTTCTCTTCCATATACATTTTTCATGGAATCCTAGTATCTATTGTCCCGGGTGATCTTTTTTACTTCTCTTCATTTATTTGAAAGTGATATTTTTATTGAGTCTTCTTTTGGTGTGGGACACTCAATTTTGTTTCCAATCCCAATCAAAAAATTGTGGGGACGTAATTCCCAAATGTGAGGAAGGATGTAACATCCTATTTAAATAATAAATATAACATTTTCATATTTTTTTTTGTATTTATGAATTAAATATTAATTTTAATTTAATGGGGATTCTCTGTTTGATGTCATACCTGATATGCAATAACTCGTTTCTTTGAAAACATACATTTCACACAACATTGAGTAATACTGAAAAATAATATATTATTTTTGTTATAATAAATGGTAGTAAATATATAATGTAATCCAAACTAAAAGTGGAGGCATGCGGAGAGAATTACATCACCCTAATCCAGAAAGCACCTCAAACATAACATCATAATTTTCAAAATAGAGACAGAGCACACATTTTGAGAATGTGAGTAACCATGTGATGAACACGAAAAAAAGGTATATAGATCGACTCCAAACAATAACAATAGAGTCTACAAAAATAAAAAATCATCCATTTTCTAGTTAGGCCAGGGAAAAAACAAGCTCATTTCCATGGAATCTCATTGAAATTGAAATTTGGATCTTTATTAAACTCCAATACAACCTTGATAAACATTCTATTTTAGAGGTCAAGATAATTCTCAACAGTCATGTCACCATTTTTGTACTGTCAAAAAGATGTTGTGTCATTCGCTTCCATCCATGAATCGATCTCTTTTTAAATATACAATTTCTCCTCTATTTGAAAAGAATATATATATACAGGATCATTCTCGTCATACTAACTGGAGTAATACTCTGAGTCAGATGAGTCATATGAATTATAGGATTCATACAACTTTTCAGAAGGCACGAGCTGTGGTGGTATAATGGATTCTTCATTCTTATTTACAGTTAGTAATCTTGTTACAATTGTTCTCTCAATTTTATACTTCTCCTTTTTTTTTCATGTTTTCCTAGCACTCGGAGCAATAAAACCATCTGAGTTAACCATTGGTTTCTTTTATTTTTCTAGCCCTTGATTTAAAGTATTCTTCTTATAATTGACACAATTTGTCTAGTTCATCTTAAATTGACTCTTCTAAGTCAGATTGAACCTCCTATTTCTCTATATGATCACTATTATTAGACTAAATAGGTGGTTCTGCTCTAGGGGACAAGACTTTATCTTCCTTAGAGCTCAGTTCATTTTTCACATCCCAAGTTAAGGGATGTTGAGAGGTGGATGCACCTAAAAGATTAATATTGTCAATTTAATCCAAGAATTTTTGTTCCAGGATATTTTTTGAGGATTCCTTTTCAACCAAAACTGATAAAAAATGGGGAAGAGGATGAGAAATTGTCCTTTGATCACTATAGTCACATATAATGTGTCTAATTCAAGACCATTGTTTACAGTAGGCTAGAAAATTCTAAAAAACCTCTTGGATAAAGCCACTAGAACCATTTGGAAGCCAGAATTGAGAGGGAAGCTCTTGTGAAATGTCAATTTCAATGAATAAACACACTACAGAAGGTCTAGATAGGTTGGTATTGGCAGAGTCAAGTTTAATTGGATTACCAAATAAACTAGTGATGGAAAAGAGAGCATTCTGCGTGAAAAAATGTAATGGGATTCCCAAGAAGCCCAACCAAAAATGGAAATTAGGTGGTTCCGAATTAAAGAAAAAATCTGGTGACCATTTCATAACTTTCACAAAACAATCACCGACTGACTAGGATCCTCTCACTGAAAGTTGATAATAGTCATCTTCAGTGGAAAAACAAAACAAGACATGCAACGAATTCATCAAACCAACATGAAAGTTATCAAAGCCTATGTTTTCTATGGTTTTGCGTAGAAAAATGATAGAGGGTGTCTGGTTGTTGAATTTTCCAATCAGCACAAATCAAATATCTGAGGAAAGCAAATTTACCTCTTCATCTGAGGAAGCAATCTCCAATAGACCTCAATGTCAAAATTTATTCGGTTCAATGGTCACAGAGGGATTAAATTCAACCAGGGTTACTCTACCCACAATGAAATACATGAATGATATTGTATTAGATCTCCCTTTCTTTTCATTCTCACTATAGTTAGGTATTCCACTATATTCTCTCAAGGGTGGATCCTCCTGCACAACCCAAGTTGGGTTGTTCATGCCTCCTTATTTCAAATGGTAGTTAACACATAGTCATTGTATTTGAGATAATTAATAGAACTAACTAAAATATGATTATATATGTTTTTTAAATGTTTTTACATTTATCCAACAGTAGTTTGGGGCTTAAAATTGAATGAATTGAATTTTAAGCATAAATACTCTAATATTCTATAAATAGTTTATTTACCACCATTTTAGGGAAAACCCTCTTTATGAATTTTTTGGTCACTTTTATATGTTATATTTGATGAAAAAATTCTTCTTTATTATTAAGACATAAAAATTTACTTTGGGTAAAATTATAGTATTTTTCGGAAACAATTCATTTTTTAACAAATAGTTAAAAATACTGCATTTTAACTGAAAACGGATTTTTAATATATTTTATATATATTAATATATTATATTTTTAAATTGGTTTAAAGTTTAATTAGATTATATTTTTTCCATTTAATCCAATTTTGGTCATTGGACGTAATTTCACTTTGAAAATCCGCATAAACAAGTGTCAATTTTTTTAAAGTTATTATCTCTTTAAAACACACTTTTTGTTTTTACTACATGAATGAATTTTAAATAAATTAATGCAAATTATATGTTTTAAATTTGGTAAAATAGAAATCATTTTTTAATTATTAATATCAAATATATCTTAGGATGATTTTTTGGTATATTTCCAAAAACATTCAATTTTTGAGGACTGGTGAAAACACTGAGTGGTAGTTAATAAACCGACTTTTTAATATAAATGAAAATTTAATGCTTTTTTGAATTTAATTTTGAAAATAAGAGATAAATAGTTTTTATCAGTAAGTAAAATGTGGTTCAATAAGGTGGAAATATTTTTCGGTGAATAGTAAATTTGGACTTTTATATAACGCGGTTAAAGGTAAATATGCTAATTCATTGTAAAAATAATGTTATATTAAAATTAAAGTACCCTGATATGTGTCTTAATCATACTGGTTGATCTATTTATGACCCTTTGAATCCTTAGGTCGATTTTGGGGCCCCATGGAGCCACCTAAGAGTGAAAATGACACATTATATTTGATAATTTAATGTAATGAAAAAAATGACATAAACATATATCTTTTAGTAAATAAATTTTTATAGGTGGTTATATAATTTACCTCTTAAAATATAAAAATTAATTTAAAATAAAAAACTATTTCCTATATCATGGTTTTTTTATAATCTTTAGACCTCAAATATATAAAATTATTTATGACACATTGTTGATATATTGTTTACCTCATTAATGAATGATTTAAATAAATAAGGTTATGAAAATTAAAAAATATCAAAACATATCCAATTCTTATTGAATTATTTTATTTCTAACAATAGTTATCTTATATTTGACCTTTATAAATTTTCGTCTTTTAGAAACTGAAAATCATTATATAATTTTTTTTTCAAATATTACTAAAGAGCCCCTCCTCCCTCTTATAAAGAGGACTCGCCTATAACCCATTACTCACACCTCTAATGCTTCTTGAATCATCCAAACACTACCCAAATAATCTCCCAAGATCCATCTCTTCCACCTGAATACCTTACCATACGTAGAAGTTAGTTCAAAAAACCATTTTAGATCAAACCAAAGAGAGTTACCTGATTTAAAGGTAACATCTTCTCTTAAGTTCTTTTGTTTTATTTTACTTCTATAACCCCATAAATTATTTTTATTAATTTCGTATATAAAAAAACAATATCCTCAATATACTATGATGTTTTTATGACGTTTATTAGAACTACCAAAATACACACCTCCGTCTAATGGGTAAGGAACATATTGTTTCTATGGATGATGAACAAATGCCTCACGAAACGATGATTATTCAATATTCTTCTGCCACCTCTCATGGTGTCCATTATGATGGAACTATATTAATATATTATGTTTATTATGTTTATTTTTTATCTATTATTATGTAATTTTTATTTACAAACATAAGTTAATTCCTTCCAATATGTGTAAACATGATAATTTCATTTGAGGAAGTGCAGACCACCGCCCCCTCAAGGTGATATGATTTGTTAATGACATACATGGAACGTATAAAGGATGGAGTTAATGAAATTATTTAACATATATATCATATGATATTATACTGGAATTATTATATACCTATTTATCATTTATTTTTCATTCTATTAAATTGGAAATAGAAATGAAAGTAGATTTAATGCGTACGTACGACATACCGTCTCCATCAACGGTGTATTTCATTTCTTATATCCAAATGTCATGTACTATTTATAAAAATAAATATATATATACTGGATATATATATGATATATATGATATCTAAATAATGAATATTCTTTTGTATATAATAGACTTTAGACCACATGGACAACATGTAATTATAACAAGTTCATTTTTGACTCAAGTACCAAATATTGACAAAATGACACATATTAAGTTAAATGATTTCATAATGTTTATAACATGGTAATAAGGGATATAAAAGGAATAATATAATTGAAAATTTTTCTTAATAAATTATAAATTTATTTAGTTTATTATTTAAGAGATTAAAGAACGAACGAGTCATGTCAGATACGTGGTAAGGTGTTTTCATCTCACTTTTTATTTCTGTGAGATTGATGCTATATTTTCTACAATTTCCTTTTGTGTGGTATATTTACTTCACATGATTGTATTAATTGATCAATATAATGAAATTTATGGCTATTTAAATCTTCATTGTCTGATCCTTCTTTCTTGGGGTGCATGTTTCGTAAGTGACCAAATTGGTAAAGGAACCTTTCACCCTCCTCATTTTAAAAGGATTCCTTTTGTTATGTTTTTTAATTTACATCATATTATGTTGGGATATACTCTTCTATATCCTGATTGTGGTAAAATTTATGTCCATGTGACGAGATACCTTTTTATCTCTTATCAACTCATTTTATGAATTTGTAATTGATGTTGTTAGGCTATCAAAATTCCGTAAGGGAACTTCTTTACCCAATTTCAATTCTTTGGGTTAAACTTCTAATTATTTATTATGTTGTGCTATAAATATTTTTGAATGAACTATGATTGTTTTTAACTCAATATATACTCTTTTTGGGTGTATTCTTATTTTTCACACATAATTATGTCATTGATTTATCCTTAATCTAAGGATACAATCTTTGTAAGGTACTTTGTGTCAATTTACATTCCCTTGAGACTTATTCATTATTTTACACAAATTCACTTTTATATGGTCTATATAATTCCCTTTTACATATTATATCATAAATATTTTTTTTCTTATGATATTATTTCCTTTAATTAATTTTATTTTGTAATTATTTTTATTTATGTATTTTCTCAAGTGGTAAGGGACTCTTTAACTAAAACATTGTATTAAAGTATTTAGAGATTTATTCTTGTAAATATTTCTCCTTTCATGAACTTGTTTTCAAAAATTTTTTAGGATTTATTTATATGGAAATTAATGTTTCAAAATTTTAATTCATTCAAAATATTCAAAGTGGTATGGGACACTTTGATTCAAAAATATATTTATAAAATGTTTTAAATTGTTTTGATAATGGATTGGACAAAGCATTGATTATTTCAATATCTTGAAATGATATATTGAGATTAGAATTTCGAATTGTTATATTTCCTTTATGATTATTTTATTCATTATGATTATGTTATGGTTCTTGGGAATTGTTTACGTATACAGGTGCTTCCATGATAATCCTAGGGCTGGTGAGCCCGAGATAGCTCTCCAATTCATTGAGTAACGTTACAGAGGTAAAAGTTAATGTTTCTCCTAAGTGATTTAAGGAATATACTGTGATGTGTATTCAAACCAAACTCTCTAAATATCTATGATAACTAAAATGTATGTATTATTGGATTCCACAACATACCATTTTGATTTATTATTTCTATTTTTTATTCATAAATATTCTGATTTCATTAGGTATGTTATGATTGTAAATTTTAATTTCATTGATTTTTATTTATTTATTGGTTAATGATTATTTTCCTTATTTTATAACCCTTACTGAGATTTTTATGCTCGCCCAATGTTTTGACATTTTTTCCATAGGACATAAATATGAATAGGGTCATGTATGCAATCGTGGAAAAGCCATGCTGTCTAAAACATCAAACTAGACATGATATTTTTTTGGAGTTTTTATTTTATGGAAAACTGGATACTGAGTATAATTGTCTACATTATAACTTTTTAAATGTAAGGTAATATATGTCGCCTAATTCTACAAAACTATAAACCAGAAAAGATCCTCAATGTGAATTATTTACTTACCTCAAGATTATGTAATGTGTAAGTCTGGGTACTTATACTTTAGGTATAATCCTAAAGAGATGATATGAGCCAGACGTATTATTCCTAACCATGCATTTTTTTTTGTTTCTTCTACCACATGTCTGAAATATTCTTAAAACAAGTTGATATAATAATATAATTATATAAAACATATTGAAATTTTATTATTTTAATCAAATAAGCTACATCCATCTCCTTTAACAAAAAATGGGAAAAAAACCACCATTCGTGTGTACGACGGACTACCGCCTCATGAACCACTATAATGTCATTTCCATAATTTCCATTCATGGTAGTTTATGATGATAGATTTAATATTTATATATTATATTAATTAAATATTTATAATTATTGAAAATTATTATATCAAATACTTTTTAAGATAACCATCCAATGAAAAATGAAATTATCATTTGTGCGTACGGCAGACAACTGCCTTATGAAGCGATGTGATTCTGTTTCCATCACCATATCACATGAATGGTATACATAAGTGTATTTATAGATATTTTATCATATTTTATGATATAATTATCACCATGTAAATACAAAATAAGACATACCTACTTCCCATCATGATCTTTGAAATTTTGAATTGTTACTAATGCGTACATATGACCTACCATCTATATGATTGTATTTATATATAATGATTAAGTTTAGAAGTATGATTTATATATAAAAATTATAAATATTTCATTATTATTATTCTCTATATGATGTAATAATGACCTCTTTGTTTATAGTCAACACAATAATTGTTTTTTGATATTTTGATGTGAGCATCCTAGAAACACCTGATGTGGACATAATTGATTAGGTAATCAAATATGCCATTAAAATAAAATAATTAAATGGTTTATTTATAAAGTTCATAACCATAAAAATTTAATTTATACAAATAATAACTGATATAAATTTTTTATATAGGAGATAAAGGACATACATGAAAAGTCTGTACTTGAGGAAAGTGTTTTTATAAAAAAACATTCTCTACTGAGACACATTTCTTTTTATGACCATAATTTATTTTAATATGTTTATATAATGAATATTTAATAATAAAAATCATATATTATTTCTATTTATGGTATTTTATCTACAATTTCATGTTATTTATATCTTTAAACAATTTTTATTATGAAGTTTCATAAACTATAAGAGACATCATCTCAATTTAATTTAATTGTGGTATATTTAAATATTATAAACCAATTTAATTTATATTATTTATACTATAATCATTTAAAATGTTATACCATGAATAATTCACACCTAATTATATTATATGTTTCTATTTGAAATATTTCATCTAAGTGAATTTTACTTGAACATTACTATGTGGTAAGGCATTTTATAACTCAATATTTTTTCATTGTGTTAAATGAATTATTTGGTGTATTTTATTTCAAAAGATTATGTGTGTAATGACCATTTTGTATTATATTATTTATTTACATGTTTTATACATGGGCTTACATTTGAAACACATAATAAATTCATTGATTAATTCTCACTCTAACGATACTATCAATGTAACATATTTTGTCCCAATTCTCCTTCATTGAGTTATATTATATTATCTTCACTTAATATCTTTTTTATGATTCATATAATAACATTTATACATTTTATATCATGAATAAATTTATATTCATGTAATTTTTCATTTTAAGTAACTTTTCTTAATGGGATATGATTGAAATGAAACCAAAATAGTAAGGGTTAATTTTATTATGACATTTTATATGTGATTGTTTATGCTTGAATTTCCATTGAAAGAAATTATTATGTAATTATATAATAAAATACTTTAATTTTTTTCTAATAATATTTTTCATTATATTTTCAAGTAAAATAACAATTTTTATCTCTCTTGTACTTAAAATCATTAATAATTGTTTGAGGAGAGTATAATATTATTTCATTATTTGGCCAACAATCATTATTATTCTATATCAATTTTTATAAAAAAAATTCTACTGATTTTTTATTATTAAAATATTTTTTATAGAATATTTTTACCCATGTTTTACTTTTTAGTTTTTTAAAGGAATCATTATGTTGTTTTCAGAGTAAGGTAATCAAGTTCGAAAGGAATGTTTTCTTTTAACTTATAAAGTATGTATAGAATCCCTAGAAATCATGAACACTAAATTATTTGAACATTACATTAAACTTTCACATGAAAATTTCAATGAAAATTATTTCTATAATATTTTAGAAATTTATATATTTAAAATAATACATTTAAAAGTGAAAAGTGTTTTTACTCATGAAAAATTCAATATAATCTTTAAATTCATTTTCATTAAAAATGACAACCTTTTATGTCATGTGTTGATTCTAAATTATTTTAATATCTCTCCCATATACACCTTTCTTATTTTCCCTTCCATTGATGTATTAATACATGCATTATTTTCATCATTCAAATGCCTTCATTATTAAATTTCCATTGATCATGATATGAGTCATGAATATAAAACCATTTTTTTTCACATGGTAATTCTTATGTTCATTCCTTTTGATTAATTTCATTTTGTGGAACAAATAATCATGAACATGTTATGATGGGTGAACTTAAATGGTCTCTAATTCATTGGGTAATGTGTTTTTTCTCATGTGACAATATGTATGGGATTAGGGAGTAGACCTAATCAGTTATGGGACATTGTACACTATGTGATATTACCTTGGAAGTTTTCCAAGACTCATTTTTATGTAATTTTATTTATTGTTTCCACATTTCATATATTTCCCTAATCATATGATACCATTTTTTATGTTATGATTATATGTGATTAATCAAAATCTTTATCTTTTATGATATCATGTTATACCTTTGACTCACTTGTTTTATTTATATATCGTGTTAAATCCATTACTGGGATTTTAGATCACCCCTTTATTTTATGTATTCTTTAGGTTATCCTTTTTAGTTTTAGGAGAACAAATGTATTTAAGATATCATTATGGAGAATAAAATAAGTTTTTCAAGTTTTATTTCCCTTTCAATGTATTTTGATCCTATTCTTCCAAAGAAATTGTGCCTCAAGATATTTATATTGTTCTTATTGGAGTTTTATATAAAAAATATATTGTAATAAAATGTATACAAGGCTGGGGTCATTATAAAATGTATATATGCGTGATTTTTAGGATTCATGTAGTGATATTTTTTTATCATTTATCACTAGGATTCCTCTATTACCTATCAGTTTTTGAAGGGACTCTCAGAGGATTTTTAAACTAATCTGAGGTTGAGCACCGGGTATCACTTGCAGATAGATGTCTAGTCTGAACGGACCATCTAGACACTTGAATATATGTTTATAGTGTGAGTTTTTAATTTAAATGGTTTATAGGAAAAGAAATTTTCATTGAATATGTTTTGATATAATAATATTTTTCAAGCTTCAATTTAGATAGACTCATTTGAGGCATTATACAGGCAGTTATGACAATCCCCATTATGTTGGGTGGAGGATGGTGAGTGTTCCTTATTGGGACCAGGTCCCATTCAGAAGGCGATGGAGACAGTGTGGATAATTTAGAAAAATTTATAATTATCTTTTAGACATCAAAATTCTTACATCAACAAATATCACTTCTCGTTAGAGTTTGATGTTAGTGATTATGGGTTTCTTTAATAATCTTTTTAGATGGGACACTACCATTTGGGAAAATAGTGAAATATGATATCACATTATATCAGGAAATTTTGATTTATGGATCTTCTTTTGACTGCAACCTATTGGTTTCATTTTCTACCCTGACTAACCTCATTTCCTAACATCTTCAATGTTTCTTGGTTGAAGATTTACATTCCCTAAATATTTTTCAACTTGAATTTCATTAAGACCATTTTTTTATTCATTTTTGATAATCATACTTTTAAGAGATGAATGGGAACCCTTTAAAAGAGTGTTGGACTCATGAAATTATAGGACCTGAAAGACTTAAATTAATTCAAACAGACTATTTCTACTTGAAACCGCCCCTCCCTAGCTTCTACATCATGATCATCTCACCACCTTCACATGACTGTTCGACTAGATATATTTTATAGAGATGGACTTGTCGGATACTGATGGAAATTTACATACCCTATTATTCATTCAAATATAATATCTCTTCTCTAGGGAATCCTCCAATATTAAATCCCCCTTGGGTGCTTCTTCCTTATAGAATCTTCCAACCTTGCATATGCATTTTCTGTGGCCCTTAGGCCTTAAGGTCATCCGATGACCCTGATTTGGCCCAAAGGCATTAAGGTAGCCCAAAATCTATTCTGGCCCAAATTCCTGGGTTACCCAAACTCCAAAAGGACTCAATGACCAAACCAGTGGCTTAAAGATGAATAGTTATGACCACTAAAATATCAAACACTACCAATGATAGTACCTACTACAGTACTACTACTATACGTAGAAATATGAATCTTCCCAAATTTGATCATGGGACTCATGGATGCACTTGAAAAGTCCTCACCAATCATGTTGAGGCTCATGTTCCCATCTAGGTCTATCTCATGTGATAGAGTGGGAATATTTGGACATTAAGAATAATTCACACTTTTTTGTAGCATGTTTTTATCATAGATTACCTTAATAAGGTGATCCATGATAAATTATTCCCATTAGTCCTTGTTCTATAGAAGAATGGTTGATATAGACATGATTTATTGGAGCTAGTGTCTTTAGTGAGGGAGTAGTGACGTCATATATTTTATTCATAGGATGTCTAAATTTTTTTTGGGTGCATATAGAGGCAAGGGAGTGCGATTTGTGAAACCTGATGGGTCATTGGTTTGTATAATTTGTGGTCTTTATTTGTAATTTATTTCATTATTGTATTTCATGGTTTTTGAGGATTTAAATTCTGGTTTTTAGTGAAAAAATACCCTAACACAAGGTTGGTATGTGGGTTATCTAATTATGTGGAAAATCATGCTAGGGTTGTTGTTTGAGGTTAGCATATTTTTCCACATTTTGATAATGGATTTTCAAACAATTAATGTACTAGGGGTAACTATGTAAATCAATTATGGAGATACTAGAGCACCCACATAGTTGGAAGATAGTTATTTTAACTTTTATCCAAATTGTGTGATGTTTCCATCTCATTAAAAATATTAGATAATTACCAAAACCTTCTTATAGGATTTTAATTTTAACAATCTTTATTCTCACCAATTATATGTTAAACCCATTTACATTGTCTTATTATATTATAATCTTTGTTATTGTGGTTTATTCTTGATTAAATGGTGTCTTTTTAGGTAATCCCTGAAATTTGTTATTCTATAATCCATTCCCCCTTAGTTTTCATTTTCTTCATAAATTGGGTGGTTTTCATTCGAAGATGATGAGTTGGAACCATTCAATAACTATGTGTCTCTATTTAAGGTTATTTTTCATATATTAACTTTTAATTATTAATTTAATTTGGTTTATGCTTATATAATTTCCATTTAAATGTTTTATTATTGATTATTATTGTATTATTGATGTGATTAATGTTTTGATATCATAATTATATTTTTTTAAATGGGGTTTGCAAAGGAAGTCATCTTAAGTTCACTCAAAGTATATTATGAAATGTAACAAAATGGTTTTATTGTTATAAATGGATTTATAAAGAGGTTTTTAAATGAATTTACTATATAAAATATGTTTTATCCAAATGTGAATATTATTTTATTAAAATTTCTTGTGAAATAGGTTTTGATATGTTGAAATTGTGAGGTGGATATGTTTGTAATTGAGTTTTACTTAATATAACTAGTGTGTGAGTGTGTGCTATCTAAGGGACCATGAGAGAATTGGGGGAAGACCAAGGGGGGTTACTCATATAGTCTATGGGTCTGATATTTTTTTGGGAGATAGACTAAGAGAGAACCCATTTGTTTGACCAATATACTGAGAGAGATCATGAGATTTGGGACCAAGAAATAACATAAGAGAATCCACTTTTTTTATCTATCTAGAATATTATATCTTATAATCACTAAAATTATTACTTTTTTGGTATATCCATTAGTGCATATTACTCATTCCTGGTTGATTGACATGATTTTATGTATTATCGTAGTTCTTTATTTGATTTTATATCACGTGATATGACCATTTCCATTTTTTTGGGTATATGATGATCCTATTTATTTTTACAGTTGTTTTGTCTTATTAGGGTACCTTGATCATGTGTTCCATATATCATTATTAATTTACTTGATCCATTTTTTATTTTTTTAAGAAACATGATTATTTGGAAGAAAACCATACATATTTCAAATATTATATTTAACTATAAATTCATTCAAAATGAAATAGATTTCAAAAATTAATTTTCAAACTAGTTTTCTAGTTTTTATAGTATAGAATCATTAAATATATTTTTGGTGGTATACTAGTAGGATTTAGTCATGAAACCATATATATGTTTTTTTGAATATATATAATTTTTTTTGAGACACATGTAAAGGAAATCTAACTATAGCATTTGGTATCTCTTCTTGATTACTGTCGTCTATTATTTGGATGGAGGAGATACAGTCTCATAGGGTTAGCTTGTGGAGAAATTTTTTAGAGTAATGTACATTTGGAGTGTATGTACTTACCTTGTATTATCTTGTTACCATTTTCTGGGTTTTGATATTTTGACTTAACATGAAATATTTATGTCATATTATGGAATGTTATGTATATAATACTATGATGTTACATATAGTATCTTCTTTATACATTTATGACTTATTTTGATTGGATTTTTATTATTACCTTGAATCTAATTATGTTGGTTTGGTCTTAACATTTCATGAATGGGGTATTAAGGATTACCATGGTTCAAAACATTCCCAATAGGTTGTGAATTATGTCCTTGTACTTGTTATTAGATTATGGTGATTAAAAATGTGCATCATGAAATGTAGACTGATGACTCATGTGATGGGATGAGTAAACATGGGTCGGTTCTCTATAGTTTACTCTCTCTTTGTTTCTTATTCTCCATTGGTAAATCCATAATTATAAGGGTTGATGATTTATTGTAGAGATTTTGTGTTTATATCTTGAATCTGGCGATGTGGCTTGGCAGTGATTTCCTTTAAAATTGAGGTAAAATGTCCATACTATGTTACAAAATTTATATATAGTAATGTTGGATGATTTGTATGTGTGTGTGTGTTTACATAACACTAATGTCAGTTGGGTTTCAAATTTTTTGGTTGAGTATTAATTGATGAAATTTAACCATTGTAGGGTACTTATAGGTGAAATGGATTAAGTGAAATAAAACCATTTCTATTATCATTTCTTGAGAATGGGTTGTCTATTTGGTTTTATTGGACCAAGTATGAGATTTTAGGTCTCAATTGATGTTGGATGAGCTTTTGGTTTTGTGTATCAGTATGTGTGATGAATCCATTATAATATAATTTTGTTAGTGAGTGGGCATGTATAGTTTGTAATGTTTTTAATAGGAAGATTATGGAGTGTTTTTAGGGCATTTACCCTGAGTTATGTGATGGGTGTGGATAGTTAGAGAACATGTGACCCTAGTGGATTTGGATTTATAAATTATGATATTACTTCCAACTATATGTGATGTAATTTGTAATATGTACATAACAACATTCCTCTATGGAGTATGTTGAATTGAATCAATTGGGAGGTTGTAAATTTCAATGTCTTCCTAAAACCACTACCATGATTTTTAATATGTGAAGAAAAAATATGGGCACTCACACAAAAATAATATTTGGAAATTTTGGTAAGTTATCCAATGATATTATTACTTTCGATCTCTTTCATGATGATTTGTAGATGTGAGTCTTAACCATGGGACATTCCACCATAGGGATAGTTTAGTTCACATTAGAGGAAATATATCATAATTCCATATTTTGGTCACATTAAAGATACCATTGATGAGTTTATATAATAATCTAAAACATCTTTCCTTTGGAATTAATCCCCTCAGTTATTGTTGGGGGTTTTTTCCCTCTCTAGAACATGATGATTGATGTATGTTCATGTTTATTTTATTTATTATTTATTTTCTATCAAGGAATATATTCAAAAATATATACTGTATTTATGACAATAATTTGTTAGAGGTATCTAGATGGGTTATTTCCCAAACCTTCCATGGATCTCTAACTGTGCATACTTTATTATAATATATCCAACCAAGGTAAATGTCCCAATTCCATGTTACTACGTAGATAGAGTAGGTTATAGATAAACATGATTTCAAGGCATACTAGTTTCATTTTATAGTTGTGACACTTTCTTTTATTATTATATACCATATGTATTGATCCACTAAATATAAGGATCCTTTTGACTATTGATTTCGAACCCCTATGTCTCATCTTATTATACAATGTGATTTTATTTATATGGTTTTCTTACCAAATTACTTCCAATATATTTTTAATTATTTGATATTTGTTCTGATATTTTTGATGGAATAGTCTCCTCACTATATGATATAGGCCCTCACCACTAATCTGTATCCTCTTGTGTATTTGGAGGCATGCATAAGGCCTTTTGGTGATCTGGTTCAGACCCAATAATTTGTGACGGGGTTTCCAAAAATGGAATTGTATCCCCTATTTTCATTATTATATTTTGTCAGGGCTTGGTGTATTGGGTATAAGATTGATGAGAGTGAGGTAAGAAGATATGTTTGTTTCTCACTAACACATGTGTAGTGGATGTTTTAGTTGTCAGGGTAGTTTCATTTATTACTTTTAGGTTATAATATCATGTTTTTGGGTTAAATATAATGATGTTTGAAAATTTATGGACTTTCCCATTACCTAGGGTGGAAAGAGAGTGTGAGTTCATGCATCATGATCCAACACATCAGTTAATATTCCATGCACTTTCATATATTTTATTGTCAAAGGATTAAAATAATTAATTGAGAATAATAATATATTTGGTGTTTTCCCAAATACATTAATAATGAAATTTAATTAATTTATTCAAATATTGTTGATAATTTTATTATGTATAAAACTATGAATGAAGAAAAAGTAAAAGTGGTATCAGATTATTCCTTGAGGGAGAAGTGGGTTTGGATTCTTGATGTTTTGGGGGGTATACCCTTAGGGTGTGTATCCTTGGGTTATTGAATATGTAAACACATTTTGAATTTATAAATTCAGTTAATTTTTAATCCTTTAAATGTTAGTTCTAATTATATAAACTGATATTTCAGGAAATTCCACCAAAATGAAAACTATTGTTTCCACCTTTTGAATGATATGATTATTTCATTAGGGTTTATAACTATCCTATTTTTCCTCTATATATTTATAATTTTGGAGAAGATAATTATTTCAATTTTCCTATAAGGGTTTAGGAGGATGAGAAACCAAGGGTATTTCACATTATATTAGTCAGGGTTAGAGGGGTTCATTGGGTTATAATTTCCATTATAGTTTTTTCTCGAGACATCCAAATGTAAAATCTTATATTTTATCAAGGTGTTCGGTCCTCATGATGATATATACAATATTGAGATCCCAAAGGGGTTCTATAGAATAATAGTGAAACTTTATTATCAATGAGTGAATTTAGAAACATAAATTCTTCATAGAACCTCTATGAGATAACAAAGAGTAATGGTCCCAGCTATTAAATGTAAGGAATAATCATAGGAATCCTTCAAGGAATTCTTATTTCAGGAGTTATTCACTAAATAATAGAATTTAGACCACTCTTAAGAGATTATAGAGTATCTAAATGGTTAAATGTTAGTGATTGTCTGTGATACCCATTTTATCTAGATACTATATTTTTTTCGCTTATTAGGAGGGAATGAGTCCCAAAATTCCCTTAGGTTCAAGATCAGCCTTCAACTGAATGTGAGGAAAATGGTATGAATTTTAAATATAATGTCTTATTTTGATGTTGTTTTCAAGTATATTCCATTAAGAAGGTCATATTGGATGAAATAAATAATGGGATCTCTTCGCAAATTTAGTGGAATGGGGGTGTCATTTTATTAGAAATACTAGTTCCACTTTTATTTGAAGGTGGAGGAGGTATTATGAGATGAAACAAGGAATATAATTCAACACATATGTTCATAAATTGCTCCCATACGAGGAGCATCCACTATAGGTCATTATTATGGGTTGACATGTCTTTATAATTCTATTTTGTTATGCGTAATTTTTTTTGGATAATCTATTAGAACACATAGAAATATAATTACTGGATGTTCAATATTTTACCACGCAAATCCAGGATCCGGCCAAAACCGGTCCCAAAAAATATTATTAAGCAAAAGAAACGAAAGAGTTAGGAGACAAAAGGGGTATTACATAACCGAGAGTGCAAAACACCACACATATCCGCCTCCACCAGCGAAGAGCAATACGCAGGAATCGTGAACGACCATAGCATGTATGCCGCCATGATTGCCTTCTTGGACAGAGCATCGGCCACCTGATTGACCTCTCGATAAGCATGCGAAACAATCAGATTTATTCGACTAACCTGTTTGAGACAATCAACCCACATTGGGAGTATTCGCCAAGGCACATTCCGCGTTCGTGTTTGTAATGCTTGGACCGCAAGCTGGGAATCTGATTCAATCCATATCATGTTCCAATTATAGAAAACCGCATACCTGATCGCATGAACAATCGCCCATAATTCAGCTTCAAAAGCAACCCCAACGCCAGTGAAGTGATAAAAACATCCTTTCACAAAGCCACGATACGTACGAAAAACACCACCACACCCCGATGGGCCTGGTGTACCGGAAGCAGCCCCATCCACATTAACTTTAAGCCACGGACTGATCGGAGGAATCCAGCGAATATACCTACACATTTTCGGTTTCCGCGGCTGCCCAGAAACCCCAAGTGCGCGCATAATCTGCAGGTCGGAAACAGTGTTGGACATCACCCCGGATTGGATCCTTGAGGTAGCAAAAATCTCCTGATGCATCGCCATCATGCCATCCCGAATTGGCACCTTCCTGCCTTCAAAAGCTGCAGCATTACGAGCTGCCCAAATGGCTGCAACAACAGCCGCACCGGCCACAAGCAGGAAATTCTGCACTTGCTCACTACAGCAGAAAACGGACAGCCCTTCTAGGAGTTCTAACACCGTTGTCCAGTGCACCTGTAGCCCAAACAAAGCACCAATATAATCCCACAACCGCCTGGCATAATCACACTCCACAAACAGGTGTTGAACATCTTCCTCAGCGCACATGCATAAGTAACAAGCAGATGCAAAAGAAAATCCAGACCGTTTAAGCTGGTAATGAGTGGGGATTCGATTCCTCCAAATCCTCCATATAGTAAGGAAGCGAGAGGGCCTAATGAAAGAGGACCTGTATTTCTTGAGCCATGCCGGAGGGTTACAAGAGCCCCCACATGCTAGCTGATAGTACTCCCGACTGGTAAATTGCCCATTCCTATTGTGCTGCCATATCAATGTGTCAGAGTCCATGAAAGTATACTCCTGAAGATCCAGCTCCACCTGAGGAGGTATCATATTGTCAAAAAGATGTTTATTAGAGATAAATTCTGCAATGGAGAAATGTCCAACACCAGGGGGTATGTCCATAATGTCTTGGAGTGGCCTGTCAAGCCAGTTTGTGGTCCAACAATTGAGATTAGAACCACGACAAACCAACCATTTCGTGTCATTCATAATCTGCATAAAAGAACATTTGATAGCAGCCCAAACAGATGAAGCAAGGTAGTATTTGTAACCATTCAATAGCCTGTCTCTAAAACGGTTACTTAAGAAATCGCCAGAAAATTCTTTGGATATTAGACCCCAGGTGAACTTCCCAATGAGCCCATCATTAAAGTTCCGGAGGTCTTTGATCCCAAGACCCCCAAAATCGACAGGCTTGATGCAATCCTTCCAGGCAACAGTAATAAGTTTGCGCTCATGGATTGACCCTGTCCAGATAAAATTCCTTATCAAACTTTGCAACTCTTTAATGAGACCCATGGGCCACCGATATAAGGAGAAAGAGTAAACACATTTAGATGTTATCACTGAGTTGACAAGACAGATCCTCCCAGCCATGGACATCGCCTTCCCTTTCCAGCTAGCAAGATGGTTCAGAATACCAGAATGAATCCCTTCCAAATACTGCCTCTTCACCCTTCCCCAGAATAAGGGAACGCCAAGATATTGGAAAGGGATGGATGCTTTTTTAACCCCAAGAGATCTAACAATCCTGCTCTGCCTCCCATTTGTAACACCCCTGCCAAAAACAATGAAGGATTTATCCCAGCTGATCGCTTGACCAGCCACTTACTCATAATGCTGGAAAAGGGCCTTAATAGAAGAGATAGTCTTCCTAAAGGCCTGCCCAAACAACATAATATCATCAGCATACAACAAGTGAGATGGAGAAAAATCATTCATTCCGGCCCGAATGCGCTGGTACATGACCATATGTGCCAGATCATTAATACATCTGCTAAGGTAATCCTCAGCAAGAGCAAACAAAAGACCCGATAGTGGGTCCCCCTGTCGCACACCTCTGGTACACTGAAAGAAACCCCTGGGTGTTCCATTAACCAAAATGGATAGCCTGGATGAGCAGAGAATGGTGTTAATCAATTTGATGAAGTCATTTGAGAAGCCATATCTTTTAAGGACTTCCAAAATAAAGCTCCATTTAAGTGTGTCAAAGGCCTTCGAGATATCAATCTTCAAAGCAAAGTTTCCTGCTTTCACCTTCCTTCTCATGAGATTGACACTTTCCGAGGCAGTGACAAGGCACTCTTGAATATTCCTTCCAGGAACAAATCCAAATTGATTTTCAGTAATCAAGCCACCAACCACTCGACCCAGCCTAGTCATAAGGATCTTGCTGATCAGCTTAGGGATAGTATTTCCCATAGCCACTGGCCTAAAGTCTCTAATGTCAAGAGCACTGTCTTTCTTAGGTAGTAAGGCAATAAAGCATGAGTTCATCCCATATGGAAAGTAAAAGTGAGTAAAGAAATCCTTGATGGCCAGCATGAGATCATCCTGCACAACATCCCAGAAAGACACAAAAAATTTATTCGTAAACCCATCAGGACCAGGGGCACTATCAATATTTAGTGAGAGAAGAGCTGTTCTAATTTCCTCCTTGGAAGGGGGCATGACAAGAAGCTCGTTGTCATGATCTTCAATGCACGAGTTGATATTTCCCACCATTTTGTGAGTATTATCCTGTCCATTATCAGAATACAGCCCTTTGAAATGCTCCACAACTGCCAAAGCAATCTCATTTTCAGAAGTGAAGATCTGGCCATTGACTCTGATTGCTTTCTCCCTTTGCCATGCTCTTTTCTCCCGGTGCAGCCTATTAAAAAACTTCGAGTTCCTTTCTCCATCCCTTAACCATCTAAATTTACCCCTCAATATGATCTGTTAAGGTCACAGAAGAGGCATAAATGAATTTCATAAAAGTAACTATATGAAAAAGTAAGAGTAATTTGGAAGGATTCCCTTTGTAGTTCTGAAAAAAATGGATAAATAAGAGTAAATTTTACACAAGTAAGAGTAATATCATTAGATTTCTAGATGCATCAGCTGTAAAATAGAAGGAAGAGTTGATGTGGTGGATGTCTTGGACCGAGTAGAGGGATGATATTGAAGATTGGAATTTAGATAGATTATTCTCCATAGAGATTAGAAGATATGGAAACAAGTTAAACCATTTTATCTCTATTATATTTCGAAGGGAAAAATTATTTTCTAATTTTACTATTATTATTAGTAGAATCTTCGATTCCTTTAATAAAATAAAAACATCATTCCTTCCATAGAGTAGGATTAAGTACAATCCATATAAAACAACTTTTTTTACTTTTTTCTTTGATTATTTAAATATTTTCCTTGTATAATTTATTTTATGGTAACGTTTGTGTGCATTGTAGTGGAGTGAATTAGGTGAGATTTTTCTTTTATGTTTTAGTACATCGAAGAAATGGGTTTATTTTGGTGTATAAGTTATATATATTTTTCTTTCATATATGTTCTAGGTGTAACATTATAGCTAACAACATGTTTACTAAATCTAATAAGTGATATTAGAGCAATTAGTTTCAAGGGTTTAGAGTATAATTATATATTTTCCATGTTTTTTAGAGTATTTTTTAATAAAATTATTCTAATATCATCATTATAGTATATTTTTTAATAAATATATAATACCTATTATGTGTTTTAGAATTTATTTGGAGTTCATTAATTAATAGAAGAAATGATGTTGGAAGAAGGTAATTTATAGGTAGATAAATTTGATGGAATGTATTATAGATTATAGAGTATACTGATAAAAAAATTATATTATATAACTATGTTGATATCTTTTTGATAGGTATCAATCTAAAATTGATGAAGAAGGAATAATGGGAATGTATGGATAAATTTTTTTGGGGGTTGATTCAAATTTTATTATCCATGAATGTGGTTTATAACATCCCAGAGGTGAAGATTGTTTTATAACATATAAAGACTCTCACTAACATTTAAGGGATACCAAAAATCATTAATAAGTTGGTCATTTTTCATAGATTATTCAACATGAGGATGTTAGATGGAAAACAAATGGATGATCATATAAATTATGTGAATGTTATTTGATGTTTGTTCGAGTAATTAAAGGTGATATTTTTAGATAAGATATCGAATCTATTATTAGTATCATCAAATTAAAATTATTGTATATGATTATTAACAATGTTAATAAAATTTAAATATAAAAATGGTGTTTATGGGGGTTAGATTTATTTATTGAATAAATAAAATCATCGAAATAAGAACTAGACATTTTTGGAAATGTATATTGGTTATATGGAAGGGAATGTTCTACAACCTAGAAGAGTCCTAATAAATGTAATGGAAGATTAAAGTAGTGTAGGTGTAGCCTAGTGGAAGGAATTCCCATGCATTATAATTTTTTTAAGAATGGTCACTCGAAAAAATATTATAGTGAAAAAGGGTATATTATAAAATACATTCATCTAAGAGAACATTTACAAATATTGTATTAGAAAACATGAAGGAGATTCCACTAAGTGCCACTGTCTCATTTGAGTCATATATTATAGACTCTAGATCTTTATTCATTTCAATATTCAATTAATGAATAATGAGTGGTTATAGTTATATAATATTTTATATGGGGAATTCGTTGGATGATGAATCTATTAAGATTATATAAAAGGGTGATATTCCTATCTCGAGAATGAATGAAATTATTCCATATTTGAAATGAATAAGCCAC
The DNA here is from genome assembly GCA_963277665.1 of Viscum album. NCBI lineage: Eukaryota > Viridiplantae > Streptophyta > Magnoliopsida > Santalales > Viscaceae > Viscum > Viscum album. The sequence continues at coordinate 472,723,412 of OY728132.1, forward strand.
ATACCGAGGATAAAAATAAAATATTATTTTATTCAACTTAATTAATTAGGTTTTTGTATCTTTTTTGTGTATAGATCGTAGATATTTAATAATGGTTCTATGGTGATTGAAAAAATGGGTGAAGGATATAACATTTTACCTCACATGAATTCCAATAGGTGTAGTGCATGTTAGGAAAATATATTCTTACAAGTAATTGAATGGACATCTTAGTTACATAATTGAGAAGGGTATAAAATTCATTGCCACTAAATGAATGTTAAATATCATAATATTAGAGTTTGAGGCATATGAATAATGTATCATTGGAAAGTAGTAGAAACTTCATTAAAAAATCAAACAAAACAGAATTGAATGTTAGAGTGGGAATATATATATTTATGATGTATAACACTGATTCGTTATCACATAGGTTTACTATTCCATGTATATTTTATTAATGAACTGACATAAAATGTCTGGGTTTTATTTTTCAAAAAAAATTCATGGTATTTAATACTATTGTTTGATAGATATCCTTAGTGGGAAATATGGCCAGATAAAGACTGAAGTGTTTGAGGTTTGATATTGTTGGGGAGTATGAATGTAGGGAGCTCTAAATGTTCTTCTAATTAAAATGAATATAGTTTTATAATACCACACATGGAACTCTAAAACATAATATAGAAATCAAGAGGGTGAACTAGATGCCATTAGAGAATCTGAGAGGTATGAGTATTTATAGGGTATTCCCCATGGTGATTTGGGTGGATGCATTGAATTGTGTCACCTATTTAGTTAATAGAAGTCCATCATCTCAATTGGTGTAAGAACTTTTAGAACATTGTTGGTTTGAAAAAACTTCTAACTTATTCATCTAGAAGTCTTATATTTAGTCAGTTACATCCATATTTATACTAATGAACAAGACAAATTTTGAGGCTCATACTTGGGCATGTTAATTTACTGGATATCAAAATTAATAATTTGATTTTTCATTATAGGATAATAACTCTTGGAAGGTTGTTAGAAGTCACAATGCAATCTTTAATGAATATATTTTGTCGAACATTCATAACAAAATAATGAATTATGATGAGATAATAGCATCATTGAGAGTTTATTTTAAATTTATAGATGTAGATAAGTTAAATTTTTTTGGAATGGTCTTTGAATTATGTTTGTTCCGAAAATAGAAGACATTCCAGATGAAATTCTAGAAGAAGGTTAGGTTAAAATGGTGTTTTTGGGGAAAAAAAGTATTAGAAATTTTAGGGAATGTGGATGCTCGTGTAAAATATTTGAATGATAAATCACTAAAATAAGTAGTTTTTGAAGTATTATATAATCAGGTTCAACAATAGAGATCTATCGGGATATATTACTATGTTTAAATATATACAATTAGCATGCACTATTTCCTACTCAAGAATGGTAGTGAACCTAAGTGTTTGAAAGAGGATATGAATCTAAAACACTTGAATTAGTGGGAGATTTCTATGTGTGATGAAATTTATTCCTTACAAGTTTCTAGAACATGGGAGCTAATAGATAGACATGTTATGAAGAAAATTCATTAGAATAAATGTGTTTATTTTTTTAAGGAGAAAACATATAGTAGACAATGGTTCAAGGAAATTCATATCCTGAGGGGGTTTCAACACTGAAAGGAGTATATTTTTTGAGACATTTTCGACGGTAGTTAAACACTAAATAATTTAAATGGAATATATAATGATTTCCCAAGAAGGATTATATTTGTATTAGTTAGACATAAATAACACTAAATTCAAAAAAATTGCTTAATAAATATACATAGTGTAACTTGGTGATTTCGTGGAAAATCAGAAATGGTATCTTGGGTAAAAGAAAAATCATATCCCGAATGGATTAAAACAAACACCAACATAGTGGATATTGAAGTAAAATTTCCTTATAGAAGAAATTAATTTTATATAATAAGATATATTTAATTTATAATATATAAAGTAATTTGATAATGGATGATTAATCATAATTATTTCTATGTTGATGAATTTCTTATAATCATCCTAATAATGTAAATAATCTACGAGTTATTAGTTTAACTGTTTAAAATTTTCCTAATGAAGGATCACATTCCAGAAAAATAGATGTTATATGTGTGTATTTACGGTAACATATGTAATATAACATTGTTCATAACTCCATATTAATATATCTAGAATATTTTGGAGAATTTCAAAATGAATGAATGAAAATCTATCACCACTCCCAACTAAAAACATTTAAACTTGAGAAAAGAGAAGAAACCAAGAAAAGAAGTTAATTTCCAGTATTTGGAAAATATTCCTTATATATTAACAGTCATAATCTTGATGTATTACATGATATTTATAAAAAAAATAATTTATAAAACTATTGGTATTAATTTTTAGATTCATTAAAAATTATAAATGTGAACATTAGGATGGAGTGTAATTGATATTCTAGTATTTCGATGGTTTTAAACCAATTTAATTATTTTTTATAGATAAATATTTTTAAGGAATTTTAGATTCAGATTTTGAAGGGGATACAGACATATATAAGGGTACCATGAGCTATGCATTCAGTTTCAGAGAAAAAAATGCAATCCAGATATAAAAACTTCAACCAATAGTTTACCTTTCATAAAAGGAAGCATAGAATTTTACATTTATTAATGCTGGGTAGATGTTTATTTTGATGAATTGGTTTTTGGATGATCTCATTAGAATAAAGTTAGTTGGAAAATTTTTCTATGATTCAAGATTTTATATTCAATTGGTTGGGAATGTAAAATTTCATTCCAAGTTGAATCATATTTAGTGTAATTATTACTTCCTCAGAATTAGTTAAAGGATAAAACACTAGATATCTAGAAGGTAGATAAATATTAAAACCTAATAGATATGATTACTAAAGATATATATTAGGATGTCTTTAGGGATTGCTACATCTTAGTTTGGTTGGGTTAACTATAAGCATAGTAGGAAAAAAATATATGTTTAAATGAGTTTTAAGGAAAAAGGTACGGTTGGTAGATACCAATGGAGAGATTTTTTGTTATAAATATATTATATTTCCAAATTTGGAGAATATTTTTTTTCCATGTGGAAAATTTTTAAAAAATAATACATTAAATCTTATAGAAGGATATGATCTAGAAGACTAATTTCAATTTACATATAGAGATGATTCTGTGGTAGTGACAATGTATATAAGTACCTCATGGAATAATATAATTGGGTCTATGAGGGTTGTAAATGAACTGTGTAAAAATTTATCTAGGAATTCCTAGAATTAATTCTAAATAATTCCCATGGTGGTTTTGTATAAAATTGATATATAAGGGTAAATTCTCTAACTATGATAGTAAACATGTGAGTGACATTAAAGTTCATACCATTTACTTGAAGGATGAATTGTGGTGGTAAAGTTCTTTGACAATGCAGAAGGACAACCATGGAGATCAGAAATTAACTAGAATATTCATTTTGTAGATAAGTATACATTGAAACCAACTACAACAATTGGGCCTACTACATTTAGTAGGGTGAAATAATTAATTGAATAAACACCCACAATAAAAATATCTCAAAATCCCTTTAATAAGTCAAATCCACATTCCCCTCATTGAATAAGACCATGTCTAATCTTTTTGAAATTGTTTTTGTTCTTTTTTTATTTTTTTTATTTCAATCATTGACTTATGGATGTTATAGTATTATAAAGTTCATGTATGTTACAACAAAGTAACTTAGGTGCAGTTTGGAATCTCATTTCTAATATATTGATGACATTGATTAGTTTTTATTTGGTGGTTCTATAATTTTTTCTATTGTATAGGTATTGGGAGTTAATTTATGGTTATCAATATATTTTTTAGATTCAAAATTATTACAGTTGTTGTATTACATTGAGGAGAGAGTTACATGATTTTGGTAGGATAAAGAATCTAAAATGGTTCTATATAGGGATACCAAAACAGGGTTTAAGAATAGAATTCATATATATGAAAGCTTCTTGATCTTGGTATTAAGGGCCTCATGCAGATAATAGGTCATTATCTAGGATGTCAAGATGTGGAGATAATTCGGGGTCTTAGTGAAAATAATAATCATAGATACCTCATGGTTCAAGTCACAAGGCGAATTAGGGATAATAGTCATATGTTCACAAATCCATGGTAACCAAGGAATATGATTAGGACAATGTTTCAATTAACAATGTGCGGGGCCCTTGGTTTTTGACCCATAAATTTTAATATTTTTTTGTTTGATATATGGTAATATCAATCATTTATATACTATTATGTGATTTTTTTGTGTTTGGTGATGTTGTTTTTACCAGGTATGTTTACCCTTTATATTCCACTGAGAAATATGTTGGATCATATTCAGATATTACCAATGTGTCTTGTAGTGGTTCTGGTCTATAGCCACATGCGATTTTTTTTTGTTTTAGATATTGATAATATTGATGTTATCGTTGTGATGTATTAGATAACATACTTCTATGATTGAATCTATTACTACTAAAAGTGGGAATTATTCACATCTTTATCGATGATGGAGTATATTATTATGGGGTAATGGGATGTGGTGGTAGGCATAGTCATACACAGGCTTAATCAGAAAGAGTCTATTATAATATAGGTTAGTGTTATGGTTTGTATAGTGAATCAGGAAATGATTTAATTAATTTTTTTAGTGTTAGAATATTTATAATATGTGTTTCTGTATGATTTACTAGATTTTCCTCTTGATATGTGGATCATGTTAATGATTGATATCATTTTGATTGAAAAACCTATATTGAAATTTTTTTATCACATGGAACCAACCATGTTAAGAGAGATGAATGTGAAACTCAAGGACCTTCAGGTGAAGGTTTTTATTCACTCGAGTACTTCTCCTTACGATGCTTCTATTTTTTTCTCTATGATGGAAGATAATGGCCTAATAAGGTATGTAGATTATTTAAATATTAATCATGTCATGGTAAATAATAACTATTTTTACCTCAAATAAATGAATTTTTGATCAATTTTGGGAATCCTAATGGTTTTACATGATTCACCTATGACTACAAAATCATCAGGTATGGTTCAAGGTAGAGGATATATCAAAGATTGGGTTTTAAAAATGGTATCATTTATATTATCATTTTGTGATTCTATTTGGATTTAAAAATTTGTCAATGTTATCCATGACTTTCATGAATTAGATTTTCTACCTCTATTTGGAATCCTACATCATGATGTTAATTGATGATATTTTGGAATATTGTATGACTGAATAGTTAATGGAAAGAAAGATGAAAATTTATTGGGTATACATTGAGCACATTGGAATTATTCTATGTAATCAATGTGACACCTTTTGATTAAAGAGATTTACTCTATCAGTCATATAATATATGATGTAGTAATATTGATTTATATAGAACACATGGATTCATTTTTTTCTTGGGAATGATCCTTGAATGTGTTTAGTATTAATATTTCTACTGGATAGTTTGGATATTGTATTTATTTCATTCAGAACTTATCATTCTTTTATAAAACTATGTTGAAAAAAATTCTGAAATACTGAAATTTTGGCTACACTATATTTTATCATTCAAGAATTTGTAGTAAGAAACCTAGAATATTGGGGAGTGATCATGAGTTTTAAGTATTTTATGCAACATGTTTGCTATAGAGGGTAGATATTGAAACATAGTGAATGATGTATATTCAAAGTAAATTATGTTTTGTTGTAGTGTCCTAGTTGGTGGAGTTTGGTTCCACTCTAGTTTTGGCATCCTTTTTAAGTGTGGAGTATGGGGTACAATATAATACTTGAGCTCTCCAACATAGAGGGTGCTGCTATGGTCTATGGACACAAGTGGTGGATTTTGTTTGGTTATTACTATTTGTACACCCTTATAGTTTAATGGTGAGATGTAGCTTAGAATTTACCTAAAAACAATGGGGATGTAGTATGGAAGGAAGGTTGTGGAATGGCCTCACCACGGGAAAAGATGATCGGGGAACTCCATGCATTGTGGTTTCCATAGGGAAGTTGATTGGGGTTTACTACGGTGTAGAAGGTTTTCTGTTGGGTTATTTTTAGGGTTTTCAATTTTTTCCCTCAAGCTACACCATTTTATTATATTTTATATACTGATACCCTCCTATAAACCTTCACATCTTCCAATTTTATCTCTCAATATGTATGCACTCAAGAGAGTATTTCAAAGGCCTACAATTTTTTATTATATTCATCCCCATGTGTTAAGAGATTCATTTTTGATTCTTCGACATCATATTTGAGGTAGGCGTATCAATACAAAGTTTTCAGTTCATGAATAAATTTATATTCATATTAAATTCCATGATTGTTGTTATAAAAGGACATATTTGATATTAACGTGGATTTTATTCATGAAAATAATGTTTTAATGATATTTATTTAAAATTATTTTGGACACACTATGTGTGGATGTGATTACATAATAGTGCATTATCATTAAAAATGGGGTTTTGATCAAGGAAGAAAAGAATATTCACTGGAAAATGTGATTTGTAAATTTATGGAAAAACTTTAAAATGTTTTTTTCCATGTATGACACATTAAGGACCTGGGGTGTGTTAAAATATGAACATGTATCTTTAGAATGTTTAATTATATTAGTGGTTATGTGATATTGATATAACATTATGAGACTCAAAATCAGTTGAATAAAAATTATGCATGGAGTAGACTTCATTTAACTATAATGCATATAATTATAGTTTAGGCCCCATATATATTGCATTGTCATTTATTCTTGGTTTTACACATGATGGTTTATTAAATTATTGGATTGATGTATTTTTTTCTAATTGTTAATCCAGAGATGGATTTTTATTCACATTATTTCTTATATAGATTTTACATATTTTTTGTTTTGAGAATCTGAATGTTTTTCATGAAAGAATAATGGATGTTTTGTTTAAAAAAATTTTATGATATGGAAATACATTATAAATTGGTTTTGTTTTAATAACCGAACTAAATTCTTCATGATATTAAACATTGTATAGATTAATTAGTGAAATCATACTAGGGTTTTTGATCAAATCTTTATATTTATTTTTGGTATTTATAAATGTTTTTTAGGACACAAGTTAAGTGAATGGAATTATGTAGTTCATTGGCTTCTCTTAGGTGTCTTCATCTTCATAGTGTGATGGTTTAGTGGTGATGAGCGATCAAATTGAGATTTTCTCTCTGTACTATCTTATTTCAGTTTCAATTTTATCCATTAGGGCTTGAATTTATTTGTTTCATGGATAGGTACCCTTTCTTCATCTATTTACTCAGTTGTTTTTCTATGTCCTAGTTATACAAGAGACATGCTCGGTTGTTTTGATGATTCACAATGAGTGGAAGACTATATTTTGATACTTTTATAGTTACCCCATGTTGGTTCATTACAAAATGGTATAAGGGGGAATTACTAGATAAATGTTTTATGAACCATCCTAGTTTTGGTTTAGAGTGTTTGGTTGATAGGAGTTAGGACGATCCGAATTTGGATAGAAAGTGTGTGTGGGGGCTGGCCATCTCACTTCCATATATGAAATTGAGTTATTGTGGGTGGTTAGGATTTTTTCCCAAGATTGGGAGTTGGTGTTTGATGATATTTCTATAAACTAGATATAGAATTTATTTTAATAGAAATATTATTTTATATATTTATTTATTCATTCATATGTTCCATTAATTCTTCAAATTCTTATTTTTTAAAGGTATTGATATAGATTCTTAATGTTGGTCTTATGATTTGGAAGTTTTTGACCAAAATTATTAGGGATTTTATTTTTTGTTAATATAAAAATTCCTACTATAAGGTTTCTTAAAAATATAAATGAGAAAGATATGAGAAACTTTCTTCAGGTAAATCCTCTAGTGGACCTTTCTTTGATGGAAGCTATAATCTAAAATATTCAAACTCTGGGTCATGAATTATTGGAAACTAAGGATTAGTGGTTGATCATGTCTTAGAATTTACTAATTATAATCCACTGATATTATGTGTAAGAAATTATCCTAGGAATCTAATAATTTATAGAAAGGCTCTTTAATTTATTAAATACTCCTGAGAACTCTATGGTGGATTATTCCTTATATATGTGTGAGGTACAAAGAAAGAGTGGTGGAACTCTATTGTGTAAGCCTTATAACATGAGTATATTACCTGATCATACTTCAATAATATATTGAATATGAAGTTTTATCATGAAAAATTACATGTGGAAAGGACTTGGTGATTTCTAAACTAAGATTAAGTAGAGAATAAAATTTTGGAGTATTATACCAATTTAATTTAGTTAGAGAACCTAGAACCTGTTCTCGTTACTAATGATTACTTAAAGGATCAAAGGTTCAATATGGATATGAGGGATGATATTTGGTAAATTATGATTATCCTATGAATTGTTTTTTTTGGATTTTGTTGTTAAAGAAGACACACTTGGGGAATATTTAGCTAGGAATTGAGCTGAGGTAGAGCTTTTGTTGCAACATTTATTAGCTAGGGTGTGTCTTCGAGCCAAAAAAGGAAATTCAAGGGTTCTTAGTTTTATTCAGAACCATTTTATATAATGTAATAATTTTGAAAGGAGTTTGTTTTCTATTAGTATGAGGAGCTTATACATACCATTCCTGACAATATAAAGGCTACTAATACTTTTCATCTTGTAGAAAACAAGGCCATATTAGATGTTTTTTTTGAGGATTTCTCAAGAATTTAAGGTTGCATCCACTCCCACAAACGATTCACAGGTTTTATTTCAAATGATTCTAATGGTTGTGGGTATTATATTCATTCCTTGTTGGATGTTCATATGATATATAAATCTTATTGATGAGATATGACTATATTCCATTACGCAGTATATTATTTATTAGAGGAATTGTGGCATAGTTGACTAATTTTAGTGGTATTATTTTTATATCATCCTATATGGTACTAGATTTATTTAATATTGGTGTTTCTAATTATTTTATATCGTAGAATTTGGTTGACATTTTGGGATTCTATTATAATATTATAAATTTTTTTAATCTTTCCATGCCCTTGAGAGGGAGATTTGAGCAAGGTTTTAAATGCCACACATGTCAGGTGATGATAGATGACTTAGAAGTGGTGTGGGAATTATTAGTTCTTAATCATGATATAATTTACCCAAATATTGTCATGGATTATATTATTATCATAATGGACCAGGTAAACTATTATCAGCATCATGTTCAATTATTATATCCCGATAGAGTCTCCCATTTCTTTCAGGGTAAGTGGGATTCTAGTTCTAGGATAACATGGAATATTATTCCTCAAAATATGTTAATATCATGAAAGTTATTAGTTATTTTCTTTTATTAAGTTGACTATTACTTTTTTGGTCCATTGACCATAGTGGTTAGTGTATACCTCAAGGTATTTGCTAATGAATTCTCTAAGTTACCACCATATATAGGTGTCGAGTTCACTATTGAACTGCTCCCTGGTATGAAACCCATTTCAATTACATCTAATCCCAAGGAACTTGTTATGTTGAAGGAACATTAATTAAAACATTATGACTTGTGGATAATGTATTTATTCATCCCATAATGTTAGATTCCGATTATAATTTTCTATTTATAAATAATGTTGACATAAACCTCGTAATTTTAATTTACTATAAAAAATCAAAACTAGGCTATCATTAAGAACTTGTATCATTTTCTATGATTTGATGATCTTATTAATCAACTCAATCGGGATTATGGGTTTTATATGATTGGATTATGGTCGAGATAACATCAATTGAGATCCCCTGAATAGGATATACATAAGATGGCATTTAAAATCTAGTATGGAAATTTCTTGTTTCTGGCACTTCCATTCAGTCTCAATAATGGATATGTAGTGTTTATGGAACTGATGAAATGAATATTTCACTAGTTCATGGAAACGTTTTTGGTCATGTTTGGGAATGTTATTTTGGTGTGCTCCATGTCATAGTAGGAGAAAAAATATCAATTAGATATTCTCCTTAAAACCTTGAGAGAACATTGTATGTATGGGAAGCCTTCCGTGAGTTTTGGATCCAAGAAGTAAAATTTTATAGGAATGTTATATCTGAGAGAGGATTCTCAGTAGATCATTAAATTGTAGAAGTAGGAATGTCTAAGGAACATTTCATAAATATTTTTTAGATACAATGTTTCTTGGATTTGGTTTATTATAGTTTAGTGTTTGTTTGGGACTTCTCCTTGATTTCACATCCAATGAAACATTTGAATCCTAAGGGTGAAATGTTTGATTAGAATGACATGTTTCAAATAACTATTTCTGAAAAAAGTTATGTTTAATTCAACTCTATTTTTTATTCTTCTATAAATGAGTTTGGGAGATTATGTGTTCTTTGATTCATTAGGTGCAGGATTGGGTTGTGTCATGATTCAGGGGAAGCAGCTTGTGGACTATGTCTCTCACAAGTTACTCTCTCATGAGAATAACTACACTACCCATGATCTTGATTTGGTATTGGTTATGTATGCACACAAAATCTATCATCAATATCTCTTTGGGGAGTAGTTTATGTTATATTATATACATAAAATCCTAAAGTATATTGTTTACTCAGAGGGACATGAATTTTTGAATGATTCACTAGTTTGAGTATATATATATATATATTATTTTGATATTACAAACAGTCATGTGAATGGTAACATGGTCACTGATGCATTAGGTAGGAAATTACTGACTCAGGGCATAAAGGAATTAGTGGATGAGTGGTCTATGATGTGTTTTTGTTTTCTGAGATAGGCTTTAGAGTGGAAGATATTGGTGCATAGGTGTTGTTATCTTTAGTGAAGGATAAACCATCAGTCACTGAGTGGTTTCGTCTTGATAATGTTTTATACACTGATTTTCAGTGCTTAAGTAAAATCTTAAATGGTGGGGGAAACCTTTGGTGAGTGGTCTCAGCTTCCAATTGGTGATTTCTATTTCTAAGGAAGGTTGGACATTATGACTTCTCTATGGTGGTAATTGATGGATGATGATCACCAATATTTCTGGTCTATACACCCTATTACTATGAAGATTAATAATGATGTTATATTTTTGTATTGGTGGAAGGGTATGGGATGATTGATTTCACCTTTCATGTCATGGTACCTAAATTGATAGAGAATTACGGTGGGGCACAAAATACATTCTGGTTTGTGTTATCCTTTACCCATACCAGTATGGAAGTGGGAAAATATTTCTTCGGACGCCTTCATCATTTTCACATTTAATTATACTATGATTTATGGAATCTTGGTGATTATTGATTGACTTATGAAATCATCTCATTTTCTACCCATCAATTAGATAATGAATGTGGAAGGACATGGAACATTTTTGTCAAAGAGGCTACGAGACATCACGTGGTTCCCTATGTGATTATTTTTTAATGGGACATAGGGTTCAATTATATTTTTTGTATAGGCTTCAAATATGTGGTGGGTTCTTAGGTGAATATGATCATGGAATATCTTCAATAAATAAATGGGTAAATTAAGAGATCTATTTATGTTCTTGAGGATATGATCTGGGCAAGTGGGATTGATTTTAGATGTTATTGGGAAAATTATTTACCTATGGTCATATTTTCCTTTAAAATAGTGAAATGGATACTATTAATATAGAAACATTCAAAGAATTTTATGGGTATGAATGTAGATCATCATTATAATAGTAATCTTTGGGATAATAGATTTTTATTGGACAGATCTGTTTCTATAACAAAATGAAAAATGTGGAATTGCCCAAGAATGTATTTTTCATGGAATATATTTATCATAAATCCTATATATATCATTAAGTGTGGATGCTAGTGTTTGAGTATATTTATCGATGTTTTTTAGAGTTTCAATACTCCTAGGGAACCATCGATTGGGAATATACTAAAAGTTGGAACTAAAGAGTATTATACCCATTGAGATATTTGAATGAATTGGAATGATGGCATATAAATTTTACATTCCATATTATATGAAATCAATTCATGATGTGATTTATGTTTTCTAGCTAAGGAGCTATCAACCTAATCCTTCCCATGCAGTTGAATGAGAGGATTTTGATTTTGATCCCAACACAACTGTGTCGAGAAATTGAGTAATATTATCGATCTCCAAGATAAGGTACTATGATATAAAACAATTCCCCTCGTCTATGTATAATGGTAGTTTAAACTAGATAATCATGAGATGTGGGAGTGGTAATTGTTTATAAGATTGTAGTGGACATGTATTTTTGTGAGTATAGAATCATTATGACTTTCAAGGGATAAAAATAATTTATGGTGAGAGAATTGTGACACCGTCCATGTTTTGTTACAATAAATTTTAATGTTCAAGAGTATGTAGTATGAATCCCATACTTTTTAGAGTTTTTCTTGATTTTACTCATTTTTTTGGAGGTTAGAGTTTGCAGTGCATTGGAGGCATGCTATGGTGTGGGGAAGTCCAGATAAAACCCTAGATTTTCATACATTAACCATAAATCAATTTTTAGAACAGTTACTACATTACACAAATTCAATCAAAAAGACCATATTTTTTAGTTACATTAGAAACATGAAAAGATAAACACCAGTACATAAGTGAACTACATTATATCCCACATGGTTTTTCATTACCATCACCCTTCTTAGACACATCATACATAATAAATATCTTCATTACCTATGGAATGGATACATAAAAAAGGGGTGAGATTAGATTCTCATCTTGGGTAAAAAAAGGGGAGATATGTAAGCATAAACATGATAATAAGAGTGTGAGATGGTGATCATGACATTATAAGATCATACCATGTATATCAATTATTATAAAAATGAATAATGGAATAAACATTACTAGTTTATGAGAAATGAATTATATTGTAATCAAGAGCATATTCTATGAGTAAATAACATTGGATAATGAAATTGAATTGTGGAAGACACATAGACATGTAATATCATTCCCAATATGTCATGTTGTAGTGCGAAAACATAACATTTCTCTTTATATGGACTACCCCTACTTGGTGCGACACACCACCAACCCTATTCGTATGCCATTCCTTGTAAGGGATCAGGTTTCCTCATATTCCCATAGTGGACCAGGTTTCCCCATATTCCATAGTCGTTCAATCCCATCAGCAATAATCCCATCATTATCTCCTGATATTTTAATTTTTACCCAAATTATTAGAGGGAGATATAGGTCCCTCCCATCTCTTATTTAAATCATATATACATGTTCCCCAAAATAAAAAATAATCATTTCATAACCAATTAACTGAAATGGTTTTTATAAACATGTAAAAATATAGTAAAATGTGTAAAAGACAAGTTTCATAATAATTTCATCCAATTGTAATCCGGGGAAATAGTCATGTTTTAAAATCATATAAACCATAAATGAATAATGGGTTTTATGAAAATCATGTCATCAAAACATAAACCATTCAAAGACTGAATATGAATAGAACGATTGGATAATTTCACCATAAATGAATGAGTAATAACAATTTATTTTATCTTATATTTAGAATTACTTAGGAATATATTTGTAAAAACATTTATTGATGAAATTATATTTTCTTCTTCGAAAAGAACTTTATAAAACATAAAAATTTTAGAAAAACATTTAAAAAAGATTTTAAAACATATAAGGGAAACTTGGAAACCATATTAAAATTTAAAATAATTTTTCTTAAAAAATTATATTAAAAATATTTTTTTTAAAAAAAGTAAAACATTTTTGAAACAATTTTTTTAATTCATGGAATGTGTCTCAAAGAAGGAAGATTGAGATAAAACTAATTTACCAATTCAGTGAATTTTGAAACAAAGACCCCAAAAAAGGGATATCATAAAATGAATATGTAAATAAAAATAAATTTAAGGATAATAATAATAGAATTTATTCTTGGGAAGTATATATATGACACAAAATAAATGAGTTTGGAATAAGTCATAAATCTCACAAAAATAAAAGTGAGACCATAAATCCCTTTACCTTATGTCTTGATTCTTGTAATACTCAATCAAACATCCTATTAAATAAATATAATTTTATTATACATGAATAATATAACCATATTCTTATATATGATACCATATATGGATTTATATTACCCACTTATTAAGACTACCATGATAAGGCTACATTTTGGTTAATATCAGCTTTGTTTTAGGCATTCGTCTAAATTTGTTATATTTATGGTTCTTCGGCTAAAATGATGTTTTTAGGATTCTAAAACTTGATATATATATCATTAATATTCAGTATGTATCTATTTATAATAATTTATTAAATATTGACATATAAAATAAAATACACTGTTCATGGGGGTGGTAGGTCATAAAAACGCATGAAGGTTATTTCCGTTTTCTTATTATATTAAAATTATTAAAATAAATGAAATATATTTACATACATATACACACACCAATTCAAATAGAATTATTATATCATATATATCATATTCAATTATTGAACCCATCCTTAATAAATTCAATTTAGAGTGTGAATGAGTCACATCACTTTGAGGAGGAATTAGTCCACACTCCCCCAAAAGAAAATCTCATTATTACCCAAAATGGAAAAATGAAGGTATATATTATATAATAATTAAAAAATAAAAAAAATAAAAAATATATATATAATATAAAAACATAGTTTCAATCATAATTTTAAACCATGAGTACTGGTAAAAGAAAAATAAACGACATTGATTCATTAGGTGATAGTTCTCCATACATAAGAACGGTAAGTTCGTTACACAATAGATAGAATTGTGTGTAAGTGTAGGTATAAATCTTATAAAAATGTGAAATTATATTTTGGATAATTATTTTATTAAATAATCAAGGAATAATAATATTTTATGTTGTATAATGAAAATAAAAACAAAATATCATGAGGAAGGATGTTACCTCTTCTATGGGTAACTCATTTTGGTTTGCACAAAAAGGGATTCATTGGATGTATATCTGGACAAAGGGAGTATTATAAGATGAATTGAGGGACTATTAATGATATTTATATAAATGTTTCTATGAAAAATTTATTTAGTGGTGTGATTAATTGGAATGGGTGAGTAACTTTTAATATTTTAAGAGGAGTGGCATTCCTGTATAATGTTGGAAAACAGAATTACTACAATGTTTTCTCTATTTAATATCGCCCAAATAATGGCCCAAATCATATAAAATGGAGTATAGTGTCAAAATAAGAAATGAAAATGTCTTTTTTATAAGTTTTTATTTCATTTTTGGAATTATATTTAAGGTTTAGTCCGTTGTTATGCAAATTTTTACTTTATCGTTAAAATTAATTTTAATCAATTTCGGAAATATTTCCCTTGAAAACTAAGTTCATTTTATTTTATTTTATTAATTATTATTATTCCTAATATTTAATATATTTTTACAAATTCTAATCACATTATTAGAAGAAATTAATAATATTTATTCCCATAGAGGGTCGCAACAACATGTTTTTTAATAAAAATGTTTAAATGATTCGAATGTTTCGATATCCAATTTCATTGTGAAATGTCTTACAATGACATAAACAATATTAATTTATGTAAAATTAATATCATTACACTATAAAATAAAATTAAAATATAATTTTACTATATAAATAAATTAGATGAAAAATCACCTTCGAATTAAAATTTAATACTTGTCACTATTCATACAAAGGGATGTTTTTCTGAAAAGAACCCTAAAATTAAACCTAAGATAATTTTAAAATTTTAAAATAGAAAAATATTTTTATTATACCAAATTAAATTTAAAAATACTATCTATAATTATGTTAATTATTATTTACATAAATTCACAAAAAGTAATTTTATTAAAAAAATATTATTTTCAGACATATAATGAATTTGCTAAAAAAATTGTATGTATTATTATAAATAAATTTTATTTATATAAAAATATTATAAATAATATTTAAAAATTAGTTATTAATATTCATACTACTATTATTATTATATATTTTAAAACTATCCCATTTAATTGAATATAATAAAAATTGTAGTTTCGTAGAAACTCAGTGGTGTGTGTACGTATGCCAAGAAGGTGTTTCTTGTATAACAGGATTAAATTGTTATATACAATAAAGAATGATTTATATATTTTAGAATGAAATTAAAGAAATCAAATTAAATCAATTTATTCATAAAAAAGGTTTTATAAAAACTCATTTTGTTACAATATACCCCACTTGAAATGAATTTTTCCCTCAAAATTCATCATTATATTACAATATAATTAGGATACATTTGCCTTATCATATCCACATGTTCCCACACTACTTCATATAATTTTTTATTTCTCTACAAAGTTTTGGAAAGGTGAGTGGTCTTGTTTCCATGAACATTCTCTATATAATCCATAATTTCAAATAGTTGTTCCTCATAAGAAAGATCATAATCTAGCGATCTGACTTCTGAGTTAAGTTAGATTGACGGTTCAGTTATGTACTTCCTTAGATGAGATAAATGGAAAAAATCATGGACATGATATGAATTAGGATTATGTTCCATGTTATGAGATACTATTCTTATAGGATTAAGAATCTTAAAGGGACTGATATACCTAGGGAATAGATTACTATTCTTCCCAAACATAATAAAATTATTCCATGGAGAAATTCATAGAAAAACCTTCTCACTAAGATAAAATTTTTAGTCACGTTAATTGTTATCAGAGTAATTTTTATTCAAAAATTGTGCTTCTTTGATATGTTGTTGAATTGTTCTTACATTCTCTATAATATATTAATCTATCTTTGGTCTCCATATCATTATGTCTTCAACTTAGTCCCAACATGTTGGAGCAATAAATTTATTATCGTATAGGGGTTCATAAAAATCCATATGAATTCTTTAATGAAATTTATTTTTTAAGAAGAATCAACTAAATTAATTTGTTAATCCCATCCACCGTTGGAATCCAAAAAACAAGTTATCAACATATCCTCCAGTGTTTGAATTACTCTTTTTAATTGAACATTCATATTAGGATAATAGTAATTACCGAAAATCAATTGTGTGTCATGTTATTACTAAATATTTAACCAAAACCTTGAGGTTAAACTTATATCATAATTAGATACAAAATAAAGTGGTAATCTATGAAACCTTACCACTTTCATACTGTATATTTTGGAAATTTGATGTAAGGAGAATTGTTCTTTGATATCAAGGATTTAAAACGTCTTAGTAAGCCGATAAACTACCACACATACTATATTAATCCCTTTACGTGTTTTTGGAATTCCAATGAAAAAATACATAGTGATGTTCTCCCATTCCCATTCTGGCATGGGTAATGGATGAAACATCCCCTTAAAATTTTTTCTTTATAACTTAAATCAATAGCATATCAAGCACCGAGATATAAACTCAATGATATCCGTGTTCATACTATCCCACCATTTGTATTCCATCAAATCTCTACGCATCGCCATACTTATAGGATGAATAGAGAATGAATAATAATGTTTTTCCTCTAAAATTACCTCTATAAATCAGGTATGGAATGTACATATACACGGTTCTAGAACATTACCATTTAATCATGATCAAGGTTAAACTCTGGAATATAAATAACCTACTTTTTTTAGCTCTGTATCTTATTTTTGAGCCTCTTTAATATTCACAAGGATACAGGGTTGACCATTAATTTAAGGAAAATAATATTTTTCACCTTCCTTCAAGATTTCAGAATTCAGTATTTGCTAATCCATAAAGATTGGATATTTTGAAATCGTCATCATGGATCATTTAGCATGATCCTTTTGACTAACCGCATTAACCACCTTGTTCACTTTCACAGCGTGGTTATGTATTGGATAATCAAAATAATTTATTAGATCTAACCACCTTCTCTAGAACATTTTGAACTCCTTATATGTGGATATATATTTCAAAATTTTATAATCATTCTATATTCCACATTTTTTCTACTAAATAATTATTCCTCTATATCATTAATATAAATATTACTGCAGCTAACATCAAATCACGAGTTAGGTGATTTTTCACTTGGATCATCAATTATTGGGGGGTATAATCGAAAAACAAGTTTTTATATATATTAAAACATACTAATACCTTGTTGGATACATTATTATAGATTAAAAACCATTATCCACTATAGGGTAATTTAAGAACAAGTTCACTAACTAATCTTCTCATTAGTTCCATGAAATTTTCATCGTAGTCATCTGTCCAAAGGAACATAAAATCCTTCTGAGTTAACTTTGTTAAAGGTTTTTATAATCAGGAGAAATTAATCTAAATCCATCAATAATATTTAAATAATTAATTAAATCTACCGATCATAGTCACCATGGTTGGTCCAGGACAATATTCAATAGGCTTCATCTTTGATGGATCTATTACTATACCATCTCTTGAGAATATGTGACAAAAAAATTAATCCTTTTGAATCCAAATTAACTCTTTATAATTTTTTCATAAAATATCTCCTTTATTGGTCTCTTTTGTAAAATTATAAAGTAGTCTTCGTACTATTTATTTCCATCTTAATAGATAAAAATATAATCTATAATTAATACAACAAGATAATCGAGGTAATATCAAAATAATCTACTAATAAAATCTATAAATATAGTAGAGGAATTTGTAAAACCAAAAGAAATTACTACATATTAATAGTGTCCATACCTTGATTAGAATTTTATCTTGGGTATATACTATTTTTTGACACTAAATTGATTATATCAAGAATGATAGTTAATCTTGGAAATGTATTGAGCTATTCATAGATGAACAAATAAGTCATCAATATGTGGAAGATTATACTTATTATTGATCGTGATCATGTTTAACTCTTGATAATAAATATAGGGTCACATTGATATATATTTGTTATTCTTAAATAAAATAGTTTCATCCCATGTTGGAACACATAGACAAATAAATCCATTACAAAGGTTTTCACGGAGTTTCTCCTTCAGTCCCTACAAATAAATTAGAACCATTCTCTATAGATTATTTGAAATTAGTTTATAACTAGGTATGATTTCTATTATGAACAGAACATAATATTTTAGCGGAAGACTATAAAAATCTTCAAAGAACACATACAAAAATTCCCAAACAATAAGAAAATCATTGATGCCAGTAACTATTGGAGAATTTTGTTACTAGATACCAGTGGTCTTTGAAAACTGGTTTGACTATTTTAGTTCATGCTATCATCTAGGCCACATCAAATTTGAATTTAGATTTTATAGTTGACAGAATCCTAGGACATTCTATTCTTCTGGCATTCTGTAACTTTCAAGAAGTTTCATCCCTCATTAGTTGAAGGCTTGACCATTACATCCTGAATCAAAAGATCATGATACAGGGGTGTCTATGGGACATTCCCATTTTTATTTTGGTGTTACATAGGCCACACTGAATTTTATTTCCCCCATTAATCTCCCTTTGAATCAGGTGCCTCCTATGGGTGGGATTATCATGGGACCTATCAGCGCTAATCCAACGGTTATTCATAAGTATCCAATGGTTGAATATATGTTCTCAAGGTTAAAACGTGATATGAACATTCTGAAGCATTCAGTGATGTTCCATGTTTAGTCTAGTTCTTTGGAACCCCTACCATTTTAGATATAGTAAAGAATGGAGGCTTCAAGTCTATGCAAGGTCCTATTCATCATGATTGTGTCAGGGATGGTGGATTTAATGATGATGTTTGGATCCTTTTGAGAGTTGTAACTCCATTAATATGAATGACCTCCATGATGCCTCTAATAAAAGGGGTGCCACTCATGGGACCAATCCAAGAACGGATTCCCTTAGCCTCAATTCCCACAATCTCTTAAATAGCCACAGTCTCGATGGAGGGACTTCCAGTTGTCCCTCACATGTAGAGTCAAATGGGGAAAGGAAAACCTCAAATGACAATACAGTGAGAGGGTGTGGTAATGGCCTGCACAACCCTAGGAAGAAGAAAGAAAATTAGGAAAACATGGACCCAGGGAGTATTATTGTTTCTAAGAAGCAGAAACCAAAGGGACGTAAAGACTACTCATATCTTCCTAATCCTATAGAGTCTCGGTCATCCAAAAACATAGGTAATACCAATCAACATAATGCCAAATAAGTTGTAGGTGACATGGAGGGTCTCCATTTAGATGGGTATAGGTCCACAGCAAAAGAAATATCTCAGCCTGAGGGTACCTCATATTCTTTGGTTCCTTTTTAAGGAGATGTGTCTATGTTGACCATGGATCAGTAGAGAGAGATCCCTTCTCAGCATGAGGATGCATTCTTGGTGAAGTAGGATACCCTATATCCTAGGATGATATAAGGGATAGTGTCCCACAACGAATCCCAATGACAAGAAGTTGAGGTTCATGACCAGAGTGGGGAGCTACTCATCCACTCCTGTGATGAGTTGTTAGAGGATGTTCTACAGATTAAGCTGATGCAAGAATATGGTTATGAAATGATGGTAATGTTTCTTCATATGGATACATAGTTGGAATAATGTCAGTGGATTGATAATCAAGACTGTATATTGATTAGAGTCTTCAATAAAGGGATAATTAACAAAGAGGAATACTTGCAATATTGGGACTATTTGGCATGCCATTTTGAAGACATTTTGAATGATGATCCTGACTATCAGGTAATTTCATTGGCTTGAAAATTATTTAAGGAGATAGATTACAATAATCTTATTATTTTCATTAATAATTCATTTGTTTTCTTTTCTATTTGATTGGAATTTTATTTTCAGGTTCTCAGTTTCTCTTAATAAGGTTTTATAAAAAATGGTTACTTTTGAGGAAGGATAATCTTCTTCTTTTCATGTTCTTTATATTTTCATTTGAAATCCATATTAATACTCTTAATAAAACCATGATATTTATATGTAACTGTAAACTCCATTTCAACTATTATTGAACAACAAAAATCCATTCAAAGATACTAATGTCTCTTGTAGAAAATTCCCTTTTGATACTTGTATTTAATCCACTAATGAACCTATCAACATTACTTCGGGTTTTCCCAATATTACAAATTCATTCCTCATATGTCTTCTGAAATTATCCTAATAGTTACAAATAGATTAATCATCTTTTCGATTTTACACAAGGAACTAGTTTTATATATTAATATGAAGAACATGAAGAATGAACCTTTTGAAGAATATGTTCCCGAACTCATCCCAATCCATGTATATAATATCATATTTCATTGTCTTATTCTTGATTAGAATCCACCCCTGGCCAGATTTACTAACTAAATGATAAATAATCAGAATAGATTTCTTATTTTCAATACATCGGATAAAAAAATAATATATATTCAATGGTATTTATCCATTATTAAACCAAATTTTATCAAGAGACCCACTCAAAGAAGGTGGATGTTGCATCATAATGGAATCAACAAAATTTTGTTCCCAAAAGTTTCTATTTGGATGATCAGAATGAATCATAGCTTGATAGGAACATATATTATGTCTAAATACTGACACATTAATTAATCTATCACAAATTAGGTTTATCATAGATCAGTCATAGCCATATCATATTTAAAGATTTCATTATGATTTAGGAAGTGTTTTTAAATTCCCAAAGTGTATCCCCCAGGAGTTTCAAACCTGGTGTACAGTAAGGCCCATTATTGTGCACCTGTTCTCGATTCAGTCTAGCATAATAATGTGTTTTCTAGGTTATTACCCCAATGTACATCTATTTAATTGCCACATCCACTTATAGTATCTAGATAAGGATGAATTTTTAGGAAACCAGTCACTCTATCCTTTACCAAAATTTTTAGGAAATTTATTATAATTTTATTATCTGTAAGTTTATCTATAGACATTTTTTCAAGGTTCCCACTAAGTTTTTCAATTCCAGTTTCTAATGATCAACTAAAATTTTACCCTGATACCAACTATATCAACCATCTCTTTTTTATATATTTAAATTACAATATTTTTTTCCAAATATAAAAAACATTACACAAAAAGATTCCCAAATTCCATAATAGTTTATCACTTTGGAAACATGGAAACATAAAAACTGGTACATAAGTGAACTAAATCCCAATAGATTCATCATGATTATAAACCTTCTATGAAAGATCTTATATAATACATATCTTCATAACCTATGGAATGGAAATGAAGAAATTGGTGGGGTTAGATTCTCATTATGGGTAAAGAGGGATATATGTAATCATAAACATGACCATAAGGATGTGAGAATGTGATAATGACATTAGATGATCATACACTTCAAATAAATGATCATAAAAAGTATCATGGAATAAATATTTCCAGTTCATAAGACATGAATCATATGGGAAATAAAGGATAAATCCATGAAATCATAAAATAAGAATTATAAATTCAATTGTTGATGACACATAAACATTTAATATCATTCCCTATAAGTCAATATACATTTCTAAAACATAACATGGAATATCATGGGGACTACACCAACTAGGTGGGACACACCACTATCGCTAGTTGCAGTCCTTTCCTTATAAGGGATCGAGTTTCCCCATCTCCCCTAGTAGATTGGGTTTCCCCATATTCCCATAATATATTTTGTTTCCTGACTTTAAATATTAGTTCATGAAAATAGAATTGAATACCATAATTATCATATGTGATATAAATATTTACCCAATACATTGGAAGAAGATATTGGTCCCACTCATCTCATAATGAAATCATACATACATGTTCCAAAAAGTCATAAACACTCATACCATTAACAGTTAAATAAAATGGAATTCATAAACATGTAATCATAACATAACCTTTGTAAAAAAGATATTTTTCATAATCATTTATTAAAAGAATAAAAAATAAAAAATAATAGGGTTTCATAAGAATATAACCGATGAAGGTTTCATAAAAATCATTCCATCGAAACATAAACCATAAAGAGAAAGAATATGAATGTACTCTTTGGATAATTTCCCTATAAATTTACGAGTGACACCAATGGATATTATAAACCATTGAAAATAATTTGGTTTGATATTTTGAAAACATTTCGTGATTAATATAGATTTTACTTTTTGAAAATAAAATTTTAAAACATTAAACATCTTAAAAAAAATTCTTAGAAAATATATTTGCTAAAATACAAAAGAAGATTTGAAAGGATAAAACATATCTAAAACAAATTTTTCATGAAAATTATCTTAATATATCATCTTTAAAAAAAATTAACTACTTTATTGAAAAAAATTGAAAAAACATATGAAAACAAGTTTTTTGAAATTAATTACATGTACCACAAAGACAAAATATTGAGACAAAACTACATTACCTAGTTGGTAACTTTTGAAACGTAAATCCCATTAAAATAGTGTTTATAAAATGGTTTTTTAAATACACATAAATTTAAGAACAATTATTATAGAACATATTAATGGGAAGCATATACACCTCATAAAGAAAACGAGTGGTGAATAATGATTGAATAACAAAGAAATAAAAGTGTGGCTAGAAATACCCTTACATTATTAATTGACTCTCAATGTACTCATTAAAACACCATGAATAATAAACATATGTTTATTAAACATATAACAAAAAACCATATTCTTATATATAATACCATATTATTATTTTTTTGCCTTTTTATTAACACATCCATATTAAGGTTATGTTTCAGGTAATATCAATATTATTTTTTGCATGTGTATTAATTTGTTATATTTTTTTCCATACATATATCATGATTTCAAGAGTATAAAAAATGATATAAATTTAATTATAATTAAATATATATGTATTTTTAATAATTTATAGATGATATAAGTATAAAATGAAATGAATCATTCATGGAGATGATAAGTCGTACGTACACAAGAACATTGTTTATGTTGACTTATCGTAATTGAAAAAAAGTAAATGAAATATATTTATATATATTTATAATTATTTCCAAAGATTTATTATATAATATAAGTTATATAAGTTAACTTAACCCAAACATAATACATTCCACGTAGATTGTGAAAGAACCACATCGCTTTGAGGAGGTGGTAGTCCACACTTCCCCAAAAGAAATTATTATTTTTACACAAAATGGAATAAAAGAAGGTATATATTATATAATAATTATAGAAGCATATATAAATAATAAATATGATATATATATATATATCATATAAAAATATATTATTAATCAAAATTAGAATACAAGATATATGGTAAAGGAAAAATGAATAATATCATTTCATGAGGTGTTACTTCATCATACACAAGAATGGTAAGTTCATTACCAATTATATAGAAGTGTGTTAAAAGTAGGTATAAACAATAGAATAAAAAATATCAGTATATTTTTTATAATTGGGTTCTTATATAATCATGGAATAAGAATATTTGAGGGTTTAGAGAATAAAAATAAAATAACAGAGCTTATATAATGATGTTACTTCTTATATGGGTAACACCTTTTGGTTTGAACAAAAGGGAATCCTTGGATGTATTTACTACTAGAAGTAGTATTATATGATGAATTTAGGTATTTTTGGAGAATATTTAGGCATATATTTTTTTTATATAATGTCCTTATTGGTTTGAATATTTGGGAGGGAGGACTTTCTTTTTATAGAATAGGAGGAGTTTTATTTAAGTAAATTTTTGAAAAGGGAAATCCACCCACATTGTTTCTTTTGTAATATTTCACCAATAATTTTATAAATATTATCCAAGGTAATATAGGGTTCTAATATGAATATAAATTGGATTTCGGGTAAGTTTCTAGGTCATTTTCAGTAGTAAGTGAATGTTTTAGTCCTTTGTCAAACATATTTTTCTCTTAATCATTTTAATTAATTTTAATAACTTTCAAAAATAATTTTGGTCAAAGAATAATTTGAATGTATATAAATTATTGTGATTCAAAATATATAATCTATTTTTCAGAATCATAATCATTTAATTGGTAGAAATAGATAAAAATTTTGTCATACAGACGAGTCACGAATGCAAATTTTTTTAAGAAAAAATGATTAAATTTTTAGAATGTTTTGAAATAAAATTTCAATATAAAATCAGTTAAAATGAATTAATTGGATTAATTTATGTATTATTAATCTCATCAAACTATAATACCATATTAAAATATAATTCAACTATATAAATAAATTATATGAAAAATTAGTTTTGAATTAAAATTCAATATTTTTACTATTCATCCAAAAAAATGACATTTTATAGAAAAATACCTTAATTCACTTTATGTTTAATTTTTCATTATGAATTCAGAAATTATATTTATTTTATCAAATTGAAATTTTAATATTTTCCAAAATACATTTTTTCACTATTTACAATAGGACATAAAGAGTAGTTCATTTAAGAAAATAGTATTTTCAAACATTTAAATACTTTAGTAAAAAAAATTTATGTATTATTGTAAATATTTTTTATTTAAATAAAAAAATTGTATTAGTATTTAAAAATTAATTATTATTATTCATATTGATATGTTTTAGGACTATGTTATAACTATCTTACAAAAATAATTATAATTATAACATATTATTTAATAGAAACCTACTGTTGCGTGTTATGATATCCAAGATAGTTTGGTTTTTTATGAAGGCTTAACTTGGTATAATGTATAATAATAGTTTTTCATAGTGTAGCTTGTAGTGAAATTAATTACATAAAATTAATTTATTTGAGAGAGAATAATCTTCATCAAAACATGGGGTGTTACAAATTTGGCAATGGTATAAAGTATCAGGATGTGGAGTTTGGTGAATCTACCATTTTTGTCACCCTCTATAGTCTGGGTAAGGGGATTATGTGTAAGGATTGAGAATTGTGGTATAGAGGGTTTGTTGTAGCACATGTTCTAATGGTGTGGTTTTTAGTCAACTATGCCTATTTATATACCACTATGGAATATTGGTGGGTTGTGGCATAACACATGCATCAGAAACTGTAGGACTATGGCATTGAAAGAAGGTTTCAGCATGGAATCGCCCTGGGTAAATATTATCTAGATTCACCATATTTCATGGTTTTCAATGGTCATTTAATAAGAGTTATATGCGGCATGGTAAGGATCTTTGTAGTGTGGTCTAGATGATATGTGGAATGGACACTAGGCCTCTTCATTGAAATCTATTTTAAAGATTATTTATGAATACCCAAACCCTCCTCTAAACCTACACTTATTATAATTTTTTCTATCTAACATTATATACATGAGAGTGTATTATAAATTCCTTCAAACCCTCTTTTTATTTAAATCATCATCAGTCTTTGGGAGAACAACTCAGGGTTATTACTATTCATTCAAGAGGTATTCCTCTCTATACATAGGTTTTAATTCTTTTATAACATAATGTTGTTATCAAATTCCTTATTTTGTGTCAAAAAAATATTTGATAACATGGTATAATTTCTTTAAGAAATATATGTTTTAAATCAATATTCATTAAAATTAGTTTTTTCCTACACTATGTGTTGAAAAAAATGCCTTAATTGTGATTTTTTATTAAAATTGGTGTTTCAAGAATATAAGATGTTCAATTTACCTATAAAAAATTGTTGGTCAGAGTGGAAACTAAAGAGGGGACGGGGTGAATTGAGTTCCAATTAAAAATTTATGTTAAAAATATGCTTGTTTAAAATATCCCAAATTGAATAACAATATAATCTGGAGTGAATTTGTAAAACTATAGTGGTTCAATAAGATTCTCAAAAGATTGATTAGTTCTCAGTTAATCTAATCTGAATATTAATTAACATTTGAAGCTAACCTAATTCTTTATATTACATAAAAACACATGCTATATTAACTATATTTGTAACATTCAAAAAAATTTATATTTCATGTATGTAGCAGCGGAATATTCAATATAGGTTAAAATCAAAATGAATAAGCATGACAGTTTTAAAACAAGAGGTTTAGTCTCAAGCCAAGACTTAGTCCTCTCAAACACATTATATAAATGTTTATCCACACCCAGGATCAAGGTAAAAAATAGTACAAATATTGTCCAGGTGTTAAGACATCTACACAATTCTATGTGAGAAAACAATAACAATAGCGCACAGGCTATCCAGGTCACACTTGACCTCTACCACATTGCATAGTGGTATACACGAGAGTTATGGAAGTTTTCTGTGAGGATAAAAAAATCCTCCAGTTTAGCGCAGGTGATAGTGTGTGTATAAAATATACAGAGTTCACACACTTCTCAAAAGGTAAGTAAAATAATCACAAAAAGATTAGATACTAGTTTAGAATGCTCTAGTGATGTCAAGTGTAGCTCATGACTCATTTGATTGATCAGGGATGTTTCTGAGTCCGTCTCTGTTTTTTGTATGAAAAACAGAGGGTTGTTTTCTTCAAGTTCATTGTAGTTCTTCACTCTTGGGGTATAATTCATCCTATGTTATCTTTTAGAATGAATTGCTTCGTGTATGTCCATTTTTCGTCTAGTATGGTTGTAGCCTTTCATTTCTATGTGTATTCACCACTTTTCAGCACTCTTCTGCCCTTATTTTTCAATCCTTTTTGCATGGAATTTTTCTTTCCTTTTATAGCTTTTAGCTCCAACAATGGGAATGATTACCTTTTCATTGGTACGAGATACAGATCCCTGAAATTCCAACAACCCACATTAATTAATGGTAATTTCATTAAATTAAACAAATATGACCGTTAATATAATTTTAATAAGGCATAAAAGTTTAAGTAGCAGAGTGCTTGTAACGGTCGACTTGTAACCATTACTCCTTCTATCGGTAGCTCTGCTTGTATCGGTATCACATTGTATCAGTAGCACTTTATATATGTAGATCATGGTATCATTAGATCTTTGTATCGATAGCTCTTTGTATCAGTATCTCTTTGTATTGGTAGCTCTTTGGATCAGTAGCTCTTTGTATCACTAGCTCTTTATATCGGTAGCTCTTTGTATCAGTAGATCTTTGTATCAGTGAACTTCATAGAGGTAAACTTTCTTATAACAGTAGACTTACTCTAATGGTAGATCTGGTGTACCAGTGATTAAGTGCATATCGGTGGACTTATGCACACCGGTTGACTTGTTCTCTCGGTTGCTGTCTGTATCAGTCGATGTTGTATTAGTGGAATTCATATCAGTAGCTCATCTATATCGGTAGACTGGATCTATCAGTGACATGTGCTTACTGGTGGACTTATACATACCGGTAGCTCTGTATATCGATGACCTTTTCTTATCGGTGACTATGTCTATCAGTAGACAAATTACTGGTAGGTCTATATCAGTAGCTTTGAGCATATCAGTGCCTTAACACATATCTATTCTATGCAAAACACATCCTGATTGAGTTAAAGTTATTTCAAGGTATAATTAATAGTAATTAATATATAAATGAACATTATTTGGGACTATCAACATATTAAAACATAAGTTATTTTATCAAAATAGGTGAGGTCAAAAACCTCTCAGGTTTTGATAATCATAACTTATTGAATCATAATCTCAAAATAATTAGTAAAATATCAAGGGATTTAATATAAAATTCAATGGTATTAGAGGAAATAATAAAAACAAAGTACCATACATATGTATCTGAGTAATTATAAAGCAAATAATCAGTGGGAATAATGATATTTTCAAATGGAGATTTGAAATGCTAAAATTATTAGCTGTAATATTATATTTCTCATAAGGTCATTTTTGTCAAGACTTCTCATTTGGCCCATTTTTCTCCCCCTTTGTCCTATCATATGATGCAAATCAGTTCTGTTCGGTTCTATTCTCACCCTTTGTGATTAGAAAAAATAAGGAAACAAACACAGAGAAAAGTAAGAGATGGGTAAAATAGAATAAGATCATTTTCATTCCATGGGGTCATAATGATACATAAAAAGAAAAAAATGAAACAAAAGGAATACAAGGATTCATATAAAATGGATAAACCATCAGAAAATCCACCTCATGGATGTCTATTTGAGATTTTCATTTGGGATCCTAGGTAGACTCAGACTGTGGAGATGTAGGTGGGGGATTAGGAACACCAGAAATGATCATATGACGCTGAGCTACTAAGACTATTCCTATTCTATACTGAGTAGCTCTCTGAGTGATCATTGGAGTAAGGCATCAGATGGCTTGGGATGGAGTCATCTGAGCAGGAGAAGTAGTAGAGGAAGAGGTAGGTAAAGATGGAGGTAAAATAATAGGCCTAGCATCAACATGCAAGAATGGAAACAGAAGATTTATAAAATCCATAATGATTCCTCCTCCTCTCTCCATTGTATAAATGAAGTCATCCGTGTTTTCCATAAATTTTTCCAAGGCTTGATTCAGTTCCCTTTGCATTCTTACTTCCTCTAGGAATTCTTGAGTTACTATGGGCAGTTTCAAATTCCCTGACAATAGTTTAAAGTGATTGTTGAGCTGATTCTTGGTGTATCCTCTTTGGAAATAAAAATATACCTTTTCTTTCACATCCTTCTAAGAGGAAGAAGCTTATCTCATATATTATTGGACTATATTAATTATATCTCTAGTGGTAGATACCAATTGGTTCATGGTAGATGAGTCTACAGAGCTACTGGTTCAAGCTGAACCAAGCTCCTCCTTCAACACAACTTGAATCTGATCCAGTTCTATTGAAGGTATGGAGGCAAGAGAACCAATAGAGAAGGTTACTATTTCCTGGAAGTTTTTTGTCAATCCACTGATAATATTTTTCAGTTGAGAATCCTGGGTGCTGACATGATTTTTCATGGAGGTTTTAAATCTCTCAAAGACTGATACCATCTTGCTCACAACACGTTTAACAAAATATAATTCTTTGTCTTCATGGAATTTAGATCTCATATAAGATTCTAAAGAGATAATAGATTTCTATAGAATTTAATCATTATCTATCAGTCGAGATACATAACTCTGACAAGACTTGATTTCAGCCATCATCTGTGCCATATAGGTTGACATATTGCAACCCAGAAAGAGTTCAAAAGACATTTCCATATTTCATATCTCTTCAATAACGAAGTGCTTCAACTCGGCTACTGAAGCACACAAGACTCTTTCAGCACATCCTTTAAGGACTCAATATCATCCCTAATGATCATGTTTTCAGGCACAACTGCAGGTTCCCTCTCCGACACAATACTGGAAACCGAGTCAGCCATAATTGATTAAATTGATGATACCAGGGAACTTTCCATTCTTATTACTTCTTCAACAAAACTGGATTTAATATCTGACTTCAACTTATTCAGATCAACTGTTCAGACCACATCTTCAGATAACAACTCATACTGAATATCATAACTGAATTTTGGTCTATTGAGAGATGCCTCATTATCATAGTCAGGAAAATCTAATCAACAAACCAAAAAACCTGGGTCTTCTGCCCATTCCTCAGTTTCATTAGCTACCGAGACAGTGTCGAGCCTAGTTGGACACTCCCCCTCAACTGGTGCATGCTCCTATATAACAATAGAATTCTCAAAAGGTATTTCTTCCATAGAATAATCCTCTATAATCAACTCCATCTCTGCAACATAAAGAGGCTCCTCTTGATTAGTCACATGTCCTTCAATCTCACCCACTACATCATTAATAGGCATAACTGATCTTCCAATCAATGAACTCAGACTTGAGAAAACAGAAGCAGAGGCTTCAGATTCATTCTCTCTTTCTTCTTTATTGTCAGGGGATGGATGGTCTTCCTCATCAACCGGTGTTTCTTCTTCTAATAATGTTTCCTTTCATGATTATATAATTTCAGAAACATGACTTGGGGGAATGTCTGTATCCCTTCCATTAGCTATAGAAGTGTTCTCTTCATCAGTATCATCACTGTACTTGGGTTATTCTTCATCAGGTCCTAGACCTGGATCCCTCACATCCTTAGGACTAGAAGGATGATCCATAGGATTTTAATTATCTTACAGCTTCTCATCATCACTAAAAAATTCTCTCTTCCAAAGATTCCGATTGATCTTCATGTATTTGCAAAATGTGATTGTGATACAAAAGTTATTCTTTATCACCACCATCTCATCATGAGACTCAGCTACTCCTTTCACCATGATCATAACCGGGATCAACTACGCAAAGAATAAGGTATTTTTTTGGTATAATCATATCCTCTATTTGAGTCATCAATATCCTGCATAAATTCAACTTCACACCATTCCTCACCAAATGAATCAAGTAAATATTCTGGCATTTCAGATTTGGAAAATCCCCTCTCCATAGACTTAGAACATGCTGAATAAATATGAAGAGCAGTCTGTTTTCTCTATTTGTTTCAGAAGCCACTTCCTTTCTAGGTGTGCCATCTACTGTTAACTCTTCCAATGCAGTTTCATACTTAAAAAAGTTTCTTGTAAGTGGTACTGATTTAGAGAAATAACCAAATTCTCCTTCATGTGGTACCTTCACGTATTCAGCCCACTCAATAGATGAAAAAGCTATTTCCTTCTTATTGACAAAAGAAATCATTTGACTCTCAGTTTTTTGATTTCTAAAAACATACAAACTCATAGAACTATTTCACCAGCTTCGGATAGAAGGGGATATTATTGTTTGAGAATAATTCTATCCATTTAGGATCTTCCAAAACATCCAGAACTATCGAATCACTGGACATTATCCATTCTGCGCACAGTTCCTTCTAAACTACTATCTCTCTCAAAGAGAGATACTGATTCATAGGTTTCCTTACTTCACTTCCACTGCTAGACTCGCCTTTGAGACTCTATACATTTTTCTCATCAATCATTGCACTGATCAAAGGTCTCTTAACTCTTTCCATTGTTCAAATTGTGAGACTTAGGGTTCGAGAGAAGGGTTGAGAGGAACGAATTGAAGGTAAAGGGCTTGCGGTGGACCATAAAAAGATAAATTTTTTTTTATCATTTAGGAATCACAAATTAAATAAATAAAACATATTAAGTAAAATATAAATGATAAAAATTCTGGTGGCTAAAACAGAAGTTCAAAACAACGCATACTAACGATGGGGTATACCGGTGAGAATTCCTAACAGTGAGGTTCACTAACGGTGAGGTCCGTACCGGTGAGGAATCTATCAGTGAGGTTTCTAATGGTGAGGTTTCTAACAGTGAGGTTTCTAATGGTAAGGTTTCTAATGGTGAGGTTTCTAACTATGAGGATTCTAACGGTGAGAGTTAAACATCCCTAACTCATTTCAAACGTAACCTGACCTTTCCGAACATAAAGGTTTGGTGAACATGTCTGCTAATTGATGTTTAATACCTATAAATTCAAGAGTAATATCACCTTTTTGGTAATGATATCTCATGACATGGTGCCTTACATCAATGTGTTTTACATAGAGTGAGACACATGATTCTTTGATATATTAATTGTAGTCATGTTATCACAGTTTATTTAAATATGTTTAATGTCAAATCCATAGTCCAAAAGTGTGTGTTTCATCCACAGAATTTGTGCACAGTAACTACCAGAATCTATATACTCTGCTTTAACAGTGGAAAATGCAACAAAATTATGTTTCTTAATACAATATGATACTAAGGACTTACCTAGAAAATTACATGATCCAAAAGTGATTTTTTCTGTCTAACATGCAACAACAAATTCAACATCTGAATAACTCATTAAATATAATGATTATCTTTTTTGATAAAACAAACCTAAATTTGAAGTATGTTTAAGATTTTTAAAAATTATTTTAACAACAGGAAAATGAGGTTCTTTTGGAATAACTAGAAATCTTACACACATGCACACACTAAACATAATATATGGTCGACTAGCAGTAAGGTAGAGTAAGCTTCCAATCATACCTCTGTAGTTTGTTTGATCTACTGGTTTTCCAGTTTCATCACCATCCAACTTACAAATAGTACTCATAGGTGTATCACTTTCCTTAATACTATCCTTACCAAAACGTTTTAAAAGATCAATTGTATATTTACTTTCATTCAAAATAATACCAATTTAATTTTGAAATACTTGAAATCCCATAAAATATTTGAGTTCCCCCATTAAACACATTTTTCATACTCTTTGAAAAGTCATTACATAAATAATGTTTAGAATAAGCAAAAATAACATCATCAACATATATTTTTACTATAAAAACATCTTTAGAGTTTTTTGTATTAAAAAGAGTTGGATTAACAATCCCTTTAGTAAAACCATTTAAAATAAGAAAATTACTAACTCTATCATACCAAGCTCATTGATCTTGTTTCAGACCATATAAATCTTTTGAAAGTTTGAAAACTAGATTTGGAAAATGAGGATTAGTAAATCCAGGTGGTTGTTCAACAAAAACATCTTCAATTATAAAAACATTTAGAAAATCTCTTTTAACATCCATTTGATATAACTTGAAATTCAGATTAGCAGCATAGGTAAGTAGAATCCTTATAGCTTCTTATCTAGATAATGGTGCAACAGTTTCCTCATAGTCTATCCCTTCCTCTTGACTATATAGTATTGCAACTATGCTAGATTTGTTTCAAACTATATTTCCAGACTCATGAACTTTGTTTCTAAAAACCCATTTAGTGCCTATGGTCAAAGTGTCCTTAGGTTTATCAACTAATTCCCAAACATTGTTTCTTTCAAATTTATTTAGTTCTTCATGTATATCCATTACCAAAAATTCTTCATTGATTGAATCTTTGAAATTTTTAGTTTCTACCTGTGAATGAAAGGCTTCATGTTCAACCTGATTTCTTAGAGAAGCTCTAGTCTGTGTCCCTCCTTCAATATTACCAACAACAGCATCTAAAGGATGATTATTTAGAATTTTAATTGATCTAATAATGGTGGGACTAGAAATTTCAGGTTCATCTGTTGGTTCTGGTTAAATAGAAGCAGGTTTTGGAAATTTTCCAGAACTGGATGTCTTTACAACAGGTTCATTGATTATATCATTAATGTCCAAAACATACAAGTCTTCTTTATGAATACGAATGGAATATTTTGGTTCATGTGGATCCGTTTCATCAAACATGATGTGAACAGAATCGTCCACACAATTTGTTCTTTTTTTAAAGACTCTATAGGATTTTCTAGTTAAATAATATCCTAAAAAGATTCCTCCATCACTATTGGAAGCAAACATGTCAAGATTATCCTTAGTATTAAGAATAAAAACATTGCAACCAAAAACTCTGAAGTAACTAAAATTAGTCTTTCTATTATTCCCCAATTCATAAGGGGTCTTCTTAATAACAAGTCTAATTAAGACTATATTTATAATATAGCAAGTTTTGTTGATAGCTTCTACCCAAAAATAAACTGGCAGGTCATAATATTTAATAATATTTATTGCAATATCTTGAAGGGAACTGTTTCTTCTTTCTACTACACCATTCTGGCGAGGTGTTCTAGGGGAACAAAAGTTGTGATTATATCCATTGTGTGAGAAATAAGATACAAACTCATGATTTTCAAACTCACGACTATGATCAATTCTTAGGGTCTTTATATTAATTCCACTACGGTTTTCTATATACTTGGAATACTTAAGAATGTAAGAACAAGCTTCACTTTTGTGAGCTAAAAATTATACCCAAGTGTACCTAGAATAATAATCTACTATGACATTGAAATAGTGCTTCCAATTTAAACTAGATACTCTATTGGGTCCAAAAAAGTCCATGTGATCCAACTCGAGAGGTTGAAAAGTTGAAACTTCTTTATTTGATATAAAAGGTAGTTTGTGTTGCTTTTTCTTTTGAGAGGGATTAAAAACTTTGTCAGTTGGGAAATAAAGTTTAGGTAGGTGTCTTACTATGTTTTTTCTAGTATGTTTTATAAGTGAATAAACATTTCGGTGTCCTAATGTTCTAGGCCTAATCCAAGACTCTTTATGAAATTAATTTAATCAAGTAATGTTCTGTTTAGCTAAAGAATTCAAATCCACAGAATAAACATTTTCATCTCTCAATATAAGAAATACTAGAACTTTTTTATAATTAAAGGCATTACAAGAATCATTTTCTAATTTAACATTGAATCCATCATCACACAACTGAGAGATACTTAACATATTATATTTAAGTCCATAATCAAATAAAACTTTTAAAATTAAAACTCAATCAGTGTTACCAATCTGTCCTAAGATGATGATTTCTTCCTTTTGAATTATCACCAAAGGTCACATGGCATCCATCATCTTTGATTATTCTTTTGAAACATGAGTAATCCACAATCATATTCCTTGAACATCCACATTCCATGTACCATATCTTCTTATGTGAACTCTTCAAGAAAGTTTCCAACAAAACAGGTTTAGATGGAAAATGATTTTGGTACCTAGATTCTATTGAGTCCGGATAGGTTAGCAAGAAAAGCTTTAGGTACCCATATTTGTCTTATGGGTCTCAAATAATATACAGAATAAATGGATTTAGAAAGGTAAATATTATTTGATCTGTAACTATGAGAATAACTAGTTGAAGAATTTGAATTTCTAGAACTAGGGCTAGAAGCATTCTGTCCAGATTTAGGAATAAATCTAATTTTAGTAGTTTGTATCTGTCTAGGCTGATAGCCTATAACAGTGGTATATTTTGGTGCCACTTGTTTTCCTAACATTTGTGTAAATTTATCTTTTCCATTTGTTAATTTCTCTATGTACTTCCTTAATTACACATTAGATAATTTTAGTTCACTATTTTCCTTTAGCAATTGAGCATTCATATCCTTTTCGACATCAAGTGCATATTTTATAGAGCTGGTTAGAGCATGCTGTTTCTTCAAGGTCTTATACTTTTACTCCAACTCATTATATGTTTCTTCTAGCACATTACGATAATAAAATAATTATTCACTAGAAATATTTTCAGATTCGGAATCAAAATAAACTCGAGAATGATAGGAATTTAAAAGAGTATCCAATGTTACCTAAGACATGTTTTTCACGAAACACGTGTTAGATTTTTGAGATTTTACATTTTGAGTAGAATAAAAATCAGTTGAACTGTCCTATGAGGCACTCCAAGTTTCTTTCATAGCATTCTTATAGTTTTTATCCTTTTATTCATGATTATTTTAGAACTTAAATTTTGGAAAATTTGCTTTTACATTTCCTTTACTTTTGAATTCATAGCAGACAATTTCATCACATTTATCTGGCTTTTTCCTATCCTTCTTCCAATGACATTTGTTGTCATATTCTCTTTTGTAATTTGTTTTTCTGAAGATTTTCATCTTCCTATAGAACTTCTGGAATCTCATGGCTATCTGAGCCATTTCAGCATCATTGTAAGAATCTAAACATTCACTTATTGAGCTTCCAGTTGGTATGTGTACTTTCTCTTTATCCTTGCTCCTCGAGGCGGTAGACTTAAAAGCCATTGACATCCTTTTTAGTTCGTCATCTTCACCATTATTCACTTCGAGTTCTTACTCATACATCATAAGCTTACAAATTAATTCCTTAATAAGAAAAGTACCAATATCACATGATTCTCTAATTGAAACTGATGTTCCCCTCCACTTTTCTGGAAGACATCTTAGTATTCTCATGATCTGCTCCTTTGCAGGAACCACGTTTCCAACTGAGCTCATAGTGTTGAAAGTCTCCTTGAACCTGAGATACATATCAGAAATAGGTTCCTCAGAGTTCATTTTAAAATTATCATATTTAATTGTATAGGTGTTCAGTCTCATTGCTTAAACATAGGTTGTTACCTCATGGGAAATAGCCAAAGTGTCCTAGATTTCATAATACGTTTTACAAGCAGATATTCGATTAAATTTTTCATCACCCAAAGCACTGTATAATGCATTCATTTCTTTACAATTATTATTAAAATCTATCTTAGTAGATTCATTCCTAGTATTTCTAACAGTCTCTGGAATCTTATATAGAGTTTCTATAGCCGTCCTGATTTCAAATCTCATACCCTCTAAATGAATTTTCATTTTAAGCTTCCACAGGGCATAATTTGTACCATTAAAGAAAGGTGATTGGTTAGTAGCAGCACCTTCTATTCTATATTCCATAGATAGATATTTAAAGATTTAAAATTTATGAACTAATAGAAATGTAATATTTTCAAGATACAGCTAAAATCACAGTTGAAAACAGAGTGTTTAGAAATCCTTTTATAATAAAAAACCCTTTGATACCAAATGTTGGTCGGAGTGGACACTCTAGAGGGGGGGTGAATTGAGTTCCAATTAAAAATTTCTATTAAAAATATTCTTGTTACAATCCCCCAAATTGAATAACATGATAATCTATAGTGAATTTGTAAAACTATACAGAGTCAGTTTGATTCTAAAAATATTGATTGGTTCTCGGATAATCTAATCTAAAGATTAATTAACTTTTAAAGCTAACATAATGCATTACAGTACATAAAAAACATGCAAGATTAACTATCAAGGTAACATTAGAAAAAATTATATTTCAAAGTAATTAGCAGCGGAATATTCAATATTGGTTAAAATCAAAATGAATATGAACGACAATTTTAAAACAAGAGGTTCAGTATCAAGCTGAGACATAGTCCTCTCAAACACATTATATAAATATTGATCCACACCCTAGATTGGTGTAAACAACAGTATAATGACTATCCAGGTCCCAATAACTATAACATAGTTCTACATGGGAAAACAAAAACAATAGCACACAGGCTATCCAGGTCACACTTGTCCTTTACCACTATCTATAGTGGGATAGAAAAGAGTTATGGAAGTTTTGTGTGAGGATTTAAAAATCCTCTAGTTTGGAGTAGGATATAGTGTGTGTATGAAATATAAAGAGTTAACACACTTCTTAAAAGGTAAGTAAAATAATCACTAAGAGAGTAGATATGATTTTAGAATGCTTTAGTGATGTGAAGTGCAGCTCGAGATTTCTTTGATTGATCAAGGATGTTTCTGAGTCTTGATCTAGTTTTTGTCTGAAAAACAATAGGTCATTTAATTCTAGTTCGTTGTTTTCTTCACTCCTTGGCTAAAGTACAGCTTGTGTTCTATTTTTTTTAGAAAATTGATGACATGTACTAGTTTCCTAGTTCATGACATCATAGGAATTTATTAAATTAAAAATGATGCAATATAAAACACGAGGAGTAATGTGTTTACGCCAGTGGGGAATTAAAGGGGTTAAATGATACTCAAACAAATAAAAAAACCAACAGCCAATATGAGAACCTTCAAAATGCAGGGGGATCTTCCATCTAGAATCATCCATCAAAGATCATTCCATTAAGACTGAAAAAGATGCTCTAGCCATGGAATATATCAGCATCCTCATCAAAGAAAAAAACCGATCAGAATATCATATTCTGATAAGACAATAGCGTAAAAAGAAGAAGGATGAATAGTATAGTCCATCCCTTCAACATTTCTTGAGAGAAGATAGGTCACAAACTCATCATACCAAGCAGGAAAAACATCTAATAATCGGAGAAAATTCCAAAGCAGCAAACAGTTTGAAATCCAAGCAGCAGGTGCAAACCAGCTGAAGCAATCCAGAATGAAAAGTTAATATTGTCAGCATAAAACAAGATCCAATTACATATCAGTAGCCCCATCCGTATGAGCTCCATGAAAAAAAGGAAAAGAATGCAACTGTAGAGAAATCATAGTGTCAAGAATTTAAAAGAATCAAGGATGAGATAGATAGAAAAGGAAACAGAGCAGTCCAATGATCCAGAGTGCCAAGCATTAAGACACTACACTAAGCATAAAAAAGAAATCAAACTGTCCTGAGATCAAAATATAGGAGCTAGCTTCAAACAGAAGCAAGTAGCATATCTCAGAAACAGATGAAACAACAAAAACATCTTAGAGACAAAAGGGATATCAAACATTAGGTTTCATCAAAATAGGGAAAAATAGTCTATAAAAACAAGGGACCAGGAGAAAATAAAGCAGAATTAAAGTGATTTTGTGAGATCCTTCCTAATCTTTTCATTGAAAATATCATGTTTAATGGATAGATAATATTTTTCCAAAATCCTCCATTTTATTAAATAATTAAATAATATTTTATCTCTAAGATGCTCAGAAGATTCATTCTCATGACAATAAGAAACATCCTATTTTTGACCTCTTCATGCTGTTGATGGGTCTCCATCTATTGAGGAGTTTCAATCACCTCATGTGACATGTCAATGAGAGGTTCATCTTGAATAGATTCATCGCTTTCCTTTCTATTGATAGATCTTTTTATCGGTAGCTCTTTTTTTCTATAGATCATTGTATCAGGGAACTTCATAGTGTTAGACTTGCTTATACCGGTAGACTTACTCTAAAGGGAGCTCTGGTGTACCGGTGATTAAGTGCATACCAGTAGACTTATGCACACAAGTTGTCTTGTTCTCTCGGTATCTGTCTATATTGGTGGATGTTATATTGGTGGACTTCATATCAGTAGCTCATCTGTATCGGTATACTGAATCTATCAGTGAAATATGATTACCATTGGACTTATATATACCGGTAGCTCTGTATATCAGTATCCTTTGCTTATCGGTGACTATGTCTATCAGTTGACTAAGAACTTGTTGGTCTGTATAAGTAGATTTGAGCATATTAGTGACTTAACACTTATCTATTCTGTGAAAAACACATCCTGATTGAGTTAGAGTTATTTCAAAGTATAATGAATAGTAATTAATATATAAATGAACATTATTTGGGATTATCAACATATTATAATAAAAGTGATATTATCAAAATACGTTAGGTCAAAAAAAATTATTTATAAATTCAGAGCATGTTTTTGAAATTGTTTCTTGGAAAGCATGTTATATTTGGGATCGTGGCTATATCATGAAATGAAAATTTCACTTTAGTGTGTCTAATTCCACTAGATATTTTGTGATATTGATATGACATTAAGGGAATCAATATCATTTGGATCCACATTTCGCCTAGTATGGGTTTATTTTATGTCTAGTATATATTCCCACTGTATAGATCACAAATGGTGTTATTCTTCATTTATCCTAGGTTATAAAAATGATGTTTTATTTCACTGTTAGATTTATAAATTGTTTATTTTAAGGTGTATCAATATATGGACTTGTTTATAATAATGAGTTTTTATATACAATTTTTCACATAAGTTATTATGTGAATATAAAAGGCCTTTATGAAAACTCAATGGATGTTTTGTTTTAAAAAATGTTTTATCTTTTGAAAATTAATTATAATATAGTTTAATTTTTATACCTGGAGGTAATGTTTTATTGATATTATAATTTTTATAGATTATTTAGTGAAATCTAATATGTCTATGTTCCAAAATCCTACTTCTTCATTTGGGCATTTAAATATCTGGTTTCTCTGGATATGGTTAAATGGAAGGATTTCATGTAGTTTTTTCAAATTCTCTAGGGTGTCTTCATGTTTTTATTGGTATGGTTTGGTGGTGACGAAAGGTCACATGGAGCTTTGGTCTTTAACTTTCCTTGTTTCAATTTATGTTTTGGACCTTTGGTTTTGACTTTTTATGTATTATGGATATGAATTATTTATTCTGTTATGTACCTTTTGTTTTTCTTAGTTCTGGTTATAGATGGGACATGATTGGTTATTTTTATGATGCACACCTTATGGAATACCTTCTTGGGTAACTTGCCTAGTTACCTTGGGTTGGTTCATTATAATAACTGAGAAAGGGTTGAGAGTTTCGTGGTTCAATCTATATGAATATTATTTTCAGATGTTGAATGTGATATTGAAATTTTCTTTTGTCCAAATTTTTATTGGGCTCATGGATTAGTTATATCATGTATTTTTACTTTTATGGAGTTTTTCTGGGATATTTTTTGAGGTATAGAGACCAGGTATTATTCAATCACACTTTTCATCTATGACCCCATGAGGGAAACTACCATAACCATGAATTATAGTTGGAATCTATGGATTATTTATTAATTTGTTTTTGTTGTTATCTATTTATTTAGAGAGATGTTTTCCACATTAACCATAACACTTTGTTGTACATTTTCACCCAGTTAGATCTAAACATATAATAGAGGTGTTTTGTTGAGTAATTGTGGAATGTGAACAACATGGTAGACTCAATTAGTAGGAATTTGAAGCAGACGGTTGATCAATTATCTAGTGAGGATTGGAATATCATTATATTGATTAATTACTGAAGTACTAACTAATCATTGGGATAAAAGGATATTGTCTTTTCCCTTTTGGACATTAACTCCTCATTCGTAGACCATGTAAATGCATGTCTGGATCCAATTTAAAATTATATTATTATCTATCATTTTATCATAAGAGACAACCTATCTATTTGATAGTATCATGATAGGTTGGAGGTTATTTATATCAATGGAAGGGTGGTGGTCTCTATTTTAATAATGGAAGAGTTTATAAGGGAATCACATCTCACATTAGGTAGTGTACACAAGGATAACCAAGATATACAATAATATAAGGCATATGAGGAAATAAATCAAATGGGGTTTATAATGATTTATTTCTTGTAAATTGATTAATGTAGAGAACCATTGAATTAGAGGGTTATGTTAACCACATATAGTTCTATTATTTAAACAATATGAGGTGATCATGTACTAAACAATTGGATTACCCAGAACTCTGATGGGTCATAATGTTTCATGGGAGGTAGTAGACCTACTAATGAAGGTTCTGAATTATTAATATATCTAGGAGAATCAATTGGTTGTTGAGATGGAATATATATATGTCTATAAGATAATGCTAATCCATAGGGATCCCATTGAGAATAAACTCGAGATTAATGTTTCACATTGATATTTTTAGATGTTTGTAGGAGGCCATGGGATCTCAACTGATGTTGAGAATAATTAATATCCCATAGAAATATGAACATCCTGAGAAAAAAAAATTATGCTCGAGGATATCCTTAGTGCATGAAAACAAATTATTGGGGGAGTATTGGATGACTCTCTATCCTTGGTAGAGTTTACTTATAATAATAGATACCAAGATTGGATTTTAATGGCACCATTTGAGGCATTATATAGTAGACCATAACGCTTACCCCTATAGTAGTTATAGGTGAGAAAATCTATAGTGATTAGAACAAGATCGGTGTAGGATACTACTAAGTAGGTTTGGTTGAGTAAGAATAATTTGATTACCACTTAGTGTTTTCAACACTCATATGCTTACCAATGGTGTAACCCACTTGATTTTTCCATTATAAATAAATTATTATTAAGTGTACCACCTTGATTAGTGCATTATCATTTGAATAAATTTGTAATTCTAGTGTTGTTCATTATTAAACAATTTTATGTTCTAGAAAAAAAATGCGGTGTAGCATACCGGTTGTCTCTTCCTCCATCCTATCATGGAATGCATGATTTGTTTGACATATCAAAAATTCAAAAGTATGATCTAGAACTAGTGGATGTTATTGAAATTGATGATTTTTATTTGGTGATAGATGAATCATCTTAGGATCACCGAGTGTGAATCATGGATCATAGTGAGAATGTGATGTAAGGGAAGACAATGTCTCTTGTTCGAATGTTGTGAAATAACTGTTTGTTTAGATGGACATGTGGGAGTAAGAATGAGATTTACAAGACTAGTATCTCGAGATATATGGTGAGAATATGTTGATATACTCATTTAATAAGATAATCCTTTCGAGTGTGAGTTTGTGAAATCCCTCAAATTCTAGGAATGAATTAAAGGATATTTTTTGGTTTTGTATTATTTGTTCATTATTAAAATGATATTTTCTCGAAGGGTTATGGGGCTCAATAGGTAACCAGATTATAGTACAAAGGTAACCCCTAGTAAAATTGTTTTAGAGGGGTAAGGGGTACCTAATGGAGGTCTATGTGG
Organism: Viscum album; assembly: GCA_963277665.1. Lineage (NCBI taxonomy): Eukaryota > Viridiplantae > Streptophyta > Magnoliopsida > Santalales > Viscaceae > Viscum > Viscum album. The sequence continues at coordinate 472,766,309 of OY728132.1, forward strand.
TTCCCAACGACATTGGAAGTAGCCTTTTACCTCTTAGAGGTCCATCGACTAGCTGACATGGTGTATCGAGTGGCTAGTAGAGCATCAAGTAACTTCTATAGGATAATCCATTTCTAGGTTGATGTCTACTTGGTTTTGATTTAAATTTTTAGAAACCCCCGTTAATCCCTCTTTATGACTTTCCCCACACCTCCCTCAACCCCCACTGACCAACAATGATTGTAAGGATCCCTTTTTTCATTAAAGGATCTTCTAAGTCAACTATCTCTTCTATTTAAGGTCTTATTTTAGGTGTTTGATTATTTTTGAAATGATAAACTTAATTTATTCTATTGGTGTAATTTATTCTCATTGTTTCCTCTTCAACCCTACAAAACCCCTAATTTTTTTTATTGAAAAATTTAGAGATTTATTGGTTTAAACATGATTCTAGTGGTGTTGATTGGTGTGTAATATCCTTTGAAATTTAGGTAGTATGTTCTTTCTATATGATGAATTTTATATGTGGTTTTATAGGATGTAATTCATGAAGGTTAGTAAATTTTCATGACACTGTTCTTCCTTGGGTATTAAAGTGGTTGGGTGAGTCTGAATTCATAGAATAAATCCCTTTAATGGTTGTTATTGAAAAATGGATTTAGTGCAATAAAAACATGCATTGTAGTATTTATACATATATATATTTTTGTTTGGGTTTATTTTACCCATTATGAGTTATTTGGACCCGATGTTTGTTATTTGGACATGGATTGGAATTGGATGATCTTTTAGTTTAGAATAGGAGTATGGTGCCGAATCCCTCATAATGTGATAGTTTTAGTGAGTGCGAATGACTAATATGTAATGTTTTTCATGGAAATTGTTTAGGTAGGTAAATAATGCCTCTTCCTATGATCACTGTGATAGGGGATGGCCATTTAGTGCACATGTGACCCTAGTGGGTTGGATTTTATCCTTGATGACCTTGATTATGGATGTATGAGATGACATGTGATACATATCACTATGATTATACCTCTTTTAAGGATGTTGGATTTGTTTAAAATGGGAGGTTGTCTATTTTGATTCCTTCCCCGAATTTTTCCTTAATGGTTTATACTTGAGGTATAACCATAGGAACATGCCCCAAGGGGATAGTTTGTCTTATTCACGATGATAGATATATAGATATTGTTGTAAAACTACTTCCATGTTAAATATTATACATTATTCTTATCAATGGGATTTATATTCTTGGGGATGGTTCACATCAAGAAAGATGTTGGATAATGTGATGCCCTCCTCATATCTCCTTAGGTATGGATAGTGTTTGTGGTGGTATGGTGAGAACATGATGACCTAATGTGAGTGTATGTATCTTGATTTTATTTATTTATATTATTTGTTTGAATCCACATAAATATATATATATTGAACGTATTATAAGGACCCTTTGGTAGAGTTATACTATGCTATTACCCACACCCAATATGGAAATATTGATGCACATGTTGACTTTGATGTTAGGGATATAGACAAGAGCAATGGTCTAATGTTAGGCATGTGAGTAGGTGGAGTAATTTAGTGATAGAGTAATTTATAGGTAATACTAGGATAATTTTATAGTTGTTCCAATTTATTCATTTATTCTATTATATATTATAAAATATATCCATAGTATCCAAATATCATTTTTGCTATTGATGTATTGATGTCGTGTGTCATTTTGTTAAAGCATTTGATTATATTTACCTAAATTGAAAACTAGTATATTTAACTTCTATTTTTATTGGTTTATTATTTATTTCATTGTTATATTTTAGAATGGTTACTAATTTCAATAGAATAGTATCTGCATTGTATTGATTAGACCCTCACTACTAGTCTAAACCACTTCTGTATAGAGAGGCACATATGAGGCCCTGTGGCACTACAACAGTGACACTATGATTTTGTTTGGGGTGTATCACTTATCACCTATCACTTAAAATCATGTATGATAAAGAAATTATTCAACTTATTTAAAATTAATCATAAATCCATTTAGAATATAATAATTTGTTATAATAGTGTATCCAAATGCATTTTGATAATGTTGGACCAAATTCTACCAGCCATGAGTATAGCAGAGCTGTCTAGTGACACTGAAAGGGAACCATAGAAGTGCATACATACTGTAGCACAATGTGACAAGAAATTACAATAATGTTCAATTTAATATGTCAATATAGTATATTGTGACTACAAAAAATGAGAAGCTACTATAGCTCTATGAACATATTTTCCACTAATACTATAACATCATGTACTTGGGTGACTGTGGAACTATATCATATTAGAATTTCTGTTTGCGAGGTGAAATAATAAAATCATCTTATTTATGATAACATTTGAGCTAGAGTTTATCTATTATTGAAAATATTATTATACCCTGTAATTATTCTCCCAACAATATTTAATTTTCCCCCATATGGATGTTGGGATCATTTCTTAAACCATGTAAATCTCTATTTCTTGGGATTTTCTTGTCATTATTTTTTTCCCATCTAATATTAAATAAATCATCTATCATTTTTTTCTATAAAAATTTCTTATATATAATTTATATATTATGAATCAAATGGGTAACTAACAAAATAAATAAATAATTTATGAATTTACACATTAGATAATCATTAATGAATGATTCATAAATGAATAATTATAAAAAAATTATAAGTTAAGAAATATTTTTGGACATTTCATGAAATAAATAAATATGAACAATTCAATTTTTTTCAAAATACAATCACTTTCATATCCTTAATTATATGAAATTGAAAACAAACTCATTCATATTAAAAAATATGTGATATTTTATGAAATATTTTAACAATATAAACATTTCATATATTATATAAATACTAAAAATAGAGTAAACATCACATAATTTTCAAACAAATCCTTCAATAAAAATATTTTATGTTTTAATTTATGAATATTTTATGAATCAATATGTAAAATTTTATATTTTTCCTTATATCATAATTTACAAATACTTATATAGATTTTGCCATGTAAATATATTTTAAACATAGATCACATGTTTAATATCATTTGTGGAATACTTTAAAGTCCCAATCTGATTTGTAGTGAGCATTAAGGGCCTATGTTGACAAATATGTAGGATAATATTAATAAAAAAATTCATATAATGTTATTAAGACCCTATATTTCTAATATGGAACGGTTTCATTGTTCAAACTATTTTGAAATTGTGTATTTCTTGAATGATCCATGAATTATTATATACCCAAAAGTTATTTCTGTTAACAATTACACTTAAAAACCACATTCATTGCTGGTACACCCTGAAATATTATTTGTATTATCATCTAATTTTTATTCATATATATGATTATTTTACTCCAATTAATGGAAATGAAGATGTAATATATCTGGCTAGTTCATGGTGCTTTTTAGAAAGCACATATCAAGACCGTTTTATGAGATGAACATGAAATAGAGTCATCATAATAGAATAATCTATTTCAAAAATACTTCTATACACCCTTTTTAATTATATATGGAATGGTTTTATAACTTTTATAATAATTAAATTAGTTTTAAATGAAAAATATAACACGATCTTAGAAAAATCCATGATCCATATTTTTGTTCATGAGAAATTCCATAGTTCTAGAAATTATTATTTTTCCACATTCTCTATTAATTAAAATAATCCATCCAAATATGACGGATGTGAATTTGATAACATTGAATGGTTTTTTATGGGATAACCCTTATCAAAAAATAGTGAAATACATCAACAAAAATCTATAAAATTGGAGTATATATCTATTTTTTGGGACTACATATAAATAATAAAGAATTACATAACTTTTCAATGTTTACTTGAATTTTTCCATTCCCTTCCATATGATATTTATAATGTTCATCTAGATGTATCCAACGAGCTCCTCCCACTAAGGTTATCCATGGATTGGAGGAATCTACCAATGCTTCTAAGGATCCCATCATTCTCATGAATCTACAAAAAATTGTTTATCAAGAATGTGGGTGATAGAGAAAGAATGCATTGTCTTGAGAAGATAATAAAACATTTAGATTACCAAAAAACACAAACCATAATCCTCTTTATATAATCATCCACAAATACTTTTTGTAAGACAACTATTTGACTATATTAAATAAAAATTTTCATAAATGATTTATGATATAAAATATTTGTAACTTGTTACTCTTGATTTCTGATTAATTTGGTATTAATTTAAAATAATGTATGGGATGTTCAAAATATTTTTAATTACCATAACATGATAATAAATCAATCATGATAGCTTGGAATATGCGAAGAATTTTGGAACATGAGATATTAAATACAATATAAATCATTCATGCACAAGACTGTGGCATGGTGACATTCACCAACACATAGTATATCCTATAACATACCATCATATAGTCTAATCCTTAGTTTCTGCATCGATTCTTTCAATCACATTTTCAAAACAATTCAACCAAATTCTAAAAAATTAAATTTTATATGGATCCAAATATTAAATGGTACCAATTTTTGATTAATGTTAAATTCATTACACTATATCCAATCACACCATGTTAAACAATATGCCTATAAAAACACAATCAGGGTCTATGTATCCATCTAAAACTAAAGGATATAATATGTACAGTTGAATGACCAAGAAATAATAGAATAAGTATTCCCCATTTATCGTAAATGTATGTCATGTTATAAAAAATAAATACAGTATCGATAGATTATTTGTGTTATTTGTGAATAAAAAAACTTTTTGAGTGAAACAATTCTTTAAAATTAAAATCTTAAGTATAGGAAGCATGTTGATACATAGTTTTGATACAGAGTGTGAATCTTGGGGTGTTAGCTCTATATTAAAAATATTTTTATACACCATTACTGATGAATTTATTTAAATTCATTAATAGTTTATAGATTGATTTCAATAAATTAGAACCATATATAGAATACACCAAAAAAATTATCACCAATATGGAACTAAAGACATGGTATTTTATGAATAATATTCTTATCATGGATAATAAAAACCTATTTAAAATACTAAAACACCATATTGGAATATCATCCTTAATGAAATATAGAACAATAATGTTTTTCAAACCTAGATTAATTTATAAGTTTGACAAAATTTATTCAAATCCCTCAACCAAGTTTCTTTATATATATTCAACTCACTTCTATCAGAAATATACCAATAAAAACATTCAAGTAAAATAGATTTATAACACCTGAATAATATTCAGCAAATAACTTATCCTATAAAAATATAAAACATTGGAATATAAAAATAAAGATAATATATGTATTGAAATAAATTTAGAAAAATATGAATGTGTATAAGTGAATAACCTCTAACAATGTCCAGTATGAAAATAATAGTTTAACTTAATCATATTCCAGAACCAATACCGCCATCATTTTTATAGTGACATAACGTATCCCATGAAGTCTATTGTTTTTTATTTTTCCCAATTAAGAATAAATATGATCATAAAGTTAATTATGCAGTCTAAAAAAGTCATAACATATAATAAAATTTATTTAACAATATATTTTAAAAGAAAATGATTACCATCATTAGAGAGATTCTTCCAAGATCATACATGAATTTTATTCCAAATATTTTCTACCAAAAAATAAAAAATATAATTTTTTGATTTATTATAAACAATTTTAAGGCCACTATTTTTTATGTGAGTATAATTTCCTGATTTCTAAAGGATCAATCTGCTAATTCCTTCTCTTGACTAAACCACCTTGTGAAAAAATATCTTAGATTTCATAAAGTTTAATTTTTTTCCCAATACTCTAGTATTTTTAAGGATATTATAAATATCATGGAACTCATATCATACTGATATTGAAAATAATATACTATTACTAGCAAAGAAAGTTTGAGACATAATAATGTTGTTCACACTTTCAATAACTCAACGAATCTTTCATTATGACATTGTTAAACTTATCAGCTCTAAAGACCCACAATAATAATAATAAATAAATATCATTATAATGGGTCTCTTTACTGTAAGCATCATGATAATTTTAAAACCATATCATTAATCTTGATATTAAAATAAAATCAAGAAACACATCTCATAATGCTATTGTACCAAATATCACTGAACCTAAACATTATCATAACAAAAAGTAATACATTCCATTGCACTCTATCATATGATATTGAAAAGGTATTAATTAAATTAAAATCCACATGGGTAATAAATTAGTTATTATTAATAATATTTTTTGGGGAAAATATATTTTAATCTATGAAATAATTTATTGTAATAACTCCCTCAACCTATTTTATAAAATCCATAATAATATTTTATAAATGTCATTACATAGACATATCTATTTAAAATTATCAACTAAACTTGGATTCATGGAATCTAGAATCTATTTAATCAGAGAATCATTAAAAGTATTAAGAGAATTAATACCATACCAAATATCATTCATAATTTTTATAACATAATCTCCCACTATATTTTTATTTTTTTAAAATAAAGTTTAATGAATCTCATCTAGTTCTGGTGTCTTTAAAGGATGCATAATCTTAAAGGATTTAACCAAGTTACAAATCATAATTTCACCTATCAATAATGAATTTGTATTATATATATCACTTGGGATAACAAATCATTTATATATTGAAAATTTATTTATTTTAGATAAACACAAAAACATACATACATCTACAATTAACTTCTTTACACCTTCATTTATATCAACCCAAATTATTTTATTATCCATTAAAATAAAAATAATATTTTCCCTCTATCATGATTTATTTTTTTAGTTGAACAATGACATATTTTTATCTATTTCTTGAATATAATCATTCACCAATATGAAATGCCATTGGGGTTCTTTATTCAAAAATTGGATATCAAGCTTATTTTATAGGTATCAAATTATTTTAACAACATTTTCATTAAAATAACCCATATGTAAAACATTATATTTATTATTAGTATCCTTAATATGATTAGTTGACTTTATTAATCAATAAATTACCCATTTATAATGTTCCTTCATAACTACTAGAATTTTATAATGATAATTGAACCCTAAATGATTCTGAAGGCTTTAATAATATTCATGAAACATAGATATTTAATCTAGAAACATTAAAAAATAATGAAAAAATATTTATTAAAAAATATGTATATTTGATTCATGAATTAAAATAATATTTGAGTGATATAAATAAAAAGGAGACAAATGGGTCACACTAAAAACAATAAACAAATACTATCAATTCAATGATCTGGAAATCTCATCAAGATTCAATATATCCTTGAATTTTTAAACAAACACCCAAACTAAGTAAAAGGACAAATATAATATCCATGATCATATAAACCAGTGCCCATAATATCACCCTAAAACTATTTCATCAAATTATCTGGTATATAAACTCCAATTTATTTTTCAATCTAATCAAGAATCCTATTAAAGCTACCTTAAAAAAAGGTTCTCTAATGTCTTGAAGAAATATTAAAAGTAATTTCCAAGAACTTCTCTTATATACAATGCTCTTATAACTCTATATTCCATAAAAACCCATTAACTTCAATCATTATCTGGGATACATCCGATGTTGTGATTCTTATTGTACTACTAAATGGAAATATTAATTGAATCACTCTAGAAAAATGCAAGATCACCTAAATGTCTAGAATTAGAAATTCAAAATCAATAAGATAAAATAACCTATTTTTTAAAAGTGACATATATTCGATTATTAACATGGTCTCAAACACAAAGATCATATTGAGGAAATGATTCAATGAATAATTTACACTACTATTTATTACAATTAAAACATTTTAAAAAAATGTTAGTGTAAATATATAAAATATGTTTCATAAGTAAATTACTAAATAATTTATTTCATATAAATTTCAATAAATGTAATATAATTTTAATGAAAATTATTGAAAAATGAAAAATTATTTAAAAATTTAGATTTTATGAGACTCTAATATGAATCAATGGAAAAGTACTATAGAACTGTTAAGAAAATTTACTAAAAAAATTTACCAGGAAAAAAATTATGTAATCATTAATGAAACTAGTAAATTTTATTTTTTATGAAACTATGGAAACAATTATTAAATTTTTATGAAACCATATCATATAAGTATTAAGGTAAATAGTAAATTTAATATCGAAAACAATAGGTACGTATTACATATTAAAAATAATTTCAACACATAATTTACATATTAATCTTGTTATAAATTGAAAACAATAATTCCATAGTTAATTTACTATATTAGTTATTTTGTAAAAAAATATATAAAAACTAAAAAAAAATTAATGGAAAATATTAAGAAAATATAATTTAGGTCATGATTCATTTTTACGATACCTCTCTTGGAATTAATGAAAAAGATACTATACAATTATTAGAAAAATTTATTATAAAAATTTACTATGGATAACACTATAGAATTATAAACGGAACTAATGTTATGGAAACTCATAAATATACATTATTAATAGAAACTATAAATAAAATTATGTCCTGAATTCGTTTTGATATGAACCCACCATAGAAAAACCAAAAAATATTATACCATTATTAATGAAATTTTATATAAATATTTAATATGAATAAACAGAAAAAATATATACGATTCAAAATGTCTAGGATATTATTTTATGTAAAATTATTATGTAATGATAATAAGAAAATTTACTCTACAAATATAAAATATAAATTTAATATAAATTTACTTTGTAAATATGATGTAAATTTACTATGCAAATTATTTATATCTACTATGTAAATATTCCATCAAAATGTAAATTTAATATTTAATTACTAGTTAAATATACTCTTCAAAAATGAATATACTTGTAAAATTTACTAATTATATTTAATAAAAAAATTACTACTCAAATTTACCATGAAAAATAAAAAATTAAATTTTTAAATTTTTATATTAAAATTATAACGATCCTTAATTAAATACATGATAATCCTCTGGGTTACAAAAATTAATTTACAACGAAAAATGAAAATTTTCTATATAAAACGAAATTTTACTACGAATGTTTACCAAGGAAATTGATAATTTATATTGTAAATTTTATATGAAAAAGTAAATATAGAATTTTACCATCAAAACTAATATTTTTCTATGTTAATTTATTATGAATTAAACATAGTAATTTTTTAAGGAAAATTTAAATAATAATATAAATAATTTTTATAGGTATTAACATTGAATTTTTACTATAAAAATTAATGTCTTACTAAATGGAAATTGTACCTATTAAATATAATAAATAAAATTTAAAAAATATATTTGTTTCATCAATATATAAAATAAGTTATTTTGGAACATGATAAACATAATATACATTTATGTAATCATACATAGTAAATTAACTATTTAAAATTATATATTAAATTCATTGATTAAATTCTTGATTGAATTCGTTGATAATAAATTTACTATGTAAAATAACATAGTATAATTATAAAATATATTCTAGAAACATAACAAATAATGGAAATTTAAAAATTACATATATAATTAAAAATTATATATAAATTTTAAATCAAACATGCAAAAATAATTAATAATGTAAATTTAATTATTAATAAAAAACATACATGTTTGATTTACTATGAAAAATAACATAGAAAATTTAATCAGTAAAATCATATTGAAATTTAGTTTTTAAGAATTAAAACAATTGTAGTGTAAAATTTCTTGAAATAATTATTATGTATCATAATAAATTGTCTATATAAATTTTATACCATAAAATTAATATTTAAAATTATACAATATTCATTATTTTATAATATAAAATTCAAACTTTATCCAACCATCATATTTTTTGGAGAAGTGTATAGTGAATTGACATGATTACAAATGAAATTCACTATATAAATTCCATTATAAATTCAATAATAATAAAATTAATTTTTAAAATGATATCAATAAAGATTATATGGTATTTAAATCAATCAATTTCTAAAAAATAATTATTCAAAATGTAAAATTATATTGAAATTAAAAATAATAGATGTAAATAAATTAGAAAAGGAAAAATTACTTTTTCAATAGAAAATAACAAAGATAATTTTATTTATAAAAAAACAAAATAAATTTAATCTATAAAATTACATATAAAATTAATGGTGTAAAAAAACAAGTAAAATTATAATAAAAAATAACCTAATAAAATTGTATGGAAAATGAAATATTATATTTACTATATCAATTTTCATTATAAATATACTTTGCATTATTAAATGGTAAATTCAGTTTGTAAATATAAAAGGATAATTAGAATATGTAAACTTGATAAAATTTAGATTTAATTTTCTTTTATGTAAGTATAATTTGATATATTTATAGAAAAATAAAATATTTTTAGTTAATATCTTTTTTATATCATTCATGATGACATATATTTCAAGATACATCTATTAAATAAGAAGTCTAACACTGAAATGGGAGATAGTATTTTTATAGTGTTAATGAAATATATAAATTTATTAAATAAAAATTCAAAATAATGTAAAATGAAAATATAATTAAAAAAATAAATAAAAAATTTACTTAGTACACCAGATTAGAAACCAAAAGTTATAATATTTTTCAAAGGAAGAGGGGATTCAACTTATAAAGATAACACATTTTATGAAATATTCATAATTAAAATAATTAAAAAATGAATAAACTAATTTGATTATGTAAGAGCTACAATTTTTCATGAGGTAAATATTCTTTTATTTGGGTTCAAACTCTTGTTTACATTGTTCTTTTATCACACCCTGTGTCCAGTTGTGGATTGTGTGGGTTTTTTTGAATGGGAGAGGAAGGAGAGATATAAGATGGATGTTGGGAAATTAAACACCATGTAATTGGAATAAATGATGTGTACCAAATTTTTAAATATGTAAGGTTTTGGTTATAACCATTAATGTTTTATAATGGTTTTTTTCAAATGAGGAGGACCCATTATTTACAAAACAGTTAAAAAAAATTCACTCTATGTAAATATCAAGATTAGTTTGTTTAAAATAGAGGGAGGGCCTCTATTTTTGACAAAAGACATCACCTCCTCCGTCATCTCTCATATAAGAGAATCCTAGGAATCCTAACCCTAGAATTTGGTGTCATTTCACGATCCAAAATCCATTTATTTTTTCATTGGTCTCATTGGATCCATGTCGGTGAGTTCAATACTCTTATTGTATTGGTTTTCATTTCAATTCGTTTTGATGGAGTTATTTATGTACAAGTTAATGTTCTATATTTTTAGGGATATTTTTTATTCTTATTTTTTCTCATAATCTAGACTAAATCCTAGGTTGATAGGTGATGCATGTTCTTTCACGTTTATACGGTAGGTCGTCTATACCTTTTCCCTATATTTTGATGTTATTTCAAGCTATTTTCCATTATACCACACATCATAGATTCTATAGATTCCGTTAAAATGGATTTAATGCCATGATTAAAGGAATTGAAACCCCATTAGGTTTCCCACAAGTACCTTAGTGATATTTGGGGGTTTTTATCCCCAAACCAGGACACCCATAATGTGTTACATTGTATATTCCTTACTTTATACCACCCATTGGGGTGTGTGAGTTGTTTCCTTATTAAAGGAACTCATTTTAAATTTAATTTAATTGAATTAATATGTGTAATATATGTTTATTACTCTTTTGATTTCGTAATACATTATTTTAAATGATTAATTTTCTAATGGCTGTTTTGGAAATGAGTGGATGAACTCATGGAAAGGGAATTTAAATGGCAAATGAATGAGATTTTGAATGGATTATAAGAGTGGATGAATTGGACAGTATACCATGGATCTTGATTCTATATAATTACATGGATATTGATACTCCTTGAGTCTTGATAATGGTAGTGGGTGACTTGAATGAGATTACTCCTTGTGTCCTAATTCTATGGTAGGTCTCGGGCCTTGCTACTCTATTGATCCATCTTTTGTAGACTCACATTAGACATGGTCTCTTGACATGATACTTGGAATAAAAGCATGTAATTACCATGTTTCCATGGCTGTTATATTGGGACATGAAATGGATACTTTGGTCTTCCATACGTTGGATCTGACAGTTCACGTTTGGACATATTTGATTACATGGTGAGGCAATTTAGGATAGCATGATTATATTGTGTGGTTGTGGTAAATATTATAGACTTGTTTATATGGTGTGGTCATGGTAGATATCTTACAGTTGATTATACAGTGTGGTCATGGAATATGTAACACCCTTGGTTAAAAATCAAAGGACGATGTGGATACTTTTGGTTTCTTAATTTAACGACATGGCCATTAATATTTAGTTTATTTATGCATTATAGTTATTCCATGTTTATGGTGGCTTTGTTTATTATTAAATATTTTCATGAGAACTTGATTATTATCTACAGTATGGAAAATATCACTTTATTTTTACCACATATTACTTGAGAAATTTATTTTCAGCACTAATACACCTATTTTATATACTTTACAATTCATATATTGTAATACATAGACTGAATTTTTTATTTTAAATATTGGTGGTGGTCTAACAAATGTTATCTCACACCCTTTTCAGTCCACTTTTGGGTACCCGAACAATCTTCAAAGATACATGCATGCATCGAGGCAAGAGACCAAGGCATGATACTTTACTATTCACTTATTTGGATAAGTGGACCATAGAACCAATCATCACTTATGATGATATCTAGAGAGAGTTCTTTTTTTCCATTCAATAATTTAGATTCATGTATTGTACTAGATAATTGTATACATGTTTTTAGATTTGAAGATACAAGATTTGAAAAATAATTTTGCATATGAGTTTACTTTGGTCATTATCTATATGTCACCATCTTGTATTTTTTTCTTATATTAGTGATTATATTATTATTCTTCTATTGACCATTATCTTTACTAAAACTATGTTAAACTGTAACCGGGGAAAATAGTCTCCCCACATACACACCCTAGTACCTTGATACTATTAGGAAACCCCTGGTGTTCAGGGAGGCATGCTTGAGTCTATGTGACCCATCAGCTCAGGGAACTGTTTAGTGGAATCTGGGTTGGGATGTCAGAGATTCAATATTTAAACTTTGAAAATAAATATATGAATGAAAAAAATTAATGTATAGAGCATGTAAGTTTCTATTAAAAATAGAAAAAGTAAAATTTTTTATGTATAAAAGGTAAAATATATTTTGAGTAAATTTATAAAGAATAAATGGTTCACTATCGTAGAAGATTTTTATGAATTTGACAAAAATATAGATTTTTCACATCTTTCAAAAGAATAAAAATTATATTAAAATTTTTATTTTGAAAGAATGAAGAACTTCAAATATTATTATATTTAGTGACTTATGTTATATTTGTCAATAACAAAATCATTATTCATGAAATTCATAAAATTTAACCCATTAATTTTTTTAATGTTAATATACTCTTTTAAACTTCAAATATATCTAAAAACGTTTCATGATAAATCTATGATGAAAAAACATAAATGATGGCTGGAGAAGAAAAATTCAATTAGAGTCGTGAATCCTTTGAATGATAAAACATGAATTTTATAGGTGGTGATTCCAAAATCATAGAATGGTTTGATATTAATCACCGAGTAAACAAATTTATCTATAAAAATTTTCATATAATCCTTACAGGAATCATTTATCACCCCTAGAAGAACCCTTCGAGGGGTTGGTACTAAAGTGATGTGTGGCCCCTGAAGACTGCCTCTAATATGGCATGGGTCAGTGACTAGAAACTAGGATATAAAAAATATATATGGGATGAATTTAAATAATAATAAAAGAAAAAATAATAAGAAACCACTAATTAAATTCATCATATAAATATTATATAAAAACCAAATCTAAAATTTCATGTAATGAAATACATAAAATAGTATCTCCAAAAAATTACCTAAAGAAAAACTCCTATGACAGTGACTCTAACAGAAATCATAATGTATAAGTGTAATTAATGTCCAACCTAATAGTAAAACCCACCCTAAAAATCCTAAAAAATAGGATATAGAATAAGGGAATACTCAGTAAGGTCATCCCTGTAACATCTCTTGAAAATTTGGATGAAGTATACTAATGACTTAGTAAATAAATAGATAAACTATTTTATCACTTAGTCAATGTTAATTACCACACATCCTCACTATGGTTTAATAAAAAATTCCATATTCAAATATAGAAATGTAATAATCAAACAATCAATGATTTGAATGTACCAAACACCCACTTTTTCACTTAACTAGTCACCATTATTCTTTAATCACAAACATCATTGCTATCATATCCCATCCACAACCTTATATCTTTATAACCACAAAACCACATCACAACTATATCTTCCTAACTACAGCCAAATACCATACATGATACCCACATATAATACATTATACAACATACCACATCTTTATAACATAAAAATGTCATCACCACATCATTATATCATTATCACATCACTTTCAAATTTCTATATTACAAAAACATAGACCATCATAACCTATAATATTTATATAAGGGAGAGTGGGAAATGGGGAGTTTTCAAATATCAATATCAATTAATTCATTGTTTTTAAGGTCACAACTAGAGCCAAACCCATAATATGGGAACCCTAAAGGTTATCTGACATTGGAGGATGCACTTAAAAATAATATTAAATATAAAAGATATAATGTAACACACAAAAACAACCCAAGGGTTGTCTCTATAATAAAATTATTTGAAAATTATTAACACAATCATTACCTCATCACCACCACTACACATCATCAACCACTGCTTCCTGTAATGACTCTAAGAATTAAACCTAATATCACTAAAAAATAGACACATGATAACCACATAACTTCCCATAAATTAAATCATTACCCATCCACACTAATATTTAATCATTCACATTATAATTCAATATTCATATATATACCCTTCAAAATTCATTCTTTTATAACAATTCTCTTTCAAAAAGTATTAATTCATTTAATAAATATCCTTAAAAACATTAATTAAAATAATCCATCGAATTCCATTTCTCCATTTTGTGTAATTACTTTTCATTATTTCAGACTCATTATATACATGAGAAACAATCATACAATCACCTCTTTATCATCCTCAAGAAGAAAAAAACCAGACCAGAACATCAAATTTGAATAAAAAATTAGCAACACATCAAAAAATCCATAACTAATATATTATTCCTTGAATAATAAGAAATATATAACAATATTTTCCCCAAAAAATTAAAATTATCCCTTTCAAATCCACTTCCTCGAGCATAGAGAAAATAATTTATAAATAATAACATATAAAAAATTATTTCCATGTTTAATTGTAATCAATATACTATATTATAATTATCCATTACTCCCAAAAAATATTTAAGAAACCCTACTGGAAAATTTCATAATAGATATAGTTATAATAAAATAATAAATAATTACAACGCAATAGCCATAAATTTTGAAAATGGCTCACCAACCATTTTGTTTAACCTTGTTTATATCAATTTATTATCATCTAAGGATGTTTCAATTCATCTACCCATTTAATACTAAATAATTATTAATCCATATTAGCAAGGTAAATAAAATAAAAAGAATGAGTAAACTATAAATATTAAATTTTAAACAACCATTATACAATATTGAGATGTAAATAATGATCAAATACTTTATGATCAAATCTTTTTTGGATATTAATCATGAAAAATTTTAGGATAATTGTTACCCTTGTTTTCCTTAAAACATGTTTGGTTTTTATTTTTGGATTTTTTAGGTGAAATTGGAGAAATTTGGATTTCCATGGGGCTCTATAAGATTGGATCATGAATATAGAAAACATTGTTACTTTCCCCAGGAATCCATGCACCCTGTTTTGGAGGGATATGAGGTACTGAACAGTGGGTGCATGGTTTATCTAGACCATGCATCCACCCTCTTAAAACCATGTACCTTCAAAAAGAGTTTATTTTCAAGTTTTTCAAATGGTTATTCAAATCATGCACCACTTAGGAGAAACCGTGTTCCCCCTAAGTAGAGGTTCATGGATAAGGCACATAGGTTTGAAAACAGTGTACCTCTTCCCATAAAACCACGTGTGTTGGTTTTAAACACCTGAATGGTTTTTTTAAAATTAGTGACCCCCATAGTTTTTACCGCTATTATCTCAAACTATAAAAAAAATATTTTTTGTTATTTTTGGAGGCCCAAATATAGTTTAGAGGCTCTAAAAAATTATTTTATAAAAAATTTATGACCTGGTGGAAGGATTGGTTCCACTATGATATGTAATCACTTCCTTGATTGATTTTATCTCTCTTTAATGTATCTTTTTCATTATAAAGACGGATTATTTTTATTCCATTGGTAATGGTTTAGATATAGGTTTTTATGGTTGGGTTTTATTTGATATTGGTCCTAGGTTACGATCATTGTTCTCTTCCTTTATTAGGGTTTTGATCATTCAACATCAAATTGGGGATTAAGGTTTGGTGTGAATTCATAAATGATACTGTGGAAGGAGGAATAATACTCAATTCTCATATACTCTACTTTTTATAGATTCATGAAATTGTTCTATTTCAATTTCCACATTGGGAAAACACATTTTTTACTAAATTATTTAATTGGCTGATTAATGGAATTATAGAATTGATGGAAAATGGGATTATGGAATTGATAGAATAATTGGATTATTAAATTGATTCAGTAATGGGATTATTAAATTGATGTAAACCCCTGGTTTATAATGATATGATATAAATGATGATTAATAAATTATGCATGGTTGATAAATGAATTTGTTAAATGGGATGAATAATGATTTATGGAAATGGATGATAAATGGGATGAGAATATGGAACCAAGAGATGTGATATTTGTGAATATATTTTTGGGATTGAGAATGATTCTCTAAATACCAATGAATTTACAGATTTCCACTCTAGGCCCCTGATATGTGTGTGTGTGTGTAGCATGTGATCACTGAGTGATGGGGAAAGGATTGCTGCACCAAATACCCATGGGATTCTTGACTACTGCTCTAGGTCCCCATTTTATGAATATGGAATTAGAATTAAATGACTAAGAGAATCCCATGATAGAAAAAAATGTGACAACCCTTGGTGGATAGTTCATACATTGACATGGGGTAAATCATGTATTATTGGATCAGGTGTCACCATGATCCTAGGGATTTATGTTGTCAATTATAGAATATTTTAATGTGAAAACAATTTACTTTATCATTTGTAATTTATTTTTTATACAACCGCATATGTTTTTATATGCTTTATATTTTTTTATAAGCCATTGGTGATGGGCTACTGTGTTTTATTGACAACCTACTTGGGTTGGATGATTATTACCTAAATAGAGTTAATGTTTATAGGATATGGTAAGTGCAAGATCCAAATGTTAGGTAACTGAGTTGGGATGTGGGATAGACATGGATGAGGGATCCCGACAAGATGTCAGGACCTACTAGTGGATTTTTCATTGTTAATTTATTTTCTTCCCCTTATTTTAATGTTGTCACATATATAGCATATCATATTTTTTACTTTTGTCCAATTTTTTTTTTCATATTCTTGTATTTGAATAAGATGGTTGTCTTATTGTTTGTGGTATTATTTAGGTTGTTGTTTATTATCACTTAGCTACTAATTATTGGTCATTTTGTTGTACTAATTTGATAAAGAGGGTATATTCTCCCCATGATATGTATTAGTACCTTACTGCAAGTCGACAGCCTCTAGTGTATAGGGACGCATACCAGAGGTCACATAACTGACTATGTTGGGGAACCAGAATGTGACACCTAGGTAAAAAATGTAAAAATACCATGAAACATGAAAAGAAAACCTAAACACATCAATACAAAATAATGACTTCAATACTCCACCAAAATCTGTGAAAATACAATGTCATAAATACTAAAAGACTTGAATTACGAAAAATCGATATAAATGAGATTTAAATAGATCTTTAGATTGCAACAATTCAATATTATGAAGATAGGGCATGATGTTTAATAATACATGTCTATGTTCCCCTTAAAGAGCACCGACAGTCACTTAGGGTTGGAGATAATAGAAATAGGGCTATGAAATGAGAGTGGGTCAAATAAATTTATAATAGATAATCAAATTACCCCAAAAAAATGTAGTTAAAGATTCACCATGACATAATAGAGATAGATCAAAATAGATTTGGGATTCATGACCTCTAATATAGATATCTCATTACATTAATAGTGATCATTTTACATTTTAATATGAATTTGACTTCCATCATGACATAGTGCCTCCAAGCACAACAACATCGACCTCACACCCTGGATATATTCATAAAATACCCTGATATATATCTCAAAAGACTCATCATTTCCGCTTTACATATATGAATTCACTTTGGCACATAGTTCTAATGACCATGACATAATACCCAAAAACCTATAAAATTTTCATTTTGGACCTCCCCATGGATTATAGGGATTTCACAAAGGAATCATTCCATTTAAAATTGATACCTCTATCCTGTAAACCTCACCTTGGAGTAACCCATCATCAAAATGGTCGTATATCACATGACTTCACCAAAATTATATAAAAAAATTAATCACCATGCCTATTGCAAGACCATGACATAGTGTAAACCACCACACTTATTTATACTTTAAGAAGTATAATATCTTAAATTATCTCCTATAATCCATATAAATATATCTTGACACCTCTAACACCCAAAAAACATAGAGTAGGAGAATATAAAAAATATATACTTTTATAATATATATATCCCATGTGATTACCATCCTTAAAAATAGACATATATCCCTATATTATTGGCCAAAAATTTCACCATTTTAATATGAATTTGACTTCCACCATGAAATAGTGGTTTCAGACAAGACCATTTTGACCGTCAATTCTAATTCAATCCCTTATCCACTAAACATAGACTCAGGTAGACTTTCTATTTTGATCATTCCACTATAACTTAATTGTGGTGTTGAGTTATCATGAACATTAAATAACTCCACAAATCCCATAAAATTATGAATTTAGAGATCCCCAAGGAATATATTCATTTCATGAAAGTATCACGTCTATTAGAATAACGACCTCTGTGGAATAAATATTCACATGACAATAACTATCATAAAAATGGACACATATCCCATAAAATCAAAAAACCTAATGAAATAATTTAATATCCATGATTTCTTCCAAACCATGGGATCCATCATGGTATAATGAAAAAACTATTCCTATTTTGTCCTCGAGAAGCCAAAATTCATCCATTATTCTCCATAATCCCTCTAAACTTTGTCCTTAAACAACCAATACCCCAAACAAAAATGTAAAGGATTATGTGAAATCAAATCCTTTATATTAGAAACCTAAAAAATTATTCTCATACACAAGAATCAAAAAAACCACAAGGAGAATTCAAAACAACATAAAGTCTAATCACCCCATCAGATACATGTCCAAAATAAATCAATGAATCACCAGAACACAAATAAAATACAAGGAATGAGTAAAATAAAATTATAAGTGTTAAATCAATCTCGTGAAATTTTTAAAAACCCCAGGATAATGAGAACTCATATAAAAAGGAATCTCCCCTATGCACTCCTCCTAGAAATTATACCTCCATTGGAAATGAACTAAATATATTACACACCCATGAAACACATTATCTGAATAATAATGTTCAAACATCTATTCCATGATTTTCACATCATCCTCAATATACAATTGTCTTAATAAATGACATGAGAGTTATGACGAACATATAGATAAAGATTGAGTACATGGAATAAATTATGAATATAATCCATCTATGATAAAATATCCCATCAATATTAATCCTTAGAAACATTCTCTTTCACCTAAGAAGGTAATAAAAAACAAGGTAAAATATTAATACCATGATTGAACCTCTACAACCCATGACAATTATATGACTTATAAAATACATTATTATCAGAGTAAAACTCCATAAGTGTCCTAATTTATTCATAATAATATTTATAATGGTTGTGATCATCCTTATTCGACTAATGAGGCATCCATACCTTTTATGTTATTATTTATACCAAATATAGTACAATAATCACTCACTCTCAAACCATGATCTAAAAAAATGATTATCAGAAATTCCACCTACGAAAGCCTTGAATGGTGGAATGTAAATAGATGTGTGACATATATTAATATAATAAATCTCAAACTATGATAAAAACTTCACCCATAAACTTCCAAAATCAAGAACATAGGCACACAATACGTTATATAGTGTTAATATTTTATGTACATTCTAAACATTCATCCACGGAACCAAATGTGTGATAATGAATATAAATCAGTTAAAATAATGCCGAAAAATATTCCACACACAAAATTAAAATAAGGGATCATGATTTAAGACAGTCATACTTGTAATCCAATGATGTCACAAAATATCCATTACATAAAGACATGAAAAAGCATTCCCTACACTCAATTCCTTAATCACATATAAATTAATAGACTTCATTAACTAAACCACAATCAACTA
The DNA here is from genome assembly GCA_963277665.1 of Viscum album. Lineage (NCBI taxonomy): Eukaryota > Viridiplantae > Streptophyta > Magnoliopsida > Santalales > Viscaceae > Viscum > Viscum album. The sequence goes on from OY728132.1 coordinate 472,786,982, forward strand.
GATATCATCATATAATCTTTGATATTATGGAAAATTGGTCAATATGTCTATTAAGATGTCCTCCTAATTCAAAATATGAATATTCAATGGATATAAAAAACTAAAAGAAACAAAATTTTTGGCCTTCAATATTTAACACACTAGACACCATGGGAAAAACTATTGATTTATCTCTTCATCACCAACCATCGAAAATAACTCCTCTAAGTATTATACATCTTAGAAATAACTAGATGCAAAAATAACGGAGAGATATAAAATGTATTAAAAATCCCCATTGATACAATTGATTTCAAAAATGTCTTTCTCTTGAACAATACTCTATATTGATTATACTCTAATGACCCCTCAAGAAAATATTCATATAAAACCTATTATCTAAATATTTCAACCATAGGATCTCCAAAAAAATTATTATAAAAATATTTTTATCAGAGAATATTACACTATCATGCCACATATGAAAACTACACATCCAGTTTTCTTCATATCAATATTAAAATCTACAAGCAATTCCATCATCCTCTGTGAATCTATTGACTTACAAAAAATATCTACGTCACTTCCTAATTTGTGAATAAACAACCAAATTTTGTTTCCATGGTGTATAATATATCATAAAATCACTATCCTTCAAAATATACATCCAAATTCACCGACATAGGTTTAAATCACACTAAGAGAAAATATACCCCAAACTAGTGTGATATGTAATGACAAAAAAACTATTTGATAAGGTAGTCCCAACAAAGAATTAGAGAAACCACCACTATACCTAAATTAATAGCTTGTTTTACATAGTTATTATCATTAGGGAATAATTTATAAGACATGTAAGATATTATTTCTATCTATTACATATTAACATAACCTAAACCATGGTGAGTAATGTTGTAGAATACATTAAATATAGCTCCCACTTATAGAAACCAAATAAAATGATCATTGATGAAATTATCCTTTATATACTCCAACATCACATGACATAGATCAATCCATACAAATTCATGGTACTTCCACATAAAATTTTGAAAAGGATCTACAATATGATAAAAATCAGACAAAACCACTTATAACAACCAACAATTATTGGTAAACTATGAGCATGGAAAATATTATTAAGAAAAACTCAAGAAACAAAAACATAAATATTTGAAGGACCTCTATACCCTATAGATACATAACATTCCTATGAAACTAAACCTTCTATGTATAAAACATTCACATTAAAAATTTCTTTTAGAGATAATTTGAACAAAATATTTTCAACAGGTTCCAAAATTAAATATCATTATGCTGCACCGATATATAATAAAAAATGATTTCAAGGATCAACAATGTCATAGAATGTATGAGGAACTCAGGAAACACCATATTCATAAAACTCCAGAATGTAGTTTGAGTATTAATGAAACTAAAATACATTACCATGAGAAGTGGTCTGCTCATTGGTGGACCATTCTCATAGTGACAATGCCAGTGGCTTCTCAGTTAGGGAGGGTTTCAGTGGAAGAGGTGGGATTATTGTGTGGTAAAAGGTTGAGCCTTAAATTTGGGTCCTTCATAAAACATGTGTAATGTGGGAAGTATTTTAAGGTTTTGTTCAGTTATGTTAGCAGATTCATATAATTCAGCGAGCTCACAAACATGGGATGTATAGGAGAACTAGTGTATTTAGGGGGTAGGGATCAGACTAACCTGGCATGCTGCTACTTTGCGCTTCATTGTGAGGTTTTATTTCATTCCTCAATTTCCTCTGATGAAGACACATATATGGGTTTAGAGTAGTAGATCATACCTTTTTTAGTGTTTTCATGTTTGAATATTGATAGGTTATGGAATATGCCATAGGTACCAGGCACCATGAATCATTTCACAAGGCATTTCTCACTATGAAACCCTATGGGGTTAGATGCTGGTTATTTGTTAAAATATCCTTTGGGGGTTTATTCTATTAACTTCATGTCTTTGGGGTCTTCAGGTCATGGTTGAGGATTATGTACCTCTAGTATTACGAGACATGTAACATTACCCCTCAACCTATATAAAAAAGGTTAAATAAATTAGAAATTATAAATCAATAATAGATTTAAAGGAATTCTTCGTCGTATATTCTTTCTTCACCCTCTCGTGATGATTTTGAAACCATTGATAACTCAACAAGAACAAATAATATCCCTTCATTTGGTCAAATATAACATCAAACCATTCTAAGGTATAATAGTTGTTCATCATTAGTAACTCACCTAACAATAATAGGTACAAAACCACAAGCTATAGTCATACTTCTTTACGACAGATTCTAGAGAACACTACAGTGATACAATAGACTGGAATAAATGCTTACACATCAAAACATAAATAAAATTTATAAAATTAAAGTCATAAAAGGTTCCATATGATTGGTTAGATGAAAAATTGAGAGACATAATATAGAAACTATATCCCTAACTCAATATCTCAATAAGGGGTGGTGTCATAATCTATTTTGAAAAAAAACAGAACTCATTGAAAACACTACAAAACACTCATACATTAATTTTTATTTAATTCAACATAAATGAATATAGATTATTAGAATGTGGTTCCAAACATATGTTATATATTAGATGAATCTTCACACTGATAGACACTGCATTTTTTCAATCCAAATTAATGAAAACACTGCTCCATAATTAATAAATAATACAACTAATAAAATATAACAAAATAATTATGAGGAGGAAATTGTATGATTGTTTTAACAAAAAAATAAATATAATAATGACTGATGTTTCCCCATTAGCAACATATAACCATAAAACATGTCATGAAAGATAATCTGATCAAAAAATAGTATAGTCAAAACCGATGGAACTAAATGTAACTCCCCCTTTTGTAACATATCTCAATAAAATGTAGAACCATTGAATAAGTGTGAAAATTCCAAATGTAAAAAATAATAAGATAAATTAGAAGATAAACATATAGCATAATGTACGATCTTTATCCCATACAACACTGTAAGATCTTTGGAAGGTAACTGACCATATATAACTCCCCTACCTCACTAACCTTAATGAAGGTTGAAAACATGATAATTTTGATTATTATATCCCAATGTATGGGGATCATCTTGAAACTATCACCTTTTAAATCTATTTCTTATCTGATACTGAAAATCGTACTATCCATTATGCTCATATGGACACAAAGGTAACAATTGAAATGGATAGACCAGTTATTGACCACTTATCCCAAACTGAAAACCAATAATGAATTACTACTGAAACCATCGATCTCCCTAACTTCAATAAAAAAGTAACAACACTCCAAAACTATAGATAAATGCATAATTATTAATAAATTTATAAAAGTTATATGTTGAAATCTTATAACAACTACTATTGATCAAAACATTGATTTTAAAGATAGAAAATAACTTCCATTAAAAAACATTCTTTTCGAGAAGTTCTAATGACTTTATTTCATAGAAAACCCATTCATGACAACATTATTTCTATTATATATTTCTTCACATTCACCTCAAGATACATTGATATTGTAAATGGAGTGATATAATGTAGAATATTTTGGTACAACAATTCATTGAAATCCGGATCCATGGACTTTTTATTGGGATGATGATTAGTGTAATGTCAATGAAGTTTTATAAAATTCACATAAATCTTACACACAATCGAGATTCCCCACAGAAGAGATTTAAATTCCTACCACCTCACTTATTTGAATATCTTAGAGACCAAATTGACACATATATACTTCCAAAACATCTACCTTGAGACATTTAGTTACTTATCACCACTTAGAAACATGATCCACCACTTATGAGAAGCTCATATTAAAAAACTATTGGAAAACAACATCTAATGATACTTCCTTCCATAAATGAAACTAAAACTATCCTCAATCTCCTCCAACGACCTCTTTATATATTAATTATAGACAATACCTTCATAACATGACAATCTAGAATGTTGTAACTCATGTAACACATTTCATCAAGAATAATCTCCTCAAAATCAACCTGTCCTCAATCAATTGAATAATCCTATTATACATAACGAATTTGAATCACCTGAGGAAAAATTACACAAACCATATTTTCAAAAAAGGATATCAAATCAATATCAAGTATATATAATTCATTTTAATATCTCTAACTAAAATAATTAATACTCCCCATCAATTTACAATTAAAACATTAGAACCAACAATATATTTTATATACCTTACCCAGGTAAATATCTTACAATCAGAATACTCTTTCTTAAACACATTAAATAGGATAAAATGACATTTTATCAGATTATAGTAGCCCTTACAGATCCTACCAGGTCTTGTTGATTTACTTCAGCTATTATGATTGAGAAAACATTTTCACTACCAATCCCAAATGTAGTCCTTACTTGTTCCAGACACGAAACACATTCCAATATCTATCGTTGAAGCTCTAGTATCACTCTTATATGAACATTATTCATTGTGACCCCTCTTTTTCTGTCTAGTGTTGAAGGAATATTTGAAATGGAAATCCCACCGATATTAAACCATGGTTTCTTGACTTGCACTGAGAGTATAAAACACATATATGGAAGGTATTACCCATATCAATCCTAGTAACAAAAAGAATAAACCACTAATAAATTCAAGATCATTAATAAAAGGCTGAAACTAAATAATAAAATGCATGTAATTTCATACATAAAATATAATTTTTATATAAAATACCTAAAGTGAAACTCTTACAATAATGACTCTAATGTAGAATAAAAAACTCTATAACTTAGTAATATCAATATTGATCCCCAAATATATCTAAAAAATCTATAAAAATAAGATATATAATATAGGGTTTTTCATTTTTTTATACATAGTAGGTTCCACTATAAACTATCTCGTGAATGAACGTATGCAGAATACTAAAGCCTTAGTGAATAATATAAGAAACCAGTTCATCACCTAGACTAGTTCAATATGCAACCATCCATATTATTACTTTTTCACATAATCCATATACAAATACAGTAGTATGATAATCAAAGATAACAAATTGAAAGGTTACATGGACCCACTTCCCATTTAACTAGTCCTCATCACACCGCAAGAATAAATGTATCAGTGATATAATCCCTTTCATATATTTATAACCATATTACTATATTAACATATAACCATATTATATCCACTTCCATACAACCATATCATCATAAAACACAAAATATCCAGAAATATTATATAACAACCACATACCACCTCTCTAAAATATATTGAATCATTAATTATCACTACCACATAATCACATCACAACCACGTCAAAATATACCGTACCATTAGGGTATCAAAACCTATAAAATGTTTAGAAGGTATATTTGGTAAGGGGAGATGTTCATCCATCTATATCACCACCATCCAAGATATTAAGAGAATAAAAAACCCAAAAACTTTTTATGGTCATCCGGAAGTTAGCTGACTTGGGTAGTGATTAAAATAAAGAAAAACAATAAATGATAAAATATAATAGACAAGCCAAACCCACAGGTCAACTCTATAATGAAAAACATGAATGATTATGAAAACAACCAACACAAAATAATTTCCACCCAACATAATAGATCACTTCCACCTCTAACCACAACACATATCCACCCCACCATTAGAACACGAAAACCATATAATAACAATATAACCTCCTATGAAAAAATTCATTTTCAATACATAATATTATTTTACCACCAATTTATAATTCAATTTCAACATTTTTTCCAATAAATAACATTCTTCAATAACTGATTTATTTTTTCCACATATTAATTCATTTAAAATATTTCATTAACACTATTTAATTAAATATAATTAGATTAATCCATTTCTATTTTTTAATTCATTATTTTCAAAATGTTAGTATCATTCGATATTTTATATTCTATAAAAATAACATCCTCTTTAAAATTCAGAAGAAAATTATCAATACCACCACTGACACTATTAAAAAAAATTCAGTAACACATTAATAAATTATCAAATAATATTTCAAGAATTGAATAATAAGAAAAACATAACAATATTTAATCTGTAAACCAACAATCCTATTTCTCCAATTTCCACTTCACCGATAAAAATAACCTCATAATAAAATAACAAAAAATCCAAAATTAATTTAGCATTTCAATTTTATTAAGATACCATATTCTACATTTTCATTTATTCTTCTATGTATAATTATTTAGAAACCATAATGAAATATTTTATTAGAATATCATGCAATCATGACAAATCAATCATCACTATGAAATCATAAGAATCTAAAAAAACATCCCACCACCTATTTGGATTAATTTTAATTATATTTATTTTATCACAATCTTAGTAAAATTTTATATATTTAATTTTCAAATATTAATCAGGATTAATCCACCTTTAAAAATAAAATAAAATAGAAAGAATGAGTCACCTATATCAGTTGAAGCTTTAATTACCACAAAACAAGAATGAGATGTATGTTATGATCAAATAATACCCAAGGGATAGGTAAAACCAAAAAACATATATCTTCTATAAATACTCTTGACTAAAATCTACCAAACCCAAACTAACCCTACTATTATAAAATCTGATAATATAATAATGAAGAATAATAGATGTAAAAGGGGAAGAATCAACACCTTGGATTATAAAGTATCAATCATATAATGTAATGGATTAAGGATCGATCAATGAGGTCTATGGTATCCCTGAAGAGCACATACTATTTACAATTGTTCTAGGGAGGTGGAATAAACCAGATCAAGGAGAGAGGGTCAGCTGAATTGATAATTTAGATTCAGGTGATCAGTTCATTGTACAGTGATAGCTTCAACATGGAATAATGGATATTGGTCAAAGGATATATTAGACTAATGAACTTTTAAATGGTTATATACCCTCTTTATTATAGGGTAGTTCCAATGTTTAAAACATTTTTGATATTTACTATGGCATATGGAATCCAAGACTGGTTTTTTCCGATTTAATCCTTGACCTAATCCCTAAAAACCGATGGCATAAATCTGTCTACACACACAGTTTTAAAATTTCCACCATGACTCCACCATGATATAAATTTCTTATGAACCTGACATAATTCCCCATAACCCTTGAAATTCTAATTTTGGACCACGCTATAGATTACAAATATCTTACCAATGAACAATGGATACCAAAATATATACCTCTATGGAATATCACATCATGAAAATGAGTATGGATCAAAAGAATTCATCAAACCCAGAAAAAAATGATCTCCATAGCTACAAAGAGACCATAATGTAGACCATGAAATAGTTAAAACTAAAAAACCCATTTTATCCATTATGTATTTAAAAATTATCATTAATCTTCTAGAATCATTCTAAAATATCTCATGACACCTCTAGCGCTCCAAAAACACAATGAATATGACTACAATAAATTTAGACCTACGAAATAGGGGAAGCATAATATAATTATAACCCAACCTTTTCATTGGTTCAATAAAAAACTTATTCAACTAAAGGATCTACTTAACATTTTCTAAGGAAAGTATCATTATATGGTATTCATATCTTAATGGATTTCCAAGAGCTTAAAAATAGAGAAAAAAATACACCATGATAACCCAAACCATGCTAGAATAATTTATGAGTGTAATAAAGATATATGACTCCAGAAACATTAATTAAATAAACGTAAAGATATAATTTGTCTTCTTTATTATTATGAATACTAAAGAAGTTGAAATCAAAAGAAAAAATAGATGGGATGAATATAATGGGGTTCTTGAGAAACATATATTATCACTAAATTTTGTTTAACATATACATAAATACATGATATTAATTAATATAATCTCTCTAGAATATATAGAAGTCTCATCAAACCATGTTGGTGATATTAATCCATATAAATTTTATGAGTTGAATGTAGTTAAATATTTATCAAATTAAAAAACTCATCCTTGGATGAATAAAAATCCTAATGTGATACCAAAATTAAAAAATAATAATTGATATCAAACATACCTGGTGAACGAATGAATTGATCCCAATGCTTTATAAATTCAATTATTTCCATCTAAAATATAAAAATACATAATTTGTGACTCACATGACAGTCATTAAATATAGATCAATATAGATGTAATACCTTATGATTTTAATATAATATTATGTTCGATTGAATACATGACATACAACACCGAGGTTAAATGATCCAGGAAATATTATTATTTAAATTAGTCTATTATAACCTATCTATTTAGTTGGACAATATAAATCTGGGTAATAATATAATGATATATATATATTTACAACTCAATAAAAAATTTTCGACTATTTCTTGGTAATAAGAATTGAATTTTTATTCGAGTGATTCTATTAATCAAAAATAAATTTTCTTCAAAATTGATAATTATTAATTTTTATTAGTGAATAAAATAGTTTATTAATGGAAATTTTAGAATTTTTTTATAAAGATAACATTTTTAACAATTATATAAAAATTATCTTATGATGAAATTTTATTTTTTTCCAAAAGATTAAATTTTCTTTAAATAGTGATGAATTTCTATTTTATAAAAAATTGGTTTTTACAATCTAGTATTTATATGTTCTATTTTATTTTGAATCAATTTTATAATATTAGTAGTTATTTTTTAAAAAAATACAATTAATTTCATTTTAATTTACATTATTTTCAATTTTGGTATAAAACCCATTTTATACTTTAAAAATCATTTTTCTTTAAAACCATTATTCATCGAATTCTGTGAGATTATTTTAGTAGGGATTTTAGAAAATTATTGGGATTTAATTTTATAAAATGGATTCAATATTATTAATCATAATTTTAAAATTTGATAAATTGATTAACTTTATTTTTTTATAATGACATATTAGTAAATATTTATCACCTCTATAACGGTAAATCGGGTAATTAAGGGTAAAAATAATGTAATAAGTCTTTAAAAATATCTAAAATACCTTTTTTATTTATATTTTATGAGTTTAGTTGGACCATAATACAATATTCTATGGTATGGAAACTTGGTTTGATTTTTTATTGATAATGGCCTCAATATTATTTTGAGTAATGAAAAAAATACAAAATGAAAATGTCTTGGTTTTAATATACCTAAAATTTCATCATAAGAATAAAAAGTTATTGTGTTTAGTTATAAATGTTTACTTGAAATAATAATGATTTCTTTTATAAAGTGAATTGAGTTTTAAATTTTTTTTGAAAAAACCACCTTTAATTCTTACACAAAACTATAAGAGTACATGTATAAGTAGTAGAAAATAATTTAAATGAATAAAATAACATTAAAATTTAAAAAAATTGGATGAATTATAATGTTCCATTAATATTTTAGATAATTATTACATATTATTAACAATTAAAATTATTTTATAATAATTTCATTAACATTCTACTATCTTCAAAATCAAACTGTGTGAATATTATTAAAAATGAAATTAAATGTATTTTATGTAAAATAATATTTATCTAAATGATTTAAAATCCCAAAATAAATTTATATTTGTCCAATTTAACAGTATATAGTTTATAATACATAAAAAATATCATTAATAGTTCACTTTATCATTTATAGTATATTTCTTGACCCCCATGTAGTAAAAAACATTGTTATAATGGTAATAATTAAAAGGGTTAATGGGTTGATAAAAGAAGTATATAAGTGTAAAAAGAACACCTAAATCTGTCCAAAATTTATTTTTTTAAATTATTTTGGCAAATATATATCCTATATGTGAACATGAAAATTAATCTATATTAATTTAATAATTTATGTAATTTCAAGGGTGCCTCTATCCACTCTTATATAATGTCACCACCTATCTACTCTTCCTAACACTTATTGAGCACTGTATCTCAAAAAGTACCTAAATCAATATCTTAAAAACCCATTAAAAACTTTCTGGATGTCTAAGTATCACCAAAAGACCATCATATAATTATTAAAATGTAAGTAGAAGGAGATCTTCTAAATATGAGGTCATTATTTTAACCAATCTATTTGATTTTATTTATTCTTTTACCTTCATTAAATATTCGTAAAACATGATGATATAAAAAATAAATATTTTACATATAATTAAATTTTATTATAACTATGGTTCAAACCTTATCCATATAATTTCCTATCCAATGGGGAGTGAAAACAGCGATTGTGTATACGTGTGGGCTACCACTACCATGAATCGATGTGTTTCGTTTTCCATAACTAACTCTCACAGATATTTTTAATTATGTATTTAATGAAATTATATGACATTAATAGAATAATTATAATTATGCAGGGATAATATATCATCTATTTTCTAACCCTTATATATTTTTGAAAATGACTGCATCTTTCACATGTACTTATATATTAGCATCGCCATGAAGCAATGTTATTCCTTTTACATGTATGACATTCTTGGATGGATATAAATATTTATCTAATGAATTAAAATAATAATTTTTTGATTAATAATATAATATAGATGATTTAATAAAACCCTTTCTTCCATATTCAACCAACCAAATTCATTTTGAAAATATGAATCGAACAACCTCAAAAAACCTGACTTTAACTTAAATGATTAAGATATTAAATATGTAATTTAAATAATTGAAACAAATAGTATAATTATATGGTAACAAATAATAAAAATTTATTAATCAACTAAATAATTCAAATAAGATTATTCTATTGTATTTAATGTATGTAAATTGAATATCTAAACTTGAGGTAAGGGGTTTCTTAACTCAGTATCTTTTCATTGGGTTATATTACTTCTCCATTTTCTATGTTATTATAATGTTATGTGTTTAATGAACTATAATTATTTTATGCTTTATTATAACATTTTTTATGTGTATTGAAATTTATTTCACAGAATCTCCTCCATGATTAATTCTCATTTCAGTGTTACGATCTTTGTAAGTAGTTTCTTAATTCAATCTCCTTTTATTGGGTTACATATCTTCGTCATTGTATTTGTGAAGAAATGATTTTTATGAATTGATATATATATTTTTTATGATGTATTGAAACTTTTTATGTGTATTTATATATTTTAATATAATTAATTCATCGATTAATTATAAATTCAAAAGTTATATTCATTGCAAGGGTTTTCTTTGTCTCAATTTCATTTTCATGAGACCTGTTCCATATTGTGCACCATGATTTATTTGTATGGTGTAGTTAGTACCCAATATATCAATTTATGAATATTAAATCATTTTATTTATGTAATTTACATTTCTATTACATATATTTTATTCCAATGAGTTTTTATTCAAAAGATACCAAAGTGATTAAAGTTTTTTGTTATAATCTCATTTATCTTTGGGATAGTTTATATTCAAGGTCATTTTAGGTATTATTATATGTAATTAATTTCATGAACCACATATATAATATTCACCTCTATTTATTTGTGATATTTATATGATTTAGATTCAGTTTATTCATTTTTTAGAAAATTTATGAGAACATGTTTTTTAGAAAAATACCATATTGACTACTTAGTCGATGTGAATTTTCTTTCATGACCATATTTTCATTAAATTGATTTATATAAATTTATTACTATTATACATTGATCAATTAATGTCATTTTTAGCAATTTTTTTTCTATACAGATTTATAATAAGAATCTTCATTTTAAATTCCAAATGTGTTACTTTTTTTAGAATGTTGGGAATGAAATCATTGTTTTATCATTTACATACAAATGATTTTTCTCACTATCATAAATATTCCATGACTGTAACATTATATTAATGTTTTAGATGGTTATTTTCTATGATAATAATTTTCCAAAATTTTTCTAAATCTTTAGTTTTTAAAGGACCCAAAATGGTTTTCTCCCCAGTTTTCAATGAAATGTTTATAATATTTATTTAAAAGTATTTTAATCAATGTCAAGATTATTTAATTATTACTCTTCTTTTTTTGTGAATATGATCTTATGATACCATCTATATTCATTCTTTGTATTTATTATGATTATTTATAAAATAAATCATGAAACTCTTTTCTTTTTTATATATAAATCACAATGAAAGGAATACATGATGGTCATAAAATATTGGTGATGAAAATAAAAAATCCTTGTGTTATATTAATGTATGGTTCTTGGATATTATTTAAAATTATGGGTGAGCCTGATATATATCATCATGATGGGGGAGCTTGATATAGCTTATATGATTTGTGCAACCGGTATAGCTCTTCAATCCATTTGGTAATGTTCCTCATATTTAAAAGAAATAAGTAGGGTTATATACTATATATTTAAATGGAATATTTTTATTAATAACATGAGTTAATTTTGTTGATTGAGATAGTGTTCCAATATAATAAGAAAAAAATTTATACTGATAAGTGGTTTTTAATTTTTTTATGATAATTATTGACCCAAATGGCTCCAATTTATTGATTATTATGAGTCTTTACATTGCTAAAGCTTTATTCTATGTCATATTATTAGTGTTACACATTTTTATGGGTATAAATTCTATTATTTTTATTTCATTCACTTTGATTATTTCATCAATCCCTTATTCTCATCTTATGATCACTAATGATGTTGAATTATTAATTCTTATATTTACCCTAACTGAGTGTTTTTGCTCAAACCTATTCTATTTTCTACTTACCCAATTCATGAATAATTTTGTTTAATGAATTATTTCTTGAAAGTGTTATTTTTTGAGTAATATTATTGGAGATATTTAAGACGTAATTTAGATTAAGATAATATGGGTTTTATAGAGAATATGATCAGTTGAGGACATGAGTTTTGTTATGTAATAGTTTTTCCTAATACTATAAAACCCATAACCTAAATGGTCCTCTGGTATATAAGTGATTCAATATTTTTTGTTGATTTATTTTGTTATGAATGTCTAAAATTGGGTTATGATATTTTATCTAATCCAAAAATTTAATGATTATGTTTTTTTCACTCGATCTAAAAGGGCGGATCTATGGCTATAATAGTTTTTATTAGAGTAAGAGTTTAAATAACTTTTAATCTAATATGATTTTATGTGAGGTTAACATAATATTTATAGATAAAACCTTGGGTTTATAATTATATGGTTGATCATAAGATCAAGGGAATATAAACCCTTTCTGAGGTTTAATATAATGCAATTTTAATGGGTTTAATGTTATTCTGGGCATGATTTTTTGGAATGATTTACAATAAACCTTTAGGTGTATCTTATGATTCAATGTGATGTATTATTTGATAATAATGCTATTTAATCATGGGTTGTATTCTAATGTTATAATATATCCTTGGGTGTTAATATGTTATTTTTTATTCCATTTGGAATATATGGTTAATTATTTAAGGAATGATTTAATTTTAAATTATTGTGTTATTAGTTAAATTTTGGTCGCTAATTTATTTTTTATCCATATAAAATCATATTAATTCACCTACATTATTTTTTCATGTATAGGCCATTTTGGTTTTATTAAATAACAAGTAATTATATTTTTAATCATTTTATTTATCATATTATAAACTTAATGTAGATACATTAATAATAATAAGGACTTATTGTTGTTATTAATCTCTTGGAGTTTGGGATAACAAAGTGGTGGTAACATGTTAAAATATGAAATCAAATGATTAAATTTCATTTACGAATTTCAAAAAAATAACCTAAGAATATTTTGTCATGTTATCTATCTTAATGGTAATAGGATCCCTCACCATTAGATAAATAACCCTAAAAATGAATTTTTTTACATATAATTATTTATGATGAATTGTTTTTTAACCTCATTGGTTTATTGTTTTTTATTCATTGAATTTCATATGATCATTCAACTTCTTGTGATCCATGTTTTCATTCACTCTCTATCATTATTTAGATATTAATTTCCTCCTCCATGTATAAATTATCACTCCGTTATAATGTTCACATTTTTATGAACCTAATTATGTCTTATTATAGATGATCATCATATTTACCTTCCCCTATTTTTTAAATCATTATGTATGAACCCTTTTTTATGATGTGGGTTTTCAACAATGGTATTTTAAATATTCAATCCATTGATTACAGAGTTCAACATAAAATTTGAAGGGAAAAAAATTATAAAATGGATTAATTTAATACCATGAGATTTTAAAAGAATAATTTGTTTGATTTCATTTATGATACACAACACCAATCTTAAAAGATCCCTAAAATATTATTATTCAAATATGGATGTTATTAACTAGTTTCAAAATTATAGAATATGAATAAGAGTACCAAATTATGAAATATACATATGTATATATATATATATATATAGTTTCCACTAATTAAATATTTATTGATTAATTATTAGGTGATAAGAATAAATTTTTTTATTAAATTCATTCTATACATCAAAATTATGTTTTCTTCAAAAATATCTTTCACTTATTTTTGTGAGAGAATAATAGAATTAATTTAAAAAAGAATTACAAATTCTATTTGATAAAAATAATATTATTTTTAAATGATTATATTAAAATTATATTAGGATTATATTTTAATATGTTTCTAAAATAATAATTTTTTATTTAATAGTGAAAATATAATGGTTATATAAAAAAATATCTTTTACATTTAGGTATTTAAATGTATAATTCTATTTTTAATTTATATTAATGTATTATTACATCATTTTCAGTAAACATATTCCTAATAATTTCATTACAATAAAATTTAATTTTAATATTAGTAAATAAATTATACATAAATATGTATTTTTCTAATAACTTTTTGTTGGAATTTTAAAATTTTATTTATGAAACAAATATGTATTTAATTTGATGAAATTGATTATATATTTATAATCATCATGTATGAATTTTTCAAATAGTTCAACATTATTTTTTGTCAAAATTAATAGTAAATGTGAAAAATAATTGTCACCATATTAAGGGTAAATCAGGTGATTAAAGGTAAAAATAATGTGAAGATTCTTTAAAAATATATCTAACATCGTCCTTATTTCTATTATATGATTATTTTTTGAATAGAATTATCCAATATTTTATGATATTAAAAGATGGTGCCATTTTTTTATAATGACCTTAATATTATTTTAATCAATGAATAAATACATAATTTCACCCTCTTTGTCTTAATATCTAAAATATTTTTTCATATAGATAAAAGTGGTTATTTTATGTTATAAAACATAAATTTAAATATTACTTAATTACTATGATCATTTTTATCGAATTTTAATTTAAATAAATAATATCCTTAAATTCTTATATAATTCATACATTTTTCTCATGAAAACAGTAAAAATATCAAGTACTGATTTATAAACCTTTAAAATTAATACAATTTGGATGAATTATTATATTCAGAAAATTTATGAATATATATAACATATTATTTATTTGTTAAATGTTTATAATATAATTCCATTACTACATTAATGTATTAAAAGTCAAACCATGTGAATAGTCCCAAAAAAGACTTTAATTGTATTTTATATTAAATAATATTTTATTCAATGAATTAAAATTTATAAATACAATATAATTAGAAAATTAATGGGGATATGGTCTATAATATCAACCATTTTCCATTTATTGGTCACTTTTCTTATTATAGAATATATTTTGTCCCCTAAAAAGAAAAAACATTGTTATCATGATAATAATTAAAAGGGTTAATGGTGTTTAAAACTATGAAATGAGGGTGAAAAAAAACCTCAAGATAACTAGATTTTATTTTATGAGACTATTTAAACAAATAAGTATCATATCATTGAAATATTTGAATTCATTCTACTTAAACAAGAAAATTTATTTATATTCATTTAATACTTCATGTAATTCCAAGGGTTCCCCTATACTATCTTATATAAGGACACCACCTATCCACTTTTACCCACACATATTGTGAACTATATATAACAAATTACCAAACTAAATCACTTATTAACATCAATTATAATTTATTATTGGTCATGTTATCAAAAAAATACTAACCTATAAGTATTGTGGTGTAAGCCAAAGTTTGTCTTCTAAATAGGAGGTAATCATCTTAACTGAGTATTTTAATTTTAATTCTTCTTCTACCTCATTAAAATATTTCATAATCATGATGATATAATATCATAAGTATATAATATATGTTTAAATATTATTATCACTATGGTACAACCCTAATTCATATTATTTTGTAACCTATGGGGAATGATAACAAGTGTTCGTGCATATGTGCGGACTAACACCCCCATATATTGATGTGTTTAAATTTTTATCACCTCATATAATGGATATTTATAATGATGGAATTTAAAAATATATATGAAATTCAGAACATAATTATCATTCGACAAAGACAATACATCATCTATTTCCTTAACCTAATATTCATTGGAAAATGATAACATTGTTCTAGAGTACATGTGGATTACTATCTCCACAAAGAGTTTTGATTCATTTTTAATTGAAAAATTTCATGAATTGTTATGAAATTATATATAATGATTAAAAATTATACTTATTTCTTGATTAAAGTTTTTCAAATTATAAAACAAATAACTATTTTACCACGTTCAACATACAAAATTTCTTTTGAAATGATGTACCAGATATCTACAAAACACCTAATGTGAACTTAAACTTTTATGTCATTAAATATGTCATTAATATAAATGGTTAAATTATAATTGAATAAACCTAAAAAATTATATAAAATAAATATATAATAAATATATTTTTATGATATAATATTCAAATTACATACATTGCATGTAGTGACTCGAGGTAACATGTTTCTTAACTCAATTTATTTTCATCGGGATATATTAATTCTTTATTGTGTATGTTATGAAAATATTATTGGTGTATGGAGTATTATTATTTTATATTTTATTGATAATTTTTATTTATTTATATTTTGTACATATAATCTGTTTATTAATAAATTCTCACTTCTTTTTTATGATCATTATAAGGAGTTACATAACACAATTTCCTTTAATTTTGTAATAAAACTTTTTCAATAACTTTTATATTTCATAATTATGTGTAAATTGATTTGTAATTTTTTTATTATTTATTACCATTTTATTTATGTATATTTACTTATATTCAAATTATAAATTCAGGGATTATTATTCATTTCAAATGTTAGGATATTTCTTGGGTTTTTATTATCTACAAATAATTTTATTAAAACATGTTTTAGGGCTTCACGATGATTTAATTATATGGTGTACTAATTTACCATGGATTAATTTTAAAATATTAATTAATATAATTTTTGTGATTTATATATCTATATAAATTTATGATTTTAAAGAGTAATTTATTTGATTATTACGAAAGAGGTAATTGAATTTATATTGTAATCTCATTTCTTTTAATGGTTGTTAATATTCAAGTTTCCTTTGTGGAAAATTGTATGAAATTAGTTTCATTAACCTCATCTATAATATCATATTATACATATTATTTGGTTTCACTAATTTCCTTTCACATTTCTCTATTTGGAACATCAAATGTATGAAAAAATGATTCCATGACAAAATGGCCTTGTTTTTTATTTAGTCAATTAATTTTTTATTCTATCTCCATATTATATTTAAAATGTATTCAGAAGTGTTTTAAATATCCTATAGTGATTTATTAATGTCATGTTTCCAATTTTTAACATTTATTAAAAATGATTAAAAGGAATCTTCTTGTAATTTTCCAAACAAGGTAATTATTGACATGGTGTAAAAGAAATCATTATTTTAACATATACCAAAAATGGGTTTCCTATCATCATAATTATTACTTTAATTGAAGATCAAATTTTAAATTCCCATGGTTATATTAAAAAAATCATTTTTCAACAATTTTAAAAATTTTTAGTTTTTAATTATACCAAAAAAGTGTACATTCCATTATATTCAAATAAATATTTTAATGTTATTTTAAGTCTATTATCATCTATGAAAACATCCTTTAATGATTCTTCCAACTCACTAAGAATATGATCTTATGATACCATCCATATTTCTCTAAATGGATTAAAATGATTGTTTTAAAAATAATTTCATGAAACAAGTTTCTTTTCCAAGGGTAAGTCATATTATAAATGAATCTATTATATTGTTAAAAAATTTGGGATGAAAATTAAAGATTATATATTTGATATTCATATATGGTACGTGGAGACAATTTATGAAGAAGTGTGGTGCTAATAATTAGCAAGATGATTGGTAAGCCCGATATAGATTATATAATGGGTGAGCATGCTATAGTTCATTAATGTATTGGGAGATGTTCCATGTATTCAAGGGTAATATAGAAGAATTTATATAGGGAGGATTACCATATGTATTTAAATAGATAAAATTATTTCAAATATGACTGAAAATGTGAGTTGGATAGAATTTTCCAAGATACCAACTTGTTTTCTCTATGTATTCTATGTGTTTTTAATTGTTCATATGTTAAATATTGACATGACATAGATCACTATTATTGATTATTATGACTCATTACATTGTTAAATTATTATGAGATGTCAAATGTGTAATGATCAATTTTTTGTTAAAATTAATTATATATTTCGGTTCATAGACTTTTATTATTTCATCACACCCTTATTATCATTTTTTGAACACTCATGAAATTAAATTATTAATACTTATGTTTATCCTAAATTATTATTTGAGATCATCCTTCTTATGTTTTTCATTTCCATAGGTTATGAAGGAATATGATAAATGAAATATGTCTAGTAGGATTTAATTTTTGAATAAATTTATAGAAGATGTTGAATACATATTGTGAAATAATAAAATCTAGGTATAATAGGTAAACGTTCACTTAAAGACATGGATATTATTATTTCAGATATTTTACTAATTCTCTAAAATGATAATCATAAAATATAATTATGTATGTAATTGATCCAATATTTTTGACGATTTTGTGATTTTGGTATTACTAAAATTGGGTATGTTTTTTGGTATCAAATAAACAAATTCAAAGAATCTGTTATTTGTGCCAGATGTAGAAATGCAGGATTGAGGATATTAAAATAGATGAAAAAATAAAGATTATAACACTAATCAAGAAAAAAAACATAATATTCAAAAAAAAATACAAATAAAACAATAATGATATTAATTCATGAATACCAGTATTTTGATTAATACGGAGTGGATAGACATATGAAATTATACTCATATAAAAGAGTAGAAACCCTAAATCTTACAAATTAATAATAATTTTTTTTCAAAATGCAATGAAACAAGAAATAAATATTCCAATTTTATATTTGAGTGAGATTTTAAACCAAATATGGATGATATTCGATAATTAATTCATATAAAATAAATAAAGGGTCTCGTATATGGATCATATAAATAAATTTAAACTAATTAAAAATGTTATATTAGATTGGTTGAAATACTGGATCTGATATTAAATGGTAAAAATAAATTTTTCTAAAAATAATTGAATGAATGGAATTATATTGAATATTACAAAAATTGATGTTGGGGCTTGACAATAAAGAGAGAGTGACCAAAGAACATTAGTGTATTAAAAAATGGATTGGACGAGAGAAAAAAATAAGTTGGGAAATAATAATCCAGTTTGATTGTTTAATTATAAAATTTATAGTATATAAAATCCAAAAATCATAACCAAAACCCTATGAGTATATGTTGGTGTTTTTATTAGTTGTAATGGAATAATCATTAAAATAATTTAATGGAATGCAATGTAAGGTAATGCTTCATTGTTTTTATAAATAATAATGGAATAGAACGATCAAATCCATTGATTATTTAAAAAAATAATTGAAATATAATATTTTTTATTTATAGTCTTCAAAATTATCATTATAATCATTATATATATATATATATATATTAAAAAATAATAAAATTAGTTCAAACAATTTCATTACATCATTAAAACCATAATTTAGAGGGTCATAAAAAATGATTTAGGGGAAGTTGTAAGGGATTTCACGGATGTCTATTAATGGAAATCCCACACCCTCTAAAAATTTCATAAAAATGATAGATTATAATTGAAAGAAACTCTATTCCACTCCATTCCTCCTAAAATTAAAATTTTAAACACACCCCCAACCTAATGATAAAAGGAAAATTTGTCTTTCTAGGTTTAAGCTTTCTATACATACATATTAATTTTCACTGGGTTTTAGTTTGTAATGTATATATATATAATCATACATCAAAAAATTATTCTTACTTTTCTTTATAGATATATAATAAATATTCCTCCTTAGATGTTTTCCTTAGTTCAACAAAAATTCATGATACATAAACATTACACAATTACATGAAAGATTAATTTTCATTCACATAGATAAAATTTCATTCTTAATCCCATAAAAATTCATTTATTTAATGTTTATTCAATGATCATGAGTAAGTTTATATATGTATATATGCAGATGCATGCATTAAGTGCCATGGAAAATCCTCAATATATATCCATAAACTTGATTTATGCATAACATGCATATGAAATGATGAATTTATAATATTCTTAAATTATAATTTCATACATCATATTTTGGTGATCATAATTTACTTAAAAATGTAGTATACTTGATAACTATACAAGAATATACATAAATTACATATTAAATAAAATAAATACAAGTTTAAATAAAACAAAAATAAATAAAATCAAATTAAAACATATATGTAATTATAAAAGATAATTCTTCTACAATATGTATAATTTTCAAACTAAAAATCAATATTTTAACATAATTAAAGAGACTTCTTAAAAATTTATAGCATCAACATACCAATTTTTTTTTAAAATTTTCAAACTATAAAACATGTTCTATTTTGATAAATACATATATATACACATTTGTATGTACATATTTGAAAAAGGTAATTTTATTAACAAAAACACCCATAACTCCATAATTTAATTAAATGAATTTCCTTACACAAAATGAGAAGCTATATATTTAAAATAAATAACTATAATTATTTCTCAGAAAAAATATGATTTTGAGTACTGAAATGATTAAAAATAAATGTTCTCTACTAATAACCAATAATTAAATCCAAATATAAATATAAATTAAATTAATACAAAAAAAATTAAACCTTCCCCATATAATAATAAATAAAATTCCACTATAAAGATATTATATGTAAATAAATAACTGCTTATGTATTTTTTGTAGAAATTAATTCTCGTTTCCACTAACATAAGACTCAACCTCTCATATTCTCCAAGAGGAAGAAAATTCTACTGACCTTATAATATTCCTTTTGAAAACAATGGAAAATAATACTATAGTGGAAAACTCCTCTCACACATATATATCCACTCAAAACACATTGTATTTATATTTTTTTATAAAATTTGATAATTAATACATATATAATTTTTTATCCAAGACAAAAAATATCAAACAGTGGATTCAATGCATGATTCTGAATGTTTCATCATGAAATTTACAACTCTATAAATTTGATAAATAAATGAAAAATTCACTGGTAATCCAGTAAGATTCAATTTATATATTTTATATTTAACTGTACAACACCATATTAATGCGAGTTGTTTTGATTTGTAATATTTCTATACTAACACGACAGAAAGACATAAAATAGATATAGTAAGATGAATCTGGAGACCTAAATACATGGTTTAAATTTTTTTATTAGTTAACATAGAAAAATATAATATTAGACATATCCTAATAAAATACCAAATGTATCAATAAAATGATTCAAATTGATCAGAGAAACTAGCTAAAAAATTTGACCAAATGAATGCAAACATTTAATCATTAAGATAGACACTGTTTCAAAAAAAGACGGTTGGAGAAAAAAACTCAATGATATGAAACCCCTATCTAAGAATAAAATTAAAATTATAACATTGAAATAATTAGTTAATACAGTGAAGCCATTCTAAAAGAACCATATTTCTGTAAAAAATAAACAACACCTACTTTGATATCATGATGGTGTAAAGAAGATCCCAAAAACCAATCATTGTTTTCCTCAAATCTCATCCACACAACATAGTTCTAACCAGTGACACTCCGTAGCGCTTGACATCTCAAACACAAAGACCATCAGACTCGAAACCATTTCTCATGTTCTTGATGTCGGATCCATATCTACATATGGACTCTCGTTCAGCTTCGACAACGAACTGACTCAACTTTGACCTCCATACAATATTTATTAGAGCTCGCATCTTAACCTCTGATCATCCTTACTAACAATCGATGATGAACCCCTCATGGTTGGACTCGACAACCTCGTCCTTCCTCTGTTAGTGTTCCCTAATAAGCTCGAACCCTTTGAACCAAACTCTTCATTACGACTCCCCTTTTTCTGTTCATTTTTTTAAAACAATTATCAAAAAAATATGATATATATCAATATCATTATAATATATATATATATAATAAATTCAAAATAAAAATTACTATTTTATAAATTATTATTGTTATCATTCGAATAAAATTTCAAATATATATATATATATCGTTGAAAAAAATTGTAATAATTTTTAAAACATAAAAATATTAATTATAAACTGTATATAATTTTATCATTTATTATTATTAAATAATAAATATTATATTTAATCATTTTTAAACCAAAATAAAAATTTCATTAAAGTTTTATTTATCTTAAATAGAATATATTAAATTATAAAATTATGTTTTTTAATTATTAATGTATCATTTTAAATATAGTTTTTAAAAATAATTTCATAAACAATTTTATTAAGAAATATATCTATTTATTTTAAAGAAAACAACTATTTATATATTTATTTATCATAAATAAAATCATTTTTTAAAAAATAATACAATTTTTAGAAAAGTGGTTTATAATTAATTTTTTAAAAATAATTATAAAAATATAATAAAAGAAAATTAATTAAAATAAAATTAAAATAAATAAATCTTTTATTTATAATGTAGGGTGTTAAATTCACTTTGTATAAAGGAATTGATCTCTCGTAATTATTTTTTCAACCCTAAGAAAATTATTAATTTCCATATTTAGAATTAAATGATTTCTATTGGGACATAACTATATAACGTAAACTCTATTGCATAAATTTTTTCTTCTAAAATGCAAAATCAAATCTCCAAAGTTGTTTACACCAATCCCCTTATACCAATTATACCACCCTAAGCCCACTCTTCTTGACTCAGTGTTTAAATATGATGTGTATTTAAAAAAAATATAACAATTATATTAAACCTTGAATTTATCAAGGATGAACAAAAATAAAACAAGGGCTACCACGTTTCCCCATGTTCTAACTGCCAAAGCGATGACATATGAGATAGAACTTCTAACATACCTGTGAAATTAATTTTAAAACAAAAGGTGAGAATTCAATTTCCCAATAAGGGGTTTTAAAACCATTGAAAAACCATTTTGGGAAATAATTATTTTGTAAACATATTTTGATTAATTAACCATGAAATTATTTTTAACAGAATTTGTGAAAATACCATTGAAAACTACAATACTTTAATACATTGAAAATATTTATACTTCCAAAATATTTTCACTGTTAAAATATTTTCATATTAAAAATACTTTTAATATAATATAGTGAATATCAGAAAATATTAAGAATGCTTTTGAAAACCAAAAAATTATAGAAGCATGAAACATTGATAGATATCTTGGGCTTACCCACTTGTTGAAGGATTGGGTTAACTCACCAATACAATTCAATATTTAAAACGTTTAAGTGAAAGATTTTATTAAAATTATTTTTAATCATGATATACGTACATATACATTTTCACTGGGTTTCAGTTTTGAATATATATATATATATAATCGTACATCAAATACTTATTTTTAATTTTATAAATAAATATATAAAAAATAATCATCATTAAATGTATAACTTAGTTTTAACTAAATTCAGGATAAATAGAGATCTCATAATTACATGGAATATTAATTTTTAGTCACATACTTAATATATCATTCTTAATCCCATAAAAAACCATATACATAATATTTATTCAATGCTCATGAGTATGTGTATAAACATATGCATGCATATAAATGTATTTAGTTCCTTTAAAAATAATAAATATATGTCCACAAACATGATTTAAGCATGACATGCACATGACACAATGAATTTATGATATTGTTAACTATTAATTTTGTACTTAATATTTTTCTAACCACAATTTTTTTAGAATGAATATATACATGATAAGTATACACGTATATAAATATATTTAATAATAACCAAAATATATTCATGTTTAAATAAAACATCAATAAATGAAATATAATAAAGGCATACATGTTATTATATAATACTATCATTACAAAATAATTTGAATTTTCAAAATAAAAATCATCATTTTAACATTATTAAATAGACTGTCTAAAAATTCAGAGCAACATCATACTAAATATTTATCATGATTTTTAAACTACTAAACATGTTTAATTTTGATATATATATATTAGTATTTGTAAAAGTTAATTAGATTAATAAAAAAACCATTAACATAATAATTTAGGTTAAAAAATGCCTTATGCCAAAATAGAAACCATAGTTTTAAAATAAATAACTATAAAACATTCTCATAAGAAAATACTATTTTAAGTACTGGATTGATTAAAAATAAATGTATCTTACAAATAAAATATATGAAAATAAAAATAATTACATAAAATAAATAAATACATAAAAAAATAAATGTTCCATATATAAAAAAATAAAATGGAATTGCAAATATGGAACATGAAAATAAATAGTATTTTAGGTATTTTTTGGAGAATGATATTCCTGTTGACACTGACATAAGAATCATCATCAAATATTTTCAAAGGGGAAGGAAATGCTACTTCCCTTACAGTCTCCCTTCTGGAGAAAAAAGGAAAATAATAATACAATGCCAATACTTCTCTTACATATATAAATCCACCCAAAAAATACAGTGAAGATATATTTTTATTAAATTTGACAGTTAATGAATATCTTGTATTTGGTCCAAGACAAAGAAACTCCCATATTGGATTCAATGTATTATTTTCAATGTACCATCAAGAAATTTACAACACAAGTAAATTGATAAATAAATTAAAAAATAACTGGTCATCAAGGAGGATTAGATGTATATATTTTATATGGAACCGTACATCTCTATGTTAATGCAAGTTGTTTGAATATTAATGAAATTAATACTAACACAAGAGAAAGACATAAAAAATCTATAGTCAGAAGAATCTGGAGACATAAATTCATGGTTCATCTTTATTGATTGTAGAAAATGCATAAATATTATATTTGGAATATCATGATCATATACTAATTGAATCGAGAAATTGAATCAAATTGATTAGTCAAAGAAGATGAAAAAATTATAAAATGAATACATGAAGCGTTTAACCATTAAAACCAACACTATTTGAAAAAGAGATGGATGTAGAAAAAATAGATGATATTAAATATTTATCCAAGATTAAATATAAAATGTCAATGATGAAACAATGAGTTAATACACAAATAACCAATCTAAAAAAATCATATTTTGATACAAAATTTTTAAATAAACAACCTCTAATTGCATAGCTGGACAAAGTGGGGAAGATCTCAAAAATCAAACATCATTTTCTCTAAATCTAGTCCATGCGACATCAATCTAACTGGTGTCAATCATCAGCGATTTCCCTCACAAATGGAAATACCATCAGACTTGACACCACTTATTACGTGCTTGATGTTAGATCCAGATCCAGATCCGGACTCTGGTTAGGCTTCAACAACGACATGAATCAACATCGATCTTTATCCAGGCTTCATTAAAGCTCACGACTTGACCTCTGATCACCATCACTAACAACTGACAATGAACCCCTCATTACTAGACTCAGTTCTCTTGTCCTTTCTCTCTCAATATTCCATACTCTGTTCGGAACCCTTTATACCCATCTGTTGATTACGACGCCCTTTTTCTCTTATTTTATTAAATGTAATCGTATAATAATATATATATCTATATCTTTATAGAATATATATATATATGATAAATTCAAAATAAAAATTATTGTTTGATAATGTATTATGGATATAATTCTAATATAATTTTAAATATATATATATATATATATTTATTTATTAAAATTAAAATAATAATAATAATTCTTGAAACAAATAAATGTAAATTTTATACTATATTAAATTTTATCACTTATTATTATTAAATAATAAATATTTTATCTCGTAATCATTAGAACAAATTTAGAATTATATTACTGTCTTAATTATATTAAATTGAGTGTAGTACTTCATAAAATTATGTTTTTAAAATATTTATTTGTCAATTTATATAAAGAGTTTAAAAATAATTTCATAATTTTTTTATTAAAATAATTTTTTAATTTTGTAATTAAAAGAAGTATATATATATATAT
This sequence comes from Viscum album, assembly GCA_963277665.1. Classification (NCBI taxonomy): domain Eukaryota; kingdom Viridiplantae; phylum Streptophyta; class Magnoliopsida; order Santalales; family Viscaceae; genus Viscum; species Viscum album. Next base: position 472,813,476 of record OY728132.1, read on the forward strand.
CAATAATAAATTCATTTTTTTCAAATATTATACCATGTTTAGAAAAGTGGTATGCAATTAATATATTAAATTTTCATTATAATAACTTCTTGAAATTGAATTAATAAATGTAATAATAAAATAAATAACCCTACAATTTAAATCATAGGGTGGTATAGTATGGGTGTACTTTAATGATCCATGGGTGCTTAGGGTGGTGATCAGGTGATCTTTTATGGGTTGTCAAGGGTTGGTCGGGGGACAATATTAATTTTTTATTTTTTAAAAAAATTAATATTTTACAGTTTTTTTATTTTCACATTATATTTGAATCCATACCAAGTACAAGAATTGAAGAAAAAGGTCATATGAAGTGAGTCTTGTAAGAGGACAATCATGTTGGCTATGTGTGGGATGGCATGTTTAATTCTAAGTGGTGGTTCATCCTTTATTAGAGTTTAGTATTTTAAAAAATTCGATATAAACCCAGAAAAAATAGACTAAAATAACATAAACTAAATACGAGAATACCATTAATCATAAGTATATATTTTAATGATAATATAATTTATTATTTTAATAACTCTTTTTATATATAAATTTTAATATTTTTTATAATTTTATAAAATAAAAAATTCAATTGTCAACTATTGGTGTTAAAACAAAAATATATTAATATAAGTTTAAAACATAATAATAATATCACACATGTAGACAAAATATTTATTTAGAATAAAAAGTTAATGTGTGTATTTCTTTAAGTAATGCATAATAATCATTTTAACAAAAATAATATAATATTTTATACAATATTTTTTTAAAAAAAATATCCTTAATATTTTAGAAATATATATATATATTAACATTAATTCATTGAAAAAACAAAAAAAAATACTTAATATAAAATGTAAATAATAGTATTAAATAGTATATTTATGTGCATATGTATGTATGTTTGAACGAAAAATTTGCAATGGAAATTTTATTCTAGAAATTTTTAATTTATATAAGTATTAGTATATATATATATACTTTTATGCATACATATATGTATACACTAATTAAATTTACACTATAAATGTCCATTAAAAATACCTTATAAATGTACATTAGGTAATATATTATGTCCATGAAATAAAAATTGGATGCTTTCTCTGAAAATTATAAATTTTACACTATAATTTTTTTGTGGAAATTTACAATTTTTATTTAGGTATTAATATATTTTAATTGTAAATTTAAAAATGTATTTATTTTTAAAAAATTAGTAATAAAATTTACAAAGAAATTTATTTGTGTGATGTTCCAATGAAAACATACAACATTTGATTGTAAGTTTATGTATGAAAGCATATTGTGTATAAATAATTGTATATATATATTATTATATTATAAAATAATTACATTAATAAGTGTGTATTTGATATATATCCCAAGGAATTCTACGAAATATCCAATTAACATTTTCCTATGATCAAGTGTCAATTTCTTGAATCATTAAAATAAAATAAAAATTGACTTATGGATGCTAGAAAGAAAGAGGACATGTTAATGGTCAAGGTAGAATAAAAAGAGAAATAATATCTATGAAATATTTCTCGAAGGTACCCAAAAAGTTTAACAATACTTTGATAAGTCAAATAATCAATAGAGAACAAAAAAATTAATCTAAATACACCATATTAACAATACATAGATTCATGAGTGAATTTTATACAATCAGGGTGCCTATTTCTATATAAAGTTTGATAAAAATGTACAACAACTAGTTTACACAAGTTAAAAGGACTAAATGATAAATTTAAAAACCTTGGCACATGCCCATTACATTAGGATGCAATTACCATAACACATTTTATTTTAATTCACCTACCAAATTCTTATGATACCACTAGTCAAGTTATCATGAGGTTTTATGATAAATCATGAAGTTAATGATCTAATGAGAGGAATGGACTATAAATTCATATCCCCACATGTTTTATGTTTTTTTAGAATGTTAGGTACTTAATTAAATTAATTATATGTTTGTATGGATCTAAAATAATGTGTGTTGGGCCTCCCAGTAGATATTATTGACTAATCGATGTAAGGCTTCCTTCCCTGATTTAGTCTGCTCATGATTCATTATAACTCAAATATTATTCGACATGTAATGGGAATTTCAATTACCTCCTACCCCATTTTCATTTTTTGACAACCCAAAAATCTATAATGTAAATTCCCTTTTAATTGAATAAATTTCTCATTAAGTAATGTAGTTATCGAAAACACATGATCTAATATAGTTATTTTTTCAAATTATAAAATATATCCTATCAGAATTAAAATACTCTCGAGATTCAGAACTAATGATAATATTATTATTGTATGGTGAAAATTAATATTAGTATATATAATGGTTTATGATAAAGTCTAATTTAAATAAACAAAAGAAGTGATAAGCTCGACTAGCAGGATCATAAATTATGAATCCCATTAAATGGAGCATCTGAGGGAGATGGAATCAAATGGATTTTAACATGACCAATCCCATGTTGATATTCAATAAGTGATGCTTGAGTAAAAATATTTATTTTATAAGCTATATCTCATGGAAATCCCGACATAAACTGTGTTTTCTAAATCACCCCAAGAATGTACCACCATCACACACTTTTCCCATAGGGAGTACGGTGGTGTAATATAGGTTTATGTTTACTATACCTTATAGTATGAATTTTTATATTTTCTTTATAATAAAATAATTATTATATTTTTCCCTTTTCATTATTTCTATATATATATATATAATTATATGTGATTTAATGAAAATTTTATTTTTTTATGAAGAAACCAAAAATAATATTTTTTTGAAAATACATGGGTTTAAGGAATTCTTTTTTAAAAATTCCTGATTATTTAAAAAAAATTATATAATATTCTTGTTAAATAATATTTATTTATATACCAAAAATAATATAGATTTATGGAATCTAATGAAATCATTTATGAGATAGAAAATTGTTATTGTCATAAAAAATAGTATTTTTCAAAAAATGAGGTTTTTTTTATTTAATGGACTAAATTCTCATTTATAGAAAATTGATTTTTAAGAAAATATTATTTTGTAAATCAGCATGTCAAAAATTATCCAATGCTCATTTAATCAATTTTTTTAATTCTAGTTTTTTATTAAGAATTACATATGGTATATATAACAATAGCATAAAATTGATGTAATAAATTATATAAAAGGTATAAATTAGAAAATATAGATTTGACATTTGAAATATTTTTTTCTCAAGTTATTATACTAATTTTATAAACCGTTAATGTATCCCCCAAAGTAAATATTATATTTTAATATTTTAAAATAAATTCATTGTGAACGTGACTCACTTCCGCGTCAAAATCTTGTATTATTTTAATATTTTTGGTTCATTGAATTATAAAATATTTAGCACTACTCAACTTTGGATGAAAACACAAAAAGAACCATAGTATGGTTTTTTAGTTTTTATCATTTTATTATATAGAGTCCAAAACCTATGTTTAAAAAGAAATTAAGAATTCCTTTATCTTTTACTATAAATACATACTCAACATCCCACTTCTGCTCACTCAAAACCCATTGAGAAATATTTTACACCCCCTATAACCCTATAAATTCATTCCAATGTGTTACCAAATTTTTAAAGAAGCTTCTCCTAAGCTTCTGAAAGTTCTCTCTCAAGGTAATGGATTCACTTCCTCCTCTACTTTATTCAGGTACATTATTTTTATTATGCATTTTTTCCAATTTATCATGTTTTCATATGTGTTGAAACATCAGTATATTGTACACATTATGGAAAATTATCCAGAGACCACTTTCACTCTGAATAAAATCCTCTATAAACCATTATGTACATCTGTTGTGATGCAAAAATTATCCTTTGAATTTCCTAATGAAAAAATTGTGTTATGTATACCAATAATCATTTAAAATCATGGATATTTACTTAGATGTAACTATTATTCATAAATTGGTAAATACTATGTGTGTAACCCAAAATCATTAATTTTTGTAATGAAAGTGATAAAATACATTCTTATTTTGTATGATCGATGTGGTATGAAAATGCATGAACACTATATCAATGTGATTAAAAGGCCCCAAAATATATACCCCTCCAATGAATTGGATAATGTTTTTACCTCATGATATACCATGTATGGGGAATGATAGGTTATCTTAAGTACACAATGTTTGGATATATCATTGGTTATCCTTAAATAATTATTATGATTTCGTGTTTTATGTTGTTACAACATTCCTATGTTTTTCTAATGTTATCATCTCATATCATAATTCAATGTTCAGGTTTAACATTCTAACCATTTTATGTATCTTTTAATTTCTCTTCATTCAAAAATATTAATTTCATAATGTTATAATTTTATTATTACCTTACTAGGATTTATAGCTTACTCCTTTTTTATATACGTCCCCATATTTTCTTTTCATCTATTAGAAGATCAATGGATTGTAAGGTCATTCTATAAAGTCAAAACTAATGTATTTGTAACCCTATTTCAAGTAAATTTTATATTAATCTAATTTGAACTATATTTTAGGTATCATGATATTATAGTATTGTATTCTGTGTATATTTATCTAATAAAAAATAAACTAAGGTGTATAAAAGACATGGGTTTCCATTGTTGGTATTCAATTAATGTTTAGTAATTTTTGGGATTAGGATTATAAAACCTTAGTGAAGTTCTTAGGTGTTATAAAAAATGACTAAAAACCTCCCTATGTATTTATTATGTATATATTAAGTGTTTTACAATAATAAAATAAATATTTGTATACAATAAGAGGATACCGATCTAGATTAATTATTCATTGTGGTAATAACTGCTAAATGGTAGAATTGTGTATTAACTCAATTTCTAACTTATGAAAAAAAAGAATTTCTACACACTTGGTTTGACACATCAGAGGGATATGATTTGGTAAATTTAAAATCTCTATATAAACCATTATAATGAGAGTAGAATTACCCATAAATGTTTTTGTTAGAAAATATACACTGGATAATTGAGATTGAAACTGATAAATTCATAGGTTAAATAATGTATTTAATCTATGATTTATCCCATAAATTTTTATACATTCCATTTATAATTGTTTTAAAATTATCGTCCCTAGTTTTTACTTAAATTTTTTTAATGGATGGAAATAAGAGGAACTAATTAAACAACCCAAATGATATTAAACGTAATGGATAACCAAATGAGATTATAATCCTTCTGGGATTAAGATATGAGAAATACAAGACAAAATTACTCAATTGACTCATTATTTTAACAGAAACATTAATCATGCAGAAACCATAAATCATCTTAATAAGGAGAATGTTTAAATACATTCATTTTTTGGAAAAAATACCATTGACTATTAGTGGATATTCTAATCCCTTAATAATGGAATAATGGATCAAATCTATTGTATTGATCTTCATCATACTTCAAATATCTGAGTAGGAGAGGTCTCTATTTTCTCTTTATCATATTGAGGGAGAAGATGATCCATGATAGGTATTAATAAAAAATATAAATCCCAATGTGGATATTGATGAAATGGAGTTGAAGGAATTCTAGGAATTTTTTAAATAAATATTTTCTTGAAAAATCCAACTACAAAAGGAGAGGGATTTATTTAGAAATAAGTTAAAGGATGACGAATCCCTCAAGGCATATGATATTAACCTTCCAAGACATACATGATACACCTCCTACATTTCCATTGACCTTGAAAGTAAAATTTTCCACTTATATTGTTTTTTAAATACATATCTATGAAAATATTTAGTGATTTGAAACTTTAATAGAAATGAAAAAATTGTCTGATGTTCCCTTGAAGTAAAATTGGAGTTCAGTTAATTCCATGGGTTTCATGGGTTTAAATTTATTAATATTATGTTTTATTTCAATTCTATAGGAGTGATGGAGAAATATAACAGTGATAATAAATTCTAAACTCCCACATGTCAAAATTCAAGAAGGGAAATCCCAAAACAATTTCTAAATATGAATAGAATATTTATCAGGCGTGTGAAGGAAAGGGAACCTACATATTTAATTAAAAATGGGGAAACCCATCTATGTTATGGAAGAAGTTTATTCTATAGTAAAACCTCAACATATTGTACAATGTGTCAACTAAAGAAAATATGGACACTATAAAAATAAACATTCTAATCCAAGTGTTTTTTATGTTAAACAATTTAAAAAGCCTCCATTTCCAAGAGATCATGGGAGATATTATTCCATCACAATTGTTTCGGTGGATCCACAATAAATGTGGTGATAGATACTCCAGTTATTCATTTAAGGAGAGTAAATGAACAATTTGATTCTAGTTATTTACATTCCTTCATATCAAACATGTTTAGTATATATATTCAAATAGATTGTCTAAACATGGAAGTGTAGATATTAGTGAAATTGAAAAATTGAGAAAATTTGAATCCCTTGTATTTAACTTATTCCATATCACTATTTGATGGATGAATTTCTAAAATTCCATGTGATCATCCATTTAGGGGAATTAAATTCACTTTTGTGTATGGATTTGATTTTTGTATATCAGGAAAACATAAATTTCTATGAGAGGGATATTACCCCCTTTATTTAGATTCACCTAAGGATTTTATACAAGTGTAAATTAGAGGATGGATCTCTATTGGAATCATCATCTCAAGCATATATATTATTTCCTTGTAAGGAATAATATCTAGTTAAAATTTTTGAGACTAATGAAAATATCATCCTTTATAACATTGTCTTTTTAAAAGAATATGATGTTGTGTTTCCTAAATAATTTCTTTGTATTCCTATCATACAAGAGGTTGATTTCTCAATAAAACATACAGTGAAGATTTTATAATATCTATGAATCAATATATAATGACCAATACTGAACATGAGGAGATAAAGAAGAAGAAATAGAATAATATTATGAAGGGTTCATACGCCAATGTTCGTTAAAATGGGGTGGAATAGTCCTCTTAATTAAGAAGAAGGATTGTTTAATGTTCGTTTTCATTGATTATTGTGAGCTCAAAATGATCATGATAAATAACAAGTATCATCTTCCATAGATTTATGGCTTGTTCAAAAATCATTGTGGAGACTAGTACATATCTTATGTGAATATTTTTTTGGGATATTATCTTATAAAATTGAATAATGATAGCCCAAAAACTGATTTTTGTATAGGTTATATACACTACATTTTCAAAGTTATTACATTTGGACTTACCCATACTCTAGTTATATTCATCGACATAATTAATAGTCTTTAGGGATTACCTAAAAAAAGTTTGGGTCAATTTTATATATGATATTATTATTTAGACCAATATAAATGGGGAGTGTGTAGATCAATTTAATGTTGTACTGAAGACCATGAAAAAGGAAAAGTTTTATTTGAAGTACCATAAATTCATGTTTTAGATGGGAAAAGTAATATTCTCTGGGAATGTTTCTTCCATAAAAAGAATATCATCGAATACATAAACAAAAGGGGAAATTGATGGATGTAATATAACAACATCTGTAACAGAGGCCCATAGTTACAGTGGATTAGCAAGGTACTATAGTTGATTTGTGATAAACTTCTCACAATTGACAAGCCCACTAACCAATCTAACTAAGTATGGTGTGATGTTTTTCTAGACTGATGAAAGTGAAGATATATTTAAAGAGTTAAATATTATTCTAATAACTACACGTTTCCTCACATTAACCACATGTGGGGAAGGATTTTTTATTTACATTGATGTGTCAAAAAAGTTATAGGGATATGTACTCATGAAAATTTGAAATGTGATAGCCTATTCTTCCCTCCAATTAAATATCCTTGAGAAGAACTACTCGATATATAATCAGTAATTGTTTGTAGTTATCTTCACATTGAATATTTGGATATATTACCTCTATAGAGAGAAGTGTGACTTATACATAGATCCTTAAATAATCAACTATACATTCATACATAAGGATATTGATATGCACTAAAAAAAGGATGACAAAATTAAGTAAGGATTGTGATATTTTAACCCATATCCATCATGCGAAGGTGAGAAAAGGGGATTATACTATAAGTAGAAATGATTATACAACACTATCCATGAATTGTATTGAAAAGGATCCAATCTTCTTATAAATGAAAATTATGGAAAATGGTGTTATAAAATAAATTTTATTATACAATTCAAAAAAACTACTCTACCATGTTTTCTTGAGAGGATCAAGGAGGAACAAAAACATAATTAGAAGATATAAATAATGGTAAAAAATATTTTGGAGTTAATCCTTGGAAATTATGGATTCATCATGTTTGGATCTCATAAGTGTGTCCCATAAAAACAAAATCTTATATGGGAACTTTAGGATGATGCACATAACTCGCCATTCCCTATTAATCCTTAAAGCACTAAGATGTACATATATCTGATGAAAAACATCATGTGGGATAATATAAAAATGTTTATTGAATAATTTGGGTCTTGATTCACGGTATTAAAACAATTCTTGCCTAAATGATAGTTGTATATGGGTATTATAAAACCATTTCCCAAACCATTATGGAAATAGGAAAACATAACCATGGATTTGATCAAGGTAATCCCAACAGAATCTAAATGAAATAACACAATCTAAGTGGCAGTCTATTTCAGATAAAATATAGAGAAAATGATATCTATTTAAAAATATTTCTCCCTCGAAAAACTCACTAAGATATATATAAGGGAAGTTGTAAAACTATATAAAGTATTACCCTCTATTATATCAGATCGAGAACCAATATTCAGCTCGATGTTTTAGGGAAGCCTCCAGTATTCAATAGATACATAGTTGAGTTTCATTAATTCTTATCACCCTCATATAGTTGGTCAAATGAATGTACTATGAAAATAATAAAACATATGATGTTATCATATTCAATGGGTTTTCCTAAATTTTGGGATAAACACCTTCCCTTATTATGATTCTCACATAACAATAGTGACCATTATAATATTAAAATGGCACCTCATGAGGTTATTTATGGAAAGTGGTTTCAAACTCAAAATGGTTGGGATAATGATGGAGAGAGAAATGTTATGTGACATGATCATATCCAAGAGATGTCAGAGAAGGATCAAACTATTAAACATTATATGAAATCCACACTATGTAGTCTAAATATCTATAACAAAATATCAAAAATGATACCTAGAGTCTTATGTCGGAGGTAAGGGGTTCCATTATATATTATTATGGAAGAAATACATGAGCTTTGGGAAGAGGAAAAAACATAAACAAGACACATCATCCCCTCTAAGATTATTTTTCACATTGGATTTGTGGACTATGAACCAGTGCTCCCACCTAACCTATCTTATGTTTAGGATGTGTTCTATGTATCCCTATAGAGGAAGTATGTACTATACCACTCATGGGCACTAAATATAGTGTTGGAACCCTCAAAGAACAATCTTTCATATGAGGAGTATCTGATGAAGATCATAGATCATAGATACACATTTCTACTAAATAAGAATACTCCCATGGTATAAGTATTGTTGTGAAGCCATATGTTTAAGGAGGAAACATGGTAACTATAAGAGGTGATGAAATAAAAGTATCCATATCTGGTATAGTGTAAAAATGAAAAATTAAGGGTGATGTTAATAAATGTGTAATAATTTAATGAACCGATGTTTTATAAATATAAATCCATTTTGAATGTATATATGACTTATTAAGTATTGAATTTATAGAAAATCCATGCACTTATTGTACTATTTTAAAACATTATAAAATATATCCTATCAGGTTTAGATAATAATTTTGAATCATGAAAATTATTAATATATATATATTACAGTGACCATTAATAATATTATATATTAAGGAATATGATAAAGTACAATTTACATAAACATAAGAATCAATAGCCTCAACCAGTATGATTGTACCCTATGAAGCCCAGTTATTGATGATTCCAAGGGATGTGGAATCACTGGTTTTTCCCTTGAGTTGATCCGAAAAAAAATTCAACAAAAGAAGATCAAGGGAAACTCTTTACAGTATATGTTCAGGCTTGTCAATATCATATCCCAAACCATGTTTGTCAAACCACCATATGAAACTACCACCATCACAAACCTTACCCTTAGGGTATACAATGATGCAATATGAGTTTATATATAATGACCTTGGTAATATGGGTTTCTATATTTTATTTGGAAAATAATTATTATTATTTTCATCAATTTTCAATGTTACTTTAGAAATATGATTATATGTTATTTGATGAAAATTATATTTTGGTGTGGAGAAAAAATTTTCATTTTTAGTAAATATATTTTTGTAATTAAAGTAATTTTTGATAAAGTCTTGAATTTTGAATTATTTTTTATTTTAATATAATATTCTTATTCATTAATATTTATCTATTTAAAAATAATAATATAATTTAATGATGTCCAGTGGAATAATTATAAGGGTTAGAAAATGTTTATTATTACAAAAACAAGTATTTATTTATAAATGAGGATTATAATGGATGAAATTATCAAATTCATAAAACTATTTTATTAAAATAAATACTATTTTGGAAATCACTATGTCAATATTATTCAATGGTGAATTTTTCAAATTTATATTTGGTAAATATAAATATATATAAATATAATATTCGTGTTGTGATATAATAATAGAAAAAAATGTATAATAATTTTTATAAAATGAAAAAATTTAAAAATTAAAATAATGTGTTTTTTATGATTTTTTTCCTTTTATAAACATTTAATGAATCAACCAAAAACTATATTATATAAAATTATTCTGAAATAAATTTTAAATGAACATGACTCACTCGGACATCACCGATTATATTATTTTAATATATTCAGATTGTAGAATTATAAAATATTTAAAACCAAACTTTTTTCTATAAATTATGGGAAACATTTTGGGGAATAATTAAATTTTTATTATATTAATATATAGTGTCCAAAACCTATGTTTGAGAATTATTGAATAATTTCCCTCTCTTTTGTTGTATATACCCACCCAACCTCCCAATATTTCCACTAAAAATATATTTCACTGATACATCCTATCCCTCTATATATCCCTCAATAAATACCTACTTAGGTGATCCCACGTTTTATGAATCTTCCCCCAAGCTTTTTTAATCACCCTATCAGTGTTAGAGTTTTTATTCCTCATCCCTTTTATTCAAGTAATTTCATTGAATTATGAATTTTTATTTCTAATTTTTCATATTGATATATGTTTTTTAACATCCGTTTACTTTTTTAGAGATTCACAATTAATTATAGATCAACATTCACTATCATTAAACCCTTATATGAACCTTTATGTACGCATAGTATGTTGCCAAAAATATCTCGTGAATTTCCATACCGAACATTTTTGTTGTGTATAACCATCCCAATTTACACAAAAGTTTATTCACCAAGATGTAACAATCCTTCATTTATTTGTTAAACAGACACAAAAAAATAGATATATATATATATATATAAACCACAATCCATAATCAAGTGATTAAAAATTGTGAAATAAACTCTTATTTTGTATTATCTATGTGGTACACAAATTCATGTACATAATATTAATGTGATGGTGGTCCCAAAATTATATAGCCCTAAAATTCATTGGGAAATGTATTTATCTCATTAGATACAATGAGGGGTAAAAAATATTTCCTCTTATGTACACTATGAAATAGTTTATTGATGGTTAGTATTGACAAATTCTTATGATTTCATATTTATGTTGTTGCTAAATTCTGATGTTGAATTTCGGTTCTCATATTTTATCATGATTTTATGTTCATCTTTAAGATTGTCACCCTTTAATGTCACTTAAATATTATTCTTTATTAAAATTTATTACATCCAACCGGTTATTATTTTTATTACTCCCTTACTGGGATTTATATCTCACCCCTCTATTATGTACACCACAGGTTATCTAGTGAAATATTAGAATATCAATGGATTTTAGGAGAATATTATAGAGTATTAAATAATGACTTTTTATACCTATTTATGGTTAATATTATTTGCATATAATTTCCCAAATACACTAGGAATCTAAATCTTATTTGATTTTATTATGTGCCTATTTAGGTAATAAATCACAAGATAAGGTAAATAAAAGATATATGTTGTCATACAAGTCCTTAAATTCCTTGATGAATATATTCGATAGGATTATAAACACCCCATACCTACTCAAATTTTTTTCCCTAGAATAATAAAATTCAATAGTAGATATTTCAAATAGATTAATTTTAGCACTTACATTATTAAACATTTTTGGAAATTCAATCATATAGGCATTTTTACTGGTAATCTCTAAATCCAGGAATACCCCATGTCCTCAAGGATGAGCTTTTTATTTCCTTTACTCTAGGAACATATCCTCCCTCAAATTCAAAAAAACAATTCTCTAAGTGGAGATACAATTTTTTATTGAAATTTATTGGTATATCTTTTAAATTTTTCCTTCTTCTACTCAATGTCAATCTTTACTATTAACTGAAAATCATGCATAAACTTCACCATTAATTCACCATTAATATTTAAAAACTGGTTTCTTGTATATGGATGAATATAAATTGATTTAAATTGGTTATATCAAAAAAATTTAAAAATGAAAAGTATTATAGGTGGAAGGAACCACTCAATTATAAGAAAACTCAATAAAAGAAAAAATTAAATTTTAATATTTTAAAATATTTCTAAGGATGGTAAAAAATTGTGGAAAGCGTCTTATTTATAACCTCCATTAAGACATAATTTTGAGGGTTAAAAGTGGTTTAAAAAATATTCTTTATCCATGTTTTCCCTAGTGTCTTCTAGAAGTTAATGAGGAGTTTGGAATCCCTATCAATCATAATTCTCTTAGGTATAATAAGATATTTAACAACATCCATGATAAATAATTCATGGATTTGAGTTCCAAAATTATTTTAATAACATGTAATAAAATTATCCATTTTAAAAAAACATTCCACTATTACAAATATGTCTATTATCTATGTTTTTACCATATATAAGATGAAAAAATACAATGAAATATTGACACAATGATGATAAGAAACATGAAAATGGGTGTATAATACATGTAAATAAAATTTTAATTTATCATTTTTACACACCTTTTAATTTCCACAAACACTAATCAAATATATATACTTGTGAGAAAAATAAAAATGTCTGGAGAACATTGAAAAATGATTTCCATCCCAAAATTCACACTTCAATACACCACAATGACTATCAATAAAGTATTTCAAGCATTAAATAATATAAAATGTTCAATTTATTATTCCTAAAAATAAATCCATAATGTATGTAAAAATATTTTTCTTATGATTTTCACAAATATTTCAATATTTTTTAAAAGTGAAAATAATTTCAATACATTATTTTCACTATTTCAAAAGGATATTTTCATATTAATAGATGTAAAAAATAGAATTTCTCCTAGATAAATAATCAAAAACATCATTTTGTTTTAATTATTTATGTTTAATGACATAAAGAAATGTTTTAATTAATTAAAACCATATATAATTCCACTTATTAATCTTTCCTTTTGAATTTTATAAATTTACTTTTTTTATGATCCAAATGAATCACTAAACACTTTTCCAACAAATAATGTTTCCAATTTTAAACTTATTTTTTCGAAATATAATTCCGTATAATATGTAGAGTACTTGTTTGGAGCCTATTTAAATTTATCTCTAAGTTATGCAATTGGATTAAAGTACGTCATTAAAAATACCCTAATTACTATTCTAAAAGCACCACATTCAACCACAAATAACACCAAAATGTTATGAATAATTTAGAGATTAGAGTTATTTAATTTATAATTATGAATAGATAATTCATGTTATTTATATTATTCCCACATTTACCTCATTAATTTATCATCTTATTCATTAAATATAGTGAAAATGGTCAATAATACCATCATAAACTTCTTGTTGATGCTTTTAATGACATAACATTTTCTCATGTCATTTAAATTATTTTATGTTTCCATTCTAGAATCAAATTTACCTTCTAGATTTGTACACCCAATTCATTAATTCATATAAAATAACTAGGTTAAAAAAATTTAATGAAAATATACCATTTTTAATGTTTATAAGCAACATAGAGTTTCCTTACAGTCTCATTTTTTTTATTTTTCATGATGTTCATTAAGGATATTAGACTAAACTAGAATGTCATCAGTTTAAACAAACAAAAATAATTAAATTAATGGTTAGAAAAAAATGGTTCATAATTTTCATGAATTTACATTTGGAATTAATTAGGATAAAATAAATAAATATTTATTCATACGATGAAAAATTAGTTTTAAATTCATTTTACCATCGATCTCACTTTTTCATCAAAATTATACAGTATCCAACCATTTGATCAATTTTAGTAAAATAACATACACCTCATAGCTCATCCATTATTTAAACAAATCAAGGATTGAAATTGTGATATGTATCATAATTTTATTTTTATATAGACAATCAATGAAAATTATCTACTTGTTTTTTTTTGGAATAAGAATTAACTGTATCACTTAAGGATTCAATTTTTCTCTCATAGATACTTTGTTAAGAAATTCATGGATATGTCATAAAATGTATTTAGTTTCACATATATTATATTGATAATAAAGGTTATTTTTATGTGTTTTATCAATAATGATATCAATATAGTTCCCAATACCCCAAAAGGGATGTAATCCATCAAAGATTTCCTCTATAAAGTCATCACCAAATTCATAAGAGGGTGATACAACACTAGAATGAATTTATAGATTAATTGAATTAGTAGTAAAAAATTCCCCATTTCATAAAATCATTGTAGTTTTATCCCTAATAAATCTATATCTATTTATATTTTCCAAAAAATAAACTCAATTTTCCCTAACACTCTTGTTTTTAACCCTTTTCATTCCCTAATTTCTTTCAATATCACTCATCACTACTTTTGTACTCTTATTTCATTCCAATTTTTCCATTATCTATATTTTACTCTCTCCATTTGTAATATCTTTTAAAAAAAACTCCCATTCTTTTAATGTTATTCACATGATTGAAATTTATTAAAGGGTGTATGGATAATTTTACCCTTGTAGTACTTATTAGAATAATTGTTTGTTTCTACATCATGTGTTACCCTCATATAAAATTTACATGGCCTTAGAAACAATATATGATTATAATTAATGAAAAAAACAAAACATATCACATTGTCTCGATACATCCCAATAAAAAAACATATTCTTACTTACTCATTTCTTCCACACTATTATTTAACTACTAAAATCTAGAGTACCTTGATACTTGGTCATATATAAAACCAAATTAACCCCCATAAATACATTAACTATATTTATGAATCTTTTAAATTCCACAAATATACAGAAAAATTTATTCTTGATAAATTATTTCTGTTTAAAAAATGTGATATATTTTATCTTGATCATGTTCTCTTCTAGGTTTTGATCTCAAAGAACACATTTCCAAAAGCAATTCTCTATATACGTGCTCTCTTTTTCCACACCTAGACACTCCTTGTGTAGTGGTATCTCATATTTACTTGATCTTGAAATATGAACATATAAACCATCATAAATAGTCATGGTTCTCCTATTTAAAAAATATGAGGAGAAATGTATAAATACATGACATTTAAAATATGTGACATCAAATGATTTAGAAAAAAACAATACCCTTTATTTAATCATTACATTTAAAAAAATAGTATTTTATTGGGTACCTACTTTGAATAATATTTTCATTTATTTTAGTGTTCTTTTGATTTGTAATCCTTTTGGATAAGATGTTGAATGCATCCTTATTTTATTTAATAGCCTCTCTACTGTGGTATCCATGTGAATTAGATCATTTATATCTAATTCTCTTTCATGTTCACTATGTTTCCAATGTCATGGTCAAGTTCAATCATAATCCATTCAATGATATCCTCTTATTCTTTGATGATATTGGACCAAATCTTAATGATCATTAACTATTTTTGACAATCCTCAACACTAATGGTTTCTTCAATCACGCGCTATATCATGAGGAACAAAATAACAATAATAGTACACTTAAATTAAATTCTTATGTATTAATACTTTCATCTCCTCCCCTGTGATGATGATTATTTATTCACTTTATCATTTAATCATGTGTTGTCAATCCCACCAAATACTATCAATGTTTATGATTTTCACAATAAAGGAATTAAATTTTTTAAACTGAATAATTATGAGAACCAAAAAAATTATTAAACATTTAGTCCCATTCCATGTATGTTTTAGAATAATTATTTTTTATAATGATTGAATCATAAACTTTAAACATTCAATATAAATATTTTTCTTCAATTGTGGTCAATTTCCCTAATTTTATGATTCCTAATAATATGATAACTCCACTTATTCTATAATAAAATTTCACTATGATGAAAATTTATAATTTAAATTATATTGTAATTTCTACAACATCACATACAACCATTATAGATTATTTAATTTAGTTCATGAATATAAAATTTTTCATTTCATTAGTTCCACGTGATTCCACCAATTAGGAATCCTGTAAGAAAATTCCAATAGAAATAAATAGGTTCATTTAACACCCACAACATGTTTACACTTGAAAATGTTTACTCATTATTTACTCTTTTTATCTAAATTATTACTCTTTTTCATTTTAAAAATAAAATTTTCTTTTTTTAATTCTTATTAAATTTCAAAAAATATAAATGATCATTTAAATCATGAAAATATTGAACTATAATTAAAATTAAAAATTAAAAATTTATTCAAGAAGAATAATGTGGAAATAAGAATAAAATATATAATGAAAATGATGATAGACTTCTTGATTCATGGTATTGTAATAATTTATTACAGTCATATTCTTTTATTTTTTAGATTTTGTTAATTGTAATAAACTATATAAATGGAAAAAATTAAAATTTATTCTATAGATTTAGTAGAATCTATAATTAGAAACTCTTACTGAAATTGATTTGAAGTATGAACGGATTTTTAAAATGTAGAATTCATTATAAGAATATCATTGGATACAATATTCAATTTATAATATGGATTTTAGTGAATAAAATTGATAAAACTCATACCATAACCCCAATTTAATAATAACATAATTTATATAATTTATTATTTTTATGTCCAGGTTATTAAATTTTGGAAAAAATGTTTGTAATTTTATTAAAACATTTTTATTTCATGGTTAATAATAGACTAGTTCTAACCGTGAGAAAACTATAAAATATTAGTATGAGACATGTTATAGTGATTTATCATTGTGGGAATATGGTTTTTAACTTTATTGACCAACAGTAACTATTCCCAGGTGTATCCTTATGGTATCATAGTTGGTATATGGTTTGGCCAACATGCCCCTAAACTATATGATTTACCAGCACAAAATTATTTGAAACAATAAAAAAATAACTCACTAACTTTTACTCCTAAATTGAGTCCCTGACTTTGAAACATGTCCCTCACATGGTACATGAATCATACCCTCCCATGAATACTTCACCATTCTTCTCCCATATAATTTCTGGAATTTCTCCATCTGATTTTAGGTGTTGTCTCCTTAGTTTAGGGTTCCTTCATCTTTATATTCTTATTCATTTTTTTCTTCTTGTTTCCATTTATTCTCCCCCATCACTAAATGTGACATAGAAAAACACTATGTGGTATATAGATCTAATTTCTTATGGCTTAGGGTTTTAGGGATTCTGATCTTCTCATAGAATGGTCTTTTTTCCATTTCGGAATATTTTTCAACATTTGTGCTAGTCCTAGTTAGTTTTACCCATGATTTTAAGTTCCAGTGTCTATTTATGCACTCATGAGTGTTCAAAAATTCATTTTATTGAATTTATACAATCTTTTTGAGAAAAAATTAAAATAAATATACATTGTAATTAAGTTTTCCTATTATTTCAATTGATTTAAAAATGGTTTCTTTTTTATTTTACCCAGATATTGTCTATTCTTAGAGAATAAATATATTTTGGTCTTATAAAAACTTTATGGTAATTTTTTATAAAATATGATTATTTTAGTGGTGTTTGAATTTGTTTATTTATTTTAATGGATTTACAAAAGATTTTAAAGTGGTTTTTTTATTTAGGATTTCTTGGTTGTGTAATATTATTAAGTTTACTTGTTCAAGCAACATGTTATTCATAATTAGTAGTTATACACACATAAATGGGAATACATATGTACATACATACATACATACATAAATATAAATTCACATAAGAATATGTGAAATTTTTTATTAAGATATATGTGTGTGTATGTAAATGTATATGACTCTAACGATAAAATGAAACATTGCAAATTTAAATTTGTTACCCAATCTTGTTTTTCAATAAATTTTTAAATTGATTTAAAAAGTATATTTATCTATTTAAAGGATTAGTTATAATGATATACATTTATTTGTTTTTTTACCAATACATTTCAAATAAATTAAATCCATGTCATGATTTCTTTGATGATTATTTATATAAAACATAGTATTTATTAAATGGTTTCATTGGATTGTTGAGAAAAACTGGTTAAAGATGCATGTATTGTATTTGAAAAATTTAATTATCTATGGTGATATGATGAAATAATCCTTTTAAATAAAAGGTGACCTATTTTAAATGGGGGAAGCACATGGGATGCTAAGTTTCTATATGGGAGATACTATATTGTGTATTTTTTGGATTAAAAAACACTGAAACAAAATTAGACATCAATTAAGGATGTTGTGCTATTGAGGGGAGTAACCACACTTCTTGCACATGACATGTACTCCTTAGATTTTTGATTGATGTGTTGTCATGATTGGTGAAACCATCCCAGGAGGCCAAATTCATGTTTCCAAAATTGGATAGCATGCATAGTTAATGTTTATTGATTAAATCAAAAGTTGATTTTAGGATCTAGGGTGCCTAAAACCTTATATAACCTATTGATTGTCACATGGTTCATGATTATGAAATGATTATTTCCATTTCAATTTATTTTTTTAAATTGTTAAATAATATATTTTTTCATTTAATTATTTTAAGGAATGTTACATTATTTTACTTATAAATTTTTTAATGTTTATGGTGTACTCATTTTGTATAAATGTAAAATAATACCCTTCAGGTAATTTAAATTTATTTACATACTATTAAATAATGTTACAAGTCTTCTTACATTAAAAAATAAACATTATTTTTATATAATTTATTCCAAACTACAATCTATGGAATGTTTTTTTGGAATGAAAATAATGGATTTATTAGTGAAATTATACATGGATTTTTATCACATCAAAATCACTTTACTTAGTTATGTAGATCAAGTGTCTTTCGTAGGCTCAGAATCATTTCATATTATCCCATAGAGAATATTTTTTTGAGGTTGTATAATAACATATAGTCACATGGTATTATTTTTTCATTAAATGTATCATCCAAATCAGAAAATTTTCTATTTATTTACCTTTAATTAATTAGTGTTGTGTTATATTTGTTGAGACCAATAGATGGATCTCATTGGCTATTTTTGTACAATGAGTTAGAGGTGATTTGAGGTTTCTTTATTTTTATTTATATCATTTTTTCTTACATATATTATATAATATATTAATTTTTCTAATTATCTATTTTTTTGTGGATGTACAATTCATGAATGGACCATTTAGTAATTTATAATGAAAATATACTACATATTAAATATTATTTATTTGTAATATTTCACCCAAATTATTTCCTATGTTAAATTTGATGATTATCATTAGCCCAAGGGAATCATGGATTCCCCCTTGGTAGGTCCTGATCCATCTTGAGTGTCTAGTCTATATGTGACATAGGATGGATCATGAAAAATTTATAACATAACCTATATTTTTTAAGATCTAGTTTCTCATAGATCCGTATGTAATTTGATTATTTTTGGTGGATCAATGATAGGAATATTGGTACTTAATAGGATGGAGTGGAATGATTATATCTAGCACTAATCAATTAATCGTCATTAGTTTCTATGAAAATTTTGGGATTTCATTTATAATTTGTGTTTTTCTTTATTTATATTAGTAAATTTCAATTTGGGTTGATGTTTTTTGTTCCACTTGTTATTGTTTTGTGAGTTTTTTTATGGTTTCTTTCTTACGGTGAAAAAGGGAGTGGAACTAGAAGCACCAATAACTCACAGTACTGATAGACCATGTGGATCCCACACCTATGGTTCTGAGAAACTCTCAATGTTAGTGTCATCACTGATACAATGTTCATTAAAAAAGATTACCAAACCTTGCATGAAAAATAGGTTTCTAATGTTTATATTTTTATTCCATGTATTTTGAAATATTATTAATTTGTGTTGATCTTATTTGAAGGCTTGTAGAAGTGTATTTATTTTATTTAAAAGGAACCTTAATATAAAACCTAGTTTATAATGGTAAAATTGTACTTCTAATTGAACACAAATGAGGATTTATAAAAATATTGAATTGGGTTTGGTGCTTTGAAACCTAGAAGGTGATTTCAAAAGATAATTTTTATTATTTCAGGGAGAAATAAAATAGGTATTTTACTTTTTAAAAATTAATTTATTTATTTTTAAAATGACTTCTAATAAAAGCTTCCAAATTTTAAAATGGAATTATTCATTTTGAAATGATTTTAAATTGTGATGTTTAGTTTTAATTTTATGAATATATTTTTTACTATTGATTATTTTGAAGAATGATTTTTTTGGTACTTTATTATATTTGATTAAAGAAAATTAATTATAAATATATTAAAAATGGATTAAGTGTTTAGATATTTATAAATGATTTCAATGGATGAGTTTTGTGGTTCAAAGTGTGTTTTTAATGAATCTTTATGTATTAAATGTTTATATTTCTGGTTTCAAAATGGTAGAAAAGGGTAATTTTGGTTTATTTGATGTTGGGATTCCATTTTGAGTTGTATTCATGATATATATATTTTTTTAATAATTATTGTTTTAAATTTAAATTTGGTTTTTATAGGGGTGATTATTATTTTGGATTAGATTGAATGGGTCTTATTTTCTCTATGATATTTGGGGTATACCACTCTAGAAGTTCCCAAGCTTTGTTGTATATATTTTATTATCAAGTAAAGTATTTTTGTAAAGAAAATTTTGAGGTATGTATTATTTAGGTTAGTATCTGTTGGTTAATTCTGGTTTGCATCATGTCAAATATAGTGGTTGTTATTTTTATTATCTTCTATTGTAATGGGAAAGTATTTTGGTGTTTTGTGTTGTTTCATTTTGGATTGAATTTTATTTTGGTTTTAAAGGAATGGGAAAATCAATGGTTGTATCTCTCATGTAAATAGATAGGATATTAAACAAGTGATATTACACTCTGTTTTTTTAACTAATTGTTATTAACATCACCATGGATGGGGTCCCAGATGTGTGGTCTTATGTTACATTGTTCAGATTTTTTAATCTATGATTAGAACCCATATTCCATATAAGATGTATATTTGTGGATTATTACTCTTCTGTTTTCCAATTTTGGTTAGATAATAGTTATGGGTAATTTGGTTCCCACAAATTTGATTTTTTAGAGAATATTTACGTGTCATTATCTTGTGATGATGGATTGAGAATGTTTTGGGATGTACATATTCCTAAAATTTCCATTATGTAATTTATTTCCTCTCATTGTTGATTAGATTCTATTGATCATTGTCTTATAATTTTTTGAATTTTCAAAATTCATGTCTTTTAGAGAGGTGGAAGTAATTCATGTTGTAATTATGGATGTGTTTTGGGATTTTTCACTCTATGGTTGTAGTTTCATATCGCATTTCATTGTAATACTTTGTGGAATCTGATTATTTATTTATATACAATATCAATGGAGGTTAATAAAATTCCTAGAGACCCACTATGGGTATCAATTTTATTCCAATATCCTTTGTCTGATCATATGAGAATTCTGATTTAGATATGGGTACATACATAATGGATTATTCCATTGTCATGGGTCTTTGAGTAGTGTCTTGGTGGCGATCCTTCTAATTTCAATCCTTATATTATATACTTTTTTGGAACTCGATGAATTCACGGGGACATAAAGGGACATGGTGAAGATATATATTACTCACTAAGCCTATATTTAATATTTATTTTAATTATTTGTCTATTAATTTTAATTTTTTATAGGATTGAGTCTTTTATTTTATAAAAATGATATATATTTTATGAAAATATAACTTATGAGATCTTAGTAAAAAAATTTCTAATAAGTATATAGTCATAAGTAAATGGTCCAAATCATTATATATCCATTTTTCATGATTAGGATAGGGTTTTACCAATCAACCACATCAACCGTGTGTGTAACCAAGTGTATCTAGTGGGGGCGAATAATTGGTGCATCTTTTGGGATAAAAATGCATCCAATCCTCAGATTGTACCCAAACATAATAAATTCTTGAAATCACAAAAAATAACTCACTATTTTCTACACCTAAATTGAGTCGTACACCCATCGTATCTATACCCAAACAACACACAATCACTCCCCCTCTAAGGAATATAACATCCCCCGTACTCCCCTCTAATTTTAGGAATTTCTATCTCTGATTTCAGGTGAAATATCCTCAGGTTAGGGTTCCATCATCTCTATCTATTTTATCATTATTTTCGTATTTCTATTTCATCATTCACCTAAATATGTTCACACTAAACCAAACCCTAAAAGTTTTTGGGATCTAATTTCATTTGGATTGAGTTTATACAATATGTGATCTTCTATTGTGACCTTCCACTCTCTATTCTTTGAGATTTTTCATCATGTGTTCTTTCCCTATGAAGGTTTCTCTATGAGTTTTTTTATGATGCCATGTTATGCATCTTTGGGTGTTCCAAAATCACTTTTCTTATATTTATACATGATTTATAAGTTCAAATGGAATTATATATACATAGTAATCATGTTTTTTAATTAATATTAATTTAAAAATGGGTTCTTATGGATTTCCATCTAATTCATATATTAAATTAATGAAAAAATCAATTTTCAATTATAAATCTTTTATGGTAGTTTTGTATAAAAAAATAAATATTTTATAATAGTATTATTTTTCTATATAATTTTATGGGTTGGAAATTATGTTGAAATAGGGTTATTTGATTGGTATTTCTTAATTATGTAAACATATTAACATTACATATTCAATCCTTATGTTATTCATTTTTAGTGGTTATAAACATATGCATGGTAATACACAAACAAACAAACACCCAAATGCATAGGAAAAGATGTGCATTTGTTTATTGATATATATATATATATATATATTTGTGAGTGTGTGTATGTGTTTGTGTGTGTGTGTATATATTTAAATGAGGATAATGATAATGAGAAAACATGGGAATTTAAATTTGAATGTAAAACTCTATTTTGATGAATATTTTATGTGAAATTATAATGTATATATATATTGGAATGTGGTTCCTGATTCATATTTCATATTATGTTTTATCAAGGGTATTTTTATTAATTAAATCAATGTATTGATAAATTTGATGATTTATGTAGTGAACAAATCCAATATTCCATCCACTTGGAACCCAACCTGTATAAGCAGTGGCACTAGAGAGGTAGAGACATAGTAGTAGGAATTGATGTGGTGGTACTATAGTTGGGACAATAGCAGGCCGAAAACTATAGAAGTACTATTCACCGATGGGCCCTCTAAGCC
The DNA here is from genome assembly GCA_963277665.1 of Viscum album. NCBI lineage: Eukaryota > Viridiplantae > Streptophyta > Magnoliopsida > Santalales > Viscaceae > Viscum > Viscum album. The sequence goes on from OY728132.1 coordinate 472,837,328, forward strand.
AAAAAATGGGCTTTGTAGCCTTGTATTCAGGCTATATGGCCTTGGACATTCAGGCTACATAATGGGTCTCCCTCTACCCAGAAAAAAATGAGGTCTTTTAATTAATAATAAAAATTGGATTTAGCCCCAACCTTTAAAAAACCCTTACATTGGAATACTATGTAATATCGAACATGCAATGAAGAAACCTTAATGAACAAGCCAAATGGGTCATTACGAACTACACTGATCCAACCCATTTTCATAGAGACAAATCATCATCAATAAAATTAAAATACAAAATATCATGTTAATAAAAAAAATTAACTACTTAATGTAGTTACACAGATGGCCATCATGGATAATAAGACACTAACTAGAAATAAAAACAAAATGTAGAAAAATAAATATAATATCCAAACAATTCATATAAAACCTTTGGTTCTTCACCACCACCAAACACACAAAATATTATAAATAAGGAACAAAACCCTAATCTAGTTGGAAATAAAGAATCTAGAATATATGCATGAACTAAATATCCCAATAGGTCTCTTCCCATCAAGACTATAAAAATAATTTAATAATAGAATTCAAAAAATTTAATTTGATGTTATAAATAGAAATTAGTATTTCAAACAATATCATGTGAAAAAAATTATCAAGTATTTAGATTCCATTTAAAATAACATACATTGTTTTATTTAACTAAAAACACTGATTTTGAAAACATTTCCATTAGCCTTGTCCATTTCAAAACCACCCACCAATTAAGACATATGAAAAAAATTAATTTTTTTTATCTAAATGAAAAAAATCACATCCTAAAAATTTATTAGGACAAATCCATCCATAATCCAAAGTTACCAGTTTAAAATCCACATTAAAAATCAATATAGAAGTATTTATTTCAAAATTATGTTTAAAAAATCATTGAAATTTTATTCTTCAAAAAATAAAAAACTAAAACATAGATGTTTAAAAAATAAAAAATAATAAACCACAATTCATAAGGTATGTCATAACTAGAATAAAATATGGGTTCTATAGTAACATATACAGGAGAAATAATACAATATAGAACTAGATAAAAACCCATAATGTCAACTCTAAATTAAAAAATGAATTTTTCATGGTATATACAATAGGATCCCTAGTGTGAGACATTTCCAACATTATCAATTTCACTGATGAACCACTGTTCAACATATATTTCATATAATCAAAAATCTACCCAACTATCCCACAAAAACCTCGTTGAATTTGGAACACCATTATAGACCATGTTCCTAAAATGACTAGAGGTACAATAGCATTATGTGAACCAACTAGTGTAGTATAAATATGAACCTCCCACAAAGTACGCACGTTTCCATGACCAATAAATGTGTTAGGTGAGAGAACATGCAATCCAATATTAACATGATCGGCCAAAAAAATCAAAATACCTCACCTCTAACAACCATAAAATGAATATCTGTATATATCTAATACATCAGTGGAATGAACAATAAATTTCCCTCACAAGGGGATAAAAAATCATCACTTAGTGATAAAAACCAAAATAATGGACAAAAAACTCTAGGAGAGATCTAGAGGATCCTTTCGAAACCATACATTTAAAACTAAGGTTTCAAACAATCTTTTATAATAGAACATGGATGGGAATTCCAATCCATTTTAACATTTCATATGACATGACTATAGTTATACTAAAATATCCTTTAAAATCATATACTCATTTTTTGACATTTCATATACACCCTATTTACAAGTGGGGTTTCCTCCTTGAAATACAAAACATGGCCAAATGCTATCTATTTATATGAAGTTCATCATTGAAGAGCCATTAACACTTGTAAATCACTTTGTGGTCAACAATTAAATTCAAAAATAAATAAAATTTAAAATATATTTTTCTCTTATCTAAAGAAAAACATGATCAAAATAAAATCCACATAATAAAAATTATTTCCAATGGACTCAAAGCCATTTCATATATTCTTAGCACAAAAACACCACATTTCCAACATTAAAGCATAAAATTTAAAAGAAAAACTCTTCATACTATGATAAAAACACATTGAAACAGTTTCATATCATCACACAGATATCACATATATTCATAATTTCAATCTAAATATATTTTGAAAACACAAATAAATTTAAATTAAAAAATAAATAAATTCATAGAAATAACTACTTGGAAGAAGTGAAATCCAAGGCTAATTGCGTCTTATTCAATGGAGACAAACCAAATAGATAATAATACCTCCTATAAAATTCGTAAAAGGCCAAAAACCCTAGGTAATAACCATAAAAAATCCAATACTAATAATATATATAGAGATACAGGTTTTAGAGGAAGATTAAACATAGGAGAGAACGAAGGAATAATATATGAGGATAAATGAGGGAATATATATCATGTAACCGCTTTAAAACCACCAAAAAATGTCTAGGAATCAATTTTTAAGGATGATGATGCTCCTCCTTAGATTCTTGGAGAAAAATAAATTTGAATAAGGAATTAATGTGGAGAATATACATCTAATTCAAACGGGTTTTTTTGTTAAATGGCTTTTTACGTGATTCAGGGAAGGCAACACATCTTAGATTTATGGTTTTCCAAACGATATACCAACCATGTGAAATATATTTAAAAGAAAAACACACTCACATGGTAGCTTTGGTGCTCCACACTGTTTGTTAAACCATACTAATTGAATGAAAAAAATTATATCTCCATGACAACTCCTTTTGAATGGGGACCACATAGTACCTCCAAACCATGTGTGTAAACCATACAAGACAAAGAAGAGCACTAACACTACAAAATTATTTCCCAATATTTTACTAGGATTCATAATATCAAAATATAAGACAAAAATAAATATAATTAAGAAATATTGGGACTTTGGGTACTATAGTTGTTTCCACCATGCCATTTTCTACCCCTAAAATCTCCATGGTAAAAATCAAAAGGTGGGAGAGAGAAAAAGATCAATGTATGATATAACAAAAAATTATAACTCAACATGATACAAACTACATTCAAAACAAAAAATATCCTTAAAATGATTAAACCAATAATACATAGAAATTTACTAACATATCCAAATAAAACTAAAAAATAACCTCAAAATAGAATTCCCAAGAATAAAGGGAGACCTAACATGGTCTCCACACAATTTCTAATTCTTCTAACATAGGGGAATCCAATAATAATATTAAGAGAAACATTCTATAATCAACAAAAAACCAATAGAGAAACATTATCTAAAACAAAAGGCACTTCCAAACCCAACAAAAGAAATAACAAACCACAAGAATCCTCAATGAATTGATAAGATCCATCAACTCAAGCCACAACACAAAAAGATATCAAGGGGTTATAAACTGGATCACCCACATATGGTAGATCCCAAATGGCCTAATACAAACACCTTCTAGTATGAAAACTCAACTATTTAATCACCCACCATAGTTATCCAATTATTCCATGCAGGATTTTGTCACGTACAACTGATAAGAACTAAAAAAATATCAATACAAACAATGGGAAAAACCACCCAATACCAAGAAAGGTTCTCCAAAATGACCAAGAACAACAAAACAAAAATCACCAACTACCAAATAATTGAGGAAAACTAGAATGAAAACACCCATATCTATCCTCAATAGATATTCCAAAAATGAACCATTCACTAAATTCCAAACAAACAAAATTTTATGCTCCAAAATATTAACACATATTTTAACCCAGAAAAATAGAAACAAAAAAACTCACCCATAAGTGGATAAAACCTAATACATATTTATAAAAACCAACATAAAAAAATATAATAATTATGAAAAAGTAGGTAAAGTCAAAAAATCTAGGAGGCTGAAAATATTCGTGCTTGATATTCCATAGATTTGTACATTGATATCACATAAGAGAATTTTTCTTCTCATGGGAAGGAACATTTTATTATAGCCCTAGATAATTATTATTAATCTCTTCACCAACTAGTTTACAATTTTACACAACTTATGGAACAATAGAATAACCTAACAATTGTTCCGATATTCGTTAGATACCACAAAAAAGGACTTATTGAAAACCTACTAAAAAATTGTCAATCCAGACAAAAATTATAGTTAGACCAAAATAAAACTGAATTTTTTATGAAGAAATTATATTTCAAAGATTCATTGATAACCATACATAAAGAAAAGATATAAAAATATAATAATTAATTAATGTACTCCCCCACTGATCAGTCACCTTGATTGAGGCACATAATTTTATGTACTCTTTCTAAATTCACATCCATTGGAAAGGAGAACTGTATAAACACCATCCTAAAAACTCATAATACATACATTCTTATTGCGAAGATGGATATATAGAATCCCACAAAACATAGATAAAAATGAAAAAACAACCCATGATAGATCTCACCCATAAAGCTTCAGATGTTATGAAGGAATTGAGGATCACCTCAATCCTTTGCACCCACTTTTCCATGTTCATTGATCATTGATCACCACAAAAAGAATGTGAATGTTGAATCAAGAAATAAAATATGAGGTCTGAGAATAAAGAGGGTTCCACACCCACCACTCTACTCAGATCTTGGGTATATACTATAACTAAAGAGAATATTTTGACCATTAAGGAAGGAATATTGTAAAAAACATGTTACATGAACTACAACAATTCAATCCTCAATTATTTTTCCAAATTATGTCATAATACACTAGGGTTATAATCCATAACCAAAATCATTGAAATGAATAATATCTAATAAAAACCAGTAAAAGATACATTTATTTTTAAATTAATGTATTTCTCTAGGAAATTTTGAAAATATAATCCACCAAGTCATGTTCCTAATAACAAAATCAACCCCACTACAAAAAAATAACACATCCTTGGTGGAACAAATATATCCCAAATATTAATGTCACACAATTACTTTCAAAATTCCATTCCATATTCAAAACATTAAAATCCAATAAAAACTCATTAAAAATCACTTTTCTTTTTATAAATTCATTTAAACATATTTTTTAGAAATAAAATTTAACCCTAAAACACTTTGAAAATGTACTATTGTAATCATTCACCTCTAAGAATAACCCTTAAATTAAATTTTAAACATAACATTTTTAACATTTTCCATACATTAAAAATGAAAAAACACATTTTATAAATCATTTCACGAATTACTATGGACATTCCCACCACTCTACAATTCATCAAAATTATTTTGAGATTTATATTTTAAAAAAATTCACACATATTAAAAAAAGAATTTTAAATCATGAATTACCAAAGAGCCACCCAATATTCCTTACAAGGTTTATAAAAACCACATCAAAATTGCATCGAAATCCTCCTTGATCCACCTTTATCATTTGAAAATAACTCAAGGAGAAATCTACAATAGAGTGGAAGAAAAATAACTAAATTAGAGAAGAAACAAGTATGTGAAATGTTTGAAAACATGGTTCATGCAACTATGCACCAACAAAAAAAAGAAATAATTTGTAACGTTTAATATATTAAACTACACAGGGGATATAAAAAAGTTGTCACCACAGGCCACAAGGAATATAATAAACAGAATCAATATATGGTTTTTACAACAATATAAATGTCTCGACCCGTCCTCTGGGACCGTGCAGTGACTACCCCAAGCCCACCTTCCATAGGCCAGGGGTCAGATACTAGCACCAAATACAAAAATCACAATAAAAGTGAAGGAATTTCCTTTATATAAGTAATAAAACACAATAGAGTACGCATACTGAAGTAAAAAATGAGTAAACTGAGTACAGAAGTAAGTGATGGAAAGTAAATGGGCCAGTATACAAACCCAACTGAAAGTGCATCACAACTGAGAAAAGTAATGTAAAACAGTTGAAAAGTAAAGTAGAAACCACTGAGATATCCTCCGGAAACCCCACCTGAAGGGTGGGTACAGAAGGTATCCTCCGCTCCTCGGATCCGTCCATCCGCTCCATGTACATCCAGCCTGATAGTCCACCTCCGGATTCTGTCCCACTCCAAAAGCCTCAATCACGATCATTGTTGTCTGTCTTCTGCCATCAACACAATGTAGTGCGGGCATAGCCCCTGCAGGGGTGAGCATATGATACTCAGTAGGGACCCCGAGACCCCCGAAGGCCTCCCAGATTCCACGAAGAGTAAACAAAAAATTAATGATACAACCATGAAGAATCATGCGACTCTACTTAGGTATATGACCATACATATAACTAAATCATCAATTCCAGTTCGGCTTCAACTAACGAGCCCATGTACAACCCAGTTCACACAGGATAGCACAACCCAATCCACACAAGAAATCACAACCCATCCCACACAGGAAATCAAATCCTAGTCCACACAGGAAATCACAACCCAGTCCACACAAGAAAACACAACCCAGTCCACACAGGAAATCACAACACCGTCCAGACTGGAAATCACAACCCTGTCCACACAGGAAATCAAAATCATATCAAAGATAATGATTGAATGTCAAGATTCAGCTCACAGATGTATACTACTCATGAAGAGTGGTGTATATGATTAGATGTAACATCTGAATCATCCTCTCTACCGAACACATGTAGGATCCAACTATAGAATTCATCTTTGTTGATCCCACATAGGATTCAAGTACAGTAACCATCACTGCCAAACCCACGTTGGATCCATGTACAATCTTCCTCGCTGCCAAACCCACAGAGGATCCAAGTACAGTCGTCCTCCCTGCCGAACCCATGGAGGATCCATGTAGAGTCGTCCTCGCTACCGAACCCACAGAGGATCCAAATACAGTCGTCATCGCTGCCTAACCCACGAAGTATCCATGTATACTCATCCTTGCTGCTGAACCCACTGATGATCCATCTATAGTTGTCCTCGCTACTGAACCCACGTAGAATCCATGTACAGTCATCATCACTGTCGAACCCATGGAGGATGCAAGTACAATTGTCATCGCAGCCGCAGCCAGCTCTAGGGTTCCCGCACACAGTGCGCTCTATTCTGGAGGGGTCTGCTCCACTAGCCAAGGGGTTGATACATCAACTGACATGAAGTCCATAGAAGAATTATCTCAGAGGACTGCTTTGTCAAAGGGGACTCAACGCAACTAACGGTGCGTCAATCAGACACCTGGTCTGTGAGTTATTAGCCATTTCATCATGGGGGCCCGACTGATTTCATCTACAAAACAACCCAAACATATCTCAAATATACCCCGAACTCTAATAGGGTATACTCATATGGATCATTTCCCAATGTGATTACCAACACTGCTGACAGTTTGCCAAATGGAAGTACGGTCTGAAAGTTATCGGCTTCTCCGTTCCAGGGTCCCGGTTGGATTTCGGGTACAATCCAAACTGACCATACTCCAACTACTTCCAAACCTCAGGTGAAGTATGCCAAAATATCCATCTCATCAAGAGGAATCAAAAAAAATTTGATGGTACATCATTCAGACGTCCGGAGCTCAGGTTATAAGTGTTTCAGCGCCGAGGGACCAGTTGGTTTCATGTTCGAAAAAAACTCGGTCGTACTCAATGTTCATCGAAACGATGATCGTAATATACCAAAATGACCATCTGGATCCAAGGAATCCTAATCCAATGACGGTGCATAGATGAGAGGTCCATATCCCATGAAATGAGTTTTTAACTGAAGAGGGTCCTAAAATTGTGGGTTTGGGCCCAGTCTGACCCGACCCAATACCCCTCGGGTCAGCCCGATCTGGGTCGACCCAACCCGGGTCCGGGTCTTGCCCAGTTGGGCGCGGCCCGGCCTGGCTGGTGCAGCCTGGCACGACACTGGAGGCCCAGCCTAGCGCTTGCGGTCTGGTCCGCGTGGCCCGGCCGGAGACGTTGGCGGCCAGCTGGCCAACCTGGTGGGTGGCGGCGCCCAGCAGGGCCCGCACTAGCCGCTGGTCGGGGGTTACATCCCCCCGGTTTTTCAGAAATGGCTGGCCATAATGGCCAACCCTTGGTATCTGCAAGATCCCCTTGGGTCCCTCCTCTAGGTGGCGCATGCGGCCAGCACAACCGACCTCCATTCTGTTCTGCTGTGGCCATAGGTCTTGGCTCTGTTCGACCGGTGCGGCATCGCACCGCGCCCCACCACCGTCATCCCGAGATCACGTGCGGCCGTGGGATCTACTACATCTTACACTGGTGGTTCTTCTCCAGTAGTGCACTGGGGCGCCGCCGCCTCCAGGAGGCCATACGGCTCCATCCACCGCCTCCAATCACCGGTGCCGCTGTTCTGACGTGGTGTGTCGGCAGCCCCTTCCACGGACCACCAGACGTGCTTCGGTGGTCCGATTCGCCCATCGCTTGTGCCTGCGGCTCTCCTAGGATCCACATTTCACTGCAACAACTTCAAAATGTTGTTTTAGTCCCTTTCACCATCGACCGTCAATTGGCACACAAAATAACAACCAGCGGAGGGTACGGCTTGTTCGTTATCCAGTGCCCTCCACACTAGTTTCTCAATCCAATAATTTATCAATGCCAAGAGATTAATTTATTCATAATAAATTATACCATCACCCTGTAAATTAAATACACATGCATTAGATATAAATCACCTATACAATAAATACGAAAACCCCTACCTATATAATCGATGTCGAGCGTCGATATTTCGGTTGATGACGTCGCAAGATAAGGATTCGTAGACGTCAACTGAGAGCATCTGGGGAAGAAGATGTGTATCCCCTTTTTGTCATTGAGTAATGATTTTCAGTGGTGGCACGTTCTCATTCTTCTTCGGATGGTTGAAGAACGAAGCTTATCTTATTCCTTCAAAGGATCCCCTACCATATTATTTGCCAAAAATAATAATGTAATAACCTACTAACATTTAAAGACAAGCCACCCTTTTCAAACTAATTAAAGATATTAATTATGTGTGATGGTAAACATTAATGGAGGAGAGGAAGGTGGAGAGGCTAGTTAATTTAAGAGGAGTTATCCAATTAATTCAAGGGGAGTTAATGGGTGTTTAAAGAGAGTTAATGATTTTGGGAATGTGAAGGGTTGCGGCTCGTGTGGGCCCCACCTCATATTTATCCTCACATGGGTAGTTATGAACTAGTGGGTCCCACCCCAATTCCCTTTCATCATATATAACCACATTAGATATAAAAATAAAATTGTCCCACAATTTTATTCACTTCCACATTAATCCACAATTTTTAACTTCCCCTCTCGTGCCAACACATCTACGATAAAAGTTCTCGTATGAAATTATTGGTGCTATGAGTTCATCGGTGCCCTCAGATTTCAATTCTGAGAACTAGTTCCATAGATAGAAAAACCCTCTCATTTGTTCACTAAACGTACCCAAGCTAAACTTCATAAATTGATTCTGTGCACACCGGGCCTCGGAATCAGGTGCTGTCAGAAATTGCGTACTAGAAAAATCCCAATGAATTTAAGGAAAACAAATTACTTGAAATTTACGGGTCTTTAAATTACTCCCACCTCAATGATTTAAGTCCTCATAAAGATATAACACAAACTAGGGAATCTAATGAAGGTACCGAGCATGCAAATGAGCCTCCCGCTCCCATGTACTTTCATTGAGGTTCATGTGCTGCCAGCGAAAGTGCACATGAGGAATCGACCATCCCCGTAGGACTCGCTTCTTTCGATAATCAACCTATACTTTAACACTGAGAATGTCACCCAGTCATCAATGTCCATCTCTCCGTTGTCTATGATACTTGTTAGGTCAATAATATTTCTCCTCAGCAGAGATAAGTGGAAGGCATCGTGAACCTGGTGCAACTGCATTGGAGAGGTCAAGTTGTAAACCACTTCGCCTACCCTGATGTGGACCTAGAAGTGTCCGATGATCCTTGAAGATAACTTGCCTCCTAGACCAAATCTCCTTAGGCTTCGTCGAGGTGGGACCTGTAAGAAGATGTGGTCACCACCCTCGAACTCAGTGGTCTCTTGTCTACTCTGTGTTGTCTAATCTTCTGTGATCCATAGGTGATCACTGCCCAAGCCTACATCAGGAAACAACTGAGTCTGGTCCCTAATGCGTCGTAGTGAACTATGTAACCAACACCCTTAGGTTGGGCGCACTGGTCAACCACTACCCCAGTTCCTGAAAGCTCTTCTGGAAGTGGTGCCGCAACTCTTGAGAATTCTGGCACAAAGGTAAGGTTGGCCATCTCTTGAGTGATCGAATGAACCCTCTTATGCATGATTTTGTCACGTGATTCCGATGTTTTCCTTTTCGAAGACCAAGGAAAATCCCATCCCAATGATGTATATAAACCACAAACTTTTTCCCTTATACCTTCAATTCGTGTATGAACTTTGGCTTCCCAGTCTATACCCAAACTAACGTTGTAAGTCCTCGAAGATGCCACCAAGAGGTACCAACCGAAACTCTCACCTCAAGGGTCATATCACACCATCGATGTAAGTGTGATTATTGAGTCTCCTCCCAAAGGTATCTCTATACGTGAGGGTCAAGTAAACAGCTTAACTGAAAACTCTATGTCTGGGAAAAGATTCATGGAAGGTAGGAATGATTGGTACCTATGCCTATTAATACGACATCTAGTAGTAGACACAGACCGTACCTCAAATCATTTGTAGAGACCTTGGGTCACACTCTTTGAACGCATGGAGTTATTCTCTTCCCCTTCCCTCTAGGTCCTTGATCCCGGTGGAGACTACAAAAGTGGGTGGTTGTAACATGTTGAAATGTACACCACAACATGTTGCACTCCTTGCTCTACTTCCACGTCTGCAGCTCTGTAGATTCATCTGTCCATAACAATTCATCTTCTTGAAACATTTTACACACCCAGGTCTCTGAGACTGGCACCAGTTCCATTCTCTTCCACTGCTAACATTCTCTAGCTGTATTCATTCAGCCAATGAACATTCAAACACAAAGGTTTTCTCTACCATTCTAAGATAGGTATAAATGAAAATAGGATAAGATGTTGGTTCAGATATCCTTAAACACACCATTCTTAGTGGTCCGAGCTCTATATCACTGATCAAATTGTATTCATCGAGTACCAGGAATGATCAGTATGCCTTGATGAATACTCAGCTACTGGCATGTCGTTCTGTCGTAGCTGTATAAGCTCTAGAAAAACTCTTAGCCACTTCCTCAAGCCAGTCCTCTGCCGCCGGAGAGTCGGTCTTTCCTTGGAACTTGAGGGTATCTGATGTTGGAACATGTGTAAGGAAGTAAGCCTCCATGTGTCACATACCAGTACCGTCGGTTGTAACTGATGGCCAACAGGTAGTTATGTGTAGCTGACACACTACCCAAAGGTACTATCTCAAGCATCAGTCTACATACCAAAGCCTCACCACTATGCAGAACATCCTCATTGCCACTCGCTGGAAAACACCAGTAGCCATGTCTACCATCCACACTAATGGTATGTCAGCTAGGCGGAAAACTCTTGAAATCGCCTCCAGCCAGTCCTATGCTATCTTGGAATCGGCCTCGCCTCGTAACCTCGGAGGCCCCTACTACTGAAACTCGTGCAACGCGTTCTGTTGGCATGCATCGTCTTCTAGTATGGCCAGGGGTATCCGCTTCCCAACAAGTGGTGGTGCTGCTGGTACACCACCCGATGGTGCCAACATAGTAAGAGGGCTCTGCATCGGAACCTCATCGCTCGGTGGACCGTCATCATGTACTCTCTCTTGGGAAACCTAGTTTTCTATCTTTACAGTGGCATACTGATAAGGAAATAGGTGCACATTTGTTATTACTGTATACCTGGTGAGTTACTCAATGTAATCACTAGAAAACTTTTGAAACAAACATGCAATCAATGTTTCGGTGCACTGAGTCAGAAATTAGAAGTCAGGGTCCTAGTGTATGGATACGTCGTCCCCCTCACCAACACTGGACTCCCTAAACTGAAGACCATACTCAATATTCTTAACACTATTTCTTTACAGAGAAGAAATTATCAGAGTCCTAATTTCTGTGGTAGAACTGACTCCTCTGATACCAATTTTTCACGACCCATCCTCGGGGCCCATGCCGTGACTACCCCAAGCCTGCCTTCCATAGGCTAGTGGTTGGAGACTAGAACCAAAGGCATAAATAACTATTAAAGGGAAGGAATTTCCTTTATATAAGTAATCAAACAAAATAGAGTATGCATGCTAAAGTAAACACTAAGTAAACTGAGTACAGAAGAATGTGATGGAATGTAAATGGCCCAGTATACCAACCCAACTGAAAGTACAATACAACTGAGAAAAGTAATGTAAAACAGATGAAATGTAGAGAAGAAACCACTGAGATGTCCTTCGGAAACCCCAACTGAATGGTGGGTACAGATGGTCTCCTTAGCTTCTCGAATCCGTCTGTCTGCTCCGTGTACATCCCACCTGATTGTCCACCTTTGGATTCTATCCCGCTCCACAAGCCTCAACCACGATTAGCGTTGTCCGTCATCTGCAACCAACACAACGTAGTGCGGGCATAGCCCATCCAGGGGTTTGTATATGATACTCAATAGGGACCCCGAGACCCTTGAAGGCCTCCCAGATTCAACGAAGAGTAAAGAAAAAAGTAAGGATACAACCACAAAGAATCAAGTGACTCTACATAGGTATATGCCCATTCATATACCAAAATCCTCAACACTAGTTCAGCTTTAACTCACGAGCTCCAGTACAACCCAGTCCACAAAGGATAGAAAAACCCAGTCCACACAGGAAATCAAAACCCAGTCCACACAGGGAATCACAACCCAGTCCACACAGGAAATCACAACCCAGTCCACATAGGAAATCACAACCTATTCCACATAAGAAATAACCCCCCAATCCACACAGGAAATCACATCCCAATCCACACAGGAAATCATAACCCAGTACACATAGGAAATCACAACCCAGTCCACACAGGAAGTCATAATAATATCGAAGATAATGATTGAATGTTAAGACTCAGCTCACATAGGTATACTACTCAGGAAGGGTGGTGAATTTGAATAGATGTATCCTCTGAATCAACCTCTCTTCCGAACACACGTAGGATTCAAGTATAGAAGTCATCGCTACCGAACCCACGTAGGACTCAAGTACAATTACCATCACTGCCAAACCCACTTAGAATCCAAGTACAGTCGTCCTCCCTGCCAAACCCATGGAGGATCCATGTACATTTGTCCTCACTACTGAACCCACGGAGGATCCAATTATAGTCATCCTCATTTTTCGAACCCACGGAGGATCCAGGTACAGTCATCATCGTTGTCGATCCCATAGAGGATCCAAGTACAGTCTTCCTCACTGACGAACTCACGGAGGATCCATGTACAGTTTTCCTTGCTGTTGAACCCACGTACGATCCATGCATAGTCGTCAAAGCTGTAGAACCCATGGAGGATCCAAGTACAGTTGTCATCGCTGCCGCAGCCAGCTCTAGGGTTCCCGCACACAACGCACTCGATTTCGAGAAGGTCCACTCCATGAGCCAAAGGGTTCCATAGATAAACTGACACACTGTCCTAGGAAAATTTATCTCAAAGGTCTACCTCTTCAAAGGGGTCTCAACGCAACCGACAGCGCGTCAATCAGACGTCCGGTCTGTGAGTTATTAGCCTTTTCATCCTGGGGGCCCGGTTGATTTCGTGTATGAACCAACCCGACCGTATCTCAAGTGTACCCTAAACTCTCATATGGTATACTCATAGGGACCTATTTTCAATGTTATAACCAACGCTGCTAACAGTTCATCAAATGGATGTACAATCTGAATGTTATCGGCTTTTCAGTTCTAAGGGCCTTGTTGGATTTTAGGTAAAATCCAAACAAAAATTACTCCAACTATGCCCAAACCTCATGTGAAGTATGAAACAAGATCTGTCTTATAAAGAGGAATCCAACAAAGTTGACGGCATGTCATTCGGATGTCTGAAGCTCAGGTTATAAGTGTTTCTGCTCCGAGGGCCTGGTTGGTTTCATGTTAGAACCAACCCAGCCGTACCCAATGTTCATCGAAAAATTGAGTGTAATATACCGAAACAACCGTCTGGATACAAGGAATCCTACAAAACTAATGGTACATCGATCAGAGATACGTAACACAAGAAATTAGCGTTTAACTGATGAGGGTCCGAAAATAGTGGGTTTGGGCCCGGTCCGACCCGTCCCAATACCCCATGGGTTGGCCAGAACCGGGTCGACCCGAACCGGGTCCGGGTCTGGAAAGGTTGGGCATGGCCTGGCCTGACCGAGCGTCGGCAGTCCCATCCGCGTGGCCAGGCCTGACCGGGCCGGAGGCGTTGGTGGCCAGCTGTCTGAATTGGTGGGTGGCGGTGCCCAGTGGGGCCCGCTCTAGCCACTAGATGGGGGGTTACATCCCCCACAGTTCTTCGGAAATGGTCGTCCATAATGGCCGGCCCTTGGTATCCACAGGACCCCCTCGGGTCCCGCCTCTAGGTGGCGCCAGCGGCCGGCCACCCCTCTGTTTCGTCGTGGCCTTAGGCCACGGCTCTGTTTGACCAGCGCGGTGTTGCCCCGCGCCCCACCACTGTCGTCTCAGGATCCAAGGCGACCGCGTGGTCCACCACGGCTTGCCCCGACAGGTCTTCTCTGGCGGTGCACGGGGGCGCCGCCACCTCCAAGCAGCTGGACAGCTCCAGCCGCCACCTCGGATCAACGGTGCCACCGTTCCGGCATGGCGCACCGACAACCCCTTCCACGGACCCCCAGACGCGCTCCGGTGGTCTGATTTTCCCATCGCTTGTTCCTACGACTCTCCTGGGACCCACTCTTCACTAAGACGACTTCCAAATGCCGTTGAGGTCCCTTCCACCATCTCCCATCAATTGGCACACAAAAGAACAAACAGTGGAGGGTCCATCTTGTTCATTCTCCCTACCCACTTCATTAGAGTATCAATCAAAAAAGTTATCAACGTCAAGAGTTTTATTTATTCAATATATGTCTTACCAAAACCCTCGAAATTAAATACCCATGCACGATATATAAATCACTTATACACTAAACACTAAAACCATCAACCTCGATAATCGATGTCGAACGTCGGTGTTGCGGTTGATGGCGTCGCAAGTTAAGTATTCCTAGACGCCAACGGAGAGTGTCCGAGGAAGAATCGGTGTCAATCATTTTTCTCATAGAGAGAATATTTTAAGGCATGGCACATTCTCATTCTTCATTGGAGGGTTGAATAATGAAGATTCTCTTATTCCTTCAGAGGTTCCCCCACAATATTATTTGCCAAAAAAATAATTTAATAACCTACTCCCATTTAAAGACAAGACACCATTTTCAAATTAATTCAAGATATTAATTTTCTATGATGGTAAACATTAATGGAGGAGTTGAAGGTGGAGAGGCTACTAAATTTAAGAGTAGTTATCCAATTAATTCAAGGGGAGATAATGGGGGGGTTTAAAAAGGGTTAAAGATTTTGGCAATGTGAAGGGTTGGGGCTCCTGTGGTCCCCACCTCATATTTATCCTCACATTGGTTGTTTGGAACTAGTGGGTACCACCCTAACTCCCGCACTTAGTATATAACCACTTTAGATATAAAAATAAAATTTTCCCACAATTTAATTCACTTCTCAATTAATCTTTAATTTTTAACTCCTCCTCTCGTGCCAACGCACCTATAGTAAATGTCCTCATAAGCAATTATCGGCGCTGTGAGATCATCAGTGCCCTTGAATTTTATTTCCAAGCACTGGTTCAAAAGATAGATAAACATGCTCGTTCGTTCACTGAACGTACCTGAGCTAATATTTAGAAATTGATTCCAGGCACACCGGGTCTCGGAATCTGGTGATGTCAGAAACTGCGTACTCATAAAATCACAATGAATTTGAGAAAAAAATTTCCTTAAAATTTATGGGTCTTTAAAATAAATATTGTAAATGATATAATTTATCTTAGATACAAACCAAAAATGTCAACTCTAAATCTAGAAAAGAAATGTTTCATTGGATATAACTTGGTATACCTAAAATGATACATTTCTAAAATTATCAATTTCATTCACCAACTAGCTATCAGGATATGATATTTCCAAAACACATGATATCCAACTAGATACACAATCTACATTGAAAATAGAACACCCCATGTATCCCTAGTTCCTAGAACAACTAGAGAGATAATATATGTGTGTAAAACACCATGTGTAATACAATAATGGACCTCCCACTTAGTACCAAAGTTCCCATGACCAATAAATAAGTGAGGAGACTAAAAAAAGAATGAATATATTAACATGAAATCAAAAATAAATTACTATATTTAAACTCCAATAACTTCATAATGAATATCCCTATATACCTCACACATCCATGACATAAATAATAACATTAGAATAAAAAGGGTTAAATGAGAATTAATAAGTGATAAATAACCCTCACATGGGATAAAAATCAAATGGGTAATCAAGAGTGTTATTTCATAACAATACATTTACAACCAACGTGTAAAATAGTACTTTAACTTAAAGAATTTCCCATACTACCAATATATTTTTACAATTCAAAAATCACCACTTTATGCATCCATAATGATCCATTAAAATCAAGCACGTATTTCTAAATATTTCAAATCCACAACTTTACCACTTGATGTTTCCTCTTTTAAAACTAAAACGGGCCCCAAAACCACCCATTTCCATCAAATATATCTTCAAAGATCCATTAATTCATTTTAACATGGGGTAAACCACACTAATTTTATAAAAAATTTAAAATTCATTGAATAACCCTTTATAAAATAAATTTGACATAAAAACCACAATTTAAACTAATTTTTACTTCAGAAAATAGTTTTCACCCATTAAAAACAAAATCCAGATCAATATCAAACACAATTCATAAAAAAAACAAAATAACTTATATGGATCTAACATTTTGTTAGGAAATAAAAATATTCCCATTCAATATGAAATCAAGAAATTCAAAATAGAAAATATTTATCCTATGCTTAGAAGAAATTTAAATCCATTCAAATAATCACATTGATATAAAATGATTTTATACATTCATCAGAAATAGATTTAGAAATAATCATGAAACATTTAATTTCCAAAATAAATATCAAAGAAAAACTTATAGGGAACAATAAAAAACCAATACATATCATGTCACCTTAAATTGTGACCACCTAAATAGGAATTAATACCTCATATATAATACATAATAGACCAAAATCTTCTTTTTGAACTACACCAAATCCAATCCGTATCTTACAAAATAACCTAGGGTTTCAAGAGGATGAAGAAACATAGAAATAAGGAATAAAGAGGAGTAGAAGAGGGGAATGAGGGAATATTTAGCTTGTAATTTCTTTAAAATTTCCAAATTTGTACCAATAATCAATAGTGGTGGATTTTGGAGATCCACCCTAGATCCAAATCGATAGAAGAAGAATATGAAGAAACAGTGGGGTGAAAATAATTCTAATTTAAAGGGGGTACTCTGGTCAAATAATTTATTATATGAATATAGGAAGACCATATAATTTGTCCTTATGGTATTCCAAACCATGGATTGGAGACTTATTAGTAAAATACTACTCACAGTATTTCTAGGTTGATATGAACTATTTGAAAAATCATATAGAATTTGTGAATAAAGGATCTGCCTCCATGATAACCCCTACCAGATGGCCACCAAAAGATTACTTTTAATTGTGTAGATAAACCATAAAACACCATTATGACCTTCAAAATTCGAAAATTCAGTCCAAAAATTTACTAATACTCAAAACTACTAATGATATGAAAAAAATAAAGAAACAATATAACAAATTAAGCATTACATTCACATGTGTTTTCTATAATTTAATATATACTAAATGGGATTTCATGAATTTTTCATTTTATTTATGTGAATAATGTGTTAAGTGGAATGTATTGAATTTGATAAATTTAATTGGTTGTGGTGGGTTGATGAAATAATATTTATTCTTAAATATGTGACATATTTTAAATAGAAAAAGCACACAGAAATTTGGGTATCTAAGTGAATACTACTCTATTAAGTATCATCTATCAGGACACCACACTAAATAAACAAATAATCATGGATATTTATCAAAGAGTCATGTATTTTCATTTACATATAGCTTGGCCATGTCATGTACTCCTTAGAAATTTATTAGAATCAATTTCATGGATGATTGAAACCTTCTATCAAGGCCAAAGCATTTTTCTCTTTAGAGTTTAGTGAACCCATTGAAAATTTAATTATTAGATCATAAGATTAAATGAAGATCTAGAGTTCATGATTCCTTATATGGCATAAGGATTCTTCCTTGTTACATATTTAATAAATGGTTACTTCCATTGGATATGATTTAATATGGAAATGGTTATATAATATTGTTCATTTTAATTTTAAAATTGTTAAATTATATTACTTTCTATCATTTATTAATAGTTTATTTTTTTTGGTTTTCACATTATTTATAAAAGCCAAATCCTTGTCTTCATGGAATTAATATATATTTCTAAATTTTGAAATCATTTTACAGGATTTCAAATGAGGAAATTTTATTAAAAAATTTCATATATAGAATGTTTTTGGAAAGAAAATTCATAGACCCATTAGTGAAACCCTAATGGGATATTTTTTATCAAACCATTCAGACACTACTCAATGTATATAGACTTTTTTGTTTTTAAATGTTCACATTTAGGTATTGATCACTGGAAGAGCAGGATAGTTAGAGGTTTTAGATCCACCTATGGTCACATGGGGATCTAGATCCAGGTACGTTAGTTTTATTTTGATCTTTAGATATATCATCTAAATAATTAAATTCCCTAATTCTATTCCTTTATTTAATTAGTGGTGCATTATATATATGAAGAGCATGATATTGATATCATGGGATATTTCTATGTTGGGTGTTGAATGTGATATTAGAAATATTTATTTTTCTTTATATATGTGATTTCTTACTTCTATTATTTAATATTTTAATTGTTATATTTATCTAATTTTTCATGTGTATGTCCAATGTATGGAATGTTCATGCCATAATTTATAGTGAAATTACACTACTTAATAAATATTATTTATTGGAAAAAATCATCCCTGGTGATTTATTAAATTGACTTTGATGCTTTTGATCAATATGGGGGGTAGGGGATGCCCCTTTAGTATATCCCAGTTTGGCATGGAAATCCAGTGGAAGGATGACTCGAGTTGGTTCATGATAGGAACAAATATAATCCTATAAATTGTGAGTATGATTTTAAATTCATATAGGATAAAAAATAAATGATATTTCTTAATAAGAAATAAAATGGACCAAAAATTATATCATCACTTGTAAAATAGAAATAAATTTAAATGAATAAATATAAAAGATAAAAACTAATTTCTTCATGTGGGATCTGATACCAAATGATCCAAAAACCAAGACCCATAACAAAAATTCCTAGGATCATATTTCAATGGACATATACTGATTACCCAAATACCTAATAATTACAAAATATAGATTATGGATGTTGGAATGAAAGAATATATGAGATACATTCATGTCATAACCCAAAGAAAACAATTATCTAAGAAATCTAGCAACATGAACCCCAATGTATGAATAATCATTTGATAATATTTGCTAAAAACCCCATAGTAACAATAAATTCATTCATTAATGATAACTATACAAATAAATTGTATATTTAAATACAATGAGTGATGAAAATATCTAACACCTATTTCTCAAAAATCAAAAATCCTAAATTTTACATTTTAATCTTTTATTACATTGTCACAAATCTACAAAATATCATTCACGCCTCATTTGATTTTAATGAACCTATAGAATTATTTTTAGAAAATAATCCCATAAGACTTGATTTTGTACCAAAAACGTAACTTTGACAGTTCCATTAGTGGATTTGAATTTTAATACATAAAACCAAATGGTTTTATCTTTTGAGAGCATGGTTGAACTTTTATTAATGTAATTTTTTTCTCAAATGTTTTCCGTAAGAACGTTTATAAGATGTTCTTCTGTATTTTAAAGACAATTTTATGTAAGGTCTTCAAAATTACTTTAATCTTGTCCTTCATCATTAATCCTCTTATACACTTCATCAATTATTATGCTTTTATATACCTTCTACCCTCTTTGTCATGTCCATTAATTACAAGATGTGTATGTATTCCGTGATTCTTATTAGCGAGTACATATACATGTATGTATATATTGACTAACATATTTATGAACACACTAATGTATTTATGTACATATACTAATAATGATTTATGTGTGTATATATGTATATAATTATATTAATATATATGTATATATATTTTTTAATTTTTTATCATAAAATTCCATTGATAACTTAAATTTTTTAATTTATATTTATTTTGGAATTGTGGAAGTTTCCATTGGAAATTAAATTTTTAGTATAAATTTAGTTACAAAATTTTGAAATTATCATTGTACATTTAAATTGAAAATGTGAATGATTTTTTTTGATAAATAAATTCTGAGTAAAAATATCCATTTCCAAATAGAATGTTTCACTAAGAATTACTAATGAGAATTTCCACTTGAATGCTAATATCATTCATTAATATTTAAATAATGAGTTGAAATATACATTGAAAGCATAAAATTTTTCTATATATTTTTAATTGAAAAATATATTAAAATTGTGTAAATTTCAATAATAACTATATAAAATTGTAATTAGTAAGTGGGGTATAAAAAAAGATAAAATTATCTAGTGTAAAATTTAATTTTATGTATATTCAAGAACTTATATATAATTTTTCAGTGAATATTTTCAATGAAATTATATATATGATTATATAAATTTCACAATCAAATTTATAGTATAAAATTTCAGTGCATAATTATAGAAAAAAATTCCATTGGTAAATATAATCCAATATCTATAAATAACCATTAATTGTTGAAAATTACAATTTTGAATTTAAATTTAACAATTCAAAAGAAATTATGATATTTTTCATTAGAAATAAAATTTGTAATAGATATTTCCACCTATAAGTGGTTATTTTCACTTTAATTATGGTTATTCAAGAAAAATTAAATTGAACTAAACTAAATGAACTGAAATACTTCAAACTCATATTATTCCATCAAAATCTAAAAATTAGTTCAATTAGGATGTTGAATAATTTATATTTTGGTTTTTATAGTTTTTTTTGGTATTTATAACCTTGATGATTCATAAAAGAAACTAATCAATTAAATAAGTTTTTAAATCATTTATCAAATTGAAAATTATGGTGATATTTCTAATAGAAAATTTTAATAAAACATAGAACATGATTTATTTTTCATTATAAGGAAATGTGGTGAACATAAAGAATATTTATGTCAATAGAAGTCATTAAACAAAAACTTTATTAAATATCTTTATATACTTCTCATGTTATTGGATTTATTTTTATCATACCATTTCAATTACGTATATTTTTAATTGTTCATTTTTAGAGTTATTCTAATTTTTTTATTTTACCTTGATCTTTTTAAAATTTTAAATTCATTGTCTTTGAATGTTTATGGTTTAATCCTTTTTTTAATTTCTTTTAAATCATTCTATTTTTTTCCATGCTTCCTTAAAAATTCATAAATTTTTTTAACTAATATATACCAACATATTTGGTTTATGTTTGTTCCAGGAAAGTCTTTAATTGGTTTTTTAATTCAAATAATGCGTTTTTTCCATCGACCAGTTATAACCAATTTATTTAATTGATTTCAACAGACCCTACACATCCCTAAAAATGGTATTTTCATTGATAATTTCTATTTAAAATTAAATAATGACATAAAATTTAACATCAAAATTTTTATATGAATATTAATTAAAAATATATATTCAAATTTTTGATGTTACTATTTAAAATTATGTTTTGATTAAATAAATCAAAAACAAAATTCGCTATGAATTTTTATTAAAAATTTCTATAGAAAGGCTAATGTTTTCATTGATAAATAAATTTATATTATAAATTTACAGTAGAAAATGGAAACATTCAGTGGAATTTATAAGTGAAAATTTTCACTCTAAAATCTTTGTTGAATATAAATATGAACATGTATGTATGTGTCTGCACACTGATGCATAAATTTACACTGACACAAAAAAGGTTGATAAACAAAATTTATTGGTTAAAGGTTTTTATGGAGAAAAATAGTTTGAAATAAGTTCTCATATAGATGTTGATATGTGTGTATATATATATGTATTTGAAAATATATATACATATATTTTAATTATGAAAATATATAAACATATATTATAATTTTGAAAATGTGAATTTAAATATGGAACTTAATCGGACCTCCTCATGTAAGTTAGATGTTTACATGCCATTTGTTGATGCTCCACAGACTAAATTCTCTTTTGATAATGCTCCATCATTTTAAGACATTTTATTCTTATTAATTTAGATAGAGATTCATAGATATATTTTTTAAATGAATACCAGAGGATTTATAGGATTAGTAAAAATCAAAACGGTTATCAATGATGCATTCAAACTATCATCTTATGGGGATTTATAAGAAAATAAATCATCTTAGAAATGTTCTTAGCATTAGTACTATTATCATGGATCATAGATTTTGATGATGGGGGAATATCTTATAATTCAAAGAAAGTCCTCTCTCAAATTTCCAAGATTTGAAAATTAAAGATATTGTTTAGATGTTTTACCTAGATCCCATTCCATTGTAAGTGTCTATTATGGTAAGGTTAAAAGATTAATAATATATTTTCTTTCTTTTTTTGAAACTTTTTATTCAAGGTATTATTTCATCAAAAGCATGGTTTTATTCATTTTTTTTTTTGTTTTAAAAATTTATTGTAACACCCCAAGTTTCCACTGTATGCTTCTCTTTGAATAATACAGTAGAGTGTGTTGTATGCAACTTCGAGTTCTAACACACACCACAACCCATCAAAGTATCTGTTATGAATAGTAATAACCACTTTTTAAATTTTAATAAATTTTAAATCTCAAAATGGACTTAATTTTTGGATTCGGAATATCGAATTTCCCCTAGGGTGAAATTTTGGTAGTTTTCGGATAACTTTTATATTTTGATTAATAGTGAAAATTAATATATTTTAATTAAAAACCACTTTTTTAATCATAATAATTATTAGTTATAAATTATGAATTTGAGTGGTTTTAATGTATATTTAGAATAAATTTTTACCATTTAATATAATTTTGGTCATTGGACAAAATTTCACAATTAAACCGGACATAAACAAGTGCCAATCTTTTGATAGTTATTATTTCTTAAAAACACGCTTTTTATTTTGACAGCAGGATTTAATATTAAATTTATTTCTGCCACTTCTGTGTTTTGAATTTGGAAAAATTTATTCCATATTTGGAATCTGTATGTCCAATTTTTGAAAATAGCTAACTTTTATTTTTAGAAATTTTGAATAATTACTTCGGTAAAAATTTTATTTACAATGGTTAAAGTGTAAATCCGGTAAATAAGTGTAAAACAATAATATTATAATAATAATAAATTTCCCTAAAACGTTTCCTAACATTATTATTGGATACATTTCCAACCATGGGCATCTTTGGGTCGATTTAGGGACCCCATGGATCCACTTGTAGGTGATAGGGACAGTTTATATTAATTAAGTTAAAGTAAATACAAATATGACATAAGCATATATATTTTAGAAAAATAATTTTTACATAGGGTTATATATTTTATATTTTAGACTATAAATATTAATTAGAAATATAAAAATACTTCCTAGATAATTGTATTTTATTTATAAATTTTATACATTTAATAATTAATTTTATTTATGACACAATAATGATGCAGTATTTTCCATATTAATGAAAGAATCAAATAATTGATATTATAAATATCAAAATAAATGTAATTTGAATCATTTTATGAATTATACAAATTTTATGGCTTAATATGACATATTAGGACTTGTTATATGAATTTGGTTCGAAGTAATAATTCGGTTATGAATTATCAAAAACAAAATTCCTAATAGTGTCAAAATTGACATAAAAGTGTTTTAAAACAAATATTATATTATTAATTGATATTCTATTTCTCAAAATTTAAGGATCAGCCAAAGTACATATATCATGATAGGTGTAACAGTAATTGACCACTTGGGGTCACTTGGATGTATATAGTATGTTTATTAACAATAGAATATAAAAATACAAAGTGAAATGGTAAATGTCAATCTAATTAACTAAGAGTTAAAACTAAAAGATATTGTTAATATAATGACCAAAACCTATCTAAAATCTATTGGATGAAATTATTTTGACCCATACCCACCTTAGACGTTGAATAATCCACTTTTTATCCATTAGAAACCGAATATTATTTCATTATAATATAATACTTTATGTTTTCCTAAAGAGTCCCTCCTCCCCCTAATAAAAGGACACCACTTATAACAAATTCTTCACACCTTAATAGCCTTTTGTTTCGGTCAATAACCATCCAAATATACTCTTAACTTTCCTCAATTCATCATAGAGGCCTTAGTTTGATCAGAAAGAAAACCTAAGGATCCCTTTTGATCAAATCAACAGGAAGAACCCGATTAAGAGGTAATGTTTTCACCACCCTCTTTCAAGTTATTTCTTCTTTAACTTCTTCATTCTTTGTTATTCCCATTCTAAAATAATAACTCTAGTATCTTCTATATACTAAGATGTAATTATAAAAATTTTATAACCATATTCAGTATTCTATCCATCCTTTAAATGACATGTCACCATATGTGCGTACGTACGGCTTACTGTCTCCACATCATGGTGTAATTGTTATTCAAAACATTGTTATATGGATGCGTATAATAATGAAGTGTAATTCATGTATAAAATAAATATAACATGATAATGATTCTTTATATATTATATACCATCCGATTATATATTTTTTTAAGATCAAAATATTGATATTGTCACCCATGCGTACGTATGGACTATGTGTCCACGAACGCGATGAGATTAATTCCCCATCGTATCCATTCAAGTATAATTTTCAATAGATGATTAAAAATAATGTTTAAGGACTTGATATCATTCTGGATATGAATAATATACATTCTATCCAAAACAAATATGGCTCACATGACAAATAATATAAAGAAAGATGAATCCCTTAACACATGAAACGATGATAATACTAAGATATTATTAACGAATCAATGTTAAAAGATCATATATGATATCATATTAATATGTATGATTCATGTATAATATAATAACAATTATTTCACCACTATACAGGAGGTTAAGCTACCCTCAACAAAGGAAATTTTCCAGGTAAGGGGTTTTCATCTAACTCCTTATTCTCATGAGATTTACGCCATATTGACACTATTACCTATTGTGTGGTGTATGTGCTGCCCATAATTATATTCATTGTGTAATACACCTTAATTTATGTGTATTTAAATATTAATTATTTGATACCTCTTTCATGGGGTGTATGTTTTGTATGTTACGAAATTGGTAAGGGTTAATTTCACAATCTCTTTATTATCCGAGGTTGTTTTTACGTAAGTATATAATGGGATATATTTATTATCCATGTACATGATTTATGTAAGAGTTTTAAAAGGGATTATTTAAAGGGACGTTTTTAGTAAAACATCAATTCAAATGTTTTAAATATTTATTTTTCTAAATATTTCTCTTTAATGTCTATGTCTTCAAAATGGGTTTAAGGATTTATTCATATGGAAATGAATGTTTTTGAAATGTTAATTCCATTCAGAAGTTTAAAAGTGGTATGGGACACTTTGATTCAAAAATTTCTTTAAATGAATTCCTTTCTAAATTGTGTGACTTTTAAATATTTTCATGAAAATGTATATTTCAATTGATGAGTTTTACAAATCATTTCCATCTATGTAAAATCCTTTTAAGGATTTTAACTTGTTTTGAAGTAGATTTATTATGACACAAAACATCCATATTTTATTGATGTTTTTGTGATATTTTTTACTATGGATGTGCTATTTTTATACCATTCATAGTTTATGGTTAATGTATTGACATTTCGTATTCTAGTTTTAATATGAATGTTTATGATATGTTTAAACCTTTTCATATGAGGAATGTATTGGACTTATTAAGTGACGAGTGGAGCACTCTATATCTCCTCGATGCATCAGTAGGTCTCATGAGACCACTAGATATGTAATTGGCTGAGGCCCTTCCCCAATTTTATTTATGGTTTTGGACGAGGCCTTAATAATTTGTTGACGTCTTGGCCAAGACCTTGACAAAATGATTCAGAATGTCCTGTATTATACATTCTCTCATTATGGAAATAATATTGATGGTTCATGTGGTCATTCGACTAGTATAATACCCATGATTATGTTTTATTATGGAATTATATACTCAGCTCATATTTTTTCAATAAAAGCATTCATTTTTTTATTGGTAAAGGATTGTGGTTTCAATTATTTACCCTGCTTAATATTTATGTCGTTTTCCGCTGTATAACATACCCTTAATTGGTGTTTGAGCTCACCCCCATTCTTATGGTTCATTTTCCCTAGATATGAAGAAGTTAGTTATGAGTGACCTGCAGGCATGATCTAGGAGGCTAGGATGTTTTTAATGAAATATATTTTTGTTGTATTTCTCTTCAAGTAGTAAAGTTGAACTTATGTATGCATCTTGTTTCCAATAATACTAAACTGATTGGTCTATCGAGACATGATTTCTTTGTGATCACGACAATGTTATGTAATAATACACCGACTCTGGGTAACTAGGGTCAGCGTGTTACAGTTGGTATCAGATAAAGTTTAGTACAAACCATGGAAACTAGAATTAGATAAACACTGATTAAAGCACATAGTCCTAAGATGGACTTTGAGGATTAATATAGAAGAACTTACTAGAATTTTGGTATTTTATAGATTTTATGAGTTTTCCGAGAAATACATTCCTTTCTGGAAATGAGTATGTAGAGGTGGCTCTGGCACCGATGTACCTAGGGGTAAAATCTGAATGCACTAATTTGAGATAGACTCGAACTGGAACTGGTGCACGACAACATGCCTTGTGCAATCTTGGTAACGACACTCCCGGGGGATATGATTAGGATAATTTTCATTTTATTTACAAACCATTATGAAGGGTTTATGAGAATGTAATTCCTCAAAGAAAACATTTTTATGATTATGGATTATATCAATAAATATTTCAATTTATGTTAAGTGTTTTACAAGTATGGAATTATGTATTTTGATTCATAAAATGATCTGTTTTATGCCAATGTTTAGAAATGGCACCTAGTGGAAGAAATGGAAACCGTATCAATGCATGCCCTCCATGTAGGTATTTCTCACCTACTCAAGATTATTTTGGTGGTGCTGGTGCTGCAACCGGTGCTGATCAGCTAATCACCATACTGGGATAACTCACTAAGGTTATGAATCATAATCTTACATGTATGGATCACCCTGATTGACAGTGTGGAGGATCAATGTTAGATCTCTTCATGAGGTAATAACCACCAAAATTCAATGGGAATACAAATTCCTTTGTAGCTGAGAAATGGATAAAATCATTATAGAAAATATTCCATGCCTTGGGGAGTAGTGAAAGGGAAAATGTTATCATGGTAGTTTACAACCACACAAGATATGCTGATCCATGGGGTTCACTGATTCAAAAAACAAAGGAAGGTGATGAAGTATCAAATATGGAATGTAGGGAGTTCAGATATCTATTTTTAGAAAAATAATTTTCTTGTGACCATCGAGCAGATATGGAAAGACGATTTTTGAGTCTGAGACAAAAGGAGGATGAGAGCGTCACAATGTATGAGGCTAACTTTACAAGATTATCAAGGTATGTTGCATATTATATACATAACCCAAGAAGTATGTTTGATCGTTTCATTGATGGGTTAAATCTGTTTCTCCGCCGAGAATTGGTCTGACAATCCTTCTAGTAATTCGAAGATATTGTCTTGTGTGCTATCAAGACAGAAATATAATTCTCTAAGAATTATGACTTTAAATCAATGAAAGGGAAGAAGAGATCTGCTGAACACTCTGGTTATGGAAATAAGGAAACAGGGAATAAGGGAATAATTGAATTTCCACCTTTTGATAATTGCGGAAGGAATCACCCTGGTGCTTGTCTAAAAGTAAAAGGAGTATGCTACAAGTGTGGACAAAAAGGCCATCATGCTTGTGATTGTAACGGAGAAAAATATGATACCAATGTTAAATTCTACAATTTCAGGGAGATGGGACATTATGAAAATGAATTTCCTAAGCATCAGGGATACTTACCTTAGAAAAGTCATAGGGACCAAGGCCAAGCTTATGCAATCACTACTGCTGAGGTTGAAGCCCCGAAAGACATGGTGGCAGGTAATTTAATGGTTTCCTCATGTTTAAAAATGATTTATTTGATTCTGGATCATCTCATTGTTTCATATCTTCCCAGTTTACTAAAAAAATTAGATATTTCCAATTTAATTTAACAAGGGAGTTTTCATTCAAAACTAATAAGGGATGTATCATCACAACAATGTTTTGTGAATCGGTCCCCATTAGAGCATATAAATTTCCTGTATCTGTGGATCTCATCGTCATACCTATGATTGAATTTTATATAATTTTCGGTATGGATTGGCTTTCGGACCATGATGAAAAAATTTATTTTAAGAAGAAATAGGTTACTATTTTTTAGGATGATGATAAGGAACACCTTATCTTTAGAGCGGAATCGTCACCCCTTGATTCTTACGTAGATCCACCCCCAGTAGTTTAACTAAATTCAATTATTTGGGACGGAGATTATGAAATAACTATGGGTGAGGAAATGAATGTTCAAATAGTGTATGTACCTATTGTGAGAGAATATGTTGATGTGTTTCTGGAAGATTTACCTGGACATCCTCCAGAATGAGAAATTGAGTTTTCCATTGATTTAATTATTGGTTGAAGGCCTATATCAAAGACCCCTTATAGAATGGCCACTATGGAATTAGTTGAACAAAAGAAACATATAGAGGAATTGATTAATAAGGGATTTATTCTCCCTAGTGTTTCTCCATGGGGAGCCCCTATCCTTTTTCATAAAAAGAAATATAGATCTATGATGTTATGTATCGACTATAGGGAAATCAATTCCATAACAATAAAGGACATGTATCCCCTACCTCGCATTGATGATTTATTTGATAAAATCTGTAGAGACCCATATCTTGACGTACATTGACATTACATTACATTTGAGTAATAATTAGTACATAAAAAAACACACACACAAGGATTGTAATAGTTTAGTGTCTTTGGAAACTCGGAATATAATCTTCTAATCCTGGTGAAAGATCTTCAACATCTCCCATAAAGATCTTCCTTTTTTTTATAACTAAATCCTTTCTTTATATCCTGGGGAAAAGAAAACAGAAAAGGGTGAGCTCAAATCCTTAGTAAGGGTAAACAAAATAAATATCAATCACATCATATACATAAGCACATAACTTTTGGAAATCTTAACATGTAAAAGGGATCATAATTTCATAACATGGGATAAATCATGGCAGTGAAATGTAATCACAATAATCATAACTTAAAACATGAAACTTTTTGGCATTCACACATAATCATAGAGAATCATTTCTTGTCAGTCAAGACTCATTTCCAAGACTATCTTAGTGGACAAAGTCCCCTTCTGAACCGAGTCACCCTCGTTTCAGTCCTGTTTCACTGAACCGGTATAACCTACCATTCCAGCCATGTCTATCTCATGAGATATAAAATCTTTACCCAATGCATTGGAGGGAGATATAGTTCCCACCAATCTCAAAATGATACCATTCTTATGTGTGCCACAAAATCATAAATCATACATTATTGCATAACTCATGTAATACAAATGGGAATCTTAAACATCATGACATCATAAAAAAAATCATATAAAATTATTCCAACACAACATAATCAAATCAATGTAATAATATGGATAAAAACAGAACCCTTTATTATCTTAGATGGAAAATAATTTTGATAAATCACTTGAACATCATTCTTGAGGAAAATATCCTTTTTACTTCAAAAATACTTTTCCTTTCTTAACATGTCATACAATTTTAAACTAAAAGAAGTTGATTAAAAATAAACATGAAAACTTGTAAAGGAAGGTTCTTGGAAATAATGTTTTAAAAATCCATACATGTCGTATAAGTTAACAAAAACATTCTTTTCGTACTTTTTTCGGAAAAGTCAAAAAGTACCTCGTACGGAAAACGACAAAAGATTCCTTTTATATCTTTTACTAAAAACTCAACGAAGGGTAAAATTGGATTTAAAAAATTGTAGGTGGATGGAAATAATATTACATATTGAGGAAACATGTACGTGGATGATAAAATACACCCTAGTAAATACCATAGTATAAACAATCTCGGATAAAAATGAGATTGTGATATTTCCCATACCTTTGGTCTGATTTGCTTTGTAAGTGTCAGAACCTCCTGTATAATGATTTAAATAAGGTCATTGACTTATTCCAGAATCATACTCATTATTATGATATCATATATGGTTCACTTATGACTTTATATTAATAGTTCTTTTTTAAATTCCATGTTAAAGAGTGTTTTGGGTAAAATCGTTTCATTTGTCGTCCGTGTTTTGACTTGTAATTATTCATATGATTACTTAGATCATGATTACTTAATTCCAGAATATAAAACACGATTTATATTTATATATATATTCAGAATATACATATATATAATAAATCAGTAAATGGAATGAAAAACACTGTTCATGGAGACGGTAGGGCGTACGTACGCATGAACGCTATTTTCGTTTTCTTATTGAGTTGAACAAAATTAAGTAGATGACATACATATATATACACATAAATCCAGTATCATTATTGTGTCATATATTTCATGATTACTTATTATATATACTTTATAATCATTCATGAATGGTTAATGTGGAGAATGAATCTCATCGCGTCGTGGAGACGGTAGTCCGTACGTACGCACGAGCGATGATATCGTTCTCATGATCGTGGGAATATATTGGAGTGTATTGATACTATTTCAGAATCAATATCACTTTAAAATAATAATATATAGTTATTATTTACACCATTATACCAATCCAAGTAAGGTGGTGGTGGAAAATAGATTTCACCACGGCGTGGAGACGGTATTTCATACGTACGCACGCGCGGTTATCTCGTTTTCCATAGGATGGATAGATGGTGAAATAGGATTGTTTTATACATATAATAACATACCAGTATATGAGTGATACTGATGTTATTACTTCATAATGAAACAACCTAATAAGAAGAAGTGGAAGAAGAAATAAAGGTGAAAGAATCGGTAACGGAAATTACCTCTTCTTTGAAGCGCCTCTTTGAGACCTCCTCTTAGGACACTAAAATTGGTCTTTGAAGAAGACCAGAACCTCTAGGATGTTTCTAGGGAAGTGGAGAAGAGAATTTGGTAGGTTTTGGCCGAGCATGAAGGCTCAAAGTTGTGTGAGGAAGAGAGGGAGGAGGTGCCCTTTTATAAGGGAGGAGAGGGGCACCTTTGGAATAACTAAAAATATTATTTTATTATAAAGTCAAGTTCGGTTCTAAATAGCTCCAAATTGATTTATTTCTAGGATAAGGTAGGGATGGGTCGAAATCCTCTCATCCAATAGAATTTAGACAAGTTTAGGTTCCTATTTTAACCTTATCATTTAGATTTAACATTAAGTTAAATAATTTTACTTTTACAGTGTCTTCTTGTGTTCTTATACTATAAGGTTAATAAACTTACTATAAAAAGCCAAAAGAACCCCAAGTTGTTTATTATTAATATATATAACATTATATAAGTCATTTGTCCGAACCATAGATTTTTAGGAATAAAATAACAATTAATAATATAATATTTGTTTTAAAAACTATTTTATGTCAATTTTGACACTATATAGTAATTGATTTTTGTGAAAATCATAACAGAATGATAAGTTCTAACAAAGTTAATTAAATCAATACTAACATGTCATATTATCCTAGAAAATTATTTTAATTCATAAAAAGTCTCAAATTATATTTATTTGTGTATTTATAACATCAATTCTGTCAATATGTCATTAATAAGATAATTACTGCATCATCGTTGTGTCATAAATAAATTAAATTATTTAATGTCTAAAAATTACAAATAAAATACCATTATGTAGGAAATATTTTTATATTTCTAATGAATATTTATAGTCGAATTTATCTTATGTATATCCTTATATTAAAAATGTTTTATTAAATAAACATTGATTTTAACTCTTTTAACCCTTCTTTAAATAAATTAACAATAAATGTCCTAATCTAATCCAAGTGGGCCTAAATGGTCATATTTTATTCCTAAGTTTGTTTTTGATCGAATTACATTTGTCCAATAGAATTAGGACATGTGTTAGGGTAATAATAATATCATTTCTACCCTTAATTACCCTATTTACTTTTAACCGTGGTAAAAAAAGTAAAAAGTTACTATTCACCAAAAAATTATTTTCATCTCATTGAACCACATTTTACTTACTAACATCAACCGTGTCTCTCTGATTTTTGAAATTACACTCACAGAAGCTGTAAAATTATGTTTTATGAAAAATTCATTTTTTTTAACTACCACTTAGTGGTTTCACTATTCATCAAAAATTGATAGTGTTCACAAAAATACCAAAAATTAGGCCTAAGATATATTTGATATTATGAACTCATAAATGATTTCTATTTTACCAAAATCAAAAAATATCTATTGCATTAATTAATTTAAAATATTAATTCCTGTCGTCAAAACAAATAGCGTGTTCTTAAGAGATAATAATTATCAATAGATTGACACTTGTTTATGTCTGGTTTAAATGTGAAATTACATCCAATGACCAAAATTATATTAAATTGTAAAAATATATTATAAATATATTTTAAAACCACTCAAATTAATAATTTATCACTATTAATTATTTCGATTGAAAAATTTGTTTTTAATTAAAAATTAGTAATTTTCACTATTCATCAAAATATGAAAGTTATCCGAAAATCACCAAAATTTCACCCTAAGCTAATTTCGATATTCCGAATCCAATAATGAAGTCCATTTTGAAAAATAGAATTTACAATATTTCAAAAAGTGGTTATTACTATTCATAATGGCTAGTTTTAATAATATTTTAATAGCATATCGTTGTTTAGAGAAACATGGTGTTGCGTACAACACACGCTATCGTGGAAGGTCGCGATTGCTTGTAATTCAAGCCAGGCCAGAGATGTGTGTTGTGAAAGCTCCTTTTGGTGTAGCGTATAACACAAGACATTAATGAAATTAAAAGGAATAATTTTCATAAAATCTCGGGGTGTTATATTCTACCCCCCTTAAAATGAATTTCGCCCTCGAAATTCGTCGGGGTTATAAATCGTTTACTATTTGAAAGTTTCTTTAATAGAAACCCACATCGTAAAAAGGAATAAAAAAACAAATCTTTAAAAACAAAAGTATGAAACGTAACGGTTACCCAAATAAACTAATCACCAGGTTTCCACATAGGTGAAAATATGGATATGGAAGAAAAATCTAACCATCATGTTCTGATGGAGAGTGGTAGAGAACATGGATATAGAAAAGTCAACAATCACAAATCCATAAATTTGTGACGATCTAAGGTACCATCTGATTAATCAGATATAAGAGCACTAGGACAACATTTTTGGTTTTCAAGATCGTTTCCCTAAAGTTGAAGAATTTGAATTAGAATAAATACTTACTTTATTTTGGTACAATCTCACTTTTGTTCGTGCCTTGAACAATTTACACTTTATCTCTTAAATAAATGAAGTTGAATTTGTTATTCGTGAAGTATTAGAAGATCATGTGATAGAATGACGGGACATTCCATCTATCTCAAACAAAAGGTTAGAAAAAGTTATTAAATATACATAAGTCAGTCTATAGTGAGGTTAATCATATATGGTTCCTAAAATGGACTTATAATTCATATATCATACTACTTAATATAATAAAACTAGTTTCTACTAAACAGGGACTTCCTGTAGGCCAGTGGTAGGCGATAAAGGCCAGTCGCACTTCGGTTTTCGGTTCGATTCCCACAGCCTTGTCCGACGCGATGGGTTATCGTCTGTCCTGCAGGTTGTCCTTTTTCTAAAACTATATTACTATAACATACCATCAATAATATCTAAAAAACTTTTATCCTTAAACAATACTAACTTATGTCCACCATAATCCATTCCAATCTTTAGGCTTATCCATAATACTTCAATCCACTCTCATAACATAGTGAAAACGATTACCAGAGATTTAATACCATCGCTGATCCCCATATATCATAAGATATGTTTTTTTGGTCACATTCCAAACACTCAAAGTCCTTAATCATGTACTCTCTTGAATACCCATTGGACCATATTGAAAACATGAATGCAGTTAAAAGTTAACACTTTTTCACATACCAAAATCCAAAAATTCTATATACTCAAACCATCATATAACCATCTCTTTATATCAGTCATGAGCTCATGAATACTATCAAACATTTAATTTTCTCCTTATCCCTTCATTATGCGCATATCATCTACATTCCAAAAATATTTGAATAACCTTTCATGGATACTGGTAACATTAATCATACACTTTCAAAACTCAAGGAAAGGCAACAGTGTAACAATCCTTAGACGTCTCTTTATTCCATAGTACCATAATATTACTTATACAACAGTACACATGATAAACATGTAATAATTCCACTACATTCTTAAACCATTGACCATGCTTCAACAATTCGTTCATCTCAAATATCATTTGCAGTCTCTTCATCATCATAAACATAAATACTACCCATACGACCATACTGATTCTCTTCATGAGACTTTACCTTAGGGCATTGGTTTGCATAATGCACGTACATTCCACATTTAAAACATTTAACCATTGTTGATGTCATAGCAATACTATTATCCTCATCCCGGCTGTTAACTGAACCTTTTCCTTTGCACTTACTGGCTTTGTGTCCTTCTTTCCACACCCAAAGTATCTTCCAGTTCCTTTAAAACATTCTCCTTGATGCCTCTTCCCACATGATTTACATAGGGGAAATTGAACTTTCTTTCATCTATGATCATCATGAAACTCCATCTTTCTCTTAATAGCCGAGTCAGGAAACTTACCAAATTTTACTTTATTGATCATATTATGAGATTTCTGATTCGGCATAATAATTATGTTTAGACTTCCAAATCCCATTTCATTTGATTGCTCATGAAGAATATCATTCCATTGCCCATCATATCCTCCATTATCGTGAATCATCTTGTTTCCAGCCATTTTCTAAAACACAAAAAGAATAGTGTGAGATGCAAAAATAATGCTAGGGAAAACAACATAATAAAAGAGGGAGTAACCTTAATATATAACATCTTAGGTTAAATTCTAATATATTTAGCACAATTCTAGGACTATAACCTATACGTATACTTAAACTTAGAGACATCCCTAGACATACCTTAGAAATATCTCTAGGGATCTCACTAACGTTTTCGCATCCTAGTTTCCAAAGGTTGACTAAACCTTTCCTCTGATACCAACTGTAGAGACTCGTATCTTGACGTACATTGACATTACATTACATTTGTGGAATACTTAGTACATAAAAAAAACACACACACAAGGATCGTAATAGTTTAGTGTCTTTGGAAACTCGGAATATAAACTTCTAATCCTGGTGAAAGATCTTCAACATCTCCCATAATGATATTCCTTTTTTTATACCTAAATCTTTTCTTTATATCCTGGGGAAAAGAAAACATAAAAGGGTGAGGTCAAATGCTCAGTAAGGGTAAACAAAAGAAATATCTATCACATCATATACATAAGAACATAACTTTTGGAAATCTTAACCGGTAAAAGGGATTATAATTTCATAACATGGGATAAATCATGGCAGTGAAATGTAATCACAATAATCATAACATAAAACATGAAACTTTGTGGCATTCACACATAATCATATAGAATCATTTCTTGTTAGTCAAGACTGATTTCCAAGACTCTCTTAGTGGACAAAGTCCCCTTCTGAACAGAGTCACCCTCGTTTCAGTCCTGTTTCACTGAACCCGTATAAACTACCATTCCAGCCATGTCTATCTCATGAGATATTAAATCTTTACCCAATGAATTGGAGGGACATATAGTTCCCACCCATCTCATAATGATACCATTCTTATGTGTGCCACAAAATCATAAATCATACATCATTGCATAACCCATGTAATACAAATGGGAATCCTAAAGATCATGACATCATAAAAGAAATTCATATAAAATAATTCCATCACAACATAATCAAATCAATGTTATAATAGGGATACAAACAGAACCCTTTATTATCTTATATGGAAAATAATTTTGATTAAACACTTGAACTTCATTCTTGAGGAAAATATCCTTTCTACTTCAAATATACTTTTCCTTTCTTAACATGTCATACAATTTTAAACTAAAAGAAGTTGATTAAAAATAAACTTGAAAACATGTAAATTAAGCTTCTTTGAATTAATGTTTTAAAAATCCATACATTCCGTATATGTTAAAAAAACATTCTTTTCGTACTTTTGTCGGAAAAGTCAAAAAGTACCTCGTACGAAAAACGACAAAAGATTCCTTTTATATATTTTACTAAAAACTCATCGAAGGGTAAAATTGGATTTAAAAAATTGTAGGTGGATGGAAATAATATTAAATATTGATGAAACATGTACGTGGATGATAAAATACACCCTAGTAAATACCAATGTATATACAATCTCAGATAAAAATGAGATTGTGATATTTCCCTTACCTTAGGTCCGATTTGCTTTGTAAGTGTCCGAACCTCCTGTATAATGATTTAAATAATGTCATTGACTTATTCCAGAATCATACTCATTATTATGATATCATATATGGTTCACTTATGACTTTATATTGACCGTTATTTTGTAAATTCCATGTTAAAGAGTGTTTTGGGTAAAATCGTTTCATTTGTCGTCCGTGTTTTCACTTGTAATTATTCATATGATTACATAGATCATGATTACTTAATTCCAGAATATAAAACATGATTTATATATATATATATATTCAGAATATACATATATATAATAAATTAGTAAATGGAAAGAAATACAATGTTCATGGAGATGGTAGGCCGTACGGACGCATGAACGCTGTTTTCGTTTCCTTATTGAGTTGAACGGAATTAAGTAGATGACATACATATATATACAGATAAATCCAGTATCATTATTATGTCATATATTTCATGATTACTTATTATATATACGTTATAATCATTCATGAATGGTTAAAGTAGAGAATGAATCCCATCGTGTCATGGAGACGGTAGTCCGTACGTACGCACGAGCGATGATATCGTTCTCATGATCGTGGGACTGTATTGGAGTGTATGTATACTATTTTAGAATAAATATCAGTTTAAAATAATAATATATAGTTATTATTTACACCATTATACCCATCCAAGTATGGTGGTGGTGGAAAATAGATTTCACCACGGCGTGGAAACAGTATTCCGTACGTACGCACGCGCGGTGATCTCGTTTTCCGTAGGATGGATAGATGGTGAAATAGGATTGTTTCATACTTATAATAACATATCAGTATATGAGTGATACTGATGTTATTACATCATAATGAAACAACCTATGAAGAAGAAGTGGAAGAAGAAATAATGGTGAAAGAATCGGTAACGGAAATTACCTCTTCTTTGAAGCGCCTCTTTGAAACCTCCTCTTAGGACACTAAAATTGGTCTTTGAAGAAGAACATAACCTCAAGGATGTTTCTAGGGAAGTGGAGAAGAGAATTTTTCAGGGGTTGGCCGAGCTTGAAGGCTCAAAGTTGTGTGAGGAAGAGAGGGAGGAGGTTCCCTTTTATAAGGGAGGAGAGGGGCACCTTTGGAATAACTAAAAATATTATTTTATTATAAAGTCATGTTCGGTTTTAAATAGCTCCAAATTGATTTATTTCTATGATAAGGTGGGGATGGGTTGAAATCCTCTCATAAAATAGAATTTAGACAAGTTTAGGTTCCTATTTTAACCTTATCATTTATATTTCTCATTAAGTTAAATAATTTTACTTTTACCGTGTCTTCTTGTGTTCTTATACTATAAGGTTAATCAACTTACTATAAGAAGCCAAACGAACCCCAAGTTGTTTATTATTAATATATATAATCTTATCTAAGTCATTTGGCCAAACTTTAGATTTTTATGAATAGAATAACAATTAATAATATAATATTTGTTTTAAAAACTATTTTATGTCAATTTTGACACTATTTAGTAATTGATTTTTGTAAAACTCATAACAGAATGATAAGTTCGAAAAAAGTTAATTAAATCAATACTAACATGTCATATTAACCTATAAAATTAGTGTAATTAATAAAAAGTCTCAAATTATATTTATTTTGGTATTTATAACATCAATTATGTCAATATTTCATTAATAAGATAATTATTGGATCATCGTTGTGTCATATATAAATTAAATTATTTAATGTCTAAAAATTACAAATAAAATACCATTATATAGGAAATAGTTTTATATTTCTAATGAATATTTATAGTCGAATTTATATTATGTATAACCCTATATTAAAAATGATTTATTAAATAAACATTGATTTTAACTCTTTTAACCCTTCTTTAAATAAATTAATAATAAATGTCCTAATCTAATCCAAGTGGGCCTAAATGGTCATATTTTATTCCTAAGTTTGTTTTTGGTAGAATTACACTTGTCCAATAGAATTAGTACATGTGTTAGGGTAATAATAATATTATTTCTACCCTTAGTTACCCTATTTACTTTTAACCGTGGTAAAAAAAGTAAAAAGTTACTATTCACCTAAAAGTTATTTTAATCTCATTGAACCAAATTTTACTTACTGACATCAACCATGTCTCTCAGATTTTTGAAATTCCACTCATAGAAGCGGTAAAATTATGTTTTATGAATAATTCAGTTTTTTTAACTACCACTTAGTGGTTTCACTATTAATCAAAAATTGAAAGTGTTCAGAAAAATACCAAAAATTTGGCCTAAGATATATTTGATATTATGAACTCAAAAATGATTTCTATTTTACCAAATTCAAAACATATCAGTTGCATTAATTAATTTAAAAAATTAATTCCCGTCGTCAAAACAAATAGCGTGTTCTTAAGAGATAATAACTATCAAAAGATTGACACTTGTTTATGTCTGGTTTAAATGTGAAATTACATCCAATGACCAACATTGTATTAAATTGTAAAAATATATTCTAAATATACTTTAAAACCACTCAAATTAATAATTTATCACCATTAATTATTTCGATTGAAAAAGTTGTATTTAATTAAAATTTAGTAATTTTCACTATTCATCAAAATATGAAAGTTATCCGAAAATCACCAAAATTTCACCCTAAGCTAATTTCAATATTCCGAATCCAAAAATGAAGTCCATTTTGAAAAAAAGAATTTACAAAATTTCAAAAAGTGGTTATTACTATTCATAACGGCTAGTTTTAGTAATATTTTAATAGCATATCGTTGTTTAGCGAAACTTGGTGTTGCGGACAACACACGCTATCGTGGAAGGTCGCGATTGCGTGTAATTCAAGTCAGGTCAGAGATGTGTGTTGTGAAAGCTCCTTTTAGTGTAGCGTATAACACATGACATTAATGAAATTAAAAAGAATATTTTTCATAAAATCTCGGGGTGTTACATTCTACCCCCCTTAAAATGAATTTCACCCTCAAAATTCGTCGGGGTTATAAATTGTTTACTATTCAAAAGTTTCTTTAATAGAAACACACATCATAAATAGGAATACCAATACCAATCTTTAAAAACAAAAGTATGAAATGTAACGGTTACCCAAATAAACTAATCACTAGGTTCCCACATAGGTGAAAATATGGATATGGAAGAAAAATCTAACCATCATGTTCTGATGGAGAGTGGTAGAGAACATGGCTATGGAAAATCCGACAATCACAAATCCATAAATTTGTGACGATCTAAGGTACCATCTGATTAATCAGATATAAGAGCACTAGGACAACATTTTTGGTTTTCAAGATCGTTTCCCTAAAGTTGAAGAATTTGAATTAGAATAAATAATTACTTTATTTTGGTACAATCTCAATGTTGTTCGTGCCTTGAAAAATTTACACTTCATCTCTTAAATAAATGAAGTTGAATTTGTTATTCGTGAAGTGTTAGCAGATCATGTGATAGAATGACGGGTCATTCCATCTGTCTCAAACAAAAGGTTAGCAAAAGTTATTAAATATACATAAGTCATTATATAGTGAGGTTAATCATATATGGTTCCTAAAATGGACTTATACTTCATATATCATACTGCTTAATATAATAAAACTAGTTTCTACTAAACATGGACTTCCTGTAGGCCAGTGGTAGGCGATAAAGGCC
The DNA here is from genome assembly GCA_963277665.1 of Viscum album. NCBI lineage: Eukaryota > Viridiplantae > Streptophyta > Magnoliopsida > Santalales > Viscaceae > Viscum > Viscum album. The sequence goes on from OY728132.1 coordinate 472,877,928, forward strand.
AGTCGCACTTCGGTTGTGGGTTCGATTCCCACAGCCTTGTCCGACGTGATGGGCTATCGCCTGTCCTGCAGGTTGTCCTTTTTCTAAAACTATATTACTATAACATACCATCAATAATATCGAAAAAACTTCTATCCTTAAACAATACTAACTTATGTCCAACATAATCCATTCCAATCTTTAGGCTTATCCATAATACTGCAGTCCACTCTCCTAACATAGTGAAAATGATTACCAGAGATTTAATACCATCGTTGATCCCCATATATCATAAGATATGTTTTGTTGGTCACATTCCAAACATTCAAAGTCCTTAATCATGTACTCTCTTGAATAACCATTGAACCTTATTGAAAACATGAATGCAGTTAAAAGATAACACTTTCCACATACCAAAATCCAAAAATTCTATATACTCAAACCATGATATAACCTTCTCCTTATATCAGTCATGAGCTCATGAATACTATCAAACATTTAATTTTCTCCTAATCCCTTCATTATGCACATATCATCTATATTCCAAAAATATCTGAATAACCTTTCATTGATACCGGTAACATTAATCATACACTTTCAAAACTCAAGGAAAGGCAATAGTGTAACAATACTTAGATGTCTCTTTATTCCATAGTACCAGAAGATTACTTATACAACATTACACATGATAACCATGTATTCATTCCAATACATTCTTAAACCATTGACCGATCTTCAACAATTCTTTCATCTCAAATATCATTTGAAGTCTCTTCATCACCATCATCATCATAAATACTACCAATACGACCATACTGATTCTCTTCATGAGACTATACCTTAAGGAATTGGTTTTCATAATGCCCGTACATTCCATATTTGAAACATTTATCCATTGTTGATGTCATAGCAATACCATTATCCTCATCCCTGGTGTTAACTGAACCTTTTACTTGGCACTTACTGGCTTTGTGTGCTTCTTTTTCACACCCAAAGCATCTTCCAGTTCCTTTGAAACATTCTCCTTGATGTCTCTTCCCACATGATTTACATAGGGGAAATTGAACTTTCTTTCCTCTATGATCATCATGAAACTCCATCTTTCTCTTATTAGCCGATTCAGGAAACTTACCAAATTTTACTTTATTGATCATATAATGAGATTGCTGATTCAGCATAATAATTATGTTTGGACTTCCAAATCCCATTTCATTTGATTGCTCATGAAGAATATCATTCCATTTCCCATCATATCCTCCATTATCGTGAATCATCTTGTTTCCAGCCATTTTCTAAAACCCAAAAAGAATAATGTGAGATGCAAAAATCATGCTAGGGAAAAAAACATAATAAAAGAGGGAGTAACCTTAATATATAACATCTTAGGTTAAATTCTAATATCTCTAGCGCAATTCTAGGACTATAACCTATACGAATACTTAACCTTAGAGACATCCCTAGACATACCTTAGAAATATCTCTATGGATCTCACTAACGTTTTCACATCCTAGTTTCCAAAGGTTGACTAAACCTTTCCTCTGATACCAACTATAGAGACCCGTATCTTGACGTACGTTGACATTACATTACATTTGTGGAATACTTAGTACATAACAAAAACACACACACAAGGATCGTAATAGTTTAGTGTCTTTGAAAACTCGGAATATAATCTTCTAATCCTAGTGAAAGATCTTCAATATCTCCCATAAAGATCTTCCTTTTTTATACATAAATCCTTTATTTATATCCTGGGGAAAAGAAAACATAAAAGGGTGAGCTCAAATGCTCAGTAAGGGTAAACAAAAGAAATATCAATCACATCATATACATAAGCACATAACTTTTGGAAATCATAACCTGTAAAATGGATCATAATTTCATAACAAGGTTTAAATAATGGCAGTGAAATGTAATCACAATAATCATAACTTAAAACATGAAACTTTGTGGCATTCACACATAATCATAGAGAATCATTTCTTGTTAGTCAAGACTCATTGCCAAGACTATCTTAGTGTACAATGTCCCCTTATGAACCGAGTCACCCTCGTTTCAGTACTGTTTCACTAAACCGGTATACCCTACCATTCCAGCCATGTCTATCTCATGAGATATAATTTCTGTAACCAATGCATTGGAGGGAGATTTAGGTCCCACCCATCTCATAATGATACCATTCTTATGTGTGCCACAAAATCATAAATCATACATCATTACATAACCCATGTAATACAAATGGGAATCTTAAACATCATGACATCATAAAAAAAATTCATATAAAATAATTCCATCACAACATAATCAAATCAATGTAATAATAGGGATAAAAACAGAACCCTTTATTATCTTAGATGGAAAATAATTTTGATAAAACACATGAACTTCATTCTTGAGGAAAATATCCTTTTTACTTCAAAAATACTTTTCCTTTCTTAACATGTCATACAATTTTAAACTAAAAGAAGTTGATTAAAAATAAACATGAAAACTTGTAAAAGAAGATTCTTGGAAATAATGTTTTAAAAATCCATACATGCCGTATAAGTTAAAAAACATTCTTTTCGTACTTTTTTCGGAAAAGTCAAAAAGTACCTCGTACGAAAAACGACAAAAGATTCCTTTTATATATTTTACTAAAAACTCATCAAAGGGTAAAATTGGATTTAAAAAATTGTAGGTGGATGGAAATAATATTACATATTGAGGAAACATGTACGTGGATGATAAAATACACCCTAGTAAATACCAAAATATAAACAATCTCGGATAAAAATGAGATTTGATATTTCTCTTACCTTAGGTCCGATTTTCTTTGTAATTGTCCAAACCTCCTGTATAGTGATTTAAATAATTTCATAGACTTATTCCAGAATCATACTCATTATTATGATATCATATATGGTTCACTTATGACTTTATATTAACCGTTCTTTTGTAAATTCCCTGTTATAGAGTGTTTTGGGTAAAATCGTTTCATTTGTCGTCCGTGTTTTGACTTGTAATTATTCATATGATTACATAGATCATGATTACTTAATTTCATAATATAAAACATGATTTATATATATATATATTCAGAATAAACATATATATAATAAATCAGTAAATGGAAAGAAATACACTGTTCATGGAGACGGTAGGCCGTACGTACGCATGAACGCTGTTTTCGTTTCATTATTGAGTTGAACGGAATTAAGTAGATGACATACATATATATACACATAAATCCAGTATCATTATTATGTCATATATTTCATGATTACTTATTATATATACATTATAATCATTCATGAATGGTTAAAGTGGATAATGAATCTCATCCCGTCATGGAGACGGTAGTCCGTACGTACGCACGAGCGATGGTATCGTTCTCAGGATCGTGGGACTGTATTGCAGTGTATGTATACTATTTCAGAATCAATATCACTTTAAAATAATAATATATAGTTATTATTTACACCATTATACCCATCCAAGTAAGGTGGTGGTGGAAAATAGATTTCACCACGGCGTGGAGACGGTATTCCGTACATACGCACGCGCGGTGATCTCGTTTTCCATAGGATGGATAGATGGTGAAATAGGATTGTTTCATACTTATAATAACATATCAGTATATTAGTGATACTGATGTTATTACTTCATAATTAAACAACCTATGTAGAAGAAGTGGAAGAAGAAATAAAGGTGAAAGAATCGGTAACAGAAATTACCTCTTCTTTGAAGCGCCTCTTTGAGACCTCCTCTTAGGATACTAAAATTGGTCTTTGAAGAAGACCAGAACCTCTAGGATATTTCTAGGTAAGTGGATAAGTGAATTTTTCAGGGTTTGGTCTAGCTTTAAGGCTCAATGTTGTGTGAGGATGAGAGGGAGGAGGTGCCCTTTTATAAAGGAGGAGAGGGGCACATTTGGAATAACTAAAAATATTATTTTATTATAAAGTCATGTTCGGTTTTAAATAGCTCCAAATTGATTTATTTCTTGGCTAAGGAGGATATTGGTCGAAATACTATCATCCAATAGAACTTATTCAAGTTTAGGTTCCTATTTTAACCTTATCATTTAGATTTAACATTAAGTTAAATAATTTTACTTTTACCGTGTCTTCTTGTGTTCTTATACTATAAGGTTAATAAACATACTATAAGAAGCCAAAAAAACCCCAAGTTGTTTATTATTAATATATATAACCTTATCTAAGACATTTGGCCTAACATTCGATTTTTAGGAATAAAATAACAACTAATAATATAATATTTGTTTTAAAAACTATTTTATGTCAATTTTGACACTATTTAGTAATTGATTTTTGTGAAAATCATAACAGAATGACAAGTTCAAACAAAGTTAATTAAATCAATAATAACATGTCATATTAACCTATAAAATTATTGGAATTCATAAAATGTCTCAAATTATATTTATTTGGGTATTTATAACATCAATTATGTCAATATTTCATTAATAAGATAATTACTGCATCATTGTTGTGTCATAAATAAATTTAATTATTTAATGTCTAAAAATTAAAAATAAACAACCATTATGTAGGAAATTTTTTTATCTTTCTAATTAATATTTATAGTCGAATTTACCTTATGTATATACCTATATTAAAAATGTTTTATTAAATAAAATTTGATTTTAACTCTTTTAACCCTCCTTTAAATAAATTAATAATACATGTCCTAATCTAATCCAAGTGGGCCTAAATGGTCATATTTTATTCCTAAGTTTGTTTTTGGTAGAATTACACTTGTGCAATAGAATTAGGACATGTGTTAGGGTAATAATAATATCATTTCTACCCTGAATTGCCCTATTTACTTATATTCGTGGTAAAAAAAGTCAAAAGTTACTATTCACCAAATAAACTATTTTCATCTCATTGAACCACATTTTACTTACTGAAATCAACCGTGTCTCTCGGATTTTTTAAATTTCACTCACAGAAGCGGTAAAATTATGTTTTATGAAAAATTCGGTTTTTTAACTACCACTTAGTGGTTTCACTATTCATCAAAAATTGAAAGTGTTCAGAAAAATACCAAAAATTAGGCCTAAGCTGTATTTGATATTATGAACTCAAAAATTATTTCTATTTTACCAAATTCAAAACATATCAGTTGCATTAATTAATTTAAAAAATTAATTCCCGTCGTCAAAACAAATAGCGTGTTCTTAAGAGATAATAACTATCAAAAGATTGACACTTGTTTATGCCTGGTTTATATGTGAAATTACATACAATGACCAACATTGTATTAAATTGTAAAAATATATTCTATATATACTTTAAAACCACTCAAATTAGTAATTTATCACTATTAATTATTTCGATTGAAAAAGTTGTTTTTAATTAAAATTGAGTAATTTTCACTATTCATCAAAATATGAAAGTTATCTGAAAATCACCAAAATTTCACCCTAAGCTAATTTCGATATTACGAATCCAAAAAGGAAGTCCATTTTGAAAAATAGAATTTATAAAATTTCAAAAAGTGGTTATTACTATTCATAACGAATAGTTTTAATAAAATTTTAATAGCATATCATTGTTTAGCGAAACTTGGTGTTGCGTACAACACACGCTATCGTGGAAGGTCATGATTGCGTGTAATTCAAGCCAGGTCAGAGATGTGTGTTGTGAAATCTCCTTTTGGTGTAGCGTATAACACAAGACATTAATGAAATTAAAAAGAATATTTTTCATAAAATCTCGGGGTGTTACAAAATGCATGGAGCTCTATACATTTCAAAGATTGACCTTTGATCTGGATACCATCAGTTGTGTGTAAATAAAGAAGACATTCAGAAGACATCATTTCAAACAAGGTATAAGCATTACGAGTTTACATTAATGCCTTTTAAATTGACTAATTCACCCTCTGTATTCATGGATATAATGAATAGAGTTTTCAGAGAATATCTCGATGATTTTGTTGTGGTATTTATTGATGATATCTTGGTATACTCCAAAAGTTACGAGGATCATGAAAATCACTTGCGCATTATCCTGAAGACTCTAAGAAGACATGAATTATATGGAAAGTTTAGAAAGTGTAAATTTTGGCTTCCAGAGATTTCCTTTCATGGCCATATTGTCTCTAAGGATGGAATCACTATTGATCCTTCTAAGACAAGATCAATCCAAGAATGGCCTACACTGATGTGTAAAACCGAGGTACGCAGTTTTATTGGCTTATCAAGTTATTATCGGTGTTTCGTCCAGAACTTTGTCTGATTAGCTAACCCATTAAAGAAGCTCACACATAAAGGGGTCAAATTTGTTTGAACAAAAGAGTGTGAAGAATATTTCGAAAAACTGATGATAGGATTATTCAATGCTCCTATATTGATTCTTCCATTGGGGAATGATGGGGTCGATATTTATAGTTATGCATCGATGAAAGGAATTGGTTGTGTCCTTATGAAGAATGATAGTGTTATTGCCTATGCATCACAACAGCTGAAAATTCATGATCAAAACTATCATACTCATGATCTTGAGTTAGCTACTATAATATTTTCCTTTACGATATGGAGAAATTATCTCTATGGTGAAAAATGTGATATTTATACTGATCACAAGAGATTGAAGTATATTTTCTCATAGAAAGAACTCGACATGTGGCAAAGTAGGTGGCTTGAACTACTCAAGGATTATGATTGTACGATAAACTACCACCCGGGGAAGATAAATAAGGTGGCATATGCTTCGAGAAAAAAAGATCATGGAGTTTTGAACATGATGAGAATTTAAAGGGATCCTATTTTCATGGATCTAGTGAAGATGGATATGGGAATTACCATGGAAGGAGAAACATCGATACTTTTTCAAATGGTTGCCAAAACATCTTTACGAGAAATGATAAAGAGTTCTCAAACCGGTGATTAAGAGTTTAAAAATAAGATTAAATCTGTGAATGATGGGAGATTGAGAGACTTTGTATATGAAAAGGGAAATTTGAAAGTTTGGAAGAGACTTTGTGTTCCGGATATAGCCGATCTAAAAAGGGAATTGTTAGATGATGTTCATAGCTTCAATTTCTCTGTACACCCTAGGAGCACCAAAATGTATAGATATTTGACGACGAAATTTGTGTGGGACAACATGAAGAGGTAGATTGCTGAATTATTTTGTAGATGTATTGTTTCTCAACAAGTTAAAGCTTGAAGTCAATAGCCCGAAGGAGTATTGCATCCTCTTCCCATACCTGAGTGGAAATTAGATAATATTACAATGGACTTTGTCATGGGGCTACCAAAGTATCCTATAAGGAATGATGCAATATGGGTTATTATTAATCGTCTTACCAAGTCGTCACATTTTCCTTCTATAAGAGAAGATCTACCAATTGAATGTCTAAAAGGACTATATATTAATGAAGTTGTGAGACTTCATGGAGTAACCCTATCGATTGTTTCTGATCGTGATCCCCATTTTATTTCAAGATTCTGGAAGAGTCTTCAGAAGGCCTTAGATATTGAACTTCGTTTGAGCACTGCCTACCACCCTTAAACAGATGGGCAATCAGAATGGAGTAATAAAACCTTAGAAGACAAGTTGATATCATGCTCACTTGACTTTTAGGGTATGTGGGTTCAATATTTACCTTTGGTTGAATTTTCCTATAACAATAGCTTCCATTCAAGTATTCATATGGCACTATAAAAAGTGTTATATGGAAATAGATGTCGCACAAAAACATATTGGGATGATGTTGGGGAAAGAAAACATGTAGTCCCAGAACTGGTGGAGGATACGATGGAAAAGGTAAATGTAATCCAAAACCACATCAATGCAGCTCAGAGTAGGTAGAAGAGCTTTGTAGATATCAAAGGAAGGATTTGGAATTTTAGGTAGGGGATCATGTTTTCTTGAAGGTATCTCCATGGAAGGGTGTTATAAGTTTCGGTAAGAAAGTAAAAATTGAGTCCCTGGTACATCAGACCATTTGAAATTATAGAACGAATTTTGGTTGTAGCTTACCAATTGGAAATGCCGCCATGTCTCTCAAAAGTTCATGATGTGTTCCACGTATCACTGTGGAGAAAATACATGCCTGACCCAACACATGTACTCACCTATAAGGAATTTGAACTGGAACCCAATATGTCTTATTGTGAAGAGCCTTTCAAGATTCATGATACGAGAGAACATGTGTTGAGAAATAGGATGACTCGTTTGGTAAAAGTTCTCTGGAGAAACCATAAGATGGAAGAGGAAACATGGGGACCTGAGGAACTCATAATGAAAAACCACCCAATCCATTTCATGTGGTAGTATTCTAGAAATTTCGAGGAAGAAATTATTTGAAGGAGGGGATAATGTAAAACCCTAATCTTCCATGGTACACATCTCTTGGAATAACAATGTAGCGTGTGTTGTAGGAAACTTCGAGTTCTAACACACACCACAACCAATCAAAGTAGCCGTTATGAATAGTAATACCCACTTTTTGAAATTTTATAATATTTATCTCTCAAAATGGACTTTATTTTTGGATTTAGAATATTGAATTTAGCCTAGGTTTAAATTTTGGTACATTTCGGATAACTTTTATATTTTGATGAATTGTGAAAATTATTAAATTTTAATTAAAAACAACTTTATTAATAAAAATAATTTATAGTGATAAATTATAAATTTTAGTGGTTTTAAAGAATATTTAGAATATATTTTTACCATTTAATACAATTTTGGTCATTGGAAATAATTTCACAATTAAACCGGACATAAACAAGTGCCAATATTTTGATAGTTATTATTTTTTAAAAACAAGCTTTTTGTTTTGACAGTGAGAACTATTTTTAAATTAATTTTTTCCACTTCTGTGTTTTGATTTTGGAAAAATGGATTCCATATTTGGAATCATGATGTTCAAATTGTGTAAATAGGTAATATTTATTTTTAGACATTTGAAATAATTATTTCGGTAAATATTTTATTTACCATGGTTAAAGGGTAAATCCAGTAAATAAGGGTAAACAAATAATATAATAATAATAATAAATTACCGTAAAATGTGTCCTAACCTTATTAGTGGATACATTTCCGACCATGGGATTCTTTGGGTGGATTTAGGGACCCCATGGAGCCACTTGTCGGTGATAGGGACACTTTATTTTAATTATGTTAATGTAAATACAAAAATTACATAAGCATATATCTTTTAGAAAAATAATTTTTACATAGGGTTATATAGGATATATATTCGACTATAATTTTTTATTATAAATATAACAAGATTTATTAAATAATGGTATTTTATTTATCATTTTTATACATTTAATAATTATATTTATTAATGACACAATAATGATGCAATATTTTCTTTACTACTTAAAGAATCAAATAATTGATATTATAAATATCAAAATAAATGTAATTTGAAACTTCTGATGAATTCCAATAATTTTATATGTAAATATGATAGATTAGGGCTGGTTATATTAATTTTTTTAAGTAATAATTCTGTTATGAATTTATCAAAAGCAAAATACCCAATAGTGTCGAAATTGACGTAAAAGAGTTTTTAAAACAAATATTATATTATTAATTAAAATTATATTCCTAAAAATATAAGGTTCGGCCAATGGACTTATATCATGTTATTTGTATCATAAATGGACTACTGGGGTGTCTTTTGGATGTATATAGTATGTATATTAATGATATAATATAAAAATACAAAGTGACATGGTAATGTCAATCTAATTAACTAATAGTTAAAACTAAAAGATAAGGTTAATAAAATTACCAAAACTTGTCTAAAATCTATTGGTTGAAAATATTTCGACCCATATCCACCTTATACTTTTAATAATCCTCTTTTGAGCCATTATAAATCAACTAGGATTTCATTATAAAATAATACATTATGTTTTCCTAAAGAGACGCTCCTCCCCCTTATAAAAGGACACCACTTCAAACCAATTATTAACACCATCAGAGCCTTTTTGTTCGGCGGAAACCTGCCCCAATATACTATCAACTTCTTTAAATTCAACCTAGAGGGATTATTTTGATCAGAAGGACAACCTAAGGACCCCTTTTGATCAAATCAATAGGAAGAACCAGATTAAGGGGTAATGTTTTCACCACCCTCTTTCATGTTCTTTCTTCTTCAACATATTTTTTATTTGTTATTCTCATTCTAAAATAATAACTCCAATATCTTATATATAATGAGATTTTATTATAAATATGGTACAACAATATTTAGTATTCAGTACATCCTTTGAATGACATGTCACCATACGTGCGTATGTACGGCTTACCGTCTACACGTAGTGGTTTAATTGTTATTTAAACATTATTATATGGATGTGTATAATAATGATGTGTAATTCTTGTAAATAAAAAATATAACATTATAATGATTCTTTATATATTATATAACATCTAAATATATATTATTTTAATATTAAAATAATGATATTGTTGCTCGTGCGTACTTACGGACTACCGTCTCCATGAACGCGATAAGATTCATTCCCCATCGTATCCATTCAAGTATAATTCTCATTTGATGATTAAAAATAATGTTTAAGGACTTGATATCATTATATATATGAATAATATACATCCAATACATAAAACATATGCCTCACATAACAAAGAATATAAAATAAGATGAATCTGTTAACACCCAAAACGATGATAATACTATGATATTATTAACAAATCAATGTTAAAATATCATATATGATATCATATTAATGTATATGATTATTTTATAATTTATTAAAATTTATTTCACCATTATACCAGAGGATAAACTACCCTCAACCAAGGAAAAGTACAAGGTAAGGGGGTTTCATATCACTCATAATTCCCATGAGTTTCATGCCATATTTCCACTCTTACCTTTTGTGTGGTGTATGTACTGCCCAGAATTGTATTCATTGTGTAATAAACATTAATTTATGTGTATTTACATTTTCATTGTATGATACCTCATTCATGGGGTGTATGTTTCGTATGTTACCAAATTGGTATGGGTTAATTTCACAATCTCTTTATTACTCGAGGTTGTTTTTACGTAGCTATCTAATGGGACATATTTGTTATCCATGTAATTGTTCATTGAAAGAGTTTTCAAAGGGATTATTTTAAGGGACATTTTTGCCAAAACATTATTTCAAATGTTTTAACTATTTATTCTTGTAAATCATTCTCATTAATTTCCATGTCTTCAATGTAGTTTTAAATGATTTATTTATATGGACATGAATGTTTTTGAAATGTTAATTTCTTTCAAATGTTGTAAAGTGGTATGGGACACTTTGATTCAAATATTTATTTAAATCTCTTCAATTCTAAATTATGTGTCTTTTAAATGTTTTCATGATAAGAGACATTTCAATCAATGATTTTTAAAAATCATTTCCATCTATTTAAAATCCTTTAATGGATTTTAACTTGTTTTGAAGATGATTTATTATGATACAAAACATCCATACTTTATTGAAGGTTTTTTGATATTTTTTATTGTGGATGTGATATTTTTGTACCATTCATAGTTTATGGTTAATTTATTGACATTTCATTTTCAATTTTTAATATGAATGTTTAGAATATGTTTAAACCTTTTCATATGAGGAATGTATTGGACTTAGTAAGTAACCGGTGGATCCCGCTATAGCTCCTCGATGCATCGGCAGGTCTCATGGGATAACTAGACGTCGAATTGGATGAGGCCCTTTCCCAATATAATTTATGGATTTGGCCGAGGCCTTAATCATTTTTAGACGTCTTGGCCAAGGCCTTGACCAAATGTTTTAGAATGTCCGGCCTTATACATTCCCTCATTACGGAAATAATATTGATGGTTCATGTGGTCATTCGACTAGTAGAATACCAATGAATATTTTTTATTATGGAATTATTTACTCAGATCATATTCTTTCCATAAAAGTATTCATGTTTATTATTGGTAAAGGAACGTGGTTTCAATTATTTACCATGCTTAATATTTATGTCATTTTCTTCTATATTACTTACCCTTACTGAGAATTTGAGCTCACCCCCTTTCTTATGTTTCATTTTCCACGGATATGAAGAAGTTAGTTATGAGTAACCTACAGGCATCATCTAGGAGGATTGGATGTTTTTAATGAAATATATTTGTGTTTAATTTCTCTTCAAACTGTAAATTTTAACTTATTTATGAATCTTTCATCCAATAATACTAAATTGATCAGTCTTTCGAGACATGATTTCCTTGTGATCATTCCAATGTTATGTAATAATGCACCGACTCTGGGTAACTATGGTTGGGGAGTTACATTTATAATATAAATATATATAATAGAATAATACATGCATATATATACATATAATCACTCACACTCAAATAATAATTATAACTATTCATACATTTTATAAATATATATGAATTTAATAAAAAAATTATAGTAAACAAACACACATTCATATATATATATATATATTTAAATATATATATATATACATACATATATATATATATATATCTATGTGTGCGTGTGTGTGTATGATGATGACGATGATTGTGATGTTTTTATATATTTTTATATTAATAATTGTTTTTAATATTAATAATAGATATATATGTATATATTTTAAAACTCTAATAAAATAATTTTTTTATTTTTTTATTTTTATTAATATTTTTTATATTTTATTATTTAAAATGGTATATTTTTATTTTTATACTATATATATATGACATTTTTATGAATATTTATAACATTATATAAATAAGTAAGGGTATTGAATGATGAATGTAGGTGTTTTTTTAGAGAGAGAGTTAATTAGACTGTCAAATATATTATAGCAATAAGATATGATACAAATCCTATAAATGGATCTCTGATTCTATTTAAAATTCTACTTACCATTACTTTTTATTTTCAATAAAAACCCCATTCTTTCATACTAAACTTGACCTAATTAGATGCCATGGTAGAAATGATGACTATGTCCCATGACCTGACTTTTCCCCTCCCCTCACACAAGGTTGAGATTTGTTTTAAAAATTTCAAATTAAATTAATCATAACTATTAATATTTTACTGGATGGAATTAAAAACATTAAATACACAAAAACATGCCCCTAAGGGGGCCAATCCTCAACCCTCCCTACAAGGAATGGAAATATCCCACTATACTAGTTTTATTACTAAGAGTGGCCCAAAGGTCCAAAAATTAGATAGAAAGATAGTCATGAATATGTGTGGCCAAAATTCATAAGTGATGTAGAAGTCCCAAATACCCAAATGAACATCATACATCATGTCATGTCAACGATATTATAATTGAATTGCTCATTTAATCATTCAATGCATTATTCCTCCATCAATAATGTTATGTTAGCCCCTCTACCAACATGTGATTGGGAACTCCCTAACCCAAATTAGTAATTCATGTGGAATGATGGTTAGATTATATTTTATAGTGCACCCATATCACTTTTGAGCCAAAAACTCGAGGATGCATTTGTGGTGCCTCGCTACATTGCATTCCAAGTCACGTTCTGTCATATGAATAGTCTCAATTTACCTACTATCATGTGGAATGGAACCTCTTAATCCCATATTGGAAATCTGATGTATAAGAAGGCTGACTATTGTTGCCAACATACTGATCACCCTTTTAATACTCCCACCTAATGTTGCATGCGTATTGCCACGCTACACTGCCAACATATTGCACCACGTTGTTCACCTGGGTTCAATTTAAGATGTCATCCAACCTACTACTTTTAATCTACCTTGTTAATTCACATAGTGTGGGCCCCTTTTAAATATAATAAATTTCCATTATAATCCACCCCTATGAAGGCTACCATGATTCAAACTCTTATATCATACAGAATTACTAGGTGAATTTACCACTCAGGAATTCCTTCAACTGCATTATTAGATATTATTATTATGTTATCATAAAGAAACAATTAAATTATTAAAATATTAATTTTTAAATTCTTTTTTATTAAATTAAATACAGAATAACAATTAAGTGTGTTAATAAAAGATGGTTTCACCACCATCTGTTATCAAGGGAGACTCTAATGGTTGAAAAAAATTGGGTGGGAAACCCCACCTACTAGACTATAGTTAGAGAGGAACATGGGGGAAGGATGCAACCTATTAGAGGGGATCTACCCAAGTGGTTATAGTATCATATCACCAGCAGTCACCAACAAGTCCCATTTCAGTGGTCCTATATGTTTAGTAATTTTCATGGTTTATTTTTCCTTTATTTAAAATAAATTTTATGATAGTTTTATCATTGTAATAGTGAGGTATTATCTTTTCCCACATTTATCCATAGTGATATCCTTCTATCTACCAATTTATTTTCACCTCTTTCTTTTGAATGGATTTTCAACGTTATGTCTTGTTTCTTTATTTCTACATTTTTCACATTATGTTATCTCATAATTATCAACACACTAGTGCATTAATAATTTTTTATCCTAACTACTTTTTTCAAAGGAATGTTTTGGCCATGCCTTGTTAATTTTTCTGGGTATTAATAATTCAGTTAAATATTAATATGATCTATTATTATGATCACGAACGATATTTCACATCATAAATAATTTATTGAGATTATTAAATAAAATATTGTGAAATAGTGGAGGTCAAGGACTGACGACATGTCCCGATGTTGAAAAAACTCAATATTGATAAATTAAATTGGAATAAATTTCTATTATGAAAAATGAAGACCAAATATGTTTTTCATAATGATTTTTTTCTACTAGAAATTGGATAAAGACCAAAAGATGTGGTGAGGGACCACTGTTCTATTTGGAACCCAAATAATGGAAAGTCAAAATCATAGAGTAAGAAAAAGAATATCACATGTTACAATTGTGTAATGAATGATAATCATAATAAAAATTGTAATAAGAATAAGATTTGTGAAAAGGGAACTATGTTAAATGTGGTGAGTACTCCTTGGAATGGAGATATACTATTTAGTGAAGCATCAATGACTGCTATAAGTAGAAAACATCTCATTGATTCATAGACACTCAACTATTGAGAAGCATGACACCTGTCATATTAGTGATAATAGTTTAGTTATTATGAAACAATCCCAGAAATACATGTTTACATGATGAGTGATCATACCTTGAAGATAATTTGAGTAGGTAGAAACAAACTGAATATACACGATGATATTTTTCAAACCATCCAAGGAGTATTCCATGTAAAGGTTCTAAATAAGAACATGTGGTATTTGGTATAATTTGATGACATCATATTCAAGACTCACACTAAGAATGGTGAGAAGAGAATTGTGAAGTGAAAAAATTTGTAGTTGAAGATATATAAGATCTCAAAGAACCTATATGTTTTTATCGGTGAAATTTACCAGGATGTAGAGATGATTGTCTCATAAACTACCTCAAAAGAAGCATTTATGATGTTTTTGAATTGAAATCATATTCATATGTTCGAACTAGGTATGGTGATTCTATATAATCACAAGGTATCTCATTGCCTTGAAATGGTATCCATATTATTTTATGAGAATTTTGTTTTTAGAAAGAAAAGGTAGTATAATTTCAGGACCTTAATAGTATGAGGCATAGAAATATTAGAGATGACCCATTCAAAAATTTGGAAAGGCCTAGTTATATCATTGGGAGGGGAAAGATACATTATATCATTCATTGATGATTAATCCAAAAGATGTTACCTATAACTATTCATACATTAGGTTGAAATTTATGAATCCATCAAAACATTCAAAGTAGAAAATGAATTTTAATTTATAAGAAGATAAAAAGTTTGATGACTAAAGGTGGTGATGAATATAAAAGTGAGGATTTTGATAATTCTTTTAATTTCGAATGAATCAAGAGGTGGATTATGAGAAAATAGAATAAAAATAAGAATATACTTTTATAGATAATGAAAATAACTCCTTCTGATAGAATAAGGGCGATGTTGAAGACTATGGGAATTGCTAAAACATTCTAGGTAGAAGAAATGAATACCACCTATTTTGTGATCAACTAATCTCATTTAATAGAGATTGATCAAAATACACTGATGAAGATGTGGGCATGAAACCCCTCTATCTATTCTTGGTTACATAATTTTTTAATTCCATTATATTAGTTTTTTAATGAACATGAAAGATCAATGATTAATTTGAGATCTATGAAATGTATCTTGATGAGAATCATCAATGGTATGAAGGGATATAATTTTTGGGACCCCACTACCAACAAAATTATCATCAGAAGAGATTTAATTTCTGTATTAGACAAGTTGAAAATGAAAATTATTAGGGACATGGATAAATATAATATAGAAACTCCAATAGTCGAAGTGGTGGAAAATCCATGGAAGAAGCAGTTTTCTTTAAGGCATTACAAGAGAACGATGATCAAGTAGTAATTGAGTATGAACAACAACGGTAAAATCAGAATAAATGAGCACTATTAAGTAACTCAGTCAATGTTACTAAGAGATATATTTCATACTACTTAATTATGGGGGTTGGAGATCAATATTCATTTGTGGAGGCCACCCAGATTCCTGATGTATCCTGATGGATGACAACGATGTATAAGTAACTTGAATCCTTACACAAAAACAAGACTTGGTATCTTGTTCCATTACGTCATATAAGGAAGTATATAAAATAAATTGCAATTTAAGTTAAATAAATAAGGAAATAATTGAGTGGAACAATATCATTCAAGACTGGTTGTCAATGAATATACTGATAAAGAAGATATTGGTTTCAAGATATTATTTTCCCCAGTTCATAGATTGATGAATGTTTAGATAGTTCATGTGATGTATGATTTATATAGTTTACATCTAGAACAAATATATATGAGTATTTATTTTCTCCCAGGTGATATTGATAAATATATCAATATTCTCCAATGGGAAGGTTTTATAGAAGAAGGAAATAAGAACTCGGTTTGCAGGTTGAACAAATCTCCATATGGTCTCAAATAGGCATTGAGGTATTGATAAATGAGATTAGATTACTATATCATGAGAACATATTAAAGAAAAATTCAATTAGTTCCTTGTGAATTTTTAAAATTTAAGGGCCCAAAACCATGTAGTTTGACCCTTCATGCATTTCCAATTATTGTGGTGCTTGAAAGAGGTGTGGAGTGAGTCTGGTGGGTTTTAGATATTAAAATATGGAAGAAAGGGAATAAATGGAATGTAAATGTGTTTCACATAATTTTTTTGAATATCATAGATTCATAAGGTTAGTTAATGGGGTGTTACATTGTGAGTATATATTTGGTGTTATATTCTTCAAGGTGAATATTTTTCACTGAGATATAAAGACCTCTATTTACTCAATGTGGGAAAGGGTTTTACACTGTGTAAATTTCCTAAATAGCACACCTATAAAAGTGGAAATTTATATTTTTTTCCTTATTACCTATTAATTATTTCATTTTAAAATTGATTAATGACCCCCTTCCTAGGAGTATGGGGTGTACTTTGATGGGGATTGATCTTTGGATACCTTATCTGATCTGTGATGATCGAAGGTGTATTCATTCATTATTATATGGTGGGGTTTAAATAATTGGTGTTTTTTCCTCCCATTAATTATCTCCATGACATGAAAATTGATATATTCTATTATAATTATTTATTTTTTGTAGTTTTCAGTGCATTTGTGGCATGATGTCTTTAAGATATCTCTATTTTCTCATGGGAGAGATGATCAGAGATCCATAACATTGGTTTGTTCTCATGAAAAGAACACTGATGCCTTTGAGGTATGATATTTATTGATTCTCTATTTATTTAAGTGAAATTGTAAATTGATCATGGTTTAGACCTTTTGATGTAAATTGAATTAACCTAATAATTATTTAATACTATTAATAAATAATTCATTACTGGTGATATTTTTTTATGTTTTTAACAATGTGTATTTTCACAAAGGTCTGGATTATTTGTTTTCAATTTGAATTTTTATCATGGTAAACATGTGATATAGACTATGGAAGGTCCCAATAGTATCATGGTCGTGTTTGGTGCCTAGATTATTTAAAAAATGGGAAATAGACATTGTCACATAGATAGATTAAACCATTAAACCAAGGTTGAATGGTTAGTTATAACCGTGCATTGGATGAAATTGGGGTACTAGTAGTCATACAGTTTTACTACAACGATGGAACTCTAGGCGCACAACCATTTGCATGACCTGTAGTTTTTTATAGTGTGTTTTCATGGTTTTTTCATAGTTTGTGACACCATACACTCTAACTGTACATGGTATATCCTATGGAAATGGATTAATCATAGTTTTTTCATGGTTTTTCCAAACGATGCATCAAAATGATGCACCCTAGATATTTTGGATGAAAATACCATATTCATTGAATTTAACCTTTTAAGCCTTTTTTCCATTCCCTAATTCTTCCTCCAATTTCTATAGATGGTTACATACTCTTTTATTTTAAAAATCCTCCAAATATATGCAATGATCTAGATAATGAATCTGGTGTTTAATCATCAATTATTCAGATGTGTTGGATCCATCTCAGGGATCTCCTCTAGTATCTTACCTTTTATCTATATTCTCATTGGAATCAATATTACTATTTATGTTTAATCTCATTTTCCCTATTATTATGGTATTGGTACATTTCATAGATCTCTCCTAACGTATATTTAATATGAAGCCTATATAAAGAGAGGATTCTTCTACAGCCTTGAAGTAGATGGTCACATCATTTTCCCATTGAGTTTTGATGTTTTTTTAATAATGTAATTGTTTCACATGCCATATTTTTTAATTCATTTGATTTTAATTGTTTGATTCATATAAAATTGACCATTTAATATTATTGTGCAAATATTGGCCCTTTTTTGTAGTTCATAGGTTTTATTCCCCTTATATGGTCACCAATTGGGTTGATAAATAAGATAAATGGTAGGTAATTCCACATGTATTAAATCATAAATGTGATTAGGAATTGCTTGTATATATGGGATTGATGAAATAGATGCATGGGAATTAATTCCCCTATATATTAATAATTATGATACACTATTATAGAGAGTGTGATATGATTTTAAGGGACTGTTGATCTTGATAGTATCATGCTCCCATACATCAAGTTATGAGCATGCCATCTCAGACTATTGATGCTATTAGAACTATGGGCTTTACATGTCACATCCGTTTCATAGAGTGGTGACATGAGACTCACTCACCATCCTGAGTTTCAGAATTGATGTATCATACTTTTATTGAAAAATATAAAATTTACCTTCCTTATTGAGCTTATAGGATCATTAGATTGATCATGGATGTCTTAGTTAAGCCCCAGTCTAGCTAAAAAATAGTATTCCATGTATAATTCTACTTACATCCACACATACTTGGTTAATATATGTGGATGATATATATATATATATATTATATTCATTACTAATATATATATATGGTAATTGATTTGAGAATTATCGTCTTTGAGAAGAAGAAAGAAAAGACTTTAGGTGACCATTAAGAACCTGAGTAGCCTTGTTATTTATTCATTCAATATTACATTACTTATTTTGTTATACTTCCACAATGTTTAGTTACAACAACTACTTTGATTACACGTAAACAACATTTATTGTGTCCTATTTAGAATTTTATATCACACCATACTCAAAATACCATTCATACTCGATAAGATCATTAGTCTATAGGTACTGATAATGTAATGATCACTGATTTAGGATATTGATATTCTTTTTCTTATAGTATGATTTTAGGCGATGAAGATCAGGCATTATCTAAAAATTATAGTGAAGTAGTTTTTTTTCTTTTTTTGTTTTTTAAAACATGTATGTATGATTATTTTTAAAATCCTATTTTTATAATCTTTATGGTATACATCCATTTATCAAACACAAACTAGTGGATTTTAAGAAATTTATGCAGTTTCTCTATTTATTTATACTTCTACACTTCTATATTATATGAGTTATGTTAATTATTCTCTTGAATTTTTATTCTGATTGTTTAAATTATCCTTCTAATGTTGATTTATATGAATTTATCACCTATTATACTTTGATATGAGATTATAGTCAACAAATTGTACAACCTTTACACCCTTACTAGTTTTCAGAAGCCTCTGGTGTATGAAAAGGCATACATGAGGCCATGTAACCAACTAGATCGTGTCACGAGTTAACTGGATCCCATTTCCGAATGTTAAAAAGTGGAATCAAAGGAGTTTCCTTTATTTACTATTTTGAGATAATATATTAGTGATTGGGAAAACTTGTTACATGTTCATAAGTCACCCCTAAGCATCATGAACCCATCTCTGTTGTAAAGGCTGTGTTTTCTAAATTATAATTTGTGTTCTGCCTTTTCATATTACTGTTGATAACATTTCACTATTGGTTGATGCACAAGCTGTGTTGTGGTAATTATTATTGTTCTATCTAAGGATTTATTTTATCCTAGGACCAATCATATTAGGAAAATATGAATTGTTATATGCATCATTATTTGGAACACAAGGGATAAAAGACTATTAATTTTTCTATGTCACATATTTTTTCAGTGTTCATTTTCCTTTTGAATATTGATAGTGCCTAGAATATGTATCAAAATGTTTTGAAACATCTTACAGGGATTAGAAACAATAATTGATACTTAATGTTCCTGCTTTATCCTAATAATTATTTCCTGTGTATGTTAAATAACACACCTCTAGTAGTAAATTATGGCACATTGATCCATGGAAAATTTGTCACATGGGATGAAACATGTTATAGTTCGAGTTGAATGGATATAAAATATTGGTTCAAGAGTAGAATGGGACCTTATGGATCGATTTTTGTATACCATCAAATTATTGAATTTTAAATACATTTATACTATTGAAAAAGAACAAAATTTAAATGAATATGAAATTTAATAGGAACCTATTATCATATTCTTATGAAATATAGACTTAGACAAAAAATTGACCATACTAGTGGGTAGTGGAGTATATTTTACATTATGATGGTATATTTTTCTCTCTTTAAATTATCAAGATCTAGATTTTGAAGTAGTAAGAGAGAAATTTTGATTTCATTATAAAGGTTTTATACATGTTCACATTTCTATAAAAAATCTTCAAAATTGATTAATACTCTTATGAGGTGTGTTTTTTGTAATTGTAGTGTCATTATTCCATAACTTCCTCTAGCCACACACCCTAAAGATAGGTATGACCATGCACCTAAGGTGGTGGGCTTTGAGTTTCTAGTGATTCATCCTTTAATGCCACTTATGGAGCCTCTTCTAGTTCAAGATATGGGTAGAGATTCCCAGTTGTGAGATGCATTGTTTCGTATATTGTATTCTATGAAACTTGATGTTTGACCTTCCTCAGGTATAATATATTTAACTCATAAATTTCAGTTGTAGAATCCTACCACCTTTTTAGGGAATGTAATGCATCATGCATCAGATTCAGGAATCAAATAAATAATTACTATATTCTAGAAGATGGTGGTGCCTCCTAAGTGGAGGGTCAAACTTGAAGCATATATGGTAAGTTATTTAGCAAAGCGATGGTGGGATGTAATATCCATGAATATCAACATATAAATATGGTCTAGGTGCATTTATAGAAAATATTTTGTTCTTATATTTTCCCCAGACTCTGAGGACTGACATATCTCAGGAATTCATGAACTTACAACAGGGAAGCATGTCTTCCATGGAGTATTCTTCTTGTTTTACAAATCAGTAGTGATATAACCCATATCTTGATGGATACAATCTTATAGCCACAAGACTATATGAGGATGAGATGATTTATTCCATCTGGTTTCATGTTAATGTGTTTAGGTTGATGGTTATTTCTAAAATTTTCAACCAATCTCTTATTACCTAGTTGAACATGAGGGATGATGAATGTGTTTTTCAGGTTGGTTCGACACCTAGAGAAATAAGTGATTCAAGTTCTGGGAGAAATATTGATTTTGAGGAAACTCATAGAGGTGGTGGGAGTTAGGCTCATTCATGCAGATTATTTTGTTATATGTCACATGTTTGGGATGCATGGACACACAAAGCATCAATTCTCAAGCGATCTAGTCATGTGTAGTTACTACAACAGGATTGGCCATATTCAATATTTTTATTGGACTTTCCCGTTAGTGTCTAGCGAGAGGAGTCAGAACCTACTCATCGCCAAGGAGATAGTCCAATAAAATCACATCAAGTTGGAAGTAGGAATAAAATCAGTTGATCAGTCTGAGGTTGTGGTCGTTGTAGAGGATGTCATACCTATCAATCTTATTAATATCATAATGGCCTTTCTTAGGGATGTCAGGTCATGAAATAGGACCATAGTACATGGTAGGTAATTCCACATGAATTAAATCGTAAATTTGATTATTAATTGATTATATATATGTGATATATGAAAGAGATTTAAGAGAATTAATGCCCCTTACATGTAATAATTATGATACACCATTATAGAGGGGGTGATATGATTGTAAGGAATTGTTGATCATAACAGTATCATTCTACCTTACATTGAGTTATGGGCATGACATCTCATACTTTTGAATCTATTAGAACAGTGGGATTTACATGCCAGATCCATTTATTTGAGTGCGGAAAAGATGAATCACTTTCCATCCTGTGTGTTGTTCATGACGTATCACAATGTTATTTGGAAATTGAAAATTTACCCCCCCCCCCTTCTTGAGCTTATTGTAACATTAGATTGATCATGGAGGTCTGAGTTAAGCCCTGATCTAGATATAAACTAGTATTCTAGGAATATGTCCAATTACATCCACACATACTTGGTTCAAATAGGTGGATGAAATAAATATAAATATACTATATATTTATTACTACTATATATATAGTGATTGATTAGATGATTTCTACCCATGAGAAGAAGTAGGTAAACCCTTCAGGTGTCCTTTATAAACCCACATAGCCTTGTTATTTATTCATTCAATATTAGATTACTTATTTTGTTATACGTCCACAGTTTTTTGTAACAAGGACTACTTGGATTACATGTAGACATCATTTTTATTAGCCTATTGATATTTTTATCTCACACCATACTCATGATACCTTTGGTACCTGATAAGATCATAAATCTATAGGTATTGATAAGGTAATGCTCTTTGATTCAGGATGTTGAAATGCTTTTTCTTATATTATTATTATTTTAGGGGAAGAACACCTGGAATTATCAAAAAATTATAGTGGAGATGTTCTAGTTCTTTTTGTAGTTATTTATAACATTTTTGCATGATTGTTTTCATATTCCCATTTTTATTATCATCATGGGATGTATCCATGTATCAGACACATACTTGTTGATTTTAATATATTTATGTTTTTTCTCTATTTATTTATGCTTCTACACTAGTCTATAATATGAGTTATGTTTATTATTCTCCTTCATTGTTATTAGGATTATTAATATTATCCTTATAATGAATATTTTATTTGAATGTATCCACTATTATACATTGATATTTGGGTATAGTTACCACACTGTACAACCTTTACACCCTTACTGCTTGTCAGAAGACTCTTGTGTATGTGGAGGCATCCTTAAGTCCATGTGACCCACTGGATATAGTCACAATATATTTGAATCCCATTCCAGGATGTTAAAAAGTGGTATCAAAGGAGTGCTATTTTATTTATTTTTTACTATTTTGAGATAATATATTTGATATTGGGAACACTTGGTACATGGTCATAAGTCACCCCTGGTCATTATAAACCCATGTCTCGGGTAAAGGCTGAGTTTTCTAAATAATTATTAGTGTTACATATTTTCCTATTACTGTTGATATCATTTCACCATTGAATGATGCACCAGATTTGTTGTGGTAATTATTATTGTTCTAACTAAGGATTTATTTCATCCTTGGACCAATGGCATTAGGGAAATAATAATTGTTATATGCATCATTATTAAGAACACATGGGATAATAAATAATTAAATTTCCATGTCACATCTATTTTCAGTGTTCATATTCGTTTTGAATATTGATAGTTCCTAGAATATGTATTGAAATGTGTTGAAACATCTTTCATGGATTATAAAAAATAATTTATACATAATGTTCCATCATTATCCTAAAATGTTTTTCTTGAGTATTTTAAATAACACACCTCACGTAGTCAATTATGGCACATTGATCCATAGAGGATATGTCACATGGGATGAAACATGTTATAGTGTGAGTTGAATAGATATAAAATTTTGGTTCATAAGTAGAAAGGGACCTTATGGAACGATTATTGTATAACATCTAATTCAAGAATTTTGAAATGATTTATACAATTGAAAAATAACAAAATCAAAATGAATATGAAACTTATAGTGAACATGTACTCCTATTATTATAAAATAGAGACTTAGACCCAATCTTGACCTTAGTAGTGGGTAGTGGAGTATCTTTTACTTTATGACGGTATGTTGTGGTCTCCATCAATATTATAGAGCTATATTTTGATGTAGTTATAGAGAATTTGTGATTTCCAAATAAAGATTTTATACATGTCCTAGTTTCTATCTACAAACATCCCAATTGATTAAAACTCTTTTGAGGTGTGTGTTTGGAAATGTAGGGTCATGATTCCATAACATCCTCTAGCCTCGCACCCTAATGATAGTGATGACCAAGAACCTGTGGCAGTGGGATTTTAGTTTCTAGTGATTCCTCCATTAGGGCCACCTCTAGAACCTCTTATTATTCTATATTTGGGTATAGATTCCAAGTTCAGAGATAGATTGTTTCATATATTGGAGTTTATGAAACCGGTCGTTTGATCAGGCTCAGGTATAGTATATTTAACTCATGAAATTATGTAGTAGATTCCTCCCACAATTTTAGTGGATGGCATGCATCATTCCTTGGATTTCGGATTATAATAAATCAATACTATATTCAAGAAGCTGAAGATGCCTCCCTAGTGGAGGGTCAAACTAGAAGCGTATATGGTACATGATGTATCCAAGTGATGGTGGGATGCAATCACCCAGGAATGTCGACATAAAAATATGGTCTAGGTGAATTTTCAAAAAATATTCTATGAATATTTATTTCCCATACACTTACGACCGACAGATCTTGATAGTTCACGAACCTACAATAGAGGAGCATGCCTTCCATGGAGTAATTTTTTTATTTTAAAAATATTTTTTGATTTGATCCCTCTCTAGATGGATACAATCATATAAACACAAGATTATATGAGGAAGAGATGATTTATGCCTTTCATTTTCATATTAATGTGTTCAATTTGATGACTATTTCTAATATTTTTTACAATCCCTTATTTTATAGAAGAACATGAAGAAAGAATAATATGCAACTCAGAGCAGTTCGACACCTAGAGAAATCAATGATTCATGTTCTGGGAGAAAGAGGAATTTTGAGGTAACTCACAGAGATGGTCTGAGTTAGGATCACATGCATATATTTTTATTATATGTCAAATTTTTGGGATTCATGGACACACAAAACATCAATTCTCATGGGATCCAGTCATGTGCAGATGTTACAACCAGATTTGAAATATTCATGATTTCTATACGGATTTTCCTCTAGTGACTATCCAGAGGGATTTGAACCTTCTCTTCATCAAGGAGTTATTCCAATATAATCACATCAAGTTGGTTTTTAGAATACAATCATTCGATCTATCCAAGGTGGAGATCATTGTACAGGAAGTCATACTTATAATTCTCTACACCAGAATAATGGGATTTCTTTTGTAAGTTATACAATGACTTAGTACAATGGTACATGAAAGTTATATTTAGTTCATCCTACTCTTTTAGAGAAGATCACTGGGAAATATTTTGTATGATTCTATATTCTTGTATCCTCCACTTTATTTTTTTCTTTATTTGACAGAGGTTCATCTCAATCGTTTATATATGAGGAAATTATGGGATGTTTGGGAATCATGATTGATAAATTTCAGGATGTAATGGTGCTATACACCTTAGTGTGTATCTGGTAAGAGGGTTTTAACCATTTTAATAATGTTCTATTTATGTTAGGTGGTTACCTTTTAATAAATAATCTTTACATTCTAAACATGAAATGATTTGACAAAATCATTAGGATAGATTGGTTAGTTTTATATCAAGACCATATTGACATATATCCTCAAATCATGATATATAAATCACCTTAGGGTGTTATAAACATTCATAATGGAGAATTGGAGTTCATAGTGACTTGATCTAGACCTGTGCAATAATCATTGGGTAGTGTTATAGCTTAGATCGAAAGTCTTTTCCTTGATTACCAAGGATTACAATACACTATCGTTCCTCCTATAGTGGAGCATTTTAGGAGAGTCTTTCTTGATGAATTATATTTTCTACCTATGATGTAATAGTTAGAGTATAATATTGATATAGTACAAGTAGCAACACTAGTGACCATTCATCTATATAGGATGTCACCTATGGAGTTTCTAAAGATCATGAAGCCATTACAGGTTATGGAGGATAAATGATTTACATTCCCCAATACATATAAATGGGATTCAATGGACCTTTTTTTAAGAAGGAAGATATTACCCTTAGTATTTTAATTTATTATAATAATTTTAATATGCTCATAATAAAGAATTTATATCCACTACCTAGAATAAATGACCTCTTAGATCATCTTTGAAGTGAAAATTTATATTAAAAGATATATTTGAGGTTAGGATATCATCAACTATGTGTCAAGACTACTTAAATACATTTCACATATTTTATTAATATGTATGATCTATATGATTACCCAATCATATTGTTTCGACTGACAAATGCACCAAAAGTTTTCATTGTTATTATGAGTCATGTTTTCCACCGATATTTTGATTCATTTGTGGTTGTATTTCTGGGAGATATATTGGTGTATTCATGATCTATATATGATTATAAAACCCATAGTGAGACAATGCTAAATACAGAAATATATATTAATATTTATTCTAATCTTAGTAAATGCAGCTTTTAGATCGAAAATTTATACTTCCTTGGTTACATCATCATAGAGTCAGAATATTTAGTAGACGATGAGAAAATGAGATATGTAGTTTTAGGTGATAATCCCATGAACATATTTGAGAATAAATAGTTTATTAGGGATTCTTGGATATTACAAATTCTTCATCTAGGATTTCTCAAAACATTCAATTCCAATTCGGTTCTTAAAAATTAAGGGTGTGAAGTTATTTTGGTCTGAAGCATGTAATGAATCCTTTCAAAAGTTAAAGGTTCATTTGAAATCAGTGCTAATAAAGATTCTTATAGAGATAGGAAGAATATTTATTGTGTAGAATGATTCATTATGAAGCAGACATGGAGCTACTCTAATGATGGATAAGTGATTCATAGAATATAGGTCTCATCATTTGAGACCTCACAAACATATTTAATGAATTCACTACCTCAAGCGTGATTCTGTTCTGCAGCTGTACTCTGTTAGAGAAACTATCTAAAAAGATAATTGTGTAGTATAAACTTATAATAAAGTCCTAAATTACATTATTACAAAGTGGGATATGAATCCTAGGTATCACAGGTAGTTTGAGTACCTATAGTCGTTTGATTTCATGAATGCCAACTTGCTTAGGAAGAGGAATTCAGTAGCCGATGATCTGAGATGAAAACTCAGACATAAGTAGTTCAGAAATCCATTGGAGAATAGAAGCTTATGGACTTATTCTATAAGATTCATGTGGAGGTTTATGAGGACCATGGTTATAATATTCTTCTGAACTTAGCAGTGATGTCTACTCTTCTGGAATGGGTTTGAATGAGGTAGTTAACTAATCCTTAAGGCCTTCAACTGAGGGAAAGTCATTCAGATGATGATACATATTTAGGTAGGACCCTGGATGAGGATGACACCTTATTGTTCCATCAGTGTGTATATGTTGCAACAAACATCATAAAAGAGATGTTGTTGAAATTTCAATCCTAAGCATTTAAACGTTTCCAAGGTGTCACAAAAATGTATCATGATCATCGTCACCCATATTAGTGACCAGGTATGAAATGTGAGATTTCAATATTTATCAATCGGTGTTCCACCTATTAGCTGGGGTAGGTGGAACATTAGAATTTGGAGTGTATTTTATAGTCATTGTCTATTCCTATGTGGAAATAGGATGTTGTTTCGAAGAATTTTGGGACTTGCCTACCCAGGTCACCTCATAGAAACGATATAGTGTATTTTGATGTTGATTGTTACATGAAGGTCTCATACTTCTTAATAGTATGAGATACAGTCTAAATAAAATATCTAGGAAGAATTTCTATTAAGGTAGTTGTAAATATTCATGTATCTCCTCATTCAATAGTTTTTGATAGAGATGATCGTTTTACATCATTGTTCTGGAAGGGGTTTTATAGGGACTTGGATATGTAGGTACTTCTGATCATGTCTTGTCACCTTTAGACTGGTGGAAAAAATAGCTTACAATTCATGTTCTTGAGGACATGATTCATTCATGAGTCCTTGACTTTGGGGGTACTTAAGAGAAATAAATTCCCGTTTTTGATTTTTTTATAATAATATCTTCCGAGATACCATAGAGATAGGTACTTATAAAACCTTATATGTTAGGCCTTTCTGATCACCTCTATTCTATCGTGAGGCAAGTGAAGTATCTATTCTTGGACCATGTCTCTTATAGAAGACTACATAGAAAGTTCAGCTGATCATAAAATGCATGATGATAGCTTAGTGAAGACAAAAGTTGAATGCCAACAAATGCCGACGACCACTAGAGTTCGAGGACGAACACTGAGTTTTCTTATGATTATTTCCCATGTTAGAGAATAGGGATAATTTTATGTAAGCTAATCTATCATTGTGGATCATTGTAACCTTTGAGTTTGTGGAAAAAATAAGAATAGTGGCATTACAGTTGACACTTTCTAAGAGTTAGCAGTCTATGCATGAAGTAATTCATGTATTTTAGCTTCACCGATACAATCCATACCTAACACTTGTCATTCTTCATGTTGATGTCTAATTGGATTTAGATACTTCCTTTGAAGAGTATCAACTATTTATAGTAAATCATAGTGTGAATCCACTCCGAGGCTGGTCGGTTCCACGTGTATGGGTTCTATTGATACGTAGGTGTGTATAGAATGATATTTGGGTGAGTGAAGCTGATATACAAGCATATTGTGTAGAACTATTTTCAAGGAAAACCCCTTTAACCTAACAAGGATATGTTAGTAAATATTTTTTTAAGTATCATTGGTTTTAATAAATCATCATTTCACGAAGGTTGGAAATGTTCATTTTTTAGTTTGATCCCATTGATTAATTAAGGAAAAAATTATCTATGGACTATGGAGGGTACCAAGAGCATTTTAGGCTTGTTTAGGACCAAGAGTTCTTGAAAAATACATAAAATAATTGGCCACTATAAGATCCTGGACCTTATCTTCAGGTATGTTGTCCCTTTTCTGGTTGTTTCGGAGAAAATGAGGAAATTCGAGAAATCTTCAAAGTACAGGTCGTGTATGTTTTGAGTACATTCCGTGTACTCGGATAACATAGATAGTTGTGTGCTGGCCGGGTAGCGTCCATGGACATGGCCATGTGGGGGTGACCTAGAGGCCGCCTAATGAGGAGTATGGATAAGGAAAGTACACTCCATATACATCAAATGTACATGCCTTGTATTTTATTTTATTTCATTAAATGCATCGGGGTCACGTCTAATCGCTATGATAATATTCTTCTAGGTATCAATCAAAAGAGTGCTATGTACAACCATGGATCTTCAGCAAACCCTGAATCCTCCTTCTGTCCTCTGAATCAAACACTGTCGGTTGTGTTGGAATTGCATCGGTGAGTTCTCTCTTCTCCTAGAGCTCCATATTCAAATTTATCTTCTCTCGTGAGATATTGTTAGTTGAATGTTTTCGATGTTTTTATAGATCTTCGACGTTATTAGGTGATTCAAGCCTTGATATTCACATATAGAAATATCTTAACACTATGGCAAGTGTTTTGTGACTTTTTGTTTAATGTCATTGAGTATTATGTTCAATTTTGACCAATACCCTTGAATGGGGTATTGCGTGTTTACCATTTTACCCCTTTTGTTTTCATACCATTATTTTATGATTTTGTATAGATTAATTGGATATGAATAGGATTTATTAATATTATTTGTGGTGTTTTACCCACACAGGATCTGTTTACGATCGTTTGGTCATACATAGCCTTTTGGCCTCCTTGGCTATTTTCTATGCCTATTGCAGTAGGGTGGAGAGTTTGTATTCTGACATGCTTGTTATGTTGTAGACTGGATAGACATGTAGTTCTGATAGACAAGTATTTCTGTAGGTTTACATTGGCCATATTTCATTACTATGCTTGTTGACCTACACAAGGCCATGAGAACCTGGTGAAGTAGACTACAAGGGGAATTGTCCATATGAGCTCTCTTAGAGAGTATTTGAATTACTTGAACGATTTTGGGTTATAAGGGGAATTGGCCAAGTGAGATTCCTTGGAGAGTCCTTGAAATTAATTATAAAATGGTAATTGACTATGTGAGATTCCTAAGAGATTCCTTTACTACCATAGACTATAAGGGGAATTTACCGAGTGAGGTTTCTAAGAGAGTCAGGATTCAATTTTGACTATAAAGAGAATTGACAGTGAGTGATTCATCATAGAGTCTTTATATATTATAAGGACTAGACTAGAGGGGATAGACTGCGTGTACATCCTAGAGGGTTACCTTGCCTAATTAGCTTTTTATTTGATATGTGAACTGTTTAATGTTGAGTACTCTCCTGTTTACTATATCTTTGCTAATTACCTGCCATATATATTCACTGTCTATTTGGCACAGATATTTGGGTGGTTTCCAACAGGGATTTAGTCTCACACCCTGTTTGGGTCATGATTTTCAGCCCAAAAATATTATATTGCTCCAGGTATAGATAAGGGTATGTTCCCTTCTAATTCAGGTACATGACTTGGTGTGGAGCTGGAGAGTAAGGGACCAAGTCTAGGCTTGCGATGCTAAGGAGCTGTTTCATCTGCTTTTTTTTAACATTGGTTTAGTATTTTTTATTCATCATTATGGCTTGTTTGACTGTTTTCATAGACATATGTATCATGAATAATTTTATATATATATTCTCCAATTGTTTATTAATTCAGTCTTCCGCTGTTTTCTATTGTTGGATATTTACTGCTTCTGCTATTGTGTATTTTTTTTACTTCTGATGTGCTACACCACCAATGAGGAAATATTTTCCCCACAATAACATCCAAGTCACTCACTGATAGTCAGTATCCTCTGGAGTTTGGGGAAATGCATTTGAGGCCTTGTGACCAACCGAGTACGGGGTACCTCTGGGTGGCTTCTCGAACTGGGATTTGAAAAAGTGGTATCAGAGGTTTTATTTTCATATTGACTTTCTGTTTGGAGCCTATAGCCGGGGATTTGGAGGACTTTTTACATAGTAATAATCAATTCTGGGGTGTAGCTAACCAGTGTATGTGGAAAATCCAATCTACCTCATTTAATTGTAATTTTTCTGGTTTTAAATTTATTACAATTGATTTGATTTTACCTTGAGTGATTCACATGATTTGTGCGGTTATTGTTGATTTTATTAAAGTTCTATTTCTATCGCAACACGATGAGAAGATGGTATTCCATCTCATGCTTCATATATTAACTTGTTAGAAATAACATGTCATGCATTCCTTGCATGCCATTTAGGATGCATTAGCGATTTCATGTCATTGTGATAGATGTTGTGTAAAATATGAATGATGTTGTGATAGATTCCTTGATAAAAATACTTGATATTAAATAGGGTATTGTCAGTGTAAGGATTTGTTTCAATGAATGCCAAAATTTGGTTCTTGAGGTGTTATGGGCCGTCTTGGATAGGAATTTGGTGGATCATTCTTTTGTTTTCCTTATTGTAACAGTTATAAGATACCAATCTTTGATTCACAGGGATTACGGGCCCTCACAGATCGGAATTTAGAACTTTCAATATTCATTACAATGTGTGTTTGGGTTACGGAGTAGTTTTTGAGGCTTACAGTCTGGAAAACCCAAGAATACACACCAGGTAGTTTTCACCACACACCTTTTGTTCTTCTATTCGGGAAGAAACAATTTTTATTAAGTACATGCCATGTACTCTATGTATACGCAGTGTAGTCTCTAACCACGTCATATTCCAAATGGGCAAAAATGCGGGTTTTAAAATTCGATGTAGGAAACATCGTGTACCAGATGTGCACGTCGTGTGTCGAGACCATGTGACAACCCTTGTGAGTAACGACACGAATGGATGAAAACACAAGCTACACACTATGTGTTAGGACTGAACATGTTGTCTAGTCTAACCTAGGTACCAGACCGTGTCACGAATAACACGCATCCTTGTTATCCTTCCTCATACATGCTGTGTCCGTCTGAAACATGTCGTGTCAGGACTGAACACACAGTGTAGTGTGAGCTCTATGTTAGGTCGTGTCTCTAACAACACGAGCCTGGTGAGGCTTTTCTAGTACATGTCGTGTCTATATTGAACATGTCGTGTAGTCTTGTCTTAGGAGAGCCGTGTGGGTTAACCATGTCGAAGGACTCGATAGGGGAAGAGGATTCAAGTGCACGTCATGTGTTATGAGAACACGCCATGTGTTTGGGGTGTTACAAGACCAGTTTCAGTAGGAGTACATGCCAATATGAATGAATTAAGGGGACACGCAACACAGGAATTGTACACACCATGTATTTATGTTTTTTGAAACTTTAATATTTTCTTTCTCATGTTCCCTTCTTATGCTTCTAGTACTCGGTCCTTGATATTCGTGATCTAAGGTGTGCATATGACCTTGCCGAGTCATGCCACTGAGGTGTCCTCCAGTGGTGCGCCAGTTTCTAGGCGGTGATCAAGCGTTGGATAAGGCTGACCATGGAATTCTTTAAGATACTCCCATTATGCCAGTCTTGGCACAGAATTCATACCTAATATCAGTGTTGATGCCAAGTTCTGGGAAGACTTCATAGGAATGATATAGACTTTTCAGGGAACACCACCTCCTACCCCGTCGAAGGGAGATTTGATGCGAGTTTTCAGTAGTAGCATCCTTTCACATTCTCAGGGGATGGAGGACCCCAGCTGTAGAGTCATGGATGGAAGAGATTCTAAAAATCTCCAAGCATTTGGAGGTACGCTCATTGAGTTGGGAGATGATCGCTACCTACATGCTTCTAGACTCTTCCAAGAGGTGGTGGGATGTGATCTCACCGGCAGGGTGCCATCAGAATATGGGTTTGGATGAGTTTCAGCAAATCTTCTATGATTAATACTACTCAGAGACCTTATGGGATGATCGAGCCTGATATTTCATGTGCCTAGAGTAGGGTACTCTTTCTGTTATGGAGTATTCCTCACGCTTCACAGAGATGTAGTGTTTCACGCCTATTCCAAGAGGTGATGAGTTGTTCCTTACAGGGAAGTTTAAGGATGTTCTGAGTCAAGAAATCCGATTTCTGGTGAACATATTCAGGTTGACTGTGATATCCTCTATCATCAACTAGGTGTTGATCACATTGCATAATTTGAGGGATTCATGAGCTGTGAGCCATGGTGGATCGGCATCCAGAGTTAGTATTCCTTCAACTAGTAGTATGAAGCACCACAGAGAGATTGCACGAGGAGATTAGAGTATGCGGGATGCATCTTATGGTAGACAAGTGGTATTCTAACAATGTGGGAGGAGTGGGAATATTATGCTGAATTTCCCGAGAAACCAGGTGGAGCGCCGATCATGCGACAAGATGGGCTATTTTTAGCGTTTCTGTCAGATATTTTCACCAGTAGCTAGATAAATGGGTTCTTCTATGACTCCTCATTTAGGAACAGCACAACCAGTTTCTTAGCAGTTAGATAATTTGAGTTCTTCTAGCAATTTAGGCTGAGGTGTAGGTCATGGTCGTGGTGGCCAGTCGCCACCTTTCAGCTGTAGTATGGTGGATCAGCTCAGAGTGGTCAGGCAAGGTCACCATGCCGCGACATAGTTCAGATTTTTTTAGTGGAACTGAACCAATATTAGTATGATCCCAAACCCTCTATAGTTTGAGATATGATCTTAGTATCCTCAGTTTTAGCTTCTTCTCTTTTCGATACAGGAGCTTCTCATAGATTTATATCTATTACTGTTATGGAGAGCCTTGGCCTCTTCATCTTTTCTTACACTGATGGTGAGTGTTCGTCAGTGCAAGGTGTTCCATCTTGAGGTTTGTGGGTTTCACTTTCTATGAGACCTCTATGTCCTAGAGATGACAGTTTATGATTTCATTCTCAAAATGGACTGGTTGGTTCCCTTCCAGGTAGTTGTTGATTGCTATCACCATAGGGTGAGTTTCATATCACCAGTGGGCGGATCATTTTTCTATAAGGGTGAATGAGATGTCCAGTTGAGCAAAAAATGACTAGAGCATCATGTGTTTGGAGGAGTTACAGCCTAGATTTCTAGTCTATATCTAGATGACCATGGGACTTCACAGTTAGTCATTCCTCCAGTAGTGGATCGTTTCATAGATATCCGTTCAGAGGACTTTGAGGTTTTCCTCTAGAGCGTGAGGTGGAAATTATTATTGAGCTCATTCTAGAAGTGTCACTAGTGTACATTCCTCCTTATATGATGGCTACACCAGAGTTACAGGAGCTTAAGAAGTAGTTAGAGGACTTGCAGGCAAAGGGTTTCATCCGACCTAGTACATCTCCGTAGGGTTCTCCGGTCCTATTTCTGAAGAAGGAATATGGTACCCTTAGGCACTGTGTGGATTATCTGAAGTTGAACCAGTTGAAAATCAAGAACCAATATACTTTACCATGAATTTATGATCTCTTTGATCATCTTTGAGGAGCCCAGATGATCTCGAAGATTGACTTGAGGTCCGACTATCACCATTTTCACGGTAGACTATCTTATAAACCTATCACAGCCATCCAGAGTAGGTATGGTCTATATTAGTATATGGTTATCCCATTCGATCTCACTAATGCGCATAAAATTTTCATGGTACTGATGAACTGAGTATTCCATCCATATTTGGATTCGTTCATGGTGGTTTTCATTGACGATATCTAGGTGTACTCTCACACTTGAAACGACCATGCCACACACCTTGAGATCATTTTGAGTACACTGAGAGAGAATCAGTTATATGCTATGCTCTCAAATTTCCACTTTTTGATGGATCATATTCACTTATTGGGTATTGTCATCTTCGAGACAAGAGTATTATTAGATCCAGATAATGTGAGAGAAGTAGTTTCTTGGGAGCAGCTGAAGAATGTCATTGGGGTACGATGTTTTCTAGGGCCGGTCGGATACTACAGATGCTTCATTCAGGACATTTTGAGCTTAGCAACACCACTGATGAGTCTGATTAAGAAGGGTTTAAAATTCTTGTGGATAGATTCTTATGACTCAGCCTTTCAGGAGATGAAAATGAGGATGAATTCAACACTCATATGGGTCTTTCCAGAGCTGGGAAAATGATATAATGTGTACAATGATGTTTCACATATCCGGATGGGATCTATGCTTATGTAGGGAGAAGGAGTCATTGCGTAAAGGTCAAGGTACTTGCGGCCACATTAGAGGAACTACCCAATGCACGATCTCGAGTTGGCAGTAGTTGTTCATGCTTTACACTTTGGGATACATGATCTTCTCGAAGATCATTTTATGGTTTTCACCGACCACAATAGTCTCAAGTACTTATTCACTCAGCTCGATATGAATTTATGACAATGAAGGTTGGTTGAGTACCATCAGTCTTTTGACATTGAGCTTTCCTACACGCCAGGTAAAGGAAATTCAGTAGTTGAGGCAATGAGTAGGAGGACTTAGATACAGGCAGTTCAAGAGGCCAGTAGTGAGTGGCAGCTTATGGATCTATTCTTTGAGATGCATTTGGAGGTGCATGAAATATAGGGGAGAACTTTTCTTTATTCTGTGTAAGTTACATATACTCTTCTTGATTGAGTGCGAATGTGGAAGCTATCAAACTCAGAAGGCCTAGTTATATGGGAAAGAGTGTCAGGAGAGAACCCTATTCATGGGTGGACAATAGGTGATACTGTGATCTTGCATTTCCAAGGTTGCGTGTGGGTTCCACTAGACATACACAATGAGATGATTTGGGACTTTCATTCTTCTATTTGGTAAGTTCATCTTGGTGTAACCAAAATGTATCGTGATCTACACTTCAAGTATAGGTGTCCAGGTATGAAGAGGGATGTTTCTATTTTTCCCACGAGATGTTCAACCTATTAACAACTGAAGGAGGAGAATCAGTGACTAGCAGGTCTTCGGCAGCAGTTACCCATCCCTGAGTGGAAGTGGAATGATGTCTCTATGGATTTTGTGAGCGTTTTGCCAATGTTTCATCGAGGGAAATTCGCAATTTGGGAGGTCATTGACAGACTCATGAAGGTTTCTCACTTCATACCCATCTAGAAGACATTCAGTGTTGATGAGTTCGGATTGTTGTACATAAAATAGATTGTGTGCTTACATGGAGTTCCACACTCCATTGTTTCAGACAGAGATGCGCTTTTTTTCCCAGGTTTGGTAGGGGCATCCGGAGGCTATGGGTACACAAGTACTTTTTGAGTACAACATACCATCCCCAGAAAGATGGACAGTCCAAGCATACAATTCAAGTGCATGAGGACAAGTTCCAAGCATGCATCCTGGATTTTGGAGGTTCTTGGAAAGAGTACATACATATGGTGGAGTTTTCCCACAATAATAGTTTTCTAGAAACTCTTCATATGGAACCTTATAAGGCTTTGTATAATAGGCCTTGTCAATCACCCTAATTTCGACTGGAGGGAGGAGAGGCAGCTTTGTTGGGACCTCCTCTATTTCAAGAGATCATAGAGTAGATATAGTTGATTAGGAATAGTATAGTTACTGCATAGTATCTACAGAAGTCTTATGCTGATCAGCAGAGATGACCTCTAGAGTTTGAGGTCTGGGATCAGGTTTTCCTACGAGTCACACCGAGGTTTGACACAAGAGGATTGTAAGACAGGGTAGGCTTCCTCCGAGGTACATCGGGCCATATGAGGTGTTGGAGTGAGTTGGATCGGTTGCCTATATGTTGCAGTTAACTCAGAGGTATCGGGCTATGCAGGATGTTTTTCACATTTCTCAACTCTGGCATTAATTTTCAGTCCCTTCTCATGTCTTTCAACCCGAGGAGGTTGAGCACGAGGTGGATGCATCATTCGAGGAGCATCCTACCCATATTTTTTTTATCATAGTACGAAGGTCCTCTGTGTCCGGTTTGTTCATCTAGTATGAGTGATATGGAAGCACGGTCATGTATAGGATGAGGCTTGGGAAGGGGAGGCCTATGTACGGGCCTAGTGGTCGGAGATGTTCTGGGTTTCTTCTTCTATGCCACTATAGGGATATTTGTGGATGAATTTCTTTAAGGGGGGAAGTTTGTAAGAACCCAAACCTTCTCTTCAAGTATGTTTTTCCTTTTCTTTTAATTTTTGAGAAAAATAGGAAATTCTAGAATTTTTTAAATTACACGATGTGTACTTTTTGAGTACACGCCATTTAATTGGATACCACAGTTAGTCGTGTGCTGGCCATGTAGAGGCCATGGACACAACAATGTGGGGGTGACCTAGAGGCTACCTAAAGAAGAGTACAGAAAAGGCAGGTACAGTCTGTGTACCTCAAAAATACACACCATGTATTTCCTTTTTTTCATTAAATTCACGGGGGTCGCGTCTAATTGCCAGGACTGTCTTCTACTAGGTCATATTCAACAGAGTGCTTCGTATAGCCACGAAGCATCAACAAAAACCCGAGCCTCTATCTGTCCTCTGAATCAAACTCCATCAGTTGTGTTGGAATCACATAGGTGAGTTCTCTCTTCACCTAGAGCTCCTTCTTCATATTTATCCTCTCCATTGAGATATCGTGGGTTGAAAATATTTGACGTTTTTGTAGATGTTCATTGTTCTAAGGTCATTAAAGCCTTGAGATTCACAAATTTAAATCTCCAAACACTGGGGTATGTGGTTTGTGACATTCCATTTAATGTATTTGAGTATTATGTGTCATTTTGACCAATAACCTTGAACATGGTATTGTGTGTTTATTATTTTACCCATTTTGTCTTCCTTCCATGCTTGTATAATTGTGTAGAGATTAATTTGTTATAAATAAGGTTGATTAAAATTATTTGGGGTGTTTTACCCATGCAAGATATATTTACGACCTTTTGGTCCTACATAGACTTTTGGCCACCATGCATGTTTTCCATGCCTGTTGCTGTAGCGTGGAGAGGTTGTATTATGACATGCTTGTTATGCTATAGAGTAGTTATCCAAGTATTTCGGTAGGTTTAATATGGAAATATTTCTTTTCAATGCTAATTGACCTACACTGGGCAGTGAGCACCAGGTGAAGTAGACTATAAGGGGAATTCACCGTGTCAGTTCCCTCGATGAGTTTTGAATTACTTGAATGACTTTGGGCTATAACGGGAATTAACCAAGTGATCTTCTTAAGAGTGTACATGAACATGTGGATATAAGGGGAATTGATCACATGAGCTTCCTCAGAGAGTCCTTGAATACAGTAAAAAATATAAGGAATTGACCGAGTGAGCTTCCTTAGAGAGACTTGAATCAATTTTTACTATAAGGGGAATTTATTGGGAGTGCTTACTTTGGGAGTCATTAAATATTCTAATGATTGAACCAGAGGGGATAGGTTTCATGTACATCCCAGAGGGATAAATTTATTGATTAGCTGTCTGTTTGTTATATGAATTGTTTATCGCTGATTAATCTATTATTTACTATATCATTACTTATTAACTTCCATATATATTCATTGACTGTTAGTCACATATTATTGGGTGGTTGCCTACTCGGATTTAGTGTCACACTGTATTTGGGTTATGATTTTGGGACGAAACATAAAATATTGTTGCAAGTATAGATAATGGAAATTTCCCTTCTACTTCCTGTACTTGACTTGTTGTTGAGTTGGAGTGCACGACACCAACATAGGATTGCAATGATGAGAAGCTATTTATCTATTTCTTTTGCACTTTGTTTTAGTACTATTTGTATTCAGAATTGTGATGTGCTTGACTATTTTCTTAGACATATGTATCATGCATCATTTTATATTTATGTGCACCAGTTTTTTATTAAGTCAGGGTTAAGCTATTTTTTTTGTTGGATATTTA
This sequence comes from Viscum album, assembly GCA_963277665.1. Lineage (NCBI taxonomy): Eukaryota > Viridiplantae > Streptophyta > Magnoliopsida > Santalales > Viscaceae > Viscum > Viscum album. The sequence goes on from OY728132.1 coordinate 472,917,238, forward strand.
CTACTTCTACTATTGTGTATTTTTTACATATATTGTGTTACTCTGCCAAAGAGAGAATTGTTTACCCACTATCACACCCATGGCCCTCGCTGCTAGTCAGCAGCATCTGGCATTTGGGGAAATGTGTTTGAGGCCATGTGACCAACATGGTACGGGGCGCCTTTGGGTGGCTTCTGGAACTGGTGTTTTACAACCACATAGTTATATTAAACCATGCATCCCCAATCACATGGTTAGTTTTGATTGTGCTAGGGTAAACAGAGGGGGAGTTGGAGACATACAATTTGTTTGCAACTGTTCAACTCCTGGTGCACAATTGTGTGAAAAACCATTGTTAACTATAGGGTTTCACATAGTTTTTACATGGTTTTGGAAAACATTATCTATAACCATGAATGGTATATCCTATAGAAATATATTGAGCAATGTTTTCTAAAATTTTTGCGAAATCATGCATCCAAACCATGTGACCCTAATTTTTGTGTGAAAAGACCATTTTTTCATCATTTAAATTTCTTTGAATTTTTCGTTTTGCATCTTCTTCCTTTAGGGGTTGAGCACAGTTTTATCCTCCATTGTGCTCAAAAATATACTTTTGTTTGGAATTATGCTAGCACCTCTGTCTAGTATCTGATAATTGAACAATAAGATGCATTAGATCCAACTCAGTAAACTTCCCTAGTATCTTACCTTCTATCTATGTTTTCCTTTATATATATCTTTCTATTTAGGCACAGTCTCATTTTCCTGATTTTTAATGTATTGGACCAATAATTAAATATCATTAAACAAGCTTCAAATATGAGGCTGATATCAAGTAAGGAGTTTTATATGGAATTGAGTTTGGTGGTCACCTTGTTTTCTAGTTGAGTTTTGATGTTTTGTATTTACTCCATTTTGTTAAACACCGGATTTTTATGAGCATCTACATTTATTGATTACTTCATATCAAATTAAATATTTCATCATATTATGAATCTATTGGATAGTGTTTTTTTCATATAGTGAATTCACCATAAATGTTGACCCATGGGGTGAGAAAAGTAAAATTTTCCATTATATCTAATTGTATTAAAATGTTGGAACACCCAATACCATTTAGCCATCACTTTTATATGATATTTTTGGTGATATATGGGAATAAAATTTAACCAAAGACACTTATTAGGTGGTTGGACTTCTTATAAATTGAATTTTACAAATATAAAACTGATTTGTTTCCCATGTCTCCTCCTAAGAGACACTGTAAGCCTTATAATGAAATTGTGGTATTTTGGGAAATTGGATGAGTTGAATTATATGAAATAGATAACGCATGATGGGTTTCAATTATTAAAATTATTTAAATAAATTTAATTGAGTGGGATGTCATATAAATGATGGTTTTTATTAACTTAAATAAAAGTAATTTCTTAAAAGAAGTTATTAAATGGTGTCAAGACCACATCGATGTTTTCATTATTTTTAAAATTATTTAATTGAATTGTTATACCTTATATACATATATAAGCTTGATAAATAAGATAAATGAGAGGTAATGTCTCATGTATTAAATTAAAAATGTGATTATGCATAGCTTATATATATGGGCTAGATGAAAGAGATGCAAGGGATGCATTTCCCCTAGTCAGTTATAATTATGATAGGCCTTTATAAAGGTTGTGATATGATGGTAAGGTATTATTGATCACGATGACATCACACTCCCTTAAATCAAGTGATAAGAATGATATCTCACACCATTGAATCTATATAAAATTATAATTTTATCAATATAAAATCTATTATTATAATTATTCAATATATAATAAATGACATAAAATCCCATAGATACCATAATGAAAACTATATACATGATGAATGAATGAAGTAAGAGGTATTTATAGAAGTTAATGAAACTAAACAAATGGAATTATAACTTAACCTTTTGAATAGTAATGTGACCATTAAGAAAAGTAATTTAGAAAATAGAATAATAACATCATCTATGACAGTATAAATAAGATTTAGGCATCTTATAAATGAAAATATAATATAAATATATCATAATTTATGTTAATAAACGTTTTTTAAATTTAAATTATTTTTTTGATATTTTTATAATAAAATAAATATATATATTTAAAGTTATAAATAATATAAATATTTAAATAAAATTATTTTCATAAATTAATATTTTGATACAATGTGGTAACAAGTTCTTTTTACTGGACCTTGATTAATTTTTCGATGTTTCATAAGATCAATTATAATTATAAAATCAGTATTTTTAGTATAAATGATGATTTTAATTTAGAAATTTTAATTCTCATATTTATATAATTATTTAAAAAAATGAGTTAATTTTTTAAATCTAAGGGGTTAATTTTTTGATCTTTTTTAAAAATAGTTGATTTGTGTGTAAATAGCGAAATGCAGTAATTTACGGTATTTAACAAATTCATGAATTATTGAGTCATTGATGATATATTACTAATGTTAGCCCAAAATATTTTAGTCTCCATCATTATTATATATATTTAGTTATATATAACAAAATTTCATATTCGTGATCCCAAATATTAAATTAATGAATAAAATAATAAAAAAAACAACCCTCTCTACCCCTATAAATACCACACCTCACCATCGCTTCACCTAAAAACTCCAAATCATTAAAGATTGTCAAATTTTTCCTAATAATTTTCTTATTTCCCTACACCACATCCTATATCCCTTGGTCTCAAAAAATACCACAACCAATTTTTCATATGGAGGTTCTCAAGGAAAACAATTCATGATGTAAAATCCCTTTTCTTTTCTTTTAATTTCTTTTCAATTTATTTTATTTTATTATTATATCCTAATATACTTGTATACAAGTTTAATGATAACTAAAATATCATAAATATAATATAATTTATTATTTTAACGTAATAATTCATCATAAAACCCCTTCTATTCTTATTTTTTTACTTTTAATAATATATCGTCTGTGATGTATCGATTTACCACCATCGTGGAAGATGCACTTTCATTTTCCTCTACGGCATTCAAGGATGGTATAAAAACATTATAAGGGTTGAATATTATTGAAATATTTATTTTATAACACTTTTTATTTTCTTTAATTGACATATATATATAATATTAAATAATAAAATTAAATTTTTTCCTGATGATCAGAAAAATGCCAAATTAATCTAAATGATTATCATTAACATTTGATTTAATGAATCATCCCCACACCATATAAACAAATGATATATAAGATAATTTAATATATTTAATTTTCATTAATAAAATATAATCTCAATTCTATAAAATTGACCTCACATTACATCAACTTCCAAAATTGTATACAATTGAACCGATGATGAAAACCAAGAAAATGAACACTCCCAAATAATGAAATTGAACACTATAACTCATAAAAATGTCAATAGACGAATTTAATGAAATGAAAATGGGTAAAACTAATTTATAAGAGTGTCTAGATTTATTAAATAATTATTATAATTTGATTATAGAGGATATGAAAGTTAAGAAAGCATTCATAAACAATGTAAGGTAATTCTCGAACCAATCTCATTTTCTTTGGGTTATTCCAATTTCATGGAAAATTTTAGTGTAAATATTATTTTAATATCACTCTTTCAAATTTTATTGGTCATTAACATTTCCTTTTAGGTATATACATGTTACAAATCTGATTTTATAGTGAACACATTTATTTTAAAAAATAATGCTTCTTTCCAAAAGAAAATATCTTAATTCTCTTTAGATTATTTATTCTTCAATTAAGATTAAGGATTATTATACCATGTATTTTATTAATTTTCTATTTTGGCAACCTCGATGATTATTCATTAAATTTTCTTCATTAAATTCTCATGAATCCCACTTCCATTCAATGGTTTATTTTAATGCAATGATTTTTATACGTTATTTTTGGAATCCATGATTACATAAATGTTGTGATGTAAATGGTGTGCCCAAAATTATATTGTGCTCAAATCAATTGGGTAACGAGAGGTATCTCATGATATATTTTTCAATGAGAGGGAACATGATTATATATTTTTTCACAATGATGATTTTATGATTATGCACATATGTTATGAATGAACATGATTCTAGATTTGTTCAAAACTATATTTACAATTTGACTACTAAGACATGATATTTCATTTATATGAATTTCAACATTAGATAAATTTTTATAATTATTCTTCTAATGACTATAATGATGACCCTATACTTAATTTATTATTATTATTATTTCACCCTATGTTATATTGATTAATTTTCTTATCTATCCTCTTACTATGTATTTATCTAACCCCTTTCATTGATGTATATCATCAAGTGATTACTTTTAATAAGGAGAATGCGAATGCTAGTATGAATTCAGGGAAAAACAAATAAATAATGTTTATGTTTTATTATGTAAAATTTATTAATGGTACAAATTTTTCTAGTATAATAATACTTTATATCTTTTTTTTACACTATATTTTTAATATTTAAAATGATTTAATAGTAATGTATGAAAAATAAGGGTTACAAAAGTTGGCATCAGAAACAATTTGTGTTAATTTGGGAATTAGGATTAGAGAACATCAATGAAACCCATTATTATTATAATAATTTCATGTAAGCACCAATGAATATATTTTTTAGAATAATTATATACAGAGGGATCCCACAAGATAAGAATTTAGAGCTAATTTTGCAATGGAAGAAATTATTTTTTCAGGACTTGTTTACTTGTGTTTTTTTTGAATCCTTTTATATTTTATTAAATGGTGGGAAATAGGAGAAACTAGAACAGCAACCCATCTAAGAGACAATGTATGGATTGACCAAATGAATTCCCTAATTCCTTTGGGGGTGGAGTTCAAAATTACATGTTTTTTCATACCCAACTTTCACAGGACATCAACAATAACCGAAATAATGTGGAATTACCTCCTTCATATAATAGAGAGAAACTGTATATAGAAGCTTTTATAAATTAAATACCATAAAAATTTAGTTGATATTCAGATCAACTAGTCTTAGAATAGTGGATCAAACAAATGGGGAGGATATTTTCTATGCTTTACTATTCAAAGATAAAGAAGGTCACTCATAACATTTATCATTCAGATAGACAGGCCTATAAATGGTGATACTTGATAAAAACACTACTATAAAGGTTGAAATGGAAGATATGGAGTGGTATGACATTATGAAAATATTTCATAATAATTATTTACCGCAAAATGTTTATAATAATATTGAGAGAGAATTATTGCACCTGAAGAAGATGGAAGGTGAATCTATCATGACATACAGTGAAAATATCACAAGGATTTTAAAGTATTCCTCCGATTTTTCTACTTATAATGATAGACCAATATATATATTCTTCAGTGGCTTAAAACCACACCTTTAAAAGGCTCTAGAAATTATAGATAATGGGTGTTTGGAATAATTTGTTTGATGTTCTCTCAATGTGGATATAAATTTTAGAGAATGGTCTCAAGGCTATTGATATAAGAAATGAAAGATGGAGTTTCATATTTGGGTATCTAGTGATAATGTTTGATGGAAAACTCAACCACTCACATATAAAATATATGGGAAGGGGAATAATGGAAATTGTCTCAAAGGGAAGTGGAAACACTTCATGGTTGTGAGATAAGGCTACCAAGCTCATGAATGTCGAAGAGATGTGAGGACTCTAGAAAATGTGGTGGAAGAAAGGAGAGCACTACCTATGGATCAATGCTTCAACTATAGGGTGAATGTGTAAAATACAATCCAGTTCACTAATCCTCGAGTCCTTAAGGGTAATAAGCATTAGTATCCACCAATGAAAAAGGATACAAGGAATTCTTCTGCCATCACTAGTGGGTAGGTGGAGTCCAGTAATGATGTGGTGATAAGTATGCAAGTTATTCATTCAAGAATAGAAAACACACAATTTGATTATGGTTATACATGTTATTTTATATATTTCATGTTTAGTATAACAATTTAAACACCACCTAAAATTATGTAGGTTAAGATATCGTTGAGAATAGAAAATAGGGTAATTATTTCATCCAAAGAATACAACTCCCCCTAGTTACTATTTGTGGACAGATCCTCCCAAATAATATTTTCATACATCTGTTGGTGTAGTTTGTGGCTATATTGGTCATTGATAGACTGTCTTTAAACAAAGACATCATCAACAATCTTGAAAAGGAGATCACTCTTCACATCCTGAACCCTCCAATTCAATACAGTGATAATAAAGAGGATTAATATCCTTCAGAAAAATCATCTCATGTGTTGATATTATTTCTTTATGAGCAATAATATCTATCTCAAATTATTGAGATAACAGATAGCATCATGCTCGAAGACAATATCAATGAGAGGGACTATAATGATGTGTTCCCTGATTAATTGTCTAGTATTCCTTCTGAGTGAAAGGTTATGTTCTTAATTGAACTTATTCCTAGATTTGTCAAAATATAAAATACACTTTATATAATATAAAACATTGATTTAGAGGAACTGAATAAGTAGTTACAATATAATCTAGACTACGGTTTTATACACCCATGCTCTTCACCATTGGATGCACCAGTCCTCTTTATCAAGAAGAAGGATGGGTCAATGTGATTCTTCATTGATTATCATGAGCACTAATAAATCACAGTAATTAATAAGTATCCTATTACATGTATAAGTGACTTGGTAGAACAACTATATGGTTCCAAGTATTTTTTAAGGTGGATATTCAGTCGGGATATCACTAATTAAATGTGAGTATAGAAGATGTTGCCAAGACTGCCTTTCTAACAATTTATGGACACTATGAGTTCATAGTGATTCATTTCAGACTTACTAATTCTCAATAAATATTAATTTGATGAATGAGTAGTTTATTTTTAGATTACCAAATCATATTATTGGTAGTAGTTTTGATGATATTCTAATATACCCCAAGAGAAAGGGGGAACATGAGGAGTAGTTTAATACAGTGCTAAAGTCATTTTGAAGGGTGAAAATTTATTAAAATTACCATAAATGTGAGTTTTTATGGAGGAATTATGTTTCCTTGGGCATGTTATCACCTAGAAAGTCATATTTATGACCATTCCAGTACAATTAATATCTACGAATGGACAGGACAAACTTTTTTAACAGAGATCCGAAGATTTGTTGGTCCATCTGGGTATTATCGGCAATTATTAAAGAACTTCCCATGATTTTCAAACCTACATGCTAATATCAATTGGGAGGGTGAAAATTTCTTATAGACCAGTAAATTTGAAGACTATATTAAATAGATAAAATTAATATGTATCACCATGCCAGTAATAACACTCTTAATAAGGGGGAACACTGTTTGGTATACAATAATGATTCTATGAAGGGATTAGGTCGTGTTGTAATGAAAATGATAATGTGATATCGTACACATCATAGTAGTTAAAAAATAATTTGAAATGTTATCCTATTCATGATTTAGAGTTCTTACCAGTGATATTCATATTGAAAATCATGAAACATTATATATATGGTAAACAGTGTGTGATATATACTAATCATAAGAAAATATATATATATATTCACATAGAAGGATGTTAATACAGACCTAAAAATCTGGTCATATCTCATCATGGATTATGACTACTCAATCCAATAACATCCTATTAAATCAAATAAGGTTGAAACTACTCTTTGTAAAAAGAATCCTGCATATATATAAAGGAAGAGAATTTAGAATGGTCCAATATTATTAATCCTACAAAGTGTGGACATGGGAATCCTAAAGGAAGGAACATAATCAATACTTTATCAAATGTTTTCTCAACCATCCCTAATAGAGAAAATTAAATATTCTCGATGAAATGATGTGGAAATTTAAAAAAATGTGGAAACTATCAAAAATGGTAAACACAAAGAGTTCAAAATCGTTGAGGAAGGAGTCATGATATTCGTTTAAGGAAAATGTTTACTATCCAATACAGTGGTAAAGAATGAGATTCTAAATGATTCAAAAGCCCATACTTAGCTATTCATTCGTGGAGTAGAAAGATGTATAGATATATCTAAGAGAACTATTGGTGGGAAATATAATGAAATATAACATTAAGTATACAACAATTTTCTTATGAATTTAGTAAGTGAAAGAAAAAAGGAAAAATCTAAGGGATTATGTAACCATTTCCCATACCCATTTTGAAGTGAGAAAATATCACTATGTACTTTTTTACTGGAATTATAAAGACATCTAGAGGAAAATTTTTTATAAAAGTTAATTTGGATCATATGAAAAATAAATCATTCTATATTGAAATTCAAGAGAACATTCTACTGGATAAACATATATAGATATACATTAGAGATGTTTTTTGGCTGTATGGAGTACCACTCAAGATTATATCCGATCGAGATTTGAGAATCACCTCCATGTTTTGGAAAACCATCCACGATGATCTAAAAACTGAGTTGAGATTCAGTATGGTCTATCACCCTCAAACTGATTCCCAATCTAAATGGAAGATTCAGAAATTGAATGATATGTTTATATCATGTTCTATGTACATTAATGGAATACGATACTAATATCATCCTCCGATCAAGTTTTGTTATGAAAAAATTTTCTACTCAAGCATCCAAATGGCACCATATGAATCCCATTATGGTAAATGATGTAGAACATCAACATTTATAGATTATTTTAGTGAATTTAAGATGTTAGGACACAATATGGTCGAAGAAATGGTGGAAAAGGTGGAAACCATTCAGTAATTTATCAAGGCATCCTAAATTCAGAAGAAGAGCTATGTAGAAAATCATAAATGAGACCATGATTTTATGGATGGGGAAACTACATTCCTATATGTATCTCCATGGAAGTAGATCATGATATTTGGGATGAATATAATTCTATATCTTATGTACATTGGCCCCTTTTATAGTTTTTTATCATGTCATAGTTGTGGGAATTTGACTAGAACATCAACTTTCTATGTCTCAAGTATGCGGTTTATTTCATATATCCCTCTAGAGGATGTACATAACAGAGCCATCACATGTAACTAATCTAAAGGTGGTATATTTGGAAAATGATATCCATTTCAAGGAGAATATGGTGATGATCTTTGATAATAGAGATAAAGTTATATGCAACAAGACTACTCACCTAATCAATTTACTATGGTAGATACATATGTTCTAGGAGGCCACATGTGATCTTGAGTAAGTAATGATGTATATGTACTCTCACATTTTTTTAAAACATAATTTAAAGAGTGAAATTTCATAAGGGGGGATAGAATTTAACAACCTAGAATTTTATCAATGGAAACTCCCCTCTTATAATTATTAGATATAGTATAAATCATATAAAATCAATTAGATAAAACAATAAAAACATTATAAATGTTGAATGAAGAAAATAAGAGGTATTTCAAAATGCTATGAATCATATACCAATAGAATATTAACTTTACCATTGGCATAATAATGTGACCATTTAGAATAGGAATTCGTCCAATCGAATAGTAACCTAATATATGAAAGTATAAATAAAATTTTCGTACATCAGAAATGATAATATTATATAATTATATCATAGTTTAAGTAAATAAATGTCTTAAAATCATTAAATAAGTGTTTATTTTTTAAAAAATTATAAAAAATTATTTTTTATTTAATAATAAACACAATTATTTATAAAAATATTCATACATTAATATTTTTTGTCTTATGATTATAATATAATTTAATGAGACCTTATTTAATTTTTTAAAGTGTCATAAAATCAGTTAACATTTTAAAATTAGTATTTTTAGAATATATGTTGATTTTAAATTAATAATTAAATTTCTCATATTTAGAAAATTATATTAATAAAAAGGAAATAATTTTTTAATTAAACAATATGAAAAATGGTTTGAATGAATTTTTATGATTTCTCTAAAATAATTATTTTATAGGGAATGGTGAAATATGATATTTTACGGTAATTAACAAATTCATGAATTATTGAATCATATATGATGTATGGATGATATTATCCCAAAATATATAATTATATTTCCTTATTTTATATAATTAGTTATACTATTCAATTTATTCAATTTCTTGATCCAAAATAATAAACTAAGGAATAGAATAATAAAAAACGCCTCTCTCCTTCCCTAAAATACCACCCCTCACCACCTCTTCTACTCAAAAATCTATATACTAGAAGAATATCTAATTTCTACCCAATACACTTACTAATACCCTCCTCCATTTCATGGATCCCTTTTTCTTGACAGAATACCAATCCAATTTTTCTTATGGAGTTTCTCAAGGAGAATAATTTAAGAGGTAAAATCCACTTTCTTTTCATTAAATTTATTTTCAGTTTATATTATTTTCTTATTATATTATTATCTAACCTTCAACAAAATTTCATGATAACTATAGTGTCTTAAAAATTCATTAATTATATTATATTCATGGAATAATCCATCATTGATCCCCTTATCCTCTTCTTTATTCTAAAAATGAAAACATTGGCTGTGAGGTATTGATTTTCAGGAATCATGGATGATGCACTTTAATTTTCCTATACTGAATTCAAGGACTATAATAAAACCATTATAATGGATGAAAAAGTTTCTAAATTTATTTAAATCCCTTTTTATATTTTGGAACTAACATATATACTTAATATTTTACAATAAAATGAAACTAGTTTGTGATGATTGAAAAATCGCAAAATTAATCTAAACGATTATCATTAACATTTTATATAATGAATCGTTAGAAAAAAATATAAGAAAATTAAATATAATATCATTTAATATTATTTAATTTCATTAATATCATATTATATTAAGTTTTTAAATTAATCCTCATTTTACATGAACATCCATCCATGTATACAAGTGTACTGATCATGAAAACGAAGAAAATAAACACACTTGAACAATGAAATTGAACACTATAAATAATAAAAATTCCCATAAGTGAAGCTAATATAATTATAATGAATCAAATAAAATTATTAGTAGTTTTTTATTTATTAATTAATGAATCCAATTTTATTATCCATTATTTTAATGTGATGAAAGCATTCACATATTAGGTAAAGGTTTTCCCAAACCCAACTCATTTTTCGGTTATTTTAATTTAATTATAAATATTAGTTTTGGTGTTATAATAATATAAAATTAAAATAATTTCATAGTACATAATTTTTACATTCTAGGATATTAATTTCTCAAATCTTATTTTATGAAAAACACATAGATTTTCTAGAATAAATCATCATTCTAAAAACACATATTTTACTTCTGTTGATATTATTTCATCTTCACTCATTATTGTTGATTTATATAATAATTATGACATTCAAATTTTATTTTGGTAAACAATATTTTAATTCATTCAATTATTCTTTATTAAATTCCAATAAATACCATTTCAATTCCATGAGATTTTTTTTGGAAATCATTGTTATATGTTATATGTGACATTTAAGATTCTGTAAATGTTTTAATGGGACAAGTGTGCCCAAAATTATATACTGCTCCAATGCATTGGGTAATGTGATGTTTTTCATGCGATAAGGTGAAATATTTGTGAAAATGATGCTATATTTTTTCTCAATGATGATGTTGTGATTATACCCAAATTTCATGTGTGAACATGATACTAGCTTTGTTCACAACTTTGTGTAGTATTTGACCAATGTGACATGATGCTTCATTTTAATGCATTTACACATTCCCTAAATTTATCTATGCTTCCTATAATTATTATGATGATGATACTATAGTTATTTTATGATAATGATTATTATTCTCACCACATGTTTTATAGATTCATGTTCTTATATATCCTTTTACTGGTATTTTAGTATACCCCTTTCATTAATGTATATCCTCAGCTGATTACTTGTACTAAAGAGAATGTGAAGGTCAAAAAAAGTTAAGAAGAAGGAATTGGATAATTATTTATGATTTATTATGTTAAAATTATTAATGGTTATAATTTCCCCATGATACTAAACCTTTGGATCTTGTTTTTGTAACACTATTATATTTTTAATCATTAAAATGATGTTATAGTAATGTAAGAAAAATCAAGGTAGCTATTTACACTTTTAGGATAGTGATATTTACTTAGAATTTCACATCCATAATGTTAGGAAATGATGGATTACTCAACGTATTTAGTGTTTCAGATGACGTATCAAACTATTATTAGGATGTAGGTAATATACCACATTTCCTGAGATTATAGTATAATTAGACTTGTCATGGATTCCTAAGTTACACCCCAGTCCAGCCTGCAACTAGTATTCTAGGTAAACAAAAACATACATCTACACATGCTTTTCTCATTTATGAGGATGAATTATATATAAATATAATATATATTTATATGTATATATTATGAAAATATATATATATATATAGTGATTGATCATATGATTCTTAATCATGAGATGAAGAAGGTAGAGACATCAAGTGTCGTTTTATGACATGAGTGGCCTAGTTATCTATTTATTAATCATTGATTTAATTATTTTTTATACATGCACACATTATATTTATGAGGAATTCTTGGATTACATGTAGAAACTGTTGGCGGTGTTCTACTGAAATATTTGTCTCACCCTACTTAGGCCTCCTCTAGCACCTGGGAAGATCATATGTGTGTAGCTATTGATAAGGGAATGTACTATATTTCGAAATATTGATATGATTTTAATTATAGTAAGATATTATGAGTAAAGGATATAGAATTAGATTGAAATCCAAGTGGAGTATTTTTTTCTTTTTTAATTTTGCATAGCATGTTTGTATACATGTTTCCTTATTCCCATTTTTATCATCAACATGGCATGAATCCATGTATCAGACACTTCCTAGTGTATTTTGAGATATTTATTGAGTTTCTCTATTTATTTTCATTTTCACACTTGTCTATTATATGAGTTATATGTATTCTTATACAGGATTTTTATTCAGATTTTCAATATTATTCTTCAGATATTGATCATATCTGACTGTATCAAAAGTGATACACTGATATGAGGGTATAGACTCACTAATACAAAACCAATTCACCCAATCTAATAATAAAAATCCTCTGGAATATGGAGATCCGTACTACCAGCTTGGAGAAAAATAAATGTGGATCTTGGGTCTGGAAGTTACAATGTTATTTATACTGTTGTGATAGGTTGCCTCTTGATATTTTTGGACAATGTAAAATTTACACAACTATTTGTTTGAATGTTCATATTCTTATATTACAATTTTTTAATTTATAAATAATTAAAATCTAGAACTAATTTGTTAAATAGGTTATGAATTAATGAAGATTCATGTTTGTAATTAATGTTTTTTTTGTAATTCAATCATAATATAATTGATGCAATGCAATTGTAAAATTGAAAAGGATATTCCATGTGATTAATGAAATTAATAAATTATGATAGTACTTTTTATAGTTGATAATTATAATAAATAGGAATGTTAATTTAGAATGGTTCTTCTTATATTTTTTTGAAAGTGGTTATCTCATAAGAGCATGTTTAGCTTTTGAGTCATTATGATAGTTAGATGAATTTGGTTTCCTATAGTAGGATCTTGTGAATAATGAATCAGTTAATTCAAGATGAAATAAGAAACATTTTTTTATAATGTTAATTCATAGGTGTTTAGTTTCCCATCTACTTTATTAGGTTGAGTGACTTGAGTTTGGAGTAATAAGATCTCGTTTATGTGCAAGGATCAGATTCCTTGTTTGGCACCATGTTTTCCAAATTGATTTTGTTTGTTTAATAATTCAATGTTATGTTCTATAGATATGATATTAATAGTTCAATCTAGTATGATTTAGTGAGGAATTAATGTGATGTGATCCTAGGATGACAAAACCAGGGATGCCTGATTTGTTGTTGGAAGGGTGCTCTGGGTGATTCCACCGTAGTTGGTACCTATGATAATGAGATTCATTGGGATATAAATATAGGTCTCATGGATGGAACTAGAGATGTTTTAAAAGTTTTAAAAATAACACACCTATTTATGTGATGATGATATCTGGTATTCTCTATTATGAATCTGTTTAATGGCTGATGTCGGGGTTTCTTATTTTTATTTTTATTCCATTCCGCACTTCCAGATGTAGGTGGATGTGCTTGGTTGCATTTTTACCCTTGGTGGTAGCATAGGATGGTTTTAATAGAGAACATATCTTATGGAATTATTCTAATAATGAATAAATATTTATTATCTTGATGGGTTAGTATTGATTCAATGACAATTATAAAGATATGTTAATATTAATAAATCATGGACTTGATGTTGATTATTCCTAGAGGGCTTAGAAAATAATCTAATGAAATGAAAAAAATCAATGTTTAATTAATGGATAATGAATATATTAAAAAAATGAAATTATAAAAATTAAATAAGTAATTATTTTTGCTATATCGAATTCTTGTGCACTAATAGGATATCTATTCTTAATAGTGTAAACTAGGAGTCCTAGAAATGATAGTTGGAGTTGTTTTTATGACTATGTTTTTCCCATAGTGTGGTTGTGAGATATATTATATGTTGTACACTCTTTGATTTCATATTCTATAGAACCCGTGTCGGTTAGGGATATGTACATGTAGTTGTCACTAGAAGGGTTTTTTCCCCAATGGTGGGAGGATTGATGGTTGACTACCACCTATGGACAGGCCCTCCTGTCCTGGTAGTTACTTGTGCATGTATTCACAATGGTCAGTTTTAAAATATAAGACTGTAGAGGGATGTGATGTATTGTGTTTATTCCCACACATTTATTACCTAATATCGTATCTAAAAGATTATTATAGGTATGATGTGTATAGGCTATGATGGATTGTGGTACACCACTCTATGTATGGTTAGTAATGGATTTGGGAATAATACCCGATGTATGATATCGTGTCACACAGGATGTGGTGGATCAAAAAAACTACTCTATTTCTACATATAGATATTTCATATGGTTTGATTTGATGATTTTATGCAAGAGGTTCATTTTTCGGTGCCTTTCTGAGGTGTCATTAGGTTTTTATACTTTTCAAGATAGAAGGATGAGGATGTGGGGTGTTTGGGAAGACCAGAAAACTAGTCGGTATTTAAGAAGTGGGGTATCCTCAATGTTTTTATTATATTATATTATTTATTTTCTGTTATTCTTGGTGAGATTTTTTCATGGTAAGGCTGGAAAATCAATATAATTATTTAGGTGATGGGTTAGTTTCAATTTAGTTCCCTGTGCTTTAGAATGAACTCTTTATGGTCTACATGAGAGGATCCAAAGTGGATCCTACTAAGTATACTGATATTCTCACCGTATGTATATATTATTTTTGTTCAGGTAATCCAAATATGGTTGGTTATTGGGCTCGGTATTACTAGCACATGGTTTTTTGGGATCTTTTTGGGTTTTTTGGTCACATTCATCTATATCTTTTTGGGTACTTGATGTTTTCTTTATCATTTTTTATATTAATATATGAAACTACTTTTATGAACTATGTATTTATTTTATATATTTATGATAAAGTGTTGATTGTTGCATCTAAACTATCTCTATATTCTATATGTTTATCCTTGAGGGTAATGACTTCCATATGCATGTTTATTATACACTTAGTCCTATTTTAAACCAAGGAATTACTGGACATAGGACCCAATCTGTCACTATATCTCTCCCCTAATTTTGGTAACTTTATTGGGAGGGGGACATGGAATAGTGTTACTAGAGGTTTAGGTTTTGGGATAGGATTGATTTTGGAGTTAGGCACATGTGATATTACATGGGTTGTTAGTGTAATGGTGGAAGATTTGTTTAGTGAGTGATGTAAACATGATATACCAATTGTGAAACATGAATTTAGACCCCACCTGTTATCTTATTCAAAGAACATTAAGTCTACTAGGCCTACTAAATGATGTGTCACTAGTTGCGAGGTTGAGACCACGGAATGGATCATATATCACTCTCTTTTGTTAATGTGTTTGAAATGAGTAGACTTGGAGATAGGTGAAAATCTTAACAAGATAATAAATAAATTAAATAATGAATTTAAAAAAAACTATATTCTAGGATTATGAGATCTAACTATTTTTTCTTTTAGAAGGCATAGATCCATGTCGTTGTCCTTGTCAACTTATCATGGAAGATGTTTAGTTTGATGTTCCGTAAGATCACTCCAGAGTTGAGGTTGATGATGAAAAAACATGTAGTTAGAAACTTTTTTAGTTTTGGCAACATATTCTACCAAATTACAATGGATGCATTTCAGATTAATTCACATAAGACATATTTGAGGTGGTTGTGATAGATTTTATTTTAGTACATGCTCAAAAGGGGTACTAGATTTTATATTGTGTGATTATTTTTCATGGATTAGTGAGGAAGTAATGGTTCATTTTTCCTCGGGAGTCGCCAGTGTCATGGGAGATGTTTTTAGACTTGTCCCAAGAAGTGTTCCTTTCCAGGACCATGAAGGTGTAAAATGTCCATGATCACATTACCCTTCAGTAGGGGATTTCTAACATGAAAGATTTTGGGGTCTATTTCATTACCCTTATGTGATAGGATTGATATTTATTTGAAGATGATGAGGTTAGAGGGAAGATGTTAAAGGAGGGTTTTAATCGATAAATACGGTGTTAGGTCACCTCATTTGTGATAATGATGTATCTAGGTGTGTCGAATAGAGAATAAATTATTGAAGGGACACTGGACAAAATCATATATGCTAGAGAGGTGAGTCATTAGGATTTTTTATGATAGAGTGTTATTTTTTAGGGTTTCTAGTTTCATAGATAGAAAAGGTTTTTTTAGTCAGGGGTAGTTCAAGCCCTAATATTCTAGATTCTATAAGGACTATGGCTCTTAGAATTATGAAAAGGGGCCATATTCATGTTTTTCTTATGTAAGAAAATGTTATTAGTAGTGAGAGTACCCAAACTTTCTAATAAGTTTTCTTGTTCTTAGTATTATAATTTATGTTATTCAATTAAGGAAAATTCACATGTGGAAGTATCATAATGGTGTTCTAGTTTAGTATCAATAGAGAGAATATGGTTAATGTATATTATATTACTGAAATGGTCCTCATATTTTTAGAGAATAGCGCCACCAAAAAGGAACTCGTCAGCAGGGTTAGAGAGCCCATGAAACATGTTGTTTCCAGTTTTATGATTTAGTGTTTCTAGTACTGGTCATTCCAGGAGTTTTTCAATGTACCTTTTTCTTCTTTTTTTATATGGGTTCATAAGTTTTTTTATTCAAGAGTAAAAAACTCTTTTATAACAGCTACCCTCATCCATTATTTAGGACTATTGGTAATGATTCTTCTAGTTCCCTTAGAATTTACTATGATAGTCGAATTTAAAGATGAAATATATGAATTATGTAGAGAATGTGACATAGTTATGGGTTAAAAACACACTTGAGGATATTTCCTTTATTGACAGATGTAGCCTTAGGAAATCATTCTCAAAATGGATTGGTTTTATTCAACTTAGATTATCATAATTTACTTTAAGATGAAAGTTTTATTATATGATTATGATAGAGAGATAATGGTGATTTTTGGATAGTGGTACCCTCATATGGGTTAGAGTAGTGTTCTGTCCTTATCTTATTTGATGGATGAGTTGTTGTTGATATTTTTGTAGGTTAAGCAGTTACTGCTTTCAAGGGTTATGGAATAGTTCATTCAGGTCATTCTATAGGATTTTGTTTCATTACCACTTAATGGAAGATCATGTTTGGGATCGAAATACAACTAGGAATGACTTCGATGTCGATGTCACTATATAGGATGGTTCCTCATGAGTTGTGAGATCTGTGAGTATAGCTCGACCATCTATTGTAGTGAGCTTTTTTCAGCAATGTGTGACACCTTGTGGTTCACCAATTTTGTTTGTGAATAAGTCTAATGGGTGTTTTTATATATTTATTTATTATCATCACTCGAACAAGTTTATGGTGAAGAACCAGTATCCTATTCTTTGGATTGATTATTTATTTGATACACTAAAGAGAGAAATCTAGTTCTCCAAGATTGATTTATCGGTAAGGATATCATTAGATGGAGGTTAAGGATGTGGATATTCAGAATAATGCTTTCTATTATCATCATGAGAATTACGTGTTGATTGGGATGTTGTTCGATGTGATCAATACACATGTCATTTTCATAGGATTGATGAACATTGTGTTTAGGTTGTTTCTGGATAAGTTTCATTGTGGTTTTCATCGAAGACATCCTTGAGAACCCCTCATTTTATGAGGATCATACGAAGAAAATGATTTTTATTTTGGGAGTACTTATTCATTATTACTTATATGGGATATAGTTAATGTGTCAGTTTTGGGATTTTGAATTCCATTTCATAGACATTTTGTATCCCAAGAGGGGGTAGTTGTGGATCCTTTAAGATGGATGTGGTTGTTTCTTGATCATCAACAAAGATAGTGGTATAGAATTAGAGTATCATTAGTCTTCTAGTTTGTTATAAGAGGTTTGTAGACAATATTTATTGTTTTATGACTCCTCTCACATCAATGAAAAGAAAGTAAAATGAGTTCTTATGTACTGAATAGTGTTAGGTAGCTTTTTAGTGATGGATGTAAATGTTGGTCAATGATCCAATCCATTGTTTTTGAGTAGAGAGAGTTTAGTTTGAGATTTTCTACTACACTTTAATTTTTGGATTGGGATTTTTCTTCTTGTAGTAGATATTAGTTGTTTCTTTGGGATCTTGAAATTTACCTCACCATGAGCATAAATATTCATATTATGATCATGATTTGGTGGATGTTTTTCATTCATTGATGTAGTGGTGAAATTACCCCATCGGTGAGTGTTTTGGGGTTTATACTATCCAAAAGATACTGAGGTATGTATTTTACAAGCATGACCTGAAATTTCATCAATGATGTAAGATGAAATTTTTCTAGGATTTTGAGTTCAAAATTTTTTAATCACAAGAAAAGTGAAATTTTGTGATCGATGCACTGATCTAGAAGTCACATACTGATGTTTTGTGTAAATATAATGATTCCTAAAGTGTGATGTAAGAACACTTGGAGATGAATCTAGATATGGGAGAGGTTGGAGGGAAATTTTTATTTTATATATTATTGTGCAATATTCATTCATGAATAATGTGGAAATGTCTTAGTTGGTGGATTTTTAGGTAGGGGACCCAAGAGACCAAGTTGTTTTTGATGATACCCATCATGGTTGGCGTGAGGATGTAAAAAATTGGGTTTTATTCTATGAATGGATCTCATTCCTTCATCAATCCATGATATTTTTCCCTCCAAGTTCATATTTTACCATTTTCAATACATAATATCATGATAAATATGTATCAATCCTTGAGAGGTAATGTTTGGTGACTTTCTCTGAGGTGATATGTTTTTGGATTTTGTTTCTCATTGTTTAGTCTTCCTTAAGGTGAAGGTTGGGCACCAGGTTCCTAGGGGTTTACTCTAGCCATTAGATCTTCCCAATTAAAAGTTGGACGATATCTCAAAGTGATTTTTTTACCTATTTACCTCGACCCTAGGGATTCTATGATGTTATACAGGTGACAATGGATCATTTGATGAAATCAACACCCTTTATATTGAGTAGGTAGTCGATCTCAGTTGAGGTTTTTTCATAGTGTTATCTGGAGTAGTAGGTGATAATATAAGTATTCCTTAAGAGGATCATATCTTATTAGGATCCTCCGTTTACTTCTAGGGTGTGGAAAATACTCTAGTAGAATTTTGGCTCTTAGTTATGCCTCAACACCGCCTCTCCTCCATATAATGATGGTCATATAGAGTGGACTTCTATACTCTTAAACAAATTTTATGCTCTTGTGTCCTAGATCATGGTGTTTTGTGGATGAGGAATCTTACAATGAAATATTTTCCATATAATAATAGCATCCATTCCAATCTTGGTATAGAACCATTGGAATATTTTTATGTCTAACCATTCCATTCTTCGTTGTGTTGGATCAAGGATAGAGAGGTAGAAATTCTCCATATAGAACTGGTATAGAATATGATAGATATGGTTCAAGTAATTTGTGAGAGGATGAAGCCAGTATATGATCATCAAAAATCATATTCCAATTAAAAGAGAACACAAATGGAGTTCGACGTTGGAGATCACATGTTCTTGATTGTGACATCTCATTGTGGGCAGTGAAGGTTTAGACATGGGAGTAAGCTTTATCCATAGATTGATGGGACATTAGAGGTGTTGACTTGAATTAGTGCTAAGGAATTTCAAATATCACTTCCCTCATAAATGATCTGTATAGATGATACTTTTCATGTGTCTCAACTCCATCATTATCTTCATCAAGACACTAATTTCAGTGATCTCTGTGAGATCAATGTTGACAATGATGTGACCTTCAAGGATTGGATTTTGGAGATCTAGGACCATTAGTAAAAGGTTTTTTTAGGTGTTCTATTACATTGGTTCATGTATTTCCATTGAATTATAGAATGGAAGAGAGTATCATGGAATGTGAGTCTCATATGCACCCATTACCATGATATTTTTTATGATGACCAATTATATTATGATAATATTCCCTTATATTTGTTATCCTTTATGGTTTATTATTTATTTTCCTATTGTTTCTTAATGTGGATTTACTATAATTTGTTAGGTATCTCTGTATGGAGAGTGTTTAGGATATAGTTTTTTCAATTTTTTGGTTTCAAATGTTTCCTCTAATGAGGTGGTTTCACGCTTATGATGGTAATTTATTTGAGAAGTAGGTCATGGGGTGGGTGTTCTAATTAACCCCTTGGTATTTAATTTTATTTATGAGTTGGTTTTTAGATTATTTTTGGATAATAATTGTTTGAATGGTATATAACGAAAGGTTCCTGGATTTTGTAGTCAGAACCTTTGCATGTTTCTGAATATCATGGAGCTTAGAGGAGTCTTTTGGTGAGTCTGGAAGAGTATGGATTGTAAAATATGAAATCAATGAGAATACAGAAAATATAAATTTGCATCTTGTCCATTATTCAATGTTCACGACTTGTTATGTCTAGTTCACAGGGTGTTACATGGTGTGTAAATAATTGGGGTTAAATTCATCGAGGAAACATCTTCTTAAGAAATAAATGAAGATTGAAATTTAGATGAAATGAAAAAGGGTTTAACGCCATATAAATTCCATTTGAAGCATGCATATAAAGTCTAAAACATATGAGGCATTCCACAAAACCTATGAAATCTCTTTTTTTCCAAGAGTTCGGTTAAACTATTCCCATGAGTTTGGGAATTCCATCAATAGGGATCGATCACTGGCTTCTATCCTGGATATGTGGTGATCAAACGTTCATTATTTATTTATTTTTTCTAGGATGTTCTCTCTAATTAGTCAAACATCTTACGGGTTATCTTCTCCACGCTATGGGGCTTGATCTATACATTTTTAATGATGTTTATTTTTTGTTTTCCTTATTTTTGGGGAACAATGACTTTAAGAGATCCCATTTCACTCAAAAGAGTGGTTATCAGTGATCCGTAATGTTGTTATGTTCATGTTTTTTGAGCGTTGATTCCTTTGAGGCAGGGAATTAATTTCTTCTCTATTTACTTATGTCTAATATTAAATTAATAAATACTTATACCATTATATGTAAAGATAAATAACATAATAATTAGTCAATTGGATTAATAAATAATTGGTTAGCGATCGCATGGGGATGTAATTTATACCATTATGACAGGTTGCCTCTTAATTTTACTTGATAGTGTGATATCTATGTTATTCTCTATTATCATGTTATTATACATTGAGTATCATGTTTAAATTGATAAATCATGTAAATTTGAAATAAATATATTAATTGACTTATGAATAGTACAAGGTAAATGTTTTATATTCTTGTTTTTATTGAAATTTGAAGTCAATAAAACTGATGCAATTCACATATATAGTTGAAAATAATCTTCAATGTGAGTAATAGAATTTATAATTAATGCGAATCTGATTTATTCATGTTGATAATAATTAAAAGGAATATTGATTGGGAATATTTATTCCCACAATTTATTGGAACTAATTTAATAATAAGAGAAAGTTTTGGTTTTGATAGATTGTGATAGCGTGATGCATTATGATTCCCATAGATGGAAACTATGAATAATGAATTTCTTAATTAAATATGGAATACAAACTGATTATTTGATAATGATAATTAATTGTGCCCGATTTTCCCATATTTTTGAGAAGGTTGAGTTCCTTTAGTTTGGAGTGATGAGAACGTTTTTATGTGTGAAAAAGGGATGCCTTGTTTAGGTCTAAGTATTACGAGTTAATTATGTTTATTTATTTCTACATTGTGATGTTATCTATATGTCATATTATCAATGTGATGTGATATGGGCTGGGGATTACCAAATATGAAATGAGCCAAGGATGGATGAGTGTATGATGGATGATGTGATGTGGGTGAGGAGGCTTGGATTTTGTGATAGTAATTGATGCCCATGATTGTGAGATACATTGGGATATGCATGTGGGTGTCAAGGATGAAACCTAATATCATGGAGTGGTTTGAATTTGGGATAACCTACTTATGTGATGATGAGAGATCATATTCTATCTTATTAATTTTTTTAGTGTTTAATTATCTTCATTCATTTCCCAACTACATTAGGTAGTTGAATGTTCTCTATTTCTTGTTTACCTTAGTTGGTAACTTAGGATGGTTTTCATAGAATACCAGGATTATGAAATGACGATAATAATGAATAAATAATTCTTATCCCAAATGTTTGGTGTGGTTGTAATGGATATTCTAAATATATCTAAACCATGATAAAGCATTGACTGTGTTTGGATTATGCCTGGAGGTAATAAACATTAATATGAAGAATAATGTAATATAACATGGAATAATGTTAATGGTATATTAAATTTTTCTTATTTAATTAAAAAAATGAAACTATAAAAATGAAATAATAAATAAATATTGATATTTTAAATGCTTGCGTGCTTATAGGATATATGGTATTACCAGTGCAATTTAGGATTTTGAGTGATGTTAGCTATATTTGAGTCTTATATTAGGTTATTCCCAAAGTGAGGTTATGAGAAATATTATATCTTGATTATTCTATGATTTCATTTGATAGCCCCCATGGTGGTTAGGGTGACTAACACCCAGTGGACATTGGGAGGGTATATTTGTAACATCCATTGTTTTGGACAAGGTAAATATTCCTAAGGAATATATAATTCTCCTTTCAGTGGATGTGAAAAATATTAGTTTGAGATTATTAATATAATTCTGAGCATTTGAACATTTAAATGTGTTGTTTTTATATGTTATTTGAGTCCCAAAAGGTGTCTCAGAATCCCGAATGAGTTTTATGAGAATTGGGTTTCAAAAACCTTCTTTTGAGGGAGGTTATAACAGGTTCATGGGTTCTACACAAGGTTTATTAAACTGTGTGGAAACCACAAGGGTGTGTCCAGGTGGAAAGTATCTACAACATGGTCTACAAAAGATTTTTCAAACCATGCATCTATCAATATGAGGGTTCTATCACATGGATAATTTTCCCCACACTGGATGCACCTATTTTATCAAACTATGCTACTAGCCATGTGAGGGGTTATTCACTAGGAAAGTTGCCAGTGCATAGGATGTTCCTAGTTTGTAAAACCATGCATCTATCTGTGCAAATGTCCTTCCCTCTGGGAGGAAGGGTGTATATGTTTGCTACATTGTTTTCAAAACCGGGTATATTTGTAAAGTGGGTAATTTCATGGTTTTGTTGCAAATTTATTTTTAGGCTTCATTCCTTACCTTCACCTCATATCTGCATGTCTCTGCTCTCTCAGTGGAGATCCTCCTCTCTTCTACTAAGAGTGGTGATATCAACATTATCCATCGACCATTTCGTTTGACGTTTGTGACAATGTAATCATATACGTGAGTCTATGAATCCTCCTTCCACCTTTCCCAGTTTTTTTCACCATTCTTGGAACTAGCTTCATGCCAGATAATTTACTCTATTTTTAGGGATTTTTTTTCATTCATCATTTTCTATCAAAATTGAAAGAAATGAAAATTTTATATTTGATGATTGGACCGTCCTATTCAACAGGTAGGTGGTCTATAGTTTTTCCTTAAATTTCGGGTTGATTTATAGATTATGTTGTTGTGTCCCACACCAATATGTCCATGTGAATCCTTCTAAATATGAATTTCAATTTATAGAACCGAATTCTTCACAAAATTTGTGATTTTTATTTAATATAAAACCATTGTAATTCATCACCTTGACCTGAACCATCCCCATTATAATTTTCTCTAACATTCGATAGACAATGTGTTCCTAAGTGTTCAAACCACACTCTTTCAGTGTTTTTTTAGTACACATTATTATGATGTCTTGTTTATGATTTTATTACATGTGAGGTGTCTTGTATTAAATTTAATGTAAGAGGTGTTGAAATTACATCAAATGAAAAGGGTTTCTTCCTTGAACTATTGTAGAATCAATCCACCTTTTATATAAATTTTATTTCTTAATAATGAAGGGATAATAAATTAGAGACATGGAAGATAATGAATGATATTCTTATGTACATGGAATTAACTGTTATAATTTAATTGAATAATGGGATTGAACCACCTTGAACACTTTAATTATTATATGGAATATTTATTAACATGAACTTTTTTATATTTGATGTTAAAATTATTAAATTATTATATGTTTCTTCATAGATACTTGGGTTTCCTCTTTACAGAATTCCAAGGATGGGATCATATGATAAATGATTTTAATGACTCCATGAGAGATTTATGGATTCCCATATAATAATTCCTTTTACATGATCATAGGATGATTGATATTATTATACATTGAGAAATAATTATCCCCCTTTGAGGTATTCCAAGGACAGACTCAGTGGGGTATGCCTTATGTTCTTTGAGTGATACAATGATTTCAATGATGTAATTCCTTTTATAGGCTCATAGGATGATGGATATTATTATAAAATGAATGAAACAAGTTCCCCAAGTGGTATACCTTGGATGGGATCATTGTGAAATGTTGTTATACCTTGAAATGAGAGATAATCAGTCCCCTAGGTGGTGTACTAGGGGTAAACATAGTGGGTCATGCCTTTATACCACACAATGTGTAAAATTTGGGATTCCTTTTTACAAATTACCTTGGATTTGTGCTCTTTATGATGAATATTTATCGTCCTCCCAGTGAGATACTTGCGATTTCACATTAAAAATCAACTTGGATAGGCCAAAGATGAATTTTTATTAAGAACCTTAATGCTAGTTTATATGAATTAAAGATGCATCCACAAAGACAAATAACATGTTTGGGTTTGGTCCATGTTTGTATTAAACCGTATGATGTAATATTTATGTCTCTATGTACACACATATTTTTATATATTCCCATGGATTATATCTATACAGGTTGGCCACAGTTTGAGATATTATAGATCATGCTAAATTTGGTATGTTCAGGTAGGTGTCCCTTAGAAACCATAGATAACAAGTTTAATTTTATTTATTTATTACATTACATATCATACCCATAGAATGTAGTATTTTATATTAAAAAATAGATAAATTTAGACACCATTGGTGGTGGACTATTAGGAACATATCACACCATGTTCAGACTACAATTACACTGTGGTACCGAGACATACATCAAATTTTCGAGGGCAGGTTATGGATTTATCATTTCTCAATCATTTGTAAATGGGACCTTAGGAACACATGAATAAACCAGAGCTCAAGATGCTCATGAATTTATATCTTTATAAAATTTTTCAGTTTCTTTATGCATTTTCTATAATGTATTGTATCGCCTTCTGCATGTTTACTAATTTAGATTATGTAGCCTTATCTGGACATGCATTAATTGTAGTATAATTGGAATTATCCATCTTGTTAGTCATTATATTAATATTTCAATACGTTATATTTTATTTAATATTCCTTCATTGTTAATTGATGTATTTATTATGATACCACTGTGAGACTCTCGTCATGAGGATATAGTCTCCCTACTACACCATCATTAGACCCTCACAGCTAGCTGACAACCTATATTGTATTGGGAGGTACAATTGAGAAACTGTGGAAAAATAAATCTAGAATCAATGTAAGTGGCTCATGGGCTAGGTATCTATATATTTCCCTAACATCCCAATGGGTGGATGGATAGCTAACTACCACCTCTGTCCTTGCTCTCTTATATTGTTACTTACATGTGTTTGTATGCATGTTAGTTATTTTTCCCATATATATGTGTCGAGGGTTGTTATGGATTGTGGTCATAAACACACTTTATTTATCAGATATAAAATCCAAATAATTATTATATGTATTACATGTATATGATGTGATGTCTTGTGGTATCTTACTCGATGCGTGGGATTTAATGGATTGATTTATAATACTCGATGTGTGATTCATGTTATACAGTCTATGGTGGATCCCAAAAACTACCCAGTCACTATATATAGATATGTGATATTGGATGATGTCATTATGTGATGTACTAGGTGAATGTTTTGACACATTTATTTTTTGTCTTCAATCTAGATTAATTTTAGAGAGAGTTGTCTTAGGAAGTGTGATGTTGGGGAAGAGAGACGAACTACTGTTAAAGTGGGAGTGGGGAAGCCTTGATCATTTTTTATTATATTATATTATCTCATGTATGAGAGACATGGTGATTATTTTCCATTATGAGGATGGGAACATATTGTACCATTTTATGTGATGAGTTAGTGTCATTGTTTTTCACTGTGTTTTAGCATGATTTAATTATCTATTTCTTGAGAGGCTCCGGGGAGGATACTAATGAGTATACAAATTTTATCACTATAAATTTATGTAAACATATTTTTTAGTTCACCCATAATATGTTTGATATTTGAATAGATATTACTATCTCATGGTTTGGTAGGAGATTTTTGGGCTTCAGGGTCTCTATTTTCTTTACCTTTTTGGGTAAATTTACATTCTTTTTCAGTTGTGATAGTAATTATGACATTTCATGTATGTACATCAGAGTTATTTTATTTATGTCTTAGAAGGTTTTAATTCGTATACATGTCTTATCCCTCTCTTATACATGTTTCTACTAGAGGGAAATGACTTTCATGCTCATTTTTATTATACCCATAACTATAGTCACCAACCCATGGCATTTTGGAGGTGGGAATATGGTTTTCACTATCTCTATCTCCTTATTGTTGTATCTTTGTGGTAGGGGTTCATGACATTAGACATTTGGATTATAGTTATTTTATGGTTTCTCCTTTATATTTGGATGGTATATTGGTTGTAGGCCCCAAAATGATTACATCCAATAGATAAAGGCAATGTTATCTAGCTATTATGATATGAAGGATATGGGACAAAAAACAAAATATTGTTGGGATGCATATTTTTTCAAGATAGAAATAATGGGAAGATGTTTTTATCACATATGAATTAATTAGAATAATTATTGAAACGTCCCAACATGGATGTCTGTAATGAAATCTAGAACCATATTACATTTAATTTCAAGTTACCATCCACAATGAGTCCTTGTAATGAAGTATAGATGACAGAGATATCACGAGTACCACATGAAGCAACAATGTGAAGTCTGTTGTTTCCATTGAATTGTATGATAAAAAACATTATACATGAAATGAGAATAGTTAGTCGGTATATAGAGAATCCATGAAAGGATTATTGGAACATAATGAAGAGGATATTGAGACACATCAATGTGACCTCATATGTTTCAATATGTTATGGAGGATCATATTTCACTATTATAGGATATATTGATTTAGACTATTCATGTGAATTTATCTAGATGAAATATAAAATTAGTTATGTGTTTACACTTGCAAAAGGTTCTTGGAGAAGGATATCCATGTTACATTCAGTTGTGAATTTATCCACTACATAGGCCGAGTATATGAATGCTACATAAGATTTTAAAAAGGTTATTTGGGAGAGAATGTTATTAGAGGATCATAGGAATAGACATGAGAATACTACATTGTTTTGTGATAGTTAGAGCACCTTACACATTGTAAGGAATCTATTCTTTGATTCCATGATGAATAATTAAGATATAAAATATAACTTTGTCAAATATGTGGTGGTGCAAGGATGTGTGGACATGCATAAACATCATACTAACAAAATTAATGAATATTTTAGGAAAAGCCAATTAACATTGATATGTTCGGACGGTGAAGATCATATAGTGTCCTTTCAGATACATGAGAAGCATGATTTGATAGATAGAGAGTATGTGTGGAGATGTGATTGGTTCTCAATAAAACCTACATGTTGTAGATATTTCATAAAATTGTTAATTATAACATGGGGTATCCCCATTCTTCTATAAAGGGAGGCCGGCATGGTTATAGATCGTGGGTGGACAACCCAACCTACTAGGTTGTCATAAGATAGAAACATGGGTTTGGAATAAGCTTAAAAAGGGGGATCACACCACAAAAGTTTAGCATCTCATAAACATAAATCATGAATAGATCCCATCTGAATGTTCTTATATGTGTGGTATTTCATGTTATTAATTTCTCTTTTATTTATGAAGGATAGTTATATGGTTTTCGCCTTCTAATAGGGAGGCAGTGTATGTACGAACATTAACCCATATCATGGTCCTTCTATCTTCTCACGATTTTTTATCACACTCATTTGGGGGTTTTCCATGCCATATCTTGTGTCATTTATTTCCTCATTTTTGTTTTCTATTTTACCTCATAATTACTACTTCAGTATTAGGTTAATAATTTTTAGTCCCAATACCTACCTTCTTTTGTGCAACCACCATGTTCATTTCGACAGATGGGAACCTTTTAAATGCAATCTGTGGCCAATATAATCCACCACTATTTAGAAAACCTTGATTTTAACAATAGCTGAGTACATGATTTCTTGGTGATTTACCACTTATTTAATCCCTCAACTTAATTATTATAAATTAACAATTATATTATTAGAAAAAAAGGATTAAATTATTAATAATTATTAATTAATCTATTTTGAAATAATTTCTTATAATAAATTAATTATATAAAAATAATTAATTATATTAATAATTAAATTATTATTTCATTATGAATTATGATGTCATTATTATTAATAATTAATTTCATTGAATTAATAATGATAAACAAATATTTATTTTATTAAGAATTTTTTTCAAATTTTATCATTAATCGAATTCTGAATTATAATATGTTTCATTAATAATTATTAATCATTACATTATTAAATAATTATTAATGAAATCATTATTGTTAAATATTATTAATTTCATATGGTATTTAAAATGTTAAGGATTTGTCTATAAATATGGATAGTGAAGATGACGTGAGTAGCTGACGAAGACTCCTTCTTTGGCGATTAATTGGTAGGTTGGCCAGTGACATGGGCATATGTGAAGAGGCGGTGAACTGGTGACCTAATTAATGACATTTGAACTATTAATTCTTTGAATGTAGGGAGTTTTGTGACACTTGTGCTATCTATTTTCTTCTGTATAACTTTTAATCCTTCACTTCTCCTTATTGTCCCATGAGCTCTTTAATAATGGTACATTGTCCTAAAAAAATTGAATCATGGGTTATATAAAGAGAAAAAATAGGATCCCATTACACATAAATTTCAAATGGCCTTATGAAATGTTTCATTTAAAAAAATATATTATGCTCAAATGTGTGATGTATATGTGCTCATGTGGACAATGTAGGGTCCATGTTGACCTATTGAAATGTATATTTTTATGTGTTTAAATTTTTTTTTAATTTTTAATCATTATACCATATATATATATTATTAAAAATAACTTCACCAGTATCATATAGGTTAGTTTTTCAGTGGATAAATGAGAAACTCTAGGTCCACGCATCAAATACTTTATAGGGATTAATATCATCCTAAAAAAAGAGGAAGAGTACATTAGAACCCAAAAAAAAACAAACCTTTATCTATATGTTTAGAATGAAAAATACTAGAAAGAAGAAATTTATAGTCTTGAACTAGTATATTTGTATTCATCCACTTGATTTTTATGTATATCACTATTGAAGAATGGATGAGTTCCTCCCTCATAGGGTGTCCATGTTATGGATGAATATCCCAATGATCAAGAAGGACATTCTTCAATACATGGTATATTAAAACCATGTGGACAAATGATTAAAGGTAATTTTTTATAAATAAAGATTCAATTTGAGAATTTTTCTATAATGTCTTCTTAGAATGGAATCCCCACTTTTTCTAGGGTTTAGAACAGATTGTACGGGCATCAAAGATCATAAAATTATTTTCCATGTTTATGATACATTTTATAGATTCCTTAAATTAATTTAAAAACATGAAACATTTAAAAATCATCATATTTATCATTTAATTATTAAATAATTATTATATATTATAAAAATCTTCATAATTTTAATCTAATGACAAACAACCCATCATGGTTCCATTTTTCAATAGAAGATGATTTTACTTATATATTATAAGGAAATACATAGGAACTATGCCTTATCACAAAAGAATAATGACACTAATTAGAACATTGTTTTACCAAAGACTAAGCATTATGTATTTAAAACAACAAAACTATGGTTTATAATGTAGTTAAAAATTAAAAACAATCTCACACATGTAATAAATCCACAAAAACATATAAAACATTCACTTTATGCCACATCATATATATCCAATTGTGAAACCATACCAAAAAAATCCTTTTGAATATCTTATAAAAATATTTTTTGAAATACTTCTAAATATTTTCACTATAGGTTATATCATATAAAAATAATTAGAAAATTTCATCCATATTTTCTTATTTATATCCTAAAAGAAACACTTATAAGGTAGAATTAAATTTTTTCATAAAATTGATCCTAATTTTCACAACCACATAGTGTGACCACCCAGACCATTATAGAATTGAAAACAATTTTGAATTCCTAAATACATATCAAGAAACAAATATCAGCCTCTTGAAAAGTGTGAATGATACCAAATATACAATGAGATCTATAATTAACACTGTAAAATACATGTATATCCATACATGTGTGCACCAATCCTGTCATATACAAGTATACATAACCATATAATCCATTTCCCCAATATATAAAGTAACAATGGGAGACTGAGTATGTCAATCTTGTATAGTCAACTCATATATTCTCCATTATTTATGTATAGACTAATGAGGTCAATGAATACATCCCATGGTAATCATCTATGTAGATGAACAAACCACATTCCTCTCATCTATATAGATAGGAACATCACATAACATTATCTAGGTATATCCATGAATATCCTCAGTTTATCTCAATCTAGGTCTAAGATGTCATACTCATCATACTAGAGGAAAAATCCTATTTGGTTTTGCCTCAACTGATGAAATGAAAAACAACATACCTAACCACCAACGTTTAGATAATCTTCATGTCTTGTGTATGAAAGGTATCAAAGTATAATAGTTCTCATTATAAGTATCAATAAATCCTTATTTATTTGGATTAAATATGAATCAAGCACCCTTGGAATACTAGATACATAGTGTATGACACTCTATTTAGTATACTTGGTAGTTTATTAAACATAGAAAACTCATTTTGTGTCTCATGAGCATATTTTATATCTCCTTAGATAACACTACTCCTGATGAACTTAAATTTTCACTACAATAAAATCAGTTAGAGATAACTCAAATTCACACTTTTAGAGGTTAATTATCATTTCACATTATACAATATATGTTTACAACATGAAAGAATGATAAAGTGGTGACTAAAATTTTATAACAAGATATATTTTCTATTCTTAAACTCATTTAATAAAATTAACAAAACCATACATAATCACCCATATAATAATATCTTATATGATAGACTTCTGTAGAGGCATTATGTTTACTATGCCATAAGGATTTTCATAAACTCATTACATATTTATGTAATTCCTTCAACATCTCTTTTTCATCATTTGATAAAAAACTCCCATTGAGCATCATTACTTAGTCAAATCTATAATTTTTTTAAATAATGGTTATACCTAGGATTCACATTTCTAATGATTAAATCATTGAGGATAGTATTTGAACATATTTAATTCACAATATCAAATTTTTATATGTTAAAGAATTATATTTTATACTTAAAACTCTATGTAAGTACATCATTATTATCTAGAAACTTTTCTATGAAAAATTTTAATTTGATATCATTTTCTACCAAATGTAACTCATTACATTATTTTATCTTCACGAAAACATATAAAAATCATTTTGGATATCAGGTGTCATTCAATTTCTGTTGTGAATAAATGTACCTATTTATATTTTTTACCAAAATAAAGTAAACATTTTATGATATAATGTGATATTCACTTTGGATATTTACGGGTATAATATTTTATTTGTTGTAATTTGAACTTATTTAAGTCAAAAAAACTTCTACTAGAATCATAAATATTAGGTTCACTATTGAATATCATGAATAGATACACAGACTCATTTTAATTTAGGAAAGAGAAATTACTCCCTCTTATTAGGAATATTTAAAAAATAAACTATTACCAACCTTAATTTATATGGTATTGTATATATTAAGAACATTATTTGAGAAAATATTTTATTCTTTAAAATTTTACATTTTTGGTTACTGGGAACACTTTCCGTCATATTTTAAGAAATATATTGTATAAACTCCGTTATCCTAGATAAAATAATTTATCTCTCTATTTTAATAAATCATGTTATTGAAATTGATGAATTGTAAGCAACATGTATTAAAAATGTTTTCTCATATTGCTTACAAAAACCCATTTTTTGTAAAAAACCACCTCTTACCTTATTGGATAAATATGATGGAAATATAGATCATTTTATTCAAGTGTTATTGATATATTCTTTAATATTTTACTCTATCATTTAAAAACAATTTTCTTCATAGATTTAATGAAATAAACATCTTCATCAATTCATACCAAGATTTTTAACTCTTAAGTATTTATAACATTTCTAAAATAAATATTTTTTATTATATACCCTTAAAAATAAATGTATTTAGTATATATCACTAATTCATAACATGAAATATCCATGTAGTTTCTAAAACTAATTTAGGAATTATTATAAATTCCATTTAATTAAACTACCACCTTCCTTTCCAACACCTAATTTTTAGGTTTTACTGAAATTATTTGAAAACTAGTTCATTGAATATTATTTATTAGGTTTAATATTTTACCACTTAGTACTTTTAGCACAACATTAGAGACTAAAAATACTACTTCAGGTTCATCCATCATCAAAACATTGAGAAAATTTTGATACCTTTATTGAGCTAATTTACATTATCTAAAAATTAATTGTGATGATTAAAAAATTAATTCAATAGGAATAACAATCATTAAAGGAAACCTCTAGTCTCTTTTTGTCAATAATGTACATAATCATATCAGTTTCATGAGTAGAGAATAAGGTTAATTAGGCAATTCCATATCTAATACCATTAAAACCTTAATTGAATTCTTCTATGATTCTCTTAATAATCATTATTCACATGTTGAAAAAAAATTAATATTTAGTTACATTGGAAGGTATATACATAACACCTTGAAATTTATTTAATAATTAAGAAAATTTCAATGGATTTTTTAGGTAAGGAAATTACATACATTAATATCATTACTTGAACCACCAAGTCAATTATTTGGAGGATAGTAAGCTGAGGGTGACTCCCCAAGTCTGTATCCAATAGTGTAGGGGTTGTCTACAAGAACCAATATTTCAAAATTCATAAATGAGAGGCCTTAGCCTAAACTAAATGTATTCATGTACATGACATACTCAATGAAACAATGCTGACATAAACAAATAATTGGAACATCTAGAATGTAAAAAACATCATGAAAAAACTCTAAGAAATACATGAATGTAAATTATGATAATAAAAATGATATAAAAATATAGATCCAACCAGAAATGATTTCCCAATCAGAAAACACATAGTAAAGGGGAAACTGAAGAGATTTTGGATCACAATTGACAAGGATGACCGCTGAACACAATAAACACATCTATGTACCTATACAATCCATCAAAACTAATTCCACCAAGGTCATCTCCAATTTTAATATTGTATTTATAAGACACAACACATGTGTGTAGAGTCCATGAACGTGAGAGTATATATAGTAAGATTCCCTAAAAAATAATTGGGAAGCAATTGAATAAAATATAGTAATCTCAACCCATAAATCTAGAGTGTAACAGAACACCAATGGAAAATATTCTCAAAAAGAAACAAAAAATGAATAGAGAAAGGGAAAATAAAACTCCATATCCTAGAAAGAATTATGATTCAGACAAAAACTCCCAAAGGTCCATCTAAAATTCCCAACACCATGCACAAACTCATCAAAATATGAGTGGAGGACCATGACTTTCCAATATCAATAGTAGAGGGAGGATCAATATATAGTGGAGGACCCACACCCTATTAAAGAATGATGGCATGGGAGTAGTACTCTATAGATATAGGACCTGTGACCTGATATAGTCGATGGAATACTATTTATACCTATATAAAGAGTATGGGGCACTCATTCCTTAGTTTTCCATGGGGGGGTACCAACCCTGATATCTCTTTGATGATCATCCCAACCTCTTCAATCAGTTGAGCATTTATAGAATAATAATATAACTCATAACATATCATGTTGTATCATTAATGGACAAATGAGGCAATCATTAGGTATCACATGAAAAAATACATAGGATATGCTACTCAAGAGCCCAAATATAAGCCTTATAAAAGGAATACATAGGATAAAAGTTCTTGGATAAAGTAGATCACATGTTCATATGGTCTCATGGTGTACGTTGGATAGTTGAGTATGTATATGCCCTCCAATCCAAGTCCATGTACTCTGGTCTAGCCTATGTATTCTAGAAATTCCTATGTACTCAAGCTATGTTCATGTAATCTAGCCTAGTATGGGTGCTTTGGTAATTATTCTATACTCTAGTTATGTGCGTGCCAATGTACCTGGACATGCTTGTGCTTGTGTACCCTAGGGGTACACACTGGGTCAAAAACATCGACACCCATGGTGTGCGGACAGACTACATGGTGTGTGATGTATAATTATAGATGAAACCCAATCCTTCAAAGTAAAAGTCCACACAACTTGTGTTCATATGATCTATACAATATGTAACTCAAGATTTCACCAAATCTTATATACATCACACAAATGATAGATTCACTACATTCACTAATGTTTGACTACCCTAAATCTTCCAAAATCATAGGGGAAAGCCTATGATCATTAATTATTGACCTTTAGTGGTCGGAAATTGGGACTCTTTTCACCCAAGTGATATCTATTTCGTATCCTATCACCATTAAGTGATTCTGATCCATTCTTCTCTCACCTGGGTCACACAATACATATCGATATATCTGGAAAACACTAATTTGTATTTAATTTTCACATCCTCTATGAATCCAGGGGTTTTACAATGCTTAAATCCATCCTGATATAGTAAACTCATTACCCAATGGGCCAATGAAAAGGAGAATGAAGAAATTTGTTGGTAAAATCACACCAATGAAGAGAAATAAATAATTGGTCGATGTAATCCCAGTCAATGATCTTAAATTATAGAACCAAGGGTAAAATAAAAGAACAATAATGAAATAATTAGGTCAAAATCACAGCTATAGTCTTAGCTCATCTGATTAATGGGAATCATAGATAATAAAAAGATATATAATCTATGATCATCAATTGAATAAAATAGGTTAAAAAAAGTCCTACATCAAAAAAATATTGATCAATGGTGAAGAACGCCTCCACTATGATAAAATAAGATGCTCCTAATGCATTCATCGTCTATCTCATAATTTTAATCACTTGTCTGTTGTCAATCCAAGTTCCTGATCTTCAAACACCAACGAAAATATCTTTACCCTAATATATAATATCTTATGGTTATGATGATAACACAAGACATTATCTAATTACAAACATATTGAGTAATTTTTGTGTTATTCTATTAAATTAATTAATCAATTACTTAACACACCCACCTACAGTCCCCCTCAACTGAACACCCAACGTCGACCAACA
The DNA here is from genome assembly GCA_963277665.1 of Viscum album. Lineage (NCBI taxonomy): Eukaryota > Viridiplantae > Streptophyta > Magnoliopsida > Santalales > Viscaceae > Viscum > Viscum album. Next base: position 472,953,514 of record OY728132.1, read on the forward strand.
TAAATCATTGTTGACGCTCCATTCCGTCACAATGTCTAATGACTGAAAAAGGGAAATACCTTAATCCAAAGTGATTCATCCTTTGAAGAAAAAAAATCGACAAAGGCATGAACAAAGATAAGTTTCAACATGGGTTGCACAAGTTTTATCATGGTCGTGTAGGTATACTTGTGTGCCACCTAGGGGTCATGCAGATGACTTGCGCGCCCTATCTGAATTTCGCCCAGGGTCTTCACTAGCCTATAAATACCACTGGTGGTCCCCCCATTTGAGGATGAAAAATTCCAGAAACTCAGATTTGTGCTCCCGGTGCCCTAGTCTCTTATCAAAGAATCCGAACACTTCTATGGTAGTTTCTTACCTAGAAGGGAAGATCTAAAGATGGGGATTAAGGCCTCAGTGTTGAAACTCACTAACACTTGCGCGTCTAAGTGGCCAACACTTAAGGGAAATGGCCACAAATGCTTGCTGCCTTACCCCTTCAATAGAACTTGTGCGCCCCTCTTATAGAAGACTCTAGGGATAATACTAAGGGCTTGAGCCAAGGCTTCCCCAAGTATTATCCTAAGGGTTAACCGTCGCACAAGTACCCATGTGTCGTGCAAGTATACTATCATGACTAGGACTTGAGCCCCAACACAGGAATTCCGCGCCACCTTCTTTTTGGGTTCCCCTCCTACCTATTTTACCTCTCTTATGCCTATCCACCTATCCACTTCCAGATTAATCCTTCAGAACTCTCTCTAAAGACATTCATGGCATGATTTCATTATTGGATTCCTTATCTAAAAGGAATTTTTTAGAACATCTCTTAATACCTAGTGATTTACATATCTTTATGTCACTAAGTTTAGAGATTTTATTCAATCAACCTCATCCTTTAAGATGAGATAATCCTTATCCTGGGCCTCCTTTTCAGGAATAAGCCCTAGTCCAAATGCTCATTAATTTGGGCATCCTCATTAGGAGTAATCCTTAAGTACCCTAAATAGGGAATCCTTTTTAGAAGTAATCCCCAGTCATAATTTTACCAATCTGGGTTTCCTTTTCAGTAGTAAGCCTTAGTCTCAAAGTTCCCAAAATCTGGGCATCCTCCTAAATATTAAGCCCCAACCATGGTTCTCATAACCTGGGCCTCCTTTTCAGGATTAATCCCTAGTCTCAAATATGGGCATCCTCTTTAAGAGTATTCCCCAGTCATAATTACCTTATCCTAGGCTTCCTTTTCAGGAGTAAGCCCCAGTTCACAAAACCTTTTAACCTAGTCCTCCTCCTCAGGAATAAGCCCTATTCATAATTTCTCTTAACCAGTATTAATTTACTTTTGATTTGGGATTTTTTCTCAAGAGTAAAACCCAATCACAAGTCCCCTCCTAATTTGGTCACCTTTCTCAAGACTAAGCCCCAAGTGAGAGTATCGAAATATTCATAATGCGCATATACCTTTATGGACCTTGTTCCTAGGTTTCTTCCCTGATGTAAATCCTAATCTTATCAATCTGGGCAGTCATACATACATAAGCCCCACTCATTTCTTATAATTGCATCTTTCATGGAACAATTGTCTAGTTTTACCAATACATATTGTTTCTCACACCGATTATGACTAACGTGAGCAAAGAGTGTAAAAGTAATTATGAAATCTTTCATTGAGCCATCAATCATGCATAAAACCTCATACTTCTTTACTTGAACTATGTGGGTTTTGATTCCATTTCCAAAAAAAATGATTCATATGTACCCCAACTGTGGGTACGATCCCAACTATGAAATAATTCACGTCCTTCTGAATGACAATAAAAATAAAGTGCCCCACTGAGTGGCATTAAAACCATTATGGTTATCATAATAACCAAAAGATTTCTATATAATTCGTTGAAGGATACCATTGAACAAGAATCTATAACAAATACAGATGATTCTCTATTGATGAAGAACCTCGAATACATATAAAAGATTATTTTTATATAATATATACTAATTATTGATTGTCAGATCTAATGGAAAAATACTTTTCATACTTGGTAATGTAATAAGGATTCACGAACATAACATAAATATATATAGAGTGTCCCGAAGTAGACAATAATTCCCTCCAAAAAGTTGTGTTGAGTCCGAACTCCCATCCTCTCGACCAATGAAAATTCTTAAGCCTCATAAGTCCAGAACTAATGATCATGTACCTATGGATAGTTGGTCCAAATGGATGTGGAATCATTGGATGTTTTCCGGTTCTACGAAAAATCCCGTTAGAAACCACTTGGAATGTTTGAACCATAAATCAATGAGGACATCCCCATTTCTAGAGGAAAAAAATTGGTGAACCCGACATGAATCCTTAACCATGTTAAAATGATGTTTTACTTATTTTTTAGTCCCCTATTTAAAACACAATAAGAGGGACAGCAAAGCAATCAATAACATATGTGCTCATCCAAAAGACATAGCAGCTGATGATATCATGATTATGTTTTTTATATCAAACATGAACTATTTTCCAAGATCTTATTCATTACACGAATGGATTTTCTTATGTTCTCTACTGTGAAAACCTCTAGTGTGAAAACCCCAGCTGTGAATGCATCTTCCACTACTCCTGTTGGATCGTCATCCACTTTGAGGATGACATCACCTACTTAGAGTCTTCAATGCTGGGTATCAAATAAGTTGTTTAAGGAGTACCATCAACATGGTACCATTCCAACTCTAGAGGCTTCTCGACAAGCCCTCCAAGTTAACAACTCACCCTGGTCGTCTGGATAGTGACGACCAGCGATCAATAAGCAGGTGGTGCCAACCACCGTCTCGAACCGTTTTAGGTCGTTATCCCTAGAACGCAATCACCATTCACTCCCATATTATGGGGAGGTAAATGAACAGGTCCCTTAGGGACATAAGTCAAGGAGATAGGTGTACTTACCACGGGATCCCACCAACAATCACCGCCAGACTCGTGCGGCAGTACACCCTCAACACGATGAGGGTATCATCTCCAAGCATTTGGCTCAGGTTCCTCAAACCCGATAATGCAAGAAGATCCGCCAGAGGTGAATTCTGGTCAACAGTGAGCAGGTTCTCATCTATGCAATCTATGGAAAAGTATGCCAACCTAACATGGTGGAAAGCAATGAGTTGGCACATACACCCATCCGTTTTAATTCTTTTATCCAGCAGACTCTTCTGGAAGAAGCACACCAATCCCACCAGGCAATTCCGGCAGATTACTATAGATAGGAACATACACCTGTTTATAAATAATCAGCTGTTCAGCATACTCTTCTATCAGTATTGGAGGAAGGTCGTCAACCATGTTCGGTGGAGTACAATCAGTAGGCACACACACCTACTAGAATTGATCAAGTCTACCAACATTATCGTTTAGTAGCATTCGGAGAGGTCAGTCAGAATGCACCGGTGACAAACAGGAGGCAGACTCAACTGTCTGCCCCAACACATGAGTACTGTCAGAATTCATTGATAGAAAAAGGAGGATAGGAGCAGGCACATAAACCTACTCCATGCACGTAATGGACATATATCCCCATTCCAGCAGCTGAAGTCCTCAAGCACATTCTGTCAATGGTTAAAGAGAATAAGAAAATCCCTGCTCATATTCCGGATGCCTGCCAGGATATTATGACAGATTCAGTAGCATCTCAGGGAAATACACATAAATCTATCCCTACCAATGGAGTGACACATCAACAGTTCACTCCAGAACAGACACATACATCTGTTCCAGTCCAAGAGGGTTGTGTGACGTACTCCCCCATTTCATATGAACAGCCATGTCACGCACGTACATATGATTTTAGTGGAGACAATCAGCCTAACCTGATCATTTCTCTTGAGAAGGCTCATACACCAACCATTAATGACCACTTTCATCAACAAATGGTTCCTAAAGTGCGTAATAAGGCGTCTAAGAAGAAGAATCACCCAGCAAAGTCATGAAATCAAGGGCCAATCTGTAATAAGGCCTTACATGATGCTGGTGTTCTTGATGCACTCCTACAACTATCTGTTGCAACTCAAGATTATACTCTCTCAGTTCCAAATTATGGGAACTCTAATTCTGTAGGTCTACACCATAAACATCCTCATGAAGGCTTGCTTCATGAAAATTCAGTCAATCTCGATGTTTCATCTTTTTATTAGACACAAGAATCCTATGTGTGGTCAAAAGACCAAGGAGAAAAATGTATCATCTTTTGTTGTAACCCATCATGGTTTTCCTCCCCATGATGATGAATTTGGCTATGAAAGTCCACTCCACAGTAATAATGCACATTGCCTAGAAAATTTTCCAATGTATAATGTAGTGATGAGAAATCCATCATATCTTGAGGCATTTGAAAATGCGAATCATGTAATGTCTGATGCTTTACCACTATTAGATGAAACACTTTATCAATCAGAAGATAGTGTGTGGTGTAGGTCATTCTCTGAACCACCCCTGTGTCGTTCATCTTCTAGTTTAATCAGTGAATTATCTACCAATATTGTTGAATATTATGTAGCCGAAAGGAAGCCCCATCTATGGTCTAATCCGGTAGAATAATCTTCATTGAATTATAAAGAGGAAGTACAGAATATGAGAAAACAACTGGTGAAAGTTGATGTTCCAATTATGTTTTGGCCTTTGGATGATTCTCAGTATGACATTCAAGAGATGTTGACAGAAGATGGAATTCATGATATTCATCTCAACATATGGAAAACTCTTTGTCAGTTGAAAATGAAAATATTATCTTATGATGAATATTAAAATCATGTCATGATAATAGAAGGGTTACAACGCCAAATTGATTTACTTTCTCTCTCAGTTTCTAGATATCCGAAGGCTGAAAAGAAATAGAGAGCCCTTCAGTGATCATGACTTGTCGCACTAAGAAGATTTCACCAGTTAATTTCTAATGCCCCATCTGGTATTCATATCAGGGGATGGGGTATTCATGGAGCACTACATTTCACTATTCTATCCAGTCAGCAAAGCCTTCCGAAAATGGCCTCTTGTGATTTTATTTCCCTTGGCTAGCCACAGTCAATTGGCTTTATTTGTAATCAAAGTCCTTCTCAAGAATAGGCTTCAACTAGTTCTTCTCAAAATCAAGCATACAGGGAACACGTTGTTGAATTGCTCCTGCATCAAGCAAACGAGAATATTGAAAATGCCTCTCATTTGGAGCAAGCACATCATCATGTGACAGAAGTGTCAAAAACTATCCAACAATATTTTGAGCCAGGTGATTATATTGGTTGTAGGTTGATGAATCCACCTAATTTGAAAACTAATTTCCGCAAGATCAAGAGATATTTCAAGATGGTCTTAGATATAGAATGTCAAGAACCACCCTAGATTTCCAGACTAGGGACTCTTTTAACCCATCTCTCAGAATCAACAAATATGATTAGAGGTGTTGAGTAGGAACAACCCCAGTCCACAGGACTGTGGACTTTTTCAAATACTCAATATCTCCCTCAGAGAAAGTTAGTCTTCTCTCAATTTGGGAAGAAGTCTCAAGAGGAACGAATAACAAAAATATCAGGATATTCCCTCCAAATTATGGTTCATCAAGAAGTCCCTGAGGGATCAAATCGACAAAAGTAAATGTCTCATCAGGGACATGGAAAAAGAAATTATCGTATAAATTCCGATAGAAGAGATGAAATGCATTATTCATCAATTAATGTCATTAATGTCATTGTTGCTGATCCACGAGATGAGGTTCACTAAGAGGGATCAGAGGAAGAGGTTCCTACTCAAGATTTTATATGCACAGACACAAATGAAGAATGTGTGCATACATGAAATCAATGGCTTACCCATAATTTAGTTAATCCTTCATGTAACCCACTTCTCCCTCATCGAATGGTGTCCAATAAGGGGAATGGAAAGAATTAGGTTACATAACCTTCCTTTGGAGAAGGCCAATCTCTCAAATTATAGAAAATATTTGCACAACAAGAGGACGAAATGAAGGAGTTAAGGAGGTTGAATGCAAAACTACTTCAGGGTAGTCTTTCTCTTAAGCGTGCTGGAGTCAGTCAGCCAAGAGAATTTGTTACGGCTACATAGATTGATCAAGAATATCCTCCTCTACCAGTACATCCTCACAGGTCTAATCCTATGGGTCATGTGAAACAACAATTGGTTGTGCTACCATCAGTTGTAGTACCAGCCACCACATCTGTCCAAGCTCCAGTCATTGCACTGACTCAATTTCAAGCTCAACTGGATGTTTCTCAAAAGTTAATAACTACTATTGAGTCATTAAAATCTTGATTGGAAGCTATAGAGGGAAAGCGTGATCAAATTCAATCAGAAAAGAGAGCTTACCCTGAATGGGTTGATGCAATTCCTCCCCCATCAAAATTTTCAAGTTCCACATTCCCAATAATTAATGGTTTGGGAGACCCAAAGCATCACTGAACACATTTTTTTTCTCATTGCGATCCAATGATGGGAACCCCTCAGCAACAAGAAGCAGTTAAGCTCAAGTGTTTATTAAAATCATTACAATGGCCAACCTTTGTCTGGTACACAAGCTTACAATCCTGGTAAATTACAGAATGGGAGGATACCTGCCAACTATTCCTTCTTTAATTCCGCTCAACTTTGCCAAAGACAATATTTTTTTATCATACAAACTGTAAGAAAAGGGAGAATGAAAGGGTTTCATATTTCATTTCTCTCTGGAAGGGATTAACATATTTCCTAATCTTAGAACTCCCTTAAGAGTAATTTTTACCAATCTACGTGGCAAATTTGTGTGATGAGCTATGCATGCCATTGATCCCTGTGAAATACATAGCAGGGTTTCAAGACCTTACTTCAATCGCTCAACAGATTCAAGATTCGCTTATGAAGACTAAGGATAAAGCTCATGTAATTCAATCAGCTCCTGGAAGGAGAATGAATAAATCATAGACTGCTACAGTTATACTTAAACAAGAACATGTACCTGCTTCTACTTCAAAACCTTCGTCTTATTGAAGGGATCCACCTCCTGAGCATCAACAAATGAGGTTGTTTCGCCAAGATGATCAAAGAGATCAAAGACAATAAAAATTTGAGGATTTGAAGATCAATGTTTACTCTTTCAGAAATGAACAATTTTCTCGTTATTTCATTTAGGATCTGGAAAATAATTTGGTTCAATTGCCAAGGCCCAAGAGGCCGAACAAGGAAGGAGATGAAGACCATCCAAATTATTGGCCATTTAATCAAATGTTGCATCATCCCATTCCGGTGTGTTTTGTCTTCATGGAACACCTGCAAAAAATGGTCAACAAGGGACAAGTCAAACTAAAAGGTACTTCATCTCAAGTTGAATGTGTTACTGCTACAGTTCCAGATGATGAAGGCGACTGGAAATAAGTCAAGAACAAAAATGCGCAAAAATATGATGATTGTATGGTCAGAAAAACGATAAACCAAACTCATGCCACTTTGCGAATGCAATTGATGAAACAATTTGTGTCTTCTGCTATGAATTCCATGGAAAAACCCTCTTCATCAGAGTAAAAATCCTCAAAAGGGAATCATATTTCCAAGAAATAGGAACAATCAGAAGAAGATTAAATCATGACAAATCCTATGTTGTTTTTAAATCTGGATTATTTTATGCAATCTACTTCGAATCCACGGGCACCGCACCATCAAACGGCACAACCAAAATTGGATAGTCAACTAGAGTCTTCATCAGATGACGAATTAATCTTTGGTTCTATTAATATGATTCACATAACATATCCTTATGCCAATCACAGTTTCGAACTCGATGAACCTGGGTTCCCCATATCAAACAATGGAATTAGAGGGATTTCAGAGGTATGGGATATAGAGGAATATGTTGATCTTTCGGAGGCCACTATTCCAATTCTACCCCTGCTAGAACTGTGTATGCAGCTGAAAATTGTGGCAGATCCCTTCAACGAGCTCAACAAGAACAAGCAAGTTCTTCCACACAGGGCAGATTCAGTCCTGGAACAATTATTCTGGAGGATCGGTTGAATGTTCCATATTCTTCCTCTCAGAAATTTAATAGACCTAATCAGTCTAATATTCCAAATCTAAGAGTATTACCAACTCCTATCCTGGTACAAGATGCATCCACATCTAAAGCATCATCTTCTAACGCACCTGCAAAACAACATGTTCCTTTGGTTAACATAGACATTTGGATCAAAAGTATGATGTATTGAAACACTCGGTCCATGTATCGTCCATTTTATCAATTATGGATGCCTTAAATTTATCAAAGGATCATCGGGTGGCACTAATCAACGATTTTTCATGCCCTTGGGAGTTTGAAACTAAAATTGATGTGGCTGAAGCCTACCATGATGAGAATAATCCTGCAGAAGGCCATGCAGTGATATATTTCACAAATGAAGATGAAGATGAGGTCATGCATGGACAAATTAGACCTTTGTACTAGTCTGGAAAGTTCAATGGTGTAGACATCCGAAGAGTTTTCATTGACAATGGTTCAAGAGTAAACCTCATCCCCATTCATACACTTCGTCGATTGGGCCTCATAGAATCTGATTTATCTTCTTCTACTTTGATTTTACAAGGATATGATAAAAATGAACAAGAACCACTGGGAGATATTACACTCAGTTATCAGTTTGGAGATCTTTTATCCAATTCATATTTCATGGTTATTGATCAAGACTCAACCTTCAACATCTTGCTTGGTAGACACTGACTACATCAGCATGCGACTATCCCTTCATCATACCATAAATGTCTCAAATAGTGTTTCGATTGTCAAATTGGGACATTGTATGGTGATAAGTCCTCATTCAAGACATGTGAATCTCAATACATTGAGGCGGAATTCTATCACATGATGGGAAAGGAGAAATCCACAATAAGGGTTATTACCAAAATTAATGATCCATATGGTTTTAAATGATTCCAGTAAATCCATTTACACATGTGAGGACAAATTATGTGTTGCCTATAAGTCAAATTGATAGGATATACCCAAATCAAAACACTCTTATGGAAACATCCATAATTCAAATTACGTTAGTCATGCCAGACATCATGGGAGAAATTGGTGATTCACCAAGCAATGATGAAAACTCAAATGGAGATGTCTTCATTTCGTCTGTCGAAATCTAGTAAGTAAATAATTCTCCAATCAGTCCAGAACAAGTTATATAAATATTAGAGGTGAATGATGATGTCAATTATCAATCCATTATCTCCTCTATATTACCTGAGGAAGACCATTCATCATCAATCGTGTTGGAAATGGATGCTTCTTCTTCAAGGTGATCGAATTTTAACATTTCTTCTGATTATGGAAATTATGCTTCCTTATCCACTATGCAAGTAGAAACAGAAGAAATAACACATGTTGATGAATAAGAGGATGATCTTAGGGATGCTCCTCCAGCATTTGAAGAGGGTATCTCTACCACAGTGGATGAACTTAGAGAAATAAATCTGGGTATAAAAGAAGATCCACGCCCCACTTTAATTAGTGCGGACATGATTTTTGAAGAGAAAGATATGTATATTTATTTTTTAATGTAAAATCGAGATATATTTTCTTGGAACTATAGAGAGATTATAGGGATTGTTCCTCATGTTGCCACTCATCATTTGGTTTTTCCAGAAAAACATCGAGGATTCAAACAAGATGCTTGAAGAACACACCCAACCCCTGCTTCCGAAATTAAAGATGAATTGGATAATATTATCAAAGCTAACATCTTCATAGAAGTTCAATATCCCATATGGTTGGAAAATATTTTCCCAGTTAAAAAGATGAATGGGAACATTAGAGATTGCATTGATTTCAAAGATCTTAATCGGCATTGTCCTAAGGATGATTTTCCCGGTTCCGATTATAGAACTCATGATTGATGCAACAACTGGCTATGAAGCACTTTCCTTCATGGATTGATATTCTGGATATAATAAAATTCAAATGGCTCCATAAGATGAAGTATCTACAGCCTTCAGAGCCCCTCAGGGAGTGTTTTGCTATCGAGTAATACCCTTTGGCCTGACGAATACAGACACAACATATCAGCATTCCATGAATCGTATATTCAAACCCTTTCTAGGGAAGTTTTTAGAATGTTATGTGGGAGATTTGGAGGTTAAATCCAGGAAACGTTCTAATCACTTGTCTGATTTGGATATCATATTCCACAAACTTCAACTACATAATTTTATGATGAACCCCTTAAAATTTTCTTTTGAGGTAACCATAGGAAAATTTCTCGGCTTTGTTGTATGCCATTGTGGTATCGAGGTCGATCCTGAGAAGACAATGTAAATACTTTGTATGTCACCTTCTAGAAATTTAAAGGAATTGAGATGACATCAAATACCCTTGGCCAATTTTCAGCATTTCAATGCCAATTTTCCAGGGAAAAGTTTACACTTCACCAAATTGATGAAGAAGGGAGTCACTTATAAGTTTACTGAAGAATGTCAAGAAGCATTCAATATTCTCAAGAATTATCTCTTCAGTCCACTAGTTTTAATGCCATATGTTGAAGGAAGACCAATAATCTTTATGTGACAGATCTAGAGCGATCATTGGGTGCCTTTCTTTCTCAGAAGAATGATGTTGGGAATGAAAATAGCCTCTACTATCTCAGTAGGACTATGTTTGAAGCAAAAAACCTATATTCAAATATTGAGAAGTGCTACCTAGCATTAATATTTGTAGTTCATAAGTTGAGACACTACTTGCAACATCATAAGATCGAATTGGTATCTCGCCATAACCTGCTCAAATTCATCCTTATTCATCCAATGCTTATAGGACATCTAGCATGGTGGGAAGTTATGTTGCAGCAATTTGATATTTAATATGTGTCTCAAAAGGCAATAAAGTGCCAAGATATGGCTGATTTCCATGGTGAACATCCGTCAGTGGAAGATACATCTCCAAATAATGAACTTCCTGATGATAAGAAATTATTTATTAAAGATAGTCTTTAAACATAAGAAATTTACTTTGATGGTGCTTCTATAAGTCCATCAGGACAAAAAATGGAGAAACCTATGTTCAAAAAATTTGGGATAGGCGTTGTACTCATTTCCCCGGAAAAGCCAGTGCTACCTTATTCATTCTCATTGTTGGGAGGTGGTACAAATATTAAAGTAGAATACCAAGCTCTCATTGCAGGATTGAAGTTGGTACGTCAAGTACAAGTGAATCACTTAAAGGTGAAAGGTGATTCAGACTTGGTAATTAAACAAGTCGACGAGGATTATTCTATTAGAAAAGAAGAAATAATCCCTTTGTATTATTATGTCTGAGTATTAATGGTAGAATATACTACAGAATCAATATTTTCTTATGTCCCACAATCCCAAAATGGCCAAGCTGATGCACTGGATAATATAGAAACAGCTCTGGAAGATCCAAATCGAGATGAGACAACAATCAATATTGCCCACCATCGTACAATTTTACCTTATGTTCAAACCAAAACAGAGGAAATCAATGAAAATTGTCCCATTCTTGAACCATATGGTCATACTACAGGATGGATGACACCAATCAGGGAATACCTTCAAAATGGAACACTTCCACCTGATAGATCCAGGAAAGAACAAACCCGAAGACATGTGGTCAATTTTACTCTTTATGATAACCGAGATCACCCAGAGAAAATTCTATTCAAGTGTGGTTTTGATGGAATTCTCTTCATATGAATTGATGGTGAAGAGACAATGGCTGTCATGAAAGAAGTGTGTGCATGAGTCTGTGGGGCCCATCAGTCCGGACATAGAACATATGATCAAATTCGAAGGCTTGGATACTTTTGGAATTCAATGATACTAGATTATGTTGATTTCACAAAGATGATTAATTATTTCCATGTACATTCCAACTTCATTCATCAACCCCCAGAGTTTCTTCATACAACTAAATTCTCATGGCCATTTTCAACATGGTGAATAGATGTAGTAGGGCCTTATCCTTTAGCTACATCCAAGAAGTTTAAGTACATTCTTATATCTACTAACATCATTTCCAGATTGGTAGAGGAAATACCCCTCAAAGAAGTTATTTCTAAATGAAATGTTAGCTTCATAAAGTCTAACATCATTACCAGATTTGGTGTCCCTCCGACCATATTGACAGAAAAAGGCACCAACTTCTATTCATCTGTGGTGAGAAAGCTGTATGATGAATAAAACATCAAATAAAATCATTAAAATCGGTATCATGCAGTGGCCAATGGCCAGATATAAGCATTCAACAAGACTCATTCAAACATACTGCAAAAGATGGTGGATAATGATAAGAAATCATGGTCTGATAAGCTCTTTCATGATTTATTTGCCTTTTCAGACCACCACTCACACTACAATGCGATCAACTCCATATTCATTGGTATATGGAAAAGAAGCAGTCTCGCCAATTGAGGATCAACTACCCTAGCTCAGAGTAGCCATTTGTGATCAGTCATCTACTGATGAACAATCTCAGAAGCGATTGGATGAATTGGAACGATTAGATGAGAAATGATTGTGCACTTTTCAACACTTGAATGTCTATCAGAATGGAATAGCATGATCTTTCAATAAAAAATTTCATCTTCGTTCATTAGGTCAGGGAGAATTGGTATTAGTTCTCAGAACTCCAATGATACCAGGAATGAAACCTCCCAAGCTGGAGCCAAAATGTTAAGGACCTTATTCAATACAGAAGGTCTACTCCAATGGATCTTATTCTTTAATCTCAATGGATGGAGAACCCATCACTTCTCCAACTAGTTCTAGATTTCTGAAGAAGTGTTTTTAATAAACAAAAAATACACCAAAAGTTCATGCATACGACCTTAAACTATTGGAATTTCATATTGTCCAGCAAGACGTTAAACTGTATCATCAGTTACGGTCAATGCATATGACCTTAAACTATTGGCACTTACGTCCAACACGACGTTAAACTATGACTTCCTAACTACATGACACTAAACTGTACATAAGTCCCTTACATCCAACAAGAAGTATAACTGCATAACCAATGGTCCATGGATATGAACTTAAACTATTGACATTCCATTCATCCAATATGACGTTAAAATGTGAAAAAATCCCTAATGCGTCTAACATGATGTTAAATTTGGTCTCTATACATGTCCTTACTAAATGAAATTAAACTGTACAATCCCCCTGTAGTCCAACATGATGTTAAACTGTATGGTCCCCATCACCTTAGCTACAAGACGCTAAACCGTACATCACCCTTATTGTCCAACATGACTTTAAACTGTGTCCCTATATTTGTCTTACCTGACGTTAAACTGTATTTTGTCCCTACTACATGACAGTAAAATGTGCAGAAACAATAGTCCTCACTGCAAGACTTTAAACTGCATAGTCTCTTTATATGTTCTATAAGACATCAAACTTTTCATCGTTAGGGTTGTTGCTACCTCTTGTGTCTCGCACCGAGTATGATTCACAAGAGCTTAGAGAAAACATCAACCATAACACTCTCTCTGGGCCACTAACCATGTGTAAGTCCCAACACCATTTTTTAGGTCATTGTCCCCAAGAACAACTTGATCACTAATTCATTATTTAATTAAACTATGTAGACTTTCATCCTTGCCTTATAGGTTGGGTACGTAGGCAACCTCCTAAGGTTCAAGCCCAAAACCAATCTCTTCACATTGGTTGACCTTTGTCCTTGCTACATGACGTTAAATTGTACAACACATTTTTCCTGTAAGACAATAAACTACAACATTCCTTGATACCCTCACCAGAGAGGGAATCATTATTTACATTGATTTCAAATCATGATATATTCAAAAGACTACGTGCATACATGGTAATACCTGAACCTTTTATCGTGGGTCAAACCATCATTGCACTAAAGTCTCCTTTCACACTTCACTTGTAAAAACCAATCCGTACAGAGGGTATTTCAAGAAATACGTGCGTCTTGGTTCCTATGCTTATGGGATACATAGGAACAATAGAGTGTCCCTCGAATCCATCCCCAAGTCTTTAGGCCTAACCTTAAGTTCCATTTTCATTCCCCTGGATGAAAAGTCCCTATGAAAACACACACTGTGTATTCATTCTTATGCTCCAAGATCTATGACCCTAAACTAAGATCTCCCATGATTTTGTCACACACGATGTTAAACTTCATTTCAAGAACTACGTATGGCTTGATTCCCATCCTTATGGGATACGTAGTGATGTCCAACATTTCAATTCAGGACCCTGCCACATCATAATTATGGTTAGCATTGATCTGTGTATCTCTAAATACATTGGACATTACCCATTTTTATGTGTCATAATACGAACCATGATTACTTCCAGATCTCCATAACACTTTTCTTGAATTCTGGTAAAAATGTCCAATTTTTTAGAATTCTTTTTCCTGACCATGCAGCATGTGCCCTTAGGCGGCCTTGCATAAACAGTCTACATAACAGACGTGGTAGCCAAAAGATGCTATTATTTGACTATGAAGCCAATGAACTTAGGCAGCCCTGCATAATTCAACCCCCTAACGGGTTTATCAAATAGTGGTAACTTCATTCTTGGTAAGAAAATCACTGTTTTCCTTAGTTGTCTAAATGAAAAATATATAGGGATCTGCAAAAATTGTTCATCTTTAACATATATTTCCCATACACTTTTTAATGATCTGAATGTATTCAAGTTTATGGTTTATATTTTCTGTCCCTACGTTTGGGCCAGACCTTCGTAAGAGTGACATTCATCCTATTTTTAGAAAATCTTGTTTGGAAATATCTTCTCCATATTCAAGTACCTCTCTCCATAGAACAAACTCACTGCTTTGGAAAATTTGAATCCCCATAAACTTCCACTGGCTTTCTAGAAGTAGAAAAGTAAATTTCTGAGAGTTATTTTTCTTGACTATGAAGCAAGTTCCCTTAGGCAGCCTTGCATAAACAGTCTACATAATAGACATGTCAGCCAAATGATGATATTATTTGACTATGTAGCCAATTCCCTTAGGTGACCCTACATAATTCAACCCCTTAATGGGATTGTTAAATAGTGGTAACTTCATTCTTGGGAACTACTTCTTCTAATGCCTTTTTTAGCCATTTTTCATATCATTCCTGAGATTCAAAATTTCTTATGTCATCGTTTACATATTTTCCTTCATACATGAACTTGGTAATAAGTTTTCAGATAAATTATCAAGGAATTGGGTCAATGTTAATCCATTTGGTCAAGGATATTTCGACATTAAACATTAGTCTTTTTATGTCCAACATGAATGACTTTAAACTGCCAATAACCACAAAGACCCCTAGTTTCTCTTTTTTCCTCAGAGTCAAATCCTCTTTTCTCTCCAGATCCATATATGAAGGGGGAATTTTGTTGACGCTCCTTTACTTCACAAAGTCTAATGATAAAAAAAGGGAAATACATTAATCCAAAGTGATTCATACTTTGAAGAAAAATAAAAAATTGAAAAAGGCATGAACAAGGATATGTTTCAACATGGGCCGCGCACGTTTTATCATGGTCACGCAAGTATACTTGCGCTCCACCTAGAGGTCACGTAGGAGACTTGCGCGCCCAATCTGAATTTCACCCAGGGTCTTCACTAGCATATAAATACCCCTTGTGGGAACCCATTTGAGGACACAAAATTCCAGAAACTCAGATTTGAGCTCCCGGCGCCCTAGTCTCTTCTCAAAGATTCTGAACACTTTTAAGGTAGTTTCATACCTATAATGTAAGTTCTAAAGAGTGGGAGGAAGGCCTAAGTGTTGAAACTCCTCAACACTAGCACGCCTATGTGGTCAGCCGTTAAGGGAAATGGCCACACTTTTGAGCTGCCTTACCCCTTCAATAGAACTTGTGCACCCCTATTCTAGAAGCCTCTACGGATAATACTAAGGTCCTGAGACAAGGCTCGCCCAAGTATTACCCTAAGGCTTAACCATCGTGAAAGTACCCATGTGTCGCACAAGTATAGTTGCTCAACCAGGACTTGTGCGCCAACTTCTTTTTGGGTGCCCCTCCTGCCTATTTTACATATCTTATGCCTATCCACCTATCCTCTTCAAAATTAATCCATCAGAACTCTCTCCAAAAACATTCATGGCATGATTTCTTATTGTCTTCCTTATCTGAAAGGAATTCTATCGAACATCTCTTAAAACCTAGTGATTTACATATCTTTATGTCACTATGGATAGATATTTCATTCATTCAACCTCATCCTTTAATATGGGAGAATCCTTAGCCAGGGCCTCCTTTTCAAGAATAATCCCCAGTCTAAAATCTCATTAATTTTTGAATCATCCTCACGAGTAATACCCAAGTCCCCTAAACTGGGTATCCTCTTTAGGAGTAAGCCCCAGTAAAAATTTTCCAAATTTGGGTTTCCTTTTCAGGAGTAAGCCCCAGTCTCAATGTTCCCAAAATCTGGGAATCCTCCTTAGAAGTAAGCCCCAACCATGGATCTATTAACCTGGGATTCATTTTTAGGAGTAAACCCCATTCTCTAATATGGTAATCCTCCTTAGGAGTAAGCCCCATTCATAATTCCCTAAACATGGGCTTCCATTTTAGGAGTAAGACCCAGTTCTCAAAAACATTTAACCTGGGCCTCCTCCTTAGGAATTAGCCCTAGTAATAATTTTTCTTAACCAGTATTAATTTAATTTTGATTTGGGATTCCTTCTCAGGACTAAAACCCAATCACAAGTCCCCTTATAATTTGGGCACCTTCCTTAAGAGTAATCCCCATGTAAGAGTATCCAAATCTCCATAAAGCACATATACATTCATAGACATTGTTCCCAGGTTTCTTCCCTGATGTAAATCCTAATATTAATCTATCTGGGCAGTCAAACATACATAAGAACCACTCATTTCTTATAATTGCATCTTTCATTTCACAATTGTCTGGTTTTACCAATACCTATTGTTTCTCACATCGAGTATGACTCACGTGAGCTTAAAGTGTAAAAGTAACTATGACATCTTTCTTTCAGCCATCAATCATGAATAAAACCTCATAATTCTGTACTCAAACTATGTGGGTTCTGATTCCTTTTCCAAAAAAAGGATACATAGCTATTCCATATGAGGGTATGATCCCAACTGTAAAATAATTCATGTCCTTATAAATGACAATAAACTTCAAGTGCCCCGCTGAGTGGATTTAAAACCAGTATGGTTATCATAATTACCAAGAGATTTCTATATAATGTTTTGAAGGATACCATTGACCATAAATATCTAACAAATACAGACGATTCTCTATCAATGAAGAACCTCGAATACATATAAAAGATTCTATAAATCTCATACATACTAATTAATGATTGTCAGATATAAAGGAAATATCATTTTAATACTAGGTAATGTAATAAGAATTCACGAACATAATTTAAATCTATAAAGAGAGTCCTGGAGTTTACAATAATTCCCCCCCAAAAAGGTGTGATGAGTTCAACATCCCATTCTCTCGACCAATGAAAATTATTAAGCCTCATCAGTCTAGAACTAATGAGCACCTACCTTTGGAAAGTAGGTCCAAATGGATGTGCAATCATTGGATATTTTTCGGTTCTACGAAAAAACCCATTAGAAACTGCTTGGAATGATTGAACCATAAATCAATGAGGTCATCTCCATTTCTAGAGGAAACAATCATGACCAGGGTAAACCTCATTTTCTAGAAAAAAACCATCGTATCATATTTTTCATCCAAGATCCTGAGCAATGGGAAATAATTTTTTCATAAAATATGTCCATGTGTGATTAAATATATATTAATTCTAGGATCCTACAACACTCACAACACAGTACAAACTCTATCAAAGAATCCGAATATATATATAAATAGATTTAAAGGACTAAACTAATGAAATTGAAGTGGTTATATTCTACCCTACTTCAAGGATTTCCCTCTAAAAAGAATAATTTGTACAAAAATGTAGGTTAATTAGACAACATATGACCCACATGATCCTAGAAAATCTCATGAATGCTTCTATAATATCAAATCACTAAAACTTGAGGAATAGTCCATCCACATAGGATATTATCCAATCTATCCTCAATCATGACGAGGTACTCTGATAAGGTGGATCCATCCCTGATATCTAGCTCACCCTAATCAACCATGTGTGATGGGTCATGAACATATCATCTCAGCTACAACATATGGAGGATTTCAGGCACATAGTACAACAGTGGGGAAAGGCTAAGTAGTAAGCACCCTCAAAACCCCCTTTTAAGATGTGGACCAACTCAATAAAAATTATAGATAGCTTGGTTCCCTGGCCAATTATGCACGATAATCATCAAAGAGGGACTCCCAATAAAGCATTGTATCCATGATTAACATCTAAAATCCAATGATGTTGGTTCTTGTAATGTTTTGATCATATTTTATCCATCCACATAAGAATGCAGTCATTTAAAAATTATCTATTATTTACTAACCCAAATATAGCCCAATGAGAGATTCCAAGAAAATCTCAGTTTAGCACAAGGATGATCTATATGGTCTCCTTTATAGGGCCTTAAACAGTTTCATTCCAATATTAGAATGATATATATAATTATAATGAATCATTAATAATAGAATATGAGCTTCTCAACATCTGATGAAGTCCAACACATAGGATCATAGTATATCCTCATAATCCTATATGGTTTTATCTGTCTGTCTATCTATCTATCTAGGGGTGAAACACTATGGTAATATATAATTAGGTCTCAAAATACTCTTATAAAAATCTCCAAAACCATGATAAAAACCAATTATCAATGTCAAATATGATCATTGTGGTTACCCCATGAAGCTGGATGATCTCACTTTTGCACAATTTCCCCAAACACTCAACTAAACATTTCTCTTTGGAGGTAAGAATGTGTGTTGAATTGAGAATTCAATGTAAAATTACTCTGAAAAACTCACGTATTCTCACTATTCAGTGATTCCCCATCACAAAATAAATCACTTTTCCATCCCACATATATTTTGGAATCTGAATACGGTGAGTCCAACCTAATGAAACCAGATGATCATCCTTTAACAATCGCCATGTGGGACATCGAGATACAAACTAAAAAATTCTTTAGCTCATACCAGCCTACCAGAACATCTATTGATGGTATTTCTATATATATTTTACCACATGTATTTTAATCCATGGGATAGGTATGAAACTCTATCAACTCATACTCATTCAATGTGACAGAAATTATTGTTCATCCCTGAAAAAGGTTGATGTACTACCCTTCTTTAGAAAATTCAACAAGTGAATTTCCTAGGGATTCCTATTCATGAAAAATATTGTACTTGAAATATCTAAACTATTATTCAATCACACGTTGAATATGTGGTGGATTATTCCACATCATGGTTAGATTTATTGAATCTAACTACTCAGACACTTTCTCCACCATAGGAGAATGAAATTTCCTACAAACTTCTTCTTCCACAATGATTACCTTCCATGTAGTATAGACTATCAAGAATATATGGCCAATTAAAAACTATAACCAACACATATATATTAGTAATAGATATAACTGATTGAATATGTATGCAAAACTCTAATGATCTATGTAAATAACAAAACACTCACCCATAAGACAATTCATCCACATATTTAGCATGAAGACTACCACTAGTAATTCTAAGTATTGAATTATTTAATTATGATCATGGGGTTGAAACTACCTTGAACTATAATTAACCAATTATTACCTTTACATCAACACCCATTTGATACCAGTCACATAGGCATCACAAAATACCACATACTCGATGTCATCCTTTGATTTTCTCAACAACGGAACACTGGTCAATCTCTTCCCCATCTCCACGAAGGCTCTCAAACACTACCCATTCAACTTAAATTGATTAACATTATATTTCATGGTGTCAAAGGGACAAAGATCAAGGAAGATTATTATACAGACCTTCATTCATACCCTCTCAATTGAAGGAAACATCACCCCTTCAATACGCAATTAGTTAGTTTTGAAGCAAGAACCGCATCAATCTTTATAGGATGCACAGAAAAATCATGATCATAGATTACATGCCTAAAAAATAAACATCTAATATAAAAATCATAAACTTTGAGATAAAACCATAAATATATTTCTTCTAATGTAATTTTATAGACATCGATAAATTCTAGGAACTATCCTTCCTAGACATAGAGAATACAATAATTTCATTGATAAAAGCAAAAAAAAATTATTTTATGTATGGTCGAAAGATCTGATTTATAAGTTCAATGAACATAAAAAGAGAATTAATCACACTAAAAGGAACCACTAGGAATATAGTGTCTGTAGAGTCATCAAAATGTCATCATTTGGATATCATACTTGTGAAACCTAAAATGATGGTATAAATACCATAAATTGATATATAAAGACCAACATTATTATTTCAAATAATCAAAATGGACATCAATCGTCATCATGGGGAAGTTGTTCTTGATCATTTCTAGATTCAGTTGATTATAATCAATCAAAATCCTTAACCGCCCTCCCTAATTTTTCATGAAATACAATATATCCACATAAGAGGAAACACTAGGTATGGAAATACCTTTTTCTAAATGTTATTGAAACTATATCCTTATCTCCAATATCATGGTAGGGGCATTCAATCTATGGCAGAGGATATCAGTTCAGTCCTGAGGTGCAAGTTAATGCAGAATTAAATCCCCCTCCTGATAGCTAGTCCGAATACATTTTTGGGAAATACATCCATATAAACATCCATTATCATGTGAATCCAAATATCTTAAGGTACCACCAAACAAAGGGAAACAATTTCCGACTAATGAGTGATAGGTTGCATCTTCTTCTTTTTGAGCCTTACTCACTCAACAATAAGATCTCTCTCACCCATAAGGGAGAATCAAATCCCATATGTATGAATGAATCTAAATATCTTTTGCTGATAGTTTATCTGGGCATGCACCATCATCAACAAGTCTATACCTCAGATGTCATCAAGATGGTTTTCTGTAATGACCAAGAAGTCCCATGAGACACTATCTCTACTGAGC
The DNA here is from genome assembly GCA_963277665.1 of Viscum album. Lineage (NCBI taxonomy): Eukaryota > Viridiplantae > Streptophyta > Magnoliopsida > Santalales > Viscaceae > Viscum > Viscum album. Next base: position 472,974,574 of record OY728132.1, read on the forward strand.
ATTAACTCACACTCATGGAAGATGTGTGATATACAAGAATTTCTCCTTATAGGTAATATAGACCCAGATTATTGGCCAAATATCTTGATAAGAATCTATAGATCTAGCACAAGGTAAATTTAGATAATAGAATGAATCATTTATGTGACTTTAAGTAAGGTAGATATAGTTTAAAGGAAATATATTATACCTTGAATCATCTCCTGGGTATCTTGATCATATCCCTCCAATTCTTGCAACTACATGAATCCTCAAGTTCCAACACTCTGAGCCTGGTGTGGGATACATAGTTGTGTTGTTGGATGTATAAAACAAAAACATCCTCTACTATCTGTTCCTACCTATTTGGCCTCAACTACTCCTCTTTTAGTACCACATCCCTTAGTTCTACCATAACCATGTATAGTAGATCCCAATTTGAAAATATTTTTATTCTATAGAGGTTAATCCAATAACTACCCACTATCCATCGTATGTTGGGTTAGGGAATCATAATCATTGTGTCATATACCATTCCAATAACAACATCACACACCTCATGAACGAATGGATCATTTGTGGGTACCATGTCTCATAGGTCCACACATTTGAGTCTAGGCATTAGTATACCTCCTATGTCATGACCCTAATGACTATATCCTATTAGTTTCATCATATTACTAAGCCTCATGATGTCCACCACCAACTTTATCCACCCATAATCCATCTTCAATGAATATATTCATAAAAAATTCACACACCATAACTCCTACATAAGTGGGAATTCATAAAGAGTCCATGTGAGCATGAATCTATCTACAAAGGCCCTACTAAATCTTATTTTCCTTGAAGTATGAACTTTAATTTCCCAGTTTCAAGTGCTATCCAAAAGTGCCTCATAACCAGTTGGTCACAAGACCTCAAGCACATTTCCCTGAACCCCAGAGGCTGATGACTAGTAGCGAGGTCCAACATATGATAATGGAGAAACTATTCCCTCATTGGAAGAATATAAACAGTGTAATAACAAATAGTAAATAGTCACGGAAGCTGTAATACCGTACAATAAATGTTAAAAACAAAATAATGATTGAATAAGACAACTATAGAACATCTATAAATAATTAATTAATGTTAGATGTATCTAGGAAAGAATCCAAACAAGTAAAAAATCTGTAAATACAATACTGAACCCCAAGTATATAAAAGAAGTAAACTACAACTGCATCTCAAGCCTTAGCTTAGTCCAATACTCTCCAGCTCCAACAGAAATCAAGTACTTGTTGGAGAATGGTGCTTTCACTTATCTATACATGTAACAATATAATCTAGTTGGGTCCAAAATCAGAACTGAAAAATGATGTGAGAAGAATCCTATTAGGGAACCACCGAAAGATGTGTGACTAACAATCAATGAATATATATATATATATATATGGTAATATACAGAAATGATGAAATAAACTTGCAAGTACTCAAATGTAAAAAATCCTAAATTTTTCAAGTAAATTAATTTACATAATTTATTTATTCAATCCTTTGTATAACTAAATCTCAAGATCTAGCCTACGCTCTGTATCCCCTATGTAACATAAAAAATAGATGTCTCAGAATACCATCTAAAAAACTATTAAGACAGAGTTGAAGATTGTGTTTTGGCTTGGAATAATTGTTATAATCATGCAAACACTCAAAAGAAACCCTCTGGGAATGTTCTCACAGTCTATCCCCTATAGTTTAACATTTCATTAATTAAATAAATAATAATGACCCTTTGGGAAGAACAAATAGTGTAACCCCTTTGGTCCCACACATTACTAAACATTTAAAAATAATCACCTAGGTAGATCTCATGATCAACACACCTGAATATACATTGAAACAATAAATTATAGTGACCACTTGGCAGTTCTCACAATCAATTCCCTAATGTCCAACATTTTTTAAATAACGACCCTCTTGGTAGCTCTCACGGTATATCCCCTCTAGGATTTGACCATCCAGTAGCTCTCACATTCAATACCTCTGGGTCAACATTAAAATTAATTATACATAAACTACCCTACCTTAGGAATTCCTAACAGTCAAATTCCCCTTGTTCATACTAACATAATGAGATTTACATGCATCTCAAATAATCGGTAACTCCATCCTAACAACACAAGGCATGGAAAACAATGAAATGATAAGAGGAATTTTAAACCAAACATCCATAATTAATCAAACATTGGAAACACACCAATAATCAAGATATTAACCTTATTCCCAAGAAATAATCCATTCTCCAATAAAAAACCATTTCAGGTATTAAACCAGGTTAAATTCCAAAACACGAAATACCCCAAACATGGGTATTCAGAAATATATTCCTATATAATCTAAATACAATAAAATAAAGGAAAAAAACCTACCTTGATGTTGTACGATAACACTCTTGAACTTAAACCTTGAATCCTCCAAGAATAAATAATATCTACAAAAACATTAAAATTATTCAACATTGAATAACCCACGAGAGAAGAGGAATCAGGAAGAGAGGATTAAAAATATGTAATATATCACCGCGGGATTCCAACACACCCTCCGAGGTTCTGATCAGACATTGGACAAAGAAATGGTAGCTCAGACTGTAATCATCACTTCTGATAGCTCTTGGACAAACCATGGTTATAAGATGGTACTTTCTGATGATGGTACATGAACCCACTCCTATTAATCAATTAAAAAGAAAATTAATTGTCCTATTTATTTAATGTACATGATGTGTAATAGCCTCAACTAGCCCCCAATTTAGGTTCTTTTCCAAGTCACATACATGAAAATTACATGCCTACACACACCAACAAGGTAAAATATGTGTACTCAAAATTGCATGGTAGTAATTAAATTTTTTCCGATTATTTTCTTTTCCCTAAAAAACAACCCGAAATAATGATCAATTCATCAAATGAATATCCAATTTATTAAAATCTTTCAACTTAAAGAAATTCGTCCACAAATTTCCCATCCAAGGGTTGTGAATAAGAAACATCAAATAACTCTAGCTACTGTGATCGTACATCGACCTCCCACTCACAAGTCTCATCTGGTACTTTCTTGTGATGCCATTTCACCCATAACAGATGAAAAAAATGGCCATGGAGAACCTTCATGATGTGATCCACAATACAAATAAGGTGCCCCTCAAAAGATTCATCCACTTCCAAATCAACCACCTAGGTTAGAAAACATGAGATGGGTATGAAAAGTAACCTTGTAGCGAAGAAACATGAATGATATCCTACATAGACCGGTACCTCGGAGGTAACTATAGACAACAGGAAACTTGCCCGACTCTCTCCAAAACCTCAAAAGGCCCGATGGATCTTGGTGAAAGCTTCCCCGGACTCATAATCCTCCTATGTCCCATCCTCAGTGTGAGACATAATAAAACCCGATATCCGACCTAAAAGCGCCATTGATCATCTCCATCAACCAACATAATATGTCTTCCAAGACTGTGTAGTATCCATCCTATTCCGAATCAACTCCACAAAATTAATGGTCTCATGGACATTAAAAGGTCCCATCAATGCTGCCTATCCTGCCGCCAGACGACATAGGGTTGATTGGCATGGCCTATTGTACAATTCCTCATAAGGTTCTATATGAATCATCACCTAAGATCTGTTACTATAAGAAAAATACACTAATGGTGTGTGTCTCTACCAAGATCTACTAAAATCTAGGCTGCATGATCATATCTTGTCCTCCAACATCTGAATTGTATTATCAGACTAGACATCTATATGGGGATCATAAGTTGTACTCAAATGTGCATGTGTACGCAAATCCCTCTGTAGTCCCTACCAGACATGAGAAGTAATCTGGGAATCCCTGTCTGGAACAATAGATTGCATAAAACCATGAAAACATAAAATATCTTGGATGTAAAACCTTCAAATATCATCAACACTATAGGTCTCCTTGATTTTCAATAAATGTGAATCTATCGTGATTCTCTCGACAACAACCTACACCACATCATTTCTTATAGGTGACATTGGTAAACCTATCACCAAATCCATTGCGACATCATTTCACATTATCTTGGGAATGTGTAACTTTTGTAATGGCCCTCCTGGTTTCTAAAGCTATACCTTCACCAACTGATAGGTGTAACATCTCAAATAAAACTAGCAACAACCCTCTTTAAAGCTGTACACCTATATTAATGGTGTTGATCTAACTACATCTTGATGACACCCAGATAAAGTGCCCAAACTGTGGAATGAAAATATCACATCAACTCTTAAAATATTTCTTCTGAAACCCATGTGAACCCATGAAAATAAAATATCTCATCATAACCTATTGTCCATATAAGAGTAGAGAACTATCCTTACACATTATACCATATGAATAGGCCTTTGGAATCTGATAGTTTCCTCATTCACACTCGATCAAAAAGAATAAATGTACAACTACAAAATAAAGAAATGTCTTCTTATGTCTATCGTGAACCTCCAATTGAATAATATAGAATAGAGCCATGAGTTTCCACTCCCTATAGGCCTCCTGAACATCCTGTATCTATGTCCTCCTACTCAATTCTTTAGCCACTGCATTTTTTTCCCTGTCCTGTAAAAAATATCAAAGTGAAAATAATTATGGTACTCAACCCACCTTCACTATCTCAAATTCAGATCATACCAATTATTGATATACATGAGACTCTTGAGGTTAGTGAAGACTACAAAATTCTATCCCAATGGATAATGTCTCCAATAGAGTAAAGCATTCCCAACTAATGATTACTTGAGATCATGAATCGGGTTATTCCTCTCAAGTGGCATCAATTGCCGATAACCATATGTGATGAATCCTTCCCCTATATGAGCACTTGTTCGAGCCCGATACATGAAGCATCCCAGTACATGGTGTAACTCTTTCCCGGATCAAGAAAATATTATATCGGTGCGGATGTAAATCTCTTTTTCTACTCCTAAATGCCTGAATCGCTAAAATCAGTCCATATGTGAATTGCACAATCCTTAGTCATGACCATTAGTAGCAGTACTTAGTGGAAAATGTTATATATAAAGCTCCTGTAGTAAACATCCATCCTAAAAAACTTTGAACCTCAATGATGTTCTTCGGATGATATGAGGAAAATAGTGCTCTCACATTCTCTAGGTCTATTGATACTCTACTCCCTGGGATATCATGTCCAAAGAAGTGAATCTAGTCCATCTAAAAGTCAAACTTTGAGAGCTTATCATATAATGGATGATCTCTCAGTGTACTCAATGCGATCACATGATGGATGGAATGGTTGTGTGTTTTGTGAGAGTACACCATTAATATTATCCATGAAGACAACCACTAAATAATCCACATAAGGATGGATCACTCAATTAATCAGTTCCATGAAAACTACTAGTGAGTTCATGTGACTAAAAGGAATAAGAATATAGTTATATAGACTATACATACACTGAAAGGATCTGAGTGGTATATTTGATGGTCTAATGGGGAACTGATGATAAATGGGTCTCAATTCAATATTCGAGAACACCTGAGCTCCTAAAATATTATCAAATAGATAATCAATCCTCAGCAAGGGATACTGGTTTTTAAATGTCAATTGGTTTATCTTCCAATAATACACAAAAATTTTTAGGGTACCATCCAAATTCTTTTCAAATATGATTGGCAGCCCAAAGGAGAAGTACAGGGTCAGATGAAACCCTTTTCCTATAACCACACTAACTACTTCTTGAGCTCATGTAACATTGGTGTAATAATCCTATATAGAGGAATAGGAACCTATGCTGCTCCCGACATAATCTCAACAGAGATCTCTACTTATCTCTCTAGTGGTAAACATGAAATGTTTTCTAGAAATACATCCTTGAAATAATCCACCACTGGAGGAAGGTTAATCTTTGAAGTCCCCTGGTCATCCACATATAAACTAGCAATATAGACTGTAATTTCTCAGAAACAATGATGCTCGGGTCCAGCAATGCTCTCCTGGGAATCCCATTCTCCCTTGTGTAGAAAATACCCACGCTCTAGTCATGTGAAGAAGACCATATGGAGATAGCTGTCAACAATGGCTAGAAAAGAGACTAACAAACCCATTTCTAGAGTGAACTCGAATCCTATCAGCTCTAATACATAGAGGTCCCATAAGAAGTGACAACCACCGACCAAGAGAGGGCACTCCATGCACTAACGTGCACTAGCCATCCTATTCCCCAACAAAATTTTAAAGTCATAAAATTCTAATATGTGAAGATACAGTGACCTAGGCTCTCCACAACAACAACATATACAAAACTATAGGAAGCCCTGATACCAAAAATATGAGAATCTAAAAATGAGGTAACTAGAATTATACCTCTAACTGTAGAGGTTCTGGGATCTAGCTTCTATTGGGTTTCCCCCCTACAAAATTCTAACATGTACCAAAGCCCTATGACCTTGGATGATTACCCTGAGCTGATCCAACGTACTATCACTAAAATATTTTCATCTTGATACCATGTCCACGACCACCTCCTCGGCCGAAACTTCCTAAGGTACTCTACTTCCATGACTAATGGGGAACTGGTGGTCATGTTCTTGAATGTGGAGTCATAACAGAACCACTATCACTCACTACTAGAGAGCACATCTGGAAAAAACAATGAAGATGACCCATCTTACCTCAAGATTGGCACTCGACTGGGTCATTCAGGAAATGTGGTCTCATATGCGCACTCTTCCCACACTGGATGCATACCACCATCTACCAGAATAAACATCCTGTGAAAACTCCCTGTGGCACTTTCTTCTATATAACGAAGGAGTACCATTCCAGGATACTGAACCGCCCTAGCTCACAACTCCCAAATACCTCATATTTCTATCGGTAATCACCACCTGGTTAAATATAGCTATCATCGATGTTATATTGAAAACATTCTCCTATGATTGGATGTCATGCCTGAGACCATCCTCAAAACACATAGCCAAATATAACTCGTCACCTAGAAGAACAGGTTTGATGTTCTGATGCTCTGTAAAACGAGAGGAGTACTCAATCACTTAAATAGTTACCTACTCCAAATGAAAAAACTCTCAGGATTGATCATTCCTCAACCTCTTGAGATATAAGTAATCATAAAAGGTTCTCATAAACACTTCTCAAGACATATCCTGATGACGTCCCACATGTCAGATAACATCCCACCATCTCTTGGTGGTGTCACGTAGCATGTATATCTTGAGTGTCAACCTCCTCTCTGAAGGCGATTCCAGATTCATGATGATGTAAAGCATGACCTCCAACCATGAATCAATAGCCTCCAGTCTTCCATCCCCTAAGAAAGTGGGAGGATGCTACATCTATGAAACCCTGGTCAACTCTTCCTTATATGGGGAAGGATCCGGTGCTCCCAAAAAGGATTGTAATATCCTAAAAAAACTCTATGTAACTTCGCTTTGGCACATGCATCCAGTATAACATCTAGTCGAAAATGGGCATGACATGAGGGTCTGCTAGTAGTCCATGATATACCATTTCTTTTTTGTGATCATTTCCTGGTATCTGGCATACAATGAAAGGATGTCTAGGTGGCATGAATCTGAGTGTTCAAGATCACACCTCAGTACATGATTATTAAAAACAACGACATAGAATATCAAGAAAGGAAGAGGAGAATAAACATTAAAGTTTTACATAACAGGGTTACACAACAAGTATAACCCCTACACAACATGTTCCCTTATGATTTTAAAAAAGAATTCCCCAATGCCAAACTTGTTTGTGTAACACCAATACACACGACATGTTCCTCCTATGACACTGTGAGTAATTGAATTTTTTACTCCGGTCAAAGTTCCCCTACATGGATAGAACAACACAATTCTATCTGGGGTAACACTACGTGGTGTGTTTAACATAGACACGGTGTGTACTACTTATTTTCTAACTACCCGTTCATTAGTCAAACGATCAAGTACACTGTTGACTTTACACAATGTGCATAAATGAGATATGGTGTATACAACCTAAAATTCATCTACCCATGTTATTGGTCACATGTACGAACACACGGTTCCTTACAACACTACATGGATAATCCATAGACATCTTGTTCTACCAATAGATTCCCAACCCCGTGTCTCTACTTACACAGTCAGTCACACAATCATCAACTACAAAGTGTGTACTCTTAGTATATGGAATGTACTTAATAAAATTTTTTTCTTCGAAAACAGAATAACACATGTCATGTTTTCACAACACCAAATGTTGTCTTGTCTATGTTTTCAGACAACAAGCCTCTTAATATTCTCCAAAACCCTTCTGAACATAAATTTTTGTCTATGGCATAGAAAATTTCAACCCGTGAGGGCCCATAATCTGACGAATAAATGTTTTTAGCCTTATTCATCTCATAAAATCGAAAAATTCTATTAAGGGTTAAATAAAATCCACCAAATTCCAATCCAAGTGGGCCCATAACACCTCAGGGACCAATGTTTGGCGTCCATACAAATGAAACTTTAAAAATTCCAATACCATATCAAAATAGCAGCTAATTTATCACGAAATATATCACAACAACATCCATATAGATTCCCCATCCAAAGAGCCTCCAGAATGGATGCCCCAACAGGGTTGGCCACATAACCATAAGAACATATCCCTGAACGCCGGATGCTTCTCACTAGGAGTGAGAGTCTTTTTCAGGTCTTCGGGGGAGACTATGCCCTCATAGGTGACAGGTATTATCACAATTGAAGTAAACAAAAATTAACAATAAATAGTGCAAGCATATAAATGAATAAACTACATGAGAAACAATATGAATAATCTAACTGAATAAGAATCATGGGAGGAATCTTAAAAAACAATGTCATGCTATGATGTATGTCTAAATTGTAGGAACCAAAAACAAAAACACAATAATACAATCAAATAAATGGAAAAGATACAAAGTTAAACAATAGAATCATGATAAAGGCTTGGTTCTCTACCCTGGTCTCAATTCTATGCATCAAGAAACAATCAAACATCATAAGGAACACACTTTACTCTGTTAATACCACCAAGCATATAAACTAATCGGGTTTCAACGATGCCTGAGTAATGTGTGAGATAAAATACTAGTAGTCTAGAACCCACAATGTCTAAACCTTTCAATTTAGTGCAGTTAAAAAATGATGTGTGTCATTATATAATAAAACCAGATAACCAAATAAGCACTATAAAATAAATTTCTTGGTTTGGGTTCCCAACCATACGTGTCCATAATCACCTGTTTCGGCTTAAGATCGAAGACTGAGAAAATTACCTGTAACAACCTAGATGCACATATTCATCTATAAAATCCTAGAAAAACAAGGTAAAATAATGAAGAGGTGCACCCCAAATCTTGTTCTTTAATTTGGGGTCTAAATCATGAGTCAACCAGGTGGGTTTCAACATACCAAAAAAATATCACATTTCACAAGAGAATCAGGGTGGCATTAAAATAAACCTATAATGCATCATTATTAATGATCATGTTGATATTTTGTGTCTAAGCCTATCCTGAAGGTATCACAACGGCACATCCTTCAAATTATCCAATATCACCGAGCCCATTCAAGGAATTTTTCCAAACGACCAAGTATCGCTCGAGGCATGGAGTTACCATGAGTCTATCTCAATCTCACAAAAGGGGTTGAGCATAATATAAGGATGGAATAGCCACATTTCAAATGTATCCATCCCCTATGGGCCCTTTTAGAACTAGTATCATTCATAAGTATTTAGATATCCTAAGGAAGTGTTGGTCTGGAAAATCCTAAGACACTTCCCTCAGACGCATAGTGCGAACCAGACAAGAATGGAGGATCCAATCGTGGCCCTTAACACAGGACCCACCTTCTCTTCCCAACCTGAATTTAAATAAAATTTAACAATAGTATAAGAGACCCAGCATGTATTTGTAATTACATTTTGAAATATATGAAGATACACATTTGCAACACAATTTATTAATTTAATATTGCAGCGTAAAAAATATAGAGGAAATATATGAAATAAGAAAAAGTATAAAAATGAATTTTTTAAAAAAATTCAAGAAAAATACCTACAAAAAAATAAATCAATTAAAGGTTCATAATTACTCTAAAATATTCATATAATTTAAACACAATAAAAATGGGATGCACAACACATGCAATTAAATAAATTAAATGATCAGATAACATAATTTATAATGACCATTTCGGCACCCTGAAGGGGGTTTACCACCATGATACAATAATTTAAACACACTAATTTATGATAAATATGGTTGCAATAATTAGTTGAAACTATTAAATTGAAAATATTGGTTGAAATTTAACAAAGTTGGTAGGCACTAACGAACGGCCAAACCGTACATTTTTATAAATCACAACGAAGTTGATGGAATGTGAGGAGTCTCTGTGTCTTATGGTCTAAGAGGATCCTATGATCCATAGTGGATGATGATTTGACCTAAAAAGTTAGAAACCATGTGATTTAAAAAATCGCCCAAAATAGGGTAAAATCATTTCATGGTGAACTATGCGAAGGATACTCAACAAAACTCTATGATTAAAAATGAACATTATTAGAATTACCTTCAGTTTTACAATGCACCTAATGGTGAAGAAAAATGGTAATCACCAATTTTGGTTATTTTTACTCTTTATGTACCCCACTTTCTATTTTATTTTTAAATTTTATTTTATCCCGTCTTTCTTTCAATTAAATATTATTTAAATATCTTTTTTTTTAATTTTAATCCATATTAAATTATTTTAACTGCTAACACTGTGCTAAAGCATGATATAAAAATTTTCATAAATCCCCTAGTATTATTTAAATTATTCTAATAGATATCTGGGACAAGCATCAAGGTGCTAAGACACGCGCCTTGGGTATCTTTTAATATTAAGACAAAAAATTTAAAATAGTCCACACCTAATTATTGACGAGACATTAAAAACACCCCACCTTAAGAAAACACATCCCCATGTTTCCCTTCTATGGGTAGTGGAGCATTGTCAGTGAAAAGTTACGGACACTACACATGTAAATATGTCTCTCATTCCCAGGTCTTGTCCTAAACGCGTCGATGTTTCAATAACACCCAGACCAGACGAATTGACCTACCATGGATGGCCTTTATGCTACGGTCAACGATATGGATCAGATGATCCTCAAAGGATGAATCTTCCTGATGCTCTATGTGGTTAGGGTGAAAATAATGAGATGGGTAAAGATGATATCGTAGGATATGAGATACATGGAAAACTTCTTGTATGGCATTATACCTCTAAGTTAATAGTAACCAATAGGCTACGGGCCAAAATCTCTCCACTATCTCAAACGGCCAAACATATCTCGGTGATAAAATTCCCTATTTCTTGATCCACCTATGAGCCAACCTTAGAGAAACAAACATAAATACTCGATGTCCCACCATAAACTCTAGTGGTCTATAGTAACAGTCATTATAATTCATATATCTGGACTAAGCTCTAATCATACACTTCTGAATTAGATGATCATTCTTAGAAGTCTCTTGAATGACATGATGAACCAACAGAGCTATATAACTGTCTTCAAACAAGCATTAAGGTGAACAACACAATATACAATAGATGGCCTCATATAGAGCCATTTGAATTGTCTCCGAGAAACTATTATTATAGGTAAACTCATCATGTTGTATATACAACTCCCAGAAATCTCTAAAATCATGTATAAAGACCCATAAAATATCCTCTACCACTCATATAGTTCTAGAGAAATGCCCATCGGTCTGAGGGTGATATGTAGTAATCAAATGTACCTTTGAGGCCAGTGCTGTTTGCAACCCTTGTAAGAACCATTATGTAATTTGGGCATCTCTGTTTGAGACAATAGAATGAGGTACACTATGATTTCACATAATCTCTTGGATATATAGCCTTCCCAACTCATCAATCATAAAGGTATCCTCGATATGTAAGAAGTGTGTAACTTTTGTCAACCTATCGACAACCACCCATAATACCTCACTACATCGAGGAGATCTTGGATAGCCTATAAAGAAATCCAGGTTTATTTCATTCCATTTCCATTTAGGAATGGACAGTAGTTGTAGAATTCTAGCAGGTTGTTGGTGCTCTGCCTTCACCTGTTGATAGGTGGAGCACTGATTGATAAAAACCTCTCTCATTTTTTCATACCAGACAGCCTGTATTATTGACACATGTTTGTGTAAATCATGGTCAACCTAGGCTGAACTACCCAAAAGGATGTGTGATATCCCTTCATCAGCTCTTCCCATATACCTGAAGGTACCCATACATAACCATAGTAAAATCGATTTTCACTTCCACCAACAATCCAACCAGGAGGTGGGTTCTATCCTATAATGCTTTTTCTCACTACAATATCCTTAGTATCATTCAACTGTTTCTTGAAGAATCCCTTAGAATAGAAGACGTTAGTGTAAGAGATTCTAGATCTGGTTTCCCACATTGTTCTTGATCCACTATATGTATCTCATAAATAAAATCCATTATCATCCACTCACTACTAGCTACCTGAATGGATAGTTTTTGTGTCTATCAGATCAATTCATCTACCACGACATTAACCTTAATAGAGTTATAAGAAATCTCACAGTAGAAGAATTGGAAGTATTCGACCCATTTGTGTTGTATAAATTTCATGTCTCATTGAGAGGAGATATATTTTAAGGTTTTTTGATCTATGTAAACAATGAATCTTTCACCCAACAAGTAGTGTTACCAAAAACATAGAGCATGAACCAGAACTACCAACTCAAGGTCGTGTGTAGGATAGTTATGCTTGAGAGATCACAGTAAGCGGTATCCATAAACCATGAATTGATCACCATGCATCAAAACTAAACCCATTCTGATTCCTAAAGCATCACAATAAAAAATATATCTTTTACCTGGCTCAGGCAAGATCAGGATTAGAGCTGAGGATATTCTTCCCTTAAAAATTAGAAAATACTTTTCAAAATATTCTAACAAGAGAAACTATACACCATTATTAGTAAGGGTTGTAAGAGGTGATTCTATGAGGGATAAATCCTAGATGAAATGCATTTAATATTCATAAATCCCCATTAAACATCATATATATATGAAATTCATGGGATACTCCCATGAAACTATGCCACTCACCTATTCTGGATCAACTGGTACTCTTGCAATAGATATAATATGACCTAATAAGTGAACATTATCAATATATAAGTGGAATTTACTGAGCTTAGTGTATAGATGGTTCTCTCTCAGTGTACTCAGTACGATATCAAGAAGGGTTTCATGGTTGGGTCCAGAACATGAATAAACCAATATTTATTATATAAAGACTACCACAAAAGAATCAATATACAGTGGAAAAACCAATTCATCAGAGCCATGAGGACTTCTAGTGCATTCATGAGGAAAAATGGCATAATTAGATACTCATACAAGTCGTACCTACATTGGAATGCTATATGTGGTATGTAAATTTTTTTCACACACACCTGTGGATATCCTGACCACATTTCAATATTTTAGAAAATAGTTTTTCCCTAGACCTAGTTGTAGAGATCATCTATATGAGGAAATGGACATCGAATCATCACCATGAGCTGGTTGAGTCAACTATAATACACGTATAACTTTAGGGTACCCTCTTCCTTTTTTTAGAAAAGAATAGGTTAAACCCATGGTGATGTTCCTTTTCTAATGAAACCCTTATCCTTTAGGTCTTTAAGGTAATTTTTGTGTTCCTGTAGCTCTCTTTTTGTTATACTATAAGGAGAAATGGACAATGGTGTGACACCTGGAACATGCTCAATAATGAAATCCATGTCCCTCATAGAAGGTAAGCCAAGGAAATCATCAGGGAAGACATCCCTAAAAAGTTCCATAACTGTCGGGAATTTAACTAGATTCATTCCCTAATCTCCCAGGAAGATACTTTCTAAATGAGGAGTAACTATTCCAAACCCTGCATATTTAGGTCGAACTCAATTTTCCACCATATCCCAATCATTCTTATGTATATATGTTTCTCCCTAAAAGAATTTAAAGGACACCTGATGATAATTATAATCCACTTCAGCATGATATCATGCTCGCCAGTTCATAGTGAGAATGAATTTGATGCCAGACATATCAAGGATATAGAAATTTAAACAGAAACGGTACCCACAATCTCATGGGGAACTCTTGGAATTTGTTTATGTCCTATGTTCTAACTCTTAAAGCAGTGTCTAGAGATAGTACTCTGCAAGGGTACTCAATCATAAATCCAAGAAATTCAACAACAGTAGTAGAAAGAAAGGAGTGCAATGTGCCGGTATAAAAAATAGCAGAAACCAAGGTAGATGATACTAGAATAGTTTTCATAAACATATATAGTCCTTTACTCTACTCCTCCAGTGCTGATTTCACTTCATACAAGTGACCTGAACACCGCCCTATGACACTGCCTGTTTGGCCTAAACATGTCCACTCTACCGATGCTGATAATATGGAACACGATTTCCTCATCCATGACATTCACCATTAACATGCCCTGATTGGACAAGGGAAAAATAACATTCAGTCTATTGTGGAGTCATATATCCCATAACAGATAGGTGTTGTTGTTGAAGATCCTCGTTCACTTAATGCTGAAGAGAAGAATGGTAGAAACATTGATGGTAACCCATCTTGCCACAGGCTTAGAACTCCTTCGGGTCTCACATACATTGTGGATTCCTGTTACCATATCAACCACCCTGATGACATGTGAAAGAGCTATAAAAATGTGTTTTTTGTCTAGTATTTCCCCCACATGTACTTTCAAAATGGCATTTAATGCTTCCAGAAGAGACATCACCCCCTCATTGAACTAAACTTCCCTAGATCATCTGTTTAGCTTCCATGATATTTCAATCCAAAATTAGACCCTGATTTATGATCTTTGTGATAGTTGTCAAATGAAATATGTTCAACTACGAGAGGAACGTGTTCTAAAGTCTATCTTCAAAATGTATCACAGTAGTCTACCCTTCACCAGTTAGCGATGGGGAAAACACTGATGTTATGTGACACTAGTAGAATAATTTGACATAGTAATAGAACCCTATTGAAGATGTAGGAATTCTAGTTCATGATCATCTATCAGAGTCTATGGGAAAAAGTGATCATAGAAAGCGTCTTGGATGTCGGCCCAAACCATGTCACTAGTCTGCTCAGCCTGAGAAACAATGTCCCACCAGTGTTTAGCAGAGTCACGAAGTATGTAAAATATGTGTTGACCCTTCTATACAGAGGAGTCTTGAGATGGTTGAACATATAAATTATGGACTCTATCCATGAAACTTTAGTTAGAGGTTCCTGACTCTCCAAGAATGTGGGAGGGTGATACCGTATAAATTCACGCGTGCGGTCTTCTATAGATGGTGCAGGTCTTGGGATACTCAGAACTGGCCGTATAAACGTAAGGAGGCTATCCATGAAATGAACCTTAGGGTCCCTTAGACGTTCGGTATGAGGTAGTACCACATGAGTCACTACAAGAGGTACCATTAGTGGTTCGGGACCCACCATCTCTAGTATGTGCTCATTGCCACTCTCTAGAGGTACGACACGAAGACGTTGTGGTGGCATTGGTCTATAAGAGCCAAAAACACACCAATAGATAAAAGGTAAATAAAGAGGATGGGAATATATATAAGGAAAAAAGAGGTTAGGTGTATATCCCACCTCTGAACACTACCTAACAGATAACCCACTTTAATATCTAGGTTTAGATTTATAAGAGAAAACTTAGAAGGATTACCTAACATGATCTAGAATCCATTTTGAGGTAAAGTTAGTTTAACAACTAATAGACTATCAGAAATTTATATTTATAAAACCATAATTATAAATATTTTACCACTTTTCACAACAACAATCACATGAAAACAACAAAATTCACCCAAAAAGAAAGTCATGGAAATATGCATGTCATTTTAATCCCATAGTTCCTAATATGGTGCATGTAATGTATTTCTCTCATATCATTAGGATGTAATGGTAAAAAGCCATTATCTCAAAAATACCAACACTAATAACAATGAAAAAGCAAGTGAGCCACCCAACAGTGAAATCATATTAATATTAAATTGTATAATCAACAACTGTAATCTCATCCTAGGAACATGGGATTCCTCTGTACATGAGTTAGCCACATCCAAGAACAATGTACATTCAAAATCCCTATATCATAGTCTCATGTCTATCCCAAATAATACACAATGGAAAAATAACCTTTTAATACCACTTTTTTAGAATCCCTATCCAAGGTGCCTCCTGAATGGTACCCCGATTAGGGTTGACCACATAAACGTAAGCTCACCACCCTAAATGCCAGAGGCTGCTGACTAGTATGGATGGTATTTTTCATGACTGTGGGGGAGAAAATTCCCGCATAGGTAATAGGTATTATCACACCATATGTAAACAAAAATTAATAATAAATTGAAAAGGAATATAAATGAATAAACAACAATAGAAGAAACATGAATAATTTAATTGAATATGAATCAAGTGTGGAAGCTCACAACACAATGTCATGCTTTGCTGTCTGTCTAAACTGAAAGCACATAAAATAGAAACCTAAGCATACTATCAACTAAAATGAAAAGACAAAATGTGAAACAAATGTATCATGATAAACGCTCAGTCATCTACCATAGTATCCATCCTAAGCAGCAAGATAAAATAATTCATTGAAATCATCACACTTCCCTTTGTCAATTCCTGCAAGTATATAATCTACTTGGGGGTCAACAATGCTGGAGAATTGTGTGAGATAAAATCCTAAAAGGCTGGCACCGACGGTGTCTAAAACTCTCAATTTCATGTAGTAATAAAATTCATTATGTAATTATATAATAAAATAACATAATTAACTGTGTGTTATAAGATAAATATTTCAGTCCTGGTTCCCAATGGTAATCGTCCCGAATCACCTACTTTGACCTAAGATGAAATTATGAAGGACTTAAATATAATAATAACAATGCCCATATACATATATAAAATCCTAAAAAACAAGTTAAATCAAATAATAGGCACACCATGAAGATTGATTTAACATGGGGTCTAAATCATGTGCCAACCAGGTGTGTTTCAAAACAGTAAAAAATATCACAATTATCAAGAGACTCAAAGCGTCATTAATATAAACCTATAGGGAATCATTATTAATATTCAAGTTGAGATTTTGAGTCTAAGACCATCCCAAGGGTATCTCTATGGTACATCCTTCAAATTATCAAATTCCACTTAGTCTGTCTAGGGAAATATTCCAAAAGTCCATGTATTTATCGAGCAATGGATTTAACATTAGTCCATACTGATCTAGTAAAATGGGGCCGACCATCATCTGAGGATAGAATAGCAACATTTCTAATGGATCCATTCTCGACGGGAACTTTTGGAACTGGTATCACTCGTAAGTATTTAGAAAGCTCAAGGATGTCTTAGTCTGGAAAAACCTAAGACACCGCCCCCTAACGCATAGTGGGAACCATTAAGGAATAGAGGATCTAAGCATGAGCCTTAATACATGACCCAACTTATCTCTCTTCCCAAAATTTAATTAAAATTTCACAACAGAAGATCTGAAATATCATGAATATGTAATTGCAAGTTAAAATATATGTATATACACCCATCCAACCTGAGGTATTAATTTAATATTGCAAAATATTAATTAATGAGGCAATATACAGTATTACCACAAGTAAAGAAATGAATATTTTAATAAAAAATAATTCATCACAAGTAAATACCAAAAATCTAAAAATTTACGGTTTATAAAAATTCTAATATATTTATTTAATTTAAACACAACAAAAAATGGGATGTGCAACCCATGCAGTTAAATAAATTAAATACTAGGCTAACGAAATTTATAATGACCACGCAAGAACACCAATGGGGGTTTCCAACCATGATATTGAAATTTAATCAAATTAATTTATGATAAATAAGTCTGAAATATTTTGTTGAAATAATTAAATTGAAAATATAGGGTGAAATTGAACAATGTTGGTAGGAACCGACGAACAACCCAACAATGAGTATTTATTAATCACAACAAATCAAAGGGAAAGATATTAAACCCCCTACCTTATGGTTGAAGATGATCCTATGATATTCGATAGGTATTTATTTGACTGAAAATTGAAGAAAACAGATGATTTTATAAAAACCCCCAAATAGTTTAAAATCTATATATGGTGAACTATGTAAAGGATACTCAAGGAAACTCTTTGATTTTTAAATGTGAAATATTATCCTTACCTTAAGTTTTATAGTGTAATTTACATAGAAGAAAATTCACAATTAATGGATGTGTGGTGATCTTATGATGGGGGGAGAAGGTGATGTGCAACCTAGGGAGAGGGGGAGGTGCAACATGAGAGAGAGGAGGATAGAAAGAGAGGAGAAGAAAAAAGAAAGAAATAAAAGAATGAAAAAGAAAAGAAAAAATAAGAAAAAATGGGAAAATAAAATGAAAAATAAAATATAATAAAAATTATTGACAAACATTAGAAAAAATAATAAAAAATGGTAGTATCCCATTTTAATTATTTGTAACTTTTCCATAACCCCCTTTTTATTTTATTTTCAAATCTCAATTTATCCCTTATTTATTTATATTAAATTTTCTTTAAATCTCTCCAAATTTTTTTGATTCCTTAATTAATTATTTTAATTCCAAACACTATGCTATAGCACGAAATAACATTTTTCGTAATTCCCCTAGAGCTATTTAGATAATTTAAATAGCTGTGCAGGACCCGCATGAAGTGCATAGGCGCGCACCCTGGGACACTGTTATGATTTAGACAAAAAAATTAAAATGGTTCAAACATGATTATATCCAAGACATTACAATTCATATTTAGCACAATGTCTATCAGAACCGCATGAAATCAGTAATGCACATTAAATGGAATGACCAGAATGTAATACATGTGATTTATATAAAGTCCATATATGTTGCATGAGACGAAATACCCTCATATAATAAGGTTAAAACGAAAATAGAACCTAAATAATATAAATGATAACACCATAAAACAAGTGAATCACCCAATGGTGAAAACAAATCAACTATAACAATTGTCAAAAAAATTCAATATTCGAGGAAAAATTGATTTTCCCTATACACGAGTTATCTACTCCAATAAATTGCTTATTACCATCTACCCATTCCTTTCTATCCTAGTATATTGCCTCAAAAATAGTAAGAAAAATAAGAAATGAAACCCTTTTGATGCCACATTTTAACATGTTAGTTTTTGGTGATGCATAAGGGTTCTTCGTACCTGGTTAGTCACATGACCTCAAGTGCATTTACCCAAATGCCCAAGGCTACCAACTAGAAGCAAGGGACAAGGTATGATAATGGGAAAAATATTCCCTCATTGGAATAATATACATATTGGAATAACAAATAATAAATAGTAGCAAAATTTGTAATACCATACAACACAATTAAACAACGAAAGACTAATAGTTTAAAACAAATAAATCATATATTTAAATAAATGATTCATGTCACATGTTTCTAGGAAAGAATACGAAAAATTTACAATGCTGGAAATAAAATAACGAAACCAAATTACAAAAAAGAAGTACACTCCAACCACATCGCAAGCCTTAGCTTTGTCTCATGCTCTCCAACTCAAACAGTAATCAAGTACCTAATGAAGAAGTCAACATGCCCTTATATATACCTGAAACCATATATTATGTTTGGATCCGAAATCAAGACCCAAACAAGGTGTGATATGAATCCTAATAGGCAACAAACAAAATACTTATAACTAACTATTAGTGAAAATATATAGTAGGTAACCTGATGAAATGATGTAATAAACTAGGAAGTACTGAAAATTAAACAATCCTATAGTTTTCAATTATATTCATTTACATTCATTAATTATTCAATCTGTTAAATAATGAAATATTAGGATCTAGCCTAAGCTCTATACCCCATATGTAATAGAAAAAACAAATGTCTCAAAAGACTGTCTAAACAAACTCGTAAGACAATGTCCTTTTATGTGCTTTGGCTTGGTAGACTCGTCACAATAATTCAAACATTCAAAAGCAACATTATGGGAATGATCCAACACTCTAACCCCTCTAGTTTAACATATCAACAATTCAATAAGTAGTAATGTTTCTATGAGAATCCACACAGTCTAACATTGTTGGTCCCACACAACACTTAACATTTAAAAATGACCACATCCAAAGCCCTCACAGTCAATACCACTTGGACTACATAGAGAAAAAATTATAATAACCACATGGTAGCTCTCACAGTCAATGCCCTAAGTTCAAAAATTCATTTCCTAATGACCCCCTAGGTTTCTCTCATGGTCTAACCCCTCTGTTCTATGACCACATGACAGCTCTAACAGTCAATACCTCTAGGCCAACATATCAACGAATTATACACAAATGACCCTATCTTGTGAAACTCTCATTGTCAAATTCCCATTGGTCATACTTTCACAGTGTTAATCCCCTTCATCTCAAATAAATTGTACCTTTATTCTAAAAACATGAGTCATAGAAAGAAAATTATTCCTAAAAGGTATTCTTGACCAAATGGCAAGAATCATTCAATCATGTAAAAAACCCCCATAATCACGGTATTCATCCTTAAGACTAAGTAAAATCCATTTCCCAAAAAACCAAACTATAGTAGGTATTAAATAGGATTAAATAAAAAAACAATTAATACCCCAATCATGGGTATTCAGACCATTATTCATATATAATCCAAATAAAGTCAATGAAATAAACAAACCACCTAAATTGATGTTTTATGATGAACACTCATGAACATATGTGCTGGAATCTGACTTGAATGATGTAGATCTAAAAAATGGTTAAAATCACTCAACCGTGAATAACCCATGAGAGTAGAGGAATCTGGACAAGAGGATCATGAATAAGGAAGAAATCATTGGTGGGATTACAACCCACCTACTAGAGTTCATATTGGACCTTGTATAGAGAAACGGTGGCTCATATATTGATCGTTAATCTCAGTCACTCCTAGAAAAAAATGTTAATATTAGGCACTTCTAGAGATGAGACACAACCCTGATCTGATTAATCAGTTAAAAATAAAATTACTGGGTATATTCATTTAATGTACATGCCTCGTACTAGCCTTAATCAGCCCCTGCTTTAGGTTCTCTTACAGGTCAACTACACAGCCATGTACATGGCCCTTACATGGCCAATAGATGGTGTCTACTTTGAAATTTTCCCATTTCATCTTTTTTAGTCATGAACAACCCCAAATAATAATCCACAAATGGAATGAAATTCCAGATTCTTACATTTACTTTTCACTAAATTAATATAGTTACATTGGATGTTGTTAAACAACATGGCATACTTGAAAACTAACATATCAGCCTACTATAGTAAAGAAACCACTTAAATTCTCGTACGAAACAATCTCGATGTGTGATGTTTATCTAAGAAAAAATTTTGAATTTATAATCCTAGGAGCATCACCTCAATATGATTTTGAGTGATTAAAATCCACCAATACCCTAATGATTTATAAAGAAGTCCAGTCGCATGAATAACCTTCTAATTTCTTGCGGTTCTTATAATCTAAAAAACATTGGCCACCACCTCAAGCCAATCCTTCGCTACCTGGGGTGATAATTAACCATGAAAGCTAAGTGGTATTTGTCATTGGAAGTCACAAAAAACACTAATCCCATTAAAATAATCATCCAGAACAATAAGGGATAGCATTCAGCCAATAGAAAATTGTTCTTCCACCTAAACCACCGTAGGAAACAACTCATAAAGAGGTCCCTGAACTAAGGAATCATCACTCATGTGATAATCTTCACAATCCTATATTAGTATCCTAGCGGGTTATCATCTCATAGGCATTAAGAATGTTAACAAGACACACCATAGTTAGATGAGCGTATATGGGGAGATAAATTAAGGTGGAAATGAAATAAAAAACCCAATCCTATATAATGAACGTACAATTAATTACCATGAAGTCTATGCATCAGTTTTCTAACTCGACAGAAAGGTAGATAGAGTCCTAGGGTTTGGATACATCGACCGCCCCACCAGAAATGGATTTCTTGGATCAAGAGATGAATTCATGAAAATACGAAAACATTTAACTATGTTCCCAAACCAAACCTCACAACATGTCAAAATCTAAAAACCATCTTGACGAAAAACTACTTCTTATACCAAATGGTCATTACCCAACCAATTGAGACCATACCAGGCCTAGATGTATGATGAGGGTGACACCCCAAGATGGCCTATAATATTTTCAAGGCCGATGAAAATGATGGAGTATACATAATATTGAAATCAGAATCTATATCCTAATATACCTTTATAAACACATACAATTATCTCCATGTAATAGTACTCAAATATAAAAATAACAGAACCTTCCACAGTATAAAAAATGCATGAAATAACCTCTAGAAAATAAATAAATGTATAATAGGATAATAAAAATAATATAATGAAAAAATTATATGCCCAACCAAAAATGAGGTCTCAAATTTATAACTAGTGGGAATGGGGAAAAATAATGAGATTCCATCTCATAATCTCAATGGTTGACCACCAAACACATCCAACACTACCATGTACCTCTATGCTCCTCTAAAACCATGCCCACCAAGGTCACTATTGATTTTTATGTCATATTTATAAGATAAAACATGCTTGGGTATAACCCATGGAGGGGTGAGTATATGCATACCAAGTAGGATACCTCGAAAACCAAGAGGGAAAAAAATAATAAATCATAGCCAAATCGACCCATAAAGAAATATGTGAATGAAATCCAAAAAATATGTCTGGTCCATAAGAAACCAGAAGGAAGATAGAAATTGTATCAACGTCTACATCTATAAAAAATAATGAAAAGGTATCCTAGATTTCCAAAAGGTCTACCCCTAATGCCAAACACCATGTGAACCCTTGCCCAAAACATATTTGAGGGCTTGCACCTGGTCAGTTCAATAAACAGTCAAGGGAGAAACTATCTTCAATGGAGGGCCCACTACCAATAGGTGCCTAAGGATAAGGGAGTACCACTCTGTAGATAGAGTACATGTTACCAGTTGTAGTGTAAGGTAGAATTGAATCTACCTATTTAAATAGTTTGTGGGACCAGTTTCCTCATTGGATAGGGGAGTACCAACAATGGAATATCTATAATGATCAAATTGTCCTCATAACTAGAAGAAAATTTCCCCTCATCACACCTCATGTCATATATCTAATACCAAAACGAAGTCCATAATTTCATCCCACAAGGAAAACTATTATGGATCAGCTACTTCTGAACTCAAATATGCGTACTGAAGTAGAAGATACACATGGTTTATGTTCCATGAGAATATACAAGGTGTGTAAATGTAGTAACACAATGTGTATTAGATATATGTGTATAACCATATCATATGGACCATTCCTATGTAATTTTTATTTTCCCATATATTGTGGGAATTATCATGTACTATGGCCATGTTCATGCACTCTATCAATGTCCGAGTAATCTGGTTGTGCATGTGTGCTCTGGTCATGCCTCTGTACTCTAGTCATGCTTGTGCCCATATACCTGGATGTTCACATTCCAATATATTTCAAGCATACATTTTGGGTATCCATATTTACCTCAAAAGTAATATGGATATTCCACCTATCGTGTGATGTAAAATTCTATGTAAAACCCTAGATTCCATAACAAGGGTACACATGGTGTGGGATCATCTGATCTACACGCCGTATAACTGAGAATTTTCTATAATTATGAAGTCTTCATGAGGATTCCATATCATACACATACAATACTAATTTTCCACTAAATATATACCTGAATCATGGGTTAAATCCTATGAACATTGATTCTCAGTCACTATTTGGTAGAAAT
Organism: Viscum album; assembly: GCA_963277665.1. Taxonomy (NCBI): domain Eukaryota; kingdom Viridiplantae; phylum Streptophyta; class Magnoliopsida; order Santalales; family Viscaceae; genus Viscum; species Viscum album. The sequence goes on from OY728132.1 coordinate 472,998,575, forward strand.
CGAGACTCCATTCGGTCGAGGGGTAGTTCCTACACCTCCCATCACTATTCGGGGGTCCATATCCATGATTACATTACCTAAATCCGAAAATACACATTGATCCATCTTCCAAACAAAAATACATATTTCATTCATGTATCACATAAGAGTCTAAGTGCTTAATTGTGCTCAAATTTTCCCATGTATTGTTGAATCATGAAACTATGGGACAATTATAAAGAATGTGAATCATATTGTTGGGAAAAGAAAAATAACAAAGTAAAACCCCTTTTAGTAGATATGATCTAGGAAAAATATTATATAATTTGAAAATAAGGGAGAAATAAATTGAAAAAAATTAATAATTTTGTTTATGAACACTAAATTACTCTGATATCATGTGAAGAATAGGAATTGGAAAAAATAAACATACATATAATCCAAGAGCATCAATTTAACAAAATAGAGTGAAAAATAAAAAAAATAACACATCCTACCTCTAGATAGGCTAGATCATTGTTGAATAATGTGTTTCATAGAAAAAAAAGGTGATTCCACTGATTTCTTTGTTTATCACATGATTCTTGTTGATTATCCATTATTGAACCACATTATTGAGCCACCAATATAAAAACCATGATCTTTATTTCAAATATATACTTTTTTTATTACATTAAATTACACTTAATAAAACCCATAATATAGTGAGGTATATTTTCTTTGTGAATTAGGTAAATTACATTTCAACTTAAAACATGAAAATTAATATCCATAGTGAAAAATTCTTTAACATTATAACAATGTTCCTTCATAGTTAACATTGCATGGGATTACGTGATGACATTCCTAAGAAATGGGTGACCTATAAACAACATTAAGGAATTAAAAAAGACATAAAATAAGGATGAAAATATATGTTATACAATAGGCATACAAATGAAGAATAAAAGAACATAAATAATAAGGCATGATATAGCATGATAATCATAACATGGAAAATGTAGAAACAACATAAAACACTTCATCATAATTAAAAAAAGTTTAAACCACCAAGAACCCATTATTGTATGATTCCAATAAAAGAATCAGGTAAACCCATGTCACAACATGACCTATAATGATAATAAACATTACCCAATGGATTGGAGTGCTATCAAGGAACACCCTTCATAATCATTTCATTCTCATGATTAAGTGTACCCCATAGATCATATAACATGGATTAATTAAAAATAATTATTTTTTGCAATGATCAAATAATGAGGAATATATACATATATATCCCTAATAAATGATTATATTTTCATAAAGGTGAATACCCTTGATAGAGAATTAAGTATGGTATTCAATAGATAATTATTTTGGCATGGAAAATTGTGGTGCTTTTTGACAACCTAACAATGTCATATAGAAATTAATAAAAATGGTCTCATGAGTGTTAAAGTAGATATAAAAATATAAAAATGGAATGGAATATAAGGGGGATATTTCAGAACATATCCCAATATAGGAAAAAAGGAAATTAGAAGGCATAAAATAATACAAATTATTGAAAAAAGAGGAGGGTGGAAGATTCCATATAGAATTTCATTATAGTAATGGTTGAACATAAGGATTCACAATAGTGATATATGGGAGTGAAAGGGGATCCAATAATTTAAAAACCTAATGGAATGTAAGGTGAATAGGTAAGAGTTTATCCTAACTTATGTAAAGTTAAATTGAAAATGAATATTATAAATGAAATTCATGATAAAAAGAGGAGAGAATGAATCCCTTATTTGAATGTGTGACTCCAAAGGCTTGGGAGAGGATTATTAGAAACATGGTGGAACATTAGTAGGACTCTAGGGAGAATAGGTCTGAGTGAAGATTTTCTTCAAGTAGAATGAGTGAAGATAAATAGCATGGATTGGTTTTTATAGGAAAAAAACATTTTTATTTTTTTATTTTTGTTTTGGACACTACATAATAAAATATTGAAAACCAAAAACCATCCTATGGGTTTTCCCATGGTCTATTCCAAAGGGGAGTGGTTTAATTTTTTTTGATACGACCAATGTTCAATGATAATAAAATAAGGCCCTTTCTTCTGTGAAGGTGAGGCACACTCTCAAAGAAATGATTTTAAAATCGTAAAATATATTATAATTCTTGGATGATTAATTAAGGATTTATAATATAAATGAAATAATCATAAAATTTCAGTATCCTATAGGTATAGAATATATTTAGATGACTATTAATTTTAATAGTATATATTACATCTCTATTGGGCAATTATGATTTAATAAAACACACTGTATATTTATACAGTATTTAATTTTTACCCAAAAATCTGACTGACTGAAAAAATAATGAAAAATTAAAAATTATATAATTTTGAAACCACGATTTAAAAAATAATACTCATTTTATCTAACTAATTTTAAAAATATGTGAATTTTAACATTTTAAAAAATTACCGATATTTTTTTGGAAATTAAGAGGTTTTGACAATTAAAAGTTTTTGAAACCCATATAAGAAGTTCATTTTACAATATAAAACTATAATATCATTTATATTTGATAGATATTATTGAATAATAATATTACATTAAAATATTATTTATTATAAAAATCCATTAATTCATAAATTCATTAATTGAATTTGAATATTATCCAAAAATACAGTTTGTGATTTAAAAATCATTTACAAAGTAATAATAATATGATGAAGATATATATATAATTTAAAAACAATAAGTTATATAATTATATTATGACAGTCTTGATACTTGTCCATTTAATACACCAGCATAATCCTTAAGTGTATGGTGTGTGATGGTGCGACATTCATGGGGTTGTTCGGTGAACATGGTTTGGGTCATGATCTCGCGGAGATCTAACTTCTCCAATTAAAGAATTCACTCATCATTATGTTGTTGGATATTAGCATAGTATTTTCATGGAAAAATCTACAAAATTATACCCCCGTGGAAGCTCTGATAAATGGGATTCATAGGGTATGATCCTAGTGGTTGAGGTCATCACTACCTTTTTCTATGCTAATTGGATTTTCAAAAACCTATATCTATAATAGTCCTGTGATCACTATTCAATGACTATATTATCAATGGTAAAGAAGCATAAAGTTTATTTAAATCTAATTTAATTTAAAAAAGATCATATACATTCTCTATAATTTTTTTAAAAAGTGGAATTTTATTCATAACAGTGCGGGTCCTTAAATTCCCCCCCCCCCTTGAGAAATTTATCCATTAAAATTTTCATTTCACCCCCCTTAAAATAGATTAGGGTATTTATATATTATGACATATTCTATTTTTAACAACCAAGTTATTTGTTTAATAATTTTAAATAAATAAAAATTATGTTTTTTAATTAAAAATAATAATTATAAATAATTATAGTTTATGTATTTCAAATTAATTCATGTTCTAAAAAAGATATTTTATAGTATTATGTTAGTCTTACATAATATTTTAATATGAATATAATGTTTATTATTTTTATGAAATTAATTTTTATTAATAGATTATTTAATTGAATATAATATATATATTGAATATTATAATTATTTTGGAAAAAATAATTATGTTAAGAATATATTTACTATTTATATGAAACCCCATGATTTAATGGTATATTTCTTCACAAATAATTTTAATTCATCAGATATATTATATGAAAAGAACAATGAGTCTTTATGAAACAACACTTTTTTATAGTTTTAAAGTAACCATGAAACAAAAAATTTCTACATCTGTGATTTGAATTTTGAAAAACGGGCATACAACATTGCAATCAGTATATTTTCAATGTCTAATTAGTTAAACCTAATTTTTTTGTGAATAATAACTTAAACCTTATGAATTGTAATGTACCCTTATGAATAGTAATGTTACTCTTATGAATTTTATCTTCACCCTTATGAATTGTTACTTAATGTAAGAAATTATAAATTAAATTTAGGCATCTTATAAATGAGAGTGGATCATTTAAAAATAAATCATAATTTGTTGGTATTTTTTGGAGAAGTAAATGATTATTTTCAATTTTATTTTAATAAATATATTTAAAATAAAATTAATTTTCCAAATTTTTTTTCCAAAATAAATTTTATTTTCTATTATTTTTGGGTAATTTTATTGAAGTCATTAGATTTTTTGAAAGTATTATAAAATCGGTTTTAAAATTAAAATATGAATTTTGGAAGAAACTACTTATTTTATTTAAAAATTAAATTTAACATATTTATAAAATTATTTTGGTAAAACTGAGTCCATTTTTCAATTATACACTTCAAAAAATGTATAGGGTAAATTACATGGATTTTACTAAAATACTTGAAATTTTTTATGAATAGATAAATGTAATAATTTACAAAATATGCTAGATAAATGAATTTCTACATCATGAATGAGTCATGAATGATTTAAATAGACCTTGTTTTGAAATAAAATACACTTATTACAATTTTTAGTCATATGAATGATGAATACTCATAGTATTGAACTAAATTAGTAAAATAATGATTAAAATAATGGAAAACCCCTCCTCTCATCCACTACAAAGATCACCCCTCAATCCATATTATCGTCACAAAATTAAGTCTTGAATATTCTCATTGTTCTTCAAAAATACTCTTCCCTAGTCCCTCCCCACCTCTAGGATCCCCTTTTCTTAACAAAAGTCCAAAACCCATCTATTAAGGAGGTTATAATGAAGGATATTTCAAGAGGTAAACCCTCTCACATTTCCATTTAATTTCATTTTCAATTTCGTTAATATTCCTATATTATCTTCACATAAAATGTCCAAATTATCATGATAAATCAATTATAAAATATATAATAGAATTATATATTGTTAATGTAATATGAATCATCAATACCCTTACTCTCTCTTTTATTTTAAAAACCAAATTACTATCTTAGAGGTTCCAATTTAAAAACATCATGGACGATGAACCTTCGTTCATCATTTTATCCTCCATTAAAGGTCAATAAATATTTTTTATGGTTGAAACAGATTATAATATCTTTATTTCACCTTATTTAATGATTTTGGAAACATCATCTATACATGATACTAAATAATATAACAAAACACGTTTGTTGTGATCGAAATACCACCAAAAAAATCTAAACTATTATCCCTAAATGACTTATGTCATGATTCATCCTCATACAATGTAACTGAATGATATATATATATATATACATCTCTATATTTAATAATAATATAAAAATTAAATCTGGGAGAATTATATACATTCCACACGAACTTATATACTTTTGATCAAGTGAACTAACAAGGAATATCTTGAAACAAATGCTCTAGAACAAAAAAATTTATTATTATAACCTATCAAAAGGCCATAAAATAACTTAATAAAATTATAATAAAATATATACATGTATAATATATTATGAATTAAATTATTAATGAATATAATTTCATATTTCAGGATGTTAAGGTCAATTGTAGAACACATACAGACATAAGGTAAGGGTTTTCTCATCCCTCTTACATTTCTAAGAGATATTCCTTATTCAAAAATATTTCTTAGGTATTGTGTATGTACACTTACAATTAATTTATTAAATCATGAATATATTTATTTTATAGGTATTAAATGTTTCATTTTATTATTATTAACTTTTAATCATTTGATTTGATTGATTATAAAGTGATAAGGGGTTTCACCCAATCATTCATTTGTTCCTTTGAGTTATTCCTTAACTATCCATACCCAAATGTAATGATTATTTATTTTTGGGTAAAAATAATATATTTTGCCTTTATGTTCCAAAATAATATATTCATATCATTTCATATATCATTTATGGGAATTATATGTTTTAAAATAGTTCCCATCTTAATACATCTCGATAAAACAAACTAAATCAAGGGAACATCTCATATTTAATGGAACTTCTCGATTTCTTACCCATTTTCATGTTCACTAAATAATATATTTTAATACAGAATTTTTTTAAATCACATAATTTATTCTGAAAAAATATCATGGATCATTTTTGGTTTCATGAATTAAAACAAGGCATTCTGCTTTAAAATATATTTAATATTTTCATGAAACCACACTAAAATTTTTTATTTACAAAGCTTCATTAAGAACCCGTTTTACATGATTTCACTTCAGTTGGAGAAAATTTATTCCTTAAATATATTTTCAATATAATTTCATTTTCATTTCTGGGATAGAAATGTTTACAGTTTGATTTTACAACAAAAAAATGGGGTTCTAAAAGAAATTTGTTTCCATGATAAAAGGGGTTTTTTCTCATTTCAGTTTTAATTTTATATGATTTACGACTTGTTCACCAGTTATTTATTTCGTGTGGTGTGTGTAATTTATATTGATATATCAAATCATGATTCTTATTATTCTTATGATATTATATGGAATTAAGAATTTATTTTTTCAAAGTCGTATGAGATAGTTTGGAATGTTTAATGATCATTTTCCTCAAGAGTTTATTAATGATTTAATTAGAGATTTTTAATATATGTCTATGATTCAAATATTTAAAAGTGGTATAGAATAATTAAATAAAAATATATTTTTTATTATAAAATTGAAGAAATCATTGGACTTAACAAGTTATGAGTGGGGCCCATTATAGCCCCTCAATGCATTAGTAGGTCTCATGGGACAAAAAAATGCATTTTGGTCGTGGAATTACCCTAGTATTTTTAGAAGTCTTGGTCAAGGCCTTGATGATAGGATTATAATGTATGAAATATGAATTACCTCATTATTATATTAGTAATAGATAAATTTTGTCATTATTCAACTAGTAGAATATTTAGGGTGATGTTTCATGTGATTATTTGTATGGAATTATTCTTTTAATTTTTATTTATTCCATATTATGCTCAAGATTAAATTTTAGTGGAATGAGTTATTAAAATTTTCTCTTTTTTTTTGAAAAAAATATATTTTACCACTTACCCTTTTTGAGAATATGAGCTCACCCATTTCAAATGATCCTTTTCCCCATATTATGATGAAGAAAACATTGAATATGTTTTGTATGTTGTAGTTTATTTCATATCGTGTCCTGTTTTATTTTATTTTTTTACTATATTATGGGTATCAGGTCTATAATATGTTCTTCCAAGACACCTAATCTCATCAGTACTTCTATATTTGATTATCTATAACCATGAAAATGAATTAAAATAATGCACCATCTTCAAGCTTCTTGGGTAGGGGTGTTAGAGTTGGTATCAAATAAAGTTTAACAGGAACCCTAGAAAGTAGACTTAGAAACATAGGTTAGGTAACATAACACTATGATTGAATTTTAGTCTAATAATAGAAGAACATCCAATAATCTTTGTAATTTATATATTATGAGGATTTCCCTAGTAAATACATCTTTGTCGGGATACTATATATGGATGTGATTTAGGAAAACATATTCCTAGGGGTAACAAATCTGACAATGTGTTCCAAAAATGACTTAGTGTAATAATGTATATGACAATGGGCCTTACTAAGCACCAGGTTTGACACCCCCAGGGGATATTATTAGTATAATTCACAGTTTTCTTATATACCACTATTAATTATTTATGCTTCCCATGTAACCAAAGTTTATTGTTCTACGATTTATGATGCATAAATTTATGTCATGTGCTATACCATGATTAGAGTTATATAATGTTCATAATTTTATAAGCTAATATAGTATATGAAATTTTTTATAAATGGTTCTAATTATAAGGAATAAGAACTCCACCATTTTACATGATGAAAAATTTAAGAGGTATCATATCTTTCTTGGCCATAGGCCAAAATTTTGAAGGGACATAGATTCCATGGTATCCTAAGCATATGAGTAAATAATATAATTTGTTAATTGGATATTTAAATAATACATTGAGTCATATGGAATTCAATGGAAACAAGAGAAGGAAAGGGTGGAAGAAAAAAATACGGATCATGAGAAGAAGGGAATAAAGTTTTTTCCCACATGTGATAATATTGGAATGAATCCCTATAGAAAATGATATATGGGAATATGATTTTATTATATGTGTGGATAAAAAGGACATGAAGTTATTTATTGTAAGGGTAAGAAAATGGTTTCCAATTTACAATGTTTAAACTATTAGGATATGTGATCCTATGCAAATCAATGTCTCAAGAATCAGAGAAATATACCCCGAATTATTCTATTTGATTATGATCAAGTTATTTTACTTCCATAGATGAAGAGGAATATTTAATATATATATTCATGAATTTTGTAATTTGAATATTTTATCTTCAACATACTGGTTATATGAATTATGTAATATATGATGATTTCATAATAATACTTCTTCATTGAGAATTTGAGACTATATATTGAATTTTACCAAGAAAAAATATTTAGTAGAATGTCAATTTTTTTGGAAAAGAACGATTATGGGAAAATAAATACCTTAATATATTAATTATGTTGAGATAATGATGAAGAAATTATTTACGTTGATATCTACAGACTACCTTGGAACAGATTATTGTCCGGTTGACTAGTGGTCAATGCTATCATCACTGGAGTTTAAAACACTTTTGGATTTAAGGAATATATCTAATAACATTTATCTTAAAAAAGGAATATAGAAGAATTCATGTATCTAATAAGGTTTTATGTTAATTTGAGTTATTAGCTTATTTAAAAATGATACATGAAGAAGTTACTCATGTATTTCAATTGTGAAAATTTCAAGATGCTTCATTGATACATTCAACTTGGATATTTAGTGACCTTCTTTCTAAAGTGTTGTATCTTAATATTTTGGAAGTTTCAAAAATTCATAAATGTATAAAGGTGATAATTGTATGAGTGTTTTGTGGCTAATTTATTACTTCACCACATGAAGCAACATGTTCTAAGAGATGATGTATAGATAGTTCAAGGGACAATGAAAGAATAAGATTGTGGTGAAGAAATTGAAATATATAAGTTATACTTTTATCGAGTGGAATAATTACTCAAATCAAGAAAAATATTATTAAATAAAATAATTTCTTATTATTATAATATTTGATAATATCAATGATTTTTTACTATAGTTTATTGTTATTTTGTAATCAACATTCATATGAACATATTCTCTATCACTTTCCATTAGAGCATAATAGCTTGATTTTTCTTTCATGTCTTGGTTTTTACATCGAACTAATATCTCCCCATTTGAAAGAAATTTTTTTGGTGGTGACCAAATCATTTCCTTTAACCTCTGTTTAAGAGGATATTTTACTAACCCTATTCCCAATGTGGGTTTTCCACATGTTAATTTTCAAGAATCATTCGTTTAACATATGATGTTCGGTTTCAAATTGTGAGGACACAATTTTATTGTGGGGAGAATAATGTAACACCATAATAGCAAGTTTTATAATTTTAAATAATTTAAAATTAATTGTTTTAATTAATAATAATTATAAATTATAAGAATTTATAACATGAAAATTAAATAATTTTCTAATAAAATACAGAAAAAAAATTTATAACAGTATTTTTTAGGAAAAAGATTATTTTAATATGAATATATATATTTTATTATTTTTAAAAAATTAATTTTTATTAATTTATGATTTATATAAATTATATATATATATATATTTACTATTTTAATTATTTTTATAAATACTAAATTATGTTATGAATATACTCACTATTAATATAACACCCCAAGATTTTGTAGTATTTTTATTCATAAATAATTTCAATTAATTAGATGGATTATATGAACACAACACCAAAACAATGAAAAAACCCATTTTATTTTTATGAACTAGCCATGAATCATTTATTTATCTCTTCTATGATCTGAATTTCAAAAAAATGGACAGACACTATTGTGATCAGTATGTTATTTAGTGTCTAAAAGAATCGACTAAATTTTTTTTGTCAATAGTAACATGACCCTTATGAATAGTAAGATACCCTTATGAATAGTAATTCCACTCTCATGACTAGTAACTAGACCATTACAGATAGTAAACTCATCCATGAAAGTATAAATAAAATTTAGGCACCTTATAAATGTGAGTGAATGTTTTGAAAACAAATAATTAAGTGTTAGTATTATTGTGAGTAATAAATATTTTATTACAATTTTAAATTAATAAATGTATTTAAAATAAAATTTATTTTCATTAAAATTATTCCTAAATAAATATTTTATTTTTCTATTATTTTAGGATAAATAATAAGACCATAGTTAAATTTTAAAATTATTATAAAATCAGTTTTAAATTACAATCTGCATTTTTGACGTAAATAATGATTTAAAAAAATTAAATTTAAAATATTTCAGAAATTATTTTTGTAGAATAGATAGTTTTTATGAATTTTAGATATCAAAATAGGTTTTGGGTAAATTTTAGGGATATTTCTGAAAAACATGAATTTTTAGTGAATATTGAAATTCTATAATTTACCAAATATGATAAATAAATGAATTTCATCCTAATTCTTGAGTTATGGGTGATGGAAATTTCCATTTTCCGGAACACGCAAGCATTTTTTAATATTTTTAGTTACAAAAAATAATGACTATTCATAGTCTTGAGCCAAAATAATAAAATAATGATTAAAATAATAGAAGAACCCTCCTCTCCTCCACTATAAAGACCACCCCTCACTCTATCTTGTCTTCGCTCCACAATGCCTTCAAGAATTTCAATGTTCTAAAAAGGTACTCCTAACTAGTCCATCCCCACCTAGATGATCAGTTTTTCTTTTCGAAATACCATAACACTTTCTCTTATGGAGGTTCTCTAGGAAGATATTTCAAGAGGTAAACCCTCTCTGTTTTTCATTAAATTTTATTTTCAATTTGTTTTATATTCTTATATTATCTTCACCTAATCTATCCAAATTATCATGATAAATATAGTATAATTTAAAAAAATTAATTATATCATGTTAATAAAATATACATCATCAATCACCTTACTCTTTAACTTTTATATTAAAAAAGAAATCACCGTTTTGGAGGTGCCAATTCATAAACTACATGGATGACGAACCATCGTTCATATTTTTCTCCTTCAAGGCTGCTCAAGAAACCATTATTATTGTTGAATCAGGATTATAAAATATTTTTTATATCTTATTTAATGATTATATACACATCATTTTACTCAAAATTAAATAATATTACAAAACTAGTCCATTGTGATTGAAAAACCACAATAAATCGCTGAACGACTATCACTAAATGAATTATATAATTATTCATCCTTATAACATGTAACCAAATGATATATAAAAATTTACACATCTTTAGTTTCATTAAAAACATATAAATTCAATCCTGGATAATTACTTCCATTCCATATGAACATCTATAAATACAATCAAGCGAATCGATAATGAATATCAAGAAATGAATTCTATTGAATGACGATATTCAATATTATAACATATCAAAAGTAAAAAAATGTACGTAATAAAATTATAATAAATTATATAAATTTGTAATATATTATTAATTAAATTATTAATGGGTTTAATTTCATATTATAGGACCTTAAGGTTAAGTGTAGAACACATTCACACATATGGTAAGGGTTTTCTCATCTCACTTCAATTTTTGTGAGATATTCCTTATTCACACCTATTTATAATATATGGTTAATTTATAATTCACATTGATGTAACATATCTTTATTATATTTATATTTTTTGAATTGAATTTAACATTTTTTGAATAATAAATTTTGGGAATTTGATTCGATTCATTACAAAGTGGTAAGGGGTTCCACTCGAACCTTCTTTTTTTCCTTCGGGTTATTCCGTCACCATACTTACCCAAAAGTAATAATTATTTCCTTTTTTATAAATCTTCCATATTCTGTTTTTATGTACTGAAAACACATATCCATATCATTTCATCTTTAATTTATGGATATTCTATGTTTTATAATAGTTCCCCTGTTAATTCTTCTTGAAAAATTGGCTTAATTCAAAGGTACTTCTCGAATTCAAGTGAACTTCTTGAATTCTTTCCCCTTTTCAAGTTTACTATATAATATGTTTTAATCCATAATTATTTTTGTAAAATTTAAAATTTTAGCATGGAAAAAATATAATGGATTATTTTATGTTATATTAAAGCAACATGTCATTCTGCTTTAAAATCCCTTTAATAATGTTCTTAAACCGCACTAAATTTATTCATTCCAAAAGATTCATTAGAAATTATTTTTACAAGATTTCACTTTTGTGGAAAAAAATTTATGCCTAAAATATAATATTTATATATTTGCATTTTCATTTTTTTGATAAACATGTTCACAAAATAATTTTATTTAAAATAAAAAAATCCAAATGAATTCTTCTTTCCAAGATAAAGGGGTTTTAATAATATAACTTTTATTTTTATAATATTTTTGACTTGTCCACAACTTATTCCATACATGTGGTGTATATAATTTCCATTTATATGTCAGATCATATGACTTGTTATTCTTAAGATGTTATATGTAATTAAGTATTAATTATTTCAATGTGTTATGGGAAAATTTTGAATGTTAAATGATGATATTCCTCAAGAGTTTATCAATGATTTAATTAGAATATTTTCATCTATGAATATGATTAAAATATTTCAAACTGGTATGGGAAACATTCAGATAAAGTTATTTTTTATTAGGTATATGAGTAATTAATTAGACATAGAAATTGATTGGTGGGGCCCGCTATATCCCGTTGAAGCATCGATAGGTCTCATGAGTAAATAGAAATTTGGGATTTAGCCAATTGCTTAGCCTAGTATTTTTAGAAGTCTTGGATGAGGCTTCAATGATTGGTTTATCATATCAAGAATATGTATTCCCTCATTATGATATAAGTAATAGATAAATCATATAAGTATTTGACAAATATAATATCCGTGGTTATTATTCACATCATTATTTATATGGAATTATTAATTCAGTTTTTTTCCTATCATATTAGGATCTAGATTATGTTTTAGTGTCATGAGTTATTCACTTTACATATATTTTATGATATCAATTATTGTATCAAATACCCTTAATAATCATTTCAGATCACCCCTTTATTATGTTTCCTTCCTTAGGTTATGAAGAATAAACATTGAATAACCTTTCAAGGATGTAGTTCATTTTATACTGTATCATGTTTAATTTTGATTTTTCCAATGTATTATGTGTATCAGGACTTTAATCTGGTCTCCCAAAATTTCTAAACTAGTATTCCCTTCTGAATTTGATTGCATGTAACCTTACATTGTATTAAAATAATGCACTCGCTCCAGGATTTTAGGGTAATGGCATTACACTAGTTCCCACATTTCCTATTCAAAAATGTGGTTTCTCCATGACACTTTGACAGGGTGCATTTTCTTATTTCATAGAACACATTCACTATGATCTTTGATGTTCACCAACCACTACTCATATTAAATTTCATTCTCCAATGGTATCACATTTAGAATGAGTACATGAGAGGGGTTAGGTATTTACCTCTTCATGAGTGATAAATGGAATACATAAATAACTTGAGATAGGTTATGTGGGAGTGAAAGTCAATATGACATCACTTCTATGAGATCTATTAGAAGTTGGTTCTTATTTTGAGGTAAAAGTCTATTTTTTAATCGTTTATGGGTTTTTAAAAGAAAATATGGGAAAACTATGCATGTACCGGATTTTTTTGTTTACAAGACCTGTACTATGAGTAATCTCTATGTATGTGTTGATCGTGTAATAACCATACCTGGAATGAGGGGTTGTCAGAAAGGTTTAGAGGTTTTATGAAGTACATGTTGTGTACATCCTAGTACACACCGTTTTTTCATATCAACAAGATTTGGAATATTCGAAATCCAAATGAAATGTAAAATAACATACATGGCATGTAGTCCCATGTAAATGCTTGGTATATTATTTTTTTCATTACGTCAAGCATTAGCCTAGTTTTGAGGCAGAGGCTAGAGGGGTTTTTCTGAGTTTATGAACAAGTAGCGTTGTGAATTATTTTTTATCCAGATAGTCCATAAGAACTTACATTCAAAAATAGTTGGATCCATTACAACCCCCCTTGGTATGCTATCTATTCCCCTTGATCTGTTCTTCGGGACTTTTTTCTCAACCATGTTATTGTAATTTGAGAATTTATGATAATTTTATAGTTATACCCCATTCAAGACCAAATTAGAGTCTTGTACAGGTTGAGGATTATCATACGTGTATGAGGTAGGTGGTGTATATATTTTTTTTGTGTTTTCATAGACATTCAGGGGTAGTGTATTTTAGTTAGAAAGTGAATTATTGAGTTGAAAAATATATATTTAATTTTAATGTGATTATTTTACCATGTGGGATGTCGATGGGTATTCCCCAACCTGTTATGCTTGAGTGAGGCTGGGAGAGAGGGTGTATCTCATTGGGTAATTTTGTCTGGTTGTGCTAAATTTATTTTAAATGAATTATCTTGAATTATATTGGTTTGTTTAAATTGATTAAACTTGATTATGGATGTTAGAGGCTTTCAAGACCTTCGTTCTTCCATGTGATAGCTTATATCTAGTGCAGTACAACTGGTTAAATTGTTTTGAATATTAAAGGTATTTAATTTTGATTATATATATGTGATGTTTGAGATTATATATACTGAGTCCCTTGGGGTTGTGTTGGGCATGTCCTAGATTTTCTTGGGTAATGTTGATAACAGGATGGGCGAGGCTCAGATTTTATCAGGGGGTTTTGACCAAAGAAATGGGTGTCAAGGAAGTTGTTTTGAGGCAGTGTGACTATCTGGTTGGGCATGTACTATGATACATGTATGGAATGAAAAACAAATTTTAATAAAATGGTCTTAGAGAAATGGGGTGTCAGAGATGGTGTTTTGTGGGTTCTTATTTTAGTGATTTCCACTAACCATGATGTCCAAAAGTCACTTGTGTCATGTCCACACATGTTAAATCCATGGTGTCGTGGTTTTGGACATTCATGTTGGTAGAGGCCCCCAATAGTTTTAGTTTAGGTAATTTGTTATGGGGGTTCTTACCGTAGGAAGCCACATAGATGGTGAGGAGTCTTTGGTTGTTAGGGATGAGGCTATTGGGTTGTGGGCTAAGTCGTCCTATGATTGGGGAAAAACATCATTGTTCCTCTGGTTACTTATTTTAGGACAATCATCACTATTCCTTGGGTTATTATTTGATGAAATAAATCATTGTTTCTTTGATTTTATTTCCATGGTAATAAATGAGATTTCAAGAAAGAGTCTATAGGAATAGGTTACTTCTATTTGATAATTCATTCGGGACATCAGTACTTGAGTCATGCGGTGTCTAAATCAACATCGTGCCAAGATTCATGATTGATGTGGAACGTAAGTGTTCACCTGGTCTTTATGACTATTGGGGTACATTGGTCCTTAGGCCAAGGTCTTTCTTTTCTTCTATGATTCAGGAATATTCCAAAGAAGGGGATATGCCCTGGTAGCTTCTGAGAACAAGTGGAGGTTGTGTTTATTTATTGCATCATGTTATTTAATTTACATAATATGTATTTATGCTTAAACACCTATACTTTGTACACACCAATGGGTGGTATCCAGATCTGATTCATCTCACACCCTACACAGGCCATACGGGATATGTGTAGACATTACGATTTTATATACACGTAAAATATTGGATTCATGATTTGGATCATAGTACAGTTTGGAATGGAGATTGGAATGGACATTGAAGTCATGACTATCTATTGTTTTACTTTTTATTATCTTTATTTTCTCTATCATCATTCTTACATTATATGTCACTATTGTGGTTAGCCATGGGTTCCCATTTTTATTTACATGTATTAACTACTATGGATGAATGCTTTGTTTTTATAAGTGCTACATGTGATTGATGGAATTCTATTCTTTTTACTTTCTAATACAGATGTATCTATATTTCTTCCACTTTTTATTGATATTGAATATGCTTCCACTATGCGGGTCTGGTTTGAGTCTACTGAGTTATTTATTTTAAACTGCATTTTATGCTATTATACATGGGAAAATACCTTTATCTTCCATTGATAGAATATAAACTCCCCACAATACATTTTTACACCATCGATGATAGTCCTCATCCTTTGGTGTTTGGGGAGGTGTGCCTAAGGTTAGTAACACCCAGTCTGATAGCACTGTTTAAGTGGGTTTTTGGATCTGGAAAATTACAATGGTGTATAATATGATTTTATTTTACCTATTTTCATTTTATTAATATTTAGGATATGGTATATTGGAGATAGTTTATAATTAGAACTAGTTTTCTTGATTGTGCATGGGTGCCTGGAGCCCCAAGTACGAGGGATGAACAAAGTTTCCTTGTGTGGGTTTTGCTATTTTACTTTCTCTCTAGTTATAGATTATATGACTTACACTTTGGTTGGGCAATTATTATGTTATGATTATTGGTTCTGAAATGAGACCCTAGTCCCATTGTGGTAAGGAAGAAACTGGACCCTGTCCTGGTAAGGCAAGGCATGGTTTTTTGGATTTTGGTAGGAAAATTATTAGGGTATTTAAATTTCATATATGCATGTTTTATTTCTGAACTGATAATACCACATTATATATATCATAATTCCATGAGAAAAAAAGTGAAATTCATGATAGAATTATTGTTTTATGAAATGTGATCTACCATGTTTATATATTTTTAGAAATACATGTGGTGGTGGATTTGTGCCTATCTCTTATACGAACAGACACATACTATTGTTTTGGAGATTTTGATCACCAGGAATGAGTGTCTATGTCATTAGGTTGAGGCAATTTTGGTTTCCAAGATAGGAATAGCCCATGGTTATTTTGATACATGGATCTACTAAGGGAGGGTAAAGAGGCTACGAGGCATGGATTCCATGGGCTTGGTCGTGGGGGTGGAGTGTAAGAGTTTTAGTAATGTGCTAACTCGTTAATATTTTCCATGTGTCTTTTATATAAATTTTTATATATGTTGTTTGTCTTAAAATTTAGGGTATTCAACAGGTTCCTTCTAGACGGATCAGATGAAGTGTCAAGCCGGTGATGGTTCATTGTTGTAGGAGTACAATCAGGTTTATAACCTCGATATTTAGGCAGAGCATGAGTCCTAGGTACATGATAATGGACAAGACTCGGTTTACGATCCAATGCGGACAGGGATGCAAGTAGGTTTGATAAAATTCAAACTGTTGCTTGACGAGCAACTCTGAACTTGGCTAGCATGTTTTTTTTTCAGGGGATCGACAAAGGTTTTTAGGGAAAAGACTCCTCGATGGCATACCTTAATTAGGAGTTCTAGTCGTATCACACCCTAATTTTTTACGGTTAGGGTGGTCCATAGGTATTTGAGAACTGGATAGGGATAATAAAGATAATCTTTGAGAATCATGAGCAACCTCTAGGGTGGATGGTTATGCTAGAAACATATATGATCAAAGGGATGGAAAAGTTCTTGTGGGATGTACAGGTACAAGCTCACAGACATGAAGGACCGACCTAGAATGACATCGAAGATAGATTCATTAAGAGATTTTCCGGGAGGCATTAAGGGAAGAGATAGCTTGGGAGTTCTTGAGACTTCAGTAGGGTGACATATCTATCATGGACTATGTAGGAAAATTCACTGTGCTATCTTTTTTCACACTTGGTATGATATGCGATGATACCTTGAGGGTGAGGTGCTTTGATGATTACTAATGGAATGCCATACAGGTGCAGGTAAACATCTATAGGTTGGCCTTATTCTCAGAGGTGGTGAATCAGGTGCTCATAGTTGATGAAAACTCGATGTACATGTCTCACTTGGGTAGGGTGTTGACTTCAGCTGATGGTTCATATAGTAGGAAACAAGGGCGGGATGAGATCCATCATGGTGGTTAGGCCAAGGAATCTTCCAGAACACCTCATGGTAGTTCAACATTGGTTTTATTTCGTTGTGGGAAACCAAGTAATGTCTGGACTTATGGAAATTGGATTCCAAAGGAGTGATGGGAATGTTGAAAGGTATATAATATTGAGAGGTTTTGTAGGATTCCTTCTCAGACAACTTGAAGATAGGGAACCAAGCAAGAGAATTCTTCAATGGTTGGATGTGGGTCAGTACCAGGTGATGTAGCTGAGGTTTACCTTTATGCAATGGATGTGGCAGAGATAGTGGGACAAGATATGGGGTTAGTGGACAATAAATGGTGTAGCGCTATAGGTAGGTTAGGATACTAGTATACTTGTGTCAGGCTAATTACATGCCGTGGAGCTGCCAATGGCTGAGAATGTTAGTGTACCAATTATAGTTATAGGAACGCTGTGGGGGTGGCTATGATGTTATATTAATTTTTTTTCATGGCCTATTCAGGTATGTATTTTTTGAGTGCATGAGGTGAAGATGATATATATGGGAATACCAGACACTAGTTCATAGGTTAGAACCATCTCTGGGCGTGATTATATATTTATGAGGTTCATGGTATCAAGGGAATCCTTGGATGTGGGTTACTTCATGTGCTTAGTCATTAGTAGAATCCTTGGTTGTGGGTTACATGAGCTTCTTAGGAATCGAAGAATCCATGGGATGCAGGTTACATGAGGCGCCTTTAGAATCATAAAATCAATAAGAAGGGTTTTTTGAGGTGCGGCACATAGAGTTTCTTTGAAAATACAAGGGATGTAGGACCTCGTTGTGTCATGGATGCCATTGCATTGAGGTGGGGACTGATATAGGGTGTGATATTTTTGTTTGTTGGACGTGACACAAGAGCTCCTGAGGAGGTACATGGGTGATGAAAAATCATGGGAGGACCACAAGACCAGGAAAATAGGTCAATGGACATCTGGGATGGTATTTTTGTGGAGTGTTACATCACCACCCTTGGTTGGGAAATTAAATAATAAATTGCATTAAAGGGGGAAGTTTGTAAGTACCTGTTTCTTCTTTTGATGTACCTATCTCTTTGTTTTTTGTTTCTGGGTTGTTTTTGGAGAAAAAATGAAAACTGGGAAAGTACTAGAATTTTTGGATTACACGCCTTGTACTCTGAGTACACATTGAGTATGTCTTGTTCGTGTAATTTCCATACATGACAAGTGGGGTTGTTGTAATGGGAGAGAGGTTTTACCATGCACATTCCATGTACATACTAGTACATGCTGTGTAGTCAAGTCGGAAAGACTAACAAAAATTCAGCAACCAAATGAATAGTAAATGAACATGCACAGTATATTGTCCCCATTATACATCGTGTTTTTTCATCAAATCCAGTATTAGACTCGTTTTGAGGCAGAGGGGTTCATCCAGGTTCATTAACAAGCAACATTGTGACTCGTTTTTACTTGCGATCGTCCATACGAACTCTGATTCCATCATCGTAAGATCTATTTGTACCCCCTGTACATTTTTGTGATTCCACCTTAATCATTCTTCATGATTTCATTTCTTTACCATGTTATAGGTGTTTGAATATTTATGATCATTATGTAAATATACCTCATTCTAGAAAAAATTTACGGCGGGTACTTGGTGAGGATTATTGGACCGTTACAAGGAAGGTGGTGCATACAATGTTTTTTGTTTTCATGGAAATTTGGGGGATGTTTCTTTTAACATAATGAGGGGTTTTTGCGGAGAACACTATTTTTTTAATTTTAATTTTATTGTTATAACTTGTGGATGTTGTTGGGTATTCTCTTACCTATTATTCTTGAGTGATGCTGTGCGGGAGTCTGTTTAAAATTGGGTAATCCAGGGGTTCTAAAGTGGTTCTATATGATTTACCATGATTTATATTGGTATGTATATACTGTTTAAGCTTGATTAAGCTTGTGAGAGGCATTCAAGACCTCAACTCATTTATGTGATAGCTCTTAGATATTGCAACACCACTGGTTATATTGGTTTTCCTGTTTAAAGTGTTTAATTGTCATTTTATATAAGTGATATTTTAGATTACAAATACTAATACCATTGGTTTTGTGTTGTGTGTGTCCTTGATTTTCATGGGTGATGTTGATCGTAGGTTGGGTGAGACCCAGATTTTGTTGGGGGGTTTTGACCACTGAATTAGGCAACATGGACATCGGATTGAGGCAGTGTGACGGTCAGTTTGGGAATTTCCAGGGATACATGGATTGCATTGCCAGTGGATTTCAGCAACATGGTCATAGGGACATGTTGTGTCAGAGATGTTGGGGCTAGGGTTTTTATATTGTTGATTACCACTCACCCGTGATTGCCAAAACCTTATTGAGTCATGTGGACATAAGTTGACATCATGATGAGGTGGTTTTGACCATTCAAATGGTTATAGTCCCTCGATAGTTTCTATTTTGGTAGTACTATTTTAGGGGTGATTTTTGTAGGAAGGCACATGGAAGGTGAGGAGCCTTCAGTTGGAAGCAATAAGGCTACCGGGATATGAACTGAGGATCACCATGATTGAGGGAATACATCACTATTACTATGGATACTTATTTGAGGATAGACAATGTTGTTCCTACATTTACTATTTTAGGACACACATCATTATTCCTTTTGTTTTCGTGCCATGGGATGACGTGAGATTTTGATTATGGGTCTGTGGGACCAGGTTAATTTTGTTTTAGTGTGCCTTTGGGACATAGGTACTTGAGGCACAAGGTGTCAGGAGGCACGTGGTGTTGGGCTATATGATTGAGGTGGAACATGATGGTTCACCTAGGATTTGTGACTGTAGGGGTAACATGGACCATGGGCCATGGACATTCATTACTATGTAGATTATGGAATTGGAAAATGAAACTAACAGAACCTAGTGGCTGCTGATCCCCAGTGGAGGTTGTGTTAACTAATTGCATCATGTTGTCTACTTTATAGGAGATTCATGTCTTCTTAAGAACATATAGTAGGTATGTACCATTGGGTGTTATCCTAATGATATTCATTTAACACCAAACACAGGCCCTTAGGGATACGTGTAGACTTTATGGAATTACATATAGGTAAAGGATCATCTTTATAATATGGATTGTAGTACTGTTTGGAATGGCAATTAGAATAAAACTTAAGGTCATTTCTATCTACTGATTTACTTTTTTTAAGATTTACTTCCTATATCAGCATGATTAATTATATATCGCTATTGTGGTTAGCCACGAGTGTCCTTTGTTATTTAAATGCATGACCTACTATGGATGCATGCTTGTTTATTTTGGTGTCTAGAAGTGACTGATGGTTTTATGTTCTATTTAATTTCTTGTGTAATTTGTTCTTTATTTATTCAATTTTTTATTGATATTGAATGTGCCTTCACTATGGGGGTTTGGTTCATGTCTTCTTTGTCATTTTTCCACTACATTTTATGTTATTATACATAGAAATGTACATTTTTCTTCCTTTGAGATGGTATATCATCCCCACTATACATGTTTACACCCTCCCTTCAAGTCAGTGTCCTTTGGAATTCTGGGAGGTGAGCCTAAGGTCTGTTACACCTGACCCGATATCACTATTTAGGTGGCTCTTAGGGTGGCTCTCCGTGTTTGGGATGTTACACAATCCAAGATCTCAAAGGGGTCAATGTGTCTTGGACAAAAATATCCCTTCTTCCAAAATATCATTACATTTTTCCAGGGTGATAAGCGAAGGAATATCAGTTTTACAACATCAAACTATAGGTTTGAACGGTGATTTTCAGAAAATCACTTTTTTCAGCTCTTGGTTTCCATGAGATGATTGTAAATGGTCTTATCCATTTCCAATATTTCCTCAACAATTTCAATACCAAGAAATTTTTGTTCCCCAATATCATCCTAGTATGAATTTTTCCTCCACCAATTCCCATAAAGAGCTTAATAGGAATCAATTTTGATGCTCGAGTAGAAAATTTTGTAGTAGGAGAACTCAACCATATGGAGATGTTAGTACCATCTTCCTTTGAAGTCATTTGAGCATGCACTAATCATGTCATCATCAGAGTGGATAGTCCACTAATATTGGTCATTCGTTTGAGGATGATAATCTATAATAAAGTGCAGTTCAATGTTTAGGGAATGTTGGAGACTCTTCCCAAACATAGTGGGTAATCGTGGATATTGATCAATTACAATATATAGATATAAACCATTAATCCTTTCAACTTATTTTATGTATAACTATTCTAGTTGACCCAAGGAGAAATTATATTGAATTATAATGGAGTTTTTAGGCTTTTTGAGATGATCTAGAACAACCCAGACAACATTGTTTCCCTTAGGTGTCTTTGGATGTCTAGTGATAATGTCTATAGTTATTTTTTCCATTTTCCATGTTTGTATGGTTAATGGTTTCATTATCCAATTATAATTCTAACTTGTAACACTCATATAAAGAAATAACTTGAACTTTTCTGCATATTCAGTGACATCCATATTCATGATATCCTGCCAATAGTGCACTTGAAGATCCTGATACATCTTTTTTTCCTGGGTTAACAGAGAATGTTGAACTATGTGTATAATCCAATAGTTTTCTCTTTATGTCAGGATTTTTTAGAACACAATGTCTTGAATGAAATCTCACAATTCATTCTTCATTAACATTGTACTCTAACGATTTTCACTTTCATATAGTTTACACTATCCATTGAAGACACACATCATCTTTTTGAGCTTCCATTAACCTTCCAAGAAGAGATTGTGGAGAAGTAATTTGTGAAAGGATTGATGATGTTCCTTCCTTTATGATTCCCATGTCCATCCTCTTCAAATCTAATAAGATCATAATATTATCAATTCTATTTAATGATATAATTTATATATACTTTCTATATATATCAAATTCCATTTTGTTAGCTTTATAAGGATTACAGTGGATTGAGTAGTCATAATACTTCGTGAGATCTAACCATATTTTTCATCGCATATTAATCACTCTTTATGTGAATATATATTTATGAATTTTTTGGTCCATGTATATTTCAGTATTCCCCCAAAAAAGATAATGACACCAAATTTTCACATAATAAATCACAACTACTAACTCTAGATCACCCATGGTGTAGTTTTTCTCATGAATTTTCAATTTCCATGAGACATTGCAATGACATTGTACTTTCTCATTAACAGACATCACAATACATTCTTCAAAGCATCGTTGAAAAATATAAAGAGTTCCCCACTTGTGGGTAATGTGAGAAAGGGGGTATTTATAAAACAAATTTTCATCTCGATGAATATTTTTTCACAATCATAATTCCAATCAAACTTCACTCCATTATGAGTTAGAATGGTATGCAGGTTTCACAATCATGTGTTATTTCTCACAAATCAACAAATAATATCTAGCTAAACTAAGGAAACTATGTATATCTATCATAGTTGTTGTCCTGATCCAACCAAAACCTGATTTTATCTTTTAAGGATCCATGTATATTCCATTATTTGTGATGATATACCCCAAAAATGAGACTTTCATAAAAAACTCAATATTTATATTACTTTTCATTGAAATTCCCTTTCTCAAGGTCTTCTGCCTAGTGTTCATATAATGCACATGATCCTCCTTGGGTTCCTGTTATATCATAATATCATCTATAAAGACAACAAAATATTTTTCGAGGAAACCTATAAATACTAACTTATTCAATTACATGAATTTTTATATGGGAATAGTGGGTCCTAATGGCATCACTACAGACTCGTAGTGCCTGTACCTTAGATGAAAAGTAGTCTTGCAGATATCCACCTTCTTCAAACTAACTTGATAATAACCTGATAACATATCAACCATGGAGAAGTATTTTTCTCAACTTAGTTGATCAAACATGTCATAATATCAAGGAAAAGGATAATTTTTCATTAATGTGATGTTGTTGAGCTCATGATAATCTCAGAAAATTTGCAATGACCTATCCTTTTTTTACTAAGAGGACTGGTACACCCCTAGGAGAAGTACTTCGATATATGAATCCTTTATCCATATTTCCTTATATTTGTTTCTTTAGTTACTCAATTTCTAAAAAATCCATTATATACAGATTCTTGGATAATAGTAAAACCCTAGGTATAATGTTGATAGAAAATTCTACCACTTAGATAGTGGAAAGTCCATGAAATTCATTGGGAAACACACTAGTGGATTCCCTCATAATGGGAATGTCTTCGAGGATGGTTCTTTCCGTAGACTATATAATTTAAGCTAAATATTATCAATCATAGGGAAACATTATCATTTCTTGTGATGATGGTGCTAAACAAGACTCATCCTTTTTCTTGAACCTGTATAGAATCTATGGTTAATTCAGTATACTGAGAGTGATTTCCCTCTCACATAAATCTATGTTTTCTCGGTATAGGGAAATACAATCCATGGCCATAATTGCATCAAATTCCCCAAATGGATATATGAAATAGTTCATTGTAAAATTAATCCCAAAACATTTATAGGGTAGGAGTTAAATACATGGGTTGAAATAATTTATACATTTTTTATTTTCATTGAAATCTCTACATCCATTCTTTTTGGGGGTGTTTGGATAGTTTTAATAAATTGTAGTGATATAATGGAATTTCAGGAAGTATGGATGATAACCCTACCTTTATATTTTTTATCATGGTTATACTCTATCCTATAAAGATGCGGGGAGAAGAAATTTTAAACAATTGAACACATAAATAGAAATCCAATGAAATTATAATTATAAGATATAAGTTAAATTTATATTTTTATATTATTAGTTTCTAGGAATCAGTATATGTTATCCATGATCTACTTCATAATATTTATTATTATGGTAATTTTGGAAATATTATAAATGGTTTATAATGAGATTATGAATTTACCAAATCATATCCCCCAATAGTGTCAAACTAGGTACACAATAAGGATCTTTGTCATGTACCAGGTTTCCCTAGGTCAGGACCGAGACACCTTGTCCGAGTTGTTTCTCCACGGTACATTTATTCCATAACCACGTCAACTTGTATTATATAGAAATATATATATTTTCATGATAAACCACATACTATGTACTTACCATAATGTAGTCATGATTTCTTAAACCTAGTCTTACCCCTAAGGCATTCTGTTGAGTTCACTAATCCGAAGGATTTAGCTGTAGTTTTATAATCTCAATCCCAAAAATAACTAAACATATCATTTTATTCCTACTATAACAAACCTCCATTTTATTTCACATTTAATCATTCTCTATTACATAAAATTAGACATAATACAAACCATAATATCAATAGTTCTAGTGTATTTTGGAATTAGGTACAATACATTTTAACATAAAACATAAAAACAAACAAATTTATTGAAAAATTATTTAACATGACCTATAAATTCCATCATACTTAACACTGAATGGGATAACTTGAGGGAATACATAAGAAAATAGTGAGTTATAAATCACCATACTAGAATAAACAAGACCTAAAATGAGTAATAAACTACATGATAGACAATAAGAATATAAATGGGTCATAAAAGGAATATGAAATAAAAAGGCATGATATAGCATGATAATCATAACATGGGAAATTTGGGAACTACTTGAAACACTTCATTATACATAGATCAAGGATATAAATAAAAAACACAATGTGGAAAAAGTGTCATAATGGAATCAGGTAAAACCATTTCCTAATATGGCATATCATGATACTAAACCTTACCTAATGCATTGGAGCGCTATCAAGGTGCACCTTTTATAATAATTTCATTATCATGATTAAGTGTGTCACATAGATCATATAACATGGATTCATCCTATATCATAATTTATTCCACAATCATGAAATGTGTAATACACATAGGTTGGTCCCCAATCAATATTCATATTATCATAAATGTGAATTCCCTTGATTGATAAATGCGTATGGTATTCACTACATAATGATTTTTGAGTGGAAAATAATGGTGAAATTTTAGCAGTATAACAACATCGTATAGAAATTCATAAAAATGGTTTGATGAATGTGATAGGGAATCACATCATTTCGATATGAAATGGATATTAATATGGTATTGAATAACATATCTTAACATTGGAATAATTAATTTAGAATACATAAAAAAAGGAATTCTTGATAGAAGAGGAGGGTGAAAGATTCCATACATATTTTTTGTAGAGTAATGTTTGTATATAAGTGTTTATAATAGGGATAAATGAGAAAAATAGTAGATCCCATAATTTAAACTTTGAATGATAATTAATGGGGATATGTAAGAATGTATCCGAACTAAATAAAAGGTAAATTTTTATTTAATATCCTGAATGTAATGCTTGATAAAAAGAGGAGAGAGAAAATCCATTACATGGTCATGTGACTCCAAAGGCTTGGGAGAGGCTTCATGGGAGCATGGGGTGCCTTGGAAGGAATATAAAAAGCATAGGGAAGAGTGTGGAAGTGCTTAATGTTTTTTGAGTGAGGTGAAATGGGATCTTTTGTGAGTTAATATAGGAAAAGAAGAAGATTCCATTGTTATTTTTGTTTTGGACACTACATAATAAAATAATTAGAACCAGAATCCATCCCAAGGTTTTTACTAAAGGTGATTAGTTGAAACTATTTTATATGTCCACAGTTCGAATATAATAAAACAATTTCATTGATTTTGGGGAGTTAAGTTGAAGATTCAATGAAATGATTTTTAAATCATAAATTATATTACATGTTTGGAGGATTCATTAAGGCTTTATAAAATATATAAAATAAATGTAAAATTACATTAATTTAAATTGAATAGATATATTTGGACTATTATACCTTTTAATTTATATATAAAATAACTATTGGGGCATTATGATGTCAAAAAAACTGTATATTTATATGGTGTTTAATTTTTAACAAAAAATTTGACTGTCTTAGAAAATTAATAAAAATTCACCATCTGATTATTTAAATATGATGATTAAAAAAATAATATTTATTTTATATAAATAATTTTCTAAATATGTAAATTTTTACTTATAAAATAATAAATGACATTTATTAAAAATGAATGTTTTTTGACAAATAACTGTTTTTAAACGCATATAAAAATTACATTTGATGTTATAAAACTTTTATGATAATTTATATTAGATAAATATTATTTAATAATAAAATTAAATTAAAATATTATTTATTTCAAAAATCCATTATTTTATAAATTCATTATTTGAATTTGAATATTCACCAAAAATATAATGTGATATTTAAAATTCATTTACTAATAAATAATAATACGATGAAAATATATACATAATTATTTATAAAATAAGGTACATATTTATATTTTAGGGTCTTGATACATATCCCTTTAATATATTAGTATAATCTTTAAGAGTATTGTGTGTTATGGTGGGGATTGTCGGGGGTCATTCGGTTATCATGGTTTGGGTAGTGATCTTGATGAACTTAAACATCCCTCATAAATAGTTTTTCTCATGCTAAATTAGTTAGATATAATCTTTGTCTTGGTATATGGAAAATCTAAAAAATTATACCTCCCCCAAAAGCTCTGATAAATGGGCTTCATAGGCCCCAATCCTACTAGTTGAAGCCATCAGTTTTTTGTCTTTCCAAAAAAGATTTGTTAAA
Source organism: Viscum album (assembly GCA_963277665.1). Taxonomy (NCBI): domain Eukaryota; kingdom Viridiplantae; phylum Streptophyta; class Magnoliopsida; order Santalales; family Viscaceae; genus Viscum; species Viscum album. The sequence continues at coordinate 473,026,141 of OY728132.1, forward strand.
ACCATATATTTATACTCGTCATGTGATCACTATTCAATGAATATTTTCTCAATGGTAAAGATTCTAAATTATTATTTAAATATAATTGTATATAAAAAATTTCATGTAATTTAAACTTAATTAAGTAAAAAGGGTAAATTTATTCATAATAGTTTGGGTCATTAAAACCAACACCAAATAAGATCTCTCCCTCTTCCTCTCTAATGTCTCTGGGTTATTCATATTACCATGAATATTTTCCATTATGGCGTACTTATTGAGAGAGTTTAGTGTTATAAAATTAAATAAATTAATTTATTACTTAACATACCCTCCAACTGTCAACTTTTACCGAACACCTAATGTCGACCAACTTATGTTGCAACTTAGTAAAACCCTATGTTCCAGAAACAATCATGGTCCCATATTTCCCACACAAGGCCCCAATTCATTAAAAAAAATTATTAAAAAAACATTCAATAAAATTATTTAATATATATTAGAAATATTAATATATTTATTCTTATGTCTTATGACACCCAAAAAATAGCTCCAACATTTATGAAAAGTCCATATATATATATAGAAATATTCAAATCACTAATCAAAAAAATACATGGTTCATTTATATTTATTTCTAACTTATCTTACATTGATATAAAATTCATTTTTGGTGAGGATTATATCATTTAATCTAATAAATAAGATTTTCTTAGATGAGAATCATGTATTATATTCATTTAATATGAAATTGTATTAAATTTCTCTAAATAAAATTATGACCTGATTTAATTACATCATATCCATTAGTGTTCCAATATATATATATATATATTAACATGAATTATCACATATAATATTTTATCATAGGTTAGGATTATATCTTGTCTAAAATATTATCTATCATATCATATATGAATCATGGATTTTTGAGAAGAGAAATCTATGACTAATACATCATATAGATTATATCAACTATATTTCCATGGTACACAATAGTTGATGTTTCCAGAAAATGTGTAGGAAAATGTATATTCCAAAAAATGAGCCACATAATGGTCATGTTCACCTCATTAAATTATTTATTTATAAAAGAAAATATTATAAGGTCCAACTTTTTCAGGACCAACTCAGTTGGATGATTGAGGCCTGGAGAAGTGTATTCTTTTTAAAGAATCTAAAAAGTAATATTTTAAGTAGGATTAAATCTCAAGATATTATATTACATAGTTAAGTTATATATATGAATTATTTTAATGATTTAATGTGGAATCCATTACTTTTTCCAAATTAGGAAGGCAAAAATATATTAATGTAAATCTCTATACCCAACTCGTAGGTTATGTTACTTACTCTATTTAAAATCCAAATATATTTATACATATACAAATGAATACCATGAACACGGTACATGAAAAATATTCCTGTAAATGGATAGAATCATATGAAAATAATTATCCCATAAGAGTAAGCTTGAAGAGATATGTATCCTACACCTAATTTTCTAAATAGAGCCAAAGCTCCATGGTTAGTTAGAATTTCCACCCAAAGCCCCTCTACCCATTGTCATTTACTAAATAGTGACTTCAGTCCCACCATATTTTTAACACATAATATTTATAAACTATAACCAACTTATTGAAGGATCCAAGAACAGAAGAAGCAGAGAATGATCATGCACAACTCATCTTGTTATTGCTATCAATTATTAATATGATATTCATAAGAAAATAAATGATATGATCAATGGAATTGAATAAAATAATAGAGAAAATAGAAAAATTACAGACCCAAATCACAAGATCAACGCATATTTTTTATAATTAATTTAAGATATTAGGAAGTATTACTTTATAGATGGATAAAACAATGTATTAATGCCATTCCATCATTTCTTTACAAGAATCAATCATAGAATCCCTCTAGAAGTTATCCACATATGTTTCATGAACCTTCTAACATCACCATAGGAATCTCCTAGTTCTAGCATAGTAAATCCTAATTCTTGTATTGTTCACGTTTGATCAACAAAAGAATCACTTAAATGAAGTGTTCTCTTCAATATCTATAGTTATTAAAATGGTGGAGTGGGAGGATATATCTCTAGTTTTAGATAATTAAATTAGAGGTATCTCTCTAGGTCTTGATTGTATTATCTCTATATCTTATTTTTCACAACCAAAATGATCCGGCTCCATAAGAAAATAATATAATTGGGTTTATATACCAATAGGGTTCGAAGAAAATAATTTTACATGTTCCCTTATTATTTCATTAATGTTTGTGGAACACCATGTATAATAAAAAGACTCAGGAGTAGTCAAGCCTACTCCCATAAAATATTTATATATAAAAAAGTAAATACATAAATATAGTAGAAACATGGTATCAAAAAAGACGCATGTACATTTCACCACGTGCATCAGCATCAACCAAACAACAGCAGAAGGTTGGTGTAACAAAGGAACAAAAAGGTAAGAGTTCCATTATCACATGCTTTGATAGAGCATCAACAACTTGATTTTCCTCCCTTTAAACATGAGTGAGAACCAAAAAAATCGGCTCAACAAGCTTGAGACAATCATCCCATGCTGACATCATCTTCCATGGGACATTTTCTGAAAGCTTTCTAATAATATCAACCACCAAATTAGAGCCAGACTCCATACATAGGGTTATCTAACCATGAAAATAAGCATACCGAATAGCCTTGATCATATCCCATAACTCTGCCTCAATAGCCAAGCCATTTCCTAAAAAGTGATAAAAACAGCCTTTAAAAAAGCCCCTGCAGGTGTAGAAGAAACCACAACATCCTGAAGGCCCAGGTGCACCTGAAGACACCCCATCCACATTAACATTCAGAGACCAAGATATCGGGGGAATCAACCAAATATGTTTCATCAAAATTGTATTCTTATATCTGCCAGGAACACCCAATGTTCGAAAAATAACTAGATCGGAATGATCATTTCGCATGACTCCATTTCGATCTCGTAATGAAGAAAAAACAAAAGTATAAAGGTCACTAATACCAAAATAAATTTGTTTAATTTTTTTGTCAAAGATATGAGCATTTCAATCTCTCCGGAAAAAATAAACAACTGCTGAGATAGCAGAGAGGAGAAAATGTTTCACTTGAGAACTAAAATCCGCTCGAAAAATAGAATCCATAAGCTGTCCAAAACCCTCCAAGTTCAGATGGAATCCAAAAACACCCTGCAGATAATCCCATTAACCATATGCAGAGAAAAATGATAAAAATAAATTATCAAGAGTCTCATCAGCTGCAAGACAAATAAAACAAATAGGTTCAAGTGACAATCCAGCATGCTGTATCATCTGTTGCAGATTTAATATACACTTCCAAATCTTTCACATAAGAAAATATTGAGTCAATGGGATAAAATCAGCATGAAACATAACCAACCAAGAGGGAACAATCAAAGATTCAGTGCACATTAATCTACAATCCTCCTTTGTGCTGAAGGTTCCAGAAAGACTGGGAAACAAGATTAAAGTATCCACCGAAGAGTATTGATAACATCCCAACTCCATTTTTAGAGAATCAGAAACCAACCCCTGACACACAAAATTATTATGAAATTCAGCAATTGATAAATCCATCAATCCAGCAAGAATTTCAATATGTCCAGCAATGGAAGAAGAGAACCAAGCAGTCTTCCAGTATTTCAATGATGAATTTTGACAAATAACCCATTTAGAGGATTGTGAAAGGCTGAGGTAAGCATGCTTAATTGATGACCATATCGAGGAAGGGACATAAAGAGAGTACCCATTGAGCAGCGTGGATCCAATTCTATTACACAAAAACTCCAAATAAAAATTATTGGAAGTCATGAGTGACCAAGTAAAATTATGTAAAATTTTTAATGGGAGACTCATTAAAACTATTAAGGTCCTTAATCCCCATACCACCCATGTCAACAGGCCAAATGAAATCACTCCAAGATTCCTCTCATGAATTGAACAATTCCAAATAATGTTCCGAATGAGCCTTTTTAAATCATTAATAATGGTTCTAGGACATACGTATATGGAGAAAACATATACCCACATAGAAGATATAACAGAATTAACCAAGCATGCCCTCCCTTCCTGAGACATAGATTTACCTTTACAGGTAACCATTTGATTGAGAATTTTGAGATAGATATTTTCCAAATGACATCTTTTTACAACACCCCAGAAAAGGGGATCCACAAGATATTTAAAAGGTAGAGACCCTCTTTTAACCCCAAGCTTCCGAGAAACTTTTTTTTTCTTTGATAGGATGAACCCTTCTCCAAAAAATAGAGAGGATTTCTCCCAACTGATAACTTCACCAGAAACAAGCTCAGAATGTTCAAAAGCTACCTTAATATAATGAATAGTTACCCAATGTATATATTATTGTTATTATTTATTTATTTATATGCACTAAATCATGAATTAAATTAAATATTATTTATTCAAATAATATTAAATGTATATATTATTTATCACTGGACTTTTAAACTTGGTCCTCCATTCCATCTCAATATTTATATGTACATGAATAAAGAATCTTTATTTAATGAGTCAAAATCACTTCATTATTTAACAATAGAAAAATAAATATTATACTCAATAAATTTAAAGTAAATTTTTATTAAATATTACACTCACATAATATTATATATAATAATTGGTAATAAAATATATGAAATAAAATACACAAGAATAATTACTAAACTACAAGCAAGAATAATATTTATTCAACTTGTATAATAATGAATAATAATATATTCTTTACCTGAGTTTCTCGATACACATTATGTGTGAACCTCTAGGCCTCTTTCTTAGTGGCATTAGGCGAAGAAACCCAAAACCAATGGTTTTCATCAAGAAACAAACCAATCCACCTATAGAGAAATAATTTAATTTCTAAACAGCATAATAATTCATATGTAATACTACTATGTAATATATTATCTTTATCATGATATACCTAATCATGCGGTTGGCATGCCGGTACCATCATGCTATATGCTCAATGTATATTTCCTTAACATTCTAGAAATCAAACATCACTATAGAACACAATGGTTATGGATGTATTTAGGTTAAATTATTTCCATTAAAGTACATGCGATATCACATTCCATTCAAAAAGTAGTATGTAAAAATCCGTTATCTCATTGTTCATTAATGAAATATGACATGTGTCACACCCGACATATCCAACCTCACTACGAACATATGTAATCATCTTTTTCACCAATAAATCAAATTACGAGACATATAATACTCATTATTAATAATATCAACTTCTACGGTTCAATACACATGTCCAAAATTAATAACATTCAATGTCACAAATAAATGTAGATTTCCTAATATCGGGTCTCATTATCATAATATCTTATATTGGATATTACCAAGGTTGAAACGATGAGAAGGTTACTCAATATACTATGAGTATCCACCCCTGATATTATATATCATTTTTCCTTAAAATTATTTTATCTAGATATAAAACATATATTTATGGATTTTTTTATGGCACTTATGGTTTTTCATCATAGTGGTGAACTGCTATAACATTTCAATAAAACTGCTACTCTCGAGGAATTATCACATAAAATGTTATGAATAATTATAATAATGATGTGATAATAGGTTATTAATATTTAAAATTTAATAGATGTTATCATAAAGTACATAGAATTAGGTTCTAGTGCCCCATTTCCAACAGACTCCCAAATTTTGTAGAGCCAATTTCTAAAATCCTTTAGCCCACTAGCTCTCACATGAAAATTTTGCTTCTCCTAAGATAGTCCTTTGGTCATGGAGTACAACAAATTTTCTTTTATATAAAATATAATTACTAAAACATAAACTCTTTGAGAAAAATACCTCAAAAAGTGATACTTCTATAGTATGTTCATAGTTTGTTGGTGTGACATTGGCTCTTTTGTTAGCGCCACCACTAAAGTATTAAAAAAATACAATGTGATAGGTTATTTACTATAACGTACCAAATCATGGTCAACTAAAAAGTTACATATCCAAATGACTTCCTTGGATGCATAATAGGCCACTACATACTGGAACGCTGCATTATAATTAGCAACACCTTACTATGTTGAACTCATACATCTCACTACTCTTATAGTTAGAGTAAAAATATATATTGACTATTGATTTAGATAATTCTCATATATTTGAAAAATATAATCAGTATAACACATGATTACAATCATCTTTTATCTATAAGAAACTAAAATGATATTCTATGTTCTTATGAGATATATAAGGTTATCATTTACAGAAAACAAATGATATTATCCATGGTCATATTTATATATTCCAAAAAAATGTTCAGCTTGTAGGAAACATCATGTGTAGTGCTGAATATCGCATAAAAGATTTATCCTATCACCAAAACATATGGGAACTTACTCATTATCTATTTATCTTATTGGGTCCAATGACACAATTGCAAATAAAATTTATATGATGTTACATTGGAACCAATCTCATATTATATTTTCTATACTAACTCTCATTACTATATTGTCAATGTGAGTTTTTTATCATATTTAAATAATCCTCATGGATCGATCAAATATGGTCTTGATCCATAGAATATAGGCAATTTCACCTATGACCTTTATGAAGAAATACTTTTTTAACCAGTCATTAATAGGCAGCATGACTGGTATGTCATTTCCTATAAGTAATATACCATTAAGTTATACCACTGAGATAATTTCCACATTACTATACAACCTATTTTAAACACATAGATCATATTAATTATTAAGGAAACGGAATTATTTTATATCTTATTCGAATCAAATGTTGCATGACCTGGGTGTTTTCTTTAGTCTATAAATGGATCTCTATAACGTGAAAATCATTTTGGAATCACCTAGAGTAACAAACCATTATGGTTATGTCATATAGACATCTTTATAATGGTTCTAATTATATAAATTAGTTTTGACATCAATTATCCAAATATCATATTCACGTGAAGATAATAAATAAGTATAATTTTGATGTATTTAAATGTGGAAAGTGGTTAAAGGTTTAATAATTTTCAATCCATTGATGTTGTTTAAATCATTTACCCACTAGCCTTTATTTTTAGGTTTACACATTATCTTACATGTCTAATTTTTTCATGAATTCCCATTTTAACCCTACAAGACTTATTTAATACAGTTCATCGACCATATCCCATACATGGTTTTGATATATGGAATCCATTTCAAAATTCATGGATTCTATCTATCTTGTATTTTAGAACCTGTCTATCTCTTTTTTTAGGATATAGGTTCACTATTTTCAACCAATAATGAGACACCATATTCAATGACTATAAAATCACATATATATATATATATATACTCCTTTTAATTCTCTAGTGATTCCATGTAGTACTTGTGTTTCAAGAAACACTTGTTTTATTGGGACTTATGGAATCTATTCTTGTACCCACTCTTAGGTATGTTGAGAATCAAATTCATTGATATAAATATTTATCCCTCTATAATTTTAATGAATTTTCTCACTATAAGGAAATACAGTATGTCTAGAGGCAATAAAATTATTATTTTATTGAATTATAGGTAATATTAATTTATTTCCTTAGGATACCCAAAAATAATTCTCTTTGTTCCCTTAGGATATAGTGTATTTTCTCATAATTCCTTCACTAAGAACTTGTAACCCCGTACATGTGTTTGTGACAAAACAGGGTTCATTCAAGTCTATAACTTGAATAGAATTCCATTTTATTTAATTTGTTGCAAAATTAATTGTGTATATATAAATTTTTATTGTATATCACCAAAATGATAATGTAAGTACAACATGATTCATCATTGACCTTACTATGTCTAAAAATGCATGGTTCCTCATTTTAATAACACTATTCATATATGTTCCTTATGGTGGAGTTATTTAATAAAGAGTCACAAAATATAATAAAAATAAAATAAACTATAGAATAAGTTATTTACCACCTTTATCCAAAAACCAATATCATTCATATTGGAAATGAAATGTGGTAGTCTCCACTTCCTAGAGAATCCAACCTCACACAATTGGAATATCACAAATACACCTATCCTTTATCAATCATTATGTATCTACATGTTTTTTATATTTGGGTACATATGTGGTCACCAAAAGAAATTTAGGTTTTCATGCCCCATGTAACATACCATTCGTCAAAAATTTTCTTAGAAAGAAGTTATGGGTCCTACTAGGCCTTAGGTGACATCCCCAAGACACCAAAGGATAGAAATGAATTCCAAGGGATTCATAAGAAATCAAGGGATGATTTACTATTTGTAAATAAAAAAATAACCAAAATAACCATAACCAAACAAAAACTAAATGATTCATGATTACCAAATATAAATCAAAGTTAAACCAATCCAATCCAATCCATATCAGTGTACAATACGGAATCCAACACCAATAAAAATCAAATCCATAGAACACATTAAATCATTAAATATAAATCTAATCCAAAATCCAACAAAAAAACACATTCCCATTGTATCATGGTGAATCAATAAAGAAATGATATATTTGTCCATTACTTATGCATCAATATACAACCTCTTTAAGCACACCAATGATCCAAAGGGGTGAGTAAAAAAACTCAGTAATATTTATGGAACTAATTCCAAACTCCTTCCACTAGGACATAACATGTGAGAATATTTATATAAAATAGTTTCAATAAATTTCAACATATTTATATGAAATATTAATACTATTTTTCAAACCAAATAGTTTTCCAGGGAAAGAAACTAAAGAAGTTATTAAACCATTTATAATTTTCATCTGGAATATGCAATACATAACTCCACACATCCACAAAAATGCACGCCTTGGGACATTTAAATAATAATGTGTGGAATATCATCAGTATACTATGAAAGAAAATGGTAACCATATTACCCATGAGCCAATGGAACATTCCCATTCCAAGGGCCCACATCAATACAAATGAACTCATGCCAAACATGTATTCCCACACCACAAAAAATCATGCAAAGCCATTCCAATTAATCATTTATTTTATTAAGAACAATTACATAAAAAATATTACATTAAAATGTTTTCAAAAACCATTTTACATACAATAAATCAAGAGAATTTTTTTTAAAACCTAGTTTTAAAATTATAACAATGATTGTTTTCCATCGAAGAATCGAATTTCCATCATTTAAAAAACCCACCAATTAATATGTTATCCACCTTATCACACATATTTTTTGAAAAAAATCAATGAAATAAAATTAATTTTCAATCAATACATCAAATTATAAATAAATGGCATTGATATTGAATCCACTTACCTCTCCACATTTAGAGTAAATGAAAAACGACATAACAACATCCAAAATTCAGCTTCAAAAACCATAAAATGTTCATATATCATGTTAAAATTAAATAAAATAACCATATATAATAATTTTCAGAACAAATAAAAATGAATATATAAATAATGAAATATATCTTTGAATGTAATAGAAGTAAGAAGTGAAAAAATAACTAAAATGATGAATAACGATAACATACCAATAAATCTGGCCTCCGAAGTACCAAGATTTGAACAGAAATTTATCCTGGGTCAAGAGTAATTATCCCCACATCCTAGGGATAAAATGGAATTATATTTATGACCTTATATGGGGAAAATTATAGGATTAAGGGGTAAATCTATATAGCTCCATGATTTATGATCAAATTTTTAATAGTTCATGGTTAGGGATCACGGTTAGGAAAACCATGCACCAACCACTACCTCCAAAATGAATTATCACAATTGGATAACATTGTTATACAAACCTTTCAAATACTATAAAATCACACTCTATCTATCCTTGAACATTTTATCTTGGTTAGCCACATGGTTTAACCAAACAGTGTGCCTACTCATGTGCCTCCTTATTTCCAACTATTTCAGTTTCACGGTTTCCTGGGTCATATTGCACAGTTTGTCCTAAATATTATCAAACCATGAACCTCCATAAAATCTCTTAAAATAAGCTCAATATCCTCTAAATCATAAGAAAACATAACCCAAATACATTTTATATTTAAAATTATTAAATAATGCACCAAGTACCTAAAACTGGTGGTGAAACATTCTCCACACTATTAGATATTCCATCCCAAAAAAGTATAAAACCACCATTTCGTGGATATATTTTAGACAATTTCTTGAAACATTCCTTCTCACACTTCCATGTTTATTCCTAAATCTGATCATGCTTCCATAAAACCTTCTTTATACAAATTTTTTTCCAATGAATGACATTATATTTTCTATACACGATCCAAATTACCACATTAAATAATGTTGTATCCTACTCTATGTCAATGTGATAACTTAAAATCACATGGTTAGGACCAGGTTGATAGTTCTTTAATTAAGATGAATTAATCACATTATCCACTAAAATGAGCCTTGGTGGCAAATCCAACTGACATGGAACCATAGCCAGTTGTTCAAGTACCTCAAAACAGACTATGTATCTAGGTGATGAATTTCCCAAATTCATATAACGATGATTACAAAGAAATAAAGAGATTTCCAATAATACATGATCTCTCTCCTAAAATAAAAACAGTCATTAATGATTATTCAAATATTATTTTTGATGATTTTGATCCATCTACATCCTCTTTCGAAAAAATTTAATCTTTTCTATTTAATCTATCACAAGACTTGGTCCAACAAGTGAAGTCACACCTATTTACACATAAAAAAGTTGAGAATAAAGAGTTCGACCATAAAATGCATCAAATGGATCCAGGTATATCAGGGCCTGATAAATGTTATTATAAATGAACTACAATAATGGTATGTGATCATCTCATAAAGCACAAAAATTCATCACCAAATCACTAAGAAAATCCTTTAATTTCTTATCATCCATTCTAATTGTTCGTACATTTCAGGATGATATTCATTACTTATAGACAATTGAATCTTAAGAGATTTCTACAAATATTTGCTAAAAATAACATAAAACTCATGTCTCTATATGATACTATCAAAACTTGCATTCCATGTCTTTTTACCATTTTACATATATAGATTTTTGAAAACACATGCACCGTATTAGATTCATGAATAGTGATGAAATGTGACAACATTGTGAGCCCACCCATGATCACCCATATGGTATATTGATTCCACACCATCATTGGTATACCTGTTACAAAATCCATTACTATAATATCCCATTTCTACATGGGAATATGTAATGTGTACAATATAAATGATGGTCACCAGTGTTCTGCCTTAACCGACTAACATGTTAGTAATATCATAATAAATTCAAACACATTTCTTACCCTAAAAAAATATTCTTTTAGTTACATATACATATTTTCAATTCATCGATGAAAATACCATATGAAATGGTGGTGATACAGAATAATTTTCTCCTAATAAGCCTTATGTATGAACATATTACATAAAAACCACAACATTAATACTCTATAAAAATTTCATCCCTCAATGGTCACCACACTATTGAGATTTTTCCAAAGAGAAAAAAATTCAGAATCAAATTTCTATGACTCTTTAGTGTTCACAATAAAATTAGAATGATAATAATTTGGGAAGAAAACTACAATACTACACTAGTCTTCACAATCCTATTGTATGTTGGCTATCACCTACATCAGTTTCCATTAATGTGAAGCATCATTACCTCTCTGACTATATAAAACTATATTTAATGCATCATAAACTAAATTTCCATTATTACATGAATAAATCAAGGAAAAGTCCAACATTTTAGTTTATTTAATCTATATTGTTTTTATCAAATTCAAATAACTCCATGAGAATTTTTTTCATGATCTTCTGATCTATAAACACCAAAAATCACTCACCAATTAGGTAATGATAAAAATTATTCATTGTTTATACTAAAAAATCTAATTCCAGATCTTGTTTTGAGTAGATCATCATATGAAACCATAAATGTCATGATCCACAAGAAACAACATGATTTCCTTTTACAAGAAAACACCCCAATCCAGATCCCAAAGCATCACAATACACCAGATAACCTTTTCCTAATTCTAGAAATATTAAAATAGGTCATGATTTAAAGAGATCATTATTCCTTGTAAAATATTATAAACATCCCCATTCTATTACAATGGAACATTTTTTCTTTTCAATTTTTCCATTGGTGAAGATATTTGTAGAAATTCAGGACAAAAATTTCAATAATAATAATCGAGTCTAAAGAAACTATATATCTCAAAGACCTTATTTTTAGTTTTCATTAGATCATAGAATATATCTTTTTGAAATGACATAAACACATTTTTCATAGATGGAATATCCAACGAAACATAACTTTTGTATCCAAAAAACAAACTTTAAAAAGTTTAAATACAAAAAAAGATCCTAAAAGACACCCAACACTATCACTATGTGTTTCCAATTATATTAATTTTTCCTAGAATACGCAACAATTTCATCCATAAAAACCTCCAAAAAAACCCAGATATCTTTCAGATATCTTATTAATTAATTCCTAAAAGGCAGTTCATGCATTCATAAGACTAAATTAAATAACCACATAATTGTAATGGATATATATACTCTGGAAGTATGTCATCAGAATATCTTCATTCTGATTACCCAATTGATGATATCTCCAACCCGTGTAAATATTAGAGAACTGTTGGGAACCCCTAAAATAATAAAAAAAAAATCAATTCATGGAAGAGGATACTAATTCATTAAAATAAATTGATTAAGCTTATGATAATACACAAAAACCTAGAGTTTTATCCAGATTTTTCACAAACAAAACAAATGATTTCCAAGGAGATGTACTAGGTGGAATGAACCCAATTATTGACAACATTTCAAATAGAACATTAAATTCACTTAATTTTTTTTGGATCCATCCAATAATATAGTAGTTATATAGGACTATTCTATGGTAAAAGATCAATCATAAACTCTACATTTCATGTGGGTGGAAAGCCTATTATATTATAAAAAAAATTAAGAAACTGGTCAATTGTTTTTGGGAAATAAGTATTCTTGATCTCACAAACAGATTACAAGGTCAATGCTTCCCACTTATATGAGACAGTTCCAACCAGTGGTGCCAATAATCATTCCACTTTCATTAACATTATGTTCACATCAATAGTGATGGTTGAGGACATCATCATATGTACAATTAACTATTTGGGTAAAACATTCTATGTGATCATTGAACATAATAAATCAATAAAATCCTATGATTAAGTCATAGACATCCATTTCTAATATAGATAAACACCAAATCAATTCACACCCATTGATAGTTATTGAATGTGATTTGTATTTGAAGGCTCGATATGCTCTTTTTGTAAGATCAGTTTAATGTTTCAAAATACATGGATTAATATCGACATAAAAAACGAGAATATCAATATGAAATAGAAGAAATAAACAAATGGTATATAAAAATCTTAAACAATGCTTTCATTTGTGTAGAATTTAAAAGTATGATACCACCTATCGTCAAAGGTCTATAATGATAATCCCGGATCAATTTCACACCTTCATATAATTTATTACTTGTTTCACTTTGGTCTTTGTTTCAATGTTGAGATTGAAATAGTTTAGGATTCATGGTCTTCTAAGAATCCCAATTAATTGATTCATTTTGTTGATGATAAAAAGGTTGTAACACTCATCATGTCGAATTATATGATGCCTAAGAAAAATAAGTTGTGTCCCTTGAACATAAAATATCATAAATAAGACAATATAATTGAATATGTCCCATCAGGTGATAATTGAGGCATGATATATGTGGTATCATATAATCTAGCTTCTTATGCAAAAAATAAACACACCCAAAAATCCTAGCTTGCTCTTTGGTTTTGGTGGAAGATTCACTGATTCCACATTCTGATTTTGATACATACCAACCCATTTGAATTTTGTGACCTATTCTCAATATTCCCATCATTATATTTACCAGTATTTCCCATAGTTTTAAGCATTTTTCCTCTAACCTTATTATATATGATATATTCTTATGGAACCACCGAATTATTTACCATATTTGTATAATCAGTTATACAAAGAATTAAAATCAGAGATAGTATCCTCAGAAATAACATTGATTAAAATATATTTTCCTTCAAGTATGCACTTTATTTATCTTCTGGTGAAAATTAGACTAAATTCGTGAATATAGATACATACCCTTTTACTAAGATATTCTATTGTTTCAATCGATAAAATTCTATTTTTCTTTCAATTCTGTTCATGTGAGGATATATTTTTTTGGAAAAACTGTTGAGTATATTACCTTGAAAAGCCTTGATCATATTTAGACTAGACTGATAAATCTCACAGTTGGTATGTTATATCCTTTATCATGTCCATTTTCATCATGTCTTTCAGCTTAGTTGCTATCCCTAGGAATTCAAATATTCGAGACATCATATTTATCCATAGATCTTCTTTTTAATTTTGAATCACCCTGAATGATTGGTGTATTTTAATTTTGGAACTAAACATAAGGATCCACTTTACTTTTTTATCCATTATGTTCCCTCTATCCATGGCCAGAAAATTCTAGACAATACTCTGAACCAACTGTTGGTTCATATATGGATCAGGTGCAACCGTATTTTCAATAGATCCTTCCAGTTGGTTCCTACAGTGCCTTCCTGGTTCCATTTTCTATAACCAATGGAATACACCATTTAGTATCACTCCATAGAATCTAATGGTTTATCTATTTTCAATTTACTATATCAAATATATAATAAATATTCATTAAAAAATTCAACAATATTTGTTTTTAAAATATATTTAAAAATTTCACCACAATTATGAAAATCAAACCATTTTAATTTATTTTATAAAATAAACACCTTTTCAACAAATCATAAATCATTAATAAAAATAAATTATGAACTCATAATTGGAATTCATTTATATCAAGACCTTTCACACACTTTTAATTCCCAAAGCCCAGGATGATGAGATTAAAACTCTTACAATTATTTCAAAACTATCTTGTACCCAAACTCCATGGTAACATGATGGTAAACATAAATAGGCTACCTATTACTTTTTGTGATCTACATTCAATATTCAAAAAATCATACTCCGTGATACCAACCTAACCTGGTAAATAAAAACAATGATTTTCAAACTCCATGAAAAAAACAGAAACCATTTGTCCCAAAATGAATGATGGATTGGACAAGACTAACACCATTTGTAACATCACGCCCCTCCTCACTATCTGGAGAACTGACATGTGTACTACTATGATATATGTGAAATCCCCAACACACCAAGGGATTGAAATAAATTATAAGGCCTCAATAAGAAATTATGTTATAGTTTTCCTTTTGAAAATAAAAAATCCAAAAAAAATAACTATAACGAAACAACTACTATATGATTCATGTGTAAAAAATTAAATTCAATGAAAATAAAAAAAAACCAATCTAAATCAATGTACATTGAATAAAATGTGATAAAAAACTCAAGGAAATAGAAGGTATCAACTAAGATACTCATAACCTAGTCCAAGATCCAACTCCACAAGCTATACTGATCGTATAATGAGACATCAATAATAAAATGAGATACCATGTCATTACTTATGTATTAATATACAACATCAGAAAACACCCCAAATTTCCAACGTAGGGGGTGAGTATAAAACAAAGCATGATTTTTGAAATGAATTCCTAACTCATTATATTGGGATGAAACATGTTATAATATTTAAAGAAAACATTTTAAATAAATATAAATTGTTTTATATCAAAGAATAATATATTTTCCCCTTCTAAATACTTTTTCATGGAAAGAAACAAAACATTTCCATAAACCATGTCACATTTTTATTTACAATACCCAATACATAACCCCATAGATTAACACATGCATTCCAAAGGGAAATTTCTATACTCGTGAGAAGTCCATATTCATTATACTAAGGCATCACAAGGATAACATATACCAAATTACCCAATGTAACACTCCCCTTCCACATGGTCACCAAAATGAAAAAAAACTGACACCAATGATGTATGCCCACACCATGAAAAATCATGCCAAAAAAATTCAATAAAACCTTTATTTCATTAAAAATAATTCCAAAAAACTTATTACATTAAATAATTTTCAAATACCATTTTCCATGTAACAAATAAAAATTATATTTTTAAAATAATTTTTTTAAATTATAAACAAGTGATTTTCCACCTTCCCATTCAATTTCCATCACTTCACAAAACCGTAATTAAAGAGGTCTTCTGCTAAATCACAAATTAATTTTCCCAATAAATTTAAGCTATTCAATCAATTTTATATAATTATATCTGGATATAAATAATAGGATTTGATAGTGAATCCACATACCTCTTAATGTTTTGAATAAAAAATGAACGATACAACAATTTTAATAAACTATCTTGAAACTGCTAAAATAATCCTTAGATAGCGTTAAATTTAAAAAAACTATATATCATCATTATTAGAATTAGAAAATATGAATATATACCTAATTGATTAGTTCCATAAATTCAAGAGAGGGAGTAAGATTAAAACTAAGGAAAATGATGAATATTGTTCACTTACCAACAAATCTGTCCTCCAAAGCACCT
This sequence comes from Viscum album, assembly GCA_963277665.1. Lineage (NCBI taxonomy): Eukaryota > Viridiplantae > Streptophyta > Magnoliopsida > Santalales > Viscaceae > Viscum > Viscum album. The sequence goes on from OY728132.1 coordinate 473,042,803, forward strand.
AGGTTCAACTCAGAATCGCTCTATGATCAAGATGAATGGTATAAAAAACCTTGGGATAAAGATAAATTCTTTTTATTTCCTAATTAGTCGAAAAATTTTATCCTTATGTTGTAAACTATATTAGATCCAAGATTTAATGATCAAATTTTTAATAGCACACAGTTATGTTTCATAGTTAGGAAAATCGTGCACTAATTGTTCACTATCCACTTCTTACAAACCCACATTGTATGGTCGGATATGATGATTATAGAAACCATATTTTGACTATAAAATTCTTCTATATCCATCATTTTATGGTTTCTTCTATGTAGCTGCATGGTTTTTCCTAACAGTGCACTTACCTAGTGACCAAAATATCAGTTGAATTGTTTCTTGGTATGTGTTTAATGGTTTTTACTAGTTGTTATTAAATATAACACCTCCATAAAATCCACAAAAATTAAATATATATCTTCCAAAAATTCCAAAAAATAACTTAATTACTCAATATACATAAAATACAAAAACAAAGAATCATATACCTAAAATCGGAGGTGCTACACCTCATGTCCCTGCCCAGATATCGAATTAGAGTAAGATGTGTTGAAATAATATTCTCATTATTTATCATGATATAGTTAACAATAAAACTAGAGAAGGACTTAGGTAGTCGAAATAGTATGATATCTATGAAATAATAATCTGGTAATTTAATCCATATGGTGCATAATAGTTTAATGTATCCTATAATCGTGACTACATGAGGCTCAGATGGTGAAAATCTCTGAGATTTTTTGAAAATAGAGAATTAGAGATCTCATATATCTCTAATCTTTCATTATTTTGATATATATCCTGAAGATGATACATCATGTTATAAGAATATATTCCCAAATATTTATTTATAATCTCATTGACCATATATGATAACATGTAATACTAAACATATATTGCATCATTGAAATGATTCTATTAAAGAGAAAAATCATAATCACTATCCCCTTTACCATATAATTTAGTAATAGGTGCTTCCAACACATATTACATTATTTTACAGAATATGATAATGTTTACACATCTTCTCCATTCTTGGAAATTTTTTCCAATGAGAAGTTTGTCCTTCTCATTTATGGATCAATGTGATACGTTAAAAGTAATTTTTATTTTCGTTTCTACAAATAAGAAGCTAAATAAATATTCACTTTATTTGATAAAATTTATGAAGATAAATAAATATTGTATTTACTAACCTCCAACAATTTTATAAAAAAAATCCCTCACTATTGATCATGGAAGATCCTATTTAATGGAAATTATAGAGGCAAGGATCCATATTCTCGTTCTTATTAGATTTACATTGGTAGTTAAATCAATTTTATGGATTTTAGGTGGACATTAAAAATTCCAACAACATTAACTCATAGTTCCTTGATCTATTACTGGACTACCCAATCTAAAATCCCTAAATTTTATTTATTCAATATGTTCCACTTATTTACACCAAGTCATTCTTTAGAAGATAAACCTTGATGTGAACTATGTTATTTCATTCCATAAAATCTCGTTATATTCAATCAATAATTACAATAATACCAAAATAGGAAATTCAAGAACCATGAACTACATTTTTATTTAAACATAAGTAATAGAAGGATATTCTAACTTATTATATATAGTTGAGATATTTTACCTTTCTATGTAAATTTTGAATTTTTATCTTTACGACATTCTCTCTAATATTACATTAATTTAATTATGATACAAAGAATGTATTATATAATTTTTACGTATAGTCTAATTTTTTTAGTACTATATTTCAACATGTTAATTCATTAAATCAAGTGATCGGGAAAAAAACATCCATAATTAAATAACCATGAATCTTGATAGAAATAAAATAATAATGTGGTATGTTAATGAGGTGTTACTAATGGTTAGTTTCCCTAGATGGTGATAAACTAACTATCTTCCTAGGGAAAAAATCCTTGAACCATTTATGGTTTATGTGTAATATTTCCAACTATCCACCTATGTATCTCTATTGTAATGGTTTATCCTCATATCCATACTAGAACCACCTCTAATAGCTTGGATTATACACCCACTACATATTATTTTACTCACATTCAAGTAAGGGGAACAAAAGGATTGGTTAAACGGTTTATAGAAAAGAAACCATGGTAATAAAATATCTTTCATAAATAGATGATGTACAAAATAGAAGAATTTTTTTTTTACATAAAATTAAAAATAAAACCAATCATATTCAAAGTAATGGTCAATGATTATGATCATCCACATTCATGAAACAAATTACACATTAAATAAAAATATCATTCAATTCAAATCATTATTTTATAACAAAAATCATAGTTTAATCAATTAATTATCTTATTTTATTAATGAATTATTTTATCACAATTATTTATGAAATTTTAATTATATTATCATCCATCATAATTTTTAAAAAATTAAATAAATTTATTAAAAATTAATAGAGTACAAAAAATGTTCCTTGTAGGCCACAAGGTGAGTACCCATCCGAACTAGCCAATTTTTATTATATTAATATACTATTTATCCAAGTGGAATGTAATATAATCAAATTTCCACATAATGTCACAGTGCGAACTATCTGAAATATGACTACATAGAACACTTTTTATTTACAAATTTTGTAATACATCAATGCACCTAGAGTATAATTGTGTTACGATTTATACATGATATGCATTTCTAATCCTTATGTATAACATTAAATAGAAATTTAATATATATATTTATATATAACATATCACATTGAATTTAATATAAAATAAAATAAAACATGGAAAATATTTTGATAAGGTTTTAGTAGTATATTAAATATATTTTTCATTTCGTGTAGTTTGGTAAATGTACATGTCATGTATAGTGAAACAACTCATTATACATTATTATCACATTATATCTGTGGAACACACCTAGGAACTCATCATGTAACTATTCCATGTATAATATTAAATTGTATAAAGTGTGTATAGGCTGAAAATGTATAGAATCTGAGTTTCATAGTCACCAGTAATAAGGGACATAAAATAATATGCATAATTTGTCTATCACTAAAGGATAACACATCATGTATCGAAGTTACACAATATGTGCTCTAGAAAATTGTACACCAGGAAGGCCTAGTCAATATGAAATTTAAAATTTAATACATCATTTATAATAAATTCACATGGCTTAAATTAATTCTGAATTAATTTTGGCTGCATTTAACATAGGTACATGATGTGTACCTCTGGGTAACATAGCATGTACCCTTTTGTAGTATAGTAAGAATTTTTATCCCCATTTAGTGAGGTTATTTAATTTTTTTTTATCATAAAATTTTCTGATTTGATTATATTTTTGAAAAAATAGGGAGAAAGTAGATCTCATAATTTTTATTCAAGAATGATTAAATTTGAATTAAAAACTGTTATAAAATCAATCAATCAATCAATTATATTTAAATAATTAAGTGACCACTTTAATACAACTTGATGCCTTTAGGTGTAACAGAAGTGGAAGATGGGCATGCCCAAACTACATTTTCTTCATGAATGATGATTAATCCATTAGTTACTAGATCATAAGTGTCCAGATAATTGGAATTGATTTAAAAAATATAGAAAATAAAAAAAAAACCAATACCAAAACGTGGGATCATTACATATTATTTATAATTAAAATATCCAATTAATGAATTACGTTATGAGGAATTATTTCATCAGTGATGGATCTGGAAGTGTCTCTATGGTTTACCATCATTGCGTAGTAGGAATTAATAAATGATTCCCTTCATTGGTGAACCACATGTGTTCCAAAAACAACTAAATGTTGTCGTAGGAATCTTCATGTGTAAGCATGATAAATCCAAACACTTGTGTTTTTCAAAATTTATTTCCCGAAGAATCACATCAAGGATGGTTTCAGTAAAATATCTTGAGAATTTGGAGTGGTAATATAGGATTATCAATTTCCATTATTGAGAGTGTGTTGGGAGAGGGTGATATCTAATGCTTGAGATAATTATCTCTGAATCACATTGTACACAAAAAAAATGAACTGGATCACTTTCAAAATAATATAATTTGGATTATACACTCATAGGGTTAGAAAATAATAATTGCACTTACGAACATATTATTTATATATTCCTTTTTTAACTCCATAAATAAAATAATAATAATAATATTATTATTTTATAACATGTGATAATATTTCAAATTAAATTTAATATTATTTTTTAAAATAATTATATATATATATATTCTTTCACACTAAACAATAAAAATCAATCTTTCATTCCTTAAAAATAATTATCAGGATATAAATAATTTCTATTTCTTTAATTAATAAATATCACTACATTATTAACCAATTAAAAATAAATTATATTCACTAAAAAGAAAATAAATATTAAATCGATATTCTACTCACATAATATTCTATCTAATAACTGGTGGCAGAATATTTGTGATTGGTATAACCAGAATAATTATTAAACAATGTGTGAGAATAATATTTATTCTACTTATTAAATAATAAATAACAATATATTATTTAACTGAGATTCTTGATACTCTTAGCGTGTGATCCTATATTCCACTTTCTTAGTTGTATTAGCTAAAGCAACCCAAAGTCCAAGGTTAGTGTCTAGCAATGCACCAAGGCACCCATAAAGAATGAAGTCATTTCCATAATGAAATAAATCCTCATACAAATGCTTACTGTGTAAAATAATCCCTTAATGATGATATCTCTAACCAATCTGGTTTCATTCTAGTATCATTATACTATGTGATTGATGTCTCTTTATTTGAGTTTTTAGAAATCAAACTTTCTTATAGAACACAATTACCATGGATTTTTTAGGCTATATAATTTCAACCAAAAGTATTAATACATAAACTATCTTTAAATAATATAAAGGATAAATCTCTTCCCATATTATTCATTATGGAATATTTATCATGAAACAATCAACATATACTACTAAATTGTGATCATATATTGTCAAATTTTTAATCAGTACATCAAACTACGTGACCTATAATGAAAAATGATAATAACCTTAATGTCAAAGGATCAATACACACATGCACACATAAGAACACACAATGACACATATGTTTATGTATTTCTTACAGGCAGGTATCATTCCCATTATATCCTACATTGGATATTACCAAGGGCGTACACCATGAGAAGTTTACTAAATTATCTACGAGTCTCCACCCCTAATAGCATGTATCATATGTGTCCCAAAAATGATATTATATAGTTATAGAGAATATATTTATGAAAATTTTCATGATACATAGGGGTTCCAATCATAGCAGGGAACTACTATGACTATTTCGTTTGACAACTACTGTTATGACATTATCAGATATTATGTTATGAAGCAGAAAAAACTAGATGTTTTAAGAAGTTTTATAATACTAAAAAACCAATATAAGTTATCATAATGCACATATCATTTTGGTCCATAGAACCAAATCCAACACTTCTTAATTAAATATCATAACCTAATAGAATCCAATTTCTAGGAACAAGAAAAAAATCAATTACCACAAATTGTATGTAATTCCAAAAATGAATGTATGATAATTTAAATATTTCATTTAATAACTTTTAAAGTAAATAATATATCAATATTCATAACAAGAAATCTATATTAAATAATGAAATATATAATAATAGTGAATAACTAAAAAAATCATAAATTTCTGTGTGAGATAAACATTCATGAAAATTTCATAAAATAATTTAAAAAAATTTAATTAAGGAATTAACTAACATGAATAATTTAATTTTATCCAATATAATCATTTAATATTATATTTTTCATTATTTTAAAATGAAATACTTCATATTTACAAACTTGAGTTACTTCATGAAAACATTAAATATCATATAATTAATATTTCATATTTTATATTGATAATTTACATAAATTAAATATCTCATATTTTATTGGATTTAAACTATGATATCATCATCCAAAACACATTTTATAAATGATTTTAATAATTTCTAAATAAGGAAAATCAATATAGATATTTATTATTAATATTTATGGATAATTTATATGTTGATATAAAAAATTATATATTTTGGATAATTTTAAATTTATAAACACATTATTATCTATCCAACATTTAAATAAAATTTCATCCCATATCACATTTAGTATTTTTGTGGTTTCTTTCGAATACCCCCTTGGATTCTGCATGGTCCCATATAATCCTATTTTTTTAGGGATTTTGAAAATTATAACAAAAAAAAACCATTTACAATTCCCTCAAAATGGATTACACCGTGTTCTGGTTTTCATTAGGTATAAATATTTTAATGGGAATAATGCCACTAATTATACATAAGATGAAACCATTTTTATCCTATGTTCATACCATATACCACGTATATTTTAGAATGTGTTTCGGGATTAATTTATTTTGGAATAACATTCATTTACCAATGCTACATTGAGTTAGTTAATGGGTGTTTTGGAAATATTATTTCGTGTGAAATCCAAAAAATCTGTTTATGGTAAATCTTGTTTTATATATGCCTTTTTATATATTTAGGGCTTGGTTATATTTATTGTTCTATAAATGTCTTATAGATTATGATTCTATAAAAACCTTGGCATATTTCATAATGGATTGAAAATTTTCACTATGATATGTCTGGTCATTATGGGGGAGGCTACTATGGAATTGAAATCAGATTAGCATGGAATTGTGAGTTTTAATAATTTTATTTTGTTTTTAATTATTTTTTCTCATTCCTATAATTCCAATTTATCATCATTTATGTTATGGTCTTATTAATATAAGAAAAAAATGATTGTTTTATAGAACTAATATGTTGAGGTTCTTCAAAATTATAGAAAAAATGGGTTTTTTTCACCTTTTATGTAGTGGTGATTAAAAAGCTCAATTTTATAGTTTTATTCATTCATTAAAAGATTTATGTGAATGTATTTATCTATCTTTTTTATGATTATATAGGATAGTTTTAAATATTTTTCAATCCACTTTTATCATATTTTCTGTATTTTCATAGCTTTGCACAGTTAATGATAATTTTTAACTATTAGTTAAATATATATAAATATTAGTTATTTTTTAATTTTTTCTATTCTTGTACCATATTGTAATATATATCTAATAATTTTATAATTTAGTACCTTAATTAAAAATTGTTTTTTATTATTAGTTTATTTTATTAATATATATTAGTTTTTATATTAATTTCACAAGTTAGTTTTATAAATTATTGTATATATATTTTATATTAGTAGTTTTATAATAATAGTATTAATATTATTAGTCAGTTATTATTATTAAAATAAAATTTATTTTTATTATAAATTTAGTATTACTATTTTTGTCATCATCACTATTATTACTGCTAATGTTTATCAGTTTGTATTTCTGTTATTATGTTATAATATTATTATTTTATGTGTAATTACATCAATTTACATATTTTTTATATCATGTGTGAGTATATATATGTATATATGCATATCCAAATCAATTTATGTATATAAATATACACTAAATTATAATTTATATTTAATAATTATGTAAAATTTTAGCATATTAATAATATTATTACATATAATATTTTTTGATAATATTTTAATTAGTTTTTTAACTCCCATTTATTTGTTTAGATATATATTTTCAGTAGGGGGAGAACCCATTAATTATCAAGGGTAAATCCTAGCTAGGGCTATCTACTACAACCATCTCAACCCCCTACACACGCATCCAACCTCCCTCACCACCACCACACGAAGTAGCCACCTCCAACACTGTATTCAACTACCAGGGTTGTGCCTCCTCCTCCAGTAGGATTACACACCCACCGGTGGGACTCCCTTCAGGTGGTCTTTTCCACCACTCACCATGAAAGTATAAAATCCCACTTTCTTTTTCCTACACCAACCTTTCCACCAGCCTCTATGTCTTTCATAGAAACCTCCATCGTTGCCTCTTTCCACCTCACACTATGCTGGGCCGTTGAACCCTATTGTTGCAACCAAGCACACTGAATTACCTTATGTAGTGAAGAATTGGAGAACATATCCATCCCCATGAGGATGCGGACCACACCATATCATCATTGTAGTAATCTACAGGTAACCCTACTCTCCACTATGAGCAATGAACCCCCTCCATAGCCATCATCCCGCTGTCCACACCTTCTATCACCATCCACTATGCCTTCTCCCCTTTGTAGAAACAATCCACACTTTCGAGATGTGCATCACCCATCGGTATGGGGTGTGTGTGCATCAGTGGTTCTTGAGAAACATCATCACATTCTGGTGGTTCATTTTGAAATTGTGTTGATCGATGGAAAATGATTATTATTTTGTGATTGTTGATGAAATATTGTGGTGACAATAGTGATGACACAAGAATGGTGATATCTTTTTATTATTTTTTGGGTTATACTAACTTATTTTTGGTCTAATTATTTAATGTTGGAGTTGTGATAAACACTATAGTGTGTGAATGTAATTATTTTTGAACAATTTTTTATTGTATTATAAATTTAAATTTTTATTGGATGTTTATTATTTAATTATATATATATTTGAATTATTTTTCATTTACAACTTCACACATTTTTCTGTGCTGATTTGTTTGATAGCTAAAATGAAATCATTGGTGGGACATCATCATATAATTCATTTGTTTGGAATTTGGTTGTGTATGTGAGATAATCGTAAATCACATACGAGTGAATTTTGAATAAATAAGTATATTTATTAAGAAAAATAGTATTTTTTATGACTTCCCGTATTACATTTTGAGAGTGATAATTGATTATTAATCTCATGCGAGTGAACCCAACATAGGTAGATACTTTTAATTTTTTATAAATAGGTTATTTTATTTCACTATAAAATTCAATGCTAAAATTAAATTTTAATCATTATTCATGATAGAGATCAAAAGGAAGGATAATTTTTCTATAAATTAGAATATTTTCTGACATTATATAATGAGATGTATTAGTATTCAGATTAAATTTGAAACTGACTATAATTGAACAAATAAATATTCATATGTGAAAATTAAATAATTAGCATTGTATTCACCTGAAATATAATTTATAACCTTATCACATCCATCTCTGTTAGTTACATCCATAAAATTATTTAGTTAACTTATATAGTTTTAGTTAATTTAAATAATATTTTCTAAATGGTTTTTTAGTTTTGATAACTGTATATATTTTATAATAATAAAATATTACTTGGATGCACATTTTCACAAAAGGATATTCCTAGTGACTATGAACATTTTCATAGTGATTTTACCCTACTAATGACTTTTACAATATTTATTAGGTTAATAATTTTGAAATTGTTCATGTGTTGGGACACACATACCAAAAATCAAACAAAACATTGATAGACTAGATATTACAGTAGTGAATGTTTTAAGTGGGAAAACTTTTATACAAAATGTAGTAAAACAGAACAAAAAAACATAAAATGATCGGAATTTATCTAAAAATTTGGAATGAATATGAAAACATTGAATATTGGTATACCTTTATTTAGTCGATTCAAGGTCATATATTCACGTTCTATATAGATCACTGAGGTGAAACTAATGGATTCCTCCCAGAAAGGTTGTCCACGGAATGGTAGAATCTTTTGATGCTTAGGAAGGATCTATCCTTTTATGAACATTGTTTAAAAGAACTATATTAATGGATAAAATATAACATGATCTGTATTGAGATGTCGTTTTAAGAGTTTATCATAGTGTAGGAACACACCAAAATACCACTCTTTGTCTGTGTATCTAAACAGTTTATCCATCCAACAAAGAGAATTAAATGCCTGGCCATTTTTATGAGACTATTCATAAATTTCTCAGAAAATTTGAACTCTTAAAACATATAAATAAAACTTCATTATTTTAATTTAATTCATAAGAAACAATAATATATGTTGATACTCCTTATAATTTTCATCTAGTGGAAAATAAAAGATAGTGATAGAATTTGGTGAGAGAAGATGACCGACCTCATGTTATCATATAATACAAAAGAACCATGCATGAGAACAATGGAACAATGACCCTGATTATGTTTTGGTTCACCTAATTACTAACCAAGATGTGGTCAAAACCACAACATTGTAGCTTATCCATTCGTGAAAAATTCCAATAACCGATTCAAATTCTTGTATTACCAAAACGTACATCTTCATGTTTCATAAAAATAACATTTACCTTTACTATTGATAAAAAACCGCAGATAGAAGATACATTTCCTAATATAATATATAAATATATATTAAATTAAATGTAATTTTGAATAATATATTTATATATTGTATTTATATATATTGATTCATTTATAATTATTTAAAATTATATATGTAATTATAATCATATATGTATATAAAAACATTGGAAACATTGAGAATATATATATAAATAAATATACAATTGAATTGAATATACTTCATATTTAAATTTATAAATATATTTATATATTATATAATCTATAATATATAAATATAAATATTTATGTGGTTGTCCATGTATATTTATATAAATAATTATGATTATGTATAGATATTATTAATATATAAATATATCTAAATATATATACAAGTAATTGAATATTTTGATAATTAAATAAAAAAAATTAAGTATACTATATGTTTTATTAACATTATTTATTAAAAACATTATTATTAAATTTATATTAACAAATAAGTAAATTTTATAATTTATTGAAATGTATAAGAAAACTCTATATAAAATATTATAAATGTATTGAGTACATTACACACACACACATACAAACACACCCACACACACACACACATATATATATTATCAGTACATTATAAAATTTTGTATAAATATACATATAAAAATACAAAAACAGACACACATTTAATCTGAAATAATTTATTTTTCAAATTTTTTGTAAATATTAATAAATATTTTCAATCACATGGTGTACTTATAAGGCCACTTGAAAACATTGAAATCCTTTCATGGATATAGAAGTATAATATATTAATAAATATGTGCATATATATACTGTCACACAAATAAAACAATAGAAAAAAATATTCTTTAATAAATATGAGAATATATCTAATATAAATTCACATGTAAACGAATAATGTTTATTTTTCATAGTATTTTATGTTAATAAAAAATGGGATATAATAATTTTTCAATAAAATATAATAGAAAATATAAATAATTAATAATAATCAATAAATAAATAATCACAATGAATAATTAACTGTTAAAATTAGTAGTAAATAATGCTAATTTGTAATAAATCATAACAATTAACAATAATTAAAATAAATTAGTATTAATTAATAATAATTAATAATACTTAATTTCAATTAATTATTTATATCAAATTGAAATTATATTTAGTTAGTATTGGAGTTATATATACATTAAAAACTGTAAGTTTCTTTACACTTATTTTATTAAGAATGATTAATTATATTATATTTAAATTATATCTGTATATAATTTTAATATATTTCATATATTCATAATGTTCATATTATATTTACCTTCCCTTAGTTTATCATGGAACAACCTGACTTCATAAACAATGCCCAAGAACCATAACATAATCATATCACATAAAACACGCATAAATGAAACATACTATTTCCACGTTTCAATCACAAGATATCAATACAACACATTGATATAACCACAAAATTATCAAATTAATTTTCGGTACCAAAATAAAAGAAAATTTAAACATGGTATTTATTTTTCATTTAAAAAATGTTATGGCTTGTAGAGGAAGTCAAAACTCAAATAATGGTCACGACGGTGGAGAAGTTGTTGTCACCGAATATGTAAGACAAAAACATTCCATTTTGTCGTATAGTAAAACGCTTCATCTAAAATGATTCCTTTTGAATGAAATTAAAAGTCAAAAGTGTTTATTATACAACTAATAAAATAACTTTGTATATAAATTGACGTATGCCTCAACGAAAGGAGATTGAGACGAAGTCCCTTACAAAGATGGTATCATTAGATTAATGATAAATCTATTTCATAATTATCTATGAAAAATATAAATACACCCAATATAAGTGGATATTAAGTGTAAATAAATCAGAGGTTATCCACACATATTCATATCACGACATAATCAAGAAGTAGAGGTTTAGCCCAATGAATTGAAATAGAGTTAAGAACTTCCCTTACAGAAATTCGACAGCCTAACGACATCAATTTAAAATTCATTAAATGAGTTGATGAGAGATGAAAAGGGTATATCATACATGGAAATAAAATTTACAGAAATAAGGATATATAATAACATATCCCAATATAAGAAGATGTAAATTAATGGTCATAAAAAAAACAAGTCTTTTTAAAAAGAGGAGGTTGAAAAGTTCCCTTACTGATTTGTCTAACTTTTGAAACGCACACCCCATGAAAGAAGGACTATACAACATTGATTTAAATTACCATAAACGAAATTATATTTCACAAAGAGTAGAATAATTGGCTGTTCATACACCACTGAAAGGAGATAGTAACAAATATAGCATGAATCTAATGGGAATAAATAGTGAGATAAAAACCCCTTATCTCATTGTAATAAATCGAGTCGTATGACCAAAATATAGTAAGAACCAAATGAATCACATAATAAAATTAATATAAATATAATCATGGTAATATATATCAAATGGAAGTACTCAATACACCACATGTAATAAATAATTGACGAACAATGGAAATCTCACAAAATTAAAAGTAAGATATAAAATCCCCTTACCTCAAGTCTGACTTGTCTTGTTTGTTTCTTTATATTCATAAATAATAAACATTGGTCAATTTATAATTTATTAAGTAATTCCTTTAAATTTTATTATTCAACTCATATCTCATATTATCATGTTATAATAATTAGTTAATTATGTGTGTTCATGCCATACATTTTGTCGATGTTCAGTACATGAGTCAATAATGACCTTGTTTGAAGAGAATTGTCTATGTAGTTATAAGTAAATCATATCCATAATGGTGTTCATGATTTAAATATCATATATATCTAGTATAAATGTATTCAATAATATTCCATAATTTTTGGAGAGTAGAAGTGAAATGTATGGTTCATGGAGATGGTAGGCCGTATGTACGGATGAATGCTACTTTCAATTTTTTGTCATATTAGTGGACTATAAAAACAAATTAGAAATATATATATTTTAATTCCAGTATAATATATATGTTATATAGGTATCATATGTTCAAAAATTATATTTTTTATAAATTCCCTGTTTGGCATGAACATGTCACATCACTTGAGGGGGCGGATATCCCGACTTCCTCACATGAAATTATCGCATTTTCACAACATGCATAGCATAATGAATGTTTTACATATAAAATATAGAAGCATTGATAGGAAATAAATATAATATATATCATATAAATATATAGTGACATCTCAATGGCCAACATGAAAAGTGTTAAATGAATATTGAACAATCATCGTTTAATGAGGTAGTAATTCACCACCCATAGAAACTATATGTTCTTTAACCATTAGATAGAGGTGTGTGTATGTGTAGGTAGAATCCATATCATAAATAAATACTAGTATATATATGATACTGGTGTTATTATTAGATCAAATAATAATAATATAGTGGTGAGTTAAGAATGAAAATAAAAGATAGAATCTCGAGAGAAGTCATTACCTCTAAATCGGGTAACTCTTTTTTATTTGAGTGAAAGGATACCTTGGAAAAACTTTTTACCAATGTGGGGATTCTATGAGTAAGAGAGGTATGAGGAGATATAATATGAGTAGATTTTGGATGATCCAAGGTCTTGAGAGATGTGGTTAAGGGGGTGTAGGTGGGTGCCTTTTATAAGAAGGAGGAGGGTCACTTTTGGAAAGTCTTGAAATGATACTTTATTATAAAATGATTTTAGTATTTTAAAGATCCCAAAATGATATATTTTTATGATAAGGTGATATGGTTTCGAAATACACCCATAAAATAGGTTTTATACAAGTTTATGTCTTATATTTTATGTTATCATTTCATTTTATTTAAATCATTCATTAATGAGGTAATCACTACATCATCATGGTGTTATAAATAAATTTATTTATTTAATGTATAAAAATTATAAAAAATTACCATGATGATGTAAATAAATTTATATTTAACATGAATATTTAAAGTAAAAGAGATAATTTATTTTAGCAAAAGTAAAATTAATTTACTTAGGATATACAATTCTTTTTTATATTTCTCTTATTTTTAAAATATAATGTCATAAATATCAATATCACAGCCATGTGACTCCATGGGCCATAACGTTTGGTATTAAGCCTTCCATTGTCGTAAATTAATCACAAAAGAGGATTTGGACACATGTGGGGTCATTTTATATTTTTATGATATTATTTTATTACCCTTAACTACCCGATTACTAATTAATCTCAATAATTAAAGATAATTGTCGTTGTTAGTATTCATATTGTCTAAAAACAATAGATTATTAATGAAATAATTTAGACCATCTGGTTCCAAATATAGAATCAATTTTACCAAATTCCAAGCACATAAATTTCAGTAATTAATTTAAAAAAAAATTCTGTTTTCACAACTAAACATGTGTTTTTAAGAAGTAAAATTTATCTAAACATTGACTTGTATTTATATCCAATTGAAACTTGATATTACTTCCAATTTACAAAATTGTATTAAGTGATAAAAACATAATTCAATTACACTTTAAAACTAATTAATAAGACCAACTAAATTTATAATTAAATTAGATCAAAATGAATTTTTGAAGTAAAATGCAGTATTTTTCAGTATTCATTAAAAATGAACGTTTGTCAGAAAAATACCAAAAATTTATCCAAAGTAAATTTGATATTAAAAATTCAAAAATGATTTCAATTTTACCAAATTAAAAACATATAAGTTGTATTAATTAATTTTATAATTAATTCCCGCTGTCAAATCAAATTGTGTGTTTTTAAGAAACAATATCTATCAAAAGATTGACACTTGTTTATGTCCAATTTCAAAGTGAAATTAATTAAAATGACCACCATTGGATTAAATGGTAAAAATAAATTTTAAATAAAAATTAAACCCAATTAAAAATATAATCTAACCATATAAATAAATTAGATTAAAAGATGGTTTTGAACTAAATTACAGCATCTTTACTATTTATAAATAGATTATCTTTATCGACAAATTAACAAAAATTTACACAAAGTAAATTTTGATGTCCTGATTCTAAAAAAATATTTTATTTGGTCAAATATAACAAATAAAATTGACAAAAAGTAGTTTCAAAAAGGGTTCTCCATCAAAAGTCGGTTAATCGACCTTTTAAAGAACATGAGAATATTAATGCTTAAAATTGAATTCTTTTCTTATTTTAGGCCTCTAACTTTTATTGGATAAAAGTAAAAATATTTAACAAAAATATATAATAATTATATTGTTAGTTATGTTCATTACCTCCATTACAAAAACTAGGTGTTAACTACCATTTAAAATAATATTATTATATTATTAGTGTGCAATGTATGATTATAAAGAAACTCGTTTTTGCGTATTGGGTACGCCATCGAACATAGAATCACCTTTAAAGTAATATTAATATTTTATTCACAAATATTAATAAATATGAAATTTTCATATTCATTATTTAACTGGGATGTTACATCCTTCCCCCCTTTCTGGAATTGCGCCCCCTCAATTTTAAAATTGGGCTCAGAATCTTCATTGATTGTACCACATTGGAAAAAGAGTCAGTAAAACTATCACTTTAACAGAAATAAACAGAAGTACAAAGGTCACCTGAGTTAACCCATACTAGGATTACATATAGGAAAACATGGATATGGATATGTAAACAAAGGGTCATGTTCTGATGGAGAGTGATAAAAAATATGTCTAGGAGAAAGTTAACCACTAGAAAATCACAAACTTGTGATGGGTTAAATGGTATTTGATTCACTAGTAAGAAATGTTAGCATAAAACGTTATTTAATTATGCTACTTTTCATTGAATAATTTGTTTATGAGCTTAACTAGATCATAAGAAAACATACTTACTTATCATGTATACTTTCATCTCTTATTATATTTCTTACAAAAATTTATATTTTCTCCAAAAGATAAGTTTTTAGGATGACTTGTTCATATTAAGAGAGTTAAAATAAAATTCTTGATAATCACCTAATCCAAAAGGGAAAAAATATATATATTTCCCCTGTATTTAGACCTTATCCAAAATCAAAATTGATAGTACAATATTAGATAATTCCCCAAAAGGATAATCTTATAAAAATTAAAAAAATACTCTTAATCTCCAAAATTCAACAAAAAGTACCCAAGGGTCAAGAAAGACAATTAAATAAATAGCTATCCATAAAATTCTTCAATGTAATAAAAAATAAGATTGAAACCCAAATCTATGAAGGAATTAATCACATAGTCTTCCATGGTCAATCTTAACATTTATCTCAACATAACATCAGATACTCTTAAAGTCTCCTACTGAAAAGTAATTAACCAAATCACATATCCTCCATGATAGGTTAATAATTTCCCAAAAACCAACTTATTCCTGATTTATAAGATCATCTGACTAAAAATAATTAGTCATACTAATCAGGGACTTCATATAGTCCAGTGGTTGGAGATAAATACCAGTTGCACTATGGTTGTGGGTTCAATTCTCACATCTTCATCTGACACAATGGGTTTCCACACGGTTTGTGTGTTTTCCCATTTTAAAAAATACATAATATTATAAAATTCTGAAAAAGAGATAAATTCATCAAGAATAACCATAACATATTTTAACCACAAAGGTTATCTAATAACTTTCATTTTGCATCCCAAAAAGTATTAACTAGTAATTCACTCAAATTCAAGGATCATATAAACCCGGATGGTTCTTTATAACTATATCCACAAAAGAAATTATGATTATTCCTTGAATAAAATATTCATATATCAAACATCAGGGTTACACATACTACAAAATTTATTCTAATGTAATATATTCATCAATAGAGCCTTAATACTTTTAAAAATTTCACCATCCTAAAATCTACCATAACTCTTGAATCCCTTATATATTGAGTTCTTACTCATTCAACATTCTTCATGATCCATTTTCCATTCCTTTCCAACTTATTCTAAAATAATTCTTTTCTACAAAGAAAATCAGGAATCATATCCTAATATTTCAATAATAGGAAAACATATGTTAAGAAATAATCCATACCTTTCAGTGGTCATTATTAGTATCTTCATCCTCAATTAGAATGTCATTAGGTATTGGTAAACGAATATTTTAACGATCCTGGTGATCCAATTCCCGAGAATTCTTTGTAGGACATGTGTTTCCATAATGACCATGCACACCACATTTAAAACATTCATTTGATACTTCAGAATGAACACTTTCCCTTTCCTAGAGTCAACTAGATGATTACTTTTCTATGGAAGGTTCTTTCTTTATAACATTCATTTCCACATCTGTAGTATCTTTCTGTCCCTTTGAATCATTTCCCTATGTGTTTCATTCCACATAATTGACACATAGGTTTTTGAACATACTTTCCTTTATGATTATTACCTGATCATCTGTAGGGATTTGTTTCTCGCATATATGATGCCTTATAAAAATAACTGAGGTTCAGGTGGTCAATCATGAATCCAAATAGTTGGTTAAGAATAACCACAGGAGTTATCATTGCAGCTCCCATATCATTCAATTGCTCGTTCAGAAAACCATCACAGTTTTTTCACATCAACTGTTACTGTAGTGCCTACTAGTTCCAGCCATTTTCTAAAACAAAAAAGTTCAGTGTGAGTATATTAGTAAAATCACAATATAATACAATGATATAATTATTCACGTTATCTTAATTTCATTCACTTTATCTATAAAAACTATGACTCTTTCTGAAATCCTAACCATTATGGTAATTTCACTTGTGCCTAATGAATAGCCTAACCTCTAAAATTACCTAAACCGACCTCTAATACAAACTATAAGTCCCTAGACTTAAAACATTACATAATCTTGAATAAAATGAATAATTCACGTTGAGTATCATTTCGGGTTAAAAGTTTTATAGAATTATGACATAACTATTATATCTCAATGATTACAAAGTAGACACATCTACTCAGTTTCCATTTTTTTCACAAAATAAACACTCTTGAACAAAAGAGTGTTGTCAAGTTCCATGTTTTAGACATCATGACATTTCCATGATCCAATCCTTGACCCTATTCCACTTTATGTCCAGTGAAAAACATTTCAAAAAATTGGGAGGAGAAAAATAATATCAGTAAAGGATATAAATGAATGGAAAGAAATCATTAGTCCATGTATTCATAAGAATCAATGAAATCATACTTTAATCATAAAACATAAGCACTTTAACATACATTTTACTCTAGAAATGGGGATGACCTTGTTTTCTTAGGGATCAAACATTCCAATCGATTTCTAACAGGTTTGTTCGAAGAACTGGAAACGTCCAATGATTCTATATCCATTTGGACCTACTTTCCAATTGTAGGTTCTCATTAGTTGTGGACCAATGAGGATAAATAATTTTCATTGGTTAAGAGGATGGGAGGTCAGACTCATCACTCCTTTTTGGGGTGAATTATAATCTACTACCGGACACTCTTTATAGATTTATGTTATGTTCATGAATACTTATTACAGTACCAAGTATGAAAATGATCTTTCCTTAAGATCTGACAATCAATGATTAATATGTATTCAATTTAGAGAATCTTTTATATGTATTTGAGGTTCCTCATTTATTGAGAATCGTCTATATTTATTATAGATTCTAAGTCAATGGTATCCTTAAACACATTATATAAATATCTCTTGGTCGTTATGATAACCATACTAGTTTTAAATCCACTTTGCAGATCACTTGAAGTTTATTGTTTATTAGAAGGACATGGAGTATTTCAGATATGGGATGGTACCCATAGATGGGATATCTACGTATCCTTGTTAGAAAAGGAATCATAACCCATATAGTTTGGGAATTATTATTAGTTTAATGTCATATGGGATGGATGAGAATTAATGGGTAATGGGCTTGAACCTCAGAAAGGCTTCATACGCACTCCACTTTTAAGGAAGAGATCAAAGTCCACGTAGTTAGGATGGGAATTTTGGGTCTTACGTATGATTAATGGCCCAAAGAGATGTGTCGTGGTCACATTTACACTCTATGATCACATGATTCATGCTCGGTTTGTGAAACAAGAGGTATCAGAAAACCTGAAAATTTGTTCCATGAAATATGCGGTCACAAGGAATGATACGGGGATTATGTATGTATGATTGCCAAAATAGATAAATATCGGGACCTATTTTAGAGAATAAGTCTAGGAATAGGGTCCATAATAGTATATGTGCTTCTATGGAGACATGGATACCCTAAGATGGGGCTTACTCCTGAGGAGGATTCCCAAATTAGGAGGGGATATGGGATTGGGTTTCAAAGAAGGAAGCCCAAATCAAAATAAGTTAGGACTGGTTAAGAGAAATTATGACTAGAAATTATTTCTGAAAAGGAGGCCTATGTTAGAAATTATGACTGGGGCTTACTCCATAAAAGGAGGCCCTTGAATAGGGGACATGTGGCTTACTCCAAAGGAGGATGACCAAAAAGATCTTCTCATCTTAATAGATGAGGTTTAATGAATGAAATCTCTATCCATAGTGACATAAATATATGTAAATCAGTAGGTTTTGAGAGATGATCCATATAATAAACTTCAGATATGAAATCTGACCAATGAATAATGTTAAAAATGGCTTTGAAGATGATTCTAAAGGCCATATCTTGAAAGAATAGGTGGATTTGAATAAAAGAGATGAATGGACAGGAGGGGTACCCAAAAGAATGTAGGCGCGTAGGTCATTTATGGGCATGTAGGTCCTGGTCGTGTAGGTATAACTGCGCGACACAGGTGTACGTGCACGACAGTCAACCCATAGGGTAATACGTGGGTTATTCTTTGCTCAAGCCCTTATTATTATCCCTAAAGACTTTTAAATGAGTGGCGGACAAGTTCTATTGAAGGGATAAGGTAGTGTGAAAGTGTGTTCAATTTCCTGAAGTGTTAGACTGATAGGGGAACAGGTGTTGATGAATTTCAAAACATAGGCCTTGTTCTCCCACTTTAGATCTTCTGTTCTAGGTAAAAAATTACATTAGATGTTTTCAGAAGGCTTTGAGAAGAGACTAGGTTGTCGAGACGTCAATTCTGAGTTTCTGGATTTTTGGTCCCCGAAGTGGGGGGCCAAAAGGGGTATTTATTAGGTGATAAAGATATTAAGAGAAAATAATATAGGGTGCGCAAGCGACCGCACACCCAATATGTGGCGCGCAGGTACCCTGTGTGACTCTCTTGGAACTTACGCGACCCATTCTAAAGCAAGTCATTTTTCATGCCTTTGCCAATTTTTGTAATTTAATCAATGGATAAATCACTTTGTGTTAAGGTATTTCCATTTTCATTCATTATAATCTATTATGGAAAGGAGAGTTAATAAAATTACCCCCTCAGAGTTGGACCCGAAATAAAGTACGATGTGACTCTGAGGTAAAGAAGAAAAAACCAAGGAACTGCGGCGCGCAGGTGTTGAGTGCACAGCTGGCATCACACAGGTGCGAGCCGCACATGATTCAGCTCGTAGGGGTGCGGCTAACCTATAAATATGTGACAATTATTCATGAAAAGATACTTATTCTCAAAGATTCTCGTGCTCATCAGGCAAGTTTCCTTCGTCACGTGAGTGTCTGATTTTCTGCAGTTTCATTTCTTCTGTTCATGTCGCGCTTCTGCAGAGGTATTTTGACCTACACGGTGATACATGAATTCCTAAACCTGCACGATTTGTTACACATTCATGCCTTAATACCGTAGCCATATTTTTGAATATCTTCAAAAATTTTATGAAAAATTAACTTACTTAAGAGTTAATTATTCGACATTTTTGTATATTCAATAGCTCCTAGAATAATTGGAATAGTTGATGAACTGGCGAGCAAGAGAATTGATGATATGATGAAAATTGTCATCCTTGATTACTATGATATCTACAATACCACTCTACCATATTTGGAAAAGTACTTGAAGAAGTATCATCATAATTTTCCACAGAGCATCTACATGCCTCTGTATGGGCATGGTCGTCTGAAAGAAGTCAACATTCCGGATGAAAATAATTATATGCCCAAGTTGCAGCCACACTACTACTCCTCTATTTCAGTTATGATGTGCATTAAGAGCAGAAACAATGTAGTGAACTTTCTAATTATTCCTTCATGCCATCTCATTCTAGATATGATAATGGATGACCATGGGATGACATGTTTCCCGCTGTCAGTTGATGGAGAGAAGACTCTCACAAGATTAGAAACAATATCTGAAAATATTACTCTCTCCAAATGGGTATTAAATTCCAATGCTACATTATTGAAATCCATGTATCAATCTTCTAAGTCTCTTGGACAGAAAAAGAGTCACTGTTTGACCAGTAGAAAATTTTCTCAAACCAAACTCAAGAACATTCTTTTACAATTATTGCATGAAGAGCTAGTATCACTGCATCTATTATCGTATCTAGTTGAACGAATGAATTCCCAGTGGTTTCTGATGAAGATAGGGATCCTGGAAATCAAATGAAGTGTTATGTTTAAATCCTCTTGATTTTTTCAAGGATTATAAAAAATAACTCTGCAAACATGAAATCTTTTTAACTTCTCAATATTACCTAAATCATACAAAGCATATGTTTAGTGAGCGGCTACTTGAATTTTGTTCAGAGTTCCCTTGTATTTTGGGGACAATTTAAAGTCATGCACGTTATACATAAAAATGATAATGTTTAAGGTCGAAATAGCTTTGACTAGATGGATTAAAATTTACCCAATTCCTTGATAATTTATATGAAAACATAATACCACATTCATTTATGGAAGAAAAATGTATACTATGACGTAAGAAATTTTGAATATGAGGAATTATATGAATAAATGGTTAAAAGGAATTAGAAAAATTATTTCCCAATAATGAATTTACCACTATTTAACAAACCCATTAGGGGGTTGAATTATGCAGGGCCACCTATGGGCATTGGAAACATATTCAAATAATAGCATCTTTTGGCTGACATGTCGTTTATGTAGAATACTTATGCTAGGCCTCATAAGGGCATGTGCTGCATAGTCAGGCAAAAGAACTATTAGAAATTTTAAATTTCTATTTATAAAAATCCAGTGAATGTTTTTGCATATTCAAATTTTCCAAAGCTCATAGTCTGCTATTTGGAAAGAGGTACTTGAATATGAGATGATTTTTCCAATCAAGATTGTCTAGGAACTGGATGAATGTCACTCATACGATGGTCTGACCCAAACGCAGGGAAGGGAAAGATAAACCATGACTTAAATACATTTAGATCATGAAAATGAACATGGGAAAGTTGTGTTAAGGATGGCTATTTATGAAAATCCCTACATATTTTCATTAAGACAAATAAGTAAAAAATTTGTTTTCCTCCCAAGAATGATGTTACCATTATTTAACAAACCCATTAAGAGGTTGAATTATGCAGGGCCACCTAAGGGAATTTGATGCATATTCAAATAATAGTATCTTCTGGAAGACAAGTCTATTATGTAGAATGTTTATGTAAGGCTGCCTAAGGGCACATGCTACATAGTCAGGCCAAAGAAATCGTGGGTATCAGACATTTTTTTACTAGAATTCAAGAAATGGGTTATGGAGATCTTGATTATTTATGATTATGATTATGACACATGAAAATGAATATTTTCCAATGCATGTATAGTTAAGAAGACCAATGATAACTATAATCATGTTGTGGATGGGTCCTGAATTGAGATGCTGGACTTCATTACGTATCCCATAAGGATGGGAATTGAGCCAAACGTAGTTCTTGAAATATAGTTTAATGTCATGTGGGATGAGAGTGTAGGAGATCATAGTTTAGGGTCATAGAGCTCAGAATATAATGAGGAATACACATTGTGTGTTTTATAAACCTGATATGAATGAAGACCAGGGTTTTCAAACCACATTCATATTTTCACAGGGGGAATTCTCAACCAAGGGACTGAAAGTGAAATTTGGGGTTTGGCCCAAGGACTTGGGGATAGATTCAAGTTATTCTCAAACGTTACTACATATCCCAAAAGGATGTGAATCAAGCTTCACATATTTCTTGAAATACCCTTTGTATAGATTTGGTTCGTACAAGTAAAGGGTGAAAGTGGCCTTTAGTGCAATGAGGGTTTGACCACAGATAAAAGGTTCGAGCATTTCCATGTATGCATGTAGTCTATAGAATATAACATGATTGGAGATCAATTTAAATAATGATTTCCTCTTAGGTGAGGGTGTCAATGAATGTTCTAGTTTATTCTCGTACCAGAAAAAAGTGAGAACAGTTTAATGTCATATAGCAAGGATGATGGTGAACCAATGTAAACAATATTGGGTTTGGGCGTGGTTTCATGAATCAACATCATATGAGACGAAGGTGAGTTTATGTGAAGAAATTGATTTTGGACATGAACCTCAGGAGGTTGCCTACGTAAGTTGCCTAAAAATGAAAGGATCAAAGTCCATGTAGCTCAATTAATGATTGAATTGGTAATCAAGTTGTTCTTGAGGAAAATGACCTAAAAATTTGTATATGGTCGTACACATGGTTAGCGGCCTAGAGAGGGTGTTATGGTTGAAGTTTACTCTAAGATTACATGATTCATACTCGGTGTGAGAAACAAGAGATAGAAACAACCTTAATAATTCACAGTTTAATGTCATATAATACATATGAAGGGACTATGTAGTTTAAAGTCATTCAGTGAGGACTATTGGTGATTCACATTTTATTGTCATGTAGAAAGGATAAAATACAGTTTAATGTCATAGAGGATATATTAAGGGACATTGTTCAGTTTAACGTCATGTAAGATGAATGAGAAGTAAATTTTAACGTCATGTTGGAAAAATATAGGGACACAGTTTAACGTCATGTTAGATGTGGAAATATTTTTGAGTCATGTTGGATAATAAGGGTGTTGTATAGTTTAGCGTCATATAGCTAAGATGATGGAGAAAATATAGTTTAACGTCATGTTGGATGAAAGGGGAACTGTGCAATTTAATGTCCTGAAGTAAGGAAAAAAGAGTACACAGTTTAACGACATGTTGGACGTATAAGGTACTTTTTCACAGTTTAACATCATGTTGGATGATGGTAAAATTTAATGTCAAATAGTTTGGATGATGGTTATGAAGTTTGACATCTTTCAGGATGTATGGGACTTCTGTACAGTTTAGCATCATGTAGCTAGGATGTCACAATTTAATGTCATGTTGGACATAAGGGACTATGCAGTTTAAAGTCTTGCAGCAAGGACAACACAATTTTAATGTCAAGTTGGACGTAAAGGTATTTGTGTTACAAAAAATACTTGTTCAGAAATCTACCATTCGTTGGAGTCGTGATGAGTTCTTCATCCATTGATATTAACGAATAAACTATATTGGAGTAGACCTTATGTATTAAATAAGGTCCTTACCACGTTGGCTCAATCTTGGGAGGTTTCTTTCTTCGTATCACTGGAGTTATAAGAACAAATACCAATTCTCCCTGAATGAATGAATAAGATGAACTTTTTTTGTTAAAAGCTCAAACTATTCGATTCTGATAGACTTCAAAGTGGTGCAAGGTGCAAAATCATTTATATTCTAATCGTTCCAATTCATCCAATATCTTTTGATATTTTTCATCTATATATTACTGATCACAAATGTCTACCTTGAGTGAGGGTAATTGAACCTCAATGGGAATACTTATTCTATTCCATATACCAATGATTATGGAGTTGACCGCGTAGTAGTGCGGTTGGTGGTACGATAAGCCCATAAAGCATGAAAGAGTTTATCAGGCCATGATTTCATATCTTTATCCACCATCTTTTCCACTATGTTTGAAATTGTCTTGTTGAAGGATTCTATTTTTCCATTGGCCGCTGCATGATACCGAGAGGAATGGTCAGATTTGATGTTTTATTCTTCATACATCTTCCTTACCTTGGATGAACAGAAGTTAGTGCCATTTTCTGTCAATATGTTATGAGGGACCCTTAATCTATTAATGATGTTAGACATGATGAAGATAAAAATTATTTTAGAACTAACATCTTTTACATGTATTGCCTCTGCCCATTTGGAAAAGTAGTCAATAGCAGTAAAAATGTACTTAAACTTCTTTGATGTAAATGAAGGATAAGGTCCTACTATATCTATTCCCCATGTGAAAAATTCCCATGAGTATATAGCTATATGAAGCAAATGTGGGGGTTGATGAATGAATTTGGAATTTACATGGAAAGAATGAAACTTCTTTGTAAAATCAACACAATCTTGTATCATTGAGGGCCAAAAGAATCCAATCCTTCAAATTTGACCAGATTGTTTATATATGGACTGATGGGCACCACAGACTTCTGGATGCACTTCTTTCATGAAAGCCATTGTCTCTTCACCGTTAATGCATCTGAGGAGAATTACGTCAAGACCTCTTTGGTAAAGAATTTTCTCTAGGTAAAATGAGCTATCATAAAGAGTAAAATTGAGCACATGTCACCATATTTGTTCTTTCTCAGCTATATCAGGTGGAAGTGTTCCATTTTGAAGGTATTCCCTGATATGTGTCATCCAGCCTATAGTATGACCATATGGTTCAGAAACGGGACTAGTATCATTGATTTCCTATATTACTGTTTCAACATAAGGTGAAATTGTACGATTGTGGGAAATACTGATGATTGTCTCATCCCGATTTGGATCTGCCAGAGTTGTTTCTTTATTAGCCAATGCGTCAGCTTGAGCATTTTGTGATCACGGGACATAAGAAAATTTATGTTCCAATGGAAAGTCCACCATTAACTCTCTGATGTAATTATATAAAGGGATTAAATCTTCTTTTCTGATTGCATAATCACTGTTTACTTGTACGATTACTAGGTTTGAATCAACTTTCACCTTTAAGTGATTCAATTGTGCTTGAAGAACCAACTCCAATATTGTGATGAGTTCTTGGTATTTTGCTTCATTAATTGTTCCACCTCCCAAAAATGAGAAGGAATATGGTAGTAATTCCTTTTCTGGAGAAATAAGAACAATTCGTAACCAAAATTTGTTGAATTTAGGATCTTTCTTTTTTTCCCTGTTGGACTTATGGAAGCACTGTCGAACTACATTTCCCATGTTTGAAGACTATCTTGAATAAAGAAGACTTCTTCATCAGGAAGTTCAATATCTGATGACGTATCTTCTACTGAAGGATTTTTAGCAAGGAAATCAGCCAGAGCTTGTCCCTTTATTGCCTTTTTAGACACATATTGGATATAAAATTGCTTCAAAATAACTACCCACCATGCTAGACATCCTGTAAGCATTGGATGACTAAGGATGAATTTGGGCGGGTTAATGCGTGATACTAATTGGACCTCATGATATTGCAGGTAGTTTCTCAAATTTTGAAATTCAAAGATTAAGGCTAGGCAGCACATTTTAATACTTGAATATCAAGTTTCTACTTCTAGCATTGTCTGACTGAGATAGCAAAGGCTATTTTCATTCCCGTCATCATTCTTATGAACATGGAAGGAACTTAATTATCTCTCTATGGCTATCACATAGAGGATATGTGGTCTTGTTTCAATAGCTGTAATTAATACCGGTGGACTCAAGATATATTTTTTGAGAACATCAAATGCTTCTTGACATTCTTCAGTCCACTGGTAGGTGAATCCCTTCTTCATTAATTTGGTAAAGGGTAAACTTTTGCCTGCCAATTTGGTGATGAAACACCGAATATAGGACAAGTGTTTGTGAAGTCCTATAAATTAATTCACATTCCAAGGAGGTGATATACCATGTATTGACATTTTCTTCTCAAGATTGACTTCAATACCATGCTGGCGTACAACAAAGCTGAGAATTTTTCTTAAGGATACCCCAAAAGCACATTTCATGTGATTCATCATCAAATTGTGTTGTCGATGTTTGTGGAATATGACTTCCAAATCTGCCAAGTGATTAGAATGTTGTTGGGATTTAACCACTAAATCGGCCACATACCATTCAACAAATTTACATAAAAAGGGATTGATTCTATAGTGCATGACACAATGATATGTTGCGCCTGCATTCGTCAGGCCAAAGTGCATTACCCGATAGAAAATCACACCCTAAGGGGCTTTGAAAGCTATAGATTCTTCATCTTCTAGAGCCATTCAGATTTGATTATACTCAAAATATCCATCCTTGAAGGAATGTTCTTCATATCTAGCTATTTCATCAACCAAGAGTTCTGTTATCGGAATAGGAAAATCATCGTTAGGACATTTCCAATTAAGATCTCTGAAATCAATGAAATATCTAATTTGTCCATTATTGTTTTTCACAGGGACAATATTAACCAACCACTTGGGATATTGAACTTCGTTGATGATGTTAGCTTTGATAATCTTATCCACTTCAGATTCAATTGTTGAAGCATAAGTTTGGTGTGTTCTTATTGTGACTTACTTAAATCCATGATGTTCTTCTGGAAAACCCAAATGATGAGTAGAAACATCAGGATCTAGCCCTAGAATCTCTGTATTGTTCCAAGAAAATATATCTCAATTTTGATTTAAAAATAAAATATACATTTCTTGCTCTTCAAGAGTAATGGTTGCACTAATTAAAGTGGGGGTGTTGATCTTCTTTTGTACCCAGATTTATTTATCTTAGTTCAACCTTAGTGGTAGAGATTCACTCTTCAAATACTATAAGAGCATCCATGATATCTTCCTCTTCTTATTCAACATGTGTTACTTCTTCAGTTTCTACATGCATAGTAGATGATGAAGCCGAATTTCCATGATCACGAGAGATGTTAAAATTTGAACATCTTGAAGAAAAGGCTTCCATTTGTCACCTTATTGACGATGAAGGGTCTGCCTTGGGTGATAAAGAGGAGATTATGGATTGAGAATTGACATCATCATTCACCTCTGTCATTGCAATAAATTTTTCTGGCTTGGTTAGCGAAGTATAGAATTTCTGGATTTCAGCGGAAGAAATGAAGACATCTCCATTTGAGCTTTTATCATTGCTTGGCTAATCACAATTTTCTCCCATGTTGTCTGGCTTGATTTACATAATTTACATTATGGATGTTTCCATAAGATTACTTGGATTTGGGTCTATCCTGTCAATTTAAATAATAGGCAACAAATATTCTGTACTCACATGTGTGAATGGGTTTACTGAAATCATTTCCAAACCATATGGTTCATTTACCTTGGTAACCACCCTTATTGTAGATTTCTCCATACCCTTCATGTGATAGAATTCCACCACAATGTATTGAGATTCACATGTTTTGATGGGTGATTTATCACTATACAATGTCCCAATTTGACCATCGAAACAATATTTGAGACATTAATGGTATGATGAAGGGATTTCCGCATGTTGGTGTAGCCATGGTCTTCCAAGAAAAACATTGAAGACTATATCATGATCAACAACCATGAAATCTGAATTGGATGAAAAGTCTCCAAACTAAGGTCTGAGTGTAATCTCACCCAGTGGTTCTGGTTCATTTTTAACATATTTGTGCAACATCAGAGTAGAAGGAGATAAATCAGATTCTGTGAGGCCCAATCGATGAAGTCTACGAATGGGGATGAGGTTGACTCCTGAACCATTATAAATGAATGCTCATCAGATGTCCAAACCATTGACCAAGACAGATATGTACAAAGGTCTAATATTTCCATGCAAAACATCATCTTCATCTTCATCTATGAAAGGTATCACTACATGGAATTCTGCAGGATTATTCTCTACATAGAAGACTTCATATACATCAATTTTAGTTTAGAACTCTTGAGGACATGACCAGGCCTCAATGATTGCCTCTCGAAGATCCTTGGATATATTCAAGGCATCCAAAATTGATAACATGCCCGGTACTTGTGCCAAAATCTTAAAACATCATATTTTTGATCCAAAGGTCTGCATTTCCCCTAGGAAAATGTGGTTTTTCAGGTGCTTTGGAAGATGATTCTTTGGATGTAGATGCATCTTGGATCGGGGGTAGGGGTTGGAAATATTCATGTCTTTGGATGATTAGACCGAATATGTCTATTTACTTGATGAGAGGAAGAAGGTGGAACCTTTAACCGATCCTCCAGAATAACTGTGCCAGGACTGAATCTGGTATTGGTGGAAAAATTTTCTTGTTCTTGTTGAGCCCGCTGAAGGGATATACAACGATTTTCTGCTGCATACACAGTTCTAGCAGGGTAAGGATTGGAATAGTGGCTTCTGGGATATCCACGTATTCCTCTATATCCTAGACCTCTAGAACTCCCTGTAATTCTTCTGTTTGATACAGGAAACTCAGGCTCATCAAAATCGAAATAGTAGCGGGAATAAGAATCTGTTAAGTAAATCATGTTAACAAAACTAATGATCAACTCTTCATCTGATGAAGACCCCACCTGATTAACCAATTTTGGTTGTGCCGTTTGGTGGGAAGGTGCATGTGTCTTTGAAGTAAATGGAATAAGATCATCCAGAGTCAAAGACAACATGGGTTTTGACACAATTTCATCATCTTTTGGTTGTTCCTCATTCAATGAATTATGTTTCACCTTTGAGGAATTTCCCTCTGAAGAAGAAGGTTTTGTTGTGGAATTCATAGTAGAAGACACAATTGGTTTCCCCAATTTTGTTTTCAAAATGGAATGAGTTCGGTTGATAGTTTTCCTTACCATCCAATCATCATATTTCTGAACATTTTTTTGACTTCATGCCACTCACCTTCTTCCTCTGGATTTTTAGTAGTAACACATACTACCTGAGCTGAATAACCTTTTATTTTTACTTGTACCAAGTACACCATCTTTTTTAGGAGGTCTTTGAAAAAAACACCTGAATGGGATACCCCAACATCTGATAAATTGGGAAATATTTGGGAAGGTCTTCATCTCGTTCCTTGTTAGGCCTTCTGGGCCTTGGAAACTGAAACAAGTTATTTTCTATAGATGAAATGAAGTAAGCGTAAACATGTCATTTCTAAAAGAATAAACATTTATCTTCAACTCATGAAATTGATTCGGTCATAGATCTCTTTGATCGTAATAATGAATCATTCTATGTTGTTGATACTCAGTTGGTGGAGCCCTTCGATAAGATGAAGGTTTTGAAGTATAAGCAGGTACAAGTGCTTGTTTAAGCATAACTGTAGTAGTCTCTACTTTACCCATTCCCCTTCATAGAGATGATAAAATTACATTAGTTTTTTCCTTATTCAGTATAAGAGGATCTTCAAACTGTTGAGTGATTGAAGTAATGTCTCGAAACACTCCTATGTATTTCAAAGGGATCAATGGTGTGCATAACTCATCACACAAATTTTCCACACAGATTGGCAAAAACTCTTCTTGAGGGAGTGCTAAGCTCAGGGAATATGTTAATCCCTTCCAGCGAGAAATGAAATCTAAAACCCTTTCATTCTCCCTTTTCTTACAATTGTTTAGATCAAAAACTGTTGTCTTTGGCAAAGTTGAGCTGAATTAAAGAAGGAATCATTGATGGAGATCCTCCCGTCCTGTAATTGATTGGGATTGCAATCTTGTGTACTAGACAAAAGCAGGCCATTATAATGAGGGTACAAAACACCTAATCTTAATTGCTTCTTGTTGATGAGGGGTTCCCATAATGGGATCATAACATGAAACAACATGTGTTAAGTGTTTATCTAGGTCTCCCGAACCATTAATGATTGGGAATGTGGTACTTGAAAAATTTGATGGGGGAGGAATTGTATCAACCCATTCAGGGTATGCTCTGTTCATCAGTTCAATATGTGAAATCTTTCCCTCCATAGCTTCCAATTGTGATGTTGATGACTCAATGGTAGTTATTAACTTCTGAGAAACATCCTATTGAGATTAGACATGAGCAGGTGCAATAACTGGAGCTTGGATAGATGGGGTGGCTGGTACTGCAATGGAGGATAACAACACTGGTTTTTGTTTCACCTGATCAATAGGACTAGACCTATGGGGGTGTACTGTTAAAGGAGGATACTCATGATCCATCTCAGTAGCCGCAATAAATTCCCTTGGCTGACTGACTGTAGCACACTTAAGAGGAAGACTATCATGAAGTAAATCTACATTCAACCTCCTCAATTCCTTTATTTCATCCTCTTGTTGTGCAAATCTTTCCTCAAGTGAGAGTGATTGACCTTCTCCAGAGGAAGAGTGAAATGTAGCTTGATTCTTTCCTTTCCCCTTGTTGGACGCCATTTGGAGACAGGGAAGTTGATTATTTGAAGGAATACCCAGTTTCTGGGAAATCCATTGGTTTCTTGAATGCACACCCTCTTCATTTGTGTCTATGTGCACAACCTCTTGAGCATGAACTTCCCTATATGATCTCTTTGAGTGAGCCTCATGCTCTAGAGGATCATCAAAAACGACATTGATGACATTTATTGATGCATAATGCATTCCATCTCTTCTATAAGCATTTCTGTGATATTTTCATCTTCCATGTCCCTAGTGAGACACTACCTTCTGTTGAGTTGATCCCTCAGGAACTTCTTGATGAACTGTAGTTTGGAGGGAATATCCAAATAATTTGTCTCTTCGTTCCTCTTGGGGCTTCTTCCCTAATCGAGAGAAGACTAAATTTTTTGGAGGAAGATATTGAGGATCTAATAAAGTCCCTAGTGCGGTGGATTGAGGCTGTTCCTTTTCAACTCCTCAAATCCTATTTTCTGATTCTAAGGGATGGGAAAAAAGAGTCCCCAGTCTGGAAATTAGGGGTGGTTCATGAGCTGCCACATCTGAGACTTTCTTAAAAGCTCTCCTGATCTTGCAGACATTAGTCTAAAATTTGGCTGGATGCATCAACCTACGTCCACTAAATAACCTGGCACAAATGACCATTGGATGATTTCTGACACTTCTGTCACCTGATGATGTGCTTTCTCTAAACGAGAACCCTTTTTTATATTCTTGTTCTCTTGATACAAGAATAATTCGAAAACATGTTCTTTGTTTGATTGATTTTTTGAATAACTAGTTGAGGCATATTCTTGAGCGAGCCTTGGATTACAAAAAAATCCAATTGGCTATGGCAGGCCACAGACAATAACATTTCATGAGACCATTTTTGGCAGGATTTGTTGGATGAAGAGTATAGTGAAATGTAGTGCTCCATGAACACCCAATCCCCTGATATGAATACCATATGGGGAATTGGAAATTAACTATCCAATCTTCCTTGTGCGCAAAGGCATGAATGCTGAAGAGCCCTGTACTGCTTTTCAGCCTTCAAATATCGAGAATATAAGAGAGATGCCAAATCAATTTGGCATTGTAACCTTTCTATTATCATGAAATGATATTCATATTCATCATAAGATAATATTTTCTTTTTTAATTGAAAATGATTTTTTCACATGTTGAGAAGAATATCATGAATATAATATTCCGTCAACATCTCAAGAATATCATATTGAGAGTCGGCCAAAGGCCAAAACATAACGGGCACTTCGCCTTTTTCCTGTTGTTTTCTCATATTCTACACTTCTTCTTTATCATTCAATAAAGATTATTCTACCTGTTTAGATAAAATCTGGTTCTTCATTGTTACTTCATTAGATTCAACAATATTGGTTGAGAGTTCATTTACCAAATTAGGAGATTCATGACTTAGGGGTGGTTTGGAGAATGACCAACACCATGGGCTATATTCTACTTGAGAAATTATTTCACCTGCTAGTGGTAAAGAATCATACATGACTATATTAACATTTTCAAGTGCCTCAAGATAACAGGGCTTTCTCATCAATAAATTTTCTATTGGATCATTTTCCAGGAAATTTGAGTTACTACTACAGAGAGGACTTTCACAGCTAAATTCATCATCATGGGGAGGACCACCATGGTGGGATACAGTAAGAGATGAAACCTTTTACTCTATGATCTTCTGGCCACACAGAGGGTTATCGTGACTCTCATCTGATTATGATACGTCATGATCGACCGAACTGTCATAAATCAGGCCTTTATGAGGATGTTTCTGATGTAGACCTTCAGAATTAATGTTCCCACTATTGGGAAATGAGAGAGTAGAATCTTGAGTTTCAACAGATAATTGTCTGAGTTCATCAAGAACCCCAACATCGAGCAAGTACTTAGTACAAATTGGCTCTTAATTTCATGACTATTTTGGACGGGTCGTTTTCTTAGACGCCTTCTTACTCACTTTAGGATCCACTTGTTGACAAAATTGTTTATTATGGGTAGGTGTATCTTCCTACTTAGGAGAAATATTCAGCTTAGGCTGATTATCTCCACTCAAATCAGGTGTATGTTCCTGACTTGGTTTTCTATATGACATGGGGGAGTATACCCCATAACCCTCTTAGACTCAAACAGAGGTGTGTGTCTATTCCAGAGTGATATGTTGATGTGTCACTCCATTAGTAGGGATAGATTTTTAATTCTTTCCCAGTGATTTTGCTGAAGCTGTTATAATATCCTGGAAGGCATCTAGAATATGAGTAGGGATTTGATTCTTCTCTTTTACTATCGAAAAAATATGGTTGGTGACTTCAGATGCCAGAATGGGGATATACATCCCTTCTGTTCTTGGAGTATGTGTGTGTTCCTACTCCTGTCCTCCATTTCTGTCAGTGAATTCTGGTAGTACTCATGTGTGGGGGTAGAGAGTTGAGTCTGACTTATATTTGTAATCGGGGCTTTCAATTGACTTCTCTTAGTGATACCAAACACAACTGTTGGTAGGATTGATCAATACTAGAAGGTTTATGTGCCTGTTAATTGCACTCCACCGAACATGGTTGATGAACATCCTTAAATACTGGAAGATGAGACTTCTGTAAGGATTGATGAGTGTAAGCAAGTGTGTATGCCTATTTACCAGTCGTCAACACATTGGGTTGGCGGGATTCATCGTTTGTAGTCATACAAGCTTGATGACTAGCTGATAATTTATAAACAGGTTTATGTTTCTGTCTGTAGTATTTTGTTGTAATTTTCTGTATTTAATGGCGTGTTGCTGTCAAATGAGTTTGTTGGACATCAGAATTAAAACGGACGGGTGTGTGTGCCAGCTCATTTCTTTACACCAAGTTAGACTGGTGGACTTCCCTAGAAATTACAGAGATAAGAACCTACTCACTCTGGACTGGTCATCGCCTCTAGTGGTTTATCTTGCCTGCTCATGTTCGAGGAACCAAAGCTGAACACCTAGAGACAAAACACTCATAATGTTGAGGGCACACTACCACACGAGTCTGGCGGCGATTGTTGGTGGGATCCATAGGAAAGGACTCTTGTCTCCTTTAATTAAGGCCTTGGGTGTCCTTCTCATTCACCTCCTCATAATATGGGAGGGACTGGTGATTGCGTTCTTGGGATAACGACCCGAAACGGTGGGAAATGGTTGTTGGTACCACCTACTTCTTGATCGTTGATCGTCACTGTCCGGACAACCAGGGTGAAATATTAACTTGGAGAGCTTGTCGGGCCACCTCTAGAGTTGGAATGGAACCATGTGGATGGTATTACATAACCGGTGCATTTGATACCCAGCGTTGAAGAGTGTGAGTAGGTAATGTCATCCTTAGAGCAAACGATGATCCAGCAGGAGTAGCAGCAGAGGTATTCACATAAGAGGCATTCACAGTGGTGAAACTTAGAGAATCCATTTGTGTAATGCAGAAGATCATGGAAAAGAATTCCTGTTTGATATAACAGACATAATCAAGATATGATCGGACACTGTATCCTTTGGATGAGCACATATGTTATTGATTTTTTTGTTGGCCCTCTCATTGTGTTTAAATAGGGGCTTAACAAATAATTAAAACATCATTTTATCTTGGTTAAGGATTCACGTCGGGTTCACCATTTTTTTTACTCTAGAAATGGGGATGACCATGTTTTCTTAAGGTTCAAACATTCCAATTAGTTTCTAATTAGTTTGTTCATAGAACCAGAAACATCCAATGATTCTATATCCATTTGGACCTACATTCCAAATGTAGGTGCTCATTAGTTGTAGACCGATGAGGCTTATGAATTTTCATTGGTCAAGATGATGGGAGGTCGGAATCATCACACCTTCTTGGGGTGAAATATTACATACTCTGGGACTCTCTTTATAGATTTATGTTATGTTCATGAATCCTTATTACTCTACCAACTATGAAAATGTTCATTCCTTAAGATCTGACAATCAATGATTAATATGTATGAGATTTAGATAATCTTTTATATGTATTTCATGTTCTTCATTGATAGATAATTATCTGTATTTATTAGAGATTCTTAGTCCAAGGTATCCTTCAACACATTATATAAATATCTCTTGGTCATTATGATAACCATACTGGTTTTAAAGCCACTCAGTGGGGCACTTGAAATTTATTGTTGTTCAGAAGGACATGGAGTATTTTAGAGTTTGGATCGTACCAGCAAATGGGCTACCTACATATCATTGTAAGAAAAGGAATCAGAACCCACATAGTTCTGGAATTAAGATATAGTTTAACATCATATTGGACGTATGAAAATTAATGGGTAATGGGCTTCTACTTCATAAAGGCTTCTTACGAACTCCACTTTTAAGGTAGAGTTCAAAGTCCACATAGTTCGGTTTGGAATTGTGGGGATTACATATTATTAACGGCCCAAAGAGATGTGTCGTGGATACTTTTACACTCTAATCTGATTTGAGTCATGCTCGGTGTGAGAAACATGAACTATCAGTAAACCTGACAATTTGTGCCATGAAATATGTGGTCACATGGAATGATATGGGGCTTATGTATGTATGAGTTCCCAAATAGATAATGATCGAGACATATTTCAAAGAAGAAGTCTGGGAACAGGTTCAATAAAGGTATTTGTGATTTTATTGAGATTTGTATACTCTAACTTTGGGATTACTCTTGAGGAGGATGCCCAAATTAGGAGGGTACTTGGGACTGTGTTTTAAATAAGGAAGCCCAAATCAAAAGAAGTTAAGACTGGTTAAGAGAATTTATTACTGGGGCTGGTTCCTAAAATGGAGGCCCATGTTAGGATATTATTACTGGGGATTACTCATGAAAAGGAGGCCCATGAATAGGGGACTTGGGGCTTTCTCCTAAAGAGGATGCCCAAAAATATCATGTCATCTTAAAGGATGAGGTTGAATGAATGAAATATCTAACCATAGTGACATAAAGATATGTAAATCACTGGGTTTTGAGAGATGTTCCACAGAATTCCTTTCAGATAAGGAAGCCAACCAAGGAATAATTCAAAAAATGGATTTAAAGAGGATTCTGAAGGCTAAATATTGAATAGGAGAAGTGGATTTGAATAAAATAGATGAATGGATGTAGGGTCACCCAAAAGAAGGTAGGCGCACATGTCCTGTTTGGGCATGCAGGTCACAGTCGTGCTGGTATACCTACGCGACATAAGTGTACTTGCGCGACAGTCAAACCATAGGGTAATACTTGGGTGAGGCTTGGATCAAGCCCTTATTATTATCCCTAAAGACTTTTAAATGAGTGGCACACAAGTTCTGTTTAAGGGATAATGCGGTGCACAAGTGTCTTCAATTTTCTAAAGGGTTAGACACATAGGGGTGCATGTGTTGATGAATTCCAACACATAGTCATTGTTCCCCCTCTTTAGATCCTCCGCTCTAGGTAAGAAATTACCTTAGAAGTGTTCGGAAGGCATTCAGAAGATACTAGGGAGCCGAGAGCTCAAATATGAGTTTCTAGATTTTTATCCCTGAAATGGGGGGCCCACAATGGGTATTTATATGCTGATGAAGACCTTGGGTGAAAATCATATAGATCATGTAGGTGACATGTGCGCCCAATATGTGGTGCACAGGTACCCTATGCGACTCTCTTGGAACTTGCACGACCCATGCTAAAGCAAGTCCTTGTTCATGCCTTTTCAAATTTTTGATATTTCTTCAAAGGATAAATAACTCTATGTTAATGTATTTCTCTTTTCATTCGTTAGACCCTAGGATAGAAAAAAGCATCAACAGATACCTCATGAAATCATATGATTTATGAATAACTCACAGAAATCATACGACATAAAGGTAACTTGAGGAATTCATAACATTCTTACCTAGGGAATAATCCTAATGGTTATGTTTGGAATACCCATCATGTTATATTTCCTAAATATCTTCTGAGAAACCATATCATTTAACTCCATCGCGTTACCCAATTCATTAGAGAACTATATCACGCTCACCCGCCCTTAGTTTATCACAGAACCACCCGACACAATAAACAATGCCCAAGAACCATAACATAATCGTATCACATAAAACATGCATAAAGGAAACATAATATTTCCTCATTTCAATGACAAAATATCAATACAACACATTTATATAATCAAAAAATTATCAAAACAATTTTCAATACCAAAATAAAGTAAAAGTAAAACATGGTATTTAATTTTCATTTAAAAAAGTTATGGCTTGTAGAAGAAGCCAAAACTCAAATAATGGTCATAGAGGTGGAGAAGTCGTTGTCGCCGCACATGTATGACAAAAACATTCTATTTTTACCTTTAATAAAACATTTCATGTAAAAATATTCATTTGGAATGAAATTAATAGTCAAAAGGGTTTATTATACAACAAATAAATGAAGGTTTTATAAAAATTGACGTATTCCTCAACGAATGGAGATTGAGACGAAGTCCCTTACAAAGACGGTATACTTAGATTAAGGATAAATAAATTAAAAAATAATGTGTTCCAAATATAAATACACCCAATATAATTGGATATTATGTTTAAAAAAACAAGAGTTCATGCACACATATTCATAGCATGACATAATCAATAATTAGAGGGTTAACACAAAGAATTAAAATTGGGTTAAGAAGTTCCCTTACAGAAATTCAACAGCCTAATGGCGTCACTTTAAAATTTATAAAATGAGTTGAAGAGAGATGAAAAGGGTTTCTCATCACTTGTACATGGAATTTACAGGCCTAAGGATATATAAGAGTATATCTTAACATAATAAGATGTAAATTAAATGAACTAACAAAAAGAAGACTTTTTAAAAAGAGGAGGATGAACGGTTCCCTTACCGATTTTGGTAACTATCAAAACATACACCCCATGAAAGAAATACTATACAACGTTGATGTAAATACACATAAACTAATTTATATTACACAAATTGTAGAATAATGGGCAGTATATACACCACTCAAAGGATATAGTTACAAATATAGCATGAATATCATGTGAATAAATAGTGAGGTAAAAACCCATTACCTCATTGTAATAAATCGAGTCGTATGACCAAAAGATAATAAGAACCAAATGAATCACCTAACACTATGAATATAAATACAATAATAATAATATATATCCAATTCATGTACACAATAGACCACATGCAATAAATATTTTGCGAACAATGGAAATTTCAAAGAATTAAAAGTAAGATAAGAAATCCCCTTACCTCAACTCTGACTTGTCTTGTTCATTTATTTATATTCCTGAATAATAAACTTTGGTCAATTTATAATTACTTAAATATTTCCATTAAAGTTTTTTATTCAATTTATATCACATATTATAATGTTATAATAATTAGTTAATTATATGAGTACATATCATACGTTTTGTCGATGTTCGGTACACGAGTCAACAATGAACTTGTTAGAAGAGAAATGTACATGTAGTTATAAGTAAATCATCTCCGAAATGGTGTTCACGATTTAAATATCATATATATCAAGTATATATGTATTAAATACTATTCCATAATGTTTGGAGATAATAAATGAAATTTACCATTCATGGAGACGGCAGGCCGTTCGTACGCATGAACACTACTGTCATTTATTTGTCATATTAATGGACATTAAAACTAAATGAGAAATAGATATATTATAATTATAGTATAATATATATTTTATATAGGTAACATAATTTCATTAATTAAATTCTTTAAAAATTCCATGTTTGGCATGGACGAGTCACATCACTTGAGGTGGCAGTTGTTCACTCTTCCTCATATGAAATTATCGCATTTTCACAACATGAAAAGTGTAAAGGTATGTTTTAAATATAAAATACAGAAGAATTGAGAGTAAATAAATATAATATATATCATATATAAATATAGTGACATCTTAATGGACACCATGAAAGGTGTTAAAAGAAGATAAAACAATCAGCATTTTGTGAGGCAGTAATTTGCCACCCACAGAAACAATATGATATATATCCATTGGACCGAGATGTGTGTAAGTGTATGTATAATAACTATTATAAAAAAACTCCTAGTATATGTAGGATAATTTTTTTATTATGGGATCAAATAATAAGAAGATATTTTTGTGTGAAGAAGGAAAATAAAACAATGAAACTCGAGAGAAGACATTTCAACTAAATCGGGTAACTCTTTTTGATTTAAGCAAAAGGCTTCCATGGAAATAATTCTTCCGAAAGTGAGGCCTATATGATTAATAGAGGGATTTGGATAGAAAATATAATTAGAGGTTGGATAATCCAAGGTCTTGGTAGTTTTGGGTAAGTGGGTAGAGGTGGGGCCTTTTATAAGAGGGAGGAGGGTCACTTTTGGAAAGTCGTGAAATGTTACTTTATTATACAATTATTTTCGGATATTAATGGTCCCAAAATGATATATTTTGAGTATAAGGTGATATGGTTTTTAAATACAGCCATGAAATATGTTTTAGACAAGTGTATGTCTTAGATTATACCTTATCTTTTCATTTTATTTAAATCCTTCATTAATGAGGTAATCCATGCATCGTCATGGTGTGGGAAATAAATTTATTTATTTAATGTCTAGAAATTATAAAAAAAATATGATGATGTAGGAAATATTTTTATATTTTCAATGACTATTTATAGTTTAATAGATCATTTATTTAAACAAAATTAAAATTGTTTTACTTTGGATATACAAACCATTGTTATAGTTCTCTTCTTTTTTAAAAATAATGTCATAAATGTCACTATCATGCTCATGTGACTCCATGGGCCCTAAAGTTTGGTATAAAGCATCCTATGGTCGTCAATCACTAAAAAACGAGTATATGGACACATGTTGGGGTCATTTTATATTATTATGATATTATTTTATTACCCTTAACTACCCGATTACTAATTAATCATGATAATTAATGATAATTGTCATCGTTACTATTCATAATGTCCGAAAACAAAAGAGTCTTAATTACATAATTTGGAACTTCTGATTCCAAATATGGAATCCATTTTACCAAATTCCAAACACAGAATATGGAGTATTTAATTGAGAAATAATTCTCATTGTCACTACCAAAGAAGAGTTTTTAAGAAGTAAAATTTATCAAAAGATTGACTTATTTTTACATCCAATTGAAAAGTGAAATTACATACAATGAACAAAATTGTATTAAGATATAAAAACATAATTAAATTACACTTTAAAACCAATTATAAGGACCATATTAATATGTAATTAAATTAGATGAAAAAGCAGTTTTGAAGTAAAATGCAGGCAAAAGAGCCTTAGCCAAGTTGGTGAGGACTCGCTAGGTGCATCCAAGAGACCAGATATCAAATAAGGGTGGATTATTATTTCCGAGTTACTGTATCAGTACAATAGAATTACTGTAGAATTCACTGTATTAGGCACTGTTTGGTATTATAGCAGCCAGATCTATTCATCCATTTGGGCCTTCGGGCCACCAGTTTGGTCCTCAGGTCCTACAAGGCTTTTGGGCCACCCAAGGCCTTCGGGCCAGTTGATACAAAAGGCCTTCAGGATGACTTAAGTCCTTAGGGCCACCCCAAGGCCTTCAGGCCACATGAATGTAGGCCCCATACACACTAAAAAAAGGAGTAGCCCTAGAAGGGGATTCAGAGCAAGTGCACTCACCAGAGCAGAGCCATATGGATTGTTAGAATGAAAGGGTATGGCTATGCCATCAGTACCAGCATGTGTTTGAATGGGAAGCATATCTATAATGTCATGCAAAGGTGGAGATCTTCTATCAGGATGTATATGCTGGGGAGGGGTAGTTCCTTTTAGATAGTCTGGTTGAATTGCATAAAGACCTTCAAGTCATGTAATTTCCTAAGCCTACGAGCCATGTAATCTCTGAGCCTACGAGCCTTGTAATGGATCCCCCTCATCCCTTGAAATGGGGGTTATCAAAAATAAATAAAAATAAATGGCTTCAGGCCATTCAGGCAGCCCGTAAAATGTAGTATTTTTCACTATTCATTAAAAATGAACATTTGTCAGAAAAATACCAATAATTTATCCAAAGTAAATTTGATATTCCAAATTCAAAAATGATGTAAATTTTACCAAATTCAAAAAATAGAGGTTTCATAATTTAATTTTATAATTAATTCCCGCTGTCAAAACAAATAGATTGTTTTTTAAAAACAATATCTATCAAAATATTGACACTTGTTTATGTGCAATTTCACAGTTAAATTAATTCAAATGATCACCATTGTATTAAATGGTAAAAATATATTTTAACTACACTTTAATCCCAATAAAAAAGATAATCTATACATATAAATAAATTAGATAAAAGGTGGTTTCGAACTAAAATACAACATTTTTTCTATTAATTAAAAAATGAACTTTATCAGAAAAATAACAAAAATTTACCCAAATTAAATTTTGATCCCCGATTGTAAAGAAGGATTTTATTTTATCAAATATAACATATAAAATTGACAAAAAGTAATTTTAAAAATGGATCTCCATCAAATGGTAGTTAATCAACATTTTAAAGAAAATTTAAATATTTATGCTTAAAATCGAATTATTTTCTTATATTAAGCCTCTAGATTTTAGTGGATAAAATAAAAAATATATAAACAGATATAATAATTTTGTAGTTAATTCTGTTCATTCCCTCCATTATATAGGCTAGTCGTTAACTACCATTTAAATTAATATTATTATATTATTAGTGTGAAATGTAATATTTCAAAGAAACTCAGCGTTTCGTATTGGGTACTCAATCGAACATAGAATCCCTTTTAAAGTAATATTAATATTTTATTCACAAATATTAATAAATATGAAAATGTCATATTTTTTATTTACCTGGGATGTTACAATTAGTATTTATATTGATATATATTAATTGAAGAAACATCTATTGAAATTCAGAAAGTGCTTAAAAAATAATAGTTATATCGCATAACCAAATTCTGAATTTAAGGAAAAATGGATATGATAGGAGAAAAAGTAATGTAAATCCATTATGTAATTATACATTTGTTTACATGAAAGTAGCTTGTTAGTATATAAACAAACATGCATCAAGGAAAACGCAATGTGGATTTATAGTAAATAATCTAAATATTTTCATAGGATATTAAAGAAATAACTATAATATAATGGTTTTAGTCTCATGATAGAATAAATATCTATAAACTAGTGAACATATCTACTTGATATAGTGGGATAAAGTTTTAATTGACTGTAGTCAATGAAATGATATACACAAGTAGTTGTCATCAGAATTTATTTTGCAAGAGGCGTGGAAGAGGAATGTTCCATAGACACATACTTCATAGGAAGGTTTAAATAATAGTGATGGTTTTATATTAACTGAGGTTTGGTATATATTATTACCTGAGAATAAAAATTATACATTTAATACATATATGAAAAATATCTATGAGTTACAAGATCAATTAAAATTAAATAGCGGATTCTATGTATCAAAGTACATAGTTTTATTTTTTTTGAATACTGTACTGGGTTTTCAAGGGAGGTGATACATGGATTGTACAAGCATGGTACCAAAAAGGATCTATTGGTTATACTAAGTCTTTATTCATAAATCAATTTAAATTTTACTTGTCATAGTTAATTTATATGACCAGTTTATTAGTAATTGGATTTTAGAACCACTAATCATTGAAGGTGTCTATAAGATGCAACCCGGAAGGGAATGTGACATCATAGAGTACCAAAAATGGGTACAAGTGATTCAAATAGGGTATATGATTAATTTATGAAAAAAAATCATTGAATATTTATTTGTAGTGAATGTTTTACATGTGTCTATTAGAGGTTAGTGGGAGCATCATTATTTTACAAGTAAAATATTTTGATAACATATTGAAAAAACAAATTCTCATATATTTATTTAAGACCATAATAAATGTATCTATGTATATATCTACTTAAAAAATAAAACTATGTTCTAGGGAACAATAGCTATTGAGGTAGATATAAATATTCATAGACTTAATGAATCATACATATACTAACAATGTATTGAAATGAAAATTTGGAGAAATTCCGGAGAGAATTCTTACCATGGTCACATGGCGTAAATCTCTATAAGAATACATGAATTCACATATATTGATATTAAAGTGGTGAGTTAAATTCCATACACATCTATGATGGATATATCACATATTCCATCATATGTACATGGAATGATATTTCTGAAAAAAAATTTATAGTATAAAAATATCTAGTAAATTATAGGAGAACAACAGGGGAAGAAATCCTAAATATCCAATAGTAAGAGAGAAAGTATAGAGAATATATATTCCTCCTATGTGGAGAAGAAGGGATAATAGTTTTTAGGCTAAACGAGCTAGTAATCCCTAGATCAATTTGATCTAATAAAACATTCAGGATAAGGGAATAATCTTGAAAAGATTATATGAGGCAGTTGTATTCATATATACAAATACCTAATACATTGAAGCATATGATGAAGACAAAATAAAGTCATAAAATAAAATTATTTGTTATATTTCATAGAATCACACCACTTTTTACGTTTTTATCAATATGATAATTCTACTACTTGTATTATAAAATACACCATGTTTTGAATGTGAAAAAAGGATATATACTCAGTGTTTCCATCTATTGAAAACATTTATTCAAGGATGCAGGGATGAACCTAGTAGAATTTCCACATTAATGAAATATGGAAGACCCAAAAACAAAATTCCTGGATCATAAAAAAATTATATTAATCTTCTGAGAGATAAAAAGGATGGTTAGAAAGACTGCTTTAGTTAAGTGGGATAATGGTTTTATATTCATCACAACTAGT
The DNA here is from genome assembly GCA_963277665.1 of Viscum album. NCBI lineage: Eukaryota > Viridiplantae > Streptophyta > Magnoliopsida > Santalales > Viscaceae > Viscum > Viscum album. Next base: position 473,087,188 of record OY728132.1, read on the forward strand.
GATAAATTATTCATTGATAATAAGAATCCAAAAAGTATGCATTATATAAAATTTGGATAATATTGAAAAACTAAATAAAAATTAACTAGCGGATTCCATGTATCAAAGGCAGTGGGCTTATTATTTTTACTACTACATTGGGTATTCAAGTGAGTGATACATGGATGGTACATGAAAGGTACCAAAAAGAAAAGATTTGTTATACCAAGTAATTATGTTTAAATAAATTAGAATTTCACACATCAAATATCTTTTTAATAATGATTTTATATGGAATTGGATATGAAAACTACAAATTATGGAAGGTGTATATATGATGAAACAAAAAAGGGATGTTGATGCAATCAAATTCCAATAATAAGTGTTAATTACTCAAATATTGTTTAGGATTGATGTAAGAAATAGGATCATATAATATTATTTTAGAATTAATTCTTTCCAAGTTTCTACAAAAGGATAGTGGGAGAATCATTATTTTCCATGTAAAATATGTTTGATTAAATTTGGAATGTATCTAGTGGTCTTATGGAATGTTAATACCAGAATAAATGTATCTCTATTGATATTTTATTAAAGTATAAACCTACATTATATGAAATTAAATATAATGAAATATATCTGAAGAATTCTTATACATAGTCAATAATATATATATTGACTAGGTATTGAAGATACAAGTTGGAAAAATTTAAGAGATAATTATTACCATTTTTAAATGGAATAAATATCTCAAATTAAACATGAATTCACATTAGAGGAGAATAAAGTGGTGAGTTAAATTCCATACACTATTGTGAGAGATTGACCACATATTCTATGATATGTGCATGAAATTTTATTATCGACATAATCCTTATAACTAGAAAATGACTTGTAATATTTATGAGAACTTGAAGTGAGGAAATCCGAATTGTTTTAAAGGACTAAATAGAGCACAAATGATATATATACATAGATTGTGGAGAAGAAGTAATACTAGTTTTTATGGTACAAAAACTAGTCTTCTTTAGATCAAGGTGATATAATATCTCATTTAGGATAAGGTAATGGGAGATAGAAGCTCATAAAAGCGGGTGGTTTCCGTACCTTTAAATATGGAGTATGTTAAAGCTTATGAGGAAGCTAAGAAAAAGATATTTAAGGAATTTTGTTTTGAGATCATATAATCAAATCTATTATGTATAATTTCTTCCTTAATATAATTAAATATCAATAACTAGACAAATTTTCATATTTTTATAGTGGAAATAATGATATATACTTGGTTTGGGGTATCCATCTCTTGAGACATTTTCATCAAGGAGGTGAGGTCACACTTAGCATAATATCCATGCAGTAGAGATTTTGTAGAACCAACAAATAAATCAGTGACTTAGAATAAACATGATAACAATCGTGTAATAGCTAGCATTGATGGTTAGTAAGTTGAATCTAGTGAATTTGAGAGTGTTGTTATATTGGGTACCCTATAAAAAACTAAATAGTCCTTTTCTATTACCATATCTTACTAATAGTAAGTAATAATGACTACACTTAGCATAATAGTGTAAATAATTCTAAGTCAACTATTTAAATAGTAATTTCCATAGATTAATTGACGTATAGAAAGTTGATATAATATACTTGTCTATAATTAAAACCTCATGATATTCTAAAATTAATAATAAATATATATTATGTAGTCAATATACAATATATTGAATATGCATAGCTTATATCTAACTATCAGGTTCTAGGTTTCAATATGTTTTGTGTTTTCTTCTCATGATGTCTGCATATAGTGATCTCCGGTCATTGAGATCATAAGTATAAAACCTCTAATAGGAACACCACATGATTTGGTTGTCCTTGGATGTTCCTATTGACCAGCCTTTCTTCATGATCTCACTAATTGTGATAAATAGGTGTTTACTTAATGAGAAGAAGACTCAATTAATTTAATACCCAAAAAAATTGTAAAACATGAACAATGTACAGTTAGTATGATATATCTAAACCAGAAGACATATGTTTATGATTAATTTCATGGAATCTCAAGGTTCCCATTACAGACTGTGTCCTAGAACAACCTTTTTATATGATAAATAATTTATGGACATTACAATTTAAATAGTGGGAGAATGAATGTATACACATTTTTGGTATGTGTAAATGATTTATAACTTAAAATATGCATGATAGGGTAATAAAAAAGAAAAATTTATTTGGGTGTAGGGAACCCACTATTAAAAAATTAATCAGATATTTACAGGATGATAAGTTCACTGATCAATGAAATTAAATAAAAGAATATAAAAAATGGATAAATTGGAATAATTAGAGTATAGCATCATCACATATGATTTATAATTAATTTATGAAATTAAATAATCACCTTGTCATAATTCCTTCCTTGTTGATGGACTTGAGAATGGATATATGATGTACCATAATTTTATTGTATTAATCATGTGTAGATTATCTCTAGTGATGATCCAAACATGTCTACAAATTTTAGAACATTATTGTAGGAATAATTGGGTGTTAGGATAGAAGATCCTAAAAGCTACATCATTTCTATTTATATCCACATGAACCAAGTCCTCAATATTATTCTTGATCTCTCTTGACTAAAGAGTAGAAGGTGGACAAAGATATCGCTCCATTCTTGAGAGAATTCTTAGGGATGGTTATCCTCTAAGGAATAGAGAAAATTATCTAGATTTTTTGAGCAGAATGAAAGATATAGAATCAATGTCTTGAAAAGTAATATATTTCAGTTTACATACAACCATTTTTAGAAATAAATAATTACATAATTTACATTTAATATTTATTTATTCGCTATTAAACCCTATGTTTACAATAATAATATTATTTTTATTCGTTGACATGTTCTGATCTCACAAATTTTAAATAAACATTATTTATTAAAATATTATTATTATATATATATTATTATTTATCACCAGACCATTAAACATAGCCTACCATTCCTCCATAATATTTATCAGTCTTTGAATAATGAATATTTAATAAATTAGAAAATATCATTTAAGTAATACCTAATAAATAAATAAATCATATATTAACAAAAAATAAAATAAATATTTGTTACGTATTATTCTCACATAATATTCTCTCGAATAACAAGTGACTAAATATACACGATTAAGAAAAATTACTAATTATTAAACCACATACAATAATAATATATATTCAAATTGGTTAATAAGAAATAATAATAATTTATTTTACCAAGATTATAGATACACTTATTATCTGACCTTCTCTACATCTTTCTCAGTGACATTAGGTGAAACAACCTAAATTCCATTGTTAGAATCTTGCGACACACCATGAAACACATAGAGAAAGATGATAATGTTGTAGTGAAATACAAAATCATAAATATGCTCACTATGTCATTTACCACGATATCTCTAATTATGAATGTTCCATGTCGGTGCCATCAACCTATGTGTTTGATGTATCTACCTTTAAATTTTCAAAAATCAAACATTCAAATAGAACACCATGGGCCTAAATTTATTTAGCCTAAATTATTTATATCAAAGGGAATAAGTTATCAACTTTCATTAATGAATAAATGAGAGATATCCTTTCTCACATAATATATTAATGCAATATTACTCGGGACAACACCAATGTATCCTACCATGTCACGAACATATGTCATCACTATTCCAATTAATAAATAAATGACATGACATAAAATACATATTAGTAATAATTTTAAAGTCTATGAATCAATAAAAAAATCCTAAGATAGGTACATCTAACGAAACATATAAATATAGTTTTTCTATTAGTGGGTCTTGTTCTTATAATACCATAAATTGGATATTACTAAGGGTGTACACCATAAAAATATTCCTCAATGTCCTATCATTATCGTCCAATAATATTCTGAATCATTGTTGAACCTAAAATGATATCCTATGGATATATAACATATATTTTAGAATACTCTCATAGAAATTCTAAGTTCTCATCAATATAGGGAGCCACTATATTTTAGTGTCAAACATACTCTTAAAACATTTTCACATACTATTTAACGCTAATTAAAAATATTTATGTGATAAATATTTTATTAATATAAAAAACTATGAATACATGTTATCATAAATTACAAAAAAATTGGTTTTAGGGCACCAAATCCAACATAATTCCACTTTTACTATAGCCATAAGAAAACAACCATCAGTCATCTAGCGCACACATGTCACTGAAGATTCTACTAAGTTATGACTTTAGTCAAGGGTTGAACCAAATTTTCATCTATGTTAACTATTCTTACTATAAAATAACTCCTATAGTAAACAAAACGTCAATATTTGATACTTCCAAAGTATGTGCCTTTTTCCATTGGTTTTCCCTTGGATATTTTATAAGATCCACAACTAAATTATTATTTCAATAAAATTTATAGGGTTTTACTACTAGGTATAAAATCAATCTCCAAGGTAATGTTTGATATCCAAATGATTAAATTTTATGTATCATAAGATGCTATATAATCTGAATCTTCTGTAGAATAGTGAAAACGGGGTGCTTTGAACTCATCCAGGTCACAACTCCTCATTTGTGAAAGAAAACATATTTTTACTCTGACATTAGATCATTGTGATATATATTAAAACTAACATCATTATAACACATGATAATTAGCTGGTTGTAACCTCTACACACTGAAAATATCCTTATTCTTCTTAGATACTTTTGGATATTCTTAAGAATATAAAAAGTTTTTCTACTAGATGTTCTTGATATACTTCTACAATGCTCAATTAATAGGCAACATCAAGTCTAATATATAACATTACATACATGATTAATATTATCACTATAGATTATGGGATATTAGTCATTCTATATTTCTCTGGTTTATTATGAGAGCACATTTTCTTTGAATGATGTTTACCATGTGAACGTAGAACCAATACCCTCTTAATGTTTTTCTAGAATAAATATCTTTAGAATATGATTAATGTATATACATTTAATTAATACATGATGACTCTTGGATCTATCACAAATGATCATGAAGCCTTGAATATAGTCTTCTTCTCTAATGAACACTATGGAGAAACATTTGGTCAAATTAGCCTTAGTAAACATTAAGACCTGTTTTTTATTTTTAACGAGTAATATGTTATCAGCTTATACTACATGGATGATGACTAAGTATCCACTAAACCCCATGTAAAAACATGGGTTTTGTGTATTTTTATGTAATCCAGAATCAATTATATCTTCATAAAAATTAAGGTTTCATGATGAAGATTATTTATTCAATCTAGAAAAGTATATCTAAAACTTCCAAATAATTTTTACATCACCTGGAGTCACAAACCTTTATAGTGGTGTTATATAGAAATACCATTCAGGGTTCCCATTATAGAAACGATTTATATATATATATTCAAAATATCATAGTCATGGTATGTTTCTATATGATGTATAATTCTAATGTATTTATAATTGGAAACTACAAAAAAATCCTAATCATAGTGAATTTATTGATGTTGTTTAAGGCATTTATAGACTACACGTTCTTTATATGTATTTAAATGACAATATATTTCTTTTTTTATTGAATATACATTTTAACCCAATGGTATTTACATCAAGTAGAACATTAAATAGAACCCAAAATTGGTTATGATATATGGACTCAATTTTAAAATTCATGGATTCTTTGAATCTTGAACCTTTTATTCTCTCTACCTTCTCTTTTTTATAATAATGGTTCATTATTTTACTCCATCAATGAGTCACCATGTTTTGTGACTAGAAAAACATATCTTTCTTGTTCTCTTAAATATCCTATTATCTAATGATATACATGTGTTTTAGGAACAAATTCTTCCCTCAGGACAAATAAAATCTGTTCTTATACCAACTCTTGTATATCTAGAGCATTAAATTTATCAAAGTCAATATTTCTCCCACTATCCTTTTTGAGTATGTGGTCCCTCTCATGAAATTCATCTTTCATGACGATAATCACATTCTTATATGAGGGGTTGCATATTTTTTATTCATTTATTTCATTTGGATACCCTATAAAGATACAATTTATGACCTAGGTGCGTGTTTATTGATTGACAAGGCCGTAATAAAAGTCTCCATACCCCATATATGTTTATTCGGACAAATGGGTATCTTTCAACTCTATAACTCAGAGGTAATTTTTTTCCTCTTCAGTTTGTATTCAATTTAGTGTATATTCCACATTTTTTTAATTCATACCCCTTAAAGGATTATAGAATATTTTCATGAATCATCATTGAACCTACCATTTATAACAAGGTATGTTTCCTTATTTCAATAACTCAATTCTCCTACGTTTATAAGGTGGAGTGAGTTTGGAATGAATCCCAAAATCCCATAAAATGCTGATAAACTCTTGGTTATGAGATTCTCTAAATCATTCCATTTGAATATTATTCAAATTCTATCCATATTGATTCACTAAATCATTTTTTATTCTGTTTATGTTTTCAATGAACTCATACTTATACCTCCTCATTTAAGCCTTGAAATGTCTACTAAAGTCATCCATAAAAGTTATTTACAAAGAATAACCACCTCTAGATTCTACTAGAAATTGTACACACACATTTTTGTGTGCCATTCCTAAAATCCTGGTGTCCCCTACACCCTGTCCACCAAAAGGTGGTATAGTCATTTTTTAATGTAAACTATAATAACATCATTCATGTGGATTTAACTCAGAAGAGTATAAATAACCTTCTTGATAGCGCACTGTCAAATGATTCTCATTTCCACAACCACGATGATGATTCCATAACTAAGGGTTATATGAGTCTTTTGATAGTGATTTTTAATCCATTTCTACTACTTAATATTCAAAATTTAATACAACAAGACCAATATTTAAATACATGATAACATAACATATGATGTATTTATAAAATAAACTGATTTTATTCTCGAACTTGAATATAAAATCAATTTCTTATAGGAATGATAACATGAAACATTGAATATATATAGCATCATTGAAATTTTTATCATAGATTTAAAACTCTTCTTCACTAGCCACATTACCATGAATGTAAGAAATGGGTTCTTCAAGAACATATAGTTTCTTCTCATGTTTTACAATAACATGAAAACACCTTTTCCACTATTGAAAACTTGTTTTAATAAGAGGGATATGGTAACACCCCGAGATTTTATGAAAAATATATTTTTTTAATTTCATTAATGTCTTGTGTTGTACGCTACATCAAAAAGAGCTTGCACAACATGCATCCTTGACTTGCCTTTCATTACATGCAATCGCGACCTTCATTGATAGCGTGTGTAGTACGCAATACCGAGTTTCACTAAACAACGATATGCTATTAAAATATTATTAAAACTAGCCGTTATGAATAGTAATAACAACTTTTTGAAATTTTGTAAATTTTATTTTTCAAAATGGACTTCATTTTTGGATTCTTAATATCGAAATTAGCTTAGGGTGAAATTTTGGTAATTTTCGGATAACTTTCATATTTTGATGAATAGTGGAAATTACTAAATTTTAATTAAAAACAACTTTTTCAATAGAAATAATTAATAGTGATAAATTATTAATTTTAGTGGTTTTAAAGTATATTTAGAATATATTTTTACAATTTAATACAATGATGGTCATTGGATGTAATTTCACATTTAAACCAGTTATAAACAAGTTTCAATCTTTTGATAGTTATTTTCTCTTGAAAACACGCTATTTGTTTTGACGACAGGAATTAATTTTTAAATTATTTAATGCAAATGATATGTTTTTAATTTGGTAAAATAGACATCATTTTTGCATTCATAATATCAAATATAGCTTTGGCCTAATTTTTGGAATTTTTCTGAAAAGTTTCAATTTTTGAGGAATATTGAAACAACTAAGTGGTAGTTAAAAAAACTGAATTGTTCATAAAACATAATTTTACCGCTTCTGTTAGTGGAATTTAAAAAATCCGAGAGACACGGTTGATGTCAGTAAGTAAAATGTGGTTCAATGAGATGAAAATAATTTTTTGGTGAATAATAACTTTTTTCTTTTTTTTACCACGGTTATAAGTAAATAGGGCAATTAAGGGTAGAAATGATATTATTATTACCCTAAAACATGTCCTAATTCTATTGGACAAGTGTAATTCGACCATAAACAAACTTAAGAATAAAATATGACCATTTAGGCCCACTTGGATTAGATTAGGACATTTATTATTAATTTATTTAAAGAAGGGTTAGAAGAGTTAAAATCAAAGTTTATTTACTAAAACATTTTTAATGTGGGATTATACATAAGATAAATTCGACTATAAATATTCATTAGAAAAATAAAAAGATTTCCTACATAATGGTATTTTATTTGTAATTTTTAGACATTAAATAATTTAATTTATTTATGACACCACGATGATGCAGTAATTATCTTATTAATGAAATATTGAAATAATTGATGTTATAAATACCCAAATAATTATAATTTGACAGTTTTTAAGAATTCCAAGAATTTTATAGGTTAACATGACATGTTAGTATTTATTTAATTACCTTTTTTTGAACTTATCATTCTGTTATCATTTTCACAAAAATCAATTACTAAATAGTGTCAAAATTTACATAAAATAGTTTTTAAAACAAATATTATCTTATTAATTGTTATTTTATTCCTAAAAATCTATGATTCGGATAAATGACTTAGATAAGGTTATATATATTAATAGTAAACAACTTTGGGTTCGTTTGTCTTCTTATAGTATGTTTATTATCCTTATAGTGTTAGGACAAAAGAAGACACGGTAAAAGTAAATATTTTTAACTTAATGTTAAATATAAATGATAAGGTTAAAATAGGAACCTAAACTTGTCTAAATTCTATTGGATAAGAGGATTTAGACCCATCCCCACCTTAGCCTCGAAATAAATCCGTTTGGAGCTATTTAAAACCGAACTTGACTTTATAATAAAATAATATTTTTTGTTATTTCAAAGGTGCACCTCTCTTCCCTTATAAAAGGGCACCTCCTCCCTCTCTTCCTCACACAACTTTGAACCTTCATGCTCTGCCAAACCCGGCCCAATTATCCTCTCCAATTACCTAGAAACATCCTATAGGTTCTGATCTTCCTCAAAGACCAATTTTAGTGCCCTAAAAGAAGGTCTCAAAGAAGCACTTCAAAGAAGAGGTAATCTCCGTTACCGATTCCTTCATCTTTATTTCTTCTTCCACTTCTTCTTTTTAGTTGTCTCATTATGAAGTAATAACATCAGTATCACTCATATACTTATATGTTATTATAAGTATTAAACAACCCTATTTTACTATCTATCCATCCTACGGAAAAAGAAATCACCGCCCGTGCGTACGTACGGAATACCGTCTCCACGCCGTGGTGTAATCTGTTTTCCACCACCACCTTACTTGGATGGGTATAATGGTGAAAACAATGTCTATATATTACTATTATAAATTGATATTGATTCTGAAATAGTATACATATACTCCAATACAATTCCACGATCATAGGAACGATATCATCACTCGTGCGTACGTACGGAATACCGTCTCAAAGATGTGATGCGACTCGTTCTACATGATCTTCATTTCATAATGATTATATAAATGAATTGAATTGAATTAATATGATATATATTACACTAATATCATTCTGGAAATGAGGTATCTATAACCTAAAGAAATGAATAAGAATTTATTCGACAAAACACGCATAAGAACAAAAAGTTATAAACACCTGAATAACAAGTAGCAATGAAATATTATTACTAAGAAGCTAATAATATGACGATATATGATATCATAAAAATAAGTATGATTCTGGAATAAGTCAATAACATTATTTAAATCATTATAAAGGAGGTTCGGACACTTAGAAAGCAAGTCAGACCTAAGGTAAGGGAAATATCACAATCTCATTTTTATCCGAGATTGTTTATACATTGGCATTTACTAGGGTGCATTTTATCATCCACATTCATGTTTCCTCGATATGACCTATTATTTACATCCACCTACAATGGTTTAAATCCAATTTTACCCTTCGGTGTGTTTTTAGTAAAAGATATAAAATGAATCTTTTGTCGTTTTTCGTACGAGGTACTTTTTTCACTTTTCCGACAAAAGTACGAGAAAAATGTTTTTTTTAACTTATACGGAATGAATGTATTTTTAAAACATTATTTCCAAGAAGAATCCTTTACAAGTTTTCATGTTTATATTTAATCAACTTCTTTTAATTTAATGTTTTATGAAATGTTAATAAAGGAAAAAAATTTTTAAAGAAGAAAGGGTATTTTCCTCAAGAATTCATTTCAAGTGTTTTTTTCAAAAATATTTTCCATCTAAGATGATGTTATCTGATATGTATGTTTCAAGTAAAATGTCTCTATCATTTAAATGGTTTCAATTTCCTTATGATGAAATGATATCAATTGTTTATGGATTATGATGGCATGATGTTTAAGAATCCCATTTTATTACATGTGTTATGCAATGATATATGATTTATGATTTTGTGGCACACATAAGAATGGTATCATTATGAGATGGGTGGGAACTATATCTCCCTCTAATGCATTGGGTAAAGATTTTATATCTCATAAGATAGACATGGCCGGAACGGTAGATTATACCAGTTCAGTGAAACCGGACTGAAACGAGGGTGACTCGGTTCAGAAAGGGACTTTGTCCACTAAGATAGTCTTGGCAATGAGTCTTGACTAACAAGAAATGATTCTCTATTATTATGTGTGAATGCCACAAAGTTTCATGTTTTATGTTATGATTATTGTGATTAAATTTCACTGCCATGATTTACCCCATGTTATGAAATTATGATCTCTTTTGCAGGTTAAGATTTCCAAAATTTTTGTGCTTATGTATATGATGTGATTGATATATCTTTTGTTTACCCTTACTGAGCATTTGAGCTCAACATTTTATGTTTTCTTTTCCCTAGGATATAAAGAAATGTTTTAGGTAAAAAAAGGAAGATCTTTATGGGATATGTTGAAGATATTTCACCAGGATTAGAAGATTATATTCTGAGTTTCCAAAGACACTAAACTATTACGATCCTTGTGTGTGTGTTTTTGTTATGTACTAAGTATTCCGAAAATGTAATGTAATGTCAATGTACGTCATGTTTAGGGTCTCTATAGATATCCTTCTCAAATATGGATATTAAGGAAATATTTTTATGTTATTATAACTTTTGTTTCTAAAGATAGCATGATAATATATTTCGTAACTTAATGGAAAAAAATTAGGCAAATAAATAAATAAAATATTTATTAATATTCTAATATTTTATCGAAATCGAATAGCCCTCACATTTGGCTTCATAATATCATATTGATTTCATATTCTAGTGGCAAGGATACATAATCCCATTTTTACTACCCCAACATTTCATGTTCATGAATTTTGAAGGGTTTATGGTAAGAATCCAAAATTCCAATATCATAAACTCACAGTTCCATGATCTGTTTAGTGGACTCCCCAATCCTAAAATCATAAAATTTGATTTAGTCAACCCTTTCCTCTTAGTTACAGCATGTATTACATTGACAGTGAATCCATGATGTGAACTTAGTTAATGTAACCCAAAAACTCATGATTGAATTCATTGATAAATGAATGAACTCCAAATTATTTTGGTCAACCACTTTAAAGAAATGGTTAAATTTTAACTGAAGAAGTGAAAGGATATATAGAAATTCTATTTATAATTGAGGCATTTTAACTTTTATGCCTAAATTTACAATTATTATAATGATTATATTCTTGTTAATATTAAATTGATTTACTTAGATGATTAACCATGTCTTAGATAATATATATTCATAACAAAATTACGATTTAGTTTTATATCACATGATTGTTAATTAATAAATTCATGTGATCAAGACAAAACATCAAAAAAGAAATAACCATGAAACTTTATAGAAATAAAAATAATAAATTAGTATTATCTAGAAATTATACTAAATCTTAGTTTATGTAGTGTATGAAAAACTAATAATTTGTCATGGAAAAAACACCATGATCCAAATAAGGGATATGTTACAGCTTTCCACCTTTCCTCCCATGTATATCTCTTTTATTATTTTCACCATGGCTCAAAACATAAACCACCTCCACTTCCACGGGATATACCTATATTATATATGATTTTACTCACATATCGGTGATTTGACGAGGTCTATATAAAATAAACCATAGACCTGAAGGACCTTACATATTAAGAGGAAATATTCTATGCATGGCATCAATTTAATTTTATAATAAAGTAACTGAAACAAATCACATACAATATTCTCGTCTAAGATCATGATAATCCATATACATATAATTAAAAAAATAATTTAATAAAACTCGTATTCAATTATAAATCATTATTATTATTGATAAATCACGCTTGAATAAATTAAATATATTTATGAATTAATCAATTATTTTATATTATTTCTCATCTGATTTTCCCTGATATTCTCATCCATCATAATTTTTTTTAAAATTAATTGTATTTATTTAAAAATAGATGTGTAAAATAGTAAACAGTACCTTAGAAGAAACATTGTGAGTACCCATTCGAACTACCCAACATGTATTATACTCATATACTATTTACTCTTGTGACATGTGGAATAAAATACTTATCACATACAATCATGGAATGTACTATCAACTTAATAATTCAACCGATTATATAATTTTTCTATCATGTGTTATGATTCAATTCTTGTAGAGTAATATCTATATTTTGACTCAAACATTAGATGAGGATTCAAAAAGTATTATGAAATTAATTAAACATTCGTATATATTAAAACCCATTACGTGGAATGTCCTATCACCATAATGACCACATTATATTACATGCTGCTAAGGTTATCACAGTATAATAAATTAATTTTAATTCATTGTAATTTATTAAAAGTACATGGTTTGTAAATTAGCTACACGTCATGTGATATCTATGTTAAATGGTCACCAGTTAGGTAGGACTTATAAGAATATACATAACATGTCTTTGATAAAAGTACTACAAACCCTATATAGATGTAACACAATGTGTACTCTGGATGACCATGATCTAGGATTCCCTGATCACCACATGGTGTATAATTAAATACACAATGTGTAATAAATAAACCTTACTTGAATTAATTAAAAATTAATTCTTTGTGCATTAAAGACTAGTACACAATGTGTACCTTCTAGTTACATGACCTGCACTCTTTTGTTATCTGGCCAGATTCCTCAGCACCTCTAGATGAGGTCATTCAATATATTTCATTCATAAAATTAATCAATTTAATTATATTTATTATGAATGAAGAGAGAGAACAAAATATTTCAATTCATAATGAATAATTATTAAAGAATAATTAAAAATAAATTACTTGTGTGTAAATAAATCATTGATCATTAAATAATTATAAATAATTATGTAAGCACTATGAAAACAATATAAGAATCTTGGTATAGTGGTAGTGTGTGATGGGTCATGCACAACATTGTTTTGTAATGATTTATGACTAATCATATATTTACAAGATGATAAAAATCATTATCAACAGTATTGAATCTAAGAATATAAAAAATGGATAAAATGTCACAACCAATGAACAAGATCATCACATATTATTTATAATTAGTTTACTAAAAATAGAATTACCTTATCTGAATTCCTTCTTAACTAATGGATTTGAGAACAGATCTATGTCATATCATCATTATGTTGTAGGAATTAAGGAAATATTTCATATAGCAATGATCCAAACATATTCTCCAAATCTCTAAATGTCTTTTTAGGAATCCTTATGTGATAGTGTGTAATATCCTAATGCTTTCATCATTTGTCATTAATCACCTCGATAATTGATTCCATAGTACTGCATTTGATCTATATAAACTCGAGAGTGTAAGGTAGACGAAGATATCTCTTTATTCATGAGATGGTTATTGGAGAAGGAATCTGTCTTGGGGTCTGAGAAGATTATCTGGATTCATTATGCACAAAAAAATAAATGAATTGGATTCCTTGGGAAACAATATAATTGGGTTTATATATAATTATTTTTAGAAATAAATCAATCCACAAGTTCCCTTTATTAATTATTTAATTCTTGTGGAACACCGTGTGTATAATAATAATAATATTATTATTTCTCGGCATATTCTAAATTCATAAATTAAAATTAAATATTATTTCTTCAAATAATATTCAATATATATTATCTCCCTATGGACCATTAGACTAATTCCACCATTCCTCCATAATATGTAGCATTCCTTTCATAATAACTATTTATTGAATAAATAAATATGACTAAATTATTCTCTAATAAATAAATTAATATTATATTAACTAAAATGTAGATAAATATTTATTAAAGATTATTATTATATAATAATCTCCCAAATAATTAGTGATGGAATATATGAAGTCAAGAATACTTGAATAATTATTAAAGCATGTTTGTCCGAAATATTTAGTCAAATTGTAAAATAATAAATAATAATATATAATTTCAATGTTATTCTGGATTCAGTTAGTGCAGTACCCTTTAGGCCTCTTTTTCTGTTCATCTAGAATAAAAAGCCTAATTCTAATGTTAGTGTCTAGCAACACAATGGGACACCCATAATGAAATAAGTTAATTCCGCAATGACATAATACCTTATATAGATGCCCACTGTGTGATAATATCCCTTCATAATGATATCATTACACTATAAGGATTCATGATATTGCTATCAACCTATGTTCTCAATGTCTATTTCTTTGAATTTCTAGGAGACTATATTTCTTATAGTATATCATGGCCATGGTTTTAATTAGGCTATTTTATTTCGAGAATGAGGCCTGAGATATCAACTTCTATTAACAAACAAAAGTGTAAAATATTATCTCCCATTACACATTAATGTAATTTTACTCATGATGCACCCAACAATTCCAACCTTCTTGTAAACAAATGTTATAACATTTTTTTCAATACATCAATGAAGGAATATAATATGAATTAATAATAATAATATCAATGATTAAGGATTGATATATATGTATTTATATAGGAACTTTTAAAGAAACATATAGTTTTTGATTTCCTACTAGTGGTTCTCATACTCATAATATCCTACACTAAATATTACCAAGGACATACACCATGGGAAGATGCATGAATGTCCTATGTGTCTCCATCCCTGATATCATGAATCATTTATACACCTCAAATGATTTCATCCATCTATAGAACATATATGTACAAATATTTTCATTGCACTTCTAGGTTCATATCATAGTTGGGGACAACTGTGAACTTGTGGTGTGACATCTACTCATATGACATTATACCATACTATGTAAAGTATATTAACATCCATGATGGAATATGTAGATTATTAAAATTAAAAACTACTAAAACATGTCATCATAAGGTACATAGAATTTGGTTCTAGGGAATGAACTGCAACACTATTTATATTATATAATGTTATATGATGTAAGTATATGTTATATTAATAGTAAATAAAATAATATAACATTATATATATGATATATTTAAATTATATTGTATTATTTTTTCATTATAATAATGTTATATGAAAAATCATTTTAGGGCATAATTTTTACTATTTTGTAATGATTTTCCATGTATTTAATTGGTATTCCATGGATATATTTTTTGTATTAAAAATGAGAATTTAAAAATAAAGAATTTAGATGGATCTAAATTGAAGAAAAATATTTAATATTCAATTTCTGAATTTAATTATGAAATTATATGAGAATTTGATATGGGTTTTTAAATAATTGTAGGTTATAAAAAATTATTCCAACATGGCCAACACTAATCATCAAGGGCCATGAAGAAACATAGCCATCCCAAGTGTGACAACTAACCATACATGGATCTATGGCGATCTGGTTGAGTGGAAGGAGCAGGGGTCGAAGAATGAACTACAAGCATGGGTGGGTTATGGCCAGTGTGGAACATGTGGTGTAGCTTGTCCTATGTGTGTGTATATAGGAGCCGACGTATATATTATATTTTGAGTATTCTCATCCATGTTTTTTTAAATCACCTCATAAATTCTATGTTTTAATGTGGGAAAACATAACTTATGTACTGTTCATTTTAAATAAAATAGCATCGCTCCACTCCAGTCATGCTCTCCCCCACTCTGACACATCACTCCCTATCAACTTGGCTTCTATATAACATTTTACAGATTATAATTTCCACTAAAACACACCAATAATCTTTTGAATCCACCATAAGATTGAGATTGATCTAATCTTCCACTATCGTTGTTTTGTTCTAACCTGAATGGCTTATAGACACTAGAACAACCTCGATTACCCCCACTTCAAAAGAAGCCCATGTCATGAACTAAAATAGTGATTCCTCTCTCCACTATGAAGGATAGAGTATTAGTGGAATAAAACTACCCACCACCACCATACCACCACACCATCTATTCACCATGACAGATCCTAGACATTAGTAGTCGAGAGTAGCCATGTTGTCTATACTAGCAGGGGGTTTTAACACTCAATTTATTTAGATGTTACCATATTATATATTCCAAGTATCTCCTAAGAAAATCATGTTTTTTAAATGATTAAAACTCAATATGACCCCTAGATAGTACACTTGATAAGTAGGTCAAGGAACCTTTATGATGATAAATAGACGAATACAAGCCGCTATTATGGGATTCAACACTAAGAGGATAAGATGGAACACACTTCTAGGCTAATTTATATCTTATTTGAATTTTCATTTTTTTTATTTTATTTTAATCTTATTATATTTTTATTCAATATGAAATTTTAATATAGTTTATTAATAAATATAATTTCATTTATTTTTTATCATGTTATTTCATCCCACATTCTTTTTTATAATAATAATAATAATAATGTTATTATTATTCATATTCTTATAATTTGTATTTAATTTCCTTCTCTCTTATTTTATTTTAATTTATTATTAAACAAATATTTCATCTCTTAAAAAATTTCACTTTATTATTTTAAATGTTTTCCTTTTATTTTAATTTATTGTACAATCTTATTTCATCGTCGATTATCATTTTTATTTTATTTTGACCATTCATTTTATTTAATTATTCTCTTTTTCTTCTATAATCTTTCCACCATTGTGATATATTTCAATAAAAATAGGCATACCTGAGGCTTGTCCTAGGGGAGGTTAGTTATTATTGAATTCATTATTAAACATAATTTTGCGTTTTTTGTAGATGATAGTGGCTTTCATGATTGTGACAAATTTTTACCATGACATAAAACTCCATTTTGATTATATTCTAGTAGTGTTATCTTTTCCATTTCATTCCATGATCAGAAGATGTTTATACAATATAGTTGAGTCAATAAATGGATAAAATGAAATATGATGGAGGTATGTCATATAATATGTCAAACTCTTGGTTGAGGTGTGTCATCAATAATTATTATACAAATAGGGGAAATTTCTATTACTAAATGAATTTTTGTTTTTAGAGAACATAATTAAATGATAATAATCCATGCACGAGATTTCATAAATTGATGATCTAGATTAATTTTAAAAAATAGAGGGAAAGAAATATATAATTCAAAACTGATCTATGAAATATTTTTATTTCTTTCTAATCATATTCTATTTAGCATTTCATGTTAGTTTAGTTCAAATTTTTATTCTCCATATCATTTCATTAATTTAAAAACTAAAAAGATCTCATTACATTCATATTATAATAAATACATCAAAAATAAGTAGGTTCTTTGAATTCGAAGAAGTAAGTAGACAAACTAAGATTATCCTCAATGAGATGACCAAGTTCATCCACTGTGTTTCACTTAGAAAAATTTAGAAACATGTATTTTTCACAACCTATGACAAGCGTGCGTAATTATATCAAAATTAATGACTATCATTTACAATGTATTTATACTAATAGAATATTAATATGAAATAAAAATAACATAAAAATATTTTATATATAAGGTAAAACTAGAATTATATAATATATGAATAATAAAATTAAATCATAAGTATAATGTTATATAAAATAGGTTTAATGTAAATATAACTTAAATATAATGTGATTAGTCAAAATCTAATGTATATAAAAGTTATTATAATATAAATATATCATAGATAATAGTTATTAACAAATATATGATGTAAATATAAATTAAATATAATGTAAACCAAATTTCAATATTACATAAATAATTTATTATTATTTATTTTTAATTATCAATAATTTTTTTAATTAACATTTGAAGTATATTTCATTATATATATGTCATATAACATTATTTTTACATTATACACACTATATAAAAATGATATATATAATTTCTTTTTTAGTTATGTTTATATTATATTACCATTATATCATATTGCATAATTTTATATTTGTGTTATATAATGTTATATGACATTATATTTAATATATATATATATATATTATATTTAAATGATATAACATCTCATTAATAAATATTATTTAAGATTATGTAATGTAAATATAACATTGTATAATATAGGTATAATGAAAATTTATCACAAATATGACAAAGATATAATGTAGATATAACATATATATATTAAATATAATTTAAATATAACATTATTAATATAAATATTATTGTGACCATGAAGTTATTTGATATGAAGTTTCTAATGATGGTTTTTTTAAATGGGGGAATTATTTTGAAGTGGGATATTATTTATAAGGAATGTGAACATGATGTGATTTAATATCATGATGTTATATTTTAATGTCAAAATCATTTTCCACACCTAACAAAAAAATCACATTCATTTTCAGTTAAATATTTTTATTTATCTTGAGATGAAAATATTTTTGTAGTTTTTACTTGATTTGAAAGAGGGATAGATGTAAAATTTGGTGTTCTGATGTGTTTGAAGTGGATGTTTTCATCATTATATCATAAAAAGTACCTTCAAATACATGGTGATTCAGGATATGCCATGAATATGATTTGGTGTTTTGATTAGAACTTCATGGTGAATTTAAAAAGGGGAAACATTTAGTTAAATCCATGAAGCACGCATTATAGAATTCATGGTGCTAAGAAAAATTCATGTCCACCATGAGGATGTTCTCAATGAAATGGTTTTTTAGTTATGGTATTTGAATAAATTGCATAAACTATAACATATTATATTATCTTTTTCCACTGTCTAGAGGATAAATAGTCAATCCAAATTAATGTATAATAAAAATGATGGATGAAAAAAATTATTGGCCCCGGTTCTTATATAGATGTTTAAAGGGGAGGTTAATTTTTTGGTATGTTTGTAGTGACTATTGTCCAAAGAAATAAGAAATCAATGTATATGAAATAAGGATGTTATAAAAGGGAAATATGGGCATGGTACATGGATGGGAAGAAAAATGGGATGGACAGTTTTTAGAATCACCAGAGCGAGCCATTTTTTTCTAGAATAAATTTTTTATACCATAACGAAGACATATATGCTTTGGATCTGGTAATAATACCTTGTTTTAGAGTCAGATATATATCAATTATTCCATGGTAAGAGTACTACATTTTTTAATGATAAATTTTAAAAATAGTTTGTAGAATTTATATTTTTCAATGACTTAGTGTTGACTTTAACACATCACAGTGAAATGGAAATTTCAGTTTTGAGTGAGTTTTATGATAGAACATCTTTGATGACTTAGAGGATAATCCAAATCAATATTTCAAGTATAAAAAACGTTTCAAGGGTGAATATAAGTTCTAGAATGATCCATTATCATTAAATAAAGTTGTATATGCTGAAGAGGATGTCATATTTTGAAAATTTAATTGGAAAGTCAAATTTAAAATAAGATTAATATTTGTTTTGTATGAAAAAAATATTATTATAATGGTGAGAAAGGGTGTGTTTAAATTATAGATGCAAAATTCTAAGAGTGTGTGTAATGAGAGACAACTAAAAGGAATATCTATTTATGATTATCACTTGTTTTTTAAGAGTAAACATTTTATAATTACAATCTAATTCTTGATTTTGATGAAGATTCATGATAATTATTTTATTGTGAATTCTTGTGTTTGATTCTCATATTTTGATGATCATATATATGTTTACAATTTGAGATACATCAATTGAATAAGAAAGTAGGTGTCTGGTAGTCTATAAGAAGTATTAGATTACTCAATTTTATAACTTTAGTGTTGTAATAAGATAATGTGATGAGATACTTTATTGGACACAAACATTATGACTCTTTTTTATTTAATAAGACTCTTGTTGTTTCTATTTAAATATTGTATCCATAACTGTAAAATATAAAATTTTACTTTTTGGGATACATTTATATAACTTTGAGTTAATTGGTAGACAACACTAATTGAAAACTATTGGGCAAATTGATAAGAATATTTTTTAAAATATACATTGAGAAGAGAAGTGGATGTCTATTTTAAAGAGTTTTTATGTTATCCTAATGGAGTATTTTGAGATTTTTATTTACAATTCTCATTTCCATAAATGAGTTCACTCATGTAGGATTAAAATAATTTAATGGTGAATAATTTATCTTTTTTAAATATTATTTAAGTTCATTATTTGAAAAAAAATTAAAAGGGGGTGATTTTTATAGCTATGATGTTATTTGAGATTGATGGTTCCTCCGAAGGGGTTTCTGAACCGACCAGTTTATTTGAAGAAGGATATTGTTATTGGTAAAGTGATGTTGATGTGATTTGTGATAGTGTTATTATATTTTTTTGTCAAAATTATTATCAACACTAGATTAATAAATGAATAACATTCATTATTAGGTAAATCCTGGTATTTTAGGTGAGTTAAATGTCTCTTGAAAATTTAAAAGTTATTTAGAAGAGGTTTATACATGAAAAATGATTTTTGGATGTGTTTTATATATAAATTGAAATCACTATATAATTTATAATAATTAAATTTTCATTGTGTTTCATAATAATTATCAACTATGATGTGGTTTTATGGTTACCATACCTTAGTGTAAAAAATATGTTGAAACAGGAGTCCATACCTTGAAAAAATCATTGAAAAAAGTCACATGTCATACAGAAATTATTTTTTACTATGAGGAAGTTCCCTATGATATGTTCATATAATTATGTTCTATAAAAAATTAGATGGAATATATTGTATTCCATTTGTTTTATTCATGGTCTGAAGAAAAAATGGTCATTTCTTATTTGAGGATGATAAAATGATGAGTGAAATTGTTTTCATGTTACAATTCCTAGATTGAAACCAAAATAGAGTGGTTTATTACATGATATTTTTATAGTGACTATGGTCCAAATACATGAAATGTTGAGGGACAATACTCTAGGATGATGGAGATGTAATAGTTATAAATGATTCTTGTATGGTAACCAAAATGAGACAGACTATATCGTAGTCTCAAATAAAAAAGTCATTATGTGTGTAGAAAATTTATATCTACCATGATCAGAAGATATATAACATAGTATTGAACATAATCCCCTATTTTTTAAGAATATAAACATTTATTATGCCATGGTGAGAGCTGTGCATCCATGTGGAATATCAATTTTCAAAACAATTTTTGATATTTTATATTTGATACATTGTGGTGACAACTATGACATGATCCAGTTTGAAAAAAATTATAATTTTGAGTGAATTTGAAGATATGGATTCTATGATGAATTGTAGCTTTCTAAAAATTTATTTATCAAGTCCTGAAAATAAAATTCAATGGAGATTGAATGTATAGATAAATCCAATTCCTCAAATTAATGAAATAAATGTTGAATAGTAAATCATATTTTGAGATTTAAATTTGAAATTAAAATTTACAATAAAATAAATAGAGAAGGTGAGTGAAATATATGAATATTACAAGCGGTAAAAGGTAGAATTAATTTGATAAGAATAAGAGAGAGAGAGTAAAGAGGAATATAAAATAGTAATTTGGGCCAATAATTTTCACTAGTCTATGAAAATTAATATATAGATAGTGGAGAAATCATGTTTGGTTTTGTAGAATTTTCAATGTGTCATGAACGAAATTTGGTCATCATCCGAACTGATTCCTGGCCTAGTCCGTGGTAAGGCTCGAAATGCTTTCTTAATCCCCATGGGCTGGAACAAGTGCTCAAGTATCAGTATCAATGATTGGGAATCATTTTACCTAATCATAATAATATAAAGTAACCAAAAATATAAATAAACTAAAACTGGAAATCCAAACCAAAAAATAATTTTCAAGGTATCATATTTAATTCTATAAGTTAATACAACACCAAAAAGTGGTTACTACAAAAATGGAACAAAAAAATATTAGAAAACCTACATAATTAAAGTGGAACATATCCCACAATCCATCACTATAACACCACTAAAGAGGATCGCTAGCATCCTAAACCACCATATCCAAAAGCTTTACTGTTTTGTGTATCAAACTTGACCAAGTCTTCTAACACCCAAGGTTATAATAAGGGTAGGTTCTATTTCGTATTAGGATGCCACCCCAAAAATAATTCCATCCTATAAAAGATAAGTAAAAATATATTCTATTTCATTAAATTAAATTAAATCCTAGAATATTTTGATGGAAATCAGTTATAATGAAGAAAACATTCAAATGAAGGCAATTTTATATATAACACCCTTAAATTTGTAGTGACCCAAAATTCCACACCACATGTCGATGGTGAGTAACAATAGTCAAGGAGAACTAATCATGGGAGAGTACCTATGGGTACAAGATAGTAAATGGGACCATATAACCTCACATCCATGTGTAAGGTGGTATAGGAACCACAACCGTCCATGTTCCCATAAACAAGCCACTAGAGTGAAGGAACAACTAAATTTATAGTGGTATCTGATCATCATTAATATATTTAGTGATGATTCTCATAGTCAATCCCTCTAATTGATGTTGGACTGAGGCCACATCTGAATCACTAGAACACTAGTTCTAGTCTACCCTTTTAACTACTTAGGTTTCCCATAGTGCTCAACAAGATTCACATTTTTCATATGTTGTCACTTACACATTCAATAATCCAAACAAGGAACTACACACACCTACATTATCATTTGGATAACAAAAACTCATTTTAAAACCCAAAAAAATACAGCAAAACTCTTTCCAACCATGATTCACATTAGAAGCACAGTTTAATCAATCATTTTCTTAGTTATTAAAAAATATCCAAAGAACACAACAATGTATTGCATCAAAAATTCAATAATTTCACATGTAATTTTCATTTTAAAATTAATTGAAGATAAAATTTCACTAAAGAAATAAATTTTGACCACACTTATAACTCATACAACATAATAAAGCACACATGAAATCCTAGTAAATTAATAAAACAAAATTTAAGAATGGAATCAACTACCCCTGGTGGATAATGTTCTGGATATTGGTGTGACACACCAACTACACATCAATAATACCACAAGGATGAAAATTCAAACAATAATCCTAAATATCGAACCAAAAATATCAAAATAGAACCCTAAAATCAGAAACCTAGGGATGGAAAAAATAAAACACCCAATGATAAGATATGATTCCCTAGAATAGAGGGAGATTAAATGAATTAAACAGGCTTACTTGAAAATTTGAGGAGAAACCACCATAAATCAACCACAAATTCAAAGATCCGGGAGAAGAGGAGGGCTGGGGGGAGGATCCTTTGGAGGAAAATCTCGAATGGGGTGAGAGAAATGGTTATTAGTTCTTTAAAATACAGAGGATATATAAATAACCAAAATTTTTAATGACCTATAAGTCTCAAAAGGTTTGGTAAACCATTTGGTAACCACACAGAGTGGTAAATCAAAAGGAAGACCTGAGCATGATTACCTTGGCTGAGGCACACAACCATTTAATAGTTTTTGTCTCGTACTTTATGGTTTAATTGGTTGGGTGCATTGTTACTACTAAATAAGAACTAACCATGCACATGAGACTATCTACCCAAACCCCTCCACTTTTTTTACCAACATTCAATTGAAAATAAAGGGAAAATATTGACCATAGATAAAATAGAAAAAATACCAGAAAAAATGTCATGTATATTTCAATTTTCTCAACTATGAAAACATTCCGCCCATAGAGTGTGTACCCAAATGTTGATTAGAAAATAAAAAAGGGTACTCTTGATCGAATAATGAAATTCAGCTCCACATATTGCATGTATCATTCCCTTGCTACCAATGGACATGGTATAATAGAATAGACTTCCCACAAAGCACGTTCTATTTGAAATCCATTATCCATATTGGTTTTTCAAATGTTGATAAAATAGGATACAACTCCAACTATTCCCAATTCAACATATGAGATGGGTGTGGATTATACTTAATCAATTGGTAGATGTGGAACACATCATGAATCAACATCAATGGATAAGGAAAATATAATTAGTATTTAACCTTTCTAATCTATGCAGATATTCTGAAAGGTTTGAAATTCCTCAGCATTAGCTTACTCCACTTTCCCAAGTGACGATGACCCAACTGTGGTTCAATAGTCATGAATACTAGGTCACCCAAGGAGAACTCAAGATTCTGACTTATTTGGCTGGAATAATATTTATAAAGGCTATGATCTATCAATAACTATTTTTTGGTTATATTGACATTCTCTGATGTTTTCAGCAAAACGCTCGGTCCCAAAAATGATGCCTCACTACCTCATCCCATCATTACAGAGACGGACAAGGCCGAACATAGAGTAAATCATATGGAACAATTGTAATGGAATATTTGAAACTTTTATTATAATAAAATTTAACCAATAACAAATATCTTTCAAATGAACCTCCAAAATTCAAATATCACACTTGAAACATGTCTTCTATAATCAGATTTTCTCGTTTTGTATGACCATCCATTTAAGGATGGTATTCTATGCTCATTTTAAAAGGTGACCTCAATTACTTTTTATGACCTTCCAAAAACTGAGATATAATGTGTGGGTATCTATTAGAGACAATTTCTAATGAAAACCCATGAATTCAAACCACTTTCTGAACATAAAACCATCCCGGAACATGTAGCTTTATTGAATCTTGTATTGGAATAATGTGGGATGATTTGGTGAAATTATCATTCACTTACCAAATAACATTTATTCCTTGGGGTGTATGAGAAATATTGTTGATTAAATACATAGTGACCACATCACACGTCTAGGTAGGAATGGGTAATGGTCAGAGAAAACCAGAGGGCCTTTGAAGCTCAACATTGAAATGCAGACAAGTATACCATCTTGATACAAAGTTAGCAATGCCATGACTCATACATGGAACCCATAATTTCCAAATAAAATCATAATACATTGTGGTAGCACTAAGATGAACCTTCCACTAATACTAGTGGCTATCCTACATCAATTGCATCTTTAGACATAACGACATCATTAAACAGCCCCCAAAACACCGAATTCCCCCAATAAAAAATTACTAATTAGTGGACGACTCCCCACAATGATGAAAATGAATATACTATTGACACATCTCATCACTAGGATACTCCCTCTGAACCAGCTTCAGAAGATATGGATCCAACTTCACACTTGTTAGGAATTCACCATTACTGTGCTCCATGTACTTTACGTGCACATGGGTATGTATACCCATTAAAGTCCACTCATCACTAGACATGCTTAATTCTTGTACTGGAACATTCCTTATGAAGGAATAAACCACCACATTATCCTTTCCGATGGTATATATGACATTAAAGTAAATCCCTTAAAATATTCTATCTGATGGAGCTGCTTCATATTTAGATCCCTCTGTGAGAAGATGTATGCCAGGTTCTTATTATCTGAGAAAACAAAAAACATATCCCCAAAGTGGTAGTAAATAAATGTCCTCAATTCATGCATCACTACTACTAACTCTATGTCATGGGTCAAGTAACTATTATAATGTGTTTGGATTTGGTTAGAACCATAAAGACCCATGTTATCCTAATTTATAAGAACACACCCGAGATCGATACGTGAAGCATTAAAATAAAGCACATATAACATTTCCCGATTTCAGCTAGATCAACATGGGTGTGGTGGTCAACTTCCACTTTAGCTCCTCAAATGATGATTGACATTCCAGAATCAATTCAAACATCACCCCCTTCTGGGTGAGTGCAGTCATGGTTGAAACCATATAGAAGAAACCTTGAACAAACCTTTTGCAATAACGTTCTAGGCCAATGATGCTACAGATCTCAAACACATTCTTCAACTAATCTATTGAAATAACCATACTAATCTTATTATATCCCACTGAAACCCCATTATTTGGGATAGTATGGCCTAGAAACTTCACATCCTTGAACAAAAATGTCCATTTTGAGAACTTTTCATACAGATGAATATCCAACATGGTTCCAAACACAATCCACAAAGGATGCCCATCATCTTATTTGTATCTTGAATATACTAGGTTGTCATAAAAAAATAACAAAACAAAAAAGTCAGGATACTAGTGGAACACCCTATTTATGATCTCTATAAAAAATGCATGAGAATTTGTAAATCCAAAAGCCTTGACCAAATACATGAAGTTTTCACACCTACATCAAATATTAGTTTTTTGGGATATCTCCCTCTTTCAATATGACAACGTAATAACACGACAAAAATTTGATCATTGAGAACCACATTTCCTTGTTTATCTAGTCGAAAAAATTGTTAATCGGGGGAAAAATGTTTTTTTTCATGAGGGTTATCTTATTAATCTGCTACAAGTCAATACGCAACTGGATAGATCTATGATCCTTTTATTATACAAAAGAGGAGTTTCCAAAGGAGAGATACTCATGTGAGTGAACCCTTCACATTCCAAATCATCTAATTGTATCTTTAATTCCCTCAATTTGGTGGGGTTCATGTGATATAAGGGAAGCGACATTGGATGTGTTCATAACACCACATCGATTGAGGACTCCATGTATTTTTCTTGGGGTAACCTTGAAAAATCATATGAGAATAACTATGGGAACTGATCCACCACATGAGGTAACCCATCCTCAGGAGATCATCCATTATCCTTTAGCACGAGAAATGATAATTGAAATGTATGTTCTCTCAACTTTGGAAGTGGATGTCTAGGTCAACCTGACTAAGGATCACATTCTTTGCGAAAGACATGATCTCTCCCATCTGGTTCCATAAAACTAACTCACCACTGATAACAATAAATGTGTGTTTGTAAACACAACATCCATTCCATGCGAAGGATCACATAAAATATGTCCATATACAAGACCAATAAATCCTATTACATTGAAACTACTAATATAGAACATGCACATAATGGTAATCTCATAACCTGATAATTGTTCTTATCAAACAAAATCACAAAATCCATTGAATAAAATAAGATCTCGGTAGGAAAAATAAATTTTTTCACAAGACAGGTAGATATAAAAGAAATAGATGCACTAGTTTCAGATAAAATTGTATACCCAGAGTATGCAATTAGAATGGTACAATGAATAGCTAAGGGCCCTGCATTCAGTCCCACTGGTGCTTTCTCCACAACATGTAGATACCATGTATCAGTCCGAGAGTCACCGCAAACACTAAAATGGGGCTTTAATATAAACTTAATCAAACAAGAACATGATCTGATCCTACTTCCCCAACTACTAAACTGAGATTCCACCATTCAGGATGTTTCTGACTGAGCGGTAATTCCCTAGGAATCCACTAATCAAACGCCACCCTAATAAAAACATGAAGTTCTAAAAAATTTCTACAAGTTCTGTAATGCTCCACATCGATGATAGGATTTTGGAGGAGATGTAAAAGTTAGTCGAGAGTTCACCACCTTCCCATATTATTGGTATATGATATACCCTTCATCGGACGTCATAGTCAATTCCTACCTAAAATGATGGCCCAATCTACCCCCACTCATCTTCCCTTGCTCATCATGAATCCTCTTCTTCTCCGATGAACGACCACTACACATCAGTAACATTTCCACATAGGCACATTACATAACCTTATAGTCAATATCCATTATACATGCTCAGCCAACAACAACATCACAAGTCTTCATCTTGAACAATAAGTCCTGAGAATAGATCTCTAGTCTCAAAAATTTCACAAACCTCTATGACTTAAACTATTCATTATCGACTATCTCGGGAGCATGCCGAACTATCTCAGTGAAATGGTTGGAATACTTCATAATTAAATTTTCCCCCTCAATAAGGTTCATCAACTCCTCAGATCTATCATATGCGTAGACATATGGGAAAAACTGTTCAGTGAAGACCAACATGCTGTCATTCTATGTCCTATTCTCATACTTCCCTACCAGAATCTTGGATTCCCACCACCTTCGGCTGGGACCTTCTAGCAGAAATGGGGATCAATTCACCGAGACCACATTAGGTGTATCCAAGAACACGAACATATTATTTATCTTATCGATCCATTCCTCCACTATTGAGGTTCTGAGATACCTTGAAATGAAGGAGGATTATTTTTTAGAACTCCTAGGATTTATCCTTCTGAGAGCTAGGATCATCATTCACAATGGGAGTAGAAACATGATCCTATATCTATCCTAGATCCAAAACAGCTCAAACCACATCATCTAAAAACCTATGATCAAGTGGTGATGGATAAATATATCTAGTTTTTTCAGAAGATATAGATGAACCTTCCGGGAGGCATGTAGATAAAAAAAGCTACAGTCAAATGAGAAACAAATTTAACATAATAGGTCTTATAATTTTAAGAAATAAACATAGAGATAATAAATTAAACATACCAATGAAACATAATTAACAAACCACTTTACCCGCCCAATGACTACATACAATATGTAGCCAATAAATCCCACCAGTAAGAGAAGTCAAACAAAAATCCCAACATCCCATGGATACTCGAGGTCTGTCATGAGATGTGATGGCCATACCCCCTACTCGTAACTAGAACCCCAATCCTTGATAGTACTAGCTCATGTTTATCCATTATCATGCCAAAAAAAGTTACCCAAAGAGAAAGACCTCATTTGATAGCATTTTTTCAAGAACTAATCCTGGTCGGTATCCCAACCAGCACCCAACTGAGTCTCTGACTAGACCTGAGGGCGTTCTTGATCCCCATGGGCAAGAATAAGTTCCTAGGTATCAAAATTAACGCATGGGAAGTATATTAACCAAACATAAAAATATAAAAAACCATAAATATAAATAATCTAACATTGGAATGACAATATAAACAACACTTTACATGATTTTAAATATAAGTCTACATTGTAATACAAAACAAAAAATTGGCTACTACAAATAGGGAACCAAAAATCATCTCCAAAAACCACCACAAGGGAAGTGGAACATATCCCTCAAGACATCACCACAATAGTTCCCAAGAGTATCACTAGAATCATGAACCATCATCACCAAATTCTTTACCCTTACATGTATCAAACATGACCAAGTCTACTTACACAAAATTGTGTAATATGTGTGAGAGATATTTCTCAGTATAATAACACCCCTAAAGGATTCCATTCTCTAATAATAAAATGAAAAATATACATTCAAGTTTAGTAAATTAAAGGAAATACTAGAACATGTTAATGTAAATTAGTTTTATGTAAAATGGATTATAAAACAATGAAATTTGAAATAAAATAGCCTTACTTTTTAGGTGACACCAAATGCCAAACCATTTTTCGTAGATGAATGAAACATAGTCATAGAGCACAAATAATCGGTGAGGCCCTATGGATACTAGCTAGTATATAAGCCCATATAACCTCACATCATGGCGTATGGTTGTATAGGAACCATTACCATATATATTCCCATTCACGAGACACTAGATAAGAGAAACATCCAAAATTCATGTAGTCATCAGTCATCATTAATATTTTTAGTTAGTGTTGTCATTGTCAATCCTGGTATGTGAATCCAAGTCGATAGCACTTCTAAATCAATAGAAAAATTTCTATAGTTCACCCTCCATGGTACCTGGGATTCCCAAAGTGCTCAACATGTCCCACAATTTTCTTTTGATATCTCATACACATTGCATAATCCAAAAAAGGAAATACACACACAAATGTTATTATTTTCATACCCAATAATTCTTTTAGAACACAAACGCACACCAAAACTATTTCCAACCATGAATCAAATCACAAACTCAATTTAAAAAATCATTTTATAAATTAATAAAACATTCCAAAAAAGAAAAAAACTATGGATTACATCAAAAAAACAATAATTTCATATCTAATGTCCATTTTTAAATAATTTGTATATAAAATCGATTCAGAAAATAATTTCACACCACACTTATAAGTCATAAAACATGGTAAACAACACAATAAATCCTAGTAAATATATCAGACAACATTTAAGCACATAATCACATACCTCAGGTGGAGAAAGTTATAGAGAATGGTGCAAAAACTACATCCACACGTTGATCTCACCACAAGGATGAAAAATAAAACCCTAATACAAAATTTTCAACCGAAAATATCTAAACAGAAAAAAAAAATTAGAAACCTAGGGATGGAGAAGATGAATCCACCAAAATAATAGATGAAACCCTACGAATAGTTAGCGATTAGAAGAATAAAGGAGGCTTACTTGATGATTCAATGAGAAACACCCCATAATCCACCATAAAATAAATGATTTGTGCGAGGTGGAGGGATGGTTGGGGGCACCTAGGGAGGCAAATCTTGAGTGAAATGAGAGAAATTAGTATTAGGGATTTATAATCAACAGAAGAGAGAAATACCAAAAAATCTTAATGACGTAGATGCCACACTTGTTTAGTTGGCACGGTTTGGTAAACCATGCAGTAACTCTGTAAAGCGTTAATTTTTATGGAAGACATGTGCATGTTTACCTAGGCCGAAGAGAATATTCATACGTTAGGTTCTATCTCTTACAGCATGGTTTCTTGGCTTGGTTGCATGGTTACTACTAACCATGTACTGACCATGCTCAATTTCTTGTACAGCTAAAACTCTCTACATTTCTCCAAAATTAAAAGCTAAACCTATGGAAAAAGATAGAAATAAGATAAAATAGTAAAATAAATGAAAAAATGATTGAAAGCATGTTTTATTATTGCATATTGACTAATCAATGTTCTGGTGCTCTACTAATGTGTATAGCAGCACTCGGGTCGAATCCGCGATGATGATAATTTTTAATGGTCAAATTTTGTTGTTGATTGTATTTTGATTTTGGGGTTTGTTTCTAAAGCATATGAATAATTTATAGATGATGTTTGATTTAACAAATTGATAAATATTTGGCTGAGTTAATTATTCGGGATTTATGATTATGATATCCTTGATCATTACTTTATATTACATTAAATTAATACCCACTACACAAGATTACATTGATTGGAATTCCAATGTTTCATTGATTTAATCCATGTTGTAACATAACATAATGATTTAATCATTACCATTAATTTTTTATGGTAGTGTATTTGTTGTTAAAATAATCTATGGAATCCAAATTCTATACAAAACATGTCATTAATCTATGAAATATTAAGTTCTAAATATAGAATATTTATTTAAAGAATGTTCATTTAGTGATGACCATCAATCACTTAATATCCAATAATTATGTATAACCCCAATGATATATTTATTCTAAAATTTGGGAGGTTAATAATTAGGTAAAAATTTTATGGTGATATATTATTAAGTGGAGAAAAATTATGGGATAAGGAAATAGTTTTGCGCTTATGAAACACACACAAACTGGGAAGGGAAGTAAATGCTGACCTTAGGTTGAATGAGAAATAAAAAGATGGGAAGGGGAATTAACTGTATTTAAAGTATTTTAAGACCATTAAAATTATTTAGCATAAGGTGTATGATAATAATAGATGAAAATAAGAATCTTTCATTAAAATAAAATTACAAAAACAAACACTTACAGAATTATAAATGAATAACAAAACAAAAGTAAATGAAAGGAATCAAGGAGAAATGGTTTATGAAGTGAAAAATTGAGTATGGAAGATCCTACCAAGACTTTGGTAGAGTCATGGTCGTGCCTACCTATCCTTATTTTCTCTAAAATTCCAACCACATTAAAGGATAATAGGGGGTAGTATTTACAGCTCAAAGAGGTGGAAAATTTTCATTCCAAATCTACCCCTCAACTTACATCACCAATTTGGCCATTAGGATAGCATAATATTGAGATATACTATTCATCAAAGTTGTATATAATAATGTTTTCCGAATACTCTCAAAATATTTAGGAATTTTCAATTATGGATCCAATGTTATGGCATTTTGTGTAAAAAATTAATCTGTCCATTTCAATCCAGCCATTTTAGATGGACAATATATGAATCGATTTATAAATAAAAAGATGTACTCAAATAAAAATGATTTCTTAAACCAAGTTTTCTGCAAATACCTTATCATTCACATTGCAAAATCCCAGCTTGATGTTATGATTAGTTAATGGGCAGTGTCATGAATAGTGTTTGTATTTTTATTCCCGGCCAGAATGGTGGGCTAGAATTCAAAGCACCAGATGGGCACCTTATTGTTTTAGTTGGACCATAAATTTTCTGTCTATGATTCCTTTGGATAATCAAGAACATATGGTGGAGTTTCACAAAATTTTGGCCTTCGAATATTTCTTAGTAACTCAATCATCATGGCTGGTCCTGTTCATTCACATATTAATTGGGTCTTCTATGTGGATCATATGACACACCAAATGGAGGATTTGGTCAATGGTCCCTTATAATTGAATGTTGTAATTTGAATAAATAACCCTAAAAAATAAGAGTTGTGCAATTTGAAAAAATTAATATGGGAGTTATTATTAAAACATTAAACAACCTTGAATCTAGATAAATTCAAATATTTCTCTAAAATTATAATTTTGATTTAAACATTAATATATCAGAAAAAATTATTAAAATTTCATATAAAATAAAAAAATAGAGTATATAATAAGTTATGAGATTATTAATAACATAAAATCCCCCACACATAGGTTTGTGAATTTCCTCATGTGAAAAAAAAATAAAAAACATTACAAAATGATTCTCACACGCCAACAAATATTAAATTTCGGTAATCCCTAATCATGTGAGGTTTAGATAATTTCACTCTTCCTAAATGAATTGCACCAAAAAATATTAAAAAACAATGTTCCAGAATCAAGTCTTTTTTCAAGCTCAAATTTATAAATAGAAAATGTGTTCACTCAAAACATTCTCCTCTCAATATGATAAAAATTTATTTATGGAGGTTCACTCTTTAACCAACAAAAATTGAAAATCATTGATTTTTAATTAGCCCTAATATTCCATTACATATCAAAAAGTGCACAAGAATCAATAGGTATTATATGGGGTTTCTATGTTTCTATATAAAGGTAGGTATTTAGTATTTAAAAGAGTATAAAGGGGGCTAAAACTGAAACATTGAAAATTAAATGCACAATATTTTTTAAATAAAACATGTAATGAAATTGATACACATATTTACAATGGAACAATATTGTGAATCAAGACACAAAAGTGGATTAAAATTTGAAGAGAATGAGAAATTGATAAATATTGGTTGGGGTGTTTATTTAATGATCTTATGAAATAACTTACGTATGAGGATAGATTTAACATATTGATAATGATTTATGTGAGTTCATTATTAGAGATTTAAGATTATGATATCCTTGAGATTTTCATTATATTTCATCAAATTAATACACACTTCACAAGATGACATTGATCGGAATTCCAAAGTGTTAAAGCTATAATATAAGTTGTAAATTATCATATGGTTCTAATAAATACCATTACTTATTTATTGTAGTATATTTTTTGTTCCAATAATCCATGGAATCTAGATGATAAACATAACATGTCATTAATCTATGACATAATAAGTTCAACATACTCAATATTAATTTAGTGATGTCCCTCAATCACTAAATATACCCAATTTATATATCACCCCATTGATATATTTACACTTCCATTTGGGTGGTTAATAATTTTGTTATAATTTTATGATGATGAATTAATAAGTTAAGAAAAATAATGGTATATGAAAAGAGTTTTTCACCGAACACACACACACATAAACAGTGAAGGGAATTAAATATTGGATTTATATTGAATGAGAAAAAAATATTAAAAGGGGATTAAAATGTATTTAAATATTTATGACAATTAATATAATTTAATATAAGGTGGATGAGAATAATAGGTGAAGATGAATAAAAATTCATCAAAATAGAATTATAAAAGCAAACACTTATAGTATTATAAACGAAGAACAAGAAAAAAGTATTTTAAAGGAGTCAAGGAGGAATAGTTCCTCTAGTAAAAAAATAAGTATGAAAGATCCTATCAAGCCTTTGAAAGATACTAAGTTGTTCCAAACTGTCCAATTTTTCTCTGAAATTACAACCACATGCAAGGAGAAGAGGGGTTGTATTTATATCCCAAAGAGGTTGACTGTTGGCATTCCAAATCTACCCATCCACATGCATCTCTAATATATCCAACAAGATAGCCGAATATCAAGATATCTTCTTCTTAAAAGGATTTGATAAAAATGTTGTCCTACTAGTGTCCAAATTTGTTGGCGTTGGGAGTAATGGAGATAATGTTATGTAAGATAGTGTAAAAAATATAAATATGTCCATTTCAATCCAAACTTTTTAGAAGGAGGATATGTTAATTGGTTTATCAATAAGAATATGACCTCAAAAAAAAAATTATTTGTTCTTAAAAGTTGTTCGAACATATCGTATCTTTGAATCGAAAATATCCCTTCTTGATATGATGAATAGATCCTGAGAAATGTCATTTATAGTTTCCAGATTTTAATTCCCATCTAGAATGGTGGTATGGTCTTCAAAACATTAATTGGGATTATTTTTGGACCTTCAAATTTTTATCATGATTCATTTGTATAATAAAAACATATGGTGGAGTTTCATAAAAATTGTGCTGCAGGATTTATCCCAGTAACTCAATTATCATGGTTAGTCCAGTATCTTAACAGATTCTTTAGGTCTACTTGTGTGGATCATATGACCCTCCAATTGGATGATTTGGACAAAGGTCCCTTATAATGGAATGTTTTAATTTGAATATGTATTCATAAAAATAAGAATCATTCCATTTGGATAATTATGATGAAAGTATTGTTAAAACACTAAACAGACTTGAATCTATATGAATTCAAATAGTGCTCTAAATTTATATGTAAATTTTAATCATTAATATTTCAAAAAAGTTAGGCACAATCCATATAAAATTAGTAAATGTAGTGTATAATAAGTTATGAAAATATAAATAAGTCAATGATCATGTATGTGACATATTAAATATATTTTTCAGTGAGATATTGAATTTTATAGAGTTAAATTATTTAATGTCTATATACAATTTGGTATATCTATATTAAGTATGGTAGAAAGTGTTGGGTGGAATATAGGATGTATAATTTTAAATAAATTTTGAGTTTCTGTGATCAAATGATAGAATACAAAGAGATAACCAATTTAAAGTGGGTTTTAATTTAATGAGACACTTACTACTATTACTTTTATGAAATATTATTATTTAATCTACTCATCACATGTATAGGAACACTTTTTGAGAATATGAGTTGATAATAGAAGTTTAAGGTTCTCTAAATGTGAATGTATGTTATCATAATGGATAATAATGATATTATGATTCATATTTATTTTTTTCTTATATTTAGTTTACAAATGATGGACTAAAATTTGTTTATTATGAATTTATAAGTTTAAAAGATTATTTATGATTCATAGTTTGAAAAAATATCAAAATCGGTTTTTTGGTGACCAATAAGTTGTTTAATATTGAATATGTTGATGATGGTGTTTGTTGAATGGTTTTTCATTAATAGAGTGGATTATTGATTGAAATAGTAATGTGGGTGTGATATGTGATGATGATGTCATATATTTTTGACATATTTATAGAAACATTATTAATAAAATAATTTCATTCATTCTATATAGAATCATATAAGGTCCCAACCTTACACATTAAATAATATTGACTTTTATGTCAAGAATTAACTATCTTATATTTAAGGTTTTTTCTAGGTAAGAGTTTTAGATAATTAGTTCATTTATTAAATATATTAGAAACCATAAATTAAAAAGTGTAAAATTACTATTTTTATCCATTTTTTTATTATATAAAACTATTAAAATGAATCATTATTACTTTTTATGAATTATTATTAAGATTATCAACTTTAATTTTTATTTTCCTTTACCCACCCTTAAACCTGAAAAAATAATTTAAATAAATTTTGTATATGAATGAAATTATCAGTATGTAACATAATAATAAATAATCCACTTAATGTAGTAAAAATCATGAAAACCCATGAGAAAAACTTTCTTGAAAACATACCCCTTTTCATTGAAAGGGCATCAATTTTCCAAAAAAAATATTATTATATTGAATTATTAAATAAAATTATTTCCATGAAAACTCAATAGAAAACATATACAGTTGATATAGGTTATTTTGGACATCATCTCATATAACACTTATAGAAAATTTAAAAATTGGAATAAATATATGCCCAAATTCAAATATAATTCTCTATAGAAGATAATAATTACCCAGTGTGTTGGATTATTATCTAGGAAATCCCAAAATATAAGATATATCAGGCTCACCTGGCACTATCTTGGAGCACCCACCAAACATAATGCCCAAAAAACAAAACCTGAATATATAGATTTATGATTATAATTTTTCATCTTAAAATATTTGAATAACTCTTTTGAGCTTATATAAAAATCACTTTTAGATATTAATATACAAGTTTATTTTTAAAACCAATTTTCAATAACAAAATACATTTTTCTGTTATAAAATAATTTTTAACCCCAAAATATCACGGAAAAGAGAGAGATTGTTTTTCATTGAGAAAAAATGTGATCTTGTAATGTAAACCCCTTTTAAATAATGATTATGGTGTAATGAAAATTAATTGTCTCTATATAGGTTAAAATATAACATTTCTTTTCTACTTTATAAAAAGTCAAAAATTACAAACAAATAATATTTTCATAAAAATTATTATAATGAAGACAAGAATTTAAATTACATAAATCTCATGTCGATAATAAAATCATTTTAAAAACGCAATCATGGAATAAAATTAGAGTTAGAAATAAAACATTAAAAGATATTTTTTTAGAGAAAAGACACATATCAATTTGGAAATATTTGAATCATATGCCACATGAAATAAAAACATTAAAAAATTATTAAATACCTCGAAAACATTTAAATTCCTGATACAACTTGTCAAAGGATATATATATATACCTTAAAACACAATATTATACAATAACATCAAAATATTCCTCATGGAAAGAAAATTGAGATGAAGACCCTTACCATAAGTTTGATTCATCATTTTCATTATTTATATTAATGAATACTTTTTTTAAATATTTAAATTCTTAATATCTTTTTCCATTTTCATTATTACTTTTTTATGTTACATATTACAACTTCAATTATAACTACATTGTCAACTAATAATATGTCATATGTTTTGATGATATTTGGATCATGTGTCAAAATGACTTTAGTTGGATGACTATTGGTATAATATGTCATTATTAAAATTCATATAGAATAATAATAATGAAAAAATTATAATTTTTATATTTCAATTACACTATTAATACCAATCATAAAATATAGTTAGAATGAATGAACTATAATATAGTCATGGAGATGGTAGGCCATACATGAGCATGAGTAACATTTTCATCTCATAATGACCATTTTTTAAAGAAGGTAAGTAATATATTATATTTAAATAAATATAATCATATAATAAATATAAATTTAATTCATTAACTATAATTTTTTATATCATTCTTGTGATGTGGTAGAGAAAAAATAATCAAATCGCTACATGGAGGCGTCAGTCCACATGTACACGAACGAGATTATCATTTTTCAGTGAAAGAAATAAAATGATATATTATCTTTTATGAAAGATAAATATGTAATAAATATTATTATATTGTCATTTATATCACAAATATTCAATAACATTATCATTATTAACTTCAATTTAAATTATTTATGAAAAAAGAATCACATCACTTCGCAAGGCGGTAGTCTATTGTACACACGAGCGACATTATCATACCCCCCATGGAATAGAATGTCTGTTGGTATATGTGATATAATAAATATGTAATAATAAATAGGTAATAAATATAATAAATATAATTAAATAAATCATTAAAAAATCCATTATAGATGATTAAAAAAATGACATCTGTTTACGAGGCGATAGTCCATTATACACATGAATAATGATTTCGTATCCTATTTAATACAATATGAGATAGATTTTTGTTATTCAATTAAAATTATAACAGATAATTATATACTTGATATTTGTGTTATTATATAAACATAATTTAATAATAATGTACAGTGGTGGAAGAATTAATAAAATAAAGACGCTCAGTTGAGCATGATATATCTTTTTCGGCAACCTATATTGGTTAACACCAAAATCATTCATATCATAAATAAATGAACAAAATAATTTATATAGGTAATGGGGATTTAAGGAATATATTACGGTTTTTATTTTCTAATCTATTATGAATTTAATGTGTGAATATGAGATGAGAGGTGGCAGGGCTTATATAAGTGAGGTGAGTGACATAATTGTAAGATGAGAAAAGAAAAGGTGTACTCATGTATTTAACATGAAAAAAGGATCCATAATAGAACATTATGGATAATATGAAATTATAAGGATATAGTATGGCTTTAAAATAACCCTCATTAAATATATTTTTACTTTAACCATGAAAATGAATATTTACAATTTTAACTAGCCATAAAGGTCAAAAAATAAGTTGTACATATAAGATAATATAAATTTTGTTGATTCAAAATATGATATCCATTTTACCAAATTCAATTATGAGTGAAAAAAAATATATTATCCATTCAGGTTTGAGTTTATACATACCCAGTCTGACACCCTGAAAGCTGAAGGGGGAGCAGTTACAGATATAATAGGAATGAAGTATAGTAGATACTTGATATAGTCTAACAGAACATCTCAACCAAACCATGAGTGAAAGAAAGGTCATCCAAAAAAAAGGGACTAAACACTATGATTATATGATCTACCCCTAGTGTCTTTCCAACCTATATTAAGAGAGTATACTCCCTCAACTATGAGAATATAAACCTAGAAATAACATGATATATTTAACATTCCGACCAAAGAATCATGGAAACCGATGAAATGTTTTAATACATTGACATGATTAAAAGGAACCATATCTCAAAGGAAAAATAAGATTAGTAGTCATGAAGAAACTACATACATACATTGAACCCATTTTACATTTGTAAAAAAATGTGATACATAAAAAAGATAACAAATTGTATCCTTAAGAACTAAATAAATGATATCTTCTTCATAACCAGGGAAAAAAATGAAAGGGTTGAGCTAAAATACTCAGGAGGGGTTAGGAAATACATAAGAATATAACATAACCATAAAAATTAAGTATGGTTTATAACTAAAACACATGCCTTGAAAAATAAACATGAACACATTATGGTAGGAATAAGAGGTGAATAAATAATTCCACAATAAAAAATAATCATGGATATTCTACTAGTCAAATAATCACATGAACTATTAATACTATTTTCATAATAAGAGAAAGGTATAATCCATAAATTATAACCATACTATCAAGGCCTCATGCCATGACCATAAATAACCATCTTGTCAAAGCCTCATGTCATGTCCTAGTTTGTCTCATAAGACCTACCAATGCACCGAGGGGATATAATGGCCCCCAACTGACACTTACTAAGTCTAATGAATTTCTCATACGAATGAGGATAAACATAAACAACATGAATATTCATATTGAAACCTACATACTAAATGTAAATAACATTCCCAAAACAATTAACATAAACAATAACCATTAAGTGTAAATTGGTGAATGGTTTTCATATAGAACATCCATAGTCAAACTAAGAATAAACCATTCAATTAAATATGGTATATGATATCACAAAAGATAAAACTCAATTAAGTATAATATTAAAAACATATGTTGACATAGATGAAGGTACTTTTAAATGAAACAATTAAAAAATCCATGAGGAAATAATCCTTAAACATTCCAATATATCCAATACCACCTTGAAACATTCAATTACTAATCCCTTAAAATATCATGAGAATAAGGATACCCTTATATGATATACCAAAGGGAATTAAATACACCACAAGAAATAAATAAGTGGTGAAAAACACATATATCTCAATAAAGTTAAGGTGAGATGAGAAAAATCATTTTAACTTTAGAAAGAATAGTTCTTTTGGAAAATAATTTTTATTTATCATGAGATCTGATTTTAAACATCTGAATTTTTTTTAGGATTAAATAAAGTCTTATTAATGTTAAATCTTTTATTTTTTTTAAAACAGCATTAGAAAATAATCCTTTTAGTGTTTTTTAAGGAATTATATAAATAAATTTTCATGAAAAAGGAATATTTTTTCATAAAACCTGAAATAAACCAAAATATATTTTTCAATTTAATATTTGTTATTTTAGAAAGAAAAATGTGGCTTAAAATAGATTATAGAGTTAGGTTAACAATAGTTAATAATTAGAGATGTTATTTGAATCAAGCTTGTATTTCGTGAATAATTTTTGAATGATCCTTTAAAAAAATATAAATACCCATAAGTGAAAGTAGGAATATGGTTGGTATGTATATTTTTAACATTTTAACTATATATATGTGGAGTAAATATGAATAAATAAGAATTTAATTTTGTTATGTAGGCAATATAAGTAACCTGAATGAAAGTCGAAGTTTTGGTAGAAAATACTTAAAACGTTATAATCAATTGTATCGTATCACCCAAAATTAAATATCTTAAAATTATACATTGAAAATAATTAAAATAAATATATTAATAATATTAAATACCAACTGGTAGTATACATACACCATAAACATGTAGTTGTATTGAATATGATATATCTCACAAAAACTGAAGTGAGATGAAGACACCCCTTACCTTAAGTCTGATGGTGTCACTCACTTGATCTTAGTGTCATGAATAACCAAATTAAATTCACTAATTAACATTTAAAGAACCTATTCTACATTTAATTGATTTATTTTAAACTTATTATGTCCAGACTTGAAGTTTTATGTTTTTGGTGAACATCCATAATGTTACATGGTTTTAAATTTCATTTGGTTACTTGGATTAGTGATGAATAATTATATAAATTATATATGTTAACCGTTAGGGTTAATTGGCAGTTTTTGAACACCAAAAACTCATTTTATTTATAAATCAAAACAATGTGAAAATAAATATTATTGATCAATAGATGAGACATAATTCATATATTATATTATATTTTATCCATTATAATGGTTTTATGACCACAATTGATGACAATAGTAGAAATTGAAATCCATCTTCATTGAATGTCGTAAATTAGCACATACTGGATGGGGTTTTCAATTTTAGTATTAAAGAATGGGAAAAGAGAGATGAGGAAGAAATATTACATTATCATAATAAA
The DNA here is from genome assembly GCA_963277665.1 of Viscum album. Classification (NCBI taxonomy): domain Eukaryota; kingdom Viridiplantae; phylum Streptophyta; class Magnoliopsida; order Santalales; family Viscaceae; genus Viscum; species Viscum album. The sequence goes on from OY728132.1 coordinate 473,128,960, forward strand.
TGTACAATTCATGTAAGGTAATGTAATTATAATATATTTTGGATGAGTGGTTATGAGTAATGAAAATGAAAACAAAGGAACTATAAATAAAATAAATGTTGTGAAATACATCTTGAAAACTTGGCAGCCTATCAACGTCGCTTAAATTTTCATAAAATAATTGCATGAGAGAAAAAGGGTATATCATAATAAATAAATAATATGTACAGTAAGGTGGATATGGAATGAAACATCCAATCATAAATCAATTTAAATTAAAATATAATTACATAATAAGAGTGCTTGAAAAGGAGAGTTATTTTGATACTAAACTTCTACAACATGATGACTATGTAACATTATTTTAGAAAACATTAAAAAAAGTCAAGTGTAAGGGTTAATCCATTTATAAATGAATCATAAAATAGTAGAGGGAAATAATAATAATTAAATAAGAACACGGTATAAAATTTTGAAATACATACCATATAATAGAGAACTTGGATTGAAAAGAGAGGTTGAGATATCTCTTACCTTGTAGGGTAACTCCTAAGACTTGATGGTTGGGACCTTAGGAGCTTGAAGAAAACTTTTGAGGACTAACAAGGAGGTGAAACTACCAGATATTATAGGAATATGTGATTGTAATGAAATAAAAATGAAGTAGTGATTGGATATTTATCGTAAATGATAGAGTTTTTATTAATTAAAAGAGACACCTTTGGTGGTTTTGAAAAAACAATGGGATTTTCCATAATATTTGACATTCTTATTAGCCAAATGGGACACCTCACATCATATGAAACTATAAGCATGTCTACTATAATTTTATATTTAGTATTACGTCATAATGATATCATTAAATATTCTATAAAACTCAAAACTGTATTATAACTATTCATGAAAAATTCAAGTATTTTTTAAAAAACCCCAAAAACATTACATCTAACAATATCTCTATGTGTATAATTAAAAATTGAACACCATTTTTTAAAATAATTTTCTAAATATGTTTAAGGAAATTTTTATATAAAATAATAATTTAATCAAAAAACATCATTAAAACTATAAATCATTTAATAAACCTTTAATAAATTAATCAAGGTCCGATAAAATTATCGTATAACCATAAAAAAATAAAATAACAATCTATGATTCTATTTTATGAAAATAAATTTCTATTTTAAAATATTAAAATAATCATAAAATTTATTTGAAATATTTATGACATATAAAAATAACAATATTTATACTATGATCATTTTTTCAATAAAAAGATGTCTAAATAATATTTATACATTCATGGGTAATGTTTCTAATTTTTCCCCCAATTTAAAATTCATTACTATTCATTAATATTAATAATGCTTTCTTACTATTCATAACAGTATGTTACTATTCACCAAAAATTAATTTTGTCTTATCAGACTTTAAATATCTTACCGAACACAACTGTGTATGTTAGTATTTCAAAATTCAAATCAGAGAGGTGGAAAATTTATGTTTACAGGCTCGGTTACAACCAAGTATTGTCCTGTAAAGAGTCAGTATTTCCTAAAATTTTTATTAAATATATTTTTAAATTATTGGAGTGTTAAATTATCCCCCCCCAACAGTTCTGCATCCTCACAATTCATAGATATACTTTTAATGTTACAGGGGGATTCTTGAAAATTTCTTTGTGGAAAACCGCCATCAGATATAGGGTTAATAAAATATCAACCAAAAAAGTGGTTCATGGAAATGGGGTGGTCACCAGAAAAAATATTACTTCAAATGGGGTGACATTAGTTTTATGTAAAAACATAGACATGGAAAAAAATCTAACCAAGGAGTTCTGATGGAAGGTAATAGTTAACATGTTTAGACAAAAGTTGATTACTAAAAAACTATAAACTACTGTAAAAAAAATTCATCGATATTATAAATTTTTTTGACAATAGGAAAACATTTTATTTAAGTCTCTTTTTCTTTAGGTTGAGGAATTATTCCACTCCATAAGAGTATATATATATATATTCATTTCATTTTACAAACTCATCCTTTGATGTCACATTGAACTATATATACTTCATCACATAGCACATGTCACACCACTTGGTAAAGTAATACATTAAACTATAAAAGCTCATATAATGATCAGCATAAACCATTTAATAAATGGTTTAACAATACAAAATGAAATGATTCAACACATTAAAATGAAGGCTTCTAAATTTCCAAGATGAACTTATCAATAACCCTAAATCAACATAAAGCAGCATTAAATTTTAACATTCTAAACATGTGAATAAATTCATCATGTATCCTTTTGAAAAATGGTAAGAACAAGAATTTCCATCAAAACCATATTGGAAACATGCATTATTCCACATTCCTTATGTAAGATACATGTTATTAGACATATTACATAATTACAAAAGTGTTTTAAACCCCATTGATGACAACATAATCCACTTTTCGACCAATCAATAATCATTTCTGAGGTAGTTAGTACTTATCCAAATTAATTATTTCATCATAATTAGATTAATCATCAAGAATATATTTAGGGTAGTATTTCCTTAATCCAAATTCTTTCTCATGATAGAAAATTTATAATCAATCACATATCCTTGGTAAAAATTATCATTCAACCGCAAATACTTATTGAAATAGTACTGAAGTAAAATACTCAAATATTTTAAAATTCTTATAAATAATACATTATTGATAAAATAATAAAATAAAATGATTCTGGACGAAACATATTAATCATTCCACCTCATCTGCTATAGTATCATGACATTCTCATTATACAGAAAAATCATCTGGGGCATATTCTATTGACGCTTGGGACATTGATTCATATAATATCCCATGTCATTTAAGTTGAATCATTGTACATTGGAAAGAATTTTCTTACCCTTACAATAAATAACAAGGTTTTCTTTTTCTCCACACTTATAACAAACACCCATTCCCTTCACGAATTTACCATAGCGATTTTTCCACTATTAACACTTGTGGGAAATCCCTTCTTTACCATCCACCCTTAATACATATTTTTAACTACCATCCTCTTATTCTTTTTCTTCCCTTCAAAGCCATATAAATCATAAAATTCTTAACATATATTGTTAACACATGATACAATTTCCTCATATGATGAGGACACATGGGAGACTATCTTCCATTGAAACGATTGTTTAAGACCATTAGAGATATGATCCTTAATACTATTTTCATTACTTATGTTGGTAATGAACTCATTCCTTATGCTAGGAACCATTTATAGACAATTTCATACACTATTTTAGATTATGAAACATAATATATAATCTGAACATAGAAAAATACATAGCGTAAATTAAAATTCTATCCATAAATAATCTCATAATCATAGACATGGTTTTTTAGGGAAAAAATTAAATTTAATTCTTTTATAATGGATTGTAAAAAATCGTGAATTATCCAAATCATATTCTCAGTGAGTTTCAAACCAAGTTTATAGTAAGGCCTATTTTCATGTACCCAGATACCCTTGGTCAAGCCTGAAACTCCTTGTCAGAGTTGTTACTCAAAGATACTTTTGTGCCAAAAACACATCCACATGTAGTATCTATACAAGGATGTTTTTTCTTCAAATATCAACATAATATATTCCATAATAAAATTCTAAGAATTTCTTGTATATTTATCCTCAATGTATATCGTATGTTTTTGATCCTTGACTACATTTTCTAAATCTAGTTTCCATGTTTTAGACTAATAATCCTTTGATACCAACTGTAATACCCAACCTTAGAAGAGTTGATTCAGTGCATTATTTTAATAAATTAGCACTATTACAAGGAATAAAATCCTGAAGGACTGATCAGATCAATAGTCTTAAAGAAACTTGAAACATACATGAAACTCATTTTATATTTGGGAAAGAAACAATATATGATAAATAAAAAAATCTAATAAAAGTCCTCCTTGAAAAATCAATAAATGATATATACTTCATAACATGGGGAAGTAAAAAAATGAAAGGGTGAGCTAAAATTCTTAGTAAGGGTTAGGAAATATAATGAAAAATCACATAACGATAAACATTAGGCTTGGTGAACTACTAAAACACATGCCTTTAAAGATAAACTTGAACACATTATGGTAGGAATAATATATGAATAAATAATGATATAATAAAACATAATAATGGATATTATACTAGTTAAATAAACACATGATCTATCAATACTATTTTCATAATGAGGGAAATATATTTTCTGGACATCATAACCATACTTTCATGGCCTTGTGTAAAGGCCATAAATAACCATTTTTTCAAAGCCTCATGTCTTGAAGTAATTTGTCTAATGAGACCTTCTGATGCACTGGTGGGCTATAGAAGGCCCCAAAGGCACATACTAAGTCCAATGCATTCCTCATATGAATAGTGATAAACATAAACAACATACACATTCATAATTAAACCATCATTTGAAATGTAAATAATTTTTTCCAAATATTAAGCATAAAAACTAACCATTCAGAGTGAATTGGTGAATGGTTTTAAGATGGAACATCAATCATCAAACAAATAATAAACCATTTAATTTAATAAGGTATATGATTTAATTTGAGATAGCTCTCAATGAATTACAAGATTCAACAAAGGATGTTGACATAAATGAAGATACTTTAAAATGAGACCATTGAAAAATTTATGAATAAATAATCCTTAAAAATTCTAACGTGTACCATAACACATAGAAAAATAAAATCATAATCCCTTATAATATCATGAGAATAAGTAAAATCATTATATGATATACCAAGAGGATGTAAATACACCACAATAATGAAATTAGTGGTGAACAATGAATATATCTCTATAATGTTAAAGTGAGATAGGAAAAATAATCTGTACATTAGAATAGAGAGTTATTTTGTATTGTAATTTTTATTATTCCATATATCATATTGTAAATATGTACATACAAAAAGTTAATTTCATTCAATTTATATTTCAGGCTTAAATAAATTCGTATTTAGGTGTAAACTATTGAAAATAGTTTTTAAAAAAAATAATTTGAAAATAAACATTTTAGTTTAGTATATTGAATTCTATAAAACAATTTTCAAGCACAAACGCATGTATTAGTTTATAAAACGTGAAATGAAAAAAAATTCTTTACTTTACAGTGAAGAAATTTATAAATATAAATATATATTAAAACATATTTTAGAGTGATAATAAAAATAGGTAAGAATTCAATAATTTCCTTGATTCGAACTTGTATTTCAGGAAGAATTTATGAAAGATCCGTTTAAAACATATAAATACCCATGAGAGAAAGTAGGATTCTGGTTGGTATGTATATATTGAATATTATAACAGAATATATGAGCTGTATATATGAATAAATTAGAATTTAATTGAGTTATATAGACAATAATATAACACGAAGGAAAATGGATGTTTATGAAGAAAATACTTGAAACTCTATATTCAAATGAATAGTATGACCCAAAAAATATAATTATTAAACTATAATTTGAATTTCATGGAAATAAATATATTTTTGATACGAAATATCAATGGGCAGTATACACACACCATACATGAGAAGTAGTAGTGAAAATGGAATATCTCAAAAAAAATGTTTGATGAAGAAACCCCTTACTAAAATTCTGAAAGTGTTCTTCAAATGATCTTAGTATCCTGGATAACCATGATAAATTCATTAATTTATATTTTCAGAACCAATTCAACATGTCTCTGTTCATGTATATATGTATACTGATCAATAAAAAAACAGACCCAAAAAATGGGGATTTTTTAACATAATTGAAGATATATGTTATTGGTGAACCTGAAGAAGGTTACATGGTTGTAAATTTCATTTTGGAACTTTTAGTCAAGATGAATCATTATATAATTTTATTATGATAACTGTTTTGGGTTAAATTAATATTTTTGAACACCATGAACTCATTTTCTTTATAAATAAAAATAATCTTTTAAAAAAGATTCAAGAACCATATATGAGACATATTTCCTTAATTATAGTCTGGTTTAACTATAATAGTGGTCTCATGACCATAATTGAAGACGATTGTAGACATTTAAAACACATAGTCCATGAATTTGGTAAATTTTCAATCTCAGATGATGTTTTTATTTTTAGTATAAATAAATGAGAAAAGAGAGAAGATGATGAAGAATTCAATTAGCATAATAAAATTATAGTTCCTATAAGGTACAGAAATTATCATATCATTTGAATGAGGGGTGATGAGTAATGAAAATGAAATTATAGGAACTCAAAATAAATGAAATGTTGAGAAATCCATCACAAAAACTCAACAACCTAATGACGTCGCATAAAATTTCATAATACATTATGATGTGATAAAAAGGATATCTCATAATTAATATATAATATGGAACGAAAGGGGGATATGAAATGAAATATCCTCCTAGAAATCAATTTAAATTAAATGATAATAATCCAATAAGATTTCTTGAAAAAGATATATATTTTGAGACGAAAATTCTCAAGCATAATGACTACGCAACACGGTTTTGTAAATCATTAACAAAAAGAGAAGGTATTAGGGTAAAAAATTTATAAAAGACTCATAAAATAGTACATGGAAATAATAATATGTAATTAAGAACATGTTATAAGAACATGAAATTAATAACACATTAAAGGGAACATGGATAGAAAATTGAAGTTGAGAATACTCTTACCTTGTAGAGTAACTCCTATGACATGAAGGTTGGGACCTTGGGGGATTGAGGACACCTTGTAAATAATACTAGATAGGTAAAAATACTAGATAACCTTGTATGATGATATCTTAATAAATGAAATCTAGGGAATCAGTGAGTATTTATATTAAATGAGAGGGAGTTCTTTATTAATTTTACGGGACACCTCCTTAGTGGGTTTTCAAAAACCCTGGGCATACCCATAGTATTTTACCGTGGAATCAGCCACATTAGACACCTAAAAACTTATATTAATGTAAAATTGTCTAAAATAATTTATTATTATGTATTACATCATTATGATGTCATTAAACATACTGAAAAATCAAAATTGTAATTTTACTATTCACGAAAAATTATAATATTTGAGAAAAAATCATGAAACATCATCCTAACCATTTTTCGAGGTGTATAATTCAAATAGAAAGTCCATTTTTCTTGAATATTTTTTTAAACATTTTTAATCAAATTATATAAAAAATAAAATATATTTTAATAAAACCACATTAAAACTATCACTCATTTTATAACAACTTGAAAATTTAATGAAGGTCTAATAAAATTATCTTATAATAATAAGACAACAAAAAAAAATTATGATTACATTTATTGAAAATAAATATCAATTTTAAAATTTTAGTTTTATTATAAAATTGTAATAAATTTTTTTATGACATATAAAAATACTAATACTTATACTATGAACGTTTTTCACTTATAATATTTCTAAATTGTATTTATAATTTAATGGGTGAAGTTTTTATTCTTTTGGACAATTTATTATTCATTACTATTCATAAAGGTATGTTACTATTCATAAGGGTATGTTACTACTCAACTAAAATTATGTTTGTCTTATCAGACTCAAAATATCATACTGAATGCAAACATGTATATCACTTTTTACAAATACAAATCATAGCGGTGGAGAAATTTTGTTTACTGCATAGGTTATAACAAACATGTGATTTGGTGAGACTCAATGTTTCAATCATTTTTTATTAAATATATTTGTAAATTTTTGGGTTGTTACAACATACCCCACACGTCTTCAACTCTCCTAGAATAATATTAACCAAATTAAATGTGTGGATAATTAAGAAAGTATATACATATGCTCAATCAATTAATCTCAAACAAGAGAGTTTGGGGATTTCCATCACATGGCTCAACCAATGAAGGAGAGTAGCCAACAATTACAAATATCCATTAAAGTTGCCAAGTAACCCATGTTCCTACCAAGATGTATCATTGAACATCAATCCACACTCATCATTGTGTCATACAGTCATGTGGGAACCAACTCAAAGTAAAAGACATGAGATCTTGTATTTGGGTGGGGGGTTTCCACTTTGATAGAATCAATAGAGGACCCTTGCCTATGATGATAGGGGGTTCCAATAAAGCATCATGACGACCTACTCCCAATGTTGATAGAGGGTTCCACTTGGCATGGTAAAAGAACACTGCCCATGATGATGGTGGGTTCCACTCTAGTGGTCGGGGAACCATGATATGGTATGACATGGGGTACAACATTTGTCATTGAGGACCCATTCCCTATCCGATGGGGGTTTCAATCACAAGGTATAATTAGAGGACCCATTCCATTTCCTATGGGGAGTTCCTCTATAAATGATGGGGACCCACACCCTGTATGATAGAAGGTATAGCTTTGTTTTCGTTGAGGACCGACGCCCTACCAAGTAGGGGCTTCCACTCAAAAGGAAGCCTTTGGTGATCCAGCCTGATCACTACCGTCATCGAGCATCATTTAAACTGGAACCATGCCCTAAAGATTTCAAAAAAAAATCAAAATCCCCAACCTAGGGAACAATCATGTTATATAGGGGAAAAATCATAGGATATTATACTCAAGGTCCAAAATACATGTTCAAAAAAATGAGATACATAACATTAATGATTCCTCAAAATATGTTAATAGGGACACACCATGTGATGGGACCCACATGGTGTGTGGTCCAACTCCATCACATGATCCTGTCCCAGAATGATACATAAGTCTGAACCATTTAGGAGTACACACCATAAAGGGTGGACTACACAGTGTGTCAAACCTTCCTAGGGAGGTGTCCATGTGATTATTTCCATGTTTATGTAAAAGACCCTGTGTCCATGTACTATACCCCATGTTTGTGTAATTTTACACATGGGTTCCCATCCTATAATTGGTACATGGCCTATAGGGGGGACACATTGCATGTCATACTTAACTTTTTTGAAACCTAAGTTATCATCACTAAGGGGCTACGTGCCATGTGTTCATCTATGTAAATAACTTGTAGTTGATTCTTTCATAGAATGTCAGATATGAAATTCCCATGCCAGATCTATTCTCCTGACATAGATTTTGGCCCTATCACTAGCCTAAAAAGTGTATATATCCAAAATTATCTGTCTCTAGTGATCGTTCTCTAGAAAATGACAAGTAATGATTAACTAGGAATTTATCATTTAACCCGTATGAACAAAATGTTACCAAACCTTCCACTTCTTATTTTTTAACGACCAAATATATAAGCGATCTTCCACTACTCATGAGGATTTAATATATATATCCATAATTAATCAACCCATGATTAATTAATTTATCTTTCATTAATTTTGGGGTTCTCTCGGGTGTGGTATAGCCCGATAGTGTTAAATCGTGATTATGGGGTCGTACATGTGAAGAACACGAGGAATATTTAAAATCAATGAACAAAAAAACGTTTAAACATCATTGGAGAAGTGTTATTTTCATTCGATCAAGATTAGAAATCCATGTTTATAAAAAAAATTTAAAATAAATATGTTTTTTGTACCCAGGTGCATGTAGTTGGCCACAATTAGTGTAGATCCAAGAACATTTATATATCTTGTCAATAAAATTTAAAAAATTCATAAAACATCATTTGAAAATTACTACCTGAATTTTGGATCCATCGATGATGAATAAATAATTCTCCGATGAATCGATTGAAGTAGTAGTGTTTGTTACATCCTAATCTCATCCGATTAAGTGTTTTGTCACCGTCTAATGGGATTTGTCAATGGAGGAGGGAGGAAGAGAGCGTCATTGGATATTTTGGTATTATGAGGGTAACCCTTTCAATTTAACAATAATTATATATTTATAACATATTTACTATATAAATATAATTAATATATTTAATTAATTAATTAATTAATTATTCCAATGAATGTACCTCTAGGAAGTGAGGAGTTTGAACGCCCTACATTGACCCCATTTTATGTTGTACCTAAGACAAACTCCACCTTCTAGACTCAACCATGGTCATGTATTTGTTATCCAAGATCCCATTTATTATTTATCCCATTTCATTAAGGACTTGTAGTCACACATTATAATATATATTAAATATATTTATAAAATTAATTTTGGAACATCGGGTCTCAGAATTACATGTAATCTCGGCACCTAACTCTAAAAATCTATATAGAAATATATCATCATATTAAAAATGAGAAAATGGGTCTCTACATCATTACCCCATCAATATATTCATCCCAAAAAACAAAATCTTGAAAAAATTGGATACTAAGCCCTCACATGGCTCTCCCACTTTTAGGAACTCTCCTCCATGTTCCCTTTCTATCACAACAGGCGTACCAAAGGGATGATCCATCAACATTGATTTCTTTGCTATTGATCCTTGATCACTACTAGTTGCTTCAAAATGGTGGATCGATCCTCGATTTTTACATGACACATGTAGATGATGTGTATAGACTCACACACTTATCTCATCATCTGTGAAACATAGAATATTTCGTGCACCTGATCTTACTGTGGGGGTAGGAAAAGTCTATAGTAAACCTCCCCAACCTTGTTCATGATCATGAATGGCCTGATGAACCAGGGGGGTAGATTACATCACTGTCTGAACCTCTACAATCCACTTCATGTGAAGAATCATAGAAAAATTTGGTCTCCCTACTCAAAATACAAGTGCATATAATGATGATATGTGTAATATTTCTTTATTCTCTAGGATATCCTCATATGATCACCGATGACCTGTTCTTTCTCAACTATCACCTACACTATCTATATATCAACAAAAGAAGACATAGTGATCTTATTCAACCACAAGGGTGAAAAAAAGGGTCTCTTTTAAAGGTATTAAAATGGGGACATGATGATAGTAGAGTGGTACATGTTTTTGTACACAAACTATTCTACGGGAAATTGATCATCCCATATCCGAAGGATTTTTAATTTGCACACTATCTTCATTTCCACAAACACCTAGATAGTTTACTTAGTCTTCCAAACAGTCTATGCGATGAAGGTTGTACTGATCCTCATTTGGGTCCATAATGACTATAGTAGGTCTCCCCATGATCATGATGAAACTGCACCTCATGATCATATAAAATTTTAGAGGTATCCACTTGAAGGTAAATGAACTACCATACATACAGATGAACCAGACGTTCTATCTAATTCAATTAACTAATAACAATAAAGTGTTTTGACTTCATGAGTTAGTCAATTATCAATGATATGTAATTATACCCCATTCCCTATACCCAAAATCACTTGGAAAATATCTATGAATATTCCATCACATTTCCACTTGGGATCTCATGGGGCTGCATAAAACCTGTCAGAATATGGAGCTCAACCATAACCTAATTACTGGTGAGGAAATGAGAGAACAAATTAGATATTATTTGTCCCATGATGGACCCCCAAAACAATTTTCAAAGGTCACTACACATATTACACACAATGGGATGTACAACTAGTGGGGAAGTGTGGAACTGTCACATCACCTCCCCCCACAATGTGACTGGAACAAGTGTCCACTCCTGGAACAAGATAGCGTTATTCTATCCTTCAACATAAGTATATAGAGAGTCACCTATGGATATCTAGTAATGAAAACCCTCATAGTAATTTTATATTAGTTTGGGATCTCTCAAATTATTGATATGTGATATAGTCAATGTCATCATCTTTGAAATGTTGTACCCTCAAGATCCACCAACATCAGCTATAGGGTGGCCTACTAATCCAACGTCTGCAACACCAAGAGAAGTTGGAACCTTTTAATAATGGAATCTTCTAAAACATATCCTTGATCTAGAGTATAAAATATCTCAAATTCAAATTTCTTTAAGATCCCCAACCATTGTCATCTTAGGTTTAGGATTATCTGTATGAAGTCATACCTAAGACTCTAATGGTCTACGTAAAAATCAATGTTCCTCCTAGAAGTTATTGACTCGAAATCCTTTGGGTGAAGACTACAATTTAAATATTTTGGTAATGATTTTCATATTTAGCATCATGAGGTCTCAACTACCTAAACTTGTACGTGATAACTCCATGTGGCTGCATCAACACACATTATAGCCCAACACATGAGGAATACCAATAAGCTACGAACAAAAATTCTTACTCTAGTATTCTCAATACGGGATCACCCCTCATCCTTAGAAAAACCTCTTTTTAGTCCCGTTGGATCTTCTAAAACAAGGCAAATAGTTTCCCTTTAAACATCATGGAGGTTAAAGGAGATGAGACTCTAGGGAAGTCTACCACAAACACCATGTAATACCACATAATAAGAAGAAATCTACACCCCTCTAACATGATATTGGGTGCAATGAAGAATGAACTACATTGATCTATTCATGGTCCATAGAAATTCCATACTAAAAAAAAATTCTAGAAAGTGAACCTCATGGATCAAGAAATGGAACTTCATGATCTTTCTTTAAAGCTGGTGTTCTCAACGAAAATCTTAGACCACCCTCATGTGACCTCCATGTTCATCCTATAATACAAAGGAGGAGAGTATTACCTCGTATATGAAAATAGAAAAAATATTTCATGAATTTCTAGAATAACTATTTTATAAATTCCATAATCATGTCCGGGGAATTTGAAACAAAAAATAGAATCACTAAGATGTCATAGTGTCTGTAGTGACATCATAATGAAAACCCTGGTATATTAGCCTCACAAACCCTCAACTAGTGGTGGATGGACTCGAGATCCATCTTGTAAAACCATATCAAACATCAGAACTGGTCAAAGAGGTCTTTAGTCCTCATTAATATTTACTTTTTCCTTATCTTGGCTTGGTCCAAGTGATGAAAATCATTAAAACACCTAAAGATGATGCCAACCTTTTTCATAAAAAAGATGGAATATTCCTAATAGAACACACTCAGTCTGATGAAAATCATTTTGTTGATGTTACTAACATTGAAACATAAAATATTGGAGGCCCGTTAGTGTTATCCAATATACCTCAAAAATTATCAATGCTATTATCAAATACAAGTCGAAATAAAACCCATCTCCCACCTAAGATGTAGTCCCGAAATGTCCTCATGAAAGATGTCTATAGTAATCCTCTTCAACTAAAGGAACCAAATTCCTTAAAATTGTGATAATATATGGTTTTACTTAATAATTTATGGGAAATGGGTGGAATCATATTTCTTTAAAAACACACTTTCCCTTCCATGAGGTCCCTCTCACAGGAAAACAAGAATCTCATCCCATCATCATGTAGGAATCTAACATGTCTTGGTTCATATTCAATCTAGGATCATAACATGGAAACCAAATCCATACCAAATATAATTTGATATGGTTATATCATAATGAGAAAAATGTCCCATGCGAATCTCTCTCCACCATGCAATTGTTCACACTATTGGAAGATAAAAGATATAAAAGAAGTGTTCCTTATAGGAACCTCAAGGTGGAGCTACTGGGATTGAACCCCAAACGGGATCTCTAACTCAATCACTAGATGTATATAGCACAAGGAATATCTATAACATATGTCTACTAATACTAAACCATGTTTATGATAATAAATCATACCTCTAATCATATCATGTGTTGAGGGATCACAAGTCTTCGAAGCATCCTACTGTCCACAACCCCCAGTTACTACCTTCATGAGAATGATGTTGGATACCTAGTTATATTAGTTTAAGGATTTCATAGCTTCATCCACCACCCATATATTTTTTACTCATTTTGAGATCCACCTCCTCGGGGAACACCATATCCTCACATAGGAGATCTAGAATCCTAGCACTCCCTTTGCTGTAGAGGACCATCAGTTATCTACCTATGATTCTCAGCATGTCTAGTCGGGTAGTCTTGTATCATGTGAACTCACACATAACATCTAATGAAAAAACCCTCTCTAGGAAGCCATGATTCCCTACTATATCTCTAACTATGTACATGATCTTAATCACATGATGGTCTCCTACATTGAGATCCTAATGGTTAAAATCTTCTAGCTGCTGTAGATAACTCATTTTTGTGGAACCTATTAGCAGTTCTAGCTATCTAGCATCCCTATCAAATAATTTTCTCTATCACTAGTTCTATCTACAACAACATGATATTTGTAGGGATGGAAAAAGGTGCAATGTTAGCACATATCTATTGATAGTGTCCCTACTCAAACTTCAATTTTTGGAAGTATCAATCATTGATCAAGTTGATAGAGTACCGTGTAAGGTATGTGAACCTCACTTTGTACTCATCCAACATTATCTCTACCTACTACATCTTCAGAATATCTTGAATCCAAAATGAGCACAAACAATTAGGTTATTAAGTCTCAATGAATACATTTTGGATGTCATTCCATGAGAGTGTCAACTCATTGTGATTATGTATAACAAGGATCCACCAAAACCCAACCACTCCATGGATAATGATAAAATATTGTGAAACCATATGATTTTTTTCTGTCAAAACATGCCTAATGATATAGAACACTATCTCTAGATTGTACTCTATTGCCTTAGGATCTCACTAACTGGGGACCCTCAACATCCTCTAGTGAAATAACCCATGATGTGCACTAATCTTGCACATTTTCTCATCAAAATATACTGGAATGATAAGCTACTCATCTGGTGGTGGTTTTTTAACCTTCCCACCCAGAGGAAGGGTCTCATGGGATGTACCTTGAATTGATAAATTTTCTCTCGTTGGATCATCATCACAATCCGGGGGTTTTATCCAGTGTGGTTTTCATCATGGAGGAACCCTGAGATTTATCATGATGTTCCATGGTTAGATAAGCGCGCACACACACTCACACATATCAATACAATATTGGGGATCTGACTCAAGAAGGATAGTCATGGAATCAATCATATATGATGTTTGCAGCATTTATCCCTATAACCAATGTCTTGGTATTCTTAGTCGATAAGAATTTAATTAAGGTCCTAGTGAATGGATACATTAGTTGCCACATAAGCATTGGATTCCGTTTCATAAGAGCTACACTCAAGACACTTTGACAATGTCTCCCAAAACCCAACCCAAATCCTTTTAAGTAGAGTAGTACAAACATAATCATAAGGATCAAGTTATATTTGATACCAGTCTTTCATAAGTAACACTAAGATATGGATCAAGCCATAACCACCCTAATCTCGCTACTATAGGCCAGGATATGGAGACCATCGAAGAAGGAATAACTAACAAGGGGGTGATTTTTATAATGTAAATACACACACAACCATCTCGATGAAATATTGAAAAGGTAAGGAGAAAATGATTAGACACTACTATAATTTAGACTAATACTGCATGAACCTCTATAAAATAAAATAGTAGGTTAGAGTAAACTTATAATTAAATGGAAAAAACTACACACTCAACTAAAAATTTGTCCCCAACTATCAAAACTAAAAAATTAGTCAAATTAAATATGCCAACATCTGAATCACATGCTATGACCACTGTACGTGGTCCAAGAACCCAGTATAACTACACTAAATTTTAGTCATGGTAAACCTTTCTACCATCATCATAAGACGTGACACATGTGGGAAAAAATCCCATGGATGGGTGAGAATATACATACCTAGTTGGATGCATTGAATGATGAAATGATATAAGTAAAAGATACCATAATAATGAAGGATAGTTAATACAATATATTGTCAAAGGGAATAGGTGAAACCAAACATGAGTGAAAGAATGATCATCCAATCCTAAGGGGGGTAAACATGGTGTGTAGATGAACTACCACTAGAGTATTTTCCTTATATAGTGAAAGATTATACTCCTCTAACCATGAGAATATATAAATGGAAATCATGCAGAATACCCCATCCATATTCACCTATCTTGGAAGGAGAGTACCCGAATCCATGGTGTGGATATAGAAGAATATATATATATATACATGTTCAATCAATCAATCCCAAATAAGATATTAAGGGGATATCCATCTCATAGCTCATACTAAGAATAAGTGTACCCAACAGTTCTAGATAGTAATCAAAGATGCCTTAAATCCCACGCACTTTGTCAGAAGCATTCATAAATGTAATGCCACACCTCTTCATTTTGCTGCATACTCTAGGGGGACCAACTCAAATTAGATGACCTTCACCCTAATATTCTAGGGGTTTCCACCTTGATTGAATCTATAGTGGTCTTGTACCTATACCGTTGTGGGTTCCACTAATGTATCATGTGGAGCCACTCTATTTACATTTAGGGGAGTTCTAATAGATTCATGGACACCAAAACACCCTAATTGTGGAGGGGTTAATTGGGGTGTCAAATTTTTCTTCAAAAGTGATGGATCTTGTTACCATGTTGGTAGGAATCCAATAAACCTGTTTGATGAGAATGAGAAGCAAATAAAAAATCACAAGCGAAGACACAACACAATAATTTTACGTGGTTCAACAATAAGGTATAGTATAAGGAGAATATGCTAAAAATGACTCATTCATACCTAAATCCACTAATCTAAAGTAGTTGAGGACTCATAAAGATTAGTCATAGTCACTCTATTCAAGGAACATTTTCCTTAATATTTTTTTGGGGATAGTCCATTGCATCCCGATGAACACTACCGTCAACTCCACCAACCTCACTACCATAGTAGGGATCCACACAAACTTTTTGGACTTATAGGTCCCTTAATTTTCATTAAGTACTATATCATACACTTTAGATATATTCTCTATTGAAGTCTCAGTTTTACTTATAGTTGTAATCCTCTTTTCCCCGCACAGTTAGTTTTTGAACTGTTCCTCCGTGAACTGGTCTACTTTCTCTATGAACTTCATTACACCACATAGTTCATGATATTCATGGAAATTCTCTCCTCCACGGATTGACTCTTCTTCTACAGAATCTATCTCCTTTGTAGACATCTTCTTCTTGCATGGACTGATCCCTCTTTCTAGAATCAACCATGCTTCACAGACTAGTTCATTTTCCACGAACTTCCTCTCCTCTGCATACCATTTAGCTTTGTGAGGTACTATTCCCCACATAACCCCTTACATGTATTATCTCAATGGATTATTTCTAATTTCTAAGAATCCTCCTCGGAATAATTTTATCCTTCATTGGGGTTGTCTTCTCATGTACCACTTGTAACGTCACTGATTTATTTTAGAAGGAATTATAATCAATATCATTCTCTTTAAGATGTTGTTTATAGACATTATATAGGAAAATTGATCCAAATATATTAGTAAAATGATTTCCCAAATGTTTCTCTGAGGTACAGTCCTCACCGTGTACCATGCCCCACCTGTGAACTATTGTCCTTCCATGGTCCGCATAACACCCTTCTTAATTCACGATGGTCGATGTCATCTAAAAATGAATCCCATTGAAAATCCAAAAATAACTTCCTCCTTTCAAAAAATTCGGTGTGATCCCACAAAATATCTTCCTCCCACAAAACTAAAGTATTTTTCAAACCATTTTCCCAAAAATATTCATGTTCCATGATTCACTGGAACCATTTTCCCTATGTGATATGCATACCGTATTTTACAATCCGCTTAGTTCAGCTATACAGAAATCTCTCTCTATTTTTATTTCCTTCATCGTTCTGTGTACTTTATTTATGGCCTGTTAAATATGAATTATTGTCCATGAACTATGTTCTTCATAATGAAATCACTTGGATGAAAACCAAACACATGATTTTAAGGCCTAAAAATTCAGCAATTACTAGGAAACGATGCCACCTTCAACAATGCTATCAACCTGTAATATAACACCACTATTTTTCCAACTCCATGGTCAACCAAATATGGATTGATAATAAAGACAAACCAAACTCAATTTCTTGTAATGATAAACCTTAGTTCTAACATCCATATGGTAGAGGACCTATGCCCACGATAATGGTGGGATCAACCATAGTGGTAAAAAACCCACACCATTGTACAATAGGGGGTACCAATATATTCATTGACAACCCATGCCCAATCTGATAGTGGGTTACACTCATAAGGTAGCTGTAGAAGACTTGTGCCCATAATGATGGGGGTTTCTACTCTAAAGGCCATGGACCTGTGACCTAATACAATAGGGGGTACCAATATTGTGTCATCAAGGACATAAAACCTACTTGGTATGGGGGTTTCACTTAAGAGCTGATTCCCTAGGATCTATAATTATAGGGGCACCAAACTCACATCATTAAGGACACACTCCCTACCCGGTAGGGGGATCCACTAATAATGAAGCCTTTGGTGATTCTACCTTATCACCACCATCGTCAAGAATCGTATGAACGAGAATGTTTCCAAATAAATTTCACATCAAATATTGAAAGCCAAAAAATATGGAATCATCAAATTATATTTGAAAAAAATACTCAGGATATGCTACTCGTGGGAAAAAATATGGTGTTTTAATGACGGAGATACAAAACATTGAATATTCCTGATTGGAGGTCAAGGGGTACATGATATGTGAGGGGACCCACTTGGTGTGTTGTCCTGCTCAATACCAAGGATATGTCCCCATTTGAAAAACATCTCCTAACCATATTGTTTTATACATCGTTCAAGCGTACTATATAGTGTGTTCAATCTACTTGGGGACTAGGCCATGTGCTGCCCTCTGTGTCTATATACCGGAACCCATTTCCATGTGCCATTCCCTAGTTTTTTGTAATTCATCACATGTGTTCTCATATAGGGAAGGGGTAAAAATAGTGTTTGAGGGATATCTGTCATGTTATCCCAATATTTTCTAAAAACATATCCGCCACTACGGAGGGGGATACACGTCGTGTATTCATCCTTATAAAAAACGTTTTGGATGATTTTTTCCAAGAAAGACAGATCTATGATTCCCATGGTAGATATATTCTTCTGTATTCGATTTTGGATGTATCTATGCTCAAAAATAGTGTATCTATACAAAATTCATGAACTTTAGTAATTTTTCGATAAATGGCCACCCATGGTTGATCGGGGTTTCATAGCTCAACTCAATTTCCCAACAAGCTACCACACATTTCATTTCTGATTTTTCATTATAAAAACATTGATTTGATCATATTAACCGATAGAAAAATATAGATGAATCCATGCCTCATTTATCAGTGTTTTTTTCATCGATCTGTCCCAAAATAGGAGGGTCTGATCAGGCTCCGTACATCCCTACAATATTGAACCAGGACGGCAGGGTCTGGCTTTTGATGAACAAAAAGATGATTTGGGAAAATGAGAAAAACCAATGTTTTAAAAATAGTTGGCCATGTTTTACTAAACAATGATATATAAGGAGAATCCATGGTTACAAAAACATTGAAAATAAATATTTTTTTGTACCTAGTCACATGAAATTGGACCCAATTTTCACAGATTAAAGAACAATGATGGATATACTGAGTCAATTTAATTAAAAAGAATTCAATACCAATTGAATATCTATATCTTTATTTTGGATCGATCACTAATGAAGACCATGTCCCCCTTTTAATTAAGAGATTTTTTTGGATCACTTGATCATAATCTGATTTGATCTGGTGTTTCATCATCATTTGATGGGATTCTCTTGTAGAGGCGGGATGAAGAGAGGGTAAAAGGTGATTAAAAAATTGTGATGCTGAAACTTAAAATTTTTCCGTAATGATATCTTTTTAACATATCATCTAGGTCAAAATAAATAGACAATTATTTATTTATTTCACTAAAAGTACAACAAATGATCACGGAATCTGAATTCCCAGTACAGACCCATTCTATGATGTGTGTTTGGGAAAATCAAATTCCAAACTCAATGGTGGTCATATATTTATTGTCCAATATTTTTTTTAATTTTTCCCACATTTTATTTAACAATACGCTCTTTCACAATATGAAATATTTTTTATAAAATTATTTTTTGGCACATTTGGCCTCTTAATTACATGATGTCTCATCAAATAGATCTATAAATACATATATAATTATTTCAAGGTCATAATAATAAAATACCATGTATCTACACATTATATATTAATGTCTAATATTTTATAAGGAATTTATATTTACATTCAATTATTAACATTTTAATTCTTTTATATCAATTACTAATGTTGGTCCAATGATTAAGAAATATTCTCATTAATGACTATTTTTATTCTTGTGATTTTTAGTTAATGAAACATAGAATAGATCTTCCGAATATAAGAGAGGATAATACAAGACAAGTTTCACATGAAAATCTGATGGTGGACTCTTCTTTTGTATAATTATTAATAAAAAAAATTCTAAATATGGGTGAAATTGAGTTTAGGAACCAATAACAAGCAGTGGATCATAAATTAGAATTGACAATGTAGATTACACCTTACTTTTATGGAGATAAATGTAAATGGTTATTTCATTAATGGATTGGGTTGATTGAGAAAATTTTAAACTTCTTAAACACTCTCAAGGATAGTATGTTCGGGATTTTTATGTATATAATTGAAATATCAAGAAAATATGGTTGGACTCTATTATGAAAAAAAAACTTTCATATGGATCTTACGTGGACTTATATTAATGAAATATTGAACCATAAGTTTTATCCTAAGACATTAAAGGAGTTAAATACCTAGATTTTTTTTCCATAAATATGGGAGAGCATACCATTTTTAATTATTCAACCAATTTTTATATGTTGTATCAATTTTCATCAGAGGTAGTCACCAATAATTATATAAATAAATGAAGGGTTGAGTTAGGGTTAGGGGATGATATTTGGTCAATGCTAATTCTCATGAGCCTTATGAAATTTGTAGAGGTAGTTTATACCTAACTGTTTAATGATGATTAAATATCTAGAAAAATTGGTTTGAGGGGAGATTCCATTAGTACCATTATTATCCAAGGTGTATCATCTATCAAGAAAAAATAATTATAAAGTAGTTGTCTTTCCTTAGGATCCATTTTGGGGGCCTTATGTGGATAGCAACAAGTTTTTTTCTATTAAAGTGGGTAGCCTATTTGTACCTAGAAAAATTGTACAATTTCTCTCAAGACATTTCGTCATTTTGGATAATTAGTGCATCTAAAAAATTTTGTGATAGGATTTCCCAAGGTAGTACAGATGGATCCACATTTACCAAGCAATCACTGGTTGTTAATGATGCTTCCAAGGGTGGTGGGACTTATCCTTGGGATAAGGGTGATGTTAATGTGGCTATAAAAGCTCATTGTGAAGCTGAGACGGAATGTATTTATGTGTAAGAGTATGTTCTAGAGGAATATAAAGAAGGTCCACCCACTATTAGGGGTACAATGATTATTCATTCTATTATTATAATATCATTATTTGATAAAATTGGTAGTAATTATTTCATATTATCAAAGATATTTTATGTTTTTGGATTTCATTAAGAGATTATTCCATTCTTTTGGAATATATAACTTCCTTTGAGAAAAAAGTATGAAAAATGTTTCAAGTTCCATCCATGTCAAGTAATGATAGGAGACCTCTATGTGGAGTGTTAATTAATAGTTCTTAATGTTGACATATTTTAATTGATTATTATCATGGATTGGATGACCAATTCAATGCACCAAATAGAATGAAATTATCAATTATTTATATTTTTATCTACTTATTGGGCCACTCTTTTTTTAGGGTGAGTGAGACTTTAGATAAGGATGGGTGGTCCTACTGTTCCTTATGGTATGGTAATCACATTATTTTTTTGAAAATGTTTCTTCATATAATCGAACCTTATTAGGGAGGTTTGTTTCCTATAGTAGAGTGTGAAAATCCTAAGATAAATTAGGATGATTTTTGTAATTTTACTTTAGAATATAGAGAATGAGTTTACCCTAGATTTTCTACTTATTACAATACTCATTTCTAGTACATATTACCATATGTAGTTTACTACGTTGGTACAAATTAAATTTCATCTTGTGGATCTGAAGGACTGAGGATTTATTAGAACTGTCATGTCACCATGGACTTTAACTCTCCTCCTTTATAAGAAGGAAGAGGGGAAACTCTGAGTTTTTATTAACTATTGGAAGTTAAATCAGGTGGGTGACAAGAACAAATTTCAGTTTCTAGAATTAATGGTCTCTTTGACCACCTCAGAGGGGCTTGTGGGTTTTTAACCATCATACTACAGTTAGGGTACCACAAAATGTTAGTCTAATAATAATAAATACATATTAAAACATTTTAGATCTATTATGGGAATTTGGTGTTTTAAATTATGCCATTTAGACTAACTAACATTCTTTTAGTGCTTATGGAATTGATGACAAAGGTCATCCATTGATTTGTTTTATATTTTTTTAGGGTGTTCATGGTTTATAAGTTGGTTTACTCAATGTTAGAGGATGAGCACATGTGAATTTGTATATCATTCACAAAACTTTGAGAAAACAATTTCTGTAAAATAAAATTTCCAAATGAGTGTTTTGGATTTAATAATTACTGTTGTTGGTAAATTTTTTAATTGATATTAAAATCTTGGTGGATCATAAAATGGTACCTGTATTTATGTCCCTGGAGATACCATTAATTGTTTTTGAGACTCAAAACATCTTTAGGTTGGAATGTCATTAAATGCGGTTTGTTCAGGTCATGCCCATGATTGCATCTATATGGATAGATTTAACGTGTAAGGGTTTAAATTTTGATTGGAATGAAAAGTAAATGGGGGTATTTTGAAAAAATGATGTTGATATTTAATTCAACTCTAGTTTTGATTATTCATGATTTATATTGTTTTTTTGTATAATTAGGTATGAGTTTGGGGTGTGTCTTGATGAAGGGGAGATAGGTGTTATCATATAGATCTCAATAGTTATTCAACAATAAGAAGAAATAACCTACCTACATTATTATGATGGAAGTGGTTATGCATACACTCAAAATGTGGTGTCACTATAACTTTGGTGATGATTTAATTTAGGTAATATTATAAATGTATGAGATATATTTTCGTATAAAGGTATCCAAACTAGTGATAGAGACAATTGGTGGAGTATTTCTATACATTATTTTATATTTATTATACTTATGACAAAGTAATATTTTCACTGATGCTTTCTGAAGGAAATAACTAACACAAAAAGTGAATGAATCAATGGAAAATTTTTATTTGTTGTGTTTTTTCTGAGATGATCTTGGAAATTGAAGAAGACGGTTGATTAATATGTCTAGATTCAAGAACTGACTCCTCATTTTGTGATTAGGCTTGGCTTGATTATATTTCTTAACCTGAGTTCTATAGATTTAGTAAAATCCCTTATGGTGGGGAGACCTTAGGTCACTAGTCTTGGTCTCCCATTGGTTCTTCATGTTTTAGAAAAATTTGGCTGTTTATTCTTCTATGAGGCAAGATTATATGAAATGGGGAATGTATTCTTGATTTTCCATACAACAAGTTACTAAAAATATGTTTCATGATTTCGGAGGTCAGTATAGGTGGTTGTCGTCAAGATAGTTGATTACAGATCTTGTTTCGTGGTGTCTTACTTGTAAGAGAATTAAGGTTGAACCCCAAAGTACTGCTAGTTTATTACTTCCCTTACTCATTCTATTATGTAAATGGGATGATATTTATATGGATTTTCCCATTGTTTTATCCAGGATTTATTGGGGAAAATATGGGATTCTGTTGATCATTGTTTGAATCAAAAAATCATCTCATTTCGTATATATCAGGGAGATAATGAATGTTGAACAAATTGCAGACTTTTATTTCTGAGAGATTGTGAATCATCATAGGGTGCCCTCTATGGTTGATTCTATCAATGAACATTGGTTCACATCTAAGTTTTGGAAAATATTTCAAGAGGTGCAGGGTTCCCTATTAAAATTGTGCACAATATATCATCCATAAAAGGATAAAAAACTAGAAGATCTATATAGGTTATTAAGGATATGCTGAGGGATTGTGTGATTGATTTTGATGGTTCTTGAGAATAAACTTTTCCTTTATTCATGTTTTACTATAACGATGTTTATCAAACTTAAATCAAAATTGTGACCTTTGAGAATTTGTATTAGGGACCTTGTAAATCTACCTTATGCTGGTGAGAGTTGTGAGATAGGTCTTATGTTGGGTCAAATCATGTTCAGGAGATGAAATAGAGGGTTTTGTTGATCTGAAAAAGATATATCGAGGATCATATTCAGTCGAAATCATATATAGACTATAATATCAAAGTGATGAGTTTAAGGTTAGTGACAGAGTATTTATTAGGGTTTAACCTTGCATGTGGCTTCGTCGCTTAGGTAAGTAAGGTACGTTGGAACTGTTGTTTTTGGGACTCTGTGAGATATTTAGATGACTGGGAATGATGGCCTATTTGTTTGAATTACTTACATGATATGTTCCATGATTCCTAGCTAACGAGGTGTTAACCAAACCATCCCTTTATTATTAAATATAAAGATTCCAATATTGACCCCAACACCACAATAGATGATAAACTAGTTAAAATTATTGATTGATGAGAGAATGTGATTCCAGCAAAAAAAACAATTTTTCTATGTATTGTGGACGTGCATATAGGTGATCCACAAGATATAGGAGAAAGAATTATTAATAAGGAAATAACGGATTTCATTTTTATATATTCATGTATTTTGAATAATTTTTTAATATCTAATGAATCTTTTGTGGGTATAATGTTACATGTTGTTACCTTCCATTAGTTATTCATTACCTTTATATTTTGGTTTCTATTTTTATTTTCTTACATTATGTGATTTTAAAAAATAAATAACATTTAATATTGATAATTACATATGATTAAGGGATGTGTGTTTATTTCGATTAATAGTGTCTGATTATATATTTTAAAATAGATTTAGTAAGTGCTCGTTTGGAACAATAAACCATAATTTTAGGATTGTAATATTGTAGTAAAAAATAGTTATGTGTTCCGATTTATATAAAAATTGACTTCACGAATGGTTTACATGATAGGAATTTTATATGGGGAATATTTCTCAAGCTCATACATGTAATGAAAGTAATTTTGGACATGAAATATTTACATTCCTTGAAAATTTCTATTAGTATTTAATTTAATCTGAGGAGACAAAGTTTTTGGTGTATTTTGTATACATGATAATTCATGTTTTCTAAGGGATTAAGGATGTGAAATCCTCCTGTAATATGGTTTTAAAGGATTATAATTCATAATTATTTTATCATTTAGTTCTCAAGATTAACTCTCAAACCGTATAGTAATTTTTGGAAATTTTCTTTGATCTACCTCCCAGATCGCTTCGTTCAGGGTTTGATTATTGTGGTGGCTTCACCAAATATCCCTACAATGTGGTATTTCAGCTTGTTCATTTCCTTTTTTATATTTGATACATCTTCTGAGTTTGTTTTTACAAATTGTTATTGATAGGTTTTTTTAGCAGTCCTTTTCATTTTCAGATCATGCCTTATCGTTCAAAGGATGAGCTTTGGTTTTTTGGTCCCTATTTTCAAAGGATATTATGTTTCTATCATTATATAGGTAGGTGTATCTTTGAAATTGTAGAAATTTTTTTGACATATATATGTTATTTTTGAAATTTATTTTTGGTGGTGAAAGGAGTTTTATTAAATGTGATCGTTGTTTTGGAAATGTTTTCGAAAAATCATATCACATTGGGAAACATAGGTTGTTATGGAAGTAGACATTAGTGAACCTAGTGTGTGTTTCACCAATATGGTTCACATCTGTGATATTGAAATATATTGGAAGGACTCGATATTAGTTGGAACCATATTTGACTGTTTATAATTATTTTATTTCTTTTACGTATTATCATAGGATAGTTCACAAATAGTGTTCTTTTTATTTTATACATTTTTATCTCATGAAGGATTATTTTCTTGATATTTTCTCACATATTTAATTAACCTATTTTATTCTTTTATACATGATATAATTTGGTTAATAAGGTATCATTTTATTGAAAAAATATACTATTTAATATTGTTTTACTTATATATTTTCTTCATAAATTGGATTTAGTTTTAATGTTAGTACTTCTTCATTCATGAAATTAGAGCACATATAAAATATTTCTTGGTATCCTACTGTGATTTATGCTCTCAACCATGTATTGAATTTTTGTGGCTATAAATATTTTTTATAGGACATAGGTAAATAGAAGGGAATTATATAGAATTTTAGGATCTTTTACTCTCTGTTTCCTTCAACATGGGATGGTTTTGAGGTGAATGTTTGTGACATAAAAACTTAATGATCATGACATGTCATACTTTTCTAGTTTATCCTACTATCATAGAATTTATAGATTGATTTTTATACAATTAGTCCCCCTTTTTTAATATTTTTAATGTTTTTTGTGATAATCTTGACTTGTTTCCATTTCTTATACCTCTCCATGTGATGGATGACATGGGTGGATAGGTTTAGCTTACCCAAGGTTGTTTATTAGATTTCACATCTATTTGATGATGTATATTAGTCAATAACAAAAATTTAGTTCACAACTTATTCTATATAGTACGTAAAATGTGGATAAGTATTTTCAAATACATATAACTAAATATTCATTTATAAAATCAATGTAACCTCATAACTTCTTTGAAAAAAAAGTTAAAAATTTGTTATTTGTCATTTAATTTTATGAAATAAAAGTAAATTTTCTATTTTATTAAATATATCTAGAACAATAAGAATTCTATATATCCATGATGGTGATTGATGAAATCCTAACATAGAATCCATATAAATTCCAATCCAAGGATATCATGTAATATGGAATGAGGAATAAAATCTATTGTATTGTTCGCTAGAAATTACATGTTTACAATTTTTACTCTTTACAAAAATAGTAACAAAATATATCCTCATTATTGGATAATAAATCTTTTCATGAAAAATATATAATGTTTTATCAACAACAAAATTTCCCATCAAACCACCCATGTGTTTCTTTTATACGTAATTATCATGTTATGAAATTTGGAATGCAGAATTTTTCACTTTGGAAAAGAAAGAAACCATTTATCTAATAGATTTTAAGATCATGTTTTCATAAGAATTAAAAATTTCAATTAATCCCCACATGTTTCATAAATTCTCTTTAATAGTTCAAGTAAAAATAATATAGAATGAATAAATGTAATAAGTGTATACCATTGAAAAATATCATCAAAAACCATATTTTCCTTACCTTTCATTTACATAATCACTTAGGGGAATGTCTCAGTGAATTCTAGCCAATATTTTTGCCTCCCATTCAACATATAATTCGACTTCAAATATTTAATGATTTTTAGGCCAGAATTAAAAATGAACTCTTCAGTCTATAAATAAATTCTTCATGTTTCAAATGTTCATTGAAAACCATAAAGATATTTTTCATAACATAAAATATTTAATGATTTCATATTAAATTTTTCACTAATATATGAAATTGAACATTACTCGTGAGACAAAAAATATTATGATTTGTCCTAAAATCCTGAATGGACCCTAGTCGAATCAATGAGAAACCCGTAGGTTGATTTCCCCAAATCCCCAAGTAATAAATTGTTTAACAAAAAGAGGATTGGGGCGGGGGTTGAATTATAAGTATTTTTTATTAATTTATCTCATTTTATAAATAAACATATATGTTAAGTTAAAATTATGATATACTAAAGCGAACTCGATCTCACCCATATATATAATGTAATGAAATAAAAAACAGAGCACATCGTGTTTTTAGAAGGATTTTTATAAAAATGTGGTTAAATATGTCCTAGATATCTTTATGTTGATTACATGGAATATTTTATCCCTCATATGAACAATTATTACCTAATAAGGGATGGTATTATGCTTAACATTTATGAGGACATCTCCCAATAACAGCAAAATACCAATTGTTTATTTATAATGGTTCCCACTTATTTGAAAAAACTTATGAATAAAGTAAGAAAAATGTCACACAAAAAAACCTATTATGCGTTAATATTAATTAATTATCTCCTTCAATACCTTAAAATATTGAATCACAACATTATATTCCACTTCATAATATTTTAGATCAATAATATTCATAAAGTATATGATATTATCAATATTGAATTCTCAAACTCTATTTTTTTATCTTTGATAATTATAAATGAATTTTCACTCATTCTATAATATCAATATGTTCTTATATATCACAAATTTAAAAATCCCTCAAATCATTTATATAATTATAATAATTATAATTATAAAAATTATAAAATACCACACACCCATTATTTATGGAATGTTTTTTTACAACCTTGAACTGATTTTCTCATCTTTTTTTCCCATAATATTAAAATTCTAAATAATAACAAATTAGTCTCTCCCTCATATGAAAATATTATTTACTTGATTTTCCATAATTATTCTTGATCCTCTCATTTAAATTGTTCAAGAATCTATATCCTAAATACATCGATCATTGATCTCAATATATGATTTTAAAATATACTAATTCAAAAAATCAATATTTTTTTGATATCCTTTCAATTAAATCTTATATAATTTTAGCTATGAATCAACATAATAGTTTCATTATATTTTTAAAAAGTCCCAATTAATTATCCATATATACATGTTTCTATAAAGTAAACCCTTACAACGAAAAATATTTCTTATTGTATGAGTAATTTGTAACTTTTCTCTCTATTTAATATTGATTCAATGAAAAAATCTATTTATTATTGGATTTCATTAGTCATCACAATCCAATGAAATGTGATCTTTCCATATCTCATCACAACAATGAATGAAAATCCCACATGTATGAATTCATCTTAGACTGCATTGTGCGTTTCTACAGTAACATGACTAGGTAGAATTTCAATAAACTAATTCCAATCATCATAATGAATTTTAATAATCCAAATCTTGCAATAAAACACGTATATTTACTATGTGAAATAATATTCTCTAAAAATTCGTATTTTATCATGATACATATAAAGAAAGATGATATTTAGTCTAATATGAACAACTTCTTCATTGTTTATTCATCTTCCTCTAAATTCAATCTTTCAAAATCACTCATTATAAAACTGATAATCCTTACATATTATCATAATAATCTAATGCATGTTGTGAATGTTATCTATAAATATTAAGTACACATTATATTATTCATATATGAGTTAATTTATTAAGAATTATCTTATAAAAATATTGATCTAATCTAAAAAAACAATAAAATTAATTTGACTACGGCTTTATAAAATAATTGTTAATCTAACACCAGTCCAACTTAATATGACATAGCCATTGATATTAAAAATCCTATAACACTGATATATTATGTCACAGCCCGACCCCAGGGGCCCGTGTCGTAACTATCGCTAGCTCGTCTTCTATAGGCTAGGGGCTGGCGACTAGAACCAAAGGTGTAAATCCCTATAACAGGGAAGGCATTGGCTTTATAAAATTTAAACTCGCACACATACATTTTACAAGTAAAAGCAAACATAAAGTAAATTTGTAACAAATTTTCTTAAAGTAAAAAGGTGCCGGAAATACAAGCCCTACAGAAAGGTATAACTACTACTAAAAGAAAGTACAACTAAAAAGACAAACAGCTGAATGGGGAAGAAACTCCTGGATCATCCTCCAAGTTCCAACTTGAAGGGTAGGAATAGATTCCCTCCTCAAAGCTCCACATCTATCAGTCTTCCCTGTGTGCTGTCATGCCGAGTGTCCACCTTCGGGTACCATCCAGTCCTCGTACATACTTCCTTGGTTAGTGTTGTCTGTTGTCTGCATCCAAAACAATGTGCTGTGAGCATAGGCCGTATAGGGGTGACTATAACGATACTCAGTAGGGACCCCAAGAGCCTCATGTAATCACTAAATAAAACTAGGATAAACCACAAGATATATCTCAACAGATAACCTTTACTTAGATAAATGACCAAATATATACCTACGTTTTCATGTAACCCATCTCAATCATGAGGAAAACACAAAGGTCATTGACTCAGCTCAAAATAGGATTTTTATTCATGATGACGAAACCACGGCTGCAGTATAACTCCTACTCTATTGAGTACAGTTGTCCTGCCACGACAACCAAGTGCTTCCCACTAACATTGGACTGCTGAAGTACTCCACCTGTCGAGTACTATGGGCATGCGACTACAACAAAGCCCTTCCCACCATGGGTCTACCGCTACAACCAAGCGCACCCCCTCATAGCATACAAACGTACTCCTTCTGTCGAGTACCGTGGGTCTACCGCTATAACCATGCACTTCTCCACCTTGAGTTTGTTGCTACAACCAAGCGCACCCCACTGGTCCATCCAAATCACTCAGAGTCTATCGATCAGTAGTTGTCAAGTCTCCGCCAGCTACCAGGTCTCTGTAATCCATACTCTCGTCTCCAGGAGGATCCACTCCATGAGTTATCAGTCGATACTTCCAAGTTTTATGAATTCTCACATGGAATTATCTCAAAGGACCGCCTCTTCATAGGGGTCTCAACGCAACAGACAACACATCAATCATACGCCCTGTCTGTGATTTAATAGACTTTTTATCCCGGGGGCCCGGTTGGTTTCGTGTATGAAAATACCCGACCATATCTCAATTGTAACCCATAATCCCATTAGGTATACTCAAATGAATAGTTTCTCAACGATATTTCCAACGCCGCTGACGGTTAGTCAAACGGACGTTCGGTCTGAAAATTATTGGCATTACTGTTCTAGGGGCCCGGTTGGATTTTAAGATAAAACCAACCTTACCATAGTCCAGATTTTTCCAAAAATCATGTGTATTATTCTAATATAACCTTATCATCATAAGGAATCCAATGTAATTGACGGCACATCAATCAGACGTCTGGTCCTTACGTTATAAGCATTTCCGCTATGAGGGATCGGTTGGTTTCGGGTTCAGACCAACATAACCGTACCCAAACATTGCAGAAAGCGTGAGTGTAATATACCAAAACGACCATATCAATCCATGGAATCCTACGCAACTAACAGTGCATCGAGTGGAGGTCTGTATCTCATGGTATGTGTGTTAAAAATATTCTGTTTTGAAAAAGGGGGTTTGGGCCCAGTCCCACCCGGCCCAACCCACCCTGGGTCCGCCCGAACCTAGTCGACCCATCCCAGGTCCATGTCCGGCCCAAGAGGGCATGGCCCAGATTGCGGCTTTCTTGGCCCGTCCTAGCCTAGCGGAGGGTACTGCCTCCCCAGCTGGCGTGACTTAATGTTCCACCTCTTAGTTTTTCAGAATGGCTATGTCGTTTCGGTTCAAACCGACGTCGTCGGTGCCACCGCACCGGTGTGGCATGCCACCACCTCCTTCTTCAGACCACATGACGTGGTTCGGTGATCTGTTGTGCCCACCGTCTGCACCAACGGCTCTCCCGGAACCCGCTCTTCACTACGATGGCTTCAAATCACAGTTGTGGACCTGTTTCGTTGCCACCAGTCAATACACGCATAGATAAAAAACCTGTGGAGGGTCATCGGGCTGTGTTTGTTAGGACCTCACCCTCCGCATTAGGCTTTATCAATTTGCCAAAGAAAAAAATGGTTTCACGTAGAACGAATAACAATTTAATTAAAATAAAATTGAATAAATCCACCCAACCTCGATTAATGACGTCTCACATCACCAAGATGCGGAAGACAAGAGTTCCAGTTGATGGCGTCATAGTGAAGAGAATGGATAGTGCGTCTTCGTTTTTTATTGGAGGCATTCTTCATCGAAGAGAAGAACACTTTATTTATCTAATACTCTAGATCCTTCCTAGGTTTTCTCCAACACCACAATTTCCCAACTTAAATAATATCTCTTCCTATTATTTTATTCTCACAACAATTGATTTTTAAATAAAAAAATATAATTAATTAATTGGAGAATCCACTTAATTAATTATACTATTTTGGAAATTTAATTTGGATGAATGTGGAGAGTTTTACAATATTAATAAAGAGAATGGTTGTCATAATAAATGCATGGGAGTTAAAGGGGGTTTCCAGGGAGAAGAATGGTTGTGGCTTGTGAGGGCCCCACCTTACAAATATCCACACATTGGAAGTTATGTGGGGGTGGACCCCACCATTAACTTCCCCATGTAGGATTTGACCTCCCTAGTGAATAAAATTGTTCATAATAATTTTATTCAACTTTTGATCTAATCCTTAATTTTTAACTTTCAACCTGCATAAAACACAACTATGGTAAAGGTCCCCTTAATCAATATTCAGCGCTGTGAGTTCATCGGTGACCTCAGATTTCAATTCCGAGCACTGGTTCAAAAGATAGAAAAAACCCGCACGTACGTTTACAGAACGTACACGAACATAACTTCAAAAATTTATTTCAGGCACACCGGGACTCAAAATCAAGCGTCACTAGAAAATTTGGACTCGTAAAATTCCAAGGAAATTATGGAAAAAATCTCCTTGACATTTCTGGGTCTTTACATTACTTCCACATTAGGGTTTTACATCCCCGTAATGCTACAACACACACTAGGGAAACTAAAGGGGTACTGAGAACACATATGAGCCTCCCGCTCCCATGTGATCTCCAGGAGGATACAGTGCTACAAGAAAATGCCCACCAGAGGAATCGACCATCCATGTAGGACCCACTCCTATTGATCCTCAATCTCTACTGGAACCTCCATGAAGGTATCCCTTTCATTGATGACCAGCTCCCCATGGTCAATGATGTGGGACAGATAGTGCACACATCTCCTCAGATGAGATACGTTGAAGAAATCGTGCACCCTGGTGCAATTGAGGTGGAAGGACCAGTTGGTAAGCATCCTCTCCTACCCTACTGAGGACCTGGAATATTCAAATAATGTGTGGAGATATCTTGTTTCCCCGACTAAATCTCTATAGACCCCATCAAGGTGAGACAATAGGAAAACATGGTCACCATCCTCGACTCTAGTGGTCTCTGTCTCCTATCATCATAGGACTTCTATCTTCTATGTGCAGTGTTCATCTGCTCATGGATGATCTGCACCTTCATCGGGAGCCTCATAATGGGCGCACTGGTCAACCTCTACCTCAGCTCCTGAAAAGCACTGCTGGCATCTCTCTGGCCACACGAAGGGTTCCCCCTTTTTGTTAATGATAAACGCGGTGTAGAAACTCTGTAGAAGTCTGGGACCAATCAAATTCTAGCCCACTCTTGAGTGATCGACTGCACCCACTTATGCATGATTCCATCCGGTGATGCATGGGGTTTCCTTTTCACTGAACAAGGAAATCCCATCCCAATGGTGTAGGTAAAGCCCAACCTTTTTTCCTAATACAGTTAATCTGTGTATGAGTTGTGGTTTCCCAGTCCATACCCAAAATAACGGCGTAAGGCCTCGACACTACCACAAAGAGGTTCCAACAAAAACTCTCACCTCAAGGGTCAGATAACACCATCGGCGTGAGCATGATAATCAAGTCTCCTCCCAATGGTATCACCAAACATGAGGGTCATGTCAACAGCTTAACAAGAAACTCTGGGTCTGGGACAAGATTCGTGGAAGGAAGGAATGATTTGTATCAATGTTTGTGGTTACAATAGATAGTAGTAGACACATACCGTACCTCGAATCATTCCTAGAGCCCTTGGGGAACACTCCTTGACCGCATGAATCAAGTCTATTCCCCTACCATATTGCTCCCTAAGCCTGGAGGATACTACAAAGGAAGGTGGTTTGGACATGTCGAAATGTACACCACCTCATGCTGATCTCCTAGCTCTACTTCCATGTATGCTACTCTGCATATTCATCTATCCTTAACACTTCCTCTTCTTGAAACATTTTACATGCCCATGTCTCTGAGACTGGCGTCAGATCCCTACTTTCCCACTGCAAACATTCTCCAGCTCAATTCGTTCAACCATTGAACATTCAACCACAAAGGGTCTCTCTATAACCCTAGCATAAGTAGGAATACATTGAGGGAAATGTACTGGCTCATATATCATTTATATTCACCTCAATCGGTAGATCAAGCCCCAAATCACCAATGGTATCGTATTCGACGAGTACCCAGCATGATCAGTATGCCTCGATGAATACTCAGATACCGAAATGTTGTCCTGCCGAAGCTATAAAAGCTCTTGAAAACTCTCTACCACCTCTTAAACCTAGTCGTTAGACACCTATGAGTCGGGCTCGTCTCAGAACCTGAGGGGTATCTAATGCTGAAACACATGTAAAGAACCTAATCCTACATGTGTCATCTACCGGTACATCCGTTTGAACTACTAACCAATAGGTAGTGATATAGTATGCACACTACCCGATGGTACTACCTTAGGCATCAGTCCACATACCAAAGCCTCATCAATATAAGGACCAACCTCATGGTCACTCACTAGGAAACACCAGTAGCTAAGATAACCATTTGATATACTAGTGTATAATCATGGTGTAGAAATCCAGAAACCATCTCAAACCAGTCCACTGCTGCCTGGGAATCTGCCATGCCTCGTAACCTCATAGGACTCTGCTGCTGGATCTTGTGAAATGCGCTCTGTTAGCGTGAACAATTCGCTAGTATGGATGGTGGAATCTGCTACCTAACGGTTGTTGGTGTTGATGGTACACTACCTGAATGATCCATCATAGCAAGAGGGCCCTACAGCAGAGCCTCATAGCTTGGTTAGTCGTCATCGGGTACTCTCTCAGAATTCCAACTGACTGTCTGCGTGGAGGAATTCCAAATAGATGCGACATGGTCGAACATTTTAAACCTGGTGAGTTGAACTAGTTGAGATGACTGAAATAAAAATTTAGAAAACTGACATGCAATAACTGTTTTAATGCACTAAGATGGAAATCATAAGTAAGGGTCCTGGTGTATGGATACGTCAACCGCCGCACCAACACTGGACTCCCTGAAGTGAGAACCACACTCAGTACCCTTAACACTATTACTTCATAGAATAGAGATATCATAGTCTTATGTTCTGTGGTAGAACCGACACCTCTGATACCAATTTGTCACATCCTGTCCCCTGGGGCTTGTTTCATAAATACCCCAAGCCCTCCTTCCATAGGCCAGGAGCAGGAGACTAGCACCAAAGGTGTAAATCCCTATAACTGGAAGGCATTTCCTTTATAAAACATAAAATCACACACAACTAGAGTACAAGTGGAAGAGAAAACTAAGTAAATCAGTAACAAGTGTGATAAAAGTATACAAGGGGCCATAAATACAAGCCCAACAGAAAGGTACAGCTACATCTAAAAGAATGTACAATTGAGAAGGCAAACATCTGAATGGTCTAGGAGCTCCTAGGTCATCTTCCAGGTTTCTACCTGAAGTGTAGGTATAGATGTCCTCCTCAGAACTTCGTGTCTATCGGTATGCTCTGTGTGTCGTCATGCCGAGTGTCCACCTCCGGCTACCATCTAGTCCTCGAACACTCTTCCTCGGTTATCACTGTCTGTCTTCTGCATCCAACATAATGAGGTGCAGGCATATCCCGTGCAGGGGTGAGTATAATGATACATAGTACGGACCCTGAGACTCTCAAGGTCTCACTAAACACAACAAGGATAAACCACAAGAATGATCTCAACAGATAACCTTTACTGAGATATATGCCCATAGATATATTTATGTTATCAAGTAACCCATCTCAATCCTGAAGAAAACACAAAGGTCATTTACTCAGCTCAAACCCGGATTTTTATTGATGATGTCGAGACCACATCTACTGGATAACTCCACCTCTTTCGAGTAAAGTGTGTCTACCACTACAACCAAGCGCTACCCACTAACCTTGGACTGGTGAAGTACTCCACCTGTCGAGTATTGTGGGCCTACTGCTACAACCAAGCGATTCCCACCATGGGTATGCCACTACAACCATATGCACCCCCTCATAGCCTACAGGGGTACTCCTTCTATAGAGTACCGCAAGTCTTCCTCTACAACTAAGAGATCCTCTACCGTGTGTCTTCTACTACAACCAAACACACCCCACTCTGCCAACCGAATCACTTCAATGTAAATGATGACACGTCAACCGGACGTCTGGTCCTTATGTGATAAGTGTTTCCACTCCAAGGGCCCAATTGGTTTCGAGTTCAAACCAAAACGAACGTACCCTAACATCATGAAACCGGGAGTGTAATATACTGAAACGACCATCTAGATCCAAGGAATCCTACGAAACTGATGTTGCATTGATTGAAGGTACGTAGCCCATGTTATTGGCGTTTAAATGATTCTTGTACGAAAAAGGGGGGTTTGGGCCCGATCCGACCCGACCCAAACCACCCTGGGTCGGCCCGAACCGGGCGACCCGTCCTAGGTCCGGGTCCGGCCCGACTGGCAGCTGACCGCAGATCTACCAACCTGGCTGAGCGAAGGGCGCAACATTCCAAGTAGGTGGGACTCAATGTTCTGCCTCTCTGTTTTCGGAAACATCTATGTCATTCCTATTCAAACTGCCACCGCGGATGAGTCGCGACGGTCGGCTCCGGCGGCGTGTCGCTGCCGCTATTCATCGCCGCCGCTGCCTTCCGCGGACCACCAAACATGCTCCAGGGGTCCGTTTTTCCCAATGTCTATGCCAGCGGCTCTTTAGGGACCTTCTCTTCACTACAACGACTTCAAATCACCGTTGCTGCACCGTTTCATCATCGGTTGACAATCCGCGCACACACAAACATCCAGCAGAGGGTCATCGGGCCGTGATTGTTCGGCCCACACCCTCCACATTAGGCGTTATCAATAGGCCAAAGATAAATATGCTTTCACATAGAACAATTAACAATTTTTTTCAAATAATATTGAAGCAATCCACCCTACATCGATTAATGACGTCGCACATCGTCGAGCCATGGAAGACGAGCGTTGTGGTAGATGGTGTCATTGAGAAGAGAAATTAAGGCACGTCATCATTTTTAATTGGAGGCTTTCTTCGTCGATGATAAGAACACATTCATTATCTAAAACACTAGTGCTTTCCCAGGTTTTCTCCAATATCATAATTACCCAAATAAAATAATAGCTCTTCCTATTATTTTATTATCACA
This sequence comes from Viscum album, assembly GCA_963277665.1. Taxonomy (NCBI): domain Eukaryota; kingdom Viridiplantae; phylum Streptophyta; class Magnoliopsida; order Santalales; family Viscaceae; genus Viscum; species Viscum album. The sequence continues at coordinate 473,165,993 of OY728132.1, forward strand.
ACATTTGATTTAAAAATGAAACACTATAATTAATTAATTGGAGAATCCACTTAATTGATTATAATCTGTTAGCAATATAATTGGGAGGAAGGTGGAGAGTTTGAAAAACATAATAAAGAGAATGGATGTCATAATAAATTCAAGGGAGTTAAAGGGGGGTTTCATAGGAGATGAAACGTTGGGGATCATGTGGGCCCCACCTTACAAATATCCCCACATGGGAGGTTATGTGGGGGTGGTCCTCACCCTTAACTTCCCCATATAGGATTTAACCTCCATGGTGAATAAAATTGTTCTAAACAAATTAATTCAACTTTTTATCTAATCCCCAAATTTTGACATTCAACTCGCATAAAACACTACTGCAGTAAAGGTTCCCTTAAGCAATTATAAGCGTTGTGAGTTCATCAGTGCCCCCAAATTTCAATTCTGAGCACTGGTTCGCATGATAGAAAATCCCACATTTACGTATACTGAATGTACCAGAACAAAACTTTGGAAATTGATTCCGAGCTCACCGGGCCTCAGAATTAGGCGCTGTAAGAAAATGGGGACTCATAAAATTCCAATAAAATAATGAAAAAAATTTACCTGACATTTCCATGTCTTTACATTACTACCACATCATGTTTTACTTCCCCATAAAGCTACAACACACACTAGGGAATCTAAATGGGTACTGAGAACGCATCTGAGCCTCCGGCTCCCATGTGCTCTCCTGGAGGTTCCCGTGATGCCAGAAAATGCACCCCAAAGGAATTGACCATCTATATAGGACCCACTCATGTTGATCCTCAATCTTTACTGGAAAAATCGTGAAGGCCTCCCCGTTATCGATGTCTGGCTCCCCATTTTCGATGATGCGGGATAGATCATGCACACATCTTCTCAGTTGAGATACGTGGAAGACGTCGTGCACCTGGTGCAATTGAGGTAGAAGGACCTGGTGGTAAGCCTGCTCGCCTACCCTAAATAGGACCTGGAATGGTCTGATGAAGCGCAGAGATAACTTTCCGCCCTGGTTAAATCTCCATAGACCCCATCGAGGTGAGACCATAGGAAAATTTGATCACCACCCTCAAGCTCCAGGGGTCTCTATCTACTATCAGCATAGGACTTCTATCTGCTCTGTGTAGTGTTCATCCGCTCATGGATGATATACACCTTCTCTGGTAGGATAAAAATGGGCGAACTGGTCGACCTCTGCCTCAGATCCTGAAAATCATTGATGGCATCTCTCTGACCACACGAAGGGTTTCCCCTTTTTCGTTAATTCTAAAAGAGGTGCAACAACTCTCGAGAAGTCTAGAACCAATATATGTTTGTCCGACTCTTGAGTGATCGACTGCACCCACTTATGAATGATTCCATCCTTTTCTGCCTGGGGTTTCCTTTTCTTAAACCAAGGAAAACACACCCCAACGTTGTAGGTAAACCACAACCTTTTTACCTAATATAGTTAATCTGTGTATGAACTGTGGTTGCGCAGTCCATACCCATACTAATGTCGTAAGGCCTCAATGCTGCCACCAAGAGGATCTAACTGAAACTCTCACCTCATGGGTAAGATCACACAGTTGGCGTGAGTGTGATTATTGAGTCTCCTCTCAAAGGTATCTCAAGACATGAGGGTCAAGTCAACAACTTATCTGGAAACTTTGGGTGTGGGAAATGATTCATGGAAAGAAGGAATGATTCGTATCAATGTCTGTTGTTACGGTAGCTAGTAGTAGACACAGACTGTAACTCGAAACATTCCTAGAGCCCTTGGGTCACACTCCTTGACCGCATGCAGCTACTCTCTTCACCTTCCCTCCTGCTCCCTATGCCAGGAGGGGATTACAATGGAGGGTGGTTTAACATCTCGAAAAGTACACCACCTCATGCTGCTCTCTATGATCTACTTCCATGTCTGCTGCTCTGCAGATTCATATATCTTTAACACATCCTCATCTTGAAACATTTTACATGACTAACTCTCTGAGACTGGCATCAGTTCCCTACTTTCCCACTGCTAACATTCACATGCTATATTTGTTTAGCCAATTAACATTAAACCACAAATGTTCCCTATAGCACCCAAGAATAAGTAGGAATGCATAGTGGAAAAAGTGTTGGCTTAAATATCCTTTAAACTCGCCTCATTTGGGAGATCGAGACACAAAGAATTGATTGTATCATATTCATTGAGTACCTGGAACGATCAGTATGCCTAGATGAATACTCAGCTACCAACAAGTCATCCTACTGGAGCTGTATAAGATCTAGAAAACTCCCTGACACCTCCCTAATCTAGTCCTCAGCAACCTGTGAGTTATGCTCGCCTCGGAACCTGAGGGGTATCTAATGCTGAAACACATGTAGGGAACTTAAGCCTACATTTTTCATCTACCGGTACTCCAGGTTGAAACTGATGACCAATATGTAGTGATATAGCTAGAACACTACATGAAGGTACTACCTCATGCATTGGTCCACATACTGAAGCCTCATTAATATGCGGACCAACCTCATGGTCACTCACTGGGAAACCCCAATAGCTAAGATCACCAATTGCTCTACTAGTGTCTAATCTATGTGTAGAACTCTAGAAACCACCTCCAGCCAGTCCACCGCTACATGGGAATCTACCTCGCCTCGTAACCTTAAAGGCCTTTACTGCTAGAACTCGTGCTACGCGCTCTATTAGTGTGCACCGTTCGCAAGTATGGATGGTAGAATTTGCTACTTAACTGGAGGTGGTGCTGCTGGTACACCACCTGAATGTGCCAACAAAGTAAGAGGGCCCTGCACCAGAGCCTCATCGCTCGGTGGGTCATCATTGGGTACTCTCTCGGAATTGCAACTGAATGTCTGTTTGGAGGCATACTGAATAGATGTGACACAATAAAACATTTTAATCCATGTAAGCCAACCTAGTTGAGCTAAATTTAGGAAAACTTTTGAAAATAGACATGTAATAAGTGCTTTCATGCACTGAGTTGGAAATCAGAAGTCAGGGTCCTGGTGTATGGATACATCGGCCACTGCACCAATACAAGACTCCCTGAACTAATAACCACACTCAGTACCCTTAAAACCAATGCTTCATAGAAAAAAGATATAATAGACCTATGTTTTGTGGTAGAACTGACTCCTCTAATACCAATTTGTCATGACCCATCCCACGAGGCCTGTTTCATAACTACCCCATGCCCGCCTTCCATAGGACAGGGGATGGCGAATAGAATAAAATGCGTAAATACCTATATCTAGGAAGGCATCGATTTTATAAAATGTAAACTCACAGACAACCACAGTATAATAGGAAGGAAACACTATGTAAAGTAGTAACAAGTGTGCTGAAAGTAAAAAGGGGCTGGAAATACAAGCCCAACAGAAAGGTACAACTACAACTGACTGAAATGACAACGAAAAAGACAAACATCTGAATGGTGATGCATCTCCTGGATTATTTTCCGGGTTTGTACCTGAAGGGTAGGTACAGATTTCCTCCTCAGTGCTCCGCATCTATTGGTCCGCTCCTTGTGACGTCACGCTGAGTGTCCACCTCTGGGTACCGTCCTGTCCCCGTATACTCTACCTCAGTTAGTGTTGTCCTTCGTCTTCATCAAACACAATGAGGTGCGGGCATAGCCCATGCAGGGGTGAGTATAACAATACTCTGTATGGACCCAATGACCCTCATGGTCTCACTAAATACCACAAGGATAAACCACACGAATGATCTCAACAGATAAACTTTGCTTGGGTATATTCCTATACATATACCAAAGTTATCAAGTAACCTATCTCAATCATGAGGAAAACACAAAGGTCATTGACTCAGCTCAAACCAGATTTTTTATTCACGATGTCCAAACCACGTCTGCTAGAGAACTTCTCCTATGTTGAGTATAGTGGGCCTGCCTCTACAACAAAGCAATTCACACTAAACTTGGACTGCTAAAATACTCCACCTATCAAGTACTATGGGCCTTGTACTACAACCAAGCACTTCCCACCATGGGTATGTCGCTAAAACCAAGAGCACCCCATCATAGCCTACAGAGGTACTCCTTCTGTCGAGTACCGCAGGTCTGCCAGCAAAGCCAATACCTCCTCCATCGTGGGTCAACTGCTACATCCAAGCGCACCCAACTAGTCCATCTGAATCACTCCGAGTCGATCGATTAGCAGTCGTTAAGTCTCAACATGCTAGTAGGACTCCGTACTCCTTACCCTCGTCTCTAGGAGGATCCACTCCACGAGTTACTGGTCGATACTACCAAGTGTCATGCAATCTCACGTGGAAGTATCTCAAAGGACTTCCTCTTCATAGGGGTCTCAACGCAAGAGACGACGCGTCAATCAAACGCCCGGTCTGTGAGTTATTATCCTTTTTATCTCGGGGGCCCGATTGGTTTCATGTATGAACCAACCCAACCATATCTCCACTGTACCCCAAAATCCCATGGGATAAACTCGAAGGAACCGTTTCTCAATTAGATTACCAATGCCATTGCCGGTTCGTCAAACAGACGCCGGGTCTGAGAATAATTGGCTTTACCGTTCGAGGGGCCCAGTTTGTTTTTTAGATAAAACCAACCTGAACATACTCCGACTACGTCCAAACCTAAAGTAGAGTATGTTAAAAGATCTACCTCATCATAAGGAATCCAACGTAATTGAGGGAATGTCAATCGGATGTCTGGTCCTTATGTTATAAGTGTTTCTGCTCCGAGGGCCCGATTGGTTTCGGGTTCGAACCAACCAGACTGTACCCAAACATCACTATAACCTTTGGTGTAATATACCAAAACGAACTTTTAGATCCAAGGAATCCTACTCATCTAGAGGGGCATCGATCGGAGGTCCATATCTCATGTTATTGGCGTTTAAACGATTCTGGTCCAAAAAAGTGGCGAATGGGCCCGGTCCGACCCAGACCAACCCACCCTGGGTCGGCCCAAACTGGATAGACCCATCTCGGGTCTGAGTCTAGCCCGGTTGGGCGCGACCCTGCCCATGACCGGCCGCGGCTCAGCCAGCATGGCCGAACGGAGGGCGCGGCTTCCCCAGCTGGCGCATCTCAATGTCGTGCCTCTTAGTTTGGAAAAAAGGCTCTACCGTTTCTGTTAAAACTACCACCACGACTCAGCTGCGGCGTTCTGCTCCGGCGGTGCGCAACCACAACCCATCACCGCCACCACCGGTCACCATTGTGGAGCACCGCTTCCACCTTCCGAAGACCACCGAACGTGCTCTGGTGGTCTGTTTTCCCACTGTCTATGCCAGCGGCTCTCCAGGGACCCGCTCTTCACAACGACGACTACAAATCACCATTTTTGCCCCTTTTTGTCGTTTCGTATCAATCCGCGCACAGACAAACAACCTGCGGAGGGATGTCGAGCCGTGTTAATTGGGATCGTGCTCTCCGAGTTAGGCATTATCAATTGGCCAAATATAAACATGGTTTCACGTAGAACAAATAACAATTTTATTAAAATAAAATTGAAACAATCGCCCTACCTCGATTAATGACGTCGCACGTCACCGAGCCATGGAAGACGAGCGTTGTAGTAGATGGTGTCGTAGAGAAGAGAAAGGAAGGCACATCTTCATTCTTCGTTGGATTCATTCTTCGTAGAAGAGAAGAACACATTCTTTATATAAAACTCTAGAGAATTCCTAGATTTTCTTCAATATCACAATTTCCCAACTAAAATAATAGCTCTTCCTATTTTTTATTCTCACAACAATTGATTTAAAAATCAAACATTATAAATAATTAATTATAGAAAAGACTAAATAAATTATAATGTGTTGGAAATTTAATTGGGACGAAGGTGGAGAGTTTAACAAACATAATAATGTAAATGGTTGTCATAATAAATGCAAGGGAGTTAAAGGAGGGGTTTCAAAGGAGATGAAAAGATGGGGATCGTGTGGGCCCGACCTTACAAATTTCCAAAAATGGGATGTTATGTGGGGGTGAGACCCACCATTAACATCCCCGTGTAGGATTTATCCTCCATGGTGAATAAAATTGTTATAGAAAAGTTTTATTCTACCCTTTATCTAATCCCCAAATTTTAACTTTCAACCTGCATAAAACACAACTGTGGTAAACATCGCCTTAAGCAATTATCTGCACTGCGAGTTCATCAGTGCCCTCATATTTAAATTCTGAGCACTGGTTCAAAAAATAGAAAACCCTGCACGTACGCTTACTGAACGTACCAGAACAAAACTTCAGAAATTGATTCTGGCCACATCGGGCCTCAAAATCAGGTGCCTCAAGAAACTGCAGACTCGTAAAGTTCCAAAGAAATTAAGAAAACAAATTCCCTAAAATTTACTAGTATTTATATATTAATAAATACCGAATTATTTCATTATTTAAGCATTCATAACACATATTTATATATCTTTATTTATATTTTTAACGAATTTAATCCTACAAATGGATGGTTTCTTTTCAAATTTTCAGAAAATGAAACAAAAAACATTTACCACCTTCACAAAATTCATTCCAAACACATTAAAAGATATCAAATCAATTAAAAAGCATTCTAAACATAATAAAAAAGTTTTTTCAACTTTTAATTATTCTCACACAATTTTGAAATCAAATGAAGTACCTCCTAAAAAATTCCATGGGTTCTTTAATCTCATCCTTTGAATTCATTGTAAAATCTAACAGCAAAAACCAAATTTCTTCATATGATATCTATAACCAATGATAAATTTCATGAAACCATGTATATAGATAAATTAATGTTTGTTGTGGAATTATATCCCTTGGTGAAAATAAATTTACAGCCATTGGATTTGATGATTTACCTCTTAATGAACGCACCGATATCTCTAATGTGTTGTAATAAAACTATCTTTTAAATCAATATATTTCACAACAATTTTATATCCTCTACACATTTGAAAAAAAGTACAAATAATTATACGTATTGTTAAAATTCATCATGATATTGGGATAAGATTAACATGCATATTCATCCTCATGACTTCAAATCATTGACTTGGCAAACACTTTCTGAAAATATCAAAACATAGATCCCATATAAGAATACATTATATCATAATATATACATTTGAAACCATTTCTTTTATAAAAATTATATCATTTTTAGATTTTTTTTAAATTTATAGTGTCACACTAAATTCTTGTATTGATCAATTATAATTTTATAATCATTTGAAATTATCAATTTCTTATTACTTTTCACCTTTGAGTAATAAAATTTCTATTTCATTGAAATAATCTTCATAAATACACATGTAACCACCAAAATAATGACCTTGTTAGTTATTAATGTCACAAGATTATTCATATTTTAATACAATATCACATAATATTTTCCAAAATAGAATTTTTAACAGGTTTTTATTTTTATATTATCATAATTTATAATCCAATCATCATTAATATACCTAAAAAAGTTTAGTTTCTCTCCACTTCAATACATCATAACATAATTCGTAGTATTTTTAAAGTATTTTATAACACTCATGCTAACCAAAAAGTGTGATTCATTTGAATCAATATGATACATATCATATAATGTTACTTGATAAATATTTTTAGGTTTAGATAAAGTAGTATAATGAAAAATTTCAATCAATTTTATAATATCTTTTTCATTTTACTTTTTTTCATATATAATATTTTACTATATTCAAAAAAACTATCAAGGGTTTTGGAACTACTTTAGAATCATTTATTCTAATCATCTTAAATAATTTTGTGGAATATTTTCCTCTGGTTAAAAAGAACTATTTTTTCTCAACATGAAATCCATAGAAGAAAATCAGTTTTAAAAGCATATAAATTTAAACATTTTTTTTATTTTCTGTGAAATATATTCATATGAATACTCCATATCACTTGAATATATTATTTCATAAATATAAATAATGATAAAAATAACTTATTGTCATCACCTTCAGATAAATATTTTTTTCAACAATCCCTTTATTGAATTGCATCTCTCTTATGAATTGATTTTTCACAGAATAACAAAATATAGGGACCTATTTTAACAAATTCAAGGGTTTACTCAACCTATGAACCATTTTTCTTACTATATCAAGAAAAATACATCGGGTTTCTCAAAATAAACAAATTTTAAAAGTTATCTATTCATGAAAGAATAATTTATATTTATTTGATATATTTTTCATTTACCATGAGCTTTAATATCCATAAAAATTATCAGGACCCCAAACATTGAATTTTAATAAAATATATTTTTTAAATTAATTCCTTTAACACAAGAATATCATTTTCAAAACAAATCAACCTTTTTTTCCTGAAAATTCACTTAGTTAATGGATCTTCTTTTTGAAGACCCACTTGGATTAAATGATATATTTCCTTCTAGTGTTAGAATAGTATCATAATTTGAATTCTTTTTAATCTAATATAACTACCTATTCATTTAATTTAACCAAATTTTTTTCTTTTTAGCCTCAATAAATGATTGTATTATAACATTGGAAATAAGAGTTGTTTGGTTCTTAAAAATAAGTCTTATAATAGTCTAAATATGTGTTTAATTATTAGAAATTATATTTCTAGGTTCCATATGATTTATTTATATTTTTATATTTTAGATTCCCAATCCCAATAACAACCATATAATCAAATATATGATCTCATTAAAAATTATCATTACCTAATACATTTTTAGTCTCTTCAACTCAAACATTTGTAGGTTTCTACAAGCTATCTTGATAATATTTTATGAATTTTATTCACTTAACTGAAAATAATGTTTTTAATTTCATTAATAATCATATTATAGAATTCTAAAAACATGTTTAATAATTTTTTCTAACACTTATATCTTTTAACATTATATAAATAACCCATGAAAAATTATTCCTCATATTTGTCATCAAATTTTCCCAAATCTAATTTTTTTATCTTCATAGTGGGTGAGATAAACAAAATTTGAGGTCCTTCATCATGATAGTTTTCATCTAAAACATTTCATTAGCTACAATAATATAATTAGGCCTCAATAAAAACCTATTTTTAATTTTGACAACTATAGTTATATCCTGTCTCTAGGAAAAATTTATAGTTTAAATTTTTCTATAATGGCTCTTCCCATCTCAACCAAGATTCTAGTTTTCATCTCTACAAATATATATTTTCAGATGTTGTATATAAAGAATCATATTTATTTTAAATCCTAATCTTATAATGATAGGATTTTAATGAATTGATAGTAAACTCCCTTCCATCATCAATTATAAAATTCTTCATATAAACCCGTGTATCATTCTTAACGTGTCATATGAAAGTATTGAAAATCTTCATTGCATCATATTTTTTATTTAAAAATATAAAATTAGTAATTTTTGTAAACTAAAAAATTAATATGATGAAATAAATATCACATCTAGAGGATTAATGTATCATTTTACCATATATGTATAAATTAAATAATCCAAGAGGCCTTACAAAATAAATTTGTTTTCTCTTGATATACATGAATAATTTTTTTATTTGTTGGTATGTTTCAAAAATATCATTAGATTATATTATCAGTTCGGTCCAGTATAATATAAAATATATAATTTAGTTTTCTAAACACATTTTAACAAGATGGAAATGTTTATATTCAGAAACCTATTCTCATCTTTTGATCCAAAAAAAATAAATCACTTGAATTTAATTTTTTGAATAGATTACTAACATTCCTTTCCCCCTTAGTGACATCTCATTCTCTATTTATGATAATGATGATATAGTAATTCCATCTAAAATGAATTCATTTCCATCATCATAATTTTTTCCAATACATAACAAATTGTGTTTGATCCTTTCCAAAAATATAACTTTCGTTCATTTCAAATTCTACGATTCAATCTTAGATGTACAATATCCGTTAATTTTTGAAATTTTTTCATTGGAAAATTTAAATGAACCCCCATCATCTAATTCAATAATATATAATTTCTTGGTTTTTTTATCATTTGGGATATACATCCACTCTTAAGATTCCATTTATTTAATATCCTTAATTTCTTAAGATCAATTTCAATAAGATTGATCTCTTAAGTCCTCATATTTAATGAACCTTCTCATTATTAAAAACATGCATTTTATGTCTTGGAATTTTTAAAATAATATATACTACAATAAAATTTTATTGGTTACATCTTCAACAAATTTTATATAGGAAATGAATTCTATTTTAATTAAATAGAGTTGGTGATTTTTTTCACACCTTACTTATTTACAGAATTGGTTTTCTTATTCCTTGAATATCAACCTTAAATTCTTCCCTTCTCTCACTCAATGGAAATCACAACTTATACAAAAAATAGTAGATTTGTGAACAAAACTTGGAAGCATCAACAATTTACATTAAAACATGTTCTTACATAAGAATCAAAATTTAATTTTAAAAAATATACCTATTATCAAGGTGTATTCCAATCTATAACTTTCTCCATTATGTTTCATAAATTTTTAATCTTGAATTTCTACCAACATAACATGATATATGATATGTATTTTTAGTAATGTTCTCTTCCCATACATTCATATTTTATTTCTTTAGTACCATATATGTATCAAATTTAGTAACCTTGGAATATGAAAAGTAGTTTTTATATTATTTTTTAGGATATAATTTTAACATCTTTTGATCATTCATCCTAGACAAGAACAATTTTATTGTAATACTATATAATATTCATCAAGGTATTTTTGTATTTAGTAAATATAGATTTCTCCTTATTCAATAGTTCTTCCTTTATAGTTGACTTTAGATCAATATCCTACAATTTTTTTTCACCTCCTATAAATCTCTGCTCATGATTTTGAATTTATTAAATATCATCAGTATTTTTATTATGTAATTTATCATTAAATTATTTATCATTTTCAACATCCTTACCATATATCCTCATTCATTTATTAAACATAGTATTCTTTATAATATAATATTTATGGTTATATTTCATCATATGTTCATGTATCTCTCTTTATCCTAAACATCACTTCTTGAAACGACTTCATTTAATTTATCATCAACCATTATGGTTTTATTTCTTATTGGTGACATCATATATATATTCACTAATTTAGGATGATTCATCATCATATTTATATTTAATCACCCAATTGTTATTCATCCTTATTGGTAATTTCTTTATAACATTAAAATTCATTGTTTATCTCTATTTATTTTTGGGTACAACTGCATCAGGATCATCATTCTACTTATCAATATTATTATTATTTGAAAAAAAAGATAATTTCTTATTTCAATATAATTAATTAAAATATATGGATGATTACCTTTATATTTACCTATTTCTTCTTGTCATGTTTATATAAATAATAGACATGATTCTATCTTTCTCTTTATCTCTTTCCTTATTATATTTTGTTTCTATGAAAGACTGATTTTTATTCGCTTTGAGATTGATTTATTTCATGAATTTAAAATCAATTAATTTATCTTTAATATTATTCTTAAATAAATATTCTATTCTATTCTCAGATGTATGGAAAATATTTTATAGTTTATCAAGAGAAAAAATGAAACAATATTCTTGATAAGAAATGATTAAAATAAATATATCACAAAAAAATTGCATTATATTCTTGAAAATGGTTGATCATTCATAAGTGTCTCAAAAATCATTAAGGTTTTTGTAAATTCCATTCACTATTAAAAACTAGTCATAAATAGTCAAATTATAATATATTAAATTATCATTAAATGATGATATGAAAATATATAGCCTGAATTTTTTAATTTTGACGTTCCCTTTAAAAATATTTTCATTCTTATCCTATATCTATTTAGATGTTTTTAGTCCCATAACATTTGAATAAAAATTATTTGATGAGGACATCAAGGTTTCTTTGCTAACTATTCCATTATCCTCTAAATATATATTATCAATAAAGTCCATGGGTGGATCTCTCTAAACTAGTTTAGAACCTATTGAAGTAGTATCAATAAATCATAGGCCAATATTAAGAATATAAAAAATAATATTATTTTTACACCCATGATAATTATGAAATAAAATATATGCATATATTTAATTTGGAATAAATTTATATTCTGTATAATTAATTACAATCACAAAAGAGTTACTTATAAAGAACCTATATTAACTATACTACAACATAAAATCCTCAATTAATCAATTATGTAACACAGTATTTGGGGGAAGGAGGATATATCCATGATAAAATCCTTTTATAGTTTCTCACATATTTTAAATTAACCATTATGAATGGTTTCGATTAGGATCAAGTCAAACGAAATGCCTCTCTCCTATATGAAAAAAAGAATAATAAAAAATAGATCTTATATAATATTACATATTTTTTCCTTGAGGTGAGTGACTACTTATTTACTATGTTAAGGATGAGTTTGAGACATATATTTTTTCACTAATACCAGAATTTATTATATGGTCAGAGAAGATATAATTTTAAAACCATGCGAAGCAATTTCCAAATTTAATTAGCCTCCTATTAATTTTTTATACAAGTTCCACAATTTTTCAATAAGTTATAAGAAATAAAACATGAAAATCACCGGAAAAATTCACTATACTTCATCATTAATGAATGATATAATTCAATACATTATAACATTTAGTAGGAATTCTTTTCCCCTCTTCTTCAAAACATTGATTGAAAATATTTTTCTACATTAATAGATCATCAGTTTAGAATTATAAAACTCAATTTCTTATATCCTTGAAAAGTATCCTAGAATATTCACTCATACCAAAATTATATATGAAATCATCTCTCAATCCTATAAAAATCCATCATACCATTTTTAAAATTAAATAAATCATAATTATTGAGATTATATAAAAATATTTTTTGATTTATTATAGATTAATATTAAAAATACATCAACTAATTTACTAAAGATTATTCCCTATTAAATTTTTCCTCTTATAGATCACATGGGTTAACTTTACTTATCTATTAAAATATAATTCAAATTATTTTCCATAATTTTCCATCATCATATAATTTAAACAGATTAATAATATATCCAATAAATATTTCTATTAATAGAAAAACATTTATGTGTTTTCCAACGTATATAATGTTCGAAATATTCAAGAGGGGGTGGGTGTGAATTTTTCTATATTTGATCTCTATTTTGGACTTTTCAAAACATGATGATTTATGTTGAATGATTTTAAAATAAATTACAATCAATTGACACACCAAAGTAAAAAATAGCGAACAGAGAAGAAATATAAATTTTAGGAAATTCAATAATAATGAAAATATTATTTCTTCAAAATTTTATAAAAAATTGAAAACATAAATCAAACCAGGGAAAATTGAATATTTTATCATAAATATAAGTCAAAAAATTAATAAACAAGAATTTAATAAAAAACAAATATCATTTATTAACAAAAAAAATAATCCATTAAAATTATATCATGAAACCACATACAATAATTATAAAGGTTTGGAATTATTTATATATAACATTTTGTATCCCTTATTTTTTACTTATTGGTATGCATCCTGGATTTTAAACCTACCTAAAGGTAAGAATTATTATCCCTAAAGGACCTTGATTTAACCTATTAGTAGGTTTAGTGTTTGATCATTGATCACATTTTCTTAATATCCTTGAAATTAGATGACCATGTAAGAAAAGTAGATGAAAAATTACAATGTAAAAACTAATATCATTAAAAATTGTCATAGAATATAACACCCCGACCCCAGTTACCCAGAGTCGGAACATTATTACATAACATTGGCATGATCACAAAAGATCAAGTCTCGATAGACTGATTAGTTTAGTAGCCTTAGAATCACTAGATACATTCATAAGTATTACATTACATCATAAAGTAAAATAACTACAACAAAATCATGTCTTCATATCCCCCTAAACTATCCCTGTGGTTCATTCATAAAATACTTCTTCACATCATGGGAAAAATTAAACATTGAAATGGGTGAGCTCAAATGCTCAGTAAGGAAAACAATATTGCAGAAACATTCATAAATAAGAATAATCATTCAAGGCAATGTTTATCTAAAAAAAAGCCTATTAATCTTTAAATTCAACATAATATGTCAGAAATAAAATGAAATAATGCCATTTACTTATTAACATGGATATTCTACTAGTCTAATAAACAAAAAAAATATCAATAACCACTTTCATAATGATGGAATGCATAATACAATACTATCATAACCACGTAGCCAAGGCCTCGTGCCAAGACTACAAATCAGATTTTTTCAAGGCCTCATTACAATACAATAGTTTGTGTCATCAGACCTACCGATGCATCTCAGAGCTATAGCAAGCTCCACCAATAACTTACTACGTCCAATTCGTTCCTCATATGAACATGTTTAAACATAACATAAACATTCGTTTTAAAACTAGCATATGAATTGTAAATACTTTCTCTATAAACCATGAATGGTATAAAAATAACACATCCATAATAAAACTTATCACAAAACCTTCAATACAATATGGAAGTTTTGTATCATAATAAATCAAATTCAAATAAGGATAAATTCCATTGAAGGATATTGATATAGATGAAATCAAAACTATTTGAGGGAAATATCTCTCTTTATGAAATCATTTAAAAGACACATTATTATAAAATAAAACATTTACTTTGAAAAAATTCTTATAAGCTTGTAAGGGACGCTTCGAAGTTTTTATAATGGTGGAAAATAGCCACACCCTCTATATAAGTTGAAAAACGACATTCTCACCTTAATTTTGTCAGAAATGTTAAAAAGGACCTTGTTTGGAAAATGACGTAAATAATCCTTTATAAACATATTATAAAATGTAAAATAAGGGTATAAATGACTTTAACCCATATTCTGTAAAATTGTAAGAATTTTTGGAAATACATTTTTAAGAAGCATGGATGTTGATGACAACGAGGTCCCAGTTGATAATTATGTATAAACAACCTCAGATAATGAAGAGATTGTAAAATAAACCCTTACCTTCTTTTTCCTAAGTCAATGGTATATTAACCTCCTATATAATAATTAAAACATTGTTATTAAATTATACAAGAACAATATATATAATTATGATATCGTATATGATCTTTTAACATTTCTTTTTTTAAATAATATCTTAGTATTATCGTCGTTTTGGGTGTTAACTTACTCATTTTCTTTAATATGTTTTGTTACATAAGACATGTTTTTTATGGATAGGTTGTATATTATTCATATCTAGAATGATATATAGTATGTAAACATTATTTTTAATCATCTAATAAAATTTATTCTTGAATGGATACGATGGGGAATGAATCTAATCTCGTTCGTGGAGACGGTAATCCGTACGTACGTACAAGCGACAATATAATTCTTTTGATATTAAAATAATATAAAATAGGATGTTATATCATATATAAAAAATAATTATCGTGTTATATTTATTATTTACATTAATTATACATCATTATTATATCCATCCAAATAATAATTCATTTAATTACAATTACACCACGACATGGAGACGGTAGGCCGTACGTACGCATGTATGGTGACATGTCATTCAAAAGATGGATAAAATACTGAATATGGTTATACCATATTTATTATAACATATAATTATATATATGATACTGGACTTATTATTTTATATCGGAAATAACAATGAAATAAGAAGTGGAAGAAGAAAGGAACTTGAAAGAGGGTGGTGAAAACTTTACCTCTTCTTCAGGTTCTTCCTTTTGATTTGATCAAAAGGGATACATAGGTTGGCTTTATGACTAGATAAAGGCCTCTAGGATTAAGTGAGGATAGTCTAGAGGGTATTTCGGTAGAGTTTGGCCAAACTAAAAGGCTTGAGAGGTGTGATGAATTGGTTAGATGTGTTGTCGTTTTATAAGGGGGAGGAGGGTCTTATAGGAAAAACTTAATGTATTATTTTATAATAAATTCATATTCGGTTTATAATAGATCCAAATGGGATTAGTTAAATAATAATATGGGTATGGGTCGAAAAACACCCAACCAATAGGTTTTAGTCAAGTTTGGGCCAATATTTTAACCTTATCTTTTATATTTAACACTTAGTTAAATAGTTTGAAATTTACCATGTCTCTTTGTATTTTTATATTATATGGTTAATAAATATACTATAAACTGCCAAGAGAACCCCAAGTGGTTTATTAATTATGTTCCTATCATAATATAAGTCCTTTGGTAGATCCATATATTTTTTGGAATATTATATCAATTAATAATATAATATTAATTTTAAAAACTCCTTTATGTAAATTATGACACTATTTAATAATTGATTTTTGTTAAATTTTTAATAACATAATTATTTCGAATAAAATTCATTTAATCAATAATAACATGTCATATTAACTAATAAAATATTTGTAATTCATTAAAAGTTTAAAATTATATTTATTTTGGTATTTATAATATCAGTTATTTTAATATTTCACAAATAAGGTAATTACTGCATCTTCATTGTGTCATAAATACATTAAAATTTTTAATGTCTAAAAATTATAAATAAAATACCATTATGTAGGAAATATTTTATACTTATTAATTCATATTTATAATCGAATTTATCTTATGTATAACCCTTTATTAAAAATGTTTTAGTTATTAAACACTGATTATTATCTCTTTTAACTCTTATTTGAATTAGATAATAATAAATATCCTAATCTAATCCAAGTTGACCAATGAGGTTCATATTTTAGTTCTAATATTATTTTTGGTTGAATTATATTTATCCAATAGAATTAGGACATGTGTTAGGGTAATAATAATATCATTTTTACCATTAATTACCATAATTACTTTTTATAGTGGTAAATAAAAGCAAAAATTTACTATTTACCAAAAATTATTTTTATCTTATTGACACAAATTTTACTCCTTGATATTAAACATGTATTTTTTTATTGTCTAAATTCCACTCACAGAAGTGGTAAAATTATGTTTTACGTGAATTTGCAAATTCATCTAGGAGGTGGGTAAAAGACAATGAAAATTTCAATAAAATTTCTATATATCTTAAATTATTATAAACTGACTCCAATTATTTAAATTTAACTTATATAGGTATTATGTATCTATTTTTATATAAATTAAATTTAATTAATATAAATAATTATTTAAATAAACATTCTGTTTTTAACTATAACTCAATGTTTTTCACTATTCATCAAAAATTAAAATTTTTCAGAAAAATAAAAAAAATTTACTCTAAGATAATTTTGATCTTCAAAAATAAATAATAAAGCCTAATTTACCAAATTAAGAAAAAATTATGTTTTATTTATTAATTTAACATTAATTCTCGCAATCAAAACCAAAAGATGTATTTTAAAGAAAAAATAACTATCAAACATATGACACTTGTTTATTTCCAATTTCAAAGTGAAATTACTTACAGTGAACATAATTGGAATAACTAGTAAAAATATAATCTACTTATACTTCCAAATCATTAAAATTTATAATTTATCAATAGAAATTATTTTTATATACAAATTTGTTTTCAGTTAAAATATAGTATTTTTCACTATTCACCCAAATATGAAAGTTATCAAAAAAACACCAAAACATTATTGAAACTAAATAATTATATCCCGATTCTAAAGAAGAATTTCATTTTGTCAAATTTAATATATAAAAGTTTAAAATATTGGATTTAAAAATGATTTTCCATTAAAAGGCGATAAAATTGCATTTTTTAAAAAATATTTCATTTTTCTGAAAAGATGTATTTGTTCTTACATTATGTCTATGAAACTCATAATATGGATTATAAAATTATAAGGATTATATAAAGTTCAAAAATCAGTTAATACTACTCATAACAGCTTTTTAATGGATGGTTTGGTATGTCATGGTGCCCTGGAACTTGGTGTTGCATGTACTGCATGTTATTTAATTACTTTTATGAAATAATGTACTATGAAATCATGGGGTGTTACATAGAAGATGTATCTCATAGTAAAAAAAATCATAATGAAAAATATTAAACTAATAGTTATATATATTATTAATGAGAAATTTACAAACCTCAAAACAACTAGAAATGTTTAGATTACATTATTAGTATTATTCACTCAACTACATATGATTCTCAAAGTGTTACTCTATTTAAAGTCAACACTATAAAAAACTGCATTGGTAGGAAATCTATAAAATTCAATGTTAATTATAACTACATTGACTATAGCTTTTCAATCATCTAATTAAGTAAATAATTCACTTTATATACTTATTTGTTAATCATATACCACTATATTAATATCTAATTTGGTGAAATGAATCTATCAAGAAAATTCAGAGTACTTTATTTTCATAATCCTTAGAAAGTTCTATGGTATTTCAAATATAAAATATTATTTCTGTAAAAAAGGATCATGCTAAATCATTATTATGTGATGTGTATTATTATTTTCAATATATATAATGAATGTGACTCTTCAACTAAAAAATATACCCCTTTCGAAAGAACAAAACATTCAATAAAAATTGAAAAAGTCAACAATTATTTAGAGAATACTCACATTGAATTCATATATAGTAAATTAATCGATCATTTAATCAAAACAATAATTATAAACTCATTTGATAAAATAAATGATCAAAATTTTTACTAACATTCACTTTCTCCATTTCCTATATACCTCTACCACCTTTTGATTTTCAAAGCAATAGATAAAGGTGAGTAGAATCGATATATGTTCATCAATAATAGATTGAAACAATAAAAGGACTCAAAATATCAAAAATATAATAAAACATGGAATAGAATAATACAATTATAAATTATAAATTTATTTCTCTTAGGATTTTCTTGTTCGTATGTTTTGGTTTCTTCAAATACTTATATAACAATATATCTTTAAGAAGTCCTTTTATCATGGGTGAGTAATCAAATTTTATCAAAATGAATAAAATTATAACTATGGTTTCCTAATGATAATATATTATTTTATAATGATTTTATATTTTTTTTATCTTATCCATTTGGATTTAGGATCTTATTATTAATTTGTTCAAAATATATAGCATCTTTTTATTATTATGAATTTTTAAATCCCACCTTATTTACTATTTCTCAACAAGAGGGATTCAGCTGCATCTAATGATCTGAATATTTGGGAAATTGGATCTCTGGACATTATGAATGGTAGTTGGGAATATTATTACAATCTATCTCATTTATATATTATTGTAAATTTATTTGATAATATAATAGTGAATAAATAATGTTAGGAAATTGAGTGTAAATAAGATCCTCGGGATTGTAGAAATTATATAGTTAGTTATGATTAATATCATTCAAATATATTTCAATATTATTTTAATGTTCCCAAAATTATTTTCATGAATATAAATGAAAATAAAATATGTTTTAATAAACCTTTTTATTGATTAAAATTAAAATTTCTTTGTACAAAAATTTCAGGTACATTCTAATAAAATTCTAATAACAATATTCTAACAATAAACAACCAATGGAAAAATTAATTATTTCAAATGAATAAGAACATAAATTATATTAATGTACTATAGTATTAATTCCATTTTTGTTATATCTATGAATATCTTTTAAAAGTGTATAGAATATGTATATTCTATACAAGAATTATAAGAATTTTATCTTTCCTTTTCATTGATTAGAAATATTTTTCTGCTAAACTCATATAATTCATGGGATATAAATATAATTAATGGAAATAATTAAATAAAAAATAAAATATTGATAAAATAAAAATGAATAAATGATGAAATATAAAATTGCAATGAAAAATATACCCCCTAAATCAAGGAGATAATCAATGATAAGGGTCATATTTAATTATATTTGAATTAAATATCACCATATCTTGATCATTGAAAAATTATATTTAATTTATTCATATTGATCTTAATTTAACTATATTTTTAAAATATGTATACATTTATTTTTAGTTTTATTATTTCCTGAATTATATATCTTTTTTTTCAATCCCAAAAAAAATTGCGTGTTAAATATATATGTTTTTATCATAAGTTTTTGTGATATTTTACTCAACAAATAGGTAAGATTATTATTATCCCAAATGATTAGAGTTCATGTGAAGCCCAAAAAATCCATGTGTGTGTTGAATCCGTAACACTAGAGTGTGATGACATCCGAATACTATATATTATTCTTTAATAGTGGAATATGGTACACATTGTTTCATTTTTTCTATAATATGGAGCTAAATCTGCTAATAACAAATGATATGTTCTGGGAGTACATTTTTTTATCAAAATGATATCCCTTAAAGTTAGTATTTGTGAAAATTTTAAGAAAAAAATTGTTATAGATTAATAAAATAAACAATCTTCCAAAGTTATTTTATTATAATGAAAAAATATTTTTACAAATTTTAAATGTGATTAAATGAAATTCTCTTGAATCCATACTCATAAAAACACTAAAAACATAATGCTTTGGAAAAAATTAAAAAAAAGATATTGTAAACAATAAAAAATTATTTAATAACTATTTTGGTTGACCAATTTACTAGATTCATCAAGGTCAGTTTTGATAATTTTTACGACCAGAATAAATATACTATGAGAATTGTTTAAATAAAAATGTTTGAGTAAGACTATGATATATTCCTTTAAATTTAAAATATTTCATTATAGTTTCTGAAAAATATTAAAACCATGATAAATTTTTTGTCCACCCATCAATCTCATTTAAAACTCATTTTTCATATGTTTTGAAAAACTATTATAATTTTTTTTAAATTAAGAAAAACATAATGTTCCCAACATAAATTTGAACATAAATAGTGTTTTTAAAAACATTATTTTTAAAAAGGGTTGGATAAGACCATCCTCAAATAAATTATTTCAATGTGAATATTCATTAACTACGTCATACTAATAAATTAGGGAATATATAATTCCAGAGAGTTTTTAATAAAGTATAAATATATTTTTATTAAAACTTAGTGCCTTCAAATATATGATGTTGTTTAAAAAAAATATATATTAAATGTATCAATTAAGAAAAGAAAAATTAAAATCTATTGGAAATAAAATATAATCTAGATGTACTTTATAATGTATTAATATTCAAATTGTTTATAATATTTCTATCAAGGAAAATATCTCATAATAATATGTGCATTTAATTTAAAAATAACATTTAATTTCAAGTCTTACTTTATTCCTAACAATACATCCATTTCCATAAATTTTTTCCAAAAAAACCCATTTAAATCCAATTATAAAAAATTCGTTATGTTATTTAAAAAATATCCAAATAGGATTCCATTCAAATTGATTAACATATTATATCATAACCCTTATCGAATATTCATCACCAATGGAATCATATACCATTTTAGTTTTGAATAGTGATAAGAATACATGATTCACACATTCAGTTATTAAGGAACATCAATTTTTAACTAGTTAAGCTACATCCCAAACAATAATACTAGTATGATGATTCATTATGATCAACATGATTTTAGGTAAAATAGTAAGTTGATATTAAACTGATGAATGTACATCTTCCATTGATGAAATATCTAGATATTGAAAATATTATAGACTAATTTCAATAGAATATTGTATCGGTAGCTTCATACTAGCTTATATTAAGATAGTAGTATCTTTTTCAAATACACTATTTTGAGGATGATATTTTTAGGTTTTTAAATAAAAAAAGGATTAATTTCATTAAATTTTACCTAAAAAATTATTCAAACAATAATTTTACATTTATTAAACATTCAATAAGATTTTTGACATTTATAGTTTCAAATAAAATATCATCATTAGATTAAGGGTAAAATTTATGTAATTGATCTTTAGTATTCTAGATAAATACTTTACAGACAATGAATCTAAAGTAAGAATGAATTTTTTTTCTTTCCATACAAAAATAATAATGAATTTTTTGTTTAGAAATGTCTGAGTAATACATTATTTAGAGTACCATAAGAAACACTCATAGTATTGTACCAAAAAGTTCTATTAACTGAGTATTAACGCATAAAAATTTATGTAATTTCATAAATTATTATATTTTTTCATTCAACGACAACATTTGTCAATGGTGATTTTAGTGATGAATTTTTTTGAGTAGTACATTTTTACTATAAAATGTTTTAATATACAAGTAAAAAATCACACCACCTTGATCACTCCTGATAGTAATTGAATGTTTTATCTCATTTAAAAAATAATCATGAAAATATTTCATATTATTAAGTGTTTTTGATATTTATTTTAGAAAATAATTACTTGTAAATATAGTTTAATCATAAACCAATACATACACATAGTGTCATCCCCCAATACATATAGTTTTTGAAAGACAAAAAAAATACATGTTCACTTATATTAATGATTTTCAATTTGAGACTTCAATTTTATATTTAAATATAAAATAATTTTTCTTACCAAATTGATATTGATCAGAGACTCTAATTGAATTAATTATACATTCTTATACATACTTAAATTTTTTTATAGAACATTTGGATAAATTATGAATGTTACAGTGATTTAATTTCCTATTCCACAACAATGATAAACCATTAGTTTCACATAATAAGGTAAATTTTTGTAAATTAATTCATCCTTTTTAGAAGTTTATAAATTTTCATTATAATCAATAAATGGAATGAAATAATATACAATTTTTTTTAAAAAGTAACACATTCCTAATGTTCACAATATAAATCTCATTACAAAATTAAATAAGGATTGTATGATTCTTTTAATTCCTATAAAATATTAAAAAAATTAGATTAATTATTTTGTGAAAATAAACATCAATGATTTGAAGGATTTTACACAATGCATTGTATCCCAAAGTTACTCATCCCTTATTTAACTTTTTCATATTCTATAAGTTCAATAAATAAAATATCATGTGTTGAGAAGACAATATCCTTGTACAATTTGGTTTGGATATTGGTACTCATCCATTTTCCTTGAAAAACATAAAACTATGTTCTTGGTACCAAAAAATTATTGTTCCAAATTATGTTTTCACAAAAACATTTAAGAACCCACGTCATCCTATATATTTTATATTAAAGCATTTCTTTTTCATTAGAAATAATTGATTTATGAAAACTAAAATATTGAAATCGTTTTAAGGAACGATATCAATTTGTGACCATACAAATTTAGTGAAAAGGGGTTCACTTTTAGGTACAATGAATTTCAAGTGGAAATTATATTTTCCATTAGTAAAATAAATTCCATTAAATGTTATAGATAATATATTTTTTATACATTTTATCAAAATCTTTTTTATTGTTATTTGATCTGAATAAATGATTCTTCAAATTAATAATAATAGATTTAATCCTAACAATTCAATTACAATCATCTGAATTTGTTTATGAATTATATTTAGAAACTAATTCTAAAGACAATTTTGAATCATTGGATGATGAATTTGAGATTTTATTATTAGATTTAATAATTTAGTGTCTTTAAAATTATAGAAAATATCTAATTTTTTATATTCTATTTCAAAAATACATCTCAGAAAATGCAGGTAATGCTTCATTATTTTAAAATGATTTTAGTTTTTCATCATTCAACAAATTTGAAAAATAATAATAAAATTTATATGTAACTTTTTAAGGAAGATTTATATTTGTAAAATATTCATTAATTACATCAGATTTAATGTATTTTCCACATTTAAAAATATATAAAATAACTTGGTTTTCTATCATTTATTTCACTATGTTTTGATGATAATTTAGAATATGTGTCATTATTACTTACACTGTAGTTATACAAATCTTTTAATCTCATCCTAGATTTACTTTTTAGAATATATCTTTGAATTTATATATATATTCTTCAAGTTTATAAAATATGGTATGATATGAACAATCTTATAACATTCAATGATTATAACATATGAAAAAATATTCCTGTCATGTATACCATTTATGTATTTTCTATGTGTATATATAGAGTTATTTTTTCTAATATGCTTATTCATCCTTACAGAATGTTGAGAAAGCTCACATTCACTATCTTCTGAACTACATTAATATGAATTCATACACTTCTCCCCTAAAATATGATTTTAATAATTACTAGAATTACAAGAAAACATACCATATGCAGGATTACCTAATTTAGATGTAAATTTTACTATATTATTCATCATATATTTCTTGTTATCTCTCCTTATTATTCATTTATATTCATTAATGTGGAAATAAATTCATCCACACATTCTGATCAAATTTTTAGTTCCATCTATATATTTATTATGGGATTCCCACTAATTCAACATTATATCAGTATTTTTTTCAATACAATGTTTTTATATAAATTTTTTTTTCACCATAATATTGTAAAATGTTTAAAATAGTCATACAACATTGATTAATTTTTTTATTGTATCACTTGGTAGAAAATCAACATCATGAAAATAAACACTCAACACACCTCTTTGAGCCCCAAAACATTTCTAGTTATAAATTGAGTGGTATCTAATTTCTTACAAATTTGGTTTTCTATCACATAAGATGATATAATGGTATATGTTTTTCTAGTCATATTAAACAATAAAGTATTAAAAACTATCATTTTCCTTATACTCTATTTTTTCTTCTTCAGATAAATTGAAGAAAATTAATTTTCTGGAACATTATAACTACTAGCCATCATATAAAAATTTTGAACTCCTATATTAATTATATAATACACTATATGATAAAATTAGTATTAATAATTTTCTACATCAAACATAGGTTTTCAGATCAGATTTAAACGTTCAAGAGTACGTACATGATATCATTTGATTAAAAAAATTCTCTACCAACACATATAATGTATATAAACTGAGTAAATTTTTTTGAACTAGTGAAAAATAAATATAATCATAGAATGATGAAGTGACTCTTTTGTAAAATAATTTATCCCAATGATGTAATGTTGAAAAAATGTAAGAGGGGGAGGGTCAGTTATGTATAAAAAATAACTATAAATTAACCTAGAATTATATTTTATGTTAACCTGTTTTTAAAAATATGATCAACACAAATATTAGAGTAGATACTTATATACAGTGGAAATATAAATAGCAATTAAAATAATAAGCATGGAAAATTATTTATTTTTGATGTTTATAAAAACATGACATAATAAATTAGTCCAATGAAAATTAAAAATTAAAACACCAAGGTAATTATAAAATAAATTTTGTATATGTTTAAAATCATACCCAGAGTATTAGTTTTAATACCCAAATAACCCTTTCATAGAATATTGTAAAACCACAACGTTAACCATAGTGGTAATGTAGTTATTAGATCTGGCTTAGGTATCAATATGACACCCTGACCCCAGAAGAACAGTGGTGGTGAATTATTTTAATATATTGGCATGGTAACATGGAATCATGTTGAGAAGGATGAATCATTTTAGTAGTCCTGGAAAATAGATTATATACAATGATTTTACATTACAATTCCAAAAATAGAATACAACATAGAAAATCCTTTCAGAACTACATTATTATACAAGAATAACCCTGCAAATTAATCATAAAAGACTTATTGTAATCCTAAGAAAATATAACATAAGAAATGGGTGAGATCAGATTCTTAGTAAGGGTAAAAATATAGATAAAACTATCATAGATACGAATAAACATTTGGGGAAAGGTATAAATCCAAAACACATTAATATTAAACAGAATCTTCAACATAATGTGGCTATAATATATCAAATAGTTCTATTTAAACATTTAAATGGATATTCTACTTGTTGAATAATGACATGTAATAAAAATAACTAATCTCATAATAAGGGAATGTGTAATGTTGGAAATCATAAAATCATGGCCCTATTCAAAGACCATACATAAGGGTAAGACATTAATCAAAACCCAAAGTCATTAGTATCATGAGAACTACTAATTCTTTTAGGGGAGTTCATTAACTGGTCCCCAACCTGTAGGGATTTCATTAACTAGTCCTCAGCTTAAAGTACTACAACTAACCAGTCTGTAACATTTCACATTCTATGTCCAATGCGTTCCTCTAATGAAAGGTGTAAAATATATAAAATATAATCATTCATATTGAAACTAGAATATGAAATGTTAATACATTATCCATAATCCATGAATGGTATCAAAATATCACATTTATATTCAAATAGAACATAAAAATTTCAATAAAATATGATCGATTTTATAACAAAAAATAAATATAAATTAATGATAAAATACAACAAAGGAAATTCCCTTGTATGAAAATAATCGAATAATATCATTAAAACTCTTTGAGAGAAATATAATTTTCTATATTGAATATATTAAAAAGTCATGAAATTTAAAAAAGAAGTCATTTAAAAGTGGTTTTTGAATCAAAGTGTCCTACACCATTATGAATAATTTGAAAATAATTTACATTTTAAATCCTCATGTCCAGATAAATATATCCTTAAAACCATTTTTTATTCATGGATATTAATTGGAAATATTAGGAATAATAAATAATTAAAACATTTAAAATAATGTTTTTCTCAAAGAGACCCATATATAAAACCATAAAAAATTCCTTTTTGAAAACATTTTGATGAACCAAATATTATACATAAAATGTTTTTCATAATGATTTTATATCCATATATATAGTTATATAATATACTATTAACAATATTGAAATTGG
Organism: Viscum album; assembly: GCA_963277665.1. Classification (NCBI taxonomy): domain Eukaryota; kingdom Viridiplantae; phylum Streptophyta; class Magnoliopsida; order Santalales; family Viscaceae; genus Viscum; species Viscum album. The sequence continues at coordinate 473,192,720 of OY728132.1, forward strand.
TAGACTAATAATTCATTAAACACTCATAGAATCCCATACCACTTTGAACATTTAAATCATATGGATGATATCTTCAAATGAATCCTTAAATTACATAATCATAAATTTATTCATGATATAAAATATAATATTGGTATTACATACCCCACCCACAAGAAATTGGTGTTGAACATGTATTTTATCTCATGAAAATTAAAAGTGAGCTCAAATTCCCCTACCATACGTATGATACTCTTTGTACGTGTCTGAAAGTACAACATGATGTTTTTAAATATATTTTTAAGTTGTAATAAGGTCATAAAAATTTGTATGATATAATATATGATTCATTTATGAAATTATATTACCTATTTGTTAATATTTCCCTGGTAAAAGTAACATTTTAAGTAATAATTGCATTATTTTTTGTGTGTGTTTTGACTTAAATTTTTCATCATATTATATAAATATTGATTTAAATACATATATAATATATGAAATTATTTATATATTATATATATTCAGTATAAAAATATATATATATATGATAGATATATGAAATGTAATACACTATTCATGGAGACGATAGGTTGTACGTAAGATTGAACATTTTTTTTTTCATTTTCGTATTTTATTGAATGGAATTAAGTAAAAAAATTGAATATATATATAATATATAATCATTATTTTGTCATATAATTCATAAATATTCATTATATATATTTTCATAAACATTCATGAATGGTTTACATGGAAGATGAATATAATTATGTCACAAAGACGGAATGATGTGCGCACACAGGAGTGCCGATATAATTTTCCATTATGAGAAAGGGGTATAGAAATATATGGAATGTTAATTATAAATAATCAAAACAATGTCATATTTATTATTTATATCCCATATATTAATCTTTATTCTCATTGAGACAAAGTAGTTACGGAAAATAGTTTACACTATGTGGTGGAGATGGTAAGATGTACATACGTACACATGGTGATGTTGTTTTTAGTAGGATGGGTAAAAGAGAGAATATGGTATTCCATTAATCATAAAAAAATAATAGAATATATTACATTATGTGGTTATTATTTTATTATCAAAACAATTTATTAAAAGGAATTAGAAGAAGGGATCAACATTGAAAGATTTGGTAAAACAGTTACATCTTCTTTGACTGTCTCCTTTTTATTTTATCAAAAGAACTTCTTAGGATGTATTTATGATAGAAGTATAGACTATATAATGGAGTGTGGTAATTTGGGAGGATTAATTGCTATGGTTTTGATGATACAATGTGTCTTATAGGTGTGAATAAAATATAAGGAGATATGCTATTTTATAAGAGGGGAGGGGTACTTTATGAATCTTCAAAATTAATAAATTATTATAAATTTATTTTCTATTAAAAATATATAACAAGTGAGTTATTTTAAGTATAAGATAAATCCTACAAAATAATTCAATATATAAATTATTAGGATACAAAATTAACCTTATCTTTTTCCAGGAACCCAATGTTAATGAATATAACGTTTACCATGATCACCTATATTTTTTACACTATATGGTTAATATAATTACTATAAAATTTCAAAATAATCCAAATTAGATCAGTAATGAAATATTTTAAATTAACATATTTATTTGGAATAATTATTTATTTTTATCCTTTATTTGTCATTTAATAATATATTATTTATTTTCAAATCTAATTTATGTCTGTTTTGATCGTATTAATTTTTTGACAAATTAAAATATCATAACAACATGTTAAATTAGAAAAAAACTTTAAATAATTCCTAAAGTCTCATAGTCATCCAAAAAATTCCTATATGGCCTAAAATATTTCAAAAGATATATATTTTAATATTATTAATTTCATTTATTTTATTTTTCTTTTTATAAATCAATTACATCATCATCATCATGTCACAAATAATTTTTTTTAATTAATGTCTACAAATTAGAAATAAATTATCAAGATGTAGATATAATTCATTGATTTATAATTAATATTTATAGTCTAATTTATATTATATATAACCCCACATTAATAATTAATAATTTTTAAAAAATGATTATGAAATATTTAACACTTATTTAAATAAATTATAATAAATGCTCAAATCTAACAAAAAATGGGTTAAAAAGGATCACATTTTCAACAGAAGGTTGATTTGGTTATAAAAAAACTTATCCACTGAAATGAGGAAATGTGTTAGGGTAATTATAAAATATTAAAAAATTTCTTCTAACAGTAATTACCATATTTACCTTTAAATATGGTAAATTAAATAAAAAAGGTATTATTCACAATTTCATTGTTTCTAGTAGACCATATTTTCAATTTATATTAAAACATTGTATGCATGTTTTTCAAAATTCATTTCAAATAAGTGGTAAAATTATGTTTAATACATATCCAAAAAATGTGTCAAAAAGGTGAGTAAAAGAGACATTCAAAATTTCAATACATTGTTTTTATATAATTATATTATAATAATGATTCAAATGACCTAAATTAAATTAATAGAAATATTATTTATCTATTGTGAATTTAAAATTAATTTAAATTAAACTAATTATTCAAATTAAAATTTCACATCTTAACAATAATAATGTATTTTTTAATATTCATAAAAAATGGATTCTTTTCAAGAAAATACACAAAAATCCCCCGTAGATAACATTCATATTCAGAATTCAAAAATGGAGAAAAACTTAAAAAATAATATTAATAATTTTCATAATGTGGATAATACTATTCATAACCACTACTTAATCAGCTAATTTAGTAGATATTAGTGCACTATAACTCAGTGTTGAGTACAACATAATCTATTGAATTTATTTAAAAATAATCACACCATTAAATATTGGGGTGTTACATTCTTTTCTCCTTCAACACACAGTGTCCTCGCAATTTGAAATTGTACATAAAAAATAATAGAATGATTAAAAAAATACCTTTATGGATAATCCCCATTAAAATTTAGGTTAATGAGACCTCAATAATAAAATAAAGAAATATAAGTACAAATGTTATTAGAGAAATCAATTACTAAGGTTTGATGTAAGAGAACATGGACATACAAGAAAAATCCAACCATCATGTTTGGATAGAGAGTGATATTGAACGTGATGAAGAGAAAGGTAAAAATCACAAATATATAAATATATAATGGTATAATAGATCATTTTATTCAGAAGAAAAAGTAATAAGATGTGTTTTTTTGTTACGAGATCCTTTTCTTAAAGTTGAAGAATTATTTTTCTATTAAAAAATAATTCAATTGATTTCTTTCCATGTGATAAGTATTATATCATCCTTTTGGTTGTCTTGGATATATTTTCACTTCATTTCATTTAACTGGAGATGCATATTAAATATTATTATTTATCTATGAATCACTTTTAATGAATCATATGGTCTATAAATATTTTATTCATTCTTAATATTTTAACTAAAACCAAAATGTCTATCACATAAAATCGAATAAATAATACATAAACTTCAATAAATAATTTTCAATTATCAACATATCCCAATTCCACCTTAAGAATCAACCATAATACTTGAATCTAAATTATCATTATAATATTTTCCATAAATTTCTAAAATCAATCTTAATATTTTGTTCCCCAAACAATGTAATGTATCTCTTATTATCTTACCCAAAATATTTGATAACTTTTAAATCCATAATGAAAAAACATATTCTTACAATTACTTAAAGAATAAGTAATTCAATTAAATCCTTATATATCTTATTAATATTATAACCATAGAACCATTAATGTAATATTTTCTTGAATAAAAATACAATATAACCTTAATCAATCCACTTCACTCATAAACCATTAACAATACTTCAACATCTTATTCATTAATACCCCCTATATCTCATTTTTCTTTCATAATCTCTTAATCATCAGTAGTATAACCGTTACATGTATAACTTTATTGATTCTAAACATCTACCAAAACATAAATCCCAATATAAAAAACACTAATCATAGTCATACAGTCATGAATAATTTTATGTAAGATCTATGATTGATTCAATATTATTCTCAATCTCTAAGACCATAGGATTAACATATGTTATCTATTACTAAATCTATAGGATGATATCTTATACTTATAATTATAATCAATTTATATCATATGATTATGTTCTAAAATCATTTACTTCTACATATAGTTTTTAAGTTGGTTTCTAAACATCCTTTGATACCAACTATAATCCCCCTACCCCAGAAGCCTAGAGCTAGTGGATTAATTTAATATATTAGAATGATTAAAAGGAATAAAATCCCAATGTAATATTTATTTTTTCATTCATGGAAAATAAATTACATACATGTAATTTAAATTAATGTTCAGAACATATAATACAACATAGATAATCCCTTGAGAAATTCATTATTCTCATAGCATAAGCCTGAAAATCAATCATAAAACAATTGATGGAATCCTGGGAAAATAAAACCTAACAAATGTGTGAGATTATATACTCAATAAGGTTGAAAAATATTTCTGAATATATCATAAATATGCGTAAACATTAAGTCATGGTATAAATATGATTCACAACCCTTTTAAAAATAATATTTTTTAAAGTGTGGGAATAATAAATCAAATAATGCACATGGATATACTATTAGATGAATAATCACAACTAATAACAATAAATAATATCATAATGAGAGAATACATAATGAAATACAACATATCGTGAATTCCCTATGCTAATTCCATACATACAGGTGAGATGTTTGACAAAACCCAAAATAATTTTTGTCAAGGGAACTATTTATTCATCTAGGGACTTTTATTAACTAGTCACAAAACCATATGTATTTCCATAACTACTCCTCAAAATATAGGGATTTAATTAAGTGGTCCATAACATGACACTAATATGTCAAATTCATTCCTATAATTATAGTGTTAAAAAAATTACCCAAAAAAGAATTCGTAATACAACAAACTTATGAAATGTTAATACAATAACCACAAATCATGAATGGTTTAAAAATAGAACATATAATGTAAAATGTACCATAAATACTTCAATAAAATATGATATATTTTATCATAGAAAACCAACATAAATTGAGCAAGAAATCCAACAAAGGGTTTTGAAATTGATGAATCTAATTGAATAAAATCATTGAAACTCTCAAAGATAAATATCACTTTTTTTCATTTGAATCATTAAAGTGTTAGTGAATTATTAAATGAAATCATTTCAAAAATGAATTTTGGAATCCATTAGTCCCACTTCAAATTGAAACTTTTTAATGTAATTAACATTTTCAAATATTCAAGACCATATAAAAACCCCAAAATCTATTTTGAGAACACTGACATTAATGAGAATGATTTGGAATAATGAATCATAAAAACATTTAAAATCATGCTTTTCAAAGAGTAACTTTCATAAAATCATAAAAATGATTCCATTATGAATATATTTTAACTAACTTAAAAATAGACATAAAATTTCCTCTATAATCCTTTTATATCCCTATAAATATTTATGTAAAATAATATTAAAAATATTTAAATAGAGAAGGGACTAATTCTTTAAATATTAAAAGAATCTCATTGCACGTTGAACATTTATATCATAAGTATGATAACCTAAAATCAACATTTATATAACATGAGGATAACTGTATTCATGATATGAAATATAATAGGGGTATTAAATACACCAATGACAATAAATAGGTGGTTAACATGGATTTCATCTCTATAAAGTTAAAAGTGAGATATAATTCCCTTACTGTAGGTCTCATTCTCTCCGTACATATATGAAACTATTTTATAATTTTTATAAATATTTTATTAACTTGTAATATAATCATAAAAAATTTTATTATAACATATAGGTTTAATTTATGGCTTTATATTTCTTATTTGATAGTTTTTTTCTAGTAATGGACACATTTTAGGTAATAATCACTTTGTTTATCATACATTTTTTGACTGATTATTTTTTATTATATTACATAGGTTATATTTTAAGAACATTAATAATGTATGAAATAATTTATAAATCATATATATTCAGAATATAAATAAATATAAATATATATAATTGATATATGAAATGGAATACACCGTTCATGGAGATGGTTGGCCTTACTTACGTAAGAACCTTGTTTTTGTTTACTTATCATATTTAATAGTTGTAAGTAAATAAAAGACAAAAAAACACATATATATTATTCTAGAAAAATTATTATGTCATATAATTCATACTTATTATTTATATATATTTTTATAATCATTTTTGAATGTTAACATGGTAGATGGATCTCATTGCGTCATGGAGAAGGTAAGTCGTACATACATACAAGTGAAGATATCATTTACATAATGTGAAATGTGTATGAAAATAGATGGTATCATAATTATATATAATCAATATAAATTAATACATTTATATATAATGTTTTTTAACTAAACCCATTTAAATATAGTAGTGATGAAAAACAATTTACACCATGATGTGGAGATGGTAAGCCGTACGTATGCACATATGATGAAATTGTTTTTCATAGGATGGTTTAAAAAGGAATATGATTTTACCATAATAATAAAAAAATATTATAATATATTATATTATTTATTTATTATATTATATAAAAACATAGGTAAAGGTAGTAGAAAAAGAAAATAACTTTGAAAGATTTGGTAAAACAGTTATCTCTTATTTTAGTATCACCTTTTTATATGAACAAAATGACATCTTATGATGGATTTATACCCAATTTTGGCCACTAGGATGAATTTAGGAAATATATTAGGAGATATAGAAAGGTTTTTTCCGTTCTCAAGTGTTTTGGAGGTGTGAATAAATAATAATGACATGTTCCCTTTTATAAGAGGGGGTATGTGAGCTTTAGGGAACTCCAAATATATTTATTTATTGTAAATTATGTTTCATTTTAAAATAGCTCCAAAGTGCGTTATTTAAAGTCTAAGATGAGGATGGGTCTAAATAATCTTCTCCAATGAATTTTATATAATTTTAGGTCACAATATGAACCCAATCTTTTGGCATTAACCCTTAGTTTAAAAACATAACTTTAAATGTGAGAACTTGTCTAATTTACACTATATGGTTAATAAAATTACAATAAAATGTCAAATTATCCCCAATTATAAAATTTATTAATTATCTATCATTATTATATATAATTGGATAAAATATATATATTTTTAATATTTTTATATAATTTAATAAAATATTATTTATTTTAAATATCATTTTTGTCAATTTTTGAATTTTTATTATTTGATTTCATAAAAACTCATGTAAGATTTATTTATTCTTAAAAACTACCTTAAATCACCCCTATAATGTCATTGTCACGAAAAATATTCTTTTATAGCATAAAATAATTCAAATTATATTTATTTTTATATTATTTATACAATTTATTTGATTCTTATTTTAATAAATCAATTAATCTGTCATCATTCTGTCATGATTAAATTTAATTATTTAATTCTTGTAAATTATAAAACAATTATCATGATACAGATAAATTTCATAGATTTATAATTAATAATTATAGTCAAATTTACCTTATGTATAACCATATATTTATAATTAATTAATTATTAATATTTGAATATGAATGTTTTAATAATTCTTTAAACAAAACATAATAAATGTCATAATCAAAGAAAAGCGGATTTAAAAGGTTCATAATTTAGATATATGGTCGATCTTGGTAGAAAAACACTTATTAAATTTAATTTGGATATGTTTTAGTGTAATTTTATAGTATTATAATATTATTTTTACCTTTAATTACATTATCTACCTTTAATAGTGGAAAATAAAATCCAAAAGATACTATTCACCAAAATTAGTTTGATCATATTGGACCAAATTTTTTATATTTATCATGACCATATATATCCATTTTTTAAATTCAATTCATAGAAGTGAAAAAAGTATGTTTAATGTTAATCCCACAAATGTGGCTCAAAGGAATGTTAAAGAGATGTTTAAAAGTACAATAATTTATTATATAAAATTCAATTATAATTATGATTCAAATGACCTTAAATGGAATAATACAAATATTATTTATCTAATTTTACAATTAAAAAAATTTAAGATAAAATAATTATTAAAATGAAAAAGTCTATTTTCAACAATAATATAGTATTTTCACTATTCATCAATAATTAAAACTGTACAGAAAAGTACCAAAAAATAACCCTAAACTAATTTTGATATTTTTAATTTCAAAATAAAGTCCATTTTTGAAAAATAATATTTATAAATTTCATAATGTCGTTTATAATATATATGAACACATTTTAAAAAGCTAATTTAGTATATCATAGTGTCCTAGAACTTATTGTTTCATAAAGTGAAATCTATTGAATGTATTTAAATAGAAACATACCATGAAATGTTGGAGTTTTAAAATTTCCTTTTTGAAACCTTGTTTAATTTATCTATGATATTATTCCTATTATAAGATCTATGTAAAGACCTGTAAAAATTCAAGTGAAATTTTTTCTTAATTTTATTTTGAATTTTACAAGAACGCGGTTTCTGACGGCACCTGACTCCGAGGCCCGGAGTGCCCGGAATTAATTTTCGAAGTTTGGCTCGAGTACGTTCTGTGAACGAACGAGTGGGAATTTCTAACTTTTGATCCGGTGCTTGGAATGGAAATCGGAGGACACCGATGAACTCGCCGCGCCGATATTCGCTTAAGGAGACCTTTTCCGAGGTTGCGTTTATTTCGGGTTGAGAGTTAGTTTTTGGGAGTTTAGAATAAGTTAAATAAAAATTGTGGAATACAAATTTTTATTTTAACTTATTGGTTAACTCCTCCCAAAGGGAGTTAGTGGTGGGACCCACATCCACTTAACCTCCCTTTAGAGGATTATGTGTGGTGGGGCCCACCCGAAGCATAACTCTTCTTCTTCACTTTTAAAACTCCCTTAACCTTCTCTTTTAATTAACTTGACAAGTTGGGTTATTAAATGGGTTGAGTTGTCTTAATTCAAACCTTTGAATTTAAAATGGTTGGGTTGAGTAAATAAAATAAGCCCTTAGCTTATTTTATTTGGTTAGAATTCTCTAGCCTCCTGGTGAGTTTTTGAAGCCTTCTTCTTCTTCTTCTTCAAACTTTGACGAAGAACGTGAAGAACCTTCGAGCTTCGACGAAGAATGCCACGTTCTTAGGAACCGTCTTCTGCGACGCCATACCCGCGACACCGACAACGTCTTCTTCCGCGTCAACTCTTCCACGACGATTTCCCGCGACGAAATCGTCGTCAAAGAACTTCAAATCCTCGCTCACGACATCGACGTCCTTCTTCCGTTACGCCGACCACCGCGACGCGTCTTCCGCGGGTCGTTGACGATCATCGATCTTGAAACCGAGGTAGGGGTTTGTTGTTGATTATTTTATTTACTCTCATTCTTGGTTCTACTATGACAATCTTGTGCATAAATTTTTAAGTGTTATCGTCTAACGAGAGGGGGGCCGGACCGCACAAACACGGCCGAATCCCCCCTCCTTTGTTCTTGAATATTGTTATATTCTTGTGGATTAATGATTCCCGCATGGTGGCGTCGCACCACGCGGGAATCACACGGCTATAGTTGTGCGGCGCCGTCGCGCCGCACCACAGAAGTTTATTAAGAACGTGACGTCGTCGCGCCGCGTTGAAGGGAAGCGAAGGCGCCGCGGCCGGAGCGGGGCCGCGGCAGAGGGGCGCGATGCCGTCGCACCGCGCCGGATGACGAACACCGCGGCCGGTTCCGGGCCGCGACAGAACGGGAAGACCGGCGGCTAGCCGGGCCGCCGGTGTCGGAAGCCGGAAAGGGGACCGGCCTTTCCGGTCCCATTGAGGAAGAACCGGCCGGCCATGTTGGGCCGGCCGGAAGGGAGAAGAGCCGGAGGAATTAATTCCCCCGGCTGGACAAAAAACCGCCCCCCCCTCCCATAAAGGGGGGGCCGCGGTTACACCAAGGGGGGGGGGGGGCAGCGCCCCCCGTTTTCCTCAAAACAGGCCCCCCACGTGAGGGGGGGGGGGGCGTTTTTTAAAGTGGGGCGCGGTAGGTTTTCGCGCTACCTGGCAAGAGAAGCGGGGGCTGTGCCCCCCCCGCGCGTGGCACCCGAGCGGCGCTCAGGCCGCGCCGCCGCCGGCCGGGCCGGGTCAGACCTAGGTCGGGTCGACCCGGTTCGGGCCGACCCCGGGGGGGGGGGGGGGGGGGGGGGGGGGGGTTGTGCCGGGTCGGCCCGGACCCGGACCCCCGGTTTTCGAATCGACTTCGTTCTTTTGCCCATAACATGAGCTACGGACCTCCGATTGACGAACCATCAGAGGCGATGCGATCCTTGGATCAAGACGGTCGATTCTGTATATTGCACTAAATGTTTCAGAATACTTTGAGTTCGGCCGGGTTGGTTCGTACACGAAACCAATCGGGACCTCAGAGCTGAAACGCTCATATCATGAGCTACGGACGTCCGATTGACGTGTCGTCAACTTTGTTGTGTTTCTCTTAGTGAGACGGATCTTTTGGCATACTCCGCCCGAGGTTTGGACGCAGGTGGAGTACAGTCGGGTTGGTTTTTCCTTAAAAACCAACCAAGGCCTTGAGATGAAAAAGCCAATAACTCTCAGACCGGGCATCCGATCGACGCACCATCTATTGCGTTGAGTTCCTGTTGATGATACGGAACTATTGGATACATCAACTCCGGACTTAGTGACATTTGATGTATCAGCATCTTGGCTCGTGGAGCGAACCCTCCCGAACGAGCTTGCTGTGTGCGGGAACCCTAGTGCGGGCTGCGACTGTGACTGCTACTGTGACTGCTACTGCTACTGTGACTGCGACGACGACAGTACAGAGATCCTGTGTGGATTCGACGACGACTACAACACTCAACAATCCTACGTGGATCAGTGTTACAGGTCCTGTGTGGGCCTGATCCTGTGCGGGTCCGATCCTGTGTGGGTCTTTGCGCTCAGCGGTCCTATGTGAACCAGCGCCTACAGGTCCTATGTTGGCCCGATCCTGTGTGGGTCTTTGCGGGGGTTAGTTACCTATCGATCCTTCGTGGGTCCGACGACTTTGATGGATCAGAGATCATCTTTATCGTCCTTCGAAGAAGCATACCTGTGTGAGATGAATCATGTTGCTTTCCTGTGTGGATTGTGTTGTGCTATACTGTGTGGATTTCGTTTTGCTTTCCTGTGTGGAATACGTATACGTTCCTGTGTGGACTGAGTTGTACTTGGGCTCGGAGGTTGGAGCGTATTGGAATTGATGACATAGGTATATGTATGGGCATATACCTAAGCAGTGTCGGTTGTTACTTCTTGTTTGTATCTCACCTTTGTGGTTTATCCTTTGTGGATTTTGGGAGACCTTCAGGGGTCTCGGGGTCCCTACTGAGTTGCTTATACTCACCCCTGCACGGGCTATGCCCGCACTACGTTGTGTGGGTTGCAGACAACGGACAACGTTGATCGTGGTTGAGGCTTGCAGAGTATGAAAGTACCTGGAGGTGGACCACTGGGCGGGATGTACTCAGAGCGGACGGTGGGACCCGTGGAGCAGTGGAGCTATCTGTACCCACCCTTCAGGAGGGATTTCTAGTGGACAGCTCAGTGTAGCGGCTTTTACTTTACAGTTGTTGTTTTTGCTTTCGAGTTGTATATTACTTTCAGTTTGGGTTTGTATACTGGCCCATTTACTTTTCCGCACTTTCAGTTGTACTCTGTTTTTACATAGTGTTTACTTTTCCGCTTACTTACTTTGTGGTGTTTGTTTATTTTTCAAAGGCAATGCCTTCCCTTTTACTGGGAATTACGCCTTGGTGCTAGTCGCCAGCCCCTGGCCTATGGAAGGCGGGCTTGGGGTAGTCACGGCACGGGCCCCGAGGGCAGGTCGTGACAAATTGGTATCAAAGGAGTTCAGTTCTACCGCGAACTCTGATCTTTTCTATGCGAAGTAATAATGTTTAGCGTATTGAGTGTGGTTATCAGTCCAGGGAGTCCAGTGTTGGTGCGGCGGCCGACGTATCCTTACACGAGGACCCTGACTTCTGATTTTCGACTTAATGCACAAAAACATTGATTGCATGTGTGTTTCAAAGTTTTCTTTATGATTACTTTATATCAGCTCACCAGGTATACTATTCTGACCGTGGCACACCAGTTTCCTTTTCAGGATGGCCCCACGACGGCAGCCGGCTAGGGTTCCGAGAGTCGAGTGTGATGACAGCCCACCGAGCTACGAGGCCTCGTTGCAAGGCCTTTTGTCAGTAGTGGCATCGGCGGTAGCTCTACCTGCCGAGCCACCGATGTTTCCAGCACCGGCCGCTGATGACGCACGTCGCCTTGGAGCTCTGCACGATTTCCAGTGCCAGCGAACGCCTAGGTTCCATAGTGAGACGGACCCCCAGGCAGTAGAGGACTGGCTAGAGGCAGTTGTACGAGTTTTTAGGTTAGTGAGGACACCTGCAGACCTCATGGTGATCCTCGATGCGAGCCTACTGCACGCAGCAGCGATCCGATGGTGGAGCGTGATGCTCCAAGTGCACGATGAGGCATCTCTACTTTGGACGGACTTTGAGAGCCTCTTCCGCTCGGAGTTCGTCCCAACCACCCTTCGTGCGGTGCGTATCTAGGAGCTTCTTCAGCTGCGGCATGGCAGCATGACGGTCGCTCAGTACTCGGCGAGATTTACTGCTCTCTCGTGCTACTCGACTGACATGGTATGTGACCCATTCTTCCGGGCCCAGACCTTCGAGCACGGTTTGAGACACGAGATCAGGGCATCGCTGATCTCCCTCAGCATACCGACCCAGACAGGAGTATTGGAGAGGGCTCTTTTGATCGAGAGCTTCCTTGCTGAGTTTACCAGCGCTGAGACCCACCGCAGGGCAGCACGTGGCAGAGTCTTCTGCAGCTGGCAGTCGACGGAAGACTCAGGGGTTCAGGAAGACCAGACCATCAGGCAGATGACCTCAGGACACTGGCTCAGCAGTGCGGGGCACACATCGAGGAGCCCGTCTTTCGAGAGGCAGGCAGTGCTACTCGTGCGGCGGGCAGGGCCACATGGCTCGTGACTGCCCGACCCGCCATGCAGAGGAGCAGCAGACGGTTGAGGGACCACTGAGGCAGAGGCAGAGGGTCGACCGTGGCAGACCGTAGGGAGGAGGCAGACGAGGCAGAGGAGCTGGCCGAGCAGCAGGTGGTGGGCGACGCTTTGAGGCTCTGCCACCACCACCACCACGAGGTCCACCCCAACCACAGGGAGCTGGCGGGCAGAGACAGGCACAGCTCCAGGCAGCAGAGGCCTAAGACCACGGCGCACCCGAGATGATTCGAGGTACTATCTGTGTCTATTCCACCCTTGCTGCAGTACTTATAGACACGGGAGCGAGTCACTCTTTCATAGCCACTGCCCTTGTTCGGAGCTCGGAGATTCCGACAGAGCCGTTGGCTCGATCCTTACGGCTAGAGACTCCTACGGGAGCAGACTCGATGATTACGCACTAGTTCCGGTAGTGTGAGCTTACTCTAGGAGGCGAGAGCTTTGGATGGAATCTTCTTGTAGCAGCGTCGAGGCCATACGACGTCATCTTGGGAAGGGATTGGCTATCTACGGTCCATGCGCAGATTGACGGTTTTAGGCGCAAGGTGCGATGTGTGCGCACCGACGGGAGCAGGTTCACCTTCACCGGTGAGAAGGGAGCCTTTGCAGCACAGGATGGACTTCCACGGAGGAGAGGACATCCCATTACTCATCAGTTGGCTAGCCTCATCATTGGAGTAGTTGACGTGGAGAGTCCTGGTTTTCCTGAAGTGGTGGATCAGTTTGCGGACGTTTTTCCTGACGATGTTCCAGGGCTACCTCCTCGCAGAGAGGTAGAATTTTATATTTAATTGTACCCCGGGACAGCCCCGATATCCACTCCAGCATATCGGATGGCCCCCGCCGAGCTTTGAGAGCTACGGGTACAGTTGGAGGATTTGGAGGGCAAGGGGTTCATCAGACCCAGTGTTTCACCCTGGGCTTCCCCGATTTTGTTCGCCAAGAAGGTGGACGGGAGCTTGCGACTTTGTGTTGACTATAGTCGCCTGAACCAGTGACAGTGAGGAACAAGTATCCGCTACCAAGGATTGATGACCTCTTTGATCAGCTCAAGGGAGCACGGTGGTTCTCGATGATAGACCTCAGGTCAGGCTATCATCAGCTCAGAGTCAGAGACGTGGACGTGCAGAAGGCAGCCTTCAGATGTTGGTATGGCCACTATGACTTCTTGGTTATCCCTTTAGGCGTAACCAATGCTCCAGCAGTGTTCATGGCCCTCATGAACAGGATCTTTCAGCCATACCTTGATCGGTTTGTCGTGGTCTTTATCGACGACATTCTGATTTACTCTACGACTGAGGAGGAGCACGCCTATCACTTACGAGTTGTACTAGACACACTCCAAGAGCACCATCTTTATGGTAAGCTCTCAAAGTGCCAGTTCTGGATATGTGAGGTACACTTCTTGGGACACGTTGTCTTTGAGGCGGGAGTTGCAGTGGATCCTCCAAAGATCGAGGTTGTGTTAGCATGGGAGCCACCCAGGAGAATGACTGTGGTTCAGAGTTTCTTGGGACTAGCTGGATACTATCGGAGATTCGTGCCAGACTTCTATAGAGTTGCGGCACCACTCACAGCTTTGACGAAGAAGGGGAAACCCTTCGTGTGGTCAGATAGATGTCAGAAATGCTTCCATGAGCTGGGACAGAGATTGACCAGCGCACCTATCGTGAGGTTGCCTGAGGAGGGAGTATGGTACGTAGTCTACTGCGATTCATTAGGGACCGGACATCGTTGCGTCCTGATGCAGGAGCTGGCAGTGATCGCCTATGGATCACGACAGTTGAGCCCGCATGAGCAGAACTACGCTACCCATGACCTGGAGTTAGCTGCAGTGGTCTTCGCTCTGAAGACATGGCGACATTACCTGATGGGCGAGCATTTTACAGTCTTTTCTGATCATCAGAGTCTCAGGTATATCTTCTCGCAGAAGGACTTGAACCTGAGACAGCGACGATGGATCGAGTTCCTCCAGGACTATGACTTTGAGATAGTCTATACTCCTGGGAAGGGGAACGTGGTAGTCGATTCCCTCAGCAGGAGGACTGGAATTTAGCTACTTGAGGATGCGATGAAGCAGGTAGCCTCTTTGCAGATATCCTTCGTGGATAGAGATGGAGCAGACTTCCTCCAGTCTCTCACAGTCACCCCTCCACTACTGCAGTGGGTCAGAGAGGCACAACGTGAGGATGCTGACTGTGAGACACGGCGTGCACAGATATCCTCGGGACAGGCACCTGATGGTTTCTCCCATGGAGCAGAGCACGACATCCTTTTCAGAGGATGTACCATGGTACCAGTCGCTTTGTGAGAGGAGGTGCTGAGAGAGTTTCATACTTCTCCTTTGGCGGTATATCCAGGAGTGGCAAAGATGTACCAGGATCTCAGACGATAGCACTGGTGGCCAGGCATGAAGAAGGCTGTGGAAGAGTTCGTTTCTCGATGCCTCACCTGCCAGCAGGTGAAGGCAGAGCATCAGGTACCAGCAGGCTTGGTACAACCCTTGGAGGTCCCTGAGTGGAAGTGGGATGGCATATCTATGGACTTCGTGACTGGACTTCCACGCACTTCCAGAGGTCACGACTCCATTTGGGTGATTGTTGACCGACTCACCAAGTCTGCACACTTCTTATCCATCAGAGAGCAGGGCTCAGTGGAGAGCTTGGGGCGTTTCTATGTTCAGGAGATTGTGCGGCTCCACGGTGTTCCATCATCTATCGTCTCCGATCAAGATGCTCGCTTTACTTCTCAGCTTTAGAAGGGGTTACAGGAGGCGTTCGGGACGCAGCTACGTCTGAGCACAGCTTTTCACCCTCAGATGGATTGTCAGACGGAGAGGACCATTCAGACTCTCAAGGACATGCTCCGCGCATGTGTCCTCGACTTTGGTCGTAGCTGGGAGGACCACCTACCCTTGGTGGAGTTTGCGTACAACAACAGCTACCACTCCACCATCGGGATGGAACCGTACGAGGCATTGTACGGCTGACCTTGTAGATCTCCTTTGTGCTGGACAGACCCTGGGGAGTCAGCACTTGTGGGACTGGAGATGGTCTAGGCGACGACAGAGAAGGTCCAGGTCATCCAGGAGCGGATGAGGATAGCTCAGAGCCGGAAAAATTCATACGCTGACAGGAGGCGGAGGCCACTTGAGTTCGAGGATGGCGACCACGTCTTCTTGCGGGTCTCACCTCGACGTGGTATACGGAGATTTGGCCGAGGCGGCAAGTTATCTCCGCGCTTCATCAGACTCTTACAGGTCCTCAGCAGGATTGGCGAGGTGGCTTATCGCCTGGCTCTACCACCTCAGTTGCACCGGGTACACGACGTCTTCCACGTATCTTAGATGAGGAGATACGTGTATGACCCGACGCACATCATTGACCATGTGGAGCATGACGTTGAAGATGGGGAGACTTATACGGAGGTCCCGGTGGAGATAGAGGATCGATAGGAGAGGGTCCTACGTGGGCGATCGATTCCTCTTGTGCGCATCAGATGGAAGCATGGGAATCTCCAGGAGAGAACTTGGGAGCGGGAGGCTCAGATTCGTGCTCAGTACCCTCATTTGTTTCCCTAGTTTTTGATGTATCTTTACAGGGAGGTAAAGCCCTGAGGTGGGAGTAATGTAAAGACCCATAAAAAATCAAGGGAAATTTTTTCTTAATTTTCATTGGAATTTTACAAGAACACGGTTTCTGACGGCACCTGATTCCGAGGCCCGGAGTGCCCAGAATTAATTTCCGAAGTTCGGCTCGGGTACGTTCAGCGAACGAACGAGCAAGAATTTCTAACTTTTGATCCGGTGCTCGGAATTGAAATCCGAGGACACCGATGAACTCGCTACGCCGATATTCGCTTAAGTAGACCTTTTCCGAGGTTGCGTTTATTTCGGGTTGAGAGTTTGTTTTTGGGAGTTTAGAATAAGTTAAATAAAAATTGTGGAATACAAATTTTTATTTTAACTTATTGGTTAACTTCTCCCAAAGGGAGTTAGTGGTGGGACCCACATACACTTAACCTCCCTTGGGAGTATTAACTGTGGTGAGGCCCACCCGAAGCATAACTCTTCTTCTTCACTTTTAAAACTCCCTTAACCTTCTCTTTTAATTAACTTGACAACTTGGGTTATTAAATGGGTTGAGTTGTCTTAATTCAAACCTTTGAATTTCAAATGGTTGGGTTGAGTAAATAAAATAATCCCTTAGTTTATTTTATTTAGTTAGAATTCTCTAGCCTCCTTGTGAGTTTTGGAAGCCTTCTTCTTCTTCTTCTTCAAGCTTTGACGAAGAACGCGAAGAACCTTCGAGCTTCGGCGAAGAACACCACGTTCTCGGGAACCGTCTTCCGCGACGCCATACCCATGACACCGGCGATGTCTTCTTCCGCGTCAACTCTTCCACGACGATTTACCGCGAAGAAATCGTCGTCAAAGAACTTAGAATCCTCGCTCACGACATCGACGTCCTTCCTCCATGACGCCGACCACCGCGACGCGTCTTCCGCAGGTCGTTGACGATCATCGATCTTGAAACTGAGGTAGGGTTTTTTTGTTGATTATTTTATTTACTCTCGTTCTTGGTTCTAGTATGAAAATCTTGTGGATAAATGTTTATGTGTTATCGTCTAACGAGAGGGGGGTCGGACCGCACAAACACGGCCGAATCCCCCCTCCTTTGTTCTTGAATATTATTATTTTCTTGTGGATGAACGAGATGGCGTGGTGCCGTCGCACCACGTGGGAATCGCACGGCTATAGTTGCGCGGAGCCGTCGCGCCGTACCGCGGATGTTTATCAAGAACGCAACGTCGTCGTGCCGTGTCGAAGGGAACCGAAGGCGCCACGGTCAGAGCGGGGCCACGGCGGAGGGGCGCGATGCCTTCGCACCGCGCCGGATGACGAAAGCCGCGGCCGGTTCCGGGCCACAGCGGAACGGGAAGACCGGCGGCTAGCATGGCCGCTAGTGTCAGAATTCAGAAAGGGGACCGGCCTTGCCGGTCCCGTTGAGTAAGAATCGGCCGGCCATGTTGGGTCGGCCGGAAGGGAGAAGTGCCGGGGGAAATAATTCCCCCGGCTGGCCAAAAAACTGGCCCCCCATAAAGGGGGGGCCGCAGTTACACCAAGGGGGGGGGGGGGGGGGGGCAGCGCCCCCTCGTTTTCCTCAAAACACGCCCCCCACGTGAGGGGGGGGGGGGTGCATTTTTTAAAGTGGGGCACGAAAAGTTGTCGTGCCGCCTGGGAAGAGAAGCGGGGGCTCTGCCCCCCGCGCGTGGCACCCGAGCGGCGCCCAGGCCGCGCCGCCGCGCCGGACCGCGCTGCCGGCCGGGCTGGGTCGGGTCGACCCGGTTTGGGCCGACCCAGGGGGGGGGGGGGGTCGGGCCGGGTCGGCCCGGATCCGGACCCCCTATTTTGGAATCGACTTCGGTCTTTTGCCAATAACATGAGCTACGTACCTCCGATTGACGAACCATCAGCGGGGATGCGATCCTTGGATCGAGACGGTCGATTCGGTATATCGTACTCAATGTTTCGGAATAATTTGAGTTCGGTCGGGTTGGTTCGTACACGAAACCAACCGGGCCCTCTGAGCGGAAACACTCATATCTTGAGCTACGGACGTCCGATTGACGTGCCGTCAGCTTTGTTGGGTTCCTCTTAGTAAGACGGATCTTTTGGAATACTCCGCCTGAGGATTGGATGCAGGTGGAGTACGGTCGGGTTGGTTTTGCCTTAAAAACCAACCGGGCCCCTGGGATGAAAAAGACAATAACTCTCAGACCGGGCGTCCGATCGACACGCCGTCTGTTGCGTTGAGTTCCTGTTGACGATACGGAACTTTTGGATACATCAACTATGGACTTAGTGACAGTTGATGTATCAGCCTCTCGGCTCGTGGAGCGGACCCTCCCGAACGAGCTTGCTGTGTGCGAGAACCCTAGTGCTGGCTGCGACTGTGACTGCAACTGTGACTGCTACTGCTACTGTGATTGCAACGACGACAGTACAGAGATCCTGTGTGGATTCGACGACGACTACATCACTCAGCGATCCTACGTGGATCAGTGCTACAGGTCCAGTGTGGGCCCGATCCTGTGTGGGTCCGATCCTGTGTGGGTTTTTGCGCTCAGCAGTTCTCTGTGAACTAGCGCATACATGTCCTATGTGGGCCCGATACTGTGTGGGTCTTTGCGGGGGTTAGTTACCTATCGATCCTTCGTGGGTCTGACGACTTAGATGGATCAAAGATCATCTTTATCGTCTTTCGAATAAGTATAACTGTGTGAGATGAATCCTGTTTCTTTCCTGTGTGGATTGTGTTGTGCTATCCTGTGTGGATTTCGTTTTGCTTTCCTGTGTGGAATATGTATACTTTCCTGTGTGGACTGGTTTGTACTTGGGCTCGGAGGTTGGAGCGTATTGGAATTGATGACTTAGGTATATGTATGGTCATATACCTAAGTAGTGTCGGTTGTTACTTCGTGTTTGTATCTCACCTTTTTGGTTTATCCTTTGTGGATTTTGGGAGAACTTCAGGGGTCTCGTGGTGCCTACTGAGTAGCTTATACTCACCCCTGCAAGGGCTATGCCCGCACTACATTGTGTTGGTTGCAGACGACGGACAGCGTTGATCTTCGTTGAGGCTTGCAGAGCGAGACGGTACCTGGAGGTGGACCACTGGGTGGGACGTACTCGGAGCGGACGGTGGGACCCGTGGAGCAGTGGATCTATCTGTACCCACCCTTCAGGTGGGATTTCCAGTGGACAGCTCGGTGTAGAGGCTTTTACTTTACAGTTGCTGTTCTCCCTTTCAAGTTGTACTTTACTTTCAGTTTGGTGTGTATACTGGCCCATTTACTTTTCCACACTTTCAGTTGTACTCCGTTTTTACTTAGTGTTTACTTTTCCGCTTACTTACTTTGTGGTGTTTGATTACTTTTCAAAGGCAATGCCTTCCCTTTTACTGGAAATTACGCCCTGGTGCTAGTCGCCATCCCCTGGCCTATGGAAGGTGGGTTTGGGGTAGTCACGGCAGGGGCCCCGAGGGCGGGTCGTGACAATCTACATTCATATCCTTGGAATCCCATAAGATATAAAATCGAAAAAATAGTATTCTATCCTCTCAAAATATTTATTCTTATCCGCAAAACCCCTCAATCATGTAGGATCAATAGAAAAATAGTTATAATGGGAATATTATGTTTTTTAAATTACTCATATTATTAATCCCTTCGAAAAAACACACATAAATAATAATATTATACATATTATATTTTCTCTTAATAATTAATTACAATACATAAAAACAATCAAAAAATTACAGAATGATCTATTACTATTTTTTACATTACTACTTATGATGCTCGGTGTTGGAATATATTTATAGAAGACGTTTTAACATAATACAATGATAGTATTTCTAAAATCATCTGATTCAGTTTTATCTACATCAATAATAGCTTTTCCATCATTCGATGATCTCAGCCTTTTAATTTTCCTATTGATTTATTTATCTTGCTCTACTATAGTAATTTATAATTTGGTGAATGTAATATATTTATAATATTCATACTACTAGATTTTTTCAAGAGTTATTACATTCTATGGTATTTTATTACCAGTAATTTAATAATTATAAACACAAATGAAAAATGAATTTTGATAAATCATTTTCATGAGAAGTGTAGTGTTATTTAAAAAATTAAAAATTAAAGTTATTACATGAATGAAAATTATGATTTTAAAATCACTACATATGAAAATATAGAATAATCAGTTAAATATCTTCTTAATTGATTCTATTTTAATTCACTTTGAGCCTTACCATTTTATTCTCATTATTCTTCTAAAAAATCTACCAACGTTATCCACATATTAATGTATGTATAAACTATAATATTTTTGTGAAAAAAATACTCATGACGTGATCAATTTATCACTTTTCTATTGGTATCCTATAGATATTGGGAAAAAAATTATTTGTGTTATTATTTATCCATTCATCATAATATAATGAAAAAAGATTTTTTCACAACGAATCATTATGATGAAAAATCATCCAACAAGACACATTTCATCTTATACTTTGGTGTGAGTTTCTTCATGTGATGTGAATATATAGAATTATAAAGGCAATTTTTAGCCATCTCAATGTATTCTAATCATCATCAACATTCAAAAAAATATTACTATTTTCTAATGGTGAAAAATTTTCTTCTTAAAAATAATTGTCATTACATATTTTGAGAATAATATTATGCATGATATTAATGTTCTTAGTCAAACAAGATTATTCAAATGTGTGTTTTTTTATGTATCCTCTGTAAATAATGTTTTAATTAGACAAAAATTGGAAATTAAATTGGTATGGTCTTTACAAACTCCCAGTTAATCTGATATATCACTAACTTAATTTGAAATAGTCTTTACAAATCATGTTTTACACATTCAAAGCTTCTTTACCACCCTACCATTTTTTTAGCCAACTACTTCTCTATTTAATCATACATAGTAAAAATTTCCATTGGTTTAATCAAACTTTCTAAAATACTTAAACCTTTATAAACATGACATTGCTAAACTTTTTATAGTGTGAAACTAAAATTTTTTTTTCTTCATTAACTTTAGTCAAACCCACCTAAAAAATCTCAAATCTAATAAAAAACATTCCAAAAATCTTAAAATAGTTTTTAATATCTCTTAACGATTCTCCTAAAATGTTTAAAATAAATTTAATACTTTCTCCACTATTATATGTTTTTTACACTTTAATCATTTTACAATGGAATAAATGATGAAGGATGAATAGGATTCTTGTGGGATTGGTTTAAACCAATTAAAATTGAATCAAATAAATAATATTAAATATACATTCTTTTTAAAATATTTTAAATACCTTTGGTTTCATTAGATGTAGGAGACACTAACATAGAAATATGGTAAAACAATTACTATTCCCTATGTTACATAAAAAATTGATGTGATATCTATTTTAATTCATGTATAATAAACAAGGAATCAAAAAATATAACAATTCTATACAAAAATATAAACAAAACTGAAATAAACTTTCTATACTGTGTATCAATCAAATACACCCTAAGGGTCCAGGAAAAGAATTATCTACAAAATTACCTCCATGTGAAAAATTATAAAAAATATAAATTCCCGCACTCCACATATCCACTAAATACCTAAAAAATTATTATCCTGAATCTAGACAACGAATAGATCATCTAAATACGCACTGATACCCTCATCTCTCTCATCCATCTTCTTTTCCTTTTTCAACATTTGTATATTTTTCCATTTGTAGGTTGCTTGAAAAATGTCTACAAGTATTTTATTTTTACATTTGTCGGGTGTGATTATAGTTTAACCTATTTAATTAAAGACCATATTACATCCGGTCTATCATATAGAAAAACATAGAAAATATGAATAAAAATTACAGAGAAAAAAATATGTTATATAAAGTTTATCAGATATTATGTCTGATGTATAAAAAATAAATGATTTTATACTCAATAAATTTTATTTTATCATTATCTAATAATACATTAAAATAATTAATATGTAATCCAAGACATCATTGAGCCACACATAGAATCCATGAATTGTAGTAATCCACTATAATAGACATGTTCTATTATTATAATTGACATCAACTATATCTTATAAGAGGTTATATACTCACTAACACACATACAAGTTAATATGTGTTTCTATAAACATATATCATTAATGGAAGCTATCTTCATATAGAGAGGAATGTTATGCGTTAATCGACTTTTGCCTCAAATAGGAGGTCACTCATTTTCTTATAGGAAGAAACATATATACATATATAATAACAATACATAAGATACAACTCATATTATCATAATAAAAAACATATATGCATTTATATACATGTTTCTCCTATATATGAGTCCTTTATCTCCTTTGAGAGGAATATATCAATTTTATATACAAAATCCCAATGTATAATCAGTAAACCTGTAACGAGCTAGAACATACAAGACACATCTCATCAACTTCACATTCAATACATCAAAATAACATGATATACAAATATAATATCACCAATGAATCATCTAAACATAATAATCATGTAAAAATTAAGACATAAAATTATAGAAATATAGTTATTACAACAAATTTTCATCTAATATTAATCTTTTATAAAATAATAGGAATATACATTTTAATGATATTATATCAATAAGTCTTCTATTTCAATATGTTAAATAATCAATGCCACACCATGATAGCCTGTAACTTTTCATAATTAAGTACAAAGATAATTAGGTAGTTTATATGATAGTTTATTTATTACTATAATATAAGGTTTTAAGTATGGGATTACATTCAATGAATAATGCCATAATAGTCCATATGTAATGATTTTTAAAAATTTATCATATAAAAAACATTTAACATAAATTTTTATAGTAAAATCCATTTTTTTCATCTTTCACTCTACGTTATTCCTCAACTATAACAACACTACAATAGTGTGAGACAAATATAACTGATAACCAACCTAATACCATCCATAAATTAATCCTTATTCTAAAAAATAATGATATAGCAAAACATAAAATTGAGGAAACCTAATATAGGCCAAAAATAATGTTTGGTTACTTTTATTATTTGAAACCACCAATATAACATTGATAAAAGTTAAATTTACTTAATATCAAATAATAAAACCTCTTTCTTCCACATAGAGGAATGAACATTCAAAAAGGTTATTAAATCTTGTCCCTAAAATAATATGGAGGATTTAAAATACATGGAAACACAACTAAATAAGTAAAAAATCATAGGATAATAGATGAAATTTATTAACTTTAATACTAAAATACTTCCACGGTTACTATGATATAAGTTTATTTTAAGAATTAATCATTTGTCGAATAAGATGGATTGGAAGTGGAGGTGGCACTCCCAATTAAGGATACCATAGGAACTAAGTATGAAAAATGATTTACTTAAATCGAGAGGATTATATTTATGGTTGAAATAAAAAAAATAACCCACAAAAAATCCCACCCAATAGCCTACTGGGCAACTCATTTGGGTCCACCAGGTACCCAATGGCCTTGTAATGTCTCTACAACCACTAGAGATCTACTGGGAACCTAATACCTACCCATAATGTAGTCTGTGTTACTCTATCTTCCATGTAACTTATCTTTTGACTATTCTTAGTTTATACAAACTGTTAAAATTTCCCAAAACATAAAAAGATATCCAAAATAAATGGTGAAGGAAAAATTAAGAGAGAATTCCATCCCAAAATGATGATGGTATTTATATCCTCTCCACCATCAAATTCTCACACATACGATATTTTAGTTGGCTACCTACGAAAATAATCATGTCCATTGAATTGGTAGTTTGGATTCATGTTCCTATGTATGATAACATTAATAATCATGATACCATCATACCCATACTAAGGAAATTAAATTTCCTTTCAATTTATTAAGAATTAAATGAATCATACTAATAAATTATTCTATAGATTTTTCATTTTTATCTAATTCTATGTTATCATACCAATCTCTATAAGAAGGGTTGAAAATTGCATTCTTAGTTTTCATTCATATAAAAAATTATTCATTTCACTGAAACGAGGAGGTCACACCATCCATTATTTAATATCCATGACATGCTCTAGTATTGTGAATGATATAATTATACGATGTGAGATATTGGCTCTATTTCTTATTCATTGATTACCTAATAAATTAGAGACTCATTAAAATATATGATTACCTACCTGGAATAATAAGGATTACTTCCTAGAACAAGAATAATAAATAATGATGGTTTTCATACTGATCATCCACTTATGGATAAAATTTTCCCATTACATAGTGTCCTGAACTATTTAGGAACAATTAATGATGTTTCTCTAATATATTCCAAAAATAATGGATAATTAGGTTATCATCCGTAGATTACAATAGAAGTGGTAATCTAGATAGATTCATGTTATCATCTATTAAAATAAATATATATAATTTGTAAATAATACTCTCTATATCCACCAATGTCAATGATATAAGTTCAAAAAATATATTCAAATATATATATATATATCCCTTTTATTGAAAATACATTTAATGGTGGAAAACATTAATCAACATCACTTGTCATAAAATACATTTTACAATCCTTTCCAAAATTAATATGTGAACCTTAGGTTCCATTCAAACATGATACAAGTTAGAACTCTATAATGCTCCATGATATCAATATCTAAAGCATCCCCAAGTCATCAAATGATTATGACTTCTATATAGGTAATAAAATATTGGTCTTGGTTAGTAATACCATTACTATATATACTATAACCTAATCCTTATAAGTGTATTGTCAGATCATTACAAAATCCATAGAAGTTCCATAAAATTTTCATATAGTTATAGGATGTTATCAAATATCTCATACTTGTATTTAATGTGCTAACATAAATTTCTGAAAAATAATACTTTGAGAAAAAAATAATATAATATCTTTCTTAATGAAAGAGAAACAATATTTTTTATGAATTTTATGGTCCATCTTGGAAATACCAGGTTGTAAATTCCAATTAAATGATTGATATTTTTTATTAACTCTTCTTAAATATGGGTAGAAACTAAAAATATTCAATGGTCATATTTGGAAGTTCTAGAATCTTATGATAATCCCGATATGATTCCCCACCATCAAGTCTCTCACAAATGATGATACAATCCTTGTTGGATATATAAGAATCCATTACCTATTCCTCAACTAATCATTTAATATCATTGGGGTATAAATACAACCCATCCCAATTTTCATTGATAACTTGGTGGAAGTTATTTAGAACAAACTTGAGGCACCATTTATCAATGAATTATCACACCTTCTGAGGTGATAATTATTACTCGAGGTGTTAGATATAATATTTCCCTAACCAAGAGTTTAGAGAATATCTAAATCAAATTATTTTAAATATTAAACAAAATAATTCAACCATCAGTTCAACTTTCATTGAGAAAATACTAATTTTTGGATCTAATGATCGATGTATACTAAAAACTAATTTCCAAGTAAAAAATGCGTGCAAAAATTTTGAGCATGAACTATAAAACTATCCTCTCAATTATGGTTTGGGTAAATCCTTTCATGTGTTCATATAATTATAGAAAAATAGGTTATAACATAAAGGTCATATATCAGTACATATCCGAGGACTACCGATGAGGAATCTGAGTAAACCTAAAAACCATTTCCAAAATCTATAATAATTAGGATATGTATTATTTTAATCAACTTATTTAACTCTTTAAAATTTATGTCAAAAATCCATGACCAAAATAATACCTCACCATTATCAGTTAAAGTTTTCATAGGATCTTTTATGTAGTAAAAGTCTTAATTGATGTGGTGATAGTTCTCAAAAAAATCCTAAGAAACTTAAAACCATGATGATATTATTTTTTACTACCCAAGAATTTTATACATATACTTTTTTAGGTTCAATATAAATTCAACATTAGAACATGAAATGACCCAATATTTTAAATTCCTAAATCCATAATAAATATATAGAAGGATTCAGATAATTATTATACTCACTAACTGTACGTAGAAAAACTAAAATATTTATTCTAAAATATTTTGGAGTTGATTAATATACAATGATATCACCCATGAAGTTTATGATAAAATATACTAAAAAAAAATATTAAAAATAATACTCATTAGATCCATGAAAACCATGTGGCATTAGTTAATTTTAATGACATAACGAAACATTCAAAATTACGAAACTGATTTTTGGGAGCTATCTCAAGAATGTATTCTAGAATAATATGGATTTCATGGAACACTAATCTAAAATCACTCATAAAAACACCATTTTAACTAAATTTAATTGGTTAAACAAATATTTAATTTGAGGAAATGGCTATTAGTTCTTGATTTGTAACTTATTCATATTTTTATATCCAATACAATGGTTTAGACTCTCCTTTTTATCTCTCTAAAAGGAAAAAGTGAACCCTGTAGATAGTTACTATGTTTTATAAAATCCTTTTATCCCCACTCCTAATGATGAGTTTTCAATTATCTCTCATATATTAGTTCTATATGGTTGGGATGTATAAAAAATATCTAAGACAGAAGAAATAGCTTGATAAAAAACTCCACCTCACATTTTGGAGGAATTCCATTAAATTATTAGAAAAATAATCAAGAAACAATATTACAACATGAGGTAATGGTTCAGGAATCATTGTTTTGACTACAAAGTGATCTAAAAATTCAATTTTAGGGGTTACCTCCCCAAATTTCTCCTAATCCCACCATGCATGTCTTAAATGACAATCTGATTCACCAAAACGATTATATTGAGTCCCATATGGAGAAATGAAATATTATAAACCCTAATTTAAATTAATAATATATATGAATTGAGTAAATTAATCTATACAAAAATGATATCAATTTTATTCATATCATAGGTAAGAAAGTCCCTTATGTGTTACAAGGATCCCCCATAAGTGGAGAATGACAATATTCTTAACCCTTTTTATTCATTAACATAGTAGGGTAATAATTCTTCTATTACACAACGATTATTCCATTTATAATACCAAGTGATGTACCATATTATTTAAAATAATTGAATAGAGATATTATATATCAAATAAATTGTATATTATAGTAGTAGATAGAACAACAATAACTATCACAATTGAAATACCTTCACCAATGTGGATCATCGACTATAGAGTTGCAAAAAAAAATTAAATGAATCATCCTTATGATATTATGGTTATGGACCATTCCCCTATAGAGTTTCCAATATAGATTAATCTACATAAATTTCTTAGTTTCATTCCTAGATAAATAACAGTGTAGTCATTTCACCGTATAATATTACCCCACGGGTCACATCATGATGGTTTTGAATCATTAGAGGATGCTAACCAACACTCCTAGATGGCATATATCGATCAAACTTTTGATGATGACTATTCATAATATAATGACAGAATTTATATTGATTTCATAGATATTTGGATATAGTATTTCTTACACATCCACATTGAATGAATCAAGTATAAAAACAGTTAGATCTAGTGGAATAAACTACCACCTTTACCTCCATAAGAGGATCCACATCAACTCAATTTTTTCTAGAACTGCTATCATATAATAGTAGAGAAACATGACCAGATAGTCCAAATAGAACCAATATCAGTTATAATTTACTTCTTCACCGAATCATACATTGGTGTGAGATTAAACATCATCACTTCGGTTTTCAAGTGTTCCCTTAGTCCTATATCAAATAATATGGCTTTGGATTGATAATTAATTCTTATGTATGGAGTGATGTGAAAATGGTTAGTGAGTTTATATGTTCTTCCATCATATAAATTTACCCTTATTTCACATATGTAAAATCTCAAGAATTTAAATACTATAAGGTGTCTAGATATAGATACATAAAGAATAACTCTTGGAAACCCTTACAATCTGCTCACTAACCCTTATCCACCTCAACCATGAAGTCCCACCAATGACAACAAACACCTTCCAACAATGTAGTTTCTAGATATTCCCATGGTATATCTAAAGTCACAATCATCTCAAATATATGGTGAATAAAATTAACTCAATTATCTACCTCCAAAGAGGTGGAATCACCAAAAAAGATAAGATGGTTAGAGAACTAGAAATTTCGTT
Organism: Viscum album; assembly: GCA_963277665.1. Lineage (NCBI taxonomy): Eukaryota > Viridiplantae > Streptophyta > Magnoliopsida > Santalales > Viscaceae > Viscum > Viscum album. The sequence continues at coordinate 473,221,611 of OY728132.1, forward strand.
TAACCTTATTAGTTGACGGATCTCATTAATGTGATATATGAAATACTGCATCAAGCTATTAAGATAGACCCTTGTGAAATTAATCATCAATGAGAGGCTTAATAGGTGGATTATACACTCCAAATATGTATTAGATATTAAAAAGGGGTTGATGCATCAACATGATCAATAATAATGAAGAAAATGTCAATATATCTACTTTCATGAAATGATATTATTTTCACTTATATTATCATTGTGCTAATCATATTGTGACACATTCTCTTATCGTACATGCTTTTATTTCAGTCAACAATTTCATATTTAAAAATATTTCTATTTAAAAAATATTGGAAATTAAATTAATATGATAAATATGTAAATTAAAAAAAATCTCTAGGATAAGTGAATAAATTAAATGAATTATACTAAACCATGAATCTCTAATAAATAATTAAATAAAACTTATTTTTTTATTAGTGAGGTTTTTTTCAATATTAACATCCAAATGATTCTAAAATAAATTTAAAAAACAAAGTTAAAAACAATATTTGACATTTCACCCTACTTATGCCAATATAGATATTTATATTCGTGATGTTGAAAATAATTGAAGATGGTTATTTCAAGGATAAATTTATAATAGAACATATATTACCCCTTATATCTCAATAATTCTTCATAATTATATTGGACATACATATTTGTGATTTACTTCTTGAGTCTTCAAAATATTACCTCTTGACTATTCTCAATATTATACCTAAGGAACCATAAGTTGTTTTAATATCATTTTGTATAAACCTAACATGGAATCGTAAACATATTTTAGGTAGATCACCATTATACCTCAAGCAAACCACTTACTTTTTAAAGGATTATTTTGATAATGAATGATAAATGATATAAAATTGGATGACGGTTACCCTCATTGGGAAGGGAATATTTCAAAAATAATGAATATAGGGTGTAACCAAAATACCTTCAGGACACATGGTTTCATTAAACCTTTTATAAATTATCTTAGAAATCATTTTGTAGAATTTATTTTTCACTTTTTTCACTAGAAAAAACATGATGTAATATCTACAAAAACATCAATGTGAAATATTCTAAGATCCAAAACATACAAAAAGTTTATTTATTACTAATTTGTGTCATAATTCCATCCTTTCAAGGGTTAATTTAAATTAAAAATATGTTTCCCAATGAAGATGTATAAATCCTAACCGAGAACATTCAATTTTACTTCTTATTACACCACCTTTCAATATATGGTATCCACAATAAATTATTCAATTAAATATATTTAGTATACGTAAATTTTTTATTATTTTTTATCAATCATCTTCAACCCCCTTTCTATCAAATTAGAAATGATTGTATCACCTGTGTGTAAGTATGTACAACCCCCTCAGTGTAGCAATATGATTAATTTTACATCACTATCGTTCATGGTTTGTTATTATGATGTAATTAATTATTATATATTAAATTTAAGAAAGAATTATTCTTTTTGAATTTTAATATCTTATCAAACTTATAATATTTTCATTATTTAAAATATGATAATGTCGCTCAATCGTATGTGTGGACTACCAACTCAACACATAGATGTGAATCATTTTTACTCACTTTAATGTATGAATAATTATCACAGTTAATGTGATGTATAAATAAGATACTTATGTAATTATTAACATTCCATAGATAATGAAACCATGACCAAGTTGTGTATATTTAACCATCAGACTAAAACATGCATGAAATATGGACATATTTTCTCACGGATGATAACTATAATGAATAATTTTCTATTAAAATGATAATTAAATATTATAAAAGAAGTATGAATAGTGATTAATTTATAGATATAGTTTAATAAAATAATTATAATAAATCTATATTTATTTTATAGTATATTTGAACAGTAATGAACAATGATTAAACATGAGGTAAGTGGTTATATTATAATCACATTTCTTTTCAAAATTATCTATTACAAATTTCCATTGAGAAAAATAAAATGGATCTTAACCATTAAACCCATATATTTTATATTCATCAATTTCATTCTATATTTTTCATGTATTAGTACCATTTTCAACTTTTTGGTACATAAAATGATTGATGACATTTTTAAAATAAAATATGCCATTTTTTAATCTATGGTCGCTGTAATTTTTAGTCAATATCCATACTCTTAAAATTTATTTTATAAAATTAATAAATATACCTGAAATTTCATAGAATATTAATTTTTATTACATTTCAGATTATTTAATGGGAGTTAAAAAATTAAACTTTTTAAAATAATATTGTTTCTAAATAATAATTTTTTAATTTCTTATAATGATGTGAAAGGAATGGTTTATATTAATGTATACCACATGAATTGATTTTGTGGTCGTCATGACCATTATTTGGTTTGGAAGATCCATTACGTGTGTTTGTTGTTATTTTAAAATATTTTTATTTTTTAAAAATTATTTAATGTTTTAATTGAAAACTTTTAAAAATATATTGATATTTTACCATGTATCCAAAAAAGGGAACGAATGATCCTTAAATGGTATTTTTTTCCAACATAGACATAATTTAATTATTGTAATGATTTACTGGGGATATGATCACATTATACCATGTAATTTATTTATCATTATTTTCAATAATGATGATAATTTCAATTTGATTTGGTGAAACTCATTTCATTCCAATGGGATAAATAAATTTTGATGTAACATTTATAATACATTTTCCTTTCTATGGTTATTTTATGTTGAAACTGTGAATTTTTTATGAAACTAGTTTCTTTTACGAGGGTTATGATATGATGATGTGATAATAATATAAATGTTTTATGATATTATGGAACACATATATATGATTTTAATTATGGGGTGGGTGGTTCTGGAATTATATATCCCTCTAATTCATTGGGTAATGTTTTATATGTCATGAGATAATAAGGACTGAAAATGGTAGTGAACCCATTTCATAAAAAGAATATATAACCTATGATACTCTTTAATGTTAACCATGAAAAAAATAAATGATTTAATATTTAGAGAAACCCAATCCACTATGGTATCTTTTCATGTGATCCTTGATAAGGTAATTTATTTTCTTCACCTATATGTATTCCACAAACTCAAATATTATGACTATGATATGATCTCATATAACATTATTTATTATTAGTGATTATTCACACTTATGAATTAGATATTTTGTTTTAAAAAAACATATAACATGACTTATGGTTAATTATTGTTGACTACTTACGTATGATTATGGTAATTTATTTTCATGTTATCAAACCATTATTTTTATCTTAATGCCAATTATGATCGTTTATTGATATCTCATATTTTTACAGTTACTGAACATCATTGTTGGCCATTTCTTATGTTTCATTTCTATAGTTTGTGATGAAAGGATTTAAATAGGGTATGAATAATAGGTATTGATGTGAGAAGATAATTGGGGGTAATATATAAGATATTTTATAAAATAAGATGATTTATGTATCAAGTATATAATATCACTAAACCATTATGGTTTTAAGGAATGTTTTTTATGATATGTATTGAATATTCGTATTATATAATGTATTATATATGTATGGAGATGTTTTTTCATAGTAATTATGAAATTATTTTATTTCATAATCAATAATTCAATTAACAATATGAAAAAAATAAAGAGCTAATCTTGGGAAAAATTGAGAGATCTAGTGCCAAACTAATGATCTATTGAAGGAATTTTATTTGAGGGAAAAAATGAGTCCATTATCTATTTTGGTGGTCATTGTGCCAAAAACATTATTCAGTACAGTAAATGTGGATGAAATTTTTCACTATAAACAAAATAATTATACAATATCACTATCACATTAAATAAATTAATTACATGATTAATGAGATTCAATGTGAATTTTTTTGAAAAAAACTGATCATAAAAGTGGGTATAATTTACATTATGGAAAGGAGGAGATGAATGGAATACTAATTTTAAAAATATGTTTGATATGTATGAGTGGTTGGTTATAGTATTTTTTTTAACTAAAGTGTACTGAATTATGCCCTTCGTTAAATCATTGGAAAATTCAATGATTCCTATTTTGATATAATTTTGGTATATAGAAGAACCATGGATCACCATGTTTAGCCCCTGTGTTTAGTGTGAGAAAATCTTAATGAAAAAAATTATTCAACTCTTTAAAAATTCTAATATTATTTATATATTCTATCTTTCATGGTTTTTCTTTAAGGGATATTGTTATTTTTAAAAATGTATAAAAGTACATATCAATTTAATATTGGTCAATGAAAAATTGAGCAATATGATTTTGTAGGTATAATAGAATAGAATGATTCTATAGGTTTTAAAGGATTTTCCATCAAATACTATGGTTTTTATTTAACATCCTATGAAAAAAATGTGGTTTTCACATGTGTTGAGAAACAAGAAAGGGTATTTATAACTCTAACAAAACTAATTATAGTTATCATCCGTGAGAAAATATGTCTATATTTCATGCATGTTTTAGTCTTATGGTTAAATATACACAACTTGGTCATAGTTTCATAATATATGGAATGTTAATAATTACATAAGTATCTTATTTATACATCTCATTAACTGTGATAATTATTCATACATTAAAGTGAGTAAAAATGAGTCACATCTACGTGTTGAGTTGGTAGTCCACACATACGACTGAGCGACATTATCATATTTTAAGGAATGAAAATATTGGAAGATTGATAAGATATTAAAATTCAAAAAGAATAATTTTTTCATAAATTTAACATATAAAAATTAGTTACATCATAATAACAAACCATGAACGATAGTGATGTAAAATGAATCATATTTCTACACTGAGGGGGTCGTATATACGTACACAGAGGTGATAAAATCATTTCTCATTTTATAGAAAGGAGGTTGAAGACAGTTGATAAAAAATAATAAAAAAGTTATGTATACTAAATATATTTAATTGAATAATTTATTGTGGATACCATATATTGATAGGTGGTATAAGAAGAAGTAAAATTGAATGTAATCAGTTAATAGTCATACATCTTCATTGGGAAAACATATTTTTAATTTATATTATCCCTTTAAAGGATGGTATTATGATACAAATTAGTAATAAAGGATGTAAGGGGTGATGTTATTAAGGTATTAGAGTAAGTATTGTTTGAAATAGATATCTCTTGATGTGTGATGAATAGAGGATATGTTCTATCAATTTATAAGCAAGGGATATAACACACATGGAATTTTTCAAATGATAATAATATAATAAAGTCAAAATAATGTTCTGGTGATATAAAATTAAAAATAATGTAATATAAATGGATAATTTGTAAATAAATTCAACTAAAAATAATAAATTGAGTGTTTTTTGAAATTTTATTCTTTATATAGTAGGTCAAACCCTAGTACTCCCATTTTAACCTTAACAATAAAAACACATTTCTAATATTTTTACAATTAATTTTGAATAAAATGAAGCATGAATTACAATATTATACAAATTTTAATTTTTAAAAATATTTATACCATTTTAAATTTTTTAATTTGAATAATTGGCAGAAATTCAATTCAAATTAATCCTTAAAAACAAAAAAATCATTTTTAGAAAAATAAATTTTAAACATTAAACCGAGTTTATCATCATAGATGTATATGTAAGAACAATTAAAGGAATTTTATAATATTTTCGTGAACATCAAATATTATATTTTAGTTTAATCTATTATGAAAAAAATATAGTATGTGCATGAAAATAGTTTTTTACAAAAACAACTCTATTTTACCATCATGTTAATTTAATTTCATTTGAAACCAATTGATAACAAATCAATTACATTTATACATTGAAAAAAAAAATTAATATATTTAACACTATTTATATCTTCAAATAAAAATAATAGGTAATAACTATCCCATTAAATAATAATATTTTAACATTATATCATAGTTCGTTTTATATAGTTGTTGCATGTAAAAAATGTATTAATGAAAATAAATGTATAAAGTGAAATATATCATAAAATATATGAGTGTTAAATTATATCCCATTACAATAATTTAACAATTTAAATTCCATTAGTGGGATATAAACAATTGGGAATACTTCTACCAAATCACATCATCAGGTTTCTATAACATCTTCAAATGTATTGTTTTACTAAAAAACATTAAACATGTTTGTGGTCGGGTTCCACTTCATATTCTAAATTTTATAAAGATTATTCATTATTTGTTAATTATAAGAGATATACTATTGTAATGGTATGAACTATGATTTTAGTGAATGATAAGGATAATTTATGTACCTCCACTTGATAGATACATGGATCAAATCATTAATTTTAGAGATATTTAGTGGATTTTTAAAGTGCTAAATTTTTTCCCAATAAAATCAATATCTTATAAGGGAAATATATATATATATATATGGGGTTTAATTTTTTATTATTTCCAAATCTTATAACCATTTTCATGTAAAAATTAATTGGAATTATTTCTATCTAATATTAAACTCCAGATCACACTGGTCATTGTTTTAAAACTTTTATATCGACTCTAAGATTCCCTAATATGATGTTGATTATATCTAACACATTATTCAATTTACATTAGTAGATCAGGTATCAATAGATTTTGTTCTAAAAATTTATCATAGTTCATTGTATTCCTTCAATACCTTCCATTGAGGGATTTATAATTATCCATATGAATGCTTGAGTGAAACCTAATATTATAATAATATTCAGAAAAAAAAAGATACGTGTTGAACCAAAAAAATTAATATCCATAGAAAATTATCTCAATATATATTTTGTGGTTGGAATGATATAATAAAATTGATCAACTATCTAGGGATGGAATTGAATACTTAACCTTAACTGAATATGCAAAGCCATCTGATGAATTATCTTGAAATTTTAGGTAATCCCCACATCACAAAAATATACAATTGAGAGTGGTACATTGTGAATTTAGTCATCTTAATTAATATATATCCAAGAAAGTTGATTAATTGAAAAATATTATTTTATTTAAATGAGATGTGACGACTTTATAATGATATTTACTACTACCAAAATTACATTATTCCCTTGAGATTTTTTAGGGAGTTTGATGACAAAATCCACGGTAATTTTTTCCCTTTTACATTTTTGTTTGTGTAAAGGTTGTAACAACCCCTTAAATGACTATATATAATACTTATCATGAATATATATTAGGAATTTATATACATACATAGAAATATAATTTTTATGTTATCCCATAAAAATTATTCTTTATATTTCTATACATATTTATATAATCAGGATGAATATAGATTAATGAACTATGTGTTTTAGGAAAATTTCCTTGTTTAATTAATTTATTTATAGGATAAATAATTTTTTCTAATAATTATAATTCCATCATAATAATTATTTACATTCGTATCATTTCTCACTTTCTTATGAAATTACACACCAACCTTCTATAGCTAGTCAAGAATCACATTGATGGATAATTTAAAATTCATCTGAGAAAGTTACATTTCATAAAATTTCATCATTATTTTAAGAACAATAATTTATAAATCTATTAATATTTGATATATTTAAATCATCATCATTGGAAAAATAACATGGACTTTCTCATTTAGATAAAAACCCACATTTTCACCTTCCCATGTTGTAGTGTATTATGTAATCTTAATCCAATAACAACCATGACCATCTCATTTAGAACATATTCAACTATTTATATGTGAATATATACATCATGATTTTATGATCTATTTAAATATCCCATAATTCACCATAAATTAAATTCTAATATATTTTTAGTGGAAAAAAAACTACTAATGACTCAATATCCTGAGTTAGGTAATTTTTACAAATAATTTTCAATTATAGAAAGGCTTAAGCTATCACTATGTCATTATTAATGATGGTGCATCAATATAAATTATTCAATGGATAATTAATTCATAAAAATTCATCTTTATAAAAGGATAGTACAATTAAAGGTTTTCTAGAAAATATTCTTTTCACATCAATGAAATTTATCTCACATTCTACTCTCTAAAAGAATATGGATCCCTTTAAATCTAACTTGGTAATTGAAATAGATACCCCTAAGAAATAACTCAAAAAATTTTGATGATATATTTCTATTCCACGAAATCTAGGAATATATGTTACATTGGTTGGTCTATGACATTTTTTATAAATTATTTTTTTTAAAGTATCCACATATATACACTCACTTAGCATTATGTGAACTATAAATGAAAAATTTTATTACCAAAATTAACAGATGGTAAATTTATCATAAAAATAATATTTCTTTGGGTTTTCCAAAAAAACCATAAATTATAATCATACCCTTCCTTTATCATTGAATATATATGAATATTATATCAAAATACTACAAAAAATTGATAATTGTAATATGTAGAGGCACTATTAGTTATATATTAATATATTTGGGGAATTTGTTAATTCAATTGACTTCACTAAAAATTTATAATGAATATACATTATATATAATGTTGTCTTGGAAATATTCTTATTCTAATCCCTAAATTGATGATATCTATAATGACGATCTATTTTGAAAATGTATTGATATCTGCATAGTTTATTAATCAAGTCATCAATACAGGGTAGTGGATACTTGTTCTTGATTTTGACCTTATTAATATATCAAGAATAAGGGAAAAGATGCATTGATCCATCATTATTATTAATAAAAATAATAGATCAACCCCATAGAGAATAAGTTGTGCATATGAATCCCTTTTCAAAATTCAACTAGTTTTTCTTCTCATATTCTTGGAAATCAATTAATTTTGTTCTATATAGAGCCATTGAAATATGGGTAGTACAAGTTGTTAATAAGATTAAAAACTCAACATCACAATTCATTGGAGATTAGAAAATTCATTAGGAAGTAAATCAGAGTAGTCGTTAAAAATAATAATATCTTAAATGTTGTGTTTCTCCAAACTATTAGAAAACAATATTCATAATAAATAGGTTGAAATACACATATATTACAAGTATTGTACATTGTAATTTCTTATTAATATATGTTTCAAAATATTATTATATCATGATTTGGAATATCTAATGTGACTTCCATTCCTTAAATATTGATATGGAACCAACATAAAGAGAGAACATCCATGCCGAATATCACATCAAATTCAACTAGTGGGAGAATAACAATATTTTTTGAAAGTAAACTACAAAAAAAAATTATTGGATTTGAGCTACAAACATACGAAGTGATTTGTATACCAATAAAAGTTTTATTTCTAATTCAGTATTTAGTGATTGAGATGGTGATATTAAACCTTTAGAAAAGTATTTAGATATAAAAGAGTGGGTAGACCCATAATCAATTAAGACATTTTCATTTCTAGAGTGGATGTTAGGTATAACCTTCACCAGTTCATGATATTAAATATCATTATAAGTTGTTATCTCATGATATTTCCTTATATTTTTAGTCTTTATAGGATGAAATCATTGATTATTATCATCAACCCTTAGATTCATGAAATGATCAGAATAATGTACATACTTATTCAACTTATAGAAGTGGATTAAGTTTGGAAAATTTGGCTGATATATTTCATCATTAATTTCACTGACTAACCTCTTCACAACACATTGACTATAACAGTGTCGAACCTATACTCCCAGATCTAGTGTAATAATATTATCCTTAAATTTATGGATTTATTTTCGATAAAAGTGACCCTATTTTTGAATAAAAAACAAACTACATAAAATATAAATATTATATCACAAACATACCCAAAGACCATTTATATATTGATTTTTTTATAATTATTAAAAAATAATACATTATAATACCAATGACTTCAAGTGATAATTGTATCTTACCATACCAATACTTTATTATTTAAAAAATAATCCTTCAATATCTCCCATGAAACTATTAATGCATGAAATAATTCCAGAAATAAATCATTTAACATTATTCTTCGCAACGTTGGGATAATTAAACATAATAAGTGTGTGATCAAATTCTTAGTAAGAGTTATAAAAATCAATTACAATTTGAAGTCATCAGTATGAATAAAAAAGATAATAATAATATAATGACATAATCAATTTTGAAATGATTAAAAATTTATTTTATACCCATCAAAACACAAATTAGTAAACATGTGACATTTTAGAAATATTTCACAAATTCAAGGGTCATAAGAATCAGTAATAATGACTTATGTGATTCCAATATTCATCAAGGAACAATTATAAATTCATAGAAAGTAAAATAAAATGCATTAGTACATTGATAAATTATATTCATAAACTGTGTTCACTCAATTAGAAATAATGAGAACCATGTTAAATCGATAGTAGAAACATTTCTGGATAACTCCCTCCCTCCATTGATGACAAGGAACACTACCCAATTCATTTGAGAGCTATTTTGGGATCATACATAATATAAGATATATCTACCTCACCCATAACATTTGATGTATATGGATCACCCATCATAATAATTAATTCGCATGTATCATTCATGAAGAAACATTAATATGGTTTTACATTTTAATATACCACCATTTAAAAAACCATAATTCATTTATAGCATTGTTAACATGTTGAAAAGAAAAGGGTTTCACAATAATGTGTTTAAAAATAATTATAAACAATTAAGATAAAAGTGGTTTATGGTATCCAAAAATAATATCACCAGTAATGAATTATAATCATTAATGATGTTTATATTAATGAATATACCTTTCAAATAACATTTAAAAAATTTCATTGAAAATAAGGTAAAATAACCTTTTCTATTGATGATATTTTATAAATGATTCTAGAATATTGGGAAAAATATTTAATTCAAAAAAACTTTATAAAAATGTAATGGAATCAAAAATCTAAATAATTCCCACAAGGGTAATGAAATATATTAATTCCATATACAATAAAAGGAAGCATTCCCATCATACTTTTGTAAAAGTAAAAATTGACTTACTGGGAAATTATTTAGAATGATTATTTTTATAAATTTTTTAAAATATTTAAAGGAAGTGAAAATTATTTTTTAAAAACTATTTAATCTGTAGGTAATAACTTTCATAAAGAAATATTTAAGATTACATAAATATAATATAATGTTTATTGACGAAAAAAATAAGTTTTTATTTTTTTAATATCATTTTATTAATAATATTATATAAAAAAGAGAAAAAAAGAGTTTAAAAATAAAAAATGGAAAATAATATATATTTTGTTAAAAAAAATTGAGATAATATATTTTCCCTAAATGGTACCATGAACATAAAAATTATGAAATTAAATGAGATTTTAACAAAAACCCATTACAGATTTGGTAAATATTTGTAAAAAAATAATTGAAATAAATATAAATATATAGATATTTAATTACCGTGACTTCAATGAATTAATATGTCAAAATTAATTCATGTGGTTGTAATTAAACCATATAATGAAATCATGGTGCACAAGATGGAATATGTCTCATGAAAATGGGATTGAGACAAAGAAAAACATTGAAAATCCTAACTTTTGATGTGATAAGTAATCCATGAAGAAAATAATGTTCACATACTAAAATCCACATATATTTTTTAAATATATAATAAAATAATGCATACATCAATTCACACATAATCGTGGCATAAAAATATTAATAATCATGTGTTATAACATAATGAGAAGAAATCGAGTTAAGAAATCCATTAAAAATATCATATCATTAAAATAAGAATTCATCAAGGAAATGATTATCTATAACAAATTTAAATCCAAATAAACAAAAATTTTAATAGAAAATATAATAATAATATATCATTTCAATTATAATCATGTAATAAAATATATAATTAATAATTCATATAACCCAATGAAAATAAATTGAGTTATGAAATCCTTTACCACATTGGTAACATATAAATAAAAATACATTCGATGAAAAAACATGAAATCAATTAAATTTTAAAAAATATGAATTACTAATGATAGAAATTTTAAATTGTTAGTATATAATGTTTATAAAAAAAATTAGTTTTATCAAACGAAATCATTACACAATAAAGAGAAATTGGGATGAAATCCCTTACATCGAGCCTAGAATTTCCCTATAATTCATTTAACTCATATATAATAAACAAATAGAAATTATATAATTATATAATATCATTTAAAAGGTTTATTAATTTATAAATATATATTTTTTTTAATTTATTTCTATAAAATATTTAATATCATTATTTTTATGTTCAAATTATAATGTTTGTTGATATTTCGATCATAGTTGAACAACTACATTGGTATGATGACCATGGTCAATTGGAAGTTTATAGGTCATATAAAAAATAATAATCAATAAATTATTATATTTTTTATCAATTAATTATAATTATTGATTCATCCTTTAATGGTGTACATCAAATAGGAATCACATCACTTCGTGGTGGTGGTAATCTACATCTACACAGAAATTACATTATCATTTTCCAAGGGATTGAATAGTAAGAAAATAAATGATTTGTTATACTTTATTAAACATTAAATTTGTCATTAAAATTATATATATATATATATATAATAAATGATCACAACCATCTAAGAGAGGTGGTTATGAAAGTTGAATTACATCAGTTTTTTAGACGATAGTCCACTCTACACATGGATAATGGTTTTATTTCCCATTAGATGAAGAAGGATATGTAATAATGGTAATAAATGAACATAATAAAATATACATTTATTTTGTATTATTATTTTTATTATATAAAAATTATCATATGGTCTTTGAATGAGGTATAATAATAAATAAAAATAAAATATATTTTTAAAATCTATAAATCTTCTTAAAAGAATCTCCATTTCATTAAACCTTAATCCATCTATGGTTGGAAGTATACAAAAAATAATACCTCTAGGAAGTGGGTAAGAATTTTGTTAAGGTATTTGGGAAAATATATTCTGAAATAAATGTTTCTATAAGTGTGTATAATAGAGGATATGGTGTGTACTTCAATAATTGATGTGAGGGGCACTTTAGGATTTTCTTAATATATTAAATTAATATAAAAAATATCTATGTAAAATATCAATGAAATAGATATAATTATAATATTGTATGATTATAATTTTAATTAATCTCATATAATAACATTTGAACAAGTAAAGGTGTTTTTGTATCCTTTATCTATTAGTTTTATCCCATGGTAATTATTTTGTTGATTACAAAGATATCAATGTTTTTACTCTATAAGAGTTGAGAAAGATACTATAAAAGTAAAAATGTCCCAAAAGTGGAGGATGGTTGATATATTAGACCAAATACCAATATATTTTTATGAATATAAAATTTTTATAAATTTAAAATCATTAAATTACATAATATTTTACATAATATACTATTAATGTTATTTTTAGGACTTTTCATATATTTTGAATTTAATGAAATCATGATAGTAATGAAGTTAGAATATAAAAACATAAAAAATCAATAACAATTAATATATATCTATTAAATTATTTTAACATAATAATTAATCCAAATTATATTACTTTTAACACGTTTTCAATATTTTACTTAGATTTCTCTACTACTTTCACATGCAATGGATTACTCTTGCGTAAGTAATTATGTTAATTAATTTACAATTAAGGATTAAAAATAAATTATCATGAAAAAATCATTATTATTTAATTTCAATATCTATAACATAATAAAACAAATATATAATCCATTTTAGAAATATTATAGGTATTAAAATAATGAATGTTTCATTTTTTATTATTTATTTAAAATCATATTATGGTAGTTATAAAATGAAAGTAATAAGAAATTGAAATATTTATATCCTCTTATGTTAATGGTTAATTAAAACATAAAATAATATAAATAAATGTTTTATAAATATTTATAGTCCTTGTCACATTATTTTAACCATAATTACCCTCTTTACCCATACTGAGGGGACAATTAATTACAATAGTTACAATTCACATTGAAACAATTTTAAGGTGCCTATCTAACAAAATTTAAATTAAACATTTTAATGATGGAATCCATTTTTGAGGATTAAATTTTTATATGTGTTTAAAATAAGTTTTAATATAAATTTATAAAACACAATAAATTATAGTTTTTAGAAATATTTTTTTTAAGACAAAAAAAAAATATTCTTCCAAATTCAAGTATTAAAATGAATAAAATTAAATTAATTACATTATATATAATTAAATTATAATTATATTGGTATAATTTAATATTTATATCATAATAATTATGTTTATTGAAAATATATGACAGTTAAAAAAATCTATATTTTTAACTATTCACTAAAAATTAAATATGATCATAAAAATAAAAAAATTTGGATATTAGATAAATTATTTATGTTTATCTAAAATATTATATCCCTTTTATCATAATAAAAATACAAATCAAGAATAAATTATGTATAATAGTATCTTAATAAAATTTAAAAACTATTTTTGATGAAAACATATTTTTGAATCATAAAATGACTTTACTTAAAATTGATTTCATATTTCCAAAGAATTAATAAATCCATTTGTGATGAATAATACCATTACATTTTAATATATTATTCCCCTAATCTTACTCATACGTTCCAATTCCATATATAGCTTATAGTATTTATATTTAAAATAATATTATTTTGTGGTTCATTGGAGGTCATCATTGCATCTCATATACACTATCATGTTTAGTGTTATATTAAAATGTTGGGGAATTAAGTCATTACAACTTTAATAAATTACATACCTAATTTTTTTATTAAACTCAATAATAATGGATTTAATTTTTTTTTCAAACTCTATGTTTAAAACCCATATCATAAAAAGGGTTAATAAAACAAACTTTTAAAATGATGGAAAGAGAAATTAGAAAGGCATCTAGAATAACACAAAAATAGGTTTCAAAATAGTTGAAAATTATTAAAAAGTGAAAATATGGACATAGAAGAAAAAATAAGTTCCAAAATAATATTGTAGAGTGATAGATAATATTAATGAAAAGAAAGTGAATTACCATGAGAAATTTAATGAATAAAAAACCATAAACCAATATGGTTTAAAAAAGACAACTGATTCATCAAAAAATGAAGTTAATAAGATAAATGTATTTATTTCATGATCATTTTCATTAAGGTAAGGAATTAAATTATCACTAGTCAATGAACATAAGGAAATAAACATCCTTCATTTTCTATATATTAATAAACATACTTTCATCTATCGGTTTCAAGATTCAATATCCTATGTCTCATATTTTTCTCTATGTGATATGTATGAACATTTAATACATGAATCACTATAATAATATTATAATTTACCTTGAGTTATATAATAGGATTCTAGTATTTTTTTTCCTATGGTCACTATAGGTAAAATTGTTAGAACATTATAAGATAATACATAAAATAAATAAACCAATATAGAAATAAATAATATTATAAAGTCCAAAATTTAACAATAATAATAGTGGTTCAAAATGGATCATTCGACCAAAAAATAACACTATATCCAAGTTATACTCATTAAGGTCACCATTAAAATATGTTTTAACCTCAATGTTTGTCTCATAAGTTTCAGATTACATCCCTCAAAATGTAAAATCATTAATCTGAAATAATCATTTGTGTTAAACCTCTTAGAAATATATTTGTCAACCCAATAAAATATCTCCCAGAATAATATTAATATTCTAAATATAATTTTTCTTAAAACCTAGAATGGGTATTTTATGAAATTAATCTTTTGATCAACCTTAATCATATAAATCTGTGAATGCATTCATAACTCTTAAGATATCCTCACATTAAAACTTCATAATATCAAATGTTATCTTAACCTCGCTCTGATATGAACTATAAAAACATCAAATATCCACACCTTGATCTAGTAAAAAACATAATTTTTTAATTTATGACTTGTATACCGATTAAATTCACTAAATAATTGTTCTCCAAAACATAACTTATCAAAAATAAATAATTCATCACATAAATCCCTAATCACCTTTTAGGATTAGATTTTAATGTAATTTGTACAAAATCATACATGTAAATATCCATGTCCTTAAGTTTTCCTTATTTCCTCTAATACATAGCTTTTCTTATTTAAAAGAAGTTTTCAATATATCACAATTTTTTTAACAAATATAACCTTTCAATACAAAAATAGTTTGACCACATCCAACATAACATTGTGAGAAGGAAACATAATAACTGTGAGCTCAATCGGTCAACAAATGGAAACATAATAATTAACAACTAGAAGTCATTTTTGAGCATTAAATGATCATCATGATATGATCCCATAATCCAAGTGCATGAATTTAACATAAACAAATTATACACATCAAAACCAAGATTATAAAAAATGTGACATCAATGAAATATTTAACAAAATTGAGATTCATAAGAATCAATAATCAAGAGACCTATGATGTTAATATTAATAAATGGAACCATTAAAAATTATAGAAATCATAAATAATACATGTTGTTACCTTGTAATATTATTTTCATATCCCATTGTCACCCATGTAAAAAATAATTAAATACCAGTTAAATCTATAAGAGAACCATCCCCAGTTATTCCCCTCCTTCTTTAACTTAATGAAAAGGTACATTACCGACTACATTCGCGCAGTGTATTGGGATCACCTGTCTTAAAAGATATATCAAGATCACAGATCATATATTATGTATCAGGATCCACCATTGTATAATATATATTGGGATCACCCATTATCATTAAAAATTTCCAATTACCATTCATGAATAAAACATTTATAATCTTTCACTTTTCAATATAACACCCTTGAAAACACCTATAATTCTTTTATAGATAGGTTCACCAACAAAAAATAAACTAGTTTCATCAAAATATCATTCAAAAATAATTTCAACCATTTTGAGAATGGAATTGAATTGGATCATGAGATCATATCCCACCTAAATCATTATAATCATTAAATATATTTACATAGATAAATATAACATTAATATAATATTTAAACCATTTATCTGATTTAATTTGATAATCATTTAAAAAAACATCCCTAATATTGGGAAAATGTTTTTATTAAAAATTACTATAGAAACTTTTGAAGGATGTTTAAAATCAAATAATACTCACGATGATGAGAAAAAACGGTCATTCCATGTATATTAAAATAAAATATTCCGTTAATACTTTAGAAAAATTAAACAATGTATTTTTTAGAAATTTTTTTTAATGATTCTTTTTAAACGTTTGTAAATAAATTCAAAGGTAGTGAAAATTTTAATTTTAAAAAAAATTCCTCTGTAATTCAAATCTATTATAAAACATTTTTTATGAGTATTATCTTTGAATAAAATCTTAATAGAACAAAGAAGACATTATTTTTGATTTTATTTAAAAAAAATCTCTCAGTCATTTTTACTACCAAAGAGAGAAAAATAAAAGGAAATAAAAAAATAACTAGTAGATAATAATATATATGTGTTTAAATAAACTATTCTCATAAAATTTATACAAAAGGGTTCATAAATATAAAAATCATAAAAATAAATTAAATTATAAAACAATCATTTATCGATCTGGTAAAAGTAGATTCAAATATCATTTAATGGGAGAACATTATATAAATACATAAATCATATGAATTTTATTAATTAATATGTAAAAATTAATTCATGAGTTAGAAATTACACTATAAAATGGAATCATAATGCAGAAAATGACATGTGTCTTGAGATAATGAGACTGAAAAAAGTAAAGTCATACATAGATCATCACTTTTAAATTGATAATAAATCTATGAAGTGATTATGTGAAAAAATTAAATTCCAAATAAAACATGGGTAAATATATAACAAAAAAATTTAAAAATCAATTTACAAAAAATGATGTTATAACAAATTCAATGATTAAGTGTTATATCCGAAATAAATAAAATTATGTTACGAATCCCCATGAAAAGATAATATCAATGAAATTAGAATTATGGAATGGAGTGATTATGTCAAAAAAATAAATATCAATATATAAAACCATAAATAATACATAACCAATCAAATTTAATTACAAATAAAATTGTTTCATAAAAAATATAATGAAGTCGTAATAAAACAAAAAGAAAAGGGATTGAGTTATAAAATACCTTACCACTTTGGAGAATTATCTATAAGAGAAATTTGGATGAAATAACAAGAAATGGGCTACAAATTTCATGATGTATGAATTATTCATGATATAACATGTAATGGGTAAATATAAAAACAATTTAAATTAAATTTTATGTATAACATTAAAACATGCCTCGATGAAGGGATGACAAAAGGCCATACCTTGAGTCTTGTTTTAACAAGTCTGTACATTATATTTTGTATAGAAAAAATACACAAATCATTTAATTAATTATGTACATTACAAAATATTATTAATTTTTTATTTATCCATTATTTTCATTTTCTTCAATGAAATAATTAATAATTTATTTTGTTGATATTACATAATATGTTTTTAGGATATTCATTTCATAATAATAAAATGACATTAGAATATTGACTACAGTCAAAGAGGTAATTGATAAATAAATTCCATGATAATTATAATGAAATCATTATCATTTTAAAATTTAAAATAAATAATTTATAACCTTCCATAAATGGTGTACATGAAAGAAAAATCACATCACTTCATGGAGTTGGTAATCCATACTTACACAAAAACAACACTATCTTTTTCCAATTTATCGAAGGGTAATGAAAATCAAGATATTTTAGATTTATAGAATGATAATTATTTAATGTATATACTATATATAAATTAAATCTATAAAAATTATCATATGTGATATTTATTGATTGAAAATAAATGACACTTATTCGTGAGG
This sequence comes from Viscum album, assembly GCA_963277665.1. Lineage (NCBI taxonomy): Eukaryota > Viridiplantae > Streptophyta > Magnoliopsida > Santalales > Viscaceae > Viscum > Viscum album. The sequence goes on from OY728132.1 coordinate 473,240,562, forward strand.
CGATTATTCTCTGTACAGACCAATAATGATATTTATCACTTGATGAATAAAGAAATGAATTATAGTTAGGTAATAAAATTAATAAAATTAATACATATTAATAATATCTATGTATTTATATCATAATTGATAGAATCGTTTTTAATGATTTATAAGAAGAAATAAAAATAAAACATTCCGTTAATTGGAATACCTCTTTATCAGACAATCTCATTTTTTACACCTTATACCCAATAATGATGGTATTATTCCAATGATAATACATCTAAGAAATGGTTTGGTATTTTTTTGATGGTAATTTGTTCTTTATAGGATGAAATAAATTAATCTTTATTTTTGGAGAAGATATGAGACGGGGTTTCCTTTTATAATTGAGTGGTGGAGTACTCATTGAATTACATAAAGTTTTAATTACAATAAATTAATTTTTATTGAAAATTAGAAACAAAGTGATATTTTTGGAATAAATGATTGAAACGAGCCTACATAATCCCATAAAAAATTAGACAATATTAGGTGTTTTTTAGCCCTTATCCCTTATTTTTTACACTTTTTAACTATTTTGACCATTACAATGATATTAATGTTGTTTACTATATAAGAACCAATAATGTAACTATAGAAGGGTAAATTTACCAAATGTGAACAATGGATGATATTATAACCAAATATTTCTTCATCTATTCAAATATTATATTTTTTTAATTTTAAATACTTATATAAAATGTTATTTGACAAAATATACCATTATAGTTAATTTTACGATTATTCACATAGGCTAAATTTATAGAAACAAAAATGGTTATGGAATTAAATTATAAATATTTAAAATACTTATGATATTTTATATTTCTTTATAAAATTCTTACACAAAAATTATTCTTCTAAATATAATAAATTTAATGTTTTTACAAAAAATAACTAGGATTTTTCTATTTCGTGCATAAACATTATTTCAGCACTCCGAAAGAATTTAAGGTTATTATTTCACCACTACAAATAAAAAAAATTAATTCATATTGAAAATAAATAATCTGAACAAAAAATAACCCATTATTATCTCTTTGAAAAATTATTATAGATATTAATACAAATTGAGTCACATTTTGTTTTTACTATTTATATTAAATCATATTATAGCCACTACCAAAGGATAGTGGAAAGAATATGAAAATTTTTAAAAGTAATATAGTAATGGTAAAAGACATATATAATAGAAAAAACACATGTTTTTGGAGATTTATAGGACTTATCACATTATTCATGACCTTAAACAACTGATTTACGCTTACTAAGGTGAAAAATATTTAATATGGTTACTATTAATAATAACTAAAAATAAAACGGTCCGATTTATAAAAATTTAAAATAATGATTCTAAATATGAAATTAATTTTCATGAATAAATTTTTATATGTTTTAGAAATAGTTTTTAATATAAATCTGTAAAACAAAATAATCTATTTTAGAAAAATCTATTTTTTATCCCATAAATGATCTTATACCATAATAATGTATAATGATTTTTCCAATGTATTTATTTATATTAAATATAATTAAATATTACTTGTGAAAATTTAATATCAATTTAATATCTTAAATGGATTTTTCAACGAAATGAAATCAATGTTTTATGAAATTTTTTATTTTTTACTATTCAGTGAAAAATAAATCTATTCAAAAAATCCAACAATTTTACTATAATATAATTTTGATATAATGATTTCAAAAAATTAATAATTTTTAAAAATTAATAATTATAAAATAAATTAATATTAATTATAATATTATCTTAGAAAAAAATAAAAATCATTTAAAAAACATATTTTTGTAGAATAAGATGGATTTACTACAAATTGAATGCTTATTTCCAAACAATTATTCAATTAATAAGTATTGAATATAACATCTCTATATATAAATATATAAATATTTCATAATACAGTTAAAATTATTCAAAACCAATATTTTAATGGCTAGTTTATAAGAGACCTTTTAAATTCATTTTATTTTTTTGTTTGAGTAAGGTCGGTATTGCATATAATATATGATATTTAGCATAGTTTTATTTTAAAATTATGGGGAATTAAATAGAAATTATTTTTATAAATGGAATTGTTTTCCATAGTTAAATAAGTTACCATTCCACAAGTTAGTCTATAAACCAAGGTACCTTATACGTGATCCAACTCTAAAATTTCTTGAAGGGCATTGCATATCCCCATAGGTTATTGACTAGCACCATAAATCAAACAAGAAACAAGGGGGAAATTATTTTTCCACAAAATATTTGAATTTATAATATATAAGTCAGTATAACCAACTCTATGAATTTATATATTACAAAAAGATAGTTTAAATTATACTTGGTTATTTATATAAACATAGAATAGGAAACCCTAACATCAACTAGCCAAAACTCCCAAAAAATTATATGTAACTATTGGGAAATAGCTCCACCAATCACCATAATATCTCAATAGTGCCAATTATTAAACAAATCCCCCACATTAAAGTTTAACATTTGCTTTTCTTAGGCATTGCATAAGAAAATATTTAAATACCCGAAGGAAATTGTAGAGTGCGGGTTTCAAATCATAGTAGGGTCTTACTAATTATTCCATAACAAATTCTATAATAATTAAACCAATTTGGATGTCTTTTAAAAATTAAATAGTGAATGATATATCATTCACATATTTAAAACTGAAAAATGTTTTCACCCTAATAGAGAAAATAGATATATCTAAACATTCATAAATGAAAATTTTATAAATAACACTTATATAAAGTAGTTTGAATGAATAAAACAATTCAATAATCCATGTAAAGTATATCCATGTCAAAAAATTCATATTACCATGTAAAAAATACCTATTATATGTTAGTTAAGGTAATTGTGACCTCACACATCTCAATAATAATCTTAACTCAAGATAATTATTCATGCACAATGAAACCTAAACCCCATATGGGGAACCCTGATTGGCTATCTACACCCCAAAATGGGGACCCTCTCAGTTGTTTTGGCCATAATTTTTTAGTAAAAGTTGTCATCGTATATCCATTTAAAGGGAGCCAAGGTCCAACAGATCTTTTCTCAATTAACATTAACTACCTAAGATAACATGTGATTCAATCAATCAACAAATAAAAAATTGTAAAATTAAATATTTAAAATCAATTCAAATTAAAATTTCACAACTCTTTGTTTTCAATATGCCATTCTCAATTAAAAAAAGAGGTTTTAATAAATTAATGTCATTTAAAATCATATTTCACTTTAATAATTTTTCTCTAGATTCAATATGAACATAATTTGTTAAATCAATTTAAAAATATATCCATCTATTTCCCAAAATATGCACCGCATTTCAATTCCATTGAATTTAGGGTTTTCTTGACATTATTTATATTCAATTTCGAATCACACATCAAATCCATTGAAATTTGGGTTTATAAATTCAATTAAAACATCATTTCAATTAATTATATATATATATATTTTCAATTATAGGTTAATGAAATATTTAACTACCCACTATTAATCACTAAATGAAAAGGAAACCCCCATAATGGGATTATAAATAAAGAATGGGGTGAAGGAGAAAAAGAAACAAAATATAGTATCAAGATCCATCAAACGAATATAATATTAAAAAATAACATGGTTATACATCAATATCAAATTATGGGATTAATAGAGATAAGAAGAAACCACAAGGGAGAAGATCCACTTACCTGAAAGAGATCGAACACAATGACCAGATATTTGATCTACCCGAAAATGGGTTTGCAGTACTATACAATAACTATTATGAGACATTATGGACCATGTATTCGAGTTAGGGATGAAATTGAGAGATTAGGGGTCAAAAAAGAGGGTTTTGGACTTTAATAACAAAATTTATGGGAATTAAAATCATTATGCATGGTTTTCTAGGTATGACCAAATAGTTAGACAAAAAATTCTCCCAAACTATGCTCCCCTTCCAATAGGGTGAAATGTTTCTCATATCAGGGTGAAATTTTTCTCAAATCATGCACCAAGAATATAAACCCCCAAAATCTGTAGTGTCATTGTTTTTGGGGGATATCTATAGGGTTTTGACAAACCATGTTCCCCCTTCTAGTGGCTCACGACAGGGCGCATAGTTTTCTAGTCCAAAATTTACAATTTTCTCTAACCCAACACCAACCATGAACAACCAAATGGGATTACAAAACTATCCTTATTTTATCCAAAATAACCCAAGGTAAGAACCATGCAAACAGATATAATAAAGGTTAATGTAATACCTAAAATAAGGAAACAAGATGTTATATCCTACCCACCATATACCCATTTTATCCTTAAAATTCTTATCAAGATGATTCTATATCTATGATATGGGGACCCTATTACCTCACTAATCCATCAGGATTTCATGTATCATGTGAGACAAAACCATTCTTATATAACAAACATACCAATGGTATCTTCCTCCCACAATATACATTTGTCACAAAATCAATGATCCTGGCTGGATGATCAATCATAAATATATCAGGCTCAACATCAATATCCTTTCATCTCCATAAATTATATGAGTCATAAATATTCTTCAAAGGATAATATATGAAGACCACATGATGTATCAACATGATATATGATTTAAGTGATAAACATTTAGCTAATTTACCCACATTCTGAAGAACCTCAAAATCCCCCACAAACCATGGAGAAATCTTCCCATGATTCCCAAGACACAATGAACCAAACACGGAGAGTCTCTAAAAAACACTTGTTCACCAATTGAAAACACAAAATTAATTCTACTAATGTTATCATAATAAGGATTTCATCTCTATTCCATCAGAATTATCTAATAAATCAATTGAATCATCCATTTCATTTTTAGACCAAACATGGTCCAACCTAATAACAATCACCTATCTTTGACCTAAAAAATTGAAATATAAATGGATGGCTATAAAAATACTTAAAATAATCCATTATTATAGATTTCTTGTGATAAAAATTGTATGATTAATCAACAAGGCCGAAATGGACATCCCAAATTACACTAAATCCATGAACGATAGTGTAAAGCATTTTCACCAGAATATGTAATGGTCATTTGGCCTAGCCATCCAGATGTGAATTTTTTTCCATGATCAAACATACCTAAAACCCCAGTTCCTCCTGTAGGCCTATTTAGTAAAAATAAGTAAAATGGGTATCTCTATTAGATACTATAGAAGAAGGGACTTTATGAATTCTAATAATCTCTTACACAAAACAGCATCACAAGTCCTCATATTTGGTTAATGATCGGGTATGAAGTCAACCGATTTGTATAGAATATTGATCGCAAATCATATCACATTATTTACTAGTGTGGTACATGGAAACCCAACCATTAATTCCATATAGAATTCATATGAATTATAATTTCGCAATTGATGTGGTAGAAGAAAAATTGAAGGTCTCTCATGCATGACTTTGACATGATGACTGGTATAGAACAAAAAGTTAGTGATGTATCATCTCATATTGTCCAATAAGACCATTTATATATATCATAAATAATATTAATCATTCTAGGGTGAAAATACCATTGGAAATTGTGAAAATCATCCATTATGTAATTTCTTATTGTAAAATATACATCAAACTGATTCCAAAAAAATATTCCCTCATAAGAGAAAAACATTCGCTAATGGTCTTCATACCACAAAGAGAGTACCTAATTCCATAAAATCAATAATAAAGCACATGTTCCCAAATAATAATCTTGATATGAGTGATGTTTGATATAAATCATTCCATGACTACCTTGACCACTTATTCCCATACTCCCAGATGAAACTGTTGAAAAATAGTTAGCATGTTCCACTATTCTGATGATTCCTTGATGGCCTAGGTTTGAAGTTTCCTACTCAAAGCATGATCAATGACATTACCCGTCAAAAAGGTGGTATAAATAAGAATATAAATACACTATAAATACTCCATCCAATTCTTATTTTATATGATAAAATCATTTCAATGGAATATATAACTCAACCTATTGTGGTTGAAATAAATGGTAAACCATTCTATGAAAAGGTAATGATGCCATATTTTAAGATAATGTATAATAGATATAGATTCCAGATCCTTGGATGAATAATTATTCACATGTATAATAATCATTTTAGAGCCATAGGCTACCACATGATTACCATTAATAAGAACACAACCCAAAAATGAACTTGAGGCATCACAAACATCCATAGAACCCTACCTATCCTATGCAATTGTCAATGCTGGTATAGAATTCAAAATATATTTCATCTAAAAACAGACTATAATTTTTTTCATCCAAAATGAACTTCATTCCCATTAGAGTTTGTTCTGTCATCAAATAATCCAATAATGATAAATATTTGTAAAACGTGTGGTAATACACCTCTAAGATGAAAAATCATCATATCTCAAAAATAGTACATAGTTGTTCCCAACATATAATACATTTCACCTTATCATGATCAAATGAGATAACATGTTTTAAAACAACATGTCCCAATAATTTATTATCCTAAATCAAGAAATTTATTTTTGAAAGATGTGCATAAATACAATGATTCATCAAAATCAATAAGACTTCTCTAAAATTAAGAACAAGATCCATGTTAGCTTTAGATTAAAAAAATAACATCCACAAATACCTTAATGAATTAGTCCAGGTACTCATTTAACATTCTATTAATCAAATCAATAAGGACTGCATGAGAAGATGTTAGGACAAAATGAATAATAAGATACTAAAAGGGACCATACCTATATCTAAATTTAGTATTTGGAACCCAATATTATTTTATTCTAAGATGGTGATAACTAGACTAATCATTAATATTAGATAAGTATATTTCCACTTCAAACTGATACAATAAATCATCAATAAATGGTAATAGATATTTATATTTTATCAACAAACCAATTTGGTTTCTGGTAACCAATACAAAGATGAAGTATTACATTAGTTTTCATCCCAAATAAAATAAGCTCCATCCTAGGTTATACACTCCTCAATATAAATCATTTCCTTGGAAGATAATCGATATGATTAATTAACTTTTTCAATTCTACTTCTTTAATTTTCTTAAAAAGTAATTGAAATCAGTTTAGTGGAAGGAACTAAATAAATATAGAAGTCTACCTCTGTTACTTGTGGTAGACAATAGAAACTAGAAGAAAACATGTTAGGATACTCTAATTTGACGGAGGGAGATAAAAAGTCAAATATTGTCTCCAAATGTAAATGTAAATCAATGATATTACCCTACCCATCATTTTAATATATGGACTAGTTATACTCAACCATAGGTCCCATTCACCATAAAATACATGAAAATGTCTATCAGTCCATTTAATGGAGACACATAGAATGTAACAGTCAAAATAGTCATTATGAGTGATAAAAAAATCCAACATGAAAATGATGTCAACAGGTTTCATCCTTAGAACCATAAAATTAATGTTAAGATCATTATATGATTATGTGAAGAAACAAATGGGAAAATAGAGACCCTACTCTCTCATTGTTTGAAGGGTCATTGTAATATCTTTTACATAAAATAATAGCTCTATAAGTAGATTTTGTTGGTTCACAACACAAGTAGATATAAATAAATGATTTGAATCTTTATCAAAAAAACGTAGTCACTAAATATGAATCTATAATGATGGAACCTCTTATAGTCATTTGGAATGTATTAGCTTCCTCAAGATTCTCTTCCACTGTATGAAGATGGTTTTTTATAGATGAATATGGCTTGAACCACATAGATATTTTATAATATGATTGCACCATAGTACTTATTGGTCCCAATGATTCTATTCAACTACATATTTTAGAAAATAAAGGGAAAATTTCTTGTAGATGGCCTCAATGAAAATATAAACTGTAGATCTATAGTTCCATAGTAAAACACATGTCTAATTCCTGATCATACTACACAAGAAGTACGTTAATGACGCTATTCTATGCATTATAAGATGTATGGATGGAACCTTATAGCTATAACCACCATTCCACTTATCCAAATTCATATTTTATTTAATAAAACTTGCATAACTACAACTAGGAGAAAAATAGCCCCCATTAACATTGATTTACTAACCATGTCAAGATAATTGATCAATGCCATATCCAAAACATCAGTATAAGAAGATAACATCAACATTATAAAATGAGATTAGATGTATTATTGAATAACCATCTCAAATATTCATTAAATTTGTTTCACAGGATTCACAGGCAGAAGAGAAAACAAAACAATGTCAACAAAGTGGTTTGCATACTAATTCATAGTCATGTCACCCTATTAGAGTTTGGGAAACACTATGAATATTGTCAAGACTATATATTTTCGATAGAATTGGATAGTGAAAAAGACTCTAAATTATTTCAATTCAAAACCCTCTTTTATATTTGACATCATAGAAAAATTCCAATATATCTATTGAGCTCTTTTCATCTTGAAGGTAGAAAATTTAACCTTAATAGCTTTTGGAATTTCTAAGAAATAAGAAAGAATATTATTTTTTATCCACCAATAATAAACCTCTGGAGGGTTATTAGATAATTCTACAAAGATATATTCTAGTATATAATCTCTTGAGAATGATTATTAGAATTATCCGGTTACGGTTCCACTACCAGAGCCTGAATAAGAACACATGAAACAACATTTCCTAAGGTTGGGAAATCCCACACCACTATCTCTATAATATTGTGGTCCACTGAAGGAATTTATCACTATGTTTTACAAGTAACATCATATTGGGGCCTATTCACATGTGTTTTTGGAGGAAGTATGCCACAAAACAAAAAAACATTAATGATATCATAAACAATACATAGTTCAAGAACTCATACAAGAGATACTGGAATATCAATTCAATCAAGCCAGAATTTATTATTGGGATTTCTAAATAATCATATCAATGGTATGAGAAATAATATAAACAAGTCAAAATATTCCTCAAAGACACATTTATTAAACACCCATTTTGACTTTAGGCTCATTACAGTAATATTTATTCATAAACACACTCACAAATACCTCTTAAGACCCATTAAGATATCCAAAACCACATACTAAAACCAAGGTAAGATTCATAACCTTCACCTCAAATATAACCTTATCATTATCTATCTCAGATACCATGATAATATCATACCGAATCAATCTTTAAAAAATTCCAAAGAGAGTTTCCTAACCCAAAGAGATGTCCAGTATCACATGAAATCATACTAGAAATAATAGGGAATGAATTTTCCACAAAATAATGGAATGTAATAGATACAAGTTATTATGATTAAAACTCCAAATGGGATAATAATTGTATTAAACTGAAAAAATAGTACATGATAATATAGATAAATTTCCCAAAGGAAATAATAACATAAAAAATAAACAATTCTCAAAACAATTTATGGAAAAAGTGGAAAATTTCTCCATCAGTAATCATAAACACTCTATAGTCAAAAGGATCATGAACACCCACCACCTATAGGTGGAAATTTCCTTTTTCTCAGACTTGACATTAGAAAATCTATGAATTCAAAATGATAATGTTTTGGTGTTCTCAATAAAACGTAGTAGGGTATCACTAAGTGTTCTATAATCAATGATATACAATTAAAATAATTATTATTTGATTTAAAAATTTAAAATTTAAAAAAGATTATAATTCACATATTTTAAAATATAACACTCATTCACATGAAATGATATGGTAGATATATGATTTTTCTAAAATATACACTTCATAAATAACATATATATATAATTTTTTTAATATATAAAATTGGTCAGAAATTAATGGCACGTATATCCAAGTCAAAAAATTCAGAACCATGTTGAAAATCCCCATGGTATATTAGTTTAGGTACATGAAACCTCACAAATCAAAATAATTTTCATAGTTCATGAGTAGTGTGCAAAAAAAAATCTATACCCAAAATTGAGAACCCTCATTGGCCATCTACATCAAAAAGGGGAACCTCTCTAGTGTTTATGCAAGAAAATCATTAAAATGGATCTCATAATCAATCCAATTCTAGGTAGTTATTAGAAATGTGTGATTTTACTAGTTTTATCTAAATACATAGTGTAACATGTGATTCAAACAATAAATCAATCAAACCTGGTAAAGTAAAACATTTCAAATGAGTTCAAATTATAATTTTTTAGTTCTTAGTTTTCAATATGTCTTTCTCATTTCAAAACCAAAATATATGTTTTCATAAATTTATACTATTTTTAATAATAGTTCACATAAATTAATTTTATCAAGGTTCGACAATAATTAAATTTGGAAATATAGAAATAATATCCCCAAAATCCACCCAAAATTTCAAATCCATATATATTGGTGTTATATTTCTACAATTTCAATGCCAATTCATATGATACATGAAATTATTTCAAACCAAGGTCTTAAAAATAAACTAAATACACATTTAAATTAAATTATAAATATAAGGTTTCAATAATATGATAAAATTAATAAGAAACCATATACATTTAATTACATTGTCAATAACAACACCCACAATGATATGACTAATGAAAAATAGGACAAAACTGATCAATAAACACAACCTAGAATCAAGATCCATTAATACAAATATTATTTCAATAAATAATATAACGACACTATAATATATTATGAGGATTGAAAAAGATATTATATGAATCAAATTTATAAGAGATCAGGAATAATCAAAAGAGCAATGATACAAAAAAAGGTTTAGAGGAGTCAAAATTGGCTCTAGGGAGCCTTTATGGACCAAGGATTTGAGTTAAAATGAAAATAATGGTATTATGTGTTAAACCTAAGAGATTCAAGATTTGAATAAAATTATCCGAGGAAAATTAAACCTACAAACACATTTTGGTGGGAAGGGCTACGTGGTTAGACAGATTGGGCACCCTAACAATGTAGACATTCTGTTCAGATGCACAAATTCTCCTCAAAGGGTGCATAGTTTTGCAAATTGTGTGCCAAACATTTAAACCCTAAAACTATGACGTTATATGGGTTGGAGGGCCTGGTTATATGGTTTCGAAAGACCAATTCCACCATTTATATATCTCACAAAAGGGAACCTAGTTTGCTGACATAAACCCCATGGTCTTTTCAAACCATGTTCCAACTATGGTGAACCCATTGGGCTTAAAAAATACTCAAAATTCCACCTGAAACAACTCAACACTATAGACAAACCAAATTATATAAAAACAAGCATCAGAAAATACCTAGAATATGGTAATGTGATTTCACATACAAAAACACATATGGAAACTTCCCCCAATCATCTATCTACAATTTTTAAATTGGTGAAAATAATTTTTCATTCCCCTATGAGTTTTATTATTTTAATTTAACAAAAATTCCATCTTTCTATTTTTCCAAAAAACCATGACATAACTGAGATTATGTATTTTATAATTTGTTCATGATTGAAAATTATCCAATATCATCATAAAATTCAAATTCTATTATAGAAATAAACTATTCAAGATTTGGGATCATGCCATTAAAGAATTCACCAACTTTTTTTTCATTATCGATGATAAAACTGAAATTATACATTGAATGTTTGGTAAAAATTGTCTCTTAGGTACAAATGGATTCATCATCCTTCAAATTATGTTCTAGAAATTCATTTTCCATTTCATTATAATATTTCATGGAAAACACTAACTGGAGAATAACATCATATACCCTTCTCATGCCATAGAATCAGTTTCCACTGAATTCCTCGTATTCTTGATAATAGTCTACTATTGATTATTTTATCTTTCCAAACTATATATATGTAGGATTTTAATAATTTATTGAAAATTTTAGAATGAAGAATTTATTTTCCACTATAATGATCCATTTCTCAATAATGAGTGGATTAGAGGAGACAATGACGAATGATGGATGTTACGAAATAAAATACTCAATAGTGAGTTATTTCTATTCTATTTCCATTTAGATCATAAACATGATTCATGTTTTTATTCATATATTGAGAGAGGTGGGTGAGTATAACAAAATCAATTCTCATTCTATCTCCCATTTCATTTGGTTTCTCACGATTTTGGTCATTTCATTTCTTATAAAATTTAGTTTATCTTGAATCCTATTATGTCCAACCATTGAATAAGAATAAAAAGCATAGTGTATGAAACAATAATTTTAGTGAGTAATCTGGTAATCCTAAACATAATTAAATTTATTTCTAAATCATGACACCTTATATGAAATCATTGAAACCTTAGGTTTAACCATGTTCATTCATTTTCATCATTTATTAAAATCCTTCATAATTGATTATAAAGGAAATCTGAATTAAACTAGACATATCCCATATATGTTTCTATCCCAATGTGTAGTCGTATGACCAATCATCATGCACAATTGATGATTGAGTGAATACCCAACCCACCATTTTAATGTTCTTACGCCTTGGTTCATATTTTCAAAAATGTCACCCACATTTTAGTATCTAGAAAGGGAAGTATTTTCTTGGAAAACTAGACAATATATACTTTATCCAAGAATCAAGATATTATCATATACTTATATTAATCCGTATATATAAAAATAAATTTCACTAATCTTATTATCCAATGATTAGATAACCCCTACCCTGACACCACATATTGTGACCTAATAATTTCATTAATAAAAATTACATCAATTATGATAAATATTCAATAAATCTAATTATAAAAAAATCCATATAATTATAGTGGTTTATAGTATTTGTAGACTAGATAGATAAATTATATAATTTCATGAAATATATTCATCTTCTCCTTCAAATATAATCTCACATAGTACACTTATTATACATACCATACTTAAAACCTTTCTTCATAATATATGGAATGGAAACATAAGAAAAAGATATCTCATATTCACAGTAAGGACAAATACAGGACATATCGATCAATGATCAAAATTTTGTATTATATAAGAATAAGGCCATGATAAAATTATTATAACTTATAATAATTATACCTAATCAATCAAATAACAGTAATCTTAAATCAAGGAATTGGGTTCTTTATTAAAAACTATAAATCATTACTATATAAAATAATATATAATAAATCATGATCCATGGGACTATATCATAACAATAAGATATTAGTTTTTTATCTCACAAAAAATCATATAAAATTGTTTTCTTAGTTAATAATCACTTCAATTACTATCATATTAGTTGGGTTCATTCCCCCATTCCCTCATATTCGTATTTGAGGTTCACTCCCAATACTATCGTAGTGGATAAATTCCCTTACTAAACTGGGTCTACTCAATATTACAATTCTTATAATGTCATTATATATAAATCTATACCCAATGCAGGGGAGGGATATATAATACTATAACCACTTGTCTCATAGTGAAAATCATACATATATGTTTTATATGATTATAAAATAGAAATATTATTATTATATCATAATAATTTGAATACAAATAAGTTTCATAAAAATTTCATCATTTTATTATAGCATACTCTGTGGAAAAGAAACAATGTTCAAAAAGTTTTCATCATAATTTAATTAATCAGTTGGAAAGAAACATGGTTCAAAGAATAATACTTATATCCTCATCACTATAATCCATCCAGATAAAAAAAGTGGTTGTTATTATAAGATTATATCCATAATGAAAAATAAAAAACCATAAAGTTTGTTGAATTTTCTATAAATACTCAAAATTTTATTCTAACCATTCTTTTAAATAACTAGAAAATATCCTTTTCTTTTGATACCATTTTATCGAAAAATTTCTAGAATTTTTAAAAAATCAAATTATTTGGAGAAAAATATTGAAAATTTTAAAGGTATCATCATATTTATGAATGATCAGTATGTAAGTAATATTTATTCATCCTATATATTTAAAATAAAAAATTACATTCACACATTTGTAAAAAGTAAAAAAGAAACTATTTCATAAAGCAAGATTATTTAAAAACATTAATCATTTAGCACTGGTAAATAAATTTCAAGGTAGTAAAAATTTCCATATTAACAAATTTAATGTATAGGTAATTAAATTCATAATTTTATTTATGATTATGTTGATGGAAGAAAACTTTCATCATTTAAAGATCAAACATGGTTATATTTTCTTAAAAAATTCCATAATATTCTACGTATCCAAGAGATGAAATTGTTTATAGTGTATAAAAAATATATAATTAACCATAAGATAGGAATATATATATATTTTAATGATAATATTCATATAATTTCCCTCAATGTATATTTAGTTTTGATAACCCTGAAACAAAAAGAGATTTTACCATAAACCCTTAGTTCATGTTTTATATTTCTTCATACGTGTTAAAATATCCCATATATATATATATATATATTCATTATACATATATTATATACCCAAATTCACACAAAACACACTATGTATAATTTATTTATAATTTCCAATTATCCATTAGTTAATAGTTTCTTCATTAAAACGATCATTTGGGTTAAAAATTTTCCGTTTTCAATACATGTTGTGGTCTGATCGTTTTGGTACATTTAAATACATCATGATTTAATCATAAGAAAAATATTAATCATCACAGATGTATCATATTTATTAATCATATCAGAATTTATAATTATTCATATATATCATTGATGATAAATGAGTCACATCACTGTATGGCGGTGGTAGTTTACACATACACACGTGTGGTGTCATAGTTTTCAAATGAATTGAAAGGTCAAGAGGTATAAAATATTTAATAATTCTATAATAAAATGTTTTCCACAAATATAATATTTAAATATTAAAACATCATAATAACAATCCCTGAGTGATGGTGATGAAAAATTAATCTCATCGCTGCGTGGAGGGGAAAAATGAATATATAAGTGATACATTCATTTCCCAATTGAGGAAAATGAGGAGGAAAATGGATGGTATATTTTAATAATAAAAATATATTATAGTTATGATATTTGATTAGTTATTTTATAAATATATATCATATATTTATAGGAGGTATAAGATTAAATAAAATGTAATGTACTTGGTGAAGTGTTGTATCTATTCATTGATGAACCTCCTTCAACCAACATCGTAAGGCATAGAAAGACAGTATTGTGTCTAGTCTAGGACCTCAATAATATGAGTAGGGATATTAGGAAGTTATTAGAGTATTAATTTTCAATGATACAGTCTCATGAATTGTTATGAAGAGAGAATATGTGGTATCCTTATATATGTGATTTAGAGGATACACATTGGAATTTTTAGAAGATTAAAATATAATAATTCCTTACTCAAAAAAAATGGATATAAAATTACAAATAATTGAATATGTGATGTATATGTTTGAAATAAAACCAAAAAATAAAATTAAATCAATTATTATTTGATATATTAAATTTTATCTCTGTGGTTAACCCCTTATAAACTCATTTTAAACTTATCCCTGACATTTTTTTGTTTTTTCTATTAATAATGAAAAAAAATTAAGTTGAATTATTAAATAATTTTAACAACAAAAAACTATAAAATAATATAATATTATTTGATAGCATATTATTCAGACAAAACTAATCTTACAAATACAAGAAATATATTTCAGTAAATTAAATCATTTTGGTATCTTGAAGACCATGCAACCCCAAGTCCAAATGAAAATGGGATATAGTATACCATTATAACATTTGTATTAAATTGGATGGTATGAAATTTACTAAAGAAATTATAAAAATTAAATTCATGAATATTATTTGATAAATTATTAAAATTATGGTTGTATTTTGATTACAAATAAAATAATAATAATATAAAATAAAATAAATATTATCTATATATGTGTTTTTTTCTAAAAGACATTTTAATAGTATAATGTTCAAAAAAAGAAATTAGTTTTTATCGATATTATAAAACATAATTAAAAAATAAAAAATATTTTTAATCTCATCATATAAAAAATATCATTAGATGAATTTTTTCTATTTTTCTGAAATGTTTCATTTTTTGAAGAGTGAAAAATATAGAATTCTAAGAGAAAACTACCTTTTAGTTTAATATATTTATATGGTTAATTTATATTTTTAATTTTTATTTAAAATAAAATTATATAAAATACTTATAAATTAATATAATTTTCGATTTAAGAATAATTTTGATATAAAAACATCGTAATCATTTGAACAATTTATCTTTAAAACCCCTTTTCTTTTAATGTATGTGGGATTAATTTAAAATTAAATTAAACCACATATATGATTGAAAAGTTGAAAAATAGATTCTATATTTGGAATCATAATATCTTTATTTTATAATAGGGTAAAATTAATTTTTGATCAAAATAAATAGTGAAAATAGAAGAAATAATTTTTCACAGTTGAGATAAAAATGGTTTTAGTGAGGGCTAAACAAAAATAATAGTGGAAAAATTGACATCAAAACTTATCTAAAATCTATTTTTTGTAGAAATCCAACATAGTGAAGATTTTTGGTGCAATACTTATGAGGTTACCCAATGAAGAGTTATAAATTTTCAACAAAAATATCTATTTTATTTATTACTCAAAATCCATAAAATCTTATTAAAAAATTATGATATAATAAATAATTTTATTACATATCCTGATATGATGTTATGTTAAATTTGTGGACTAAAAAAATATCAACTTCAGTCAAATGGCTTACAAAGACATCATTCATATGTACTGTGGAATACTACTATCTCATGAACTAAAGTCACTAATTTTCTCCCGTTACCATCTCTCATGGTGGCATATGGTGATGGATATAAAGAATATACATGATATTTATTAAATAATTTTATATATATACAAATTATTTCCTATATTATTTTTTACGTTCCATTCCATAAGAGTTACGATAATGTCGATCATTTGTTTGACCGACTACTACCCCACAAAGCTGTGTTATCCATTTTTAAATAATAATTTTCATGGGAAGTGATAAGGGTAATGTTTATAAATATATGATATATAAATGAAATAATTATTATATTCAAGAAAAATATATTAATATGAAATGAATAAATATATATATATATATATGATTTTCATTCTTTCCTTTTCAATCAATGAAAGATGATAACATCGTTCATGTTCATGTGGTCTACTGCCTTTAAAAAATGTTGTGACATTATTTTCATCACCACACCACATGGATGATATATAAAATTATTATAAATGTGATAATAATTCACTTTTGATATTATTATAATTATTTAAATATAAAATAATACATACGTCTATTCTATAATGATCATTCAAAAGTTGAAATGTTAGTAATGCAAACGTAAGACATAATATCTCCATTATCATAACATACATTATTTATTAAAACCATATTTCCATATGGTAATTAAATGTATAATTGATGTATACATATAAAAATTATATCATGATTATTATTGTGGATATGATGAAACTGTTTAAGATTTAAAAAAACAAATATTTAGTGACAAAACACTATTGAAAAAACAAGGAAATTAACACATAAAATAATTATAATAATGTAATATTTTTACGAATCAGTGATTAGTTCTTATAAAATGATTGTATATTATATTATAAATTTTAATATTGTTCAATTATAAGTTAAAAAATTTTCAAAAACCCTATTAAACATGTTAAATATTTTTCAATAAAAAAATAATTAGGTAAGGCATTTATAATATCTCTATTATTTATGGAGACACATGCCATATTAAATAATTATTTATTTTGTGTGGTGTATATACATCCGATTTTACATTTTATAACATTAATAGATATATTTTCTTGATATTTAACATTTAAATTGAATTTATGATTTATTGGGACATATGATTCAAAATATTTCCAAAGATGTAATAGATTTTACTTTTTATTAACATTCCATTGAAATTTATTTGTTATCATAAACAAATTCAATTTTATTTGGTGTATATATTTTAGACTTAAAATATAATATATTTATTCAATAATAATTCTGTTTATTTTAAGTTTCACTTTAAATAATTCAACGAAGTATATTTTACTTGAAAATTACCATGGGGTAAAAGTTATTTTATAGTCTCACATTCTTTTGTGATTGTTAACATTCTCTTGAAACGATATATTTCTTGAAATAAATTTCCATCATAAAGCACATTAACACTATATATCTTTGTAATTTCATGATTTATATGATTTTTTTATAATATGTATGCTAATACTACATACAGTACATATTTTAATGTTATTTTATTTAATGGGAAAATATTGATAAATTTGTATCCTTTACAGAAATAAAAATATTTAATGATAGCTCACATTTATTTACCAATTAGATATAATATTATAAAAATGTGGAATGATTTGGATATGACTATATTTGTGGGTTATATTTATGTATCTTCCCTAAATGCATTGATATGTATTTTGAGATAAATTAACTGGCCAAACAAGATGAGATTTTGCCCAATAGATTTAAATTAGTTGGCCAAACCAGATGAGTTTGAACCTAATAGTTTTAAATATAATTTTGAAAGGTATTTATGGTAAAGGTATAATGTTACAAATATATTATGCATAGTAATTATGAATTTCATTTATTATGAAATCAATTATAATTATCCTTCATATTTTAATAATGATGTTATCTCTACATGAATGTCATTCTCAATTTGTTGATTAAATAGAATGTGTTTTGTGTTATTTACCATTATATATTGATTATGACTTATCAATTTATATAAAAGGAATGTGTGTTATGTTATATACCACTCAATTATGATTATACTTATTGATTCAGGATAGATTCCATTGCACTTATCCAATACTGATGAATTGATATCACCTTAATTATGTTGTCGTTCCCTCAAATTTGATGAAGAAGTCTTGGAATGAGTTGAATGATATTAATATATTTATATTTCTCTTATTTTAATTTTACATTTCTATAAAAACTGGATATCATCTATGTATTGTGTTCTTTAATAATAATAAACTAATAAGTTAATTAGGATTTGATCATTTTATCTATGATAACGAAATCATGTAAGACAGAAGCTCCAGACTATTTGGGTTTGGATCACTAAAGATGGTATCAAAGAATATTTAGAAGAATCCATGAGAACTAAATTTATAAAAACAATTATTAGGGATTATAACCACATTATGTAATTTGAGGATATGTATAAAATAATATTCTAATATTCTGGTAAGGAAGAGGTTAGGTGGATTTTCCTAGAAATACATCTGTTTTGGTATACTAGAAGTGGACATGGTTTTGGGACAAATATATATAAGAATAATGACATTAATATTCGTGAATTGATATTGAATTGATCATCACATTGTAAATTACCAAAGTCCTTTCTATGAACCTAGATTTACACTCTTAGAGGATATTTGTAAGAAAATTCCCCTTTTTGTTATAAACCATTATGATGTATTTGAAATTAATGATATCCCCCAAGAAAACAAATTTCTGATGCATAAAATTTTTATTTTATGTTATGTTATACAAAATATATATAATTTGATATTATAATTTAAAACTAATAATTTTATAAGCTAATACAATATATTAATTTTTTTTGTAAATGTAACCGGGAAGTATAAAGGGTATCAATACTCCTAGTCAATGAAGACATTTCCCTACCGAGGAATCCAACACATATGGTATTGGTACTAAAACTGTTATGAATTTTTAAGGTATATAAATCATGTTGTGAAAAATAATTTTGCATTTATGGATAAATGTATCCCATAACGAGATTCTCATATACTGGATCACATTATGAAAAAGGATCCCCAATCATTTGATAGAATAACTAATCCAACAGTATCCAAAAATGGATTAAGTCTTTGAAATTGATATTTATGTCCATAGGATGCAGTGAAAAAGAAATAGATACACTTATAATGTATTTTGTAAAAAACAATTATAATACATATTGTTATTTGAACCACAACAATAAGGAGGTAGAGGAAATATAACTCATGGAGTAAAAATATTTTATGGTGACATTAAATTAAAAATATTTCCCTCATGGGAAATAAATTGATATGAATTTAAATTTCCATATCCTTATAAAAATGGAATATTAAATTGTTATAGAGTAATAATATAATTTTATAAGGTTATATATATATTCCATGTATTATATACACATCACGAAGTATATGATTGAATATTTATTCTAAGGGGTTAAGACAAATATCTAAAGGGTTTTGGTCTTAAAAATGTATCTTTATAAATTTAAATAGTTTTTTTATAATATCAATATAAAGAAATTATTTTAAAAGCCTTATTTTTTTGAAGGTATATGAGAGGGGAATAGTATTAAATAAGAAAAAACAACGGTAAGACCAGAAAAAGTATTTTCTAACTTTTGATAGGTGTGGAAAGAAACAACCTGGTACTTGTTGAAGGGAATTAGAGTTTTCTATATGTGTGGAGAGAAAGTAAACCATTTTTGTGATTGAAGTGGTAATAAAAATTTATTCAATGTTAAATTCTTCCACAGTAAGGATATATGGTACTAAACAAATGAATTCCCTAATATTTAAGAGAATATACCTCAAAGGAAGATAATGGACCAAGGAAAAAGTTATGACATTGATACAACCAAAGTGGAATGATTATTGTTCATGGGTATTTAGATCCAAGACATAATTTATAAAATTATTTTATTTATGATATTCCAATTATATTAATGATGAAATGTATAAGGATTTTACTACAACACTATTTCTTTATGCATTAGAAATCATGTGTTATATATTATCAAGAAATGTGATTCATTGGTATATTGATATTTTTTAAAACAATTTAACAAAGGAGGATAACACATAATATATTTTATATGATGAGATAATAATCAAAATTATATGTTTAAGGGATATTATTGGTGACTATGAAATTTTTCAGTTATTTGATAGTTTATGTTATATTTTCTGTAGTTTATATATTGCTTATTTTGATGTAATATATTTGAAATGTTGAAATTTCATTTTGGGAATAATTAATGTTTTTATTATGGTTTTATAGTGATCAAGGTATTGATTAGTTTAGAATTAGACATTAATGGTACTTAATAATATTTTGGGAAGAAAATTATGATTACATAACCTTTCCTCGAAATTGTCTGCAAATCATTTTTTTATTTTATAATAGTTGGCTTATGGATCATATGATCTTTAAAAGGTTATATTTAGTGCGTCAGGCCTAAAAACTTCATTTTTGGATATTCAATACACGGAGTAAATGATTAATTAGAAATTGATATAAAGACAACCATATGATGAACATAAAATATTAAATTAATATATAATTTAATTATATTTATTTATACTAATATAGAGTGAAATAATTCCTAAACTATATGAAAATTATCATCAAAAAAATGTTTTCCAATTATAATAAATTTTGAAGATATTAATGGTTGTTTTCAAACCTCGGGTTCATAGCCTTATTAATGTTAACATCTTCTTTACCATGTTATCCATCACTCTCCTCACTATTGGGGTGTGAATTTTCACTTCTATATCCAATTTTTCATCTCCCACATGTGTAGTTTCATTTTTCAAACATTAAGATCACGATTCATTTATTCTTTTTTACAATGTTGATTTGCAATGAAGTATATTTCAAATATAAAACCCCCAATTAATGAGATCAAGATTAAATTACATGGAAATAAATTATTTAATTTGGGGAGAATGTAAAACCCCTAAATTTTAAAATAATAACATATTATTTGATAGAATATGAGATATTCAACATCGATATTAAAAGAACCATGGAATATATTTCATTAAATTTAATATATTTGATATCATGTGAAACATGCATCCTCAAGTCTAAATGAACCATAATATAGCATGTCATTATAAAATAAATAATAATTTTTTTATTAATATTAATAAATTAATTTTGAATATTATGTTAATATACGGATTAGAATTACAAGAAAAATCATTTAAAAGAAAAAAATGTTTTTTTCTCAAGAAATGTATATTTTCTAAAAGATTGTTTAGTCCACATTCCACACATACTATAAAATTAATTTTTACCACATATAGTTTTATTTAAGAAAACTATTTTTTAAAATTACAATACAATTTTTATATTAGGTTTATTTTTTGTCATTTTTTTGAAAATTTATCATTATTTGATGAATAATGAATTTTTTTAAATTTAATTGAATACTTCATTTTCATTTAAATTTTCTATAAAGTTTTATTATAATTTAAGTTGGGTTTGATGTATCATTATTTCATTTATAAATCAAAATAACTTAATTTAGGTCATTATAATCATTATAATGTTCATTTTTTATTTAAAAACAATGTAATGTTTGGATGATTTTATATTTGAAAAAAGGATTTCTAATAACGTATGAAGGACTAATTTTAATTTAAATTTTACACATATGAGAATAGATTTTTTTTAAAATGGATTCCATATTTTAATTATAATTATTTTAATTTTTTTAGTATGTCCAACTTATTTTTTTCCCAAAATGAATAGTGAAAAGAGAAAACATTATTTATCACATTTATAGAAAAAATGAATTTAATTTGGGGATTAAATTAAAACTATTAGGGTTAAATTAGCCTAAAACATGTATAAAATATATTTTTTATCAATACTTAGATCATATAATGTCTTATTCTCTTGAATACTCCATTTTGGACCCTTTTTATAATGTAAAAAACATGGGTAAACATTTTTATTTTATAAAATTACAAGTGTGCCACTCTCCTAACATAAAAAGTCTATCCCATCTCCTCTTTATTCATAACATCAACACTTTTTTCAGCCATGAATTACAAATATTACTTCCAAAAATGTGTACATTTATCCTAGAATAACTATTTTGAGAATATATCCAAATTAAGAATTATTTTTATGAAATCTTAAAGAGGTTACCCCAAAAAGTGGTAACATTCTTCAGCGAGCAAGTTTAATTTTTTCTTTATCCACCTTCAATTTTTTTTATTAAAAAATGATTATATAATTACCTG
Source organism: Viscum album (assembly GCA_963277665.1). NCBI lineage: Eukaryota > Viridiplantae > Streptophyta > Magnoliopsida > Santalales > Viscaceae > Viscum > Viscum album. The sequence goes on from OY728132.1 coordinate 473,263,614, forward strand.
AACATATTATATATTCTAATTGTTTTAGATGTTATGGTAATGACATATAACCATCTACAATTTCAATAAATGGATTACATTATTGATGTGTACGACAGACTACCACCTTACCAACCACTGTCATTCATTTTTCCATTATCAAATCACACAATTGGTTATTATAATTGATTTACAGAATATATATGATATTTATAAAATAGTTATACCTTTGGTGTCATTATTTTATAAATAACATTTTAATATCCATTCTATAGGTGATATAATAATCTTCCTCATATGTACGGTGGACAATCATATCATGAAGTGATGTTATTCATCTTTAACTAATGTTTTGAATAGATAGTGATAAGAATAATGTCGATTAATTTATGTGATATAAATTAAATAATTATTATATTAATGAAATATTTATCATTCTGAAAACAAAATATATATCATTTCTTTTATTTCAATTTTACCCAATGATAGATGATAACGTCATTTGTGTATGTGCGAACTGCCGCTTTCAAGGAAAGATGTGACTCTTTTCAACGCCACACCATATTGATAATATATATAACATTATTTTAATAAATTATTATTTATTGTTAATATGATAAATATTTATTTGAGTTAAAATATTATTTACAATCGTTCCACAATGAATTTTGAAAAATGGAAATGTTTCTCATGCATACGTACAACCTATTGTCTCCATGATTGTAACATTATTCTTTTCTAAATAAATTTTTAATGATTGGAATTAAAAATATTAATTATGTATAAATATGTTAATTAATTCATGATTATTAATATGGATTTGATAAAATTATGTAATATTCACATAAACCAGATCCCAAATGACAAACCACACATGCTAAAACAAGGCAATTAGCACACAAAACAATGAAAATAATGAATTATTATTAATGTTAAAATGATAAGATACTATAAAATGATCATATAAGACATATGTAAATATAATAATTTTTCTAATATATTTTAATAACATGTTTAAAACCATTTTATAGAAATTAAATTCATTTTTAACAAAAAAAAGCAAGTGGTAAAGGATTTATAGTCTATTATTTTGGGGAGACATATTGCATATTCAGCACTTTTTTGTTTTTCTTTGATTATATAATAAACCATTGATAATTTATATTACAAATACCTTTAATTAAATGAAAATTAATGTTTTGTTTGATTATATTATTTATTGGGGATTAAATTCAAAATATTTAAAATGCTACAACCACATTCATCTAAATTTACATTTCATTAAGTCCTATTTTTTATAATGCACTATGTATCTTTAATGTGGTATAAATACATTACTTTTGACATGTAAAATAATGATCCATTCATAATTAATTTTTTTTTCTATTTCACATTGAATAATTATATTGAATTAGATTTGTGTTGATAATTACCATGTGGTATAAGATATTTTAAAATCTCACTATATTTTTTTATTGTTAACATTATCCTGAAACAATCACATTAATGTAATAATTTTTCATTTGAAATTAAATTTCATTTAAATACCAAAATAATTACATTATAAATAAGATTATTTTCTTAAAAATAAAACTTTTTTAAATTTTTTTTATTTTGAACGTTATTTAACCAATCAGGGAAATATTGTTAATTCCATATCATAAAATCAACATAGATATTTGAAGATATGGAATATTTATTCATTAATTAAATATAAAATTAAATATAGGAGAGATGATTTAGACATACATATATGTGTGGTTACCATTTATATATATCTGATCAATGTTTCAACTGGTTTGATGAGATAGATCCATTTTCCATGGAATATGATTTTATACAATGTAGTTTTAAATTATTTGTACAATGAAGATGAGTTTATAAAAAATAGTTTTAAATCATCTTGTTAAAGGCTATAAAGTTATAAGTATCTGGTATAATGAACATGTTTTTCCTTACATTACTATTACCTCAATTTGAGGATACACAACATTAAATCATTACACAAGAATGATCAATGGTTTAGTGTCTTTGGAAAATTAGGATTGTGCATAACATTTATAAAATAATAAAAAACATTTATTTAATTCCATCTCCTTTAACTTCTTATTGGATGTTGATTTCTTATTATTATATGTAATTACCTAGAGATATACATAGTATAAATGGGTAATCTAAAATCCAAACATTAGTATAGATAACAATATAAAATGGGTTGAGCATAATCATAAAAATTTCTTTATAATCATGGGAGGAAGCAGTAAAAAAATTCTTTGAATTATCCTTGAATAAAAATGAATCATCATTCAATAGTGGTAAAATTCCACACATAGTTATGGAAAATTCTATCATCATGTTAACAAATTTTTGACTTTTTCTCATGAGATAAATCATGTTACACAATTAGTTGGAGAACTATATAATTCCGAGTGCACCTGTCACATCATCACATTTAATTCGCGCTGTAAAATTCTGGGATCACCCATCACATTATAACATTTACACTATCATGTATAGAAAATAGAACATATATCAATGTTATACATAATTAACCCATGTAAAGGAAAGGGAATAATTTCATAAATCATACATTCATAAACATTAGGTCCCAAAATGAAAGAGGGAATTACATACTTTTTATAAGAATCATCAACCTTGAGTGAAGAAGAAACAATCTTGTGAATTTCAAGGTGTGTTATTTTCAAGAATATTTCATTTGGAAAACATTATGTTTTACATAAAATCATGTTGAAAAAATTTATCTCCCAGAAAATTTAATACATTGTTTACGAAATTGTATTTTTAGAATATCCATACTGAAAATGGAGTAAAAGAGGGAAAACCCAAGGAAATATAGTCAGGTTCGAGAATTCCCCATACATTTTTTCCAAAATCATCCTTCATGTTAATAACCCATATAATCAGATTAGATTACTTAATTAAAAATAGAAAACCATTTATAAGTAAATTTGATTAATTATAATTTTATTATGTTCATTTATGGGATTTTTGATGAGTTATAGAGTTAAAATTCATCATTTGGGAGCATTCGTTTTCATTGTTTTCCTGAACGGTTCACCTGTTTACATGAATAAAAGATCATGTAAAATGAGGATGAATATTAATAATTGTTATTATATTCTATGAATGATCTAAAATAAGTTTAAATTATCTTGTAATGTATTTCGTTATATGGAATGAGGTTGAATCATTAGAAAAAATATATTGATGATCGTTTTAAGTTAATTTTGGTATTTTTTCGATCATAATGAACTAATTTTCTTTTATCATTTAATATTATGTGTATAATTTATTGCTATATAATAATAGGGGTAATTAAAAAACATTAATTTTTTTTAATGTATTTTAATTGTTTCATTAACATTCTCTAAGGTTTAAATGGAAAATGAAACTATATCTCCCATGATGTCTGTAAATTTACACATCATGGGAGACAATTAATTTTGAAGAATAAAATAGAGAGAGGGTGGATTTTAATGATGGGTCTTCCATTAACATTGTATAATCATTGTATATCAATCATACTTTATTTATCATTCCATTTGGACAAGTTAAGTTGAGGAGAAGAGAAGAAAATAAATGAAATTGAAATGAAATTAATAGAAAAAGTAAGGGGATTTTACCTCCTTGAGAACATCTTTATGGAACAGTTTTTGTTTTTCTATTAGATAAAAAGATCACAGACTTGGGGAAAGGGCTAAGGTATAATATTTTCCAGAATTTTTTAAAGCCTTAGATCATGAGAGGTTTGAGGAGAAGAGGGGGTAAATGGTGGTATTTATATTGGAGGAGAGGGGTGTTTTCAAATTATTTTAGTCATTAGATTATTATTTAGGATCAAGAATATGAATAGTTTTATCATTATCACAAAAATATTAAATAATGAAGGGCTGTTTGATATTGTGGTTCTTAAATTAGTTATGACTCAATCAATATTGTATTTATATTTTAATGTATATGGCATGACCCTTCCTAGATGACCGTGCCGTGACTACCCCAAGCCCGCCTTCCATAGGCCAGGGGCTGGCGACTAGAACCAAGGCGTAAATCTTGACAATAAAAGGGAAGGAATTGCCTTTATAAGGTAAAAAAACACCATAGATTAAGCCAGAAGAAGTAACACTAATTAAAAGTCGGTACAAAAAGTAGTGCAGAAAAGTAAGTGGGACATAATAAAAACCCCAACTGAAAGTAATGTACAACTGGAAAGAAGTACAACAACTAAAAATTAAAGCAGCAATGTCGAGCTGTCCACTAGAAATCCCACCTGAAGGGTGGGTACAGATAGCCTCCCCATATCCTCGGGTCCTACCGTCTGCCCTATATGCATCCCGTCTAGTGGACCACCTCCAGGTACTGGCTCGTCATGATATCCACCTTCTGTACCAACTCGTCATGGGATCTTCATCCGGGAATCATCCATTTGTACAAGCCTCAAACTCGATCAGTGATGTCCGTCGTCTGAAACCAACACAACATAGTGCGGGCAAAGCCCATGCAGGGGTGAGTATACAATACTCAGTAGGGACCCTGAGACCCCCGAAGGTCTCCCTTAATCCACAACGGATAAAGAACAAAGAAAAAATTTACAATCACGAAGTAACATCTAACACTACTTAGGTATATGCCCCTAAATATACCCAAGTCATCAATCCCAGTACAACTCCAACATCTGATCCCAAGCTCGATCACATCCACATAGGATAACACAACCAATTCACACAGGATAACACAACCCAATCAACATAGGAAATCAAGTCAATCATATCGATGATAATGATTGAAAATCAAGACTCAGCTCAAACAAGGATTTAATCATAATGTCAAAACCATGGATGCTGGGGAAACTCCTTCTCTATCGAGTACAGTGGGACTGCTGCTACAACCAAGCGCTTCCCATTAACCATAGAATGCGGTGGTACTCCACCTGTCGAGTACTGTGGGCCTGCTGCTCCAAACAAGCGCTTCCCACCATGGGTCTGCCGCTACAACCAAGCGCTCCCCCTCACAGCCTCCAGAGGTAATTCTTATATTGAGTACCGTGGGTCTGCCGATAAAAGCAAGCACTCTTCCGCCGTGGGTCTACCACTACAACCAAGCGCTCTCCCTCACAGCCTCCAGAGGTACTCCTTCTGTTGAGTACCGCGGGACTGCTACTACAACCAAGCACTCCTCCGCCGTGGGTCTACAGCTACAACAAAGCGAATCCCCTCATAGCCTCTATAGGAACACCTTCCATTGTGTACCGCGGGTCTGCTGCTACAACCAAGTGCTCCTCCACCATGGTTCTGCCACTAAAACCAAGTGCTTCCCACTCAGCTATCCGAATCACAACGAGTTGATCGATAAGTAGTCATCATGTCTCATCCAGCTCTATGGTTTCATAATGATTGAAATTACCATAGTTGTCACTACCAAACCCATGGAGGATTCCCATACAGTTATCACCGTCATCGATCCCACGGAGGATTCGATGACGGAAGTCATCATCGTCGCAGACGAAGCCAGCTCTAGTGTTTCCGCACACAACACACTCGTTCTGGGAGGTTCCGCTCCATGAGCCAAGAGGTCAATACATCAAATAACTCGTAGTGAGGAATTTATGTATCCCAACGTTCCGTCTCACCAAGAGTAACTCAACGTGACAGACGGCGCGTCAATCGGACGCCCGATCTGAGAGTTATTGGATTTTTCGTTTCAGGGGCCCGATTGGTTGTTAATTCAAAACCAACCAGACTGCACTCCAACTGCGTCTAAACCTCAAGTGGAGTAAGCCAAAAGGTCCATCTCACAAAGAGGAAACCAACAAAGTCGATAGCACGTCAATCGTATGTCTGAAGCTCAAGTTATAAGCGTTTCCGCTCCGAGGGACCGGTTGGTTTCATTTTCGAACCAACCCAGTCATACTCAAAGTTCTCCGAAACCTATAGTGTAATATATCGAAACGATTTTCTCGATCAAAGGATAGAATCGAAACTAACAGTGCGTCGATCGGAGGTCCGTAGCCAATGTTATGGGCCAATGACCGAAAGTGGTCTGAAAATAGGGGGCTGGGCATAGTCCGACCTGGCCCAACCCCCCTGGGTCGACCTGAACTGGGTCTGGGTCAAGCCTATTAGGGCGCGGCCCGGCCCGGTGGGCATGGCCTGGCCCGGTTGGTGCGGCCCGGGCCGGCCTGGGAGGCCCGGCCAGGTGCGGCCGTTCCGGCCCAGGGCAGCGTGGCACTGGCCGAGCGACCGCGCAAAGGGGGGGGGGGGGGCTTCCCACATAATTTACACAGCGGACCCCCGTGTGGCGGCCACTTCTTTCTAGCGGACGCATCCCGGTGCCGCATCCCCCCCTCGGTCCCACATAGCCACGGGTCTAGCCGCCTGCCACCGCAGATTTAGCCGCGATGGTCCTTCCCGGCGCCGTGCCGACAGGGTCTTCCACGGACCACCGGACGCACTCCGGTGGTCCGTTTTGCCGTCCGTCTTCGCCAGCGGTCCTCCCGAGACCGGATCTTCTCTGCAATGCAGACGGTTCTCTTCTCCGTGATGACTTTTTCCACGACGCCTTCTTCTGCGATGTTCTTTCTCGCGACGAACCTTCGTTCGACGACACCTTAAGGTATGGGGTTTGGTTTAATTTAATTTATGTGAATTATATCCTTGGAATATAATTAAATTTTTGGAAGTCTTTTGAACCTCTAACGTGGTGGGTGCGAACCAACAAACAATTCTGAACCCACCATTTCTCTGTTCTTGGTGTGCGGATCGTCGGACAAAGACGAAGCAGGCCGCAAGGTCGTTCTGAGAAGTTCGTAGTGAAGATCCGGTCCCGGGAGGATCACTGGAAAAGACAAAAGGAAAAACGAACCACCGGAGCGCGTCCTGTGGTCCACAAAAGACCCTGCTGGTGCGCCTCCGGGAAGGACCACCTCGGCAGAAGCCACGACGGCAGGCAGTTGGTCCAGCAGCCGCGCGGGACCGCGGGGGGGGGGGGGGGGGGGGGGGGTGGTATCGGGCCGCATCTACATGTAAGGAGAGGCCCCCACACGGGGGTGGGGGGGAGGGTGTCAATTAAGGTGCAGTCGCCCCGCTATTTACGCTGCCGCTTGGCCGGTGCCGAGCCGACCCTGCTCGGCCTGCGCCGAACCGACCCCTCTCGGCCGGCGCAGAGCCTCCCCGGGCTGGGCCGCCCAGGCCTGGCCGGGGTGCGCCCTAATGGGCCAGATCCAGGCCCCGTTCGGGACGACCTGGTTCGGGCCGACCCAGGGTGGTAGGGTCGGGTCGGACCAGGCCCAGACCCCCCATTTTCTGACCCCTTTTGGTCTTTTTCCTATAACATGGTGGACGGACCTCCGATCGATGCATCGTCAGCTGCGATGCAATCCTTGGATCGATATGGTTGTTTCTTTATATTACAATCAAGTTTTCGGTGAACTTTGGTTATGGTCGGGTTGGTTTGAATACGAAACCAACTGGGCCCTCAGAGCGGAAACACTTAGAACTTGAGCTCCAGACATCCGATTGACGTGTCGTCGACTTTGTTGGTTTTCTCTTAGTGAGATAGACCGTTTGTATTACTCCGCTTGAGGTTTGGACGCAATTGGAGTTCGGTCGGGTTGGTTTTGACATAAAAACCAATCAGCCCCTATAACGAAAAAGACAATAACTCTCAGACAGGGCGTCCGATTGACGCGCTGTCTATCACGTTGAGTTCCACTTGTTGAGGCGGAACATTGGGATACATCAACTCCAGACTACATGTCATTTGATGTATTGACCTCTTGGATCGTTGAGTGAACCCTCCTGGAATGAGCGTGTTGTGTGCAGAAACCCTAGAGCTGGCTGTGTCTACAATTACGATGACATTCGTACTGGAATCCTCCATGGGTTCGATGATGGCAACAACTGTACGGGAATCCTCCGTGGGTTCGGCGGTGATGACTACGGTACTTTCAATCATTATGAAACCCTAGAGCTGGGTGAGACTTGATGACTTCTGATCAATCGACTCAGTGTGATTCGGATAGCCCAGTGGGAAGCACTTGATTGTAGTGGCAGACCCACAGCGGAGGAGCGCTTAGTTGTAGCAGTAGACCCGTGGTACTCAACAGAAGGAGTACCTCTGGAGGCTATGAGGGAGAGCACTTGGTTGTAGCGGCAGACCCACTATACTCAACAGAAGTAGTACCTCTGGAGTCTATGAAGGGGAGCACTTGGTTTTTGTGGAAGACCCACGACGGAGGAGTGTTTGGTTGTAGCGGCAGACCAATGGTGGTAAGCGCTTGGTTGTAGCAGCAGGCTCATAGTTCTCGACAGGTGGAGTACTACAGCAGTCCAAGGATAATTGGGAGCGCTTTGTTATAGCGGCAGGCCCACTATACTCGATAGATAAAAAGTTTCCCCAGCAGCTATGGTTTCGACATCATGATTAAATCCTGGTTCGATCTTAGTATTTATTTTCAATCATTTTCTTCGATATGATTGACTTGCTTTCCTATGTGGATTGGGTTGTGTTATCCTTTGTGGATTGGTTGTGTTATCCTATATGGATGTGATTGAGCTTGGGCTCGGATATTCGATCCGTACTGGGATTGATGACTTGGGTATTTGTATGGGCATATACCTAAGTAGTCTTGGATGTTACTTCGGGATTGTATCTTTTCTTTTTGGTTTATCCTTTGTGTATTCGGGGAGACCTTTGGGGTCTTAGGGTCCCTACTGAGTATCGTATACTCACCCCTGCACGGGCTTCGCCCGCATTATGTTGTGTTGGTTGCAGACGATGGACATCACTGGTTGCGGTTGAGGCTTGTAGAGATGGAAGATTCCCAGAGGAAGAACCCGTGATGAGTCGGTGCCCGGAGGTTGATATCACGATGAGTCGGTACCTGGAGGTGGACCAATGGAAGGGACACATACAGGGAGGACGGAAGGACCCGATGAGCTGAGGAGGCTATCTGTACCCACCCTTTAGGTGGGATTTCCATTGAACGGCTCGACATTGATACTTTACTTTTTAGTTGTTGTACTTCCTTTCCAGTTGTACTTTACTTTCAGTTTGTGTTTGAATTCTGGCCCACATACTTTTCCGTACTACTTTTTGTACCCAATTTTTCTTAGTGTTACTTCTGCTTGCTTACTCTGTGGTGTTTGTTTACTTCATAAAGGCAATGCCTTCCCTTTTTTGGGTCAGGATTTACGCCTTGGTACTAGTCACCAGCCCCTAGCCTATGGGAGGTGGGTTTGGGGTAGTTACAGCACGGTCCCTGAGGGCAAGTCATGACGGTATATATATCAAACATTATAATATTTTACTATTTTCCAATAATTAAACTATTTTAGAAAAACAAAAAAATTCACCCTAACCATTTCTCGACCAGTAGAAATAAAAAAAAATAATATCAATTTTAAGAAAATAATATTCAAAATATAATTAATACTATTTTAAATAAAAACCACAATTTACATGAAAAATAATGATTTTCAAATTTACTGAATTTATAACAATTTGAGAAATTTCTTAAGCTCTCAAAGAATTATATTAGAATGAAAAAAATCAAAATATTAATTTATTAATAAATTTTAGGGAAATTAAATTTCATTTTAATTATTAAATTACTGATAAAATTTTAGGTAATTATTTAGGACTTAAAATAACTACAAAACATAATTAATTATTTTTCAAAAATTTATTTACATAGAATATGGTAAAATTGTAACATACATTTGTATATAATATGTCTAAATTTTATTTACCCTTTTATGGTTGTGGCTAAAATTTTATTAAGATAATTTACTATTAATAAGGGTCATATTACAATTACTATGGTCTAGTTACAATGTCATATGTGTTGGATTCTTATATTCAATAAATACTGCTTATTTCATTAATTCCTGAATTATAAATTATTTATTATAGTATATACGTGATTATATATTTTTTATACGATTTTAAATTTCTATAAAAATAGTGAAATTACATCGATAAATGTTTGGTTTGTTACATTCTTCCACCAATTTGTTATTTCACCCCCTGATATTGTAACCCCATGCATTATCACCACTTACTTCACATATATCATTCTATGTTTCTCAAGAGAGATTTATTCCAGAGTAGTGAAAAATTAAAAAGTCTTGGTGAGTTGGTCAACCATAAACCATATTGCATTATTTACTTTGAATGTCTTTGAGTGACCTTTGAAAAATTACAGAGTGACATTCTCCCCCTTTTCTGTGGGAATAGGTAATAGTTGCATAATGACTTAGACTTCTATCATTGGATTTATCATTCTGACATATCATGCAACTTGAGATATACTCAGTATTCTCCCTCTTCATGTTTTCTCAATAGAACTATTCTTGGAGATCATATTACATTTTGGTACTTCCAGGATGGGTATAGAATGTTTGGCTAAGTAAATTACTAAATAAACCCTTCTTTTTCCTAGGCGATGAAGGCATACAAATCCTAATTCCAAAACAAATCACACAACCATTGTCAATAACGAACTCTCGCACCTTTTATTCCTTTAATGTATTATCCTTCTTTTATAACATCAGATCATCCCTTTGTTTCTCTTGAATCTTCTCTTGGATAGATTCTTTGTAAATAATTTGTGAAAAGTAGGATTTATTCCCTACCACAATGATTTAAATTCCATTTTCTTCATATCTAGGAAGATAGGGTCTTTATAAATATTAAACCTAGTAAGATTATTGGGTTCTATTCTTTTTATATAATTAGCTCCCATGTTTACCTTTTTGATATGATGGTAAATTGAAAACTCATATTCTTTCATTATCTCTAACCATCTCCATTAATTCATGTTGTGATGATTTTGTTTGAACGTAGACATTAGGATAGTTTAATCGTTAAATATGTAACAATTATCCCCATAAAGGTAGTTTTACAAGAGTATCAATGTAAAAATCATACCAACATGATCCAGGTCATGCATCGTGTAGTTCTGCTCTGAGATCATCAACTATAGTGAGTTATATGCTATGAAATTATCAATTAGTATGAGTTGACAACCCTTTCCTTTGATTGAATCATCACAATATATCAAAAAACTATTTAAAGTTTTTTGTAATATTAGTAAAAGTGCAGTGATCTTCAAGTTATGTTGCTCCATGAAAATTTCCCCACATTATTACATCTAGAAAAACATTACTGATTTTCTTGTTAATATAGATTGATGGCTAGAAAATCATGATTTTTTTTTCACAAAGCAATGATAGTATCATAATAATCAAAGATAAATACAAATATATGTTACACTAGAGAATATGGGACACTCATTAATTGCAATTATTTTTTAAGGTACTACATAAATTCCCCCACTTTTAATCACATGCCCTAAGAATGTGACATTTGACAACCAAATGTAACACATTCTAAACATGTAATGAAACCTTTGCTTCTTTAATGTCACAACAAATGACATAGATTTTCTTAATATTCCTCCATGATCTTGGATTATATTATAATATCAGGGATAAACTCTATATTTTCTGGAGGTAACCTCTAAAGACTCTATTAATTAATTAAAAGAATATTGTGTGGGGATTATAAAGTCGGAAGGGAATCATTGAAAAATATTAATCCCCATTCTTAATTCAAAAGGAAGTCTTTTGAATATATTCCTTCTCCACCATTAGAATAAGATATCCTAAATGGAGATTCAACATTGAGAATTACTAAGCTCCTATCAAGTGATTGAACAAGTCATCAATCATCAAAAAAGGAGTATTGTTTCTTTATGGGTATCTTGTTGAAATATCGATAACCGATACACACCCACATTGATCCATATTTCTTATTGAATAATATAATTTTCACACACAATGATTTTTTCACATGGAATTATAAACCCTTTGTACAAATTTTCAAATAATTACCCATTTAACTCCTCCATTTTGATCAAGGATATTCTATCAAGTCATTTTGAGATAAGAGTTTCTCTAGGTATGATTTACATTAAAAACAATACATCATGATCTAGGGGTTGTCTGAGTAACTCTTCAAAAAAAACATTGTATTCTCTCACAATGGAAATTACACTAAGGTTGATACTCTCATTTACCTTAGCTATTTGTGTGAGTTATTCTTTGTCATATAGGATCAACACAAATCCTATAGAAGGATTTTACAAATGAGATTCCTGATATTCCTTGAATTTTACAGGATCATGGTTTGTTCAAAATAGGAAAAAAAATTTCCATTTCATGACAATTTATAGGTGCCTTGTATATTGAGAGCCCATCCATTCCAATAACAACATCAAATACAACAAAGGTATGTATCAATAGATTTGATTAAAGAATCATATAACATATACCAATTCGAGAAGAATCAAACACTTCTAATGAAATGGGTGGAACACTTGGGTTTTATATATATCTCTCTACTTCATGCTTTCAAGGATTCAATTATATAGTTTTATAAAGCTTCCATGAAATAAAATAATGAGTAGAACCAATAACAAATATGAATTTTTTCATTAATGAGTGAATATGATGTGTGTCTTGTATGACTTTGTTTTTTTTTCTCCACATAAGAATTATTGATGGAATAAATATTACCTTTCACATTTGGTTTTGGTGGATATTTATGCTTATTACCCACAATGACTCAGTATTTAGATAAATGGAATTCATAATACCTTTCACCCTATTGTTGTATCATTGGACAATAAGTGGTGTTGTCCTTTCCTCCACCACATTGTCATGCATCCATATATAGATTATATATTCCTGAGCATCGTATCTTTCATTCCCACACTTAAATATTTTCCCTAAAAAATTTATGTAGTTACCATGATTCTTCTTGAGACATTTTAGACTTCTATGTGGTTGAATTTTCTTTCACCAGTTTCATTAGATCCCCTAACATGAAACTAATTCATTTATTTCTTATCACAATAGTCACTAGACCATTCTAGAAAAATTACCTCCACTTTGAGATAACATTAAATAATTTCTTCATAACTCCCACGGTATTGAATTTCCCTACCCTTTTAATGTTTTGGTTAAAGACCACTAAACCATCTATAAATTTTATTATCATTGTTGATATCAAAACAAGAAGTGTACGTTGAAATCCTTGTGAAATTTTCTTCGTATTCCAGGAAATATTCACCTTCTTTTTTATTTAGCTCTATGAACTATCTATCAATATTTGTCTAAAGATATAGAAAGAAATAATTGTTATGAAACAATATCTTAATGTCCTCCCACTCAATATCATTAATTTCATCCTTCAGATTTGAATTTTTAATCAAATACCACAATTTTTGGACTCCCAATATAAATAATAAATGGAAAGAGTAACCTTATCCATTTCATAATAGATAAGTATAGAATATATATTCTACATTATGTTGACCCACTATTATATGAAGAGTGCATCAAAATATATACAAAATTTCAATGGATATTCCAACATAAAACACTAGATATCTAGTTTATCCCACTTAGGTGAAGGTGGATGTTCCACATTATTTAGGTTTTTCTTCCTATCCTAATAAAATGGGTAATAATTACCCTAAAAATGTTAACTCCACCTCCCAAGGAATTGGGAATCTAATACAAGAAATCATAGCATTGTCCCTTTAATGGGTTGTTAGCCTCGTTTCTCTGAGTTCCCAATATTTTCTAAAATATAAAAGGATAGAACAAAAAAAGGCAATAATTCATGAATTAATATTTCATATCTTTTTTTAAATTATGTATAATAGAATATATTATGGGATCCCATTGTTTAGTGTTTTCTAAAAAAATGCTTCTTGAGTGCTTACTTATAGTTTCTCTTAAAATAATTTTTTTCATAAGGGTTATGTAATCATAATTCCAAAATAAACTAAACCATCAATATGACACCAAATATAAATACCATGTTTTGTATTAAATTACTATTATATCATTTTAATGATAAAAAAATAAAATTATAACCCAACCAGGATCCAAGGGATTGGTTTCTTGGGGAAATTATGACCATACATAACATTTATAATATAAAACATAAGTCAGTATTTAATTATTTCTTCTCAATCTTCTTCTAGTCCATTTAATTCATTTTAGAACATAAATTTACCTGAGGATATACATAAAATAAATTTGTGAGATAAAATTATAGTAAGTCGATAGATTAAAATATAATATGTGGTAGAATAATAATTCTATAATATTTATAATCATGTGAGGATGTATTATAATAAATTTTAATATGTTTCAATGCATAAAAATGAAACATCGTGTTTTAGTGTTCAACTATCTCAAATAGTTGTGAAGAAAGATTGAATCTTTTTGGCATATTATTCAATTTTATCAAGAGATTAATCTAATTAAACAATTCATTAGAGTACTGTAAAACTCTGAGTGTACACATCACATCATAACATTTACATTGCATAATATAATTCTCGGTGCACCTCTCACATCACACCAATTTTATAATCTTGCATGACACGTAAAACAAATATCAACATTAGACATAAATTAAACAATCGAAGTTAATAGTTTTATTTTCATAAATAATACATTTATATTATTTTAGGTACAAAATTAAATAAATAATGAAAAACATGGTATAATAATCATCAACCTTGAGTGAAAAAAAATAATCTCGAGAAGTATAAGACGTCTTTTTTTAAAGAAGAGTTATATTCGAAAATATTTTGATCCTCATAATCTCGATTAGAATACATTTATACCCTAGAAAAGGTAATATAATGTTGAACAAATTGTATTTTAAGAATATCTATATTGAAAATCGGGTCAATGTGGGAAATCCCAATGATAGGGAGTTGGGTTCTAGAATTCCACTTACATTGTGTCTGAAATATTCTTTAATGTTAATATATTGTATAAACACATTATATTCATTAATTTAAACTATTTAACATATATTAAATAAATTTTTTTAATATAGTTTTATTAAGCTCATTTATGGGATTTTTTATGAATTATGGAGTTAAATTTCATAGTTTTGGAGCATTCAATTTCATTTTTTTCATGAGTGGTTCACTTCTATACAAGTATATATTTTGGATTAAAATGTGGATAAATATATAAATTTGTTATTATATGTTAAAAATTATCTAAAATAATTATAAGTGATATTATAATGAATATGGTTATATGGTTTGTGGAATAATCCCTAGATAAAAGTAAAATATGGACAATTTTTTAATTTTAGAAGTATTTCAATCACAATGAACTTGTTTTGATTTATAATTTAGTATTATGTGAGTAAGATATTTATAGAACATAAAAAGGGTTATACAATATACATTAATATATTTTTTTCATAAATTATAATTTTATAATTTTCACCCTTTACGGTAGTAATGAAAAATGAACGTGCATCACCCTCGATGTTAATAAAATGGCACATCATGGTCAAAAAATTCATTTTTAGAATAAAATAGAGAGATGTTGGATTTTTATGAATGTCATTCCATTAAAATGATATAATTATATTATATCATATAAACTAGCGTTATCTTTCTATTTGGATAATATAAGGTCAATAGAAGGTAATAAAATAAATTAAATTGAAATGAAATTAAATGAAAAGAGAAGAGTATTTTACTTCTTGGATTTATCCTTATTGAGAACATCCTTACTGAATGGTTTTGGTATTTTTGTGAGACTAAGAACACCTACACATGGGGAAGGGTCTAGGGAAGAGTATTTTATATATTTGGGAAAGTGTAAAATCTTGAGATGTGGGAGGAGAAGATGTGGTGAGAGGTGGTATTTATTATGGAGGAGATAGGTGTTTTCCAATTATACTAATCATTAGATTTTTATTTCATCTCAAGACCATGAATAGTATGATTACATAATAATTATTAAAATAAATAATTAGGGTTCAACATTATATTTTTACATTATTAATGACTCAATGAGTACTATATTTAACTTATAATGTATATATATATATATATATATATTAAATTATTGTATTTTTCTATTAACCGAAATTTCAAGTATTTCAGTAACATCTGAAACATTCACCCTAAACATTTTTTGATGTGTGGAATTAAAATATGAACATTATTTTATTAAAATAATTTTATAAAAACGATTAAGTAAATTTTTAATTAAAATAATCATTTACCCAATGAATATTTATTTTAAAATTATAACTGATTTTATATTACTTTCAAATATTACTTAAGATCTTAGAAAATTATTATGAAATCACATAACATAAAAATATTAATTTATGAATACATTTAATGAAAAATAATTTTCTATTAAATTATTATTTTAATAATAAAGATTTAATTTAATATTTATCTATTTTAAAAATAAAAACAGTTAATTAATTATTTTAAAAACATTTTTTTACTTAGAGTATTATATAATTATAACATACTTTATTTTATATGATTCCAAAATTTTATTTATACTTCAATTGGTACAACCATTATTCATTTTGTCAATTTACTATTCATAAGGGCCATATTAATATTCCATTTATCATGTTACTATTTTATTGTTATTGGATACTTAATATCTAAAAATACTTCTTATTTCATTAATTATTCATTTATTATAATTAATACGGCCCATAAGTTATAATATGTGAATTATAATATATGAAATTATAATAAAAAGTGAGAAATTCCGTTGATAATTTTTTTTGGTCATTGCATCATGTTGCTAAAACCTTAAAAAAATTAAACATTTCCTCCATTAATAATTCTATTATTATTATCAATGAAATATTCATAATGATATTCTTTCTAGATACATATCATTGTTAGTTTATTGAATAAATGTAATGTGTTTTCAATTATTTACCATGCCATATTCATTAATCCTTATCTAATTATTTAAATGGAATTTTTGTTCTATTTTTTACATATCTATGTTTATAATTCTTATTGATTCATGAGATCCTCTATTGTACTTAACCATTACAGGGAATTGGATCTCACCCTTACATTGTTACTTTTTCTAATGATATGGAGAAGAATTTTTGAAAGGATTTCAATGATACCATGAATTTTCCATTTCAATCAATTTTATTTTATACCCCTGTGTAAAATGGGTGACATTTGTCTATTTTGTTCTCCAAATATAATAAAATGATCGATCATTCTAGATTTGACCCATTTGTGTCTATGGAAATTTAATAATGTAAGACCCCAACTCCAGGCTACAAGTGTTTGTAGTGTTACAATTATATTAATTATTTTTATTCAAAACATGTAATCCATTTTAATTGATTTAATTTCAATAAATATATGATATAAATTTTGAAATTAGTGTGCTAAACTTAATGAAAAACATTTATTAGAAAAAATATTTTTTGTCCATACAACCATGTTTTCATTCATTCTTTCCCAGGTAATTAACTTTATATGAATGTTAAAATATTTAAATGAATATATTATTTGAAAAATTATTTAAAATTATTCATCTATATAGTGGAAATTAATTTTTTAGATAAATGAAATTTTTCATATAAAAATAATTTTTTAGAAAAACATATCATCTAACCTCCAAGTTAATTTATTTTCATTTATAATTAATTAGTAACCAATGAATTCATTTTAAATATTTGTTTAAAATAATTTTTCATAATTTAGATAAAATAATTCATACCCACCTATATAATGGATAGATTACAATAATCATCATAAATAATAATATTTTCATCATATAATGTTGTTTGTTTAAACTCAATGTTGTCTGTAAATCACACTATCAACGAAACCAATTTAATTGAAGGTAAACATATCATAAAATTTTATAGTGTTAAAATTATTCTCAAAAGGATAAATCCATTAGTTGTTTTATAAAGAAAACAAGAAACAATATTATTATTGAAAATACAGAACACAAGATGAAAATTATGATGATGTTCATTAATTTTAAGGTAAGAATCATTAATAATGAGTAATAATTATTAATTTCTTAACAAATATTCAGCAACTTCAATTTTTTTTAAAATGTCATATTAATTATTATTTCATTCACTCTGTTGAATTTTATCATCCTTCACACCATTTTAATTATTTTATAATATTTTCCCTCTTTTTTCAAAACACTTCAAACACTTTCCCCACTCTTTCATTTTTATTTTTCAGCCATTATATTTCAAATATCACATTTATTATTTTATATTGTTTTTCAATTTTAAATTGTTATTCATATATTCTTAAATAGTACTATTGGTATTGATACAATATTTTTACCATTAAAAATAAAATAGAAACACATAGCATAAACAACATATATCCCCATCATATAAAACATTTATGGAATTAAATGTAGAAAATATCTATCCAATATGGGAGAAAAATATAAAAACACATCATTATTATATTTTATTCATGGAAGAGTAAAAAATGATCTGTTTTGAAATAATAAATTAACAACTGTAATACAACCATTGCAGCATATGGGGTATATGATGTTTAAGAGTTAGAGAACTCAATATTTCCACCAATTGAGAACTATCCAAATTCATGAAACAACAATTATAAATTATCATTCATCACACACTCTCTATTATGTGTAATATAGTATGAATGGTTTTCTCTATTTTTTCCTCATCATGAAAACCCTTTAGATGACTGTTTAGTGATCTTATTATCACGAATGCATCTCCATATATGGTTTTTTCAAATTTCAAATATGGAAATTCCTCTAAATATAACAATTCATCGTTTCTTGATATCTCAATGAGAATGTAACCAACATCCAATATAATCTTTGTCATATAATGAGGTCATTAAATGATATATCCAAATTTTACTGACAATTAATATACTAATATCATGATATTTAGAATATAAAGATGTGTAAATTTTACTATTTAAATCATAAATTCAAAACATATTACCATTCTCTTTTATTTGTTATGAAATATTTTTGACTGACTTGATTTTGATTCAATTCACATAGATGTCTATTTAGGCACAATATATATATTTTTTCTTAAAAATATGTGATGTTACATGACTTCATAAGGAAATTAGTTTTTTATTCTACCTTAAAAAACATATGTATTAAATCCTTCATGTCAATGTGTATTTTATGTTCCCCCACATTTGGAATGGACATATTTCATTTTTTTTAAAATCATTTCCTTCATAGAGGCTCTATCATCCAATAAATATTATATAATCATTGATATATCCATTTTTTAATAGACCCCCACCCACATGGACATATTTACAATACATTATAAATTAAAATAAAAATCTTAATATTAATGACTAAATATGTACATTTAATAGATTACAATCACTATGAATTACCGAGTTCAAATTTTTATACCTTTATTCCACTATCATATTACTTGTAATCTATATCAACAAATTCTTGAATATTTTTTTAGTTATAACATTTCCAACATCATTTTTTATCATTAGAGTAATATAAATTTATGATCACATGGTTATTTTTTACCACCCACTCCATGTATATGTCAATATCATTTTTGTGATCAATCAAAATTATAATCATCTTTATCCCACTGATGTTATTTTTTTTTATTGTCACATGATGACCTTTTCTATAATTGGATTGATAAAATTAAAAAATATCATTATAAATTACTTAATATTGAGGTTATTGAGGGGATCATGAACATGGAGAGGAATTCATGTCATATAACATAGCATTTGACCTTGAAAATCGATTAGTGAAAACATTCAAGAATAATTTATGTCCCTCCAAAATGAACTCTCAAACACTTATTTTATATACCTATCATAGATATTATCACACTGTATCTCTGTTACCCAATTTCTCACAGACACACACACACACACACAATCTCTCTCTCTATCACTTTGTATTCTAAAAAATTTGATGCCATAAAATATTTCACATAATTTTTTAGCAATGTTACAAGGTTCCTAAAAGTACTACAAAAAACCGGCCTAGGTTGCCACCTGGACTACAACCTGAACTAGAATTCCACTATCCATAGGTTAGTTACAAATCCTCATGTACTAGTGAAAAATTAGGAGGAATCAAATAAATGTAATGGGAATTATTTCGAACATAATATTGACATATAGAATGATGATGTGTTTTCCAAAAACTCTATCAAGACTCATTTGTATGTCCAAAACCCACATAAAATAAAATAATAAAATACCAAAATGTATATATATATATATAATTAAAAATATATATATACTCTCACCACCAACTCCCTCTATTGAAAAATCCACCACCAGTTTACCTACTCTCCACATTTATAATGTGCATCCTATAATAACCATAACTGAAATAAGTAATGAAAAACATTTCCAATGAAATAATGGAATCTATGTAAATCATTTAAATAAAACAAGTAGATAAAAATTATATTAATATAAATTGAACATGTTCATTAGCATCCTATAAATCGAGTAATTGGAATTGATGTATGATACAATAACGACATTAAATATACATATATTAACACCTAACCTAAATTACCCATATGACACTAACTAGGCATATAAAGACCACAACCTATGATATAAGAGAGATTATTACAAGCATAAAACTAGAATATAATATATCCATGAGAACAAACAATCTTAGTAGGACACAACCCACCTTTACACATTCCAAATAATTAATTATAAATCCATTTCATGTTTTTTATTATAAATAGAATGTTGTTTTTTTAGACATTATTTTTGAAAATCCAATATCATGTACATAAACATATTACAAAATTTCCAATTTATTTTTTCATAAATTAAAAAAATAAAACAAAAAAATTACCAACATCCTAATCAATATTAGAAAAACATGCATTTTCAAATCCATCTTATAATCCATAGGGAAAGTCTTTAACATATAATTTTCCGAGATACTTAATTAAAAAAATTTTAAGAATAAAATCCAACCTTCAGTATAAAAAAATATATAATGTAGGTATCACATGTCAATAAAAAGATAATGATGTTATGTAATATATTCTTTCCAAAACTAATATAATAATGTTTAAGAATAATCAATCATGAATGATAAATAACATACATCCACAAGTAATTATGGTATAAGAGTCATGCGATACTAACATATGTAATCCTATAATAAAATCATGAACTATAGATAAGAATAATTCGTTAACCTATATGAATGTCTATCCAAATAAACTAATGGAACTATACATGTCCTTTCCCATCAACCCAGATGATTAATTATACCACAAGTAACCATCTGAGTGCACTTGGAAGACTAGTCCCTCCAAAAATAGACCTAATCAAAATAAGATCTTTCACTCATTAAGGACTCCAACTAGACACCTAACATTCCCATGACTAGAAATAAAGTAGAGGAGAATAATTAAGAAAATATAAAATGAATTATAAGGAAAAACAGTAGCTCTATCTCACCTATGATGTCATCATATAGAAAGAATCACTGATTCATCCATAAATGATTAATAAACCATAAACAAATGGAATCAATAATAAGGGGAAGAAAAACGTTCTCACATAACATCACATTAATAAATTCAATTTAATGTTAAAAAATATCCTTTTATAAATCCACTAAAGGTGTCAGGTATTACTATGAAAATTCCTAACCATTTATAAACTATTATTGTAACATTTATCTATAGAACTAAATTTTAATATTCATATAAAATTCATTATACTATCATTAAAAACATAAAAGGGACTAAAAACCACTCTTTAATTTAGTCCATGACCTAAACAAGGTTAAAGCATTTTTAAACCAAACAATTTTTCAAAAAAGAAATATTAAGAAAATTTAACAATACATGGAATTTTAAGTATCACTTGAAATGATTAGTAATTTCTTTTATGAATCATTTTAAAATATAAATACATATTCAGAAACCTCTATTAAGGTTTTGTTTAGATATTAATGAAATTTTCAAAACAGGTGGTGTGCACCGTCATGGAAATTAAAAATAACCACAATATTTAAAAAAAAAAGACTCATCTCTTTCTATTGGAACTAAATAAATACCCATATTTATCATTAAAAATATAATTATAATATTTAATATTATCATTTCATAATTATATTATTACTTTACGCACCATGAAATAATTTTTTATGAAATTTATTTTTCAAAATGGAAAAACTCTCCTCAAATCAATAGAGAAGGTCTACAACTACATGATAAAGATGAGAAGAACCCAAAAAAAGAGACCGGACTCCCGAAAATGAAGAAAAAAAGATTAATGAAGCCCACACCATAGTATTTTGGAAGAATACATCTCAACCAGAGGAGAAAGAAATGAAAAAGAAGAAGGAAGAGTAGTAGAGGTATATAAATTGTCTACAAATTCTTAAAATCACAATAGTATAGGATGTCCAGAGGGGAGAGGAACACCATTGATGGGGATCATCCTAAAGAGATCATGTGATGAATGTGAGTAGGATAGGTAGGTAGTTTAGGTTGTCATTTAGGGGAGGGAAGTTTTAAAAAATACTTTAATAAAATGTCATGTGAAATTCCCACGTTTTACCCACATGGTTTTCCAAACACTATGAGCACAGTTCTACCTATACTACAAAGATAATAAAGAATAATGTGGTTTCCCCTAGTAACATAAAATATAACCCAAGCCATTTTATGTCTATGAAAAATGTCCTTAATATTGGATATTTCCAAACAAATGGTTTCTGCATAGTTTCCCAAACCTTTCTATCTAACCATGCGATCCTCTACAGCCTTACAAATCTAAAATTTGTAGCAAAAACTCCCAATAAAAAAACTCTTGATCAAAATATTATAGAACAATATAAAATAATGTCTATAGTGACATAACAATAATTACAATCATATCCAAAATTATTCTTTGGTCCCTTATAAAACCTTTTATAATGAATGGATTGTAACTCCCCAAGATTTCATTGTGTGTTATTTCTTCAAAATAATTCAATAACTTGCACTACACGCAACATCGAGTTCATGCTCACCAAGACTTACCAAACAAGCCATTAAAAAGAGGATATGAATAGTATTTACTCAATTTTAAACATTATATAATCCTTATAATTTTAAAATCCATATTATGAGTTTGTTAGACATAATGTAAGAACAAATTCATTTTCAGTATTGCACTTTTACAAACTTTTAATAGTAAACCCTTTTTAAATCCAATTTTTTAAACATTTATATCTTCAATTTTACTAAATAAATTTACTTTTTATAATGGGGAAATCAAAAATTTACAATGAAACATCCCAAGCTGCCACAGTATGTTTCCCTTTGAATAATGTAATGGCGTGCATTGTACGCAATTCCGAGATTCTAACACACCACAACCAATCAAACTAGCTGTTATGAATAGTAATACCTTCTTTTTGAAATTTTATAAATTTTATATTTTGAAATGGACTTCATTTTTGGATTCATGATATTGAAATTATCTTAGGGGGAAATTTTGGTACTTTTCGGATAACTTTCATATTTTGATGAATAGTGAAGATTATTAAATTTTAATTAGAAAAAACTATTTTAATTGAAATAATTAATAGTGATAAATTAATAATTTGACTGGTTTTAATGTATATTTAGAATATATTTTTACCATTTAATACAATTTTGGTCATTTTATGTAATTTCACATTTAAACTAGACATAAACAAGTGTCAATCTTTTGATAGTTATTATCTCTTAAAAACACGCTATTTGTTTTGACGATGGGAATTAATTTTTGAATCAATTAATGCAAATGATATGTTCTGAATTTGGTAAAATAGAAATCATTTTTTAATAAAAAATATCAAATATAGCTTTGGCCTAATTTTTGGAATTTTTCTGGAAACTTTCATTTTTTGATGAATAGTGAAACCACTAAGTGGTAGTTAAAAAAACTGAATTTTTCATAAAACATAATTTTACTTCTTCTGTGAGTAGAATTTCTAAAATCCGAGAAACATTTTTAATATTAAGGAGTAATATTTTCTTCAATGAGATGAAAATAATAATTTTTGGTGAATAGTAACTTTTTACTTTTATTTACCACGGTTAAAAGTAAATAGGGTAATTAAGGGTAAAAATTACATTAATATTACCCTAACACATGTCATAATTCTACTGGACAAGTTTATATCGACTAAAAACAATCCTAGGATTAAAATATTATCATTTAGGTCAAGTTTTATTAATTAAGACACTTATTATTATTTAATTCAATGAAGAGTTAAAAGTGTTAAAATCAATGTTTATTTACTAAAACATTTTCAATATAGATTTATACATAAGATAAATTCGATTTTAAATATTAATTAGAAATATAAAATTATTTCCTAAATAAATGAATTTTATTTATAATTTTTAGACATTAAATAATTTAGTTAATTTATGACACAATGATGATTCAGTAATTACCATAATAATGAAAAATTAAAATAATTGATATTATAAATACCCAAATAAATATAATTAGAGACATTTTATGAATAAAATTAATTTAATAGGTTAATATGACATGTTATTATTGATTTAATTAACTTTTTTCAAGTAATAATTCAGTTATGATTTTCAAAAAAATCAATTTTCTAAATAGTGTCAAAATAGACATAAAAGTGTTTTAAAATAAATATTATATTACTGATTTATATTCAATTCATAAAAATCTAAGGATCATCCAAGAAACATATATCATGATATGTGTATCATTAATGGACCACATGGGGTCTCTTGAATGTATATATTATGTTTATTAACCATATAATATAAAAATATAAAGAGACATTGTAAAAGTGAAACTTATTAACTAAGAGTTAATACTTAGAGATAAGGTTAATATAATGGCCGAAACCTATCTAAATTATATTGGTTGAGTTTTTTTCGACCCATAACCACCTTAAACTATATATAATACACTTTTGAGCCATTAGAAACCGAATATGAATTTATTATAAAATAATATACTTAGCTTTTCCAAAGGTGCCCATCACCCTTCTTATAAAAGGGTACTCCCCCTTCTCACTAATTCACACATTCAAAGCCTTTTGGTTCGTTCAACCCCTGAGAAAATAATCTCTCAACATACCTCACTTGATCCTAGAGGCATTACTTTAGTCATAAAGACAACCTATGGAGCCATTTTGATCAAATCAAAAGGAAGAACTCGAAGAGGAGGTAATGATTTCACCACCCCTTTTCAAGTTCCTTTCTACTTCCACTTCTTCTTTCATTGTTATTCCCATTATAAAATAATCAATCCAGTATCTCCTATATTCTGTAATATTATTATAAAAATGGTACAATCATATTCTGTATTCTATCCAGCCTCTGAATGACATGTCATCATATGTGCGTACGTATGACTTACCGTCTCCACGTCGTGGTGTAATTGTTATTCAATATATTATTATTTGGATGGGTATAATAATGATTTTTATTTCATTTAAATAATAAATATAACATGATTATTATTCTCTCTATATGATATACCATCCAATTATATATTATTTTAACCTCAAAAGAATGATATTGTCGCTCATGCATACGTACGGACTACCCTCTCCACGAACGCGATGAGATTCATTCTCCATCGCATCCATTCAAGTATAATTCTCATTTGATGATTAAAAATAATTTTTAAGGACTTGAAATAATTCTATATATGAATAAGATACAACTTATCCATAGCAAACATAGATTACGTAACAAAGAATATAAAGGAAAATGAGTAAGTTAACAGCTGGAATGACGATAATACTTAGATATTATTAACAAATCAATGTTAAAAGATCATATATGATATCATATTAATATAAATTATTCTATTATAATTCAATAACAATTATTTCACCATTATACAGGAGGTTAACCTACCATCAACCATGTAAAAAGTAGAAAGTTAGGGGTTTCTTGTCTCACTTTTAATTCCGTGGGAATTCCATTGTTCACCACTTATTTATTACATGTAGTGTGTGTACTACCCATGTTTGTATTCTTTGTGTAATATAATTTAATTAATGTATATTTACATCATCATTGTATGGTGGTTCTTTCATGGGTGTATGTTATGTATGTTACCAAATCAATAAGGGAATTTGAAATTTCAATTTCCACTCATTTGGATTTACACATATTTCATTGATTATTTTACTCCAAGATTATGTGTGGAATCACTATTCATTTGATTATGTCATAATTTACACTCCCCTTTATGTGTATATACTTTTGGTACACATAATCACTCCATTGTTAAATTCTCAAGTCGTCGATTTGAACTTGATAAGTGTAATTTTTACTCAATCTCCATTTGTTGAGATAAATATCCAATTCATTGGTGTTGTTTTTACAAGAATATGTGTGAATTTCCCCTTATTGAATTACACTGAATATCCAATCATATTGAGTGTATTTAAATTTGTCACACATAATTATTTCGTTGATTTATCCTTAACCGAATGATATGGTCTTTATATGATAATTCATTTCAATTTACATTCCAATGAGACTTCTTTGTTGTTATACACCAAATCACTTTTAAATGGTCTATATAATGTACTTTGACATAGTATATCATGAATACCTTTATTCTCATGATATTAAAAATTTTGATTACCTCAATTATTTGTATTCAATTGTTTCTTATGTGGTCAGTAAATCTAACTAAAATATCATTTTAAATTTTTTTAATGATTTATCATTCTAAATCTTTCTCATTAATTTCCATGGTTTAAAAATGGTTTAATGATTTATCTATATGGACATTAATGTTTCCAAATAAAAATTCCTTTTAAAAGCTTCAATTTTGTATGGGACACTTTGATTCAAAAATATATTTTTAAATGGCTTCTTGACAAATAATGTGGATTTTAAATGATTTCAAGAAAAAAGGGCATATTTCTCTCTAATAGTTTTGATGATTATTTCCATTTATGTCAATATCCTTAATTATTCTCAATTGAGGGTAATCTGATACAATACAATCTTTCTTATTGTATCGAATGAGTTATGTTAGACTGTGGATGTGATATTTTTATACCATTCATGGTTTGTGGTTAAATTATTGACATTTCGTATGCTAGTTTTAATACGAATGTTTATGTTATGTTTAAACCTATTCATATGAGGAATGCATTGGACTTAGTAAATTATGGGTGGAGCCCGCTATAGCTCCTCGATGCATCGGTAGTTCTCATGAGACAAACAAGTGTCTTGGCACAAGGCCTTGACAAAATCTTATTTGTAGTTTTGGCACGAGGCCTTGACTATGTTGTTATGATAGTCTGACATTATGCATTCCATCATTATGAAAGTGGTTATTGATATTGCATGTGATTATTCGATTAGTAGAATATCCATGCGAATAAGTAAATGGAATAATTTCATTTTATTTTTTCCATACTATGGTGAAGTTCAAGTTTAAAAGGCTTCTGTTTTAGTTATACACTGCCTTATATGTTTATTTTTATTTGTGAAAGTTTCCACTATATTGTTATCCTTACTGGGCATTTGAGATCACCCCTTTTCTATGCATTATTTTTCCTAGGATGTGAAAAAGTTATTTATGAATGTCCTGTAGGGATAGTATGAGGGGACAAGAGTGTGGACTATAGAGACTATATTGTTGTAGTTTTCATTTTATGATGTAATGTAATCTTTATGAATATATCTACTGTTTCAAATTCTACTAAACGAATCGGTCTTTCGAGACATAATCTTTCTTATAATCATTCAAATGTTATGTAATAATGCACCGACTCTGGGTATCTGGCGTCGGGGCATTACAGTTGGTATCAGAGGATGTTTAGTACAAACCTTGGAAGCTATATTTAGATAAACTTTGATTAGATCACGTAGACCTAAGATGAACTTTTATGATTAGTATATAATTACTTCTTAAAATTTTGGTACTGTAGAAATTTTGTGAGTTTTCCGAGAAATACATCCCTATCTGGATACGAGTAGGTAGAGGTGGCTCTGGAACAGATGTACCTTGGGGTAAAATCCGAAAACATTGCTTTGAGCTATACTCGAATGGGAACTGGTGCATGACAACGGGCCATGCTACTCTCTTGGTTATGACACTCTCGGGGGATATACTTAGGATAATTCTTATTTTCTTTACAAACAATTATGAAGGGTTTATGAGTATATACTTCCTCACATGAGAAATTTTTATGATTATGGATTATATCCATAACCTGTTTAATTTATGTTATGTGTTTTACATGTTGGGAATTAGGTATTTTTATTCATAAACTAATCTAGTGTATGCCATTGTCTAGAAATAGTGCCCAGTGGAAGGAATGAGAACCCCACCAATGTACAAGATCCAAAGAGAAAGAGGGATCATATCTTCCATGGTCTTAAGAAAGAATTTATAAGAGAAATAGTCTCCCATGTATTATCATCATACGAAGAAATAATATCATGTGTTGATAAGATAAGTAATGAGTATATTGAGTCATATGGCTTTGAAGGGAAGCAAGAGAAGAAAACGATGGAAGAGAGAAAGATGGATAAATGGAAGAGGGAAAAGAAGAATTTTCCCATATGTGATAATTGTGGGAAGAAACACCCTGGAACTTTCTTGAAAGGAATGGGAGTTTGATATAAGTGTGGAGGAAAAGGGCACAAAGTAAGTGACTAGAAGGGTAAGAAAATGGTTTCAAATGAATAATGCTTGATTTGCAAGTAGTTTGGACACTACGCGAACCTATTTCCCAGTCATCAGAATATGCCGCAAAGGATGCTATTGGATAATAATCAAGTTATGATAATACCACTGATAAATAGAAATGATTAGAGTTCTTATGTTGATTATGTAATTTGAGTGTTGTATCAACAATGTACTTGTTATAATAATTATGGATTATATAAGGATTGTACTGCAATACTATTTCATTAAGGACTTGAGATTGTGTGGAACAATGTAAAGTGATTGAATATTAGGTTAAATTTTTGAAAAATATATGGTTGAGAGAAAGTTAAACCATAATATGGTTCTGATACCGAGGTAGTGATTTTAGAATAATACATGATTGATTTGGATAAATTATATTGGGTATTCTTGACTACCTTGAAACTGATTAATGATTTGTATATTCCATCATTGTTGGGGTTTACAACATTTTTTTATTGAAGGAGTATATCTATTATTATTTAAGGAATAATGGATAATTAATGTAATCAATAAGGTTTTATGGTAATTCAGGATGTTTCTGTGTTCTAAAAGAATACACGATGAAGGTGTTCACATGATATTATGCAACAAAAAGGATCTTCATTGTGTTTACCTTCCTTGTAAATTTTGGACTGAAGTATTTTGGATTGTTCTAGTTTGGATTATTTTGGATTTCCATAAAAAGGACAACCTGGAGGTCGGGTGGCAACCCGTCGCGTCCGGCAAGGCTGTGAGACATGAACCCACAACCAAAGGGCGACAAGGGTGTATCACCTACCACTGACCCACATGATTTCCTGGATTGAATAATGTCAGTTTTTTAATGGTTATTCTAGATGAATTATAAATTCATTTTTAACCGTATACGAATAGGATAAATAGAATAATATTTTTAGGTTATATAATATTTTAGATTGAAAGATGAGTTTTTGGTAGAACATAGTTAAAGGATGAGACTCGACTTGTCAAGTATATATTTTTATTCTTCCCTTATTCAATGATGAAATTAATTCTTACACTGTAGTTAAGGGATCTTAAAAAAATGTGTCATCCTAATACCATATGTTTTGTTGAACCGATGGAAATTTAAATCATCATAGATTGATGAATTTAAGGCCCACAATTTTATACTTGTTTTTGATTGATGATCTCAATCACTACTTATAAATATTTACATTTTTCCTCCAATTATATGGCTCTAATTTCCACCAATGTTCTCCGAATAGAGATCATAATTTGGTGGCGACCCTTTCATTTCTATTTTCCTCTTATTAAGACTAAACTTTATTAACCTAATTTCTGATGTCGGTCTTCCCTCAAAGATATTTTTTATATTCAACCATTTATTTTTGAAGAAAATTTTCAAATTGTGAGGACGCAATTTATTGAATGAGGGGAGAATGTAACACCCCAAGATATCATTGTGTGTTATTTCTTCAAAATAATTCAACAACTTGCACTACACGCAACACCGAGTTCATGCTCAACAAGACTTACCAAACAAGCCGTTCAAAAGAGGTTATGAATAGTATTAACTAAATTTTAAACCTTATATAATCCTTATAATTTTATAATATATATTATTAGTTTCTCAGACATAATGTAAGAACAAATTCATTTTCAGTATTGCACTTTTACAAACTTTTAATAGTGAAACCTTTTTTAATCCAATATTTTAAACTTTTATATATTCAATTTTACTAAATAAATTTACTTTTTATAATGGGGACATCAAAAGTTTACAATGAAACATCCCAAGCTTCAACGGTATGTTCCTCTTTGAATAATGGAATGGCGTGTATTGTACGCAACATCGAGATTCTAACACACCGCAACCAATCAAACTAGCCGTTATCAATAGTAATACCTACTTTTTTAAATTTGATAAATTTTATCATTCGAAATGGAATTAATTTTTGGATTCATGACATTGAAAGTAGCTTAGGGTGAAATTTTGGTACATTACGAATAACTTTCATATTTTGATGAATAGTGAAAATTACTAAATTTTAATTAGAAACAAATTTTTTAATCGAAATAATTAATAGTGATAAATTATTAATTTGATTGGTTTTAAAGTATATTTAGAATATTTTACTACCATTTAATACAATGTTGGTCTTTGGATGTAATTTCACATTTAAACCAGACATAAACAAGTGTCAATCTTTTGATAGTTATTATCTCTTAAAAACACGCTAATTTTTTTACGATGGGATTAATTTTTAAATTAATTAATTCAACTGATATGTTCTGAATTTGGTAAAATAGACATCATTTTTTAATTCATAATATCAAATATAGATTAGGCCTAATTTTTGGTATTTTTCTGGAAACTTTCAATTTTTGATGAATAGTGAAACCACTAAGTGGTAGTTAAAAAACTGAATTTTTCATAAAACTT
This sequence comes from Viscum album, assembly GCA_963277665.1. Taxonomy (NCBI): domain Eukaryota; kingdom Viridiplantae; phylum Streptophyta; class Magnoliopsida; order Santalales; family Viscaceae; genus Viscum; species Viscum album. Next base: position 473,294,618 of record OY728132.1, read on the forward strand.
ATTTTTACCGCTTTTTGAGTGGAATTTCAAAAATCCGAGAGACACAGTTAATATCAAGGAGTAAATTGTGGTTTAATGAGATGAAAATAATTTTTGGTGAATAGTAACTTTTTATATTTATTTACCACGGTTAAAAGTAAATATGGTAATTAAGGGTAAAAATAATATTAATATTACCCTAACAATGTCCTAATTCTATTAGACAAGTTTATATCGACCAAAAACAATATTAGGAGTAAAACATTATCATTTAGGTCCACTTGTATTAGATTTGGACATTTATTATTATTTAATTCAATGAATAGTTAAAAGTGTTAAAATGAAAGTTTATTTACTAAAACATTTTTAATATAGGGTTATTTCATAGATAAATTCGATTTTAAATATTAATTAGAAAGATAAAACGATTTCCTACATAATGGTATTTTATTTATAATTTTTAGACATTAAATAATTTAGTTTATTTATGACACAATGATGATGCAGTAATTACCCTAATAGTGAAAATTTAAAATAATTGATATTATAAATACCCAAATAAATATAATTAGAGACATTTTATGAATAAAATTAATTTTATAGGTTAATATGACGTGTTATTATTTATTTAATTAACTTTTTTTGAAGTAAAAATTCTGTTATGATTTTTACAAAAATCAATTTTCCAAATAGTGTCAAAATTGACATAAAAGAGTTTTACAAGAAAGTTTGTATTATTAATTTATATTCAATTCTTAAAAATCTAAGGTTCAGCCAAGAAATTTGATAGGTGAATAATTAATTGACCACTTGGGGGTCTCTTGGATGTATATAGTATGTTTATTAACCATATCATATAAAAATACAAAGAGACATTGTAAAAGTGAATCTAATTAACTAAGAGTTATTACTTAAAGATAATGTTAATATAATGACCCAAACATGTCTAAAGTCTATTGGTTGAGTGGTTTTTGACCCATCACCACCTTAACCTTTAAATAACCCACTTTGGATCCATTAGAAACCGAATATGAATTTATTATAAAATAATATTTTTAGATTTTCCAAAGGTGCCCTTCACCCCTCTTATAAAAAGGCACTCCCCCTTCTCACTAATTCACACATTCAAAGCCTTTTGGTTCGGCCAACCCCTTACCAAATACTCTCTTAACTTACCTCAATTCATACTAGAGGCATTTCTTTATTCATAAAGCCATCCTATGGAGCCCTTTTGATCAAATAAAAATGAGTAACCCAAAGAAGAGGTAATGATTTCACCCCCCTTTTCAAGTTCCTTTCTACTTCAACTTCTTCTTTCTTTGTTATTCCCATTATAAAATAACAAATCCAGTATCTCCAATATTCTGGAATAGTATTATAAATATGGTACAACCATATTCAGTATCCTATCCATCCTTTTAATGACATGTCACCATATGTGCGTACATACGACTTACCGTCTCCACGTCGTGGTGTAATTGTTATTCCATATATTATTATTTGGATGGGTATAATAATGATTTTTAATTCATTAAAATAATAATTATAACATGATAATTATTCTGTCTATATGATATACCATCCAATTATAAATTATTTTAACATGGAAATAATGGTATTGTCGCTCTGGCGTACGTACGGACTACCGTCTCCACGAACGCGAAGAGATTCATTCTCCATCGTATCCATTCAAGTATAATTCTCATTTGATGATTAAATTTTTTTTAAGGACTTGATATAATTCTGTATATTAATAAGATACAAACTATTCATAACAAACACGGCTTATGTAACAAAGAATATAAAGGAAAATGAGTAAGTTAAAAGTCGAAATGATGATAATACTAAGATATTATTAACAAATCAATGTTAAAAGATCATATATGATATCATATTAATGTAAATGATTCTTGTATAATTAAATAACAATTATTTCTCCATTATAAAGGAGGTTAACCTACCTTCAACCAAGTAAAATGTACAAAGTAAGGGGTTTCTTGTCTCACTTTTTATTCCTTGAGAATTCCATTGTTCACCACTTATTTATTACATGTGGTGTGTGTACTGCCCATGTTTGTATTTATTGTGTAATATACTTTAATTCATGTATATTTACATCATAATTGTATGGTCCTTCTTTCATGGGTGTATGTTATGTATGTTACCAAATCAATAATGGAATTTGTAATTTCAATTTCCACTCATTTGGCTTTACGCATATTTCATTGATTATTTTACTCCATGATTATGTGTGGAATCACTATTCATTTGATTATGTCATAATTTCCCCTCCCCTTTCTCTGTATATACTTTTGGTACACATAATCACTCCATTGATAAATTCTCAACTTATCGATTTGAACTTGATAAGTGTAATTTTAAATCAATCTCCATTTGTTGAGTTAAATATCCAATACATTGGTGTTGTTTTTCCAAGAATATGTGTGAATTTACTCTGATTGATTTACACTGAATATCAAATCATATTGAGTGTATTTAAATTTGTAACACATAATTATGTCATTTATTTATCCTTAGCCAAATGATATGGTCTTTATACAATAATTCATCTCAATTTACATTCCATTGAGACTTCTTTGTTGTTTTACACCAAATCAATTTTACGTGGTGTATATAATGTACTTTGACATAGTATATCATAAATCCCTTTATTCTCATGATATTAAAAATTTTGATTACCTCAATTATTTTTATTCAAGTGTATCTCATTTGGTTATTAACTCTAACTAAAATATCATTTTAATAATTTTTAATGATTTATCATTCTAAATCTTTCTCATTAATGTCCATGTTTTAAAAATGGTTTAAGGATTTATCTATATGTACATTAAAGCTTTCAAATCAAAATTCTATTTAAAAGTTTCAAAGTGGTATGGGACACTATGATTCAAGAATCTATTTTTAAATGGCTTCTTGACAAATAGTGTGGATTTTAAATGTTTTCAAGAAAAAAAGGCATATTTATCTCTAATAGTTTTGATGATTATTTCCATCTATGTCAATATCCTTCATTATTCTTGATTGAGGGTAATATGATACAATTCAATCTTTCATATTGTATCGAATGAGTTATGTTTGACTGTGGATGTGATATTTTTATACCATTCATGGTTTGTGGTTAATGTATTGACATTTCGTATGCTAGTTTTAATACGAATGTTTATGTTATGTTTAAACATGTTCATATGAGGAATGCATTGGGCATTGTAAGTGACGGGTGGAGCCCACTATAGCTCCTCGATGCATCGGTAGGTCTCATGAGACAAACTAGTGTCTTCGCACAAGGCCTTGACAAAATCATATATGTAGTCTTGGCACGAGGCCTTGACTATGTGGTTATGATAGTCTGGCATTATACATTCCATCATTATGAATGTGGTTATTGATATTGAATGTGATTATTTGATTAGTAAAATATCCATGTGAATAAGTAAATGGAATTATTTCATTTTATTTTTTCCATTATATGTTGAAGTTCATGTTTAAAAAGGTTCTTTTTTTGTTATACATTGCTTTAAATGTTTATTCATATTTATGAAAGTTTCCACTATATTGTTATCTTTACTGGTCATTTGAACTCACAACTTTTGTATGTATTATTTTTTCCAGGATGTGAAGAAGTAATTTATGAATGACCTGCAGGGATAATATGAGGGGACAAGAGTGTGGACTATAGAGACTATATTGTTGTACTTTTCATTTTATGATGTAATGTAAACTTTATGAATATATCGAGTGTTTCCAAGGCTACTAAACTAACTGGTCTTCTGAGACCTGATCCTTCTTATGATCATGCCAATGTTATGTAATAATGCACCGACTCTGGGTATTTGGGGTCGAGGCGTTACATGGATGACAACAACGAAAAAGAACTCTAACAAACATTGAGAGAGGTGTGATGAATTGATGACTAGAACAAATCCTAATAAGAGAGATCTAAAACAAAATAAAATATTTTATATCTAATTGAGAACATCATTATATGAAATATAACATGTCCATGTGGAATCTGAAAAATCATAAGGGATACCAGAAATTACATGAAATGAGGCCTATTAAGGTTTCCCCATAATTAATCTTCATATAATGCAGTTGAAAAAAATCCCTCCACTAAGCACCCAAAAAACCCAAAATTCTATAATCATTCATACCAACTATATTCAATATCATGATCGAAATACAAATAATTTCAATACCCATAAAGGAACCAAAAAACACATATAAAATACTAATACCATGAGCTGATTATAAATAAAAATAATCCCACAACCAAACCTTAAGAAAATAAAAATGGGTGTCACACCTAGATCACTATTCACCATAAATAAAATAGGCCCTCAACAACATGGGAACCATCTCATAAAATCCCAAAAATAAGAACTTATAGCCTCAAGTGCCAACCCACAAAATGGTAACTCTCAAAGTAGTTACCCATGCACCGACCACAAGGTTACCTATTCTAAATACTACAAAACTAGAAGTCCATAAGGAAAGAACTCCAATTTATATGATTAACCCCAATAAATAATGAAACAAACAAACAAACCCCCATAAATATTCTTTTAGAATCACCAAAAAGTACAAAACAGATCAAGTATACCTTAAAATTACATTCCAACTTCCTACATACAAAAAATAAAAACACAATAATAAAATGACCACACCTATAACAAAGATCATAGAAACCTGTGACCCCAAATTAGGTTATACTATGTAACATATGTTAATCTCATAGTTCCCCATATAGTGGAATACTAACAACCCAATGATCCTTGAACCAAATTCTAGATATAATGAAATTTATAGCTCTATCACTTGATCTTGAGTTTTGGTAGGGAAACCAAATAGAGGAACTACATCCAATAAATGTATAGTATCACCTAAACGTTCATACTTAAATATATATTATGTATCATTTTCATGACCTTTTTGGGTGGGTGAGAAAAAAATATTTAAATTAACAGAATAAGAAATCAAATATTTCATGCCTCTCACATTATATCAAAGAGTACCACTATTAACAGGGTCAATTAACAAACAATAAATCAAAGTAAACACATAAATTCAATAAAAAATCACAAAATGATCATTTAATTTTTTTAAATCACAAAATTACCTTTAAAGGTTTTCAAATCCCATTTCAACAGAAAAACGGTTGAAATAGTCTTTTATAAACCACCCCATTTACCTTTTTAATCCAGCCTAATATCAATGTAACCCATATAAACTTTTTTCAGAATAATTTTTCCATAAAAATTATCTTAAAAAATAAATCTATTTTATATAATTTTTTTATAAAAAATCTATTTGAAAAATCATATATATTTTTTAAAATAATATACTCTCTAAAACCGCTATTTATATTGATTTCTTTCACAAAATCGACACTACAAAAATTACACCTTAATTTAAATATTCCTAATAAAATATCCTAAAGACCAATATATTTACTTCTCATTAATGGTAATATATTAAGAGTAGTTGTAAAAACATGCCAAATAGATGAGAAACCATACTCAACTCTTCATAATGATTTGAGGGACCACAAGTCATCCATAATAAAATCCTTTGATGTCCCAAGATCAATAATTTGGTCACATCCCATTTTTATAGGCTTTGAAAACCAACCTGATCCTACTGACACAGATTTTGTTTCAATCTGAAAATATGATAGAAAACCCATAAGAAACTAAACTATTAAAATTAGGATCAATACACCGACAACAAAAATCTAAAGGAAATTCAAAATTCAAAATTAAAATACTATATCCATTGGAAAATCAAGGACCTTGTTAAGAAAGAGCTATCTAAACTGTCCACAAATATACCTCTAGAGTTATTATTTCCCTATTACCAATATACCATAACACGTTCCAAATAACATGAGGGTTATAGATGAACTATGAAACACACTACAGAACCATGTCGTTGATACCATTGGTAACAAATCAGTCAAGGCATTTACATTAATTGAAAAATTATTTGGATACCCACTAGTCTATGGGGATAAAAACATCCCTTTGGCATGTGGTGATTTGGTTCAAGTACTATATTAGGTAGAAATAAGGCTAAGTACATTACAATTAAATTTTAATGAAACCAATATAGATAATAAAAATGGTAAATAAATTTTTAGAATAATCAAGAAGAATGAATTTTGAGGACCTTGATAAATGGAGTCTATGAAATATTTGAGATATATAGGAGCAAAAAAAGTTTTTTTTGTTAATAGAAGAAGGTAGAGGATAAAAATTTATGATAATATTTTATAATAAATGAGTGAAATCTATTTTTAATTGATAATTTATTTCGTTTTTTATTATTTTTATATTATTGATCAAGTACTATAAAAAAGACATGAGTCAGAAATAATTTTAAGTCACATTGATCGGGTACTAAAAGATAAATATGTAACAATGTAATAATATTACTAAATTAATTATAAGTGGAAAGAAAAAAATCAATTTATGTAATTTCAATGTAATTATTTAATTCAAATATAATCATCGAATGTATATAGAACATGTCTATATGAAAGATATATTTAAGAATAGGGATTACTTAATACATAATAAATCAATTGTATCTCAAAAAATATTCTTCATATTTTAGTTTTTCTATAATTGAGATAAAATATAATATTATGAACTATAAAATTTATATTACATACATCTATAAATTCAATGAAAATGTTCATTAAAAATTGATGAATAATTATTCATTAATTGGTGATGTAAAAAAATGAAAGAAAAAGAGGTAGTGGATGTCATAAAAAATACTATAATGTTATTTAAAATTTTGATATATGATAATTAATTATAAAATAACATTTATATATCATAGAATTAATTGGATAAATTAAAAAGATCTACTGATGGTAATGGGTGAAATGTAAAATAAAAAAAAGAATTATAAATTTAAATTTAGAAAGGAATAGATGATAAATTTAGATCCCAAGGTTAATTTAACACTAAAAACCTAATTATAAGGATTCCATAAAATTTGATCGCACTTTTGATACGTCTTCGATGAATTCATTGAATAAAATAAATAACAAACCCATAATTTCTAGAAAATACTCCAATTCATAGCAACCTCAAATTTATTACAATATAGGTATCTATTTATAACCAAATGAGAGTTAAAAATATTGATCATCATGTTCCCTAATGTATATAGCCTAAAAAATATGATATAATATCACCATGTACATAAAAAGTTAGGGAAAATTTTATGACTTATTTTTTATCACCAACAAAATAATTAAAATATTCACACCATGAATTTGGCGACATGTAGACGACCACTTTTCAATTTAGATTATTCCATTATGATTGAATCTTGATATTATTTGGAATATTAAGGTGGTTTATTTGTGATCACTGTTGATATTTTATATGACCTATTACAAAACCATTTTTACCTCCCGTTAATGAGTGTGGGACCAACTTTTTTGAATTTAGAATTGGTCGATGTAATGTATCCTTCATTTTCCTTGTTCTTATTCATTCCATTAGTCAAAAATTTCTATGAAAGAGTTCTAATGAATTTTTGGTCATTTGTTCTTGATGAAACACTCATATATGTTATCTATAATTCTATGAATCTCACTAATACACTACCATTTAACCATTGAATCTTATAGCACATAATATTTTTAAGAGTAAAAAATCCACTTCTCTACTATCAATTTACATACCATAATAATTATACTCCCATTATCAATTATAAAACATAAATCCATTTTATTTATGTGGTATCTTGTATGAAATATGTTATCACACTGATCTACAACAAGATCATTATTTAGTTTAAATTTTAGTGTATATCTTTTCAATGAGGCTTCTTCATTGATAGGTTCATTTTCACTGATAAATATATAATAAATGAATTTTATCCTTATGTGATATCACATTAATTATGTCATAATTATCCAAAACAATCATCATATTATTTGTGAATAGAGATATAATATTATAGTGTCCCTGAAGCATAATACCTCTAATACCATTAGATTCAAAAGGGTAATTTATTTAACAATTACCTTCTTAATATGAAGGAAAAAATTGTTTTGGACTCTTACCGTTTTTATGCCAAATTTAAACTCTATTAGTTTTTATATATTCAATTTATAGGTTGATTTAATGTTTTTATAGTAATTATTCTAAAATATATGGGATCTTTTTTAACTCCTTAAATAATATAGTAGATTTTCTACCTTCATCATAGAATGCAGCAACATCAACATAACAACATAGGTTCAAATATCCATAATATCACAAATTACTAGATTCAATCCATTAAATAACCTTTCCAATATATACACTCTATCATCATCAAAATTTTCTCAAATCATTGATATCCCCATTTTTTTATTGTACTCCTCTATAGTCATGCAACTTTTCATAACATTTTGATACATCAAATGAGAATTTCTATAGTAATTATTTGGAATAAACCTTTTTAATATTACTATATTCATGTTTTATCATGTAATAATTTCACTCTCTCAATTTTATTGTTTATTTAAATGTAAATTATCCCATAAAAGTATTTCATATTCACTATGCTCAACCACTTATGACATATCTTTATTCCTCATAGAGTAGTTTTGAATTATAAACACATGCTTTATATTACTTTCCTACTAAAATTAGATCATTTGACCATTTTTATATTCAAATGATGGAAGAATCATCTTTATATTATAGGGGTTAATTTTTATTATTTTCACATATTTTAATATTCAATATTTGAATTATAAAAATTATTATAACTCATTATAACGTTAATAAAATTATGTCTACTAAGGTAGTCATAAACATATTTCTTTTAAATTCATATGATTAATAATTCAAAAATGTAAATTCATTAATGAAAAATTTAGGGTCTCCTCACATCTCTCTCCATAAGTCATATTTTATTTCCTTCAAAGATGGGCCCCAAAGGTATCTCTCCCACCCTCTCATTACAGAAATGTTATCTCAAATAATATTTCTCACAATTTACTAGAAAAAATTGTTAGTTCATGTAAGACCTGTAAAAATAGATTCATGGTAGTTATCAAATTGAACAATCAATTTGTGAAAAAATAAAAAATCAAAATTTTAAAAATCTCCATGATCAATAGAGTCTACAAAATATGAGAGGTATAATATTTGAAAAGAAAATTAAATTTTGTAGTGAAAAGGAAAAAGATATACGACAAAAAATTATTGGTATATTTGATATTAAATGAGTATAAACAATGTTTTAAATGGGATGTTTTTTATTATTTCATCATATTTTATTTTTTATGATCTATTTTTTAAGTATTAAAATCATTAAAAGGGATGAAAATATATTAATTTTCTAATTTTTATGATATAAAATAGAAATATGTTGTTAGTATTGCATATGAAATATATTTTCTAGGTATGATTAAAAAAGTCAAGAAATATAGAATTTAGAGACAATGATTAGAAACTAGATTAAGTTATGTGTATAAAAACCGAGGATTATGAATGATAATGATTATATAGAAACATTATTCTTGGAGAAATTAAAGAAGTAAAACTATAGGATTCATAAAAACATGAATTCATTACCAGGAGTAGTGGTGATGTGGGTAATTCTGTGGGTTGTTATAAATTTTCAAGGTCGATTCGATAGATGTATGTAATGATCGGATGATGTTGGAAAAAATAGAACCCACTGACTACTATAGTACTCATAAATATTTATATGGTTTATGTAACTAGAAATTTTATTTTTGTAAGATAATTTTATATTTATGTTTATAGAAATTTTATCATAGATGATAGGTCCATGTCCTATAAGTATTTATGTATCCTATGTATTATTTTTTTTAAATGTTTTACTATTCCAATAATTGGAGTAATGAATGTAAAAAGTCAATTTTCATAATTAAATTTTAAATGGAGCCATTTCTTATTGGGGTTTTCATTATTTATGAGTTCGTGCTTGGTGTTCAGATGATTATTTCCTGGATTAGGCACATTAATTTTTAGTTTTAATATATTGGAATAATTTCCATTTATAACTTAGGTTTTAGACATTGTTCCACATTATGTTTTATGTCGTTTTTATTCAAATAAAATGTTCTCTAAAAAATATGTGGTGTTGGATCATGTTAACCAATTTTAGTATATTGAAACATTTGTATGGTATTAAAAATCAATATTGAGTTTTTTTATATTATTTATATAGTGAACATCCAATAAGTAAGTTCATAATCATTTTATAAGATTTAAATTTAGGGTGACTTTTGTTTAATAATGATGACATTGTATGAAACAAAGGTATAAATTAATAAAATTAATGGTTTTTATTTTTAATTATAGAGGTTACTGAATGAAAATTATTTTTTATAGATAGATATAGAGCTTCCATTGAAGGTAGTAAAATTGGAATTGATATCTAAGAAGGAAAGGAAAATCCATGACCAAAAGGATATAAAATTTTGTTGAATAATGATTTCCTAAAAGATGGATGCCAATATCTTAGAGGTAAAATCATATTCTGAGATAATGTATATTATTTTCATCTTTTATGAGTATCTTTTCATTGTGAAAAAATTATTTCTCATTCCATAAATATTATTCCTAACGTGGAAAAAATAGTGTCTAGTGGAAAGTCTTATTAATTATTTAATGAAATTCAAATTTAGTTAGAGGTTACAAATGTAATTTTTTCATGTGAAATGTTGAAATTGATTCTTTTATTAGTTATTCTGAAATCATGTTATGTTATGGTTACTATGGTGGAATATTTTTTTTTGATAATAATGGATATGTGTTTAAGGATATAAGATATATTATACTAAAACTTAAAATAAATATAATTTCGATGTTAAAGTATATTTTAAAAAAGAGAAAATTTATAAGAAGGTTAAATGTTAGAGATAATGGATTTATGGTGATTCAATAGTGCTAAAACGTGTATACTATATTTTTTTGGATGATAGGGAATGTGGATATGTACTAAAGGGGAAAACTTGTTATTTCCAGAAGGAAAACTTCTATAATATCATACTAAGATCCATGTTTGATAGTGTATAACTATTATTTTGTTGGGTGTCTCTATTACACTTGATTCATGTATTATTAATTATAGGGATTATTTTAACACATTATCTGATAGTAAATTCATGTTCAATTTATAAAACAAAAATATTTTAAATAGATCACCTTGTGGGTATGATGGTATTAAGATTATTATAATAGACAATTTTTCCATCTATAATTTTAATTGAATATTTTTTATTTTCCAAGATATATGGAATATTATAAGGTTACATAAGATCCTGATCCTGCAAATGCACCTATATGATATAGGTTTCTATTCAATATTTGTGTATGGTGTGTTTACCATCATACCAGATTACATGATAGTGGAAAAAGGATGAAGGGATGAGACAATATTTTATATCAATAATTCTGAAGGATTAATTCATGATGGAAAATTGAATTTTGGAATAGATTATTTATTACAATATAATATAGGTCATGTGGGGAAAATGGATTAAAGTCTTGGCTATGACTGTTATATTGAAACTTGAGTTCATAGAGTATACATTTCAAATTATTTCTGTTAGGGATTTGTGTCATGCATGTTCTTACCACACATTCCCACTTTCCAATGGTGGGAGTCCTCTTTCACTAAGGTTGTTCATGTTATATCCCTAATTATAATTGGATGATAGGATATTAGTTACTCATTCCATTTATTCCCCATTGGAGCTTGTTTCCTAGTCGGTTCTCAATTATATACTTTTGGCATGTCGATGAAAATTTTTTGCAATACCATCTCAAGGTGGAAACAAGTTAATTAATGTTTTTTTATCTTGATAGGGAAAAAAATGCAGTTATAGTATATAGTAATGTTTGGATTATCTAGGAGTCACTCTATACTAAGAATTATGGGCACCAATAAAGTCTTCCTCTTTTTAATTCAAATGAATCTCATGTGTGAGGAATCATAGTCATAGAATCTATGGAATTTGATGTCAATATTATAGTATTTGATGCCAGGTAAGGAATCCTTCTATATCATTTTACTACAGGTATTCCATTTTTATGGAATAAGGTAATGATTTTGGGTCAGGTATAACTTTAATTTCTTATTGACATAAGTTTTTAGGGTGTTCCCGTATGGAAGAAGGCCACACATTTCTTGTTTGATATAAATGATTGAGTATGCCCCCATTTTGAAAAAAAATAAAATAATCCCTTTTTTAGTTTATCCATGTGTTCAATATGATGACTATTATGAATTGGTTATGTTGATATAATGTGTTTTCCATTTGGGGGAGTTTATCAAACTCAGAGATCACAATCGTTTAAGAGGAATGCATGAAAATTTGAAAATAATGTTTGGATATAGTGATTAAACCTACGGTAGGAATCCCATATTTTTTTTAAATGTTAGGATAAAACCACATGAAGGATTAAAATATATCTTTTTGGAGATTAGGATTAAAACCATTATAGTTTGATGTTTTAGTTTAAGAAAACATTATAGGACCAATACATTAAATTTAACATTTTGTGATAAGGGTGATTTTTTTCACAGAAGTAGCACCAAAAAGGGATGGTGTGGGAATTTTGCACAGAGGATTCCTGATGTTAGAGGATCATACATGGGTTGGAACAGTTCATGTGGGGAGTATTCATGTAAGCGTTCCGAAAGAGGAGGATCATTGCATGGTGGGGATAGATTATGTGGTGTTTACATAGATGGTCATTCCAAAGGAGGAAGATAATCCCATGATGGGGAAGGAGGATTCATCCCATGATGGTCATATATGGGTAACCCTATGCTCCTCGCATAGGTTAAGGCTATATTTTTAGGTCATGTGCTGAGGATGTTTTCAAATAGTTTAATTTCATATGACTAGGTTGTTGGCCAAGATAGTTTTATATTACATAGCTCTAAAATTATTATGATCTACATCATGGGAGAAAATCTCCCATAAGAAGAGTAATTTATAGAATAAGGCATCTATACGAAATATATACAGTAGTTTCATTTGGTGATACAACATTTGGGGATTATATTCCTACTACACATGCACCTCTGGGTAGAGCATGACATGAATTCTTCCCTAGAGGATTATGAATATGGGGTCCCAATGTTAGGGTGGCTATGATTGGAAGTAAGAGTCATTAGTGAACCTGTTAATTTTTGTGGAATGGGGATTAATGGTAATATACTTGTTTAAAATAATGGCTTCACTAAAGGGTTGATGATATTGATCACAATGTAATGTGGGGTGTGTCATAACTAGTTTTGGAATGTTAAAGGGTCTATGTGCACTTAAATTTCATGAAAGGGTTTTTAATGAAAGGAGGCACTGTAGAAAGTTGTGGTGGATTATTTTTCCCATGGATGGGGATTTTAAAAGGATAGATGCTATGTGAAGGACATATTTCTCATGATGGTTCATCTTTCATGAAACAATGTGGCCCTCCCATAGAGAAAATCATGTCTCCTAGGGGGAGGTTTCACAAAGGATAATTATATTGAAAAAAAGTCCACAAGACCGAGATTGATTTATTCATTCATGAAGGATAAAGAGATTCATAGAATGTATCTCTATATTGTTCCAATTTACTCTAGTTCCAGAGTAATTTGGATCTAAAAATATGGATACATTGGTAAATTCATCTCTTCTTTGGCATGAAAATGTTATAGTTCCATGAATTCAGAGCTTCAGATAGAATTACAAATGTTTTATCCCTAGAAAAATTTGATAATGGAGAGGCATTTAGAAAATTCTTGGACTATAGGGACTTATTTTCAAAAAAATATAAACCAATTCATGAATTATTATGAAATTTGTTAAGGATTGGGTTTTCCTCTAATAGACATACGTTGTGCAGAGGTTACCATATTCACACACACATGAATAGGTGGATTATATTATTCAAAAAAAACATTTTTTGAGGTTACTGACACAACGGATACATGAAATGTGAGTTTTTGGAGGTTTAATCATCTTTATGGTTTTGAAATTGTTTAGTATGACCCCTTAATTGAGTTTTTGAGATGATTTGACCATGATTTTCTTCAATCTAGTGATGCCATCATTGAAACCTATAATAATCTGTTTTTTAATTTTAATATTATGAAATATAAAAGGAATGAATCCTTAGGATTTATTTTATGGTGTATATCAATTAAAAAGTAAATAAACTGAATAATCAATATTTTGAACTAGTTCATATGGATGTATTGGGGTCGACAGTCGGTCTTTCTCATTGTGGTGAATTATTCAATTATACCATCATAAGTATTTGAAAATATAATGGGTTGTATTTATTAAGAAAAATATTATGGTTTTCATAACTTTTATCAGATGGGGTGTCATGGTAAATAATAGGACTAGAATGAATATAAAATTATCAAGGTTTAATAAAGGTGGAGAGTATGTATTTGGATAGTTTCAGATGTTATATTGGAGTAAATGAATTTTGTTTGTGAATAATGTACCTTCAACACCAGAATATAATTGTATATTGAAACATAGAAATCATACAATGTATGAGATGGAATTATGAAGAAGGATTCATGCTAGTTTTCCCATAGAGTTTTTGATAAAGGTTGTTAATTTTATGGCCATTAATTTGAATCATATTACTTTTCCCTATTAGGCAAGAATATTTTAAAAAAATATATACACTAGAGGAATGGTTGATAGCTCACACAAAAATGATTTTTAGTGTATCTATTATTTACATATCAATTCTTTGGAAAGGCATAATATAAGGACATGACCATAAACATTACATAATCATGAATTATGTCAACAATTCACAGTGAGGATCATTTAATGTTTATAGTTTTAGAGAGTTTACCCATAACTATTACAATACAACTTGAATATTACATTTTGACACTACTACTCAGTATCCATTTTTCATAAAATAAAAACACTTAAAAAGAAACATTTCTAGTTCTTTGTTTCAGATAGCATGACTTATCCTTGATCGCATCATTGACCCTTTTCATCTTTATGTCATGTGGAGAAAATTTCAAAAACATGGGATGAGCATAAAAAGCTCAGTAACTATTATATAATAATAAAGTAAAACATTATCCCATCGATTAATAAAAATCAATGAAACCAGTACTTCTCAATGATAACATACCTTACTAAATCATAAAAAATATGAAAAATACGCAGAAATCATAAATCATAAAGGTTACATATGAAATTCATAACATAGTTAAGTTGTTGATATCACAAATAAATAGGGAGTGACATTTGGAATACCAATAATAGTATATTCCCTTAATCTCTTAGGATAAACATTAACATTTACCTCTTTCACGTTACCCAATGAATTGTTGAGCTATCTCGGGCTCACCCACCCTTGGTTTATCAAGGAACCACCTGTATACGTAAACAATGCCCTATAACCATAACATATTCATAACACAAAACACAACCCTAAAGGAAAGATAACATTTCCACATTCCAATCATAATATTTCAAATAAAAATATTCAAATAAAAAATGCTTTATCAATTTCTTTTCAAAATCATTTAAAAAATTTAATAATGAGATTTTTGATCCAAAGTGTCTCATACCACTTTGAATCTTTTAAATGAATTATCATTTGAAAATATTAATGTCCATATAAATAAATTATTCCTGATAAACATTTTTAAAACATGAAAATTAATAATAAATATATAGAAGAATAAATCCTTAAAACATTTAAAATGATATTTTAGTTAAAGAGTTTTTAACAAAATGAGAGATGCTTGAATACAAATAATTGAGGAATAAAATTTAATAAGAACTTTATATTATCAGGAGAATAAATTTTTTAATGATTTAAAATTCCAAAGGACAATATATAAACCACCTAAGAGTTAATTAGTGCATAACAACAACGAAGTCTCAATGAAAAGTAAATTGAGAGGAAATCCCTTATAAATATTATATCCATAGATTTGAGATAAATAAATTACATAATTCTGTGTGAAAAATAAGAATAAAATAAATATCAGTGGATAATAAGTGTGAAAAAATAATAGGTCATTCACACATATTTATAACATGACATAATCAAGAAGTACAAGTTTCACCCCAAAGAAATGAAATAGGGTTAAGAATTTCTCTTATAAAAATTTGACAGCCTAACAACGTCACGTTAAAATTAATAAAATGAGTTGATGAGAGAGAAAAGGGTCTATGATAACTTAGAGATTAAATTTACAGAAATAATTATATATAAGAACATATCCCAACAAAATAAGATGTAAATCAAAAGACATATAAAAAAATAAGTCTTTTAAAAAGAGGAGGGTGCAGAGGTTTCCTTACAGATTTGGTAACATATGAAACACACACCCCATAAAATAAGGATAATTAAATGAATATTTAAATACTAATAAATTAATGTATATTACATAAATAATAGTATAATGGTCAGTACAACATCCACACAAATTGAAATAGTGGCAAATATAGCATGAATCTCACCGGAATAAAAAGTGTGGTGAAAACCTCTAACCACATTGTAATCAATCGATTCGTATGACCAAAACATAATAACCAACAAATTAATCATTGAATAAAATGAATATAAATATTTTATTGATAATATATATCAAATTTCAGTACCCAATAGACTACATGCAATAAATAAGTGGCGAACAATGGAAATCTCACAGAATTGAATGTGGGATAACAAATCCCTTACCACGCGTCCAACTTGACTTGTATATTCTCGGTTCTTCCTGAAAAATAAACTTATTATAATTTCTAATTCCTTAAAAACAATTTTAAATTTTATAATTTCTTTTATATCACTTATTAACTTTCTCTATCAATTAGTTATTTATTTGAGTTCATATCAAAAAAAATTTTGATGTTCGGAATTTGAGTTAATAATGAACTTGTTATAATTACAATTTTTCCATGTGGTCAAAATAACTTATTTGCAGAATGATTATAATGACTTAGAAATCATATCTAACTTATATATACAGTATATATACTTATTTATAATAGTAAATAACATATGGAGATAATAATTTAAATTCACTGTTCATGGAGACGGTAACTCGTACGTACACATGAACACTATTTTCATTTATATGGTGTACTATAATTGAATTAAAACATAATTATAAATAGGTATATTATAATTCCAGTATAATATCATATATAATTTCAATAACTAAATCCTTTATATGTCTCAAATATGTTATGAACGAGTCATATCCCTTTGAGAGGGCGGTAGTCCGCACTTTTTCAAATGAAATTATCACGTTTACTAATAATGGAAAACAAAAGTGTTTGATATAAATTAAAAATAAATATTCTGAAATAAAACAAAAACTTAATATATATTATATATAAATACATTTACATAATAATGTCTACCATAAGAGGCAGTAGGAGATAATTGAACAATCATTGTTTCGTGAGGTGTTAGTTTTCCATCCACAGAAAAAGTATATTCCTAACCCATCAGATGGAGTTGTGTATAAGTGTAGATAGAATCCTACTAATAAACATATACCAGTTTATTTAAGATACTGGTGTAGTTGTAAAATAATTTATTTAAAAGATTTTAGGGGTTGGAGGAGTAAAATAAATTTAATAATTTAAGAGAAACTGTTACCTTTAATTCGGGAAACTCCCTTTGGATATAACCAAAAAGACTTCTTGGAGTTCCTTCTTCATGAGGTAAGGATTCTAGAAGGAATATAGGAATATTTAATGATTATTTAGTAAGGGGTTGGATCATCCAATTGGCTTGAGTGGTGTGAGGAATGGGTTAGAAGTTGTGTACTTTTATAAGAGTGTGAAGGGGCTCTTTAAGAATGTTTGAAAATGCTGTTTTATTATATAATGATTTCTTGTTTCTAACAGTCCAAAAACATTAGGGTAGAAGATAAGATGAATAGATTTAATTAAATTCATTCAATAATAATTGGACAGGTTTGGATGTTATTTTAATATTTATACTCATATTTATTTAAAACATTTATTAATGAGGTAAATAATGCATCTTTTTGTGTCATAAATAATATTATTTATATGATGTCTAAAAAATTATAAAAAAATTACATGATGTAGGAAATATTTTTAATGTTTCAAATGAATACTTATAGTCTAAAATATAACATACATAACATCATGTAAATATGAATTTACTAAAAAATATTTTTTATGTCATTTTTACCGTTATTTTATGATAATTAAAATAAAGTGTCATTATCACTCATAAGTGGCTCAATGTGGTCCCAAAATTGACAAAAGGATGACATTGGTTGGGAAGTACTCATCCAATATGGTTAGGACATGTGTTAAGGTAATTTATTATTATTATGTTATTATTTCTCCATTGAATTACCCTATTTACCTTTAACTCTGGTAAATAAAAGTCAATATTACTATTCACCAAAAAATTATCTTAATCTTATTGAACAAAATTTTACTTACTAATAAAACACATGTATGTCATATTTTCAAAATTAATTCACAAAAAAAGTAAAATTTCATTTAAATGAAAAAGTCAGTTTTTTAACTTCTACTTAGTGGTTTCAATAATCATCAAAAAACTACTTTTTGTGAAAAATACCAAAAATTAAGCATAATCTATAATTGATATTCCGAATTCAACAATGATTTCTATTTTAAAAAATTCAAAAAAATATAATTTTCATTAATTAATTTTAAATTAATTTCCATTGTCAAAACAAATATTATGTTTTGAAGAAACAATATCTATCAAAAGATTTACACTTGTTTATGTCCAATTTCAAAGTGAAATTAATTCAAATTACCACTATTGAATTTAATGGTAAAAATATTATCTTATTAAACATTATGACCATTTAAAAAGATAATTTATCCATATAAATAAATTAGATTAAAAGGTAGTTTTGAATTTAAATACAGTTTTTTCACTATTCATCAAAATATGAATTTTATCAGAAAAATACCGAAAGTTTACCCAAAGTAAATGTTGATGTCCCAATTATAAAGAAAGATTTTATTTTGTCAAATGGAACATAAAAAAGTGACCAAAAATATTTTTAAAGAGGGTTCTCCTTTAAAATGTAGTAAATCGGCATTTTAACGAATAATATAGTATTTATGCTTAAAATTAGATTCATTCTTATTTTAAGGCTCTATAATTTATTGGATAAATGTAAAAACATTTAACAAGAACGTATATTCATATTGTTGTTATTTCGGTTCATTCATGTCAATACAATGGCTAGGCGTTAACTATCATTAAAAATAATATTATTATATTATTAATGTGCAGCGTAAGATTTCAATGAAACACATTATGGTGTATTGTGTAAGCCATCGAAAAAATAATTTCCTTAAAGTAAAATTAATAATAAATTTAGAAATATTAATAAATATGAAAATTTTATATTCTTTATTTACCAGGATGTTACATCCTTCCCCCCATATGGGAATTGTGTCCTCTCATTTTAAAATTGGGCTTGAAAACATTATTATATGTCCCCCATTGGAAAAAAACAGTCAATAAAACTATCACAATAAAAAAAGTGATAGAATAAAAGAGTCACCTAAGACAAAAGATATTATGATTCTATGAAATCGTGTATATGTAGGAGAAGAAAACCATCATGTTCTGATGGATAGTGAAAGAAAACATGATTAAGAGAAAGTCAACCACTAAAAAATCACAAAAAATCTGATGGGTTAAACAGTATTTGATTCCAAGTTAGGAAAAGATAATAGAAAAAGTGTTTGAATTTATTTAATTTTCATAATTTTGAGGAATTTATTTATGAGCTTGACTAAAATCATAAGGAATCATACTAACTTGTGATGTCGACTTTCATCTTTTACTAAATTTCTACCACAACCGCATCTTTTCTCTAAATGATGAATATTCAAACTAACATGGTTACATTAAAATCATTAGAATTAACATTATCTTATCACATTATCTAAAAAAGAAAAACAATATATTTCTCATGTCTTTAGTCCCTAACCAAAACAAAAAAGGTTAATGCGAGATCAAATAATTCCAAAAAAGTATAAATTTTTACAAAAATATAAACTACTATTATTCTCCAAATTTTTTCAAACAAAACCCAATGTTCAACCAAGACCATTAAATAAAAAAAATTCCATAAATTCTTCAATGTAACCCAAACTATGATTGAAACACAAAATTTAAAAAGGATTTTATCACATAGTCTTCCACAAAAATCATAACATTTATATACAAAAACATCGACTACTCTTAAAGTCTCAAACTGATGTGTAATTAACCAAATCACATATTCTCTATGATAAGTTAATCAATCCATAGATAACCAAAAATCAAATTATTCATGATTCATAAAATCATATTACTAAAAATAATTATTCATACTAACCAGGCACTTCACGTAGTCTAATGTTTGGTGATAAATCCTAGTCACACTTTGGTTGTGGGTTCGATTCCTGCAGTTTTGTCCGACGTGATGGGTTGTCATGAGGTCTGCATGTATTCCTTTTTCAAAAACTGTATAATTTTATAACAATCCCAAAAAAGAGATAAATTCATCAGAAATAACCTTATCATTTTTCAAAGGTTACCTAATAACATTCATTCTGCATCCCAAAATGTATTGACCTGTAATTGCCTCAAATTCAAGGATTATATAAACCCATATAGTTTTTTATAATAATATCCACAATAGAAATGAAATTATTCCTTGAAAAACATTTTGATATATCAACCTTCAGGGTTACACATACTATAAAAACTCTTCTAATGTAATCCCATCATCAATATAGCTTTAATACCTTTCAGCATTTCACGAACCTAAAATCTACCATAACACTTGAATCCCATATATGTTGTCTCCTTACACATTGTACATTCTTCATGATACATTAACTATTCCATTCCAACTTATTATTAAATACTTATATCCTAAAAAGTCAATCATGAATTATATCATAAGGTTCAATAATATAAAAACATATATTGAGAAATAATCCATAACATTCATTGGTTATTGTCAGTTTCATCAATATCAATCGGAATGGCTTTAGGTGTTGATAAATAAAAATTTGTATGATCATTGTAGTCCCATTCTAGAAACATCTTCAGAGAAATTTTTTTTGTATAATGACCATGCACACCACATTTATAACATTCATTTGATCCCTCATAAATAACATATTTCCCTTTCTTAGAGTCACCTGGATGCTTCCTTTTTTCCTTGTTAGGTTCTTGATTTATGACCTTCATTTACACATCTATAGAATCTTCCTGTCCCTTTGAATCATTTTCATAATTGTTCCTTTCCACATCCTTATCACATAAGTTTTTGAACATGCATACCATTTTTATTATTATTTGAACTTACATAGAGATTTGTTTCCCGCATATATGATGCCTTATAAAAATAACCAAGGTTCAGGTCATCAATCATGACTCCATATAGTTGGTTAAGAATAACCACAAGAGTTATCATTGGAGCTCCTATTTCATTCAGTTTCTCATTCAGAAAACCGTCACAGTTTACTTCACATCAATTTTTACTTTAGTGCCATCTATATCCATCTATTAAATAAAACAAAAAAGTTAACTGTGAGTATATCAATAAAATCATCATATAATATCTTATGAGGAGAGTAAATACCCAGGTATACTTGTTCATGTTATCTTTAAATAAATCACTTTATTAAAAAAACAATGAATCTTTCTAAAATCCTAACCATTATGGTTGTGTCACTTATGCTTAATGAATACCCTAACCTCTAAAGTTATCTAAACCGACCTCTTATACCAACTATAAGGACCTAGACATAAGCATTTCATAATCTTTAATTATGTCAAGAATATACATTGAGGATATTTTCTAGTTTTGAGTTATTTAAAATTATTCCATAACTATTACATAAAAACACTAATATTAAATGCAGACAGTTCTACACCATATCCATTTTTCATAAAATAAAAAATCTTAAAAATAAATATGTCTATTTCCATTTTTTAGACATCATGAATTTTCCACGATCCCATCCATGAACCTATTCATCATTAAGTCATGTGTAAAACTAATAAGAAATGTGGGATGACCATAAAAACCTCATTAATGGTTATAAAATAACGAGTGAAAGAATTATCCCATCAATAAATACAAATCAATGAAACAAATACTTTTCAATAATAACATACCTTATGAAATCATATTAATTATGATTAACACACAGAAATCATAAATCATAAAGGTAACTTATGGAATTCATAACAAACATACAGTATAGCTATCACAACTATATATGGAGTAACATTTGGAATACCAATAACAATATATTTCTTAAATCCCTTAGGAGAAACAT
The DNA here is from genome assembly GCA_963277665.1 of Viscum album. Lineage (NCBI taxonomy): Eukaryota > Viridiplantae > Streptophyta > Magnoliopsida > Santalales > Viscaceae > Viscum > Viscum album. The sequence goes on from OY728132.1 coordinate 473,316,972, forward strand.
TAACTTTTACCTTCATCATGTTACCCAATGCATTAGAGAGTTATCTCGGGCTCACCTTCCCTTGGTTTATCACATAAACAACCATATACATTAACAATGAACAATAACAATAACATATTAATTACACATAACACAACAATAAAGGAAAGATAAAATTTCCACATTCCAATCATAAAATATCAAATAAAGGTATTGAAATAAAAAATTCTTTATCAAATAATATTCATAACCATTTAAAACATTTAATAGAGATATTATTGAATCAAAGTGTACCATAACACTTTGAAGATTTTAAATGTATTATCAATTGAAAAAATTAATGTACATATAAATAAATAAATCCTAAAACCATTTTGAAAACATGGACATTAATGATAAATATTTAGAAGAATAAATATTTAAAACATTTCAAAAGATTTTTTAGTTAAAGAGTTTTCAACAAAATGAGAGATGTTGGAATATAAATAATTGAGGAATTGAATTTAATCAGAACATTATAATATCGTCAGAATAAAATTATTCAAGGTAAAATATTCCAAAGGATAGTATATACACCACATAAGAGTGAATTAGTGCATAACAACAATTAAGTCACAAAGAAATATAAATTGAGGCGAAATCCGTTATAAAAAATGTATCCTTATATTTAGGATAAATCAATTACATAATTATGTGTGACAAATAAGAATACACTAAATATAATTGGATATGTCATTTGAATCAATCAATGCCATTAACACATATTTATAACATGAAATTATCAATAAGTATAAGTTTAACCCCAAAGAATTGAAATTGTGTTAAGATGTTCTCTAATAGAAATTCGACAGCCTAACGACGTCACATTAAAATTCAGAAAATGATTTGATGAGAGAGAAAAGGGTCTCTCATCACATGGACATAAAATTTACATAAATAAGGATATATAATTATATATCCTCACAAAATAATATTTATGTTAAAAGGCCTAACAAAAATAAATCTTTTAAAAAGAGGAGGGTGAAATGGTTCCCTTACCGATTTTGAAACATACGAAACATACATCCCATGAAAGAAGGATAATTAAATGAAGATGTAAATAATACTAGATTAAATTATATTAAATAAATAATAGTATTATGGTCAGTAAGACCACCACACAAAAGAATATAGTGTCAAATTTAATGTGATTCTCACGGGAATAAATTGTGACATGAAAACCCCTTACCACATTGTAATCAATCATGTAGTATGACCAAAAGTTAATAACCAACAAATGAATCACTAAATATATTGAATATAGAGAGTATAATGATAATATATATCAAATTGAAGTACCCAATACACCACATGCAATATATAAGTTGAAAATAATGGAAATATCATAGAATTGAAAGTGAGAAAAAAAATCCCTTAGCATGTGTCCAAATTGACTCGTATGTTCCGAGTTCTTCCGGAATAATAAAATTATGTTAATCTCAATTTAAATAAGAAAAAATTTCATTTTTATTATTCCTTTTATATCACTTATTAACTTTCTATAACAATTAGTTAATTAATTTATTTCATATCATACATTTTGTCAATGTTCAGAATTTGAGTTAAAAATGAACTTGTTAAAATTACAATTTGTCCTTGTGGTCAAAAGACCATTATATATGGAATGATATTAATGATTTATAAATCATATATATCTTATATATAATGTATATATATGTATTTATAATAGTACATAACATTTGGAGATATGAAATGAAATGCACAGTTCATGGAGATGGTAAGTCGTATGTACGCATGAATGCTACATTCATTTCTATTTTGAAACTTAATGGAATTAAAACATAATGATACATAGGTATATTATTATTCTAGTATAATATCATATATAATTTCAATAAAATAATCCTTTATACATCCCATATATGGTATGAATGATTCATATCACATTGAGGGTGTAGTAGTCCGCACTTCCTCAGATGGAATTATCACGTTTACTCATAATGGAAACCATAATGGAATCATATAATTTAAAAATACAGAACCATAAATAAATCATAAACATAATATATTTCAATATATAAATACAATTCCAACATAATGGACACCATAAGTGGAAGTATGAGATAATTGAACAATCATGGTTTCGTGAGGAGTTAGTTATCTACACATATAAATAGTATGATCTTTACCCCTTAGATGGAGGTGAGAGTATGTTTAGTTCAAATAAGCCTAATAGCAACATCCTAGTATATTTAGGTTACTGATTTAGTTATTAAAAAATTTAATTAAAAGAGTTTAGGGGTTAGAGAAGTAATATAAAAAAGTAATTTAAGAGAAACCATTACATTTAATTCGGATAACTCCCTTTGGTTTGAATCAAAAGGACCTTAGAAGTTCCTTCTACCTAAGGTAAGGCATATATGAGAAATAAATTGAACTTGAGAGCATATTTGGTAGAGGTGGATGATTTAAGGGGCTTGAGAGGTGTGTGAAATGGGTTATAATTTTAGTTCCTTTATAAGGGAGAGGAGGGAGTCTTTAAGAATGTTTGAAAATGTTATTATATTATATAAGGATTTTCGGTTTATAAAAGTCCAAAACTCATTAAGGAAAAAGATAATATGGATCATTTTGGAAATACATTAATCCTATAAAAATTTAAAAGGTGTTGGATGCTATATTAATATTTATAATCTTATTTAGTTAAATCATTTATTAATGAGTTAAATACTGCAACATTATTGTGTCATAAATAATAATATTAATTTGATGTCTAATAATTATAAAAGAAAATTCATGAAGTAAGAAATATTTTTATCTTTCCAATGAATATTCATAGTCTAAATGATAACTTATATAACACAATGTAAAAAATAATTTAGTAATAGTTATTTGTTTTTGATATTTTTGCCTTTACTTAATGTTAATTAAAATAATGTTCCATTATCACTCTTAAGTGGCTCTATGGGGTCCCAAAATTGACCCAAGGATGGCCATGGTCAGCCATGACTCATGCAATGTAGCTAAGATAAGTGATAAGGTAACGTTGTATTATTATGATAATATTTTACCCTGAATTACCCTTTTTACCATTAACCGTGATAAATAAAAGTCAAAATTTACTATTCAGCAAATAATTATTTTCATCTTATTGAACTAAATTTTACTTACTAATAAAAACCATGTATGTCATGTTTTCAAAATTCAATTCACAGAAGTGGTAAATTTTCATTTAAATGGACAAGTCAGTTTTTTAACTACAACTTAGTTGTTTCACTATTCATCAACATTGATGTATTTCAGAAAAATACCAAAAAATAAGCATAAGATATATTTGATATTTTGAATTCAAAAATGATGTCTATTTTACAAAATTCAGAACATAGAAGTTTCATTAATTAATTTAACATTAATCCTCGTTGTCAAAATCAATAGCGTGTTTTCAATAAACAATATCTGTCTAAAGATTGACATTTTTTTATGTCCAATTTCAATGTGAAATTAATTCCAATCGCCACCATTAAATTAAATTGTAAAAATATAATTTATGTAAACTTTAAAACCTATTAATAATATATTCTAACCATAAAATAAATTATATTAAAAAGTAGTTTTGAATTAAAATATAGTATTTTTCATTATTCATTAGCAAATGAATTTAATCTGAAAAATACCAAAATTTTACCCAAAGTAAATTATGATGTGTCGATTCTAAAGAAGAATTTTATTTTTTCAAAGGGAACATAGTATAGTGACCAAAAAAATAATTAATAATTGTATTCCATTAAAAGGTGGTAAATCAGCCTTTAAAAGAATATTAGAGTATTTATGATTAAAATTGGATTCATTCTTATTTTAAGGCTCTAGAATTTATTGGATAAGTGTAAAAACATTTAACAAACATATATATTTATATTGTTGTTAGTTTTGTTCATTCTGGTCAATACAATGATTTTGCGGTAACTATCATTAAAAATAATAATATTATATTATTAGTCTGCAATGTAAGATTTCAATAAAACCTGTTATTGTGTATCAGGTACACCATCGAACATAGCATACATTTTAATTAATAATAATAATTAATTTGAAAATAAAAATAAATATTAAAATTTAACATTATTTATTTAACTAGGATGTTAAATCCTTCCCCCCTTTTGGGAATTACATCCTCGCAATTATAAAATTAGTCTCTAAAACATCATTTAAAGTCCCACATCGGAAAAAGATATAATAAAACATTAACATTAAAATAAAAAAATAGAAGTTCATGTGCCATACAAGACAAAAGATACTAGGATTCCATGAAAACATGGATATAGAGGAGAAAAAAACCATCATGTATTGATGGAGAGTGATAGAAAACATAATTTGGAGAATGTCAACAACCAGAAAATCAAAATCATGTTATAGGTTAAACGGTCTTTGATTCACCAGTATGAAAAGTTAACCGAAATAGTTTCTGGTTTAATTTAATTTTCATAAATTTGATGAATTTATTTATGAGATTAAATAAAAACATAAGGAAATATAGTTACTTTTCATGTAGACTTTCATCCTTTAATATATTTCTACCACAAACACATCTTTTCTCCTAATGTTTTTTATTCAAACTTACTTAGTCACAATAAAAGAGCTATAATCAACTTCTAGTGTATCACATAATCTATAAAAAAATATATATATTTCTCATGTCTTTAGACCCTAACCAAAAAAAATGATAGTGCAAGATCATATAATCCCCAAAAAATATAAACTTTTCCAAAAATAAAAACTACTCTTAATCTCCAAAATTTTGTCAAAAAACCCAAAGTTAATCAAAGTACATTTGATAAAAAAATGTCCATAAATTATTCAATGTAACACAAACTGTTATTTAAACACAAAATTTCAAAATTATTTGATCACATAGCCTTTCACAAAAACCGTAACATTTACCTCCAAAAACATCGACTACTCTTAAAGTCTCATACAGAAGTGTAATTAACCGAATCACATATTCTCTATAATAGTTTATTAATTTCCCTAGATAACCCTAAAATCAACTTATTATTGATTCATAAAATCATCTAACTAAAAATAATTAATCATACTAACCAGGGACTTCCTGTAGTCCAGTGGTAGGCGATAAATCCTAGTCACACATTGGATATGGGTTCGATTTCCACAACATTTTCAAACATGACGGGTTGCCACGCGATTTGTGTGATGTTATTTTTGAAAAAATATATAATTTAATATATTTTACAAAAAATTTTTAAATTCATAAAAAAAACATAAAATATTTTAAAAGTTAACTAATAACATTCATTTTACATCCCAATGTGTATTAAACTATAATTTCCTCAAATTAAAGGATGATATAAACCCAAATGGTTTTTTATATCTATATTCACAATATAAAAGATAATTATTCCTTGAATAAAATTTTCATAGGTCAAAATTTATGGTTACACATTCTATAAAAACACTTATAATATAATCCCATCATCAAAAGGGCATTAATACTTTTAAAAATTTCACCATCCTAAAATCTATAATAAAACATAAATCCCTTATATGTTGACTTCTTACTCATTCAAAATTCGTCATAATCAATTAAGAATTCATTTCCATCTTATTTTGAAATATATATTTCCTACAAAAAAATCATGAATTATATCCTACGATTCAATAATATAAAACATATGTTAAGAAATAATTCATAATTTTACTTGGTTATTGTCAGTATCATCATCCTCGATCGGAATGGCATTAGGTGTTGATAAACAAAAATTTGTATGATCCTAGTGATCCCATTCCTGATTCCGTTTCTTAGGAAATTTTTTCTTATAATGACCATGCACACCACATTTTAAACATTTAATTTATCCCTCAGAAAGAACTTATTTACCATTCATAGAGTTAACTGGATGCTTTCTTTTTCTATGGTAGGTTCTTGCTTTATGACCATCATTTCCACATCTATAGAAACATCCCATCCCTTTGATGAATTTTCCTATGTGTTCCTTTCTACATCCTTGACACATAAGATTTTGAACATACTTACCTTTATGATTATTACCTGAACTTCTGTAGGGATTCGTTTCTCACATATACAATTCCTTATAAAAATAACCAAGGTTCAGTTGTTCATTCATGACTCTATATATATGGTTGAGAATAACCACAAGAGTTTTTATTGCAGCTCCCATTTCATTCAGTTTCTCATTCGTAAAACCATCATAGTTTGCTTCACATCCATTGGTATATTGGTGACCTCCAAATCCATCCATTTAATGAAATCAAAAAGTTATGTGTGAGTATATTAATAAACACATCATATAATATCATATAGTGAGGGTAAATACCATGATATACTTAATCATGTTATCTTAAAAAAATTCACATTATTAAAAAGAAGTATGACTCGTTCAAAAATACTAACAATTATGTTAATGTCACTTATTCTTAAAGAATTCCCTAACCTCTAATGTTATCTAAACTGACCTATGACACCAACTATAAGGAACTGACCTTAAACATTACATAGTCCTGAATTATTTCAGGATTTCTCATTGAGGATCTCTGAAGGTTTAGAGTTTCATAGAATTAGTCCATAACTATTACATAACAACTGTAATATTACATGTAGACACTACTAATTATTATCAAATTTTCATAATATAAAAACTATTAAAAAGATACATGTCTAGTTCTTTGTTTATACAGAATGACTTTTCCTTGATCCCATCCTTGACCCTATTCATCTTTATGTTTTGAGGAAAACATTTCAAAAAAATGGGATAACCATAAAAAGCACAGTATGGGATATAAAATAAGGAAGAAAAACATTAGTCCATCAATAAATACAAATCAATGAAACCAATACTTTTCAATCATAACATTCCTCTCAAAATCGTAGGATTTGTGAATAACACACAAAAATCATAAATCATAAAGGTAACTTATGGCATTCAAATCATACTTACATTGTAGCTATCACATTTATATATGGAGTCACATTTGGAATAACCATCATGGTATATTATCTAATTCTTTTAGAAGAAACATTAACTCTTACCTCCATCACATTACCCAATGCATTGGAGAGCTATCTTATGCTCACCCACACTTGGTTTATCATGGAACCACCCGTATACGTAAACAATTCCCAATAACCATAACATATTCATAACACATAACACTGGAATAAAGGAAAGATATCATTTCTACATTTCAATAAAAATATAGAAAATCAAGATATAAAAAACAATGCTTTATCAATTCATTTTCAAAACCATTATATACATTTAATAGAGAGTTTTTTGAATCCAACTATCCCATTCCACATTGAAGCTTTTAAATGAATAGTCATTTAAAAACATTAATATCAATATAAATAAATAAATCATAAAAACGTTTTTTAAAACATTGAAATTAATGAGAAATATGTAGAATAATAAATATTTAAAACATTGATAAACATATTTTAGTTAAAGAGTTTCTAACTAAATGAGAGACACTTGAAAAAAAAAATTGAGGAATAACATTTAATCAGAAATTTATAATTTCATGAGAATAAATAGATTCATGCTATAATATTCCAAAGGACAATATATACACCACATAAGAGTTAATTAGTTCATAATCACAATGAAGTCTTAATAGAATGTAAATTGAGATGAAATCCATTATAAAAACTGTATACATAGATTAAGGATAAATCAATTACATAATTATGTGTGAAAAATAATAATTTATTCAATATAAATGGATATTAAATGTGAAAAAATCATAGGTCATTCACACATATTTATAACATGACATAATCAAGAAGTAGAAGTTTAACCCCAATGAATTGAAATTGCATTAAGAAGTTCTCTTATTGAAATTCGACAGCCTAATGACATCACATTAAAATTTAGAAAATTTGTTGATGAGAGAGAAAAGGGTATCTCATAACTATGGACATAAAAATTACAATAGTAAATATAAATAAGAATATTTCCCAACATAATACTAAGTAATTTAAAAGACATAAAAAAATAAAAAGTCTTTTAAAAAGAAGAGGGTGAAAATGTTCCCTTACCGATTTGGTAACTTGCGAAACATACACCCCATGAAAGAAGGATAATTAAATGAATATATAAATACAAATAAATTAAATTATATTACATAAATAAAAGTATCATGGGTAGTACATCCACCACATAAAAGAAAATAATGGAAAATATAGAATTAATATCACGGGAATAAAAAGTGAGATGAAAACCCCTTACCATGTTGTAATAAATCATGTCGTATGAAAAAAAGTTAATAATGACCAAATTAATAACATAAGACCATATATATAATTATTATAATAATAATATATATCAAATGGTAGTATCCAATACACAAAATTATAAAAATAAGTGGAAAATAATGGAAATCTCACAGAATTGAAAGTTAGATAAAAATCTCATACCACGTGTCCAACTTGTCTCGTATGATTCGGTTCCTTTATGAATAATAATCATGTGATAATTTATAATTCCTTCAGAAAATTTTTCAATTTTATTATTCCTTTCATATCACTTATTAACTTTCTGTACCAATTATTTAATTATTTGAGTTCATATCAGACATTTTGTCGATATTCAGAATTTGAGTTAAAAAATGAACTTGTTATAATTACAATTTGTAGATGTGGTAAAAACTACATTATATATAGAGTTATATTAATGATTTAAATATCATCTATATCTTATAAATCGAATATATATATGTATTTATATCAATACAAAACATTTGGAGATAAAAAATGAAATGCACAGTTCATGGAGACGATAAGCCGGACGTACGGATGAACATTACATTCATTTATATTTTGTAATTTAATGAAAATAAAACATAATGATACATAGGTATATTATAATAATAGTATAACATCATATATAATTTCTATAACTTCATACTTTATACATCCCCTGTATGGTATGAACGAGTCAAATCACATTGAGGGGGCGGTAGTCCACACTTCCTCAAATGAAATTACCACGTTTACTCACAATGGAAACCATATTGGTATGATATAAATTAAAAATAAAAAGGAATAAAGAAATCATAAAAATAATATATATCATATATAAATATATTTCCATCATAATGTCCACCATAAGAGGCGGTAGGAGAAAATTGTACAGTCATCGTTTCATGAGGCGTTAGTTTTCCATCTAGAGAAACAGTATGTTCTTTACCCATTAGAGAGAGGTGTGTGTATGTTTAGTTAGAATAATCCTCATAAAAATCATAGAATATTGAGGAAACTGGTATTTTTATAAAATAAATTAATGAATAGTATTAAGGGGTATGAGAAGTAAAAGAAAAGAAAAAAATTAAGAGAAACTATTACCTTTAATTCAGGAAACTCTCTTTGGTTTGAACCAAAAGGACATCTTGATGAGACTTCTGCCAAAGGTAACGATTCTAGGAGGAATATAGAGATCATTATAGATTATTTTTTCATGGTATGGATGAGACATGGGGCTTGATAGGTTTGAGGAATGAGTTTTAAGTGGTGCCCTTTTATAAGGGATAGGAGGGGCTCTTTAGGAATGTATGAAAATGTTATTTTATTATATATTGATTTTTGGTTTCATAAGGTCGAAAAATCATTAAGGATGAATATAAGATGATTAATGGTTTAAATAAATTCATCCAATAATAATTAGACTAGTTTTGGAAGTTATTTTAATATTGATATTCTTATTTATTTAAATCTTTTATTAATGAGGTAAATACTGCATCAATTTAGTGTCATACATAATATTATTTATTTGATGTATAAATTTTTTAAAAAAAATTTATATGATGTAGTAAATGTTTTTATATTTTCAATGAATAATAATAGTTGAAATGATAACATATATAACCCCATGTAATAATTAACTTTCTAAAAGATATTTTTTATGTAATTTTTTCTTTTAAGTTTATTAAAATAATGTGTCATTATCACTCTTAAGTGGCTCCATGGGGTCAAAAAACTGACCAAAGGATGTTCATGGTTAGACTTGACTCATCCAATAATGTTAGGACAAGTGTTAAGTTAATGTATTATTATTATGATATTCCTTTTACCTTGAATTACACAATTTACTTTTAACTGTGGTAAATGAAAGTCAAATGTTAATATTCAAAAAAAATTATTTTCATCTTATTGAACCACATTTGAATTACTAATAACAACCATTTATGTCATTTTTTTAAAATTAAATTCACAGAAGTGGTAAAATTTCAATTAAATAAATACATTATTTTTTTAACTAGTACTTAGTTGTTTCACTATTCATAAAAAAATGATGTTTTTCAGAAAAATAACAACGAATCAGCCTAAGATATATTTAATATTACAAAATAAAAAATAATGACCATTTTAAAAAATAAAAAACATAGATGTTTCAGAAATTAATTTAAAATTAATTCTCATTGTCAAAACGCATAGCGTTTTTTTAAGAAACAATTTCTGTCAAAAGATTGAAAATTTGTTATATCCAATTTCCTAGTGAAATTAATTATCATGACCACCATTAGATTAAATAGTAAAAATAAAATATAATTACACTTTATAATGAATTAAAAATATAATATAAAAATAAAAAAATTATATTAAAAGGAAGGTTTGAATTAAAATACAATACTTTTCATTATTCATCAACAAATGAATTTTATCAGAAAAATACCAAAATTTTACCCAAAGTTAATTTTGATGTCGTGATTGAAAATAATAATTTTATTTTGTGAAATAGAACATATAAAAGGTGCCAAAATTATATTAATATAGGGTTCACCCTTAAAAGTTAGTAAATCAACCTTTTAATGATTACTAGAGTATTTATGCTTAAAATTAGATTATTTCTTATTTTAAGGCACTATAATTTATTGTATTAATGTTAATACATTTAAAAAATATCTATATTCATATTTGTGTAAGTTATATTCATTCTCGTAAATAAAATGGCCAGGCGTTAACTATCATTACAAATAATAAAATTATATTATTAGTGTACAAAGTAAGATTTCAATAAACCCCAATGTTGTGTATAGAGTACACCATCGAACATAGAATCCCATTAAAATAAAATTAATAATTAATTTACATGTATTAATAAATATGAAAATTTCATATTCTTTATTTACATGGGATGTTACACAAAATTTGGAGAAACAATTCAATGATTTTTTATTTCTCATCTGAAGTTATAATGTTCTATTTAATAAGGGGATCCTATGAAATGAATAAGAAAATTATGATGATGTTTATGAGAATAATCAATCTATTCATAAAAATTTTCATCTCGTAATAATTCTATAAGTTCAAAATAGTATATTGTGTATGAATGTTTTTACGAATCTATAATATCCTAATGATGTTTCAAAGGGATGTTATATTTTATTAGTATCACCAGTGATAGATGTACTGAAATGTCTGAGTACTATAAAAGATCAATGAAATTCACCAAAATATTTAATTCTAGAATTTGTGATTCTAGAAAAAGAAGAACCTCATATTGAGATAATTTTGTATACTAGTGAATGGTTAATGGTGTAGAGGTTCGAATGTAACTTTCATTAAATTATTCTATGGATGCGGGGGAACTATAGATATTGAAAGTGATATAAAGTCACAATTACTCAAACATAGTGAGAGTTACCTCTGATGGATGAGATGGTCTTGTTAAATGATTCTAAAACATGGGATTTTATCAAAATTACTACATAGAGAAGAGAAATGAAGAACAAGTCAATATATCATCTAAAATAATAATTTTTGGTAGGTAACCGTATAATAATAACTTATTGTGAAAAAAATTCAATTAATAGGTTGTGTGGATTTCAATGAAATATTTTCATCAGTTTTTATGTATTTGAAAATTTATATGGTTCATGGAATGGTTTCTATAGAGAGTTTATATATTTTCAAGTTAGATATGAAGTTGAAATTATTTTATGGTGATTAAATAAGAAATAATAATGTATTGTCTACAAGGTATCATGGAAAATATAATGGAAGGACTAATGTGTTAGCACAAATAGATATTATATGAGTTAAAAGAATCACCTAGTCTATTTATGATGATGATTTATTCCTATATAGTCGATAAATAATTCATCTATAGGTTTGAAGAAATTTTATATTACCATAATGTTTTCAATGATTTATACATCCTCAAACCTATCTTGTATGTGTATGATTTTCTTCTAGATATTCTGAAGAGCAGTCAAATTTATGAGATGAATTATTTTTTGTCTGGAAAGTTTGATACGAATGAATTCATGGATACCAACTAGATGGTAGAGATTAATATCTTAAGGAGACTTAGTAATGTAGCATTGTTTCTACATCAGACAATGTATATCTAAAAGGATTTGTAATGATCCAGAATAAGAGAATACTATATTATGAAAACCCCCTGGATTAACACTTCATGTTATATAAAGAAAATTGATTAAGAAAAAAATGTCGAGGAAAATAATATAGAAAGGGATCCAAATTAATTGGTTATGGGAATCTTGATTATTGAATGATTTTTACACGAATGGAAATTACACATGTAGTGTGAGAATTATTATGGTTTATTGAGAATATAGGAAAGGAAAACATAATAGCTATGAACTTGAGATGTTGGTATCTGAAATTATTGGTAACCTAGTCTCCATGTATTTTAATATATAATCTATTATAGGTATATGTGGATTCATAATTTGGATGAAATTCATAAACACAGATAAGTACCCCTATATTTTTATTCACCATTGGAGGAATGGTTATGAGTTGGATATCCATACATCAATTAATTGTCGTGTTGTTAATAATGAAAGTTAAGTGTGTGAATATTGTAGGTGTGGAGAATGAGTTGATATTTATAAAGGGATATTTTTAGGATCTTATATGAAAGCAAGGGAATAAAATTTTATTCTATAAGAATCATATATTGGTCAATATTGTAATGAATATAATTCTTTACTATTAAAATCTCATACTCTTATAAAGTACAACTTCATCGGAACTTTTTTAGAGGGAGAAATTTTGGGGAGATGAAATATAGTGAAATTTTAATTTCGAGGATATATTGATGAATTTCATATTAGGGGAAATTATAATTTTTTTTTCTCCATGTAGATTTAATTAATGAAGGCATGGTGGTGGAATATACTATTAAAATTGAATAATGGATGCAGCTATATTTATATATGTTTTTAGGAGGACATGGAAAAGCATTAAAATATTCATTATGTGTGATATTTTTTTTGTCTTGGTTTTGAAAAAAAAAATCAAACTATGTTAAATAATTTGTATTATTAGAGAATTTAGAACCCATGAATTCGAAGAAGACGGATGCAAACATAGTAGAATTGATATGTCTAGAAAACGATGTAGAAAAAAACATCATTCTTGGGTAAAGTACATTAGTGTAGATAATTAAGGTATAGACATAAGTACAAATCATCGATAAGAGTAGTGAATTTAGTTCATTAGCGAAGTACAATATGTTTTTTTCATTTATATGATCAATGTTTGTAAATATCTGATAACAGTTGGACAAATAAAACTAGCTACCTAGCATGGTTCATGTTTATAAATAAATGTTTTGTGGAACTTTTAATGTCATTATACTATTACGAATTATCCATTTATGTTTATATAAATGGTATCATGGGTACCAAATATTTTTCATTGTATCATTTATAATTCCACTTTTTTATTCATAAGAAAACTTATAGCATTCATCTCCTTGAGTATGGAAATTATTAAACCACATTAATTCTCAATTTTCTATTCAATTTTATACTGAGCCTATTGTTTGGAATTATATATAATTTACAATGGATTTGAATGCTATATGGGTGATTGAGTTTAAGGATGGGGTTTACTAATTTTCTGTTGGGATAAATAAATTCCAGTGCCTTTCAGTTGTGGATGTTATAAAATTTATTCTATATTTGATGTCACATAGGGAACGTTAATACCAAAGGTCATTAACACATTTTATTATAAAATGTACTAATCTGATTGAAATAATACAAGAGTTATTAGAGAAAATAAATTATTATAATTTCAAAGTGATTACATAATTTAAAAAACATCAAAACTAATTGGATATAGTCATGGTGAAATGTAGATTTTAATATAATGAATCTACAACATGAATTAAATCTATTATATCTTCCAAAACGTGAAATGGATTTTGGAGTTTCTAAATTTAGAGAGGATATGTGTTCCTAAAATATGAAATTAACATGAAATATATCCACATGTATAATGAAGTGTTTTCTGAAATGGTGAATGAAAAATGTGGCATAAATTGGGGATGGCCATGTATCAAATAAAAAAATGATATAAGAAGTAAAAAATAAAAGAACCTATTTTCCATTAGTAATATATGAAAAAAGATTATTATATACAATTTCTAGTTTGTAATTAGTTAGGGATATTTGAAAACAATAGTGATGGAAATAAGTTAAATAGAAAATTAATGAAGAATTTTGATGGGAAATTTAGAAGTCAATGGATGAAAAATTAGGATTCCAATGAGACATTCCCCTTAAAAAACATAATTATAATGATTCTAAAAATATTGATCATATTTTTTGACATTTATACCTTGAATCCACTCAATAACCTCTAGAACAAAAGCCTAAATACAATAAAATTACTCAAATTCATAGTAGCCTAAAAATGAGTACAATGAATGGGGTTATCTATAGCCAAATAAAATATACAAATGAAACAAATTTAGTTCACTGAATTTTAAATCATAAACCAACCATTTTGAAAAAAAATAATATAAACATGGAATTAGGGGAATGTTCTTCCAGTAATAAGACATTATAATACAACTGTATACATTGATGATTCCCACCATGAATATAGATATAAAATCCCTTACCTTTGACATTATAGGATTCCATTATTAAAGTGGCTTGGAATTCATAGGATTATTTTGGTGGTCCATTTTAGTTCAATTTTGAGTTTTAATAAGAGTGATCATGGTCCATTTTCATCGACTATGCATGCACATTGGGCCTTCCCTTGAAAATTCTAAATTATTCCATGTCAAGCCTCTTATATTTTAAATGTTCTAACTCTTTTAATTGGTCCATCAATTCCATGTAATAGTTCTAATTACTTGTTATTAATTGGATCTTAAATAACTTATCCTATATGTGATATTTCATATATAAATATAATGTGAATAATAGATATTGATATAATTAATATAACATAAAAATTAGATATGAACACATATACAATGTAAATAAAAATTAAAAATTAAAACAACATAATGTAAATATAACATAAATAATACATAAATATTACATAAATATTATATAAATATTATATAAATATAACATAAATATAATATAAATATAACATAATTATTCATTTATTATTAATAAATATTAATAGTTATTTTATTTGTTAATTAATAGTTTATATTAAAAATTATTATTATTTTAATGTATATTATCATTAATTTATGATTAATTACCCTAAAAAATATGTTGTTCAATTATATCTTATTATTTACTATTTATGATTTTTTCATTTAATAAAATTTATTATTATTATTTATTAAAAATATTAAATATATCAATAATTAGATTATTTGTGTATTTATAAAATACAAACACACATATAAATATTTATTAATGTTTTAGTGTATTATTTTATATAAATATTTATTGTATATATAAATTAATGTAAATTACTTTTTATACCCAAAAATACTTTATAATGGTATTCATATAATTTTATTATTATATTATATGATTTAAAATAATTACTAATATTGTAACACCCCAAGCTTCTATGGTATGCTTCTCTTTGAAGAAGGCGATAGCGTGTGTTGTACGCAACATCGAATTCTAACACACCACAACCAATCAAACTAGCCGTTATGAATCGTAATACATACTTTTTGAAATTATATATATTTTATATTTCAAAATGGACTTCATTTTTGGATTCCGAATATCGAAGTTATCCTAGGGTGAAATTTTCATACTTTTTGGATAACTTTCATATTTTGATGAATAGTGAAAATTACTAAATTTTTTATTAAAAACAACTTTTTTAATCAAAATAATTAATATTGATAAAGTATGAATTTGAGTGGTTTTAAAGTATTTTTATAATATATTTTTACCATTTAATTCAATGTTTGTCATTGGAAATAATTTTACAATTAAACCGGACATAAACAAGTGTCAATCTTTTGATATTTATTATCTCTTAAAAACATGATTTTTGTTTTAACAACGGGAATTAATTTAAAATTAATTACTGCCACTTCTGTGTTTTTAATTTGGAAAAATGGATTCCATATTTGGAATCAGGATGTTCAAATTGTATAAATAGTTAAATTTTATTTTTAGACATTTTAAAAAATTACTGCGGTTAATATTTTATTTAACATTGTTAAAGGTAAATCCGGTAAATAAGGGTTAAAAAAATAATATTATAATAATACTATATTACACTAAAACGTGTCCTAACCTTTTTGGTGGATACATGTCCGACCATGGGCATCTTTGGGTCAATTTGGGGTCCCCATGGAGCCACATGTAGGTGATAGGGACACTTTATTTTAATTAAGTTAAAATGAATACAAAAATGACACAAGCATATATCTTTTAGAAAAAAATTTACATAGGGTTATATATGTTGGATTTTAGATTATAAATATTCATTATAAAGATAAAAATATTTCCTACATAATGATATTTTATTTATAATTTTTAGACATTAAATAATTTATGTTATTTATGACACAATGATGATGCAGTAATTACTATAATAGAGAAAAATTAAAATAGTTGATATTATAAATACCCAAATAAATATAGTATGAAACTTTTAATGAATTAAACTAATTTTATAGGATAATATGATATATTAGGATTGATTAAATTGACATTGTTCTAAGTAATCAATCTGTTATGAGTTTCACAAAAATCAACTATTGAATAGTGTCAAAATTGACCTAAAAGAGTTTTTAAAACAAATATTATATTATTAATTGGTATAAAATTCTAAAAAATCTAAGGCTCGGACAAGAGACTTATATCATCATAGGTGTCTCATTAATGGTCCACTTGGGGGTCTCTTGGATGTATATTGTAAGTTTATTAACCATATAATATAAAAATACAAAGAGACCTTGTAAAAGTGAAACTAATTATCTTAGAGATAATACTTAAAGATAAGGTTAATATAAGTACCCAAACCTGTCTAACTTCTATTGGTTGAATGGTTTTAGACCTATCCCCACCTTAACCTTTGAATAATAAAAATTGGTGCTATTAGAAACCGAATATGAATTTATTATAAACTAATATTTCTAGCTTTTCCAAAGATGCCCCTCACCCCTCTTATAAAAGGGAAATCGTCCTTCTCATTTCATCACACCATCAAAGCCTTTTGGTTCGGCCAAAATCTTCCCAAATACTCTCAAAACTTCTCTCACTACATCCTAGAGGCATTAGTTTGATCATAAAGCCAACCTAAAGAGCCCTTTTGATCAAATCAAAAGGAAGAACCCGAAGAAGAGGTAATGATTTTACCACCCTTTTCCAAGTTCCTTTCTTCTTCCACTTCTTATTTCTTTGTTATTACCATTATAAAATAATAACTCCAGTATCATATATATACTATAATGTTTATATAAATATGGTACAACCATATTCAGTATTCTATCCACCCTTTGAATAACATGTCACCATACGTGAGTACGTACGGCTTACCGTCTCCACGTCGTGGTGTAATTGTTATTCAATATATTATTATTTTCATGGGAATAATAATGATGTGTAACTCATGTAAATAATAAATATAACATGATAATTATTCTGTATATATTATATACTATCAACTTATATATTATTTTAATATCAAAAGAGTGATATTGTTGCTCATGCGTACGTACGGACTACCGTCTCCACGAACGCGATGAGATTCTTTCTCCATCGTATCCATTCAAGTATAATTATCATTTGATGATTTAAAAATGATGCTTAAGGACTTGATATCATTCTGGATATGAATAATATACAACCTATCCATAACAAACACGACTTATGTAACAAAACATATAAAATAAAATGATTAATTTAACACCCGAAACGACAATAATTCTAAGATATTATTAACAAATCAATGTTAAAAAATCATATATGATATCATATTAATATATATGATTCTTGTATAATTTAATGACAATTATTTCCCCATTATACACGAGGTTAACCTACCCCAACCAAGGAAAAGTAAATGGTAAGGGTTATTTCACAATCTCTTCATTATCCGAGGTTGTTTATACATAATAATCTATTGGGATCTCTTTATCATCCACATCCATGTTTAATAGAAATGTATTTCAAAACATTATTACTATTTAAAAGAATAAGGGTTAATGTCATTTATACCCCTGTTTGACTTTTTATAAGATTTTTATAAAGGAATCTTTTCATCATTTTCCAAACAAGGTGCTTTTATCATTTTCGACAGAATTAAGGTAAAAATGTTTTTTTAACTTATACAGAGGGTGCGGTTATTTTACGCCGTTATAAAATCATCGAAGCTTCCCTTAAAAGCTTATAATAATATTTTCAATGAAAATGTTTTATTTTATAAATATATGACTCTTATATGATTTCAAAAATAGAAAGAGATATTTCTCAAAAAAGAGTTTTTATTTCATCTATGTCAACATCCTTTATTGGATTTTACGCTTATTTGATGTTGATTGATTATGATACAAAAATTATATATTGTATTGAAGGATTTGGGATATGTTTGACTATGGATGTGCTATTTTTATACCATTCATAGTTTATGGTGAAATTATTGACATTTCGTATGCTAGTTTTAATATGAATGTTTTTGTTATGTTTAAACATTTTCATATGGTAATGCATTGGAATTAAGACGTAACGGTTGGATCCCACTATAGCTCCTCGATGCATCGGAAGGTCTCATGAGACAAACTAGTGTCTTTGCACAAGGCCTGGACAAAATCTTATTTGTAGTCTTGGCACGAGGCCTTGAATATGTGGTTATGATAGTCTGGCATTATGCATTCCATCATTATGAATGTGGTTATTGATTTTTCATGTGATTATTCGATTAGTAGAATATCCATGTGAATAAGTAAAAAGAATTATTTCATTTTACTTTTTCCATACTATGTTGATGTTTTAAAATGCTTTTGTTTTAGTTATACATTTCCTTAAATGTTTATGCTTATTTTTGAAATTTTCCGCTATAATGTTATCCTTACTGGGCATTTGAGCTCACCCCTTTTCTATGTTTTATATTTCCCAGGATGTGAAGAAGTAAGTTATGAATGACCTATAGGGATAGTATGTGGGGATATGAGTGTTGAATATGGAGACTATGTTGTTGTTGTAGTTTTTCACATTGTGATGTAATGTAAAACTTTATGAATATATCTAGTGTTTCCAAGGCTACTAAACCAATCGGTCATTCGAGATTTGATCTTTCTTGTGATCATGCCAATGTCATGTAATAATGCACCGACTCTGGGAAACTGGGGTCGGGGCGTTATAGTTAGTATTAGAGAAGGTTTAGTATAAATCTTGGAAGCTAGATTTAGATAAACTCTGATTAGAGCACGTAGACATAAGATGAACTTTGAGGATTATTATAGAATAACTTTCTAGAATTTTGGTATTGTAGAGATTTTGTGAGTTTTCCGAGAAATACATCCCTATCTGGATACGAGCAGGTAGAGGCGGCTCTGACACAGATGTACCTAGGGGTAAAACCCGAAAACACCTTATTGATCTAGACTCGAACGGGAACCGGTGCACGACAACGAGCCTTGCTTCACTCTTGGTTACGACACTCCTGGGAGATATGCTTAGGATATCTCTCATTTTCATTACAAATCATTATGAAGGGTTTATGAGTATATATTTCCTCAATGAATACATTTTTATGATTATGGATTATATCCATAAATAGTTCAATTTATGTTAAGGGTTTTATAAGTATGGGATTATGTATTTTGATTCCTAAAATGATCTAGTTTATGCCATTGTATAGAAATGGTGCCTAGTGGATGAAATGGAAACCGAATCAATCCACGCACTCCATGTAGGGATTTCCCACCTGCTCAAGATAATTATAGTGGAGCTGGTGATGCAACTGGTGTCGATCAGCTAATCACCATACTGGGACAACTCACTGAGGTTATGAATAAAAACCTTACCCGTACGGAGCACCCCGATCCACAGTGTCGAGGATCAATGTTAGATCGATTCATGAGGCAACAACCACCAACGTTTATTGGGAGTACAAATCCCTTAGTAGCTGAGCAATGGATAAATTCCCTAGAGAAAATATTTCAGGCTTTGGGGAGCAGAGAAAGGGAAAAAGTTATCATGGCAGTTTACGGCCTCACTGGAGATGCTGATCAATGGTGTTCATTGATTCAAAACACGAAGGAAGATGATGAAGTATCAAATATGGAATAGAGGGAGTTCAAAGATCTGTTTTTAGAAAAATACTTTCCTCCCGACAATCGAGCAGATATGGAATGTCAATTTCTGAGTCTGAGACAGAAGGAGGATAAGAATGTCGCAAAGTATGAGGCTAACATTAAAATTTTAGCAAGGTATTCTAGATATTATATACGTAACCCAAGAAGTAAGATTGATTGTTTCTTTGATGGGTTAAAACCATTTCTCCATCGAGCATTAGTCTCATAATCCTTTTCGTCGTATGAAGACATTGTCTCATGTGCTATCAAGACTGAAAAGGAAGTCTCTATGTCTTATGACTTTAAAGAAAAGCAAGTGAAGAAGAGACCTATTGATCAATCTAGGAATCGAAATAAGGGGAAGAAGGGAAAGGTTGAATATCCATCATGTGGTAAATATGGGAAGAAACACCCCAGTACTTTCTTGAAGGGAATGTGAGTCTGTTACAAGTGTGGTGAAAAAGGCCACCAAACTCGTGATTGAAAAGGGAAGAAGGAAGCTACCGATGATCAGTGCTATAATTGCAGGGAGATTGGAAATTATGCAAATTAATGTCCTAAGTGTCAAGAGAACGTACCTCAAAAATGGCCAAGGGATCAAGGCCAAGATTATTCTATCACTACTACTGAGGTCGAAGCTCCAAAAGACGTGGTGGCAGGTAATTTAATGGTTTCATCAAGTTTAGCAAATGCATTATTTTATTCTGGATCATCGAATTGTTTCATATATTCCCAGTTTGTTAAGAAAATTAGATATTTCCAATTTGATTTAACAAGGGAGTTGTCAGTTAAAACTCCTAAGGGAAGTATCATTGCAACAATGTTTTGTGAATCAGTCCCCATTAGAGCACATAAATGTTCTTTATCTGCTGATCTAATCGTCATACCTATGATTGAGTTTGATATAATCCTCGGTATGGAATGGATTTCGGACTATGATGTGATGATTTATTGTAAGAATAAAGAGGTTACGATTCGTGATGATAATGATAAGGAACACCTTATCTTTAGAGCAGAATCGTCACCACATAATTCTTATTTAGATCCACCCCCAGTAGCTCAACTAAATTCAATTATTGGGGAGGAAGGGAATGAAATTACGGTGGGTGAGGAAAGGAATATTCAAATAGAGGATGTACCTGTTGTGAAATAATTTATAGATGTATTTCCGGATGATTTACCTGGACATCCTCCAGAATGAGAAGTTGAGTTTTCCATTGATTTAATTCCTGGATCAAGGCCTATATCAAAGACCCCTTATAGAATGGCCACTGTAGAATTAGTTGAACTACAGAAACAACTAGAGAAATTGAGTAATAAGGGATTTATTCACCCTAGTTTTTCTCCATGGGGAGCCCCTGTTCTTTTTGTTAAAAAGAAATACGGATCAATGAGGTTATATATCGACTACAGGGATATCAATGCTATAAAAATAAAGAACAAGTATCCCCTACCTCGCATTGATGATTTATTTGACCAACTACATGGAGCACAATACTTTTCAAAGATTGAAATTCGATCTGGATACCATCAATTGTGTGTGAAGAAGGAAGACATTCTGAAGACAGCATTTCGAACCAGGTATGGGCATTACGAGTTTACTGTAATGCCTTTTGGATTGAATAATGCACCCTCTGTATTCATGGATATGATGAATAGAGTTTTCAAGGAGTATCTCGATGAATTTGTCGTGGTATTTGTTGATGATATCTTTGTATACTCCAAAATCTACGAAGATCATGAAAATCACTTGTGGATTATCCTGAAGACTTTGAGAGGACATGAATTATATGGGAAGTTTAGAAAATGTGAATTATGGCTTAATGAGAATTATTTTCTTGGCCATATTGTCTCTAAAGATGGAATCTCTATTGATCCTTCTAAGACCATGGCGATCCATGAATGGCCAGCACCTACGAGTATAACTGAGGTACGTAGTTTTATTGGTTTAGCAGGTTATTATCGATGATTCATCCAGAATTTTGCCCGATTGGATAACCCATTAACGAAGCTCACACGTAAAAGTTTTAAATTTCTTTGGACAAAAGAGTGTGAAGAATGTTTTGAAGAACTGAATAGAAGATTAGTTAATGATCCTATATTTACTCTACCATCGGGGAATGATGGGTTCGCTATTTATAGTGATGCATCGAAGAAAGGACTTGGTTGTGTCCTTATACAGAATGATAGGGTTATTGCCTATGCATCATGACAATTGAAAATTCATGAACAAAACAATACTACTCAGGATCTCGAGTTAGCAGCTGTGATCTTTGCTTTGAAGATATGGAGGCACTACCTCTATGGTGAAAAATGTGATATTTTTACTGATCACAAGAGTTTGAAGTATATTTTCTCATAAAAAGAACTAAACATGAGGCATAGGAGATGTCTTGAATTACTCAAGGATTATGATTGCACGATACACTACCACCCTGGGAAGGAATACATGGTGGCAGATGCTTTGAGTAGAAAAGACCATGGAGTTTTGACCAATATGATAATTGAAAGTGATCCCATCTTCATGGATCTAGTGAAGATGGACATGGGAATAACCAGGGAAGGCGATACATCAATTCTTTTTCAAATGGTTGCCAAACCGTCTTTACTAGAATAGATTAAGTGTTCTCAGACCGATGATGAAGAATTTCAAAAGAAGATTAAAGATGTGATTGATGGGAGATTGAGAGACTTTGTGTATGAAGATGGAATTTTGAAATTCGGGAAGAGACTTTGTGTTCCTGATATACCTGATCTAAAAAGGGAATTCCTGGATGTTGCTCATAGTTCCAATTTCTCTATACATCCTGGGAGCACTAAAATGTATAGAGATTTGAAGGAACATTTTTTGTGGGACAACATAAAGAGGGAGATTGCTGATTTTGTGTCAAGATATATGGTTTGTCAATAAGTGAATGCTGGAAGGCAACAGCCTGGAGGATTCATGCAACCTCTTCCTATACCGGAGTGGAAATGGGACAATATTACCATGGACATTGTCATGGGACTACCATAGTCTCCTAAAAGGAACGATGCAATATGGGTTATTGTTGATCGTCTTACCAAGTCAGCACATTTTCTTGCTATAAGAGATGATCTACCCCAAGAACGTCTAGCAAGACTATATATTAATGAAGTTGTGAGACTTCATGGAGTACCCCTATCGATTGTTTCTGGTCGTGATCCCCGTTTTACTTCAAGATTCTAGAAAAGTCTTCAGAAATCCCTGGATACTAAATTTCATTTGAGCACTGCTTACCATCCTCAGACAGACGGACAATCAGAACGGAATATTCAAACCTTAGAAGACATGTTGAGATCTTACTCACTTGACTTTCAGGGTATGTGGGATCAATATTTACCTCTCGTAGAATTTTCTTATATCAATAGCTTCCATTTGAGTATTCAGATGGCACCATATGAAGCGTTATATGGAAAGAGATGTCGAACACCAACCTGTTGGGATGAAATTGGTGAAAGAAAACTTGTAGGCCCCGAACTGGTGGAGGAAACAATGGAAAAGGTGAAGATATCCCTAAATCATATCAAAGCAGCTCAAAGTAGGCAGAGGAGCTATGCTGATAATCGAAGGAAGGATTTGGAAATTCAGTTCAGTGATCGTGTTTTCCTGAAGGTATATCCATGGAAGGGAGTAATACGTTTTGGTAAGAAAGGTAAATTGAGTCCCAGATACATCAGACCTTTCGAAATTCTAGAACGAATTGGGGTTGTAGCTTACTGATTGGCAATGCCGCCAAGTCTCTCTAAAGTTCATGATGTGATCCACGTATCTCTGTTGAGGAAATACATGCCTGACCCAACACATGTACTCACCTATGAAGAATTAGAACTGGAACCCGATCTGTCATATTGTGAAGAGTCCGTCGGGATTCTTGATGCGAGAGAACAAGTACTGAGAAACCGGACGATGCGTCTGGTAAAAGTATTGTGGAGAAACAATAAGATGGAAGAGGCAACGTGGGAACCCAAGGAACTTATGATGAAGAACCACCCGAGTCTTTTCATGTGATAAGTATTATAGAAATTTGGAGGACGAAATTATTTGAATGAGGGGAGAATGTAACACCCCCGGCATCTACAGTACGATTCTCTTTGAATAATGCGATAGCATGTGATGTACGCAACATCGAATTCTAACACACCACAACCAATCAAACTACCGTTATGAATAGAAATACCTGCTTTTTGAAATTATATATATTTTCTATTTCAAAATTGAATTCATTTTTGGATTCGAAATATCAAAATTTGCCTAGAGTGAAATTTTGGTACTTTTTGGATAACTTTCATATTTTGATGAATAGTGAAAATTACTAAATGTTTAATTAAAAACAACTTTTTTAATCAAAATAATTAATATTGATAAATTATGAATTTGAGTGGTTTTAAAGTATATTTAGAATATATTTTTCCCATCTAATTAAATGTTGGTCATTGGACATAATTTTACAATTAAATTGGACATAAACAAATGTCAATCTTTTGATAGTTATTATCTCTTAAAAACACGCTTTTTGTTTTAACAACGGGAATTAATTTTAAATTAATTTCTGCCACATTTTTGTTTTGAATTTGGAAAAATGGATTCCATATTTGGAATCAGGATGTTCAAATTTTGTAAATAGTAACTTTTATTTTTAGACATTTTAAATAATTACTGCGGTAAATATTTTATTTACCATGGTTAAGGGTAAATCCGGTAAATAAGGGTTAAAAAATAATATTATAATAATACTAAATTACCCTAAAACGTATCCTAAAATTATTTTTGGATACTTTTGCTACCATGGGCATCTTTGGGTCAATTGTGGGACCTCATGGAGCCACTTGTAGGTGATAGAGAAACTTTATTTTAATTAAGTTAAAATGAATACAAAAATGACACAAGCATATATCTTTTAGAAAAGAAATTTTTAAATAGGGTTATATATGTTGGATTTTATATTATATGTATTCATTAGAAAGATAATACTATTTCCTACATAATGATATTTTATTTATAATTTTTAGACATTAAATAATTTAATTTATTTACGACACAATGATGATGCAGTAATTACTATAATAGTGAAAAATTAAAATAATTGATATTATAAATACCCAAATAAATATAATATTAAACTTTTAATGAATTAAACTAATTTTATAGGATAATATGATATATTAGGATTGATTCAATTGACTTTTTTCGAAGTAATCAATCTTTTATGAGTTTCACAAAAATCAACTATTGAATAGTGTCAAAATTGACATAAAAGAGTTTTTAAAACAAATATTATATTATTAATTGGTATTAAATTCATAAAAATATATGGCTCGGCCAAGAGACTTATATAATTATATTTGTTTCATTAATGGACCACTTGGGGGTCTCTTGGATGTATATGGTAAGTTTATTAACCATATAATATAAAAATACAAAGAGACATTGTAAAAGTGAAACTAATTAACTTAGAGTTAATACTTAAAGATAAGGTTAATATAAGAAACCAAACCTATCTAAATTATATTGGATGAATGTTTTTCGACCTATCCCCACCTTAACCTTTGAATAATCAACATTGGAGCCATTAGAAACCGAATATGAATTTATTATAAACTAATATTTCTAGCTTTTCCAAAGGTGCCCCTCACCCCTCTTATAAAAGAGCACTCCTCCTTCTCATTTCATCACACCTTCAAAGCCTTTTGGTTTTGCCAAACTCTGCCCAAATACTATCCCAACTTCCCTCACTACAACCTAGAGGCCTTAGTTTGATCATAAAGCCATCCTATGGAGCCCTTTTGATCAAATCAAAAGGAAGAACCCGAAGAAGAGGTAATGATTTCACCACCTTTTTCCAAGTTCATTTCTTCTTACACTTCTTCATTCTTTGTTATTACCATTCTAAAATAATATCTCCAGTATCTTATATATACTGTGATGTTAATATAAATATGTTTCAACCATATTCATTATTCTATCCACCCTTTGAATAACATGTCACCATACGTGCGTACGTACGTCTTACCGTCTCCACGTCGTGGTGTAATTGTTATTCAATATATTATTATTTTTATGGGTATAATAATGATGTGTAACTTATATAAATAATAAATATAACATGATAATTATTCTTTATATATGATATACTATCAAATTATATATTATTTTAATATCAAAAGAATGATATTGTCGCTCGTGCGTACGTACAGACTACCATCTCCACGAACGCGATGAGATTCATTCTACATCGTATCCATTCAAGTATAATTATCATTTGATGATTTAAAAATGATGTTTAAGGACTTGATATCATTCTGGATATGATAAGATACAACCTATCCATAACAAACATGGATTATGTAACAAAACATATAAAATAAAATGAGTAAGTTAACACACAAAACGACGATAGTTCTATGATATTATTAACAAATCAATGTTAAAAGATCATATATGATTTCATATTAATATATATGATTCTTGTATAATTTAATAAAAATTATTTCACAATTATACAGGAGTTTAACCTACCCCAACCAAGGAAATGTACAAGGTAAGGGTTATTTCACAATCTCTTCATTATCCGAGGTTGTTTACACGTAATAATCTACTGGGATCTCTTTATCATCAACATCTATGATTCATAGAAATGTATTTCAAAACATTTTTACTATTTAAAAGAATATGGGTTAAATTAATTTATACCCTTGTTTGACTTTTTATAAGAGTTTTATAAAGGAATCATTCCATCGTTTTCCAAACAAGGTGCTTTTAACCTTTTCGACAGAATTAAGGTAATAATGTTATTTTAACTTATATAACGGGTGCGGTTATTTTACGCCCTTATAAAATCATCTAAGCTTCCCTTACAATCTTATAAGAATATTTTCAAAGAAAATGTTTTACTTTATAAATATATGACTCTTAAATGATTTCAAAAATAGAAAGAGATATTTCACTAAAAGGAGTTTTGATTTCATCTATGTCAACATCCTTTGATGGATTTTACACTTATTTGAAGTTGATTTATTATGATACAAAACTTCTATATTGTATTGAAGGTTTTGTGATATGTTTGACTGTGGATGTGCTATTTTTATACAATTCATAGTTTATGGTGAAAGTATTGACATTTCATATGCTAGTTTTAATACGAATGTTTATGATATGTTAAAACCATTTCATACGGGAATGCATTGGACTTAATATGTGAAGGGTGGAGCCCGCTATAGGTCCTCGATGCATTGGTAGGTCTCATGAGACAAACTAGTGTCTTGGCACAAGGCCTTGACAAAATCTTATTTGTAGTATTGGCATGAGGACTTGGATATGTGGTTATGATAGTTTGGCATTATGCATTCCATCATTATGAAAGTGGTTATTGATTTTGCATGTGATTATTCGATTAGTAGAATATCCATGTGAATAAGTAAATGGAATTATTTCATTTTACTTTTTCCATACTATGTTGAAGTTTTAAAAGGTTTTTGTTTTAGTTATACATTGCCTTAAATGTTTATGCTTATTTTTGAAATTTTCTGCTATATTATTATCCTTACTGGGCATTTGAGCTCACCCCTTTTCTATGTTTTATTTTTCCCAGGATGTGAAGAAGTATGTTATGAATGGCCTGTAGAGATATTATGTGGGGATATGAGTGTGGAATATGGAGACAATGTTTTTGTAGTAGTTTTTCACTTTTTGATGTAATGTAAAACTTTATGAATATATCTAATGTTTCCAAGGCTACTAAACCAATCGGTCTTTCGAGATTTTATCTTTTTTTGTGATCATGCCAATGTTATGTAATAATGCACTGACTCTGGGTAACTAGGGTCGGGGCGTTACAAATATATATATATATATATATAAGAGAATAAATAATATTGAAAATATTGAAAATATATATTATATGCTAAAAAGGAGTGGAAATGAAGAAAAAATATATATATATATATTAAAAAAATAATGCAATCAAGGCTTAAGATCATGCATTCATGTTTATTTCCATTACTCAATAAGTTTTCCATATCCCCACATCCAAACTGTATTATTTTGTTAATGATGTTAATACATTATTAATTTCCATAAATAAATAATAAAATAAATTTATTTTATTAGATAACTTTCTCCTCCCTAAAAATAATCAAGGAGGATTTATCCATAATTTGAATTTAATGGATTTCATTACTGATATGAAAATAATTGTATATGTACAATAATTATCACATGAGGATGTTACCACCCCCATAAAATATTCTTTACATGGAAGAATCTTATCCTTAATACATTAGGCATTGGAAGAATTTTTGATGTTGATGACACTACACAAGAAATTTCATAAAAAAATGACATTCCAAACATTTCCATTTTTAAGGGGTTAATTAATTATTTCAGTGATCTTTATTTTCCATTATTATGAGTTCTTTTATCTATGACTATCTCTATGCTTCTTAAGGAATACTTTTATTCAAATTTGATTTGATATATTTGAAATGGGTCTTCTTAATTCCATAAATGTTTTGATATGATTTTTATCAAAATATTTTTTTATCATTTTCGGTCATGTGGATCATTGTTTTTTTATTGATGTTCCATTTTGGTGTTATATTAGATACCATATTTAATTTTTTGGATTTTATGTCTCTAATTTATCCTAACATATTTGTAATTTAAGGACATCTAGTATATCTATTTATGTAAAGATACCTATTCAAAATTATGGCTCTATTTAATACAAAAATCAATATTTATACAACAAAAAATATGTTTTTAATAGATATATGTGTCAAAATATGCATAACAGTTGGCCTTGTAAATAATTTCTCTTTTCGTATTTGGATACTAAATGGAGAAATTATTTGAAATATGATATAGATGTATGTCCATTTTAATATTTGGGATTTTTTCTCTAGGTGAAATTAGATGATGAAGAGTCCTGGTGGATTTGGAGAGGTTTTTATCTTTTCTCTATGATGAATAGGTTGTGGAATTGTGTGGACTATCCATTTTTCCTATTTTTTACATGTGCCCCACGAGAAAAGCAACCATGCCTATAGTTAGGAATAGACAAATTTTGGCTAGTGAGGGGTATCCCAATCAACCAAAGCCGTAAATCCCCCCCATGGGTATGGTGAAGGATGTGGATAGACCAAAATTCATAGGGGACCATGCCTTTGTGTGTTGAGGTCACTATGACAAGTTTCTAGTGTGGTTCATGCAAATTCACCATGGGTGTGAGGAACACACACCATGTTATGATGACTCTTTATTTGAAAAATTGATATAACGAATTTGGATAAATTTTCATTCATGGAGTTTACATTATTTATGGAAACATGATGGTTATTTTAGAGTGGGTTTTAATGAAGTGTTAATCTATTTTAACTAATATTAAGAACTTCTTTATTATTTTAGATATTGGGTTTTGAATGAAATTATTTTCTTGACGATCCTTTCCACTTTGGTTGCTCCCAGTTTGGAATTTTATTTCATATTTTTTAAATTTCATTGATTTTATATTTTTATTAATTTGGTTCATGGAGGCTGAATCCAGATTGTTTGGGTTCCAATTTTGTGTTCTATAATGTGTGTGATCTCTTCTCTTATCAACAAACTCAGGCTTGTGGAATCTTGATTCTAAGATGTGAGAATTTATGTCAAGGGACTCATTTGTATTTATTATGTTTTATCATTCCATCCAGTTCATGTATCCTATGGTTGTTTCCATGAAATACCATGTGTGGGGTAGGTTGTTCTATATATATCATATGTTTGGTGACCAATTGTGATGTCTTGATTGAGGTTCTACTCAATGGATCCCTGAAGTCGGTGTTCCATATGACCTCATGTTCCCCCAACCCATATACAAGAGGATTATGATATCCAGTGATATTGTATGTGTTTCCATGTGGATCCAATTCTCTCATGTTGGAGTGTAGCACACCGAATTAATAGAGGAAACATATATAAACATATGGCATCGAATAATAAGATACGATAACAATTTTTGGAATAACCTACCATATATGAATCTAGAATTCAATGACTTACTCAGTGGATGTAGAAATCAATATACAATAAGTAAATAATAATCATAATCATGAAACTGAATCATATAAAAAAGGAAGATAATTTATTTCATGTCTCTATAATGTAGGAAAACATCGAAACAAAGTATAAAGCAATACATTCTATACAAAAGAATCAAAGAAAAGCTGAAAAATTTATGACATTCTGATCTCTATCTTGGTAATCTTATTCCAAGATCCATGTTAATGAAAATAGTCAAGCTCAGGTGTCCAAAACTGGATTCTTATGCTTGTCAAATCCTGTATACATATAATCCTCACGTGTTTCATTGACGTCCACAATAATGTGTGAGATAAATCACTTTAGGCCACCAAAAATAGAATCAACACAAATTAGGTCTATGAATATTAACTGAAATTGTATGGAATTGTGTATATGTAAATCAATACTATAATGATAATTGATTGCTGCTTCATCCTAAGATGGTAATTTTTTTTAAATGTAATAATTTAATTAGTTCGTCTATGTTCATTTTATATCGATGATCTATGTGAGGTGAAACGACACAGAAAATTACCAATTTATCAATAATAATGAATCCAAGGTATTACAAGGAATCCTATAATTATTATAATAATGAATGATTATCCATGGTAAGAAGCTATAAATCCTTGAACTCAATGGTCAATCCAATTATGTAATAACACTAAACCTCTCTATATAGGGTGTGAGTGTATTCAATGGGGAATTGAACAAGGAGTTACAATATAAATAGTTCTAACTGTGCATAGGATCTTGTCCAAGATAAAACGGGCTTTGCATGACTTGGCTCAATTGGTTGAATCCATGGTGTCATGGGTACAATGATGTCAATATGGATCCAATGAGTATATCTATGGAATTATACCAATATGAAGATAGTGGAGGGATCCTATGGTGTCATTTTGATAATCCAATTTTAGATACGGAAAATGTTAAAATTTTGTTATCTTTCATTGAAACTGGATCCCTAAATAAAAATGGAATCCTCTAAATACTCAAAGAATTACCTCATGAATCCAAGGTTGGACCAAGTTTGACCACTACTATAATGATGATGTGGTCGGTATGAAATAACATCCTTATACTAATTTTATTCATTTGTTTAATCCATGTAATACCGATGCATTTTAATAATACAGTTGGTTCATTAAATTACATTTCATTAGTAATTACATTTATTTAGTGTGACTAAGTGTATCAAGAAAATGAAAAATTTTAACACATTGATTTCATATTCAATTATTAGGCTCATTCCATTACCATTCATTGTCATTATATTGTTTAATATGGATATTAAACTAATTTTAAAAAAAATTATATCATTTAAAAAGTCTAGGTTATATATATAATATAATTTTCATTCACATTTCAAAGGATAAAAAATTAATATGAAACAGTTACATTAAAAAGGATATGTTATAACTATACATGTTCAATCCATTTACAAATCATTCATTTAATTAAAAAAACATACCTTATTGAGGAAAATTCATAGCACACCCGAACAACAACATTGATATACATAACAAGATACTAAAGTAATACTAATAAGGATAACATACCTGGGGTAAATGAAAACGTGGTTCCATACAATATTGGCATGAATAAAATATTTCAGATTATATATAATAAGATAATGATGATTATAAGCACGTAATATGAATTTTATAGGAAAATTTTGATGAAATAAGCATGCATAGAGAAATAAAAATTTATAAAATACAAATACTTGAAGGATGATTCATAGACCACATAAATGGATCAAAAAGAACTATCCTTGACCATTATCTTCCTATAGTTTTTCATGAATCAGAAGACATATGAATAATATATCAATAAACTGAAAATATGTTATATGATCCTTCATCAAGATAGAATTTCCAATAAAAATAAAAATGAAGAATGGTAAAATATGATTTTATTTATTACAAATGTGCTTCTAATGAGGAAAATTAGGATTGGATCAGACTCTGACTGAAGGATCATGATCAAAACATTTTAAGGGGGTGGAAAAGGTCATCTAGGATGAAAAAGAGAGATTCTATCTACAACAAGGGAGAAATGAGAATGGGGGTGAAAATTTAAGTCATTGTGGATATTTAGGTGTTCTTAGCCAAGAAAAACATTTGTGCACAAATTGCCAAACAATGCACCAACTTTTCTAGGCTCACTATCTATGGAGGGTACCCACATGGTTAGGACACAATGTTAGGGAAACCGAGTTCCAAATTTATAACTATACTCTACTAAAAATTTAAAACATTTTGCATTGGTGTGCATCCCTTGGGAAATGGTTAGGGTAGACCGTCTGCCAAGCCTGCCCTCCCAAAATTACACCCTGAGTTTGGGGAAACAATGTGGACTGGCCCTCATCATCTCTAATAATAGTGTGTTCTAGTTCTTTTCTCCACCGTCTGGGGTTCTTAAATCTTTTAACAAGACCCAGAAACCACTAGAACCCTTAAGAATACATTAGGAATCCATATTAGATAAAAAATAAATTAATATGAAATTTAAGGGATCCATAACTCAGAGAATATCATGTTTCATACATTCTTCCCCAACCCTTAATTATACTTTTCCCCTATTTCCCCTTATATAGGGGTGAACAACTATTTGATATCAACACTAGAAACTGAGTTTCTATATCACCCTCACACATCCAAGTCTCATAATATACACCGTCATGATGCTATATCAGCCATACTAAATGGATAGCACATCCTTGGTGAGCCTTCATTATCAAGTCTAAAGTACATATCAGATACCCCGCAAAAAATAATCATTATTTAAATCAACATTATTAGGATCAAAAGTATCACGTGGGCCAACATGATAACATAGAAGCTATGAAATTTGAAAGATGACATTAATGGAACAATACCTCTCAAAAATTTCAAACATCCAAACATGGTAGGGAGACACTTCTCTTACCTATGTATCTGCCTATGACCATGAATGGGAGAAAACATGAGGAAAAAAAATTCCCAACCACTTTACATCACACTGAAAAGTCCATAAATATCATATCACCCTAATCCATGTTCATGAACTCAATTTCTTGGTCTACTATCAATTATTAAGGAAATAATTAATCATAGAAAGAAGTGTGAAAATAATTCCATACCATTCCCTGATGATGAAGAACATGGGTAAAAATTTCAAACCAACGATTAGATGAATCAAGGTGTATATAAGTTAAAATATTGAATCTCAAATCTAAAGGTATATATTGATGCTATTAGATATTTAAGGTTCCCTCTATTAAAGATTCATCAGCTGGAGGACTTCCACCCCTTGAAATGATTGGAGGATGTGGTTGCTAGAACTCACAAGTCAGATCAGCCATAGTAGAAGCATGTTGTGGAGCACCCTTCAGGGACTACATCACACATGGAGAACCGACATCAATTTATGATTCAGTCTCAATAGCATGTGTAAATTTTTTTGCCATAGTTGGAAATATTAGAGGAATCATTGGTGACTCAAGGCCCAAGACCTCTATAGCATGGTCATCGCCACCCTCCTAGTAGATGACCTGAAGAAGTCATGGTGGAATATCTCTAAAAATTCAATGAACAGATACCCAATCAGGATTTAGTACATAGATGAACTAGTGTAGGAAACTTATAATATTTAGGGTTCAATACTAAAGGAACTACCCAAATAAACCTCTTAGAAGACTACAATATTTTAAGGGTTTATGTTTAATTTGTTGGTGTACTTGTAGGTGAATGATCAATCTCATTTTGCCATTTCAATTATTAGAAACAATTACATATTATAATTCACTCCTAACAGTTAATATTTTATATAATTATATACAAATATCATGGTTTCATTATGATGGATCACTATTCTATGTAAATTTGGTCACATATAACTTATTAATAAAATCAGCAACCATTTAATATCTATTTATCCCCATATACATTTTGTCTCAAGATTTAATGGGTGTTATAAATGGATAGACCCAGTTAATACCCATTTAAACCCACAACATCCCATACACCTCATGAATTGAAACTATAAATAACTCAATGAATGAAAAAGTGAAATTCGAGCATCTAGAGGCACATATTTGACATGTGAAGAACCTAGCTAATTAAGATGAAACCATCATTCCCATACATGAAATGTTTTTTAGATTAATGAAGAAACATTAAATAACTAACTATATAACTTGTTATAAAATGTTAACAGTAGACGAATATATAAAAATCCATTATCAATCGAAAATTACAGGCAAAACATGAAAATGCAAACAATAAATGCACTTATATGACATGATATAATTATAGAATATATTTTCTAGGTTCCTATAATAATATAAGATTAATGATCACATTCCCTCATCTCATTTGGGCAAGGATAAAAATTAAATACTCAATAATAATAATAATAATAATAATAAAATTAATAATAATAACCGTCACATTTCATGTGCATCACCCAAAGGTTAATGGATGTCAACTGTAATAGGTGAAAAGAAAAACAACAATATCCCATTCCCATGAAACATTTTATTTACACCTAACATGGGTTAGCTATGCCCAATAATGAATTATAAACAACTTCAATGCATTCATATTCTCCTCTATATTATCTCAAAATAGAAAATAAATGAAATAAAAATTATTTGATAACACATTGTGATATCTAGTCCTAGGATACACTCAAAGCTGTCCTGAAGCAAGTGGGCCACATGGAGTCATGTCCACCCCCATATACCATAGGCTAATAACTAGAAGTGAGGGAATCAAATGTGTTTGTGGGGATACAATGTTGTTTTTTCAGATTAGTGAAAATAAGATAAGTAATTATTTATTATTAGTAGATGAATATGTAAATAGACAGAACAATGGAAATAGAAACAAGAAAAACTGGACAAGTAACCCACCATTGAAGAATAATAATATAAATGAAAAATTTAATAAAATAAAACATAAAAATTAAAACACTAAATAATAATTAGATATTGTATACTAAATCATATAAAAATAATGATAATTTATGTCATAACTCTATAATGCTTGAATACATGGAAACACTGCATCACACAATACATGTTTTACAAAATATTCAAAAAATTCAAAAACTATGTAGCATCCCATGCACTAGCTCGGTAATATACTACCAAGACCAATTTTCATGCAACCACTCATGATCAGGTTCCAAAATCATGATGATTTCCCCTATCAACACCAACATACATATAATCTTTCTAAACACCATCGACAACCTAGATAGGTCGTGAGATAATTCTTATTAGACCACCGCTAATGATGTATATTGAAATAAAGTCTTTAAATATAATCCAAAACAATGTGTAGTAATATATATGTGTCAATGAAGATTATAATGATAACTAATAACTACTTTAGGATCAACAAGCAATGTTTCCTAAAAAGTAAAAGTTTAAATATTTTATTTTTTTTATATAGACGAGTAACATGTGGTGTAAAAATAGTGAAAAGAACTCATAATAATAATAAAAATAATAAAAAATAAGTGGTGAAAAATTAATAAAATAAGGATGATAACAATGAAAGAGGATCCAAGGTAATAACCTAGGAATCATTGACCTTAAGGATTAATCCATCTCTGTAACAACATTTATCCAAAATATAGTGGGTTTGAGTCTAATACAATGTTCATCACCCATGGAATTCTACTATAGATATTTCTAATTAAGTCCAATGATATAATGTAAGGTAAAATGGGTTAAGAATGAATATTCCCTAATGGGGTGAATCCATGGTACCACATGTCCAAAGATATCAAGATAAATACAAGGAGTGTATTAAAGGCATCCTAAAATCCAGAAGACAGCGGATGGATCCTGTATTGTCATGTCGAGTATTCACTAGTAGTTAAGAACCATGGTCCATGGTGGGTTTCATCCTAATAAATTGACTCCTTGAATTAGAATGAAATACTTTGCATGATTAATGAAATAAATAATTATTCCAATGTCATTTCTAGTCTGACCACTCATATAAAGATAAATAGGATGATATAAAATAATCATCTTATGTATAATTCCATCATTAATGAAGGCCAGGTAATAATCATTGCTTTCAATAGGGCAATTGGTTCATTCCATTACATTTCATTAGAGTGAAATGGTAAATTAGGGACATATAACCATTTAACACTTTAATTTCATATTCATTTATTAGGTGCATTCTGTTAAGTTCCATAATCTTGACAAAAAGGGCTAAGGTTATGTCACCAATTTTATTTAATTATATCATTTAACTAAGAAAAGTGATATATAAAATATACATTAAAATTACATTTCAAGGGATCAATAATTCATTTTTATTACCTACTTTAATAGGGATAATTGAAAACTATACATGTTCTAGCCATTTACAACTCATTAATTTAATTAGAAAACATAAATTTTCATGGAAAAGTCATAGCACACCCGAACGGTGGAGGAATTATTCATAAGAAGGTACTATTGCTAGATTAAATAGTATACCCTACACGGGGTGAATAATATTGATGTTCCATCATCCAATATCATGAAAGGAATTCTGAACAAGGATCTAGAATAGTAGAATGAGGATTAAAATCTTTTCATATGAATTTAATAGGAAATGCCTGAACAAATTATCGTGTATATAATGAAAAATGATTATAAAATGGAGAGGCTTGAGGGATGAATCATAGAACACCAACCTCAATCATATTGCAATATACTTATCCAATATTAGCCTTTATATGTGCCCATATTAGAAGAAATCTAATAAAAATTTTATCAACCTATAAATAGGGCATACGAGCCTATATTGCAACATCATCATCTTGAGAATGATAAATAATGAATGGTGAAAGATGAATAGATTACATACCAATGTGAATCCAATGAGATGAATGATTATTGAATTGAACTTTGGAGGAAGGAACAAGATCAAAACCTATGAAGAGGGTGAAAATGATCGTGTGAGAGAAAAAATAGAGCCTATATCCACTAGAAGAGAGAAATAAGAAAAGGCTAAGATTATAATCCATTAATGGTATTTCAGTCATTTTATCCAAGAATAACAGGGTCACATGGTTTGGATACAAATTTACGCAAACCGTGCAACAATCATGCTTGGATCACTGTCAAATGTGGGTACCAGAAAAATTATGCCACATATTTAGGGAAACCAAGAACCAACCATGAAAATAAGATACACTAAATATTACAAGCCTTTTTCATGGACATGTGACCCCAAGCGTATGTTCAGGGAAGACTGTATTCCCTACTTGTTATCTAGACATGCCCCACACGATTAAGGGATATCATATTGAATTGCTTGTATGATTTATAATAAACAGCTGACATTCTTCTTTCATCACTAGCTAGGGTTTTGAGATCCGATAAAGCACTGTACATCCCCAAAACCCTTATGACATCATTTTTTCATCCATATTATATACAAAACAATGAAATAGATTAAAATTTAATGGATCCATTGCTCCTTTAAAACTAGGTTCTTACAACACTGCATGATCAACTTATTTTTATTTTTTTTCTAAATGTTCATTGGAATGATCCTTGATTTGCTTGATATGTGCAGGTAAATTGGTTTTTATAGAATAAGTTTCCCCCCACTTTTGGTAAAATAATGATGATTTCAATGTACTATGAAAATGTTTATGAATTTGGTTTTCAAAGTGAGATTCTGGTAAAAAGATCAGTTTTTTGGAAATTATTTACGAAATTCTAGGAGCACTTTGAAATATTATTACATATGTACACTACAAAAAAATGGACTTTCCACGTGGTTTTTTTGAAATTTAGTGGCGGTTTAAACCGTTTCTAAATGATGCACGAGGATTTCTAAAAGTGCTGCATATTTTTATTTTGATAATAATTTCGACGCATTTTTTTTGGGACTATTCTTTATTTCACAATTTGTTTTTAAATTTTCCTACGTAATTAATTAATTAATATATATATATATATATTTTATTATTCTTATTAGTAAATTAAAAGTATTTATATTATTTATTTATTATTATTGTTATTAATTAGTTATTATTATTAAAATTTACATATTATTAATTATTTTTTATCCAACTATGAATGCATATTCCATGATTGGCACACAGAAATCTAGAAAATATATATTATACAAGAGAATTGAACCCCTCACCTCTTGGATGGACTTCAGAAAAGTTACCACTCCAACATGCTCTTTATCTGGCTAGTATACTCTATGTAATATCGATATACATATACAATAAAAAATATTGATAAAAATAATAATAAATAATTGATATATGTAGAATTTATAATAAATAAGTAAAAATTAATAATCAGTTAATAAATAATAGATAATAGATAAATAAAAAAATTAATAAAAAATAATTAAACATTAAATACAGAATAATTAAACAATTAAGCAATAAATAATAATAAACAAATAAACAATATTAAATAAAAGAAAATGAAAATAAATAATAAACGATAATAAATAATAAAGGATAATGAATAAAAAATATCAAATAATAATAAATAATAAATTATAAATAAATAAAACTAACTAAAAATTAACTAATAAAAATTCATACATAAATTATAAATAGTTAGTAACAAGTAATAAATAATAAATAAATATTACCTGAATAATAAATAATAAAAATATAATAAATAATAAATAA
Organism: Viscum album; assembly: GCA_963277665.1. NCBI lineage: Eukaryota > Viridiplantae > Streptophyta > Magnoliopsida > Santalales > Viscaceae > Viscum > Viscum album. The sequence goes on from OY728132.1 coordinate 473,356,224, forward strand.
TGAATGATTAAATATTAAGTAAATAGTAAATACATAATAGATAAATAAAATTAATAATTAAATTAATATTCAATATCTATTTATTAAATAACTAATTATTAAAAACCTAATCAAGATATAATGAAGATAATTAATTGATAAATGAATAATGAATCATAATAAATGATAATTATTAATAATAAATAATAATAAGTAAAAAATAAAAAATAAAACATATAAATTTTATAAATAATGTTTTTATAAATAATAATTATATAATAATTAAATATTCAATAATAAATAAATATTAAATAGAAATTTAATAATAAATTAATAATAAAAATAAATTAATAATAAATAAAATTTGAAATAATAAATAAATAATGAAAGTATAAAGAATAAAGAATAAATAATACATAATAAGTAATAAAGGAAAAATGAAAAATAATAAATAATAAATAATAAAATAATAACATAATAAAAAAATAAAATATTAAATTGATATATATATATGTATATATTTACGTATATAACATAAATTACATAAATATATATAAACACTCTCAGATATATAAATGTATATTAATATAAATATACACATATATATACACATAAACAATGGTAAATATAAATATATATATATATATATACCCATATAAGATATAAATAAATAGGAACATATATATGTGTACATATTTACAACTGTATATCAATATAAAAAAATACATACATATAAAAACATATGTATTAACATATATTAGAATAAACACATAAATATATATTTTTTAGTTGACACACACATGTTTATATATAAACATTGCTAATATATATAGAAAGTAATGCATTTTTATAATGATAATAAAATCGATAATTGTATATATTTATTTAAATTAATACGAAAATTAATTTCCATATCATTTTACTATTAAAAAATACATTTTAATGTAAATATTTATTCATAAAACTTTTTTTATAAGTAAATATAAGAAAATATACAAAAAATTAATTATAAATAAAACTTAATTGTGAAAACCACAAAACACCAAAACCAAAAAATAAATATGAATGTAATCATAGAGAAAAAATTCACCCCCACCCCACAGAATGAAAATACAATATGACCCCATCAAAAGATTATGAAATTACATCGATTGTTAAAAATCTAGGATACTCCTACTAAATATATGTTATGGAGGCCTTAGAGGCCAATTTTGACGTAAAAATAATAACAGTCGAGTTCCCCATGTTATAATTACACAGAGATCATCACATTATTTGATTTGTTATGTTGTAGAACCCAAAAAAACACTAGTATCATATGTTTTTCCAATTTGAATTTCAAGATCGATTTATAACTTTTATTTAAACTGTAAGAAAAATTTATTCATTTAATGAAAACAATATTAAATCTAATGCGGTTTTAGTTGTTTTTATATGATTGAATTTGACTGTTTGTGAAGCTAGAAAAGCACCTGGAATTAATGCTTTGGTTAATTTATTCTGAAGTCTGATTTCAACTTATTGTTTATTTTTTATAAGATTGAAAATATTATTATCTAATAAATATATATATTTAGAAACAAAAAATTATAAATAAATAAAACTAATAATTATAAACTATATATTATAGTAAATATTAAATATTAAATAATATATATTTATATATATATATATTTCATTAATTTGGAGATGGTTTTTTAGAACTGTCGTTATCTCCTGAGGGTTTTTAAAATTCATCTACTAAAGAATGTAAATTATTTTAAAAAAATTATCTAAAAAAAATTTAGATGTGGTTTTAATAAACTCCTCAAAAAACCCACCACTATATTTTTTTCGGGAAAATTTTTTGTGTTAGTATTTAAAACCATTGCAAAAAAAGACCACCCCTTAATTGATTTTTTGGTATAGTGGCATCACATGGGGACCCTAGGTACTTAACAGAGGGTTTTAGTATTGTCCATTTTTCATATCACTATAATGGTTCTCACAAAAGAGATGTTCCTATTCCCCCTAGGCTTTTTGGTTCTATGTAATTGATATCATGACAACCGAGGGGGTTCACTCATAGGGTGATCCTCTATTCTCTAGGCTCTGTTGTTTTAGAGATATTTATATCACACTAATTATTGTCATGAAAATCATGGTACGAGATACCTAAATATCACATACCATTATTATCCTAGGAGTGATATCAATTTTTATTTATTTTTATTATTTGGTTTAGATGTGGATAAATGTTTTATTACTTGGTAAATGTATTATTTGATAATGTTCTCTGATCTATTTAAATATATTTTGAAACTATAAAAAAGTGAATTGTTTATCCATCCTTTCGAAATAAATGTGAAAAAGGTTTTATCATGAGATTTTGGAATATATTTATCATATATTTATAATTTTATAGAGAATATAGATGGAATACTTTGGTGGGATCTAACTCGGATTTTTTTCTCACACCATACACACTCCCTTGTTGTACGTGGACCTTGTTTTGTCTGATGTAGGAAAGGGAATGGTGTTATAGTGAGGTAGAAAAGTTTTATGTTTTCAGAGAATCTGTAGTTGGTGGTGAGAGGATGGGTTGTTTTTGATGTGTCATATAGAGTTTATATATATATATTATAGATTGTATTTTTTTTATTCATTTTCATATTAGTTTTTTGTTTGTTACCTTGGTTATATCACTACCACTATTGTGTTTTAGTTATAGAATATTTTATTACTTACTATTAACATCAATCTGTTTCCAATGAATCTTATTTTAGGATTGGAAAATTGTTCCCTCTATTTGTTCATTGGATTCCTTGGTTCTATTCACTAGCTTGTAGAGATTAAAAAACCATTAGGGTCTTGTTATAGTCCATTGTATATCCATGTGGAATGGGTTATCTGGGATAAGTTGTGAATATTTTGTATGAAATGTTGTTGAACATCCTGTTTTCATATCATATGACTTTTGGTTGTCTAGGGATTTGTTTTTTAAGACCTAATAGATACTGTTATATTGAGTTACTGGATAGATCGAAACATAATGAGCCTTAAGTCACCACATGATATTGGTTTATGTGAATCATGTCTTGGGTTTTGATCTATATAATAAATTCTAGTTATGATAATTTGGTGTAAAAAGATATTGTTATTTATATTTTTCAGACTCCTTTTATATTTTGTAGGAATAATTGTGCATATGATATTTCTTATAAGGATGAGTTATATAGGTACAACATGGAATTATTCTATAGGGAATCATACTATGGATTAGTATCACATTGGGGATATCCTCTTGGATGTTCATTCCTTGGAACCGAATGTGTATCTTATTCTGAACCAAGCTAAAGAGGTAAAACCATGATATAGAGGATACACAGATCATGTGTAAGAGTTTTAATTCAAGAAGTTTATATTTTTAAGGGTTTTAACGAACCTCATGACTTGGAGAACTAACTAGTCAAAATAGATTAGTTATTTGATTTCCTAGAGACATGTGAATCTACATAGTGTAGTTCATGATGTTTAAGATTGATCGTACTAGAAATTGGTGGTAGTATTCATAGTTCAGGTGAATTAGTATATGGTCTTAATGTAGGATGAATTAAAGAGAATATTATTATATATTTGATTATGATAATATTTGTTAATGGATAATTCTATGTAGTTTCCTTCATTTCATTAGGGAGCCGATTGGGTGACCGAGAATGCCAACAATTTTGCTAAGTTAGTTCATTTATAATTTGAGGTACAGATGAATGATAAAATATGTCCCAAAAATACCTATTAGGATTGACATGAGATATATTTTTTAAATTATTATGATGAAGAAAACCACATATTCTAAAATGGTCAAAATATTTATAATGAATAATATTGATTTTGTGGTAATTATATGCCTGTTCGGCATCCCCTTCACCTAGTAGAAATTACAGTTCCACACATAGGAAGAAGAGGATTTCGTATAAATACAGAGGTATTAGATCTAGATCACTTCATCATTCACATTATTCTCTATAATTTTTGATTAGTAGTGTACCCTTTACCATCTAGTTTCATTGAACAGCAGGTAACCACCAATGGTATTTAATCACACATTATAATAAATGAAATACATTATTCTACCGAGGTCATCTTTATATATTATTATCAAATCTAACTATGCCTCAATAAGGGTATATATTTTCAACTCTAAATGGAACTATTATGTAGTTAAAATCATTAATATAAATAGGGATCTAGAAAAATATATTTAGAATAATGTAATTTCCCATAGTGGATGAGAAATTTAAAAAAGTTGATGAGAGCCCATATTTTGTCATACGTACTAATATTATTTCATATAATGTAGAAAATTCACTGTTTGATACTGCTTCCCCTCTTTATATTACATATTCCCATTTTTTAGTGTATTGGAACTTATGAATAAGCCTATATACTATGTTATATTTATGTCCATGCCTCTTAGAAAGAGCAAGTTGTATTGTAATAGTTCTCTTTTTTCCTCTCATTATATAGTTTATGTTGAGGCAGTCTAGTATATTCTAGTTCCTGATCTATATATTTTGGATTCTAACATTGATATGGACTATATGGAATAATAATTAGCATTTATTTGTTATTATCATAGGAATGTTTCATCTAATGTTTCCAATGGGAGCTCTTGAATATTCTAGGGAGAGTTGGACCTCATGTTTTAACGTGAATAACATTCATATTTGGAACAAAGAATTTTTTTTCAAATAATGTGGTTGATCTTGATGATTTTTTATCATGTTGATCATCTCTTGGGTTTTAATGATTTTTCCTTGGTTTTTAAAAATTTATTCTTAATTCCTAAAACATAAAAGGAGGTATAGTTTACCATTGATCTGGTTCAAGGAAATCAGAAAATTCATATGCCCTTTTATTATATGAATCCTTCGATGAAAAAAGAGATCAACATCAAATTGTAAAATTCGAAAGAGAATGGATTTGTCTATCCTAATGTTTCACTGTGGGTGGCCCATGATCTCTTTACTAAAAAGGTTGATAGTTCTCCTTTTCTCATCATAGAATTTAAAAATTTGAATTAACTAATTGAAAATAATTTTTATTCACGAACCAATGAGTTTTAATTTTTCGATTAGTTAAAGGTGGGTAAGAAATGTTTTTCAGAAATTGATATTTTTTTGGGATTTCATCATCATATATTTAAATAGTTGTATATCACAAATATTTCTTTTAGGAACATATATAGATAGATTGAATTTCTCATGTTGGTGTTTGGGATATCAAACATTCTTGGAGTGTTCAGAAATTTGATGAACTAGATATTCCACCAATATCTCAATTCCAATGTCATTGAATTAATGGATGGTATATTAGTCTATTCAAGAACTGAACAAGGGAATGAGTACTATATATTTTTTTTGGTGGAAATCCAAATGTGTCATAACCTTTATGATAATTTATCTAAATTAGATTTATAGATTTGAGAGGTGATATTCATGGGGAACATGATTTCATAACATGGACCCTATTGATACTGAAAGGGTTAAGGACGCATTATTAATCGAAGAACTAAATATATCATTCATATATGTAGATTCTTAGGTATGTTTGAGAATTATTGGTGGATTTAAATTTTTTCTCAAATATGAAATCACCATTGACTAATCTTATTAATAAAGGGGTAAAATTATAATGGAATATTATATGTAAACCACATTTTTCAGTGTTGAAATTGATTATGACTTTCAATCTTGTTTTGATCATTCTATAACCCGGTAAGGACTATGTTGTTTATATGAAGATTTAGTGATACACTGGGATGTTTGATTGTGAATTATGATCATTTTTTGTCATAGTATCAACATAATATTTGGATATATGATATGAACTATCATTCCCATTAACAAGGTCATGAAGCTATTATGTGATCCCACAAGTTTTGGTGAAACAAACTTTTTTGAGAGTGGTTCACAATTTTTTTTCTATAAAAATATATTGAGTTATATATTCCCCCATAATTATTTTAACCTTAATAAATGGTGATGTTTGGAGTACCCCTATAATTTTTAGATTTACATTTACTACCCCCATGGGAAGCTAAATGTTGCTTTTCAAAATCTCAATAGGAATTTTCTTCTAAGGAAATCATTAATGTGAAAGAGGAGAGGATCCTTTTAGGCATTTTTTGCTCAATTTTATATGGATATGTATGATGATTTTTTAGGTATGGTTCTACCCAATGTTTTGTAATTAATATCTCTCATTGAGTTTTTTCAATAGTAATAATGTAAATATACTATGTTTATTGGAATAAGGTAACCCATATATGGTGGGGGTATCATTCTAGGATGGTATCTCCCCTATAGTGGATTTTTTCTTTTGGATTTAGTTCATTTTCCCTTTTTTTATAAACACAATGATGCATTTGAATCATATATCTTCATGGTCTATTCATTTTGGAAATATGAAGTTGTATTATGAAAAGAGACAAAATTTTTGGTGGTCGGGTAAGAAGTGTGGAATTACTGATTTGGTGTCTCACTATTACACATTATTGTAGATTAAGGTAAAGCACCTGAAGTTTTTTTTACAACAGCCTATTTAAATTCTAGTTTGGAAATAGAGAGAGGTATCTATGGAATTTATATCTAGTGTACCATGGCCTCTTCGAGGAAATAATACAATTTGGGTGGTGATTGATGGTTTTAAAAATTTATCCCATTTAATTATAACTAGGTATACCACAAGAGTTGAAGCACTAGGTAAGTAGTATATTTTTCACAATGTTTCTTGGGGTTACCTATATTATCATCTCTGATAGGGATCCAAATACTACTTCTTGGTTTTGTATATGACTCTAATAGGAAATGGGAACTTAGTTCAGGATGAGTAAAACATATAATCCCACGATGTATTGATATAAAAATCATGATATTAATATTTTGAAAGATGTTTTATATTCATGTGCCTTATATATTAGAGGAACATGAGATAATTGTCTATGACATATTGGTTTTTCTTATAATATCAGTTACACATCATCTATTATAAGGGATCCTTTTTAGTCATCGAATGTCCACCTATGTTAGTAAACTATTTGTTGTTCACAATATCAGTAACTCATCATCTATTAGATGGGATCCTTTTTAGTCTTTGTATGGTCACCCATGTAGGTAAGAACATTTTTCTTCATAGGTGGGAGGAGTTTCTCTTATGATTATATGTATCATTCAAGAGATTCCATAGAGGATTTTTGATATAAATCAATGATTTCTTATAGATAATCATTGATTTAATTATTATGTGGATCTTTGACCGCATCCATTTGATATTTCTATTGGTGATTGGGTCTTATTAAATTTTTCCCTTTAGTTTTCTCATCATTAGGTTGGCATTAATGGGACATTGGATTTGAGATGTAATTGACCATTTTAGATCACTTATTAGATAGAGAATTATACTTATTTGTCCCCATTACTCGATTAGTTTACATACCTATATTATGATATCCTGATATCTCAGCTTAAGAAGTATCATCCCAATCCACATCATGTTTTGAACGTGGAGGAAGACAAGTTGAATCTAGAAATTGTTTTTGATGAAACCATTTGAGATGATTGAATCTAATATTAATGTTTTTCAATGGAAGTCCATTCTATTGGTAAATGTTGAATTGTAGCATTTATCTAATTACTATGATACACGAGAGATTGGATACCAAATTAAGTGAAATGGAACCGTCTCTTCATTAATATTTCATCTTCTATGTTAATTTCATGGGAAATAAAGTTATATTGTGGGGATATATTAACATCATAGGTAAAGGTATTTTTTTTATAATCTTTAGTACGTTTCCATTGGGATTTTGAGGATTTGAAGATGTCTTGTATAATTTAATGATGTATTAAGATTTTCATTTTGAAAAATACGATGGGTGAGAATGTTTCCCAAGAAGTTTTCCCCTACATTTTACTTGTGCTTAATGGGATGATCATTAATACCAAGAGTATGGTGTGTCCATGGGCATGGAAAATGGTTGATTTTATAATGCACAAAATCCACATATCCCCACCATAGGTGTGGTGGAGGCCATTTGAAAAAAAATGAGAAGGGTTTTGAGGCTAAGATATATTGTGATGGATTTTTAGAGAAACTGGAGTGGTTACAACAAGACCAATAAAGGTATAATGAACCCCCACCATGCCTAGGTGCTACAGAGTATGAAAAATACAAAAGAAAAGGCTTGATTCTTTTCCTTATGGATGTATTTATTATATTTTATTGATTCACATAAGATTATAAGGAGGGTATTTTTATGTTTTTTTGAATCATTTATAACCTCCATGAATCTGTATTTCTCATTCTATATCAAGGGTTTGTTATGAGATGATTTTTGGAATAATAAATGGATACAATTATTCATCAGTTGATCTTCTATTGGAATTAAATTCATGAATAATTGGTTTTCATTGATATGATGTTACAATGCATGTGGTTCATGGAGGGTGGATCTAGTTTTGTTTGGTGAATATTTTTTGTGATTATAGGTATATTTTATCTTCTCTCACATACACACCTCATGCATCTGGAATCCTAGTTCTAAGAAGAGAGAATCAATTTATAGGTACTCTTAAATCATTAACATTTATATTCTTTCCTTATCATGTACAGATAACATTATTGTTATCATGAAACACTAGATGTAAGGTATGAGACTCCATCTATAACCTATGTTTGGAAAACTACGCATGCTTGAGAATTTGTAAATTGTTTTCTGAATTTGGTTACAATTATCCTTGATTCTTTTGATATGAATTCATATTTTTTTAAAAAATATGGCTTTACCCCATTTTTTTTAGAATAAAATTTTTTTTATGCACTAAATATTTTTTTATGAAATTGGTTCTCAAGTCATTATATTTATGACAAAAAGGTTTTTTTGAAATTATTTGTGAAATATAATGACACCTTTGAAACATTTTGATATAGGATGCACATGGGAGCCTTAGGTTTGTAGGACAGGTTATTACTATAGGTAATTTTCCTTATCATGATTGGGGGGTTCCCTCATGGGGTGTTACTCTACCCTATAGGCCATTATGTTATTGGTATATAATATATTGACATCATATGGGGTTTACTCACAAGGAGTTTATCGATTATCACAGCCTTGTTGTTCTAGGGAACATTTACTACACCCCAAGTCATTCATATATTATTGAGGTATGGGAGACCTTGATACACCACAACCATGTTATTATAATGTCCACCTAACCAAAACTCTATCACGTGGATGAAATGGGTTGGTTATGTGACGTCATGTACGTCTTCAAATATTATAGCAGTGGTGTTGTGAATATAGTCTGGATACAATACCCTATGGTATTGAGTTACAATAGAACGTAAAAATAACAAAATATGTAGATATAATGTAAAAAGTATGGATAAATAATCATTTAACCAAATATGAGAAAATACCACTAAATAATTAAAAATAATAAAATAGCAATTTAAAGAAATGCATGATGAATCTAAAATACAAATCGAAGGTCAAAAAAATAAAATAATAATCAGAATCAAATAATGACTCAAAATACCTAATTCTCAAATATGATGTCGGTCCTCTATCCATGATCCAAACCATTGAAAAATAAATCAATTAGCTACAATTTCCTTTTCTCTTGTCCAATAATACTTCTATGTAATCTTCATTGGTACCAAATGAAGGCTTTAGTTGGGTGTGGTTCAGTCTCAGTTGGCCAACACCATAGTTTCTAATCAAATATAGTATGAGAAATATACTTTATGAAATAAATAAAGTAAACATTTCATTAAAATACTCAAAACTTAATATAATACATAAATAAAAATTCTTAGGAACACTTTATTAATGTCTCTGAGTATGTATCACAACAATGCCAACCACACCCATGAATACAGAAAAACTACTCTGGCACCATTCCAGAACATCCCTATAAATGTAGAAAAACCTTGTTGAACCCAATATACTACACATAGTATAACATATCACTGTGATAATCCCACTATAGAAGCATCATAGCATGCTTTAGGGACATGTCTATTATATAAGCATCCCAAATTATGTTATGGAATATCCTGATATATAAGATCCACAAAATATGTCTACGAATAACCTGGTATATAAGAATCACAACATGTGTTAGGGAATAACCTAGTATATAAGAATTACAACATTTTTTAGTATATAGACCAATATATAACAATCATCACCTATATCAGGGCCTAAACTGATATATACGCATCAGAACATGTGTCAGATGTTCTTATCAGAAAATCATTTATATCACAACAGTAATTATATCAGAATTGAATGTATATAAAAAACATGAATATTAAAATAGTAATAGTATATCAATATAAACTCATACTACCAAATGGTTTATTATGTTAAATATCATATGTTCTTTAATTTTACCATTTATAAAATTAATTAAATAAAATATATTTGAGTTTAATGAGTATGTGTATGGAGCGTCTATAGTGGAGAGGTGATATTTTGAATGCTCTATAGTAGAGGAGTAAATGTGATTGAAAAAAATGATATTGGATGGGTTTATAATGTGTGAGCCCCATTTTATTATATATTTCCTCAAAATACCATCACCACCAAAAACAATATAATTAAATTATGATTACACTATATCTTATATGATTTTTTTTGAAATCAGTACATGTTGTAAAATTATTTTTTTACATGTCCACATGTTGTAAAAAAATAAATTTTACAGCTAGAACTCACCTCTTATTCATGTTTCACCCCTATAACAAAAAATCCAACCCAAACCTAGCCTCAAAAACATGTTTTAGATGAATGAAATCCCATATCAATGAGAGTTAACCAAAATCATAAAAAGTGTTTTACCTAGAGAGGGAATGATCTTAAAACCTCCCCACCACATAACATCTCATCCCCAAAACTCTCCATAAATCACTCTATGGTATCGAAGAAAATTTTATTCCACTATGTATAAACATTATACAACCACTCCCAATATATCCATTTTAACACACCCTTGATTCCATAGTACTCATACTAGAGGCATTGTATTCCTCCATGATTTTTCTCCATAAAGTCCGCAATATGGATTAGATTACCCTAAAAATATTCATCATAATCCACCTCAACATCACCAAAATATATCATATGTTAAGGGTATGAATAGTGTCTCTAATGATATAATACATCAAAGAAATCATGCATGGATCTATAGCGATATGTATGGTTCAAATACCATTCCACTAGAACGACCCTTACCACTATCTCGAAAAGCCTAAAAAACATAGGTTCATGTATTCCATTTTTTCTAATATGACATTTACCATGTATAGGTGACACAAGTAGAAAAGCATAGTGGAAAACCTAAATGTCCTGATGGAATCTATGATGGTCATAATTTTATTTTTTCAAGAATTTTATAGCCACCGACACTTTTCTAATCAATTTATCCGACTAAATCATCTCCTGTAAGAGACTAGGCCCTACAAGCCCTAACTCACCTGCTTCTAACCATTATATGTGGGAATGAAACAATGTTCCATTTATAGCTTCAAAAGGATCACTTTAGATTGATTCCTTGATTTTTTTGTTATAAATGAACTCCATGAGTGACACATTTTGCTCCCATGAACCACTAAAATCCCAATCATTAGATCTTAAAATACCATACAAAATTTTAATGGTATGATCATCTTTTATGTATGCCTGACGATGGTTGGTCATACATAGAAGAATACATTAACATCAATACCTTTTGAATACTCTTTAAAACAATGATTTGAAATGAGAATCTTGATCATTAACAATTCTCATTGGAATACGATGCAGCTGAACTATCTCATGCATATAAAGTCTACCCCTATCATCAATAGTGATTTTCTCCCTAATATGAATGATGTGGGATACCTTCATAGTAAATCATTGATCACCCATACTTTATCATTAAAATGAGGTGACCTAGGTAATACGATCACAAAATCAATTGTAAAATCACACCACATCCCATCAGGAATGGAATGAGGTTTCATTAACTTAACATGCCTCAAATTCTCTACCTTCACCTACTAATAGGTGAAATATATCTCAACAAATCCATCTATCACCTTTTTCATCCATAGTCACCATTATTTTCAACAATGACCATTGTTAAACAAGGATGTAACACCCATATAGAACCTTGAAACACTTTTAGTAACACCTCATGTAAGTCCATAGGAACCCATACACATACACATAAAGGGATATAATTTTCCATACCAAGAGACCATCTTGATGGTGTCTCCCCAGTATTTATGATGTTTCTCAATACTGATCTTTTAGAACTATATAATTGCTATGTTCTATTCATGAAATGATAAATGGGTATAACATATGTCCACATTAGAGTACTCATCAGTAGGTCTCAAGAACATCCAGATGCATATATGAAAATTGGTCCACCATCTACCACTTTTCACAACATTATCATAATGCCTTTTTTATGCATCAATGGAATCAAGGAATAAATGATGGAATTTACCTTTCTTGGTGTGTAAGTGATATTTAAGGCTAAATACTAAAGATACTCAACACTCATATTCTAATGGTTTAGTTTTCACTATAAAAATATATACATGAGGCTCTTTCGGTCCGTTTACACAAAAAACCTCTCTCCAAAAATATTGTGGCTCCAAAATCATAGGTCATGCACCAAAAAAACTATATCCAAATAATGAGTGGTGAAATTCCTATCAGGAGATATCTATTGTTTGGAGTTAAAATAAACCACATGGTCATCCTATAATAGAACAACTCCATGTACATCTTTAGATGGGGAACAAAACAAGATATAATCCTTACCAGACTCTGGTAAGGTGGGGATTGATGCTATGATCTACCTAAACATTAAAAAATGGAAATATCTCTCACAACTATCTATCAAAACAAAATTATCCCCTTTCATTTCATATATAACATATGTTATTATAGAGAGATGATGTTATGGATGAAGCACTTATAATAACCATCTAGTCCAAGAAATTTCCATATATACATGAAATTATTGGTTTTATACCTTCATTCCATTATTAAAACCTTATGTGGATGCACAGACACTCAAAAATATAAGATAACATGACTCACGAAGTGCACTATATATATCCCGATACTACATTTGGATTACATTTCATAAATCTGATGCACTCTGTGTACATAACATGATGTTAACATATTGGGCATGATATTTTATAGACTGAGATTAGACTATGATGTTTTAATCATAAAATACCACAAAAAAATATAAGAAAGATTAAATTTTTGATTCATCATAGTCATAATAAATTATAGTTCATTCTTTAGACTAAAAAATATAACTACAAACTCATATAATCCATACCTCTTCTCAAAATAAATTCATTTTTTGTATGTCAGTCTCATCCTCAAATGATGATACCCTATAATTCTTTTGATCTTGTAGAATATCCTAACACCACTCAACTGATCTAATAGATCATCAATGCATGGGACAAGATATCAGTTCATGACTTCATTTGGTTCAGTCTATGACAATCCACACATAAGTGAAATTTCCTATCATCCTTCTTGGTGAAAATAATTAGAGTACCCCATAAAAATGTACTAGGTCGTATGAAACTCTAATATTCTCGATATTATATCTAAAATTTAAACTATTGATGATATTATCATGTTAATTTAGTATGTTGGGATATAAAATGGCTTAGCTCTAAGAACCAACATGATCGTGAACTCAATATCCACTTAGTTGTAAAGAATGTTAACTCCTTATAAAATACATCCTAAAAATAGTCCACTATTGGATGAAAATTATCTTGAAGCATTCATCCGTCATCCAAAACAAGGATTAATATTTAAGACATAAGATAATCCTTTATGCATTGAAGTGGTCATGCATGACTAACCTGAAGATCCCAATTACCCTAGTGAGTATTTCAACCACCATCTAGTGATTGAAAGTTATCTATCCTATGATAACAGTCAATATGATGTTATTATAGAACCATCCAATCCATACCAAGAATCTAATCAATTATTTTAATTTACTGCATTAAAATATTCTAAAGTAAATGATAACTACCAATTTCAAGATAACTCACCTTGTAGTGTGTGATAGCCTCTAATATCACTCATAGTTGTGTGTCCATAGTCATGACAACATCTATGATCTTCATTTAGAAAACAAAACCATATACAAAATAGAATGTATAAATTAATGTGATTCTCTTGTATTAAAAAACGCAAGCCAATGTAGATGATACAAGAATGGTACTTCTAATGGTAGAAGTTCCAATATCCAAACCATGCATAGCTAACTGTATAATATATATGTGGCTCACCCATAATCCCTAATATCGATTCTAATTCCCTTGTGGTATTCTATATTATTGGTGCTTCTTCTCATTCTTTGGGGAACCATGTTCCCTACCTCAGTCTGAGTGATTAGGGAACTCCAGGTACATATCTACTGAGTAATAGCTTATCCCCTTTTAGACATAGGGGTTTGTCTGGATCACTTTCCTATATTCTATTGTTGAATGTTATTATTAAACATCTAAAATATTTCCCATCCATCCCCAAGTAATATAATCTAATCTAGGATATAAACAATAAGGATTAATGTTGAAAAAAATTCCACACAAATACCATAATAATGGGGAACTGTCTTGAGTTGGATACTCACTCTCTGGACCACTCGACAAAATGTTTCCTTGGTGAAAAATATTATATAAATTATTATGTACACCAAATGAAGAGCTACTAATTAACAAATATAACATATAATAGTCGTGACTTGGGCCTCTTTCATATTTCCTTCTCTGATGAGTGCCTAGTTTATCACTTGCACAAATGTACTCCTGCAGAAGGCATTCACCCATGAACGGATCTCATTGTGAATCCTGCCCTTAAAATTTCTTGACTAAGACATCTCTTTAGTAGCCAAGGATGGAACAAAGAAATGTAATTTGATGAAGCATCAATCCTAGTCCATCATTTTCATTCTTTTATATATCAGATGCCTAAACTCATGAGCACTATCATTCCACAAAATGTCTAGATAGAAGTGGATTTGTAACTTAATCTTGATTTCCTTCCAAGACATGTCTTCCTCCTTCCCAAATTACACTATAATGTCGCAAAAATGCTTATATAAGTGACAGAATAATATATGAATAATTAATCAACATCTTTTCATCATGTGTCTTAAGAATCATGATGACCATCTAGGAAGAATCGATCCATAACAAAGATACCTAAGAAACTCTCTCACTAGTGAATGTTGGCATATGGTATAGTTAAAACCCCCTCATAAGATTAAACATAGATGGTATGGTGTGAACGTTCGCCCTATACATGGATCACATGACCCTCATGAATCTATCAAGAATATGAACATTTTTTGATCATCATGAATAATTGTAAGATATATTATAGCTACGTTATGATTGTGTTTATTTCCACTCCCTTGATCCTCAAATTGAATATGAAATAGCGGTATTTTCACTACAAACAATCATAGTCCTTAGAAAATTGTGTATCAGCAAGGTTAGCATCTATATGTGACAATAATAGAAAACCAACTGCTTATTACATCTCCAAACATGGAATAACTAACGATTTTGAAGGATATATAAAATCATTTATTTATTTTATTGTATATAACATGTGTCCAATTTTATAGTTAATAGAGGTAAATTTTACATATTCAATAAATATTTCACTATCATGATCAATGAATTTCAGCATATATAACATTATTCCTATCATGATATATGAATAAATATCTCATTATATATAAGTTTACAAGTATAAATGTCAAGAAACAATAACTTCACACAATATGTAAATCAACGAAGGTGAAATAACATCAAACCACAACGAACAAATATCATGAACAATAATCGCTTCCCCATGCTCTCATATTTTTCCCCGTTCATGGGTTAGTTACTCCCATGAACATGCTCATTACAAAGTCCCAAAAGATCCAAGTCTTGTTTCTACCATTTAGGAGACAGAAAAAAATAGAATAAAAAAATTATGCCTCTAATAATTTTTTTTATTTCCCCAGATCGACACTCTATCACATAGCCAAACTAGGCTAGTTATGTGACCTCAATATCATGTCCATATACACTAGAGGATTCCGGCTTGTATTGGGGGTGTAGTGAATATATAAGGGATACTGTACCCTATTTTATAGATTTGCAATATTTGGGAAAAATATATTAATATTATATTTTGGAAGTAACATAAATTTTATGGAAAAATAATCATTCTACAAAAGCTGAGAAAACACCAACTACATAAATTGAAATATTAAAATAATAATGTATTGAAAAAATGAATGAAATAAAATTACATAATTATGGTAATAAAAATAAAAGAGTAAGAAGACTCAAATAAAGTCTCCAATGACCCTTGTCACAAACCCCAAGCGAGTCTCATATCCACACTCCTTCCCACCCTTCTTGCAATCAACTAATTTTAAGGCCATTTTCCCTTTTCCAAACCTACATCAATAAAATATTATTGGGTACTAAATGGTAGCCTGAGAATGGTGTGAGTAAAACCCATTTGGTTGATACCACCATGTCTAATAAAATTTATTTTGAGAAATATATTTTATGTTAAAAGGAGAATAAGATATCAACTAATTTATCGAACAATTAATTTAATAAATTATTCTATATAATTTGGTTCCCTTCTATAATGTAATTGATCATTTATCACAATTATACCAACTAAAACCATGAATCCAAAAAACCTACTTCCACACCTTGAAAAAATGTATTTGAACATGTAGAAAAAAAATGCCTACTCAAACTTTATACACATGGAATAATATATCATTATGGCAAGCCCACTATATAAGCCTCTCAACATTTTTCACGGCCTAGCCCAATAAAAAAGCATCTCAATATACGTCATGGACTATCCTAATATACAAGTATCAAAACATGTGTAAAGGCATAACTCATTATATAATCCTCACAACATGTGTCAAGGAATAAATGAATATATAAACATTACAACATGTGTCATGTTATAGTTCGATATATAAGCATTGCAACATGCATTAGGTCCTAACCCCGTATATAAGTATCATAATATGTGTTAAAATTGAATATCATAAAAAAATGTATATCATCACCACATGTTTATCACAATATCATGTATATCAAAAAAATGATAACATCACAATATAATCACATATGACCAAATATATAATCATTTCAATTAAAATTTCTTAAAATTTAACAATTTATTCTATTAATTTAATATGACAGATTCCATGGTGATTATATAATAAGAAATAACCTATTAAAACGCTGCTTATTATTACAAAATTAAACATGATTTATTAAATAAACATGCACTTACGACAAATCTATGGTTTGGGTGGTCTTGTGCATCTTTAAATTAGGAATATTAAATAACAAATTCTAACATAAAACTCAACAACATTATTAAGAACTTATTTCACATGACTACAACATTCTTTCATTATTAGAAATGCATTGGATAACCAGAGGAAATGCATAAAAAAGGGTGATTTATAAAAAACATTTAGAGATAAAATGAGTCATAACATGAAAAAAATAGTACATGGTAGGCAATAGGCATATAAATGGAGCACAAGAGAATAATAAACATAAAGGCATGATATATAACGATTAACATAACATGGAAATATAAAATCAAAAGTTTACATGATATTAGCATGATCCAAGGCTCATTGCCCATGGAGAATGAGTAAAACCTCATTTTACGTGACATAGAATGATTAAACCCTCATTCAAAATGGAATATAATGATACAATCCTTACCCAATGCATTCTATCACTATCCGGGTCCACCATTGTTAATCATTTCATTTCATACATTAGTGTGACACATTTATCGTACAACATGGATTCATTAAACATCATAATTTATTACATGATAAATTAATTTTAGAATTATTACATGAAACTATATAATAAATATGTAAGTGGGTACAATTTTGAATTCCCTTGATAGATAAATGGGCATTGTATTCATTAAACAATGACTTTGTCTTGAAAAATCACGGTGCAATTTCAGCAGCATAACGACTTGGTTTAAGAATTCATAAAAATGGTTAACAAAAGATAAAAAGGTATAAAATTATATTTACATGAAAGTTAACATAAGGGGGTCATATATATATACATTTTCCATCATTCTTAATGGAATTTATATTCATAATATAATATAATGGCATCAATGTAAATGAGGCGAGAGAAATCCCATACATAATTTCAGCATGGTAATGGGTGTACATGGGAAGAATTAATGAGAGATATAGGGGTATATAATCATTAGAACATAATTAGGTAAGTATATTGGAGTTTTTCAATCATACCAAAACATTTTTATTTAAAATGAAAAAGATCTATAAACATAAAGAAACATGGAAAAAGATGAGAGAGGAAGAAATTCCTTATATGGAAGTGTGATCGCAAAGGCTTGGGAGAGGCTTGGGAAAGGCTTGAGAGAGGATTCTAGAGAGGTTGGGGCGCCTTGGTAGGTTTCTAGAGAATGGAGGGCTGGTTTTGGTCTATCTCCAAATGTTTTGAGTGATATGTAATGGGATATTGAGTAAGTTTATATATGAAATGAGTTGTAATTTTTTATTATTATGGTTTTGGACAGCACACATTAAACTAATCAAAACCACAAACCATACCATGGGTTTTGGACACAGTTTATTCTAATGTGGAGTGAAAAACATTATTTTATATGCCCTATATACTATCTTATTAATATATTATGATTTCTTATGTGGAGGTGAGCCACATTATCAATGAAGTCATTTTAAACTGATAAAATTTTTTATAAGTAATTAAGGGTACACTAAGGATTTGTACAATAATCCAATCAAACAGAAAATTACATTATTTAAATGTTAAAAAATATATTATCCGAAATTCCCATTTTTTTATTTTATTACATCACTATTGATTCATTATGAATTTATAAAACACATTATATATTTAAATAGTATTTAATTTTTCCCAAAAATTCGGCTGTCTCAGAAAACTATGAAAACTTCACCGTTCGATAATTTTGACATCTGGATTCCAAAAATAATAATGATTTTTTCTAACTAATCTTCGACATATGTAAATTTTTTCTTTAAAATTAATATCAACAGTTATCGAAAATTCATGGTTTTTGACAAAATTTACATTCAATACATAATAAAAATTAGAATTGTATTTATAAAAATAATATGATAATTTATATTATATAAAATTTAATTTAGTAATAATAATTTATTAAAATATTAGTTTATTCAAAAACCAATTAATTCATAAAAATTGAGCTCTTAATTGAATATTAACGAAAAAATTACTATTTTTGTTATAAAAACTTTTTACAAAGTAATAATAATAAAATGAATGTGTACTCTTTATTCTACACAAATCTAATGCACATAGTCATAGTGCAAGAATATTTTTATGTAACCCCTTACATCACCAGCATAAGACCTGATAGTGACAGACTCTTGGTATTTCTCGGATAACATCACTCGTGTAGTATTCTCTATAAACATCTACTTATACCTTAGATGGTTCTGTTCAAGATTAACATATTGAAGCTCAACTAAGGCTTGGTCAATATTGAATCCCAGTGATGCTACCTCCATTCCAAGTTCCATGAAATGTTTTTCATATGGATAAATTCTAATAGATGAGGTCATCACTTCCTCGGATTCCCATGTTTCTTCTTCAAACATGGGGTTGTTCCATAACTGCTTGATGAGGGGAATCATCTTAATTCACATATCTTTATCCATATGATCTATAAACATCACCATCTTCCCTTCATAATAGAGTTCATTATCCAATGGTACCACCTATAGATTGAGTAGATGTGATGGATTGGGTATATACATCCCCAAGATTTATACATGGAATACATCATGTACATGTGGTATGTTTTGTGGGAGTACAAGTCGATATCCCACTGCTACAATGTGATCAAGGATCCCAAAAGGGACGATGTACCATTGGCCATTTTTTCCTTTCATTTCATATCTCATAACTCTCTTCCATGATGATATTTAGAGGAATACCATGTCTCTTAAATCAAACTATAAGTCTCATCGATGAATATTTCCTATCTCTTTTATCGACTCTAAGAAGCATTAATGTGCTACTGGATAGGAATAACATTCCCCACTATATCATACACCATTTCTGGACCTAGGAGTTTTTACTCCTCATCTTCATCCCAACATGATGGTGATATGCACCTCTTCCCATAAATTCCATCAAAAGGATCCATTTGGATGGTTGAATGGAAACTATTATTATAAGAGAACTCAACCAGATGAAAATATTGATCTCATCCTCATTTTTTAAAGTTTGGGGCCGAAGCCTCATTTTATTATTAAAGAAAAGCAAATGCCTCTTTAACTGGGTAGAGGGAGACCCATTACATAGCCCGAAGGCCCAGTGGTACTTTAGCCCATTACATGTCCTGTAGGCCCTTTTTTTGCCAAAAGCCCATTTTGTGAATAGTACTACTACAGTACCCGTGTTGCTATAGTACTGCATAGTACCCCACCGCTGCTATAGTGCATTACCGCCGCTACAGTGAATTGCCGCCGCTACAGTGCATGCCATTACTATAGTGCCACTACTGTTATACTATGCTACAGTACTGCTACAATAACCTGTGCCAAATGGGTTTTGAACCCCCATTTTTTATGTAGATTTAAGGGATGCTTACCACTAAGCCAAACCCCGACTACATCTCATCCTCCTTTTAAGCCCATTGAGCAAGCTCTCAAAATTTCCTCATATGTTTGGATAGTTTTCTCATATTTACCATCAGATTGAGGATTTTGAACCATAAAGAAGTTTAGCTCAGTATTCAGAGTGTGTTGGATTCTCTTCATGAATTTAAAGGCGAATCTTGGATCTCAACCAGATACAGTTGATAATGGTAATTCATACATCCTTACCACTTCTCTGATGTATATTCGTGTCAGTTGATCCAATGAGAAATCCACTGGAATTGAAATTATGTTTTCAATATTTGTATGAATATCCACAACAACTGAGAGAGCATTGTTTGTTTTGGATGTCTTCAGAATTTCGGTGAAAAATTCTATGGTGATGTTCTACCATTTCCACATTCATATGGGTAATAGATTCATCATCTCCTTAGAAATATGACACTCATACTATGTTTTCAAAAAAACCAAAAATGTTGGTGTATATTTAGTTATCTATTTATACATATTATTCCATAAATAATACTCTAGGTGATCTCGATATATTAGTGTTTCCAGGTGGAATGGGGAATTTTTAACTATGTGAAAAATCTAGAAGATATTTCTTTTACTCCAAATTTGATGAAACAAATAGTCCTGACCCAAATCTCACAGTTCTTTCTTTATTAACATTTAACATCAAGGATGTCCCTTTTTTGATAGGTTCCACTTCATTCTAGATTCCCACATCATCCGTTTGATCATCATTTAAACTTTCCAAATGTGACGGTTGAGAAATCATATGGGAATGAATTGATGGTGTTCCCTTCATTATGATTTCCATGTCCATTTTCATCATACATATGAATATTGAACCCTTTTAAATTCTCATAAATGATAGAATCACTGGGTCATTTCTACTTAGAGTCCATTCCACCTTTTTCACCTACCCATGTTGATAATTTATTGAGAATTCATATACTTTAATCATCTATATCCATCTTCGTTAGTGGATATTCAACTATTTTCTTGTGAATATATATTTGATGATTTTGTGATCTTTATATATTTCACAGTTCTCCCAAAAAAGGTAATTTCACCAAACATTCAATGTGAACATTACTACAACAAAATCTAGATCATGTTTTGGATAGTTTTTCTCCTAGAATTTTAATTTCCATTAATCATAGGAAATGAATTTTTCATCTTTCATCAACAGACATCCCATTACCTTCTTCTAAGAATCATTGAATAAAAAAAATTCATAACATGTGGGTAGTGTAATCATGAGTGCAGGGATAATCCTCCTTTTCAACTCCTTGAAGGACTCCTCAAATTCATCATTCAATGAAATCTTGACTAAATTCTCAGTTATCTTGGAAAATGGGTTTGACAGTCTTGAGAAAATTATCAATAATAAGTGATAAGATCGTTCTAACCCAAGAAATATAGGGATATCTATCACTAATGATTTCCTTGGACATTTTTAAATTTTAGATATCATGGAGGTATCTATAGATATCCCATTTTTTATGATGATATGACCCAAGAATAAGACATCCTACAACCAGAACTCACACTTGTTTTATATTTCATAGAGCTTCTCCTTTCGCAAGATCTCTAGTTCAATTATTTTATTTTCTTCCTGATCCTACATGATTTTTAAGTATATTAGAATACCTTCTATAAAGACTACTACATTTTTTTATAGATAATTTCTAAAAACTCAATCCATCAATTTTAGGAAGATTACTATTGAATTATTGAGTCTTAATGGCATTAATATGAATTCATAGTTCCCGTACCTTGTACAAAAAGTATTCTTGGGGATTTCCCCCTTCCTCACACTTACTTTGTAATATCTTTACCATAGATCAACCATGGATAAGTATTGTTATCCACGCAGCTGATTGAATAAGCCATTAATTTAGGTAAGAGGATTTTTTTTTCTTTACCATTATTTTTTGAGATCACAATAACTAATGCAGAGGCGCATTGACCCATTGTTTTTATTAATAGAGAGGACTGGTGCACTGCATGTTAAATCACTTGGGTGTTTAAACCCTCTATCCATATTCTCATGTTGTTGTTTCTTTATCTCTTAATCCTCCATAATAGAAACTCTATACAGAGTCCTGGATATTGTCAACTCCCCGGGTATAACATCAGTCAAGAATTCAACATCTCTTATTGGCGGAAGATTAGAAAATTCATCTAGAAACACTTCAACGAATTCTATTACAATAATCATGTCTCCATGGATGGTTACTTCATTAGACTGAATCATTGGAGGAAGATACAAATGCTCATGTGGAAGTGATATCCACACTTTAGATGATGGTTTTATATAATATTCAACCTTCCTCCTTGAACTTGTACAGAATTAGGAGTCGATTCTCCATATAAGGAGTCATTTCCCTCTAATGGAAATATAAGTTTCCTGTTTATAAAGAATGCCAATAAATGCCCTGAATTGCATCGAATTCCACTATAAGAAGTATGAAAATGTTAACCAGGATATTCAATCCACATTTTGTGAGATGGAGGAGTTATATTCAGGGATTTTAATGATTTCTCCATTTTCTGTTCTCACTGACACATTTAATTTCAGGATTTGTGGTGGTGTTTGTATTGTTATACTAAAAATTTGGGATATAAAACTTTATTTAGAACTAGAATCAAAATTTATGTTCACTTTTCTTGAATAAATAACTAGTGTAACTGTCACCAATTCATTTTTGAGGTTTTCTTTAGCGGTAGTGATGGAAAAATTTCTCCCCTACTTCGTTGGAGGTTGTTTCTTGACATCTAAAACCCTAATCTTTGGGAGTTGGTCTTCCATGATCCCTGGTTCTCTGTAGTTGAAGCAATGAACAATGCATTGAGGGTCAACAGAGCGTTATTCTACCCTATCATAGAAACAAGTTTTTCTTATTGGTAGTTAATGGCATGGTACCCTTCTCTACCACACCTAATGAATTTTCTCACCCCCTTCATGAAATTTTTTGTGGGATTTTTTCCACACCATTAACAAGTGGGGTGATGTATTTTATTAGCATCTTTGGATTTATCCATCAGACCTCCAAAATTAATGTCCACCATTTTATTGTTATAGACATGATACCCATGAGATTCTAGGATCTCCATTTCGTCTTAGATGGAACATCAGACAATTTCCATAAAGCTCTCGATGGAACAAATCTCTATAGATTTTTGTAGGATACATTTTATCCCATGAAAAAATAAATCAACATTGAATTTTTGTGTAATGAAAAAGGTAGAAGCATATAGTGAAATCCTTGTAATGTTTTCCTCTTCCACTCCGATGGATTCATCTAATTTTTTCTTGAGGTCAAGGAATTTCCATTTGATCTTAAGTCAGAAGGTTCATGAAAAATATTTTTTGAATACATTCTCCAAAAATATTTCCATTCAAATGAATCAATATTCAAACCTGGATTCGTAGTTTTGATCAATGTACGATGTTGACTATATTCACCTACCATATAATATGTAGATAGATGAACCTTCTATTATTCACAACATTAAATGATGCGAAAGATCTTTTCAATGGAGTTGATACATTGTTTTATGATTTAGGGATGAAATGATCCATTAAAAGTAGGAGACCTTTGTCTCATGAAACTCTCGATTTTCACTTGATCTTTATTGGGGGGGGGGATTTTACTCATGACCCATGTTTCTATTTAAATCTTGAGTAAACAATGATAGTATCTTGACAGAGTTTTTGATTCCAACTCCTGTCGGATTGTGTATCTCATTAGAACATTCCTCACATTGATATTTTCATTAGTTGTTATCATGAGTCCTTATATTACTATCTATTGGTAGGAACAAAATTAATGTTATGGGTAACACATAAAGGGGAATTCAATAACAAAGTGATATCATATAAATTAGATTTATTTACTTAACTTATTAATTTATAGGCTTCTATCCATGTAATCCATGATCTATTTCCCAACATATATTCATAGAGGAATTTTTTATTTGATTAATAATGGTTCTTATTATGATTATAAATTTAAAAAATCATATCCCCTACGAGTGTTATAATCAGTAGTCAAAAAAGTACTATTGTCATACAGAAGTTCCTGTTCAAGTATAGCTCATAGTGGTGTTTTTTGGTTTTACCCCTATATACATATTTGCTAGAGCCTCATCTCTACCAAATTGTATCCATACAGGGATATTTTTTATTGATAAACAACTTAATAAAATCATACCAAAATTTAATGATTTTTTTATTTTACATATTCTTATTAATATGGATTTGACTATAGTTGCTAATCCAAATCCCAAAAAATAACTAAACATATCCTTTGATTCCAAATATAACAACCCTTCTCTTTACTACAAACATATACATTATTTGTTATATAAAACATCACTTAAGAAAACTCTGCGGATAGAGAGGTATAGTGTCTCAAGAAATTAGGAAGATTACCCAACAACATAGATCATAAAACATATCAACATTATTGAAAACATCTTTTACAATACCACAACATTCATTCGTGCTTTGCATTGCATGTGATAACCTAAGGACATTAATAAGAAAATGGTGAGCTATAAATCCCTGTAAGGAACTAAAAAAAGGACTAAAATGAAGGGAATTTTACATGTATGTAAATAGGCATATTGATGGGGCACAAGAGAAACATGAACATAAAGGCATGATATAACATGATTACCATAACATGGAAATGTGGAAACAACATTTAATATGAGATGATCATGAGACATGGATCATTTCACATGAACCATGAGTAAAACCTTATTTAAATTACATTAAATGATTAAACCATCATTACTCATTGTATATCATGATACTATTTTTTGCCCAATGAATTTGAGTGCTATCAAGGTGTACCCATCTTAATCATTTCATTTAATGAATAAGTGTTCCACATAGATCATAAAACATTAATTCATTAAAAATAGTAATTTACTATATGATAAATAATGAGTAATGAAAACATGAATCTTTGTATTTTATATGTTAATTTTAATAAAGGTGAATGTCCAATATAGAGAAATGGGAATAGTATTCACTACATAGTGACTTTGGCTTGGAAAATCACAGTGCAATTTCAGCAGCATAATTCTGTGACCTAAGAAATCATAAAAATGGTGGATGATTATGAAATGGGTATCTCATAACATTTACATTAAATGTAATATAATAGTTCCATATAGTTACATGTCCTAATATATTTAATTGAATTTAGACTCAAAATATAAAATAATTTCATGAATGTAAATGAGGAGAGAGAAACCCCTTATGGAATTTTGGCATGGTAATGGGTGTACATGGGATGCATTAATGGGAGAGAAATCTTCTTGTCATAATTAAAAAATATGTAGCGAAATATATGGGAGGTTATAAATCATACAACAACATTTTTAATTGAAAATAAAAGGGTATAACAAACATAAAAAAACATGGACAATAATGTTAGAGGAAGAAATTACATACATGGATGTTTGATCCCAAAGGCTTGGAATAAGCTTGAGAGAGACTTTGGGGGAGAGATTTGGGCACATTTAGATGTTTTTAGAGATATGAGGTCAGGGTTTCGTTGACCTCCAAATGGTTTTAGTGATGATTAATTGGATATTGATTTTGTTTTTATAGGAATGGAGATGGAATTACTTACTGTTTAGGTTTTGGACACCACACATTAAACAAATCAAAACCACAAACCATACCATGTTTTATTCCCATGATTTTTTTTCAAATTGGTGTATAAAAATAATATTTTATAAGGAAAATTGCCAAAATTCTTTAAATATTATACTTTATTACGTGGATGTGAGTCACACTCTCAAGATATTCATTTTAAAATGTTAAAATATTTTATAACACTTTTAGGGTATACTATGGCTTTGTAAAATAATTCAAACAAATTTAAAATCATAATATTTTAAAGTTAAAACATATATTGGATGATAAAACCAATTATATTATTTTATTACACTACTAATGTGTCATATAGTGTTATAAACCAATTTATATATTTAAATTGCATTTAATTTTTACCCTAAAATTCGATTGTCTCTGAAAATTATGAAAAATTCATAGGTGGATTATTTCAACATACTAATTCGAAAAATAATAATCATTTTATCTAAATAATTTTATAATTATGTGAAATATTACATTTAAAATCAAAATCTACATTTATCAAAAATTTAAGGGTTTTGACAAAAACAGATTTCAAAACATCATAAAAAATAAAATTATTTATATAAAAATATTATGATAAATTATATTTCATCAAAATTAATTCAGTAATTATATTTTATTAAAACTTTATTTAATTAAAAAATCAACTAATTAAACAAAATATATTTCATAATTTAATATCTACTGATAAAATATTATTTGCGCTTTAAAAACTATTTACAAAGTAACAATAATAAAATTAATGTATATTACATATTCTATAAATAACTAATGAACATAGTCATAGTTCAAGGTTATTGTTACAAAACCCTTTATAACACTCGCATAAGACCAGATGGTGATAGTCTCTTGTGGTGGCTCGAATAACTTCACTCTCGTGGTAATCACTATAACCCCCCAATTTTCATGTAGACAGTTCCATTCAAGCTTAAAGTGTTGAAGCATGGATTGTCCTTGGTGTAGACTAAATCTCAGTAACACTACCTCTTTACCGAGATATGAAAAATGGGCTTCATATTGAAAAATTATAATGGATGAGGACATCGCTTCCTTTGTCTGATTGAATTTGATTTTTTAAAGACCTATATTTATACTAATCATGTGATCACTGTTCAATGACTATATTACCCACTATAACTATTCATAACATTATTTTAAATTACATTATCATAAAACCATGTAATTTTATATTTTATATAAAAAAATTACATAATAAGACATTTAATTATATCATGTTGAATTTTCATTGATAAATGTTTGGGTCATTACATAACCTAAGACACATCTAATGATAAAATAATATTTAAGCTAAAATAATCTAATTTATTTTTTTGATTATCACAACACTCTAAATTAATGATGACCATGTCACAATATGTTCTAAGTCATTCACACATATCGGGTGACCGAAGGTCTCAGTCTCTACACCTACAGACACACAAGGATCCAATAGTGGTCAAATAAAGATGTAATATTTAATAGGGTCTATAAAATTTTTCATTTAACACTTATGATTCACCCACCAGATCACACATTTTTCATATACTATTTAAAAATTTAACTATACAATTAGGGATTAGTTTTAGAAAATCCACCTTGAAAAAAATGAGGGAGGTGACAAAAAATGTTTCTTTTGTAGTAATTAGCCTATGGATTCTTTAAAAATCTATCCATCGATATCAAAGTTCCAACATGAAATCACATTAAAATATTATAAGGCACCTATCAATCTCATGCATATTGGATGAATTATATAGTATGTTTCCAAAAGGGTCATCAATCAATGATGGTGGTCCATATAGGTGCTTCAGTCCAAGACAGAGGTGCATGGAGCATCTGTAGTGGAGAGGATGGGTCTGCAGAGGCTCTTTAGTAGAGAGGGACAAAATAAATTAAGGAAAATATTGTTAAAGGGGTTTAGAATAGGTGAGAAGCTTTTTTCTAATTTCTCCAAAATCCCATTTCCACCTGAAATAACAATAAAATTATATTACATGTTGTGAAATATAATTTTCTAACTTGTTTACTTATGGTGAAAAATATTTTTTATGACTTGTATACCTATTGTGAAATATATATATTTTTACATGTCTACATGTGGTGAAATATATTATATTTTCATACCTACATGTGTGAAATATATTTACATGATGTCTCTACATGTGGTGAAATATATTTTCATGGGTTTTCTAAACATGTTGATATAAATTTCATGACATTTATATACATGGTGAAAAGTGTTTATAATGGGTGAATTAATTCAGGCCATGTATTAAATTCACGCGGTCTTCCAAAAAATTAAAATAATTAAATGGGTTTATGTATTTTATATTTTATCAAACAAGAACTCACCTCTTATTTCTACTACAACCCTATAACATTTAACCCAACCCAAACCTAGTGTAGACAAACCAGGTTTAAATGAATGAAAACCCATCTGATATAGATTTAAGTAAAAACATGTAAAGAGAATAACATTAACTAATATAAAATAATAAATTTATTCTATTGGGGATTTCTATTCTGATTTTCATTTTTTGGATTTGGTTTTTTCATTTTTAACTAATAAATGAAATAGTAAATTTTTAATTTTAAAATATGATTTTGCTATCTTTCAAGAAATAAATTTTGTAACTTTGTAAAAGTAATTTGTGTTACCATTATTTTTCTATAAATGTGAACAATATTTTATAATTTCATGTTTTTTACATTCTGATTATATTTGGATAATTTGATAGAGAATTTATATACATCACTGGGCTGGGATCCTAATGGGATTTTTATGTCACCAATGACACTCCCTTGGGGAAATGTAGAATTTTTTTCTATTACTGGAAAGAGTAGGGGAAACAATGTTTTTGGACAAATAGAAATAAGTATCTGGTTTTGATATTGTTGGACATTTTATAGATATCACATGAAGTTCATTTTTTTGGTATGGTGTTCCCTATTTCATTTCCATACATGTACTTTCGTATTTTTTGTTACCTTGGTTGCATCACTAACATATATGTTTTTGGTTGGGGTGTATTTTATTTCATTGTTTTTCTCCACTATATGTTTGTAATGTATCATATTTTATCTTGGGAAAATAATTAACTCTCTTTTCCATTAGATTCTTGGGTGTCTATCCCTAGGCTATATAGATCTGGAATTACATTATGGTCTTGTCGTGGTCCGATTTATAGTCTAGTATGATGGGCTGTCTAAGATGGGTTGTGACACATTATATTGAGGTAAAAATAATTTATGAAAGAGATGGTTAATTATAAAATTATAATATAAATACTTCTTTTCACATATATTAAATTTATTTAAAATTTAATCATTTTCCATCAAAGTGATAATAAAAATCATTAAATTGTTTATTATTTTAAGGGAATTATAAACTTTGTGTTTTTCATGAGGTTACAATGTAAATATTCATTTATAAAAACCATTCCAAATATATTACCAATCTATTTTATATAGGATTGTGAACAATATTCTTAAATTTACTACAATGAAAAATTAATTAATATTGGTTAAATAGAGAAATAATATGTATCTTGTTGTGTCTAAGAATTTAGCTTAATGTGTTATAGTGGTTTTTATCATTAATCATTTATAAAAATAATATATTTATAAATTTTTTTAAGATATATAAGTGATGGAAAAAAGAATAGATAATTTCACAAAAATGTTATTAATGCCACACTATGACATGTACCACAACCCAAACCTCCATTTTATAATGAAATATATAAAAAATAGCCCATTTAATATTTCCTTTTATGGGATTATTCATTTTGTTCCATGGTATAATGTTATACTATTTACTATCACCATAAAAAAGTCACATTTTTCATCTAATTAAAGGATTTATAACTTCCCCAAACTAAATAAAATTAACCTTATTTATGAATTACATACCCACTATGTAAATCTAAAAAACAACAACATTATTCATGATAAAATAAGTCATATAATAACTAGGAATGGGGGTCCTATAACATTTTTCCTTCTTGGAATAAATAAAATGAAGAATTCCTTCCTCTTCTAAACCATGTGATTCTTCTACGACCGGTACTATGTGTATCTTAAAATTATTTTGAGTTAACCTACAAATATTATTGTATTACTTATCAATGAATTTACTAAGGAATTCTAACGTCTATATGAAACTTATTTTACATTTTTCATGATTTTTCATTGATCGTCTAACATTATTTTTTAATTTTTATGTTTATTTTGGTTATATATTTTAAATAGTTACAGAAAACATTTTTTTTCTTCTTAAATGTTAATTTATTTTCTTCTTTATAGATTTTAGGTGGTTGTTTTAATGACTGATTATATTTTTGACTATTTTTTTAGATTTACAACTAAATATAAAAATTCAAATGTTTTTTTAATTTTTTTTATTGTTATGATCATGCTTTTAATGTATATCCTAATTATTCTGATAGTGAAAATGAGTGAATATATTAATCTTATATGTATCATATTTTTATCATTGATGATATTAATAATTAATGATTCTTATAATTGAATTTATTTATTTTTTATATACAATGTTTAAAAATATGGCAAGATATTTTATATTTATTTATTATATTTATAAATATTATTAGTTAGTATTGTTACTATTATATTCCATTTTCATTTTCCTCAATAATACCACATGTTTCCTATAATATGTTGTTATTTTAATCCTTCGTACCTTGTCATCATTGTGTCCCATACACCACTAATAACCTTTTTCACGTATTGATAAATCAAATATTATTTATACTAATGTTAATATCTATCAAATATTTAAAATAGAAAGAAAAAATAACTAATTGTATTCAAATGTTTTTATATCAGTTTATATGGAAGATCCAAGGTAGAGGAAAGGCAATTCTTCATTACAAAATATGACTGTGACTTATTTTTTTAGTCATTTAAACATTACAGGTAATGAGTTATTTCACCTGTAACACCCCAGGTAAATAAAGAGTATGACATTTTTACATTTATCCATATTTTTGAATAAAATATTAATATTACTTTAAAGGGGACACTATGCTCGATGGAATACCCAACACGCGACAACGAGTTTCTTGGGAATCTTACGTTGCAATCTAACAATAAAATTATGTTATTTTAAATAGTAGTTAACGCCTAGTCGTTGTAATGAAGGGAATGAATAGAACTCGCTACAAAATTATTATATATGTTTGTCAAATATTTTTACTTAATATAATAAATGTTAGAGGACTAAAAATGCTAATGAATCCAATTTTAAGCGTAAACATTCAAATATTCTTTAAAAGGTCGATTAACCGTCTTTTGATGGTGAACATCTTTTAAATCCACTTTTTGAAAATTTTATGTGTTATATTTGACAAAATAAAATTCTTCTTTAGAATCAGGACATCAAAATTTACTTTGTTTAAATTTTTGGTATTTTTCCGAAAATGTTCAATTTTTAATGAATAGTGAAAAATGTTGTATTTTAAATCAAAACCACTTTTTAATCTAACATATTTATATAATTAAATTATATTTTGAATTGGTTTTAAAGTGAAATTAGAATATATTTTTACCATTTAATCCAATAGTGGTCATTAGAGTTAATTTCACTTTGAAATCAGACTTAAACTAGTGTCAATCTTTTGATACATTTTGTTTCATAAAAACATGCTATTTGTTTTGACAGCGGGAATTAATTATTAAATTAATTAATGAAACATATATGTTTTGAATTTTGATAGAAATAATTTTTGAATTTTGAATATCAAATATATCTTAGGGTGAATTTTTGGTAATTTTCTGAAAAACTTCAATTGTTGATAAATAGTGAAACCACTAAGTGGTACTTATAAAAACTGATTTTCGGTTTAAATGAAATTTTTCAATATTTGTGTTCTGAATTTCAAAAATCCGCCATACTTGGTTGTCATTAAGATGTAAAATGTTGTTCAATGGGATTAAAATAATTTTCTGGTGAATAGTAACCTATTATGTTTTTAATCGCGATTAGAGGTAATTAGTGTAGTTTAAGGTAAGAATAATGATTTAATAAAATGAAATGACCTAGACACATGTCCTACCCTCATTGGATGAGTCATGGCATACCAAGACACAATGGGTCATCTTGGGGACCCATGGAGCCACTTTGGTTGGAAAATGACATAAATACCTTTTTATTTAATGTTAAAGTAAAAAGGACACAGACATGAGATGTTTTACTAAAACAATTTTTACATGGGGTTATACAAGTCAGGTTTTTGACTATTAATAGTCATTGGAAATCTAAACAGATTTCCTGCATCATCGTTTTTTTAATAATTTTTAGACATTAAATAAATTAAATTATTTATGACATCATGATGATGCATCGATGACCTCATTATTTAACGATTTAAATAAAATATAAAGATAATGTAATATCTAAGACCTAAAAAATTTTAAAACCTATTTAACGGGTGTATTTATAACCCTTATCACTTTATCCTTGAAACACATCAATGTGGGATCATTGATATCCGAAATTCATTCTAAAATAATGTAACATTTCTTTACTTTCCAAGAGTGCCCCTCATCTCCTCTTATAAAAGGCCCCCACATCTACCTCCATACCCACAATTCCAAAGCCTTTGGCTCGGCCAACCCATGACCATTTTGTCTCTCCACATCCCTCCCTATCTCCTTGAAGCCTCACTTTGGGCAGATGTCTTCCCAAGGAAGCCTTTGAGCTCAAACAATAGGGAGTTACCCGATTTTAAGGTAATGTCTTCACTTGTGTCCTTTTGTTTTATTTTGCTTCTCCAACCCCCTAAACTCTTTTTATTAATTTATTTTGTACCAAATCCAGTGTCTTAAGTATACTAGGATGTTTATATAAGAAGGATTAGAGCTACACATAGACACACCTACATCTAATGGTTAAAGAACATACTGTTTCTGTGGATGGCGAATTTCGGCCTCACGAAACGATGATTGTTCAACATTCCTATAACACCTTAAAAGGTGGCCATTAAGATGTCACTATATTTATATATGATATATAATATTTTTATGTTTTCCTGAAGCTTCTGTATTTTTCATTTATGGCATACCTTTTTGTTTTCCATTATGGTTAAACGTGATATCTTCATTTTAGGAGGTGCGGCCTACCGCCCCCTCAAAGTGATTTGATTCGTTAATTACATATGTGGGACGTATAAAGGATGGATTTAATGATATTACATATGTTATCATACTGGAATTATAATATACCTTTATATCTTTATTATTTCATTCAATTGAATACAAAAAAAAGAAATAAAAGTACCGTTCATGCGTTCGTACGACTTACCGTCTCCATGAACGGTACATTTCATTTCTTATCTCCAAATGTTATGTACTATTATAAGTACATATATATAATGGATATATATGTAATATATTACATATAAATGATGGGTATCATTCTGGAATTATAATAAATATATCTATCATTTTGTTTTTATTCCATTAATATGGAAAAAAATGAATGTAGCATTCATGCGTACGTACGGCCTACCGTCTCCTTGAACGGTGATTTTAATTTTTTATCTCTAAATGCTATGGAATATTATAAAACGAATATATACTGGATATATATGATATTTAAAACATAAATACTATTCTGGAGATGATGTACATATAACTACATGGAATATTATTTTCCAACAAGTTCAATTTTTACTCATGTACTGAACATCGACAAAAACATCTGATCCGAACTCACTTTATTAACCAATTGTTTTAACATTATAATATGTGATATGAACTGAATAATAATATGTAAAGGAAGTCCTTAATCAATTATAAATTGACCAACGATTATTAATCAGGAATATAAAGAAATGAACAAGACAAGTTGGACTTCAGGTAACGGATCCAACCTCTCTCTTTCTTATTAAAGTACACTCTTTTATGTCATTCCTTTTAAAGATCATCTTTCTTGTTATTGGGATCTTATTTTATATTACTCTTACTGTAATTATTATGTTAATATTATGAGAGACCCTATTCTCTCTCATCAATCCATTTTGGATGTTTTGAGTGGCGCCGTTAGGCTTTCGAATTTTCGTAAGAAATTTAACCTCTCTCTTTCTTTTTAAGTACTCTCCTTTATGTCACTTCTTTTAAGCTCCTCTTTGTTATGTTGGGGGATGTTCTTTTATATTACACTTTCTGTAAACATTATGTTAATATGATTAGAGACCCTATTTTCTCTCATCAATCGATTTTGGATGTTTTAAGTGGCGTCGTTAGGCTGCCGAGTTTTCATAAGGGATTTTTCATCTCACTTTTATTCCCGTGAGATTTATGCTACATTTGCCACAATTCTATTACATATTTATCCTTATAGATGTTGGTGTAATCTATATTCTGAACCACATACAACCCCATGAATTATTCGAGTTCACCAACAATAAACATTTCATATTCTTATTTCATGTGATATAAAATTATTCCACTGATCCCTACCTTCTTCAATAACAAATAATATCATCCACAAACACCATCACCATAAATTTACCTTTCTAAGGATTATTAACATTGATATAATATTTAACACGACTTCTTTCAAATTTGATCTTATTCAAATAAGAATCTAGTTAGTAATATTACACTCATCAGGTCTACTTCAGACTATATAGAACCTTATTTAATTTTCCAACCACTGTCTCATCATTTCCAATCTGAAATCCCACTAGATATTCCTTGTAGAATTCTTCCAGAACTCTATTTATGAATGTCATATTGACTTCCTTCTAATAAATTTTTTTATAATTTCCTATTTTCTAATGTATGGAAAATCAGGATCGACACTAGTCTCCCAACTAGATTAAGTGTTTCTTAATTATAATTTCCATAAATATATGCATAGATTTTACACACTAATCATAGATCATTTATGTTCACATTTCCAAGGTAATAAAATTTATTATTAAATATCAAATATTTTTCAATCAAATTAGGATATTTAGGTCTCCTGAAGGGTTTCCATTCCCAGTTCTAGTCAATCTCATTGATTTCATCATTCAGGAACATAACCCATGCTTCATCCTTTTCTACATCAACAAATGAGGTTCATTACACAATTGATACAAATGTAGAGTGTGATTAATTCACTATTATACTAACCCATGTGGTTGTGGTCTAGTCCCAAATTATGTTAGATTGATAAATTTTCCATGTTCTATTTCTGTTTTGTTTTTATAATGATGTTAATATAGCCATGGTTTCCTCTCCTGGTTATTCTCTTCACCTATCAACATTTTATTATCCCAAAATATTCTCAATGCCTTATAATACTTCTACATTTTTTTATTTACCTTTTCTACTATATTTTTAATCTTATATCATATTATTAAATAATCTCCATAAGTTAGTTATTGTTTTATAATCAATTATCCTAAAATAATTAATTTATAAAAATCTTCAAATATAATTATTATTAAATTTGTAGGCTTTACTATTTATTTACTATCAATGAAAAATTACCTCATGTATATCATCACCCTAATTTTATTTATTTGAATCTTTTTTATAGATGAAATAGACAAATTAAGAAAAAAATATACTTCATAGATATATTTGTAACATACCATAACTTATATGGTTTATTTGTTTCATAACAAAATAAATATTTGATATTGAGTGTACAATTTTACCTGAACATCCCATTTCTAGTAATTATGTAAAATATGAATCTCAATTAGTATAGTTGTAGCCATATAAATCACATGTTTATTTATATATTCAAATAATCAATTTTTCCATTGGGTTCTTAATGTACCCGCATTATTATTTGTTTAATTTTTTTTTCTATGTAATTTTCAAATTAAATGGATTTGTGTTCTCCTCCTTCATCAGATTGTATAATATTGATTTTGTATCCAATTTTATTCTTAGAAATTAAACGATAACTCTTCATCCCATCATGAACATGTTTTACATGATGCACGACCACTAAATAGACAGTTCTATTAAAAAATAAATTTAATTAATTAATTATCTCTCTCAAAGTGTTCTTATAATAATTATTGGATCGCATACATATGTGTGGATGAGATAAACCAAATTGTATTCCCATTTTTTCTTTAGTAGATACAAAGTCCTCAAAATTGTTCCTCACCTGATATCATCAGATGTGTTTATTGTTCATGATTATTATTTGAAATATCAATTAATATATTTTTGTTATATATATTTTCCATTCTATGTTAATAAATTTTAATCATGATCCAATGTCACGAGTGGTTTTATTTTTCAAACTATTATGTAAAAAACATTGTCTGTACTATAATACTAATATAAATTTTCATATATCCTCCATAATTTTATTAGATATTCAACTATATATACATTGATATTGCACCAATTTTGATTAAAAGTCACTATCTGTCTCAAGTCACAGAGTTATCCCACACATAAGAGATTATGACACATAAATCCCAACAAGAGAACTCATGATTTCTTATGCATATCATTTTATAATTATGTATTTCTACTGGAATTGATCATAAAATCACCAACTTTGCCTAACCATATTTTTCCCTAAAAAAGTTTCAAAACATTCTTCTATAAATATTAATTTTCATTCATATGGGATTAACATTTGAAATTACGAATCCAGGTTCTAGAGTTCATTGCATATATGAGAGCTATTTGTGCAAGGTTGGATTACTTAATTTTCTTAATTTACATCAATGAGATACTTGATTTAGAAGAGGTTAAATGTGTCCTTTATGATATATTTTTTATAAGAATATGTTCATCATACTAATATTATTCTTTTATATGAGAATACCTATTTTCCAGAATAACTCCTCCTAGTTGGAAAGTATTGACTTTTCTGTTAGTTCTGTAGGTAATATTATCACCATTGCTATTCTTAGAATGGGTAAAATTAGGGACGTATATAGGTTAGTGAAAAAATATCTCTAAAAACTATTTCTTCTATGTAATAAAGGTTCTCATTGACATTTTTTGAATTCTAAATAATTATGAATTAATATAAATAGAATTATCATCACAATATGACTTTTATAGCCTATAAATGAACAAAATTTATATTTCATAAGAGGAAATGTCTTCTAACTACCATTTCTCATTATTTCCCATTCCTTATACATATTTCATGGTTAGGACATCAGTTACCTTTGTCACATTCCCAAATTTATGCTTCCCTTTATTTTGGATCAACTCATTTCTAGAAATTGTCTTTTATGAATTAAATCTATTTACAAATTTTGCCAGACATTTGGTAATCTGATTAGTCCAAGGTATCTCTACTTTAATAGAACCCTATTTAGATATTTCAAATAGCTATATATCGATGTATCATCCAAACTATAATTTCCAATTTTTTCTTTTTATTTGGATTTAGTTTCTAGTTTACTCCATTGAGTAACAACTTATTCATCATGTCCCTTAGCTATCATATGCATCTCCACTAGTATGGATTACTATTTATTGATTATTTTTTTTAATACCCAATATTGAAATTAAATTCCACAACTTCTTTACTGTTTTAGAGAGCTATTCAATGTTATTTTGAAACTAATTCTTATCAATCAATTTATACATCATTTTGATCAATATAAATTGATGGCTATTATAGAATAGATCTCATAAATCTATTTATATTCATTTTAATATCATTATTATCAATAGAATTATATTGTTCCACCTTGATATCAATAAAAATAATAAATTTGTTATCTTTAACTTTTGAAGGATATAAATTTTTAACTATATCAATTATAGAATCAAGGGTTTTATATTTAAACTATGGTTCGTCATTCGATAAAAATAAATTATCATCTTCTTCTTCTTTATAGAAGGAACTATTTATCTTAAATTTTACCTAATTTGATTTATCCTTTATAAGGGTTCCTGTTTTGAGGAATCTAAATAATTAATATTTCACATTATTCAACACCAAACTTCCCTGTGCATTGAGAGGTAATGATCCCAAATCTATTACATAAAAACCATTAAATAGGAATATTTCCTTAAAATACCCACTTTATTCTCTTGAATTTTGTTGTAAAAAGTGAAATACATATTTCATAATCGTTATATTCATCAATACTATCTATAAAAACCACATATTTTTAGATCGATTTTAATTATATTTACTCAATTACTTGAGTAGTTTCATATTATTATTTTAATCTGATTTCATAATCCACTAGACTACTTAATATATCTTGAAGATAATTTTTAGAAGCATCCCTTTTCTCATGGGCTAACACTTCTGTATTGTATAGAGGTTGAATCCTTCTAATATTTTTGATACAATTTTAATACCCTAAAATTATTCACCAAGTACTTGAATTCATCAAAAAAATCTATTAACTTTATTTAAAATTGTATATTAATTTCCATCATGATGCATTTTCCGATCATTATGTTAGTTGTGAAAGGCTTTGACTTTTCCTCCTTCACTTTGTTATCGACTTCTTATATATTTTCCATTATTTCACAAATAGAGTTAACTGAAGTAAAAATTCACCAACATCAAATATATTTTATAAGATAGAGCTACATTAACGAGTATTTTTTTCTTTATCAGTTACATCAATCATTCTCGTGTCTGTTTCAGTCGTATATAGTCTGGTCGCATCCGTGACTAGAATCCCCTAGGTAATGGAAGAAAGAACTTATATATCAACGTATCTACAATGGGATATCATCATATTCAATCTAATTCGGTTATTTAAATCATTAAATAGGTGGATTCCCTAGATAGTCATTGAAATCTCCTAGAAAAAGAGAGGATAAATATAAATCCAACAACTTATTCCCTTTGAAACCACTTATAGGACCCTAAAACACCATCCTAGGGGAGGGGTGAATCGAGAGGTCAAATTTTTATTTTGAAGTAACAAATCATATTTTTACGTGTGTAGGAACATGCCAAATATATTTAGTAGAACCATACAGTAATCAGACATTCACGTCTTAAGTGAAAAAAGAACAGTATTACATGGTTTACCACAAAGGGATAGTATAGGGAGAATACACCAAAAGTGTTTTTGTAATAACTAAATCCACTAATACTATCTATTTATGAAATATATAAGTTCCTAAACATTAACTATATCCCAAGTACACTAACTTTACAAGATTATTGGGATAACACACTGCCTCCCTTAAAAAAGATCAATCAAATCCTTGTATCTCACTGCTTTCGAAGAGTTCTTACTTAGTTAAATGACCTAAAGGTGACTTTAGTAGAATGGAATTTAAGTCTTTGTACCTTATTATCTTCATACTATTCTTATAATTTATTCCAATGTTTGTAGACTTGAAATCATTGTTCACTAAAAGTAGATGTTCAACACTACTGTACACAAATATATATAACAAATCTCACATCCTTGATGAAGAAAACATCCATTATAGAAGTCTAAGTCATCACATTATAACTTTTCATTGAAAAAGTCAATTTTAGTGATATATAATCATTGGTAATGATTGGAACAGTCTATTCATGATGGTCAAGATCAAAATGAATACTCGAGTCAGAACTATATTATACTTTGACAATTTACAATGATTCAACATTTTATGAAATTATTTCCTTATCAAATTAAGTTGGGGTAGCTGTCTATTTAGTGGATCATATTTTCACAATGATCCCCTTCTTCATGTTTATATTTTATGAACCAAAACAATCATGTTCATGAAGCTCATTCTTTCATGAATCTCCAATGAAATTTCACCCATTTAAAAAAGTTCTCACACTTACAATGAATCACTATCAACTCATCATGAACATGTGATGATTTGGATTAGTCATGGAGAATCACTATATTTTATCACACATTCATGAATTTCATTCACGATGACCCATGTATTTTTAAATAGAAACCCTCACAAAAACTAGAAATTTTGAAAATAATGTATTTACCATATTTGAGAGGAGTCAATTCTAGAAAACCATATTTTGTGATGTTTTCTCCTTCATCCTAATTTTAATCCAAAAAATGGAAAACATTAGTAAATTATTTCACATTCATATTTGTAGCCATGATGTACTGCAATATCACTTTCCTTGCAAACTCTAAGATAATTTTAATATGTATTGACAACCAAAAAAACCAGACACTGTTTCCAACTATAGAGGGAATATGATCCAACATCAAATACAACCAATGGAAATGAATTATCCAATAAAATATAATATTATTAAGAGGGGATCCCATAAGTATTTTATTATTGAATTTAAGAATAATGTGTTGAAACATGAAATAAATTACAGATGGTGACATAAATTTTAATTAAAATGGGAAAGATAATAAACCAATGATACTAAAAAATCAAAATAGGATTAAATTTTTTTAAAAAAATTATATTATTTGGAACTTTGGAGGAATTTGACTAATATTACTTGTTTTCTAGGGAACATTCACTGATAATAAAAATACATGGGATGTTTAGTTGTGTAAAATTACCTATGTTAATGTAATTATGATTTGATTATCATCAGATTTTTTATTTCTAATAATAATTGGAAATTATTCTAGGCATACTTTTGTATTTTCTTATAATTTTTCCCCACTTCAGTGATTTTTCTCACAATGGATACAGTGGAATTTGTAAATTAGATGGACATTTAATTTCAATTGGATGATTTCTTTAATGTGATGGAAATATTTTATATACATGGAAATGAAAATAGTTTTATATTTATTGACATTTTATCCTTCAAACTGAAAGGATTTAAAGTTTTAATTTTTTATAAAGTGATGTTTTGATTGATATTTCAAGTAATATTTTTTAAATTTTATTAATAAACATAAAAAATATGTCGGTATATAATTTCTGATTAATATATAAATATAAATAAATATAAAACCCATAGAGGTGTTTTGGTTTTTTAAATTTACTGTCTTTGACCACACCATTGGTAGACTAATTTAGGTATATATTAAATCAAACTCTTCATTTAGAATATTTTGTAAATCGTATAATAGTAAATTAGTTGTTTAATTTACATCTATTTTTTTTATATAAATGTAAAAATCATATTATATTCTACCTTTAAATATAATAATGAGGGAGGATAACTCGTTTTAAACATATTTTCATCATTGAACAGAATCCATGTTTTCACATTCTTGAAAACTTTATTGTTATAAGTTAACCATAAATAATTTTGTAAAATTATCTATTTGAATTTCTATCAATAATAATGTTTTATTTAGTTATAAATGTGTAGAAATTACATTATTAAAAAATGAATATGATAAACCTTCGTGTGATAAAAACCAAATAATGGAAAATGTTAAACTCCAAATGAACCCCAAAAAACATTCTTAACATTTATTTTTATTAATTATAATTTTAATTCATACCTAGAGAATGAAAAAATGATATAAAATTATCATTTATAGTTCGTCTATAAATACTGAACATGCATAATGACATTATCTACCATATTACTCATCGAAATATTTTTTTCATAAATTGATATGTGAATAAAAAATTGTTTATGGGGTTGTGTTTTATTCAAAAAAAAATTATTATATATTCATTTATTTGAATAATTAAAGTATTTGTTTCTTAAAATAATTTATTTATACCTATTTCCACATTTATTCCATTTTTTTCTT
The DNA here is from genome assembly GCA_963277665.1 of Viscum album. Taxonomy (NCBI): domain Eukaryota; kingdom Viridiplantae; phylum Streptophyta; class Magnoliopsida; order Santalales; family Viscaceae; genus Viscum; species Viscum album. Next base: position 473,398,322 of record OY728132.1, read on the forward strand.
CAATGATTCATGTAACAGACCTTAACTACATATATTCTTAGTTCATCTTATAACTTCATCTCATCCACTATAAAAATAACCCTCACTACCTTTTATCTTGACATATATATGCCTTTAATATTCACTAGGTTCTTCTAAAAAAATATTCACTATTCCATCCTCACTTCTGGCATCCCTTGGCCTTTCCGAAAGTCCAAAACCCTTTCCCTTAAGGGGTTTCTCAGGGAGGTTATTTCAAGAAGTAAAGCTTTATCCTTTATCATTTAATCACATTTCAATTTTTCTTCTCTTATTATTTTCTCTTAACCTCTTCTATCCAATTTATCATGATAAACCATGTATAATATATATACTATAATAATATCATTTTAATTTGATTACCATTATTAATCTATTTACTCACCATTTTTTTTATAAATGAAACCATCACCCAGGAGGTCCCAATTTACAACCTTCATGGACGACAATGTTTTGTCCCTAAAATTGTTCTTCAAGGGTGTTCATTAAACCATTTTAATGGTTAATAAATATTTTTAAATGTATAATATAACCCTTTTTATGTTATAGAATTATCATATTTACACAATTCTAAATGATAAAACAATATGTGTTTGTTGCGATGAATAATCGGGGTAATAATCTGAACGATTATCACTAAATGTATTTTCAAATAATTCAACCTCATAAAATGTTACCAAATGATTAATATAACCATTTAAATTTATTTATTCTCATTAAAAACATTAAATTATAATTTTTTTAATTATACTAATTTTAAATGTACTATATTATATACAATCAAAAAAATATATCGTGAAATCAAGGAAACAAACAATCCGGAATGAAAGAATTCGATAACATAACTTATCAATATGGGCATAAATGAACTTAATAAAACTACAATAAATATAATAAATGTGTATAATGTTATTAATTATTTAATTAATGTGTTTAATTTTTTTATTTAAGAAGTTAAAGTTATACACAGAACATGCTTATACATATTGTATTTAGTTTCTACCCGTACCTCTATTTTCATTTGTGTTACTAATATTCTCTACTTAACTCAATTAAATTATTAATTATTCTTATTTAATACTCAAAAAATAGGTTTTAATATTCTATATATGTATACCAATCATAATGTTTCTTTTTTATGGTGATATTTATGTTTTAAAAGAATCATTCAAAACTACTTCGCGATAAACAAGCTCATTCCAACAGAACTTCTTGACTTCTTACCTATTTTAAAATGAACTATATAATGTATTTTAGCCTCCATTATATTTATAAAATAATTAAATTTATTATAAAAAAAATAAAATAATTGACTTCTTGTTTTATGCAGAAAAATTCCAAAATAACTCATATTTTCAATTTAAAAGAGTATTTATCTTAAGAATTACTCGATGATTTTATATGAGTATTTTTATCTATCTCAACACTCTGGAAGATTCTTATGTTTAATTTAGAATAATAATTTTTAATATCATATACCATATATTTTTAATTTTTTATGATTTTATTCGATAGTGGATATGAAATCTTGATATCATTCACTGTATTACTCTGAATGCTTAGTTTTCATATTTAATGATTGGAGAAAGTTGTTTATATTTCATATGTTTGTTTGAATAAGAATGTATATGTTGTTTAAATTTATCTCCATTCATATGTAGAATTAATTAGGACTATTATGTGATGAGTAGGGGCTTCTATATTACTTTTTATGCATCAATAGGTCTCATGAGAGAAACTTGTTTAGGTTTTTACTAGTTTATGCATAGTCTTTGCACGAGGTCTTGGCAAAAAAAATCAAGTCCAAAATTATTCATTAGCTAATTATGAAACAAGTAATTGATATTCCATGTGGTTATTAAAATAGTATAATACCCATGGTTATGTTTTATTATATTAATCTCTTAGTAATTCCATTATATAATCATGTTTATTTTTAAAATGGAATGTGTTATTAGTTATTCGTCATGTCTAATGTTAATGTTTACGATATCTTCTGTTGTCTTACATACCCTTAATTATAATTTGAGCTCATCACTCTATTATGTTTTACTATTCCTTAGTATGTAAAATATATATTATAAATGACTTGAAGGGATAATTTGGGAGTTTTGGATGTTTCCAATGGAATTTATATGTTGTATTTCATTTCAAGTTATAATATTGAACATATGAATGAATATTATTTTCCAATACTACTAAGTGATTCAATACATTAGTATTTGATTCCTTATAATCATTAAATTTTAATTAAATAATTTATTGGCTCTCAAAAAATATGTTATGGTTTTACATTTTATACTCATTTTATACAGAAGAGACCAATTTTTTAAGGAAAATCGACTCTATGTCACCCTTCGGTGTAATTTTTCTCCTTGTCTATGCCTAAATAAAATGTTTTTAAAAAATTATTAATATTATTTTAATATATTTTATGGTTATTATTTAATATGTATGATTTTCTAAAAAAAGTAAAATGAATATTCTTTTAATCTTCCAAATGATGTACTTTTGACACTTTTTGGTAAAAATGTGAATGGAATTGTTTTTTTATTGTATAAAACAAGAAATAAATTTCTTTAAATCATGACCATTCAATAATTTGATGCTTAAGTCATATGTTTCCAAAAAATGATAGAAATTATTTTCCCTAATATTCAGTAAATTTTTATATTTTAATGAATTTATTTCAAATTTAATTGGTTATTTTCATCACGAAATATTCTTAATATCTATTAAAGGTATTTTCATCTATGATTACATATTTTTTATGTTACTTATAATTAAATGGGGATATGAACCAATGAAGACATCCACTTTAATTATTTGTATTTTCTAAGATGATAATGACCTCAAATATTTATATGTATATGATAATTGAAAAACTTAATCAAATTTGATACCGAATACTTATACAGTTTTTGAATTTTATTTATGTTGTTCTAATATATAATTTTCTTTTATAAAAATGATATATTTTTTTATTTGTTTTATTAATAAAATTTACATCATTAGTTACATGAAGATAATGATTTTTTGATTCAATTAGAACTCATTTTTTAGTATATGAGTGTAATCCTTACATTAAGTTTAAATTTATTCGGGAAAATAAAATTGATGATATATATAAGTGATCCAATTGAAATGAGATATGGAACATTCAGGAAAAAACAATACCTATTTTCCTAATAATTATAGAATGAATCTTTTTAAAACATAGAATATTATAACAAACATTTAAAACATAATTGGTCATATTTATCCATTTTAAAATTCCCTACTTATTAAAATTGCACCATAAAGTATATCAATTATATAATGATTCATTATGGGATGTGTAACATGTATAAGAGTCATGAATACTTTTAGTAATTTATAATTAATATTATTATAGGTTTATTTATTTTAACATTGTTATATACACTTAATATATCAATAATTCATCACAAAACATTCTGTCATACAATACGGGAGCCAGAGATATGAAGAGTCAAACATTTAAGAATTTAAATTTGGCAACGTTTATTGAGTTAGAGGATATAAATTGCATGAATTTATAATTTAATTCTTTGAAATGAATAATTTTTTAAGAAATGATACATCTTAGAATCATGATTGAGTATATTTTAAAACACTATAAATGTATTACAAACTCAATTTGATAAAAAAAGTAATTGAAATAAACACATGGTCATAACATTGTATCTATTATAATATCCAAATTGATTGGTTATTTCAAACAAACCTAGAGAATAAATAATAAATTTGGGTTCAATATGAGATTCAAATAATAGGTAAATAAATCAATCAAGAACAAATATATTGATTTTTCGTTGATATATCCATTAAACAAAAAGTAGGATGTCTTATATGGAAAATAAAATTCATTACAATATTGAATTTATTATTATGAAAAAATTCTCCCAAATAAAATAATAGTATATTATTATTATTTATATACTATTTTTAGTTTTACAATATTATTATTATTTAATACCCATCATTGTAACTGTAATCAATTGTTGTTTATTCTTTTCATTTGTACTGAAAAATTAAAAAACAAGGGGCTATAACATTTTTTGAAATGTTTTTAACTAATTCAAATTATGACACACCAAACACTCAAATACAGATCTAGTTTTTTTAGAATACACTATTTCATAAAAAATCGGTTAATAAATTTACAAATTACAAAATCACAATTTTAGCAGTTTTTGGAATTACGAACATATTTTATGGAAAAGTATTAAAACATTATTTATTTAATTATCTTTTATAAATATATAGTATATTAAATAATATTTCCATAGAACATTACATTCTGTTTTAATCATGTTTTTATAATCATAAAGATGTTTTGAGTTGAGTGTAACATTGGAGGTGTAATTTTGTACATTTTTTCAGTTGAAAGAAAGAATCACACAATGATCATTTTGGATGGCGCATGGTTGATTCCCTTGAGAAAGAGGAGATTTCATAGAATATTAAGTCATATTGTGATAATTATTATTACACCATGAGTGGTATTTTTCATTTTGTATTGAATGTGGTGATATTTGTTTCATAATGTTTAGGATTTAAGGGTGATTTAGTGTAGTTTATCTCATTGTGTCAGGAAGGGTCACACGGACTGATTAGTTTAATATTTCAATACTCCATTTATAATGGGATGTATTTCAGTGGAAAAAATGAAATAATAAAAATACTATTATATATATGTTATTTAGGTCTTAATCTAAATAAATTCCATTGATTAAATTTTATAAGATTGATGTAGCGATGCATAATTCATGGTTACACTATGGTGATCTCGGTGATTGATTTCCATTGATTTTCTTGACCTAATTTTAATATTATATGGGGTTCTTGTTGTATTGTTATCATTTTTGATTAATTCCATGTTTTAGGATATTAGGCTAAGTATTGTGTTTGATCATTGGGTGCTTGGTAATTTTGATTTCAAGAACATTGGTTATATCATGACCATCCACTAATGTCAATTTTAACGCAATTTGACAAGGAAATTTCATCAATTGATGGTGGAGACTATGATAGGATTTTTAGAGATTATTTAGACTATGAAATATTGTGACATGATACATAACATTACACTATGGTTCTTATAATTTCTAATTATACTAAACCTTCATTAATACTCTTCGACTCCATTCTATTATATAATCTCCTCCTTAACCCTAGGTGATCAATTTAGTGTTTTATGATGCTTACAACTAACCCTTAGGTCCAAACATCATGTAATCAATTCTTCATAAACTCAATGTTTATGGAATATTCATAATATTTTATTGGATATCAGATTTAACATTCTTCCATTTGTGTGGTGTTTCCAAATAATAATTGAGTTTGATTATTTTTAAACTCTTATTATATCTTTTCAAATTTTATTCATGAACAACATGTCTCAGTTTTTTTGTATAGTATTATATTATATAATCCATGTTAATTATGGATTCCTAAATTATTCCAGGTTCTGTGGGAATGGATATTGTTTTGATTTATTCCAAATATGAGGATATAATTTAAAGAAAATAATAAACTAGACATAAGGGATTTTATTGGGAGGGATGATCACTTGTTATTTATGACATATCATTTTTAATTTATATTACTATAAATTGATATTTACTTCTATAATTTATCATTTTCTACCATTACTGATTAACCCATAACCTCCATAATAAAATAACCACCTAATGAATGTAGAAAGGGATATATTTATATCTAGAATCAATAATGTTTTTATTCATGTATTTAACTTTCTTACATTGATATAGTGTTTTTATTTATTTTATTATTATTATGGTTATGTTAACCTTGGGTGAATTGATTTTTATGAGGGATTTACTGAAATTAGTTATTATTGTGTATTGTTTTTTATATTAATTACATAATTATTCAGTAATAAGTGATAATGATAATGATTAAGGAAAGTATATGTTTAGGTTTTGTATCGATTCACATAGTAAATAAAATATTGATGGTAGCATGTGTTCTGAATATTATTTGAAATTCATTAATTTTGGGAGATGAAATAATCTTTTTCTTATTTTGGAAAGGATGTAAATTTTTTTATTTCATAGTTGAGAATCTATTATAATTGTTTCATGACATATTTTGAGGGGCGAGTTCAGGACTATTGTATAATTTGGAAGTATGTAGGAATTTTTTTTTCTGGTTTTTATGATTATAGTTGTGTTGTTATAGGTTAGGTTGGGTAGAAACTTTTGGGGTATTATCGCTATATTACCCTTTATCTATTTTCCTTTCTCGGATTTGTATATGTTTTGGTTGGTTGAAATTCATCTAGGTGGCCATTTTATATTTATTATGTCTCACTCAAGACTATTACCACCCCTGATGCCCATGATATTACCCAATTTATTGAGTAACCCAAAAAATTAGTTTTCTTTAGGATCAAACCCATATAGAAAATTCTATGTGACATTAAGGTTTTTAAATTAGTTTTTTAATAACATCATAAATAACCCATCACGTTATGTGCGACATAGTATGTGGCACTGCAATCAATCCTTATTCAATAATGAGTGAAATTCATGACAAAAAATGTCTGATTAAGGAAAGGTAACAAATCCCACAAGGGACTACAACATAAATTAGAACATCAAACCCCACTCAGTAATACTCTAGAGGATTTAAAGCATCCCATGGCTTTCTGATACCACATTCAGGCATATTCCCACCCATGATTCCAATGATAATTTTCTATTTGTGAGAAACACACTGAACATTATTTTTCTTAGGAATCACACCAATCTAGAAAAGGAATAGGGAAATTGGGGGTTTGTATATTGATTTATTAATAGAATCATATGTTCTCAGTAACCCTGTGTTGGACGCGTGATGTGGTGAAACCATCAATCCTTATTTAGGACAAGGCACATCACCTAGAAACACAAAATAATTATGGATATTTTAAAAACAAAATTATGGATTACTATAAAAATATGTGAAGTAATTGGGAAGTTTTTGGTCACTAGAAATAAGGATAAATAGGATGAGATTATTAATGGAATATATTTTTTGGCATTTCATGAGGTGAAGAGTTATGCATGGATGTGATAAGTGTTGAGAATTCCTAACTTAGATGTTTAATTTTAATCAATTTTATAGTATATATCATGTGTTTTTAGTTATTATGGTTTGGGAGGGTCATAAAAGTAATAGTGATTTGTTAAATGTGTGCTGAAAAGGGAATGAACTTGTTATTAATATAATGATTTATGTATTTTGATAATTAAATATAAATTAATTAAAGATAAGGATTATCATAAATGTAAGTATGTAAGTAAACTATGATGCAAATAATTTAATGTGGATTGAAAATGGTTATTGGTGATATTTTGAAAAAATGTTAAATTTTTTGAACTTTTTGTTGTGTGGTCTCTTATTTCTTAGAGTTTCATGTTATATATTTATGATGTTTTTATGTAAATAGTTATGTTTTGTGTGTGGTTTCTATATTTTACTTGTATTCATTGAAAGTGGATTTGGGAATATGTCGTGGTATAGAAGTATAAATGTTTAAATTTAATTAGTTGGAATGTGTGAGTGTTATAATTCACCAGCTGTGGTGGATCATGATAGGTATATATATAAAATATGTAATGGATTCTTTTTTCTTGTAGATATATATTGAACATACCCAGTAATGTATTTATGTTGTGGATTTATATTGGAGGTCATGTATGATTATTATAGGGAATAAGGGTAAAGTTATTCATGTTAATGATAACATTCTATGATGACCAGGTTGTGAATAGGATGATATGGGTGGGGAACATACAAGGACGTCGGAGGGAATTGTGTTTACATTACCATACCAATATATATCAATAATTATCTTGTAAAGGTGGTGCGGTATCCAATTAAGGATATGTATAGTAACAGGAATAGTTTGGAAAGATAATGTGTGTTATTATTGTTAGATTGAGTCATGAAGTAGTGGATGTTATTTTAATATATCTTCTATGATTATTTGTATAGGGGTTTTATTACTGAGTTTTTTTTATGTATTATGAGTTGGAATTGCCTCTTAGGTGATATTAATGTGTGGTGATAAATTTCCATTCCCTTTTCTTATTTTTTTTAATGATTTCTATAATGTTCAGTATTTTTATCATTTTTTATCATTTTATTTTATATTTATAAACCTTTTCCAGAATGGGAGTTGGATTGGAAACCTGATTGGGGAAGTGGTTTAGGATATTAAAAAAATAGAATAATGTTTTTTAGTCATGGTGGGACGTGGACATGGGTGATTTATATTTCTTATTATTATGATAATTCTATTTTTTGGATTACATTTCTCTAGATTGATATCATGCATGGATACTATTACATATTTATTTCAAAAGAATATTTCATTTTTATAAATATGATCCTACAAGGTACTCCATGTTCTAAAACCTCTATCATTTTCTAAGGGTTTTAAAAATTAGTTTGACTATTTTTTTAATAATGTTTGGGTATCCCAAATGGAGTTTAATGGATGACTTAGTATCTCTAGATAGAGTTTTCATATTATTTCATGATGAATATATAAATTATAAAATTATAAACATTTTATTTGTGGGAAATATTTATTTAATGGTATTTTTTAATTTATTGGTTGTTTTATTTTATATTTCTTGGGTTTAGGAGGGAAATTCAAATCATTTTTATAATAATCCCCCTAGGCTAGGATCCATCATATGGCCTATTTGAGGATGCATTATAAGGTTAGTCTCACATTCATTGCTTGAACAAGAGTAGTACTTCATGGGTGGGTTATAACAGACTAGTTTCAACACACTAGTTTACTGTTAGGATGAATTTTGTAGTTATGAACATGTGAATATTTCATTATATCGGTAGGGAAATGGTGCACTCAAACACAACATGTGACTTTTCCTAAGGTTAATATCTTGGGAACTAAATTTTTTCCACCCTGATGATCTGATTCAGGGACATTGATGAATGACTAATCTTTTTTAGGTGAAAGTCTAACTTCTATAGTGTAGAAATAATAAGGAGGTATTTGTATCATTATTATTAGTTTCTTCTAATTTAACATTCAGGGGTTCCTAAATGTTTATTAGATTATATATTAATTAAATTTTGATTATTTATACCACCATAGATAATAAAAAAATTATTTAATGTATAATTGTTCAAACTAGAATATTTTTTTCATATAAATATTTATTATTATCTGATGTTGTAAGTCAAATCCATAATTATTCATGTATAATTTTTTTTCCATTATAGATACAAAATGTTTTCCTTGTTATTTAAATTCATTATAATTTTTAGAATTAATAATATAAAAATACACTACCATGATGTAACACCCTGAAAATACAATGTAAGAAACTTGTATTCGATAACGTGTATGATATGTAACACCAAGAATGTAATGTTTTATAATAACTAGAAAATTTATTATATAATTATTATTTTATATTATTTATAAATATTTAAATTCATGAAATACCATGTTATAACGTGTCACATTCACGATAGACCTTCCTTGATGTCTTACATTACATACAAAACGGAGTTTTATAAAACAACAATATATTATTAAAATATTATTATTCAATATAATATGATATATCCTATCTGTTATGTGAGAATTTAAGAATATTATTAACTAAATTATGAAAATATATTTTTTATATTAATATAAAATGGATTAAATAATTACAAATTAAATTTAAATTAATATAAAATGAAATTGAATTTAATGTAAATATTTTTATAGAAAACTATATTTAGGTTAAAAAATAAATTTTACACTAATATATTAAATTAATTAAATTTATTCTGTGATATTATTCTAATATATGTATTTATATATATTATGATAAAAAATACTTTTCATATTTATACATTAGGTTTGATAAAAAAAAATATAAGAACAAACCAAAATTTTCAAATACAAACCTTTTTACTGAAACTTTTACTACCATTTAATAGAGAAACCATCTTAAAGAGGAATTATAAAAATTTAATTAAGTATATATTTAAAAACAAACTTCATGTTTTTAATATAAAAAAAAAAATTGGTTAGGGTTATTTTTTTGTATTTTTTCAGAAAAATATCATTTTTATTTAATGGTTAAATACACGGAATTTTAGTTCAAAACTAATTTTTTAGGTGACTTATTTATTAGATTAAATAAAAGTATAAATTGGTTTTAATGTTTATTTATATATTATTTTAATATATTAAAATAAATTAATTTCATTTTAATAAATTTCATTTTGAAGATGACTATAAAATCATATCAATGTATTGATCATTTTTATATATTAAAACCTACATTGTCCTCCCTCATGAAGGATGAATTTTAAATTAATTTCTGCCAATTCTATGATTATAATTTATAAAAATGGATTCCATGTTTTCAATAATTATACTTTATAATATATAATAACAACAATTATATTTTTATCCAAAAATAATAGTGAATTTAATGAGAATTAATTACAATTATTAAGGATAATTTGTCCTTAATAAAGAACTAAACCATTAACTTATGGACCACAAAGATATATAAACAAATCAAATATCTTTTTGAAGGTCATATATCAACCCTAAAATTTCTGGGATCTATTATCATTTGTTATTAGATAAAATTTTGACTTGAAAATAGTGGGACAATTTCCTTGGTCCAAAATATTACAAGAATTACATGCCTCCTCTACTATAATATGCCTTTATTTGTCCCTATTACATAGACATGTCAAACTACTTAGGTTCGTCAGAAATCTCCACAAATAGATTCCCAACATCCCACCCCTTGACCTTTAATCATATAATTGGTCATAAATCCTTCCAAGGAAGCACTTTGGTATAAGCCAAAAGTATTTTCCCGATTAAGAGGTAACCAATTTTCTTAAGATATTTAGCTTTATTTTCATCCTCCAATCCCTAATATATTTATATTATATGAATTTATAGAAAACTAGTATCCAATGTATTATAATATATAGATATTATATTTTTTAAACCTATTCTTATAAACACATCCATCAAATGCTTGAAAAACATAATGCTTATGTGTATGACGAACTACTGTGTCACAAAAAGATGATTGTTAATTTTTCATTACCATCTCTCATGGAGGCCATGGTGATAAAAAATATATTTATATATATCATATATTTTATTTATAAATTATCAATAATAATTTATTTAATTTTAAACACATAACATTAAACTTTCCATTTTAGGTAAAAAATTTAACATCATTCGGGGATGTGCGGCCTACCACCTCCTCAAACTGATGTGATTCATTCACACGACTTATGAAACACATAAAATATGAGTTTAATTAAAAATATTTGAACTAAAAACCCTATATATGATATAAATAAATTAATTACAAGTTTGTAAATATAATATATTTCATTTTTTATTAGTTTGACATAATGAAAATTGATAAAAGCATTCATGGACATGTGGACTACTACCACCTTTACGTGATGTGATTATTTTAATATCCAAATAATTATATATATAATAATATATGATTAGGTAAAATGTTATTTAGGATAAAAATTTTTTCTATCAACATATATTATTTCTTTAGTTTTTTTTATAATGATTATTGACAAATATGAATGCTACTCATGCGTATATATAGCCTACCATCTCTATGATTGCATTGTTCAGCAACTTTTTATAAGAATATTTAATGATTTTTGAAAACGTATAATTGAAGCATAAAAATAATAATTTTTTCATGATTATTATTTTTGAATTTTTATTTAATAAAGAATATTACCATATTTGACCTACAAATGGTTTTTTAAAACATGAATCAAATTTAGTCAAAACAATTGACGTAAACATAGTTGAATAATTAATTTTATAAATCCAGATAATAAGTGAAATAAATTAATGATAAAAATGAAAAATGTTATAAATAATATATATAATTAACATCATTTTATTATAAAATATGTTAATTAATTTTCACCATAATGGACACCCAAGGTAAGGTATTTCATCTCAATTTACAGTCTATTGAGGATTATTTATTGTTATGCACATAGTTTCTTTTATACAGATTATATAATTAAATTTGAGATGATATATCATGATCCCCATTAATATAATAATATCATAATTTAAAATGTATAATGATTTTTTCCTCGACAATAAATGTAATGGTCTTTCATGTTATTATAACTCAATAGATTTAAATGACAGTTTTTCCACAAAACATTTCATTTCTACCTCCCATGGCTATTCATGAGGATTTTCACGTATTAGTTCCATTTTTTCACTCTTCATTACTAATTTTTTATCAAATTTTTTTATGATATCCTAGGATCATTTCTCTATTGATTCTGAGAAATAGTTTTCTTCTAAAACAACCACAATTTTTTAAAAAACTAAAAAATTATTTTAAAATGGTTTTGTAAATACATTTTTATCCATAATTTCTTTTAATATTGTTTTCAATGAAATATTATTTCTTTTTTTATCATGTAATTTGTTAAACCTCTTTATAATTAAAATTTAATATTTTATAACTTGTATAACCTCTAAATATTTATCCTCTGTAGGGGTTTAAAAAAAATAATATTGTCCTCATGAATGTTTATAAATGATATTTTTATAATATTTCCTTTCATCAATAATAGAAACCATTTATTTTACTCCGCATGGGGTCTGTTGTATTTACAATATCCTTAATATTCCACTGGATAGTTTATGATTTGTTTGAAAAAGGATAGTTTTCACACTCACTTTATTGACTTCTTGTGTCTTCGTGAAATATTCAACTTCCTACGATCATTTAACCATGAATTTATCTTATTTACCATGTCATTTATCATGGATATGTTCATTTCCTAAATTTTATATCATTTTTATATGGGTCTCAAATTAAATTTTATTTTATTATTTTTGTAAATATTTATAAATTTGTATCTATTACTCTATAAAACTATTTGATACAACACATTTTTAGATCGATTATTTTATATATGATTAATTATTTGGATCGGTATGAAATATGTGGGGACTAGTTTTAGATAGCTCCTTTATGGATCAGTAGTATAATGGGATGATTTATTTGGAAATCAATGTTTGATACTTTTTTACCTAATATTGCGTAAACCTCCTTTTTGAGAGGTCTTGATGTTAAAGGTACCAGGTTCATAAAGAAATTGGTGTCCTATAAAGAAAAATTTACTGCATTTATCATTATTTATAATTCATCCACGAGATTTTGAGTCAACATATCTATGGTTACATTTCATTTTGTGATCATTAAATAAATGGCATGTATTTTAGTTTTATACCTTTCCATATTGATTTTTCATTTCATTATTATTTGAAGGGAATGTATGATTACATATATACCATGAAATGTTAATTTATTATCATCGATTTAATTTTGCTTCCACGTTACATAATCATACTTTTCATTTGAAGGAACCATTATTATTTTTCATTTTCGTAGTAATCCAAGAAGTGTACGATGAAAATATATATGGTTATAAAAAATGGAATAATTTTTTTCTTTTTTTTTTAATTTTAAAGAATAAAATATGATTTAATTAAGGTATAAATTAGTAATACAAGAATCATATGCGTATTTTTATTACCTAGACTACTAAAATCTCAGTCCTTTGAGATTTGATTCCTTGTAATCATTACAATGTAATTGATAGTAGACAATGGATCAGGGATTTGTAGGGTCGAGTCACTACAGTTTATATCAAACGAATTTTCTAGTAACCATGGGAACTAGATCAAGGAAAACTATTTTATTGATCATAAACCTAATTTTGATTTTGGGGATAATCATAGAAGAATGTCATATAATTTTTTAAGGTGGATATTATGTGGGTCTTCTTAATAATTCTTCCATGTATGGATACTACAAGTGGAAATGGTTATAGAACATCTGTACCTAGGATAAATAGCACCAAAAGGTGTTTTATCCCTTAAATTGGGTAACCTGGTACATGACAACAGACCTTTATAGAGACCTAGTTTCTCACTCTTGGCAGATATTCTTATGATAATTCACATTTTCCTTATAAAAAATTGTGATTAATTTTATATGATAATAAAAATAAATAAACATGGTTAAACCTAAGGTGTTTTATATTTAATAATAAGGCTTAGTTGTTTATTTTTCCTATATATAATTATAAAATATTCTGATTCTAAATATAGTTTCTTGCACTATTCATTCTAGAATTTGTTAAAGGATTGAACGTGAAGGATTCAAGTAAATATCACACATGAAAGATATGGTGGTTAAAATGATAAACCATATGATTTTTTGATATGAGTGAATGATATTATGTTTATTTCAAATTAGTTTTCCAAAAATAAGAATAATAATATATATTTTTACCGACTTCTTAATGCATCAAAGAAGATAAGTATGGAGGTTGTTAAAATATGTAGTGGTGGTGAACATAAAAAAATAAAGCCTCAATATCAAAATGATAGAAGTGTAGAAGGATTACTCCATTAAATTGTGTCAATAGGTCATGTAATTTAGTTATTTAATCAAATGATGGATATAAATGAATAGAATTCAAAGGAAAAATGAAGAGTATGATAGAAGAAAATGAAGCTCATCCTATTAAATCCATTATAGTTCATCATTATAAGTGTGTGAAACCTATATATTAGACAAAAAAATTTCCCCTTATAGATAATAAATACTACACCAAGGATGTATCTATGTGAAAACAAGTGGGTGAAGTATTTAGGTATTGGGGTTGTACTGAAAGCCTTAGTTAAAATGCTATTTAATTATTAACATTATTTAATGGATGTTCAACATATTTATATTAGGTATCATGGGGACCATTGGTGACTCATTATGATGATTTCCAAAAACACGGTTCTACCAAACAGTTCCACCGAAACGATGGAACTGGTCATGAAGTCATCATGACAGAGGAACCTTTATTGTGGCTCTATTGTGGTTGCACTATGATGGTTCCACCGTAGCGGTTACACCGTCGTGGTCACACAACGAAACGGTGTGACAATGAATGTGGCATTGTGACAATCACACATTAAAGTAGTGTAAATATTGTAGTCGTACACTAAAATTGTGGCACCACATATGGTTTTCCACTAAATTATTCCCACCGTTACAGTGACACCATGATGAAGGCATCGATATAGTTTCTCACAAAATGGCATCCCATCATTTTTTTAGATTCCGTCTTTTTCCAGTTCCACTTCTGTAACATATCTTTTGATGTAAAAGTGTTTTAATACCCCTTTAAAATCCATTTAATTCCCATAAATTATATATAAGATCCACCAAGAGATGGGTGACCCTTGTCAAAAAAAATGTGTGGATTATTCATGTTTTAACCCATCCTTCTGTAAATTTCCGCTTCGCCCATTGACGTGGGTTTTCCCCATTTAGAAAAAATCATTTAACTCAAAGCTATTATCGCCACCTCTCTAAGGATAATTATTAAATAACAATTAATTACATCATGTGTAAGCACCCAACCATATGGGGAAACCAAAATCTACATTTAAATAAATTCAATATTTGATATCTCATAACTCCAGGAGCTCACCTTTTATCACACATAGATTCATTCTTCCTTTTTGGATAGTCAGTTTTCCGTTCCTTAGTGCGTTTTGATTCCATATACATGAGGCTACTTTTGTTCCATGATTGAGACTTTTCTACTTTCTCTGGGAGTCTTTGGAGTTCTTCCCCTACAATTCATGCATCCCCAATTCTTGGCGTATGGAGAAATCATTAATCGTAGTTCACCCACATATGTGTTTTCATCGTCTCCCTTTATTGTGTATCATGTAGGGTGGGTACAAAAATTTTCATTTGGGGAACGATGAAACCTAACATTAACAAATATAATAAATTGTATTTAATGAATAAAGGGGTGTGTTCTTTGTCTCTTATATACTCTTTTATCATTTATTATATGTTGTGAATTATACAAGATTATGACCACTGATTGTCATGGTCATTGGTGGTCCTTTCTTTCGCACTAATGAAACTATGTTGTTTGGATAATCATGTGATTCAATATATTTAACATGGAATCTTTTAAATCAGCTAATCTCAGTCGATTAAATAGATTCCCAATAAATAATAAACCTTGTGTGATCACCCCGGTGAACCAAAAAAAGGGAGTGACCTGATAAATGGTGTGGTTAAATGTGAAAATTCCCTTGTTTTGATCTTCTAATAAGAATTGAGGTTCTAATTGATTTTTGTGGGGTGATGTGAATGGGGAAATGATCACCTATTTTTATGTAGTTGGTTTGTGGATATGAGGCTATGTGGGTCTGTATGTTGGGTTTTAGTTTGGTTCCAATACTTTGAGGGATGTCACATATCTTTTTTGTTGTTGTGACATTACATGGGAACCAGGTGTGAATGATTAAATTTCTGAATGGTTTTTTTCTTCCTTGTATTTTGGCTATGCATGTTAGTTTCATAGTAGTGATGTTTTTTATATATAATCACATAAATATGAAAAAGAATGGGTTCAATGGGGAATGTTTTTCTAGAATTGACTTGTGATTTTGTTGTGGTTGTTGTAATTTTGTATGAATGAATAGTAATCAGGGAGTTTGTGTATGGGCTGGTTTCGGAACCCTTATGCTGGGATGAGTTTTTTCCAAACAATGTTTATAAATTTAGTTCTTGTGTTTCTTATTTTCACCCGACCCACATTGATCACTTCCTGCTGAACACCCCATTTCATCGGGGAGTGTGTTTTCCCCATCACTTCTAGGAGTGGCTGGTCATTACCTCCATTTCTCCTCCCTCTCCTGAATTGAATAGGACACTTCAACTTGTTGTGTTGGCCAATGTTCCATTATAGCCCATTATTATTTGGGCATGGTATTTGTTGTGTTTGGCCCAGGTGTGTGCGAGTGGGATTGTTTCCCAAGTGACATTGGGATGAGACCTATCTGTCTTCAGGCATGGCAGTGGTTCTTTTGGGCCATGTGTCTATGGGAATGGTAGTGTATGGTTGTGATGGACAAGTTATTTTCAGGTGGGATGCGTGGTTTTGGGGGCCCAAGTGTCTATGGGCAGGATATGTGGTTGTTGTCGCCTATAAGGTTTTTATTGGGGGCAATAATGGGACTACAGTGAAAATGGTGGGGGAGGTCTAACACGTAGGATGTATATAATAACTAGAGGTTAAGTGGTGTGGGTACCAAAACATAGATGTGGAATTACTATTATTTTACATATATTGGGTTATTTGGGGAGTGTGCCTTGGTGAGGTTTGGTGGGATGTTTCCATACTAGGTGTTTTAGTTATATACTTTTTCTCAAGAGGAATTATAATGAATCCACAGTTGTGCAAGATTGATTTTGGTTTTCCCATAATGATTATACCTATATACTAACCCTATGTAAATAATGTTGTTTTCAGGTTTCTAGGAGGACATTAGGGATCGTACATGACCATACTAGCTCATAATTTAAGACAATTTCCATTTCAGTTTTTTTTAATTTCCCTTTGGATTTTTTACTTTACTTGTATGGGTTTATGTTTTAACATTGATGTGGGGATGAGTTTTGGATTTACTTTTCCCTTTAGTTTTGGAGTTTCATGGGTTTTTATCATCGTAACTCCTGATCCTACTAAATAAAAAGGATAGTTACTTCAATATTACATGTGAATCTATACACTTGGTGTCTGTCGCCACTCTAGGGCCTATGAAAGGTGGGACTTGGGGGTCATTAGATTTCCATCCACTAGACGTAGGAAGGGTCAGGAAGTTTTTTGCCCCTTCCCTCATCTTGGTGAAGGTAGGTCATGACAGAATGTTATCTGAGCGAATGGTTGAGAGATTTGATGGTGTTCGTTGTTAGGAACAATGAGGATTGCATGGGATGGTAGGGAAATAGTGCTAGAAAATCATGGATCCAGAAATAGGCTAGGGAATACTGGATAGGACATGTGATTTGATCCCCCCTGTGTTCGGATGCAAGGACTCTGGACATACCAAATGACCAAGTGAGGCTATACTGATTACATAGTAGAGACCCTAGGAAATGAACATGCATCATAATGTTTTCTATTCTTGTGTGTTCTAATTTATCTATGAATTTAAATAAATAACAGGTTTATGCAAAATATAAAAGTAATATTCTACACTTCTAGGGATTTGGCCTTCATTGATTACCTTACAACTATATAACCTATACAATGACCATGAGTAGTGCATGTGATCGAGTCCTAGGGGTATAATATAGATTATCAGTGGAAGACTGATCACATGGAGGAGGATGGCTAGTGGAATAAATTTCTTCATGCCTTTCAGTGGTAGTACCTCGGGTTGTACACAGGTAGCATCCTAGACATGGAGACTGAAAGCTGGATTGAGGAGTTGGTGATAGATTTCATCTTGATCCATGATCCAATGGAGTGCTCAGTTCTTCTCGCTATAATCCAGATGCGGGGAGAAGTGTGTCAGTGGTGGACGATCTATCTCAGAGAGAAGAGTTAGGTTGAGGTTTTCTGGCTGGCATCGAGAAAAAGTTCTAGGCGGAATTCACTTCTCCTACAATGAAGGATGAGCAGAGGAAGGAGCTACTATCCCTTCAGTAGGCGAGTATGTCAGTGAGGGAGCAAGGGATCAATTTCATGGATATACTACATTTTTCTTCGGACCTTTTTTGGAAGAGGAGTCTCAAGAGAGATGTTTAGAAGATGCACTCTGAACATCTCATTATTATGTAGTTAATCCCTTCACACTACTGATGTACGTAGAGGATCAGAAGAAGGATAAAGTGGTGGAATAGATTCACACACTAAGAGTTGTTATGCAAGAGGGGATCCAGTTGTGCTGGTCAAATGGGAAAGCCGTCAGCAGCCGTCCTCCATCTTCAGGACCATCTTGGTTTCAGATTGTGGGGTGCAGACACCAATAGTTCCAGTTTTGATCTCTTGGTCCTCACCCTTTCTTTGTGGGCTGAGTACTGAGATGCATCGTTTCTATAATCAGCGGGAACCATCAAAATTAATGCCCGTATCGAGTGCAGTACAATGGGGTTGGGCAGGTTCATCACCCACCTTAGCAGAAGCAGTTTCCAACAAGGCCCTTTCAATAGCAGGGACAACAAGCTCCCACTCCTCTAAGAGAAGACATTTCAGGAAGAGGAGGAGGACTGTAGGAAGTTCCTCAGGGACCTCTACCAGGGCATGGTTATAGAGGTGGATGACAACCAAGGGGCAGAGGAAATGAGCATGGGTAGTTTCATGCCACAGAGGCAGCATTTCCTACAGGGCCAGAAGTTGTTCTGGGTATGATCAGCTTGGTTAGCACTATTTCCTGTACATTGTTTGAATTAAAAGCTTCTGACTCCTTTATTGCACACAGTATAACCCTTTATTTGGTTATAGAGATAGATATACTTAATGTGACCCTGTTACTGAGTATTCTAGCTGAAGGTTAGACCAGTTTATGCTATGTTTTTCGGGGATTCATACTGATGTTGGGGCCACATAAGTCCACTAGGGAACTTCTTTTGATACAGTTGCAGTCGTATGATGTTTCTTTAGGAATCAAATTGATATTAACTGTGTGTTCCATTATCGACTTCCTTGATAGAAGGGTTTTTTTCAGATATGGGTGGACAACATGTGACTTTCATCAGAAATATGGGTTTCTAGGAGGGTAGTCGGTGAGTGGAGCCCCTTCTATCCTCGTTAGATGAGATGTCAGTGGAATCAGTATATACATAGATGGTGTAGGTCCTGAGGATCTTATATGAGTTCCTAAAAATCTTCCCTAGAGTGGTGGTTACTCTACCACCTTGATGTGATATTGATTTTGGGATATAATTACTACCCGGTGCCCATCTAATATAGATGCCCCCTATCAGATGGCTTCTTATGAGATGTTGGAGTTAAGGATTCACATCGATTATTTGATAAAGAAGAGTTTAATTGGATAGATCACGTCACCATGGTGTGGTCCAGTCTTATTCATAATGAAGGAAGGTGATGGTCTCAGGTATTATATATACTATTAGAGGCTGAATCAGGTGAAAATCAAGAATAGTTACCCCCTCCCGAGGATCGACGAATTTTTTGACCCATTGAAGGGAGAAAGTTTGTTCTCCAAGATTACACTATGGTCAAGATATATAATGTTGTGGGCGAAAAAGGGTGACATCTCGAAGACAACCTTTAGGTTAAAAAATATACACTTTGAGTTCATGGTCATGCCATTCAGCATTATGAATGCACAAACCGTGTTCCTTAGGCTCCAAAACTCTGTATACTAGAAATATCATTACCAGTTCATAGTAGTGTTAACAAAATACATCCTGATCAACTCATGATCAAAATAGGACAACACTGATCATCTAAGGATGGGGTTAAAGGTCCTCTAGCAGCATCAGCTCTATGGGATGTTACCCTTGTTCATGTTTTGGCCGCGGTAGGTACACTTCTTTGGACACAAGTTGTAAGATCAAATAATAGCAGTGGAATCGTTGAAGGTCGAAGAAGTTTTTTCTTTAGAATCACCCATGAATGTGGCAAATGTTTGTAGTTCCATTGGCTAAGAAGATTACTACAAGAGATTCATTTATAAATTCTCATTTATTGAAGCATCTTTGAAAACCTTGTCCAAGAAAAACCAGACTTTTTAATGGGGTGAGCAGTGCCAGGAAACCTTTAGTTACCTGGTTGGGAAGTCGATTGTACCCCAGTGCTGATGTTTCCAAAATTAGGGTTGGCATTTGAGGTGTTCTGTGATGATTTGGACCAAGGTCTAGGGTTTGTATTGATGCACCGTCAAGGTGATCTCTTATGGGTATTATAAGTGATTTCCCCATGAGAGTAACTATGCCACCCAAGATCTCGAGCATGTAGTGGTCATGTTCGCATTAATTTTGTTGAGGAATTACATCATTGAGGAGTTCGTAGTGGTCTTCATAGATCAAAAGAGGTTGATGTATATCTTCTCATTCTGTGACCTAAATTTGGGACATCAAAGGTGGATGAAGTTATATTAAAACCATGACTTCTATATTTCTTAAACCTCATGGAAGGAATCCTTCGTGGATGGTGAACTGAGCTAGAATTCACAGAAAGATCCTGTTCGAGAATCATCAGATGCTTGGATTGCGATAGAGGAGTTAGTTTCCCTATACCTGGATGAAAGGGTGGATGATAGAAGATGATGTCTATTCTAGACAATAGTGTAGTAATTTATGTTGCAAGAGGTGTAGGAGACTCAGTGGGGGGGCATAGAAGCTAAATTGATGTATTATCTTGTTAACCATTGAAATGCTCTGACATAATGGTCAGATGATTGATAGAATCATATGTTACCTCAAAGAATGTTAATCTCCGAGGTGCTGATATGCGAGAGAGTTCTTGGTGATCTCCACAACTCACCCATGGAGGTAAACCATGTGGATTCCAAGATGCCCCGATGCTTGAGGGATCAGTTTTGGTGGCCTGGGGTAAATCTAGTAGTGATAGTGTTTTTGGACAAGTGCCTCATGTGTTAGTAGTTAAAGGCTAAGTACCTTGTTCTAGTCAATCTATTGTAGCCTTTAGATGTCCCAGAGTGGAAGTGGGACGAAATCTTGATGGATTTCATCACAGGACTACCCAGGGTAAAAGGAGGATGTGATTCTATCAGGGTAGTAGGGGAACGGCTGACTAAATCACCTCACTTTATTGCAATCAAGGAGTTGAGTGTGGTAGATGCCTTATTATAGAGGTACATGGAAGCGGTCGTGCAGTTTCATGGAGTTGCGAGGTCTATAGTGTCGGATCGGGATACACAGTTTACATCATGGGTCTAGAAAGGATCAAAATATGCATTTGGAACCCAGATATTCCTCAACATTACATTCCACACCCATATAGAGGGCAAGATGGAGTGGACCATCCATAAATTGTAGGATATTTTACGAGAATGTGTTTTGGACTGGGGGGGTCGTTGGTGCAACAGTTTTCTCTATTATAGTTTTCTTTAAAAATAGCTATCACTCTACTATTGACATGACTTAATTTGAAGCCTCGTATGGGAGACCATGTCGCTCACCTGTGTGCTGGGCAGAGGTCAGAGATGCAGGTGTTCATTTCCTAGATGTGGTGAAGAACATGAGAGAGAAGGTTTATATTATACGGGATAGGAGGAAGGTAGATCAGGACTAGAAGAAGTCGTAAGCCGATCAAAGGAGGATACACATGGAGTTCGAGGTCGGGTACCACTTGTTCTTTATGGTCTCCCCTCGGTGTGGGAAACAATGGTTCAGCAGGGAAGGTAAGATTTCTCCCAGTTACGTTGGACGCTTCCAGGTGTTTCAGTGGTTTATTGAAGTGTCTTATTAGTTGGAACTACCACCACCACCACTGAGGGTACATAACATCTTCTATGTGTGTTAGCTCTATTGGTATCTACACAATGATTTGCACATCCATTCCTGTGGAATGCTGGATATCGAGGGCGATGTGAAGTTTGTAGAGAGAACAATTTGGATTGAAGATCATGAGGAGAAGGTGCTTCATGGTTGAAACATTCCATTGGTTTGTGTGTTGTGGAAGCATGATGGCCTCAGGGAGGGTACCTAAGAACAAGAGGCATAAATGCACCCCAAGTACCCAGAGTTATTTTACGTTTCATTCTGTGTTTTTTTATTGATTGTGATGTAATTATTGAACATGTTAACTGTGACATGGGATGTTTCCCAATTTCTCTGAAGGTGTTTTAAGTGTCCTGACTCTTTGGAGAGGTGGACCATATCCCTAATCAATACAAAATTAAGTGGATGAAATTAAACCTGTTCATGTGAGTCAGTGCCGCCCAAAGAGAATAGTATCTTGAAATGAATTAAGGGACCCCCTAATACACGTGATAGGCTAGTTTTACGTTTACATGTTTGAGTGGTTTCTTAAAGGATGCGAGCAGTACTGCCTCTATATTTGATCAGTACAGGGGAGAGTTGTTCGTATGTTTCAAGGAGGTTTTTTCATGAGAGGTATCTGATGAGGTGGTCATTCAGACCCATCTCTTTTTCTTCAGGTTTACTCTTGGATCTTCATGGATGACAATAGTTTGAGGGGTATCTAATGTAATGACACAGACCACTCATGGTTCATTACATTAAAAAAAAATTGGGTTTTTGGGTTATCATGTGAACCATAAGTGACTCATTAATAAGTTTTCCATTGTCTTGGTTCCACCGTAACGGTTGCACTGGTCACAACGACACCTTGACGGAAGCACCAGTAATGGATGAACTGTTATGGGTCACTGTAATAATCACACACCAATATGATGGCACCACTTTTGGTGTTCCACCAAAATGGTGGAACTATTTAGTTGTCATCATGAAGGTGGCACTGTTACGGTGTCTCCCAAAATGATGTCCCACCCTTTGTTTTTTTCGAGGTTCCGACATTTTCTTGTTCTCCTCTGGAAATGTATATTTTGATGTAAAAGTGTATTAATACCCTTTTCAAAGCCATTTAAAGATAAAAAATTTTATCTAAAATACCACAATGGCGGGGAGACCCTATAATTAACAAATCGTGTGGCTACTCCTTGGGTATACCCTTCTTCCAATACTTTACAACATCACCCATGTTACATTTTCTAACACTATTTAATGGAATCCCATTATGTCCCAACAATTATCGCCCCCTCACCAAGTATAATTGTTAAATTATAATTAATTTCATCATGTTTAACTACAAAAATGCATGGAGAAACCACGATCCAACTATAATTATATTCCAGAATTCATATCTCGTAACACTGGGATCTCTCCATTTATCACATTGAGTTTATTTCTTTTTCTTGGATGTATTATTCTTCTTTCCATGTTTTTTTTGAGTCCCTCTGCGAATGTCTATTTTTTCCCATGCTGGACCATTTTATACATTCTTTTGTTGTCCATGGAGTTTTTCTACTATAAGTTGCGCTTCCCCAGTTTGTGGCGCAAGGAGAAAACATTGTTATTTGATCATTCACCTATGGTAGTTCTTTGTCTCTCTTTATTGTGTATCATTTCGGGAGGGTATGATAATGTTCCATCAAAGACGGATGAAACAAAACCTTTACAAAGAAAATAAATGGGTGTTAAAAGACGGAAATGGTTATTTTGATGATTTTGTTATACTATATTTTCATTACTTGTATATTTTTAATTATACGGGATTATTTCCACTAAAAATCATGGCCATTTGTGGTCCTTTATTTCACACTAATAAACCTCTATTTTCTAGATTATCCTCTGATTGAATGGCTATAACATGGAAACAGGTTAATCACCTAAACTTGATGGATTAAATGGATTTTGAATCAACAAGAATCCTTGTGTGATCACCATGGTCAACCAAAGGAAATGAAGGAACCTGATAAATTGTAACCCCCCACAATTTCATACTACATTATCTCATTAAAATAATTCATAGCTTATTCTACATGAAACACCGCGTTCGAGCGCACCACAACTTACCCAACTAACAGTTAAAAAATCAGTTATCAATAGTATTAACTGCATTTTGAATATCATATACACTATATAATTTTAACATCCATATAATGGGTTTCTTATAAATAATATATGAAAAAATTCATTTTTTCAGATAAAAAGTGTATTTTTAAAAAAATGCAATTTGACCGCCTTTTAATGGAGATCCTTTTTTAAAATCAATATTGGACACAATTATAAAATCAATTTAATGAAAATAAATTCTTCATTAGAAGCAGCACATAAAAATTTAATTTGGATAAATTTTTTGTACTTTTCTAATAACTTTCATATTTTGATTAATATTGTAAAATACTATGTCTTAATTGAAAACAACTATTTTAATTGAAATAATTTATTGTGAAAAATTATGATTTGAATGTTTTTGAAGTATAATTGGATTATATTTTTATCAATTAATACAATTTAGGTTATTACAAGTAATTTAACATTGAAATTTGACATAAACACATGTTAATCTTTTGATTGTATTTATTTTTTAATAACCCACTTTTTGGTTTTGAAAGCGGTAATTAATTTTAAATTAATAAATGAAACTATTATATTTTGAATTTGATAAAATTCACATAATTTTTTAATTCAGAATATCAAAATTTCTTTAGAGTAAATTTTTGTAATTTTCAAAAAACTATTAATTTTTTATGACTAGTGAACAACACTGCGTTAATATTTAAAACTGACTTTAAATAAAAATAATTATTTATTTTATATATATATATTTTAAGTCAATATAGATATATAATACCTATATAAGTTAAACGTAATTCATTGTACTAATTTTATAATAAAATTATGTGTATAAAATTTTATTGGTCATTTTGACGTCTTTTACCCACCACCTAGGTGCATTTTCAAATTTGTATAAAACATAATTTATCTGCTTCAGTGAGTTGAATTTCAAAAATCTGAGAGAATCTGTTAATATTGGTATATAAAATGTGGTTCAACAGGATAAAAATAAATTTTTTTGTGAATAGTAACTATTGACTTTTATTTCACATAGTTAAATGTAATTAGGGTAATTAAGGGACTCTCTCTGGGTTTTTTTCCACTCCTCTCTGCAAAATGTTAACATTTTTAGTCTCTCTGCTCAATCATTGTCGTGCGATTACTATCTTGATAACACTCACTTCTACAATACCATTGTTTATGCCAAAAACAATTACCTTGATCGAAGATATCTTTGGAAAGAGATCTCTGACATCAATAACACGATTTAAGATCCTTGGGTTTTGATTGGGGACTTTAATGCTATCTTTTCTCCCTCTGAAAAAATTGGCTACTCCTTCTCCTCAATCTCTGCCAGAGAATTTAAATCTGCCATAGAAGGAAATAATCTCATTGACATTAATCTTACTGGTGCTCAGTTCACATGGTATCGACATCATTACATCTGAGTGGTGGCGTGTAAACTTGATAGAGATTTAATTAATGAACATGTTCTTGATAAGTTTAAACAGATCTTGTGTGCTACCCTCACTAAACTTGCTTCTTACCATCATCATATCATAGTCAGTTTTCCCCAAAACTCTCGAAAATCCTCCTTTCCTTTCAGATTGAATCTGGCCTGGTCCTCGGACCCGGATTGTGTTTCTCTTATCAATTCTTCCTGGACTAACATGGGAAATCACAATGATGCCTTTGCATGAACCACTACGTTGAAAAACCTTAGTAACATTATCAAAAAGTGGTGCTCTAATAAAACTAATTTAATTGACAATGATATCCAGGGCTTGGAAAAGGACTTGTCTCTCATTAAAAATAATAACACTTTATCCAGTTTCAATTCTGATCACCAGGAGGAAATCAACATCTCGACTAAATTGATCGCTATTCTAAACTTCAAAGATAACTTAAAAAAGAAAATTTTCAAAACTAAATGGCTAAATGATGGAGATAGAAACACCAAATTCTACAAATCTCTTCAATGGGTAAGGAAAGCCTGTAAACCTCTCTCTTTCTTAAGAGTTGAGGGAAATCTCATTGATTTGGAGGAACAGATTTCTAATCATGTTGTCTCTTACTTCTCTAACATTTTCAATGGTCCTAACATCAACAAAGATATTCTCCCTAACATTATTCCTTGCATGGTCTCTGCTGAGGATAATCGTCTGCTCAAAAGCACCCCCTTGATTCTGAAATCAAGGCCACTGTCTTTGGCTTAAATCCAAACAGTGCCCCAGGTCCCGATGTTTTCAACAATGGTTTCTATCAAAAACATTGGGATGTTCTTCAAAATGATGTTTGCAATTTAGTGAAATATTTTTTTTGAAAAAGGTATTCTTCCCCACGCTCTCAACTTACAATTTCTCACATTAATTCCCAAAGTTGAAAAATGCTGATGAAATTCACCTCTTCTGTTCCATTTCTCTCTTAAATTCTCTCTTTAAAATAATTACTAAGATCCTTTCCAATAGACTCTCTAACATTAGCAACAAAATTGTCTCCTGGAACCAGTTTGGCTTTATCAAAGTCAGATCTATACAAGATTTTATTTACCTCCCCTCGGAATCCACTAATCTTTTGAACAGAAATACCAGAGGTGGGAACATTGCTCTTAGACTGGACATCACTAAGGCCTTCGATACGATTGAATGGGCCTTCATCATTAAGGTCCTCGCAAGTTTTGGCTTTAATGATTCCTTTATCAGTAAAATTAAAGTCATATTCAGCTCAGCCAATATCTCCATTCTTATGAATGGATCTCCTAGGGGATACTTCAAATTCTCCAAAGGAGTTAGACAAGGAGACCCTCTCTCTGTTATCATTTTTTAAATCATTGAGGACTATCTTAGTAGACTCCTCTCCCTAAATGTTGAGGGAGGCAAAATCAAACCAATCATTGCTTCTAGGAATCTTCATGCTCCCTCTCATCTTCTCTATGCCGATGATATCATTCTCTTTCTTCAGGGAGACAAAGGAAATGATATCAATCTTAAATCCGTCATTTCTCACTATGAGGAAGTTTCTGGCCAACACATTAACTAGAAAAAATCATTCATTTACTTTGGTAAAAACTTCCCCTCAAATAGGAAAACGCTTATCACCAATGTCTTAGGAGTTAAGGAAGGATCCCTTCCTTTTACTAATCTTGGTGTCCCCCTTTTCTGGGGTTGACCTAAATCCTGTTTTTTTTTCATAGCATCGTTGATCAAACTCAAAAGAAACTCTCTTCCTGGAAAGGAAAATCCCTCTCAATGGATGGATGATTTTTCCTTGTTAAATCCACTATTGTTTCTATGTTGGTTTACTCGATGATGGTTTACAAATGGCTTTTGTGGATGATAAAAAATTAAATACAGCTATAAGAAATTTTATCTGGAGTGGAAGCACTCTGGAAAAGAAGCTGGTAACGGTCTCCTGGGCCACTTGCTGGAAACCTATTGAAAATGGAGGAATCAATATTAAGAATCTTAAAAACTTTAATGAGGCCCTTCAGGCCAATCTCACAAGGTCCCTCATTCATAATAACTCTCATTCCATGAGATTCCTCAAAATCTATTTTCTTGATAATCTTAAGTCTCGTTCTTGAAATTACATGACTTCTTCTATCTGGCCTTCAATTAAAGCCTCTTTTCACTCTATCATGGAAAATTCTAGATGGCTTGTTAGTAAAAACTCTTCTTTAAATTTCTGGTTTGATAACTGGACTGGCTCCCCCCTCATTTCTGATATGCCTAATTCCTTTTCCGCTAATCCTTCGAACTGCTCCATTAAAGAGATGATCAACTCCCCTGAACTTCAATATCCAAATCCTATCAATGGAATTGTGGAAAATTACTATTTCACCCCCAATGAGGATCTCCTCGTTTGGGAACCTGTTCATAATTCTCTTTTAGACTCAAAAAAGATTTATCACTTTCACTTCCCTCACAGGGATGAAAATTTTAAATGGCTATCCAATTTCAATAAAGCCTGGATTAGGCCTTATCTTCTCACTCTTATGTGGTGGATTGCACATAAAAAAATTCCAACTGATGTTTGCTTGCAATCTTATGGTTTTAATCTTTGCTCTAAATGTAGATAATGCAATTAGAATCGCGAGGACCTAAATCATCTCTTCGTATCCTGTGATACTGCTATGGCCCTTTGGCATTACATCTTGGACCTTTTTGGAAGCATATGGCGTTTAGACTCTTTTATTTTCTCTAAGTTTAAAAGAGCGGTGGAATTCCCAAGATATTCCCAAATCAAGAATCTCTTTCTTACTGCTGTTGCGGAACATCTGCACATTATATGGTATGGTAGAAATGACTCTTTTTTCAACAATAACACTTTTTATATCAATACATGTAAAATGAGGATTCTTTTGGCTATAAAGGAAGCAGCTACGATCCAAATAGCATGATGTGAAAATTCTGTCTTATATTTTGAAACCATTCTCCAAATTGGTGTCAAAGGTATTTTTCTGAAGCCACACTATACTATTGAGTTTTTCTGGCGGGCACCCCCTCCTGGATGGCTTAAGGTAAACGTGGAAGGAGCCTCAAAAGGAAATCCTGGACTTTCTGGATGCGGTGGAATTTTTAGAGACCATCAAGATCAGTTACTTGGATGTTTCTTTGGAAGCTGTGGAAATGCTTCTTGCGCTGGAGGCAGAAATGCTTGCTATCATCCATGCCATCTCCTATGCGAAGCTCTTCAACTGGAAGAATATCTGGATTGAAAGGGACTCCACAACTATTGTGGAAGCCATATGGAAGGGTGATGTACATATTGCATGGTCTATCACTCCCAGATGGATGGACTGCCTTTCTGCGCTCACCGACCTCAATTTCATTGCCACCCATACATATCAGGAGGCGAATATGATCGCTGATGGACTTTCCAACTTGGGAGTTTCACATGAGATTACCTGGAGGAATGAACGCCCACCTGAGTTTCTTCCTTCCTTTATTAAGGATTCTAGAAAATTTCCCTCTTTCCATTTTTTGTAACTTGTTTTTGACTATTTCTCTTTGAATAAAGACCTTTGTTCTGGTCTTTTGACCAGAACCCACCTTTTGAAAAAAAATTACATTATTAATGTAATATTCAGATAATTGATATTATTAATTTCTAAATAAATTTAAATTGAGATTTATGATGGATTAAACTAATTTTATAGGATAATATGACATGTTAGAGTTGGTTAAATAAACATTATTCTAAGTGATAATGTTTTTATGGATTTCAAAAAAAATCTAAAACTAAATAGTGTCAAAATTGACATAATTTAGTTTTTATGAAAAATATTATATTTTTAATTGATATAATATTTTTAAAAATCAATGCATCAGCCAAAGGGTTTAGATATGGTTATATATATTATCAATGAACCACATGTGGTTCTATTGGATTGTTAATGTATGTTTATTAACCATATAATATAAAAACACAAAGAGACATGGTAAATGTCAAACTATTTAACTACGAGTTACATCTAAAAGATAAGGTTAATATGATGACCTGAACCTTTATGAAACCTATTTGTTGAGATGTTTTTGACCCAAAACCAACTTATCCTTTAAATAATTCATTTTGGATCCATTATAAAACGAAAATTATTTTATTATAGAATAATATTTCAAGCTTTTCATAATGTGACCCTCATATCTCTTATAAAAGGCAATTTCCCCTTCTCTTAATTTTACACCTCCAAACCATTTGTCTCAACCAAACCCTACCCAAATATCCTCCCAAAATTACTCCCTTCATCTTAGAGGTCTTAATTTGGTCAAAAATACTACCTATGGAGCCCTTATGATCAAATCAAAAGGAAGAACCCGAAAAAGAAGAGGTTAAACGTACCATCGACCAAATGAATGTGCAAGGTAAGGGTTAATTACTCAATCACATTATTATTGGAGAATGTTTATGGGTATCTTATTACCGGGAAATATTTATTATCCATGTCCATGTTTCATAAAAGTTTATTCAACGGGATTCTTTTTAAGGGACCCTTTTATTAAAGCATCATTTTAAATGATTTTAATATTTATTCTTATTAAATCATTCTCATTAATTTCTATATTTTAAAAAAATTATAGTTTTATTTATATGGACATTAATGTTTTTAAAATTTTAATTCCATTCATAAGTTTTAAATTCTTATGGTACACTTTGATTAAAAGATTTCTTTAAATGCCTTCCTTTATAAATTGTTTGACATTTAAATGCTTCCATTAAAAATGGATATTTCACTCAAAGATTTTTACAAATCATTTTCATCTATGTCAACATCCTTTGACATATTATATTATTTTCTGAATTTGATTTATTGTGATAAAAATCTACCATGTATTATTGATGGTTTTGTGATATGTTTGACTATGTATGTGTTATTTCTATAACATTCATGGTTTATGGTTAATGTATTGACATTTCGTATGCTTATTTTAATACAAATGTTTATGCTATGTTTCAAAACCTACATATGAGGAATGTATTGGACTTAGTATGTGACGGGTGCGGCTGTTATATCTCCTCGGTGCATCGGTAGGTCTCGTGACAAAATTAGACGTTGAATTGGTCGAGGCCTTTCCCAATATGATATATAGTTTTGGCTAAGGACTAAATCATTTTTAGATGTCTTTGAAGAAGCCTTGAAAATATTTTTCAAAATTCCCAGCCTTAAATTTCCTCAGTATGAAAATATTATTGATGGTTCATGTGTTTATTCATCTTGTAGAATACCCAATTCTATCATTTATTATGGAATTATTTACTAATATCATATTCCTACCATAAAGTGTCCATATTTATTATTTGTAATGGTATGTGTTTTATATTATTCACCATCCCTAATGTTTATGATACCATCCACTATATCGCATACCCTTTCTAAGCGTTTGGGATCACCCCTTTCTTATGTTTTATTTTACCAAGATGCTAAAAAGTGTATAATGATTAATAAGCAAGGTTAAGGTAGGGGATTAATGGAATTCTCAAAGGATCATTTATGTTGTGTTTTATTTTTTTGGTGTAATGAAACATTCATTTATGTAATCTATTTTCCATGAATTCTAAACAGATCAGTCCTTTGTAACTTGATTCCTTGTAATAATGCCAATGATATGTAATAATTCTCTGACTATGGGTAACTAGGGTCGGATCATTATAGTTGGTATCATAGAAAGTTTAGCAACATCCTTGGAAATAGATTTATAAAAACCATTATTAGAGAACATTACTCTAATATAGAAATTGAGAATTTTAATAGAACAATTTCCTAGTATTTTGGTAATATATAGATTTTGTGTATTTTCCAAGAAATACATTCTTGTCTAGATACGAGCATGTAGAGGAGGCTCTGGCACAAATGTACCTAGGACTAAAAACTCCAATAACGAGTTTCAATCCTGATCCTGGGTATCCTGGAAAACGATAACGGTCCTTTTTGTACTGTTGATTATGACACTCCCCCTGGGTATACTTAGGATAATTCACATTTTCATTACAATCCATTATGAAGGATTTAGGATTAAATACATCAAAATAAAAAAAATTATGATTATAAATTATATGCATAATATTTTTTAACTTACGTAAGGTATTTTAAATGATTGGTACTATGAATTGTGATTCATAAACTAACATAGTGCATGCCATTTTTTAGAAATGGTGCCTAGTAGAATGAATGAGGATTCCTACAATATGAATGATCGAATGATTAAGAATAATCATACCATTCATGGTATTAAGACAAAAATTAAATGGGAAATAGTCTCCCACATATTCTCATCATATGAATAAATAATACCATGTGTTAATAAGATAAGTAAATAAATATCTAATTCAAATGGATTTAAGTGGAATTAAGAGAATAAAATGATGGATGAGAGAAAGATGGATAATGATAAGATGGGAAAATGGTTATCCATTATGTGTTAACTATGTAAGTAATCACCTTGGTAAATCCTTGAAGGGATGAGAGCTTGTTATAAGGATGGAGAAAAATGACACCTAGTACCTGATTTGATGCATAAGAAAATGGTTTCAAATGTACAATTCCTCATTTGTAAGGAGTTGGGACACTATATGAAGCAATGTAAAAATCATTAGAGTATACCCCAAATACTGCTATTGGATAATAATCAAGTTATGATATTACAAAAGATGAAGGATAATGATTAGATTTATTTATTTTGTTATTAATGTATTGTGTCATTTGAATATTTTTTTAATGATAAACACGTTATAATAATTATAGAGTATAAAAGTATTATACTACAATACTATTTTATTAATGACCTGAGATTTTGTGGATCTAAAAAAATTAACCCTATTGTAGGTAATTTTTTTTTGGAAAATATATGGTTGCGAGAAAGATAAACCATAATACAGTTCTGAAACTGCGGTAGTGATTTTAGAATAATATATGATTTATTTGGATAAATTTTATTGGATATTTTTGACTACCTTGAAACTGAATAATGAATTGTATACTCCATCATTGTTGGTGTTTACAACATTTATGGATAGGAGGAGTATATCCAGTATTCTATAAGAAATAAGGTAGAATAAATGTAATCAATAAGGTTTTTTGGTAATTCAGGGAGTTATAGTGTTTTATAAGAATATCTGATGAAGGTTTTCATATGTTATTACGTGGAAAAATAGATCTTCCTTTAGTTGACCATTAGTATAAAATTTTTATACTGAGTTTAGACAGATGTATTTTGGATATGTCTAAAGGTTGCAATGAATTAAGTTTGATGTTGGATATCATTATTAAGGTTAAAGAATTTCATAAGATATATTTTGGATTGATATAAAATGGGAAACCTTGAGGTTAGGCGACAACCTGTCGCGTCCGGCAAGGGTGTGAGACTTGAACCCACAACTGAAGTGAGATGAGGGTGCTTCACCTACCACTGGCCTATGTGATGTACTGGTTTGTGTAAGGTATTTTTTTAAATATTATTACATGTGAATTATAAATTATTTATTCTTGGAACCTTATACGATTATGATAAATAGAATATTTTTGTATTATATTATATTTTAGAGTGAAAAGTTAGTTTGTGGAAGGAATTAGATGAAGGATGAAACTCTACATATAAGGTATATTTGTTTCCTCTTATACTATGAATAAATAAATTCTTAATCATTTGGGAATGTATCTTATAACAAAAAATGTGTTAACCCAATTCCTTATGTTTTGTTAAACCAATGATATTTTACATCATCATAGATTGATGGCTTTTCATCCCTCAATTTTACACTTGTTTATGATTGATGGCCTCAATCACTACCTATAAAAATTCATGTTTTTCCTTAAATTATGTGAATCTAATTTCACTAATTTCTTTCAAATCGAATCCATAATTTGGTCGTGATCTTTTCATTTCCCTTTCCCTCTTATTAAGACTATATTTTGTTTAACCAATCAACAATGTGGGTTTTTTACAAAGGTATTTTTATATTTTTAAACTCTTATTTCCAAAGAAAATTTTCAAATTGTTTGGATGAAATTCATTGAAGGAGGGGTGAATATAACACCCTGATATTTCAAAGTATGTTATCTCATTAATGTAATTCAATAGCTTACGCTACATGCAACACCGAGTTCAAGCACACCACAACTTACCAAACTAGCCCTTGAAAAACCAGTTATGAATAGTATTAAATGTATTTTGAATATTATATACTCTATATAATTTTAAAATCCATATTATGTGTTTCAGAAAAATAATATAAAAACAAATTCATTTTTTCAGATAAAAGGAATATTTTTTTAAAAATATAATTTTACCGCATTTTAATCGAAAACCATTTTTCTGAACAAATATTTGACACTTTTATATATTTAATTTAGTGAAATTAAATTATTCTTTATAATAGGGAAATAATGATTCATCTTGGATAAATATTTGGTTCTTTTCTGATAATTTTCATATTTTGACGAATAGTAAAAAAAATACAATGTTATAAATTAAAACAACTTTTTTAATCGAAGAAAATTATAGTGTTAAATTATTAATTTGAATGGGTTTTTTGTATAAATAGATTATATTTTTATCATATAATACAATTTAGGTCATTATATGTAATTTTATCTTTTAAATTTTACGTAAAAACATGTCAATATTTAGATAGTTTATTGTTTTTTAAAAACCCGCTTTTTGGTTTTGACAACAGGATGTAATTATAAATTAATGAATGCAAAATTTATTGTTTTTATTTGGTAAAATGGAATAAATTTTTGAATTCATAATATCAAAATTATATTAGAGTAATTTTTTTCTGAAAACTTTCATTTTTTGATGAATAGTTGAAAACACTAGGTTATTATTTAAAAATAACATTTTATCTAAATAATTATTTATTTTATTTAATTTTATTTTAAGTAAAAATAGATATATAATAATTATATAAGTTAAATTTAAATTTTTGGTTCATTTTATAATAAAATTAGATGTGTAAAATGTTATTGATCTTTTTAACTTCTTTTAGCCACCGCCTAGGAGCATTTGCAAACTTGAATAAAACATAATTTTACTGATTCTGTTATTTGAAATTAAATAATATGAGAGAATAGGATTATATCAGTATGTAAAATGTTGTTCAATAAGATGAAAATAGTTTTTTTTTGAATAGTATGTTTTGACTTTTGTTTACCACCGTTAAAAGTAAATCAGGTAATTAAGGTTAAAATAATATCATAATTACCGTAACAGAAGTCTTAATTCTATTGGATAAATATAACATGACCAAAAAAACATTAGGAATAAAATAT
Organism: Viscum album; assembly: GCA_963277665.1. NCBI lineage: Eukaryota > Viridiplantae > Streptophyta > Magnoliopsida > Santalales > Viscaceae > Viscum > Viscum album. The sequence continues at coordinate 473,433,608 of OY728132.1, forward strand.
GATCCTCGTTGGTCCACATGGATTAGATTAGTACAATTATTATTATTTTATTTAAAGAAAAGTTAGAAGAGTTAAATTCAATGTTTAATAACTAAATCATTTTAAATTTAGGGTAAAACATATGATAAATTAGACTATAATTATTCATTAGAAATATAATAATGTTTCCTACATATTATTATTTTATTTAAAATTTATAGACATTAAATAATTTTATTTATTTATGACACAATTCTGATGCAGTAATTACCTTATTAATGAAATATTAAAATAACTGGTATTATTAATATCGTAATAAATATAAATTGAGACTACTGATTAACTATACTAATTTTTTAGGTTAATATGACATGTTAGGGAAAGTTAATTAATTGTTATTTGATTTTATGATGTTTTTTATGGCATTCAAAAAAATCTAATACTAAATAGAATCAAAATTTACATAATTGAGTTTTTTAAAAAAAATTATATTATTAATTGATATAATATTCATAAAAATATTCGGTCAGAAAAAGGACTTAAATAAGGTTATATATATTAATAAATAACCACATGGGGTTCTATTTTCTTGATAATGTAAGTCTATTTACAATATAATAAAAAAATACAAAGAGACATGGTAAATGTCAATCTATTTAACTAAGAGTTAAATCTAAAATATAAGGTTAATATGATGACCTAAACCTCTCGGAAACCTATTGGTTGCGATGTTTTCAACCCATAACCACATTCTTTTTAAAATAAATCATTTTTTATCCATTATAAAACTTAAATTATTTTATTATAATATAATATTTCTTCCTTTTGCTAAAGTGACCCCCACCTCTCTTATAAAAGGGAACTTCCCATTATCTTAATTTCACAACTCCAAATCAATTCGGATAGGCCTACCCCTGCCCATATATCCTCCCAACATCTCTCCCTTTATCCTAGAGGACATAATTTTGTCATAAAGGCATTATATGGGTCGCTTTTGATCAAATCAAAATGAAGAACACGAAGAAGAGGAGGTTAAATTTACCCTCGACCAAAGGAAAGTGCAAGGTATGGGATAATTCATCAATCTAATTATTATTTGAGATTGATTATGGGTATTTATTTACTGGGACATATTTATTATCTATGTCAATGTTTCATAAAATAGTTTTCAAATATACTCTTTTTAAGGGACTCTTTTTTTAAAATATCAATTTAAATCATTAAAATATTAATTTTTTTAAATCATTATCATTAATCTCCATGTTTCTAAATGATTTTAAGGATTTTTATAATTGGAAAATAATGTTTTTAAAATTATAATTCCATTCAAAATTTTCAAATTGTTATATGACAATTTGATTCTAAAATTTATTTAAATTCCTTAATTTCTAAATTGTGATACTTTTTAATGTTTTCATGAAAAAGGGATATTAATCTCAAAGTGTTTTACAAATCATTTTCAACTTTTTCAACATCCTTTGATGGATTTTAAACTACTGCAAATTTGATTTGTTATGATAAAAAATCTTCCATATTGTATTCAAGATTTTGTGATATGTTTGCCTATGGATGTGTTATTTTTATACCATTCATGGTTTATGGTTAAAGTATTGACATTTCATATGCTAGTTTTAATACGAATGTTTATAATATGTTTTATCCTTTTAAAATGAGGAATGTATTGGACATATTATGTGACAAGGGGAGCCCTCTATTGCTTCTTGGTGCATCAGTAGGTCTCAGGAGACAATTCGACATGGAATTAGCCGAGTCCTTTCTGAATTTGATATATGGTTTTGGCCGAGGCCTAAATCATTTTTAGAAGTCGTGGACGAGGCATTGAAAAGATGTTTCAGAATGTCTGAAATTATATATTACCTCATTATGAAAATATTATTGATGTTTCATGTGGTTATTTGACTAGTACAATACCCATGACTATCTTTTATTATGGAATTATTTACTCATCTGATATTCCTAACATTAAGTTTTCATGTTTATTAATTGTAAAGGAATGTGTTATAAATTATTCACCATGCCTAATGTTTATGTTGCCTAGCACTGTATTACATATCTATACTAAGCATTTGAGCTCACCCCTTTCTTATTTTTTTTCTAGGATTCCAAGAAGTGTATTATAATTGATAAGCAGGATTAAGTTAGGGTATTAATGGATTTCTCAAAGGATCATTCGTGTTGTGTTTTTATTTTCTAAGGTGTAATGTAATGTTCATGTATGTAATCTATTTTCCATGACTACTAAACTGATTGGTCGTTCGGGATATGGTTCCAAGAAATAATTCCAATGTTATGTAATAATGCACTGAATCTGGGTAACTATGGTCGGGGCATTACAGTTGGTATCAGAGGAAGTTTGGAATCATCATAGGAAATAGATTTATATTAATTATGATTAGAGAACATCACTCTAAGATAGACATTGAAGATTAGTATAGATAAACTTCCTATAATTTTGGTTATGTAGAGATTTTGTGTATTTTTAAGCAATACATCCTTGTCAGGATATTAGCAGGTAGAGGAAGCTCTGGCACAGATGTACTTAGGAGAGAAAACTCTGACAAGGTGTTTTGGGCTTGATCCGAGGTATCCTAGAACATGACAATAGCCTTTTCTGTACTCTTGGTTATGACAGTCCTAAGGGATGTGCATGGGATAATTCAAATTTTCATTAAAATCTATTGTAAAGGATTTAAGAGTAAATACATTATCATTGAAAACATTTTATGATTATAGATTATATGCATAATCTTTTAAATTTACGTTAGGCATTTTACAAGTTTAGAAATATCCATTGTTATTCATAAAATAACCTATTTCCTGCCATTGTTTATAAATGGTGCCTAGTACAAGGAATGCGGATTCCAGCAATATTCATTATCAAAAGATTAAGATGAATCATATTATTCATGCTATTAAGCCAACAATTAAAAGGTAAATAGTCTCCCATGTATTCTCATCCAATGAAGGAATAGTGTTATTGTTAATAAGATAAATAATGAAACTTATATGTCCTATGGCTTTGAAGGGAAGAAATAGAAGTAAATTATAAAAGAGAGAAATCTGGACAAAGAGAAGTGGGGATAAAGGATTATCCCAGATGTGATTAATGTTGAAACCATCACCTTAGTAAATGATTTAATGGAATGGGTGTTTTTTGTAAGTATAGAGAAAAATGACTCCATGAATGAGATTTCAAGGGTAAGAAAAAGGTTTCAAATGTACAACGCTTCATCTGCAAGGAGTTGGGACACTACGTGAAGTAATGTACAAATCATTAGATTATACCTCAAATGCTGTTATTAGATAATTATCATCTTATGATACTACCAAAGATGAAAGGGAATGATTAAACTTCTTTAGTTTTTATTAAAGTATTGTTTCATTTTATTATTGTAATAATGATGAACATGATATAATAATTATATAATATAAAAGGATTATACTGCATTAACATTTCATTAAGAACATGAGATTGTATGGAGTTAAGAACAATGACTCTATAGTAGGTTAATTTTTTTTAAAAAATATAAGGTTGAGAGAAAGATAAATCATAATATGAATCTAATACAGAGGTAGTGATTTGGAAAAAATATATGATTGATTTGGATAAATATTATTTGATATTATTGACAAACATGAATCTGATTAATGATTTTTATATTCTATAATTGTTGGAGTTTACAACATTTTTGGATAGAAAGAGTATAACTAGTATTATATAAATAATAAGGGATCATGAATGTAATTAATATGGTTTTATGTTAATTCAAGGTGTTATAGTGTTTTATAAGTATACATGATGAAGTTATTTATATGGTTTTCATATGGAAAAAAGAGATCTTCCCTTTATTTACCTTCCATATAAATTTTGGACAGTGAGTTTGGAAAGAAGTATTTTGGATAATTCTAAAGGTTGGAATGGATTATGTTTGATGTTGGATAATATTATTATGGTTAAAGCATTTTTAAAATTATTTTTGGATTGTTATAAAAAGGATAACTTCTAGGTGGCGTGACAACGTGTCTCATCCAGTAAGGGCATGATAATTGAACCTGCAACCAAAGGGAGTCAAGGGTGGATCACCTACGACTAGCCTATGTGATTTCCTGGTCTGTGTAATTTAGATTTATTAATATAGTCCGACAAATGAATTATAAATTCATTATTGTTGGAACCCTATACAATAAAGATAAATAGAATATTTTTGTATTCTATTATCTTTTAGATTGAAAGTTGATTTTGTTGTTGGAATTAGTTTAAGGATGAAACTGTACATATAACTTATTTTTTCCCTATTGTTCTATTAATAAATTTATTCTTAATCATTATGGAAGGGATCTTAAAACATAAAATGTATTATCCTAATGCCTTATGTTTTGTTGAACCGATGATATTTGACATTACTATATATTGATGGCATTGAGGGCCTAAATTTTGCACTTGTTTGTGATTGATGACCTCAATAACTCATTATAAATATTTATGTTGTTCCTCCAATTATGTCTATCTAATTTCAACAAATGTTCTCTTAATAAAAGATCATAATTTGGTGGAGTATTTTTTATTTCCATTTCCCTCTTATTTAGTGTAACACCCCAGGTAAATAAAGAATATGACATTTTTATATTTATCCATATTTTTGAATAAAATATTAATATGAATTTAAAGGGGACGCTATTCCCGATGGCGTACCCAACACGCAACAACGAGTTTCTTGGGAATCTTACGTTACACTCTAATAATAAAATAATATTATTATAAATGGTAGTTATCATGTAGCCGTTGTATTGGCAGGAATGGATAGAAATAACTAAAATATGATTATATAAGTTTTTAAATGTTTTTACATTTATCCAATTAAAGATAAAGGCATAAAATATGGAAAGAATTCAATTTTAGGTGTATATGCCCTAGTTTTCACTAAAGGTTCACTTATCGCCTTTTGATGGAGAACTGTCGTTAAATATAGTTTTTTTCACTCTTGTAAATCCTTTTGGACCAAATAAAACACTTCTAAAGAATTGGGACATCAAAATTTACGTTGTGTAAATTTTTGGCATCTTTCTGATAAAGTTCATTTTTTTAATGAATAGTGTAAAATGTTGTATTTTAATTCAAAACCACTTTTTAATCTAATTTATTTATATGATTAGATTATATTTTGAATTAGTTTTAAAGTGAAATTACAATATATTTTTACCATTAAATCCAATAGTGATTGTTGGAATTAATTTCACTTTTAAATCAAACTTAAACTAGTGTCAATCTTTTGATACATATTGTTTCATAAAAACACGCTATTTTCTCTGACAACATTAATTAATTATTAAATTAATTAATGAGACTTATATGATTTTAATTTTTTAGAATAGACTTCATTTTTGAATTCGGAATATCAAATATAGCTTAGGGTGAATTTTTGGGATATTTCTGAAAAACATCAATTTTTTATGAATAGTGAAACCACTAAGTGGTACTTATAAAAACTGATTTTTCTGTTTAAATGAAATTTTTCCATCTTTGTGTTTTGAATTTCAAAAAAATCAGCCATAAATGGTTGTCATTAAGAAGTAAAATGTTTTTCAATGGGATAAAAATAATATTTTTTTGAATAGTAACTTATTAAGTTTTTAATCGCCATTAGAGGTAATTAGTGCATTTTAAGATAAAAATAATGTTTTAATAATATGAAATTAACTTGACACATGTCCTAACCTCATTTTATGTGTCATGGATGACCATGAAAACCCATGGGACATCTTGGGGTCCCCATGAAGCCACTTTGGTTGGAATATGACATTAATATCTTTTTATTTAAAGTAAAAGTAAAAATGAGACAAACATGCAATGTTTTACTAAAACAATTTTTACATGGGGTTATAAAAATCAGATTTTTGACTATAAATATTAATTGGAAAGATAAAAACATTTCCTACATCATAGTAATTTTTTTATAATTTTTAGACATTAAATAAATTAATTTATTTATGACATCATGATAATGCAGCGATGACCTCATTATTTAACGATTTAAATAAAATGGAAAGATAATGTAACATATAAGACCTACACATGGAAAAAACCAATTGGATGAGTGGCTTTAGAACCCTTATAACCTTGTCCATGAATTAAATCAATGTGTGACCTCTTAAATCCTAATACCATTTTAAAATAAAGTAACTTATCTTTACTTTCCAAGAGTGCCCCTCCTCTCCTCTTATAAAAGGCCCCCACCTCTACCTCCTTACCCACACTCCCAAAGCCTTTGGCTCGGCCAAACACTGCCCATTTTATCTCTCCAGTTCCCTCTCTAACTCTTTGAAGCCTCACTTTGGGAAGAATCCTTTCCAAGGAAGCCTTTGAGCTCAAATCAAAGGAAGTTACCCGATTTTAAGGTAATGTCTTCACTTGTGTCCTTCTATTTTTTTTTGCTTCTCCAACCCTCTAAAATCTTTTTAATCATTTATTTTGTAACAAATACAGTATAATAAATATACTAGAATGTCTTTATAATAATTATTCGAGCTACAATTTCACACACCTACATCTAATGGTTAAAGAACATACTGTTTCTGTTCGTGAATTTCGGCCTCCCGAAACGATGATTGTTCAACATTCTTTTAACATCTCAAAAGGTGGCCATTAAGATGACAATATATTTATATATGATATATAATATGTATATATTTTCCTTAATCTTATGTATTTTTCATTTTGGGTATACCTTTATGGTTTCCATAATGGGTAAACGCAATATCATCATTTACGGAAGTGCGGACTACCGCCCCCTCAAAGTGATGTGATTCGTTAATTCCATATATGGGACGTATAAAGTATGTATTTAAAGTTATTATATATGATGTTATACTGGAATTGTAATATAACTATATATCATTATTATTCCAATGCATAAAAATATGAAATAGAAATGAAAGTAGCGTTCATGAATACGTACGACTTACCGTCTCCATGAACGATGCATTTCATTTCAGACCTCTAAATGATTATGTAATATTATAAATACATGTATATTCTGGATATATGTGATATAAATGATATCCAAATCATGAATTTAATTCTGGATATAATGAACATTTGACCACATGAACAACATGTAATTGTAAGAAGTCCACTTTCGACTAAAGAACCAAATATCGACAAATCAAAGATTATTAACTTAAATGATTACATAATGTTTATTACATGGTAATAAGTGATATAAAAGGAATAATGAACTTGAAAAATGATATTAAGGAAGTATAAATTAACTCAAGTTTATTATTCAGTAGATTAAAGAACAATCGAGTCAAGTCAGACCCGAGGTAAGGGATCCTACTCCACTCTATCTTTTTAAGTACACTCATTTATGTCATTCCTTTTAAAGCTCATCTTTATTGTTATTGGGATGTTATTTTATATTAATAATACTGTAATTTATATTTTCATGTAATGAGAGACCCTATTCTCTCTCATAAATCCATTTTGGAAGTTTTGAGTGGCGATGTTAGGGTGCCGAATTTTCGTAAGAGATCTAACCTATATCTTTCTTTTTAAGTACTCTCCTTTATGTCAATTCTTTTAAGCTCCTCATTATTATGTTGGGGGATGTTCTTTTATATTCCTATTTCTATAAAATTTATGTTAATATTATGAGATACCCTATTTGATCACATCAATCCATTTTTTTATGTTTTATGTGGCGCCGTTATGCTGTTGAGTTTTCGTAAGGGATTTTTCATCTCACTTTTATTCCCGTGAGATTTATGCTACATTTGCCAAAAATTCATTTGAGTGGTGTATGTACTGCACATTATCTTACTCATTGTGTAATATAATTTCTTCTATGATTATTTACATCAATTTTGTATTTTCCTTCTTTCACGAGGTGTATGTTTCGAAAGATACCCATGTCGGTAAGAGAACCATTCACCCTCCTCTTTTTAAAAGACTTCTTTTGTTGGGTATTTTAATTTACATATTGTTATGTTGGGATATGTTCTCATATATCTTTATTGATTGAAATTTTATGTCCATGTGATGAGATACACTTTTTATCTCTCATCAAATCATTTTGATGTGACGCTGTTAAACTGTCAAGGGAACTTCTTAACCCAATTTTGATTTCTTTGGGTTCAACATGTAGTTATTGAATATGTCATCCTTTGAATATGTGTGAATGAACTTTGATTATTTTACACTTAATATCCACTTATATTTGGTGTATTCGTTTCTCACACATAATTTTTTAATTGATTTATCATTAAACCAACGATACCTTCTTTGTATGGTACTTCGTCTCAATCTTCATTCATTGAGGCATATTTTATTTTATACACAACCTTCTTTTATACCGTGTATAAACCCCTTTGACTTTTACATTTATCAAAAAGTAATATTTCTTTATATGAAGCGTTTTACTAAACGACAAAAGGGAATGTTTTTTGTCATATGTATGCGGTGACAATGACTTCTCCGCTGCCGTGACCATTATTTGAATTTCGGCTTCCTCTACAAGCCATACCTTTTTTTTAAAAGAAAAATAAAAACCATGTTTTACTATTCTTTTATTTTGGTATTGAAAATGGTTTTCATAATGTTTTTATATCATTGTGTTGTATTTATATCTTGTGATTGAAAGGGGGATATGTTATGTTTCCTTCATGCATGTTTTATGTGATATGATTATGTTGAGGTTCTTGGGAATTATTATGAAGGTGGGTGGTTCCGTGACAAACTAAGGGCGGGTGAGCCCGATATACCTCTCCAATTCATTGGGTAACGCGAAGGAGTGAAACGTTAAGGTTTCTCCGAAGATATTTAGGGAATATATTGTGCTGGGTATTCCAAACGTAACCAAGAGGGTTACTCCCTACGTAAGAATGTTATGAATGCCTCAAGTTACCTTTTGTGTCTTATGATTTCTATGATTTATTCATGATTTTTTGATGTATGTCAAAGTGCTTTTGTTTTATGGGTAAAGTATGATTTCATTCTGTTGTATATATGAACTTATGTTTCCTTTCCATATTTTTATAACCCTTACTGAGCTTTTTATGCGCATCCCATGTTTTTGAAATGTTTTTCATAGGTCAAGGGAAAGGTACATGATGTGATGATAGTGTCAAGGATGTGTCAAGAAAGAATCTCTGTTTTATTTTAAATATGTTTCTGTTGATGGGAAAAATGAATAGTGTCTATTATGTAACCACTTTGTTTAAATGTGGAATGTAATGCAAGTATCATGATCTAATTCTATAAAACTCTAAACCTAAAAAGATCCCCAATGTGTAATCTTGTAATAACTCATGATTAAGTAAGGTTTATGGCTGGGGCCTTATAGTTGGTATCAGAGGTCGGTTTAGACAACATTAGGGATTAGGAGTTCTAGTGAGACACGTGATTTGTCCCTATATCTATTATTTCAGTTAAATCCTTGTTTTATAACTTTTTTTTCTGGTCACATAATGTCAGTTACGAATGGATGCAGAAGGATCTCAAATGACATTATTATCTCTTCCTGATGACATGCTTGCAATAATTATTGCAAAGTCATCTTCGGATGATTGTGAAACATTTTCTAGCATACAACTCACTTGCATGTAGTTGTTTGAGATATCAAACACCTCCACTATACTTTGTTATCATCATGGATCATGGGTTGTTTTTAAAAAATACTATTTTCACAATATTCTCATATTTTTAAGAAAGGTAAATATTATCACGGTATTTTCAAATATATTACCTTATCACAAGAATTTGAAGCATATTATGATTTTAGAAATGGTGCTGATGAAGGATACCCTTGCACAACCTATTTATATTTCCTTTTAAAATATATTCTCACATCACATACTTATCTTATTTTAAAAGGACCAATAATATAATGTTTCAACTCAATTTCGGTCCAACTATTTTATAGAAATCAGTTTTTATCATATGTTTTGAAATTATATGTCATACATGATTATTTTCCAAAACTGTTTTTCTGTGAACACCCATATGACCCATGTTGTACGAGGTGTATTTGGATGGAGGAAGCAAATGATTTTGAAGGATATCTAAATCATTATTGTAATGCATGGGACTTCTACCTATGTGAGAAAAATGACAATGAAATCGAGTGGACACCATGATCAAGGTATGATGTTATTCATTTTGGGAATCATTTTATTTTATCTTATGGTGGTGAAATAAGACTTCAAGAATTAAGATGTTGAGATCATAATTAATTCGGATGAAAATTAAAGGTAAAAGTAAACGATTGAGGTTAAAATATGTTTGGATTATTTTTGGAGTTTTATAAAAAGGGCAACACGCAAACCATGTGACAACCCGTCGCGTCGAACAAAGCTGCGGGAATCGAACCCACAACCAAAGTGCAACTGGTATTTATCACCTACGACTGGACTACGTGAAGTCCCTGGTTAGTTTTACATATTCTTTTTAGTTAGATGATTTTATGAATTAAGTGTATGTTGATTTTGGGTTATCTATGGATATTTATTAACCTATCATGGAGGATATGTGATTAGGTTAATTACTTTTCAATTCGAGACATTATGAGAAAATGATGTTGTTTGGAGATAAATGATACGATTTAACTTGGATGAATACGTGACTAAATCCCTCAAATATTTGGGTTTTAATCTTAGTTTGGTTTACTTTGAAGAATTTTATGGACAAATTGTTTATCGAATGGTCCTCGTTCAACTTTGGGTTTTGTTGGACAAATTTTGGAGATTAAGAATAGATTTTCTTTTTATAAAGGGTTATCCTTTTCTGGATTTTCTAATCTTCTACTAACCTTTTTTTTGGTTTTGGTTTTGGTTAAAGTCTAAAGACATGGGAAGTATATAGTTCTCTTTTGTGGATTAGGTGATTCTCTAGAAGTTTATTATAGTACTCTTAATGTGAAGAAGTCTCCCTAAATACTTGTCTTTTGGAAAAAATATGAGTTTGTGTAAAAGTTGAAAGTCAACATGATAAGTGATTATGTTTCCCTATGAATAAATTACTCAATAAAAAGTAAATTAAAACAAAAATGTTGTCTATTATCTTTTCCTACTGGGGAATCGAATATCGTTTAACTCATCAAATGTTTGTGATTTTCTTGTGGTTAACTTTCTCCTAAACATGTTTTCTATCACTCTCTATCAGAACCTAACCCTATGTTTTCTCCTCCATGTCCATATTTTTCTACATGGAATCCTAGTATGGGTTAACTCGGGTGAACTTTGTACTTATCATTCTTTATTTTAAAGTGATTGTTTTACCGACTCTTGTTCTGATGTGGGACTTTCAAGGATGTTACCAAGCCCAATTTTAAAATTGCGAGGACACAATTCCCAAAAGGGGGGAAGGATGTAACACCCCAGGTAAATAAAGAATATGAAATTGTCATATTTATCCATATTTGTGAATAAAATATTAATATGATTTTAAAGGGGACGCTATGATCGATGGCGTACCCAACATGCAACAACGAGTTTCTTGGGAATCTTACGTTACACTCTAATAATAAAATAATATTATTTTAAATGGTAGTTAACATATAGCCATTGTATTTGAGTTAATGGATAGAAATAACTAAAATATGATTATATATGTTTTTAAATGTTTTTACATTTATCCAATAAAAGAAAAAGGCATAAAATACGGAAAGAATTCAATTTTTGGCTTATATACCCTAGTTTTCACTAAAGGTTCACTTATCGCCTTTTGATGGAGAACCGTCATTAAATATAGTTTTGTTCACTCTTATACATCCTTTTGGACCAAATAAATCTCTTCAAAAGAATTGGGAGATCAAAATTTACTTTGTGTAAATTTTTGGCTTCTTTCTGATAAAGTTCATTTTTTTATGAATAGTGTAAAATGTTGTATTTTAATTCAAAAACTATTTTTAATCTACTGTATTTATATGATTAGATTATCTTTTTAATTGGTTTTAAAGTGAAATTAGAATATATTTTATCATTAAATTCCATATTGGTCGTTGGAATTAATTTGACTTTTAAATCAGACTTAAACTAGTATCAATCTTTTGATACATATTGGTTCATAAAAACACGCTTTTTGCTCTGACAACGGGAATTAATTATTAAATTAATTAATGTGACTTATATGATTTTAATTTTGTAAAATAGACTACATTTTTGAATTCAGAATATAAAATATAGCTTAGGGTGAATTTTTGGGATTTTTTTGAAAAACATCAATTTTTGATGAATAGTGAAACCACTAAGTGGTACTTATAAAAACTGATTTTTCAGTTTAAATGAAATTTTACCATCTTTGTGTTTTTAATTTAAAAAAAATCCAACATACATGGTTATAATTAAGAAGTAAAATGTGGTTCAATGGGATAAAAATAATTTTTTTGGTGAATAGTAACTTATTATGTTTTTAATCGCGATTAGATGTAATTAGTGTAGTTTAAGGTAAAAATAATGTTTTAATAATATGAAATGAACTTGAAACATGTCCTAAACTCCTTGGATGTGTCATGGAAGACCAAAGAAAACTCATGGGTCAAGATGGGGACCCCATGAAGCCACTTTGGTTGGAAAATGACATTAATATCTTTTTATTTAAAGTAAAAGTAAAAATGAGAGAAACATGAAATGTTTTACTAAAACAATTTTTACATGGGGTTATACAAATAAGATGTTTGACTATAAATATTCATTGGAAAGGTAAGAATATTTCCTACATCATAGTGTTTTTTATAATTTTTATACATTAAATAAATTAAATTATTTATGACATCATGATGATGCACCGATGACCTCATTATTTAACGATTTAAATAAAATGGAAAGATAATGTAAAATCTAAGACCTACACATGGCCAAAACCAACTGGATGAGTGGATTTCGAACCCTTATCACCTTATCCTAGAACCACATAAAATTGGGGCCTCTTAAATCCGAATACCATTTTAAAATAAAGTAACTTATCTTTACTTTCCAAGAGTGCCCCTCCTCTCCTCTTATAAAAGGCCCCCACCTCTACCTCCTTACCCACACTCCCAAAGCCTTTGGCTCGGCCAAACCCTGCCCATGTTTTCTCTCCACATCCCTCTATAATTCCTTGAATCCTCACTTTGGGAATAATCCTTTCCAAGGAATCCTTTGAGCTCAAATCAAAGGAAGTTACTCGATTTTAAGGTAATGTCTTCACTTGTGTCCTTTTGTTTTATTTTGCTTCTCCAACCCCCTAAACTCTTTTTATTCATTTATTTTGTAACAACTCCAGTATAATCAATATACTAGGATGTTTTTATAATAAGTATTCGAGCTAAAATTTCACACACCTACATCTAATGGTTAAAGAACATAATGTTTCTGTGGATGGTGAATTTCGGCCTCCCGAAATGATGATTGTTCAACATTCTTTTAACACCATAAAAGGAAGTGTGGACTACCGCCCCCTCAAAGTGATGTGATTCGTTAATGCCATATGTGAGACGTATAAATTATGGATTTAATGTTATTATATTTGATGTTATACTGGAATTGTAATATACCTCTATATCATTATTATTCCAATGCATAAAAATTTGAAATAGAAATCAAAGTAGCGTTCATGCGTACGTACGGATTACCGTCTCCATGAACGGTGCATTTCATTTCTTACCTATAAATGATTATGTAATATTAAAACTAAAAGTATATTATTGATATATATGATATAAATGATATCAAAATCATGAATGTAATTCTGGATATAATGAACATTTGACCACACGAACAACATGTAATTGTAAGAAGTCCACTTTCGACAAAAGAACCAAATATCGACAAAACAAACATTATTAACATAAATGATTACATAATGTTTATGACATGGTAATAAGTTATATAAAAGAATAATGAACTTGAAAATGGTTCTTAAGGAATTAGAAATTAACTCAGGTTTATTATTCAGGAGATTAAAGAACGATTGAGTCATGTCGGACCCGAGGTAAGGGATCCAACTCAACTCTATCTTTTTAAGTACACTCTTTTATGTCATTCCGTTTAAAACTCATTTTTCTTGTTATTGGGATGTTATTATATATTAATCATACTGTAATTTTTATGTTCATGTGATTATATACCATATTATCTCTCATCAATCCATTTTGGAAGTTTTGAGTGGCGCCATTAGGCTGCCGAATTTTCATAAGAGATCTAACCTCTATCTTTCTTTTTAAGTACTCTACTTTATGTCACTTCTTTTAAACTCCTCATTATTATGTTGGGGGATGTTCTTTTATATTCCTATTTATATAAACATTATGTTAATATAATGAGATACCCTATTTGATCTCATCAATCCATTTTTGTATGTTTTTTGTGGCGCCATTATGTTGATGAGTTTTTGTAAGGGATTTTTCATTTCACTTTTATTCCCGTGAGATTTATACTATATTGGCCACAAATTCATTTGAGTGGTGTATGTACTTCCCATTATTTTACTCATTGTGTAATATAATTTCTTTTATGAGTATTTACATCAATGTTGTATTGTCCTTCTTTCACGAGGTGTATGTTTCGAAAGATACCCATGTCGGTAAGGGAACCTTTCACCCTCCTCTTTATAAAAAACTTATTTTGTTGGGTCTTTTAATTTACATATTGTTATTTTGGGATATGTTCTCATATATCCCTATTGATGTAAATTTTATGTCCAAGTGATGAGATACACTTTTTATCTCTTATCAACTCATTTTTATGTGACGCTGTTAGGCTGTCAAGGGAACTTCTTAACCCAATTTCGATTTCTTTGGGTTCAACATGTAGTTATTGAATATGTCATCCTTTGAATATGTGTGAATGAACTTTGATTATTTTACACTTAATATCCACTTATATTTGGTGTATTCGTTTCTCACACATAATTATGTAATTGATTTATCCTTAAACCAAGGATATTGTCTTTGTATGGGACTTCGTCTCAATATCCATTCATTGAGGAATATTTTATTTTATACACAACCTTCTTTTATACGGTTTATAAACCCCTTTGACTTTTACATTTATCAAAAAGGAATCTTTCTATATATGAAGCGTTTTACTAAACGTAAAAAGGGAATGTTTTTTGTCATACGTATGCGGTGACAACGACTTCTCCGCCACCATGACCATTATTTGAATTTCGGCTTCCTCTACAAGCCATAACTTTTTTTAAAAGAAATATAAAAACTATGTTTTACTTTTATTTTATTTTGGTATTGAAAATGGTTTTCATAATGTTTTTATATCAATTTTTTGTATTGATATCTTGTGATTGAAAGGTGGAAATGTTATGTTTCTTTTATGCATGTTTTATGTGATACGATTATGTTGAGGTTCTTGGGAATTATTATGAAGACGGGTGGTTCCGTGATAATATATGGGTGGGTGAGCCCGATATAGCTCTCCAATGCATTGGGAAACGTGATGTAGTGAAACGTTAAGGTTTCACCGAAGATATTTAGGGAATATACTGTGATGGGTATTCCAAACGTAACCAAGAGGGTTACTCCCTACGTAAGAATGTTATGAATGCCTCAAGTTACCTTTTGTGTCTTATGATTTCTATGATTTATTCATGATTTTATGAGGTATGTTAAAGTGCTTATGTTTTATGGGTAAAGTATGATTTCATTATTATGTATATATGAACTCATGTTTCCTTTCCATGTTTTTATAACCCTTACTGAGCTTTTTATGCTCATCCCATGTTTTTGAAATGTTTTTCACAGATCAAGGGAAAGGTACATGATGTGATGATAGTGTCAAGAATGTGTCAAGAAAGAATCTGTGTTTTATTTTAAATATGTTTCAGTTGATGGGAATAATGAATATTGTCTTTTATGTAACCACTTTGTTTAAATGTGGAATGTAATGCATGTTTCATGATCTAATTCTCTAAAACTCTAAACCTAAGAAGATACTTAATGTGTAATCTTGTAATAACTCAAGATTAAGTAATGTTTAAGGCTGGGGCCTTATATTTAGACTAAATATTATTTAACCAATTTTCCATGTGGGTTTTCCACAAAAGTATTTTTCTATTTTTAAAATATTATTTTTGATGAAAAATTTAAAAATGCGAGGACGCAAATTATTGAAGGTGGGGAGAATGTAACACCACAATATTTTATAGTACGTTATCTAATTAATGTAATTCAATAGCTTGTGCTACAGGAAACACCAAGTTCAAGTGCACCACAACTTACCAAACTAACCATTCAAAAAGCTTTAATGAATAGTATTAACTTTATTTTGAATCTTATATACTCTATATAATTTTTACATCCATATTATCTGTTTCATAGAAATAATTTAAGAACAAATTCATTTTTTTAGATAAAAGAATTATTTTTCAAAAAATGAAATTTTACCACCTTTTAATGGAGAAAATTTTTTTACCAATATTTGAAACTTTTATATACTAAATTTTTTGAAATTAAATTATTCTTTAGAAGAAGGATATAAAAATATATTGAACCAATACATTGTTATAATTGGAAGCTACCTTTTTAATAGAAATAATTAATACTATTAAATTATGAATTTGAATGGTTTTCATGTATAATTAGATTATATTTTTATCATTTAATAAAAATTATTAAATTATTAGTAATTTCACATATAAATTTGAAATAAACACATGTCAATATTTTGAATGTTTTTATTTTTAAAAACCTGCCTTTTGGTTTTGACAGCGGGAATTAATTTTAAATTGATAAACACAACTTTTATGTTTTGAAATTGGTGAAATGGGATTTATTTTTGAAATTGGAATATCAAAATTAGCTTAGGGTAATTATTTGGAGTTTTTCTGAAAACTTTAAATTTTTGATGAATAGTGATAAACACTAAATTATTATTTAAAACTGACTTTTTATTAAAATAATTATTTATTTTAATTAAATTTATTTTAAGTAAAAATATATTTATTATACCTATATATTTTCAATTATAATTAATTGGAGTCATTTTGTAATAAAATTAGATGTATAAAATTTTATTGAACTTGTTAATGTTTTTTACCCACCTCCTTCGTGCATTTGCAAATATGCATAAAACTAATTTTTAACACTTCTGTTATTTTAGTTTCCAAAATTAGAGAGAAATGATTAATATCAGTATGTAATATGTGTTTTAATAACATGAATAAATTTTTTGGTGAATATGAACTTTTGAATTTTATTTACCGCGATTAAAAATAGTGTAATTTATGGTTAAAATTATATCATGATTACCATAAAATAAGTATTAATTCTATTAGATAAGTATAATTAGACCAAAACAACATTATTAATAAAATATTATCCTCTCTGGTCCACTTGGATTAGATTAGCACAGTTATTATTATTTTATTTGAAGAAATGTTGAAAGAGTTAAATTAAATGTTTAATAAATAAACTATTTTTAATATATGGTTATACGTAAGATAAATTCAACTTTAAATATTCAATAAAAATATGAAAATATTTTCTACCTAATGGTATTTAATTTTTAACTTTATCATTAAATAATTTAATTTATTTATGACACAATTATGATGTATTAATTACCTTATTAATGAAATATTAAAATAATTGGTATTATAAATATTTAAATAAATGTAAATTTAGACTTCTGATGAATTAAACTAATTTTATAGTATATTATTACATTTTAGGGTTGGTTAAATAAATTTTATTCGAAGTGATAATGTTTTTATGGCTTTTAAAAAAATCCAATACAAAATAGTGTTAAAATTGACATAATTGAGTTTTTAAAACAAATATTATATTATTAATTGATATAATATTCCTAAAAATATAAGATTCAGAAAAAAAAAATTATATAATGTTATATTTATTAATAATGAACCACATAGGGTTCTCTTGGAATGTTATAGTATTTTTATTATCCATATAATATAAAAATACCATGAGTTGTGGTAAATGTCAAACTGCTTAACTAAGAGGTAAATCTAAAAGTTAAGGCTAATACGATGACCTAAACATGTCTAAACCCTATTGGTTGAGAGGTTTTAAACCCATTAAACACTTAGACTTTAAATAATTCATTTTTTTTAGAAATTAATATCCAGAAATTATTTTATTATAAAATAATATATCAAGAATTTCTTAAAGTGACCCTCACCTCTCTTATAAAATGACACTTCCCCTTCTCTTAATTTCACACCTCCAAAGCCATTTAGATCATCGAAAACCAACCCAAATATACTCCCAACCATCCTACCTTTATTATAGAGGCCTTTATTTTCTCAAAAATTCAAATCTAAGGATCCCTTTTGATCAAATCAAAACGAAGAACCCGATAAAGAGGAGGTTAAACGTACCCTCGACCAACGAAAAGTGCAATGTATGGGTTAATTCCTCAAATATCATTATTATTAAAGACTTTTTATGGGATTTTTGTCACTAGTTCATACTTATTATCAATTTCAATGATTCATAAAATAGTTTTTAAATGGATTCTTTTTAAGGGACACTTTTATTATAACATCATTTTAAATCATTTGAATATTTATTCTTCTAAATCATTCTCATTAATGTTAATGTCTTCCAAATATTTTTTACGGATTTATTTATGTTTACATTAATTTTTTAAAATGTTAATTCCATTCAAAATATTTAAAGTGTTATGGGATTCTTTGATTCCAAAAATTTATTTAAATTTCTTCCTTTCTAAATTCTATAAATTTTAAATGTTTTCGTGATAAATGGATATTTCTATCAAAGAGTATTAAAAATAATTTTCATCTATGTCAGTATCCTTTAATGGATAATAAACTTTTTTGAAGTTGAATTATTATGATACAAATCTTGCATATTTTATTATTGGTTTTGTGATATGTTTGACTATGGATGGGTTATATTTATAGCATTCAATGATCATGGATAAATTGTTGGAATTTTGTATGCTAGTTTTAATACGAATGATTTTGTTATGTTTAAACCTTTTCATATGAGGAATTTAACGGAATAATTATGTGATGGGTAGAGACCTCTAGAGTTCCTCTATGCATCGGTAGGTATCATGATACAACTAGGCATGGGATTGGCTGAGGCCTTTCCCAATTTAAAATATTGTTTTGGCTGATCCTAGATCATTTTTAGACGTCTTGGCCGAGGCCTTGACAAGATGTTTCATAATTTCCGGCATTATACATTCCCTCATTATGAAAATATTATTGATGGTTAATGTGGTTATTTGACTAGTAGAATAACCATGATTATGTTTTATTATGTCATTATTTACTCATCCCATTTTCCATATAGAAAGTGTTCATGTTTATTATTTATAGAGGCATGTGTTTTAAATTATTCATCATGCTTAATTGTTATGATACCTTCCACTGTATTTCATACCCTAACTGATCATTTGAGCACACCCCTTTGTTATGTTTTATTTTCCCAGGATTCGATGAGGTGTATTATAATTGAAAAGCAGGGTTATTCTGGAGGATTTATGGCATTCTCAATGTATCATTTAAGTAGTGTATTATTTTTCATGGTGTAATGTATTGTTCTTGTATGTAATCTATTTTCCAAGACTGCTAAACCGATTAGTCCTTCGGGGAATGATTTCTTGTAATAATTACAATGTTATATAATAAAGCAACGACTCTAGGTAACTGGTGTTGGGGTGTTACAGAAATGGTGTAGCTAAATCTGAAGAATCCATTTTTTTGTTCATCTAATAAGCATGTATATTCTACATGATGCTTGTGGGGTGATGTGAATGGGAACGAAAACCCATGTTGTTCAGTTGTTATTTTGGGGATCATAGGCCATGTGGGGCCTTATGATAGGGAATGGTTTGGTTCCGATACTTCACAGGATCTCAGAGATTCCTTTTGTTGTCTTGACATTACAAAAGAACCATGTGTGAATATTTAAATTACTACTTGGTTGTTTTTCCATCCTTTGATTGTGGATATGCATGTTAGTTTCCCAGTATTGAAGTTTATTTTTAAATGGAATCACATGAATAAAATAATAAGAATGGGTTTAATGGGGAATTGTTTTCAAGGAATGAATTGTTCTTTTATTATGGTTGTTGTGCTTCTCTCTGAATGAATAACGATGAGGGTGTTTTTGTATGTGACAGTTTCAGGACCCTTAGGTTGGGATGAGTGATTTCCTACCTAAGTGTATAAATTTTGTTATTAGGTTTCTCATTCACACCCCACTGATGTTGAGATCCTCGTGTCGAACAACCACATTTCATGGGGGTGGGTGATTTTCCTAACACAATTAGGAGTGGTTGGTCATTAGCTCCATTTATGCTCCATCTCCCATGTAGCCCAAGAGTCTATGGGTAGGCTGTGACAACCGATGATCCATTATAGCCCATTATTCTTCATGAAGAGTGGTTTCGGTGCTTGGAACAGATGTGTACTATAACGCCCCAAACTCAGTTACCCAGAGTTGTTGCATTATTTTAATACATTTTCATTATTATAAGGAATCAAGTCCTGAAGGACAGTACAGTTTAGCATTATTGGAAAATAGATTACATACATTAATATTACATTACACTTTATCACATATAGAAAAACATAAATAATTCTTTACGAAAGCCATTATTCCCTTAGCTTAACCCTACATATCAATTACAATACACTTCTTGGAATCCTAGGAAAAATAAATCATAGAAAGGGGTGAGCTGAAATGCTCAGTAAGGGTAAGAAATACAACGAAAGATAACATAAATATTAATCATGGTGAATAATTGAAACTAAATTCCTTTACCAATAATAAAATTTAATTATTTTATGGCAGGAATATGAACTGAGTAAATAATTCCATAATAAAACATAATAATGGGTATTCTACTAGTCGAATGACCACATTTAGCATAAATATTATTTTCATAATGAGACAATGTGTAATACCAATATTTAATTTCTATGTCATGGCCTCGTTTCAAGACCAAGAGGTTACCTAAAACCGGACCCCAACACAAAGATAATCTGTAACCAGACTCCATCCTAGAGAGCCTTTATAACCGGACTCCAACCCGGAGAGCCTCTCTTACAGGAATCCAACCCAGAAAGCCTCTGTAACCAGACTCCATCCTGGAGAGCCTCTATAACCGGACTTTTACTCGGAAGGTCTATTATAACTGGACCCCATTTTGGAGGGTTTAATTTTATTGGTCCACAACCGAGAACAGAGTAGTCTAATACCTCCATAATAAGAAATGGTTGAAATATAACATAAAAATTCGTATTAAAACTAGAAAATGAAATGTCAATACATTATCCATAAACTATGAATGGTATAAAAATAATACATCCATATTAAAACATATCACAAAATAGTCAATAAAATATAGAATATTTGTATCACAATAAATCAACTTCAAAAAAATTTAAAATCTATTAAAGGATGTTGACATGGATGAAAATTATCAGTAAATGCTTTGATAGAAAATCTCATAATTTATAATGGTTTTCATTTAAAATATATTTTTGAATTAATGTGTCCCATACCACATTGAAACACTTTCATATTATTATAATTTCAAAACATTCATGTCTATATAAATAAATCCTTAAAAACAATTTTGAAAACATGGACATTAATGAGAATTATTTAGAAGAAATAATATTTAAAACTTTTAAAATGATGATCTAGTTAAATAGTCCCTTAAAACGTTACATTTGAAAATATTTTTATGTAATATTGATGTGGATGATAAAGGGGTACCTATAGATTCTCAGTTAAAAAAACATCAGATAATGATGAGATTGTAGAATTAACCCTTACCTCATCGTAATCAATCGAGTTGTATGAAAAATAGTCAATAAAAACCTAATAAATCACATAATATCATTAATATAATGAGAATAATTATAATTCCTATCAAATGGCATAAAAATACACCACATGAAATAAAGAAGTTGTGAAAAATGAAAATCTCAAGGAATTAAAAGTGATATAAGAAACCCCTTACCTCATGTCCGACTTGACCAGTTCGTTCTTTAATATCCTGAATAAAAAACTGAAGTTAATTTATACTAGCATAAGAACATATTTCAAGTTTATTATTCCTTTTATATCACTTTTAACCATGTTATAAACATTATGTAATCATTTTAGTTAATAACGTTCGTTTTCTTGATATTTGGCACTTGAATCAAAAATGAAAAACTCATATTTATAAGTTGTTCACATGGTCAAAAGTTAATTATATGCAGAATGATTTAATTATTTAGATTTCAAATATATCATATATATCTAGTATATACATGTATTTATAAAAGGTCATTCCATTTTGGGGTATGAAATGAAATGCACCATTCATGGAGACGGTAAGTCGTACGTACGCATGAACACTACTTTCATTTATATTTCTTATTTTAATGGAATTAAAAAATAATGATACATAATTATATTATAATTCCATTATAATATCATATATAATATAATTAACTCCATCTTTTATACATCCCACATATGGTATTAACGAGTCATATCACTTTTAGTGGGCGGTAGTCCGCACTTCCTCAAATGAAATTATCACATTTACCTATAATGGATACCATTAAGGTATACAACAAAAGAAAAAATAAAAAATCATGAATAAAAAATAAAAATAATATATATCATATATACATATAGTTCTATCATAATGTCCACAATGAGAGGTGGTAGGGGTAATTGAAAAATCATTGTTTCGTGAGGTGTTAGTTTTCCATTCACAGAAACATTATGTTCGTCACACATTTGATAGAGGTGTGTTTAAGTGTAGTTTGAAACCATCTCATTAAAAAATCCTAGTATTTTGAGTATACTAGTGTTTTTACAAAATAAAGTAATAAAAAGATTTTAGGGGTTGGAGAAGTAAATTAAAAGAAAAGAAGTTAAGAGAAATTGTTATGTTTAATTTGCGCAACATCCTTTTTTTTTGAAACAAAAGGACCTCTTGAAGTTCCTTATACCTATCTAAAGGCTTCTAGGATGAGTAGAGGGATTTATGAAGCCTAATTTGGTAGAGTTTGAATGAGAAAAAGTCTTGAGAGGTGTGATGAATTGGTTAGAAGTGGTCTCCTTTTATAATGGAGATGAGAGGCTCTTTAGGAAAATGTGAAGATATTATTTTATTATATAATGATATTCGGTTTCTAAAATTCCAAAGATCATTAGGGTATAAGATAAGAAGACTCATGGCTGAAATAAAATAATCCAATAATAATTGGTCATGTTTTTTATATTATTTTAATATTTTTAATCTAATTTATTTAAATCATTTATTAATGAAGTCAATAGTGCATCATTATTGTGTCATAAATAATTTAATTTATTCGATGTCAAAAAATTATAAAAAAACAACCATGATGTAGGAAATCCTATTATATTTCTGAAGAATATTTATAGTTAAAAATTGTACTTATATAACACCATATAAAAATTAATTTCTAAAAGATTTTTCTATGTGTCAATTTTTTATTTACTTTAAAATAATTAATCTAAATTGACATTATCATTCAAAAGTGGCATTATGGTGTACCAAAATCGTCCAAATGATGCCCATGGTTGGCCATTTCTCATCAAATAAGGTTGGGACATGTGTTATTGAAATTTTGAATTATTACAATATTCATTATACCTAGAATTACCCAATTATCTTTAACCGTGGTAAATAAAAGTCAAAAGTTACTATTCACCAAAAATTATTTTCATCTTATTAGACAACATTTTTCTTACTAAGGTTAACCGTGTCTCTAAAATTTTTGAAATTCAACTCAGAGAAGTGGTAAAATTAAGTTTTATACAAATTCGTGAATACTCCGAAGAGGTGGGTAAAATACAGTCAAAAGTATAATAAAAAAAATTATATCTAAACTTATTATAAAATGAACACAATTATTTATTTTGATCATAAATATGTATAATTTATCATTTTTTACCTAAAATAAATATAAATAAAATAAATAATTATTTAAATAATAAGTCGGTTTAATCTAATAACTCTTTGTTTTTCACTATTCATCAAAAATTGACGTTTCTCAGAATAATACCGAAATTTAATCCAAATCTATATTTGATATTCCAAATTCAAAAATGGTGACTATTTTTTCAAAATTCAAACCATATAAGTTGCATTAATTAATTTAAATTCAGTTCCCATTGTCAAAACAAATAGCATGTTTTTAAGTAACAATATCTATCAAAATATTAACACTTGTTTATGTCCAGTTTCAAACTGAAATTAATAATAATGACCTAAATTGTATTAAATGATAAAATTATAATCTAATTATACATCAAAAACAATCAAATACTTAATTTAACACTATAAATTATGTTGATTTAAAAAGTTTTTTTTAATTAAAATTTAGTATTTTTCACTATTCACTAAAATATGAAAATTATTAGAAAAATACCAAAAATTTATCAAAACATAATTTTTACCTCCTGACTCTAAAGAAGAATTTTATTTTGTCAAATTGAATATATAAAATTTTAAAATACTTGTTTTAAAAATAGGTTCACCCTTAAAAGGGCGTAAAATTACATTTTTTTTAAAATACTTCCATTATCTAAAAAATTGAATTTTTTTAATATTATGTATAAGAAACACATAATATGGATGTTAATATAATATGGAGTATATAAAATTCAAAATATTTTTAATACTATTCAAAACCTCTTTTGAACAGCTAGATTGGTATGTCATGGTGCGTTTGAACTTGGTGTTGCGTGTAGTGCAAGATATTGATTTTCTTTGATGAAACAACGCACTTTGAAATCTTGGGCTATTAAATTATTCTCTAATAAAATAAATTGGATTCTCTCAATTTTAAATTGGTCTTCAAAAATAGAAGGTTGAAAATATAAAATACCATTGTGGGAAAACACACATCGTAAATTATGTTAATAAAATTTAGTCTTAATAAGTGGAAAAGGGGAATGAAAAATTCACCACCAAATTATGATCTCAATTAGGAGAACATTGGTGGAAATCAGAGACACATTATTTGAGGAAAAAGGTAAATATTTATAGTGAGTGATTGAGGTCATCAGTCACAAAAAAATTGTAGAATTGAGAGCCTCAAAGCCATCAATATATGACGATTTATAATATCATCATTTCAACAAAACATAAGGTATTAGGATAAAATATTTTTAGATTTAATATCCCTTACCTAAAGTTTATTAATCAATTTCTTTATATATTATGAGAAGAAAAAAATATATACTTTAAATGTAGAGTTCCATCCTTTAACTAATTTCTACCACAAACTCAAGTTTCATTCTAAAAGATAATAGAACATAAAAAATATATTCTATTTATCCTATTCATATAGGGTTCAAAAAAAAATGAATTTATAATTCACATATCAGACCCCTTAAAAAATTATCAACATTATACAATCCAGGGACTTCAGGGAGTCCATTGGTATATGATAAATCCCAATCGCACAATGGTTGAGGGTTTGATTCCTGCAGCATTGTCCTAGGCGATGGGTTGTCACACGGTCAGCTTGTTGTCCTTTTTTTAAATCAAAAAATAACCTTAACAATAGTATCTTAATCAATTTCAACCTTTATATTTATCCAAAAAAAATCTATCCAAAATCACAGTCCAAAATATATAAGAAATATAAACATAATGAAGGTCCTTTTTTCCACGTAATAACATGTGAACGCCTTCATCGTGTATTATTTAAAAACATGGTAACACCCTGAATTACCATAAAACCTTATTTATTACATTCATTCTCTACTATCCTTTATATAATAATTGATATATTCCTTATATCCAAAAATATTGAATATTCCAACAATGATGAAATAAACAAGCTATTAATCAGTTCCCATGATGTCAATAATATCTAATATAAATAATCCAAATCAACCATATCTTATTCCAATATCACTACAAAGGTATCATATCCATATTATAGTCTTTCTCTGAACCATATATTTTCCAAGAATATAACATAGAATTTAGTCACATTTCTTGGTTACACACAATGTCAAGTCCTTAATGTAATAGTACTGCATTAAAATCCTTATATACTCTATAATTCTTTTAACATGTACACAATTACTAAAATACTCAAATGACACAATAATTTATTAAAAACTTAAGAAATATAATCATTCATCTTCATATTCAATAGTATCATAACATTATTACTATCCAGTAACAACATTTGTGGTATACTCTGATGATCTAGACATTGATTTGTGTAGTGTCCCAAATCCATGTAGATGAAGCATTATACATTGAAATATTTTTTCTTACCATTAAAATCATGTAAATGGTGTCCATTTTCACCACTCTTATGAAAAACTCTCATTCCCTTCAAGCATTTTCTAATGTGATTCTTTCCAGAGTCATCACATATGGGAAAGTCTTTCTTTTCCCTCTTCCCTTTATCCATCATTCTCTCTTCCATCCTTTTATTCTCTTACTTCCCTTCAAAGACATAGTACTCAGAGAAGTCATTACTTATATTATTAACACATGATACTATTTATTTATATGTTGAGAATACATGAAAGATTATGTCTCTTATAAATTTATGATAAATACCATGAAATATATGATCCTTCTTACTATTTAGATCATACGTATTGATGGTGTTCACATTCCTTCTAGTGGGAGCCATTTATATACAATGGCATAAACTAGATTTTTTTCTAAATCAAAATACAAAATTCCAAACTTTTTTTAAAAAATTAACATAAATTGAACAATTTATGGACATAAAACATAATCATAAAAAGTGTTCTTTAAGGAATTATATAATCATAAACCCTTAATAATGATTTGTAATAAAATGGGAATTAGCCTATGCATATCCCTTGGGAGTGTCGTAACCAAGAATGCAGCAAGGCCCATTGTCATACACCATCAAGTCTAGATCAAAGTGGTGTTCTCGGGTTTTCCCCCATTGTACAATTGTGCCAGAGCCGCCTCTACCTACTCGCATCCAGAGATGGATATATTTGATTGGAAAACTTACAGAATCTCTACATTAGCAAAATTTTAGGAAGTTCTTCTATACTAATACTCAAAGTCTATCGTGAGGCTATGTGTTATAATAAAATTTTATCTGAATCATATTTCCAAGGATATTTCTAAACATCCTCTTATAACAACTGTAACACCCCGACCCCAGTTACCTAGAGTCGGTGCATTATTTTAATATATTTGCAGGATTACAGGGAATCAAGTCCCAAAGGAATGATCGGTATAGCAGTCTGGGAAAATATATTACATACATGAATTTTACATGACACATTATAACATAAAACAGATCATAAATAGTCATATATGAACGTCATTATTCCCTTAGCATAACCCTGTATATCAATCAAAATACACTTCTTGGAATCCTAGGAAAAATAAAACAAAGAAAGGGGCGAGCTCAAATGCTCAGTAAAGGTAAGAAATATATCAAAAGATAACCTAAATATTAATCATGGTGAATAATTGAAACCACATGCCTTTACCAATAATAAATATGAATACTTTTATGTTAGGAATATGAGCTGAGTAAATAATGTCACAATAAAAAATAATCATGGGTATTCAACAAGTCTAATGACCACATGAAACAAAAATTATTATTTTTATAAGGGGAGAATGTATAATGCCAAAGTTTAATTTCTGTATCACGACCTCATGCCAGGACCTAGGGGATTATTGTATCCAGACTCCAACCTGAAGAGCCTCTGTAACCAGCTTCCATCCCGGAGAGCCTCTGTAACCGGACTCCAACCCGGAGAGCCTCTCTAACTAGACTCCAACTCAGAGAGACTCTATAACCAGAATCCAACCCGGAGTGCATTTGTAACTGGACCCCATCCCAAAGGGCTTATTTTTACCAGTCCCCAACCCTGAACATATTGGTCTAAAAAATTCATCATAAGAAAAGGTTGAAATATAACATAAACATTTTTATTAAAACTAATAAACTAAATGTCAATAATTTATCTATAAACTATGAATTGTATAAAAATAAAACATCCACAATCAAACATATCAGAAAACATTCAATATAATATGGAACATTTTTATCATAATAAATCAACTTCAAAAAAGTTTAAAATACATTAAAGGTTGTTGACAATGATGAAAATGATCAGAAAAATGCTTTGAGAAAAATTCACAAAATTTATAAAGGTAATCATTTAATATTTATTTTTGAATAATTGTGTCCCATATCATTTTGAATCTGTTTAAAATAATTAACATTTCAAAACATTCATGTCTATATAAATAAATCATTAAAATCTATTTTGAAAACACTGTAATTATTGAGAATGATTTAGAAGAAAATATATTTAAATAATTTAAAATTATGATCTAGTAAAAAATTCCCTTGAAAAATTCATTTTGAAAATATTATTATGAAACATGGATATGGATTATAAAGAGGTCCCAATAGATACTTAGGTAAAAACAATCTCGGATAGTGAAGATATTATAGAATTAACCTTTACCTCATCGTAATATATCGAGTAGTATGAACAATGGTCAATAAAAACCAAATGAATCACATAATATCATATATATATATATATATATATAATTACAATCATGATAACATATATCAAATGGAAATACACAATACACCATATGAAATAAATAAGTGGTGAACAATGGAAATCTCACATAAATAAAAGTGAGCTAAGATACCCCTTACCTCGTGTCCAACATGATCGGTTCATTCTTTAATATCCTGAATAATAAACTAATGTTAATTTATACTTTCATAAGAACATTTTTCAAGTTTATTATTCCTTTTATATCACTTATAACCTTGTTATAAACATTATGTAATCATTTATGTTAATAACATTTGTTTTGTCGATATTTGGTAATTGAGTCAAAAATGAACAAGTTATAGTTAGAAGTTGTTCACATGGTCAAAATTTTATTATATCCAGAATGATATTCATGGTTTAGATATCATATATATCATATATAACCAGTATATACATGTATTTATAATAGTACATGCCATTTTGGGGTAAGAAATGTAATGCACCGTTTATGGAGACGGTAAGACGTACGTACACATAAATGCTACATTCATTTATATTTCTTAATTTAACGGAATTAAAACATAATTATACATATCTATATCATATTTCTAGTATAATAAGATATATAATATCATTAAATCCATCCTTTATATGCCCCATATATTCTATTAACGAGTCATATCACATTGAGGGGGTCGTAGTCTGCACTTCCTCAAATGAAATTATCACGTTTACCTATAAAGGTAACCATTAAAGTATGAGATAAAATAAAAATAAATAATCATGAAGAAAAAATAGACATAATATATATCATATATAAATACATTTCCATCATAATGGCCACCATGATAGGCTTTAGGAGGTAATTGAACAATTGTCATTCCGTGAGGCATTCGTTTTCCATCCACAGAAACATTATGTTCTTCACCCATTAGATGAATGTATGCATAAGTGTAGTTTTAATAATTCTCATAAAAAAATTATATTATATTGAGGATACTAGTGTTTTTATAAATTAAAGGAATAAAAATATTTTAGGGGCTGGAGAAGTAAAATAATAGAAAATAATTCAAGAGAGACTGTTACCTTTAATTTGGGTAACTTACTTTGGTTTGAACCAAATAGACATCTTGAATTGAATTTGTCGTATATTTATGCTTGTAGGAGTAGGATAGGGATGTAAGGAGGTTAATTTGGCAGTTTTTGGACGATCAAAAATGCTTTAGAGGTTTGATAAATCGGTTATAAGTGGACACCTTTTATAACGGGGAGGAGGGGCTCTTTACAAAAGTGTGAAATTATTATTTAATTATATAATGATATTTGGTTTCTAAAGGTCAAAATAACATTAGGATAGAATATAAGATGACTCATGGCCTATTTAAAATCATTCAATAAGAATTGGTCATGTTTTTTATATTATTTTATTATATATAATCTAATTTATTAAATTCATTTATTAATGAGGTAAATACTGCATTATTATTGTGTCATAAATAATTTAATTTATTCGATGTATAAAAATTATAAAAAAATACCATGATGAAGGAAATATTTTTATCTTTCAAATGAATATTTATAGTTTAAATCATTACTTAAATAACCCCATATAAAAATTAATTACTATTTTTTTGTGTCAATTTTGCCTTTACATTAAATTAATTAATCTAAACTGTCATTATCATTCATAAGTTCCTCAATGGGGTCGAAAAACCGACCCAAAGATGTCCATGGTCGTCCATTACTCATAAAATATGATTAAGACATGTGTTGAGGTAATTTTTAATTATTACAATATACTTTTACCTTGAATTACCTTATTTTCCATTAACCGTGGTAAATAAAAGTCCAAAATTTCTAATCACGAAAAATAATTTTCATTTTATTAAACCAAATTTTAATTACTGAGGTTAAAATTGTTTCTTGGATTTTTTATTTTCAACTCACAGATGTGGTAAAATTATATTTATGCAAATTTGCAAATACTTCTAGGAGATGGGTAAAAGACGGTAAAAAGATCAATAAATTTTTATGTATCTGAACATATTTTAAAATTGCTCCAATGAATTATTTTGAACATATAGAGGTATTATGTATCTATTTTGACCTAAAATAAATTTATATAAAATAAATAATTATTTAAATAAATAGTGGGTTTTAACCAATAACTCAGTGTTTTTCACTATTCATTAAAAATTGATGTCTCTCAGAAAAATACTAAAAAATCATCCTAAGATATATTTGATATTCCAAATTAAAGAATGCATCTATTTTACCAAATTCAAAACATATATGTTGAATTAATTAATTTTAAATTAATTCACGCCGTCAAAACAAATAGTGTGTTTTTAAGTAACAACATCTATCAAACGATTGACACTTGTTTATGACAAATTTCAAAGTGAAATTATTTATAATTACATAAAATGTATTAAAATAAAAAAATATAATCTAATTGTACTTAAAAAGTAATCAAATTAATTATTTAACACTATAAAATATTTAGATTAAAAAATTAGTTTTTAAGTAAAATTTAGTATTTTTCATTATCCACCAAAATATGAATGTTATCAGAAAATAAAATTGTCAGAAATAAATTTTTATCAACCTAATCTAATGAAGAAGTTCATTTTATCAAATTTAATATATGAAAGTGTCAAAATATTGTATTTAAAAAGGGTTCTCCCTCAAAAGGCTGTAAAATTGCATTTTCTGGAAAAATATTCCTTTATCTAAAAAATTGAATATGTTCTTATATTATGTCTAAGAAACACAGAATATGGATGTTATAATTATATATAGTTTGTAAAACTGAAAATACAGTTAATACTATTCATAACTTCTTTTTCTCAGCTAGAATGGTATGTCGTGGTGCGATTGAACTCGATGTTGAGTGTAGTCTAGTTATTGATTTACTTTGAATAAATAACGTACTATAAAATATTGGGGTGTTTCATGTACGGGCAAGGATGTTTACCATGTGTCTTCAAGATGAGGCAAAACTGTCTTATGGTGTGACTGTGGTAGTTTTTCCCAAGGTGTTTATGGGCGTATTTAATAATGGTTGTGGTGGCCCATGTTTTTATAGGAGTGATGCATTGTTGTGGTGGATCAGGTGTCTATGGGAAGAATACATGTTTGTGGAAGCCCATAAGGTTGTTTTTGGGATGTATGTTTACTACTGTGAAAATTGAGGGGGGAGGACTGATGCGTAGGATGTCTTTAATAACCAAAGGGAAAGTGTTGTGGGGCACCCAAACATCAATGTTCTATTACTATTATTTTACCTAACTTGCATTATTTGGGGTGTGTGCTTTGCTGAGGTTGGGTGGGTAGTTTCCTTGCTAGGTGCTTTGGTTATCTCCTTTTTATCGATGGGAATTAAAATGTATCCCCACTAAAGAATGAGAGATTTTTTTATCTAATTAGTATACTTGTATACTCAACCTATGTATATAAGACTGCTTTCAGGTTTCTAAGAGGACATTGGGGAATGTACGAGACAATACTTTCTCAGACATTGAGACAGTTTTCGTTACTGTTTTATTTCTTTTGGTACATTCCCTTTGATGTTTTTTATGTAATTTAATGGGTTTATCTTTGAACACATGTTTGGGAATGGGTTTTGGCCTTACATTTAAGTTTATTTTTATAGATTCATTGGTTTCTAAAATAGTATATCTTGATCATATTAAATAAAAATAGTTATGCCTTTATATTTTGTTTGATTCTATACCCCTGGTTCGAGTCTCCACTTTGGGGCCTAATGATGGCTTGACTCGGGGTCATTATATTTCCTTTAACATGAGGAAGGAAGGGTCTAGCAGTCTTTTGTCCCATCCCTCTTCTTGGTAAATGTAGGTTTTGACAAGACCCCTCATATAGAAAATACTAATGAGACACTTATGACTGGAATACAGTAGAAACCATTAACACATAAGGTAGTTTCTCCAAATATTTAATGCAAAGACTACCAATGCAAACTCAATATTTTGGGTTGAATTGTTTTTCTCATGTGGTCTCAAATGAAATGGACCATTGGAAATCATTGCTTACATCTGCCTCAGATCCAAATATAGAATTGTACCTGATGCATCATAGAACATTTTGTTATAAAAACCCCCCAATGAAAATAAAAAAATGGATCACTTCTGAAACTCTATCTCAACTACTGAATATCCTACTATCACCTTTCTGTCCACATGAATTGATTCTCCTTTTAGGCCAAAGATATCCTGGGTGATGATATCCTAGAGAAATTAGTTAAGAATATTTTGCAATAGACTACCATCCTAATTAATATACAAAAATCCATACACTATTAGGTTGATATCAATATAGAACTTCTTTGACATTGGGTAGGTCCACGACCACTCCATCTAATGAGATAATTTATCCCAAAAGGTGTACCGACTAAATCCAGAACTGACACATCAAGAGATTACTGTAATGTTTGTTCTCTCTATTTATGTCTAGAACTATCCGCAAATATCCGACATTATCATCCATAGATTATGAGTACACAAGTATATCATCGATGAAGAGTACAATAAACATATTTTAAAAATGTTGGAATATACTGTTCATGAATTTTAGGGACACAATTTGGGTATTCCACATGCCAAATGATATCACCATGTACTCATATTGACTTTATTTTCATCTAAATGTCATATTCAGTATATACTTGTCATGTACTCACAATTGGTGATATCCTGACACATGTTCACCCTTCAAAAACAATGACACCCCTCTCCACTGATCAAATATGTCATTTATCCATGGCAGTTGATACTTGTTCTTCATGATCACCTGGTTCTTGTGATGGTAATACACACCATAAATCAATCCACCATCACCCATATTAATGATCAACGCTGGTGCTTCCCATGGTGAAAAACTATTTTTAATAAATCTCATCCACTTTAAGTCCTTATACTTCACCCTCAACCCATAAATCATAATGAGATATATTCGGTAGGTTGTCATAGATATCAATGTCGTCTTAGGGTCAAGATAGATGTATAATTCTATCTCTCGGTATAGAGTGTAATGACATAAGAATAACATACATGGATATTTCATATTTTTAAATTAATATTAATTATATCAAAAAAAAACATTCCCTTTGACCTAGATAGTTTAGTGTATTAGGAATCTTGGAAAAAAAACTTATACTCGATTGAATGATCTCCAATGATTCCATAAGGATCATTTCGTTTAAGATTCCTACTTAAAACGTTATTTATTACATTGGGAAATGAAACTCATACAAATGGTGAGATGGAATGATGAGTAAGGGTAAAAAAAATAAAAAATCAAAATTACATAAACAAAAAAATTTGAAATCATATATTTTGTATAAAATATCATGATATCATGTCATTGAAAAAATCATAGAAGTACATAAATGAAAATAAAAAACATATTACCTAATTGAATAACATAAGACTTGAAATTTTGGCATGAACATAGGTATAAAAAATCATATCCTTATTAGTTTAGGCTCATCTAAAATTCAATTTTAGTGGACAATATCCATTATAGATCTCGATTAACTCCTCATTATACCCGAAATTACTGAACTGGGTTTATTTCATGTTCCATCCTATATTACAAAACCGTGATCATTTCCCATTGCATTTATTTTATTTTTATGAGATATTAATTTTTACCCAATGAATTGGATGAATATATATGACCCACACATCACATAATGAAAACCAAACATATGTGTACCAAAGGAACATAAATCAATCATTATAGACAATTCCTTGAAATGAAATTGGTTTCATAATCATTATTCAATCATATCATAACCCATGGAAAAGAAATGGGTTTCATAGTTATCAGTTAATAATAAACATAAGCCAACCATATGAATAATAAAGATAACGTCCCCAAAAAATACCCCTATTGAAACATAAATAACATCAAATATTTTTATCATAGATGGAAAATGATTTCTTGATATAACTAGAAGATAATTCATGAAGAAAAATAACCTTTATACTTTGAAAATATTTAATTTTCTTAAATTTCAATGACATTTTAAAAGATAAATTTTTAACTGAAAATAACCTTGTATGATTATAATTTAATATTGAAATTATTATAGTTGCATGATTGTGGAAAATTATATTCATGTTGTATTTGAAAAAAAAAATTCTTTTCATATTTTTTTCATGAAAATTCTCAATGTACCTCAATTAGAAAATAAAAAAAAGTTTCCTTTCAATAATTGTATTAAAAAAATATAAAAATGAAAAATAGAATTTAATCATCTATATACAAATTTTTTAAAAAATATGATTCATTTTTCTAAAACATGGACATGGAAGAAAATTATTCCCTAATATAGACATAAAATGAGACCATCTCAAATATTAATGAGATAGTAAAATAAATAATCACTCCTTTATAATAAGTAGGATTGTACACCCCAGGAAATAAAGAACAGTTTATGTATATGGAAATACAATAATATTCCAGATAATAATAATAAAAGATATTCATTGGTATTACATAAACCAAGTATAATATACAAGTACTTCATAAAGAATGTGTCTTCTAAAAACAATAGTGATACATAAATCACTTGGCCTATGTATTGACTTCATTCTTATAGGTTTAAACATCCAGTATAGAAAATATTTGTTCCTTAGAAATATTATAAAGAACCATGTTCATATATATAATAAAATATATAATTCAAATATGAATTTATAAAACTATTAAATTTAAAATTTTATATTATGGTTAGATTTCAAGTATTAACTACTTTTTTCAGTTCTTGTTTCGACATGTTATCTTTATTATTATTCCATAGCTAATCATTTAATAATATCTTGAATGAAATTCATTATATAAGTAACATATAAATATTTAGTATATATATATATTCATAGTGATTAATAAAAATTAGTGATATGAAATAAATTCCACTGTTCATGGATATAGTATTGATTACATACACATGGACGTTATTTTATTTTCTTTTCATATTAAATGAATGAAAACTATATGATATATTATCATTAAAAAGTTATTTTTATTTTATATAAATCATATATATTACTAATATTTATCTTTACTACATTCCTTTTGAAATATATATGAGAAAATAATCACATGTTATTGTTAAGATTGCAGGCCATACGTACGCACTAGCGATGTTGCCATTTTCCAATAGATTATATGATAAAAAAGATAGATAAGATTTTATCATTCCATAATAATAATTTTATCATTTATATAAAATATAGATATTAAACCCATCATAATAATGTCTCATTAAATATGGTTTTTGAAATTAATTGTATCGCTACATAGAGATAGTATGCCATTCATACACATGAGAGATACTTTCATTTCTTGTTCGATGGGAAAGGGGTTGTATACAGGTATGCTCATAATCATAATAACTTTTATAAATATTTATGACGATAATGATATTATTTTATGACATCTATAATATATTTGTAGGAGGAATAGAATTGTAGAAAAAGAGAGTGATCAGTTAGAGAAATTACTTCTTCTTTAAAACAGCTCTGTTAGATCTCCATGAAATGAATAATGACTCGGTATTTTGGGAAGACCATAACATATATAAAATAGATAATTTTTTTTGATTTGAAATTTATATGGTATCGTTTATCATTAAATCTCAATGGTATGTGATGAAGATAGGGAGGATGTTCCCTTTTATAATTGGGGTGACTGACACTTTTGGAATTTCAAAAACTTTTAGTTAATAATAAATTATATATAAATCCAAATACCTCCAAAAATGAATTTATAAAAATTTAATTTTATATAATTTTGTAATATCATCAAATAATAGAATTTAGACATGCTTTGGTATTGTTTTATACCTTATCATTTTGATTAACCCTTTGTTAATCTATTTAGATTTTAACTATGGTAATAACATTTTCAATATTAATTTTTTTTTATTTTACATAAGTGATGTAAATTAAATAATAAATTTAAAATGTATCATATTTTATATCATATTATTTCTATGTTTAAATATGTCTTATTTTTTTTACAAAATAAGAATATTTTTTTTGAAATAATTTATTTTGTGTCAATTTTAACATTATTCATTACATCAACATCTAAAAATTTCAAGATAACATGATCACATCAAAGAAAAGAATTTATTATATCTCTATGAGGGGAATTTAATGTATAAAATTAATTTATCACATTAATTAACTAATATTATAATTATTTTTATATATTTAATAACATTTATTTGAATGTTCCATTAATAAAATAATTACTACATCTATGTTGTGTAATTATTTAATATACATATTTGTTCACTATATATTAAAAATAAAATATCTTCTCGAATATAAATACTTAGTATTCTATAATAATATTTTTAGTTGAATATATTTATTTTGAATCCCTATACAAAAAAATATATACTACTCAAAATATAAATGTCTCATCTTTAATTATTTTTAAATAACCAATTATAAATACAATATTTTAATCTCAGTTACCCAAAAAGTCAAAAATAAATTTATATCATGAAAATATGTTTATTATTTTAAAGGTTTACTATTATATTCATTCATAACACAACTATTTCCCCTTTTTCAAACATGTGGTATATTAAAGGCAATAAAAGTCACATTTTGGGACATTCACTGAATAAAATATAATATATGTCCTTTTGATGGTAAAGTGACCAATAAATAACTTAATTCCTATCCATATAAAATAAGGTTCATGTTTTATGCATCCAATAGATTTTTTTCATGTGTTCTGGTCATTTTATAGTCATTTTATTTTTATTTTTAACCTAAATCAATCAATTTACTCTTAACTATGGTAGTAATATTTAACAAGGTTACAATTTATATTGGATAAAAAGAAAATTGATATATTCAATAAATTATAAAAATTAAAATAAAAAACATCCATCCACTTTTCAAAATTAAATACATAGTAGTTTTAAAATTTTTTGTAATATAAAACTGTTAAAGCAACATGATAAACTGTTTTTGAAAATATTCTATTTTGAAACATAAAATGATTTAATAAAAAATCATCTATACAATCGTTTTAAAAAACCATAATTATATTATATAAAAAATGAAATAATTAAAATTCCAAACTACAAAAAATTATAATTTTACCAGTTAAATACTTGAAAATAAAATACATATTTCCATAAAAATCAATATTTTCACTATTCATAAAATATGAAAGTAATATGAAAAATATCAAAAATTAAAAGAAATTAAATTTTTATATTATCAATTAACACAATAATTTATATTTTTTGAATAAAAGTTTTAAAAATGTTAAAAATAATATTTAAAATAATTGGGCCATCAAAAGGTGAAAAATTGATTTATAAAAATCAGTATTAATCATAAAAATAGGATTTCTTATTATATAATTTCTTGAAAACACATAGGATGAATGTAAAACCTTATCCTGAATATTTTATATATATTTCTTTACTATAATCCAAAAAGTGTTATTTTTTCATTTATATAAAACACACTTCTACGCAATAGTAGATTTTAAGAAATATATTTCCTCTTAATTTTAAAAAATACATTCATAATTAAGTTAATACTGTTTATAAACCATATTATATTTCCTAGGATATAGATTTCATATTTAAAAATTTACACTAAAAAATGATATTTCTTAGAAACATAATGTGTCATGTAACAAAACCTATGATGCTGTTGCGTGTATCACAAGATTAACATCATATAGCATGCAGTGAAAATTTTTAAATAAATAATTCTATTTAAAATAAATTTTCATAAAAATATCTTCGTGTAACATTATACCCTACATTAAATTTATTTTTCAATTAAAAATTTTCATTATAATAATATTGAATGAGGATACTTATTACTCAATATATCCTCAAGTTACTGTGAAACATCTTCAAACTTGTTCTTTTTTTCAAAAAACACAAACTTGGTTAGTGGTATTATTTTGTAGAACATTATATCTATGATCCAAATTTATTATTGATTTCTATTCATAAGAAAGATCTTGCACCTGTAGTAGGACCTCTGAGTTTAGTATATGTGAAAGATCAAGTGTGTACTCCCCCAGAAGTGATATATAGAACATATCATTAAATTGAGAGAGATTTGGTGGAAGAGATAACAATTATGATACTATACCATAGTTATCAATAATTTAAAAATGTAATTTTATAAAACAAAATTAAATTTTCAAATCTTGAAACAAAGGTGAATGTTTGATAATTAACTTATAAAAAATTGACATTGTTAAAATTTCCAATAACCCGTGATCTTAAATACATGTACTGTAAAAGGTGATGTTAACCATATAACTATGATTAAAAAATTGTGAAAACATGTACATGTAAGAGAATTGAAATGTTCATGTTCTGATGGAGAGTGATAAAGTACATTATCATTATAAATTTAATCATCACATAACGAGATATCTGTGATGATCTAAGGGAATATTTGATTCATAAAAAATGAAGGTTCTAGGATTATTTTCTTATTAGAATATAATTTTACTAAAGTTGATGAATTTTCTAAAAATGATATACTTTCATGATTTCACAAAATATGGTAAGAATGATCTCATCCATTGATTGTTCCTTGATCAATTTATGCTTAATAAACTAATCCATGAAATGAGATAGAAATTGTAAATGTCGAAGAACAAGTGTATCATATAATCTATAATGAGAGGATAAGTTTTTACTTTTGTCTATAATTATCATCCTGAAAAAAGGCCAGAACATGTTCTATAAATCCACATATGGAGATAGAATAATTTAATATCAAAAAACTCATCCAAACATCGAAGTATAGAATATCATAAATAGTTACCTTTATGATCCTTCAAAATGAATAAAATTCAAAATTTTCGAAATATGGTAACTAACATTCAAAAATAAACGTATCATTATCCATCCAAAAAACATTATGTATCTCTTAATTATCACACAACAAATATTTTAATACCATTATCATGTATTTCTTCAAACATGATAATAAATTTAATTAATGTTAAACCATATTAAATTCACAATTTATTCTTCATTCCTTATATAATATCATTCAATATACCAAAACATTTTCATTGTATGTTTGGTTTCTAACATGTACTGATAGACTATGTGATTTCATTATTTCATAATCTATGTAATTTTTTACAAGAAATTTTAGTGAAGGATGAAAAATAATGTATTGAATGGGATTTTTCATTAAAATTGAAACATTGAATTACCAACTTTAGAGAAGAGGATATGAATTCCCTAATTAACATCATTCACTACCTCTATTATGAATACATAAGCATTCCATTTTTATTTTTTCCTCATTAGGTTTTGTGTCTTACCATCTATATTATATAACTCCCTGAATCCACACTTCCAAACTATGTTTTAAAAATAATGAATATATTTT
This sequence comes from Viscum album, assembly GCA_963277665.1. Lineage (NCBI taxonomy): Eukaryota > Viridiplantae > Streptophyta > Magnoliopsida > Santalales > Viscaceae > Viscum > Viscum album. The sequence goes on from OY728132.1 coordinate 473,473,554, forward strand.
ATTAATGAAATATTAACAAAAATACACAGAACAATTTTTATATTGAAGGAAATTTTACAGGTTTACGTTCCTGAGAATATGAAAAATTTTAGAACAAAACCAAACTTTAAAGTAAATTATTAAATAAAAGGAAATATTTTTCATGGTCTAACTCTTTATTTTAATAATACATCAACGAATGCTATTCTAAACCTATAGAAAAAAATTTAAAACAAGGGTTGAGAATTTAATATTCCTTGTATGGAGTTTTAAAATCTATGATAAATCTTTATAAAATATTTTTTTGAAAATTATTTAGAGAATACATTTACATATACCTTTTGAAAACAATATTTGAAATTACTGATACCTTAACTATTCTATATCACTATAGAAAATTGTTATGTTCAAAATTGCTTAAATAATATTCTATTGTTTGTTGAAAAGTACTAATAAAGGTATAGAAAATAAATAAAATGGGGCCACATGATACATGGTAGGATTTAGGGGCCCACAAATATTCTTTAGGGATGGGCTCATTCCTCACTCAATGTCACATTTACCATGTTCAAGTGATGATTCTCATAAAAATATTTTGATTTTTCCTTATATATAAAAGTATTCCACTAGTGTTTTTATTTCAAAACATGAGAGATAATTAAAAACACAAACAAATGTATTTATATGTAAATTTATAAATTAAAAACATCACAGAAATTAACATGGTAGAATTGGAATAAAAAAATATCTTATACTTGACTTTACATATTCATAAGGATGGTTAATTATAATTCATGGACATAAAAATTTCATTCATAACCTCATAAGAATCTATTTACAATAGTTTTTCTGATAAATAAAAATTTAATTCAATTATTATTCATATATAAATATTCGTATATATAAATATTCATATATTAATGAAAGATGTTCCATGAAAATTCATCTATATATGGACATAATGATGATTTGTGTATGACATACATGTAAATCAATCATTTAAATGGATAAGATTCCATAATTAATCAATTTAAATATATTTTGAATGAATAATTAAAAAATAATTATTTTTATAATTCACATAAAAAAATATGGATATCAATTAATTATATAAACTCCATTATATATATATATATCATTGAATCATACATAAATAAATAATAATGATTGATTAATAATAATCCCTTATGTTATAAATTAAAAACCATCAATTACATAGGAATTATTAAAAGAGAAATATAGGTTGGTATATAATTTCATTAATACACACACACACACACACATATATATATATATATGTGAATATATATATATCTAGATAAAATCAATCATAAATGTAAATTGAACTCTTATAAAATAAGATTGAACATAAATGTAAAAACATAAATATTTATTAGATTAAACAATATTTCCCATAATAATTCAGAAATAATCCATAACTACGTCTTGAAAACCCATTCACATCACCCATATAGAAATAAAATTTTAGGTAAATAATGGTTTGAAAATAAATAATTTTCCCTTACATGAATTGTTAGAACAGAATATAAGAACATCTATTTGCAGCATACACACACTCTCTGGGATTAGAAATGCAGTTCCAAAATAGAAAATCACCCACCAGGTTTAATAGTATTTATATCGATATCCCTTTTTGTTTCCATGGTGAAAAAATAATTGGCTAAATATAATTATATGGATGAGATTATCAAATGTATCAAATAATTTTCATGTGTAAGCTTGCAATACAAGCCCCAAATATAAAATAAAGAAAAAAAATATGTATATTGATACATTTACTATTATCCCACGAAAATTAGGAAACAATATTGTATGTGACAACATATAATAACCACTATAGATAAAATCAATTCCCAAAACAAAGAAAAATATATATAAAATATTGATAACATAAATATCTAGAACATATATATATGGAAAATCATAATAATAAAATTTGTAAATAATGTGTCAATAATTATACAAAAATTACAATTAGAAAAATGAATATCTTGACTCAGTGGTGTAAAAAAATTATAATCATGAGAGTAAATTTAACAAGATGAAGTTGAGGTGACGAACTGAGATTTACAACAGATTCAATTAAATACTCTTTCCTGGCCTAGATCTGAAGACTAAGGTAAAATCATAGATCATCATAGATCGTAATCATTTCATGAATCAAACTAAACCAAAGGAATTTAATTATGACCTTATCATAATTCATGATCTTTGATTGGCCTCAAAAATATATATATACCTTCCCAAATCCCAGAATTCAAGTGATCTCCCACACAAGAGCTATCACGACTAGTCTTGACTATGTGCATACCCTCTTCTATGGCCGGTCTTCATCTCAGATGTATGAACATTGGAGACTACACCCCACTGCATGAGTAACATGATTGTGACTCCCATAGGACTACAGCATCACCCACTGCTCTCACGATTCCCTAACTCCGAAACCCCTATGATAATTTCCCCTAACAGAAAAAATAATTATTTCATTATATTACCTATTTAAACATTTTTTAAAACATATGTATTTCAAATATAAATTTACTATATCATATGTGTAATAGGTGTATAAATATATATTTTTTTGTTAAATTTTATAACAGTATACTTTTTATAAAAATAATCTAATCAAATTTAATAATTTAAACTAATAATTATAATTATGTATATATATATATATAATCTTACAATATATATATATATAAGTATATAAATCAAAATATATAAAAAAATTATTTATATTCAACAAGAAGTATTCATTATTTAAAATGAACTAATTATTAATCTATATATAAATATAATCAACATAATTAAAATAGTCAAAATAAATATTTATATTTAGAAATTTATTCATTTAAAATATTTTAAAAGATAAATTTTTGATAAAAATAGGTCACTATATATTGTATTATTTTTAAAAAATAATTATATTTATATCAATTTTGAAAAAAACTAAAAACTATAAATAATATGTATGGTTAATTATTTTAATTAAAACAATTAATTTCAATTCCTATTCCTAAAGAAAATTATCGTAAAATATTATAAGATTGATTTAATTATAAATTAATCTATGTAATAAAGTATTTTTTTAATAAAACATTGTTATGAATTTTTGGGATGTTACACATTAGTCCTTGGATTATGGAACTTGTTAGTGTAATGCCAAAACTCTTTAAAATTGAAACAGTAAATTTTTTGAGCGACACTTTTTAAGTCATTCGTTTTACTCCCATTACCTTGAGAGTAAAATGATCGAAGAACTTATCTCCCATAATTAAATCATTTACCAACACCCTTAAGATAATTTAATAATTTTTATCTTCCACACATTGATCATAAATAAAATATTACCTCCTTGTCTCCATAGTTTTTAGAGTTTCATTTGAATTATATCTCTATTTTCATATAATAATCACAAAAAAGATTCAAAAAATTAATATACCTTTTTAAAAAAAATAAAGAGATGATACATAATAGAAAACATATTATTGGACTCATACTAATACATGGAGTGAATTTTATCTCGTTTTCACGTGTTATTGACAATGTTCCACCACTGATTTGCTTCACGTTACAAGCGATAAGTGCCCCTAATTACTTTTTTACATTATGAACATTTGAGAATGAAAAATATTTTTTAAATGGTACATATCCTTTTCTCATATACTATAAGATTATTCACTACATAAATAAAGGTTTATTTTTCCGTAATAAGTATATGAGAAAACATTTTTCCCTCATTTGGTCATTTTGAAGATCAATATGATTCATGGTTTAATATGGTTTTCTGGTCATAAATATAATGTTATTCATTACATCTTCCATAACATTACATTTCTCAGGAGGGCCACCATTCATTCTCTTTTTTATTCCTCATTAACATGTTCCTTTGCATTCTATCCATTTCTTAAAACCAAAATAACAACACTAGATTCACTAATAATAGTGGGAAAAAATATTATTAGGAAATTACATATAAATTTTCAATCTATGACAGCATAGGTTTATTCACATTTTTTTCATGACTATTTCAAAAACTCTAGGATTGTATCCTATACCAATAACCATCTTTATATATATCCATAGAAATATAATTAGAAATATTTCAATGGATCTCACTTATTTTTTCCCCATACTAGTTTCAATGGTTGACTAATCCTTCTCTCTGATATCGACTATAATGAATTAGGATTAACATAAATGGATATTAGATATTTTTATAAGATTATTTGTTTTATTACACAAACCCAAACCCATGGACCATAATATTTTACTCCCTTTGTTTAAAGGGAAGTTAAAATTCTTGTATAGTGAACCAAAATTAATTTTTTTCTATAAATAGCTTTCCCTTTATTATTACAACATATAACAGTTATTTATAACCTATAGAAAAGAAATATGTTAAATGGGAGAGCTCAAATGCATAGTAAGGGTAATAATAATTGTAAATAATAAATAAATAAAAAAACATTTTAAAATAAAATATTGTATATCAATGATCATTATATCATATCCTCGAATAAATTATAGAATTTAATGAATGAAGATAAAAAACATATTCTATGAGATAATAACATAAGACATGAAATTTTGTAATACACGTAGGAATAAAAACTCACACCCATATTAGTCAAGGATCATTTACAAGATCATTATAATGGAAAAAGTACATTAAAAAATAATGTTCCCTCCACATTGTAGACATATATTACTAATTAGGGTTTTCTTCTCATTATGGACATATATTGCTGACCTACGATAATTTCCTATTCCATTCATGTCTATGTAATGAGATATAAATCATTACCCAATACATTGAAGTGATAAATATAACCCAATCATCACATAATTAATCCTACGAATAAGTGTTATAGAATAATATAAACCATTTATCATATCAGAACCCATAAAATAAAATAGGTTCCATAAGAACCATTTAATCATAACATATCCCATGGGAAAGAAATGAGATTCATATTTATCATTCCAACATTAAATTTAAAAAATGATACTAATAATAAGGATAATATATTTTAATAATACCCCAATTAAAACATAAATTAAATCATGTTTTTTTTGTTGAGGGAGAATAATTGTGTGATATAACATGAAAAAAATTCTTCAGCAAAATATCATTTCTTCTTTGAAAATATTTTATTTTCATAAAATTCCATGAAATAAAAAAACTTATTTAGACATAATAATGTATGATTAGGAATTAATATTCTAATTATTTTGATATCATGATGCTTGAAATTATTTTTCATTCTGTATATGTTAAAAGAAAATTACATTCGCACGTTTTATAAAAAAGTCACAAATAACCTCCTTTAAAAACTGAGAAAAACATTACTTTCAAATAGTATAGTAAAAATGTCAAAAATTGGTAAAATTTACATTAAAAAATCATTAGCTAATAGAATAATTTTTTTGGGAAACAAATTTAGAATACATGGACATTGAAGATAATCATTTCTCAATTAAGGCTTAAAATGGAATAGTCACAAATATAGATGAGGTCCTAAAATAAATAATCAACACAATATAATCTCTAGAATAGTATGCCCCATGAAATAAAGAAACTTTTATTGGTATTAAAATACCCTAATATTCATGATATGATTTATAAAATATTTTCATGTGTGCTATATTCACAAGTTAGAAGAATTACGTACATTAAGGCATGTGTCCCATACAAATAAATGTGAGATAAAAATACGTTACCTTAAGTATTAAATTCGTTCATATAGGATCAAATATTTGGTATAATAAATATATGTTTATTATAAATCTAAAAATGAAACTTATTCACATATATATATATATATATTAATATACATGATTTAATTCTGACTTAATATTACTGTCTTATTGTCAAGTTAATATTAATATTAAATTTCGGGTAATAACCAATTTTCTTTTCATTCATGTTTTGACTTTTTATCCTTGGTCCTATTAAATATATCATGATTTAATGATATATAGAATTATATTATTGATAGAAATATCATATATATATATATATTCATAATATATTCATTCATGGGGATTCATGAAATATAGATATTGAAATTAAAATACACCATTGACGGAGATGGGAGACTATACGTACACATGAACAGTGTTTTTATTTTGATAACATGATAAGAGAAATAAAATAATATGATATATTATAATTACAGAAAAAATTTATGTCATATATATAATAAATTATCATAAAATTCATTTTTACTACCATCCATGTGAAATACACATGAAAAAAATCACATCGCTTCACAAAGATGGTAAGCTAGACGTACTCACAAGAGACATTATGATTTCTGAATAAAGATTACGTGGTAAAAAGGTAGGTATGTTATTTTCATTGATATGGTATAATTATTTAATAAATATCATATATAAATAATAATCCCATCAATATTTTTACTCAAAAAATATGGTGATGGAAAATGAATTGTATCACAACATGGAGATGGTAAACCATAAGTATACATGAGTGATACTTTCATTTTTTGTTCGATGGGAAAAGGGGGTTTATAGTTTTTTTTCAATAATAAAAATAAAATTAATAATATTTTGGATGAATAATTATTTATTTTATGATAAATATAATATATTTATATGTGGATTAGAATAGCAGGAAAAGAGAGAGATCGTTTCGAGCTATTACCTCTTCATCAAAATGGATCCTTTAGATCGCATCTTAAGAACTCTATAGATGCTATTTAAAGAAAAACAGGACCACTATATTGTGGATATTAAATCTTATAATATAAATTTCAATGGTGTGCTTGAGATTTAGGGATCAATTTTATGTGAAGAAGTGTGGTCTAGAGGGAAATTTTTTATTTGATATGAGGGTCACTTTTGGATTTTAAAAAATATATATTTATATTAAAATAAATAAATTTTAAAAAACATTAGAAGAAAGTTTCTTGAATATATGACAAAATATGGTTGCAATATCGTCAACCAATATATTTTAGATATTTTTTGGTATTATTTTTAACCATAACATTTAGATAAACCCTTAGTTAACCTATTTTAATTGTAACTAAGTTAACAAATTTCTTTATTAAATAGTTGTAAATAATACTAATATGATTTCAATTAAATCATAAATGAAAAATTAATGATATTTTTTTCTATATAATAATATTATGGGTATTTTTAAATATATATTATGATTTTTAAATAATTTAATAAAACAACATTTTGATAGAAGATCATTAGTGTCAATTCGGACACTATTAATTACTTGGACATTTAAATATAACAAGATAACTGGTAAACTTAGACAGAATATTTTATAATATTATTATGTGGTCATGTTCTGCTATAAAATTATTTTCTCATAATTATTAATTATAATTTTATTTTTTTAAGATATTTATTAAAAATTAATTTATATTTCCATTAATAAAATAATTACTAAATCAGTGTTCTATAATTATTAAATATACAAATTTCTTCTCTAAAAATTAAAAATAAATTTCAATGATGAATATACAGATTCAATATTTCAGAAAAAATGTTTATAATAAAATATATATGTTTTATACCCATATAAAAAATGACATACTATTTAAAACGTAAATATTCCTTCTTTGAATTTTTATTAAAAAACATATTATAAATAAATTCTCTTCTCTATGTGATCCATACAGTTATAAAGTAATATTTCTCATGAAAATATTTTTATTATGTTATAAATTTATATTTATATTCTTATGTAAAATATTTTTTAAACATGTTGACACAAATATGGTCTTAAAGACAAATAAATTAACATTTTTTTATTTTCATTGATTTAAATATTATATAAATCATTTTCATGGACAAGTGTCCATTAAACTAAATAATTTAGATCTGTATGTGACAAGGGTCTATGTTTCTTCATCTAATAAATATTTGGCATGTTTAATGGTCATTTTATTATCTTTAAAATTTTATGTGTAACCTAAATTACTCAATTTACCTTTTTACTATGTTAACAAGATTTATCCAGGATACACCTCATGTTGGGTAAAAATAAAAGTGACATATTTAAAAAATTTAGACCTTTTGAATCCAAATTTTGTATTGATTTTTCTAAAAAAAGGTTTCATAATTCGATTTAAAATAAATCTGGTAAAACTGAATAAAAATTAATTTTTCATAAAATGTATTTTTAAATCATAAAATGATTTTATAAAAAAATTTGAGTATAAAATCATTTAAAAAAACCATAATTATATTATTTTAAATAATAATTATGGAATTAAAAAAATGAATCCAAAAACTAATTTTACCTTTTATAAACGTAAAATGAAAATATAAAATAAAATAAAAAACATTATTTTCACTATTCATCAAAATATATAAATTAATGGAACACTAAAATAATTTCGATGAAATTAAATTTTAACATTTTAAATTTATTTAAGATGTTTATTTTTTCAAATAAATGTTGTAAATTTTTCAAAAACAATATTTAAAATAAATTCTTCACTAAAAGATGAAAAAACTATTTTTTAAAAAATTATAGTTGTTATGCATTAAAAATGATTTTGTTTTATATAATATATATAAAACATGTTGGTTAAATTTGAAAAAATATATTGAATATTTTATATAAATTCCATTTCAATAATTGAAAAATGAATGATTTTATTCTTTTATTGTTACAAAACACACTTGTGCACCTTTAAATTATTTTCCAGAAAAAAATATTTCTTTTTATATGTAAAACATACATTAATAGTTATCAAAAACCTTTTAATAACCACCATATTAATTAATATGTTATAATTTTCTGGTTTAAATAATTTAAAAAAAATTTATTTCATAAAATGTCAATACTAGTGTAACTCAAGCTAAAATGGTGTGGCGTGAAGTGCAAGATTAACATGGTGTAGAGTAAAACAAAAAAACTTAAAGAAATCATATTATTTAAAATAAAATTTCATAAATATATCAGAGTGTTATAGGGTGGTAAAATTAGACCATCCTCCTTGTAAAATCCTCAATCTCCGCCATCATTACAAGAAACTGGGAACTGATAACATCTAATGCACCAATGGCCATTCTATCCAAATACAGATTAATTAGCGGCAACCACTTATGCATGAGTCCAAACTACACTTCAAGGGATTCCTTTTAATAGAAAAAAAAAAACGAAATTTTGTCTCAATGGAAACACAATGACCTTCTCCTTAAATAGTCCATCATGGTTGAATTGTGGATAACCAGTCTATATCTAGGATGATGTCATGTGAACTCAATACAGTTTAAAAGATATCCCAACATAAACTATCACCATCAAAATATATGTCTCATTATCACCAAAAATGTGTGATTACAGTTTAAACTTCTGTATGAGTCTCCAAGAATAATTTTTGAGCTAAGGGATACCCTAGACTCTATAAGTCTCTCAGAATATTTGTGAAAAGAGAGGAACAACTATCACCTATATCAATTAGTACTGAATCTATGGTGGGAATGACTTATATATTACCATGAGTCAATATTTTATAATTTGGATTGTATGATTTGACTGCCTAATCTTTTCCATTTCCCTGTCCTCAAGAACCTCGAGCCAAGAATAGACTACTTGGGTGTGGAGGTGGTTACACGTCAATGTGACTACCACATCATACTTTTCTCCTTAATACTATTCCCCACCATCTGCCTTGAGTACCTACCTAATCCCAAAATATCCTCTTCCTTGGAAGCCCATCCATGGTCTCTCTGTTAGTTGTATAATGGGTCGAATAATCTTATGCAAGATGTCTCCTACAATCACATGAGTAACAGCTTCTCTATTTGGGAAAACCGGACATATCATGATTTTTTTGAACTATTGATTGTTTTTCCTATTACCTCCTCCAAAAATTTATCCAATATCTAGGTACTCGAGACTGAAGTTGGATCCATGATTCTAATGTATCTTCTCTAGTGTTCTCGCTACCAGTAAACCCTAGTTGTGTCTTCTCATCCAAGAAACTCTCAACCAAAAAATATATTTTTAGAACTCGAAAATATGTAGAAATGAAAAGAGGTATAAAAATGGATTATATGTCTCTTTGAATCCCACAATAAAAGGTACAATCCCTAAAAAACTGGTTGTGAACAATATACATTGAGTACCCGGAGAGGATAGTAAATATCTATGAGTAATCATCTACTACCATGATTCCCTATTGGAGATGCAGAATCTCCTAGATATGAACATACCTCAGGTTAGATGAAGATAAATCATCTATGAAAAGGTGACCAAACTTTAACCACATTAGAGTGGCCTCATCGTAGGACTGGGTCACTAACCCACATCATCTTCTTGATGAACCATAGAGAAGGCTCACTGCCAGAACCAACATATGTTCTTCTAGTGTCATGACCAATAAAAAGACTCATGTCATTGCCTTAATCCATTCCTCATCCTAATGTGGGTATGGATCACAAAAGTATCTATGAGGAATTTTTCACTAAAACACATTATGTATTATAATAATGTGAACCTTATCAACTAGTACTACATGTTCTATCAGGTGCTCCACAAGTGGTTGTATGTCTGGTTCACCACCTAGATGAAGAATATCTTGAAATGTCCTGGTATGAACACCTCATCACTAAGGGGATAATATTTTTGATCCCGATGATAAATAATTTCTTGTATAAATTATGGAGTATTCTTTAAATTAAACAATATGTACCATGGGGAATGTGTATATCTAGAGATCTCACTGATGAAGGGCATGGAAACAACAACCCATTCTTATATGATTAGGGTACCATTATTTTACCTATAACAAATGTTTTCAAGTACCAAGTCTAAAATTAGGTGATTACGGTTCCAATTTATACATAATTCTAACATCACACCAATGATTTATTCCATATACAAAAAACTAAATTAGAAACACTTAAAATGGTTTCCCAAAACCCAGCTCACAAACACCACAATGAAGGTAGAACTGACTCCTCTATTACCAATCTATCAGGGAACACACCAATGGGTCCCATTCAATGAATCCCCATTTCCATATCCAATAGTCCAAGGAATGGAGACAAGATATAACTAGGAATATCACTACCATTGGAGGCCTTGAGCTAAGTGCTTTTACACACGCACACAACACGAAGCCTACACATTGATTAAATATAAAAAAACTGAAAAAATGCCCGAATATCTCAAAATACCTCAACCAGACTATGATTTGATGTATATGAGATAAATAAAAAAATATAACCCCAACAAAAGAGTCTAAAAACAAATCCATCCTATACTTTAAGATAGGGGATGTTGTCTTGATTCTACAGAAACACCACAAGGTTTTTTCCAGTCTCACAAAACACCATCGGGTCCTATTTCATTTAAGACGCTATCAAAGGGTTGACCGTCAACATAGGTCACAGAACGTATGTGAAAATTTTGTAAATGTGTGAGTATGAAAATACCCATTAGGACACATTAAAACCACATAAAATACAAAAAAACAATACATTAATCTCAAATGAGGTATATTTTTAATACAAATATAACAGGAATATCTATAAATACTCAACAGATACACACAGTCTAAAGGTAGGCCACAACCACAAAAATTTCCTTGGATTAATCTCAATAGTTCTGCAGCACAATTTTTTAGGAGAACACACTCCTGAGTCTGATAGAACTTATGATGTCTGTTCAAGATGTAAATTCACATCAAGTTTCACCATAGTAAGTACACACTGAATGTATGAAAATTAACGATCCATATATGATGATCACACCCAATGCCATCGAGTATAACAACAACTAAATTTGGATTATTATTCTAATTAGAGGATATGTAGTGTTGGTCATGATGATACCAAGACATCCATCTAGGATATGAATATCAATAAAGGATATCACTCTAGGCCTCATAAAAGATACAGACAACTATATTAATGAAGTCATGTTAGAAATATCAATGTCTTATGTGTATGAGGATAATCCATTCAAACCCTCAGGAAATGGAAATCAGGAATAAATCATAACAAAACATTTCCAATATATAATGTATAAGGTAATCATTCCATGTTATATAAAGTACTCAACATGTAGAAGGGTGACACACCATGTCCCTTGACCCTAGGGCCTGCTCGTGCAAATGTAACATGGCTCTTCCCCATGTCCTTGTAATAGTAATCAATGCATTGAATCTTTATACTCTACCTATGTACCAGTAGATGACATAGCTTGTATACTTTTTTTATGGCATGTCTATGTAGGGGAGTACATAGTGTGCTACAACCCATTTACTCTATCCCATGTTTGGGAACCCTATGAGGTATATACCGAGCCACCAAAGTGTTGTCACACACTGTGTAATAGATCCACACACTTTGTTATACGTAACCATCTTCTTTAACCCTAGCTTCCGTAAAGGAGGAACACATAGTGTGTGGCTCTGTGTTACACCCCATGTAGTGAAATTTTTTTTAGAGACTCAGATATGGTCCCATTAATATTTTTCGATGCATTGTCTTCCATTTGAGCCCAAACAGTCATAGAATATTTGGAATCACATATCGACGAGGGTTTCCATGAACAATCAATAATATAAAGCCCTTCAATATCCTCTAAAAATGAATTTATACATCATTCTTCATTGTGTGGTGAAGCACATGAAATTAGGAATCCAAAATCATCTGATTCATCTATTCATCCATTGTCACACCACTTCTAATTCATTACAATCCCATATCTACAATTTCAGATCATTATGCTATGAAATCTGTGTGCAATGATCGATTCGCTTGGGATATGTAAAACCACGATCCAAATTAAGAATACACGCGATGAAAAAAAATATTGGGAGAAAATTATAAGAACAGCATAGAAGAATTTTCCAAGATCAATGCTTGTATAATACCATATCCATTTTTTTAGTTAAAATAATAATGATATTAATTAAATTGAAAAAAAAATTATCCCACGTACTGATTAATCAAAACTATCCAATAATACACATGATGAACAAATCAATTTGTTTATTGAGTAAACTATGTTAATCATTGAAATTATGAATGGGGAAGGACTCCCAATTAAAATAGTCCTACTATGATTTTAATCGATCATTGATAATGGAAAATTCATAATTTTAGTCATTGGAGAGATCATTCATTTCCATTACACATTGATCATCTATCAATTATGCAGGTGGATTTTTTCTAAGAGAGATCCTCTAAGGATATACCTCTAACATGCCATGGTTATGCTACTAACCCTGGAATTTCATCATAAAAGTTTATATAATGTCTAATTGATAATTATGTCTATAAAAATAATTAAAGGATTTTATTTAATTATCTCATTCATTTCCATGCCCCTGATGACTTTTCTACAAACAACCCATGCCGAATAAGGTTAAGTCATTCCTAGGTAAACATTAGGTTTAGATCTATATAGTTCACTTATATTTCTAATCCCAGACATTATTTATAAGTTATTACAATTTTCTAAAAAATATACATGCATTTTATAATTAATATATTTAATATAAATAAATATTTATTCTTGTAACATTGGGCATGATAATCCAACAACGTCTCAATACTAACTCTCAAAATAACCCTTTAAAAATCCAAAAACAATGCATGAAATGTATGAGCCATTACAAGTTAATTTTAATTTTAGGTCTTTATAATTGTAGTGCTAGTTTTGATTGATCTATTTAGGGAAATAGTATATGTGATGAATTTCATGGTGGACACAGATGGAAAGAACCATATAGCTCTTTTTTTAAATCATAAAGAGGCCCATTAACTTTTTCTAGTGTGTCAAGGCCATATATTAAAAATGAGTTTGTACTGAGGCTCAAGTGATATGAAGTTTTTATTTTTTTTCTTAGGTCACCAGAATATGTTTAGTCATATATTTTATTCCTATCAGAGTGTCCCGATCTTATAAACACCTAAATGTACTAAATTTCAATCATATGTTTCCATAACTAAGGGGTTCCATCCACAGACATTCATAATAAAGTATCTCCATGTAGTGGAGGTATCTCCATTGGAATTTTATGTGGATCCAGTGATAGTGTGAGGTAAATAAATTATAGATTCATCTATAGTGAAATATTATTTTGATACTGGTGCATCTCATTTGTCCACATCAACTTGTTTATTAAATTTTATGAACATTATTATGGATATTTTGTCTTACGTGATGGATATTATTATGCTCCTCAGAATAGATAGATTGTAGGATATTTGAATCAATTATTGAATCTTCTATTTATTGGATATTGATATCACCTATAATTTTGATGTCCTCTGCATGGAACCTTTAGACATCATTTTCATGATTGATTGAATGATTTTCCATAAATCCAATATTGAATGTTATCTTTTTCAGGTTTCCTTCAAAACCCTTGATGTGGCATTTTGTGTATTTATGGAGAATTTGACCCAATATAGAGTTGATCTAGACCACCACATTCTAGAACTGGTAGGGTAATATATGTGGTTTCATTTGATCTACATATATAATCATTAATTGAGGATTTTTCCTTCAATGGTTAGGGAATTTCCAAAAAATATTTCAATTTATTTTTATGGCTTCCCATTAGTGTGAGAGGTATATGTTTCTATCAACATAGTAAAATTTACCCAACCTATCTCAATTAATTATTTCTATTTATAACTATATGAGTTGAAGTAGTTTAATACATGGCCATAAGGGTTTTTAGATAATTACTTTATAATATTGATCGTGTCACCTTAGAAAACACTAGTTCTTTTTAGAAAGAAAGATGATGGGAAACATTACGTATTTGTTGATTAATGTACACTTAATTTAGTTATGGAAAATAAAATGAATCTATTTCCTTAGAATGATGATATGTAGGAATAGATGGAAGGTGAAAAGTGTTTCTTGATGATTGATCATAGGTATGGTTATCATCCGTTTATAATTAATGAATCTAACATTCAAAAGTCCTCTTACATGAGTATGTATGACTATTATGTGTACCATGAGATATCTTATGTTCAAACAATTAATCCTGTAATTTTTATGGAATTGATGATCATGTTATTCCACAATTAACTCAATTATATCATTTTATTCAATGTGGATGACATATTGGTTTACTCTAAGAATGAGGGGGACAATGTGCATCATATAAGAGTAGTTCCGAAAATTTTGAGGCATCATCAACATTATGAAATACTTTCAATGTGTAATTTCTTGATTAAATAGGTGATTTTACTAGGATATGTGTTCATGGAAAATGATTTTTTAGTTGATCTTATGAAGGGGTAGGTAATTTGAAATGGGAAAAATTATACAATTATTGTGAGATTTAGATATTCTTTGGCTTAGCAGGTTATTACCATTGGTTTACCAATGATTTGTCAAAGAGAGATTCTCTGATGACCCCCTAACTCAGAAAGAACTAATGTTCTTATGAGATGTGATGTTTAAGAATTATTTTGATGATTTGGAGTTCCTATTGAATTTATCTCTAGTCTTGAATCTTCTTGAGGCTGGGTAATTCTATGTTGTTTTTTTGATGCATTAGGTTTGGGTTTTGGATATATTCTCAGGCAGGGATGTAATGTAGTGGATAATGGTTCCAAAAAACTTTTCCCACATCATAATAAATTTCACACTCATGGTATCAAAGTTATTGATGAGTTTTAATCTATTGAGAGTTGGTGTGATAGCCTTTTTGGAGGAATTATTACCACATTTTGTTATATTTTTCTAGTTATATAATTTCTCAAAAATATCTGAATATCTATAAGAGGACATTTGAGGAGAAACAAAAATATATTTATTTTATATTTTCATATAAACCTAGAATAATAAATTTCAAAAACGGTTCTTGGAGTAGGAAAATTATAACCCATGGAATGAAATAATATTTAGAAGCATATAACTTGATGGATTTATTTGATCATATGAATTTCGAAGTTCACAAGGATGAGACCGATTTTGTTGTAGAAAGAATAAAATAGAACTACCCTCTTCCTATGAAAATCCTGCAAGTATTGTATCTTGATGATACGTTTCATGGAACTAGGGACTCTATTTATGGTGTGGAGACCATTAACAAATTTTCAATGTCTATTGATGGTATTATATGATTCTAATAATGGTTCACCATGAATTTTTCCAAGAGGAAATCTTAAATGTGGGATTTTAAAAATTCATAATGTTTAGTGAGCCTTAGAAACATGAATAATTTCTACAATAGATGCTGATTATTTTGGTGTCTAGGTAAGAGGAGAGAAAACAATTATTTTGTTTTACATTATTATACATGTAATATGGTTAAGGTTATTCACCGGAATCCATTGAGTTTTCTTTATCTCATCACATTGTGAACATGGAAGTGGGATTAAATTTTAGTGGATTTCATTGTTGGGATTCCTCATACCCCTTTACGGAATAATGTGATATGGGTAGTGATATATTGGTATACCAAATTGTCTCATTTCAATTCCCATTCACGATACAACCAAGGTAGAAAAAATTGGAATCCTTTATGTAAAGTGAACATCATATTGCATGGTGTTTTATCAGTTTTACTTTTTCATAGGGATCCCCAGTTAAATACATGTTTTTGGATAGGCCTCTAAGATGTATTAGGATTCTAGGTTTGTTTGATTATTAAATATCATCCAAATAATATTGAAAAAATAGAATGGTATATACATATTCCAGAATAAATGATTTTTCCTTTCATTATAGACATAATTGGATCTTGGTATAGACACATAGGGATGGTTGAGATTTTTAAAATAATTAAAAAATGATTCTATAATGATATAACCCCTTGATCCTTTATCTATATTCCCATGAAAATATATATTATATTGGGCAGAGGTTGTTGAAAACATTCAGGTTGGAAAAATTTTGGTCCATGAGAAAAAATGATGATATAATTGATTCATAAAATATTGGAAATGACATAGATCTGGTATAAATCATATGATAGTCGTTATCAATTTCTTTTGGTGTTTTCAATAGGTGACGATGTTTTTTAGGAGTTTCTAATCAGTTGAGTCACTGATGTCATGGAAAATAGGGACTATGTAGATCGAGATATGTGAAAAAGTTTATGGTTTTTGAAAAACATAATATAAAGGTGAATTATTGAATTAGAGTATCAAACATAGTTAATGCCAATTAATAATGTGTTTCATGTGTCCCATCCATGAATGTTTCTCTCTAACCAATCTCATTATTTGAGATTGGATGACCTTGATATTGAATATAATTTATCTATTTCTGAGTAGCTATTATAAATTATTAATTATAAGAAAAAATTTCTTCACGGAAAGTATATACCATTGGATGGTTTTCATTGATATAATGGTTCTGGATTTCATGAGTTTTAGGAGAATGAGGAAATGATGAGATAATAGGGACCTCATATCATTTATACATAGTCTTTGATATAGGGTTTTTAGGTTAGAAATTGTTTATTATAGGGAGGATACCAAATCCCATCACACTCTTTCAGAAACTAATTAGCCTCTATTTTTTTCATCCTTAGTTTGGGTATTGGTCAAGGTAATAAATGGTTACATTTGATTTTCTTAGGTTTTGGGACAACGCAGGGTTGTCACATGGTTTGTAATATTAGTGCAGGTTTCCTACAAAACCATGTACCTTGATTTGAGTGTTTGGTAGGTGGTGTATAGTTGTCACATGTTTAGTAAGAACTATACAGATTCCCTAGGAAACCTTGAAGCCTACAGTAGTTAGGGTCCTCATGGTTGGTCCACGGTTAGAATAACCATGTGCACAAACAATTAAATCATCATAGAATCTCAATAAGGACCCACAGTAAGGTGCACATCTTATACGAACAATCAATCCTTACCTAATAAACCACGCAGATATGTTTTTTACAGTCCTTAAATTTACAATTTTAAAACATAACCCCTAAATATAAAACCTAAATCACTCTTAATCAACTCAAATATAATTTTTTTGATCTTGGGATATCATTAGAGAAGTTTTAATATATTCTAAATCATTCCCTCTCAGATTGATGTATCGTTGGATATGTGGGATATCCCTATGGTAAGAATACCTTATCTAATTATGAATCCTCTCATTGTTTTCTCTCATATTCAAAGAGTGTAATTGAACATCATATTTTTAGTGGAATAAAATTTTGATTTAGTAGATCATGATTTTTTGGATTCGTCGTTGATCTTTCTGAAATTCAATTCTGCATTGGTGATTCTTATTTTGGGTTACTGATCATTTGATCCTATTAGTAATTCGTGGTGGATCTAATAGTCTTATCCCTAAAATTAAATCCATTATTTATTTATTAATTTTAAATCTATTTTCAGTTGATTTTGAAACATTAAATTGAGATTATTTTTTGATTAATTCTATAGACATGAAATTTTATAAATAAAAACTTTTTTTCAATGGCTTGAAAAATTGGGTGAATATTTGAGAAGGATGACAAGAAATAAAGATATTATTTTATGAAATTAATTGATGATGAACTTTGGTTGAAGGTCACCAAATTAAAAAATATTTATAATGACATTATATTGATGAAAAACTATGATTTTTTTGGTAATTTAAGGACATGTTGAAAATTGAAAGTATGAAATTGAACTATAAATTAAGATTTGAGTTTAATATGTTTTATTTTTCATTGTTTTATAAATTTATTCAATATTTGATATTTTTTAATTATTGGATGATTGGGATAATAATTATATGACATTGGATCTATAGAAAATGTATTAGCAATGAAAAATATAAATAAACCATGTTCAAAATGATTTCCTTGATGGATTGCTGATTGATTATCCCGATGTCAATTGACTTTGGGATGTGTACACACAAATTGATCTATGATGTTTGTTGGAGTATTGTAAGGATCTGATATACATAAAATAAATTATCATATTGAATATTATTTTTTTGGTTTTATTTTTATTATTACATATTTGTGATTTTATAATTTCATTACTCATTTCCATCAGTTTTACTGAATATTTTCATTTAAGCCCGTTTTTATATATTTCACATCCTTATCCATTTTTAACTAAATATTTGACTTAAAATTTGAAATGAACATCCATAAATTTTATGTATTTAAATTAAATCATAAAATTATTTTTTTTGTATTTGAAATAGTTGGTGAGATATGGTTGTTCTATTTTTTGTCACACCATACCATCCTCTTTTGGAATTTATAGATTGTGTAATTACATGTCAAAGAAATAGAAAATCACCACATTGAGATTGTTAAGAATTCTTGGTTAATAGTACCTAGGGTGATGGAGGTGCCATGTGGAGATTTGGTCCACTTGTTACATAAGGTTTTTAGAGTTTTTGTTGATATATGTTTTCTCAGGTTTTGGATGATGTTTTAATATGTGATGTTTATCTATATAATTATTGTTCTATTTTCAAAAAAAGGATATTGTGGCATAGAAACTATGTAATGTTTCAACATCCTTTGTTTTCATTTGATGAATTTTTATTAGGAAAAACATGTCCATATTATTTTTTATATGATTACAGCTTCTAATCTCCAAACTGTGGGTATCTGGAGCACCATTCAGGCTATTTTAATGCTAGTTCATGTATTAATTTACCCATGTATCTGGGTTGGTTAATGATTTTTTTGGATTGTGTATATATTCTTAGACTAAATTACAGTATAAGATGGTTTTTGATTTACAAGGATGCATTGAATAAGGGTTCTGATGTGTTATTATTCCAAATGACATGGTAAAACATTATGTCTCCTTCCAATTAAGGTTTTTGAGAAAAAATATATGAATCATGATTCGAAATAAGAAGTGGTAGTTTTGAAATAAATATATGGAGGCATTTTAATTATAAGTATAGTGTTTGACATATACTAATCATAACAGTCTAAAGAAAATATTCACCCAAACCTATTTCAATATACAATAATGAAAATGGTTAGAGTTGATTAGTGATTACGATATCTCAATACATTACTAAAATTTGGAATAGAACAAGGTGAATGATGAATTTAGTAAGAAGGATCATTCTAAATTTTTTAGTGGTGATAAAAAAAGATCTAATAGTTCTATATATTAAATGCATAGACCTTGAAATACTGATGGGATTGTAGAAATCCTATATTGATAAAATGTGTTCTCAACCATAATGAAATGTTAATATTGAAGAGGCATAGAAGGGGGATTATGAGCTTCCAAATAATGTGAATAATATTCACGGGTTCACCCGTGATTGTTTTTAAAGGATACTGTTTATGAACCGAATATGTGTCTCATTAATACAAGTAATAATGAAATTACTATCAGAAGAAGCTCGTAGTACATAATTCAATATTCATTATGGTTTATAATTATTTATAGAGAAACGAACGAGTATTTTTGGTGGGAAAACTATAAGAGAAGTATTGTGGATTATGAATCTCGGTGCATAGTATGTCAACAAGTTAAGGATGTGATATAGAAGTATAATGTGATGTCGTAACAATAACCCTTACCAGAATGAAAATGGGAAAACATAAAAATATATTGCATTTTTAGAATCCACAAAATATATCAACACAATAATATTATGTGGTTTTTGTTGATTACATTACAATGTTATCAAAAATAATTTCTATTATATATGATTTATATCATGATTAGCCTTTAATGATATACAATAATGATGATCTATGGTTTCAAGGATTGCCAAATTATATTGTATTTGATAGAGATGAACATTATACCAATAAGTTAAATAGAAGACATTAAGAAGATTAGGATACAATGTTAAATTTTAGTAATAATTATGATAGATAGACAAATGGCTAGTATGAGAAGATAATTCATACCCTCTTGAAAGTATTATGATACTTTTCATTGTATTTAAAAGGTTTTTGGGATCAAAAACATCCTATAGTCAATTTTTCATGAAACAATAGCTTTTACAATTGAATAAATATACCTCATTATGATTCCATATATGGTAAGAAGTGAAACAATATAAAATTTTGTGATGATGGTGGATAAATAAATATATATTCAACTAGGCTAGCGGAGGATATTTTTTAGAAGGTTAGACTTATTCCACAACACCACAAGGAATCCAAGAGAAGGCATAAGAGTTATACTGATAATCATCGATGAGACTTATAATTCTATGTTAATGCTTAGGTTTTACTATGGATTTATTCATGGATTATGTTTAGGATATTTTGAAATAAAAAAATAATGTTCCAAATTTATATTAGTCCATTACAGATTCTAGATTCTCTAATGATTGTATATTATCACTTAGAACTCCCAATAAATCTATCTCAAGTTCAATATATATTCCATGTATCTTGTTGGAGGAAGTACATACATAATCCTTCGCATGGATAGATCATTGATTTATTACCATTAGATAATGATCTATTCAATTATCATTAACTGGTATAAATATTGGACCATAGAGGTAAATTTTACCAGAACATGTCCATTAATTTGATTAAAGATCCTTTGAGAAATCTATATGAGGACCTAGAGATGTGATGAAACAAAGATATAATTACTTTTATATATCACTGTGAAACAATGTTCAATTAAAAATTCATTTTATTATTTTACAAATTTTTCTTTTAAATAAATATGTACTACTAGATTGTTTTCATCACATGTATAATCGATTCCAAATGAATGGTGATATTTTAATAAATTATAACTTAACAATTTAATTTGAATATATGAATAATATAAAATACAATATGAATAACATTTGTGTAAAAAATTTATATAATTAAATTTTATAGACTAATTCATGATGAATAAATACTCAATTTTTAGTAATGTCATTTAATACTTCCAAAAAAAATTTTGTAAAAAAATGTTTTTATTGAATTTTGGGTGCAAAAATATTATAAATAATTTAACAATTATTTCGAAATTTTATTTTAAAAAATCAGTATCATTTTATAAATCATCATATCAATATTATTTTAGGGTGATTTTTTTATTTTGATAAAATGATATAATTTTCTGCGAGTAGAGAAAAAAGTCTTTTTTTTAAAACCTTTCAATTCATTTCAAGTAAAAGATCCATTATGTCTATAATTTGATATTAATTTAACATAAATATAATTTATTTACAAATTATATTATTAAAAAAAATTAATCATCATTATACATGTTTATGGCATAAGTTGTTTTTTAGTTTTGAAAACACATTTGTATACAATCATTACTTATGCATACAATGTATTTATTATTAACAAAATAAATTAATCTCTATTTATTAATGGTTATAATTGAAATTAATATATTATATATTCATCATATATTTTGATATTCAATTTATTTTTTAACAATGGAATGAATACAATTAAATTTAGTTATATTTTAAAAAATTTATTTTTTCTAAAATTACTTTTAAATTTGAATTTTGTGGTTATTTAAAAATATGGTCCACTACATATAGAAATTTAATCTAGTAAAATATCATCCATAATTGTAACAATTATAATCAATATAATTTAGTTGGTTCAAATTAATATTTTTTTATAATAAATAGTAAAAATTGTAAAAATTTGTAACCAGAGGTTATGGTTAAATTATGTTTATTAGGGGATTAACCCTAGAGATAAGTGTTGTAATGACATGTAGAATTTTATAATTCTCAAAATATAAATATATTTAAATTTATTTTGATCTTTAATTATAAAATTTTCCATTTGGATCCACTTACCCATGAAAATATTTTTATTTAATAAATTATTTAATGAAATTCCTTGTGTGTCCCCCACCCCTCACATATAAAAGGGCACAAATTCAGATCCAATATTCACACCACATGAACCTTCTATAAAAAAAATAAAGTATAATACAAATTCCTATAATACATCACATAACCCTAGATAATTATTTATTATCATAATACCAATCCTTCTCGTATTATTGTGTTAGATAAATGAGGTCTTCCAAAGAAGTGGTATAAATCCTAACAAAGATCTATCAATTTTGTTTCATTTTATACATAACATAAATCGTTTTTAGCCCAAAAAAATTATAAAAAAATTATAATAAATATAATTATATTTTTTTATGAGTATATAACAACCATTTTCTATTTATTCTCTATTAAATGCGTCTTCAATGTAATAGTCAACAAAAATGTAGACTATCACTTCAACATAGTGATATGCTTTATTTTACACACAAACATTAATGGTTGTTTATTATGTTAGATTTAATATATATATTAATATTATATTTATTTTATAATATATTTTCTTAAAATTTGAATTATTATTTACATTTATTCCATTAAATCCTTTTAAAATTAGTAATATCACTCATGTGTACATATAGACAACTCTCTCTACATGGTGATGTGATTCATTGTAAATAACTAATTTATATGAATCGTTTTGAATATTTATATATTAAATATATATTATATTTAAACTATTATTAAATATATTTCTTAATATTTAACCATGAAAAAATTTCAAGGACTAAAACTGTGTAACAGAAATATACATGAAAAATGAAGTAGATAACACATGAAATGATGATAATAATGAAATATTTTCAATAGATTGGTCATAATATGTTATAAATAAACTATTAATTGTATTATAGGTATTATTATGGTCCCTTTATAGAATTATATGAAATTTATAGTTATTATACAAGTTGTTAGGGGACTTATGAATAAAGACACACTTGAGGTAAGGGTTTTATTTTATAATTTCATTTTATAAGGACTTCATAAGATTAAATTTTTGGAGGATGAAATTATATGATATATCTCAACAAAATATTATATATATATGTTACATTTAATATATTTGAAGTATATATATTTCTCATTCATTAAACTTTCTTTTAATAATCAAAACACTGAATGATTATTTTTATTAAAAATGCATTCATTTTTTTCTTCATTCTAGAATAATTTCTTCAATGATGATATTTTATTTAAAATGACCTAAATAATGATTTTATTTTTCTAAAAATATTATTTAAATTCAATTTATCTATATTTTAGTTTCATTACAATTGTTTTAAATAATTGTTTTATAATTTCCAAAACATGGTACCTTTTACTTTTTATAAACAAAATTAAGGAATTTTGGGTTTCACACATATTGTTTGAATGTATTTACTCAAAATCATCAATAATATCTAAATTGAATATTATTTTAGTATTTTCATTGATTAATTTCAAATAAAATGTCTTCCTTCATTCGTGGGAAATTTCTAGATGTTAAATAATTGATTTAAAAATGGAAAATGTATTTTCTCTCGAAATATCTTGGTGATATTTTAAAGGAATTGTAATATATGACATCTTTTATTAAAATTTCTTATGATTTTTTTGGATATGATAAAATTTAACCATACTTATTTATTAATTTAATGTTTTATGATTATGAGGATGAAATTTTATGAAACATATATCCTTTAAATGGGTTATTCTGTGATATTATTATGAATGTCTAATGATTTGGTGGCACACATATGTATGGATCTCATTATTTGATGGCTGGGGTTAGAATTATATATATTTATGATGAATTGTTTTATGAAAGTCATCACTTTATATAATAAGGACTATAATTGTAAGTTTCCTCATTTTAGTATTTGACTTCATCCAATAAGATAGTATTTAATGTGAACATTGAATAAGGAAATAATAAAATGAGGAGTGATCACAATGCACTATTATAGTCTATCCCTCACAAAGGAAATGATTGTATATGTTTATTTTGATGATACCAAAATTTTACATAATATTTTTTATTTTCTCATAGACTATTATTGATTATTAATAATTTTAAACACCTATGAATTTTGTAATTTATTAGGACAAATTATTATTCCAGGATTCATGGATAAAGACCCTTGAAAAATTAAGAATGAATTTTTTATACTATGATCATGTCACCATAAAATTATATTTTACATATACTCATCTAATAAGATTTAATATTTATTTGTGAATGGTATGGGTATCTATTCAATTTATTTTCCATAATGGTGGAATTTATTATTTCATGATAATGTTTGGATTGAACCAAGTTCATGGAGGTGTGTTTAAGGATTGTGCCATGATCCTCAGGTGTTCGGTCATTGCCATAAGTAACGTATTGGTTGCACCATGACCTCCCCTTAATGTAGATTTCAAATCAATTTGACCAGGATATATCATGGAGTGATAAGGGGAAGAACATAGAATGATTTCAATAGTTTCAATTACCTTGAAACCATTATATAATGTTCCTTATATTTTCACAATTATTTTATATTTTAAATTCTTATTTTTAATTTATTAATCCTTTCAAAATCATTTTTATTCCTTTAATCCCTCGTAACCCTTAAGTGACCATGGTTATTCTTCTTGTTAGTTTTAGATTCCTATGTATAACCCTTACACATTTAAATTTTAGAATTGATTATTTTTATCCCAAGGATGGATGCTGTTTCTTGTTATTTTGTTAGAGTAAATCATCATTTTACATCAATATTCATGTTTTTTCTCATGATTTAATTATATAGCGGTTTTCAAAACACTTATTTTATATATTAGAATGTGATTCTCAAATTTATTGCATTTATTTATTCTTATGAAATTATATTTATTATGAAACATTATTTTGGGTTTTTGGAAATATTTATAGTCTATAAAAAATGGGGAAAATTATATAAAATAATAATTATTAAAAATGAATTGAAATTAGATTATAAATGTCATGTTTATAACTAGATGTGTATACGTATTATCATTATCTTTAAAAGTAATGATTCTATCTATCAAGCATTATTAATTGATATTTTCAATTACGATTTCTCATGGCATGTCATTGTTGATGAAAAATATAACCATTATTATCATATATGAGCTTAAAGTCCATAATATAAATGGATATGTTGAAATAAAGAATATGGAGGGTAATAACATTTGAATAAAATGGATTACACTGATTTTTTATATTTTATTACTTATTCTAATTTTGATTTATACTACCATAGGATTATTTCTGTTTTTTGAGGGAATTACTGAGATTTATTATAGTTATTTTTTCATCTATCATATTGATTAAATTTTTAATTATTTAGGTTTAATAATTATAATTTGAATTATAAGTGTACATTTAGGTTTGGTATTGATGAACATGACGAGTTTAATATAAATTAGAGCATGGGTGTGGAAATTATTACCTTGTCATAAGGTTTCGAAAGTGTTTTCATCTTGTTGAGATCATGGTATGGGTATTGGTAAAAAAATATTTATGATTTTTATATATTTGGGTACTATTATTCCTTTTCAGGTTTTCTTATGTGTGTTTATTCTAATACAACTACATCATTTTCAATGATATAGGAGTTAGTGTCTGATTTTTATGATAAGAGATATTTTGTGATGTATTGGCTAGTGTGTCTAGTTGTTGTATCATTATATTATTTTTATCTATGTTCTTTCATAGGTTGTTCTTGATTTTTCATGTTTATAGTATCTATAAATATATATACACTACAACATAGTATCATATGAATGTAATTTTGGGTGTTTTAGAAGGAAATGAGTTGTGAGATGATGTGACAAAATTTTATAGGGGATTACTTCTTTGTAACATTAATTGTTAATGTTTATCCCAGGTTTGGGGGTGTTGTGTGTGTGGTAACAGGAATGGATAGTGTTGTGTCTTTATTGTATACTTGTTAAGTTGAGGGATGTTCTCAAAACTATAACTAAAGGATTAAAAAAAATTATAATATGATTGAATTTGTTGTTAATATGATACTTATTTTTGTAATGTCTAAATTAAAGAAAACAAAATAAGTGGTTGATATGAATGAAGGTATGAATTTGAACTCTGATATAAATTACGAATTGTTGTTAGAAAATATTAAATGATGAGATTGGAAAAAAGGGGGGAAATGAATTTTTTTTGTGGAATTTACCTCATATTGTTTTGAATATTATATTGACTATTTTTGTTAAAAATATGTGTTTATTTATTGTCACAATATTTTAATTTTGAGGATGCTATTTTTTTTGGGTTTTTAATGTAGTAAAAATGCATTGTCGGTGGAATTTAGTAGATTTTAATAGCTCATTGATATGATGCATGGGTTGTGATGGCATACTTAATGTACATATATATGGTCCATAAAGGATTATAGTTTTTTGTATATGTAATTGGTGAACATATTATGTGAATATGGTGTGTACTAATAGTGGGGGTCATGCATGCCTGGATGAGGGAACATGATTTATGTCATTCATGTTAATGATACCCTACTACAATGATAATTAGGTGTATATGTGGATATGTGTGGGGAAAATACATATAATAAATGGGGAATTTGTTATATTCTATTCATGTATATGTAACTTTACCAACGTAGGTTTAAAAAAATTTGTATGTGGTATTGTGATATGTAGTGATGGATATGTGTTGTAATATGACCGACTTGTCTTGGTAATGTGTGGAATGATGGGTGAATTTTAGTATAGAGAGGTGGATGATATTTCAGTAAAAAATTTATGATCATGTTGTGAGTGGTAATCCAACAATGGTTCCCTAAATAGTTATGAGTTAGAATATCCTTTTAACAGACATATATGTAGAATATCAAATATTTGGCATTTTTCATGTTTTATTTTAATGATTCATATAAATTAAAGGATACATAACATTTATTTATGATTTTTTGTGATATTTATAATAATTTTTTGAATTGTTATATATATTATATTATTAATTAAGTAATTGGTTTAGGATGTTATAGGAAATAAAGGATGTTCTGGTACAAATGGTGGAACTCCAACATTGATCATTTATATTTGTTATACTTATTAGACTTTTGTTATATAATTTAAAATACTATTGTTTAATATCCATTATGTATACTATTATATATTTATTTCAAATGAATGATGTTTTTTAGAAGGGTAATTATAATAATTACTCACAAGTGCTCAACCATCTACAATTTTACTAGTGCTTTTTATAATATTTTGAGGGTGATTGAGTCTATTATTTGGGTAGCTTGTATAGAGTTACATGGGTGACCTGGGAACTTGAGAAATTATTTTTTCATGTTATTTTATAGTTATTGTATACATTTATAGGCTGTTAACATTTATTTTGTTGTACTAATTTGTTTAATATTTGTTTATGGAGTTTATTGATGGTCTCATTTTATTATTTCCTAGTTTTATGAAGAAAATATTCTGATTTTTGAATCATAAATCCTTCTTTGTAATCACCACCACTTTGGATATTGGAGGAGGGACTCATGGATTACAATCACCTTCATTTCCATACCAATAGGGAGTCAAATTTGGGTTTTTTCATTATAATCATGATTGATAAATTTTATACCTTTTATAATATTCTTATATTCCTATGGTTTCACACGGAATGATAAGGGTGATTGAAAAATATTAGTAATGAAATCATAAATATATTATTTCATGTCCTGAAATAATTATCTATAAGACAAAATTTAGTGTGATATATATACATAAGAAAAATTGTGATCATAATTAATTAAGATAGAAAATTAATGAATCAATTATCTTAAAATGTCTTCAATCA
Source organism: Viscum album (assembly GCA_963277665.1). Lineage (NCBI taxonomy): Eukaryota > Viridiplantae > Streptophyta > Magnoliopsida > Santalales > Viscaceae > Viscum > Viscum album. Next base: position 473,502,116 of record OY728132.1, read on the forward strand.
TGGTAAAAAAAGGAATTATAGAATAAGTAATTCATTGTGATTAAACATCATAAATATTTAGTCTTACAAAATTTTATGACATTACCAACTATTAATGTCATAGTATCATAATCATGTGGTCAAAATACATCTTAGGATAATATTTCTATTAAATTTCATTTTATCACAAAGGTATCCATTGATGGGGATATCAACCAGTATCATGGAATCATAAATTTACCGAAAAATAATGTCATAATATACAAAACAATAGTAAATATATTGAGGATATATATAATTCAATTATTATTGAATAATACACTTAAAGTCCTCTTATACAAAAAACTAAGCTTACACACCATAAGGGAAAATAAACATTACTATTTTCCAAAGAATTGTAACGATTTCCAAGTGTATCAACATCTACCATTTAGAAAAATTTCACCATCACATATTGCAATAAATTAATCACTCAAATTTCATTTGTAAATAATGCCTGGAGTGTATATAACATATGACCTATATGAAAAATAAGTATTTCCCAAAAAATAAAACTAAAATCAAATTATCCTTACTATAAACTAAATTTTTCTTCAAATAAAGACATATAATGTGAAATATTCAAATATTTCATTAAAATTGGACTAAAATTAAAACATTAAAAATGAAAATCCAATATAAAATTCCAAATATAAATAAAGATAAATATCTAATATGACCCTTATGATATACAATATCTAATAAATCAGTAAAATATACAAGAATAACATAATTAAACCATCTCTATATGATCCTCACTGGCCTCCTATGTGTTGAACACCTTGAAACTATGAATCACCTTATATAATCACTTTGAAAAAGGATATATTTCACCCATTACCTATATGAAGATAATCTTGAAAAAATAAACACCAATTTGTAAATATATCGTGTTATAAAAATTATATTAACATACCACCCAAGATTCTATAACATTACATTTATTAGAAAAACTATCAATTCATTTTGTAACATAAATAATTAAGCCACATTTTTTTTCTATAGAAATGAGTATTAAAAAATTTAATCATTATCTTCAAAAAACGACCATGAAACACCCTGAATATCCATGGAATATTGGAAAATAATGGTAATGAATTATACAAAACACTATTAATTATTCATATACATATAATAGATATAAATTACCATTTTTTATTTTAAAACATTTTATTGTTTACCATATGCAAAATTAAGAAATATTAAAAACACAATGGTAAAAATATAATCCATAAAAACAAGTGCATCAATGTATAAGTAAATAATCATGTAAGATACATAATCATTATAACCTTATAGTGCTTCTTTACTAGATAGACCTAGTGGGACATGGCTAAGAATAAGTGGAATGAGAATAAAAAAGGTTTCACAATTTAGGTATACATTTAAAATGGTTTTATAATATTGATTCTTCTCGAGTACACATTTTCAGCAGGCCATTCCATGGATCGACCCAGATTATTAAAAATTACACCGAAAATATTTTTAAAATAAAAAAATGTATCATTAAAGAATATTAATTGATAATCCAAAATATGTATCAAATAAATTTTAATTAATACATATTTATAAACTATAAAAAAATATATTTTTCATAAAAATGAATATATTATATAACTATAATAATTTTATTCTAACCTAGAGGTCAACCTACATATGTTTCTTCACAACCCATCCCCTAGGGTACGTGTCAGGACTACCCTAAGATCACCTTCCATATTCTAGGGGCTGGTGACTAGCCCTGAGAAGGAATAATCCAAAAAGGGAATGCATTTGTCTTTAAATATGTACCCACACACAAAACAAAAATTGAACATTTAATGTGGAATGAATACAAACCCAAAACTACAAAGGAAAGTAAAAAAGGGACCAAAATACAAGTCTAAAACTACTAATGAATGTACAACTGCCTCAGTTTGTCCTTTCGAGACCCTACCTAAAGGGTTTGTGAAGGGTAGCAGCATATAGCCGTAGTAGTACACCCATCCCTATATTATCACTGAGCACCATCTATTCATGAACCACCAAGGTCTCTATCGAAGCATTCTTCCATCCCATCTCATGGAGCACCACCTAGTCCTGGACCACCAAGGTCTCCGTTGAAGTGTCTATCACCTGAATGGGACATAACACATGTGAGCAAAGCCCGTGTAGGGGTGTGTAACACAATTCTCAGTGGGGACCCCAAAGCACAATGGAAAAACCACATAGGATAGTATTCATATCATATAGTAAGTACAAAAATGAGGTGAGTGAACCAAATACAATGAGTACAACACCAAAGAGAGTATGCCGTGTACACTAAGTAAACCACTGAGGAGAGTACAATATGTACACAAAATATTCCACTGAGTATAATATGCCTTGTACACTTAGTACACCACTAAGGGGATTTCTCCAAGTACACTTAGTTCACCACTAAAGAGTGTACGCCAATTACACTAAGTACAACACAGATGAGATTACCCCAAGTGCACAGAGTATACCACGGAGTCAGAGTACAACATGTAAACTAAGTAAACACCTGAGGAGAGTATACATATGGTACTTTGAGCTCATAAAAGTATAATTCAGAGTATAGAAATCACGATCATCAGTCAAAACATAGAAAACCGTTGGTTTTTAAGGTACTCATCCCTGATGAGTACCATGGGTATACTGGGTCATACAGAGCCGCTCCCCATCATGGGCCTTCAGTGTCATAGATATATATTACCCAATTTAGCTATCGTACTGAGGAACTCATCCATAATGAGTACTATGGGTTTTCAAGGTCACAATGATCTACTTTCCATAGTGGGCCTACTGGGTCACACAATGACACTTCCCACTGGTCCATCATAGCTGATCCACATAGGGTCACATGTCAGCTGACATCAGGTCATAGATAGATGTGAGATTACCACACATACATTAATTGATTCTAAAAGAAACCACTCCTCAAGGAATTAATCATATATAAAATTCTATAAAAGCCTCCATATAGTATTCCTAAATAACATCCTGATTGTAAGGGTTCCAATAATGAAAATGACTTGTCAATCGGTTTCTTGGTTTGTAAGTTATTGGCATTTTAGTAAACATGGGGTAGTTGCATCTGGTCACTGTCTGACCGTGTCGGATCAACACGACCAACATAGATCGTGGACCCTACTTGATCGAACATAGTTAGAATGACCCAACATGAGCTTTTTTGGGAATGGGATGGCCCAATCCAACCATGCCCATTAGGCTTTGCTGAACCAGGCCCAGTACGACTGGGGGTCCAGCCCGCCGGGTCGACCAACGACCCAATCCCATCCAGCCTGGCCCGTAATGGCGGGCCATCTCTATCTGCATCCCTGGCCGCCTATTGGCATGGATTATCCCACCATCATGTCTTCAAATGGCGGTCTGCATTCCTCTATCTCGAGTGTCAAGACCCCCTCCGCACAAAGTATACCCCTCCTAGGCCTGCGATGTGCAAAGAGAGATAATGACCCCCGAGTCCTGCCTCCAGTAGGCCTAGGGTTGGTGACTAGCACACAGGGAATAATAAACACAAAAATGGGAGGCATTACCCTCTAAGAGAACACATGCGGAAGAGAGAGATAATATAGACACCAACCATCTCCATCTCAGAACTGAAATATAAAAGAAACCCAAGTATATATATGATATACCATGAAAAAGTTCTACAACTGAATGGGAAAACTACAAGTAACCAAAAGAAAGTAAAATGGCAGTGGCCACAAGCCGGAACGGCTCCTCAAACCACAAGCTAGATGTAAGCAGCATGTTCTCCAACCTACTCCAAGTGACCTGAAAAATAGTTTATATATACATAGGGTGAGTATAACAGTATATTCCGTAGGATCCTCCCCGAAGCCTCCCATGCAATGGTAAAGAAGGCATGTTAATGCACAGTGAACTACAAGAGAAATTAACACGTCACCTAAATAGGTAAACTATGTTTCCAAAATAACCATGGACACTCTCACAATGTAACACATACAATAATATATCATATATTAAAGAATATCACGGGTTCCCCACTACTATTTCCCCACTGGTTTGTTTCTTTTCCCTCCAACGACATACGTCATGTGAATCTCTCTCCAATGGATTTCCAGAATAAACCTGGTCTAAGCTCCACAATCTGCACAACGTGCACCACAAAGGCATGGCCACAGACACCTGGGCTAAGAACCACACCATCCTCACAACAAAAGGTTACTAGGTAGTTTCTGGGAGCCACCACAGCTCGCATAATGTGTATCATACGTCAGGTATTATACTTCAAGCCGTTATAGCCCATACACCCAGCAAGGATCCTCAAGCCATCACAACCTATACACGTTATAGGTAGAGTAGTCCATAGGATACTATATCCAGATTATATGTGTGTGAATATCCACAAGCCATTGCAGCCCTCTAGACACATATATGGGGAAAACTAACTGTCGTCCATAAAGGCACTTGTATCTACCAAGAGAAGAGAGTGAGGTCAAAGGGGTAGTCATTCATTCACCCTCCCATATGAATGTGAGGGAAAACACCACCTAGGGCTCAGAATCCATGATGTGTCAGGTTCCCTTACTGACAGTGTTTAGTAGGGTATAGAAACAGAAAAAGTATAGAATATATTATAACTCATAACCACACTAAGGGTGTAACCTAGTCTTAGACACAACTGCAGCTAAGATCTCTTGGAAACCAGTCTACCACTTCTAAGACTAGGTATCCTATAATCACACAACCATTAAAATAGATTTATTAGATTAATTCATTCCCTTTTTATCAATTCTACTATACATTAATTAATTATTCAATCATTAATTAACCAAGATCAATTCTAGATTAAATTCCACTAACATCACATACAAAAATCCATTGTCCCTTCAAAAGTTACAACACCATCATTAGGTTTCATCAAAATCCAACCTCATGGGTTAACATCAATTATTCTATCATTAATTACAGAATTAAATTCCCCAAATTTAAAGGCATTTTAGAAAAGCATCTTATGCTACTAAACACAATGGAGCTCAAAACGGTGAGTAGATGTACTACCCATTGAGTATATGCCGCCTATAGCAAGAGCATAGACCCATTCTCCCTAGATAGGCTAAACACCGAAATCACGTGGCATACCACAAGTGTCTTCACCCCTTTCAGAAGAAGGGTAAGCAAAACCAGCTTCCATGAGCTGTGGGGAAAATCAAAGAAGGTAAACAACTAAGGAATCCACAAGCATACAATAGCCACATCCATACCATTCCATCAACCCTGGGGTCCTCCCTAATTCCCATATGAAGAAACCGATGCATCTCAACACTCTAGGCATCATCCACTGCCACAACCACAAGGCCTCTAAGCCCCCACATATCACAAAATCCATCCAGGATCACATCACAACACAAGCATATGGAATGTAATCAATCACAACAATTTGGGATCGTGGCCCTTTAACAAGGAATCTCTCCTTCATAAACAAGCACCAATAGATTTCAAGATTACCTTCCAACTGAATTAAACATGTACATCAGCATCAATTTGATTAACTTCAAATGGGAACAACAACCACAACAACAATAACCGGATTCATTTACATACATCCTTATCTTCATCCAATTAATTATCAATTAATTCCAACTTTACTTTCTTTATCAATTTCATCAAGAGCAGCATGCTAACAAGAAATACAAATATATCACACTATCTAGAAAATCAAGAGGAAAACCGTTATCACAGTCCAACAAAACAACATGCGATCAACCCAATTATTTTAATCTGGTTCAATTATTTAATCCGTTCAATTCCATTATGATCTAAAATCCAAATCATGATAACTATATGATTTCAAAAAAACGATTAGGGAATCCTCAAATCCCCTACTTCAACAGTTTTGACAGAAACCACAGTGGTTGAAGAGCGCCCAAGAAGGCCGGACCGATTCACCATGGATCCTCCTTATATCTCTTCTCCTAGCACAACCAAGACCAAAGATCATCATAATCGTCATCCACAAACATAGATCTACCCATAACAGGTGTAGATCTAAGATCCCGAGAGATGAGGAGGAGTTGATCTAAGTAGATCTAAGAAACCAAACAAAAAGGATCACATACCTGAAGAAATTGGCTTCGATTCAGCAAGAGAAGCCTCCAGATTGCTTCCAAAACGCTTGGGAGAGGTTATTCTATCTCCAAGGGAGAGTAATCCCGATTTATGGCTATATAGGGGCTTAAACGAGGTGATTAAAGGGAACTCGAGTTAGATCCACAATTTTAGGATATAAATTTATTTTCCTGCACGGTTTGTCCGCACAGTTTGCTAAACTGTGCCCTAACCGTGCACTAGCTTCTACCTCTTCAATCACACCATGCATGGTTAGTCCACACGGTTAGACAACCCGTGTGCAAACCGTTCATTAGCCCCTACCTCCAAGACCATCCTTTCACGATTTGGCCACACAGTTTAGGCAAACCGTGCACCAACCGTGCAAAAGATATTACCATTTATCATTCCTTAAAAGTCCACCCAAATGCACCACAAGATACCTTAACCTTCCAGAAAACCTATAACACCACATTTTCACAATGGAATGGACCGGAATGGTCCAGGAAATTACTTCTGATAGCTCTCAAAAAATTCTCGTCCATGAGAATCCAAAACCCACCTAAAGAGAAAAAGAAACATGGTCTGAACAACCACCCCTCGAGATACCTTTCAAAATAGACCAACCCACCAAAGAAACAAAAGAAACCATCTCATAAACATAAATGTTTCATAACCACACAAGTTACAATAATACATGAAAAGTGTTAAACATCAAACAAATCAGGGTACTGGATATGCATATGTGAATCACGTTCCCAGGTACTCTCCTCCAAGCCACTGTGTGTCCACAATACATGAACTAAGGGGATAAAAAGCCCATAAAACACCTTCTCCTTGCAGTCTTGGATCTCCACAGGTCACTCCTCAAAGGTTTAATCACCACCAAAATTGATCTCTCCCCAATGAATGATGTTTTGGTCATCTTGAAGATAACGTCGGAGCTGCGATACATGGAAGCATCATGTATCTGAATCATATACATGGAATGTTCTACTCGATATGCCACTGCTCCAACACGAGCTAACACATTGAAAGGCCCAAAAAAGCGGGGAGATATCATACTCCCATGACCAAACCTTCGCTGACCACAATGGGGCATCATCTTAAGAAACAAATGGTTTCCAACATTAAACTCCAAAGGTCTCCTCCATTGATCAGCATATGATTTCTGATAATCCTGAGCTACCTTCATTCTCTCACGAATCACCTGAACAATTTTTATTGTATTTTGTACTAGTTTTGGTCCAATAATTGTTGACTCTCTGACCCTAGTCCAACACAATGGCGACTGGAAATCCCGAAAATAAAAGGTTTCAAATGACGTTATACAAATGGTGGAGTGGAAACTATTATTGTAGGAAAACTCCACCAATGGTAAGTGACTCATAAATGAACCTCCAAAATCAACAACATAATCGTGAAACATGTCTTCAAGAGTCGGGATGGTTCGCCATGTCTAACCATCAGTTTGAGGATGAAAAGTGGTGTTAAGGCATAGCTGAGAACCGAAATCATGTTGGAGACATCTCCACACCCTAGTGTCAAAATGAGGATCTCGATCAGAAATGATTGTCCTAGGTAGTCCAAGAAGTCTCACCACCTCCTACAGATAATGCCTCGACAAAACATCAACTATGATTGACTCCATGATTTCTATAAAGTGGTCTGATTTGGTTAAATGATCTACTACCACCCAAATAGCATCCTAACCTCCCAGAGATTTAGGTAAACTATTAACAATGTCCATTGAGTTCTCCCCTCACTTACACTTAGCACTCTCTAGTGGATGGAGAAGACCACCGGGAACACGATGTTCATCCATCACTATCTGGCAGACTAAATATCGAGACACAAACACTGCAACCGCGCGTTTCATCCCAGGCCACACAAACTGACTCTTCAAGTATCATTAGATCTTTTCCACAATAGGATGTACCGCTAAAGGAGAACCATGGAACTCTTGGAGTTCTATCTCGCGCATTGCCAAGGGAAGAAAAATCCTTCCATTAGACAACATCCTGTGTTTTTCATTCTCAGACCAACCATCAGGCGCCTCACCACAAACAATTCGTTCTCTCCAGACCTCTACCTCAAGATCCCCTAATTGGGACTCTTCCTCCTTCTGCACCAGCGATGACTTCACCGTCATCTGAAAAAGACATCCTCTACCCCAAACTTCTCCCATAACAATTTTTAATGTTTACAGTTCTTCCATCACTCTCCAGGTATCACTGAATTCAAGCACAGCATCACTACATGACTTTTGGATTAGCACATCATCCACAAAATTCCCTTTTCCTGGTGTATACGATATTTTGAAGTCGTATTTTTGTAAAAAATCTATCCACCGACGTTGTCATAAGTTCATCTCACACTGGGTGAAAACATACCTCGAACTCTTATGATTAGTGGAAACCACAAAGAATTCACCAATGAGGTAATGTCTCCAAAACATGAATGAAAACACCACAGCTACCAACTCAAGATCATTGGTGGCATTGTTGCGTTCATGGGAACGCAACTGCCAAGACCTATAAGAAACAACTGACCTCTACTGTATGAGAACACAGCCTAACCCCAGATGTTATGCATCACAAAAAACATCAAACTGAACTCCCACAGCTATAGGAAAAATGAATGGAGTACTTAACAACTGTTCCATTAGATACACGAAAGATGCCTGACACTGATCAGGCCATTTAAAAATCCTGAACTTTCCTAGTCAATGCTTTCATAGGAGTCGCAACCCGTGAGAAATTGGCTATGAACCTACTGTAGTAGCCTAAAATACTAAGGAAAATTCTCACCTCTGACACTGTCTTGCAAGCTACCCAAGACACAACTACTTCAATCATTAAAGGATCCACAACTACTCCCTATTGGGACACAACATTCCCATAGAAATTGACATATTGAGCCCAAAAATCACAATTAAACAACCTCCCAAACATCTGATGTCGAAGAAGAACTCAATAAATGGCTTGTTGATTCTCTGCATGCTCCTCTTCAGATGTGGATTACACAAGGATGTCATCGATTAAAACTACCAAGAACGTGTCCAGGCTGTCATGAAACACATCATTTATCAACTCCATGAACACATCTGGAGCATTTTCCACACCAAACGGAATTAAAATGAACTCATAATTCCCATAATGACAATAGAAAGAAGTCTTCGAGATATCATCATCCATCACACGCATCTGATGATATTCAGACTGCAAGTCGATCTTTGAGAACCAAATTTCTCCCTTCAGTTGATCGAATAAATCATCAATCCATGGAAGAGGATATGGATTCATTATTGTCACTTTGTTTAAGTGACGATAATCGACACACAACCGCAAACTGATGTCGGCCCTTTTCACGAACAGAACTAGTGCACCACACGGTGACACACTCGGCCGAAAAAAACCACACTACAACTGACCATCATGCTGTATACGCAGCTCTCGAAACTGAGAATGGGCCATACTATATAGATACATAGAGATATGAGATTCTCTATGATGTATCTTGATCTCAAACTCGATCTCTCGTCGAGGGGGTAATGTTATAACCTCTTCTGGGAAGACATTAGGGTACTCCTCTATGACCCTAGGAAAAGCCAACTACTGAACCTCTGATGAACTCTGCATCATCTCAACCGCCATGGATGATAAGGATGGAATGTGCATATGACCCATATGAGGATCTCGCTCACCAAGAAACAACATTGGCTCTCCATCCGCACCAAATAAAATGACCTTGTTTTTGAAGCAATCCACGATATCCTCCACCAAATACAACCAATCCTTGTTGAGGATGACATAATATGGTTGTATCCATAAACATAGGAAATCACCCCATCAGTGGTGTTACCCCAATAGTAGCTCACAGTCTCTACATGCATCAAACACGTCAGTTCGACCTCCAACTGGTGTAGTCGACTCCAAGGGCACTAGAATCCTCTCTACCTCATGTCCCAAAGCATGGACATGTGTAGGTGATATGAAGTAGTGTGTCATTCCTGAATCCAATAAGGAATCCACCAAGGTAGTAAATGAGAAAAGTGTGCCTCTAACGACAGCTGGCTCATCTGGTGCAGGCAACACAAGAGAATAAATCTTACCAGGAACTCCTCGACGACCTCTCTGACCCTGATGATGACCACCACCATGGACACGCTCTACTATCTGAGGATGGGGAGCATCATGAGGATGTCCTCTACCTACACCATCTCCCATCTAGTGATCTAAAGATGGTTCAACTGGATGATGCTGCATCGGCTGGAACATCCTCAAGGGAGGAACCTGGAACGTAGCTCCTGGTGCATGATGACCACTCTGACAAGTCGGGCACTCCCTCTACTGATGGCCACGTCCAACAAAAGAAAAACAAGCGCCTGATCCCGTGGAATGGGCCTCAGAGTTGTTGCCTCCAGAGAAACAAGATGTGAAGGGGTAGGAACTACCACCGGTCGAAAGAAACTCTTCTTCCATGAAAACCTAGAACCCCAGACCATAGCTCTACATTATGAGGAATCATGCTAATTCCCATCTTTTGATGTTCCGATCCTAGCCAAAGTCCTCTCGACAACCTCTGCCCTTACCAGAACCTCATGATATGTCTTCAGTATAAATGGTGTGACCTGGCACTAGTTCTCTAGACTCAAAGCCTCCTAAAAATGCCTTGTCATGGCCTCCTCATCTGGTAACAGGTTCGAAGCATATGATAAAAGGTTCCTAAAACGAATCCCATACTCTCGAACATTGGAGCTCCCCTGTTGAAGGGTATGAATCTCTTGGCGACTGGACGCATTTTCAGTCGAGGAAAGGAACTTGACTATAAACTTGTCTTGGAACTCCTGCCATTGGATCACTGACTTCTCACTATCCCTGAGGAACAAGAACCACCACTTCCTTGCTTCTCCACACAGCATCGTCAAAGCTAAAGACGCCCATTGCTCCATCCATGCACAGATAGAAATGAATCCTATATCAACCTCCCCCAACCAGCCTTCCATGACTACATTTGAAACGGTTCCCTCATACTTCTTTAGACTCTAACGATTATACTCTCATAGTTTATTCCTCCAAGTGTCGTAGTCGTCGACCTCTACCCTACCCCGACCTGCAGGAATGACCTAATGGGCATCTTCTATGCAAACCTGAAAAGGACGTCGACCTGGAGCCATATCTTCATAATAAAAAACACATAGAGCTCATGATTTGGAATATGGAAGACACAACATTTATTATTTAATTGTATTCATTTTATTCATTTTAGGATAACCTATCCAAAGGTCTACCCATTCAAACATTGGTACAAATAATAATGATGCATGATCCTTTCTTAGGACTCTAACCTTCAACTATTATCTCCTTATTTAGTAGCCATTGTAAACTTAAAGATCCATGCATCAGATCACAGCGGGCCGTAAACACCTATGTCTAAGTCGGTCTCCAGTGTTTGCCTCACTTTCTAAACATGAATGACGTCGTTTCCCTACTAACCCATGCAACCTCACATGTGCCTAACTCAAAACTCCATCCTATCCCTCAACCTTCCTTGGATACCACTCTGTCACGACCCCCTCCCCACAAAGTGTACCCTTCTAGGGATGGAAATGTGAAAAGGGAGATAATGACCCCCGAGTCCCGCCTATCGTAGGACATGGGTTGGCGACTAGCATCTAGGGTATAATAAACACAAGTATAGGAGGCATTGCCCTCTAAGAGAACACATGCCGAAGAGAGAGATAACATAGACACCAAACAACTCCAACTCATAACTAAAATATAAAAGAAACCCTAGTACATATTTGAAATGCCATGAAAATGTTATACAACTGAATGGGAAAACTACAAGTACCCAAAAGAATGTAAAATGTCAGTGACCACAAGCCCAAACAGATCCTCCAACCACAAGGTAGTAGTAACCAACATGAGCTCCAAACTTATCCAAGTGACCTGAAAAACAGTTTATATATACATATGGTGAGTATAACAGTATACTCAGTTAGATCCTCCCGGAAGCCTCTCGTGAAAAGGTAAAGAAGTAATGTTATAGCCCAATAAACAACAAGTGAAACTAACACATCACTTAAACAGGTATACTAAGTTCCCAACATCACCATGGAAACTCTCATCAAGTAACTCATACAAGAATTTATCATATAGTAACGAATATCAAGGTTACCCCGCTACTACTTCCCCACTAGTTTTCTGCTCTTCCCTAACGACATACGTCCTATGCCTCTCTCTCCAAAGGATATCCCAAATACACCTGGGCAAAGCTCCATAATCTGTACAACGTGCACCACAATGGCTTTCCCAAAGACACCTGGGCTAAGCAACACACAATCCTCACATCCAAAAGTAAATAGGTAGTTTATGGGAGCCACCATAGCTCACATAATGTGTATCATACGTCATGTATTATATTTCAATCCATTACAACATATACAATGAGCAAGGATCCTCAATCCATCACATCCTATACACGTTACCTCTATAGTAGTCTATATGATACTATATCAAGAATATTTGTGTGTGAATAACCACAATCCATTACAACCCTCTACACACATATATGGGGAAAACTAACTGTTGTGACTAATGGAACTAGTATCTATCATGAGAATAGAATGGGGTCAAAGGGGGTAGTCATCCATTCACCCTCCCATATGAATGTTTGGGAAAACACCCCCTAGGGCTCAGAATCCCCAAGGTGACAATTGACCTTACTGAAAGGGTGGAGTAGTGTATAGAAACAAAAAAAGTATAGAATATATTATAACTCAAAACCACACTATGGGCATAACATAGTCTTAGAAACAACTGCAGCTAATGTATCTCGGAAATCAAGCTACCACATTAAAGACTAGGTATCCTATAATCACAAAACAATTAAAAGGGTTTGATAATATTATTTCATTCCATTTTTATCAATTCCACATTATGTTAATTAATTATTCAAGCATTAATTAACCAAGAACAATTCTACATTAAATTCTATTAACATCACATCCAAAAATCCACTGTCCCTTCAAAAGTTACAACCTCATCATTAAGATTCAACAAACTCCAACCCCAGGGGTTAACATCATATATTAAAACATTCATTTCACCATTACTTTCCCCATATTCCAAGGAATTCTATTAAATCATCATATGCTACTAAACAAATGGGAAATCAATACGGTGAGTAGATGTACTACTCGTCGAGTCTGTGCCACATTTAGCAAGATCCTAGACCCATTCTCCCAGGAGAGGATAAACACGGAAGGCACATGGCATACCCCATGTGTCTTCGACACATTCAGAAGAAGGGTAAGCAAGACCAGATGACTTGAAAAGTGGGGAAAAGAAAAGAAGATAAAAAACCAAAGAATCCACAAGCATCCAACAACCACATCTATCCTATTCTATCATCCATGGTGTCCTCCCTAACACCCATATTCATAAACCGACACATCATGCCACTCTAGGCATCGTTCGCTACCACAACCACAAGGCCTCTATGCCCCCACATCTCACAACATCCATCTAGGATCACATCACCGCACAAGCACTAGTAAAGTAAAAAATCATAATCATTTGGGCTCTTGGACCTTTAACATGGCATCAAGACTTTATTCACAAGCACCAACAGATTTAAAGTGTACCAACCAACTTAATTAAACACGTATATCGACATCAATTTGATTAACATCAAATGGGAACAATGACCACAACAACAATAACTATATTCATTTACATGCCTCTTTATCTTTAGCCAATTAATTATCAAATAATTCAGGAATTACATTATTTATCAATTTCATCAAGAAAAACATACTAAAAAGAAAGACATATATGTCACACAATCTAGAAAATAAAGAGACAAAGTGTTATCATGGTACAAATCAAAAAAACGTGATCAACCCAATTCATTTAATCGGGTACAAGTATTTAATTAGGTCAGTTCCATTTTGATCCAAAGGCAAAATCATGATAACTCTATGATTTCACATAAAAAATTAGAGAAGCCATGAATCCCCTAATTCAATGTTTTTGACGGAAACCACAACTCTCAAAGAATTCCCAAGAAGACCGGGACAATTAACCATTGATGATCCCTATATCTTTTCTCATAACACAACCAAGACCAAAGATCAACATAATCGATATACACACCCTTATATATACCCATAACAGGCATAGATCTATAATCCCGAGAGATGAGGATGAGCATATCTAGGTAGATCTAAGAAACCAAACAAAAAGGATCACATACCTCGAGAAACAGTCTTTGATTCATTAAGAGAAGCCTCTGGATTTCCTCCAAAAACCTTGGGACAGGTTTTTCTACCTCCCAGGGAGAGTAATATTGAGTTATGTCCCCTTAGGGGATTAAATGAGGTGATGAAAGGAAAAATGATTTAGATCCACTATTTTAGGATCAAACATTACATGCATGCACGGTTAGTACACATGGTGTACTAAAATGCGTGCTAACTATGTGCTAGCTTCTGCCTCTTCAAACACTCCTCGCATGTTTAGCCCACACATTTAGACAAACCGTGCACTAACCATGCATTAGCCCTTTCCTCCAAGACCTGCCTTGCATGGTTTGGCCGCACGGTTTAGGCAAACCGTGTTCTTACCGTGCAAAATATATTACCCTTTAGATTTCCTTAAAAGTACACCCAAACACACCCCAAGCCACCTTAACCTTCCAGAACACCTCTAACACCACATTTTCATAATGTAATGGACCAGAGAGGTCTAGGCCATTACTTTCTGTGCCCAATATACATCTGGTTCGATCGTATGTGGCTAGTAGAAGCCGACTACTTCCACCTCACATGGTCAAGGACACCATGTTAGCCCATTCTATAGCATGCATGGTTCAGGTTGCTCATACCATGTGGTGCTATAGCGGATCTTCCCACTTGAATTGGTATGCCCACACGGGCTAGTTTTCCCAGTATGGACAATTGATTTTTTATGAGTCCAGCTCACCAATGTAGTCTTGAACCGTGTGACCACATTGACATGCCCTGGTGGCCACATCTTCCATCCTCCAGGCCGGCGACCCTTGCTACCAACACAGCGCACTACCAGCATGGATCCAGCACACTGCGTCCCATATACTACTGCAACTGGGGTGCCACAACATGGTGTAGTCATGACAACTAGGTGCTGAGGCCCGGTGCCACCGCTGGGTGTCGTCGTCATGGCCGATTATTGTGACACTTTCACCTGGAACTTCCTTAGCTGTTATGCTACAGTTGTTGCGACAAAAATAATGGGTAGGAGTAGGAGAGATAGATAGAGAGGGGAGTTTGAGGTATAAATCACCAAGAATTCCCAAATGGACAAACAAAATTTGTTTTTTTGGTCATAGATTGTCTTGGTTAGTGGAAACACAGAACATATAAATTAATTACTGAGATAAATATTCCCTTTATCCCACATACATTACCCACCCCGTAAGAAAATTTGAACCACAAATTAATGTGTTCATGAGTTACCCTATGTTCATCATCAATAATGAAAGATTGGGTAATGGAATAATTTACTTAAATATACACCCCTTACTTGGAGAAGGTTTATCATTTCTATCGATCCGTTTGAAGCGGTTGGTGATCATTGTTCTCCATTCTCAGATCCTTCCCCCACGGTATCACTATTGCATTCCAATCAGCCGGAATTATTTATTCTTCTGGTCATGGATACTTCTTCTTAGGTGTCATCACTACTTTCCAATCCACTATAATTTTTTGATGGAGAGGAAATCCTCTACCATTCATCAGAGAAATTCCAACTCTGATTCTCCAACCTGTTCGCTCATTAAAAGAGAAAAGAGTCGCAACGTTTCTATTATGTTGTGTCATCACGTTGTTACACAAATATTAATGACTTTTTAGGCTGATCATTTATCTTCCTCATTATTGAGATTCATTAATGTGACTCATCATCACCTCTTTACCTCCATAGTGTGGATGTTCCACAACTCAACTATGGAGAGAAATATATAAAATAACGATTGATGTTATTTTTTTTCATTCGAAATGTCTAAAAACTAACATCTTACGTTGACACGAACCGATCAAGTATAGGTCCATTCTTAGGAAAGGTCATTATTCCCAACAAAATAGTGCCCTAGGATTTTAAATATGGCCACCCATTTTGAATTTTTCACAACTACACATGCATTGAATTTTAAATTATTTAAAATGATTCCAAAAAGAAAACTTTCACCCTTGACACATGCCAACTAAGGTTATGCTCCACCTAATGGAAACACATCCTCATGAGCTCAACAGTACTCTCAGATTTCCAATCCGTGTTTCCTTTTAAGAGTAATATGGATTTTACAATAATATAATTGGTATATAATTATTTAATTTATGGAAAACAACTAGCTTCTATTGTTGGCATGCACCGACCAACCATTGGCTATGCCTAAGAAAATAATACCCACACGATTTTAACAGTGGTCTAAAATTTTAAATCCAAGTGAACTTTTTTGAGTTATAAGATTTTTAAAATTAAAATAATATCATTTAATTATTATATTTATGATTAAGCCATTTTCAGGTTTTTGCACTGGAGGAATGTGCTGACTAATCATATGTCGTGCCTTGGGAAATCTTATCATCCTAAAGACAACAATGAATTCTTATTTCTGATATAGTTACCAATTTATTTTTTATTCATCATTTTTTTGGAAAACTACTTACATGAACTATTTTAAAAATTACAATTTTTGACTGAGAATTCCATGCACTCCATGCCTCGGAATTACACATCACCCTAGCGCTTAGTCTCAAAATTGTTCTATATAATTAAAAAATTACATATAATTTTTAAGAAATTACATTACCCCCCCCCCCCCCTTTAGGGATTCATGTATCCATTAATCCAAAACATGGATAAACAAACAAATGGTGGTACTGAGCATGAATCTAAGCCTCCCTCCCCCATGTGATCTTTTAGAGATTCTTGTGCTGCCACTGAATGTGCACTAGTGGAATTAACCATCCAAAAAAAACATGATTTTGTCGACAAAATATTTCTTCCTACTCTGTGTAGTCCTCATCCACTCTTGGATGATAGTCACCTTCTCAGTGGTAGCCCGTACCCCCTCTGGACCTATAAGTGTTGACCTACAAGGATATGTCAAACATAGAGGTGATCTGAAAGGGAATCCGTGCAAACCATTCAATGGTTACATGACTTATATAGAGTCATATATGTTGTTGTATGTGATCTTTAACAGTGGTAGGCTATCCTCCCATCTGTGTCCAAAATCATGAACACAATCACAAATCATTTCCACCCTTGTTTGTGTGGTCTACTCCATCTTACCATCCATCTATATGTGATAGGATTTTCTCAAGCACAATGGATTCCCAAACACCTATTGTAATCCCTACCATAACATGTATCTAAATTTGAGTCACGATATAAAACTATCATAAATGGAATTCCATGGAGTCGAACTATCTCCTGCATGTAAAGGTGTCCCAATCTCTCTACTGAACTCTATTATCAAATGGGTAGGATGTGGTCTGACTTGGTGAGATTGTCTATAATCACCCTGATGGTATCATTCACTTTATATATACATAGTAAGATCGTCATTAATTCTATCGATATCCCATCCCACTTTTACTCTAACACCTTGAGGGGTTGTGTCAAATCTACTAGAACATGGTGCTTTGCCTCCACTTGCTGACAAGTGAGGAATCTCGATACAAACTCTTCCACTATGATCATAATACATAGCCACCAATACTGACATCAGATGTCCTTATACATCTTATCTTAAACTAGATGCACTTTCAATGGGTTCTATGGATCTTACTCAACACTTCCTACCATATTTACACTGGTAGAATAGTGGTACCTCTAAAAAAGATGAAGTGATACCCACCTATAGAATATTCATCAGGGGCATGCCCAGTGGACATATGGCCATGTGTGGTAACACAATTGGCATCTCTGAGTTGTGCCTACTTAACTCACTATATGAGTGGAGGAGTGAAAATCATTAACTGATGGTGAGCTTCTGCATTATCATCCCCAATGAGTATTTTTATCGCGGCTAGCTACTCTATCACCTCACTCATCATCTACAAGCCAGAACTACTATTGAGTTCATATGTCACCACATTCCACCTACTAGGAGTATAGAATACCTCTATGTCATAGTCCAATAGGTACTCCACCATCATTTCAATCTTAGTTTCAGGTCATTCTGGTAGATGATATACTTCAGACTCTAGTGGATAGAGTAGACGGTAAACTATTAATCCATCAAGTAGTGTTGTCACATATTCTAAGAACAAACCAATTCTGCTAACTCTATGTCATGGGTTGTGTATTTATTCTTGTACTGCCTAAAATATCATGATCTATAGGTGATCATTGCTCACTGAATAATCAGGACACAAATTATCCCAGTTTCTAATGTGTCATAGTATACCACATAGTTGGTTCCCTTTTTTGGATGCCTCATGGCAGGAGAACTATTTATTCATTTCCACAACTGATTGAAGAAGTCATCAATTATCTGCAGTGGATACATGTTCTTCATTGTCACTAGGTTCATGCACCGATAGGGCATTAATAACATAGAGGTACCATTTTACTTCTATTAGAACAACATTGGGGATTACTTATGGTGAAACGCTGGTCCATACGAACCCCTTCCTACGAAAGTCTTCTTATAGACCCATCAGCTCCTTCAGCTCTATGGAAGCCATCTGATATGAAGGTGTAGATATTGGTTCTATTATAGAGTAAAAATAAATGCATATATATACCTTTCTATGTGGAGGTATTCTTGGAAAACCCTTTGGAAATATGTCCTCGTCCACATCCATGTCTTTGAGACTGACGTCGGTTTCCTGCTTTCCCACTGCAGACATACACTGGTTGTATATTCTCATCCAAATAACATTAAACCAAAAAGGTTCTCTCTAGACGCCCTTTCATAAGTATGAATAAATATAGTAATAGTGATGGATCAGATGTCCATAGACACATCTCGATTGGAGGTTTGAGGGTTGAATCAATGGTTCTATCATATTTATCGAGTACTTGGTATGGTTGGTACACCTCGATTAATAATCTGATACAGAGATATCGTCCTGCTGATGTTGTAGAAGCTATTGGGAAGACATATTCCTTGGATTTTATAGAAATATTCCCTTCTCTAAAAGTGGTTATCAAACTCTATACAGGGAAAAGTCACCTCATCGCATGATACGGTGATCTAAACACCGTCATCTCCCTAATGACACACGTAGATGAATCACTTCCAGGAAAACAATCTGATCTAATGGTACCATGACTAGACAGAAAACTCAGTCACCATATCAAGATAGTTCATACTAGTATGTGAGTCAAGATCCCTTTGGAACCCGGTGGAATGTATTGTTGAAACATATTTATGGCATTGAACATAATTGAGTCCTCTACCGGTGGAACCAATAATTATTTCTAACCAATAATAAGTTGTATTTTTGGGACAAAACCCAGAGGCTCAATATCGATAAATGGTCCTTGTAACAAATCCTCTTCACTATGTGTACCATCCTTCTGGCCACACAGTCAAATCCTAGCTGGCTGTCTATGTGGAGGCATCATGAAAGAGAATCATGAAAAACCACAATAAATTTATTATACCCGGTGAATTGGATCTGACTCAAAAAGGTCATGGGAAAAACTCAAAGACACATGCGACCATTACATTCATGTAATAGGTTGGAGAGCCAAATTCAAGGTCCTGGTGTATGGATAATTTGGCCACCCCACGAATACTAGACTCCCTATCCTGAAAGTCAAACTCTAAACAGTAAACATGATTGCCCAATCCAAATTTATAAACTCATAGTTCTTCTTATAGAATGAACCATCTTTAAAACCACTTTTTTCGTGACCCGTATCTCAGGGTCTATAGAGTGAGTACCCCAATCCCACCATACATAGGCTATGGGCTAGAGACTATCACCCAGAATGACTATCCTAAAAAAGGGAAGAGATTAGCCTTTAAACCTATACACACGCACACATCACAAACATAAATTACAAAGGGTCCATAATACACGCCCAAATGAACAACATAAAGTACAAAAGGGAAATAATACAAGCCCAAAACAACAATTGAAAATAAAAAATCCCTATTAAATTCTCTAGAGACCCTACCTGAAGGGTTGGTGAAGGGTAGATGCCTGTAGCCGTAGTATGTTTTCCTTTTTTCCCATCTCACAGAGCATCTCTAGGTCCCAGACCACCAAGGTCTCCAATGAAGAATCAAACACCAAAACGGGACACAAAACAATTAGGAAAATCCCATGAAGGGGTGAGTAAATAAATAATTAGAAAGGACAATAATCCAAAAATAAAAACATTCAATGGATATTATTGATAAGGTAATTTTATTATACAACTAAAGATATTGTACCAAATACACTTAGGACACCATTTAAGAGAGTACGCAATGTACACTAAGTACTCCACTAAGGAGAGTATGCCATGTACACTCGGTACACCACTGAGGAGAGCACATAATGTACACTATGTACGCCACTAAGGGGAGTACCCCATGTATACATAGTATACCACTGAGGATAGTACGTCAGGTATACTCAGTACACCACTAAGGAGAGTACACCATGTACTCTAAGTAAACCACTGAGTAAATTACGGCAGGTTAACACAGTACACCACTGAGTCTGATTACGCCATGTAAACTAAGTACAAAACTTAGGAGAGTATACATATGGGACTTTCAGATCATGTAGGTATATTCTTGAGTATAAAAATAAATTCCATCAGTCGTAACACTGAACACCTTGGGCAGTTGTGGTACTTATCCCAGAAAAATACCTTGGGTATGCTGAGTCACACTGAATCTCTACCACTATGGGACTGTTGGGACACATAGAGCCACTTCCCACTAGTTATGGACTATTGTGGTACTTATCCACGATGAGTACCATGGGTTTTCCAGGTCACAAAAAGGCACCCCCACTGTGGGAATGTCAGGTCACACAGAGTCGCTTCCCACTTTGGCCATCATACTATGGTAGTCATCCCGGATGAGTACTATGGGTCTTCAAGGTATTAAAAAGTTGATCCCCATCGTGGGATTCACATGTCACACAAAGTCTCTTCCCCCTAGTCTATCATAGAAGACCCACATTGGGTCACATGTCAACAGTCTTCATGTCTCCGTTAACAACAATATTCTCACACTTAGAGTGCTAGATTCTGGGAGAAACAAATCATCAAGACATTAATTATATATTTCTTCCATTAAATCTACTATAGAGTAATACAAAATAATATCCTCATCGTAAAGGTTCAAATTTTGAGAACATCTCATCAATCTGTCGCTTGGTTTTCATGATATTGTCACATTAGTAAACATGGACATGTTTTGTCTGGGCCTGGTCCGACCCGTTCAGAGTGACACGACCTACCCGACCCTTGGGTTCCACCTGAACTAGATCATTTCGACTGACCTAACCCAACTGTTTCCTTGTTCAGGTTGACCTAGCCTCTCCCATCTAGTAGGTGAGGCCCATCGGGCCTTGCTGAACGTAGCTTTGTTTAACCGAGGGTCTAGCCTACTAGGTCACTCGACAAACCGATCCCATTTAGCTTGACTCTTTCTGAAACTCAAACCTCACAATGACCATGTATATCCCTATATCCCATCATAAAATGGTGGCTTGGTTAGCTTCCATATCGGGATGATTATCCCAACCCACATGGCCAACCGATTTCCTCTAGACCGGACAACCACTGGTCATCCAGTTCAATCTTATGAGGCCAGAAGAAGCAGACACACTCCTCTGCATGCCATCAATGAACATCTGCTAACCCATGTCGGGACCAACATGGTGCGAGATGCTCCATCAACACGGCGCCTGAGAGGCACCACCCTCATGCACTGGTCCGCTCACATGGACTAGTTTCCCCATCCTGGAGCGCAGCTTTGTTGTGGTTTGATCTCATTGATGCAGTCCTGGACAGCAAGGTGCCTCTGACGTGGCTAGGTCGTCGTGTCCTCGGTCCTCATTTTCGTTGGCCCTTACTGCCACCAATGTGTGATACCCATATATCGCCTCCCTCATGCTGTAGTAGCAAAGGTGTTGTCCTGGCGGCTGGGTACTTCTACTGTGGTTGATCATAACAGCCTCCTACTATGAGTTTTATAAACCACCTATTAGTATCCCATTCGCTAAGAGATTCTTTGGCAGTTGTTCCGCAGCCATTACACCACAAATAATGAGTAAAATAAAGATAAATATATAGAAATAGAGTTATAGAGAGGTATAGAGAGAGAGAGACGTTGAAAAGTCACTAAGAATGCCCAAATGATCTACCGGCTTTTTTGTTGGTATGTGATTGTTTGTGTTAGTGAAAACACATAGAATATAAGATAATTAATAAGATAAAATATTCCCTTAATCCCATATACATTAACCATCCCATATGAAGCTTTAAACCATGGGTTGACTTGTTCATGAGTTTACCCACATTCATCTTCTAAAAATGAATAACGAGGGATGTAATAATTTAATTTAAAATTAACATCATACTAGAAGAAGGTTCGTCATTGGTGTTGATCCATTTATAGTTGTTGGCATTTATAAATATCTTTTCCCCGATCCTTACTCCAAGGCAACATTTTCTCATTCTAATCCAATGATGTTCTTCGATCTCTGGTCCCAGATTCTTCATCTGAGGAATCCTCACCGCTTTTGGATCCGACCACTTTCTTCATTGGAAATCATATCATCCACCGTTCATTAATGAAATTCCCACTATGATTCGCCAACCCTTTATCTCATTAAAAGAGAAACATGTCACATCATTTCTATTATGATGTGTCATCACATCTTTATGTTTTGATTAATGATTCAATACAGAACTTATTTAAAATACTCATTATTGGAATTAATTTATTTTGAATCGCCATCACCTCATTACCTCTGTAGTCATGACGTGCGACCTCTCAATGGTAGATAGAAAAAAACAAAATACCATTTGAAATTATTTTATTTTTCTTCAAAAATTTCTGAAAACTAACGTTTTCCCTCGACCCATACTGGTGAAGGTTAGGTCCATTCTTAAGTAAATTCATCATTTCAGATGCAACGGTGCACTCATATTTTCATTCTGGGATACCATTTAGATTTTTCCACAATTGTGCCAAAGTTCCATTTTAATTCTCTTAAAAAGGTTCCAAAAATTTTCTTTCACCCTCAACCCTCATCAGTCAAGGTTTAACTCTAGATAATGGAAACACGTCCTCTTGAGCACAATGATACTCTCAATTTTCCAGTCAAAATTACCATTTGAAAGTTAAAAGGATTTGAAAATAATATATTTGTTAAATAATTATGTTTTTTAAAGCCAAAAACTAACTTCCAATATTGGCCCACACTGACTAACATTAGGCTCATCCTAAGAAAAAAATACTCTCACGAGCTCAACCATGGTTTTAGATTATCTATATTAGTCACCATGATAGAGATAAAATCATTTGAAAATTATAAAAAATTGTTTAATTATTTTATTCACAGTTATTCTATTTCTAGGTTTTCTTCTAGGAGGCCTGTATTGACTAAGCTTAAGTCGCGCCTAGGGTAATCCTGTCATCCTGAACACAAATATTCCAACATATTTTTGAGATGAGAAATCATTTAAGTGAGAATTTACTTTTTCCGGAAAACTAATAAAATGAGCTATTTTACACATAAGATATTTCGACAGATCATTTTGTGGAATCCGGGCCTCAGAATCGCACATCGTCTCAACGTCCGGTATTTAAATAATTCCATATAAATATAAAAATTACCTGAAATTTCTGGGACATTACATGTCGATATAGTCCACATAATCCCAATAACATTTTTTCTAAGTTTGGTTAATCAATTTTCTTTCAAGTGATCTATTTATAGTCTAGACCACCATATAAATACATGTTAGAAAGCTTGAACCATGACCCTAAGGAATGTTTAGAACCAAAATAACTATAAAACCATTAAAAATATGAGATTACATTGTCTAAATATATAAATGTCACATTAAGAATAAATAATATTGACAATCACATAAATGGCACCATAAAACTAAAATCTATTTTATTTTTATAAATATAATACATTAAATATTAATTATATATATGTATTCCATAATATTAAAAAAGAAAAAATATATAATAATAAAACATAAGTAGAATCTAGAATTCCATAGGGTTGTAGACTCATATAAATATTCTACAACAAAAAGAAAATAAAACATTAGAAAAATGACTTTTTCCTTTATAAATGAAATTGAGTAAATGAATAATGAAATAAATTGAGGGTATTTATAAAGTATATAATAATTATATGACAATTTGAATGATAATTTTTATTTAAAATTAAAAAACGAATACAACATAGAAACCTAACCATTGAGATTGATAATTTTTTCGTAAATAATAATTATAGTGATTAAAATAATTTCTTGTAAATATTAGAACTCTGTATTTTTTTTTCATAAAATATTGAAAATAAACTATAAAAATATATATATTTTTATATGGTGTTATTGAACATATTTTTTAAAACCTTAATTTTTATATTAAAATTTAAATTTTAAAATTACCTTACATATATGGTTATTTATATTAAAATATCTATTATAATTAATAAATATTAACAGATAAAAATGATGACACTACTAAAAAAAGAATAAATTTATATTCTAGATAAAATTATATTTTTATATACTAACTTATTTTAATTAAAATTATAATTTATAATATTTAAGATATTTGTTTTATAAAATTTAATTTCGGTTTGGAATAATTAGTAAAAAATAAAATATTTTGATTTTTAATATTTTGGAAATTTTTATTTTTAAATGATTAGTGAAAAAATAATTTTTACATATACCATAAGTTTTATGAAAACATCATGGTATAAATATGACTAAAAAATTTAAAAAATTTGATGGAATTAAATTTTATTTAATGAGTAAAATAAATCACCAGAAAATATTAAATTAATTTTCAAACCTAAAAAAACATTAAATTTTTGTAATAAATTAATATAATAAAAAAATATATTCAAATAATTACTTTATATAAAATATGTTCAAGATGACATTCAGTTTGGGCTATTTTTAAATATAAAATAGACCTATATTTTTAAAGTAAACAAAAATAAAAATAACAAAAATAAAAAAATCCTAATATGAATCTCAAATAATAAAATTATCAGTAACTTTTTAAATATTGCCCCCCCCCTTGCCTAAATAAAAAAACCTTACATGCCATTATACTCACTTCTAAAATTTATTTTCCCCATGATTGAATTAAATCACTCACTAAAACCCCCATACATATTCTTAACACTATGGTTAAGCCAAATATTCCTCCTACAATGGTTTTAAACAAATCTAGAGAAGACGACAACAAGGAAAAATAAATTCTTTAAAAAATAAGTTTTCTCATTTTAATTTACCTCTTTTCCACTCTATAATATAAATTACAAATTAAATTAACCATAAAAAATATTTTAATTATAACTTACTTTTTTTGAAATAGAAGTTTATATTTTTTCATTTCTTTTAAAATAATTTTAAAAAAGGTTCCCCTGTAGTGGTTTTATACTACCATAGTGAATATTGTGTTTTTACTAATTCATATCGTGGAAATTATTAAAATGGATTTAAGAGTGTGATATAATAAAATAATCAAATATAATCATTTATATTATTTTTAAATGTTAAAATAATCATGATAATAAAAATATTAAATGTAGATAATCGAGGTTATTTTTCACCATTTAAAGCATGAATTATAAAAACACTTATTGATTCTGAAAATGTTCTAAAATATTAAAATAATAATGTTTTTGAAAAATAATATTACTATACCAATTACAATTTTAGAGATTATCATGCAATTTTTTACTAACTTTAAACTTTTAGTATTACATCTATGTTAATTTGGAACTATAAACTGAATAAACAAAAAATAGTAACTATGAACAACAATAATTAATAAAATGAATAAAAAGTTATAAATTTTTTTATAAAAAACAATAAATTAATATTAATAATAATCTAAAAAATATAATTAATATATGAAACTTGACTGTTCTAGAGGATAGAGTAGTGTGCAATTAATTGTGGGTCATAAGGTAATGGTTTCTTGCAACTCTGTTTTTTCTTGTAGTTATGTTCTTTGTCACTATCTATTACACATTGTAACCTTAATTTATATTAATTATATATTCCACATTCATCCTTAATTAGAGTATATTATCACATTTCCTCTTTATTTTCCATGTATATACAAGCATCTCTTGGTAAATTTCAATTAATTTACAAAAACTAAACCTATGTAAGAGGAAATTTCTATTTATTTTTCCAATCTCTATTACCATCATATAATGATTATTTTTTTATATTATTCCAAAAAAAATTTCTACCAAATTTTTTTTTGTTTATGGTTTTGTTGAAAACCTATTATATTATATCTTATAAATGTTGTTTTAATAATTTCTTAAAATTTTTATAGTAGTGTTAAATTTAATGATATTTTATTCATCTTTTATTTATTTTTCATTAAAATAGGAAACTAATATAAATAATAATTTTTATTTATTTAATAATAAATTTCCATTAATTTAAATATAATATTTTCTTAAGATTCTACATAATACCTCAATGGTAAATGTTTTATCGAATTATTATGTTTCATATTTCATTATGATGTTTTTTTTCATGTTAATGATTTATGTATGTATATTTTCTATATGGAATTTATAAGCATGAAATCTTATAATGATGGGTGGGCCTATTATTATATATCCCTATAATCAATTGGATAATGATTTATATCTCATTATATCCTTATGTGTGGTAATGATTCAATTATCCTTCTCCATAATGTTATATGAAGGCATGATGGGGTTATCTTTTTCAAAAATGTTATATATGAGAATCATGCTTTTTTTCTTATATCATAATGTTACAATTTTTTTGTCGATATCCTTGGCCTCAGTATATGACTAAATTTCTTATGTTTTTGCCAAATTCTAAAAATTTTCATAACTCCCATGCATCCCAGATATTATGTTATTACATCATGATAAAATTTATGATAATTTTATTTTAAATCTAAAAAACAGGTTTATCTAGTTTTATCTCCTTATAAATATGTTTAGAACTCCATAGGTTTAATGTATTACCTTTAAATATCCTATGAAATGAAAATATTTTTCTGAGATCTATAATAAATCTTTTATGATATAAATAAAATATTTCATAATTTATTTTTAAATGTTTTATGATTACCCAAGTTTACTAGGGACATAGGATCTCTATATTAATGGGAATGTTTTATAAATATGTTTTTTTAAAATAATATATTAATATGTTTAAAAAATTTATTTAGATAAAAAGGATATAATAGAACATTGTTGTTAATTTTTGGTTTTATATTAATGACCCTAATATAAAATACACTATAAATAAACTATAGTCAGATATATGAGGTCACATATTAGTATTTACATATAATCTATGGGTCATTATCTCTTCATTCATAATATATCAACTATATTATATAAAATTTAATTATTACAATCATTAATTTTTTTGGTAAATGAATTATAGTAAGAGGAATCATGATTACAATCAATGAAGTGTTTATCCTACTGATATTACAGATAACATTAAATTATAATGAAAGGGAACTAAAAAACTAATATATGAAGTTAATTAATCAACCCATTATAAGAATAAAACATTTATCCATTGTGATAAATAAAATCTTTTGAATCATTATCAATTTTTCCTTGAATCTTTTATGTGACAATGAACACCATCATTGTTAGACCATATAATCCATTAATCATAGATTAATATATAAATTTCATTGAGAAAATATTTTTATTTCCCAACATCACTAAGAAAGAGAAGGTGTTGATTTCCATTTTATTACATAGATTGATAAATTGTCAAGGGTGGAAACTTATAATCGATAATAAAACCATGGAAGATATTTAATCAACTAAATTTAAGGAAAACATGAATTTATTTTAATATATATTCCACCACTATTTCTATTAAAATAACGAAATAAATTACCATACATGATTAATGGGTAGACAATGACATTAGTACATATGTTGAATACTTCCTCTGTCTTGTATGGTCCACCTATTAATTTTATATTCATACCAAATGAAATATTTAATAAACTTTTATAAAGAAATTGAATTCATTTAACAATTTTTATATTTTATAAAAAATAAGAAATAGTTTGATGTTACCTTTAAGTGGAGATGGTTGTTGTAGAATCTCAATATTCTTACAGGACTAAAATTAAGAAGAGAATAAGGAAGTTTAAATTTCGTTTTATAATTGATTATACTCATGGGGGGAAGAATATTCAACAAACCACATGTCCATATTGATGAAATAAGTGTCTTGGAACCATCCTTAAAGTAATAGGTAAATTAGTCATGTGTAGAAAAAAATTAATAAATCTATATAATTTTTTAGGGAGATAAGAAATTTATTAAATATGATAGAATAATGAAATAATCCATTCATATAATTAAACATGGTTCACTATTATAATTATAAGGAATAAGAAAACTATTTAAATCATTTCCCTATCCCAAGGGTCATAACATAAAATTACAGACCCTAACCTATAAATCCAATGGAATATGGAAGATATTATTATATCAATATGATGGAGGTGGATCATGAATACAATGTAGTGAAAATTTTACTTGTCTATTTTTTAATAGAAAATATACTATTTGATAATGAATCTTAAAAAATAATTAATATCATAGGATTTATCTAGAAATATAATAAAAACATCTCAAGATATGAAGATTGACTTATCAGTGACAACATGGTTTTCAATAATAAATATTGAGTTTATAACTTATCCCTAGTAAATATTTTTGGTAATAATATTTATGAAAATATAGTTATTATTCATTTGATAAAATTTTATTCTATACTTTCTATGGACATGTTTCCCTCACATAGGTAAAATATCATCTATCAAGAGAAGTAAATAAGTTAATATATCCAAAATCATCAACTAATTAGATAAAATTAATAGCATATAATTAATCCCTTTTGTGAACTATTTTATACATATGTATATTATTTCCTTATGATCAGTCATATATAATTCAATAGTATTATACAAATGTAATGGTCTACGTCAATTTATTTCCCATTATGAGGGAATGTAATGATGTATTTATAAAATAGTTTTTTATAATTCAACCTAATTGAGATGGTGAGTTCAATATAGATCTTGTACCTGGAGCTCATCCCATATCGAAGACTACCAATATAATTCCCACCATTGAATTGGAAAAGTTGATGAATCTATAACTTGTAAAAATGGATAATGGTTTTATATGACCAAATTCTTCTACAATGGTTTCCCAATACATATTTGTTATTAAAAATTGTGGTTAAATTAATTAGAATTTATTATCAAGATCAATACATGATCATGATAACTTATAATTATACATTCACATATATTGATGACTTTTTTGATCTATTATTTGTGGATAAGAACGTATCAAATATTTTTATTCAATAGAAATATCATCAAATATAGGATAAAATTAAGGATATTCTCAACAGTTCGTTTCATACATGATATAAAACCCTTTTGATCTAAATGATTCTATATAAACTAAAAATATATCAATCAATATTCATCAAATTCATTAAATATGTGTTTGTAAATTACATCACAAAATTTATGATGGTATTTATAAATGATTTAATTTTATATTTTAAAAGTAATTTAAACTATAAATATTATAACCATATTCATTATAATGATTAAAATGGATATAATCTTATTATAAATTGAAAAGATAGTCTTGAAAATCATATAGGATGGTATAAAATCCTCCCTTGATCATAAGATTTATCAACTAACTACATTGGAAATTTTTTAGGTGAAATAAATGGATTATATGGATATATAAAAGGAGGAATCTATAATTAAGGGGAAAATATTTGTTTTTAACATTGATAAATATGTATTTGTATGGTTGGGGACACAATTATGGGTACAATATATTTCTAATATATGTATAGAGATATAAGAATATTTTTATAGTCCAAAATTATCAATCCAACCAGGAATTACAATTTTTGTGCAGATATACGAGAGAACATGATGTGGGACACGAATTTCTACAATATATTTTATATTATTTTGTACAATTATTAAAAACATATACTAATAAAACAAACCACTTAACCATAAATTTTTTGAGTATTTGGTGACTATATACATAAGTCATCTTATTTTATAGAAAATATTTAACAACACCAAATAGATATTCTAACATTTTAAACTTATTATATATACCACAATTAAAACAGTACTTCATTACCTAGGGAAAGGAAACATGAGAAAGGTGACATTCGATGCACAATTTGGTTAAAAAATATGATATAAATCAATGATTATAATGGATTATAAGATAAGAATAATGGTATTAGAACATGATCA
The DNA here is from genome assembly GCA_963277665.1 of Viscum album. Lineage (NCBI taxonomy): Eukaryota > Viridiplantae > Streptophyta > Magnoliopsida > Santalales > Viscaceae > Viscum > Viscum album. The sequence goes on from OY728132.1 coordinate 473,532,800, forward strand.
TAACATACAGTAATCAAAAACAAATATTTTAGATCATTGATCATGAATTATGGAAGAAGGATTTGAAATAAGAAAAAATATATAATTCATAAGTGAGTAGAATCATCAGTAATCAATCAAGATCAATAAGAATATATCATAAGAATAAAAAAATAAGTTTGTCACATGCAAATAAGAAACAAAAATATTTTACTTGGTCAAATATCACTATAAACGATAAATTAATGTATTATGTTCACTCCCCAGTATTTCATTTCCTTAGTCATGGTTTACTCCAAGGACTATCATACTATATATAGTTTTATACTAAACTAGGTTCAATCTTTGTTTTAGTCATTATTATCGCAGGAGTTCTCCATCTTTACCCAATTTATTTTATGGATATATTATTGTGTTCCTAATAATATCATAATAAAAAGAGTAAATATTTATACCATAATATTATAAACTTATCATAATGTCATTATATTATTACAAAATAAATAGAAATGAGTTTCACAACCAATTCATCACTTTTTCAAAACATAAACTATGAAAAATAAATGGATTTTATAAAATTTCCATCAAAATTTAATTAACGCATATGAATGAAAGTATTTTTCTATAATCTTATTTAATTATTAATTATAATAATCCATCTAATAAATGGGGATAATATAATAAGATCATATCCCCACTAGAGAAAAAAATCATTAAATTATGTTGACAGAAATGGAAAATAACTATAAAAGGACATTCCATGTTTTCATTTAAGACATGAGAAAATATACCATAATATGGAGAAACTTTGTACTATATGTTCTTAGAATATTGAGAAAATAATTCTATATTAAAATATCCAATGAATCACATAAATTATTAATCAATAAAAATATAAATCATGGTGATGGAAAATGAGTTCACGTTATATACGTTAAAAGAATACATTTCTTTTACACGTGTATGAAAATTAAATAATGTTTTATTTGTAAAAGGTTCCTTTAATATATTCCTTTATTTTATTTTAAATGAAGAAAAATTTATTTTAGATGATTTTTTATAACTTTTAATGTATAGGTAGGAACAATTATCAAAACAACTATTATGATTAAGTACATATATGGATTGTTGTTGACTAAAGTGGAAATAAGATTGAATTTTACATAAAAAATTTTCAAGATCATTTTAAGTACCAAGGAGAAGAAAATTTTAGTTTTACAAAAAAATAATAAATTAATAAAACATAGTAATAAAATATAAGGGTCTAAAAAATAAGATCTATATTATTTCCCTCAATGTATGTTCAAGAATAAATAATCTCCATTAAAATGAGATCAAAATCTGAATACCCTATAGTAAGTTCTATCTTTCTCTAAATTTGTTCTGATATCATATATAATTAATATACATTTATTATAAATACATTATGAAAAAATAAAAATAAATTAATTAATTTTTATCATTCCTTTACAATTTGAATTAATTCTATTAATATATTTTTCATTAAAAAGATCATCCATGTGAAAACCGTTCTATTTTCTATACTTATTTATGTTTGATGGTTTTTTTAATTTCTCATTAGAAATGGTTTCATAATATAAACAATATTAATAATGAAATATGTATCATATTTATTCGTCATATAGACTTTGATAATGATTTATATAATTTAGCGATGAAAATGAGACACATTGACACATGGAGGAGGTAGTCCACATAGATACCTGAGCGATATTACCATTTTCAGGAAAAAGGAAAGGTATGATGGTAGATAATATAATTTATTTATATAATATTTATTATTTAATAAATATAATTTATAAACATTTCATTTATAATAATTACAAACCAGGATTGTTGGTGAAGGAAAATGATTCATATCAGTAAATGGAGGCGATAGTACCCACATTAACACGAGAGATAATTTCATTTCCAAAGTAATAGAAACGTGTAAATGGTTAATAAATCATTATAATAAAAATTAATAATATTTATGAAAAAAAATAAATAATTTATAATATATACCATAGATTCTGAGTATGCATAAGAATAAATGAAATTAAAAGTAATCAGTTTAGAGTCATAAAGTTGTTCAGAAACCTCATTTGTCGCACACCTTAACGCTAAAAATGCTGTTATTCAGATCGAAAAATTATCTCATTAAAGTTGGTAGATATTTCATGAATTTATTAGAGTATATAATGGTTGATGTATAAGGCTCATTATTTTTTAGTAATAGAGAAGGAGTGGTATGATTTTATAATGGAGGAAGAGAAAACATTTGAATTTGTTTAGAATATGGAAATATAATAATTTATAAAAAACATCAAGTGGATAAAAATGAAAAATCATTTAAAATAAAAAAAATAAGTTATATATTTAATTAAAATATAAATTAAAATAAATTTTTAGTGAAATTAAACCCCTTACTTCTCAGATTAACCATCCGAGTTTCCTTTATAGCCTTAACCATTGTAACCAATTTTTACTATTTTTAAAATTTAGTATGACCAAAATTATGTTGAAATTATAAATTTATATTAATTATTCTAATTAAAAATAATGAATCCATTTTAAAGGATTCATTCTTTATAAGTGGAATAAAATCTTTTTAAAAGAAACATGAAGAACAGAATGAGAACAGTTTTTTAAAAAATTGCATTATAAGAATGAAACTGAGTTTACCTCCATTCCTTACATTCTAATAACAATAATATTAATAATAAAATACTTTATTGAATATAATATATAAAAATTTAAATAATATAATTCATAAATATATATTAATTTAAATTATTAATATAGTAATTGATATTGAACATAAAAACATATTATTATAAAAAACATCTCTTTTTTAAATTGAATTGATTTTATTTCCATTTATAAAAAAATAATAATCAATGAATTCAAATTATTTAATTGTAAAAAACTTATTATATAATATAGTTAATAATATTCATAGCCTGTAATCCAAAAACTTGGAAATAACTTTCAAATTAAATAAATATATTTCAATTGTATGTTAATGTTAATTTAGAGAAAGTGTTTCTTGTAATAACTACAATAAAAAAAATAAAATTTTAACCAAATCAAAATATCATAAAATATAAGGATGTATTCTAACCATTAATTTGTGTTTTTTAATTGAAATTATATCATTGTGATACAAAACAATTATGCTACTTCTACCTCATCACAACTTCAGGTTCGTACGTAGATTCCTCAAATTTTAGGTTTCACTACAATACTATGAATATTTGAGTTATATAATTTTATATCAAATTCATTATTATATATATAATTCCCACCAATTTTTACTCATAATATTTATCATGATCATATGGTATAACATCTGGGTTCCATACATGTTCATGAGTGGTTATGTACTCCCTCAGGAAATATACATGTAACACATCATGAACATAATAACGATTTAGGGAATGTTCCAACTAATAAACAATTTTTATGACAATATCATGAATTTTGAATGGATAAATATTTATTTAAATAGATTATTTTTCTCTAATTTACAAATTTTATAACCTTATTCCATGTAATTTTTTTAATAATACCTTATCAATAACTTCAAACTATATATCTCAGTAAATATTTTTAACATAAAGTTTCTATCATCTCGAATATTTCATGATGTGATCCTAAATAGGTATAAAATTATATTAATTTTCATCAAATTGATCATATCCCAATTTATTTCTATCTCCAACCACATGAAAATGTTGTTGAGTTATTCACTTCCTTTAATATAGGGCTTCACATGGATCCATCAGAATGCTAGAGTCATAGGTAATATTGAAATAATATTTAAAACAATAACTTTGTTTATTCAAACCACCTCTAAATAGAAAAAAATAAATACACATATATTCTATGTTTTTAATGGTTCTCTCAGGCTGAACATCTGTTTGAGGATGATTTGTAGTACTAAAACCCAACATTGTATCCTGATATTTTTAATAATTTCTACAGAACATGAAGGAAATCTATAGGTCTTAATCAGATAAAATTCAGTGTGGTATATCATAAAATATAAACACATACTATATTTATATTCCATAATAATTATCTAGATATAACTATTATTTTAAGGCAAGAAAGTGTGATTATTTTTAAAGGAATAAACTAAAACAAAAATAACATTATTTTATTTCAGTTTTTTCAAGAAATTTATGATGAAATCCATTGTATTTTATTCAATTTAAATTATTATAATAATATTGTTTTTAACACAAAATTATTTTTCTATCACATAGCCTTAAATTTTTTAAAAACTATGTATTCATATACATACTCTATAATATACCTTTTTATGTAATTAAACCTAAAATACTCTTTCAGATCTTTATACATCATCATACTTTCAAGATGAATAGAGAATACCAAACTATGATATATATCCAAAAACTAATTATTAAATTATGTTTTTAGAGGACTATAATTATTTATTTAACCTCATGATTAAATAAAAATCCTTATCGATATCAGGAATATTTACCACAATCTTATATTGTTCCAAAACCTCCTTATGCGCCTATATAATCCTTACAAGGATTAATAGTTGAAAATTAATATGAGAAAGATATTTTAAAACCCCAATATTTTTTGAAATATATATTTAATTTATATTATTTAATTAATATATTAGATATCATAGCACACTATGTTGAACTTTTTCTACACAAAACACTTGCTTAACATGCATTACACACAACAGTGAGTTTCTATAAAACAAAATTCTATTATTTTAACTATTTAAACACCAAAACTAGCCATTATATCTGTGTGTATAAAAATTATTAACTAAATTAGGAAATTATTAATTACACAATTATATATCATACATTTACAAATTAATTATAAGTGAATGTAAATTTTAATAGGGAATTTTATTTAAATGTGAACAAGATTATTTTATAACAACAATTAAAAAAAATATTTTTTTTATATTAATGAAATATATATATATATATAAGGTTAAAAAATATTTTTACATTAATCTTATGTGTTTTAAAAACAATATATAAGACCAAATAAAATTTTATTTAAAAAATAAGTATTTCCCTAAATGTCAATTTTTCCTCTTTTTGATGGCATAGTTGATAAAAATATTGTTCTAAAAAAATATATTGATTATATTTGATAAAAAAAATACTCAATTTTAATAGAGATATCAAAAATTACATAGGATGAACATATGGTAATTTATTGAGATGTTTTATGTTTTGATGAATACAAAAATATTTATTTTTACAAAATATATTATATTATTTTGAACCATTTACAATTTAAAATAATGATTTGGATTAGTATTTTATTTATGTTGGGTAATGTTAATTTAAAATAATAATATTATGGGGTTTTAAAATGATTTAATACATGAATTTTTTATAAAAAAATATTTGTGTTTGAAAAGGGTATTTTTCTGAAAAACAATTTTTCATGCAATTTTATCGGTTTAATTTTAAATAAAATTAGTAATTTTTTTTCATTTTGAAAAATGGTTCCCAATTTTTAATAATAATATAAACATTTAGTAAATTTTATCCTTTTAGTTTTGGACAATATGAATAAATTGTTGGATAAATATTTTCCATAGTAAAAGGTAAATTGAGAAAAAATTGATAAAAAAATTATAAAAACTATAAAATTAATCTAACTAAGTAATTTTTTTATATAATTAATAAAATAATACCTCTAACTCATTGTCACGACCCATCCTCGGGGCCTGTTCCATGACTACCCCAAGCTCTCCTTCCATAGGCCAGGGGCTGGTGACTAGCACCAAAGGCATACATCCCGATAACTAGGAAGGCATTGCCTTTATTAAAGTAAACAAAACACCACAAAGTACAAGTGGAAGTAAAACACTAAGTACAAAGAGAAGTGCTGAATGGTAAATGGGCCAGAATAAAAACCCAAATGAAAGTACAACTACAACTGAACAAAGTACAACAAACAAAGACAACAGCTGGAAGAATGAAAGAGGCTCCTGGGTCGTCCTCCTCAGATCCTACCTGAAGGGTAGGTACATATGGTGCAGCTCCGGGATCGTCCACTACGGATCCTACCTAAAGGGTAGGTACAGATAGCCTCCACAATTCTCTCGCCCGTCAACCTCCTCCGTGTGTCATATCGTCGCGAAGTCCACCTCCAGATACTGACTCGTCGTGTAGTCCACCTCCGGATACTGCCTCGTCGTGTAGTCCACCTCTGAGTTCCATCCAATCCTTGAACACTCAGCCTCCGGCAGCACTGCCCGTCATCTGCAACCAACACAATGAGGTGCGGGCATAGCCCGTGCAGGGGTGAGCATAACGATACTCAGTAGGGACCCCGAGACCCTCAAGGTCTCACTAAAAACCAACAAGGATAACCACAAAGAAGATCTCAATAGATAACATCTACCTAGGTATATGCCCATGCATATATCTAAGTTATCAAGTAACCCATCTCAATCATGAGGAAAATACCAAGATCATGAAATCAACTGATAACCACTACCCATGTATATGCCCATACATATTCCTAAGTTATCAAGTGACCCATCTCAATAATGAGGTAAACACAAAGGTCAAAAGTCTCAGCTCAAACCAGGATTTTCATTATCGAAACTGTAACTGCTGAAGAGCCCCGTCTATGGAGTGTACAATGGTCCTGTCATGACTACAAGGTACTGCCCACTAACCTAAGACTGCTGAGGTACTCCTCCTGTCGAGTACCACGGGTCAGCCACCCAAACACAGTAATGCTTCTCGCCATGGTATGTCACCCAAACACAGTAGTGCACATCCCCTAGTAGCCTGCTGAGGTATTCTCCGGACGAGTACCGCGGGTCTGCACTGTCACACTGGTAGTGATCCGTCCGCCATGGATATGCACTTCACAATGTAGTGCTCCGTCCATTGGGCTAGTCTACTCACTCCATGTCGTGTCAGTCAAACAGTCGTTAGGTCTCAGCCGGCTCCACGGTCTCTGTACTCCGCACGCTCATCTCTGGGAGGGTCCTCTACTCGAGCTACTAGTCGATACTCCATGTATCTCAAAGTTCCACAAAGAAGTATCTCAAAGGACGACCTCGTCATAGGGGTCTCAACACAACAGACGACGTGTCAATCGGACGCCCGGTCTGTGAGTTATTAGCCTTTTCGTCCCAGGGGCCCGGTTGGATTGGTGAGAAAACCAACCCGGCCATATCTGAACTGTACGCCGAACTCTCATAGGGTATACTCATAGGGACTGTTTCTCAATGATATCACCAACGTCGCTGACGGTTCGTCAAACGGACGTCTGGTCTGAAAGATAACAACTTTTCCGTTCGAAGGGCCCGGTTGGATTTCAGGTACAATCCAACACGGACACTATCCAACAGCAACCAAAAATCGGGTGAAATATACAAAAAGTTCCGTCTCATCAAGAGGAATTCAACAAGACAGACGGCGCGTCAATCGGACGCCCGGTCTGTGAGTTATTGGATTTTTCGATCCAGGGGACCGGTTGGTTTCATGAGTGAACCAATCCGACCGCACTCCGATGGCATCCAAACCTCGAGAGGAGTAAGCCAAAAGATCTGTCTCACTTAGAGGAATCCATCAAAGTAGACTTCACATCAATCGGACGTCCGGAGCTAAAGATATAAGTGTTTCCCCTTCGAGGGCCCAGTTTGTTTCGTATCCGAACCAACCCAGCCGAACCCAAAGTGTTCAGAAAAATTGAGTGTGATATACCAAAACGACCGTCTCGTTCCAAGGATCGCATCGCAACTTATGGTACGTCGTTCAGAGACTCGTAGCACATGTTATGGGCATCCAACCGGAAAAGATTCGGTAATAAGGGGTTCAGGCCCGGTCCAAACCAGCCCGGACGAACCCAAAGTGTTCCAAAACAATGAGTGTGATATACCGAAACGACCGTCTCGATCCAAGGATTGCATCTCAACTAACGGTGCGTCGATCGAGGACCCATAACACATGTTATGGGCATACGACCGTAAATGGTTCGGTAATAAGGGGTTCGGGCCCAGTCTGACCCGTCCTGATACCCTCGGGGTCGACCCGAACCGGGTTCGGGCCCGGCCCGCTATGGTGCGGCCCGGCCTAGGCACAGCGCGCCCAGTGCGATGGCCAGGCGCTCGGCCAATGGCCGAGCCGTTTGGAAAGGTGGGTGGGCGCATGCCCCCTTGATGTAACCGCGGCCCCCCATTAATGGGGGCCATTTTGTAGGCCAGCCGGGGGTTTGAACCCCCGGCTGCTCACCTGTCCGGCCGGCCCGCCCTGGCCGGCCGGTTCCTACCTCCACGGGACCGGTGACAGCCGGTCCCCTCCCTGCTCCGACACCTGCGGCCCAGAACCGGTCGTCGGTCACTCTGCTCCGCCGTGGCCCGGAACCGGCCGCAGTTTTGGTTCGTCCGACACGGAACGATGGCGCCGCGCCCCTCCGCCGCGGCCCCACTCTAGCCGCAGTGTCTTTGGTTTTTCTCTAACGCAGCGCGACGACGTCGCGTCCTTTTTTAACTTCACGGCGTGGCGCGACGGCGCCGCACATTACATGTCGTACGATCCCGCTTGGTGCGACGGCACCACACCATTTCGTCCCAACCAAATTAGAAACAACATTCAAATTGGAGGAGGGTCGGCCGTGTTTGTGCGGTCCAGCAACCTCTCATTAAATGATAGCAACTGGTTGTAAATTCACAAAGGAGGAAAAAGTATAATTCACGAAAGAAAATAATTAAATAAACCCCTACCTTGAGTGTAGCTAGAACGGTGGTTCACCGCAGAAAATGACGTGGCGAGGCGAAGCTCCGTATGTTGACGGAGAACACCCGAGGAGGAAGTGGCATCTACTTTTCGTTGACACGGGAAGACGATCAAAAGTGGGTGCATTTTCGATCTTCGGAAACACACCGGCTGCGAAGGGGAGAAGAGAAGGCACGTCGATCTCTTCTTACGGTGACGATGTTCTTCGTCAAAGTCTTGTTGTTCTTTTTGATGAAGATGAAGAGATCTCTCCTCAATTGTCCACACACAAAATCCAACCAAAATAAAATAAGGCTCACCCTTTTTTTATTAACTTAAGCCACAATTCAAAAATTCAAAACATAAATTAAATAGTTGAATTGGGTGTTCGCATACTTAATGAGAGGAGAGGTAAAGTCACCCAATTAATGGGATGTTTAAATGTTTTAAGAGTTACACAACTTAAGTGGGGGGTTAAGAGGAGTTAGGGAGTTAAGGGATTTGAAAAGGTGGGGGATCATGTGGGCCCCACCTCACCTTTAATCCACTCAAGAAAAAATAACAAATAGTGGGTCCCACCCTAACTCATACACTTAGGTTCTAACTCATGGAAAGGGAAATAAAATTCATAATGAAAATTTTATTTCACTAACACTTTATCCACAAATTAAAACAACTCATAACGAGAAAACGCAACTACATGAAAGGATTTTATAAGAAATTACCAGGGCTACGGTTCCATCGGTGCCACCAGAATTCGATTCTGAGCACCGGTTCAAAAGATAGAAATTTACACTCGTTCGTTCACTGAACGTACCCGAGCTAAACTTCAGATAGAAATTCCGGGCACACCGGGCCTCAGAATCCAGCGTCGTCAGAAACTGTGTTCTTGTAAAATTCCAATGAAAATTATGAAAAAATTTCCCTTGAAATTTCAGGGTCTTTACATTACTCCCACCTCAGGGCTTTACGTCCCCGTAAAGCTTCAACACAAACTAGGGTCACAAAAGCAGTATTGAGCACGCATATGAGCCTTCCGCTCCCATGTGCTTACCTGGAGATTACGTACGGCCAAATAAAGTGCAACCGAGGAATCAAAAATCCTCATAGGATCCGCTCATGTCGATCCTCAATCACTACTAGAACTTCCGTGGAAGTAACCCCATCGCCATCGTCCTTCTCCTCATGGTCGATGATATGCGAAGGGTCGAGCACGTATCTCCTTGGATGAGATACCTGGAAAACGCTGTCCACCTGGTGCAACTGAGGTGGATGGGTCAAGCGGTAATCCACCTCGCCTACCCATCCGAGGACCTAGAAAGGTCCGTTGAACCTTGGAGATAACTTGCCACCTTGGCCACATCCCCGTAATCCTTGTCGAGGTGAGACCTGTATAAGGAAGTGATCGTTATCCTTGAACTCTAGAGGTCTCCAATTCTTGTTAGAACTGAAACTCAAACGACTGCTGCCACGAGGGTATGGTTGACCCACTCAAGAGTGATCAGTTGCACCCTCCTGTTCATGAGTTTCCCTGTGCTACCTGGGGGTTACTTTTTCATCGACCAAGGAAAACCCATTCCGACGTCGTAGTTAAACCACATCCTTTTTGCCTAATACAGTGAATCTGTGTATGAAATGTCGATCCAATCCATTCTCAGACCAACGTCGTAAGGGATCAACACTGCCACCAAGAGATATCAACCAACACAATCACCTCGAGGATCTGACCACACTCTCGCCGTAAGTGTGATTATCGAGTCTCCACCCAAGGTATCTCCAGACGTGAGGGTCAAGTCCACGGCTTACCAGAAACTCTAGGTCTGGAAAAACATTTGTGAAAGAAAGGAATGATTCATATCGATGTCTGTTACTACAACAGCTAGTAGTGGACACAGACTATCTCTTAAATCATTGTTAGATTCATTGGGTCACACTCGTTGACAGCATGCAGCTACTCTCTTCCTCCTCCCTCCAGCTTCCTGAGCCTGGCGGGGATAACTAAGGCAGGTGGTTGTAGCATGTTAAGATGTACACAACCTCATGATGCTCTCCTAGTACTTCCTCCACGTCTGCTGCACCGCAGAATCATATCTCCTTAAAGCGTCCTCATCTTTAAACAATAAACACACTTGATTCACTAAGACTGGATCCAGATTCTTGTTTCTTACTGCACTATGCAGTCTTCATCCGCTCCTGGATGATCAGCACCTTCTTTGCCTATGATCTGGAAGAGCTGCTAAAATTTATCCTTTGTCGAAAATAGAAAATCGGTCTCATCCCCTGGATGAACCACACCCATTGCCTAATATAGTCAATCCTGACATGAATTATGTATTCATACCATGGATGATGTCGTAAGGCCTCGATGTAACTACCACGAGATCCAACTGTCACTCTCGCCTCCAAGGGTCGAGTCACACTGTCGGCATCAGTGTGAGGTCACTGGGTCTCCTCCAGTAGAAATATCTAAAGTGAGGGTAAGGTCAACAGTTTTAACCAGGACCACTCAGTATCAACCAAACAAAAGTACATGAAAGAAAACAAAGAGAAGTGTCTTTTTATTATTCCAGCTCATAATAAAAAGACATGAATACAACAGCAACATGGAACTAGAAGTACAAGGGACGTATCCACTAGTTCCTCTCATGTCCACCTGCTCTTGGAGCTCTACTGCCTTATCCACTACTCGGCTGTTGCTCAAGCACTCGTCGCTGCTTCTTCCTCGGTGGCTCCTCCAAAGCCTGCAGATCAACTGTACGAGGATTCGGACAGTCACATGCCAAGTGACCCATTCAACCACATGAGTAACACTGTCTGTTTTTGGCACACCTTGTTATGGCCCCACCTCGGGTGCCCCGCACCACTGATCCTAAAACACGAGATCACCCAACTGCTGCTCTGGTCCTCCTGGACCTCTGCATCATCTATTTACTACCCACAGATGACTCAGCTACTATTCGAATAACACGCAGCAAAGGCAGCATCTCCTGAACACACTCGGGGTGTAGAGCTACTGGCACAAACTCCACCATGAAGAAGGTCTCGAAGTATTTCCATGTGAATGTCATCCCGTCGCAAAAATGGAACAAGTGGCTCCACCACATGCCTGCTGCTGCCTGAAGAAGGCTGGCAGCAAAGATCCCCATGAAGTCTGCAAGCTTCCCCACTATCCTAGACTCTCACCACAGCCTCCAACCAAACCTCAGCCGCCTGAGGGTCCGTCTCTCCCCAGAACCTAGGTGGCCTCTGGTGCTGGAACTCGTGCAGTACACTCAAGTGGCGTGTATCGCCTACTCCTGGGGATGGTGGCATCGGTGGCCCAACGTATGGTAGTACCGCTGGTGCCTCTGCTGGTGCCTCAACTGCATGAGGGCCCTATACTGAAGCCTCGTTGCTCGACAGGCTATTAGTACGCACATCCCTCTGGGCTATAGCTGGTCGTCTGAGAAAAGGAATCCTGAAAAAAACAACATGACACGGTCAAACGATTATACCTGGTGAGCTGACCTATTTTGAGCTGATATTTAAATAAAACTTCTGGAAACACATATGCAATCAGTGTTTTCGTGCACAATGATTGAATTCAATTGTCAGGGTCCTACTGTATGGATAGGTCGGCCAGCCGCACGAACACTGGACTCCCTAAACTGAAAACCACACTCGGTACTCTTAACACTATTGCTTCACAGAAAGAAAATATCAGAGTTATATGTTCTGTGGTAGAACCAACTCCTCTAATACCAATTTTTCACAACCCATCCTCGGGGCCCATGCCGCGACTACCCCAAGACTTCCTTCCATAGGCCAGGGGCTGGTGACTAGAACCAAAGGTGTAAATCCCGATAACTGGGAAGGCATTTCCTTTATTTATGTAAAGAAAGCACCACAGAGTACAAGCAGAAGTAAAACACTATGTACAAAGAGAAGTGCTGAAAGGTAAATGGGCCAGAATACAAACCCAAACGAAAGTACAACTACAACTAAACAAATTACAAAAGAAAAAGACAACAGTTGTAAGAACGGAAGTGGCTCCTGGGTCATCCTCCTTGGATCCTACCTGAAGGGTAGGTACAGATGGCGCAACTCCTTGATCATCCACCACGGATCCTACCTGAAAGGTAGGTACATATAGCACCCACAACGCTCTCGCCCGTCAACCTCCTCCATGTGTCATATCGTCACGATGTCCACCTCCGGATACTGACACGTCGTGTATTCCACCTCCGGGTACTGACTCGTCGTGTAGTCCACCTCCGGGTACCATACAATCCTCGAACACTCGGGCTTTGTCAGCACTGCCCGTCGTCTGCAACCAACACAACGAGGTGCGGGCATAGCCCGTGCAGGGGTGAGTATAATGATACTCATTGAGGACCCCGAGACCCTCATGGTCTCACTAAAAAACAACAAGGATAACTGCAAAGAAGATCTCAACAGATAACCTCTACTTAGGTATATGCCCATGCATATACCAAAGTTATCAAGTAACCCATCACAATCAAGAGGAAAACACCAAGATCATGAAATCAATGTATAACCACTACCCAAGTATATTCTCATACATATACCTAAGTTATCAAGTTAACCATATCAATCATGATGTAAACACAAAGGTCAAAAGTCTCAGCTCAAACCAGGATTTTCATTATCGAAACCGTAACTGCTAAAGAGCCCCATATCTGGAGTGTACACTGGTCCTGTCACGACTCCGAGATACTGCTCACTAACCTAAGAATGTTGAGGTACTCCTCCTATCGAGTACCGCGGGTCAGCCACCCAAAAACAGTAATTCATCCCACTGGGGTATGTCACCCCAACACAGTAGTGCATACCCCCTAGTAGCCCGCTGAGGTACTCTCCGGACGAGTACCGCGGGTCTGCACTATCACACAGGTAGTGCTACATCGGCCATGGGTCTTCACCTCACAAAGTAGTTCTCCGTCCACTGGGCTAGTCGACTCACTTCAAGTCGAGTGGGTCAAGAAGTCGTCATGTCTCAGCCTGCTACACGGTCTCCGTACTCCGCACGCTCGTCTCTGGGAGGGTCCGCTCCACGAGCTACTGTTTGATACTCCAATTATCTCAATGTCCCATGAAGAAGTATCTCAAAGGACCGCCTAGTCATAGAGGTCTCAACGCAACAAAAGGCGCGTCAATCGGACGCCCGGTCTGTGAGTTATTAGCCTCTTCGTCCCAGGGGCCCAGTTGGTTTCGTGAGCGAACCAACCCAGCTGTATCTCAACTATACCCTAAAATCTCGTAGGGTATACTCATTGAGACCATTTCTCAATGAGATCAACAACGCCACTGACGGTTCATCAAACGGACGTCTGGTCTGAAAGATAACATCTTTTCCGTTCCAAAGGCTCGGTTGGATTTCAGGTACAATCCAACACGACCACTATCAAACAGCAACCAAATCTCGGGTTATGTATGACAAAAGATCCGTCTCATCAAGAAGAATTCAAGGAGATAGATGGCGTGTCAATTGGACGCCCGGTCTGTGAATTATTGGCTTTTTCGATCTAGGGGTCCGGTTGGTTTAGTGATCGAACCAACCCGACCGCACTCCGACGGCATCCAATCCTCAAGCGGAGTAAGCCAAAAGATCATTCTCACTTAGAGGAATCCATCAAAGTTGACGACACATCAATCGGACGTCCAGAGTTCAAGATATAAGTGTTTCCGCTCCGAGGGCCCGGTAGGTTTTGTATCCGAACGAACCCGGCCGAACCCAAAGTGTTTTGAAACTTTTAGTGCGATATACCGAAACGACCGTCTCGATCCACGGTTTGCATCTCAACTGATAGTGCGTCGATTGGAGACCCGTACCACAATTTATGGGTGTTCGACCAGAAAAGGTTCGGTAATAAGGGGTTATGTCCTGGTCCGAACCAACCCGGATGAACCAAAAGTGTTCCGAAACATTGAGTGTGATATACCGAAACGACCGGCTCGATCCAAGGATCGCATCTCAACTGACAGTGCATCGATCGGAGACCCGTAGCACATGTTATGGGCGTCCTACCGGAAAAGGTTCGGTAATAAGGGTTTCGGGCCCGGTCCGACCTGGCCCGATACCCCCGGTGTCGACCCGAACTGGGTCCGAGTCCGGCGCGGCCTGGCCCGGCCAGGGCACGGCCCAGCCTGGGCACAGCGTGCCCAACGCTCTGGCCAGGTTCTCGACCAACGGCCGAGCCGTTTGGCAAGGGGGGGGGGGGGCGCCTGCCCCCCTGGTGTAACCGCGACCCCCCATTAATGGGGGCGATTTTGTAGGCCGGCCGGGGGTTTGAACCCACGGTTGCTCACCTATCCGGCCGGCCTGCCCTGTCTGGCCGGTTCTTACCTCCACGGGACTGGAAATGGTCGGTCCCCTCCCGGCTCTGACACCAGCGTCTCGGAACCAGCCACCGGTCACTCTGCTCCGCCGTGGCCCGGAACCGGCCACGGTTTTGGTTCGTCCGGCATGGCGCGATGGTGTCACGCCCCTCCGCCGCGGCCCCTCATTGGCCGTGGAATCTTTGGTTTTTCTCTGACGTGGTGCGATGGCGTCGCGTCCTTGTTCAACTTCACAGCGCGGCACGACGATGCCAGGAATTTCTAGTCGTACGATCCCGCGTGGTGCGACGACACCACGCCATTCCGTCCCAACCAAATTAGAAACAACATTCAAATTAGAGGAGGGCCAGACATGTTTGTGCGGTCTGGCCCCCTCTAGTTAAATGATAGAAACTGGTCATAAATTCATGAAGGATGACAAAGTAGAATTCACGAATGAAAATTATTAAATAAACCCCTACCTTGAGCGTAGCTAGAACGGGGGTCGCCGCGGAAAACGACGTCGCGAGGCGAAGCTCCGTATGTTGACGGAGAATGCCCGAGGAGGAAGTGGCCTCTCGTTTTCATTGACATGGGAAGAATATCGAAATAGGGTGCATCGTCGATCTTCCGAAACACACCGGCTGTGAAGAGGATAAGAGACGACTCGTCGATCTCTTCTTACGGTGATAGCGTTCTTCGTCGAAGTCTTGGTGTTCTTCGTGATGAAGATGAAGATCTCTCCCCTCAATTGTCCACAAACAACATCCAACCAAAATAAATTAAGGCTCGCCCTTATTTTATTAACATAAGCCACAATTCAACAATTCAAAACATAAATTAAATAAGTTAATTGGGTGTTGGCTTACTTAATGAGAGGAGAGGTAATGTAACCCAATTAATGGGAAGTTTAAAAGTTATAAGAGTTTCACAACTTAAGTGGGGGATTAAGACGAGTTAGGGAGTTGAGGGATTTGAAAAGGTGGGGGCTCGTGTGGGCCCACCTCACCTTTAATCCACTCAAGAAAAACTAACAAACTGTGGGTCCCACCATAACTCATATACTTAGGTTCTAACTCATGGAAAGGGAAATAAAAATCTTAACGAATATTTTATTTCACTAACACTTAATCCACAAATTAAAACAACTCATAACGAGCAAACACAACTCCAGGAAAGGCATTCCTAAGAAATTATCGGCGCTACGGTTCCATCGGTGCCCTCAGAATTCGATTTCGAGCACCGGTTCAAAAGTTAGAAATTGACGCTCGTTCGTTCACTGAACGTACCAGAGCTAAACATCGGATAGAAATTCCGGGCACACCGGGCCTCAGAATCAAGCACTGTCAGAAACTGCGTTCTTGTAAAATTCTAAAGAAAATTAAGAAAAAAATTTCCTTGATATTTCCGGGTCTTTACACACATAAGGAACAAAATTAAATTGTTTAATGGGAACATGTCTACGAAAATGATGTATACAATATTTACATCAATAAAAGTCATAAAATATCACTTTCATATTCTTTAATACATCTAATGTGTCCACATGGGGAAATGTAATGTTAATAATGAAACACCTATAAATATTTCAATTAATAAGTATATCTTCATTTTATTAATTTATTTTTTAATATTTTTGATATTGAGTCTAAATTATGCAATTTATTATTTTTTATTTAATAAAAATATGAAGGTGTCACATGTTTATTTTAAGATAAATATTTTTTTTTATAAGCTTATACAAAAGATACATCTCAAAAAATATATTTATATAAAATATATATGATTATTATTCTTTAATTTAATTTATTTGTAATTTATAGATAATAATTAATTATAATTTATAATTACTCAACACTGTTGTAATACATATTTTATTAATGAAAAAATCGTAAAACGCTCTTAAAATATTACAAATAAAACCATTTTATTTAATTAATGTAATAAAATAATGTTATTATTAAAATTTACGCTATATTATTATAATAAAATATTTATCATGTTGTTATTTTTCATCCTAATATTTTTTAAAATTAATGTAATGAATTATGTCAAAATTGACATGAATGATATTTTATCAAAATAATATTTTATTAAATTATTTAAATACAATAAATAATATTAAAAAATAAAAAAATTAAACTATTGTCTAAATTTGTCTAAATTTATAATTTTTTATTTAATTTAGATCAAATATGTAATATTTACAACATTTTAAAATTGGAAAAGTTGTTACCCTAGTTAAAATTAAAATAGATTAACTAAGGGTTAATAAAAATGAAAAGGTTTAAAATATTATCATAACTTGTCAAAAACAAATATTTCAATGATGTCACAACATTAAATAATCTCATATTCTAATTAATGTAATTTTTTAGGGATTGGGATTGATATTGAATTTATTATAAATTAATATTTTCAATGACTCCAAAAGATCCGCTCAGATTTATTAGAAAAGGAAACATGCTCCCTCATATCATTTAACCACATTGAGACTTCTAGATTGAACAATATCTATAAAATTATCTTCTAAACATAAATATTCATGTTATATATATTTTATTTAATTCTCATAAAACCAACTCTATATTTTTTTACCAAAGATCTAGAGGAGCTGTTTTGAAGAAGAGGAAATTGTTCTAACCCATCTCTATATTTTTATATTCTTATATACCTCTTATAAATCTCTGATAAATATCATAAAATAAAAAATTATGAAACTCATTAATTCATAAATATAATTATGATTTATTAAAGAACACAATACATACCCTTTAATATAAAATAAGAAATGATAGTGTCGCTTGTGCGTACATATGGCTTACTGTCTCCACAGAGTGATAAAAATCAGTTCCTATCACCATATTTTATGAGTGGGAATTATAATGGAATTAATATTTATATATAATATTTATAAAATTATTATACTTATATAATTATAATATAATATCTATATTTCTTCCAGCTAATCTTCTGGTAAATGATAACATCGCTCGTGCGTACGTATGTCTTACCATCTCCATGGTGTGACATGATTCGTTTCTATTATATATTTCAATTATATGGTAATAAAGATATATTTTATGAATATATATGATATATATAAAATAAAAATATTTGTGGAATTATAATATATCATATAATTCTATTTAATTTAGTATTATAAGAAAATGAAATATTGTCCACGCGTATGTACGACCTACATTCTCCATGAATAGTTAATTTCATTTTTAATTTATATATTTTTTAGATAACCCTAAAAACAAATATAATTAATATATATTATATTTTCATAATCTTTATCATCTTTTAGATAATTAATTCACTATATAGGTATAGGGACCAAGAATAATAAGTAAAAACATGTATAAGAAACAAAATAAGTGTTACCCAAAACAAAACTCAAACATGGAATTGTAAACAAGCTTGTAATATTAGGACATGTTTATATAATATATAGTATTGTATAATTGATTATGATTTTAATAAATTTATAATAATATTATATTAATTATAGATTGTTTTTTTATAATTTATGTTTAGTTTCAAGACATAATGTAAGGGATTTTTGTCTTACATTGATTTTAATTGGACACATGCATTATGCACTACCTATTTCTTCTACATGGTCTCTATAGTAATCATTAATTTCATTATGATTCATATCCAAAATATTATGGTAATTTTATATCAATAAAATTTTATTTCTTTCATGGGTTATATGATTCTACCTATTATAATATTATGATTATTCATTTTAAAATCTCATCAATACATAGGATTGTTTCATTTTATGTCTCAATTGGGAAATATTTATCTTCCATGTCTATTTATTCTATATATGTATTGAAAAATGATTCCACTGTTCTTATGTAGTTTTTTATCGAAATTATTACCCATTTTTAGTTTTTACTACATGGTTTCATAAGTATATATTTTCAGTTATCCAAATGAGTTTCTTTGGGGCTTTTTGAAAAAAAGTACAAAGGTTTGTTTTTTTCTTATAAGAGATGAAAAAAATTTCCTGCAGTCTTCAAGTCTTAATGAAATTAATATTTCCTTACAATATATCATGTTTATTTTCAATTAAAAAGGTTTATATTAAAAATTAATGTAATTTTAATAAAATTATATTTTTTTAAAGAAGAAAATATATTTTCATTAATATTTGTTTTCATGTGATCTTTAAAATAATTTTTTGTCTAAGAAAACATTAGTTGAATGTATTTATATTTTTCTAGGTAATTAGTCAATGATTTAATTATTACTCTTCATTATATGGTTTTATGTTAATTAATGAATAATATTTATGACGTCCAATTATTTTCTATGTGTATGGTTATTATAAGATGATTTTTTGACACCCATTTCATATCATGGGTTCTTATAAGATTAACTTTTTTTTCGTTGTGTAACACCTTTGTACAGTTTTTATTATGTGATGGGTGGGACCTATTTATTCATTTAACTAATTGGATTAAAATTTTTATATAATGATATAGATAATAAATAAACGATATGTGAACTCAGTTTAACAATATTGGATTAGAATTGGAATAAACTCAGTTTAGTAATTCATGGATGGAATTTGGAGTGAACCCGTATCAGTAAGGGACTTCGTCCACTATGATGGACTTGTCAATGATCATTTTCTAATATATAATTTTTTTCTATGTTTATATATATTCCAAAATTCCATTTCTAATTTCATCACTTTAAGTAATATGTTTTATTATTTTTTATGAACTTTTTATGATTTATTCAATGACAAGATGTTCTTTTCATTAATATAGAGGTTATGAATTTAAAATTATTTTTTATGTTATTTTTTCTAATGATTATGATTTGAGTGAAAAATCTCTTTTTTACCCTTATTTTTAATATGTTCACATCATTTTCTTTTGTTTCCATTCCCCAATTTATAATTAATGGTTTTATGTAGGTATACTAAAGGGAGAATAATTATAGGACATGTTATTGATATTTCAGCAAATTAGAAGAATGTGTTCCATGTTTACAATGGAACTTATATATCATGGTCCACTGACATGTGTTTTTGAAATGTAAGGAGTTTTCATCTATAAAGATGTAATATTTAGGTATATTGATCCTTGGTCGTTATAGTGGGTATAATAGGAATGTTTTTCACATCCTTTGGAAACTAGAATGAGAAAACCATAGTATGATCCTTATGGATAAGTCTATGTAATATTTACTATTCCATAATTATTTTAATGACCGTAAATATCTTAATATTAAACCTCTGAGTTTTTATATTGAAATTATTTTCCATCGATTGTTTTTCTCTATTATGATTTCTGTTAATCACATCATAAATTTTGTTTTTGTCAATGGTTGAAACCTGAAGAAACTGCTTTTGGAAATGAAATGATGGCCTTCTTCATCAACAAAATTATATTGAGGATAGAATTAAAAATAAATTTCATTGAACAAATAAACATATGAAGACATTAATCATAATGGACATCCAAATGACCAAAGTGGTGAACAATATTTTCTTGAATCATTACTAAGAAAAAATCCACCTTCTTTAAAATAAAGGAGTGGTCGACTAGTTGATTAAAAATGGATATATACCATTAAAAAGATATTTTCCATTCCCTTTTGTAAAAAACACACTATATTTGTGGTGGGAACATATTTATTTTAATGTAATGATAATTAGTGGAGTAACATTATCAGGAATATGGAGAAACAAGATAAAATTAACTCTAACAACTGCAATGAGTCCATGAACATCTATTTATGTATGTACCATCCATAAATTCTCCGTAAAAATGTGAAATTGATGTTTTAATTTATCACTTGGTTATGATATGAAAATAATGATATAATTAAAAGGAAAATCTTAAAACCATGTGGAGAATAATATTAAATTTTCTTTAATCTCAATGTGTGGAAAAAACCATGGTGGATATTATATAAAGGGGACTAGTAAACATTTCAATTGTGGAAGGGAAGGTCATCTAAACAAAGAATACCAAAGTAATGAAAAAAAGTTATTTAATGATGAGAATAGATAGAATTCTTCATTGAATTCTCCCCTCAAACTTTAATGCTTCAAGTGTAAGAAAAATAGGTGTTATGCTAATAATTGCGCATAAAAAAGGGTTAATGATGTTTATTGGAATCTGAATCCTCCTAAATAAAGAATCAATGTTAAATATCATGTGATCACTATTGGAGATGAGGGGTATGACAACTTCGTGATTTATTGATTGGGTATTTATGTAATAAAATTAAATAATAATGTTTTAGACATAATTGTTTTGGTATTTTAGAATAATAAAACATATATGTATTGGTCAACTTTAATTATTACATAATGATTTAGGATCATATGATGAATACTGAGGTGATAATTTTTGGAAAACTCATGATTAAGGGAAGGACAACCCTTAGTATAGGCATTACATTAGATAATGAATTAAATAGATTTTTTACATGATAAAATGAATGGGATAGAAATGATAACATTGGGACTCATTAGATGATATGTCGGTCTAGGATATAATGGATTAAGTTTATAAATTTATTTGAACCTATTATATGAGGAAAACGTTAATTATTGAATGATTAAAATTTTAAACTATGGTTTTATGTAAATTTTGGTAATTACAATATTTTAAGAGAATACATGATAATCGTCTTTACATTTTTGGTGTGTGTTATAATTAAGAGTATCAAAATGTTGTTTTGGGAACTAAAAATATGTTTCTTATGGAACATTAGTGACCTCAATATTAAATTATTTGATTTAATCCTTTATAAGGATCATAAAGGTATCCTATTATAAAATTTATTACACTAAAATTTGGATATGGTTTTAGAGATTTATGTATTATCTCTCAATGTTATTATTATGCATACAGGATAATATATTATTACCTTTTTGTTGCCATGACATATTGAATTACCTATCATTATGCGGATCTCATGATCTGCTAATTCTCAAGGAATGTAAAATTCAACATCATTTCCTGGAATAATAGATTATTTAGAAATTGATCAAGGCACAACAAAAGGATGTGATAATGCTTATGAAATCCACTAAGTATTTCATCTGATGAAAATTCATTAATTATATAGAAATGTTCGTGAAGCAAAAATGTTTATCCTATTATATTATTTTTCTATGAACCAATTGTCCCCTAAGACAATCATAGATTTATAGCTTTATGACTATTAACTTTATGTAGACCATTTTCCCTATCACTATCCGTCTGACCATGATAGTTAGATTTTACTTCCTTTTCCATGTTTTCACTTTCCACCTATGTTATCATATGTGGATAAATAATTATTAGTGACTTTGGGTAACCCTTATTTTTCCATATTTTCCATTTTAAATATAATTTTTGGTATTCATTTTTACAATGTAATTTTTAATAAAAGAAACATCCAATTATTAATCCTTTGAAAAATGAGAATAATCTTGATGGATAAATTTATTTTAATGAGGTAGAATGTAACACCATGATATTTTTTATGAAATAGATTTTTAATTAATCTTATTTATTTATTATCTTGAATATTAGGCTACATCATGATAATTATGTTCAACATGAGACACCACCATAGGATTCACCACACACAACATTGGATTTCTATGAAATTCCATTTTATTATTATAATTATTTTAAAACGAAAATTATGACCAATCTATTAGATTTTATGGTATGGACCTGATTAACTAAATTATGAAATTATTATTTACACACATATATATAATTCTTTAATAAAATTAATATATGTGAATTTATATGTTTTTAAGAAAAACTATTAAAATGCTTGATAGTGTATTTTATATCAACAAATAATAAAAATAATGTTGGGGAATTATATTATCTACATATATATAATATATATTTGATCCAATTTTTAAAATTCACCTTTTGTGTTTTTAAAACAAGCTGAATGAAAAAAATCCAATTTACATATAAAAAACTATTTTTCTAAAAAGAAATATTATATCTTTTTGATGGTGAGCTTCATTAAAATAACATTTTTTACACTTTTATAGATTATATTATAAAAAATAAACTTCTTCTTTTGTTTTAGGATATAAAAATTTACTTGGGATGAACTTTTGGTGTTTTTCAATGAAGTTTGATGTTTTGATGATTAGTTTAAATATTGGTTTTTATTAAAAAAATATATTATACATTAAATACTTTACAATGTTCAATTATTTTTGGGATTAGTTTTTAATTTTTATACGTGAAATTTAATTATAAATTATCAAATTATGTTTTTTAAATGTATTTTATATCTGAATTTATAATAAAAACATATTATGTTTTGAAGGGGAAATTTATGAAAACCTATATTTCATGGAATTTTTCTGGTTTTATATAAAATTAAATTCTTGAACTGATGTGTATTTAATTTTGAAAAATGGATTAAAAATTTTGGTTCATAATGTCAAAAATTATTAAATAGGTCCATTTTTTTGCCACTACAAAAAGTAACCTTCGAAAAATTTGTTACCATGGTAAAATGTAAATTCAGTAAATAAATTTGAAAATGAATTTATAAATCATATAATTTGACTATAAAACTTTCCAACATTTTATTTAATGATTAAATTATGACTCTTAATAGATATGAATTTATATTTTGTTTTCTAATGGACATATGTTTATTAAAATTATTATATAATATTTAAATCAAGGAAATTAATACAATGTCACCTTATTTGTCTTTAATAACCCTTATTTATCCACATTGAAAAAATATATGTCATGAAAAAATATAACTATAAATATTTAATTAACAAACATATTTTAATGAGATAGATTTATTATTTACATTTCTTGTCACACAGATTAAATTATTTTATATATGATATTTTATTTAATTAAAATTAAAAGGCATTAAAATCATATTTTGAATACTATATCATTTTACATAGATTTATAAAAATTTATATTATAATATACTTTTTTATAAAATATTGAATATTTATATTCATTGTTGTTTAATATTTGGAATTTTTGTGAAAAATTTATTTTTTAAATAGTTACTCAATACTGAAGTAGTAATTATTTTATAAATAGAAACATTAAATAAATATTAGGGAAAATATTAATAAAATGTTAATATGAGATAATTAATGTGGTAAAATAATTTTAAAGTTAACATTTTACCCTTATAGATATATTAAAATATATATTTTTAAGTAATCATGTGATCGTGATATTTTTATAAATCCATGTAATGAATATTGTTATATTTAACAATAATGCAATTTTATCAAAATTATATATATTTTTTATTTTAAAATCATAAAAGTAAATGGAAATTAAAAATACTTATATAAATTTATAAAATTCTATCAATTGTTCATTTACGATTTAATTTACATCACATAAGTGAAATTTAGACCCTTTAATATTGAATAATATTTTACGTTAGCTAAACATTAAATTGATTGAGCAAGGGTTAACCAACATTAAATGATTTAAAATAAAACCAAAATATGTCAAAAATATTTTGGATTATGATTTTATAGCATCATATAACCATATGATTTAATGTTGTAAATATTGGAGATATTGGAAGTAAGATGTAATTTATTATAAATTAATATTAATGGGGATTCCAAAAGTGACCCTGACATTATTTATTAAAGTACACATCCACCCTCATATCATTTAACCAATTTGAGCATTATATTTATAAAAATATAATAATTATTATATTCTAAACATCATTTAACACATTATAAATGTTGTTGTATTCTCAAAATATCAACTCTACTTTCCTTTAATGGGGTTCAAAAGTAAATATTTTGATGAAGAGGTAATTGCTCTATCCCAACTGTCTCTTTTTTCCCCTGGTCTATACCACATAATAATCCATGATATATTTAATAAAATAATAAAATAAGTGATTTAAATATTATAATATTTTAATATGATTATTAATGCACCACTATTCAAATCCTTTCCCATAAAAAAATTAAAGTATCACTCCTGTGTACGTACAAAATATCGTCCCCACATAGCGACACAACTAATTTTTCATCACATGATTTTATGATTTGAAATTATGATGGGTTTAATATTTATGTATGATATTTATAAAATTTTTCTAACTCTAGAAATATAATATCATATCCACCAATTTACCACCTCATCTTTTGGGAAATGTTAATGTCACTTGTCTGTGTGTATGTCTTACAATCTACATGAAGAGATGTGATTTAGTATTCATCTATATTTCATATGGATCGTAATAAAGATTAATTTTATGGATATATAAGTTATATATAACATAAAAATAATTTGTAGTAATAATATACCACATAATTATCTTTATTTTAAAATGATAAGAAACCGGAAGCAATGTTAACACATACATACGACCTACCATCATAATGAATGATGTATTTCATTTTTTGTTTATATATTTTATATATAACCATAAATTCATATATAATTTATATATATGAGATTTTTTTATGGTTATCATTCTGGAGATAATGAAATCATGATCAATGTATGAGGACTAATAATAAAAATTCAATTCATCTAGGAGAAACAAATTGGTTTCTACTAGAAACATAACATAAACTTGGAATTATTGGGAAATAGGTAATATAACTTCATGTGTAAATCATATATGGTGTTATGTAATTGAATATGATTTTGAAATATATTTATAATATACTTATATTTATTATACATTAGTTTTTCACATGTACTATGTGTGTCACAACAAAAGTTTAGGGACTTATGTCTCACTTTTTTTGTGGGACACATGCCTTACATAGTATATATTTCTTCTATATGGAATATATCCTATCTATGAATTTATTTTATTAGTCTTATTATAATATGATGCTATTTCAATATCCATATTATTTTCTTTATTTCATGGGAAATATAGTAATACTTATTATAACGTGATGAGTATTTATTAGGCAATCTCATCAATATTTGGGATTGTTACATTTTATGTCTCTATTTGGGAATTTTTATCTTTGATTTATATGGTTTATAAAAATGTTTTCTAAAATATTTATACTATTTATAATGTATTTTTAAATTAATTATTAACTACTATTTATAAATTTTCTATATAGTTTCAAAATTAATCTCTATTGTTTTGCAAAATAGGAACTTTGTTACTACTATAACTAATGTACGAATGAAATGTTTTTTATCTTATAAAAAATGAACATAATTTTCTTCCATCATGATTCCTTAGTGTTTATAATATTTCATTACAAAATTTAGTGTTTACTTTGAATTAATTTTTTCCTTTTAAAATTGAATGGAATTTTATGAAAAGAAAACATTTTCAAAACAAAGAGGTAAATTTCCTCATGAATTTTTCTCACATGATCTGTCAAAATTATTTTTCATCTAAGATAAATTTTTTTGATGTTATGTATATTTCACTAGAGATTTATTAAATACCTCCATTATTATTCTTCCTTATAATGAATTATTTTTAGGATGCAATTATATTTATGACTTCGATTACTTTTCTAATGGTTATGTTATGATTCATTAATGATAATGAAGCCTATTTCCTTCCATGGGTTTTGATATTATAAATGATATATTATTTTATGGAAAAAATATGAATAGTTATCATTGTGTTATGGGTGGGACCTATATCTCCCTCTTATGTATTAAGTAAATATTTAGGTTACATGTGACTAAAAAAATTTGAATGGGAAGTGATTTAATTTTTTAGTACTGGACTGCAACAAGAGTAAACCTTGTTTAGTAATTCATGGAAATATTGGGTTATGAACATAGTTCAGTGAGGTAATTATTTCACAATCATGGCATTGGAATTTTTCTTTGTGTCATACGGAAAGGATTTCCTATGTTTATTTTTTTGCAAAAAATTACATGTCTTATGTTATAATATCATATAATATATTCATTGATTCTTTATAAAAATTTACAATTTATTCCATGACACGATTTTGTTATCTTTTATAAGAATTACAAAATTTAAAAATATCTGGTTTATGTTTTTTTATTTGATTATTACATGGTTGATAACTACCTTTTTTACCCTTACTAAGTATTTTAGACCACCCTTTTCTTATGATTCATTTCCATAGGTTATAATGAAGTCTTTTATTTAGGAATACTACAGGGGAAGATATTTATTTTACATTATAATGATTTTTCACCAAATTTGAAAATGTTTTCAAAGTATCCAAAGGCACTAAACTCATGTTGTCCTCAGGCATGTGTCTGTGTAATTTAATAATATTCATATAAAAAGATTTAATTCCAATGTACTTTAATCTTAGATTATTATAAATATTATCTACCCCATTTTATGATTATTTAAAGATTCTTATATTTTTAATATATAAATATTGTATCTATTTATACATCGATCATGAAAAAATAGCATAGTATTTCTATGTTAGAGAATCAATCATATTGTTTTCTTATCATGGGTAATGGTTTATTGAGAATTAGTTATCTTTAATCAATTTAAACTATATATTTGGTAAATATTAAACAATTTCTACATGAATATATATGTTAAATTTTATTATTAGTATATATATCACAATATTGAACATAAATATAATTCCTCTGTAACTTCAGGGAAAAAAACACTACTTATTACTCCAAATCACGAGTTAGGTATTTTTTCTAATGAATTTCCAATCGTTGCAAGACATATGAAGTAAAAATATCATTCTATGTGAGGAAACATCCTAGAACTTTCATCAACTAATCACTATGTATTATAATAAATTGTATATTATATGGTAGTGTAAAAATAATTTCACTGATCAACTTTGTTTTCAAATTCTTGTAATTTTTCTCACATTTATCTTTATAAAGTAATCTGCCTCCCTTTTAAGTTAACTGGATTATTTGAATTGATATTCATGATAAATCAATAATAAATCATATATAGTATCCAAAAAATCATTAAAAACAAAGAATCCTATTAACTCTGCTTAGTCTGGTCCATTATTATGTAACATTCATTTTAGATGAATACACTGATATACCCTACCATGAGATTAAAGTAAACAATAATGAAACATCAAAAGAACAAATGAACATTTGGTAAATTTAGAATACTATATCTACTTACTCAGTGTCATTAAAAGAATCCTAATGCGACCTTCATTCTATTAAATTATCTTTAAATATATTAGAAAAACATAATATATAAAGAGTCTATTAATTAGATCAATAAAGATAGTTGGGGAAATGGTAAGTCCAAATAACATAAATATAAATTCATAATGAACATACTTTAAATGAATGTTTATCGTGGAAATATAATCCCTCTTGATTCATAGATAATGATGTCTTGAATAAAGATCGATCATGGAAATGTATTGAGATTGTATAGTTGATCAAATATTTAGTCAATATGGGGTATATGATACTTTTTCAGGATAGTTATATTGTTACGTTATCAATAATAAATTTAGTGATGCATTGAAACTATTTTTATTTTTATCCAAAATAAAGATAAGACCCCTGATGAAGAACTAGGGTTTATGAAGTGCTTATAAATTTTTTTGTTTTTATTATTTAATTCCTACAAATAAATTAGTTCAATTATTTATAGTGTCTTTTAAACATGTGTATCACCATTTATATTTTATATTGAAAAATAAACATCACAATTCATGGAAATGGAAGAAATCTATTTAGGAAATTCATCAGTATAAACATGATCTCTTGAAATATCATTGATTTTGATTTTATCCCCAACCATTTGATCTAAATACCATTATTTAATTAGCAGTAAGACATTAATAAAATCACTATCTTCCATTGGATGTTAAAATTCATTCCCACAATATAATATAGTCGTATGCTGATTTGGAATACCAAATGCGACTTCCCTTCCTCAAAAATTGATATGGGATCCTTATTATGTGATATAATCCACGCCCAAAATCACATAAAATTTATATATAGGTAGAAGAAAAATATTTACATGAAGTATATTCCAATAAACATATATTGAATTTGAGCTATAAACAAATGATGTGATCCTTTCACTATAAAAGTTTTTTTTCTTACTCAATATTTCATAATGCAGAATGTGATATGATACCCCAATAAAATTATTTAGATATAAAAAAAAGGTAGTTCGAAAAAAATAATATATTTTAAATTTTAAAGTGGATGGAAAGAATATATTTTAGTACATCACTCCCATGTCCCACTTTATTAATTGTGATAAAAAGATATTTCCCATTGCCCCTCATTTTAAGAGGTTATTGATGCTAATGGCCATCATTAACCATTAGATTCTTTTATTGAATGATTCAATGTCCATAATTCTTACATATATAACATCGATGTTTGGGTGATAAAATAATCTTTTCCTTTTCAACATTCCTTTCATTTAATAATCATTTTCCATTACTTCAACATTAGGTTTCTTGATATCCTTATTTCAAATAGTTAAATCATTTACCAAAACCTATTAAAATTTTTCACCAAATTTCTATTTCACACTTAAAATGTAAATAAATATTAAATATTTTCATATAATGTTTTTATTATTAGAATATCCATAGAATTCAATATTTCCCTTCCCCCCAGAAAAATGATAACTTAAAGATTCTCTAATTTCCAATTCCATATTGAGGGAACATCAAATAATTTCTTCACACTATAAAAATGGAAACAGAATCATTTCATTCATGTAATTTTTGTAGATAAAACTACAACCTAATAATATAGTTGTGATTTTTAAAAATTCTATGTATTGAACAATCAATAGTCATTTAGCAGTGGTTTCATTAATTAAATGGCAGTTTTTATGGGTCATTTTAAGCAATTCGTTGCGATTTCTAATTTATTATGATATTTTTTACTTTAAAAAATATACAAGAGGAATATAAAAAAATTACACTGACTTCCATAGAACACATCATTCGTAGTTAAGAGTAACCAACAATGATCAATTTTTAAATAATGTAATTATAAGTGGTTACTAGAACATTTCCTAAAACAAAATAAAGAAACATTTAAGAGGAAACAATGAATATAAAAAAAATATCATGTAATAAACTAAAACATCAATTTGTGATAAAACCATAATTCATATAGCATATATCAATAGTCATATATAAAAACATAGACAAACATCATAACAATAGTCTCATACATCCCATACATCTATCAAAAAATACCTCATCCATCAATATATACATATAGAATATTTCCAAAAAACCCCATGCCCAATATATGTCAATTTCAAGACCAAAAATTCATATTTATACCACCTTATCATATCATTTACTAAACATTACCATATCATCTCATCAACTATAATAATACTAAAAACAAAAATGAAAACTAAAAATAATATCAATAATAACAATAGAATAATTAACAAAATTTTATCATACCATTAAAACTAAAAAGCACCACCACTACCTTATGAATAATTTTTTGGATCTTAACGGTCATCCTCTTGCCTATTAATGACATTAGACACAAACAATGAAAACTATAATATTTAATATAGGAAATTTGAATGAGAAAAGATAATTAATATATTTAGAATAAAAAAATAAAATATATAGTTTTTAAATAAAATAAAAACAATTTTCACATAAAAAAATATATAATGAAATTAAACTCAAAAATGTAAAATTATATATTTATTATTTGATTGAACATATGAAACTGAAAATGGATATGTAAATTTTCTATTTACTTTTTAAACTAATGTGGAGTTTTTTTAAAATTTGGGAAGTAATTTTTTTTAATAATTTTATATTAAATCATTTCAAATATTTCAAAAAAATATAGAAGTGGGATTACCATGATTTAATGTCAATATGAGGTTATTATATATGATTTCTTTCATTCAACACACACTTAGGTGTTTTAAAATGATAAAAATGAGTTTATATACATCTCAAGAAAATTGTATTTCAGAATGAAATTTTTCAAGTTCTTAAATTTCTAAATTTCTATATATAGTACATTTCCCTTGATTGTAGGGAAATATGAAGTTTTTTTATTGCTTTTGACCCGGTAATACCAGTTTATAAATAATTTTATACCTTTATAAAGTGTTTATTGAGTAATTATTACCACACCACACATCATATTGATGTATTACCTCTGAGTAGACATATAAAATAACTCAAAGATGGTTTTCTGATGATTTAACGTCAATATGAGGATTTTCTTTAAGATTCTGACCATTCCACGTAAGTTTTACTGTTTAAAACACTAAAAATGCATATTTATACATCATTGGAAATCTGTAATTTAGAATGACATGCTATTAATTCCCACATAAAAAACATAAATATATATCATTTTCTTATGATTTTAGTGTATTATGACATTATTTTCTAGGTTTTGACACTTAAATCTTGTTTTTAATTATTTTTAATCCTTTAAGAAGTGAATAACAAGTATTTATAACCAAACCACACATCATATATACATGTTTTATATGTGTACATGAAAAAATAACTCATAGGATATTTTCCCATGATTTTACAACAACATGAGGTCGTTTGATATCTTTTTGACTATTCCACACAAGTTTTAGTTTTTTAAAACACTAAAACATGATTATGACCAGTGTAGAAAACCATAATTCTAAATGAATTTACTCTGTTCTAAAATTTTAAAAATCAATCAATGGTATGTTTACTCTGCTTTTCAAAAAATCTTATGTCGTTTTCAATATTTTAACCCCCAAATACTTGTTTTGAAAGACTTTTTAAACATTAATAAGTGTTAACAGGGTAATTCTGACTACACCACACGTCATATTGATGTGTTATCTATGCATGAATGAATAAAATGACTTAATGACGGGTTATAATGATTTCACATAAACGTCAGGTCATTAAATATGTATTTTAACATTCCAAGCACATTTTAGTGTTTTAAAACACTTAAATGACATTAATGATCATGCTGGGAGAACCATAATTTAGAATGATGATTCATAACTTGCGACATTTCAAAAATAAATCAATTTTTATTTTATTTTTATTTAAGGGAAATATGAATTTTTTTCTAGGTTTTTACCTCTAAAATTTGTTTTTTATTACTTTTGTACATTTATGATTTATTTATAAATCCATTCCGACCACACCACATGTTATATTGTAATGATTATGCATGTACTGGTAAAACAATAACTCATTTGTAGTTTTCATTTAATTTCACGTGAATTTGTGGGTAATTTTTATCTTTTTAACCTTCAACATATGTTTTATTGTTTTAAAACACTAAAAACATATTTATATTCATATTAATTTTTAATAAAGTTTCATCAGTTCCTTTGTTTTTCTAATCAATCTATAATATTTTGGCCATGATAATATGGAAATATGATATGGTTTTCCTACTAATTACCCTCCAAAACATCTCTTTAAATGATTCTATACATTTATGATGTTCTTACAATGTAATTTTTACCACACCACACATCAGAATTACTTTTTGATTGCATATAAACTTAAAAAATAACTCAATAGGGGTTTTTGATGGACTTCACAATAAAATGATGTCATATTATATATTTTTGAACGTTTTATGAATGTTTTAGTGTTATAAAACTATTAAAACACATTTATAGACATTCCAGGAAATATTTTTTTTAGATTGATTTTCCATCAGTTCCAAAATTTGAAAAATAAATATATGATCATTTTCCCCATATTTTAGGTTAATCATACTTCTTTTTCAATTTTTTTACCCCACGAAACAATTTTTTATATTATTTTTTTACCATTAAGTGGTGATTAATGAATCATTATAACCACACTACAAAACTGATTGCTATTTTTTATACACGTACATGTAAAACAATAACTCATATGTGGGTATCCCATGACCGTATAAAAAAATGTGGTTGTTTTCTATCATATTGTCCATTCCAACCATGTTTTTTATTTTAAAACCCTAAATATGTGTATACAATCATTTCGAGAAAACTGTAAATCAGAATGATATGTTGTTAGTTTATACATTTCATAATTCAATAAACAATAATTTTATCCAAATTTTATTGAAATACAACATCATTTTCCAAGTTCAGACCCCATGAAACTAGATTTTAATGGATTTTATATCATTAAAAATTGATTACAATGTAATTTTGACGACACCTCACAGTATATTGTGATTTTTTATGTGTGTACATATCAAAAAATGACTTCGAGGTATTTTTCCCATGAAATAATGTCAACATGATGTTTTTTCTAGGACTTTGACCATTCCATGCGTGTTTTATTGAATAAAAAAATTAAAATTAATTTACGACGATCCAAAGAAAATTGTAATTCAGAATTATGATTCTATTATTCCTATATTTAAATATTAAATATATGGTCATTTCCCTTTATTTTTAGGGAAATATGATATCTTTTTCCTAGTTTTGAACCCCCCCCCCCCCCACTTTTTGTTACGTGTTTTCTTACATTTGTGAAGTGTTTACTGAGTCGTCCTAACCCCCCATCACATCAGATGGACATTTTGTCTGTGCATACAAGAAAAAAATAACATAGTGGTGGTAGTCCTATGATTCCATATCAATATGAGATATTTTTTATAAGATTTTATTTATTAAATGCGTTTTTTATTATTTTGAACCACTAAATACTCTTATCCAACCATCCTAGAGAAAAAAAATCCAAATGAGTTTTCTCAGTTTTGAGTTTGTCACTTGTCCATATTACTAAAATTTCATTTTAAAAAGGAAACCTAGAAATTGAAACATACAAAAAATCCAAAATATTTTTGAAATGATAATAATTACTACACTTATCTAATGGTTTATGAATCAATGTTCTATATTATCAATAAAATCTAAGTATGTTTTCTCAGTTTTCATTGAGTGACACTTATGGAACTAAAAGTTATATTTTAAATGGAAAATAGAAATATTATGTCATATAGGGAACAATGTGAATTATATTTAGGTAACAATGATTCTATAATTTTAAAAATGATATATCTATTATTTTTCTAATGTATCAAGACAATTCAAAAAAATTTCCTCATTTTTGTGTTTGTAAGTTTTAACACCCCGAGCTTCCATGATATACTTCTCGCTCAATAACGCAATATCTTCCGTTGTACGCAAGCTCAAGATTCTAACGCACCGCGACCAATCAAAATAGCCATTATGAATAGTAATAAAAACTTTTCAAATTATATATATTTCATATTTCAAAATGGACTTCATTTGTGGATTCGGAATATCGAAATTATCTTATGTTGAATTTTTGGTATTTTTCTGAGAATTTCCAATTTTTTATGAATAGTGAAAAATACTTAAAAACAATTTTTTTAATAAAAATAAATTATATTGATAAATAATACTATAGAGTGGTTTAAAATTAAAATTATAATATATTCTTAATATTTTATCCAATGATGGTCATTATAATTAATTTCACTTTGAAATTGAACATAAACAATTGTCAATCTTTTGATATATATTATTTTTTTAAAAACACGCTATTTGTTGTGACATCGGAAATTAATTATAAAATTAATTAATGAAAGTTATATGTTTGGAATTTTTTAAAATATACATCATTTTTTAATTTGGTAGATCAATTATAGATTAGGGTGAAATTTTGGCATTGTTCTGAAAAACAACAATTTTTGATGAATAGTGAAACCACTAAGTGGTAGTTAAAAAAAGATTTTTTGTTTAAATGAAACATTAACACTTATGTGATTTGATTTTCAAAAATCCGACATACATGATTGTCATTAAGAAGTAAAATGTTGTTCAATGGGATTAAAATAATTTTTTGGTGAATAGTAACATTTAAGTTTAATTAATCGCGATTAAAGATTATTAGTATAATTTAAGGTAAAAATGATATTATAAAAATATGAAATTACTTTTAAACTTGTCATACCCTGATTGGATGAGTCATGGCTGACCAAAACAATCCATGGGTCATGTTGGGGACCCCATGGAGCCACTTGGGTAAGAAAATGACATTAATAACTTTTTATTTAAAGTAAAAATAAAATTGTCATAAACATGTGTTGTTTTACTAAAAAAATTATTACATGGGGTTATATAAGTTAAAATTTCAAATATAAATTTTCATTGGAAATCTAAAAATATTTCCTACATCCTGAATTTTTTATAATTTTTAGACATTAAATAAATTAAATTATTTATGACACCATGATGATGCAGCGATTACCTCATTAATTAATGATTTAAATAAAATGAAAAAATAATGTAAACTATAAGGCCTCCACTTGTCAAAAACCAATTGGATGAGAATATTTCGAACCCTTATCACCTTATCCTCGAAATATATTATTTTGGGACCTTTAGAATCTGAAAATAATTTCATAATAATGTAATATTTCATTACTTTCCAAGAGTGCCCCTCCTCTCCTCTTATAAAAGGCCCGCACCACTACCACCTTATTCATACCTTCAGTCCATTTGGCTCGTACAAACTCTGCCCAGATACTCTTTCAAATTCCCTCTATTACTCCTAGAAGCCTCACTTTGGGATGAAGTCTTCCCAAGGAAGCCTTTGGCTCAAATCAAAAAGAGATACCTCATTTTAAGGTAATGTCTTCTATTGTGTTCTTTTGTTTTATTTTGCTTCTCCAACACCCTAAAATCCTTTTATTACATTATTTTGTAACAAAAACCATATCCAAAATATACATGGATGTATTTATGAGAAGAATTGTATTTACAATTACACACACCTTCGTCAAATGGTTAAAGAACATTCTGTTTCTGTGGGTGGTGAATTTCTACCTCACGAAACAATGATTGTTCAAACTTATTTTAACACCACTCATGGTGGCCATTATGATGAAAATATTTATCATATATGATATATATTATGTTTATGTTTTCCTTATGCTTCTGTATTTTTCATTTATGGCACATCTTTATGATTTCCATTATGGGTAAACGCGATAATTTCTTTTGAGGAAGCGCAGACTACCGCCCCCTCAAAGTGATTTGAATCGTTAATGCAATATGTGGGATCTATAAAGGATGGAGTAAATGATATTATATAATATAATACCCTTTAATTATAATATAACTTTATATCATTATGATTTCATTCCATTAAATAAGAAATAGAAATGAAAGTAGTGTTCATGCGTACGTACAACTTACCGTCTCCTTGAACGGTGCATTTCATTTCTTACCTCTAAATGTTATGTAATATTAAAAATGCATTTCTTTACTGGATATATAGGATATATATGATATCTATATCATGAATATAATTTTTGATATAATGGATATTTTACCACATGAACAATGTGTAATTATAAGAAGTTTATTGTTGACTCAAGAACCTAAGATCGACAAATTGACCATTATTAACATAAATAATTACATAATGTTCATAACATGGTAATAAGTTATATTAAAGGAATAATGAACATGAAAAAGGTTATTAAGAAAATAGAAATTAACACTAGTTTATTATTTAGGAGATTAAAGAATGATCCTGTCAAGTCGGACATGAGGTAACGGAACTTCTTAACCCAGTTTTCATTCTTTGGGTTAATCTCCTACTTTCAAATTATGTTATGATATTATTATTTATATCATGTATTTTTACTTTCTTTAAGTGTAATTATATTGATTACACATAATAGATCTATTTTATTTAAAAAACGGATCTTGGTAAAGACTTCGTCTCAATCTCTTTTCATTGAGGCATATTTTGTTTTATACACAACTTTCTTTTATACGGTGCATAATCCCCTTTAAATTTTAGGTTTATTCAAAAGGAATATTTTTTCTACGAAGAGTTGTACTAAACTACAAGAAGGAAGGTTTTTCTTTTCGTACGTATACGACGATAATGACTTCTCCACCACCGTGACCATTATTTGAGTTCTGACATCCTCTACAAGCCATAACTTTTTTTAAATGAAAATTATATACAAAGTTTTAATTTTCATTAATTTTGGTATTGAAAATATTTTTGAAAGTGTTTTTATTATGTCAATGTGTTGTATTGATATCTTGTGATTTAAATGTGGAAATGCTATTTTTCCTATATTCATGCTTTATGTGATAAGATTATGTTATGGTTTATGATATGATTAAACCTGTTCATATGAAGAATGCATTGGACTTAATATGTGATGGGTGGAGCCTGCTATAGCTCCTCGATGAATCGGTAGGTCTCATGAGACAATCTAGTGTCTTGGAACGAGGCCTTGACAAAATCTTATTTGTAGTCTTGCCACGAGGCCTTGGCTATGTGATAATGATAGTCTGGCATTATGCATTCCATCATTATGAAAGTGGTTATTGATATTGCATGTGATTATTCCACCAGTAGAATATCAATGTGAATAAGTAAATGGCATTATTTCATTTTACATTTTCCATATTATGTTGAATTTTAACGTTTAAAAGGCTTTGGTTTAGTTATACATTACCTTCAATGTTTATGTTTATTTATGAATGTTTCCGCTATATTGTTATCGTTAATGAGCATCTGATCTCACCCCTTTCAATGTTTTAACTTTTCAAGGATGTGAAATGTATTTTAGGAATGACCTGTAGGTATAGTCTGAAGGGGATATGAGTGTGGAAAATAGAGACTATGTTATTTTAGTTTTTTAATTTATGATGTAATGTAATATTTATGAATGTATCTAGTTTTTCCAAGGCTACTAAACTAATTGGACTTTCGAGACTTGATCTTTTGTGATCATGCCAATGTTACGAAGTAATGCACTGACTCTGGGTAACTAAGTCTAGGGAATTATAGTTTGTATCAGAGGCAGTTTAGTACTAACCTTGGAAACTAGATTTTGAAAAAATCTGATTAGAGCACATAGCCCAAAGATAGACTTTGAGGATTAGAATATAATAACTTCCTAAAATTTAGGTATTATATAGATTTTGGGAGATTTACGAGCAATACATCCCTATCTGGATACGAGCAGGTAGAGGTTGCTCTGGCATAGATGTAGCTAGGGGAAAAATCTGAAAACACCGCTTTGAGCTAGACTCGAACGGGAACTGGTGCACGACAACGGGCCTTGCTGCACTCTTGGTTACGACACTCCCTGGGGATAAGCATAGGATAATTCTCATTTTCTTTCCAAACCATTATGAGGGGTTTATAATTATATACTTCCTCAAAGAAAAAAATTTATGATTATGGATTATATCCATAAATTGTTCAATTTATGTTAAGTGTTTTACAAGTATGGAATTATGTATTTTGATTAATAAACTAATCTAGTTTATGCCATTGTTTATAAATGACGCCTAATGGGAGGAATGGAAACCATATCAATGCACGCACTCCGTGTAGGGATTTCCCTCCTGCTCAAGATAATTATTGTGGAGCTGGAGATACAACCGGTGCAGATAAACTCATTACCATACTGGGATAACTCACTCAGGTTATGAATAATAACCCTAATCATATGGAGCACCCTGATCCGCAACGTAGAGGATCAATGTTAGATCATTTCATGAGGCAACAACCAACAACATTTAATGGGGGTAAAAATCCATTAGTAGGTGAGAAATGGATAAACTCCATAGAGAAAATATTCCACGCCTTGGGGAGTAGAGAAAGGGAGAAGGTTGTTATGACAGTTTACAGCCTTACTATAGATTCCAATCAATGGTGTTCACTGATTCAAATCACAAAGGAAGATGAAAAAGTATTAATTATGTAATGGATAGAGTTCAAAGAGCTTTTCTTAGAAAAATACTTTCCACATGACCATCGAGCCGATATGGAAAGGCAATTTCTGAGTCAGAGGCAGAAGGAAGATGAGAATGTCGCAAAATTGAGGACAACTTTACAAGGTTAGCAAGGGATGCATAAGATTATATATGTAACCCAAGAAGTAACATTGATCGTTTCTTTGATGGGTTAAAACCATTTCTCCGATGAGCCTTAGTCTCGCAATCTTTCTCATCGTATGGAGATATAGTCTCGTGTGCTATCAAGACAGAAAAGTAATTCTATAAATCTTATGACAATAAAGTAAAGCAATAGAAGAAGAGAACAGTGGAACAAGAGACAGATAAAGGGAAAAAGGGAAAGAAGGATTTTCTATTATGTGATAATTGAGGGAAGAATCACCCATGTACTTGACTAAAAGGAATGGGTGTTTGTAATAAATGCGGAGAAAATGGTCACCAGGATAGTGATTACAAGGGAAAGAAAGATGCTTCCAATGTTGAATGCTACAATTGTAGGGAAATGGGTCATTATGCAAATGAATGTCCTAAGCATCAGGGAAACATACCTTATAAAAGACCAAGGGATTAAGGAAAATATTATGTTGTTACTATAGTTGAAGTGGAATAATTAATGTATTGGTGCTTTTGGACTCAAGGATTATATTCTAGTTATAAGGATAATGTGATATATATATATATAAGGATTGTACTACAGTACATGTTGTTTTCATTAAGTATTTTATATGATGAGGGTAATCATATTTTTAGTATGTGACAATAAGAGAAACATTTCCTTGTTTGGGGAATTTGATGTTACAATTGATTTTGGAATTTAAAGACCGTTTATAGAATGTCTGGACAGAGGTATTTTGGATAACAATAACGGTTGTAATGGATTAAGTTGAACTTTGGATAGTATTGTTTAAAGTTAAAACAATTATGAAAGTTATTTTTGGAATATTATAATACTTTAGTTTTAGGAAAAGGACAACCTGCTGGACCAGGGATAAACCGTCATGTCGAACAAAGCTGCAGGAATCGAACCCACAACCACAGTGCGACATTACTTTATTACCTACCACTAGCCTATAGTAAGTCCCTAGTTATTACAAAATAGTTATCCTAATCTAAATGGTATGATTTAATATTCATAACCTTATAAAATTAGGATAAATAGATTATTTTTCAATTTTTTTACCATTTAGAGTGAAAGATGGGTTTGTGGCAAAAATTTATTAAAGAATGAAAGTCCACATGACAAGTAAGTATATTTCCTTACATTCTTATTAAATCTCTTAAATAAATTCATCAACTTTATAAAAGGTATCTTAAAACAAAAATGTTGTCGGTTTACTTTTCCAAATGTGGATTCAATGACTATTTAACCAATAACAAGTTTGTGATTTTCTTGTGGTTAACATTCTCCTAATCATGTTATCTACAACTCTCCATCAGACCATGATGGTTTTTTTCCTCCATATCCATATTTTCATATAATTCTAGTATTGGCTATCTCAGGTGACCTTTGTACCTCTGTTTCTTTATTTTAATTTTACATTTTTATTAACCCTATTTCAGATGTTGGTTTTCCACAGAGGTATTTTATATTTTCAACCTTTTATTTTCAAAGAAAAATTTCAAATTGCGAGGAAAAAATTTATTAAAGGATCGGAGAATGTAACACTCCGAGCTTCTATGATATACTTCTCTTTCAATAATGCAATAGCTTGCATTGTACACAAGTTCGAGATTCAAATGAATTGAGACCAATAAAAATAGCCATTATGAATATTAATACCCACTTTTTGAAATTATATATATATTATATTTCAAAATGGACTTCATTTGTGGATTTGTAATATCAAAATTATCCTATGTTGAATTTTGGGTATTTCTCTGAGAATTTTCAATTTTTTATGAATAGTGAAAAATTCTTAAAAACAACTTTTTTAATCAAAATAAATTATAGAGATAAATTATACTGTAGATTGGTTTGAAAGTATACTTTAAATATATTTTTATCATTTTATCCAATAGTGGCCATTATAATTAATTTCACTTTGAAATTGGATATATACAATTGTCGATCTTTTGATATATATTGTTTCTTATAAACATGGTATTTGTTGTGACAACAGAAATTAATTTTAATGTTAATTAATGAAAATTATATGTTTGGAATTTTTTAAAATAGACATCATTTTTTAATTCGGAATATCATCTATAGCTTAGCGTGAAATTTTTCCATTGTTCTGAAAAACTTCAATTTTTGATGAATAG
Organism: Viscum album; assembly: GCA_963277665.1. Taxonomy (NCBI): domain Eukaryota; kingdom Viridiplantae; phylum Streptophyta; class Magnoliopsida; order Santalales; family Viscaceae; genus Viscum; species Viscum album. The sequence continues at coordinate 473,573,839 of OY728132.1, forward strand.
TGAAACCACTAAGTGGTTGTTAAAAAACATATTTTTTTGTTTAAATGAAACATTACCAGTTCTATGATTTTATTTTCAAGAATCCGACATACATGGTTGTCATTAAGATGTAAAATGTGGTTCAATGGGATTAAAATAATTTTTTGGTGAATAATAACTTTTAAGTTTAATTAGTCGCTATTAAAGGTAATTAGTGAAATTTAAGGTAAAAATGATATTATAAAAATATGAAATTACTTTTACACTTGTCATACCCTTATTGGATGAGTCATGGCCGACCAAGACAATCCATGGGTCAACTTGGGGACCCCATGGAGCAACTTGGGTAAGAAAAGACATTAATAACATTTTATTTAAAGTAAAAATAAAGTTGTCACAAATATGTGTTGTTTTACTAAAACAATTATTACATGGGGTTATATAAGTTAAAATTTAGACTATAAATATTAATTGGAAATATCAAAAGATTTCCTACATCATGAATGTTTTTTATAATATTTAGACATTAAATAAATTAAATTATTTATGACACCATGATGATGCAGCGATTACCTCATTAATTAACGATTTAAATAAAATGAAAAGATAATGTAAAATATAAGGATTACACATGTCAAAAACCAATTGGATTAGAATATTTCGAACTCTTATAACATTATCCTCTAAATATATCATTGTGGTACCTTTAGAATCCGAAAATCATTTCATAATAATGTAATATTTCATTACTTTCCAAGAGTTCCCCTCCTCTCCTCTTATAAAAGGCCCCCACCACTACCACCATATCCGCACCTTCAATCCATTTGGCTCGGACAAACTCTGCCCAAATACTCTCCCAACTTCCCTCTATTACTCCTAGAAGCCTCACTTTGGGATGAAGTCTTCCCAAATAAGCCTTTGGCTCAAATCAAAAATAGTTACCCGATTTTAAGGTAATGTCTTCTCTTGTGTTATTTTTTTTTATTTTGCTTCTCCAACACGCTAAAATCTTTTTATAACTTTATTTTGTAACAAAAACCATATAAAAAATATACTTGGATGTTTTTTTGACAATTATTTTATTTAAAATTACACACACCTTCGTCTAATGGTTAAAGAACATACTGTTTCTGTGGGTGTCGAATTACTGTCTCACGAAACGATGATTGTTCATACTTCTTTTAACACCTCTCATGGTGTCCATTATGATGACACTATTTTCTATATATGATATATATTATGTTTATGTTTTCCTTATTCTTCTGCAATTTTCATTTATGGAGCATCTTTATGATTTCCATTATGGGTAAACGCGATAATTTCATTTTAGGAAGCACGGACTACCGCCCCCTCAAAGTGATTTGAATCCTTAATTCCATATGTGGGATGTATAAAGGATGGAGTAAGTGATATTATATAATATATTATACTGTAATTATAATATACCATTATATCATTATGATTTCATTCCATTAAATATGAAATAGAAATGAAAGTAGCGTTCATGCGTACGTACGGCTTACCGTCTCCATGAACGGTGCATTTCATTTCTTACCTCTAAATGTTATGTAATATTATAAATGAATTTATATACTGGATATATAGGATATATATGATATCTACTTCATGAATATAATTATGGATATAATTTATATTTTAGCACATGAAAAACATGTAATTATAAGAATTTTATTTTTGACTTAAGTACCTAAGATCGACAAAATGACCGTTATTAACTTAAATAATTACATAATGTTCATAACATGTTAATAAGTGATATAAAAGGAATAATGAACATGAAAAAGGTTCTTAAGAAAATATAAAATAACTCTAGTTTATTATTCAGGAGATTAAAGATAGATCGAGTCATGTCGGACATGAGGTAAGGGAACTTCTTAACCCAATTTCCATTCGTTGGGTTAATCTCCTACATTCAAATTATGTTATGATATTATTATGAACTATCTTGTATTTTTACTTCTTTTATGTGTACTTATATTTAATACCCATAATAGCTCTATTTTATTAAAAAATGATCTTTGTAAGGACTTCTTCTCAATCTCCTTTCATTGAGGCATATTTTGTTTTATACACAACATTATTTTATACGGTGTATAAACCCCTTTGACTTTTACGTTTATTCAAAATTAATATTTTATATACGAAGAGTTTTACTAAAAGACAAAAAGGAATGTTTTTTCTTGCCGTACGTATGCGGCGACAACGACTTCTCCACCACCGTGACCATTATTTGAGTTTCAACTTCATCTACAAGCCAGAACTTTTTTTAAATGAAATATAAATACAAAGTTTTAATTTTCATTAATTTTGGTGTTGAAAATTGTTTTTAAAATGTTTTTTTATATCAATGTGTTTTATTGATAACTTGTGATTGAAATTTGGAAATTTTATGTTTCCTTTATTCATGTTTTATGTGATACGATTATGTTATGGTTTATGATATTTTTAAACCAGTTCATATGTGGAATGCATTGGACTTAATAAGTGACAGGTGGAGCCCGCTATAGCTCCTCGATGCATCGGTAGGTCTCATGAGACAATGTAGTGTCTTGGAATGAGGCCATGACAAAAACTTATTTGTAGTCTTGGCACGAGTCCTTGGCTACGTGGTTATGATAGTCTGGCATTATGCATTCCATCATTATAAAAGTGGTTATTGATATTGCATGTGATTATTCGACCAGTAGAATATCATGTGAATAATTAAATGGAATTTTTTCATTTTACATTTCCCATATTATGTTGGAGTTCATGTTTAAAAGGATTTTGTTTAGCTATACATTGCATTAAATGATTATGTTTATTTATGAAATATTCCGCAATATTTTTATCCTTACTGAGCATCTGAGCTCACCACTTTCAATGTTATAACTTTTTTAGGATGTGAAAATGAATTTTAGGAATGATCTGCAGGGACAGTTTGAAGGGGATATGTGTGTGGAAAATGGAGACTATGTTATTTTTGTTTTTCACTTTATGATGTAATGTATCATTTATGATTGTATCTATTGTTTCCAAGGCTACTAAACTAATCGGTCTTTCGATACTTGATCTTTTGTGATCATGCCATTGTTACGAAGTAATGCACCGACTCTGGGTAACTGGGGTCGGGGAGTTACACAAGTTTTCTTTTTTTAATAAAATTGATGTCAATTTAAATTAAAAAGCAAAACATGGAGTTATACTGGTTGAAACATGCATAATATTGTTGTAATAATGATTAGAACAAATATAAAAAATGTCTTATAAATCATTGACATAATTAATAAAAATAATATTAATTACTTTTCTCAGTTTTGAGTAGGCAACTTGACTTTTTTACTAATATTTCATTTTAAAATAGAAATAGTCACTTTGACTCACACAAGTCACAACGTGTATCAGTTTTAAATGAGATTTATTCTTACACATAAAAATTTATTTAAGTATCAATGAAATAAATTATCAACCAAATAAAATCGCATTTTCTTATATTTTAGTGAGTGTCAATTTTTGAAATAAAATATTGATTTTAAACTAATAATTGACACTTAGAGTCATACAATGCACATCATATATATGATCAATGCGAGGATGATTCCAAAACAACAAAAATTACATAAGGATTGTTTTCAATAATTTATCAAAATAACATGAATATGTTTTCTAAAATATTAAAATCCATGTTTCCTTTTATTCAAAAATCAATGTCAAATTTAAATAAAATGAAGCACATGGAGTCATACTTGTCCCACCACATGTCTAATTTAGGTTTATAGAATTATTAAATATCCCAATGTTTCAAAAAATACTAACTACCAATTATACCATTAATCCCATTACATTTATTTATCAAACATCCAAAAATAAATATTGATCTGATGTTCTTAGTTGAAAAACCATTCGTGTAGTCGAAAACCAAAAGTGTAAGGGAGGATCTCATATGTATTATATCATGAGATGTTATAAAAATTAATAAAAGATAATCCTATCCTATTATGGTTTCCTATAACGAGAATGATTTTTTGGATAAGAATACAGAATCAATTGGGAATCCTAGTAAAGATAAGAAAACATTGATGGAAACCGTGCAATAGAAGAAACATGTATATATGAAGCCTACAATGATAAATCACATTTCTTGTGCACTATTTGTTTATCCATTCACTGAGATGAAGATGGTAGTGTGCCTCCATATAGTATAAACACAATGGTTTGTGCATGTTCTTTCAAACCATATAAATTGTCCATGTTATGTGTGAAATCTTGGATAGTGGAGACCATATTGTTAGGGCATAGATTTTAAAACTGTGTGACTGTACTATGCCATAATTTTAAAAGGATGAAATTCAATTTTCATCATTGATGCCTTTGTTCTCCTTTACCCTTTTTTACTTCCAACGTTTCTCATATCAGCCTCACCCATGTAAGGATCTCAAATTTATCCTACCTAGGATATGGTAGAAATCCTTCATCTCAATTCAGAATAGACCCACATTCATCACATAGAATCACTCACAGTATATCTAATACTAAATTTACAAATTTTATCATTTCACTCAATATCTATCATTATCTTCATGTGATCTAATATTACATATTTTAATGGTCTGTTTCTAGTTTCTATAATTTATCACATTCCAGCCTAAATCATTGGCTGATACATCACATGAAGTTGACTACTTGTGTAAATTAGGTGGTTTTTTATATTTTATTAATGTTATGATGATTAAAAAATGTCCATTGTCTTGCATGAAAGATTTCTCATGAAATACCAAAAATGATTAAATTCCTAAATTACATTGATTATCCCTTGATATATGTACTCTAAAAAACCCTTGACATTTTTAGAGGTAAGCTACCTTGACACTGTAATGGATTTGTATGTAAAAAACCACCATATATGTGATGTTTTCTTATAAATCATTAGTTAAATAACTAGATTAAATTAATTGAAATGTTAACTAGAATAATGGAAACATGAATGTAAAGTCCATTTTATATGATCCTTGTGAAATTGAGAATCAATGAAATGGATAAATACAATTAAATGAAAGGTAAAATAACATAGATACATATCTTTGATTATGTTAATGTATTAAATAAAATGAATTATTGTATTATTAGACATTATAATTGGATTTTTTAAGGGGTTATGGGAATTTTTATATATCAACCTTCATGAGATCTTGAGATATGATGTTGGACATGGATTTTATCTTCATTTATATGGGATTGTTGGAAATGAAACCTTATGATCACTTGAAATAGGTATCTAGAGATGGTGTAACTCATCATTTAATGGGGATTTTTGAACATGATGCTCCTAATCCTTTGATATAGGACATTGGAGATGACACATCAAATCATTGATAGAGATTTATTATATTAGAGTTCTATATCCTCATCTTGAATTCATAGGCAGATTCACATTATTTAAATTTGTATGAGGCCCTTATGATTTTTTCCAGGGACACATTGGTCGTATGCAGTAGGTCCCTTATGGATAATAGATATAATAATATATATATACAAGATCTATCATGTTTAAAAAAATTATGGCTTAGTGTAAAATAGTTGTGATTGTTTAGGGATCCTAGGAGGTGTCTGAGCCTGATATAGATAACGTTTATTTTTCTTCTTACACTAATTATTACTATAAAATTTTCTTTTTATATTCACTTAATATATAGTATTATAAATTTTTTGTGATGGAATACCACTTTTTACTCACACCCTATTCAAAACTCTATTTGGTACCCAGAAATACTTCATGGATATAGGTAAGGATATGAGGAACTAATAAACTATATATAATTGATCTTATTTATATGTTTTTATAATGGTAGTAGATAATCTATGTAGTGCTCATGAAGCTATTGGAGTTTATATGTGGTATTTTTTTATTTTTTTACATGTATTATCATATTCTCTTTTAATGTTCCCTTTACTATACATTTTTTATAGCATCAAGATATCATAATTTTGTAACTAATACTTGTATTTATTTTAATATACTTATTATTATATATATGAATTATATTCAACAATCAACACTACATGGGTGAAATATTTTTTGTATCACAAAATATGAACATGAAACTATTATATCTTATGACATAGTCTATTTTTTTCTGGACTGTAAATTATTAAATTCATCAATTATAAAATATATTTATTGTATATGTAAATTAATTTAAAATTCACAGATAATGAAAAAATAATTACAAAAATTACAAGCATTAAATTTATATGAAATCAATTATAAAAATAAAAAACATCTCTCCAATTATGGACCACCAATAAAACTTCATATACTCTAGGATTGAGATGAATAAGTCACAATCCCAATAACAATAAATATTTTAAAATAAAAATAAAACTAGATGGAAAAATGTATCACACTATGGACTGTCCTAAATTAATGACATTCACCATTTCACTGAAGAACCTTTTGTGGAGAAAAATCAAAATTACATAAAACATTTTCTTAAAGATGAAATACTCCAAAAATCAAAAAAATTAATCAAATTAATCTCAAAAACATGCTTAAAAAAGACACTACATTTAAAACACCATTAAAAAAATTTCTAGTCCCCTTCAAATAAAAAATATTACATAAAGTGATCAAAACCAATTTCTAATTATATTATATAAATATATTACCCATAAAAATATAAAATATTTCAATTACATTTAGAAAACAAGAAAAAACTCATTTATAAAACTCACATCAACTTTAAATTGCCACCATAAATTCATTATTATTCCATTTATGGTTATTTAAAAATATTTTAATTTTTTTATAGAAATAATATTTTAATAATTTTTGAAACCCAATAAGAATACACATTGATAATTAATACATCATCGATTAAAACAATTAATGATTGAAAATAATTTTGTAAAATTGCACAAAATTCAATATATAAATGCCAAAAAAATTATAAAAATTATACTAAAAAATGGTTTTTTAGAATTATTGGAATCCTAAAATAAGTTTTCATGAAAATAAAATTTAATTTGGGATCTGTCACAAACAAAATGGGAACAAAAAAACTATTAATTAAATGAATTTCTTAATAATAATTAATTATTATAACATATTTTATTTCAAAATTAGTATTTATAAAATAAAATATTTCGTAAATATTATTTATTAAACATATTTATATTCTTAATAATTGTAAAATTATTTAAATATTAATAACAATCAATCATGAAACACTATATTATTATTAACTATGATATATTACTCTAATTATTAGTAATTCTATTTTCTAAATCATACAATTTAATATTTTTAACTAATATTAACCATATAATTTAATAATATTCAAGATAATAAAAAAAATGAAATTTATGTATATTTATAATAACTAATCACAAATCATAAATTGTAAATCATCTCAAAATTCTCTAGGAGGAAATATCTAAATGATATAAAAAAAATAAACAATGCATGATTTGAGAAGGTGTGGAGATTGCTCAGGTTGTGGTATTTCAGGCTCCATTGGGAGAGACATAAAGGGAAAAAGCCAATGGTGGCAAGAACTATAATAAGAAATAGAGATTTTGGGTGTAGTGTTCTGGGAGAAATGGTGATGGGGAAAGGGTCATGGAATTGTGGGATATAGGAAGAGGGGAGTTCTCTCAGGATAAAGGAGGGTAGGCATCAATAAGGGGGAGTGGTGAGGGGAGAGAGACGACGGATTGTGGGAGAGGAGATGTTCATTGGATTTGGGGGAGTGGCTAACTATGGGAGAGAATCCACCGGTGAGAGCGAGGTGGGGGAATATTGGATGGAATTTGGTGAGGGATGAGAGGTGGTGGTTCTTGGTGGATAGTAGTGAGGGGGAAAATGGGGGAGAGTCTTCATGATGGATTAGGGAGGGTGGTGGAAGGTCTCTTGGATAAGGGGGTGAGGATAAAAAAAATCAAAAAAACAATTATATGTGGTTTAAATTAAACCACTACTAAAAATATGGTGCTATTTTATACTATCCGCCTCTGTATTATAAATTTTTTAACTACGATTTAATTAGACGTGAATATTATAATCACTTGGAATAAATTGCCACTATGACATGTATTTTTTGATCTGTCATTGCATTAACGGTTTCTTATAGACTATGAAATTCATGTATTTAGTCTTAACTGACTAAATATTTTGACAATATTACTTTTTCGATAAATAAGAAAACCAGAAACATATATTTATGTATACTAAATATTTCCTCATTAGTAAGAATCGACTATCCATCCATCTAAATTAACTCTAAATATTCAAGTTCAATTTTCATGTAAATATTTTAAAGAAAATCATTATAGAAAAATATATTCTTCACCTATTCCTATGTCATGGAGTTATTTTTCTCATCTGGATAATATTCATAATTCGATTCCACAATTAATTAGATTTCCCTTCCAAATGATATATAACCATTGTAACATAATCATGTTTTGATCACTAGATAATATAAAAAATATTTTTTGTGTTACTGATCCATTGATAGAAAATTAGTGTATTATAGAAACCCCTAATATAAGGTAGATATTCTCATATAAAATACTCAATGTTGAGTTTTTTCCTTCCTTCATCCATTTGGAATATCATCATGACTCATGTTAGAATTCATATCTTGAGGGAGTTGGGTGTGCAGAACTCCAATATTTCACATCATAGATTCCATTTAATTAAGTTTCTCATGAGGCCGATTGTTTTAATTCCCATTACATTTAGTGATGACATTATTCCATCTAGGTCCATCTATTTACTAAGACAAAAAAGTATAGTATTTGAAATAATAATCATTATGGGTAATCACGTAAGCATGATTAATAAGTAATAAGATATTTAATAAATAAAATATTTATTTCAATCTATGGAATGATTGGAATAACCTATTATATTCATTGTTTCATCTATTCATATCCATAAAAAAGTAACAGGATGAACATTTGAATTCACCCAAGCATGTCCCCTGGGATTTTTTATCCTGGTGTGTATCCATAAATGCACGAATTTTACATTGATGATGATAAATTTAATAATAATTATATCCACTTTTGTGTTATTACCCCAAGGTGTATCTATACCATAGCTGCAACAACATTGAAATATCCATAAATGGATATATTTGTGTAGAAAACAACAAAATATCTATTTCACCCATGCATCAATATGTTATCATATAGTTATACTATCTCTATTGTTTCTAGAAAAGTTCTATAACAATAATATTTAATGATTATCTTAGACCTATTAAAAATATAAATGAGGTGACCTAAAAAATTAATACCTATATATTACATCATTTTAGATTAATATTCAATATATTTAATAAAAGTCACCCCATAACCATGATGGTTTAGATTATTTAGTGGATATATTCATAAATCATATTATTCCATGGATTCCATTCAACACATCAAAAAAAATCATTCACATATAATATATATCATAGAAAAACTATACCTAAAACCATCCATCATATACTAGGAAAATAATTCACAAGATATGGTCAGCATTGAATCTCAGTAAGAGTAATCATAAAATATATCAATCAATGATCATAAGTGAGTATAATATTATAGAAATTATAAAAAATTATGATCAAAACATAGATTAGTTTTACCCAATCAGTCAAAGATCATTAATCATAAATCATTTCATATAATTTTTTCATAAAAAAGATTAATTAATATTTATTTAGAATTATCAATAATCAATCACGATCTATGAGATCATATCATTATCATAAGACACATGTAATTAGCATGTACAAATGTACATAAAATAATTTCCATTGTAAATATTAACTACCAAGGTTATAATAGTGGGTTTGGTTCACTTTGTATTCCATCATTTCTATAGTTAGGGTTCACTCCCAAGACTAACATAATATATTTAGTTTTTTTACTCAAATTGGTTAACTCCCCATTACAGCCCTTATTATCACAAGAGACATCTCTCTTTAAAAAATGTGTTGGAGGGATATATAATTCTAGGACCATAGGATCATAATGAAAATAATTAATATATATTCCACAATATCATAAATCATTTGTCATATCATCATTTAATAACATGTAGAAATAAGAAGGGTTTTATATGAATTTAATAATTTCCTCATCACATAACAGGTGGAAAAGAAACATGTTTAATAAATGTTTCACCATTATTTAGTTAACCCATTGTAATGTAATTTGTTACAAAGAATAAAACTTAAATCATAATTATCACAATTCATCTATAAAAATATTTTTGAGTGTATCATAATATAATAACCCTAGGGAAGAATGTGAATCTTTTAAAGATATTTATATAGATAAAAAATTCGTTTAAAATATAATTTTCACCATTTTATTTACACATCAGAAAATATCCTTTTATTTTCATAAAATCTGAACTAAAAATTTCTAAAATAATGAGAAAATGATTTTATTCTTAATTAATCATGGATCCATATAAAATATGTTTCGTAAAAAATAATTTTCATGAAGACCTGAAAGTCAATTCATTCTGAATATGTTAAAATAAAGTATTCCTTTCATAGTATTGTAAAATGTCATAAAGAGATTGTTTATTTAAAACAAAATATTAAAATTATTAATTTTTAAAAATATTGAAATAAATAAAAATTTCATGATAATAAACATTTTAAAAAATTTCATGTGTAGATAATAATAATAATAAAATAATATAGATGATGGTGGGCGTGGAGGGAAAATATTAATGACCCAAAAGTAAATAAGATCAAGTTTTCATTAAATAAATTTCGATAATTTTATGTATAAAAGAGAGGAAAATTGTAATGATACATAAAATATTATATAAAAATATATAGGATTTTAAAATTTAATGGGATAAATGACAATATCCACATAATTTCCCTTAATTGAAATTAAAGCATAATTAATCTCGAAAATAAATGAGATTGAAACATAAATTCCTTACATTCTGTTTCATAGTATTTATATGGGTTAAAATATCCAATTTAATAAATATGTATCTAATTATAATACTCATTATTAAATTATTATGTATCATTACTTTATAATTTCCAATTCTCAATTTTTAATTATTTTGAACATTAAAATGCACATGAGGGTGAAAAGTAGTCCATTTTCAATGTATGTTTCAGTTCTATTATTCGGATACATTCACTATTGTTAGTATTTCATCATATAAATAATATTAATAATGAAATATTTATCATATATATTCATTATATACACTTTTATAACTATTCATATAAATTGGTGATGAGAAATTAGTCCCAATATAGGGTGCATGTGGTAGTCCACAAGTACGAATGAAAAATGTTACCATTTCTACAAAAACCAAAATATAAGGGGGAATATAGGTTATTATAAATCAATAAGACTAATTATTTCATAAATATAATAATAAAAAATTAAATAAATAATAATAAAAAACTTTTAATGATGGTGATAACAAATTATTCATATCACTCTTTGGAGGTGGTAGTATGCATGTTCGCATAACAAATACATTTATTTCCCATATATTGGAATAGAGGAGGAGAGTGGTTGATAAAACATAATAATAAAAATTATGTTTATTAATGATAATAAATTAAATATTTTATAATTGATACCATATTTCTATAGGTGGTATAAGTTAAAATAAAATTGATAGTAGTCAGCTAAGAGTTATAACTAAAACTTGAGAAACCTCCATTTGATTACTCATTAATATATAAAAGTATTGTATTCTGATAAAAAATGGACATAAAGGAAGTGGTATGTATTTTAATAAGGTATTAGGGTTGTTAGTTCAATAATATTAGGATCAGGAAGTGTGAGTAATATAAGATAAGTGGTATCATTTTATAACCATGGGAGATGACATAGTTAGAGTTATTAAAAAGATAGAAATATAAAAATGATTTACTCATCTAAAATTGATGAAAAATTAAATATACTTGAATATATTTATTATAATGTAAATAAACCTCAAAAAATAAATTTAGATCAGGTTTTTGTGATATTTAAATCCTTATATCGTAGGATAATCATTGATAAACTATTTTTAACCATAATGAGGTAACACAATTTTACTATTTTTACTTCTTATTATGATAAAAAAAATATGTTATCCTTATTAAGTTATATTAACTATGTTGATTAGAAATATGGAATCCACTTTATAATAATTAATTTCTATAATTGGAAGAATTTAATGTTAAAATGAACATTAAAAACTCCATCGAAAAATGAAAAATACAAATTTTAACATAAAACTTAGATTACAATTATTCCATTCCCTAAAAAACTATTCTATATATGATTAAAAATTTAATTGAAGATATTATAAAAAAAATTCATTAATCATGATTAGTATAATTTATTAAGATAGAATCCCCAACTGCAGAGATAATGGTTTTTTTTAAAATATATCTTTTTACCTTCACATGATTTTATTTTAATTTATAACCAATTAGTAATGATTGAATTGATTTTATACTTTTTTACACAGTGATATTCTTTAATATAAATAATATTATTAATAGACTCTAATATAATTTTTATAGAATAGTTGTTACATTTAAAATAATATTTTGATAGTATATCATTGTTCGTTAAAACCATGTGTTCCGTTTAATGAATAGTATCTCTGAGATATTTTACTTTAATGTGAAATATGTCATAATGTATTATGATATAGAGAAATTCTTCTTTTTTTAATATGACAAATGATATTGATAAATATACATATATGGGTATGGTATTCCAATAAGTCAAGTAAGGATAATATATCAATTAACTATACCAATTTAAAAATTGGGGAACATAACCTTGGATTAACTCATAAGTATTCCAAGGATATAAGAATGAAGCACTTCCATATGGTTTTGGTGTATTTTCGTATTAGTACATCTCACATTATCACAATTTTAGAAGAATTCACATTCTATCATCATGAAATGATATATATTAGTTAAGTGGTGAGGCTGAATTCAATAATACAATCATTTATATTTGATTTATATAATATGAGACATTTAATTTACTAATTTAGTGATTAATATTCAATCAAAATTGATTTTAAATTTTTAATAAAATAATATTCTTAAATGAATATATAATTTGAATGAATAATTCAATCATCAGATGATATTGTTAGAGATTTCAATATAAAATTAAATGGAGTTGGGATCAATATTTTATTTCTATTAAGATCCCAAAAAATAATAACATCAACTAATGAATTTATATTTTTCAATATTAATTTATGAATAGATAGAAATTTATAACTCAAATGTTTTGCGAGGAGTTTTCAGAATGGACCATATTGTTACATAAATTATTAGAAGAAATTATAGAGAAGGTATAATCCATTGAATAACAAATTAGAGAATAATAAATTAATTTATAGAGTTATGTTAACTATCATATGTGTGACTTGGATTTTCAAGTTGGTAATAAGTTATCTCATAAAATACCTCTAGGGAAGTGACTTATGTTCTTTCAAAATATAGGAATTTTGAGTTATAGGTACATAATAGTCTTTAATATTCATGGTCAATTTAGAGATGTGGAATATTCACATTCCCTCACACTAAACACTTATCAAGAATATAATGGATTCCAAATATACCTCTCAATAAAGTAAATACTATAACCCTCATATGTTCGAAATTCAGAGGAGGAATAGGTAGAGAATGAACACTATTATGAGGAGTATTCAGGAATATCATGGATTATATAAATAAATTGCAAAAACAAAAATACACTCCCCTTGTAAATTTATTATAGATAAATAATAAATATGTAGAGGAACATGGGAACCTAAATATGTTATAGAATAGAATTACTTTATTCAATTTTCGTCTTAAGGGTTGATTAGGAATTCTAAGGATGAAATTTTTCAAGAGGGGAATATCTTAACAACCCAGACTTTTCAAATCTGAAACATCTTCCTAATTAAATGTATGTTTATTATATTTTACTATATTATGATATAAAATCACATAAATTTATTATTAATATAAAGAAATATTTTATCACACTAATATGACACATTATATATAGAGTATAAATGTTCCCCATAAAATTAAAAAAAGTATAATTATATAATATAAATGAATAAATAAAATAATTACAATATAGATGTCCATAGGGGCATAGACACTGGGAAATATCACATCTATAAAAAATTATTATTAACTGAAAAAAAATATAGTTAAATAATTTTAATTTTATAGATTAATATGATTTAATGAATAAAAAATAAAATACAATTAATCTAAAATAATTATTATAATTATCTGAATTTTGGGGTAATAACTAAACATTATAAATAATAACTGATAGATGAAATAGTAACATATAAAATGATCAAGATAATGTACCAAATAACTAATTCTTAAATTAAATAAATAATTTATAAAAAATTATATCCCTTTGATATTATTTCATAAATTATGTAACTTGCTGCTTATGTAATTATAGATTATGATAATGTGTGTTTTCAAAAAATATGTAAAAAAATATTTTTATAGGAAAATATAAATATTTGAATTACCTTATATAGTAATTTATTATTAAAAGATATATTATATTTAATTATCTATCATATAGAAATTACGAGATAATTAAATATATAAAAGTAATCATCCATCAAAAAATAAATAATATTCATTATTGAAAAAAAACAATTATTCATATTATATGATTTACTTAAGTTGTTAAATTTATTATTGTTAAAACAATAATATGATAAAATATAATGAATTTTTTTATTATCATTAGAAAATTATATTATTCTAATTTTTTGGTATTTTTAAAAAGGATAAATGTTTTGTGAATAACCAAAAAATCAATTTTTACATATACCATAAGTATTATGACATCATCATGATCTAAATTTAACAAAAAATTAATAAAATAATTTTCAGAAATAAAAAATTATTTAATGTGTAAAATTACTATTTTCAAAATAATAAAGATAATTCAAAAACATATAATTAATATTTAGATAAGGTTAGTTTTATTTATTCAAATTAAATACTATATTTGATTACTTTCTTTGTATAGAGTATTTCCATGATTATTATCGATTTTAGGTGTGTGTAAATGTAAAATATAATGATTCTTTTTTTATTAACCACTAATAAAATTCATACTAATGAATACAAGTAATAGTATCGATCCTTTGTAATAAAATAACCTACAAATTATTCAACGATACCTCAACCCTGTGCTATGTAAATAACCCTCCTACCAACCAGTCAAATCACATTTAAAACTCTTTATATTGAAACATATTAATCTAAATCTGTCTCTAAACTCCCCTGTATATATTAATCTGGTTTTATCATAGCCATAAATTTATATTATGAAGTATTTATATTCAAAAAAAATTTGGTGATTTGAAGAGTGAGATCATGGTTTTGAAAACGATGATTTATCATTTTAATTATCATATAACCCATTCAAAAATATAATTGACCATTTTAAGTAAAACTAAAAAACATAATATAATTATACAATATTTTTTATACAACTCAAATATTTATTATTTTTTCATTCCTTAATGATATTTTAAAAAACATTACTCTATCGTAATGGTTTTACACTACATATGTAAATTACAATGTTCAATTTTTTAACTTATTTCATTAATCTATATTATTAAAATTGATTATATGAAAGAATATAACTTTAAAAAAATTTCATTTTTATTATTTTCTAATGATTAAATAAACAAAATAATATTAATATTAGATGTAAAAAATCTTTTTCATTTTTAACCGTTCAAATAAATCCTATGAAGAGACTCTTATTGGTTTAAAAAATATATTGAAATATTTGAATACTACAATTTTTGAATGATGTGAATTATAAAACATCACAGATATTGATCTTATGGAGCAATTGTATAGTGACATTCAACTATTACCCTTATATAAAATTTGTTTTCGAACTACAAAATGAAAAAAACTCAAAATGGACAACATAAAAAATAATAATTTTATATAAGAATAAAAACGATTATAAATTTATTATAAGAGATAAAATAAATATGAATAATATTTTGAATAAATTAATTAATAGATGAAAATTGACGATTATATATTTTAATGTAGTGTATGAATCAATTTGGGACAATATAGAAGGGGTTATTCCCATTCTTTTTCTGTTTTAGTTATTTTCTCTATCACTATCTATCTACCACTATTAATATTTCATATTTTCATTAACATTGTTTTTCTAATTATAGTAATATTTCCTTGTTGGTATAATATTACATTTTTCCAATATTTTATTGGGATATTAATTTATCTCTTGTTCCCTTTCAATTCATTTCATTAAATTAAACTGATCATAGTGAAATTTTCTATTTCTTATTCATTTTCCTTATCCACTATTATAAATATATTATTTGTAATTATTTAAAAAAAATCACCTTGTTTTAGAATAAAATAATATGTATTATTTCTCATATTGAGATAACCCTATGGTTATTTCTTATTAAATGATGTTTTTTATTTTTTCATAAACATTCAATAAATGAGATCAATTGAATTTTTTTCCTATTTAACTTTATATAATTATTCATTTACTTTGACAAAAATATTAGATTCTAAAACATGAAGCATTTATAATTGGTTTACAAGATGATTTTTCCATTATTTTATTAGGATCATTTATTATGCCTCAATAGTTGAGGATTTATAGACTTATAATGTTACACATTTCATTCATTTTGGTTCATTTCATGTTTAAGATTTATAAATGTTATTTCTCAAAAACCTAGGCCCCAGTAACAGTAAAAACACCCTACCTAAACATAGTTCTTGGGTCTTAGCCAACCAAGAACCACCACTTCACCTGTAGACACGTGGTCCCCAACATGAGGCCCACCCACTTGCCCGAATGAGGTAATCTGATTAATGAATGACCCAATAAAACAATATATTTTATTTCTAGTGTGTTTTATCCTCACTCGCACATATACTGGGAAAATTCCCTAAAGGTCACTCATCATGATCACCACTCTAGGCTATGCATGCTTAACAGTAGAGGTTTAATCAGGTTGGCTTCTCTATCACTCTCTATTTACAACTTCATATTTCATATGATCATTAACATTCTTTCTGTATTTATAGAAATACTTCCTTGTTGTGATAATATTTTTTCCCAATATTTTATAGGGATATAAATTTCTCTCTTGTTCCCTTTCAAATAATTTCATAAAATTGACCCGATCAACGTGAAAATTTCTATTAATTAATCCTTTTAATTTTCTAGTATTATAAATATTTTTTCCCCTAATGATTTTAAATATTTATCTTTGTTTTAGAATATAATACTATGGATTATTTCTAATATTGAGGGAAACCTATGTTTATTTCCCTTTTAAATGATGATTTAGCAATTTCATAAATTTTCAATAAATGAGACCAATTTGTTTTTATTTATATTTTTATTATTATAATTATTTATTTACATTGATAAGTTTATTATATTACAATACTTGATGGAGTTATAATTGGTTTCCAAGATAATTTTTCAATTATTTTATTAGGATCTTTTTTGATGCCTCAATAGTTGACGATTTATGGACTTTCAATGATACACATTTCATTCTTATGGGTTCAGCTGATGTTTATGATTTATATATGATATTTCTCAAACAACTAATCCTCGATAACTTCACAGAAATACCACCTAAACATGGTTGTTGGGTCTTTGCCTACCAGGTACCACCACTTGACCAGCAGACATGTGTTCCCCATAATGAGGCCCACTCAAGTGCTGGAACGGGGTAATATGATTAATGACTATCCCCAAAAAACAACATATGTCTTCTCAAGTGTGTGTTTTCATCACTTATGCACATACGGGGAAACATCCCAGATGGTTTTCCATCCTGATCACTACTCTAGGCCAATCATGCTTAATAGTGGATGCCTAATCAGGTTGGTTTCTGAAAAAGAAGGATCACCTTATTGAAATTATACATTTAATTTAGTAATTTAACCCTTTATCATTTTGGGGTGTTACATTCACCCCACTTTAGAGAATGGAATCTTCATTGTGGTCCCTACATATCAACCCAGGAACTGTACCACACTTAGGTTTGGTACCACCTATGATACCAAATGTAAGAAGTAGGCCAAGAACCACCACATGCCCTGCAAGCACGTGGTCCCCACCATGAGTCCCACCCACATTCTCGAACGGGGTCATATGATTAATGAATTTCCCCACAAATAAACATATTTATTTTCGAGTGTGTGTTTTCCACACTCTCACACATACTGGGAAACATCCCATAAGGTCACCCATCTTGATCACTACTTTCGGCCAAGCACACTTAGTAGTGGAGGTCTAATCAGGCTGGCTTCTAAAAAATAAGGTGCACTTTGTTGAAATTAGCCACATCATTTAGTTATTTAACCTTTTATCAATTTTGGGTGTTACAATCACCCTAATTTAGAGAAAAATGTCTTCATTGTGGTCCCAACATCTCAATCTAGGAAGTGTACCACACATAGGTTGTGTACCACATATGATACCAAATGTAACAAGTGGGCCCAAGTAACAACCCAAACACCCCACCTTAACATCTCTATTGGGTTCTAGCCCGCCAGGTACTAGCAATTTCCCCACCGACATGTGGTCCCCACCCTAAGGCCCACTCACATGCCCAAACGGGTGATCTGACTAATGACTATCCCCATAAGAGGCAGTGTTCCACAATTAGGTTGGGTACAACCAATGATACCAAATGAAACAAGTGTGACCTAGTAACAACCCAAACACCTGCCTTAATATGGAAATTGGGTTCTTGCCTGCCAGGTACTACCAGTTTCCCCACACACATGTGGTCCCCACCCTGAGGCCCACTCACATGCCCAAACGGGCCATCTGACTAATGACTATCCCCACAGGACTAGAAATGTTTTTTTTCAGTTTTCTTTTTCCTCACTCAAACACACAGAGGGAAACTTCTCTTAAGGTCACCCATCCGTATAACTACTCTTGGACAAACACGCTTAACTGCGGTGTCCTAATCCGTTAGGCTCTTGAAAAAACTTGTAAACCTTGTTGACCTGAGTCATATCATTTAGTTATTTAACATATTATCATTCTGGGGTGTTACAATTTCTATTGGGCATATATATTAATGAAATATTATAATTATGTCGGGGTATAAAATTATGTCTCCCCCAAATCAATTGTGTAATTATTATTTTTCATGATATTCCTATGCACTGACATGATGTGAAAATATTTATGCATAATTTTATACACCCAAATGAAGATTTTGGATTTTTATATAATGTAATGAATGAGAAGGATGTAGTTATGATTTTCTATCATGTTATGATGAGTTTTTTTTGTGGTATTTGAATTATTTATATAATGAAATTCATTATATTTATGCCACATTATTATAATCTCATTATTAAAATTCCCTTTTTATATGTTTTATATTTTAAAATTTTTACTTAATACAGTTTTTTGATCCTTTTTCATTTATGATTCCTTATAATGATTATTAAAGCTTATTAAATATCACCATATTTATTATCTTTTTTATGATACTTATGGTATTTTTTTCACCCCCTTATTTTATATATTTTCCCAACAAATCGTATGTTGTTATAAGAGTATATAGTGATATATGAGAAAACTATGAAGTTGGGAAAAATTTTTAATAGTTGATTTATAAGCATTTTATAATATACAAAAATTTTCAATTGTACATGGAGTCTATATTTTTAGGAAATTGTTATGAATATTTTTTTTAAATGTGCTTTTTTGTATAGGTTATAAATAATATTACAACTTCCCAATGCATTCCATGAGGTTATATAAAAAAATATACATAAAAATAATACTTATATTATTTTCGAATCATCATGAAAAAAAAGAATTTAATAAAGTTATTATTCCAAAATCTATTTTGACAACCCATTCAATAATAAAGAAACAACCCCTTCAAAATAATGATTTTTTCTAAAACATTAATATCGAATAACTATAACAATATCAACCATGGGAATAACCATTTAAGAGTGAGTAAAATAATAACACTATTATTTAATTTAAAAAACATACCTTAATAATATAGAATTGAAATTTATTAAAAAAGAAATAAAAATTCTTAAATTAATAATAAATTAAAATATCATTTATGGTTTACAAATGTTAATAAAATAATTCTGTGTGGACTTTATCGAACACAAGGTATTCTAGAAGCATGTTTAGATTGATATGGTACAATTGTTTTATAAAATAATTTATTATATCATAAATAAAAATTTCATTCAAATAAAAAATATTTCAATAAAATCACAAATATCATAGATTAAATTATTTTTATATGAAAAAAAATTCTGAAAATCTTTGTATTCAGGATTTTATGAAATAAATTTAAGGGAATAAAACAAACTACCTTAGACAAAACAAATTGATTGGCCTTATTCAACAAGATATTGAGGATAGAAGAATGATCTATTAGAACACCCTTACGTATTTTTTTAAATATTAATTTTCATTTTTATTAATGTGATTTAGATACTAATATTAAATATAGAAATGTTAAGTAATTTATTATAAAATAATATTGGAAATAATTTTAATTAAAATATATCATTGTAAAGTCTGATTTAAATGTTTTATTTCTAAATTTTATAAATTCATTTTGCAAAAAAATTATTTTTTAATTATCATTTCAAAAATAACTAAGGGTGATTTTTTTTGATTCTTCAAAAATATTGATTTTCCCATGAATAGTAAGAAATATTTATTTCTATAAAAATGGATTTTCATTTAAATAAATTATGTAATTTGAAAGTACTATTTATTTTTTAAATTCTATTTAATGAAAAATAATTCCAATATAGTTTTATTTTATCAAACTATTTTATTTTAAATCAGCATCATATTGGATTTCAATATATGTTTTTTAAAGGTGAGTTTTCAAATAAATATTATAATGTATATAATGTTTCCCTAATTTTATAAAATAAAAAATACATAATAAAGACTAATTTAAATTATATAAATATATTTTATATATCAATAAATATGATTTTAAATTCATATAATTATTATTACTAGTCATTGAGTAAATTTAAAACACTATTTTTTTATTAATACACTTCTTGAAAAGTCACTTTTTCATCGTGTCTATGGGTTTAATGTTAGATTTAAACATAAAAATTATATAAATTAAAATTATTAAAATGGATAAAATATTTTTAATAAAAATAATATATATTTTATAATTGTTTAAATTTAATTTTGGATCATAATTTTTATTGAAAATAGTTAAAACTAATTTACCGAGTTAAGGTAAAAATATATTATCCAAAGACTAATCTAAAATGATAATGGTTAAAATATCCTTAAACATGTATATTATATATTTAATAACATTATTTATATATTAAAATGTCTAAGTCTCTATAAGGATCAATTTTGTATCCCTTTGGAATGTGAACAATGTGGGTACACCTTTTTCATTTCAAGAACTACAAGTGTGCCACTCACCTCACTTATAAGAGGCCACCATCTCATATCCTTTTCAAACCTTAAAAGAACATATTTTCATAAAATCAAAACCCAAAATTCTTCATTGAATCCATCAACAAAACCTATATCGCTTATATTGAACCGAATTCCATCTTAAGAAATATTTTAGTAATTACATAAAGAGGTTGTCTGAAGTAGGGGAATCGTGCTTAACCTAAAATTTATTTTTATTTAACCTTAAACCCATGAAAAACATATTCAATTATGATTATATAATAATTATGTACCTACCATATATTTATAAGTAATTATTTGAATAAAATAACATTAATAATTCTCCACCTCGGCAAAATCAGATTTGAAATCATCATTCCTGTATACAACGGACGATCACTTCACAAAATAATATAATTATTTTTCAATTATTTTTCCTCATTAAATGATAAAATATTGGATTTAAAGTATATAGATATAAAATTTATCACATATTTATACTTCATGGGTTATTATATCACATTTATCTTCCTATATTTTATTTTGTGAGGGTTATGATAATGTATCTTGTGTGTATGGAATACTGCAACCACCAGAACCAATGTGAAATTTTTCCACTAATGATTTATAGGGAATGTAAAAACTATAATTTTAATAAATATATGTTTCAAAAATTAAATAATTATGATTTTAATGAAATATTTATCATTCTTAATTGATAATATTTCATATCATTACTTACACTGAAAAATTATAATGTCATTTATGGGTATGTGTGGACTAAACCCTACATGAAATGTTGTCATAATTTTTACATCACCACATAACATGGAAGATATATATAAGTACAATTTAAGAATTTATAATGTAATTATTATATTATTTTCACTTTTTAATGTTAATACATTACTTACCGTCCATCAATAATGACCATTGAAAAATAGTAACTTTACTTATGCGTACGTACGTCCTACCGTATCCATGATCATAACATAGTTCATTTTTCATAACTATATATAATGATTGGTTATAAAAGTATAAATAATATTTAAAATTGATAAATATTTCAATAATATTATTCAATATTTTTCTAAATAGTTATCCATTTTACCATAGCCAATCTACTAATTTCATTTTTTACACACAAGATGAATGTTGTCAAACATCGGATGTAAAATTAATTATGTAATTAAATATAGCATGGTAAAAAGTAAAAGAAAAAGTTTTATAAAATTTATGAAATTTATTAATCAAGTAAAGAATTAACATAATTTTCCATTCAGAAAGATAAAGAAGGTATGTCATGAGGCTAACTCCTGGTAGGGGACATCATCTAATTTTCATTCGTTAAGAGATATTTTTATGTTCTAAACGTATCTTATTTTATGTGGTGTACATAAAGCCCCATTGAATTTTTATATCAATATTTCTTGTATTTTCATGAGATTTAAATTTTTTAATGTTATTATATCATGTGGATTATGAAAAAAAATTTCTAACATGGTAATGAAATTTTTTGATAAAATATTATTTTACTTTTTTTATTGTAACTCATGCTTTCTCTTAAATATCATTATTTTTAAAACGAATTTTATAATTGTATTTATATGATATTTTATTTTTATAATCCACTTATTTTTATTTCTTCAAATATTTTTAAAGTGGAAGAATTTTATGGAATTTTTTAATTTCATTCAAAAAACAAATAGAATATTCTTTTTTAATGTGTATAGTGAGAAAAACTTTTCTCGTCTCCATAAGAATTATTTTGAGTTTTTATTCCTTAAAAAGATTTATTTTCAACAGAACATAATAACAACAATATCTTTTTATAGTATTTTGGTATTGATAATTTGGTTTTAAAATAAAATGGTATTTTGGTTTTGAAAATGGGGTTTTAAGAGAAATGTGTATTTGATATCCGAATGTTTTTTCCATATTTGTTTATAAAAAGTTTTCAGATATTTTAGGATGAAAAAGAGAATGCAAAATTTTTTTATTCCATATATGAATCTTTATATTTATATGATAAATGGGTGAGATTGATATAACTTATATGATAGGTGCTCCAAGATAACATCGGGTGAACATGATATAAATTATAATATGGGTTCACCCAGATAGCGTTGAATAAGTATGATATATGTTATACTATAGGTGTTCATAGATAGAACTATAATGACTTGGGTAATATTCCTTGTCTTAATAGAAATGATGGATGGAGTTAGCATATTTTTTTTCCTATAAATTTTACTAGAATTCATTTATTTATGACATGTTTTAAAAATGGTTTACCAATGTGATGATCTATGTTTTAAAAAATGATTTTTATTTTAAAGCTATGTGTTTTAATGATATTTTTTGAAAAATAGTTCATTTTTTTAGGTGAAAATTATTTTTTTCATCCATTCAAATTGAAATTACACAATGTTAAATCATATAATGGGTTTCCATGTTGTTCACATGAAAATCATTTTTCATTTATTATTTTTTCCCTTATTAATATTTTTTCTAAAATTCATCATTTTAAAATGTTTTTCATAGGGTTTAAGGATTGTTATATAAAATTAACATGCTAAAATAAATTTCATAAATAATTTCCATGAAAAAAAATTATGTTTTAGTTTACATGAGTTATATTGTGGAAAAAATGCATAATAATTAAAATTTTCCCTTGTGTATAAATATAGATTTATTATGTAACAGTTATGAAAATATATAAATCTAAACCAAAAATATATTTAGGAATGTATGAAAGTGAATTATAGTTCCATATTACTATAATATTTAATATTTATGGTTTTTTACTTACTGTTAGTATGAGGGAATTGCTTATATAAAATTAAAGGGTAGGATAATGTTAATTGGATCCCATTTAATGTGATTACATTATGGTTAAGTTTTAATGACTTATAATTGTATGATTACCATGTTTTTTCATCTAAACTATATATATTCAAAATGGGTTTCTATAGAGTAAATATGGAATCTGTAGTGGAAGGCATTATGGGGAATATATCCTTCCAAATAATCATCCCATAATAGCATTAAATAGAATTGAAAAGTTTGTCACATTGATAGACTTGATGACACATGATATAAAAGGTGGTGGTTTCATGATATTGAGTAGCCAAATCTACCAAAAATGAACATCTCAGTGGTGGATCACTTCATGGGACAATATTTACTATTATTCAGTGGATCATTTGACCATGTGGTAGTTGAAGGATGGATTAACACCCCAGATAAGATATTTGATTTCATGGGATGTAGAATACATCAAAATAAAACCCAATACATTTATCAATTTTAAGGTTATGTAGATCAATAGAGTCATTTGGTTTAGAATAAAACACATAATGATGATTTTTAAACCAAGTAATGAGAAACATTTAGGAACGTTTTTCTAGAGATATATTTCCCTAAGTTAGTTTTCAATTTTATGTAGAACCAATTTTTATATTAGAGGAAAAATATTATGATTATATAGGAGTATTTAAAGAAAAATTAACAATATTATAAATGTATATGATGAATTTTATTCAATATTTATTTAGTAATGTTAATAGATTTTACCCAGGTTTGAATCCAAATTTACATTTTGTTTTTTACACATAATAATTTAAAATTTATTATAGGCTATTTCATTATTCTATGAAGGTTGAGATAGTGTTTTTAGACATATGTTTACCTTGTGATAACAACCATAAGAAAATGTCAAGGTGGAATCAAATGGACAATAAACCAAAAAAAATTTAAGCATAATAACCTCTATGTTTTGTAAACAAGATTTCCAGTAATGATTGAAAGGATATTGAATGTATTTCTAGTGTGGTCAATTGACTCATAGGGTTCTTGATTGCAAATAAAAGAGTCATAAACCATCAATGAATTGGGTAACTAATACCGATCCAACATAATTCTGTTTTAGTTTGAATTATTTTGGTAATTATGATATATTTTGTTCAATGTTATCATTATAGGATGTAAATCATCTTTATTAGAAGTATAAAGGTGAATCTATGTAAATTTATAATCCTAATATTGATGATAAGACATTGAATGAAGTGGTGAGAAGTGTGATACTTTTTTATTTGAATTATTCCAATTCAATTTATGAATCCAGATATTTACATTTTTCATTTATAATAAATTATGATGTCAAATTACAAAATCATCCTAAGAAAAATGATTCATGTTTTGGTGAAATAAATGGTTGGAAATATACAATTAACAAAGATTTATATGAAGGTACTTTTGGTTATTTATGGATTGATTATTTGTAAATATATTGTTAAAATTCTTGTACTATAGTTTCATATCATTCTTATTAAGGATTTGATTTATGTTTATCATGGTAAAATAGATTATAGGGTATATATATATTCAATGATTTCATACCCTTGATATGTTTCCATTATGTTGGGAAATTTAGTTTAGATGATAGTTAAAGTTCCCTATCTCATATTATTAGAAAGGTAAGAACTATTCAATCTAGTTATCTTGCAATAATAAAGGAATGGATAGATATATTTCTTAATGATTTACCTAGTTTCATTCTTGATAGAGAGGATTATTTTTCTGTTGACATAGATTGTGATGATAATCTTATTGCAAACCCCTCATTTTTAATAGACCACGTATAACATTTATAAATGAATAATGAATTACAATATTTTTTAGATAAAGGGTTAATTCTACCTAGAACATTACCACAAAGTTATCATATTGTTTTGTTAAAAATAAAGATGATTAAATGATACTTTTTATTGATTATAAATCCTTGAATAAAATCACTATTATGAAACAAATACGCATTTATTCATAAGTATAATTTTTTTGATCTGGTCAACGAAACACAATATTCATAAAAGTATGATATAAATTCCAGGTAAAATCATATAATTGTGAACAAGGATTAAATTCTCGAGAAAACATTTTAGACATGATAATTATGAGATTGTGGTTATTCACATCAATTGTTTTATTAACTGCTATATTTATATATGTTATAAATAGAGTTCTCCATCACTTCTTGGATAATTTTTTTGGTTGTGTTTATAAATTATATTTTATAAAAAATATAAAATTAATGATGAACATGAATTAAACCTAAGAATTTTATTGAAAACATTAAAAGTGATGAAATTATTTTGAAAATTTGGTAAGTGTAAATTATGGTTGAAATAAATTTATTTTAATTCAAATATTATTTCTAAATATAGAATAACTATTGACCCTACTAAAACAAATTTGTAAAAAATTTTATAAGAGAAAAATTGACAAATTGATTAATATTTTCCTCTGTTCAAAAGGTTTATACTAAACATTTTTATTAAAAATTTTATTAGTTATTTATAAAATTTAGTAAGTAAATTCAAAACAAATTTCAAATTCTCTTGATAAAAGGTTTTGGTGATTTTCTCATTAATTATAAATAAGAATTGTGAATGCTCCATTTTTTCCCTTGTCTTCTAGAAATAAAAAATTTATCCTGTTAAATGATGATTCATTGAAGGGAATTGGTGTCATCATGTTTCAAAATGATCAAGTAATTTCTTATGCTTCATGTCAATTGATAACTCACGAGTTAAATTACACCACAATTTATATGGAATTAGTGAAATTTTTTATTTAAAACATTATATGTTGTTTAGTGTAAATTAAATAATTATTACTATATATTGAAATATATATTCACTCAAAAATAATTAAACATGAGATAGAGGACATGGATGTAACTGATCAGTGATTATAAAAACATGATACATTACTATCGTGGAAAATAAAAAAAATTCCCGATTCTTTGAGTAGGAAAAATTCTCCTACATTTACCATATTAGGTTTGAAACCTGAAATTTTGGTTAATAATGTGTGAATTATTCCAAGATTTTATGCATTAATGGATATCCTCTAGTTTGATTCAGGTTTTAGTGATATAAACAATGTTATACAGAATGATGTAATATCATAAATAAGATCACTATTTTTAAGGAAAGGTATAATAAATTAATAATGTAATGTTTATTGAGATTAATGTTGATGAATAAAGTATTATCATAGTTGAAAAATATTATGGATAAATTATGATTCCCATTTGATGATAGTGCAGTTGAGTGAATCTTGTTGATCTCCATTTTGTATTTATCTATGAAGCACTATGATGTAAAAATACTCTTTATATCATTATGAGTGCGATGGAATGAAAATATATATTCAAGAATTTACCATGATATATTTGACATAAATGTAGTTTAATATAAAAAATCAATTATTTAAGGTAATAATTCAATCCATTCTAATGATACAATGTATATAGGAAAATATATCCATGTATTTATTTTTGGGATTGGCAAGGAAATCATGTGGTAATAATGGGATTCAATTAAATTTTTAGTGATTCAAAAAATATAAACACATACATCTCATTTGAGGTATATTTTATTTAGATTAGATTTATGAATAGTATCTAATGAATATAATTAGGACAAATGGTGTTTCCTTCCTCATTATTTTAGACTGTGATCAAATGTTTAAATATTATTTTTAGAAAGGACTTCAGAAGTCATTTAGTTACAAATTAAATATTAGTACATATTTTCATCTTAAAACCAATGAACAATCAAAAAAATGATTTAGACCATAGAAGATATTCGATCTTAATCAAAGAATCACTATGGAATTTGTAATTAATATTATTACCTTGATGGGTTTTCTTTTTGCAATATTTTTTATTCTAGTATATTGCTGAAATATTTTCATGAATTATGTTAAATTATTCATAAGATTATATATTATTGATATGAACATATAAAAAGGAAGTTGATGGGATCAGAGTTAGTATAGGAAATTTCTAATAAGGTTTAGTTGATTTAGCAACATATGAGGACATATCAGGGAATATATAAAAGTTAGGTGAATAATTGGAGGAATGAACTTTCTTTCGAGGTTGACGATCATGTTTTTGATAAAGAATATCCATGGAAAAGTGTTATGAATTTTGTAAAAAAAAGAAAAATATAATTAAATAGGTTTTTGCCATAAGAATTTATTGATATAGTGGGATCATTTTTCTACTAATTGGTTTTTTCCATATAGTTATTCCAAGCTACACGACATGTTTTATGCTTTATTATTAAGGAAATATGATCTAGATTCATCTCACATTTTTGTATATGATGTAGTTAGTTTGATATGGAATATTTCTTATTATAAAAAATTATTCTATATTATCTCCAATGAGATAAAGAGTTTTAGAATGATGTGATTCACCAGGATAATGTTTTATGTAAAAACCATATTGGTAAAGATAAAACATGATAATATGAAAATTATATGAGGGAATGGTATCCCTACTTGTTTAATAAGTGAATAAAATTGAATGGAAATAAATTTAAAAATGGAGTGATAAAAAAATAACAAATTATAGAAGAAATAATATCATTTTTATTAATATAAAATATATAGTTATAAACAATATAAAATTACGAAGTAATTTTTTTAAAATAAAAAATGAAATAGTTTTAATTATAATATTTTTTATAAATATTATCTATAATGTTTTATTTATCAATTTTATAATTTTAATTTGAAAAAATAAAAATAATTTTTGAAATTATCGTATCAAAATTAAATAAGGGAAAATTATTTAGAAAATATTGTTTCTTAAGTTTATAGTAAAAATACCTTTTTTATAAAATGACTTTTCATTTCAAAAAAATATGTAATTTAATAGTCCCATTACGTTTTAAATATTATTTAATGTAACATATGTATTCCTTAAATATTATTCTTCGACATAATTTATTTTTAACCATGTTCATATTGGTTTTTAGAATAATTTTATTTTTGTGTTTAAAAATAGGAATTTTCAGATTTTTTTTAAAGTATATAAT
Organism: Viscum album; assembly: GCA_963277665.1. NCBI lineage: Eukaryota > Viridiplantae > Streptophyta > Magnoliopsida > Santalales > Viscaceae > Viscum > Viscum album. Next base: position 473,603,229 of record OY728132.1, read on the forward strand.
ATATGTCCATTTTAATTAATTATAACATCATCAAATGAAAATGGATATAAATTATATTTCTATATTATATAATTATAAATATTAATTTGAATTTATATAACAACTCTCTTGTGTATGGAGGACTACCACCTTGCGAAATGATGTGATTCAGTTTTCACTAATGTTTTACATGGAAGGGAACAAGGATAATGATGATGAATATATATGATAAAAATTACATAATTATATTACTACATACATTATTATAATTCTTTAAATATAATATATCATTTTATTTCTTACACTGGAATATGATAGTGTCATTCGTGCATACGTGTGGACTATTGCCTCCCTGAAATGATGTGATTCTTTTTTCATCACCACATCACATGTATGATATATAAAAGTATATTAAAATGAATAAAATGGTATTAATTATATTATAATCATTATTAAAATAAAAAAATATCACTTACCTATTTTCCATAATTATCGTTGAATAATTGAAATGATACCCATGCGAACATATGACCTACTGTCTCTAGGATCACAATATAGTTAATTTTTTATAACCATTATTTATAATTGATTTTAAAAGAATAAATTTTTATAAAAATGATTAATATTTAATTATTATTATTATTTATATTATTAAATATTGACCCCTTGAAACATAGTATGACTACTGATGTAATTTTTGGCACATAATATGAATATCATCAAAACATCCGATGTAAACATAATATATTAGGTAATCATATATACCAACATAATAAGTGAAGTAAATGTAATAATAAACCTTAAAAATTATATTTAAAAATAAAATTATTACATATTTTTAATATTTTGTAAGATAATGAAAATATGGGAGGAATCAGACCCAAGTTAAGGGACTTCGTCTCAATTTTCTTTCATTGAGGCATATTTCGATGTAATGAACATGTATTCTCTTATAAGGTGTTTATACATTCCCATTGACATATTACATCGTGAATTTATCTATTATCATGAAATATAAAATTATTTTTAATGATATTCCTTTATGGTGATTATGATTCCAATATTTCCAAATTTTTAAGGGACTTTTCCTAAAAAGAATTATTGTTAATGTTTTCCTTAAAACCCTCTCTCTCTATAATGTCCATGTTTTAAAATATGATTTATTAAATTTATTTATTTTTAAATGAAATGTTTTAAAAAGTAAATTTTTTCTTCATTAAAAATAATTATAAAAATGGATCTTTATAAATAAGGAAAAGAATTATTTACAAATGAAAAAGGAAATGTTCGATTTTAACGTATATAATGATAACGAAAATTACCATCACACTAATAGTTATTTTAAGATTATATTACATTAAAATGTATTATGTTTTCCTAAAATAAGAAAAAATTTCCTTTTATATTATTTTAAAATTGAAAAATCCGTTTTAGTAGAAACAGTTATTTTTTAGTTGAAAATGGGTTTTTAAAAGAATGTGTTTTTTATATCCGACATTTCTGTTCATATGAGTTTAAAATAGTTTTTATAATGATTTATGATGAAATGGTTAATGATTATATTCATTTATTCATATTATGGATTTTGAATTCTATATGATAATTGGGTTAACAAGGTATATCTAATAAGATGGGTGTACCCAGATAACACTAGGTGAGCCCGATATAGCATATATGTTGGGTGAAACCGGATAATGCTCCAATGCATTGAGTAAAGTTACATTTCATAAAAGGAATGAATAAGAAAGATAACAGGTTTTTTTCCATTGGATTTAACATGGCTTAAACTAGTTAAAACACTTTTCAAAAATACATTATGAATGTGATCCCATATGTTTCCGAAAATGGGATTGATATTCATTCTATGGGTTTCAACGATTTCATTTGATCAAAATTTTAGTTTTTTTCAAGTGACAATTATTTATTTCATTCTATCAAATAAAATGTAGTTAAAGGTAGAAAATTTCATGGATTTTCTTATATTAACTAGTCTAATGGTTATTTAATTGTTTTTATATCTCTTACTAGGATTTGGTTTCTCAACGCACATTATATGTTTTTTCAAAGTGTTTAATAATTGGTAGAGGAATTTAATATGCCATGTTTAAAATCTTGAAGAGTTTCAGAGAAAATTAATAATATATTTTTTAAATGATTTATATTGTGGAAAATTTGGATTCTGAGTACAATTGTTCACATTATATATTTATGGGATTTATATGCAATAGTTAAAACATATCTCTACATAACTATAGACCTAAAATGTTTTTGGAAATTAATCAATGCGAATTAATTTTCAAAGTCACTAGAATAATTTTTTTAAGCATAGGTCATTACATACATCCACAAATCATAACACACAAATTCAATATTTTAAATATTTTCCTAGTTATGTTTAGAAGAATATAATGAATACTAAATAAATAAATGAAAACATAAGAGAATATATATCTAAACATTCTATTTAAAAAATTATTCAATAATAATCCTCAATAATTAAGAATAGAAGAGGGAAAGGAATGAAAACTCAGATATAAATCCTTCATGGATGACCCATGAACACCCCAAAACTCAAATTAGTATAATTAATAAAAATATAATCTTTAATAAAAATAATACTGAACTTTAAGGAAAATATCATTACTCGATTGGATGATCCGAAAGACAGTGCACCATTCCATGAAACAACCAGAAAAAATATCATAACCTCTCCATGGTTTTGTTATATGATTCTAATTAATGTGTAAATTTGTTGTATAAATTATGAAAATTTCTAATGACTCAAAAAATCATTAAAGAACACATAAAATGTATGGAAATAATAATAATAATAAATAAATAATAGGGACATCATGGGGGTTAGAATTTATCATACTATTCCACATTAACCACATAAAAATTTATTAGATCCCTTTAAAAGAGAAATATATAAGATAAATTCTTTATTATCATATACTATCTCTTAGGAAATTCAAGGATTTTCACTATGATACAATATATGAAGAATAATAAAGATCCATTTTCATTTCAATCATACAATATAATGATTTATAATATTCATAGATTTCCCCATGAATAAAACAACATATTTCAATTCCAAAACTTACTAGTCAATTGTAAAACCCTCATCCTACAAATGATACCTTGTTAATGTCAATGAGAAAATGACCCTCACCCCCCCAAGAACATGACCTCTTTTGGTGACTTTTAATTACGTTATAATGAAATATCATGATACGGGAGGGACTAACCTATAAAATAAAAAATATTTTAAGATAAGAAAATTGAATAATAATAATCAACCTAAAACAATATATATAAATTCAAAATTAACCCAAAATAAATTTGTAAAAAAATAGACACATATAAAAGTATGTAAAAATAAATATGAATATTAATGTTAAGGAAGTGACACAAAAACTATATAAATATTTGAGAAAATAATGTCTATAATTGTCAATGTATTTCTCCTAGAAACCAAAAACCCATAAATATATATGTGTGGTGATCATAAAAGTATTCGTACTAAAAAAACCAAAGTATCTCGGGAACACGTTAATAGTGAATAGTAATTCACTTGTAAGAAAACAACATAATCAATAGTACTTAAACAAGTGATCTAGACTAACCCACCTTCACCAAGGCTCGCTCACTAAGTAACAAATGCAAATATAATAACACAATTGGAAGCATATCAATGAATGGTACGCTGCACCACTTTACCAATAATTAAAATCTCTCACACCCCAATTGAAAACATCATTTAATTACCTCATCTTCCCTATCAAAATACATTACATCATGTCCCAACCATCCAAATGTGGGAAACCTCATCACATATAATCATATAACTAGTGTTGTAGGTTATCTTGAGCATGATGGAAATCAACCTAATTCTATCCTACAACCATTAATGTACCCCAACCATAATTTATACCATAGTATCTCATAATATCCTTAACAAAGACACCATATTCATTTACCCAATTCAAAAACATCACAAAAATGGAACTTTTGACTTAATTGTCTCAAAGATCATTCATGTCATCATTTTCTGGATGTGAGAGTAGGGAAGAGTGGGTGGTTAGCCATCCCCCAACATCATTGGGATGTTGGAAAAAATAAGAAAATTTTATTTATTAATTCGTATTATGTACTAAATATTGGTGGGGAGGATAAATAATGCTCAAAATAAAACAATGTATATATATATATACAAGAATAACTCAACTGATGGGTTCAATAAAAATTCAATAACCAACTCAAAACAATTACACTATCACTACAACTACTACATGTACCACACAACATCATAAGACATAAATAATATGGTACTTTAAAATATCTCATTACAATCCAATCTAATTTCAAAATATCCATCAACAACCCATTTTAATTAGAAAATATTTTTTATAATGCATTTCATATTCCAGTAATATATATTTAAAATCCCACCATTTAAATGATATAACCTATTGCAATTAATTATTAACTTATTCAAAGGAAAACACAAACCATTTCATTAATCATTAGCAATGTTAATTCAATCTATAAATAATATTATAACATTATAACTATTCACACAATAAAAATAATAACACAAAACCCAATAATAATTTCCATTATCAACCTTATTCCAAAAATCCTACATATCCACTAACACGACAACATCAACCACCTAATCATAACTACCACATCACTACCAATTTCTATTCCATCCTCCCACTACAGTACCTTACAAAAAATAAAATATCCAATTGTCACAAAAATTTCATTATCATATCATATATAATTTTTTCCAGATTAATCAAGGGTATTTTAATCAATTAGAATTTCCTTTTAAGTGTATTCTATCATAAGAAATATTTTATAGTGTAAATGAGTTCATTAATAAATTAAATTGAAGAACCAATTATCATTTGGGGTGACACAAAACAATAAAAAAAACAGGGGTTCTATTATACGTCAAATACATCATAAACAAAAGCCCCTAACAACCATGATTTTTAGTGGTACAAAAGAATATATAATTTGAATCTCACATTATCAAATAATATATTAAAACAATCAATTTAATTATGTTTCCTCATTATGTTTCAATAAATTGGTTTTGTTATCTTTACAAATGAACAACAATTGCGACAATAGGGTTCCATGACCCCAAGGGAAATGCATCGGTATAACCTATATCGAGGGAATGAAAGAATGAAATAAAAAAAATGGAAATACCCTCACCTTTACATTAATAGATAAAAAACAAGTAGGATTTAGGATAAAAAATAGTATTTTAATTGTTAATAAATGTTAAAAAAATTAAGTTTCATTTGGAAGGACACATTAATGGACACATTCATCAATGAATTTTAAGGATGTAATTGTCCTCCATGAATCAAGCATTAACACTAAATTAATGTTAAAAATCAAATTTAAGTATATTTATGGTATTATAGGGAAATTGTAACACTTAGTAATTTGGATAAGTCCTAAATTAACCATACCAACCAACCTACTATGTGAACAAATAGGTGACCTTGGTAGTTGTATACATGAATACCAAACATACATCATCAAAAAGTATTCTATTGTGCCAACTGACAACATGACTAAATAGACTACCACATAAAAAAACAGGTGACAGTGAAAACTGATTTCATGACTAAGTATCATACTACATGAATAAATAGGATACTGTGCTTGCATACCACCTAACATAACACCTGACCGCATGAAAAAAAGTGGTGACCATGGCAATCGACCACATGACTAACCAAAACACTATATGGAAAAACATGAGTTCATTATAACTGACCCTATGACTAAAAATCACAATTCGTTAACAAAAATGTCACCATGAAAAACATCCACATGATGGAACCTAGAAAACTAAAGGAGAAAGGACTCCAAACCCCACCATAATCCAACCAAACCATAGGAAATTTAATGAAAAGGGTCTTCGATTCACAATAAATTTCATTATATATCTACCAATTTATTCTCATCCAATAGAATCAAATTATACATGAGGAAAAAAATAAAAGGATAGGTATGAACTATCATCTCTGGAGATAATAATCAATGATACCATTATAACTGAAACAATATTGCTAAATAACGCAAAAATAAAATGAATATTTCTATGAAATCAAACACAACCAGAAGAAACTTCTATTCCACAAAACCACATTCACAACCCATTAAATCCCTATTCAACACTATGAGAAAAACTACTACAACTACACACATAATTCCCTAAAGTACCCCAATCATGTCATTATATCTACCATGTCATGATATTGTCTTCTTTTTTGTGATAAGGAATTTCCCACATGTTTTCAACCACATAAATTTCTAACACGTCTTGTTTAGTGATCATGTTTTCTGGAATTTTTATTCATTTAATATTTTATGAAACATAATATAAATATTGAAGAAGCACATATCATGTAATAAATATGGGTGAAAATATCACATTGTGAAGGAAAACAATACAAAAAAACTCAACACAATTATAGGTATGGGTATGCATCTACCTATCATTTCCCATGATAATATCCTCCTATCCACCCTGCCTCGATAAAACAGGAAACAAATTAATGGTCTATCCTAAAAACACCTAATCTAAATGATCACTGATCTACACTAGCCGCTCAATGAATATCATGTCATCCTTGACATCCAACACTCCTAAGACTATGACATATGATTCATCATAAAGATACTAACAACGCTAGGAAACATGGAAGATGTCATGAATTCAATATAGTCTTGTTTGAAATTTCAATTGATAGTTCACCTCGCAAATGTGCCCCAAATCATCAATGGCCCAAAAAAACCAAGGCGAGATCTTACTCCCCTTAAATCCCTCCACTATCAACATCAAGGGGAACCATTAAAGATCACATGGTACCCAACCTTTAACTCTAAGGGTTTCCTATTATGAATAACATATCAATTCTTCATTTCTTATGCTTCATTAAACATCTCTCAAACCTACTAAACCTTATATACTAGGCACAAAACAACATAAAATCTATGAAATACTATCCCATCAACCTCAATATAATATGGTGGAGAATGAAACAATCACCCATACAAATAAATAAATGGGGTTATGGTTAAAATGGTGTGATAGAAATTATTGTAGGAAAAACTAAATCAATTGAATATGATTATCCTACAATCTATAAATGTATAATAAATATGCCAATATCATATCCTTCAGCATTTTTATAGGGTGATCTGTCTACCTAACAGTGTGAGGGTGGAATGTAGTGTTTAGGGATAACAAAGTGATGTTGGAATGATATAATCCCATGCCTAATCATGAGGTAAATAAGAATCCTAATCATATATGATGGGCTAAAGGAATCAATGAAGTCATACCACATTTTCCCCACACCTCTGTCCCAAAACATCAACTAAACCGAACAATTGACTATTAAAAAGTGAGTTGATTTCATAAATGGATCCAAGGTTACCTAGATAGTATCACAAACCCTAGAATTAGCATAATCCTATGCTGAAATCTATAGAGATGTCAAACCATTTTCTGTAAATACCATCCAAGGTTTTAGAACATGTGTAGGAACCCAACTATCATCCTTTAACAATTTGAAAACCAAATGCCATGGCATACACTTTCACACCACCATGTTCATCTAAAGAAAAAAAAAAGTATCCTCGAACAATGGTACATATTATACACTCATGGTTGTACCACTAAAACTAGTGTATGAAACAAAGAAATGACTCCCTCATGCATCACAACCAGAAAAAAATATCCCATGAAACATCATCTAGTTCTATCAATCCTATAACCATCCCTCCGGAGAATCACTATATCCAATATTATCAAGAATCAACACTTCCTATGAGTCTATATATTAAGACGCTTCCACCCATCATATTACAGAGGAATGTATTTTCATATTAAAAAAATAATCCATTCCAACCAACCATCATTTCATCTATTTGCATAGATCTCGACTCCTACATCACTCTACAAGAAACCCCAACATCTGAACCACGTAATTTTGATACATAATAAAATTTCCATCCAAAAAATTCATATTTCATATGGTTTTTCAGATAAAAAAGCCATATTCCTAGATAAACTCAATCCAAATCCACTCCCAATGATTTTGTTCACACTTAGAAAAGATATAACTCAATGTCCTGTTATCTTCGAAGGCCATAAATCAATCCCCAATGAGGTAATGTCCCAACCAATTCATCTCAAAATACATCCATTGTTACCTCAATGTCAATGATTGAATAGTTATGATCATGGGGAAATAACTTTCTACACCCATAAGAGATCATTTCTTTATGTTGCATCACGATACCTCCTAAGGACAAACGAGAAACATCACAAAACACCACCAACAACACCCCTTCCTCCCGAAAATGGATCACTAATCAATTATCCTTTTAAGTAGTCAATCATTTCCAAAAAATGAATATTTTAGATAAACTATTGGACCTTTATAGTCAAATATATAAATGTGGATACAATTCATGATATTTTAGATACAAAACTCAAGTAATATCTTAATAGGACAACAAACTATATAACTTTTCTAAAACATTGGGGGATTACAAATAAACAATAACCCTAATCATCGATGGGTAAATGTATACTCCCTTATAGGAAACCACATTCTTAAGGAAATTCACCACTTGTGTTAATAACTAACACATTGAAACTTTTCTATAGAGCTTGAGGAATCAAAGAACATGCATGCTATATTTGATGTGATTAAAATTATACTCCTATGAAATTGAGTAGATAAATATATCATCAATGAAAATGAAGAAAAACATAAATAGTATTCCATTGGACACATTTATCATGAGTCACATGAACATAAATGATGTATTAGTTACACCAGACAATGTGACTACAAACTCAAAGATCACAAACCTACTTTTGGAGTCAGTCATGAGGACACCATCCACCTTCACCCTCAACTAGTGATATCCAAACAGTAGAATGATTTTGGAGATCTAACTAGATACCCTCAACTATTTTATGATAACATATATCTATATAAGTGGGTATTAATTTTTATTCATTACATGATTTATCCTCTAATAGTATATAAATAACATTAAACTATCATCTTCCTTCAGATAAATTACATTGGAGAACCCCATGATATCACACTTGGGTAGATAGAATGTTTCAGCATCAGATAAACTATTTTTAACCTTAGATCCCATAACTCAAAATATTCCATATAAAAATGATCCATAAAAATGACAGAATTATTGGGTGGTATATCAATCCAAAACTCAACATCACATTGAGGGGGTAGTACCATAACATCCATAGAGAAACTATACAAGACCTAACTAAAAACCATGGTTGAATTTTTCATCACAGCCTCTGAAAATTATTTATACAACTCATCCATCAAAAAATAAGGGATTCCACATATTTACTACTTACATGAAAACTATACTCACCATCAAAAGTTTTTTTCTAGACATAAAAATCCGAGAACATGACTCACCTCTAGATGTCATTGATAATGGAGAACACACAGAATGCAACTAGTTTACACAAAGGATGACATCATACATATATATCATATATAATAAAATGCCTTATCCCTACTTATGTGTCCCCATCATAAATATACAACCTTGTAGAACATCAAAAAAATAAAATTGGCCTCCTTCTAGAGCAGTCAACACCTGATTACCAAAAATCCTATATATGTTCAATCCTAGATCATTGTCTTGATCAAGAAAAACAAAGGAGCATGATGATTCCAAATAAAACATGTCACAAAAATGGTTTATATTAGGTTTATAGTACCTCAATTGATCTATGAAACCTATAGAACCATTAATTTTACTATGTGAAATTTAACACTGCCAAATACCATAATGCTTTGTTAATAGCCACCTACATGATAAAATATAGGATCTGGTACCTAATCATAGGGTACATACTAAGATCCGCTTCTACCTACTCCAACTTCTATAGATGGAGAATAATCTTGTTTCCATTTATACTATAATGTCCTAGCTGGTATCTATTGATGAAGCTAATGATGAACCATTCTACCACTATCAAACTTATCTCGAGCAGGAACTAGGAAACGATATTGACGACAAACACAAACCCCATATATGAAACAAACTATCCCCAAGCCCTGATGAAAATCACAGAAAACATTATCCATAGGATTATGAATGGGAAGTTGGTGAGGTTGAATCCCAACTAGTAAAAACCTCGAAATACCCAATGATTGGAAAATTCAACTAACAAGTTTTCTCCCTAATGAATATTGTTGTTTTCCCTCTAAAAAAAACCTTCTTATGAGTGCATAATCATGAGCACCTACACCTTTTTATAAACATATAGATGCATCCCAAATGTAAATAGAGTAACAAAAAAAAAATTTAAGGACAAATAAACTCAACTAGATGTATCAAATGATAGACTTTGTGAAGAAAATGTTTTGAAAAAAATACATTAGGTCCTTGAATTTGATTCCTAGTTTCTACACTGAAATGCTCTACTGAAGATGTTGAAGGAGCTCCCACGTCTTCACTGACTTCACGATCAATTAATGAAACTCCAACAATATTTTTTTGGGAAATTAGACCTATATAACATCATACTCCTTAATATCTCCAAGTTAAAAAAACCCTCCACAAATATATATCTCTCTGCATAGCACAAACTAACAATGGGACCCATTACTCCTTATAGGACAAGATCAAATTGAAATTGATCTGCATCCCCTCTATCTAGATCTATGCCTAAATATATGAAACACTACACTCATACCTCTATAAATACTACTACAAAAAATAAGTGAAACATCCTTTGCTACTAGTCGTCCTCCTCAACTGGTTCAACCCTATGGTGATCAACTAGATGAGCCTACTGAAAATCAAATTCCAGAGCTACATGTGGATAATGACCATGATCTAGATCTGAATGGATTAAACTTTTTCCTAATCATGGATGTATGGAATTTTATAAATATTTCTTTTCATATTAACTTATTATAACATTCATAGAATAATGTCAACCAAATTATAATAAGAACCAAAGTCATAATGATTTATGTACCTCTACAAGTCCACAACCGTACTGGTGGTGCCAACTCACATAGTCATTGAATATGATCATATTATATGTACTGGATCATTAGCCCTCCATAAATATCATGTCCTAGACCATCTCTTTGGACAATGTCATAAACCAAGGTAAACTAGAACTATTTACAAAACATCTTATGAAATCCTCACTATGCCTCACTCTAATCTCCATCCTATCTATAAAACATCATCCTTGATAACAATATGTCACAAAACCCACCCAAATATGATATTGTAATGAATGGAGATAGATAATGATCTTGTGTTATGCTTTTAGTAGACCCTCTATTTTTTATTAGAAATTAGGGTATAAAATATCATGATATGGGAGGAATTACATTCAATAAGAAAAAATGAATAAGGAATTTCACTAAAAAATAACAAAGAAAGTATATAAAATAATACAAATAAACTGAAAATAAACCCATAATTTCAGCGTAAATAAAATATATAAATTTAAAAGCCTCAAAAAATATATACCATAATAAAAGATAAGGTAGCGAAAAAATGATGAAATATCTAAGATAGTAATGTCCATCATTGTCCATGTAGTAATCTTAGAAACCTAAAAATAGTTTATATATACATAGGGTGAGAATAAATTAATACTATCTCAGGTAAAAAAGTATATAATTAACATGTTTAAAGAGAATATTAATGCACCCATGAATAATCAACTGAACTGATATCACATAAACTAGTCATTTATCCCACCCGAAGATCACAAATTATCTATCACTAAGTTACACATCCATATATAATAACATAAGATGAATTATATCAAAAAAAGGTACCCAAAACAATTTCCCACATATTATCTTTACTAACAGACTAATAGAAAATTTCATAGAACTCATACCTCATTTATATCACAATATATTACATCACTTCTAAACTACAGACACCATGGAAATAAAATCACATATCATCATAAGACAAGGCTATCATTGTTTTAGGAATGTTAAGGACATTGACCACATTTCATTCTCCTACCATGCATGAAACTCAAAATAATATATCTCATCTAATCTCACTACATCCAGCCAGAGGATACCAGAGATAGCACACGACAACTCAACACATCTTGACTGTGGCACTTTTTAATTATGTCCATCACAGCTTGTGCCTATCATCATCATCTTGAATTGGGAAAGGGGAAGAGCCAGTGGCCATTCATCCATCCTCATCATTGAGATATTAAGAAAAACACATCCAAAACTATTACATGTTGGAAATACGTAATCAAAATTGGTGGAGTTTCCTAAATAACTCACAAAATAATACAATGTGTTTATATATATAAATCAATGTGTATCCCAACCTATGGATTCACTACATTGAAAAAACCCAAACACAACAACTCTACATTCACTACCACTCCTACATGATCCAAAAAATATCAAAAGTGACAAAGAAAAAACTACTGTTAATATTATATTTACAAGACAACCCAATTTACACATTTTTTTACTATCCTATATCAATTGAAGAGGATAGTTTATTATAAGTATTCCATAGAATTAATTTATTTTTAATTTCCCACCATTCACACTATACAAGATTTTTCAATTTTTTATTCTATTATCCAAACCTGCCTAAACCATTATGTTTATTATTATCTAGGTTCATTCAACCAAAAAATGCTCATATAATATACAATAGAGTAACACAATATATGTAATAACACAATAACCCATAAAAAATTCCACTATTAACCTCCAAAAACATTTACACACATCCACCATTCTAGCAAAATCCACATCCTCCTTAAAAACACTACATCACTACTACATTCCATTCCTACCGCCCCATAGTACATCCTAACCACACATCACACATCCAAATATACAAAAATTCCAAAAAACCACACATATCATTTTTTTAGATTTTTCATATTGATTTTTATAAATTCTACATAACTTTTTTGGGTACACTCAAACATGTAGAATTTTCTCGTGGAAACCTTTACATTAACCTGATAAAAGTGATCAAAACTATTTATGTTTGTGGTGATTTCAAAAAATCCCCATAATCGGGGATTTATAACACCCAAAATAACGAACAAGAAAATTTACTAATAGACAATGGAATTTATAGGTACAAAAATAAAAAACAAACTCAAAATAGAATTTTCGAAGAAGTACCGAAAACATGCGATTTAATTCCAGTTCCCATTTCCTGTTCAATTATCCCAGTTTATTATCATTTTTATCGATTATGAAGACCATATTTCCAATGATTACCAAAACATTCCAATCCTCCATGACAAAATATATAAGAAGATGTAGGATGTTGTACATAGAGGAAATATGTCCCACATGATCCAGTTAACCAACATTTGGGGGTGTTCCTATGTGATGGAACTACTACAAGAAGTGAATGAAACTATATCAAAAATGACCATAGGGTTCTATGTCTCTATGATAAAGGATTATGAACCACCTATTTTGAGTTAAATAAAGAAGGATGTAATGATCGGGAAGATATTCCCCATTATAATTAATTGATCTGAAACTTGTCAAATTTTAGTCATGGATAAAATTTTAATTGATGAAAAATTTTGACCTCATTAAATCTCACATATAAAGACTCATAAATGGGTTTGGTCATCAATAAAATTTGTATATTAAATTTTTCTCCTTGAATAAACCTTTAGATACCAAAATTTATTCTTTAATACCAAATTTAAATTAAAAAATTTTATTTATGCATTTTTAGTGAATTATGGAAAAGTGATAAATCTTAGAAATTCGGCGAGGTCATTAAATGAATTTGTGAACCAACCAACCTTGTGAACAAATAGGTCACTACGTCAACTGACCGCATGACCAATGAAAGTTTTTCATAAAAAAACTGACCATTTATACCATCCACATGACTAATCAGCCAACCATATATCGATAAAACTTATCATACCAACCATATTCATGAATAAACAGCCTACCACATTAAAAAAATATGACCATTCAATCTAATCATGTCTCCAACCACCATTCCACTTGAAAAAATCAATGACCATGTCAATCTACCACATTACTAACAACCCTACCACATTAAAAATATAAGTTACTATGTTAATTGACCAAATGAGGAAATATATAAAAATCAATGTTAAAATACTCTAAAATCCATGTTAATCCATGAAAACCATAGGAAATACAATTTATAGGGTCATATAATCCATAAAAATTACATCAACAATATATGAGAGACCACAATTTAATTTTTTTAGATGCTAGTAATATAAGAAAAAAATATGTTAACATTGAATGAAAGTTTAGTCACCAAGCATCTTCCCCAATCTATTTACACTCTTGGATGTATTATACAATCATGAAATAAACTATCCTTGTTTTCTATAATATTTGATGTCCCATTTTTTAAAATAATCCATAATATAAAAATTATAAATTCTAGTGAATGGCGATGTTGATCAAAAATAATATCTTATAGAATTGATTCATTAATATTTTTTCCAAATCAACTTCTTGTTAATCATATCATGAATAATAATAAATTAAAATAACATACTTTCACCCACTTCTGTTTAATATTTAATATAATATCATGGAAAACATTAATCATCTTCAACAAATCTGTTACATGTAATGATCGATGGATTTTTTTCATTAAATAATTCAATTACTTATATATTGTTTCTTAATAAACATTTAACTTCATGAATATTTCCGTGGATCATAGTTTCAAGATTTTTAATAGTTTTATCTATTTGATTTATAGCCTATGGATTTCTCAACTCACATCTAATCAATAATATACAATGTTGGTAATGAACCAATAAACCATTGATTCTAAGAATTCTCTTATTACTTTTTTTTGATATGGGATGTAGCCAACAACTCCATGTTTTTACATAAGACAAAATTATATATTATTGATAATACAATGTATCCTAAATTCATTTGAGTGAATTATTTACTCAATATATTACTACACTTTATATCTCTTATAATCATGAAAAAATAAACCATTGAGTACTTTATGAAATCAGGTTCTTATTAGAATAATGAGTATTATCGTTAATGATTTCCCCGTAATCTAGGATTATTATTATTAGCTAACATCCACGATTTTATAACTACTCATACAATGTCCAGTTATTCAATGATAATATATCTATCACCTAGATATATCACTCAAATACCTCTATATTTATTCTTAGGGTTGAACCAAAAAATGGATCCTCCCACAGTGTGTATCATTTGTTTATTTCACTATTTTCATTAGATATCACAAAAATAATGGTTAGCAACACCATTACCAGTTCCCAAACATAAGCAATTCATATTTTGATAGATATATTTCCTGATTTAATTATATGATGTTTTAATCACCCATATATAATGATATACTTTGGTATTTTCACTCAGTTTGAATAATGGATTTCTCCACAATGGGTAACATTTCTATCCTATCAAAAATTTCCACATAGTTACCGATGAAATGTTGTGGGTAGAAAAATATCTCTAATAAGTGGAAAATTTGTAATTAACTTTTTATATTATTTGATTTCAAGACAAAATTATATAATTTACCATATAGAACTGAAATATTATAATGAATGAAACTCATTAACTAGTTAAGGAATAAATAAAACAATAGATTCATTTGATTTCTTAACGTAATTTTTTCATTCTATGCTTCATCAAATTTTTTCTCCCATTAATTGTCGAACATTCAATGTTTTTTTCATTTCTAAAAAATTCTAGAAAAACATCATTTAGTTTCCCAGTTCAATGATATAATTTGGATTCTAGAAATCTAAAACATCATTCAAGAAATTTATAAATACATAATGAGTTTGGAATATACCTAACACAACTATATGATATTTCAAGTACCCAAGAGATAATGTCCTCAATATTAAAAAATTAAACACCTTTAAAAATAATAATCTACTAGATGACCCTGTATCAAATAATGTAATAACAATAAATGAATCATTAAAAAATCTTCCTCAAACTTTATTCTGCCTAATTTTAATCATAGTTTATATCAGCTTCATTGGAAATAATTGTCCTTCATCTTGATTTTCATGGAGCATCTACCAATATATGTCTTATAATATATTATTATCCACTTTATACATAATTGGGAAATATTTTTCATTCCCTTTGATGTATTGGAATATCAGTGATAACTTATTTATATATCAGAACTCACTACTCGTCCATCAGAGGATCATTGTACAAAATCTCTGATGATAACCCATAGGGACACAAAAATAAAAATAAATATAACATTAATATAATAATATATTATAATTCTCTTTAATTACACCATTATTGTTCAGTGACATGAAATTTCAACAGTGAAATTACCCTTATTATTATTGTATCCTATTTAATAATCCAGGATAAACCACATGCACCATATGATGAAACTAAATTATTATTATAATTTTAATTTGAATATTTCATTTAGAGAATAAAAATGGCAATAATAAATGAAAATATTGAAATGGTATGAAAATAAAAAAAATATTAATAGTTGTAAGATTAGTGTATAATCGATCCCCCAGAAAAATCACACTCAAGAATAAAACTGTAGAAATGAGATGGAATACTAATAATTTAATATTCATCCTGGAAATGAAAGTATATATAAAAATAAGAAAAAATATTTCAATGAATAATAAATAACAATATATGTATTTATTGGAATTGGGGATCCAATATGACCATTACAAATCTTACCCTTGGAATAGTAATCTAACTGTTGGAATAATGACCTGACCAATGGAATAGTAGTATGATAGTTAAGGATTTGTATCCTGACAATTATAATAGTATATTCTAATATGTAGGTGTAAAATAATATTTATGTACCATTGAAAATAAATATAAAGAATCATTATATCATAAATAATTTAATTTTTTTTATAAGATAAAATAATTGTTCATATTGTTTTGCAAAAAATATATTTTTGATTTTCATATTTATAATAAATATAATGATTTAAAAGAATTATCAGATTTATAAATTGAATTTATAAATATGTTTTATGTCGTATTATAATGATAATATTATTTTATGAGACTATATGTAATTTTTTATGGGTAAAAAATGATCAAAATATTAAAATTGGAATTTTTAAATAAACATGGACTTTATTTTAAAATGAAAGATATAATATTAATTTTATTCCATAAATGGATTAAATATTTGGAATTCACCTATCAAAATTTTTTTGGGTGATTTTGGGTTAATTTTAAAAAATAGATTACTTGTTTGGTCAATTGTGAAATACAATAAATTATGATGTTTGTAATTATAGGCTATATAAAATAATTTTTCGGTCATGTAAAATGTAATAAGTAATTAGATTGTAAAATAATGAATAATTTACTTTATATCACAATAATACACATAACTATTTATAGTATTGACCAAATTTATATACTTATGATTATAAATTTCAAAAACACCCTTATCCTTCCCTTATATACACAACCCCTCACAACCCAATCTTCCCAGGACATATAAACCTTTTATATTTCCAAATTTATTCCCAAAAAAATTTATAATCTACATGCTAGGAATTTGGTTTTCATAATTCTCAAATTTTTTATCCAATTTTAATTAAGTGAAATCCCAAGTGGAGACATCCAAATGAGAAGGAATTTCCCAAAATTGTTTTTTAATTTATTATTCTTCCTAATCATTCAAAAAAATTCATCCAAAATGGATTAATAACTCTAATATAATATATATAAAATAATTTTATAGTAATAATGGAATATATAACATCCATAATATTTTATACCCCTTAATTCTAAAGACTATACCATTTTTTATATTATGTTGTTTCACTGCATTAAGGTAAGATGAGTTTTCATTATCCATTAAACCCTTTTATGATGTCCATACATTTTTTATTATCATCAAATATGATTATTAAATGTATAATATAATTTATTTAATACTATTTAATTAATATATAAACATAATATTAAATAAAACAAATCATTTTTATAATAGTATGGAAAACTGAAAAAATAAATTAACTACTTAATGCTAATATTTTTATTATGTGAATCATACCTTTGTCAAACCACATACGGGTATTTGGGGCAATTAATATATATGTATTTACATTAAATTCATTTTATTTCACTTGTAGAGTGGTTTTTTTGTTTTATATGGACATCAATAATTATACACAAGTGATCTAACTTTAGAATCATGGAATTGAAAAACTCTAAACAATGAAATTAGTCTTTATATCTCAATGAAATGGTTTTAAATAAACATAAATAATTAAATGAAATAAAAAATATATAGAAATGGTTCTTCATTAGTTAATTAATTTATAAATTAATTTTTTTTTATTTTGGATAGTAATTATATGTGAAAAATGATTTTCAAATATAAGGTAAGAGATCCCTCTAAACCACTCTATTTTCTTAAGGGATAGGCTTTATCTCTCTTATTTAACATTATCATTTTAATATTCATATTAACTTATTAGAAATTTTGTATATTTTTTCCAAATGTATATATCTAGGTTAATTCATCTTTCCTTTATGTCTATATACATATTTTAAAACGATGCCTTCATATATTCACTCAATATGCAAACCCTATTAAATGAAAGTTATCATTTTCATACCCCATTAAATGTTCCACTATTTAAAATGTTTTAAACTACCCATGATTTCTAAAATTTATTATTTTATTCTGAAAAGAAATGTTGTTTTTTGTTTTGGTATTTGTAAATTATTATGCCATTACATTATTTAAAGACACAATACATTTTCTTTAAATCCCCAAATAAGAGGTAAATTTTAAAAAGGATTTCTACACTATTTTTCATGAATTCACTTAAAATGGACATCATTTCTCATAAACTATTCTTATAAACGTCCAATAATTCTAAAAAACATTCTTTATGGGATCTATAATGATATTCCACCTTGTTATACTTTATGACACGTTTTTGAAACTTGTTTCATTGAATATTAAATCTTTATATTTATGCCTTTTGAATGATTTTATATTACAGAATGAATATAAATGAACATGTTATACTGGGTGGTAAAAGATAGATCTTCAATTCAATAGGTATTTTTCCTCTATAGATTTTATGTATGGAATTATGTTGTAATCCTATTCCACGATGGAACTATATCAACCATGTGATGTTGTCTTGGTAGTTATCATTGACTAATTCTTATGTACTAATATATATTACCAAAAAATTTATATGATTTATTGATATTATTATTAGATGTAATTTATTATAACATCTGAAATTTTAAGGATATTAATACACAATTTTGAAATAATTAATATGTATTTCTATGTGAATATTGTAAATTTTTTTAAAAAAATATTATAATAGAAGTTTTTAAGGCTTCAGGTAAGGGTAAAAACTCAATAAAAACATTGAAATAATTTATGGAATATTATTAGAGTCAGATGTTATGTTAGTGTGATATTTAGAAGCCTATATATCCTCAGTACAAATAGAATAAACATACTAAATATATTGTAATATATGAATGTCGTTTTATAAAAAAATGAAATATCTCCCAAAAATAGTATCATATAATAAATCTAAGACAACCGTTATGTCTGGGATGTGATTTTTACCCTATCCATAATTAAAAGTTTGTGTACATCAAGGGTATGGTCTTATCACAGATGAAAACAAATTATATAAAAAATTTATATTATTTCAAAAAATAATTACAAATATTCTAAACCATGCATCTTATGAGAAATCAAAAACCATCTTTATATCTGGAATGCAAAAAATACCCTAATAACATTATATGATTTGTGTGTGTCAGGTGTTTGGATACCTCACACGCAATAGTAAAAAAATTATATAATTATAATTATTATTTTTTATGAAAATAAATAGTTATATATACATATGTTATTAATTTATTTTTAATATTATCAAACGATGTGGAATGTTTCACTATTTGTACACATTTTGGTGATAAATTTAATAATAGTGAAATTATTTCTTGTAGAAAATAAATAATATTGTGTGGTTAATAATTTTTTTATTAACTATTAAATTTTTAATGATTATTGCATTTAAAATGATGATGGTGGAATTGACTGGAAATATTAAATAATAATAATAATAATAATAGTTATAGTAATAATAATAACTATTATTATTATTAAAATTTAAAAACAATATATTCATGTGTGGAAAATTAGAATTTATATATATATGGGATAAATTTAAATGTATAAATATACATGTGAAGTTGTATATATATATATATACAGATGTGTATATAAATATAATGTGAATATATACGATTTAACTATTTATATTGATATATATATGTGCATGTATATATATATGTGCGAGTGTGTATATATGTATAATATATATATATATATATTGGTTAAATATATATTTATATATATCATTGTGTGTGTGGGAGTATATATATTGGGGTTAAATATATATATATATATTGGGGTATATATATATATGGGTTAAATAAATAAATAAATAAATAAATAAATATGTAGATGATGGTGTATATATATAAGTGGGCATATATATACAGTATAAATAAATATGTAAATACATATATGTGAAATTTATAAGGAGTATATATATATATATATCATTTATTTTAATATTTATATTGAATGAATGTATTAAATATGGGGTTTTTTCATGCATGAGATTTCATTATGGTTGGGAGGCATAAATCATTAAAAGAGAGAGAAGAAAAAATTAAATAAATGAAATAACCCAATAAATAGAACCATTTAATGTTGTAAAATATTAGAAAAGTCAATATTAAATGGAATGGGGGGTTTTGTGTGTAGTGTGTAGGGAGATTTATTCTATATCTAATGCCTCAAGTCCTCTGCCATCACTCAAATTCATTTATTTGACTTGGGTTGATTTTATTTTACAAATCTTACCTCTTCAATATCTTAGGTGATATTGAATAGATTGATGCACCGTCAGTGTTGTTGGCTTCCCCTTGACGAGTGAAATGAGTTTTCTATTAATTTTTTGAAGGAATTGAGTTATTTTTTAGATTTAATTTAATCTTTCATTTTCATCATTTTAAAATATCATTTTTATGATAATTATAACTTATGTATAAATTGGAATGGTTCGTTGATTTTGTGGAGCTATTGGAATTTTTTAGTGACTCATATCATTGGAAAATCATTGAGAATAATGTAGGATGTTCCTTACCCTATTGGGATCCCTATTACACATGTTTATATAATGATTACTTATTTTTGTTTTCCATTACACTATTATTGATTGTGATAACATGTGGGTGTGTGTGTAAATGCTATATTTATTATGATATATGCTTTCCACGAGTAATATTTGTTAACAATTTTTCCATTTTTGGTGTCTTGAAATAAATTTATTTTGCGACTATATAATCATTATTTTGTGATACTCTTACCTTGTATGATTATTCTGTGAAATGTGTTACCATTTCCCTTAAGGTTGTGTTGGTACATGAGAAAAGTATACCATCATATTGTTTTTAAACCTTGGTGTGGGAGTGTGTGTGTGAATTGTGATAATGATGATGAAGAATATAATAAGAGATTATCAGGAATAATGGAATGGGGGGCCCACCATAGGCATCACATTTGGGACATGATGTTCTGGAGTCCTAACCTGAGGTACATAATGTCATATTTTCATGATTGATGTATGACATGAAATTTACAGATCGTGAATGTGACTCATGAAATTAGTCTAGAATCTAAGCCACGAGTTGGTCTATGACTAGATTCCTTACCATTTTTGAGTTATGGATTCCAATTATATTACTAGTTTATGATCATACTGACACTCAAGGATGGAATATTATCTCCTTGTGCTAGTCCATGTTGAGATGGATTTTGAGAACATTGCATTTTTTAAATCAAAGTTGTATTCCATGTTCTATACACTAGTTCATATTCCTTGTTCATTTATGATTTTCTATATAGAATAGAGATGAATAATTTAATATGTGGTGTTTGGAGACATCTGGGATAACAAACTGGTAAATTTTTTTATTGTTTGTCTATGCTTCTCAAATTTATTTTTAGAATTAAATACATTGGTTATACTTAAAAAAACTAGGTTAGGACACATTTGTGGTGTAATACTGAGTCTTATACTCATAAACTTATTAGAAAGTTTTAAGTTCTTGTAGGATTCATTAATGACTCCATGGAGTGAAATGGAACTTTATTTGATGGTTGATTAGGTGGAGAATAGAGTTGGAGAGGACGGAGACACAGACCGAAGGATCCCAAAGTACTTTTATTTTATTATTATCATTCATTACTATAGAAAACCTTCCAAATTAAGAGACCTTATTTATATACGTTGTATCTTATAATTATATTCATCATCTATTATGATTAATCATAATTTTACATTTTATATTTGTATATTTGTTTTTTTTAATTTCATGTTTACCCTGATAGATATTTTAGTCACCCAAAGGATCCATTTGAGACCCCTACTTGCAGATGAAAATATCTCTCTTATGGGGAGGCCACTTGAGTTCAAGTAAAGTTCTTGATTATACCACGTGGTTCTGGTCAGTGTGTTATAAAATTGTTTCATAGGTGGTTCTTGACTCACAAACATTTTTTCCTCCTTGATTGTGTTACGTTGGGTTTGATAGAAGATATGAGAATTGTGACTCGTTCAGAAGAACTGTGATAGTACCTAGGAAGTACTATATAAATCACCAGAAAATTATAAGCAATTATTATTCTTATATGTTACCATTAATTAAATTTACCTTCAGTGATTTATATTATGTTTCATTGGGATTTTTAGGATTTTGGGGCATCCATGAGTCATGAAGTTTCATGATGGATCACATTATATATATATATACTTATTGTTTGGATTAATATTAGTTAATTAAATTACATAATTTGGATTATCTATTCAGGATATATTCCATGTGTGTGATATATCTATGTTCTAGTATATTATGATATTCCATTAATAGACTTAAATATTTGAACTCCAAATGGTCTCGTTTTATTATATATATGATGAATTAGACTAACACATTGGAGAAAAAAATGTTCGTACAATGTCAAAAATATCCCAGTTTATTGTTAGAATTCTATGAGAACCTTGTTTTATCTTAGGGATTCTGGGGGGGATTTATTTTTTCTATAGACATGATATAGTCTATTTATGTTTCTAATATTATCTAAATTTGAGAGATGTCACCCCAGATATGTGAGAGTGGGAGTGCCATTTTAAAACATAGTATTCTATTTTTGTTAATGAATGAGTTTTAGGGAAATTTCATAGGGATAAGAATGCAATTTTAGTGGAAAAGTATAACATATTAAATTTTATAAAAAATAATAAAACCCTATTTTAAAATAAATTATGTTTAATTTTTTCGAAATGTAAATTTTAAATAAATATCTTTTATTAAATATTATAATGGCTTTATTTATGTTAAAAAATAAATTAACACATTAAAATAATTTATGCAAATTTTTTGAGGGCAAGTGCTAATGTAGTGTGATAATATGAGGCCAATAGAGTATCAGTTCAGTTGTAATAAAAATATTAAATATATTATATTATGTACCTATTTTTTTCAAAAAAATGAATTTTCTCCCAAATGGCGTATCATATGAGAAATATAAAACCACCATTATGATTCGGATTTGAGTTTTACTATAGAGGCAGCATAAAATTTTACTTACATAAGATATTTGGTTAGACTGCAAAATAGAATAACTTATCTAATATTTTTATTATATTTTTACTAAAAATAATCAAATATTTTTCAAACAGAGTTTTGTATGTGAACTCTGAGTCCACCGTTAGGTCTGCGATATAGAGATTAACCTCGGCACAACAGAAGATTTGTATGTGTATGGTATTTTGATATATCACATACAAAATTAAGTATAATTTAAATTTTATTATTAATTTTCATTAAGAATATATATATATATATTTATATATATATTTATTATTAAATAATTTAGAATCTATATAAATGAGAGTGATATTTCTCTAAATGTTTATATTTTAGTAATCAATTTAATAATAGTAAAATTATTACTTGTGGAAAAAATATAATTGTATTATTATTTTATAAATATATTATTTTTTATATTTTTATTTAATTTTTCATTTAAAATGTTAATGGTGTAATTTATGTGTGATATTTAATAATAATAAAAATAAATAAAATATTGAAAATAATAAGAAATATTTTTTTTTAATATTGAAAACAAACTATTTGTGTGTGTCTACTTAAAATGTTTGTATATATGGGATTCATATAAATGTATATATATTCATTTGCGGATGTATATATATATATATATTCATGGATTTGTATATATATAACATATGTATATATATAACATGTATATATATATAAAATGTATATATATGAGTCTAATATACATATATATATATATGTTTATATATATATGTATATATGTGTGAAGGTGTATATATATATATGTGTGTGTTTGTGTGTAAAAAAGGTATGTATATATGTTTGGGTAAAAAAATAAAAGTATAAATATGTGAGTAAAATATATTTATATATTGTTATGTCAGTGTATATGTATGTTTTAAATAAATATTTATATATATATATGAGAACATAAATATAGGGGTTCAAATATTGTGTATATTCCAATATATGAATACAAATAATGAGTTTGTGTATATATATACGATGGATTTTAATAAATATATTTAATAGTTATATTAAATATGTGGTTTTTAATGTATGAGAAATCATTATGGTTGAACTGCATGATAATTTTAAAGAGTGAAAAAAATATATATGAAATAAACCCTTAAAATTAATCATTTAACAATAAAATATATATAATTTGAATATAAAGGGGAATGAGGTTTTTTCGTGCAACATACAGGTTGATATATTCTCTCTCTCACCTATCATCCCCTATACTATCTCATAAAATTTATTATATTATTTTATTTTATTTTATTCTCCCCCAATAATCTAGTTAATATTTAAGGTAATATTTATTGGATTGATTCACCATCAGTTATGGTAGCTTCAACTTCAGTTGAAAAATTTTATTCCTCACTTTTCAAGGTATTAAGTTATTTTTTTATATTTAATTTAATTCCTTCCTATCCGTGTTTTAAAACATCGATTGTGGTGATAATTATAAATAATTTCAAAATAAGAATGGTTCTATGATTCATAGTTGTAATTGGAATTGATTAAATACACATACCATCAGAGCATCATTTCACATAAGGTAGGAAGTTTCCTAAATTCCAAGTTTCGCATTTATCAATGATTCAATGAAGATTTTTTTGGTATTCTTTAACACCATTAATGATTGTGTTCGCATGTGGGTGTGTGTTTAGTCGTGATGTCTGTTCTGATATATTCCTTCCATGTGTGATATTTGTGTATCTTGTTTACATGTTTGATGTGATTAAATGTAGTTATACTTGTACTATATACTCTAGATGATGTGATACTCATGCCTTGTCTGTTTATTCTATGATATGAGTTACCATTGCCTTGGAAGGAATTTTTATACTTTTTATTGGTGGACCGTCATGTTATTTACCTCCCTTAGTGGGGTCATGTGTTCCTAGATTGTGACGATGACTATGATATACATGAGAAAAGAATATAATTCATAAAGAACAAAAGGCCTTATAAGAGGTAGAATGTTAGGGACACGAATTTCTCTTTGCTTAACTCGATTTAAATTACATCCTTGTGGCCAAACATGAGGCATTGTGGAGTCATAATCGATAGTGAGTGTTACTTATTACATGGGACCAGATATTTACCCATGAGGTATTATATTACTTAATACCTTACCATTTAACCTGTATGGATTCCATGTGTACTCCTAGTCAATTTTCATAATAACACTTGCGGATAGATTCCTAGCGCCATGGGTTGGTCCATTCAGAGGAGGATTCAGATCACAATTCAATAGTCCATTTAGAGATAGCCTTTGAGATATTCTCACTATTCTGAGCTACTTATGAAAATCAATGATTAGCATTCAAATAAGGGGGTCAAATAAAGTATGGCTATGGGTTTAGGGGCGACTTAGTTATTACCCTACCACTCAGTTTTGGGATGTGGGTTTATACTTCCAACATTCGTTATAATTATATAACACACTAGTTATACATAGTTTCACCTGGCATAGATGCTTTAGTGGTGTCCTAATGAGACATGATCTCACACCCTACCAATAATGTTTTATTTATTTTTAGTTTTGATGAGATACCCAATGAATGGAAATGTCCATGTGGTGAATGGTAGAGTAGGTGAAGCACACAGCCTGAGTAGATTAGGACAGACACCGAATGACACTACTGTTTTTTTATTTATTATCCTCTTTCATTATATTTTTTAAAATTAAACTTTCCATTCTATTATTTATATTCCATGTCTTCCATCTAATATTTCCACATCTAATAAAATTAATAAAATTAATATATTTTTTAATTTTATAATCCGTTATTTATTTTTCATGTTCAATCATACTGGGATTATAGTATCTACATATTTCCACTTCACACCCTCAGTAGTAATCAGAAAAATATCATGAACAAGGAGGTGTTCATTTGGTTATGTGGTATTTCATCTCAGACCTAGTGTTTCAGGTCATGATGTTACATTTATGTGATGATCTGATATTATTATTCATGAGCATTGTCCAATATGATATCATCTGTTATCTTTTGA
Source organism: Viscum album (assembly GCA_963277665.1). NCBI lineage: Eukaryota > Viridiplantae > Streptophyta > Magnoliopsida > Santalales > Viscaceae > Viscum > Viscum album. The sequence goes on from OY728132.1 coordinate 473,630,066, forward strand.
GTCATATACAATGCATTGTTTTCATGTTTACTACCCTTTTGGATATATCCCATCGATCAATTTTATATTTCCTCCAGGATATCTTATTTAATTTTAGGAGCACAATGAAATTTTAGAATTAATTAAAGAGAATTAAATCTTGATTTTGTGTTTATTTTTTTGAAGTATTAACAATGTCATCTATAGAAACATGGCATCGTGATATTTTATTTTTGATTATTATATTATTATATTAATAATCAGTTAATTAAATTTATAAAATAATTCTCTTACTATAGTTGGTTTTAGATAAATGTATAGAATTTTTATTATTATGACCAGAATAATTTTAAAAAAAAAACTATGGATAAATATAAATATAAGAGAATTTATGAAAAAATATAAAGAATATAAAGAGTGGTTTCCATGAAATTAAATCCTACTTTAGATATAATAAATGGATATGGCTATAGAATAGTTCTAACTAGGGTAAATAATCTTTAAAAGGGAAAATTTTGTATTATCTTGACCATCACTTGGTTCATGAAAAAATGGATTCTTATATACATGGTTTTACCCTCATGGGAAATATGATTTGGAAAATTAACAAATGCATTATGAACCATTATGGAGGACATGAAAATATTTTTTTGTTGTAAATCATAATATAGAAAATACAAATTATATCCATGATTTAAAGCTAAAGAAAAAATGTAAAGATATAATTATAATTTATATGTTTTTTGTTTTTTGATCATAGTATCCACCCATAAAATAATTTTTTATATATTCTCATCATTTTATAAATTTTAGTAAATGGAGTGAAATTGGAAAATTGTTCCCATAAACAACATGATAAAACATGGGATAATTTCCATGGATATATTCCTAACCGTATATGATTTGGATCTGGGGGCATAATTAATGTAATTAATCATATGAAACATGCTATGAATAAAAACATGATTTATGTGGAATTCCATCCTATTTCTAATAAAGATAAATTTGTGTTCATGTACTTTATTAAAAAAAGGAATCTAAATTTTTTGGATTTTATAATCCCCTTTATTTTGGAATAATGGATTAATTCCATGGAAAATATATTCCATGTCGTCCAATTATCAAAATAAGTCATTGTTTTATTGGATTAATATCACCTTAAAGGGGAAGAAAATATATTATGGATGCTGATCAATAGAACAAAGAAATAAATCATATATTAATTTATAGTAATGATAAGGAATCATGAAAATAATTTTCAATGAATATTTTCCCCAAACGCTCAGTATTTAAAGGAGTGGTAGTTCTTTAGACAGATAAAAAATGAATATGAGTCTATAAGGTAGTCTATGAAATACATCAAATTGATTTAATGTAATTCCCCCCTACATTTTCATCAACACCCAAATTAATTTGGATTACTTCATTAGTGGATTATAATATATCTTATGAAATGAATTAGTGATTCTAGAAATTTAATACATTGAATAGATTTCGTGTTCTTCTCATAATAATGTGTTAGTGATCGGTAACCCTCAATTGTCTTATTGGGGTAGAGAATAAAGAAATATATTAATCTCAATTCACAGGGATATACAAATACATATCATTGTGGAATGAATACCCAACATCCCACTACTAAAAAAATTAGGAAAATCATAACAGGAAATGTATAAATTTAATCCAGAGATGCTTAATCGGTAAAAAATAAATGGACTATTCTAATAAATATTGAAGGGATATGAATAATCTCACTAATGTGAATGATGAAAATAAAGTTCATATCTATAATTATCAAAAGGAAAAATATTTCAATTCAATGAAACACAATGATTATGCTAACTTATTCTCAAAGCCATTGGTTATCAGAGACATTTCACAAAACAAATATATGTTATAGAGAAAAATAAAGAGAATATTCTATGACTACTTCTATGGTGGATCCTAACGATGATGCAGTGACATTTATACTAGATAGTAATTCAACAATTGATAACATAATTTTTTATTTTAATTCTACGAATTCTTCAATATCATTCATTTTTATTATAAATTTTTAATCCTCGCATCAAAATGGGGGTTGAGAAATCATTGAGAAAATAAAATGGAGAAATTATTTAATGCTATGTATAGAACTCTTCCCATGACAATGTTATTAAACTAATCCTCCTGAAATATAATTTCATTATTTTTTGTAGAGAATTTTATTATATTAGGTATTTATTTTCTATATTTATGTAATGAAAATATTATGTTTTGGGAGAGGGAGGTCACTCTTTACATCAAGAGTCTTCCTCATATTTTATATAAGTTTATGTATGGGGGTTAATCTCTTTTGGAATATTCTTCTCGTGATTGGATATTATTTCCCAATGATAAAGAATATATAACCCAAATTTTTGATACAAATATGATAATAATACATAATGACATTCCAATTGTGTGAGAAGATACTATTGTATTCCATGATGTGTTGTCTGGTATTTATCCTGACTGAGTTGTTATATTCTCAATTGAACATATACCTAGATCACAAGTAATGTAAAATACAACTTCTAGAATATAGAAATTTGAGTTTTAGGAACTAAATGTGAAATTAAATGAGAATTTGGAAAATGGTTTCATATGCTCTAGTGGTTCACTATGAGGGTGCAGTAGTCTGCTTCATCAAAAATTGATGGGTTAATGATCCTTTTCATTGAATATCATGAGCTCAAATATTCACGAAAAAGAATATATATCCCCCGCAATAGATAGGAAACATAATTGATCAACTATTCATAGCCTAATACATCTCTAAAGTGGTACTTTGACCAAGATATCACTAAATGAGGGTGAATACGGAAGTGGTTTCAATGACACCTTTTGATCAATTAAGGAAACTATGAGTTCAAAGTGACGCCCTTCATCCTCACTAATTCTCCAATAATATTTATAGGAAAGAATGTATTATTTATATATTTTCTCAACAAATTCATTTTATTCTTTAAAAATGATATTTTAATATAATGCCAATATAATGAGGAGTATCATGAGGATTTTAATTCTATGAAAAATTCTTTGATAATGTAAAATCTATATGAAATTTATAAAAAATGTGATTGATAGAAGGATGTTGTATAATTATTAGGGTATTTTATAAGAAATAATGTTAATTTTATATACCATTAAAGGAAAAGTGAATTTAAGGATCAGCCCAGATCAAAATCATTAATGGAGTCTTGTATTTTCCTTGGATGACATGGGTAGTACTGATGATTTTGGAGAAATATCTCAATAATTTCAAATACACTGAAAATGTTTACTTTTAAATAACTATAGATTTGTTGAACTAATAAATAAGAAGAATATACAGTGAACCGAAAAAAATATTATCACTGCACTAGTACTCAGGGTTCCCTGAAGTGGGTAAGATTTTTTGATGTTGAATGATGATTTAATTAATTGATTGAAATGTGTACTAATGAAGAATGAAAAATTAATAGAATATGCATAAAGGGAGTAGAAATTTAATTAAAAAAATCAAATACATGATATAAAGTATTCTATAATTCTATTCTTATTGAAAATATTGTAGTATTATATTTATGGGGAATGTTTGAAATTTATACATATAAAAACATAAGTAAATATATATTCCCAAATAGGAAGGGTAAAATGAGCCAATGAAGATGGATTGAGATGATCAATGAAAATGACTACTCAATCCAAAACCAACCTATGAAATAAAATAATGTGTAATATTATTTATGTAGAAATGATAAAATACCTTATCAAATATGTTAATTTAGAATAATACAATCTTATTATACTTTCAATGAATGGACATGGATATCATAATGGAAGGATCATTAATTTTCCTTTCTCAAATTCCTACTCAACCATATCCTTTAGAGAAGATAAAGTACTCTCAAATTGACAATGTTTAAATATAAGATAATATGAGAGATATAAGAAACAGAATACCCTAGGAGACTAAAATTTATGTAGATGACGGTGTATGATATCAATATATTCTTCAGATTGACTTCACATACAATTTTAGTTTTGAAAAATACATTCAAATGGATCTATATGAATCCCATTATGGGATGTTATGTGGAAGAGGTATGTGTTGGGATAAAGTTGGTGAATTCATGCATCTAGAACCTAAAATGGGAAAGGAAATTCTAGAAAAGGTCAGACCATTAAACATCACATCAGGGATTTTAGAAGTCAAAAAATCAAGATAGGATGGAAATCATTTAAAAGATAATGAGAATGAATTTAGATATAAAGCCGTCGTATAAATTTATCCTAGGAATAGATTCGTGGGATTTGGGAGGAAGGGTATGAAATTTCCTATGTATATAGACACATGTTATATTCTCAATCACTATAAATTCCCTAAAATTCTGTATAATTTTTTTAATAATATAGAATTATTATGAGACTACGAAATCTAACGGTCCACGATTCCGAGGCCCATAGCGCCCAGAATGATTCGTCAATGTTGTGTTATGCTTTAATTAGCACGTGTAAGCAGTTTTCATGAAATAGTGGAATAACACTTAAATGGTAACTCAAATCATAAATATGAGGGCACTATTGCGTTAATATTGAATGGTTTACCCGAAGCACGACTTATTTATGGTTGGCATGAGCATCCTATGAGAAAACCGAAAATGGTAATTTCAAAATAATATAAATAATTATTTTATTTTATTTTTCAAATGTTTATAACTCACAAACAATATATTGGATTGAAAATAAGATACCATCACTAAACACTTTAGGGAATTCTTTATTTAAAAAGATACTAATATTGGCTGGTGTGGGCCACCTCTTAATGTTCGTTTTTTGCAATAAATAAAATAATTAAGTGACAATTAAATTATTGTAAAATCCATAACTTTTAAATAGTAAATAGGAGCATAAATATGAGAGTACCAATGGGTACATTAGGGTTTTTTCACCTGGGATGAGACTAACCTCGACCGACGCAAGTCGAGGTTGAATGATAATATTTTTCTGAATTTTTTTTCATGTACGTTCATGAAACGCCCGAGCAGCATTTTGTAACATTTGAACTGGTACTCAGAATTGAAATATGAGGACATCATTGAACTCACAACACTGATATTCTCTTAAAGAGTCCTTCACATGACGGTAATGTGTCGAGGGTGAAAGTTAGTTATTGTGAATTTTGTGGGAGGGTTAAAAGAATAAAAATAAAATAATGAACAACTTTTATTTTATTTTTAAAACATCCAATTTGATGTTTAGTGGTGAGGACTAACAAAACTAAAAAACTACAATTTATGTTCAATGGTGGGGACAACCCGACCAATGAACTCACCCTTTAATGGGATATAACTCTTGGTTTTTCTCCCGTTGATGTTCTAACTCAGTTATTTGATTTAATAAACTTATAAGGCACTTCACCATTTGGATGGATGATTGTTGGAAAAAGGCAGAGCACTGTAGAACATGGAAGGTGATTCTACAATGAAGAGTGACATCCAGAATCATAAAACGTGGAACCGACTTCAAGCATCATGAGGGAGAGAAAAATGCCAATTTCCTCTTCGACTACTTCATCTTCTTCCCCATGTTGTCTCCATGAAACGAGGTAGGGGTTTTTATATATGTATGAATTTGTTTTTATTGATTCCTAATATCCTAAATTCATGATGACGATGGCCAAACGAACATGGCCATTGTCCCTCATATAAACCATGCTCCCCTTTCTTTTTATACTTCACGCTTTCTTCGTGTGTTCTTCAATGCCAATTATTTATTGGCAGTAGAAACATGGTGATTTTCTTAACGCAATAAATGGACATGAAGCCCTTGATGTAAGGATCGCAAATATGAAATCGTTTAATTTTTCGAGATTGGAATGAAGCCTCAATGGCTCGTGGAAGGATGTGGGAAAATATTTATTGGCTTTATGAACAAAATATTTTTTTGAGCGTAACATATGGACATTGATCGCTTGACCCGAGGATCGTGAATATATGATCGCTATATTTTTCGGGTTTAGAACGATGATGTGGCGGCCCACAGAAGGTGCGAAGTGGCTGTGTAATTTCTAGTGTGTGTTCAGGGTGCAGCTCCAGGTGACATAGACATCACGAAATGAGGTAGCGGAGGAAAGCGAGGAGGTAGAATCTAGGTGGTGGGGCAGTCTAGAGGCGTAGTGGAACGGGTAGCTGGAGGTGGTGGTAGTGGTCTGGCCTTTCTCAATATAGAAAAATCATGAATAAAGATGGAATTATATTGTAGAGAGAAAATTAAATATTTCTATAGATATGTTAAAATGAATATAATGTTCCAATTAAGAGGGATGCATGCTCAAGTTGAAAAAAAGGATATGCAACAAAATAATGGATGGTTTAAAAAATATTATTAATAATAATATCAACATATTATTATTTTAATTTTAGTATGGAAAATCATGTTTTGACTGTAACTTTGTCGTGCATCCTCTGTTTATTGGATGTCAGCGGCAGTACGACACTGACATCAAGACGTAAATTATGAGTCAAATATTGGATGTATATTTCGGGTTTTTGGATTGGGTACTCGAAACAGACAAATAATAATAATATATTATGATTATTAAATCTTCGACCATCCGTAACTCATGTGAGCGACGTCCGAATGACATACCGTATGTGGCAACATGATCCTAACATTAAGACGATCAATTTAAGTCTAATGATGAATATTATGTTCTGGTTTATTGATCGGGACCACGAAACACCCAATTATAATAATATTATTATTATTGTGAGATCTTGTATTTGACATATCTCCCTTATATAGTGTCGAAATGACGAACCTTATTGGCACCAGAAAACATGGATCCAGACGATCAATTTGGGGTACCCCAATAAAGTTTTGGATAAAGATGTGGTACAATCAGGTTGGATCGAGCACAAATCCAACCGAGACCTTGAGATGAAAAGCCTAACAACATACAGACCGGACGTCCGATTGACGCACCGTCTATTGCGTTATGACCCCTATGACTTGGATGTTATATGAGATACTTCTCTGTGGGACTTAATGCTAGTTAGAGTATCAACTAGTGTCTTGGGGAGTGGACTCTTTTAGAGATGAAGAATCCTAGTGTTGGAACCCAATAACAGGATGTGACGAGATGAGTGACTAGCGATCCAATGTGGGTCACCTCCTAGCGATAATGTGTGGGTCACCTCTTAGAGATCTTGTGTGGGTTAGTTTTTAATGATCATGTGCAGGTCAGATCCTAGAGATCCTATCTGGGTCAACTACTAGTGATCCTATGTGGGTCATCTCCTAGTGAACCTCTAAGGGTTATCTTCTAGTGATCCTATGATGGTCAGCTTCTAATGATCCTATATAGGTCAGCTTCTAGAGATCCAGTGAGGGTCAACTCCAAGTGATCCAGAGTTGGTTAGATCCTATTGATCCTACGTGGGTCAGCTCCTAGCGATCCTGTGTGGGTCAGCTCCTAGTAATCCAATGTGGGACAACTCCTAGAGATCATATGTGGGTCAGTACCTATTGATCATTTGTGGGACATCTTCTAGATATTCATGTGTAGGTCAGTAGAAGAGCCTCCTAACAGAATAAGACGATTTAGTAGTTACATCTAATCATCTCGACTACTATACCTAATGATGTACCTTATAAGGCCTCGACCTTAAACATTACTTAATCTTGAGTTATTACAAGATTACACCTTGAGGATCTTTTCAGGTTTGGAGTTTTAGAAAATTAGATCATAAAACATGCATTACATTCAACATTTAAACATAGTTGTTACATAAAAGATAGAATTCATTTTTACCATCAATGGAAACATATTTAAAATAAAACATGGATTCTTTGTGGACACATCCTTGACACTATCATCATATCACATACCTTTCCCTTGACCTGTGAAAAACATTTCAAAAACCTGGTATGAGTATAAAAAGATCAGTAAGGGATATAAAAATATGGAATGGAAACATGGGTACATATATAAATAAGAATGAAATCATAATTTACCCATAAAACATAAGCACTTTAACATACCTCATCAAATCATGAATAAAACATAGAAATCATAAGATAAAAAGGTAACTTGAGCCATTAATAACATTCTTATGTAGGGAGTAACCCTCTTGGTTACATTTGGAATACCCATTACAGTATATTCACTAAATATCTTCGGAGAAACCTTAACGTTTCACTCCTTCGCGTTACCCAATACATTGGAGAGCTATATCGGGCTCACCCTCCCTTAGTTTATCACAGAACCAGCTGTCTTCATAATAATGCCCAAGAATCTCAAAATAATCGTATCACATAAAATATGCATGAAGGAAACATAACATTTCCATCTTTCAATCACAAGTTATCAATACAATAAATTGATATAAAAACATTATGAAAACAATTTTCAATACCAAAATAAAAGAAAAGTAAAACATGGTATTTATTTTTCTTTTAAAAAAAGTATGGCTTGTAGGGGAAGCATAAACTAAAATAATGGTCACGGCGGCGGAGGAGTCGTTCTCACCGCATACGTCTGACAAAAACATTCCCTTTTGTCCTTTAGTAAATGCTTCGTATAGAAAATATTCCTTTTGATTAAACATAAAATCAAAGGGGTTTATACACCGTATAAAAAAGGTTGTGTACAAAACAAAATATGCCTCAATGAAAGGAGATTGAGACGAAGTCCCATACCTCGGGTCTGACTTGACTTGGTCATTCTTTAATCTCCTGAATAATAAACCTGAGTTAATTTATACTTGTTTAAGAACCATTTTCAAGTTCATTATTCCTTTTATATCACTTATTTCAATGTCATGAACACTATGTAATTATTTAAGTTAATAACCATTGTTTTAACGATCATTGGTACATGAGTAAAAAATAAACCCTTTATAATTACAAGTTGTTCATGTATCCATTATATCCAAAATGATATTCATGATGTAGATATCATAAATATCATATATATTCAGTACATTCATGCATTTATAATATTATATAACATTTAGAGGTAAGAAATGAAATGCACCGTTCATGGAGATAGTAAGTCGTACGTACGCATGAATGCTACTTTCATTTCTATTTTGTATTTTATAGAATGAAATCATAATGATATAAAGGTATATTATAATTCCAGTGTAATATCATATATAATATCATAACTTCATCCTTTATACGTCCCACATATGGTATTAAGGAATCAAATCACTTTGAGGGGGCGGTAGTCCGCACATCCTTAAATGAAGATATCACGTTTACCCGTAATGGAATCCATAAAGGTATGCCCAAAATGAAAAATACAGAATCTTACGGAAAAAATAATCATATTATATATCATATATAAATATAATGTCATCTTAATGTCCACCTTTGACATGTTAAAATAATGTTGAACAATCATCGTTTCCGGAGGCCGAAATTTGCAATCCACGGAAACGGTATGTTCTTTAACCATTAGATGTATTTGTCTATAAGGGTAGATATAATACTTCTTATAACAACATCCCAGTATATTTAAGATACTGGATTTGTTACAAAAGAAATGAATAAAAATATTATATGGGGTTGGAGAAGTAAAATAAAACAAAAGGACTCAAGAGAAGACATTACCTTAAAATCGGGTAACTCCCTTTGGATTGAGCTCAAAGGCTTCCTTGAGAAGACTTCTGACCAATGTTAGGATTCAAGGAGTAAGATAGGGAAGTGTAGAGACAAAATGGTTAGGTTTTGGCCAAGCCAAAGGCTTTGGAAGTGTGGGTAAGGAGGTAGAGGTGGGGGCCTTTTATAAGAGGAGAGGAGTGGCACTCTTGGAAAGTAAAGAAATGTTACTTTATTTCAAAATGAGTGTAGGATTAAAAAGGCCCCACATTGAAATAATTTGAGGGTATGGTTATTATGGTTCGAAATATACCCATAAAATAGGTTTTGGACATGTGTAGGTCATAGATTTTACATAATAGTTTCATTTTATTTGATTCCTTTAATAATGAGGTAATCGATGCATCATCATGATGTCATAAATAATTTAATTTATTTAAAGTATAAAAATTATAAAAAATACTATGATGTAGGAAATCTTTTTATCTTTCCAATTAATATTTATAATCACAAATCATACTTGTATAAACCCATGTAAAAATTGGTTTAGTAAAATAACTCTTGTTTGTGTCATTTTTATTTTAACATTAAATAAAAAGTTATTTATGTCATTTACCATCCAATGTGGCCCCATGGGGACCCCATGTTGACCCATGGATTGTATTGGTCGGACATGACACATCCAATAAGGGTAGGGCATCTGTCTAGGTATTTTCATTTTAATATAATATCATTTTTTCCTAAAACTACACTAATTGCCTCTAATCGCGATTAAAAACATCAAACTTACTATTAAAAAAAATTATTATAATCTCATGGAACCACATTTTACTTATTAATGACAACCATTTATGTCATATTTTTGAAATTCAAAACACAGTAGTTGCAAAGTTTCATTTAAACGAAAAATCAGTTTTTTTTAACTACCACTTAGTGGTTTCACTATTCATCAAAAATTGATGTTTTTCATAAGATACCAAAACATCACCCTAAGCTATATTTGATATTCCAAATTGAAAAATGATTTATATTTTCAAAAATTCAATTCATATAAGTTACATTAATTAATTTAATAATTAATTCCCACTGTCATGACAAATAGCGTGTTTTTATGAAACAATAAGTATCAAAAGATTGACACCAGTTTAAGTCCAATTTCAAAGTGAAATTGATTACAATGACCATCATTGGATTAAATGGTAAAAATGTATTCTAATTTAACTTCAACACAAATTCAAAATATAATCTATTCTTATAAATATATTAGATTAAAAAGAGGTTTTGAATTAAAATACAACATTTTTCAGTATTCATTAAAAAACGAACTTTATCGGAAAAATACCAAAAATTCACAGAAAGTAAATTTTGATGTCCTAATCATAAAGAATAAGTTTATTTTGAAAAACATAGCTTATAAAATTGTCAAATGACAGATTTAAAAATGGTTTTCCATAAAAGGGCAGTAAAAAAATCTTTTAAAAATGTTAGTGTATTTCATGCTTAAGATTGGATTTATTCTCATTTTAGTCCTCTAAAACACTATCTAATTAACTAGTAGTCATAGATAAAAATATCTATTATTCATTACTTATTTGGTATGATACATCCTTCCTCCTTTAAAAAATTGCGTCCCCACAATCTATTTACTTATCGAATAAATGGGGGTATTTATCCCTCATTGAATTTTCAGTTACCCATGTTGCATCTTCCATCATGTGGTTTTTCCACAAAACCTTTACCTGATTAATCACCTTATTCCATAACACATGCTCCCTGTTGTCAAGAATATGGACCAGTTGTTCCTCAAAAGATAGGTTCTCTTCCAGCTAAACTACCTTTGGACTCAAAACATGAGATGGATCTGGCATGTACTTTCTCAGCATCGAAGCATGAAAAACATTGTGTACCTGAAATAAACTCGGAGGTAAAGCCACTCGGTAAGCAACTAATCCAACTTTCAACAGAATTTCATATGGTCCAATGAACCATGGACTCAGCTTTCCTTTCTTACCAAATCTAATCACACTTTTCCATGGAGAAACCTTGGAAAACATGATCTTCTACCTCGAAAGATAGATCCTTCCTCTGGTTATCTATATAACTCTTCTACCTGCTCTGAGCTGTTATCATGTGTTTCTGAATCAACTGAACTTTTTCTGCCATCTCTTCTACCAATTATGGTCCAATCAGCTTCCTTTCACCCACTTCATCCCAAAATGCTGGAGTTCGACACCGCTTCCCATATAATGCCTCAAATGGTGTCATCTCTATACTGAAATGAAAACTGTTATTAGAAGAAAACTCAACCAAAGATAAATGTTGGTCCCCATATCCCTGATAATCCATCGAACAAGCTCGTAGCATATCCCATAAGGTCTGAATTGTTCGTTATGACTGCCCATCTGATTGCAGATGAAAAGTTGTACTAAAATATAATTCAGTACCCAATGACTTCTGAAGGCCTTTCCAAAAGTTAGAAGTAAACTTGGGATCATGGTCAGATACAATGGAGCGTGGAACACCATGTAACATGACTATCTCTTTAAGATACAAATAGGAAAGTTGATCTAGGGAAAAAATATCTTTTATAATAAGGAAATGAGCAGACTTGGTCAAGCGATCAATAATAACACAGATTGCGTTATTACCTCGAGGGGTCTTCGGCAATCCCACAACGAAGTTCATGGATATATTCTCCCATTTCTACACTAGAACTTGTAAAAGCTGAAGAAACCCATTTTTTAACTTCCGATCTTCTTTAACATGTTGACAAGTCAAACACTTCACAGTAAAATCAGCAATATATCTTTTCATTCCATCCCACCAGTAATACTCCTGCAGATCTCTATATATCTTAGTACTGCCAGGATGAACTGAAAATGGAGAACTTTGAGCTTCACATAACAACTCTCTCATCAACTGTGAATCACAAGGCACACACAATCTCTTCCCTAATCTCAAAACGCAATCATTATCAATGTTGAATTCAGGAAACTTACCTTTTGGAACCAGCTCTACCTTTTTCTGCAACTCACTATCTTTCTTCTGTGCTTTCTTGATTCTGTCTGATAGAGATGATCTCACTGATACCTGAAACAAAACATAATAACTTCCTGCTCCAACAACTTCTATGCCAAAGTTCATCAAATATTTAACCAACGGATCACGTTCCAAACACAACATTGTTAATGAAGAATTAATTTTTAGACTCAAATCATCGGCCACTTTATTTGCTTTTCCCGGATGTTAATGAATTGTACAATCATAATCCTTGATTAATTATAGCCATCTAATTTTTCTCATGATCAATTCATTCAGATTGAATATATAATTTAAATTTCTATGATCAGTATATATTTCACACTTTACTCCATACAAATGATGCCTCCAAATTTTTAAAGTGGAAACAACAACAGCTAATTTCAAATCATTTATAGGGTAATTTACCTCTTGAGTTTTTCACAGTCGTGAAGCATAAGCAATTACCTAATCATTCTGCATTAGGAAACAATTGTGTCCTTTCAATGAAGCATCACTGTAGATAACAAACTCACCATTCCTAGAAGGTAGTGCCAAAACTGGAGCATTCACCAATCTTCTTTTCAATTTCTGAAAACAATCATCACATTCATTTGTCCAGATAAACTTAACACCCTTCCGAGTTAGCTTAGTCATTGGACTAGATAACCGTGAAAAATTTCTAACAAACCTTCGGTAATATCCTGCCAATCCAAGGAAGCTACGAATCTTAGTTACATTTGTGGGTCTTGGCAATTATTCAACAACCTTTGTTTTTGAAAGATCAACAGTTATCCCATCTTTAGAAGCAATATGACCAAGGAATGAAAGTTGTTGCAACCAAAACTCACACTTTCTGAATTTCCCATACAATTTCTTTTCTTTTAAGGTTTTCAAAATAACCCATAAATGTCGTTCATTATCCTCTATACTTTTAGAAAACAACAAAATATCATCAATGAAAACCACCACAAACTTATCCATGAACTCATGGAAAATTATATTAATTAAGTCCATGAATACAATAGGTGAATTGGTTAGCCCAAAAGGCATTTTTACAAATTCATAATGGCCATATCTTGTACGAAACACAGTCTTCGGAACATCTGATTCCTTTACCTTCAACTGATGTTACCCCGATCTTAATTCAATCTTTGAAAAATACTGTGCTCCCTAGATCTGATCAAACAAATCATCGATACGAGGCAAAGGATATTTGTTCTTAACAGTGATGTTATTCAAGGCTCTATAATCAATGAAAAGTCTCATAAAACCATCTTTCTTTTTAACAAATAAAATAAGAGAACACCATGGTGACGTGGTAGGTCGAATGAAACCATTATCTAATAAATCTTGCAATGGCTTATTCAACTCTAAAAGTTCAATTTGAGCCATTAGATAAGAGGTTTTGAAATTGGCTTAGCATAAGGAACTAAGTCAATAGTAAACTCAACTTCCCGATCTAGTATTATTCCAGGCAACTCATCAGAAAAAACATCAGGATACTCATATACCACTAGCACATCATTAAGCTGAACAGTTCCTTTATTTTCAACGATGTGTGCAAGGTAACATTCATTTCCATATTTTACAAGTTTCTCGGCCACTTGATATGTTATCAATAGAAAGGGTTCAATCATGTACACCAACTGAAAGTATTTCTGAAAAGAAAATTCATTAGCTCTACAGTCAATCTTAGATTGGTAAATAGAGAGCCAATCCATACAAAGGATAACATCAAACTCTAATAGAGGTAGAAAAATAAGGTTTTCAAGTAGGTTCTTTCCACAGATAAGGATAGAAAGATTCTTATAAATTCTTTTTGCCTCAAAATTTCCCCCAGGTGTTTTTACCAAAACATAAAGAGTCATTTCTTGAGATGGTATTCCCATTTTACTAGAAAAGTTTTCAGAGATGAAAGAATGTGTAGACCCCGAATCAAAAAACACACTGGCATAATATTTAAAAAAACAAACTACCTGATACAACTTCATTTAATGGCCCGACATCTGCTAAAGTAGTTGCAAATTATTTCACCACCCTTTTCTGCTTGTAGTCTAACTGCTTCCCATCACCCGAGCTCTTTTTCGGACACTCGTTTGCATAGTTACCCATCTCATTGCACTTAAAACATTTCAGTAACTGTAAATAAAATTTGGACTTACCATCACCTTTATCTTTTTCAGTGCAATCACGAGCCTTATGTCCCATCTTACCACATCAGTAGCACTTTCCAAAATTCAGAAGACATTCCCCAGCATGCCTTTTTCCACATTTATCACAAACTGGAAACTTAGTTTTCTTACCATCAAACATTTTTGAAGAAATCTTCCCTTTCTCCTACCACCTCGGTCTCTTATTCTGTTGGTTTTTATAGAACACTTGATCATCAGCAAAATCCATTTCCACCTTCTCAGCTCATCAAACAAGATTTTCATATCTTTTATACTCACGAGAAGCTAATGCCCTTCGATATTTTGGCTTTAATCCTGAGTAAAAACGATTGATTTTACTATCAAGATCTCGGATAAAATTTGGAGCCCACCTTGACAATCGAGTGAACCTTTCTTCATACGTAGACACTGAGTCTCCCTCTTGCCTCAATACCAAGAATTGATTTTCCATCCT
Organism: Viscum album; assembly: GCA_963277665.1. Lineage (NCBI taxonomy): Eukaryota > Viridiplantae > Streptophyta > Magnoliopsida > Santalales > Viscaceae > Viscum > Viscum album. Next base: position 473,645,303 of record OY728132.1, read on the forward strand.
AAGTCGAACAGCCTTAGGAAAATACTTCTCATGAAACATACCTTTGAATTCATCCAAGTCAAGAGCATCAATCTCATCAGCATCCCTGATATTTTTAACCATCGACCACCAGCGATCTGCTTCACCCTCCAAACGGTAAATAGAAAGACTATCCTTTTTATTTTCTGAACACCCCATGACATCGCAACTCTTCTCTAGTGCTTTAATCCACCCTTCAGCTAGCACAGGGTTAGATGATCCTCTGAATGATTGGGGGTGTTGCCTCATTAAATGTTCCACCACTGACATTTTCCTCTGCGGTTGATCTAGCTGATCTCGTGCATGGATACTACCTCCATTTATCGCTTGAGTCAACTGCGCCATTACTACAACAAACTGTTCAGTTCCAATTCCGACCAAATCAGGATGCTGATTCGGACGGTTATTTCCTTCTATATACCTTCCTAGCACTACTTCCATGTTTCCTCTGCGGAAATCCATTCTGAAAAAACATGTCTTAGATGAAGAAACATGGTAATCATCAAATGCTATATCATTTCAAAAAATATATTTTTCGATAATCATTTAATATAATTCTAACTCTTAATCTTATCTAAACTGACCTCTGATACCAAATATAAGGCCCCGACCTTAATCATTACATAATCTTGAGTTATTACAAGATTACACCTTGAGTATCTTTTCAGGTTTAGAGTTTTAGAGAATTAGATCATAAAACATGCATTACATTCCACATTTAAACAAATTGGTTACATAAAAGATAGTATTCATTTTTCTCATCAATGGAAACATATTTAAAATAAAACATGGATTCTTTCTTGACACTTCCTTGACACTATCATCATATCACGTACCTTTCCCTTGACCTGTGAAAAACATTTCAAAAACTTGGGATGAGCCTAAAAAGCTCAGTAAGGGATATAATAATATGGAAAGGAATCATGGGTACATAAATACATAAGAATGAAATCATACATTACCCATAAAACATAACCACTTTAACATACCTCATCAAATCATTAATAAAACATAGAAATCATAAGACATAAAGGTAACTTGAGGCATTCATAACATTTTTACGTAGGGAGTAACCCTATCAGTTACGTTTGGAATACCCATCACATTATATTACCTAAATATATTCAGAGAAACCTTAATTTTTCACTCCTTCGCATTACCCAATGCATTGGAGAGCTATATTGGGCACACCCGCCCTTAGTGTATCACAAAACCACCCGTCTTCATAATAATTCCCAAGAACCTCAACATTATCGTATCACATAAAACATGCATGAAGGAAAAATAACATTTCCACCTTTCAATCACAAGACATCAATACAACACCTTGATATAAAAACACTTTGAAAACCATTTTCAATAACAAAATAAAAGAAAAGTAAAACATGGTATTTATTTTTCTTTTAAAAAAAGTATGGCTTGTAGAGGAAGCCAAAACTCAAATAATGGTCACGGCGGCAGAGAAGTCGTTGTCACCACATACGTATGACAAAAACAATCCCTTTTGTCATTTATTAAACGTTTCGTATAAAAAGGATTCCTTTTAAATAAACGTATAAGTCAAAGGGGTATATACACTGTATAAAAGAAGGTTGTGTATAAAACAAAATATGCCTCAATGAAAGGAGATTGAGACGAAGTCCCATACCTCGGGTCCGACTTGAATCGATCGTTATTTAATCTCGTGAATAATAAACTTGAGTTAATTTCTACTTATTTAAGATCCTTTCTCATGTTCATTATTCCTTTTATATCACTTATTTCCATGTCATGAACACTAAAAAATTATTTAATTTAATAACGGTCGTTTTAACGATCATTGGTACTTGAGTTAAAAATAAACCCTTTACAATTACAAGTTCTTCATGTATCCATTATATCCAGAATAGTATTCATGATGTAGATATCTTATATATCATATATATCCAGTAAATTCATGAATTTATAATATTATATAACATTTAAAGGTAAGAAATGAAATGCACCGTTAATGGAGACGGTAAGCCGTACGTACGCATGAACGCTAATTTCATTTCTATTTCATATTTTATAGAATAGAATCATAATTATATAAAGGTATATTATAATTCCAGTGTAATATCATATATAATATCATAACTTCATAATTTATACATCCCACATATGGTATTAACGAATCATATCACTTTGAGGGGGCGGTAGTCCGCACTTCCTTAAATGAAGATATCGCGTTTACCCATAATGTAAACCATAAAGGTATGACCAAAATGAAAAATATAGAAGATTATGGAAAACATAAAAACATTATATATCATATATAAATATAGTGTCATTTTAATGTCCCCCTTTGATGGTGTTAAAAGAATGTTGAACAATAATCATTTCGGGAGGCTGAAATTCCCCATCCACGAAAACAGTATGTTTTTTAACCATTATATTTAGGTGTGTGTAAGTGTATCTCTAATTATTCTTATAACAACATACTAGTATATTGGAGATACTGTATTTTTTATTAATTAAATGAATAAAACGAGTTTAGTGGGTTGGAGAAGTAAAATAAAACAAAAGGACTCAAATGAAGACATTACATAAAAATCGGGTAACTCCCTTTGGTTTGAGCTCAAAGGCTTACTTGGGAAGAATTCAGCCCAATTTTAGGCCTCAAGGAGTAATAGAGTGAAGTGGAGAGAAAAAATGGTTAGGGGTTGGCCGAGCCAAAGGCTTTGGAAGTGTGGGTAAGGAGGTAAAGGTGGAGGCCTTTTGTAAGAGGAGAGGAGGGGCACTCTTGGAAAGTAAAGAAATGTTACTTTATTTTAAAATGAGTTTCGTATTAAAATGGTCCAAAATTGAAATAATTAAAGGGTAAGGTGATAATGGTTCTAAATATACCCATCCAATAGTTTTTGTACATGTGTAGGTCATAGATTTTACATTATCTTTTCATTTTATTTAAATCCTTTATTAATGAGGTAATCGCTGCGTCATCATGATGTCATAAATAATTTAATTTATTTAAAGTTTAAAAATTATAACAAAAATACTATGATGTAGGAAATCGTTTTATCTTTCCAATGAATATTTATAATCCAAAAACTTGACTTGTATAAACCCATGTAAAAATTGTATTAGTAAAATAACTCATGTTTGGTCATTTTTACTTTAAAATTAAATAAAAAGTTATTGATGTCATTTCCCAACCAATGTGGCCCCATGGGGTCCCCAAGTTGACCCATGTATTGTATTGGTCGTCCATGACACATCCAATAAGGGTAATACACGTGTCTAGATATTTTCATTTTATTATAATATCATTTTTTCCTTAAACTACACTAATTACCTCTAATCGCGATTAAAAACATAAAAGTTACTATTCACCAAAAAAATTATTTTAATCTCATTGAACCTCATTTTACATCTTAATGAAAACCATGTATGTCAGATTTTTTAAATTCAAAACATAGAAGTGACAAAGTATCATTTAAATGAAAAATCAGTTTCTTTAACTACCACTTAGTGGTTTCACTATTCATAAAAAATTGAAGTTTTTCAGAAAAATACCAAAACATTAACCTAAGATATATTTGATATTCCGAATTCAAAAATGATGTCAATTTTACATAATTCAAATCATATAAGTTACATTTATTAATTTAATAATTAATTCCCGCTGTCAAGACAAATAGCGTGTTTTTATGAAACAATAAGTATCAAAAGATTGACACCAATTTATGTCCAATTTAAAAGTGAAATTGATTTCAATGAACACCATTGGATTAAATGGTAAAAATATATTCTAATTTCACTTAAAAACCAATTCAAAAGATAATATATTCATATAAATAAATTATATTAAAAATAGGTTTTGAATTAAAATACATCATTTTCACTATTCATTAAAAAATGATCTTTATCGGAAAAATACCAAAAATTCACAAAAAGTAAATTTATATGTCCTATTCATAAAGAATAAGTTTAATTTTACATACATAGCTTATAAAATTGTGAAAAGATAGATTTAAAAAATGGTTTTCCATAAAAAGGCAGTGAAACAATATTTTAAAAATATTATTGTATTCCATGCTTAAGATTCGATTTATTCTCATTTTAAGCCTCTAAAAAACTATCTAATTTACTAATATACATAGATAAAAATATCTATTATTCATTAATTACTTGGGATATTACATACCTAGTGTGAGATGAGTGAGTACTAATGTGTTTTCTTCATGATTGATATGGATTACATGAAAACATAGGTATATTTAGGGGCATATAAATATGTAGAGTTGTCTATTGATATATTACCATGTAGAATATACTTGGTGGATTTTATGAGACCTTGAGGGTCCTGGGGTCCCTACTGAGTATCGTTATACTCACCCCTACATGGGGTATTCCCACACCATGTTGTGTTGGATGCAGATGATAGACAACGCTAAATGAGTATGAGGGTACGAGGACTGGACGGTGCTCAGAGGTGGGCCATACAACATTTTGGTTCGTAGAGGATATAGGTGGATTTGGATTGCTGAGGATGAAATTTGCACCAACCCTTCATGTAGGAATTTATGTGAACATTCCAAGAGATTCTTTTCACCTACATGTTGTCTTTTACTTTCTAGTTTTCCGTGTACATTTCAGTTGGGCTTGTATTCCAACCCTTTTTTCATACTGTAATAATTCTATTTACTATTAACTTTACATGAGTTCATATCTTTATATGTGATTTGTTGTGTGTTTATAGGTTATAAATGCAATGACTTATGAGTTTTAAGGAATTGCGATTTTGATGCTTGTCGCCAGCCCCTGGCCTAAGGAAGGCTGGCCTGTGGTAGTCACGACACATGCCCTGGGGGATGGGTCGTGAAAAATTGGTATCAGAGGAGTCAGTTCTACCATAGAACATAAGACTCTAATCTATTTAATGGATATAGTGTTAAGTGTAGTCAGTGTGGTTATCAGTTTAGAAAATCCAGCATTGGTGAGGCGACCAGCGTATCCATATACCAGGACCTTATCTACTGATTTCTTACTCAGAGCTTGAAAAAAATGATTTCGTGTGTGTTTTAAAAAATAAATAAGCATAGATACAATATAAATATAATATATATCACTTGTTAATATGGTTACATATTAATGGACATCCTAAGAGGGGGTATGAGAAGATTGAACAATAATCCTTTCGGGAGGCAGTAGTTCGCCATCCACAGAAACATTATGGTCTTTATACATTAGGCAGAGGTGTGAGTATGTGTAGTTTGAATCCTTCTCATATAAAAAACATTTTTTATAAGTATACTGGTCTTTTTATAATAGAAAATAATAAAAATAGTTTAAGGGGTTAGAAAAGTAAAAAAAAGAAATGAACTTAAGAGAAAATGTTACCTTTAAATCGTGTAACTCTCTTTGGTTTAATCCAAATGAATTTCTTGAAGATCCTTCTGCCTAAGGTAAGGCTTATATTGAGATGGTATATTGAGTATGATATAACTTTATATGAAATGTTGGATAAAAATAATACATATACTGAATGAAGTATCTAGAAAAACTCAAAAAAAAGATGGGGAGGTGAATTCTATAAATTAAAAATTCATTTTGAACTTCTAATGTTGGTATGATTCAATTTTGTTGTTTTACAATGTTAAAAAAGGTAATTTACAAATCCTCTAGTTATACAAACATGAAAGATTCTAGAAATATGATTCCAAAAAGTGATTCTGGAAAAGGGAATCCAGAAATAAATCTTAAAAATTGTTTAGAAAGAAAATAATTCTACCTTGAAGTGTATAAAATCATACTAGATAAGTTTATACAAGTATAAGGGAGTACAAGATAGTAGTACATTCATCAAAAATCAAAATACAACAGAAAACATGCAACAAACAAGTTACAAGTAATATATCATTTAACCCAAAATGAATGGTATCCAACAACATTTGATATAGGTCCCTTGATTTATACTTTAATGAATGTCTATCTTAACCACACAAGGGTAATCCCTCAATATGAAGATCAAAGTCTATCTTGGGTTCCCAGAAATCCTTAAACTTCAAGGTAGTTGGAATTGTTGTCTTCCTCACTAGCAAAGCCCTCCACTTCAAGGTAGTCGACACCTCTATCTTTCTATCCCTGGAAGCCCTCCAATGTACTCAGTAACATTCGGAGTCACACAAAGTCAATATGAACAAGGAGTTTAGTATGCAAAAAGCATGAGAGTGTCTCTCTATAAATCACATAAACAATATGTAATATCAAGATTAATAGAACTGTATTGAGATCTTTCAAATGAGATACTATTTATAGGCACAACACCAACAATCGGCTCCCTCTTCCAACAGTCATATTTTTCCTTGAATTGCAGAGGGACCTATGCACGTGTCACTCAAACAACGTTTAGTTAGTAACTGAAATAATGAATTTTTTTTTAACAAAAACAAGTGTATGAATAAATATGGATACATAACAAAAATCAAATATTCGGTTTGTATGGAAATAAAAGTTCAGAGCCTAACCAAAAACATATTTGGTGTCCATAATACAAGGATAAGCAGACTCATTTTTCTAAGGAATTCAGAACCTGAACTTAATAGAATTCAAGACTCTGTATTTCAACGAGATTTGGAATCTAGACTCTCAAGAATTCAGATCCTAATGTTACAATGTTCGGAGTCAGAGTTCTTGAGAATTCAGAGTCAGAATGAAGATGAGTTTGGAGTCTAAATTTAGAGAATATCGGAGACATATCTCATAAATGTTCAGAGTCTGAATTTGGAGAACTCAGAGTTTGAACTCATAATAATTCAGAGTCTGAATTCATAGAACTCATAACCTGAATTCAGATAAAAAAAAGAATTCTCTTTACCTATGTACGATACGATTATGAGGTTTTAGATATGAAACCAAATTTTACATTTAGACTGAATAATGAACAATGAAACACATTGTAAGGATAAATTTCCTTGGGGATGGATGATTTTCCTTATAGAAGTAAAACACAGGATAAAATGATATTTTCTATAAGATAAGGTATTTGTGATTTTCAAAACAAGAATAAATGGTAAAGTCATAAGGAGAACTTAGTAACTTAACAAACTCCCCCAACATGATGGAATATAAATGTTATAAGGAAATCCATATTGAATCAATAATATCCCTCTTTTTGGAAAGCACAATCATCCATATGAAAAAGAATAAGAGGTCTTAGATAAAAATTTTCTAGACATTGAAAGTAAAACTTATCTCCCTTATCATATGGGAAAGGGTGAATATGACTAACTCCCAAATAGGTTTTGGAACACTAAGGATCATTTTCTAGATTTCCATAATGTGATTTTTCATAATCCTAAATACAAAAAAACTCGTAAATAAAACTCCCTCTTAGATAATCTCTCCCTTACATAGGGATATTTCTTATTTTCATATTATTTTGATTCATTTCTCCTCCTTTGGGATTTTTGAAAAGACAATGAGGGAATATAAATGAAATTATTTTACATGAAATATTGTTACAAAGAATCAAATCAAAAATTATCATCCAAAAATTTCATTTGATAAAAAGAATTTATAAAAGGAAAGAATACAAAAAAATATCAGATTGGTTCTATTTTCCTTCCTTCTCATTGGGTATCAATTTCTTCACTATGGTTTTTAGCTTTTTGAGTTCCTTATGGTCTTCTTCTTCCAGCATTAGGAGTTGATCCTGATCCTCTTCTTTATTCTATAACGCTTTGATATTTTCTTCCTGAGCCTTCAGAGCCTCTGCCTGTTCCTTCAACAACTCATCTTGATTAAATCGATTCTCCTCGATCTCCATCTGATGATCCCTTTACCTCTTCCATATTTGGGAAATAGAATATAACTTTACATTCTAATACATAACCTCTTGAATCTAAGCATTCTGATCGAGAGTTAGCTTTTCCTCAAATCTTGTCATGAGATCCTTGCTTTTACTATCTTCATTATAAAAATCTTCCTTAACTTCAAGTTGAAACTCATCAAGATATCTCATGTTTTAAACTACTTTTTTAAAAATAAATCCATTATATTACATGACCTTTTGTGGACATCATTATTGATAAGGAAATATTTGATGTCTGCCTCCGTCTTGACACACTTTTCCATCACCATGGACACTGAATCTGATTTTTGATTCATGCTGTGATGGAGAACATAACATATCGAGTAAATTCTTGTAAATATCCTAAGAGTTTCAACAAGCTTCTTCACTAATTTAATAAAGAAATCTTGTCCTATGGATGGTGATTCTAAATATGAGACTTTTCTTGGTGAAGTATCTTTCTCTATCTCAATAAGCTTTTTCTTCGATGATCCACCAACTTATTTTTTTCATTAAAACAACTTTGATAAGAGTATCCACAATCACCAGTTTCCCTTTATCAGTTCTCAGAATAGCTTCCTCATCCGGAGACTCTTGTTCACTGTCAGACAGCTGAAGAATTATATCTTCATCTATTTTCTCCTTTTGAGCTCATGCCTCAGCATCTTAAGGGTGAATGAAATGTTGATTATAAAATTTATCCTCATAGTGCTTATTAACTTATTTTTCATCCTATTCATCTCAAAAAGGATTATAAAGATTTGATGATCTTTCTTGAGAGTTCCAGATTGAAAATTTCATTGATTAACTTTACTTCTCATGAATGTCTTCAATTTTCTTTATGAGGTCTTCTATTTCAACAATGATTACATATTATTGCACTTCTTCCTTAGCTTCATTTTCTTCAACAATCTTTTATAGTACTTTTTCTGGAGTGAGAAATCTCTTCCCAGTGTCTCAGGTAAGGCCTCTACCAAGAATGATTTCAGTACATGGATATTATTATGTGCTTTCACAGTATCCCATATAAGGGATTTAACAATTTCAGCCTCCGACATTTTATTCTTTTTCTTCATTTCCTTAGCTTTCTTCTCAAGATCATCAGCTATCATTTCTTTCTAATCCTTTGTTTTCTGCAGGATCCAAGCCAAACTGTGTCTCTCCTACCTACATAATATTTATCTCTTTTCTCCACTTGTCTAAAACCTCATATGGATAGCCTTTTTGGTTTTTTGTATTTGGATGTGTGGATATGGTTTCTTTAGCCTTTGGGGTTTTACATTCAACTACTACTTCTTTCAACTTCCTCTTATTTACTTTTTTTGATGGTTCATGAACTTTTTGTTCCTTCAGAATTGCTTCAGACTCTTCCTATGGTAAGTTATAGAATTCTTTGGAATCTTTATAGAAAACAATATTCATTCTCTTCAATTTATCATCACATAATAACATGAATTTCCAATTCCTCAGCTTGGAACTCCATGGAATCTTGAAAGACACATGGAACCAAACAATTAGCTTAGAGACGATGATTGGATACCTGATTATCTATGTTTTCAAGTTCCCATTCTTAATATTCATAATCTTAATGATTATATGCATCATTAAGTTGATCTTCCTCAGATTCCCTAGAAAATATAAGATGTACATGTCACTCTTCTACAAGGTGTCCTTATCACCTTTTCTCGGAATGATAAAATCGTGCACCAATAATTCAAGGATCTGATTATTTATTTAGAGGTGCGAAATATTAAATGTATTGACATCAGGAAGTCCAAGACACTCCATAGATTTGACCACGACAAAACTTCCTTGTACATATGGCAATTTATGGGAACATAATTCAGATTTTCCTTTATAAGACAACCCCACCAAGCTAGCAACCTTTGAGTATAAAAGGGAAAAATATTTTCAATAGCTTTTGAATGAAAATTTACTCCTCTATTCGTCTTTGAAAAAGATCATAGTTTAATAAAATTCCACAAGAAAACAAGGATAAACTACATCTTGAGATCTTGGCATTGATATACAATAACATTCCCATCCATTCAACCAGATGTTCTTGGATATAATGGATTCGTACTTGGAAAAGAAATTCAGATGCACCAACCTCTCTCCGTAAATCTGCCACTCTGAAATCAACTTGACCGTTGAAATATTTTTAGAAGGAAATTTACTAGAAATTTTGATTTGAGAATGAGTTTAGAGTTTCAGAATGTGATTTTGAAATGGGGGTAGAGATTCGTCATGTATAGGATTGAAATCTGATGTGGGATCACCTTTGGGGAATCATTTATATAAACGTTTGAGGAGACGGTTGAATATCAAATGTCAATCCAACGATTGAGAAAACTTTTTATTAGATCGGACGGTTGAAATCATAGTTGCAAGGAAAACTTGATAGAATCTGATATTTTGAGTTTTTTAATTAAAACATTTGAATTTAAGGATAATGAAATCTAAATTTTTTTAAAAACAAATGAAATTACCAAAACGTAAATAATGATTATGAAAACATAAGAAATGAAACAAACTTTTTTAATTGCTAGGAAGAATATTCATATTAAGGAAAAAATTTCCATAAAGATCATTAGATTCTAAAAAAATATGATTATGAAATATTTTTATTAGAAAAATTCTGAGTATGAAAATCTTCATTACGAATATTTTGAGTATGAAAATATTCATTAGGAAAATTTTGAGTACGAAAATATTCATTTCAAAAATATTGTGAAAAATCTACAAAAATTTTAATTACAGCTGTTTTTTGAAAAAATGACTATGAGAAATGTTCATTACAATTTTTTTTTAAAATAGTGATTACAAAAAAAATTTATTACGAAAAAAACGTATTACGAAAAATTTTCATTACAAATTTTGTTTGAAAAAATAACAAGAAAATGTACTCCCCATATGAATTTTTTTATTAATGTAAAGATATTTATTTCAAAAAAAAGTTAATAAAGAAAATTACCATACTATTATCATTCTTAAATTCTATTTAATGCATTCAAATCTATCAGAGGATAAAGATTTTGTGAAAATATCAGCAAGTTCATCTTTCATTTTGATAAATTGAATAATGATATCCCATTTTTTTGTGTGATCCCTAAGAATGTGATGCCTTATTTAAAAGTGTTTTACACGAGAGTGATTTGCAGGGTTTTTACTAAGGGAAATTTCACTTCTATTATCACACATAATTTGTATTTTAATAAAACTCATACCATAGTCTAGGAGTGTTTGCAGCATCTACAACACAAGATTACAACAACTTCCAGCTGCTACATATTCAGCTTCAGTAGTGGAATGTGCTACTGAGTGTTGCTTCTTGCATTACCAATAAACTAATGAATATCCAATGAAATGAAAAGTTACAGATGTACATTTTATATCCATTATACATCCACCAAAGTCATCATCTGAAAAACTTTTTAGAATAAAATCATTTCTAGGAGTATAAAAGAGGTCTAAATCCATGGTTCACTTTATGTAGCGGAAAATTATTTTCACTACCCTAAAATGAGATTCCATAGTATTGGAATAATATCTTTCACATAAGAATAATGAAAAAATTAAGTTTGGATGACTAGTAGTCATGTAAAGTAAACTTCATATCATAACTCTAAAAGTTGTTTGATCTACTGGTTTCCAAACATCAATAAGATCAAGCATGTTTGAGGTACTTATGGGGGTACTTATACTATTAGTGTTTTAAAATCCATACTTTTTAAGATGATCATTAATATACTTATGTTTGGATATAGAGATTCCTTCTGATATTTGAGAAATTTGAAAACCAGTGAAAAATGGTAACTCAACCATCACACTCATTTCAATGTCATATTACATTAGATCCGCAAAAAATTCAGTAAAAAATTGGCGAGTTAAACCAAATATAATGTCATCAACATAAATTTGAACAATCTATACATTTTTATTATCTTTCATTATCAAAAGGGTTGGATCTTAATTTTCCATAACATATTTATTTTCATTCAAAAATCATGTAAGACTATCATACCAAGCTCTAGGGGCTTTCTTAAGTCCATACAATGATTTTGTAAGTCGAAATACATGTTCATGATGTTTTGTATCTTCAAAACGTGGAGGTTGTTCCACAAAAACATCCTCTTGAACATAACCTTTATTGAAGGCACATTTAACGTCCATATGAAAAAGTATGAAATTGATGAATGCTGTAAAGGCATGTAATATACAAATAGATTAATGTCTATCTACTGGAGCATAGGTTTCTTCATATTCTATTCCTTCTTGTTGATTATATCCTTTAGAAACCAATCTGGCATTATTTGTTACTATGATTCCATTTTCATCACACTTATTTATGAAGACCCATTTTACACCAATAACAGAAGTTTCCTTAGGTCTTTCAAAAATGGTCCATAATTTATTTATTTGAAATTTTTTAGTTCATCTTGTAATGATTTTATCCAATCATCATCACTTAAAGTTTCATCAGTGCTTTTTGGTTCTAATTGGGCCAAAAATTCTAGATGATCTACTTCATTCCTTATAAAACATCTAGTCCTTAGAGGTTGATTCACATCACCAATGATACTATCACTTTGATGATTCTTAATAAACACCTAATTTATGTTTTTTAAATCTTGTTCGTCAACATATATTAGGAAATATTCTGGGGTAAATGTTTCAGAATTATCTTATCAGAAATTTTCCTTTTCAGAAGGATCTTCTATCATGGGTTGATAATCAGTTTTTGAAAACACATCCGAATATGTAGGATGAGGTTGTTTAAAAAAAGGATCAGTTTCCTCAAATTTTACATGTAATGTTTCTTCAAAAGTACATGTTATCTTATTTAAAAGTTTATAATCCTTAGAAGTTTTGGAGTATCCTATGAAAATTCATTCATTAGATTTTGGTGAGAATTTTGTAAATTAACTTTTGTAATCAGAATGTATGCTTTTCAACCAAAAACCGTGATGTAGGAATGTCTAGGTTTTCTACCATTCCCAGACTCATAAGGAGATTCACTAAGAAAAGGTCTATTCATAACTCGATTTATAGTATAATAATCAGAACATACAGCTTCAACACAAAAATGTTTGGCTGCCGAATACACAGTAAACATGGTTCTTGTTATCTCTTGAAGAATTCTATTTCTTCTTTAACAACACCGTTTGGTTGAGGTGTTCTAGGTTCTGAGATGTTTTGAGTAATGTAATATCTAATACAAAATGTCTCAAAATCATAATTTTGAAATTCTCCTCCATGTTCACTATGAATAGTTTTCAAATGAATGATTTTGAGATTTTTAACTTGGGCTCTAAAACCTTTGAAATAAGAAAATGCTTCAGATTTAACTACAAGAAAATAGACCCACGTAAATCTAGTGTAATCATAAACTAAGACAAATACATTATACTTTCCTCCAATGCATCCAATTTGGGTTAGATAAAATATATATATATGCACTAAATATAATGCATCACTAGTTGAGACCTCATTGACTGATTGAAAACATGATTCACTTTTCTTTCAATATTGACAGGGATCCAGAACTTTTGAAAAATCAAATCGTAGCATTGGTATATCCTTAACTAATATTTTCATTGAAATTTTGCATAGGTTTATAAGTTTACAATGTCATAACCGTCAATACCACAACCAAGAATGATCTCTCATTGCACTATGGCAAGGTAATTCTTAGATCCTAAGGTCTTCTATGTTTAGTGTGTATACATTTTCTTGCCTATTGGCAAAAAGAATAAACTCTTCTTTGAAATTTTGTACATAGAAAATATAATTCCTAAAATTCAAAAGGTAACCTTCATGACATAATTGACTTATGCTAATGAGGATGTGCTTTTAACCGTTAACAAATAAAACATTTGAAATAAATGTTTTTCCAAGAAGAACGATGTTACATATACCAATAATTTCTGTCTTAGCATTATCTATAAATGTTACTTTCCATCCTTTCATTTTGATAATATATTCAAAGATGATATTGTTACTAGTCATATTCCAGGAACATCCAATATCCATGTACCAAATATTGTTGTTGGTACTTTCATTACATTCTAGAAAACAATACAATTATACTATCAGATAACAAAATTTCATAGATCCGGACATTTTAGAAACCAAAATTTTAGGCACCCAAATTATCATATAAAAATAGTCTTTATGAAATCTTAAAGACTGATTTTTGATTAAGGAAGAACATTCTTCCCAGTTTCCACCACACTGACACATGGTGCAGAATAGAGCACTCTGAGGAACAATATAATTTTTACTAATATTTTGTTTAGAATAAGTAAAACCAAATCCAGAATTATTCCTTATAGGTCATATTTGAGAATACATCTTATCAAAATTTTCCATACCCAAGTTAATGTTTGAAAATATCTTCCATAGTGAAAACATTTCAGACATTATTCTAATAACTATGTTATTTTCTTTAAAAACATTAGTTTTAGATCTACAGTTAGGATCAAAAACAATTTTCTTAAAAATTATGTTTTCTAGATCTTTAGAATGTTTATCCTTCTCAGAATTTACTTCCACGATATTTTTTGAAATATTTTCAAAATTAAGAGTTTTCATATCAAGATTTTTAGAATGATATGATATTTATCTAGTAAGTATAGAAATCATAGAATTTTCCTTATCTTTATTTTGGATGACTTTATAATTTTCATTATCAAGAAGCTTAGAAAACCCAGAAACTTCTTCATAGGTATGTAAAGTATTATCCTCATTAGAAAAAGATTCTTCATCCAAATATTCACAATAATTACTATAATTATAATAGTCATTTAATGAAACATTGGTCATTGATTTAGAATTGTGTACCTTAGACATCATACAATGATTTTTAATATGTAATCTGGCTATTAGGACAAGATTCTACTTTCCAAAAAATTCGTAATATGATGATTCATTTAACTGTCTCCACCACTACCACTCTAGGTGTCATTATCATTCAAGAAATTATTAATGTTATATTTGTATTACTTCTTTCTGTTTCCCTTAGAATTTTTTTCAATTCATTCTGTTTGTTTATTCCTAAGATAACCAAGCCTTATATGTCCAGCTCTCATGCACTCATAACATTTTACTTCTGAATATTTCATGTCATTCATTTCCTTCTTCTTATATCTGGTTTGAATGTTCATCTAACCAACAGTCTTGTTCATCTTTCGAGAAAGATTTTCCAACTCATTTTCTGATGATTCACTCCCTATATATTCTGATTGAAAAACAATCTTCTTATCTTTGGATCTTGTAACTCTCTCAGGAGTCTTGGCATTCATATCCAAATTTAAATTTTTTATTATTAAGCCATTTTTAGGAGAAATGGTGAAACCGATGTTCACAACCAATCACCACTACATGATAAAAGAACTCACAAAATTATTAAACAACAATATAAGATTAATTGACTCAGCTATTCTAAAATTTCCCAATGCAAACATACTAACCAAGGTATCTGGATCCTCTCTGATAAGCTCATAAAATTGAGTGATCATCCGTTCCATTGTGTGAATGAATTCCTCTAAGGTGATTTTACTTTGATTAAAGCCCCGGGCCATGATTCGATCTTGTTTATATAACCACACTTCTTTCTCCTCATCGGCATCCACTAGCAGCCTTCGTTCATAAATCCTTTTAAGCTCCTCCACTGATACATTAGGTCGTACCTCTTCTTTAAGCATTTCTACCATGTAGTGCAGGATATGTTTCAAAAATTCCCCATCTTTTTCACATTCCCCCTTTTTTAGAGTTGTATTTTCTGTATTTCAACCCTTTTTGGCCGACCTAGTCTCCATTGGTTTTGGCAAGTGGGAGTAATTTTTGTGTCCCTTTGGATTTCCCCCGAACCACAATACATTCTCCTGGGTCTCTACTTCCTTTTTTTAAATTTCTTACTTCTAATTGTTTGAGGACCTTTCCCTTTAAAGTGTTCCATGGTATCCGGTGAATGTTTTCTAAATCTGTCATCATCTGAAGAATCTTCCTATTGAGCAGATGTTGGTTCATCATCTTCTAAACCATCAAAACAATTCCCCATTGTTATCTCCATGGGTTCTTTGGGGGGGCCTCTACTTACCTAGAGAAACCCCCTTACCTGCCTTCTTCTTTGGACTAATATCCATCCCCACGGGACCATCCTTTTTGGCACCGAGGGTGTTTGGGTCTAAGGGCCCCAGGACACTCACATCATCTTTCCTCCCTTGTCCGCCAAGAGGTTCTATTGCAACCCCCATGAGATTTCCTTTTACATTTTTAGATCCAACAATATTCTCATATCCACAACCCATGAACTGTAAATCCTTGTTAGAATCCTCCCAGCCTCGAACATGAGAGTCATCAGGATCTTGAACATAACTCCCTATCAAGCTCACCACCCCTTCCACGATTGAGTTGGGTGTAACAGGTATATCCTCCTTAACATCTGTTATGGTACCCTCTTTTTCCTCTCTTTTCATACTCAAATCATGATTTAAACCGGAAAAAACATCAATAACCCATGGGTATGCCCCCTTATTCTCCACCTTCTTTTCTTCAATTAAATAAGTCATAGGACACCACTAATGGAGCTAAGTCTCCCTTGACTCAGCTACTAGTTCCTCTTCTTCCATCGCAATAGGAACAGTCCCACCCAAACAAGTACTAACCCATACCTGATGCTTCACAACAGGATCGACCTGTACCTCAACTCCCTCATTAGTACTGATCATAGTTTGCCTCACCTGTATCCCATGACAGAATCCAGAAACTAAATTTCCAAGCATAAAACATCCCAAGCAAAATTTTGTCCAAAATTCAAACACCACCATCTGCTTCCATCTAAACTCTTCTCCTAAGGATATCCATAGCCATTCCATTGGGGGGAACTGAGACATCAACCTCAACACAAAAGTGACGTAAGATCAGATGAAAAACTGTTACCGTGCGATAATCCGAACATAAAAATCGTCCAACCATATTACCTAGCATACAAATAATAGAGGGATTTTGGAAATGGAGTGGATGATTAGGAAAGATTAACCACACCATTGATGAAGGCGGATCCCAGTTCTTGATGAACTCAGTATACCATTGAAGGAGATGAATGTCGCGTCCATTGAAGACACGAGGGGCGCTGGACCAGGCGGCGACCAGGTCGTCCTCCATTGAGAAGCATATCATCAACTGATATCGATCGAGAGGACCCACCACCACGCGATCTTGAAGACCCCAGGAACCGAAGACACATCTATCAAACACATCCACCAATGGATGACGACCCCGAAAACGGGCCACCAGTGTCCATCTTTGAATGTGTGTCGCTGTATTGAACTCTTTTGAAGAAAGCATGAGCTAGGGTGAGCACTTTTGAAGGTCGGGAACCTTAGGGAAAAGAGGGATCGAAGGGAATGGGGGAAGAAATGATGGGTTCATGAAAGGGGTGAATGTCAGAACCCTCATAGAATAAGGGAGGATGTTCCCCTCTCCCCCACTGGGGAGGAGGGGGCCGGAGCTACGACCATTTCCGCTAGGGCTCCTCCGAAGGTGCGGGCTCCGCAAAACCCTCCATCTGGATTTCATATGATATGAAGTTGTAGTAAAAGAAACAAAACCATTCCCACTCTTCTTGTTAAGCTTTTCAGCATCTCTCTTCATTCTAGGCTCATGATTTAGAAGAGTTCCAAAATGTTAAATATGTGAAATATGATTAACCGTTCTGCTCTCATCAATAGCAGTCCACTAGGATTTCTACTCATTAGGCCTGATGTCTATGATCTTATCAACAAGAGCCTCATCATCTAATACATTCACTCCCATATATTTTAAACTATTAACAATAGTCATGAATCTTTGTTGCCACTTACGTATGTGTTCTACATAAGGAAAGAAGATACCATGATATCCAGCTCTGAGCATATCTCTTCTAGTTTCAATCAATTTTGAAGTCCCAAAGAATGTGTCTTTAAGTTTCTTCCATATAAAATTTTCTTCTTCACAAGAAGAAATTTGTATATATATTTTTATAGTCATGGAATAATTAAACCTATTTCATACCTTATAATTCAGTTGATATTCATTCTTTTCTTGATTTGTAATAGCACTAACTTCTTCGTTAGGGATTTTATAACCTCCAGTAAGCATAATGAAATTATCCACTCCAATATTGATAATAAATTTCTTCATGTAGTCTCTACAATATTCGTAATCATTTACATCAAAAATAGGTGGTCTTTTTTGATTTATATTGTATATAGAACCAACCTTGATTCCTGCCATCATTAAGGAAAACTATTTCCACAAAAACATTGTTAGTAGTAAATGTTTGGATATAATAATAATATTCATCAGCAAGGAAAAATATAAAAGAAGAGTATCTCTAAGAAAACATGAACTTGAACATTATACGTCTGAAAATATGATTCCAAAAATAATATCAAGATGAATTCTCTTCAGAATCTAATTGGGAGATAAATTCAGATTAAATCAATCAACTGATACCAATTTTTGAGATGGTATGTAGAGTATGATATACTCTAATACCAAATGTATGATCGAAATAATAATGATACTGAATGAAGTTACTAGAAAAGATCAAAGTACAAGAGTGGGTGAAATGTATACATTAAAAATTCATTGAGAACTTTTAAAGTTGGTATGATTCTTTTCTATTGGTTAACAAGTTTAATCTAGGTAATTCACAAAACCCCTAGTTCTAAAGACTTGATAGATTCTGGAAATATGATTTTGGAAACGTGATTCCCAAAATGTGAATCCGGAAATGAAATTTAACAAAAGTTTACAAAGATAAAGATTCTACCTTAATGTATAAAAAATATTACTGGATAAGAGTATACATGTATAAGGAAGTATAATATAGTTATACTTTCCTCAGCAATCAGAATACATTGGAAAACATGAAACAAACAAGTAACAAGTAGTATGACTTTTAACACAAAAAGAAGGCTATCGAACAACCTTGGATAAAGGTCAATTGATTTATACTTTAAAGAAATTATATCTCACCCATACCAATGTAAGCCCTCAATACAATGATCAGAGTCTGTTTTGATAACCCCCCAATCCCTCAACTTCAATATAGTTGGAACATCTATCTTCCTCAGTAACAAATCCCTCAAATTCAAGGTAGTAGGCACCTCTGTCTTTCTATCCCTAGAAGCCCTCAAATGTACTTAGTAACATTCAGAGTCACACGATGAATATATGAATAAGGTGCTCTGTATGCACAACGTATGAGATTATCTCACTAGAAATCACTTCAAAAACATATACTCTCTAGAGTCATAGAATTGTATTGAGCTCTTTCAAATGAGCTCCTATTTACAGTCACAACAACAAAAGTCGACTCCCTCCTACAACAATCATATTTTTCATTGAATTGCAATGGGACCTGTACATGTGTCACCCAAACAACTGTTAGTTAGTAACTGAATATAGGACATAGTTTTATAACAAAAACAAGTTTGAGAAAAAATATGGTCATATAAGCGAAATCAAATATTCAGAATGTAAGAAAATAAAAGTTCTAAGTCTAACCAAAAACATATTCAGTGTCCATAATACAAGGATATTCAGATTCTGTTTTCTAAGGAATTCAGAACCTGATCTCAATAGAATTTTGGAGTCTGTATTTAATGGAAATTAAGAATCTTGGCTCACAAGAATTCGTAGCCTAAACATACAAAGTTTGGAGTCATAGTTCATGAGAATTCGGAGTCAGAACTAAGAAGAGTTCGGAATTTGAATTCAGATAATCTCGGAGTCAGAACTCATAGAATTTAGGTGTCTAAATTCAGAGAACATAGAGTGAGAACTCATAAGAGTTGGGAGTCTGAATTCAGAGAAATAAGAACCTGAATTCAGATCCTGAAAATAGAATGATATTTTTCTAAGTATTATACGATACCTTTGTTTTAGATATGAAACCGAATTTTACATTTAAACATAATAATTAACAATGAAAATGATGGTAAGGATAAATTTTCATGGGGAATGAAAATTTTCTGTAGAGATAAAAAACAAGAGGTAAAATGAGATTTCCCTTGAGATAATGTTTTTGGGATTTTCAAAATAAAAATGAATGGTAAATTCATAAGGAGACCTTTATAACTTAACAATCTCCCCAAAACATGAAGGAATGGAAAATTCATAAGGACAACCTTATTGACTCAATCATTATTTGGTGTATGATATGTATTTTAAGAGCTTATTTGGGAAGAGGATATACGTGACAAGGGGATTAAGTGGTGTGATTAATGAGTTAGAAGAGATGGATTTTTATAAGGTATTTAAGAGATCTTTAGGAAAATTTGCAAATATTATTTTATTATATAGTGATTTTCTATTTCTAAAGGTCCAAAACTTGTAAAAGTCAAATTTATGATGACCATTGTTCGAAGTAAAATCATCCTATAATATTTGGGCAGTTTTTGGATATTGTTTAAATTTTCTTATCTTATTTATTTAAATCATTCATTAATGCGGTAAACACTACATCATTATGGTGTCATAAATTATATTATTTATTTGATGTCTTAAAATTATTAAAAATTACCATGATCTAGAAAATAATTTTATATATCAAATAAATATTTATAGTCAAAGAGATAGTATAAATAACCCCTATATGAAATGATTTACTAAAAGTTATATGTTTATGTCATTTTTGTCATTGCTTTAAATTAATTTACAAAAAGTGTCATTATCACTCTTAAGTGGCTCCATGGGGTCCCAATATCGACCCAAAAATTCCCATGGTCAGAATTGTATCAGCCAATAGGATTGTGACACATGTTAGGGTAATTTAATATTATCATAATTTTATTTTTACTATAAATTACACTTTATTACATTAATTGTGGTAAATAAAAGTCAAACGTTACTCTTCACCAAAAATTATTTTCATATAATTAAACCAAATTAAACATACTAATAAAAACAATTTATGTAGGATCTTAAAAATTCAATTCATAGAATCCGTAATGATTCATTTAAATGAAGTAGTCAGTTTATTAACTACTACATAATGTTTTCTCTATTCATTAGAAATTTAATTTTTTTTTAAAAAAATACAAAAAATTCAGACTAAGATGTATCTGATATTATGACATAAATAAAGATATATATTTTACCAAATTAATAACATATAATTTACATTAATTAATATAAGTTAAATTCCTATTGTTAAAACAAAAATCATGTTTTTATGAAATAATAACTGTCAAAAGATTAACACTTATTTATGTCCAATTTGAATGTGAAATTATTTGCAATGACAAACATTGTATTAAAAGGTTAAAATATAATCTATTTTCACTTTAAAACTAATTAAAAAGTTAATCTATCAATATAAATAAATTATATTAAAAAGCAATTCTGAATTAAAATACAAAATTTTTCATAATTCATTTAGAAATGAATTTTATAAACAAAATCATGAAAAAATCCCCCAAATTAAATTCCAATGTCCTAATACCAAATAAGAATTTTATTTTTTCAAATAGAATATATAAAAGTGGGAAAAAATAAATTTAAATAAGGATCACCAATAAAGGTGGTAAGTCGAATCTTTAATGAACATTGGAGTATTTATGCTTAAAATCAAATTTATTCACATTTTAAGCTTCTATCTTTTATTGGATAAATGTAAAAACATATATAAAAAATATATACTCATATTACTGTTTTTTCAATTCATTCTCTCCAGTACAAGTACTATGCATTAACTACTATTTAAAATAAAAATAATAATATATTATTTTCTGTAAAACATAACGTTTTGTGCAGCATAAGATTTCAAAAAAAAATAGTTGTTCTGTATCAGGTACACAATTGAACTTAATATCCCATTTAAAGTATAATTAATATTCAATTCATAGATATTATTGAATATTAAAATGTATTCTTCTTTATTTACTTGGGATGTTACATATACACCATTAAAAATGTTTTAAAAGCATTTAAAATATATCTAAAAACATCCCAAAAATATTTACCAACTATTAAAAAATGGTATGTATATATAATAGTATATAATTAACTCAAAATAGGGGTATCGTTTAATTGATTAATAACAATACCACTACCTGAAGCATCGGTATATTATTAACACAGGCAGGATTTTTAATCATCCTTATGAGATGAATGCATAATATTGGGGCAGAAAAAAGATGGGTGAATCATATTAGATCATAGGATATGTTATTATTTTACTCTAGGTAGTGGAATGAGAGTGTCTAGAATTTTATTCCCAAATTAAGTACATAGGGAACCGCACTGTGCGTTATAACCATTAGGGAATGTTGGTTAGTGATTCGGGTGAGTTATCCTCACCCACATTATGTGGATACTAGGATAGGTATTTACAGGGTAGTATTATGTGTGGGTTGTGTGTTATTGTATGACTATTATAAATTAGAAATGGGATTGTATTTTCTTAGCTCATAGTTTGGGAAATATGATAGGACACAAAGTAAGGTGTATAGACTATGATATTACCAAGGGGATAAACATGGGAGTTTTGTTCTTATATTAACTAATAGACAGGGTTAACTGTAGGAGTTTGTGCTGGTTATAGCATATTATGAATTCAACGAAGGGTATTTGTTGTGCATTGATAGGATAAATTCTAAAAATTTTATTGGGTTCCGGCAAGTGGCCAATCATTGATATATATGAGATATGCACCTTTATTGAGAAATTTTAGTTACCCTAGTATTGATATATGAGGTATTATAAGTCATTAACTATTCCCCTCGATATGAATTTTATTTTATGGTGTGATATCAAATTCCAAGAATATGATATGTGAGATATGGTTCTCAGAGGGGAAAGGGTATTCCCCTCGGTACCCGATGTCATGATACATTATTCAATGTGGTGATTTTCTGTTCACAAGTTTAAAAAAATTAAATAATAGATGATTACAAGAAGGAAGAGATTTTTTTAGTACCTAATGAAATGATACATTATTCCAAATAAGTATATGGAATTCCACTAGGGACGTGATGATATTATATATGAGTTCAAAGGGGGAGTTGGTAAACCTTAGGGTACCTGATGATATGATATAGGATTCTAGGTGGTAATAAAGGATTCCCCCTATTTTCACAATAACTTGCTATGTGATTCAAGGGAAGGTAGCATAAAACAATAAGATTTTGAGAAATATTTTTTAATTTAAATTCATCTTTTCAATATTCTGCATTTCACCCAACATTTAATATGGATTGTGTTATATTAAAAAAATATTTTTGATTTAATTTCATGCAATACCATGTTTATATTTCCATACAAATAAACATTGATTATCAAATAAAAAAATAATAAAAAATTGGGCTTCTATTTCGCACAATGTTAATTTTCATTGATAGCTGGTGTTATAGGAAACATCAAATTTTACCGAACATTAATATAATATTAATATTGTTATCAAAATATAATTATAGTTACCACCATGAAATAAGAATGGATGTAAAGAACAATATTACAATAATTATGATAATATTATTTAGTCATGTATATAAATGGAATCCTTTGATTATGATTTTGATAAAAATCCACGTAAGAATATTAAAAAAAATAAACAAATTCATTTTCCATGAATTTTTTTTTGTCTATGCGCAAACAAAATTTTTACTCAATCAATTTTAAAAAATATTTCACAATTTTTCTTTAAGAAATTTAAATTGTATATATTAAAAAATTATTTTACAATCATCCAATATATTTTTAGTTTCATGACAAGAATAAAATAATTTTTATGAATAAAATTATATATTTTTCTAGAAATTAATTTTACCACCATTTTATGGTTCAGCTATTTAAAATAAAATTTTTGACAGTTCCATAATTTTTATTTAAAAATATAAACTTCATTTATAATATGGAATATAAAAATTTAAATTTGGTTAATTTGCTATATTTTTATGAGATGTTTCATATTCTTTAATAGTAAAAAAACATTGAATTTTAATTAAAATCAATTTTTTCATGTAATTTATTTGTGTTGTTAATTTATATTATAAATTGATTGAAATGAATATTAAGGTCTATTTTTTAACTATAAATACAATTTTTATTATTTTAATCAATTATATAATAAAATTGTATGTAAAACTTATCAATATTTAACATGTCTTCACTTTAATAACACTTTATTTCATCTTTTATGTGGAATTTCTTTTAAATTAATTTCCAAAAATTATGTGTTTTTAATTAGAAGAAATATATTAAATATATTGGTTGATAATAATTTATAATGTTTAATAACTTCAATATATTTTTTTACGAAAAATATTGGTGAATATGTTTAACATCAATTACAATGATTAAGGTAAAAATGAGTTTGGTTTGTGGTTAAAATTTATCATAAGGGAAAAAATAACCTAGATAAAAGTCCAAAATACATAGTATAGAAAGATATAGACAATATCCTCCTTTTTGTTTATAATTAATCATTATTGGATTCACATAATTTAATGTATACCACTCAATAGTGTTTAACGTTTTATATTTACAAGAATGCCTCTCCCCCTCCACAATAAAAAGGCATTAACACCCATCACTTCATTATAGTTCAAAAGACATTTTAAACATCCAAAAACGACCCAATAATAATCTAAATTCAATCCTATTATCCCTGAAGCCGTACATTGGACATAAATTAATTTACATTAGTCATTTGGTGAATACCAAAATTAATTACCCAAAGAAGATGTAACATCCTTCTACAAGAGATTTAAATTTATTTATTTCAGCACCCCTTAAATAATTAATATATTAATTTTGTATAATATACTCATAATAATAAATATTCTGATTTGTTTTTATGTTAATGGTTTTAACTAAACCCAAATATACTTACATAAAATAGGATACACAAATATGGTTGTTGTGTACGATAGACTACTTCCTCACAACACAATGTTGTTTGTTATTCAATAACGACTATTCAATTTTGAGATTATTAATATAAATGAAATTTTAGATCATATATAAGATGATTATTATGAATTTATGTTAATGGAATTATTATATAATACTAACATCCATACATTAAATTTTGGGAGAATATGATAATATTGAATGTAGATGTATAGATTACCGCACCCACAAAGTGATATAACTCATTCACCCTTTTCATGGAATGAATTATAGATGGGTTTAGTAAAAATGTTTGATATATATGAAATAATAATTATAAATTTGTAATATATATATATATATATATTATTCATCCATTATATCAATATGAACATAATATATAAACAACAGTATTGTGTATGTACGACCTACTGTTTTCATGAACAGTGTATTCAATTTTATAATTAAATATTTGATATATTATGATAAGTATTTATATAATCAATATATATGATATTAGAATCCATTTTTTTAAATTTAGGAAATAATTAAATCATGTTCTATTTAATAAGATCAAGAATAAAAAAGAAAACCATATACAAAAAACAAAGTGGTTACTACTCAAAACAAATCATTAACATGAATATATTAATAAAAGGGTAATATAAAGTCATATTAAAATACAATATGATATTATATATAATAATATTGTAATTTTATACGTAAATATTATACTTATATATTTTAAATTGGAAGTTTTTTCCTTTACCAAGTTAGTAGACACTTATGGTAAGTGTTCTAGTCTTACTTTTATTTTTGTGAGACTTGTGTCATATTCAACACTCATTTAATTTTAGATGGGTATATACTAAAAATGAATGTGATATATTGTATTAACCATAAATTTATGGATATTTAATTATCCCATTGATGATCTATCATTCAAGGGGTTTATAGTTTCAATGTTACTAATTCGGTAAGGTAATTTTGTCTTAATTTTTTTTATTTGAGGCACATGTTATATTATTAACCTATATTATATTATAATGATTATATAAATTAAATGGACATTTTATCTAATAATATACTAATTTTAATTATATTTTATAATTCAATTAATTTTATTCTATCATGGGGATTATAGTTCAAATTTACCAATATGGTGGAAATTCTTTACTATCCAGTTTCATTGTTTATCAAGATTTTTATGAATACTCTTACATTGTTGAAATATTACGATCTATATATCAGGATATCTAAAAAAATTAGTCAAATAATTTTATTCATAATATCTTAATTTTATGGATACATTTTCCCCCTTTTCCTTATTTATTATTATTATAAAAATGTTTTTAGTAAAATTTAACTTCATTTATCTATTCAGTCAGAAATCTATTTTTCATCAAAAGTATTTTTTCCATAAAAGTTTTCCCAAAATTTTATTACATTATAATATGAGTTGAGGGATATTTTTAAACATATATAACCTTTTTCAAATGGTTTTAAAACAAATCTTCATGTTGTTTTCTAATTAAGGAAATTTTCTAAAACATTAATGTTGAATAGGGAATTTTAAACATTTATGCATTTACCCATCGTTATGAATTTAATTTTAATGAAGAATCCTTTTAATGTTTACATGGTTTTTTTAAAGTAGTTCATTTCTTAATATTAT
This sequence comes from Viscum album, assembly GCA_963277665.1. Taxonomy (NCBI): domain Eukaryota; kingdom Viridiplantae; phylum Streptophyta; class Magnoliopsida; order Santalales; family Viscaceae; genus Viscum; species Viscum album. The sequence goes on from OY728132.1 coordinate 473,671,696, forward strand.
ATAAATTTATTCGTCTAGATGTATTTTTTAAATAAATTTATTTTTAAAATGATTCCATAATTTTTTTATAATTTTGAAATGCATTCTCAATGAAATTGGATCTCATAATGTATTGATTATTAATTTATAATATTTTAAATATTTTCAATGTAAAAGTTTCTAAAAAAAATTCATGAAATTTTTTATGTTATCAAATAAAATTCAATGATATTGTTTTTCGAAATGAATTCATGTTTCCATTATATGTTTTCAAAAATATTTTAAAATAAATGTTTTTGAAAATACATACAGTACTCCCTTATAAATATTCAATGATTTTTTCAATTAAATTGTTATAAAACATTTTCATGCATCCATTAAATGTTCTAAAACATATTTTCAAATTATTTTTTTTAAAAAAATTCCATATTAATCTATAAATATTCATATTTATTTTCAAAAAAATATTTCAAAAAAATTTTCAAGATACCTGTATAGGTTTTATGATTCATTTTCGATGAAATTTTTTTTATCAACTAGTTTTATGTTATAAAAAGATATTTTTTAAGAAAGGTTATTTCCCATGAGAAATTATCCAATTGATACTTCAAAATACATATCTATCTAATATAAAAACCTATGATATTGTTTATTATTCTTCATGGTTGAGATCCAAGGGCACCATTATGATTCTTTTTTTATGGAACAATCATAAATTGTCGTTTTTTTATCAAATCCATTTCTATTACATGGGTTATTCTATGATAAAAAACTTATGAAACCAACTTCATTTAATTGTTTATTCTATTATCAAATTAATATAAAAACTACCTATTTTCAATATTTTATTATATGTAGAAATGATTAGGATAACTAATCATTTTATGGTTTACTAAATGATGTTTATGAAACTCATCCCTTATTAAGGGCCATGATAATATTAATGTTTTATTATAATGTGGAACACATATATATGACATCATTATATGATGGGTGGTACCAATATATACCTCTAATGAATTGGAAAAATATATATATATCTCTCCTGAGATACTCATGGTTGTAATGGGAAGTGTACTCAATTTAGTAAAGGACAATGTCAACTACGATTGTATTGGGAGTCAACCTTCACTAATAAGATGGTTTTGGAGATGAATTATTTTTTACTAAGATGGTATTGAGAGTGAAAAATGGCTACTAAGAGGGTTTATGGTGTGATCCTTGAATACTAAAATAATTTACAGAGTGAAACCATTCTACTATAAAGAAATGGATGAAACTAGAGATGGTAGTGTGTCTCTCCTAGTTTGTGTAGCCCCCATGAAGTTCCATTATAGGGATTTCTAATAAATATTAACTTAAAGGGACTTACTCCATATATATATGCATAAGACACAAATTTTATGAATTATTATTATGTTTAGATCTCAGGGATTATGGTCTTTATTCACTTATGATTAATGTCTTATGAACTACCAATTGTTATGTCGCGATTTGTGTATATGATATTTGATATGTAGGGTGTTATATTCAGATGTTATTATAATTTTCAACTAAATTTTCTATAATAATTATTCTTACGTATCTCCTTGATCAACATTAATGAGTATATGAGAATAACCCATTCTTAGGTTTCCATTCTCTAGGTTATGAAAAATTGTTTCAATTAGGTGTACTAAAGGGAAGATCATTATATTATATGACAAATATATTTCTCAAAATTATAAGAGTGCGTTCTATGATTCCAAGGACACTAAAATTTTAATATCCTCATGCATAACTATAATGATGTTCTAATTATTCTTCTAAAATTATGTAATATCCATTTATGTTATGCATGGATCACAATATTTGGTATCAAAGGAAATCATTACTAATCCATTGGATAATTGGATGAGGAATCATTAGTGGCATCACAATAGATATTTTTATGGATATTTTTAGGAAATATATTGTATAATTCTAATATTTCATATATTTAATATAAGGTTTCATAGTGTGTACATAAGATAATATATTTTTCATGATTATGATGTTTCATGCTTCAAAACGTGTTTTTCACACAATGATTTCTAGATTAAGTCAATGTTGGTAACAAAAATGAATTGGATTAATGATGAATGTGACTAATGGTTTTATAAGGATCATCTAAATGGGATGATGCCACAAGTAATGTATGTCATGATTATTCTTAATAATCTATATATATATATATATGATTATCAACATGGAATTTAGTGAAATTCCGAAGACATAGAATAACAAGAATGTGGGAATATATGAAAATTAATGTGTTAATGAACATAGAGAAAACAAGACTCTTCTTCTTACATGTCGAGATGGTGGGAAGAAATCCTCAATGGAATATCTCAAATTGAAAGGATGGTGTTATATATGTGAAAAAGGGTCATAGATTGACAAATTGTTGAATAGAACAATGTATTATCTATGGAGACCATTGGAATTACCCAATCTAATTCCCTAAAACAAGAGTTTACTTCTATGAAATGGACAGACATATTCAATTAAAATCATTAAAGTGGATAAATTGATGTTTTTATGAATTTGGATTAAATAATTATAAATTTTTAATTATGTATGGATTTTTTAATTTATGTTTTTTGTTAACGATTTGAAAGAAAATTTTGAATATTATAGATGGACTATATACATTATTTAATATCATGGTGATGTTCATCGAAACACATGATTATTGAAAAAACAATTAATATGTTCCTGATGTTGAGGTAATGACATTAGAATAATGATATGTAGGATATGAATAAGTAAATTGGAGGAATCAATTTACATTTCAACATATTATGAATTTGTTGAAAACTTGGTTTATGATATCATGGATGGAATTTAAAACATTTTTGGATTTATGGAATATATCCATTAAATATTGGAATAAATAAACATGCATTTTTTCAATAAGGATTTATGGTAATTTATGTTATTACATGTTTGAATAGATTACATGATGAAGGTATTTAATGTTTTTGAATGCGAAGAATCAGAGTTACTTTATGATATGTAGGGGATCTATTTAATGTCAATTTTTATAAAATAAGTTACTTTATCTATAATGTTTTTACTTCTATATATCATAATTTTTTCTGGTAACCATTTATGGAATAGTTTATGTTAAAATAAAATGATATTTTAGAGATTTACCTATTATGTCACCCAATAATGATTTATGCATTTTGGATGACTAGTGATAATATTTTTAATTTTGATAAAGATAGATAAAATGGCCATTAATTCTATTTATGGATCTCATTATCTTTAATTCTTCTAGAATAAAAAATACACCATCATCTCGAGTAATAAGAGATAAATTATAAATTGATGAATGCACAACAAAGGGTGAGGCTTTTCTAAAATCATGTAAATATATCTTCTCAAGAAAAATATTCATCTTTAGAAAAATATGGTCTTAAAATAATTTGTTTCCATTATAATCACTTTTGACGATATCAATGACATTTTTAAAGCCACTTTGAGTTATGGATTTGTGATCCTTATCTTTTTTCATACCATGTTCTCTATCATTCTACATCATGACATGATAGTTGGATTTCTCTTCCATGACAATGTTTTCACTTTCCATATATGTTCTCATATGTGTTAACATTGTTAGTAGACACTTTTTATAATTGTTATGTTTGTAACATATTATTTTGAAAATATGTTTTATTATTTGTTTTTTTGATGTGGGATTTTATGAATAGAAATTTCAGGTATTAAAACATTGATAAACCATCTAAATTTCAGGGTAGAAAATTATTTATAGGGAGGTAGAATGTATCAAAATAATATTTTATGTATTTTTTTTTTGAAAATAAATATAATAATTTAAATATAAAATATTTCACACAACACATAATTTTTCTTTTGTTATATGAAATAACTTTATTGGAATCCATTTCAAACTACAGATACATAATCCTACACGACAGATAACTCATAGATTTGTTAGCGGTATATGAAAAACTATATTTGGATTCTACTATAAACAATGATGATTTTATTTCAATAGCTAGTGTTACACCCATGTTCGACTTTAACTAAAATAAATATTATATTAATATTTTTATAAAAATATTATAATATTTACCACCTATCCATTTGAATGTATGTTACATATATGGTGGAATAAATTGTGAAAAAATGAATAACACATGTTTAAAAAATAAATCTTTTGGACACCAATTATTTATAAATTACATTAATAACTCTCTAAAAATACATAAATTCTTTTTTACGAAAATTATTTTTCATTGTACACCAAAAATAGTATCTCAATAATTTTTTTAAAAAATTGATTACTTTTTTTTAATAAAATTAATTTATGATATTTAAAACTATATCTCTTATCCTCATCCATTATACATTAATGTTATAAGAACCTAATAAATATAATTTTATTAATAGAAATATGTATTTTTCTAACCAGTAATTTTTTATTCGTTTAATGCCACACTTATTTTCAATATAATATTTGATAGTTGATTTTTTTAAAATACAATCATAATTTTTTAAATCTTAATATAAAAATTTACTTCATGTCAATATTAATATTATTGTAAGAAGTTTCATTTTTTGTTGAATAGTGAAAACACTGAATTTTAATTGTAAACTTATTTTTAATCAAATTTATAAAAAAAGTTATATTTTATATTGATTTTATTTTCTATTATATTAATATCAATTCATGATATATTAATTCATAAAATTAAATTTACATAAATTTAACAATTAAATGAGATATAAAAATAATACACAATTTTGTACACATCCACATTAAAACCCCTTTCATTCACTACATCTACATGATTATTTTTAAATTAATTTCATCCATTTATGAGTTTGGTAATTTAAAAAATTGTTTACATATTTTTATTCATAAAAATTTATAATTTATAAAAATATAGACTTAATTTTAGACCAAAAATATTAGTAAATGTAAATAATATTAATTAGATAGTTTAAGAAAAAATGAGATTACTTAGTGGTTATAATTTATCTTATGATGGTAAATAACATAAAAACATGTAAAAAATTCTTTGGATGGACTTATTTTGACTATTTAATCCATTTGAAAAAGATACCTTTCTCCAATGGATAGGATGTAAGAGATACCTCTTGATAGTGTTTACAATTTTATATTTACTATAATTTCACTCCTCCTTCAATATAGTAGGGGACACCCCCATCACTTTATCACACCTCTCATGCAATTTGTATCACTCAATATTGGAATAATAAGATACTGAATTCAATCTTCTTATTCTCGAATCCTCAATTTAGGAATATCGGAAACCAAGTTAGTCATTTCGTGTAAACCAAAATGAATTACTCAAATAATAGGTAAACTAATTCCACAAGCACTTTTGATTTATTTATTTTCACCATGTCAATTATTAACATATCATGATTATATAATTTCCTCTATATCATTAATATAATTATTTTATTTTATTTTATTGTTTCCACATATAGTCACACACACTCCCATACAATGGGATACTAGATCATCATTTGTGTGAACGGAGCCCTACTACCTCCAAACTGATGCCTTTAGTTCTCCAATTACAACCTTTACAGATGATCATAATGATGCAATTACTATATTAATATGATATACATTTTATTTATCACTTATTTATTTGTATATAATTATTATGACATATAAATTCCTAATTTCAATTTTGTGGGAATATAATAACTTCATTTGTGGATGTGTGTAGTACAACTTCCTCAAAGTGATATGATTCATTAACACAATAGATGAAATAAATTACGGATGGTTTTAGTAAACATATATGATATAAATGATTTAATAATTATAATTTAATGATAATATATATTTATATACTTATGCATAAATTTAATTTAATTTAATTTTTTTAATAATATAACAAAACAGAAACAACCATCACGCGTACCTATGTCTTACAGTCTCTAGGAATGGAATATTCGATTTCATATTTATATAATGAATATGTTATTATAAAATTTATATAATGAAAAAATATGATATTTAAACCATGTATTATATTCTTCAAATAATTAAATAATTATCTATGTAAGAGTATACATAATAAAATGGTAAACCATATACAAAAATACAATGTTGTTATTTCTATAAATGTAACATTAATATGAAATTATTAATAAATTGGTAATATAAAGTAACAATAAAGAAAATAATGTAAAATATATATTAATTTATTTCTTTGTTAGAATCATTGTAAAATTATTTTTATTATAAAATATTTATGAATGATAATGATTAAAGTTTTGACTTATGGTAAGGGTTTTCGATTCTCACTTTTATTTATGTGAGACATATGCTATATTCACCACTATATTTTATTATTGGTCTATATACATCTGATAAATGTATTCTATGATTATTATCTCTAAATTAAAAGGTATTTTCATCCCTTTTATGATTTATTTTCATGGGGTTTAGAATTTGAAACACACCGAATTAGTAAGGTAATTCTGTCTCAATTTCATTTCATTGGGACACGTTTTCTGTTATGTACATATATTCTTTTATAAAATGTACATACTAAACATTGAAATAATTTTTCATGAATATAATTCTTATTATAATATTTTAATATTAAATTAATTTTATCCCCTCATTGTTATTATTATTCAATGTTAACAAAGTGGTAACAATTTATTTTTATAATCTCATTATTTAATGAGATTGTTTATGATAATGCTTGTATTGATGAAATATTATGATACATCAATACATATATATCTAAAATTATCTTAACATATTATTATTCATTATATCTTCATATAATGATATAATGTTCGACTATTTGGTACTTAATATAATTAAGTAAATGATTTAATGAACATCCTTCTTTAGTTCTCTCTTCTGTTGGAAATAAATGTTTCTTCAAAAAAATTTTTTTTTTATAAAATATTTCTCAAAAATGTTATACTTTTAACCAATTATTTATTACGAAAATTTACCCAATTTTTACCCTTTTAATAAACATTTAGAAGGTAATATTCCAATTGTTTTATGATCCAGTTGATGTTAATATCATTTTATACTGTGAAATGAATGTTTAGAATGTATGGATTTACCAACCATCATGACTTCCATTTCATTAAGGTTACCATTTAATCTTTATAAGTACATTTATAATGAATTTTTTCCTAATATTCCCTAGATTCACTATTTTAAAATTGAACTGCGAAGAAAAATGTTGTAATTTTTATTCTATATTTGTTTATATGATTTTAAATTATTCCCAAAAAAATGGTTTCAAATTGAAATCATGATTTCATTATATATTTTCCATTTTTTAAGAAATTTATTATTAAAATGTTTTAATAATTCATTATAAATTATAAAATTAATATCTAATAAAAAGTTTTTATTTTTTTCAAGATTACATTATATGTTTTCAATGATATTTGAATTGAAATGGTTATAATTTTTTTATACTTCTTGTATAATTTTGGGAGATATTTTAGAATAATATATTATCAAAATACATTTATGCTTCTTTAATATGTTTAAAAATCATTTCCCATGAATTTTCTTTCGAAAAAATTGAAAATTTAATTATATGTTTTCAAGGTGATTTATAAATAAAGTGAATTTTATAAATGTTTTATGTTTTAATGACATGTTTTTAGAGAAATATTCTTTTTCATAATAAATTATACAAGTGATATTTAGAAATATTTATCTATATAACATGACATAATTTGATATATATTATTCAATAATGGGGATATGATCCATGGAAACCATTTTAATTATTTCATTTAATGGATTATATGTAAAATGAAATAATTGTTGAATCCATTTTTACCTCCTTGGGTTATACAACGATAGAACACTAGGGAAATCTGATTCATTTGAAAGGTTATTCCTTGATTATTTTATTAATAAACATGCCTCTTTTCTAAAGGTTATTATATTATGATATATTGGTGATACCCATAACATTTCATGGGTTATTATAGGATGTTCATGAAACCCACCACTTTTTATGGGATATGATATGATGGATGTTTTATTATATAGTGGAACAAAAAATTATGGTTTAGTTATATGATAATCAAGACAAATATCTCCCAAAAATTCATTAGGTAATGGTTTAAATCTCAAGTGATAGATAAATATTGGATGAGGAGTGAAATCAGATCATTAATTGAATTTGTTGGGTATGATGGTCGTGGGAGTGAACATTGACTACTAATATAGTCATGGGGGTGAACCTTAACTACTAATATGGTAATAGGACTGATCATTGACTACTTTTATGGTTTGGGGGATTAAATAAATTCCAGTACAAGAAAATGGAATCAATATGGAATGGTGGTGTGTTCTTCCCAATAGGTGTAGCCCTCATGATGTTCCTTGATAGCTTTTAGAAATAATCCTTGACTTATAATGAATGATCTTATATACTTACTTGTATGCCAAACATTTAATATCTTATTCTATATTTATGATTTATTAGAATATGTTATTTATTCTATTATGTTTAATGTCTTATTAAATATTAAGATTTATGTCTTGACTCATGTATATAGTCATTGATATACAGGGTATGATTCTAAAATGTTATTACCATGTTCTCAAACACTTATTATCATGATTATTTTTACATACCACCTTGTATAACCTTAATGAACATCTCATCTCAACCATTTATTATGTTTCCATTCCCCAAGAAATTATGCAAGGTTTTACGTAAGATTACTAATGGAAAATATCATTATGGAAGATGTACAAGATTAGTCACTAAATCAGGTGAATGTGTTCCATGATTCTAATTTCACTACATTATTTTTTCCCTCAAACATGTACATTTTTAATATTTTTTATATTAATAAAAATGTTGTAATATCCATATATGTTAATCCAAGTTATTTATAGTAGAGCCCACCCCATGTCAAATTATTAAATTTTTATGGATGATTCATTTTTTGGGTGATATTCACCTAAATAACCTTATGATGGCTGATTTTAGGTGGATGTTATTCCCCTGATAGGTAAAAATTATCCTCAAATTCAGTGGATATTATTTATAATAGGAATGTTCATAACAATGAGTCACATTAAATCTAGAGGATGAATAATATTTATTTTATTATGTTTAATTATTTAATTATTTTGTACAAATATAATAGTGTGCATACACTGTTATTCTGGTTATGCTATAAAAACATTTGGTGGTGGCATGCCTAGATTTACTCACGCCCTACTCAAGAACCCATTGTTTTTTGGATCCTTAGGTGACCCCATTGGTCATTGGTTCAGGTATGGTGGATGCCTACTGATTCATTATCAATATGGATATTATGGATGGAGTCACGTTATAATGTTCCTGGTTGGTGGTATAACCAATATATAATTTTATACCTTTATATATTTATATGTATATGTGATCAACAAGGGGTTATATTCCAATATCAATAAATTTAATTTTTTATAACATTATTTTTTTATTGGTTTTTGTGTACTCTAATTAATATTAAGGATGATATTTCATTCACTAAATTAGTTCTTTCAGTCTCATTTGTGGACATAATATTCCCATGGTAGCACCATCGACCCTTTTGGTAGTTGGAAGCCACTATCACACAATAATGATTATTTTGGGTAACATAAAAAAATATTTAGGAAATTGTTACGTGTTATTAATTTAGTATGAATTCACTAATTTCATGTGAAAATCCAAGTGGAACAAGAATAATTAGTTTTGAAATTTGGTGGGGATCAACAAATTATTTATTCATATTGACATAATATTATACAAATATGAATAAAATATTATTTCTATATAATTTACCTTTAAAAATATGTACATTTTTATGACTTTAAATTTATTAAGAAGAATATAATGCCATAAGATCGGTGTTTAATTTTGTTGATAATTTACGATAACATTAAATGGCTATCCATGAATTCATATGATAATGATAATAACGATTCCCAATTCGTTGAATAATCCATTTTTAAATATAAAATAATATAAAAATAATGTTCTAGTGTATGTTTCATGAAATATTGTTTATCTCTGTTCCTAAAAAAGAGATGAACATGTAAGATAACTATATTCAACAACACTTATTTTATAGATTTATCCATTCATGGAATTAGATGGTGGTAATATATTCCTCTATATATATGGACATATAATATTTGAAAATGGTTTATATTACTCACATTGATAATATACGGTGGTTTATAATTTAAATTCCTAATACATATACGAATTGGAGAAAACTATATGATGTTCTAGATGTTTAGAGTTAAAACACAACACCTATTAGGTTGTTTACCACAGTTTTCGTTCATTGTTAAATTTTCATATCTTTTTTACATTTAATAAATTAAAAATATGTGATTATTTATTCATATTGTGGTAATAGAACATGTTGGATAAGATATCATCTTTTGTTATCCACTTGTAAATAAATCCTGTTATATCTATTAATGTTATTCCTTTTCAATTTTATATCTTCATTTGGACACAAATTAAATTATAATGAAATTTTTTTATTATATATGAAATAAGTTTGATGTAATGTGTATCCTGATATTAGATTATTTTTATTGTTTTTTTGTGTTGTTAGAATATATAATTTAAACTAATTTATTTCAATAATTAATATTAACCCTCGTGAATTGTTTTTAAAAACTAATGCACATTAATGTTTATAAATTTAAATGATTTCTAATGTATATTTCAATCCCAAAATATCAATGTTATCAAATTCTGTATATTTATCAGTTCGGAAATCTATTTACTTATATAGGGTCCAATTCAAAAACATACCTCCCTATGAGGTCTATAAATATGTTGGGTAAATTATTATATTTTGATTTATGTTGAGAGTCTTGAGTCACAAATTATAATCTAGAAATTGATGAAATTTTCTGATAAACTATTATAGTTTGTAAGTTATATTAATATGATTGAATAATTTTTTATGGAATTAAAATAAATTTTAAACCAACATTGAAATTCATCCTTTTTAATCTCTTATAGACCATGAAAAACCATATCGATTAATCAATAATATTGTCCATACATTAATTTATAATCCCATTTATTTTGTATAATTTTTTGTATATGATTTAATCTGTGTGTAGAAAAATGTCATTTCATTGAATCCTTTAGGAAGTGGTTTAACATTGGGAAAATTGATAGGGATGAGTTTATTGTGATATATAAAAAGGATTTTAATAAAAAAAATTGTAATAATATTTTATCTATTAATTTATGGAGGAAAAAATATATAATGGAATATAATATATAAACAATAATAAAAAACACGAAAACATAGAGGTAAAAGTATTTTTTTGTTTTAATGTATATTATTTTATTAAATAATAAATAGATATTCGATAAGAGTTTAGGGTGATATCAATAAAGCGGTAACCATAATAAAATCATTAATAATTTTTAGATCATATACCATTAAATGTAATATAATGTGTAACATACTATTTATGAATTATGTTTTTCATATTTGAAACCTACACTTACCCTTATAATAACAAATTTAAATGTCCTCAGGATTAGAAATGATTGTTTTCAGTATTAGTTAATGAATGATAGTAAAAAAATCATAAAAAAATTATTCATGATAATGAGAACAGTAAACCATTACATAAACTGCATTAAGGGAAGATATAACCATTTCTAGGAAGGTTTGTACAAAATGTTCATGTATGTTAAGAGATAATAAAAAAAATGTAATTCACAAATATAAATTGGAAAAAAGTTATATATAAATCATTGTCAGAATAAATATAATATAAATTAAATGAAAGTCCATATATGTGTTAATACATTATCTTAAACTAGGTATATTATATTTCCAATGAGGGAAATGTTTAAGTTATTGTGACTGATTAAGGAAACATTTATGTATATTTTTGTCCAATAATTTTGTAAAAAGACACGATTAATTCTATAATGGGAGGTAATTGATCAAATTTATATTATTTTGTGTAATTTTTAGGATTAGTTATAAATTTGGAATATATTTATAAATGTAATGGTTTAATTATTATTTTTCCATAATCATACATAATTTGTGATAAATTTGTAATTTGATACTGTGTAGGTTAAGAGAAACAAATGAATCACAGGGAATGTGAAGACTTATTCAAGGATAATTGTACTGACCATAAACATTCAATTAAACTAACCATGACCATATTAGATGATAACCATGAATTTTTTATCCAACATTCCATAATCCCAGTCAATTATACCCTCCTAGATAGAATAATGAATCAAAAATTACCATTTCTACATGAACCAAAATTTATATAATAATCCTTTGACTATGACCCATAGTTCACAGTCAATCGAACTAAATTAACTACTATCTAAATAGATAGTCAAATGAGTGAAAATGGGTGTTCAACCTTTTATGATTATTTATTATTATTTTTTACATATATTTTCTCTTTAAATTGAAATTAAGACATGTGGTATGCAGGAATAAACCTAGAATGAATATTATATTAATCATATCAACTTCTTATAAAAATTAGGAAATAACACAAATAATAGGCCATATGGAACATGAGTTACGAAAAAGGGTTGAATATGGAGATTGCGGGTGATAAAGAACATGACCATGAATCATAACAAGAATGAAAATAATTTATAATGAATTTTCCTCCAATGTGGAAGAATCATAAGTAAAAAAACATTATGAGTGATCTTACTCATTATAGAAAATAAATTAAAAAATATAAATATACAATTGGATAATTAATTTAGATATTATACGACCTGAGAACCTGAACATATCATAGTTTTATACTATAATTTTCCTTTGTTGTTTGTTTATTTGTTATGTTTCCATAATATTATTATCCTTACATATGTATTTTGTCTTCAATTTTTAAGAGCCCTAACAATCATTAGGAACAAAAATGGAGGGAAGAATGTTTGAATCTATGTACATGATTTAATAAAAACACATTTTAATTTTTTATTTATAAAATATTAACTATTCGTAGAGGCATTGAGTGGTTGAAAATAGTTTCTACTTATTATATAAACTGATTTATAATTCCTTATTTTTTATATTCAAGGCCACCTATATTGGATTATATAATATACAATGGATTTGGGAGTATTAGAGTGTATTTGTAGATTATATTTACTATGTGGGTTGAGGTACATATTCATACTCATGAAAAGTATACATTACACAATCAAATGAGTTGGTTTAATGTGATTGATCTGAGTAATTTATAGAGTGAATTATACTATGAAATAATAATATTTTTCCATCAGGGAGGTATCTATTAGTAAATGTATGTTTATATTGGTAACTTTTTATCAATATAAATAAAATTGTCACAAAATTTTCAATATGTAACTTGTCACTAAAATATATACAAATATATATATAAGGATTCAATACTAATTTTAATAATAAAATACTATTATTGACTGTTTGTTCATATTTTTTGAATCAAATTGACAAAAAAAATTATATTTGTCAAAATATATCCAAGATTTAATATATATTAATATCTTAATATTGAATTAATATTATATTTTTTATTTTTAATAAAATAATAAACTATAGTTATTAATTAAAAATATGTAATATAACTATTGTTATTATTATACCGAAGACACTTCTCACGTATTTTCAAACATAAAGAAGAAAATCAACTTTAGAAATAAATAGATTTAGTAAAAAAATTAGTCAATGAAAATTAAAGATACATAATATTATAAAATGAACATAAAAAAATATAATCCAACTCAATGATCCACCAAAACCACACTTCTCACAACATCCATGAAAAATTCATCAAACGTCTCTATTGAGCATAACACTCGGAACCAATGTATTTACCACCATATTATAAGAAGAAATTCCTCAAAAATCCTCCCCAATATATTCTTAAAACAACTAATGAATTAAATAAATAAAAAAATAATAAATTAAAATAAAAAAGAACATTTCATATTAAAATGGCATTTAAAATATTATATGTACTATAAATAAGCTATGGTTAAGTTGTAAAATATCTAATAATAAGAATTATTCAATAGTCTACTTCAAAATGATTGTCTAATTTTAATCACTATGAATATATTATTAAATCCATATTATTCCAGTTAATCAAAGAATAACTTTTTATTGAACCACTGATAATATATAAGAAATTGATTGTCTATCAAGAATTGTAGATAATACTGAATCTGAGGAGTAATGTGGAAGATAATCATTTAGGAATCATAATGTAGATATATAAACTGTTTCACCATAATGTATTAGGTTTTTGTGAATAGTCTTCAATTAGGATTTTGGAAATGTAAAATTTATATAAAACCATATTCCCTCAGTGGTGAGAAATCCATGACCCTATGCAATATTGTATAATTATTTATAAATACCAAGTAAACATATCATTACACACATGAGAAATTAAAGGATTGATTAATAAATATGTTAAATTATAGATATTCTATTGAAATGATATTTTCATCAATAATAGATAATAAAACTATAAAATAATAAATTATCAGATAAGAGATTCATACATACATGTATGCATATTGAAATCAATATATTACTAATAATTTATCAAAATTTTGTGTTTTTTCATTCACTTGTGTTTTTTAAGAAACATGAAATAACTTTTATATTCTTTCTTTAACTAAAAAATTTTAATAGGAAGGAAAAAATATCTACCAATTAATTCTTATATTTTAATTTTAGAAATAATATATCATTAATATATGAATTTGAATTTATAATAATAAATATAAAAAAATATAATTCAATTATATCAGATCATTCTAGCTTGGATAAAAAAATCTCTTTTACATTATATGATAATTTTTTATATTTAATAAACATAATAATTTCAATCATATATATACATAATTTTATTTTTGAAAAATTTCATGAAAATAGTAAAAAAAATAGTCTGATAGAAAGAGAAAAACAGGAAAGGGAAAATAGTATGTAAAATAGTTATAGCATATACACTAGTCAAGGATAAAACATCTTTTTTCTTAAGTAGAATAGCGGTGGTTGATACCAAACATAAAAGATGTTACTATGAACATATTTTGTTCCACAATTTAATATTACATGATTAATATACATTAACATGGTCTAAAAAATGGTGGTCACCATTTATTTTGTTCCCATGTTTCACCATATAACCTCAAAATCTATGTTATATCCATCATTGTAATAGAAAAATATTACAATTTTTTATAGTAGAAATAGTTTCCCATTGGATCCCAAGTCATCATTTTTGAGCAAATTGATATTAATAACATGTACATGATGTGAGTGGCAGGAGAAATTAATGTAATTTGGGAAAATTCAAAGGGACACCTAATTAGAGGGATGATAACACATATGAGTTTATGGTGTTGATGTAATACATCAAAAAAGAATTGTATTTATGACGAAAAAATGTATATTTCACTCATATTCTCATCCAATGACCATAGATACTAATATCTGAAGAATCCTGTTATTTGTTTCCCACCTATAACAACCCCAACTTTTCCATGGAATAAACACGTTAATATCTAAAAGTCTTTTTCAAAAGATATGGAAGTGAAACTGGATTATTTTCATTGTAAAAAAAATAAATATAATATAACATTATAAAAAATTTTAATGTATATATTAAAGAATCTAGATTCTTCAACAAATCACATAAAAATGTTGTGATAAAAGAAACAAAAAAAATCATGCTTTATTATATCTTAAATATTTTAATGTTAATAAGACCCAAAAGGGAGAATAAATAAATTTTTCCTCATATATAATAGACCCAACATCACCTTGTATCCCAAATTTAGAGACCAATTATAGAAACAGACAGATGTTTTCAACTGCTATAGTTATTTTTGTGAGATTTAATGAATTTTAGAACTGCATACACAAATGTTATCGTCATAGCTGACGAATAATGTAATAACAAAATAATGGAAAAATATAT
Organism: Viscum album; assembly: GCA_963277665.1. Lineage (NCBI taxonomy): Eukaryota > Viridiplantae > Streptophyta > Magnoliopsida > Santalales > Viscaceae > Viscum > Viscum album. Next base: position 473,687,693 of record OY728132.1, read on the forward strand.
TTAAGAACCACATTAAATAGGTGATAGTAAGATTTCCCAACCAATTCCTAACGTTATTGGACCCTCAAATAAATTTATGAATATTAAATAATATTTGACAATAGTACATCCATAATCAATATTTAGCAATGTGAAAACCATTATGGTTATTGATTTAATTATGTATCCTATACTTGGTGATCTGAGAAAATCTAAAATTTATATTATACCTTCCAATTTGGATTCATTATCTAAAATAATGTTCAAGGGATCATAGAAAAAAGTTTCCTTTCTAATTAGAAATGTGTTATAACATTGTTAAGGGAACACAAATATTTTTTCAACAAATTACAATTATTTTAGGTGAGGCTAGATAAATATATTTATTTTATTTTTTTGAAAATGGAATGATGGATAAAATTAAATGAGATAATTATAAAAAAAGAAATTTTTTATTTCCAACTATCACAACATAACACTTTAGTTACCACCTAGAAAGAATAAGGCCAATCCCTCACAAGCCCAAGCCTGACACCAATATGATAATGGAACAAGACTCCCACTAAGAATGAAAAACTGAAATTGTAGTCATTTACTAATAAAAATATATTCATTCACACAACAATCTCCTTGAAAAGGGTTGTGGAATTTAAAATATAGTAACATCTAATATTTAAAATTTCGTGGAATAACATCCAGGAAAATATAATATAGTATGATGGTATAAACTAAAACGAAATGAGGATAACATAAACTTAACAAGAAATGATGTCCCAAAATGAGAAAAACTGAATGAAATGAAAACCAAGAGATATTGAATCCTAATCACTATGTTCTGACCACTATATATGCTCAATACAAAAACATGTACATAAGCTCTACCAAATTCGTAGCTGTTCATTTCACCATATTTATAACACATGATATGTGTTGGAAAATACCATAAAAGGTTGAGTATATACATACCCAATAGGATAACCCAAAAACTAAAGAGGGGTAAGTATAAATAAATGACAGAATTAGTCAACATAAGAATTAGTAACTGGGAATCAAAAACTAACATATATATATATTATCATCAAAAACACCAATGATAGATAATATAGATCTCTATATCATATCCTAAATGATGTTTATGAGTCATATAATATCTCCAATAGTACATCATAGATGCCCATAATATAATAAAAACATAGAAGAATCCTTGGGTAGGGGCCCACTCTTTGCTACTATTCTCCACACTTAGGGGATCTTTATCACTAATGTAGGAACCAAAACCCACACGGCCTCAATGATGATGGAGTACCACTCCATAGATAGGGTACCCACACTAGAAGAAGGGCATTATAATATATATCTATATGTATTGTTTGGTGAAACAAATCTATAGTGGGATTGGGGGGTACTAAAACCCCCCAGAACCATATTCCAATCTATGGTGCCCTGAGCTCGGTTGGTCAAATGGCCTCAAGCACATTTTAACAAATGATAGAGGTTTTGGAATAGTAGTTGCATCCTATGGAGATTCTATTGTGTGGAATATTCCATATTTTCAGAGTGTAACACATTAGAATAATATTTGAAATCAAAAGTATATGTAGATACAAAAACTAAAAGTATTGTGAATCCAGAAGATTGAATATATAATCAATTCCATAATTAATTTCATATAAAAATTATGATGATATATGTCCTATCTCTAAGAAATATCCAAAATGGGTATATAGATTGATTTTACAATTCATATATCAAAATAATAAAAAGAAAAAAATAAACTATCCAAGATAGAATCAATATCCATTTCCCATTCTTGTTATCCCCTAATCCCAATCATTGTACAATTACAAGCATATAATTTTGTGTCCATTCCCTAGTCCCTACATATATATGTACAATATATCTTGGTACCCAGTGGAATCCCTATCAATGTGTGAGATACAATCCTACATGTTCTCCATAATAGTTGTCTATAAAAAATCTAGATATAAAAAATAAGATCATGTAGAATAAAGGATATACGATGTATTGAATTATAGAAAGTATAGAGCCCAAGAGAAAAGTAAAAAATTAGGTTATATTATATATCAATTCAAGGATCCCGAAAAAATATGTTTTAAGATTATATAAAAAATATGTTTTAAAGAATAAAAGAATAAAAACCATGGTCTCACTATATACACAATATATCATATCAACCATAAATAGGTTGTATAGTCTATATCTAATAATAATAATGACCTAGTTGTACAATCAACAATGTGATTTCAAACACATCATTATCATATCCTTAAAATAATTAGACCCCTTGATGCTAGATCCAATGTACAGTGAAATGAGGAATCCATATTCACTCATAGGGGATCATCTCCATGGAAACTTGGTTACATTGGAAACATGTTCTAAGGATAATTTCAATTAATTATGACCACTGTGAGAATAATCAACATAAATCAATGGGGTAATATGGTCCAATAATTCCCAAAGAATCAAGACTGATTGAGTAATCTCATCCGTGGCATCCAATACAAATATTAATATCCAGTGAATAAAATCCATGGAATTTAAGGGAATCATTCATCCTTCATTTCATTTGTTAATTAAAAATCATTACAATTCCATGATATTATCTACTAATTTTGAAATTCATATTTAATTAAATTAAAAGAGTTTACCCACTCATATAACAATTCCATATAAAAAGTTTTATGAAATAATCTACATGAAAGTGAGAAAAAATCCATCTTATAACAATCAATTCAATTAAAATTAGTCCAATATAGAGTCATATAACCTATTAAGAACAACACCCACCCAATGGGTGGTATAGTAATGTGGAATTACAAAAACCACTCCACATGGGTGACAATTATTGGGGAAACAACAGCAAACACGTCTCATAGAACTAGTGGATTTTCTTAATAGGTTTCATTAAATTCAATTTATTTTTGGTTCCACATAGGATTCCATTGAGTGTGGAATAATGAAGTCAAGATCGATACAAAACCAAACACTTAAGAAAATTATATACCAAATAGAATGGGTTTATAGTAGATGTATCATATAATATAAGATTATCAATAAATACAATTCAAAATAAAAAAAATAATTATTTATGAACATGGAAATATGGAATATTATCCTACTCATAAATATCTTCATCGAACAGTAAATAAATGAAGAATGACCCAAATTAATTTTGTATGCACCAGCACATATACAATGGGATGAAAGATACTAAATTTTAAATAATGAGAAATAATTATCAGTATATTCAAAATTTTTTATTTCGATGGATCTATGACATTAAATGCTTTCAATGAAGAAGAATATATAAAGATATTTTAATATTTAAAATAATTAAATGGATAATGATAATTTTACACAATATATTTGTATAAAAATTTGTCCCTAAAAGCTCAAATATCATGTCTCACATTATTACATTAGAATGATTGAATGGAATCAAATTACAATTGATCAATTTTCTTAGTTGTTCTAGAAAATCATATTACATACATAGAACCCATTTTACATTGAAAAAAATTATACTGAACATAATAAAATGATATTCATTCTTGAAAATCACTCTAATAAAATATTTTCATTCATTAGAAAAATAAAAAAATAATTGTGATCTCAAAGGACCAATAAGAGTAAATTATAGTGAAATTTATCCTAAATTAATAATGAATAATCAATATCAAAATAATAAAATATTATCTAATAATTTAATATAAATAATAATGGGGTCATAAAACAATTCCATGGATATTCTATTAAATAATATAATCAAATGAAAAAAATAAAAATGATATAATTTTAAAGGATGACATTATGAACATTAAATATATATCCTCAATATTTTTAATAACATGATCTATCGTCAAGGTAGTTTATATCGATGGATAGAAAATCATGGAATTTTTTTCAAGATATATACATACAATAATTTAAATTTTTTTGAAACAAACATGAATTGGTTTTTTCCAGGTTATGTTGTCCCACTAGACTAATGATTCTTCAATGGTACATCATTAACCTGTCCCCAAATCATGTATTGTATGTCCAAAACATTCATCACATATTGAATAATAAATTTCAATCATAAAGTTATTTCCTTATAAGATATATGTTTTGATTAAAGGATATTAATTTATGAATATTCCCCTAATAAATCATATAACATTTAAAGTAGTATATGTGTGTAAAAAAATTTTATTTAGGAAATAAGTATTTCCATCATTTAAACTATGGATATTTTGAAGAAATTATTATGAAATGATTACTATAAATTTAATTACTCAAGGCGAATTTAATTAGTATGAAAAATTATTCAATGAAGTTAATATAAAAAATATTGTTGATAAAAATTAAAATAATCATTAAAGAGATAGTATTAGTATTTTGTTATTATATAATATTCCACTTGGGTGAAAAGTAAAATCAGGGTTTGTTTACTATTATATATGTAAATACCATTAAAATTTCATTCAAAACATTACTGAGGAAATTAATCTTTAACATTTAACGTATCCCATACCACTAAGAAACATTTTAAGAATTATACCCAAAACGGAATAATAGTAAATGAAACATAAAATATAATTATAATATTTTTATTGATTATATAACATGTCATTGTATCAGAATAAATACCTTATAAATTTTTATAGGTGTATAACATAGAAAAACATCGCAAAAAAGCCAAATTGTAAAAAAATCCATTACCCCTTTGCTAAAATTGAAACCATAAACACCAAGAATTAGGGATACATAAATTTATATATAATTATAAAAAATTTATAAGTAATTAATATAAATGACATTCCTAGGTAGTATATATTCCACTGAATAAAAATTAGTTGTTAATATGAGATTTATCACACAGAATTAAAAGTTAGAAGAGAAAAGTATTTATGTTACACTTATTTTTGGAGGCACTATATTTATCAATATTTATAATGGATTTATGAATGTTATTAACTCATAAAATAACGGTAATAATATTTATAATAACAAATGTTAAGTTATAGTTATATATTATTACTTATTTTGTAATAATCATTCACTATTTTCATTGTTTCAGGTGTTAATTGCCATGTAATTTGAGTGTGTTTTAACTTGTTCTTTTTGTTTATATTATATAGATGATGATTTAATAATCTATAAATTGTAAACCATTATTTAAATAATATTTATATATATATTCATTATATATTTATTTATATTAATCCATAAATTGTGTGGATTGGAAAATAAATACATTGTTCATTGAGCTTATATCTCATATGTACACATGAAGGTTGTTTCCATTTTATTATTTTAGTAATAAAATGAAAATTAAATTATATTTATATTTATATTAAAAATTATTTATCATATTAATTTCATATTTATCACAAATTTTTTATTAAACCCATCTTTATTGCATTTCATTTAATGCATGAAGTAATAATATCACGTTGAGGGGGTGGTAGTCTGCACTTCCAATAACGATGTTATCATATTTCAAGAATATGAATATCATGGATTTATATATTATATAAAAATTAAAATAATCATAAAGTCTTTATAAATATAATATATATCATGTTTAAATAATAATTCCATTATTATTTCTCTCATTGAAATTTCATAATGGAAGAACAAACGATATTAGTTTGTGATAGGGTATTTCATCAAACACATGAACGTTGATTTTGTATCAAATTTTTTTAAAGTTTCTGTATGTTTAGGTTATCAAATTAAGTTCAAAATATTTAATTTGAATTAGGATAGTAAATATATAATATAATAATTTAATAAGGATAATTTAATGTGTTGACAAAGAAATAAATCATAGGTTCTTGTTGAAGAATGTTAAATCCTTTCTGGGAAATTCCATTTGGTTCATTCCCAAATACTTATATTGATGATTTAATTACAAAACAAGAGTATTATATTTTTTGGGTTTGGATTTTTGGATCTTATTTGGTTAGGTTTTTGACATAAAAAATGGCTTGATAGGTGTAATGAAGTGATGGGAGAGAGTTCCTTTTTATAGTGGATGGGAGTGGAAATGTTGTTAATATAAAATGGAAAACATTATTGGGAGGTCTCTCATAACTAATGTACCTAAAATAATGTAAAATAATTCATTAATGATATTTTATGTAGTTTCCAAACTTCCACCACACAAAAATAATATCATTTTTATAATTTTATTCTCATCATCTATGTTTCCCCACTTTTCCCATTTTAGTTAAAATAAAGGTAACTAGTTTTCTATTGTATGTATTTTATCCTTATTAAATAAAATAAAGTTAAATTTTTCATAAATATATAGAAAAAATTAATTATATATTTGATATATATTTTAAAAAACATTAATCTCAGGGTTTTTGGAAATTAATTTTAAAACAAGATCATGTAACGCGTAAAAACATTGATTTTACCTAAACTGTGCTAACATTGATTTTTATATATATATGTCATTTGTTTTATTATAAAGAATATGTTGGTACATTAATTTATAGTATATTATATTTATTAAAATTTTAATATAATTTTTAATGATATTTCATTTTTATTTAATTTTAAATCTTTTATGAAAATATCATTTATTATAAAATAACATTAATGGAAATTTTGACATTAATAAATAATGTGTTGTTTAAAAATATCAATAATATTATATAATTAAAATATAACAAGTTAAAAACTATGTAATATGATATATACATATAAAAAACTATAATTATGTTTTTTAATTAAATCAATTTACTTCACCTTAAATATTTTTAGTTTCATTTATTCTAATATGTTATGAATAGAATAATTATCTTATTGGAATTCCTCAAGAAGATTATCAAACTAGTACATATAAAAAATTAAAATAAATTAATATGATGAAAAAATCCATTATAATTGAAAATAATATGTATAATCGATCTAATGTGATTATTTTCTATATCTCAGGGCTTTATAAATGATAATGGTAGGGAATGTAACTTTTTTGACTTTTTCATTACATATATTATTGTGTTAGTATATTTCAAGGAATATTCTCTAAAAATTCATAAAATTAGATAGTAAGGTTACAATGATCTATATTTTTATAGAAAATAGTTATTGTAAAATTATCTAGGTAATTTTTATGCAAAATTGTATTGTTTAACCACAATGTAAACTCATTTTTACACTAATCATGCTAATTAATTTTTTTCACTTCCACAAATAATTACAGTAAATAATTAGGTTGATATTATTAAAATTAAAAAACCATAGGGGTTACTATTATGTATAATCACATTTACTCCTTGAATGAATTGATTGTGTAAAATTAAATTTGAATATAATACCAAAGATATGGTAAGAAATAAGGGTTTTAATGGGAAAATGCTCAAAAGATCATTGTGATTTTATATCAAAATTAATGATAAAAATGATAATAATGACATAAATTTGATTAATAAACATAATATTGATATATTCGTACTTTAAAAACAATTTATAATATAATTTAATATTAATAATTATTTAAATGAAAATATTTATTTCACCTAAAATGACATGTTGTTCACTAGTCATCAAAAAATAAAACATTATAGAAAAAATCTATAAATTCACCATAGAAATTTTTTACCTTCCTCATTCAAAAATAATTTTATTCTAAAAAATAAAATTTATACAAATGTGAAAATATTTTAAAAAAATAGGAGGATCAATAAAAAGAAGGAATCATTTCCTTTAGAAAAATAATGTTTCTTATTCTTAAAATTTGGATTATTATTATCAAATGTTTATAAAATCTATTGGATTAATGTGAACAATTACATTTTAAATTCCAAATTTAATATTAAAGTAAATACATAATAATGTCTTGTGATGTTATATACACATATATTCATAAAATTATGTGTATTATATGCAGTTGAATGAAATTTTTATTATTAGTATATCAAGCCAATATAGTGTTATGTATTATGAACAGTGGGAAAAATTAAATTTATCCTAAAAAGATTATAGAGTATCATATTGGGGTGCTAAATTCCCCCAAAATCAATTATATTTCATCTTTAAAATTAAACCATGATCTCATTAATCTAGGGTTTTATATATGTGACTTCCTTTGTTGGAAAACCCACATCATAAAATGGGTAATAAAATATCCTATTAATAAGAGACAATGGTAATGACAATGGTAATGAAATTTGGTTCCCATATATAATGAAATAGTTGGGAAAGAGAATCATGGACATAGAAGAAAAATATAATTCTCATGTTACAATGGGGAGTGAAAGAGAACAAGTTCATGAGAAATTTTTTTATCATAGAAACCTAAACTGGATAAGTGTACATGGTCATTGATATCATAAAAAAGTGATGATAATATGAATTTGTTTTTCAAGATCCTTATCTTATATTTTATAAATTATTTAACACTATATGAATATATGTAAATATATGATTCTATTTCATAAACACAATCTTATTATTTTTTTGTGCCTTAATATACTTCTATTTCATTTCATCTCATTGGATGTTTTATATGGTGAAGTAATACAGTAAACAAAAAAATGGAAAATGATCAATATGAAACATATCTTAAATGGTTGAAAATATTACCCTTATAAAAATATTATGTTCCCAAACATTATAAACATGTTCGATGAATTTATAAAATTATGTTATCTTCAAATCCCCAAACAACATGAAGTTATTCATAATCGTCCAATAAAAACATCTGAATACATTATTAATGTATTATTTTGAATCATGGTTATAACATGAATTACCATAATAACTTTTTGAAAACCAACATTAATTTTTACTACTTATATTAAACATGGATTATTTTATATATTCATAAAATACCAAAAAATTTTAAACTCCGTTAATTATTCAATAATCCTCTTTTTATATAGATATTAATCATTTTCAAGGTATTCAGTACAATAAAGTTTAAAATATCCAAATCAATCATTTCATTATTATAATATCATGATATCTGTATCAAGAACATATTAATAGTTATTTATCTAGATACCATGTATTATCCAAAAAGTTCAACATAACGCTGAATAATTTTTTTTTACTATTCCAGAAATGCTATCATATCCTTAATGAAATTGTAGTGAAATACAATCCATACATATTTCATAAATATTATTACTAGTAAAATCATGCTAAAATACTCAAATTAAATTATTATTAAATCCAAAAAAAATCACAATATTCATTATTCATTATCTATCATAACATAATAAGATTTACCATTATCAATTAACTACTCTTACGGTGTAATATTTTGATAGTTGGGGAATTAATTTTCCTTGATCCTCATATCCATGTAGTTTTACCACAAAATATTATCCTTTTTTAGTTACACTAAATTATTTATCAGGATGAAAATTATCTACATACTTATAATAAATTAATTATCCCTTCAATAACACCACATGGTCATTAATTCGTCAATTATCCATTATGGTGGAATCATTATTTCTTTCAATTACATTATCCATAATTTATATTATCATACTCTTCATATAATTCTCCCTCTGGTTAAATAAGTCTTGTATAAATCTTATCATGACTATACACTATGTCCCCATATGATGAGAATGTTTGGTAGCTAATTTTCCTCAAACATATAAGCTTAAGACCATATATGATATGATTCTTATTAATCATTGGATCACATACATTTGTGAGGTTCACATTCCATCTACTATGTTTGATTTCTATATGAATATATATAATATATTAGATACTATCATTATGAAACACAATGTATAACCCCAAAAAAAGTTAAATACATAACATAAAAAAATTATGTGTATCTAATATCATAATCATAAACATGATTTTAGGGGATTTTCTTCTATAAATATCATTAAATTAAATCATAATATTATTTTTTATAATCATCATTTTCAAAAATATATATTACATTAACTCTAGGAAACATCCTTTGATACTAACTATAATGACCTGACCGAAGAATCTGAGATCATGTGCATTACTTTATTACATTTTCATATTTAACCGGAAACAAATCCCAAAGCACTAATAAATTAAACAAATTTGTAAATATACAGTACATAAATATAACTCATTTGACATTATGAATATGAAAACAAAATATGTATCAAAATAATATTCTCTGTATCCTTGAAAATCAGTCCATGAATTATATTCATACCATAGGGAAAAGAAATCAAATAAGGGTGATCTCAAATTCTCAGTAAGGGTATTGTATACCAGAAGTAATCATGAATTAATATTGAATAATAAATATTGAAATCATAATAAATGATGGAATAATTCCATATTAATAATCACTAAATTTAAATACTTGAAAATGGAAATTCTATTGAATCAAATAATCCCATAGAAAAATAATGACCATTGAATGAAAAATTATGGACTTCTTCTGTTTGAAGATCTATCCTCAAGATAGTTAATATTGTGATCAATACTGAAGAAAATTTTTGTATTTGGTTATAAAATAGGCTTAATTTCTTTGAGATCTAACCATCTATCAGTTTTAAACTACTTGGAATCAAATACGAAAGATTTGTCACAAACTAATTTGGTCCCATGATAATTACGATGCATTAAAAAGATTTTATTAAACAATCCCCACAAAATACTCAACAAATCCAAAACATTCCTTACATATAGAATAACATATTTAAATCCTAAATAGTTCTCATAGTCAAATATCAATATTCAGTAAAGCATATGGGTTTATCAATATTTCAAGAATAAAAAATAAAACATTAATGTTATGAATCATTCAAAAAACTGGTAGTTTTTATGAATTATTAATCTCCATGATAAATAATCTGGATATATATGATAAATTAATGTATAATAATCACATTAATGTGAATACATTATTGGAGAGTAAATGAATATGAAAAATGATTCCATGTAACGAATATCAATATTATCCTTAGTAAAAACCCATAATCAATCTAGAGAGATAATAATGATGGTATAAATATTAAATATACAATGTGTAGGATAAACAAAAATAAGTGTTTTCTATGTTGATGAATTTTTTTATTAAAATATCATTAAATTTTCTATGGGGAATGTTATCACAAAACATTCAAAAGTGTCCAATACCAATTTGAAAATTTTGAATCCTAATCCCAATGATGAAATTACATTAAATTAAATATATAATATTGTTATAATAAATAACATTAATGTTATAACATGGATATTGTGATTAAAATACAACTAATGAAATATCATATGTGTAAAACATAACAAAAAGTCTCAATGAAGGAAATTTGTGACAAATATTCCATTACCACAATGTAATCATTGAAATCGTAAAACGTGTGAAAGATATATCAAAAAATTGGAATGTAAATCCCCAAAAATTCATGAATAATTAAAATAAAATTCATTCATTTCTACTCTATAAACCACACAACACAAATAAGTGGTGAATATGACATGTTTCTTATAGAAATAAATGTATGATGAGAAAACCCCTTCCCTTAAACATTATTTTTGTGGAAATCCAATTATCCTCATATATAATGGTTTCAATAATGTTCTTAGAATACAATATAACCGTTAAAATATTTTAATTGTCATTTATTATATTATTATAATATATTATTACCTGTTTTTTTAATAATCATTTATTATTTTCACCTTTTTCAGTGTTAATTGCCTTGTTTTTCACATATATTTTGACTTGTTATTTTGGTTAATTTTACATATATGGTGGTATCATAATTAGAAAATTTTAAAAACTTATTTATATACTAATATATTATTTATATATTTATTTAAAATAATTCATGATGTTTGGAAATAGGAAATGAAATACACCACTTATGGTGATGTTGGGACATACAAACACATGAACTCTCTTTCCATTTTCCTGTCATGTAAAAATAATTAAAATTAAATGATATTTGTATATATTATAGTTCCATTTTATTTATAATTGAAAATTTAACATATATTTTTTTATAAAATCACTTAATATATTTCATTTAATGTATGAACAAATCACATCATATTGAAGAGCTAGTAGTCCACATGCAAAAAATGGAAATTATAAAGGTGTGTATTGAATAAAAATTTATATAATCATAATTAAATTAAAAATTAAATATATATCATATATGAAATATAACTATACCATTATTCCCAACCATAAAATGTGTAATGGATGAATGAACACCATCGGTTAGTGAGGTGGTAGATCATCTTACACAATAATGATGATTGTATATCCCATTTTATGGATGTGTGTGTAGGTATATCTAACAACCCTTGGCTAAAACTGTCTAAATATATTTACAATACTTATTTTTTTTATTTAATAAGTACAAAATAATAATTTATCGATTATTAATTGAATAAAACAAAGGTGCTCATTGAAGATTTGTTTTTCAGGTAACCCTTTTTTATACCAAATGGAATACATGGATGTGTTTAATCCTAAAACATAGAATCTAGGATGACAAGAGGTATGTTGAGAGACTATCTGGGCAGGGTTAGAGGATATAAAGTGATTGAAATATTTAAAAATGTGAGGGTTATGAATTCTTTTTTATAGTGGATGAGATGTGGCATTCCTTTAAATATAAACTGCTAATTGTATTGGGAGGTATCACATAACTCATGTGTCTAAAAAATTAAAAAATAATGGATTAAAATGAATATATGGTTATGAAATTCCTTGAAAATTTAAAAATATGTGAAATTATTGAATTTAGTTCATTACATACAATGTTTCGCCACTTTTACCATTTTATTTTTTATTAAGGTATATAGTTTTCTATTCTATGTTATATAACCATTAAAATTAAAATTAAAGTAAGATTTATTAGAAAATATATTACCAATAAAATTTAAATATTATAACAAATTTACAAAATATAAATAGCATGCTTGTATGAAATTAATTTTTAAACAAGCACATGTAATGCAAAAGAACACAACATTAACCTGAACTGTGATAACCATGTCATTTATTATTAGGGGTCTATATGTTCAGTATAAAAGTCCAATTAATCCCTTAATAGAACTTTTGTGATATTTATTAATATTTAACAATAATTTGGAATATTATATTATTTTTAGTAAATTTTTTATTTTTTAAAAATTATCAATTATTATAATATATCATTAATTTTATTTTTATGTTGTTTAATTAAATAAAATTTACAAATACCAAGAACATTATGTAATTTGAATATATTAATTTCACACTAGTGTAAAATTACACATAAATCTAAAAAAATAATGAAATAAAATAATCAATTTACAACACTTTTATAATTTTTATTAACATTTATTTTACTTAATTAATAATAAAATGATTACCACATTATGATTCCTTAAATATATTATCTAATTAATTTTTCTAAAAAAATTAATATAAATAAATATGAATAGAAAAAATATGTTTAATTTAAAATGATTTTTCTAACTACACTAATTTTGTATTCATCAATATCTCAAGGCTTTATAAATATTACTAGTCATAAAGGTCCCTTATTCCTTTTTCTTTCTATAAAATATTATATAAGTTAATTTCATGGAATAGTATCCAAAAAGTCATAAAAATATATTAACATCAGTAATTAAGAAATATGTCCAAAAAATGGATATTAGACTAGTTATATGTACACTTTTCTACTATGATTATTGAATAACAACCATGAAAAATCATTTTTATGTTAATCACATTAATTAATTTTAACATCTTTCACTAATTATTATGGTAAAAAATTATGTTGATTTTATTAATGTATAAATATTATTTTGATTCCAAATATGTGTATCCATCATTCCAAATTTAATTAAATGTGATGGAATATTTAAATTAATATATTATCCCATAGACATGTTGAGAAAATAGGTATTTAAAGTGTAATTTTTTAATTGTTTACAAAGTTTTTATATCAAAATTTAGTATATAAATAATTAAAATTTATTAAATTGTCTCAAAATATTTTTGATTTATCAATTATTACATTAAAATTTTAGAAATATAATTCATTATTAATAATTATTTAAATAGATAAGCAGTTTTTTACTAAATTGTAGGTTCAAAATGCAACAAAAATTGATACTCTTTCGTAAAAATATTATAAATTCACCATAATATAATTTTTTCCGTCAATATTCAAAAATTATGTTTATTTTAAAAAAATTAATAATTGGAATAAATTTTGATTCAAAATTGGTTCTCTATTAAAAGGTGGGAAAATTGCATTTTAAAAAAATTATATATTTTTATGCATAAATCTGAGTTTGTTCATATAATTTTTCAATAATATCTAATTGATGAATTTACAAAATATGATTGAATATATAATATAAAAATACATCTCTCATAAATTTTCAAAATGTATTATAAACTTCTATGATTAGATTTACATGTCTTATACTCCATCAAAGGAACACAATATTGTGCGTAAAATATCCCAAATTAGTGTTTTGTATATGCTCGGATATTAAAAAAATTATTATATAAAGTAATCATTATAAAGACTTTGGGTCATAAAATACGTTCCAAAAGATTAGTCCTCATAGTTGGAAAAAATGTGCACCAACCGTGCACCCTCTGTTGCACTTAAGGGACACCATCATGGTTATTGTGCATGGTTTGAAAAATCAGGAACAATCTTTGGAAAAAAATTTGTCAAAACCTTGATGTACTCCCACATTAGTGTGAACCTCTATCTTAATGTTTTCCTCAAACAATAAAAAGTCCTTATTCCCTATACTCATGTCAATAGTGGTTAGTCATACCATGATGCTTTCCTTGCATGGTTTGTACTAACCATCAAACATTCCATGTTTTTATATAAAATTTGGTTCTAGGACACAAAAATTCCTCAGAGACCCATTAAACACACATCAAATCAAAGGGTATTCAAATTTGGCCATACATGTTCATTTAAACCAACATTATAATGAAACATAAATAGTATGAAAACCAATGAACTTATAATCTTCCATATATGAAAACAAATTGTTCTATGATGTCCTTATCAAGGGTGGTAATGAATCGCCTATGAATAACCCCTCCACTGATCACATACATTAGCCTCCCAACATAAAGTATAATCATATAAATGTTCATGCTTCCATAATACTTGTACTAGAGGAACCGACCATCACTAAATTATTATCATATTCTTCTTAATGATATTAATCAATTTCTCCTCAAAGGAAACATATATATATAACTCTACTTCAGTTCGATGATGAGTATGATATGTGACTGAGTGATAATGGTGTATGTCATATACATGAAAGTTTTCATGTATGTCCCAGTACTTCATAGTAAACTACCACCAATATTCTAATGGAATAACCCTCTTTGAAATCACAAAAAACCCAAAATATCCAAATGAAAGCCTCCACAATTTTTAGATCCATCTGTGTCCCATCCTCAATGAGATAAATAAAAAATTCTGGATCCACAACATATATCTTTAGTGGCAATCAACGTAAATCTTAGTATGATTTATGTTGATATTTTTCTATATCATTCAACTTTTTAATCAAACAGACATTCTTAGAAGTTCCCTGTTTGAGATGTAGTCCTAGAAAAGTTGTCTCACCAGCCTCTAACCAACACAAGGGCGATCAGCATGGCTTACCGTAGAAATCCTTAAAATGTGACATCATTATATTCTCTTGATAATTATTATTGAAAGAAAAATCATTTAGGGGGATATGCCTCTCCAAAGAGCCTCCATGATCAAGGATGCATGCTTGTAACATTCCTTCAATAACCTATATCATTTTCTCCAAATGACCATCAATCTAAGGGTTTTAGGTTGTGACCAAAATAACACGTGTACCCAACATCTTATGAAATATCTACCCTAATAATGACATAAACCAATGATACCTATGTAAAATGATAGCACAAGGGAACCCATGAATTCATACTATCTCCTAAATACCCAATATCCAATGAACATCAACACCGAGTGCCTCCTAGATTAGAAGGAAATTAGAATCCATCATGGGCCTATAAATAACATCCCAAACTACATCACTACTTTAAGAAAACCTTAGTAAATTATTCACGAAGTCCATCATGAAATCATCCCACTTCAAACGGGTAAAATTAAAATACTGTAAAATACCACATGGTCACTAATATTCTACATTTATTTGAAGATAGGTGGAAACCTCATCACATTACAAACTATATTTCACATAATTCCTAGATAATAGGATTGATATTTAATGACATAGTAAATCACAGTGACGCAAGGAATCACTGCCCAAACTGAGGTAGAAATATATTTCATCAGTTCCAAAAAAATTTCCACTGGATACAAAATGAGATAATTGGTACATAATATATCATCCTTTCATACCACACAACTACGAGGTTCATCCTAGATTTCTAGACTCCCTCATAGAACTAGGTCCTCAAAATCAAATATCTGGCACATTTTCACTCTATAAAGAAGGGTAGAACTCATCAGTAAGGATAAAAGAAAAGTTTTTCCAGGTCAATATTGTACCTCAATGTGCATCTCATATATATAATAAATAAGCTAGAACTCATTGATATAATTTTTAACATTATATATCTCAATCCTCTAATTTAGTGTATCATCCATAACATTTCATTTTCATGGTTTATAAAAAATCACGTAGTTTAAAGATTATAGGTACTCATGACACATTCACTACCTTGAATTTTGATTATTATATGTAAATATATACATGAGTATTCTATTGTTTTTGTACACCAAAAAACACATTCCATGTAAATAATGTCTCGAATAATGTAAATAATGATGAATTGATGCTCACTCCAGATCATGGGTTGGGTAATTCCTCTTGTGTGGCATCATTTTTTTGAAACTCATATGCCAGGAATCAATCTAATAAATCTGGACTTATCCTAGAGTGATGAATGATGTTTCAAAATACATAATGCAAATTCTTCCAATCTTTAGTAGAATCAGTACTGATGTTGTTTTCAATCTCCCCTTCAGTCCCTAAATGGATTTCTCAATGTTATATGACAAAAAAAATTCAAACCATTTTTAATAATACCAATAAATTTAGATAATATTAATCGTAATTCATATATTAAATTTCTATAATGTTTAGAAATCCACATGAAACAACATTCATCAAATATGTTGATATGATGCTTCTAGGAAAATTCTCCTCTCACCTTCTGTCATTCAAATGATACTCATGTATCTGAGATAATATGACCCAATATGTGATTCATTCCATCGATATGTGTCAATGTTTGATCATAGAATATAAATGACTCTATCTCAATTTATTGAAAAAAATATTAATATATTTAGCAAGGCTATGTCTATTGGGAGGATAAACCATTATATCAACCCAAATAACCACATAAATTTAATCTAGATAAAGATGGAAAAATCAATTCTGCATCTCTATGAAAACTATATTCATGTTCATGAGACAAAAAAACATTTCCATATTTTCATGTATATAATGTGAGATATGAAAATCTATATGAGTTATGTCTATAGGTCAAACAGAGACTTGATGATATCTAGATCACATATATAATTTTGAAAAAACATGAGATCCTTAAAGATAGTAAAAACATTTATCTATCCCTGGTAAATTATACTGATTCATAACCATGAAATCTTTAAATTTTTTATAATACCCACATATCCTAAGGGTATCATCCACAATTTTCAATAAAAAGTGATGGGGAACCATATAATGATGTGATGGGTTAAATTACAATATTTCTATCGAAGTCCTCTAGCTGCCTATTAAGCTCCTGTGATTTCATCATAGCCATTCTGCAAGGAGGAATGGATATCAATGCAGCCCCTAGAACTAACTCGATGGAAAAATCCAAATATCACTCACAACATACACCATAAAATTCAATAAGGAAAATATAAATAAAATCATCAACCACATGAGGAAAATCTCCATGATTCAATACCTGATAATCTGTATATAAATTAAATATTTTGGTTGTGATTCCACCTAGACGATGATGTCGTGGTACACCAGCACTCACCTAGACATCCCATTCACTACGTGATCATATTCTCTTCCATATAATGATGTGAATGTAACCGTCCAGTGATAGTAATAATCAATGACATCATAATCCACTAGGAGTTCCATCCCCAGAATAGAGTCAATCCATATCATCTCAAGGATATAAATATTACATATGAATTAAAACTCATCATTATTAAGTTGAAACAAACATCACTGATGTACATAAACCTTTTGACCTCAATGAAGTGTCATGAATTATAGAACCCTCAGATAGATATACAATATTCCAAAGGCTCTCAACCATAAGTACACCAATAGAAATATTCAATGCATCCATATGAAAAAAAAACAAAAGGTTAGATGATACTAATATCGTAAAAATCACTGTATATGGTTGGGAACCTTGATCCTCAAGGGAAAGATACATATGAAATATCTAAACTGAAAAGTTACTATAGGACAGAAACAAAATATCAGATGTATGCTTACTCCTATTTCTTAGTTCAACTGGTTTCTATCAACCTCTACCCTAACCACTACCATTCGGGCATGAACAAGATGTACTTATCCAGATTCCATCTTGATGTGGAGCTATGAAACTTACTCATGGAGTTGGTGTTAAAGATGAAACCCTTCAACTAATTGGTGGAGTGATGGTCTTGGAAAAGTTCCCCACAAGGCAATACAAAGAATATGTTTAACACAAAACTAGGTCATGATCTTACTAATATATCATGTGTTCCCATCATCCACACTAATGACATATCACTGAGGTACTGGTACTCGCATCACAAATTGTACTCATCTCCGTTGAATCCTTGAAACATACCTTCATGAAACTAGAAATTGAACCACTAGGTCAAGAGAATAATGTTCTCTACATTGTGCCCCAACTTTCTTCAGGTATCATTCATTAAACAGTGTTTGATTCAAAATATTTTTAATCTAAATCAACCAGAACCCATTGGCTTGAGATCAAAAAACAATTTGGGCACCTTCCTTGAAGCATATCTCCCTTGACAGATCATCATCATGGTACACCCTCACTAAACATTGCATCTCTATAATGCATGTTGTGTACTCCATAAATGTCATATATATCTACTCAAAACATATAAACTCAGTAGACCTATATTAACATAGAGTGTTGAGGTATGATTAATCAGAAAACCCTATTTGAGAATCATCCCAAATCAGGTCTCACAACCAATACTCCTGATTGCAAACACCCCACTAATGAATTACAACTCCACGTATCATATAAATCGTGATCGTCAATATCCAAATAGGATGTATCTCATGATTATTGAATTCAAATATAGAAGGTTAATGGAATACATTACCAACATGATGAACACCATCCCATGAAATATTGGGAATCTTTAATATCTAAAACATATGTATCAACTTAGTCATAATGAAGGTAGGCTACAACAATCCTGGAAAAGTCTACATAATGCCAATGAAACCATCAAAAGAATATAACATTGAATTTGTGTCTAATATAGCTGATTGAAGGTAAAATTGAATTATTATATGATCAAATAGTATACCAGGACCCACAACATATGACGAATGTTCATCACCACCCTCCTAGAACACGATTTGTGGTCATTGTGGTGGTATGCCTCTACAGTTCAGAACACCCATATTATAAATGATCGATACAAATGTTGTGATAAAAATGCACATGACAGGTAAAAACCGTCCTATAAATAGATAAAACTACAAAACATCCTGTTAATATATGGTTGGTAATAGAAAACAATCATAAAAGCCACAATATTCACAACCTATTGGCAACTTATTATCTAGGCTTATGTCAAGATGATTAATTTAAATATCAGTTTTCAATCATTTGAGATAATTTTCATTTCACGTTCCAATATAAATTGTGTAACCAAATGGTTCATCACATCCTATCCATAATTCCCTTTAATAAACATTAACTAAAACATGATATCAAATTAATTCACTCTATAAGACATTCTAGTCTATACGACACATGGTCAATGACTCAACATTCTATAATTGGATTCTTAGGGAGTCCCTTATAAACTAATCAGGATAACAATATTTACATTCTGTTATGAACACTAGGTACCATCAAAGGTTCTCAATTACATTCACATAATATCAACCACAATAACCAAAATATCAATTATGGAACACAATAATTCTTCATTATATCATGCAATGCACCCCATATCACATTGTACAATATATGGAATTTGAATTCTATCATGTTTCATAATTATAAACGAATTGGAATACAATTATGTCATCATGTTGAATCGAAATATGAACCTAAAATAATATAAATAATAACATCAAAATTGATGTTAATCTCCAATGGTGGAATCAAATAAACAATAATTGTCTAAATCATGAATAAAAAAAACCCATTCAAGTCAATTTGGTATTTTCGCATTTGTGAGTTAGCTATTACAAAATAAAACTCATTGCAAATTTATACAACATTTCTATCCATGTCTATTATATCCACATAAAAATCCATACTATAAAATCTTTCGATACTACTTTATAGCATCCCATACCCTGATGCCACTATACAGTTCCCGAGACTAGTTGGTCACATAGACTTATTTCCATCTCTCCAAATGCTATAGTTTGGTAACTAGTAACGAGGGATTTTATTGTGTCTATGTCAATACTATTCCCTCTTTTCAGAGTTTAACATATTGGATTAATATTGAAAATCAGCAGATTATATAGATACCATGAGGTAATGAAGATAAACATCCAAAATAATTAAAATACAAACAATAGAATAAGTAATCTCATATATAGACGATATTGATACATGTCATGTCTCTAAAAAACATCCAAAACATGTATTCTGATATCTAGTAAAATACATGTATAAATATACTAATAATACAAAAATGAATCTGTCCTAGCTAGAATCCTTAGCCTTTGCTCGATCATGTGCTCCCATGATCCTACGCATGGTACAATGTCATGAAAAAAATATGGTGACATTCATGAGTCCCTAACTACATCCATATAATCTATCCGGGTACCCAATGGTGGATTGAACAGGGTGTGGGATAAAATCCCAATAGGCTACCACACATGGTTTCTATAACATGTTTTTTATATGAACGATATGTTAATGTATAATTCAAAATATAGAAAGAACCACAGTACTGAAAGTAATGATATAATGGAAAACATAACAAAACTAGTAAAACTATATATCCATACAAGTCTCTAAACCAAAAAGCTTCACGATCATATAAGAAAACAATAGTAGATCATAAGGATGTAAAAACCACAACATCACATCATAAACAATATATTATATTAACCATGACCATGCCGTATAACCTATATCTCAAAAAACCGCAGTAGAGTCATATAATCAGAAATTCTATTTCATCCCTAAAATTCACATAAAATCAAATGTGTCATAAACATTGGGAATAGATACATGGTATATTGAATGAATTAATTACCATCTTGTCATAGAATCATATCAATGTAAACTCTGTTCATCTTGAATTGGCTTCGATGAAGCATTCCAATAGACTACGCCCACTACGATCACCAAATAATCGGATCCAAGGTGTATTAAGGCACAATTAATTTCATGGAATCATTGACCATAGTAAAGTACCTTCCATGAAATCTACTACAACTATCAATATACAAGGAATAACATACATGGATTCTAGTGGAATGATTTATAATTCATTTAATTTATCAATTCAATTGAATTCCAATTCCTTGATTTCACGCACTCATTTAAAAATTAACATTCAGTTACTTATAAAATTCTTACTCATCCATTTGAATAATGAATAAATATGAATATGGGTAAAATCCATATTGTAATAGTCAATTCAATTAAATTCAATTCATTACGTATTCTATTAACTAGAAAATCACACCACTCTATCAGGGGCTAAATAAGAATGTAGAAATCTCAAAGTCACACCCCATGAGTGACGTTGGTTTGGGAAATAATTTTTAACAAGTCAAAAGTAACAAGTGGGAATCACTATCATGTTCCATTTCGTTCAATTTAGACATTAAATTAATTTTTGGGGCAACAACAAAAATTTTGGTAGGTGTCAAAAAAATGTTTTTCTCTATATTTTACCAAGCCACTTGGGAAATGTATATACCCCATATAATAGGTATGTAGAATATTTATTCTCCATTATAAAAATTTGATTCATTCTAAACATGAGTAAAATTTAATAACAGAAGAAGAACCTAAAAATTGGATATATTAGCTAGAAATTAAACAAACAAGTTGATCTAAAGTGAAATAAATAAAAAACACACATGTACTTTAGTAGTCGTCAATACAAATCCAACAGGACAAAAAAATATTAATTGCATGATCATACAATGAATTAATTATAAGGACTAGATGTTGTCTTCTGAAGGAGATATCATATATAAAGAGTATATGAATGTAATAGAATTTTTGTTTTAACATAATATAAGTGGAAACATGTATTTTATCCAAAATATATGGATGTACATTTGGTTATAAGGATGAATGAATAGTGTGCCAACCATGAACCCTCTTTTCTTGTAATGGGTCACCCATATGGTCACACTAAAATTTTTTACTAACCATGATAAAATAAAAAAACCCATGTTAATAACTATATGTTCTCTTGCACGATTGTGCGCCTCAATCTGTATGGTGTCGTCAAATTTCATGAGATACACATGACCACTAACTAGAAATCACATGGTAATCCATACAACAAGACCTTCCCCACAAGGTATATAATAACTGTGTAGACTACACTCTCTTTTTAAAAAAATTGGGATTTATCCCCTGAACAAGCCCCCACAATCCCCCAAACCACCTATGACCTAAAATGGTATTCACATTAGGCTTTAAAATTTATATAAACTAATGTTATAATTATTCATGCTTAATATGAAAACTCGAGATCCTACCAGTACAAATAACTTCTATTTTCAATAATCATATAATGAAGAATCACTCTCAAAACTGCTAAAATTATTTCTCATATTCCCTAAAAAGTACACATTCAATTAGTAAATGAGATACTCTCCAGGATATGACACTAATGGGACAACATTTGAGTCACGAAGAAGTATATATTATAGGATTATTTTTTTTGAAAGAAATAGATTGTGGGTATAGGGGTCAACATGTTTTGTATCCCCATATCATCACTGAACCATGTTCTCCTAAAGAAATGTAATAAGAATATGTCCCATAATACATGACATTTTTGGGTTATAAAAGGAATGTATCAACCACTTGATTGTTAACCATCTACATCTAGACATGAAATTTTATATAGGGACCTGCCCATGTACCTGGCTTGGTAATTGGCCATTTACTAGTACAGGGATGTGCATGTTTACTATTATTGTACATGTATTTCCCTACAACATAAGAATGGTTACACTAAACATGGTTAATAAAATTCATTGTGTTTTCATTCCCTCCCAAATAAAAGGCTACCACTAGTCCATTTTCTACACACATATCAAACTTGTTAGTATAGTTCAAAATATTCCAAAACCACCAACCAATATACAAACCTTACTACTAGAACCTTCCTTTTTTATAAAACAATTATCGGATTCATTTTGGTGCAATCTAAAAGTTTTACTTGAATAATAGTTAAAATTCTTCCTCATGTTCTTCAAATTGTTTCCATTTTCCACCAAAAAAATTATTCTTATTCCACGATTGTATAAAAAACTAGTATCCTAAATCTACTAAGATTTTTATATTCTATGTTTCCATATTTATCAAATAGAAACTTTCTTGTATTGGGAAGAAAACATACTTCTTTATGTGTATGATGAACTATTGTCTCATGAATCAATGATAGAATATTTTCTCTTACGGCCTCTCATGGTCGAAATTATGCTATAAATTCCATTTATATATGATATATATGGTATTTATTATGTATCAATTAGTATTTATTTTGTGTTTAGGACATACAATTTTTTTTCTATCTTGTGTTAATATTATAACTTTGTTTGAGGAAGTGTGGACTCACGCCCCCTCAAAGTGATGTGATTCATTTACACACTAAATCAAATGTATTAATGTTTCATATAGATAAAATATATTATATATATGAAATAATTATTCCAATATAATTATATTATAAAAATATGTACATATATGTCATTTTCATTATTTAATTCAATATAATAATAAAACTATAACAAAATTCTTGCGTATGTATGACCTACCGTCTCCCTGAATGGTGTATTAAATTTAATAATTGTATATTTTATATATTATTATAATAAAAATATAAATGATATACATGATATTTATATCATATTTAACTTAATTTAAACCATGATATAATTAAATTGACTATAGATATAAAATTTTAAGACACCTATGAAAAACAAAGAAGATATTACCCAATGTTAAACAATAACATATAATTGTTACCAAAAGGGTAATAGAAAGTCATAATAAAACACTATATGATAATAAACATAGAAATATATTTTTATAATCTATTTACAATTATCATACATTTATATACATCATTTTGGAAGTAGTAGGATGAGTGTCAAGACATAAGGTAATGGAATTTCATATCAAGTTTCATATTCGTCTAATACATGAATTTTTCACCATTATTTTTTATTATGTGGTGTACATACATCCCATGAATGTATTATATGAATAATATTTTTTTTGTATTTACATATTTATTCTTTGATCTATATTTCATGGGGTTTATGTTTCAAATGTTAGTAAATTGGTAATTTAATATCGTCAGAATTTTATTTATTTGAGACACATGCATTATTATGAACATATAAATTTATATAAGGGGTATATATAGTATTATTAAGATTATATAATGAATATCATAACTTTAATTATATTTAAATAATCATGTAATTCCAATTTCTTACATGAGGAGTTTTATTCAATGTAACTGTGGGATATGTTGTTTATTGAAAGAATCTCATCGTTTATTGTCAATGATTTTTATTATGATTCCATTGATGAAATATTATTATCAATATTTTGGAAAAAATCAAGAATTTTATTTTCCATTGTTTATTCATTATATAATCATGTATTGGTAACGTTTTTACAGTTTTTGGTTAAAAATATATTTAAAAATTTGTTTTTAAAAAAACTCTACTTTACCCAACCATTTAAAAGAAATTTTTATTCATCCAAAACCATGATTTCTAAAAAAATTCAATGAATATTATAATGTTATACTATAATCAATAAATGTAATTTTCACTATTGTATTTTACCAATTTTTTTAAAAGAATATTATTTTCTATTTCCAAATAAGGCGTTTTTCTTACCATTTAAACGTGTAAAAGGATTATTATTCTTGCATCATATTTCTTCTATGGATTCACCCAAATTTTTTATGTGATTATTCCTTTTCACGATTAAAAGGATAATTTCAAATAATTTTTTTCAAATTAACTTTCTGGGAAATATTTCTCATTAGTTTTTCTAAATTATTTTATATGTTTTCAATGAACATTGTTTTCAAAAAAATTTCAAGATTATTTTATATGTTTTCATGGAAAATATTTTTCAATAAATGTTATGATTTTTTATAAAGTTTTCAAGGAAAAATTATTTTATCATTATTTTATATGCTTTCACAGAAATTGGGTTTCAAAATATTTTTAAGATCCTGTGATAATCATTGGAGGCAAATGGTTTTCGAAACGTTTTAAATAACATTTTATGCGTTTTAATTTTTTTTTCAATATGATATAATGCTCTCTTTATTGGATTATAAAAAAAAATTCTTCCAAAAATTTTTTAAAAAATTATTATATGATTTTAGGTCTGTTTAGTGGAAATTTTTTTCCCATATTTTTTATTTTTTAAAGATCCCTTTTCAAAGAAGAATGTAAATTTTCAAAAAGAAATTCTTTTGAATGATATTTTAAAACTATTTTATATCAAATACGAAATATGTTTATGTTATTCATTACGTTTTAAGAAAATATCCTAAGGTTCCATTCTTTTTTTCTCCCAATTCAAATTTTTTATGTGAAAATTTTTACAAAAACAATTTTTATTTCATATGATTTATGTTTTAATGAAACTCACTACACATGAATGAGCTTTATTATTGTGAATAACAATTCATTCTTGGCTCAGTTTTTTATGAAAGGATTATGAAAACCTTATTTTTCAAATGGGTAAGATATGGTTATATTTTTATGACACCCGTTTCATTTCGTGGAACTATGATAATATTTTTATATAACCAATGTCTTTTTATGGGTCATGACATGAGGAATGTTTTATAACCTTGTGGCGCATATATGAATTATTTTATTATTTTATAGGTGGGACCTATATATCCTTACAATTCATTACTTAAATATTTATACCTCATGATATTATTATGGAAATCATGTTGAAATGCTTGGTTTCTATGGGATGATGGGGAAATATGAGACCTTTTTAAGAGTGTTCTGTGACTCGGGATGGTGGTGTGTCTCACCCAGTAGGTGTATCACTATGAAGATGGAAGTTGGGGAAACCTAATCCACTATGGTAAATGGGAAACCTTTTCCCTTTTAAGAAAAACACTATAACTCGGGGTTTTTCTGTGTCAGACCCTATATGTTTGGTTTGTATAATATTCATTGATAAGTTATTGAAATGCTTCTTGAATAATAGGGGCTAATATAACATGTTTATATATTCTAAAATTATATGTCTTATTCATAAGTTATGGTTTCATGGGTTATGTTGTTTATTTCATTATTTTTCATATCTTATGAACTAATATGATCTATGGAATTCTTCATGTTTATAATCAATAATATGAATGTTATGATATACTAGTGTTATGATCACATTATTATACTCCAATTATTTTGTTTATTCTTACATGTCCTCCATTTTTACTAGTATTGTTCATATGAGATCACCCGTATTTTTTTTCCCTTTCCAAGGTTATGATGATATTTATTAAGTATGATTTTTCTAGGAAGGGTGATAGTTTAAATGAACCTAGTGGGAGATAATGTAGCTCACATTTGTACCAGTGTTTATTTTCCTAGGTTTCCAAAGGCACTAATGTAATAAGATCTTTGAACATCTATTTGTATAGAATACTAATTATTCCACAAAATATATGTAGTTTATATGTATATTAAAGATAGGTTTCTAAAGGTTTTGACCAAATTAAGGTTATTCCCAGGGTAAACCCCACATTATTAAATCAACAGTGGTGTCATATTTGTGATATAAGTCTCATTTTGAGAGTTATTAGCTTATTTTTTATATTATAGGTGCACAAGATAAATATATATTTAAAATTTTTATATTGTCACATCTGTGTTCACTCGGCCTTAGAATATAAATATTTCCTAGAGCCTAGCTTAAATAAATTTCAATAATTTATTCAGAAGTCTTAAATGGAAAAAAGGAATCACTATAGTAACAATATAGATAATTTCTAAAAGTAAAATATTTATAGACACTAATAAATTTATATTTAATTCATAATATATGTATTATTAAAAATTCAAATATCATGTATTGAACAATGTTGATGAAAATAATAATTATTAGTATTGAGAATTATATAATATATTTGAAACGGATAGTTGTCTGAATTTAGACATTATGAAATCCCCACACTTCATCTAATAATATAATATAATATTTTTCAATACAATCCATTATATGTATCAATATAAATTTAATTTATATGTGAAAATATAGGAAAAATTTAGGATCTCCTATAATCAAATATATAAAATGTGTAATTATTTAGAAATAATGTTCTAGTAATTAAATATTAAATATTTTACTACTACATGATAATCATTACGATTTATATTGAAAAAATATAAGGAAGGAAGAGTGTATGATCCCAATAAATTCACATGTTCAAATAAAAATTATTATACTAAGGCTCAAATATAAGGACTCCTTGTAATAAAATTATCAATATGTTATATTAAATAGTTTCTCATATATTTTTGTGAGGAGAAATTAATTTTTTGTAACAATGTGGATTCCATTATAACATGACGAAAAAATAATAAACCAACCATATAATATTTGGTTCAGTCACCTAGAAATTTTATAGGACACATACTAATTTTAAAAAATGTATAGTAATGACTAAGGGAAAATTTGTTAATTCTCATTGAATATTTTTCCTAGGATTTTTTATGTTGATGTAAATAATGTTCATTTGTATTTTATATTATGTGAAGAAACTGTAATATATATATATAAATAGAAAAAACATTATTTCTATAATTCTATAATGAAATCAAAGAATATGAAAATGAAAAAAAAGATATCAAAAATTACAATGGAGATATAAACTGAAAGAGAGAAAAAGAAAAAAAATTTCAATATTGCACATTAAAAACCTATATAAATACTCATTGACTAGAAAATTATATATAATATATTAAATTGTTTGAAAATAAAGGCATTTTAGTTAAAAAATAGTTGATTATCATTAACCTTTATTTCAAATGAGATTCATAAAAAATTTCAAACACTTACACAAAAAATCATATAAATAAAAATTCAAACACTCTAAATTAGAAACATCAATTCATATTTTAAAGTTTAAATCCCAAAAACCATTGTCTCATAAAAATTGATCACTAAAATAGTAATAAAAACATGACTATGAATAGAATTATAAAAGGGTTTTGAATATTTGATCCATCCTCATCTATTAATGGAACTCTTTACTATATCCAAATTCATAATAGTAATGAATCTCATGCATGTTTTTATTATATAAGAAAGATAATCCTTAAATAGTTTGAATTAAAAAATTTACACTTCAATCGATATTGTGATGTCATTTATTGTGTAAAATGAACCCGATAACCACTAAAGTAACATGTGTTAATTAAATTAAGAAGATAAAATTAAATCCAAACCATAACTAAAGTGTTTTGGAAAAAAAACGTTTTTCACTATACATTGGAGATCATTGCTTAATTGAACCACACATAAAACTATCTAAATAAATAAAATTCATTAAAAAATCTTATACATCGTTGATCTCTATGCTCCATCATCTAATTCAGGTAATATGAGAGAACACAAATGATGTTATGATAATATTGTCACAATGTTTTGGATCCAAACCATATAACATGGATCAAGGTGATCATATGTCTCTCTTATCATTTTATTGCATGGGAAAAATCAAGAGAGGATAGATAATTGATGTGGATTAATTTTCAACTTGAAATTTGATGAATATTATAAATATGTTTGTTTTATTTAAAAAATTACACCTTCTCTCATAACAAAATTAAATCTCAGAAATTAATCCATATTTTATATGTATTATATAGAGAATGCCTCCCAAAAATCAAAAATATTATATCACATATTTGTAAAATTTAAATTGTGTTACTTTATAATATTTGAATCATTAACTCAACTTACCTCTCCCATAATTATAAAACTATCTTTGAATATCAAGTAATATTTATTAATTCATGAATAATATCTTTATATTAACTAAAAACTAATGAATTTAATAATTAAATAATATTAAAATTAAAATTATAAAAAATAAAAATATTTAAATGATTTATTTTATTATGATTGTATAAATTAAATAGTTACCTGACCCTCACCCCATGGGTCTGACTACATAATAAAACTCCAATTCGATTGAATTAGTCACGGTTTGTAATAAACATTGTTTCCAACCATCTTACAACATATCTCAATATTAATGAGTAACAACTAAATACTAGGAGTTGAGTTTAACAACACATAATGACACTTATTAAGATAAAGATTAATCATAATAAATAAAAGATCTTATGAACACAAACCATGTTATATAATATCTTGTTATTGATATAACTTATAATTATGTACAAAATCTTCATTCCATTATCATTTCATTCATAATTTATTTGTCAAATTATAGGGTGGTCTTACTATTGAAAACCATGGACTTGTATTTAATAGAGGTACTTCAATTTTTGTTAACTTGATTTTAGATATCTCTTCTATTTATAGGGGAATTTTTTTAATGATCATTCAGAAAAATCCATACCATCAATGAAATTCCAGGTTCATAATACCATTCATCAACATAAATATCATGGGTTTATTCTTACCTCTACACAAACAATATGATGGGACATATTGATATTATTTTTGTGCAAAGAAACAAATATAAATGCTTTTAAATGTAAATAAATAATGGCACTCATAACAAGTAGTGTTCTAATTGGAATTTTTTTTATCATGATATACTTTATTCAATATCAACTTGTGTGAAATTAATTATTTTTATTAAAAATTCATAAAATATCCCAAGAAATGATTGTCAATAATTATCCATGTCTGATCAATATTAAATATCTAGACCTTATGATATATTATAATTATTATTATCAGAGAATCTCAATGATCAATTTGTATATATGAATATCATAATATTATTTATATGAATATTAATTTCAGGAAACTAACATATAAATAGTAGATGAAAAATTTTCTAATAAATTATGATAACAATAAATCAATAATAACTCTTTCTATACATGATATGATAATCAGAATTTATTAAACAAGTTGGGTCTGGGTCACCCATCCTTTAAACAATCCCACTTTCACTATGATAACTTCATGACTAAAAAATTGTTATATCTCACATTACAAAATCAGTCTTCAACAATGTTATTGGTTTTTTTATTAGTATTTCTACATTTTACTACATAGATAATCTACTGTATGTAACTTTAAATTCATTAGTAATATCTCTCAACTGATAGTATCTTCATTTAAATTTATATTTTACACAATTATACCCTTGAATTATCATAATGAACCAATAGTATAAACATATAAAAATTTATATTGTGATAATACATTACTTGTTAGATAGAGTTTAGTTACAAAAACAAATCATTTCATGTTCCATAAAACATATTTATATGTATTCGAAGACACAACATAATCTGAATTTTTTGTATGGATACCATTTCCTTCACATATTTTATATTATTATTTCCTTAATATAACTATGTAATATTATTGATTTATTTTTAGTAAATCATGTTTTTCTTATATGGCCCCAGCCTTAAACCTTACATAATCTTGAGTTATTACAAGATTACACATTGAGGATATTTTCGGGTTTAGAGTTTTAGAGAATAAGATCATAAAACTTGCATTACATTCCACATATAAACAAAGTGGTTACAGAAAGATAGTATTCTCCATTCCCATCAATGGAAATTCATTTAAAATAAGACATGGATTATTTATTGACACATCCTTGACTCTCTCATCTTATCATTTACCTTTCCCTTGACCTGTGAAAAACATTTCAAAAACTTGGGATGAGAAAAAAAACTCAGTATGGGTTATTAAAAAAACATGAAAAGGAAACATGATTTCATATATACATAAGAATGAAATCATACTTTACCCATAGAACATAGACACTTTAACATACCTCATAAAATCATGAATAAATCATAGAAATCATAAGACATAAAGGTAACTTGAGGAATTCATAACATTCTTACGTAGGGAGTAACCCTCTTGGTTACATTTGGAATACCCATCACAGTATATTCCCTAAAATCTCTTCGGAGAAACCTTAACGTTTCACTCCTTCGCGTTACCCAATGCATTGGAGAGCTATAACGGGCTCACCCGCCCTTAGTTTATCACGGAACCACCCGTCTTCATAATAATGCCCAAGAACCATAACATAATCATATCACATAAAACATGCATAAAGGGAACATAAAATTTCCACATTTAAATCATGAGATATCAATACAAAAAATTGATATAAAAACATTATGAAAACCATTTTCAATACCAAAATAAAAGAAAAGTAAAACATGGTATTTATTTTTCTTTTAAAAGAATGTATGGCTTGTACAGGAAGCTGAAACTCAAATAATGGTTATGACGGCGGAGAAGTCGTTGTCGCTGCATACGTACGACAAAAACATTCCCTTTTGTCGTTTAGTAAATGCTTCATATAAAAAAGATTCCTTTTGAATAAACGTAAAAGTCAATGTGGTTTATACACCGTATAAAAGAATGTTGTGTATAAAATAAAATATGCCTCAATGAAAGGAGATTGAGACGAAGTCCCATACCTCGTATCCGACTTGACCTGACCGTTCTTTAATCTCCTGAATAATAAACCTGAGTTAATCTCTACTTTCTTATGAATCTTTTTCAAGTTCATTATTACTTTTATACCATGTTATGAACATCATGTAATCAGTTAAGTTAATAATGTTCATTTTGTCGGTATTTGGTTCTTAAGTCAAAAATAGACTTCTTACACTTACATGTTGTTAATTTTGTCAAAGGTTCATTATATCCAGAATGGTATTCATGATGTAGATATCATATATGTCATATATATATCCAGTACATACATGAATTTATAATATTACATAATCATTTATAGGTAAGAAATGAAATGCACCGTTCATGGAGACAATAAGCTGTACGTACGCATGAACGCTACTTTCATTTCTATTTCGTATTTTATAGAATGGAATCATAATGATATAAAGGTATATTATAATTCCAGTATAATATCATATATAATATCATAGTTCCATCCCTTATATGTCCCACATATGGTATTAACGAATCAAATCACTTTTAGTGGGCGGTAGTCCGCACATTCTAAAATGAAGATATCGTGTTTACCCATAATGGAAACCATAAAAGTGTGCCCAAAATGAAAAAAACAGAAGCTTAAGGAAAACATAAACATATTATATATCATATATAAAAATAGTAACATCTTAATGTCCACCTTTGAAGGTGTTAAATGAGTATTGAACAATCATCATTTTGGGAGGCAGAATTTCGCCATCCACGGAAACCGTATGTTCTTTAACCATTTTATGTAGTTGTGTGAGAGTGTAGCTCAAATAAATCTTATAACAACATCCTAGTATATTGAAGATACTGGTGTTGTTACAAAATAAGTAAATAAAAAGAGTTTAGGGGGTTGGAGAAACAAAATAAAACAAATGAACATGAGAGAATGAATTACCTTTAAAAGTGTAACTCCTTTTTATTTGAGCATAAAGGCATCCTTTGAAAGGATTCTTCCCAAAGGGAATCCTCTAGGATGAGGAGAGGGATGTGGAGAGTGTAAATGGGAAGGGGTTGGCCGAGCCAAAGGCTTGAGGTGTGTGTGAAATGAGGTAGAGTTGGGGGCCTTTTATAAGAGGAGAGGAGGGGCACTTTTGGAAAGTAATGAAATATTACTTTATTTGACAATGTGTTTCGGTTTTAAAAGGTCCCACATTGATATAATTCGTGGATAAGGTGATAATGGTTCTAAATCCACTCATCCAATTGGTTTTGGCCATGTGTAGTTCATAGATTTTACATTGTCTTTCCATTTTATTTAAATCGTCAAATAATGATGTCATCGCTGCATCATTATTATGTCATAAATAATTTAATTTATTTAATGTCTAAAAATCATAAAAAAAATACTATGACGTAGGAAATTTTTTTATCTTTCCAATTACTATTTATAATCAAAAATATGATCTTTATAACCCCATGTAAAAATTGTTTTGGAAAAACATTTCTTGTTTGTGTCATTTTTACTTTAACATTTAATAAAAAGTTATTTATGTCATTTCCAAACCAAAGTGTCTCCATGGGGTCCCCAAGTTGACCCATGGCTTGTCTTGGTCGGCAATGACACAACCAATAAGGTTGTGACATGTTTCTAGGTCATTTCATATTATTAAAGCATTATTTATACCTTAAACTACACTAATTACAACTAATCGCGATTAAAAACTTAATAAGTTACTATTCACCAAAAAAATTATTTTAATCTCATTGAACCACATTTTACTTCTTAATGACAACCATGTATGTAGGATTTTCAAAATTCGATACACATTAGTGGTAAACTTTCATTTAACTGAAAAATCAGTTTGCTTGATTACCTCTTAGTGGTTTCACTATTCATCAGAAATTTAAGTTTTTCAGAAAATTACCAAAAATTCACCCTAAGCTATATTTGATATTCCGAATTCAAAAATGAAGTCTATTTTACAAAATTCAAATCATATATGTCACATTAATTAATTTAATAATTAATTCCCGCTGCCAGAGAAAATAGCGTGTTTTTACAAAACAATAAGTATCAAAATATTGACACTAGTTTAAGTCTAATTTCAAACTGAAATTGAATCCAATGACCACCATTGGATAAAATGGTAAAAATATATTCATATTACACATTAATACCAATTCATAAGATAATATAATCATATAAATAAATTATATTAAAAAGCATTTTTGATGTAAAATGCAGTATTTTTCACTATTCATTAAAAAATGAACATTGTCAGAAAAATACCAAAAATTCACACAAGGTAAATTTTGATGTCCCAATCATAAAGGATAAGTTTATTTTGACATACATAGTTTATAAAATTGTCAAAATATAGATTCAAAAATGGTTTTCCATCAAAAGGCAGTAAAACAATATTTTAAGAATATTATTGTATTCTATGCATAAGATTGTATTTATTTTCATTTTAAGCCTCTATAACACTATCTTAATCATTAAAAGAAATAGATAAAAATATCTATTATTCATTACTTACTTGGGATGTTACATCCTTCCCCCCTTTAGAAAATTCGGTCCCCGCAATTTATTTACTTATCGAATAAATGGGGGTACTTATCCCTCATTGCATTTTCAGATTCCCATGTTGCCTCTTCAATCATGTGGTTTTTCCACAAAACCTTTACCTGCTTAATCAACTTATTCCGTAACACTTTCTCCCTGTGGTCAAGAATCTTGATCGGTTGTTCCTCATAAGATAGGTTATCTTCCAGCTGAACTACCACTGGACTCAAAACATGAGATGGATCTGGCATATACTTTCTCAACATTGAAACGTGAAAAACATTGTGTACCTGAGATAAAATCGGAGGTAAATCCACTCGGTATGCAACTGATCCAACTCTTTCCAGAATTTCGCATGGTCCAATAAACCTTGGACTCAGCTTTCCTTTCTTACCAGATCTCAGCACACTTTTCCAAGGAGAAACCTTGAGAAAAACATGATCACCTACCTCAAAAAATAGATACTTCCTCCGGTTATCCGCATAACTCTTCTGCCTGCTCTGAGCTGTTCTCATGTGTTTCTGAATCAGTTGAACTTTTTCTACCATCTCTTCTACCAATTCTGGTCCCATCAACTTCCTTTCACCAACTTCATCCCAGAAAGCTGGAGTTCGACACCGCTTCCCATATAATGCCTGAAATGGTGCCATCTGTATACTGGAATGAAAACTGTTATTATATGAAAACTCAACCAAAGAAAGATGTTGGTCCCAACATCCCAGAATTCAGAAGACATTCCCTAGCATGCCTTTTGCCACATTTATCACAAACTGGAAACTTAGTTCTCTTACCATCAGACATTCTTGAAGAATTCTTACCTTTCTCCTGCCACCTCGGTCTCTTCTTCTGCTGGTTGTTATAGAAAACTTGGTCATCAGAAAACTCGATTTCCACCTTCTTAGCACATTGAAAAAGCTTTTCATAACTTTTAAACTCACGAGAAGCTAATGCCCTTCGATATTTTGGTTTTAATCGTGAGTAAAAACGATTGATTTTACTATCAAGGTCCCGGATAAAATTTGGAGCATACCTTGCCAATCGAGTGAACCTTTCTTCATAGGCATCAACTGAGTCTTCCTCTTGACTCAATTCCAAGAATTGATTTTCCATCCTAAGTCGAACAGCCTTAGGAAAATACTTCTCAAGAAACATACCTTTGAATTCATCCCAGTCAAGAGCAACAATCTCATCGGCATCCCTGATATTTTTAACCATAGACCACCACTGATCTGCTTCACCCTCCAAAAGGTAAATATCAAGACTAACCTTTTGATTGTCTGAACACCCCATGACATCAAAGATCTTCTCCAGTGCTTTAATCCACCCTTCAGCTAGCATAGGGTAAGATGATCCTCTGAATGATGGTGGATGTTGCCTCATGAAATGTTCCACCACTGACATGTTCCTCTGCGGTTGGACTGGATCATCTCATGTATGGATACCACCGCCATTTATCGCTTGAGTCAACTACGCCATTACTGCAACAAACTGTCCAGTTCCAATTCCGACCATTTCTGGATGCTGATTTGGAAGGTTATTTCCTGCTGTATGCCTTCCTAGCACTGCTTCCCTGTTTCCTCTGCGGAAAACCATTCTGAACAAACATGTCTTAGATGAAGCAACACGGTAATCTTTAAATGCTATATCATTTCCAAAAAAAAATTATTTTTGGATAATCATTTAATATAATTCTAACTCCTAAAGTTATCTAAACCGACCTCTGATAACAACTATAAGGCCCCAGCCTTAAATCTTACACAATCTTGAGTTATTACAAGATTACACATTGAGGATCTTTTCGGTTTTAGTGTTTTAGAGAATTAGATCATAAAACTTGCATTACATTCCACATATAAACAAAGTGGTTACAGAAAGATAGTATTCTTCATTCCCATCAATGGAAACACATTTAAAATAAAACATGGATTATTTCATGACACATCCATGAATCTATCATCTTATCATGTACCTTTCCCTTGACCTGTGAAAAACATTTCAAAAACATGGGATGAGCATAAAAACTCAGTATGGGTTATAAAAAAAACATGGAAAGGAAACATGATTTCATATATACATAAGAATGAAATCATACTTTACCCATAAAACATAGGCACTTTAACATACCTCATAAAATCATGAATAAATCATAGAAATCATAAGACATAAAGGTAACTTGAGGCATTCATAACATTCTTACGTAGGGAGTAACCCTCTTAGTAACATTTGGAATACCCATCACAGTATATTCCCTTAAATCTCTTCGGAGAAACCTTAACATTTCACTCCTTCACGTTACCCAATGCATTGGATAGCTATAACGGGCTCACCCGCCCATAGTTTATCACGGAACCACCCGTCTTCATAATAATGCCCAAGAACCATAACATAATCATATCACATAAAACATGCATAAAGGAAACATAAAATTTCCACATTTCAATCATGAGATATCAATACAACAAATTGATATAAAAAAATTATGAAAACCATTTTCAATACCAAAATAAAATAAAAGTAAAACATGGTATTTATTTTTCTTTTAAAAGAAGGTATGGCTTGTAGAGGAAGCCGAAACTCAAATAATGGTTACGACGGCGGAGAAGTCGTTGTCGCTGCATACGTACGACAAAAACATTCCCTTTTTTCGTTTAGTAAATGCTTCATATAAAAAAGATTCCTTTTGAATAAACGTAAAAGTCAAAGTGGTTTATACACCGTATAAAAGAAAGTTGTGTATAAAATAAAATATGCCTCAATGAAAGGAGATTGAGACGAAGTCCCATACCTCGTATCCGACTTGACCCGACCATTATTTAATCTCCTGAATAATAAACCTGAGTTAATCTCTACTTTATTATGAATCTTTTTCAAGTTCATTATTCCTTTTATACCATGTTATGAACATCATGTAATCAGTTACGTTAATAATGTTCATTTTGATGGTATTTGGTTCTTAAGTCAAAAATAGACTTCTTACACTTACATGTTGTTAATTTGGTCAAAGGTTCATTATATCCAGAATGGTATTCATGATGTAGATATCATATATGTCATATATATATCCAGTACATTCATGCATTTATAATATTACATAATCATTTAGAGGTAAGAAATGAAATGCACCGTTCATGGAGACGGTAAGCCGTACGTACGCATGAACGCTACTTTCATTTCTATTTAGTATTTTATAGAATGGAATCATAATGATATAAAGGTATATTATAATTCCAGTATAATATCATATATAATATCATAGTTCCATCCCTTATATGTCCCACATATGGTATTAACGAATCAAATCACTTTTAGGGGCGGTAGTCCGCACTTCCTAAAATGAAGATATCGTGTTTACCCATAATGGAAACCATAAAGGTGTGCCCAAAATGAAAAAAAAAACAGACGCTTAAGGAAAAAACATATTATATATCATATATAAAAATAGTAACATCATAATGGCCACCTTTGAAGGTGTTAAATGAGTATTGAACAATCATCATTTGGGGAGGCAGAATTTCGCCATCCCCGGAAACCGTATGTTCTTTAACCATTTGATGTAGTTGTGTGAGAGTGTAGCTCAAATAAATGTTATAACAACATCCTAGTATATTGAAGATACTGGTGTTGTTAAAAAATAAGTAAATAAAAAGAGTTTAGGGGGTTGGAGAAGCAAAATAAAAAATGAACATGAGAGAATGAATTACCTTTAAAAGTGTAACTCCTTTTGATTTGAGCATAAAGGCTTCCTTTGAAAGGATTCTGCCCAAAGGGAATCCTCTAGGATGAGGATAGGGATGTGGAGAGAGTAAATGGGCAGGGGTTGGCCCAGCCAAAGGCTTGAGGAGTGTGTGAAATGAGGTAGAGGTGGGGGCCTTTTATAAGAGGAGAGGAGGGGCACTTTTGGAAAGTCAAGAAATATTACTTTATTTGAAAATGAGTTTCGGTTTTAAAAGGTCCCACATTGATATAATTCGTGGATAACGTGATAAGGGTTCTAAATCCACTCATCCAATTTTTTTTGGCCAGGTGTAGTTCATATATTTTACATTGTCTTTCCATTTTATTTAAATCGTCAAATAATGATGTCATCGCTTCATCATTATTATGTCATAACTAATTTAATTTATTTAATGTCTAAAAATCATAAAAAAATACTATGATGTAGGAAATATTTTTATCTTTACAATGACTATTTATAATAAAAAATCTGATCTTTATAACCCCATGTAAAAATTGTTTTCGTAAAACATTTCTTGTTTGTGGCATTTTTACTTTAACATTTAATAAACAGTTATTTATGTCATTTCGAAACCAAAGTGTCTCCATGGGGTCCCCAAGTTGACCCATGGCTTTTCATGGTCGGAAATGACACAACCAATAAGGTTGTGACATGTGTCTAGGTCATTTCATATTATTAAAGCATTATTTATATCTTAAACTACACTAATTACCACTAATCGCGATTAAAAACTTAATAAGTTACTATTCACCAAAAAATTATTTTAATCTCATTAAACCACATTTTACTTCTTAATGACAACCATGTATGTAGGATTTTCAAAATTATATACACATTAGTGGTAAACTTTCATTTAACTGAAAAATCAGTTTGCTTGATTACCACTTAGTGGTATCACTATTCATCAAAAATTGAAGTTTTTCAGAAAATTACCAAAAATTCACCCTAAGCTATATTTGATATTCCGAATTCAAAAATGAAGTCTATTTTACAAAATTCAAATCATATAAGTCACATTAATTAATTTAATAATTAATTCCCGCTGCCAGAGCAAATAGCGTGTTTTTACAAAACAATAAGTATCAAAATATTGACACCAGTTTAAGTCTAATTTCAAAGTGAAATTGAATCCAATGACCACCATTGGATAAAATGGTAAAAATATATTCATATTACACATTAAGACCAATTCAAAAGATAATGTAATCATATAAATAAATTAGATTAAAAAGTAGTTTTGATGTAAAATGCAGTATTTTTCACTATTCATTAAAAAATGAACATTGTCAGAAAAATACCAAAAATTCACACAAGGTAAATTTTGATGTCCCAATCATAAAGGATATTTTTATTTTGACAAAAATAGTTTATAAAATTGTCAAAATATATATTCAAAAATGGTTTGCCATCAAAAGGCAGTAAAACAATCTTTTAAGAATATTAGTGTATTCCATGCATAAGATTGTATTTATTTTCATTTTAAGCCTCTATAACACTATATTAGTCATTAAAAGACATAGATAAAAATATCTATTATTCATTACTTACTTGGGATGTTACATTTCTCCTATATAAAATGTGTTCCATTCCCTCCATGTGTTGGGTATATAACCTTTGCACATTCCCAATTACTATTCTGTAGAGAAGACTTCTTCCCGTATAGTTCTCCTAGAATTTTCTGATATTTTCCTAACATAATGTCACAATTTACTATATATTATGTTGTACATATCATGAAATATTAGATATATTCCTTCCATATGTGTATGGATCACTATTATAATCTCTTCATATGTCTGATACATTTTTATGTAGGAAATTATTTAATGTTACATTAGAAACAATTCACTCTTGAATTTTTCCAACATGTCTTTATCAATACCTCACCATTATATGAAATTATATATGGTATAATTATCACATTATATATATCTTGAAACATATTGATACACAGATCATGGGTTATAACATTAATTCAATATCTAGAGAGGCATTTTAAATCTACTCTTAAATAATTTTAGCACTATAACCCATTTTTTATTTTTTATCATCATAATATTCATGAACAAATGATTCTCCGACAATATATTCCTTGTATTAATATGTTCCAATAATTCATTGTCAAAATTATATGGTATCACAAATCCTTTTTTAATTGAGTTTTACAAACACATTCTCTAAAATGTTGTCATATAATATAATTTCCATTATAATGATAATATAATATTTTAATTAATTGTATAATTAAAATTATTTTAATTATGAAACATAGTGTAACTATTTATGATTAATT
The DNA here is from genome assembly GCA_963277665.1 of Viscum album. Classification (NCBI taxonomy): domain Eukaryota; kingdom Viridiplantae; phylum Streptophyta; class Magnoliopsida; order Santalales; family Viscaceae; genus Viscum; species Viscum album. The sequence goes on from OY728132.1 coordinate 473,728,389, forward strand.
TGTTCCAAACTTGTACCACACACAAATAGTTTCTACAGAATAACCAAAAAGGAAATTAATTCATGTATAGACAGTATAAAATGTATACTAGATTTTGATACATCAAATACAACTTTATAAATTCAATTTCACTAATTATTTTTTACTTAAATAAATTTAACAATTCATTATAGGTAATAGATTCGTTTTTATAATGAATAATATATATAGCAATAGATTTTAGATCTTTAAACAAATAAATATTAGGTTTTCCTTTTACTAATAATTATATATCATTCAAATATTTTAATTTCATGACAACTTGTGGAACTTATTCTTATTAATATTATTTTCTATCTCAATCAATAACATTATCCATTTAAATATACTTCCAACAAACTCAAATAGAGATATGAATACTTGTATAGGAATATTTTTGAACACTTCACTATAATGATTTTTTCATAGGGACTTAATATTATATCCGATATAAATTTTTTGGATCATTATAGACATTAACTATAATATTTGTTGAATTTTTTGTGTATTTATTTATCCTTTAAAATATATTATCATTTAAATACATGTTTTGTGTCAAAATGGATTGATTAAAATTTATATATTATATGATACTCATTATCTATTATATTTGGGTTATTGTTATAAGTTAATAATTCTATTTGGAAAAAAGTATAGGAATGATAATAAATGTCATTTAATAAATTATAAGTCTCATTGTTGGTACTCTATTTCCTAAAATAATTGGAAGGATTTTAATAAATTAGTGAGATTCATGGACAAAATTCTATCTACATTTTAGTGATCAATAAATGCTTTCAAAACTCATCATCGATCCAACTATTAATATCACCACACATATAAATTTTATATGGGAATTTGATTGTTTGAATTAATGCAATCAACATTTCTTGACTAAAGAATTATCATTTAAGATATTATTTTAATCATGGGCTCATTGCAACTCATATCTTAAAACCCTGAATTTTCAATAAATAAGTTAAACATTTCTAAAATTAAAAATAAAAATTATTTATTATTTATGTATACATATATCCTTTACATATAATAGGTTCCATAGTCATACCATTCATTTTCTACAATCTTTTTGGCTCACATTTTCTATGACAAATTTATTTATCAAAACATTATATGCTTGTGTAACAATAGTACTTAAAGGGTTTAGATCAAAATATTCAAAACACCATAAAATTTAATTACATGAATTATAATTTTTTTTATATTGTAAATAATTACCTTTCATAAATAGATTTTATTGAGTCCTAAATTTTCATTTCACCATATGTTACCTATTATTCAAGAATTACATGGCTACTATTTGAATATAAAACCCTACAAAAACAGTAATTCCATAGTGAAATAAAATATAATTTTTTCCAATGTTAACATGAGGAAAATGGTTTCATAATAATTTATAATAAATAATTATTCAATATAGAATTAATCAACATAAGAAAATTGAAATTTTTCTCCAATTATTTACCTGGAAATAATCCATCGTCATCTACATGGATAAATAACATTATTTTTTTTAATATTTCTAATAATAAAATGTAAATTGTTTTGTCTAACAATGTGAAAAAACATATAGTAAATGACATAAAATTATTAAACATAAATGTCACATCAAATTATTAATATAATTATATTACTTTTAAACATCTACAAATTTAATCTTCAAATCATTATAGTGACTCTTCTTGTGTCCTATATAGCCAGATATGAAGAAAATTGACTAATATTTAATGTTGTCCCTATTTACCATTGATATCGTAGAAATTAATTTTAAAATATAAATTGGAATATAAATAGTCAAATGTTTTTTTCTTATCATATCATTTATTTATTCACCATAAGAAAAAAATATTGAAATTTATTTACATTCATTTCTCCTAGGTGAAATTTACTAAAGTATATTTATATGATCACTTGATGAACATGATTTTAATATTCATAAATGAATATAGTGAAAATGGGTGATAAATATCATCTAATGATATATTTGGAAATTTTATGAATCAATATGAATGCATCTATAAATATACACATGATCAGTGACACCATATTTTCATTCAATCTATCATTTCACTTTATCCTCATAAATTTCATAGGTATGAGAAAACTTGTAATAAATATCCAGTCACTCCAATTGATTTCACAACTCATCAAATATTGATGATTCCATTATGATGTAACAATATAATGTGACATCTATAAGTCTCCAATAAGATATATTTTCACCCTCATTCTCATCAAGAGATGGAATAAAATACATTGGGGACTTATAAAACATAATTTTCATTGATGTTTTAATACTATGCACATGTTCCAAAAATACTCTTGTAAATTAATTATGATTATGTAATTTTTATTTTTTATTATTCATCATTGTAAATAAATTTTGTAAATTTAAATTATTCAAAAAAAAAATTAAAAAATTTGGGCTGTTATCTTGAATACAAATTTTTATACATCAAATATCTATTAATCTAAAATTTCTATAACAATTATCATGATTCCTAGAAAACCACATATAAAAGATTTAAAATAATTTTCAATCTGATTATTCTGGTTAAATTGATCTTTAAATCCTATCCAAATAATCCAATATATTGATACACCAACACTAAATGAGTTTCAATATAAAATTTTAACTTGGAAATGTTTTTAACTCATTGATAGTATATTTTTTTAGTGGAGTATTGGCTACTAAAAAAATAATGGTAGGTTAATAAATTATTTCCCACTAAAGTTGTAACAATCATTAATTAGATACTTATCAACTACCAAATTTAGTTATGTCGTCCCAACAAATTCATAATAATTACCCATCATTAAGGGACACCATCAACTATGGAATATGTGAACCTCGAACAATCAATATTTTTCAAATAAAGGTAATTGAATACAATAATGACTTAATATTTTCTATTAGGGGTTCATATTTATTCATAGTAAATTAAATCCATTTCTATTTATCACTTATTATCATTGTGATTTCTCTTACAACGTAATTGTTAATAAAAAATAAACGATTCACCATGCATGTTTATTTTATCCTTGAAAGAATAACTATTATTTTATGTCATCATGTCCAAACATTAAAAACATAAAACTCTACTGAAATAAATAAATAAAATACTTGATCATGATCCCATTCTAATGTTTGATTTATATATAAAACAATTGATCAACTTAGAAACAATGTGTTACACCTCGAGACTTGTCACATCAGACAAATGTTGTAGAGTTCACCCAATTAATCAATTCAAATTCTCATATAAAACATTTCCATAACCATAAATGAAAATCATTACTTCCTTCCTCCATATTATATAATATTACATCTAAATATTCTTGGGGATCTCAATTATAAAAAATATTGATAAAAAATTTCTATCATGCACTAGCATACACTTATACATATTATGATTCAAATGGAGATATATAAACTATTATTTATAAATTAAACATTCCATAAATCAAATTTAAATGAATAAATAAATAAATGAAATCAAACATGAATTGGTCTGTCTAGGACTCAAAACTAATTGGTACACATTAGGATTATATAAATAATGTTTTTTACAAATATTTTTACAATAAAGTATGATTTATTAAAATAATGAATTCAATTATTTTTCAATCAAAAAACACATATTACAACGTCATAAAAATAATTATAATTATAAATATAATTTAATAATTTTAAATTTGCTTTGGTATATTTATGGGTTTTCATTTTAATTTTGACACCACATAGGTGTTTTTGGTTGTAGTTTTTTCCAAAATGGTTCGGTAGGCTGAGGGGAAACTAACCCAAATTGGAATTGATTGGTCTGACAAGGATCATCACCCTAATATACAGTTCAAAGTTCCTTCATGACTGAAGTGTGATGGATACATCACGTGACATCACAACATTGAAAAGATTAAAAAAATCCGTACTTAAAGTAGAGTTTTCTATAGTGCTCCAGAATATGGATTGGAGAATCAAATTTCATTATAGGCGGACTTTTGAGTCCCACAATTTACAAATTTTTTATAACCTTCATTAGACTACTCTTATATTATTTTGAAATGTTTTATTTTATTATATTGATTCCACCATGTTTATGTGAATGATCGGGACCCACCATCTAATTTATGGTACACTGACTAAATGTTGGAAACCCTTAGTCGATGATTTATTCCCCCATTATAACAACATATATATAATATATTAATATTTATATTAGTATAGATTAATTTTTTTAGCTTAATATCTAATATTAGATCTTCGGATGAACAAATCTTGACCACTGGACCATTGATGTTAGCATAGATCATGGAGTGAGGTTCTTCAGGAGTCCCTATACTCAAATTCATAAAACAATATTTCAATTTGAGTCTTTTAAATATACAATAAAATTGGTATAACTTGTTGAAATGAAACATGCAACAGATTCATGAAATATTATGAATTCAAAAATTCAAAAAAATATCAATGCCATAAAATCATTTCAGTATAACAATAACTATGTGTCAATTTAAAAATCTAATATAAATTTTATTAAGCACGTAACATTAAATAGAAACCAAATCTCCTATATTTTCAATTGGAAAATTTATTCATATGTCATCTATGATCATTTCCCAATGTAACCAAACACAAAAACCCATATATCATCGACACACATTACAAAATATCACTGATCATTGAACATCATGGTCCATGTGATAGTGTAGAATAAATTATATCCCCTTGACATATCAATCATCCCATAATCATTATCTATTTTATATATATGCGAGAAGTCAGATTGGTGTGATCAAATCATTCTCTAAAATTAATAAAATGTTGGGGAGAGCATGTTAAGATAGATAATTTGTGTGTATGAATATTACACTAAATTTTTCTTAATATTATATATAGGTTTGTTTTAAATATTAAAATTTCACCTTATCATATTAATAAATAATTCCTCTTAAATTATTACAATTTCAATATGTATGACCTGTAAAAAACATCACAATCATAAAAAATATTTTATAACCTAACTATAACATCTAAACTATATGTCATTAAAATTTATGAGTCATTAAATAAACTCTCCTCTCTAAAAAAATTTAAAAAAATTTATTTTAAGTATAGAAATAAAATTATATTATTCCTTCACTAATTCTAATCAATTAATTTATTGGTGATATTTTTAAATAAATTTATAATATTTATATATAATTAATCATCTTAAATAAAATAAGAGAATTTTAATTTTTGAGAAATATATATATGATATAATTTAAAAATAATGGGTTTAGACAAAAGAATTTTGTTTATCAATGAACAATTAAAATAATATTATTTAAAGTTACATTATTATTTCTTGGATATTATTAAAATATATTAATATTTATTCCATAATTTATAATTTAATTTTTTATATCATTATTTAAAAGTTAATAGTTAAACAAAAATTTGAACTACATATTTTTTTAGAATCAATGGTATATTCCATTAAAATACTTTATATTTTATAAATATAATTTAATTTTCCAATTATGATTCACGTGACTCGGTTTTAATGAATCTCATTGTGTGTTGTAAAAAAAATTTCTACATTACTCCAGAAATTAGTTTTTCACATGATATTGAACACTCAAGATTAATGAAAAACAAATTTTATATTATAATCATTGGTTTTTACACAAATTCCACTAATATTTTAATTACTGACTCATTAGAAACTCTAATTTAAAATCAATTATCAGTCAATTTATTTTTTAAAAAAAATTATTCCATTAATTATCCATGTAAATCTTACTTATAATTAAATAAGTAATAATGATTAATAAATTAAAATCATTAAATTATTCACAGTTCAACTCCAAAATTAATGGAAAATTATATATCACTTCAAAATTTGAAACCCCCTTCTTATTGACGTGGATCTAATGAAACATTCATACCTGAAATATATTAGTGTGTATAGTATTAGGATGCGATAATAACTAGGTTTGTATTACTAATATTAGAAAATAAAACAATTTTTCACATCTTTATCATATATTATATTTTGAAAATAGATACAGATAAAAATTTTACACGTGAAACTTTTTTTCTCTATCAATTAAAATATGTTCCACTGATAAAAATAAATATATCATCAGTCTTATAGGTGAATTACTATTTTTTGAAACATTATGCATCATGATAATTTATTATCCACCATTTTTAGGCATTGTGTGTCTTATTCATCCCGGTTGGTATCCCTTCTATGAGAAAATTTTATCATCAAGGATTCCCTTTCTAGTTCATTTGTAATAAAAACAAAATTTCAATTATGTTGATCTATAATGGTTATCATTTAAAAATGATCCCATAAATTTTATAATTAATCACTATTAAATTTTCAATCACAATATGATTCAATTATATATATATATTGATAATGGAAAACAGATATCTATTTCATTATATTCTACCAAAAATGGTTCACTTTTACCCATTGAATACATGATATTCAGAATGAATATATAGAAGAATTTAAAATCATATATTCTCATTCTATTTATCACAATATATTTATTGAGTAACTTTATTTAATTTTATATGTCTTCACAATTAGTCAATGTTATTAATGTGTACATGGTGTTATACTATTTCTAGCAAGTCACTAAGTAAATATCAAATGGGTTTAGGTCAATCTTATAATAATCATAGGACATTTGAGTAAATTATTTGAAAAAACTACATATATGAATCAATTTTAAATATATTAACCTCCTTGGATCCTATGTAATTATATATGGGCATCATCCCTAGACTCCAAATCAACAACAAATGAAATTGATTTTAGTGTAAGATCAGAGGTGTAAAATTAATTTTCATTAAGAATAGTGTTTTATGAGTTAAATGTTAGCTTATTAAAATTCCAATCATCTAACCATGGGATAACTTCTTCTTTCTCTTAATCTACATAAATATATATTAAATTAAACATTATTTGTAGTATAATGTAATACATGTTCACCTATTTATTCCCCATCCTATTCTATGGGGTTGGTTTCTATATGTGGATTGATAGTGATCCAAAACATTATTGATAGTTGTATTCATGATAGAACCTAGAAGTCACTAATATCCACCAATGTATTCATGTTTTCCCTATTTGGGCTATATCCATGAGAATGTATAAAATTATAAAAACAATTATAATTTATTAGTATGATTAAAATATGATATATAGATGAATTGATTACTAACTTTTGGATCCTTTATTAATATGTAAAAATCATAACCCATAGAGACACCTTAGAAAAATTATGGTTTCAAATGAATTTAAAAGTGTTCTACTACAAAAAACTATATTCCTACATCCCTTAAAAAATTGTAAATTAAAAATTTATTATCATTAAAAATAACATCAAATATAATTTCAATAATTAGTTGTCTAATCACCACATAGATTCCCATCAAATTCATATAAATTACTATAAAATTAGATTTACGTATCTCAAAAATTTGTGTTTAACCTAATATTGTTTTTTTGTTGGAATACCCATTGTGTATTAGACCTCGGTTATCAAATCATTAAAATTTAGCCAGGGATACCAATGACCATAACATTTTCCCATAAGTTAACTACTATCCCCAATCAGTTACTTGTACTTATGGTACATGAGGGTGGAGTTGGAACAATCAATGTTATATTTATATAACATTACAAATAATTTTTATTAACATTGTTTAATATTATATATATGTTAAAAAATGTTGATAAAATATAGACATGGCCTGTTTTGATTATAGTTTTCAGAATTAATCAATACTATAAATCATTATACCTCCATAAATAATATGAAATTTCATATTGGTGTCGTCTTAGTGACCAATAATATATATATAGACATTCACATCATTAATATCATCCCATAAAACAATATAATTAATTTAAAAATGATTATGAGTCAGTTTTAATATTGACCCAATTATATGGACATTCTATTTTATATAAAAGGGGCCCTAGAGGTTCTCTACAGAAAAATGGGCCATCCTAGTGTTCTATATATACAATTACTGTTTTTATTAGGAGATAATAGTGATATAAAAATCAATTTCCAAAATAATGAATGTGGATTCTAAATTTTAAAAACATAAAACATTTTGAATCTATGATTCTTCACCCATTTATTTCCAAAAATATTGTTTTTCCCAATACATTATATTTTCCTTGAGCTCCCTTATACCCTAATACATATTCATTAATTTTTTTATTCTATATCAAGTTAAATTCACAATTTATTTTATTAAACAATCTCATTAATATTGTATTGGTAAAATATTCAATAAAAAACATAACATAGTTATAGATTATCATGATAATAGAGCCTTTAGGTTGCAAAGTAACACAGGAAATTATGTCATCATGATCATACACTGACAATATTTAACCAATCACCATCATATGTTTCTAAAATTTAGGATGATATGGAAATTAAAAAATTTATCATTATAACATTGTAAAATTAATAATAAGTTTTTTATATAGAATATAATTCCCATATATCCTTCCGTTATATCCATGTTTCAATTATGTTATATTTTAGATAATTCAAGTATGGTCTCTCATCATTGTAAGAAAATATATCCTAAAAGATTATAGTAGTCATCAAATTTTCATATAGATAATATAATTAAAATTAGTGACTATAATGACAATAATTTATTTCCTAGAGATCCATTGATATTGGTAAATTTTAGGAGTGAATTGAAAAAAAATCCAAATAAGTAATAATGGATCGATATTATGTTTTAGAAATCACGATATTAAAAATGTTATACAATAAAAATAAAAAAAATCATGAAACTACCAATGATACGAAATTAATCCCTTCCATAATATATGTTCTATTATATTTATTATGTTTTATGTTTGAGTATAAGATATTTTTTTATTGTCCTCATTGGGCAAGGTGGGTGACCCTGATTAATGTTATTGGCCTAGACCAATAGATTATGTCTAAGATTTTTATTATGTATCTACATAGGTACATCATCCTGAAACCATCTTGTAAAATATTTTACTCTCAGATATTATATAAACAATGACAACATTCATAAAAATCACCATTTCTATGGTGGGTTAACATTCCTCAAATATTCCTCAGTTTCATCAATTTCAACATCCGATGGGTACATTGACCTCTTACTAATTACCATTCTTATCTATAAATATTTCAGCCCTTATAGTGAAGGGGATATATTTTTTAGTTCCCAATCCCCAAGGTAGAGTGGAAAAATTTCAACAAATGGTATGAAAAGGTTAGAGTCTTCTCTTATTCATTATAACAACATCAATATGGGAATAATTAATACTAAATGATCCGCAATATGGTTATCCCTCAAATTTGAAAAATCCTTGTAGACTCTTGAAAGAGTCACATTGAAGTTGATGATAATTATTTTAGTGGGATTAAGAAAATTAATAATCTATTGATTAATTCAATAAGATTATATATAATGGATTGTGAGATCCATGTGGCTGGATAAATTCGGACAACATTTAATTATATCTCAATACCAATATATGGTTAAAAACATGGAATGTATATTACGTTCCACCATTAAATCCAAGACTTTATTATAAATCCCAAAAATATATGCAACCATTTTAATGGTCATAAAAAAAATCCACATGATGGATGATAATCTATTATTATGATGTTCCATCAGTACATGAACTTCAATCATATGTAGTGCATACCACAAGATATATCGCGGTATAGTAACTCCCATATGAGAATTTAACCCTTTGAAATAAATGGTCCTAATTTCATTACATTTTATAAATTAATCCATTGAGTTTCATATTAATATATTCAATATTGAAGGGTGATGATAATGAGTAGTCGAAACCCCTCTAGAGGTATATATGTTAACATATATATTCTCTAAAATTTATTATTAACAGATTTTATAAAAATCAATGGTGTGGTTTAATAGGGTGGTGTTTCAAAAAATTAACATCATCTCCATTTTAAAACCATAGTTCACTTATTATACATAAATTATGGTGATAATAACTAGTATAAATTTATTCATTAAAAAAAAGTTATGTAAATTGTGTTTGATGTTTTTTTGTAAAATAATGTAATGGAGTGGAGATTTTATATGCCTAATATGCTATTATATTCAGGTGAAAATAATTCATTAAATTTTTTTTCCTACCATTCTCATGACATAGAAATATTTATATCTTATTGAAAATAATTAAAGTGAACCAAAATAATATTTAATGCTTTTAATTTATGAAATAAAATAGAATAGTTCCTTTATTTTGAAATTAAAGTGTTCTCTTTTATAAGGGACCTAATTACTTATAAATGTGTGGATTCCACCCCAAGATCTAATTTTCATTAAAATTATACATAATTCTATATGATTATAAAAGTTTACTCAATATATGATTATTTTGGACCCAATCAAACTCAATTAAGAGGATGGAATTTTTATCAATAAAAATATGGTTAATATATGGATATCAATTTTGAGGAGATGTTCAAATGTGTATCCCTATTATAGTGAAATTCATGAAAACAATATGTATTTATGATCATGACTTATTGATTGTCCAATGATATATTTTATACCTTAAGTGTTTCATACTACCATAACCTCATATGATGTTTTCAAAAAAATACATGGAAAACATTCATTTATATACTTTAGAGGATAAAATTTCATTAATGAATAAATTAAAAAACTACCTAATTTTTCAATTTAATAGATCATATATCAATTAAGTTGGATGAAAATAATCTGAAATATAAACAATTTTAAATTATTATGGAGAAACAAGCAGATAGGGATCCCACTAAAGACAATTTTGAAATTCAAATAATCAATTTCAAATATACCAGTGTTGATTAATCATAAGGTAAGGATCCTGATTTTTTTCAAATCTATATGAACATGGATAAATAATTAATGAAAAATAAATCTTCATATAAAATTATTAATGTGAATCAAAATGTTGAATCAGAAGTGACATTCTATGAATGTAAGAAGAATGGTCACATCATGCCAGAATGACCTACAAATAATAAGATTAAAAAAAGGAATATACATAAGAAGGATATGAAAGATACATCCTAGTGTGTAAATAATGACACTAAGGAATCAAATTCACGAAACGATGCTTGAAAACAATGTTTTAATCCATTATATAATATTTTTATTATTATTTCAAGTAAATTTGTCTTTTAAGGAAATATCATGTTGAGATAGAGTACGAATTTAGTAATTGGTCAAGTAACATATGGGGTGACATCAGTAAATTAATTCAAATAGATAATGTCATTAGTTTTCCTGTTACATAAGATGATAAATCTAGGGGTAATAAAATAGGTGAATATACTATAATTTTTTTATCTCCACTCTGACTAAATAAAATTTACTTTTCAAAATATTAAAACAAAATAGATTAACATGAGAAAATTGTGTATTAGGGGTTTTAAAATATCATTCAAAATTGACTATTTCATAATTTTTAACTCAAAAGGAAATATTTTATTTAGTTTTTATTTATTTATAAATGATTTTACAAAAATTTTAGAACACATAAAAACAAATTATTTCAAATTCTAGAGTGATAAAGTAATCTTTTCATGGCCTTGACATATATGACTTGGTAAAAATATAAGACACACATGTTTAAAACCCAAACATCATCAACTAGTATGAAAATTATTCAAAATATATTTCAAAATTTACAATGTTTTTGAATAATTACAATATTTTATGAAATAAAAATATTGAGTTCAATATAAAAATTATTCATTCTCAAATGATATTGAATTAATTTATCTTGATTTAGTAGGACCTTCTCAAATTGAGATTAGATAATGTAAATCTGATTATTATTTATTTTAAAAAATTATGTGGTTTACATGTTATTACTTCCTATATCATAAATTTTTTGTATGAAGAGAATTAAATGTGTTTTCCAAAAAAGATGAAAATAGAAATGATTTTAAAAGTTTTTTAATTCAATGTGATTATTTTATGGAATTTAATAATAATGAATTTGATGATTTATAATATTTTCATGTCTATAATCATTCTTTTTACTCTTCAACCCCTCATGAAAATAATTTATAAGATATATGAAGTAGTATAAACAAATTATGTTTTAATAATCTTATAAACTATTTGATTTTACTAATAAATTTTTAATATGATGGAAAAAATTACTTTTTTGATCGTTGATTTTGTTCTCGTACAATTTTTTCACACAAATAACTATATGGATTTTGGGAAAATAAAAATCATAAAGTTTTCTTTTTTAATGTTTTATTGAATATGATTTATCCCTACCACTAAGGAAATTTTTTTAATATTTTATTCCAAATAAGATAAAGGTATATTTTTTGGTACTTTATCTCATGTAAATAATTTTGTGTATTTATTAAATGGAATGAAACAATAAAAGAATAAATTAATTTTTTTATGATAATTTTACAAAACCTCTTACTTTATATATGTTTTTTGAATTATTTTTTAACATTAAATAAATATTTTCATGCAATATGAGTTTTTGGAAACAAAAATCAATATTGTTTACAGTAAATAACTGCAGATGGGGGTGAAATTAGTTTCCAATTAAAATATCTATTTAAAATATTTTTAAAACTAAATTCCTGAATTTTAAAAATTTTCAATTTAACTAAAAATAGATATTTTTATAATTTTATCATTTAAAAAATATTAATTTATGTTTGTTCAAAATTCTAATCATATTGGATTAAATCAATTTTACATTTTAAAACATTTTTATTAAATAATAAGTTTAAAAAATAAATATTTATGTCAAGAACACATGTAATTTATCATCATTTAGTGATGATATAGATTTGTTTTCAAAAAGACGAAAAATATAAAAAATTTAGAAAATAAAAAAAGTGGTTTGGGCTCAATATGTCACATAGTCATCTTCAATTAGTAATCACCCTCAACAATGTATTTTTTTATAATATATACTTATTTATACCCCTGATTTCATTTTATAGAGAACATTAGTTAGTTAGTCTTAGATACATTGAGAATTTTCTATAGATATATATGGAAGAGTAGAAAAGGAAATAAGATAGAGTGTGTATTTCACTCTCTCGTTGTGCATAGGAGATGGTAAAAAGAGATATAAAATATAAAACACAAACAAATTAAATGTAAATAAATACAATAAATTAAGGTAATAAATTTTATGCAACATAGTATATATTTATATTTTTCTTCAAGAGTTTATTCTCCTCTAATTTTCCTATTTTAGTTTAGAAATGATTGATTGTGATGGTCATAAGTAATTTTGATGTTCTAGAAAAACAAAGTCTCATTTTTTCAAATAAAAGATTAATATTTCATCTATTTGTTAATGAAAAAAATTCCAATGTCTCTATAAAATGTGTGATATTTTTCAATAATTAATAATTTTCTTCAAATGATGCACTCTAAAGAAATATATATTAAGAAATCAAAATAAAAGTTCTCATACATAGGCCAGAAATATATGATTAATAAATAATTCTGCCCAATTTTTACCATTACAAATAAAATTTGATGGATTAATATAAATAATAATAATATAATATAATAACAAACATCACAAATGATATATTTAAAAGTCTCACATCAACTTCCATGATAATTTCCCTACTTCCCACTTTACTTGATTGTTTTTTTCGATCACTTATCGCTATAGTTGACCATTTTATCTTGCGGTAGATCAAATTACACATACAACATATCATTAAATCTTACAGACGACCCTATAAATTTTCATTTTTCAGACTATTTACCATGTTTTCATAATTTTGATAAATAATCCCATGGATACTCATGCATTTGATCAAACTAGACTTGTGCTATAACCAAATGTTTGGCATGCGATCAACTTCTTTTCAGGGTGGTGAATCACGTTTCCTTAAAATTTTGAAGTTATTTTATGTTGTTTCTTGGTTCCATTTACATAAATTCAACTAGGTTGATCCAATAATTTTTCAGTCTTTTTTATGCATCGTTCAATCAATTCCAGAACATGAAAATTATTAATACTATTGAATGAAAATGAATATACTTTCATAAAACATAAAATAGTAAATAAATATCATAAAAATGATTTATGATTACTAAAATAACGAATTTATAGAATAATGAAAATATAAGTAAAAATTTTATGATCAAAAATCATAAAATAAATAAATATTCAAATTATTATTAACTGTGTATTAAATATTATAATCTTTTGTATCAATTGGATCTAATGAATATTCATTTTCTATAAATTAGAAGGCAAATTTGATGGATAGAAAATTATTTTATTCTATATTTTGATTATGCCATATATTTTATCCCTCTTTTGGGACTATGAAAAATAATTCATAATACGTTAATGAGAAAAGATAGAATAATTAGATTAGGGTGATCATAGAATAAAAAAACATACAAAAAGTAAAAATGGGTTGATATTTCATTAAATGTTCTAAAACATTACATATGACTTGTCATTATATAATTAGAAATTTTATCCATAGGATATTGATTGATTAGAGGTTCAAAGGTGTCCTTCTATCATCCATCAATATGATATGGAGTTGGATGAACAATATGGTTAAATATAGGAAGGTATATGATAAAAAATTATTTAGAAATTGATCAGATCTATACATGTGATTGAGAGAATGAGAGACCAACCGATAATGTAGGAGGTATAATTGAGGTAGAGGATGGAATATATAAGGCACTCAAAGCTGAAACTGAAATTGATGATTGGGTTTGAGATAAAGAGTTCCAAGGTAATAGAATATTAAATTATAATGTTCCTGCACTAGAACAATAGAAACATACATATATATATATATATCCAAAATTCCTGTGGTATTATTCAAAAATATAGTCCTATGTTTTATATCCCAAAGAGACACATATATCTCTATCATGAACAAATAAAAAAGATGTTTCATTTTAATAAAATCACATGAATACCTTAGAAGGGTGTTGTTAGAGGTGAAATCATCAAATCTCTATCTTATGAAATAAAAAGAAATTTTTGAGATTCACTGGTTTATATACTTCTATAATGATACTTAATTTATCCCTTTATTATTCCTTCATATTTGGAATTATGAATTTATTAAAATTTCATAAATTCATTATTATTTTTTCCATGTTTATCATTGACCATTATCACTTAATTATTGATTTCATATACATAATTTAAAATATAATGAATCTCTCAGGAATCAATCTTTTATTGAAATAAAAATTAATAGCTACCAAAGTAATATGAGTATGTTCTACGGTAGACTTTAATTTTATGTATGGATGGGTCATTACATAAAGGTAATTGCATTTCCATGATATAGATTATATCTAATAGTTCAATCTGTATAAATCAAATATGACTTCTAGAACAATTCATTTCCCATCTAAGTGATCAAATTTCGTGGTTCATATAGTCTATATTCTAGGACACATTGAGTTGGATTTGTTAAAAGATACATTCAATATTGTACATAATTTTTTCATCTCTATCAATAATATTATCACAAATGATACTGATTTTTTTTAAACTTCCAAAAGTTAATTTTTGATCGAAATAAAATCTATCTATGTTGTAACTATAATAGATATCTAAGAAGGTATACATTAATGATATAGAGTACCCTTAGATTTAATAGTACATTATAAATCAGGAGAGGAAGTATCATTAGGAATGAAATATTCAACTTAATTAGAAAAATGAGAACCTTACTCATGAGTATTTGTCCATGATATTTACATAAGAAAGAAGTGACTAGGAAGTCATTAAATTTCCTTTAGTGAGGAATTATATTTATCCTCATAATATTATATGGACACAAATTTTATAACAGTACAATAGCCATAAACGTGGTATTATTGAAAATTATCTTTAAGAACATATCTTGGAGAATATATATTAACCATCTATATAAAAAATTCATAAAAAATAACACCATCAATGGTCACTTTTTTACAAGAGTATAAAAAATATTTGGTACCCTATATTATTCTTTCTTTTAAATAATAGAAAGAATATTTCCTTAAATAATTGGAGGATCATCATCATCATCTAGTACATCCTTATCACCCTTATAACCATTTTAGTCTTTATTATTATTATTTTTATCCTCTTAATCATCATTATCAACAAAGTATGCATGATCAGAAACATAAATATCATAAAATGGAATTTAAAAAAATAAAATATACATTAGTATGTGTGGAGGCATGGATGGGAGCTCCCCCAATGTTATACATATGTGGACTCTCTATAAACACATGATCATTATTATTATTTCTTTCTGAATATATGAGAGCTAGTCCAAGAAATATGAATATGAGTACAATATATGTCACAAGAAGAAAATCATACCTTATTGAGTCATCCATAAATGGTAATTTGACATTTCTTAACATCTTTTAAAATTTTAGAATAATTTGGCACATCATGAGTTGTATGAATGATATATCATAGACTACAAGGGGGATGTATTGGATAGAACTTTTCATAATGTCTATCCTCATCTAAAACACACATCATTTTCCGAGAGTTACATATAATATTCATCCTTTTAAATGTAGTGTAATTCAAATATAATCTACTATAACATAATTTCCTTTCAACTCCTATAGAGGAAAATATTTCTTATTCTAGTAAAGAATAAATAATCATTGGATAAGGTATTGTATTGAATTTCAAAGATTATTTACTCAACTCTTCTATAGAAATCATAAATAAATGAGGCAAGATAATATAAATGAACTGCAACATTAGGTGCTGGAAAAATAAATATATAAAACTTATAGAAATTAAGCATCTCTTCCCAATGTCGATCACATGATTGATTAATGTTAAAAATATCCTACATTCATAACATAACTCGTTTTAAACTATTATTTTGTAGGCTTAGTCATCCATTATCTCATTCAAAACATTCCCAATCTTAAAATATGGATGTTTCATGGGGTACAATATTTGATATTCACTATAGTATCTTATATGTGGGACTCGTTGAAAAATAATAATATCTAGATGAAGTGAAATCACATTATTGGGTATCAATAATTTTTTTAATATCATCCTCATAATATTTGGATTCAAACACCATGTTTAGGTAAAAATATTATTCTAGGAATAGATATAATGGGAAATTTTCCTCAAAATACAAAATTATCCAGTTCTCACATAAGATCACACTCCCAAGTAATAAACAACTACGTATGATCCATTAAATATCTACTTCAATTTTAGATTCCACTTCATGAGAATGTATGTATGGATTCAAAATATTCTCATATTTTTTTGGTCCAGCCTTCAATATCTTGGATGATTATATAAAATACGATTTAAAATATCAATTTATTTCTAATTAGTAGACTGAGAATAGCATTTTGATAAACTAGAGATTCAAATAATTCTTTAGTAAACTGGCTTTTAAAAAAAGGTTTAGTTTAGTTTATCATGATTCATGGTGACATCGATTCTAATTTTACATTTATATCATTTTTCAATTTACATCATTAGTAACATTCAATAAATAAAAATAAAATAATAATCTATTTCTAAACAAATATGATATAATTAAAATGTAAATAACTTAAGATAACACTGAATACAATTTCTACTTGTATTTACATATATCAATAAAAAAATTATAAATAATATTAATATGAAGATTATAATATTTATATAAACATTTAAACGAATGTTAATCATGCCTAATTTTGGTGTTATATAATTCAATCTCCCATAATTTAGTGAATTTGAAAAGCATTCAGAGTAATGATGTTATTTAATAATGAATTATAAATTTATATCAAACATTTTAAAATGATATCTAAAAAGGTTTTATAATGTTCTAGTATGGATTATCATTGAATGAGATAAAAACATATTTACAAATATTTATAGAACATTTATTCTCAAAATATATGGGTACATTTATGAATTTATATAAATATTCTAATATTAATTTTTTTCATTCAATGAATATTTTCACAAGAATAATTAATTTTAACTAAATAACCTACTTTATTAGTATACAATGAAGGGTAATAAAATTTTTTACTATACAATGAGAATAAATACATTTCCAAAATAATGCATTATCTAGAGGCAATCTATTTATCTATCATACAACCTCCAAAATCAGTATTTGAATATCTATTTGACCCAAATTCATATCCTATAGGTAATACGGTGAAAAATTATTGTATTCTTGAGGCATTTAAAAATAATTTTTTCAATATTCAATTTATATACTTTCAGTTTTTGTTGAAAAATTTCACACATTCATAAACAGAAAAAATATATTGTCTTCTAATAGTTAGTAATAATAATATTCCAATCATACCTCTATATTTAGTTTGATTTTATGATTTTTTAGTTACAATAATATCTAGCTTATATTTATTACTCATGGGTGTATAACTACTTTGGGTTCCATGTAAGACAAATCATTTTAAAATATACCTTCTGTTCTAAATTTAATATTAAAAAATACTTATATGTTATGAAATATTTTAAATCCAATAATTTATTTTAACTCATCTATTAAATTACTTTCAAAAAATATTTTTCACCATTTTGGAAATTTAAATACACAATTAGTTTTTGGATAATTTAAAAGAAGCATAATAAATATATCCTTGTACAAAAAAATAACCATTTAAATTCATATTAAAAATAAATTATTGTAAACAACACGTTTTTTAAAATCATTTGAAATTAGAATTGTTTTGATCCTATCACACCAAGATCTAGGATATTGTTTTAAACTATAAAAGGAATTTGTTAGTATAAAACTAGAATATGAAAATTAGAGTTTATAAATACATAAGGGATTTCAAAAAATACATCCTTAATAATATATATTTAATAATTTCACTTTCTATCCATTTAAAATATTCTGATATTTTAATGTGTAACATATGAAACAAATAATATGATGGACACAAATCTAGATATCGGTGCAAAGTATTCTTCATATACAATTTCTGATTGTTGAATTTATCTTTGGGAAGCCAATGTAGCTTTTTTAAATTGATTGTGGAACACTAATCATCCTTGATCAAACATAACCACTTAATGCTAATAGATATGAATTATTTAGGTCTATCTATTATACTTAGACATTATTGCATTCAAAATGGTCCAATTTTATATACATTTAGATTACAAAATATTAATCATTTATTATGTCATTGATATTATTATATTGATTATGTGTTAATAAGTATTGATGTTCAACTGAGTTTATTATCGATTCTCTATTTATAGTACCTCTATCATGACATTGAACTATAATATATCATGGCTGGTTTTTAAGGTTTTTAATGGTTCTTGAGATGTATGAAATATTCTTATTTATGTTTAAGAATATATATATGATCCATGTCTTGTGATTTTTCATGTATATTAGTACATTGAACTGAAGATGTGAAGGTATTATTTATATTAATGTTTTATTTATCATCATTGATTATTATTAATGAATATTGGGATTCATGTCGATATTAATCATCAAATATGACATGACCAATATATTCAAAACATAAATTTATTATTAATTATCCAATAATCCTTACCAATGGTTCAATAAGCAATGAAATTTCCTTCATATATTTTAGTTGAAAAGTTTTCCAGAATATTTTTTTGGGTAATTATATAATCATTATAGCCAAAAGTCCAATTTAAATTGCATTTGGAGTTCATCTATTCCTATTTCATTTGTTTAAATTATATTTTGTGTTAATTTTCATTTTAATAGGGATTAAAAACGTTTCATTTTGGAGATTATTGCTTAGGTAGATCATCGAATAATAATTTCATAGTTATATTAATATCTGTGTATATATAGAAATGGAATAGTTTTGTATTCCATGAAATAAATTATATATGAAAGGAATTCAATCAATAATAAATTCTAAAAATAAGTAATCCAAATTAAAAACAAAAAAATTATCTAGTATATAATTGGTAAATATAAAATAATTCATAGAAAAAAATTATAAATTAATTTAATTCAATATATACATATTAAAAATTATCACAAGACTTTTATAACATAAGAAGATTATAAATTGAGTCATTGACATATAAATCATTAGAAATAAGAACATATTTGGAGTTTCTATTTATTCTACATCCAATGATTTTTTATCTTGTATAATCTCCAAATGTGAATGTTAGCCATACACATTTAAAAGGTTCATAAATATTGAATATCATTCAATAGAATAATTTTAACATACACTATACATATATAAAAAATTCATTCAGGATCTCATTGAGAATTATTTTGGTAATCATGTAAATACACATTAATTTTGGGACCAAGAAAATTTTCAGTAATGAAAGGTCAATAATCATTAATTTTGGAATAAGAATTTTAATTACAGGATTAATATAAATATATTAAAAATATTTTCTAATAAAATTTTTTTATGTCCACAAAAATATGATTTATTATTGTGTTGGCAGACCATGAGACCAGAAAATTTTCTTTTTCCAAATTTTATTCTCTCAAACATCATAAAATTTTTTTTAGTATACATGGTTGTGGTTTGTTTATTAAAATTAATATTTATGAGTTCTATACCATGTTTAAAAAAATAATATCCTTATAATGTTTTCATTAATACATTTTGGGTATTAAAATTTACATTAATAACATAGCATTTCTATCTTTGTCTATAGAGAAAATAATATTAATAATAATCTGTTATAGCGTTTTATTTACTCAAATATTTATATTTATATTTATCATTGATGGATTTATAAACCATATTACTATATCAATATAATTATTATTCAGTAATTTAATAATCATATTTTATATGAGACAAATTAGATGACACCTCAGGTGCAGTAGATATAATGAATAAGTTAGATTTTTTATTTATCAATTCTAATATTGAATCTCATTCACTATTGTTATACTCAAATAAAATTTATATTTATTTTTATTCACATTGTTATAATTTATTATCATCCTCATATTTTATTTAATTTTATATTTGGATAGTCTACCTTAATCTATACATTTAAATAATAATTGTAACTTGTGATCTTGTTGAATGAATCGTACTTTTCCCAATCTTACATCTAATTCCTTAAATTTTCATATTTTTATTTATTTCCTAAATTAATGTTATCATTATTCATTATTTTATAACTATTAAAAACATCATATCATATGGGTAATTTCATAATCAATTTCTGTATCACCTATACATCCACTGTCTGGTTTATCAAATTAGTTTTATTTTGACAATGATGCTTCTAATACAATTATTTTAATTTGGTTAATTACCCTCAATTTTTCATTCATATATTCTTCATACATCATGATATTTTCAATAATATCTTATAATAGTAATTTTATGATATTTCATGATTAAATGATAGTGACTATAGTGAATCCCCATCTATCTTGTAGACATACAATGATTCTCATTACATGAGCCTTTTCCATCATTGTTTTTCCAAGGTAATCATAGTGTTTAATATTAAATTAAATTAAATAGACATAGAATAAATTAATTCAAAAAATATTATTATGGAATATATCATATATAATAATATATGAATTTTTTCACATTTTCTTCTCATTAGAATTTCATTCATGACATACAGAATGTGAATCCCATATAAGATAAGCAATATGTAATGTCCCGACCATTGAAGGCTTTTGTAAAATGTGAATGTATAAGTCTTCATAAAACATTGTACTCATACAATATGATAGGGACTGTTTTCTAATTTCATGTAGTCATATCACAATAATTGGAGGTGTTATCTTATTATACCAATAATAAGAAACACACATCACTCTCCATAGAGAAATTCAGAAATAATATTTAAAACTAATTCAAAAAAACATGCATACATCTATCCCAAAATATGGGTATATAAATTGTACCCAAACTATTAAAATGAAAAAACCTAGGGCCACAAAATCCTATAATAGCATCTAGCTTTCTCAGATAGGGGGGACTTATATAAAATGAATCCTCTATTACAATACATGGTCGGTCTGGATTGCTAATTTCTACTTGCCATGGGTACACCAAGGAATACTTCATGATTCCAAATGTCTCCATAAGGAATAAAATTTATTGGAATATCCCATAAAGTCCTGAATATAATAATACATAAAAGGTGACCCAAAAACCCCAAAATAAAAGTGGGAAACTAAAAGGCAACAATTTCTTCATCCCTGAGATGGAGGATATCCCATGAGAGAGATTACAAGTTACCCCATCTCAACTATTCTTTGTCTATGAATGACTATTTATTTTATCCCCAAATGTCATTATAAAAATACATCACCACGTGGAATCCTAGAATAACCAAGATATACTCATCCCAGACTCCAAGTATCATGTTCTGAAATATACATCCTACCACAAGAATAAAAAAGAGGATTAATGTTTTTCTTGTATGGAAGTAATCTCTCCATAATCAGTTATATACATGATAAAACCCATATTAGAGTTAGAACACATCTACTATAGCTCATATATCCCATAAAAACGATTCTTAGATAACCCACTCTTAAAGTATCCATAAACTGATGGCACATCCCCACTATCCCATATGGAGTACATCGGAAGGATCTAGATCATCTTGTATCACCAGGTATAAAGTATCACTAGAACCTAGTGGTTCACATTACATAGATAGGGTATCTTTTATACTATATTGGGGAATCCATTAACTATTCTAGAAACATTTATATTATTACGCATATAGGGGATCACACCCAAAACAACCAGATGACACCACAACCCCAATCTTGATCTCTAGAGATCATAACTCTCTGATAGGGGATCACACAATGGGCCATTGGAGGACAAGAAAACCTTCATGAGTCTCAAAACCCAAATATATATATATATATATATAGTATCACATCTAGGACCACTATGGTACCCCACAACCATAATTTTCAACCAACAGAAGAATAGGGTATCAAATGCATGACAATACCACAAACCCTACAATGAAAACCTACTATCTAGGGGATAATATGCATGAAGATATATAAAACCTACTGGGAAGACCTGTTTGATAGGTTATCAATACCCTCCATACATTGGTAATGAAAATTCCATAAAACTGACATTGGTAATACAATACATTAGAGCATCCAATCCCATCCTTCAAGAGAGATCTATAAAATATTTCTGAACGCATCCTATAATGTAGATGGAAATATAGTACATAGTATGTAATTAGACATTATAACATCATAAGAATAGGTTTAGGGAACACACTAAACTAAAATTATTCCTCACAATGATTAATGTAGAATCCTTCTATTTTCTTCTCACATCATATCTTTAATGCCAAAACCATGACCAAAACCATGTACTTTACGGAAAAATACATAATATAGGCTCATCAATGTTCTACATATGAGTCTTACATATAGTGATATGTGACGGAGAAGACACTAAGGGGAGTACAAGATGTATACTAATAATTAATGTAATTTATCATAAAACAAACTCTCAATTGTGTCCCCTCATGTTACACATCATGTATATGATGAATACATGGTATGTACACCATGTCACAAAGAGTATGACCTCAACAAAACATAGAGGCATTTTGTCAACAAGAAATAGTATGGATGGGAATTTAGATATATCTAGTTTCTATACATGGTACAAAATGTGATCATATAGTTCTTGAAAAATTTAATATCCAAGGTTTTGGTTGTGTTGAAGTGGCTATGTCTATATTCTGATATATAAACTACCACATGACCATTCCACCTTACTCAGAAATCCTTCTCATTTATTAATCCATATTAGGTATTCTAAATACATGATGTTAACACTCATTTTACTATGTATATTTTTGAAAATATCATATCCCAAAAATTGTAAAAATAGAAAACATGTTCCCCTACAGTACATGTTTTTTGATGAGGATTTCCTAATGAAATGTTCTTATGATCCTCCAAAAACCATCTATTTGAACATAAAACCCACAAATCCACCAATATGGGATATCTAGTAGTCATAATGGGGATCTAAACGATAAAATAACACATAACTAGTTATTATGACATAAATCAAATAAATATACCTACTTCATGGTGAAAAACCAATGCTTTAGGTCTATCAAAAATCATGGAAGCTATTGTACATAAATCTAGTAATAGTCAATGTAAAAATGAGTTTATATGGTTCCTCCCATTCATAGGTTTGGACTTAGTTAATTTGTCTAACAAAGGAGGACATTCAATCTCTTTAAACATGTGTGACATCCATAGGGGTAGGGGTTAAACCTCTCTATTTATTTTTATATAATAAAACATATCATTATCATGCCCACCAATTCCCTCCCTCAAACAGACACCTTACACCAATATAAATTATGTCACACCAATGGAAAAACAAATATATTGAACATAAAGACATTATAAAAATTATTATTTAAAATTTTTCTCATTATTTATGGCATGTTAATCCTAGAAATTCCCATGTACGATATTTTATATCCCATTTTATCAATATTACTACACTAAGGCTCAAGAGGCCATTTAATACCTCACCTAATTAGTTAATATCTTAGGAAATATTCCTATGACTATTCAAATGTTTTATATGGAGTATATATAGTAATTACACTCTCTACACATCCAGACTTTTAAAATTGAAAATATAAATCCTATAAACCAGGAAAAAATTGGTCCCTATAAAGGGTTCTTGTTCTTACTACAAACTCACATTTAGGGGAACCACTAGAATAAAAAGGTTCCACTATGTTAAAATACCGAATAAAAATTAGATACAATAAAGGGCCATTCTAAAAAATTATATATATCTAACAAGATCTACATAGAAAATGAATCAAGATGATGTCCTATATGATATGACTACATTACATACACTATGAACCATTTATAACTATGATAACATGGTGTAATGATACACCACCTCGGTAACACATCATAGATTTTGACATGTACTAGTAGTCCTCATCTTCCCCACGATGAAATTATACATAATCATACATTGAAAAACCATATCTAGGATAACACAATCTATTTCATATTATATTTGGCCAGTGTTGATGTTATATAATAGGCACCCCAACTGGTGCCTCAAATGGTGCCACATCGATGGTGGAGAAACAACATCCCCACAACAATAAAAAACACTAAATCATGATCCCTAGAACCCAAAATGTTTACTCTAATTGGTACATCTATCCCACTGTATGGTGTACTAGTAAAGGAGATAAATCTCTTCATTATCTCATCTGTCAATTAATCTAGTGTCATCATCAATCACTAAATGGTTTACATACTCCCCACCTTTGAAAATCCATCATGAACATGTCTAGTGGGCACCCGGCCATGAAAAACCTCACAACAACAAAAAAATGATATACTTCCCTGTCTTGCTATAAAATAGGAGGGGTAAAAAATATCAACTAGTGAAAAATCACATCCTCCTAACCCATGAGGGATAAGTAAAAAAGGCCAAAGACGCTGTTAATATTCTAAATTATTGATAAAAGTATCTATTGTGAGTTTCTACTACAAAAACCACACCATTGGGTGATTCCAGAGATAGAATGACCCAAAACACTAGGATTTCCACTATCACTACCATTTATATGGTGACAAATCATATTAAGTGGATATCTTAAATTAATAACTCACTATATGGGAATACCCCAAGAAGATGATACTCTCAGAGAATATCTAGAATTCAGCCTCATGTGTATCATCTGTAACTTTGAAGCCGAAAACATGATGGTACTGGTGAGGAATAATCCCACGAATCAATTAAAATGTTATAAGGATTTTTTCATTGAGTTACTCATCAATATATTATGTGAATTTTTTTTCCAAACATACACATTGAGATTCACAAGGATTCCATCTATAAATTTCCATCTGCACCATAACTCATGATATTATTCCAGATTTAACCATCATAGTAATGAAAATATCATGGAAGTCCATGGGTACTAGTATATAAATGAGTCTAACACGTACATTGAAGTTAAAACAAACACATCTCTGGGTGGAATTACATAACCTATCTTCTAAAGTATGGAATAAAAATCTCATTTCAAAAATACTCCATGGGTCATACTAGCTATATGATAATAGTTAGTTTTATCCAACCACACATGAGCTCACGTATCCTTTATATGGATGTACCTAAATCAAAAATGAAACTCCATACCAAATTTGGAAAAAAAAAACCACCACCACATTCAGAACAAACCATAGCATGTATAATAAAAAAATCCACACTAATTGAAGCTTCATTGGGTCTCCATGTCGCTATGGAAAAATTACAGGTGTGGATTATCCCTGTAAATTTGGGTCACATAGCTGAAAGAAATTAATGACCATTTATAATTTTTTATGGATCCTCCATGTATAAGGGTTGATAAAAAAGGATTCACAAGAATATATATGCATTGAAATTGATCTATGCTATGGGAAACGTGGCTCATGTATATATACTATTGTAACATAGAAAAGTAACATATCACACATTGAACTACACTAGATCCTCCATTATAGAATATTATTCTTTTAAAATATCATCCTTTCCCAAGACCACCTATATTATACAACCATGGACTTATCTAATACATCCACACCAACATCCACAAACACACAAGTAAAATGAACTCATGCACAGTACATATAAATTCTCTTCTATTGGAAGATCTCACTCTCCGAAATAAATATTTATCCAATCAACAGAACATGTCTCATGATGAAAAATGTCCCTTGTTCTTTTTATTCTAATGAAATATCAAACATCACTATTATAGGGCTCTACTGATGTCCTGTGTATCCATTGATATGCATATAAATATTAGGGTATCACACAACTATATATTATATTTCATAAAAAAATGGAAAAATAGGTCATAAAACTAATCATCACAAAATATTCTTGGTCATAGGAATTTGCGGCATAAAACTATCATATCCCCTATCATCTATCTCCTTGGGCCGTCATGGACCACCTGGGGAGGTGGTAAAAACAATTAGAACCATAATCGTCTTTTTACTGCTATCTCCACACATCCTCCATGTCTTTCCTCATGAGGATCCCCATGATCCAATCACTATAACTTAAATGTAAATCCATCAACTGTCTAACTATTATTAGAAAAATTTGTTGGATAATCTCATGTGATATATCCTCATCCTCAAAATTGAAGCAATGCATATCTGGTGGATGAGAAGAACCATTATAGGAACAATGAGTTTCATTCCCTCGTTCCTTTGATCCCCTCATAAAGAATCACACAATATTAGATCCCTTATGCTATCATCAATTTCTAATTAAATAATTCTTATGTTCTGTGTGTCAAGAACCAATATTTTAAATCTAATCAACCAAAAATTTCATCAATTATAAGGCCAAGAAAAGCCATAAAGGAATCTTATGAATGAAAAATGATATCAATAAGACCATGATATCCTCTCATAATTCCATATTGAAGGATTTTGATGAAAAAATAGGTCTTGAACCACCTACAAATAAAATCATGATAGGATTGTAAACCTCGCCGAATACTTTTACATACTCATGCTAACATTCCAATCTATAGACTCTTTTTTTCACAAACTGATCACATCATTTATGGATACAAATCTTCATTGATGAAATGATAAAAAAATATAATATTCAAAAGCATCTCATCATATCTCAATTTCCCCAAACTACACCATTTTAGAGGGGATCCGAAACAATTACTCACTGCATGGAAAACTATCTGATAGGGAGGTTTCTTTACAAGATGGAAGACATGAAGGACTATAAAAACATATTAATCAGCCTCTTGTGGGTCTAGACCACCTAGAATTATGTGTTGTCATTTCCAATGAAGCTCATGCAATGAACTCAACCAGTTATCATCTTTTACTTAGAAATTCAAAATAACCTGCTTTTTAATGGGTGGTGACATGAATGGAAACATGCCTAAAGATACTACATACTATATAGGCCCCAAAACTTAAGCATTATCACTAGGGGGGGGGGTCATCATCATAATCCATCCATACAAATATGGATGGATGAAACATTTTTTCCATCCACAAATAGAATCATGATGAAATATTATCATATATTATATATGGGTATCTAAATCGAGGTCATAGAAAATCATAACAAATTCATATATGATTAATTCACCAATACTTCCCTTTAATGTGTGGTTATAAGTACAACGTAAACCTACATATTATCAATGTCTTATTGAATAGATTGTTCTATTGTTGGACTAATTATGGAGTCTTTAACTTGGAAGATGAACTAATAATACATTTTCACTATAACTATAAATCCCAAACCAAACACTTATCTAGATTATTTCAATAGCGTAGTCCCATTGCAGAACCTGCTCTAATACCACTATATAATACATAACTATGAGGGCCTCGCTTAGGTAATGGAAGTCTGATTTACAATAACCAAAATCCCACATCAAATAGGATTTTTTCTAGCGTCCAGTGTCGAGTAGGCCAATCATACACATGTGAGGCCTTAATTTTTGTTACCCGTATGCACACACACATGTTCATGTCCATGAAATATTACAATGATAATATAAACCATTGATACCAAAATCCATGTTTAAATTTATCCTTCAATCGATGTATGAAAATTGTATTTAAATATTGAAAAGGAAAAAAATCCCCCCTAAACTAAAAAAGTGTCCAATCTACTAAGATGGGGGGGGGGGACTTCTGTCAAATGAAACCACCATAACACACCAATGTCTATGTAACTTTCTATGCACCACCCATTCTAGTCCTCATATGGATTAATTTCATAAGCATATCACTTTTCATATGAAATGACGTGTTCAAGAAGATCCCATACATGGTTGAGTAAAAAAATTCATAGTATGAACAAAGAAATCCTTTAATAAAAATGGACAAAATAAATGATATGAATCCTCCAATCCCAATGAAAGGATGAAATAAGAGAGATACTACATGAAACTCTGTATAAAAAATTCATTGACTATAAATGTCTATTCAGATTGTCTATACATTTTATGTAAAATAGAAATAACCATATTTATTTGAATAATAACATATATACACTTGTCTTACACTCCAAGTATTGTGATCTCAACCATACACCCATCAACCCGATTCTACCAGGGGATCAAGTTATCACTCATCCAACTGTGTCTTCCCATTTACAAATTCCAACACTAATGAAACTAATAAAGTGATATAAATCATGGGGTATAGATATCCCATCCTATATGGAACTCATATAAGATTTCTCACTCGTAGAGTTTAACTGAATTGATGAAAAATCATTTCTATGCATTGTGGAGATCATCCAAGATATCATTATTTTTAATACACAAATCTATTTACAAACTTATGACTAATGGGGGAAACCATAAACCCAATTTGAATCTGTAGAAATCATAATTCTCTAATTAATAATCACAACTAGGACTAATGTGGGAAACCACAAACCATAATGAGAATCATAATCTTGATATGAATATATAGGACAATGAACAAAACCTTTTTGGTAAACCAGAAACACTATCCAGAACCAACCGCTATGTAGGGGGTTGTATGAATGGTGGTTTAAAAAACCCCTTTGATAACTTCCCTCTATATTGGGGATAATATAACTATTGATTAAAAACACACAGGGATAATATAGTATTTAAGGTATCAAAAAAATATGTATGAAATTCAAAATGGTAACACAAACCCCACCTTAGGGAGACTATATGATTGAAGGTCCCACCTGACCTCCCAGTGTGACACACAAAATCTACCCAAAATCATCCTATATATAGAATAAAAATAATTTAATGAATACATAATTCCATAATTCACTCTCGTATTAGTGGACTAAGGGAACCTAATCATCTAAAATTAGTCATCATAATATTGAAGGAATCGTACTTCTTGAATCACATTGTGTCGCATATTTAATGCCAAAACCATAGAAACCATCATGTTCTATGTAGAAACTACTAATGAAACGTTACTCACTAAATGTTATCCAACTCTAAAAATGAATATGAATGAGGTATAAGTCATTGAATTCATTACATTACATTTACCAAAAATAAATGCCATGTCTCTCCAAACTAGCACCAAACTGGGTCCTCTCTTTGTACTCGTTGTGTAAAAGGAAAATACACAGTGTGTACCACATGTCACATGGAATGTGACCTCATCTAATCCACATGGAATGTCCTCACTTAGATGCTACTATGTTTTCCATTTGATCATAAAAAGAATTTTCCCTCAAAACTCAGGGTGTTCCTGTTTTCCTGACCTAAGCCAGTGTACATTTCCATGTCTATGTACATGTGTTTGTGCCCAGGTATCTGATAGTGTACTTCCACATGGACATTACCCATTACATGGGGTGACTTCTTATATACCTAAAAACGTACCATGGTCTCACTACACAATGTGTACAACCAGTAAATGGAATATAGATCTGAAAATTTCATCATCCCCAAACAAAGAGAACATAAAATAACATATCATATTATACATGTCATGTGATCAGGATTTCCAAACAGAAATTCCGTAAAAGACTACAAAAAGCATCTATTTATACTAGAGACCCAAATAACTACGCCTATGGGGTCTCCAAAAGACAATGTAGTGCTATTAAAATATTAAATAATCCAGTAATGGGGATAAAGAAGTAAATATTGTAAACTTTCTATGTTGTGGTGAAATGTGAAAGCATCATGTCCTATGTGATGTATGAAAGTCATTAGACGTCAAATTGAAAAATATTACTATAAAAATATTATTTATTAAAACCTTGTCTCCTTCTATTTGGCTTCAGTTCATCCACAACATAATGGAGGAAACTCTCTATCCTCTTCCTTGCATGATAAAAAAAGCGGGTGTGGTTTATAATAGATAATTTATTTCTAACCATACTAATATATCATCAACACACCCACTATTTCTTTCTTTTAACTAGGCACCCAATTACAATAAATATTATGTTTTTTATATGGTAAACTACATGTTTTGAACTCAACCGAAGTATCTGATTTCTGATAAGAATATTTTATTTTGAGTTATTCCCAATTAACATAAAAACTCTTGATGAATTATTTAAAATATTAATAAATTTCAATATCCCAATGTTGAAATTCTCTAGGCCTCATTATCCCACATCAACATAGCACTAACTTTTGGAAATCTTCCAAAAATTATTTCAATTTCTTTCAAGGGAATACCAGAGTCATCACATAGTTTTCCATGAATATATTTTAATAAATTAATAATAACCTAATTCATATAATAATGAATTCCTAGATTTTAAATTTGAAAAAAAATCATCTTTATTTGGATAATTCAATTATTTTATAGTTTTTCTGGGGTTCATATATTTAAGATCAATTGATCCCCAAATACTAAAACCCATAATAAGAAGATAGATTTTAATTTTAAATATTATTTATAATTGTTTTTTATATGAAAATAAGGTGGGAGTTTATTTTTATTGATATTAGAATCACTGTCCATATTTTTATATTATGAAACATAAATCACATAGATATTTTTTTAAAAATCTGATCAAATACTATTGTTAGAAAAGAGGCATAAATCCATTTATACCAAATGTTACTCAGAGTGTATAACTCATGTAGAGGGTTAATTTAATATTGAAATAAACTTCTAATAAAATATGTATTAAAGTATAAATATCACAATTTATAAAATACAATATTTTAACAAAAATATCATAGTTATTTAATTCTAGATTTTAAAAAATATTATTAAAAGTTCAATAATGACAGAGTGAAACCGTTCTTAAATCAATTTTTTATTTTGATTTAATTTTTTAAAAATAAATTTGAAAATAGAAAACATAAATTAAAATTAAAAATCAAATTACAGTTTAATTATTGAATTTTTTACATATATATATATACAAATAATGTTATAAAAATATGTAATAACAAATAAAAAATAATGCTAGAGGTTTGGTATCACACCGAGACCTATTCCCCTCCATGTATAAATCAACTACTTCTATGTAGTTTATTATGGAATAAACTAATTTACAACCAATATTTGTGATTTCTCCTAAAATATGAGTAAATTTATTATTAATATAGAATTATTTCAAGACCACCAAATTCAATGCCACATGATTTCGATGCCTAGATAGCCTAGAATGGAATTTTGAACTATTATTTAAGCTAGGTTTAGTAAATGTGTGAGAATGTTTTTCTATCTTTTGAACATGTTCTCCAAAAAAACATAAGGACACTGTAGAACACACAACATCATGATTCTTCTAACAATAACATATCCTCGGCTAGCATAGGACGAAGGGAAAATTTATTTAAATGACTATTTGAGGAAAATAATACAACAATTTAAAAAGTTATTTCATATTATTTTTCTTCAATTGAGTGGAGGATGTCAAAACAACAATGAAGTTGAAAATAATATTAATGAGACTCATTAATGATATGTATCTCTCAATGTAATGAAGAAATAAAACGAGTGTAACAGAGATGCTGTTTCATAAATGAAACTCTGTAATGACGCAACATCATAGAATAACTGAAATTCTAAATCATATTTATATTTAATTTTTTAGGGTTGGAGATGATGGGGGATGAATGAGTGGAGAATCCGCTAATGCAACTCTATCTATTTTTGTTATCCATCAAAGAAAGAACTCAAATGAACACCCATATATTTTACTCCTCTGGAAGATCGTAGTCGGGAAGCGACGTTGTTTCCCTGAATTCTCGATGTTGAACTCTACGGAAACAAATATCAATGTCGTATAGGAATGAGTTCAATTTAAAAGTTCTTACCCGTTCTCCACTTTCTAGAAACAACAAACATAGATCAACTAATGAACTGGTTGATTTAATTTTCATGCATTTATGTGGAAGGGTGACTTTTTTTGGGAATTTATTATATGGGATTAATTTTACCACTTTATATGGTTGAGCAAACATCCATTTTCCTTCCTTAGGTTTAAAACCACTAATACGAAGGGTGAAGACCGACATGAAATTAGGTTCAATCCCCTACTCATGTATGATTTATGGAATGGATCATAT
The DNA here is from genome assembly GCA_963277665.1 of Viscum album. Lineage (NCBI taxonomy): Eukaryota > Viridiplantae > Streptophyta > Magnoliopsida > Santalales > Viscaceae > Viscum > Viscum album. The sequence goes on from OY728132.1 coordinate 473,761,574, forward strand.
GAATTGATGGCAAGGCTAAAAGGAAACCTTCGCAATGAAGAATTCAACCTGAGATGACAGTCGGCATAGATAATGTGAAGAAAGGAGAATCCGAGAGCATCAAGTGGTCTGCAGAACAACCTTTCGACATGCTTGCGGCATTGAATGTGGGCGGTGGAGATAGATGAAAGCCCATGCCAATTTTCCACAGTGGAAGGGCGACCTGGAGCCAGGCATGCACTATATAAAAGAAGGTGGCCCATGTTTGGAACGCCCGCATGGTTGGATGAGCCATAATCTGTCGACCGCGGTTGGAGGTTGAGGCCTATCAGAATCTCGTAGCGTAGAGTGGGCCAAATGAATCTGGTTGCCACGTCCCAACCATGTGACAAACTATCAGTTCTTCCCTTGGTGGATTGAGATAGGGTATGTGGGCCACACCACTGGACCATTTTACCAGACCCGCACTGGCAGGACAAACCCACTCCTAGTGGGATGGACCCATGCCGGTAGGTCGGACCCACACTGGAGAACTATACGCACACTTGCATGTCGAACCCACATTGGTAGGCTGGACCCGCACCCTTCAATTCGAGCGCAACAAGACTGGGTCCCTGGGTGAGCCGACAGGGTGGACACACGACCAAACCAGGCCAAGTCCAGTGAGGCCTATTGGTCTAGCCCACTAGCTAGGACGAACCGTACCAAATCTGACCCAGACCAGGTCATGTCAGGTCCATCTAAATGAACCTAGTTATATTGGACCCTCTCGGTCCAGGTCTATCAAATCAGTTCGACCCGGTCAGACTGGGCCCCGTCACAACTTAACCCCTGGTTACAATAATGCTTGTATCTTTTAAACCGCACTTCTGATTAACGAGTATTTTTTTGGAATAGAGACACTTTTGACGATTCAAATATTTTGGAAGGATTTTTGGTGACCATTATGGATGTTGATATGTGAAATATGTCATGATTAGAGGTTTTCCCAAGCTCACTAGGTAAATAACCCTACGGTATGTTAAGACATGATGAATGCTTGATGATTTCCTAGTGGGAAGAGGTTATGTGTTACCAGGCAGGCCCACAGTGGGGAGTGTCTCTATGTGACCTAACAGACCCAAGATAATCTATTGGAGGAGGACATTAGTTCATACATGGTGGGAAGCTTCTCTCTGTGACCCGATAGGCCCATAGTGGGGAGTGACTCTTTGTAACCCACCATACAGCTGGTACTAATCAGGTATTAGTACCACAACATTCCAATGATAGTGGGAAGCATCATTGTGTAACATTGTAGGCCCACTATACTCAATAGAGGGGGAGTTCTCTAGAATTCAAGGAGTTCGATGATATGACTGATGATGCTACTATTACCCAATAGAATATACCTTGTGTGAGCTATCTTGTGATTCATGCTAATGATTTGTTATTTTATTTAAGGATATACTTTTGGTATTTCCTTTGTGTATCAGGGTCCCATATTGAGTATTGTTATACTCACCCCTACACAGGTTCCATCCGCATGTGTTTCTCATGTGGATGATGATTGACTCTTCGACAAAGGTGCTTAGGGGGACGAGAATGACAGATGCTACAATAGTGGATATGGAGGTCTAGGACTAGGTGGGGCCCAATAGAACCAATTAGACATGAGATACTATTTTCTTATCCAGTAGAATCACTACTCTTATGATCAGGTGCAGTTTTCTAGAGATGGCCATCAAAGATCCTTTTTTTGTAATTTTGTTTTAGTTCTTTTTTTGGGTTTGAATTCTATCCCTATTGATTTCATTTTTATTTTTCTACCTAGATTTGTTATAGTATACTAATGTTTCCCCTTTATGTGTGTTGGGATGTTGTTTTTCATTTGTGTGCCAATAGGTACTCTGGAAAATGCCTCCCAATTGCAGGTTGATGCCTTCGTTGCTACTCACCATCCCCTAGTAATTAGGATGGGGGATCGGGTAGTCACGAGAAAAGCCCTGAGGGATGGGTCATGATATTATTTGGTTCTACAAACAACAGTTATTATACATTTCATCCTTGGAATTATGTGTTCAATAGTTTTATTCAAGAGAACTAAAAGATCACAACTATGTAGAAAGTAAATTCTACATAGATTATTCAATAATTTCATATAGTAGAATGTATAATGAAATTAGAAAGAGTGTGTCTTTCACTCTCCAATTAATCATATATTTCATTCCTAAATGATTTGAATTATAAAATATACACAATTGATAACAAATTAATCAATTATGTTAAATGAAATATTTTTATGTAGTAATGATGGTAGTGATATAGCTCTATAACAAATTAATATCTTAATATTGTTTTAATTTTTTTTGGAATTGATGTGTGAAGATATTCCTATGTTCTCTTGATGAGGTATTGATATTCTGCTATGAAAATAGTCGCATAAATTCATTGAATATTATAATGGTTAATATTTTTTTTCATGGAAAAAAATCATAATGTTTATGTTTCATTAATGTTATTTTATCTATCATTGGTCGTTGTTTAGAAAATCAACTCTATCTGGAAATAACCATTGATAAATCACAAGGAAGATCCTCGTACATTGGTTGGAAATACATGCTTAACAAATACTACTGAATATTTTTTAATTATACATAGATAGTGTTTGGATTAATATATTTAATAATATAATAATATAATTTCCACATTTATACGTGATCATTTTAAAATTTATAAATCAGTATCCATGGTTGGTTCAATATTTTTTTTTATCCTATATAGATTGTATAGAAATCACTGGTACCTATGGTAAATAATTTCAACTGAAATTCAATAACATTACCCTTATAATCGATCACCTTACTGTTATTGTTGATCATTTTTTCTTATGGCCATTTCAATTATTTGTCAAATTATAGACCATTATCCATGGTCACATTATTTAGATTTTTTGTCGAATTATTTCTACTTTGGTTAATAAAAATAGCCTTGAGGTTATTCAAATAGTTAGGAGTATGATAAATCATAATGTATTGTAGTCAATAAAGATTTATTATGGGTTCTTGGTTCATTTTTATGATTTCTTGGTTTCTTTTTAATAAATTCATCATGGTTGATCTGATTATCATGGAGAAGACTATATGCGGATAACAATCGATCACATACATATCTGATGCTCTATTATTTTCAAAAAAAATAAACTCAACTTAATAAAATAAATTTGATTAGGGAAAAACATAAACCTGACATTTGATTATCAAATTTTAGAATTTCTTGACTAGTGTAACCATATTATTCATGTTCATTACATAAATATTTTAAAAAATATATATACCATCCCCTTAAAAATTTCATTATATATTTTTAAATCGGACCTCATATTAAATTATTATTCCAAAATTTGGTTTAACATTATGTGATCATCAATCACATAAGGCCCAAAATGTTTTTATGCGCATAACTATGAAAATAAAGTTCCTCCCATGTAAATGGAAATATTTTTTTAACTATGATTGATTGAAATTCTACTTTAGAAATTTTTATTTATGAACCACTGTAATATCATAATATTTTCATAAGAACATGTTATATAAACATAGAAATATCATTTTAAATAAATATTTTTTTTGATAATAGTTTTATCAAAGAAGAATGATTTTATTATAGAAAACCATTATCACTAATCTCTCTATTTGAATCCAATAGAATATTGATGGAATTCTCCTCTCACATAAATATTAAAAACAGTCAGATCGATATTAAAATTATATTTTCAAATGAATATATAAATGAAAATTTATTTTTTAAAATGAATATATGGTTTGGGAAATCCTATTTTCCCAAATTATATTTAAAAATAACTAAAACCATTTATTATTTAAAATATGACCCCTGAGATCAGTATGCATGTTTATCTAATTTTATTTTTTCTAATGGGTTTAAAATGAAGAAATTTATTTTTGTATATTTTTATTTTACACATCAATACTAATTTTTTATAGACAATATTATTTACAGCTAAAACATTTAATCACTTTGTTTTGAATTTTCATATTTAATGATAAAAAAATTTAAAATGATCTTTAAGGGAGAACTAAAATTAATTCCAAATTTTATATTTTATAAAAGTAACTTTTTTATTTTTGTAAACCAAGTAAAATGTAATATTGATATCTTAAAACTATTTGGTATAGATTAAGCTACAAAATATGATAAAACCAAGAGTATAAATTGTAATCAAAAGTTATATGAAGATAATAATACAGTTGAAAAAAATATTTACATATGTATGATGGGTATTATAGTATATCTTACAAAAACCAATCCAAAAATTATTTTGAGTTCTTATTGTTGTTATTTTTTCAACAAAATCTAAATGAGTAACATATAAAATATATTAAAATGATTTTTTTTTCAATTAAATTAAAAAAATATTTTTTATAATAGTGGAAATATTTTAAATTAACATTATTTTTATATTGATGTTATAGGATATAAACATGATAGAAAAGGTAAAAAATTAGACATTCCACCTACTTAAAAACTCCCCCTTCTCCTGGTGTAGCAAAAAAAACTACATTTCAATTTTTATAGTTGAAGAGGAATATATGAACATTGGATGTTTTTTCAGTAAAATAATTTTGATAAATTAATATATTAGACCTTGGGAATACATATAAAAATATAAATTTTATATAACATTACATTAGTTCTATTAATATTTCCAAAAAATCAATCCTAAACTTTCACACAAAACCTATTGAGTTAAACAATCATTTCAAAAAAATCACTTCAAAAAATTGATAAATATTATTGAAATTTGTGAGGGGAGAATATCAACACACTGATATTATCACTAAACATATAGTAGATAATAATTTTATTTTATTTATTGTGAATTATAAATATTACACCTGTGGTAATTTCCATTTAAAAATGGCTTATTTTAGTAATATTTTTAATATTTATTGAAATATTCTAATATATCTTCCTATTCGTCATTTCAAATTATTTTTTTGGCTATGAGTACTTTATTTCACTTTCAAATTCATTTTATGTTGTGAATTAACTCTTTAATTCTAAAATTATACTTATTAAAGAATTGGGTTTAAAAAATTAATTTTTATAAATGTTCTACCTTTTTATCATACGTTAAATTTATATTTACGTAAAAAATAACTTTTATAATAAAGTTTCCAGTTTTTAGACTTGTGTTAAAAACATATATGAAAAATTATTCATATTTACAAATTGTTTTAATTTATTTTACATCTCGTAAAGGAAAAATAAGGCAGGAAAATTTAATTATATAAAAATATCCTTAAAAATATCAACGTATGTTTTTTTAATAAACAGAAATTAAAGGAAATTTTCATGGTATGTTTCCAAATCCAAATGAATTAATTATTATCTATTTCAATGAATAAATCAGTCAAAAGTAAAAAATGAAATATTTATTAATAAATTAATTTTTTGGTAATCATTTATACTAATTTTCACTTTCCTTTTATTTTACCAATTTCATTATTTCCTCTCAATTTTATTTATTTCCATACATTTAATGAACCTTTTAATTTATATTTGTAGTTTTCATTCATTCATATTTCTATTTAGTCTCCTAGTTCTTTTCCTTTTACTTTTGTATATCTCATTTTTTTCATTTAAAACATTATTTTAGGAATTTATATATATATATGTATATTGAATTTATTTTTCAATATCATTATTGATCTTTACTGAACTCTATTTTAAATATTTATTATTAAAAATTTTCAAAATATCATTTTCTCCCTGGGATATTTCATAAAATCCATCCAGTTAAATTTATCATTAATCTAAATATTATCTTTTTGATAATAATTATGGGGTAGAATTTTTGAGTAATAATATGGGAGAATTCATGATCATTAATACGAGATATTTTTTGAATATGAATTTTTGAGAAATTTTGAATTTTAATTGGGATAAAATTACAAGATAATTTTCATGAAATTTTAGCCATGTCTCAATTATTTCTCAAATAGGTTTTAACTTGTTTTACTATTTTTTGATATCTTTTATAAAATAATTCATTTAATTATTTTAATATATATTAATAATTATTTATTTATTGTATCTTTTTATATTATGTTATTTTTTCATAAAAATGACGATTTTTATCTATATTATTTACATGGTTTTCAATGATATTAAACAGTCATTGTTATTTTAAAATTCTATTTTAGGTGAATTTTATTCGCGATATTCGGTAATTTTTTTTATTTTATTAGTGTACTAAAATATGATTTTAAATTAAATTCAACAGAAACAAGATAAAAGTGTTATATTATAATTCAAATCTATTTTCATTTCTATATATCATTGTATGAAGTTGTAATATCAATAGTTGGACTTAGAATGAAGCAATCCTGGCACCTGAGGAAGTGATATGTTTTAGGTTGTGTTGAGTAGTCAATGTACCGAATTCACTAGCTGGTTTCATATGGATAAAATAATATATGTATATTAAGTCCATAAACTATCTAGTGGTTGAGAATCATTTTAAATGTGATTCTACTAGAGGTTCAAGAATCATCTATAATGCAATTAACCAGCCATTAGCAAGAAAAAACTCACTACTGGGGCGTTTCAAATACCATTATGCTCTTGATTTCCCATCGTCTAGCTGGTGAGGTGCACAAGGTAGCCTATGGTATCAATATAGTTCATCAGGGGATGTATTTATTATTGTTCAAAACAACATTACTTCGACATTCGCTAGCTTCAATGACACATACTACATATATAATACTCTGTTACCAATTGGAGACTGTAAATATTTATCCATGGTGTTATAGAATATATACAACATAATGATACTACTTATCGAATTTTTTATTAATGTATTAGATATCCAAAAGGAGTATCTGATGTGGATCCTTTCAATGTTCACTAATGAGATAATATAAATTCTCCAACATTATGAATGGAACTCCTCTAAAGTATTTTCGATCAATCACTCAACTCAAAGTATATACATCCTCTCGAGAGGTTAGGGAGTGTAATTATAAATATTTTTCAACAGGAAAACATTAAGTTTCACATATACTTCTATAATGGGTTCTCACTACCAAACAATTTACAGACATGTTTTGTGGCCACCGGTTGCTATTGATATGATTATCACCACCATAATTTTAAGGGGCACATTTCTTGATCACCTCCACGGTCAAGAAAATACTGAAAATCATAAAATAAGGGGAGGATTAGTAGAATCTCACCCTGAGATTATAGGAAAATATTTTTAAAAATACTTTTATCACTTCATAATTACACATTACATCCTGTATTCCTGAGTAATATTAAAACATGTGTAAAATAAAAAAAATTTGTTTCATTATTGATTTTATCAATTTCTTTATTTATTGTATCAATATTTTAAATTTTATTTTCAATTTGATTAAATATTTTTATTGTCAATCCAACCCCCTTCTTCCATAATCATGATTCTAAATTTTTGAAAAGAATCTCTTTTATTTTGATGATCAAATTATTGACTATAAATTTAAATAATGATATTTAAATCATCATTGAAATTCTTTTATTGATATTTTTTAAAAAATTCTAGATTATCAATGGTGATAGTGTATTATTCTGACCAATAAATGGTGATTAATCTATTACCCCAGAATATTGGTTAAAGATGAAGAAATGGAAACTTTGTTTTTATCACTAAATAATGGTATCGATAGAGGTGGATCTTAATCACAATCAAGACATAATTTGATAAGAACTATATACTAATAGATTGAATTATATGATATTATTGTTATTTTATACGACTTTCTAATGTTATTAACAGTGATGTTAAACATTATATTAATGGAGGATTGAAAAATTTATCCTTGTATCGACGCATTTATAGGTTTATAATCACGAATAATAATAAAATACGTGTTTGAAAACAATTGGATAAAAGGTAGATTTGATTTTAGAAAATGAAGTGGAAGGGTTGAAAATAAAACTATATATCATTAACTTATATATATGATGGAATATTCAATGAGGAAACCATCCAATTATTCTTTAGGTTCAAGCATACTAATATTTTTTTAATGTTTTTAGATGAATTTATTAAGTTATGTAAATGTTTGAGTAGTCATGCAGTAGATATAAAAATTTATTAAATTCATTTAATGATGTTTGTAATTTATAAAAAAAATATGAATTTTCCAAGTCTCACAGTATATAGAATTTCATAAGACATCCAAGAATTTGCTGTTACTCCATGATGGGAATATAAAATTGATATATTATGTATAACATTAGTATCAACATATGAATTTTTTAATGAGGGTATAACTTCATTCATTTTCTACAACATCATGCGCTAGCATATTCCATTAAAACGATTGTAATAATTTGGAGTACCATATGACATTGATTTATAACATAAAAAATTATGGGCTCTTTTATTACATTCTCAATGTACTATATTTTGAAAATCCAAGAAAGATTTTCCTCATAATAAATCCATGTTAAATACTTACATATATGTGTTGAACAAATTGAACCACATATAAAATTTTTTAAGCTATTGAAACACATTAATGATACCTATACGATGTTTTTGAATCCCAAATGATATTTACAATAACATATAATATTTTTGGGATTTTTTATGATATTTATTTATCTTAATTTATATAACGGATGAGCCCATATAACAGTATGAATCATTTTTATTACTTTATAATTCACATAATAATTAACATAGGTTATTATGAATTATAATGGTATAATAATAATTTTGAAATACAATTTCTTTATGAAAATATGAAAACAAGCATTTTAGCTTCTAAATTTAAATATAAATAATGAAATTGATTAGGATGATTCACGAATTGATTTTCCAGGATGAAAACATTAATAAAAACAATAAAATATGATTAAAGCCTGAGAATAATAGAAAGAAGATATTAATGATATACATAATAATATCAGTGTATGAATTTATTATGGATATTAAATATAGTTGAGAAATAAGTTGAAGAAGTTATATAATAATATTAACTTGAATTTTTTGTTTTTTGGAATGTCCCTTTATGTTTCAGGATTTTTAAATGTTTTCATCTAATATGGATTTCTACTAATAAATAAATATTGGTTTAGGATGAATTTTTGAGTAAATCACGATGTATTAATAGAGAAATATTATAAATTTTTTAAATATCGAAATTTAATTATAATATGATGGTTATAAATTGAAATGGATTCAAATATGACAAAGTTAGCTGGTATACATTATGATTATAAGGGGATTGATCTATGGATTACATTTATTCTTATGTTATAATGTTGATTTTTTAATGGATGTTTAGGTATTATAACTAATTCATGATAAATATCAAATCCACATGTGTTATTTCTATATGTTTTATAATGAAATAATGATATATATTTATCATTTGAATTTTTTGGGAAGATGAGGAAGAGAAAATATCCTTAAGGCATACTATTAAGAGAACCTAGATTATCCGATGGATGATATAAAATGATATAAAAAGAAAAAGATAAGGTAATTCCTATAAATTATTGAAGACATATATTTTAAGGGAACAAATATAAGAGATTTTTGGAGCACTCTCACATGCAGACCATTGGGAAAATTAGAATGTTTCCAGAATATCTAAATCGATATTCTTCCTTTATAATATAGAAAATATTACTATGGGGTCTTAAATATATGTATCATCCAAATTCTTAATAAAATAATATTTTATTTTATCTCTATCATATGTGATATTATTTTTGTATAATCCAATGTTTTACATATTTAATTAAAACAATGTAAATAATTAAATTAAAGCATATATCATTTTAAATTTACACATAATGAAATTACAAATAATTAAAATATATTTTATTTTAATAATATAAAATTAATATGGATTTTTAATTATTTGTGTTTGTAAATATATATTTAATATCATTTTTCTAACATATTTTATAATAGTTCGTCATAAAACTGTTAAAATTGTGAAATTATAATCTTTGGTGATTAATTTAACATTTTTGAATAAAAATAGTTATTTAATAATTACTGAAATATAATAAAAACTATAGTAAAAAAATAACAATTTTCTCTAATTAATATTATAATTTACTATATCATATATGAAGAAAATTTGATATTATAACAAACAAAATGAAATGTGAAAATAATTTAATGTTAATATATATATAAATTTGGAATTAAAATATTAATTGTTTATGTGTATAGTTTTTTTATAATGATAGAATTAATATAAAATAGGATTTATTTTGTTTAATTTAGTGTTACATTCAAAAAGACATAAAATTTTCATTGTATATAAATTTCTTTGGCCATCCGTATCCCCAAAAAATACCAAAAAAGACCCCATTTCTGAGAAGGAGTCAACACATAAGGGAAAATTCAATTATGTTATCCAGTATTTAGAGGAATGATAAATGAACCTATGGTAAGGCTGGGGTACATGAAAAATAGTAAGATTTCATGGGGAGTTCATAACGCCTACATAATGTGGATATAGAGCACACGAGTGGGTGAGCAGGTTGGACCTCCCTATGTGGTCTATTTGTGTATGTTGTGGGTGTGAAAAAAAATTTCTCGATTAGGTTGGTTTTAGAAAAAATGAGTAATATATGTAATATCTTGTCAATATAATGGTTTGATGATTAAATTTTAACTTGAGACACTATTTTCCCATTTACAAACATAAAGATATAAAAATATCCATCCATTATAATCTATCCCATCAATATTATCTTCTCAAATTTGGTATTACTTTTTTTCTTAGATAAACACACTTATTATTTATATATCATCTTCTTCAATCATGAGTCTTCAACTTCTTCCATTTATTTTTTAATACTAAGGGACCAACTCAATGACATTTTCATCTACCATTATATTTTATTTCTGAAATATTTTCATATAACTCATAATGCCAAATGGATAAACCATATATATGAAGTCATATCATACAATAATATCCAAAAATTCATTTTTCCCTTGAATAAAATTAATAACACCCATGCATCATTCACATGAATTTCATGACAAAATCTAATTCGGATAAAACAACATTATAATTGTGTTGTCAAAAAAAATTTGGTGGGTATTATAATTATCCAATTATTCTTCTTGAGATCAATCTAGAAAACCATTTTGAATGAGTTATATATATATAATTATAATAATCATATTTAAATTATAAGATCACCAACAGTTTGGTTTGGATTATCCGAGTTTATTTTCTTCTAATTTAATTATACTATTGTCGATGATAATGTAATATATATTAATATATATATTTATAAATATTATCTATCAATATATATATATATAATTATTCAAAATATCCATGTGGAAGAAATAATTTTTAGATCTTCTTGATTAATGAGAATGGAGTATTTACATTTTTATGTATAACACCAACCATCAATATTAAATACATAGCTATACACAATCAAATGTTCCTCTACAATCCAGTAGAAATTTTCCATCTTTTAATTTCAAACATTAGGTTTTATAAATTATTAAATTAATAAAATACTTACTCAATATTAATAATTATATTTTATTTTAATGTCATTGTAAATATAATTTCTTCATATCTCTAATTTTATGGATTATTATAACTTTTTTTAAATTCATATTTCTTAAATATGAATCAATAGTTAATATTGGGATATTTATGGAGTTTTTCACAAAATGTTAATCACTATGTGAATGTTGCTTAGAATCTGAGATATATCTTTCTAGTTAGAAATGTGATATAAAAATTGAGTTATAATGAGATTTTAATGTAATTTCCTATATCCATGTAGTAATTATTATACCAGTTTTTAATTTAAAAGAAATTATCTTCATAAATATATAATTTTTTTTATAAAACCCATATTGTAAGAGAATAATTTTTTAAATAAATTATAATTATTTTAAAAAATTATATCCTAAAAAAGAAATTTATTTTCAATTTTATATTTTATGATTCCAAATGACTATAAATGTATTAGAGTAAATTTATTTATTTAAATTCAAAATCATTCATAAACCCATTATATAGAATGGTAAAATGTTTTCTAAATTTAATTAGTTTTATAAAACCATTATTTCTTAGAGAGATTTATTTTTATTAAACATTCATATTAGAATAATATGGTATTAAGGATTCACATTCTTTTTATCTAAAAAATAACAATTTAAAATTAATATATTTATTTAATTGTAATATTTTTTATAAATAGATAGTTTTTACCAATTGATGTTCAAAATGATCTTTTTTCTATCAATGGATTTAATTATTAAATTATTTCAATGAACTATATTTAATATTTTCATTTGATGCATGTTTATAAAATCATTTGTTTAAATTAATATTTTTATGAAGTGTTTACAACTGTTTCCTATGAATGTTTGGATTAATCATAAGACAAAAAATTATTCTCTAAAGAAACTTATTTCAATGATTATTAAATATGTAATTCTTATCCTCTTTTAAAAAAAATTATATTTAATTTATGTTTTTGAATTGATTTTTAATGGATTTATTAAGAGAATGGAATAAAGAACACTAATGTTTCTTGAAACAAATTTGGAAATAGATACAAGAATGGGATGATGATGAATAGGGTGTGAAATGATAAACTAAATGGGACATTGTCTTAATTCTGATACTTCTATTTGTTACATATATTTCATACGGTTTTCCAATATCATTAAATTTTTTAACATATTATTATTTATGAATGAATATTTTTTATGTTTTTTTGACAATTAAATATTTATTTCAAAAGAATTTTTGTTCTAAAAGGGTATAATATTTTCAATTTATCTTTTAATATTATTGAAATTAATCTATAATATTGATTTTTTAAATCTTGGAGTTTATGTTTAATATAATTGAAAAAAATACATCATGTTTTAGAACCCCCTTGTGGTAATATTTTATTGTCACCCATAAATTTAAAATTATTTTCACATTATTAATTGATGTTATAATAGTTATTTGTTTTGATTAAAGATATAATAGTGTCAATATAGGAAATTATTTTATATTTTTTATACGAAATTTATATATAATGTTTGTTTTATTATCTTATGAATCCTTAGACCTAATCCTTACTTAGTTTGTATATATTTTCCTGTGAAAATTTTACAATATAAGTAAAAAAAAGCTTTTTAGCACCAAATCCAGGATTGGTGATTCATATTTTTTTATTTAGTTTCACAGGAATGGCTATGGAAAATTTAGGATATTATGATTTTTTTAAAAGATATGTTTATTGGTAATCTTATATCTATGATTCAATTATGTACATTTTTATATTGGAATACCAGTTGGATGTGAGATGAAGGTGGATCAGAAATGGATTTTTTATCTCTTCTAGATTACATTCTTTCAATCATTATTACAATGTCACGAGCATTCAATTTCAAAATTTTCCTAAAACAAAACTCTTTAAAATATTTGTTTTAAATATAAAACACATGTTATATAGATCGATATCATCATTGATAATGATTTTTTGTTAATGAAATCCAAAATTCCAAACATTTATACATATCACAAAAGATGAGGCAGTACTAGATTGATTTTCATTTTTTTCACCTAATCACATGATCTTGAATAATATTATTATTTTATTATAGGTGTAGAATAATTAGACCTCTATGTAGAGTATATATTTTTTATTTTCAATCGATAAACATTTTGGACATATTCTTTTTATTTTAGATGGAACATTAGTCAAAATTTTCTAAATATATTTAGTCATGCAATTTTAGAAAAATTATATATTATCAAATGATTTGAAATTATATTTCAATGAAAATGGAATTTCAAAACTATTTCATTTCTATAATTGATATAACACACATTTTTAGATGATTTTGGATGGAGAAAGAAAGAGAAATTGAAAGTGATATGAATTTTTTTTAATGCAAGAGACATATATATTAATTAACAAAACAATGATTGAAATAGGTGGATTCTCTATTAAGAATAAAGTTTATTATATTTAATATATAATTATTTTTTCATGATACTATATTAGTTAAAATATGTTAATAAGTAGTATTTGGATTTGAAATTTTGAGATTTTTATTTCTTCAGGAGATAATAAGTCATTGTGAAAAGGTATTATGAGGACACAATTCCATTAAGTGGGTGGACTTTAAAATGCAATGTTATAAGAAAATAATTTTTTTAAATCTATCATGAATGACCAAAATTTTGTATAACTCAATATTAATAATATTTAAATAAAAAAATATAAATAAATTATAATTAAACTCATATAAATTTCTCCTAATGAAACAATAAATACATAAATTGTTGTAAATGTTTTTTAGATATTATTATAATGTAATTTTAATTTTATTAAAATATACATTTTATATTATCTATGTAATTAAATATATACTTATTTCTATAAACAATGTTATAATTGTAAAAATATGATATATTATATGATAATTTCAACTTTTTAGATGATTTTTTAATATTATGTAAAATAGAATAAAAAATATTGTCATTAAAATAGTTATGAATTCAGGTTAAAAATATAATTTAATATATAATATATATTTAAATTTGATATTATTAGTCATAAAATTAAATGTGAACATAATATCATGTATTTTGTTCTATAATTTTCGAATGAAAATATTTAATTATTATAAGTATAATTTTTTTATAATAAATATATTAACTATAAATTGTATTTATTTTAGTTAATAATGTGTATATTTCATAATGATTTCAAATTTACAATGTATAAAAAAACATTGGCCAACTATATGCTGAAAAGGGATCCACGTTGACAATATATGTGTCCAGGGGTTACCCACTGGGAAGGTAGGTCAACTAAGCCTACCAATGGTGGTTGGAATTAGATAGGAGCTTGCGGTCAAGATGGTGTGCTAGCATTGGTGCAGGAATGCAAGAAGATCACACAACACCTATATAGTGTGTGAATAGTGTACATATTGATAAGTATGTGGGTGAAGAATTTTTTACAACCCCACGTAGTATGTCTGACGGTTTTGGGTTACTGACCCAACTGATGTATCATGAAATTGAAGGAACATTGAGTAATGCATGGAATATCCCTACTATCGGGAGGTCTAATGATGGACACAAAACATAAGGAACTATTCACAAATTTAAAAACATACACATATAATAATAATAAACATTTTACTTAATATATAATAGCCATTATATCATCTCTAGCATTGCATTCTACATGTAATAACTTTTCAACCCTAAATCCTTCTGTTTTATCTTCATCCAATATGAGTAACCCCATTCATCTATGACTTATGAAACAATGAATGGCCTAACTTGATTCCATTATCTTATATTAATTTAATTTTTTTTAAATGATCATATTCACAAACTAAGTAATGAAGAATCCTTTTTCATGAAGATATATTTTCATATTCTAACCCGAAATGTATCTTTATATCGACCAATATTATGAATACCCTTGCAGCATTCACTTGCACATAATTTTATGAACATTTGAAGAAAAATTCCATTTTCAAATAAATACATCAAAAAAAATATTGTTGAGTATTGGAATATTCAAAGAATGTTTTTTAAGGCCCTTATAAAAAAATTAATTAAAACGGATTATATAAATAAATAAATTTATAACATTAATATTCATATTCAAAATTAAATATCACATATAGATTGATTATAAATATCATATTTTTTCATTTCTTTATCTGTTTACACAAGTTAGGATGATGAATATATATATATACATATATGTTATTCTAATATATATATACATATATTGTAGTATTTATCACACACAAGGGGGATAATTGATTATATGATAACTGAGTTCATGTTTAAGGATGATTTCAATTATTATACATCACCATAACCATCAATATTGTGGACGTGATTATCTACATTCCTGATATTACTTTAAACCAAATAAATTATATTCCTATTATATTTTCCTGTTTTTATTTTATATATTATTAAATTAATAATATAATTACTCAATAATAATAATAATATATTCTGTAAGAATCATTGTAAAAAAGACTTATTAAAATCCATATATTTATGGATGAGATTATATAATTGGCATTTGTATTATTTTTATACCAATGTAAAATGAAGAACGATCTATATACAAAATTTTCACAATAGATTATTAATAATATGAATTCCATTTATAATACCAGTTTTGACTTTATAATTCATAATGTGATAAGGAAACTGAATATGTGAGAGACTATGTTGTAATTGGATTCCTTGATTTTGTATACATAATTATAGGTTTTACATTTAGGGGAAATTTTTTCATATATTTATAATTACTTTTTCTGAAATAAATATTTTAATGAAATGTAATAATTTTTATTTAAACAATTATTTCATTTTAAAACCCATTTCATGTAAGAAAGATTTAATTTCTAACATCAATTTAATTATTCAAAAAACCCTAATTATTATGTTAATCTTTTTGTATTTTAATTCATAGTTCATATCTAATACATTCTTAAAAATTCATATGTTTTTCTTATATATAAATTTATTTTTATAATAACTGTATTACTAAGAGAAATCAACCTTTATGCATCCCTACATTGAAAGGAGAATACTTTTTAGGGACTATATTTATCTTCAATATAAATATTAAAATTTTAAAACTATATACATTCTTTAAATGAAATTTTATTTTATAAATTATAAATCTCTATCATTTCATGTGTACAATTTTCTTTTATTTCTATATATTTCATTTTGGATTATTTGTATGGAAATTCACTATAGTTATCTTTGAAAATTCATGACTATTTTTAAAATCATTTCTTTTAAATATAGTTTTCAATTAGAGTTTATAAAATTACATATGAATGCACATGATATTTTTAGTAATAATAATTACTATTTTGGAAATACATATTAAAAGTTATTATATATATATAATGATTTTCCTCAGTGAAAATAAAAAATATATAACAATCGATTTTTAAAGGATTCATTTAATGGATTTGTAGTGATAATATAAAATATAAAAACATTACATAAAACACAACACTTAGGTAATGAATTTGATGACACAGAATAAAAAGTTAAAAAATTACATTAATGGTATATTTTATTAATAATGAATCTACTTGTGGCCACATAAAATTTTAAAGGGTACTGATGTATCACTATATTCATTAAAGAAGAATAATTTTTGAAACAAAACGTTTGATGTTTTCAACGGATAAATCAATATTTATTTCAAATGATTTTTTTTCACAAAGTATATTATGTTCTAAATATGAATTTTTATCATTTTGAAATGCATCTCATATGTTGGATTATATAAACTCTGAATTTATGAATAAGGGAAATGTTATAAATTTTACATGTTTTTTTATAACCACAATTTAGAAAAAAAATTTGCTTATAATACATTGTAATTTTTTTCATAGGATTAATAGATTTTTTAATGGTGGTTGGTGTCAATTAAGGAATTATCTTTTTTATAAAAAATATTTGTTATGTTTTTTTATAAAATTTTGATATATATTATGTTTTATATTAATCTTCAAAATGTCATTAAATAAACAATCCTCGAGATATATATATTTTTTCATTAATTTTTTTAATAAAATACAAAATTTTTTAGCACCATATAATGCAGTGAAAATTTGGGTTGTTTCAATATAAATGTAATGAGAGAGAGAGACGGATGATTGTGACTATGAATGGAGAACTACGATCATGTATGAAGTGAAGAACCCATAATACTCTTAATGTATAATAAAAAGATTTTGGACATGTTACATAATAGATAGGATGATCATTTGTGTATAGAATATAAATTAGATATTGTTTTATATGATATTCATCATTATAGTATTTTTTAAATGAATAAAAATGAATAATATCAGGATTAACCCACCCTTCAATACAAAAACATGATTTGTGAGTATATCCTTTTAGATAGTGATGATTTTATGGAGTTTGGATGATCACATGATCATGATTTGTGTTGAGATATCACATTTTGTAGGTAATGTAAATGTTGTATCATGTTGAAATGAAATTGATAATAAATTTAATGATGTGTAGTTAATTTTATACTAGAATATGAGGATAATATTTTGTTATAGAAATAGATCATACATAGTGATGATGATGATACCCTAAGTATTTATTTAACTACCTCCAAAATAAATAGAAAGTAGTAAATATATATACACTCTGATAAGCTTTAGAACAAGAACTAATCGTGTCATAAAAATATACAATGTTGTGAAGAAATATGTTATATTTGAATCTATTTTAGTTGAACTAGTATTAGATATTTTAATTTTTATTCTTAGAGGGACTCTTAACTATAGTGGGACTCCGAAAATATTGTATTAAAAATTTACTATAGTATAGAATACTGAATTTTGGTGAATAATAAATCATGAAATGTTGTATGATTTTATTGAAGAGATCAAACCATGTAAAAATACCATATTCCACCTTTAAACGGATTAAATTAATTTCATGGCGTTGTTTCATATGGAGAAAATGTTAATAGAGATTCATTTTTAACCAAACAAGTAATATTGTTTTTTGCGTAGAATGTTAAAAAGTATAATGGATAAATTTATATTTAGTACAAAACATTTTCAAATAGATTCACCTCCCCTCTCAGGTTCTAGAATATAATAAAAATAGCCATTATAGATACACATATGGAGACCATATGGGTTCTCTAAATTTTCTAAGTCCATAAATATTACGGCCACTATGTGTACCCATTTTGATGAAGATATATATTTTTTTACCCAACATATATTCATGTAATTAATATATTTAGATACCCTATGAGAAATACATGATATCAAATTATATAATCTTAGTTCAATTAGTGGTTTCCTTGGTCACAGTTTATGAAAAAAAACTAGTCACATGCCCTTGGTGTAAGTGGCACCACGATATTGTTTACACTAACCTCGTAAGGATAAAATAATATAAATATATTTTATAATATAATTCCCCCATAAATTGTTCATTCATTTATGACCCCAAATATAATTTAGTGTTCCTTACCACACAATAATTAAATACATGACACAATAGTCCACACTATATGGATGTGAAACTATACACTATATTGTACCCACCACAAGAGGGTTAATAAAATTCCATGTCATTATAAATGGATTTAGATATTATATTATAACTCTTTGTTCATCAATGAATTTTAAGACTAATCTTTAATGTTTGAGTAGAACTCCTTATCACATGGATTTAAACTAAAATGGAAAACATTATGCGCTTTATTTTAGAAGTAGGGATATATAGGAAGAATTATCTATGATCATTCCCAACATTATTGTAAAATCCATTTATTTACTCAAAACTAGGTGGGTTAATTCTATTATACACTATCAATTTCTTTAAAATATAACCTAAAGATACATTCTCATTTCATAAATATGATATGAACAATGAAATATGTATAATATGATTCAATTTGTTTTTATCTTAAATGATAAATTTTTAGATAATTTGATTCATCAAAGTTAAAATTTTTTTTTTAAGGATTGGTGAAATATATATAAATAAAAAAAATGTTCTATTCTGAATAACCAAACCCATTTTAGGATGATTACACTTCTATAGATATACATCTAAAACCTCATTTATCTCTCTACTAAAACGTGGTATCTGATGGGAGGGGTTGATTAAATGTGAAACAATTACTATAATAATTGATAAATAATTTATTCATCAAAGAACCAATGTGATAATGCTACTTAATAATATTCAAGGAAAACTAACATGATATAAATCAAATATTAAAGAATATTTCCTTCTAGAATATGTTGTGGAAAATAAACAAACTAATGATATATAAGATATATAATGGTTTGGTTGGGGATTCCATGTGTCAGAGTGACATTAATTTCATATCATATATAATAACAAAGTAATATTTATTAAGGATGAAATTATATCTTTCCAAGAGGGTACCATTATATTTAAATTTGAGAAAAAACTATATGGTTAGAATATAAAAATAGATTTATCAAATAAAATGAAAACCTATTACATGGTTAATACTCTAAATGGGGTTATTTGAGGGGATGAATTATAATTTCATGAATAATACTATAACCAAAAGTCAAATTTATACATTTGAAATAAATATTGTGTCAACAGAATATAATATTATTAATGGAATAATCATTATTGAAAACAATTTTATCCTTATTAATGATAAAATCCATGAAATTTTTTCATATTATAGAAATGATTAATGATTGTAAGATTTAATAAATAGATGTAAAAACGTTTTTCTATAATTGAAAATTATTCAATTTCATGTGAATGTTACACCACAATGTTTTTCATGAAACCATAGTGGACCACTGATTTTAAAAACATTAATGACCCATTTTTGGATTATAGAGAGCCTTTTATAGTTATAAGAAGAATTTTGATAATATAATAAATATTTTTAGTTTTTTAAAAATTAATGATTACTCTTATTCAATTGTGGGAGTGTCATTATCAATATAGTGTTGTATGTAGATTCCTTAATCCGCATAATAATCATATCACATCAATATATTATTTGAAATATTGATTGTGTATCATATTCTAGATAAAATAAATCAATGAAATAAATTATATATTTGGTATAAATATCTATAGAGGTAGATAAAATGGGGTGAAACAATTCAAATATTATTATATTGTATTTTATTTTTGTCTGAAAACTCAAAAAATGTCATTTTAAATAAATACATCATATAGATGACTAATATTAGAAATATATTATTTCAGTTGTAATTCTATATTACATATTCTATTATTATAAAAAACCACATATATAATAGGTTTTGATATAAATTTTATCATTATATATGATATATAGGGTATTAAATATTAATGTTATAGATTTAGTTATCAAAAAAATTCATATATAATCGTATGCAATATTATATCCTATTAATCTTCCCAAGGTCTATTACATAAGAAATTAAGAACTATATCCTATCAAGAGCTCGTTATTAGTAGAATATAATAAGAAATATTTCTCATCATTTTTTAAATATCATAGTTTTCTTGTAAATCCTAATCATTCAATCAACCCATGACAATCATAAAATAAATGTACTTTAATTACAATAGGTAGAATATCATCCAAAAATTATTTTTCACCATGTTTTTTTAATTTATAACTCATTCAGAACACAATAATAGTTTCTATGTCAACAGAACTAGTATAAAAATTAGAAAATTTACAAACCCATAAATTTATAATCATTATTTCTATTTCAATAAAAAATAAAATAAATCTATTAATGATCATTTCAAAACAACTAATTTGAAACATAAACAAACATTTAACTTTATAAAATTCTACAAAAAATGATTCATGGTTCAAAAAAACAATGAATACCTTTTATTTAGAAAATAAACCCCATCACATGAAATAATTAGCTATACTAAATGACAATTTACACATTATTAATTATATTATATTTAAATGTAGGAATTTTTCCAAACACTCTTAAGGAATCATAAATTTATATCCTATATTTCCAAAATTAATTAACTTTTTTTACTGTAAGGTTACAAAATTCATTTCCATCTTTTAAAAAGTTAAATTATTTATATAATATTTGTAATTAATTCCAAATATTATCATATAGAAAATCCAATGACGATTAGCTCACTATAATGATTACTAATTAATTATTTATCAACAAACCATATAAGAAATTAACGCAAAATTTCATAAGACTTAATAATATTTAAATATATTTTTTAGACTTGCATGTCCCAAAAACCATGATCAACCAACCATTAAAAAAATTAATTCCTTGATATTGTAAACATGTTAAACACAAATAATTTTCCAATGATTCACATACTCACATAACATTCAATAATCCAAGGAAAGAGATATGGTTTTCAATCGTTTTCTGAATAGAAAATTCAAATACAAATAACCCCATTCAATTATTTTTTATAAAATTCATAACCCCTCGAATAATATTTACCTAAAGATTATTTTTCATAACACATCAATGAATTGTTAATAAACTCAAATCGTCCTGCAAAAAACCAATCAAATATATAGTATGTAATAATAAAATGAAAATTTTACTTATGAAACCCATTCCTCATTACAATTCTTGGAGAAATAGGCCAATGACATGAACCAGGATTTTTTATGGAAGGGATTGGTAGAATACTACTTTTTCACACATTTGGGGAAGAATTGTAATGTCTCATCATAGGAAATATAATGTTTTCCTATGAAAATATACCAACAGAAATTTTTAAATCAACTATATATACTAAAATATTTAGAATAACTAGGAGGGTGAGATAATTTAACAATAGTAAAATATACCCTTATTATTATAATCATAAAATAATGGTAAATAAAATTAAAATCCAACAAATATATAGAAATATCAAAGAGGTATTTAATAAAATTTTAAATGCAACTATAATAAATGACTAAAATAAAAATATCAAAAAATTAAATCATGTAATGTCAAAGGAGTCATAAATATTAAAAGGAATTTATTTAGGGGATGATCATATATATGATATATATAAATTGAAGTCACAAATAGAAATAATGACATTATTTTAAAGACATGAACCTAACATTATTACTATCACTACATTAATTATATATTCTTTTAGCTCATCCACAATCATAACCCCACCAATCATTCTACAACTTTAAACAATTCATGAAATAATGATATAATTCTTCATGTTCAACCCCTAATCAATAATGGATAAAATAATATTATTAAGAATTTAAAAATACTAGAGTTGGAGGGGTTCTCATATCATAAAAAATATACATCATACATTTATTATATTTAAATTTAATCTTAGGGGATCGGTATATTGAACATTCAAAAAACATAAGTTAATAATAAATAACATAGAAAAAAATATAAATGTTAATATACCACATTAATGATATGTATTTTAAACAATTTCAAATATTTAGTTGATGACCAATGAGATTAAATGTATGGAAAACCTAAATAAAGGATGAAAATACACCAATGTATCACTCCCAGAAAAGAAATATCAAAATTAATTCATTTGGACTCCCTAAAATCAATATAAAATATAATATCATATAAAATATTTTATATGTATATATCCATTATCATGTCTATAATCTCATTGTAGTTAAGAAAGAGAACTATCCCTTACCAATATCACAATTAATTTAATATACATACCAACAAAAAAATCACAACACATGTATCATATATAAATTTTTCATTAGTAATATTGGAATTTATACATGGCCGTAAAGATTAAAATATGGAGGATAATTCTAGTGATTTGTTTGATAAATATATTTTTTGGAGGCGTAGTTATGTTTTTGGGAAATTTGTTTTTTCAGAGTGGTAAACTATGGCTGTTATAGAGTTTATTTTAATTTATTTGACTTATACACGTATTGACAATGGTTTTTCTATTCAGAATATTTAAAAATATAATTCCTTAATAATATATATTAGAAAGTATGGATGTTTACTACATTGTTGATATTTTCCATATATTTTGGTACAATATGACATAAGAATACATCAAATAAAATTATATGTAGAATCATTTCATGAAGACTGTGAGTTATTTGATAAAAAATCATCCCCAAAAAGTTTTTTAAACCATATAACTTATTTTCAGGTTTTAGGGATCAAGAGAAGGAAAATAAATATATTTTTTATTTATGATTTATATGTATATTTTTTATGGGTGATTGGTTAGTTCTGGATCACCATATAAAAAAAATCATGCTACTAAGGAATGGATATATACCTATATGGTCATTGAGACAGTGTAGTTTTGTTGTGAAGTTATATAAAATAGTCTCTTAACCTAAAATTTTAATATTTTTCATAGATTTATATATTATTTCTCCAAACACATTCAATTATATATATAGGGTGACTATGAAGGAAATTTTACAAAGATCTGTTGAAAAGTTCATTGAGTTTTTACTATTGAATTACTAGATCAAATTTATTTTTCCCTACATATCCCCCATTATTATAATTTATTAGTGTTTTTTTATAAAATAATAAGGGGAATGGATTCTTCACATTAAGGGTTATCTTGAAATTATTTTATCCTTTTGATTATTTTTAATTGAGAATGGTGTAGAGAGAAAAGATATTATTTTTGGTTTCTTGACATTATTTATTTTTTGGATTCATTTATGAGGTTTCTCATTCACATTATTTTGGATTTAATAAATTATTATTGAGTGATGGATTTTATTATACCATTTTATGGAGATAAAATGAATATTTTCATTTCATTGAAAAGTATAAGGAATTGGGTTTGGGTGTTCGGTGTTTTTACAAAAAAATATTAATGAATAATTTGTTGATGTTTGTGAGATTTATTGATAATTGGGGAAAATTCAAAAGAGGCATTTGGAATGATGTTATATTTATTTTTGATTAATTTATATGGAACTAACCAAATAGTTGTGTTTAGGGGGATATTTGATAATAGTTTCAATCATGGGGATGTAATTACTCTTTTATTATTGATGCTTTTTTGATATTGATGTGGATTATAATTTCAATATTAGTGTCGACACATGTCAATTTTTGGAAGTGATAACAGAAAAATATGTGTCATTGGTTTATTTATGAGTTTGTTTTACTTTTTTGGTTATTTGTTGTTACACATGGTCTCGTAATTTACTAAATTAAATGATAAAAATAATGTTTTTGGTGTTTGGTTTTTGAAATGTTGATGTCATTGATATGTGTGGAAATGGTTGATTTGACAAGTATATTTTGGTTAAAATTCTACATGATTTAATTAGTTTAATCAATGTTCCATAAATTAATGCATTTATTTTAAAACATATTTAATTTCACATTAGTAGTGGTGGTACATAGACAAAATTATGGATATTTAGATATAAAACAGTTTTCCATAAATATATTGAATCATGCAGATTTTGGGGAGTCCAAATAAAGACATTTAGAAGTTTTCAGATGAAGTGCATTATTTCCATATTGAAATTTATTTGGATTTTCCTTCCATAAGAACTTATTTTTTATCATTAATTAATTAATATAATTTCCATGCATCATTAATTTTATCAAATTTAAAAGTTATTCTATATTATATTTCATTTTTTTATTTGTTGGAGAATCCCATTATATAAATACCTCATGAAAAATTTTTATATTTTTTTTTCATTTGGAGTGTAGTTTAGTTGATTGAAAACATACCTCTCTGAAATAGCCTCAACCATAAAAATTTTTTAAATACATTTACTGATAAAAAAGAAAAACCTAAGGAATAGTAAGATTCCAAATTTACTTGTTTATGTTTAACGAGTGATGTAGATCAACATTGGTGAAATTACTGGTTGTGAGTATAAAAATAAAAAGGATATGAATATTATAGTCCTAATTTAACCCATGATATATATGTTTATAATTTTATGATATGGTATAGAATTATAATTAATGATATAAAATTGAAAAAAATATCATTTGGTTATCATAATTATTGACTAATGTTAAAAACCAATTTTTTGTCCTAAGATAGTATATGGGGTGATCATTATTGTGTTCTGAGTGGAGAATAATTTATAAAATATATGATTTACTCACATATATAGGATGTTATACTATAATGACATATTATCACCCCATAGTATAGTCAGAGTATATGTTAACAGAATTGAGAAATGTTATACTTACACAAATAATACACTAAAAAATAGCAGATCATCTTGTGAGTGTCTACCTCAAAATAATAATCATGATAGTAGTTTATTATTATCCATCCCTAGTTGGGAACCCCAAAATATTATTCTCAACATAACCATATTTTACCTTATGTAAAGTCCTATTTTATCATCCCAATATTATGTTATTAGTTACTATACCTGATAAATATTATCATTATAACACGAATAACATATAATCCTAATAGTAAGTCAGTAAAATCTATTCTGAAGAGGGAACCCATTAATATAGAGCATGGAAAATTTCAATTTAATCACCAGGGAGGTCTTTAACAATAATATTGATAGATAACCATGGGAATTCATCCCCACGAGATTTCCACTGTATTGGTTAGAGTAGAATGATAATACTGGGCGGGATTCCTTAAAAATAATAAATATATATGATTCTAAACATTATATATATTTATCATAAAATAATATTCTCATATCAATCTAAATAATAGTTGTGATTAGAATATTAATAAATTAAGATAATTGTAAAATTAATGTGAAAATGTAAAAGATAAAAGGATACTTAATAAAGGGGTTTTGAAAAAGCACATTAAGTGACCCTATGCCACATCCCCTCAAGCTGGATTTAAAGGGTTACATTTTACATTGTTATTTTTATAGTGATAAAAGAACAAAAAATAAAGGAAACCAATGGAATTAATGGAAACCATGAAGCATTGAAAGTGATCCCTTGTTTGGAATGGAAAACAATGTAACCAAGAGATTGAATAATTATTATAGGAAATTAATGAAATGAAAAATTGGGAGGAAGAAAATAGATAGATTAATATTTAGAAATACCAATAAAATGGTGTATAAATGAATGAATATATATGAATATTAAATAATTTTAGATATTGACAGAATATATGCAATATTAGAAGACTAGTTACAAATAGAAGGTAAAAATCTCATGATAATAATAATATGTAGGGAATAAATAATACTAATTCATTGATGTTGGTTATTGGAAGGTGATTTTCAATGGATCATTTACCTTTTTAATATTTCCATTTATGTTCTTAATTACAAACAATGATGTACAACAAATATTCAACAAAAATAGATGACTAATATTTTCAATATAGAGCTCTCTAAATAATTTCACGTAATCCTTTATCATCAATAGTTAGGAGTTATTTTTTTGATTTTTTATTTGTTTATATGAAATCAATTCCTCCTATGATCTCAATTTATTTTGATAGAGGGCATTCATGTTTTCCATGGGTGAGAAAAGGCATAATGGGGAAAAAATACCATTAATGGTTTCAGTTTTATGACCAATTTTTTTATTTATTTTATGATTATATAATGATAATTTTAAGATTCAGAAGTTTCTATGGGCTTTTATCATGTATTTGATGAATTTATAGAGGTTAACAATGTGTGAACTGTTATTTGAATCTACGTACCTCCTTCTGAAACCTGGGATATGGATGAATGTGGTTACTTGGAAAATAAAAAATTTTGTATAGGTGTGGACCGAACCATATGAATTCCAATGGGGAACTGTGAAATGTGATATAGTATTAAAAAAGTATGGAGAATTGGTGGTATAACCATGTGATAAAAACTTTCTATCGGTTGTGTTATGATATTGTAATGACACAGTTGGTGCACGGTTTTTCAAACCATGTGTTATAACCATTTGGAATACTGTTGTAGCCCATATATTTTAATATGTATATATATATATATTTGTGTGAGTGTGTGTGCATATGTGTGTCTGTGTCTATGTGAGTGTGCATGATTGGGTTTTATGATTTATATTACGATGAAATATTAATGGATATATTAATGCGAATGAGTTTTGTGATTAGATCGTAAAGATTAGTAGTGCTTTTCATTATGTTCAACAATTATTGTAAGGTAGGTTGATTCTATATGATCATCACATGACATAGAAAATAAAGGATTTATTTTTATTAAATGATATTTTTAAAATGAATTTGAAATCCTTGTTGTATTTTTTGAGCACCTATTCTGGTTATGGCTTTTAAATTTGGAATAAATTGTGTGATTTCAGGAAAACCCCAATTTTTTATCATTATAAAAGACGGATTTTATATTTTTTAAATTTTACTAAAAAATATAAACTGTTTTATTAAATTATTTAAATAATGACTTTTTTTACTTGTAATGGTTTGTAATGGGTATTTGGTATACATGGTTTGTGTGAGTTCATTCATATTGTTGACCCTTTGGAAAGGGAGTGCGCCATTAGAGAACTTAGTATTGGTCACATTGTGATGACTTGGTGGAACGATGAGAGAACCCTCTTCTGTATGAAACTATCATCTGATAAATGATGTTTTGTGTATAGAAACATGGTTATGGGTATGAAAAATAAATAATAATTTTTTATGGTGAAAATTGTTTTCCCTACAAATTGTATATGGTTTCGATATAAATTAAATGAAATTATATTAAAATACTTTATATTAATTTTTCTTTTTTAGTGTCATGAGATATGATTTACATGGGGAAATATTATTGATATAAAATTCAACCCATACTAGTGCTTCGTTTATCATTTGCAGATGTCATCAATCAAGTCAATGTTAAATTAAATGTAGCTCAGTTATTTTTTCACAACTCTTAATAAAGTGGGAGTGGCATGTAGTGTTTGAATATGGAATGGGTTTGGTTTTTTTGGTTAATGTCACTTGGGAGTTTTGAGTATTTTGGTGTTTTGGTTTTCATTGAGAATATATTTCTATTTTTTCATGTATGGTTATTTGATTTATTTCTTCATAAATTTTTATATTATATTTTGGACTCATTCATTGTATAAATTTTCATTAGGATATTGTCTTTTAGTTATGTTTCATCATTCAAATGGAAAATTATTCCCAAAATATTATTTATTATCATTTAATTTATTTATATAGTTAGTGTCATAGGGATGACACCTAAGGCCATGTATCACACTAGTTACTTCTCATACCAAAGTGGAGGGGTGTGCTGTTATTAATGGTATCAACTTGATTTGTCTTTCAGTTAAAAATTGTATCAGTCAAGGTCTGTCCAAATGTTTTTTTGGAAAAAATACTATCAATTTGTTATATTATTGATTTTGGTTATTATCAAGGATCTAGGATATGACAAATTTATATTTAAATATTAAAAATATTTAGCTACCGTTTTTATGTTGAAAATAAAGTTATTTTGGAGGTTTGGAACAAACAAGTTTAAAGAAACATATATGTGTTTTCTCATGCCATTTTAATTGGTACAAATGATAAAAATTGTCCATGGATTAGTGGAAAATTTTCCACTCCAACATCAAATATTATTCTTGAATGGTCAGTTTCACATATTTGGATGGGTTTGACAATCGATTTTGAAGAGACTAGGATGTATATACTAGTATAATATGACATCTATAACTTGTGGTTTGAAATATATCATATTAGTTAGTATAACTAATAATATTAGGTGTGAATGTAATTAGGAATACTGATTATACATCTATTTTTCACAAATATCCTGATATTCTTCTTGAAAAATTATATGGTTTTCTACAAAAAGTGTAAGTAGATTTGGTGATTGAACTCTTTATAGGAACCATTCCTTTATCACTTCAATATTATCTGATGAAACCAATAGAATTTAGGTAGTTGATAGTTCAATTGGAAAATTTATTGACTAAAGGATTATTTCGAATGAGTACATATCTATGGGTAGAACCAATTTTGTTTGTGAAGGTGGATATATCGCATAATAATTTATTATATTATCATAAGATTAAACAATTTGTAATAATGAATTGGTATCCACTAAAAACCACTAATGATATATTGATTAAATTTTTATGATCATAGTGGTTCAATTAATTTAAATTTTTTTTTGGTATAACAACATATGATATTTAAAGGATGATAATATAATACATATTTTAGAAGTAGACAAGTCTATTAAGAATAATTCATTCTTCATTTTTTTATTATGAAAGAGAAAAATAGTTTTGTGAAATTCATTAATCGACTCTCTCATAGTAATCTATATAATTTTATGTTGTGGTTTTTAGTGATATTTTACTATATTATATGTCAAAAATGAACAATTAGAAATACTTAGCTGTAATGTTGGGAATATTGAATGATAATATCAACTATACTATTTTATGAATGTGTGATGTTTCTATATAATAGGTTATTTAGATGGATATTTCATTTACAAAAAATAACATTCTGTGGATCCTAAAAAGATAAAATCTCTTATATCTTAGAAACCCCCAAATTATGTTTTGCAATTTCATAGATTCAATAGATGAAAACGATACTACAGATATCTTATTCATGATTTTTCTCATTTTTCCCCACCGATTATATAATTGTTGAATAAAATAATTCAATTAAATTATAATTATGCATTTAAAAATAAATTAAAAATAATAAAGTTGGAATGAAATTTACATCTATCGCCAAATTTACAAAATATGGGAATGGATATAGATTCTATTATAAAACATTAAAATTTGTTTTGGTATGTGTTCTCAAACATGTTTATCATTTTTTTATCTGATGATAATAAGGTTTGGATGAAAATAACTACCCATCACATGGTTTAGAATTGGATATTTTTGTTCATGCGTTAAAGACATAGAATCGTTACCCCAATTTAAAAAATTCACATTGATTATAAATTGTAGGAGTATGAAACCATTTACCCCATAAATGGATTAATATTTAAGGATTATTATATTGGTGGAGTATTTATTGACTTTTAAATTTGAATTTATGCATAAACTGGGTTAATAGAATTCTTTTGTGGATGCATTGATCAGGATGTAATAGTAATAGTAATATATATTTGCATCAAATCATTAGTAACTAATATTATACATAGAATATTTTTATTTAGATTTATTGGACCAATATGATGTTGTATTTTTCATTCATATTACATTTTCCCCTAATTTGGTTGTGATGGTCATTGTTTCTTAGACATCTAATCATGATTTTTTACTATGAGGTGAAATATAAATATTGA
The DNA here is from genome assembly GCA_963277665.1 of Viscum album. NCBI lineage: Eukaryota > Viridiplantae > Streptophyta > Magnoliopsida > Santalales > Viscaceae > Viscum > Viscum album. Next base: position 473,792,354 of record OY728132.1, read on the forward strand.
GAGACCATTAAGGTATAGAATGTGGAAGAGAATTCAGTGATATGGTTTATATATTTGATTGTCATACCATTTATTTTTTAGGAGAAAATTCATAGTTCCTACCACAATTCATGATAGACTATTCAACCTGCAAGTTAGAAAATATATAAAGCATTGGAAGAAATGTTTTTGTGGGTTGACATGAAAATAGTAATTGGATAGCATGTATGGATATGGCACACCAATTAGCTAGTCAATGAAAATATCAATGTTTTGTTGGTATATTTATATCTTATTCCCATGTTTAAATAAACCATATAGACCTAGATTTTATAACAGTTATTCTAATAATTGTTTGAAAATATGATTCTACATGGGTGTTTGGGGATCATCTCATAAGGACAGTATAATTCATCCCTATTTATGCGACTAAAATGGTGGAATGATATAATATAATCAATTTTCAAGAATTATTATTGATGTAAAACATTCCAATATGGAAATTTTTAGTGCTCGACCCTACGTTTATGTCTTATTTTTAGAAATTCATTCAAAATTCACCTAGAACCCAATTTGCAATGTCCATGGATAATTATCATAAAATGGCCTGATCATATGAATAGAAAATCCAAAAAATAGGAAATTTTTAGTGTTAATGTGGAATTTTATGAAGATATAAGGAATATAATATAGCTTTTGTGAGGTTATAATTCAATAACATTTATTAGGTATCAGTATATATAGATCATTTAAAAAAAATTAGATTTAATTTTCATTATCCAGTTTTTTTAGGAGAAATAGATGGATCATCACTAATTGAACCAACCCATGATCAAGAGACAATTTTTAATATTTAGATTAATAATTATAGGATATAGGTAACATTGAGAATTTAGAAATAATAACAAGTTATGTGTTATTAAGGATTATCATTTGAGGTGAGTGATAATTCCTTCTTGATAACCTCTCCATGACCTAAGAATTTACATTTTGTTACGAATGTTATATTTTATCTTTATTAAATGTGTCATTTTGAGATAATAGAATGATTTTCTAAGATATAATAGAATTTATACTTTTTACCAAGTATTTCTTTAGTGTGTAATGTTTTTACTACATCTTTGTGGAAGATATAATAACTTGATAGAGATCATGTGATTTGATGTGATCATGTTGACAAAAATCTAGAAGATAGTTAGATTTCTGTACTGAAATATACATTGGGTAGAAAATACATGACCTTGGATAATAATACCATTGGTCTGTTAAGGGTTTTATGAAAACATATTCAAATTCAAGAAGAGGTGTGATAGAATGAAAAGGAAATGTTTGGGTGGTAGCCATAACACTTATAGGAGTCCTTCGGTTCTCAACATTTCTTGGACAAAAATATAAATGGTGGGAAGAATATAGAATCCCTAGTAGCAGGTAAATGTCACCTTTTTTAGATTATATTTTTATCAAATTATATTTTATGAGGTTTTTGGGGTTTTTTATTTTTTGGTTCCATTTATAGAGATGTAAATTCCTTCCATGGTTAGAAAAAACATTCACCAAAACCAAGATAACACGAAATGGAATAAAGCTGGCACTGTGTAGGTGCATGGTTGGTACACAATTTGACCAAACCATGTGACTACCTATGGTAAACCATGCAACATTAAATATTGGGGAAGACATGTTTGGATCACAATTTTTATAACTATATGAGACAATCTTTTAAGGTGATATATTAAGACAGTAACACCACATGGTTGGTACATGATTTTCCAAACCACAAAATAAAACCAAAATATGTAAAGTTTTCAGCACTAAAAATGTAGAATTAATCAAAACAATAATCAGATACCTTTTTTAATCAACTATAACTTCAATAAATTTACTTTTATTACATCCTAGTCTTGAGATATTACCCAACTTAATCCAGAAGTGATTCTTAGTCAAATAAATGTATTTTGTGGTCAAGAATCATCAACATGTCCCTATTCTATCACAATATTATTATATCCAAGGATCTTGTCTATTTATAAGAATCAAATATCTATGGTATTATGGTTATACCTACATTTTATGAACTATATTTTGATGAATTAATTTTGGATATAGAGAATGGAATGTATTTTTTTATCAATTCATAATGTCAAGTTATGTCGTTATTCTTTTTCAGCAACCGTTTGGAGGTAGTTGGCTTCTATATTATATTAACATCTAATTGAACATAAAATATTTGTTTTTATTTAATGTTTTTATTGATATTGTTGTGAAATCCTCTTGTGATACATGATGTAAGACCATTTTGTTCATGGATTTGGAATCCTAGAATTTTTTTTTTGTAAACCCGCATTGATTATCATTTTATAATTATAAATCAAGAATTATTATCTAGTTTTGAAAAATATAATGTGATTTTTTAAATTATATATATTATAAAATGATTTTATGATCAATGGTTTTGTATCAGTATTTGACATACAATGTATGTGTGATTAAATTCATAGATGTTACTATGTGGAATAGGAATGTTCCATTTGGGAATATGGTACTGGTAACCTAGTGATGAATTGATGGATTGAAGTGAGACTTATCATGATTATATAACTATCACATGGGTAGGCATGGTGTGTGTTTTTGTAGAGACATGTCCATGTTTATGCCAAATAAATGATAAAATTACTATTTATTAAATAGGTTCTAGGAAAACAATTAACGATATTGATTTAAATTATTTAAACTAATTTTATAAAGTTTTATGTTAATCCTAATAACATGTCTTTTACTAGTAGAATGTGTTCATAAGACATTATTTTAATCTTACTAAGTTAATTTTCAACCCCATGCTTCAGAACTCTGGTGTGTTTTTATATATATTCTTTTGGAACATATGTAATGGCAAGGTACCTCAGTTATTTATCGATGATTCATTATACGATTGGCATGGAATATGGGGTTGGAACTTGGAGTAGGTGTGGTGAATCCGGTTGATTTCTTTTTAGTATTTTGATGTTTATCCTCCTATGGTTCTCTTAAATACATCTGTTGGTTTCCACATGTACTCTGATTTTATTTAAGGGTTTCTTTATGATTTTAGTTTTATTTTTTAATCATGAATCTTATAATTAATTGCTTGTTTATTTTCATATAGTTTTTCTTTTTTAACATTTAATGTAAAATTTAATCCCAATTGGTATTAAAGCCATCAAAATTTATTTTCCATTGTTTTTGTTCTAGGGATTTCACCTATGATCATGTACATCACCCATTACTTATCAACCCAATGAGAGGGGAATTCTATTACACAAGAGAATCCTTTTTACCATTTATAAATCTCTTCAAAAGGTTAAAGAATCACTTCATTGTAGACTAATTCATATGGTTATCTAGTGTTCATGGAAATAGTTCTACACTTAAATAACTCTAATGATATAGTTAGTTCACTTCCATTGGGAGCTGTTAGAGTTACATAAGCTATCCCTGAGTCTTTTTGATCAATCAGTTGTCCAATTCACTCATTGGGGTGTTTTGTCACTTTAAGAAAAATTTTCACCATAAAAATGTCCTTTATCTCCACATTGAACACATATATAGGTTATTTTTTGTCCTATCGCCATAACAAAATGAAAAAACTCAAAATATTATATAATTATGATAACCATTACTGCCTTTTATAGTTAAAATAAATATAAGAGTCAACACTTGGAATCCTGGAAAGCATGTATTAATATATTCCATTAGAACTATAAACTTTAGTAAGCTCAAAAAACATATCTAATAGAATCGTACTATCATTTAAATATTCAGAATAATTATGACTATCATCCTAATAGTAGTGCTGTAAAAATGATCAAATCTATGAGATATTTTCATAATTATAGAATTATGGAGATCCATCTAATCAAAATAAACATACTCATATCCCATCATTGGGATTTTATTAAATTATGAATTGTATAATTGTATCATTTTCAAAATAAAAAATTTATGTTTAAAATAAATTAAAAGTAACTAATGTTAATAAATAAAATTGCATGGAATCACATTACCCCTATAATATACCATAATTGATTGAGTAATACACCTCATCTGTCATGTGTCTAGATATATTAGTCTCAAATACCATATTTAATACCAACTATATCATCACATGGGTAAAATATCATGATAAAACAAATTCATAGATTGATGATTCTAGATATATCTCACAACACTCTCTGATCATATCTCTAATGATATATTGCAATTGGCCTTAACTCATCATTCTCACTCATATTGTAATTCCCCAAAATTCTGATATATGAACATTGTATTCGTTAGCGTGTATAAAACACCGCACAAAGCACATTAGGAATATAATATCCTGAGACATTAAAATATATTTATTATTTTAAATTAAATAAATCTATTATATATCTTTCAATTCACAAAATTATTAGTTTGAGTTCAAGAGACAGGACAATGTGTTTCTTCAATGGATTTTATTTCACACAAGACCGAGTTTTACAGAAAAAATTCATTATTGTTATATAATAATTTAATATAATGAAAATTAACTCTAATATAAACTTAGTGGTATGAAATTATATCAAATAACATATGATAATATATGTATTTTAAAAATATATAATTAATTCATAGTTTACAAATTAACTATAAATTAATTTAAAATCCAATACAAATGAAAGGATTTTAAACTCCCAAAGGTTTTTTGTCTTAATAAATTATATTATTTACTCTTAGTGATTAATATAAATGATAGATATATATATATATATATTATTAAATAATATATTTTTTAATTCATCTAAAATTTTGAAATGAATAAGATAATAATAAATCCAGTATTATGCTTAAAATTGTATTGTTCTAAAATAAAAATTTACTGCCATTTAAGGGAAACCCATTTATAAATCAAAATTATGGAATGATTAAAATGAATGTCTAAAAAATAAACTTATATTTAGATATATAAAAATCAAAATTATGTTAGTCTGAATTTTATGTATTTTTCATGTATTGTCTTTTTAATCAATAGTAAAAAAGTACTAAATATAAAATTGAAATGTATTTTTTATTATTTATTTATATTATTAAATGATATTTTAAATTTATTTTAATGTTACAATTTATCAATTATAAATCATTTAATTAAATTAACATAATTGGAATGAATTTTTTTATCTAAAATCAATATAAAAACATCTCAAGCTTTGGAATATTTTTAGATTGAATACGATCTTTTTCATCCCTTCTATTGGAATAAATTAAAATTAATTTATACATATCAAGTTAGTGGAATATAGAAAAATTTATTCAATATTTATAATAATAATAATTGTTTTATTATGTTCAATTTAGTTTTTAACAAAAAATACTACTAAATGTAAGTTAAATTAATTACGGTGAATAAGAGTAACATTTACTCAATAGGGGACTAAACCATAATATTAAGGCCCAAATTGATCTATAAAATCACCAAAAAAACACCTTGGGTGATCATATTTCTAATATGTAATCCCTTTTATATAATGTTTTTATTTTTGTAGTCACATGTCATGAAAAAACATGGCTGGAATTCCCCGTTCAAAGTTTACAGGAAAGCAACTCCCCATACACTATAAAAAGAAACTCAACCATCCCAATTATTAAAACATATCAACCAATTTTTATGGAAATATATTTACTCCAATAATCTCAAAAATTCCATTTTATCATCCTAGAATCATTACATGTGTTATAAATCCATCATAGGAGCCCCTTTAGTGAAAACATAATAATGTTAACCAATGAAGATAAAACATACATCCTCATGACCATTAGTTTTATTTTCATTCTCAACCCAATAAAAAAATCTTATTCAATGATTAAATACTAATCTATGTTTCATAAAAATATAGATATTTTTTATATTATGTGTTAACCCTATACATATATACAATTCTGTTAAATTGGTATTGATGTTACTGTTCATGCATAGCGATATACCACCTCATGAAATGATGATTTTACGGTTCCCTTTACCATATATCATCTATGGTAATTATGATTGAAAGAACTATTAAAATATGATATATATTATATGTCTAATTTCATAATTCATCTATAATTCTTATATAAAACATAACATAATTCTTTCCATTTTTTATAAATATGATAGCATTGTTTTTTGGATTTCATGTCTACCACATCCTCAAAGTGATGTGATTTACTCATACAATACATATAATATATAATGGATGTTTTTAAAAAACATATTATATAAAAGAAATTAAAATGTTAATTAAATAATATTTTATAAATATATTATTATTTTATTTATTTTATATATGACAAAATAAATAGAAGTAACATCGATGTGTACATACGATATACCATCTCCATGAACGATGTATTTCATTTCATATATCAAAATAATATGTATTATTATAAATAAATTTATATTTAATATATATAACAATATGATCATTATATTCATTCTCGATTTTATGATATCATGATTTATGTAATAAGAACAATAAATAACCAATCAAAACATACTCGAGAAATGGAAAAATTAACACTAAAAATAAAAAAATAATTGAAGATTATTAAAATATTAGTAATAAGATATTATAATACTATAATATATAACATTAAAACAATATATATGGTTCTGGTATAATATAGTGATATGTTTAAATCCGTTATATAAAAGTTAATTAATATTTCACTAAAAAAGGAAACAGAAGGTAAGGGATTCTTGCTTCACATTTGTTTTCATGACAAATACACTATTTCACCACCTATTTATTTTGTCTATCATATATATGGCCTCTATTTAATTTTATATCACGAATAAAATTATGTAAACTCTATTTATTGCATTATTTTAATTTTTTTTCTTTCATGGGGGATATGATTGAATATTTACCACGTAGTAAGGGATTTCAACTAACTTCCAATCCATTGTATAATAATGTAATTTTATGCACCTAGTTAATTTTATATGGGGTATATACATCCCATATGATATTAATTATCATTATTACAAAATTATTAAATTTCATTGTTGAATTCCATTTCATTGGGTTATATAAATTCTTTATTGTCATTAATTTTATATGATTATATGAATAATAAATTTTAATACCTATTTATGTATTTAAAATTCATATATTTTTATTTATTGTTTATGCATGTAATCAATTCATTAAAAAAATTAAATTAATTTTTTGATCATTTAATATATTTATTTTACAATCACAATATATTCATGATTTCTTAGTCTTGAAATACCATTAATGTAATTCATATAACCAATTTTCAATAAACAATTTAATTTTATTTTTCCCTATTTATTCAAAACAATTAACAAGTAATATTAACTGTATTTTACCCTTTGGTACCGAAAATACTTTCAAAAAAATTTCCATAAAATGCCACTTAATATATCACACTAGTCTAATAACCTATATCCTATAAATCCCCAATTTTATAAAAATATTTACAAATTTGTTTTCAACAAATTAAAAAAATATTTATTAAATAAATTCTATTGTTTTTAAATTTAATATTTTTTTCACATAAATATTCTTGTCTCTTTCTAACCAAGGCATTTTAATATCAATTTTATAGTCCAAAAGGAATATTTTTACCAATTATTGCATGTACAAATTTACCCACCATAATTTCTTCAAATAATCATTTTTAAATATCATTTTATAATATTTACATTTAGTAATAACAAAATTCACTTATTTTCAATTCATTATAGATATGTTTTACTAATAACCTCATTGTTATTCATACACTAGTTTTATGATTAATTTAAACAAAGATATTATTAATACTCAATTATTTGATTATTTTTTTATTACCCTTGAAATGTTCCATTCCATATGATAAATGAGTATAGAATTTCCCCAAATAAACAACATTATTTATCAATGAAATGTTTATTTCTTAAAATATATATCATTTTTACATATGGTTTTTCCATTGATAATTTTTTTTTTGTGAAAATATTGATTAATATTTATTATTTATGCAATAATTATATTTTATAATGAATAAAATTTTTTAAAGAAAGAAATTACTACATTGCAGGAATTATTTTATATTACATAGATAATAGGGGGCAGGACTTTATATATCCCTTTGATGAATAGATATGTTCTCATTAAATAAAATAATTTAATAAATAAATCATGATTTTTCTTGTAATTTTAAACAGTCTATAGGATAGAACATGATAGTGTATGTTTTATTTTCTTGATACATTACCTCATATAACTAATAATTTTATATATTTTAACTCAATATTTATTATCCATGAGATTTTCTCTTCTAAAATTTCTAGGAATGTATTTCATTTTTAGTTTTTTGATTAAACAGAATGTGTTTTCAATTTCATTCTTTTTTTATTTTTTATTCCATATCATATTATTTAAATTCCAATAGTTTTAGATTTTTTACATTTCTATATTGATAATGAATCTAATTCCCATTTTATTGATTAAATGAAATATTTATTTATTTACTTATTTTTCTATAATGATGATTTTAATTGATTAATTTTTTATTACAATACATGTGACCCGTACTGAGCATTGGAGATCACCCTTATTATTATTTTTCCTCAAGAATCCATGAACATTACTATGAAAGATAATAAAGGATATATTATATGGAATTATTTTATCCTAAAAAATATATGTTGTAATTGTTGTATTCGTTTTTGATAAAAGACACTTGTATGAATATTGTGTATCATGACTATTAAACCCTTAAGTCATTTAGGATTTTATTCCACATAATAATGAAAATGTAATGGTAGTAGACACCAGCTCCATGATTAATAATGTTCGGTCACTATTAGTGGAATCGATGAATTTTTAGTAGAAACCATGACATGCATATTTTGTTCAAATATAGATGAGAAAAAATAACACATAGGTAGACATTGAGGATAATTCTAAATGAATATACTATAGTTATAGTAAGTTATAGATTATGTTTATCTCAAAATCAAAACAATTCTGTCCATATATTACACGTTGATGTGGTACTGGAACAAATATACCTAGGAGAAATAACTCTCACACGGTGCATCAGGACATACTCAAGTGTATCCTCGTACATGATAACATTCGTTTCTTCTAACCTGGTTTAACACACCTCAGTGATTTTACAAGTATAATGTACTTATTATTTAAAAAAAACTAATATGTATTTTAATATATATTGAAAATAAATAATATAAGTCAAACCATAAATTTTTTAGATTGATGATATTCTGTCATGATTTTCAAATTATATAAATTATATTCTGGTTAATACATTGACCAAGGGGGGACTTATGTAAATATAAATGGATAAATTATTTTTGAATTGAGGATATACTAAAAACCATTTTTAATAATCTCTTTAATGAATAAATTTAAAGGATGTTCATAATACATTCCAAAAGTATATATAATTTATTTTAATATTCTTTAATAAGATGAAAACATGTATGTAGGGTGACATCCCATCAAGTACAGACAGGCCATGGTACATGAACCCATGACCAATGGGTGATAAAGGTTTCATGCCAACCAGAGATATAAACAATTTCTTGGGTAATATTTTACAATTTTTAGTCAAATAATTGGATTAATACATATTAATGATGAACTAATAGTACTTATTTGGATGTTTAGAAAATAATGTTTTTAAAAACATGGTTTGGGGATGTTTTTGAGAAAAATGGAATGAATTCTCAATATTTTATGGGCCTTATGTCCCATTGAACATGTATTTTAGTGCATCAGTATTCAATGCTAATTTTTAGATGAATTGGTAATTAGTAGAAGCACAACTATATGGTGGAATAATACTTATGAAATTGAAATGTATTAGGTAAATATATTTCTTTATGTTGAATGTAATTTATATAATTACTCAACATTAGAAAATAATAAAAGAATCATTCTTAAAAACTGAATTTATAAAATTGTTACCAATTAAAATCATCAATTATAAAATGGATTTGAGTACCTTATCATTTTTTTTGATCATTCACTTGTTTTTTATTTATTTCCTCAATAAATCCATATACATATTCACAATTTTCACCCATGAATGTATGTCTACTATCCACTAATATTCTTCTACATGGAGAACTAGAATATATGTATGTTCATGTGAACATTTTTTTTCTATTCTTTCTTATATCATGTATTTTTAATTAAAACCTCTCACGATGATGGAGTTAAAAATATGAGATATAAAAAAATTATTGTTCAGTTTAAATTATTTTGAAACAATAAAATTAATGTGGGGAAAATATAACACCCTAAAATTATAAAATAAGAAACATTGTATTTGAGTGTGTTTATGACACACAAAACCAACTGTTTAAGGGAATATAATATCAATAGAATTAAATATATATTTAATATTATAAATAAAATCAACCTATGATATATCACTCAATGGATTTGATACTGAGTAAGTGTGTGTAACTTACAACCACAATTTTCTTTAGTGGCTTACCTTACGTGCATGATCGAGTTTTTCCGAACAACAATAAACTATTACTATATTATCATTTAATATAATAAGAACTAAGAATGAAATTTAATTAGTGGAAATAAATATTAATAACTAACTTATTAAATTATTTTTTTTTAAATATTAAATTAATTTATAGGATACTAATTAATTAGATATGATTTTTAAAACTAATATAATGTAATTTTTTTATGATAAAAAATGAGTTTTATCCGAAAAATAAAATTAATTAATATTATTGAATCATATTAATTAATTATATATATTATATAATCAATTAAATATTTTTTATAATCATCCATGTTATTTTATAAGAATAAAATAAGAATAAAACAATTTTTATGTTTTAAAATTTGGTTTTCCTAAAAATTAAATTTTATCACCTTTTAAAGGATAAAATATTTGAAATATATTTTTCTTATACTTTTCATAACCATATATGTCAAAATAAAATTTATTTTCGAAATATAAAATTCCAAATTAGATAATGGTGAATTTTTTGTGTTTTTCTATGATGTTTTAATATTTGATGAATAGGGAACAATGCTAAATATTAATTCAAAACTACTTTGTTTCAATTAAGATTATTTGGTGAATATAAATTTTTTATATTATTATAGTCACATTACATCAATTTTACACCTTTTAATGTAATTAATTTTATTGTAATCTATTTATAACTGAAGTTGGATAATAAAAGATATAAAAAAGACAATCATTTTAACATTAAAACCCAATTTTTAATCCCGTATATGAGATTACATTCAAATTAATTTCAACCACTTTAATCAATATAAAAAAATAAATTGTATTCCAAATTTGGTATAAAAATAATTTATAATTTATTTTAATGTCAAAAATATTTTAGATAGAAAATACTAATGGATGTAACAATAATGACCCTGTATTAGGGTTTTCCTCATAGGTCTTACCCTAAAAATCCATATCAATTTTGAAAGTTCATGTAGAATATAGAACTGCCTTGTCAGATTCTAGTGGGTCTTCCGATATCATCACATGGGAGATAGATCCATCGCATTTCTTGATGATCTAGATTTGGTGAAAAAATTTATTGGAGCTCTGTAAATACTAGATTATTTTCCAAATAACCTACAAAAAAGGGGTAAAACCATTGTAATACTCTGACTAAAAATATTTAATCATCCACTTTTAGAGTTTTTCAATATGCGTGATTATATCGGTTTAAAAGGCATTATTGCATGTAATCATAGAGGGAAAAGAGGACCAGGATGCATCTTGGTACTTTAGAAGCCTCAACCTCAAAACAGGGTTATTTAAACTTTTAGAATGGGATGAAATCATTAACCCCATCTATGAACTCCACTAAATGGAACATGTATGGAACTTGATTCATGGTATCCCTTAGCTGTACTAGAATCGAAATATCATAAATGAAATTTCCTCTAGAATTGGGAGACACCTGAAAATTGGCCATCAGAACATTTAGTTTTATCTAAGACATTACTCAAGTATCCTGATCATGATCAATAAAGAAACAAATCCTCTTGAAAGAGCGTCCCTTGTACAAAATGATCATTAAATAGAGGTCAGTTCTGAATTTGATAATTTTTCTAAATTTTGTGACCAATGTAATAGGGTGGGTCACATTATAATTTATTTTCATGAGGTTTATAAGATGGTAATACCATCCATTAGTAACATGGTTTGGAAAGAGAATTCTCCATGATATATGAAAAGAAAAACTGTTTATGATCATCGAGAGAGTATTGATCATCCAAATTTTATGAAATAAATAAAATAATTTATGCAATCACATTATGGGATGCCCCAGTTGTAGAGGAGTAATAAATATAGCCCCAAAATTATGAAAACTATGTCATTCCTCTTTAATCTAATGTGAAAGGTATTCTATCTGAGGATTCTATAATCAACTTTTTTCACTAGCATCTGATGTCATGTCTACTTACATGGAAGTTGATATAGAGGGTTATTTGTGGGATTCCATAACTCTTGATATGAGTGTTTCAATGAATCTATATTCTACCATTATTCATCATTATAAAAGAAACAATAATGTCCAAATTACATTAAATTGGCCTGAAAAGACCAAATAAATAGCTTATAACATATCTATTGGGACTCCGATCAAGAGAATCTCACTATGTGATACTATATATTCAACACTAGAAGTAATTGAAAAGAAAAAAGAGTGGAAAATACTATTAAAATATTTAATGAAAAATATTCAATAAAATGGTAATGATTATAAGAGAGAAAATGAAATGGGTTCTCTGGACCCAAACCAAAGTCATAATAAAGGTACTATTTTTAAACAACCAGGGAATAGCCAACCCTAGAACTGAATTTTCTCCATGGAACCTTGTAGAATGCTATAAACCAGATGTTATTGGCCTCTTTGAGACTAAAATTAACTCATCATACCAAAGCATCTCATGCATTCCGAGAGACATCCTTGTCCTAAGAGCATCTTGTTTTCCAACCAATTTGGACATATTTTGGCTCGTGGTTCAAAATAGTATATAAATACCTTCTATATTTCGGTAATATTATCATATTATAACATCTAGCTTTTCCAGAACATGAAAAATAAACATTTTTACAAATTTATATACATCTAATTAATATATTGTCCTTAAAATTCTTTTGTTACATATAAAATGTCTATATAGTGCCTTCAAGGGTCCTTAGGTAATTATTGGGTCTTCTACTCGATCCTCCATGCTGATGAGAAAATCATTTATCTCCTTAGCATTGCTTCTATTATGGATTTTAGAGATTTTTTAGGAGTAAAATATAATGGATTCTAATCTCACTAGCAGAAAATTTAAATTTTTTTGAAGGATTATGCATTTTATGTGGGAATGTATAATCAAAAAGGCATTTGTGAATGAGGAATCGCTTGGGATTAGGATATCTCTCTAACATTTTACACTAGAATAACATAAATCTGATTACAACCCTATATTGGTGAGTATTTGTGACAAGGTAGATAGGCTTCCTACCACATACAGATTTAACAATGCATTTTTGGCCTTCCTAGAGTGCTCTAAACTTGTACAATACTCATAGAATTAGAATGTTTATAGTGATAACCCGTTTATATTCGTCTAAACTCCCAAACATATAATATTCAATCTAAAGGAATGGAATAATAAAATATTAAGAATAATTAATAGAGTGATTGAATTTCTTGAGATCTCTCTTACTGATATATATGTGAACAACAAAAATAAAAACTCACTATTAATATTGGGAAAAAGGTCTTGTTTTAATCTAAATTGCATGACCTCATCAGACATAGGGACACCATTAACAAGAAAATTTTCAAAATTAGGTGGCTCCCAGAGGGGGATAGAATCACTAAGTCATTATATGCACTCTGAAGGGAAAGGAAATACAATATAACTCTCTATATTCTAATGGTTGGTGACCAATTTTAGGATAGAGGGTAAGATCTCTGGAATCATATTGTCTCATTCTATATGAATCTCATCAATGGAACACTACGAGATTCTATCTTAATTGAAGGAATTATTCAATAACTGATTACTAGGGAGGATAATTCCATTCTCACCTACATTACACATAATTTTGAAATCAAGGATGAAATATTCAGTCTTAAAAATTATTTCCCACATATAATTGATGGTTTAAGAAACCACTTCATTCAATTCTATTGGGATGTTATCAAGAATGATGTTTTATTCCATTAGAATTATGTATTTATATCGGGGAACTTTAATCCTGGCATCAATTCCAAATTAATTTCCCCTATACCAAAAGTGGATAATTCTAGTTATTGAACCCAATTTAATCCAGTTTATATTTCTAACACTATCCATAAATTCATCACTATGATTATCTCCAACAAATATCACAATTCCTCAATCATAATTATTTCTTGGAACCAGTTTGGAAATATAAAAATAAGAAACATCCAATAATGCATTATTAATTCCATAGAGTGTTTCAATATCATCCAAAAATACTCATAGGGAGGCAATATCTCTCTCAATTATGACATCAACAAATACTTTGACATAATTTATTGGGGATTCACTGGAAATATTCTCCACTATTTTAGCATTCATATGAAACATATCATCTGGATCAATGACCTCCTTTACTTTTCTATTTCCTATATTCTAATCAATGGTTCCCCTGATGTTTATTTCAATTCCACCTGGGTTGATGAAAGGAGAAACATTATCGACCACTATCTTCATGATTTCAAAAGAACTGCCTTAGTAGGATTCGTATTCATATGGTGGTTAAGGGTGAAATATAAATCATCGAGGAGGATAGAGATAACTACGTACCCTACCATATTTTAATTTCCTTGACATTATAATTTCTTCATAGGGATAGGAAAGAAACATCCAAAACATCAGAAATTCTCTTCTCCATTATGAATGTGTTCCATGTCAAAAATTTAGCTGGGGAAAATCCTCCATCTACATTGGAATGAATTTTTCAGCTCATATGAAGTATAACATCATTAATGAACTTGGAATAAGATATGGTTTGATAAAATTCACTTATATTAGAGTCCCCATGTTCTGGGGAAGACCCTAAGCTTGTCACTTATCCACTACCCGAAGCCAGGTTAGAGGAACACATTCCTTTTAGAATGGAATGTCCCTATCAATGGAAGGTAGAGTTTTACTTTTCACACATGTGGTGATGTCAAGTCTAGTTTATTTGTTAATGGGTTATTATTTTCCTTCCTTTATTATTAAAACAATAAACTCCATGATGAGAAATATTGTATGGAGTGGTATATGGTTGGAGGAAAAAATCATCAAAAACCCTTATAAGAAATGTTGAAAACCACTATTTCATAGAGGTATTAGCATAAAATATATAGAATTCTATAACATTTCCATATATGAAAAATTTTTCTTTAGAAATTACTTAACAAAGATATTGAATTTGCTGTTTTTCTCAAGATACAATTTCT
Organism: Viscum album; assembly: GCA_963277665.1. NCBI lineage: Eukaryota > Viridiplantae > Streptophyta > Magnoliopsida > Santalales > Viscaceae > Viscum > Viscum album. The sequence goes on from OY728132.1 coordinate 473,807,823, forward strand.
AAAAAAAATCATGAATGTAATGTTGATTTTTTTAGAGTCTTCAATCTTCTGAGTTTGAAATATGTCTTATAGTAAATCTACAACCAATATCATTAAGTGTTTATCATGAATTTTCCTCCAAAATTATGGAATGACAATTGTATCTAAAATAATTTAATTGACTAGTTCAATATAATTGAATACATAGTTGACGACATCATATCTATTAAATTCCAAATATAATGTCTAGAAAATCATCCACATGAAATTTCCTCAATTTTCCATGATTTAATCTTCACCATCCAGAATGATATGATAATATTATATCCTTACAAAAACATACTTCTTAACGTAATGAAAAAATAAAAACATCTTATTAATAGGGATAGATATTGGATTGGTGAATTTAAAAAAACATTATTTCCCCCTTATAGGTTTTCATTTATATAGAATATTCCCCTTAAAATGATTATAGTGGATTCCATCCTCCAAAATATTGTAATATCTCTATTCTGCAAATGTGCTCTTTGTCACCAATATTGTGAGGATTCTGACCATCATTTTCTATCCTACAAAAATTAATCATCTATTTGGAATACCTTATATAGAATTATTAATATTAACCCCATACATCATGTTTCTTTACAGTAGTTCATTCATACACTTACTAAAATCTTTTGTCAATCCATCTTACTATGATATTCAAAGTTTCATGTACTGAACTGATTCACATTATTTGGTTCATCCTAAAAAATAAATACATATCAAAATACAATTTAACTTACTAGATTCACTCAAAAAAAATATATGAGATGTAATGGGATAAAATGATGCATTCAAGTAAATTTTGAAATAGAGTATGATACTTCATGGTTTATAGGTGGCTCAATATTTAAATAAATATTCTATAGCCCCCTAACATAATAGAGGTATTTTAGATCCCACATTTTCTTGGATAGTTAGAATGAAACATGTACAGGGCATCTAGGGGAATCCTAGAACTACATGTTATGGGGTGGTCTTTAGAGACCATAACTATGACATTGATGAATACCTATATGGCCTTTGTGTCCACGTCCTTCCCCTTGAAGTATACATATTGGGATTTTTAAAAGATGACGATATCACAAGTTAAACAAATATGATAAATATCTTGTTTAAATGTTATTCCACCCTCATTATTAATTATAGTAGATTGGGAATGTTTCAACTCTCTGGGAATCTGATAGTTATGTGGGTGAAATGTCTTGAAAACATACTTTTATTGACCATACAATTACACTATTATATCACGAACCCAATCAACATGTCGATGGCCATGAGAATTAATGAGTAACTAATGGGGTGTGCATCAGTGATAACTTCATTTCTTATGACATTATTTTTATATTTCAATGACAAAAATGTAAAATTACTTTCTTTATACTAATTTAATTTTTTTGAGCTTTAATATAGTGCATATATGATCACCAATCTCACTAAAATGGAAAAACCATAATCATAAGGGCCAAAATGATCTTTATGAATATAAAAAACCATTTTATATTACTATATAAGAAATGACCTCAAATTTTTGGAATTATTTTTTTGGGAGATTCAAGACATAAACAAAATTTGGGTGGAATTCAATTTTCAAAATTTAAATGAATGTCACTTATCGACCACTATAAAAAAAACTCAAACATCCCTATTTTTACACCTATAAGTAAATTTAGCTCATCCAAAATCTATGGAATCAATTTCCCAACAACTCTCCCATCATCCAAGAGCCCCCCTTTTCGGAATAAGTCCATAAATTTAATCCATTTTGTCTAAACCAACTAGAGTTACCTAAATAAGAGGTAACATCTGTCCTCTTGCACTTTTTTATTTCTTTTGTACACCACCCAAAATATTATTATTTAATACATATTTAATAACTTTAGTATAAAAAATATACTTATATGTGTTTATATTAATGTTTTTACCAATACATAAAAACACTTCTATAATAGGGTTAACGAACGTATCCTTCATCTATAGAAAACATCCACCTCATGAAACGATGAATAATTATTTTTCCTATTTTCACCTATCCTAGCTTGGATTAATGATGCGAAACCTGTTTATATATTATATTTATGATTCTTATAAAACAAATATATAATTTTTATGATATTATTTGTTCTTGTACCACCTAAATTGTTTTGTAAATATTATAACCTCATTTGTGGATATGTGTACAACCTCCTCCTCAAAGAGATGCGATTCATTAACACTATACGTGGAACATGTAAATAATGTTTCTAATAAACATATTTGATACAAATGGAAAATAATACATATTTTTTATATAATTATATATCATTTAATATTAATTCTTTTAAATGTGACCAAAGAAATGGAAGTAGCGCACATGCAAACATAGGGCCTACCATGTCATTGAACAATGTATTTCATTTCAAATATCCAAATGGTATGGATGGTTTTAAAAAATATATATACCTAAGATATATACAATTTCAATCATACATATTATTCTAGATATAGTAAAATCATTATCTATTTAATAGGAACAACAAATATGATTTAAAAACATACTCAAGAGACTAGGAAATTAATAAAAAAATTAATGAAAATAATGAATGATTATTAAAAAAAATGTAGCAAGATATTATAAGAAGATAATATATGATATTATAAATATTATTATGGTTATATTATAATTTATTTTATTTATTAAAACTGTTATATTGTTGGTTAAAATAACGTCTCAAAATAAAGTAATGACATGGTATGTGATTATTGCCTCAATTTTCTTTCTGTGAGCCATAAAATATTTGAAAAATAATTTCTTCTAAGTAGTTTATACAATGATCATAATTTACATTATTTCATTAATAAATTTATAATCATCATTTTTATAATTTCATTTAAAATTAATTAATTCGTGGGGAAGATTATTACAAATTTACCAAGTAGTAATGTTTTTCTTCTGAATATAATTTCATTAAGACCTATTATAATGTTGTCAATGTAATTTTTTTATATTTCTTATATACACACCCTTAGATATTTAATATCTTGAATACTTAATTATTTATGATATTTTGAGTTTAAATTTTAATTATTTCATCTAAGGTCATTTGAACTAAATGTTACCAAGTTGGGTTGAAATTTCATACTCAATTAACCTTCTAGGAGTAATATTACTTCTTTATTGTCATTCAAATTCTATGATTTTGTGTATAATTACATTTACAATATATTTATTTATTTCAAATTCATATATGTGGATTTATTGTTGATACAAAAAAAAATTCATATATCAATTCTCACTCCAATGTGATGATCATTTAAAGGGTTTCTTTTATAATCTCATTCTATTCAAATTACTTATTATTGAAATTACATTAAAGAATTATTATTACCATTTCTCAAAATATACTTTAGTTTTCTTATACATTGGTTATTAATGACATTTTTCAAGTAATAGTACCATTATAAAAATATTTTGTATTCAAAATGTTTTAGAAATTGTTTTCATGAAAACCTGACATCATTTATCTCTTTAGTTTGAAAACCTTTTTCCTTATAAAAACGTATTTTATATAAATTTTTAAAAAATTATTTTCAATATTTTAAAAATGATTTATCAAATGAAAATTGAACAATTTTTTTTCTTTTACCAATATTTTTCATGATATCATCTCATTCCATTTGGAAAATTCAATTTTCTAACCTTTTTACTGTGCACAAGGAATTTTCTTTTTACCATGTACGGAATGTTCACACTTACCAAATATCATTTAATTGAATCTTACATGGAATTTATAAAAGGGAATTTTTTAAAGGAATATTTTTCGTGAAAAATTGTTTTCATATAAAATTATTTTTAAAAAGTTTTTCAAAATAAAATGGGAATTTATTTCAATTTTTATTAAAATATGATTTTATAGTATTTCAATTCGTCATGGATAATAACCATTTATATTTACTCCGCATAAAATGTATTGTATTAAAAATATGCATATTATTACTCTAGATGATTTATGATTTATTTAGACAAGGATTATATTAAAATTCACTTCCATGATTCCTTTCATAGTAACATAGAAATTTTTAATTACCTTTGATCCTGGAATATTGAATTCACCATAAGTATCCATATCATTTTTCATGGATATGTTTATTTCATAAACCATATATCATTTTATATACAATGTTTATTTTTATATTTATTTGATTATATGGTTTAATATTATTAAATAAGTATTATTTAATCAACATGGATATTTGATAGGGAATATTGTGAATTAATTATATTTATTACTCGATATGAGGAATGTAAAAAAATGTTGTAAAGGGTGGGGATGAAATTTTATATATCTCGTTGATGCATCAATATGTTACCATTATAAAAATTATTTATTCAAATTTAATTGGGTTTTACCTTTTTTAACTGTATAGAGGATAAATCATGATATTAGAGGTTTTCATGTGCCTGAGACATGATATACAACAATTTATAATTGATTTCATTTTTATAGAGTATTTTTTATCCTTGATATTTTCACTATGATAAAGTTTATGGTTTCATTATTTACTTAGTTAATTGATTAAATTTCATTGATTTTCAGTTTCCTCCCTTATTCATATTTATTATTTGTTATCTAGTTTTATAAATGTCATGTGTTTTCGGTTATTTACCTTGAAATATAGTATTTTGTTTCATTATATGTTTATTGATTTCATGGCTTGTGTCTTTAGTTATTTAATATTACCTATTTACTATTCTCATTGATTCATTATTACTTTCTCTATAGATGATCCTTAATAACCATTTGATATAACCCATATTTTTTATTTCCCAAGGATTATATTATGTGTAATATAAATGATATGCAAGGATATAATATATAGAATAATGTTATCCTTGCATGAAATAAATTCTGATGTAATAAATAAATTAATATATAATACATGACTCATGTATGTATCTATTTTACCAAGAGTGCAAAACTTTTTGGACCTTATGGATATGATTCTATTTAAATATTCAAATGTAATGTTAGTCGACTCTGGCATTGGGATAATTATGTCTATGTCACAAAAAAAAATTATCTCATGACATAGTTACCTCTACACTATTGAATCAATGATGTACCCCTAATAATTCAATTGTCAAAGTATTTATTAAATCCTCTTGTTCTATACAATTTAACTCATATTACTCTATTGAATAATATCTCAAGTAGTGACATCTATTATAACATTGAAATTTAATTAAATTCATACGGGAACCCATTAAGTTAAATAATCATAATAATAAAAAATAATTTTATTAATCTTTTTATAATTCATTTTAAAATCATATAAAATCATAATAGTCTTATAATGGTAATCCAAATTCATGTTCTTAAGTAAAAAATTCTTGTGAACTCCATGCATTGGTAGTAACCTAATTTAACACATCTCTTATATCACTAAAAACTCATGAATCTTAGTGGATCATTATATATAACCATGTATATCACCACTAGGCTACATCAGTCAGTATTAACTATTGGATACATTTTTGAGTGATAAACTAATTGATAATAAAGAATTATAATATTTTGAGTTCACGCAACATAATCCACATTCAATGTATCATATATGGGATATCTACCATGTTTTACATAATCATAGGTATTTTATCATGTCCATAAAATATTTATTGGTTTCCATCTTTTTCTATCAACCCTTCATACTCTCTCTCCAATATGACACTAATTCCCATTAGTTTTAATCAACCTAATGATTCTTTATTCTTTATGAACACGCATTCCAGTGTACTTCATCTTTTTTAACCTCTTTCACTGAAATTGACTTAACTAGTAATTTATCATCATTACCAAGCCTCGTTTATCCATAATATAAAAAATAAATATCATTTCTAATTGATTACAGAATGATTTAGTGATATCATTGATTGATCCTTCAATTGACCAAAAAATTATTGATAATCCATGGATCGATGAAAGACAATAGATGGTAATAGGAAATAATAGGGTGTATTTGCCATAAATGTAACCAATTGTGGAGAGATTACAAATTATAAGGTATTTATTTTTAATTCCATCATCACTGTAGTTCATTTTTTAAAATAGCATAGATAAACAGATTATCTGACACTACATTAATATCCACTCAAAGGTTCACTAGGAATTTAGTTAAAGACCACCAATCACATTATGGATTTAATAGTGGTATAACACAATTTCGTGAATCCACCAGTTAACTACAAGACATATTTATTTTTTCCATAAATAATTTCATTACCAAAACATTGATTTAAACTACCAAGAGGATTAAAAAAATTCCCTTCTTTTTGAATAAAAAAATTACAATTCTTCTATGATTTTACATTACATGAATATTGTGGTTCAATGTTATAAATTAACAAATGATATAAATCATTAAAAAATAAACACAATATGGATTCTATTATTTTAGTATAATTGTTATTCAATTTTAGTCAACTATGATGGACTATTAGAAATAATTCAGACTTCTCATATCATGGACTCCAATTAGTTATAGTTCTACCACCCCCCAAACTAGAATAATGATCTTTTCTCTAACATCACAAAACATTATTTCAGAATTTATACAAAAAATTATATTAAAAATATGTTTAAATAAAGTTTCTATCCTCTATACTAAATAACATGGAAAAAATAAGTAAAAAATACTCATATATAGTTAATGAATATACATTATAAGTGTCTTGTTCAATGTGATTCTAACTAGTTCTCCTCCCTAATAATGATGTCTTCAATTATGGGAAATCAAAGAAACTATTTTTCTAACAAAAACTTCAAATAATCAATGAAATTGGTCTATAACAGGCATCCATCTACATATATTTTCACCTAATCTTCTCTTTATTATCCACAACCAAAAATTTTAATTATTCTACTTATTTCACTATCTAATGAATATATAATCTTTTTTCCCAGAAATATAATTGAACCCTAACGTTATAAAAAAACACTATAATTTTGAATTAGAGACCACTTAATTTATCAAACCTCAAATATATTTAGTTCCAAAATATTGTTACTATATGTCATTGGACTACAATCGTCTAATCAGTAATATGAATACATAATCATCACTAATTTGGATATACTATGATTAACATCCCAATATTGAATATAATCCATTAAATACAAGGAGATCACCCTTATTAAACTAAATTTTTTCCCCTACTTAATTTACCATATAATTATTCTATATAGGTCAATATATACAAATTATATAATTACATTAATATTATTAGTCATTAGATTCAATAGTTATTACATAACTGGGCCGATTCCGCAAGCCTACCATTATGTGATATCATAAAACATCATCATAAACATGTATTAACAATTAAGGAATTCCAATCATTATGTAATTATAATCCAATGTTTGTTCCTCATTGAAAAACAAATATATCCACCGAGTTTATAATGACCCTATTTTAATCCCGACGAAGACATAGAAAATTTTTAACTTTAAGGCATCTCGAGACAACTATTGTGGTAAAAATAGTAAATATAACCCAATATTAAAACAATAAAAAACATTATAAATACTAATTATTGACTCTTAGTTATAATTAGGAAAATCTTGGGATGAAATTTGGGGTAATTCAATGTTATACAAAATTTTTTGGGAAATAATCAGCAAATATTTTATTTTTTTCTTTTGTGTATGTGAATTATCATCTATTAAATTTTATCTTGAATGAATATTTTGACATCATGGTTTTATCTAGAATGATATTTATTTTATATAATGATATATATTAGGTCTTTAGGAGTTCAGTTGATTACTATGTAATTTTCTAGCAATAAATTAATAGTATTAATTATCTAACAATTTATTTTATAATATATAAATTTGTGGTGTTGGAATGATAAAATTTTAGTGATGTAACAATGAAATTATATGGTTCAGATTTTGATTTTTACTATTGTAATATTCAGTAAAAGGCTATTTGAGAGATGAATAACTAGTATTAATTTCTTCATTTATTATAGGATATTTATTTTGATATATGATATTTTCTTATGGAATGTAAGTATTAATTCCCCTAAATCAATTACATTCTATTGGGGAATGAAATATTTCATCAATATCCCTTTTTATGGGTGAAAAAAGGATTTCCCCTTGGATAACATATATCCCCGTCTCTCTATCTCATCAAAACAGAGTGTATTCTATGTGTTCATCACATCCTCATGAATATGATGAAAATAATGATTGTGGAATAATAATTTATCATATTGAATAGTACTTTCAACCATTAATGCATGAATCATTTCTAATAACCTCATTATTTTTTTTATTTTATCCCATGTTCCTTGTAATAAAATTACTCCAAAATCCACGTAAATGAAATAAATTTTTTTTTGAATGATTTAAAATATAATAAATTTTCAAAATAATGATTTTATTTATTCATGAAATATTAGAAAAGATAATCACATATATAAATTATATGGGAGAAAATTTGAGTTATTAGTTTTCTATTTAAAATGGTCTAGGATAGTGATTAATGTAAAATTATTCATCCTTTTGAATAATTTATTTTCCAAATATTTCTTTACAATCATGAATATTATTAAAATAATATACAATAAGAACAACAAAAGGAATTTAAATAGATTAATATATGAAGATAATTATCTTTTTCACATATGGAATGCACATAAAATTTAAAAATATTATATTATAATTATATTCATTGCGTGACTCTAATAATTTGAAAATGTTAATTAAATAAAAATTATATGAATATGAATGATTTTGGATAAATAAATAAATTTTATTAATTATCATAGAAACAAGAAAATAATACTTTTACATAATTAATAATTTATTCCCTAATTTTCATTCTCAAATATTAGATTATTTAATTTCTTGGAGTTGAATAAACATTGGAATAAAACCCCAATGTTTATCAATAATATTTTTTTTGAGAATTATACATGGTTTACTTCTCTATTAAATGTTGTTTTTACAAATATTATTATTTATATTAAATAAAATATATATTTGATAAACCATTTCAATTAGATATAAATTTTTGTTTGAATATTCAAAACCCTTTGAGAGATTTCTCCACTATGAATTGTGGTTTCATTGTCCTCCAATGCTCAAATTCATCTATGAAAATTACTGTGATCATGTTATTGGGTGGTTAAATTTTCTCCATCTTCCCCCTAATTGAATATTTATTAATTAACAACAAAAATCTATTATGGTTCCATAACTCCATGAATTTATAAAACTATAGAATTCCTGGGATTAGGTGCTTGGTGGAGAAAATTCATATGGTTTAGGATGTTTTTGGAAAATAAATATAACTGTGGATGGTTTTATGACGATAGATGAAAGAAAAAATAATATAAACAAGGGTTTTAAGATATTCTTAGAGTGTAAGATTTATCTTATTGGTGAGGTATAACTACTAAAAATGGTGATAGTATAGTTCATAACATGAAGATGATGTTTTTGAAAATTGGAATTTCAAAGACTAAACACCATGCTGACTTGTACTATATACTATGTATATCAATATTTTCATTTTACATTATTTCATTAATAACAAACTATTTGTTTCTTCAATAATCATGATGTATCATCACCCAATACTACACTCTCTCATGTGGCCATAATATGTTTGTTACGAATCCTCAAGCACACACCCTCATACACCAAAGGATGATGACTAATACCTGGGGTGTGTAACATAAAGTGGGTTGACTATAACCCATGTATGAAGTCTTTTAGTTATACAAATTATACCATAAAATAAAAATACATCAATGTATAGACATAGTGAAAGAAAATAAGAAAACCAAATGAATAACCCAATAAATAATAATGAAATGATATAATGACATGTTGTGATGTATCTAAATTATTTTATAGAAACAATAAAAGTAAATGACTATCATCATCAAATTAAGACCCAATAAACCAGGTCTTCAACCCCACATCCATCCCATCACCAAGCTCTAGACAATATAGTAAAAAAGAAATAACAAAAAAAGTCCTACTCCCTTTACTAGACCCGCATCAATGTATTATACTTGGGTACCAAACAACGGCCAAAATACGGTGTGAGAAAAAATTAGTAGGTTAACAACACCTATTATAATGAATTTAGTCTAATAAAAAGTGTATTCCATAATAAAATAAATAGGTGTATTAAATAAATCATCAATTGAGAAAAATACAACAACAACCTACTTCAGCTCCATGTACGAATATATTGGCGCACATATAACGACAATAAAATTATAACTGTATTACCAAGGTAAATAAACATACTTCATTCAATTATGGATTATCTCAGATAATCTCTTACAATGAAACCAACAACATCTGACCATGGTATAGTTACAACAATCCTGGTAAATTTCCTATAAGAATTATACTATCTAGGTTGAACCCTTATAATAATTACCGCATTGTAATGACCATAGACCACTCTCTATATGCATTATATTATGGGACACGGCCGATCCCACCCCATATTAGCGTTATTGCATATAAGTGTACATGGTCTATGTTCAGGCCTAAAATATAATTATTCCATCTTGGAAGAAAAGATTTATAATAAAATATTGATACCACAATATCACATAATAAATATCAACAATTAATTATTGAAATTGGGACTTTTTTTTAAAAACAAAATTATTTTATATCAAAATATATTAATTGTTATATAAATATGAAAAAATGACAAATTTAGGGATTCTATGAATAGAAATAATTTAAGGTCACATATAATGCAAAAAACACTAACTCCATTATTTAATTAAATTATATTAATGGTTCACTCACCCAACATGTAGCCATAATACAGGTTAGTAGTAAATTGAAAAAAGGGAATCATATAATAATCCCATTCATCATATAATAGATTTGGGCATCGACTATGTTGTTGGAACAATATTTTACTAACATGGAAATTGAAAATCCATATGGATCTAATTTAGACCCTTTAACATTTATCAAAATGAAAAAAAACATATTTTAAAAAGTACATGATAAGGAATGTGTCTATGATTAAATTGAGGTTCCAATGACTTCCCTCACAAATGGGACATCCAGACAGAGGGTTGGTACTCTAAATCGACTGGTGGATACCATAGGGTCAAGATGGAAGGAGCTATATTATAATTAAATGAAGATTTATATGCACATTATATTTTTTATAAAATAATCAGGTAATTAAAATAATTAATGTAGTGACATGTCATGTAAATATATTTTATGGAATACACCAAAAAACCCATCTCTTCATATTTAATTTTTCAAATAGAAAAATAATTACATGACATCAAATTTATTTAAACAATGATTAAATACTATATAGATGGAATTTTAGTCTACTTCCTTTCAAATAAACCAAACCCCATTAAATTATTCTCCACATACCATGAACTCATGTTAATACTTAACCAATTTATACCAACACTTCATTAAATTCAAAAATCATAAATCCCTGATCATTAATGACTTTCCATAATAATGAAATTCCAAAAAGATCATCACTTGTTTACTCATGTTTCCTCGCAACCCAAGACTATGTTTATTAAAATGAAATACATCCATGATGGAAATGAAAACTAATGAAAATAATAATGAAAAGTAAAGATAAAAACAAACCTATAAAGAAAGGATCTTACAAAATCCCCCACCATATATTAGATTATCATCAAGCTAATTAAATAATAACTGTGATGTATCGTTGAACAAGTCTGGACATGACATTTTCATATCAGACACCCTCTCCTAGGTCTCCTCTTGAACTCGCTCATTCTATTGTTGCACTCAAACATTGGCTATTGTACTAACATAAAAAAATTTATCACTACAATCCATAACTCATATCATATACTGTTTAAAGGATACGCCGAATCAATGCTCGACGTCTACAACATATATCATATTGGAAAAGTTTAGATAAGATCTTTATAACTATGACACTAGGAGCACCTATATCATTTCAGTATAGTGCTATGGATGTGATAAATGGTATACTAATGGACCAATGATTAAAAATATCTAAAATGACTCTACCAACCGTAGTGATAAAATTACCAATATCCTATTATAAAATAGCTCAAATCATGGGGAAACATGAAGTAAAACATAATTACCAACCTCAAATTCCATAACTCATATCTAATAAACAACATAAATTTTTTACATTATCTTTGTATTAAGCATCCACTATATGATTAAATGATCCTTCTTAGTTATCTCCAACATGATATTTTTCCAAATAAGTGCTGACCCAACATCCATTATCCAACAATGTGGTGAATGACACAACCTTCCATAAAAATTCCCAAAATATTCCATTTGTACGAATTTATAGAATCTATAATTTTATTTAAGCATCAATATTCCTATATGTTTCTCCATTGAATCCTAAATATCCATAACACCTGATCTTAACATATCATATATATCCTAAATAGTCATTTCAAATTGACCATCATTTCAATGGTGAGTGGATATGGTAAAATGAATTAATGATCCTAGAGAATTTTAAAGACCCTACCAGCAACACAATGTGAACCAATAATATATTTATGTAATGATAAACCTAATAACATAAGGAAAAAAACCCACCTCACACTCATAATTTCTTCGCATTTCATCTACTACGATGGATTACCATATTTGTATAAATTGGGATGCCCATTTCATTCGATTTTCAATAACCCATACAGTTTTATTCTTATGGGTCATCCTAGGTAATTCTATCCCAAAATATATTGTTACATCATTTCAATAATACTAAGGAATGAGAAAAATCCAAAAAATCCCAAAAGGCATACGATGATTATATTTCACCATCTTACATGTAGATAACATTTGCATGAATATTTTCACATCCTTATAAATTATTGACCACTAATATTATATATAGAGAGAATGATACATATTTTTTAAACTAGGATGAAATTACAATATAGAAGAATGAAAATCCCTATTAAACACCACATTCAATCCCATAAGAACCTACAATAAACCATAGAAAAATTAGAAATTACACTATCGATATATTATCATAATGGTGTCTCCACGTTGTATAATTTTTCTCCATGATTTGATCCCAGTAGATAAGAAAACTTATCATCCATAATCTAGTAAATAAATTGGTATAACATAGGTCAATATCCGATCTACCAATTCTTGTGACTCCTGATCATCCAGATGCATGTTTACAAAGCGTTCCATTTTGATCCACTCTTCACAAGACTCCCATACTTCCTATATCTATATCATATGTCTCATAGTGTCAAAATTTTCATTTCACATTCTTACTGTGTGAGAAAATTTGATTTCTAAAGACAATAGATACTCATGACACCTCCTCTTACAATGGTTCAGGTGTCACTAATAAAATATGTACTTGAGGCTGTTGTGGTCCATGTGTACCACAAACCATTAACCCATGAGATAATTTCTATAACATATCATGGGTTTCACCATTGTTGATAACTCAAGATCACAATTATTATTATTCTTGTTGAGAGGTCTCAGGTATATGGATCCAAAAGAATCAACATGATCCTCCTACAACATAATTGATCCATGTCTAACTAATGGTGAATCACAGTTAATGGTATATGATTTACCCAGATTTGTAATGTGTGGATATATTTTGTGGTTAGCGTGCCTTTTAAATCATGAATAAACATTCACAAGCATCAGACCAAACATACTTCACACCATTATTAGTTCTCCAAGACATTGTTTCTAGTAAACCCAATATGTACATGATTTATCCTTGATCATAAAGTGATAAACCCAAAAATATCTGAATATTTAAGATGAAATTGCGATGTTTATAAAATAAAAAGGGTATGAATTTACCTGGGATCATTTAACCATGTAGCTTCATTTTTCAGAAGAACCAAACAACTCCATAAATCTTCATTGATTTATAAATTTGTTATTGTTAACATTCTTCTCAAAAAGTTTTATATCACTGTTTATCATAGCTTGATAGCTATATTTTTATTACATCTCCATGATTTCACTTCCCACATATGTTATCCTATATGGAATCCTTTTTATATGTTACATTTTCTAACCATTATGATTCCAACATTCCATTTTTAAATGTACGTTTTAGTAACTAGTTATATGATGTGGGTTTCTATGAATGAAACATTCAAGTATTAAAAATTTGATAACACAGATGAACTTTTATGGATAAATTAATATTATGGGGGGTATAATGTAACACCCCAATTTTTTTGGAAATACATTTTTTCTAGTTAATTTAATCATTTTGATATTTTTCATTTCACCCAACACTGCAAATAGTATATTTCATATTTATGTACGATGTTTGGCTTATGTAATATACATCACAATATTAATCATAACAAAATAAAAAAATAACTTTATATTTCATTATGTTGAACACTATGGTTCGAGTGCATTACATGAAACAATGACTTGCATAGATGGCTTGTGTAACTTGTAAGACCGAGTTTTACCAAACAAGAATAAATTAATATAATGTTATAATTTAATATAATAATATATAACCAAGAAATTAAGTATTAAGTTATCAATATTATAAACTATATTTTAAAATATTGTGGGTGAGACAATTATAAATGAACTTAGAGGTTACTAAATAACTAGAAATGCAAATATAAGACACAATTGAATATAAAGGATAGATTTTTATTTTTAGGCCCCCAAATGTATTTTGTCTTAATAAATAAAATTTATAAAAACTAGTGAGTGAAATCATTCTAATTTATATGTTATATATTTAATAAAATATTTTTTATATTCATACCATATACTTTATATCCATATGATAAGAACTAAACCATAATTATTCATAAAAATTCAAATTTTTACAAAGGAAGATTTACTGTATTTTAATTGTGAACCCATTTAAATAAATTTTTTCTAACATTTTATTGTTTTTATATTTTAATATAAACATAATATTTTATATAATAAAATATAAATTATTTAGGGAGATATATTTGTAAATTTTCTTTGAATTTTTATTTTTTAAGGAATTTTGAAAAATATTGAATTTTAGTTCAAAGCATTTTTTCCTATGATTTATAAATAAAGATAAATTACTTTTTATTTTGGTATAAAAGTTTAATTAGATAATATTATTTTCAATTAACCGAATTAAGTTCATTAAAATTAATTTCACTTTGAAATGTGGAAACAATACAGTGTAATATTCTGACGTTTTTACTTTAAAAACAAGCATTGTCGTCGAACCTATGGGATTTATTTTAAAATAATTAATACCAATTATGTGATTAGAATTTGGAAAAAAGGAATAAATATTTTTAATAATGATAATTTATTTAGGATAATAATATCAAAAATATTGGGAAAAAATTATAAACAATAGTAATAATAATTTATTACAACTATTAGGAAACAATTAATCTTAACAAAGGATTAGACCTAAATCATAAGTGACAAAATGACCAATAAACTAGTCCAAAACCCATTTCATGGCTATATTTTGTTTATAAACCTTTAATTATTTCTTTTAGATTGTTTATATGATTATTTAAGGTTAAAACATTGGTACATGTAACTTGTATTAAAAATCCCATATGTTTCCTTTCCCTCCCCTATAAAAAGAAACCACCCATCTCTCCCCTTCACACCGCTAAAACCTATTTGGATAATAAAATATATGAAAAATAAACACAAAAAAATCACTATATTCATACATTAATATTACAATTTCATAGAATGAAATATATGTAATCTATTTACTCCAAACCAAAAGAAGTTACCCAAATAAGAGGTAACATTCTTCCTGAAGTTCAATTTTTTTATTTCAAATCGAAAAAACCTGAAATATTATTATTTCTTTATTTAGTAACAAAAAAAATTTAAAAAAAACTACAATTTTTTAAGAAAGGTTTTACACATTCACATACAGACATATTCTTCTAATGGGTATCAGATAAGGATTTACGTGTACGTCGAACAATCGCCTCATGAAGTGTTGATAGTTAATTTTTCTGTTACCACCATTCATGAATGAAATAATCATGGTATTATATTTATATGTTACATATATTATGTTTATATTATCTTTGTTTTTTTAATTTATAACATACCTTTATTCTTTCTATACGGTGAAAATATTATAATTTTGTTTGTGAAAGTGTGGACTATAACCCCCAAATTTTCTATGTGATTGATTCGCAGACTACATGAAATATATTATTGTTGTGTTTATTGAAATTATATTATATATATGATAATTGTTTTATAATTTAATGATATTACATACATTTGTATATAGTTTTTTCAATTATTTCATTCATTCAATATGAGAATAAAACAGAAATATCATTCATGCATATTTATGACCTACTGTCTCCGTGAAAAATTTATTAAAACTGATACATATTTAATATATATAATCATAAATAATAAATACTGAATATTAATGATATTAATATCATGTTTTAAAATTTTAATATCAGGATAAACGTATCATGATTAATGATATAACAAATTAAGACACATGTGAAAAATATAGTAGATATTACAAAATGTTAAACCATAACATATAATTGTTTACAATAAGTTAACAAAAATACATAATAATACATGATATATTGTTATATATAATAATATTGATCCATAAAATATGTATATTGAACTTTAATTTATTATTCAAGAGGTTTTAATGCGTATGATAAGAGTGAAGACATATGGTATAAGAATTTCAAATCATTTTTTACATATGTGAGATACATTAAATTTTCACAATTCTTTTTTCTTGAGTGGTGTAAATAATACCAATGGATGAATTATATTATCCTAATTATTAATTTTATGGGTAATCATATATCTATTTATTGGTGTTTCGTTCATGGGGATTATTAATCAATGGTCACAATATCTGTAACGTAATTTCATCTTAATTTTCCATCAATGATTCACAAGACATTTTATAAAAATATAATTATACATATGGGAAAATATTGTATTTTACATGTAATATAATGAATATACATCCTTTCATGATATTTTAATCTTTATGTAATTTCATTTTCTTTGATGAGGAATGTGATTCAGAGTTACTAAGTGATAAAATGTTAATTGAAACAATATCATCATTTATATGTATTGTTTATGATTATTATTACATTTATTAAATATTAAATCCATCATTAAAGATCATTAGTGAATTTTAGGATCATATATTTTTTTATGTTATAAATATGTATTGGTATTATTTTCTCACATTTTGGTACATAAGATAGTAAATAATTATTTTACAAAACTCTAATTTACCAACTATTTGGTTGGATATATGTGATCTATAAAAACATTTATTTCTAAAAATAGGTTCCAAAAATATTCTATTGTTATACTATAATACTAAAAAGTCATTTTTTCATTATTCTTTTAGAAAATGTATTCAAACAAACTTCTTGTCTCTTTATGAACATGGCCTTTTCTTACATTTTTACCGTTCCAAGGGAATATTTTTTTTACCTCATATGGCATGTATGGATATACCTGAAATTATTCATGTGAAGATTAATTTGTATGATTTAATGGTTTATTTTTATTAAAATTTATCTAAATGTATTTTTCAAGGAGAATTATCTGGAAAATGTTTTCTGGAATCTTTTTATATTTTTATGGTATATTTTTTTCAAAATGTTTCCATGTTTTTGTTACTTTAGGTGGGGAAATTTTTTTCAATATATTTTTGTCTAATTTTATATGTTTAAAATGATAATTATTTTCAAAATTATTTCAATATTATTTTGATAAGTTTTCATCTATTTTCATTTTCAAAATGTTTTCATGCTCATTTCATAATTTTCACGGTAAAGGGTTTTAAAAAAATTTCAATTTCTTTTTATAAGTTATCATGAAAATAATTTTTGAAGCCTGTCCAACATCTCTTTATATGTTTACAGTGAAAAAGTTTCAAAAATACATTAATTTATTTACTTATAATCATTCTATTTTATTTTCAATAAAATAGTTTTAAAAATATTTTATATATTATATATCCTTTTGAATGACGAATATATATATTCCTCAAAAAATTCTTGGGAAATATATTTAAAAAATAGTTTCTATCAATGATGAAATATGTTGATGTTACTCATAAAAATTCGAAAAATTACCCAAAAGTTTCATTCACATTATTTCTCTTAATTTTGTATTATTTTATGGAATAATGATTATGAAAACCATTTGTATTTGAAATGTTATATGTGTTAATGAAATATATTAGTCCTCCATGGGTTTTATTCTTAAGAAAACTATTTATTTTCATTGGTTTTGTTTTGAGGAAATATTTATGAAACATGTGTTTTTCCACATGTTAATATTTTATTATACGTTTTTACACCCATTTCATTTCATAAGATAGTGATAGGATGTTTATAAAACCCATATCATTTTATGGGTCATGATATTTTGAATTCATTATTATATTATTGTATAAGTATGAAATATTTTATTATAAAATGGGTGGGACCTATATACCCTCCCAATGAATGGGGTAGAGAATCACATATCTTGTGATAATGATATGAATCATGTCGATGGGCATGATCAACTATGGGAAGATGGGGAAACCTAATACCTTTCAAGGAATGAATTTTGATTGATGATGGTGGTGTTTCTTCACCAATTTCTGGTATCAAGATGAATTTTAATGACTGGAATCATGCCATGGGGAATTCATCTTGAAACCTTTGGCTTCATAAGCCATTTTTATGGTAAGTGTTTATGATGATATAGAGTTATGCACTCAAGTTACCCAACCAATGTCATTCTCTACTACATACATTTTATAATTTCTAGATATCGCTACGAGAAAATGGTAGTATACTTAAATTTTTACAAATACATGGGTGTAGGTATTGGATTTGAAACTATACCGATGGTTTTTTAAAATAGTGGGTATTGTTTTTAATTTTTCTTTAATACACACGGTTTTTGTAAACTCATGGGAATCGAGTATTTTTTCAATCCATGTGACCACAATTTATGAAAACATCATGGCTATAGGTCAAATATAAGCAGTTATTTTTTCAAAACCATGGGTATAGGTCATATCTATACCCATGGTTCTTAGAAATAAATTGCATATTTTAGGCTTTTACCCAAAATTTTCCAAAACAATGGATATTGATTTCTAGAATTTAAGAAGGAAATGAAATATTTATATTAGAAAAACAATCGAGGGAATAACTATTGGACAGGGTATACTACTATATCTATAATTTAATTATATATATATATTTACATTTACATATATAAAAATAATTCAATTTTTTTTATGGTTAGGCTTGAGAACTGTATATAGCTGGTCTAGAGATCGAAAACGGAGGCCAATGAATTTTAAAAACTTATAACCATGGTTTTGACCCTGTAAGTATATGTTTAATGGAATAGCGTCATACACATATATCCATGGTCTTGAATCCATAGGTATATCATGGAGTTATTCCTATTGTTAAACTCTGTAATGTTCCCAAAACTGTGGGTATAAACTATACACAGGGTTTTAGGGGATATACCCATTAATGAAAACTATGGGAATATGTTCCTTTTCTAGTAGTGTCTCTATAATAAGTTAAATGATAAATAATGATTGTGTCATCTGGAAGCCTTAGATTTTATGCCCCAGCCAATTGAGAATCCAAATAGAATATGCCTTAATCAATGGGAAGCCTTTGTGTGTAATCCTCAATTACAAATATAATATAGTATATCCCTGATCATTAGGGTTACCCTAATGTGTCAACCTTGAACAAATGTATCCATCCATGTATCATCCCCTAACATTCCAAAACCATTGGTATAAAAATAATATATCTGAGCGTGATTATACAACTCTTATTATTAGGGGGTTATAGAATATACAAACAAGTATAATTAGGAATTTTTCCATAATCAAGATATGCATGACTTCTTCCTATGTCCTGAGCTCTATAGTGCATTGAAATTAATGTAAGTACCTTATTATACAATTTATATATGAATTAAAAAATGAAATTCACCCATATGTCATTAAGTAATACTTATCTAACAATGGATGAGAATTGGACTCATAAATGAGATCATTTTAGGAATATATCACAATTATACCCTAATGTTCCTCAAACCCATTAGTGTGTTGGGGCACAAACTAAAAAATTATGAAATTGATTACTATTACAAAATTGGATACCTATTATACATTAATAATTAATGACCTCTATGTCATATCATCCATGAGATGTGTAAAAATGTATATTTATGGGAAACATCAATTTATAAGCCCCATACAGATATTCTCACATGAAATGTTTCTGATATACCGTTATTTATTTTTTATAAGACTGATCATGGATCTTATTATAATAGAGATTGAAAATAAATGTATTTAAATAATTTTGATAGTTATTTTTGCATGGTCTTTTTATTTAGATGTACGTCTGATTATATCTCATCTCTACTCCATGGGGAATATTCCCGAAGATGAAATCTAGGGATGTCTAATACACTTATGGTCAGCCTATGGCCTCTACAATCATATCTCTTACATCATGTACCCTCATTAAAATTACTTCATAGAATCTAATTACTACTTTAAATAGGATATTTACGATTCCACATAGTGATACAAGCCTCATATTCACCTCCTTAACATATATCAAAAAATTTAATTCATGAGTCCAATCACATGACAACAAAATATGCAGATGAACTGTGTGGGTTTGATTATCATTTCACAAGATACATTTAATGCCTCATATATGTTCATCCTCATCTCCCAGGCTCCAAAAAAGTTGCGATATGGAAATAAACACCAATTTTCATGAAAATAGTCCTATCCTAAAGCAACATAACTAAATAAGATAGTGATAAATAAATGGTTATATGAACATTATTTCACTTATCTATACATGTTCATAATAAATTTATGATACATGGTGTACCCAATCCCTCATCTTGGTATGGTAATTATTTAATGAATACAACTTAAATATAAAAGAGTTTCTCATAGTAGTTAATAATTGCCCAAAAATGGGTGGGATGAGAGATACCTCTAATCCTCTCAAACCAATATGAGTTCATAAGAATCACTAGGAATGAAACCCGAAGGAATGCCTTATCTTTTGAATGTAGGTCCATAATATGTTTGGATATGGGATGCACTAGGAGTTTCTGGGTTAGAGTAATCAAATGGAAAACCTGAATACAGTGATTGAGTGGGGCCTTAAACCTCTGACATTACAATCATCCTTGAAATCACGTTCTATGACCCATTTCATGATGAAATAATTTTTAAACATGTTTATTGGGGGGGTAAAACGTGAGATATTGGTGGGATTTATTTCCGAAGCACACAAAATTAATATTTTTAAAGGTAATTGAACTTTATAGATTAATATCTTCTTACACATTTCTATATTTATCTACCTTACCTTGAACATTACCACCAAAAAAACGATTTTTTTTAAAATTTTCATTTGTTCTTATCACCTCACTTATAAAATAGAATCTCCTCTCTTCCAATATTAATAATATTTAAGCCATATATTATTGAAAATAACTAATAAAAACTCTCATAAAACACTTTCCTTCATCCTAGATCACCTATTATTCTCATAATATTAATCTTTCTTGTATATAAGATTATCAAAAATGATTTACCTCATAGAAGTGTTAGAAATATTATCCAATATATTTCAGGTTTATTTCTTATTATACTATTTAAATACTTGTTTTATTAGGAAAAAATATTATTCTATTTTTATAAATACACTAACCTGTTATTTTGAACATGGAACAACCACTTTTAACATTTTATAAATTCAATGGGAGATAAAAATATCGCTCATGCGTTTGTGTGGGATATCACCTCCATATAGTGATACAACTCATTTTACAGCACCACAATTGATGGTAGAATATTATGATTGATTTAATCATCATTAAATTATATGAATGGTTATAAATACTTATTTAATAAATATATATTTTATAAATATAATGATAAAATTTATGTGGTAATCATAATCATGATCAACATGCATGAAATATTATCAAATAAACAAAACATACAAGAATAATATTACAATTAACACTCGAAATGGTGATGGTAATGAATGAATTTAAATGAATAATTGATACAATATTATAATTAAAATATTAATTTTATTATAGGTATTATAATGTGTTTTTAAAGTATTTCTAATAAATTTATATTTATTATATTTGTGGTTAGATCACTTATGAATAAATGTAAACATGGGGTAAGTGTTTTATATTAAAATCTTATTTTTACTATCATGGCCTATGATTAATTTTCTGATGATGAAATTATAAAATATGTCTACAAAAGATAATAATTATTTTTTTGTTCTCTATTTATTTATTTTTATTTTAAATTTAGTTTCATTTTATAGTATTTATATAATCCGAAGACCAAAATAATTTTTTTGCTGAAAACCATCCTTTATTCCCCCTTTGATTGAGAATATTCTTTTTAATGTCCATATTTTCCATAAAATAATTCAAATAATTTTATTTACAATTCGAAACATATTATGAAAATATATTTTTTACAAAATATTGCATTCCATTAAATAATCTTAATGGATACTTCTTATCATTTTTCAAATGTGTATCTTGTTGAATTTTTTGAAAAAATGTGAAATGGAATTTTGTTTTAATATTCACCATATAGATGGATTTACTTCTACCATTAGTAATATATTATTTTAATATTTATTTATGTTTTTCATTTTTTTGAATAATTATTATTTGAAAAAATTGGACTATTAATATTTGTTATAAAATAAAAAAAATTATTTTTAACATGAAATTGACTGGAGATCTTCTAATTGTATTTTCATCTATAAAATTTCCTTTGATGATCCCTTTGATTTATTTTAGAAAGAATCCAATGTCACCATACTTATTATTTCTCAAAATGTTTTATGAATTTTATTATCAAATGAATATGAATATCAAAACCATTATGTGGGTTATGATATAATGATATGATAAATATAAGATGATATTGCAGGAAAAATACTTATAATTTTAATTATGTGATGGGAGGATCTATTATTATTTAATGAACATTGGTTATGATATAAATAAATGATATTAGAGTATATTATATCACTCTAATTGATTTGTAATGATGGAAATCTCATGAGAGAAGAAGGATTGGAATGGGGTGGTAATATAGTTTAGTTTGGGACTTCTTCTAATTCAATAGTATTATAAGTGGTACATGGATAATGAAATGATAGAATGGGTAGTGAACCTAATCCTCTATGATAGTATTACTAGTGATACTTGACTAAGGAAATTATTTTAAATGATTATGCGTATGCTAAGAACTCACGTCTTATATATATTATTTATTTTCAAAAACATGATTTAATGTCTATGACTACACACACATATTATGTCCTCTAATTGATAAACATTAGGTACATGATCCATGATTACGATATATAAATAAAGGGGTTTGATTTTCTCTTATATTGATCAAGCTATTATAACCTTATTCATATCTTATAATTACAAGGGTTCATTTTTGATATCTTATATGTTTTCCATTACTAATAATATGAGAAAAAAACATTCCTAATTTTATATTATCTCTAATATAGTGAACGGTTTTTGAATGTCAATTTGAACAATAGTTCTTGATGATAAGAATTAAATGAATAATTATGTAGATCTTTTATTTACTAGGTTCTTACTAATAAATGTTACCCAATACAATAAAACTATACAGTAATTATGCTTTTTTAATGGGAAATTTATTTCATATTAATAAAAAATATTTAATATTTATTCATGAAAATTATTGGGTCTCTATAAAATTTAAAATTTTTGAGTCTATTTTGGCTTCTGTTTATTCCAAGTTGATGTTTGGGGGCACTATTTTTTGGGGATAATAGTTTACTACCATATATTCTTAATAAATTTTATTATGATTAAAGATATTATGTTTACTATTTTAATTATTAGGAAACCATTTATTATGTTTTCTTGTTTCTAGAGTTGTTTAATGTAACTCATAGAATGGTTTTTCTAGTTCGCTCATTTATTATTTGAATATTAAAGATCCAAAAATGTCATTTTGTATGATTATTCTAATAATGGAATTTTTTTATATATAAAGAAATGATATGTGAATATTGATGGGTATGATATAAAATTTAAAATATATAAAAGTGGTTTTAAATGGATGCTTTGGAAGCCACGGTTAAAAAAATATACATTTAGTTAATGGTTATTTTGGACGAAACTATATAAAATATATAAAAAATTAACCAATATGCTTCCACTATAAAACCCAACATTAATCACAAATAACCACTCGGAAAATTAGTTTCCATTTACCTATTAAACATAATGATAATAAAATTATCCTAATTCCTACTATTCAAAGGATCATCCATTGAAGATGTGGAATTTTCAATTGACATAACCGCCCCCTACTCTCAAACATTTGGTCAAAACCTTCTACTCAAAACCCAACATGGATAATCATGAGGATATTCATAATGATGTATGTGGTACCTGCTTCCTAGTATGTATTATTATATAAATCAAATAATAATACATGATTGAATATGTGTCTCACATGAATTATATATGAACAAATATTTAAATTATTAACTTTTTGGATAGAAAATTTTACTGTAATTCACCAAACAAGAGTTTTCATTCAATTACATTACCAATTTACATAGTTGCAAATAAAATACGGTTTTTAAATGAATTAGTCCATGGATATTTTTTTTGTGACATTTACATCATCTATGTAGTTCAAATATAACAATCATTTCATTTATACAATAGAAAATATATGATCTTTATGTTAATCGATTATGAATAGAAAATACCATGGATTACTAATTATCAAAAAATAGATATTTTTGGTTCATTGAAACTCCCTAAAATATATTATATTAAATTTAATATCTTATTTTATATATAATGAAAAGAAACCTAGTATGATATAAATGGAAGATGACCCATTTCAATAGATTTTGGTTCATTTAAATTTTAGAGATAAAAGTCTTCATAATCAATATTAATATTTTAATTTATAAAATGGGTGTTCTATGACAATAAAGTGAATGGAGGCCTTAAAAAAACAAAAAACTATTAGAATATTTATTCTAATCACTAAAAAGTATTATTATTAAACCATATATATTCTCACAATGTAATTCTCAATATTATATTCCATATAATATTTGTTTTGAATATATTATATTCATAATTTTAGATACTCATTCAAATTTAATGAAGGTTTTTAAATCTTATCTTGAATTATCTTCTAATTATTTTTTCAAAAAAGATTATAAAAATGATTTAATGATTAGAACTGGGTGATTATATTTACTATATATGTGTTGAATTGTGGGGACTCTCTCTATGATGTATTTTATAAAACCAAATTTATAATTAGTTATTGTATTACTGATGTTATAATCGTCGTGGTCCCAACTTTCATTTATATTCAAAACAACATGATATGTCCAATAATTCCCACAAAATAATGTTTTCCCTTACTTCCATGTGAACATCAATCTTACCTATTTATTAGTGATTAACAAACATCCCAATTATAGGAAACATCATGGGGATTTGTTATTTCTATGACAGATAGACATATAATCTTATTTTAATGTGGTAAAAAAAATTAATTCTTCAAATTATATTATATTTTATTTTACATATGAGAATCCAAGGACATATTTATTTTTTAACTATTTTTTGATCGTGTTAGTATTCGTAAGAATGATATCTATGGGGAAGTGAAATAAAAAATTCGCTGAACAAAATTCAATAAATAAATTAAAAATTAATTCATATTTAAATATGAAATTAATATCACATTCCTAAACATAAATGCAGTTTATAGTTTTATTTTATTCCAAAAATATAATATAATTGAACTTTTTCTAATAGAATGGTGGATTTTTATGATATAGTGATATCATTTAATTTATATTACATAAGAAGACACCTCAATATGATACGGGTTTAGAGGATTATTTATATTTATTATAATTTATAATAACGTGGATGATGGGTGAGAAAATAATTCATAAAAAAATCTACATTTAAAATATTCTATAAGAAACAAGAAGTTAATTAACAATTGATATTTAATAAAAAAATCAAATAATTTTCATAGAGTATCAAATATAACAAAATTTTTTCTCATTGATATTAATCCTTAGTAAAAAAATTAATCTCTCAAAATTGTGATAATGAAATTCCGAACATTAAAAATTATTCATTCACCGACCTCTGAAACTTTTACCTCTAAAAAACATATTTGTTTAATGCAGTGATGTTGGTTAGAATATTTACATCAATTATGATATTTTTGGAAAATAAAGACATCCTGACCAATATTGTATCATATAAATGGAATATCATCATGATTAAACATACACTATTGTATGACAAATATTAATTGATATAACTAAAAAAATCTCATTATTGTAATAATTATTAAATCTAATATATTTATAGAGTATGTCTCATGTACACAATTATTTCATTTTTAATATTTTTTACCATATAATGTTATCATGATAAATCAAAAATAACAAAATATACACGATTTTGTTTTTTAATACAAAATAATTTCTTTAATATAATATCCTCTTCTATTACATGATGGTTTTTTTAACAAATATCTAATTTATTATTAAAAATATATAGGCTTATACAAAGGATTAACTATAGGAAAGAATATTTTAATACCAAACTCTAGAAAATACGTCTATTATTTAGATGAAAATAAATGAAAAATGAAGAATTAATTATTAAATAAATCAATTTGAAGAAGCAGAGATTAAATAATCCTATAATGGGTTTTTATTATTTCAAATTATAAACCAGATTGTAATGATAAGTCAAGCCATCAAAAACAGTCGATCACCAGATTTAGACTTCTATGGAAAATAAAAATGCTTGTATATTATGATATATATGAAATTTGAGAGAATGTGAAATAATGATTCATTTTATACACATTTCATATATAATACCATGAATGTTATATTTTTATAAGCTACTAATTAATTCAATCAATTTGATTATTTTTGCATCAGTTAGAAAATTCAACTATTGGTTCTGATCCCATGCAATATATCTTCATTGATGTATATGAACTGAACACACATAATCATTTCAGTGATTATTCATTGAAAATGGATGACTATAAATAACATTGATATATAAATTGAACCTATAATTTTTGAATTACATTTGTTATGTAATAACGATGTTAAAATATATTATGCAGCATATATTACTATGTTAACAATTAATGTATCTCTAATATATACCAAAAGTTAATTACATGAATTACTAAACTTAATATGTTAGAATAATAACATTTGGTTGGATAATTCAATTTGAAACATTTATATTGATAATAAAAAATGGCCTTACAGAAAAAAATGGTTGTCACCATAGCTCTCTTGAAGAATCTATCATATTTTAGTTGAAAAAGTGAATGTTAAATGGATTCATTGATCCTAAAGAACTACCAAAGATACTAAATGTTTTAGAAATATTGGCACAACTAGTAAATATAGGTGTAATATTTTTTAATCTATAGCATTTTAATTATAATGGGAAACAAATATCAAGTACGTCACTAAATGAATTTGGTGTACAATAATAGAAAATAAAAGCATATTTTTCAAACGTCTATATTGAGAAATTAATTTTCCATTACATAGGAATGATTTCATACATATTTGAATGATTTTGGGAATAATATATTTAAACATTACAAAATGAAAATGAGATATCTAAAGTCCATCTAAACAACCAAAAGGAATAAAGAGAAAATAATATATAAAATGATTTATGGGATCATGTGAATGTTAAGAATGTTGAAGTAGTTTTTAATGAAACATAAAGAGGAATATATATTCATATAAATATTAAGTAAATGGGAATTTTTATGATGGGTATTAATGTAAAATTTCATGTTGTGTTGATTTAAATCATCATATTGAAAATATATAATTCACATATTTGAATAGAGAAGTTAGAACATTTATCATCGTTGAAATTATTACCTAATAATGTAATTGACTTTTTCATGATTTTTTTCACATCATTAAAATAAATTTGCTTGAGAATACTTTAAAAAATGAGAATGATCATCTTAAGGAATTGATTTTGTATACACCTTTTCATATAGAGATGATATTTCCCGCATTATTTTTAATGTCATTAATAATTTTACTATACATTTGATCAAGGAAACTAAATGAATGGGCCTCATAGATTATTTATATATGTATCCAATTTTAATGTAAATTTTTTAAATTTTTTCATTGTTAATCAGTCCACTATTTTCATTTCCTTAAATATATATTAAACTATGTCTTCTTCATTTTTTTACAAATATCATAGTCATTGGAAATTATATGTGATAAAAAAATCCCAATTAAGTGGCTATATTTCTAAATGTTACTTGGTAGAGGTGTCACAACATTATATTTTAGAATATTGAATACATAAATACTATTATTAAAAATTGATAATAATAATACCTTATATAGAAATAAAATATTTTATTCAATTATAAATTGGCAAAAAATATTATTATAAAGAAATATATTTTTAATAATGAATAATTATATAAAAGATAGATTTTGTATATTTTCAAGAGACTATAAATTATTAAATTCATAAATTTTATTTATATAAAATTTACATCATTTTTTCATTATTATTATCTAAATTATATTTGAGATAATTTTTTATATTTTTCTTAAATATTTGATTTTTGGGTGAATAGCAGAAAAATACCATTTTGGCTAAAACAAATGATTTTAGAAAACTATAATATAAGATTAATTAATTATAATTTTTGAATAAAAAATTATAAAAAATTATATATTAATAAAAATAATTGAAAAAAAATCACGAGTAAATGAATTCAAGAATAATGCTTAAGAAACATAATTAATATTTTACTCAAAACACTCTTTTTATTCGCATGTATGGAAAATAACATTCTATTGGTTGTAGAAATTAAATATAAAAAATTTATTTAAATTTTTATGTCATCAGGTACATATTATTTAACAAAGATAATATTATTTTTTTGGAACAAAATTAGGATTACTAAAATTAAATTTATTGGCCTTGATAATGTTGAATGAGTTATTTTCAATCAATTTCATTATAAATATTGATTAATTTTTTATAATTAATTAAAATGACTTACACTATATGATGAATTTAATATGATGTTTACACATGATGAAAAGTTTATTATTGGATGTTTAATTTATTATTAATGATATCTAATATTTTGAAATCATTTAAAAATATTACTCCGCAAAATAGTTTTACTATATATGATGTATTTTACTTTAAATGTTATTTTTTCATTATTTTAACATATTTTAGATTTTATGTTTCTGAAAAAATAGGTTATGTGAATAGAAACATGTTAATAAAATTGACATTATTTTTTATATAAAGTATTTATTACATGGTTATAAGTAATTCAATATATTAAAAAATAAATATAGAAAAATATAACAATATATGGATCAAATATTGGAAACATATCTCAGAAATGTATAAAATTACTAGTATATGATTTATAGATCTTATAAAAAATTGTTTGTTTCTCTATTTTCTATCAATTTTCCTTTTAATAGTGTTATGAAATAATTGGAAAATTAATTAGTATTACTGAAAAGTCCATTTCAGCAATTATAAAAGGATATCACTTACACCACCATTATCCCCACATTCCAAATAATTAACTCAAAAATGTACACCCTAGTATCTAATAAAAGGTCACCTGATGAACTAAAATCATTCATATTTAAAAAATATCTACCTTTGGAGCCTTATGTTATTATTCAAGGGAGGACCTTAAAGGGATAAATAATGTTCTCAACCATGTTCAATTAATTTTTTCCTTGTTTTACACCATAAAATATTCTATATAAATTACATTATAACAAAATTAGAATAATTGATTTGAAGAAATAATATTATACCAGCTGAATAGAAGTTTTCTACCTTCCAAAAAACCATTTGAAAGTGATGATATCTTTATGTGTATATGTTGAATAATGCCTCTATGAATGATGTTTCATATTTCTCAAATCCTACTAACAATAAGAATTTTACAAATAGATTTAGTATATAAAAATTATATCGTTGGATATGAAAATATATTATGAATATAATATTCTATAATATATAAGTGATATCAAAAAACAATTATACTAAACTTATGCACATTGAAACATATTGGGAAACAATTCTTAATTTCAATCACTTTTGAGAAAACCAATGGAAATGAACATATTTTTTATAATATAAAAATAATATAATTAAAAAATATAAAAAATATGATTATTAAGGAATTTTAAAACACCATTAACATAATAAATATATAGATGATGTTTTATATAATTTGACCAAACGACCTCATGTATTATCCATAAGAGAAAACAATTTAAAAATAAATTATCCAATAATGATAGATAAACTATATAAAATTATACGTTGATTTAAATTTTTCAAAATAATGTTTTATTAAATATAATTTTATAGTTTTCTAAGGTAGGACATTAATATATTATATTAACACCCATGCTAATGGTCTTTGGATTTTTAGTTTTAATTCCTTGAGATATGATGCATATTCACCCTAATTTTCTATTTAGGTTTTATATATTGTTCACTATGTTATTTAATCCTAATATTTCATCAAATATATTTTTTATAAAAATATATTAAATTTTAAATCATTCAAGGTTTTTCAATTCAAACGATAAATGCAATATAGGGGTTTTATCTCAATCCTCGTTCACTAACCGATGATCATTATTATAAATCATACATTGTATTAGTTGGGTACATTCATGAAATATATTTTCTTGTGTGTAATTTTATATTTTTTTATATGGATATAAATTTATATCACATAAAACCCCATTATAAGTATCTCTATCATCATAAAATATGTTATCTATAAGGTATTTTATTAAATAAAAACTTCCATTTTTTGAGTTAAAATATTA
This sequence comes from Viscum album, assembly GCA_963277665.1. Taxonomy (NCBI): domain Eukaryota; kingdom Viridiplantae; phylum Streptophyta; class Magnoliopsida; order Santalales; family Viscaceae; genus Viscum; species Viscum album. Next base: position 473,838,962 of record OY728132.1, read on the forward strand.
TTCTGTGAGAATCATTCTTCAAAGTCTGATAAAATAATATATTTAGTATTTATAATGATTTTTCATATATTCTAGGATGATAAAATGATTTTTAACTCAATGAATCATTCTTGATGAATTTAATATTATAATAGAGTAATGATTTTAAGAATAAAAATTAAATAACCATTAAAATTATTATTTTCTCTAATTTAATCTTCTTGATTCTCATAAAAAATATTAGATTTTTTTAAATCCAAATAATTATTTACTATTATGACCATCCTACATTCCATTACCTCTTTTTAATGGGATGTTTTACATCCCCATTATATAATTTTGGTTTTTAACAATGTTATTTAAACAATATATATAACATAATAATAAAAACAAGAATCATCACATGTAAATGTTTCAACAATATAAACGTGTCATTCACAAGAATATCATCGTGTTTTCTCATAAATGGGACTTAAATGAAAATTATCATGATTATTCACTAATGTATCATAAAACATATCATTTCAATAGAATAATTTTTTTAACTATTTTATTGGATGTATATCAGGTAATACATGTAATATTTATTAGTTAATATGTGTGAGATATATTATAATTAAAAATTTCATCAATAAAGAGTGGATAATAATGAATATATTTCTTATCAAAATCATGGCATAAAAAGATCTAACAAATATGATCATTATATAATTTTTCCACAAAAAAAGATTTTGTGGGTCTGTAATGTGTAAATACCTAAATAAAATAAATCATTTTCACATCTAGGTAAATAAACATAGAAAATAAAAATTTTAAGGTATCAAAAAAAATGAAAATAAAATAGAATTACATAAATTGAGTAGACAAATTTATAGATGTAAATTCTATATCATGATGGGTATAAAACCTGATTTTAGAACATGATAAAATGATATTGGTAATGGTTACAACATTTATAAAACATAATTTTTAATTAAGGGTGTTATATAAACAATATTAAACAATATTAATAAAAATTATCAAAATTTATTTAATAAATTGAATCTTGAATTGATGAGAAATCAATGATAATTACCACACCATAATGAGTTTTTCCAAAAACATGAGGATGGAACCTTTGGGCCATGATGACACATTAGGGTTACACAATATAAGTATAAACTAATATAAATTGACGATGGATGGATTTTATGTAAATGAAAATGGGAAATGGGTGTGTATTTATAAAATAAGTGGATAAATTATTTAAAAATTATCATAAATAGGTTAGAGAAAACATGGATTTTGAAAATTTCAAAACCAATTGATACACCATTTTGCTAATGGTTTTGGAAACTGGGGACACATTTTATGTTATTTTCATAAAAATATCTGAATATAATTATTTTATTACTTATTTTTTACAGGAAAAATTATATTTTCATAAATTTAATGTGTTTACAAAAACTCATTTTTCTTTTTTGACATTATAAGTTCACATATATTTTTGGTAAATGATTAAAATCAATTAAGATAACAAAAATATAAATAAAATAAAATATTTGAGGTCATGGATTGAGTTTATTGAATTATGGTATAACTAAAAAATAAATATAATGTCATAAAAATATAGAAAACCTATGAATTTTTTTTAATATTCATAAGAAAATATATTATCTTAGAAAATTTGATTCAATAAAGCCCAAAATAAAATAGATGCATGGATTTAAGATATAAAGTAATTTTTTCCAAAATAGTCATCATTATGTGATAATTTGACCTTTTAAATATACAAAATATTATTTATTAAAAATAGAAAATTTTAGACATAATAATATTTTAGATATTTATAAAATATTTCCTAGGACATAGTAAAATTATATTAAGATTTATATAAAGGTTATTGTCTTTTGAATGACTATTTTATTATGAAAAATAAAATTATGAATACTAATTTTTGTTAATATTTTTTAAATTTTTATAGAAAAATAAAATTATAATTCTTTTTTCCTAGAAATTAATTTACCAAATTCTCCTCAATTAAACATATAATTTATGAATAAAAACTATTATTAGTAGGAAGTAAAGTTATATTAATTATATATAATAAGGGAAAACCCCACATGCCCTAAAATTATAGTGGGAAATGGTGGTAGTTTCATGGGGTGGCTCAGCTAACATCAACAAGGTAGTAATCTCCACTAACTTTAACTTGTACCACAACAGATTTTTTAAAGATTCAAATATTTATGCTCTACTTGGAATTGTTTAGGTAAAACACACAATGACAATGCCACCCTCACAATTCTAACAAATAGGATGCAAATTACACAACTCTAATAGTTTAAGACCATTGATTCTTCTCTTTGTATCAATTAACCATTTTCATTAATATTTATAAACACATACTACAAATTTAAAATTATCAACAAAGGTTATTGTTACCAATAGTCATATATACCAACTATCAAATAAAATGTGAATCCCAACAGTCACATTTTTCTTTATTCCCTATAAAAACTTATTTTTTCTCTCAAAATTCACTAGAATATCACAAAAGATTATATTTTCCTTTTTATAAGATGTTTATTAGTTTACTAATATTTTTTATTTATATACATTTTTTGTGGTAGTGATGATTCTTATAGATTGGTGAAATCTTAATTATCCAATTTTAAATTTCGAATTATATATTTCATATCCAATTTCAATGGTTGAAATTTTAATTTGATTCATAGCTAAAAAATGTTATGTGAATTATTAAGTAGATAAAAATTATGGTTTATATATTATTTTCATGTGTATTATGTATATAATATAATGAAATCATTTCATCACAAAACATATATCATTTAAAAAGGTACGGTCATTACATTCTTCCCCACTTCAGAGAATTTGTCCCCAAAATTTCTATTCATTTTCACAGTTTAGAATAAATGATGGTAGTTATGCCTCAATGTATCCTCAAGTAACCACATTACTTCATTATATTTATGATTCCTTTATAAACCATTCATGATGTGGTTTTTATTGTTCCATAGAACTATGTCTCTACGGTCCATGATCTCATATGGCCACTCCTCATAAGTGAATTTATGTTCCATTTGTACAACCTATAAATTCAGTAGAAGTGAGGGGTCAGTTATGTAATTTCTCAAGAAAGATATTTTGAATACATAAGGAACATGATCTCTATTTTGTGTAAACTCTATTAGATAAGAAACATATCTTATGTAATAAATGATTACAATGGGACCAATGTGCCTAGGTATATGTTTAACATTCATTAAAAGTTGATTTAATGTCTTATATGCTACTATTAGAAGGAAATAATTTTCTCAAACATTAAACTCCATTCCCATTTGAGTATTTTCCTCATAAAACTTATTCAAACTCTAATGATCCTTTATATACTACTGGATTTCACGAAACATTTCATCCATGTCCAACACAATATTGAGACCATGAAATTCCCCTTACCAACTTTATCCCATCAAGTAAGAGTTCTACATATAATTCTATATAGATATTAATTAGTTTCTAGTTTAATAATCAAGTGTAAAATGTTATTTTATGAGAACTCAAATAATTGGAGGTGTTTATCATGTCTTCCATTAAATTACATAGAGAAAGTTCTATACTATTCCTCAAAAGTCAGAATAGTCATTTCAGATTGACCATTAGTTTCGGGGTGACTGGGAGTATATAATTTTATTTTAGTATTTTGTGTGTGTCGAATAATTATACATAAATTTTATGTGAACCATAGATCATGATTAGTAATAATAGAATGCCTAATCCCATGAAACCTCACCATATCATTTATGTATATCATAGAAGGTTGTCCAAGATATAAATTGTCCCAAATAGTGATGAAATTGGAATTCATGGTGTGTTAGTCCACTATAACCCATATAGAATTGTCTCATAATGTTATTATCATGATATTAATGATTAATTCCATAATGATATTTCTCTACATCCATGTTTGTATGGATAGTGGTTTCAATACTCCATTAAAAAATTTACTCTCTTCCTTCACATGGTGACATACCATGAACCATAAAGTGTAGTAAAAAATTTCAATTTTGAAAATTTCCAACCACGAATGATCTGGGTGGTAACATTAAATTTTAGTTCTTATAAGATATATAGAGAATATTGAGCTATCAGATTTATCCATCACTTCATTTTTTTCTGAGATTTATGGGACACATAGCCTTATATGATTTTTTAATGCACCATGTTAATCTATGTTGAACTCATAAATATTCTCATTCATCAAAACATCTATCTTTTTTTGTATTAGAGGATAATTTTTTTTATCTCTCTGGATCTTATCTAGTAATTTTTGTTGACATATTATTTGTGATATGGTTGATGATATCCCATCACTTATGATTCACATCTATAATCTTACTAGGTCCTTGATGATAGTATCTCCTTGAAACCTCTTAATTTTTAGAACCACATAGTATATCCTACTTAATGAATCAACAAAATTTATGCCTCTACTAAGGTTGAAATTAATTTAATAGTCGTATTATATATGATGTTCAAACTATCTCTTTTGGGCACAGTCAATTATTGTTTTGAGAATATAATTTTCAAGAATTATGTGTTTCTGTATATATCACAATTCAACCCATCAATATAGTTCCTCTATATTTGTAGAGAATAAAATAATAACCACATGATATAGATCATTCATAAAATAATTATTCTCATGAAGTTTTATCTATAGAGACGTAAAAGAAATCACCTTTTCATTTTTCATCACAATACATCATGACTTTTAGATATGAATCCTTATAAATAATGAATCCTTCTCCGATAGAGTGTATAATTCTCATCAGTGTCATCTCCAATCTCTTCATCTATTCATGGAAAATATGATCACACTCCATTATCTAGATATACAAAGCCCATTTTTCATGTTAACTTGCTTTGTGGATTTGAAATTCGTGAAAGTATTTCAAAAACATTTTATAATATCAATATAAACAATAGACACTATAAATATTAGTTAACATTGTAGGATTAGGCCACTCTTCTATATATTTTATCCTTGTAGGATCAATTGATATAGATCACCAATTATAATATTCCCCATGAATGCAACATTTTTTAACAAAAATTCTCAATTTCTGGTTTTTCCTAATTGAACCTCCTTCATTAGAGTTCCCACTATAACCCTGATATGATCATCATGATCTATAATAGTTTTAGAATATATCATTAAATAATCAATAAAAATTATGATGAATTTATCATGGTATTCCCTACAGAATCGATTCATAAAATTCATAAATATAATAGAATAATTACTTAATTCATAGTGTTAAAAAATTCGTAATTCACATATGTCATTCGGAAGATATCCATTGTAACATATTGTTTATTCACACTGAATTGATGATATGAAAATATAAGGACAATCATTGTGAGTAATTGAGCCCCAGGATGATGATCAAATAAATATTCAATCATTGTGATATGGTACATTTCTTCATTGTGATCCCATTATATTATCTATAATCATCAAATACTCAAATTTATCAATCTGTCTTCATCACGAAGAGAACATGTGATCCCCATGAATATACACATGGTAAGATACATCTTTTATCCAAATTATTATTATTATTTTTTATTAATCACTCTAACTCCATTTTATTAGTATTTATAGGGATAATTGATACCATCATGGATCCAGATATTATATAAATATTGAACTATAGCAATCATTCATTGGGAGGTCTAGGTAAATATTTAAGCAACATATCAATGTATTCCTCAACAATAGGGGAATTATTTATCAATATACTTTCTTTTAGTTCTCCATATTCACCAATCATATCAACAAATAATTCTAGGGGAGGTGCTTTAAGAAAAATCAAAGGGCAGGATATCTCTCCTTCGAAAATGAATTTTTTTCCCATGAATTCTACTCAATATTTTAAACATTTTTAGTTGATATTAGAATTATAAAAAGATAGTAATTACTTACCATGTATATTGTCAAATTCCACTATAGGGATGGACACTATATTTGCAATAATATTTTACTCTGTAATGTTAATTCTAGAGATTCTATAAAAATTTTAGGTAAGTATAATTCCCCCAAGAGTATTAACTAATATATTTACATCTATAATATCTTGGTTTGATTTTAAATTCGTTGTAAACATAGATAATATAAAGTTATTAATAGAACCATAATAAAAAAATACTTTTTAGATTTTAGATCAAAATGATTTTACCTTCCACCATATAATTTATAGATTCCACTACAGCAGTCATGATATAAATTGATTGGTCCCTCACCCTTTGCCTATGCTAAGGATGAGGGTGGTTTCCAACCAATATCTTATTATTTCGAAATTTTTTAGAAACATTCCAATGTTGTCCAATCTAGAAAAATTAAACATCTATTTAGGCCTAAACCATCATCCATTTTTAGTTTTTGTGAAGAAGTTGGGGCTTCTGCTTGGGATGATAGTGTAACACCCCAGGTAAATAAAGAATATGAAAATTTCATATTTATCAATATTTTTGAATTAAATATTAATATTACTTTAAAGGGAATACTATGATCGAGGGCTTAACCAATACACAACAATGAGTTTCATTGAAATCTTAGGTTGCACTCTAATAATATAACAATATTATTTTAAAAGGTAGTTAACGCCAAGTTGTTGTAATAGAGGGAATTAACAGAACTAACTCCAAAATTATTATATATTTTTTTCAAATATTTTTACTTTTATCCAATAAATTTTGGGGGCTTAAAATGCAAATGAATCCAATTTAATCATAAATCATCTAATATTCTTTAAAAGGTCGATTAACTTCCTTTTTATGGAGATCCCTTTTTAAATATACTTTTGAAAATTTTATATGTTTTATTTGACAAAATAAATTCCTTCTTTGGAATCTGGACATCCAAATTTACATTGTGTATAATTTTGTTATTTTTCCGATAAAGATCATTTCTATTGAAAATGTTGCATTTTGATTCAAAACCTCCTTTTAATATGATTTATTTCTATGGATATATTATATCATTAATTTATATTATAGTGTATTTAGAATATATTTTTACCATTTAATCTAATGGTGGTCATTGGAATTAATTTCACTTTGAAATTAGACTTAAACTAGTGTCAATCTTTTAATAGTTATTGTTTCTTAAAAACATGCTATCTATTTTGACACCCTGAATTAATTATTAAAATAATTAATTCAACATATATGTTTCTAATTTTGTAAAATATATATCATTTTTGAATTTGAAATATAAAATATAGCTTAGGTTAAATTTTTGGTATTTTTCTGGAAAACATCAATTTTTGATGAATAGTGAAACCATTAAGTTTTAGTTTAAAAACTGATTTTTCGTTTAAATGAAAATTTACCTCTTCTATGATATGAATTTCAAAAGTCCGACATACATGGTTTTAATTAGGATATAAAATGTGGTTCAATGGTATTAAAATATTTTTTGGTGAATAGTAACTTTTAAGTTTTTAATTGCGATTAGAGGTAATTAGTGTAATTTAAAGTAAAATAGTGTTTTAATAATATGAAATGACCTAAACTCATGTCATACCCTTGTAGTATGTGTCATGGCCGACCAATAAAACCCTTGGGTCAACTTTGGGACCACATGGAACCTCTTCGGTTGGAAAATGACATAAATAACGTTTTATTTAAAGTTTAAATAAAAATGTGAAAAGCATGAGTTGTTTTATGAAAACGATTTTTAAATGGGGTTATACAAGTCATATTTTGACAATAAATATTAATTAGAAATCTAAAAATATTTCCTACATCATTATTTTTTTTATAATTTTTAGACGTTAAATAAATTTAATTATTTATGATATCATGATGATGCAGTGATTACCTCATTAATAATGGATTTAAATAAAATGAGAGGATAATGATAAAACTATAACATAAACTTGTCAAAGACCTATTTGATGAGTATATTTCGAACCCTTACCACCTTATCCTCTAAATACATTAATTTTGTAACTTAAAAATCCGAAACTCATTTGAAAATAAAGTAACATTTTGTAACTTTCCAATATTGCCCCTCCTCTCCGCTTATAAAAGGCCCCCACCTCTACCACCATACCCACGCCTCTCATGCCTTTGTCATGGACAACCCCTACTCATTTTGTCTCTCCACATACCTCTCTTACTCCTAGAATCCTCACTTTGGGCAGAAGTCTTCCCAATGAAGCCTTCGAGCTCAAATCAAAGAGAGATACCAAAGTTTAAGGTAATGTCTTCACTTGTGTTCTTTTGTTTTATTTTGCTTCTCCAACCCCCTAAACTCTTTTTATTGATTTAGATTTGTAAAAAATCCAGTACCTTCAACATATTGGGATATTGTTATAAAAAATATTTGATCTATACTTACACACACCTACATCTAATGGTTAAAGAACGTACTGTTTTTGGGGATGATGAATTTTTGCCTCACGAAATGATGATTGTTCAATATTAATTAAACACCCTAAAATGTGGCCATTAAGATGTCACTATATTTATATATGATATATTATATTTTTATGTCTTACTTATGATTCTGTATTTTTCATTTATGGCATACCTTTATGGTTTCCATTATGGTTAAACGTGATATCTTCATTTTAGGAAGTGCGGACTACCGCCCCCTCAAAGTGATTTGATTCGTTAATACCATATGTGGTACGTATAAAGGACAGATTTAATGATATTATATATGATACCATACTGTAATTATAATAATATTATGTATCATTATGTTTTAATTCCATTAAATAAGAAATAGAAATGGAAGTAGTGTTCATGCGTACATACGGCTTACCGTCTCCATGAATGGTGCATTCCATTTATGACCTCTAAATGTTATGTATTATTTTAAATGCATGTACATAATGGATATATATTATATATATTATATATAAATAATGAATATAATTCTGGATTTAATATATATTTTACCACATGAGCAACTTGTAATTATAAAGTGTTTATTTTTGACTCAAGTAGCAATGATCTACAAAACGACCATTATCATCTTAATTAATTACATAGTGTTCATAGCATGGTAGTAAGTGATATAAAAAGAATAATTAACTTGATAAAGGTTCATAAGAAAGTATAAATTAACTCATTTTATTATTCAGGAGGTTAAAGAATGATCGAGTCAAGTCGGACCCGAGGTAAGGGATCCCACCTATCTCATTCATTTCAAGTACTATCTTTTATGTCATTTCTTTTATTCTCCATGTTATTATGTTGGAGGATGTTATTTTCTATTCCACATTCTTTAATTTTTATGTCCAAGTGATGAGATAAAATTTTATCTCTCATCAACTCAATTTCGGAATTTTAATGTGACACTATTAGGTTGTGGAATTTTTGTAAGGGAACATCGTAACCCAATTTCAATTTCTTTGGGTTCAACTTGTAGTTATTGAATATGACATCCAATGAAAATGTGTGAATTTCCTATGATTGTTTTACACTTAATATCCACTTATATTGGGTGTATTTATATTTGTCTCACATAATTCTGTGATTGATTTATCCTTAATTTAAGGATACCTTCTTTATAAGGGATTTCATCTCAATTGACATTCCATTGACACTTCATTATTTTTATGCACAAATTCAGTTTGATATGGTTTATATACTGTCCTTTAGAATATTATATCATTAATTCATTTATTCTCATGATAGTATAATGTTTAGATTAAGTGCCATTCCTTTATAAGCATCAAAGTGGTAAGGGAATCAGTCTCAATCTCCTTTCCTTGAGGCATATTTTGTTTTGTACACAAATTTATTTTATACGGTGTATAAAACCCTTTGAATTTTACGATTATTCAAAAGGAATCTTTTTATATGAACCGTTTACTAAATGAAAAAATGGAATGTTTTTTTTGTCGTACGTATGCGGCGACAACGTCTTCTCCACCACCATGACCATTATTTGAGTTTCGGCTTCCTTTACAAGCCATACCATTTTTTAAATGAAAAATAAATAACATGTATTAATATTCTTTTATTTTGGTATTGAAAATTATTTTCATAATGTTTTTATTATATCAATGTGTTGTATTGATATCTTGTGATTGAAATATGGAAATGTTATGTTTCCTTTATGCATTTTTTATGTTATATGATTATGTTATGGTTCATGGGAATTGTTATGAAGACGGGTGGTTCAATGATAAATTAAGGGCAGGTGAGCCCGTTATAGCTCTCCAATGCATTGGTTAATGTGAAGGAGTTAAACGTTAAGGTTTCTCGGAAGAGATTTAGGGAATATACTTTGATGGGTATTCCAAACATAACCAAGACTGTTACTCCCTATTTAAGAATGTTATGAATGCCTCAAGTTACCTTTGTGCCTTATGATATCTATGATTTATTCATGATTTGATGAGGTATGTTAAAATGATTATTTTTTATGAGTAATGTATTATTTCATACATGGACTAATGTTTTCTTTTCGTACTTTTATATCCCTTACTACGATTTTTATGCTCATCCCATGTTTTTGAAATGTTTTTACACTGGTCAAGGGAATGGTACATGATATGATGATAGTGTTGAGGAAGTGTCAATAAATAATCAATGTTTTATTTTAAATATGTTTCCCTTGATGGGAAAAATGAATACTATCTTTTATGTAACGACTTTGTTTAAATGTGTAATGTAATGCTTGTTTTATGATCTAATTCTCTAATAACCTAAACCTGAAAGGATCCTCAATGTGTAATCTTGTAATAAATCAAGATTAAGTAAGGTTTAAGGCTGGGTCCTTATAGCTGGTATCAGAGGTCGGTTTAGATAACATTATAGGTTAGAGAGTTGTTTAAGAAAAATTGAGAAGTTGTGTATAACCACAATGGTTAGTATATTAGATGGAGTCATCGTTTTTTTTTGAATGTTAGAATGAGTTTGAGATAACTTGGATAAGTATATCTTGGTGCTTATCTTCTTCTTTTTTATTTGATGATTTTATATATATACTCACACCGGACTTTTTGGTTTTAATAAATGGCTGGATCTAGCAGGCACCAAAGTAATAGTGGATTGAAGAAAACTGTGATGGTTTTATGAAAGAATAACTGAATGAAATGGGAGCTGCAATGAGAACTCTTGTGGTTATCCTCAACCAACTATTTGGAGTCATGATTGACCACCTGAACATTAGTGATTTTTATAAGGCATCGTGTATACGAGAAAAAATCCCTACGGAATTTAAGGTAATAATTATAAAGGTAAGTGTGTTCAAAAACCTATGTGTCAAATATGTGGAAAGAAACACATAGGAAAATGTTTCAAAAGGACATAATGATGCTATAGATGTGGAAATGAAGGTCATAAATCATGAACCTGCCATGGAAAAAATAAGCATCTAGTTGACTCTAATAATGGGATAAAAGTTATTTCTGAACAATCAATTGAATGTATTAAATGTGGTGTGCATGGTCATTATGAAAACACGTGTCCTATGAAGAAGTTTCAGGAATGGGGTCACCAGGATCGTACAAATATTCATTTAACAATACCTAATTCCATTCTGATTGAGGATGAAGAAACTCACAATGTAGATTGAAAGGTATGGATTATTTCATAACATATGTTTTCCTATTATTGCAATCTTTGGATATGATTCATGATTTTGTTTTTTGGAAAGAAGTATTTCAGAATAAGTTGAAGAGGAATGTCTAATAGATAATGAAGAATGTTGAGTGTGTAAGAAGTCATCATATACGGGATTCAAGGGTTATGGTACATTTTAGGATGGTGAAATTCTTAGATGTATTAATTCTCTTTTGATGATGGGGTTACATTATAAGAATTTTTATAGTAACCCTGATGTTTAATATACCGAAATTTTATTCAAGGATTAATTATCCTTTCTTTTTTGGATATAGTTATAAAGAAACCTTTGGGTTTATATGATCCTGGAATTTGAGGCAATTACTGGTTAATACATTTTGGGTTTCAAAATTGAAGTTATCATATAACCATTTTGGTTAAAATATGTTATGGTTATTTTCTATGAATTTATCTCTTTTTGAAGAATGTTATAAATTTATATAGTTTTTTTAAAAGATACAACATGTAGAACGTGTGACAACCTGTCACGTCAGACAAAGCAGCAGGAATTGAACCCACAACCAAAGTGAAACTGGTATTTATCACATACCACTGGACTACGTGAAGTCCCTGGTTAGTTTGAATGAATCTTTTTAGTTAGATGATTTTATGAATAAAGAGTAAGTTGATTTTTTTGGTTATTAATGGAAATGATTAGACTATCATGGAAGATATTTGATTAGGTTAATTACTTTTCAGTATGAGACTGTAAGAGTAACTGATGTTATTTTGGAGAAAAATTTTAAAATTTATATTAGGAGACTATGTGATTAAATCCTTTAGAGAATTGGATTTCAAACTTAGTTTGGTTTCCTTTGTAGAATTTTATGGATATATGTTTATTGAATGGTATTTCTTGAACTTTGGGTTTTATTTTTGGTTAAGGTCTAACAACATGGGAAGTATATAGTTCTCTTTTGTGGATTAGGTGATCCTCTATAAGTTTATTATAGCTCTCTTAATGTGAACAAGTCATTCAAAATACTCGTCTTTTGGAGAAAATATGTGTTCCTGTAAGAAATATAGTAAAAGTTGAAAGTTAACATGACAATTAAGTATGCTTCCTTATGTTTTAGTTATGCTCATAAATAAATTCCTCAATAAAAAGTAACTTAAAACAAAAATGTTGTTTGTTAATTTTTCCTACTGGGGAATCAAATACCGTTTAACCCATCTCAAGTTTGTCATTTTATTGTTGTTAAATTTCTCCTAGACATGTTTTCTATCACTCTATATCAGAACATGACACTTTTTTCCCTCCATATCCATATTTTCATACTTGGAATCCTAGTATGGGTTAACTCGGGTGACATTTGTACTTCTCTCCCATTCTTTTAAAGTGTTATTTTTTTACTCTTGTTCCGTTGTGGGATTTTCAATGAAGCTTCCAAGCCCAATTTTAAAATTCAGAGAACGTAATTCCCAAAAGAGGTGAAGGATGTAACACCCCCGGAAAATAAAGAATATGACATTTTCATATTTATCAATATTTTTGAATAAAATATTAATATTACTTTAAAGGGAATGCTATGCTCGAGGGCGTACCCAATACACAACAACGAGTTTCTTTGAAATCTTACATTGCACTCTAATAATAAAAGAACATTATTTTAAAAGGTAGTTAACGCCTAGCCATTGTAATGGAGGGAATGAATGGAACTAACTAAAAATTATTATATATGTTTGTTAAATATTTTTACTTTTATCCAATAAATATCGGAGGCTTAAAATGCAAATGAATCCAATTTTAAGCATAAATCTTCTAATATTCTTTAAAAGGTTGACTAACCAACTTTTGATGGATAACACTTTTTAAAAATACTTTTTAAAAATATATATTTTGTATTTGACAAAATAAAATATTTCTTTGGAATCTGAACATCAAAATTTACTTTGTGTAAAATTTTGTTATTTTTCCGATAAAGATCATTTTTATTGAAAATGATGCATTTTGATTCAAAACCTTTTTTTAATAAGATTTCTTTATATGGATAGATTATATTTTTAATTTATATTAGAGTGTGTTTAGAATATATTTTTACCATTTAATGTAATGGTGTTCATTGTAACTAATTTCACTTTGAAATTGGACTTAAACTAGTGTCAATTTTTTAATAGATATTGTTTCTTAAAAACACGCAATCTGTTTTGACAGCGGGAATTAATTATTGATTTAATTAATGAAACATATATGTTTTGAATTTTGTAAAATATACATAATTTTTTAATTTGTAATATCAAATAAATCTTAGGGTGAATTTTTGATATTTTTCTGAAAAACTTCAATTTTTTATGAATAGTGAAACCACTAAGTGGTAGTTTAAAAACTAATTTTTCATTTAAATGATATTTTACCACTTCTGTGATTTGAATTTAACAAATATGACATACATGGTTGTCATTAGGATGTAAAATGTGGTTCAATGGGATTAAAATATATTATTGGTCAATAGTATATTTTATGTTTTTAATCGTGATTAGAGGTAATTAGTGTAATTTAAGGTAAAAATAATGTTTTAATAATATGAAATGACTTAGACACATGTCCTACCATCATTTTATGTGTCATGGCCGACCAAGAAAACCCATGGGTCATCTTGGGGACCCCATGGAGCCACTTTGGATGGAAAATGACATAAAAAACTTTTTATTTAATGTTAAAATAAAAATGTCACAAGCATGAGTTGATTTACTAAAACAATTTTAAAATGGGGTTATACAAGTCATATTTTTTACTATAAAAATTAATTAGAAAGCTAATACTATTTCCTACATCATGATATTTTTCTTACAATTTTTAGACATTAAATAAATTAAATTATTTATGATATCATGATGATGAAGCGATTACATCATTAATAAAGGATTTAAATAAAATGAATAGATAATGTTAAAACTATAACATAAACATGTCAAAGACCTATTTGATGAGTATATATCTAACCCTTACCACCTTATCCTAGAAATAAATCAATGTGGGGCCTTTAATATCAGAAACTCATTTGAAAATAATGTAACATTTTTTAACTTTCCAAGAGTTCCCCTCCTCTCCTCTTATAAAAGGCCCCCAACTCTACCACCTTACCCATACCACTAAAGCCTTTGTCTCGGCCATACCATAATCATTTTGTCGTTAAATATCCCTATATTACACCTAGAATCCTCACTTTGGGCAGAAGGCTTCCCAGGTATGCCTTTGATCTCAAATCAAAGAGAGATACCTGATTTTAAGGTAATGTATTCACTTTTGTTCTTTTGTTTTATTTTGCTTCTCCAACCCCCTAAACTATTTTTATTAATTTTTTTGTAAAAAATCCAGTATATTAAATATACTATGTTGTTTTTATAAAAATCAATCGATCTACATTTACACACACCTAAATCTAATGGTTAAATAACATACTGTTTCTGTGGATGGTGAATTTCTACCTCACGAAATGATGATTGTTCAATATTCTTTTAACACCCTAAAATGTGGACATTAATATTTCACTATATTTTTATATGACATATAATATGTTTATGTTTAACTGAAACCTCTTTATTTTTCATTTATGGCAAACCAGTATGGTTTCCATTATGGTTAAACACGATATCTTCATTTTAGGAAGTGCTGACTACTGCCCCTCAAAGTGATTAGATTCGTTAATACCATGTGTTTCATATAAAGGATTGATTTAATGATATTATATATGATACCATATTATAATTATAATACTATTATGTATCATTATGTTTTTATTCCATTAAATAATAAATAAAAATGGAAGTAGCGTTCATGCGTACGTATGGCTTACCGTCTCCATGAACGGTGCATTTAATTTATTACCTCTAAATGTCATGTAATATTATAAATTCAGGTATATAATGGATATATATGATATATATGATATCTAAATAATGAATATTATTCTGGATATAATATATATTTTACCACATGAACAACTTGTAATTATAAAGAGTTTATTTTTGACTCAAGCAACAATGATCTACAAAACAACCTTTATTAACATAAATAATTAAATAGCGTTCATCACATGGTAGTAAGTGATATAAATGTAATAATGAACTTGAAAATGGTTCTTATGAATGTAGAAATTAACTCAAGTTTATTGTTCAGGAGGTTAATGAATGATCGAGTCAAGTCGGACCCGAGATAAGGGATCCTACCTATCTCTTTCTTTTCAAGTACTCTCTTTTAGGTCATTTCTTTTATGCTCCATGTTCTTATGTTAGAGGATGTTATTTTCTATTACAATTTCAGTTATTTTTTTGTCCAAGTGATGAGATACCATTTTATCTCTCATCAACTCATTTTCTAAATTTTAATGTGATGCCGTTAGGCTGGCAATGTTTTGTAAGGAAACTTCATAACCCAATTTGGATTTTTTTGGGTTCAACTTGTAGTTATTGAATATTTCATCCAATGAATATGTGTTAATGTCCTATGATTTTTTTTAAACATAATATCCACTTATATTGGGTTTATTTATTTTTTTCACACATAATTATGTAATTGATTTATCATTAATTTATGGATACCTTCTTTATAAAGGGCTTCATCTCAATTGACATTCCATTGAGACTTCATTGTTTTTATGAACCAATTCACTTTGATATGGTGTATAGACTATCCTTTGGAATATTATATCATAAATTCATTTATTCTCATGATATTATAAAGTTTTGATTAAATTCCATTCCTTTAAAAGCTTTATAGTGGTAAGGGAATCCATCTCAATCTTCTTTCATTGAGGCATATTTTTTTTATATACAACATTGTTTTATACGGTGTATAAACCCCTTTCACATTTATGATTATTCAAAAGGAATCTTTTTATACAAAGAGTTTACTAAACGGCAAAAGGGGATGTTTTTATTGTTGTACGTATGCAGTTACAATGACTTCTCCGCCACCATGACCATTTTTTGAGTTTCGGCTTCCTCGACAAGATATACATTTTGTTAAATGAAAAATAAATACCATGTTTTAATTTTCATTTATTTTTGTATTGAAAATGATTTTCATAATGTTTTTATTATTTAAATGTGTTGTATTGGTATCTTGTGATTGAAATGTGGAAATTTTATGTTTCCTTTATGCATGTTTTATGTGATACAATTATGTTATGGTTCTTGGGAATTGTTATGAAGATTGGTGGTTCCATGATAAACTATGGGCGGGTGAGCCCGATATAGATCTCCAGTGCATTGGGTAACGTGAAGGAGTTAAACGTTAAGGTTTCTCCGAAGAGATTTAGGGAATATAGAGTGATGGGTATTCCAAATGTAACCAAGAGGGTTACTCCCTACGTAAGAATGTTATGAATGCCTCAAGTTACCTTTATGACTTATGATTTATATTATTTATTCAATATTTGATTTTTATGTTAAAATTCATATGTTTTATGAGTAATGTATGATTTCATACACGGACTAATGATTTCTTTTCATAATTTTATATCCATTACCGAGCTTTTTATGCTCATCCCATGTTTTTTAAATGTTTTTCACAGGTCAAGGGAATGGTACATGATATGATGATAGTGTCAAGGATGTGTCAAGAAAGAATCCATGTTTTATTTTAAATATGATTCTGTCGATGGGAAAAATGAATACTATCTTTTATGTAACCACATTGAATAAATGTGGAATGTAATGCATGTTTTATGATCTAATTATCTAAAACTCTAAACATGAAAATATAATCAATGTGTAATCTGGTAATAACTCACGATTAAGTAATGTTTAAGGATGGGGCCTTATAGATAGTGCTCATTTATATGACCATATCCTCCACAATTTTACGGACATTCCAATCAAGGGAATCCATTTCCATAAATTAATCCTTAAAAATATATTACCCATGGGATGTTTTAATTTCTTTTTTAATCTCCTATAATGAAAATTATTCACCGAGTTTAGCTCCATTTATATATTTTTAAAATTCAGGCCAGGTGACTAATTTGTCTATACAAACTACACACCATTATTTATACCAATCCAAACTATCATCTCATAGATTTCATTGAATCTATTTTCTAGATTACTCTAAATATGGGGTCTTAGTCAACAGATAAATTTAATATCATTTCCTTTATAATCAATAGAAAATATTGAGGTGTATTAAAGAAGCCTTGTAATGTTCATATAATATTTTCCCCTTGAAGGACATTTTATTTTGATCAAGGAATTCCTTTTCCATTTTTAATATCATATAAAAGTGGAAATATTTATTGAAATATATTTCCCTATACTCTTCCCACTATATTAAAATGATATTTATTCATGGAATTGTGTTTTAATCAGTCTCCACCACTGATAAAATTCTCCGTCTAAGAGGTATAATGTTATGGTTAATTTATCTTCCATCGAATAATGGAGTATAGAAAATATTTTTCTATAGTGATTTTACGTTGTTCAATAATCAATGGGTAGGTTGATCCACTTAAATAAGGGGTTTCCATGCATTATGGCTCAATAGATATGTTTTCCCTTAGAGTTGAATCAGTCCCCTTGGCCTAATTTATGATATTGGTCATAACACAAGTCTTTCAATTACGATTCCATCAAATTTTCATCAGTGCATCATTTGTTGTACTCATCATTTATGTGGTTCTTCTAATTTCAAATTATTTATTAACAAATAATAAAATATTAGTGATAAATGTGTAAATGTTTAGAATCATGTAATTCTAATGTGATTTTATTTCATTAAACATCATAAATAAATATTTTAGTAATATAATCTCATAAAATTTACATGTCTACATATCATTCATAAATTTTCATAAAAAATTATATGATTAACCAAACATAACCCCCATGTTACTCAAACAATCAGTTCTGATAAGAACATAATAATGCACAAGTTACCATACACATCTATATCAAATTTTTATTTTCAGGTGTTTTCCCAATGTATATCTCCTCTAGAGCAACATAAACTTGTAGAATCCAAATATGGATGTATTTTTTTAAATAACATAAAAATTAAATTCCAAAATACCATGATTTTTTCATATATATATATATATATATATACTTTTCAATATGGTTTATCATAAAATTTTCAAGTCATAGTTTTCCCAAAAAACAATAATGTCCATGGATACCAAATATGTTGTCTAGAAATTTTATTTCATAACATTTATTGAATTTTACAAACAGATGATATTTTATAAATAAGGTACATAATACATGAAAACAAAAAAACCATCTAAATCCACATTAAAGACAACTTTATAAATTGTACATATGATACATTCACTACATCTCTTAAATAGGGGACATACATTTAATGAAAGGATTGAACATGATGCCCTGTAAAAGTGTAAACAAGGGATATAAAAATCTTATATTCAAAATACATGTTAATAAGAACATGAGTAATAAAAAAAGAATGAACTAGAGGAATGTATTTATAATAATAAAATAAATAATTACATGGATATATGGATACAACATTTAAATGATAAATTCATAATCATATCACCACAGGTTTTCACAAAGTTATCATAAATGAAAATTACAATGCATATTCATGAAGGTATCATAAAACAATTAATCTCTAGAGAGTAAATTGTTCAACGAATTCATTGATGATATATTAAGGTGAATCGTAAATATTTATTAATTATTAAGATCCAAAATTATCATAACAAAATTTCATTAATAACCCATGGGAAATATAGATCATGTTTCATATCCAAATCATGGTGTGAAAAAGTTCATTAAGACATGATCATTTTGTCATTTTATCCCCAGAAAAGATAATTCAGGATTCAAAAGTGTATAAACCTAAATTATATACACTATTCTCACCACTCGGTGAAAAAAACTGAATAGAAAAATGTTTTGGTATCCAAAATAAAATAAAAGAGAATTTTTTTGGGAGAAGCCATAAAATTTGAAAAATAAATTTGACATAATGACAAGTATAAAATATAGTCTTAGAAATGTGTAAATATAGATGGTATAATGTTAAAAATTTGACAAAAAATATTATTTTATTATTATTATGTTAATATGGGTAATCCAAGAGACTAATAATTATTATTATAAGAATTATACAAAAATGTTCTTTAATTGAAGAGAAAATATTGATAATTCCCTTACCTTGATGAGTTATTCCTAAAACATAAGGACTGAACATTAATAGTTTGGGGACCCCTTCTAGGACTTATTAAGAGGAAATCCCATGAAAAAATCCTGGAATATGTATTGGGAGTGAATAAAAATGGTGAAATTGGTGGGTATTTATAGAAAATTGGATTAATTAAATAATAATTTTCAAATATAGGTCATTGAATCTAGGTTATAGAAAATAAAAACAATTGAAATCCCATGATTTTTCCAATGGTTTTGGATATTTGAATCAAATTTTATGTTTTATTAATCCTCCATTGCCAATAATATTATATTATTACATCATTGGACATGGAAACGTAAAATATCCACAATATGATGCATTTAAAAATCATAATTTTATTTTGGATTATGGATAGACACTAATAATTAAGGTGATTGATTAAAATATTTAAAAATAAATACTTTTAACAAAAATAGATTATTTTTGGTTGTCGGTTGTGTTTCATTATTTATTAAATATTTATGAAATAAATATGATGTCATAAAATATACATAAAGTATAAAAATATATTTTTTACTATTCAAAAAAATAAAGTGCATTAGAAAATTATCATCAATTCACTTTATCCTGAATTTTCCATGCTGATTTGAAATCTGATATTTATATTTCCAAAATAATTACCTATATAAGATAATTTTAAATTTTAAATATAAAAATATGTATTTAATAAAAATAGATGTTTTTAGGAACAACCATAGTTTTGACACATATAAATAAATTCAAGGGAATTATAAATTTTTTACTATATATATATTTCTCATAGGGTTTAAAAAATTATGAAAAGAATATTACTTTGAATAATTGAGTTTATTATAACAAATTATATATTTTTTTTGAAAAATACTATTACGTTTTGTTTTATTCTGTACCAGAATTTTACAAATTTTACTCAATTTACAATATATTTTATTCCAAAAAAACTATTCTAATAAGGAAATAATGATATTAAAATTTTGGTTAAAAAATATAATTTAAATTACATGTAACTATGTAAGGGACATGTTACCCCTTATTACACCCATATACACCCAAAAGGTAATGTTTGTGACATTTTAAGTTTCATGGGCTGTCTCGGGTAACATCTACTGAGTGGTAATCTTCAATAATATGAAATTATATAGTATGAGATTTTCTTCAAGATTCACATTTGAAGCTAAACATGGGTTTGGTTATGGTAAATTCCTAGTGATGATACCTCCCTCCAAAATTTTGACAAATGGTCATCAAATATCCTTATTATAATGGTTGATCCCATTGAATCTCTTTTCGATAACAATTATTATTATTCATTACAGCTTATAAACACTAACTATAAAGGTTATATTAAATATAAATGGAATTGTTTAAAACATTAATATAGTTGTTGAATTCAAATGTCCACATTTTCATACAAACCCTAATAACACAACTTCATTATTTTACACAAAATTCAATACAATTTTTCATAAAGAATAATTTATTTTCATAAGATGATTAGTGGTTTAATAATATTCTGTGTTGTCTCAATATTTTTATCTATGGGAGTGTCAATTCTAGTAGACTGGCCCGATCCTTGTTTTTCTATTCAATTTTTTCTATTTTATAATTTAGATGTCATTATAATATTTATCATCTTAATGTGCTTCATAGAAGGGTAATGTAATGATTATTATTAATGTAATAATAAAATTTTTGTTTCACATTATTTTTTATGTCTATGATAATTTATAATATGTAAAAAAATTAACCAGGAAAAAAATTTCATTTTAAAAGTATGGTTTGTCACATTATATAAGAAGCCTAATAGGGTAAATAGGTTATCATCTAAAACCAACAATGTAATATTAATCGGGTTGAAATTCATAATCTACTTGGTTTTCATTTCAAATGTATTTTGTTATGCCACCTTTATATTATATATGATAATTCTATTCTACAATGGCTCATAATTATTGTCTCATGTTTATTGTCTCATGTTTCTACACTCCTATGAGATGGATTATGATTGATTAGTTGAGACTATAAGAAAAAACATTATGTAATTAGAATAACTATTATATATAAATATGATTTTTATTATGATATTTCCCCCATGGCCATGATCTCTAATATATGTATGATCTATCCATAGTGAATTTTTTTTAGTTTTTCCTTTACTGGGTTTTTTGGGTAACCCAATTATAATGTTTCCATTCTCCACATTATAAATATCACTAAAATATATGTGATTTCTATATGGGATTCATGTGTTTCTCAATTATAATGATATGTTTGTAAGTGTCATAAAGTAATATGAGTATGTTTATGATCCTCAATGACATAAAACCTTTCATTATTTTGATAGTGTGGTTATTTATGGAATATAATATTTAACTTCTGAAATGATGTAAAAATTAGTTAGGTTCATTTCTCATTGTGTCAAAGTAAGATTATAATGAACATTATTAGAACCTGATCTAGTAGTATGAGTATATGGTGCCTTCAAAAGTTCATATTATCTATTGATTTTAGATACATGAATAATATTTTTAAAATAATAACTCATTTTGCCTATGCTAATGAAAATTTTACTCAATATCAAACCATTAAGATTTCAATAGTCTTTCTTACTATTTGTTGACTAGTAAGGAAGACCATAAATATTTCCTTAAAAACTAATAATTTAGTGTTGGAAAATTAAAATGAGTTACTAAAATGTGAATTATTACACATATTCATTGTATAACATAAACAAATTACTATACATCTTTGATGTAAATTGAAGAATTAAATAAAGTAAAAAATTTCGAATAAAGAACTTATATTATAGTTTAAATTTAAAGTATGTTTATAAATTCTATAACTATTCAATAAGGGATTTAAATATATAATATTTAAATTTAATAATTTAAATTAATTCATATAGATCAATAATATACAATTTTTATTTAAAGTGTCATATGATTTTACGTCTTTGTAAAAAGTTCCTATAATGAAAACTAGAAAATTCAATTCTTAAAATGTGAATGGTTTCCAATTTATAGAAATTGATTATGATAATGGATTAACAACACAAAATATTATTATATTATACATCCTCAAACATTGAAATTACATAAAAATGTGAATGGTATCAAATAATATTTGGGTATCAAAATGTATTCTATATAATGTAATTATGTGAATTTTCACACGTAATGTATATTTTTTATCATCAGGAGTATGATCTATACATCTTTAAATCAAAATTAAAATGTTATATTTTGTGGAATATATAGGGAATGGATCGTAAATTTTCTTTATTCATATGAAACAAAGAATAATTTATGATATGAGTGATGAAGTGGATTTTTAACTTGTGGAAATTGATTACATCAAAAACTAGAAAATGACAAGTTATTCTATAATGATATTCAGAATATTGATCGTTGAAGGGATAATTTTGTAAAATAAGTATTATAGTGAAAGCCAATAAGATGGATGTTTATGGAGAAAATCATTGTATGAGTAGTCATCAACTATCTTGTCAATTACTAGTGTAAAATATTATTTATTTTCAGCATAATGTATCTATAACATGTTTAATTTTTTATCATTATGTGTTTAATTGTGGTAATTTTAAATTTTACAATTGTTTTATGATATATTTTCTACAATTTATGTTACATGTTTTTATTGTAAGAGTTCTAATGAAAAAATACCCTATTGTGAACATTCAAATAATGAAAAATTATCTACTCACCATATAAAAGTCATCCAATTTGTCAACTGATATCTCATATACAATATATGTCTTTCCCTCTCTCCCCCACTTGATCTAATTTGAAATTGCATATGTATAATTATTGATTGTATTAGATGTAATAAATAAAGATACATATACTTAATCAGATTGTGGTGGTAAGATTTCATGTTGTGGATGTAAGGTTAATGAATTGACTGATTATGTTACAACATTAGTTAAATTTTAATGAATATGAAAAATATCCTTATAGGATGGTTACATAAAACATTAGGATTAATTTTAAAATTAATAGTGGATTCATATTTTAGTGAATTTGAAAAATACATGGTAAAATATTGGGATATTCATTCCCTAAAATGTCATACTTGTTTCTATATGATTGACTCAATTAAAATTTCATTATTTATGGGAGTTTTTTGAATATTTTTTTAGTATTTTTTAAAAATATTTTAACATTACTGATTGATTCATTTAGCTGTCTTATTTCCACTAAACACTTACAGGTGATTTCATTGAGTTGTATCTATCGTCTTTATTGAGTATATTAGGTTTATGTTAATTTATAATATGTTTTTCAGTGTTATTTTTTGTCTTATTTGAAATAAAATAGATCCTTAAAATTAGTGTCTAAATATTTTATATTATATAAATTATTGTTCAACTGAATAATTTTGATTTATTTGTTTGCTAAATTGTTTTAATAAAATATATTTTATGATAGAGAAATTGATTTTTTAAAAAAAAATTTAAATCTTCTTCTGGTTTTATTAGTATAATAATGCACGAATATAAATTTTGGTTTTTTTATCCTTGAAATGAAACATGGAAAAATTTGATCAAAAATTGGAATTTTTTATTTTTTTTCATTTTATTGTGTAGTTCTATTTGTGGCTGGAAGGGCTAAAATATGGGATCAGGATGTTACAGTATAATTTGTGGTTTAATATAATGGATTTAAAATAGGAATAATGATATAAACAATTCATATTAAATGTAATTGAAATGGGATTTGTTTGAAATAATAGCCCTACTTGGTTATATTTTATAATTTTGATTATGATGTGTTGGTTTCATTTTATAAAAAATTTTATGGGTAAAATTTATTAAGGATATAAAAACTTATTAGTACATCTTTGATTCATAAGCATATCTTGATATTTTTTATCATATTTGAATGGAATTGGTTAATTTGAATTAAAATTCAGTTTATTTGGATATTTCATTATTTAATGAATTTTTTAGATTTTAAAAATGTTTTCAAAATTAAAAATTTTGTACACTTATATGTACATTAATATTAAGGGATTTTTAGTTTGTTCATTATTTATGAAAAATAATTTTTTTCAATGACATGATTCTTGATCGGTAGAGATTTGATATGTATTTTGATATTCTATTAATATGGATATTATTATTTCAAATATTCAATATCTTGTTAAAAATAGTTAATTTTTAGGATACATTGTTGTTTTTCAATTATTTTAATACCTTATATTAGATATATAGATATGTTGCTGTATTTTTTTATTTTTTAAACTGATATAAATTCATTGTCTACTAGTGTTGTTATATGTGGTTTAAACCATTGAAAAATAATTATCATTACTTGGTGATAGTTTAATATGTGGAATGATGTTAGTGAGAGTGGAAAGATAAAAAACTGAATGATATGTAAAAAATAGTTCTTAATATCTTTTTTTTATGTTATATAATACATTCATTTATTTTGAAAACCCCAATGATATATCCCCCAATTGATTATTTTATATTATTTTATATTAACCATGAATAAATAAAATCCCTGTTATTTAAGCCATAGATAACAAACAACCATAGTGTCACTTTTTATTATAAAAATCTATGAAACTAAGATCATATGATAAGAATTCTTTGAACCTTGACATAGAGAAAACAATTTTGTTTCTTTTTACCAACATGTGGATATACTATCTTCTTAGTGAGTGATTTTTTGCCTTTATAGTTCTCAATATACCTGGGTATATCACAACCTAAAGAGATATTAGACTATTATATTAGATATTTCAAGACATTCTATATAAATATAAATTTTATTATAGTAAACACTCTATAAATGTTACATTTTGTGGCTAATTCCCAAAGAAGTGAGTTTCATTATTAGCTAAAGATTAAGGTATCAATGTATTTAGCCTTCTTGTAGTTTTTTTGGTGGAAGAGGGATATATATACTATATTTTATTACCGGTGGTGTCCTTACCACTCCTTTAATATATAAGATAGGCCATGTTGAGTGATATGGATTTTGAGGTTCTTGATAACAAATATACTCAGGTTATACACCAATAAAATCTTTGACGAAGGGTAATATACCATCCACATATTGGGTTATAAAATGGTTATTGGTGTACTATTTGGTTTGGTATTATTATATTTTATCATTTACTCATTTGTACCTAGGTGTGCTGACGAAATATCAAACATATATGTTCCAAATGGATTGGAATGTGTTAGACCATGGATATGTTCTTATTATGATTTACTACCATTCATTAGATAAATTTTCATGATAAGGTATTTATGGTTAGATATACTATAACAAATTCCTTGAGTTTCAGTGGTATGGTATATTTATGGATTTTGGGAATAGAATTCATGGTTTGGTGATGTATCATAGCATGTTTTGGGTGATCATCAACCAGCTGACCAAGTTGAAAAAATTTCAGCCCAGAATGATGAAGTTTTTAGTATGGTTTTGAGATGAATATATATTGAATTATTTATGTGGTTTCATTAAGTACCTTGAATATTATATCTGACCATAATTCATAGTTCATGTATAGTATTTGTAAGACCATTCAGGAGGAGTTTGTTACCTATATGTGTCTGAATATAACTTTCCACACATGAAAAGATGGAAAGAAATAGAGGACCATCTAGGTTTTCATTTTTGATGGACCACCTTCATCAAGATGAGGGAAGGGATGGAAAATTATTGTTAATTTCTTTATTCACAGTGAAAAAAGTGATAATGAACCCCATGATTCCCGTATCCAGTAGGCCCCATGGTGGAGACCATGAATAAGTGTATACAATTCTCCCAAAATGGGATGCAAAAACATTTTTATAGGAACCATGATCAGGAGATAATATGTACCAAATTCAAAACAACTCATTTATATATATATATAGAAGAAAAATCATTCCCACGAGAATGATTAAAGTAGAACTGCTTGAAATACAATAAAGGGCTCATATGTAAATACCAAATGAACATAGCTAAATAGAAACTTAACAACTATCTCAATTCTATATATTGTAATTTCCATCCTAGTCTATGCAATCTCCTTGAAAACCTGAAAATAGTTTATATATGTAGGATGAGAAAAAAAATACACTCAACAGGTAAAACCCAAAGTCACTCATTCCCATGTGGGAGAATCATAATAATTCCCCAATTAGAAAATAGTAGAAACCAACTTTACTTATCAATGAATTCTGACAACCCAGCCTCACTAAGGAAAACCCACCAAGTAACATTTATCTGGTAATGTTATGTAATAAACACATAGATATTTTTGTACCTCTCACCACTTCCCAAGGATTATCTACTCATCCCATATGAAGAATATATGGATGCTTCCATGCTCTTCCACAATCATCATGGGTACAACCTACCTACACATATATAGTTCACATACTACATTATTCAGACAAACACCTAGTCCACAACCACATCTTATCCCACCTACACACACATAGGAACTAGAACCATGAATTATTCCCAAAGAAAGCTGATAAGGAATAACATATGTCATCCCAATGACTGAAGTGATGTACACCTCGCATGTAGACACTTGGTCCCCACCACCACATCATAATTATTTTGAACAGTCTATGGATACCAATGACAATTAGTGGGAACATAGAAGAGCCAATAACCATCCATTCAACCTCCCACAACATGTTAGGGAAAGAAACACTCTGATATAACAATAGGGGTGTTCAGAACATTGTTCTCAAAAATAGTGGGGTGAATATAGAAATAAAAAAGAACTACATGTATATAGATAGCTACCGAAAACTATGAAAAATCGATGGTTTTTCAAAACAATCAACCAGCCCACACAGAAGATTTCTTATTTTCATATCTTATTCATAACCACATAGCCAGCCATGTATATAATTTTTAACCCCATCCAATTCATTCAACCAATTACCACTAATTATTTAACAATTTATTTAATTATTTATTCAATATATACTTCAGAAACATGTAATACATCTCCCCATAGGTAACTTAATAACCCACAAACACATCACAAAAGTATCCTGATATCCGTGTGAAAGCCCCATAGAATGTAACACCATCTTATATCAAAATTTTCCCCCAAACTATCCTTAGTAGACCCATTTACTAAAATTCCCACATCCGGAATAAAATTCAACTAGATTTCAGTCCTACTACAATTGTAAACCACACCATACAACTATAAAATAACCCGGATATAGACCCACTATTCAAAAAATATCTTCCATTCCACAATCATTCAATCTGTCAACATGAAATTCAATCACACCCCTAGTACCACCTCATACACACAACCATACTACCATCCATAGAACGACATGACTATCCAAAAAACACAAGGTCATATATAACAATAAACAACACACATCCACACCAATATAAATATGTATTCATATTTATCAACCCTCATTCATTAATTACACATTAATTATTCAGGGATGATCTGATAACACATTCAATCCTGTGGAATCCATTCATTTAACTTAGTATATGTGATTACCCAGGTTTTTGATTTTATTGAAGTGATTCGCAAGTCATAAATGTGTGAAAATAAGGACCACCAATGGCCATGATTTTTCGTTGTACAAAACTATACAATTCACAATACAAAACTAAGAAAATAGTTAAAACAATCAATCATAATTTTAACTGGATCCAATTGAATTCATAATAAGACACCAATATTCCCACCCTACATGATACAAAAATGAATGATAGATGAATGAATCATTAAATCAAATAATGTATGTTCAATTTCTCTGCCAAACACCAAAAACATGGGGTCACGCAAGGTGTAGGTGAACCCAATGGAATCTAAATCCAATGTACAAAACACAAAACATGACTCCACATAGAATAAATGTTCTTGGTCAACCCTGATAAAAAATGGAATCACATAGGGAAAAATGTATCTTGGTTTAGAAGATCCAAATCCCATCCCGAAGGACCGATCAGTTTAGCAGTCATGGGAAATAGATTACATACATGAATGTTACATTATAGTTAATAACATACAAAACAACATAACTAATCCTTTATAAACACCATTATTCCACTTTCTTAACCCTACATATCAATCAAAATACACTTCTTGGAATCCTGGAAAAAAATGAAAGGGATTATCTGAATGCTCTATAAGGGTAATAAATACAGAGGAAACTTTCGAGAATAAGAATAAACATTTATGGAAATATATAAAACTAAAAAAAACCATTTAAACATGAAATTTAGAATAATATGGCAAAAATAAAATGAAATAATTCCATTTACATATTCACAATTATATTATACTAATCAAATAATCACATTATATATCAATAACCACTTTCAGAATGATGAAATGCATAATTCCAGACTATCATAACCACATATCTATGACCTCGTGCCAAAACAACAAATAAGATTTTGTCAAGGCCTCATGCCAAGATACTAGTTTGTCTCATGAGACCTACCGATGCATCGAGGAGCTATAGATGGCTCCCCCACCACTTACTAAGTCCAATGCATTCCTCATATGAAAAGATCTAAACATAACATAAA
Source organism: Viscum album (assembly GCA_963277665.1). Taxonomy (NCBI): domain Eukaryota; kingdom Viridiplantae; phylum Streptophyta; class Magnoliopsida; order Santalales; family Viscaceae; genus Viscum; species Viscum album. Next base: position 473,868,275 of record OY728132.1, read on the forward strand.
CATTCGTATTAAAACTAGCATATGAAATGTCAATACTTTACCCATAAACCATGAATGGTATAAAAATAACACATCCACAGTCAAACATATCACAAAACCTTAAACACAATATTTAATATTTGTATCATGATAAATCAATTTCTAAACCAGTTAAAAATCCATTATTGGATTCTGGCATTGATGAAAATGATTTGTAAAACTCTTTGAGAGAAGTATCCCTTTTTCATGAACACATTTAAAAGACACACAATCTGGAAATGAAGTCAATTAAATACATTTCTGAATCAAAGTGTCCCATACCACTTTTAAACTTATCAATGGAATTAACATTTTAAAAACATTCATGTCCATATAAATAATTATATAAAATCATTTTGAAAACATGGACATTAATTAAAAATATTTTGAACGATAAATCTTTAAAACATTTAAAATTATGATCTTGATATAGAGTACCTTTCAAAACTCCTTAAATTATTAATTTTGAAATCATTTTTATTAAAAATCTAAATGGATGATAAAAATTTCCCAGTAAATATTTACAAATAAACAATCTCGGATAACAATGAGATTGATGAATTAACCCTTACCAATTTGGTAACTAATGAAACAAACACCCCATGAAATTGGTATCATATATTAAATATTTAAATATGCATAAATTAAAGCTTATTACAAAAATAATACAATTATGGGAGTACATACACCACATAAAATGTAATAATGGCAATATGGCATGAATCTCACATGAATAAGGAGTGAGATGAAAAATCCTTACCTTGAACTTTCCTTTAGTCAAGGGTAAATTTATCCTCATGAACGAAGACTATAGTATGCTATTAAATTATAACAGAACCATATTAGTATTTATGATATCATACATTATTCATTTATTACTTTATAATACCCATTTAACAATAATTTCCATGTTATATTAATATTTTGGGTAATAATCGCTTTCTTTATCATATGTGTTTTAACAGGTTACCCTTGATTGTATCACTTAGATCATGATTTAAATACTTCTAGAATATAAAACATGATTTATATATCATATATATTTAGAATATAAAAATTAATAATAGGCGTATATATGAAATGGAAAACACAATTTATGGAGACGGTAGTCCGTACATACGCATAAATGTTTTTTCTGTTTTCATATAGTATTAAACAGAAGTAAGTGAATAAGATATATGTGTGTACATAAATAATTATATATATAAATATATATATCTCCATTATCATTATTGAATAATATATTACATACTTATTAGTAATATATATTTTTATAATTGTGGATGAATGGTGAACTTGGAAATGAATTTCATCGCGTCGTGGAGACAGAAATCCGTACGTACGCACAAGAAAATATTTCTTTTTTCTAATATTAATATAATATATAATTGGATGGTATATAATATATAAAGAATCCTTATCATGTTATATTTATTATTTACATCAAATAAACATCATTATTATACCCATCCAAATAATAATGTATTGAATAACAATTACACCACGATGTGGAGATAGTAAGCCGTACGTACACACCTATGGTGACATGTCAATCAAAGGGTGGATAGAATAATGAATATGGTTGTACCATAAATATAATATCATCCCATTATATATAATATACTGGATTTTTTATTTTATAATGGATGAAAGAAAGAAAAAGGTAGAGGAAGAATAAAGGAACATGAAAGATGGTGGTGAAATCATTACCACTTCTTCGGGTTCTTCCTTTTGATTTCATACAAAGGACTCATTATGTTGCCTTTTTGATCAAAATAAGGCCTCTTGGATGAATTTAGGGATGTTTACAGAATATTTGGGTAGGTTTTGGCTGATCTAAAATTCTTTTAATGTGAGACGAATTGGATAGAAGTGGTTTTCTTTTATAAGGGGGAGGAAGGGATCTTTAGGAAAAACTTAATGTACTAATTTATAATAAATTAAATTTGGTTTATAATGGCACCATAGTAGATAATTAAAATTATGAGGTGAGTATGGGTCGAAATAATTTCAACCAATAGATTTTAGAAAGTTTTGTGTCATTATATTTACCTGATCATTTAGTTTTAGCACTTAGTTAATTAGTTTGACATTTACCATGTCACTTTATTTTTTTATATTATATAGTTAATAATAATACTATATACATCCAAGAGACCCCCCAAGTGGTACATTAATGATAGAAATATCATTATATAAGTATTTTTGGCAGAATCATAGATTTTTAGGAATATAATATAAATTAGTAATATAATAATTTTAAAAACACATTTATATCAATTTTGACACTATTCAATAATTGATTTTTGTTAAATTCATAACATAATTATTAATTCAAAAAAATCATTTAATAAATACTAACATGTCATATTAACCAATAATATTCGTGGATGTCATCAAAACTATAAAATTATACTTATTTTAACATTTATAATACCAATTATATGATTCGTTCATTAATTAGGAAAATAATGCATCAATATTGTGTCATAAATATATTTAATTATTCAATGTCTAAACATTATATATAAACTTCCATGATGTTTTATATCTTTTTAGATTTCTAATTAATATTTATAATCAAATTTATCTTACTAAAAACCCTATATTAAAAATGTTTTAGTTATTAAACATCGATTTTAACTCTTTTAACTCTTCTTTGAATTAAATAATAATAAATGACTTAATCTAATCCAAGTGGACATAAATGATAATAGTTTTTTCCTAAGGTTGTTTTTGGTCGAGATAAACTTGTCCAATTGAATTAGTACATGTGTGAGGGTAATATTAATATCATTTTTACCCTAAATTACCCTATTTACTTTTAACCGTGGTAAATAAAACTAAAAAGTTATTATTCATAAAAAATTATTTTCATCTTATTAAACCACATTTTACTCTTTTAAATTAACCATGCTCTCAAATTATAGTAATTCAGCTCACAGAAAGGGGTAAAATTACGTTTTATGTGAATTTGCAAAAGCTCCTATTAGGTGGGTAAAAGACTGTGAAAATTTCAATAATATATATATATATAATTATTATAAATCAACTCTAGTGAATTACATTGAACATATATATGTATTATGTATCTATTTTGACATTAAATAATTTAATTAAAATACCTAATTATTTAAATAAAAATTCAGTTTTAAACTTTAACTCAGTGTTTTTCACTATTAATCAAAAATTTAATGTTTTCAGCAAAATACAAAAAATAAACCCTAAGATAATTTTGATATTCCAAATTCAATAATTAAGTCTACTTTACCAAATTCAAAACACAAAAGTTTAATTTATTAATTTATAATTAATTCCTGCTATCAATACTGAAAGCATGTTCTTAAGAGACAATAACTATTAAATGATTGACACTTGTTTATTTCCTGTTTAAATGTGAAATTATGTCCAATGACAAAGATTGGATAAAATTGTAAAAATATATTCTAAATAAAATTTAAAACCACATATATTCATAATTTATCACTATTAAATATTTCGATTAAAAAAGTGGGTATCAATTAAAATTTAGTAATTTTCACTATTCATGAAAATATGAAAGAAATCAAAAAAGTACCAAAAATTTAACCTAAGCTCATTTCGTTATTCCAAATCCAAAAATGAAGACCATTTTGAATGATAAAATGTATAAAAATTAAAAAAATCGGTATTACTATTCATAACGGCAATTTTGATTGTTTGGGGTGTGTGTTATAACTCGAAGTTGCGTCCAACACACAATAATATATTATTCAAAGAGAAGCGTACCAAGGAATAATGGTGTGAAAAATTCTCCCCTCCATTAATAAATTTAATCCTCACAATTTATGATAGGTATTGGAAAATTGGGGTTGACATTTCAAAATATCTTAGTTGAAATCCCATATCGAAAAATTGATCAATGAGGCCTCAATTTAAAATAAAGAGTGGAAAGTATGAAGTTTACCGATAATAACACATAATAGGGTTCCATGTTGGAAAATATGGAAATGGAATAAAATATGACCATCTATATCTAATGGAGAGTGGTAGATAACGTGACTATGAAAAGGGTAATAATCCCAAAGCCATATATTTTTGACGATCTCAGGTACCATCTAGGACAACATATTTGTTATAAGTTCCTTTTCTTAATGTTGAGGAATTTATTTATGAGATTGGATAAGATCATAAAAGATTTGGTTACTTTATAATTAGAGTTTTATCCATTAATAAATATCTACAAAAAAATCATCTTTCACTAAAAACATAATACAACTCAAAAATACTCTATTTATCCTAATCGTATAGGTTCCAAATATAATGAATGTATAATTCACATATCAGACCCATTAAAAAAAGAAACTACATTATAAAAACTAGGGACGTCACGTAGTCCAGTGGTAGGCGATAAATACCAATAGCACTATGGTTGTGGGTTCGATTTCCACAGCTTTGTCTGACGCGACTGGTTGTCACACGGTCTGTGTGTTGTCATTTTATAGAAATCCAAAAAATAACCATTAAAACATAATCCATTCCAACCTTTATACTTATCTAAAATACTACCATCCAAACTCATAGTCCAAAATTAATCAGGAAGTTAAACACAATGATAAACTTTTTTTCAATGTAATAACATGTGAACACCTTCATTGTGTATTATTTTAAAACATGGTAACAACTTGAATTACCATAAAACATTATTGATTACATTCATGATCCCTTATTCCTTATGTAATACTGGATATACTCCTTCTATACAAAAATGTTGTAAACTCTAACAATGATGGAATATAAAAATCATTAATCTATTTAAGGTAGTCAAGAATATCCAATATAATTTATCCCAATCAATCATGTATTATTCCAAAATCACTACCTCTATATCAGAACCATATTATGGTTTATCTTTGTCTCAACCATATATTTTTCCAAAAATTTAACCTACTATTGAGACACTTTTCATTGTTCCCAAAAGTCTCATGTCCTTAATGAAATAGTACTATAGTAATATACTTATATACTTCATATTTATTATAACTAGTACATTTTTGATACAACACTCAAATGAAATAATTCTATAATAACAACATATGAAATATAATAATTCCTCCTCATCTGTTGTAGTATTGTAACTTGATTATTATCCTATAGCATCATTTGAGGCATACTCTGATGATTTGGACATTGGTTCGCGTAGTGTCCCAACTCCTTGCTGATGAATCATTATACATTTGAAAACTTCTTCTTACGCTTGTAGTCACGTACATGGTGTCATTTTTCTCCACAGTTATAAAAAACTTCCATTTCTTTTAGGAAAGTTCCATGGTTTTTTTCCCACAGTTGTCACATATAGGAAAATTCTTCTTTTCCCTCTTCCCTTTATCCATCTTTCTCTTTTCCATCATTTTCTTCTCTTGCTTCCCATCAAATCCATATGACTCAGATAATTCTTTACATATCATATAAACACATGATACTATTTCTTCATATGTTGAGAATAAATGGGATACTATTTCCCTTCTAAATGTTGGCTTAATACCGTGAAATATATGATCCTTCTTGATCTTTGGATCACACATATTGTCGGAGTTCTCATTACATCAACTGAGCACCATTTCTAAACAATGGCATATAGTAGATTAGTTTATGAATAGAAATACCTAATCCCAAACTTATAAAACACTTAACATAAATTAAACAGTTTATGGATATAATCCATAATCATAAAAATGTATTCGTTGAGAAATTATATACTCATAAACCCTTCATAGTAGTTTGTAATGAAAAAATAATTATCCTAATCATATCCCCCATGAGTGTCATAACCAAGAGTACAGTGAGGCTCGTTGTCGTGCACCAGTTCCCGTTCGAGTCTAGCACAAAGCGGTGTTTTCGAGATTTACCCCTAGGTACATGTGTGCTAGAGCCGCCTCTACCTTGTCATATCCAGATAGGGATATATTGCTCAGAAAACTCAAATACATTATGAAAATTCTAGGGAATTATTCAATACTAATACTCAATGTCTATCTTAGGTCTATGTTCACTAATTTTTTTATCTAAATCTAGTTTCCAAGGTTATTGATAAACTTCTTCTAATTACAACTATAACTCCCCGACCCCAGTTAACTAGAGTCGATGCATTATTTTAAAACATTTGCATCATGAAAAGGAATCATGTCCCAAAGGAAAGATCTGTTTAGCAGTCTTGGAAAATATATTACATGCATGAATGTTACATTACACTTTATAGCATAGAAAACAATATAAATAATCCTTTATGAACACTATCATTTCCCGAGCTTAACCCTTCATATTAATCACAATACACTTCTTTGAATCCTAGAAAAATAATACATAGAAAGGGCTGAGCTCAAATGCTCTGTAAGGGTAAGCAATATAGCCGAAACTATTAAAAATAAGCATAAAAATTTAAGGGAATGTATAAAACTAAAACAAAAGCCTTCTAAACATTAACTTCAACGTAATATGGCTGAAATAAAATGAAATAATTCCATCCAATTATTCATTTGAATATTCTAATAATCAAATAATCACATGAAATATCAATCACCAATTTCATAATGATGGAATGCATATGCCATTCTGTCATAACCACATAGACAAGGCCTCGTGCCAAGACTACAAATAAGATTTTGTCAAGGTATCATGACAAGACACTAGTTTGTCTCATGAGACCTACTGATGCATTGAGGATATATAGTAGGCTCCACCCTTCACTTACTGTGTCCAATGCATTCGTCATATTAAATGGTATAATCATAAATTAAATATTCGTATTAAAACTAGCACTCTAAATGTCTATACATTACCCATAAATGATGAATGGTATAATATTAACATATCCATAGTCAAACATATCATAAAACCATCAACACAATATGGATGATTTGTATCATGATAAGTCATCTCCTAAACACATTTAAAATCCATGAAATTATTTTGACGTTGATGACAATGATTTGTAAAACTCCTTGAGAGAAATAACCCTTTTTCATGAAAACATATAAAAGCCACACAATTTAGAAAATAAGTCATTTAAATTCATTTTTGAATCAATGTGTCCCATGCCACATTGAAACTTTTGAATGGAATTAACATTTTAAAAACATTCATGTCCATATAAATAAATCCATAATTTCAATTTTGAAAACATTGACATTAATTAAAAAGAATTAGAAAGATAACTCATTAAAAGAATTAAAATTATGATCGTGATAAGGAGTACCTTTTAGAAATCCTAAAAATATTCATTTTGAAATAATTTTGATGAAAAATGGAAATGGATGATACGAATTTTCCAGTAAATAATTACACATTAACAACCTCTGATAATAATGAGATTGATGATTTAACCCTTTACAATTTGGTAACATACGAAACAAACACCCCATGAAAGAGGTATCATACAACGAATATGTAAATACATATAAATTAATGTGTACTACACAAAGTGTACAATTATGGGTAGAACATACACCACACAAAATGTAATAGTGGAAATATTGCATGAATCTCATGGGAATAAGGAGTGAGATGAAAACCCCTTACCTTGTACTTTCCTTTAGTAGAGGGTACGTTTAGCCTCCTGTACGAATAATATAGTATCTTATTAAATTATACCAGAACAATATTAATATTTAGGATATCATAAATTATTCATTTATCACTTTATACCACCCATTTAATAATTTTGTCCATGTTATATTAATATTTCGGGTAATAATTGTTTTCATTGTCGTATGTGTTTTAACTTGTTTCCCTTGATTATATCACATAGATCATGATTTAAATACTTCCAGAATTAAAAACATGATTTATTTAACATATATATTCAGAATATATAAATTTATAATAGACGCATATATGAAATGGAAAACACCGTTTATGGATATGGTAGTCCGTACGTACGCATAAACGTTGTTTCCGTTTTCATATATTATTAAACAGAAGTATGTGAATAATATATATGTTAGTACATAAATACTTATATATATTAATATATATATCTTCAGTATAATTATTATGTCATATATTACATACTTATTAGTAATATATATTTTTATAATCGTCGATGAATGGTGAAATTGGAAATGATTCTCATCGCGTCATGGACACGATAATCCGTACGTATGGGAAAGAAAAAATATCATTTTTTGATATTAATATAATATATAATTGGATGTTATATAATATATACATAATAATTATCATGTTATATTTATTATTTACATCAAATACACATCTTTATTATACCCATCCAAATAATAATGTATTGAATAACAATTACACCACGACGTGGAGACGGTAAGACGTACTTACACAAGTATGGTGACATGTCATTCAATGGGTGGAGAGAATAATGAATTTGGTTGTACCATAATTATAACAAAATAAAATTATATAGAATATTTTATAGTTATGGTTTTATAATGTAAACAAAAATGAAAAATGATGTGGGAGAAGAAAGGAACTTGAAAGAGGGTGGTGATATCATTACCTCTTCATCAGGTTCATCCATTTAATTTGATCAAAAGGGATCCATAGGTTTTCTTTATGATCATAATAAGGCGTCTAGGATGAATTTAAGGAATTTGAGAAAATCTTTTGGCAGGGTTTGGCCGAACAAAAAGTCTTTAAAGGTGTGAAGATTTGGTTAGAAGCGGTGTCCTTTTATAAGGGGGAGGAGGGGTTTTTTAGGAACAACATAATGTAATAATTTATAATAAATTCATATTCAGTTTCTAATGGCTAAAAAATAGATTATTCAAATTATATAGTGGGTATGTGAAGAAATCAATTCAATCAATATATTTTAGATAGGTTGGGTCATTATATTAACCTTATCTTTCAGTTTTTACTCTTAGTTAATTAGTTTGACATTTACCATGTCACTTTGTATTTTTATATTATATTGTTAATAAACATACTATATACATACAAGCGACCCCAAAGTGGTCCATTAATGATACATCTATTATGATATAAGTATTTTGGCTGAATATTAGATTTTTTAGAATTTAATATCAATTAATAGTATATTATTTGTTTTAAAAACTCATTTATTTCAATTTTGACACTATTCAATAATTTATAATTGTTCAAGTCATAAAATCAATATTAATTAGAACAAAATTCATTTAATAATTCATAACATGTCATATTAACCAATAAAATTCATGGATGTCATCAAAAACTTTTAAATTATATTTATTTTAACATTAATAAGACCAATTATTTGATTCATTTATTAGTAAGTAAAATATTGCATCGTTATTGTGTCATTAATATATTTAATTATTCAATGACTAAAAATTATAAATAAAATACCATGAGGTAGGAAATCTTTTTATATTTATAATGAATTTTTATAATCTAATTTATCTTATGCAAAACCCTATATTAAAAATGTTTTACTTATTAAACGTTTGTTTTAACTCTTTTAACTCCTCTTTGAATTAAATAATAATAAATGTCCTAATCTAATCTAAGTGGTCCTAAATGATAAAATTTTATTCCTAAGGTTTTATTTGGTCGTGATAAATTTTTCCAATAGAATTATAACATGTGTGAGGGTAATATTAATATCATTTTTACCCATAATTACCCTATTTACTTTTAACCGTCGTAAATAAAAGTAAAAATTTACTATTCACCAAAAATTATTTTCATCTCATTGAACCAAAATTTACGCCTTTTTATTAACCGTGTCTCTCGGATTTTTTAAATTCAGCTCACAAAAGCAGTAAAATTATTTTTTATTTGATTTTCCAAAAGCTTCTAGGAGGTGGGTAAAAGATGGTGAAAAAAGTTCAATAAAATTTTTATTTATCTAAAATTATTATAAACCGACTCCAATGAGTTATATTGAACATATATAGGTATTATGTATCTAGTTTTACATTAAATAATTTAAATTAAATAAATAATTATTTTAAAAAAAAATTCGGTTTTAAACTATAACTCAGTGTTTTCACTATTCATCAAAAATTAAATGTTTTCAGAAAAATAAAAAAAAATTACCTTAATCTAATTTTGATAATCCTAATTCAATAATGAAGTCTATTAACATGTTCAAAACAAAGACGTTTCATTTATTAATTTAAATTTAATTCTCGTTTTCAAAACAAAAAGCTTGTTCTTAAGAAACAATAACTGTCAAAAGATTGACACTTGTTTATGTCCAGTTTAAATGTGAAATTATATCCAATAACCACCATTGGATTAAATTTTAAAAATATATTCTAAATATAATTTAAAACCACTCAAATTCTTAATTTATCACTATTACTTATTTAAAAAAATTGTTTTTATTTAAAATTTTGTAATTTTCATTATTCATCAAAATATGAAAGTTATCAGAAAACTTCCAAAACATCACCCTAAGCTAATATAGATATTCCTAATCCAAAAATAAAGTCCTTTATGAAAGATAAAATGTATAAAATTTTAAAAAGTGGCAATTACTATTCATGAAGGCTAGTTGGATAGGTTGTGGTGTGTGTTAGAACTCGATGTTGCGTACAACACACGCTACTGTATTACCCATAGAGAAGCGTACCGTGGAAGCTTGTGGTGTTACAAAGTGAATCTATTTAATGGACATTAATGTTGGATTGTCTTCATGATTTTATGGTTTGGGTATTTCAATGTCAAGTTAGCATTGGTTTAATAAAGATATAGTAAATATGTTTTGAAGTGCCTTTATAAATGCTAAAACACATTTAAACCTCATTCTGTCAAATAGATCATAAGAGGGGTGAAATTGGAAAAACTAGAGAAATCTATAAATGACTCACCAATGGGTGAGTCGGTGATGGGATTCACTGACATTGACCCACTAAAATCAAGTCACAGATGTGACCCATGGACAATGATTCACCAATGTGTCGCAGTGATAATGGACTCAATGATGAAAATCTCTAAAGGGAAACCATCTGACACCCAACCTAAAGATAATCGACCTACCAATACCCCAAATATTGATGATGATCCACCAAAATAGTGCCACCAATGCGAGCAACAAATACCACCAACCGATGTGACCTACTAACTGCACGCCAATGATGCAAAGCAACTAACACATCCTACAGATGCTGAGTCACCAATAGAAAAACTATAATTTTGGAAATTTCTTGAAATTAGATATATTTTCCTACCAAAACACACCAAACATTGTATTTTGACAATGTAATGGGCCAGGGAGGTCCAGTCTATTACATCAGGTACCTCTAAAAAAATTCTCTCCCTTATGATTTCAAACCCAACCCTAGAAGAAAGAGGGGTCCCAAAAACCACAATACAAGATACCTGTCAGAGATAAACCACCTAGTGTTGTTCGATTGATGAAGTGAATCCTCAAATCCTTTGAATAAATCCACCCACATATCAATACATAAACCAACACAAGATAACCAGCAAAAGCAACAAATATCCATACATATGAATTGGTGATTTAATTCCCCCATGTCAAGATACAATCATCTCTGGGTAGCACTGACCCACCCACAGATGTTCAATCACATCATAATTAATTCAACTTGACTATTAAATTGGTCTCCCCATTTTCACAAGTTTCGAATTCATCACACATTATTAAACACATAAGAAACACATTTTTAAAAAAACAAGTTTCATGCAGTACATCACAAAGAAAAAGATAGAAAAATTACTCAAAACAACTACGGGTACTGGGAATACATCTACATGTCCCATTCCCAAGTACTCTTCTCCAAGTAACCATGCCTCAAAAACACTTGAACCAATGTAATGGTTTATTAATGAATCATTATCTTCCAGTGATCCCTGATATCCACTCAGTACTGCCTGAACATTGCATCATCTTCAATATCATACTCTCAATAGTTAATGGCATTGGTGTAACTACCCAATGTCTTATCAATGAAATTCTCTTATTATTATTATTCCTTATATTATAATCAAATTATGTATAGAAATGAAATATATTGATATTACATATTATGTGACCATTAGTAATAATTTATCCATGTATATGTTTTGAATTTTGAAAATTTGACATACACAGTTGTAATATGTATGATGTTCGGAGTCTGGTAGGACAAAAATAAATTTTGTTAAATAGTAACCTATCCATATGAATATTAACATACCGTCATGAATAGTAATAATACCCTTATGATTATTAAATCATCCAAAAAATAGTAACCATACCAATGAAAGATTAAGTATAATTTACGCATCATATAAGTGAAAATTTGACTATTGTACAAGTATTGATATTTTACTATGTTATAAATAAGTATTTATAATTAAATAATTAAATAGAAGAATTATTCTCTTAATTTATTTCAAAAATTAAAAAATTATATAGCTATTGGTTTTAATGATAATTTTATAAAACCTTATTTAAATTTTGAAAGCATTATGAAATCAGTTTTAATTTTAAAAACTCCATTTTTTCATTAAAATATGATTTTAATAAAAAATTAAATTAATATAATTTATAAAATCAATTTAGATATAATTAATTAATTTTTTGATTCTATAGTTTGAAATTTTTTAAGTTGGATTAGTATTGTATTTTTTTTTTTGAAATTCCATAACTTTTGGGGGGAAAGTAAAAAATATTGTTTTCACATAACTGGTGTATCTTAAATTTCATCAGACTTGATGTAATGATGAGATAAAAATTATAGAAAATTAAATTCCTACATTTTATATTTAGTTTTATCATTGCTTCCTTAAAATAAAATAATCTAATTTTCAAAACCAAAAATGATATTTCCAAAGCCTAATTTCATAGTTGATTTTAAATTATCTTTTTCTTTTTCATTCACATTGCTTTTAATAAATTAATAAAATATAATTATAAAGATGATTTAATGTCTAATGAAAGTATATTATATTAATATATGATTTATTATGTCAAAAAACTACTATTATAAATCGAACATTTGATATATTATTTTATTTAATATTTGATTCTAAAACACCCCTTCTTAATGTAAAAATAACTTATATCCCCCCTTGCCAAACCACAACTCTAGAGCTTCAATACATCTCTAAAAACAACCCAATAATCTTCCCTAGACCCTATCCCATGTTAAATTTCTTTGGGTCTAATCGAAATCCCAATCCAATGTGACATAAGGAGGATCTCAAGGTGAGAATTCAAGAGTTAATTTCCCTCTCCCTTTTCTATTATTTTTCTTTCAACTTCATGTACATTTTTTATTATATCCCCACCTATATTTATCCTGATGAAATAGAAACTCAAGTATTTTACATATAATTTAATGTTATGATACAAATGATATATTATATCTTCCAACCCCATTCCCCTCTATTTGTTTTCTTTTCGAATGGAAAACAATGTTCGGGTGGACTTAATTGATCACCAACAAGAATGACATGATTTCAATTTTATTTTACCCATTTATATCTGGTCATAAAACAATTTTTATGGTTGAAGAAAATTATTTTATATTTATTATATCTTATTTAATGTTCAGGATCTAATTTGTTTACAAAATTTCAAAATTCTTAAAAGAAACCAGTTCATTGGGATGAAAAACCGCCAGAATTAACCCAAACATTCAACAATAAATTCATGTCTAATGATTCATTCACATGGTATATATCATAAATAATTGTAATAACAATTTAACTCTTAGAATATCATTTATAAAATGTAATATCAGTTATTTTTTTCAATCCATGTTCTAAATGAACTTCTATCTGTGAATACAAGTGAACCGTTCAAGAAACCCATATAAACGAACATTCCCAAACATTTTTTTTAAACTCTAAAACTCATAAAATGATCCATAAAATAACCTAATGAAACCATAATAAACCATGTTAATGAAAAAAACATTATTAAATTGATAATTTATCATTTTAATGTGGTTATATTGTAAATTAAATAAATGAATGTTTTTGGATAAAAGTTAAGGGGATATTCCCTAACCCAACTTTATTTTTTCGGGTTCTCCCTCATTGACTTCATTTTTTTGTATGGTCACTCATTAAAGAAATAATTTCATTATTATATTACCTTTTATGGTATATAACATGTTTTAATTTAATTTTATGTGAATGAAATGTTTTTAGAAGGAACACTTCTTTAAAATACACACCTTTTATTCCTCACTCAATGATGATGGTCATTGTGTCATTTATGTTATTCCCAATTTCGTTTGGGACCCCATAGTTTTTTAATGTGTTCTTATAAAACCCATACCTTTAAATTTGGTAGTTATGTTCATATTTGTTATATGTTCTATGTGTAATTAATGGTAATGATAATTTTATGATGTGATGGGCGCACCAATAATTATAAAGTGGAATATGACTGTTTAAATGTGATGAGTGTACCTGAAAATATACAGTACTCAAATAAATTGGGTAAAGTGATGAATATCATGAGTTAATGTGAAATGAGGTGTGAAAAAGATTCAATATTTTTTCAAAAGTATGTGTGATTGTTAACAACCAAGACATGATGTATCAGTTTTATCCATTACTTCATTTCATGTATTTTATTAATGATTCCTCTCATGTTCATGATAATTTTACAATGGTAGAATTATAATCACCCATTATTATATTTTTCATATCAATTATATTATTTTTAATTTATCTCCCCCCTTTTTATTATATACTCTGGTGACTAGATATACAATGGAGATGGGAAGGGAAAATAAAAATCTAGAGAAAAAAGAATTAAATAAATGATTATTCTTGATGATGTAAATGTTATGTTCGGTATTGGTTTTCTCAAGATACTAATACTATATATATTGTTATTGTAATAATATTGTGTTGTTTATATTTATAATTATTGAATATTAATGTAAAAAAAGGCAGGGTTTCTATAGTTGGTATCAGAGGAAAGGTTTAATTAATTTCAAAATTAGGATTACTGAACCCTTGAGAAAACCACTAGCATGATACTAAGGAAAATTATGCACACAAGAATTATTACATAGGGATCCCATAAGTTATGTTTTTTCTGTAAATCATACAAATTAATATGTTATTAATTCATGAATTGTTACCTTATATTTTGTTCAAACCTTTCCCATTTAAGAAAATTGTGGGAGCTAAGAGAAACTAGGCCAAAAAAATCATGTGATAGACAAGGCATCAATTTCCTAATGTACTCCCCCACTGCTTTAAACGGTGGACATAAAAAATTCATAGATATTCTTACCCAACAATTGGAGGTTATGAAAAATAACTACAATAATGGGGAACATCCTTCTTCACCCAAGAGGGAGGAACTGGCTATCGAGTGTTTTATACTACAATAAACACATAAGAATAGTGGATCATCTGATACACTAGTTGTAGAATAGTCGGTCCACTCCATAGAGAAGACATTTTATGCACTCCATTATTTTGAGACAGTGAAGGCGACACTAACCATTTAACTTCTATATGGTTAGGCCAAATAATTGTTAGAATTTATTAATAACACCAAACCATGTGACAGAATTGAAGAGATGAAATGAGATGACATTAAGATCATGTTTCTTAACAAGTATTTTCCATGAACTCTTTATACAAAGATGGAGAGAGAATTAATAGAGCTTAAGAAAAAGTATGTTGAATCTATCACAACCTACGAAATGAGTTTCACAAGTCATTCAAGGTATGCTTAAGGGTTTGCTATAAAAAATGACAGCAATACTAATAGTTTCTTTAGTGGATTACATCCACACCATTGAAAGGATATTGCAATTTAAATAATTTGGAGTTATTAAGATGTGTTTCGATGTTCTCTCACAGTGGATATGATGTTTTTATAATGGTCCCTTGACTATGGTGATAAGAAAAAATATATAGAGTTACAATCTGGAGGATAAAATAATAATGTAGAGAAAGAAAACACAACAACCCACATGCAAAAATGAGGAATGTTGCATCATGGGAACTACCTCAGAGGGATGGGTAAATGCCTCAAGTGTGGTATAGAAGGACACCAAGCTCAAGAGATCCGAAAAAACATTAAAAGGAAGGATATTGTAGTGGATTAAAGGAAAGAACCACACATGGATCAATGGTACAACTGTAGGGAGCAAGGGAACCATGCAAGCCAGTGCACTAATCCTCGAGTTCTCGAGGGTAACCAAAATCAGCTTCCACAACATCCAAACTAGTAAGGGAGGTTATATTCCATCACTACTATGAAAATAGAGATAGATAATTAGGTCAAACAATGTACACTTCCTATTTAATAAATAATGAAAAAATATTTATTTGATTCTAGTTCTATGCATTCGTTTACATCTTGAATGTTTTCTAGAACTATATAATTGATTCCCTGAAACCCAGTAGTAGGGAAATCTGTAAAAACTCCAAGTGGAGGAATCATTGAAACTTAAGATTTTCACTCTTCTCCTATTAGAATATGTGGGATGATTCTTCCATTGAATCATGTAATTATTCCCTAGTTGGAATTTGACACTATAATGGGAATGGATGGATATCATCGTATATAACACATATCAAATGTCGAGAAAAATAAATATCATTCCATTTTCCGAACAATCCCGTGTTCCTCTAAAAATTAATGGAAGATCATGAATCTCCTTCAAAAAATACTTTAACTATGTGGGTGTTGATTCATTATGAAGTAGAATTCCTCTCCCAAATGATTTATTCAATGGATAGATCTATCCTTGTGGAAATCCTCATCGTGAGGGAATAAAATGATGTATTTTCTGATGATTTACCCTGACATCCCCCAGATAGTGATGTAGAATTGTCAATAAAACTCATAACCAGAGATACTGTTATCTTAATGTGCCCCTAAATAATGACAGTTAACGATCTGTAGAAGTTAAATATGTAGCTACAAGAGCATTTGGACAAAGGGTTCATATGACCTAGTGTGTCACTATGTGGTTCACTAGTTTACTTTGTTTATAAGAAGTATGGAACAATGTGGTTGTGTATCTACTATCAGGAACTCAACTAGATCACCATAATGAACAAGTAACCTCTTCCAAGGAATGATGACTTGTTTGATTAGTTAAGAGGAGTTCGATACATCTCAATGGTGGATCACAATTAAGTATATCATCAGCTAATGGTGAAGAAATAATATATACAGAATAATCCCTTGCATACAATGTATGTGCACTATGAGATTCTCGTGATGCCCTTTGGACAAACCAATTCCCCTGCATTCTTTTTGGATTTGATTAATAGAGTCATGAGACATTACCTCCGAAAATTTTTGGTAGTGTTTATTGATTATATTATAATATACTCTAAGGGATACAAGTAACATGAATAACATAGTATACATGTGTTGGAGACATTGATACTAGATATTTTTTACGCCATGTTCAGCAAGTGTGACATTTGGATGATGAAAGTAACATTCATGGGACATATGATCACAAGTGAGGGAATTTTTGTAGAGTGTTCAAAAAAAATGTGATTGAGTAATGGATAAGGCCCTCTAGTTTCAAATAAATATATAGTTTTTTGGATTAGCTATGTACTAACTACATTTTGTTAGAAATTCATCATAGTTGTCATGACCACTAACTATGTTAACAAGGAAAGGGGTAATGTATTTCTGAACGGAAGAAAATGTGGGAAGCATCATGTAGCTAAATAAAATGATGATCACTGAACATATACTCACACTACGGAAAATTGGATTTTTTTGTGATATACAGTTATTCATCAATGGACGTATTGGGTTTTGAACCCTTGTAAAATGATAATGTGATAGTCTACTCCTCATGATAGTTGAAGATCCATGAGTAGAACTATGCAACACATGATCTAGAGCGGGAAGCCATGATTTTTCCACAAAAATCTAGTGGCACTACCATTATTGTTAGTAGTGTGACATATACATCGACCACATAAGCATAAAAAATATATTCACACAAAATGAGCTCAACATGCATCAAAGGAGATGGTGAGAGCTAATCAGAGATTATGAATTCTTTATTCACTATTATACTGTAATGGTGAACAATGTAGTGGATTATTTAAGCAAAAAAAATAGCTACTTTATCAATATTACAAATTGAGAAAGACCCTATCTTCAAGGATATATAAAGGACGGATTTGGATATCATAGGGGAATGTGATACATACTACCTTGCCCCTATGATTTCACAACCATCTATAAATGAGAATATTAAAGAGAAACAAAAGGATAATTTGGAGTTACAGAAGACGGTGAATGATGTAATGGAAGGGAATTTGTAAGAGTTCCATATCGACGTTAAAGACATGATTCAGTTTGGAATGCAGATTTGTGAGCCATCATTCCTTGGAATAATAATGAAGCTTTCAGAAAATGCACATAACACAACATTCTCTATCCATCCAGGTAGTACCAACATGTACCGTGATTTTTAGGAACGCTTCTTATGGGATAACATGAAGAATGATATCGTGGAATATATATCAAGGTTCCTCGTATGTCACCAGGATAAATAATAGCGATAAAATTCATAACAGTTGATGCATCCATTTCTTATACCCATATGGAAATTGGAGAATGTAACTATGCACTTTGTCACTGGTCTCCTAAAATCGTCGAAGGGAAATAATGTGATAAGGGTTGGGGTTGACCGGCTCCCCATGACATCCCATTTTATCACTATTATGGATGACCTCTCACTTGAAAAACGTGAAATGAAATATGTGAAGGATGTGTTGAAACTACAGGGTGTTCCATACTTGGTTGTCTCTGATCGTGATCCATGGATTACATCTAAATTTTGGAGGAGTCTTCAACATTATTTGAGTACTGAATTAAATTTTTTCATGACCTATAAACCATGAGTTGATGGTCAATATGAAAGGACTATTCATATACTCGATGATATGATAAGATCCTAGTCTCTAGAATTCAAATTTGGTTTAGATTAGTATCTCGCATTGGTTGAGTTATCATATAAAAATATCTTCTACATGAGTATTCAGATAGATCCATATTAATCATTGTATGGAATGAATTGTAGAACTGTAATCTGTTAGGATGAATATGGATATTGAATGCAACATGGACATCATATTGTAAAAAAATATGATAGAGAAGGATCATGTCATCCAGAATCACATCAATGTTGTTCAGAGTTGGTAAAAAAGATATACGGACAACCATCAAAGGGACTTGAATATTGATGTTGGAGATTGATTATTCTTTCTAATATCAACTTGTAAGAGATTCATACGGATTGGAATGAAAGGGTAGCTATGCCCAATGTACATTTCCCCCTTTGAAATCCTTGACCGTATAAGAGTTGTGGCCTATCGTCTTTCACTTCCACCGAATATGGATCATGTTCATGTTGTGTTTCACATATCACTCTTGGGGAAATACATAGCACATCCCTCACATGCACTGAACTCAGAGGCTATATAGATTGAAGATAATCTCTCCTGTGAGAAGAGTCCTGTAGAGAATTTGGACCAGATAGATAAGGATCTATGCAATAAAAAAACCCACCCTGTCATAGTGTTGTGGGGGAACCATATGTTTGAAAAAGATACTTGGGAACATGAAGAAGAGATGAAGGAGAAGTACCCTCACCCGTTTATGTAAAATGATATTTCGAGGGAAAAATTTCATAAGGGAATAGAATGTAATGGGCCAATGTTTTATAAATGAATTTCCCTTATTATAATTATTACTTATATTATAATATCATTATGAAGAACAATGACATATAATGATACTAAATATTATGTGACCATTAATCATAATTTTTCCACATCTATGTTTTGAATTTTTAAAATCTGACATACACAGTTACGATCAGTAAGATGTTTGGAGTCCGATAGGAAAAAAATAATTTTTGGTGCATAGTGACATATCCTTTTGAATAGTAATATGACCCTTATGAATATAAAATCATTCATAAAAATAGTAACCTTTCTAATTTATTATTAAGTAAAATTTAGGCACCATGTAGGTGAAAATTTGACTATAGTAAAAGTATTGGTATTTTTTTCATTCGTAAATAATAAATTTAAATTAAAAAATTAAATAGAAAAAAAATCTCTTAAAATTAGTTCATAAATAAGAAATTCTATGTATTTTGGTTTTTAATATAATTTCAAAAGACCTTCTGTAATTTTGGAATGCATTATGAAATAATTTTTAATTATAAAAAAATTATTTTTAATGTAAATATGATTTTAATTAAAAATTAAATTAATAATATTTAAATAATTAATTTAAAAAATGGACATTATTTTTTTAATCAATACATCGATAAATGGTTAGGTGGAATTTTTGGGATTTTTTTGAAATACTTTAATTTTTGGATGAATAATAAAAATTGCAGTTTTTAAATAAATGATGTATCTTAAATTGCATCATTCATTATGTAATGATGTCATAAACATTATAGAAAATTATAATATGATATTTTATATTTAATTTCATAAATTGTTTTTTAAAGTACAATAATGAAAATTTCCAAACCTAAAAAATCATTCCAACACCTAAAGTCAGAAGGTGATTCCTTAAAGTATCGTTTCCCTTTCTTTTACTTTCATTTAAATAAATTAATAAATTCGATTTAAAAAGATTATTTATAAAAAGAAAAAAAATATTATTTTATTATATGGATTATGATGTAAAAAAAAATCACATGTCTAACATTTGATATAAAATTTTATTTTTATATTTAATTATAAAACACCCCCTCCTCATGTTTATATTACCCCACTACCTCCCCTTGCCAAACAACTCCACACAAGGATCAATACATGTATAATATCTTCCCATGAATCTTACCAAGAAACTCTCCCATGACTGAGATCTTTTTGTCTAATCATATGTCTAATCCTTGGTTCCTTAAGAAGGATCTCAAGAAGATGATTTAAGAGGTAATATCCCTCTCTTTTCCTTTAACTTCCTTTCAACTTCGTGTTCTTTTCTTATTATATCCAAACCTACATTTATCCTCATTTTATGGTAACTCTATTTTTGTACATATAATGTAATTTTATGATACTATTTGTACATTATATCAGCCATTCCCCTTTTCCTATTATTTTTATTTTCAAAAGGAAAACGTTGTTTGTGTGTGGTTAATTTTTCACCTTCAAGAACGAAATGTTTTCAATTTTATTATCCACCTTTATTACAGGTTATTAAAAATATTTTATGGTTGAATAGGATTATATTATATGAATTATAACAAATTTATTTTTACAGATCTAAATTATGTACATAATTACTAAATGATTAAAAGAAACATGTTCGTCATGGACGAATACCCACCTGAATTAACCCAAACGATCATCATTAAATTATTATTTAATGATTCATCCACATGGTATGTAACATATGTCATTGTAATATCATTTTAAATCATTAAATTTCAATAAGAACATGTAATATCCATTCTTTATGTCTATCCATGTTCTCCATGAACTTCCATTTATGAATACACGTGAACCGTTCAGGAAAAGAGAAAAAACGAACATTCCTGAATAATATTTTTAAATTCTAAAACTAATAAAAAGTCTCCTAAAACATCATAATGAAACCATAATGAACAATATTAATGTAAAAGAAATATTTAATATTTAATTAATGAATCTAATGTGGTTATATAGGACATTAATCTTATGAAATCCTTCAGATACAAGGTTAGGGGAAATTATCAAACCCAACATTATTTTTTCGGGTTCTCCCTTTTCCACACCATTTTTTGTATGGTGATTCATTAAAAATAATTTTTTCATCATTATATTATATATATTGGTATATAAATGTTTTTCAATATAGTTTATGTCAAAAAAAAATGTTTTCCAAAAAAACTCTTCTATCAAGAAGACACCTTTTATTTCTCACTCAAGGTTGATTGTCATTTTATCAGGTCTGTAATTACCATATTAATTAAGGAACCCAATATTTATGAATGTGTTATTATGAATTAAATTTAATTAATTGGGTTAGTTATTTAAATAATTGACATATTTTATATATGGCATGATTGATAATGATAATGTTATGATGTGACGGGTGCGCCTAGAATTTTATAGCACAATATGAATGTTTGAATGTGACGGGTGTACTCGTAATTATAGAACACTCTAACGAATTGGGTAAAGTGATTAATATCTATCCTCTTACTGGGAATTTATATCGACCTATTTTTATGTATATCCATAGGTGACTATATATACTAATGAGAGGTAAAGTTCCCATAAGAAGCTAGAGAAGAAAGAATTAAATAAATGTTTGTGATTGATTATCTAGAAGTTATGTTTGGTCATAGTTTGACCAAGACACTAAACAATGGATCATCATGGTGTTAATAAATTATGTTTTGTTATCATTGTAATGATGTAATACTAATGCATGAAAATAAAGGGTCTTTTTAAAGGGAGTCATCGTGAAGATACAGATGAAACAGTGAAAAATAAAGACGACAAGAATCATCTACAACTGTGGGGGAAATTACAACCAGTATACCACCCCACTATGTTTTCCCAACACCAAGAAGGGTCCAATTGTCACGACCCGCCCTCGGGGTCCGTGCCGTGACTACCACAAGCCCGCCTTCCATAGGCCAGGGGCTGGCGACTAGCACCAAGGCGTAAATCCCGGTAAAAAGGGAAGGCATTGCCTTTGAAAAGTAAACACACACCACAGAGTAAACAAGAGGAAAGTAAACACTAAACAAGCAGAGTACGACTGAAAGTGCGGAAAAGTAAATGGGCCAGAATACAAACCCAAACTGAAAGTAAAGTACAACTCGAAAAGGGAAAAACAGCAACTGAAAAGTAAAAGCCGCTACTCCGAGCTGTCCACTGGAAATCCCACCTGAAGGGTGGGTACAGATAGCTCCTCTGCTCCACGGGTCCCGCCGTTCGCTCCGTGCACGTCCCGCCCAGTGGTCCACCTCCGGGTACCGTCCCGCTGTGCAAGCCTCAGCTAAGGTCAACGCTGTCCGTCGTCTGCAACCAACACAACGTAGTGCGGGCAAAGCCTGTGCAGGGGTGAGTATAAGCTACTCAGTAGGGACCCCGAGACCCCTGAAGGTCTCTCAAAATCCACAAAGGATAAACCACGAAGAAAGGTACAATCACGAAGTATCAACCGACTCTGCTTAGGTATATGCCCATACATATACCTAAGTCATCAATTAAAATACGCTCCAACCTCCGAGCCCAAGTACAACTCAGTCCACGCTGGAAAGTATACGTATTCCACATAGGAAAGCAAAACATAATCCACACAGGATTGCACAACACAATCCACAAAGGAAAGCAACAGGATTCAGCTCACACAGGTATACTTCTTCAAGGACGATAAAGATGATCACTGATCCATCTAAGTCGTCGGACCCACGAAGGATCGATAGGTAACTAACCCCCGCAGAAGACCCACACAGGATTGGGCTCACACAGAACCTGTAGGCGCTGGCTCACACAGAACCGCTGAGCGCAAGGAACCACACAGGATCGGGCCCACACAGGACCTGTAGCACTGATCCACGTAGGATCGCTGAGTGCTGTAGTCGTCGTCGTCGAATCCACACAGGATCTCTGTACTGTCGTCGTCGAATCCACACAAGATCTCTGTACTGTCGTCGTCGCTGTCACAGTAGCAGTCATAGCAGTAGTAGCAGTCGCAGCCAGCACTAGGGTTCCCGCACACAGCAAACTCGTACGGAGGGTCCGCTCCACGAGCCGAGAGTCTGATACATCAACTGTCACGAAGACCGAAGTTGATGTATCCAAAAGTTCCGTATCGTCAACAGGAACTCAACGCAACAGACGGCGCGTCGATCGGACGCCCGGTCTGAGAGTTATTGGCATTTTCGTCTCCGGGGCCCGGTTGGTTTTTAAGGCAAAACCAACCCGACCGTACTCCACCTGCGTCCAAACCTCGGGCGGAGTATGCCAAAAGATCTGTCTCACTAAGAGGAACACAACGCGACTGACGGCGCGTCAATCGGACGTTCGTAGCTCAAGATATGAGCGTTTCCGCTCCGAAGGCCCGGTTGGTTTCGTGAACGAACCAACCCGGCCGAACTCAAAGTTAACCGAAACCTTGAGTGCAATATATCGAAACGACCGTCTCGATCCAAGGATCGCGTTGCCGTAGACGGTTCGTCGATCGGAGGTCCGAGGCTCAAGTTATGGGCCAAAAACCAAATCTGGTTCGAAACGGGGGGGTCCGGGTCCGGGCCGACCCGGCCCGACCCCCCCCCCCCCCCCCCCTGGGGCGGCGCGGCGGCGGCGCGGCGGCCTGGCGCCGCGAGGTGGCGGCACGCGGGGTGACAAACCCCCGCGTTTTGAGGGGCGGGGCGGCCTTTGTGCCGCGCCGGTTTCATTTAAACCCCCCCCCCCCCCACGTGGGGGGGGCCTGCTGGCGCTGAACCAAGGGGGCCGGTTGCCCCCTTCCCTCAAGAACCGCCCCCCTCATTAAGAGGGGGGTTTTATTGAACCGGCCGGGGGATTTAATTCCCCCGGTTTTATGTCATCCGGCCGGCCAGCTGGCCGGCCGATTTTTACCAACGGGACCCGAAATTCCGGTCCCGCCTTCGACTTCCGACGCCGGCGGCCCGGCCGCCGGTCTCCTCTTCCGCCGCGGCCCGGAACCGGCCGCGGTCTTCTCGTCCCGCCGCGGCCCGGAACTGGCCGCGGTCTCCTCGTCCCGCCGCGGCCCGGAACCGGCCGCGGCGTTCGTCATCCGGCGTAGTGCGACGACACCGCGCCCCTTCGCCGTACTTTGATTCTTTCCAACGCGGCGTGACGACGTCGCGTTCTTGAAGTTTCTACCTCGGCGGGGCGCGACGGCGCCGCGTAAAATAAACGTACGGTAATCCGCGTGGTGCGACGGCACCACGCCACATTGCTTCCACCGCAAGAATTAAACAAGAACGGTGGAGGGGGGGTTCGGCCGTGTTCGTGCGGTCCGGCCCCCCCTCGCGTTAACTATAACACTTAAATAAAATATTTAAATGCCTCACGTAGACATGCGATCCACGTGCAAGAAAAGGAATAAGGAAACCAAAAATGAAATCAACAACCCCTACCTCGGGTTTAAGATTCAAAGATTCGTCTACGTTCCGCGGAAGACGGCGTCGCGGAGGTCGGGCGTCGCGGTCGTCATTCGTCAAATCCGTTGACGAAGAGATATGCCCGAAGAGACACGTCGTTGGCGGATCTTCGTTTGCCGACGAAGAAGGTCTGAGGAGGAAGCGGTGTTCCCTCTTGTTGACACCGAGGACGAAGAAGAGAGGCGTCGTTCTTCGTCGGAGTTTGAGCGTTCTTCGTTCTTCGTCAGTGCTTGAAGATGAAGAGGAAGCTCTCCAAAATGACAAACAAAGAACTCAAAATAAAATAAGACTACCTCTTATTTTATTAACACATAACACAAAAGAATTTCAATGTTTGAAATTCAAAAAGACTTAACTCCCATAATTAATTAAGAGTAACTTAAGCCAATAAAGAGGGGGTTAAGGAAACTTGAAAAGTCTAGGGGTTCGTGTGGGCCCCACCACACTTAATCCTCCCAAGGGAGGTTAAGTGGGTGTGGGTCCCACTTCCAACCCCCTTAGGTAGGTTTTTAACAAACTAAAAATAAAATTTGTCTTACACAAATTTTATTTAACTCAACTGAAAACCCCAAAACTTAACTTTCAACCCGCAACAAACGCAACTCACGAAAAGGTCTCTTTAAACGAATATCGGCGCTGCGAGTTCATCGGTGCCCTCGGATTTCAATTCCGAGCACCGGATCAAAAGTTAGGAATTTCCGCTCGTTCGTTCACTGAACGTACCCGAGCCAAACTTCGGAAATTAATTCCGGGCACTCCGGGCCTCGGAATCAGGTGTCGTCTGAAACCTCGCTCTTGTAAAATTCTAAAGAAAATTAAGAAAAAATTTCCTTTGAATTTTACGGGTCTTTACATTACTCCCACCTCAGGGCTTTACGTCCCCGTAAAGATACAACAAAAACTAGGGAAACAAATGAGGGTACTGAGCACGCATCTGAGCCTCCCGCTCCCATGTGCTCTCCTGGAGATTCCCGTGCTGCCATCTGATGCGCACAAGAGGAATCGATCGCCCACGCAGGACCCGCTCCTATCGATCCTCTATCTCCACCGGTACCTCCGTAAAAGTCGCCCCATCGTCAACGTCAAGCTCCCCATGGTCAATGATGTGCGTCGGGTCGTGCACGTATCTCCTCAGCTGGGATACGTGGAAGACGTCGTGCACCCGGTGCAACTGAGGTGGTAGAGCCAGGCGATAAGCCACCTCGCCAATCCTGCTGAGAATCTGGAAGGGTCCAATGAAGCGCGAAGATAACTTGCCGCCTCGGCCAAATCTCCGAATACCACGTCGAGGTGAGACCCGCAAGAAGACGTGGTCGCCATCCTCGATCTCCAGTGGCCTCCACCTCCTGTCAGCGTATGACTTCTGCCGGCTCTGAGCTGTCCTCATCCGCTCCTGGATGACCTGGACCTTCTCTGTCGTGGCCTGGACCATCTCCGGTCCCACCAGTGCTGACTCCCCAGGGTCTGTCCAGCACAAAGGAGATCTACATGGTCGGCCGTACAACGCCTCGTACGGTGCCATCCCGATGGTGGAGTGGTAGCTGTTGTTGTACACGAACTCCACCAAAGGTAGGTGGTCCTCCCAGCTACGACCAAAGTCAAGGACACATGCGCGGAGAATGTCCTCGAGAGTCTGAATGGTCCTCTCCGTCTGACCATCCGTCTGAGGGTGAAAAGCTGTGCTAAGACGTAGCTGCGTCCCGAACGCTTCCTGCAACCCCTTCCAAAGCCGGGAAGTAAAGCGGGCATCTCGATCGGAGACGATAGATGATGGCACGCCGTGGAGCCGCACAATCTCCTGAACGTAAAGACATCCCAAGCTCTCCACTGAGCCCTGCTCTCTGATGGGTAAGAAGTGTGCCGACTTGGTGAGTCGGTCAACAATCACCCAGATGGAGTCGTGACCTCTGGAAGTGCATGGAAGTCCAGTCACGAAGTCCATAGATATGCAGTCCCACTTCCACTCCGGAACCTCCAAGGGCTGTACCATGCCTGCTGGTACCTGATGCTCAGCCTTCACCTGCTGGCAGGTGAGGCATCGAGAAACGAACTCTGATACTGCCTTCTTCATGCCCGGCCACCAGTGCTGTCGTCTGAGGTCCTGGTACATCTTCGCCACTCTAGGATGTACCGCTAAAGGAGAAGTGTGAAACTCTCTCAGTACTTCCTCTCGCAATGCGACTGGTACCAGGGTACGTCCTCTAAAAAGGATGTCGTGCTCTACTCCAAGGGAGAATCCATCAGGTGCCTGTCCCGAGGATATCTGTGCACGCCGTGTCTCACAGTCAGCGTCCCCACGCTGTGCCTCCCTGACTCGCTGCAGTAGTGGAGGGGTGACTGTGAGAGACTGAAGAAAGGCTGCTCCATCTCTATCCACGAAGGATATCTGCAAAGAGGCTAGCTGCTCTGTCGCCTCCTCAAGTATCTGAATGCCCGTCCTCCTGCTGAGGGAATCGGCTACTACGTTCCCCTTCCCAGGAGTATAGACTATCTCAAAGTCATAGTCCTGGAGGAACTCGAGCCATCGCCGCTGTCTCAGGTTCAGGTCCTTCTCTGAGAAGATATACCTGAGACTCTGATGATCGGAAAAGACTGTAAAGCACTCGCCCATCAGATAGTGTCGCCATGTCTTCAGAGCGAAGACCACTGCTACTAACTCCAGGTCATGGGTAGCGTAGTTCTACTCATGCGTCCTCAACTGTCGTGATCCATAGGCGATCACTGCCCGCTCCTGCATCAGAATACATCCAAGTCCGGTCCCTGATGCATCGCAGTAGACTACGTACCCTACTCCCTCCTCAGGCAACCTCAAGATAGGTGCGCTAGTCAATCTCTGTCTCAGCTCCTGGAAGCTCTGCTGACAACTTTCTGACCACACGAAGGGTTTCCCCTTCTTCGTCAAAGCTGTTAGTGATGCCGCAACTCTGGAGAAGTTCGGAACAAATCTTCGATAGTATCCAGCTAGTCCCAAGAAACTCCGAACCTCAGTCACGCTCCTGGGTGGCTCCCATGCTAACATAGCCTCAATCTTCGCGGGATCCACTGCAACTCCCGCCTCAGAGATAACGTGTCCCAAAAAGTGGACCTCACGTATCCAGAACTGGCACTTCGAGAGCTTACCATAAAGCTGGTGCTCTCGGAGTGTGTCAAGAACAACACGCAAGTGATAGGCGTGCTCCTCCTCTGTCGTAGAGTAAATCAGAATGTCGTCGATGAAGACCACGACAAACCGATCGAGGTATGGCTGAAAGATCCTGTTCATGAGAGCCATGAACACTGCTGGAGCATTGGTTACACCGAAAGGCATAACCAAGAACTCATAGTGGCCATACCGACATCTGAAGGTTGTCTTCTGCACATCCTCGTCTCTGACTCTGAGCTGATGATAGCCTGACCTGAGGTCTATCTTCGAGAACCACCGTGCTCCCTTGAGCTGATCAAAGAGGTCATCAATCCTCGGTAGCGGATACTTGTTCCTCACTGTCACCTAGTTCAGGCGACGATAGTCAACACAAAGTCGCAAGCTCCCGTCCGCCTTCTTGGAGAACAATATCGGGGAAGCCCAGGGTGAAACACTGGGTCAGATGAATCCCTTGCCCTGCAAGTCCTCCAACTGTACCCGTAGCTCTCGAAGCTCGGCGGGGGCCATCCGATATGATGGAGTGGATATCGAGGCTGTCCCGGGGTACAAGTCAATATAAAAGTCTACCTCTCTGCGAGGAGGTAGCCCTGGAACATCGTCGGGAAAAACGTCCGCAAACTGATCCACCACTGCAGGAAAACCAGGGCTCCGCACGTCAACTGCTCCAAGGATAAGGCTAGCCAACTGATGAGTAATGGGCTGTCCTCTCCTCTGCGAAAGTCCATCCTGTGCTGCTAAGGCTCCCTTCTCACCAGTGAAGGTGAACCTGCTCCCGTCGGTGCGTACACAACGCACCTTGCGCCTAAAACAGTCAATCTGTGCATGGACCGTAGACAGCCAATCCATGCCCAAGATGACATCGTAAGGCCTCGACGCTGCTACAAGAAGATCCCAGCCGAAGCTCTCGCCTCCTAGAGTAAGCTCACACTGCCGGCACCAGTGCGTAATCGTCGAGTCTGCTCCCGTAGGAGTCTCTAGCCATAAGGATCGAGCCAACGGCTCTGTCGGAATCTCCGAGCTCCGAACAAGGGCAGCGGCTATGATAGAATGACTCGCTCCTGTATCTATAAGAACTGCAGCAAGGGTGGAATAGACACAGATAGTACCTCGAATCATCTCAGGTGCGCCGTGGTCGTAGGCCTCTGCTGCCTGGAGCTGTGCCTGTCGCTGCCCGCCAGCTCCCTGTGGTCGGGGTGGACCTCCTGGTGGTGGTGGTGGTAGAGCCTCAAAGCGTCGGCCACCACCAGCTGCTCGTCCAGCTCCTCTGCCTCGTCCGCCTCCTCACTGCGGACCGCCACGGTCGACCCTCTGCCTCTGCCTCAGTGGTCCATCAACTGACTGCTGCTCCTCGGCACGGCGGGTCGGGCAGTCGCGAGCCATGTGGCCCTGCCCGCCGCACGAGTAGCACTGTCTGCCTCTCGGAAGACTGGCTCAGTGCTGTGTGCCCCGCACTGCTGAGCCAGTGCCCTGAGATCGTCGGCCTGAAGGTCTGGTCTGTCTGGACCCCTGATTCATCCGTCGACTGCCTGCTGCAGATGAATCTGCCACGTGCCGCCCTGCGGTGGGTCGCTGTGCTGGTGTAGACTCAGCAAGGAAGCTCTCGATCAGAAGGGCCCGCTCCAGAACTCCTGTCTGAGTCGGGATGCTGAGGGAGATCAGCGATGCCCTGATCTCGTGTCTCAAACCCTGCTCGAAGGTCCGGGCCCGGAAGAATGGGTCCCGTACCATGTCGGTCGAGTAGCGCGAGAGATCGGTAAATCTCGCCGAGTACTGAGCGACCGTCATGCTGCCCTGCCGCAGCTGTAGAAGCTCCTGGATGCGCACCGCTCGGAGGGTGGCCGGGACGAACTCAGAGCGGAAGAGGCTCTCGAAGTACGTCCAGAGCAAGGATGCCTCATCGTGCACCTGGAGCATCAAGCTCCACCATCGTCCTGCTGCTGCGTGTAGTAGGCTCACAGCGAGGATCACCATGAGGTCTGCTGGTGTCCTCACTAGCCTAAACACTCGAACCACTGCCTCCAGCCAGTCCTCTGCTTCCTGGGGATCCGTCTCCCCGCGAAACCTGGGCGGTCGCTGGCGCTGAAACTCATGCAGTGTGCTGAGGCGACGTGCATCATCAGCGGCTGCTGCTGGAAGCATCGGGGGATCGTCGGGTAAAGCTACTGCCGGTGCCACTACTGGAAAAGGGCCCTGCACCGAGGCCTCATCGCTCGGTGGGCTGTCGTCATACTCGACTCTCGGAACCCTAGCTGGCTGCCGTCGTGGGTCCATCCTGAAAAGGAAACAGGTGCGCCACGGTCAGAACAGTATACCTGGTGAGCTGATATAAGTAATCACAAAGAAAACTTTGAAACACACACGCAATCAATGTTTTCGTGCTTAAGTCGGAAATCAGAAGTCAGGGTCCTAGTGTACGGATACGTCGGCCGCCGCACCAACACTGGACACCCTGGACTGATAACCACACTCAATACGCTAAACATTATTGCTTCACATAGAAAAGATCAGAGTTCACGGTAGAACCGAACTCCTCTGATACCAATTTGTCACGACCCGCCCTCGGGGTCCGTGCCGTGACTACCCCATGCCCGCCTTCCATAGGCCAGGGGCTGGCGACTAGAACCAAGGCGTAAATCCCGGTAAAAAGGGAAGGCATTGCCTTTGAAAAGTAAACACACACCACAGAGTAAACAAGCGGAAAGTAAACACTAAACAAGAAGAGTACGACTGAAAGTGCGGAAAAGTAAATGGGCCAGAATACAAACCCAAACTGAAAGTAAAGTACAACTCGAAAAGGGAAAAACAGCAACTGAAAAGTAAAAGCCGCTACTCCGAGCTGTCCACTGGAAATCCCACCTGAAGGGTGGGTACAGATAGCTCCTCTGCTCCACGGGTCCCACCGTCCGCTCCGAGAACGTCCCTCCCAGTGGTCCACCTCCGGGTACCGTCCCGCTGTGCAAGCCTCAGCTAAGGTCAACGCTGTCCGTCGTCTGCAACCAACACAACGTAGTGCGGGCAAAGCCCGTGCAGGGGTGAGTATAAGCTACTCAGTAGGGACCCCGAGACCCCTGAAGGTCTCTCAAAATCCACAAAGGATAAACCACGAAGAAAGGTACAATCACGAAGTATCAACCGACTCTGCTTAGGTATATGCCCATACATATACCTAAGTCATCAATTAAAATACGCTCTAACCTCCGAGCCCAAGTACAACTCAGTCCACGCAGGAAAGTATACGTATTCCACATAGGAAAGCAAAACATAATCCACACAGGATTGCACAACACAATCCACACAGGAAAGCAACAGGATTCAGCTCACACAGGTATACTTCGTCAAGGACGATAAAGATGATCACTGATCCATCTAAGTCGTCGGACCCACGAAGGATCGATAGGTAACTAACCCCCGCAGAAGACCCACACAGGATCGGGCTCACACAGAACCTGTAGGCGCTGGCTCACACAGAACCGCTGAGCGCAAGGACCCACACAGGATCGGGCCCACGCAGGACCTGTAGCACTGATCCACCTAGGATCGCTGAGTGGTGTAGTCGTCGTCGTCGAATCCACACAGGATCTCTGTACTGTCGTCGTCGAATCCACACAGGATCTCTGTACTGTCGTCGTCGCTGTCACAGTAGCAGTCGTAGCAGTAGTAGCAGTCGCAGCCAGCACTAGGGTTCCCACACACAGCAAACTCGTACGGAGGGTCCGCTCCACGAGCCGAGAGGCTGATACATCAACTGTCACGAAGACCGAAGTTGATGTATCCAAAAGTTCCGTATCGTCAACAGGAACTCAACGCAACAGACGGCGCGTCGATCGGACGCCCGGTCTGAGAGTTATTGGCATTTTCGTCTCCGGGGCCCGGTTGGTTTTTAAGGCAAAACCAACCGACCGTACTCCACCTGCGTCCAAACCTCGGGCGGAGTATTCCAAAAGATCCGTCTCACTAAGAGGAACACAACGCGACTGACAGCGCGTCAATCGGACGTTCGTAGCTCAAGATATGAGCGTTTCCGCTCTGAAGGCCCAGTTGGTTTCGTGAACGAACCAACCCGGCCGAACTCAAAGTTAACCGAAACCTTGAGTGCGATATATCGAAACGACCGTCTCGATCCAAGGATCGCGTTGCCGCAGACGGTTCGTCGATCGGAGGTCCGAGGCTCAAGTTATGGGCCAAAAACCAAATCTGGTTCGAAACGGGGGGGTCCGGGTCCGGGCCGACCCGGCCCGACCCCCCCCCCCCCCCTGGGCCGGCGGCGGCGGCCGCCGGCGGCGGCGGGCGGCGGCGGCGGGCGGCGGCGCGGCGGGCCGCGGCGGCCTGGCGCCGCGAGGTGGCGGCACGCGGGGTGACAAACCCCCGCGTTTTGAGGGGCAGTGCGGCCTTTGTGCCGCGCCGGTTTCATTTAAAACCCCCCCCCCACGTGGGGGGGGCCTGCTGGCGCTGAACCAAGGGGGCCGGTTGCCCCCTTCCCTCAAAAACCGCCCCCCTCATTAAGAGGGGGGTTTTATTGAACCGGTCGGGGGATTTAATTCCCCCGGTTTTATGTCATCCGGCCGGCCAGCTGGCCGGCCGGTTTTTAACAACGGGACCGGAAATTCCGGTCCTGCCTTTGACTTCTGATGCCGGCGGCCCGGCCGCCGGTCTCCTCTTCCGCCACGGCCCGAAACCGGCCGCGGTCTTCTCGTCCCGCCGCGGCCCGGAACCGGCCGCGGTCTCCTCGTCCCGCCGCGGCCCGGAACCGGCCGCGACGTTCGTCATCCGGCGTAGTGCGACGACACCGCGCCCCTTCGCCGTACTTTGATTCTTTCCAACGCGGCGCGACGGCGTCACGTTCTTGAAGTTTCTACCTCGGCGTGGCGCGACGGAGCCGTGTAAAATAAACGTACGGTAATCCGCGTGGTGCGACGGCACCACGCCACATTGCTTCCACCGCAAGAATTAAACAAGAACGATCGAGGGGGGGTTCGGCCGTGTTCGTGCGGTCCGGCCCCCCCTCGCGTTAACTATAACACTTAAATAAAATATTTAAATGCCTCACGTAGACATGCGATCCACATGCAAGAAAAGGAATAAGGAAACCAAAAATGAAATCAACAACCCCTACCTCGGGTTTAAGATTCAAAGATTCGTCTACGTTCCGCGGAAGACGGCGTCGCGGAGGTCGGGCGTCGCGGTCGTCGTTCGTCAAATCCGTTGACGAAGAGATATGCCCGAAGAGACACGTCGTTGGCGGATCTTCGTTTGCCGACGAAGAAGGTCCGAGGAGGAAGCGGCGTTCCCTCTTGTTGACACCGAGGACGAAGAAGAGAGGCGTCGTTCTTCGTCGGAGTTTGAGCCTTCTTCGTTCTTCGTCAGAGCTTGAAGATGAAGAGGAAGCTCTCCAAAATGACAAACAAAGAACTCAAAATAAAATAATACTACCTCTTATTTTATTAACACATAACACAAAAGAATTTCAATGTTTGAAATTCAAAAAGACTTAACTCCCATAATTAATTAAGAGTAACTTAAGCCAATAAAGAGGGGGTTAAGGGAACTTGAAAAGTCTAGGGGTTCGTGTGGGCCCCACCACACTTAATCCTCCCAAGGGAGGTTAAGTGGGTGTGGGTCCCACTTCCAACCCCCTTAGGTAGGTTTTTAACAAACTAAAAATAAAATTTGTCTTACACAAATTTTATTTAACTCAACTGAAAACCCCAAAACTTAACTTTCAACCCGCAACAAACGCAACTCCCGAAAAGGTCTCTTTAAGCGAATATCGGCGCTGCGAGTTCATCGGTGCCCTCGGATTTCAATTCTGAGCAACGGATCAAAAGTTAGGAATTCCCGCTCGTTCGTTCACTGAACGTACCCGAGCCAAACTTCGGAAATTAATTCCGGGCACTCCGGGCCTCGGAATCAGGTGCCGTCTGAAACCGCGCTCTTGTAAAATTCTAAAGAAAATTAAGAAAAAATTTCCTTTGAATTTTACGGGTCTTTACACCAATGATCCTGGGAGAAATCTTAATCCCCCATCGAAACCTTTTAGTCCCACAGAGAGGGGAAACCATCAAGAAAATGTGGTATATAACCTTGAATTACAAGGGCCTCTTCCTGTGATTGGAATATGAATTCTTCCAGTCCTATGCCAGATTAATCCTCTCACACATGAGATAAACCATTTATATCATGTTATATACCACCTTCGTACCATGACCATTGGTCTCCAAAACATCGGTTTAGGATAAGGGTGATCAAAATGGGATTGTGTAAATAATCATGGAATGGATCCATACCAAAGGAAATTTGATAGTTGTTATTGTAAGTAAATTCTACCAAGGGAATGTATCATTCCAACGACCCACTAAATCCTAGAAAAAATGAACATAACAAATCATCTAGTGTGTAACACCCCAAGATTTCATAGTGTGTTATTTCTTCAAAATAATTCAATAACTTGCACTACACGCAACACTGAGTTCAATTGCACCATGACTTGCCAAAAAAAAAAGCCATTAAAAGAGGTCATGAATAGTATTAACTAAATTTTAAACTTTATATAATCCTTATAATTTTAGAATCCATATTATGAGTTTCTTAGTCATAATGCAAGAACAGATTCATTTTCAGTATTGCACTTTTATCAACTTTTGATAGTGAAACCTTTTTAAATACAATATTTTAAACTTTTTGACTAAATGGAGACATCAAAAAAATTTAAAATGAAACATCCCAAGCTTCCACGGTACGCTTTCCTTTGAATAAAACAGTAGCGTGTGTTGTACGCAACTTCGAGTTCTAACACACCGTAACCAATCAAACTAGCTGTTATGAATAGTAATACCTACTTTTTGAAATTATATATATTTTATATTTTAAAATGGACTTAATTTTTGGATTCGGAATATCAAATTTAGCCTAAGGTGAAATTTTGGTACTTTTCTGATAACTTTCATATTTTAATGAATAGTGAAAATTACTAAATTTTAATTAAAAACAACTTTTTTAATCAAAATAATTAATAGTGATAAATTATGAATTTGAGTGGTTTTAAAGTATATTTAGAATATAGTTTTACTATTTAATATAATGTTGGTCATTGGACATAATTTTACAATTAAACCGAACATAAACAAGTGTCAATCTTTTGGTAGTTATTATCTATTAAAAACACGCTTTTTGTTTTGACAGCGGGAATTAATTTTAAATTAATTTCTGCCACTTCTGTGTTTTGAATTTAGAAAAATGGATTCCATATTTGGAATCATGATGTTCAAATTGTGTAAATAGGTAACTTTTATTTTTAGACATTTTGAATAATTACTGCGGTAAATATTTTATTTACCATGGTTAAGGGTAAATCCGGTAAATAAGGGTTAAAAAATAATATTATAATAATACTAAATTACCCTAAAACGTGTCTTAACCCTATTGGTTGATACATGGTCGACCATGGGCATATTTGGGTCTATTTTGGGACCCCATGGATCCACTTGTAAGTGATAATGACACATTATTTTAATAAAGCTAAAATAAAAATAAAAATGGCATAAGCTTACATCTTTTAGAAGAACAATTTTTACATAGGGTTATACCTGTTGGATTTTCGATTATAAATATTCATTATAAAGATAAAAAGATTTCCTACAAAATGATATTTTATTTATAATTTGTAGACATTAAATAATTTATTTTATTTATGACACAATGATGATGCAGTAATTACTAAAATAGTGAAAAATTAAAATAATTGATATTATAAATACCCAAATAAATATAATATGAAACTTTTAATGAATTAAACTAATTTTCTAGGCTAATATGATATATTAGGATTGATTTAATGGACTTTTTTCGAAGTAATCAATCTGTTATGAGTTTCACAAAAATCAACTATTGAATAGTGTCAAAATTGACATAAAAGAGTTCTTAAAACAAATATTATATTATTAATTGATATTAAATTCCTAAAAATCTAAGGTTCGGCCAAGAGACTTATATTATGATAGGTTAATCATTAATGGACCACTTGGGGGTCGCTTGGATGTATATAGTAAGTTTATTAACCATATTATATAAAAATACAAAGAGACATTGTAAAAGTGAAACTAATTAACTTAGAGTTAATACTTAAAGATAAGGATAATATAAGTACCCAAACCTGTCTAAATTCTATTGGATGAGTTCTTTTCGACCTATCCCCACCTCATCCTTTGAATAGTCAACTTTGGAGCCTTTGGAAACCGAATATGAATTTATTATAAATTAATATTTCTAGCTTTTCCAAAAGTGCCCCTCACCCCTCTTATAAAAGGGCACTCCTCCTTCTCTTTTCCTCACACCTCTCAAGCCACTTGGCTCGTCCAAACTCTGCCCAACTAAGCTCCCCAAATACCTCTCCTCCTCCTTGAAGCTTCCCCTTAGGCAGAAAGCATTTCAAGAAGTCCTTTGGTTCCAACCAAAGTGAGTTACCTAAACTAAAGGTAACGATTTCTCTTAAATTATTTTCATTTATTTTGCCTCTTCAACCCCCAAAATCTTTTTATTTCCTTTATTTTGTAACAACACCAGTATCCTAAATATACTAAGATGTTGTTATAAGAAGGATTCAAACTAAACATACACACAACTCCATCTAATGGATGATGAACATAATGTTTCTGTGGATGGCAAACTAACGCCTCACGAAACGATGATTGTTCAAATACATCTTACCACCTCTCATGGTGGCCATTATGATG
Source organism: Viscum album (assembly GCA_963277665.1). Classification (NCBI taxonomy): domain Eukaryota; kingdom Viridiplantae; phylum Streptophyta; class Magnoliopsida; order Santalales; family Viscaceae; genus Viscum; species Viscum album. The sequence goes on from OY728132.1 coordinate 473,905,222, forward strand.
GAACTGTAATTAAATATGATATTAATGATATATATTTTATATATAAGCTTCTGTAATTCCATTTTATTTCATACCATTATTCGTTTCATGTTGTATATACATACGATAATTTCATTTGAGGAAGTGCGGACTACCGCCCCCTTAAAATGATATGACTCGTTCATACCAAACATGGAACGTATAAACGATGGTGTTAATGAACTTAAATAACATATATAAAATATTATATTATACAGGAATAGTAATATACCTATGTATCATTTGGATTTGATTCTTTTAAAATGAAAATTAAATGGAAGTAGCGTTCGTGCGTACGTACGGACTACCGTCTCCACGAACGCGATAAGATTCATTCTCCATCATATCCATTCAAGTATTATTCTCATTTTAGGGTTAAAAATAATGTTAATATCATTCTGATTATGAATAAGATATAATATATCCATTACAAACATGTCTTACGTAACCAAACATTTAAGAAGAACGAATCGATTATCACCCGAAACGACGATAATACTAAGATATTATTAATAAAGCAATGTTAAAAGATCATATATGATATCATATTAATGTATATGATTCTTGTATAATTTAATAACAATTATTTCACCATTATACAGGAGGTTAACCTACCCCAACAAAGGAAAAGTACAAGGTAAGGTTTATTTCACAATCTCTTCATTATCCGAGGTTGTTTATATGTAATAATCTACTGGGATCTCTTTATCATCCACATCCATGTTTCTTAAAAATGTATTTCAAAACATTTTTACTATTTACAAGAATATGGGTTAAAGTCATTTATACCTTTTTTTGACTTTTTATAAGAGGTTTATAAAGAAATCTTTCCGTCGTTTTCAAAACAAGGTCCTTTTTAACCTTTTTGACAGAATTGAGGTAAGAATGTTTTTTTAACTTATACGGCGGGTGCGGTTATTTTACGCCGTTATAAAATCTTCAAAGCTTTCCTTACAAGCTTATAAGAATATTTTCAAAGAAAATGTTTTATTTTATATGGATCTTAAATGATTTCAAAATAAAAGGAGATATTTCTTTAAAAAGAATTTTGATTTCATCTATGTCAACATCCTTTGATGGATTTTAAGATTATTTGATGTTTATTTATTATGATACAAAACTTATATATTGTATTGAAGGTTTTGTGATATGTTTGACTGTGGATGTGCTATTTTTATACCATTCATAGTTTATTGTGAAAGTATTGACATTTCGTATGCTAGTTTTAATACGAATGTTTATGTTATGTTTAAACCTTTTCATATGGGAATGCATTGGACTTAATAAGTGACGGGTGGAGCCCGCTATAGCTCCTCGATGCATCGGTAGGTCTCATGAGACAAACTAGTGTCTTGGCACAAGGCCTTGACAAAATCTTATTTGTAGTCTTGGCACGAGGCCTTGGCTATGTGGTTATGATAGTCTGGCATTATGCATTCCAACATTATGAAAGTGGTTATTGATTTTTGCATGTGATTATTCGATTAGTAGAATATCCATGTGAACAAGTAAATGGCATTATTTCATTTTACTTTTGCCATACTATGTTGAAGTTCAATTTTAAAAGGCTTTTGTTTTAGTAATTCATTGCCTTAAATGTTTATGCTTATTTTGAATGTTCCGCTATATAGTTATCCTTACTGGGCATTTGAGCTCACCCCTTTTCTATGTTTTATTTTTCCCAGGTAGTGAAGAAGTAAATTATGATTGACTTGCAGGGATATTATGAGGGGTTTATAGTGTGGATTATGGAGACAATTTGTTGTTGTAGTAGTTTTTCGTTTAATGATGTAATGTAAATCTTATGAATATATCTAGTGTTTCCAAGGCTACTAAACCAATCGGTCTTTCGGGATTTGATCTTTCTTGTGATCATGCCAATGTTACTAAGTAATGCACCGACTCTGGGTAGCTGGGGTCGGGGCGTTACAGTTGGTATCAGAGGAAGTTTAGTACAAACCTTGGAAGCTAGATTTAGATAAACTCTGATTAGAGCACGTATACCAAAGATGAACTTTGAGGATTTGTATAGAAGAACTTCCTAGAATTTTGGTATTGTAGAGATTTTGTGAGTTTTCCGAGCAATACATCCCTGTCTGGATACGAGCAGGTAGAGGCGGCTCTGGCACAGATGTACCTAGGGGTAAAACCCGAAAACACCGCTTTGAGCTAGACTCGAACGGGAACTGGTGCACGACAACGGGCCTTGCTGCACTCTTGGTTACGACACTCCCGGGGGATATGCTTAGGATAACTCTCATTTTCTTTACAAATCATTATGAAGGGTTTATGAGTATATACTTCCTCAAAGAAAACATTTTTATGATTATGGATTATATCCATAAATAGTTCAATTTATGTTAAGTGTTTTATAAGTATGGGATTATGTGTTTTGATTCATAAACTGATCTAGTTTATGCCATGGTATAGAAATGGCGCCCAGTAGAAGGAATGAGAACTCCAGAAATGCACATGATCCAAAGAGAAGGAAGGATCATATCTTTCATGGTCTTAAGCTAGAATTTATAAGAGAAATAGTCTCCCATGTATTATCATCATATGAAGAAATAATATCATGTGTTGATAAGATAAGTAAAGAGCTTACTGAGTACTATGGCTTTGAAGGGAAGCAAGAGAATAAAAGGATGGAAGAGAGAAAAATGGATAAAGGGAAGAGGGAAAAGAAGAATTTTCCCATATGTGGTAACTGTGGAAAGAAACACCCTGGAAATTGCCTGAAAGGAATGGGAGTTTGTTATAAGTGTGGAGGAAAAGGGCACAAAGTACATGACTGCAAGGGTAAGAAAATGGTTTCAAATGTACAATGCTTCATTTGCAAGGAGTTTGGACACTACGCGAACCTATGTCCCAGTCATCAGACTATGCCACAAATGATGCTATTGGATAATAATCAAGTTATGATACTACCACAGATGAAGAAGAATGATTAGAGTTCTTATGTTGATTATGTCAATTGAGTGTTGTATCAACAATGTACTTGTTATAATAATTATGGAGTATATAAGGATTGTACTGCAGTACTATTTCATTAAGGACTTGAGATTGTGTGGAACAAAGAAAAGTGACTCAATATCAGGATAAATTTTTGGAAAATATATGGTTGAGAGAATGATAAACCATAATATAGTTCTGATACCGAGGTAGTGATTTTCGAATAATACATGATTATTTTGGAAAAATTATATTGGATATTCTTGACTACCTTGGAACTGATTAATGATTTGTATATTCCATCATTGTTGGGGTTTAAATCATTTTTGGATTGATGAAGTATATCCAGCATTCAATATGGAATAAGGGAGCATGAATGTAATCAATAAAAAATATGGTAATTCAGGATGTTTCAGTGTATTAAAAGAATACACGATGAAGGTATTCATATGCTATTACGGGTTAAAAAGGATCTACATTATGTTTACCCTCCTTATAAAAGTTGGACTGTGAGTTTGGATAGAATTATTTTGGATAGTTCTTGTTTGGATTATTTTGGATTGCCATAAAAGGACAACCCGGAGGTCGGGCGGCAACCCGTCGCGTCCGGCAAGGCTGCGAGACTTGAACCCGCAACCGAAGGGCGACAAGGGTGTATCACCTACCACTGGCCCACGAGATGTCCTGGATTAAATAATGTAGTTTTTATTAAAAGATCTTTTAGATGAATTATAAATTCTTTTATTTTGGAACCCTATACGAATAGTGTAAATAGATTTTTTTTTCTATTAGAGTGAAAGATGAGTTTGTGGTAGAAATTTATTAATGGATAAAAAACTAATTATAAAGTAAGTATATCTCCTTATGATCTTAGCCAATCTCATAAATAAATTCCTCAATATTAAGAAAAGAAACTTAGAACAAAAATGTTTTCCTAGATGGTACCTTAAGTCATCACTAATTTATGGCTTTGGGATTGTTGGCCTTTTCATAGCCATGTTCTCTACCACTCTCCATCAGATAATTGATGGTTAGATTTCTCTTCCATATCCATATTTTCCTACATGGAACCCTAGTATGTGTTATTTTCGTTAATCTTCATACTTTCCACTCTTTATTTTAAATAGAGGCCTCATTAATTCATTTTTTGATGTGGGATTTCAACTAAGATATTTTGAAACGTCAAAAATGTGTTATCCTAATACCCTATGTTTTGTTGAACCGATGGTATTTCAAATCATCATAGATTGATGAATTTAAGGACCTCAATTATACACTTGTTTGTGATTGATGACCTCAATCACTACCTATAAATATTTACGTTTTTCCTCCGATTATATGTCTCTAATTTCCACCAATGTTCTCTTAATCGAGATCATAATTTGGTGGTGACCCTTTGATTTCTCTTTTCCTCATATTAATACTAAATTTTAGTAACCCAATTTCCAATGTGGGGTTTCCCACAAATATATTTTCTACTTTCAACCTTTCATTTTTGAAGAACAATTTCAAATTGCGAGGACGCAATTTATTGAAGGAGGGGAGAATGTAACACCCCAAGATTTCATAGTGTGTTATTTCTTCAAAATAATTCAATAACTTGCACTACACGCAACACTGAGTTCAATTGCACCATGACTTGCCAAAAAAAAAGCCATTAAAAGAGGTCATGAATAGTATTAACTAAATTTTAAACTTTATATAATCCTTATAATTTTAGAATCCATATTATGAGTTTCTTAGTCATAATGCAAGAACAGATTCATTTTCAGTATTGCACTTTTATCAACTTTTGATAGTGAAACCTTTTTAAATACAATATTTTAAACTTTTTGACTAAATGGAGACATCAAAAAAATTTAAAATGAAACATCCCAAGCTTCCACGGTACGCTTTCCTTTGAATAAAACAGTAGCGTGTGTTGTACGCAACTTTGAGTTCTAACACACCGTAACCAATCAAACTAGCTGTTATGAATAGTAATACCTACTTTTTGAAATTATATATATTTTATATTTTAAAATGGACTTAATTTTTGGATTCGGAATATCAAATTTAGCCTAAGGTGAAATTTTGGTACTTTTCTGATAACTTTCATATTTTGATGAATAGTGAAAATTACTAAATTTTAATTAAAAACAACTTTTTTAATCAAAATAATTAATAGTGATAAATTATGAATTTGAGTGGTTTTAAAGTATATTTAGAATATAGTTTTACTATTTAATATAATGTTGGTCATTGGACATAATTTTACAATTAAACCGAACATAAACAAGTGTCAATCTTTTGGTAGTTATTATCTCTTAAAAACACGCTTTTTGTTTTGACAGCGGGAATTAATTTTAAATTAATTTCTGCCACTTCTGTGTTTTGAATTTAGAAAAATGGATTCCATATTTGGAATCAGGATGTTCAAATTGTGTAAATAGGTAACTTTTATTTTTAGACATTTTGAATAATTACTGCGGTAAATATTTTATTTACCATGGTTAAGGGTAAATCCGGTAAATAAGGGTTAAAAAATAATATTATAATAATACTAAATTACCCTAAAACGTGTCTTAACCCTATTGGTTGATACATGGTCGACCATGGGCATCTTTGGGTCTATTTTGGGACCCCATGGATCCACTTGTAAGTGATAATGACACATTATTTTAATAAAGCTAAAATAAAAATAAAAATGGCATAAGCTTACATCTTTTAGAAGAACAATTTTTACATAGTGTTATACCTGTTGGATTTTCGATTATAAATATTCATTATAAAGATAAAAATATTTCCTACATAATGATATTTTATTTATAATTTTTAGACATTAAATAATTTATTTTATTTATGACACAATGATGATGCAGTAATTACTAAAATAGTGAAAAATTAAAATAATTGATATTATAAATACCCAAATAAATATAATATGAAACTTTTAATGAATTAAACTAATTTTCTAGGCTAATATGATATATTAGGATTTATTTAATGGACTTTTTTCGAAGTAATAAATCTGTTATGAGTTTCACAAAAATCAACTATTGAATAGTGTCAAAATTGACAAAAAGAGTTCTTAAAACAAATATTATATTATTAATTGATATTAAATTCCTAAAAATCTAAGGTTCGGCCAAGAGACTTATATTATGATAGGTTAATCATTAATGGACCACTTGGGGGTCGCTTGGATGTATATAGTAAGTTTATTAACCATATTATATAAAAATACAAAGAGACATTGTAAAAGTGAAACTAATTAACTTAGAGTTAATACTTAAAGATAAGGTTAATATAAGTACCCAAACCTGTCTAAATTCTATTGGATGAGTTCTTTTAGACCTATCCCCACCTCATCCTTTGAATAGTCAACTTTGGAGCCTTTGGAAACTGAATATGAATTTATTATAAATTAATATTTCTAGCTTTTCCAAAAGTGCCCCTCACCCCTCTTATAAAAGGGCACTCCTCCTTCTCTTTTCCTCACACCTCTCAAGCCACTTGGCTCGTCCAAACTCTGCCCAACTAAGCTCCCCAAATACCTCTCCTCCTCCTTGAAGCTTCCCCTTAGGCAGAAAGCATTTCAAGATGTCCTTTGGTTCCAACCAAAGTGAGTTACCTAAACTAAAGGTAACGATTTCTCTTAAATTATTTTCATTTATTTTGCCTCTTCAACCCCCAAAATCTTTTTATTTCCTTTCTTTTGTAACAACACCAGTATCCTCAATATACTAAGATGTTGTTATAAGAAGGATTCAAACTACACATACACACAACTCCATCTAATGGATGATGAACATAATGTTTCTGTGGATGGCAAACTAACGCCTCACGAAACGATGATTGTTCAAATACATCTTACCACCTCTCATGGTGGCCATTATGATGGAACTGTAATTAAATATGATATTAATGATATATATTTTATATATAAGCTTCTGTAATTCCATTTTATTTCATACCATTATTCGTTTCATGTTGTATATACATACGATAATTTCATTTGAGGAAGTGCGGACTACCGCCCCCTTAAAATGATATGACTCGTTCATACCACACATGGAACGTATAAAGGATGGTGTTAAGGAACTTAAATAACATATATAAAATATTATATTATACAGGAATAGTAATATACCTATGTATCACTTGGATTTGATTCTTTTAAAATGAAAATTAAATGGAAGTAGCGTTCGTGCGTACGTACGGACTACCGTCTCCACGAACGCGATAAGATTCATTCTCCATCATATCCATTCAAGTATTATTCTCATTTTAGGGTTAAAAATAATGTTAATATCATTCTGATTATGAATAAGATATAATATATCCATTACAAACATGTCTTACGTAACCAAACATTTAAGAAGAACGAATCGATTATCACCCGAAACGACGATAATACTAAGATATTATTAATAAAGCAATGTTAAAAGATCATATATGATATCATATTAATGTATATGATTCTTGTATAATTTAATAACAATTATTTCACCATTATACAGGAGGTTAACCTACCCCAACAAAGGAAAAGTACAAGGTAAGGGTTATTTCACAATCTCTTCATTATCCGAGGTTGTTTATATGTAATAATCTACTGGGATCTCTTTATCATCCACATCCATGTTTCTTAAAAATGTATTTCAAAACATTTTTACTATTTACAAGAATATGGGTTAAAGTCATTTATACCTTTTTTTGACTTTTTATAAGAGGTTTATAAAGGAATCTTTCCGTCGTTTTCAAAACAAGGTCCTTTTTAACCTTTTTGACAGAATTGAGGTAAGAATGTTTTTTTAACTTATACGGCGGGTGCGGTTATTTTACGCCGTTATAAAATCTTCAAAGCTTTCCTTACAAGCTTATAAGAATATTTTCAAAGAAAATGTTTTATTTTATATGGATCTTAAATGATTTCAAAATAAAAGGAGATATTTCTTTAAAAAGAATTTTGATTTCATCTATGTCAACATCCTTTGATGGATTTTAAGATTATTTGAAGTTTATTTATTATGATACAAAACTTCTATATTGTATTGAAGGTTTTGTGATATGTTTGACTGTGGATGTGCTATTTTTATACCATTCATAGTTTATTGTGAAAGTATTGACATTTCGTATGCTAGTTTTAATACGAATGTTTATGTTATGTTTAAACCTTTTCATATGGGAATGCATTGGACTTAATAAGTGACGGGTGGAGCCCGCTATAGATCCTCGATGCATCGGTAGGTCTCATGAGACAAACTAGTGTCTTGGCAAAAGGCCTTGACAAAATCTTATTTGTAGTCTTGGCACGAGGCCTTGGCTATGTGGTTATGATAGTCTGGCATTATGCATTCCAACATTATGAAAGTGGTTATTGATTTTTGCATGTGATTATTCGATTAGTATAATATCCATGTGAACAAGTAAATGGCATTATTTCATTTTACTTTTGCCATACTATGTTGAAGTTCAATTTTAAAAGGCTTTTGTTTTAGTAATTCATTGCCTTAAATGTTTATGCTTATTTTGAATGTTCCGCTATATTGTTATCCTTACTGGGCATTTGAGCTCACCCCTTTTCTATGTTTTATTTTTCCCAGGTAGTGAAGAAGTAAATTATGATTGACTTGCAGGGATATTATGAGGGGTTTATAGTGTGGATTATGGAGACAATTTGTTGTTGTAGTAGTTTTTCGTTTAATGATGTAATGTAAAACTTATGAATATATCTAGTGTTTCCAAGGCTACTAAACCAATCGGTCTTTCGGGATTTGATCTTTCTTGTGATCATTCCAATGTTACGAAGTAATGCACCGACTCTGGGTAGCTGGGGTCGGGGCGTTACATAGTGTCTAGATGGTCCACTCTATCTTCCCATCTATCTAAGGGTGGAAAGCTGTTTTGAGGCATAACTGTGTCTCGAAAGCTTGTTGGAATCCCCATAGACTCACAAGGTACAATTTTCATCCTCATATGAAAGGATGGATCTCAGAACCCCATGTAGCTACACCACCTCATCCAAATACCTTCTCACCAAGAAATCCACTATGCTCCACTCCCTAATTTCGATGATGTGAGTTTATTTAATCAGTCGGCCTACTACTACCTACAAAGGATCATATCCTCCTTGATACATGGTTAACATTGTGACACAATCCATATAGATGTCATCCCAATTCGACTTGAGTACATCTAGGCCTGCAACAAACTTTCGAGAACACAATTCTATCCTTCTCCTAATGGCACTATAAGGCCCCAGCCTTAAACCTTACTTAATATTGAATTAAATGAATAATTCACATTGAGGATTTTTTCAGGTTTTGAGTTTTAGAGAATTAGATCCTAAATCATTAATTACATTCCACATTTAAACATATTGGTTACATAAAAGATAGTATTCATTTTTTCCCATCAACATAAACATATTTAAAATAAAAAATGGATTCTTTCTTAACATTTCTTGACACCATCATCATATCATGCACCTTTCCCTTGACCTATGAAAAATATTTAAAAAACATGGGATGTGCATAAAATGCTCAGTAAGGGATATAAAAGTACAAAAATAAAACATTAGTACATGTATGAAATAATACATTACTCATACAACATAAGCATTTTAACATACCTCATCAAATCATGAATAAATCATTGAAATCATAAGACATAAATGTATCATGAGGCATTCATAACATTCTTGCGTTTGGAGTAACCCTCTTGGTTACATTTGGAATACCCATCACAGTATATTTCCTAAATCACTTCGGAGAAACCTTGATGTTTAACTATTTCACGTTACCCAATGAATTGGAGAGCTATATAGGGCTCACCATCCCTTAGTTTATCACGAAACCACCCATATTAATAATAATTCTCAAGAACCATAACATAATCGTATCACATAAAACATGCATAAATGAAACACAACATTTCTACTTTTCAATCACAAGATATCAATACAACACATTGATATAAAAACATTATGAAAACCATTTTCAATACCAAAATAAATGAAAAGTATAACATGGTATTTTTTTCATTTCAAAATAATATATGGCTTGTATAGGAATCCTAAACTCAAATAATTGTCACGGCGGCGGAGAAGTCGTTGTCGTCGCATACGTACGACAAAAAAACATTCCCTTTTGTCGTTTAGTAAAGGCTTCATATAAAACGATTCCTTTTGAATAATCATAAAAGTCAAAGGGGTTTATACAACATATAATAGAAAGTTGTGTATATAACAAGATATGCCTCAATGAATGGAGATTGAGACAGATTCCCTTACAAAGATGGTATCCTTGGATTAAGGATAATTTAATTACATAATTATGTGTGACAAATGAATACACCAAATATAAGTGGATATTAAGTGTAAAACAATAAGAGGTTATTCACACATATTCATAGAACGACATATTCAAGGATTGAAAGTTTATCCCAAAGAATCAAAATTCAGTTAAGAAGTTCCACTACAAAAATTTGACAGCCTAACGGCGTCACTTCAAAATTCAGAAATTGAGTTGATGAGAGATAAAAATGGTGTCTCATTACATGGACATAAAATTTACATCAATAAGAACATATCCCAACATAAAAATATGTAAATTAAAATACCCAAAAAAAAGAAGTCTTTTAAAAAGAGGAGTGTGAAAGGTTCCCTTACCGTCTTGGGTATCTTTCGAAACATACACCCCGTGAAAGAAGGACAATACTTAATTGATGTAAATACTCATAAACAAAATTATATTAAACAAAGAGTAGAATAATGGGAAGTATATATACCATTAAATGATAATGGTGTCAAATGTAGCATAAATGTCACGAGAATAAAAGTGAGATGGAAAATCCGTTATGAAAACTCCACAGCCTAACAACGCCACTTAAAACTTCCAAAAATGGATTGATGAGATCAAATAGGTTCTTTCATAATATTAAAATAAAATTTACATCTAGAGTAACATAAAATAACATCCCCTATCATAACAAATAGGAACTTCAAATAAGTGTCATAAAGGAGAGTACATAAAAAGTAAGAGAGCGGTTGGATCTCTTACAAAAATTCGGCAGCCTAACGGAGCCACTCAAAACATCCAAAATTGACTGATGAGAGAAAGTAGGGTCTCTCATCATATGGACATCGAAATTAAAGTAAGATTAAAATTAAAGAACATCCCAATCATAATAAATATGATATTAAAAGGAATGACATAAAAGAGTGTACATAAAAAGAAGGAGATGGGTAGGATCCCTTACCTCGTGTCCGACATGACTCGATCATTCTTTAATATAATTAATAATAAAATTTGGTCAATTTATAATTTAATAAGTACCTCATTTAAATATTATTATTCAGTTCATATCACATATTATAATTTTATAATAATTGGTTAATAAATTGAGTTCATATCAGATGTTTTTGTCGATGTTCGGTAAATGAGTAAAAATTGAATTTGTTGGAATAGAATTTTCTATGTAGTTATAGGTACATCATATCCATAATAGTATTGATTTTTCAAATATCATATATATCCATTATATATTCATTTAATACTATTCCATATCATTTAGAGATAAAAAAATTAAAAGCACCATTCATGGAGACGGTAGGCCGTACATATGCATGAACGCTACTTTCATTTTTTTGTCTTATTAATGGAATTAAAACAAAATGAGATATATATATATATTATAATTTCATAATTATATCCATAATTTCTATGTAATATATTACATATATTTCCATTAAATATATGTACATATAATAGTACATAACATTTGCAGATATGAAATGAAATGTATCGTTCATGTAGACGATAAGCTGTACGTACAAATAAACACTCCTTTCATTTATTTTTTTCCCTTTTTTTCAATGGAAGGAAATAATAATTATATAAAGGTATATTATAATTACATTATGATATAATATGTAATACCATTAATTCCATCCTTTATACGTCCAACATATGGCATTAACTAATCAAATCACTTTGAGGGGGTGGTAGTCCGCACTTCCAAAAATGAAGATATCGCGTTTACCCATAATGGAAACCATAAAGGTATGCCATAAATGAAAAACAGTAAATATTAAGGAAAACATAAACATATTATATATCATATATAAATATCGTGACACCTTAATGGACACCTTTGAACGTGTTAAAAGAATACTGAACAATTATCGTTTCGTGAGGCAGTAATTCGCCATCCACAGAAACAGTATGTTCTTTAACCATTAGAATGAGGTGTGTGAAAGTGTAGCTCGAATCCATCTTATAAGAACATCCTATTATATTTAATATAATTGTTTTGTTACAAAAAACTGTAATAAAAAGAGTTTAGGGGTTTGCAGAAGCAAAATAAATCAAAAGATCACAAGGGAAGACAATACCTTTAAATCGGGTAACTCTCTTTGATTTGAGCAAAAAGGATTCCTTGGAAAGGATTCTGCATAATTCTAGGCTTCAATGATGAATAGAGGGATGTGGAGAGATGAAATGGGTAGGGGTTGGCCACGCCAAAGGCTTGAGTGGTGTGTGTAAGGTGGTAGAGTTGGGGGCCTTTTATAAGAGGAGAGGAGGGGCACTCTTGGAATGTTATAAAATATTACATTATTATAAAATGATTTTCGGATTTTAAAGGTCCCAAAATTATATATTTCAAGGATAAGGTGATAATAGTTTGAAATAAACCCATCCAATAGGTTTTTTAACATTTTTAGGTCTTACATTTTACATTATCAATTCTTTTTATTTAAATCGTTAAATAATGAGATAATCACTTCTTCGTCATGGTGTCATACATAATTTAATTTATTTCATGTCTAAAAATTATAAAAAAAATATCATGATGTAGGAAATAGTTCTATCTTTCTAATGAATATTTATAGTAAAAAATATGACTTGTATAACCCCATTTAATTTTTTTTTAGGAAAACTACTAATGTTTGTGACATTTTTATTTTAACTTTAAATAAAATGTTTTTTATGTCATTTTCCTACCAAAGTGGCTCCATGGGGACCCCAAGTTGACCCATGGATTGTCTGCGTTGGCCATGACACATCCAAAAATGGTAGGACACGTGTCTAGGTCATTTCATTTTATTAAAACATTATTTTTACCTTAAATTACACTAATTACCATTAATCGCGATTAATAAAACTTAAAAGTTACTATTCACAAAAAATTATTTTGATCTCATTTAATTACATTTTACTTCTTAATGAAAACCATGTATGTTGGATTTTTGAAAATAAAATCACAGATGTGGCAATTTTTCATTTAAACGAAAAATCAGTTTCTTTAACTACGATTTAGTGGTTTCACTATTCATCAAAAATTGAAGTTCTTCCAAAAAATACAAAAAATTAACCCTAAGATATATTTGATATTCCAAATTCAAAAATGACGTCTATTTTACAAAATTCAAAACATATAAGTTTCATTAATTAATTTAATAATTAATTCTCGTCGTAATACTACATGAAAAATGGGGGTTCAAAACCCAATGGGCGTAGGTTACAATAGCATTACTGTAGCGGGTACTGTAGTGGCGGTGATACTGTTGATCGGCGGGCACTATAGTGGCGGCAGGGCACTGTTTCGGCGGTGGTACTGTAGTAGGTACTATAGAAGCCAGGTTACTATTTAGAAAACAGGAATTTGGCCAAAAATTTGGGCCTACAGGCTATGCAATGGGCTACAGGCCCACTGGACCTTCGGGCTATGTAATGGGTCTCTCTCTACCCAGTTAAAAGAGGTCTTTACTTTTCTTTATTAATAAAAATGAGGATTCGGCCCCAACCTTTAAAAAAATTTGACACTAGTTTAAGTGCAATTTCATAGTTAAATTAATTACAATGACCACTATTGGATTATATGGTAAAAATATATTCTAATTTCAAATTCAAAACAATTCAAATGACAATCTAATCATATAAATAAATTAGATTAAAAAGATGTTTTGAATTAAAATACAACATTTTTCACTATTCATTAAAAAAATGAACTTTATCAGAAAAATACCAAAAATTTACACAAAGTAAATTTTGATGTCCTGATTCTAAAGAAGAATTTTTTTATGTAAAATATAACACATTAAATTGTTAAAAAGTGGATTTAAAAGTGTTTCTCCATCAAAAGTCAGTTAATCGACCTTTTGATGAATATTAGAATGTTTACGCTTAAAATTGGATTCATTCGCATTTTTAACCCTCTATCATTTATTGTAAAAAGTTAGAATATTTGACAAACATAAATAATCATTTTGTAGTTATTTCTGTTCATTCCCGACATTACAACGACTAGGCGTTAACTACCATTTAAAATAATATTATTTTATTATTAGAGTGCAATGTATGATTCTCAAGAAACTCGTTGTTGCGTATTGGGTACGCCATCAAGCATAGCGTCCCCTTTAAAGTTATATTCATTTTTTATTCACCAACATGGATAAATGTGAAAATTTCATATTCATTATTTACCTGGGGTGTTACATCCTTCCCCCCTTTTGGGAATTGCATCATCGGAATTTTAAAATTGGGCTTGGAAACATCATTGAAAATCCCACATTGGAACAAGAGTTAGTAGAAAAAATCACTTTAAAATAACGAAAGAGAAGTTCAAAGGTCACCTTAGTTAACCCAAACTAGGATTCCATGTAGGAAAACATGGATATGGATAAAAAGAAAAAGGGTCATGTTCTGATGGAGAGTGATAGTAAACATGTCTAGGATAAATTTAACCATAAGAAAATCACAAACTTGTGATGGGTTAAACATTATTTGATTCCCCAGTAGGAAATGTTAACAGAAAACATTTTTGTTTTAAGTTTCTCTTCATTGAGGAATTTATTTTTGAGCTTAAATAAATCATAATGAAACATACTTACTTGTCACGTAGATTTTCAACTTTTACTATATTCCTTAATCAAACTCCTATTTTCTCCAAAAGACAAGTATTTAGGAAGACTCGTTCGCATTAAGAGTTCTATAATCAACTTCTTAAGAATCACCTAATCCACAAAAGATAACTATATATTTCCCATGTCTTTAGACAAAAACCAAAACCAGAATTGTTAGTATGAGATCAGATAATCCACAAAAGTATAATCCTTTGTAAAAAGAAAATCTATTCTTAATCTCCAAATTTTGTCCAAAAAAACCAAAGTTCAACGAAGACCATTCGATAAACAATTTTCCATAAAATTGTTCAAAGTAAACCAAACTAAGATTGAAACCCAAATATTTGATGGATTTAATCACATAGTCTTCCACGGTACAAATAAACATTTGTCTCCAAATAACATCAGTTTCCCTTAAATTCACATATTGAAAAGTAATTAACCTAATCACATATCCTCCATGATAGGTTAATCCTTTCCATAGATAACCCAATATAAACATAATCATGATTCCTAAAATCATCTAACTAAAAAGAATTAGTCAATCTAACCAGGGACTTAACGTAGTACAATTGTAGGTGATAAATACCAGTCGCACTTTGGTTGTGGGTTTGATTCCCGAAGCTTTGTCCGACGCGACAGGTTGTCACACGGTCTGCGTACATGATGCATTACAGAACATACCAATGTTCAAGCAGTTGATCATGCCTTATTGATAGTTGTTTTAGAACAACCACGAGTTTCCTCATTGAATCCCCCATTCCATCCAGTCTCTTAATCAGAGAACCACCATAATATCCTTCAAACCAATTTTCACTTTGGTTCCTGATAGATCCATCCATTCACTAAAAATAGAAATTTCAGTGTGAGTATATCAAAAATAAACACCATGTACTAATGAGGAAGACAAACACTAAGATATACATACTCATTAAAATTATCTAAAACTTGGACTCTTTCTGAAATCCTAACCATTATGGTAATGTCACTTATGCTTAGAGAATACCCTAACATCTAAAGTTATCTAATCCGACCTCTGATACCAACTATAAGGCCCTGGACATAAACTTTACGTAATATTTAATTAAATGAATAATTTACATTGAGGGTCTTTTCAGGTTTAATGTTTTAGAGAATTAGATCATAAATCATGAATTAAATTCCACATTTAAACAAAGTGGTTACATAAAAAGTAGTATTCATTTTTTCCAATCAACGGAAACATATTTAAAATAAAACATGGATTCTTTCTTGACATTTCCCTGACACTATCATCATATCATGCACCTTTCCCTTGACCTGTGAAAAACATTTAAAAAACATGGGATGAGCATAAAAAGCTCAGTAAGGGATATAAAAGTTCGAAAAGAAAACATTAATCCTTGTATGAAATCATACTTTACTCATATAACATAATCATTTTAACATACCTCATATAATCATGAATAAATCATAGAAATCATAAGACATAAACGTAACATGAGGAATTAATAACATTCTTTTGTAGAGATTAACCATCTTTGTTACGTTTGGAATACCCATCAAAGTATATTCCATAAATCTCTTCTGAGAAACCATAACGTTTAACTCCTTCACATTACCCAATGCATTGGAGATCTATATCGGGCTCACCCACCCTTAGTTTATCACGAAACCACCCATCTTCATAATAATCCTCAAGAACCATCACATAATCGTATCACATAAAACATGAATAAAGGAAACATAACATTTTCACTTTTCAATCACAAGATATCAATACAACACATTTATATAAAAACATTATGAAAACCATTTTCAATACCAAAATAAAATAAAAGTAAAACATGATATTTTTTTCTTTTCAAAAAAAGTTATGTCTTGTAGAGGAATCCGAAACTCAAATAATGGTCACGGCGGCGGAGAAGTCGTTATCGCCTTATACGTATGACAAAAAAGACATTCCCTTTTTTCGTTTAGTAAACACTTCGTATAAAAATATTCCTTTTGAATAATCGTAAAATTCAAAGTGGTTTATAAACCTTATAAAAGAAAGTTGTGTATAAAACAAGAAGTGCATGTTTATCCCAACGAATACACAAAATATAAGTGGATATTATGTGTAAAACAATCAGAGGTTATTCACACATATTCATTGAAAGACATATTCAAGGAGTTCAAGTTTATCCCAACGAATCAAAATTGGGTTAAGAAGTTACCTTGCAAAAATTTGACAGCCTAACAACATCACTTTAAAATTCAGAAAATTAGTTGATGAGAGATAAAAAGGGTATCACATCACTTAGAAATAAAATTTACATCAATAAAAATATATCCCACCATAAAAATATGTAAAATAAAATACCCAAAAAAAGAAGTCTTTTTAAAATAGGAGGGTGAAAGGATCCATTACCAACTTTGGTATCTTTCGAAACATACACCCCATGAAAGAAGGACAATACAACATTGATGTAAATACTCATAAAAGAAATTATATTACACAAATAGTAGAATAATGGGATGTATAAATACCACTCAACGGGAATGGTGGAAAATGTATCATAAATATCATGAGAATTAAAGTGAGATGAAAAATACCTTATGAAAACTCCGCAGCCTAACGTCACCACTTAAAACATCCAAAAATGGATTGATGAGATCAAATAGGGTCTCTCATTATATTAACATAAAATGTACATCACGAGTAATATAAAAGAACATCCTCAAAAATAACAAATTGGAGCTTAAAATAAGTGACATAAAGGAGAGTACTTAAAAAGAAAGAGAGAGGATGGATCTCTTACAAAAATTCGGCAGCCTAACGGCGCCACTCAAAACATCCAAAATTTATTGATGAGAGAAAGTAGGGTCTCTCATCATAAGAACATAATAATTACAGTATGAGTAATATAAAATAACATCCCAATCATAATAAATATGATCTTAAAACAAATTCCATAAAAGAGCTTACTTAAAATGAAGGAGATGGGCAGGATCCCTTACCTCGTGTCTGACATGACTCAATCGTTATTTAATCTCCTGAATAAATTTTTTTGGTAAATTTATAATTTCATAAAGACATAATTTAAAGATTATTATTCAGTTCATATAAGTTATTATAATGATATAATAATTGGTTAATAAAGTGAGTTCATATCAGATGTTTTTGTCGATGTTCGGTACATGAGTAAAAATTCAACTTGTTGGAATAGAATTTTCCATGTAGTTATAGGTACATCATATCCAGAATAGTATTGATTTTTTAAATATCATATATATCCATTATATATTCCTTTTATACTATTCCATATCATTTAGAGATAAAAAAATTAAAAGCACTGTTCATGGAGACGGTAGGCTGTACGTATGCATGAACGCTACTTTCATTTTTTGTCATATTAATGGAATGAAAACAAAATGAGAAATATATATATATATATATATAATAATTCCAGAATTATATCCATATTTTACATGTAATATGTTACATATATATCCATTATATATATTTACTTATAATTGTACATAACATTTGGAGATAAGAAATGAAATGTACCATTCCTAGAGACCGTAAGCTGTACGTAGAAATGAACGCTACTTTCATTTATTGTTTTCCTTTTTATGTATTCAATTGAATGAAATAATAATTATATAAAGGAATATTATAATTACATTAGGATATCATTTGTAATACCATTAATTCCATCATTTATATGTCCCACATATGGCATTAATGAATCAAATCACTTTGAGGGGGTGGTAGTCCGCACATTCTAAAATAAAGATATTGCGTTTACCCATAATGGAAACCATAAAGGTATGACATAAATGAAAAATACATAAGATTAAGGATAACATAAACATATTATATATCATATATAGGTATAGTGACATATTAATGGCCACATTTGAAGGTTTTAATATAATATTGAACAATCATCGGTTCGTGAGGCAGTAATTCGCCATCCACAGAAACAGTATGTTCTTTAACCATTAGACGGAGGTGTGTGAAATTGTAGATCAAATACGTATTATAACAAAATCCTACTATATTTTAGATACTATTTTTGTTACAAAAAAAGTAATAAAAATAGTTTAGGGGCTTGTAGAATAAAAATAAAACAAAAGATCACAAGGGAAGACATTACCATTAAATCGGGTAACTCTCTTTGATTTGACTTCAAAGGCTTCCATGGATGGTATTCTGCACAAAGTGAGCCTTCAATGATGAAGATAGGGATGTGGAGAGATGAAATGGGTAGGGGTTTTCCAAGACAAAGGCTTGAGAGGTTTGTGTATGGTGGTAGAGGTGGGGGCCTTTTATAAGAGGAGAGGAGGGGCAGCCTTGGAAAGTTATAAAATATTACTTTATAATAAAATGATTTTCAGATTTTAAAGGTCCAAAAATTATATATTTCAAGGATAAGGTGATAACAGTTCAAAATACACCCATACAATTATTTATTGACATGTGTAGGTCTTATATTTTACATTATCATTTCATTCTATTTAAATCGTTAAATAATGAGGTAATCGCTGCATCATCATGGAGTCATAAATATTTTAATTTATTTAATGTCTAAAAATTATAAAAAAACAATAATTATGTATGAAATCTTTTTATATTTCTAGTTAATATTTATAGTAAAAAATATGACTTGTATAACCCCATTTAAAAATTGTTTTAGTAAAACATCTCATGTTTGTGACATTTTTATTTTAACTTTAAATAAAAGGTTATTTATGTCATTTTCCTACCAATGTGGCTCCCTGGGGTCCCCAAGTTGACCCATGGATTATCTTTGTCGGCCATGACACATAAAATGAGGGTATGGCGTGTGTCTAGGTCAATTCAAATTATTAAAACAATATTTTTACATTAAATTACACTAATTAACTTCAATCGCGCTTAATAAAATTTAAAAGTTACTATTCACCAAAAATTATGTTGATCTAATTGAATCACATTTTACTTCTTAATGGAAACCATGTATGTTAGATTTTTGAAAATAAAATCATAGAAGTGGCAAAGTTTAATTTAAATGAAAAATCAGTTTTTTTTCTACGACTTAGTGGTTTCACTATTCATCAAAAATTGAAGTTTTTCCGAAAAATACAAAAAATTAACCCAAAGCTATATTTGATATTCCAAATTCCGAAATGACATCTATTTTAAAAAATTCAAAAAAAAAACAAGTTTCATTAATAAATTTAATGAATAATTCCCGCTGTCAAAACAAATAGCGTGTTTTTAAGAAACAATATCTATTAAAAGATTGGCACTAGTTTAAGTCCAATTTCAAAGTGAAATTAATTCCAATGAACACTATTGGATTAAATGGTAAAAATATATTCTACTTTCAATTTAAAGACAATTCAAAAGATAATCTAATCATATAAATATATTAGATTAAAAAGCGGTTTTGAATTAAAATACAACAGTTTTCACTATTCATTAAAAAAATGAACTTTTTTGGAAAAGTACAAAAAATTTACAAAAAAGTAAATATTGATGTTCGTATTCTAAAGAATAATTATATTTTGTCAAAAATAACACATAAAATAGTTAAAAAGTTGATTTAAAAGAGGTTCGCCATTAAAAGGTGGTTAATCGACCTTTTAATGAATATTAGAATGTTTACTCTTAAAAATGGAGTCATTCACATTTTTAATCCTATAAATTTTATTGTAAAAAGTAATAATATCTGAAAAACATATATTATAATTTTTTAGTTAGTTCTGTTCATTCACTCCATTACAACGGCTAGGCATTAAAAACCATTTAAAATAATGTTTTTTTATTATTAGAGTGCAACGTAAGATTCCCATGAAACTAGTTGTTGGGTATTGGGTACGACATCGAGCATAGTGTCCCATTTAAAGTAATAATAATATTTTATTAAAAAATATGGATAAATGTGAAAATGTCATATTCTTTATTTAACAGGGGTCTTACAGGCACAGTAGGCATCATTCCACATACTCTACCATATCCTTCTTCATCTCGTGGAACCAATACTATTCTCTTAGGAAATGGTACAACATGGAAACTTGTGGGAGTACCACTTAAGGTGAGATATGAAACTCACAGGGAACAATATCATGTAGTTTCAAAAGAATGAATGGCTTCCCAAGAAACGACATCTGGTTTTGGCCATCCTATGACCATCATTCTGAAGCATCAACATGGTAAATGTGATCATGCATCACCTATGCCTTAGAGTGTCCCCACTGGGACTCCTCCACCCGCTGACTCATATTTGACTACACTGTCATCTATAATAGAATACTTTTACCCCCATCCATCACTACATCAATCTGCATGGTGTCCTACTCACCCCTTACCTCCTAAGAAACACAATATTCTTGAACAACCTCCTTATATGTTTTCCTTCTCAAAACATAGAACAAATCATTTTACTTTCCTTAGGTGTAATAAATATCGTAATCATAGTATGAATGAAACTCCATCCACCTATGATTTTGGAAGTTCAGGTATCTCTGGGAAAAGATATACCTCAAGCTCTTGTTATACCTGAAGTCCACTAAGCCGTATCTAATGAGTTTATGACGCCATGACATCAGTGAGATAATGAATAATGAAAGATCCATTTCATGGGTTGAATAGTTACAATCAAGGGGATATAAAATCATAAAATAATAAGAGATAACTCCATTTAGCTTCATTATCACACACCACATTCCTAGTTGGGAAGCATCACAAAACACCACGAATATCACCCATTCCTTTGGAAACAGGATCACTGACCATATTCCCTTTCAT
Organism: Viscum album; assembly: GCA_963277665.1. NCBI lineage: Eukaryota > Viridiplantae > Streptophyta > Magnoliopsida > Santalales > Viscaceae > Viscum > Viscum album. The sequence goes on from OY728132.1 coordinate 473,926,842, forward strand.
GTAGCTAAATGAAATCTGACTCTACAAACTCTTTAAAATGGAATGTGCCTTTCAAGTCAATGTTATATATGTATATAAGACTCAAGAGATGATGGGTAAAAATATTCAGTAATAGCTAGGAATATAGAGAAAACTATGATCTTATACCACACTCCTGGGTTCTTCACAAAAAAATGTTTCATCGGCCTTCGATGGGGCCACTACTAACCCCTATTGAGATCACATGTGTCAAATTATGTGGACCTCCCATGTCCAAAACATTAACAAATTCTACTTTCCATAGTAATAAGAATGTTGATGGTATACTATGACATTAATGAGATACTCGGTATGCTCCCACTCTTTCTTGAATTGATTAGATTTTCATTGATAAATAAGATGATGAACTGGTACATGATCTCATGAAATACAGAGTTCGTAAATCCCATGAACATTTCTGGTCCATTCATTACACCAAAGAGCATAACCATGAACTCTAAGTACTCATACCCATATCTGAATGATGCCTTCGAGATGTCACTCTCCTTCACCCTCAACTGGAGATACCTAGACGACAAGTTGATCATATGAAACATAATTTATCACCACAGCTGGTCCAAATTATTTTTTATCCTTATGAGAGGGAAACAGTTATTGAATGTCACCTGATTCAACCTTTGTTAATCTATAAATATTGTCATACCACTATTTGACATCATTATAGACAAAACTAGAGCACCCCACAATGAAACACAAGGATAAATAATTACCTTCTTTATCTGATCGTTAATCTACATTATCATCTCCTACAGCTTAGAATGTATTATACTATAAGGATCTATCGATATCAATGAAGAATTGTGCTACAAGTATATAGCAAATCAACATCACATCAAGTGGTAGATTGAGAACATCTTATAAAATAACATAAAAAAACTCCCTTATGAGTTTGAGGTCCCCCAATATCTCAGAATCCACTGATTCTACTGAATTTTTGGCCAACAAGGAAAGAAGAGGAATCACACACTGATTGACCAATAAAAAACTATGCTCACCACTGAAAGAAAAATGTTGTTCATCCACTTTTTAAAACATGTATCCCCTCTAAAATCGGGTGATGACAATATATATTGAAAACAACAGTCGATGCCAATGGAGACAACACATAGCTACATCTGTAACATTAAGAGATACTCACTAGACTGATTTGGCCCGAAAATTATTCTACATCACTAGAAAAGAACAAACAAGATGGTATGAACTCCAACTATTTATCTAAACACAAGGGTCATGGGATGTCTCTCAATTTCTAGTCATAAAAAGGTCTATAGTGTCTACAATGGACTATGAAGCTGCCAAATCAAAAAATGTAAAAGAACAATTACTCAACACAATGATCATCCATGAGTAATCTATATCCATGATAGAAATGTTTCCTATACTATGTGAAACAAATCACACCTAGCTCCTCTTCCCCTATTCAAATTGACAGTCTCCTCATCCACATCCGGTTCAAGGTACCTGATGAATTCCCTAAGGTCTTCCTCTACCTATTTTGTCTCCCCTATGTGGAGTAGGAGCTAGATATCCCTTCTACTAAAATAGTTTTTCCAGTAACTGCTACTATGGAGGTCAGTAAACCTACCCACCCTAAACAATATTGACCTTGAACCGGGCACTAACTATAAATTTCTCCCAAACATTCACAGGTGATACACCTCAGTCCCATGCCTATGGATAAAAATGATGACCATATGGTCAAAACTAAAATTGGTATGGTCGACTCCCATCTAGCCAAAAAGCTCGAGGTACCTAGAACATGACACCTAATACTAGAATCCATTCCATTTATTAGACCGTGGTAGCTAACCTATTATATTAGACCTCATTGCAATTGTATTCTCTCAACTACCTCCACCTTCTTCTGGTCCTCTAGGTATGTCGTAAAGTTGGAGGGAGTAACTGGGTACTTGAGAGTTGGAGGAAGTTCATCCTCTAAACGTCTTGCCCAAGAATCCTCATATATAATTATATCCGACTAAAAAATATAGATACCCTTGAAATTCAACCACATTTCTTTTACAAACACATTCTCCAATTGTAGGGAGTGTTTTTTATTTTTCATCTCTGCCATCATGGTTGAAGAAAGTAAGTCTTCCCAAAACTCCTTCTCAAAATCATCCAACAGATAATTGGTCCACTTACTCTATCCAAGGTAGAGGGTCCACCATAGGCATGCCGCACCCCACATCTGAAAAACTAAAAAAATGAACCCATTAATACATTAGAGACTAGATCAGTTTGAAGGTGATCTCAAGATCCTTGAGAAAACTCTCTATCTCCAGGTCTAAGACACTACCCTTGAAAATCCCTATAGTGTTTCATTGGAAAGTAGGCAATGTTTTTGGCCATTGCCTTTCCTCCTCTTATGGATCAAACAACCACTGATTAGATAGATTGGTATGATGAGCCTCCACATCCTAAGTCACTATTGGATGATGTAAAAGTCCCATATCTGAATGATAAATATGGAAATCATAATCCTGAGAAGTGTGGAATTTATTTTTTATTCATTTAAACTCATTGTGTTTTTTAATTCAAAAAATTCAAGAAAAAAACAAAAAGACAAGTCATCATATTTCATGTGCCCTCCCTAGGGTCTCTTCCTCAAAAATGGTGTAGTATCACTTGGTTTTCCGGTATGATGAGTTCTCTTGAATCAGATCATGAAGGGCCATAAAAGCTTGGGTCCTAAATAGTACTACCTGGCCTATTTCATTCACCAAGATCACCTAACACTATTTCTAAACATTCCCATTAAATACACATTGTTCTTAACTCCATACTCAATCCTACCTCTCAACCATCTCCTTTAATAACATTATGTGATGACCCTCATTCATCATGATGTGGGAAGGGATGGAAAAGTTCCATGGACTTCCATCATAAAGATGAAAAATAGATAATAACGCCAAGATTCCAAGATTTAGTAGGTCCCGAGGTTGGTACACACTTATGTTATATAAATATCAAAATAATGAGAGGCATTACCATTTATATAGTAAGAAATATTGTGAGATAAGATGAAATAAGGAAATAATTTCTATATATATGTATATGGAATCCAAAATCTATTACACATGCATGTTTAATGTAGATCTAGTAGAAATACAATGAAAGATCCTGTATAAATTCCAAAGAACATAGATAAGTAGTGAAAGGACAATAATCACGATGCCTAAGATCTTAAGGTCCATCATGGTCTTTGTAATCTCCATAAAAACGTTAAAACAATTTATTTATGTAGTTTGAGAATACAAGTATACACAATAGGGAAAAACCAATGTCACTCATGTATAACTGGAATAAGAAAATAATGCATCAATGATAATACACCAGAATCAAAAAATAGTTATCGAGGGGTACAAACCACCTAGCCTCACCAAGGTATACTCAGCAACTAACACAAATCTTGTAATGTTATAGAATAACACATCAATATTTGGGTACCCAAAAGAACTTCCTAAAAGTTAACTGCTCATCTCTAATGGTGAACATCCTTCTGATAAAATTCTTTTTCATGAGACCCTTTTTCACATCCATCCAACAAACACATGTTCCACATATCAAATTGGGCCCTCAAACACCTCGTATACAACCACATCTTGTCCCTCTAGTAGAAACTTAGGCAAAAACCCACAGAATAATCCTGAAGACAGATAAGAAATTACAACGTACCTAATCATAAAGAAATATGGTGAGAACACCTTGCCCGTAGACACCTAGCAGTCATAAAATCATAACAATCTGTATGAAGAATCTTGTTCTACCAATGCTCAGATGTCAGATTAGATAATATCCAATAACCAGCCATCCATATTCACATTTAGATGTTGGGAAAGTGCACCCTCCACCATAGTAATGAGGGTGTTAGGAAAGTAGTTCTCAAAATGCATGGGTGCATATATATATAAAAATGAATTAAACGTATATATATAGGTACCACACCCTCATCCCAACCTATGGGTTTTCAAAATAAACAAACCCTCCCCATTACAAAGAACTACCACTATTGTCAACACTAATGTATAACCACTTAGTCAGCCCAATAAAAAAATTATATCCATACCCAAATAATTGAAACAATTATAATTGTTTATTTAAAAATTATTTTAATTAATTATTCCTTCCCTACCTGAGATACTACGAAACAAATCACCCCATAAGTAACATCATAACCCACGCACACATCAAAAATGTCTCTGTAACTCATGAAAAAAGGCTCACAAATGATAACACCATATTTCATCATTATTATACCTCCCATACCATCCTCAGTATCCATGATACATGAAAATACCCGCATACCGAAATATAAAAAAACTCAACTAGATTGTTGTCCCACGTCACAACAAGACCACACCCGATAACCATAACATAACTCAGATGAAGCCTGAATATTCATAAAATTCATCAATTACACAATCAATCAATATGTCGAATAACGATTGCATCACACCACCTTTACCAACCCATACCCATGGCTACCCAACAATCCAAAACTCCACAAAACCATCCCAAAACACAAGGTTTAATAGAACCATACACCACATACAACAAGACCAAACATGAAGGTTTATTCATGTTAATCAATCATAATTCATTAATTCCACTATTATTATTCAAGTGTAATCATAAATACATGTATATTCCTGTGGACCCCATTTATTTAAATGGGTATCTGTGATTAATAGTATTTTAACTGTTGCTGATGTGATTAAGTAGTCATATAGATGCACCCATGGAATCCAGCAACGACCATGATTTCGATAATTACACTACCTATATGATTCACACTATGGATCAAACAAAACAGAAAAAACTACCTATTGTCATCATTATCATCTCACACACTATTTCATATATTTTTTTAAATGTTTTCAACTATATTCACAATAAGACTCTAGTATACCAACCTCACATAATATAAAAATGAATTAGAGATGTGGGAATCCCAACATCAAAAAATAAGAAAATTAATAAATCTTATTTTCTCCAAAAACATGGGGTCGTTCAAGTATCAAGAGAATTCAAGATATACTGAATCAAATGGTTATGAAATAACCCATGACCTTGTAGGGAGGAAAGGCTCCCAGAATACTAAGAGAAAATATTTTTAAACACACTAAGAATAAAAGATATCAGCTTCCAGGATCCAAATCCTATATCAATGGAAGGGAAATAGTTTCATGGCCATTAAAGTAGGATCATGGTCATGATTACATGGTTTGAATATTACAAAGACTATATAGTAATAGGATATTAATGGTAAAATTTAGATCCATTTAAAATTCTTTATAAATGCTCAAATATGTTTTTATACTTGATTTTTGTCAAATTCAATGTATGTGGGGGTGAATCTGACAGAACTGAAAAAAATGGAAATTACTCACTGATGGGTGATTCCTCTATGTGAGTCATATACAAAAACTTACCGACTTGAGAAAATGAGAGCGTCTCACTGACCGCGAGTCATAGATGAAACCCACCGATAGTTATTCGTAGACATGACCCCCTGACACCTGACTCACAATCAAGAGTTACTGATGCCTGACCTATTGAATCCCAACCTACTGATTTCTAGCCTACTGATGCCCGAATACCCAATGCTTAGCCCCTAAGGCTGAGCCATCGATGTGAGATACTCATACAACCTTCTGACACGACCTATATTTACAGAGCCGTTGATTCTGAGATACTAACCTGACATACCGATGTTGAGTCACTGATGGAAAAACACAAATTTTAGAAGAATCTAGAAATGAAAAACCATTGCATCCCACAACACTGAAAACACTAGATTTTGACAAAGTAATGGTCCAGGGAGGTCAAAAATATAATTCAAGGATATTTTGTGGGATTAGGTGATCCATTTAGGTAAGTGTCAGACTAATAATCAAACCATAGTGAATATTTCATAAACTAAAATATACAACAATAATATTGTTATAGAACCATTACAAGAATTATATAGATAACCATATTGGTCACCCCGTTGTTGTAAAATGACCAATGATACATCAATTACATGGTGGAGAATCGTTTCATTAGAGTAAAATATGTTCCTTATGACATTGGTAAATATGTTTAATGCCCAAATACTTTCAATGATATAAATCAATTGAACTAAAATATATTTAGATTTTAGGGATGGTTAATTTTTTATTAATGAAGGTCCAATCATAGTATTGTTTATGTAGGATTGGTTAGGGTTCTATTCTATGAGTGATGTTTATTTGGAAATTATACATTTAGTGCATGTTAGTGGATGTTTCATGATATTTGGTGCTACCCCTTACAATAGACCATGTTCAAAACAAATTCAACATATCACAGATGATACAATACAAAAATTATCCATCACATTTAATCAGCTATGATGAACTCGACATTAAAGATGAATACAATGTTATGGTGCTACCTTTCATGATTAAGGATGAATAAGAGAATATAATTTAATGGAAATTCATTTCATTATTTAATGTTAGATGGTAGAAATAGAATATCCATGGGGTCACATTAAAGGGAAATAATTATAAAAAATATTAGTATTGTCACCTTTGAACTAATTTATTTATTTCTTAGAAAAACTTTTTAAGGGAGTGAATAGTGTGGGGAAATGGATTCCTAATTTTATAACATAAATATATTTAAACAAATTTTTTATATTTTGGATATAGACTATAGTAGAAACTCGATAGAAAAAAATGGTGTCTTTTTTGAATCGAACGATAGAAGAACACATTTTCACAAGAATACGATAGATGTGTGTTTAATATCACGATAATTATTTGAGGTGTATGTTTGATTTTAGTAAATAATTGACTTGGAAGCAATGGAAATTTTGTTTTCGTGGTTTTATATTAATCTCATGTTAATGAAAAAATTGATAGAATATTAATGTGGCTTACCAGTCGATAGAATCTGGGTGAAGGGTATCTAGAGATATTCTCCTAAGACCATGTTATGAAAACAGTTATTATTCCTAAAAAATCAGGTTGTTGTCTATAAATAAGGAAAGCTATGTTTTATAGTGTATAAAAAATGAACACATAACTAATAATCTCTCTGTCATAACCTATATAATATTTTGATGGTAGTGAATTGTCTTTCATTATTCTATAAGTATAATATGTCATGTATCCCATGAAAATGTTGTGTATATGTTTCAATGGTGAAAACATGAATATACACTACTTGTTACTATGTCACATGTGTCATGTATTGTTAGTATCATTTTCTATTGAACTACATGGAGTAAAAGTATGGATGTTTATTTGGATGTACATATCATATCTTATTAATTGACATTACTTGTATCTTGGAAAATATTATTATTTAGAAACATGGTGTTACTCTCCAATAATTATGACCTACATATGATATACAATAGGGAACTTGACTTGTACTGTATAATATAAGTTTTTTCCCTAGTTTTTGACCCATTATCAAAATTTAAAAATAGTTTAGTCCATTGTGAGTGTTTTATTTCATTGATCGTAATGGGGCATCCTTATTCTCTATTAGAGGTGAGACATGATTTTTTTATAAAATATTCATTATTTCATTAGAGTTAATGATTTTATTAGGTGAGATGATTTAAATGGAAATGGGATTGGGTACTTCAAAACAAATAGGTTGATGATAGGAGGTTATTCTCCCCATAATTTTTTAGAGTTTGGCACTCCAATATAAATTCAATGTATGGGTCCTCTAATTAAATCATGTTGTTGGTTCCCCATTGTACTTTTATAATTGATGCATCCCCCAAAAATGCAATATAGTTTGGTAATAAGTAAACACAGATGAGGAATGTCCACTAGTCATGAATATGGGTACCCCCTATTTAATTTTGAAATAAAAAGTAAGGAATGGGTATTATATTTGGGTTATGGAACTCCTAAAATTGACATGAATAGTTTTAAAAAGAGTGAATAACCAATTTTTTCGATTAGTGGTGTGGGTTTTTCAGTTGGTTAGTTTGGACTCTTGGGTTTCTTGTTGGGGATGCATCTTCTATATCGATTTTTTTTATAGTGGAAAATTATTTTTTTAATTGGGTTTGATACCATTATATAATTTAAGGGATTTTTCTATTAGTAATTTTTTTCTTTTTTATCTATTACTTTTTAGGGTTTCCAACTATGTATATTTATACTCAACCGTATTGAGAATCATAGAAACCTTTGTTCTATCATTGTACAAGATATAGAGGTCATATGAAATTCCATGGGGGCATGGAGTTTGTAGATCTAGTGTATATTAGAGTTTTTTGGAAATGATTTTGGAATGATTTTGGTTTAACATTAATGTTATGACGACCTTATATATTCCACCAATTTATGGTCTTTTGTTATATCATGTGGTTGGGAATTCTATTGTACCGATTTTATGGATTATTGGTCTATGAAGATTTTAGTGATATTAAACATGGATTCATTCATTTAAAACTACTATCATCTTATTTTATATATTGGTTACATTTCTTATATCATTTCATGAATATGTGTGGGCATTTGTTGATTTATTTGATAACATCTAGAATTTGTTTACATGTTATTCCTTGGGGATTGCTTCCAAAACATTGTCCTACTATAGTTGTTATTAGGGTGAAAAACTCTACTTATCACAATCACAAGTGGGATCCTAGAGGTATGGGTTATCTCATAGGCATAACATTTCCACATGGAATTACTATATTTAGTGACGAAATCAATGGAGTTAAAAAAATATATCACATTATCATGTACTTATCATGAGGTCGTTTAAACCCTATGACTAGCTATAACCAATATAACTCTTTGAGATATATTTAATTTTCAATGATTTTTTATATGATTTCGAAGGATTTTTTTGAATAACATCATTTCTTCACAGCATTAAACGAGAGAATCCAATGAATCACTATTACAATAATTTATGTTGATGAATGACATATTTTAAATTGTATTCACAAGTTGGTAAACACTATTGTACAACCCAACTACATAAATAAAATCATTTCAGTATGATTCATATCATTTAAATTTAATCCATGAACACCTAATAAATTAAACATGCATCACAAGAATTTCCCTCACATCACAGAAAATGATCATTATTTTCATAAATAGAATATTTATTCAAGGAAATAAACTTGATTGGACCAGAACATGATTACACATCAGAAGTTCATCATTCACATTGATTAATGTATCAACCCTTGAATTCATTTTATAATCATATCAAGGTGTTAACATTTATGATCATATCCTTTTATAATGATTAAATTCCATATATATATATATATATTCAAATTATAGTATTATCACAGTATTATATATGATTATCTATCTCAACTAGTGAGTCTAAGTGTTACATAATGAAATATTATCACTACAATCATGATTTATATTTATACATATATTTATAAACACATACATCCCACTATATAATTCTCATTAGGCCTATTTTAATATGAAAATGATGTCACAATTAAGTGGTAACATAATATAATTTATCATTGTTTACATTTTTTAAATAAAAGACCACTTACATGTTATTTAGTAAAACCTATAACACAATAATTTTGATGTTTGAATTAACCATTATATATTATTATAACCCCCTTTTACAATAATATAAAAACATACAAATTTCATGTATGTATATATTCTAATTATTTTTAATATATTCACACAAATTTACACCACACGAAAAGTGTAAAATATTACAAAAATGCCATAACTATATTAAATTCTCAAAATTTGATTTGTAATAATCAAATAACAAGATCCAAAAACATAAATCCCTAGTATAATGGAAATCTTCCAACACTGGAGCTGGCAATATAATAGTATAATGAATATATTCTATGTTCCACCCAACCCTATATTGATATAACATGCCCAAAAATTATATTCAAATTAAAAAAAGGTCACAATTTCAATTTTATGATATCCTAACCTATATAACTATCACATATTATTTTTTGTGATGCCACATAATATACAGAACACAATATTATAATCTAAATACTTCTGAATAATGGATAAGGTTTGACACGATTTTATACAGTGACTATAACATTAATTTTTTTACTGTACAATAACATTAAATAACATATGATTACATGAAAAGGTTTTAAAAAACAATGAAATTAAGATTCACAATGCAATTTTATTATTAATATATAAATTACACCTTTATCTAATAGAATGAACACACGTGATGTTATAAAATTAATACACATCAAAGGGACATCTTAAAGGGCCATAAATAAATACTATATTATAAAAAAGAACCAAAAACATGAAATAGATTTTATAAAACATGGAAATATATCTCACCTCAACACTCTCCATATATACACATCGACATACCCTAGCTAATTCAATATCAATTGTCCCCTTCACATACCTATATCTTATACATTAAGAATCCACATATACCTTGTTGAACATACATAGGACATATGTAAAACTCAACATGACACCACAAATATTTCCATATATAATATTTAATAGTATACATTTATACATGTTTGATAATGTATGAAAAAATTAATCAATCACAGAAAACAAACAATTCATATCGTGAGGTGCTCATGGTGCAACAATTATGATTGAAACTGTCATCCTTGAACATAGGTGGTATGTGGTATAGTCATTCATAGGCAATGCTCTAGGATGAATTCCCAAAACCTATAGTATCCCCACCCTACATGGATCATATTGACATGTCGGAATCTGTATATTTTATGTACTCCTAATATAAGGTTAGTGGAATAAAGCCTCATGTGGTATCAACCATATAATAGGCTCAAGAATTAGTATATATCCTATGAGATAGTCAATATTAATCCTCATGAATGTATGTCTATTATATCTATCTATATAATAGATTACCCTAATTGTAGACTGAATATAAAATCCTGATAGAAACCCTATAAAATTATACCATAAGTGGTAACCCCTGATAACTAGCATTATAAACTATCATATTACCATAGGGAAAATTTGTAGATTTGATCATTATAAGACCATGTGAGGGTAAACCAACACTTAGTAGAGGGGAACATGTTTCTTACACAACACTATTTTTAAATCTTCTTTCCCATAATCATTTTATAACAATTATAAATGAATATAATGATTTATATATGATATATATTCAGAAATAAAAAGTGGTATTATAATTTTGACAAGGTTCAACCACCCTTTTTGTCATGGGCATAATTCTCGCTCTCTAATGGATCTGAATTTTTTGTTAATAATTCACATCATATTAAAAATAATATAAATGTATAAGATAAGGAATATTGTCCTAACATAAGGTATAATAAATATAAATAGGAATTTTAATTTTTTGATCGATCTCTTATATAACCATGTGATTCCTTCATACATTTGATCTAGTTTCATCCCTAGTTTTTATTCACAATCCTATCCAAAATCTGCTCGGAATTCTCCCCAAAATGTATTGATTGTTAACCCATTTATTTTTTACCTTTTCTTTCCACCGTTCACCAAACGAGTTTAAAATATTTATATAAATAAAAGACATCATGAGGTGATTACTTATGTTAAAATAATATATATATATATATATACAAATCAACAAACCAAAATATCTTCTCGTGTACACTAAATATTCATAGAAATCATTTCAGATTGAATTGTTTCTATATTAATTTCCATATTGTATTTGTATATATTTATATGTATGTAAATCATATTTCACTATGGATCCCTAAATGGAGGTGTGAGGGGGTATACCATAAATAATAATATTATATTAAATTCCTATTTGTTTCAACATATAGTGTGATAACTATTATAATAGTGCGGGTGTTTGCCTATGGCATGACGACCATCATGTCTTGTGAAATAAACCACACAAAAAATCATGGATTCATATTAATGCTGCAGTTTGACAATATTAATCATCATATTAAACCCATAATGGGGATGTAAATAATGATGTGACATGGTCGTCTATTTAGGGATAAAGTCTTCTACATTTCCACTCCAGTGTGGTGTGAAATGAACCATGCAGACAATTAATTTCTAAAAGTCAACAAATTTTCATTTTGTTGCACTATACCTAGCTCAAATTGGATTGTAACTCATCCATCTGTAGGATATGAAAAATGATAACCTTATTATACTAGTCTCCTCAGAGACATGTAACAAAATATGAATGATACAAAGAAGAGTAACATGGATGATAAGATTACCAAAGTTCATGATGAAATTGTCTCATGAAATAAGACATAATTTTCATTCAATGCTGATGTTATCTAAAAACCACTAAAAAGGATAACATGAAGTTATTTATTTTTATAAAACTCTAACTATAAATATCATTGAAAAATGGTTGAATTATCAATTATAACAGACACACCACTCCCCCTTTAATAATTCACCTTATTATACTCCCTTATGTCCAAGACTCATTAACTCCCCAATCATTAAGGGATCTTCAATCTCCCCCATAAGGTCTTTTATATATCATCCATTTTATTTGACATAAATGTACGATAAAATATCTCTCCTCCAAAATATAAATACAAAAACATCATATTCACCTATCATAACTCAAAAATGCCATTTAGACCATGTTTTGGGAATTTATTTTTTATTTAAACTAATGCCAAATAATTAGTGATTTTAATTAGAAAATATTGTAGATAATATATTTGGGGATCGTTTCACAATATTTTTGATAGATACCTTTATTTAAAGTTTTTTATTATTTAAAAATTAGATATAAATAAATATATTTATATATATATTTATTTATTTATAATTAACATATTTTTAAATTCGTTTTAAATTTTTATTACTGGACTCGCCCAACCACCCCATCCCCCCAACCATTATGACCCATCAGACTATTTTAAATTATATTGTGGTCATACCTCAACCCCTTGACTCTTAGTTATTATGTAACTCCATAACCACTCAACCATGTTATCTATCATTTAAATATACAAACAGTTTATATATATATATATATATTCATTAGAATAAAATATAAAAAATATATAAATATGCTTCTATATATTTGAAATTATATATAGAGAAACATATTTATTTATAAATATAAATATAAATATGAATTAAAATATATATAATTTAAAATAAATTTATATAATAATAAGTATATGTAAATATATATAAATAATAAGACCTAAAAATATATAAACATACATAAATAAAAATAAATACATTTAATTATATAATGATATTTTTAAATATATATTTTATTATATATTTATATTTATATTTATATTTATAAATAATATATATATATATACTTATATATATAAAGTGATACATTTATGCACGTATATATTTTTATTTAAATATACATTCTTATATATTTATATTCATACATAAATATAAATAAACATATTAAAAAATATATCTATATATCTATATATATCTATATATCTATTAGTATATATAGATTTATAATACAGTTTAATTATAAATACATATGCATATCCATAAATATATTCACATATATAAAAATAATTATAACTATATATGAGTATATGTGGATACATATAAATTTACAGAGGTATATATGAAAACATTAAACTATACAAATATATATACCCATACATACACACATATATATATAATTATATATTTTAATACTATTATATGTAATTTTATTTATATATATTTATATAATTATATATTTTAACATATATAACGACATATGTAATTTTTGATTAATTATATAATTATAAAATTTGATATATATATATCTATCTATTTATATATATTTATATATATTAATTTATCATCATACATACTTATTTATGTTTATATATTAACTAATATATATTTATATTGAAATATATATAGATATATATATATATATATATATATTTGATTCAGGGAATATAAATATATTTAATTTTAAGTTTATATTTTATATTTAATTTTTTTTATATACTAATTATATATTATATGTTATTAATTTAAATTATTAAATAGTAATTATTATATTATATAATACTAGTCAATAATTTTTATATTCATATATAATTACAATTTAAAAAGATATATTAAATATTTAATAATGACTAATTACTAGAAATAATAATATTATTATATAAATTATATAATATTAATCACTAATTATTAAATATAAATTATTTATTACTAAATAATTATTATTTATAATATATATCTTATTTTTTGTAATTTTTAATAAAAAAAGTTGACGTGTCTGATCGGTGATAGTTGTTATGTAATAAAAAATTAAAAAAATTAAATAAAAGCCCAAAAAAATAAAAATGAAAACCATTATAATATGAAATATGAGTTAAAACCAACCACTGAAAACAATAATTGATTCAATTATAGTTTTTTAAAAACAAGGAAAATTTAACTATTTCAATCACACTGGATCAAAGGCCAACATTATTTATTATTTATTTTTTGATAATCAACCTTTTAAGGTGTGAGGTAGAACCTTTACCCGACTTGAGGGATTATAGAAAATAACATGGTATTTATGTCATAAGTTGAAATACCCAAACAAGATCACTTGAAACTGCTCCTCCTTAGAATATGTCATTAAATCAGCACTCCACCATCACAGGGCTGGTCGACTAGTTGTCTTATGAAAAGAGGCACATGGTATGTTACCAATAGAAAATACATACCTTCTCCATCATCCAATTCTGGATAGCTCTTCTATAGTAAATGTGCTTACATTGAATCCTTGTCTGATGCCTTGTTCCCTGTAGTATGATAGGTATATCTGCATAATCATGAAGCATGATGGCCTTGGGGTGGCCCTATGTCTTTAACATGGCTAGAATGCCTTGATAAAAAAATGTTCAGAAGGCCTTGAGAGGCCCAAAAGCATTACAAGACCCAAGTACTAAACTGATGGCACATATGAACAAATGGATGAATAGATTCAGCTACTATAGTACCGAACAATTATTTCGACATTTCCAGCTAAAATATTGCTACAGAAACCTCTAAATATTTCTACACACAAATTTGATCTCATGTCTCTTGGATGAACTTACAGAGTCCTCATAAGTTAGGTTGAGGCTCATGTGAAAAAAAGTGTATATGTTTGACATTCAACTCCCACTGGGGGGCCCTGCTATGCCCATAGTGTATCGCACATTCCCTAGCTAGGCATATGGATTTGAATCACCCAGTGCATAACACACACATTGTCTGAGTGTAGCAGGACTCGAGCTTGAGCAATTTCCCACTGTGAGAAAGGGGTACGACCAGCGTGTACCACTCTCCTAACAACATCTCAGAGTTATTTTTTTAAATTATAAAATAAAAACACTTCTTACATATTACTTGATTATCATCTGAAAAAAATGAGTCTCTCCTTCTGATTTATGAATCCTTCATTTTTATTCTTCCCTATTGTCATCCATCATAATAGAGTAAAATAAAAATTATAATTAAAAATTTTATAATGATTTTGGGAAAATAATACACCCTCAACAATAAATTCATATGATAGAAGATACCATTTTTATGGGTTTTGACGATTTTGACGAATATATCGTTCATTGAAACATTTAAAATTAATGATATCAATATTAAACTAAATATATAATCATGTTGTAGTTTATTTCAATATACATCATCCTTGAATGTTGAACCATATTCTTTGAGAATTTTTTTTGGACTGCGATAGTCACATTGAACCATTAATCAGTTTGAAACATTCCGCCATAAGTCTTATCTCAATATCCTGATATGAATTATTTTTGTTAAAGAACAGTCTTCCCAAACATATTACAATTTTATAATGCTCACGGTGAATGACTTTTTCTTCTTTGAATTCCCTGAAAAGAATCATACTTGAATAAAGAATAGACCTCACGAAGTCGTGTCATGTACTAGAATATGTACCTTGATAAACTGATAACTGAGCTGCCCTGATATAGCCCAATGGAACTTCCGGATCTATGTAGGTCAAAGACTAGCACCAGATATTATATATAATGAAATTGGGAATGAATTTAGCACAAAAAATATGTGGAATCAGGACATGAAATCCAATATTAATATAAAAGAAACTCCAACTGGAGTATAGTACAATAAGTCAATAAGGACGAAAATCCCAATGTAAAACAATCTAAGTACCAAAAAAAGCGAAGAAACTCATGTCCCAATAGAAATAACTAACAACATCCAAAATTAAATAGTTGTACCCACCTCTAAGCGATACATTCCCGCTACTCTAATTTGGAATTAGATATTCTAAAAACACTTGAAGTAATAAGTTTGTTTTGAGATAAAAATCCCAACAGGCTGTCACCAAGGATTCTATAACAGATTCCAAAAATTGATTAACAAATGTAATGCTTTCTATTTTAAAAAAAAACGTATTTAATTTTAAATCATATTTAAACTACTCATTCTAATAAGATCAAAAGTTGGAATCATAATTCTGAAAAATAATTACAATTGATAGAATATTTCTTAATCAACGGTTTAAATAAATAAGTTAAATAAAACAAATTATGTAAATTATGAATGAATTTAATTGATTTGTACAAAATTATCTTACATTTAGATATAAAATATAAATCACATACGAGAATGTTGGTTATCCTCCATATATATATTATAGTATTCCAACTATAAGACTCCTCAATGTCGAAGATATCTCAACAATATTTTTATAAAAACACTCCCTAACACTGGACAATGTAAACTCATGACGATCCCATCATAGATCTGACTCGCTGCATGGATCTATTAGAATGTTCAAATAGTGTATTGTGGGTCCAAATAACTCATCCACAACCTAATGCTTCTATTTTCTCTTACAAAATCAATGATGAGAAATTTATTTAATGGGTAATTAAAATATAATTATATACAATTATTCCATTTTAATTTATTTTTTTAAAAATCTAAATGTGTTTTAATAAAAAATTACTACTATATAAGATAAAACCATTGGGATTCTATCAAATCATTTCATTCCATTTTCAAAATTTTGATGAAAATCCAAAACCAATTCTATAAATTTCAATATTAATTTCCAAAAATTAAACTCAAGAAGCTAATTGAAATAATTTCCATCAAAACTCCAATTTTAAATATAAAATATATGCTAATGAATTTCCATAATCACAACATAATTCAATAGAATTGGGGGTTTTCCTAATTTTCATGCCAAAAACATTTCATATAACAATGTTCATTGGATTTTGATTATATCAAATAATTTAAAATAATTCTTGATAAATTTAATTTAAAAAACAATTGAATTTTATAAAGAAATTCAATGTCATAAAATTTTGTTAATAGGGAAGAATCACCAAATTTTTCTTGAAACTCAACACTCACAATGACACCCTTCAACATGAACAATATTGTAGGAAACCTCAAACCTCAATATATAAATGAGACTAAACATCACAGAGAATTGATCAATCAATATAATGATGATCTATAGAAATTGTAATGTAAGAGAAAGAGATGAAGAAAACTAATGAAGGAGAATGATGACCCCAAAATCACACCACTAGAACAATGATGATCGATCACCAAACGAGAGGATTCAGAAGGGTTGGAAATCATCAACACCACATGAGGAATAGTTAAATCATGTAAAAAATTGGTGAAGAGTAGATATGAAAATATCATCCACACGATATGTTTTAAAAAATGTTTGGGGTATTACATGACCTGTAATACTAATTGACATTGTAAAGCCATTAATTTCCGTAACCACCAAAATTACATCAACTAATAGTAAAAACCATTCAATAAATATCTCATGAGTTTTAAAGGATGCATCTGATGTGTAACCATCATAGTAGGAATCCTTTGATGAATTTATTCCATAAACTATTACAGGTCTTGAAACCCAATTACACGGTGCGTAACACTCTATCAGCTTGCTAAAAATTCATGTTAAAGATGAGAGTCCAAAAAAAATATAACTTCACCATTACATGAAACCTCCCAATTCATTCTCAACCCTACCCAGTCAAGGGTAAGGACAACCATAAAAATGTTAAAGAAATAACTATTATATTATTATCAAGATGTTATAACCTCCGCACCATAAAAAAATTCTTTCCCCAAGTAGCCTATGAAGATTCCTTCATGTCAAAAATATAATACTACTGCTCTCTCATCAGTGCCCCATAACGCCACATCTCATGATTATCAGAATCATGAATTTATAGTTCAATAAAGAAATTAATCGTCCTCACATGAAGAACCTTAGACTCAAAATAAACTATCTTCACTAACACAATTGTCACAGATAAATTAGGTTCAACATCAAGATCACTCCATGTCAAAACATGAGATGGATTAGATAAAAACTTTCATGGCTATGATTTGTGGAATAACTTATGTATTTACGTATGGTATGGTAGATGTTCTAAACAATATGAATCATTCAACACCTATTTGAAAACCTCAAAAGGTCCCTCAAATTATAATCAATATTTCCTTTCCACCGAAGCCTCGATGAGCCACGAAGGGTGAAAATTTTTATAACACATGGTCAAAAACTAAAAAATCCAACTATTTGTGGTGATAATCATCATTAGAGTTTTATAATATCATTTTTTTGAACATTAATTAAAAAATATACTTAATATATGATCTAATATTATTTAAAAAACACGGTATGACCAAAAAACTATCACCTATCCTTGACAAACACAATATATATTTAAAAGGCCTTCTATTAAAGGCCTTAGAAGGGACCTTTTTTATCATGGACTAGTAACTTTTGTAATTATAATACCAAAGAATCCCCAAATGATCATACAAAGAACCACTAAAGTCAACATCACAAGTGTAAACAATATCCTCTAGAATCATGGTATCTCTCAATACCTATCCATCCAATTATAGATGGAAGGCCTACCTCAAATGGACCTGATATATCGGTGCATATTAAATGCCTATCCAAAAGAGAGAAGTAAACTGATAATCTATATCAGAGACTTCAACAAATGTATATATGTGGAAATTGAAGATATTTTTCATGAAGTGAATTACCAACTCCTCATAATGTTTGTATCTTGAATGGGTCAGATGTGATCTATCTTGATCAGCCTATCAATCACAATTCATATTAAATTCTTCTTTCTCAGCATATGAAGAAACTAAACCACTAAATACATAGAAATATCATCCCACTTCTATGTATGGAATATAAATAGATGATGTAAAACCAAAGGTTCATATTGCTCAGACATCACTTTGTGTCATGCATAACAATTGAAAAAAACTCAACAATTCCCCATTTCATAACTAGACAACAAAACTACCACCACAATAAAAATAACATCTTAGTGGTTATTATGTGTTCATACCACTGGGAACAATGATAATCCCCCATCACATTATTCCTTTCCTAAAACAACTCTACAGTTTTTTTAATTTCATAAAACAACCTCTTATGAGAATGACCATTATGAAATTATAACACCACCATAAAGAGAGCATATATTGCAACAAAATTCATCATCATTATTTTGATCCTGAAGTATTATCTAATAAAGGGAGTTTGTCATCTAGATGCTTATAAATGAAACTTTATACTATTTATCCTAAACTCACATACAAAAAAATGTAATGAGTGCTATAAAATTCCACTCTTCCAAAGTATATTTCAATTCTGGGGTAGGACATATACTATTTAATGCATCTTCAATGACATTCCATTTTAGAGGGTTATAAGATAATTATATGTTAAATAATTATATATAATACACCCAACACCTCTGACGAAGATTCAAATCATTTTTAGAGAGTATATACCTCATTCAATTGTGGTATTAATATATAGTAAACATCTCTCTAAATAGGTTGTGACACCTAATATTCCACGCTTGCATAAATAATGATTGTACAAGGTAATGGGTACGATAGTTATTCTTATCTAGGATAAAAGGATGAGTTACATAAGATACCACATGAAATTCGAGCATAATAAAACAACCTAATCCAGGTCTTGATGCATCACAAAAGACCTCATAGTCCAGCCTAGCGAATGGATGAGTCAACATTGGTCTAGTGGTCAAAATATGTTTCATGACAACAAAAGGACTCTGAAACATACCATTTAATGAAAATTAAAACCCCTTTTGAGTTAGATTAGTCAGAGGAGAATCAAATTTCGATAAGTCCTTCACAAACATACGCTAATTTCTAGTTAATCCTATGAATATTCTAATCTCAAAGAATGTTCGTGTCTACTACCAAGTCATAATATCATTTACCTTTTCAGGATCAACTAATATACCCTTATTATAAACCATGTACCCGAATAATTTATATTCCCGAATCTAGATATCAATATTTTACTGATTGGGTAAATCTGGTTATTTTTCAACAAACTGAAATGTATTACAAGATGATGCACATGATTCTTTTTAGATTTAGAGTAAATGATGAAGTCATCCAATATTAAAACCAAAATTGTATCTGGATAATCTGATATATATTTTTCTTTATACGCATGAAAGTTATATAATTTTTTTTAGACCAATGGTTATAAAATGGTACTCACAATGGTCACACATACACTGAAATGCAGATTCATGAATGTCTGATTGTTTTATCATCAAATGGTTGTAACCATATTGATTTTTCATCTATGAAAAGCACTAATCCATTTTCAACTGATCAAACATATGATCAATTCATGGAGAAATATAATTTATCTTTTAGATACACCATCTGAATATTTGTTAATCAACAAAAAAGAGAACGGAACCATGAACATTCATAGAGAAGGGAATCAATGCCACCCAAGATGATACACTCATGCATATAAATAATTTCTCATGGCGATCTTACAATTAGAAATTAAACTCAGTAATTTTAGCTGCAACCATTCAGTGAGAGGGAATTAATACTTGTTTTTTCCATATATTATACAATTAAAAAAATGTCATCAATTTATAATGGAATAATATTGAAATGAAAAGGATAAAGGTCAAAAAAACCTAACTAAAACGAGAGGTAGATAACCACTTAATGATCACGACATCAGATCCAAAGAATACCCTGATATTTAATTCCCAAAAACAGATACGGTCTGACCCTATTAGACCTTGGGTCCCATTATCCTTGTTATAATTGAGAAATGAAACTGAGTGTAGTAAATTAGTCCCATAAAATACAAGAATTAATCTAGGATTTATTGAAAATGTTCCAATCCATAATGAATATAGCATTAATAGATTTCACGTCGTAAACTACCAAACAACAATCTATGTCAAAAATGAATAGAGTGAAGAAACAAGAAAGGCAACAGAAACCCCACTCTATCATTGCACCAAGGGGTGTAGGAATATCCATTATATAAGATACAATCTCTATAAGATGATTAACTAGATTCACAAGAATAGTTGAAAACAAATGAGTGAGATGAACCCTTATCAAATAGAGAATCCACTAATGATGACACTATAGTAATAGTACCTATCATAGTGGCCAAAACCACATATTATTCGTCTAGAGACTCTTCCACAACATGATGTAGGTTCTCCCCAGATGCATGTGGATGGAAAACTTTTATATAAGAAGCATCAGATTTACCAAAAGGCTTACTAGGAGTTGAAGAAAATATTCCACTACACAGAGTTGAAATATTTTTTTAGAATCTCTATGAGTGTCCTAAACATCTGCATAAGAGAATTTTCTTAGGTTCCTTAGTGCAAAGCCTCATATAATGTCCCATCCTTCCACAATAATATGACATCAAAGCACTCCCCGTTACATTGTAGGAGGTCTAGAATGACCCTTCCATTTTGAAATGCTGTGAGAATAATCACAAATTCATTTTTGGTTGAAGGAGCTAAAAATACCACTGGGAGAGAAAGAAACTTCTAATAATCAGGACATTCCAGCCAAGTTCATCATGAAAATAATATATCTCACTTTTATATTAGCATAAGTGAGATGATTTACAAATAAAACACATGAATCAATATCTAATCAAATTATCCACACAAATCATTGATCTTACATCCTCTAATTAGATTCAATATATGGTGAAAACAATATGATTTTAGTAAAGTGACATGAATACTCATTGATAGTTCTGTCAGCCTAATAATGAAGGAAAAACTCAATAGCCTAAGACAAAATTATATTCTATGGATCAAAAATTTCGGTGAATTTATCTTTGAATTCTTTCCACTCAATGGACTCATTTTTCTTCATCATCACCATCATTTCCAATGATATCATACTTGGTTAATCCCACAAGAATGGTTAATAATTCACCATGACCATGTTTGGGGTCTCCAATAATTAAATCAGATTATCTAACATACCTAAATACTGTTAAACAAATTGAGGATCTAGGGAGACTTTGAAAACTGGTGGCTTCTAGTGGAGGATCTCTTGAGAATGATATCTCTGAACATCCGCCTGAGGATCCACAACTGGATACTGAACGAAAACTAGAGGTGTTGCATATCACTTAGCAAGTACTGTAAGCCTATTATCCTCAACCATATTTGGATCCACAATATGATACTCTTGCATAGAATCAATAGTATCTTATTCTTGGATGTGATTTTTATGTCTTCTTAGAGGAATGATTCAACACAACATTTGATGATAACAAGGAATACAAAATATAATGGTCAAATAGAGAAACAAGGGGAACACATATCCTAAACAATATAACAAAATATATTTTCATTTCACACTATCCAAATAAAAATAATGGAAATAATAGAACTAATAATGAAAATTTTCTTCCCTAACCACATATGGAAATATATGGTTAATTGTTGTGAGATCTCACCGGCACATGACCACAACTAATTCCTAAGTCCCAGAAACATTTCACTAATGAATATTTACTTCAAGAAAAATGATCAACAACCTCAACTAATAATTTTTTTTTTCATAATCGTTCCTAGGAACTATAGTGACACAATTACAAAGTCTACCCTAGAATTTTCCCAAAGGGTGTTTCTGATCCCCAGGGGTTTGTGACTAGCACATGTTGCCACACAAAATACAAGTGGGAATAAATATTCCACAAAAAATAATGGATGTAGTACATGAAATTCAATTTGGATAAAAAATATAATACACTGGGAGTAATGTAGTATATATAAGAATGGATTTAATGCCCAAAGTACTTAATCCCTAGTACAAAAATTGGAAGATAAAATCCATGTCACAAAACTCACAACTCCCTATGTCCTAGGTTAAATAGATAGATACACTTCCAATATATCCATTCCCCTTTCTCTAAACTAGATGGAGAAAATCCACAAACACACAAAGGCACTAGTAGGGTGTGAGATAAAAATCTCTGCAATGACTCACTAATTATTCCATATTAAAAATAAGACAAATAATAGAATGCATTCAATTTATAAAATAATTAGTTTTGGAATTTTAAATGAATATTTAATAAAATCAATCTATATAATTAAAATAATTGAAGGATGCTTTAATAAATGGATTCCAAAGTGATGGAATGTTACTAAAATAATGTATTGAATAAAACATTTACATGAAACATTTTATGTAAATTGTAAATGCATGTAAATATTTTCTACACCGTTATCATGGATTTATTTCTCAAATATAAATAACATGGTAGTTACATGGTCATCTTACAAATAGGCATGACAATATTCCTTCCGTAAAACACCAAAATATCTAAGTTATATCATCATTATGTGCATACACTTGTCCTCCATACAATATAAAATGGAAACCCATCACCATCCCATTAGGGATATGACCCGGTTCATGTATGTTTTAGAATGTGGTAAAAGAATAGAGTGTATCCAAATAAATCAACAAATAATAATGGAATTCATGTTCTCTTACACAATAAATGATGTAATTTTTATTTTTTGACTGATTAAAATATAATTAAATTGAATTCATATATTTCAATTACAATTTTTCATTTAAATCCATAAGTGGTGTTAATAAAAATCATTTCTCTATCAAAATATTAAACCAAAAGGTTTCTTTAAAAACATTTAAAGTCATTTCAAAAAGATCTAAAACCATTTAAAATCATTTCCACCAATTTGAACATTAATTTACAAAATTGCATTGAATATTTTAATATCTATAATGTCCATCATAACTCCAATTAAAATTAAAAAATTTAAACCAACGAATTTCTATACACATACCATAATTCAATGGAATTGGGGGATTCCCAATTTTCATGCCAAAATCCTTTCAAATATCTCATTTCACTAGAATTGGGTTTTTTATAATTAATTGAATGAATGCCTAATTAATTGATTTTAAATCAACAATTTTAATAATTATATTTATGAAAAGATAATCAACATGGATAAACAGGACGAAATCAACTACCTTTTACTGAAACTCAACACTCACTCTCACACCTGTCAACAAGAAAGGAAGTGTATAATACCTGAAAAATCAATCTAGAAATGGGATCAAACATAATAAAGAACAGGACCATCTACATCAGTATGATCTATTGAAATTATATAGGAGAAGAAAGAGAAAAGAGAAAAAAGAAAAAAAGCATACATGAGAATCAGACCATAAGAATAGTGACGACCAAAATTCAAAAGATACCATAGAGAATAGTCGGAAAGAATAAATATTGCACATGAAAGGTCTTGGGTCAAGAAAAAACAAAACCAGAAAAGAGGAGAAAATTGAATCTCAACGACACTATCTATTTAAAAAACACAGTCAGTGTTTTAAAGGGTGGGTAATACTAATACACATCATGAAATTGTTACATTCCATAACCACAAAAAAAATGTCACATAGAATTAAAAAACATTAATTATATAAAAAATGGTGTATAAATGATACTCAAGATCAGTAACGTTTATTGTTTGAATCCATCCGAGAAAACTCTCTAAAAACAATTACAAGTCAAATAACCATGTTATTGGGTGTGTAACCCTCCTACAGCCTACAGAAAATTCGGGCTAAAGATTAGAGTTTAAAAAATCTTTTACATAATTATTATAGGTATCACACCATTTAATTATCAACCCAAAATAGTCAATTAAAACTAAAAATATAAACAAGGTTAAATTTGTACCTATCAGATCCGTAATGGGATGTTAATATTTTACATTCAATCACTATCATGATCATCTCTATCCATAAATAAATAATATATAATGACTAAAAGATATGGCTTTAAATCATTCCATGATATAATAAAGATTCACTTTGATGTAGGACAAAATAAGTTTCCTAACAATATTCTTTTATTGTTTAGGATTTTTTTTAATTATTAGTGTAGAGAAACTATATGTGACACATAGGGATTTTAAAAGAAGGAAAAAGTGATTAATATAAAAAATGAATGAAAATATGACCTAAATATAGAATATAATGACCTAATAGATTACAATATACTTCATTTTTTTAAAAAAAATAATGTATTTGATATCTTTTAGTACATAAATCCCTAATGTTTTAATGTTTGATTGCATATTCAGCATGAAATAATAAGCTTAAAAGTCCCATGACATATGTAACTACCATATCCTTGGTGTTCAATTGGTGTGGATGAATAGTATTAAATAATTAATGAAACACATAGAAACAAAAAGAAACACACACACACACACACAGATATATATATATATATATATTTAAATATAAATTTTTTATAATTATTTAGTAAACAATCAATAAATTTTATCAAATGAAATTTTATTTTCCAAATATATATTTTCTTAAAAAATAATTAACATTTCCTTTTTGATGAAAATTATTTGACTTAACAATTAAAAAATATAAATATAATATATGATAAAAATAATTTTTTTAAAAAAATTTAATACCAAAATATATTTTGGCTTATATTGTTTGTTTTTTTAACTATTGATTTTAACTGAATAGTGAATAAAAGACTCTTGTAAAAATGTATTTTGATTTAAATAAATCAAGTAATTAAAAATTTTAATTATGTTGTGAATATTATTTAATTTAACATAATATTTATTTAGAAATATTTAATCCACATAATTACATTTTAATCATCATTATATATCATTTTAGTAGAATTTTTGTTTTGGGTATAAAAATAGATTTTATAAAAAATGATTTAAAGTGCATAATTTTTATCTATTTATATATTTGAAATAATCTCTTATGAGGAATTATTTATATTAACATTAAATATTATATATCTATAAATATTCATTTATATTCTATAAATTATTATTGTTTTTATACAATGTGTTTATATAAAAATATATGGTGGTTGAAAAAAATAAAAATATCAAAAAACATCTTTTTGTCGCATCTACAGATTTTGTTTTAAATTAAAAATTTTAAAATATTAGATAATATATTTTGAAAATATAAAAAAATTTTGATAAATATTAATCTCAATTTTTTAATTGGGAGAATGTATGAGAATATGAAAAAAAATATTAATTTTGAATAGTGAAAAATTATAAAATTTCATTAAAAATTTCATTTTTTGATTAATTTTATATATAATTTATATTATATAAATGTTTAATAAAATAGTTCAATTAATAATATATTAATTTCATTTTAAAAAATATATATTGATAATGGACATAATAACATTGTAAATAGTTGAACGTTTTCTCTTCCAAAACCTGTTTTCTCATCTTGTCTATGGGATTAATTTTAAATTTAGAATTTTCCAATTTAGTTTATTTTTAAAAATAATTATAATTATGTAATCATAATTTATTATATTATCTATTAAGTAAAAAATATTTTTTATGATGATTAATTGGGAAAAAGGTAAAAACTAAATACCCTGGTTAAGTGAAAAATTTGTTTAACAGGGGTCAAAATAAAAGTATAACGGTTTAAATGACCTAAAAAATATAAAATAAATTTATGGAAATATTTAGACCAATAAAATATAATATATAGAATGGTACATTATTTTTTCCTTTTCACATGAATAAAATGTGTGTTGAATTCAATATATTCGAAATTTACTATTTTGACACTCAGCTCACATATAAAAGACCACACACAATCCTCATCAATTCAAACCATAAAATCCAAATGGATTAAAAATTAACTACCCAAATAAATTATATTCAACCCTATTCTCGTAATAGATGAATTATGTTAGGAGAAAATCAAAACAAGGAAGGTATTTTGTGCTAACCAAAATACGTTACTCAAAAAAGAGTTATCATTTTTTAATATGCATTTTATTTTATTTATTCTTATACCATTCCAATTACAATTTAAAAATTATTATAAATTCTAATCAGTAACTTATATATACAAATAATTTACTATATTAATGTAACATCCAATATAATTCTCCTCTTCTATCAAATAGGTCATGCAATCATCATTCATGTATATGAAAAACTACCTCCTAATGAACTAGTGTGATTAATATTCCAATTACCACATTTGATGAATGTTTATGATGTTATATCTAAGGTAAATATAAATATATGATATTTGAAAATATATTAAATTTCACAATTCCTTAGGTGATATATATTTTCTACCCTCAATTACACAACAGAAATGATAATGTCGCTCGTGTGTATGGAGGATTACTACCCTATATAGAGTTGTGATTAATTTTTCACTAATTTTTTAAATAGATTATAATAAGAATAAATTTATTTAATACATGTCACTTAAATTAATTTTTTTATTAATGAAATATTTATCATTACTAAAATTTTATATATTATTTTATTTCATTCATTTTCACTCACATATAGATGATATCATCATTTGTGTATTTGTAGAAAACCGCCTTCATGAGGTGATGTGACTCTTTTTAATAATAACACCAAAAGGATGATATATATTTAATGTACCTAGTCAGGAGTATTATATCACTGATAGGGTTAGGGGTTATTCTGTGACAACATTTCATTTTTGTTTCCTTGAAAATCAAACAACCTTCACCTCTTATTATAGATTTCATTCCCTTCTAAAATCCATTCAAACACATATCCCTAGGAATATATGAATTTTCAAGGTTCCCTATTAAATAATAATATCTAGGTACATGGAATGGTTTTGGAAATAACACAATACCACACAATCCCCGAGAAATGAATTACTTTTGATAGAATATATTGATTAGGATATACCCTTTCACTCATGTAAAACTTTGAAGACAATCCAAAAGTGCTTGTGCACCCTCTTAGCACAAATAGGAAAAAACATTTATTTTTTAACAACTCATGTTACCTGTGATTATTTTAAAATTTGGAAAAATATTTTATTTGTAAAGAAAATTGTCAAATTCATATGAAAATGATCATAATAACTTCTTGATCATTAATATAGAATTCAAGTTGGATTGCCACGACAGATATGATCACTCTATTTCACCATATCTGATTGCCCAATCAAATATTCCCACTTTAATCGTCAAATCTATTTACCCAATACAACAGATGTATCTCTTAAAAAATTTAATTGATACAATTTAGAATACTATCTTCCTCTGTCCAAAAATCCAAATATGGAAATCCCAATGTGATTACCCAGCCAGATCTGATGACTGGATGATTATGATGAAAATAAGAATATGATAGACACTTGTATATGATAATCATTATATTCGATGATGATATGAATAATGGATATATATTTTATCTTCTCCTTTCACTCTTTCTCTATCCAAATCAAACTCAACAATGGTTCAATAAAAAAAGCATTTCAATCCCTTAAGATTAAGAGTTACTCTCTCCTTTATTATGAAGAATACCGAAGTGTCATACCCTTATACTGTTTAATGTTCTTTTTATCTTTTTCTTGGTAGCCCAAGAGAGGTTTTTTTATATATTTCCAAAACATTCCAACTCATCCTAATTCACCAAAATATGAATTTTCCTTGACTTTTGGGTTCATTAATTAATTATTCATTGATAATCAATTCCTCTCAAAATTTATTTAATCTTTGTCAAAAATCATCAATTCATCATTTTTTCTTTTTCAATCAATAGTTAGAATAACATTTCTCCATCCCAAATGAATTATAAATTCCGATTTTTTCCATATGATTTCATCAATATGAGTTCACTATACATATTTCTGTGAACAAAATCTCTTTGTTTTTCATGTTCTCTATTCATAACACATATATCTATTTTAATCAGCACTTTAAATAGTTCACTTGAAATAAAAAAAT
This sequence comes from Viscum album, assembly GCA_963277665.1. NCBI lineage: Eukaryota > Viridiplantae > Streptophyta > Magnoliopsida > Santalales > Viscaceae > Viscum > Viscum album. The sequence goes on from OY728132.1 coordinate 473,956,014, forward strand.
ATTATTTATCCATTTTATTTACCCACATTAAGTTCAGATTAGGAAATTCAAACTATTTATAATGGTTGAAACATTGTTGACCATCTCTTTCTCATATATTTCCATTCCATAGTTTCATGAAATGTTTTCACTAATTATGATGTATATTGATCCAATTGAATAAACAACACATTTAATTCAATAATTCATAGACATTATGGAATCGATTGGAATATTATGATGAACTCGGACTAGAATGCATTGAGTTCACCAAATTTATTCATTTTCAAACATTAGATTGTATCATGAATTCCATCATGACATTGCGAACCTGAAATTAAAACATTAGGATAATTATTGCTAAAATGAAATATATTTCATCTTCCTATCATTTTAACCAAATATATTTCTTTTGTAACTCATCCTCGATAAAATTATAACGAATATATTTGGTCTGGAAATGATTGGACTAAATACAATTAATCTTAATATGATTTCTAACATCTTTTCAATATTAATATTGATCTAATAAAAATTATTGACAAAATATCATTCACTCCCCTTTAATTTATATATATTTCAGAAATCTTTTTACCACAAACATAAAATTTATGATAATTCAATAATATTAAATCATCATCACATATGATTTATCAAAGTCAGTTAGAATATGATTCTACACTAGTATGACTTCACCTTCTATACAAAAATTAGTGTGAATTTGATCACCCTTTACATTCAAAAAGATACATTCTCAGTTTGATTGATATTTTCAATTTGGATTTAATGTGAATATAAGGAACCTTTTCTTCCATCCATATTATCCTGAATATGATAAAAAAATAAAAGCATTATGAGTCTGATTTTCCAAATATAGTAGAAAATCCAAATTTTACCATATAAAAAATGACATGTTTTTTTCTTTCTTCTTCTTATAATGTAGGAAATCCAATCACCATCATACTCTTTTATAGTTATGATGCTTAATACAATTTTCCGAAAATTGTGAAATTCAATGAAAAAACATCTAGATCTGATTGATAATTTTCGTCAAATGAGATTTTCATCCATCATTTTCAACAAACATTCAATCATCAACATACTGATCGACGGATGATAAATACAAGAAAAACACTTCATGGTACTAACTATCCCCCCTTTGTATATTTTTAGTAACATGCACTTCAATAAATGGATAACAATAAGTGGTGTTGTTTTCTTTTATAACTTTTTATTCTCTTCATTCCTTTCATGATCCAAATATTTCTTTTATCTCTCCCCTTATTGAAAAAAATAAAATGAGCCATCATGAAATGAATTTTTGAAATTATCTCATTTCTAAAGGCTGAAACTTTTCATCTCCAAATTATGAAACTTTTTGTTAGCATAGGTATCACATGAAATTCATAAAATTGAGCCATTATCATATCAAATCAATATATATATGGGTGGACATAATGTAGAAAAAAAGTATGTATAATCTAGGTGATCAATATTGTCTATAACATAACAATAATGTGTTACAATTTTATTGTTTCTTCCAACTTTCTCAGGATTTGGGGAAATCCATTAATGATTTTTTTTAAAGTATTATGAACCAATAACAAGAAATATATCAGAAAGTATTGGTGTAAAAAACAGTTCGACAACAGTTATTTTTCAAAAGCTGATTAATTTATTTCAAAATTGTAGTAAGAGACTCATAAAGTCAACATTCCTTATTTTGAACCTATAAATTCCCTATTTGTATGTAATAAAATTTGGGGATATTGAGGGACCTAAATATTTTCTTAGAAACCAAAATTGGAATCATAGTCTTCTCTCATTCTTGATCTCTAATTCTTTTTCATAGTTTTTTCATTGGATAGGTTTTCCTCTTATTCATCATTAATAGGATTTGTAACGACTTTATTATTATGTGTAGAATCTTATGATGTGGATGTTGAAATTACTTCATTTTTATTAACATCGTTGTTACAATTAGTATGTAACATATTTCCCATGGATGTATTTTATTTAGGAATTATATTTGAAAAACATTTGATATCATTACTATATTTATGATTTCTAGAATACAGTAATATATTCTTGATTATACTTATTATATATTTATAAATAACATTATTATCCTCTTATTTTATTGATTCTTATACTTCTGATAAAATTCGATACATTTCAATGAGTTTTGTCTAGAAAACTACATAATATTATTTTCGAACATAGTTTATTTATTTTCAACATTCAAAATATTTTACGTTGGAGAATTTTGAAGAAACATTTATTCTTCTGGTAACACCACATGTCATCCCTTGTAAATATTCCAGGTTTCTGAAATCATTATAATGTAGTTTTTAATATTTGGAACCAATCTTAAAAATATCACACCTAACTTCTCATGTTTTTCTCGAACATTATTTTTTGATTTCAAATTTTGTGAGAATTAAATGCACCTCATTATGTTCTATCCATAACCAATGTAAAATTTTAATATTTATGGGTGAACAAGAACAAATTTTCAATAATTTGAATCCACCACAACACCAGTATTATCCATATAAATGGTATTTTTTTTCTAAAACTTCCATAATAACATTATTTTTATACATTTTTCTCAGAAAACTTCTTTCTTTTATTATATGAACCACCAACCATTCTATTAATTATCATAATTTTATTTTTTTCATCCATTATATAACCAAAAGAACATGAATTTTTTCAATCCAGATAAATCATTTGTCAAACTCACGATATTTTGAAACATCTTAATTCATTAATTTGTCAATATTATCCACATGTATATGATTATATGTTTTTTTATTTTCTAAAATTCTATCTGTATTCTAAACCATTGCATGTAATTTAGGTTGATATTTATTTAATTTCTCTACATGATAACTTTAACCAAATTTATGGGGTTTGTTTTCAAAACAATCACATTTCTATTTATCTTTAGAATGTTTTTAAACAAGTTCCAAATCTTCATCTTTTGATTTATGTATTACCTAAAAATCCACATTATGGTTATTTATTTGTTCAAGATATTTCATTATATCTATATCACTTCTTACATCATATTATTCTCTTTAGAAAATATATTTAGAATTTTTTATGAAAATTCAACTTCAAAATACTTGTAATTTCGTTGAAGTCATATAATATTTCTCAAAAAAATATTTATAATCTTGATTAAAATTCTATTCAATTTTTGTTTCTTATTCATCAGATATGATGCTTAAGAATTAATTATCATTCACTATTTCAAAAAATGAGTTTTCATCGATATACTCAACAATTGTTTTTTTCAGATTCGTTTTCTTCTTCTTCCTTAGAACAACTACATTTACTATGAGAACAACATTCCTCGTTAATTATTATAATAAGCTTAGATTATTCAAAATAATTTATGTAACATTCTAGGTAAATAATGAATATAAAAGTTTATTGATAATTAATATTTTTGAATTAAATAGTAATTTTACATTAATGGAGATGCTATGTTAAATGACATACCTGATACACAACAATGATGTTCTTTAAAAACATATGTTTCACACAACGTTGAGTTATACTGAAAATTAAATTTATAAATTTAAATGGTAGTTAATTCCATGTCAATATATTGGAAGGAATGGACAAAAATAACAAAAATATGAATATACATGTTACATAATTTATTTATACATTTATCAAATAACATTTAGAGGCTTAAAATTGAAAAAAAAATGATTTTGAGCATAAATACTTTAATATTCATTAAAAGGTCGATTTATATCCTATTATTAGAAAAACCCTCTATGAATCTAGTTTTGGAAGCATTAAAATTTTCTATCTGAGATATTATAATTATTCATTATAATAGGGACATCAAAATTTACTTTAGATAAAATTTTTGTATTTTTCTAATAAATGTCATTTTTATGAATAGTGAAATATATTGTATTTTCATTCAAAACCACCTTTTAATATAACTTATTTATATGGTTAGGTAATATTTTTCATTAATTTTAAAATAGAATTGTATTATATTTTTACCATTTAATCCAATTTTGGTCATGGAAGCAATTTCACTTTAGAAAATGGTCACAAAAAATCATCCATCTTTGTATAGTTATTATTTATTAAAAACACGTTTTTTTTAATAGCGGGAATTAATTTTAAATTAATTTTTTCCACTTTTGTGTATTGAATTTTTTTGAAAAATGCATTCCTTATTTTAAATCAGGGTCCCAAATTTTGTAAATATGTAACTTTTTTTATTATACATTATAAATATATACCTTAATAAAAATTTTATTTACCACGATTAGAGGGTAAATATGGAAAATAAGTGTAACAAATTAATATTATAATTACATTAAATTACTCCAAAATGTTTGTTATTCCTATTAGCTGATACAACTCCGAACATGAGCATCATTGGGTCGCTTTTAGCACCCCATTAAGCCACATTATAGTGATAATGACACTTAATATTAATTCACTAAAAGTAAAGTCAAAATTGGAATTATCATATATCTTTTAGAAAATCAATTTTTACATAGGGTTATATAAGTTATCTCTACAACTATGAATATTAATTCGAAAGATAATATTATTTTTCTACATTATGGTATTTTATTGATTTTAATACATCAAACAAACAAAATTATGTTTGACACAATTAGGATGTACTGTTAACCTCATTAATAATTGCTTAAAATAAATAATATTATAATGATTAAAAAAATCAAAAACCAATCCAATTATTATTGAATGATTTTTTTAGAACATGATTCATCTTATCTTTGACTTTACGAATTTTTTTACCATTAAAATTCAAAAATAATAAAATAAGAAAATAATATATTTAAAGATTCGTAAAGAGCCTCTCCTCCCTCTTATAAAATGACCTGATTTGTAACACATTGTCCATACTTATCAAACCCCATGGCTCATCCAAAATATACCCTATTATTCTCCCTGAATACCTATAATATTCCTAAAATCCTTAAAATAGGCATAAGAAACATCAAGTAATCATTTTGGTTCAAACTAATTGGAGTTACCTGATTTAAAGATAACATCTTCTCTTAAGTTGATTTAATTTATTTTACTTCTCCAACCCTGGAAATACATTTTATTCATTTATTTAATAAAAAAATTAGTATACTAAATATACTATGTTGATTTTATTATATAAATTTAAACTACACTTACACACACCACTTTCTAATGGTAAACAAAACATACTGTTTTTGTGGACGACAGACTATTGCCTCATGGAACTATGATTTTTAAATTGTCTCATACCACCTATCATGGTGGCCATTATGATATAAAATTATTCATATGTGATATATATTATATTTATATTGTTATTATTCTTCATTATATTACATTTATATCATTAATTTATGGTTTCCATAAAAGATAAATGTGATAATTTCATTTCAGGAAATGTGGACTACCTCAACCTCAAAGTTATATGACTCGTTCATGCCGTACGTGCAATGTATAATGGATGGACATAATTATATTATATATTGTATTATACTGGAATTATAATATACCAATTTATAATTACATTTTCATTCAATTATATATGAAATAGAAATTAAAGTAGAATTAATATGTACGAACGGCTTATCGTCTCCAGGAATGGCGCATTTATTTTCTTATCTCCAAATGTTATGTACTATTATGAATATATATATATATAAATACTATATCTATATTAAATATATAACATCAATATCATAATTTTTTTTTATATAATGGAATTTTTATGACATGGGAAATTTTTAATTATAATACGTTCATTTTATACTCATGTTCCGAACAACGAAATATTTCCAATATGAACTCAAATAATTAAATAATTTTTTTAGAAATGTAATAAATGATACAAAAGGATTAATAATCTAAAAAAAATTCTTAATAAAGAATAAATTAACTTTTATTTATTTTTTTGGATGAAAAATGAACAAACGAGTCATGTCAGACACGATGTAAGGGATTTCAAATCTCACTTTTAATTCTGTAAGATTTACATTGTTCATCGCTTATTTATTTCATGTGGTGTATTTTGAACTATAATTGGATATATATTATCATGATTCTTTTTATATTCATTATATTCACTTATTCATTTTCCGGTTATTAAATTTTCATCATACGACTCTATTGATTACAACACGGTAAGGGGTTTTCATCCAATTTTTTATTCCAATGAGATTTATGCTATATTTTCCACTATTTACTTTTGTGTGAAATATGTACTTCCCATGACTATATTAATTGTGTAATATAATTCAATTTAGGGGTATTTAAATATTTATTGTATGATCCTTCTTTCAAGGGGTGTATGTTTTGTAAGTTACTAAATCGGTAAGGGAACCTCTCACCCTCCTCTTTTGAAAAGACTTCTTTTTTATATGTCTTTTCATTTACATCTTATTATATTGGGATATTTAATTATATATCCTTATATATGTAAATTTTATGTCCAATTGAGGAAAAACACTTTTTTCTCTAATTAAATAATTTTCCTAATTTTAATAGGCCATCGTTAGACTTTCGAATTCATGTATGGGAACATCTTAACACAATTTCACTTATTTGGGTAAAACTTATACATATTGAATAAGTCATTATATGAATAATTGTGAATGGATGATGATTTTTTTTACAATTAATATACACTTATATTGGGTTTATTATTATTTTTAACACGTAATTATTTCATTGATTTGTCTTTAATATAAGGATATGATCTTTGCAAGGGACTTCGTCTCAATTTACATTCCACTGATACTTTTTTTTATTATACAACAATTAACTTTTATATGGTGTATATACTTACCATTGAAATATTATATCATGAATATCTCTATTCTCGTGATATTATAATCTTTGATTAATTTTATTCCTCAATTCATTGTATTCAAGCATCTCTCATTTAGTTATAAACTATTTATCTAATATATCATTTTAACTTTTAAATTGATTTATTATTATATATAATCTTCATTAATGTCAAGGTTTTAAAAATGGTTTTACGGATTTATTTATATAGAAATTAATATTTTAAAATGTTAATTCATCTAAAAGATTCAATGTGTAATGGGAATAATTCATTAAAATATTTCATTATTAAATTCTTTAAGTATTTTTGAAAATATATTTGCAAAGAATTGATTATGTCAATATATTTAAATTATATATTGTTATTGCAATGTGGAAATTTTATCATTCCTTTATTCTTATTTTATGTTTTATGAATATTCTAGGGTTATTTGGAATTGTTTACATATACGGGTGGTTTCGTGATAAACCTTGGGTGGGTGAGCCTGAGTTAGCTCTCCAATTCATTGGTTAACGCGACAGGTGTAAACATTAATTTTTCTCCAATGTTATTTAATAAATATACTATGATGGTTATTCCAAATGATACTCCTTATGTAGTTGTGAAATATATACTATAAAGTTTTTATTAATACCACAAGTTACATTTATGATTTATGATTACTATTTGTTATTAATAAATTTTAGGATTTCATAAGGAATGTTATGATTGAAAAGTGTGGTTTCATTGATTTGTATTTATTGATGGGCTATTTTCTTCCTTCCTTATTTTATAACCCATACGAAGCTATTTATTCTCATCCCATGTTTTTGAAATGTTTTCCATATGACTTAAAAAAGAATAAGGTTCAAGGAGGGGATCAAGGAAATTTCATGTTGTCTAAAACATAGAATTAGACATGTTTATTTTTAAGAGATTTTATTTTATGAAAAAACTAGATACTGAGTAGTACTTTCTACATGCACTATTCAAGTTGATATGAAATAGTTATATAATAATCCACTAAAACCCTAAAACTAAAATGATCCTATTTGTGAATTATTCACTTATTTCAAGATTACGTAATGTTTTTTGCCCAGTTCCTTCTAGTTGGTGTTAGAGGTCTGTTTAGACAGCATTTATTATTATGAGATTTAGATAAACACATGGTTAGTCCATATTCCTATTATTACTGTTAAATCATTGTTTTATTACTTGTTTAGATTATGGAATGTCATTTATATATGGAAGGAGGATGATATCAATAATCTTTCCAATCTCTTCTTAATGACATGATTGCAGTAATTTTTGTAATCTCATGTTCAGATGATTGGGAAACATTTTATAGCATACAACTCACTTCCAAGTAGTTGTTTAAGATATCAAACACTACCACTATACCTTCATGTCATCGATGACCATGGTTTGTATTTAATCAAATCATATTTTTATAATATTGTCATATTTTTGAATAAAGGTAAATATTATCAAGGCATATTCAAATATTTTACCTTATCTCAAGATTTTGACGAAAATTATGATTTTGAAAATGGTTTTGAATATGTAGACACATTCACAACATATTTATATTTTCTTTTACAATAAAATATCTTTGCACAAAATTATGGTATTGTAAAAGGAATTTTACATGAATGTTTCAACTCAAATTCAGTCTGACTATTTTACAAATATCATGTTTTCTAATATTTTTTTAAAATATATGTCACTCATGATTATTTTCATAAACTATTTTTATATAAACACACATACAACCCATATTATACAAGGTGTATTTGGATAATTAAATCATGTGATTTTGAGGGATCACTAAATCATTGTTGAAATGAATGGACCTTCTACCTATGTTAAAAAAGATGGTGATGAAACCATATGGGCACCATGATAAATATATGATGATCTTCTTGTCAGGAATATTTTAATTTTATCATAAATAAGTGAAGTAAAAAAATGAAAATATATATAAGGCATGATGAATTAAGATGTAGAGGTTATAATGTGTTTGGATGAAAATGAAAGGTATAAGAGAACCTTTGAAGTTAAAACATGTCAGGGTTATTTTTTTTGTTTTATAAAAATGACTACACTCAGACTGTGTGACAACCCATCGTGTTGGACAAAGCTACGATAATCAAAACACCAACCAATGTGTGATTTGGATTTATCACCTCATACTAGTCTACGTGATGTCTCTAGTTAGTATGAATTATTCTTTTTGGTTAAATGATTTTATGGATCAATAATAAAATGATATTGTGAACTTATTTTTTATCAAATGGATAACCTTAAAATGGGATAATGATTTGGTCATTAAGTGTTACATGTTATTTTAGAATACATTCTATCTTTTGGGAACACAATATGCCTAAGAAAAATAGAACACTATGGGATCTCATTTCTGGTGTAATGGATGAAATTTTATTTTAGAATTATCTTTGTTTTTATTGTGGATATATAGTGATTTTGGTTGTTTATTGAAAAAATTAACCAATCATAGAGAATTTTTTATTAGGTTAATTACTTTTAAGAACGAGACTTTAAGAATAGCCAATGTTTTTTGGAGATAAATTTTAACATTCTTATGGAAGATGATGTGACTAAATCCTTCTGAGTTTTGGGTTTGAATTTTATTTTGGGTTACATGAATGAATTTGAAGAAAAATTGTTTACTGAATGGTCATAAATGAACGTTGGATATTGTTTTTTCCATTTTTGAGATTAAGAGTAGTATTTTTTTATAAAAGATTTTCCTTTTGGGGATTATCTGATCCTGTATTATCCTTTTTGGTTTTGGTTAAGGTCTAAAAATAGGGTTAATATATAGTTCATCTTTTTTAGATCATGTGATACTCTATAAGTTGATTATAGTGATTTTGATTTTACCATGTCATCATTAATACTCATCATTTGGATAAAATATGAGTTTGTGGTAGAAATTTACTAATGGATGAATGTATACCTAAAATGTATGTATGTTTCCTTATGTTCTTATTGAAGCACTTAAATAAATTCCTCAACATTATGAAAAGCATATTCAAACAAAAACATTATCTGTTATATTTTCCTACTGGGGAATTAAATATCATTTTACCCATCATATGTTTGTTAATTTATAGGGGTTAACATTCTACTAATCAGGTGTTCTACCACTCTCCATCAATCTTTGATGCTTTGTTTGTCTTCCATATCCATGTTTTCATACATGTAATCCTAGTATAACCTATCTTGGGTGAAATTTTTATTTCTATTTCATTATTTTAATGTGATATTTTTATTGGCACTTTTTTCGATGTGGTTCATTCAATGAAGCTTGCATGAACTATTTTAAAATTACTATGACGAAATTTACAAAAGTGGTGATGGATGTGACAACCCAGGTAAATAAAATTATGAAAATATAACATTTAATAATATTTGTGAAATAAATATTAATTTTACATTAAAAGGGATTATATGTTCGATAAATTACCTGATAGGAAACAACTAGTTTCTTTGGAAACTTACGTTACAAACAATGTTGAGTTATACTGAAAAAATTATATAACAAATTTAAATGGTAGTTAACGCCTAGTCATTTTAATAGAAGGAATAGTCAAAACAAACTAAAATATTAATATACATGTTTGGTAAAAAAATTTATATTTATACAATAAATATTAGAGTCATTATATAATAATTAAACCAATTTTAATCCTAAATACTCTAATATTCATTGAAAGGATGATTTACCTCCTTTTGAAGGAGAACCCTCCTTAAATATAGTTTTGGTCACTTTTATATGTTATATTTTATGAAATAATATTATTATTTAGTATAGAGACATCAAATTTTACTCTGGATAAAATTATGGAATTTTTTTGATAATGTACATTTTTTATGAATTATGAAAAATACTGTATTTTAATTCAAAATTGGTGTTTAATCTAATTTAGTTATGTGGATAGATTATTTTGATAATTGATTTAAAAGTATAATTAGATTATATTTTAACCATTTAATACGATTTTGGTCATTTTAAGAACATTACCTTTGAAATTTGACATAGAAATGTGTCAATGATTTGATAGTTATTAGTTCTTAAAGACAAACTTTTTTTATAGCGAGAAATTATTTATAATTAATTTCTTCCACTTATATTTTTTCAATTTGGAAAAATTTATTATATATAAGAACATAGGAGGCCTAAATTTTATAAATAGGTAAATTTAATTTTTAGACACTGTGAATACTTTCTTTACTAAAAATTTTATATACCATGGTTAAAGGGTAAATCTGGGAAATAAGGGTAAAAAAATATTATTGTACTGTTATAAAATTACCCTAACATGGGTCCTAATACAATTGGTTGATAAATTTCTGACCACGGTCATCCCTGGGTCTTTTTTGGAACTCCATGGAGCCACTTGAGAGTAACAATGACACATTATATTAATTAATTAAAATTACAGAAAAAATGACATATACATATATCTTTTACTAAATAAATATTTACATGGGGTTAGATAAAATATACCTTAGAATATAAATATTAATTGGAAATATAAATATATTTGTTACATGATGTAATTTTTTGTAATTCTTAGGCATCAAAATAATAAATATATTTATGACACAATAATTATGTAGTGTTTACCTCATTAAATAAATATTTAAATAAATATGATTTTAATGATAAAAAATATTCAAAACCAGCCCAATTATCATTGGATGGTTATATTATGAATAGGAGTAATCATATATTTATCTTTAATAATTTTTTTACCTTTAGAAACTGAAAATCATTATATAATAAAATATTATTTTTAAACATTCTTAACGTGCCCCTCTTCCCCGAATGAAAAGTCATTAATTCTATCCCATTCCTCACACTTTTCAGTCCTGTTGGCTCATCTAACCTCATCCCAATTAATCTCTCTACATTATTATACTCTTCTTTGTAGCATTAAATTAGGTATAAGGCACTTCACATAATCCTTATGGTTCAAACCAAATGTAGTTACCCGATTTAAAGGTAACACCTTCTCTTTAGTTAATTACTTTTATTTCAATTATCCAACCCCCTAAAATATTTTTATTCCATTATATTAAAAAAACAGTATAAAAAATATTATAGGTTGTTTTTTGAGAATTATTTTAACTACACTTACACACACATCCATCTAATGGTTAAAATAACATACGATTCCTATGGACCCCGAACTACCGCCTCACGAAACGATGATTGTTCAATTATCTATTAACACTTCTCATAGAGGACATTATAATGATTCTATATTTATATGTGATATATATTTTATTTATATTTTTTATGTTCTTCTATACTTTTAATTTATATCATAGCTTTATGGTTTCTATAATGGGTATACATGATAATTTCATTTGAAGAAGTGCAGACTACCGCCCCCTCAAAGTGATATGAGTCATTAATTCCATACATGGAATGTATTAAAGATGAATATAATTAAATTATAATGAAAATAATACTGGATTTATAATATTATTATTTATTATTATGTAATCATTCCATTAAATATAAAATAGAAATTAATGTAGCATTCATACGTAGGTATGACATACCATCACCATGAACAATGCATTTAATTTTTTATTTCAAATGTCATGTACTATTATAAATAAATATATACTAGAAATATATATATGATATATTTTACATCTAAATAATTATTATTATTCTAGTGATAATGAAAATTTTATTATATGAACAATTTGTAATTATAACATGTTCAATTTGGATTCAAGTTCCGAACTTCGACAAAATGTCTAATATGAACTCAAAAAATTAAATAATTGTTATAGCAAGGTAATAGATGATGGTATAGGAATTATAAAAAATAAAATGGTTCTTAATAAAGTATAAATTATCTTAAAATTATTATTTAGGAAGAACAAAGAACAATCGAGTCATGTCGGACATGAGGTAAGAGATTTCAAATCTCACATTTAATTCTTTGAGATTTCTATTATTGACCAAATATTTATTACATGTTGTGTGTGGTTCACAGCCATTGGAAAAATAATATCATTATTCACTTAATATTAATGGTATTATGTGATTCATTTGGTGGTAAATAACTATTTTTATACGAATCGATTGATTACAACATGGTAAGGGGTTTTCATCACACTTTTTTATTCCCGTGAGATTCATGCTTTATTTTACACAATTTTATTTTGTGTGGTGCATGTACTTCCCATGATTGTATCCATTTTTAATATAAATCTATTTATAGAGAATTACATTTTCATTGTATGATCGTTCTTTCTTGGGGTTTATGATTCATAATATATCCAATCGGTAAAAGAACCTTTGACTATCCTCTTTTTAAATGACTTATTCTTGTTATGTCTTTTAATTTACATATTATTATGTTGGGATATGTATTCATATATCCTTATTTCTATATGTTTTACTCCCAAGTGATGATATAAACTTTTTTCTATCGTCAACTCATTCTCAGAATTTTAAAATGATGTCGTTATACTGTCAAATTCCTGTATGGGAACTTCTTAACCCAATTTTAATTCTTTGGGATAAATATATACTTCTTTATTATGTTGTTATATGAATATGTGTGAATTAAATCAGTTTTTTTTCACATAATATAAACTTATTTTGGGCGTATTCTTATTTTTCACACATAATTATTTCATTTATTATTCTTTACTCTAAAGATATAATCATTGCAAGGGGCGTTGTCTTAATTTACATTCCATTAAAACATATTTGTTTTTATACACCAATTCACTTTTATATGATGTATGTCCTACCCATAGATGTATTATATCATGAATATCTCTATTCTCCTGATATTATATTTTTTGATTAAGGATATTGATCCATTATTTGTATTATAGTGTATCTCATTTTGTTGAGAACACTTTATCTAAAATATCGTTTTAAATGTTTTAATGATTTATTTTAATAAATATTTCTCATTAATTTCCATGTTGTACAAATTGGTTTCAGGATTTATTTATTTGGATATTAATGTTTTAAAATGTTAATTATATTAAAATATTCAAAGTTCATGGGACACATTGAATCAAAAATATATATATTAATGTTATAAATGGTTTAATAAGTCTTGGATTATGTTAATATCTTGAAATAATATATTGTAATGTAAATACAGAAATTTCATATATCATTTATTCTTTTTTTATGTATTATGAAAATTTTATGGTTATTAGGCATTATTTACATATATGGGTGGTTCTTTGATAATCCTAGGGGTGGTGAGCACGAGATAGCTCTCATATTCATTGGGTAACATGATGTAGGTAAACATTAATGTTTATCCTAAGGGATTTAGGAAATATACTATGATGGGTATTCCAAACGTAACAACCTACATAGCTGTGAAAGTAAAAATGTAATTATTTTATGGATTCCATAATTTATCTTTATGATTTATGATTTCTATGTGTTATTAATCAATAATATGATATCATAAGGTATGCTATGATTGAAAAGTATGATTTTTGTTATTTTTATTTATTGATGGGATGATGTATTACATTTTTATTTTATAGCCCTTACTATGATTATTTTCCTCATCCCATGTTTTTTAAATTATTTCCATAGGACATAAAGATGAAAATTGGTCAAGGATAGGATCAAGGAAATTCCATGATGTCTAAAACATGGATGTAGAAATGTTTCTTTTTAGTATTTTTATTTTATGAAAAAAATGAATATCGTGTAGTAGTGTCAACATGTAATATTCAAGTTGATATGAAATAATTATGTATTAAATCTCAAAAACTCTAAACCTAAAAATATCCACAATGTTAATTATTTATTTATTTCAAGATTATGTAATGTTTTAAGGTTGAGTCCTTATAGTTGGTATCGAAGGATAGTTTAGACAACACTATGGATTAAAAGTTTTAATTAAACACATGGTTTGAATCTATAACTATTATTTTAGTAAAATCATTTTATTATACCTTTTTATGATCAAGGAAAGTTGATAACGAATCGAAGGAGGAGGATCTCAAACAACATTGTTATCTCTTCTTGATGACATCCATGCAATAATTATTTCAAATTCAAGTTTCGATGATTGTTGATATTTTTCTATAAGAAAACTCACTTGAATGAAGTTGTTTGAGATATAAAACACCTCCACTATACATCGATATCATCATGGGTCATGGGATGTATTTGATCAAATAAAAGTTTAAAAATATTCTCTTATTTTCACGGAAGGTTAATATTATCATGGATGTTTTAAATATTTTACTTTATCTCATGATTTTAAATAATATTATGATATTGAAAAATGTGTTGTAGAAGAATACCCCTGGTAAACATATTAGTATTTTCTTTTATAATATATTTCTCAGCACATACTTATGGTATTTTAAAAGGACCATTAATTAAGTGTTCTAACTCATATTCGGTCGGACTGTTTTATAAAAATCATGTTTTCTTATATGTTTTTAAAATACATGTCATACATGATTATTTTTCGAAAATATTTTTCTACAAACACCCATATGTACCAAGTTGTACATGTTGTATATGGATAATGGAAGCAAGTGGTTTTGAGGGATCACTAAATCATTGATATAATTCATGGACCTTCAATCTACATGAACAAGATGATGATGAAACCGTATGGACACCATGTTAAAGGTATGATGTTATTCCTATAAGGAATAGTTTTATTTTAACATATAGAGATGAAATAAAAATAGGACAATATATATAAGGCTTCATGAAATAAGATGTTGGGGTCTTAATGTGTTTAGAAGAAAATGAAAGGTATAAGAATACATTTTAGGTTAAAACATGTCAGTGTTATTTTAGTGTTTTATAAAATGGAAAACTCAGAGACTATGTGACAACATGACATGTCGGACAAAGATGTAGAAATTAAACCCACAACCAAAGTGCAATTTGAATTTATCACCTACCACTAACCTACACGATTTCCCTGGTCAGTATGACATATTATTTTTGGTTAAATTTTTTTATGGATCAAGAAAAAGTTGGTTTTAGGAACATATGTTTTTTCAAATGGATATACTTAATTTATGAAAATTATTTGGTGATTAAACGATAAAGGATATTTTGGAATATGTTATCTCAATTGGGAACACTATATGCTTATGAAAAATATAACACTATGGGATCTCATTTGTTGAGTAATGGTTGAAATTTTAATTTCAAGGAATCTATGTTTTTTTGTAGACATATAACGATTTGGGTAATTTATGGAAATGATTAACCTATCATAGAGAATATGTGACCACTACTAAAAAACGGTCAAGGGAAGAGCAACCATTTTACAGCGCTAAAAAAGTGATGATAAAACAGGGCCTTATTTAGTGCTAAGAAAAACGCTCATAAAGGGGCACTTCAAACAGTGCTAAAAAAAGCACTGTTAAAAGTGACCCTTTATCACCACATTTTTTAGCGTTGATAAAGCCCCCCTTATCAACGATTTTTTTAGTAGTGCTAATAAATGGGGGGCTTTATCAGCAGTTTTTCCTAGTGTTGATAAATTTTATGTTTCAAAAAAATATGGAAAATTAATATATTATTATATAAGTATAATTATATTGACATAAATATAATATATATTTTTAAAATATTTTTTAGAAAAGAATAAATAGACTATTAAATTTAATATATATAAAATTCAATGATAATGGCTTTAAAATATTTTTAAAAAATTAGTAATTAATATGTTATAATTATCTTCAATAAATAATCTTTTAATGGCAATTTGAAGACAAAAAAATCGAAAAAAATATATGATCAAAAATAAGTTGAAAATGTAACTCAAACATCAAACGACTATAACGTTCGACCCAGGTGTCCGTTTGAGCTCTATAGCATATCAAATCGAAGGCTGCGATGAAATATACGTGTTACTGACATAATAAAACCTTCTTTCACTTTTTTCGATGCCAGAAAAGACCCAGATGTCCTTTAAACCTCAGTCTTTAGCCGGGATACATTGATTTGTTAACATTCAAACAAGTATAACTCCGGTTTTAGATGTCTGTTAGGCCTATAACATATATCATATCAAATATTGTTTCATTTTATTCGATTTAAATAGTTGTTCAGTTGAACCGGGATTCTTCATTTGATGTTATTGTCATTTTAACATTCTATGACTTTTCAAATACACATATATTTTAATTTATTCGTAAATATATATGTGTCAGTGTGTGTGTGAGTGTGTTTTTGTGTGTTTTTGTGTGTTATATACATGTATGTATGTATTTATTAATTTATTTATAGACACAAATAAAAAACATATTGCATATATGTATTTCAAACTAATCATATAAATATATATGAATATACAAATAAATATACAGATAAAAAATTATAACAAAAATATATATATATAAATATATATAAATATATATAAATATATATTAATATACTAATGAATATATTTAATAATATATGAATAAATATATGGGTATTAATATAATAAGATATATTAATTTTATTATGAATCTATATTAATATAGAAATAAATATAACTATATAAATATAAATATTAACATATATTAATATATGAGTAAATATATATGTATTAATATAACTAAATATATTTATATTAATATGAATAATTATTAATATATAAATAAATATAACTATATATATATAAATATATATATCATTAAATAAATATAAAAATGAAATGGCTTAGGGGTAAAGGTGCAGGCGTGCAAGGGGGGAGGTTGATCATTCATGTGTGGGTGGAATCATGTAGGTCCGCTCATGTCGGGGATGTGCAGGAAAGGCCCCATGTAGGAGAGTGGGAAGGGTGTCCCCCTAGCATTGATAAAGGGGGGTTCAAGGGCTGTTAAAAGCTCCACCCCCACACATTATTTAATTATTTAAATTTTTTTAATTTTTTTGACTTTTATCAGTGCTTTTTATAACCACTGATTAAATCCCATTTCATCAGTGCTAAAAGAATAAATAATAAAGGGGTTGTTTATGAACAATTTTTTTAGCGCTGATAAAAGATACCTTTATCAATGCTTTTCTGAGCATTGATAAAAGGGACCCCTTTATCATTTCCCCGCTTAAGAGCACATTTTTTAGTGCTGTTAAATAAATTGTCTATAACTGATAAAGGACATATTTTTATTAGTGGAATAGGTTAATAACTTTACGCTGTGATACATTAAAAGTATCTGAGTTTATTTTGAGATAATTATTAACATTTCTTGGGAAGACTATGTGATTAAATATTTCAGATTTTTGGGTTTCAAACTTAGTTTGTGTTACCTTAAAGTATTTTAAGGAAAATTGTCTATTGAATGGTCTTAGATGAACATTGGATATTGTTTGTTCAGTTTTTGAGATTAAGATAAGTGTTTGTTTTTATAAAATATTATCCCTTCTGGGGATTATCTGATCTTTTATTAGCCTTTTTTGGATAATATCTAATGACAGGGGAAATATGTAGTTCATCATTTGTGGATCATGTGATTCTCTATATGTTGATTCTAGTGATTTTTATTTGACCGAGCCAGTTTGAATACTCATCGTTTGGATAAATGTTGAGTTTTTTGTGGAAACCAATTAAAGGATGAAAGTCTACATGAAAAATATGTATATTTTCTTATGTTCATATTCAAGATCTTAAATAAATTCCTCAAATTTATGAAAATTATAAAAAAAAACATTTTATATTAACATTTCCTACTGGGGAATCAAAGACCGTTTAACCTATCATATGTTTGGGATTTTATTGTGGTTAACTTTCTCCTATTCATGTTTTCTACCACTCTATATCAATCCTTGATGGTTTATTTCTCTTCCTTATCATTATTTTCATACTTGGAATCCTAGTAGGGGCTAACTCAGGTGACCTTTGTATTTATATTTCATTATTTTAAAGTGATAATTGTTTTGACTCTTTTTCTGATGTGGGAATTTCAATGATGTTTCTATTCCCAATTTTGAAATTACGAGAACACAATTTACAAAATGGTGGATGGATGTAACATCACAGGTAAATAAACAATGTAGCACCCCAAAAACTTCATGGCATGTTTTTCTTAAATATATTATTGTTATAGCTTATATTTCATGAATCAATGAGCCAATATGGAACAAAATCTAGTTATGTATAATAGATATCCATAAACTAGCCATTAAACATAAGTTTTCCAACTTTACGATTTGAAATTTAAAAATATAACATACACGGTTGTGTTTAAGATGATATTTAGTGTCCGATAGAAATAACATAATTTTTGGTGGATAATAACCTGCACAGTTGTATAATAATGTAATATTATGGATAGTAATATGACTTTTATGAATGGTTTCCATACCCTTGACTATATAATTGAAATTTGGCACCTTAAAAATGATGATGAATATTTTAAGTCTATATATTTATCGATTAAAGAATTATTTTAATTAAATATTTAATTACTAATATTTAGGATATTATTTTTAAAAAATGAACTACATTTTTGGATTCTACATGTTGAAATATGGTTAGGGTAAATTTTTGGTATTTTTCTAATATACTTCAATTTTTTATGAATACTAAAATCCGATATTTCACAATAAATGATAAATAAAGGATTAGTTGAGTAATTAATGATGATATGATTATGTAAGCCAAATTGATTCGAATTAACATGAAAAATATACTATTCATGGTCATGGAAGACTCAATATTCATTTCCTTATGGATAAATAATAAATTAAATATTTTTTAATTTAGAAAACTCTTCTCTCCACCACTATAAAAACCAATCTCCACTCCATATTCTTTTAACTCATCTCAAGCCTTGTATTATGCCAATATTCGTCCCAAATACTTTCTCAAGATCCCCCACAACATCCAAAATCTCCTATCCTCTTTAAAATACCAAAACCTATCTCCTTAAGAGGTTCTCTTTGGAGGAAGCCTCAAAAGGTAAACTCTTCATTCCAATTCCTTCATTTCTTTTATGTTCTTTTCTTTTTCTTACATTCCTCACCTCCCTTCACCCAAATATTAGGTTGAATCTAGTAACATACATGTAATGGTATGTTTTATTGGTAATGGGATATTTCATTATCTTATCTCCTTTCCCAACAATTTATTTAGAAGAAATGAAATCACTGTTTGAGATGTACTAATTTAGTACATTCAAGGACAACAATTTATCAATTTATATTATAATCATTAAGTTTAGTGAGGAAACCATTTTTGTTATTGTTGAACTAGATTATTGAATATGTAATATATTCTTTTTTATTTATATAGGCCTTTTGTACAAATGGTATTATGTTATAAAGAAAAATAGGTTCATTGTAATCAAACCCACTGTTTAACCAAAACAGTTGTCACTGAGGTTATATATATGTAAAAATTTGACCTCACTCTAGGTAACCAAATTAAATACAACACCATTTAATATCCTAGAATTTAACTTATGGAATTTTTAGACAGACACTTCCATCTTTCATATTTATCCAAACATTGATATAATTGAACAGATCTATAAAAAACAAATAATCAAACGAGCACAAACAATGAAATTAAACATTATAACTAATAAAAAAGGCCTTTAATGAACTAAAAATGGTTATAATATATCATTTATAAATAGTTTAGGTTCTAGAATTATGAATTAACATGACTAATTTGTTTATTTAGGTCTTCAATAACATGTCCAGATCACCTTCAAGTATAAGGTAAGTGATCGTCTCTCTCACTTTTGTTCAAGAATCTCCCCTATGTTGTGATCTATTATTTGAAATTTCTAATGATGTGGTATTTTTTATCACATCCCCCATACATACCATGTGACATATAAATAATGTAATACCCCATTACCTCTCATTAATTCCTCGTAATAACACTCGTTACCGTGCCAAAATGTTTGTAATGGGTTTCTCATATGACATTCATTTCCATTAGATTTTTATTGTTTGCCAATTATTTCTTTTATGTATTATATGTGTACATCCTTTTGATAAATATTCACATAATTCTTTTTATATTCAGGGTATTTAACGACTCATATTAGGGTTATTATATTCTTGTCAAATGATTCGAATGATTAAATTGTAGTAAGAGACTTTATATCAACTACTATTTTGTTGTGAATAACTTTGAACTGGGCACCTAATAATACTTTTTTGGTATACCTACAGCCCTTTTGAGATCACTTATCATTTTGAAATTATATTTATATAAAATATTTATTATCTCATATCATGTCTATGTTTTTTGTCTAAACTATATAAGATATTACATAACGTGTTTATTTGGAATGTTATTTTAATTATGGAAATGTTGATGAATTCGTATACTCTACTCTATACGGGTAATGAAAAGAAATATTACTATTGTATTGAATCAGTTTATAAATAATTCGTTTGATATGAAGGGGTGGGTGGGGGCCACTATAGCCCCTATATGCATCAGTAGTTCTCATGTGACAAATCAGTTTAGCGACAAACCCTGCGTGTTTGTTTCCAATAATTAAGCAGGTTTCTACTCACATAACTAAAACATTTTACAGTATTATGGGTTCATGTTCCAAATACATGACTTCCAAATAATAATAATTTTCTTTATTCATTATTAGTTGTTACTATCCATGAGATTTTCACTATGACAAAATCTATGGTTACAAATTTATTCTCTGTTTATTAATGGCATGAGTTTTTAATTTATTCACCATGCCATATTGATTATGCCAGATTTATTATGATTCACTTATTATAGTATTTATTTTCTTACAATTTTTAACCCTTACTGAGGGTTTGAGCTAAACCATTCATTTTTTCCCATTAATAGGTGAGGAAGAGGTTATCGTTTATTTTGTTCATGTGGTGGTAGTTTTTAGTTTTTTTTATGTATTGTATTTTGTAAACTTTTCCAATGTAATTTTAGTTACATTTAAGTATCTAGTTTCTTCAAGACTACTAAACTGATCATTCATTTGGGATTTTAAATCCATATAATAGTGAAAATATCACATGTAATGAATTGACTAAAGCCATGAGGGGTTGGGGTTTCCGAAAGAATATGAAAATTTCACATTTATTAATATTTGTTAATTAAATATTAATTTTTTCATTAAATAAGATTCCTTATTTTATGGAGTACCTAATACTCAACAATGGGTTTCTTTGAAAAATTATGTTGCACAAAACATTGAGTCATACCGAAAAATAATATAATAAATTTAACGTATAGTTATTGTATTGGAAGGAATAGAAAAAACTAACTATAATATTAATATACATGTTTTTTAATATGTTTTAAATTTATCCAATAAATTTATATTGATTTAAATAAAAACAAATCCTACTTTAAGCATAAATACTGTAATATTCATTAAAAGGTCGATTTATAGTCGTTTGAGGTAGAACCATATTTAAATCCTATTTTGGTCACTTTTATGTGTTCTATTTGATAAAATAATATTTTTTTTAGAATTGGGACATCAAAATTCTCTTTGGATAAAGGATTGGTATTTTATTATAATGATCATTATTATATGGATAGTGAAAAATACTGTATTGTAATTCAAAACTTCATTTCAATCTAATCTATTTATATGGTTATATTATTTTTTTATATGGTTTTAATGTATAATTAGATTTTATATTTATCATTTTATACAATTTTGGTCTTTGTTTATATTTTCACTTTGAATTTGGACATAAAAAAGTGTCAATATTTTGATAGTTTTTATTTCATATACACACACATTTTTTTGACAGAGAAAATTAATTTTAAATTAATTTACACCACTTATAGTTTTATAATTTTGAAAAATGGATTCCATATTTATAATCAGGAGGTCCTAATTTTGTAAATAGGTAAATTTTATTTTTTGACATTATGAATTTTTAACTTCAATAAATAAATTATTTACCATGGTTAAATGATAAATCTTTTTAATATGGGTAACAAAATATTATTATAATAATATTAAATTACTCTAATATGTGTCTTAATCCTATTAGATGATATATTCCAACTTGGGGAATCCTTGGGTCGATTTTGTAACCCCATGGAGTCACATGTGAGTTATAAGGACACTTTATATTAATTATTTGAATGTAAAGAAAAAGTTACATAAACATATATCATTTAGTAAATAAATTTTTACATGGGGTTACATAATTTATCTTTTTATCTATAAATATTCACTATATATATAAAATGATTTCCCAAATCATTTTATTTTTTTATAATTTTTAGACATAACATAAATAAAATTATTTATGACACAATAATGAAGTCATGTTTACCTCATTAATGAATGATTTAATTAAATATGATTATAAATATTAAAAATATATCAAAAACCAGTCCAATTAATGTTTGATTTTTTTCTAACATTATGCATCTAATCATTGACATTAATTATTTTTTTACCTTTAGAAACTAAAAATCATTATATAATAAAACAATATTTTTAAACATTCCTAAAGAGCCTCTTTCCCCCTAATAAAATCCATCACTTATAACTCATTCGTCACATTTCTCAATCCCTTTTCTGATACAAACTCTACCCAATTAATCTCTTTACATCCCTATCCTCCTCCTAGTAGCCATAACATAGGCATAAGGCCATTCAATTAAACCTTTTGGTTCAAATAAATGGGAGTTACATGATTTGAAGGTAATATCTTCTCTTAAGTTGTTTTCATTTGTTTTACTTCTCCAAGACACTAAACTCTTTTTATTCCTATATTTTATGACAAAAAGGTATCCTTAATATACTAGGTTTTTTTATGATAATGATTAAAACTACACTTACACACACATCCATCTCATAGTTAAAATAATATACCATTTCTATGGATGGCTGACTATTGCCTCACAAAATGATGACTGTTCAATTATATCCTACTGCCTCTAATGGTGGAACATATTATGGAACTATTTTTATATGTAATATATATTATATTTATATTGTTTCTATGCATATTTTTTTCGTTTATATCATACCTTTTTGGTTTCCAAATTGGGTAAAGACCATAATTTTATTTGAGGATGTGTGGACTACCACCCACTCAAAGTGATGTGACTCGTTCTTGACAAATGTGGAACATATAAAATAGGAAGATAAATAAAATATATATTATATTATACTATAATTTTATTATAACTGTTTATCAATATGTTTTCATTCCATTAAATGTGAAATATAAATGAAAGTATTGTTCATGCGTATGTACAAATTAACATCTCCATGAACGGTGCATTTAATTTCTTATATCCAATTGTAATGTAATATTATAAATACATATATACTGGATATATATGATATATAATATATATAAATCATTAATATTATTCTAAATATAATTTAATTTTTATGAAACAACCAATTTTTAATTATAAATAGTTCATTTTGTACTCATGTTCTGGACATCAAAAATATGTTCAATATGAACTCAAAATATTATATAATGTTTATAGAAAGGTAATAAATGATATAAACGGAATAATAATCTTGAATGTTTTTCTTATGAAATTATAAATTAACAATATTTTTATTATTCAGGATGAACAAGGAAAAATGAGTAAAATCGGACACGAGGTAAGAGATTTATTATCTCACTTTTAATATTGTGAGATTTCTATCCTTTTCCATATTTTTAATGAATGTGGTGTATTGTGCAGGAAAAATTGATATAAATTATAATTATTCTCTTTATATAAATTATATTATTTGATTCATTTGGTGGTTATTAACATTTGGTTGTACGAATCGATTGATTACAATATGGTAAGGTGTTTTCATCTCACTTTTTAATCCCTGTGAGAGTCATTTTATATTTGTCAATATTTTATATTGTGTGGTGTGTGTACTTCCAATTATTGTATATAATTGTGTAATATATATCAACTTATGGGTATTTAAATCTTTATTATGTGATCATTTTTTCATGGGGTGTATGTTTCTTAAGTTACCAAATCGGTAGGGGAACCTTTCACCCTCCTCATTATAAAAGACGTCTTTTTGTTAGGAATTTTAATTTACATAATATTATGTTGGGATATATCCTTATATATCCTTATTTCTATAAATTATATTTCTATGTGATGAGATACCCATTTTTTTATAATCAGATAATTTTCTGAAATTCAAAATGTTGCTATTAGGCAGTCGAATTCTTATATGGGAACTTCTTATCCCCATTTCAACTCTTTGGGTTAAACATATACTTCTTTATTATGTCATTATATGAATATGTGTTAATGAAATATGATTGTTTTAAAATTAATATTCACGTATATTGGGTGTATTATTATTTTTCAAACATATTTCTTTCATTGATTTGTCTTTAATCTAAGGATATGATCTTTGTAAGGGAAATTTTCTCAATTTACAATCCATTAAATCATATTTGTTGACATAGACCAATTCAATTTTATATGGTTTATATACTCCTCCTTGACATATTATACCATTACTATCTCAATTCTCATGATATTATATGCTTTGATGAATGTGATTCCTCAATTATTTGTATTTAAGCGTCTCTGATTTGGTAAGGAACTCTTGAACTAAAAAATCGTTTTAACTATTTTAAAGATTTATTCTTATATATATCTCTCATTAATGTAGATGTTTTAAAAATGATTTTAATGATTAAATTATATGTACATTAATGTATAAAAATTTTAATTCCATTAAATGATTCAATGTGGTATGAGACAATTTGATTCAAAAATATCTTTATTAAATGTTTTAAATTGTTTTAAAAATGGTTTGATAAATAATTTATTATGTAAATATCTTGAAATGATATATTGTTATTATAATGTTGAAATTTCATCTTTCATTTATTAATAATTTATTTTTATGATTATTTTATGAATATTTGGAAAAGTTTACATATAATAGTGGTTTAGTTATAAACCTAGGGCATGTGAGCCTGAGATAGATCTCCAAAGCATTGAGTAATATGATAGTGGTAAACCATGATGTTTCTCCTAAGAGATTTAGAGAATATACTGGAATGGGTATTCCAGACGTAACTCCATATGTAGTTTTGAAAGCTAAAATCTAAGTATTTTATGGATTCCATAAGTTACCTTTAGGATTTTTCATTTCAATATGTTATTCAAAAATATTACGATGTTAGAAGGTATGTTATGGTGGAAAAGTATGATTTCAATGATTTTTATTTATTGATGTGATAATGTCTTCCTTATTTATTTTATAACCCTTACTGATATTTTCATGCTCATCCAATGTATTTTAAATGTTTTCCACATGACTTAAAGATGAATAAGGGTCAAGGATGGGATCAAAGAAAAGTTTTGTAGACTGAAACATGGAACTAGACATATTTCTATTTAAGAGTTTTTAATATATGAAAAAATGGATACTGAGTAGCAGGGTCTACATGTAATATTCATCTTGGTATGTAATTTTTTTGCATAATTCTATAAAAATATAAGTTGGAAAAGATACTCTTTTTTAATTTTTCATTCAATTCAATAGTATGTAATGTTATAAGGCTGGTGTCCTATAATTTTATTCCTCAATACAATCATATTATTTAGATAAAATTATTCTCCTTTTGCATCAGGTGAGCTTCTTAACATTCCAATTAGAATTGAATTTTTCTTTTTTCACCCCTTTTTCCATGATTTCTTATCCTTCATTTTTTATTAAAATTATTCATTATCACCGACTTCATTAATATGTTTTTAAGGATAATTGGAAATAAAATTCCAAATGACTCCACATTTAAAATATTTTGAATGATGTTTTCATTTATACATTCATGTACCCATATTCAATTTTATAGAAATCATGTATACGATTTCGTTAAGATATTTATATACCAAATTTTAAAAATCAGAATCTACATATTCTTTTTCTGCAAGAATATATTTTTACATTTCATTTCCGGAATCCTTGAATGAATTTTCTCTATTAATTTTTTTCATTCATATAATTTTCCATTATCAGTTTATATATTATTGGATTTCTATAAAATTCATACAAACCCAATGTTTTTGTATATCTATCTTCCAATGATGAAAACATGTAATCAAATTTGTCATGAAGAATGCTAAAGATGTTTTAACCATTGTAGAATCTTATAACATTTCACGGAGAAATATAATATTAATCAAAATGTCATTTACCATGGTAAATAAGTCATCAACAAATTCACTCTCAATCATCATTATGTATTCTTATATATATATATATGTAACATTTCTTTCTTCTCGATCACATTTCCTTCATTATTTTTGTTCAAATAATCCCATATAAATTTGATAGTAGAAAAACATTTTATTCTCATAAAATCACTTTTACAAAGTGATGAGTGTAAATATTTCGTAGTGCTTCCATCATTCTCATTTTTTCCTTATTAGGGTTAATGATAATATCATTATGAATTTGAGGAGGGTAACCAACCCTAAAAACTCTTGAGACAACATAACCTGGATAAAAAAGATATGGATTTATTCTTATTTTCTAGATATGATAAGTACTAAAAATTTTGATAGTTATAACCATAATATTAACACAACATAGATTATCCATAACAACATAATATTCAAATACTTCATAAACGAATATGTGAAGGGAACCACTCTCTATCACACAAGTTCTAAGTGCCCATCCATGATAATCAAATCGTTGAGTGGGTGAGGGGGTGAATCATTGTTAAATTTACATTTATGTTTCTATAAAAATGGAGTAACCTCCACATCCTATTAAATATTTCATTCCCTGCTAAAAACAATTCAATCAAACCTCCATATGAAATTATGAATTTACATGGATCACTATTCAACAAGAATATCTACATCGTTTATATGGTTTGAAAATTTTCCAATACCACACAATCCACAAGAAAACAATCTCTTTGGTGGAATACAATGAGGAGGATACACCCATTCAATAACGTAGCACAATGAAGACAATTGAAATGGGCGAATTCAACCTCTTAGAAAAATATGGAAAAACAATATCTATGTAAAAACTCATGTTACCTATGCTTAATCTCAATATAAACATCAATAATCATTGGAAAATAATTATTCAATTTCATACTGAAATTATGGTATGAACTCCAATAACCCTGATATAGATTTAATGTATGATTGGAATGCCAATTTGACTGACTTTGATTATCCGAATCCTATTTCATAAATTTATGCACCCACTTTGATCATAAAATTTGATTCCCAACATAATATATTGTTTCTTTTCTATAATATAATTGAGACAATTTAGAATTCTTACCTAGTTTGTCTCGAAATATCAATACGGAAATAAGGATATAATTATCATGTCTGATATATTTAATAGCAGAATACAATGAAAATATGAATAAAAAACATATTAATACAATAATCATTGAATATGATGATTAAATAAACAGAAATTCCATATTTCCACTTCTCTTATCAGTCGTTCTCTTTCCAAAACATCATAAAAAAAGTTCAATATGGAAAAACCTTTCGCAACATTATAATTTTAAGTATATCTCACTAATATCATAAAAAATACCATAATGTAATACATCTCTAATTTATAATGTAATTTTAATCATTTATAGGTGATCCATGATTTATTTTGGAAGGAATCTCCAATACATTCAAACTCAATAAATTTCACCAAAATTTCAATTTATCATATATTTTTGTGCATTTCTAAGTTCATCATTGCATCCCAATTATTTTGAAATCATCTCAATTATTTTTCCAACATCATCGCTTCATCATATTTTCTTATTCAATTATTACTTCTGATTCAATTTCTCAATCTAACATCATTTCTCGATTATGATTTTCTCTATCTGATTTATTCATTATGATTTTTTATACTGATTATTGAGAACAAACACACTTTGAATTTCATGATCCCCACAACAAAATAGAAATATTTTTTTAGTAATCCTCTTGATTAACATGAAATACTGAACATAATATTTATCTATTTTCATGTCCAAATTTAAAATAAAATGAATAAATTCATCCCCTATTAAATGGTTGACTATATTGATGATCATATTCTTTTCATTTCTTTTCAATCATTGAACTCATGAAATTCATTCCGTCAATATGATGTATATTGACCATATTGACAAAACAATAAATTTTTCCAAAACATTCTCAGTAATTATGAACCCAAAGGGACTATTATGATGAACATATGTATAAAATGACATGCCATATCCCACATTCTTCTTTCACAAATTTTATATTGTATCATGACATCCTTCATGACATTGAAAACATTGATGGAAAATTGTAGCATAGTTAGTATTACAGTTTAATGTATTATAACATCCCATCCTTTTCATAAATCTTATTTTATTTCAATTTTAGAAGGAATAAAATTATCTATAATACTATAGGTTTGGATAAGAACCACTAAAAATTGGCACTTTATCAGCACTAAAAACTGACATTAATAGTGCTAGAAAAGTGCTATAAATGCAAGTGAAGATAAAGATAACCCCCCCCCCCCCCATTATCTTCTCCGGAATGTACAGCGCTATTCTAGCACTGATAAAGGGGTTCCTTTATCAGCACTATCTTGAGCACTGATAAAAGGAACTATTATCAGTGCTAAAGATAACACTGATAAATGTGTCTTTTATTAGCACTCAATATAGTGTTGATAAAGGCTCCTTTAGATGTACCTATAGAAACAGTACCTGTACAAACAAGCACCTTACCCTGTACAAAACACCACCCACACACCTTTACAAAACATCACCCGCACAAAATATTTTGACAAACATTCATATATACATTCACTTAACATGTTGTATACAAAAAATACACCACTACATACATTTCAAACAATGTTTTACATGGTTACAATTAAAATTATTCAACAATAGTTATAAACATTAATGTTCCACCCTTTGATATATGTGATCCTCTCTAAAAAAATTTCAACCACGATATTTGTTGCCGAATAAAGCATCCGAACTCAAGGAAAAAAGTTCACCTATATATGAAAAATATATTATGTTAGAAACACAATAATGAAATAAATTAAAAAATTAATATGAAAGAATACATTAATATGGAAATGTCAAACTAAAATATGGAAATTATAAACTCAAATGTTTTCATAATGATAACAATCAATGGGAATAATGTAAAATCAATATGTTTTTGGATGATTTATCTCATTTATTAAATACTGATTCTTTATCTAATGAAAAGATTTACTGATCACACCATGAGTCAGATTGAGGTTTAGTCTATTCGTACCCATCACAAATGAGTCATGTATTGTTGTACTAATGTATCAAAACAATCTGAATGCGTTTGATCAGTATTCCATATGGCACTTGTGTTGTTTTATAAAGTTAATATCAATTTGAAACTGGTATCAGACTCATTTAGCCATACTGGTCACACAGTGCATCGGATTGAGGTGAGGTTGATTCTTAGACCTCAATAATGACTGAAGGATAATTTTCCTAATGTATCAAATCAATCGGAATTCATTTTATCAGTATTCCTTATGTTAGTAGTGTTGTTTTCTAAAGGTAATGTCAATTTCAAACAGATATCAGTCACTTGTAGCCATACCGATCACACCGTTCATCAGATTAAGATGATGTCGATTCGTATAGATCACATATGAATCATGTATCATTTTACTAAAGTATCAAACAAATATGAACACGTTTTCTCATTATTCCATATGTTAGTAGTGTTGTTTTCTAATGTTAATGTCAATTTCAAACTGATATCAGACAATTTTAGCCATACCGATCACACCATGAATCAGATTGAGGTGTTGTCAATTCTGACACCCCCAAAATGACACATAGATTGTTTTCATAAAGTATCAAAACCATCTGAATGCATTTTCTCCGTATTCAGTAAGTTAGTATTGTTGTTTTCTAAATTTAATGTCAATTTCAAACTCGTATCAGACCATTTTAGCCATACCGATCTCACCGTATATCGGATTATATTTTGGTCAATTTGTACACCTCAAAAATGACTCATGGATTGATTTCCTAATGTATCACAACAATCTGAACATGTTTTCTCGGTATTCCATATGTCAGTAGAGTTGTTTTCTAAAGTTAAAGTCAATTTCAAACTGGTATCAGACACTTTTAGCCATACCGGACACACTGTCTGTCGGATTAAGGTGCGGACAATTTGTAAACTTCATAAATGACTCATGGTTCATTTTAATAGTGTATCAAAACAATCAGAACATGTTTTCTCAGTATTATATATGTCATTTGTGTTATTTTCTAAAGTCAATATCAATTTGAAACTGTTTATCAAACACTTTTAGCCATACCGATCACACCGTGCGTCGGATTGAGGTGAGGTCAATTCGTACACCAAAAAAATGTCTCATGGATCATTTTCTTAAGGTATCAAAACCATCTGAACTCATTTTCATGGTATTATGTATGTCAGTAGTGTTTTTTTTTCTAAAGTTAATGTCAATTATAAACTATTATCCGACACTTTTAGCCATACCGTTCACACTGGGCGTCAGATTATGGTGTGGTCAATTCTTACACCTCAAAAATGACTCATGGAACATTCTCCTAAAGTATCAAAAAAATCTAAAAGAGTTTTCTTGGTATTCAATATGTCACTAGTGTTGTTTTATAATGTTAATGTCAATTTTAAACTATTATCAGACATTTTTAGCCATACCGGTCACACCGTGCGTTGGATGGAGGTGTGATCAATTTGTACACCTCAAAATTGACTCATGGTTCCTTTTACTAAAGTATCAAAACAATCCAAATGCGTTTTCTCAGTATTTCTTATGTCAGTAGAGATGTTTTCTAAAGTTAATCTCAATTTCAAACTGATATTAGACACTTTTAGCCATACTGATCACACCATTCGTTGGATTGAGATACATTCAATTCATACATGTCACAAATGACTCATGGATCATTTTCCTAAAGTATCAAAACAATCCGAACACATTTTCCTGGTATTCCGTATGTTAGTAGTGTTGTTTTCTAATATTAATGTCAATTTGAAACTGATTTTAGACACATTTAGCCATAACGATCACACTGTACATCGGATTGAGGTGTGGTTGATTTTTACACCTCCCAAATGACTCATGGATCATTTCCAAAAGTATCAAAACAATCTGAATGTTTTTTCTCTGTACTCTATAGGTCAGTACTATTGTTTTCTAAAGTTAATGTCAATTTCAAACTAGTATCAGACAATTTTAGCCATACCGATCACATCGTACGTCGGATTAAGGTTTGGTCGATTTGTACACCTCGCAAATGAATCATGGATCGTTTTCCTAAAGTATCAAAACAATTTGAACCAATATTATCGGTTTTCCATATGTCACTAGTGTTGTTATCTAATGTTAAAGTCAATTTGAAACTCTTATCAGACACTTTTATCCATAACTATGACACCATGCGTCAGATTCATGTGTGGTCGATTCGTACACATCCCAAATGACTTATGGATCATTGTCCCAAAGTATCAAAACATTCCGACCGTGTTTTCTTGGTTTTATGTATGTCATTAGTGTTGTTTTCAAAAGATAAAGTCAATTTTAAACTGTTATCAGACACTTTTTGCCATACTGGTCACACCGTGCATCGAATTAAGGTGCGATTAATTCATACACCCCAAAAATGACTCATGGATCATTTTCCTAATGTATCAAAACAATTCGTACGTGTTTGCTTGGTATTCTGTATGTCACTTGTGTTGTTTTCTAATGTCAATGTCAATTTAAATATGTTATCATACACTTTTATCCATACCGGTCACACCGTGCATCAGATTGAGGTGTGGTCATTTCGAACAACTCAAAAATGACTCATGGATCATTGTCCTAAAGTATCAAAACAATCCAAACACGTTTTATCAGCATTCCGTATGTCAGTAGTGTTTTTTTCTAAAGTTAATGTCAATTTCAATCTAGTATCAGACACTTTTAGACATATCGGTCACACTGTGCGTCGGATTGAGGTGATGTCAATTCGAATAGATCACAAATGACTCATGGATCGGTTTCCTAAAGTATCAAAACAATCCGAACGTGTTTTCTCAGTATTCCATCTATCAATTGTGATGTTTTCTAAAGTTAATATCAATTTAAAACTGTTATCAGACACTTTTTGCCATACAGGTCCCACAGTGCGTCAGATTGAGGTGTAGTCGATTCATACTCCTCATATTTGGACACCGCCTCTCTCTTGGACACACCCCCTCCTGGACACCCTCCCCGCACTCCTGGACACCCCCTCCCTCATGGACACCCCCACCCACATATAAGGGAAATTTAATTAGAAAATTGAAAATCCAAGATATTGGTCCCCATTAAGATTTTACGATGCTCGTGAGTGGAATGAATGACTATGCGTCAGTCGACATCCACATTATCGACCAGTGTAGTCTAATGAGTTATGCTTTACTAGAATGACAAATCAAATCTGAATATGTTTTTTGCGATAGTCATGGTAGTACTAAAAAAAATAAATACACAAAGGAATAATAAATATTTTAAATTAACTGGTAATTATTTTCTAAAATACCTCGTTAGGGATGCTAGTTTGTTAATGAAATACAATCTATTTCATAAATTTACAAACATAATAACCACAATCCTTTCTGTTTGTCTATTTTGGATACTAAAGAATCATCTACAACAAAAAGTAAATTGTTTTTACATGTGTTTGGATAGTGCAATGTCATTATATATCCCCAAATACTATTCTAGTTGTATATCATGTAGGATTTCTCATCTTTTTTACCTAGATTCATTCCATGCATTAGACGATATTGATGCACCGCCGTATCATAAAAGAATCATCATTAAATTATAACATAAATTATATAACTAGATGTTTACTTCTAAAATGATGGATCTAGTATATTACAAAT
Source organism: Viscum album (assembly GCA_963277665.1). Classification (NCBI taxonomy): domain Eukaryota; kingdom Viridiplantae; phylum Streptophyta; class Magnoliopsida; order Santalales; family Viscaceae; genus Viscum; species Viscum album. The sequence continues at coordinate 473,989,725 of OY728132.1, forward strand.
TAACAAATTCTATCACGCATTGTCGGTTTGTTGGATATCCATTCATTGAATCCAGAAAATAAATCTTTGGAGTATCCAAAATGACTGCAATCAGCATCCAATTCTCTATAAAAATATAAAACAGGAATAAGAAAAAAAAAATCAAAATTTAGTTGATATGATTAAATTGTAGAGTTTTACCCCTGCATAGTTGGTATTAAAAAGTGGTTGTCATCATTAATTTTATTTTCAAACGATTTGAGGAGGGATGAAATTATTGTATCCTCTTTATCAGAATCTATTTCTTCTTTTGAAGAGGTAGTGTGAGGACTAACGAGATAATTTTTTTTTCACGGGGAAATCCATTCAATTGGTTTTCATATATACCCCTGTAAAAAATATAAAATGTATTTAGTCATTATTATCAGAGTATTTCAGCTTTTTTAAAATCAAATCATGAAAACATACCTCATGAATACATTTACAACTGAGGTGCATATCCATTCATACATGAGGATTTCATTTACATTTTTGGCACTAATGAAATCTGATGATTCCTCTGCGTAGATATTTTTTTCAAAAACAACTATGTGAGCATTGTAGTCTGTCAACTTAGTGTCCACATGAGCCTGTAATGATAGTAACTGTAGATATAGAACAAGTAGGGTGAAGGTTCTCTCAGTATACCGTTTGAATCAGTTGGTTGATCCTTGAGATATTTTAGAGCTGATATTTCATTTCACCCCTTACCTTTGTCATTATGTAATAACATTCATCGGATCAGACCTTTTTTAATTAAATGATAAATGTAAAGCTTGAAAAAAAACATGAAAACGTATACCACCTTGTCAACATGTTTTTTACAAGATCTGACGGCCATGCAATAAATGTTCGAACAACTTGTTCAACCATTTGAATGTCAACATCGTCATTTGGAATAGGTTGCTCGACACTCAGATAATTATGTACGTTAATTGACCCTCTGAAATGATCTCTTGGAAGATCTCGGTTGTGAAGAATGTTGTTTCGTATATTGAACACCATAGCCCTCGATACAAGGCGATAAGTGTGAGTTGCTAGATATAAATCAATGTCATTTTCACCCTATAGAATATTAGTAACGGAAAGGTATCAATGTCTAAGTGAATAACATTTCACAGAAGAAATTATTAAAACATATATTAACTCAGCTCTGTCAGGTTTTTTATGGGAATGGGCTACCTCAAAGATGGTGGATGGTGGGGCGGGATCATCACACACAGATTTTTGGTGAGTTATTTCTCCTCTTTTCCTCTCCCCCATCAATGTTTCTATCATCTCTCTTTGGTACTGTTATTCTTCTTGAAAATAGGTAATTTTTCTTTCATCTTTTCAATTTTTTTCATTCTCATCATCTGCTTGTTTTTGTTTTTGAAAATATGTTCGGGGTGTCACCCCAAAACCCGGTCCTCTGATACGGCCATACTGGTCTGGCTACTTCAAGGATGCTGAATATATGTCTGCATCTGGTGCGGGTGTTTTTGATTCCTGTGACTATGTCAGATATAAAATATTGAAAAATTAGTAGTCATTGGAATGTAATAGCGATTTTAAACAATTAAAATTTATATTATGTCATACTTACACATGTTTCCCTCACTTTTAGTGTGTTTTCATCTATCAGTATCCCCCCATTATTTACACGAGCCTCCTTCCATAACATATGGCGTGGGATGGATTTGGCTTTTTATTTTGATTTATCAATATTCATATCAACAGAGAAACATGGTTATGGTTTTGTTTTATGTGACATATATGTAGTACAGTAGATTTAAAAGATGTACCAATTTTTCCTCAAGTGAAGCATACCCTAACCTTGGATTACAGTAAGGGTATGCTGGTTCTACTGTGAATTTTTTATTTTCACCACTCAGTTTTTGTTTCATAAATAATAAACTGTCAATTAAAGTGATGAATACAAGCAACATCAAACAACGTATTACCCCACACAACGTACCTGAAATGTCTTCTCCCCACGATGTTTGATAAACGCGTCCCACACTCCTTGGGATATTAAGTGTGCATAAAGAGGAGGTGGGTGTGACATGATTTTCCCTTCATCATCTTTAAGATGATATTTCATTAAAATTGTGCAAAAACCTCTTTGAATCCTTTTTGAAACACTTAATACATATATCTTGTGCGAGGCATCTACTATAAATGTACTCTACAATGGATGATGAAGAGTATGTCAATGTTTTGGTATTTTAGTTCAATAAATAAAAAAAACTATATCATAATGTTATGGTAATCTCTTCCCACAATAGTGTCTTAAGACCGGTGACAACATGGTTCCACGACTGTACATCAATCGGCACACATTACCGAGTGAAGATTCAAATGTATCTACTAAATATGTCTTTGTTGGGGTTAACACGTTGGCCTCGCTTATTCTATCCCACCTCAAATTTGATGCCTTTTTTTTTGTTTTCAGTATTTTGGATAACATTTTCAAACTACAACGCTCTTGTTTTTTTCACTTTCAGCGTTTCATTTCATACCATTTCCTCTGAAGTTTCATCAATATTTTTCTCCGGAGCACTAGAATCAGCACTAGGACTAGCAGTAACATGTTGAGAAACTTGTTGTTTCTCTGCACTGGGATCAGTAACAACAGGTTGAGAAAAATGTTGTTTCTTAGCACTAGGACCACCAGCAGCTGGTTGAGAAAACTATTATTGCTCTGCACTGGGAACACCAGCAGGTGGTTGAGAGACCTTTTGCGCCTCGGGATTGGGCTCATTAGCAGGTGCGGAATTCATTATCTGCAGAAGTGGTTTACAAAATAATTTAGATTACATAAAATTTGAAGTATAAAGATAATAACACAACTTAACACAAAGTATATTAAAATAAAGAAATAACGTGATAATTGTACTGTTTTTTTCTTTAAAGGCTGAAGAGATTTGACTCATCTATCAACTATGTAAATCCCTTCATTGTTGTCTCCACTAACATACAAAATGTCGTCTACATTTGGACTGCTGTGAAATGACTGTGAAGTTCCTATAAAAGTGTCATCCTCTGTTGAAATATCATCTGACCCTTCAGTTGTTTTGGTCGATAATAGAACTATTGACCAATTTAGGTTTGCGGGGTCTGGAACATAAAATACTTGAACAGCCTGTGATGCCATTATAAATGGTTTGTCTTTATAGAGATGATAAATATGTATTTTATCAGCGCTTTTTTCACACTAATAAAGGTATCTCTTTATCAGTGCTTAAAAAGCAGTGACAAATATATTTTTTATTAGTTGTTTAATTTTAGCACTGACAAATATTATAATATTTTATAAATTAAGATATCAGCGCTAAATTAAGTGCTGATAAATGTGCCCTTTTATCAGTGATAAAAAATACACTGAAAAAGTTATATTTATCAGTACTTTTAACTATCGTTGATAAAGGAATACCCCTTTATTAGTGCCTTTTCATTATCACCGATAAAGGGTGGCGCTGGGAAAGCCCAGTTTTGTGGTAGTGATGATTGGCCTAAATATAATCTCACTGAATTCAATTTCATACATCTTTTCTATCTTTATCCATATGTAATCAAAATGATTGACAGAATATTTTTTACTCCGCTTTCTATTATGAATCTTTCATCACATGTTTTAAAACTAAAAAATGATTAATAAGAATAAAAAATAACAATGAATTGTCACATTTTATTTTTCATAGTCATTTAAGTGCCCAGATCAATGCGAATCACTACGAGGGGGAGGGGGTGAATCACTGATCCCAATAAATATTTTTACAAATTTATTCTTTTCAGTTGAACCTCTTTAACTGGTTGAAGCCTCAATCCACTCTTCTTATGTCTCTCAATATTACCTTGAATGTTCTTGTAAATGTAAAGGCACTAAACACAGGGGTTTACAATGTTCAGTTCAAAGACCTACTCCTTACATTTTTTGTTATTATCTCTAACACATATTCTCCACTATAATTTGGTTAGTAATTACAAGGGTCAATATAGAGTCACACATTACCTTTTTATGTCCCACATGAGGTTCTTTATACAGATTTACTCTGTGTTACTAGAGTCCCACTCTCCTGCTCCAGAATCTCACTGAAGTCTTCTTCTCCTCTCTGAATATCATAGAATTATTATATCTCTTAAATCACATGAGAAAATTACTTTTTATAAGTCCTTTATTTATTGACTATAATTTATCTTCTGATCTCTTCACACATGCTTTCTAAATCACACTTTGATGTGAATCTTTTAAAGGATCATTGACAACCATTGAAAAGGTCTGTTGGCCTTGCACAATATTTCTAATCACCTGAGCTAATCATTTCTCAGTCTCAACCATGTCAGGGAATTGTTTCTTCTTCCGATGAAGACATGGCCTGATTGAGATTTGTTCCAATAGTACACACAACCTCTTCAATAACATAATAAGCAAGGATGATCTTGCACAATATTAGCATTGTCTCCCTTCTAGGATTCTCAATTATTAAACACTCAAATACAAGATCTTCTTTAAATCAATATGGATTCAATCTCAGTCCTCGTTCACATCATGATTGGATTGCACGGGTATCTCAAATTCTTCTTCCTTAGTGAAATAGATGAATGCAGTAAAACATCTTCTTATTTACTTGGCATGAATCCCATACACTAATGTGATTATTCAAACACTAAAGATCATCTCATTTGAATTATCTTACTTAACACACGTGCATGTGTTCATGCATGATTTCATGCTCGAGTCTCTTGCATTTGATCAGGAACTGAATTCACTTCATCTCTCACTATTTAGACAAACTTTTTAATTTTTTAGGTGTGTATGTGCATGCATGCATGCATACATGATTCTTTTTTATCTTCTAGTGTGAAACCCCAAATGGGTGTAACACATTGAACAAACAAAAAATCTATTCTCTTTCACCTTCTATGTTTCTATTATTATCTTTATCTTCTTCTTTTGGGTCAATGAATTCACACACTGGTCTTATTTAATTCATTCAATTTTATGTGTTTTGTCATGGGACATCTTTAAGGCCAAATTAGTGCTTCCCACATTTCACCTTGTTCTTGGTAACTTGGGTGTCACAACTCATGCATATGCATGCATGTTCATTATATATGCATTATCCTCTCCCCTTCATGCGTACATGAGCCTCTGGTGCCTTTTCTATCCCCTAGGGAAGTGTATGTATACATTTTCCATTGTGTACTCTATTTTTTCTTCCAGAATGAACCCCTTCAACCATCAAAAACATGTACATATATATATATATATATATATATACATAATGGTGTTATTTTATGTGTAAAATGGAGTTCATGCGATCTTCTTCACACCCATGGTTCTTGTGGGTATCCTTCAAAGAACCAAATATATGGTTTTTGTCCTCGCAAGGGAAAAACAATGGTTTAAAGAAACCAGTTGTTATACATGCGTGAAGATTCTAAAAAAAACCCAATGATGGATCAAAAGAACCTATCGTGTTCTCCTGGGTTCCTTCACACAGGTGGTTCAGATGTACTCTATCAAGAACCAGGGTGGTTTGTGCTTCTTCTCATCCTGAAAGAGATGCACGAAACTCCTACATGAAAGAGATGCACATCTTACCATTGCATTGCGGGGCTACACAGACACACTTGGTTCTCTTTTTTTCATAAAATAGGAGCTTTCCCAAATAATGGAAAAAAACCTCTTCACATCTTGGGCTCCTCCTTTTATAGGGGAGGAGTGCGTTCCAAATCTATGTATCAATAATGATGATCCATCTTTGATTGCACGAGATCTACAAATTCAAAATTTGGATCATGGAATTAAAAATATGCTTAAATATAAGATATCTCTTTTTCAACTAATGACTTATTCATTGAATAATGATACTCACGTGCATGAATTTAAGAACACATGCTGATTATTTCCCTGATGGATTTGAGCATTCTGATGTGGCCTCCCAACATTATTTTCATCAACCGTGTTAGAAATATTCATCTCGATTCATGCATGAATCTTTTAATGTATACATGAATTTCTTTCGTCCGAACGATCATCATGAACTCAATTTGAGCATCAACAGTGGCTGAGAGTTCAATCTCGGTTGATGTTTAGTGGAGATGGCGAGGAACCGCATCAGGTGGCTCCGCATGAGATCCGAGGTTGAAGACGACTCAATGTATGTTGGATCATGTCGAATTAATCAAGGACAACGATGATTAGATCATGTGTCACTGGATGTATCGTGTGGATGTGATCGGGTACGGGATAATGTGGAAGACCAGGATTAGTTCTGCATTTTTAAAATTCCATCCCACATCAAAACTAGAGGAATTTTTTATGGTTTAAAAATTCAAATTCTACGGCCATGATCCAATATTACTCCTCTCCCACTTCTGGTGCCTCCATGCTCCTATTCTCCTGCAGGTGTACTATTGGCGCCCACTCTACTCCCCCGGGTGCGCTCCCAGTGCCCATGAAGCATGGTTTCATCACTGTGCAACACCTATGGGGTTACACAAGTCCCACAAACACATGCCACAGGAGATGCTAGCCTCGAGGGATTCCATCGAGCGTGATTGACCCTCGGTTCCAGCATGTGATTGAGGTGAGGACCCCATCTATCCCTCTTTGGTTTCCTCATTTTTTGGTAAACAAAAAGTCAAAGTACATACTATAAAAACAAAGTAACCACGTATTAATTTCTCCTGAAAATTCCAAACTATAATTCTTCATTAAAATCCCATTCTCATCTCATCTTAATCTTAAAACATCATCGATTCATTTTTTAGATCATAAATCTTAATCATCTTCAATAAAGACTTTTAATCTAATCATGGATGATTAATGGATCTTGAATTCATTCATCATTCCTTAAAACATAAAAATGGCCTTCATCACTTCATACATATAGTGACTATGGATAGATGTCACTTCAATCCTTATGAAATTGAGTGTTCCATGTGCTTATTCATGTGTTGTAACATTTTATCACATTGATACATGTCTTGGAATTTAAGATGATTTCAACAATTGTCAGAGTTTTTCTCTTAAGGAATTGATCATGTACAACTTTTAATGCTTAGAATCAACAACAATTCTCCAAGGATTCACCAAAATCGTTCTCAATATGATTCATTCTCATATTTACTTTTCATTTACAATAAATGAAACTCTTATTAACTTCAATCCATATAGACATGAAATGAAACTCTTAGGAACATCAATATCCCCCTTTTTATTTTGTTGTTAATATCACTTAAGCACACTTTTAATGGGTCAATATGTGTGCCAATATTTTTTCCACCATATTGGAATCCAAATTCAAAGGTGTTAGTAGGGACTCTTCAAACAAATTTCCTCCTCCCATTGAATAATATATTTTGGAATGTTTCGTGAGAGAGGGATAATGTCACATGGTTCCCATAGAAAAGTGCCTTTAGTTAATCAAATATATGTCTACATGGGCTAAACATGTATAGAATAAAATATAGATATGAAAAATATTTTTAGTTTCATCCATAAACAACCATATATGTGAAACCATGCTTAGAATGGATCAACTCAAATCTCAAGGGGTTAAAAAATCATATTTCTCAATGAAATGCTAAATCCAAAAGACACTTCACCAAGAATATTAAAAAGTTCAAGTGAAAATAAAAATCTCCACCATTAATCTCATATTTTCATCAATTATGAACTCCACATTAAATTGTATTATAAATATAATTAAGACCAATGGATGAATGTGTGATTGGAATACCACATATATATCTTCCTGAGATGATTTGAATATCCAGATATTCATGACATAATATATGATATATTCTATTTCATATTTTATCCCCATCAATGGGAGCACTCCATTTGAATTTCATTGGTGATAAATATCATAAAAGAAGATTGATGTAATGAATGTTGATAACCATACATTGTGTATCATGTCATGTAATATCCAATTCATGAATAATGTGTTCAACTTTTAGTTCTCCACATTTCTAAATCAACTGTCATTTTATGAATGACATTCATCTTCAATTACTTGAATTGTATGAACATATTTATAACACAAGTATTAGGGAATAATATGGAACACTAGTGATATTTTAAATTGAATCACTCTCACTGAGAATTTTTTCTCAACCCAAGAACTCCTTTCCATGCAGCTCTAATGTGTCTGGTACTCTTCATGATGATGTCTACTCTTGATTTTGAATTTCTATTCTGCGATGTAAGAATGTATCGTTTACTTCCATTCATGTTCATCATGTGTTGGATGTTTTTCATTACCTCTGTCAGTAGTGAAGTATATTTTGGTGCATGTTATTCAATTTTCTCAATATTCCCAGTTAAACAGTTAAACATCTATTTTCATGATTTCCAAACATCTTGAACCTTCCGAACAATAGTTGTAAGACACATGGGCTATCATGTGATGACAAACTCCCATGAAATTAAAATTCCCTTTCAGGTGGAATGACCAACTATCCATTTTCCCTAGCTTTAGCTAGTATTTCATCTTCATCTTTTTTCAATTCTCTGGAAATTTGCAAATGATAAGGCTAGATAACTAATCACCATTTTACATTTTATGATTTAGAGCTTCACGTGGCTTATTAATTGAATTTAAGGTACCTTTATTTGTCAACATAATAAGATTATCTTTAGGAATGTCTTTAGTCAATACCAATTTCTTTTGAATTGATTCTCTTTTTATTTTTAGCTCGCTTAAATTAATTTTCAAGGCTTGTTTGCATTGATCCATGGTATAACCATTCTTTCCACAGTAGAAACATGTTACTTTTGTTGATATTACATTCCTAGAATATGGTTTGAACATATTCTTGGGAATAATTTCTTTCACTATTTGCATAACTTCATTGTTTTTTATATTCCAAATGGAATACTTTCAACTTATTTATAATCCTCTGGCCATTATTATGGTCAATTCTTCTTATCAATATATTCCTGGGGCATGGTAAGAATAAACTAACACTCATCATGACTAGGACCACTCCTTTTGCAACTATCACAGAATCCTTCACAATATTCGAATATGTTCTTAGTAGACAAATTGTTTTTCATCTGTTATTTCTACTTTTTCATTGTTGGTTGATTCATTTCATCACATCTACTTTCCCTGAAAGTAATAAATCCACAATTTTTATATTTTGACATATTATTTCATCAATTATTGTCCTGATTCCCAAACATCTTGTATCCCCAACAATATCCAACAATACTCATAATTTTACTTTTAGTATCACTCTAACAAGATTTAGTGAATTTTTGTTTTTGGAATAGATTTTAATTATTTGGAGCATCCCTCTAGGAGTTTTTATTGTAATTCATTCTTGTATACACCCTTGAATATTTCATTTATGTATTGACATTTTTATTAATCCACATCTTCAAAGAATTTGACATTGAACCTTTACTTTCAGACGAAACTAAATTAGTATAAACACAAGTAACAGGGTTATGGGATACCTTATTCATGGAGGATGTTACAATTGGATTAGAAGATAATATGATAATCCCCATGGAGTCATATTCTCCAATGAAAACATGAGTGGAATCATCAATTATTTCAGCTGATTGGGAAATTTCATCTTGTAGTTATTGATGATTCTTCAATTTCAACTCAAACTCTAAACCCTACTTGTTGAGAGAGTTTTAGTCATCCTCAACTGATATCATCCTAAATTTCCCTATTTTCCTTCATCATTGGTATTTGTTCACCATGCATGTTTATTAATTGTTTCTAATAGATGTCATGATACATTAGCTTGTTGGATTTTTTGTCTAGTTGAGATGCTCTAAAAAACATAATAACATTGTGAAACTTTTCAAATTCGTGGAAAGGTTATAAAAATAAAATCTCAAATAATTATTTCTCACAAATACTTTCACGAAATTCTTCAATAATTTGAGCATATAGTTTATTACAAAGATAAATTTTTTCATAGTTTTCATTCAGTGGTTTTGTAAGGGTGTTATACATGCCTTCCCTTTTTTCCAATTCTTTTTCAATGGAATTAGCTTCCCTATCCAGCTGTAATTTTTCATATTGAATAACACTAATGATTGAAAAACGCATATTTCTACTTATCTATGGACTTTTTTATGAAGATCATTGAGTGTAGTCTTATGATCAGTAATTGATATATCATAATCCCAACTTTATAATGCTTCATTAGAAGAATAAAAAAAATTATCACATGTTGTACCTTTCATATTACCTTTAGTCGAAGGTGTACCCCTAGTAGTAGTACGCTTCACCTTCATCATCCTTTTTATTTCATCCTTTTTTTCCTCTGAGTCTTTAAAGATATATCTATTTGAGGTTGTTCAACAATCTCTTCAAATATGAACTTCATAAATAATCCCTTGGATCTTTTATAGGTGACATTCCCAATGATACCAATTGAAGTACCAGATTAGTGTGAATCACTGAGATGAAGAGGGAGTGAATTTGTTATCCCTTTAATTAGTTTTACAAATTTTTCTATTTCAATTAATATTCTATAGCTAGTTGAATCCTCGATCCACTCTTCTTGTGTCTCCTAGAATTACCTTGAATGTTGATGTAAATTTAAAGGCACTGAAAAAACAGATATACAAGGTTCAGTTCAAAGACCTACTACTTGCTCTGTTAGTTATTCTCCCATCTTAGATTCTCCACTATAATTTGGTTAATAATTACAATGGTTGATATAGAGTCACATATTATCTCTCATAAGTCCAAAAATAGGTTCATTATACTACTTCACACAATGTTACTAGAGTCCCAATGGCCTTCTCAAGAGTCTAATTGAAGTATTATTCTCCTCCCTGAATCTCACAGGGTTATTTTAGATCTTGATTCAGATGAGAATATTCCTTCTTTATGATTTTATGTGATTCACTATAGATGATATTTTGATTTTTCACATAGTATTTCTTAATCACATTTTTCTATGAATCTGTTAAAGGATCTTCGTAAAACATTGATAAGGTCTTTTGGACTTACTAAATATTTATAATCACATGATTTGATTAGTTCTCAGTCTCAACATTGCTCATTCAATTATTTCATCTTCTAATGAAGATCAGGCCACACTAAGATGTTTTCCAATGGTGTACATAACTTCTTCAAGAATCTAATATTGAAGAATAATCTTTCACAATAATTGTATTGTCCCTCTTCTTGGATTCTCAATTACTGAACACTCAGATAGAAGAGATTCTTCAATTTAGTCTGTCTTCAGTCTCAGTTCTCATTCACTTCAAGCATTGATTTCATGGGTATCTCAAATTGTTCATCCTTAGCACTATAGTTTATTGAAAAAATCATCCTATTGTTTACTTTTCAAGAATTACATACACTTATGTGATTCTTGAATCACTAAAGATCAACTCACATTTCATATTCTTAAATAACACTTGTGCATGTGTTTATGCATGATTGCATGTGTTAATGCATTGTTGCATGAATGGGTCTCTTAATTTTTGTCGCACACTGTCTTTTCATCTTATATCACTATTCACATACACTTTTGATTCTTTCGATACATGTTCTGGTGCATGCATTCATGCATTCACAATTCTTTTTTACTTTCCTGTGTGAAAACCCCAATGGGTGAAACACTTTGAACACACACATAATATCCTCTTTGTCTTTTTATCTCTTTATCTTCTTCTCTTTTTCTTATTATTTTCTGTCTTAGCACTCACACACTTTTCATATTTAATTCATTCAGTTTTATTTGTTTTATCATGGGATTCCAGCCCAAATTAGTGTTGCCTATGGTTCCCATGTTCTTGGACATCTCGGTGTCACAACTCAAGAATATGTAATCATGTTCATTATATATGAATTATCTTCTATCCTTCATGGGGTCCTGAAGCCTCTGGTACCTTTTTCTTCTACTAGGGTAGTGTATGTATACACTATCCATTGTGAACTCTCCATCGTCTTCAATAAAGAACCCCTCCAACCATCAAACACACACACACACACACACATATATATATATAAACAAGGGTGTTCTTCATTTTGAAAATAATAGGGCATGAGATCTCCTTCACTAACACGGTTAATGTGGGTCTCCTTCACAGAACCAAAGTGGTGGTTACTATCTTCGCAAGGGAAAAACAAGGGTGTCAAGACACCAGTTGTTATACCTACAGGAAGAATATAACAAAACACAATGAGGGTTAGAAAGAACCTATTGTGTGCTCATGGGTTCCTCCTCATAATAGGTACGAATTTCTTCTTTTTCAAACAATGGTGGTTCAGTTTTCTTCTATTTGCACAAGGTATGTGTGGAACTCCATCGCGCAAGAGATGCGAGGAATAACATTGTGTAGGTGGGATACGCAGAATCCCTTGGACCTATGTTTTTTTGAAAACAATAGCTTTCCTAAATAATGGCAGAAACCTCTTCGCAGCATGGGCTCCTCTATTTATAGGAGGGGAGCGCATTCAAAATCTCTGTATCATGAAGTTCAGAATTTGAATGGAAGAGATCTACAACAATAAAATTTGGAATGTGGGATTAATGATATTCTTAAATATCGGTTGATTCCTTTTCAACCACTAACTTATTCAGTGAATCATGATCCACACTTGAATGCATTTAAGAGCGCATGCAAACTATTTCCTCAAAGGCTTCTAGCATTGTGATGTGGCCTTGTAACTTCATTTTCTTCGGTCACGTTTGAATTCTTTATCTCGATGAATGAAATAAACTTTTAATGCATTCATGTATTCTGTTTTTTCGAATGATCATCAAGCACTAGATTTGAGCTTCAATGGTGGCTAGGAGCTCTATATCGGTCGATTGGCTGTCGCAATGCTGAAAAGATAGGTTGGGTGGCCCTCTATGTGATCCGAGGTTGAAGACGATGCCATGTCCATTGGATTAGCTTGAATTAATCACGGATGATGGTGATTATATCATGGGTATCATGATGGATCATGTTTCTATGATAGGGAATAAAATTATATTGATGACACAAATTAGTTTTTCATTTTTAAAATGTCATCTCACATCGAAACATATCACAGTTTTCTCAAGGTTTAACAATCAACTCTCTCCGCCTTGATGAAAGATTACACCTCTCCTCCTCTAGTGCCACCCTACACTAGTTCTATTACAGGCACACTCTTAGTTCCCACTCTACTCTTTCGGTCGCGCACCTAGCCCATAATTTTCATGTTTTCATCACGGTGTGGCACCTACGTGCTTACATATGGCAAGCGCACACATTCCTCATGTGGGGATGGCCTCAAGGGCTTCCTTCGAGTGTGGTGGACCCTCGGGTCCTACATGTGAACGAGCTGAGGACCTTGGATGGCCCTCCATTGTTGGATCATTTTTTTTTGTAAAGGAAAAATCTAAGTACATAGTATAATAACAAAGTAACCAAGTATTAATTTCTCATTAAATTTCCAAAACATACTTCTTCATTCAAATAACATACTCAACTCTTCTTCATCTTCAAACATAATCCATTACATTATTTTTAGATCATTAATCCCAAACATCTTCAATACATTATTTTAATCCAGTCACAGATGATGCATGGCTAATTTCATCATTCCACATGCATTATAACATAATGATTGGCCTTCATCACTTCATCCACATAGTGACTATTTGATGGATGTCACTTCCTTCATTATGCAATTGAATACTGCATGTTATTCTTTAATTTTTTGTAACATTATATCACCTTGATACAAGTCATGGAACATAAAACCAATTCAATAATGGTCATATTTATCCTATTAGATAATTGATCAAGTGTTGCATTCAATGCATTCAATCAACAAAAATTCTCCAAGGCTTCCCTACCTTCATTCTCAATACCTTTAATTCACATAATGACTTATCATTGACAGCAAATGAAACTCTTATGCAATTAAATCCATATTGACAAAAAATGACATTCTTATTCACGTTAATCAGGAAAACTCTGATTCCCACCATTATTATTTCACCTTCCATACTGAATTCATGGTGAATCTGATGACCCATTACTTTTTGAAATATTCATTCTCAATATGATTAAACTTTTTATTTCGAACTCAGTGTGAATCCAATGAAACAATTCATATATCACGCTTCTTCCAAATATGATTGTCTATTACAAAAATTTTGAGTTTGATTCTCCCTGTATGATGGATAGTTTGAATTTTTCAAAATAAGAAAGTGACATGAAATTCCATTTCATCATTTTCACATAATGAAATACTGATAACCAACAAACTTCTCCATGATTTTGATGGTGAATACGATTTCTAACCACTTCTTAATTTCATTCAATTATATTTTGGATTTGGTTTGATGCTTTATTCAATCCATATTTCCAACCAATTTCATTCTTAATATAATATCATTCATCAATTTACTATTCAACTAAAAAAATTAAAACTAAAAAATAACTTATTCCTAAAATATATGAGTATATTTAATGAATAAATATGATATTTGGGATATTATTATCATTTTGGAAGGTTATAATTTTTCTTATCTTCTATCCATAATTTTCATCAAAAAATGATAATGTTACTCAAGAGTATGTACAACCTACTATCTCCATGACCGTAATATATGATAAATTTAAAAACCACATTTCAAATTTATCTTAAAATTTGCATCTTATGTATAATATTACAATTATATTATTATTATTAAGTTTCATAATTTTCGAATATATTATGTTCATGGGAACCAGATAATTTATAATAATCCATGATGATAAAATGTGGTATTTAACAGTCAAAAAAAATGAAAATAATGAAATATTATTAATTAATGGGGGATAAGATGTCATAAAATATTATATATGATATTATAATTATTAATATTGTGGCGACCCCCCAAACCCATGGTGCTTAATGAGACATGATATACTTAAAATTTCATTACATCATTACAAATTATGTATCATGTCCCATTACTAAAGAAGATCATGAGGCTCAGGATTCTGGGAAACCAGCGACTTCTGCTTAACTTTATTAGTACCAACCACGCCTGAAAATTTTTAAACAGAAAACGTAGGGTGAGCAAATATTCCCAGTAAGGGGATAAAAAAACATTATAAGAAAATAATTTCTCAAATAAGTCCTTTTAATGTGAGTAAAAAACTTTCCTAAAACAAAACATTATCTTTTCTTAAAACATGAAATCCATCATTATTTGAAAACCACTTGCACAAAGAAGCACGTACATGAAATAAGGTTTAAAGTAAACATGATCAGAGAGCGCAACATATGAAAAAAAAATAATTCATAATATTCAAACAAGGTTACTTAAATCCTAAAAATATTTCTGTGGCTAAGTAGGGGAAACGTTCGTATCATGGTTCATGGGAAACAATACATTTTATCTAGCAGTTCACCACATGAAAAACAGTTCTTGACATAAAAATTACATTTTCATAGTTATGGGTGCTTTCAACTAGGGGTTGTCCTATTAGTTGAACTAACCCCTGGTTGACCTTTATCATTACATGCAAAGGGAATGTATAGTACTAGACTTTGTGAAGACCTTTCTTCAAGACAGTATAACATACTTAACGGGTCGAGGCTCACTGCCCACCCCGTTTCTTTGATTGCTCGAGCCATGCCTAACTCTGAAGACCGTTACACATAATCGTCTCATGAGACTCCTGCTTTACCCAATGCATTGGAGCGCTGTATAATTTTAGGTGCACCCATCACATCATTCTTGTTACGCTATATAATTCCGGGCGCACCCGTCACATGTAAGTCCTATACATCCCTCACATATCTTGACATGGTCATTCGTTCATAGGGTTTCATTCATTCTTAATTAAACCCCATTTTCTCATACGTATTCATAACATGAAGACAGTTTAATCATTAAAAACATTATGACAGGCATGCTAAATCTCTCTGTGCATAACAAGTTATCTTAACATTTGAAAACATGGGTTTTAAAAAAATGAACATAACACTTAACATTCCATAACATCATAATACCCAATTAAAGTATGGTCATTCATAACATACATATATGATGATAAATGGATATCCTGGACATTTAATACAGGAATTTGGGGTTACAATGTGTCTAATCAAGTCCATTTTGTGGAAATCATGTATATAATTGTGTAAACTCTTCTATTAGCACTTTAAATAACAAGCCCCATTTTCTTTATAATGGTTTCAAACATCATAAGAGAACTCAAAATTGAAGACAACATAATGATATGTAAACCTACACATATGCATGGGTTAAGAACATTAAACCATACTCCAAAAATATCTCTCGTGTTTTACCTTAAACAAAATTTATATTTGGTAAAAACATCCAGAGTTCTTTTCCTTAAAAGAAGAAAAAGGGGTGAACATAATTTCCATAAACCGTTATTGATAAAAAGTCAGACTTGCATACAACAAGGTTGTTTCATAAACATGAGTACATACCAATGAATACATATATGCACTTTTAAAAGTTTAATGAGTCCATACTAACCATTTTCACAATGCAAAATCCTGATTTATAATGAGTAGTGAAAAATGAAAATTCTCAATTGCAAGAATAATTTTGAAATCAAACCAACCCATAAAATTCATCATGCTAGATTGAAATAAATTACAAAACATGGTCACCATGTTCATATTAATGTATATACACATTGATACAATCACATGTATATATATATAAAAAAATACTTCATTCACTTGCATAATTTTACCTATTCATTCAATTACTCAAAATCTCCATTTTTTTATAGGTGAAAGGAAAAATCAGGGTTATAAACATTGAGAAAAGGTTGTATAATTGCGTATATCATCTTATACATATGTGTATATAAAATTATATATATATATATATATATAGACTCATATATAAACACAAGGTGTCAAATGCAAGAACCCACACCAAATTAAAACAGATCCTTCGAACCCTTACCCAAATTTTAGGTTTTCACAAAGAGGCTGACAAGATCGGTTCTAGGAATAGGTAAAACAGGTTTATATGTTCTTGTATATTCTTATACACAATTATAAAACAACTGTGTATGACTATATAAAACTTTCATAAATGATAAGAAATGATGAAGAGGATTTTCCCCCTTACTCCTTGTCGGTTCTTTAAGCCGAGAGGGATCCCATGGTCTAGGTTTGCGCTGGTTTCATAGACACCATAAATATATATAACATGTATATATTTTTACACATTTATATAAACCGAACATGACCAAACCGTACCAAATTAAAAACCTGCTTCTTACCTTACTCGGAGAGGTGAAGCAGACGAGTCAAGAGGAACCGAAATATTAGACGCAGATGATATACATATATATATAACATGTACATACGTATATATATCTATATATAGAACCCGAAGTTTAAAAAAACTTAAGAAAAAAAAGAACACGACCCTTACCTTGCTCGGAGAGGAGGAGGAAGAAAACGAAGCAGTGATGAGGTCCAGAAGCTGGAGATATCAAGGGAGCCGGATGCAAGCCCTTCGGTGCAACAAGGTTTTAAAAAAACAGAAGACAAAGAAGAAGACTTCGGGGAGTCGTCGGCCCGAGGCATCTGAGGCGAGGGGGGGTCGGTGTCGACTTGAGAAAAGGAGGAGACAACCAGGCTACTCACTGGCCTAGATAAAGAAAAACAGGCCCTACGCTCTACTGGTTCATCGGTGCAAAGGAGAAGAAAGTGAGGCGCCGATGGAAGAAGAAGCCGCGGGGATGAAAGAAAAAAAAACGCGAGAAACAGCGGCCAGCAGAGATCAACTCAGGGATGATCGGACGGTTCACAAACAGATTGGTATTAAAAGAAACGGACGACCGTGATTTGAGGATGCCAGATTGGATGGCTAAGCGCAGTTTGACGCTTTACAAAACGTGGGTCTTCCGCGATTTCCTATATATATATATCATATATATATATATATATTTTAAACAAAAATAATTTTATTATAATAACTTTTTTATTAAAAAACCCCACAATTATTGATCTATTATTATTATATTTTGAAAACTCATTGGTTAATTTAATTAATTAAATCACCCTTATCAAAATATATTATTATCTATCTATTTATTTATTTATTTTCCTTTGTTGAATTACATATTAATTATCTTAATTTATAGTTACAAGAAAATATTTGAAAGAACTCCTTTTTTAAAAAAAAGGTTGCTTAATCCCATGTTGAACATAATTTCAAATCATAAAATTCATATAACATTATCAATTATATATATATATATATATTTTTTAATTAGTAAGAGTATTTGTGTGAGCATTAACATAAAGGTGCAAAATTTGTAATGTAAATAAAACAATAATTTGACAATGTTTCAAAATAGTTAATAAATGGTCAAAATTATAAATATTTACATTATTTATATTACTTACATTCAATTTAGAGACAAAATAATAATCCATTTAATTTAATGTCTAATGAAACATATAGAACTCAAGATTTTGATTTCATATTTTCAAAACCCATCAGATGTAATTTAATTACAACATAAAAGTTTAATTGCTCAAATTAAGAAAATATGTATAGTGAATAGTGGAAAATTAATTTCCACCGTTTTAAAATATAAAATATAATTCACATTTTGGAAAAACAAGAAATAAATTAATTAAATTAACATTGATGTCATTTTGAAGCAAATTACATAATTAATTTTCCGAACCTTCCAGGGGTAATCCATCTTATTTCCAACGGTCAAAAAGAAACTTAGAGGATAGAAGAAACCAACGGTCAAAATAAAATATTAGGTTCTTGGGGAAACAAATGGTCAAATTTATAGCCATTTGGGGTTTAACGGTAAGATTAGGGTGCTTATAAAAGGGTCTGGTCTCAGGGTGTCCCTCACTCCAGGTGACTGAAGAAGAAACAGATATGGTCGTGTGATTCCCCTGGTGCTCAACACGGTTGCAGTGGCTTCGTACATCCACATGTTTATTATGATGGACGCCCGAAACCCCTACTGCATTCTTGGGCTCTTAGTGGTTTTAAGCGGTCTCCCCATTATTGTAATCAGGTTCTTAGTTGAGATTTTTGGTTAATTTATCTTCTTGTTCGGTTAGTGGATGTTGTAGCCAAAATGTTGCTTATTTGAATAAAAGGAGTTTTCATCCATTTGATGTATTTTTTTATTATTAATTGTTTGTTTGTTTACATAATGGGTGACATTGGATAGAAAACATGTCACAAATCAAATCATGGTTTTCTCGGGTCGTTAAATTACTCCCCCCTTCAAAGAATTGTGCCCTCACAATTCTATCATAAAAAAGAAAAACTGAAACCCAAAACATAGAACACTACAGAAAGAGTTGATCTAGCTCTGTTAATGGGATACCAAGGTTGGCACACAACTCTTCTGTTTCCTTAGCCCAGATGCACCTCGAATAGTACTCCTTGAACTCATGTTCGTGTGTACTGCACACTGGCTTCCAAAGGGAGGCTCGTGCGATGCAAAGCTTGGAAACGTCCAAGTATATAATCTCCTTGATGACTCTTCTAGACACATCATACTCGAGGTAGTCGACAGGGATGATACGGTTGAAGAGACTGAGATTCAAGACCTGGAACATGTAGGCTGCAATGAGCTGGCCATTCTGAGCAGCCATGAAGAAGAACGCTCTGGAAGAAAAGTTCTGTGCCAGAGTGAAACACTGGAACAGACCCTCAAAGTATCTTCCCCTTCACCTGTAGCAGTGGAGTTGATCCGTGGAAACAAGGTGAAAGAAACGATCATATTCTTGACATAAGCAAAGGATCTCTGGATTGTTTTCTAGATCGGGAAAACGCTGGCACGACCCTCGCAGGTGGAGATAGGATGGATAATCTATCGTGCATGACTTGATCAAGATGACTTCCACTAACTCATCGGGTAGTAATGTGAAGTTTGTTTGACTATCCATTTGAAAACAAACATCGAAGGGAAACTCTTAACAACAATGATAAGGTGAAGACATGAAAGGAAACAAGAATCTTCCATTTATGAAAATGTTTACACGGTAAAGTTTGAGTTTACAAGACGTACACCACAAAGAGTTGCCAAACTTCAAAACTCTTCAATCCACACACATGATGAACAGATAGGACTAAAATCAATAGAACATTTATTACGCCTCCTGAGTTTAGCGTGAGGGGTTTGGAGTTGGGAAACATCGGTATACAGTTCTTGCCTAAGAGACACTCGGGTGGATTCATTTTCCAATGCTCCAAAGTTTATTAACTGGCCCCATAATCTATAGTGAAAAATCTGGCATAGGTCAGCCGCTCAGAGGTCTCCGGCAGCAGCAGCTTCTTGAAAGGGTTTATTACGCATTGTGCCAAATTCCTTGCCAGTTGTGAACACTCAGAAGAGTCCTTCGTGATACCTTCCCCGACGTGCATAAGAGGGAAATTGGGTCATCATCATTAGAAGATAATCCATCCCCATTTCCCGGTGACGACTAAGCACCCTAGGTGTGTTTGACACGTCATACAGGTGCTTACACGTCATGCGAATTTGGGCATAATTCAGAAAGTTCACACGGCTAGATAGAGATACAATGTTCTCTAGAGCCTTAGTGGGAAGTTACAAAAGGACGGTAGGTGCATCATCCATCTGAATGTTATATCCTTTTTACTTAGTTAGTCATAACAATACATTTATATCACCTGGTTTTCTAGATTTGCCTGAACCCATCCTCTGATACCAACTGTAGCGACCGCCAAAACCCAGGGTGCATAATGAGACATGATATACATAAAATTTCATTACATCATTACAAAGTATGTATCATGTGCCATTACTATAGAAGATCGTGAGGCTCAAGATTCTGGGAAACCAACTGCTTCTACATAAATTCATTAGTACCAACCACGCCTAAAAAATTTTAAACAAAAACGTAGGGTGAGTAAATATGCCCAGTAAGGGAGTTAAAAAAACATTTTAAGAAAATACTTTCTCAAAGAAGTCCTTCTGAAGAGAGTAAAACACTTTCCTAAAACAAAACATTATATTTTCTTAAAACATGAAATCCATCATTCTTTGAAACCCACTTTCACAAAGAAGCACGTACTTGAAATAATCTTTAAAGTAAACATGATCAGAGAGCACAACATAAGAAAAATAAATAATGCATAATATTCAAACAAGGTAACTTAAATCCTAAAAAGATTTCTGCGGCTAAGAAGGGGAAATGTTCGTATCATGGTTCATGGGAGACAATACAATTTATCTAGCAGTTCACCACATGAAAAACAGTTCTTGACATGAAAATTACATTTTCATAGTCATGGGAGCTTTCAACTAGGGGTTGTCCTGTTAGTTGAACTAACCCCTGGTTGACCTTTATCATTACATGCAGAGGGAATGTATAATACTGGACTTTGTCAAGACTTTTCATCAAGACCGTATAACATACTTAACGAGTCGAGGCTCACTGCCCACCCAGTTTCCTTGATATCTCGAGCCATGGAGGACTGCCAAGACCATCACACATAATCGTCTCATGAGACTCCTGCTTTACCAAATGCATTGGAGCGCTGTATAATTCTAGGTGCACCCGTCACATCATTCTTGTTGCGCTATATAATTCTGGGCACACCTGTCACATGTAAGTCCTATACATCCCTCACATATCTTGACATGGTCATTCATTCATAGGGTTTCATGCATTCTTAATTAAACCCCATTTTCTCATACATATTCATAACATGAAAACAGTTTAATGATTAAAAACATTATGACATGCATGCTAAAGCTTCGTGTGCATAACAAGTTATCTTAACATTTGAAAACATGGGTTTTATGAAAATGAACATAACACTCAACATTCCATAACATCATAATACCCAATTAAATCATGGTTGTTCATAACATACACATATGATGATAAATGGATATCATGGACGTTTAATACAGGAAGTTGGGGTTACAATGTGCGTAATCAAGTCCATCTTGTTGAAATCATGTATATAATTGTGTAAACTCTTCTGTTTGCACTTTAAATAACAAGCCCCCATTTCTTTATAATGTTTTCAAACATCATAAGAGAACTCATAATTGAAGACAACATAATGATATGTATACGTACACATTTGCATGGGTTTAGCACATTAATCCATACTCCAAAAATATCTCTCGTGTTTTACCTTAAACAAAATTTATATTTGGAAAAAACATTTGGTGTTTTTCTCCATAAAAGATGAAAAAGGGGTGAACATAATTTCCATAAACCGTTATTGACAAAAAATTCAACCATGCATACAACAAGGTTGTTTCATAAACATGAGTACATACCAATGAATATATGTATGCACTTGTAAAAGTTTAAGGAGTCCATACTAACCATTTTCACAAAGCAAAATCCTGATTTATCAAGAGTAGTGATAAATGAAAATTCTCAATTTCAAGAATAATTTTGAAATCAAACCAACCCATAAACTTCATCATGCTATATTGAAATAAATTACAAAACATGGAAACCAAGTTCACATTAATGTATATACACATTGATATAATCACATGTATATATATATATAACAATACACTTCATTCACTTGTATAATTTTACCTATTCATTCAATTACTCAAAATCTCCATTTTTTTATAGGTGAAAGGAAAAATCAGGGTTATAAACATTGAGAAAAGGTTGTACACCTGCGTATATCATCTTATACATACGTGTACATAAAATTATATATATATATATACTCATATATAAACATAATGTGTAAAATTCAAGAAACCGCACCCAAATAAAACAGATCCTTCAAACCCTTACCCCAATTTTAGGTTTTCACAATGAGGTTGAAAAGATCGGTTCTAGGAATAGGTAAAACAGGTTTATATGGTCTTGTATATTCTTATACACAATTATACAACAACTGTGTATAACTATATAAAACATACAGAAATGATAAGAAACGATGAAGAGGATTTTCCCCCTTACTCCAAGTCGGTTCTTTAAGCCGAGAGGTATCCCATGGTCTAGGTTTGCGCCGGTTTCACACACACCATAAATATATATAACATGTATATATATTTACACATTAATATAAACCGAACTTGACCAAACCATACCAAATTAAAAACCTGCTTCTTACCTTGCTCGGAGAGGTGAACTAGACGAGGCAAGAGGAACTGAAAGAATAGACACAGACGATATACACACACACATATATATAACATGTATATACGTATATATATCAATATATAGAACCCAATGTTTAAACAAACATAGTAATAAAAGAACACGACCCTTACCTTGCTCAGAGAGAAGGAGGAATAAAACGAAGCAGCGACGAGGACTAGAAGCCGGAGAGATCAAGGGAGCCGGATGCAAGCCCTTTGGTGCAACAAGGTTTTAAAAAAAAGATGACAAAGAAGAAGAATTCGGGGAGTCATCGGCCTGAGGCATCCAATGTGGGGGGGGGGGGGGGTCGGTGTCAACATGAAGAAAGGAGGAGACAGTTGGGCTACTCACCGGCCTAGATGATGAAAAACAGGCCCTAGGCTCTACTAGTTCAGCGGCGCAATGAATAAAAAGAAAGCAAGGCGCCGGTGGAAGAAGAAGTCGCGGGGAAGAAAGAAAAAAAACGCGAGAAACAGTGGGAGGGTGGGATCAACTCGGGGATGATCGGACGGTTCAAAAACATAGCATTATTAAAATAAACAGACAGCCATGATTTGAGGATGCCGGATCGGACGGCTAAGCGCAGTGTGGTGCTTTACAAAACGTGGGTCTTCCGCAATTTACTATATATATATCATATATTTTCTTTAAACAACAATAATTTTATTATAATAAATTTATTATCAAAAAAACCCACAATTATTGATCTCTTATTATTATATTTTGAAAAGTCATTTGTTAATTTAATTAATTAAATCACCCTTATCAAAATATATTATTATCTATTTATTTATTTATTTATTTGCCTTTGTAGAATCACATATTAATTATCTTAATTTATAGTTACACGAAAATACTTGAAAGCACACCTTTTTAAAAAAAGGTTTCTTAATCCCATGTTCAACATAATTTAAAAACATAAAATTCATATAACATTATCAATTATATATATATATATATTAATTAGAAAGTGTATTTGTGTGAGCATTAACATAAAGGTGAAAATTTTGTATTGTAAATAAAACCTTAATTTGACAAAGATTGAAAACAGTTAATAAAGGATAAAATTATAAATATTTACATTATTTTTATTACTTACATTCAATTTAGAGACAAAAAAATAATAATCCATTTAATATAAAGTCTAACACAACATATAAAACACAAGAGTTTGATTTCATATTTTCAAAACCCATCATTTGTAATTTAATTACAAAATAAAAGTTTAATTGCTCAAATTAAGAAAATATGTATAGTGAATAGTGGAAAATTATTTTCCACCGTTTTAAAATATAAAATATAATTCGCATTTTGGGAAAACAAGAAATAAATTAATTAAATTAACATTGATGTCATTTTGAAGAAAATTACATCATTAATTTTCCGAACCTTCCAGGGGGTAAGCCATCTTATTTCCAACAGTCAAAAAAAACTTAGAGGATAGAAGAAACCAACGGTCAAAATAAAACATTAGGTTCTTGGGGAAACCAACGGTAAAATTTATAGTTGTTTGGGGTTCAACGGTAAGATTAGGGTGCTTATAAAAGGGTCTAGACTCAGGGTGTCCCTCACTCCAAGTGACTGAAGAAGAAACTGAGATGGTTTGTGTGATTCCCCTGGTGCTCACCACGGTTGCAGTGGCTTCGGCCATCCTCTTGTTTATTATGATGGATGCCCGAAACCCCTACCACATTCTTGGGCTCTTAGTGGTTTTAAGCTGTCTCCCCATTATTGTAATCGGGTTATTAGTTGGGATATTTGGTTAATTTATCTTTTTGTTCGGTCAGTGGATGTTTTAGCCAAAAATGTGGCTTATTTGAATAAAAGGAGTTTTCATCCATTTGATGTATTTTATTATTATTAGTTGTTTGTTGGGTCACATAACGGGTGACATAGGAAAGAAAACTTGTCAAAAATCAAAACATGGTTTCCTCAGGTCGTTACAAATATGGTACATTAACATGTTAATAACAATTTTAAAACAATAATATAGGTTGTTATGTCACATTCAACCCAAAGTAAGTGTGATGTAAGGGATTTTTTACTTCATTTTACATTTAATGTGTTAATATTCTTCTTCATTGATTTTTATAGGCTAATATAATGTATGTAATGATCATTAATAATTTAATTCTCTACATCTAATTTTTAATTTTTATTTACAATTTATACACATAATCATTTATTTTATTAATCCACACTTTAATGATATGATCTTTGTATGATATTTTTGTCTCAATTAGCCTTCTTGGAAACATATATCATATTACACATGTATATTTTCTTGTGAACTATTTATATATCCCTGTTGACATATGGTATCTTGAATTTATTCATTCTCGTGAAATTTTTTGGTTTTGTTTAACTCTATCCTTTTATGGGGATTGTAATTAAATATTACAAATGGTTTTAAGGGTATTTTGTTACAATCTCATTGATTATTAGGATTATTTATGTACAAGTATATAATAATGAAATCATATGAATTATATCCTCATAATTATAATAAAAAATATTATACTCTATTTATTCATGATATTTTCATATAATATAATCATTTTGAACTATTTTTTACTTAAAATATCTTGATAATTTTTTTAATAAAATATGACATTATTTATCCTTTTAGTTGAGGATAACTTCTCCTTAAGAACCATGTTTAATAAAATTAATTTTTTGTTCTCCTAGTATATATATAAAATACATTTTGTGAAATTTTTGGGTTTTTTATAAATTTTATCGAATTTAATATTCATTTCATTTTCCAAACATATATCAGTTGTCAATTATTAATAATTTGAGTGGAATAATTATTTTTAATTGTAATGCAATTACGAAACACACCTTTTAATTGATAATTATTTTCTATAAAGAAACTTTTATACATTGTCAATGTTATTTTCAACAAAAATTATTTTCACAGTTTTTTATATTTTGAAAATTAATTTTCAACATTGAAAGGATATATACCTCATGAAATGTTTTAAATAATTTTTAATCATACCATTATATATATTCAATGTAAATTTAAAAGGAAATTATTTTGAAAATGTTTTATGTTTGAAAAAGTGATTAACAAAGAAAGGATATATTTCTTAATAAATATTTCGAGTGATTCTTCTATAATAATCATTCCCCATCAATGTTTCCATTATTTGATGTTACTTTTTATTCATTTGGGATATGATCCAAGGATAAATTTTTTAATTACCGTAATGGTTTATGATTACATGATATTTACGTATTCCATTTCTCTTCCATGGGTAATATTATGATTTAACTCTTATGAAACATATATTTTAAATAGGTTATACAAGTCTCAGAGTGATTGTAATGGATGATATTTCATTTAATTAGTTTATCATTGTATCAAAGAGTTATTTATGTAACCCATTTATTTTGCATTGATTAATTATGTTTTAATGATATTTCATGAAACAAATTTCATTTCCATTGGTTAATCATGTTATAAATGTAAGGAATATTATTTCTTTAAACTTTATGATGAATGATATACGTGATTTATTCATTTTGGAGTGTTTTTACAAAATATGTGATGGGTCTGACAATGTATATTTATGTGATTTCGTTATAGCCTATATAATAGGCGCACCCAGAAAACACTGTATAAGATCAATATAACTCAAATAATTGGTGTGCCATGAAAGAGATCCAATTATTTGGTTCATGGTTATATTATATGGAGAAATATATGGTATTTATACCATATTCTTATTCTATTTGTAAGGATTATTTTAGGTTTTTTATGTTTTCTATGAATATTATGTCCAAAGATAGACACACATTTTGTATATGAATTTTATGGGATTATAGTGACTCCATTTATCATGATTAATATTACCTGAATCCAGATTATTGATTTTAATGAGTGGTACTTTTGTTAATGACTCAATTAATGTTTGTTTTGAACAAATTTCATTCAAAACTGGATAAAAATCTAGTTTGGGTTTGTTTTCAATACAAAAAAGGATAATCATTGATTTTGTAGCGAAAATGATATGATAGAAAAAGCTAAATATATTTTGGTAGATGAAATATTTTCCTAGAGTTTATAAAAAAAAATCATGCAAAATAGGTTAAAGCATCAAGATTCTAAAATGTGGTTTTATGATATTGAATACCATTAGATATGGTAAAGTAATGTGTTTAAAAAATAATAGGTTTCATGAATGTTGTGATCCATAATGATGTAGAGTATCATGGCATTGAATCCTGAATGTGAATTTTTAATGATTAATGGAAGAAACATAATTCTACATGACTAATATATTTTACACAAATGGGTTAAATTTCATTGGCTATTTGTGAATATTGGAGATTTTGGATAATGATTGAAGAGGTTCTCAAAAATTAATGTGGGATCACATGATCTACGCAAATGTTTGAGGCTATAAATAGATGGATTCCCCAACATAATTTAATATAAAATGGAATTTTATAGAAATATGAATAAATTTTTAATCATTAAGTCTACAAGATATGAAAATTATGAACTAGTTATGAGCATTATCATTGAAAATAGGTTGTTATGGTCTTCATTAATTCAAATGTACCTTTGAAAAATGTGAATCATGGTGAGAGGGTGTTCCATGCTGACATAATTCTCTGTGAAGGGATACTTTCTTTATGGTGTTAGTTAGAATCATGAAGGATCTTCTAAAAAGTTGGTGGGTTTAAAATGAACTGATTTATTTGAAACATAAAGGATGTCTTCCAAAGGAATGGTGTATTAGGAATAAAAGTGTTGGATATCTGTTTTTGAGAAACAATTATTTCATGATCCGAAACATAGGACAATGATGTAAGAAAAGTCCCATACTAATCATAAAAAGTAACATTAATTCAAATATATTGAGATGACCTATATTTAAATAAACTGAGTATGCGTTTACCGAATACAGTGGTATATAGGGAGTTGATATAAGTGTTTTGAGAGAGGTAATGTGATGCCCCACAAATATTGTAACTTTAGTATACCTAGAATAGATTAATTATGTCTGATATTATAGCCAACACAGTAACCACAATTTCTTAGTGAATTTAGGTACCACTGACACACTGTCGGCATACGATCCATGGAATAGACATTATTGATATAACAATTAAAATTCTCATGTTTTATATCAACATGTGAATGTTTACCTACTGTATGATTGCATCTAATAGTTTTAACAAGTTCAATCCAATATGGGAATAATATATATCACATTAAAATAAAAATATGACACCATGATTATTATTTATCCTCACAATGTGGTTTGGGGTCCTATAATTAGAATAAGTGAATACATGTTTGGGAGTTAAATCTAACATCTTCAATTCAAGGAGAATCTAGTGAATGATAGAGGAGTTATACTCTTTAATGGATGAAACATAAAGAACAATAATGACATTATGATATATCATCATACATCTCTTGGGATGGATTTTATTTCTTCCTATTCTCATGGGATTTATTTAATTGATGTGATATCTATTTCTATGACTAAAACATATATGAAAATGCTTGATATAGATGTAAAATCACAAAATGATCTTAATAGAGCACATAATGATCCATAATAATTGATGGTAATGAGATTAAATTCATCCAATTAAATTTGGTATAAACTATAAAAAATTTATTAATGTGATGAAAATACCAATGACGCCATAATTCATTTCTTGATGAACCAGTTCAAAGATATAAAAATGCAATTATATTAAACTGATTAGTGTTTCTTATTTCAAATAACATAGGTTTTGGGAGAAACATTAGTACATGAGGAAGAAATAAAAGATAATTAAATTGTGAGGAAAATCACTAGAATTAATCCACCTTTGTATAATACAAAAGGTTCCGCCCCTGAAGAAATATATCCATCAAAGGTTTCTCTTGATGATCTGGTGTGAATTATGGTGGCTTATGAAATGAGAGTCATACCCGAAGAAGAAAAAAAATTCATTATCAACATAATTGAATTAAAATACATGGAAATATGTTTATTTTCATAGGTATTGATGATGTGGAAGAATAAGTTTTTATTTTTTTTATATGAAATTAAATAGAGGAAAATATATATTTGATTGAATGATTTGGTTAGCTTGTTTTTTGGTGTGGTGAACAATAGATCATTGTCGCTCGGTGCCCAAGAAAATTTTAGGATGTATTAGGTGAGGTGGAAATCATTTAGATTCTATCTTGTATATCCTAAAATTGATGATAATTCAAATAAAAAAATATATTTTTGAAAATAATCTTTTTCTGTAATGATGAATAATTTTATAATGTATTTTTGGAGCATGTTGAACTAGAGTATAAATTTGAACACCAAGCCTCAATGATGGATAAAGTTGAAAGGGTAGAATATAAAAATACAAATATAACTAGTTTTTGGGTGATATTGATCTCAAGGTGTAACTTTAAGGTACACATGATGGTAATGATAATAAAACTATGGAATAAAATATGAGTTCTTTACGGAACGAGTAAAAAATGTTTGTTGCTCAAATTGAAGATGAAATTTATTGACTGGAAGGAGAGGTGGAAGAAAAGATAATAGAAAATGAATTATTTGATAATTTTATTGAATTTAAACAGATTATAGTATAGAATAACATATTAATTAGTTTCATTACTTATAAAATATATTATAAGGCTATGAATTTTGAGGAGCATGAAGAAGAAGTTGTTAAAATATGTTGTATGTTGGAAACTAAATCAAACAAAATGGAGACAATGAAGAAAATAATTAATAGATGATTATCTGATTAAGTGACGATAGAAACTGATAAATTTTTTTTGGAGTATATAATTCCTTGAAATATAAAAGATCATTATGTTAAGAAGAAGTTGGATCAATTATATTTTAGAATCATCGATGGAAAGGAAAAAAATGAACAAAAACAAAGGGAATGATCATGTCAGATATATTAAAAAGGAACACGGTGTAACAAAAAATAAATCAGGGAAGAAATATAAATTATATATGAATATGATACTCAGGTATCCATAAATGATAACCTGTTAAATATCAATAAAAAATAAGAGAACTGTTTGTGAAATGGTAGTGATTGGACTTTTCACTATGTGAATGACATTTCTGGGGCTTTTCAGGATATTACGCGTCTTATTGTATAGATGTATAGAATTATTTGAATAGGGATGCACATAAAAATAAAAATAAAATAAAAATATACACTATCCTTCATCAGATATAAGAAATGGTGTACTTGATATTTTTTCAACTATTCTAACATTGTTCATTATGGTAATCATTATAGGTATAGGAAAGGTGAGATCAATACCAATAGAACATAGAGACTTGTAAATTCCCTCCAACCAGGAATAGTTACTCCTGATTATATGAATTCTATTCTAGAATAAGTATATGATCATCATGAACCCATTTATATTGAAAAGAGATAGGTAATGTCGTATTTACAACAATGACCCGAAATTCTAATTTAATAACATTGTATTTGATAGCATGTATGACACACTGCACTGAGAACATAAGTGAATAAAATATTCAAATAAAGTAAAATATATTTACAATTTTGGTTAAAATAAATATATGATATTTCTTACAGTGAACATGATACTGATTTACCATGAGTTTCACGAAACAACAAGTTTCTTCAATGTATTGTATTGCATGAAAAACCGACTTTTTTCAGACAATAACATATTATTACATTGATATCATTTTATAATATAATATTTAACCTACCAATAAAATTATGGGTTATTAATAGTATTATCTAGATTATGAAAATATATTGTCTATAAAAATATAAAATGAATGCATAGGATAAAAATTAATTTGAAATTAATTTAAAATCCAATATAATGGAATGTTATTATGCTCACAAAGGTATTATATCCTAATAATTCAAATTAATTACAAGTAGTTAATTACAGTAATGAAATATTTATATAATATTTTAAATTTAATATTTATTTTATTCACAAAATATGATTGATTATTATAAGATAGAAACAAATCTTTATTTACGGTTAAAATTTTCAATTTTATAAAAGATAAAGTTTACCACCTATTAATGGAGAACCAGTTTTAAATAATGTTTTTAACTTATATTTGAAATTTATATCGAAATGAAATACATTTTTTAAATTTAATAATCAAAATAATCAGAGGGTGATTTTTTTATATTTATCTGTGAAGTTTCATTTTTTGGGGAATAATAAAAAAATAATGAATTTTTATTTACATCAACTTTTATGTATAATTTATTTATATGGATAATATAATTCTTAAAAAGTATTAATATAAAATTAGATCAATAATGGAGAATTTAAAGAAAAGATGGCTGTGGGAATCAATATATTAGGAAATTGGATATAAATAGTTCTTAACCATTTGAATATTAATTCATTAAGTACCCACTTTCTTATATCGTCTCCAAGATTAAATAAAAATTAATATCAAAAACTAATGTGATTGATATTTTTAAAAATATATGACATAAATTAAATCAAAATATTTTATAATTTCTCCTATTGTAAAATTTATTTTTTATCAGAATAAATAGTATATGTAATTAAAATTAATTACAATGATAAAGAGAAAAACGACTATAATAAAACACTGAACTATAATATTTTGTGACAATATATCTTAGGAACATGTAAAAAATTAATTGGATATTCATATCATATACCTTTCCTTTTATTGAACTTTTTTCACAATTGGAGCCTCGTATCATGGAAAAATGTCGGTAGAATTCCCTTATCAAAACTTACAAGAATGCCACTCCTCCTCCAATATAAAAAAAACTAACATATTCCCCTTATTAACACTTCTAAAGACCGTTAAATTTCTCACAATCTTCTCATATATTATGCCAAAAAGAAAAAAATACCCCAGAGCATTCCATTTTTGGATGAAATCTATCCAATGAATCCCTTTGATGAAAACCAAAAAGAGTTACCCAAAGAAGAGGTGGCATCTGTCCTCAATATATTTTGTTTTATTTTCATTGTCAACCCATTAAGTATTATTATTAAATTCTTAAATAATAACCATAATAATTTAAATATAGTTATTTTTTTTAATATGTATCCTTCTATACTTATACAAACTTCCAGTAAATGTGTAATTAAATTATCTTTAATGTTAGTTGAAATACCACCTTGTGAAAACGATAAATGTTCATCTCCCCTTTAACACCTATCATGGGTGGGAATTATGTTGTAACATCAAATTATATATAATATATATTAAATTAATAATATCTTCATACGTATTAAATTATTATATAACATATATCTTAATTCTTTCAATTTTTGTATACACGGTAACATCACTTGTGGATATGTGGACTACCTCTTCTTCAAAGATATATTACTTGTTCACACCGTACATGGAATATATAAATGATGGTTTTATTTAAAATATGTGATATATATGAAAAAAAAATATAATTTAGTTATAATATACAAATATTTAATTTACATTTAATACCATTAAATATGAAAAATGAAATGGACGAAGCATGCTTACATATGCTCAACCTACCATCGTCATGAATGGTGCATTCCATTTACAATATCCAAATATTATATATTATTATATATAAATATATAATTAATATATTTCATATAAGAATAATTTTTTAAATTATGGATAATAAGAAATCATGATATATATACCAGGAACAACAAAAAATAGGCAAAACATACTCGAGAAACTAAGAAATGATCACACCAAATAATGAAAAAAATTAATGATTATTAACACACATGAAATAATATATTTTAAGGAGATAATATATTATATAAAAAAATATAAATGTGGTTCATATTATATTTATGTGACATATTTTAAACCATTATAAATGAGTTTAAAATAATTTAACCAAAAAATGAAATACCAAACACGAGAGAATGGTATGGCTTTTATTTCTATGAGGCATACACCATTTTCACCACTTATTTATTTTTTGTGTGGTGAATATAATGGAAATATTTTATTTTATATCATTAATATATTTATATATACTGTGTTTGTAGTTTCATTACAAATTATTTCATTCATGGGGTGTTTAATTCTAGATTTACCATGTATTATGGGATATCATCTAAATTGAATTTCAATAAACCTTCTTGTAATGGTATGAACCTATTTATTATATGATTTATATATAACCTATTTTAAATTTATTAACATAAAAAACTCATTAATAATTGAATTTTTAATTTCAATTTGAATAATTCAATATAAGTGGATTTTAACGTTAAGTTACCATGTGATAATTAAATATTATCACATGATTCTTTTCATTAGTTAATTTTAATTCATCATTTTCATTAATCTTATATGATTATTTATATAATAAATTTCATTATCTATTTATTTATTTACACTTCATATATGTGTACATATATAGGACATACCTAATAAATTAATTTATCATTTCTAATGAAAATGTTATGATCATTTAAATGGTTTATTTCAAAAACTCATTATTTTCATGATAACCTAAGATGTACATTCCTTTAAAGTAAATTATATAACTATTTAATAATAAAACCATTCATAGTATTCCCATGTTTTTAGTAATGACAATTAATAGTTAAGTGTAAATTTTTTCAAATATTTGGCCTTCAAAATTTTTTTAAATGTTTTTTAAAAAAACCTGACATCATTTTTATTTTAGTTAAAGGATCTGTTTTCATCTAATAACAATATTTTCCAAAAAAATATTTTCAACAATTTAGTAAAACATTTTAAATTATTTGAAAATTAATAATTTACCAATTTTTCATTTTAAATATATTATCAAATCAATCATGATGTCTCTTTTATGAAAAATTAATTTCTATCATTTTTACAGTGAAAAATGAATGTTTTTACCTTCTACGACATGCATATATTAACCTAACATTATTTCATTGAAGAATATTCCATATTATTAAAAGGTTACATTTTAAACAATTTTTTTTTGAAAAGTGATTTTATAATAAATGTTTTGTTAATTACTTTTTCAAAATAAAAATTATATTTCTACAGTATTTTTTTAAAAAAAGAGTCTTATAATATTTTTATTAATTATTGAAAAAAAAAATTATTTTTAATTCACATGGGAGATGAATTTTTCTTATCATCCTTATTCATTATCTTTATGTTTTATGATATATTTGTCCAAGGATAATATTTAAATTCACTTCTTTTATTTCTTTTTAGTCCCCTTGAAATAAATTTTTTTAATGATCACTGATCATTGTATTTACACAAATTTTCCAAATAATTTATCATGGATACAGTTATTTCTTAAACATTATATCATTTATACATACATTTACTACTAGGAATGTTTTTATTAATATTTTCGGAAATATTGGTAAATCTACATTCTTTATTCATTATATATATTGTATACACCATATTGTTTATTAATTAAATCAATAAGAGGAATTATTTGAAAATCAAGTATCAAGTGGAGCTTTAATGTTTTATGTCACCTCAATGCATATGCAAGTTCTCATTAGAAAAATAATTTCAAAAATTAAGTAGGCGTATATATATTGTATTAAAATATTTGGTGGATATGTATTTAAAGAGGAGGATTTCATGTTCCTGATACATGACGTCTAATAATTAATAATTTCATTCATTTTGGTTTAGTATTAATTATCTATGTGATTTTAAATTTTAAAATGTCTTCAGATTTATTAATATCTCAATTTATTAATTAAATGGAATGTGTTTTTAGTATTTTACCTTTTCATATGGATTATGAATTATCCAATTATTTAAATTGAAATTGTTTTATGTTATATACCATTCCATATTTTTTTAGGAATTTCCTTATATGATTATGTATTACATGACATGTTTCCTCAGTTACTTGCGTTTATGTGTTGAGTATTATCATTGATTCATTAATAAATCCACTATATGTGGCCCAAACTTGTCATTTTATCTCAAAATTATTTTATTTTTCCCCAGGTTTCCATGATGTTTATAGAGAGAGATATGTAAGGAAATCTTTTATTGAAATAATGTTAAACTCAAAAGAAAAAATTTATACTATAATTAATGTATTCATCTATAATTCAAGATTAATGTTTGTATCTATTCTACAAAACATGTAAACTCTTTCGACCTTCAAGATTTGAAACAAATAATCATACCAATATAATGGTAGTTGACACCATCTCCAAAAATACTAGGGGCATGTCATTGTAGATGGGATTAGAGGAAGTTTAATAGAATATGTGGGATCCATATTTGGGAAATATTGTTAGAGAATAAAGACATAAGTTATACATTGAGCATAGGAATGTAATAACATCCAAAACATCTAGTAAGGTCAAGATTAAATGTGAATTTATAGAATTGAATCTCTATATAGATACTACAAGTGGATGTGGTTCTTGGATATATCAACCACGTTATAATAGCTCTATAATTGTTCATTGGGTCTCACTCCAGAATAACATGGTACATGAAAATATGTCTTATTGCAGACCATGTTTGAAACTCCATGGGTATATTCATTGGATAATTAAAATTTTCATTAATAAACCCTTTTGAAGTATTTTGATATATAATTAAAATAAATAACCTAGATTAAACCCAAGGTAATTTAAACCGAAGATATGGTGTCATGATTATAAATTCTATAAATGATATTATGGTTAACCCTTAGACCAAAGAGGGACCTATTTGGAAATAAATGGATGAAGTGTTTATGTATAGATGTTTCATTGAAATCCTTTGCAAAAATACATATTTAAATATTACATTCCAAATATTTCCATCATAATTTTTGAAATGTCAGTGAATTTATATTAATTTTATTGAAAAACTGACAAATAGAATGCAATGTGGCAAATAATCATATTCAAAATGGTCATGGTACATGATCCAATGACCGAAGATCGATAAGTGTTTCATGCCAAAAAATGATCTACCCAATCTCTTGGTTATTTCTTCATTGATTTTATATTAAATGATTTATGAATAAAATATATTTATTAACACATAGTATCAATTTTGGGAATTAGATATTGATTTATTACTCATATTGGGTTTTGGCAATAGATATAGACTAATAGAAATACATTTAAATCTTTAATCAGCCTTATGGTTTATTGAACTTTTGTTTTAGATCATTAAAAATCAAATATAATTTTTGGTTTCATTAGAAATTGGTTGTAGGAAAACAAAAAATTGGATTTGTTCATATGAAACTAAAACCTATCAATTGATAATATTTCATTATATTCTTAGTCATTGAAATAAATTCCCAGCATTATGAATATTATAAAAAAATGTTGTCATAATAGATTAATTTTTATGAATTGTTGTTCTTTGAAATCATTGAAACATTTTAGAATCGAGGCCCTCAATTAACGTATCTCTACATGCCTCTAAGTTTCTATTTCTTAGTTACCAAGTTATATATTAGTCAATGTGACCATTGTAAATTTATTCTCTCTACTCTAGAGGTTTTTATTGAGTCTTTTATCACAATGTGGGATTTTAACATAGGAAATATAAAAAATGAATTACCATTGTTGAGATTAAACTGCGAGGGGACAATTTATTTTAGTTTAATATAATGTAAATCCATAAAATTATAATATAAGAACATTTTATTAAATATTATTTATGACAAAAAACTTCATGTGCGTATGAGAATATAATATCATTAGAAATTAAAATATAATTTCTAATTTAAATAAAATAAATCTATAATATATCTGGAGATACACATGATCCATAGTTATCATGGGCCACACAGAACAACATGTTTCATTAATGGAATGTGTTACATAAAGACGAAGTTTTACAGAACGATAATATATTATTATTATATTCTCATTTTATATTATAATACATAACATAGACATTGTACTAGTGTTTATCAATATTATAAAATTACTTATGATTAAATATATGTTTCAAAAATATAAAATAAATTCATTGGTTATAAATTAATTAGAAATTAATTTTTAATCCAATATAAATGAATTTTTTTTACGCTCAGAAAGGCATGTTTTCATAATTTAATTAATTTTTCGCAATTATTGAATTATCTTAATGATATATTAATTTTAACAATTTTACCAACATTTATATTTCCTTGAAGATTAATTTTTTCATGAAAAGAGAACAAATGTTGAATTTTATTTCAAAATAACCTTTTTATCTAATTTAAATATAATTTAAATTTGTATTTTAAACCAATTTTAAGAATATTAATATCAATTATAAATATATTAATGTTAATTATAGTAATCTTATCAATGAAATTTGATATAAAAACTTCTCATACTTTTGGAAGTTTTTATATAAAAAACTCATTGGTCGTCCCATCTATGGGATTAAATATAAATTAATTTCTACCACATTTATGACATGAAATTTGAAATATGGATTATTTATTTAGAATAATCAATATTAATAATTTATTATAAGTCCTAAATAGTTCTTGAAAAAAAATTATTATTGAATGTAATTAAAATTAATTACAACGATTAAGAGAAACATTATTTTAACAATGAACAAAACATTAATCTTAAGCAATATAATAACCTATATACCCTTAATAAAGCTATATTATATCCATATTTTACCCAAAAATCCTTTGGATAAAAATTTTATTTTTATTGGTGACACATTATATCAACAAAATGTGTAAATAATTCACTTTTAACAATTTACATGAATGTCATTCCTTCTGCACTATAAAAAACCTCACACCTTTGTATTATTCACGACTATAAAGACAATTTTATCACCTAAAATATGATCTAATAAGATCCCAAAATCCCTAAAAACACCATATAATACTCTCTTTTTTCATAAATCCTTCCAAATAATCCTTTTGGTAAAAACCAAAAATAGTTACCCAAGGAAGGGGAAACAATCTCCCATAACATATTCTGTACTATTTTCATTATATACCCCCTAAAATATAATTATTCCATTGTTAAATATATAAATATTTATCATAAAGAGATGTATATATTATTTTTTAAGGGTTTAACCTAAAATTATTCACACTTCTATCAAATGGGAATCGAACATATCGTTCCCGTGCAGATAACTTCATCCTTATGAAATGATAATTGGTCTTTTTTCCATTGCCACCTCTCATGGGTGGGGATTAATATGAAAAAACAATATTGGAAAAATATGATATTTATAGTTTCATAATAGTTTATTTATATTTGTCAAACCTTAATTTATTCAATTTTGTGTAAATACAACAACATTGTTTGTAGATGTGTGCACTCCCTCATCCTCAAAGAAAGTGATTCATTCACAAAATAAATAGAACATATTAAGGTTGTTTGTAATTAAAATATTTGATATATTAAATAAAAAATCTACTATAACTATAATATGTATATATATCAAATAATTTAATTATTTTTAATATTGAAAATAAAATGGAAATAACATCTGTTCTTACGCGAAGCCGAACATCTCGATGAACAATTAATTTCATTTCCTACCTCAAGATATTTTGGATTATTATATTTAAATATGTAATGAATATATATAATATTGAAATCATGAATTTAATTATTTATATTATGTATGAACTTTCAATATTATATGGAACAGACCTATAAATTTTAAACATATTTGAGAAACTATTAAATTTACTTCTGAAGTAATCAAAATAATGAATCCTTATTAGAGAATAGGTAATAAGATGTTATAATAATATCGTATATGATTATATAAATTAAAAAATTCTTATAGTGTATGTTATTCACTTATTTAAAACAATTATATAGGAGTTTGAAGGATATTTAACAACAAATGAATCTAAAGATAAGGGATTTTGTCTAAGGGGATATTGACATGAGTAAAGACATTGTATAAAATTCCCCTATTTTATTTAATATCATGATTAAATTTAACATCATTTTATTTAGAGTTACATTTTTAGTTATCTCTTTCATGGAAATATAATTTAAAATTTACTACTGAGTAAGGTATTTCCTCTCAATTTCATTTCATTGAGGCATATTGTAATGTTAGACACATAGTTCATTTATATGGTTTTTATATTAATACATTTACATGCAGTGTCATGAATAAATAATTATTATTGGAAATTTGATTTTAAAATTAATTATTTCATCTAAGTTTATTTAAAGATAAATTTACCAAGTGGTATAAAAATTTCATAACTCAATTCAATTTCATCTTGATATATTACTTTTTTGTCGTCGTTAATATTTTACAATTATGTGTATAATTTATATTACTATATGTTGATGTATTTACATATTATATATGGTTATTTATTGTTGATACACATAATAAATTCATTGATGAATTCCCAAATAAATGTTATGATCTTTTAAGGGGGTAATTTCACATTCTTATACTATTTAATATTCCTTAATTTGGAAATTAAATTAAAGGAATTTATAATACCATTGTTTAATAAACCCTATCATTTTATTCTCTTATGGTTATTTATTAACATTATCAAGTAATATTATCATTTAAATACTCATAGTTACTCAATCTTTTAAATAATATTTTTCACGAAATCCTACAATCATTTCATTATTTAGTTGGAGAACATTTTTTCTTATATAAATCCTATTTTCTAAAAAATATCCATATGATTTTAATATTCTAAAAAAATTATTAATGATAATTATAGATTTTATTCATTTAATTTTTTCAAATAAATTATAATTTCACTTTACAATTAAGTAATATTTATAAACATATTACAAATAAAAAAGTATTTCCATTTTATATTGTATGACATGTACATATTTACCCGCTATAATTATGTCAATGATTCCTCTGAATGTATAAAATTTATAATTTTAAAAATCTCATTGTTGAAATTTTTTTAATGATATTTATTTTTAGAAATATTTTTTCAACCCAAAAATTATATTTTTCTAAAAAAATGTTTTTACTAATATATTTTTATTATATTTCTATTCATCAAAATCAATAACCAATTATTTTTACCCCCTCACACAAAGAATAATGAATATAGTGTCAACACAATATTCAACAATAACCCTATATTTTCACTCTAATTTTTTATATTTTATTGATAACATCCTTTTCATACCTAGGGGATTTTATTGACATATTAGGACTGTGATTGTAAATAAATTATCTTCACAAAATCAGAATTTAGTCCCCTAAAAATATTGAATTTCCAATAATGATTTAACATTGAATTCCCATAATTATACATATCACTTATCATGTATTTTTTTCACATAAACTATATATAATATTAAAATAACGTGTTTACATTGATATTTATTTGATTATCTCGGGAAATATTAATAAATCCATATTCTTTATTCAATATAGATATTTTATAATACACATTGTTTATAATTTAAATCTATTACTCCATATGAGGAATTATTTTGACATACATTGAATTGTTGGGCCTGAACATAATATATATCTTTGTTGAATCGACAGTTTCTCATGAGAAAAATATGATTCCCAAATTAAAAAAAATTATACCAATCCTTTTATTTCACTAGATGATAGGTCTTGATAGTATCATTTTTCATGTTCCATAGACATGAATCACAATAATTTAGGAAGGACTTCATTTTGGTATACTATTTAGTATACATGTGATTTATATCTATGAAAAAATATGTGGATTCATTTCATTCTCTTCTTATTGGTTAAATGGAATGCGTTTTTAGTTTCATACCATTCCATATTGATAATTCCTTATTATTTAATTTAAATGGAATGTAATTTAATCTATAAAATATTATATATTTTTAATGCATTTCAATATCAATATAATTGTTATATATCATGTGTAATTAGATTTTAAACATCACATATTGAATTGTATCATTGATTGAATATTACTTCGACTATACATGAACCTTAATCAGAAATTTAGCATAACCATAATTTTTTCTATACCTAGTATTTCGTGATATGTACAAATAAATAAATGAATGGATATTGTAGATTTTCTAGTGTAATCCTTAAAAGAAAAGAATTATTTTTTAATTAGAATTTTCCTTTGTAATAAAAGACTCATATGTTTAACTCATTAATAAAAAATACTAAACACTTTTACCCATCATGATTCTTGTATTGGTAATTGTTCCAATATAATGGTAGTAGACATTGGATCTGAGATTATTGATGACGAGTCACTACATTTATCCTCCACCTAATCCAAATTCTCATGGATGGAAAATAAGAAAATATAGATATCAAATCTTATAAAAATATAACTCAAAGCTAAAAATAATTGTACCGCCTAAATTCATTATTGAGGATGATCATCCAAAATAGAAGGAAATATTTATTTTTATATGAATGTTACGAAAATGGTTGATGGAATAGTTGAATTTGAGAAAATATGTTCTTTAAAGACCAAAGGAATTGAAAAAATAGAATTGGAAAATGGAGAGTTATAGAAAAGTAATGTTTTCTATACAGAAGGATTAAATCATAATAATTTGAGTGTGAGTCACCTCACTAACTCTACACTAATATTTAATGTTATTCTGAAGGGTGAAATATCAATGGAAATTCAATAATTTTATCAGGACAAGATGTAGCAAAAATGGAAATTTATACATGGTTAACAATAATGAGAACAATAGTTGTATAATAGTTGTAAAAGAGAACATGTTCTCGAACTGGGGGTTGGGTCACATTAATCCAGAAATCATTTAACATCTAGATTAGTATAAAATAGTTATCATAATACCTGATACGAAGATTGAACGAGATAATACATCTCATGTTTTGATGAAAGGAATTTTGTTTGAGAGTTCATATAGGATGAAGAATAAAGGGGAATCATCTGTGTCGAATCATTATTCATTCATATGTATGTATTTCAACATATATGGGATGAAGAAATGGAGGATTTTAATTATTTTATATTAGTGCATTTTATTGAATAATTTCTTTTGTAATGGATATAAAGAGGAAAGATAAAAAGTTTAATTATACAAAAGATGTCATGTGGGTTCTGGAGCTTTTGTAGTGTTAATGAAAGCATCTGGGAATTTTTACAGAATGTATTTTTCTCTCGATTTTGACAATGAGTTGATATCTAGGGGGTTTCTCTTCCATCATGTTAGTATGTAGAATCATTTTCAATGCAGGATCGATATGAGGCAATATTGGATGTTGATGGCACTAACAATTTGAATTTTCCTTCATTGAAGGATTTCACTCCTAAGAGAATCATCAAGGAAGGAACTATTTTTCATGTCAATGAATATGTGG
Organism: Viscum album; assembly: GCA_963277665.1. Taxonomy (NCBI): domain Eukaryota; kingdom Viridiplantae; phylum Streptophyta; class Magnoliopsida; order Santalales; family Viscaceae; genus Viscum; species Viscum album. Next base: position 474,032,089 of record OY728132.1, read on the forward strand.
ATTCTATTGTCATTAGGATTAAGATTTATCAATTTTCAAAACATTCTCATTTCATTTTTCTGGTTGGGGGGGAATCCGTTGAGTGTGAATGATATTTTAAAAACACTATACGATGTTTGGGGATTCTAAGAATATAGATTTATTTTTATCAGGAAATGATATCTCTATTTTATATTCCAAAATAAATAATTGAAAGACAAGGCCTTGGTATTTCACTCAATATATCTAAAATGGTTAATGTTTTCCATTCAAGAATGTTACATCCTATTCAACAAATTAATTATCAAGAACAGTATGGTTCTTGTATAGTTTATAATTCATTGCTTAAAATAACTATCTTGACATCCTCACATATTGATTGATATAGATTTGGGTGTGGGTGTTCCCATGATGATGGAAAAAGAAGAAAAAAGTAAATGTTTCTTCATTTTTCTAGGATTTTAGTTTAAGTTGACCACACTTAAAACTTGCTGGAACAAGTGCTACATTCTAATTTAGGGTATGATATTAGTCTATAGATTATGTATGAAACATTTACTCAATTTTATGTTGATTTTAAATCTATTGGACATATAAATAATAATTGTATTTAGAATGATAATTGTTCTTATTACTATGAAAAGCGTCACAACCAATGATAATGTAAGAATCTAAAAAAAACATAGTACAGAGATAGAGAAAATAATCAAACAATTGGATATTTTTTTTAATACATTAATGGTAATGGTTATGGTCATATAGGGTTGGTGTAGGGGATACAATTGAATCTACATGGGGATGACTACCATTGTAAGGTGATATTGGAATCTATTAACCAGTTTGATGGGGAAAATATTCTATAAGGTATAAATTGTCCTAGTATAATAGTTTAGGTGTAGGATTTAAATTAGTATGAGTATATATACAATATTTTAGTGTGGTAGGGATCTGATGAAAAAAATGATGGTCTTATCGCCCCTTTCATTTGCCCCATTACACATATAGAGCAGAAACTGTATCAAACATTTGTGAAAATCCTTCCCCAGGGAAGGGATATTGACTCAATTAAGACTTTGGAAGCTACGAATCAGGTAATTGATGATGCTTTCACTATTAATCATAACATTTCTTCTTATAAATCTATAAATTAATACTCACAAATCATTGAGTTACATAAAAAGAGGTGGAGGTCTATGAATATTGAGGTAAAATAGATCGACATAGAGAATGATGATTAAAAAAAGTAAATGATCATATCTTGATGCTGCTAAAAAGTTTATGGTAGTTTAAATGAATTTTTTTCATTGGTCTAATTGAAAAATCCAAGGACATGGAATGAATAATCTCATCTGATACCCACCATGATGACTATATCCATATCAACTGGTAGAAATTCTCTATGTAATTCTATCATCCCCTTAAAAGATGAATCAGGTTTATATTATGATGATTATAATCCTCCTGACCATGTCTACTAACACCGTTAACATTTTTCAATTATTATATTCGGTAATTTAGTCTTATCTGACCCAATTACTTTCCACATCCATGGTTTTTTCAATTTAATAATGATTTCATGCCTCAACTTTAAAAAATGATAATATAAATGTTTATCATAAAATATTTGATAATGAATATTTTCCTGATAATCATGATTCTATATTATTACACTTGAGGAAAATACATATCCATTAAAATTTGAAATTCCCTCAACCAAAATGAGATAAACAATGAGGCGTTTTTAGTGATAACATTGAATCAAAATGTTATTTCTAAAGGAAAAAAATTATATGATATCAGTATGGATTGATCTATGGTGATTGAGTGTCATGTTTGTCATCAATATTAGAAAGAGGATACTCAAGTAGTGATGTACACACAAAATTGAACAGGTATTGTTATGGGTTAAAACCATATAATATATGAGATATTGTATGAATAGAATCCACTTATGATGTATTTTCATATTTTTGGAAGTAAATAATCCATCAAAAAAATAATGGAATCAAATAATGAATGTTGATGCTGATGATTACAAAATATTCATTAGATATTCGATGAATAGTAATGACTACAAGTGTTATAAAAATTAATATATAAAGATTGTGGATTTTAGTGATTTTAACATTAATGAGGATAACAATATATATACCTTGAGGAGATCATATGATGATATGATTGAAGATGAATAAGAGTTTGGAAAATTGATAAATTACAATTCATAAATAATGAATGTATTAAACATAATTTTGGATTTAAATAAGTTGATTAATAAGAAGATGAATCATAAGAGTAAACTATTTCTAAATGAATTTCTTCATAATTTTACAAGAGGAATTGAAGATCCTAAATTGATCAATAACACAACATTGGGGAATGGACTAAACCTTCATTGAAAAAAAATTAGGAATGATGAAATTACATCTTTCATTTGAATTGTGGAGCCATCTTTATTTGAAGAAGTTAAAAATAATGAATCATTTCCTAAGTCCATGAATTAAGAACTATATTATATTGATAATAATCAGAAATTTGAACATGATAAGTTACCATGAAATCACAATCTGATGAAAACAAAGTGTAAACATTGAAAGAAAATATTAAGCATGGAAATGACCTAAAAAACATGTCACACATTGGGTGTAAGGTCTATGAATAGATTGAAGTCACTAATGCTAATGAAATGTTTTATCCATTATCTGGAATGGATTCGATTGGGATTTCCCTTACAATAAAAATTCAATGTGAACAAATATTTTATTAGATAGATGTAGAAAAAGTAATTTTTAAATTGAGGTGTTGATGTGAAATCTATTTTTAATTACAAGGAGGATCTCTAATTTGGAATGATTTTAAAGGGGTCTTTAGATTAAAAAAGTCTCTCTATATTCTCAATTTTATAACATGAGAATTGTATTCTTGACTGGCTGATGATCTAAATATTCCTGAATTATGAAATAATGATTTTACCATAATACCTATTAAATGAAATCTATTAAAGATCAATTTATGCTTCTTGTGTGTTTGGATTCTTTCATTTTTGATTGTAGGATGAATGGACCATAGGAGGAATATGTTAATAAGATGAAAACATAATTCTAAATGTCTATGATTGGAAAACTAAAATAATTAATGGGGCTATACATGGATTATAAAAAGTAGTATACCATCATTTCTCATTAAAAACCTACAATAAAGCTACTAAATAAATTCAATATGAATAACATTAAAATAATGTCGAATCCGATTGTAGTTGGTAAAGAACATGGAAAAAAAATAATATGGGAAATATATAGATCCAACATTCTACTTGAGAATTATTATATAATTATTATACATGACCACGAAAAGGTCAAATATATTGGTTACAATATTATTAGTTTCTATATTTCAATGTAATCTTAGGCAAGAGCATTAGGAAGCAATTAAAAGAATCAACATGTATATTCAATGTACTCTTAAATTTGGATTATAATTTTTAGAAGTAAAAGATAACTAATCATTAACATTTTATGATGTTGACTTGAATGAAGATGTGTTTTATATAAATTCCACATGTAGTGGATAAATATTCATTAGAAAAAAATATGTAGTGCGGTTGAGTATGAGGCAAGAAATAAATTCTCTTAGCTTAGATGATTGAGATTATATTTCTGCGACATAGGAATTCACATTTTTATCGTTGATGAAGAACAATTAACTAATATTGTTGAAAAGTTGAAACAACCCATGGTGATTAACTGTGATAATAAGATTGTGATCGTTATTACAATGAATCATGTTCAGTACTCACATACCAAACATTTTGAGATCAAATATCACATCATCAAAGACAAATATGAACAAGGTGTGATTAAAATTGATCATATCGGAGCAAATGTTCTTGTGACTGACATTCTGACTAAACCATTAGTATCTCATATTATAGAGAAACCTATAATTAACATCTTTTTCCAACAACATCCCTATACATTAGGAGGTCTCTATTCGTCCCATATCCTAAATTTTGATAACTATCTTAATCTTCTTAAGAATGTGATGCTAGTTTATGGGGGAGATAAAATCTGGGCGGTGTTTTTTTACCAATACAAGTAAAAAAATAAATTTTCTTTTCTTATATTTACAATGAGTTTATTTTCATTCCAAACTAGCTTGACCAAGGTGTTTTAATGAAAAATGATCATACAATATTATAATGTATCAATGTTGAATTTTGTATATTTTCCAAATGTTTTCCCAAGTATTGGGATTGAAATTAAGAGGAAGGTGAAATATTCACTAAAGGTGGTTATACGAGATTTAATTTTCCCAAATATGTCTACAAAATGGGATTCATGTAGACCAAGTCTTGTGAAAGATGAGATTCATGAATATATAGAGTATCAGATGATAGAATCATCAGATGGAATCATGTATGTTTGATGAAAAATAGTAATTGGATGTTAATTTAATAATCTTTAATAATGATTTATATTTTACTAGAGCTTTGTGAATAAAGGATTATCATGAGAATGAATCATGTAGTTTATAAAAACTTTACTGGTATAATGGGATCTTATGAAAGACTGATCTTATAAATATGAGGATACCCCCACATCATGTGACATGAATAGAATTGGAGAAGGTGATGAATATATAATAATTGATGATGTTTTTGGGAATCATGAATCATGAATTCATTGTGAGAATGAAAATCATGAAAATACATTTCATTTCTTTAATGATTACTAGCTATATTAGAAAAATTAGTCCCATTATGACTAGGATTTCAATGCGGATGTAGTCTATTGTAGAGGGAGATTTTTACTATGAAGGAATATAGCTTCACGAATGTTGTTATATTGATGAGAGATATTCATGAAGGAGACTACCAAAGCTGTATCGGATGAAAATTTTGGAATTTATTTGAAAAAATAGGGTTTTATGATGTTTATATGATTCATTAAAAGTAGTGTGGATCATCTAGTATAAATAAAAACTGATATCAATTACATCAAGTAAGGACTATGGTGCAAGAAGAGTTTCATTATTATCCGAGACAAAGACATAAATTCCTTTCTAGTGAGACAACCATTTATTCATTAATCAATGAATTATATTAACCAAAAAAATTATCTTGGGGATTATATGGGAGTTTTATGTGGGTGGATGTGTGATATACCAAAAATCTCAAAAATGCATTATGATAGGCATAACCTGATTGTTTTTTATCTTATATACTCAACAGTAAGTAGTTAAAAAAATAAAATTTAGGTATGAAATGAATGTGATACTTATACACTCTTTATATTATCCCTTAATGTTATCTTGATGAATAACTGTATATAAGTTTAATTGGATCCTACAAATTTGGGAAACTGATTTATCACATTAAAGAAAAGGTTGACACCCTAATTCACCCATTCTATTTCAAGGAATTCAAGGGTCCAATAGATTCATGATTTATGATTTTATAATCGATGGTGACATGTTCTTTTTTATTCAATCATACACCCAGATTAATTAATCTTACCATTATATACATAATATTTAAATACATTACATTGACTTTCTAATTATTATTTTTACCCATACTTATTATTTGCTCCCATCCATAGAATCATTTATTTTTTCATATCTTATCAAAAAATTATTTTGAATTAATTACATCTTAAATTTATTTCATATATATGTGATTGTGACCAAATTTGAAATAAGAAAAGAAAGATTTTGTGCGAGATAAACTCAGATGATTTCATGTTTTAGGTTTATATAGAAGTCTATCACAATTATCTAAATCTCTAAACATAATATTTCATTCAGAATATAAGTGATAAAATTTTTCCATTCGATTATTTAATGTTGGGATGGAAAAAATCAAGTAACAGTTATTTGTATAAATTCAAGAAATGTAAATTATTCAATTCAATAATTGGATCTTGGAGTGTGGATTCCAAGCTGTAAATATTATTTTCAGATGAAAGGTTTATAAAAAATTGGAGTTTTTGTTATTATCATGTGAGGTTATCTTAAGAGTTATAGATAATAACACATGTATATTAGATTAATTATGATCATATGTTAAACTTTTTTAACATCCATTTTAATGATTAATGTGATGAGGCCATAATTTTATTAATGAAACTTTGGGATATGTTTTTTTATGTCGAATTATATGTAAATAATTGGTTTAACCTGAGGTATGGATTTATTTATTTAGAAAATAATTTTTACTGTATTCATAAAATTTAGGGTTTAGTTAATCTTGGATTTTAAGGTAATTTTGGGAACAAAATTTTTATCATGAAAATACCAACGAGATTGAAATGTGATTCAATGACTAAGTGATTATGTTACTTCAAAAAATCCATATATTTAGGTTTTAAATATTAAAGGTATAAGATAAAAATGTTTTGTTAAAACAAATATTATTTTTTATATTTTTCAGGAATTATTTAATATTACCTTAAGGTATAATTATTGAGTTTTTGGATATTAATTTATTAGTTTATCATATCAATATTTAATAAGATTAAGAATTATCATATCATGATAAAATCATTTTTGATTTAGTTAACATAAATTTATCTTTGGAATTTATTTTAATCTATTTTATGATTATTGTATCCTTTTAAATATGATTTTGTGATATTTAGAAATGAAAATGTCTTGTTTAATACACATCATGTTGAAAATATGTTGTCATTATGCTGAAATTGGTTAAAGGATTAAATTATACTTGTAAAGTAAGAATATTTCTCAATTTTTTAGTGTATGATGTGAAATAATTCCTCAAATTTCGTAAAATAATAATGAAACCAAAATATTCTCATATTACCTTAATATCAAAGGAATCATTTTGTATTTAAGGTCATTATAGATTTCATGTATTATGTCCCATAAAATTACATTGATTATTCAATTATTTTAGTTATTTGATTTAAATAATTGTCCTTAATTATTTTTACTTATCATCTATGTTTAAATCTTTACTTCCCACCTATAATTTTCTATTTAGAAATCTATAGGTTTTTCTTCAATTTGACCATTCTAATTCCCATTCAAATTTAACAAGAAATTTTTTTTAACCCTTTTAATGATGTAGGTTTATAAAAAATTTATTTTCACATTTAGATCTTTTAATTTATGAGAAAATGATCAAATTTCATGAAAAAATTTATTATGGGGGGATGTATAACCCAAATTTTTTAAAGGACAAAAACTATGTTTAATTGTGTAAATGACACACAATACTATGATTAGAATAGAATGGGACTCTCTAGGAATTTAATATATTATAATTTTTTGTAAATTTATTTTTTTATTGCTTTTGGTTCAAAAAAATAAAATATTTTTATGTTTGATAGAGTATTCAACATATAACACAAATAATAAAAAAAACTTTGATATATTTAACCAACATAACCAAAAACTAAAATTGGTTGGTATGAATAATATTGAATTATTTATGAAATATATAAATTTCATATTCAAAATTATTTATGGATAACTATTTAGTAAATAATCATCCAATTTTATTGTAATAGTTTTTTTCTTCAAAAATATATTTTCCACAAAATTGTTATTTTTTTTGTATTTTTAATTATTATAATTGATTTTGGATAAATTTTGATTTTTTAGTAGAAAATAATAATCATTTTGTAATATGATATAAAAATTTTATTTTTGTGTATTTTTATGTATTTTTAAAAAAATTATTGATTTTTACTAAATGGTGGAAAATACAATTTTTTTAAAAAATTTATCATTTCAAGAAAATAAATTTAGTAATTTAAAGGCCAAAATAATATATTAATATGGTGTAAATAAAAACTAAATTTATTTATTTATGTTTAAACCATTTAGTTATATATCAATCCACGATATAATTATTATTAATCCATGTTTGTTTTTCTGTGATTTCAAGGTTTTTTTTGAAAACTGTTTTAAAATTCATATTCTTTATCAATTTTAATTAATTATAATAATCCAAAATGAGTAATGTTTTAAATTAAATTTATATATTATATATTATTAATTTTATATGTGACATATAAAAAATGACTATTATTAGAAATAGTAATAATATAAAATCACATTCTTCTTGAAAAAAATATGCTTCTCGAAAACATTCATCATCATCATATCTGATGGGTTTGATTTAAATTTAAAATTATAATTTCTTATAAAATTTATAGAAATGAATAAATTTTTTTTTCAAATCGTAATGTTCAAGTTTTGTTTCTGTGTTTTTTTTCATATTTTTCAAAAATATTATATAATTTTTATAAAATGATTAAAAAATATGAATTTTAATTGAATGAAACCGTTTAATTTTTATTACTTATAATAGTAAAATAATTATAAATTATTTTTAAATTAAAATTATTTCAATTTTATATCTAGTACAAAAATATACACCTTTTAATTATTTTAATATTTAATTTTGAAATAAAAACTTTGTAAACATTTGAACATTTTCATTTAAAAATTATATATTTTTGATGCATCTGTTGGATTAATTTTTATATAAAATTATTAACACATTGAATTTAAGGTGTATCAATGGTTTATATAATTGGTATTAGAATAATTGATATTACGTAGTAATGTAAACATATTTTTTAACCAAACACAAAAGTAAAAATAGTGAAAAATAATTACTTCTGTTAATGTAAATATTGGTTTACATTGGGGTTAGATTGATTATATTGATTAAAATGAATAAAAAAGTATAAAAAATATTCTTGTTGTTTTATTTAGACTACATGAAATCTATCCTCATAATTGGTATATTATATTTGACTTGTTACATGAAAAAACAATGGGGGAATTCATTCTTTTTCAAATATTGTTGGTGTTCCACTTACCTCACTTATATAATGTGACACCCTTTACTAATCTATTCACAAATTAAAATACCATTGGTTTATATAATAAATAAAAATTAAATTATATAATTACATCCAATAATCATATTTTCCTTATTATGGGAAAATACATTCATGAAGGGCCATTCATGAAAAACAATATATGTTTCCCAATGAAGAGCTAATGTTTTTAAATTGGTGTTGTTATTAAATTTCCTTCTCTACCAACATAAATTTTTTTAAACCATTATTATATAATATCCTAAGTATATTCAAAATACAACTATTTTATTAAATTATTTTTATAACACAAATACTTCCCCTCTACAATTAAATTAGTAGTGAAATCATCAATCCTATATATGAGGGACTACTTCCTTGCAAACTAATGTCATTAATTTTTCATTTACCACATCCCATAGTTTGGTATTTTGGTGGATATAAACTATATATATGAGAGTTTTATCATAATTATACCTATTTATTAATCATATGATATATAAATTCTTTATTATCTATTTTGAAGAGGATATGAAAACTTCACTCCTGTGTTTGTTAGAATATCATCTCACGAAGCGATGTGATTCATTTTTATCTAACACATTAAATGGATGGTAAAAAGGAAAAATTATTTAATATATGTTTTATAAATTTAATAATTATGATATTAAAGAAATATTTTTATTTATTAAAATATTTTATATAATTTTAGTTTTTACTTTTTTTGTCATTTAAAGATGACAATGTCTTCCATTTATGTGTCGACTACCACCTTCACGAAGCGATGTCACTCTATATTTCAACACCAAAAATCATTGATGATATATATAAATAAATTTAAATGAATACTATTTTTTATATATGTATTGTTTTATTGAAAAATATAAAATAATAATTACTTATTTTGAATAATAATTATTGAAATATGGAAAGGTTACTCATGTGTGCATAAGACATATTGTCTCTGTGATCATAACATGCTTCATTTTTCGAACCCAGCATGCATAAAAATTATTAAAATACTATAATTTATATAAAAATATGGTAATTATATCATGATTACTATTATAGAGATGATATAATTCAAATATATCCATAATAACAAAAACATAAATAACCAACCATGAATGAGAAAATAATGCCATTAATAGAGGAGACAATGAAAATAATGAAACATTATTAATTAATGGATTCTAAAATGTTTTAAAAGGATCATATGATACAAAAAATATTAATATTCTTCTATAAAATATCAATAACATGTTTTAAATGACTATAATTTAGGATAATATCATTTAACCCAAAGAATGTGTAAGGAAGGGGATTTCATAACACTTTTTCAATTCATTGGGTAAAAATTGAACATCAATATTTATATAATCGTAAGAATCTGTTTTTTATGAAATATTATTATTTTATGTTTTTTTATACATTATTTATGATGAGTTACATTATATACACATAATCAATCCATTGATTAATTCCCACCACAATTATATGATCTTTGTAAAGTAGTTTTTTCTCAATTTTCCTTCTTGGAGACATATGTCTTGTTATGCTCATATGTTATTTCTTGAGGTGTATATATAATTTTATTAAAATGATATATCATGAATTTTCTTATGCTTATGATATTTTATTTTTAATTTAATATAATCATTTTATAGTTATCCAATTCATTGTTACTAAAGTGCAATGAGTTTTTATGTTACCTTCTATTAAATTATAAGGTTCTGTATTACAATGTATCTAATGATGATATTTTATGATATACCTCATAAAAATTCATATGATTATTCTAACCCTTTTTGATATTAATGATATTTTAGAATAATAATATATATTAACCATTTTTAATGATATTTTTATTGAGTGCATTTATTTTCATTGTGATAACAATGATTCAATGATATTCATGAGAAAACTATTTCACTTGCAAATGGTTAATTGAGTTAATAAATAAAATATAAATTATTATACATGTTTTATATTAAAACATCTATGAAATTTATTAATATTGTCATTCTTGTACATTATATATGATGGGTGAGGCAAGATATCATTGGCTGAACATGTTATAACTAATAGGATGGGTGTTTCCGGATATTGTTGTGAGATCCCTATATAGATTGTATGATGGGAGAACCAAGATTGTGACATAATTGATTGGGTAATAATAATTCTCTAAGAAGAATTATATTAAAACTTAACCATATGGGTATTCAATTATTAAGGGTTCTATATGGGTTTTTATGTTTTATAGGAATACAATGTTCTAGGGTACCAATATGTTTTATCTATGAATGATATTGGTTTATAGTGTTTCCATTGATAATGACTAATATCAAATGGCTAATGAATCTTGATTATGATGACTGTTTCATTTGTTAATTTATTATTCCTTGTTTCATTACTAATGATTCATGAATAAAAGTGTACATTTCATTTTTTTTATTCTATTATGCACTCTGATTGTCTCATCATAACAATATTTAATTCTAATGATCATTTATAAAAATCACTTGTTAATTTTTATGATTACCCTTATTGATAATTTGAGGTCACGCATCTTATATGTCATTTTCCCAATTTTTTTATAAAATTATTTTTAAAAAATTATATATATATATATTTGATTTTATATGGATGGTAATGATTAATTAATGTGAAATTATAACGATTGGTTATGTTGGATAACTTCTCATCTAACATCATGGCTATTATTTATGTAAGTATTTTTCCTACTTATTTAAAAATATATACTTAAAATTTATTTATGAAAATAAGTGATCTAATTTTTTTGATGTTTTATTGATTTTATGGAAATAATTTTTTTAAAAATTAATGTTAAAGGACCTTGATAAAGAATAATTATTATATTAGTACATATACTTGGAGTATGTATTCTAGGATATGATACTACAAACAAGATGTCTAGTATTGTTTATGCCAGGTTGATTTGGAAACTAAAAATCCTCTATAAGTCCATTTTATCTACACTCCATCCTAATTTATTTATTTAAATTAGTTATTTAAGTTATATTGATGTATATATATATATATCTATTCTTCTATTTGAGACATATGTTTTAATTACCACCTATATTGAGAAAAAGGAAAAACCATTATGGTTCTACACTTGATAACCTTAAATAACATTATTTCAATGATTAATTAAATATCAATGTGTTATATCAATTTTTTCAATAATGTTATTCCACATCCTCTCTTTGTTATTGGAAAAAATATTTATCTATATAAAAATTTAAATACAAAAAAAAAATTCACCACCCTTTTGTTGAAATTATAATCCAACCTTCCAGTATTAATGCATAAAATGTGACAACCCTTCTCTTTATTTAATAATTAATCATGATTTATTTGATAAAACCTACACGTGATAGAACATTGATGAATGGGAGTTCTTGTGTATTTTGGTCTTTGAAACATTACATAATAACATAAAACATAGAATGAAACATCTTATTGAAAACATTGTTTACATGTTTACTACATTCTCCCACACTTAGCATTGCATGGGATAACTTGTGGTCATGCATTAGAAAAGGGTGAGTTGTAAAGCCCAGAAAGGGAATAAAAAAGTAATAACATGATTACTAAAACACATGTTAGGAAATATTCATATCAATGGATTACAAGAGATACATGTTCATAATGGCATAACAAATCATGACAATAATAACATTGAAGTGTGGAAACAACACTTGACATGGAATTAGCATGAAGCAATACTCATTGCACATAGAGAATTAGTATAGCCTCGTTGCCGATGAAGATCAAGTAAAAACTTGTTGAACAAGAGTTATCATGAGTCCACACTCGTTTCACATGACATATCATGATACTATACTTTACCCAATGCATTGGAGTGCTATCAGTGGACATCCTTCTAAAACTTTTCATTTTATTCATAAGTATCCCACATGGATCATACAACATACAATCAATCATCATTATTTAATCCATGATTAATGTATGTGGAATAAATACATTAATAATTATAATCAATAAGTAAATTTTTATAATGGGAAATACCCTTGAAAACAAAATATTCATGGTATTCACAACACAATAACATTGTCTTGGAAAATCATAATGCAATTTTGGCAGCCTAACATTGTGAAATAAGAGCTCACAAAAAAATGGTTGAGGAAGGGTAAAGGGATGTATCATCATATTTACATGAAATGAACAATAAGGGGTTCATTTAGATACATTTTCCGACAAACATAATATAATTATGTTGCATAATAAAAATGAATTACTTGGATGTAAAAGAAGAGAGAGAAATCTATCATAGAAATTTCGTCATGGAAACATGTGTACATGGGAGGAACTAATGAGAGATAAAGGGGTCTCCCATCATCCAAAAATAAAGCGGGATGTATGGGGGAAGATCTATATCATACCCCAACATTTGTAATTGAAAATAAAAGGAATAACAAATAAATGAAAAATGGAGAAAAATGAGAACGGAATAAATCTCTGACTTGGAAGTATGCTTCCAAAGGCTTGGGAGAGGCTTGAGAGGGGATTTTTCTGAATCTTGGGATGCATTAGAACGAATCCAGAGAACGAATGGAAGAGTTTGGATGATCTCTAAATGATTTTAGTGAAGATGAAGTGGTGTCTTTGGTGGGTATATATAAGAAAGGAGAGGAAATTATTTAATATTTAGGTTTGGGTCACCACACATTAAACTAATGAATACCAAAAACCATCCAATGGTTTTTTCCCCATGTTTTTTACAAAGTAGATTGGAAAACAATATTTTATAAGTCCAATGTCCCATCATATTAAAATAATAGTGTTTCTTATGTGTAGGTGAGTCACACTCTCAAATAAAACAATTTAAAAAGAAAAAATTGATTATATGTATTGGAAGGTCCACTAAAGGTTTGTAAAATAAATCAAAAAAATATAAAATCGTATTATTTTAAGGGTTATACATATATTGGCCGAAAATAATTTTTATCGTATTTTATCACATCTTTATTGAGTGATTATGATGTCCAAAAAATCCTTACATATTTAAATGGTAATTACCTTTTAGCCCAAAATTAAACTGCCTGAGTAAATTATGAAAAATTCACCATTGGATAATTTCAACATCATTATTTCAAAAATAATATTCATTTTATCTAAATAATTTTTAAATATTTGAATTTTTACTTTTAAAATAAAAATCACCATTTATCGAAAATTCAGGAGTTTTGACAAAAAGATCTTTCAAACAATAATAAAAGTTATAATTTTATTCATAAAAAAATTACGATCATTTATATTTAATAAAAATTAATTTAATAATAAAATTTTTAATAGATTTTTTATTCAAAAATACATTAATTCATCAAAATAGTTTTTATAGTTGATTATTGAATACTAAAATACTCATTATGCTTTAAAAACTATTTATAAGGTAATAATAATAAAATGAATGAACTTATTCATACAAAAATAATATACATTGTCATAGTGTTAGGGTCTTATTATGAAACCCCTTAAAACTACCACATAATACCTAAGGGTAATATGTGCAACGTTGACATACTTTTGTGTTTTCTCGGATAACATCGCTCGTGTGGTAATCTCTTTTAAAATCCATAGCTCTCATAAAAGGTTCTACTCAAGCCAAACATGTTCAAGAATAGCGTGGGCATGGTCAAGATCGAAGTCCAATGATTCCACCTTATTTCTGAGCTCTGACACATGGTCTTCATATGAGACAGGTCTACTAGATAAGGCCATCACATTCTTTTTCTTGAGTAAATTAGATTTTTTAAAGCCAATATTTATACTAATCATGTGATCACTGTTCAATGACTATATTAGTAACACTCATAATTCTTAACAGTGTTTTTAAATCTAGACACAGAAAACCAATGAAGATCAGATATTATGTTACCATAATTATATATTTAATTAGATCAAGATATATTTTAAATAATTAATTTTTGGGTCATTTCATAAAAAATTATGAAATTTTATATCATTCAATACAATGAATGAGGTTCATGTTTTATCCCATCTAGTGATTCATTTATCTTTCATACATGAGATACATAATGATTATCAGTAAATACATTTATTTGTTCATGTACAGAGATCACCATTGAGGGACCATGAAATTTGTTATATTTTGATCAAATTATAATTAATTCTTATAAATAATTAGAAATACATTAAAATCATTTGAATAATATTTTAAAAATATATCATTAAATTTAATACACTTTATTTAATAATATCCCTTTAATATAAGTGGGGACTTGTTCTATTATACATAACCCTTATGATTGGGATTATTTCCAAGAACACACTTCATCCTAATCATTATTTTTAAATATGTGATGGAAAATATACATCAAGATTCATTCTTATTGATCATATTAATTTATTATTATATTTCATTCAATCCTATAATCATTTTGGAAATCTTGTTATACACTCAGATTCAACATTTAAAAGTTAAAAATATAGATTGAAAATTTATAGAATTCAAAAAAAAAATTATACAGTATCAAATATATCGAAATATATTTTTGGGATTAATATGTTTTTTAAATCATTTAAACCTCGATTGTATTTTTTTAACCTTCTACATGATTAAAATTTTTAGAATTAATATATGAATTTATAAAATACACTATATCTTTAAATATGTCCCATGTCTTCCACCTCATTAGTCATGATATTATTCAATCGAATCATCCACAAGAATTTGTATGTGTGCTATTTTTTTATTTTCTATAACTATACAAAAATATCCTACAATAATCTTTTTATATTCCAGAAAGAACTTAAATAACTAACTCCTACTAGTTTATATCAATGAATTATGACCCCATTATCCCCCCTAAAAAATTACAAAATATATACCCATAATCATAATAAAACATACGATAAAAAAAACTAACTCTCAAAGCTAGGGTTATTTCCCAAACACTTCACAAAGGATTTTTTACTAATTGTTGTTGTAGTACTCACCATTTTGGAAAATTGGTTACATCGGTGAGGCCTTGTATCCCAAACTAAATTGAGGTTCTATTCTTTTATAAAATATTTCAATGCAATCTAAATATCATGAAATTTATTTAACATAAAATAAATATATATCATAAGAGTAAGAGAGTCAATTCTGGTCACAAAATACATATCTATGTTGATTGAATTCATTATCATCTAACCACACACATTTTAATATGTGAATAAAATATATTTTTTATTTTTCATCTCCAAAACCTTAAAACTATCATTCACAACAATTACCATACTTAATGTGATTAATATTTTTATTATTTTAAAATTTATATTTATTATCTGACTTATTTATTTATACATTATTTTCATAATAATGTTATTTTTAAAAAATAAACATGTATTAAATGAAAAATATCATTCACATATTTTACTATAAAGACAAATCGTTAAAAAACAGAAACTGACACATTTGAAATTAATTCAATTTCTATCATTTTGATGATAATTGTTTTTAGATATTTTGGGAACTATTTCATAAATCTTACATAAAAACCTATATTACAAAAATTTCACACATTAACTCAATATAATTTTTTTACATTATAAAATACCATAATGAAACACATCTAAATTTCATTAAATATTTTTAAAATTTTCATACTGACCACATAATTATCCATAATCATCATTAAATACCTAGGAAAGAATTTCATAATGTGTAATGATAAAAAATATCAGTATGGACCATATCAAATTAAATATAGAAAATGGATAGTCCAAAAAACATTTTCATTTTCCCAAATACAAACACATAAAAAAATTATCATTTTCATACTAAAGAAATTAGCATCACAAACTGTTATTTTTCATAAAAAATTTATAATAAATAAAAATTAAAATAATCATAATGCTTTCATTAACATCATGAAAACCGCATGAAGCATGTTTATAAAATTTATATGTTTCATATTTTAAGTTTTCTAATGATTGTTAATTTAAACAGTATATTATTTATTTAACTTGTAAAATAATAATATTCCAATGAAATATTAGAGAAATATTACCTTAATTACTATCTTACATGGTTATATAATTTTCATGTCACTCTTAATGTAATTATTTTAAAATGAGTTACCTACTTTGAAAATTATTATATTTTATTTTGAGAAACATATAACCAGTTACTCAATCCATTTATGCATTTCATTACAGAATATAATTGAGATAACCATTCTTTATGTTCTATATTTTGATAAAACATAATAATGAAAATTTTGAAAGAGAAATAAGAAAATAACAACACATGAAATATTTCATTATTGTCATCGTAGTCATAATGAATATTCTTTAGACCCATAATATTTTTCTTCTTTATCAAATTATCTTATAAATTTAAAATCCCTTTCTAAACAACAATAAAATAACAGAATGTGGTATTTCATTTGAAGAAAATGTGAAATAATATAATGTAATTGACATATATAAGGATTGATATGATATTGGGGAACACTGATGACCACATATATGATAAAATATAACATTCAAATTTTATTTATATTAAAATTTTAAGATTAAAATTTTTAAAAATAATGCTTATGAAAACCAGGTAATGAAATTAAGAAGTTATATAAATGTTCCAATATAATTTTTTAATTTTAAAATAAAATATACAATAAAATAATAAAAATAATTTTGGAATGGAAGTAAAGAATTTAGATGATAAATCATGAAAACATTTAAAATGATATTTTTAAGGTAATGTATCTCATTCCTCATGTAAAAAACGTCATTTTTGGTCCTTATCTAAAAAAATAAACATTAATAAATTATTAACATTCATAATAACATTTCCATGATTTAATAAATTATCATTAAAAAATTTATCATATTTATTTCAAGAACATATTCAATTATGTAATCAGTTATGTCACATTCAAATATTTTGTTTTTATTCCACTCATATGACCAAAATGACTTAGTAGATTGACTATATTCAAAAGGGTTGTTACAGAAGAATATCCTGAATAATAATCATTATAAATTTATCATTTTAAATAATTATCTTTAATTTTAATACCAACAATAAAATATGGTTTTGAAAAATGGATTATTTAAAAATAATGGAGACAATATGTTGTACATAAGCTTGAGTAATGATTTTCATTTTCCAAGGAGCGGGAATAAAATAATTTTAGTATAATTTTATCATTCCATAATTATTATTATATCATATATAATATATTATATTTTTATATAATATTATATATATCTTCGATTTGATACCAAATTATTTTAATTAAACAATATGGTCAATATTGGAAACAATACATAACATCAAAGTTAAAATATCTATAAAATAAAATTATTTAAATATGAATATTATAAAATGGTCATTAAAATAAAATTTATGAAGAGTATTATGATCATTAAGGAATATATTTATGTAGGACCTCCTAAATACAAATAAATTTATTAATTATTTGAAAATTATAAGTAAAATTTTTAGCATGAATTTTTCTCAACAACATCTGTTTCATAAAACACTTATAAATTTTTTATTAAAATAAAATATTTTATTTTTTCCTCTATTAAAAATTTCATTCAATAAAAATTAAATCATTTTATAAATTATATTATCAAAATTAAATTAGAGTAATGTTTTTGGATTTTTTATAAAATAATTGATTTTTTAATGAATATAATAAAATCGATTTTTCAAATACATTCTGTTGTCAACTAAAATAATAGTAAAATTATATTTTAGATTTTATATTAATGTGAAATATTATCAGTTTCAATAATAATTGTCCAATTAATTTCATTTGAATAAAAATTATACAGCAATTTGATATAAGATTTTGTTTTCTTAAAAAAGCATTTGTCTGAAAACTATTTTCCATTTAAATTTTCACATTTATGTTAAAAAAAATTTCTACTCCCTAATGATATATAATCAATAATAATGGAAATAATATTTCAAATTAGGTGGATAAAATTTTGTATATTTTTCCTTGTAATTTTTGGTCATTTTTAATAGTAACCATGTTAAATATTTGTCACCTTGGTAAGGAAAAAATGGGTAAAATATTGTTAAACAACAAATATAATGTCACAAAATTAATTAAACACCTTAAGATATAATATTTTAGTGATTAATATAGGAAAAATACAATTATTTTATATAACATATATCAACTAGGTTCCATATTTCGTTTGTTATGTCAATTATATTAATTTTTTCAAAAAATAAGTACCAAATGTCTATCTATTGAATTTTATATGACTTATTTTTTTCATAATTATAGAAGGAGGATATTATCAATTATAATTTTTTCATTTTACGATAACTTAATTGTGTTTTTTAATTTTTTTTAACTTTTAGTGTTTAAATAATAACCCCAAATTATTATGCAATACATATATAATATTTTTCAAATTAATTGACAAATAAATAAACTCAATTTAAAAAATATTAAAATTAATAACATTTGGGTTATTTTTTTCAAAATATTCAAATAAAAATATCATATTAAATTTTTTTAATATTTTTATATTACAATTTCATTAATTTTATGTTTTTTTCAAAGGAAACTGTGAAATTTTATTAAAAAAACAAATTTTATTTTATGATAAAATTATTTTTGAAATTAATTTAAAAGTCAAATACATATTTAATTAGGACAATAATGATGGTAAATGATCAAAATCTAAACCATTTGTAATTTGGGATAAATTTTTTTTTCTTTTAAGTAAAATTATTACCCTTTGAGATTGATAAAAAATTTATTATTATTAAGATTAACATTTATTAACCATTGAATTAAAAAATATAGGGTTTAAAATGAGTCCATAACATATCTATATATCATTATCTAAAGATAATAAAATCAAATACTCATTTAAATTAAAATTATAGAAATAAAAAAAAGATTAAGTTATGTGTATTTTAATATTTTTTGAATTTCTATGTGTTTCCTTTCCCTCCCTTATTAATTGTTACCAATTTAAATTAATTATTCCCACCACATTAATTCATAATGATCACAAAAAATTAACCCACTTTGTTTCTAATCTTACATATCCACCAATTATATGGTCGCATAGTCTGTGTAGACAATTTTAGTGGATCTTATAAATTATTCCAATGGATGTCTAACCAAAAAGATATAATCTTCTTTAAGAGATTTTTAAAATATATTATTCTTCTAATTCATCATATTTTATTGAACCTTTTCCAAAATAATAAGTATAATATCATCAATTTATTAAATGTTTTTATAATTATTTGAATACAAAATTTGATCTTTCTTACATCCTATATAAAGATAATGATGCACTCATTCATAAATATATATTATCATCTTACCATAGAAGTCCAATCCATGATTCATCACCACTTTATTTATATGGTTATCGTGATGGAAATAATGCATATATATTATATTTATGACATAATAATTCATTTTCAATTATAATGTAAATATTATTTTCAAACCTTTATATCTATTTAAAAATGGGAATTTTTCTGGTGAATATATGTGGACTTACAACAAATGTGGTTTTAGTGTATACCAATATATCAGTTAAACAATATTTAAGGAAGGGTTTAATGGTAAATATATTATGTTGAATGAGAACCTGATTCCCAAAATTATGAATTTAATTCATGGATATTTAATACCATGGTCGATAGTTTTATGAGTGAAATTTTCCTTATTATAGTCAAGTTATATTATACAAAACACATGAATAACATATAGATCCAAATGAAAAATGTATTCACATAAATAAAGTATAAAATATGTGGTATATTTAAATTATGTTACCTATACTGATGGAAGTGAAACATAACCATTAGAATTGTAACCTGAAAATTAATAATAGCAATCCATCCATTATAAAAGTAACATACCAAATAAGTGTAGAAATAAAATTTAGAATTAAAATAAATGAAAATATCATATATTTACATCATGGTATAAGTAAATATAAATTCTAAACCTGAAAAATTAAGATTTTTAATTTTCATAAAACATAAATATTTAATTTATTTTTTTAAATATCATAAATATATAAAATAAGATTAATTTTCATAAAACATGTACATAAATTAGTTGTATGTTTTATCAAATGTATTAGTTGAGTTTATGCAACTTTACTAATTTTTGAGACTGTTAAGAATTCAATTTTAATCTTAAAATTAATATTTTCAACTAAATGGTGATTTCATTTTAAAATTTAATACCCAATTTTTTAAAAATAATCTTCATAAAATGGTGTTTATTTTTGAAATCTACTTGTTTATATATTGTACAATTAAATATAATCAAATGAATAAAATAATAACAAAAACCCCTCTCCTCCCAATTAAATACTACCCACACCATATCATCTCTTTAAACTATATGATCAGTGTAACCAATCTTTCATCCACAAAATTACATCTTCATGCTTCTTCCCCACATAAAAAAGCTAATTTATCAAAAAAAAATTATATGTTCCTTAACGAGGTTCCAAAATAGATAATACTCAATAGGCGAAATCCACCTTTCTCTTCTAATTTATTTCATTTTCTTATTTAATCTTCACATCCCCTTATCTAAAGAGTACGAACTATCATATATATATTATAATTTTATTAATTTAATATATTATCCTTCATTAAATACCATCCCAAGTATTTTTATTCTCATAATGAAAACATAGTTCGTGGTGTGTTGATCCACCACTATCATGGATGATGAATTTTCAGTTTCCAATAATATCATCATGGATGAACATAAAACCATTATTATGCTAAATAATGCATGTAAAATGAAAATTAATAATTTTTTAATGTTATGTAAATAATTTATATAATAATATATAATAAAAGTTGTTATTTTATAATGATATGATAAGTTGAAAAAATAAAATAAAGATTTACCATTATTTTTTCATCAAATGAATCATTCCCCTACTTTAAAATAGTGAATAATATATGAGAACATTTATTATTTTGGGAGTTTATTAATAAAACAAAATTTTCATTCCAGATAATATTTATAATTTTATGAGAATATCCATGATTATATATAATTAAAACAACAGTGAAATAATGAAAAATAATACACCCTAAATGATGACATTTAACCCTATAACTCCAAATATTCCCATATACGATCATAATTAATTTAAAATAATTAAAATAAATTTAAAAACAGTTTTATATTTCGTAATTTATGAATATATTTTGATTATTCAGGATATTATGTTCATGTGTGGATCTCATTTGGATATAAGGTAAGGGGACTGTGAATCCCCTCTTATATTCATTAAGTTATTCAATTTTCCTAGTAAATTTTAGGGTGGACATTGCAATAATGATCATTAAATATAATTTCACTATAATTATAATTTATTTTTTTGTATATAATTTTTTTGACATCATTTTATGGTAAAGGCCAAATAAATTCAAAATAAAACTTCTTTCTAAAAAAATAAATTGACTACTCTAGAGTTGTATATTCTTCACTGAAAAATATGGACTCTTATACCAAATGTGTACTTTTCCATTTTAAATATGGGGAAAATTATATTCATGAAATCATTATTCAATATATACTTATGAGACCCATTTTGTTCCATGAGATACTTTAATAAATTTATTTCTATACATTCTATGTGGAATGCATGATTATGTAAATATTAGGATGTGACGAGAGGTCCAATAATTATATATCCCTTCACTACATTAGGTAAAATTTCGTATCTTAGTGGATAATTATTTTTTATGGATGATATTGAATTTAGATTTTTTTCACATTAATGAAGTTACTATTATGCTCTTAAGTTACTTATATACATGATGTTTGTGTTGTTCACAACAACGTGTGGTATTGGACCACTAAGACTTGATGTTTTATTTTTACAAAATTATGAATTCCATGATATTTTCTAATGTTTCCACTCATTATTATTTTTAGGATTTTATTTTTATGTTATTATAATGTTGAGTGTGATCACACATTTTATATTGATTCATTTCCTAATTTATCCTATTAATAGTATTTTAGATCAACCATTTCATTGATGTATATCCATAGGTGATTTCCTGTAATAAAGATAACATGATATTTAAAAGGATAAAGAATAATATTTAAAATAATTTTTGATTATTAACATTAAATATGTGATGAAAGGACTCGATTTTCTTGATGATACTATACATATGGATTCATGATTATAATGATTTTTGCACCATATCATAAAAATAATATAATATTTTTATAAGTAAAATTGGGGTCAATGTAGTTGGTATTAGAAATGAGTAAGAAATATAATACTTGGGAACTCCCACTTGTGAGAGTGGGATAAATCATGGCTCTCAAACACAATGATTAGTGTGGAAAGGTATTCCAAAATGTATGTTTGTGTGTCCCACCCAGGTGGTGTATATACCCATGAAGATTCTTGATATATATCAATTATACTCCACTATAAATAATTCTAGACCACTATAGTTTGTATCAGATCAAATTTATTAAATTTGGTAATTATGATTAGATAATGTTATTAAAAAATAAAGATAAAAGTAATTAGATGAATATTAGTTTCCAATGATTATTATCATCAGAATCCCATAATATATTTCTTGAATAGTTAATTTCTCAAAATAATAAATTATTTATTTATGACTTCTTGACATATGTTTTGTTCAAAATTATTAATATTTATAAAATAGAGGGAACTTAGGGAAACAAGATTTAAACCCTATTTAAAGAAAATTTATCGATTTCTAGAATGAAATCCCAAATTACATTGGCCATGGTGTTACATATTAAATGGTCATTCTCACACATATGAATTATTATATGAACTCCAACCTAAATAATGGGGATTAACCATGTTCACATAAAGAGGCGATATTTGGTATCGAATCATTTATGTAGAAATGTCCACAGACATTTTGTGGATAATTTGATCCCCTTGTTTAGGAATAGTCCTCTAACATAGGGGATGATATATTTTCCATAATCTACTATTATTAGAAGTATAAGGTGACTCAAACCCTTTATCATTTGGTGGGCATGATTGATGAATAGTGGTTTTTGTTTATGTTCACAATGGAAAAAAGAAGGAATAGAAGAGATGGAATGGGAATAAATTTAGAAAATATTTCTTAATAAGAATTTCCCATGAGATAATTGTATAACATGGGTGAGATATTTCATTTATTTTAATAAAAATGTTTGGGAATCTATGAATTTTTATGAATAAAATATCTCATGGCGTGGAAGTTTCACCTTGGGTTTTGTTGTAGTCATTGTTAAACACATTGATTGTTTCTATAGTGGTTTAAAACATAACCATGAAAAGGATTTAGATATCTGATATATTGGATTTATGATGACATGGTTTTATGTAATCACAATGTTGATATGGAGTACGTGGAATATTCCAATGGTTATGGAGATATGATGAATATAATGGCTTTTCATTTTGGATTGTCAAATGAAAAAAGGGGGAAGAGTATCCAACCACCTTCATGTGAAAAATATGAGAAGAAAAAACTGGTAATTACCACTATGGGATGGGGAAATTCATCATGTTAGTAAGATATTTAAACAAATACCATGAATTTAATAGGGACATGATGAATCTAAAGAGCCATATAGGGGAAGGGAGTTAACATTTCAAAGCACCACCTATGTTTAAATACGTCAACAATAATGATAATAGGTACTTTGAGATATAATGAACTAAACTAAAATTACTTGAGAGTAATTAGACTTAATATAAACTAAATCAAATAGATAAATGGAATTCTTATTCCATAACTTGTGGGAATGTGGAGAATAAAAAAATGTTTTACTAGGTACAGTTCATATTGACTTAGGAAAAAAATATTAATTTACTCTAGTTCAAAATATTTTTTATATGATAAATTATTTTTATAACTATTTAATTGAAGTCTCATAAAAAGATTTAGATATATATGTAAAAACATATACTGCTGAAATAATCGCAAACCATGTGTTGGAAAATTATCCTATTGTTGTATACGGTTAGATACTTCAATAAAATCTCATAATATTATCCTTATTGGATTTTTATGAAATATTGGTCCAGTAAAGTCTTTATTTATATAGAGAAGACATAAAATATATGTAAATGGAAACAAAATTTCATATTCCATACCATCACAGAATACTCTATAGATTAAATGATGATTATTAATATCTTTTGGAAAATCCATCAATTGTGTGGGTAATTATACCCTATAAAGATGCATAACTATCCTAAATGGTTACATCAATGAAAATCCGAGAAAATAGATAAATTACCATTATAAGGAAATAATATTATGTATATACTAACAACATACCTAGTAATCCTCCTAGATCGTTATTTTGTTTTCTCAATATATCTTATACCTAAATATACTCCTACCTCAAAATGTCCCAATTGGAAATCATTTATCAATCAAGTGGATTTATGGAAGAAGCTATACAAGAGATTTTGGGAAAAGGGTTTATAAACCCAAGTTCATCACCTTGGTGTGTACCAATGTTCTTCAAAACTAAATATTATTTATCAATGTGGATGTATATGAAATATAATTTTTTCCCTAAAAACACCATCAATACCATGTATCCTATATAAATAATTGATGACCTATTTGATCAACTAAAATGATCCCCATAGTTAAAAATGATGAATTTTTAATCATGATATAATCAATTGGTGGAGATGTAGTAATATATATATAAGACTTTTTTTTACATGTTATGAGTTATTTATGTTTTTGGATCTTCCCTTCAGGCTTTTTAATTAATAAAAATCATCATGTATTTGATTATTATATTCATTTGACATATCCTTGTAATTTCTTTGAAATTGTTTGTCGATGATATTTTCATCTACTCTAAGATAAAGGATGAACATGTAGAACCTAAAAGTATTTATGTGGAAAATTTAAAGGAGGATAAACTATATACCATGGTTAGAATTCGTGAAATTTGGATGCAGTAAATCAAATTAGTGGAAAATGTGATGTCATGTGAGGAAATTTCATTATACCCTTTATAAAAGGCAATTTAGGAATGGATGAGAACCACTTTTTTCATGTAAGTTCATAGTATTCATGTAGTATAAGTGTACAAAAATTTTTTTTTAGAAATTTATTATGATTTTCTATCCCACGAACATTTTTAACAAGGAACGCAGTGGAGTATATCGGGATTGAACAATGTGAGGTAAGCTTCAATGGGATCAATAAAATTCTAGACAATGAACATATAATCACAGTAATAATAAGTTGGAAAATATTTGTGATATAATGTAATGAATAAATGAAATTATTTCGTTTTCTACTCATACAGAATGATATGTGATAGAATATGACTCACTGTAGTTGAGGATCCATGACCATAACTAATTGATGCACTATATTGAGCTAGCTCATTTGATTTTCTCCCATAAAATCATGTTAAAATACCTATATGGTAAGAAGTGTGACATATCTACCAATCAAAAGATTCTAAATTATTTATTTACATTGATGGATGACAACATTTATCAAAGAATATTATTATATATAATCAAGAACTACTCATTATTTATTCACTACTATTTGGGAACGGAGAAAAATAAAGTTCAATCACTTCACATAAATAACCAAGCTACTCTATCTATGATGGTGATTGAGAATGAAACTATCTTCATTGATATAAAAAAGATTTATTTGCATGTCAAAAAGGGAAGGAATATGTCGTAAATTTCACAAATTATATCCCAACCATCAATCTAACAGATGTTATAGGAGGAACAAATAGATGATTTGGATAATAAAATGAAGTTGTTTGTGGGAAAGTAAAGGAGGATAAAATTGTTACATAAAAAAGATGCTGATTTCATTATTTTTTTAACAAGGCTTTGTGTGCATTCCCCACCTATGATAAAGAAGTATCATTAGATAATGAACATATTTCACCGTTCTATAACCATCATAGATGTACCAAAATGTACGATGATCTTTGAGAACACTTATTATTGGAAAAGATAAATAATTTGATTATAGAAAATATATCAGGTTTTTTGCTATGTTAAAAAGTTAATTAAGAGTGAAATAAGTCCCAAAATATGACAAAACCATTTCATATACCCATGTGATAATTGGATAATGTAACTGTGGGCCTTACCACTGATCTCTTAAAAACATCCAATGGAAAGATTGCAGTATAGGTAGTAGTGGATACACTCACTAAAACTGCCCATATAATTTCTTTATTATTTGATTTTTTTCTTGAAAACCATTCCGAGATATGTGGGAAAGATATTTCTAATGTTGAATTATGTTCCAATTTTAATCATATTTGATCGTGATACATGGTTCACAAAATTATTATGGATAATTAATTATCATTTTATTCAGTAATAAATGAAATTTTAGCACGATCTATCATCTCGAAACCAATGGTCATTCTCAAATTAATATTCATACAATAAAGGACATGCTAATATTACACTCATAGTAAGCCAAAAATTTATTGTATATATACCTATCATTGATTTATTTTTCATAAAATAATAGTTTCTACTATATTAGTCATATCACTTCATATGAATCTTTTTTTGTGGAGAAATATATTACTCCAACCTGTTGGGATGAAGTTGGTGATATAAATCTACCAAGAACACTTCATGTAAATGAGATGATAGATATAATTCTATAAATAATGAATCATATCAAATCTACTAAAATTTGGAAAAGGAATTATATTTCTAACAGTCAAAAGGAAATAAATACTGATGTTGGTGGAAAATTATTCCTTTAAATTTCAACAACAAAAAGAGTCATTCAGATCGGAAAAAGGGAATATCATCCCAAGGTACATTTTACTATTTGAGATCCAAGATCAAATAAAAGTAGTGGCATATATTCTTACACATCTACTAAATATGGATCATGATCATTGGATGTTCTATGTATTTCTCTTGAGGAAGTACCCATATAACCTCTCACATTTACATAATCAACAGGTTGCGTAACTAGAGAATGACCAATCGAAAAAAGAGAATCCAGTGAAGATATTATACCATAGAGAAAATTTTATATGAAATAAGACACTTATCCTTGTAAAATATTAGTTGACGAACTACAATTATGAAGAATTAATCTTAGAACAAGAGGAATTTTTTTGTAAAAATACCATCACATGTTAACGTAAAGTAAAACATTGAGTGATTATTTTGAAAAGGGAGCAGAATGTAAGGAACCAGAATATTATCAATGGAATATGAATTATTATATTTTAGTTATATAGTATTAGACACATAAATCACATAGAGAACCCAATAAAAACATTATTCCCATAAATGAAGAATATAATAAGTTATATTTATAGAAAATAAGAGACCACTACCGACAAGAACTATAACCTGACTATTTAAATAATTACATGAACATTAGTAATAATAATAGAACCATTATAATAGTTTCATCACCTATAATATTATAAAAAAATATTTATCTTATAAATGAAAATATAATCTATTTGCATTATGGTGCAAGTAAATAAATGTTTTGAAATGATTATTTGTGTGTAGGAATTTTTGTAATGCATAAATTTTTTTTTTAAAATTTGAAAATTATATAACGAATTAAAAGTAAAAAAATTTATAATTTTGTTTTCAAAAATAAATATTTATTTATATTATAATCATAATATTATTTTATGTTAATTTAAATAATTTTTTAAATGCTCAAAAAATAAATTATAATAATAAAATTGGTATTGTTCTATTTAATGAAAATTTTAATTAAAATTTTCTTTTCACAGATTTAAGAAAATATTTTCAGAACATGTATTTCATTTTTTAATTCTACACATCAATAAGTAATTTGGGTGACCTTTTTGAATTTTTTGAAAATAGTTGATATTTTGGACAATATGGAAAAACTGAAGTGTATGATATAAGAAAAATCTAAGAATTTATGAGTCAAGGATTATTGATAGATGATGTAAGAACTAATATCTCATTTTCATAATCCCTAGAGATTATATTTAATCATAGAAGTCGAAAATGTTGGTAATATTGATCCAAAATATTAAACAAGTTAATAATACAATAAAAAAACACCACTCTGCTACCCTATAAATAAAAATCTTCACCAAGTATTCTCTTCACACCTTTTGTGACTTGTTTCATATAGAAATTATCCCTAATTACATTAACATGGACCTTATCCATTAATATGAGGTATTAGTATCATCAAAATCCTATAAAAAATCTTAAGGGGGATCTCAAGGAGAAAATATTCAAGAGGTAAAATCCTTCTTTATCATTTAATTTTTATTCTTTGCATATCCTCTCCTATCCAACCATTAAAAAATGTATAATTATAGATCCAGTATCATATATACACTATAATTTTATTTAATTAATTTAATATGTGTCATCATATCTCTTCTGATATCTTATTATTTTCAAAATGAATACATCTTCTGTGATGTGTTGTTTCACCACCTTTAGTGAAAATTATTCTATATTTTTTATAACCACCCTCAATAATGTTCATAAAAAATAATTATTGTTAAAAAATATTTTAACTTGTTTATTACACTTTTTTTTACTGTTATGGAAATAATTTATTAACATAATATATTGTAAAATGAAATTATATCATGTTGATTGAAAAATCTGCACAAATACAAAAATATTTACCATTAATGTTTTTTCAAATGAATCATCCTCATACCATAGAAAATGATATATGAGTACATTTAAACTATTTTATATTCTTTAATAACATAGAATTTCTATTTTCTATATTTATACTTATTTTACTAGAATATCCATTATTATAAACATGTTTATCCACCCTGAGAAAAAGAAATAAAATTCTCAAAAATCAATTAAATTGATAACTATAAATCATAAAAATGGTGATAAAATATCATAAATAATTGTTTAAATCAAATAATTGTAAAAGAGTATATTTATTTTATAATAAAATAATCTAATTTTATTATTCATGATATTATGTTCCAGTGCAGAACACATTATGTCATAAGGTAAAGGGAATTCTCAATCCTAACTTCTATTCTTAGGGTTATTCTTCATTTCTGTAATATTTAAATGTGGATATTATATTAGTTATACATAAATATAATTTATTTCATTATTCATTTTATTTTCATAGATACAAATATTTCTAAATACATATTATGAAAATAAAATGTTTTTCCAAACAAAATTAATGACACGGATTTCCCGTGGAATTTTTCTTCTAATAAATGGGATTTTTACAAGTCCCCGAAAATTTACGGTGCCTGATTCTGAGGCTTTGTGTGCCCGAAATCAATTTCCAATGATTTTTTCAGGTACGTTCAGTAAACGTGGTAGCATAATTTTATAACTTTTGAACCTATGTTCAGAAATTAAATCTGAGGGCACCATTGAACTCGCAGCTCTGGTATTCACTTAAGAATACTTTAATCTTGAAGGCAGTTGGTTAAGAATAAAATCTAGTTTTTGGCTTTATTATAAATTAAAATAAATAAAATAATGTATTCCAACAACTTTATTTTATTTGATCCGTATTTGGGTGTGTGATGGTTAATACCTCTAAGGGGATGATGGATGTGTGGGTCAACACACCTTAGCCTCTCATGAGGGGATATGGTGATTGGACCACTTGAGCATAACCTCCCTTGGGAAGATATTTTTGGTGGGGACCACCTGACTTTTAACCCGTGAAACTCCCCTAGCAATTAATGGTGCCACCACTACCCCAATAAATTGAAAAATTCACCTTTTTGAATTTTTTTCCATATCCCCTTACTAATTGTGCCAACTTGTTTGATTTAATTATGGGGATCCTCTTGTCATCCTCTAAATTAAATGTGACACCTCTCGTGAAATTAATTTGGTCGAGATGGGTTAATTAATTTCA
Source organism: Viscum album (assembly GCA_963277665.1). NCBI lineage: Eukaryota > Viridiplantae > Streptophyta > Magnoliopsida > Santalales > Viscaceae > Viscum > Viscum album. Next base: position 474,062,860 of record OY728132.1, read on the forward strand.
CCTTTTTGAATTACATTCCAATAATAAAATAATAGTAAATATATTATTATTATTATTATTGCAATATCTTTTGGTGGAACTGAGGAAGAGGAGAGCTATGGAGAACCACCCTCCCAACGAAGAATGCGAAGAACGGCAGTGACACTTCTTCCTCAGTATTCTAACCCAGACACTCTCTGACTGAGAGAAAATTACCTCCTCATAGTCATAATTGAACTGATGCACGAGCTTGGATTGGGAGTGCGTGATGAACATGGAGAAAAACTAATGACTTTTTCTTCTTCCCGCGACTCCGTCAATGAACGTCGAGCTTTAAATCAAAGGTAGTGGATTTTGTTCAAATGTAATATCATTTTATTTTTCTCTTCATCGGATTGGAAAGGATTCGATGCTTGGTTTAAAAAATTGAAGAACTTCTACCTTCTTCTTGTTTAGACAATTGTTACAACCCAAAACGCAGTGGGTTTGGGCCAAACCAACATGGCCCGACTCATGTGTCGTTCTTGTTATGTTGTTTCTTCTGAAGAACGATGATGTGATGATGTAAATGATGACAAAGGTCATGCTACAAGTGGCCTCTATGAATCACGCCGCCCCTACAGCGCACCGGTACTCCCAGAAGAACACCACCAGTTTAGTGGCTCCGGACTCGCCTACCCGTGCACTGCCAGTGCCTGTGCATGCTACCACGCGGCCTGCCCAGCCCCATCGGTGACCTGCCCGCTGTCCACGCGCACTACCTGCCACCATGTGTGCTGCCCCGTGACCTGCATGGCCCCACTGGTGCCATGCCTGAAACCCCCCATGCACTGCCCGCGCCCCGCCTTACGTGCTGCCTGGTGCCAGGTTCCACCCTACATGGTGACATAGCCGAAACCGCGTCCTACCCAGCGCCCTGTCGTGGCCTGCCTGGCGCCCCGCCTCTTCATGCATGTCGCCCCCGAGCCCTAGCTGGCGCCCCCGCGACATCCCTTCTCCCTCGCAGCCACCCGGCTAAGCCGGATTCACATCCCCTCATGGTGCTTTGGATGAACCAACCCAACCATGCCCTCTGGGCTGATCCATTGCTGGTAGCGCCCTCGCAACGCTCCGACCTGAACTGGCCCTGAGCCCACGACGGGCCCAATGGACCTGGTCAAAATATAGTTGGCTGACCCCCCCTAATGGGTTGTGTCAGACCTCGCTAGTCTGTCCAGGTCGACCCAGACCAGGTCGACCCCGACTAGGTTGGGCCGAGTCAGTCCGACCAGGTCAGACCAGAGTTTGTGGTATAGTTGAGTTATGCTCAAGGTGGATCATACACAGAATCCAACTAGGGCCCCGTGACAAAAAGGATAATAACTAACAGACCGGGTGTGCGATTGAAGCACTGTCTGTTGCGTGCAGACCCCTATGAGGTGGAAGGCCATTGAGATACTTCTTCGTAGAACTTCATGACATTTGGAGTACTTCTCAGTAGTTAGTGGAGTGGATCCTTCCAGTGATGAGGAGACAGAGTGTGGAGACCTAGTAGCTGGCAGACCTGATGACTGCTTGACCGTTTCGACTCGGAGTGATTCGACTAGCCCAGTGGGGAGCACCTAGTAGTTTGTGGTAGACTCGCAGTGGGGGACAACCTGGTAGTTGGCAGCAGACCTGCAGAAATCGACAAGAGAGTACCTCTTTAGGCTATTAGGAGGAATGCCTAGTATTTGGTTGCAGACCCACAGCGGAGGAGTTCCAGGTAGTTTGCAGCAGACCAGCAGTACTCTACATGAAGAGTATCTCAACAATAATCGTTAGTGAGAAGCGCCTTGGTGTAGCAACAGGTCCACTATACTCGACAGAGGAGGAGTTCCCCAATAGTCATGGATACAATAATGAATATCCTGGTTCGAGCTAAGTCAATGACTTTTGTGTTTTACTCATTATTGAGATGGGTTACTAGATAAAATAGGTATATGTACATGTATATACCTAAGTATTGGTTCATTGTTGATTTCATACTTTATGGATTATTCTTGATGGATTTTGTTAGACCTTTGGGGTCTCGGGGTCCCTTCTGAGTATCTTTATATTCACCCCTGCACAAGTTATGTCCGCACCTCGTTGTGTTGATTGTAGATGACAGACATCATTTATTGAGGCAATGAGAGCAGGACTAGAAGGTACCCGGAGATGGACCAATCGGTAAGACGATACACGTAGGAGACGGACATACATGGAGTGCTGAGACGACCATATGTAACTACCCTTCAAGTATGAACCCTGGAGGATGAACCTGTTGCAACCTTAATACCCTTAAGTTGTACTTTCTTTCTTGTTGTACATATACTTTATTGTTGGGCCTATATTTCCACCCCATTTTACTTTCCAGCACTTATTTTTTATACAATTTTTATCGTAGATGTTTTCTTCTAGTTGAGTACTCTAATGTGTTTATTTGCAGTTATAAAGGTAATGACTTCCCAGTTTAGGAATTTATGCCTTCGGTGCTAGTCGCTAGCCCCTGGACTATGGAATGTGGGCTTGGGGTAGTCATGATACGGACCCCGGGGGACGGGTCGTGATAAATTGGTGTTAGAGGAGTTGGTTTTAGCAAAAAAATTAGGAATATGATATGTCGTTTCATGTGAAGAAATGTTGTTAAGAGTAATAAGTGTGGTTTTATGTTCAAGGAGTCATATTTTGGTGTAGGTGGATGACATATCCAAACACCAGGACCCTAACTTCTGATTTCCGACTCGGTGCCTGAAAAAACTAATTGTGTGCATGTTTTCAAAATTTTCTTTATGTCAGTTCACCGGGTATAATCTTTTAACTGTTTCACATCTATTTCTTTCAAGATGCCTCCCCATGGATGACCAGTTAGATCCCCGAGAATTGTACACACTGACAGCTCACCAAGCGATGAGGCCTCGGTGCGGGTCCCTCTTCTAGTGGAGGCACCAGCGGTACTACTCCCTGTTGGGCCATCGATGCCACCAGCCCCAGAAGTAGATGATACACACTGCACGAGCATGTTGCACAATTTCCAGCGCCAGAGGCCACCCAGGTTTAGGGGAGAGATAGCCCCACATACAGCTGGAGATTGGTTGGAGGCTGTGGTGAGAGTCTTCAGGCTAGTAGGCACACCATCAGACATCTTGGTGATCCATGCCTTGAGTCTCTTTCAGGCAGAAGCAGTAAGATGGTGGTGTCTGATACACTAGGTGCATGATGAGGTGACCCTATTATGTACAATCTTCAAGATCCTGTTTTGGGCTCAGTTTTTTCTATCCGCTCTCCAAGAAGTTCGGATACAAGAGATACTTCATCTGTAGTAGGAAAGCATGATAGTATCATAGTTCTCAGCAATGTTCATCGACCTCTCATGTTACACCGTGTATATGGTGTGGGACCCATTATTCAGGGATCATACCTTCAAGAAGGGGCTTAGGCGAAAGATCAGAGCTCCGATGATCTCACTCAGCATCCTGATGCATGCTGGGTGGTAGAGAGAGCCCTCATATTGGAGAGTTTCTTTGTTGAGCAGCCTCTAGCATTGTGACCCACCACTAGACAACATGTAGTGGTGTATCCTATAGCTTGCATTAGATAGATGTCTTAGAGGTCCAAAGGGACTAGACCAATAGGTAGTCAACCGCATGAATCAGGATCAGTTGTGTGGGGAACCTACAGTGGAGATAGAGCCCGACATGCTTGGAGCGGAAAGTGTTACTCATGTGGTGGGCCTGGTCAGATGGATCATGACTGTCCGACCAACCATTCTTATGATCATCATATGGTCTAGGGACCTCCCATGTAGAGGCAGAGGTTTGATCGAGGTGGTCCATAGGGGGGGAGGTGAACGTGGTAGGGGAGCTGGACGTGCAGCTGGCAGTGGATGACGTTTCAAGGTGTTATGACCGCCACCGCCAGGAGGTCCACCCCGACCGCTGGGAGTGGGTGGACAGGGGAGATCTCACCTTCTGGTCACTGAGGTTTACAATCATGGTGCTCTGGAGATGTTTTTATGTATGATCTGTGTCTACTCCACCTTAGCTGCAGTTCATATAGAAACAGGTTCCAGTCACACTTTTTCTACCACATTCCTTGTTCAGAACTCAGAGATTATGAAGGAGACATTACATCGATCCTTATGGATATAGACCTCTACAGGAGCTAATTATATGATTACGTACTAGTGCCGGAAGTGAGAGCTTACTTTAGGAGGTGAGAGCTTTGGCTGAGATCTCCTAGTAGCGGCATCGAGGCCATAAAAAGTCATCTAGGGTATGGAATGGTTATCTACAATCCATTCTCAGATCGATTGTATTCTGCACAAAGATTGGTGTGTCCGTACGGATGAGAACAGGTTCACCTACACCGTGAGAAGGGATCCATTGCAGTGCAAGATGGATGTACTTGGAGGAGGGTGGAGCTGATCAGTCATCATTTGCCTTACCCTACCCTCGGAGTAGTAGATGTGGAGAGTCCGACTTATCCTGTAGTGGTGGATCGATACATAGTTGTTTTCCCTGACGATGTTCCAATACTACCTCCTTGAAAAGAGGTGAACTTCGACATTTACCTATACCCCATGACAGTACCTATATCTACTCCAACATATCCGATGTCCCTCTCTATGCTTCACGAGCTGAGGGTACAGCTAGAGGCCTTTTAGGGAAAGGGATTCATCGGGCACAGTGTTTCTCCCTGGACAGCCTCGATTCAGTTTTCCAAGAAGGATGATGGAATCTTGAGGCTCTATGTCGACTACTGTCACCTGAAATAGGTGATTGGACCAAAAAAATAACCACTCTCAAGGTTTGATGACCTCTTTGATTAGCTGAAGGGAGCATGGTGGTTCTTGAAGATAGGCCTCAGATCTGGCTATCACCATCTGAGGACTATCTTCAAGAACCAACCATGTACAGATGATGGAATTCAGATGTCTGTATGACTAATACGAGTTCATGGTTATGACTTTTGGTGTATCCAATTCTCCACCAGTGTTCCTGAGTCTCATGAATTGGATCATCCAGCTTTACCTCAATCACATTGCTATGGTCTTCATCGATGTCATTCTGATTTACTCAACTACGTAGAAGGATCATGCTTACCATTTTCATGTAGTATTAGACACACTCTTAGAGCAGCAAAATTATGGTAAGCTCTCAAAGTTACTGTTGTGAATTAGAGATATTCACATATTGGGAAATTTCATCTGAGAGGATGGAGTTGCAGTGGATTCGGCGAAGATCGAGGCGGTACATGCTTGGCCACCACCCGGGAGTGTGATGGAGGTACAAAATTTTCTGGGTTTGGTTGGGTACTAATAGAGATTCGTTCCAGACATATCCAAAGTTGTAGCACCACTATCAGCCATAAAAATGAAGGTGGAACCCTTCATGTGGTTGGAGAGATGCCAATAGAGTATTCATGAGATGAGTAAGAGGATGACTAGTGCCCTCCTTCTTGAGGCTTTCAGAGGAATGTGTAGGGTACATATTTTATAGTGACGCATCATGGACCAGACATGGGTGTGTGCTAATGCAGGACCGAGAAATGATTGATTAAGGTTCTCGGTAGCTGGGATAACATGATCAGAACTATTCTACCCATGACCTGGAGTTAGCAGTTGTGGTATTCACCTTGATGTCATGGCACCACTATCTGTGGGGAAAACATTTTACCATGTACTATAATCACAAGAGTCTCAGGTATATCTTCTCTCAGAAGGGCCTGAAACTGAGGCAATGACATTGGCTTGAGTTCCTCAAAGACTATGACTTTGAGATAGTCTATACTCATGGGAATAAGAACAGTGTTGTAGATTCCCTCAGCTGATGGACTGGTATATAGCAACTAGGAGAGGCGATAGAGAAGATGGCCTCCTTAGAGATATCCTTTGTGTATAGAGATGGAGAACCCTATATATAGTTTCTTACAATCACTCATCATCTTCTTCAATGAGTCAGGGAGGTACTACATGGGGACACTGACTGCAAGAGATGATGTGTTCAGATAACCAAAGGGTAGGCACCTAAAGGATTCCTTAAAGGTGGGGATCACATCATCCTCTCAGAGGACATACCGTGGAACTAGTGGAACTTCATGAGAAAGTGTTGAGGGAGTTCCACACATTCCCTCTAGCGGTACATCCAGGAGTGGAGAATATGTACCAGGATCTTCAACGACAACACTGGTGTCCGGGGATGATGAAGGCAGTAGTAGAGTTTGTCTCACGGTTCCTCACGTTCTAGTAAGGTAAGGAATAGCACCAGGTACCAGCAGGCTTGGTCCAGCCCTTAGAGGTCCCCGAGTGGAAGTGGTATGCGATACCCATGGACATCGTGTTGGGTCTTCAATGTACATACATGGGTCATGACTCAATTTGGGTAATCATTGACTGACTCACCATGTCGTCACACATCTTACCGATCAGAGAGTAGGGTTTAATAGAGAGCTTGGGATGCTTCTATGTGCATGTGATTGTGCCTTTACATGGTATACCATCGACACTTGTCGCCGATCTTGACACACAGTTTACGTCTCGGATATGGAAGGGGCTGCTGGAGGCTTTCAGAACATATGTGATCATTTCAATATTAAGGTGATTTTTTACAATCATTTGTGAGTCATTGTTTTGTAATATGAGTGTATACTTTTGATAAATCACAACAATGTTTCTTTAAAAGAAGGTTTTTCTATATATATTATTTCCTCTTTCAATTTCTCATTAGAGGAAACAAGGGGTTATGTGTGTTCATCTACTAAGAACATGTTTCATTGAAATTACAGGTTATGTATTGATGAGTTTGGAATGTGTTATGTCATAGAAAACTTAGCAAGGATTCTGGTGTAGTTGTTTGTCGCATAGAAAGAATAATTTATGTTCATGGGGCTTCAAAAGCCTAACTTCGAGGCTGAAGTTCCTTCAATCATTTGAGCTCCAACCAAAGGTCTAAGAGTGAAACTAGAACGTGGTCAGAGAAAATCTCAGGGTTTTTTAAACCCTTTTACAAATTCATATCTCTATAATGAAATATTAGAATAGTTTAAATATCTTGTTTCGTCGTCTATTTTCATTTGTTCTCGTTCAGTGCACAAAAGTGGAGGGTCTCTTCCCCATGTTATCTCTTAATAAAATTATATTTCCCTTACTTATCTATTTATTTTTTAGAGTACAGTTTCGAAATTTTCTAGACTGATTGAGAACAATGTTTGTGCACAAATTTTAGTGACTATATGCTAGGAATCCATGCAGATAGAATGATCCCCACAGTTAGCTCATAGTTTCCTAAACTGTTAAGACTAACCATGTGGTCGTCACATATTATTAAAATTTGGGAAATTTTTGTGCTGGCCCATGCTAGTAGATTAAGATGGTTGGTTATTATGGGGGGATACCCCTTATTAGTCTCATGTATGTTTTTTTGGAAATTTCTAATGGAATTATACCCCTTATATCAGGGAGTCCATTCGGGCCTCCCCTATTAGTGCCATAATTCTGCATCGGGAAAATTTATGTTTTCTGTTATGGTGGGGAGCCTATTTGTGTATATTTATAATAGTAACTTATATTTGTCCTTTGTATTGTTTGGGTAGTAGGTAGTCTCATTCAGAGCTATCTAACTACCAGCATCTTCTGTAAAAAAGTGTTGTTATTGCATAGCGCCCAACGATTTAGTTAAAGTAAGGTAAGTGTAACGTTGTTTGTTGTTGTTGTTTTTTTGGTAAATTTCATAGTTTTTGTTCAGATAATGTTTTAAGAGTTTTCTTTAGGGATAAGGTCTAATTTTTCTACTCTATTTCAGGAATATAGAGTATATTTTTTATTGCGAGAGTATTCATTCATTAATTGTTTACTAGAGGGGTTTTGGTCTTTTGGGTAGATGCTTGGTAGGCGATTTAGTGTTGGTTTATCAGTGGGTTTTTTTTTTCTTTTTCCCTTTATAAGGCTTTCTAGGGGTGAAATTTTTTTTGGTAGGGAGAATTCCAACAACCAAATTCTCAATTACTTTCTATGTTTCAAATCTTCTTTAGTTATTAAATTTATCTCTTCTTCCTTATGTTCTGGGTTTGAAATTTTGGTGCCTCTTGTTCTATTGATCTATGAACATAATATTTGGGATCATGGATTGATGTTGGCCTCCAATTTTTTAAAAGAGATGATGCGGGTTTGTGGTGTTTTGGAGTTCGTGTTGTGTCATATTAGTCTCACAACTTGTGGGGTATGTTCTTGATGTGGTTTATACCTACAAGTTGGATGAGATGGGGTTAAAAGAGTGATTTATTTTTATAATTTATCCCACATAAATGGAATATATTTTCCTCTTGGTTCCCCCATGTACCCCCATGAAATTGGAAGAATAAAATCATTTTTTGGTAGCTAGAACAAGCCGCATAGTTTGGCTGCATAGTTTACTAAACCTTGCATCCAAAACCTGCAAGGTTGTCCTAACCATTAATTTTGTTTTATAATTATAAATTTTCCATTCCGTAAAAAACTTATATTATCCTCATTCTTCTCCATTTTATTCCCTACCTTCAGGGATAGCCTCCAATCTCTCTCTCACTCCATTAGAAATTAGATTTGAAGGGTGATGTGATGGGGGAAACATCAAAACCATGCAAGTAAGTAATTCTCTATTTTTTCATCTATTTGAATATGGATTATTTCACCCTTTCAGGATATATAATTGTCAAGCTACTACATTTTTTGAAAAGGATTTTTTATTTTTTATTCTTGGTGTAATATTATGGTTTTCGGTGTATTTTTACTTCCATGAGTTGCGGTAGTGGTGCGGTAGAAATTTCACACCATGATTAGAGGGTTTTGACAACTTTGGCAGGTTATTTTATGAGTAGAAATTTATTTATGAGTGAGCATGCCTGCTTTGATTATTTTGGAGGTTCCATATATGTTTTTCATTGAGAAAAAACCATATTTTAGGGAATTTTTTAAGAGGTTAATTATATATTTTCACATCTGTTTCAAATTTTGTGTTTTCCAAGAGAAACTCTTGTAAAACTATTTTGGATTATTTTATAACATATTAAAGTGATTTATTAAATGTTTTTAGGGCTTCCAATTATTATTTTTTATGATATTTCTGTGCTTTTAGGTTTAAATTTATGTTATTGTATAGGTTTTAGATGAATAACCTTGTCATGCATCTAGAATGTGTTATTTGGAAATTTGAAATTGTTTAATGAGTTATAGAATGTGTGGAAAGGATATTTATGTACATTTTTGTTAGTTTATTTTCTTAAAATATTTTTTTGATAATAAAGTGGTCATTTGGGATTTCAAAAATTTTGAGAATGGTCTGTAAATATTCAAGGTGATTTATTATATTTTAATGTTGGTGAGAAACATGTTTGTATATTGTTCCATGTGGTTTGATAATAGAATGAATTTGAAGGTAAATAGGGTATTATGTGCCATGTGTGTGTGGGCTGTTATGTAATGTGTTTCATCCTATAAATGGTTTATTAAAATGTTTAGTGGATATGATGAAATATTAATGGGATATGAAAATATTTGTGTACTATTTGGGTGTGAGTATGATTTCAAAAATTAATTTGATTAAAAAGGATGGGTATGTGACCTTTGTAATAAACATGTGGGAGTTTTTGTGAATGTGTGATGTGGAAGTGTTATTTTCATGTAAAAATTATATTTCATGGCTTGTCGAACATTTTTTAGCATATTAGGGAAACCCATGTATCTCGGTGGGTTGACGTGTACTAGTATGCTATTGATCCCGTGGGATTTGGCCTCTATTTCACAAAAAAATATTGATACTGACAAAAAAAATTAGATAATGATGATGTTGACGACATGGTATCACTTGGTTATATGTATGATCTCTACCATTGGATCATGTGCACGATAACAAATATTGTGTGGTTATGTTCACCGAGATATGAGGTATCTAGTACCCACTATGAGTTAGTTCCTAGGGGTTATTTCCTATTTCTTGTGAACAATAGGTTATTTATGATTAATGTTAGCTTAGGGTATGTTTAGATTGATAATTCTATAGCTTTGGAATTCATTTTAAACATGTTGATTCTTTATAATACCACATGTTCATAGTGTTCTTATTTAATTATGCATCTTTTAGAAATTGTTACTATAATTTCTTGTTTTTAAAACATGAAAACATGTCATCATTGAATGTTTATCACATGGAACATCATAGTGGTGGTTTCCTACTAGGTTTTACCTTACCCCATACTTACTCCTTTGGGATTATGTAGACTTGTTTTTTTTTGTCACAGGTTTGGGTACAACTTTTTTTGTCAATGGTTCATCTTTTTAGTGGTCCTACATGATAAAGTGTAGTTGAGATGTCTTGAGGTCGGTTTCTCTTACCATGAATTGTTTCTTGGGTTTTCTTTTATGGTTTTATTAATTTTTTTTATTCATTGAGAGTTGTTTTCAATTGGTTAATTCAATTAGGATTTTTTTGTAAAATATGGTTTGTTTTGAAAAATCCATATTTTTGAATTGTATTTCATTATTGTATAATGTTTATACACTCATGTAAATCATTCCTAGTTTTTATTTAATGATTCCAGGAACCATTCCAACCCACTGAGATTTGGAATGCCCTTAGGGCCTTGTCATGGACTATTTCAGGAGCTAGTTTTGTTTTCAATCAGATTCTATTCAAGAAACAATCTTTCGTGGATCATTTTTGAGTCTCCTCTGTTGAAAATAGTATAATTATTAGCCTATATGTTATAAGGACTACTGAATCATTGGTGAGATAAATAGGCATTATAGGCAATCCTAGATGGAGAGGTATAGAATGTCATCTAAGAGATGTTCCAATAACAATTTTACATTGAGACTCTGAGAGAGGTAATAAAAATTTATGTGGTTGAACTAGGGAATAATGTCCTTGATTAAATATAATAGTTGTTACATTGACTTGTAGTGATTGTCCCCATAATTGGTAGGAGATGAGGTAGCTTTGGGTTGTCTTTTTCAGGATAGTCATTATTGGGAGTCTTATTAATAGGTTAATAACTATTGATTGATGATTTTTTCTGTGGTTCTGTATAAGGATCCCATTTGTAAGGGGAAATGAAATAATTATTCTAGTGTAGGATAACTATATTTAGGTTGATGACCATGACATACATTTTCTAAGTGTTATATTCATTATTATATAATTTTTTACAATATTAGTGGAACATATACTTTCTTGGGGAGAGGATCATTTAATCAACATAATGTTCATTTTTTCTATGGGAAGTGTTGAAGGATTGGTCACTTTGGTAGCTGATTTCCTTAACCACAGGTGGAGTCTCGATAATGTGGAAATATGGGAAATTTAAAAAGGTATTTTATGAACTCGTCGACACATGACAAGTGACGGAGGACCTTAGAACACCCAGAGCCCTACAAGGGGATATTCTACACTATACCCTCTAGGAATATGGATTTTTACTAGGCATACTTGTTGAAGTTGAAGATATTGTAATTCTGTAAAGAAGAGAATATATATGCAATCTTGTGTATCATTTGAGACTCAGACTAGATATTAAAAAATATGGACTTGATTTTTTAAAGGACACCATCCTTTTTATATTAATAGTGATGTTATGATATCAATAGCCATGGGTGGAATTAGTTAACTCCTACACCTCCAAGTGCATTCATTTGATACATGAGGATGCAATTCTTTTATATCTGCTATATTTGAAGATTGTGTGGGTATAATGTTGGATATTTTATATAGGGATATGATTCTGAAAAACTCATTGTGTGTACTATCAAAGGTAATATATCTATTAAAGGGTTGTTCCCTCATCTTTGGTGAGTATTACTTTTATTGGTATCTATCTGAATTTGAGATGTAAGCATTTGACTTGAATTTAATTATGGACTGGATGTTGTTGTACCATGAACCCATTTTTTATCATGGTAGAGTAACCATCACATCTCATGAGGTTAAAATAAATGTTTATATTGGAGAATGATATATTTTGTAATGTCAAGCATGGAAAATTCATTATAAAATAGAGGCGTTCACCACCAAGGTTGTGATACTTTTTTCAACGATTGGTGCTCTAAAGCATATTTTCATTCCATCCATAGTGAATTAGTTTCATTATTTTTTATTATATTTTTAGGGATGACACATGATAGTTATATTGATTTTATAATTGAAATAATGTATAGAGTTGAATAATATTACATTCCACTATACATAATGGAACATGTTGAGCAAGAAGAGGTTAGACTCTACTAGATTAATTTATTAATAAGGGATTTATACATATGTGTACATCACCATAGAGATCTCTAGGTTTATCCAATGAAATCTGATATATGTTTCACTTGATTGTCTATTATTTGAAGAAAAAATAGGATGAAATTTATGAACCTATATCATATTTAGTGTATTGAGGATATTTTTTACCATCTAATGGGTTCTTGTGTGCTCTTTGAGATCAATTTTTGGTTATTGTATCATCATCTAAGAGTGAAAATTTATGATATAACACAATCTACATTTAGCATAATGTAGGGAATGTATGAGTTCGTTCTAATTCCATTTGGATTGTTAGACACACATTAAATTTTAAGGGCCATAATGAACACAATAATGCACCCATAATTGGATCATTTATTGTTGTTCTTGTTATGGAAATATTTCAATATTCCCTGAATCATGATGACCATTTGAAACATCAAGAAATAATTTTGTGTACACTATGAGAACATTAGTAATACACAATGAAATATAGTTGTTTTTTATAGATCAATAGAGTTCATTTCACGTAGAGGAAAATATCATTTTATGCTGTTTTGGTGGACCTAGAAAGATTTTATAAATTTTTTATTTAGATAAACCAATAAATGTTTTGGATATATGAAATATTCTAGATTTGGAGGGAAGTTAGCTTGGGTACCCAAATGTATTTTATCTTTTGTAAGAACAATAGTTTCTCTCGACCAGAATCGGAATCTTGTATCAATTTTTTAATGCATGTGAGAATTCCATCCATTAGTTTAATAAGATTTTGAATAATGATATAATTTTGATCCATGATGATCCCATGTAATATTATAAAATATTTTGTGATGCAAATGCTATTGGACTTAGAGTAGTGTTGATGTAGAGTTATTGAGTCATGGAGTGTGTATCATGATAGTTGTGGCTACATAAATATAATTAAACTATGCATGATCATTATTTGGAAGCATTGGTTTATTCCATAATGTGATAAAATCACCACCTTATTTGAGATGTATTTATTTTGTAAAAAATCAAAAAATACTTTAGAACTTATTTTTAAAATGGGATTTAAATCACCAATAGTGAAAATGGGTCGAGTATATTCAATCATTTGATTTTGAGATTCAAAGTATTCTAATGAGATGATATAGTGTATATGAAAAATTATTCCAAAATAACTGGACTCCTATAGTTCAAAAATATATTTATGAGTGGAATATGATGTGTTAAATGGTTGAGATGCACCTAGATGTTTAATATGTGATGAAATAGATGAATTTTTCATCATTATCCATCGATAATATTCTGTTGGAATATATCAAGAAAATATAATATATGTATATGGAATGAATTGTGTGTATTGATTATTTTTATGGTGGGGATCCATCTCTCTATTTGATTATATTTTAGGATTAGATCATCCATGTTTTGGCTCATGTGGATATCACATCCTTTTTTGCAGTAAGAGGTCATGCATGTATTTCAAACAACATTGTGGGCGATGCACCATTGTTTTTCAAGGAATTATAGTGATATTTGAACATAGTATTAGTTGATGAGACTGAAAATAAAATTATATTGTTTTTTGACATGATGGAATAACTTTCACATGTGAAGGTCGAGCATCAGTGTCCTATTGGGATTAAATATTCATTTCACATTCAATAGTAGAAATAATATAATTTCAATGTATATATTTTGGTGTGTATAATGAGGACTCGTTGAAAGAATGACATGAAATTGTTGTAGTTGAAAAGATGAAAAAAGTATCATATTTCATGATAATATGGGACACATTCATTGTTGAACAACTGGGGGATTATATTTTCATCAGATAGTGTGTTTTCATTGGCTTCCATTGAGAATATTATCTGATTAATATAAATATTTTACAATAATATTCTATAAAGGTGTTAATCAGGGTCACATTATTTATGATTTTCTTAGTAAATCAATATTCCAATAGATAGATGGGAAATTACAAGGAAATATTCTGGACTTTTAATACATTTTATGGAAAAGAGTCACAGTACTTAAGGGATGATTGGAGAGAGACTTTGTTTTAGATTACTTCAACTATAGAAATAGTTATCATATGATTATTTAGATGGATACAAACAAGGTAATCTATGGTAATATATGAAAATAAAATTTATGATGGATGTGGTGAGTGAGTAAGTGTTGTTGGGACCGAGTCTAATGAAAATGATGTTCTAATAGGTTTAGTTGATTTAAAAACATATTGTACAATAAATTTTATGTATATGAATGCTTGTGATTTATGTTTTCAACCTCTTGAGAAATATGGGCCATTTGAAATATTATTGTGTATCATAATTACAACATATCAATTTTCTATTATAAAAAGGCATAGTATTATACACAATGACATCCACATGTCATAGCTTCTGCAGTATCACCCTAGCCCTTCTAATGTGATTGATGATGATGATGTTGAGCTTGAGGATAATATATACTTTGATGATCACCTGATTCATGTTATTGATCCAAATGAGAATGTTTTATGTGAAACTACCATTCTATTTTTCTAATTAATTAGGTAGCATAGTAATTTTAAAGAGGAAAATGGGAAATGAAAGTAGATATGTGGTGATAGTGGCTGGACCATATCACCATTGAAGCTATATAGTTCATGTGTGTGTATCTCTAGGATGTGTTAAAATTATGCTGGGATATTATAAGATCCTGAACAAACTCGATACCCTTATATACTCAATATCAGGAACCATTTACTATATATTTAAAACACTTGTGTATTTATTATGTATTAAGTGAATTCGGTTGTGTTTTAGAAGTTTTATAGGGGTGTTTTGATGTTTCACAGTTGGAACACTTTTTTCCCAAACCCTATAGCCTCCCCAAAAAACAGTGCACCCTAGAATTGTGGGGGTTTTCTCATTTGGATATTTTTTTATCAAAATTATAACCTACATTTGAAAAATTCTGAACCCTAAATAGTAGGGGAACACAACTAGGGTATAAGGTTTTTTAACCATTTGGTTGGTGCTGGAAACCATCTATATACTATTTTAATCACCTAATTATTTTTTATAAATTCCTCGGCCATTACTATTTTTCCTTAATCACCCCCAGTTGACCTAAATTATAATAATTTTATTTTACAGGCTCATTAAGGGATTCATAGCTTCATCAATCATTATCTCTTTAAAATTAAATATTGGTTATATGAAATGTAGACATATATTTTATGTGATCTCTTCTATAATTTAGGTTCTATCTATCTCATCATTATCTTCCTCAGGGAGGGATGAATCCCCCCATTTTTGAAGTTATAGATATAGTTTTTAATTAGTCTATTTCAATAAATTATCAACCATGGTTTAGTTACAAGTTCATATTCACTATTTTTTCTGACATTATACCTTGGATCAATGGACAAGGATTAGAGGGAATTAAAAAACAAACCAAAGGTAGGAGAAACACATGATAATTAACATAGACATCAATATGGTCTTACGTTGATTTTGTATCATTATGTATCTACATTGTGGAATTATGTTTAAAACTAAAATACTGAAATGAATCCCCACAAAAGTTTGAGACACTTTACAGACCCCGTTGTATTTCTTGTAGATTTTGATACCATGATTAAAGGTTACCCAAGGGGGTAAACGATTTAATTAGAATAAATATTATAGAAATAAAATTAAGGAATTAGTTGTATTATATAGTTATTCAACTGTGAATGTGATTAGCATGTTAACCTATTATAAATAATTATTTGGATTAACATGTATGTGTTAGTGAGATGTGAGATGATTGATGGTTATTGTGATAGATGATTAATGAATACTTTTTCATGTTTATAAATGGTTATAATTATGATAATGGATATTTTTAAAATTAAATGGAATGTTTTTTTATATTTTATAAATGTTCATTCATGTTGAGAATAGAGGTATAAGCATAATGCAATGGAAATGTCTTTGGAATGATCCTCCATGTACCCGTGAATTTTTTTCTATATTGGTTCTGTATGTGCAATTTATTCTGTTTCTAGAAAATCTTCCATGTATCCATGAATTTTATTATAGATTTATGATCTATGTACATATTAAAATGATGTTTTAATAACACTCTAAAGATCTCTGATATTTTACCTATATTGTTTCTCCAAGGTACTAAACTAAATTTCAGAATAATGACAATAAAATTCCTTGTGAATTAATTTTTTGATCAAAAGGGAACAATTACAACATAGGAACATGATGAATAGGGTATTAATTACATGGGTTTCACTGAGAACCCCATGTATTATATGGTTAATTAAATATTATTTTACAAAATTGAAAACTCTTCAATTTTACCTTTATTATTTATTATTCTGTATGTTACATTATACAATGTTGTAGACTATATTTTTGTTTAGACACTACTAATGGTGGCCTTTTGAGTGTAATAGTACAGTACATAGGCCACCGACTGTTACTAATGTTTAATTCATGTTTTTAGAGTAGGATAATGGAAAGGGACATATGTTAGATAGATTAGTTATGATTCTGTGTGGAGAAGGAACCGATAGACCATTAATGATGTCAAACCCAATTTCGGTGTTTCATGGGTGTTTTTAGTTTGGGTTTTTAGTCAACACATGGAAATTACATTGCATGACATAATTTTTGAGGTTCACATACCATATTTGGGTAATATAATTTGTTATGAATTGTTATTTTTTTTATTTTTTTTATTCATTAATACTATCTTCACTATAAAAATATATAATTATGATTTTTTTAATTTGATAAATTTTTTATACTCTCTCCATGTTTCAGACATGACCCACACTACATGTTGAATGCCTCTAGTCTATGTGTAGATGTGCATGAGATCATGTTGTGAACCGACATGGGAAACTGCCATGGGGCACCATGTTCAGGATGAAACATTAAAATTTTATTATTTGTAAATAAACTTAACCAAAAAAATCTACATTTTTTTGGAAATTTAGTTTTTTTATTAATACACATATTGTGAAAAAATATTTCTTAGAAAAAGTGTGATACTTGGGAATAATATTTATTTATTTGAAATATTTTTTTGATATTTCAAATTCACAATTGATGTTCAGTTTATTTTTAATTAAATATGATGTATTATTCTTTCATGTAAATGTTAATTCAAATCACACATTGAAAACTCATTATTTGATGAATACGCTGATTTTTTTCAAACTGACATTTTTATTTTTGTATAAAATTATTTGAAACATATTTTTATAATAAATATAAATAAAAATTTTACACCATATAAAAATATTTGAAAAGAAAAATGGTTTTAAAATATTATAGATAATTTTTATATAATAAAAAAATCAAAAAATGAATGTTTTCTGAAAACCACTTTTCTCAAATAAAAACAATCATTTTGACAGAAAAAATGAAAATTCTAAACAACCTAATTTTCATATGATTATTCAATAAATAAAATTAAGTTTAAAAATTGAAATTTCTATATATTTAATTTCATATTTTGAAAAAAATTATAAAATATAATGAAAAAATATTATTATTTGAAAATGACTTATTAAAAAAATAATTTATTTTATAAACACAACATATAATTTAATAATAAAGGATGTGTAAACCAATTAATAATTTTAAAACAAATTTATGATCATTAATTTTAAATTCCATGAAATAGAAAACTGTATCTCGTAAACCGATATTTTTTAGAAAAATAAATTTCTAAATAAAATTTTATCTTATTTGTTATTTATTATAAAATAGTTGAATTTTGATTATATTAAATTTAAAAACAATTTTAATTATATATATATTTAATAAATTAGTTACTCATATTCGTCCACACTATTTCAATGGAATTTTTTTTATGTCTATTCTTAAATATTTATATTTTAACTGAATATATCATAGTACATATGATGTTTGAGGTTATGAGTAGGGAAATCTAAAAAACCCTTTTTATTATTTAAATGGAATCATATATTCACTTTTTGGGGGTTTTACACTATTATATAATGGAATTAAAATCCATTAGGTAACCATACATTCTATAAATAATTCAAAAATATAAAATCTCAAGCCTAAACACATAATACTCAAAGGATATAAATATGCAATAACTATATAGACTTAAAAGTGATGGTTGGTTTGGCATTATCTACATAATAACCATTCTCTAAACACTCCTTGTATAGTATTCAATTTCATCAAATCATAGTTTATATTGTGCATCCTCAACTACCTCGAATTCTACAAAAATTCCCAAAAAAAAATTTCAAACACATACCATATCATAAAACATCATTCATCGGCCTTATATAACCTTTTAAATCCCCAAAAACACTCAAATATTTATTTATCAAAATTATAATATTTTTTCCACTTCCAGCATTGTTAAAACCAATATACCATTAAAAATTAACTATAGAAAAATAAACATCCATTCAATCATTATTGTGTATTCACATAGACATTCATTGACTAAAATTACTATACCAAAATGTTTTAATATTATGAAATTCAAAAATATATCATTTTGAAAATAAAAATTATATTCAAAATTATTTAATACTAATGTATCGTTGATAATATCTCAAAATTTATCTATAGTTGTATATACTTTATCATTAGTACTAATTTCTGTATTTTAACCTTATATAGTATGGTTTTTGGGATTCATACCCAATCTATAAAATAATAGTTAGAAATAGAGTATCATTTGAAATTTACCTTTTTGATATCATTGGATCCTCAATAAAGAATGATAAAATACATATTTATTTAGTGAATGATAGATATTGATTACCATGGGTCATCTTCTTTATGAATTTGATATAAATAATTTGTGTGGATAATTGAGGGAAATATATATTCTATAATAGTTATAGTTTGATTATTATCTGTTATATTATATATAAAAAGTACAAGACACTCATACTGGATTGATGATTTATTCACTAAATTCTAATTGGTATTATTCATATTTTTATGACAAGGGGTGATTATTTTTTCTTCCATTGATTCTAAATGTGCATTGTTTCCCCCATCATTTAAATGATTTTAATCAAGAGTATAATAATACATTTCATGTATGTTTCTTTAAAAATATATAAACAATTATGAAAATTATAAAAATCATACCCATATATATTCAAAGAAATTATTATTAATAATGATGTCTCATATGATGGTCCCAAGCACATAATATTTCAGATATTGTCTTCGGGAATGAATCATTTCACCAGGTGGCCTATAAGATCCAAGCATTTTTTATGATGTATAGATCCAGAAATAAATTATCTTAAACCATTAAATTATCATTATTAATGTTACTATGAATTTAATGAATGTTTCATAATAATACAAGAATTTTTTGAGAATAGAGGAGTTATTTTTGATAAAATAGAATTTGTTGACTGATTGGAACACTTTTAATAGAAATAATAGAGGACAATCATACTAACAATATAAATGAGAATAATTGTTTTAAAATACATGATATGTGGGTTTCATGGACAAGTTAAATTTTTTCTTTTGATTGAGAAGGTGGTACACATATTGTGTAGAGTTTTGAGTTTTTGGAATTTTGACAACTGAGTTTAAATTTAAATTTCTATTATCGAGTGATCAGGTAGAGTAAAATGGTCACTTTATAATAGAAGATGGTATGAGATAATTTTTTTATCCATTACTTTGGTGCCATAATAACGTTCCAACACATGGATAAATTGTTGTTTATCTTCGGAGAATATGTATTTTTGAATGAATATGTAATATTTAATAAATTAAATATTAAATTAGTCAGATCATATCAGGTGCATGTACTTCTAAAATGGAGCATCAAATTGAGATTCTGAATATATGGCCGAGTCTTTAATGGGGATATTTCCTAGTAGAATTATTAACTCATGTCGGGATACAGGACCCCTGATGGGGTTTAACTGGGTGGTAAAATAATTAATTATTTAAAATAAAATAATAGTCCCCCGCCCAATTGTTGGTTAACATGAATTGAACGGAAGGGGGAGTGGATTCTCTCATGTGTGAAAAACCCAGACCAAGGAGAGGAGGAAGGGATATTCCACTTCATTTCATCCTATGCATAGATCAGGACCTGTGAAGCAGCATTTATACGGGGATTTGAACCGAAATCATTGATGTTTACACAAAGATCTAGGCAATTTTTTATTTACATTCCACATGTATTCATAAATTAGTTTTTTAAAAGTTTTAATTCCTAATTATGACTGTTATAGACCCCTGATGGGATGATCTGTGTGGTTCAGTGTGAGCGTGGATGATCTAAGCTGTTTTTTGGGAAATCCCATAAGATTTTCTCATCAACACTACATGTAAACCCATCACACACAACGTGTGTACTTTATCTTCAGGAATAAGGAATTTTCTTAAGTACACTCTATGTTCTATGAGTACACTCTGGGTGGTTACAGTGGTACATGGTTTTGTGTCCGTCCATGTGAAAAAAGAGCATAGAATTGTGGTTTTTAAATAGTACACGCAGTGTACATTGAATATAATCCATGTACACTAAAATAGGAACACTATAGGATATTAATTATAACAACCCAAATATTGTTTTTAGGTATGAATATTGATTTCTATTTGTTTTGAAATAGATTAATTTCTTGAAACTTTTAATAGTACACGCCGTTTAATCGGTTGTTGTGGGTGACCGTATTCTGACTGGGTGACAGCCAACTACATTGATTTGTGTTGTGTCCCAGAGACCGGCTAACATGAATGATGGAAAAAGAAAGTACATATCGTGTACATTTAAATAACACTTCATGTACTTTGTTTTTTCATTAAATAGACAAGGTTGTGTCTAATGAAAAAAAGTCATTCATCTCGACTTATCTCGTCTAGGAGAATTTGTACGACCACTGATCAACTCAGAGCCCCCAACTCACTATTTTTTCTCTAAATCGACAGTCGTCTATTGCATTGGAATCGCCATGGTGAGTTATTCCTTCTTCCAGAACATCATCTCATAATTTCTCTTGTATCATGAGTTATCCTCAGTTGAACTTTTTTATCATTTTTTTTTATTTGTGGTGTTCTATTTCGATTCGAGGCCTGAGGATCACATATATAGATCAAATGAAACTATGGTAGGCTGTTTTTTCATTTTTGTCGATAGTCATTGATATTTATGTGCAAAAATTCCCAATACCCATGAACAGGGTATTGCGTTTTTAGGGTTTATAGCCATGTCGTTGCCTTCTATGCCTTGTTTAATAGGATAAATGTTAATTGTTTGAGAATTGAGTTATCATTTCCATTCTATGGATATTTTCCCATGTTTTCTTGTTTTTGACCGTTTGTTCTATCATTGCCTATTCAGATTTGTCTTTGCTTTTCATGGCTTGTTTTGTAAGGGTGGAGTGATTATTATCTAACATGCTATGATATGATATAGTTTTTTTATCCATGTAGTTATAGAGGTTTAATTTGATTAGAGATAATTATTTGTGCCTGATTTCTTTACATGGGGATGTGGGAACCTGGTGTAGTGAGACCATTGGGGAAATTTATATTGAGGGATTTCCTAGAGTGTCTGTTATAATTATCATGATGTGAGACCATTGGGGGATTGACGTTTATTGCTCCCTCAGAGTGTCAATAATTACGTTATGAGGCCACATGAGGAATTGAAATTGATTGCTTCCTTAGATTTTCTCTAGGTTACTGTTAAAAGACTATAGGTGGAATTGACAGTGAGTGATTCCTGAAAAAGCCTATGTTCAGACATAATTATAGGGGTAATTGATGGTGAGTGCTTCATCAGAGAGTCTTTGTTATATGTTCTCTTGTATTATAAACCATATTGTTTGGGCTGTGAAAACTACCCAGAGGGTTTCTTGCATTTGTTATAAGTTTATTAAATACATAAACGTAAATGTTTGTGAATGTAACTGTAAGACTATTTAATTTTTTGTACTTATGTGTTCAATGCTTCTTTTTCTTATTTCCTACCATATATATTCACCAACTTTTAGAAAAAGATATTTGGGTGGTTGCCTATTAGAATTTTTCTCACACCCTGTTTGGGTCATTCTTTTCGGCCCAAACATATTATATTGCAAAAGGTATAGATAAAGTAAAATTCCCATATACATTAGGTACTTGATTGTTGTGGATATGGGGATAAAGGGACAAAGCTTATTCTTGTAATGATGTGGAGCTATTTACTTTATTTTATTTTGTACTTTGGTTTAGTACTATATTCTAGCATTTTGATTTTTTTGGCTTCTTTCCTAGACATATGTATCATGCATCATATATATATATTTGATTGAGTGTTTGTGTATGTGATACAGTTGTTTATTACATCTGATGATTACTTATTTCTGTTTTACTGAGTCTTATATTGATCTATGTTTTGCATCTGATGTGTTACCCATCCAATGAGAGCATAGTTTCCCCACTATCACACCCAAGACACTTGCTGCTAGTAGGAACCTATGGAATTCGGGGAAATGGAATTGATGCCATGTGACCAACTGGGTACGGGGCACATCTGGGTGGCTCCTAGAACTGGGACATTAAAAAGTGGTTTCAGTGGGATTATTTTCTTCTTGTCATACAATTTAGTGCATATATCCAGGGATAGGAAGTCAAATGGTAATTGGTAATAATTTGTTACCGGGAATACCTAAATCATGTTCAGAGAAAATCCAACTTACCTCGTATAATTATATTGTTCTAGTTTTCCATCTTTACAGTTGACTTGGTTTCCTTGTTGGGTGATTCAAAAAAAAATTTATGTTATTATTGATAAAATTGAGGTTCAGTTTCCGTTGCAACATGATGTGATGAGGTTATGACATCTCTTGCATCATATAGGCAATTGTTAGAGATCACATGTCATGCATTAATTCCATGCCATTTATGGGAAATTAGCAGTTGCATATTGTTTTGATATAGGTTGTTTTAAATATTCATACTGTTGTGATAGATTCCTTGGTAACAGTATATACTTTTTGATAGGGTACTGTTTGTATACAATTTTTCATGAATGAACACCAATCTTTGGTTCTTGATGATTTATATGCCCTCATTAATTGGAATTTGGTGGATAATTTCCTTGTATTCCTTTAATGTAACATGTATAATATTCCAATCATTAATTCACAGGGAGAATGGGCCCACAATAATTGTAATTGGGCAATTCAATGTTAATTTTAGTGTTTTCCAGGGTTATAGAGTAGTTTCCGAGGCTTACTATCTGAAAAAACTAGAATTCACGATATGTAATGATAAATAAATTCCATGTGTATTTCTATTTTGGAAGGAAATGATGTTATTATTTACTCACTGTGTACTCTATGTACACACCATGTATTCACTAATTATTTCACTGGTTGTGTGGGAAGAGACAAGTGGTTGGGAAATCATTTCGGAAACACGCAGTGTACCGGTTGTACATGCCTAGTTGTGTAGAACATGTGTCCACCTGTGTGACCAATGAAACATATGGATAAAACATAGGTTATACACACTATGTCAATATTTAACACACCATGTATTGTAATGCTTGAATCCAGTCGTGTAAAAAACAACACAGGTCAGTGGAGTCTTTTCTAGTACATGCCGTGTTTATCAAGAACAACCCATAAAAGGTTATCCATTTAACTGTCTGTGTGACAAGCATCGTAGGTCAATGATTTTCTTCTAGTACATGTTGTGTCTGGCATAAAAACTTCCTATAATGTTATTCCTACATCCACCCATGTAACATACAACCCGGGTAGTTTAACCCTATGTAGTACACACTGTGTCCATATGAAACACACCGTGTAGAGTGAGCCATGTAACTGGTTGTCTGTCTAACATCATGGGTCGGTGTAGTTCGTCTAGTACACTTCGTGTATGGAACTAACACGTCAGGTAGCCTTGTTCAAGGAGAACCATGTGGCTTTGTCGTATAAGGTATCGCTGACAGGGGAAGAAGATTTTAGTACATGGTATGTTTTAGGACAACACGCCATTTGAATGGGGTGTTACATGA
The DNA here is from genome assembly GCA_963277665.1 of Viscum album. Taxonomy (NCBI): domain Eukaryota; kingdom Viridiplantae; phylum Streptophyta; class Magnoliopsida; order Santalales; family Viscaceae; genus Viscum; species Viscum album. The sequence goes on from OY728132.1 coordinate 474,087,123, forward strand.
CAGGTTTTGGAAGAAGTACACACACATGTGAAGGATTAAGGGAATACACTATGTAGAAATTATACAAGACGTGTATCTGTGTTATAAAAAATAGGAATGATTTCATACTTTTGTTCATTTTATACACTTATATTTTTTAGTCCTCGATAATCTTGATCTAAAGCGTGTGCTTGACCTTTTAGAGTCATGCCCCCTAAGACATCATCCGGTTACCCGCCAGTTGCGGAGTAGTGATTAGACACTAGACATGGATGATTAGGGACTACCAGTAGATCCTCCTATAGTTCCAGTCATGGAACCAGCCATCATTCGCGACACAGTTGCTGATGAAATGTTATGAGAGGGATTTATAAGGTTTATTCAGACCTTATGACGAGTAACTCATCTTTCCCCATCTATTGTAGAGTCGACATGAGTTTTCTAGTAGAACCATCCTCACAAAATCATAGGGTAAGGAGGACCTCAGGCTGCAGAAAGATGGTTAGAAGCCATGCATTCTATTTTTGAGCAACAAGAGAAACCTCCAGAGAGGAGGGTGAAGATTGCTACTTATATGATATGGGACTCTGCCCTGAGATGGTTGGATGTGATCACACGGGTAGGAGAACCACAGGTTATGGTGTGAGATGATTTTTAGTATACCGTCTATGACTACTTGTTCCTGGATACATTGAGGACCGATCAATCCCAATAGTTAATGTGTCTAGAGTCCGATACTCTTTTTGTTATGGAGTATTCCTCTCAATTCACATAGATACATCACTTCACACCCTTTTTATGAGGATATGAGTTATTCATATCAATGATGTTTAGGATGGACATAGAAAAGACATTTGGGCTTAGGTGTATTTTTTTCTAATTGACATTTATCACTTCTATAATCAACCAGGTGGTAATCATGGAGCGCAACCTGTGGGATTCTAGATATGTGGGCCAGTGCAGTTCAACATCCAGAGATTTTATTTCACTGGATGATAGTAGGAAGCGTTGCAGGGACTCTACACGTTGAGATCTGTGTAGGATGGATGCACTTTCTGGGAGTAAGGTGGTATGCTACCAGCACAGGATGGTCTAGTATATGAGGAAACATTGCCCGAGAGACCTAGTGGAGTAAAAATATTGTTATATAATGGGTCTTCTTAAGAGCTTCTGTCAATTTTCTCACCGAAAATGGGTGACATGAGTTCTTCTATGACTCCACGTTCAGGTGCAACAACACTAGTGTCTCATTAGTTAGGTAAATGGATTTCATTCGTCCATTTTTGGAAAATGTGGAGGTTGTGGTCATAGTATCTAGTCACCAGGATTTCAGCGACAACAGTGTGGATCAGCTCAGGGTGGTCAGTAAGGGTAACAAGTCTACATTACAGGTTATACTTTTTCAATGGATTAGACCTAGCTTGAGAATGATCACAGACCCTCTACAGTTCATGGTACAATTCTAGGTTCCTCATTATTTGATTTTTTTCTTTTACATAAAGGGGCATTAAATAGCTTTATATCTATTTATGTTGTGGTGTGTCTTGAGCTGTGTATATTTTTTTCTGTTGATATGATGATGATAGATACTCAGTTGGGGATAAGAATGACTAGTATATGTTAGTACAAGGATTTCCCTCTCGAGGTTGGTGTGTGTCACTTCATAAGGGACCTTTATGTCATAGAGATGATGGTCTATGTCATTGTTATTGTATTGGACTGTTTAGTTCCTTTCTAGGAATTTGTTGATGAATATCTCCATAGGGTGAGTTTCACATCACCTAAAGGTATATTTTTTCTTCATAATTGTGAATGGGATGTCCCGGAGGGAAGAGCAGGACCCGATCATTATGGGTTGGGAGAAGTTACACTCTAGATTTCTAGTCTATATTTGGATGACCAAGGGACATCAAAGATAGATTTTCCTCTAGTGGTGGATCATTTTTGGGATTTATTTTTAAGGGATTTTCCAGATTTCTTATAAAGTGCAATGTAGAATTTATTATTGAGCTTGTTCTAGGAGCGGCACTGGTGTCCATTCCGCATTATAGGATGGAAAAACCAGAGTTACAAGATATCATGAAACAATTGGAGGAGTTGAATGAATGGATTTAATCCAACCTAGTACTTCTTATTGAAGTTCTCTTGTCTTGTTTGCGAAGAAGGCAGAGGATACACTAAGACATTGTGAGAATTATCAAATGCTAAACTAGTTGAAGTTCAAAAACTGATATCCCTTACAAAGGATTTATGATCTCTTTGATCAGCTTCATGGAGCTCAGGTGTTCTCGAAGATTTTCTTGAGGTCCGAATTTCATTAGTTTCATGTTAGCTCATATGGTGTACATCTTTTAGCATTATAGATCAGGTAAGGTATATACAAGTATGTAGTTATTCCGTACAGTCTCACGATCATGTCTGCAGTTTTTAGGGAACTGATGAACCGATATTCCCTTCCATACCTGGATTCTTTCATGGTAATCTCCATGGAAAATAACTGGGTGTACTCTAACACATGACACAACCATGATACCCAACTTGATAATGTTTTTAGTACACTAAAATATCATCAGTTACATGTTATGCTCTCATAAATTCACTTTTGGATGGACCATATTCACTTTTTTAGTCATGTTATATTAGATACAGGAGTATAAGTAGACCTATAGAAAGTGAGAGTAGTAATATTTTGGGAGCATCCAAATAATGACTTTGCGGTGTGAAAGACACTAGGGATGGATGGTTACTAGAGACGTTTCATACATGGCTTTTCATGCTTAGTTGCACCACTGATATGTCAGACCATGAAGGGTGAAAAGTTCTTGTGGTCAGATTCTTCTGATTCATCCTTTCAAGAGCTGAAATTGAGGTTGATATCAGCACATATAATAGTATTTCTAGAGACGGGAAATGGCTATTCTGTTTACGGTGATGCATCAGGTACTGGTAATGATGATGTGCTTATGCAGGGGGAGGATTCATTGCGTTCGTGTCACAGATGTTGAGACCACATGAGGAGAACTAACATATGCATAATCTCAACTTGGATATTGTTTTACATTATTTATCCTATTGTAGACATTATCTTCTTGTAGATAATTATGGGTTTTCACCAACCACAAAAGACTCATGTATATTGTCACTCTACCCGATTAGAGTTTGAGACAACAATGGTGGGTTGAGTACCTTCAGTCCTTTGAATTTGAGCTTGCAAACAGGTATAGGAAAGGAAGTTCAATAGTTGACTTATTGAGAAGGAGGACTCATATACAGATAGTTTAAGAGGCCAGAAGTGAGTGGTAGCTTATAGCTCTACTCTTTGAGATTCATTTGGAAGTGCAAGACAGGCAGGGGAAGAATTTTTTTTGTGTAGCTATTACCTCTACATAACATGATCGAGTGAAAATGGGGTAGCTATTAGATTATGAAGGCATAGTATTATAGGAGAGATTTTCAGAAAAGGACCCAATTCGTGGGTGGATAGTATGAAAGGATGAGATTTTTCATTTTCATGGGCTTGTATGGGTGTCAGCAGAAATACTCGAGGAGATGATGTAGGACATTCATTCGTCAGTTTGGGAAATTCTACCCGGTGTCACCAAAATGTATCATGATCTACACAATCAATATTAGAGGCCATGTATGAAGAGATATGTTACTGGTTTTTTTGTGAGGTTTTCCACCAGTTAGCAAGTGAAGGTAGAGCATCAGTGACCAGTATGGCTTTTTCAGAAGTTACCCATTTTTAGGGGATGTGGAATGATTTCATGATGGACATAATGATAGGTTTTACAAGGTCTCCACAATTGAATGATGTCATTTGGGTTGTCTTTGACAGACTTCAGAATGTTTCTCACATCATGACAATCAAGGATAACATTAGTGTTGATTAGATGAGAGGGTTTTACATCCTGGATATTGTACGTTTACATGGAGTTTCGCTTTCCATTATTTCAGATAGGTACACATATTTTACTTCTTGGGTATTGAAGGAACATCATAGGGAAATGGGTAAAGATGTACTTTTGAGTACAACTTACCATCCAAAGACAGATGGCATGTCCAAGCATACGATTCTGGTATTTTGAGGACAAGCTACGAGTATACATGTAGGATGATGGTGGTTCATGGGAGAAGAACATACCACTTTTGGAGTTTGCATACAATAATACTATTCATGCAACTATTCAGATGGAACCTTATGAGGCATTGTACGGTAGTCCATGTTGATCACCCTTATGCTGGATAGAGGCAGGAGTGGAAACTATGTTGGGATCTCGTCTTGTCAATGAGACCTTAGAGTAGATAATGTTGATTCAGAAATGGATGGCTATGACACAGTCACGATAGAACTCTAATGATAATCAGCATAGATGACCTCAAGAGTTCGAGGTCAGAGATTAGGTTTTTCTACATGTCACACCAATTTTGGGACATAGGAGGACTATGAGATAGTTTAAGCTTTCACTGAGGTATGTTTGGCCATTTGAACAGTTGGATAGGTTTGGTCCTGTTTCATATCAGTTGTAGTTACCTCAGAGGTACCATGCTATGCATGATTTCATCCACATTTCTCATCTCCAACATTTCATCTCAAACTTGTATCATGTTTTCCAACCCAAGGAGTTTGACTTAGCAGTGGAATCCTCGTTCGATGTGCATCTTATGTAGGTTATTGATCGTAATGAGAATGTTCTCCATGGCTAGTCTATTCCTCTGGTACAAGTGCTATGGCAGCACAGGTTACTATAGGATGGGATGTGGTAGAGGGAGACTGACGCACAATCATAGTGGCCAGAGCTGTTTGAGGATTATTCTACTACACCACCCTGGTAAAGAAATTCAGGGAAAAATTATTTAATGCTGGATGTTTGTAAGAACCCAGATCATCTTTTCATGTATAAATATTTCTTTCTTGTTGTTTTTTAGAAAAATATAATTTTACAAAAATTTCTGAAGTTCACACCATTTACATTGTGTACAGACCATGTACTAGTTTCCACGGGTGGTCGTGTACTAGTCGGGTGACGACCGAGTACAGGGCCATGTGTGGTGACCTAGATACTTCCAAATGCAGAGGTCGGAAAAGGTAATTACATGCTGTTTAATTCTAAAGAACACATTGTGTACATTCATTTTTCATTAAATGGACAAGTGTAACATCTAATGGACAAAACTTCTTCCTTATTGACCTATCTCATCCAAGATAATTTGTACGTCCAATGATCTTCTCTAAGCCCCCGACTCACCATCCGTTATCTGAATTGACCACTGTCTATTAAATTGGAACTTCCATGGTGAGTTCTTCTTTCTTCTAGAACATCATCTACTGATTTCCCCTCTCTAATGAGTTGTCCTCAGTTTATCTTTTTTAATGTTTTTATTGATCTACCATTTTATAGGTCAATTCATGGCTTGAAGATCACGTATATCAATCACACAATAACGAGGTTGGTGGTTTGTGCCTTTTTGAAGATATTCATTGATTTTTATTTCCTAATGTGCTCAATACCCAAGAAAAGAGTATTGTGTGTTTATGATTTTAGCCCTATTATTTCCTACATTTCATTGTTTTATTGGATATGGGTTAATTGTCTGATTATAGGGTTATAATTTCTAGTATATGGATGTTACTCCAATTTTTTCTTGTTTATGATTGTTTGGTCTAGCCTTTCCTATTCTGCTACTTCTTTTCATTCCATTCCTAGTTTATTTTAGGGTGGAGTGATTATTATATTACATGGTATTATATGTTTTAGTTTGTTTATCCAAGTAGTTCTTGAGGTTTACATTTTCAGATATTTATTTTTTATGCATGATTATATTACACAGGGCTGCAGGAACGTGGTGTAGTGAGACCATAGGGGAAACTGAAATTGAGGGCCATCCTAGAGTGTCTATAAAATTATCATGATGCGAAACCATTGGTGGGATTGACGTTGATTGATCACTCATAGTATCAATAGTTATGTTACGAGGCCATAGGAGGAATTTACATTGAGTGCTTACTCAGAGTGATTGTAGGTTACCGTTAAAATAATATAGGGGGAATTGATGGCGAGGGCTTCTTCATAGAGTCATTATACACACTTGACTATTAGTGGAAATTATAATTAGTGCATACTCAGAGAGTCTTTGTTATACCATCTCTTGTATTGTGAACCAGATGGGTTAGGCTATGAGAACAACGCAGAGGGTTTCTTGTATTTGCTTTGGGTTGATTAAATACATAAATTTAAATTTATGTGAATGAAACTGTTGGACTGTTTAATTTTGAGTACTTATGTGTTCACTACTTATTTTTCTTATTTCCTACCATATATATTCACTGTCTATTAGGCACATATCATAGTGTGGTTTCCAACTTGGATTAGTCACACACATTATTTGGGGCATGATTTTGGCCCAAACAGATTATATTTCTATAGGTATTGATATGTTAAAGCTCCCTTCTACATCAGATAATAGATTGATGTGGATTTGGGGAGAATGGAAACATGCTGAGGCTTGTGATGCTATGGAGATATAAACATGCATTTTATTTTTTACCTGGGTTTAGTAGTATATTACAACATTGTGATTTGTTTGGATGCTTTCTTAGGCATATGTACCATGCAGCATATATATATGTGTGCTCAAGTTGTCTATTACTTCCGCTTTTTTACTTATTGAATGATTTACTGCTACCTATGTTGCGATATTTTTTACTTCCACTATGTTACTCTACCATTGAGGTCATTTTTTCCCCACTATCACACCCGAGTCCCTCAATGCTGGTGGGTAGCATATGGAATTTATGGAAATTTTCATGAGGCCATGTGACCAACCGAATACAGGGAACCTCTACGTAGCTCCATGAACTGGGAATTTACATTTTTTCCATGTCAAAGTACACATATAGGGGGTGGGAGGGATTAGAGTACACACTATGTACTCTAATGTACATTCCATGTACATTTTTCTACCTCAATTTTTAGTTATTTTGTTCACTTGACGTCTGAATTGGGCATGTGAGTAATCTATTATGAGTATTTTTTCATGTAGATTACAATGGTATAATCCAATGGACATATAAACGTTATAGATTTTTGGTTTTGACATATCTATTTTGGTAGGACTATTCCATTGATTTTTGGATTCAGTGTCCCTTAGTTTTTTCTTTTTTCAACAAGGAGGCCTAGGAGAAGGTTTTGAGATCAGTGTGTGATCTGTTATGAGCATACCATGGTGTTTTTTTGAGGTTTCATGGATGAATCATAGAATTTATAATTCGAATATTATATATAGAATAATCATTGATAACATTAAGAAATGGGATTAAATAATCGAGGATATAATAGTTTAGGTTTAGATCATACATTTGAGGATCATGGTGGATGTAGCCTTTGAGGATAGGTTAATACCATAAGATGGTAGGTGTGGAAGAGTGCCTTTGTGTTGAGGATATTATTCTAAGGAACTTTTGATGAGGACCATAGAGGGTAGGTATTTGGTTAAGTGATCCTTGTATGACATGGTCGCTGGTTGATAATTCATGTGTGACATGGGATTTATTTTTTATGTCTAAGTGGCATGTCTTGATCAAGGATAAGTTTGAGGGCATTGAGGGATGATCAATAATTCTTCCTATGTTATTGAATGGCCTGAGAGATGGTGGTCAGTAGGTTTTTTATGGGGGCCCTTTCTTGAGTGCTAGTTCTAAAGATTCAATAGGGGATGACTCAGTTTGTGTGTAGTCCCAAGTGGCCATAGGTGGGATCGAATGATAGGTTGAACTGAAAAGGGTGAGTATTTTTATGTGGTTCATTTATGGTAATTCCATCGGACCCATTATGATGTATGTGCCTATGGAATGAGATGATTCTTGTTCAGAATTATGTATTGTAAGATGTTGTTATGTATTGGTTTTTTGTGGTTGAGAACATTTTCCCCATGGGTTGCTGATATGGTTTGGCTTCCATTTTATGGAACCCATTATATTAGTACGTTTATTAATGGAAATTAGATTTGGATGGAGGATCCTTATGTATGCTTCCAAATATCAAATCTTGTGATTTTTCTTTTGAGGTTTCGTATTGCTACCGATAATAGTTTAGGTTTGATTGTTCGACCGAGGTTTCGAGCACTCTATGTTATAATATTGGGAATAGTGATGTGACCTATGATATATGTGGTTTTGAGCTAGACAATGGTTATGAGCACATGGAGTGTACTATTAAGAGGTTGTTAGAATGAGGCACTTTACATAAGATATTATACTTCAAAGACCATGTGGTAGGCTATGGATCATGGAGTATATGACATGTCGTGTGATAATGGATGTTGGAATGAGCCTTATTCTCATTTGGATGGGACTGACTAAGGAACTAAGGCCAACCAATTTTTGTTATTGGAGGGAGGTTCTGAGAATATAAAATACACGACTAAGGGGGGGGGGACTGAGTCTCTAACACTGATAATTTTAATTTTGGATAGTTTTGTAGACTGTGGGTTTAAGAAATGATGGTTTAACAGCTAGGATGGATTGTGTATGAAGAAAATACTACCATGGTTATTATTTTGGACTTATTCTCTAGACAAGGTGGAATTGATATATATTGACTATGTGATAGACTGATTAATTGAATACCATGGTTGTTATACATGATATTGATGTCAGACTAAAGGATAGGTCATAGAGATACTGTTGTTTTTCTATGGGATAGTTTTTTCAAGGTTTCATATATGAGGATATGTATGGTCATGAGGTCTTAGTATGGAGGTTGATTGATACGGTGGTTTCTTGTTTTTTGGGTTCACAAACGAATGAAGGTTAATATTTATGTATATATGTTTAGGTTTGGGACTACACATGTATACGTATACAGATATGGACATCCCTGGTGGAACATGCCAGCTGACCAAGATTATGAACTCAAGGTTCGACAATGGTTTCATATTGGTTTTATTTCATATTTAAGTGTATCTCAGAGAGGATGAGTGGGTTAAATTTTCATATACATATAGAATCACATTTATAGGATTCTTGTCCGGGTGGCCTATTGAGATTCATTCACAACAATGTACATGCACCATGGCGTTAATGTAGACATTATGTCTTATTTTTTGGTTGATCAATGGTTGTATGGTGGTTATGTATGAGTCCTAGAGATGCCTAATAGAGTGGATATTATCATGTTGTACTTTTGACTGGGCGGGTGTAGTTTGACAGTGTCTGGAGATTGGGTATGTGGTTTGGCATCGATATTGTAGTAGAGACATATACTTTTACTTTATGTTTCATTTGTACATTTCATCTATATGATCAGTCTAGTGGGCTATCATGGATGTGTGTTCTACATGGTTCTTGGTCATTTTCTACATGTTCTTATATTTACATCATGTTTCATCTTTAGATTATTTAATGTTCCCCATTATTCTAATGTGTATGATATTTGGTTGTTTATATCTTATTGTTCACTCTTATATGAGGGTATATTTTTTTCACAGATTCACCATAAACCCCTGCAGCTTTTTGGTAGTATCTGGATTCTGAGGAGTTGCACATAAAGTCTTGTAGGAAACCGGCTCATATATCTAGTTAAGTGGCTACCGGTCTGGGACATTACAAAGTGGTATATGAGGAGTTCCATTCTTAGTATTTCATTATTTATGGTTTGTGGACAAGAGATATATGAATGTGTCCGAGATTCTGATGGATACCGGGTAGGTATGTCATGAACACCTATTTTAGTATGTAGTCTAGGTTACTGGGGACTACGATTGGTGTTATCAACTTGTGATGTTATATTTTTATATTATTTTCACTTCTAACAATGCCCATGTTTTCTATATTTGACGTTTATTGTTGAATTCAGGCTATTGGCCCATTGGAAAGAGGCCTGTGAGTTGGTTTTGACTCTTGGATTGCAGATGAAAGGGGTTTCTCATGCACCATGATAGGCGCATATGATCCCCATGTTTTAGGACTTCTAGTGTGTGATTTTACATGTTTCATTTTGATGATAGATTTTTTGGATCTATTATGAGATTCCAAGTTATTGAAAGGCTAATTTATATTTTTTCTAGGAGTGTTGACCTATTAGGTCAGTATAGAAGTGGCCTATTGTTTTGGATCCCCCTGTGTATGTATTTCGATGAGAATAGTTTTATATCTAGGTCCTCTGAGGAGAATTCTAATGTATGAATGCTCGGAGAGGATGAACATCCTAGTTATGGGTAGATGGTTAGTATATGAAAACATTATGGCATGGGACCCTAGAGTGTGATGTTTTTTCTAGTTAATGTTATGTGATGATGAGATGGATTCTTGTTGATTCCCCGTGACTAGTGTCTATCTATGATATTGAATAGGACTTGTTGGTTGGACCTAATGGATTGATGTGAGACATGATCTATACATATATATGTGAAGGCCTAATGTCCTTTTGGATGTGACACCATAGAAGGGTGTTAGGGATATTTGACAATGGAGGATGACATAAGAGAGAATTTTACCATGTTATTGGAGCCTTCAAGTGTTCTACGAACAGATTGGTTTTTTGGACACTGAAAATAAAATCACTAAGAGTGTATTTGGCTCTAATGTTTAGGATTTATGGACTCTTTTTTCTTTCAGAAGGTTTTCTTGTGTAATATTGTCTACACCGAGAGGTTGGATTCGAGATGACATGGTTTTTTAGGTACGCTGCCCTAGTAATGGTGGGGTAGGTGTGTTAATCCTAGTGTCTTTGTGTTGGATTAAGAGCACAAATTCTTCTTGATTTTTCTTCGGCATGGCTTGGTAGATGTGTTGACCTGAAAAAGTGGCTCGCGGGAGTCAGAGTACGTTCTGCATCTTGGTTACACAATGGCATGTAACAGTTATGTGATTGAGGAACCATGGTGACAAAATTTCTGGTGATGTGTGGTATCATTTGGTTTCTAGATCCAGAATTATAGAAGTATATGTATGAGGTTCAATAGTTGTCTGGAAGCCATGATTGGGAATAGATATTGTAGAAGGTGTGAAAACAGGCTTTGTGGCATGGTAACTCATGGCCTTGGGAGGAATAGTGATTTTCAAAATGGCTGAGGATATGGTGGTATTCCTCAATGAAATATTATTATACTCTCTATATATAGATGGCCATGCTCAATATCATTACATTGTCGCAAGTATTCTAAGATATCATCGGCTATATTCCATGATACATAGATATTTACGTTGGTTTATATGGGTCTCATAAGATGTTGTCCTCATGGAACAGATTGTTTGAAATCACCTGGTGGGGAATACACCATTAATATATATTTTTTGAAGTCCCCATGTTGGATCTAATATAGATGAATACCATAGGTACTATTCTAGAAATATTGGAACATGTAACAGTAGCTACATGGTTTTGTTTCACTAGTGGGGGAAATGGCATCATGTCTATCTCTGTGGTTGTTCATTCTTGGGGAATGACTGGGGAAAAGATGTTTGGTTTAATGGTAATGATATGGTTACATCTATGGTGGGATATTCATGATTGGAATTGGTGGGGTGATCCTATAATGGGAAGGGTCAAGGATGTAGTGAGAAACATGTTGTGAAGGGTTTGGATATTTGAGAATGTGACTGAAAGGAGAATTTCTTAATGGGATGTGATGTGGTACTGAATCAGTAAATGTTGTTTTAGTTCTACAGTGGGTAGAAACAAGAGTGTTATGAGAAATTTTAAATGGTTATGATGATTATCAAGAAGGTTGGGTGTGGCTAAGCATTGTCCTAGTGGGTTTTTAATGGTGACAAGCATTGGTTTGAGCTTTGATGGGTTGTATTCCCTTTATTAATGTCTTGAAGGGACACTTGGTTGAAGAATTTGGGTAGTGATATACAAGTTGTGCATGTTATTATTGCCAATGTAGGTCAATAAGTGTTGTAGGAATCCAATTGAGGCTTCTTAGGGATTTGTAGGAATTTACAGTGGAGGTTATAGACTCTCATGTCTTATAGATTTTAAAATTTGAGCATAAATTTGAATTCATGTTCTCTAGGGTACAAGAGGGGTATAATTATCATTTAACCATATCATATGGTCTCAAATAATTTTTCTACCCATTTTTTCTTGTCTAGGGATAGGGTTTTTATAGTAGTAAAAATGTTTTTTCAACTTTTGAGTTGTTGGAGTTTTTGCTGAACATGTAATATTTAAAAAAGTATTTATTAAATTAGTTAGGCTGTTTCAGGTGACTTAAAATAATAAATGGAGCATCAGATTGATATTCTGACTCAATATTTGTGTCCATAATGGGGGTTATTTATTATGATAGGTATTATCACATGGTAGGTTCTAGGACCCAGGACAAGTGTTGAATGGGTGATTAATTAATTAATTAATTTAATTAAAATAATATCAAACCCTTTTTTGGATACCATGAGCATAAGGGAAGTGAGAGAGGGTTTTCCCATATTATCAACACCAACACCAAGAGGAGGGTGAAGGGATATACCTTTATACTTTTTCTATGGAGTAGATCGGGACTGCATTGAGGTGCAGCAGCCTTTGAGAGGGTATTTAAACCCAAGGATTCGGTATGGACTGGTTATCTACAATCCATGCGCAGATCGACTGTATTATGTGCATTGTGCGGTGTGTCTATACGGATGAGACCAGGTTCACCTTCATTGTGAGAAGGGAGCCTTTGCAGCGTAGGACAAGTGTACTCGGTGGAGGGTGCAGCTGATCAGTCACCAGTTGGCATGACTTACCCTCGGAGCAGTAGATGTGGAGAGTCTGACTTATCCTGTAGTGGTGGACCAGTACACCGATGTTTTCCCTGATGATGTTCCAGGACTACCTCCTCGAAAAAAGGTGAACTTCTACATTGACATGTACCACGGGACGGTACCGATATCTACTCCAGTATAACAGATGGAACCTTTTATGCTTTGCGAGCTGAGGGTATAGCTAGAGGGATTTCAGGGAAAAGGATTCATCTGGCATAGTTTTTCTCCCTGGCCAGCCCCGATTCTATTCGCCAAGAAAGCATATGGGAGCCTGAGGCTCTGTGTCGACTATCGTCACCTGAACCAGGTGATTGTACAGAACAAATAACCAATCTCTATGTTTGACGACCTCTTTGATTAGCTGAAGTGATCATGGTGGTTCTCAATGATAGGCGTCAGATCGGGCTATCAAAATCTCAGAGTTCGAGATGAGGATGTATGGAATATGGATTTCAGATGTTGGTATGACCACTATGAGTTCTTGGTTATTCCTTTTGGTTAATCCAATGCTCCATCAGTGTTCATGAGTCTCATGAATAGGATCATCTATCTATACCTCGATCTCTTTATTGTACTCTTCATCGACGACATTCTGATCTACTTGACTACTGAGGATGAGCATGCCTACAATTTACAGGTAGTATTAGACACACTCTGAGAGCATCAAATTTATGGTAAGCTCTCAATGTTTTAGTTTTGGATTCGAGATGTTCACTTATTGGGACATGTCATCTTAGAGGATGGAGTTGCAGTGGATCTAGAGGAGATCAAGGTGGTACTTTCTTGGCCTCCTCCCTAGACTGTGATAGAGGTACAAAAATTCCTGGGATTGGTTGGGTACTACCAGAGTTTCATTCCAAAAATATCCAGAGTTGTAGCACCACTATCAGCCTTGAAGAAAATGGGGAAACCCTACATGTTGTTGGAGAGATACTAGTTGAGAATTCCTGATCTGAGGAAGAGGGTGACTAGTGCCCTCTATCTTGAGGCTTCCAGAGGATGGTGTTGGGTACATAGTTTACTGGGACACATTAGGGACCAGATATGGGTGTGTCCTAATGCAGGATCGAGCAGTGATTTATTATAGTTCTTGGTAGCCGAGACATCATGACAAGAATTAGGCTACCCATGACCTAGAGTTAGAAAAAGTGGTCTTCTCCATGAATATGTGGCAGCACGATCTGATAGGCAAATGTTTTACCTTGTACACTAGTCACAAGAGTCTCAAGTATATCTTTTCACAGAAGGACATGAACCTGAGACAATGACATTGGCTTGAGTTCCTCCAGTACTATGACTTTGAGATAGAATATAATCATGGGAAGGGGAACATCATTGCGAATTAACTCAGCAGAAGGACTGGTATAAAACTACTAGGAGAGGCGATAGTGAAGATGGCTACTTTAGAGATATCAATTGTTTATAGAGACAGAGCAGCCTATCTACAGTTTCATACAATCAATCCTACACTTCTTCAATGGATGAGGGAGGAACAACATGGGGAAATTGACTATGAGAGATGATGTGCTCAGATATCCACAGGGTAGGCACCTGAATGATTTTATGAAGGTGGGGATGAAGTCATCCTCTTCAGAGGACGTACCTTGGAACTATTGGAACGTCATGAGTAAATGTTGAGGGAGTTCAAAACATCCACTCTAGAGGTACATCCAGAAGTGGTGAAGATGTACCAGGATCTTCAACGACAGCACTGGTGTCCAGGTATGAAGAAGGAGGTAGCAGAGTTTGTCTCACGGTGCCTCACTTTCCAGCAAGTGAAGGCAGAGAACCATGTACCTGTAGGCTTGGCCCATCCAATATATGTCCCAGAGTGGAATTGGGATGGGATATAAATGGAGATCATTATGGGTCTTCCACTTAAATCTAGGGGTCATGACTCGATTTGTGTAATAATCGACCGACTCACCAAGTCATCCCACTTTTTACCGATCAGAGAGTACGGTTTAGTAGAGAGCTTGGGATGCCTATATGTGAAAAATATTGTGCGTTTACATGGTATACCTTCGACGATTGTCACCGATCATGACACACTGTTTACATCTCGGATATGGAAGGGGTAGTAGGAGGCTTTCAGAACATATGTGCTCATTTCAATATTAAGGTGATTTTTTACAATCTTTTGTGAGTCATTGTTTTTTCAAGAGTGTGTATACTTTTGAGAAATAATGACAATGTTTCTTTAGAAGAAGGTATTTATTTATATATTATTTCCTCTATCAGTTTCTCATCTAAATAAACAAGGGGTTATGTGTGTTTATCTTCTATGAAAATGTTTCATTGAAATTTATGGTTATGTAATGATGAGTTAGTAATGTGTTATGTCTTATTAATCTTATCGAGGATTTTGGTGTAGTTGTTTGTCACACCGAAAGAATAATTTCTGTTCAAGGGGTTTCCAAAGACTAATATCGATGTTGAAGTTTGTTTAATCATTTGAGCTCCAACCAAATGTATAAGAGTCAAGCTGGAACGTGGTTAGGGAAAATCCTAGGGTTTTTCGAACCCTTTTACAAATTAATATATTCTATATTAAATATGAAAATAGTTTAAAAATCTGGTGACATCATCTTTCTTCATTTGTTCTCTTTCAGTGCACATAGGTGGAGGGTATCTTCCCCATGTTATCTCTTAATGAAATTATATTTTGCTTTCTTCTCCATTGATTTTTGGTAGTATGGTTGAGAATTGGTCTAGACCGATTGAGAACAAGGTTTGTGCTCAAATTTTAGTGACTATGTATCATGAATCCATGCAGATAGAATGATCCCCATGGTTAGCTCGCGGCTTCCTAAACTGTGCAGACTAACCACGCGGTCATCACATCTTTTTAAATATTGGGGCATTTTTGTGCTAGCCCATGTTAGTAGATTAAGGTGGTTGGTAATTATGGGGGGTATACCCCTTATGAGTCTCATGTATGTTGTTTTGGAAATGTCTAATGGAATTATACCCCTTGTATTGGGGAGTCTGTTCTGGCCTCCCCTATTAGTGCCTTGATTCTGTATCGGGAAAATTTCTGTTTTCTGTTACGGTGGGGAGCCTATTTGTGTATATTTATAATAGTGACTTATATTTGTCCTTTATATTGGCATGGTGGCAGGTAGTCTCATTCAGAGCTATCTAACTACCAACATCTTCTGCGGAAAATTGTTTGTATTGCAGAGAAGCCATCAATTTAGTTAAAGTAAGGTAAGTGTAACATTGTTCGTTGTTTTTCTTTGTTTTGTTAAATTTCATAGGTGTTGTTCAAATATTGATTGATGATTTTACTTTAGGGATAAGGTCAACATATTCTACTTTATTTCCGGAATATGGGGTATATTTTTTATTACCAGAGTATTCATTCCTTAATTCTTCACTAGAGGTGTATTGGCCTTTTTGGTAGAAGCGGTGTATGAGATTTAATGTTGTTTTATCAGTTGGGTATGGTATTTTATTTTTCCCTTATTGAGGCTTTCTAGGGCCAGAATGTTTTTTGGTAGGGAGAATTTCCACAACCAAATTCTCAATTCCTTTCTATGTTTCAAATCTTCTTTTAGTTATTAGATTTAGCTTGGCTTCCTTATGTTCCTGGTTTGAAATTTTGGTGCCTCTTGTACTGGTGATCTATGAACTTAGTCATTGGGTTCATGGATGGAAGTTGGCCTCTACTTTTTTCAAAGAGATGGTGTGAGGTTGTGGTGTTTTGGAGTTTGTGTTGTGACACTATTAGTATCAACACTTGTGGGGTAAGTTGATGATGTATTTTATACCCATGAGTTGGATTAGATGAGGGGTAAAAAGAGTGATTTATTTTTATTATTTTCCCCTATCCAAGGTATATATTTTCCCCGTGGTTCCCCCTTCTAGCCCCATGAAATTGGAGGCAAAGAATAATTTTTTGGGCAGCCAGAACAAACCGCACAATTTTGCCGCATAGTTTACTAAACTGTGCATCCAAAACATGCAAGGATATCTTATCCATTACTTTATTTTATAATTATAACTTTTCCCTTCTAGGAGAAAATTTATATCTACCTCATTCTTCCCCATTTTATTCTCTACCTTCATGGATATCCTCTAATCTCTCTCTCACTCCAATGGAAATCTGTTTTGAAGGGTGATGTGATGGGGGAAGCATCAAAACCATGCAAGTATGTAATTCTTTCTTTTTTAATATATTTCAATATGGAATATTTCACCCTTCCATGTCATATAAAGTATCCAGCTACAAAATTTTGTGCCATGGATTATTTAGTTTTTATTTTTGGTGTAATATTAAGTTTTTCAGTATCTTTTTACTTTTTTGAGTTGCAGTAGTGGTGCGGTTGAAATTTCACACCATGATTTGAGGGTATCAACACCTTTGGTAGTTGATTTTATGTGTAAAAATATATTGATTAGTTAGCATGCTTCATTTAATTTGTTTGGATGTTCCATTTATTTTGTTCATTAGATAAAAACCAGTTTTTAGGGAGTTTATTAAGAGGTTAATTATATATTTTCACTTCTATTTCAAATTTGGTGTTTCCATGTGTAACTCTTGTAAAACTATTCTGGATTATTTTATAACATATGAAATGGATTTATTAAATGTTGTTAGGGGTGAAAATTATTATTTGTTATGAAATTTGTGTGATTTTCAGTTTAAAATTATGTTTTTGAATTGGTTTTAGATGAAAAACCATGTCATGCATCTATAAATTGTTCTATGGAAATTCGAAAAGGTTTAAGTAGTTACAGAATGTGTGCAATGGATATTTATGTAATTTTTTGGTAGTGTATGTTCTTAAAATTTTTATTTGAAAATAAAGTGGTTAGTTCAGATTTCAAAATTTTTTAGAATAGTCTGTAAATATTCAAGGTGATTTATTATATTTTAATGTGGGTGCGAAACATTTGTGCATTCTATTTCATGCGAGTATGATAATAGAATGAATTTGAAGGTAAATATGGTATTATGTGGAATGTGTGTGTGATTTCTTATTTAATGTGTATCATCCTATAAATGTATTATAAAATTGTTTAAAGGATATGATGAAGTGTTAATGGGATATGAAAAGAGTGGTGTGCTATTTTGGAATGAGTATGATTTTAACAATTAAATTGAATTAAAAGTATGGTTATGTGACTTTTGTGATAAACATGTTGGTGTTTTGGTGAATGCGTGATGTGGATGTGTTATTTTCATGTGAAAATTATATTTCATTGCTTGTCGAATATTTTTGAGCATATAATGGAAACCTGTGTATCTCGGTGGGTGGACGTGTTCTAGTATGCTATTAATCACATGGGATTTGGCCTCTGTTTCACGTAAAAATATTGACGCAGACAAAAAAACTAGATAATGATGATGATGATGGCGTTGTAACACTAGGTTATTTTGATGATCCCAACCAGTGGATCATGTGCATGAGAACATATACTGTGTGGTTATGTTCACTGAGATATGAGGTATCTGGTACCCACTATGAGCTAGTTCCTAAGGGTTATTTCCCATTTCTTGTGAAAATTGTGTGATTTATGATTAATGTTAGAATATGTTATGTTTAGATTGAATATTCTGTAGCTTTTTAATTCCTTTTAAAAGTGTTGATTCTTTATAATACCACATGTTAAAAGTGTTATTATTAAATGATTCATCGTTTAGAAATTGTTAATATCATTTCATGTTATTAAAACATGAAAACATTTCATCATTTAATGTTTATCAAATGGAATAACTTAGTGGTGGTATCCTACTAGGCTTTCGGTAACACCATACCTACACCTTTGGGAGTATGTAGACTTGTTTTTTTTTGTCACAGGTTTGGGTACAACATTTTGTGTCAATGGTTCTAGTTTTTAGTGGTCCTACATGATAAAGTGTAGTTGAGATGGATTGAGGGTGGTTTCTCTAACCATGAATAGGTTCTTGGGTTTTCTTTTATGGTTTTATTAATTTTTTTGTCATTGAGAGTTGTTTTCAAATGGTTAATTCAGTTATGATTTTTTTTGTAAAAGATGGTTTATTTTGAAAAACCCATATTTTTTATTGTATTTTGTTGTTGTCGAATGTTTATAAACTCATGTAAATCATTACTAGTTTTTATATAATAATTCCAGGCACTATTACAACCCATGGGGAATGGGAATGCCCTTAGGGCCTTGTTGCAGACTATTTCGGGTGCCAGTTTTGCAGTCAATCCGATTCGGTTCATGAAACAAACATTCATGGAAAATTTTTCTGTCTCCTCTGTTAAAAAGATTCATATTAGTAGCCTATATATTATAAGGAATATTTAATCATTTGTGATACAATCAGTCATTAGAGGCAATCATAGATGGAGAGTTATGGAATGTCATCCAAGAGATGTTCCTATAACTATTTTACATTGAGACTCAGAGAGAGGTAAGAAATGTTTATGTGGTTGAACTAGGGAAGAATGTCCTTGATGAAATATACATGTTGTTACAATGACTTGTAGTGATTTTCCCCATCATTGGTATGAGATAAGGTTGCTTTTTCATGTCATTTTCATGATATTTATTATTTTGAGACTTGTTACTAGGTTAGAAACTATTGATTGATGATGTTTTTTGAGGTTTTGTATAAGGATCTCATTTTTTAGGGGAAATTAAATAATGATTATACTGTAGATAACTATATTAAGGTGGATGACCATTAAAAACATTTTCTATGTGTTAGATTCATTATTATATAAATTTTTACAATACTAGTCGAACATAGAGTTTCTAGGGGAGAGGATCTTTTAATCAACATAATGATCATATTATCTATCGGCTGTATTGAAGGATTGGTCACTTTGGTAGCAGGTTTCCTTGATCACATATGGAGTGTCAATAATGTGGAAATATGGGACATTTAAAAAGGTATTTTATAAACCTGTCGACACATGAGAAGTAATGGAGGACCTAAGAACACCTAGAGCACTATAAGAATATTTTCTACCCTATACCCTCCAAGAATATGTAGTTCAACTGGCCATACTAGTTGAGGTTGAAGATACTATAATTCTGGAAAGGAGAACATATATATGAAATGTAGTGTATCATATGAGACTTAGAATGGATATTAGAAAATATGGACTAGATTTTTTCAATGATACAATTCTTTTTATATTAATAAAAATGATATGATATCAATATCCATGGGTACAATTATTTTATCTTCTACACCTTCAAGTGATTTAATTTGATACATGAGGTTGGAATTATTTTATATCTACTATATTTGTAGATTTTGTGGGCATAATGCTGGATATTTTGTAAGGGGTTATGATAATAAATAAACTCATTGGGTTTATTATCAAAGGGAATATATCTATGAAATTGTTGTTCCCTCAGTTTCGGTGAGTATTATTTCTATTGGTATCTATATGAATTTGAGAAGTAAGCTTTTGATATGAATTTCTGTATGGAATGGATGTTGTTGTACCATGAACACATTTATTTTTATCATGGGAGAGTGACCTTCACATATCACGTGGGTAAAATAAAAGTTTATAATGGAGAATGAAATATTTTATAAGGTCATGCGTGTATAATTCATTATAAAATTGAGGTGTTCACCCCCCATTTTGTGATACTTTTTTCAATGATTGGTTCTCTGAATCATATTCTCCTTCCATACATAGTGAATTAGTTTCATTATGTTTTTCTTGAGGTATTTTAAGGGATGACACATGAGAGAGATGTTGATTTTATAATTGAAATAATTCGTAGAGTTGAATAAGATTCCATTCCACTATTCATAATGGAACATGTTGAGTAAGAAGAGGTAAGACTCTACTAGATTAATTTATTGATAATGGATTTATACAAATGTGTACATCACCATATAGATATACAGTTTTTTCAATGAAATATGATTTATGTTTCACTTGAGTGTCTATTATTTGAAGAAAAAATAGAATGAAATTTAATAACCTATATCATATTTTGTGTATTGAGGATATTTTTTACCAACTAAGGGGTTCTAGAGTATTCTCCAAGCTAAATTTTTTGATAGTTTATAAGAAGCTGAGAGTGAATCTTTATGATATAACACAATCGACATTTAGGATAATGTATGGAATTTATGAGTTCGTTTTAATTCCATTTGGATTGTTAGATGCACGTTATATGTTTAGGGTCATAATGAAAACAATAATTCATCCATAATTGGATCATTTCTTGTTGTTCCCATTGTGGAAGTATTTCAATATTCTCTGAATCATGATGAGAATTTAAAGAATCAAGAAATAATCTTGAGTACACTATGAGAAAATTAGTAATACACAATGAAATACAGTTCTTTTTTATAGATCAATAGAGATCATTTCAGGAAGATGAAAATATCATTTTATGGTGTTTTGGTGGACCTAGAAATATTTTATAAATTTTTTATTGGGATAATCCAATGAATGTTTCAGATATATGAAATATTCTAGGTTTCGAGGGAAGTTATCCTGGGTTAGAAAATTAATTTTATCTTTTGTATGAACAATAGTTGGGCTTGACCAGAATGGGTATCTTGTATCAATGTTTTAATGCATGTGATAATTACATCCATGAGATTAATAAGAGTTTGAGTATTGATACAATTTTGTTCCATGATGTTCCCATGTAATTGTATAAAACTTTTTGTGATGAAAATGGTATTGGACTTAGAGTAGTGTTGATGTAGAGTGATTGAGTCATGGAGTATGTATCACAATAGTTGTGGACACATAAATAGAATTAACCTATTCATGATCTTGATTTGGAAGCATTGGTTTATTCTATAATGTGATAACATCACCACATTATTTGAGATGTATTTATTGTGTACAATTAACAAAAAATACTTCATACCTTCTTTTTTAAATTGGATTTAAATCTCTAATAGTGAAAATGTGTCGAGTATATTCAATCCATTGATTTTGAGATTGACTATATTCTACTGATATGAAATAATGTAGATGGCACATTATTCCAAAATAACTGGACTTTTATAGTTCAACCTAATATTTATGTGTGGAATATGATGTATTTAATGGTTAATATGAACCTTGATGTTTAATATGGGATGAAATAGATGACTTTTTCATCATTATCCACCGACAATACGCTCCTGTAACATATCAACAAAATATAGTATATGTATATGGAATGAATTGTGTATATTGATAGTTTTTATGGTGGGGATCCATCACTATATTTAATTATATTTTAGGATGATATCATCCATGTTTTGGGCCATGTGGATATCCCATCCTTTTTTGTAGTAAGAGGTTATGCAGGAGTTTCAAAGATCGTTGTGGGTGATACAACCTTGTTTTTTCATGAAGTATAGTGATATTTGAACATTGTATTATTTCATGAGATTTAAAATAAAAATTGAATGTTTTATGACATGATGGAATACCTATCACATGTGAAGTTTGAGAATCAGTGTCCTATTGAAATTAAATATTCATTTCACGTTCTATAGTAGAAATGATATAATTTCACTGTATATATTTTGGTGTGTATAATGAGGACTCATTTGAAGAATTACATGAAATTGTTATAGTTGAAAAGATGAAGAAAGTATCAAATTTCATGATAATATGGGACACTTTCATTTTTGAACAATTATGGTAATTTTATTTTCATTAGATTAGGTTTTTTCATTGGCTTCCATTGAGTATATTATCTGATCAATATAAATATTTTACAATAATATTCTAGAACGGTGTTAATAAGGTTCACATTATTTATGATTTCCCTAGGAAAACAATATTCCAATAGATAGATGGGAAATCACAAGGAAATAATATGGTGTTTTAATACAGGTTATGGACAAGAGTCAAAGTACATAAGCGATCATTGGAGAGAAAATTAGTTTTATATTACTTCAAATATAGAAATTGTTATCATGTGATTATTTAGATGGATACAAAAAGGTAAACTATGTTAATATATGAAAATAAAATTTATGCTGGATATGGTGAGTGAATAAGTGTTGTTGGGACCGAGTCTAATGAAAATGATGTTCTAATAGGTTTAGATGATTTAAAAACATATGGTACAATGAATTATATGTTGATGAATGATTATGATTGATGTCTTCTACCACTTGAGAACTTTGGGCCATTTGGAATATTATAGTGTATCATAATTACAACATATTTATTTTCTATTATAAAAAGGCATAATACTATGCACAATGACATCCATGTGCCATTGCATCTGTAGTATCACCCCAGCCCTTCTAATGTTATTGATGATGATGATGTTAAGATTGAGGCTAATATATACTTTAATGATCACTTGATTCATTTTATTGATCAAAATGAGAATGTTTTACATGAAACTACCATTCCATTTTTCTATGTAATTCGGTAGCATAGTAATTTTCAAGAGCAAAAATGGGAAAGGGAAGTAGATATATGGTGATATTGGCCCGACCATATCACAATAGAAGCGATATAATTTATGTGAGTGTATCTCAAAGACGAGATAAAATTATGTTGGGAGATTCTAAGATCTCGACCACACTCAATACCCTTATTTACTCATTACGAGGAACCTTTTACTATGTATTTAAAACACTTTTGTCTTTAGAATGTATCAGGTGTGTTCGGGTATGTTTTTGGAAGTTTTATAGGTGTTTTTTGATGTTTCATAGTTGGCACACTTTTTTCCGAAACCCTATAGCCTCCCCAAAAAATAGTGCACCCTATAATTGTGGGGGTTTTCTCATTTGGATAAGTTTTTATCAAAATTCTAACCTAACTATGATAAATTGTGAACCCTAAATAGTTGGGGAACACATGTAGGGTACATGGTTTCTTTAACCATTTGATTAGTGATCAACACCATCTACATACTCTTTTAAACACCTAAAATTTTTATTATAAATTCATCGACCATTAATATTTTTCCTTAATCACCCCTAGTTGACCAAAATTATAATAATTTTATTTTACAGGCTCATTAAGGGATTCATAGCTTCATCAATAATTATCTCTTTAAAATCAAATATTGGTTATATGAAATATAGACATATATTTTACGTTATCTCTGCTATAATTTAGGTTTTATCTGCCTCATCATTTTCTTCCTTAGTGAGTGATGAATCTCCATATTTTTTATGGTTTTGATATAGTTTTTAATTAATCTATTTCAATAAATTTTGATCCAAGGTTTCGTTCCAAGAACATCTTCATGATTTTTTCTGACATTATACATTGGATCAATGGACATGGATTAGAGGGAATTAAAAAATAAACCAAAGGTAGAAGAGCCACATGATAATTGACATAGTCTTTATGATGTTATTATGTTGAATTTCTATCATTATGTATCAACATTGTGTAATTATTTTTAAAACTATAAAACCAAAATGAATCCCAAAAAAATTTTGAGGCACTTCACAGACCCCATTGGATTTCTAGGAGATTATGATACCATGATTAAAGGTTACCCATGGGATAAACAATTTCATTAGAATTATTATTATGGAAAACAAATTATGGAATTTGTTGTCTTATATAGTTATTCAATTGTGAATGTGATTAGCATTTTAACTTTTTATAAATAATTATTTGGAATAACATGTATGTGTTAGTGATATGTGAGATGATTGATGGTTGTTGTGATAAATGATTAAATAATACTTTTTCATGTTTATAATTGGTTATAATGATGTTAAATGGATATTTTGAAAATTAAATTGAATGTTTTTTTATATTTTATAAATGTTCATTCATGTTGAGAATGGATGTATAAGCATAATGCAATGGAAATGTCTTTGGAATGATCCTCCATTCACCTGTGAATTTGTATCTATACCGATGCTCCATGTGCACTTCACATTGTTTCTAGACAGATCATCCAAGTATCCATGAATTTTAAGATAGATTGATGCTCTATGTACCTATTAAAATGATTTTTTACTAACACTCTGAAGAACTATGATATGTTACCTATATTGTTTCTCCAATGTACTAAACTGAATTTCAGAATAATGACAATGAAATTCCATGTGAATTAAAGTTTTGATAAAAAGTTAACGGTTCAAACATAGGAACGTGATGAATAGGGTATGAATTACATGGGTTTCACTAAGAAGCCCATGTATTATACGGTTAATTAAATATTATTTAAAAAAATTGAAAACTGTTAGATTATACCTTTATTATTTATTATTCTTTATGTTTCATTATACAATGTTGTAGACTATATATTTCTTTAGACACAACTAATGGTGTCCTATTGAGTCTACTAGCACAGTACATAGGCCGGTGACTGGAAATAATGTTTAATTAATGTTTTTTGTTTAGGATAATGGAAAAGGACATATGTTAGATGGATTAGTTATGATTCTGTGTGGAGAAGGAACTAATAGAACGTTAATGATGTTCAACCCAATTTGGGTGTTTTTATTTTGGTTTTTTAGTCAACACAAGGCATGACATATTATTTGAGGTTCACATACCATATTTGGGTAATATATTTTTTTATGAAAAGTTATTTTTTGTTATTTTTTAATATTATCATCACTATAGAAATATAAAATTATGATTTTTTTCTAATATGATATATATTTTATAGTCACTCCATGTTTCATATTTTACCCACACTACATGTTGAATTCCTCTAGTCTAAGTGTAGATGTGCATGAGGTCATGTTGTGAACCTACATGGGGAACCACTATGGGGCC
Source organism: Viscum album (assembly GCA_963277665.1). Classification (NCBI taxonomy): domain Eukaryota; kingdom Viridiplantae; phylum Streptophyta; class Magnoliopsida; order Santalales; family Viscaceae; genus Viscum; species Viscum album. Next base: position 474,112,527 of record OY728132.1, read on the forward strand.
CCATGTTCTAGATGAATCATTAAAATTTAATTACTTTTAAATAATCTTAACAAAAGAATTCTATATTTTATTGGAAATTTATTTCTTTTATTAATACACATATTGTGAAAAAATATTTCGTAGAAAGATTGTGATATTTGGGAATAAAATTTATATATTTGAAATATTTTTTGATATTATAAATTCACAATTGATATTCAGTTTATTTTGAATAAAATATTAAGTATTATTATTTCATGTAAATGTAAATTCAAATCATACATTTAAAATTCATTATTTCATGAATATGCCAAATTTTTTTAAACTAACATTTTAATTTTATTATGAAATTATTTGAAACGTGTTTTTTAATATATATAAATAAAAAAATTTATCGCATATATTAATATTTGACAACCAAAATGGTTTTAAAATATTATAGATAATTTTTATATAATAAAAAGTCAAAATAAATTCACGTTTTGTGAAAACCAATTTTTTTAACTAAAAAAAATCTCTTTGATAGAAATAATGAAAATTCTAGACAACCAAATTTTAATATTAGTATTTAATAAATAATAATAATATTATTACTAAATTTAAATATTTAGAAATTAATATTTTGAAAAAAAATTAAAAAATATAATGAAAAAAAATAATTATTTGTAAATTACTTTTCAAAAACATAATTTATATTATACACATAACATATAATTTGCTAATAAAATATTTTTAAACCAATTATTAATTTCAAACAAATTTATGATCATTAATTTTAAATTCCATGAAATAGAAAGGTGTATCTCATAAACAGGTATTGTTTAGAAAAATAATTTTCTAAACAACATTTTATCTTATTTGTTTTTTTATTAAATAATTGAATTTTGATTATATTAAAAGTAAAAACATTTTTAATTATAAATATATTTCATAAATTAGTTACTCATATTCATCCAAACTATTTCAATGGAAAATTTTTTATGTCTATTCTTATATATTTATATTTCAACCAAATATATCATAATACATATGATGTTTGGTGTTATGTGTAGAGAAATCTAAAAAACCCTTTTTATTATTTAAAGGTAATCATATATTAAATTCTGGGGGGGTTTACACTATTATATAATGGATTTAAATACCATTAGGAAACCATAAATCCTATAAATAATTCCAAAATTTAAAATTTCTATCCTAAACACATAATAATCAATATAGATAAGTATAAAATAACTATATAGACTTAAATGTGATGGTGGGTGTGGAATTATCTAACTAAAAATCCATATCAATACTCTCCTTGTATAGTGTTCAATTCCATCAAATCATAGTATTTATTGTGGATCCTCAACTACCTCTAATTCCACAGAAATTCACATAAAATCTTTTAAACACATACTAGATCATAAAGCATCATTCATCGTCCATATATAACCTTTTAAATCATAAAAAACACTCCAATATTTATTTATCATAATTATGATATTTTTTCTTCCTCCACCATTTTTAAAACCACTGTATCCTAAAAAATTAACTTTAGACAAAGTAACATCCATTCAATCATTATCGTGTAATCACATATACATTCATTGACTAAAATCGCTATAACTAATTTTTTTACAGTATGAAATTCAAAAATATCTCATTTTGAAAAAAAAATTATATCCATCATGGTTTAATACTAATGTATGGTTGATAACATCTCCATATTTAATTATAGTTATATATTGTTTATCATGATTAATAATTGCTGTATTTTAACCTTATATAGTAAGGTTTTTGGGATTCATTACTAATCTATTAAATAATAGTTAAAAATATAGAATCATTAGAAATATATGTTTTTGATATCATTGTATTCTCAATGAGGTATAATGAAATACATATTTATTTAGTGAATGATAGATATGGATTACCATGGGTCATCTACTTTATCAATTTGATATAAATACTCAGTGTGGATAATTGAGATAAATATATATTCTATACTAGTTATAGTAAGTGTATCATGTGTTTTCTTTTATATATAAATAACTAGACACTCATATTGGTTGGATGATTTCTCCAATAAATTTTATTTGGTATTATTCATATTTTCTGGACTAAGGGTGATTATTTTTTCTTCCATTGATTCTAAATGTTCATTTAATTTACACCATCATTTTATAGATTTAAAACAAGGGTATCATAAAACATTCCTTATATGTTTCATTAAAAATATATAAACACTTATGATAATTATAAAAAAAATACCCATATACATTCAAAAAAATTATTAATAATAATGATGTCACAAATGATGATCTCATGCACATAATATTTCAGATATTGTCTTCAAGAATGAATCATTCCAACTGCTGGCCTATAAGATCCAAGCACTTTTTATGATGCATAGATCCAAATAAAATTATCTTAAACCATTATATTATCATTATTAATGTTAATAAGATTTTAATGAAGGGTTTAGAATCATACCCGTAATTTTATAGAATACTGGAGTAATTTTTGATAAAATAGAATTTTTTGACTGATTGGAACACATTTAATAGAAAGCATAGAGATCAATCATACTACCAATTTACATGATGATAATTGTTTTAAAATCTCAGATATGGGGGTTTCATGTACAAGTTAAATTTTTTTGGTTGATTGATATGGTGATACACAAGGTGTGTAGAGTATTGTGTTTTCAGAATTTTGACATTTGAGTTGAAATATAAATTCCTATTACCGAGTGTTTAGGTGGATTAGAAAGGTAATTTTATAATAGTAGAATGTATGAGATAAGTTTTCTAACCATTACTTTGGTCTCATAATAAGGTTTCTACCCTAGGATAAATGGTTGGTTATCTTACGAGAAGATGGATTTTTGACAGAATATATAATATTTACTAAATTAAATATTAAATTAGTCATACCATTTCAGTTCCATGTACCTCTTAAACGGAGCATCATATTGAGATTATGAATCTATGGTTGAGTCTTTAATGGGGTGATTTATTAGTAGAGTTATTAACTCATGTTGGGGTCTAGGACCCATGATAGGGTTTAAATGGGTGGTAAAATAATTAATTATTTAAAATATAATAATAGTCCCCCCACTGAATTGATGGTTACCATGAATTAAAGGGAAGGGGGAGTGGGTTATATCATGCATGAAACACCCTAAACAATGGGAGGTGGAAGGGATATTCCACTGGATTTCGTCCTAGGCATAGATCGGGACCAGTGAAGTAGCATTTATGAGGATATTTAAACCCAAATCAATGATGTTTACACAATTATCTAGGCTATTTTTTAGTTTCATTCCCCAAGTAACCATATATTAGTTGTTTAAAAGTTTTAATTCATTATTATGACTGTTATAGACCCCTAATGGGATGATCTGTGTGTTTCGGTGTGAGCGAGGATGATATGGGTTATTTTTTGGGAAATCCCATCATATTTTTTCATCAACACAATATGCACACCCATGAAACACAATGTGTGTTCTTCATCATCAGGGAATAATGAATTTTCATAAGTACACTCTATGTGCTCTGAGTAGACTCTGGGTGGTTACAATGGTACATGATTGTGTGTCCGGCCATGTGAAAAAAGAGCATCGAATTGTGGTTTTTGAATTTTACAATCATTGTACATTGAATATAATCCATGTACATTAAAATAAAAACACCATATTTTGTTCTTTATATGAACCTAGATATCATGTTTAGGTATGAATATTGCATTCTATTTTATTTTAGAAAAAGAGGACTTTCTTGGAAATTTCAATAGTACATGTTGTTTATTGGTTTATTGTGGGTGACTGTATACTTACCGGGTGACAGCCGAGTACATCACTATGTGTGGTGACCTAGAGACCACCTAACGTAAATTAATGAAAAGGAAATTACACGAAATGTACATTTAAATTACACTTCATGTACTTTTTTTTCATTAAATTGACCGGGTTGCGTCTAATGGAAAAAAATTAATTCCTCTCAACCTATCTCATCTAGGAGTGTTTGTGTGACCACTGATATTCTAAGAGCCCCTGAATCACTATCCATTTTCTGAATCGATAGTCACCAATTACATTGGAATCACCATGGTGAGTTTTTCTTTCTTCTAAAACATCATCTCAGGATTTCTATTGTCTCACGAGTTATCCCAGGTTGAACGTTTTTATCATTTTTTTGATTTGTGGGTTTTTAGTTCGATTCGAGGCCTGAGGTTCATGTATAACGATCACATGAAGACGAGGTAGGTTGTTTGTGCCTTTCTGTCAATAGTATTTGAATTTTATGATCAAAAGTGCCCAATACCGAAGAACAGTGTATTGCGTTTTAGGGTTTATAGCCATGTTGTTGTCTTTTATGCCTTGTTTAATTGGATATATGTTATGTTTTTGAGAATAGGGTTATCATTTCCAATCTATGGACGTTTTCCCATGTTTTTGGGTTTTTGATCGTTTGTTCTAGCCTTTCCTATTTGGCTTCGACTTTGCTTTTCATGCCTATTTTTGTTATAGTGGAGTGATTATTATCTATCATGCTATGGTATGTTATAGTTTTTTTATCAATGGAGTTATTGAGGTTTACATTGATTACAAATTATGTTTTTTGCACGATTTCTTTACACGGGGCCGTGGGAACCTAGTGTAGTGAGACCATAGGGGAAATTGATTTTGAGAGATTTCCTAGAGTGTTTATTATAATTATCACGATGTGAGACCATAGGGGGATTGACCATGAGTGCTCCCTCTGAGTGTCAATAGTTACGTTATGAGGCCACATGAGGAATTGACATTGATTACTTCCGTAGAGTGTCCGTAGGTTACTCTTAAAAGACTATAGGTGGAATTGACAGTGAGTGCTTCCTCAAAAATACATTGTTCACACCTGACTATAGGGGGAATTGACGGTGAGTTCTTCTTTAGAGAGTCTTTGTTATATCTTCTCTTTTATTGTAAACCAGATTGGTTAGGGTGTGGAAACTACCCAGAGGGTTTCTTGATTTTGTTTTTAGTTGATTAAATACATAAAGGTAAATGTTTGTGTATGTAACTATAAAACTATTTAAATTTTAGTACTTCTGTGTTCACTGCTTCTTTTTCGTATTTCCTTCCATATATATTCACCGACTATTATACAATGTTATTTGGGTGGTTCGTTACTAGGATTTTTTTTCACGCCCAGTTTGGTTCATGATTTTCGGCCCAAACAGATTATATTCCAACAGGTATAGATAAAGGAAATTTCCCTTATACATTAGGTACTTGATTGCTATGGAGATCGGGATAAAGGGACCAAGATGATTCTTGTGGTGATGTGGAGCTATTTACTTTATTTTCTTTTGTACTTTGGTTTAGTACTATATTCTAGCATTGTGATTTTTTGGCTTCTTTCCTTGACATATGTATCATGCATCATATATATGTGAGTGTGTGTGTGTGTGCACGCTATAGTTGTTTATTACTTCTGATGTTTACTTATTGTATATTTCAATGATTCTAATATTTCTATATATTTTACATCTGATGTCTTACTCTTCTAATGAGGGAATAGTTTCCCACTATCACACCCAAGGCCCTAGCTGCTAGTCGGCACCTCTGGCATTCAGGGAAATGAAATTGATGCCATGTGACAGACTGGGTACGGGGCACATTTGGGATTCTCCTTGAACATGGACATTAAAAAGTGGTTTCAAATGGATTATTTTCTTCTTGACATATTATATAGGGCATATAGCTTGTGATAGTAAGTCAAACGGTAATTGGTATTAATATGTTCCCGCGTGTATCTAACTCGTGTACAGAGAAAATCCAATTTACCTCGTATATTTATATTGTTCTAGTTTTCCAATTTTATAGTAGAATTTGTTTCACCATTGGGTGATTCACATTTTTTGTGATTTTAGTAATGATATTATCGAGGTTCAGTTTATATTGCAATCAGATGTGATGAGGTTATAGCATCTCATGCATCATATAGGCACTTGTTAGAGATAACATGTGATGCATTCATTCCATGACATTTAGGGTAAATTAGAAATACCATATTGTATTGATAAAGGTTTTTTTAAATAAGAATACTATTTTGATATATTCCTTGATAACAATACATAATTTTTGATAGGGTATTGTATGTATACACTTTTTCATGAATGAACACCAATATTTCGTTCTTGAGGATTTACATGCCCTCATGGATTGGAATTTGGTGGATCATTTCCTTTTATTCATTTTATGTAACATTTATAATATGAAAATCATTAATTCATTGGGATTATGGGCCCTCATGTATTGTAATTTGGCAATTCAATGTTCATTTTAGTGTTTTTTAGGGTTCTAGAGTTGTTTCTGAGGCATATTGTCTGAAAAAACTAGAATTCACGACATGTAATGATAAATACATTCCATGTGCCCTTCTATTTTGGAAGGAAATGTTTTTCTTTTGTACTCACTGTGTACTCTATGTACATAACTTTTAGTCACTAATTGTGTCACTGGTTGTGTGGGCAGAGACACGGGGTTGGGAAAACTTTTTGGAAACAGGCAGTGTACTGGTTGTACATGTCATGTTGTGTAGACCATGTGTCCACCGGTGTGACCAATGAAATGGATGGATAAAAAATAGGTTAAGCACACTATGTCAATATTTAACACACCATGAATTATAATGCTTGAATCCATTCATGTAAAAAACAACACAGGTTGGTGGAGTCTTTTCTAGTACACGGCGTGTTTATCTAGAACACACCATGTAGGGTGATCCATGTAACCGTCCATGTGACTAGCATCATAGGTTAGTGATGTTATTATAGTATATGTTGTGTCTGTCAAAAACAATTCCTGTAAATTTATCTATGTATCCACGCATGTAACTAACAACACTGGTAGTTTAACCCTAAGCAGTACACGTCGTGTCCATATGAAGCATGTCGTGGAGAGTGAGTAGGGTAACTGGTGGCATGTTTAAAAACATGGGTTGGTGTGGTTCATCTAGTAAACATCGTGTCTGGAAATAACGCGTCATGTAGTCTTGTTCAATGAGAATAGTGTGGCTTTCTTGTATAAGTGATCTCTGGAAGGGAAGAGGATTCTTGTACATGCTATATGTTAGGACAACATGCATCTTTTATGGGGTGTTACACAACCAATTTTGGAAGAAGTACACACCCATGAGAAGGATTAAGGGAACACGCCATGTAGGCATTATACAAGATGTGTATCCATGTTATAAAAAACATGAATGTTTTCATTCTTTTTTTCAAGATGGATAGGTGTGGTTATGAACTTTTCTAGTGGTCTGTTAATTATGACATGTGGTGGCATGACCTTTAATGGTATGTATGTCCATTCTTGAAGTTCTAATGATAAATAATGTTGAATTATTTTGGTAGAAATCATCAATTGGACATTTTTTGGGGGGCCAATATTTTCCATGATGTGATGTTCAAATACCATAGAGGCTTCTCGGGGACAATGTGGTTTATGGTGGGGAGATTGTGGAGTCCCTTGTTTTCTAGATTTTGAAATTTTAGAAAAAAATTAAATTCTTGTTCTTGGTGGCTCAGTAGTTGTAAAATGTTCATTTTATAATAAAATATTGTCTCAAATAAAATTTTTACCATTCCTCTAGTTTGTGAATGGTGTTAAATGAGTGATTAATTAATTAATTAATTTAATTAATTTAATATCAATCCCTTTTTTGGCTACCAAGAACATAAGGGAAGTGAGAGAGGGTTATCCCTTACTATTAACACCATCACCAAGAGGATGGGGAAGGGATATACCTTTATAATTTTACTATGGAGTAGATCGGGACTGCATTGAGGTGAATTATCCATCGAGAGGGTATTTAAACCCATGGATTCAGTATGGATTGGTTATCTACAATCCATGCTCAGATCGACCGTATTATGCGCAATGTGCGGTGTGTCCATACAGATGAGACCAGGATCACCTTGACCATGAGAAGGGAGCATTTGCAGTGCAGGACAAAGGTACTCGGTGGAGGGTGTAGCTGATCAGTCACCAGTTGGCTTGACATACCCTCAGAGCAGAAGATGTGGAGAGTCCGACTTATCCTGTAGTGGTGGACCAGTACACTGATGTTTTCCCTGCTGATGTTCCAGGACTACCTCCTCGATAAGAGGTGAACTTCTACATTAACTTTTACCTCAAGATGGTACCGATATCTAGTCCAGCATATCAGATGGCACTCGCTAAGCTTTGCGAGATGAGGCTACAGCTAGAGGGCTTTCAGGGAAGGGGATTCATCTGGCCCAGTGTTTCTCCCAGGCCAGCTCCGATTCTGTTCTCTAAGAAGGCGGATGGGAGCTTGAGGCTCTGTGTCGACTACCGACACCTGAACAAGGTGATTATACAGAACAAATAACCACTCTCGAGGCTTGAAAACCTCTTTGATTAGCTGAATTGAGCCTGGTGGTTCTCAAAGATGGGCCTCAGATTGGGTTATCACCATTTCAGAGTTTGAGACGAGGATGTACAGAAGATGGATTTCAGATGTCGATACGACCACTACGAGTTCTTGGTTATGCTTTTTGGTGTATCCAATGCTCCATCAGTGTTCAGGAGTCTCATGAATAGGATCATCCATCCATACCTCGATTGCTTTGTTTTATTCTTCAACGAAGACATTCTGATCTACTGGACTACTGAGGAGGACCATGCCTACTATTTACAGATGGTATTAGACACACTCTAAGAGCAGCAGATTTATGGTAAGCTCTTGAAGTGCCAGTTTTGGATTTGAGATGTTCACTTATTGGGACATGTCATCTCAATGGATGGAGTTGTTGTGGATCCAATGAATATCAAGGTGGTACTTTCTTGGCCGCCACCTAGGATTGTGACAGAGGTACAAAATGTCCGGGGTTTGGCTGGGTACAACCGAAGATTCGTTCCAGATATCTCCAGAGTTGTAGCTCCACTATCATCCTTAATGAATGAGGTTAAACCCTTCATGTTGTCGGAGAGATACCAGCATAGGATTCATGAGCTGAGGATGAGGCTTACTAGTGCCCTCCATCTTGAGGCTTCTAGAGGAAGGTGTAGGGTACATAGTTTACTGTGATGCATCAGGGACCAAACAGGGGTGTGTCCTAATGTAGGATCAAGTAGTGATTTATTATGGTTCTTGGCAGCTAAGAAATCATGAGCAAAACTACTCTACCCATGACCTAGAGTTAGAAGCAGTGGTCTTCTCCATGAATATGTGGCTGCACTATCTGATGGGCGAATGTTTTACCATGTACTCTAATCAAAAGAGTCTCAGGAATATATTCTCTTAGAAGGATAGAAACCTGAGACAATGATGTTGGCTTCAGTTCCTCCAGGACTATAACTTTGAGATAGTCTATAATCATGGTAAGTGGAACAACATTGCAAATGCACTCAGCATAAGGACTTGTATAAAACTGCTAGGAGAGGCAATAGAGAATATGACTTTTTTAGAGATATCATTTGTGTATAGAGATGGATCAACCTATCTGAATTTTCATACAATCAATCCTCCACTTATTCAATGGCTCAAGGAGGAACACAATGGGGACACTGACTGTGAGATATGATGTTCCTAGATATCCATAGGGAAAGCACATGGAGGATTCTCTGAAGGTGGGGATCAGGTCATCCTCTTCAGAGGACGTACCTTGGAACTATTGGCACTTCATGATGAAGTGTGGAGGGAGTTCCAAACATCCACTCTAGAGGTACATCCAGGAGTGGAAATGATGTAAAAAGATTCTCAACAACAGCACTGCTATCCAAGTATGAAGAATGCAGTATCAGTGTTTGTCTCACGGTGCCTCATTTTCCAGCAAGTGAAGGCAGAGAACCAGGTACCAGCAGGTTTGGTCCATCCCTTAGATTTCATAGATTGGAAGTGGTATGGGATATCTATGTACATCATGATTGGACTTCCACGTAAATCTAGGGGTCATGACTCAATTTGGGTAATGGTCGACCGACTCACCATGTTGGCACACTTCCTACCGACCAGAGAGTAAGGTTTAGTAGAGATCTTGTGATGCCTCTATGTGCCGGAGATTGTGTGTTCACATGGTATACCTTCGACGATTTTCACCGATCATGAAACATTGTTTACTTCTCGGCTAGGGATGGGGCTGTGGGAGGCTTTCAGAACATATGTGCTCATTTAAATATTATGTTTATTTTTTACAATCTTTTGTGGGTCATCGTTTTTTCTAGAGTGTGTATAGTTTTGAGAAATCATGATAATGTTTCTTTAGAATAAGGTGTTTCATTATATATTATTTCCTCTTCTAGTTTCTCATTTGAAGAAACAAGGGGTTATGTGTGTTCATCTTCTAATAAAATGTTTCATTGAAATTTCTGGTTATGTAAAGATGAGTTTTTAATGTGGTATGTCATATTAAACTTATTGGGGATTATGGTGTAGTTGTCTATCGCACTGAAAGAATAATTTATGTTCAAGGGGTTTCAAAAGCCTAACATCGATTCCAAAGTTCCTTCAATCATTTGAGCTCCAACCACAGGTCTAAGAGTCAAGTTGGAACATGGTCAGGGGAAATCCTAGGGTTTTTCAATCCCTTTTACAAATTCATATCTTTTGAATTAAATAGGAGAATAGTTTAAAAATCTATTGTCATCATCTAGATTCATTTGTTATATTTTTGTGCATAGAGGTGGAGGGTATCTTCCCCATGTTATCTCATGATGAAATTATATTTCCCTTTCTTTTCCACTGATTTTTGGAGTATGGTTGAGAACTGGTCTAGACCAATTGAGAATAAGGATTGTGCTAAAATTTTAGTGACTATGTGCCAGTAATACATGCAGATAGAATGATCCCCATGGTTAGCTCATGGTTTCCTATGCTCTGCATACTAACCACGCGGTCATCACATATTTTTCAATTTTGGGGAATTTTTGTGTTGGCCCATGTTGGTAGATTAATATGGTGGGTTGTTATGGCGGGGTATACCCCTTATGAGTCTCATGTATGTTCTTTTGGAAATTTCTAATGGAAGTATACCCCTTGTATCGGGGAGTCCGTTCGGGCCTCCCCTATTAGTGCCTTGATTTTGTATCGGGAAAACATATGTTTTCTATTATGGTGTGGAGCCTATTTGTGTATATTTATAATAGTGACTTATACTTGTCCTTTATATTGGCTTGGCGATAGGAAGTCTCGTTCAGAGCTATCGAATTACCAACGTCTTCTGCAGAAAAGTGTTGGTATTGCAGAGCACCCAATAATTTTTTTAAAGTAAGGTCAGTGTAACATTGTTCGTTGTTGTTCTCTATTTTGGTAAATTTTATATGTTTTGTTCATATAGTGATTGATGATTTTAAATTATGGATAAGGTCAACTTATTCTAGATTATTTCAGGAATATGGGGTATATTTTTTATTTCTAGAGTATTCATTACTTAATTGTTCACTAGAGGTGTATTGGCCGTTTTGGTAGAAGCTCAGTATGCGAGTCAATATTGTTTTATCAGTTTGGTTTTGTTTTTTCTCTTTCCCTTGCTGAGGATTTCCAGGGGCGTAATGTTTTTTTGTAGGGATAATTTCCACACCCAAATTCTCAATTCATTTCTATGTTTCAAATATTTTTTTAGTTATTAGATTTAGCATGGTTTCCTTGTGTTCCGGGTTTGAAATTCTTTTTCCTCTTGTACTGTTGATCTATTAAAATATCCATTGGGATCATGGATGGAAGTTGGCCACCACTTCATTCAAATATATGATGTGTGGTTGTGGTGTTTTGGAGTTTGTGTTGTGACACTATTAGTGTCACCACTTGTGGGATAAGTTGTTGATGTGTTTTATACCCATGAGTTGGATGAGTTGGGGTGTAAACAGTGTGATTTATTTTTATAATTTTCCCCTATCCATGGACTATATTTCCCCCTTAGTCCCCCCTTGTACCCCCATGAAATTTGAGGTAAAACATCATTTTTTGGGTAGCCAGAATAAGCCGCACAATTTGGCCACATAGTTTACCAAACCGTGCATCCAAAACATGCATGGTTGTCCTGGCCATTACATTTATTTTATAATTATAACTTTTCCCTTCCGGAAAAAACTTAATACTACCTCATTCTTCCCCATTTTATTCCCTACCTTCTTGGATAGCCTCCAATCTCTCTCTCACTCCGATGGAAATTTTTTTTGAAGGGTGATGTGATGGGGGGAACATCAAAACCATGAAAGTAAGTAATTCTCTCTTTTATCATCTATTTCCATAGGTATTATATTGCACTTTCCTGAGTTATAAAGTGTCCAGATATAAAATTTTGTGCCAAGGATTTTTTAATTTTTATTTTTGGTGTAATATTAAGGTTTTTGGTATCTTTTTACTTCCTTGAGTTGTGGTAGTGGTGCAGTTGAAATTTTACACCATGATTTGAGGGCTTTGACACCATTGGTAGGTGATTTTATGTGTATGAATTTATTGATGAGTTAGCATGCCTGATTTTATTATTTTGGATGTTCCATATATGTTGTTCATTACGTAAAAACCAGTTTTTAGGGAGTTTATTAAGAGGTCAATTATATATATATTTCAAATTTGGTGTTTTCCATTTTTAACTCTTGTAAAACTATTTTGGATTATTCGATAACATATGAAAGTGATTTATTAAATATTTTTAGGGATGAAAATTATTATTTGGTATGATATTAGTGTGCTTTTGGGTTTAAAATTTTTTTTTGAATTGTTTTTAGATGAAAAACCTTGTCATGCATCTAGAAATTGTTCTATGGAAATTTGAAATGGTTTAATGAGTTACATAATGTGTTCAAAGGATATTTATGTACTTTTTTGGATAGTGTATGTTCTTATAATATGTTTTTGAAAATAAAGTGGTCAGTTGGGATTTCAAAAATTTTGAGAGTGGTCTGTAAATATTCAAGGTGATTTATTATTTTTTTAATCTGGGTGCAAAACGTGTTTTCAAGAAATTCCATGTGAGTATGATAATAGAATGAATTTGAAGGTAAATAGGGTATTATGTGGCATGTGTCTGTGGGATGTTATTTAATGTGTATATATGGTTTATAAATTTTTTTAAAGGATATGATGAAGTGTTAAAGGGATATGAAAAGAGTTGTGTGATATTTTGGTATGAGTATGATTTAAACAATTAATTAGAATGAAAAGGATGGTTATGTGACTTTTGTGATAAACATGTGGGTGTTTTGGTGAATGTGTGATTGGGATGTGTTATATTCATGTTAAAATTATATTTCATTTCTTGTTGAAAATTTTTGAGCTTATGAATGAAAGCTGTGTATCTCGGTGGGTGGACGTGTACTAGTATGCTATTGATCCCATGGGCTTTGGCCTCCGTTTCACGTAGATATATTGATGCGGACAACAAAAACTGGATAATGATGAGGATGATGATATGGTAACACTAGGTCTTGTTTATGATCCCAACCAGTGGATCAGGTGCATGAGAATAATTATTGTGTGGTTATGTTCACTGATATATGAGGTATCTGGTACCCAGCATGAGCTAGTTCTTAGAGTTTATTTCCCATTTCTTGTGAAAATTGGGTGATTTATGTTTAATATTAGCATATGTTATGTTTATATTGAAAATTCTGTAGCTTGGGAATTCCATTTAAAAGTGATGATTCTATATAATACCAGATGTTCAAAGTGTTCTTATTTAATGATTCATATTTTAGAAATTATTACTATCATTTCATGTTATTAAAACATGAAAAGTTTTCATCATTTAATTTTTATCACATGGAATACCATAGTGGTGGTATCCTAGTAGGCAATCGCTAACACCATACTTACACCTTTGGGAGTATGTTGACTTGTTTTTTTTTGTTATAGGTTTGGGTAAAACATTTTGTGTCAATGGTTCTGGTTTTTAGTGGTCCCACATGATAATGTGTAGTTGAGATGGATTGAGGGAGGTTTCTCTAACCATGAAGATATTCTTGGGTTTTCCTTTATGGTTTTATTAATTTTTTTAGTCATTGAGAGTTGTTTTAAAACGATAAATTCAGTTATTATTTTTTCTAAATGATGTTTTGTTTTTAAAAATCCTTATTATTTTTATTGTATTTTGTTGTTTTAGAATGTTTATAAACTCATGTAAATCATTCATAGTTTTTATATAATAATACCAGGAACTATTCCAACCCATGGTGATTGGGAATGCTCTTAGGGCCTTGTCACAGACTATTTCGGGTGCCGGTTTTGCTGTCAATCAGATTCGTTTCATGAAACAAACATTCATGGATCATTTTTGAGTCTCCTCTATTAAAAAGAGTCAAATTAGTAGCTTATAAGTTATAAGGAATAGTGAATCGTTGGTGAGATAATCATTCATTAGAGGAAATCCTAGATGGAGAGGTATGGAAAGTCATCCAAGAGATTTTCCTATAATACGTTTATATTGAGACTCTGAGAGAGGTATGAAAATATTATGTGGTTGAGCTAGGGAAGAATGTCCTTGATGAAATATACTTGTTGTTACATTGACTTGTAGTGATTTTACCCATCATTGGTATGAGATGAAGTAGCTATGGGATGTCATTTTCATGATAGTCATTATTGGGAGACATATTACTAGGTTAATAACTATTGATTGATGATGTTTTTTTCAGGTTTTTTATAAGGATACCATTTTTAGGGGAAATTAACTAATGATTCCAGTGTAGGATAACTGTATTGAGGTGGATGGCCATGAAATAAATTTTCTAAGTGTTAGATTCATTATTATATAAATTTTTACAATACTAGTGGAACATAGAGTTTCTATGGGAAATGAACTTTTAATCAACATAATGATCATATTTTCAATCAGATGTGTTGAAGGATTGGTCACTTTTGTAGCAGATTTCCTTGATCACATGTGGAGTGTTGATAATTTGGAAATATGGTACATTTAGAAACTTATTTTATGAACTCGTCGACACATGGGAAATGATAGAGGACCTAATAACACCTAGAGCACTAGAAGAAGATATTCTACCCGATACCCTCCAGGAATATGGAGTTTAACTACCCATACTAGTTGAGGTTTAAGATATTATAATTCAAGAAAGGAGAACATATATATGTAATGTAGTGCATCATAGGATACATAGACTGGATATTAAAAAATATTGACTAGAATTTTTCAATGAGACCATCCTTTTTATATTAATAGAGATTTTATGATATCAATATCCATGTGTACAATTCATTTATCTTCTACATCTTCAAGTGCATTCATTTGATACATAAGGTTGGAATTATTTTATATCTAATATATTTGTATATTGTGTGGGTATAATAATGGATATTTTATTTTGGGTTATGATAATAAAAAACACATTGGGTTTATTATCAAAGGGAAAATATCTATGAAAGTGTTGTTCCCTCATGTTCGGTGAGTATTATTTCTATTGGTATCTATATGAATGTGAGATATAATCTTTTGATATGAATTTCTCTAAGTACTGGATGTTGTTTTACCATGAACACATTTATTTTTATCATGGGAGAGTAACCTTCACATCTCATGTGGGTAAAATAAATGTTTGTAATGGAGAATGAAATATTTTGTGAGGTCATACGTGGAAAATTTATTATAAAATTGAGGAGTTCACCACCCAGGTTGTGAAACTTTTTTCAATGATTGTTTCTCTGAAGCATATTTTCCTTCCATCCATAGTGATTTAGTTTCATTATGTCTTTGTTGAGGTATTTTAATGGATGAAACATGATAGATATTTTTATTTTAAAATTGAAATAATTTTTAGAGGTGAATAAGATTCCTTTCCACTATTCATAATGGAACATGTTGAGCATGAAGAGGTAAGGCTCTACTAGATTAATTTATTTGTAAGGGATCTATACATATGTGTACATCACAATAGAGATCTCCCATTTTTTTCAATCATATCTGATTTATGTTTCACTTGAGTGTCTATTAATTGAAGAAAAAATACGATTAAATGTATAAACCTATATCATATATTGTGTATTGAGGATATTTTTTACCAACTAAGTGGTTATTGAGTGTTCTCCAAGATAAATTTTTGGTTAGTGTATAATATGATGATAGTGAATCTATATGATATAACACAATATACATTTAGGATAATTTATTGCATGTATCAGTTCATTGTAATTCCATTTGGATTGTCAGACACACATTATATTATTAGGGACATAATGAACACAATCATGCATCCATTATTGGATAATTTCATGTGGTTCCAATTGTGGAAATATTTCAATATTATCCAAGTCATGATGAACATTTAATGAATTGGTAAATAATCATGAGTACAATATGAGAACATTAGTAATACACAATATAATGTAGTTGTTTTTTATTGATAAATAGAGTTAATTTTTGGCAGATGAAAATATAATTTTATGGTGTTTTGGTTGACCTAGATAGATTTTATAACTTTTTTATTGGGATAAACCAATGTATGTTTCAGATATATGAAATATTATAGGTTTTTAGGGAAGTTATCTTGGGTTCACAAATTAATTTTATCTTTTGTATGAACAATAGTTTGGCTTGACCAGAATGGGTATCTTTCATCAATGCTATAATGCATGTGAGAATTACATCCATGAGTTTAATAAGAGTTTTAATATTGATATAATTTTGATCCATTATTATCCCATGTAATAGTATAAAATGTTTTGTGATGAAAATGGTATTGGACTTAGAGTAGTGTTGATGTAGAGTGATTGAGTCATGGACTATGTATCACAATAGTTGTGAAAACATAAATAGAATTAACCTCTGCATGATCATGATTTGGAAGAATTGGATTATTCTATAATTTGATAACATCCCAACATTATTTGAGATGTATTTATTGTGTACAATAAACAAAAAATACTTCAGACCTTCTTTTTTAAATGGGATTTAAATCTCCAACTGTGAAAATGGGTCGAGTATATTCAATCATTTGATTTTGAGATTGACTATATTCTAATGAGATGAAATACTGTAGATGAACCTTTATTCCACAATTACATGACTTTTATAGTTCAACTATATATTTATGAGTTGAATATGATGTATGTAATGGTTGAGATGATCCTTGATGTTTAATATGGGATGAAATAGATTAATTTTTCATTATTATCCATCGATAATACGCCCTTGGACAGATCAATAAAATATAGTATATGTATATGGAATGAATTGTTTTTATTGATAGTATTTATGGTGGGGATCCATCACTCTATTTGATTATATTTTTGGGTGAGATCATCCATGTTTCTGTTCAAGTGGATATCACATCCTTTTTTGCAGTAAGAGGTTATGCATGAGTTTCAAACATCGTTGTGGGTGATGAAACTCGTTTTTCCATGATGTATAGTGATATATTATCATAGTATGAGTTGATGAGATTGAAAATAAAAATTGAATGTTTTCTGACATGATGGAATACCTATAAAATTTGAAGGATGAGAATCAGTGTCCTATTGGAATAAAATATTCATTTCACATTCTATAGTAGAAATGATAAAATTTCACTGTATATATTTTGGTGTGTATAATGAGGACTCATTGGAAGAATGACATGAAATTTTTATAGTTGAAAAGATGAAAAAAGTATCAAATTTCATGATAATATGGGACATATTCATTTTTTAACAAGTGTTGGAATTTTATTTTCATTAGATAGTGTGTTTTTATTGGCTTCCCTTGAGTATGTTATCTGATCAATATAAATATTTTACAATAATAGTCTAGAAAGGTGGTCATATGGTTCACATTATTTAGGATTTCCATAGAAAAACAATATTCCAATTGATATATGGGAAAACACAAGGAAATATTATGGTGTTTTAATACAAGATATGGACAAGAGTCAAAGTACATAAGAGATCATTGGAGAGAAACTTAGTTTTAGATTAATTCAACAATATAAATAGTTATCATGTGATTATTTGGATGGATACAAAAAGGTAATCTATGGTAATATATGAAAATAAAATTTATGCTAGATGTGTTGAGTGAGTAAGTGTTGTTGGGTCTTAGTCTAATGAAAATGTTGATCTAATAGGTTTAGTTGATTTAAAAACATATGGTACAATGAATTTTATGTAGATGAATGATTATGATTGATGTCTTCTACATCTTGAGAATGTTGGGCCATTTGAAATATTATAGTGTATCATAATTACAACATATCTATTTTATATTATAAAAAGGCATAGTACTATGCACAGTGACATCCATGTGCCATTACTTCTGCAGTATCACCCCAGCACTTCTAATGTTATTGATGATGATGATGTTGATATTGAGGCTAATATATACTTTTATGATCACTTGATTCATGTTATTGATCAAAATGAGAATGTTTTACGTGAAACTACCATTCCCTTTTTCTAAGTAATTATGTATCATATTAATTTTCAAGAGGGATAATGGGAAAGGGATGTAGATATATGGTGATAGTGGCCCGACCATATCATGATAGAATCTGTATAGTTCATGTGAGTGTATCTTGGGAATGAGATAAAATTATTCTGGGTGATTATAAGATCCCGAACACACTTGATACCCTTATTTACTTATTATCAATAACCTTTTACTATGTATTTATAACACTTTTGTCTTTGGAATGTATCATGTGTGTTCGGTTGTGTTTTAGAAGCTTTATAGGGGTTTTTTAATGTTTCACAGTTGCAACACTTTTTTCTGAAACCCTATAGCCTCCCCAAAAAATGGTGCGCCCTAGAATTGTGGGTGTTTTCTCATTAGGATAAGTTTTTATCAAAATTATAACCTTACTAGGATAAATTGTGAACCATAAATAGTTGGGGAACATGACCAGGGTACATGGTTTTTTTAACAATTTGGTTGGTGCTCGAAACCATCTACATACCCTTTCAATCACCTAAAATTTTTAATATAAACTCAACCATTACTATTTTTTCGTAATCACCCCCAGTTGACCTAAATTATAATAATTTTATTTTACAGGATCATTAAGGGATTCATAGCTTCATTCATCATTATCTCTTTAAAATAAAATATTTGTTAAATGAAATATAGACATATATTTTACGTGATCTCTTCTATAATTTGGGTTCTATATATCTCATCATTTTCGTCCTTTGGGAGGGATGAATCCCCCTATTGTTAATGGTTTAGATATAGTTTTTAATTAATCAATTTATATAAATTTTGACCCAAGGTTTAGTTCCAAGATCAACTTTACAATTTTTTCTGACATTATACCTTCGATCAAAGAATATGGATTAGAGGGAATTAAAAAATCAACCAAAGGTAGGAGAACTAAATGATAATTGACATAGAATTAATGATGTAATTATGTTGAATTTGTATCATTATGTATCAAAATTGTAGAATTATGTTTAAAACTATAAAACCAAAATGAATCCCAACAAAAGTTTGAGACACTTCACAGACCCCATTGGATTTCTGGGTGATTATGATACCATGATTAAAGGATACCCATGGGCTAAATGATTTGATTAGAATGATTATTAATCAAAAAAATTAAGGAATTAGTTGTCTTATATAGTTATTCAACTACGAATGTGATTAGTATTTTATCTTGTTATAAATAATTATTTGGATTAACATGTATGTGTTAGTGAGATGTGAAATGATAGATGGTTATTGTGATAAACGATTAAAGAATACTTTTTCAAGTTTATAAATGTTTATAATGATATTAAATTGATATTTTAAAAATTAAATGGAATGTTTTTTTATATTTTATAAATGTTCATTCATATTGTGAATGGATGTATAAGCATTAATCAATGAAAATGTATTTGGAATGATCCTCTATGTACCTGTGAATTTTTATCTATACCGGTTCTCTATATGCACTTCATTTTGTTTCTAGACAGATCTTCCAAGTATCCATGAATTTGATGATATATTGATGCTCTATATACCTATTAAATTGATGTTTTACTAACACTCTAAAGATATAGGATATGTTACATATATTGTTTCTCCAAGGTACTAAACTAAATTTCGAAATAATGACAATGAAATTCCATGGGAATTAATGTTTTGATCAAAAGGGAACGGTTCAAACATAGGAACTTAATGAATAGGGTATGAATTACATTGGCTTCACTAAGAAGCCCATGGATTATACGGTTAATTAAATATTATTTAAAAAAAATTGAAAACTGTTAGATTTTACCTTTATTATTTATTAATCTTTATGTTACATTATACTATGTTGTGGACTATATATTTCTTTAGACACTAATAATGGTGGTCAAATGAGTCTACTAGCACAGTACTTAGGCCGCTGACTTATACTAATGTTTAATTCATGTTTTTAGTTTAGGATAATGGAAAAGGACAAATTCTAGATGGATTAGTTGTGATTCTGTGTGGAGAAGGAACCAATAGAACATTAATGATGTGAAACCCAAATTGGGTTTTTTTATTTTGGATTTTTAGTCAACACATGGCATGCCATATTTTTTGAGGTTCACATACCATATTTGGGTAATATATTTTGTTATTAATAGTTTTTTTATTTTTTAATATTATCTTCACTATAGAAATATATAATTCTGATTTTTTTCGAATATGACAAATATTTTATAGTCTCTCCATGTTTCATATTTGACCCACAAAACATGTTGAATGCCTCTAGTCTAAGTGTAGATGTGCATGAGGTAATGTTGTGAACCGACATGGGGGACCACTATGGGGAACCATGTTTTGGATGAAACATTACAATTTAGTTATTTTTATATAAACTTAACAAAAGAAATCTATCTTTTTTTGGATATTTAATTTTTTTATTAATACACATATTGTGAAAAAATATTTCATAGAAAGAGTGTCATATTTGGGTAGAAAATTTTTTTATTTGAAAGATTTTTTGATATTATAAATTGAAAATTGATATTCAGTGTATATTGAATTAAATATGAAGTATTATTCATTCATGTAAATGTGAATTCAAATCATACATTGAAAATTCATTAATTGTTGAATATGCCAAATTTTTCTAAACTATCATTTTAATTTTATTATGAAAATATTTGACACATAATTTTTTAATATATATAATTAAAAAATATCATCCCATATATTAATATTTGACAACCACAGGGTATTAAAATATTAAAGATAATTTTTATATAATAAAAAATCAAAATAAATTCACTTTTTTTGAAAACCAATTTCTTCAACTAAAAACAATATATTTGATAGAAAAAATAAAAATTATAGACAACCTAATTTTCATATTATTATTTAATAAAAAAAATTACTTTTAATATTTTAAAAAAAAAAATTTTTAAATCATATTTTGAAAAATATTATAAAATATAATGAAAAAATACTATTATTTGAAAATTACTTTTTAAAAACATAATTTATATTATACACACAACATATAATTTACAAATAAAATATTTTTAAACCAATTAATAATTTCAATGAAATTTATGATCATTAATTTTTAATTCCATGAAATAGAAAGGTGTATATCATAAACATGTATTTTTTAGAAAAATAATTTTGTAAATAATGTTTTATCTTATTTGTTATTTTTTATAAAAAAATTGAATTATTATTATTTTGAAAGTAAAAACTACTTTAATTATAAATATATTTAATAAATTAGTTACACATATTCATCCAAACTATTTCAATGGAAATATTTTTATGTCTATTCTTAAATATTTATATTTCAACTAAATATATCATAGTACTTATGAAGTTTCATGTTATGTGTAGATAAATATAAAAACCCCTTTTTATTATTTAAAGGTATTCATATATTAAATTCTTAGGGGTTTTACACTATTATATAATTGATTTAAATACCATTATGAAACCATACATCCTATAAATAATTCCAAAATTTAAAATTTCTACCCTAAAAACATAATACACAAAGGAGATAAGTATGAAATAACTATATAGACTTAAAAGTGATGGTGGGTGTGAAATTATCTACCTAAAAACAATTATGAATACTCTCCTTGTATAAATTTCAATTCCATCCAATCATAGTGTTTATAGTGAATACTCAACTACCTCCATTTCCACCCAAATTCCCATAAAATCATTTGAAACACATACTATATCATAAAACATCATTCATCGGCCTTATATAACCTTTTAAATCCTAAAAAACACTCCAATATTTATTTATCAAAATTATAATATTTTTTCTACTTCCACCATTTTTAAAACAAATGTATCCTAAAAAAATAACTTTAGACAAAGTAACATCCATTCAATCATTATAGTGTATTCACATAGACATTCATTGACTAAAATCATTGTAACACCCCAAGCTTCCACGATACGCTTCTCTTTCAATAATGCAATAGCTTGCATTGTACGCAAGTACGAGTTCTAACACACCGCGACTAATCAAAGTAGCTGTTAAGAATAGTAATACCCACTTTTTTAAAATTATAGAAATATTATATTTCAAAAATGGACTTTATTTTTTTATTCATAATATCGAAATTATCCAATGATGAATTGTTTTTAATTTTATGAGAACTTCCATTTTTTTGAATAGAGAAAAATACTTAAAACAAACTTTTTAATCAAAATAATTTATAGTGATAAATTATACTATTGAATGGTTTTAAAGTATAATTATAATATATTTTTACCATTTTATCTAATGGTGGTCATTATAATTAATTTCACTTTGAAACTGGACATAAACAATTGTCAATCTTTTGATATATATTGTTTCTTAAAAACAAGCTATTTGTTGTGACAACGGGAATTAATTATGAAATTGACTAATGAAACTTATATGTTTGGAATTTCTTAAAATAGAAATCATTTTTGAAATTGGAATATCAATTATAGCTTAGGGTGAAATTTTGGCATTGTTCTGAAAAACATCAATTTTTTATGAATAGTGAAACCACTAAGTGGTAGTTAAAAAACTAATTTTTCGTTTAAATGAATAATTACAACTTATGTGATTTGAATTTCAAAAATCCAACATAAATGGTTGTAATTAGGAAGTAAAATTTCGTTCAATGGGATTAAAATTATTTTTGGTGAATAGTTACTTTTAAGTTTAATTAATCGCGATTAAAGGTAATTAGTAAAATTTAAGGTAAAAATGGTATTATAAAAATATGAAATTACCATTAAACTTGTCCTACTTCTATTGGATGAGTCATGGCCGACCAAGACAATCCATGGGTCTACTTGAGGACCCCATGGAGCCACATTGGTAGGAAAATGACATAAATAACTTTTATTTAATGTTAAAATAAATTTGTCACAAACATAAGTTGTTTTACTAGAACAATTATTAAATGGGGTTATACAAGTCATATTTTTGACTATAAATATTCATTGGAAAGATAAAAAGATTTAATAAATCATGATATTTGTTTTATAATTTTTATACATTAAATAAATTAAAATATTTACGACACCATGATGATTCAGTGATTACCTCATTAATTAACGATTTAAATAAAATGAAAAAATAATGTAAACTCAAAATCGTAAACTTGTCAAAAAACTATTGGATGAGTATATTTAGAACCCTTATCACCTTTTCCTAGAATTATATAAGTGTGGGACCTTTAAAATCCGAAAATCATTATATAATAAAGTAACATTTCATGACTTTCCAAGAGTGCCCCTCCTCTCCACTTATAAAAGGCCCCCACCACTACCACCTTACTAACACTTTAAAAGCCTTTTGGCTCGGCCAAACTCTTCCCAAATACTCTCACAACTTCTCTCTCTTACTCCTAGAAGCCTCACTTTGGGCATAATTCTTCCCAAGGAAGCCTTTGGCTCAAATCAAAAAAGAGTTACCCGATTTTAAGGTATTGTGTTCTCTTATGTTATTTTGTTTTAATTTGGTTCTCCAACCACCTAAACTCTTTTTATTCATTTATTTTGTAACAACACCAGTATAATAAATATACTATGATGTTTTTATAATAATTATTAGAGCTACACTTACACACAAATACATCTAATGGTTAAAGAACATAATGGTTCTCTGGATGGTGAATTTCTACCTCACGAAACGATGATTGTTCAACAGTCATATAACACCTTCAAAGGTTGCCATTAATATGTCACTATATTTATATATATGATATATAATATTATTATGTTTTCCTTAAGGTTCTTTTTTTATGGCATACCTTTATTGTTTCCATTATGGGTAAACTCGATATTTTCATTTTAGGAAGTGCGGACTACCGCCCCCTCAATGTGATTTGAATAGGTAATCCCATATGTGGGATTTATCAAGGATGGATTAAATGATATTACATATGATATTATACTGGAATTATAATATACCTTTATATCATTATGATTTCGTTAAATATGAAATATAAATGAAAGTAGCGTTCATGCGTATGTACGGTTTACCGTCTCCATGAACGGTGCATTTCATTTCTTACCTCTAAATGTTTTGGAATATTATAAATTCATGTATATACTGGATATATATGAGATATATGATATCTATATCATTAATATAATTCTGGATATAATGGATATATCGCCACATGAACAACTTGTAATTATAATAAATTTATTTTTGACTCAAGTACCAAAGATCGACAAAACGACCGTTATTAAATTAAATAATTACATAATGTTCATAACATGGTAATAAGTGATATAAAAGGAATAAAAAACATAAAAAAGGTTCTTAAGAAATTATAAATTGACTCTAGTTTATTATTCATGAGGTTAAAGAACGGTCGAGTCAAGACAGGACGCAAGGTGACGGAACTTCTTAACCCAATTTCTATTCTTTGGGTTAATCTCCTACTTTCAAATTATGTCATGATATTATTATATCCTATCTTGTATTAGTCATTTCATTGTGTTTAATTATAGTGAATACACATAAAATATCTTTTGTATTTAAAAAATTATCTTTCTAGGTACTTTGTCTCAATCTCCATTCATTGAGCCATATTTTGTTTTATACACAAATATCTTTTACATGGTGTATAAACCCCTTTGACTTTTATGTTTATTCAAAAAAATCATTTTATATGATTTTTTTTACTAAACGATAAAAAGGAATGTTTTTCTTGTTGTACGTATGCGGCGAAAATGACTTCTCCGCCGTCGTAACCATTATTTGAGTTTCGGCTTCCTCTACAAGCCATAATGTTTTTCTTAAATGAAAAATAAATACCAAGTTTTAATTTTCATTTATTTTGGTATTGAAAATGGTTTTGAAAAGGTTTTTATTATACCAATGTGTTGTATTGATATCTTGTGATTGAAACGTGGAAATGTTATGTTTCCTTTATGCACGTTTTATGTGATACGATTATGTTATGGTTTATGATATTTATAAACCTGTTCATATGAGGAATGCATTGGACATAATTAGTGACGGGTGGAGCCTGCTATAGCTCCTCTATGAATCGGTTGGTATCATGAGAAAAACTAGTGTCTTGGCATGAGGCCTTGACAAAATCTTATTTTTGGTCTTGGCAGGAGGCCTTGACTACGTGGTTATGATAGTCTGGAATTATGCATTCCATCATTATGATAGTGGTTATTGATATTGCATGGGATTAATCGACTATTAGAATATCCATGTGAGTAATTAAATGGAATTATTTAACTTTATTTTTTTCCATATAATGATGAAGATAAAGATTAAAAATGATTCTGTTTTAGTTATACATTGCCTTAAATGTTAATGTTTATTTATAAAAACTTTCGCAATATTGTTATCCTTACTAATCATCTGAGCTCACCCCTTTCAATTTTTTAATATTTTCCAGGATGTGAAGAAGTATTTTATGAATGATCTGTAGGGATAGTCAGAAGAGGATATGAGTGTGGACTATGGAGACTTTGTTATTATAGTTTTTCACTTTATGATGTAATGTAACATTTATGAATGTATCTAGTGTTTCCAAGGCTACTAAACTAATCATTCTTTCGAGACATGATCTTTTGTGATCATACCAATGGTACGCAATAATGCACCAACTCTGGGTAACTGGGGTCAGGGCGTTACATTTGGTATAAGAGAAATTTTAGTACTAACCTTGAAGCTAGATTTAGGTAAACTCTGATTAGAGCACATATCCCGAAGATAGACATTGAGGATTAGTATAGAAGAACTTCCATGAATTTTGGTATTATAGAGATTTTGTGAGTTTTCCGAGAAATACATCCATGTCTGGATACTAGCAGGTAGAGGCGGCTCTGGAACAGATGTACCTAGGGGTAAAACCCAAAAACACCGCTTTGAGCAAGACTCGAACGGGAACTAGTGCACGACAACGGGCCTTGATGTACTCTTGGTTACGAAACTCCCAGGGGATATTCTTAGGATAATTCTCGTTTTCTTTACAAACAACTATGAAGGGTTATGAGTATATACATCCTCAAAGAAAACATTTTTATGATTATGGATTATATCTATAAATATTTCAATTTGTGTTAAGTATTTTATAAGTATGGAATTAAGTATTTTTATTCATAAACTAATCTATTTTATGCCATTGTTTAGAAATGGCACCTAGTGGAAGGAATGGAAACCGTATCAATGCACGCACTCTGTGTAGGTATTTCCCTCCTATTCAAGAAAATTATTATGGAGCAGGAGATACAACTGGTGCTGATCAACATATTACCATACTGGGACAACTCACTCAGGTTATGAATAATAACTTTACTCGTATGGAGCACCGTGATCTGCAATGTGGAGGATCAATGTTAGATGGCTTCATGAGGCAACAACCCACAACATTTAATGGGGGTACAAATCCATTAGTAGCTGAGCAATGGATAAACTACTTAGAAAAAATATTCCATGCCTCGGGGAGTATCGAAAGGGAGAAGGTTTTCGTGGCAGTCTACCACCTCACTGGAGATGCCGATCAATGGTGGTCACTGATTCAAAACACAAATGAAGATTAAGAAGTATCAAATATGGAATGTAGGGAGTTCAAAGAGAATTTCCTAGAAAAAAACTTTCCTCATGACCATCGAGCAGATATGGAATGACAATTTCTGAGTCTGAGAAAAAAGGAGGATGATAATGTCGCAAAGTATGAGGCCAACATTACAACGTTAGCGAGGTATGCTACAAATTATATACATAACATAAGAAGTAAGATTGATAATTTATTTTATGGGTTAAAACCATTTCTCCGTCGAGATTTAGTATCAAAATCCTTCTCATCGTACAAAGATATTGTCTCATGTTCTATCAAGACAGCAATGAAATTATCTAAATCTTATGACAATAATGTAAAGCAAGAGATGAATAGAATGGTGGAAAAAGAGACAGATAAAGGGAAAAAGGAAAAGAAGGATTTTACATTATGCGATAATTGTGGGAAGAATCACCCCGGTACATGCCTAAAATGAATGGGAGCTTGTTATAAATGTGTAGAAAATGGTCACCAGGCTCGTGATTGCAAGGGAAAGAAAGAGGATATCAATGTTGAATGCAACAATTTTAGGGAAATGGGGAATTATGAAAATGAATGTCCTAAGGGTCATGGAAACTTACCTCAGAAAAGGCCAAGGGATCAATGACAATCTTATGATGTTACTACAGTTGAAGCGGAATAGTTAATGTATTGGTGCTTTTGGACTCAAGGATTATATTCTGGTTATAAAAATAATATGATATATATAAGGATTGTACTACAGTACATGTTGTTATCATTAATGTTTTAATATGATGAAGGAAATCATATTTTTAGTATGTGACAATAAAAGAAACATTACTTTGTTTGGGGAATCTGATGTTACAATTGATTTTGGAATTTATAGAACTTTTAGAGAAAGTCTGGACATAGGTATTTTGGATAACATTTAAGGTTTTAATGGATTAAGTTGAACCATGGATAGTATTGTTTAAGGTTAAAAAATTTCTAAATATTATTTTTGGAATATTATAATCATATAGTTTTAGGAAAAGGTCAACCTGCATGGTGGGGCATAACCCGTCGCGTTAGAAAATGCTGCAGGAATCGAACCCACAACCATAGTGCAACAAGCCTTTATTACCTACCACTAGCCTACAGGAAGTCCCTAGTTATTACAAAATAGTTTTACTAATCTAAATGGTATGTGTTAATATTTGGAACCTTATACAATTAAGGTAAATAGAATATTTTTGAGTTCAATTACCATTTAGAGTGAAAGATGGGTTTGTGGTAAAAATTTATTAAAGAATGAATGTCTACATGAAAAGTATGTATATTCCCTTATGTTCTTAGTAAATCTCCTAAATAATTTCCTCAACATTATAATAGTTAACTTAAAACAAAAACGTTTCCAGTTAACTTTTCCAACTGAGGATTAAATGATTATTTAACCAATCACAGGTTTGTGATTTTCTTATGGATAACTTTCTCCTAATCCAGTTTTCTAAGAAACTCCATCTGACCTTGATGGTTTGTTTTTCTTCCATATCCATATTTTCATAGAATCCTAGTATGGGCTATCTCAGATGACCTTTGTACTTATCTTTATTTCTTTTAAAGTTTAATTTTTTATTAACCTTATTTCCGATGTGGGTTTTCCACAAAGGTATTTTCTATTTTCAAAGAAAAATCTCAAATTACGAGGATGAAATTTATTGAAGGAGGGGAGAATGTAACACCCCGATCTTCCATGATACTCTTCTCTTTCAATAATGCAATAGCATGCATTGTACGCAAGTTCGAGTTATATCACACCGCGACTAATCAAAGTAGCCGTTATGAATATTAATACCCACATTTTAAAAATTATATAAATTTTATATTTCAAAAATGGACTTCATTTTTGTATTCATAATATCGAAATTATCCTAAGTTGAATTTTTTGTAATTTTCTGAGAACTTCCATTTTGTTATGAATAGTGAAAATACATAAAAAAACAATTTTAATAATAATAATTTATACTGATAAATTATAAAATTGAGTGGTTTCAAAGTATAATTAGAATATATATTTACCATTTTATCCAATAGTGGTCATTATAATTAATTTCACTTTGAAATTGGACATAAACAATTGTCAATCTTGTGATATATATTGTTTCTTAAAAACACGCTATTTGGTGTGACAGTAGAAATTAATTATGAAATTGATTAATGAAACTTATATGTTTGGAATTTCGTAAAATAGACATCATTTTTGAATTTGGAATATCAATTATAGATTATTTTGAAATTTTGGCATTGTTCTGAAAAACATCAATTTTTGATGAATAGTGAAACCACTAAGTGGTAGTTAAAAAACTGATTTTTCATTTAAATGAAACATTATCACTTCTGTGATTTGAATTTCAAAATCCAACATACATGGTTGTCATTAGGAAGTAAAATGTGGTTCAATGGGATTAAAATAATTTTTGGTGAATAGTAACTTTTAAGTTTAATTAATCGCGATTAAAGGTAATTAATAAAATTTAAGGTAAAAATGGTATTATAAAAATATTAAATGACCTTTAAACATGTCCGACCCCTATTGGATGAGTCATGGCCGACCAATAAAAACCATGGGTCAACATGGGGACCCCATGGAGCCACTTTTGTTGGAGAATTACATAAATAACTTTTATTTAAAGTTAAAATAAAAATGTCACAAACATAAGTTGTTTTACTAAAACAATTTTTAAATGGGGTTATACAAGTCATATTTTTTACTATAAATACAAATTGTAAATATAAAAATATTTCATACATCATGATATTTGTTTTATAATTATTATACATTAAATAAATTAAATTATTTATGACACCATGATGATGCAGCGATTACCTCATTAATTAACGATTTAAATAAAATGAAAAGATAATGTAAAATCCAGGGCATTAAATTGTCAAAAACTTATTGGATGAGTATAGTTTGAACCCTCATCACCTTATCTTATAATTATATAAGTTTGGGACCTTTAGAATCTGAAACTCATTATATAATAAAGTAACATTTCATTACTTTCCAATAGTGCCCCTCATCTCCACTTATAAAAGGTCCCCACCACGACCACCTTACTCACACATTCATAGCCTTTTGAATCGGCCATACTCTTCCCAAATACTCTCCCAACTTCCCTATCTTACTCTTAGAAGCCTCACATTGGGCATAATTATTCCCAATGAAGCCTTTGGCTCAAATCAAAAAATAGTTACCCGATTTTAAGGTAATGTGTTCTCTTATGTTATTTTGATTTAATTTGCTTCTCCAACCCCCTAAACTCTTTTTATCCATTTATTTTGTAACAACACCAGTATCCTCAATATTCTAGGATGTTGTTATAATAATTATTCAATCTACACTTACACACACCTACATCTTAATGGTTAATGAACATATTGTTTCTGTGGATGGCGAATTTCTGCCTCATGAAACGATGATTGTTCAACACTCATATAACACCTTCAAAGGTGGCTATTAAGATGTCACTATATTTATATATATGATATATAATATTTTTATGTTTTACTTAAGGTTATTTATTTTTCATTTATGCCATACCTTTATTGTTTCTATTATGGCTAAACGCGATATTTTTCATTTTAGGAAGTGCGGACTATCACCCCCTCAAAGTGATTTGAATCGTTAATCCCGTATATGGGATGTATAAAGGATGGAGTAAATGATATTATATATGATATTATACTGGAATTATAATATACCTTTTTATCATTATGATTTCATTAAATACTAAATATAAATGAAAGTAGCATTCATGTGTTCGTACGACTTACCGTCTCCATGAACGGTGCATTTCATTTCTTACCTCTAAACATTATGGAATATTATAAATTCATGTATATAGTGGATATATATGAGATATATGATATCTATATCATGAATATAATTCTGGATATAATGGATATATCATTACATGAACAACATGTAATTATAAGAAGTTTATTTTTGACTCAAGTACCAAAGATCGACAAAACGACCGTTATTAACTTAAATAATTACATAATGTTAATAACATGGTAATAAGTTATATAAAAGGAATAAAAAACTTGAAAAGGGTTCTTAATAAATTATAAATTAACTCTAGTTTATTATTCAGGAGGTTAAAGAATGGTCGAGTCAAGACATGATGCAAGGTAAGGAAACTTTTTAACCCAATTTCTATTCTTTGGGTTAATCTCCTACTTTCAAATTATGTCATGATATTATTATATAAAATCTTGTATTTGTAATTTGATTATGTTTAATTATAGTGAATACACCTAAAATATCTATTTTATTTAAAAAAAATATCTTTGTAAAGTTCTTTGTCACAATCTCCATTCATTGAGGCATATTTTGTTTTATACACAAATTTCTTTTTTATGGTTTATAAACCCCTTTGACTTTTACATTTATTCAAAAGGAATATTTTTATACAAAGAGTTTTACTAAATGAAAAAAAGGAATATTTTTCTTGTCGTACGTATGCAGCGACAACGACTTCTCCGCTGTCGTAACCATTATTTGAGTTTCAGCTTCCTCTACAAGCCATAACTTTTTTTAAAGGGAAAATAAACACCATGTTTTAATTTTCTTTTATTTTGGTATTGAAAATGGTTTTGATAAGGTTTATATTATATCAATGTGTTGTATTGATATCTTGTGATTGAAATGTGGAAATGTTATGTTTCATTTATGCACATTTTATGTGATATGATTATGTTATGGTTTATGATATGTTTAATCTTGTTAATATTAGGAATGAATTGGACTTAATAAGTGACAGGTGCAGCCCTCTATAGCTCCTCGATACATCGGTAGGTCTAATGAGACAAATTGTGTCTTGGAACGAGGCCTTGACAAAATCTTATTTGTGGTTTTGGCATGAGGCCTTGACTACGTGGTTATGATAGTCTGGAATTATGCATTCCATCATTATGAAAGTGGTTATTGATATTGCATGGGATTATTCGACTAGTATAATATCCATGTGAGTAAGTAAATTGAATTATTTAATTTTATTTTTTCTATATCATGCTGATGTTCAAGTATAAAAAGGCTTTTGTTTTAGTTATACATTTCCTTAAATATTAATGTTTATTTATGAAATCTTCCACAATATTGTTATCCTTACTGAGAATCGGAGCTCACCCCTTTCTATGTTTTAATATTTTCCAGGATGTGAAGAAGTATTTTATGAACGACCTATAGGGATAGTCAGAATAGGATATGATTGTGGACTATGGAGACTTTGTTATTATAGTTTTTCACTTTATGATGTAATGTAACATTTATTAATGTATCTAGTGTTTCTAAGTCTACTAAACTAAACGGTCTTTTGAGACCTGATCTTGTGTGATCATGCCAATGTTACGCAATAATGCACCGGCTCTGGGTAACTGGGGTCAGGGCGTTACATTCACTATACCAAAATGTTTTAATAGTATGAAAATAAAAAATATATCATTTTGAAAAAAAATATATCCATCATGATTTAATACTAATGTATGGCTGATAACACCTCCATATTTAATTATAGTTATATATAGTTTATCGTGGTCAACTATTGCTGCATTTTAATCTTATATAGTAAGGTTTTTGGGATTCATAACCAATCTATTAATTAGTGGTTATAAATAGAGTATCATTAGAAATATAACTTTTTGATATAATTGTATTCTCTAGGAGGTACGATGAAATACATATTTATTAGTGAATGATATAGATGGATTACCATGGGTCATCTACTTTATCAATTTGATATAAATAATCTGTGTGGATAATTGAGGGAAATATATATTCTATAATAGTTATAGTAAGAGTATCATCTGTTATATTTTATATATAATGAACCAGACACTCATATTTGTTTGATGATTTCTCCGATAAATTTTAATTGGGATTATTCATATTTTCGTGACTAGGGGTGATTATTTTTTCTTCCATTTATTCTAAATGTGCATTTATTTTACCCCATCATTTTAAATATTTATATCAAGAGTATCATAAAAAATTCCTTATATGTTTCATTAAAAATATATAAACACTTATGATAATTAAAAAAATCATACCCATATACATTAAAAATATGTATTAATAATAATCATGTCACATATGATGATCCCATGAACATAATATTTCAGATATTGTCTTCAAGAATGAATCCTTCCACTTGCTGGCCTATAAGATCCAAGCCTTTTTTAAGATGCATAGATCCAAAAATAAATTATCTTAACCCATTAAACTATCATTATTAATGTTACTAACAGTTTAAAGAAGGGTTCAGAATCATGCTCGTAATTTTAGAGAATAGTGGAGTAATTTTTCATAAAATAAATTTATTTGACTGAATGTAACACATTTAATAGAAAGCATAGAGATCAATCATACTAACAATATACATTATGAGAATTGTTTTAAAATCCATGATATGGGGTTTTCATGGACAAATTAAATTTTTTTGTTGATTGATAAGGTGATACACAAGGTGTGTAGAGTATTGTGTTTTCAGAATTTTCACATTTGAGTTGAAATTTAAATTACTATTATCGAGTGATCAGATGATATAGAATGGTAATTTTATTATAGTAGATGGTAAGAGATAATTTTTAAAACCATTACTTGGTCCCATAATAAGGTTTCTACCCTATGATAAATGGTTGGTTATCTTCCAAGAAGATGGATTTTTGACAGAATATAAAATATTTAATAAATTAAATATTAAATTAGTCATATCATTTCAATTCCCGGTACCTCTTAAACAGAGCATCATATTGAGATTATGAAACTATGGTTGAGCCATTAATGGTGTTATTTCTTAGTAGATTTATTAACTCATGTCAGGATCCAGGACTCATGATGGGGATTAAATGGGGGGGGGGGGGTAAAATAATTAATTATTTAAAATACAAAAATAGACCCCACACTAAATTGATGGTTACCATGATTTAAAGGGAAGGGGGAGTGGGTGATATCATTCATGAAACACCATATCCATGGGGAGGAGGAAGGGATATTCAACTGGATTTTGTCCTAGGCATAGACAGGGACCTGTGATGCAGCATTTATTAGGAGATTTTATCCCAAATAATTGATGTTTACATAGAGATCTAGGATATTTTTTATTTTCATTCCCCATGTAACCATATATTAGTTGTTTAAAATTATAAATTCATTATTATGACTGTTATAGACCCTTGATTTGGCGATCTGTGTGTTTTAGTGTGAGCGGGGATGATCTGGGTTATTTGTTGGGGAATCCCATCAGATTTTCCCATCAAAACTACATGTAAACCCATCACACACAATGTGTGTTGTTCATCATCAGGGAATACAGAATTTTAATAAGTACACTCTATATGCTATGAGTATACTCTGGGTGGTTACAGTGGTACATGGTTGTGTGTCTGGTCATGTAAAAAAAGGGTATAGAATTCTGGTTTTTAAATAGTTCACACAGTGTACATTGAATATAATTCATGTGCATTAAACTAAAAACACCATAGGTTATTATTTATAAGAACCTAGATATTATTTTTAGGTATGAATATTTCTTTCTATTTTATTTTAGAAAAATATGACTTTATTTGAAATTTCAATAGTACATGTCGTTTACTCGGTTGTTGTGGGTGACCATATACTGACCTGCTGATAGTCAAGTACATCGCTATGTGTGGTGACCCATAGAACGCCTAATGTGAATGATGGAAATGGAAAGTACATGCCATGTATATTTAAATAAAACTTCGTGTACTTTGTTTTTTTCATTAAATAGACCGGGATGCGTCTAATGGAAAAAAGTCATTCCTCTCGACCTATCTCGTCCAGGAGCGTTTGTATGACCACTGATCTTATAGGAGCCCTCAACTCACTATCCATTCTTTGAATCGACAGTCGTCAATTGCAATGGAATGGCCTTGGTGAGTTATTCCATCTTCTATAACATCATATCCCGATTTCTCTTATCTCACGAGTTATCCTCATATGAATATTATTAACATTTTTTTAATTTTTGGTTTTATTGTTCGATTCGAGGCCTAAGGTTCACGTATATCAATCACACGAAGCTGAGGTAGGTTTTTTGTGCATTTTTTATCGATAGTATTTGAATTTTATGTGCAAAAGTTCCCAATACCCCAGAACATGTTATTGTTTTTTAGGGTTAATAGCCATGTCATTGCCTTCTATTCCTTGTTTAATTGGATAAATGTAAATATTTTGAGAATAGGGTTATATTTTCCAATCTATGGATGTTTTCCCATGTTTTCTGGTTTTTGACCGATTGTTATAGCCTTACCTATTAGGCTTCTTATTTCCTTTTCATGCCTAGTTTTGTTATGATGGAGTGATTATTATCTAATATTCTATGATATGTTATAGTATTTTTATCCATGATGTTATTGGGGTTTACATTGATTACAGATTATTTTTTGTGCATGATATCTTTACGTGGGACTGTGAGAACCTAGTGTAGTGAGACCATATGGGAAATTGATTTTGAGATATTTCCTATAGTGTATGTTATAATTATCATGATGTGAGACCATAGGGGGTTGACCTTGAGTGCTCTTTCAGAGTGTCAATAGTTACATTATGAGGCCACATGATGAATTCACATTGATTGCTTCCTTAGTGTCTCTGTAGGTTACTGTTAAAAGTCTATAGGGGGAATTGACAGTGACTGCTTCCTCAAAAAGTATTTGTTCACACATGACTATATGTGGAATTAATAGTGATTTCTTCATCAAAGAGACTTTGATATATCTTTTCTTTTATTTTAAACTAGATTTGTTAGGCTATGGAAACTACCTAGAGGTTTTCTTGAATTTTTTTTAGTTGATTAAATACTTAAAGGTATATGTTTGTGTATGTAACTATAAGACTGTTTAAATTTTAGTACTTCTGTGTTTACTGCTTCTTTTTCTTATTGTCTACCATATTTATTCACCGACTATTAGACAATTTTATTCGGGTGGTTTCCTACAAGGATTTTTTCTAACACCTAGTTTGGTTCAAGATTTTCGGCCAAAACAGATTATATTGCAACAAGTATAGATAAAGGAAAATTACCGTATACATTTGGTTCATAATTGCTATAGAGATGGGGAGTAAGGGACCAACCTGATTCTAGTGATGATGTAGATCTATTTACATTATTTCTGTTTGTACTTTTGTTTAGTACTATATTTTATAATTGTTATTGTTTGGATTCTTTCCTAGAAAAATGTAACATGCATCATATATATGTGAGTGAGTGTGTGTGTGTGTGTGCACGCTACAGTTGTTTATTACCTCTGATGTTTACTTATTGTATTTCGTACTGATTCTGATATTGCTATCTGGTTTTCATATGATTTCATACTCTTCCAATGAGGGCATAGTTCCCCCAGTATCACACCCAAGGACCAAGCTGCTAGTATGCACCTCTGGCATTCGGGGAAATGAAATTGATGCCATGTGACCAACTGGGTATGAGGCACATCTGGGTGGCTCCTGGAACTGGAACATTACAAAGTGGTTTCAAAGGGATTATTTTTTTCTTGACATATTATTTAGGGCATATAGCTTGGGATAGGATGTCAAAAGGTAATTGGTAATAATCTGTTCTCGGGTGTAGCTAACTCGTTTACAGAAAAAAAGCCAATTTACATCGTATATTGATATTGTTCTAGTTTTCAAACTTTACGGTTGTCTTTGTTTCACCATTGGGTGATTCACATGTTTTGTTATGTTATTAATGATATTATTGAGGACCAGTTTCTGTTGCAACCTGATGAGATGACGTTATACCATCTCATGCATCATATAGGCACCTGTTAGAGATCACATGTGATGCATTCTTTCAATGAAATTTTGGGTGAATTAGAAATTGAATATTGTATTGATAGAGGTTGTTTAAAATAAGGATACTATTGTGATATATTCCTTGAAAACAATACAAACTTTATGATAGCGTATTGTTTGTATACACTTTTTCATGAATGAACACCAATCTTTTGTTCTTGAGGATTTATATTCCCTCATGGATTGGAATTTGGTGGATCATTTCCTTGTATTCCTTGTATGTAACATGTATAATATTCCAATAATTAATTCACTGTGATTATGGACCTCAAGAATAGTAATTTGGCAATTCAATATTCTTTTTAGTGATTATTTGTGTTCTAGAGTATTTTCTGAGGCTTACTGTTCGAAAAAAACTAGAATTACCGACGTGTAATGATAAATACATGAAATGTGTCCATTAATTGGGGAAAGAAATGTTTTTCTTATTTACTCACCATGTAATCTATGTACACACCATGTAGTCAATAATTGTGTCACTGGTTGTGTGGGTATAGACACGGGGATGGGAAAACTTTTTGGAAACACGCGGTGTACTGGTTGTACATGTCGTGTTGTTTAGACCATGTGTCCACCTGTGTGAACAATGGAATGGATTCATAAAACATAGGTTAAACACACTGTGTCAATATTTAACACACCATGTATTTTAATTCTCGAATCCAGTCATGTAAAAAACAACACAGGTCGGCGGAGTCTTTTCTAGTACACGTCGTGTTTATCAACAACACGCCATGTAGGGCGATCCATGTAACTATCCATGTGACTAGCATCATAGGTCAATTTTGTTCTTATAGTAGATGTTGTGTCTGGCATAAATAGTTCCTATAATGTTAGCTATGTATCCACCCATGTAACTAAATATACGAGCAGTTTAACCATAAGCAGTACATGTTGTGTCCATATGAAGCACGCTGTGTAGAGTGAGCCGTGTAACTGGCTGTGTGTCTAAAAACACGGTTCGGTGTGGTTCATCTAGTACACATCGTGTCTGGAAATAACACGTCATATAGTCTTGTTCAATGATAACAGTGTCGCTTTGTCGTATAAGGGATCTCTGGCAGGGGAAGAGGATTCTAGTACATGCTATGTGTTTAGAAAATATGCCATTTGTATGGGGTGTTACATGACCAGTTTTGGAAGAAGTACATGCCCATGTGAAGGATTAAGGGAACACTCCATGTAGGCATTATACAAGACGTGTATCCATGTTATTAAAAACATGAATGTTTTCATTATTTTCTTCATTTTATACAATTCTAATTTTCAATCGTCGATAATCTTAATCTAAATGGTGTGCTTGATCTTTTAGAGTAATTCCCCTAAGACATCATCTGGTTATCCATCAGTTGCGGAACAGTGATCAGACACAAGACATGGCTGATTAGGGACTACCAGTAGATCCTCCGATAGTGCCATTCATGGATCCAGCCATCATTCCAGACACAGTTGCTGATGAAATGTTCTATGAATGATTTATAAAGTTTATTTAGTCCCCCTAATGAGTACATCATCCTCCCCCGTCTATGGTAGAGTTGACGTGAGTTTTCTAGTTGCACCTTCCTCACACCTTAATAGGTTAAGGAGTACCTTAGGCTGTACAAACATGGTTATAATACATGCATTCTATTTTCGAGAATCAAGAGAAACCTCCAGAGTGAAGGGTGAAGATTTCTACTTATATGATATGGGTCTCTACTGTGAGATGGTGTGATGTGATCACACTAGCAGGAAAATAACAGGTTATGGTGTGGGATGATTTTTAGTGTACCTTCTATGTCTACTTGTACCTGGATACATTGAGGGCCGATCGATCATGATATTTCATGAGTCTGGAGTTTGGGAATTCTTTTTGTTATGGAGTAGTCTTATCTCTTCACAGAGATACAACAGTTCACAGCATTTTTAGGAGGATATGAGTTATTCCTATCGGGGATGTTTGAGGATGGTCTAAAAAAAGACATTCAGGCTCATGTGGATTTTTTCAAATTGACTTCAATAACTTCTATAGTCAACTAGGTGCTGATCACAAAGCGCAACCTGAGGGATTTTGCAGCTATGGGCCTGGGCGGTTCAACATCCAGAGTTGTTATTTCACTGGCTGATAGTAGGAAGCATTGCAGCGAGTCTACACGTTGAGATCTGAGTAAGCTGGATGTACTTTCAGGGAGCCATGTGGTATGCTACAAGTGTAGGATTGTGAAGCATACAAGGAAAAATTTCCTGAGAGACCTAGTGGAGGGAAAATATTACATTACGATGGGTCTTCTTAAGATCTTCTGTCAATTTTTCTCACCGACAATGGGTGACATGGGTTCCTCTATGTCTCTGCGTTCAGGTGCAACACCACCGGTATCTCATTAGTAAGGTAACTGGATTTATTTCATCCAATTGGCTCAATGTGGAGGTCATGGTCATGGTATCTAGTCAACGTGATTTCAGCGACAACAATGTGGATTAGACCAGGGTGTTCATTAAGGGTAAAAAGTCTATGTTACATGTTACACTTTTTTAATGGACAAGAACTAACATAAGAATGATCTAAAACCATCTATAGTTCAAGGTACCATTCTAGGTTCCTCAATATTAGCTTATTCTCTTTTAGATACATGGGCATTAAATATCTTTATATCTATTTATGTTGTGGTGTTTCTTGAGCTCTGTAAATTTTCTTCTATTGATATATTGATTCTAGACACTCTATTGGGTATAATAACGACTATTATATGTGAGTGCAAGGAGTGACCTCTCGAGTTTGGCATGTGTCACTTCATATGGGACCTTTATGTCTTAGAGATGATGGTCTATGACATTGTTATTGTAATGGACTATTTAGTTTCCTTCTAGGAAGTTGTTTATTTCTATCTCCATAGGGTGAGTTACACATCACCTGAAGGTAGATTGTTTCTTCACATGTGCGAATGGGATATCCAGGAGGGAAGAGTGGGACCCTATCATTAGGGTTTGGGAGGAGTTACCCTCTAGATTTCTAGTCTATATCTGTATGACCAGGGGACTTCACATATAGATTTTCTTTTAGTGTTGGATCATTTCATGTATGTATTTATAGGGAAATTTTTTAGATTTCTTATAAAGTGAGATGTATAATTTCTTATTGAGATTGTTCTAGGAGTGACACTGGTGTCCATTCCACATTATAGGATGTCCACACAAGAGTTTCTAGATATCAAGAAGCAGTTGGAGGAGTTGCAGTAAAGGATTTAAACAGAATAGGTACTTCTCATTTGGGTTCTTCTATATTGTTTTCAAATATGTAAGATGATACACTCAGACATTTTGTGAATTATTAGATGCTGAACTAGTTGATGTTCGAGAACTGATATCCCTTACCAAGGATTTATGATCTATTTGCTGAGCTTCAAGGAGCTCAAGAGTGTTCAAAGATTTACTTGAGGTTCGTATTCTATTATTTGAATGTTATCTCATATGATGTACATATTTCAGCCTTATAGAGTAGGTATGGTATATACAAGTATGTAGATATTCCATTCAGTCTCACGATCGCGCCTACAGTTTTTATGGTACTGATGAACCGATTGTTCCATCCATACATGGATTCTATTGTGGTAATATCCATGGACAATATCTGGGTGTACTCTGACACATGACACAACCATGCTACCCAACTTGATAATGTTTTTAGTATATTGAGAGATCATCTGTTACATGTTAATCTCTAACAATGACACTTTTGGATGGACCATATTCACTTCTTCAGTCATGTTATATTAGATACATGAGTATAAGTAGACCTAGATAAAGTGATAGTAGTAGTGTTTTGGGAGCATACAAAGAATGACATTGAGATGCGAATGTTTCTAGGGATGGCGAGTTACTAGAGACGTTTCATACATGGATTTTTCATGCATAGCGTCACAACTGAATTGTTCGACTATGAATGGTGAAAAGTACTTGCGGCCAGATTCTTGTGAGTCAGCCTTTTAAGAGATAAAATCTAGGTTGATAACAGCACATATACTAGTATTTCTAGAGCTGGGAAATGGCTATATTGTTTACTGTGATTCATCAGTTACCGGGCAGGGAGATGTGCTTATGCAGGGGGAGGAGTCACTGTGTTCAGGTCAGAGATGTTGAGACCACATGAGGAGAACTACCATATGCATAATCTCGTCTTGGATATTGTTTTATGTTCTTTATTCTATTGTATAAATTTTCTACTAGTAGAGAATTTTTGGTTTTCCACTATCCACAAAAGTCTCATGTATATCTTCACTCAACTCGATCAGAATTTGAGACAACAAAGGTAGGATGAGTACCTTATGTCCTTTGACATTGAGATTGCAAACATGCCTAGGAAAGGATATACAATAGCTGACACGTTGAGCAGGAGGACTCAAATACAGACAGTTTAAGATGTTAGCAGTTCGTGGGAGCTTATATCTCCATTCTTTGATATACATTTGGAGGTGCAAGACAGACATGGGAAATCATTTTTTTCTATAGCTATTACCTCTACATAACATGATCCAGTGCGAATGGGGCAGCTATCAGATTATGAAGGCCTAGTCTTATATGAGACATTGTTAGAAAAAGACCATATTCATGGGTGGATAGTATGAACGGATGATATTTTTCATTTTCATGGGCATGTATGGGTGTCACTAGACATACGCGAGGAGATGATGCAGTACATTCATTCCTCCGTTTGGGCAGTTCATCCTGGTGTCACAAAAATGTATCATGATATACAAAATCTATATTGGAGTCCATGTATGGAGAGAGATGTTACTGGTTTTGTCATGAGGTGTTCCACCAGTGATCAGGTGAAGGTGGAGCATTAGTGACCAGTATGGATTTTGCAGAAGTTACCCATTTTTTAGGGGATGTGGAACGATTTCATGATGGACATAATGACATGTTTTCCAAGGTCTCCACAATGGAATGATGTGTTTTGGGTTGTCTTTGACAGACTCAAGAATTTTTCTCACTTCATGACAATCAAGTATAACTTTAGTGTTGATGAGATGAGAAGGTTTTACATCATAGAGATTATACATTTATATGGAGTTTAGCATTCCATTGTTTTACATAGGGACAAATAATTTACTTCATGGTTATGGAAGGATCTTCATAGGTCCTTGGGTAAAGATGTACTTATGAGTACAACTAACCATCCCCAGACAGATGGCCAGTCCAAGCATACGATTCTGGTATTTTGAGGACAAGATACAAACATTCATGTAGGATGTTGAAGGTTCTTGGGAGAAGAACATTCTATTTTTGGAGTTTTCAAACAATAATACTATTCAAGAAACTATTCAGATGGAACCTTATGTGGATTTGTATGGTAGTCCATGTCTATCGCCGTTATGCTGGATAGAGGAAGGAGAGGCATCTTTGTTGGGATCCTGTCTTGTCGTTGAGTCCTTAGAGTAGATATTGTTAATTCAGAAGAGGATGGCTATGACACAGTCACGATAGAACTCTAATGCTAATCAGCAGAGATGACATCTGGAGTTCGATGTCAGAGATCTAGTTTTTCTATGTTTCACACCAAGGTTGGGACATAGGAGGACTATGAGATAGGGTATGCTTTCACCGAGGTATGTTGGGTCATTTGAGCAGTTGGATATATTTGGTCCTTTTGCATATCAGTTGTATTTACCTCAGAGGTACCGTGCTATGCAAGATTTCAACCACATTTATCATCTCCAACGTTACATCTTAGACTTGAATCATTTTTTCCAACCCATGGAGTTTGAGATAGAGGTGGACACCTCGTTTGAGGATTATCTTATGCAGATTATTGATCACAATGAGAATTTTCTTCATGGCTAGTCTATTCCTTTAGTACGGGTGCTATGGCAGCACGGGTGACTATAAGATGAGATGTGGGAGAGGGTGACCGATGTAAAATCATAGTGTCTAGAGCTGTTTGAGGATTCATCTCCTATAGCACCACTGTAGGGAAATTCAGGGATAATTTTTTTAAGGCTGGATGTTTGTAAAAACCAAGATCAACTTTTTAGGTATGAATATTTCTTTTTAGTGGTTTTTTAGAAAATGATGATTTTTCAAAAATTCCTGGAGTACACGCCATGTACATTATGTACATACCATGTACTTAGTTTCCACAAGTGACCATGTACTAGCCGGGTGACGACCGAGTACAAGGCCATGTGTGGTGACTGAGAGACTGCCAAAAGAGGAGGATGGAAAAGGCAATTACATGCTGTGTAATTATAAATAACACACTGTGTACATTAATTTTTCATTAAATGGATAGGTGTCACATCTATTGGAAAAATCGCCTTTCTTCTCAACCTATCTCATCCAAGAGCATTCGTACGTCCATAGATCTTCTCTAAACCCCCGACTCCCCATCCATTATCTGAATCTACCACCATCGATTGCATTGGAATATCCACGGTTTGTTCTTCCTTCTTCTAGAACCTCATCTACTGATTTCCCATCTCTAACGAGTTATCCTCGGTTTATAATATTAATTGTTTTTATATATATACCATGTTATAGGTAAATTCAAGGCATGAGGATCACGTATATCAATCACAAAATACCGAGGTTAGTGGTTTGTTCCTTTATGTAGATTTTCTTTGAAATTTATGTCCAAAAGTTCCCAATACCCAAGAAAGGAGTGTTGAATGTTTATGCATTTAGCCCTATTATTTTCTATAATTCCTTGTTTTATTTGATATAGGTTAATTTTCTAATTATAGGGTTATCATTTCTAGTATATGGATGTTACACACATTTTGTCTTGTTTATGATAGTTTGGTCTAGCCTTTCTTATTCGGCTGCTTCTTTTCATTCCATGACTATTTTTTTAGGGCGGAGTGATTATTATCTTACATGGTATTATATGTTTTATTTTGTTTATCCATGTAGTTCATGAGGTTTAAATTTTCATCTAATTATTATTTATGCATGATTATATTACACGAAGCTGTAGGAATGTGGTGTTGTGAGACCACATGGGAAATAAACATTGAGGGCCTTCCCAGAGTGTCTCTAATAATTATCACGCTATGAAACCATTGGTGGGATTGACACTAAGTGACCACTCAGAGTATAAATAGTTATGTTTCAAGTCCATATGAGGAATTGACGTTGAGTGATTTCTCAGAGTGACTGTAGGTTACCATTAAATTAAT
Source organism: Viscum album (assembly GCA_963277665.1). Taxonomy (NCBI): domain Eukaryota; kingdom Viridiplantae; phylum Streptophyta; class Magnoliopsida; order Santalales; family Viscaceae; genus Viscum; species Viscum album. The sequence continues at coordinate 474,156,419 of OY728132.1, forward strand.
ATAGGGGGAATTGATGGAAAGTGCTTCTTCAGAGAGTCATTAAACACACTTGAATATAGGTGGATTTTAAAATGAGTGCATCCTCAGAGACTCTTTGTTATACCATCTCATTTTTTATGAACTAGAGCGATTATGCTGTGAGAACAATGCAAATGGTTTATTGTATTTTTTTTGGGTTGATTAAATACATAAAATTAAATTTTTGTGAATGAAACGGTAGGACTGTTTCCTTTTGAGTACTTTTGTGTTTACTGCTTATTTTTTTTATTGCGTGCCATATATATTCACTGTCTATTAGGCACATATATTAGAGTGGTTTCCTACTCTGATTAGTCTCTCACCTTATTTGTGACATGCTTTTGGTTCCAAAAAGATTATATTGCTGTAGGTATAGATATGTTAAAGCTCCCTTCTGCATCATGTACTTGATTGATGTGTATCTGGGGAACATTGAACCAAGCTAAGGCTTGTGATTCTATGGAGCTATTAACATGCATTTCATTTTTTAATTTGTTTTAGTACTATATTAAAACATTGTGATTGTTTTGAAGCATTCCTAGGAATATGTACCATGCATCCTATATATATGTCTATGCTCCAATTTGTTTATTACTTATGTTGTTTACTTATTACATGTTTTACTGCTTCCACTGTTGCGATATGTTTTACTTCCACTGTGTTACTCTGCCAGTGAGGTCATAGTTTCCCCACTATCACACCACATTCCCTCATTGCTAGTGGGTAGACTATGGAATTCATGGTATTTTTCTTCAGTCCATGTGACCAACATGATACAGGGAACCTCTAGGCGGCTCCAAGAACTGGGATGTTACATTCTGTCCATGTCAAAGTACACATATTTGGGGGAGGGATTACTGTACACACTTTGTACTCTAATGTACATTTCATGTACATTTTTCTCCCTCAATTTAATGTATTATTTTCTCTCGACTTCTGAATTAGGCGTGTGAGTAGTCCATTATGAGGTTTTTCACATTGATTACAATAGAATAATCCATTAGAAATATAAGGGATATATAGTTTTGGTTTTGAAAAATTTATTTTGGTAGGATTATTGAATTTTTTTTAATTCAGTTTGCCTCAGTGATTTGGGTTTTCGACTAGGAGGCCCAGGAGAAGGTTGTGAGCTTAGTGGGTGATCTATTCTGAGCATACCATGGTGTTTTTCTAAGGATTCGTGGATGAATCCTAGAATTTATAATTCAAATAGTATATATAGAATAATCATTCATATCATTAATAATTGGGACTAGATAATATAGGTCATAATAGTTTAGGTTTAGATCATACATTTGAGGATCAGGGTGGATGTATCCTTTTTGGATAGGTTGATACCATAAGATGGGGGCTATGGAAGAGTGCCTTTTTATAGATGATATGAGTCTAAGGATCTTTTGATGAGGACCATAGAGGGTAGGTATTTGGTTAAGTGATCCTTTTATGACATGGATGATGGTTGATAATGCATGTGTGACATGGGATTGATTTTTTATGTCTAAGTGGCATGTCTTGATCATGGATCAATTTGAGGGAATTGAGGGATGGTCAATAATTCTACCTATGTTAAGGAATGGCCTGAGAGTTGGTGGTTAGAATGTTTTGTAGGGGGGGTCCTTTCTTGAGTGCTATTTCTAATGATTCAATATTGGATGACTCAGTTTGTGTGTAGTCCCAGATGGCCATATGTGGGATCGAATGATAGGTTGACCCGAAGAGGGTGAGTATCCTATGTGGTTCATTTACGATTTTTTTTGGACCCAAGATGAAGTATCTTCTGAAGGAATGAGATGGTTCTAGTTCAGAAGAATGTGTTGTAAGATGTTGTTATGTTGTGGTTCTTTGTGGTTGAGACCCGTATTCCCGATGGGATTGTTAATATGGTTAGGAATCCATTTTATGGAACCCATTATATTAGTAATGGTATTAATGGAAAAAAGAGTATCATGGAGGTTCCTCATGTATGCTTCCAGATATCTATTCATGGGATTTTTGGATTGAGGTTTCGTATTGGTACCGATAATAGTTTATATTTGATTGTTCACCCAAGGTTTCGAGCACTCTATGTTATAATATTGTGAATACTGTTGTGACCCATGATATATGTGGTTTGGATCTAGGTAGAGGTTATGAGCACATGGAGTGTACATTTAAGAGGTTGTAAGAATGAGGCTCTTGACATAAGATAGTATACTTCAAAGATAGTGTGGTAGACTTTCGATCATGGAGTATATGTCATGTCGTGTGATAATGGATGTTGGAATGAGTCTTATTCTTCTGTATATGGGACTGAATGAGGCTCTAAGGACAAACGATTTTAGTTATTGGAGGGTGGTTCGGAGAATATAAATTTCACGAATAAGGGGGTCCCATATTGAGTCTCTTACACTGATAATGTTCTTTTTGGATAGTTTTGTAGACTGAGGGTCTGAGAATTGATAGTTTAACCGCTAGGATGGATGGTTTATGAACACAATACTACCACGGTTATGATTCTGGACTTATTCTCTATACATGGTGAAATTGACATAAATGGACTATGTGATAGATTGATTCATAGAGTACCATGGTTATTATACATGATATTGATGTCAGACTAAATGACTGGTCATAACTATACTCTTGTTTTTCTAGGGGATAGTTTTTTCGACGTTTCACGTATGAGGATATACATGGTGACGAGGGCTTAGAATGGATTTTTATTGATGCAGTGGTTTCTTGTTTTTTGGTTTCACTAACTAATGAAGGTTTATATTTATGTACATATGTTTAGGTTTGGGAATACACATGTATATGTATATAGATATGGACATCCCTGGTGGAGCATGCCAGTTGACCAAGATTAAGAACTCAAGGTTCTATCATGGTTTCATATTAGTTTTACTTCATATTTATTTGTGTCTCGGAGAGGATGAGTGGGTAACATTTTCATATACTTATAGAATCAGATTTATAAGATTCTTGTATGGGTGGCATATTGAGATTCTTTCTCAACCATGTACGAGCACCTTGGTGTTAATGTAAACATTATGTCTTCTTTTTTGGTTGAGCAAAGGTAGTATGGTGGTTATGTTTGTGGCCTAGAGATGCCTGATCAAGTGGATATTCTCGTGTTGTACTTCTAATTGGGCGGGTGTAGTTTGACAGTGTTTGGAGAATGGGTATGTGGTTTGGATTTGTTATTGTAGTAGAAACATATACTTTTACTTTCTATTTAATTTTTTCATTACATCTATATGATCAACCTGGTGGGCTATCATGGTTGTATGTTTTACATGGCTCTTGGTCATTTACAACATGTCCATTTATTTACATCATGTATCACCATTAGATTATTTAATGTTCCAAATTACTCTAATTTGTATGATATTTGGTTGTTTATATCTTATTGTTCACACTTATATGAGGGTATATTTGTTTTCACAGATTCAACTTAAACCCGTACAGCTTATTGGTAGCATCTGGAATCTGAGGAGGTTCACATGAAGTTTTTTAGAAATCCATCTCATAGACCAGTTATGTGGCTATTGGTCTGGGCCATTTCAATGTTGTACGAGAGGATTTTCATTCATGGTATTTCATTATTTGTGGTTTGCAGACAATAGATATATGAATGTGTTAGAGATTCTGATGGATACCGGGTAGGTGCATCGGGAACACCTATTTTAATATGTAGTCTAGGTTTCTGGAGTTTGGGATTGGTGTTATCGATTTGGGTTGTTATATTTTTATATTATTATCACTTCTAGTGATGCCCATGTTTTCAATATTTGACATTTTATTATAGAATTCAGGATCTTGGCCCATTAGAAAGAGGCCTGTGAGTTTGTTTTGACTCTTGGATTTCAGATGAAATAGGTTTTTCATGCACCATGATAGGTGCATATGATCCCCATGTTTTAGGACTTTTAGTGTGATATTATACATGTTTCATTTTGATGGTATGATTTTTTGATCTATTATGAGATTCCCAATTGTTGAGAGGCTAGTTTATATTTTTTGTACAAGGAGTGCTAACCTATTGTGTCAGTATAGTAGTGGTGTATTGTTTTGGATCCCCCCTGTATTTGGATTTCGATGAGACTATTTGTATATCTAGGTCCTCTGAGGATAATTCTAATGTATGTACCCTCAGAGAGGACATACACCATAATTATGTGTAGATGGCTAGTATATGACAACTATAAGGCATGGGTCCCTAGATAGTGATGTTTTCTATAGTTCATGTTATGTGATGATGAGATGGATTCTTATTGGTTACCCATGGCTAGTGTCCATCTATGATATGGATTACAACTTTTTGGTTGGACCTAATGGATTGATGTAAGACATGATCTGTTCATATTTGTGGGAAGGCCTAATGTCCTTTTAAACGTGACACAATAGTAGGGTGATTTGTATATTTGAATTTGGAGGATGAAATAAGAGAGAATTTTACCATGTTATGGGAGCCTTCAAGTGTTCTACGAACATATGGGTTTTTTGGACTCTAAAAATAAAAACACTAATGGTGTATTTGGATCTAATGTTTAGAATTTATGGACTCATTTTTATTTTAGAAGGTGTTCTTGTGTATTATTTTCTACAATGAGTGGTTGGTTTTGAGATTGCATGTTTGTTTAGGTATGCTTCCCTGGGAATGGTGGGGTAGGTGCGTTATACATAGTGGATTGGTGTTGGATTAAGAGCACAAATTCTGCTTGATTTTTCTTCAACATGTCTTTGGAGATGTGTTTTCAAGAAAAAGAGTCTCACAGGAGTCAGAGTAGGTTCTGCGTCTAGGTTACACAATGGAAAGTAACAGTTTTGTGAAAGAGGAGGAATGGTGAAAAAATTTATGGTGATGTGTGGAATCATTTGGTTTCCAGATCCAACATTTTAGAAGAATAAGTATGATGTTCTATAGTTGGCTGATAGCTGTGAGTGGGAATAGATATTGTAGAAGGTGTGAAATTAGGCTTCAGGGCATTGTAACTCATGGACTTGGGATAAAATAGTGATTTTATTAATGGATGATGTTATGGTGGTATTCCTCAATAAAATATTAGTATAAACTCTATATATAGATGACAATGCCCTATATCATTACATTATACAGAGTATTCTAAGATAGCATTGACTATATTCTATGCTACATAGATCTTTACTTTGGTTTATATGGGTCTCCTATGAGGTTTTCCTCATGGAACCGTTGGTTTGAAATCAACTGGTGGGGAATGCACCATTATTATTTTATTGAAGTTCCCATGTTGGATCTGATATAGTTGAATACCATGGGTAATATTCTAATAATATTGGAACTTGTATCAGTAGCTACTTGGTTTTGTTTCACTAATGGGGGAAATGGGGTCATGTCTAGCTCTGTGGTTATTCATTCTGGGGGAATGACTGGGGAAAAAATGTTTGGTTTAATGGTAATGATATGGTTACTTCTATGGTGGGATAAACAAGATTGGGATTGGTGGGGTGAGTATATAATGGAAAGGGTCAAGGATGTAGTGAGAAACATGTTTTGAATGATTTAGATAGTTGAGAATGTGATTGGAAGGATACTTTCTTGATGGGAATTGATGTGGTATTGAAATATTAAATGTGGGCTGAGTTCTATAGTGAGTAGAAAAAAGAATGTGATGATGAATTTGAAATGGTTATGATGATTATCAAGAAGGTTGGGTGTGGTTAAGCATTGTCCTAGTGGGGTTTTAATGGTGACAAGCATTTGTTTGAGCTTTGATTGGTTGTATGACCTTTATTATTGTTTTGAAGTGACACCTGGTTGATTTATTTGGGTAGAGATAAACAAGTTGAGCATGTTATTATGGCCAATGATGGTCAACAAGTGTGGTAGGAATCCAATTGAGTCTTCCTGGGGATTTGAAGGTTTTTGCTATGGAGGTTTTAGACTCCCATGTTTCCAAGATTTTAAAATTTGAGCATAAATTTGAATTCATGTTCTCTATTGTACAAGAGGGGTAGAATGGTCATTTAACCATATCATATGGTCTCAAATAAATTTTCTACCCATTGTTATTATCTAGGGATAGTTTTTTTACAGTAGTAAAAATGTTTTGTCAACTTTTGAGTTGTTGGGGTTTTGTCCAAACATATAATAATAAAAAAAGTATTTATTATATTAGTTAGACTTTTTCAGGTGAATTCAAATCATAAATGGAGCATCTGATTGATATAATTACTCTGCAGTCATGTCCATAATGTTGGTTATTTTTTAGGATAGGTATTATCACACGCCATGTTCCAGGACCCAAGATAGGTGTTAAATGGGTGATTTATTAATTAATTAATTTAATTAATATAATATCCAACACATTTTTGGCTACCATGAACATAAGGGAAGTGAGAGACAGTTATCCCTTACTATTAACACCAGCACCAAATGGAGGGGGAAGGTATATACCTTTATAAATTTTCTATGGAGTAGATCAGGATTTCATTGAGGTGCAACTGCCTTCAAGAGGGTATTTAAACCCAAGGATTCAGTGTTTACACCACAAGGTAAGACAGTTTTTAGTTTCATGCCCAAAATACTGATATATTATTTTATTAATTTTAATTACATATTATGACTATTGAGCACCACTAATAGGTTGATCTGTGTGTTTCAGGATGAATGGGGTGATTCAGGCTATTTGCATAAGAAATCCCATCAGATTTTTCGGTCAACAAAACATGGAATCAAGTCACACACACGGTGTGTTATTATTATTAAGGGAATAAGGAATTTTAATACGAACACTATGTTTACACTGAGTACATGTCGTATGGTGTCCGTGATACATGAGTGTGTGTCTGGTAGTGTGATAAATAACACTGAATTGTGGTTTTTGAATAGTACACATCGTTTACATGGAAGTACAAGCAATGTAAGTTTACACAGGTAGAACCGAGCCTATTCTATCCTTTTGAAAGTACATATTTAGAGGGGGGATTATATTACACATCATTTAATATAAATTAAACAACATGTTATTCTTCCAACATATAGAATTTGGGTATTTTGTCCACATGATGTTTGAATTGGGCATTTGAGTAGTCCATTATGAGTGTCATTCCACATATATCTCAATGGTGGAATCCTCTAGAAATATAGAGGGTATAGATTTCATATTTTTTTAATTTTATTATAATGAGTATTCTATTTAATTTTTTGATACATAGTCCCCCATGGGATTGGCTTTTGAGTATGGACACTAGAGAGAGGGTTGCAAGCTCAATGTGTGATCCGATGTGAGCATACCATGGTGTTTTCATGAAGATACTTTTATTAATCATAGAAGAGATAACTAGAGTAGTATATATGATATGATCTTAGTTGTTATTTAAAATCGAGACTAATGAAATGAGTTTATAATAGTTGAGGTTTAGATCATATGTTTGAGGATTATGGTAGATGGAGCCTTTTGGGCTAGGATGGTACCGTAGGATTGTCGTTGTAGAAGAATCTTTTTATGATGTAGATTTGATTCTGAGGAACTCTTTATGAGGCCTTTATTGGGAAGGTATCTAGTTGAGTGATCCTTGTATGTTGTGGTAGATGGTTGAGAACACATGTGTGGATAAGATTGATTTTTGTTTCCATGGTGTCATGTATTGATGAGGGATTAGTTAGTGGAAACTAAATGATGCACAGGGTTGCTTCCTGTGTTATAGATTTTCCTAAGAGTTGTTTTTTATTGGGTTTTTGAGGGTATTTCATTTCATTAGTTCAATTTCTGAGGATCCAATAGGGTGTGGCACAGTTTGTGTGTAGACCTAGTGGGAAATGTGCGGGCTCAAATGATAGGGTGACCCAGAACACATGTGTGTGTTTTTGTGGTTCATTTATTGTGTTCCTTGGGACCCATGATATTCAACGTCATGATGTGATTAGATGTATCTAGTTAAGAACAACACATTGATATCCCTTGTTATTTTTCGGTTCATGGTTGTTGAGTCCCATATTACCCATGGTCTTGTAGGTATGGTTAGGTTTCCATGTTCTAGAAACCCAATTTATTATTAATGGTTGTAATAACTATGAAAGCATGACAGATGGTCGAAATGTATGGTTCCAGATATCTATGATTGATATTGTTGACATGATGTTTCGCTTCGGTACCAATATTAGTTAATTATTGAGAGTTTGACTGATGTTCCTACCACACTATGTTATATGGTTGACAATAGTTATGTGGCATCTTCAATATGAGGTTGGTTCAAGATGGAGGTTCCATGAATAGATAGTGTACTACGAAGAGGATGTTAGATTGAGGATCTAGATACTAATAATATACATCATAGATAGTGTGCCAGAAAAAGAATATAGACTTAATGGCATTCCATGTGATAAAGTATGCTAGACTGAGGCTCCTTCTCATTTGGTTGGGACTGACTAATGCTCTTGGGCCTAGTGATGTAGGTTGCTAGAGTGAGGTTCAGTGCATAGAATGAACCCTACTAAGTGAGTGAGGCTGATTCTCTAAACACTAATTGTGTACTTTGAGTATAGGGATCATGACTAAGGGACTAGGCATTGATGGTTTACCAGGTGGGATGGGTGGTGTACATAAACTCTACATATATTGTAGTGATTATAGACATATTCTATAAACATGGTGTATTATATATATATATATGGATTATGGGATATATTGATGCTTTTGGTACCATAGTTATTATACAAGAGATAGATGATAGAATAATTTTATGGGCTAAGCAGTACTATTGGGTGTCTATGGGACTGTTTTATTGAGGTTCCATGTATGAGGATATGTATAGTCATGAGGACTTTGTAAGGTGTTTTATTACAAGGAAGGATTTTTATGATTTGGTTTCACATTCAAGGGGATTTTTATATTTATGTATATATTTATAGATACGAGACTAAACATGTGTACATATATAGATATGGACAACCATAGTAGCACTTTATAGTTGATTTGTATTAAAAAACAGTGTCCTGACTGTGGTTTCACATTGGTCTTACATCTTTATTAGTTGTGTCTCCTCATGACTAAGTGGGTTACATTTTCTTACACATATAATAGAACATTTATAATTTTCTTGTCATGGTTGGGAAAAGATATTCTCTCCCACTCCAAGATATGAACCTTGGTGGAAATTTAGACCTTATGTCATCTTTTCAGGTTGATAAAGAGGTGCACAGAAGTTAGGGATAAGGTATTGATTTGCATGATGAAGCAGATTTTCTCATGTGGTAGTTATGATCGAGCTTCTGCATCTCAAAAGTGTTTGGAAATTTTGTACGTGGTTTGGATTTGAGTTTGTAGTAGATCTCAGTACTTTTAAATTCAATTTATTTCTTACTTTGTATCGATGTGATTGTTCAAATGGGTGATCATGGTTCTATGTTTTACATGTATTTTTGGTTCATTATTGCATTTCCATTTATTTACAACACCATTAATATTTAGATTACTTATTCTTCCTCATTACACTGATGTGTATGTTATTTGGTTTTTTACATATGGTTATACACTCCAATATAGGGGTAGAGACTCATCAAAAATTCACCTTGGACCCCACTGCTAGTCGGCATCCTCTATCATAAGAGGAGGAGTTATTAATGTCTTTTGCAAAACCTGATCAAAGCAATGGTTTAGTGGGTATTGGGTCGAAACATTACAATGTGGTATAAGAGGAATTACATTCCTACTATTTTACTATTTGGGGTTTGGTAGATAGTTTAAATATGAATGTGTCAGATCTTGTGATGGATACTGGGATGGTATGTCGTGAACACATGTTCAAGTAGAAATTACATGTTACTAGGGGCTGGGATGATGTTCTATATTGGTGATGTTATATTTTATTTGATTTTTTCATCAATCGATGCACATGTTTTTTTTTTGAATTTGACTGTTTATTATAGATATCAGGCTCTTGGATCATTAGAAAGTGGAATGTGAGTTGGTTTTGAATCATGGCTTGTAAAGGCATGAGTTGTCTCATGCGTCATGATAGGCTCATAAGATTCCCATGTTATAGGCATACTTGTGTGTGATTTTACATGTGTACATATGATGGTATGTTTATTGGATCTACAATGACATTTATAACTATGGGGATGCTAGTTTCGTTTTGTTTGCACATGGTGTACCGACCCCAGTGGGTCAGTATAGTATAAACATAGGGTTTTGAACCCCCCAGGTGTATGGATATTCTTGAGGTTTGTTGTATGTTTGGGTCCTCCATGGAGAATTCTGATGTGCAGAAGCATGGATTAGATGGATTCCCTAATTAAGGGAATTTTTTTGTATATTAAACCTTTATGGTGTGGGAATCTAGTGAGGGATTTTATCTAGTTAATGTCATGAGATGAATATATGGGTGATTTTTTATTCCTCATTAGTATATTCCTAATATATGATGTCTTATAACTAGGAGGTTGTACTTAGTGGGTTGATATGATAATTGATCACTAGGTATAGGTGGGAGATTCCAGTGGCCTCTCGAACAAGACTTTATAGCATGGAGGTAGGTAATTATGACTATTTAGGGTGACCCATGAGAGGGTTCAACTGAGTTATGGGAGACATCATGTGTTTAATAAACATATAAGAGTTTTGGACACTTTAATTATATCATGAAGGGTGTTATTTTGTCAAATGTTTAGGCTTTATGTATGATTTTTTCTTTTAGATTGGGCGCATTATAATAGTGTCTACACTGAGTTTTGGATTTGGAGAGGGTTTGTTCATGAAGGTACCTTTCCTAGGGAGTGGTTGTGAGGTGCATTATTCCTTGTTTCATGGGGTTGGACTTAGATCACAATAAGTCCATTTTTTTCTAGAGCATGGCCTATGAGTTTTAATTTAGTGAAAATTGTCTCGTTGGAGGTAAAGGAGGATCAACGTCTTGGTTAGAAAAGGGCGTGCAACAATTATGTGATAGAGGAAATGCGAAGATTCATGTATGGGTGATGTGTGGTGTTATTTTATTTCAGGATATAATGTTACATAAAGAATATATATGAGGTGGTATAATTAGGCTTTTGGATGTGAGTGGGCATATAAAGTGTAGTAGGTATAGAAAGTGGTCATTTTGGCATTTTGTGCCAAGGCTTTGAGATAGAACTATAATATTTTGAATGGATGAGGTGTTGATGGTATTTATCAATGTAATATTTGTATTTTATCTTTTTATATATAATCATTCCCAATATCATGACATCATCTTTAGTAATCTATGATAGCACACAATATATTCTACATTATATAGATGTTTCCTATGGTTGATAAGGGGAAACCTATGAGGTTGTCCTCATGTCATAGTTTGTTTGAAACTAGATGTTGGGGAATTAACCATGGGATTTTGTTATTGATTTCCCTTTTTTTTGTTTGATATCAAAAAATACCATGTGCACTATTCTCAAATATCAAGAATGAGAAATATTAGTTGTTTGGTTTTGTTGCCCTGGTGGGAGAAAGTGGTCATGTCTGGATCTGTGGTTGTTCAGGTTTAAGGGATGGTTGGGGAAAAGATATTTAGTTTTGAAGTAATGATATAGGAACTAATATTTTTGGATATACTAGATTGGGTTTGGTGGCATGACCATAGCATGGTAAGGGTCAAGGTTGTAGTGGGGAATAGTTCAGCCATGTCGTGGACCGCCAAGATTTTGTTTGAAAGGTGAATTCCATTATAGTAATTTTGGTGGTTTAGAATCTATAATTATGAGTTGGGTTCTATGGTGGGGAGAACCATGAGAGTAATTATGAGTTTTAAATGGTTATATGGGATATCAAGATTGATAGGTGTGGTTATGAACTGTTCTAGTGGACTGTTAATTATGACATGTGGTGGCATGACCTTTAATGGGTGCTACGTCCATTCTTGAAGTTCTAAAGATAAATATTGTTGAATTATTTTTGGTAGAACTCATTAACTGGACATTGTTTTGGGGGCCAATATTGTCCAGGATGTGATGTTCGAATACCATAGTGGCTTCTCGGGGACAATATGGTTTATGGTGGGGAGATTGTAGAGTTCCTTTTTTCTAGATTTTGAAATTTCAGAAAAAAATTAAATACTTGTTCTTGTAGACTCAGTAGTTGTAAAATGTTCATTTTACCATAGAATATTGTCTCAGATAATTTTTTTACCATTCCTCTAGTCCAATAATGGTGTTTTTACCATTTGACATATGTTTTGTGTACGTTTGAGTAGTTTGAGTTTTAGTCAAATATTGAATATTTAATAAATTATATATTATATTAGTCAAATAGTTTCGAGTGGTTGTATCACTTAAACGAAGCATCATATCGAGAATATGACTCTTCTATTAGGTCGGTAATGGGAATTATTTCCTAGGAGAGGTATTAACTCATGTTGGATTCCGGGACCTGGGAATAGTGTTAAATGGGTGATTAATTAATTAATTAATGTAAAATAAGATTCCCACCCCATTTAGGTGACCAGACATGGAAGGGAAGGGGGATAGTGTTTTCCATTATGCGTGACACCTGAACTAAGAGGTAGAAGGGATATTCCTCCTTAAATCATACATGGAATAGATTGGTATAGTATCTAGGTGCAACAGCTCTCAGGGGAATTTAAACTCAATGATTTAGTGTTTACAGCATGAGGTAGTCCAATTATTAGTTTCACACCCAAAATCCTTAAATATTAATTTTTTAAATGTTTTAATTCATTAATATGACTACTTGGGACACCAAATGGGATGATCTGTGTGTTTCATAGTGAATGGGGGATATCTGGGAAATTTGTAGGGAAATACCATTGTATTTTCCCGTTAACTTGGTGTATAAAAAAGTAAAAAACACCATGTTTTCATAATATTTTGGAATGAAATTATTATCATGTTTAAATTCCATATACTCTGAGTAGACGTCATTTGGTGGAGGTAGTACATGTCCGTGTGTCTAGTATTGAGAAAAAGAACACATAATTGTGGGTTTTGAAAAACACACATCGTGTAATTAAAAGTACACGCCATGTAATTTTTTAGAGGTAGACCCTATGTTGTTCAAGCCATGAAAATGTACACAACCAGGTGAGTTATTATATTATACTCATTGTATTCTAATGTAAAAGAAATTTAATTTTTATTTCTTAGTGTTTTTTTGGTATTTTGTGCTTCAGAAGTCCGAATTGGGCATCTGAGTAGAGCATAATGAGTTTTCTACAATTAGATATCAACAGTGTAATCCATTGGACATAGAGAATAAAAATAGTTTTTCCATTGGAAAATTTTGTTTTTTAAAATGGGATTCACTTGTGTTGTCGATTTAGAGTCTATCTGTGGATTCATTTTTTAGTTGGAAGACATAGGAGAGGGATGCGAGCTCATTGTGTGATCCGATGTGAGCATACAATGTTGTTTTCATGAGGATTCATAAATTAATCCTAGAATATCGAATTCTATTAGTTTATATGGGATGATCATGGATGTCATTGGTAATCAAGACAAGATACTTGATGTTAGAATAGATGAGGATTATATCCTACGAATGAGGAATATGTTGGTTAGGGCCTTTGTGGTTATGTTTATACCATATGATTGTGGTTGTTGAAGATTTTATTTGTGTTGCGAATTTGATTCAATGGAACTCTTGATGAGGACCATATAGGACATGTATATAGTTATGTGATCATTTTATGTCGTGGCTTATGTTTGAGAATGCATGTGTGGAATGGGAATGATTTTTGATGCCTCAGTGGCCTGTCTTGATCAAGGATCTGTTAGAGGCCATTGAGGGCTTCTCAAGGATGCTTAAATTGTTAGGTCATAGACCCAGAGAAGGTGGTTGCAAGGGTTTATATTTAATTAAATCTCTTTATAACCAGTTTAATTGATCCAAGAGGGGATGGAACAGTTTGTGTGTAGGGTGAGTGGGCCATGTGTGGGCCCGAATGATTGGGTGACCATGATCAGGTGAGTGTGCTTTTTTGGTTCATTTATGGGTGTTCCTTGGGTCCCTCAATGATATATGTGCTTATGGGATGATATTTTTATAGTTTATAAGGATTTATAGCCATACATTATTATAACTTGGTTTATTGTGGTTGAGACTCATATTACCCCTCGACTTGTTGATATGGTTGTGTTTCCATGTTTTTGAACACAATTATTAGTAAGGGTCTTAATGCCTATGAGTCCTAGACAGTTGATCTGCATGTCAGATTCCTGATATCATTTGTTGTCATTTCTGGTATGATGTTTGATATAAGTAATTATATTAGTGTATGTTTGAGTTCTATATTGAGGTTTTGAGGATGTTATGTAATTTTTTTGGGAATAGTGATGTGACATCTTATATATGTGGTTGGGAATTGGATGGAGGTTTTGGGCACCTAGAGTGTACTACTGAATGTGTTTCAGACATAGGCAATAGAAATTTATAGTATACTTCATAGATCTTGTTCTAAAATGAGGCTCTAGGCATAAATGGAATGGCATGTGATAAATAATTTTTGACCGAGGGTCCATCTCCTTTCATTGGGACAACATAATGCTCTGGGGAAAACTAACACTGGTTAGTAGAATGTGTTCCCAAGAATATAAACTACACTACTGAGAGGGTTTCAGACTGAGGCTTTAGACACTGAGAGTGTACATTAGGTATAATGCTCCAGACAGAGGGTCTAGGCATTGACTGTTTACAAGCCGAGATGGATAGTGTACGAACACACTATATCCATCATTATGATTATAGAAAAATTCTCTTGACACGATGGAATTTATATATTTAGATTATTTGATAAGCTTATGCTTCTTGTAACATGGATATTATACATTAGATAGATGTCATATTGAAGGTATGGGCTTTTTGGTACTCTTGTGTGGCCATGGGATAGTTCTTTTTAAGAGTTCAAGTATGAGAATATGTATGTTCATTATGAAATATTATAGATTTTGATTTCTGAGGTGGTTTCTTGTTATTTGTATTAACATACTATTAAATGTTCATATTTATGTATATATTTATAGGTATGTGACTATAAAGGTATATTTATATTGTTATGGACATACATGGTGGAAAGTTCTAGTTAACTAGGATTATAGACATGAGGATCGACTATGATTTCAGGTTGGTTTTAAGTTATTTTTAGTTGTGTCTCAACAAGGCTGAGCATGTTACATTTTCATAGAAAATAGTATAACAATTATAGGTTGTTGGTCGGGTAGCCAACTAAGATTATTTCTAACCCCTATACATGCACCTTGCTGTAGATGTAAACCATGTGTATTCTTTTTATAATGAGAATGAGTTTCATGGATGCTTGGGATGAGGCCCATAGTTTCATGATCAGGTTGAGCTTCTCATGTGGTACTTATGATCGGGATAGTGATGTTTTAAAGTATCTTGATAGCCGGTGTGTGGTTTGGATAATATTTTTTTTAGTAGACCCCTATATATTTACTTGATGTTTTTTTGTACATTCAATCTATGTGACCAAAAAAGTGGGTGATCATGGTTATATGTTTTAAATGGATCATCAGGCCTTTACTATATTTCATATTATTTACAAACCCATTCATATTTAGTTAATTTATTATTTTGTAATACTATTATGTGTATGATATTTGGATTATTAATTAAAGATGTGCACTCTGAGATAAGGGTATAGTTTCTTAACAGATTCACCATAGAACACTACTGCTAGTAGGTAGACTCTGTCGTACAGGTAGATACTATTGAGGTCTTATAGAGACCCATCTCAGTGTCAGGGTTTAATAGTTACAAGGATGGAATGCTGTGTGTGAATGTTATGTCTAAAAGTGCAAGAACCGGGTCATGGGTTGTGCATTCTGAATAGTGGTGGCACATGGTACGTGAAATTTTTTTACATCTAGGCATCTAATCTATATGATTGTTAAAAAAAGTTAGAATTCCCATTTCTCTATCTTTATATATTATCTTCTTCCATTTTTTTTTCATTTCTTATATATTCACAGGAACCCTCCATCATTTGAAATTTCACGCAACTCATTTTCTATTCATTGATCCAACTTCTTCATTTGATGTCTTAGTAAGTCTATGTTTTATTGATATATAACGACATTGATAATCTCATCAGAACATTTATCATCTACAACATTAGTAAACAATATGAAATTTTAAATCAGTGCTATACAATATGCCCCATTTTCATTTTATTGATTGATTTCCATAATTTCTTCCATTCTAGTTCTTATCAGGGGATAATAAAAAATCATGTGTCTATTAATAGTCTATGGTATGTGGTTTTATTAATTTACAAAAGGTTATAATAGTTTATATATGGCGTGTTTATTCAACACTGTGATCATTCATTGTGTCCATTGTTCAAAAAATTCCTATAATAAAATTATGGGCCTTGACTTTCAGGACTTGTAATTCTGATTAAAACCATTGAAGGATGAGTTACTCAATAAGAAAAACCCCTTGGCTAAAATGTTAAATTAGGTAAATGATCAAATATATATTGGTTAACATATCAAATTCTGAGGTGTGTTTCATTCCAATAGTATTTGGGATGTTATAATTAATATAATGAAACCTGTATTGGACTAAATGAAAGAGGCCATGTGAGTCCATGTTTCATTGATAATGCCCTATTGATCTTTTCTCATTCCCAATTGTTCTCAAGTTATCCATTATAATTAAATGAAAAAATTCAAATAAATGTAATATGAAATGGTGAAGTTAGATTTTGAGATATGAAAAATTAATATTACATTATTATGAAAATACATAGGTTCCAACGTAGAACACCATGGATGGATTAATTGGGTATGTTTAATTTTAATCATAAGTATGAAGATTTATATTACATAGAGTTTGACAGAAGGATTCATGTATAGAATTCCTTGGACATGATCCCATAGAGTGTGGACTTCTATTATTACACAATCAATATTTGGGTTCCCTATGTGTAATTCCAAGGATGGGATCAGGGGGATGCCTATTATATTATTCCATTTTTGAATCTTGGGTTACCTACCTTGAATTCCATGGAAGTTTTCAGAGTTAAATGTCATTATTCCATTACATGGACAATACCTGGAATCCACTAAGGATTGGAATGGATAGGATCATAGGTCCATTGGTTCATAAGGAACCTTGAGTAATTCATCGATTCCTTATTATGATATTCATGGGTGGGATTATGATAAAAATATTAAATTAAATAATTTTATGTCCATGTCAATGATCTTTAATGGGTTGTATCATTGATTTACATACTCAATGGACATATTCAATTCAATACCTAAACACAAAATTTTATGTGAATTACACATCCCTAATATGAATATGATCCTTTAGGGATGCCTTGTATTAGAGCCTCAGGTTCTAAGACTAATATAAAAACGAAATCATAAATTGTAGGAATTCATAGACATACCGTCGTAGGCTGATGTCAGTAGAATTAGGAGAGTGATCCATCAGAGGCCCATAACAGAATGAAAATTATGTATTTCTTTTTCATCTTTTAAAATTCAACTTGTACACTACATTAGGGTTTTACCAAATAATAGATTGAATTGGACATCGTTGGTGGTAACCTACTTAGTATTCCTAAAACTCTATTTGGGACATTTATTGGTACTCAAATAGACTTAAATGAAAAAGTTATGGGAAAGGGATAGAGGACTACTATGGATTCCGGGGTTTCTAAAATATGATATATTACATGAGCATAAGAACGAGCTTATGATCATGAATATATTGGAGAGAGAAATGAGATTTTGTTATTAATCTATTGAATATTGATTTTTACTATGGATCTGTATCACATGTATTCTCCAATTTTATTGTATAAAGGCAAAAAACCATACATTAAACTATTTAATATTATTCTAATTTTAGATTATAATTGAATATTACTATTTTCATTATCTATAAGTCTATCCAGACTTTTTATTTTCATTAATATATATTTCTATAATTTATTCCTTTATTATACCTCTATGTGTCACATTGATCAGGTTGGTATAGTCTCCCCACCACACCATCAGGAAACATTGTTTTTACTCGGCCACCTCTGGAACCAAAGTAGTTGAGCTTGAGGTTGTGTTACAAATCGAACCATTCATATACCTATGTACTGGACCCAATACGTCAAAAACAAATTATCATAGCCCTCATTCATGTTTTACGTAATGTTTTGAATTTTTTATACTCGAGACTTGGAATGTATTGGAATTGAGAGATATGAGCTTTTAGTGGGAGTATTTTTCCCATATAAAGGGAATATTATGATTAATTGTTACATGAATTAATATTTTAGACTATGGTAATTTTCATTGCATTCATTCCACATTTTGGTGATGCACATGTATTCTTTAATGTATTATAATTTTATATTTTCATTTTCCCAGAAACTTGTATGGAAAGGGTGTATTGATCATGGATAATTATAGGCATCTAATGATTCACATTACATGCATATTTCATTCCATTATTATATAAACTATTTAATTTAACACTGTATATGTTTGGTTTATTGTAATTAATATTTGGAAATGTTCTCATACTTCTTGTAGCAATAAGATGATTTGAATAATTAAATTATGTTCATTAACCAATATAGAGTTTTACAATATATATTTATAGTCGAATCATAGTAAAGTAATTGTCACATGATTGTGACATGTTTCTATTATAACATGAAGTTAACCATCAGTTTAATTCAATTACATGAAGTCTAATAGTTATTTTTAGAAATAGTATTTATATAAATTAAGGGTAGAAATTTATATAATAATATCACATTATATTTATTGTTATATAATTATGTTATATGTGGGGGTTGGGCAATATTTAAATGATATAAAAATTTCTGTTTATAATGTAATGTAAATTATAAAATAGGAATGGTAACTATCCTAAATGAACCATGATAAATATATATATACATCTAAATTGTAAATACTAAAATGATACATTTGTCAATAAATGGGATTTTCAATATCAACATACAGGGTTTGTTGTCTATAAATTTAAATATTGTATTTTTATATCAGATCAAATGACATATAATATGGTTATTTCCTTTGAACAAACCTATGTTAATGGTAGTTGTTATTATCTCAAGTGTTTCTTTATAACCTTATGAATCACCAAATAATGGATATAAGAGTAAAAAGAGTGGTGTTGAATCTTATATGGGAAGGAATATATATTTTATATTATTTCCTACATAAAATAATCTACTCATAAATCATTTTCTAGACTGTGCATTTTGAATGGTTGAAATATTACCCCATGATTGTCTCAATTCCTACATCAGTAAGGTGGAAATGATTATTCCCTAATGGTGGTGGGACATGATCCAATGGTATTACCTCTTACAGTGACACCTACATCACCACCTACTATTCTTTATCTAGTTTTAGATGCTCTGTTCTGATATTACCTATTATGAATAGTGATGTGTATACAAGGTGCTCAATAGTATACCCTATCTAAGGCATTGTTGACAAGGGGATTCCAAAAATAGAATCCTTATATATTTTTAATATGAAGGAGGTGCCCAAGATACTTTTTCATGTCTAGAGGATATTCATTCTATCATTTAAAGCATCTAGATACCTAAATATTGGATAATGAGATTTCCTATGTATATGCATCATGATTATGATATGTGATACAAGTTCATTTTAACAACTATAGACCATCATCAAGTTGTGGTCAAGAGGAATATCCATATTTACATCAAAAATTAATTTTTCCCTAAAAATTTGAAGGATGATATATCTAGGTGTTTTATGCACTATGAGATTGTTGGTTAATCACTTATGGTCAACATTTCTAAATTTAAGGACCTTCAGTGCTTCATAGAAATTATTCTGGGTGATTAGTTATAAAGAGCAAGGAGATTCATGGATGGACTCAATAAAGAAATATCATTGTATTTGAATGTATTTTTGTTTAATACTATATTTTTTAGAGTGTACCAGGTTATCATAACATAGTATAATCTGAGTATGGACGGAGATAATGGACAATGTAGTGAAACATAATGGCCCAGAAGTGCATTATCCTAGTGTAGTTAGCATCTAAATCCTCTATATTGTAAGGGAAAAGGTTTTAAGAGTGTGTGTTAGCGTTGGAATAGTTGTATAACATCAATTTGGAGGACAAGACTCATGAATCCCCAATAAAATAAGTATCTAGTGGATGTTCATGTTTATTCAATTGTGGGTTATCTTATGAAATTTTGATGATTTCTATTTCATTATTAATGAGAGATGATATACAATGACTCTATGCTTAGAAGTGGGGACAATAGATCAATTTTTGCTAGGGGACTAGGGTAAAACCATCATTCCAGCCACAAATGTGGTGAAGACCAAGGAATCCAAATATTAGGCACACAACCTCTGTAGTGCAGGCCTACTCAGGGTAGTCGACCTGAGTCATTGGGAAAGGGTTTGGGAAAGGTATATATAGTATAACTGAAACCGTTGTATTTGAGATCTAGTAGATGTACCTTTCAAGGTATTATTTCATTATCCTCTACCATATTTTATTGTATTATTGACTTAGATAGTTAAACCACATTTATTTATGTGTGAATTTATAAAATCCATGATCACATAATTCATAATTTATATAACGAATTAAAATTAGATAGTACATTGGGAATCCAAAAGGATATCGCATTCCAACATAAGAATCTACATGAGGAAGGATGTTATCATTTTTATGGTACCTTTTCATTATTGGTATGATATTTTTTAGTACATTTTTTGGATGGAATAGTTGGTTCCATACCATGTACATTTTTACATGTTCCAGAAGATGATTTCCTTATCACCCACAAGGTCTATAACTATAATCAAAAGGCTTAATGTGATGTTTATATGATTTGAGCTAGACTCGAGCAATATGGGATGTGTGGAGTAGAAATTTTGATTACGTCACTTTTTATTGATGATCATGGAATGAACTATATATATTCCCATCCTATAGTGGATCATTTTAGTGAAATTTTCCATGAGGATTTTTATAGGGATCCTCTTGATTGAGATTTGGAGATTAATATTGATTTACTCTATAGAGAAGAAAAATATGTCCAATAATCATAATAGGATATATTCAACTAAATTGAAAGCTATTAAGAGGTATTTATTTTATTTTGAATCCATGGTGTTGATATGACTTATTATGTCTCTCTGGGGATCAACCATTCTTTTCTCCATGAATGTTGATATAAAAATCTATAATTACAATAATTACCACAATTTGAATTGACTTATAGTCATGAAATGGATTCCAATAAATCTAATAGAGGACCTATTTTATCATCTATGAGGAGATTTGTTCTTAACAAATATTTTCTTATGGTTGAGATACCATCAGGTATGGGTTAGATCATCATATATAAAATGTAAATCACTAAAATGAAGATATGGTTTCATTTATTATTTAGTAATTTTATTCAGTCTGATAAACACACTGTTCATTTTGATAGCCCTAGTGAATCTGGTTTTCCACCCAATGATAGATTCCATTGTTGTGGTATTTGTGGAAAACTTCTTTGTGTACTCATATACTCAACATGATCATTCCAAACACCTTTATATAATTATTAGATTCTTATATTGGAACCAAGTATTTTATTATCTACCAAAGTTCCACTTTTGGATCAATAATGTCCCCTTCCATGGACACATTATCTCATAGACAAGACTATTTGTTGTCATAGATAAGGAAAGAGACATGGTTTTTTGGGAGAACCCCATGAAATTATATGTAATACATAGTTTCTTGATAATATATTGATATTATAATAATATTATATAGAATTTATCAAATCAGGTACCACCTATTGTGGGCTTGAGAACAAAAGGCTTCAAATTTACACTGTCAATAATGTGTGAGAAATTAATTCTACAGATAAAAGGGATTAATACATCACTGAGAATATTGATTCTGTAAAAATATGTACAAAATATAGATGAATTATTATAATGTAATTAGAATTATGTCAGTGGACTTTATGGATATTGAATAACTATTTCTGGTTTACGAGTCTCACTTATTGAGACGTTATGAATAAAATGTCCAACTACATGACATTGTGCTAGCATCCATGGTATAATCCATTCATAAATGTAGGAATTAAACTAATTTAGAATTTTTTTGGTGTATAAGGATGTCATAAGACTCAAAATATAACTTTACACATTTTGTCAAAAATCTCTAACATTCATGACGTGTACAGTCCTTTGATTTTGATATTTCTTATATGCGCAGGATTTGAAATTATGTGGGTGATTCTATAAGCTATAATTCTAAAAACCCATATGCCTCATACATAAGTATTTTCAAATAATAGATGAATAATCGTTACATAAAATAAAAATATAAACTAATATAATTTAGTTTTACTATCTTTGGTGTTAGGGACACATAAACAACAGGTAAATAAATGAAATTTCCCATCTCTTGATATGTTATTAATATCATTAACCCATTATTTGAAACATCATACACAATACAATTCATTATTACATGGGGAAATGAAAAAAGAATAAAAGGTGATATTAGATTCTCTCTAAATGTAAGAAATGGTGACATGAATGTATAATGATAATAATGGATTGATAACACAAAAATAATATTTAAAATACATACATTTCATATAATATATATTATAAATGAGTCATGGAATGAATATTGACATTTAATATAATTAGAATTTCAATGCAATCAAAGGGCATGATGTATGATAATAGAATATTGGATGATGATATATATTTTTGTATACACGTAATAATATTAAATCATTTCATTAGTAGTTGAAGGAACATTACCAATACTATCATAATAGAATGGGTTCACTCCCCCAAACTCCATAGTAGTCAGGGTTAACTCCAAATACTCTCATTGTGGAAAATTTACGTTATTTAGTTTGGTTAACTTTCCAATCCAGTCCTATTTATTTCATGAGATATCAATCATTACAGAATTAATTGGAGGGATATATAGTTCCCACGCATGACCAAAAGAAAAACATAAATACTTATTCTATAGAATGACAAAAACATCACCATATTAGAACCCATGAAACAAAATAGACCTCATAAGACATTTCATCATATATTATCATTTGAAAACGAAATAGATATCAAAATCATATCATCATTTCATTATTCCATAGACCTTTAAAAAAGTTGAATGTTTCATAAGATTCTTGTCAGCATAAATGAAATCCATTTTGTGAAATAATAATAATAATTTCCTTGGATTGTATAACCATAAAATAATATATAACAACAATGTATACACTTTTAGTTAGAAAATCATTTAAAAATATCACCAGAATATTTTCTTCTTGATGATAATTTTTATTTGAAAAGGAATTTTGTTTAGAAAAAATTATTCTAGAAATAATTTTTTAAATATAGACATGAAAATATAAATGTATTAATCAATTAAAATAATTTTCATTGATGTGATAAATTGCATTAATGTTGTACAAGTTAAAACATTTATTCAGTTACATTATTTGGAAAATCTAAATGATCTTTATTTTGAAATTGTTAAGAATATTCAGTTTAATTATTTAAAAACTTTTAAAAGGGTGATAATATCATTTCAAATCATAGTAAAGTAATTAAACAAATTTATTTATGACAATTTATTTAAAATAAATTCATGGAATAAAATATATTTTTAGTGTTGAGACAACTAATTGTTTTTTATAAAATCATTATTTATAACGCATTTATACAAACAGTGAGAAATATGATGGGAAAAAATATACTCTCATGAAATAAACAGAGGATAAAAAATTTATTTTTAATATATGTATAAAAATATATAATGATTAAAAATATATTCGTGAACAATCTAGATAAATTTAGATATTATATAATAATCCTCTTACCACTTTGGTAACTATGAATAATAATATTTATGAAAGAAAAAAATTAAACCAAATATGAAATATCAGGAGAATTAATAAATTCATTATATTACATGTGAATGGGGAATTACATAAAAAATATAAATGATGATAGGTGAATAACAAAACATTTGTCTCATCAATGCAAAATTTAGATAAAAATACATTACCTTATGTCATGAATTGTATCATACACGATCAAAACTCATTTATAATAAATATAAATTTATTATAAATATATTAAAAACCATAATTTTATATATCATAAAATATATGATTTACATATAAAATTTTATTACCTGTTCATTAACATTTTTTTTAATGTCGCATTTTAGTTAATAACTATTCTATTTCTCTTTTGTGTTCTTGTTTTTTATTTTTGATCAATTTACATTTATCATATCTCCATCATCACTTTAATGATTATAATTAAATAAATATCATAAATATTTCATATATATTTATATATTTTAATCTATAATAGGTAGAGATAAAAAATAACGTACATTGTTTGTCATAAAATAGAAGAAAATAATGGTTAAAACATATTTCCGTTATAGAATCAAATTTATCTCATATATAACACATATTTTAATTACACCCTCCCTTATTCCCATCCATGTAAATCATTAATGAAACAAAATTATTTGTGAGGTGGTTGTTTTATGTACACATGATTGCCTAATGTGATATGATAATTCCAAATGTATAATAGTATCATATCTAGAAATGCATGTACATGTATTACATAATTATATATATTATTATATGACCTTATGTAATAAGAATAACATTAGTTTGTGAGGTGTTAGTCCTCGGTACCCATGATATATGGTTTTATTTCCCATTTGATTGGGTTAGAGATAGATATATGTTGATAAATGTATATAATAACATCATAGTATTTGGGAGATAAAAAATGTATTATATCATCACAATTTAATAACATTTTTTTGTTTGGTAAGATTATGTATCCTAAAATAACATAGTTAAAAACATTACCATTTATTCAGACATTATCTTAAGGTATGACCTAATGCCTTCCTATATTGGATATATGATCTCTAGAGGGTCTATATGATATCGGGATATGTTAGAGGAATTTATGTATTGATTTATTTAATGAAATAAATATTTTATGAAGTGGGAAATAGAGGAGTGTGGGTAACCTTTTTTATGGGGAGGATACAATTCATATTATTTATAATATTATTTTTATGGACATTTTTCAAAATATAAAAATAAATATTATTGGCAATGGTATAATATTATTTTATATAAGGTTGATATATAACTGCATAATAATTTTTGACTAGTTTTTTTTTTAATTTTTTGATCAACTTTTTTTATACAAACCCTTAATAACTGATTTTTACCATAATTGTGATAAATTTTTCAACAGTTTTCCAATTTTTTAAGATAAAAAATTATTTTCATTATATTATATAATGTTAATTGTTATGATTCAAAACATTGATTTAATTTTTCAAATTTCAACTCACATATGTGGAAAATTTCAATATAAAATAATTTCTTTTTTCTACGACTAGAAAGATGGATTTCAAAAAGAAACTTTTAATTTGTGGAGAGATGATAGATTAAATAATTCAATAAAAAATAGATTTAAATGACCTTATATTAAATACGAAATAAATAATAGAACATATAATATTTTTAAAAGATTTTTATATTATTGTATATATTTTTAAATACTATAAATTAAAATAATATTTCTAATAAATCCATTATTGTTCAAAATTTAACAAAAACAATTATCATTACCGTCATTTCTGAAACATTTACACCAGAACATTATTGAAATGTATATTTAAAAAATTATTTATATTTTATGAATTATTTTTTCATAAATTGGTAAAACTTTTATTAATTACATCTTTATTTACTGAAATGAAAACAATTTTTGGGGATTTTTTATTAATTTATGATGAATTATAAAAAATTATATACATTCTTATTAATATTATTTATTTATATATTAATATAATAAATAATATTTTATAATTAGTTATTAAAATTCATATCAATATGTTTAAGGTATAGGTTATAATTGTCACATTTTAATAATAATATCAATAACATATCATTGTATTATAAAACATTGTGTCACCTCTAATGCAAGATATTGTCGGTTGTTAATGTAATAGAGAATATAAGAGAAGTTTAGATTCTTCAGACATAATAATTATTAAAAACTATGGATGATAAATTATATAGTCATAAATTTAATTTCAAATTTGATATTTTTCACTCCAGTATAAGAAAATTTTGATACATTGGACTCATCATTGCCATAGTTTCCCACATAACGTCCATAAGACAATGGATTTTCTAATGAACAATGACCATGGGAGTGGTCTTATTTCACCAATCAATCTCCATATTATCTAGAATTTCCAGAATTTTTTTCTCATGAAAAATATCATTAACTAGTGGTATTTTTTTTTTAGTTCATGTCAATTATAAGAATATTTATACCAAAAGAGAGATACATGTACCAAATCGTGGACTTGGGAGTGGTTTAGTTGATGCATAAACTATAAAGATAATGTTTTGGGATGAACAATAGATTCATAGGGAAAAATGTATCTAGTTTTTTATCTTCCCTTCATGATAATCATCATAATATTCTTCCACATAGATTTTAATAATAATACATCATCACAAACATTAGATTATATATCACACCGAAAATTCTCAGCTTATGTTTTCTGAATAATCATAGTTTCCTTCATGTATTTCCAAATAGATATTACATTCTATTCCATTTCATCATCATTCATAGACCCCAATAGATTTATGTTTCTATATTAATTCAATTTTTAAATTTCTTCACATATTTCCATATATGGATTCACAAATCTCATTCTGAATGATTGATTTTAATGAAATTCTTATATGAAAACTCAACCATATGATGGTGTTGAACCCAACATCCTTTGAAATGATTAAAATAGGATCAAAACATATCCTATATTTTTTAATACATCATATAAAAACCATATTTATGTGGATTATACAATCTTATAAAACAAAAATATGTATCGAGACCATGTCTAATACCTTTCTTTAACATTGAGTTAAATCACGGATCCCAATAAGACACAATGGAATGTGGAGCTCCATTTAACCATACAAATTATTAAATTTATATTCAATAAATATGATTTAGAGAGATGTAACACTTATAGTGATGAAGTGTTTTTACAATTTTATGGAAATTGACTGAAAACATATAAAATTATGAAATTTAGATGTTTTAGAGAGTTCTATGATAAAACCAATTGATATTTTTATGATTTCATTCACATTGTGGTAAATGGAGATTAAAAAAGCTTAGAATTTTGTATCTAAAATTAATTTACTAAAATACCGTGAAATTGTTTAGGAAAATTTCAATATATATATTCATTTAATCCCACCATAAATACTCTTTAAAATATATATACATATTCATATATTTGGGGTGAATATAAAAAAA
Organism: Viscum album; assembly: GCA_963277665.1. Taxonomy (NCBI): domain Eukaryota; kingdom Viridiplantae; phylum Streptophyta; class Magnoliopsida; order Santalales; family Viscaceae; genus Viscum; species Viscum album. The sequence goes on from OY728132.1 coordinate 474,183,819, forward strand.
TGTTATTCCAATAAAAAATTCATTGTCTAAATAATGATTTCAAGGATAAAATAAATAGTTCATAAACCATATAATTCCATAATGATCATGGTTAAGCACTGGCAATTTCATCACATTCATCTTTAGCTCTATATCTCCCTTAAGTGCCTTTGTATTCTTCATTTGGATAGATGGTTGAACATTCAATTTAGAAAAATATTATTTCCCCCCTACACTAGGATTTATTTATTAATAATAAAAATTATATAAATATTATAACTTTTCTAACACATGATATATATTTTATAATGTTAATTTCCCCTCAATTAATCATAAAAAGATTCACTATCACAAGGTGAAAATATTTTGAGTGGTGAAAACAATTATAAAAATATAACCATTTTCTCTAACGAAAACTAAAGTAATGCTATGTGAATATATTATTTAATATTTTGTGATTAATATATATATATATATATATATATATATCATTTATCTATAATTATATTTCATCCATATGTTAAATTTTAAAATTACCCCAACTAACTCTGAAACATGAGATGATTAATTTTTATCATGAATGTTTACTTATCATTAGAGATAATATATAAAAATGTCATTATACATTAGAACAAATACATATACCTTTTTGTATGCATCACTGTAGATCACAAACCCTTCTTTCCATCACAGTAATGTAATTATAGGTATTGTATAATCCCACCATACAATTCACATAATAATTCTCTAGGACATTAGACACAGGACCTCAAATATGCCACCCCAAATTCTAGTGGATACAGAATATATGTGAGGACCTTGGATGTGTTTATTTAAATACTATTCCCACATTGATGTAAGTGTATCAAAATAAAATACAGGTAATAAGAAACATCAAAATAATACTTATAGATGTTTCTTGAAATATATTAAAATGTGAATGATAATTTAAAAATAAGTGGAAGATGAATCTAAATTGGTTATAATTTTATTAAACTTAGGGTTATGTATCATTAAAAATGTTTTCATGTGGGACATGGGATAAAGGATTATGACACAACCTCTCAAAATATAAAAAAAGTATAGAAATTGAAGAAACAAGTCTCTCTATAAGAGGTTCGTTCCACTGCCCCATACTCTACCTAATTCAATAAATCATATATTTAAAGCAGTCTTCTCCCATTTATCAATAACCAAAACTGTAAAGTCTTATTTAGTACTAAGGATTCCATGAAGGGTGTAAGATATAATATCATAAGGCCACCATCACAATGTTCTAGATCAATCCATTACATTCATTATAATAAGACTAGTGTTCCGTAGTTAATAAATGAAAACTGGAAATAAATAAAATAATATGTAAATTCTAATAGGCTCCACATAGATACCCTACCATTTTACCTACATTGGAATATGTTGTTGAGTGCGAACCAAGGGATCCCCCAAAGGTAAAGTGAGTCAGATAGTTTATGAGATGGTGGAATACACCGAATATTAGGATTGGTCTTGGATGATAAATCCATACATTTTACAATACTGAAGTAACATTTCCTATTTGAAATCATTCATTTACACATAAATTCAATTCAAAAAATATTTAAAAAACATTAGTGATTCACCATGTGCCTATTCACATATATTATGATAGAATTTCCAACGTTGACTCTAGGGGATCAGAAAAAGAGTAATTACTAGGGAGACCATCCATGTTTACTCGTGAATAATGTCGAAAGATTCACTGTAGGTATGGGGTGATAATGTCTATAACAATCCATTGAGTCTATTGACTCATGAATAATGTCCAATGATTCACTGTAGGTATGGGGTGATAATGTCAATAACAGTCCATTGAGTCTATACCTAGTATCACACCTAGGGCCCCATGTAACATTCATTGTATGGTACAACCATCATACACTCAAGACAGTCTATGGGGTGTCCCCTATGGAACATATTTCAATCATCTAGAGGTATAAAAAATGCACAGTGAGCCTATCCCATGAATAACTTGTGTTGGCCCCATAGTTTTCACAAAGCATCAATAATTCTAATATGAATGCACAGTGAGTCTGGCCAAGGGTTCCTTACTTTAGAACATTATGTATCACCCGTAGGACTAAGGGAAAAGTATTTAAACAATATTATCTATCATAACTGGCATATTGGTTTTGTAATATCCATTGGTCAGTCCATTAATTATATAAGGTATGTTTCACATGGAATAACAACTAAACTGACCAATTGATGAAATGCTTAAAAATGGGACCTAACTGATGGTTCACTACTGAAATAAATTTAATTAAATTCCCCAATGAAATAACTAATTGGAAACACCCACAAGGGAATATACAAATTTAATTAAAGAAGGTATAATGTGCATATAAGGGAAACCACACCGACTAAATAACATTAATTCAAGGTGATCAACCCAAGGGGTGATTCACAAATATTTGGGTTCTCAAATGGAATAGTAATGATATCTATTCTATTTTATTTAATTACCTAGGATGTCGACATAATGGTCTAACATTCAGCACAGTGGAATATATTATAAAATAAAATGAAATTAGGTTAATTATCCTAGACATCATACCATATTACCAATGTTATCCACTTATCCAGTGTTGGCCATTGATTCATGCTAGGATGTATAAAATTATTCAAATCATAAATTATTTAAAAATGATTAAATTGATCTTGCACTATGATATCTTGATAAAAAAAGATGAAAATTGAAAAATATGAAATTTTATAGATTAACATAAAAAGAGATTTCTGATGGATCAGAGAGAGGGAAAAACAATTTCCAGGTTATAGAGAAATAAATCATACTATGATGAAAGGGTAATGACAATTCATGTGTTGGAGGGGTGGAAAAAATAACTATATAAGGAAAGGAAAAAATGTATGAGTTTTAAATATTTCATGTGGGTTCAAAAAGAAAAACCAACACTAAATATTGTTTTTTGATAATGTGAGACACAATTTTCCAAACCATGCTCCAACTGTTAACCAATATCATTATTTAAGGGACACCATGCATAACTAGGAAATTGGTTTGTGTAACCATGCTCACACTGTGAAAGGGTCAACTATAAATATTTCATATGGCTTAAATGTTAGTGCACCTTGGGTTTCTTGGTTTCAAAGAAACCATGCGGATTCAAGGACCCTCACTACTTGTAACAACACTATTAGTGAAACCATATAGGATGGGAGGAACTGTTTATTCTAATGGTGAGAGCCTATCTGTTTGTTTCACATTTGGGGATCTACTATTAGAACTATCCCTCGACAAAACTGAGACATCATTAACTCCATTAGAAAAAATTATTAGGGATAAAAAAGAATATTAACAGAAAAAACTGGTAGTAACATCGTGAAATTCTAGGAAATTACAAACCCCAGTACTTAAGAAAACACATCCCTAATTTTCTTTTTCAAGGGCGGTGATGAATCATCAGAGACATTTTTTGGCCACTGCATATGCACATTGATATATCGCTCTTTGGTATCTTCCTGTACACGTATGAGTTTCCATAGAACATGGACCAGAATAATTGACCTCCCACATATATCCTTCTTTATCCGATCAAGGATAAATATAAAAAACTCCTCAAAAGATAAATATTCCCATAAAAAATATATTTGGGTTCAAATAAATTATACTGGTCAGCTTTATTTTTTCAAAGTTGTAATACGTTGATGTCTTCATGCATTTCATGGTTCCTCTAATATAATAGAAACCAATGGGGTACTGGGCCAAATATATTCACCATCTCGAAAGTCCCAACATGGTGAAGTTATAACATTACGTGTATCTTATAGGACCTACATATTTTATAGATCTATATGATTTTTTTCCTAAAAGACTGATATGTAAGAAAACACAAACAAAGGAATATGATATTCCCATTAACCACTAAAATATTTGATATATGCCAATATAATACCATAAATCACCTATATAATCTTTTTTAACATCTCATCAGTATAAATATGATATGTTTTACCCAATAGAACCTTTGAGCCTAGTGCCTTCTACAACCCTTTCCAGAATTGTGATATAAATCGTGGGTCTCCAACCGATACGGTTGAAGAAAAAACACCATTAGGATGCACTATTGACCAATTATAATTCCATTATAACTTATCAATAGTGAATTCATCTTGTATTTGTTTGAAGATTAAATCCTTTTTCAACCTATCAGTGATCACCCATAATGCATCCCTGCATTAAGGGGATCTCATAATTCCTTTCACAATGTCTATTGTGATGATATTCCATTTTCTTCCTGAAATTGAGAGAGTATATAAAACTACAAAAGGTCACTAGTTTTTTCATATTACCCACTGGAAGGTGAAGCAGTGAGTTATAAATCATTATTCCTTCTTCTTTATACCAGAAAATGAATGATAATAGCAGATGTCTTGGTACATCATGGTTAGACCAATATGAACTAACTGAAAAGGGGCATCCTATTCCCTAATTTTATATTCTGGTATATAAGAAGGCACCCAAAAAACCCACTTAAGAATAACGTCTCACCAACATCAAATGCCATTCCTGGAAGTGGGTTCTCCCTATTAAATCTCTCACTAAAATCATGGTCCCCATTAAATATTAACTACCTCATCCAGACCACTCCAATCGGAGGATTTCATTTCTAGAGCTACAAGAAATGTATGGTTGTATTGTTACTGAACCTCTAAATACATATAATGATACATTTCCATCAACTACCTCATTTTTCAGCCTCCTTGATGTATTGTTTTTCTATCTTCCATATTAAGATATCAGCTACTACATTACACTTTCTAGGTTTATAAGGATGTTCAATGTTAGGCGATTTTAGGTATTTCTCCCAACCAAACTACATAAGATTCAATTATCACTGAGTGGAGATGTGTTGGAGAAATTTATGGTTTTTGTAAAAACATAACCACTCCCCCTACAAGTAGTGCCTCCAAAAACATAGATCATAAACCACAATTGACAACTCAAGTTAATTTATATGAAAATTATGATACAAAGCCACAGATTATGGGACTTATATTCCATGACACAAGGACCATGCATCACAAATAAACCCCACAAGATTCATTAAGCATGACAATATATATTATTACATCATCCCATATCATTGAAAATATGGATTGGTTATGGAATTATAATTCCATTTAACTCCTGAAAATACATCTCAAAAGCTTCAGCGTAGTTTAATTTCACACAATTCTTGGTCAAGACCAAAAGTCGTGATACAATTCATTAGATGACATGGATGAATAGATTTTTATATACTAACATCATTAGGAATACTCATATATAAAAAACAATATATTTCTCCTCCCAAATAATAATGACGTTCAACATCTCAAAATCAACTGATATTCCATCATGAAATATTATATAACCTATGAATAAACCTTATTTATCCAAAAGATTCATTTAATGGTATTTAAATATATTAGGTTTTATGTTAGTTTATTCGTCATGTTCTCAAAAATGTTGGAATGGATCTGTGAGGTGTGAATGTTCCATATGATTTTTTCTATGAAAACTAGAATAATGGATTCTAGATACGTGTGGAAATATCAATTAATTAGATCTATAAAAGTTTATTGGTTCATTACTCTAATCAAACTACATATCCAGATACTCTAATAATATTTCCCTCATTCAAAACACTATAAATGGTATGTATTATAGATTTACACTCACCCGATGGGATAATGATATAAATTTATAATATAAATAAAAGGGTCTCTTCATAGCTAGTCTATGAGGTCATATATAAAAAGAAGTGGATACTAGATCATAACCATGAGATTGTTTAGTCCACGATAATCCACAGACAATCTCAGGGTACCATCCACATTGTAGGTTAAAAAGTAATTTTGAACCCCAAGGAGATATGTTGGGTTAGATGTAACTATTAGAATATATACCTTTAATCTACATCTTGTGTTCTAGGAGCTCTATAGAAGCCATGTTATATATAAAAATGGGAACTGGTGCTACACTTTGAAAAATAATTATTGTAAAATAAACCTCTCCCTCATGAGGTAGGATAGAGAAATAATAAGGAACACATCGTTGAAGTTATCCACCACAGGAGGCAATTTTTCAATTTATATTCCTTCATTGCTCATATAGAGACAGTCTATCTGGGCTATCACTCTCCCCATCCATGTATTCTTCATTCCATATTGACTAGAATAAAGCTTCAAAAATCACATTTTTATATATGTATTACATTTAGAGGATGTAAAATTTACCTGATGACGATTGCAATCCATGTGGACTCGATATGGAAATATCCATTCCATTCTGAGAATGACATTAAAGATGATAATCTCATGGATAAGAAACTCTATCTAAAATTGCAACTCTTAGTAAAAGGGGTCAATCATGTAACTGACATATTCCCTCATCAACAAATCTTAATTGTATTTCATGAGTCATAACACCAATGGAGTAAACTATCACTGCCAATAGATTTCCAATAGTTCATGCTCATAAAAAATATTGTTATGAACATGTAATAAAAAAAGAAGTTATAGAATAGTACCTCTAAACATATATGTCCCTAGAATATACTTCATTAGTTTATATTTCAATACAAAAATATAGTCTAAAATGTGACATTTATATTTTTCGTGAGTATCCTAGGAAGGTACACTCCCTGTTATATTGAATCAATGATTCCTAAAATCCATTTAAATGACCAAATTCTAGGTCCGAATAGCCTGTATAAGACCATCATCCATCACAATGAGGAGATTATAATCCTAAAAATGAGTGATTTGCTGGCACAAAATGCCACTCAATAGGAATTGGAGTAATATATTGTCCGAAATGATAATGGTGACCCATTCTCCCGAAATACCATCACTAAATCGATTTCCTCAAGGATATGATTTTTCTATATCCTAGACATTCACAATAATGTCACACCATATAAAAAATAGTCCGCGCAACCTAGTTGGGAATTCTTGATAGTGTAACCATAAAAATTTTTATCCAACATTTTCATAAATCCTTACTCTCCCTAGAAGCTAGCCTACCATGATTCATGTTGCCTGATTTTTTATGGTTCAACTCGTTGAGGGCCAATTGATTAATAATGTATAAAATCATCATTATTTGAAAGAAATTCACCAACAAGTGGATGGAATATGCCATTCCATCCTTGATATTTCCTCATAGTAGTAATCTCATCAACAATCCAGGTCATTGAGTAACACTACAATTATGTGAAGTGAGCTCAGTATTCCATAACTATCATGTCACCTTACTTATGGTGCACGAAATCCCATAGGCGATATGTTCGCAAGATTTTTTTAATGAAATAGTAGAAATGGTCATCTATTCCATATAAAGGGTAGGTTGAGGATCACCATGAAAGGTCAGCATTATTACCAATATGTTTATCTCGAAATAGGCATCAATACCCTATAGAATATCTATGAGATGCGCCCCAGGTGGAACTATAGAAGGTACAATGGGGAGGATCATGGGCCACCACCTTGTTAATATGCTCATAACCAAACTATTTGAATAAAAAAATGAGGTCATTGGGATGAAATAACTATAAAATACCAGCACATCCCACATATTTTAATTATAAGTGATAAGAAAGTGATAATAAAAGCAAAGTGACATGGCCTGCCTATGGAAAAAATACATCACCTGGCCAACTCCATGAAGAAAGGTCTATGTAACCGGAATATGTGGCAATAATACCATAAGAGACATAGCCAAAATACCACTATAATGATTGGGTAGGGTTCAACATCTCATTACAATTTTATAAAAAAAGTATTTTATTTTATATACAATTTTTTCAAATAATAAGAATTTTTATTTAAAATGTTATATTCATTTTAATTTTATTATAATATTAATTTTTTGTTAAATGGTTTAATTAAATGTATCACCACAACCAATATATAAGTTCACATAGACCATATAAATTAAAATATTACATCCAATTATTCCTAAACATAACCCTTTCAATCTTGTGGGACTAATGGTCCATGGTTAATTATTACAGAATTAATTGTTTGAAGAATTTTATTTAACCAATGTTGAAATACACTATTAGTTTATGGTAGATACTTTATGCTATAGTTGTGTTTTCTATGTACTATAATGGAATGTGAGAAAATTTATATATATATATAACATTGAGACTTTTCAAGAAATATATAGCACGGTAGAGACCGCAGTCACGTGAAATCATGGAATGAATAATGAATACTATATGTGTAAATGAATAATGATTTACATTTATTTCTAACAGTTCCTAGTAGGATTTTTTATTTAATATTATATCATTTCATGTTGCTATTGTGGAAGTGATTACAAAATAAATATTAACAACACAAAAACAGGTTGTCACCTAACTGAGAAATCTACCCAACTATAGAAGTGAAATCAATATCAACATTTACCCATCCAAGATAATTTTTGAGTCACTTTTATGTTGGTTACATACTCCCATGAACATGATCATTAGAAAATTAAAATATAGTGGTCTCTATTAAAAACCTAAATAGAAAGGAAAAATGGAAAACACTCTTATATAATATTTTATTATACCACCCAACTTAACTCTTCCCTAATACCGAAATGAAAATACCTCAAATGTACATCCACTTATTCCACAAGATATCGACTTGTAGTGAGGGAATATGGTTTGTCTATGTGAATACTATTCCACCATTGATAAGAGTGGATCATATAAATATTAATGGAATAAGAAACAACATAATAACACTAATATTATAAAATTATATTCTACTAAAAAATTCAATATATGTAAAAAAAACTGTAAGATTAATAACAGGTAGAGACAATATGACAATACTATTGTTATTTTTTATACAGAAAAGTGTACACGAGGGATATGGTATATAGAAATATTGGAGATGCTAAATAAATTTCTAAAATGGATGACAACTACTACAACAATAATTTATAGAATATTCATGGTCCTCATCCAGCATACTATTTCATACAATTGTAAATCGGCCATCAGATGTGGGCTACGTCAGATTATCAATACCAACAACTATATTGTCGACTTGGGTAGAAAAAATATACCAACCAGGGTGTGAGGTACAATTCTATTATGATTCCACCAATGGCGATTAGATCAATATGGTACATGAATTATAAAATAAACATTGTTATATATTTAATAATTGGATAATAGAAGTAAATTAATTATTACAATAGACTATGATCCACATTGACACCTCTATAATTTACCTACACTAGCCAAAGTTATTGAGTCTGAACCAGGGGATCATACAAAGGTAATGTGGGTTTGAAAATATGGGAGAGGGTGGAATGAAACAGTGATTGTGATTATATTTGTATGATAAATCCCCCTCTTATTTGTGACCAAAGATTAATTTTTCATTTTGTAGAATTTATTGACTTTTTAGTTCAATAAAAAACCAATTTATAAATTATAGAGAATAAAATTGAGCCCATCTATAGAAATTTTGGGAGAATTTACATGTATCACTATAGGAAATTGGAAATAGTCCAATCCCAAAGGATTCATCCCCTTGTGACTATAGAATATTGCATTATGTTTCACTATATTAATGGCATGATAATGTCAAGAACTATCCTTAGAGTCATTACTTTATATCATACATTAGGACAGAATCTCTCGCCTAGCATAGCACAACCATCCTATCATCAAGGTCATCAATGGTGTCTCCCATAGGGAACCAGTGTCATTGGTCAGCTGGTAAAACAGAAAAGTCTTGTTGAGACCATCCCATGCATAGATCGAGTCACAAAGGGAATGTTTACAAAGCATCAACAATTCTAACAAAAATGAACTAATGGTCCGTCTAAGAGGTGATTATATATGAACCCCTTATATCACCCTTGAAAATATGGTAATAGTATTTTAAAATGAATTTGACCCATAATAGGTCTATTTTCCAAGGAATTTCAATCAGGATATATATTTATGGAATTAAAAATGGTGAGCATGTTCTATCAACTTAATCAACTCATTTATGTCAAGTATTAAAAAGAGACCCAACTCATGGTATATCATTAAATTCAACATACATGATTTACCCAATGAATTAATAAATAGGTAATATTCACAATGAAATATAAAAAAGTATGTTAGGAGGGATAATGTGCCATAAAGATTAAGCACAACCATTCATTGGCATAAATTTAAGATTATCAAACCAAGGTCTTGATACTATAAATAAAAAAACCCTCTAACATAACAGGTCTGTCATAATCATTATTTATTTCTTTCATTTATATAATACTATAATTAAATATTAAATGAATAGATAAGATATTTATATCAAGTTTAAAATTAATTAAATAAGTATAAATGGTCAAATAATAATTTAAAAAATTTCCAATCCGATATGTATATGAAAAAAATTAATTTCACCAAAATAAATTATTTTAACAAGTAATTAATCATAAATGAGAGATAAAATACACTAATTATATAAAATATGGTATGATTTATATGTCTATAGTTTTATGATTTATGATTAATAAACATATATTTATTATGCATTGTCATTGTATATATAGGGACCCTAAAAATAATATAAATATGGACTATTTGAATGGGAATGAAATGTTTTTTTAATAATTGTTTTTTTAATTGTGTATTTTTTGCACACCACACACATTATTTAAATTTAATATATTAAATTTATATACATAAAATTTTACTAAATCAAAATTAATATTTTAAATAAATAAGTATGAATTATACATTGGTGATTTTTTAATATCTAATTTATGCCATTGGAATAAATTCAAAATTTCATATTAATATTAAAACTAGATATTTTTCTCTTTGTAAACCCGGTTTTTCTTCAAGTACGTGGGTATAATTTTGAATGGGATTATTAAACATCAATGAAATGAATTATTAAATACTTATTAAATTTTTTAATCAGATAAATTATTATTATCTAATAAGGTCAACATTATTATCGATATTATTAAAATTAGAAATAGTCAAAAATAAATACCACGATTAAGGTAAAATTGGGTTTATGTGGTGGTTAAACTAATGGATATGAGCTAAAATAACCTAATTTTTTCCCAAAACCATTTTATGGATAACATTTGAACATATAATCCCTTAATTAATTTAATTATACAATTATGGGGCATTTCTATTTATATAAACTTGTGTGTAACTGGTTATTCTCGAAAATTCAAAGTGTTTCCCATCACCCACATATAAAGGACACTCGTATCCTCCTATATTAACACTCCCAAAAAACATATATTGGAATATATCTTCGAAATTAACATCCATAAATACTTACCCACTTCCTAATTTTTTATTAGGTATAATAAATTTAATTTAGGATGACTTCATGTCAAACGTAATTAGGATTCTCAAAGAACAGGTAAATATATTTACTATGAGTTCCCTTTTTTAAAAACTTCTTATAGATACTTATGATACTTTACATATATGGAACATTAATAAAAAATACCTCTAATGTGATGATATTTTATTATTTTAATAGAATAACCTATATCCATCTACACTTCTATTAAATAGAAAATGAACTCTTTAGTCATGTGTACAACGAACTAGCTTATCACGAAACGGTGTAGTTCATTTTTCATAACCACCAATCAAGGTTATATATAATATTTTATTGAACATATTTATTTTAAAATTATGATATTATGAAACATATTTAATATTTTTATTACATTTACCACCTTATTTTATATTCTTTTTATTATATGATTATGTTGATCATGTGGATGGTTGATGACAACCTAACAAAATGTTGTGATTCATTCTTCTCTTACACATTAAAATGAATGTTGTAAAGATAAATTTTAATGAACATATATGATATTTAAGATATTATCATACTTATTGATATATAATATCACATATAAATTTTAATATTCCTATTCATTGGATAATGATAATTCAACTCTAGCGAACATGTGGACTATTGCCTCTACCTCATGATGTAAAATGCTTTTAGATTATTAGTACATGGATTGAAATAAAAATATATTTCCTTATTAAAAATCACATATATAACAAAAAAAGTGTTCTATTAAGAATAATTTATATTTTGATTCTTTTCATTCCATCTGTCGATAAAAATGAAAATACATTCAAGCGTATGTACAACCAAACATCTTTATAAACCATAAAATCAATTTTAATTCTCAATAATTTATATATTACTCTCAATATATATATAAATAATATATATTATATTTATATCATCTTTATAATTAAATAGATGATGTAAAAATGGTCAAATATAATTTACCAAAATTATCAAACCAAAATACATATAAAAAAACAATATCACCTATATTTAACTAAGAATTACGATTGAATGAGTGATGAAAGGAAATTTCAAAATTGTATATCGTATGATTCATGTCTATATAGTTCAATAATTTTTGTTTAAAAAACATATCTATATTATGAATGTTTTTTGTACATAGATACCAGAGAATATTATAAATATTTTTACAAGATTTTAGGAATAATTATCCATTAAATACAAATAAAGGATTAAAAATATAGTGTTGTTAGAAGACAGTGTGTATCATAAAACGAGAATGGAACATATTTTTAATCTCAATAATGTTACACTAACACTCTTTGTGCTCATAAATATATATATAATCACATATGGAATAAATCAATGAGAAGGGTTGAGATAAAAAAACCATGTATGGGAATAAACATTGGATTGATGCATAATAAATGTGTTTGAATTAATAACATAAAAACACTAATGTAATTGTTTGTTAATATAAATATTTATGCATAAAATATAGAACATGAAATCATAAGTACATTAAAAATATAAACATGGATGTAGTTTATAAAATTACATAAACATGAGTATGTGCTAACATCCAAGACTATATCACATGTTTGACATTAACCCACAATAGATTAGGTTTAGTAACTGTTCCCACAATTAACATATTTTGAGATAGAAATAGTACCCATTAAATATGATCTCTATATGTGTACACCAATCATTAAATTATCATGATTTTTTATAACAAATCATAAATATGGAATAAACATAATGTATACCCAAGGAATGAAATGAGTTTATAAATAATGCCATAAGTCATAACCAACAAGTGAATCAAAATTTTATCATTGAATAAATGTTTTTAACTTATAAATTTACATTTATAAAGTAAATATAATAATATTTCATGCATAATGATGTCGAAATAATATTAAAACACTAAAAATGAGTGCCTATATAACATTATAAATGTGTGACACTAGCATAGTTTTAGAAAATAAATAAATATTCATTATAGAGGGTAAATCAATTATTATTCCCATAGTACTAGAAGTGGAATAATATTTATTTTGATGATAAAAATCTTGATTTTAAGAAAATATAGTAGGATTAAAATATTTTATTATGTGTACATGAAATTGTGTAAGAAATATAATAGTTCTCGCAAAATGGCATTGCTTATTGGGAGAAATTAAGAAGGGAATACTTTAAAAAATTTAATTCCTCATAGATGAAATATCAATCCATATATATAATAATGTGTGTAAAATAAAAAAATAATAATATGGAATTATATTGGAGTAATTAAGATTTAAATTGAGGAAAATAGAATGAAAGTGTAACCCAACAAAAATATGAGGGTTCACAAAGATCACATACATTGTGATTTCCTTTGGCGGATAATGATTTTACATCCTATATAATGGTTTTAATTTTTTTATTAATTTATAAATGAATTATATAGTTTTTTTATATCATATATAATCATTATAGAACCTCTCACAACTCACTCTTTAATTGTATTTCATTGTTACATTAGTTTTAGGTGTCAACTCCATTATTTTTTCATGCATGTTTTGTCATTTAAATTCGGGTTCATGTTTATTGAATATCAATTTCTAAAAAATATATACAATTTATTTGTGATATATGTATCATATTTAACCATTTATTTCATTTTTATAACCAATATTTGATTCTATATAAGGAAAATGGCTCACACCATTTCATGGAGAGGTTAGGTCATACGTACGCATTACTAATGGTATCATTACTTTTATAGTGATTTTATATTGAAATGTATTATATGGTAATTTGAAAAAATCAATATAATTTTATAATTATCATATATATCGATTTTTTCCATAATTATTACCAACCATGTAACATGGTGATGAAAAACAAATTACACTATTATAGGGTGATGGTAAGTCATAATTATGGACCAATGGTGATCTCGTTTTTCCAGGATGGATAAAAGGTTGAATATGTTAGTATAGTAATTATAACATCTAGGAAATAATAAAAAAAATTAATTGTATTATTATTGGTATAAACTATTAATATGAAGTGTAATATGAAATAAGTTTGAACGAATCAGTAATGATGGTTATATATTCTATGTATGACGTACGTTATAACTTCTTTATCGTTACCTAGAGTAGGTCTTTTGAACATGAGAAAAACACAATAAATTAAATAATTATTTTTAAAAGATAAAATAAAATATTTTCATTGAACTAGTTGGCCAGATGTTATATATATATCTTATGGAATTATTACCCTTTAATAATTTATGAAAATGTCATTTTTGTAAATTATCAAAATATTAATAAATAAGAATAATATTCAAGAAAAAAAGGTTCTTTTATTATAAAAAATTAATAACAGTTTAAATTTTTGACAATATATTATACCCTTTGTGATTATATAATTTTTTTTGATGATTTTAATTAATGTAATAAAATATTATATTCATGAAATATAATTATTTTCAATTTTGATACTATTAATTACATTAAAATTTAAAACATAAATACAACAATTTAAATTTTACAAAAAATATTTTATTTTGACATAAACATGTCATTATAATATTTTGAATTTAAGGCCCACCTTAAATATTTAAAGAAAAATATATTTTAATATTTTTTATGTCATATTTTAATTTTTCCATTAATTTTACAATTATAAAATCATCATTTTATATGCACATAAAATAAATATGTATTTCATAATAATTAAAAATAAATTACCTTAATTAAGATAAATATATTTTCAATTAAATTAATATTTATGGTCAAAAATATCTTCTAGAAAACAACATATTAAAAATTTTATATTTATTAAAAAGAATTGTGTGACAGGTTTCACATTTTATTAAATAAAATATTACAATGGAAATATTATCAACCAGTTTTCCCCAAATATTTATATATTATAATAATGGATAATTATTTTCTAAAATTAATAATAAAATATAAATGGATTTTTTTTTGTTTTTTATAGTTATTATCATAATATGTTTACTCTTAATTATCTGATTTACCAATTACAGTGCTATCAGAAATTACTAGGGTTACTATTTATATTGATATGAAAGTGGAAAAATTACTAAATATGTACATCTTCACTCCAAATATAAAACAAATTATTAGAAATTCAAAACAAGGAATAATTATAAATTTATTTAATTTAATCTACAAAAAATCAATAACAAGTGAATTTTCTAAAATATGCCGATGTAAAATGTAAAATAATTTTATAAAAACTTCATTTATATAATTCCATTCAAAGTCCCATAATAATAAATCATAAAAAATTGAAGTTTAAAATGAAATTTATATAGAATTTTTCAATTTAAGAGCATTAAAGTAAAGTATATATTTCAGTTTAATTTTATGTTTATCACTACTCATGAAAATTTCAGTCATTATATAAAATTATCCAAATTTTAGAAAAAAATAAATTTTACATGTTTAATTTAAAATAATTTCTATTTTTATAATTAAAAATCATAAAAGTCTGAAAATGAATTATATTCTTTTTCACATAAATAAATAAATAATTTTTTTAATAAAAAATATTATTGAATAACAATATTTCATCACTAAAAATAAATTTTTTTTAGAATAATTAATAAATATGTTTCATAATATCATAATTTTTATTGATACCCACAAATAAATGGAAATTTTATAATGTACGACTTAGAATAATTTTTTTAATATTATATTAACGACCATTCAGACATGTTTACGTGAATTGTGTCTATGTTTGAATCTAATAATTTCCATAAGAAAAAAATATATATTTATAGGGTTTCATTTAGACATTGACATTAATTTAACAAAATCTATCAACGAAATCAATTTTTTCAATGTAAATCCTTTAAAAAAATATCTAGTTGTTACAATCATCCCCACTTATCAATATTCTCTCATGAATTTTTTTTTTGCGTACTGTAGTGAAAACATGTGTAGGTACATATTTTTTATCACTTCCTATGGTTCACATTCCTCATTTAAATATTTTGGAACCCTGCATAATACTTTTACTATATAAATATTCTTGTCATGTAGAGCATTATCACTTCACTCTAAGATTTTTATAAGTTTCTCCTAACTTGAGTTGTCATTATCAAGATTTACCACTTTTGAATTCAGTACATGTTAGGGATCTGATATGTACATCCTCAGGGAGGAAACATGGAATAATTCATGTACTTTTGACAACGTTAATTAATGTTTTAGATGATAATCAATAGCTCCAATGAGTCTATCATTCTCAAAGGAGATGATGTACTTGAGAATTATATTTCCAGTCTTCCCTAATCTCATGACTATTTTACATAGATATATGTTTAGGAATACATGATCTTCAATTAAGGACTCTAATTCCAATTTTTTATTGTCTTAATATTTCTTAGGTATAGTATAGGTAGACCTTATGTGAAGATGAATGGTCATCAAAATTTATACAATATCCTGAAAAATTGTAAGTCCCAGTTGCATATGATCAATAACTTCATCATAGAATGTTGGTTTCCAACATCTCTTCCCTAAAAAGGATTCATATTGGTCCATTTGTAATCTTCAATGTAAAATATTTTAGTAATTCATCTCATCCAGTGGATAATGTAGATCACATCATCCATTGAAGTCCATCAGTCTCTCTCTTAACACATCATCTTGTTTTTAAATTTCCCACTTAGATATGCCGTCAGTCTTATCGGGATAATCCATAATGAATATCATCTCAGTGTTTATGAAATATTTGATATTTTTATTGAACATGCAGGTAATTTTAGATATCGACCGGATTCAAAAGGTATTGGTACTCCATGCATCCTCACTACCCATATCATGTATAACCAGGAATGTTTGTCAAGTGATATATCCTCTACAATTGTAAGAAATTGATCTTTCTCAGTAACACGGTCCAAAAAATCATACTGAATTATGCACTCAATGAGAAATCATAATTCTAGTGGAAAATTCAATGGTTATTCTTTGTAATTTTTATATAGTGATTTGTAATGGATGAATCATAGCTTTAGAATTATTTTTCATCCTTTACTTACTGTAAAAATACGAAAATTAATATGTATTCATCAATCTCATTATTCATATTTTCTAACAAATATTTCTCTCATATATCATGATACACATTTTTTCTCCAATGTTAGATTGAGAAGTCTGAGGTATGTGAACCATTCAAAAGAAACCTATTAATCTCAATATTTTATGGTAAACATAATATCATGGAAAATCAGTTGAGTCGATCCTCGTCAATTTTGAACTCCACGGATTTCTTAATATTGATATATTCCACCTTATTATAAATTTATACATCATATCATTTTGAATATCTTACATTCTCTATAAAGTATGGTGGGTTAATAATTTCATAATGGAATGATGATTTTTCTTAACATATTAGTCCCATTTCAATATTTTATAATTATAATATGATTGGATCCTTCTAAATTATATTCTTTGATAACGTTTTAGGATCATTTCTATTCAAATAATCTGATACATTATTTTCTATACCAGTATGGTAGTTGATTGAGTAATCACAATACTTGATGAGATATATCCATATTCTAATGCTCTTATATTTTAATATCATGTTTGATAATTTTTTTTCAAAAAGAAAATTTTGTTTCCATGAGACATTGGATATTACCTTATCATTTTTCATTATTAAAGATACTAACCCATTCATAGATGAATTACGGTATAGTAAAAAATATTTCGCCATTTATAGGTCGTATAAGTATTGAATTATTGATAAGCCTCAAATTCGAAAATATAAAGATAAATTCATATACACTAGTCAAAAATAAACATTACTCCCTTGAAATTCACATTGGTTAGAATGTTTAAAAAAATGATATTATTATCAGAAGTTTTTTCTAATGCTCACTTAGACTACAAAAACTATATATCTCTTTTATAGATGCTAGTTCGGTCCCCTCCTTAATGTCATTTTTAATAAAAGGTAAAACATATATCTATTTATGTTGATATAATTCCCATCTAAAGTCACTTCGTCAATAAATAAATCACTTATAATAGACATTAAATTTAGTTTCTCTATGTATAATGTCATTAAAATAGTATTATAATTATATACATGTTCCTCCTTTATTTTGATGTATTTTAGAATATCATCTACATCCTCTACCACAAAAAATTTTCTATCATATAAAAATACTATATTCATTGTGACCAAAAATATTTTAGGATCATTAGTGAGTCTTAATGGAATCACTTTGAACTTATTGTGTCAATAACTAGGTCAGAAGGTAGTATTGAAAATTTATTCCTTTTAATCCATTATATATAGGTATCCGAACTAAAAGACAAAATTAGAGAAATACATGACCCCATGTAGTTTTTTGAAAAATCCATTTATTCATGTTAATGGGTAATTTTTCCTTATCATGATTATGTGGATCAAAAAATAATAAATGCATATTTGAATTGATCCATCATTCTTCTTGGTGGAGTGGACCGTGACACCCCACGTTGAAGCACTCAGATGTATGAAACCATTGTACAAATTCACTACTAAGTACATGTTTAAGTACTTCACCTCAATGGCATTCATACTCTAATTATTAATTAATATGGGTATAGATATAGGTATAAGATCATGTGGGAACTCAACCTCTTGATTAAGTGGAATATTAGGATAATCATGATGGAAAAAATTAGCATATACCTTCAAAATTGGCATCTAATTATGAAAAATCACATTCTTTCTCTGAGTGATTTTATCTATAGATGCTTGATCATAAAGAAATAATATCCCCACATGAGTTGATGAGTCAAAAAAATTCCTCTCCACCTCCCAAATGTTTTACAAAAATTGATGATGCCTTAATATGTGAATGTTGATCTCCCACTCTCAATAGTTGATGATGGATTAATATATTGATATATAATACATCCCCAATATATAATCTAACTCTTCCAGAAAAAATAAGTTTAAATATTATTGGAGGATGAGTTCCAAAAAATTGAAGATACATGATATATATATTTTAGATTCATCAAATTAACCATTCCTTCTTCAAATAGATAAATCAGATTCTATATTTTGGGGTGGTGTTTGTATAGTTCTACTAGACGTTAAAGATATGAATGAATGCATAGAACAATAACAAAAAAGTATATTTTACATTACATAGTGCATAACTGTCATAAATATAGCCACATATTTGTTTGGATCCACCTTTTCTGTAGGGATAATATATTACATTTCTCGCTTATATGAATATTTTTGTCAATGATTGTCTCTAAAAACCCTTTTCACTGGGAATTGGTCAAAAAACTAAAACGGTCCATGATGATTTTACAAAACACATCATGGCCTATTTTAATTCAATTTGTTTTCATACTCAATATTGGAATTCCAAATATCCTTTCAAAAATTGTTAGTCTACATCCTTTATCTTCGATATTTGATGAATCCCCAGTTCCCTTCAGCAAAATACTTGGATATATCACACAACACAGTTGAAATGTTGGCTGTTGTGTTTCATTATTCCATGTTATTTATCTATTTATCAAACTCTATTGAACATTATCTTCCTCCATTTATATTTAAGACAAATATACATTTATCATTCAAAAATAATCTCATGAAACATAAGGGTACAATGGGTAACTTTTTCATTGGCATCAAATTATTGAATTCCCACAAAATTTAACAGGAATCACTTCAATCCACTAAATAAGTTACTATACTTTATTTTAGTGTTGATGAACAATCTATATGTTCATAATGTATGACATTAAATGTTCCCCCATATTCTCTAATAGACACATCGTACCATTTCTCTACTATAAATAACTCCCTCGTAATCTTCGAATAGAGTGTTCTGGATAAATTTTATTTGAAAAATATATTCTTCAATTATTTTTAATCCATTAAATTGATTTCCTCATAAAAATATGTTTTTTCTTATTTTACACCTATGATCAGTTTCACCATCATAATAATATTCAATCATGACATTCTTTTCTTATGACCATTGGAGAATATATAATATATTTTCAATATAGTCAGTATATTGTTCATTGATTATAGGATCATAGGATACCCATAATATATGAGTCCATTTTTCATAAATTCTTCAAATTCATCATGATTTTTATAATGAAAAGATGGTGTTACTCATGAGTCATGTTATTATTGATAACGTTATTGTGTGTATCTATCACATTAATGAAGTTATTAAATTTTATTCCAATTACGTTTGGAATATAATTAGGGAGATATCTATGTTTCCAATCTCATTAGTTGTTAACATGGGTTCTAAAATTTCTAGAAATTAACGAGTATTGAAAAACTATATTGGTATAGAATACATAACTAATGAAAATAGAAGAAAAAAACAATGAACATAGAAAGATAAACATTTCAAGGAAAAGTATATACTAACATATGATTATGTATGTTTTAATCAAGGTTATTCATTGTGATAGGATTATCGCAAATTTTTTAATAAATTTCTTACCAAATCCCCAAAAATTAATAAACCATCCTCTGAAACCTTCTATATTGGCCCAATACCTTTACACATATTATCATATGATTCATGGAATAATTATCCATTCATTGAAAGAATTATTTAAATATATGGTGTTATTTGGAGTCTCGGGAAATCATCAAACTATAATAAATCATGAATTATTAATCCCTATAATGATCTACAAAATCTCAGAGGTCCTACAACATCATAGGATAACTTGGGGAATACATGGAAAAAAGGGGAAAGTAAAAAATACTATTAATGGAGTAAACATGGGATTGAATCATAGAACCTGATTTATATTTAATTATATGATCACATAAATTGAATGAATCGTGAATAAACATAACAAAGAATAACATATTGAACATGGAATCATATGATCAAGAAAAACGTTAATGTTGTAGAAAAATATAACATAACATGATCATGATTCATGATAAATAAAAATAATATATCACATTGAGAATAGAGTGCCATAATTGGTTTTGTTTACCCCCTGATCTTATACATTACATCTCATGAAAATAAAACATTTTCAATAAATTATAACATGATTTTATAATGCCCATCATAATATGATTTTGCATATGGGTTCCACATAATGAATAAAACAAATGGGTGACCCATGGAAAGAAATGGGTTTTGTGATCATGTCATAACAAATATAAAATTACATATCATAATTGTATCCATGAAATATGAGATTTAAATTATTCATCAAAATTAATAAATTAGAACTGTGAATAGTTTATTCATAGTAAATTTCAACTAATGTTAGCAGATTAATGTGTGCGGATTTGTACATTTATAAATGTGTAAGCTAAGCATAGTTTAGGGGAAATAATAATGAATTATTACACGTGGAAAATATATATAATTTATATAAAACCAAAATTGAAATAAAATAAATATTATTTATAAAATAATTTATTTTATAATAATATTTGGGGATTAAAATAGTTTATATTTTTCTACTTGATTTGGGTAACTAACAAAGAAGTTCCCTTTAATCGTGGTTTTTATTGGGATTAATTGAGAATGGAACCTTTTCTCACATGTAATTTCCCATAAATGAATAAAGAAGTGAGATTTACCAATGAGTGTGGTGCATATACATAGATTATATGATATGTGTATAATAATAAGGAATAAATAAATTAACATAATTAGTGAGAACAAAAAACCCATAAAAATTGTGGGTTTTTAGATAGATCACATACATTGCACTTTTATTTAGTTGTACGTGCATTAACCTCTCGTATACTAGTATAATGAATATTTTTAATTTATAATCAATCAATTTTTTTATTTATTGTATCATATATTATGATTGTATAACATCTTTTCACATTCTCATTGATAATATTTCATTATTATCATTGTTTTTTGTGTTAACAACTTCATTTATAAAGTCATGTTTTTTCATATAAGCTTTCGTTCATGGGTATTAAATATAGATTCATTATATTAATATTTTTATTAATAATATTAATATAATAATTAATTATTTGATCAATTTATTAATAAATTATTCAATTTTGGATGTAGAAAATGAGTTTCATTTCATTTTGGAGATCGTAGGTCATATATATGGATGAGCTAGAATATCACTACCTTAATAGTGGATGGGTAGAAAAGTAGATGATGTAATAATTTTAAATAATCATTATAATGTCATAAGATTCATATATATATAAAGTACTTCCATCAATATATCCATCTAATTAATTTTTATATGAAAAATTAATTACATTGGTACATGGTGTGGGTAAGTAGTATGTACACGTATATAGTGATTTTGTTTTTCAAGGACACATAGAAGTTGGAATATGATTATTCCATAATAAAAAAAATTATTAAATATATTACACTATATTAATTATTATATAATGGGTATAACATATTAATAGGATGTATAAGAATAAATAAATTTGAAATAATTGGAAAATATGATTACATCATCCACAAAGGAGATGCTTTAAAGCTTTTCTTAAGGGAGAAAGGGTATGTCTTTTTGAAGGTCCAAAACTAGAAGAACATAAAATATTATGTTGAGTAGTGAAATTTTTAGAATATGGTTTATATATTTTTACAAAAATGGTGTAACGTATGGAAGTGTTTCCAATTTATAATTGTGGTGAGGGGATATTTTTCAATTTCATAAATTATTAAAATATAATAAAGCTATTGTTGGGAAAAATTCGTAATAATGGACCATAAAATTCTATAAGGTGTAATTTTGAACCATATAATATCATATTGGTGATTATATTTGTTATCTCATTTAATTAATGTAATAAAATATTATATTAATGAAATATAATTATTGTTAATTTTGATATTATTAAATAAGTTGACATCAAAAACATCAAATAAAAATAATAAAAATTACATCCAACTATTTCATGTTGTACATAATATTTCATGGTAATCTATATAATTAATTTATCCTATTAAATATCTCGTGTTATATTTATATAAATACATTAATATCATCTATTTTAATGTCAATTTATAATAATTTATACATCACCATCATTGTCTATGAATTGGGACGAATTATTTCTTCCATAAAAATTGAAAACATGTTTTAATGATTAATAAAAATATATTATCGTTAAATATTATATTTTTTATCAAATATAACTTTTATATTTCTACATATGAATTTTTTTATAGTAATAAAAAACTAGAATATGATAATATTCACTTTTCATTAAATAAAACACTACAGAGGACTTATTATCTAACCGCTTATTTCAAAGGGTCATAAAAATGACCCATTGATGATTATGGTTAAACACTTACTGATCCAGTGAAATTTGGGAATGTTTTATGGTAAATTTTTTTCTTTATAATAAACTTTTGACACTAAATTCCCTGATTTATCAATTAACGTGTTAAAAAAATTACTACGGTAACTATTTATATAGATAAAAATAAAAGGGTACTATTTATTAAATATAGAACTGATAATTAATAATATATAATACATTTTTATAAATTCAAATCATATTATTATAATAATTTAATTTAATATTAGACTATAAAAATGTAACAAAAAATAATTTTTTTTTGAAAATATAGTTTTTATGTATAATATGTTTTTGTACTAAATTCATGCATTAAATTCATTTCAAATAAAAAAAATAGATAATTTATAATCTAAAGGAACTATTGAATGTTTATGTATAATCCAAAATTTAATTTACATACTAAATTATTTATGATAAAATAAAATTTTCCATGTAAATTATTATTTGTCACTATATATTACAATTTAAATCATTTTAGAAAATTTTCAAAAGTTTAATATAAGATAATCTTTATCAAATAAAATCAACATCATTTTTATTTTATTGAATAGTTCATATAATTTTATTTAAGAACATATTTAGTTTTAAAGTAAAATCAAGAAATTTTTTTAAATAGTACATATTTTTTAATAATAAATAATTTTACAAAAAAAATAAATGTCATTTCAAAATAATTCATTAACATGTTTCATAATATAGTTATTAATATTCTAAACCTGAAATTAAACAACTAGGTTTTAAACATCATGTTATAGTAATAATATTTTAATATTATATCATTTTTATTTTAGACTCATCCTTGAATTAAACACATAATTCCAATTAAATATAAATCATTAAAGCGAAATATTTTTAAAAAATATCAGGTGTGTTATATCAGAGAAATACAAATGACTTCCAAAAATTATTAATGCTTTCTCTGATAACATTTAATTCCATTATGAACATTCCATAACCAACACATAATCCGTTGTATGTTTTATTTACTTCCGTTATTTTATTTTTTTATCAATAATCTAAATCGATTATGAGAATTTAATGTTTATGTTGGTGTTATTACCTTCATAGAACTTATCATTGAAAATTTACCAATTCAGTAATGGTTTATTTCTAGATCTCTTTAATATTTATTTTTTCCTTTGGTCCATGTCCCCATTGAGGAATTACTTGAAATTTATATGTTTAAATCTATCTATTTTCGTCTCATATAGTAATTCAAAAACATTTATAATTAATAGTATTATTTCCACTCATTGATACATAAAAATATTGATAAAAATATTTAAATGAAATATTAATTTCTTTCCACTTAGTGAAAATTAATTTTTCATAAATTCCATTTTTTCTAAAACTTTGATCAATTTTTTAATCAATTTAAATATTATTTCATAATGAATCATTAAAAAAATTTAATTTAATTTTTTAAAAAGGAATATTTATGTGGTTTTCAAAAAGTCCCATATGGATTTTAAAAAATGGTAATTGAATAATTGTTCATATTTCAATGAAATGAATCTATTTTCCTCCCATCATGTAAAATAATTGTTTTAATGATTATATTAAATGTTTTCAAAGTTTAATTTCAATGAATGTTTTTCCAAAATACTTTGTGACAAAAAAGTTTAATTTTTTTTTTCAAACCTTTATTTAGAAATTGGAAAAAAAAAATTCCATACATATACTTTAATTAGATTTTTTTATGATCATTTTTTCTTGGGATGTAAAATTTTATTACATTCTCCATAACAGACATGATGTTTTATAAATAATTATATTTATTAGACTATGTTTTGAAATATATCATGTTAAAATTTTAATATTATGGTTAGTGGTGGTTATATTTAAACTTTTCCATTTGATGAATTCATTGTACTTATTAACTAATAGATGGGGAACATAATTATATAGCCCCTTGATTCATGATCATGAATCAAAATACAAATTATCATGTGTATTTGGATATATCCATACTAATTTATGTGATATTTCTAGTAATAAGGAATTAATGGTATAAAGTATGGGAATGATTCCTAGACAGTATGGATAATATCTTCAGCATAATTCATTCCATTTTTTGGAATTCAGTCAATTATATTTCATGTTATTATTCGAATTATTAGAATATATGTGGTTAAGTATTCTGATAGAGTGATTATTTATATTGAACAATTTTTTAATAACAAATTACTTCTATATTATGATCAAGATATTTATTAAATGGAATGTTATTCAGTTATTTACATTTTTATATTGATTATTTTTTATTTATTCACTGTTTCAAACCATACACCAACCCTTATTGAGAATCTGAGTGCACACATTTATATTTTAATATTTTACCTAAGATATAAATATGTATATATTTATTGGTATTCATAGATACAATAATGGAAAAAATAGTTATCTCAAATAAAAATACATGGGAATTTTATGCTTTAAAATGAATTTTGAATTTCAATTATGTACATATTTTTACAAGACCATTAAACTATTTTCCCTTTTGGGATGTGAATTCTTGTAAATAGTTCAAATTTAATAACGTTACAACCATCTCTAGGATAATAAGAGTTAGGTAACATCAATTCATATCAGATCAAAATTATTTGAATCCTTGGAATCTAGAATTATGAAAACAAATATTGGGGAGCCTGAGAATATGATAATATTTGACTGTATATCTCAACGAATGATCAAATATTTGGGTATGGAATATATTATTTGGTTCAGAATATAAATAAATCAAACTCTAGATAGTAAAATTGTAGGTGGATCTAAAACACATGTATTAAGGGTTATTAATTCCAATAATGTAATATTTGTATTGATGTGATTGTCACATGATTGGTGAAAAACGTCTTTACCATACTCTTGGATTGATTCTCCCATGGTATATTATTACTATAATTTTTATTTTCATTATAAATAATTATGAAAGATTTAAAAATAATGATATACATAAAGAATTTTTTTTACATTTTAGTGATTATCTATTTATAAATTTCCCAATTCACTAGAAATGTTTAACTAATTTTGGTATTATAAAATATGTTTCATTATTTCATAAACTGATATTCTGTATTCAATGATTTTAAATTGGTGCTAAATTAAATTAATGTATAATTTTTCAATGCACATACTCTATGTAGGGATTTCTCTCTTTGGTAGGATAATGAATCCTTTACTGGGTCAGTATCTTGAATTGGACAAATTATTACCATATAATACATGTTGACCCAATTATGATAAATAATCATTCTAAAATAGAGTATCCTAATGATATGCCATGTGGTGTAACATTGTCATTCCACTTCATTCATCATAAACACCATTATTAAATGGTAATATAAATCCATTTTTTGATGAGGAATGTATATTTTATTTGGAGAAGATATTTCATACACTATAAAATATTGAAAGCAGGATAGTTTCAATTATAGTTTATCATATGTCAGATGACATGGTTTGAAGGTGGCAATTGATTAAATATTTTAAAAATTATGAATAAATAAAAAACTTTGACATGAACAATTTGAAGGTAATATTATTTGAAATATATTTTCCTCTTGAGTAATGAGATTATATGGAAAGGGAATTATTCAATCAATGAAAAATAAAGATGATGTTGGTTCTTTGAACATAGCCTACAATACATGTTTAAAAAATTTATATACTATTTATTTAATAAAATGATAAATATTGATCATTTTATTTATGGGATTAAGGAAATCGTTCGAAAGACACTAGTATACAAATTACTGTAATTATAAAAGTACATAGTATCATGTTATATCAATACATGGTAAAAAATATTGATTTATTATATATCCCATGTGATGAAATAGAATAAGTCGATGTAATAGAAACATTGAAAAATGAAATAAGGGACACTGCTATTTTTTGACATGTGATACTTGTAGAAATATTATCCTAGAAACAAGCTTAAATGGAGAAGGATTTTTATTTAATTATTTATTAAAATTCCAAACCCCTAATGAATACATTCTTGAGGGAAAAGTCTTAGAAGTAAATATTTCTATATTTATGTTTTTGGGGAAATATTCTAACTAATTTACCAAGAGTCGATGGTATATACGCCAAAATAAGTTAATAAATTAGGGCCTAACATAGGCTCTTGAATCTTATGATGTGGAATAATAAATATTCTTGTGTATTTGTATCTATATAATATCTTTTAAAATTATTTTTACAAAAAAATTTCAACATTTTATAAATAATGAAGAATATACCAATTGTAGATTTATAATTTTTTCATAGGGATTTAAAATCATGTGTTGATTGGTACCATGAATTTTGATTCATTGGATTGTATATTTTTTGAAGAAATACATATTATAGAAATAAAAAAAATAATATGTGTTTTATATTGAGAAATCAATGACAATGATATGGTTATGTGATATTATTGGTTACCATGAAACTGGTTAGTGATTTTATGGTTAATGATAACATTTTTATATTTTAATATATGTTTGTATCTACGAAATATATTTAACAATATGATATTTTATTTTTAGAGATGTGAATTTGTTTCATTAAGAATTAATAGGGATCATGGTACTCAAATATTTGGATTGTGAAATTACGTTCAAAATTATATTTTCTTGGGAATATAATGTTGCTTTTGTGACCATCTATTAAATTTTTATGTCTTTGAATTTGGAGAGACATATTTGGGATGAATCTTATGGATTACTATAAAAATAATTTATGATGAACAAAATTATGCGTTATTGGATAAAGTATAATATCCATTTTGACTTTGAAAATTATCAGGAAATATGAGGAATTACTTGGTAATATATTAATCTATTAAATGAGTTTCACTTATTAAAATTCATTTTGTATATTCATTT
The DNA here is from genome assembly GCA_963277665.1 of Viscum album. Taxonomy (NCBI): domain Eukaryota; kingdom Viridiplantae; phylum Streptophyta; class Magnoliopsida; order Santalales; family Viscaceae; genus Viscum; species Viscum album. The sequence continues at coordinate 474,212,381 of OY728132.1, forward strand.
CATGGAGCATGAAATGATGTTTTAATTTTTTTAACCATAAAAAAAGAATGAAATTGTTTCCATAAAATAGAATGACATAATGTAATTGAGTTTCTAGATTTTCTTATTTTGGATAGTAATAGAATTCCTAAAATCGAAGAATAATATCATTCGAATGAGATATCTTAGTACATTAATTTGTGATGAATCAAATGGTCCATTTTATCTTAAAAAATTATGGTCTTGTTTTTGTTTAACTTTTTTGATCATTTTTCTTTTTATAAATGAATTATCTCTATCATCCAAAATCATTATATGTGACTAATGATATTTTAATTTCTATATTTGCACTACCAATCTATTTTTTAAAAAATGAAAATTTAGTTACTTGTTTATTTAATAATACATTAATACATACAATTATTACTGATCAGAAGGATGTTTTTTAACCCTTACTATGATTTTATATTTCAATATAGGAATTTTCAAATATGAACCCATTTATTATTGAAATCAAGATTAAATTATGTTTATGGAATATATTTTAGGGGGTAGAATGTACCACCCTATGATTATAATATATGAACATCATGTTTGATAGAATTCATAACATGAAACACCTAGGATTGAAAAAAATATAGTAAATCAATAATTTGTGATATATTTCATTATAAACTTATTCAATATCTTCAATATCATTTGATTAACACGACAATGAATTTATACAAAGATGGACACACTATTAAAATATTATTCTTCTAACATGGACATTATAACATAACTACTATGCTAGATAATATTAATAGAACTAAGTAATTTATATAATTATATGGTTATTTAGAGATAATTAAAATGGATAGCTAATAATTTTAAATAATATAAGAACCATTTGAATGGGAAAAAAATTTCTATGAAATACTTAAAATTTTTGATTTGGGAAATAATATCACGTTTCGTCTTAAACTAAAAATAATTTTTACAAATTATGGAATTTTTTTTAATGAAATATAATGAATGTTTAAAACTGCATTTCATAATTATATTTCAGTGGTTTTCATAATTATTTTATAAAATATTATTTTTTTTGATGAATTGTGAAAATATTTAATTTAAATTGAAAAATTATTTTTTGTTGAAATTAATTTCAATGAAAATAATTATTTAATTTATTTAATTTTAAATTATATTTTTATATAATATTAAAAATAATTTAGATTGTTGTAACCAATTTCACATAGAATTTTCATATTGAACCATTATAATCTGATTCCAATTTTTTCTTTAGAGACTCGCTTTTTTGTTGTGTTATTTGGTATAATTGTGAGTTGTATTTTTCCAATTATATGAATTTAGTTTTTAATAATGGAGTCGATATTTTGAAATATAATAATTTATATTATTTATTAATTCATAGATAATATTTCGACACGTAAGAATATTATAATGACTAAAAAATTATTACAAAAATTAAGGTAGCAATGGGGTTAATGGGAGGCAAAACAAAGAAGATAAAGCATAAAATGACCTAAGACATTTAGAAACACATTATGTGGCCATATTTGGACCATATCATCCATACGGTCTGATAATGCCCCAGTTTTTTTTATTTTTTCATGGATAAAACCTAGGTGTCATTGACTATTTTTTAAAATACCACGTGTGTTCTCTTTACAATAATATATTCATTACACTCCTGCACTCATCCATTATGCCTTTTTTAGATATGAAATCCAATATGGAAAGTCATTTGGAAAATCCTAAGGAGGTTTGTCAAAAAAGAGGTAATGCTTGTAACTACTAATTCTCATCATACATCCTCTTCTTACTCAAAAAATATAAAAGTTTTTCAAATAATTAAAAAATTATACATTATATAATAATATTTTATAATATATAATTATTAACAGATTTCCTTCAACAACTTCATAAATTTAAAAATGAAATTGTTGATCATGTGTATATAAGACTGGATCCTCACAAAATGATGTAGATCATTTTCCATCAATACTAATAAAGGATAGATGTAATGATGGATATAATACCCAGATACACAAATAGATATATATATATATATACATATATATATATGAAATATACAATATTATTATACTGATGGAATTACTCTATTACATAATACATCACACATTCCCAAATGTCAGGGATATGATTATAATAATTAATTTTACATCCGATTACTGCCTCATCAAATAATTTGATTTGATTTATGTTTATTGTTTACAAGGATGTTAGTAATGATAAATTTTGGTGAATATATGTTTTATTCATGATCTATAAATAGTTCATGAAATAAATTTCATATATGACATCTTACCTTATAATTATATGAAAAAAACAATGTCCGTTGTGCGTATTTATAGAAAATAACATCCACCCAGCGAAGTAAAATTTAGATTATTTTATTTTTTAATGGATGGTAATAAGGGTTTATTTTATTAATATAACTGATAAATATAGTTATAATTATTCATTAAATATTTAATAATATTTATTTCAATTTATTTCCACCAATCATGAAAAATGGAAACAATGTTCCATCACACATAAGGTGTACCATGTCCATGAATAGTGTAATGAATTTTCTATCACTATATTTTTACTATTACTATAAATAAATATATAATTAAAAAATATGATTTTAATATCGTGGATAAAAATATGAATTCAATGTAACCATGATATAATTATATGATAAAAATTACTAAATAAACACATAACAGAAAAATCCTAGCAATTATCACACTAAACAATGATTTTGACAAATAATATACAATAAATGAGTGATATTATAGGTAAATAATATATGAAAAGTGATATATTATAATGGTTTTGGAATTTATGTATAATAATTCTGTATTAATTTTATAGCGGGTTCATCATATATGATGGAAATTGAAAAGGGAGAAAGGGTTTCTAGTCTCACTTTTACTTTCGTGAGACATATTCCCTAATCAGAACTTATTATTTTTTAATGGTGTTATTATTTCCCCTTTTGAAATGTTATATAATGAAACAATATCTATTTTTTGAATAAATATTTTATTTTTAAGTTAATTTCTCTAGGGATTATATGATTCAAATGTTTTTCAATTGGTAAGTGATAACTTCACAATCACATCTTTATACGGGATTGTTTTAGTTTAAAAAATTTTTACGGAAAATACATGATATTTATATATTAATATAATATTATTTACATATTATAGGGTTATAAATGTTCTTTTTAAATTTTGGTATTATTGTTTCAATCATTATTACAAAATATTTCTGATAAATTTTTTCAAGAACATTTCACTTTCAATTTCTTATGGGATGAATTTTTTTTCATCAAAATAAATAAATATTTAAATTTATTAAAAAAAATTATTTGTATTTTTTGAAATTATTTATTCATGATATTTAAAAAAATTAATATTTAGAATTTATTTGAAATTAATTTTTATGTAGTTTTAAATACAAGGCATGTTTGGAATTTACCGAACAAAGTGGATGTAATATTTTTTTAAGTTGTATGTCAAGAATATAATTTTCCACAATATGGAATAACAAATTTTTTATGAAAATTTTAAAATTTTTGAAAGTTTAATTTAAAATAAAATAATATTTGAAATATATTTTACAATTTTATTAATTAATATATTTTAATGGTGAAACATTTATTTTAGGAAAAGATATGTTTTATGATATTTGTATGGGATTTCGATTGAAAAACCAAAAAACCCATTATTTTATTTATAATATAATTTTGATATGTTGTATTTATCCTATCCTTTTTATTTCCATAGAGAGTTTGAGATCAATTAGACTAAAGATGTACAATTTTATTACCATTCACCATATTATTTTAAATGTTTCATGATAATATTAATTAATTAGGGAATGTATTAGCATTTTATATGATTTATATCAATACGAATTGTTTTATTTATTATGTTTTATTGCATTCATATGAATAATTAATTAGACTTATAATTTGATAGGTGGGCCCAAAAATTGCATATCCCCTCGCTGCATTGATAGGTCTAATGTGAAAAATTAACTTTCATAATAGGAATTGGCCTTACCCATTTATATATGATGTCTTGGAAAGTTGAATTGAGAGTAAGACGTCTTGGATTAGGGAATTTATTGTTTTTTTATGATGTTTGTAATTTTTATTCCATTGTTATGAATTTAGTGAGTGATTTCATAGCTGATTAATTTATTAGATAGAATATATGTTGTTATGTTTCATGCTAATAAATTTATTTTAATGTAATATTTTTTTCCTCATTTATTCCATTAATATTATGATGAAGATATTAATTTCATATAATTTTTCTTAGTTATATAACTTTTTCGTTTTTATTATTCTTTATTTATTCATATTTTTTATACACATGGCATTTTTGTACATTTTAGCTCCCCCAAATTCTTATGTTTTACATATACCAAGATTACTGCAATTAGTTTATTATTCATATAACTAGATAGGTGAAGTTGAATTTTGGATATATCAAGGAAAATTATTTGTTTCTTTTATCTTTTAAATTTTAAAATTAATTTTTTGGTATGAATTTATTTTACCAATAGAATTAAACCATTATATAATTTCAGATAGATATCTTTTAAAAAGTGAAAAATTAATAATGTAACCCCTAGCTCCAGACTACTAGGTTCTGTGTCCCTAAAACATACATTGAATAAAACAAAATATTATATCTTATGAAAACAATTCATAAGGGTGAGCCAAATAATCCTTATATTGCACATATAGGGTGTCTAAATCATTAATCCTTCATTTTAAATATATAGAATCATAGGTTTATCAAAGGAAATTCAAAGTCGTAATCTATTTATATCCTTTAATATATTTCAAAAATATTTTATGAATTTCCATTGAATATACCATGTGTTTGTCAAACTAGGTGCGTATAAAGGACAATTTTTATGCACCCCCTGATGATCGATTCCAAATCAATGCACCCATTTCAGAATTATTGCACCTAGGTACCTTTGATCTAGAACCACATACACATGATATATTAGGAAAGGGATGTAATAGTTTTTGGAATCACTCTCCTTATATTTTATTAAAATTATAAGACAATTTATTATTCATTGACTCGTGCATATAGTTATCAATAGTAATATCATTGGACATATCCTTTGTTTTATCGCTAATGATTTATCACACCAGTTTCAAAAGGTTAACTTCATAATTCTATTATATCAAATGTGAATACCCAATCATCTCGTAAATAAATATTAAATATCAATAGAATAATATTTACTACATAAAAAATTTATCAATGTATAAATAGTTAAGTTCTAGTGCCTTTGGAGACATTGACACATTTCGAAATGGTTAATTAGTGAGCTATGAAATATTAATGCACCATTACCTTTCTGTTAGGTAAGCTGTGATCTTTTATTTTTTCTATCCTTTTTTATTGGGATATTATTTTCAATCATGAATTGGGTGTATACCCATAATTGTGAAATCGTGTATTTTTTGTATATTCGTATTTTTCATTACATTACGGATATTCAATGGGTAGTTACAGGATGTGTAATGAAGTTTCATGAAATGTAATGTCATCTGAACTCATCTTATGTTTCAGAATCACAACATGAGATTTTACACATCGGTTGTGGGTTACATGTCGTGCAATGTGAAATAAAATTTTAAATTAAAAATGCATTTCATTTTATATTGTAACATAAAATGTATGGGATTCATGATGCTTAAAATATTATACATCATGTATTTCACATAGATTCAAATTTTAAGGTGTTATGATACTATTTAAGGGTCATTTATTTTTTTCATAATTCTCCACATGCCGGGAGCTCTTAATTTTGGAAATTATGTGTGTCTTTGTTCAGTTTTAATGAATCCATTTCATGATTGAATAACAAGTCTAGGATCTTATTCTTTAAATCTAATACATTCTTATATTTTTTATCTAATGTGTGGTTGCAACATCATTTGTTTTAGGGATTTGCATTTGTATTTCATCTTTAATCAATAATATTAAGTCATTAATGATGACTTATATACAGAATTTATATCTCGTGGTTTCCAATTCTGATTGTCAATGACAGTTAGATTTTATAACGTCTTGATGTCTGTTGAACTATTTAAATTTTCAAATTTATTGATTTTCTTAATGTTCATACTAATTATTTGTGATTTTTAATGGAATTTCATGTGTTAAAATAAAAATTTAAAGGGATTGTGATTGAATATAGGTTTTTATTTAAATATTTTATTTCCTTAATTTGAAATGGAACAATGTACATTCAATAATTTATGTAGATTGGTTTGGCATACAAATTATTTTATAAAAATCAAAGAATGGTTCTTAAAAAAAATTGACAAAAAAAATGCACAATGAGAAACTTAATTACATACAAATTGATATATGGGTATCATTATATTCCATGAAACCAATAGTGAGAGACCTCTTGTACATTGATGTTCAATGGAAGGCCTCGATTTTTTTATAAAAAATTATACCTTTTTATGGTTCTGTCTATCATACAATATGATTGATCACAACTGGTAGGTCCAATACTATTTTTGGATGTTTGTTACATGATATGTAATTTCATGGATTGTGGATCACATTTATATTTATATTCGGTCTAATTTAACTAAATTTTTTGGATTTTAAAAAAATGGCATGACATTTTTTAAAATTCCTCAATTATATGAAAAATTATTTCATGTTGATTTATTTATATAGCTTCTTGAAAAAAAAATTCAAATACCAGACTAATTTATTCAAATTACTATACCGTTTATATATTGGATAATAATATATTATTAAGATGTATTTCTCACATCCTACATCTACATGTGGGTGGTTTTAGACCATTTTTTATAGAACTAAAATAATGGGATGAACTTTATATGACATGTAGAATTATTATTATGTATTTGATTCATTTTGGTATTTTTTTTGAGCTATTATTTGATCATAAGAACCTTGGTTCAGTCTAGGCATGAATTTTATTAGTTGTGATCAATCCTATCACAATTTATCCACATATAGAATAATGGTTTTATGTATTGTTTTTCTCATATTTAATATTTTTATCTGTTTCTTATGTTTTACCCCACCTAATAATGGGCTTCCATTGGTGAATGGTTTGGTTTTAATGTGTTTTTCTTTTATAATTTGGTATTAGTAGATGGTAACTCAGCCTGATGTGTGTATGGACTACCTGATATGTTTTAGTGTATTTGGTATAAAGGATAGGGGTCATCTGTGTTTGGATATTAGTTGTGAAAATGGGAATTATACATCTCACTCTTGTTACTAAATCCATGTTTCAATGGGTGGTTGTATAATAATTGTTATTTCTAATACTACATATTTTTATTCATTTGAAAAAAAATTTAATTCAATGTTTGTTTAAATTAACCTATCTATAATATCTATGGAATTAGTGTGTGTTTGGTCATTTTTATAAACTAATTGTGGATCTTATTTAGATGCACCCATTCAATTAAAATGGTATTTCCTTATTGTGATAGGATTCTTAACTACATTAAATTCATAATGTATTAATTTGTTGTTTTGGTTTATAGTTTTTTGTTTGATGGTTTTGTAATTTCATCATGGTTGCTTGCTTTTTGTCATATGGTTAACAAATATTACCCCTTAGAGGTTCTCTTAAAAATAAAATAGGTTAAACTGTGGGATAGGTTTTGTATAAGGATGCCTTTGTGGAATGTTTAATGGTTGATATAGTGATTCCAACCATTCTAATTCTAGGGAGAGAGGGTATAGTGAACTGGAGATGGATAATACATCATGTGTAATAATTTACTATGTATAATCAATCTATATTCTATCGTCAAATTAGACTATAAGAGTATAATGATTTTCAATAATTTATTGATAAGATCTATAAATTTTTTTATGACTACTAAGGATTCTCTGGTGCGGTTTTCCATGTTTCTTCTATAGGTAATATGATGAATATGGTGGGGTTACATATTGAGTGTTATGATTCATGAAGGTCAAACATGGATTTCATTCAAGAATATCATCAATAATAAATTTTAACATTTTAATTTATGTTTGATAGCGAACTATGATTTTTTATACCTTGGATGAATGGGAGAGTTCTATTATGGAGTACTCCACCCATATTATTATGTCGGGGAATCTACTAATAGATATTTTAAGCATTGAATGCCTAAATTCTTGGATGTATTTAATGGGTTTAAATGCTAATATTTTTCCTATTATTGTTCTTTTGTGCCTTTAATAAATTTTTGAGGTAGTGAATAAAAGGGCATTGGCCGAGGAAGAAATAGAAGGAATAATAGGATTCATAAGAGCTTCTACGAAATTATTAGTTATCTTGGGTGATTCATATTTCCCAAAAAGAAATCCAAAGTGTGGTGTGTTACATTTTAGAACTATTTTTGTGTCCTATATAAGGCTGTAATAGTTTATTTTCAACCATTGTGGGTAGTGAGGTTATACGAGTCCTTTGTTTACATAGGCTCTGAATACATGTAATCATCGTGGGAAGTCTATCCATCCCAATTGATTCTATGATTGTACTCCCCAAGAAAACAATGTGGGGTCCACTTTCACCATGGGTCACAAGTGTACGTATATGATTCTAATTGTGATTGTTCTCATTCCTAGGTCAAGGGGGATGAAAATGTATCAAATAAAACACATCTTTATGGAGTATATTCTATGCTAGGGGAATCTGATGCTAGGTCATATACTATTACTATTATAATGTTTATTCCATCTTTTATGGTGCAATATTTGATTGATACTGGTGCTAATTATTGTTTTATGTCATCATGGATGGTTTAACTGTTGGGGGTTGATTATAATTGAATGTATTTATTGTTTGACCTTTCCACACCCTTAGGAAAGTGTCCTTAATAATTTTTCAATTGTAACATGTGTCAGGTGGGGATAATAAACTTTAAGGTGGATTGGGAATTCTTTGTGCATGATCTAGAAATATTTTACAGATTCATAAGAATGTAATGGATGATTATGATAAAGGCCATAATATAATTTTATTACCATTAAGAATATTTTTTATCTAATGATGTGGCCACCATTATTTTTCAGTGTTGTTGGAATTCTCTATCTTGAAGGGAGTTTCTGGTAGTTGCTTATGAAAATATAATTTCATGAAAATTATTAGAAGTGTTTTCCAATGATGTTTACCCATTCATAGGAGTTCGACTATATATTACTATGTGTACATTACCTATTGTATTTATGGGTTATTTTTTGGATTTCATCCATAGATTGAGGCTGATATTTTTATTCACATGTAACATGGAATATTGGCTAATTTTATACAATCCAATCAAATGCCACCTTCTATGTCAGTGGAACACATATTGTATTTTAAATACCTAGAGGTGAATATAATTATTCATCATAGTTTTTTAATTTGTAATCCATAAGTACTATTTCGTTAAAATTCGTATTGGAGACCAAGATGTTGCTTCGACTATCAAAAGATTAATTTAGGGATCTATAAGAACAATTATCCATTATAATGAATTGATGATATATTTTATCAAATTAAGGGAATAAATACTTTTCAATGATTTACCTATAGTAAAGGTAAAACCAGTTGAGTGTAAAATAAGAGTATATAGCCAAGACAACATTTCATAATCAATATGGGAATTTCATGTCACTAGTTATGAAATTCACACTCACTGACAATAATGTTGTATTCATGGATTTCTAGAACTGAACATTTCACCGGTTCATAGAATAGTTTTTTATTGTTAATTGTTGATATATTGTGGTACTCTATGTTATATTATCCGAAAAAATGAAATTGGAATATCATTATTCGAACATTGAGGGAATATATTCTATATTAATATCATTCCAAGTGTGTGTTTTGGTTTGTGGATGTGAATTTTCCTGGACATGTGATATCTGATGGGGGTGTCATGGTTGATCCTGAAATGTTATTGGATTATATATCATGGGAAAAGCTAGGATAAATGTTTGACATCCAAATCATACTCGGTTTAAAATATTACTATGGATAGTTTGATTTAGGCTTCTCCAATCTTTCATATTTGCAAGAATATTTTACTCGTAAGGGTGTAATGTATGAAGGGAATGAAAATTGTCAGTGAATTTTTGAGGAGATGAATATAAGATGAATTCAAAATGAATTTCTATTCTTCTGATTCCACATTAAGTTTATGATATTTTTTATGATGCTTCCGGTATGGGGTTGGGAAGTATCATTTTGTAGGGGAAATATGGGGTGGCTTATGTGTCACCCAAATATTGATCTCATGAGAAGAACTAACTGACCCATGGATATGAGTTGGATTTTGTAATATATGAGATCCAAATGTTCCATAAATATATCTTTATAGAGGAGTTTAAAGTAAATTTTTACCAAAAAATATTGAATCATAATTTAATTCAGATATATATGATCTTGAGATAGAGATTACGGGCTTTGAATCATCATAATATTGATTTTGATATCATATATACCCCCACTAAGAGGAACTTCCTTGTAGATTTGTTTTGTATATAATTAAAGACACATGTCATTATGGGGTTAAATGAACAGTGGCATCTGATTAGTTTTTCAATTTGAGTTGATCTTGGGACTGGTTGAGGTTTCTAGAAAGGTGTTATTTTGTTCGATAATGGTTGAATCATATTCTGATGAGAGAGTTTGACTCGAGAAGATGATGGAAATAAAATTACATGATTAGGGGAATGCTTAAATTTCTTGTGGACGTTATTAATATTATTGAGTTCACCTATGGGATATTTATTCTTATTTTAAAGGTTTTTTATCGTGTTCCTTGAGGCATCAGTTTGTATATAGTGGACCTTCCTTATTGGTCCGTGCACCCTAGGGAAAAAATGATGTGCAATGATTTTGAAACATCAGTATTCATGTATTGGGATTAAGTGGTAAGATGTATATATTTTATCAAGATGTGTAACTTTTCAACGAGTAATGATGTACCACCATAAACCTTTACTAATATTATAACCTTTAACCATTCAGGTATAGAAATGGTATGTGACTTCTTTGGATTTCATCACTGATTTAAAATAAAATCTCAGTGGTGTGGAAGAATTTTTTGGTTATTATTGATATAATTATTATATCACCACACTTAATTACAATAACGGAAAATATGGAAGTGATATGGTTTGCAGACTTGTATTCGATAAAGATGTTTATGCTTAATAGGGTTCCAGCCAATGTAGATTCTAAAATGGAATCAAGGTTCACATTTATATTCTCCTTTTTTATGGAAGAAATGGGTTATGAAATGAAATTGATAATGATTTATCAACCACGGATAAATGAAAAAATGATAGTTCTATCTAGGTATTTATTATATTCTTTAGTCTTGTGTTGTTGTTTTTGGTGGACCATGGGAAAAAATTTAATTTTGTGACTTTTCCTATAAAAATATTAACTATGATTCGATTAGGATATCACCCAATGAGGCTTTTTATGGGTGAGAATTTTGATCTACCATTTAATAGTTATTGTTGGGAGTGTGATACATAGTTGGGTTAAGTGTTGATCAGGAGAAAAAAGAGGCGGTGCAGTTGATCCAGATGCATTGATCACAAAAAGTACATCCCAAAAATATTATGTGGACTATTTTCATCAACTGATGGAGTTTGATTTTGGTGATCTTGTATTTCTCATAGATTTCCTCACATGGAAAAATATTATTTTGTTAAGCATTATATATTGGATTCATGATCCATGGGAATCTTTGATATCACTAAGAAAATGAGAAGGGAGGTTTATCTATTTTTGTCAAATATAGATTTAAATCAATATAAGACAAGTTCCATGTTTCCCAGTTGATAAGGTATATACATTATCGTTCCCATGTGAATGGGTGGAAGTATTTTTTATTTAGCTAGATACTACTTTGGTTGAGCAGTCAATTAATAATATGGATATATTGGGTAAGGTTATAAGGCCCCGACCTTAAAACTGACATAATATTGAATTAAATGAATAATTCACATTGAGGAACTTTTCAGGTTTAGAGTTTTACAGAATTAGATCATAAATCATGAATTATATTCCACATTTAAACAAAGTGGTTACATAAAAGATAGTATTCGTTTTTTCCCATCAACAGAAACATATTTAAAATAAAACATGCATTCTTTCATGAAACATACATGGCACTATCATCATATCATGAACCTTTCCCGTGACCTGTGAAAAACATTTCAAAAACAAGGGATGAGCATAAAAAGCTCAGTAAAGGATATAAAAGTATGAAAAGAAAAAAAAATCCATGTATGAAATCATACATTACTGATAAAACATAAGAATTTTATCATACCTCATCAAATCATGAATAAATCATAGAAATCAAAAGGCATAAGGTAACTTGAGGCATTCATAAAATTCTTACGTAGGGAGAAACCCTCTTGGTTACGTTTGGAATACCCATCACAGTATATTCCCTAAATCTCTTCAGAGATACATTAACGTTTAACTCATTTTCATTACACAATGCATTGGAGAGCTATATTGGGCACAACTTCTCTTAGTTTATCACGGAACCACCTGTCTTCATAACAATTCCCAAGAACCATAACATAATTGTATCACATAAAACATTCATAAAGGAAACAAAACATTTCCACATTTAAATCACAAGATATCAATACAACACATTGATATAATAACAAAATTATAAAAAACATTTTCAATACCAGAGTAAATGAAAAGTAAAAAATGGTATTTATTTTTCATTTAAAAAAAATTATGGCTTGTAGAGGAAGCCAGAATTCAAATAATGGTCACGGCGGCAGAGAAGTCGTTGTCGCCGTATATGTACGACAAAAAAAACATTCCCTTTTATCATTTAGTAAACACTTCGTATAAAAAATATTCCTATCGAATAAACATAAAATCCCAAGGGGTTTATACACCGTATAAAAGAATGTTTTGTATAAAACAAAACATGCCTCAATGAAAGGAGATTGAGACGAAGTCCCATACAAAGTCGGTGTCATTGGATTAAGGATAAATCAATTACATAATTATGTGTGACAAACGAATACATCAAATATAAGTAGATATTATGTGTAAAACAATCAGAGGTTATTCACACATATTAATAGAACGACATATTCATGGAGTACAAGTTTATCCCAAATAATCATAATTGGATTAAGAAGTTCACTTGAAAAAATTCAACAGCATAATGGTGTCACTTCAAAATTCAGAAAATGAGTTGATGAAAGATAAAATGGTATCTCATCACTTTTACATTAAATTTACTTCAATAAGGATATATAAGAACATATCCCAACATTAAAATATGTAAATTAAAAGACCCAGCAAAAGAAGTCTTTTAAAAAGAGACGGGTGAAAGGTTTCTTTACCAACATGGGTATCTTTCAAAACATACACCCCATGAAAGAAGGACAATACAAAATTGATGTAAATACTCATAAACGAAATTATATTACAGAATGAGTAGAATAATGGTCAGTACATATACCACTCAAAGGAAATGGTGGCAAATGTAGCATAAATCTCATGGGAATAAAAGTGAGATGAAAAATTCCCTATGAAAACTCGGCAGCCTAACAATGCCACAAAAAACATCAAAAAATGGATTGATGAGATAAAATAGGGTCTCTAATCATATTAAAATAAAATTTAAATAACTATTAATATAAAATATCATCCCCCAACATATCAATGATGAGCTTAAAAAAAGTTACATAAAGGAGAGTACTTAAAAAAGAAAGAGAGAGTTTGGATCTCTTAAAAAAGTTAGGCTACCTAACGGTGCCAATTAAAAAACATACAAAATCGATTGATGAGAGAAAATATGGTATATCATCATATGAACATTAAAATTATAGAAATATTAATATAAAATAACATCCCAATCATAAGAATGATGATCTTAAAAAGAATGACATAAAAGAGTGTACTTAAAAAGAATGAGAGGGGTAGGATCTCTTACCTCTTGTCTGACATGACTCGATCATTCTATAATCTTATGAATAATAAAATTTGGTCAATTAATAATTTCTTAAGGACCTCATTTTATTATTATTATTCAGTTCATATCACATATTATAATGTTATAATAATTGGTTATTAAAGTGAGTTCATATCAGATGTTTTTGTCGATGTTTGGTACATGAGTAAAAATTTAACTTGTTAGAAAAAACTTTTCCATGTAGTTGTAGGTAAATCATTTCCAGAATAGTATTTATGTTTTAAATATCATATATATCCAGTATATATTCATTTTATACTATTAAATATCATTTGGAGATAAAAAATTCAATGCACCGTTCATGGAGATGGTAGGTCGTACGTACACATGAACGCTACTTTCAATTTTTGTCATATTAATGGAATTAAAAAAATGAGAGATATATATATTATAATTCCAGAATGATTTCCATAATTTATATGTAATATATTACATATATATCCATTGTACATATGTACTTATAATAGTACATAACATTTGGAGATAAGAAATGAAATGTACTGTTCATGGAGATGTAAGCTGTACGTACGCATGAATGCTACTTTCATTTCTTTTTTGTTTGTATTTAATGGAATGAAATAATAATTATATAAAGGTATATTATAATTCCAGTAGTATATCATATGTAATACCATTAATTCCATCCTTTATATGTCCCATATATGGCATTAACGAATCAAATCACTTGGAGGGGAAGGTAGTCCGCACTTCCTAAAATGAAGATATCGTGTTTACCCATAATGGAAACCATAATGGTATTCCATAAATGAAAAATACAAAAGCTTAATGAAAAATTAAACATATTATATATCATATATAAATATAGTGACATCTTAATGGCCACCTTTGACGGTGTTAAAAAAATATTGAACAATCATCATTTCATGAGGCAGTAATTCAACATTCACAGAAACAGTATGTTCTTTAACCATTAGACAGAGGTGTGTGAATTTGTAACTCGAATACTTCTTATAAAAACATCATAGTATATTTAAGATACACTTTTTTTTATAAAAAACATTATAAAAAGAGTTTAGGGGTTTGGAGAAGGAAAATAAATAAAAGAGCACAAGGGAAGACATTACCTTTAAATCGGGTAACTCTCTTTGATTTGAGCTCAAAGGCTTACTTGGAAACAATTATTCCCAAAGTGAGGCTTAAATGATGAATATATGGATGGGGATAGATGAAATGGGCAGGTATTGGCCGAGCCAAAGGCTTGGGAGGTGTGTGTAAGTTGGTAGAGGTGGGGGCCGTTTATAAGAGGAGAGGAGGGGCACTTTTGGAATGTTATAAAATATTACTTTTTTACAAAATGATTTTCAGATTTTAAAGGTCCCAAGAGGATATATTTCTAGGATAAGGTGATATGGTTTCTAAAACATCCCATACAATAGGTTTGTGACAAGTGTAAGACTAATATTTCACCCTATCTTCTCATTTAATTTAAATCGTTCATTTATGAGGTAGTCAATGCATCATCACGGTGTCATAAATAAATTAATGTATTTAATGTCTAAAAATTATAAAAACCAATATCATGATGTAGTAAATCTTTTTATCTTTCTAATGAAAACATATAGTCAAAAATATGACTTATATAACCCCGTGTAAAAATTGTTATAGTAAAACACCACATGTTTGTGACATTTTAATTTTAACTTTAAATAAAAAGGTATTAATGACATTTTCCAACAAAAGTGGATCCATGGGGTCCCCAAGTTGACCCATTGATTTTCTTGGTCGGCCATGACTCTTCTAATAAGGGTAGGACATGTGTCAAGGTCATTTCATATTATTATAACATTATCTTTACCATAAATTACACCAATTACATCTAATCGCGATTAAAAACATAAGAGTTACCATTCAACAAAAAATTATTTTAACCCCATTGAACAACATTTTACATCCTAATGACATCCATGTTTTTTGGATTTTTGAAATTCAAACAACAGAAGTCATAAAGTTTCATTTAAACGAAAAAACAGTTTTTAAACTACCACTTAGTGGTTTCACTATTCATCAAAAATTGAAGTTTTTCAGAAAAATACCAAAAATTCACCCTAAGATATATTTGATAATCCAAATTGAAAAATTATTTCTACATTAAAAAATGGAAATAATTAATTCCCGCTATCAATACAAATAGCGCGTTTTTAAGAAATAATATCTATTAAAAGATTCATAGCAGTTTAAGTCCAATTTCAAAGTGAAATTAATTCCAATGACCACTATTGGATTAAATGGTAAAAATATATTGTAATGTAGCTTTTAAAAACAATTCAAAAGATAATCTAATCATATAAATAAATTATATTAAAAAGAGGTTTTGAATTAAAATACAAGATTTTTCACTATTCATTAAAAAATGAACTTTTTCGGAAAATTAAAAAAAATTTACACAAAGTAAATTTTGATGTCCCGATTCTAAAGAAGAATTTTATTTTCTCAAATATAACACATAAAATTGTCAAAAAGTGGATTTAAAAGAGGTTCTCCATCAAAAGGCGGTAAATCGACCTTTTAAAGAATATTATAATGTTTACGCTTAAAATTGGACTCATTCGTATTTTTAATCATCTAACATTTATTGTAAAATGTAAAAATATTTGACAAACATATATAATCATTTTGTAGTAATTTCTGTTTATTCCCACCATTAAAACGACTAGGTGGTAACTACCATTTAAAATAATTTTATTTTATTATTAGAGTGCAATGTAAGATTCCCAAGAAACACGTTGTTGCGTATTGGGTGCGCCATCGAACATAGCGTCACCTTTATAGTAATGTTAATATTTTATTCAAAATATGGATAAATGTGAAAATTTCATATTCTTTATTTACTTGGGGTGTCACATCCTTCCCCCCTTTTTGGGAATTGCGTCCTTGTAATTTTAAAATTGGGCTTGGAAACTTCTTTGAAAATCCCACATCGGAACAAGAGTCAGTAAAACAATCACTTTAAAATAAAGAAAGAGAAGTAAAATGGTCACTCGAGTTAACCCATACTAGGATTCCATGTAGGAAAACATCGATATGGAGGAAAAAAGGGTCATGTTCTGAGGGAGAGTGATAGTAAACATGTCTAGGAGAAAGTTAACCATAAGGAAATCACAAACTTGTGACAGGTTATATGGTATTCGATTCCCCAGTAAGAAAAGTTAACAGAAAAATTTTTTGTTTTAAGTTAATCTTCATTGAGGATTTGATTTTTGAGCATAACTAAATCATAATGAAACATACTTACTTGTCATGAATACATTCAACTTTTACTAGATTCCTTAATCAAACTCATATTTTCTCTAAAAGACGAGTATTTTGGAAGACTTGTTCACATTAAGAGTACAATAATCAAATTTTTGAGAATCACCTAATCCACAAAAGAGAACTATATATTTCCCATGTCTTTAGAAAAAAACCAAAACAAAAAATGTTAGTATGAGATCAGATAATCTACAAAATATTAATCCATTAAAAAATAAAATCTATTCTTAATCTCCAAAACATGTTCAAAAAACCCAAAGTTCAACGAAGAACATTCAATAAACAATTTTCCATAAAAATCATCATAGTAATCCAAACTACGATTGAATCCCAAATATTTGATGGATTTAATCACATAGTCTTCCAAGGTACAAATTAACTTTTATCCCCAAATAACATCAGTTGCTCTTAAATTCACATATTGACAAATAATTAACCTAATCACATATCCTTCATGATAGGTTAATCATTTCCATAGATAACCAAAAATAAACTTACTCTTGATTCCTAAAATCATCTATCTAAAAAGTATTAGTCAAAATAACCAGGGACTTCACATAGTCCAGTGGTAGGCGATAATTACCAGTCGCACTTTGGTTGTAGGTTCGATTCCTGCAGCATTGTCTGACGCGATGGGTTGTCACAAGGTCTGTGTGTTGTCCATTTTCTAAAACAATATAATTATTAAATCATTCCCCAAAACGAGATAAAATCAACAAAAAATCATAACATATTTTAACCTCAAGATTATCTCATGCCTTTCATTTTCCATCATAACATATAATAACCCATAATTACCTCAAAAGTAAGGATCATATAAACTCTAATGGTTACCTTTATATTTATTACCTGAACTTCCACATCAATTGGTCATCTCATACATGATGCATTATAGAACATAACAAGGTTCAATTGGTTGATCATGACTCCTTGATAGTTGGTTTAGAACAACCATGAGTTTCCTCATTGAATCCCCTATTTCATCCAGTCTCTTAATCAAAGAAACACCACAGTTTCCTTCAAACCTATTGTCACTTTGGTTCCTGCTAGTTCCATCCATTTAATAACAACAGAAATGTCAGTGTGAGTATATATACAAAACCATCATGTACTAATAACAATGATAAACACTAACATATACTTAATCATTCACTTTATCTAAAACTAGGACTCTTTCTGAAATCCTAACCATTATGGTAATGTCACTTATGCTTAGAGAATACCCTAACCTCTAATGTTATCTAAACTGACCTTTGATACCAACTATACGGCCACTTCCTTAAACCTTACTTAATATTGAATTAAATGAATAATTCACATTGAGTATATTTTCAGGATAACATTTTTTAGAATTAGATCATAAACCATGAATTACATTCTACATTTAAACAATGTGGTTAAATAAAAGATAGTATTCATTTTATCCCATCAATGGAAACATATTTAAAATAAAACATGGATTCTTTCTTGACACTTCCTTGGCACTATCATCATATCATGAACCTATCCCTTGACCTGTGAAAAATATCTCAAAAATGTGGGATGAGCACAAAAAGCTCAATAAAGGATATAAAAAGATGAAAAGAAAACATTACTCCATGTATGAAATCATACTTTACTCATAAAACATATGAATTTTAATATACCTCATCAAATCATGAATAAATCATAGAAATCATAAGGCATAAAGGTAACTTGAGGCATTCATAACATTCTTACGTAGGGAGTAACACTCTTGGTTACGTTTGGAATACCCATCACAGTATATTCCCTAAATCTCTTTGGAGAAACCTTAACGTTTAACCCATTCGCATTACCCAATGCATTGGAGAGCTATATCGGGCTCACTCGCCCTTAGTTTGTCACGGAACCACCCATCTTCATAAGAATTCCCATGAACCATAACATAATCGTATAACATAAAACATGCGTAAAGGAAACATAACAATTTCCACATTTCAAACACAAGATATCAATACAAAACATTGATATAATAAAAACATTATGAAAACCATTTTCAATACCAAAATAAATGAAAATTAAAACATGGTATTTATTTTTCATTTAAAAAAAGTTATTGCTTGTAGAGGAATCTGAAACTCAAATAATGGTCACTGTGGCGGAGAAGTCGTTGTCGCTGCATATGTACGACAAAAAAAACATTCCCTTTTATCATTTAGTAAATGCTTCGTATAAAAATGATTCCTTTTGAATAAACATAAAAGTAAAAGGGTTTTATACACCATATAAAAATGTTTTGTATAAAACAAAATATGCCTCAATGAATGGAGGTTGATAGGAAGTCCCATACAAAGTCGGTATCCTTGGATTAAGGATAAATCAATAACATAAATATTTGTGACAAACGAATACACCAAATATAAGTGGATATTAAGTGTAAAAAAATAAGAGGTTAGTCAAACATATTCATATAACGACATATTCAAGGAGTACATGTTTATCCGAAATAATAAAAATTGGGTTAAGAAGTTCCCCTGCAAAAATTCGCCAGACTAACGGCGTCACTTAAAAATTTAGAAAATGAGTTGATGGGAGATAAAAGGGTATCTCATCACTTGTACATTAAATTTACTTAAATAAGGATATATAAGAACATATGCCAACATTAAAATATGTAAACTAAAAGACCCAACAAAAGAAGTCTCTTAAAAAGAGGAGGGTGAAAGGTTCCCTTACCGACATGGATATCTTTCAAAACATACACCCCATGAAGGAAGGACAATACAAAATTGATGTAAATAATAATCAATGAAATTATATTACACAAAGAGTAGAATAATTGGATGTACATATACCACTCACTGGAAATGATGTCAAATGTAGCATAAATCTCACAGGAATAAAAGTGAGATGAAAAATCCCTTATGAATACTCGTCAGCCTAACAGCACCACTTAAAACTTCCAAAAATGGATTGATGTGATAAAATAGGGTCTCTCATCATATTAACATAAAATGTACAGAAAGGTGAATATAAAATAACATCCCCCAACATAACAAATAGGAGATTAAAATAATTGACATAAAGGAGAGTACTTAAAACAAAAAGAGAGAGGTTGGATCTCTTACGAAAATTCAGCAGCCTAACGACGCCAATCAAAACTTCCAAAATGGATTGATGAGAGAAAATAGGGACTCACATAATATGAACATAAAAATTACAGTAAGAGTAATATAAAATAACATCCGTATAAAAAGATAGATGAGCTTAAAATGAATGACATAAAAGAGTGTACATAAAATGAATGAGAGGGGTAGGATCCCTTACCTCGTGTACGACAAGACTCGATTGTTCTTTAATCTTATGAATAATAAAATTTGGTCCATTTATAATTTCATAAGGACCTAATTTAAAGATTATTATTCAGTTCAAATAACATATTATAATGTTATAACAATTGGTTAATAAAGTGAGTTCATATCAGCCGTTTTTGTCGATGTTCGGTACATGAGTAAAAATTGAACTTGTTCGAAAAGAATATTCCATGTAGTTATAGGTACATAATATCCAGAGTAGTATTGATGTTTTAAATATCATATATATCAAGTATATATTAATTTATACTATTCCATAGCATTTGGAGATAAAAAAATTAAAAGCACCGTTCATGGAGACGATATGTCGTACGTACGCATGAACGATACTTTCATTTTTTGTCATGTAAATGGATTTAAAAAAAATGATAGATATATATATTATAATTGCATAATGATATCCATAATTTAGATTTAATATATTACATATATATCCATTATATATATGTACTTATAATAGTACATAGCATTTGGAGATAAGAAATGAAATGTACCGTTCATGGAGACGGTAAACCGTACGTACACATGAATGCTACTTTCATTTATTTTTTTTGTATTAAATGGAATGAAATAATAATTATATAAAGTTATATTATAATTCCAGTAGTATATCATATGTAATACCATTAATTCCATCCTTTATATTTCCCATATATGCATTTAGGAATCAAATCACTTTGAGGGGGCGGTAGTCCGCACTTCCTAAAATGAAGATATCGTATTTACCCATAATGGAATCCATAAAAGTTATGCCATTAATGAAAAATACAGAAGGTTAAAGAAAACATAAACATATTATATATCATATATAAATATAGTGACATCTTAATGGCCACCTTTGAAGGTGTTAATATAATATTGAACAATCATCGTTTCATGAGGTAGTAATTCGCCATCCACAGAAACAGTATGTTCATTAACCATTAAATGGAGGTGTGTAAATGTGTAGCTCGAATCCATCATATAAAAACATACTAGTATAATTAAGATACTTGTTTTGTTACATAAAAAAGTAATAAAAAGTGTTTAGGGTTTTGGAGAAGCAAAATAAAACAAAAGAACACAAGGGAAGACATTACCTTTAAATCGGGTAACTCTCTTTGATTTGAGCTCAAAGGATTCCTTGTAAAGGATTCTGCCCAAGGTGAGGCTTCAATGATTAATAGAGGGGTGTGGAAAGATGAAATGGGCTGGGATTGGTCAATCCAAATGCTTGAGAGGTGTCTGTAAGGTGATAGAGGTGGTGGCCTTTTATAAGAGGAGAGGAGGGGCACTCTTGGAAAGTTAGAAAATATTAATTAATTATAAAATTATTTTTGGATTTTTAAGGTCCCAAAAGAATATATTTCAAGGATAAGGTTACAAGGATTCGAAATAAACCCATACAATAGTTTTGTGACAAGTGTAAGACTTAGATTTCACTATATCTTCTAATTTTATTTAAATCGTTCATTTATGATGTAGTCACTGCATCATCACGGTGTCATAAATATATTAATTTATTTAATATCTAAAAATAAAAAAATATCTTTATGTAGGAAATCATTTTAGATTTTTAATTAATACTTATAGTAAAATATGTGACATATATAACCCCATGTAAATATTGTTTTAGTAAAACAACACATGTTTGTGATATTTTAATTTTAACTTTAAATAAAAAGGTATTAATGTCGTTTTCCAACCAAAGTGGCTCCATGTGGTCCCCAAGACGACCCATGGATTGTCTTGGTCGAGCATGACTCATCCAATATTGGTAAAACATGAGTCCAGGTCATTTTATATTATTATAACATTATCCTTACCTTAAATTACACTAATTACCTCTAATCGCGATTAAAAACTTAAGAGTTACTATTCATCAAAAAATTATTTTAATCTCATTGAAAAACATTTTATATCCTAATGACAACCATGTATGTCAGATTTTTGAAATTCAAACCACAGAAGTGGTAAAGTTTAATTTAAACGAAAAAACAGTTTTTAAACTACCACTTAGTGGTTTCACTATTCATCAAAAATTAATGTTTTTCAGAAAAATAAAAAAAATTCACCCTAAGATATATTTGATATTCCAAATTCAAAAATGATGTATATTTTAAAAAATTAAAAAAATATAATTTTGATTAATTAAATTAATAATTAATTCCTGATGTCAAAACAAATAGTGTGTTTTTAAGAAACAATATCTATTAAAAGATTGACACTAGTTTATGTCCAATATCAAAGAGAAATTAATTCCAATGACCACTATTGTATTAATTGGTAAAAATATCTTCTAATTTAACTTTAATAACAATTCAAAAGATAATCTAATCATATAAATAAATTATATTAAAAAGTGGTTTTGAATTAAAATACAACATTGTTCAATATTCATTAAAAAATGGATTTTATCGGAAAAATACCAAAACATTAAAAAAAAAAAGTAAATTTTGATGTCCCGATTATAAAGTTATATTTTATTTTAAAAAAAAACACATAAAATTGTCAAAAAGTGGATTTAAAATAGGTTCTCCACCAAAAGGTGTTTAATCGACCTTTTAATGAAAATTAGGATGTTTACACTTAAAATTAGATTCATTCGCATTTTTAATCCTCTAACATTTACTGTAAAAAGTAAAAATATTTGACAAACATATATAATCATTTTTTAGTTAGTTATATTCATTCCCTCTATTACAATGGCTATGCATTAACTACCATTTAAAATAATATTATTTTATTATTAGAGTGAAACGTAAGATTCCCATGAAACTCGTTGTTGTGTATTGGGTACGACATCGAGCATAGCATCCCCTTTAAAGTAGTATTAATATTTTATTCACAAATATGGATAAATGTGAAAATGTCATATTCTTTATTTACCTGGGGTTTTATAAAGTTAATTTGTGGTAAAATGATTCCTCTAGTTTGGGTACTATGGAAATGTAGGAAATATAACCATGAGATGTGGGTGGATTATTAGTTGGTGAGGAATCACTAATATACTCATTTTTGGATCCACAATCATAATCTCTATCAAGGGATACAAATATGTTATGGTGGAGAGATTGTTACACCAAGATACGATTTAATCAGGTATATAATAATTATTGATTTTGGTTTTAATTTATTAATTGGTTGAGTATTTTAAACTCTAAATTGGTAGGATGCATGAAATGTCAATGTTTGTGATTTGTGGGATTTTTTCAGTTTCCTTTGACTTGAGTGTAGTTTACAATCCAGTAACATTATTTTTAATGAATTATTACAATGTGTAATTTTGTCCAAAATCATTCAATGGGTTTAATTCATAGAGTTAATTTTTAAACATCATGTAATGTCCAATCCAATTTTTAATTTAAGAGTTGGTGTATTTTTCTCCATAACATATAAAAATGGAGTCACAATGTGTATTATATTTCACATAGGTTAATTTCTCATGTTCTATTTTTTTTATTTTAAGGGGGTGTTTTTCCATGACCCATCCCCCAAGGCTAGATCCGTGAATTCCCCAAGCCTGCCTTCCAAATTTTATGGGTCATAGACTAGATCCGAGTATGAATATCACAAACAAATGGGATGCATTATCCTCGGTAAATGTACATACACACAAAAATACAATACGAAAATGATAAAATATAAAAACACTATATAAAAAATTTATGATAATAGAAATATAAAGGTTGACATGGTCGGAATACAAGCCCAAGAAAAATTAAAAGTAAATTTATAATCTATGAAACTCCTCTACAGAAAATCCTACCTGAAAGGTAGGTAAAGAAATAACATTCTGAAGAT
Source organism: Viscum album (assembly GCA_963277665.1). Lineage (NCBI taxonomy): Eukaryota > Viridiplantae > Streptophyta > Magnoliopsida > Santalales > Viscaceae > Viscum > Viscum album. The sequence continues at coordinate 474,236,810 of OY728132.1, forward strand.
GATGAACCACACCTCATCTGTTGTGTTACTCTAAGCACCACCTAACCCAGTCTTCGAAGGACTCATTCAAATCCTCAATAGTCTACAGAAGTGTCACGACTCATCCTTGGGGCCCATGCTGTGACTACCCCATGACCGACTTCTAGAGGCTAGGGGCCTGTGACTAGAAACAAAGGCATAAATCCCGATAAAAAGTGAAGTAATTGCCTTTATAAAGTTAAAAAACACCACATAGTACACATGCTGAAGTAAACACTAAGTAAACTGAGTAAAAATACATGGGTTGTAAATTAAATGGCCCAGAATACAAACCCAACTGAAAGTAAAGTACAATTGAATAGAAAGTACAACGGCTAAAAAGTAAAGCAGCAAAAATGAGGCGTCCTCTGGAAATCCCACCTGAAGGGTGGGTACAGATAGTCTCCTCAACTCCTCGGGTCCATCTGTCCGCTCCAGGTACGTCCTGTCAAGTGATCCTCCTCCAGGTACCGTCCTGCTCCACGAGCCTCCACCTCGATTAGTTTTTTTTTTATCTTCATCCAACAAAATGAAGTGCGGGCATTTCCCGTGTAGGGGTGAGTATATGCTACTCAGTAGAGACCCCGAGAATCCCGAAGGTCTCCCATAATCCACGAAGGATAGAACACAATGTAAGATACCATCACGTAGTATCAACCTACTCTACTTAGGTATATGCCCATACATATACCTAAGTCATCAATTCCAGTACTGCTCCAACTCACGAGACCATGTTCAACCCAATCCACACAGGAAAGTACAACTCAATCGACACAGGAAAGCACAACCAAATCCAAATAGGATAGCAAGTCAATCATATCGAAGATAATGATTGAAATTCAAGACTCATCTCACACAGGTATACTACTCACGAAGAGGGGTTGAGATGATAGATGTAGCCTCTAAATCATCTCCCCTGCCGAACCCACGTGGGATCCATGTACAGAAGTCATCACTGCCGAACCCATGTAGGATCCAAGTACAGTAATCATCGCTGCCAAACCCATATAGGATCCAAGTACAATCAACATCATTGCCAAACCCATGGAGGATCCAAGTACACTTTTCCTCACTACTAAACCCATGTAGGATCCAATTACAGTCGTCATCGCTGCCTAACCCATGTAGGATCCAAGTACCATCGTCATCGTCATTGCAGTCGCAGCCAGCTTTAGGGTTCCCGCACACAGCACGGTCGATTCCTGGAGGGTCCACTCCATCATCCAAAGGTTTTGATACATCAACTGTCACAATTTCCAGATTTGATTTATCACAATGTTCCATGTCATCAAAATTAACTCAACACAACAAACGGCGCGTCAATCGGACGCCTGGTCTGAGAGTTATTGGCTTTTACGTCCCAAGGGCCCGGTTGGTTTTAATCTAAAACCAACCCAACCGTACTCCAGCTGCATCCAAACCTTGAGCAGAGTAAGCCAATAGATCCAACCCACTAATAAGAAACCAACAAAGTTGTCAACACATCAATTCAATGTCTAGAGAACAAGTTATAAGCATTTCCGCTCTGAGGGCCCCGTCGATTTCGTGTTCGAACCAACCTGGTTGTACCCAAATTTCTTTGTAACCTTGAGTGTAATATAACTAAATGACTGTCTCGATCCAAGGATCCCAACTCAATTGAAGGTGTGTCGATTGGAGGTCTGTAGCCCTTGTTTTGGGCGTTTGAATGGATCTGTCCGTAAATAGGGGGTTTGGGCCCGGTCCGACCCGATCCAATTCCCCCCACTTTCCCGGGCCGGCCCGAACCGGGTCGACCAATCTCGAGACTGGGTCCAGCTTGGTTGGGTGTGGCCCGGCCTGGCTGGCATGACCCGGGCCACCCGGCATGGGCGGTCTTGCCCTGTGCGGGCGGTCCGACCTAGCGCGGTAAGACTCATAGGGGGGGCCTGATTTCCGAATCGGCAGACCCATGTCGGGTCCGCCCATGCTGAGTTGGTCGGGGGTTTTGAAGCCCTGAACTTCTAGGAAACAAATGGATGTATTTGCTTGATGGGGTGGCTATCGCTGGACATGTCGGTCCTGCCTCCTCTACAAACGCCGTGGCCCCTGTGCGATCGGCGTGGCGCGACGGCGCCGTGCCCCTCCGCCGCGGCCCACCCCAGCCGTGGTCGGTTTGTACTCCGGCACGGTGTGAAGATGCCACGAATCGCCTCCACGGCCTGCTCCAGACACGGTTCCTTCAGATTCACCAGCACAACGCCATGGTGCCGTGCATCTCCGCCACTGCCTGCTCCGGCCGCGGTTCTCTCATCCCCATGCGGTGCATCGGCACCACGTCACCTCCATTTCTAGCCATAATGAAAACCAGCAACAAAAAGGGGAGGAGGTTCGGCCGTGTTTGTGTGGTCTAACCTCCTCCATTTTGTTGTTGATAAGAGTCTAATTACATGACATGCTCAAAAATAGACAATGTTCAAACTTAATTGATAAAATTTGGACTCAACCCCTACCTGAAATAAGTTCTTGGAAGCTAGCATCATGGAAAACAGCTTCTCGAGGTGAGGCTCTATATACGTCGATGGAGAACATCAGAGGAAGATGTGGTGTATCCCATTCTTTGAGGCAGGGAGAATATGTAACATCATGACGAAGTTCCTCGTCAAAGAAGGGATGTTTCTCATCGGATAAGATGAAGTTCCTCAAGAGAAGAAGAGATCTCCCTCTCTCAATTATCAACACAACAACTAACCCCCAAAATAAAATAAGACTTGTCTTATTTTATTACTTTAAACCATGCATTTTGATTTTTTGAAAATTCAAACACAAATCCCACTTCATTGATTATGTGTGTTGGATTGAATAAAGAGGAGAGAGGGGAGAGTTACAAATTAATGAGGAGTTATAGGAATTTGAAGGGGTGGGCCTCATGTGGGCCCCACCTCACTAATATACATACAAGAGAAGTTAGGATTTATTGGGTCCCACCCCAACTTCCACACATAGGATAAAATTACATATAGTAGAAATAAAATTGTAAAACATATTTTATTTCATTCTTCAATTACACCCCTATTTTTTTAACAACATCTCCCAAGAAAACTCAACAACTGTAAAAGTTTTCATAAGAAATTGTCGGCACTGTAGTTTTATCGGTGCCCTCGTATTTTTATTCCAAGCACTGGTTCAAATGATAGAAAAAACCCGCTCATTCGTTCAATGAACTTACCCGAGCTATACTCTGGAAATTGATTCCGGGTACAGCGGGCCTCAGAATCAGGTTCCCTCAGAAAATGCATACTCATAAAATCCTAAAGAATTTATGGAAAAATTTACCTTGAAATTTACAGTTCTATATATTACTCCTACCTCAGGTCTTTACGTCCCTGAAAAGAAACATAAAAAACTTGGGGAACAAATGAGGGTACTATGCACGCATCTGAGCCTCCCGCTCCTAAGTGGTCTCATGGAGGTTCCCGTGCTGCCACCTAATACGCACTAGTGGAATCGATTACCCACATAGGACCCACTCCTATCAATCTTCAATCTCTATAGGGACCTCCACAAAATTTGCACGGTCATCGTTGTCTAGCTCCCAATGGTCGATTATATGCATCAGGTCTTGCACGTATCTCCTCAGATGTGAATCGTGGACGACGTTGTCCACCCAGTACAACTGAGGTGGAAGATCCAGGTTATAAGCCTCCTCACCTATCCTGCTGAGAACCTGAAATGGTCTGATTAAGGACATAGATAAATTTCCACCCCCGCCAAATCTTCGTTATCCATGCCGAGGTGAGACCCATATGAAAGCATGGTCACCATCCTCGAATTATAGTGGTCTCTGTCTCCTTTCATAATAAGATTTATGTCAGCTCTGAGCTATTCTCATCCGCTCCTGGATGACCTAGACCTTATCGGTAGTGGCCTGGACGATCTCTGGTCCCACAAGAGCTGACTCCCCAGGGTCTATCTGGAAGAGAGGTTATCTGCAAGGCCAGTCGTACAAAACCTCTTATGGTGTCATTCCGATGGTGGAGTGGTAGCTGTTGTTGTTCGAAAACTCTACCAAGGGTTGGTGATCCTCCCAACTGCTACCAAAGCCGAGTTCACATGCACAGAGCATGTCCTCGAGAGTCTGAATGGTCCTCTCCATCTGACAATCCATCTGAGGGTGAAAAGCGCTACTCATGCATAGTTATGTCCTGAATGGCTCATACAACCCCTTCCAATGTCGAGAAGTAAAGCAAGCTTCTCGATCGGAGATGATAAATGACAGAACACCGTGAAGCCTTACGTTCCCTTGATCATAGAGTCATCACAAGCTCTCCAGAGAGCCCTGATCTCTGATAGGTATGAAGTGGGGCGACTTGGTGAGTCGGTTGATGATCACCCAAATGGAGTTGTGTCCTCTGTAAGTACATGGAATTCCAGTCACGAAATACATAGATATCCTATTCCACTTCCACTCTGGGACCAACAAGGGATGTACCAATCCTGCTGGTACCTGGTTCTCCACCTTCACCTGCTAGAAGGTGTGTTATCGAGAAACGAACTATGCCACAGCTTTCTTCATACCAATCCACTATTGCTATCATCTGTGATCCTGGTACATCTTCGCTACCCCTGCATGTACCGCCAAAGGGGGAGTGGGAAACACTATCAGCACCACCTCTTGTAATGCAACTGGTACCATTGTACGTCCTCTGAAAAGGATGATGTTCTCTCCTCCTATAGAAAAACCATCAGGTGCATGTCTTGTGGAAATTTGTGCACGTCGCATCTCACAGCCAACATCCCCAGGTTGTTCCTCTCTAACCTGCTGAAGAAGTGGAGGTGCGACTATGAGAGACTGACGTAATGCTGCCCCATCTCTATCCACGAAGAATATCTGTAAAGCAGCTAACTGCTGTGTGGCCTCTCCAAGTAGATGGATGCCTGACCTCCTACTGAGAGCATCAACTACTATGTTCCCCTTCCCAGGAGTATATATTATCTCAATTTCATAGTCCTAGAAGAACTTGAGCCATTGCTACTATCTCATGTTCATGTCCATCTGCGAGAAGATATACCTGAGACTCTGGTGGTCAGAATAGACTGTAAAGCGCTTTCCCATTAGATAGTGCCACCACATCTTCAATGTGAAGACCACAGATACTAACTCCAGGTCATGGGTAGCGTATTTTTTCTTGTGCTACCTCAAATACCATGAACCATAAGAGATCACTGCTCAATCCTACATCAGGACACACCCTAGTCCGGTTCCTGATGCATCGCAGTAAACTACGAACCCTACACCCTCCTCCGATAGCCTCAAGATGTTTGCACTGGTCAATATCTCTCATAACTCCCAGAAGATCTGCTGACATCAATCTAACCACATGAAGGGTTTCTCCTTCTTCATCAAAGCTGAAAGCAGTGCTGCATCTCTGGATAAGTCTGGCACAAATATCGGATAGTGCCTAGCCAGAACATGGAAACTATGCACCTCTATCACGCTCCTGGGTGGATCCCGAACTAGAACTGCCTCAATCGTCACAGGATCCACCGCAAATCCCACCTTAGAGATGACGTATCGCAAACAGTGGACCTCACCTATCTAGAACTGACACTTCGAGAGCTTACCATAATTTTATTTCTCTCGAACTGTGTCCAGTACATCCTGCAATTGGTAGGCTTGCTCCTCCTTAGTATTTGAGAACATCAATATTTCCTCGATGAAGACTATTACAAATTGATTGAGGTATGCCTGGATGATCATGTTCAAGAGACTCATTTACACTGGTTGAGCGTTGGTTACGCCAAAAGGCATAACCAGGAAATCATATTGGCCATACCGACACCTGAAAGACGTCTTTTGCACATCCTCATCTCGATCTCTGAGTTGATTATAACATGACCTAAGGTCTATCTTCAAGAACCATTGTGACCCCTTGAGCAGATCGAAGAGGTCATAAATCCATTAAAGAGGATACTTGTTCTTCACAGGCACATGGTTCAGGAGATGGAAATCAACACATAGTCGCAAGCTCTTGTCTGCCTTCATGGCGAACAATATCAGGGAAGCCCAAGGTGAAACACTGGGTCAGATGAATCCCTATCCCTACAAGTCCTCCAGCTATACCCGTAACTCTCAAATCATAGTGGGAGCCATCCGATATACTGGGGTAGATATTGGGTCTGTCCCTGGGTACAGATCAATATAGAAGTCTACCTCTCTACGAGGAGGTAGTCCTAGAACGTAATCAGGAAAAACATCTGCATAATGATCCACCACAACAGGGAAACTAGAATTCCACACGTCATCTGCTCCTTTGATGAGACTAGCCAACTGATAAGTGATCAGTTTTCCTCTCCACCATGTGAGTCCATCCTGCATTGAAAAGGCTCCCTTCTTGCTAGTGAAGGTGAACCTGCTCCCATCGGTACAAACACATCGCACCTTGTGACTAATACAGTCGATCTGATAATGGACTGTAGATAACCAATACATGTCCACGATGACATCGTAAGGCATCGAAACCGCTACAAGAAGATCCCAGTTGATGATCCCGCCTCCTAGAGTAAGCTCACACAGCCGTCACCAGTGAGTAATCGTCGAGTCTACTCTCGTAGGAGTCTCTAGCCGTAAAGATTGAGCCAACGGCTCCACAAAGATCTCTGAGATCCAAAAAAGGGCAGTAGCAGTGGAAGAATGACTCGCTCATGTGTCTATAATAACATTAGCAAGGGTGGAGTAGACATAGAGAGTACCTAGAATCAACCTAGGTGCGTCGTGGTCGTAGGTCTCCACTGCCTGAATTTGAGCCTCCCTCCGTCTGCGACCTCCCGATGGTCGGGGTGGACCTCCTGGTGGTGGTGGTTGTAGAGCCTCAAAGAGTTGCCCACCACCCGCTGCTCGGCCAGCTCCTCTGCCTCGTCCGCCTGCTCCCTGCAAACAGCCACGGTCGAACCTCTGTCTCTGCATGGGTGGTCCCTCAACCGGCTACTGCTTCTCTGCATGGAGGGTCGGGTAGTCACATGCCAAGTGGCCCTGCCCACCGCATTCATAGCATTGTCTGCCTCTCGTATGACTAGCTCTGCTGCGTGTTCCCCACACCTCCAAGATAGTATCCTAAGGTCATACACTAGATGATCTGGTATGCTTGGACCCCTTTGACATCCGTCGACTGCCAGCTAAAGAAGACTCTCCTACGTGCTGCCCTGGGGTAGGTCTCGATGCAAGTGTAGGCTCAACAAGAAAGCTATCTACAAGAAGGGATCTCTCCAGTACTCCTGCATGTGTCGTAATACTAAAGGAGATCATCGAAGCCCTGTTCTCATGCCTTAGTCCCTTCTCAATGGTCTGGGCCCAGATGAATGGGTCCCATACCATGTCTGTTGAGTATTGTGAGAGATCAGTAAATCTTGCTGAGTACTATGCTATTGTAAATATACCATACCCCAGCTGTAGTAGCTCCTGGATGCACACCACATGGAGGTTGGCTGGAACGAAATCCAAGTGGAAGAGGCTCTCGATGTATTCCCAATGAATTGATTCCACGTCGTGCACCAAGAGAATCAGACTCCACCATCTACCTGCTGCTGTGTGCAGGAGACTCACCACAAGAATCACCATGAGGTCAGCTTGTATCCCTACTAATCTGAAAACTCAAACAACAGCCTCCATCCAATCCTTGTCTCCCTGAGGGTCCGTCTCCCTACTGAACCTGGGCGGTCTCTGATGCTGAAACTCTTGCAGTGCACTCAGGCGACGTGCACTCTCAGCTACTGGGGATGGTGTAATTGGTGGCTCAGCGGGTAGAGGTACTGCCGGTGCCTCCGCTGTAATAGGGCCCTGCACCGAGGCCTCATCACTCAGTGGGTTGTCGTCTCGCCCAAAGCTCGGAACCCTAGATGGATGCTGTCGTGGGGCAATCCTGAAAAGAAATAGGTGTGCCACGATCAATATAGTATACCTAGTGAGGTGACACAAGTAATCAAAAAAATATTTTGAAACACAAATGCATTCAAAGTTTTCGTGCCCTGATTCGGAAATCTGAAGTCAGGGTCCTGGTGTATGGATACGTCGGCCACCGCACCAACACTGGACTCCCTAGACTGATAACCACACTCAAAACCCTTAACACTATTACTTCACATAGAAGAATGATTAGAGTTCTATGTTCTGCGGTAGAACCGAACACCATTGATACCAATTTTTCATGTCCCATCCTCGGGGCCTGTTCCGTGACTACCCCAAGCTCGCATTCCATAGGCCAGGGGCTGGCGACTAGTATCAAAGGCATAAATCCCGATAAAAGGGAAGTCATTTCCTTTATAAATTAAACAAACACCACAAAGTATGCAACATGAAGTAAACACTATGTAAACTGAGTAAAAATACAAGTGATGGAAAGTAAATGGGTCAGAATACAAACCCATCTGAAAGTAAAGTACAACAAAAAATAAAGTACCCTAGCTGAAATGTAAAGCAGCATCACTGAGCCGTCCTCTGGAAATCCCACCTTAAGGGTGGGTACTGATAGTCTCCTCAGCTCCTTGGGTCCAGCCGTCTGCTCCGTGTACATCCCATCCAGTGATCCTCCTCCAGGTATCGTCCAACTCCACGAGCCTCCACCTCGATCAGCACTGTTCGTCGTCTGTATCCAACACAATGTAGTGCGGGCATAGCCCATGTAGGGGTGAGTATGCGATACTCAGTAGGGAACATGAGACTCCCAAAGGTCTCCCAGAATCCATGATGGATAAATCACAAAGTAAAGTACAATCACATAGTATCAACCAACTCTACTTAGGTATATGCCCATACATATACCTATGTCATCAAATCCAGTACTGCTCCATCTCACGAGATGATGTTCAACCCAGTCCACACAGAAAATTACAAACCAATCCACACATAAAAGCACAAACAAATTCAAATAGGATAGAAAGTCAACCATATCGAAGATAATGATTGAAAGTCAAGACTCAGCTCACACAGGTATACTACTCACGAAGAGGGGTTGAGATGATAGATGCAGCCTCTAAATCATCTCCCCTGCCGAACCCACTTGGGATCCAAGTACAGAAGGCATCACTGCCGAACCCACGTAGGATCCAAGAACAGTAATCATCGCTTCCAAACCCATATAGGATCAAAGTACAATCTTCATCATTGCCGAACCCCTGGAGGATCCAAGTACAGTCATCCATGCTACCGAACCCACACAGGATCCATGTATAGTCTCCATCGTTGCCGAACCCACGTCGGATCCATGAAGAGAATTCATCGTCGTCGCAGTCGGAGCCAGCTCTAGGGTTTCTGCACACAGCGTGATCGATTCCTAGAGGGTCCGCTCTACGAGCCAAGTGGGTTGAAAAATCAACTATCACGAATTCCAAGGTTGATCTATCATAATGTTCCGTCTCATCAAAAGGAACTCATTGTAACAGATGGCGCGTCAATCTGACGCTCGGTCTGAGAGTTGTTGTCTTTTTCATCCCAGGGGCCCGGTTGGTTTTTAAGCTAAAACCAACCCGACCGTACTCCACCTGGGACCCAATGACGAGAGGAGTATTCCAAAATAACATTCTCACTAAGAGGAAACCAAAAAAGTTGAAGGAACATCAATCAGATGTCTGGTGCTCATGTTATAAGTGTCTCCCCTCTGAGGGCCTGGTTGGTTCCATGTTGGAACCAACCCAGCCATACCCAAAGTTATCAAAAACCTTTAGTTTATTATACCAAAAAGAGCATCTCGATCTGAGGATCCCAACGCAACTGACGGTTCGTCAATCGGAGGTCAGTAGACCATGTTATGGGCATTTTAATGGATCTCTCCGTAAATAGGGGGTTTGTGCCCCGTCCGACCTAGCCCAATACCCCACCCAGGTCGGCCCAAATTGGGTGACCTGACCTGGGTCTAGGTCCTGCCCAGTTGGGCACTACCTGACCCTATCGGCGCATCCCGGCCATGCACGGCGATCCGGCCTGGAGCGGGCGGCTCGGCCTGGTGCGGGTGGTCCGGGCTGGTGCGGGCGGACGCGGAAGGGGGGGGGGGGCGTCACCCCCCTGATTTCCAAATCGGTGGACCCTTGTGGAGCCCACCCTTGATGAGCTGGCCGGGGGTTTTGAACTCCCAGACTTCTAGGAATCATCTGGCCATATTGGTCGGCCGGTGTGGCTGCTGTGGGGCCCGCTGATCCCGCCTACTGGTGCACCGACGGCCGACCGAATCCATCCGCCTCCTCTACAACATCCACGACCTTAGGCCACAGCCCCTATGCGACCGGGGCAGCGCGACGGTGCCGCACCCCTCCATTGTGTCATGCCCCGGCCGTGACCTCTTGGTACTCCGGCAAGACGTGACGACACCATGCAACACCTCCACGGCCTGCTCTGGCCGCGGTTCCTTTGGATTCACCGGAACGGTGCAACGTGTCCCCGCATCTCTGCTGCGGCCCGCTTCGGCCGTAGTTCTCTCGTTCCCGAACGGTGCATCGGCACCGCGTCGCCTCCATTTCCAGCAACAATGAAAACCAAAAACAAAATGGGGGGGGGAGTTTCGGCCGTGTTTGTGTGGTCCGACCTCCTCCATTATATTGATGATAAGTGGCTAATATCACAACATGCTCAACGATAGAAAAAGAGAAAATTTAATTGATTAAATTTGAACTCATCCCCTACTTCAATAATGTTCGCGGAAGCTAGCTTCATGGAAAACAACGTCGCGGGTTGAGGCTCTGTATACGTCAATAGAGAACGTCTGAGGAAGAAGCGGCATCTCCCTTTCTTTGACGCGTGGAGAAGATTTAACGAAATGATGGTCTTCTTCGTCGAAGTAGGGATGTTCTTCACCGGAGAAGATAAAGTTCTTCATGAGAAGAATAGATCTCCCTCTCTTATTTCCCAACACAACAACTAACCCCCATAATAAAATAAGACATGTCTTTTTCTATTACTTTAAGCCATGCAGTTTAATTTTTTTAAAATTCAAACACAAATCCCACTGAATTTATTGTGTGTGTTGGCTTGAATATATAGGAGAGAGGGGAGAGATACAAATTAATGGGAGTTGTCAACATAAAGAGGATTTAGAGGAATTTGAAGGGGTGGGGCTCATGTGGGCCCCACATCACTAATATCCTAACAAGAGAAGTTTGGATTTAGTGGGTCCCACACCATCTACCACACATGGGTTAAAATTACATAGAGTAGAAATAAAATTGTAACAGATATTTTATTTCACTCTTCAATTAAACCACTTTTTTTAACCACACCTCCCGATCAAACGCAACTCCAATAAAAGTTTTCTTAAGCAATTACCAGTGATGTGATTTCATCGGTGCCCTCAGATTTCGATTCCGAGCACCGGTTCAAATGATAGAAAAAACCCGCTCGTTTGTTCACTGAACGTACCAGAGCTATACTTCAGAAATGGATTCTGGGCACACTGGGCCTCGGAATCAGGTGTCGTTAGAAAATACGTACTTGTAAAATACCAATGAATTTATGAAAAAAAATTCCGTGATATTTAAGGGTAATTACAAGAAGACACGACATTTTTAAGAAAATATCACATATGGTTGAGTAAAACAATACCCAGTAGGGAACCCCAAAACACAAAGTAAAAGACCAAAAAGTAAACAAAACAAATAATATGCAATAATCTCAAAATTGGTATATTTCAATATAAAATAGACCATGATAATATATGAATACTTTTAAGGATTTAAATACTCAAGGTCTCGTCCACAACTAACTATATGGTCCCACTCAGAGCAAGCTCGATTCGAGAGATCTCAATCCAAGAGCTATATGATAAAATGCACGTAAGACTACTATACCAATAGAATCTGGTACAAATCCTAGCCTTGGTACATCACATAGTTTCCCTGATACATATATCCTCGTTAAGATATGGATTATCGATATTACATTCAATAGAGTCACTAGTATCTTCTCACATAGGCACATGTTTATTGTATGAAAACTAATTATAAATTTCAACAATATTAAAATTGGATGATACATATTGTTTCTGAAGGAGACTCACTCTAAATTATCATAGGATACCTACTCTACATCTTCACAAGATACCTACTATGGTTCTTCACAAGATACCCACTCAACATCTTAAGAGGTCACCTACTTGGTCTCTTTCTAAGAGACCTATTAGAATATTTGTAAAATACATACTTTGTGTCTTCAAATGATTCCATCTTGTCATCTTTACCGAAGACCTACTTCTCCATTTTAACATTTTTCATGTGACTTACTCTTCATAGGTCACAACCACTTGATTCCTCACTTAGCGCACTTGTTTTGGGATCAACTACTCTATGAGCCAAAAGATCATACACCAACCTCTACAAAAATTCAAGTATGTTACCTCAAAAGGACCACCTCTTTACGAGGGTCCCATTACTACAACTTCATCCTCTAACAAGGACATGGATTGATAGTTACAGTGATTTTTGGGGAAGGGGATGGGTGGGTTCACGTCCGACCCGACATGGACAGACCGTCCAAACCCGACACGGTTTTGACCGAACCAATCAGGTGGGTCTGACCTAACAAAGTCCACTTGGCCATGCCCATTCTGCCTGTATGTCCAACCTTGTTCTAGCCTTACCCACCTGGTCTTGCTGGCCTAGCTAGTCCATATGGTGCTGATCATCATGGTCAAATATATACGACTAGCTCTGTGTCCCTTCCTAGTCAACATGGATAGTCATCGCACACAACATGTACAACCACCATGTTTCCGACCTATGATCATTATTGTGTGTCGTGCATATGAAAATTTCTCTATATCCCATGACATGACCATAAGGTCCTTCGTTCCCTACTACGTGAGGTGGCATCCTGTTGTGTCCTAGTCACAAAGCCCCTTCCATCTCCCATGGCTAGCCTTCGTGGTGTCCACCATAAACACCGTCACAAACCACACCTCGGTGCCACTGTGAACTTCCTCTAATGGACTCAGCTCTATATACCTCCTTCATTTCTTCAGAACCCCGTTTATCGATTCTGGGACACTCTTATGATCACTAGGTATCAACCATTTCCACTGTGGGATCCAAACCATCTTGACGTTTCTCTGGGGATCTGGCTATATTCAAAACCGCATGGAAAGACACACTGCAACCAGGAGGGTGCAACAACAAATAATGATGAATTGAGATATATGAAAAATGCGCAATAATAAAATTATAATAGACCATGGCCTTGTACATGAAATCCATGGTCCATTCATTTTAGTAGGATTACAATTAATAATAATCATCAATCTATTCCCTTTAATCTCGTGATTTATCCATCCTGCCAAAATTATTGAACCCTAGGATGAACAATTTGTGGGACGGTCCACGTATGTCACATAAATCATGAATGGTGAAAGAATCATCGTGAGTATATAAACCCCTACCTGATGGTTTGGATATGTCATTAGTGATGACGGTGTGGCACCACCTTCATCCATCGATCCATAATCTGGGATCCATAGTCCACCGAAGTTCTTCATAGTTTTCCATTTTCCAACTATAGCGAACCACATACAACTTTATCCATAGTATACATGGAAATAATGGGTCATGTGCTAACCCTAAATTCATGTTTAAAGTGGGATAAATGAAAAAGTGTCAGCTCTATGCAGCATTATAGTGTGGCCACATAATTTCATTTAAGAAATGAAAAATGCTAACTCATCACTACATCGTAGAGTTATTTCATGACTGGAATGAAATTAAAAATGAAACAACATAATATTATTTATGACTTTTTAGTATTATTTAAAACATCAAGATTTTTCTTCAGTTGACTCGCATATGTCAATGTTAGACCCCAACTATGTAAAACACCAGATTAAAAAGACAATAGTTGTATCCAATTTCCAATCCAAGTAACTATTCATTATTTATTGTGATTAAAATATAAAATTTTATTATTTTATTATTTTATTTTCTATTACATCCTTTTAATTTTTTATAATTAGATACTTGTGATGACTTGTGGTAAGTCGCCCCTGCGGAAAAATTTCAATTTTGAATGCAATGGTGTCGTTAGATTTATGATCTGGGAAATAATTTATTAGTTATTACACATTTTAGAAAACCATCCACATGTACTATTAAAAACATAACATATTAGGTCAAACCATTATGGCAGACCAGGTCTCGGAATCGCACGCCTTCTTAGTGCATGGTATCAATATTTTCAATGAAAATATCTAAAAAACAAGTATTATACGAGTTACAAAATTCTCCCCACGTTAAATGTTTACATCCCCAAACAAATAATTAAGGGATATCCAAACAGATGAGGTTATGAGAACAACCCCCCCCCCCCCCCCCGCTACAATGTTATCTTCCATAGATTGTTGTTTTTCCACCACTGGGAACACACTAATGGAATAGAATGCCTATGGATGGTAATCTCTAGCTGATCCAAAATCTCCACAAATAGGATGAAATATGATCATCTTGATTATAAACTATCATCTATGGGATTCCCTACAGTCGAACCATATCCTGCATATAGAGGCATCTTATTCTCTCAACTAAAGTCTACTTTCAAAAAGCTATGAAGTGGTCGGCATGAGAAGTTGGTCAATGAGAACCCATATGGTATCATGCCCCCTGGATGTATGTGGTAAAACCATTATGTAATATTTATATATCGATTATCACTACCTTAATGGAAGACAATGAAATCAAAGAGAAACCCATTCCAAGAATATAGTCTCTACCCGATGAGTTGAAAACCCATGAAACTGATTCAAATAAGTTATCAAATTTTATATCTATAGGTATTCCTTCGTTTAACCTATTCTGTTATCCCCGGTGTTCCCCTTGACACCTACATGCATATCCTGATGCATCTCATTAATCTAGGCATCCACTACTATTACTATCCATCCTTTGAAAGAGATAACAGGCTCTATACCTTTTGAATGTCTATATGGGAAATTCCCAATGGAAATTTGAGCACATAATGTCTCGTGGTCAGTATCAACAAGTCGTTCTCCCTAACTCACTGTAATAGTGGATGGGTAAAACTGACCCACTAGAAATGAGATTCATCATCTCTATAAATGAAGGATAAATATATCGAGGCCAACTACTCTATTACCTCATCCTGCAACTACGAACTATATCACCTACTAAGAGCACCAAGTAACGCATTTCACATACCAATAGTACAGACTCCCTCCAAGTCATAGTCTTGGTGGAACTATAGAAAACCACTCTATCTCATGTTCAGAACCAACTGACAGAAGATATACATCGGAAAATTGTGGTTGGAGTAGACGACAAACCATCCACCCATCAGGTAGTGTCTCAACATGTTTAATTAAAAGAATATAGTTTTTAACTCAAGATCATGGGTCATATAGTTCTCCTCATGTGGTCTCAAATTATGTGAACCATATGCAATCACTGATTCCCTCTGCATTATGAAAGAACCGTGACAGGTCCATGATGAATCACATAACTCTACATGCTCTACTCCCACCTCTAGAAAACTCAATATCAGTGTTCTAGTGAAACTCTATCATAACAATTGAATATCCTACAAACTCATTTCTATACAAATGAAGAGAAATCCCTTTAAACTGATCAAAGTGTTCATTGAAAATTTTGTAGTGGATATTTATTCCCCATGGTAACTCAACTAATGTTCTTATAATCCACAAATATCTGGAAACACTGGTTTGTACTATGCCCTTATCTACAAGTCATCCACCATTACACACATCTCGTGATGATATAAAAATGATGCTCGATATACTGATGCTGATATTAGTGATATCATAGTGTGTAGAAAATTCTAGATTTATATCTCCCTATGGGGAGGTAAACCTGGAAATATATCCTTGAAAAACATACTTGTACTCTGCCACTTCTGCTGGGAACAAAAAATGTATAACATCCATTTCCATGATGGTAAGGAGAAAAAAATGAAAAGTGATCATTTGAAACCTCCTATTCATTATTCGATCCCATGTTTCATGGGACTCCTTTTTCTCCGACCATGGAAAACTGAAATCCATCACTATGGACATACATCACCCATTTTCCTAAAATAGTCAATTTTGGAATGGAATCATGATAACTAATCCATACCGAAAATGACATTGTAAGGCCTTGATTATTCCAAAAACAAGTTTAAACCAAAACTCTCACCATAAGGATTACATATCACTGTCAGTTTATATGTGATTATCGATTCTCATCCCATAGGAATCTATTGACTTAAGGGTAAATTAAACATTTTAAAAAAACTATAGGTCTCATACAAGATCGATGACATGGAAGAATGATGTCCCAATGTGACTATTAATATAGAATCTAAAAGTAGAAACAAATCATAACTTTAATAACCTTGAATCCTTTGGGTTATATGCATTTACTGCATACAACAACCCATTCCATTTTCATCCAACTCTCGAAGCATGGTGTGGACAACATGGTGGTGGTGTTGGTATGATTTTGAAATGTTTTCTACATCTTTCTTATCCCCAAGGCCCTCTACCATGTCTACCAACCTGAAAAACCTTTTTTTCATATAATTTTTTGGCCTCAATGTGACATCCACCATTTCTATGTTAGCAACATTACGGGATATACATTTTCTAGTGAAATGTCCCATGTCAACCCATGAAAATCATTGCATCTCTCGTAGATGACTGGAATCACATTATGAGAGATGATCTATATAAACCCTATTATAGGAACTCCATTCGGAACAGCTCACACTTCCATGTCTCTGACACTTACATTGGATTCCTACACTTGAGGTCTCTACTCCAACATTCTTACTATTGAAATAAACTGGTTGTATAAACTCAACCAAAGGACATTCAACATCAATGGTTCTCTCTAAAACCTATGATATGTATGAATTAAAAAAATGAATAATGATGGATCAATATTCTGTATAAACACCTTTCTCAAAGGTATGGGCCTTGAATCACTGATTTTGTTTCATATCTATTGAGTACATGGGATGGTCGGTATTGCTTGATGAGAACCTAGATACCAAAATGTTGTCTTATACAAGATATAGATGCCCATGGGAAGGTATTTCCCTTAATATTTTTGGTTATATATCATCCTATAAGAATTTTAATCTAACTATATCCATGAATGAGTAACCTATTTGTATGATCGAGTAATCTAGCCACCCCTATCTCCCAACTAAGCCACATAGAAGGCTCACAACTAGTATGACCATCTGATTGAATATTTTTCTGACTAGATGGAAAAAATTGTCACAACCTCAAGAAAATATTCAGCCACCTGAAAGTTATGATAGTCTCAGAACATGAGGGGTATAGGTCTCTGAAATATTTGATGTGTTCGTAGAAAGAGCATCTCATTTTCTAGTACTAGGAGTACCAAGTGTTGTTCTAGAGGTGGTGGTATAGTTGATACACCACCAGAATGTGCTATCTCTAGTAGAAATCCTTGTACCTATATCATGACACCCTAAAATCATCCTCATGATCATGCAGTGGAATCATGTATAACAGACTAGATGAATGCATCTTGATGAAAAACATGATTTACCACTATCAATATAGAATACCTTGTGAGATGACTCGAAAAGGACCTAAAAACACAACTAATTCGTATATGATTAATGTACAATCATTTGTTCTTTCTACGAATTTTTTTCTATACCATTTCAAAAAGAAGAATTCATGGTTTGGGTATATGGATATGTCATCTTATACACCAACACCAGTGGAAAATCCTATCTTGGAACACTTAACAATATTTCCCAAACCAAACTCAAAGACTCTTGGGTCTTAAGGTAGAATTGATCTCATATTACACAACTCTGTCACAACCCGACCCTGGGTCCCATGAAGTGACTATCACAAGACAAACACTCATAGGCCATGGATAAATAATAGCATTGATTAATAATATCACCAAGAAAAGGGAGGCATTTTAATATGTAACTATACATATGCACACAACTACAAGCAACAGAAGTTAGAATGTGAAAACCCTAATTTAAAAAATAAAAGGTACATAAATAGATAACTGATGGTTTATGGGGCCATAATACAACACCAAAAAAATGAAAAATAAAAATACAAGTCCATATAAATCCATAGTAATAAAAAATATCATAAGGGTAGGTATAGTAACAGTTGTCTAAATATGGAGAATCACACCTCGTATATTGGGTCATTCTATATAGCACCTGGCACCAGTTCCCAAAGGACATAATCCAAGCGCTAATCATCTTTACAATACACAAAAATTTAATCCAAATCCAATATGTGAGTGAGTAATGGAATAATCACTAGTGAATCTTAAAACAAAAATTAAATGACCACATAGTAAACCCCACTTAGGAGATACAATCCGCTCAACACATGTATGTGTTCAATAATGATATAATAAAGCTTCTAGGTATACTAATACAAGATTCCAAGACTCAAGGTATCATACACTACTATCCATATGGATCGGCTCATAGAATGGTTGGTCTAGGAGATATTACTCTGTGAGATATCATATTGTAATAATGTTTAACTAATATATCAAAAGTATCTAAGCAAACACTTGTTCTTGATATTCCATAAAGTTCCCCTGAGACATCCAATCTTACTATGATATGGTGTAGTAATATCAAAACCAATAGAATCACTAATGTCTTCTCACACATGAATATTTCTATAGCATAATGACAATTTATAATGTATAGGCATATTCACATATGATGAGACATACAGTCTATGCAAGATAATCACTCCGCATCTTCGTAGGATACCTAATCCATATATTTTTAGGTGACCTAATTATTGTATTTGCAAGACACCCAATCAATGTTTTCTTAAGAATCCTACTCTTCATCTATCTTAATTCACATGAGATGTAATCTGCATAGTTCTAATCCACATGATTCTTCTCATAGCATGATAATTCATGGAGCACCTAATCCTCAATAAAATAGGTGGTATTGCAACCACAATAAAAACTCACATAGAGTATCTTAGAAGGACCTCCTCTTTACAATGTTCCCAATGATTCATATGTCAACTTAGACAGACACATGATTTGGGAGGTATAACGATATAAATAAAATGGGACCAGATGGGTCTGGGTCTGGCCGACCAAATCCTCCGGGTCTGACCCATCCTAGCCCATTGAGCCCATCCTATTCTGCCAGCCCAGCCTACCTCACTCCAGCCCGGCCCACTTAGCTGAGCTAGAATGCCTCTTTATATGGTGTGGAGAATCCTGATCCAGTAGACGAGGCCAGTGATGCATCTCTCAATGTCAATACTGACAGACGCTGCATGTCCCACATAAATCTGTTTCTTCTTGTCCCACCACAGACTCGCCTGGTCTGCAGTTCTTAGTAGCATGATACATCATCCTACTATGTCCTGGACATATTCTCCACTTTCGTGGGGTCCTCCATTACAATGGTCCATGATCGTGCCTCTACGCTGCCACCCTGCCGGTGTTCCACACCACCACTCACAGCCATGTTCTGCCATTTGCATCCTCAACTCTATGAGCTTCCACATTTCCTCTGGCACCCCATTATTCAAAGTGGTTACAATCATTCGATAAAAATATTCCCACCATCACATTTGTGCAATCCAAATTATATTGTAATTTATTTTTTCATTTTTACACATTCATAACCATGTGAAAAATCATGTCGGAACGTTGAGGGTCCACCAATAATGAATGATGAATGGGGATATATGAAAAGGAACATGAACACACATAGAATTGAAAATTGCCTTATTCGTTTCGGTATTTATCTATTCATCTCATCATTATTACAATGAAAAACAATCATTAGTAAATTACCATTAATCCCACAATTTTTCCAGCCAACAAAAATGAACAAACCATTCGTTAACCTATTCGAAGGTTGGCCTATATTCGTTGTTGGAATCATGAATGGGTAAAGAAATTCCATTTATAAATAAAAACCCTACTTCAAGGTTTTTATATGGCATTATTGAATAAAAGATTTGTGCCGCCATCATTCCCTGATCCTTGATCGATGATCCTGTATCCTTTGACATTCAACATCATTTGTCACTCACAAACATGAGGGATCCGCCAACACATTTCTCCAGAGATTCTAAGGAAGTTTATGGGTTATGAATTAACCCTAAATCCCTGTTTACATGGGGAGAAAAGAAAACATTCTATCCCATTGTATCCTTACAACATCACCACACTATTTCATTTATGAAACTAAAAGGGTTTAATTATCATTGTGTCACAACAATGCAACCTCACTGCTTAAAATTTAACAAGAAACAAAATTATCTTATTTATTTTTATTTTATTGTTATTTAAATTTTTAAAAAATTAACATTCACAGTCGACTTGTATGCGTTGAGGTTTGTCTATACCTATGGAAAATGACACCTTATGACTCGATGGTTGTCTCATGTTACAATACGAGTTACCATTCATGAACAAATTAAAATTTTTATGTAATATAATATTAATTAAAAATTTTATTTATAGATATGTCCTTTTTGGGTTTTATCACTAGAGACCAGCACAGACTGTTGTTTTTTCACAATTATGGTAAACCCGCCAACCTGAATGCAATAGTGCCATCAAATTTCTGATTTGGAAACTCATTTATGAGTTATTATACATTTTCTGGGAAACCAATCATGTGTTATATTAACAACATATCATTTTTTCATCACACCATTCTCGCCACACCAGGACATAGAATTGCATGCTTTCTAATCACTTGGTCTCAAAATTTTCATAATATTTTTCATTAAAAAACAAGAAAATACAATCATTATATTGTAACTGCAGTAATGATATACACCCACAAAATTCAAACCATTGAATTCCCAATAATATGGTGATATGTGCATAAACCTGAGCCCCCAACACCCAAATTCCCTTTCATAGATTCTTCTACTTCCACTAGGCCTTCACTAAATGAATCAATATTGTTGTACATCTCGAACCTCTCGTTGTTTGATTTTCATGATCACAATCACTTTCATTTTTATCTAACATTGTGTTTTAAGTGTTTGTGTTGATAGGCATTTGATTGCCAAGAAGTTGACCAAGGAAGAGGCAGAAATGGACTGAAATTCAGTCCACCGGCTGACCGGTGGCTTCACCACCGGCCAGCCGGTGGCACCCAGACTCAAAGGGATGCTACTGCCTTCCCACCGGTCGACCGGTGGCTCTGCCACCGGTCGACCTGTGGCACCCAGCACAAATAGTGAGACCTACTGTCTCACCACCGGCCATCCGGTGGCTCCTCACCGGTCGACCGGTAGAGCCTGGATCAAGACTCTTCCACTCTACCAAGGCACCGGCCAGCCGGTGGAGATGTACCGGTCAGCCGGTGGCCCCTGGACAAGAATCCTATGCCTTTTTGCACACACCGGCCAGCCGGTGGGACTGTACCGGCCAGCCGGTGGATCCAGTCAAACTAGCCGTTGGGCTTTTGACCAGCCTGTCCACTTGGCTCCCAACGTCTCTCTAAGCCTCTCCAACGGCTCCGAAGCCTCCCCAAGGGTTCCATGCCTATAAATAAAGGCCAAGGAAGCCCCGGACACCAACCGGAACTATACGGAAGCCCACGGACACCTTGTTGATCATTTGGCGTACCTCCGGTGCATTCCTCCAAGGGAACCCCAAGTGCTCCATCCAATTCCACATCCAAGGAGCACCTCCAAAGAAGCTTGGAAGCGGCCTTCAACATCTCCATCCAATCAAAGGCGCCCAAGACTTCCTCATATACGGTTTTTTATTGTATATTTATTTTGAGCTTTAATTTTGGGTTTGTGCTTACAAACCCCAACCTTTTCTTCATCCCCTCTTTCTTTGGGTTCTCACACCACCACTAAGGTGTGAAGAGGTTCACAAGCCTTACCTTGTAAAAGGCTTGAGATCGGTGAGCTAGCCTTCACCCGTAAAAAGGCTAGTGGGTTATTGCTTAACCACTAAAAGCATTGGGTTCTTGCTCAACCACTAAAAGCAAGCTGTAATAGGTCCTAGTGCTACCTCAAAGCCTAGTGGGTTTCTTGCTACAACCATTGAAAAGCAAGCGGTAGGAATCTCTCAACGGTTGAGTTGGGAGCGGAGACGTAGGCCGGGTTTTGGCCGAACTCCGTTATCAAGTTCTTGTGTGATTGCCTCTTTTATTTTCCACTGCACTTTGATATTTGACTTTTAATTTGTTAATTATTTTTAAAAGGCAATTCACCCCCCTCTTGCCATCACCTCCGACCCAACAATTGGTATCAGAGGGAAATTTGTGTAATACCCTAACCGGTTACAAATTTTAAGATCCATTAAGATGGCATCAACCTCTTTCGCCCCCGAGGGCTACTCTTTGGGTCGGGCTCCATTTTTTGATGGGTCCGACTATAATTATTGGAAAACCCGCATGACCACCTTTTTACGAAGCATAGGTTATCCCATTTACAAAATTGTCATGCAAGGTTACACTTTGTCTACCCCCGACGAATCCAAATGGACCCCCGCCGATATAAAGAATTTTGAGCTTGATGGCAAAGCCATGAACGCTCTCCATTGCGGCCTAGACCGAAATGAATTCAATCGAGTGTCCACTTGCACCTCCTCACATGAAATCTGGAAACTTTTGGAGGTTACCCATGAGGGGACCAACAAAGTCAAGGACACTCGATTGGACATGTACCGTCAAGATTTCGAGTCTTTTTCCATGCATCCATCCGAATCTATTTCTGAAATGTTTACACGGTTTACTGATGTGTGCAATGGTAGAAAATCTCTTGGAGATGACATTTCTGCAGAAACGATGGTCAAAAAGATCCTATGGGTCCTTCCGAGCTCATGGGCACCAAAAGTGACGGCGATCCAAGAAGCTAAGGACGTCAAAAATATGCCGGTAGAGGAGCTCATTGGATCTCTTATGACGTACGAGATCACGATGAGGAGGCAAGCTCAAAAGGAGGGCACACCAATCAAGACACCAAAGAACATTGCCCTCAAGGTACAAAAAGAAGTAAGCTCCTCCTCATCCTCATCTTCCTCATCTACTTCATCATCAAGCGGCGACTCGGAAATGGAGTATCTCGCCCGCCAAATGCAAAAATTCATGAAGAAGCACAAGAAGAAGAAGAAATCCCGCAAGCACCGAAAGCAAGAACCCACCGAAAAATCTGAGCCCAAGGTGAAATGCTACGGGTGCGGCGAAAAGGGCCATTACAAGCCCGATTGCCCACTCAACAAGAAACGGGCCACGCCAAAGGAAAAAGGAAAGAAGAAGGTCCTCAAGGCCACATGGAGTGACACCTCCTCTTCATCATCCTCCTCGTCTTCCTCGAGCGACAACGGTACAAAATGCCTAATGGCATTCCATGAGGTAACATCTTCCGATTCCTCCTCCTCTTGTTCTTCAAATTCAAATTCTTTAAATCATTTATCTTATGAAGAACTCTCACATGCTAGAGATCAACTAGAAAAAGGTTTTCATGAACTATCTTCAAAATTTGTTGCTTTGAAAAAGTCTTTCAAAAAACTCTCCTCCGAAAAAGACCAACTTCTCAAAGAGAAGGAGGAGATGTCCCTTAAAATCCAAAATTTTCCAAATGTTGATTCCATGGAATCAACCATCAAAGACCTAAGAGAGACCCTAGCCAAGTTCACCCAAGGTGAACAAAATTTGAACAATTTGCTTGGTTCACAAAGGGTTTCCCGAACCACCAATGGACTTGGCTATACCAACCAAGCCTCCTCCTCCCATGCACCCACTGTTTTTGTAAGGGGGAGCTCTCGCTTTAAATTTTGTAACTATTGCAAAAAATCTGGGCACCTTATTTATGAATGTAATTGTAAAAATGCCCGTTATGGCCAACCCAAGTCTTTTTACTTTTCCGATGAATTTTATAGGAGAAGACCCGCTATGAGACAAGTTTGGATTGAAAAATCCCTTCTTGCGAGTCTCTCCGGGCCAAAATTTATTTCCTTCCCCCGGTGATTTATTGTTCTTATTTAGGGGGAGTTAGGTTCTTTTAAGCCTTTTTGTGAATTAAAAAATTTCATTCAAAATTCTCATTTCAAATTTTTTATTCAAAACTTTCGATTCAATCTTTCACTCAACTCTTGGTTTCAATTCTTTCAATTCAAAATTTTCTATCAAATTTTCATTTCTAAAATTCCAACAGTTGGTTTCGAATTCGTTTTGATTCAAAACTTTCAATTCAAACTGTTATTCAATTTTCATTTCAAAATTTTCAAAATTTTCAACAATTGATACCATTTTCAATTGATTTAAAATCTCGTTTTTCATCGATTCCCTCAATCAAGTTTTATGCCCCATTCTATTTTGATAATCACAAAGGGGGAGAAATTCCTTGATTGATTGGGGGAGAGTCTTCTCTATCATGCTTTGATTTATTTTCAAATTATCCTTTAAGAATGTCTTTAATTTCAGTATTTTACTTTGATTGTTTTGGTGATTGTGATCATCAAAATAGGGGGAGATTGTTGTACATCTCGAACCTCTCGTTGTTTGATTTTCATGATCACAATCACTTTCATTTTTATCTAACATTGTGTTTTAAGTGTTTGTGTTGATAGGCATTTGATTGCCAAGAAGTTGACCAAGGAAGAGGCAGAAATGGACTGAAATTCAGTCCACCGGCCGACCGGTGGCTTCACCACCGGCCAGCCGGTGGCACCCAGACTCAAAGGGAAGGTACTGCCTTCCCACCGGTCGACCGGTGGCTCTGCCACCGGTCGACCTGTGGCACCCAGCACAAATAGTGAGACCTACTGTCTCACCACCGGCCATCCGGTGGCTCCTCACCGGTCGACCGGTAGAGCCTGGATCAAGACTCTTCCTCTCTACCAAGGCACCGGCCAGCCGGTGGAGATGTACCGGTCAGCCGGTGGCCCCTGGACAAGAATCCTATGCCTTTTTGCACACACCGGCCAGCCGGTGGGACTGTACCGGCCAGCCGGTGGATCCAGTCAAACTAGCCGTTGGGCTTTTGACCAGCCTGTCCACTTGGCTCCCAACGTCTCTCTAAGCCTCTCCAACGGCTCCGAAGCCTCCCCAAGGGTTCCATGCCTATAAATAAAGGCCAAGGAAGCCCCAGACACCAACCGGAACTATACGGAAGCCCACGGACACCTTGTTGATCATTTGGCGTACCTCCGGTGCATTCCTCCAAGGGAACCCCAAGTGCTCCATCCAATTCCACATCCAAGGAGCACCTCCAAAGAAGCTTGGAAGCGGCCTTCAACATCTCCATCCAATCAAAGGCGCCCAAGACTTCCTCATATACGGTTTTTTATTGTATATTTATTTTGAGCTTTAATTTTGGGTTTGTGCTTACAAACCCCAACCTTTTCTTCATCCCCTCTTTCTTTGGGTTCTCACACCACCACTAAGGTGTGAAGAGGTTCACAAGCCTTACCTTGTAAAAGGCTTGAGATCGGTGAGCTAGCCTTCACCCGTAAAAAGGCTAGTGGGTTATTGCTTAACCACTAAAAGCATTGGGTTCTTGCTCAACCACTAAAAGCAAGCTGTAATAGGTCCTAGTGCTACCTCAAAGCCTAGTGGGTTTCTTGCTACAACCATTGAAAAGCAAGCGGTAGGAATCTCTCAACGGTTGAGTTGGGAGCGGAGACGTAGGCCGGGTTTTGGCCGAACTCCGTTATCAAGTTCTTGTGTGATTGCCTCTTTTATTTTCCGCTGCACTTTGATATTTGACTTTTAATTTGTTAATTATTTTTAAAAGGCAATTCACCCCCCTCTTGCCATCACCTCCGACCCAACAAATATCACATGGAGGGTCCCCTCCTACTGATCTGTGATCTCCAGGAATAGAATGGAAATAGATAATACCAATCAGAAACTATCATTTATTAAATTCTATGGAGTCGATCTATCTTTTACACATTAAGGCATCCGTTTATCTTTACTAAAATCTACTCCCAAAAAGAAAATAATTTTCAAATTTTGTCAGTTGATCGACAATCCCCCTAATGGAATCATTCCTCCTGGATACATATGGAAAACCTATCACAAATTCCATTGATATCATTTAACCCTATTTACTTGGCACCCCATTGAAGAAATGGGAAACCCCTTCCAAGCATAGGGGATCAACATGATGTTTTGACAAACCATGAAACAAATTCAAGTAGGCACTCAATATTTATATCAACAGGTAATCCAAACATCAACTTTTTATATCATCCCCGGTGACTGCCTTGACAAGAATATGTGTATCTCTAGATATATCGAAACTCTAGGCATCCACTACTACTACTATGAATCCTTTGAAAGAAACCAAATTCTGCCAACTATTCAAATATCCATATGGGAAATTTCCCATTGACAATGGATAATGTAATGTCTCACTATCAGTATCACCAATATTTGCCTCCATGATATAATATAATAGTGGATAGGTAAGAAACAAAAATTATTGTTATGATGAATCATCTCAATGCACAAATGATATTTGTAAAATGTCCAACTACTTCGTTGCCTCATTCAATAAATACAAACTGCATCACCTACTTTGAGCATCTGATAACATGTTTCACATACCATTAGTATATAATATCTCCAATTCATAGTCATGGAGGATATCTAGCGAATGAATCTATATCATGGAAAAAAAAGAATAAGATAAGATATACATGACACTATTGGGGTCTGAGTAGATGATAAACAACCCACCCATCATGTAGTGTCGCACATATTCAATTCGATGACTACATTTTCCAACTCAAGATTGTGGGTTGCATAGTAATTTTAATTCAGAATTAAATTTTTCAATGAATAGGCACTAACAAATTTCTAATACATCATGACACAACCATGTCAGGTCCCTGATTCATCTCATAACACTACGTACTCGAGTTCCTCCTCTGGAAAACTCATGATCAGGCCACTCGCCAAACAATGCCTTAACATTTGAAAATACTGAGGGAACCAATCTATCCACTCGAAAAGATACAACATTCAACAATTTTATGTGTTAATATTTCATTATGTAGTGGAAAATTTTTCTCTATGGTCACCTGGTTAATGGTAATGTAATACAAATATATCCTCAATCATAGTGTCATAATAAGCCATTCCACTACAAGATCTCCACCAACAACCTCTGCTCCCGAATCTCTGTGAAATTAATCCAATATATTGACTCTAATATCGATGCAATATTTAAGTGTAGAATAATGAATAATTATATCACAATGTAGTTAGGTAAACCTGAAAATAGCTCCTTGAAATATACCTGTGTACTCCGCTAGAGCTGTTATGAACTAAAAACTAATCCCGTCCATTTCCCTTAGCGTAAGACTATATGACATATGATTAATAAACTGAACCCACATATGCATGATCGTGTCCCATGCTCCCTGGGGTATTTTGACCAAAGAAAAGAACATTCCATCACTAAGACATACCACACCATTTTTCTTAAAACATTATATCTTGGAATGGACCTTTGATAACTAGTCAATACCAATAATGTAATCATACAGTCTCAACTCTACCCTAAAAAGGTTCCAACAAAAATCCTTATGCAAAGGGTCAGATCACACTAGAATCATAATTGTTATTATCAGGTCTCCTCCAATATGTATCTCAAGATGAATGTTTTATGTCAACAGTTTAATCAGAAACTCTAGGTCTCGAACAAGATCTGTGACACAAAAAATAATTAAAACTTATTTCTATTAATATGATATCTATTAGTTGACACAGATAGTACCTAGAATCATTCATTGATCCCATGGGTCATATTCCTTGATTGTATAAAGCCAATGATTCAACTATCCTCCAGATTCTTGATCCTGGTGTGGATCACATGGGGTTGGTGGTGGTAACAAGTTAAAATGTATACCACCTCCTGCTGCTCTCCCCGCTACACTACCACATTTTCCTCTATACAAATACATATGATCCTATAAATTTAGTTACCTCAACGGCCCATCCACCATTTACCTACCAGTAGAACAATGCGATGGAAAAACACTATAGAGTTTTACAGTACCATCTCATGAAATTCATCGCCTCTCTCTCGGCCGACTGGACTCACCCTATGTGCCCTGAGATGTAGATCCCCTAGCCTATGAAATTTCCTTGAAACATATCACAAGTCCAAAGTCCCTAAGAGTAATGTATTAATCTTTCTACTAATTCCTCTTCTTCTTCTTTACCACTACTTTAATTAAATGGTTGTATCCACTCAACCATGGGACTTTCAATCAAAAATGTTCTCTCCAGCACCCTTGAAAAATGAGTAATAAATAGAGGAATAATGTTGGCTCATAAGTCCCTAATCACAACATGTTTAAATGTATGATACATGAAGAACATGAAATGTATCATATGTAGGGAGTAAATGAGAAGGATGGAATGATTCGATTAATACTTAGATAGAAACATGTCATCCTTTCAAAGATGTATATTCTCTTGGGCATGTATAGAACATTGTTTTTAGGGTAAGAGATCGTTCTCAATTAAAAGAAAACAATCATTGTCCATGACTGATTTACATCATCATAAGATCAAGCGATATAAACCCTACTATCTCCCAAATAAACTAAATAGAAGGCACACATCTATGACCACAATATGATCTAATTGGGTCCTGACTAGATGGAAAACTCAGTCACCCGGTCATGTTAGTCCCTAGATAGCAGTATGTCAGGAATTCCTCACAACATGAGTTGTCTCTGTTCCTGAATCATTTGAATTGTTTGCATTATGTTCATCTCATCATCTGGTACTATGAGTTATATGTAATAATATAGAGGTGGTGGTATAGCTGGTATTACACCTGAAGGTTCTTTATATCATACAAATTCTTGAACCCATATATCATCACCCATCAAATAATCCACATGATCACATGGTGGTAAACTGGATGACTTTCTATGTGGAAGCATCATGATTAAAAAAATGATTTACCAAGATCAATAGTGTATACCTTGTGAGATGACTCAATAAGTAAATGGAAATCAAATCCCATTATTATATAGTTCATGTACCATCCTTTTTTCCTGAAACTAGTGTTTTCTTATGCCATGTCAAAAAGGATAATTTAGTGTCCTAGTGTATGAATATGTTGGAATATTTACTAATATTGGATTCCCTGACATTAAAGTTGACCTCAAAACACTTAACTTTGTTACCTCAAACCAAACTCTTAGAATCTTGGTTCATAAGGTACAACATACCTCCTTTAATACCACTATGTCATGACTTGTACCCCAGGACCCATCTTGGGACTACCCCAAACCTACCTCCCACATGCTAGGGGATAGTGACTAGCGCCTAGTAGGCACATCCCATACAATTTGGAGGAATTTTCCTAGGTTCCTATACATACACACGCAACTCTAAGACACATAGTTGGAATGTGAAAAGAATATATAAATAACATATGATTCAAAAGTGTAAAAATAAAGGTAAATGAGGGTAGAATAAAATCCCAACAATGTAGAAAAGTAAAAGTACGAGACTCTAGAACTCCAACATAGAAAACTTTATCTATAAGTTAGGTACAAACACAACTATCTGAAGCTGTATAAGCACACCTTTTCTATTGTGTCACATTAAGCATAGATTTTCCTATCAATAAAAGACTATATGGAAGTATCAATCATATATATAAGACATGAAATGTGTATGAAATTCTTTTGAATTTTTGAGTAAAACAATACATTGTCAGGTTCCCCAAATCACAATGTAAAAAGCACAATGAAATCACCACTATGAATATATAATCAGCTCCACACATGTATGTTTTAAAAATTTATATAATAAGAACATCCTGGTATACTCATTAAATATACCTAGACTGAAGGTCTCATCCACTTCCACAAATATGATCCTTCTCATAGCAGTCTAGATCCTGGGGATCACACTCCACAAGATATATTTTAATAAGAATGTAGGACTAGTCTACGAAAAGTATCAAAGACAATACATGATTTCGGTATGTCATGATGTTTCCATGAGACATCCATTTTTTCTATGACCAAGAGTATTGATATCACATCCAATATATTAAGTAGAGTCTACTCACGAAATTATATGTCTGTAGCCTAAAAATACATAAGAATTCAGAGGCATATTCAAATATGATGAGACATATAGTCTCTATTAGAAACTCACACTACATATTTGTAGGATACCTACTCTACATCATGTCATGAGAACTCCTACAATTCTTCATAGGAGACCTACTATGCATATTTGTAGGATACCTCCTTCACGTATTCGGAGGATACCTTGTTCGTATCTTTTTAGGAGACCTACTCCATGTCTTCTATAGTAATCAAGAGATTTAGTCCACGTAGGTATCATCCGTAGGATTCCTCTCTTATCACGATCAATCTGGGATCACCAAATACCAAAGAAAATATGTTGTATTCCATTCTCTAAAGAAACTCACATAGAGTATCTGAAACGAAGCACCTATTCATAAGAGTCCCAATAATGAAAACAACAAATCAAATAGACAAAAATTTTAAGCATTATGAGAATTTTAGTGAAAAGTTGCCAGTTCGGTATTGTTCTAACCCGACCAAGTCAGACCGACCCAACCTGACCCATGTTTGTCTTACCTGATCCACCGAGTCCAACAAGACCTAGAACGCTAAGCTTGAGCCATTCTTTCGGGCTATCCTAGCCCACCCCACACTAGCCCAACACAACAAGCTGAGCTGGCCCGCCAACCCTTCGTGGTGAAGAATATCTATGTCCACTGAACGTAGCCAGTGACACATCCCTGTATATTCAACATGGCCAGTTTTCAAATGAAACACGGCCGAAGGCATTATGATACACAATTTTATACATGGTGTACCACCCACGACGGTTCCATGGTTCCATCATGCTCCCATCAGGACCATAGTTCATCATCGTTTGGCTTATCCTCCATCAGCATCCCTATCGTGGCCTCCACCTCTTGCCTGTGATAACCCTTCTCTCTCACTATGAGTAGATTCCATTAGATCATTCAATAGCATGGTCCCAGTCCATGCCCCATCGACAATACCCATACTGGTGTGTCACACAGTTGCACACCATTCTGTGCCACTGGTGGACATAACTCTATAGTCAACCATGTTTCCTCTAATGCCACATTTTTCAATGTGGTGAAAAATTTGTGATCAATAGGTGGCCACCATCACTATCATGGGCACCCAATCAACATATCGTCACTCTGGGGGCCATTCCACGTTCGATACCACCTGAAAAAACACTACGTGATCAAGATAATCTAACAAATAAGATAAAAAACTGGGGATAAATCAAAAAGAATAAGAAATAACATATAATGAACCTTTTACTTGTTTTTTCAACCTTATTTGCTTCATGTTAGTTGATTTATGAAGACAAATAATCATCAGTTTATTCCATTTTATCCCGCAATTAATCCATCCCACAAAAATGATCTAATCGTGGATTAACCTATTCATGGGTTATCTGTTGTTCTTATTTTCAATCAAGAACATGGAATGAAGTACCATGAATATATAATCCCCCAACTGGAAATTTGGATCTATCATTCATGATGAATAGAGTCGTACCACCGTCATTCATCGATCCTCGATCTTTGATCCACGATGCGCTGATATTCCTCCTTGTTTTCCATACTCCAACAGGGGGAACCACCAATTCATTTCTTTAGATATTCCATGGAATTATTTGGTTATGTGTTAAACCTGAATTCCTATTTACATAAGGAGAAAATAAAATTTTTCAACATGTTACAATGTTATAACATCGCCACATTGTCTCATTTACGAAACAAAATAAGATGAATTGTCAATACATTATAGAATTAAAATTTTGATAAGAAACATTTAAAAGAAGAAACATAAAATTCATTATGTTTATTTTATTATTCTTTAAAATTTCTGAAAATTAACATTTTTAGTAAAATTGCACTAGTAGATTCTATACACTGACTAAGAAAACAACAAATTACGAACTATATTGTGATTTTAGATGTCCAATCCAAGTCACCATTAATGTGTTATTAATATTTTAGAATAAAAAATATTATATAATTATTTTATTTATATTCGTGTCCATTTTGTGCTTTACCAATAGATATAGGCACCGACTAATGATATGTCATGCCTAGGGTAAACCTGTCATCTTAAATGCAACAGTACCCTCATATTTTTCTCTAAGATAATGATTTTATATTTATTAATCATTTTAGTAAAAAAACAATCTTGTGAGATATTATAATAGAATTACATTTTCATCAAACTATTCTTGAAACATCGAGCCTTTGAATTTCATGTCTTCTTAGTGCTAGGTCTCAGAATTATACTAGGAATAAAAAAAATGAAAATCCAATTTGTTATATGTATGAGTGGCCATTAATTTTTTGTTCCTTTTCCAATAATATAGATCTATTAAAATATTTTATTTTTGGGGTCTTACTTCTACCCTATTTTACATTTTTATTGATTGATTAGTAGGGTTATGTGTTAGTTCTATCTAGGTAAGATTTCATTTTTGTATCCTACTCACTTGTGGCTGTGAAATCATTTTTTTTATGGATTGGTAATTGGTTTGTGTTTTATAACAATCCTTTTATGTATTTGATCATTCCCTTTCTTCTTCAAGAATATGATGTGGGTTCTAATAACCATTTTCATAAATGGGAATGTTTTCTATAATCTTGAGGTAGGTGGATCTGTTCAATTATTCTAATATTTTGAATTTATTATTTTTTTTATTCATTCAAAGAGATATGGAATGGAATTCAATATGAAGTAATTGAAAAATACTTGGGTTCTGCATTGAAAATGTTGTTATAATTGGAAACCATATTTACATTTTCTGAACTAAAAAATGGAAATTTAGACCTCTCATGAATGTTCATTGAATTTTAAAATGTTTTAATAAAAATAACCCCCGGTTTAAAAAATAAATTGACATGAATTGTAGTGAGTGAAACCTGGGTGTGTCAATAAAGATACACTAGTATCATTAGTGTTTGTGAATCCATAAGGAGGTATCCAATTAAATGTAAATGGTATATGGTAGGCCAGAGTGTAAAATGGATATGTCATTATTCCTTGTAAGGATTTTGTGTTTCTAGTATTATTGTCCAATAGTCTAGAGATATGTTAGCAGGTTCATTATTGTTTCTGATTGTTTATTAAAAAATGCATTATATCATGGAATTTCGTTGACATATATATTATAATTATAGTATATTTACATCCTTTTTTGTAAAATTGGATGGATTGACATAAATTTTGTGAAACTTCAAGGAATATTTTGAAAAAGGATTCTAATTGTTTTATTTATAAAAATTCTTATAATAAAATTTATTTTTCAAACATTTTATTGTGATTTCATGTATTTGGAAATTGTATATATTCATTGGTTGAATATTAAAAGGGTATGTTTCTCACACCCAAATTCATACTATGGGTGGATATATGAATTATTTTGATGGATTCAGGTAAAGGGAGGATAATTATATATCCTAAAAGCTTCACTACACTTTTTTGTTTTTTTGGGATAGTTTGGAGGTGTTGTTGGATCACATGGAGGGTGGATCTATCCGAACATGCATTTTTTCTATTTTATTCGGTTTTTCACAGTTATATCTCTATTTTTTATGTATACTACTCTGGTTGTATGTATTTAGTTCATATATTAAAGACTTGTTTTTTTTCTATTTTTTACCCCACTCCATAATAGGTTGGCTTGTGTGACTTGTTTGGTTGTCCTATGGTAGTCTGTTAGAGTCCACTCCAATTTTGTTAATCATAACTAGCCTGCATCTTATACATCTCATACATAATACAATTCATCATATTATGGGGAAATTAATCATAAAAAATATAGATATCAAATGATCAGTAATAGTAATTATGAGATATACCAATATATAATGATGATAAGGGTATGAGTAAATGAAAACAACCTTTTTAAAATGTACTATTCATATCATATATTATAAACATGTATCATGAAAAATACCATGATCATTCATAATACATGAATCCAAATGTAATCTAAGAACATGAAACCCAAGATCATAACATTGGAATAAGTTATAAATTTTTAGAATATAAATAATATTACAAAATAAATTCTTTATTAGTTAATCTTCGATTACCAAGACTATTAGAGTGGAATGGGTTCCCTCCCAAAACCATTATATTAGTCATGTTTTAATCCCAATTATATAATATTGAAAAGAGTCCCTAATTTAGTTGGGTTCACTCAATATCAAGTCTTATTTATTTCATGAAATATTACTTATAAACCATTTCATTATAGGGATATACATGTCCCCAGCCTAAAATAAATTAAAACCATACATATATGTCTTCGAAGATCATTGAAAATTATCCATATTAGAATAGATGAAATGAAATGGGATATTCTAAATATGCATGTTTAGCATTAATGTTCGAAATGAAATTGATATCAAGATCTTCTCATTGTTTCATCATAGAACAACACATGGAAAAAGAAAAGGGTTTTATAACAATCATGTAATCATAAAAAGATAGTTTATAGTAAGCATAATAATCTAATCCTTAGATCAAATCCCCAATAAACAATAAGTTACATCATAGTATTTCATATTAGATGAAATATAAAATTTAATGATGACATGTAAAATTTCTAGAGAGAATAAATGTTTTTTGAAATTAAATTTTAAAAATATAAAATTTGTAGAGTATTATTCATATATTTCTATTTTGAATTAATCCTGAATACATATAATTAAATAATAAAATAATTTAATTGTCACTATAGTGGGAATGTTTTTTCGTGTTATGCATGTTAAAATAAATACACATTTCACATTTCTGTTAAAGGAAAAGAAGGAATTGATACGATAAATGAATAATGATTAATTTTAAATTCATTTAAAAAATTAATACAAGGTTACACATCTATATAAATTTTCATGGTTGAGTATTGAAAATATTTTTTAATTTTTTGGGAACCATTGATGTTGACAAAAATTAATTTTTGACCAAAGAGAGAAATAATGCCTATTTTTCTAAAAAATGGACTTTTAAACTATTTATTATATTAAACTAGAAAATAATGGGAGAAATATATTTCCATGATATAATTAGTGGATATGAAATGCGATTATTTTTTATTGTTATGGATCAAAATATTTCTTTATTTTAAGCATAATTATTTACAATCTTAATAAAAAATGATATTGTAAAAAAACTCTTACCACTATCAAATATTTTAGTTGTATACCCCCTAAAACATTGAATCTTCTAATAATAAATAAATTCCTAATATTAAATGTAAATGGTTATGTAAATATATATCATTAAAGATGATATATTAATGACATAATATATACCCCAAAGAAGAAAAATCGAGACCAAAATCCGTTATCATAAGTTTCTTCATCATTCATAAATGTTAAAAAATACTCTATTACAAATATATAAGTTTTATATAAATCTATTATAGACTCTTAATTATATATAACATATAATATATAATTTAAATATGACATTCTATTACTTTTTATTAACATGTACATTTTAACGTCACATTTCTGGAAATAACATCTATATTATACATGTATTTTTTTATTATTTATTTTTTCTTTTATATGATCATGGTTAAATAATCTACATAATTTAATAAATAACAAAAATATCATATATATTTAATATATATGTATATATTAATATAATAAATTTATTTATTGAAAATGAAATTCAACATTCAAAGAGATGCTAGAAAGTATATATATGCACGAACACTATTTTAATTTTCTAAATGGATCAAAATAATGAAATAAAAATATATTACCCTTAAAAATTAATTTCTTATCATATATATCAAATATATTCATTAAACCCATCCTTATTACCATCCATATCAATCATAAACTAACCACATCACTTTTTTTGTGGTAGTCATCTTTAGACTCGAGTGACGTCACTATACTTACATAGAAAAGGAATGTAAGAAGGTATCTATAGTGACAAAATATTAATGTACATACCCATTACATAACATTTGAATATTAAATAAATAGATATAAAAGTGGAAACCCATAGTCTGTAATAGTTTAATTACTTATGAAATATGAATTCATAAACACTAGTACATACGTGAGCTACATTATCTCCCACTAGGATCTTCGTGAAAAGAATCCATCTTAGCCACATCATAGTTAATATATATATTTATTAACTAGGGAAAGGAAATATGAAAAGGGGTGTGTGTAGAAGTGCAGTATGGGTAAATAAGGGATATATGTAACCATAAAAATCAGAATAGTTATTTTAGAATGTGCTTGTGAACTTAGAAGATCATACAATACATATAAAATATCATAAACATAAATACTAGGACAAAACATGGATGATTATAACATATGAATAAAAATTAAACATAGAAAATAAGTCATGAAATCTTATCTTAGGAATAAGAGATGGAATTTTGGTATACATAAACAAGTGATATCATTTCCTATAAGACAACAGTCATTGCTAGAACTTATAATGGCACTTCATTGGAACTGCACCAACTAGGTGGGACACACCAGAACATTTGCCTCAACCCAGTTAGTGAGGTTTTCTTAAGTTAATCCACAAGACCCTTGTTCAAAACCAGGTAGAGACATATTTCTTGGTACTGTAGAAGTATTGTAGCAGGCATTGTAGAAGTTGTTGTATTATGCACTGTTCGGTATTGTAGTAGCTGTAACTATTCACCTTGGGCCACTATTTTCTGCATTGAGTCCTTAAGGCCTTCAGGACACCTGGGACTTCGAATCAGTAGGGATTTCAAGCTACCATTAAGGCCTTCAGGACACCTCCTGGCCTTTGATCCACATGCAATTTCCCCATACACAATACAAATAAATGAGAAACCCCTAGAAGATGATTCAGAGCAGGTGCACTCACCAGAGTAGAGCCAAATGGATTTTTCAGAATGAGATCGTTTATCAATGCAATCAGGACTAGGATGTGCATGCCCGAGAAGACTAGATTGATGAACATGTGAAGGTGGAGAGCTACTATCATGATGAAGATTTTAGGGAGGTGTAGTTCCTTGTAGATAGTATGGTTTAATTACCTAAGACCTTAAGGTCATGAAATCTCCTAAGCCTACGGGCCATGTAATCTCTAAGTATAAGATCCACGTAAGGGTTCCCCCTCATCCCATGAATGGGGGTGGGGGGTTATAAAAAATACATAAAAATTAAGGCCTTAGACCCATTCGGTCAAGGTGGGACACACCACCATCCCAAGTCATAGTCTTTTCCTTGTAAGGTATCAAGTTTCCTCATATTACAATTAGGGAATATGTTACCCCATATTCCCATATTAGATCAGGTTTACCAATCTTCTATCTTTATGGTACTAATGGACACTAGGGGGAACACACAACTATCCCTTGTGACAATCCATTCCTTGCATTGGATAATGTTCCTCCATCTTCCAATAGATGATCAAGCATGTAAACCAGATTCTCATAATTATATCATGTGACAGAAATATTTACCCAATGTATTAGATAGATATATATGACACACCCATATCATTATAAAATCATTCAAATATGCTCTATAAGATAATAAAACAATCATTATATCATGTCCAATAAAAAATGATTCGATTTATCAACATCCCATAACAATTCCATGTAATGAAATGGGTGTCATAAACATGTAACATGATAATTAAAAATTCAAAAATATATGTTTCATAATAATTTCATCAAACACGACATAATGAAAATAGTGGCATTTAGAAGCATAAAACCCATGGAAGAGGAACAAGAATCAGTAACCCATATAAAACAATAAATAAAAACAGGTTTCATAAACATTATTGCATAAAAACAAAAAATATTTATATAATTAATATGAATGGACCCTTTTGAACATTTTACAAAATTTCATAAGTAACAACAATGAATGTCATATTAAATGGAAAATAATTATTCAATATATTTGAATATAATATTCTGATCAAAATACCCTCTCTTATACAGAAAATGATGCTTAAAACATAAATCATTTTGAAATCCATTTTATGGAAAAAATTATTTAATTATTATAAATATATATTTGAATGATTTTTTTTTAAAAACTTTTTATTTTAAATATATATAAATCTCATGGAATCGTTTTCAAAAAATTTTTCCATGAAAACATATAAAATGAGAATGAAAATGATTTGAAACCAATTTCCCATGAAAATTTATAAAATAAGCATAAAAAGGTTTTGAAAACCATTTTACATCAATAAATATTAAATATACATGGAAAACAATTTCCATAAAAACATCTTAAAAGAGCATAATAATGATTGGATACAAATTTCCTTGAAAATTTATAAAATATTCTTGAAAATATTTTGATTACAATTTTCTTTGAAAAATTATAAAATAATATAAAATACAATTTGAGAAAAAATCATCATTAAATATATTTAAAAAAACATAAAAAGTATCATTTTAAACATGAAAATTATGCTTCACATAAATTATGATGGGTAAATCCATACATGTTATGTGAGGTATAAATAATAATAATTTTCACATTAGAAATGATAGAAAAATGACTTACTTAGAAGGAGAAAAGAATATTCCATTGAAAAAATTGGATTAATAATTAAAATTCTACAAATTTATTTTATTGATTATAATACAATAATATAAAATTGATGGAATCAATTTATATAAAACACAAAATTAAAGGAACATACATTTCCAACCAAATAGAGGGTAAAATCAGGTTTTACAAAAAACACATTGTTACCAATTAAATGTACCATATAGTGGGAACCTGGTTCTAGTACATGAATATATAATTAATATACACTATATAATGAAATTGATGAGTTTTATTTAATTATGGATCATAATTATATAATCAAAGAAATCATAATAATAAATAATCTCGATAAATGATGAGAATGTTTCAAAAAAACATCTTATCACTTCGTAATTTTTAATCTCAATCCTCATGTAAGAAAATTAAATTACATTAATATTATTTAAGGAATTAAATTCATTATATAACATGTCAAATAGTGTATATAACCCTTATATAATAATATAGTTTCATAACATGGAATGGGTCT
Organism: Viscum album; assembly: GCA_963277665.1. Lineage (NCBI taxonomy): Eukaryota > Viridiplantae > Streptophyta > Magnoliopsida > Santalales > Viscaceae > Viscum > Viscum album. The sequence goes on from OY728132.1 coordinate 474,275,903, forward strand.
CAAAGAAGTAAAATTTAGATGCAATTATTTTACGAATTTGGTGAGTTTTTAAAAATAAACGACATGAATTCAATATAATGAAATATATCTATAAATACTCATAATAATTTAAAAATAATATTATAATACATTTATGGGATGTAGGTAAGCCACAAAAGATAAAAGACTTTTGATCAGGGCTTGAATCTCATAGATACAAAAAGGGAGATGAAATCTCATTACCTTTCGTCTTGAACATCATCGTACCCATAAAAACATCTTGTATAATAAATTTATATTTATTAAAAAATTTATAGAACAATATTATAATATCTAATGTTATATTTGGTTTTATTGTGACTTTATATTAAGGTCTTGTTAACAATTCTATGCTATTTTTTCACTTTGGAATATATCAGCTTTGTTCTTCTCATATGTCATATATTTTTATATCATTTGTAATTATGAATATGTCAGGATTTTTAAACATTAAAAAATGATATTAATATCCAATAAAATAATTATATATCTACTATATAAATATATATAATGTGGAAGTATAAAATAGAATACACCATTCATCGAGATGGTAGGTTGTACGTATGTACGAACATTGTGTCTATTTTATTTCCTTATTAAAAAAAAAGAAAGTAAATTAAATATATAAATATATATGTAAGAATATAATATAACTATAGAATAATTACAATGTCATAAATATATAATATCATTTCACTAATCATGTCATTAATTCATTCCATGTTGTGTGAAAAAGTATCACATCTGTTTGAGGGGGTGATAGTACACACTTCCTAAAACGAAATAATCACATTTAGAAAAGATGAAAATAATAATGTTATGCTATAAATTAATAAACACATATGAATAAAATCATTACAAATATAATATATATCATATATAAGTATACTATACATCACAATATCCGCCATTAAATGTAGTAAAGGAAAAAAATGAATAATCAACCTTTCTTTAGATTATAGTTCACCATACACATATATAGTATGTCTGTTACCCATTAGTTGGAAGTCTATGTATGATCATTTGAAACCATATCATAAAAAATACTATTATAATGATGATAATTTTTTTATTATACAAACATGGAATAATAATATTTGAGGGGGTGTACAATGGAAATAATATAAACGAATATGAATAAGAATGTTGCCTCTTATTTAGGTAACTTTTTGGATTTGTAAAAAAGGAATTCCTTGTTTTTTATTCCTAAAAAATAAATATGAAAGGAAAAAGTAGGGGATATTTATAATTGGTTTTGGCTGGGATTGACCTAGTTTATGAGGTTTGATATGTGATATGATTATGTAATGATGGTTTCCTATTAAACTGATGGGAAATGACACACATTACATTTTTAAAAATAGTTTATTCATGCCCATGTTTTTAAAAACAATATTCCTAAAAAACAAAAAAAAATCAATAATATAAGTTTTATGTCCCAAATATGTCTATATAATTGTTTTTAGACGAGTGGATCAGTCATTTGGCCCCTTCAGATTAAATTTTATTTGGTTGTTAAGATTACTATCTCATTAAAAATCATTATAAATTTTAATTACATTTATCTATATTATTGTTGAAATAATAATTAAACATTGATAGAAATTAATAATAATAATTATTCCATCTATGGAAACCATTTAATCAAATTCAAATCAAAGATGTGGTAGAAATTATTTAAAATTATTCACGTGATTGTGACGACAATGTGGGATTTAATGTAAAAACATACAAATCTATAATATTTTTTTAGATGAAATATCAATGTGAAATTGATTATAATTACCGAAGTTGGATTAATTGATAAAAATATAATTGAATTAGTCTTTTAATGAAATTGAAATGGTAGTTTTTCCTTAAAAATAAATTATATGAAAATTAACTTTTGAACAAAAAATAAGTATTTGTCACTATTTTCTAAATTGAAACATCAGAATAAAAATTCCATAAAATTACCATAACACGATATTTATGTATTTATTTAAATTATTATATTTATATTGACATATTAATTCTATAAAATTTAAAAAAGGAGTATTTATGATTGGTTATCCATTAAAAAGAGTTAAAACATCCTTTGAAAAAATTATGTTTGTATACATTAAATTTTGGTTTGTTATCTCCAAATGTCTATAAAATATATTAGATTTATATCAAAAATATTTTTTTGAGTATATATGATATATATTAAAGTAATATCTCTAAATAATTTTAATTCATATAATTTATTGTGACAAAATACCTTTGATATCATAAAAATAAAAATATATCCTTTATATTTCATTGGTTCTTATATTTTTGTTTTTAATTAGTTGGTAACCAATCAATTAATTTTATAATTGTGTGAACAATATATTTTCATAGTTTATTGAATAATATTCATAAATAGTAATTTATAATCTTGTTTTTATCTTTTAATATTTAATAATAATATTATAAAATTATATTTTTGTTTGGTAAAAATCTAACATTTAGGGTATGCTAGCCATCGACAAAATTCATTGTTATGTGTAATGAATGATAACTAGTGGGTTCCATGTAGTGAAATCTAAAAATTATGTCACATTTAGTGTATTTTTAACATTGTTTTTTGTATAATGTAAGCAAAAAAGAGTGATTTTATATAAATCTATATATTTTAACTGTTTTGTGAAATAAAAAATCGAGAAAATATTAAATTAATTTATATGAATAATTTAATTAAACTCAGGGTGTTACATTATACCTTCTATAAAATGAATTTTTCCCTAGAAATTCATATACGTTATTAATAATTTTATACATTAATGTTTTATTCATATGAACCAACATTGTAAAAATGTATACGAAAACTTATCCGAAAAGGGAATCTAATAATGATAAATTTTACAAAAAGAATCATATAACGAGGTTTACCATTGGGGAACATATGAATGAAGTGAAAACATGGACATATTAGAAAACTCTAACTATCATGTTATGAAAGATATTTATAAAAAACATTTTTATTACAATATCCGCATTGAGAATCCTATTGGATTAGTGGTAAGCACCCTGCAATCCTACATGAAAATGGGGGTTCAAAACCCATTGGGTGCAAGGTATTGTAGCGTACTGTAGTAGTGGCAACATTATATCAACAGCAGGAACTGTTGTGGTGGTAGGGCACTGTAGGAGGGGCGGGTATGGTGTGGTACTGTAGAAGGGGATACTTTAGTAGTACTATTCAAAAAATGGGCCTTGGCCCCAAACATTGGGCCTACGAGCCATGTAATGGGATAAATTCCCACTAGGCCTTCTGTCTATGTAATGGGTCTACCTATACCCAGTTAATGAGGCATTTTCTTTGCTTTAATAACAAATGAGGATTCACCCACAACCATTAAAAAATATTCAAAAATCCAGAAATATATGGTGATCTATGAGGGCATTGGATTCATCATAATTGAAGGTACTATGTTAAATTTTTTGGTTTCAAGTTCATTTTTTATAATGAATAATGTCTTTCATGAAAATTTATACTTCCATGATTATAAGAAAACATCTCCCATTTTTGTTCCATTATCCACTTTAAATATTTCTATTAAAAGGAAGCTGATTTTTTCATTCCTGGAATAATAACATATCTAATATATCCATGATATACAATCCTATTTGACATTTAATTTCCAAAATAAAATGATGTTATAATAGGATATCCAATATACATAAAACATATTGCAGTGAGATAATACTTTAATTTCAAAACCTTTATACAAAATGTAACATAATATATCCATAAATTGTAATTCTTACAACCATTTTTAAATATGAAAATCCAAAAAATTAATAAAAAAGTAATTAAATTATCTTAAATATAATCACCAATATATAATAATGTGTCTATTGATTTAAAATTACAAACATGAGAATATCCTCATTGTAAATTCTATTGAATCATTGTGATAACATGAATTACCAGAAATCATTTTGAAAGTCTTGCATGATTCATTATCTTAATTGATTCTAGATATAGTCTATGAATCTTAGAATTATTAAACTCTATAAATGAGGAAAACATAAAACTTATGAATAAAATACTTATTTGGTTCAAAGGATAATTATACTTTCCAATTTAATTTATCCAGACTGACCCATTATTTGTCCAAGATGAACACTATTTTCTATTCATCTTTCTTAAATTATGGGAAATCAACCCATAATGAAAATATAATTTTACAATATCTTAATTACCATTTAACATAGTCATTTATTACCATAATGAAAACATATATTGAACATACTTATATATTTCATGATTAATATATAATAATCATTGATTTCAAAAACATAAAAACATTATTCATCTGACTTTATAATTAAACCATTACTCAGGCTTCATTAACATATTCCTTAATACCTCCTTTATATAATATGAAATTTGAATCATGTACTAAGGCCCCTCAACCAAAATCTAATTATTTTATTTATGTATAATGTAGAAAATAATAGAAGAACACCACATACCATTTACATTCCCTTTATGGTCTTTTATATTTATATGTATAACCAACACTCATACCACCTTCCTAATTATCAATATGAGATTTACTCTTGGGGAATAAATTTGAATTATTATTTACATTCCATATCTACAACATTCAATATTAACCATGTTAATTATTTTTATCTCCATATAATAAAAACAAAATATAGAGTGTGATAAACACATATCTAAGAAGGTAATTAAATAATGTATCACAACATAAGAACACAAAATTTTTAATCAAGGACATAATATTTTTAACTTTTCTTACTAATATTAATATTCTATTCAAGTACATCATGATTGTGTGTATGGTGTTTGTGAATTTATAAATCAAATAGCCATAGAGGATAAAACCAAATGTGAATAAAGGCATGATATTTTGTAGTAGGTTACACTTGGTCAAGAATGACACACCTTATTGGAGTTATTACTACTAGGAACATCTATGCAAGAACCAACTCCACTTGTAGTGTCCAGAAAATGATACATTTCTATGAATCCACTCACTCTATCATGTAACAGAATATTATGATAATATTATAAACATTAACACATACTTATAATCAACATTATATATATCTATAGACAAATACTTAAAAATATCCCAATGTATATCACTAATTATTATCATTGTATTTTCCAATGGTAGACAAAACATCTTCTATGATACCAACTATAGATAAATAGTCTTATCAAACATAGAAATTAAATCAATTTTGTGGAATTAGTAAATATTTATTAAAATGGATTCCTAAATAAAATATTAGTTTTGTTCCTTTGGAAACATGTAAATATAATCTATGATACATTAGCGAACTATATTCCAACCACTAGGTTCTTCTTAACAATAAAACATATTAGTCACATAAACTTAATTCATATCTTAATAATCTTGGGAAGTAAACATAAAATTGTGTGAGTTCAAATTTATATTAAGAAAAAAAGGGGGACAATTCAGAATAAACATCAACATAGGGGTATTAGAATATGATTATAATATTATAAGATCATAACATTTATACAAAAGAATATAATCATTCATAACGAAACAAAATTTTGGTTATTCAGAAGAAATAAATCCTAAGGAAATATAGAATATATTCCATGATATTACAATATAAAAATAATACATTTAATTGAGGAATACATAAAAATGTTATATCAGTTTATATATGTCAACACACATTGATATAATAAATAATATTACATTACATGAACTACACCTTTTAAGAGGGACTCGCATCCATCCCAAGTCAAGTACTTTCGTTATAAGGGAGCTGCTTTCCCTATCATCCCATTGTAGATCAAGATTCCCCATCATCCTATATTTTATTGGGTTTCCCCATCTTAGATTTTTATGGTGACTACACCTAATGGGTGGGACCCAACACCATCCCCTATCACTGTCAGTTCCTTATCAGGGATTGGGTTCCCCATTTGACATTGTTGATCACGACCATCAATTATATTCCCATAAATATCTCATGAGATATAAATCTTTAATGATTATATTGGAGTGAGATATATATCCCACCAGACTCATTATAAAATCATTCATACACATTGCAATGGACCGGACCCCTCAGGTCCATTCCTTTGTTGAAATCGATGTGGTCAACACGACGCGTGTTATATTGATAATTTTAATACTGATGATAACATAAAAATATGTTACTAAAAATGATGATGACATAAATTGTGTGATTAATTAAACTAAAAAGAATAATCATGATAAAATGATTTAATTGGTGTTATTATTATTAATGATGTGAAGTGGGAAGGTGTGTGATCCATTAGACATTGATAAATGAAACATGCAGTTTTTTTATTAATTGAGTAATTGTTGAAATTAAATTTGAATAATAATTATGGCTGTTGTGTTATTAATATTATTCATAATATTAACAATAATGAGAAATTGATGAAATGAGTCATGGCATTTATTACAGAAAAATTAAATGAAGATGCAAGTGGAAGCATGGTGGTGCGTTCATAAAATTAAAGGTGGGTTCGTTGTATTGGGTTTACGAAATTGAATGGTTTTAATTTAATAAAAGTGTTTTCAATTTAATCAGTGTGAAATAAAAAAAATAAATAGAATTAAAATAATTAAATTGATGGATGTTACACGACATTGACGTGGCATGGTCGGATTCAGATATCCAACAGGGTGGTTTAACGTGGTCAATGCGACGAGCGTAAATCTTTTTGTTATTAAAAACAATAACGTCGGTGAGTTAATAAAATAAGTTGATAAAATGTTATTGTTATTGAAGAACAATAAATAACAATGATGGCGTAAAACTATATGTGAGAGGTTAATAAAATTAAATTTATTAAAATGGGGTTGAATATGTATGTTATATTAATTTTGTTTTGTCATTTAATTCAATTAAATGTAATGGTTTTGAGTCGCATGGAATGGTTGTGCATAGGTTCTCCCAAAATTGAATTATGAAATTAATAACATTGATCGTATAATAAATATAATAATACAATTAAAAGGAAAATGGTTTTATTTAATAAATAATAATAAATTTATGGGGAAGCGCATGAGATGGGGAGGGGAGGCGTGAATGCCCCCTTTCCCTTGTATACATCATTTTTTTATATAATTTGATTTAATATATCATATATTTTATATAATGTTGATTTAATTTATTAAAATATTAATACAATAATAAAATAAGGGAGTGCGCATGGTGTAAGGGGAGAGATTCACGCCACAAGCCCTTTTGATCAAAATATTAAATTATTATAATAATAAAAAAATAATAATATTATTATTTTGGGTGATCAAAACATAAAAAGCCTATAACTTCTTCATATGGTGTCGGAATGACGAACCATCAGCGGCAGTGTAATCCTGTAATTAAGATGTTCATTTTAAGACCAGTGATGGATACCTTTTTATGAGTTATGTCTCGGGTCAACAAAACACACATATTAATAAAATTAACGTTTTTTTGAAACGCGTGGAAACCGCGTGACGTGTCGTTTGTTGACCAGTCAAAACACGTAACGGGTGTACATTCACACCGTGAATTCATCATTACACGCTGCATACTGTTTTACCTATTCGTAGGCTATATAAGAAAGGGTCGCGGATTATTTCCAGACCAATCGCTTCTTCTTCGCACGACGACACTATTGGTTGATCAAGAAGTCTTCCTCCTCTAACTTCTTTGTCCGAGCTCCGAATTACGATCCGTCAGCGGCCACAGGATCATAGCGACGAGACAAAGCTTCTAAGCCTGGGCTTTTCACCTTTCCTTCCGGCCTTCCTTCTCCAGATTCCATCCTAGGAGGCGTTTGTCGGGTTTGGCGAAGGCGGAGGACACCGAAGGACGTCGTCGGATGCGACGTGATTGGGACCTTTTGAAGTAGGGGTTTACCTTCGTCTCTCTTTTTGGTGCAACATGTGGGGTGGGATATTTTTCTTTTGTTCCATGGGATGCAGTTGAACATTAAATAAAGATAATAACTGGATAAAGAAGGGTTTGGGGTTTTGTGATGTTTTTATTGCCTTCCAGTTTCTTTATCTTCTGATTGTGATTTTGGATTGAAAGTCCATTGCCTACTGAAAATCAAGGCCGTTGGTGGCCTTTGCGTGCGCAATTGATATCTGAATTGTTTGTGGTTTGTTTTGTTAAAACATGGAAAATGGATAAGCACGTAAAAACTGGCTGATTAAATGAGAATGAAAACCTTGTGTGATCACCCAGATTGAACAAAGTTGGAATAATGAACATGTTGGTGGTTTGGTTGTTTTGTGGAAAATGCCTTTATTTATGAAAAGTGTTTTGATTATGAAAAGTGTTTTGAAGTAAAAGGTGTTTTCAAATGCGGAAATGTTTTGTGTGTGGAAAGGGTTTTGTGTGTGGAACTTTGAAATAAATGAATGATGGAATGTTGTATGGTTGTGATAATCTCTTTTAAATGAAATGGCATGTGGTTGCTTGTGTTTTACCTAACCTTGGTTGTGGATGGCAGGGATATGTTTGTGAAAGGTTTTGACTGGATGTTAGTTGCCCAGTAGAAATAATTGTAAAACCATTGCATGAAACATGAAAACCTAAATGGGATTGGGGGATGATTGTTTGGTTGTTGATGCATGCTTCTTGGTAGCAGTGCCGAGGCACATGCTCAGTTTCTCTTTTTAAGAATCCATAGGTTGGGCTGTGTGTTTGGTATATGTATATATATAATTGTATCTTTGTGTTTTGTCGCACCACACCCATGTCAAGCACCTAGTGCCGAACCCTCCAATTTTATGGGAGAGGGTGTTCCCCCTTAGTTACTAGCTCCTTCCTGCTCATTCTTCCATAGGGTATGATGGCTTGAAGTGACCTTACACCCAAGACTCTTCGGGTAGGTCTCGGAGGCTGTGATGGCTTGAGCCGACCTTTAGCCCAAGACTCTTCGGGCAGGCTTACCGTTCCCAAGAACCTTCGGGATGAGGCCCAGGTGTCTGCGGGCGGGTTAGTGGTTGTGGCCAGGTGTGTGCGGGCGAGATGCGTGGTTTTGAGGCCCAGGTGTGTGCGGGCGGGATGCGTGGTTTGGCCCAGGTGTGTGCGGGCAGGAAGAGTGTGGTAGCGTCAGGACGTTTGCCGTTAGGAAGAGCAGCATCTAATTAAGTGGGAAATGGTGCGGGGTACCCAATACTTTTGTTCTATATATATAATAAACTTGTTTGTGTTACTTGGTGAGTGTGACCAGTGAGGCTGGGTGGATAGTTTTTCCGTGTTAGTTTCTGGTTCTTCTGTTTTCTCACGGGACCTTAGGGTGTCTCCCCACTTGTGCATGAGAGAATTAGGTTTCCCTACTGAGTATACTTGTATGCTCACCCTACGTTTACTTTCAGGTTTCCAGGAGGACTACCAGGGCCGTGTGGGACCCTACTAGTTGGGCAGTTGGAGTTGTTGCAGTTGTTGTTCTCTTGTTTTCTTTGGCATTATACTTTCGAGCTTCCTTGTACTTGTACCTTGTTATAAAAATTGTTTAAACATGCATGTGGGCTTGGGTTGGGTTTATTTATATACACTTGTTCTTTTCCCTTTTTGGTGGTTGACTTGTCCTATTTCCCGATACAAAATAATAAAAAGGGTAATGCCTCCCATATTTGGGAAAACTCATACCCTTGGTGCTAGTCGCCAACCCGGGGCCTACTGGAGGCGGGACTCGGGGGTCATTATCTTCCTTTCACCATTGCCAGATCAGGATGGGTATCTTTTGTGGGAGGGGGTCATGACAGAATGGTATCAGAGCTGATGGTTTAGAGATAGGATGGAGTCTGGAGTTAGGCACAGTGAGGATTGCATGGGATGGTAGGGCAATAGTGTTCGTTAATCTTGGTGCGTGACATAGGCCAGGGATGACCGGCTTGGACACGGGATTTTAGGGCCCCCCGTGATCCGATGCAAGGACTCTGAGCCTACCGAACGACCAAGTGAGACTATATTGATTGCAGGGTAGAGACCCTAGGTAAGGTACATGCATCATCATGTTTGTGTTTTACTTGATTTGGGTGTTCTGGGAAAGAAATTGAAATAAAATGATAATTAAAACTTTGAGTTTTGCCTTACTACATGGGCTTAGGCGATCCTTGTTTCCCGTACAGCTATGGCACCTGGACGTCGTCCCCGGGTGGCTCAGATGGCTGAGGCCCAGCAGATCCAGGCTGTCGATCGGCTGAGGATCGATCGAGAGGAGGAAGACAGCCAGTGGCAGAAGACCCCCCGTTCTTTCCAGCATCAGACTCTCAAGAAGTACGAGGGAAGTACTTCGGACCTGGAGACGGAGGGGTGGCTTGAAGAGCTAGGGATCGCTTTTACCTTGATCCGTGCTCCGAAAGATTACTGGGTCCCCCTAGCGGTCAGTCAGCTGAGAGGCGCGGCGCACCAATGGTGGATGCTCTACCTCGGGGAGAGGATGGAGGCAGAGATTCCATGGGCTGACTTCGAAAAGGAGTTCCGAGAGGAATTCCTTTCTTCTTTGATCAAGGTGGAAAAGTGTCAGGAGTTGCTCTCCCTTCAGCAGGGGAGTATGACTGTTCAAGAGTTGGGGATTAAGTTCAAGAATCTCCTACTCTTTGCTCCGGAACTATTTCTGGATGAAGAGTCTTGGGCGAGACGTTTGGAAGAGGCGCTTCGTCCTTCGCTCCAGTATGTTGTGACCCCCTTCACCCTTCCGACATACTTAGCCGTACAGAAGAAGGCGGAAGTTGTAGAAAGGATGCACTCGCAGGGAGGTGCACCACATGAGGGGATCCAGCCTAGCTCGTCGAAGGGGAAGGGAGTCAGCAGCAGGTCTCCTGCGACGGGACCTTCTAGTTTCAGGCCAGTAGGGAGCAGGCCCCAGCAGTTCCAATTCAGATCTTCAGGTCCTCGTAGCTTTTTCACGAGCCCAGGACCAAAGTGTTTTTCTTGTGGAGGGTTTGGGAACGTTCAGAGTCGGTGCCTGACCCATGCTCAGTACGGTGGAGATGGACAGGTTCAACGCCCTCCTCAGCAGCACCAGTCACCGAAAAGACCCTTCCAGCAGCAACAGGCTCCAGTCACTTTGAGGGGAGATAGAGTAGGTGGTGGCCAGCCACAAGGAGTTCCTCAAGGATCCCAATCGGGACGTGGTCGAGGAGCCGGACGTCAACAGAGAGGCAGAGGAGCTCAGCGAGGATAGTTGCATGCATCAGAGGCAGCATCTCTAGAAGGACCGGGGATCGATAGAGATGTGTTTGGGTTTTCTTGAATGATCTCCTTTATGTTTTGTTGGGAGCATTACACTCCATTGTTGGAACTCTTTTGCTCATTCTTTGGGCCTGGAACTTGTTTTTGTGAGTTTTTAATGCTATGTTGTTTCCCGCTTTTCATTAAATTTACGTGAAGATCCCTATCATGTGGGGAGGGGAAGACCTAATCCCTAATCGAGACACATTAATGTGGATGCGATTTAACCCGTGCAGGTGAGTCAGTGCCGCCTAAAGCGGATAATATCTTGACATGGGAGAAGGAATTCCTCAAGCCATGTGTCCGAGCAGTGTGTGGGTTGTACGTTGTTGGGTGCAGTGTAAGTTGAAAAAAAAATAAACCTAATATATGGAAGTGGGAAGGCCCAGTCCTTAATCGAGACGAATTAATGTGGATGCGGTTAAACCCGTGCAGGTGATTCAGTGCCCCCTAAGGTGGATAATATCTCGACATAGGAGAGGGAATTCCTAACTCACATAATTAGGGTTGTCTGTTGTTTCTTTTTATGACAAGAGCCCTAAGAGGTATCTTGCAGAGTGGTTGTTTGGATCCATTCTTTTTCATGGTTGTTTTTAATTCTCGAGGACGAGAATCTTTTAAGAGGTATCTGATGTAATGGACCGGACCCCTCCGGTCCATTCCTTTGTTGAAATCGATGTGGTCAACACGACGCGCGTTATAATGATAATTTTAATACTGTTGATAACGTAAAAATATGTTAATAATAATGATGATGACATAAATTGTGTGATTAATTAAACTAAAAAGAATAATCATGATAAAATGATTTAATTGGTGTTATTATTATTAATGATGTGAAGTGGGAAGGTGTGTGATCCATTAGACGTTGATAAATGAAACATGCAGTTTTTTTATTAATTGAGTAATTGTTGAAATTAAATTTGAATAATAATTATGGCTGTTGTGTTATTAATATTATTCATAATATTAATAATAATGAGAAATTGATGAAATGATTCATGGTATTTATTGCAAAAAAATTAAATGAAGATGAAAGTGGAAGCATGGTGGTGCGTTCATAAAATTAATGGTGAGTTCGTTATATTGGGTTTATGAAATTGAATGGTTTTAATTTAATAAAAGTGGTTTCAATTTAATCAGTGTGAAATAAAAAAAATAAATATAATTAAAATAATTAAATTGATGGATGTTACACAACATTGAGGTGGCATGGTCGGATTCAGATATCCAACAGGGTGGTTTAACGTGGTCAATGCGACGAGCGTAAATCGTTTTGTTATTAAAAACAATAACGTCGGTGAGTTAATAAAATAAATTGATGAAATGTTATTGTTATTGAAGAATAATAAATAACAATGATGGTGTAAAACTATATGTGAGAGGTTAATAAAATTAAATGTATTAAAATGGGGTTGAATATGTATGTTATACTAATTTTGTTTTGTCATTTAATTCAATTAAATGAAATGGTTTTGAGTCGCATGGAATGGTTGTGCATAGGTTCTCCCAAAATTGAATTATGAAATTAATAACATTGATCGTATAATAAATATAATAATACAATTAATAGGAAAATGGATTTATTTAATAAATTATAATAAATTTATGGGGAGACGCATGAGATGGGGAGGGGAGGCGTGAATGCCCCCTTTCCATTGTATAAATCATTTTTTATATAATTTGATTTAATATATCATATATTTTATATAATGTTGATTTAATATATTAAAATAGTAATACAATAATAAAATAAGGGAGTGCGCATGGTGTAAGGGGAGAGATTCACTCCAGAAGCCCTTTTGATCAAAATATTAAATTATTATAATAATAATAAAATAATAATATTATTATTTTGGGTGATCAAAACTTAAAAAGCCTATAACTTCTTCATATGGTGTCGGAATGATGAACCGTCAGCGGTAGTGTAATCATGTAATTAAGAAGGTCATTTTAAGACCAGTGATGGATACCTTTTTATGAGTTATGTCTCAGGTCAACAAAACACACATATTAATAAAATTAACGTTTTTTTAAAATGCGTGGAAACCGCGTGACGTGTCGTGTGTTGACCAGTCAAAACACGTAACGGGTGTACAGTCACACCGTGTATTCATCAATACACGCTGCATACTGTTTTACATATTCGTAGGCTATATAAGAAAGGGTCGCAGATTATTTCCAGACCAATCGCTTCTTCTTCGCACGACGACACTCTTGGTTGATCAAGAAGTCTTCCTCCTCTATCTTCTTTGTCCGAGCTCCGAATTACTATCCGTCAGCGGCCACAGGATTTTAGCGACGAGACGAAGCTTCTAAGCCTGGACTTTTCACCTTTCCTTCCGGCCTTCCTTCTCCATCTTCCATCCTAGGAGGCGTTTGTCGGGTTTGGCGAAGCCAGAGGACACCGAAGGACGTCGTCGGATGCGACATGATCGGGACCTTTTGAAGTAGGGGTTTACCTTCCTCTCTCTTTTTGGTGCAACATGCGGGGTGGGATATTTTTATTTTGTTCCATGGGATGCATTTGAACTTTAAATAAAGATAATAACCGCATAAAGAAGGGTTTGGGGTTTTGTGCTGTTTCTATTGCCTTCCAGTTTCTTTATCTTCTGATTGTGATTTTGGATTGAAAGGCCTTTGCCTACTAAAAATCAAGGACATTGGTGGCCTTTGCGTTCGCAATTGATATCTGAATTGTTTGTGGTTGGTTTTGTTAAAAAATGGAAAATAGATAAGCACGTAAAGACTGGCTGATTAAATGAGAATGAAAACCTTGTGTGATCACCCCGATTGAACAAAGTTGGAATAATGAACATGTTGGTGGTTTGGTTGTTTTGTGGAAAATGCCTTTATTTATGAAAAGTGTTTTGATTATGAAAAGTGTTTTGAAGTAAAAGGTGTTTTCAAATGCGGAAATGTTTTGTGTGTGGAAAGGGTCTTATGTGTTGAACTTTGAAATAAATGAATGATGGAATGTTGTATGGTTGTGATAATCTCTTGTAAATGAAATGGCATGTGGTTGCTTGCGTTTTACCTAACCTTGGTTGTGGATGGCAGGGATATGTTTGTGAAAGGTTTTGTCTGGATGTTAGTTGCCCAGTAGTAATAATTGTTAATCTATTGCATGAAACATGAAAACCTAAATGGGATTGGGGGATGATTGTTTGGTTGTTGATGCATGCTTCGTGGTAGCAGTGCCGAGGCACATGCTCAGTTTCTCTTTTTAAGAAGCCATAGGTTGGGCTGTGTGTTTGGTATATATATATATAAAATTGTATCTTTGTGTTTTGTCGCACCACACCCATGTCAAGCACCTAGTGCCGAACACTCCCATTTTATGGGAGAGGGTGTTCCCCCTAAGTTACTAGCTCCTTCCTGCACCTTCTTCCATAGGCTATGATGGCTTGAGGTGACCTTACACCAAAGACTCTTCGGGTAGGTCTCGGAGGCTGTGATGGCTTGAGGCGACCTATAGCCCAAGACTCTTCGGGCAGGCTTACCGTTCCCAAGAACCTTCGGGATGAGGCCAAGGTGTCTGCGGGCGGGTTAGTGGTTGTGGCCAGGTGTGTGCGGGCGAGATGCGTGGTTGTGAGGCCCAGGTGTGTGCGGGGCGGGATGCGTGGTTTGGCCCAGGTGTGTGCGGGCGGGAAGAGTGTGGTAGTGTCAGGACGTTTGCCGTTAGGAAGAGAAACATCTAATTAAGTGGGAAATGGTACGGGGTACCCAATACTTTTGTTCTATATATATACTAAACTTGTGTGTGTTACTTGGTGAGTGTGACCAGTGAGGCTGGGTTGATAGTTTTTCCTTGTTAGTTTCTGGTTCTTCTGTTTTCTCAAGGGACCTTAGGGTGTCTCCCCACTTGTGCACGAGAGCTTTAGGTTTCCCTACTGAGTAAACTTGTATGCTCACCCTACGTTTACTTTCAGGTTTCCAGGAGGACTACTAGGGTCGTGCAGGACCCTACTAGTCAGGCAGTTGGAGTTGTTGTAGTTGTTGTTCTCTTGTTTTCATTGGCATTATACTTTCGAGCTTCCTTGTACTTGTACCTTATTATAAAAATTGTTTAAACATGCATGTGGGATTGGTTTGGGTTTATTTATATACACTTTTTCTTTTCCCTTTTTGGTGGTTGACTTGTCCTATTTCCCAATCCAAAATAATAAAAAGGGTAATGCCTCCCATATTTGTGAAAACTCATACCCTTGGTGCTAGTCGCCAACCCGGGGCCTACTGGAGGCGGGACTCGGGGGTCATTATCTTCATTTCACCATTGCCAGATCAAGAGGGGCATCTTTGGTGGGAGGGGGTCGTGACACACATGGCACAAAATAATAAATCATTCATCATATCATGCCCTATAAAAAGAAATGTGGTTTATAAACATCCTATAATATTCACATAAAATAAAATGGGTCTCATAATAATGTAATAATATATTAACCTATTACAAATATAGGTATCATAATCATTACATCAAAACAAACCCCATAGAAATCAGAGGGTATCAATAGAATTACATAAATGGAAGAGTAACTCGTTTCATTAGTACGTATACCATGTAAAATAAGAATGGTTTTGAAAAACAAATGACAAAAAAACATAAATAATTCACATAATGAATATTAATAGATATTTTTATAATTTCCCAAAAGGCCTTCGGTAACATCAATAGATGCTATATTAGATTGAAAATGATTATATAAATATTTTAAAATCATTTGAGATGAAAATATCATTTTGTCACCGAAAAGGTATCATCAAAACATAAAGCCATTTCAAAACCATTTTCATGAATATAAATTTGAACTCATATAGATAAATATTTGAAAATAGATTGGAAATTTGTTTATTTTTAATCATATAAATTATGATTGAAAACATTTTATAAGCCTATTTGCATGAAAATATATAAAATTAGATTGAAACATTTTGAAAATAATTTTCATGTAATATATATCAAGAGAGATTAAAAATGATTTTAATATTGTTTTTCATGAAATTATATAAAATAATTTTTCATTATTTTAAAAATTCTTCTCTGAAATATCATTTAAAACGATCTTCAAAACATTTTAAAAAACAATTCCTTGAGAAAATATAAAATAATCATGAAATTTTGTTTTGAAACAAAACCATGAAAACTTATAATATTAGAAAGAAAGAATTTAGAAAACTATTTTTTCCTGAAATTAATTATGAAATTATTTAAAAAATATATTTTATACATGTTGTGGAAGATTAAAAGAAATTATAATGGTTAAATCCAATCATGTCTTAAGATGTAGAAATATAATTCATTTTTAAGGGTAAAATGGTGTGAAAATTTAATTATTTGTAAAAAGAGAAAAAGATTTCATTGATAACCATGGTAGAAGGAAAATGGTAAAAATTAATTATAAATATTATAGTATAATAGTATAATATTCATGTAAACCCTTTTTAGAAAACATGGTTTATTGGATGAATGAATTCAGACAAAAAAGAGGATACAGTTGGGATTTCATAATATCACATTATTTAAAATATTATGTAACAAAGAGTGATAAAATGTTACTATTACATGAATATATCATGGACCAGAGGAGAATAAAATTCATGATTTTTGTTGAATTATTTATCCTAATATTTTCTCAATGGAATAATAATAATAAATAATATCTATAAATGATGAGATTATTTAAAAAACATTCTTATTAATTAGTATCATTGAAACACACTCTTAATTTATGAATATTAAATTACATGAAGAATAAAATATCATTAATGTAAGTATATTTCAGATATAATATTTCTAATGTAGTATATAACTAATATATAAAAATATATGTTTATATCATGGAATGTGGCTCAATGAAGAAAAATTAAGATGAAATTACCTAACTGATTTGGTAACTTCTGAATCATTGCCCCCATTAATTAATGATCATAGAATATATATGTAGATACACCTGAATTTACCAACATGAATCATATAATATATTAATAGTTTGTATGTACACTACCTAAAGGAAAAGACTGGTGAACAAGGAATGTATCTCACTAATATAAAACATGAGATGAAATTCCCTAACCGTGTGTCTTGACTTCCACTATATTCATTCAAACTACTTGTATAATAAATAAAATTTTATTAAACTATATTAAAAACCCATATTATTATATATAATATCATATATGATTTAATAATGACATTATATTAAATTATTTTTAAAAAATATATGTTAATGCTTCACATTGGGCCATATCCCCATTATTCGTCGCATGTGTCTAAATGTGTTAATTATTTTTCCATTATACATATGTCATGATTTATAAGATGTAAACCATGATATAAATATCATTTATTTTCATTATATTTGAATTATTATAATCTATATAATATAATAGTATGAATTGGAATACACCATTTATGAAGGTGATATGTCGTACGTATGCATGAACGTCAATACTGTATTGTTATGGTTTTGAAAGAATAAAAAATTATGTAAATATCTATATAATAAAAATAAATAATCATAATTTTGCCATTTATATGCCTAAATTTCAATAAAAACATAATTAATACATTAAATTTTGACTATATATTAATTACATCGATTTGAGGGGGTGGTAGACCACATTTTCTCAAATGAAATTATCAGATATAAACAAGATAATGGTATAAACAAATGTTATATATATAAGCACTAAATAATAATGAAATTATAAATATAATATATAACATATATAAATATATTTTCCATCATAATGTCCAATAAGAGAGGTGGTAATGGAAAAAATGAACAATCATCATCTCATGAGGTCGTACTTCGTCGTACAAATAAAAAATATTATTATTACACAATAGATGAAAGTGAGTGTATGTTTAGTTGTAACACATAGAATAAAAACATCATATCTAGTTTAGGATAACATTTTACTATAAAATAATGGAATAAGAATAGTATATGGGGTGGATAATTTATGTAAAATAATGGAAGATGAGGTAGAATGTTACGTTTTATTCGAGTAACTGTTTTGGGTTGGCACAAAAGGGATTCATTGGATTATTATATTTTTAAATGTGAGATTTAAAGTATAATATAAGGATTTTTGGAAGTCTATTTGGATGATATAGACCAAACCTAAAATTTTTTATTTGTGTGAAGAAGAGGGAGAGTTTTCCGTTTTCTATAGGGGAGGGAAAACAAAAAGATGACATTTTTTAAAATAAGTTATTTGTAAGAACAATTTACCAAAAAAATCATCCGAAATTAAAAAACTCAATATTTGAAGGTTTATTGCCGAAATAAGGAATGAAAATATGTTTTGGACAAGTGGATAGTCCATTTTGACTATTATATTTAGTAATTATTTTACTGGTAATCTTAATTTTTTCATTAGTTAAGGTTATTATTTTTAATTAGTATTAGTAATCATTTCATTAAAAAAGTATGTTGAAATTATTATAACTTATAAATTAGTTTTGTCCTTTATATCATTTATTTGTTCAAAATTATAATCATATATGTTGTCGAAATTAATTTTAAATTATTCCTATATATGGGACGACAATGCTTGTTTTTAAAGAAATTATTCTCAAAAGACTACAAAGTTTTAATATAAATATAAAAATTTAAATTGATTGAAATTAAATAAATTGAAATAATTGATAAAAATACGATATAATAAAACATTGAGACCATTTTAATTTGTAATTTATCATTGTTAAAAATTATATAAATAATTAATTTTGAATTAAAATTTCATATTTTCATTATTCAATAAATATGAAACATCATAGAATAATACAAAAAATTTAGTCTGACCTAATATTTATGTTTTTCATTCAATTATGAATATTAATTTGAAAATTTTTCTGAATAAAAGATAAAAACAATTCACTTTATATGTTTTCTCTATTAAATGGTTATATAACTGCATACATTAAAATATAAGGTCTTATATATAAATTTAGGTTTGTTCTTTTCTATGGTCAAAAAAATATATTGGATTAATATTAAAAATATATTATTTATCATATAAAATATATATTAAATTAATAAAAATTTCTAATTTTAAGTAATTTAATTTATTAAGGAAAAAATCCATTAGGAGCATAAAAAAATATTTCCTTTATATTCCTTTATCTTTTATATTTTCATTTATAATTATTTTATAACCTATGAATTAAAATTATATTTGTGTGACAATTATATTTTAAAAATTAATTTAACAATATTAATAACTTTTAATTACTATTTAGGTTTTATTATATTATATTATATAATATGCTTTTAATAATAAATTATAGTTCGATATAGCTCTGACCTACATGTTACACAAGACATCAAGGAAAATCATTATTATATATAGTGAAAGCTAAACTAACTTTTCCATGTATAGAATTATAAAATAATTTTATCATGAAGTGAAAATTTATCATTGTGTTTTGAATAACACAAACCAAATACACTTATTTTTTATAAACTATTTTATTTTCAGTGTTGTGGGAAATGCATAAAATAAAAAATATTACATAGATTCGTGAATACAATATTTCAAAAAATCATGGGGTAATATAGTTTAAATTATATAATAATTATATCATTGTAATTGTATCATTAATATAATATATATATATATATATATATATAATATTTTAATGCTTCGTTATGTTGAGTTGTTAGTGGAGGTGATGGAAAATGGATATGATCAGTTCATTAGGTTGTTGTCCTCTATACACACATTCGATGATTTTATATCCCACTTGATGGAGATTTAGATGGATATATATTATTAGTATAATATAATAACATCAAAATATTTATGAGATATTAATGTTGTTATTAATGCATAATCGTATAATATTTTATGTAGTTAGAATAAGTAAAATAGAAATTCATCGTTAAAAAAACAGTATCATTTTCAGATAACCTCAATAGGTATAAAAAAATCCTTATATGATTTTATTTCAAATATCCTCATGTATTGAATGGTGTGTGGAGGTATGTAAGAAAGATATTTGGGTAGGTAATGGAAACACCAAATGGGGTCGTAATGGTGAATAAGACATGAGAGTGGGTTATTATTGAATTATAGAGTTTATAAGGCCAATATTAGGACATTCAATGTGTGTTGGACTAGTTTTTGAGTATATTTTAAATGTTATATATATAGTTTAACACCAAGAAACCAAATTTTAACCATTATCCTGAAAAATATTTGTTATTTTTTTACTATTTATTATGGTCAAATATTCAATTAACAATATTTGATAATAGTATATATGTTGAATCCAAATATTTAATACATTTTTCCCAATACAACCTAAATTAGTATAATAATTAAATTTAAAATCAAACTTGAATTGTTAATAAGATTAATGAGATCAAAGATAAATGTTTCATATGCATAATTTTTATTAATATTTATATTCAATATGAAATAGATTCTAATATCATTAATTATATTAAAAAATATAATATTTAACCAAATATATTATTTAAACCATATTAAAAAAGGTGGATGTTTATAAATTTTTTATATGAAATAAAACACGTAATTAAAAATATTAACTTTCCCTATTGATAATAAATTTTTATCCCGATTTTTTTTCATAAATCCCAATCATGAAAATATTTAAATATTGATTTCTGAAATGATGTTTATTTTTTATTTTGTTTTCTAATTTTTGTAAAATTTACTATTATTATATTTTCACAAAATTCAATAATTGTTTGCCAAATATATTATTTTAGTAACATATAATGATTATTCAGAAACAATTTATATTCATTTTTATCAATGTTTTTTATTTATAGAAAACCATTACACATAATATATAAAAATTATTTATCATTATTAACATTACATTGTTAAATAGATAGTTTATAATGATATATTTTAAATTATAAAATCTATTACATATCTATACTTGTTAAAACTCAGTTTCATGTGTAATGGAATACAAACATGTTTTTTCATTTAAAAAATATAAAAGTAAATTTATTTTATTAGAAAAATATAATTCAAAAAAACTATTTCTATTTCATAAAGTCTCGAAAACACGTTGTTCAACTATCTAGTGGTGTGTGATAGTTGATGAGTTTATTATTAGAGATCCATCCTGAGATTAGAGAGTGTCATGTAAACTATAATTATATAGTATTATAAGTGACCTCTTCACATCAAAATTGATTTTATTTTTGTTAAAATACTATCCCTAGTAGTCTAGACTGAACATCTCACATTATTTCATTGGGATAAGATTCATGAAATATCATCCTAATGGAAAAAATAGAATAATAGTTTTCATAATATAGATAAACACATTATTCTCTTATTACATTTGAATAAATTACAATATAATTTTTTTTCGAGGATAACATTAATTATTCTAGAATATCTTTGAAAAAAATTATATTACACATCAAAGAATCATTCAGAATGGAAATAAAATATGTTTGACCTCAAATGAGTTGTAAGAGGTCAGTACAAGAAAACATTTAGTAAAAAATATATATTAATAAATATGACAAGTTAAATAACCAAATAGACATTCTATTTAATTAATAAATTTTCTTTCATAATTAGACAAGTCATAAATAAGATTACAAGGTACATAACTAACAACATATTACATTTTCTCAATAAATTTAGAAGGATATTCTTTTAGAGAAAATATAATTGGTAAAATCTCATTGATAATAAGATAAGGCCTAATAATTATGACATGGTAAATAACTGACACATATTCCATTAATACTATGTGTTTAGAATGAAATAATTCATGATATAATATCATAATGAAAATATAATCTAAAATAATAAAAGGAAAAATTAATAAGGAAAGTTAACCAACCGAATAGGCATGAAATTTATTTATTAAACTGAGAATGAAATGCATCAAGAGATAATATCACTATGAAAATATAATAGAACATTAAAACTCAATTAAAAAATAATAAAAATTCTTAATTAATTAATGTCATGTTCCTATGAACATGAAACCTCTACTAGAAAACTATACAAAAGAAAATTTTAAACATTCCATAGAATGAATTTTAATTTTATCTTATTAATATGGCTCATCAAACTATTTATAAATCCAGGGGTTATATAATTACATCCTCAACCCATCACTCAATATCCAATGAATTACCTAAAAATAAAATAATTTATTTTATCAATAAAAAATTTGAATTATCAGCAAATTCATGTATTGATTAATGAATAATTTTTTTTTCAATATTTACATAGGTAAAAGATCATACGTGATTGTATAATTCCATAAAAATAAATTATATATGATTTAATAAATAAAAACATCTATGATAAATAATATTAATATTTAGGGGGATCATAATGTATAATGGACACAAAAAGTGATTATTTTATAGGAAAATGAATAACGGATAAAATAAATCAAGAATGTCAATTGAAATAATTTCCTTACTAAAAAGAATGATAAACGACTCAACTAATGTTTATTTATGATATCAACACAACATTTACCTAGTGTATAATGATTATAGTAAGTTTTTTAAATTATTGATGATGTGAAATTCTATAAATATGACTGTGAAAACTTTATGGAGTAAAATAACCATTTTTTATTTAAAAATTATTTTAAAACTAAATGATAAAAAAAAGATTTAGTTATTTAATATATCCTTTAAATGATATAAGTTACTTTGTAAATTTTTTGTGGTGATTACAGAAATAAATTCAATAAATTCCTTACTAGATAAAATTATGATTTCTCTCACTTTTCCTGTTAAAATCCAAATTGAAATTTCATTTGAAAATACATTAAAATTATTCAAAAATAAATAAAAGTAAATAATGGGTAAAATTTTATTTATGAAATATTTTTTACGAATGTTAACACAATTGAATTTTTTTTTAGAAAATACGTTTTTAATGAAAACAGATTTATGAATGAAGGGTGAAATAAAAATGGATTTTTTTAAAATAATATTTCAAATATTTATATGTAACGATGAGAAGAAAAATGGTATTATTACATTATTATATCATGAATATAAACTAGAAGGGAAAATTAAAATTGTTTATTAGAAAATTATTAAACCTTTTCCTTGAACTAAAATTCATGAATAAATAATCTATATTAGAATCATTTTGTTAAATAAACCCTTATAAGGATCAAAACATTGATGTGATAAATACCCTTGAATGAAATAATGAATATTGAAATTTAACATACAATGAATTATAAATGAATCAATATTTTTAATTTTATAGGGCCAATATATAACACATATAAAAAAATTAGATGCATAACATCACATTATGTATCACTAAAGATAAATTGAGATGAAGTCCCTTAAAAATATCATTTCATTGATGTGGGGATTAATCAATGAATTTTTAATGTCAATA
Source organism: Viscum album (assembly GCA_963277665.1). Classification (NCBI taxonomy): domain Eukaryota; kingdom Viridiplantae; phylum Streptophyta; class Magnoliopsida; order Santalales; family Viscaceae; genus Viscum; species Viscum album. The sequence goes on from OY728132.1 coordinate 474,299,543, forward strand.
AAATCCAAATGAAATTAAAAAATATTTAAATAAAAAATAAAATATTCATTGGAAATTATCATGATATAATCAATGATGTTATTTTTTGACCCAATTAATAGAAATTGTGTCAAAATTACATTACCTAATGCTGCCTTATTGCTGAATTTTTATTAACCTTTCATATAGTGGTTTTAAACATTTCATACAATTATAATATAACCATAGAAATATTTATAAAATCATATATATTCCATTAATAACATCTTATCACCTAATATATAATAATCATTCATTAATGTAATTGTTATCAATATAAATTTCCTTTTGTCTAATTTATGTTTCAATTCTTGTAAATTTTATACATTGTTATCATTTCCATAATAATATTTATCATATAATTAACATATTTATATATGTATTTTTATTTTAATACCAATCACGATATATTTATTTGAAATAAGGTATGTTACTATCATTGAAATGGTCGGCCATATATATAAATTAATATCATTTCTATTTGTGAGTGATCATTATGGAAATGAGATATGAAATATTTTTTCTTTAAAAAGTGATAATAATAACAAAAATATTTTATTATTTATTTAAACACATTCACACATAGACATACAGATGTATTTATATATCATCCATGTTGTGTGGTGATTACAAAATATCCACATCACATTTTGAGGCAGTTGTCGACACGTACTAAAATGATATTATCATTTTTAAATGAATGAAAATGTAAAATTAAAATAATATAAATTATTATCCAAATGATTATTATGTTATAAATATAATAATATTTAATTTATATCACATATATTCATTAACATAATTATTATTATGTTCCATGTAATCTGTTTATGAAAAACAAATCCCATAGCTTCATGAGGAGACAATCCTCCGAACTCACAAACTATGTTATTGTATCCCTCTTAGAATGGGATGTAAAAAATAATGTATATGATATAATTAAAACATAGGTATAATTATTTTATAAATATATCATTTATTTATTATTTTTTAGCATTGTATACAATTATGAGAGATATTGTTGGATAATGTGTCACATCAGTTTGTAAGGTGGTTGTCTGCATTACACATGAGTGATGTTATTGTGTACCACTTAAGTGAAGTGGATAAAGATATAAGTTATTTTTATAACACAATAAAATATTAGTATATAGATATTATTGGCTTCATTATATAAGAATAAATTAATAATATTCGAATGGGTGGAAGAAGAAATAAATAAGAAATTCATAGTTTGTAATCTTATATATTCATATACTAACTCATTATGATTATAACTAAAGTATTTCAAGAATGGAATTATGAAAAACAATGTTTATAGGAATAATTTATGTTATTTTTAATGTTATATGGTTGGGTATTGGATTATCAAAATCATATGAATGAGTAAAGGGTATTGGAATGTTAGTGGCATTTTACAAGCGAGGTTAGCTGAAAGAACACATTTTTTCAAAAGAAAAAGGTTTACCAAAGTTTTTCACATTTAAAATAGGTAAAAAATGTAGTATTATCAATTAAATAAATTTAAATTGTCTATATATTTTGATTAAAAATATTTTTTATAAGATATAGGTCAATTGAACACAATTTATTTTAGTTTAAACCCTTGATAAACACATTTTCAGCTTAACTACAGAAAATAATATTTATTGTTTTAACTATTAAATTTTGGTAAAAAAAATATGATGAAAAAATTAGATAATATATATTATTGTGATTCCTAATATGGAATCTAGTTATCAAAATTCCCTTTACATAATTGGAAATTTGGAATTTAAATGTAATCCAATAGACAAAATGAGAAAGATTATTTTTAAATTTAATATGTTAAAAAATTTACAAGTTTTTTATATCAATAATCAGTATTAAAATGATTCCAATAAACTATAATAGTTTAATTTTAATATAGTTGAAATAATTTATCCTTTAAAACAATCTTAGATCATGTTTTATACTTTTGAACGCATCAAAATAGAAGATAATTTTTAATAAATAAAAGTAAATTTTAGTATTCCTGAAAAAAGGTATTATTCTATAAAATTATAAAATATTCATCAAAATATATATTTTTAAATATATATTTAAATAAATAATTTATAAAATTAATTATCAAATATCAGAAAAAATTAATTTTGAATTATGTGTACATTAAATGACTAATGAGTCTTTTAGAAAAGAAAAATTGATTTGTTTTTTAGAAAATTTTTCTCCATTATTTAAATGATTAATATTTTTATACTAAATAGAGAAACCTATTTATTACAATCCAGTTACCACTAATCATTCCTATAAAAAAATATTTTAGGTTATAATGTTATATTATAACAAATTTTGCTTCGATTTCATGTTGTATGTTTTGAAACTATAAAAGAGATTAAAATTAATGTATAACATTTTTCAATTTTTATTCCTAGTGATGAATGTCATATATTATTTAGAAAATGTTATTTTTTTTATATATCAAGGTGTTACACTCTCCCCACATTAAGTAAATGATTCCTCATAATATATACATGATCTTGATAATAAATGATTATTCATTTGGGAATACCCATGTTGAAAAAACCTACATCGAAAAATGTCAACTAATCTTACACATAACAAAGGGATAAAGATGAATTTTATGACCTTGTGGAATAACACATAACATGGTTTATAAGTTGGAAAAAATTAGTGGCATGTGAGTACATGCACATTGAAAAAAATATTAAATAATTTTAGAGAATTATAGAGACCATTAACAATAAAAATGTGAATGATTTATAGAAAATTAAGGCCTACAAAATAGTTAATTAATTATTATTTAAATACTATTATATTCATTTGATATGATTGAAATATGATAACTTTATTTCAATATCCTTTTCAAAAATTAGAAGAAATATATTACATCATAAGAATATTATGAAATACACTTAAATTCATATCTATTTTAAAAATATATTTCAATCCTCCTATTGTGATTCAATCAATTTTGAATACATATCATAATATATATAATGAATATCACAAAATTAATTTTTATTTATCAATCACTGAAATTCGAATTTCAATGATAGTATGATGCATTAGAGTAAAAAAATCCTTCTGTTTGTCTTCAAAATATTTTCCAAAAACAATATGGTTTTAAAAAAGTTATCCATTATAATATATGAATATATAATACTCATTAGTAACACCATAGGATTCTAATTACTATTTATTGATAAAATAATTTATTTAAATGTAATTTCAAGTTATCTATGACATCATATAGTATAGTAGATGGTAGGACACCGTTTTCAACCATCGGTTATGGGTTCAGTATCATAGCCTTCACCAGATATAAAAAAATATTTCCTTTTTTCCAAAAACTACTCATATAAATATAATAAGATTCAAAAATTTGATGATTAATATTTAAAACAACATTGGTGAATATATAATACTAAAATGATACTAGTTAATTTAATTATATGATCACAAAATTTAACAACATTTATCTTTAAATAACCCTTAATTTTCTTAAACCAATCGTTTTTATTAAAAAAAATTATTTCCAAAAATACAATTAATCATTTTTTATTCCCAACAAAATAATTTTTCAAATGTGAATTTAAAATTTTCAAATTATGATCCAGTTCAATCTATTAAACTCATAATTGGTTCCATAAAAATTTTGTTAATGAAGACATAAATTCTTCATAATTTTTTTTACAATCATTAAATGTTTCATTATCTTTTACACAAATATACCATTTGTAAAAATAAAAATTAAATTTAATTCATGAACCTAATATATAAATACTTCATCCATTTTATTTCAACATTGGTTATACGTGGTCTAGGGTTTATTGGATTGAAGAGGGAATTGAATTTGATAATATCCAATTTCACTATTTTTAATTCGACATAAAATAAATTGAACCATAGGATGAGATTTATTTCCTTCCATTTTACTATAACTTCCCCCAACCAATCATTTAGTTAAGCCCTTTATTTCCACACATAATGAATTTTACCATCCTGTTAAGGCATTTTTCTGGTGTTGTCATTCCAAATTTCTATCATAATAGAAATCATGATTTTATTTATATGGTCTCCACCTCTCTATATCTAATAAAACACCATCATTTTCTATATTGGTGATTCATAGAGTTTCTTAAGGTCAAATATGTTAATCATATTTTGGGATTAATAATTATTAATAATCACGATATCTTTAAATCTGATCATTATACAATTTGTTTTCTCATATTCACTATATTTTCCAACTTGATCAATGTTATCATTATTCCTACAAATTCAATCCATTTTCAAAAAACAAAGGGAATAGTTAGATTAGAAATAATCATAGTGGAAAAACCATATAATCATTTATAGGATGTGTATTACTTGACACATTACATACAATATACGAAACCTTGTGTTTAACCTTTATTTATAAATATTTATCATATATTCCAATAATTCATTATGAAATTAAATGGAAATGTTAACTATTCCTATAATAAATTCTATGAGTATCACACATAGTGCACAGTAAGGCCTATTATGATGAACATGATGATGATCGGGTGAATCCAAATGCTCCCTTTTTGGAGTTATTCCCCAACATCAATTACATAGCCACAACTATATGTAATATCTTGATAGAGATGTTTTCAAGGAAAAACACATAATACCTAACTAAAAAAACATTTAGATGGTATTTTTTTATATATACTTAATTTCAATCATAGGGTTTTGATCCGTAATATCGGATTTCATATATATTGTTCCAAAATATTCTACCAAATATCCTATAATACCCTGTATAGAGACCATTTTACCCAACTTAATAATGGTGCATTCTTACATTATTAAAGTGGTGTAAGATAAAAGGAATAAAATTACAAAATACCTAATGTTTTGGTTGTTTTTATAAGCTATAAAATCACATGATTCCCATATTACATCTAAAAAACCAGAGTTAAATTATTCTATCTAGCAATTCGTTACAAATAAATCATAGTACATGCTTTGGAATCTTGGGGAATATAAATAAAATATGGTTAAATTCGTAATAATAGTATGGGTTCAATAAAATTTATGATATAATGAATCAAAATAATAATAATAAGTATGTGGAATTAAATATCTAAATAAAAATTCCTTTAAGGAAGTGGCCTGGATATAAAATTTTTTAATGTCATAAAAAATGGGAATGTTAAATTAAAAAAATCATATTCAATTTGTTCAATAAATGAAATTTAAATGCATTATTATATAATGAAATTGTGAAAATATCAAGGATTATAATATACGAAATAATCAATATGATTAGATAAAAAAATTAAATTATATTCCATTTCGTTAATAAAATCATAATGAGATGAATCTAGTGAAAATATTATTGTGAAAATATCATGGATAATAAGATAAGGTGTAATCAATATGCACTGGTAAATAACCGAAAATAAATTTCTCTTAATAAATAAATTAATAAAAAAATAATCTAGAGACTATATTGTATTGATGAATAATAAATAAATAAATTCATATTAAAATGATATTTATTAATGGATTTTATGTTCTCAAGAACATGATACATTAAATCTAAAGACCAATCAAAAGAAATACTAAAATAATATGTAGAATCCCATATAATTTGATCTAATTATTTCACCTAATTAGATTTTAGCTGTATTTATGGGATATATCAATATGGGACCCTCCAATCACTCTTATTTCAAACCATTCTTCATTACTCTAATAATCAATTAAAATAATCAACAATGTGATTTGTCATCAAATATTTATATTGAGTATAGAATGTGGAATTAAATATATTTTACAAGGTAAAAAAATATATTTTAATGTATCAAACCATATCTAGAAACAATATATTGATTAAAAAATAAACATATTAATGATAAATAATGTGGATATTTAGGGAAATTTAATTTCCAATTATAACATGAATGAAAATATTTCAATGGAAATATAATTAATAAATAAATGAATCGGTATTATTAAAGTCAACACTTTACATAGAAAAAAATAATCAAATCAAATTACAATAAATAATTATTATTATTTCAATAAAACATATTCACATTAGATCATAATACAATAATTTTTTTCTCATGGATGCAAAATACCATAAAAATGTCATTATAGACATTCATGAGAAAAAATACCATTTTTTGATTAGATATATTTTTAAAACTATTTTTTCAAATAATACTGAAAAAAATTCATTCAAAATAACCATCAAAACATATAATATATTTTTATAACATTTAGTGGTCCAGATAGTATGAAATTCTAGACATTCATCATATGTAAAAACACATAGTCCATTATGTTTTTTTGTTAAAATCCAAATAAAGATTTGTGGAAAATATGAATATTACATTATAAAAATATTTTAAAAAAGTCTAAATGGGTATAATTTAAATTAATAATTAACTTTATATTAATTATAAAAAAATTAAAAACTTTTTTTGGAATATATTTTTGTCAGAAAACAAATATACGACCAAAGAGAGAAATCAAGTCAAATGATACTAAAATTATATCGTTCATTTTCGGTGCAAATGACAAATAAATTTTTTTTATTACATGATAATATCTTGAGTAAATAAGGGCTGAAAAAATTATATGTGTATAATATACAATGATCATATATTTTCTTGTAACTAAAATTCTCAAATAAACAATATCTATTAGAATGTGATTGTTAAATAAACCCTTAAAATCATAATTGTGAAGTGATAATTAATCAATGAATCAACTATGTGTATGAAAAAAAAATCTTCATAAAAATTGTAAATAAAACATATAATAATGAAATTTCATTTCACTTATAATAATAGATTACAAATTAATCTAAAGGGGTAATAATGCTTAATGAAATGATATTTATTTATGAAATTAATTAAAACATTGTATTAATTATGCCAAATACATATATATTATATAATTCAAATTTAATCATAAAATATCATGATTTTTTAGCTAATCATGAATTTAAATTTAAAAGGTTTTTATATACACCTTAGAAATGAAATTTGGTGGATAAAATTACAAAATTCTACAATGAAGAGATATTGAGATGATGTCACATACAAGGATCATATCATTGAGGTGGGGATTACTTAATGAGTTTATCATGTGTCAAAACATTAAATAAAAATAAAACAAGTAGAATAACACATAATATAATCAAATTTAATTACATATCTAATCTTCTAATTACAAAATTAATGAATAAGAATATTAACATACAGAATAGATATTGAGTAATGAAATCCCATGCCTATGAATTCCATTTGGTTTAACATTGTTATACTTATGATATTTTGGTTATGCTCCTATTCATAACATTTAATATAATATTATTATAATTTATAATATCATATATGATCATTATATAATATCTTATCTCCATTTGGTATTAATTGTTCATTATTTTCATTGTTTTAGGTGTTAGTTGTCTTGTTTTCCCATTTATGCTTTTTTGTGGAAGATCATGTTCGTGTAAAAAATTTATTGATTAATTTTCTACATATTAATAATAAAGAAAATATTATCAAATACACACATTAATTTTATATTTAACACCTATCATGGAATATTGTTTTGTGAAATGAGGTACAACATTAACATTGAGACATTAGGTCGTACATACATATTAGTAATTTTTCTATAATTAAATGACTAATATAAAAATATTTCAGTATTATTTTATGATTATATAAGTATAATAATATCATAAATATAATATATTTTTTATATAAATATATTTATCATCCATATTTTGTGGTGGTGAAAAGAGAATAATGTATTTAAATGAATGTGATAGTCCAAATGTGAATGAATGATGTTATCATCTTTATGTAACTGTAATTATAAAATAAAAAAAGATATATTATCATTTAGGAATAATAAATATATCATTAATATCATAATTATGTCACTTTTATGACATATATTAATTAAAATTTTACTTATTACCTTCCATGTAATGTTTTAGTGAGAAATAAATTACATCACATCAGGAATTTGTAGTCCACCATAAACAAGAGTGATGTTATTGTACCCTCTAAGGAATGAGTAATAAAAAATTTATTTATGATATAATTATTCTACATGTATAATTATATTATAGATATGATATATATATGTTATATATCTATTTTCATCCACAGCTATGGTAGATGTTGATGGAAATCATGTGACATCAGATTTTGATGTACTAGTAAGTCGTACACACAAGAGACATTATTGTGTACCATTTGATGGAAAAAATTATGATATAGGTAGTTACCAGTCCATAATAATGTAAAATTATTTTTTAGATACTATTTTAATACATTGTTATAAATTAATTTTATTTTAAGTTGTTGGATTATGAAATAATTTAAAAATTAATTGTAATGAATTTACCACTATATGGACAACCTTAGTATAATTAAAGGAAATGAATTCTAATTATATATTTCAAATAGAACCTAGTAATCATGTATGATGTCGTGTTTTTTGGTAAATTATTGGGTATGGGACATGATGAACCAATATGGATTAATGGGGTAAAGAAAAGTTGGGATTGGGTGAACTTTTATGTGTTAGATGAGTATCACACTATTTAATTTTTAATAGAAAATATTGTACCGACATTTTTCGCACAAGAAGGGTAAAAAATTAGTATTATTCAATAATATAAATTATATGATATAAAAATTACCATAAAATATATATTTTTATATTATTTTACTAAAATTTAAACATTAGATTTTTATTTTAATCCTTGATAAACCCACTATTACATTAACCGAGGTGAATAACTTTTACTATTTTCATTATTCATTTTGGTCCAAAATTATGTTCACAACATTAAATATTGTAAATTATTCTGATTAAAAATATCTATTTTTTGGAAAATAAATACACATAAGTGAAAAATATATAATAAAATTAATCCCACATACGTGACAAGAAAGCATGGTATCAATGAGAGAATTTACCAAAGAAAACAACATTTTTATTTGAAAATTAAATAGTAAAATTATTCCAAATACATATATTATTGAAATTTTAATATTATTAAACAAATTTTTCTATTAAAAATTCCTAATTAAATTTGGATGTATTAATGTTCATTAAAATAAATGACCATTCTAAACAAATACCAGTATTTTCACTCTTCATTGAAAACTATAATTTTTTAAGCTTTTCATATATTAATTCAATGAAATTATTTTCATGATGATGTAAAAAAATATGTTTATTTTTTAAAATAATTTTTTTAAATTGGTAAAAAATAATTTTAAATTATGTTTGAAAAACAAAACCTAACAATATTTTAGAATGAATTCGGTTTTTCAGAAAACATTCCATTATAAATAATATGTTTCATAGTTTATTTGTAATAAATAAATTACCCCAATTTTTATAATTTAGTTATTACAGTTCCTAAATTAAAATTTATTTCTTTGATTATAATAGTAAACTATATTATGGTTCATTTAAAATTGGGGGTATATGTTCTGTATTCTATAAATGTGATTCATTTTAAAAAAATATATTTGTTTGGTTATTAAATATCATTGTAGGATTTCATATAATCTATAAAAAATAATGTTCTTCATATAAAATCATATGTTATTTGAATATGTGGTATAATTCAAATAATTTTTTCTTGGTCTTATAGGAGAGAAATAAATATGAGGACTCACCATTAGGTTGCTTCATTGAATATGATGAGTTATTTTCCATAATAGATTTTGTGGGTGTTCTGATGTCATCCAAGATGTATTGATGTGGAAATATCATGCCACTATTTTAATAGTACATCCATTAAACACCATGATTAAGGGTTAAATTTGATGATATTATCGGTTGTTTTGTATGAAAATATAGATAACATGTTTTTTAATAGGGGTTTCAGTTTTTAGATTGAGATGGTGGAGCACTAATTACATACAAGAATTTTGTAGTCATTTCATGTTGCACAGTGAAATGGGAAAAATGTTTCTATGGATTTCATGATAGGTTTACCGAGGTCACCTATGGGAAGTGATGATTTATAGATGATCGTCAGTACAATGATAAAGTTCACTCACTTCATGTTCATTTGGGATACCCTTTCAATGGAAAATATTAGGTATCTCTATCTCTATGAAATTATATGCCTTCAGGGTGTCAATTATACAATTTTATTGGATTGGGAGGATCTATTTGGATAATGTTTTTTAAAGGATTATAGAAGGTACTAGATTCATAAGTAATTTTTAGTATTGTATGTCATCCATAGATTAATGGGTAGCCTGATCATATGATACATGAGTTATAAGATAATGTTAGTGAAATATTATTATATTTTTTAGATTATTGAATTAAACACATTCCCCACAATTAATTTTATTATAACAACAACATTTAGGTAACTATACAGATGGATCCTTATGAGGACCTAAATGGATGACCGTTGTCTTCACTCATGTTCTAGTTATAGTAATGTGAGATAGTTTTACAAGGATTTCGTCATGTCCAGTTGAACATATAGAAGGTAAATATTATCATCAAGCACAAACATATATATATATTATTCTATGAATAATTATTTTACAGATCACCTCCAATATCTTATATAATTTTACATGGGATATTCAATTTACATACGGGTCTCTCCCATATTTTGGAATATGTTAATTAAGAAGCATGATAGCTACCTCATACATTTATCAGACCCATTTAGGTATTGCACAGGGTCACACTATTAATTCATAGAATAGAAAATCATTAGTGAATCATGGATATGAAAAAAATCATCCATGATTTGTAATTATGATGTCATTATTCAGAGTTGTGTCGTATCCTTCAGACCAATGAGGATGGTATAGATACTGAAACTTCTTTGGATGAGTATCCAATTTTAAATAGTGTATCAAAACATGAAGGATATACCTGTAATATTATTTCATATCATTTGAGTTATGTTAAACAACAAAATTATACATAATGATAATATGGAGGTAGAGGCAGATGCATGTGTTCAGTGGATGGAGCAATTATCAGATGATGTTCGACCACCATTAGAGGTTAAACTTTAGGGTTTGTTTTTTAGTTGATGAGGTTTTATGATACTATATTTTCTTATGAGAGAAAGATCTATTATAATTAAATTTATTGATTCTATTATATATATGAATTTTTCAATTAGATTAAATAATATTTCATGAGATTCCATATCTTGTTCAAATCCTAAAGCTACTATTTTTTTTGTGACACAAAATTAGGTACATAGTTTGTGCATAATTATTAATAATTTTATGATTCAACCGTGAATACCATACATGCGGAGGAAAATTTGAAAGAACATGTGCTGGAGGATGCATTCCATGTAATGTGGTGCTGGTCAGTTATAGAATGTGTTCCAATGGTAGGAATATGTATCTTTTACCCATGTGAAAATAATGGATATTGGTGTATATTATAGATAGTGATGGTGCAGTTTTTGAACAGTGTTTATAGAACCATGCGTTTAAACATAATAGACCACAAAACGGATGAAATCCCCATCATACCCCACATTATTTTTTTTACATTATTCTCAATTTTTATTTTCGTATTGATATATAGTAGTGCCTTATAGTTTTATAGATCCTCTTTCTCCTCACATAGTATTTGAGCTATCTTCTTCATTCATTTCTGGAATCACTCATTGTTCATCATGTTTGAAATATCTTGATATTCTCTTTAATATTTTTTCTTCTATTGTAATTTTACCTCTCTATGTGGATTTGTATATTTATGGGATAAAAAAATCCCTATTTTAACTATATATTCAAATTTATATAACATTTTTTGGTCTTACTAGGACTAGAGAAAAAACAGATGATGATTCTACAATATCTTTAAGATAGTTTCTGTAATTATATTCCATAATTTTATTGTTTCTTATATATATTTTTACTATGATTATTTCCATGCATTATACCTATATATTTTAAAATTTTGATTTTCCAATATTATAATTATGGTCGTTGATCTATGTGCCTTATGAGGCCAATTATTTCCATTGGAATTTGATAATGTCAAAAAGATCCATTTCATGGGATTGTTGTTAAATTTGGTAAATAATAATATAATTATTTTTTAATCGAATCACATAATGATGTTTGCAAATTTACTCTTTAATTTTATATGTTTTATCTAACTGAATGAAATGAAAATTTGATTAAACAAATAAGGCCATGTGAGTCCACATTCCATAGACTATGTCATTTTTTGTTATATACTAATTACTTATTCTTATATAATATATAAGAATTAAATGAACAAGTTGAAATAAATGTGGTAATAAATGTCAAGGAAATATCACAAGGCATAACATTTACTATTCTATATATAGGTTGATACATTAGATTATACTTGATATTCCTTTGACATTCACATTAGAAATATTGAATTTAAATGAAATATATGTGGAATGGTATTATGCCGTAGGTGAAAGATGGATTACCATGTGAAATTCTTTATATCATAACACCTAGATAGTGGGATTATATTATGTCATGAGTGACAGTGGGGTTACCTATAATGAATTCCATGGGCAGGTTTAGAGGGACTCCCATTATATTATGTCACCAGAAACAACTGGATTCCGTACATTTAATTTCATGGATGGTATTAGTTGTAAATACAATTTTACCATACCAAGTATAATACAACGGTTCTCATGAGGAATTCCATGGATAGGCTCAAAGTGAGAAGGTTTTGCTGTATACCTATTGGAATTTATGAATATATTACACAAAGTGCCTTGGGTGAGATTAGGTTGAAGAATATTAAATTTAATTCAATTCATACAATGATGAAAAGCATATTTGGATCAATTAAAGGATTTTCATTCTTAATAGACTTGTTCAATTTATTATTAAAATCATAAATGTCAAAAGACTTACTCAACCATTATATGAAGATGGATAACATAGTTCACCATAAATATGATCCTAGGATCCCTATGAATATTTAAAAATTAAATCATAAATTTTAATAATTAAGATACATAATGTCTTAGGATCATGCATTTAACATTTGTTGGTTGATCCATGGGAAGACATTGTTATCATGGGAGTTGAGTATTTCTTAAACAAGATTTATTATTTACATGGAAAATAGTTTAGAGTATCATTATGTACTATATAGCATTTAAAAATATTATAGGTTGCCTATATAGTTTTAACCTCACCCTACATAGCCATTGATTTGTACCCTAGAATACATTATGGATATTTGAAGGGACATGGTAAATTGGTTTGTTATGGAAATGTATTTCTATAATATTAAGGAGTACGAGAGAATAAGATTGAAATTATTGTTTTTATTCTATTATAACCATACTTTGATAATTTTTTCATTTACTTCTAGAATTTAAAATATTTATACTACCATTTATCTCCTATATTCCCTATTATTAAGGAAATGTGTAGATGAAATAATTAAATTCACAATCATTATATGTATCTAATTATTTGTTATTAAATCTTATGAATTTTTTTTATCTGGTTGATTAGTTCCCATGCACTTGTTTATTATTATTTTCCCCATGTTTATTAACTTATTATTCCATTATTATCCACTCTTATCTTAAGTCTATAGTCTCCCAACAATATTGTCACCGATCGTCACAATTAGTCTATAGCCACCGGTGTTTGTGGAGGTATTCTTGATGTTTTAAGGCCAATAATATATGACACTTCTCTATGAACTAGACCTAAAACATCACATGGTGTATGTGTAACACCCCATGTAAATAAAGAGTATGAAATTTTCACATTTATCTATATTTGTGAATAAAATATTAATATGACTTTAAAGGGGACGCTATGCTCGATGGTGTACCCAACACGCAATAACGAGTTTCTTAGGAATCTTACGTTGCTTTATAATAATAAAATAATATTATTTTAAATAGTAGTTAACACCTAGGCATTGTAATGGCGGGAATGAAAAGAACTAACTACCAAATGATTATATATGTTTGTCAAATATTTTTACTTTTTACAATAAATGTTAGAGGATTAAAAATGTGAATGAATCCAATTTTAAGCGTAATCGTTCTAATATTCTTTAAAAGTTTGATTAACCACCTTTTGATGGAGAACCACTTTTAAATCCACTTTTTGACAATTTTATGTGTTCTATTTGACAAAATAAAATTATTATTTAGAATCAGGACATCAAAATTTACTTTGTGTAAATTTTTGGTTTTTTTCGAAAAAGTTCAATTTTTAATGAATAGTGAAAAAGTTGTATTTTAATTCAAAACCTATTTTTAATATAATTTATTTATATGATTAGATTATCTTTTTAATTGTTTTTAAAGTGAAATTATAATATATTTTTACCATTTAATCCAATAAAGGTTGTTGGAATTAAATTCACTTTGAAATCGGACTTAAACTAGTGTCAATCTTTTTATACATTTTGTTTCATAATAACACACTATTTGTTTTGACAGCGGAAATTAATTATTAAATTAATAAATGCAACTTATATGTTTTTAATTTTGTAAAATAGGAATCATTTTGGAATTCAGAATATCAAATATATCTTAGGGTGAATTTTTGGTAATTTTCTGAAAAACTTCAATTTTTTTATGAATAGTGAAACCACTAAGTGGTACTTATAAAAACTGATTTTCCGTTTAAATGAAAATTTTCCACCATTGTGTTTTTAATTTCAAAAATACGACATACATGGTTGTCATTAAGAAGTAAAATGTGGTTCAATGGGATTAAAATAATTTTTTGTTGAATTGTAACTTATTATGTTTTTAACGCGATTGGAGGTAATTAGTGTGGTTTAAGGTAAGAATAATGTTTTAATAAAATAAAATGACCTAGACACATGTCCTACCCTCTTTGGATGTGTCATGGCCGACCATGAAAATCCACGGGTCAACTTGGGGACCCTATGGAGCCACTTTGGTTGGAAAATGACATAAATACCTTTTTATTTAATGTTAAAGTAAAAATGACACACACATGAGATGTTTTACTAAATCAATTTTTCCATGGGGTTATTCAAGTCATATTTTTGACTCTAAATATTCATTAGAAAGATAAAAATATTTACTACATCATGATAGTTTTTTTATAATTTTTAAACATTAAATAAATTAAATTATTTATGACATCATGATGATGCAGTGATGACCTCATTATTTAATGATTTAAATAAAATGGAAAGATAATGTAATATATAAGCCCGAAACATGTCCAAAACCTATTGGATGGGTGGATTTTGAATCCTTATCACCTTATCCTCGAAACACAGCAATGTGGGACCATTAAAATCCGAATATCATTCTAAAATAAAGTAACATTTTTTTTACTTTCCAGAGTGCCCCTCCTCTCCTCTTATAAAATGCCCCCACCTCTACCTCCTTACCCACACTTCCAAAGCGTTTGGCTCGGCCAAAACATGGCCATTTTGTCTCTACACATCCCTCTATAACTCCTCGAAGCCCCACATTGGGCATAAGTCTTCCCAAGGAAGCCATTGAGCTCAATTCAAAGGGAGTTGCCCGATTTTAAGGTAATGTCTTCACTTGTGTCCTTTTGTTTTATTTTGCTTCTACAACCCCCTAAACTCTTTTTTTCATTTCTTTTGTAAAAACTCAGGTATCTTCAATATTCTACGATGTTTTTATAATAAATATTAGAGCAACACTTACACACACCTTCTTCTAATGGTTAAAGAATATACTGTTTCTGTGGATGGTGAATTTTTTCCTCACGAAACGATGATTTTTCATCATTTTTCTAACACCATCAAAGGTGTCCATTAAGATGACACTATATTTATATATGATATATAATATGTTTATGTTTTACTTAATCTTCTTTATTTTTCATTTATGGAATACATTTATGGTTTCCATTATTGGTAAACGCGATATGTTCATAAGGAAATGCGGACTACTACCCCTTCAAAGTGATTTGATTCCATAATACCATATGTGGTATGTATAATGGATATATTTAATGATATTGTATATGATACCATAATGGAATAAAAATAATATTATGTATCATTATTATTTAATTCCATTAAATATGAATCCGAAATTGAAGTAGCGTTCATGCGTACGTACGACTTACCGTCTACATGAATGGTACATTTCATTTCTTATCTCAAAATGTTATGTACTATTATAAGTACATATATATATAATGAATATATATGTAATATATTACATCTAAATTATGGATAAAATTATGTAATTATAACATATAAATATCTCTCATTTTGTTTTAATTCCATTAATATGACAAAAAAATGAAAGTAGCGTTCATGCGTACATACGAACTACCGTCTCCATGAACAGTGCTTTTAAATTTTTATGTCCAAATGCTATGGAATAGTATAAAATTAATAGATACTAGATATATATGATATTTAAAAAATAAATACTATTTTGGATATGATGTACCTATAACTACATGGAAAATTAATTTCCAACAAGTTCAATTTTTGACTCATGTACCAAACATCGACAAAAAATGTGTTATACAGACTTATATTATTAACCATTTATTATAACATTAAGATATGTGATATGAACTGAATAATAATAATTATAGGAGGTACTTATGCAATTGTAAATTGACAAAATATTTTTATTCAGAAATATAAAGAAACGAACAAGACAAGTCAGACTTGAGGTAAGGGATCAGACTCCTCTCTTTCTTTTAAAGTACACTCCTTTATGTCTTTACTTTTAAAGATCATCTTTCTTGTTATTGGGATATTATTTTATATTACTCTTACTATAATTTTTATGTTCATATTATGAGAGACCCTATTCTCTCTCATCAATCCATTTTGGATGTTTTGAGTGGCACCGTTAGGCTGCCGAATTTTCGTAAGAGATCCAACCTCTCTCTTTCTTTTTAAGTACTCTCCTTTATATCACTTATTTTTAACTCTTATTTGTTATGTTGGGGGATGTTATTTTGTATTACACTTTCTGTAAACTTTATGTTGATATTATGAGAGACCCTATTTCCTCTCATCAATCCATTTTGAACGTTTTAAGTGGTGTCGTTAGGCTGTCGAGTTTTTGTAAGGGATTTTTCATCTAATGTTTATTCCCGTGAGATTTATGCTACATTTTCTACAATTTCATTTGAGTGGTGTATGTACTGACCATTATTATAAAATTTGTGTATTATAATTTAATTTATGGGTATTCCCATCTTTATTGTATGACCCTCCTTCCATGGGGTGTACGTTTCAAAAGTTACCCAACACGGTAAGGGGACCTTTCACCCTCTTCTTTTTGAAAGACTTCTTTTGTTATGTCTTTTAATTCACATACTATTACGCTAGGATATGTTATTTTATATCCTTATTGATGTAAATTTTATGTCCATGTGATGAGATGCCATTTTTATCTCTCATCAACTCATTTTATGAATTTTGAAGTGATGCCGTTAGGCTGTCGAATTTTACCAGGGGAACTTTTTAACCCAATTTTGATTTCTTTGGGTTCAACATGTAGTTATTGAGTATTTCATCCTTTGAATATGTGTGAATGACCTTTAATTTATTGACACATAATATCAAATTATATTGGGTGTATTTATATTTGTCACACATAATTTTGAGATTGATTTATCCTTAATTTAGGGATACCTTCTTTATAAGGGATTTCATCACATTTGACATTTCTATTGAGACTTCATTGTTGTTATCCACCAATTCACTCTTATATGGTGTATATACTATACTTTGGAATATTATATCATGAATCCATTTATTTTCATGATATTATAAAGCTCTGACTAAATTTTATTCCTCAATTATTGTATTCAAGTGTCTCTAATTTTGGTAAAACCCCTTTAACCAAAATACCGCTTTACATGTTTTAATTATTTGTTCTTATTAATATACATGTTTTCAAAATGGTTTTAAGGAGTTTTTATATGTATATTAATGGTTTAAAATTTTATAAGCCTCAAGGTGGTATGGGACACTTTGATTCAAAAATCTCTTTATTAAATGTTTTAAATGGTATTGGAAATGGTTTCTTTTGAATGGATTCATTATTTCAATATACTAAAATGTTATATTGTGACTGAAATGTGGAAATGTTATGATTTCTTTATGCATGTGTTATGTGATACGTTTATGTTATGGTTCTTGTGAATTGTTATGAAAATAGGTGGTTTCGTGATAAACTAAGGGCAGGTGAGCCCGATATAGCTCTCCAATGCATTGGGTAACGCGAAGGAGTGAAACGTTAAGGTTTTTCCATAGAGATTTAGGGAATATACAGTGGTGGGTATTCCAAATGTAACCAATAGGGTTACTACATACGTAAGAATGTTATGAATGCCTCAAGTTACCTTTTATGTCTTATGATTTCAATGATTTATTCACGATTTGATGAGGTATGCTAAAGTGCCTATGTTTTATGGGTAAAGTATGATTTCATTCTTATGTATATATGAACTCATGTTTCCTTTCCATATTTTTTTATACCCCTTACTGAGCTTTTTATGCTAATCCCATGTTTTCTTTGAAATGTTTTTCAAAGGTCAAGGTAAAGGTACATGATATGATGATAGTTTCAAGGAAGTGTCATGAAATAATCCATATTTTATTTTAAATATGATTCCGTTGATGGGAAAAATGAATACTGTCTTTTATGTAACCACTTAGTTTGAATGTGGAATGTAATGAATGTTTCATGATCGAATTCTCTAAAACTCTAATCCTGAAAAGATCCTAAAGGTATAATCTTGTAATAACTCAAGATTAAGTAAGGTTTAAGGCTGGGGCCTTATAGTTGGTATCAGAGGTCAGTTTAGATAACTTTAGATGTTACAGTATTCTCTATGAATAAGTGACATTGCCATAATGGTTAGGATTTTAGAAATAGTCCTAGTTTTAGATAATGTGAATGAGTAAATATATATTAGTGTTTGTCTTCCTCATTAGTACGTGATGGTTTTGTTGATATACTCAGACTGACATTTCTATTTTTAGTGAGTGGATGGATCTAGCAGGCACCAAAGAGACAACAGGTTTGAAGGAAACTATGGTGGTTCTCTGATTAAGATACTAGATAAAATGGGGGATTCAATGAGGAAACTCGTGGTTGTTCTAAACCGACTATCAAGGAGTCATGATCAACCACTTGAGACTTTGTATGTTCTGTAATGCATCATGTACAAGATCACCAAACGATGTGGATGTTCGGGTAACAATTATAAAGGTAACCATTAGAGTTTATATGATCCTTACTTTTGAGGTAATTATGGGTTATTATATGATATACTGGAAAATGAAAGGCATGAGATTAACTTGAGGTTAATATATGTTATGATTATTTTCGAAGATTTTATGTCGTTTTGGGGAATGTTTTAAGAATTATATAGTTTTGTAAAAAGGACAACATGCAGACCGTTTGGAAACCCGTCGCGTCGGACAAAGCTGCGGGAATCGAACCCACAACCAAAGTGCGACTAGTATTTATCACCTACCACTGGACTACGTGAAGTCCCTGGTTAGTTTGACTGATTCTTTTTAGTTAGATTATTTTATGAATTAAGAGTAAGTTGATTTTGGGTTATCTATGAAAATTTACTAACCTATCATGGAGGATATGTGATTAGGTTAATTATTTTTCAATACGAGACTTAAGGAGCAACTGATGTTGATTACAGATAAATGTTACTATTTAACTTGGAAGACTAAGTGACTAAATACTTCAAGTATTTGGGTTTCAATATAAGTTTGGTTTACTTTAAAGAATTTTATGGACAAAATTTTTATCTATTGGTCCCCGTTGATCATTGGGTTTTGTTGGACAAATTTTGGATATTATGAATAGATTTTTTTTTAAAGGATTATCCTTTTTTGGTATTACTTGGTCATGAACTATCCTTTTTGGTTTTGGATTTGGTTAGAGTCTAATGAAATGGGAATTATATAGTTCTCTTTTGGTGATTAGGTGATTCTCTATAAATTGATTATAGTACTCTTAATGCGAACAAGTCTTCCTAAATACTCATATTTTTGGTGAAAATATGAGTTTGATTAAAGAATCTAGTAAAAGTTGAAAGTAAAAATGATAAGTGATTATGTTTCCTTAAGAATAAATTCCTCAATAAAAAGTAACTTAAAACAAAAATGTTTTCTATTAACTTTTCCTACTGGGGAATCGAATACCGTTTAACCCATCACAAGTTTGTGATTTACTTATGGTTAACATTCTCCTAGACATGTTTACTATCACTCTCCATTAGAACATGACCCTATGTTTTTTTCTTCCATGTCCATATTTTCATACTTGGAATCCTATTATGGGTTAACTCGGGTGACCTTTGTACTTATCTTTATTTATTTTAAAGTGATTGTTTTACTGACTCTTGTTCCGATGTGGGATTTTCAATGAAGTTTCCAAGCCCAATTTTAAAATTGCGAGGATGCAATTCCCAACAGGGGGGAAGGGTGTAACACCCCAGGTAAATAAAGAGTATCACATTTTCATATTTATACATATTTGTGAATGAAATATTAATATGACTTTAAAGGGGATGCTATGCTCGATGGCATACCCAACACACAACAATGAGTTTCTGAGGAATCTTATGTTGCATTCTAATAATAAAATAATATTCTTTTAAATAGTAGTTAACACCTAGCCATTGTAATGGAGGGAATGAACAGAACTAACTACCAAATGATTATATATGTTTGTCAAATATTTCTACTTTTTACAGTAAATGTTATAGGATTAAAAATGTGAATGAATCCAATTTTAAGCGTAAACATTCTTATATTCTTTAAAAGGTCGATTAACCGCCTTTTGATGGCTTACCTATTTTAAATCCACATTTTGAAAATTTTATGTGTTATATTTGACAAAATAAAATTCTTCCTTAGAATCGGGACATCAAAATTTACATTATGTAAATTTATGGTTTTTTTCTGAAAAAGTTCAATTTGTAATGAATAGTGAAAAAAGTAGTATTTAAATTCAAATCCTCTTTTTAATATAATTTATTTATATGATTATATTATATTTTTAATTGTTTTTAATGTGAAATTATAATATATTTTTACCTTTTAATACAATAGCGGTTGTTGGAAATAATTTCACTTTGAAATCTGACTTAAACTAGTGTCAATATTTTTATACATTTTGTTTCATAAAAACACACTATTTGTTTTGACAGCGGGAATTAATTATTAAATTAATTAATCTAACTTATATGTTTTGAATTTTGTAAAATAGACATCATTTTTGAATTCGGAATATCAAATATAGCTTAGGGTTAATTTTTGGTAATTTTCGGTAAAACTTAAATTTTTGATGAATAGTGAAACTACTAAGTGGTACTTATAAAAACTGATTTTCGGTTTAAATGTAATTTTTCCACCTTTGTGTTTTGAATTTCAAAAATCCTACATACATGGTTTTCATTAAGAAGTAAAATGTGGTTCAATGGGATTAAAATAAATTTTTGGTGAATAGTAACTTATTATGTTTTTAATCGCGATTAGAGGTAATTAGTGTAGTTTAAAGTAAGAATAATGTTTTAATAAAATTAAATGACCTAGAAACATGTCCTACCCTCATTATATGTGTCATTACCGACCACAAAAATCCATGGGTCAGCTTGGGTCCCCATGGAGCCACTTTGGTTGGAAAATGACATAAATACCTTTTTATTTAATGATATAGTAAAAATGACACACCCATGAGATGTTATACTAAATCAATTTTTCCATGGGGTTATACAAGTCAGATGTTTTACTATAAATATTAATTAGAAATCTAAAAATATTGGCTACATCATGAAATTTTTTTCTTTGTAATTTTTAGACATTAAATAAATTAAATTTTTTATGACATTATAATGATGCAGTGATGACCTCATTATTTAACGATTTAAATAAAATGGAAAGATAATGTAAAATCTAAGACTTACAAATGTCGAAAACCTATTGTATGGGTGGATTTATAACCCTTATAAACTTATCCTCGAAACACATCAATTTGGGACCATTAAAATCAGAAAATCATTCTAAAATAAAGTATCATTTCTTTACTTTCCTAGAGTTCCCCTCCTCCCCTCTTATAAAAGGCCCCCACATTTACCTCCTTACCCACACTTCCAAAGCCTTTGGCTCGGCCAAAACCTACCCATTTTGTCTCTCCACATCCCTCTATAACTCTTTGAAGCCTCACATTGGACAGAAGTCTTTCCAAGGAAGCCTTTGAGCTCAAACCAAAGGGAGTTACCCGATTTTAAGGTAATGTCTTCACTTGTGTCCTTTTGTTTTATTTTTCTTCTCCAACCCCATAAACACATTTTATCAATTTATTTTTTAACAAATCCAGTATATTCAACATGATATGATGTTGTTATAATAAGGATTCTAGATAAACTTACACACACCTTTGTCTAATGGTTAAAGAACATACTATTTCTGTGGATGGAGAATTTCTGCCTCATGAAACGATGATTGTTCAACATACTTCTAACACCTTCAAAGGTGGCCATTAAGATGACACTATATTTTTATATGATATATAATATGTTTATGTTTTACTTAAGCTTCTGTATTTTTCATTTATGGAATACCTTTATGGTTTAAATTATGGGTAATGTGATATCTTCATTTAAGGAAGTACGGACTACCACCCCCTCAAAGTGATTTGATTCGTTGATACCATATGTGGTATGTATAAAGGATATATTTAATGATATTTTATATGATACCATACTGGAATTAAAATAATATTATGTATAATTATGATTTAATTCCATTAAATATGAAATAGAAATGGAAGTAGCGTTCATGCATACATACGACTTACCGTCTCCATGAATGGTACATTTCATTTCTTATCTCAAAATGTTATGTACTATTATAAGTACATATATATAATGAATATATATGTAATATATTAAATCTAAATGATATATATCATTCTGGTATTATAACATATATATATCTATCATTTTGATTTAATTCCATTAATATGAAAAAAATGAAAGTAGCATTCAGGCATATGTACGACCTACCGTCTCCATGAACAGTGATTTTAAATTTTTATCTCCAAATGCTATGGAATATTATAAAATGAATATATATTGGGTATATATGATATTTAAAACATAAATACTATTCTGGATATTATGTACCTATATCTAAATGGAAACTTATTTTCCAACAAGTTTAATTTTTGACTCATGTACCAAACATCGACAAAAAATGTCTGATATAAACTCATATTATTAACCAATTATTATAAAATTAAAATATGTGATATGAACTGAATAATAATAATTATAGGATGTTCTTAAGCAATTTTAAATTGACCAATGTTTATTATTCAGGAATATAAAGAAATGAACAATACAAGTCAGACTTGAGGTAAGGGATTCGACTCCTCTCTTTCTTTAAAAGTACACTCTTTTATGTCATTCCTTTTAAAGAACATATTTCTTGTTATTGGGATATTCTTTTATATTAATATTATTTTTATTTTTATGTTCATATGATGAGAGACCATATTCTCTCTCATCAATCCATTTTGGATGTTTTGAGTGGCGCCGTTAGGCTGCCGAATTTTCGTAAGAGATCCAACCTCTCGCTTTCTTTTTAAGTACTCTCCTTTATGTCAAATCTTTTAATATCCAATTTTTTATGTTGGGGGATTTTATTTTGTATTACTCTTTCTGTAATATTTATGTTGATATGATGAGAGACCCTATTTCCCCTCATAAATCCATTGTGGAAGTTTTAAGTGGTGCCGTTAGGCTGCCAAGTTTTCGTAAGGGATTTTTCATCACACTTTTATTCCCGTAAGATTTATGCTACATTTGCCATAATTTCCTTTGAGTGGTGTATGTACTGCACATTATTATACACTTTTTGTAGTATAATTTCATTTGTGGTTATTCACATCTTCATTGTATGACCCTTCTTTAATGGGGTGTACGTTTCGAAAGTTACCCAACTCGGTAAGGGGACCTTTCACCCTCCTCTTTTTAAAAGACTTCTTTTGTTATGTCTTTTAATTCACATAATATTATGTTGGGATATGTTATTTTATATCCATATTGATGTAAATTTTATGTCCAAATAATGAGATTCACTTTTTATCTCTCATCAACTCATTTTCTGAATTTTGAAGTGATACCGTTAGGCTGTCGAATTTTACCAAGGGAACTTTTTAACCCAATTTCGATTTCTTTGGGTTAAACATGTAGTTATTGAATATGTCATCCTTTTAATATTTTTGAATGACCTTTTATTGCTTTAAAGTTAATATACAATTATATTGGGTGTATTTATATTTGTCACACATAATTTTGAGATTGATTTATCCTTAATTTAAGGATAGCTTCTTTATAAGTGATTTCATCACATTTGACATTTCTATTGAGACTTCAATGTTGTTATGCACCAATTCACTCTTATATTGTGTATATAATTTCCTTTGGAATATTATATCATGAATCCATTTATTATCATGATATTATAATGTTCTGAGAAAATTTTATTCCTCAATTATTGTATTCAAGTGTCTTTAATTTTGGTAAAACCCCTTTAACCAAAATATCACTTTAAATGTTTTAATTATTTGTTCTTATTAATATCCATGTTTTCAAAATGGTTTTAAGGATTTATTTATATGGATATTAATGGTTTAAAATTTTAAAATCTTCAAGGTGGTATGGGACAATTTTATTCAAAAATCACTTTATTAAATGTTTTAAATGGTTTAGGAAATGGTTTCTTTTGAATGGATTCATTTTTTCAATATACTAAAATGTTATATTGTGATTGAAATGTGGAAATGTTATGTTTACTTTATGTATGTTTTATTTGATACGTTTATGTTATGGTTCTTGGGAATTGTTATGAAAACGGGTGGTTCCGTGATAAACTAAGGGCGGGTGAGCCCGATATAGATCTCCAATGCATTGGGTAACGCGAAGGAGTGGAACGTTAAGGTTTCTCAGAAGAGATTTAGGGAATATACTGTGGTGGGTATTTCAAATGTAACCGAGAGGGTTACACCCAATGTAATAATGTTATTAATTCCTCAAGTTACCTTTCATGTCTTATGATTTCTATGATTTATTCATGATTTGATGAGGTATGTTAAAGTGCCTATGTTTTATGGGTAAAGTATGATTTCATTCTTATGTATATATGAACTCATGTTTCCTTTCCATTATTTTTTATAAACCTTACTGAGCTTTTTATTCTTATCCCAAGGTTTTTTTGAAATGTTTTTCACAGGTCAATGGAAAGGTACATGATATGATGATAGGGTCATGGAAGTGTCAAGAAAGAATCCATGTTTTATTTTAAATATGTTTACATTGATGGGAAAATGAATACTATATTTTTGTAACCACTTTGGTTAAATGTGGAATGTAATGAATGTTTCATGATCTAATTCTCTAAAACTCTGAACCTAAAAAGATCCTCAAAGTGTAATCTTGTAATAACTCAAGATTAAGTATGGTTTTAAGGCTGGGGCCTTATATTATGGGTAATATTTTATGACATGATTAATTATATTATTATAATTATTATTATTATTATTTATAATAATATTATAGAAAATTATTTTTCATTGTCTAATTGTATCACACTCTTGTAATTTTACCCATGTATACACCATGTTACTGTCACTATTGTTAGTGGATAGTATTTGGGATAAATCTTAATGATTTTATTGAATAGATGATTTCCCTTTATTTTTTTCATTCCTCTATGTACAATAATGGGTAAGATATAAAAATAATATGTTTAACGGATATTATTTACATGATGACCATAGAATGGAAATTTATGTGGATTTGTAATAGTTGAGGGATTGGTATAGAATTTTGATACCTAAAGAATCTTTTATTGTTAATATATATATGTTATTTAATGTATATATATTTTATGTATTGTAAATATTATTTAATTATTTTAAAATTTTATATATGTAGGATTATATAATATATTTATATATATATAATTCATAAATTCATGTTATTAAAACTTATTTAAACACATATTTCATTTTATTTAAAATGGTATTAGATTGGGTACTTCTAAATTAAAAATGGATCATGTTAAAATTTTCTTCATTAAAATGTATGTATCCATATATAGATAAATTAATGGAGTCATTACATGTTGATATTTATTTAGCCTTGATGATTATTTGAGACTCTAATAATCAAGGAATGCATCTTATTTGTTTTTGATGGTTTATATTACAGTCAAAATTATAATAAGAGTTATAAATAATTGTATTACTGTTAATAATTTTATTTTTTAATTATGGGGACAAGAAATCATAATAAGGGTTATAGAATATGTAAATACCTAGAAAATTTTTTTGGGGTGTCACCCTGTGTTATCATTGTGTTATAGGTGACATGTATCTTTATTCCATGTCTCAATAAGGTATTGATATTTATATTTCATTCATGAAATTCCTGATTTTAATTTCCTTAAATAATATCAACTAGAATTTTTGAAATATAGAAGACTAAATAAATTCATATATTATAAAATAAGGAATCGAGTATTTTTTTGATTTATTATAGGGTTACGTGGATTATATTTTATGAATAAATAATGTTTAAAATAAATAAAACTGATAAATATAAAAAATATATTTCATTAAAATTGAAATATAACTAATCATTTTATTGGATCTAAAAACAAGTACATTAATTATCGATATTAAAATAATTTATTTATACTTAAACAATCTATTATTGATAGTCTAATTAACAATGATGTAATGTCTGCATGTAATTGTAACATCCCAGGTAAATAAAGAGTATGAAATCTTCATATTTATTAATATTTGTGAATAAAATTTCAATATTACTTTAAAGGGGATGTAGTGTTTAATTGATTACCCAATACACAACAATGAGTTTCTTTGAAATCTGACATTGCACACTAATAATATAATAATAGTATTTTAAATGATTGTTAATTCCCAGTTGTTTCACCGGCAGGAATGAACGAAACTGACTACAAAATGATTATATATGATTGTTAAATATATTTACATTTATCCAATAAAATTTAGAGGCATAAAATAAGAAAATAATTCGATTTTAAGCTTAAATATTCTAATGTTCTTTATAAGGTTGATTAACTGCCTTTTGATGGAATTTTTTTTTTAAACTACTTTTTGAAAATTTTATATGTTATATTTGACAATATAAAATCCTTCTTTGGAATCAAGACATCAAAATTTACTTTGTGTAAATTTTTGTTATTTTTCCGATAAAGTTCATTGTTTAATGAATAGTGATAATGTTGTATTTTAGTTCAAAACCACCATTTAATTTAATTTATTTATGTGGTCAGATTATCTTCTTAATTTTGATTAAAGTGAAGTTAAAATATATTTTTACCAATTAATCCAATGGTTGTCATTGGAATTAATTTCACATTGAAATTGGACATAAACCAGTGTCAATATTTTGATAGATATTGTTTCATAAAAACACGCTATTTGTTTTGACAACAAGAATTAATTATAAATTTAATTATTGAAACTTCTATGATATGAATTTTTTAAAATGGAAATAATTTTTGAATTTGGAAGATAAAATTTACTTTGGATATGTTTGTTGTATTTTTTTGACAAATGTTCTTTTTTAATGAATAATGACAAATACTGCATTTTACATCAAAACTACTTTTTCATCTAATTTAGTTATATAGTTAGATGGTACATTTAATTGGATTTCAAGTCTAATTTAATTATTTTTTTATCACTTAATAAAATTTCATTCATTGGAATTAATTTCACATATCAATTGGATTTAAAAACTAGTCAATATTTTTATAAATTTTACTTCTTAAAAACCCGTCTTTGGTTATGAAAACAAGAATTATTTTTAAATTAATTACTGAAATTTCTTTGTTTGGAATTTGGTAAAATGGATTTCATTTTTGAAATCAAAAGGTACAAATTATGTAACTAAAACTCTTTTTTTATCATTATGAATGGTAACGAAAACAATTATCATTAATTATCGTGATTAATTAGTAATAGGGTAGTTAAGGGTAATAAAATAATATCATTATAAAATAAAATTACACCTAAATGTGTCCAAATCTTCTTTTTCTAGTCATTTCCTACCATGGAATGCTTTATAACAAAAACGGGGGCCCATGGAGTCACATGGTTGTGATAGTGATATTAAACATTATTTTTAAAAAAGAAGAGAAATATAACAAAGGTTTGTATATTCTAAGGAAAACAATTTTTATTTTTTTACATAAATTACATCTTAGACTATAAATAGTAATTATAAAGATAAAAATATTTCCTACATAATCGTATTTTTTTTATATATTTATACATTAAATAATTAAATTTATTTATGACACCATGATGATTGAGTGATTACCTCATTAATGAATGATTTAAATAAAATGAAAAGATAAGGTAAAATATAAAAGTTACATAAGTATAGCACCTATTTTATGTGTTTATTTCGAAACCATATAACCTTATACTCAAAATATATCATTGTGGGACCCTTAAAATCCGAAAATCATTATATAATAAAGTAACATTTCAGGACTTTCCAAAAGTGACCCACCTCCCTCTTATAAAAGGCCCCCAAATCTACCCCCTTACCCACACCTCTCAAGACCTTGTATGGTAAAACCTATTCTCATATTTTCACTCCACATCCCTCTCTCACTCGTATATGCAACACTTGGGGAAAAAGTCATTCCAAGGAAGCATTTGGATCAAATAAAAAATAGTTGCCTGATTTAGAGGAAATTTCTTATCATGAGTTTCTTCCTTTTATTTTCCTTCTTCACTCACCAATATCTTCATATTATTTGATTAAATAACAAAAGAAGTAATCTAAATATACTAGGATGTTTTAATGATATTTATTTTATTTACACTTACACACAACTCCACCTAATGGTTAAAGAACATACTTTTTCTGTGGGTGGCGAATTACTACCTCACGAAATGATGATTGTTCAATCTTCTTTTAACAACATTCATGGTGGCCATTATGATGAAATTATATTTATATTTGATATATATTATATTTATTTCCTCTATATGATTCTTTATTTTATATTTAAAACAAACTTTTATGCTTTTCAAGTTGTCCAAATGAGATAATGTCATATGAAGAAGTGTGGACTACTGCCCCCTCAAGTGATGTGACTCATTCATGACAAACATGGAATTTATAAATAATGTAATTAGTGAACTAATTTTACCTATATAACATATATATTATACTGTAATTATATTATATCTATGTCTAATTTTGTTTCAATGTCAATTAATATGACAACAAAATGAAAGTAGAGTTCATGCGTACGTACGACTTACCGTCTTCATGGACGGTACATTTCATTTAATATATCCAAAAATTCTGTAATATTATTAAATTCATATGTACTAGATATATATGATATTTGAATCATTAAAATCATTCCATAGATGATGTTATTATAACTACATGGACAATTCTCTTCAAACAAGTTAATTTTTGACTCATGTACCAAACATCGACAAAACCTGTGATATGAACTAAGATAATTAACATATTATTATAAAATGATAATATGTTATATTAATTTAATAAGAAAATATATTGGATTTCCATAATAAATTATAAATTTACCATGGTTTATTATTTAGGAATATAATGAAACTTACAAGACAAGTCGAACTAGAGGTAAGGGGATTTCTTATCAAACTTTTAATTCCGTGAGATTTCCATTGTTCTCCAATTATTTACTGCATGTGGTGTATTTTGTAATTAAATTTGATATATATTATCATGATTTTACTGATATTCATGTTATTATGTGATTAATTTGTGTCTTATTATCTTTTAGTCATACAACTCGATTTATTACAATGAGGTAAGGGGTTTTTATCTCACTATGTATTCCCGTGAGATTAATGATATATTTGTCACTATCTTTGTTGAGTGGTGTATGTACATCCCATTATTCTACTCTTGGTGTAATATACTCTCTTTTATGGGTATTTACATCAATTTTGTATAGTCCTTCTTTCATGGGGTGTACTTTTCGAAAGTAACCCAAATCTGTAAGGGAACCTTTCACCCTCCCCTATTTAAAAAGACTTCTTTTTGATAGTTCATTTAATTTACATATTATTATGTTGGGATATGTTCTTATATATCCTTATTTTTGTAAATTTTAGGTCCAAGTGATGATATAACCTTTTCATCTCTAATCAACTCATTTTATGAATTTTAATGTGACGCCATTAGGATGTCAAATTTCTATAAGTGAACTTCTTAACCCAATTTCAATTCTTTGGGTTAAACATCTACATATTGATTATGTCGTGCAATGAATATGAGTGGATGACCTCTGATTTTTTAACACATAATATCCACTTATATTTGGTGTATTTATACCTTTCACACATAATTATGTAATTGATTTATTCGTAATCTAAGGATACCATCTTTGTACGGGACTTCATCTCAATCTCTTTTCATTGAGGAATCTTTTGATTTTGACATGAAATTATTTTATATGGTTTATAAAACCATTTTGACTTATAATTTCATTCAAAGGGAATCATTTTACATGCAGCGTTTTACCTAATGACAAAATGAATTTTTTTGTCTTACGTATGCGACGACAACGACTTCTCCACCACCGTGACCATTATTTGTGTTTAAACAACCTATACAAGCCATGTATTTTTTAAATGAAAAATAAATACCATGTCTTAATTTTATTTTCTTTTGGTATTGAAAATGGTTATGATAATATTTTTATTATATCAATTTGTTGTATTGATATATTTTAATTGAAATGTGGAAATTTTATGTTTCCTTTATGCATGTTTTATGTCATAAACATATGTTATGGTTCTTTGAAATTGTTTATGAAGTTGGGTTGTTCTGTGATAAACTAAGGGCATGTGAGCTCGATATAGCTCTCAAATGCATTGGGTAACTCGAAGGAGTTAAACGCTAAGGATTCTCTGAAGATAATTAGGGAATATACTGTGATGGGTATTCCAAACGTAACCATGAGGGTCAATACCTACATAAGAATTTTATGAATTCCTAAAGTTTCCTTTACGTATAAAGATTTCTATAAATAATTCACAAATCTTATGATTTCATGAGGTGTGTTAATGTTCCTATGTTTTATGAGTAAATTAGGATTTTATTGATTCTTATGTATACAGGGACTAATGTTATATTTTCATACTTTTACATCCCTTACTGATGTAATGCCCCAAACCTTGTTACTCAGAGTTGGTGTCATATTACATAACATTTTCATGATCACAAAAGATCAAGTCTTGAAAGACCGATTAGTTTAGTAACCTTGAATAACTAGATACATTAATAAGTTTTACATTCCATCATGAAATAAAAATAATGACAACATATTTCCCACTTTTGAACACACATATCCCTTAGAATATCCCTATAGGTCAATCATTATACACTTATTCACATCCTGGGAAAGATAAAACATAGAATAGGGTGAGCTCAGATGCTCAGTAAGGATAAAAATATAGCGGAAACTTTATTAAACATACATAAACATATAAGGCCATTGTATAACTAAAACAAAATCTATTTAAACATGAACATTAGAATAACATGGCAAAAATGAAATGAAATAATGCCACTTACTTATTCACATGGATATTCTTGTAGGCGAATACTCACATGCAATATCAATATCCACTTTCACAACGATGTAATGCATAATCCCAAACTATCATAACTAAATAGTCAAGGCCTTGTTCCAAGACTACAAATAAGATTTTGTCAAGGCCTTATTCCAAGACACTAGTTCGTTTAATGAGACAAACCGATGCATCGAGGAGCTATAGCAGGCTCTACTAATCACTTACTAGGTCTAATGAATTCCTTATATGAAAATGATTTATCATATCATAATCAATTCCCATGAACCATAACTTAACCTTATCACATACAACATGCATAAACGAAACATAATATTTCCACATTTCAGTCACAAGTTATCAATAAAACTCATTGATATAATCAAAAAATTATCAAAACCATTTTCAATACGAAAATAAAAGAATATTAATACAAGGTATTTATTGTTCATTTAAAAAAAGTTATGGCTTGTAAAAGAAGTCGAATCTCAAATAATGGTCCCTGTGGCGGAGAAGTCATTGTCACCGCATATGTAAGACAAAACATTCCTTTTGCATTTTAGTAAAAAAATAATTGTATAAAAAGATTAATTTTTAATAAAATTATAAGTCAAAGGGTTTTATACACCGTATAAAAGAATGTTGTGTATAAAACAAAATATGCCTCAATGAAAAATGATTGAGACGAAGTCCTTTACGTAGTGTCTAACATGACTTGAACATTTTTAAATCTCCTGAATAATAATATAGAGTTAATATCTAATTTCATAAGAATCTATTTCAAGTCAATTATTCCTTTTATATCACATATTACCATGTTATGAACATTATTTAGTAATTTAAGTTAATAACGGTCATTTTGTCGATCATTGGTACTTGAGTCAACAATAAACAACTTATAATTACAAGTTGTTCATGTGGTAAAATATCCATTATCTGCAGAATTTTATTGAGGATGTAGATATCATATATATAATATATATACAATATATACATGCGTTTATTATATTACATAACATTTAGAGATAAGAAATGAAATGCACCATTCATGGAGACAGTAAGTCGGAAGTACGCATGAACGCTACTTCCATTTCTATTTCATATTTATTGGAATGAAATCATAATTAATAAAGGTATATTAAAATTATAGTTTAATATCATATATAATATCATTAACTCAATCTTTTATACATCCCACATATGGCATTAATGATTCAAATCACTTTGAGGGGGAGGTAGTCCACACTTCCTAAAATGAAATTATCACATTTACCCATAATGGAAATCATAAAGGTATGCCATAAATGAAAAATACAAAAATATTTGGAAAACCTAAACATAATATATATAATATAAAAATATAGTGACATCTTAATGGAAACTATGAGAGGTGTTAAAAGAATATTTATGAGTTATCATTTTATGAGGTAGTAATTCTCCATCCATAGAAACAATATATTTTTTAACCATTAGATGGAGGTGTGAAAGTGTAGTTTGAATCATCCTAATAATAACATACAAGAATATTGATGATACTATTTTTTTTAGAAAATAAAATAATAAAAAGATTTTAGGGGGTTGGAGATGCAAAATAATGCCAAATAACATAAGAGAAGAAATTACCTTTAAATCGAGTGACTCCCCTTGGTTTGAACCAAAAGGGTTTTTTGAAAAACTTTCTGCCTAAGGTAAGGCTTCTAAAATAAAGGGAGGAACGTTGAGAGGGTTTTTGGGCAGAGGTTGGACGAGAAAAAGGGCTTTGAAGGTGTTAATAAGGTGGTAGAGTTGGGGCCTTTTATAAGGGGAGAGGAGGGGCCCTTTTGGAAATATTGAAATATTACTTTATTATGAAAATATTTTTAGATTTTAAAGGTCCAAAATAATACATTTCGAGCATAAGGTGATAGGGATTAGATATACACCAATCCAATAGGCTTAATACAAGTTTATGTATTATATTTTACATTATCATTTCATTTTATTTACATCGTTCATTAATGCGGTGATCACTGCATCATCATGTTGTTATACAAAAATTTATTTATTTATTATGTAAAAATCATAAAAAATACCATGATGTAGGGAATATTTTTATATTTCCAATGAATATTTATAGTCTAAGAGATATTTTAGGTAGACATAATTAAAATTTTTTTACTTGGGTTTTACATAGTTTAGTTATATTTTCATTTTTTTAAAAATAAAATGATAAAATTTCACTATCACACAAAATTAATTACATAGGGTCCCTAAGTTGTAATAAGGAATCCCATGGTCACACATAACACAACCAATAGAATAATAAAACATGTTTGGGTCATTTTATATTATTATGAAATAATTTCATTACCCTTAACTACCCAATTACTAATTAATCTTGATAATTAAAGATAATTGTCGTCGTTACTATTCATAATGTCCAAAAAAAGAGTCTTAATTACATAATTTGGACATCATGATTCCAAATATGGAATCAATTTTACTAAATTCTAAATACATAAATTGATGTAATTAATTTAAAAATTATTCCCACTATAAAAACAAATAGCGTGTTTTTTAGAAACAATATCTATCAAAAGATTGACAATTGTGTTTGTCCAAATTCAATGTGAAATTAATTTTAATGACCACAATTGGAATAAATGGTAAATACATATTCTATGTATTCTTTAAAACCAATAAATAGTATAATTTATCAATATAAATTTTATTGATTAAAAAAGTTGTATTTATGTATTTTTTTACTATTCATCGAAAATTGGAAGTTCTCATAAATATACCAAAATATTCAATATAGGCTAATTTTGATATTCCGAATCCAAAAATGATGTCATTTTTGAAATATTTAATTTATATAATTTCAAAAAGTGGGTATTACTATTCATAACGGCTACTTTGATTGGTCGCGGTGTGTTAGAATCTCAAACTTATGTACAATTCAAGCTATTGCATTGTTGAAAGAGAAGCGTACCATGGAAGAATGGTGTGTTACATTTTCCACCACATTCAATAAATTGAATCCTAGAAATTTGAAATTGTTCTTCGAAAATAAATGGTTGAAAATATAAAATACCTTTGTGGAAAACCCACATCGGAAATAAGGTTAATAAAATTTATCCTTAATAAGAGGGAAGGGGAAATGAAAAAGTCACCACCAAATTATTATCTTGATTAAGAGATAATTGGTAGAAATTAGAGACATGTAATTGGAGGAAAAAAGTAAATTCTTCTAGGGAGTGATTGAGGTCATCAATAACAAACAAGTGTAAAATTGAGGGCCTCAAAGCATTCAATATATGGTGATTAAAAATATCATCAGTTCAACAAAACATAAGGTATTAGGATAACAAATTTTTTGTTTCAATATCTCTTTCTTAAAGTTTAAGAATTAATTTATTCATATAATAATATAGAGGTATATATATACATGACAATTATAGTTTCAACCTTTAACTAATTTCTACCACAAACTCATCTTTCACACAAAAAGATAAAAGAACTCAAAAATATTATATTTATACTAACCGTACAGGGTTACAAATATTAACACATACCATTTAGATTAGGAGAACTATTTTTTAATAACTAGGGACTTCCTGTAGGCTAGTGGTAGGTAATAAAGGCTTGTCTCACTATAGTTGTTGGTTCGATTCCTACATATTTCGCTGGCGTGACGGGTTATCCCCTGACCTGCGGGCTGTCCTTTTCCTAAAACTATAGTATTATAATATTTCAAAAATAATCTTCAGAAATGTTTTAACCGTAAAAAATACTATCCAAAGTTAAACTTAATCCATTCTATCCTTTATAGTTATCCAA
The DNA here is from genome assembly GCA_963277665.1 of Viscum album. Lineage (NCBI taxonomy): Eukaryota > Viridiplantae > Streptophyta > Magnoliopsida > Santalales > Viscaceae > Viscum > Viscum album. The sequence goes on from OY728132.1 coordinate 474,335,100, forward strand.
AATACCAGTATCCTGACTTTCTCAAAAATGTCTTGAAATTCCAAAATCAATTGTAACATCAAATTCCCCAAATAAAGTAAAGTTTCTCTTATTTTCAAATACTAAAAATATGATTACCTTCATCATATTAAAAACTTTTTTAAAACAACAAGTACTGAAGTACAATCCTTATATATAACAAATTATTCTTATAACCATAATATAGTTATTGAGTCCAAAAACACCAATACAATAATTATTCAACTTCATCTGTAGTGATAGTATAATATTTTACTTTCTCCCTTGGCCTTTTCTAAGGTATGATTCCTTGGTGCTTTGGGAATTAATTTTCATAATTTCCCATTTATCTATAATTTTAGCATTCAACATTGAAAGCGTCTTTCTTTCCCTTGCAATCATGAGTCTAGTGACCTTTTTCTCCACATTTGTAACAAACTCTCATTCCTTTTATGCTATTACAGGGGCGTTTCTTACCCAAATTATCACATAATGGAAAATCCTTATTTCCCCTTTTCACATTATTTGTCTCTTGCTCCAGATTTCTCTTCTACTCTTTATTTACATTGTTGTCATAAGTCTTAGATAATTCCCTTTCTATCTTGATAGCACATGAGAGAATATCTTCGTTCGATGAGAAGGATTGTTAGACCAATGCTCAATGGAGAAATGTTGTTAACCCATCAAAAAAATGATCCATCTTACTTCATGGGTTACTTATATATTATGTAGCAGACCTCACTAACCTTGTAAAGTTATCCTCATACATTGAGACATTCTCATCCTCCATTTATCTCAAACTCAGAAATTGACTTTCCATATCTGCTCGATGGCCACGAGGATTGTATTTTTCTAAGAAAATGTATTTGAACTCCCTCCATTCCATATTTTATACTTCATCATCATCCTTTTTGTTTTGAATCAATGACCACCATTGATCAGTATTTCCAGTGAGGCGGTAAACTACCATGATAAACTTTTCCCTTTCACTACTCCCCAAGGCATGGAATATTTCCACTAAGGAATTTATCCATTACTCAACTACTAAGGTATTTGTCCTCCAATATAATTTTGGTGGTTTTTGCCTCATGATGCGATCTAAAATTGTTCCTCCATGTTTCGGATCAGGGTGCTCCATACGAGTAAGGTTATTATTCATAACCTGAGTGAGTTGTCCCAGTATGGTGACAAGCTGATCAGCATGAGTTGTATCACTCACTCCAATATAATTATCTTCACCAGGAGGGAAATACCTACATGTAGTGTGTGCACTGATATGATTTCCATTCCTTACACTGGGTGCCATTTCTAAAAAATGTCCTAAACTGTATTATTTAATGAATCAAAATACATAATTTCAAACTTTTAACATACTTAACATAAATTAAATAGTTTTACTGATATAATCCATAATCAAAAAATGTTTTCTTTAAGAAAGTATATAATCAAAAATTCTTAATAATGTATTGTAATGAAATCATGAATTATCCTAAGAATATCCCCCGGGAATGTCGTAACCAAGAATCCAACAAGGCCTGTTGTTGTTCACCAGTTCCCATTCGAGTCTAGCTCAAAGCGGTGTTTTCAGGTATTACCCAAAGATACATTTGTTCCGAAGCCGCCTTAACCTGCTCATTTCAATACATAGATGTATTTTTTAGAAAATACAAAAAATATATACATTACTAACATTCTAGGATCATATTATATATAAATCCTCAAAGTCTATCTTAGGGCTATGTGCTCTAATCAGAGTTTATCTAAATCTAGTTTCCAAGGTTAGTACTAAAGTTCCTCTGATAAAAACTGTAATTCCCCAACACTAGTTACCCAGAGCTGGTGCATTATTACATAACATTGGCATGATCACAAAATATCATGTCTCGAAATACTGATTAGTTTAGTTTCCTTGAAACACTAGATACTTTCATACGTTTTACATAACATCATTATATAAAAACAACGACAACATCTTTCACTCTTTTGAACACACATATCCCTTAGACTATCCCTCCAGGTCAATAATAATACACATCTTCATATCTTGGGATTGATAAAACATATAAAGGGGTGAGATCATATTCTAAGTAAGGTTAACAACATAGGAAACATTCGTAAACAAGAAAAAACATTTGTGGAAATTGTATAACAAAAACACAGTACTTCTAAACTTGATCTTCAGAATGACAAGGAAAAAATGAAATAAAATAATTCCATTTACTTATTCAAATAAATATTCTACTATTCAATTATTCACGTGCAATATCAATATCCACTTTCATAATGATGGAATGCATAATTCCAGACTATCAAAACCAAATTGTCAAGACCCTGTGCAAAGACTACAATTAATACTTTGTCAAGGCCTTGTGCCTAGAAACTAGTCTATCTTATGATACCTACTGATGCATCAAAGAGATATATTGGGCTCCACCCATAAATTACTAAGTCCAATGCATTACTTATATGAAAAGGTTTAGACATATCATAAACAATGCCCACAAACCATAACATAATCGTATCACATAAAACATGCATAATGGAAACATAAAATTTCCACATTTCAATCACAAGATATCAATACAACACATTCATATAATCAAAACATTATCAAAACCATTTTCAATACCAAAATAAAAGAAATTTAAAACATGGTATTTATTTTTAATTTAAAAAAAGTTATGGCTTGTAGAGGAATCCAAAACTCAAATAATTGTCACGACAGTGGGGAAGTCGTTGTTGCCACATATGTAAGACCAAACATTACTTTTGACTTTTAGTAAAACTAGATTTGTATAAAATGATTCCTTTTGAATAAAAGTCAAATTCAAAAGGGTTTATACACTGTATAAAAGAATGTTGTGTATAAAACAAAATATGCCTCAATGAAAGGAGATTGAGGCGAAGTCCATTACCCCATGTCCGACTTGACTCGATCATTATTTAATCTCCTGAATAATAGACTAGAGTTAACCTCTTCTTTCTGAAGAACATTTTTCCAGTTCATTATTAATTTTATATCACTTATTACCATGTTATTAACATTATGTAGTCATTTATGTTAATAACGTTCGTTTGGTCGATCTTTGGTACTTGAGTCAACAATGAACTTCTTATAATTACAAGTTGTTCATGTGGTAAAATATCCACTATCTATAAAATTATATTGATGATATAGATATCACATATATCACATATATCTATTATATACATGCATATATAATATTACATAATATTCAGAGGTGAGAAGTGAAATGCACCGTTCATTGAGACGGTAAGTCGTACGTACGCATGAACGCTACTTTCATTTCTATTTCGTATTTAATTGTATGAAATAAAAATTATAAAAATGTATACTATAATTCAAGTATAATATCATATATAATATCATCAACCACATCTTTTATACATCCCAAATATTGCATTAACGATTCAAATCACATTGAGGAGGCGGTAGTCCGCATTTCCTAAAGTGAAATTATTATGTTTACCCATAATTGAAATCCTAAAGGTATGCCATAAATGAAAAATAAATAAGCATAAGGAAAACATTAAAATAATATATATCATATATAAATATAGTGACATATTGATTCCCACCATGAGAGGTGTTAAAAGAAGATTGAACAATCATCGTTTCATGAGACAGTACTTCACCACCCACAGAAACTGTATGTTATTTAACCATTAGATAGAGGTGTGTGTAAGTTATGATATAATCCTTCTCATAACCATATACAAGTATGTTTATGATACTAGTTTTGTTACAAAATAAATTAATAAAAATAATTCATGGGGTTGGAGAAGAAAAATAAAACAAAATAACATAAGCGAAGAAATTATCTTTAAATCGGGTAACACCCCTTGGTTTGAACCAAAAGGGTTTATTGAAGAGCATTATGCCTATGTTAAGGATTATATGATGAAGGGAAGAAAGTTTATAGGTATTTGGGCAGATTTTGGCCAAACCAAATGGCTTTGATGGTGTGAATAAGGTGGTAGAGATGGGTTCCTTTTATAAGAGGAGAGGAGGGGATCTTTTGGAAATATTGAAATCTTACATTATTATGAAATATTTTTCGTATTTTAAAGGTCCCACAATGATATATTTCGATGATAAGGTGATAGGGGTTCTAAATATACCCATCTAATACTCTTATGACTAGTTTAAGTCTATGATTTTACCTTATCGTTTCGTTTTTTTTAATCATTCATTAATGAGGTAATCGGTGCATCATCATGGTGTCATAAATAAATTTATTTTTTTAATGTCTAAAAATTATAAAAATAATTCCTTCATTTATTAAATATTTTTATCTTTACAATGACTTATTATAGTCTAAAATATCATCTATGTAGACAAAATCAAAAAAATTACTTAACTATTACATACTTTTGTTATATTTTCATTTCATTAAAAAATAAAATGGTAAAATGTTACTATCACACAAAAGTGATAACATGGGGTCCTTAAGATGGAAAAATGTATCCCATTTTCGGCCATGACACAAAAAATAGCATTAGGACACATTTTTGGGTAATTTTATATTAATATAATTTTATTTAATTACCCTTAACTACACGATTACTAATTAATCATGATAATTAAAGATAATTGTCGTCGTTACAATTCATTATGTCCAAATACAAAAGAGTGTTAATTAAATAATTTGGACCTTATGATTCCAAACATGGAATCCATTTTACCAAATTATAAAAACCTAAATTTCAGTAATTAATTTAAAATTTATTCCCACTATCAAAAAAAAATAGTGTGTTGTTAATAAACAATAACTATCAAAAGATTGAAAATAGTTTATGTCCAATTTCAAAAAGAAATTAAGTATAATGACCACAATTGGAATAAATGGTAAAAATATATTATTAGTATACCATAAAACCACTCAATAGTATAATTTATCACTATAAATGTTTTTGATTATAAAAGTTTTTTTATGTATTTTTTTACTATTCATCGAAAATTGGAAGTTCTCAAAAAAATACCAAAAAATTCAATATAGTATAATTTAGATAATCTAGAATCCAAAAATAAATTTAATTTTTAAATATAAAATTTATATAATTTAAAAAATTGGGTATTACTATTCATAACAAATACTTTGATCGGTTGCAGTGTGTTAGAATCTTTAACTTGAGTACAATACAAGTTATTGCATTATTGAAAGAGAAGTGTACCATGGAAGCATTGGGTGTTATAACTGAGATTATTATGCTCATCCCATGTAATTGAATTTTTTTTCATAGGATATAAAGTGTAATATGGTCAAGGATGTGATCATGGAAATTTCATGCTATCTAAAACATGGAACTATACATTACTCTTTTGTTCAACATTTTTTATTTTTTGAAAAAATGTAAACTGAGTAGATGATTCTACTTTGTAATCATTATGATGTAATAGTTATGTTATAATTATCTAAAACTCTAAACATGAAAATATTATAAATGTTAATTATTCATTTATTCAAGATTATTTAATGTTTTAAGGAAGAGGCCTTATAGTTGGTATCAGATGATAGTTTGGATAACTTTAGAGGTTAGGGTATTCCTTAATCACAAGTGACAATACCATAATGTTTAGGATTTCAGAAAGAGTTGTAGTTTTTTTTAGAAAAATTGAATGAGTTTAGGATAACATGAAAAACTATATCTTACTATTATATGAGGATTTTACTGATATAATCACACTGAACTTTTTGGTTTTAGTAAATGGCTGGATCTATCAGGCACCAAAGAAATAGTAGATGTGAAGAAAACTGTGATGGATTTCTGAATAAGAAACTGAATGATATGGGATCTATAATGATTACTCTTGTGGTTATTTTCAACCAACTATTTGGATTCATGATTGACCACCAAAACCTTAGTGATTTTTATAAGGCCTCGTATATGAGAGAGAAATTCCCTACAGAAGTTTAGGTTATAATCATAAAAGTAAGTATGTTCAAAAACCTATCGGTCAAAGATGTGGAATGAACCAAATAAGAAAATGTATCAAAGGGATAAAAATATTATATAGATGTGAAAATGAAGGAAATAAAGAAAGAACCTACCATGGAAAACATAAGCATCTAGTTGACTCTAGTAATGGTAAAGAATTTCTTTCTGAAGGATCAATTGAATGTTTTAAATGTGGTGTGCATTGTCATTATGCAAACACATGTCCTAATAAGAAGTTTCAGGAATGGTATCACCAGGATCATACAATTATTCATTTACCAATACCTAATTCCATTCTGATTGAGGATGAAGAAATTGATAGTGACCAGTAAAAGGTATGGATTATTTCTTAACATATGTTTTCATATTATTGAAATCTTAGGCTATGATTCATGATTTTGTTTGTATGGAAGAATTATTTCAAAATAAGTTGGAAAGGAATGTTTAATGGATCATGAAGAATGTTTAATGAGTATGAATTCAACATATAAGGGATTCAAGGGTTATGGTAGATTTTAGGATGGTGAAATTCTTAAAATTATTAAGGATCTTTTGCTAATGAGATAACTTTAAAAAGAATTTTTATAGTATGTCTAACCACGATGTTTGATATAGGAAAATTTTATTCAAGGAATAATTATCTTTTATTTTGTAGATATATTTATAAAGAATCATTTGGATTTATATGATCCTTGAATTTGAGGCCATTACTGGTTAATACATTTTGGGATATAAAATGAATTTCATTAGATAAACGTTGTGGTTAAAATATGTTATGGTTATTTTTTATGAATTTATCTCTTTTTGGTAATGTTATAAAATTATGTAGTTTTTAAAAAGGGACAACACTAAAACCTTGTGGCTAGTTGTCGCATTAGACAAAGTTACGGGAATCAAACCCATAACCAAAGTGTGACTGGTATTTATCTCCTACCACTGGACTATGTGAAGTACCTCGTTAGAATGACTAATTATTTTTTCGTTAGAGATATTATGAATTAGGAATAAGATGGTTTTTGGGAAATGATTAACCTATCTTGGAGGTTATGTGATTAGGTTAATTAATTTCTAGTATGATACTTTAAGAGTAACTGATGTCATTTAAAGATAAATGTTAAGATTTACCTTAGAAGACTATGTGATTAAATTCTTCTTAGATTTGGGTTTCAATATTTGTTTGGATTAAATTGAAGTATTTTATGGATATCTATTTATTTAATGGTATCTATTTAACCTTGGGTTCTTTTTGTTGAATTTTATAGATTAAGAGTAGTTTTATTTTTGTTAAAGATTATCCTTTTGGAGATTATCTAATCTTATACTAACAATTTTGGTATTGGTTAAGTTATAATGACATGGGAAATATATAGTTCATCTTTTTTGGATTAGGAGATTCTTAAGAAGTTTGTTATAGGGATGTTAATGTGAAAAAGTCATCCTAAATACTCATATTTTGGAGAAAATATGAGTTTGTGTAAGAAATCTAGAATGAGATGAAAGTCTACATGAAAATTAATTATGTTTCCTTATGATTTAGTTAAGCTCATAAATAAATTCCTCAATGAAAAGTAACTGAAAGAAAAAAATGATGTTTATTATCTTGTCTAACTGGAGAATGAAATTTTGTTTAACCCATCACAAGTTTGTGATTTTTTGGTGGTTAACTTTCTCATATACATGTTTTCTATCACTCTCCATCAGAACATGATCCTTTTTTTTCTCTTCCATATCCATGTTTTCATGGAATCCGAGTATTTGTTGTCAAGGGTGACTTTTTCCTATTCTTTCTTTCTTTTAAAGTGCTTGTTTAATTTACTCCTTTTCCGATGTGAGTCTTTCAATGATGTTTCCAATCCAGATTTTAAAATTTCAAGGACTCAATTCCTAAAAAGGGGGGATGTATGTGACATCGTAGGTATTAAAATATATGAAATTTTCATATTTGTTAATATTTGTGAATAAAATTTCAATATTACTTTAATGGGAATGTTGTGTTTGATGGCGTACCCAATACGCAACAATGAGTTTCTTTGAAATCATACGCTGTACACTAATAAAATAATAATATTATTTTAAATGGTAATTAACGTCTAGCCATTGTATTGAAGGGAATGAACAGAACTGACTACAAAATGATTATATATGTTTGCTAAATATTTTTAAATTTATCCAATAAATGTTAGAGGCTTAAAATTATAAAAGAATTTGATTTTAGGCATAAATATTGTAATGTTCTTAAAGAGGTCGATTAACAGCCTTTAGATGGAAAATATGTTATTAAAACAACTTTTTTAAATTTTATATGTTATATTTTACAGGATAAAATCCTTCTTTTTAATCCGGACATCAAAATTTACATTGTGTAAATTTTTCTTATTTTTCCGATAATGTTCATTTTTAATGAATATTAAAAATGTTGTATTTTAGTTCAAAAACACCTTTTACTCTAATTTATTTATATGTTTATATTATCTTTTTAATTGGGTTTAATGTTTAATTAAAATATATTTTTACCATTTAATTCAATGGTGGTCATTGGAATTAATTTTACATTGAAATTGGACATAAACAAATGTCAATATTTTGATAGATATTGTTTCATAAAAACACATTATTTGTTTTGAATGTGGGAATTTATTATAAAATTTATTGATGAAACTTATATGTTTTTAATTTGTTAAAATGGACATAATTGTTGAATTTGTAATATTAAATTTATTTTGGATAATTTTTTTGTTTTTTATGACAAATGTAAATTTTTAACGAAAAATGAAAAATACTACATTTTACTTCAAAACCGCTTTTTTATTTAATTTAATTATATAGTTCTATGGTCCATTAAATTGTTTTTTAAGTTTAATTGAATTATATTCTTGTCAATTAATACAATTTTATTCATTGGAAGTAATTTCACATTTCAATTGGATGTAATAACCGGTCAATCTTTTGTTAAATTTTACATCTTGAAAACCTGTCTTTGGTTGTGACAATGAGAAATATATTAAAATTAATTACTGAAATTTCTATTTATAGAATTTGGTAAATTTGATTCCATATTTGGAATCCGAAGGTCCAAATTATATAATTAGGACTCTTTTGTTATTGGACAATATGAATTGTAACCACAATAATTATCATTAATTATCGTGATTAATTAGTAATCTAGTAGTTAAGGTTAATAAAATAATATCATATTAATATAAAAAGAAACCAAAATGTGTCTAAATATTCTTCTTTGAGTCATGGATGACCATGGGAAGCATTATACCTAACATTAGGGCCCATAGAGTCAAATGGGTGTGATAGTGACATTTATGACATTATTTTTAAAAAAGAAGTGAAATATAACAATTGTTTGTATATCCTAAGTACAAAAAATTTTAGCTTATTTAAATATATATTATCGTAGAATATAAATAATCATTGGAAAGATAAAAATATTTCCTACATCATGGAAGTTTTTTTATAATTTTTAGACATTAAATATATAAATATATTTATGACACCATGATGATGCAGTGATTACCTCATTAATGAATGATTTAAATAAAATGAATGATAAGGTAATATCTAAGACTAAAACTTGTCTGAAACCTATTTTAAGGTTTTCCTTCTAACCCTCATAACTTTATCCTTAAAATATATCATTTTGGGACCTTTAAAATCTGAAAATCATTTTATAATAATGTAACATTTCATGATTTTCCAAAAGTTACCCTCCTCCCTATTATGAAAGGCCCCCACCTCTACCCCCATAACCACACCTCTCAGGCCCTTGGATCATACAAACATTACTAATATTATCTCTAAATATACCTATCTCACTTTTTAAGCCTAACTTTGGGAATAATTCTTTCCAAGGATGCCTTTGGCTCAAATCCAAAAGAGTTACCAGATTTAGAGGTAATGTCTTCTCTCGAGTTTCTTCCTTTTATTTTCCTTCTTAACTCACCACTATATTCTTATTATTTGATTCCATAACAAAACAAAATCCCCAATATACTAGTATTTTGTTATTATATGGAATTTATTTACACTTACACACACCTCTGTTTAATGGTTAAATAACATACTGTTTCTGTGGGTAGTGAATTACTGCCTCACGAAATGATGAGTGTTCAATCTTCTTTTAACACCTTTAATGGTGTCCATTATGATGGAACTATATTGATATAGGATATAAATTATTTTTATTTCCTCTATATTCTTCTGTATTTTATATTTAAAACATACATTTTTTCTTTGCATGTTGTGCAAATGCGATAATGTCATATGAGGAAGTGTGGACTACCACCCACTCAAGTGATGTGAGTCGTTTGTGCCAAACATGGAATTTATAAAGAATGTAATTAATGAACTTATGTTACCTATATAACACATATATTATACTGTAATTATAATATATCTATGTCTAATTTAGTTTTAAAGATCATTAATATGATAAAAAATCAAAGTATCAATCAGGCGTACCCACGACATACCGTCTCCATGAATGGTACATTTCATTTCTTATCTCCAAACATTATGGAATATTAATAAAAACATAAATACTGGATATTTATGATATTTAAATCATGAACATAATTCCGGATATGATGTACTTATAACTACATGTACAATTCTCTTCAAACAAGTTCATTTTTTAATAATGTACCGAACATCGAAAAAATGTATGATATGAACTTGCATAATTAGCTAATTATTATAACATGATAATATGTGAAATGAATTGACTAATAGAATATAATGGATTTAATAAAGCAACTATAAATTGACCATGTTTTATTATTTATGAATATAAAGAAATGAACAATAGAAGTCGGACTTGAGGTAAAGGGATTTCTTATCTCACATTTAATTCTGTGAGATTTTTATTGATCACCAACTATTTATTGCATATGGTGTATTGTGTACTTCTATTTGATATATATTATCATTATTCTATTCATATTCATGGATTTATGTGATTCATTTTTTTCGTATTATCTTTTGTTCATACAGTTCGATTTATTACAATGTTGTAAGGGGGTTTTATCTCACTATTTATTCCCATGATATTAATGATATATTTTTCACTATATAATTTTATAGGTGTATGTACTTTCCATTATTATAATATTTGTGTAATAAAAATTCTCTTACGGGTACTTAAATCAACGTTGTATAGTCCTTCTTTCATGGGGTGTATGTTTCTAAAGTTACCCAAATCGGTAAGGGATCCTTTCACCATCCACTTTATAAAAAGTATTCTTATTGATAGGACTTTTAATTTAAATCTTCTAATGTTAGGATATGTTCCTATATATCTTTATTTTTGTAAATTTAATGTAAAAGTGATGAGATACACTTTTCATCTCCCAAAAAATCATTTTATGAAGTTTTAAGTGACGTTGTTAGGCTGTTGAATTTCTATAAGGGAACTTCCTAACCCAATTTCAATTCATTGGGTTAGACCTCTACTGCTTGATTATGTCATGCTATGAATTTGTGTGGATGACCTCTGATTTTTTAACACTTAATAACCACTTATATTGGTTGTATTTATATTTTTCACACATAATTATGTAATTTATTTATCTTTAATCTTAGGATACCATCTTTGTACGGGACTTCGTCTCAATATCCATTCATTGAGGCATCTTTTGATTTCTACACGACATTATTTCATACGGTGTATAAAACGCTTTTGAATTATAATTTAATTCAAAAAACATATTTTTACATGAATCATTTTACTAAATGACAAAAGTAATGATTTTTTCTTACGTACGCGGCGACAACAACTTCTCTATTTCCATTACCATATTTTTATTTTCAGATTCCTTTATAAGCCATAACTTTTTTAATTCAAAACTAAATACACTGTTTAAATTTTATTTTAGTTTTGTACTAAAAATGGTTCTTATAATGTTTTGATTATATCAATGTGTTGTATTGATATCTTGTGATTGAAATGTCGAAATTTTATGTTTCCATTATGCATTTTTTATATGATACAATTATGTTATGGTTCTTGGAAATTATTTATGAAGTCATGTGGTTGTGTGATAAACAAAGGGTGGGTGAGCCCGAGATAGAACTCAATTGCATTGACTAATGTGATGGAGTTAAACGCTAAGGATTATTCGAATAGATTTAGGGAATATAATATAATGGGTATTCCAAATGTAACCATGAGGGTTACTCCCTACGTAAGACTGTTATGAATGCCTCAAGTTACTTTTATGTCTTTTGAATTTAGTGAGTTATTCCAAAATATTATTATTTCCTATGGTTTATTAAAGTGCTTATGTTTTATCAGTAATGTATGATTTCATTGATTTTTATATATACACATACTGATATTTTTTTCCATTATTTTATATTTGTTACTGAGGTTTTTATGCTCATCCCAAGTTATTGAAATTTTTTTCATAGGACATAAAGAGAAATAGGGTCAAGGATGGGATGAAGGAAATGTCATGTTGTCTAAAACATGGAACTCGACATGACTCTTTTGTTAAATTGTTTTTATTTAGTGAATAAAATGGAAACTAAGTAGATGTGTCTACTTTGCAATCATTGAGATGTAATAGTTATGTCCAAATTCTCTAAAACTCTAAACCTGAAACGTTCTTCAATGGTAATTATTCATTTATTTATGATTATATAATGATTTAATTCTGGGGCCTTATTGTAATAAAATATATGAAATTGGTTTTTTATTTCAAGTAATTAGGGATGTGTAGAATGGGTATATGTGTTTCGAGATGTTATTCTATGAATGTAAATAGATAAGTAATAAAATATTTAGGTATCAAATAAATTGTATGTGGATTTATATTTATAATGTTTGTTATGTGTCGTTAAAAATCGATAAAGTGTGTTAAATAATGTCATCAAAATTTGTTCTTTTAAAAAGATTAAAATCATGGTGGGATGATTTTTTTTGTTTGTTACAAATATATGTATTATGTTTTATATAAATACATTTAATGCAATATAAGGATTTTTTTTAAATGATTAATTATTATATTTTTTAAATGAACTCGTTTGGAAATGGAAAATAAATGGCCTCCTTTTTTTTAAACTGTAAAGTTTTAGAAACTAACATAAATTAATATTTCCATATTATAGAATATATTTACGTAAAATATAATTGAATATTATATTTTTGATTTGATTGACCTTATTAAATATGAAATTATTTATGGTCTGAAATAATTAACTTTTATATAATCAACAATAATGTGGGTATCATGTCATAATATAATTATTGTTTAGCTATATCGAACCCCATATATATTTGGTTATATACTTTGTTAATGATATGTTAATATATACCCATAAAATTATGGTAAAGAATGAATCCTATGAATAATGAGAATTTTTATTAGATATATTGAAAATTGAATGTTTTTTAATGAACCACATTTGTTTTTTGACTAAATGATATCATTGTACAACAATGGTTGATTTAAAGGATTATAATATTATTTAGAAGATATTATTAATATATATGTTATTATAATATTTATTAGGGATGAATAATCAAATTCACCTAGAGTTATCATGAAGAATAATGGGGAAGTTTGTTTTATATCATATTACGTGATTTTATCATTTAATTTCATGAAATGATTGTGATTTGAAACAAATTCTATATTCATATAATTTTAATAATGATATACTATATTTATATACAAAAAATGGATTTAAATTAATGGTTATTTGAGATTTCATGATCCATAAGGTATTGTAACTTAAGAGGTAACATATGTTATAGGATTTGGTGTGGAATCATTTCAAAATACATTAAATAAGAAATGAAAAGTTTATATATTTTAAGGAATTTTCTAACCACAATGATATAAAATATATAACCTAAAAAACAAATTACATTTCTATGTAAATATAGTAAAAAATTAATAAAAACAGTGTCATGTTTTCATGATGATAATTATATTGGTCTTTATTAATAGACAGAGTATATTAATAAACAATGGTTTGAGTATATCTTTTGGTGTTATAAATCCATATATTTAAGATCGTTTATAAGAAATATCTTAATACTTTTTTCAAATAATGATATATATATATATATATATTTATTATTTTCATATCATATGACTCTTGGGAGTACACAGATAAAGACATTTATATCATCGATAACCATTGAAATACTAGACACAAGACATATTCAATGGTGGTGAAATACTATATCATTATATATGATCATAATGTATATAATAAAATTAACTTTTTTGTCTCATAGTTATGTGTAGATGAAAACATCCCTTATCACTTTATTAGAATAACAGACCAACACTAGCACATACATTATCTTCGAATATCACGACATATAAAAATAGGTTTGATATATATTCTTTTATACATAATCATATAATAAAATATGATATCAATAACACTATATTAGTTATGAATTTATGAATTAATGATATAATTTATATAATAAATAAATAGTAATATATAAAATAACAAAATAGTAAATAATCTACTAATATGTTCAAATATCACAAGACAGAGTAAAATTTATATGATTTATTGATTTTTTATAATATATAATAATTTAAAATAAGATTTGTAAAAGTTATGTCATAAAGAAAAAAATATGGAATGAATGTGTTGTATCTATGCATTTCTCAGAAATGTAATTAATATTTTATTAATTGCATATGGTATATATATTTTATGTAAAATTAGATAACATGTCAAAATGTGGCATCCATATAGATGAAAAACATTGATTTATAAAGGAATCATATTTTACACTTGTATTAACTTAAATTGAAAAAGATATATGTGAGGGAAAAGAGATATATTTGTGTGATATTTGAGTAAGAGAAGTGAATATGGGAATAAAATGATTTATTAAATGAAATATCTACTAAGATATGTGGGGGGTGTTATCACTACAAATGATTATACTGAATAATGTACAAGATAACTATAGAATTGTAGATCATAATTTAAAAAATAATAAATTATGAAGGTAACTATTAATGTATTTTTAATGACCAAATATTATATAAATATTTCCCATAGATAAATTTATATTAAATGAAATAATTTTTCACGCATCCAGCATGGTGATATAAATGTTATTCAGGGGAAAATTTATTAATATGTGAAAATTATTTGTGAAATATTGGTAGAGTAACCCTTATAAGGAAACCATAAATACTTACACATGTTTTGGGTCCTTTGAGGTATCCCTAATACTAAAAAAATATCATTTTATTATAAACTATTTTTTAGAATAATAGATACCCACACACTTTGGATTCCAATTAATATAACCACATTAATCTATATATCATCTCTTGTATATTTTTTCATATCCTTGATAATATTTTGAGATCATGATTCAACATAAAAATAAAATTAATATCTATCTGTAATAAATGTTTTATCTCTATAGTATAAAATTTATATCATAATGTGTCATTCTAATTTAAAAATAATTAAATGATTATTTTGGTAATTTTGGTAATTTTTTTCCTCCGAAAATAATTCCTCTGGGTTCTGAAAAAAATTTATTATAAATGGAATATAATTTATAATTTAATGAAAGAAAATTAATGATTTGGTTAAAGAATTAATAAAGGTTTTAAATTGTATTATTCTTCAAATAATAAATATATATATAAATGACATGAATATTCATTCCCAAAACATTGACAACCCCTACATAAATATAAAAAATCTTGTCTAAAATTAGTTTTTAAATTCTTAGATCATCACTTTTAGGGAACACTTAAATTTGATATCTCTAGAATATAAATATCATTCCATGACATCAAAATGTATAATAATATTATGTATTTATTTCAATAATAGCATCGGGGTAACATACCTATATTACATGAATAATATAAAGAAAACATCAATCCCAATATATTTTAAAAATGATATCATTTAAATCATATAAATTTGTTAAATGAAATAATCATTCAGAGATATTGAATTCCTTTTAATTACACTCTATATGTAAAGTAAATTATTTAGATAATGTATCATTAAAATAATCATAAATTTCAATTACAACTCATTAATACCATGATGGGAAATTCTCTCTAAGAGGAAGAGAATTTGGGTGGTCAAATAACCCTACAAATGAAATTATTTTTTCATGATGGAATGAAATTATGAAACAAATAAACTAAAAAAAACTTAACGTAATTATCATTATCATTTGATAATCACTTTACATCCTATCGAGAATTTTTTTTGAATTTAATCCAAACATTTTTTGATATCTTAATTTGATATTTATCCTCAAAAAAATTACGTTATTTAACCCATCAATTATTATATGAAAATATAATTAATAGGAATTGTTTTTTTATATTTTACACATATGTGTTACAAAAAAACCAGAAACCAATATTTCATTATGCATTTTTGATAATTATGACATGTAGTTGTATAAGATCCATTTTTAAAACCAAAAAAATCATTCCATATTTTTAATATAAACTTTGATTTTAATATTCTAAAAGTAGTCCTATATCAATTAAAAAATTTTACTTTTGGAAAACAAATTCATTTAACTAACTAAAGAAATAGTCTGTAAAAGTATTAAAATTAATGCTTGAAAATTATCAAAAAAAAATTAATAAATAAATTTGTTTCATCAACCATATTAAAACATTAAAGGAGTATATAAAAATATGTGAATTTCAATCGCATTTCCAATTTAAGGCATGTTGAATATCTTTAATATCATCAATTACATTTGATGAAAATAAATTGAAAAATAATTTATAAATGTTTTTGAAGATAACATTGAGGTTTAACCTATTTTTCAAAAGAATATTCACATGCACCTTAGTGTCTATCATTCCCCATAATCTGAAAAGGATTCAACAACAAAATATATTTTATTATTAGTCCCGTAAAAGGTTTATTTATTTGCGATATATCATCATATATAATTTTATGGTTAATAACATTCCCAAATTTTCTTTTTTAATTACTATTAGAAATGTTATCTTCATCATAATCCTTATGACTTGGTAATTTATCTATATAGAGATAAACATAATTTTACTTCAACTAACACAAATGATCTCATTGAAAGGGAATACAATGATGATATGATAATCCACCTAAAATAATATTCACAATTACAATTTTTACAATTTTAATTTGGAAAACTACCCCTATCGGGTTTTATCGCACAAAACATAAGTCAATGATATCAATAATATTGAAAACTCAATACATCTCTATGTGTTATTTTTTATATCAACGAATCAGAATTTGTTTACACCATTAATATTGTATTAATCATATTCACATAAATATTCTAAATAAATTAATATAAATGATAGTATCATGTACCTTTCTTAATTTTTTTATAATCATTATATCATTGATATGGAACTCTATTTTGATCCCATTACTGTATAGATTCATGATCATCATATTACATGTGAACAACGAAATCTCTACCACCTTGATATAGTATTAATAATTCTCTTCTAGTTGAACATAATTATATCCTCAATCTTTTTGAAATATTTATCTAATACCCTCCATCGAAACTAATTCAGTAATTATCATTTCATTCTGAGTTCATTTCCATGAATGACATGATATTTCAACATGGATTTTTTCTAACTGAAATTCTCTAGGGGAACGAGTATAACTATCCTGGACTTATCAAAATTTCATTCAAGAATATAAAATGATATCCATTTTCATCACAATAAAAATAATGTTATGACACTATACATCATTTTATTTTATCAGTAACATTTGAAATTCATAGTTGTCAACCCAAAAAAATGTAACAATGAAAACGTTTGAATTATCATCTGACCATAAAACCACAACATGGTACTTGTTATTATGAAATAAAGAATGAAATAGTTCCAATCAGACTAGTTCAAAAAATTTGTTGGTGTCCCCTTATGGAATAAACCTCATACAATTAAATAGGACATATCTTATTCATGAGGTGGATACCCTACCGATGGTGTGACAAAAATATTATGATTATTTGGTAAACCTAATTACCATTATGTGTCATGGCCCAATAAAATTTACCCTTAACGATGATCTAGTAAACTATTGGCGCCTTTAGATTTTTTTGTCTAAAATAATGCTTATATACCTCATGAACATGGGAGGAATACTTATGATTCGTTACCATCTTTTATAATAAACGTTTATTATATTAATTTATCTACTATTACATAAATTTTCATTTTATTGAATGAAATCAAATTTTACATATCTGAAGGTGGATTCTATTATAATTTGATTCAACTTTTCATATTTTATAAATCTACATGTTTTTTCATAGAAAAAAATAAAAAAAATCCATTTCAATATAGTCACATTGTGAATCTTATGTAAATATCATCACTCATTCCCACAATTTACAAATAATAATTATACTCATGTTATGGTTCATTGTTTAAACCTATAAAATACATTACAGGACTCCAAAAGTCCAAAATGATACAAGATAATAGATCCTCATGACATTATAGTCTACATTGATGGTCCCATCAATAGGGTTTCCAATAAAAACAACCTAAAAACAAAAAGATTCTTTTTTCTAACACTACAACCAAATATGTTTATTAAAATCATATCAAAAAAAGTATTCAAAATTTTTTCATTTGACGACATTATAACTAACAAAAAATATAATATTAACATGTTGCCTCATGATAGTGCGTGAATTACTCACCAATGATCAAATCTATTCTGTAATAAAAACAATTCCAAGATAATATTAATAATTAAAACATAAAAAAATACCTTTAATGAAAATTTAAGTACTATCCACTTTCCAAAACTAATATATGGGATATAAAACAATTATCTATAAATATTAATATCAATAAAAACAACATATAACCCCAAGGTGATTTTATCTAACAATATATCAATTTCAGTTTATTGAAAACAAATCTATCAAATATTTAGTTATGAGTATAAAACTCAAGTCGAGGACCATTGAATTCCTATAAAAATATCTATCAAAATAAATTATTACAAATTTCTATAATTTGAAATACAAAATTCAGAAATATAATAAAGAATAATATTTATAAATGTTATTATCTTTAAAAATATTTCACAAAAATATATTAGTTTTCAATTGAAATGGTAATAAATAATATTTTTAATTTTGAAATCAACTGAGTAAATCAATATCTAATACAGTCACTATAAAATATTAACAGTCAATGTAATATAATGTTTAAAATATAAATAAATAGAAACAAAAAAAATTAAACTTGAAAAACACAACATAAATTAGAAAAGAAGACCAATCTCGAGCTGAGGTTTAATTATCTCCACTGCGTGATCACCTACCACCATGTAGTTTTTTTAATATACATTTATCCACACCATGAATTGTGGTAATTAATATCATAAACAACTATTCAAGTAAAATAAACATCTTTTATAGTTTTAATGGGAGTAAAAAACAAACTTGACACATATGGACCTCTTACACTTTTATTTGTGTGTACTATTAAATTTAAATGATGGTTTGTGATGATATATTTTTATCTCCCTATTTTTCATAGTATTTATTGTGTGTTCATAAATCAGATATACACACAATGATCATAATGTTATAGTAGAACACAAGAAAGGGAAGAAATAAAGATAGTATATTTAGAAGGTTATGAGTGATTTGAAATACCAAATGGGAATTATGGAAGTAATGTTGAAATGTAGATCAAGTCATATTTTAGAAATATACATCACAATACAGTGTCGTGAGAGCTTCATTATTCTATTTCTAGTAAGGTGTAATATTTTCTTGGTGAGTTATTCTCCTATTTTTATTTGTTTTTTAAAATGATTTTTTTGAGTTCTCATCATTTGTTCCGCATAGATACATTCTTGATTTTATCTCAGGAGAATGACATATCAACATTGGTTCTACATGGGATACATTCTATTTAATTAGATATTATATTAATATAATGTAGTTGACAATGTTAATATCTCAATCGTATCTAGTTACCTCGTTCCTCATACTTCAGTCTGAAATTGATTTAAAGATAGTCTTCAAAAATTGATAAAAATTTATTTTCATAATAAGAAATATTATTTCTAAAATATATGTTTGATAGAATTAAATTTGAATTAAAGAAACAATGTAATAAGTGGTAGAGTCACAGAACTGTGAATTGAAAAGGTGCATTGGAAATGTAACTACGGATATTTTTATTGGAATTTTATCTCAAGAACAATGTCTTATAATTAATGCATTCTTAATATCTAGAATAGTGATTCGAGCAACTCTGAATTGGGGACTATATGTTTTTCTAACAGTAGGATGATGTGATGGTGACTCATGTTATTGACATCGTGACCATTTCTAAAATTTTAGAATGACCCTATAGACAACTTGATGAAACCATGACCCATACATTTCAAATTTTTTGAGTTGAGTATAATGATTGCTCGATAAAATTAAGACTCATCCGTTGAGAAAAAAATGAAAATATGTTGAATTTGAGTTGATTAATGGAGTCTATTCCATTCTCATATTTTTTTATCTATTATATCAATGATATAGTTGAATGTGAGACATCATAATGATAATTATATATCAAAAGTATCTCATATTAAGACTATTTTCATCCATTGGTTAGATATCAAACAATTAGTTCACCCTAATGATAAATCAATGTAAATGGTGACTTATACAAAGTCATATTTTTTCAACCATTTTTAGGAATTAAAACACTAACTGAATAGATAATGTTTATATATAATTATAATAATAGAAAAAACCTAATGTAACATTATTAATCATGATATTTGATCAATAATAATTGAGGAGATAGACAATATCCCCGTGTTTTATGATAAAAAAATCATGTAATTAATAATCCATTCATAATGATGAATGTAAAAAATAAAACTATGCTTCTTAAAATGTCAAAAATATCAGATAAAACTAAATACAATAGTTAGTATTATTTTCAGATAAATTCCCTACTAGTTATCTGTAATGACCCAATTTTTTTCATTATAAATTACATTGTAAAAAATATTTCATAAAACTACATGAAAAAACAACATAATTAACTAAAATGTGTTGATTGTCCTTTAGACAAATTTTTTTCACTTATGTGTTTGGAATTTAAAAAATCTGATATACACGGTTGTGTTCGAGATGATTTTTGGAGTCTAATAGATGAAACCTAATTTTTTGTGAATAGTAACATACCCGTATGAATAGTAACATACCCTTATGAATAGTGATATAACGTAATGAATATTAACCTTACCTATGATAGAATAAAAATAATTTTCATGTGAATGTATGATGTACCTATATTTTAGAATTAGTAAATAAATGTTTTAAAATTGGGTTTTTATTAATAAATAATTATTTTAATTAAATATTAAATTAGTCATATTTAAAAAATTATGTTTGAAAAATGGAAATCATTTTTGGATTCTAATGGTTGATAAATTGGGGGAGTGAAATTTTTGGACTTTTCTGAAATACTTGAATTTTTTATGAATAGTGAAATACAGTAATTTACAAAAATTAGGAAAATAAGCTAATTATTTAGTCATGTATGATGTTCTACTAATGTAAGACCACTTGTTTTATGATTAAGTAATTAAATTACTATTACTGGTCATGGAAGACTCACTATTCCTTGTCTTGGGGGGAAATTATAAATAAATGAATTTTATATTAAGAAAACCCCTCTCTCATCCACTATAAATACCACCCTTCACTCCCCCATTCCCTCATGTATATCAAGCTTTAATACTTGTCTAAAATATGACCAAGAATATTCCATATCTCCTCCCTTACGTCCAAGATCTTTTGGTATCATCAAAAGTCCAAACCTATTCCCCTTGGGGAGGATCTCAAGAGGAGGAATCAAGAGGTAATTTCTCTCCCTCTTTTCCATTATTTCCCTTTCAATTCCAAGTTCATATCTTATTCTCTCCCCACATATTTTTGTCGAAATTGTATGGTAACTCCATTATAATACATATACAAGAATGTTATGATATTAATGGGATATTATACCATCCAACCCTCTTTCTCATCTTCTTTTTATTTTATTAAAGAAAACTTCGTTCGTGAGGTTTTAATCATTCACCTTCAAGAACAACATGTTTTCTTATTCCATTTATACCTTTAGATCGGGTCAAGAAACAATTTTTATGGTTGAACCCAAATATGTTTTATGTATTAAGTCCTATTTATCTTTTTGGAACTAACTTAGGTAAATATTACAAAATGATTAGTCAAAATAAGTTCGTTGTGGTTGAAAAAACTGTTCAAATTAACTCACACAGTCAACATTTAATTCGTATCTATTGATTCATCTGCACGGTATATAATTTAATTCATTATAAGATCATTTTATATTTGTTAATATCATTAATAACTTTTAATTTATGTTCTAGATTTTTATCCATGTTCTACACAAACATCAATTCATGAATACATGTGAAAATCTCAAGAAAACCATAAAAAAAGAACATTCCTAGACAATGTTTTTAAACCCTATAACTCATCAAAATGCACATAAAAACATAATGTAACAAAAATTAACCATATTCATGTATAATAGGTTATGTAATTTCTAATTATTTAATTTAATTTCATTATACAAAAAATTAATGTAAATGAATCATTCAGATATATGGTATGTGGAAATTCTCTAACCCATCTTTCATTTTTCGAGTTCTTCCTCTTTCACTCCATTTTGAAATGGTAACTCCATAAATATATTTTTTTCATTATTTTATTTCCTTATATGGGATATACATTTTTTTTACATGTATTTATGTAAATAATGTTTTATTAATGAATTCTTCTTTAATGAAAACACGTTTTACTTCCCTGTCATGATTTACGATTCTTGTAACATGTATGTTATTACATCATTCTTTTAGGAACCCAATTTTTATGAATTTTTTCTACTAATATGAAAAAAATTCTATTTTTATGGGTTAAATATGTTCATTTTTTTTATATTTTCATTGGGGCATGCATGATAAATGATTATGTAATGATGTGACAGGTGCACCATGAATTATACATCGCAATATGAATGATTAAATGTGACGTGTGCACCTGGAATTATACATTTCTCCCATGCATTGGGTAAAGTTATAAATCTCTTGATTAAATGTGAAATGATGTGTGAACAAGATTCTATATTTTTTTACAATTATGTTTGGTAGTTATGCACTGATACATGATCTTTCATTTTTATGCATTTCCACATCTCAAGTCTTATATCAATGATTTCTCATATGTTCACGATCCTTTGCCAACGATATGATTATGCTCACCCCATGATATATTGTTATTATCTGTCCCATTACTGGGCTTATAGCTCACCCCTTTTGTGTTATATTCTCCGATGACTACATGTACTAAGGAGATGTCAATTGCCAATAAGAATCTAAAGAAGAAGAAACTGAATAAATGTTCATTATCGATGTTGTAATTGTTATGTATAGTCCAAGATTTCATAAGACACTAAAACATTGGATCCACTATGTTTAATAATATTACATTATTTATCATTATAATGATGTTATAGTAATGTATGAAATGGTTGGGTCTATATAGTTGGTATCAAAGGAAATGTTTAGTTAATTTGGAAATTAGGATTACTGAACCCTAGAGAAAAACTTTAGCATGAGACTATGTAAAAATATGCACACAAGGTTCTTTACATAAGTATCCCATATGATATTATCATAGTATAAATTTTTTTAATTGATTATTTATTCATGAATTGATGACTTAGGTGTTTTTCTAACCTTCTCTTTTTTAGAAAATGGTGGAACCGGGAGAAACCAAGATAATAAATTGTGCGATGGACAATGAAACGATTCCCAGAACGTCATCCCAAATGATTTTGGAGGTGGAGTTCAAAAATTATGCGATGATTCCCCAATTATCATAGCTTATTAACAACAAAAATAATAATTTGGAACATCCTCTTTCACCAAAGTCGGAGTAACTAGATATCAAATATTTTATGCAGCAACGACCACTAATGTTGAGTGGATCTTCCAATCCACTAGTTGCGGAATAGTGGGTCAACTCCAAGGACGATATCTATTCTATTGTTCACTGTTTTATGTTGGAGAAGGTGACAGTAGAAATTTATCGTCTAGATAGAGAGTCCGATCAGTGGTGGGCTTTGATTAAGAAAACCAAGACAAGGGACAAAATTGAAGAGATGCAATGGGATGACTTTAAGAGAATTTTTCATAACAAGTATTTCCCAAGAACACTTTGTATGAAGAAAGAGAGAGTATTCATCGAGCTTGAGCAAAAATAAAGAATATGTAAAAACCTATGTAGTGAATTTCACAAGGATTTCAAGGTACGCTTTAGGTTTTGTTATAAACAATGATAGAAAAATTGATAGATTCTATGTTTGATTAAAACCAAACATTAGAAACACTCTTACAATTAGAGACTTTTCGAGTTATGAAGTAGTTAGCTAAGCTCTCAAATTAGATATGGAGCTTTGGGAATGGCACCAAGGCTTTGGTGATAAAATATATATGGAGTTTCAATATGGTGTATCTAATGACAAGGGTTTTATAATAACTCAGTGGCCCACATGCCAAAAATGTGGGATATTGCAAAATGGGAATAAACTTAAAGGGACAAGAAAATGCTTTAAGTGTGGTAAATAAGGACACCATGCTCAAGAGTATCGAAAAGGCATAAAATTGAAGGAGAATTTTGTAACAGAAAGGAGAGAACCACTAATGGTTCAATGCTACAAATTTAGGGAGCTAGGGAAATATGAAATATAGTGCAATAAACCTTGAGTTCTCAAGGGTAATCAGCATCTGTAACCACCAATGACAAAAGAACAAGGGAAGGATTATTCCATTACTACTGCAGAAGTGGAAATAGAAAATGAAGTCGTACATGGTACACTTCTTATTTACTAAATAATGGAAAAAGTATTATTTGATAATGATTCTACACATTACTTTATATCATAAATGTTTTCTAGAACTGTAGAATAGAAGTCTCAAATCCTTGAATTAGTGATATCTGTAAAAACAACATGTGGTGAAATCATTGGAACCAATTTTTTTGACTCTTCTATTTTTATTGTATGTGGGAAGATTCTTCCATCGAATATTATAATACATCCCTTGGGGGAATTCAAACCTATATTGGGAATGAATTATCTCTCTGTATATAGAGAACATATCAATTGTTGGTAAAATGAAACATCTTTTTATATTTCCATCGATCCAAAGATCCTCTAAAAATGAATTTAAGATCATGAATCTCCTTTGAAAAATCATCCATCTCAGTGGATGTTGGTTCCTAAAGAAGAAGCATACCTTGTCCAAATGTTTTATTCAAAGGAAAGTGTCAAACTGGTGGAAATACTCAATCTTGAGGGAATACAGCAAAGTATTTCTAGAAGAGATACACGAAATTTCTACCCCCGGATCGTGAGGTTGAGTTCTCAATAGAACTCATACCCGGAGCTACTCCTATCTCAATGTTTCTCTATAGGATGTCTCCTATAGTACTCGAGGAGTTAAGGAAGTAACTGCAAGAGAATTTGGACAAAGGGTTCATATGAAATAGTGCATCACCTTGGGGTGTTCCAGTGCTCTTTGTGAAGAAGTAGGATGGAACAATGTGGTTGTATATCGATTATCATGAACTCAGAAAGATCACCATAAAGAACGAGTATCCTCTTACAAGGATTTATAAATTGTTCAACCTGTTAAGAAGAGCTCAATACTTCTCAAAGGTGGGCCTTCATTCTAGATACCATCAGCTAAATGTGAGAAGGAAGATATTCAGAAGAATACCATCTGTAAAAGGTATGTGCACTATGAGTTTCTGGTTATGCCCTTCGGACATACTAATGCCCCCACAATCTTCATTTATTTGATTAATAGAGTCTTTAGACATATCCTTGAAAATTTTGTGGTAGTGTTTATCAATGATATTCATATATAATCCAAGTGAAAGGATGAACATGAAGAACATCTAAGAAATGTTTTGGAGATATTGAGAAAGGATAAGTTGTATGCCATGTTCTAAAAGTGTGACTTTTTGATGAAGCATGTCATATTCTTTTGACATGTGATCAAAAGTGGGACAATTTTTATGGATCCTTAAAAAACAAAAGCAATTTAGGAATGTCCCATGCCCTCTAGTGTCACCAAAATCCCTATAATTCTTGGATTTGATAGGTACTATAGATTTTTTGTGAGAAACCTCTCATGATTTTCAACCCCACAAACTAATTTCATATGGAAAGCGGTAAAGTATATCTGGATGGAAAAATGTGAGAGAAGTTTCAAGGAGAGAAATAGAAGGTTGATCACTGCACCTTTACTAACACAACCAAAACGTGGATAATGTTTTGTGATTTACAGTGATATTTTAAAAAAATATTGGGTTGTGTACTCATGAAAATGATAATGTGATAGCCTAAGCCTAACAAAGTTGATGATCAATGAGAATATGTACAAGACACATGACCTAGATCTGGAAGCCATGGTTTTTTCTTTGAAAATATAGATTCCCTACATTTATGGTGTAAAGTGTAACATATACACTGACCACAAGAGAATAATGTATATATTCACACAAAAGGATCTCAAAATATTTCAAAGGAGATGGTTAGATCTAACAAAGGATTACGATTACTCTATTCACTACCATCCTCGAAAGGCAAATCAATGTAGAAGATGCTCTAAGAAGAAAAAGAACCTACTAATCTATCCATTTTACAGATTGAGAAAGGACCTATCTTATTTAATATTAAAAGCATGGATTTAGAAATAATAAGTGTAGGGGATACATCCAACCTGGCCCAAATGATTGTGCAAACATACATCCAAGAGAAGATTAAGGAAGCACAAAGGTATGATGTGGAGATATAAAAGAGGGTGAATGTTTTAATGGGAGGGAACTAGCAGGAGTTCCATATCGAAGATAATGGTGTGATTTGGTTTAGAATGTGGATTGGTGTGCCTTCATCGCCCGACATAAAGAAGGAGCTATTGGAAAATTCCCAAAGCTCAATATTCTCAATCCATCATGTGAGTACCAAGATGTATCATGATCTCTGAGAACACTTCTAGTGGAATAAAATTAAAAAGGATATCATAGAATATATCTCATGGTGCTTAGTATGTCAGAAAGTTAAAGAAGAGAGACAAATGTCCAAAGGGATGATGCATCCATTGCATATACCCATGTGGAAATGGAAGAATGTTACTATAGACTTTGTCACTGGTCTCCTGAATATGCTGATGGGAAATAATGTGATATAGGTTGTGGTTGATCGATTCACTATGACTACACTTTTTATTGAAATTATGGAATACATATTCCTTTACCAAACATGAAAATATATATATGAAATAAGTGGTGATACTGCATGGAGTTCAACTCTTGACGTTCTGGGACTGTGACCCAAGGTTCACATATAAATTCAAGAGGAGTATTTAACATGATTTGAGTACTTATTTAAATATTAGCACGATCTATCACCCCCAAATTGATGGACAATCTGAACGGACTATTCAGATTCATGAAGATATGATAAGAGCATTCTCTATAGAATTTAATGGTGGATGGGATAAATATATCCCATTTTTTGAGTTCTCATTCAACTATAGATTCCACTCGAGTATTTAGATGGATACATATAAAGATAAGTATGGAAATCGATGTTGAACTCTTTCCTGTTGGGTCGAAGATGGAGAAAGAATTCCACATGGCCCCGATCATGTGAAAGAAATGATAGAGTAAGTTCAAGTCATCCAGAAACACATCATAGATACCTAGAGTTGACAAAATAGCTATGCTGAAAACTATCGAACGGACTTGGAGTTCAACATTAGAGATAATGTCCCCCTTCGAATATCACCTTGGATGGGAGTCATGTGATTTGGGAAGAAAGGAAAGCTAATCCCAAGGTACATTGGCCCCTATGAAATCCTGGACCGTACAAGATCCATAGCCTATCGGCTTTCAATTCAACTGAATATGTCTCAAGTTCCTGATGTCTTTTACGTTTCACTACTATGGAAGTACATACCTGATCCCTCACATATACTATACTCAGAAGTGGTATAGCTGGAATATGATATCTTCTATTAGGAGCATCCTGTAGATATTCTAGACTGGAGAGATAAGGTTCTATGAAAAAAAGACAAAAAACATTGTCAAAATATTGTGGAGGAACCATAATTTTGAAATAAGAAACTTGGGTACCAGAAGAGGCGATAAAGGAGAGGTACCCTCACCATTTTGTGTAAAGTGAAATTTCTTGGGAGAAATTTCATAAGGGCGGATGAATGTAACAACCCAATGTTTTTAAATTGAAATTGCCTTCAAAAAAATATTTCATAAAACTATATGAAAATACAACATAATGAACTACTATGTGATGGGTGACCTTTAAACATATTTTTTCACTTTTGTGTTTGGAATTTCGAATATCCAACATACACAATTGTGTACAAGATGATTTTTGGAGTCTAATTGAAAAAACATATTTTTTGTTGAATAGTAACATATCCTAATGAAAAGTAGCATACCCTAATAAATAGTTATATTCCCTAATTAATATTAAACATAACTATTATCGCATAAAAAGAATATTCATGTGAAAGTATGATGCACCTATATTTTAGAATAATTAAATGAATGTTTTAAAACTGCTTTTTTAATAATTAACTATGATTTTAAATAAATATTAAATTAATCAAATTTAGAAAATTATTTTTAAAAAATGGAAATTATTATTTTGATTATACACATCAAAAAATGGTTGGGGTGAAATTTTGGGTCTTTTTTGAAATACTTGAATTTTTTATGAATAGAGAAATACCATAATTTACAAAAATTAGCTAATTATAGAGTCATGTATGATGTTCTACTGATGTAATCCCACATGGTTAGAGATTAAATTATAAAATTACTATTCTTGTTTAGGGAAGATTCACTATTCTTTTTTTGGTGATAAATAATAAATAAATTAATTTTATATTAATAAATCTCCTCTCTCCTCCGCTATAAATACAAACCATCACTCACTCATTCCATCAAATCACTCAAGCTTCATGACTTATCTAAACTCTACCCAAGAATCTACCTAAGCCCCTCCCCCATGTCCATGAGCTTATTGTCTCATCCAAATACCATGCCTAACCCCTTTAGGAGGATCTCAAGAGGAGGAATGAAGAGGAAATTTCTCTCCCGCTTTTTCTTTAATTCCCATTCAATTTCAAGTTCTTTTCATATTCTCTCCCCAACTATCATTGTCCAAACGATATGTTAACTCCAATATCATACATATAATGTAGTTTTATGTTACTAATTAAATATTATACCATCATAACCCTTATTTCCTCTTCTTTTAATTTTATTAAATACAACGTTGTTCGTGAGGTGTTAATCTATCACTATCAATAACATAAAGTTTTCTTTTTTCTATTTCTACCTTTAGACCTAGTCATGAAATCATTTTTCAAGTTGAACCAGAATATTTTATAATTATTATGTCCTATTTAATGTTATAGAACTAACTTATGTACATATTACTAAATTATTAAACAAAAACAATTTCGTTGTGGTCGAAAAACCATCCAAATTAACTCAAACAATCGTCATTTAATTCTTATTTAATGATTAATCCACAAGTAATACAATGTAATTCATTATAAGATCATTTTAAATTCTATAATATCATTAATAATAGGTAATATATGTTTTGTATCTTTATACATGTTCTTCACGAACTTCAATTGATGAATAAATATGAAACGCTCCATAAACCCCTAAAAACGAACATTCCCAAACAATGTTTTTAAACCCTATAACTCATAAAAAGGCCCATAAAATAACATAATGAAACCAAAATTAAAATTATTAATATATAAAGGGTTATTTAGTTTATAATTAATGAATATAAAGTTATTATACAGGACATTAAAGTGATGGAAGAGTTCGGATATAAGGTTAGGGGAATTTCTTGAACCCAACATTCATCCTTTAGGTTCTCCATCGTTTAATACATTTTGATTTGGTTACTCCTTAAAAATACTTTTTTCATAATTGTATTTAAATTTATAGGATATAAATGTTTGTAACTGGTATTTATGTCATGCCAAATTTTTTCTAAAATAACTCTTCTTTTAAGAACACATATTTTACTTCTCATTCAAGATGGGCGATTCTGGAGACCTGTATGTTATTCCCTCTTTCTTTTGGGAATAAAATGATTATAAATGTGTTCATATGAAATGAATCCCATTCATTTTTATGGGTTATTTATTTTAATTTTAGTTATATTTTCATTGTGGCATGCATGATATGTGATATTATTATGATTTGATGGGTGCACCCAGAATTTTATAGTGCAATAGGAATGTTTAAATGTGACGAGTGCACTTGGAATTATACAATGATCCAATACATTGGGTAATGTGATGAATCTCATTATTATATGTGAAATGATGTGTGAACATGATTTCAATATTTTTTCAAAATTATTTGTTGTAGTTATCCACTGAGACATGATGTTTCATTTTTATGCATTGCCACATTTCAAGTCTTATATGTATGCTTCCCCATAGGTTCATGATTATTTTCCTATGTCAATATTATGCTCAACCCATGATATATTGTTCTTATCTGTCCACTTACTGGGATTCTAGATCACCCATTTTTATGTATATCCTCAGGTTACTACATGTACAAAGGAGAGTTCATGTTCCAGAAAGAAGCAAGAGAAAAAAAATTGAATAAATGTTTATGCTTGATGTTGTAATTATTATGAATGGTCTTAGTTTTCACAAGACACTAAACTATTGTATCCACAATGTGTAATACTATTATTTTATTTATCTTTAAAATGATGTAATAGTAATGTTCAAATAGGATGGGTCACTATATTATCACCATTTTGGTATTATAAAAAACATATAAAATGGCTTTGAAAAATAAAAAAAATATATGAAAAGATAGCAAATATTTCATGACAACATGATTTGTAAATTAATTGAGTAAAAGATAAAAATACATCCCTATCAATGAAAATTTCCAAAACAATTATTCTCTATTTATTGATCCATAGCATCTTTTTCCTTAACAGTAGAATCAAATAGATGAATATTAGGTATAGAAGGGGATGATGTATAAAGTTGATGAATCAGAACTCTATATGACACATGAGAGGTAAGAACATGAATGTATGAATTCATATAATATCTCAAATAATATCTCACCTCAGCTGACTATGAGCCTAATATGTAGACAAATTAAATGGTAGAAGGGTTAATGGAAGTTGATGAAAAAGGGTTTTGAGTTATATCATATCTGAACCAAAGAACACTTCACTAGTAGAGTGATGATGGAGGAATATTATCATTCATAGGACTAATTTTTAAGTCCTCTATAGATATAATAATGTTACATGGAACATGTAGGTACGTATTCAAATTTTTAACGATGTAAATAATGATACACCCAAAGTCATTCATAGCCTTCGTAAAATAATCATTGATTCCCATGAACATTTGAAGGGATGGAGAGAGATCCTTGATATGTCTGACCTACTTTATAAAATCATGAGTGACCATAGGTAGGCCCAAATTCTTAACCAAGAAGGTGTAATTGATATCAAACTAATTTTTTATATAAATACTTATCATGTAGTAATCTACTTTCATTTTGATTCCTTTTAGAGAATCTATAGTATGTTTGTTGTAAAACAATACCATGTCATGCACATGATAACTATTCTATTTAATTTTTTTAATATCTCCTTATCTGATCTACCCATCATAGACTATAGTATTTTACTGTTTTCTAATCTGATTGTCACAACATTTAGGGAGAAAACTTGAGTGGAAACATAGTTTGAGATGCCTTTTAATTAACATATAATTATAGATCTCAATAGATCCAAGTCATGTACATGAGACTCAAGTTTATCATCCTTAGAAGTTGTATCTCTCATTCATTTTAAAAGACTTCATAAATATTCTATATACTCTGATAAAATTCCATTAACAAATGTAATCAGAGAATAATGTTCACTTATTAATATTTTATTCTCTAACATAAATTTATCTCGCTCAAAAACCATTTTTTATTGATACATATCTATAAAAACTAAGTAAAAAATCACCTTTAAAATAATTAAAATCATTATAAATAATAATGTTATAATGAAAAGATAAAACTGGAGGAGGGATAGAAAGATCATGATCTACTACTGGATTTGATTCGTTATTAAATCTATACGAATGATACACTTCTTTAATCAGAAATGCCTATACATCAGAGTATTCACCATGAGAATATTTAATTTCCATGAATAACGTTATATATAAATGGTATTTCTACTAATAATCTAATTTTGTGAAATAAAATGTTGTTATAGTCGAAACATTAACTCTACAAACCACTTTTCTCCCCTTAGAAGGTTGTTTCATCTGAACATAAACTTGTTCGTTCATGTGAACATATAGAACATCTTCCTCAACCAACACTGCCTATACAACCTTTTGAGGTTACAAAACAATTTCCTTTTCCACTAAAATAGTTTTAGCATCATTTTCAGTTTTTGTATCTCGAACTCAATCACTTTCACGATGATCAAATTCAAAACCACTTTCGAGACCAATATTTATCAATTTATAATTCTACTATTTCATTATCATTGGCATCACATTATTTTACTTATCAAGAATTTTATTCCTCTTGTTGTGTATATTCATTATTTTATGTTTTATCCTCTTATTCATTATATTTCTCTTCATTATTCTCCAATTTTTCCACTTCACTTCCACTTCTACTAAAAGACTCAACATCCCCTGAAACATTTTTTTCCTCGTCACCATCATCCATTAACTGATATTATATTGTATGAAGATATTTTAAATGGATAGATAATCCATATGTCTTTTCTTTATGGCGTCCTACAATGTAAAAATATGTTCTATAATCAACATGATAATTCATTCCTTTATTTTCATCACCTTATTGTCCTTCATCCGAGTGATCTAGTGCTAAATCAGGATGAACAATATCCATTGGTCTTGTTGGTTTTTGAACAGGATTGAATTCCTTGTGATTTTTCTCATTTTAATCCACCCAATGTATCTTCTATGTATTGTATATAATTTTCAGTATATTTCATATATCTTTTTTAATGAATAAACCACCAAAATTTGTAATTGTTTCTTTATCATTGGCTACCACTACATTAAATTGAAGCATGGAACAAAAAATCATATAATAAATCATGGAGATTGGAATTGAATTATACTTGATCATATGAAAAATAGAAAACGTAAGGATTTCATATATTATTATTTCAAAACTCATGTTTATGTAGATCTTTCACTAATCGTCTTAGAGTATTATTTCTAAGATAAAGAATGTTATAGTTTCCCAGTCATTTATGTGAGAACCATGAATCATTACAAAAGGCCTTTAGTAAAAAACATTATGTGACACTAAGGATTCCAGAGGAACAACATATAAATTTTCATTTCAAAATGATGCAATGTCAAAATTATTATTAGAATTGAAAATATTACAATATTCATTTTCAAATTTAAAATTAAAAACAACATTACATAACTGGTAAATGCTATACTAGTTGTATATTTGGTCATCAATAATAAAAATATAGAAATGAAATCTAATTTAGTGTTATCAATTTTTCCATGGACAAAAATTTTCCATTTTTCATTATCACCAATTCTGAATTATCCACTATCAATCGTTTAAGGTTCTTGAAGCCAGATTAGTCCCCTTTAATTTATCAAAAACACCTATAATACATGTACCAAATGTTCATACCTGAAATCTTCCAAGATATTCCCTATATAAGTTGTAAACAATAAATGTCTTTGCTACCCATATTTTCAGGGGTCTAGAAACATTATAATATAATGATTATGAACCCACATTTTCATCATGGGGTTTTTTAATAATTTTGTAAGGTTTTATTACAATAAAACCTATTATTCAATTTATTTAGATGTATTTAACAATTTGGAAATTCATGAAGTTGTATAAAATTTTTCAGACCTATACAAAAAACAAAATTTCCAATATTGGGATACAAAAGTGTTTTTATAAAAAATTCATTTCCCGTGTAGAATTAAAATTCTAGTAATACATATATGATAATCTTTTTTTTAAGAATTTGAGTTTAGGTGTTTTACGATTTTTAAAATTCACTAAATCTTTCTTTACATTCTCATTAGAAGGTTTAGGTTCAGTATTTTTCTTTAGGAGTTTATCATTCTTATCCTTTTCTATAGAGAGTTCATATTTCCCAGTATTGAAAGAACATGTAGTTTCTTAAACAATAATAAATTATATTTTAGTTTATTTAAAGTATCCTCAGTAACTTTTTAAAATTAAAACATTTCCTCATTGGTCATATATTCATAATATTCATATTCATATTAATCTTCTGAATAATTAATATTTTGTGCAGGAGATACAATGTTTAACTTAGATGTGTGTTTCATAAAAGATATTGTAATTATATCATCTATTTTATTATAAGATTTTTTGGATTCACAACAGCTTTCCTCATATGCACTTCAGGTTACATTCATAGCCTATATATATTATCATTCCTTGTTCTCATATTTATTCTTATATTTAAATTTTGGACAGTCATCATTCACATATAATTTTATTTTTCACTAATTCTAGACTATACCATTAGTATTATCACATCTTTTCCAATCCCTTTTATAGTTACCATTATTGCCATATTATTTTTCGTAGCTCTGATTTCTAAATAACATCTTCTTTATATTGAATTTATTAAATCTACTAGTAAACTAATCCATTTCCTCATCACTATTAGTTGAAAATTATTCATTTATATAACAGTCATCATGAACATGAATTTTCTATTTCTATTCGGATGTAATGGCTTTCTATGCCACTACATGCCTTCTAGGATTCTCATCATCTTCTCTTTTAACATTCAACTCTTCCTATTAAATAACTTGCATTCAAATTATCTCCTTTATAGGTAGTTGAACTATGTCGAATGATACTCTAATTGATACTGATGATAATTTCCATCTTTCTAGAAGAAATCTCATGACTCGTAATATATATTCTCTTATAGTGATTATATTTACAATCTCATGGAACCAACTAGACGTGCCATATACATGGCACAACATAAAAGTTATCAAATATAATATTTTATGAGTAAGGCCACTTTTAATTAGTATAATAAGTATCTTCATGTGAAATAGAAAAAGTATTTGAAATTTCAAATATAGTTTTAAATGTAGAAATCCTACAAATTATTCATAACCTATAGAAAAATATAAGGAATCCATAGATTAGAAATTAATATAAGTCTATATTAGTTTCAACATTAAATGTTATCAAATTATAATATGAAATTTTATACTCCTCAATAATAGAAAACCATATATCACAACTGATGCTTTCAAAATAATTTTTCCATTTGATTTCTCACGAAGCATAATTTGTTCCATTGAAATAGGGAGGTATATTTGTAGAAAAAATCCAATTTATTATCAATGTAAATGAATAAAAATTGTTTTAATGAAGTATTATCATTGAACTAACAGAAAAAATGATATCATTAAAATACAACAAAAATCATAGTTGAAAATATATAAAAACATTAATACATTGAATCCTTAAAAGTATGAAACCTTAAATAACTAATGTTGGTTAGAATACGAAACATAGTAGTAGGTGAATTCAGTTCCTATAAAAATTTCGTTCAAAATTACTTATTTGAATGTTTCCCAAATTGAAATACAAACTGACCTAGTTAACCAAAGTTGCACATATTTAAATGTTTTGATCTTTTGAATGATTTATCAACAAATTGTTACTTATTAGTGGAAATAATTAGCACGCCATTTATACTTTTTAAATTAATATACTATGTCAATATCTATTATAAAAACTTCATAAGATTAAATACAAAAGAAAACAGAGTATTTTTTATTTAACGAAATAAAAAACAGGGAAAACAAAACTTAAAAGAACATAAAAGAATTAAAATAAGAGTTTCAGTATCAATATAATCTTTAATTCAATACAAATTTTCATCCCATCCGACCTATAATTTTGAATAAATAATATTTTATCCACACCTATGTTGGGGTAAACAACATCATACCAAACTGTTCAGGACAACTAGAACTCATTTGTAGTTTTCGTTGGATTACAAAAATAAAAAGGCCATCTAGGGACATCATCCACTATTAATTGTTTGTACTATATAGTGAAAAATATTTTTGTTGGAGATATATAGGAATCTTTCAATTTTTCATAGGATTCAGTGAGTGTTCATAAAGAATATAGATAGGCAATATTTTTAATGTAAATTTAGTACATAAGAAGAGTAAAAAAAATATGATAACATAGTTAGAAGATTGTGACTGACATTCAATATTGATTCTGAATTCATAATGTTATGTTGAAATAATGATTGATTCAACTTTCAGAAATAGATAGAAAAACAGAGTTTCATTATAGCTTATTTCTTCTATTTCTAGTAAGGTATATTATATTTTTTATGTTTTCTTCTCCTCTATTGTTGTGTTTCAAAAAAAATAAACTTTTTTTATAAGGTATAAATTGTTATTTAATTATTATATGTTCTATATAATTTCTACAAAGCACAAAATATCAACATTGGTTCTACCCAGGATACTTTTTCATTGATCAGGTATTGTATTTATACAATATAAATGAAAAACTATATGATCACGATCAATTCTAGGTACCTCAAACCTCATACAATGGTCAAAAAATGATTTAATGATTGCCAAGAATATTAAGAAATAGTCATCAGTATAATTAAGTAGTATTATGTCTCAAAAATATGATCATTAGAATTAAATTTTAATTTGAATGAAATATTAATTAGTGATCGTGTCTCTAAAAGGTTACTTGAAATGGTGTGTTTTAATTGTAACTATCACAACCCAAACATTTGAATAATTTTATTCCTGAATTTGTGGGTTATTTTATTTTGTTATCAAAAAATATATCCTTTTAATTATTGATTTATGTATAATAAAAACGATATTGTTGGGTTGTGACTATTATATGACCGTTGGTGAATATGACAGTTGGAATCTATAATCTTAAAATTATGATTATTGCCTAAAAATACAAATGACCATGGTTAATTAATATAGAAAGAAGAATTGATTGCCTCATTTTGTAGATTCATTCCATACAAATCCCATCTGTCGAAGCATGGGAAGGAGGTAGTGTCAATGTGCATTAAAATGGACCAAGCCCAATCTAAACATCAACATGTGATGCTTGAATGGAATCACCTACAGAAGAAGTTCAAGATGACTAAAAAACAGTCAGAAAATGTTGTTTGAGCCGCCACAACATTCTATCACCATTTCACACCTGAAACTTAGGTCTTATGCATGTGTTATAAGGGGACATGTAACAAAAAATTAGTAACATTGTGTAATACTTTTTTATATATAAAATTAATATTTTTATTATGGTAAAATTTTTGTATTTAAAATGTTTGGATAAATATTGGATGAACTTATATAAGTTACATATTATTGATGAAATTTGGGAAAAAAAATTTTAGATATTTTAGTATACATTAATTAATTAATATTTTGAAATGATTTTCCAAAACTGGACTTCTACGGTTTCTTTCAGTAAAAAATATAGAGTCTAATAAGATTAACACAATTCTTTGTTAATAGTAAACTATGAATAGTAATATTACCCTTATAAATAGTAATGTGACCAATGGAATCGTATCCTCACTTAAAAATTACATATAAAATTTACACATCTTGAATGTTAATGTGATATAATAGCAGATATAAATAACTATTCCAGAAAATATTAGTTAAGTATTTGTCTTTTTTTAGGTAAACAATGTTCTTAACTAAAAATTAAACATCTCATATGTAGAAAATTATCTTTAAAAAATGGAGTTCATTTCTGTATTTTGAGCATCAATATTTGTTTAGGGTGAATTTTTGGGACGTTTTAAAAAATATTTAGTGAATAATGAATATACATTTTTGAGATTTAGTGTATTTAATGACATCATTATGATGTAATCTTGATATAATAATTTTGTTCAAATTATGTACTGTATAATATGTTAGGAGGTGTCCCATGTTACCAATGCCATTGGAAATTCCACGGGATGGCCTATGGTTTTGAAAATACCACTAATGAGGTGTCCCTTGGAAATTAACAAAATATTCCCTCAATTTTTCCATAAATACTAACCCCCTAATTGAATTTGTTCATTCCATGTTCATCCTCAATGATTTTTTGGTCTTTTACATCCCAAGGAGTCTTCCAAAGGTTCTTTCATTCCCCCACAGGTCCCAACATTTGTGCTTTTATATTACTCTTCAATGTAATGGAACCATTCACACTCCTCTTTTAAGTTATATCTTCCTTTATCTTATGTCTTCTAGTTTCCATATTATTATGTTGGGGTTTTACCTTATATATCATTATTTATATAAATTTTATGTTCAAATGATGAGGTACCCTTTCTACTCTCATGAAAATATTTTTCTGAATTTAAACCAATACCATTAGACTTTACTAAACATTGATTAAAAGTAATCACATCATCTATTTTCATTCAACATTTTCTTCTTCAGTTGGTACATCATTAAAATATCTATATCATGACCTTTTATCCCTTTATTCTACCCCCCATACTATATTATGAGTTATTTATAAGTGGGTGACCCCTTTCCACTATCTTTTCAATATTTCATAAAACCATGATGTATAGTAGTTATGCTTCATAATTTCTATCTCAAAATCTATCACCCTTTTTCTCATGAAATTATCGTTTTTTATTTATATGAGTTCCTAAACCAATTTAGAATCTATGGTTATTATTAAATAAAAAAATGATATATTTTATTCTGGAATTTACATACATGAAAACCTCATTCATTTTCTAAGTGTTTTAAAAGACATAACGATCATGTTTCTAAGCACTTTTAAACCATCATGGTTTTGAAATAAACCCCATTTC
Source organism: Viscum album (assembly GCA_963277665.1). Lineage (NCBI taxonomy): Eukaryota > Viridiplantae > Streptophyta > Magnoliopsida > Santalales > Viscaceae > Viscum > Viscum album. The sequence goes on from OY728132.1 coordinate 474,374,144, forward strand.
TTTTATATTTTATGTGTTATTTAAGAATTTTTTTTATTATGATATATATTAATCATAAGAAAATAAATAAATATTATTGATTTACTCTGATAGCGCTCCAATGAATTTAGTAAATAATTTAATATCTAGAGATGACAACTTTTATGATTATTTGGTGTATAACCATGGTAATTTTTATGACACCATGGGGTAGGACCTTGGTGAAATGTTACAAAATATCTATATTAAATGGTTTATCCACATTTTATAATTATGATTTCTATTATTTTTTCTATGATATGATTCTATATCGTTCCTTTACGATAACCCTCATATTCTTATTAATAATACTCATAACCCTCAACCTTTACTTTTATGAATGTATCAATGTTATGAGATGTAGCAATTTATAATTATAATAACTTCTTATGATGAATTATATGTGTATTAGAAGAATATTTTACATTGTTTTCATGCCTTCTATTCTTGATTTCTGATACACAACACTTTAATGATCCATTGTTTGTTAAATGTAATTAAAAATTATGTAAAAAAGTAAGGATTCTATAGTTTGTATCATATAATTGTTTAGTTATTTATGGAAATTATTCTATGAAAACATTTTGAAGGACTAAATAGGGAAGATTAAATATAGAAAAACATCATGTTATTTTTGTGAAATATAATTTAAGTGGTTTCCAAACAAATAAATCCATGTCTAGATAAGAAAAGGTGGTTGGGGGTTAGGAACAGATGTACATAGGAGTGAAATATCAAAAAGGAGTTCTGGACATGACCTAGGGTATCCTAGAACACAATAATGGGCCTTGTTTCACTCCTAGTTTGACACTCATGAGAGATATTTTTTGTTAATCATATGTTTTTTATGAATATTTATGATGGATTTATAGAGAAATGTAATTGTTTAAGAATAATGTTTTAAAACATAAAAATATTTTATATTTAAAATATTTATAAATGAAATAATATTCTATCTAGGGTTTTATTCTACTATAAAATTGAGTGAAATTGGAGGATCTAAGAAAATGGAGAAGAGAATGGACCATGTACTGACGACAATATGAAGGAAGAAATAATGGAAGGTTTCATGATAATGGTAAACAAAATGACTCACATTAAGGGAAATAAGTTGAGTCAATATGAGAGACCAATATCCCCATGAAGGTAACAAATTTTTTTTGAGTCATTTATGTATCAACAACCACCATCCATTAGTTGTTCTACTGACCCATTGGGTGCTGAACAATGGATCAACTCTATCGTGAAGATATTTTCTATGCTCCAATATTTGGAACATGAGATGGTCCGCATAGACGTTTACTATTTAGAGGGAGAATCTGATTAGTGGATGGAAATGATTAAAAGCATGAGGCTAAGAGTAAATGTGGAATTCATGGAGTTGGAAGAGTTCATAAGAATTTCAATAATATGTATTACCCTTGTTCTATGAGAACTATAATGGAGAAGTAGTTACTCAAGATGAAGCATAAAGAGAGTGAATCAGTTGAAATATATGAGATTAACTTCACTAGACAATCTCATTACACCTCTAGATTTTACCTAGATCATAATAGTAATGTTGATATATTTTTCGGTGGACTAATACCTCATATGCAGAATTATGTATCAAACTGAGAATATGATTGCTAGGATGAGATCATGCAGAATGTGATGAAACTGGAAATGGAGTTTGGGGAGATGAAATGGTCTCATAAATCCAGTTACAAGAAGAGATAAATAGAGCCATGCTTAGGTAGGAGCTTCATTCAGGGAAGAGGTGTCATGAAAGTTCCATGTCCCACTTATAATAAATTTTGGAAGAAGAATTTGGGGAACTTACTACATGGGAGCGAGAAGTGCTACAATTGTGGAAGAGATGTCTATATTGTGAAGGATTGTCATAGTGAGGTGAATCCTCAACATCCAAACACAATGGGAAAGGGGACGATGGTACATTCCATGGATTATGTCCAATGCTATAAGTGTGGAAAACTTGGGAACTTTTCCTATCACTCTTAAACTCTGAGGTAGTGGAGGGGAACCGGAATCAGCCACAACAAAGGCCAAGATATAATGGTCATGATATTTGAATCATGAGAGCTGATGTTGAAGCTCTAAATGATGTGGTGTTATGTACTCGTATTTATCTCTAAAAGCCAGAAATTACTTTTTTTTATTCTAGTTCTAATCATTATTTTATTTTGTCCAAGCATGCATTGAATTTAGATTCATCATCCGATTTTGTTAAAGTAGATTTATGAGACAATAATCTTGGTGGTATTATCCAAAAATTGTCACTGTATAAAAACAAAAGTTATTATTTTTGTGTGCACAATATTATCGAAAATATATTAGTAATCCCACTACTGGAATTTGACATTATAGTAGGGACAAACTGGCTCTCAAAGTATAATTCTAAAATCAAATGAAGAAGCAGAGAAATCTCATAATTTTTGAATGGTAAACCTACATTTATCTTCTATGTATAGATGTCTCAAACATGTCATTGTTGTAATGTCCTGGTTCCAGAAGCCACCTAGAGGTGCCACATACCCGGTTGGTCACATGTCCTCAAGCACATTTTCCCAAACGCTAGAGGCTTCCGACCAGCGGTGAGGGCCTTGGGTGTGATAGTTGGGAAACTATACCCACATTAGCAGAGTACACATTAGAAGCAAAAATAACATGCAATAGTGGAAGAAGTAAATATCCATCAATAAATGCACAATTAAACAACGGATGACTAAAAAAATAAACCACTGGAGCTCTTATGTATATATGAAATGATGCATGATACATATCTAGGAAAATATAAAAATAGGTGATAATGCTGGAAATGAAAATAATACCAAAACAATTACAAATTAAATGATAAACAGATCCTCAGCATCACAAGAAATATCATAGTCCCGTGCTCTCCTGCTCCAAAGAAATCAATTACCAGAAGTCGAAGGGTGATTTCCCTTGTCCATACCTACAACAATATAGTTTGTTTGGTCCCAAAAGCCTGACATAAATAGGTTGTGAGACAAAATCCAAGTGGGTAACAACCTGAAGATCTGTTCCTAACAGTGAGTGAGCATATGGATGGTAATGGTACATTAAGTAGTAATCAGTAACAGTAAACAACATGCATTAATCAGCATGTAGTAACGTGATGATATACAATAGTAATCAAACCATATAACAACAAGCAGCAGTGAAGCAATTAGCTAACCACAACAGGAACCCCTCTTGGAAGTACTCTCATGCATCCCCTCTGGTCCAATCAAAAAAGTTCCAACAACCAACTGGGTAGTGCACTCAGCCTAACCCCTCTAGTTTGGTCGTACAATATAATAAGACTCTCTAGGGAAGCTCGCTCGGTGAATTCCCTGTATAGTCTAGGGTAGTCAGGGACTCTCTGAGGAAGATCATACAGTATAACCCTCTTATAGCCCAAATGTCTAGAAACACTCTTAGAAATATCAATCGGAGAATTCTTCCTATAGTCTAAGGTATATCATAGAATCTCTAAGGAAGCCCTCTCGACCAATTCATCCTCTATCCTATAATGGTTTAAGGAAATTCAGACAAATAAACACTCTCTGAGGAAGCTCATTCGGTCTACCCTCCTATAGTATATTATATTAAGGACTCTCTAGGAATCTCACTCATTCTATCCCCTGTAGTCTATAATAAAAAAGACTCTCAAAGGAAGCTCACTCTGTCTACCCTCTTGTAGACTATAATATCCAAGACTCTTTGGGAAGTTCACTCGGTCTATCCCTTACAGTCTAGAGCACTAGGTTCTCACAGTCCCGTGCTAGTCAGTGCATAAAAATTCTACAAGTCTAATGAACACCTATAGAGCTGCGTGGCTAACCATTATATAGAAAAAAAGATTTCAAGATTATAATTCCATCCTACGGTAACAAGGCATGGAAAATATGTATAACGACCAAGGGATAACAAAACCCATAGGTCATAACAAGAACAAGGCATGGGAAAAACATCCAAGCATAGAAATTATCCTCAAATATGATCAAATTACCTCTACACATAAATAAAATCGAGGATGAAAAACTACATGGGAAAACGATAAACACATAACACCCCATTCATGGGTATTGGTGGAAATTTGCACATAAAACTCAAAGACGTCGAATAGTAAGGCATAAACCAGCTACCTTGATGTTAGGAGATCAATGCACTTGAACAATGAAGCATGATTATCCTTAGAACAACGTAGATCTACCAAAACGCACAAAACATTCAACTCGTGATAAGTTGTGAAAGAGGGAAAATCATGGAATGAAACTCAAGAAGAAGGAAGAGCTAACCACTATGGTTCCTACATAATGGACGACGGTCGATTCGGAAAACTGAAGGAGGATCGGGGGCTCGAAGGATATTTTCGGTCATGTCGATGCTCCCTGTTGAAGAACCATGAGAAGAATACGTTTATGTCGATTAAGAGCGACCCCGGTCCATTTAATGAAAAGGAAACAAAATACATGGCATGTACTTCTAGGGTACATGGTGTGTACATGGCCTTTCTGTACTCCGCTTTAAGCGCCTTACACATCTCCCCTACACAACGTGTGTGGGGACCGAACACGGCCAACACATGATCTCGTATGGAGACAAGGTACGTGGCATGTACATATGAGGTACACGATGTGTACAAATAAATTACACGGCCTGTACGTTTAAAAGTTCCAGATTTTCCTCTATTTCTCAAAAACTACCAGAAAAGGAATAATTTACCTGAAACAAAGATTCGGGTTGTTACAAACTACCTCCATGAAATACATTTTCCCCCAAATTTCCCTAGCGAGACGTAGAAGAAGAAACCCCATATAGCTTCGGCCACTACTGTAAGAACCCATATCTTCTTTTTAGGTATTTTTTCCTTTTTCTGGAGTTTTTAAGAAAAATGATCTTTTTGGAAATTTTCAAAGTTCACACCGTGTACTTTCTGAGTAGATGCCGTGTACTCTTCTCCCGCTCGAAGTCATGTGCTGGCCATGCCCGGGCCACACACACAGTGTCTATGGGTGACGTGGAGGCCAATTTTGGAAGAGTACAGAAAAGACCCAGTAAACGCCGTGTACTCTAAAAGTACATGTCATGTACTTTCTTTTTTTCACTAAATGAACCGGGGTCACGCCTGATGCACAGAAACACCCCCTTCTAGGTCCCTTTTAGCTGAGAGCAATCCATACAGCTAAATCTTCGATGAGAACCTTCCCCTTCATCTGTTCTTTGTTTCGAGCACGATCGATTACATTGGAATCACAGTGGTAAGATCTTCCTTCTACATGAACATCGTTTTCTGATTCCTCTTCATTTCCAAGTTATTGTTGGTTGAGAGTTTTGTGTGTTTTCTTAGATCTACGACGTTCTAAGGGGAATCAACCATCATGATTCACATATATCGATCTCATAGGATCGAGGTAGGTATTTTGTGCCTTTCTATTGAATGTCGATGAGTATTTTGTGCAAATTCCACAAATTCCCTTGTGCGGGAAATTGTGGGTTTCTTGTTTGGCCCCAGTTGTTTTCTGGATTTTCTTGATTGCTGTTGTAGAGGTTTATGCTTGTAAGTAGAGTAATTTATTTTGTGCTCATGATGCTTTTTCCTATTTGTTCTACCTATTTGGCATTTTTGTAGTTTCCATGCCTAGCCGTAGGATAGTAGGACTGTAACATTATTTCTATTGGGACTTAGAATGATAGCCAAGTAGTTTTTGAGGTTTACATGTATGACCTGAGCCTGTTTATTTTCACTCGGGACTGTGAGAACCTAGAGTAGAAGAGCAACGGGAGAATTGATGTAAGGGATTCTCCAAAGTGTCTTTAAATATGATTTGAGACCATAGGGTGAATTTCTATTGAGTGCATCCTCATATAGTTTCTAGTTCCTCGATGTGGGCCATATGTGGAATTGAAGTTGAGTGCTTCGCCAGAGATCCTTTAGTATGATACTTGACTATATGAGGAATAGGCAGTGAGTGCTTCCCTAGAGATTCTATTAATTTCATAACACAACCATAGGTGTGAGACTTTGTGTTCCACATAGAGGGTTGCTAGTACTTATAGGTCAAACCATAGGGGTTAGGCTATGAGAGCTACCTAGAGGGTTACATTTTTCATTTGTTGCTGGTTGTTTACTTGTGCATTTATTTTGTTAGAACTGTAGATTGTACCTACTTGTGTTTCAGTTTACTGCTTCTTGTTTTATTATTCCATGTATCCATTGACTGTTAGGGATAGATCATTGGGTGATTTCCTACTGGTATTGTATCTCACACCCTGTTTGGGCCATGCTTTTGGGCCCAAGCAGACTATGTTTCTGTAGATATAGATAATGGAAAGCACCCTTCTACTTTGGGTTCGTGATTCACTATAGTTGGAGAGCATGGGACCGAGCCGAGGCATGCGATGCTGAGGAGTTTACTTTGTTTTCTTTGCACTTTGTTTTCAGTTTTACTTCATCACATTGGTTTTTTTACTACCTTCCATTGACATATGTACCATGTTTCATCATTATTATTATGTATCCATTGCTTCTGCTATTTACTTCAATGGTTGTTTGTTGTTGATTGTTTCTGCTATCGTGTCTGGTTGTTTTTTCACTGTATAATTTACCGATTGAGGCTATAGTTTCCCCTCCGACTCACCATGGCCCTCGCTTCTAGTCAGCATCCTCTGGCGTTTGGGAATAACTCTTTTGAGGTCATGTGACGAACCACGTACGGGGCACTAGTGGAGGGGCTCCAGATTCCGGTCATTACAAAGTGGTATCAGAGGTGTTCTTTTCTCTTGCTTTGTGGTTTGGAGACATTAGACAGGGATATGATAAACTCGGTACTTGTTATTAATCTATGTTCTCTAGTAGCTAACCCATGTTTTGGGAAAAGCCATACTACCTCGTTAATTGCACTTTGCTGGTTTTGAGTTTTTATGGTTGATATGTTTTCACCTCGAGTGATTTGCATTACTTGTGCAGTTATTGTTTTGATATTTTTGTTCTATTTCTGTAACAACATGATGAGATGAGGGAATTCCATCTCATGCATCATATAGGAACTTCTAGAAATCAAATTCCATGCATTCTTGCCATGCCATATAAGGTTAGTTAGCGATTACATGCTATTGTGATAGGCTTTGTGTATATTATGCATGTTGTTGTAGTTGATGTTTGATAGAATCCCTCTTGTTTTGTTAGTGATTTGTTGTTTTTCCCTTGCTTGTGAATATATGAGATTCGAATATTTGATCCGCGGGGAGTATGGGCCCTCAAGAATCGAAATTTCACACCGCTTTGCCTTGTTTTTAGTGTTTTTGGGGTTCTGTGCAGTTTCTGAGCTACTGCCCAGAAAAACCCAGAATACATTGTATATACTTTTTGGATACATGCACTATAGTTTTAAGGCCATGTTACCGACCATGTAAGCCGAACACAGTGTCGGGAAAGTAACATTAGGAAGACACCGTGTGTGGTAAGTACACGCTGTGTAGTAATGAGCCGTGTACCCGGCCATGACACTAACAACACGGGTCGAGGAAGCTCGAGTAGCACACGCCATTTTGTAATGGAACACTCCATGTAGTCCCTTCTAGGCACCTGGCTGTGTCACAAACAACACGGGTTGGCGTGACCATCTCTCATACACGTTGTGTTGCTCTTGGAGCACACCGTGTAGTCTTGCCAGGTACTCGGCCGTGTCACGAACAACACAGGACTGTGTCACCTTGCATATATACGCCATGTTTGTTCGTAAGACTCCATGTAAGGTTCAGCCATGTAGACGAACATGTGTTTAACAACACGGGGCACCGAAGCCTTTTCCACTACACGTCGTGTCCGTAGAGAACACGCCGTGTAGTCTCAGTTTAAGAAAACCTTGTGGGTTAGCCGTGTAAGGGACTCGGGTAGGGGAACAGTTTTCAAGTACACACTGTGTTTGGATGCAACATGCTGTTTAGTTTTAGGTGTACACAAAATTTAGGTAAGGAGTACACTCTCATGTTAGTGTCTTGAGAAAACACGTTGTGTAGTTTTTATACATGATATTTACTCGAGTTTTGTAAACTTGTGTGTTTTCCATCCCCTATTTCCTTTTTGTACTCTTGTGTTCTCTTTCATTGTTTTCCTGATCTAAGGTGTACTTTTGATCTTTCAGAGCTATGCCATAGATAAGTCCTCCGGTTATACATCTATCGTCAGGCAGTGATCAGACGCCTGATAGGGTTGATCAGGGACTTCTTATCGATCCTCCAGTCGGGCCATCCATGGCACCGGCTGTTATACCAGTTGCAAGTACTGATGAACAGTTCAGGGAAGGTTGCATGAGGATGATGTAGGCCTTCCAAGGAGTGACCCCTCCGGAAACAACAATGGAATACCTGACCTGAGTTTTTTAGCAGTAGCATCCTCCCATGTTCTTGGGGGAAAGAGGACCTCAGGCTGCAGAGTCATGGATGAAAGCCATGCTGACCAGTTTTGACCATCTGGAGACACCTCTAGAGAGGCAGGTAAATCTCACCACCTACATGCTCTGAGACTCCGCCAAGAGGTGGTGTAAAGTGATCTCAGAGGCAGGTCAACAGCAGGCTATGGCTTGTGAGGAGTTCCAGCGTGTGTTCTATGACTACTTCTACCCAGAGACCCTGAGGGCCGATCGAGCCCGGGAATTCATGAGCATAGAGAAGGGTAATCTTTTTGTCATGGAGTATTCCTATCACTTCACCGAGTTGTATAGTTTCACACCCCTCTGGGATATAAGTGGTGTGTTCTTTGTAAGGAAGTTTGAGGATGGCCTCAGGAGGGAGATCCTCTCGCAAGTGAACATGTTCCATCTGACATACGTCAATTCCATCGTCAACCAGGCACAGATTGCAGAGAAAAATTTCACAGACTCTGGAGATGCAAACTAGGGTGGTTCTACTTCTAGATCTAGTCTTCCTCCAGATTATAGCAAAAAGCACCATAGAGAACCTATGCGTGGTGACCCGAGGAAGCGTGATGCATCGTCAGGCAGCCAGGTGACATGCTACCAGTGTGGCCAGTAAGGGCACATGAGGCCACAGTTCTATAGGGACCCCATCGAGTGTCGATCTTGTGAAAGATGGGTCACCTTCCGCATTTCTTCTAGGATTTCTTTCCAGCAGCTGGTGACCGGGGTTCTTCCATGGATCATCATTCAAGATTATCCCCACCAGTATCTCACCAGTTAGGGATCTAGAGTTCTTCCGGCCGTTTGGTCCGAGGTGGAGTTCGAGGCCATGGTGGTCATCCACCAGTCCCTCAGCACCAGCATGGAGGTTCAGCTCAGAGTGGTCATCCAAGGGTGCAGGGCTGCGGTGCAGTATAGTATTTCACCATGGAGCAGATTTATCAGGAGCAGGATACCGACCATTCTACAGTTCTAGGTAAGGTTTTAGTAGCCTCAGTTTTATCTTCAGCCCTTTTCGATATTGGCACTACACATAGCTTTATCTATCTTGCTATCATGGAGAGCCTTGGTCAATGTATCTTTTCTTCTGCCGACTCGTTGACACTAGGCACACCTTTGGGGACGATGAAATCTACTGTATGCCAGTGTAGGGAGTACCCTATCGAGGGGGTAGGGTATCATTTCATATGTGATATCTATGTCCTAGAGATAATAGGCTATGATTCCAACCTCGGGATTCACTAGTTGGTTCCCTTCCAGGTAGTCATTGACTGTTATCATCATAGAGTGAGTTCCGTTTCACCATAGGGTGAATATTTTCTTCATAGAGGAAAATGGGATGTTCATCCGAGTCAAGCTAGACTCGAGCATCATGGGATAAGAAGGGTGACAACCCAGATTTCTAGTCTTTATGTGGATGATCATGGGACTCCACAGCTGGAATTTCCTCCAATGGTGGATTGCTTAAGTTATGTCTTTCCAGAGGACTTATCAGGTTTGCCTCCGGAGCATGAGTTGGACTTTTCTATTGAGCTCCTGCCAGGAGCGGCACTGCTGTCCATTCCTCATTATAGGATGGCTATGCATGTGTTGCAAGAGCTCAAGAAGCAATTGCAGGAGTTGCAGGATAAGGGTTTCATCCAGCCCAGTAATTCTCCATGGGGTTTGCCTGTCCTTTTTGCAAAGAAGGAAGACGGTAACCTTCGGCTTTGGGTGGATTATCGGAAGCTGAACCATTTTACGGTCATGAAATGATATCCTTTGCCGAGTGTCAATGACCTTTTCGATCATCTTCGAGGAGCTTGAGTGTTCTCGAAGATTTATTTGAGGTCTGTCTACTATCAGTTGTGCGTTAGACCATCCGAAATACCTCTGAATGACTTCAGGAGCTGGTATGGTCTATACGAGTATACATTAATGCCGTTCGGTCTCACGGAAGTGCCTACAGTTTTCATGGCACTGATTAATGGAGTGTTCCATCCTTACTTGGACTCTTTCGTCGTGGTCTTCGAGGACGATATCTTGGTCTACTCTCACACTCTAAATGACCATGAAACACATCTCGAGATCGTTATGGGTACACTGAGAGAGCATCAGCTTTATGGTTAACTATCAAAGTTCCACTTCTAGATAGATTAGATTCACTTGATGGGTCATGTCATCTCAGAGGCAGGAGTATCTGTGGACCCAGAGAAAGTGAGAGTTGTAGTTTCCTAGGAGCAGTCAATGAACATCTTTGAGGTACAGAGTTTTCTAGGGTTGGTTGGATGCTAAAAACTCTTCATTCAGGAATTTTCTCATCTAGCATCACCTTTGACAGGTCTAACCAAGAAGGGATCGATATTCTTATGATCTGATTCTTGCGAGTTAGTCTTTCAAGAGCTGAATGGAATGTTGACATAAGCGCTGATACTAGTCTTTCCAGATCCAGGTAAGAGCTACACTGTTTATTGTGATGCTTCATGTATCTAACGAGAAGCTGTGCTAATGCAGGGAATTGGGGTCGTTGCGTACAGATCATAGTAGTTGATGCCACATGAGGGGAACTACCCTACACAGGATCTGTAGTTGGAAGCTGGTGTTCATGACTTATGTTATTGGATACATTATCTGTTGGGAGAGAACTTTGTGGTCTTCACTGACAACAAGAGTCTCATGTACATCTTCACATAGCGTGATCTAAATCTAAGGCAGCGCAGGTGGGTCGAGTATCTTCAGTATTTTTATTTCGAGCATGCCTATAGATCGGGGAAAGGCAATGCAGTGGCGGAATATGTTTAGTAAGAGAACTTAGATTTATGCAGTTTAGGAAGCCAGCAGTGAGTGGATTCTCATGGATATGTTCTCTTAGATGCATCTGGAGGTGCACAATAGACAGGGACAGACATTACTATCTTCTGTAGATGTTACCTTGACACTACTTCATTGGGTGCGAATGAGACAGATATCAAACTCATAAGGCTTAGTCCTGCGGGAGGGTGTGTCAGGCGATGACCCTCTTCTTGGATGGATAGTGGGTGAGGATGAGATCTTGTGTTTCTAGGGACGCGTATGGGTGCCATCATAAATACACGAGGAGATGATGCGGGATTCTTTTTCCTCTATTTTGGAAGTTCATTCATGTTTCACCAAGATGTATCGAGATATTCATCACCAGTACTGGTGGCCATGTATGAAGAAAGATGTTTCTGGTTTTGTCATGAGATGTTCTACTTTTCAATAAGTTAATGTAGAGCATCAGCGACCAGTATGACTTTTACAGTAGTGACCCATTCCTGAGTGGAAGTGGAACGATGTTGCAATGGACTTCGTGATGAGATTGTTGAATAAACCTCAAAGAAATGATGCTATTTTGGTTGTCATCGACATGCTCAAGAAGGTTTCTCACTTCTTGCAGATCAAGGAGACCTTCAGTTTTGATGATCGTGGACGACTTTACATCTGATAGATCATTCTTCAGCATGGAGTTCCACACTCCATTGTTTCAGACAGGGATGCACGCTTTACCTCTCGGTTCTGGAAGGGACATCAGAAGGCCTTGGGAACAAAGGTACTTTTCAGTATAGTATACCATCCCCAGACTGATGGACAATCCGAGCGCATGATCCAGGTCCTTGAGGATATGCTCCGAGCCTACATTCTAGACTGTGGCAGGACTTTGGAGAAGAATATTCATTTTGTGGAGTTCGCCTACAATAATAGTTTCTAGGCGACCATTTAGATGGAACCATACAGGGCTCTGTATGGTAGGCCATGCGGATCACCCTTATGCTGGCTGGAGGTTGGGGAGGCAGCATTGATGGGACCTCGTCTTTTTTAGGAGACTTCAGAGAAGATAGATATGATTCAGAAGAGGATGGCTACAGCACAGTCGCGACAGAAGTCTTATACTGATCAGCGGAGAACACCTTTGGAGTTTGAGGTCGAGGATCATATTTTCATGCATGTATCACCAAGTTTAGGACACAAAAGGATTCAGTGACAGGATAATTATTCAACATGGTACGTCGGGCCATTTGTGGTTTTGGAGAGAGTTGGGCTCGTCACCTATCAGTTGAATCTACCTTAGAGGTACCAGGCCATGCACGACGTCTTCTACATCTCTCTCCTCCATCGTTACTTTTCGGACCCGTCTAATGTCATTCAGCCTGAGGAGGTTGAAATTGAAGCAGATGCGTTGTTCAAGGAGCATCCTATATGGAATGTTGATTGTAGTATGAAGGTTCTCCATGGGCGATCTTTTCCACTGGTACTTGTGTTATTGCACCACGGGTGAGTACAAGACGAGACCTGGGAAATGGAGACCGATGTATGATCGCAGTGGCTGGAGCTCTTTGTGGATCATTCTTCTATGCCACGTTAGGGAAATTCAGGGATGAATTTCATTAAGGGGGGAAGTTTGTAAGAACCTGTATCTTCTTTTTAGGTATGTTTTACTTTTTCAGTAGTTTTTAAGAAAAATGAACTTTCAAGAAATTTTCAATGTACATGCTGTGTACTTTCTGAGTACATGTTGTGTACTCATCTCAGGTTCGAAGCCATGTGCTAGCTGTTCCCAGGCCAAAGACACAGTGTGTAGGGGTGACATGGAGGCAGATTCTGGTGAAGTACGGAAAAGACCCAGTACACGACATGTACTCTAAATGTACACGTTGTGTACTTTCTATTTTTCACTAAATGAACTGGGGTCACACCTGACGCAAAAAAAACACCTCATTCTAGGTATCATTCGTCCAAGAGCGACCCGTACGACTGACTCTTTGACGAGAACATGCCCCTTCGTCTGTTCTCCAATTCGAGCATGATCGATTGCGTTGGAATCGCAGCGGTATGATCTTCCTTCTGCTGAAGCTTCATTTTCTGAATCCTCTTTGTTTCCGAGTTATCGTGGGTTGAGGATTTTGTGCGGTTTCTCAGATCTACGACATTCTAAGTGGAATCAACCATCATGATTCACATATATCGATCTCTTAGGATTGAGGTAGGTGGTTTTTGCCTTTATGTTGAATGTCGATGAGTATTTTGTGCAAATTCCACAAATTCCCCTGGGTGGGGAATTGTGTGTTTCCGGTTTTTCCCTTGTTGTTTGCCTTCTTTGCTTGAATGTTGTAGTAGAGGTCTATGCATGTAAGTAGAGTAATTTATTTTGTTCTCAGGATTCTTTTCAATGTTTGTTATTCCTGATTGGAATTTTTCCAGCTGCCATTCCTAGCTGTAGGATAGTGGGACTGCTACATTTTTTCTGTTGGGCCTTTGAATGATAGCCAATTAGTTCTTGAGGTTTACTTGGATGATACACACGTGATGAGCATGTTTATTTTCAATAAGGACTGTGAGAACCTAGAGTAGTAGACCAAAGGGAGAATTAATGTATGGGCTTCTCCAGAGGGTCTTTAAATACAATGTGGGACCACAGGGGGAATTGACGTTGAGTGCTTCCTCAAAGAGTCTGTAGTTCCTCGATGCGGGCCACATGGGGAATTGACGTTGACTGCTTCCCCAGAGAGCCTTTAGTATGATACAACACTATAGGTTGAACTGACGGTGAGTTCTTCCCCAGAGAGTATATTAATTTCATAACTGAACTAGATGGGTGTGACTTTGTGTGCCCCCAATATGGATGCTAGTACTTATAGGATGAACCATAGGGGTTAGGCTGTGAGTGCTACCCAAAGGGTTACCGTTTTTCCTTTATTGCTGGTTGTTAAATTGTGCACTTATTTTGATAGAACTGTAGATTGTAGCTTCTTGTGTTTCTATTTACTGATGCTTGTTTTATTACAGCCATGTATTCATTGACTATTAGGCACAGATCTTTGGGTGATTTCCTACTGGTATTATATCTCACACCTTGTTTGGGCCATGCTTTTCGGCCCATGAAAACTATATTATTGTAGGTATTGATAATGGAAACCACGCTTCTACTTCGGGTTCTTGATTCGCTAGAGCTGGAGAGCATGTGAACGAGGCGAGGCTTACGATGTTGAGGAGTTTACGTTGTTTTCATTGCACTTTGTTTTCAGTTGTACTTCAGCACGTTAGGTTGTTTACTACTTTCCATTGACATATATACCATGTTACATCATTATTATTATGTATCCATTGCTTCCTCTGTATACTTCAATGGTTATATGCTGTTGATTGTTTCTTCTATCATGTATAGTTGTTTTTCTACTGTATACTTTACCGAATGAGGGCATAGTTTCTCCACCGACTCACCAAGGCCCTCGCTGCTAGTCGGCAACCTCTAGAGTTTGGGGAAACGATCTTGAGGTCATGTGGCAAACCAGGTACGGGGCACCAATGGATGGGCTATGGATTTAGGTCGTTACAACTACAATCGTACATCTTCCTCCCTCTCCCAGGTCTCGTCCTGTACACACTCGTGCTGCCATAGCACCCGTACGAGAGGTATTGAACGACCATAGAGAACCTTCATACTGCGATCAAAAATCCAGATAGGATGCATTTCAAACGACACATCTACTTCGATCTCAACCTCCTCAGGTTGAAGGACATGAGATGGTTCTGAAAAGTATCGACTGAGCTGAGAAACGTGGAAGACATCATTGTAACACCCCAGGATTTTATGAAAAATATTATTTTTAATTTCATTAATGTCTTGTAATGTACGATACATCAAAAGGAGCTTGCACAACATGCATCCCTGACATGGCTTGCATTACACGCAAGCGCGACCTTCCATGATAGCGTGTGTGGTACACAATACGAATTTTCACTAAACAACGACATGCTATTAATATATTATTAAAACTAGCTGCTATAAATAGCAATACCATATTTTTGATATTTTATTATTATTTTTTTGAAAATGGACTTCATTTTTGGATTTCGAATATCGAAATTAGCCTAGGGTGAAATTTTGGTATTTTTCTGAAAACTTCCAATTTTTGATGAATAGTGAAAACACTAGGTTACTATTTAAAAACCAACTTTTTATTTAACTAATTATTTATTTTATTTAAATTTATTTTAGGTCAAAATTGATACATAATACCTATATAAGTTCAATGTAATTCATTGAAGTCATTTTATAATAATTTTAGATATATAATAATTTTATTGAACTTTTGACCGCCTTTTACCCACCTCTTAGGAAAATTTGCAAATTTACATAAAACATAATTCTAACACTTCTGTGAGTGGAATTTAAAAAATCTGAGAGACACGGCTGATGTGAGTATGTAAAATGTGGTTCAATAAGAAGAAAATAATTTTTGGTGAATAGTAACTTTTTACTTTTTTTTACCACAGTTAAAAATAAATAGGGTAATTAAGGGTAAAATTTATATTATTATTACCCTAACATATGTCCTAATTCTATTGGATAAGTTTAATTCGACCGAAAACAACCTTAGAAATAAAATATGACCATTTAGGCCCACTTAGATTAGATTAGAAAATTTATTATTAATTTATTTAAAGAATGGTTAAAATAGTTATATTCGAAGCTTAATAAGTAAATAATTTTTAATATAGGGTTATACATATGATAAATTAGGCTATAAATATTAATTAGAAATATAAAAATATTTCCTAAATAATGTTTTTTTATTTGTAAATTTTAGACATTAAATAATTTAATTTATTTATGACACAAAGATGATACAGTAATTATCTTATTAATGAAATATTGACATAATTGATATTATAAATACCCAAATAAATGTAATTTGAGACTCTGTATGAATTACACTAATTTTATAGGTTAATCTGACATGTTAGTATTCATTTAATTAACTTTTTTTGAAATAATCATTCTGTTATGATTTTAAAAAAAATTAATTACTAAATAGTGTCAAAATTGACATAAAATAGTTTTTAAAACTAATATTATAGTATTAATTTTTTTTTTCCTAAAAATATAAGGTTCAGCCAAATGAATTATATAAGGTTATATATATTAATAATAAACAACTTGGGGTTCGTTTGGCTTGTTATAGTATTTTTATTATCCTTATAGTGTAAGAACACAAAAAGACAATGTAAAAGTAAAATTATTTAACTTAAAGTTAAATCAAAATGATAAGGTTAAAATAGGAAGATAAACGTGTCCAAATTATATTGGATGAGAGTATTTCAACCCATACCCACCTTAGCTTCTAAATAAATCAATTTGGAGCTATTTAAAACAGAATATGACTTTATAATAAAATAATATTTTTAGTTTTTCCAAAGGTGCCCCTCTCCTCCCTTATAAAAGGGCACCTCCTCCCCCTTTTCCTTACACCAATTTGAGCCCTCAATATCGGCCGACCCCTGCCAATGTCTCCTCTACACTTCCCTAGAAACATCCTAGAGGTCCTGGTCTTCTTCAAATACCAATTTTAGTTCCCAAAAAGGATGTCTCAAAGAAGCGCTTTAATGAAGAGGTAATGTCTGTTACCGATTTTTCCAACTTTATTTCTTCTTACACTTATTCTTCTTTAGTTGTTTCATTATGAAGTAATAACATAAGTATCACTCATATAGTGATATGTTATTATATGTATTAAACAACCCTATTTCCCCATCTATCCATCCTACGGAAAACGAAATCACCACGTGTGCGTACGTAGGGAATACCGTCTCCATGCTGTGGTGTAATCTATTTTCCACCACAACATTACTTGGATGGGTATAATAGTGCAAATAAATAACTATATATGATTATTGTAAAGTTTTATTTATTCTGAAATAGTATACATACAATCCAATACAATTACATGATCATGGGAATGATATCATCGCTCGTGCGTACGTACGGAATATGGTCTCCACGATGTGATGTGATTCGTTCTACATGATCATCATTGCATAATGATTATATAAATGAATTAACTGAATAATTATGATATGTAGTACGCTAATACCGTTCTGGAAATGAGGTATCTATAGCCTAAAGAGAAGAATAAGAATT
This sequence comes from Viscum album, assembly GCA_963277665.1. Classification (NCBI taxonomy): domain Eukaryota; kingdom Viridiplantae; phylum Streptophyta; class Magnoliopsida; order Santalales; family Viscaceae; genus Viscum; species Viscum album. The sequence continues at coordinate 474,391,508 of OY728132.1, forward strand.
TATTCGACAAAACACGCATGTGAACAAAAAGTAATAAACACCCGAATAACAAGTAGCAATGAAATATTACGAATAAGAAGCTATGAATATGGCCATATATGATATTATAAAAAAGAGTATGATTCTGGAATAAATCAATGACATTATTTAAATCATTATACAAGAGGTTCGGACACTTACGAAGAAAATCAGACCTAAGGTAAGGGAAAATATCACAATCTCATTTTTATCCGAGATTGTTTATACTTTGGAATTTACAGGGGTGTATTTTATCATCCACATCCATGTTTCCTCAATATGTAATATTTTTTCCATCCACCTACAATTGTTTAAATTTAATTTTACCTTTCCGTGAGTTTTTAGTAAATTATATGAAAGGAATCATTTGTTGTTTTTTGTACGAGGTACTTTTTGACTTTTCTGAAAAAAGTACGAAAAGAATGATTTTTTAACTTAAACGACATGAATGGATTTTTAAAACATTATTTCCAAGAAGATTACTTTACAAGTTTTAAAGATTATTTTTAATCAACTTCTTTTAGTTTAGAAATGCATGACATGTTACGAAAGGAAGTGTGTTTTGAAGTAGAAAGGATATTTTCCTCAAGAATGGAGTTCGAGTGTTTTATAAAAATTATTTTCCATCTAAGATAATAAAGGGTTCTGTTTCTATCCCTATTCAAACATTGATTTGATTATGTTGTGATGGAATTATTTTTATGAATTCCTTTATCTTATATGAATTGTTTTATGATGTCACGATGTTTAAGACTCCCATTTTTATTACATGGGTTATGATATGATGTATGGTTTATGATTTTGTGGCACACATAAGAATGGTATAATTATGAAATGGGTGGGGCCTATATCTCCCTCAAATTCATTGGGTAATTATTTTATATCTCCTGAGATAGACATGGCTGGGATGGCAGGTTAAACCGGTTCAGTGAAACAGGACTGAATCGAGGAGTGAACTCGGTTCAGAAATGGACTTTCTCCACTAAGATAGTCTTGGCAAAGAGTATTGACTAATAAGAAATTATTCTCTATGATTATGTGTGTATTCAAAAATGTTTCTTGTTGTAAGTTATGATTATTGGGATTTCATTTCACTACTATGATTTATCCCATGTTATGATATTATGATCTCTTTTGCAGGTTATGATTTCCAAAATGTTATGTTCTTATGAATATGATGTGATTGATATTTCTTTTTTTACCCTTACTGAACATTTGAGCTCACCCTTTTATGTTTTCTTTTCCCTACGATATAAAGAAAGGTTTTAGTTAAAAAAGGGAAGATCTTTATGGGATATGTTGAAGATCATTCACCACGATTAGAAGATTATATTCCATGTTTTCAAAGACACTAAAATATTACGGTCCTTGTGTGTGTGTTTTTGTTATGTACTAAGTATTCCACCAAAGCAATGTAATGTCTATGTACATCAAGCTTAGGGTCTCTACTGTTGGTATCATAGGAAAGGTCTAGTCAATCTTTGGAAACTGGGATACGAGAACTTTAGTGAGATCCCTATAGATATTTCCATGGATGTATAGGGTTGTACCTAAGGTTAAGTATAAGTATAGGGTATAGTACTAGAATTATGGTAACCTAAGATGTTAGATATTGAAGGTATTCCCCATTATTATGTTGTTTTCCCTAGAGTGATTTTTGCCTCTCACAGTATTCTTTTTGGGTTTTAGACGATGGATGGAACCTAAAGGAACCATGTTGATCAATGTAATAGACAATGTAATGATTGTCCTCCTGAATAAACAAATGTTATGGGATATGGAGTGAAAAATCTTATCTCTATACTTACACAAGCTATGAATCATTCTAGACTTCCAAATGAGCAGAGAAGGGAACAATATTCTATTGAGTCCTTCATGAGGCAACGCCCACCTTCTTTCAGTGGGTCTTCTGATCCACTTGTTACTGAACAATGGATCAGTAACACTGAAAAGATATTTTAAATTCTCCAATGTTCTGAACATGATAAAGTCAACATAGCAGTATATCGTTTGGAAGGTGAAGCTGATCAATGGTGGAATCTTATCAAGAATACAAGGCCAAGAGATGAAATTGAGTCCATGGAATGGGACGAGTTCAAGAACTTATTTTTAAATAAGTACTTCCCTCGTATTCATCGAACAAATATAGAGAAGGAGTTTCTTGAACAAATGAAAAGGATGATGAATCTGTTGGTATATACTAAGAGAATTTTACAAGGCTTTCAAGGTATGCATCTGGCTTTATCATCCAACCTGAAAGTATAGTTGATCGATTCTTTAGTGGCTTAAAACCAAATCTTCAAAGGGCATTAGCTATAAGAGACTTCAGTAGCTATGATGAAATTGCGAGATGTGGTATTAAGGTAGAAATGGAAGTTGGTGTTACATATCAATCTCATGGTTTTGACAAGAAACAAAAGATGGAGTTCAAGGAGAAATCTCAGAATAATGGTGAAAACAAGATGAATGTTTCCTTATAATCAATGTGTGGAAAGAAGCATGGTGGAGATTGTCTGAAAGGGACTAGAAAACGTGTTAAGTGTGGAAAAGAAGTTCATCGAGTAGCTGAGTGTCAAAGTAATAGAAAAAGGTTTTCTAATGGTGTGAATAACGAAAAGACTGTAGAGAACGTACTACCAACACTTCAATTCTTCAAGTGCAATAAAATGGGGCATTATGCTAATCAATGCACTAATCCAAGGGTTAATGATGATCGACATGAGCAACCAATTAAAGAAAAGGACAATGGGAAGTCACATGAAATCACTATTAGTGATATTGAATATGAATACAATGTGGTTGAATGATTAAGTGTCTATGTAATGGGATTCCAAAAATAATGTTGTATATAGTATCGTGGAATATTGTAATATTTATGTATTTGTCTATTGTGGTTTTAAATAATTTTATGATACTGGAGACCATGGAAAGTGATTGAGATATTTTTGGTAAGCAGATGATATGCGCATAATGAAGGGATAGGAAGATAATGAGATGTTTGATTGTATTTATGAGCTCATGATTTATATAAGGACTAAGTGATATCATTGTTTGAGTATAAAGAATTTTGAGGATTTTGGTTTGTGGAAAGAGTTAACTTTTAACTGCATTAATGTTTTCACTATGGTTCAATGGGTATTCATTCTTCAAGAGAATACACGATTAAGGTATTCACATGTTTTTACTTTGACCAACAAGATATATCTTATGATATATAGGGGATAAATAATGGAATTCACGTGATTGTTATGTGACATTTCAAGTAATCATTTTCTTTATACAATGAGCTTGGACCGAAGTATTTTAGATAAGCCTAAATATTGGAATGGATTATGTTGGACATAAGTTAGTATTGATTAAGGATAGAACATTTTTTCGATATTATTGATGGGATGTTATAGTAATATAGCCTTAGAAAAAGAACAACCTGCAGGACGGGCGATAACCCATCGCGTCGGACAAGGATGTGGGAATCGAACCCACAACGGAAGTGCGAATGGCCTTTATTGCCTACAACTGGCCTACAGGAAGTCCCTAGTTAGTATAAAATAGTTTTATTTTATTACACGGTATGATATATGAATTATAAGTTCATTTTTGGAATCGTATATGATTAACCTCACCATAGATGGACTTATCTATATTTGATAACTTTTGCTAACCATTTGTTTGAAACAGATGGAATGACCCATCATTCTATCACATGATCTGTTAACACTTCACGAATAACAAATTCAACTTCATTTATTTAAGAGATGAAGAGGAAATTGTTCAAAGCACGAACAACAGTGAGATTGTACCAAAATAAATTAAGTATTTATTCCAATTCAAATTCTTTAACATTAGGGAAATGATCTTGAAAACCAAAAAAGTTGTCCTAGTGCCCTTATATCCGATGAATCAGATGGTACCCTAGATCATCACAAATTTATGGATTTATTATTTTTTAATTCTTTATAGCCGTGTTCTCTAACACTCTCCATCAGAACATGGTGGTTAGATTTCTCTTCCATATCGATATTTTCACCTATGTTCAGTGATTAGTTAATTTGGGTAACCGTTACGTTTCATAATTTAGTTTTTAAATACATGTTTTGATATTCCTTTCTACGATGTGGGTTTCTATAAAATAAACTTTCTAGTAGTATACCATTTATATCCCCGACTAATTTTGAGGGCGAAATTCATTTTAATGGGGATAGAATGTAACACCACAAGATTTTACAAAATATATTCTTTTTAATTTAATTAATGTCTTGTATTGTACGCTACACTAAAAGGATCTTGAAAAACATGCATCCCTGATTTGTCTTTCATCACATGCAAGCACGACCTTCCACGATAGCGTGTGTTGTACGCAATACCGAGTTTCTCTAAACAACGACATGCTATTAAAATATTATTAAAACTAGCCGTTATGAATAGTAATATCCAATTTTTCAATTTTTATAAATTTTATTTTTGAATATGGACTTCATTTTTGGATTCTTAATATCGAAATTAGCCTAGGGTAAAATTTTGGTATTTTTCTGAAAACATTCAATTTTTGATGAATAGTGAAAACACTGGATTACTATTTAAAAACCAAGTTTTTATTTAAATAATTATTTATTTTATTTAAATTTATTATAGTTAGAAATTGATACATAATACCTATATATGTTCAATGTAATTCATTGGAGTCATTTTATAATAATTTTAGATATATAAAAACTTTATTGAACTTTTGACCGTCTTTTACCCACCTCCTAGGAGAATTTGAAAATTTACATAAAACATAATTTTACCACTCCTATGATTGATATTTCAAAAATCCTAGAGACACGGTGATGTCAGTAAGTAAAATTTGGTTCAATGAGATGAAAATAATTTTTGGTGAATAGTAACTATTTACTTTTTTTACCACGGTTAAAAGTAAATAGGGTAACTAAGGGTAAAAATGATATTATTATTACGCTAAAACATGTCCTAATTCTGTTGGATAAGTTTAATTAGAACAAAAAAATCCTTATAAATAAAATATGACCATTTAGGGCCACTTGGATTAGATTAGGACATTTATTATTAATTTATTTAAAGAAGGGTTAAAATAGATAAAATCAATGTTTAATAAGTAACTAATTTTAAATATAGGGTTATACATATGATAAATTAGACTATAAATATTCATTAGAAATATAAGAAGACTTTCTACATAATGGTATTTTATTTTTAATTTTTATACATTAGATAATTTAATTTATTTATGACACAAAGATGATGTCGTAATTAACTTATTAATGAAATATTGACATAATTGATATTATAAATACCAAAATAAATTTAATTTGAAACTTTTTATGAATTAAACTAATTTTATAGGTTAATATGACATGTTAATATTGATTTAATTAACATTTTTCTAATTAATCATTCTGTTATAATTTTAAAAATAATTAATTACTAAATAGTGTCAAAGTTGATATAAAATAGTTTTTAAAACAAATATTTTATTATTAATTGTTATTTTATTCCAAAAAATCTAATGTTCTGCTAAATGACTTATATAAGGTTATATATATTAATAATAAACATCTTGGGGTTCGTTTGTGTTGTTATAGTATGTTTATTAACCTTATAGTGTAAGAACACAAAAAGACACGGTAAAAGTAAAATTATTTAACTTAAAGTTAAATCTAAATGATAAGGTTACAAATATGAACATAAACTTGTCTAAATTATATTGGATGAGAGTATTTTGACCCATCCCCACCTTAGTTTCTAAATAAATCAATTTGGAGCTATTTATAACAGAATATAACTTTATAATAAAATAATATGTTTAGTTTTTTCAAAGGTGCCCCTCTCCTCCCTTATAAAAGGGAACCTCCTCCCCCTCTTCCTCACACCAATTTGAGCCTTCATGATCATCCAACCCTGCCTATTCCTCATCTCCACGTCACTAGAAACATCCTAGAGGTCTTGGTCTTCTTCAAAGGCCAATTTTAGTGCCCTAAAAGGATGTCTCAAAGAAGCGCTTTAAAGAAGAGGTAATGTCCGTTACCGATTATTCGTACTTAATTTCTTCTTACACTTCTTCTTATTTAGTTGTTTCATTATGAAGTAATAACATAAGTAAATATCATATACTTATATGTTATTATAAGTTTTAAACAAACCTATTTCACCATCTATCCATCCTATGGAAAACTAAATCACCGCGCGTGCGTACGTACGAAATACCATCACCATGTCGTGGTGTAATCTATTTCCCACCACCACATTACATAGATGTGTCTGATTGTGCAAATAAATAACTATATATGATCATTTTAAATTGGTATTGATTCTGAAATAGTATACATAAACTCCAATAAAATTACACAATCATGGGAACGATATCATCGCTCATGCGTACGTACGGAATACCGTCTCCACGATGTGATGTGATTCGTTCTACATGATCTTCATTGCATAATGATTATATAAATGAATTGAAAGAATAAATATGATATATAGTATGCTAATACCATTCTGGAAATGAGGTATCTATAACCTAAAGTGAAGAATAAGAATTTATTCGAAAAAACACGACTAAGAACAAAAAGTAATAAACACCCAAATAACAAGTAGCAATGGAATATTACTAATATGAAGCTAAGAATATGGTCATATATGATATTATAACAAAGAGTATGATTATGGAATAAGTCAATGACATTATTTATATAATTATACAGGAGGTTTGGACACTTACGAAGCAAATCGGTCCTAAGGTAAGGGAAAATATCACAATCTCATTTTTATCCGAGATTGTTTATACTTTGGAATTTACTGGGGTGTATTTTATCATCCACATCCATGTTTCCTCAATATGTACTATTTTTTCCATCCACCTACAATTGTTAATTTAATTTTATACTTCGGTTAGTTTTTAGTAAAATATAAGAAAGGAATCTTTTGTTGTTTTTCGTACGGGGTACTTTTTGACATTTCCGACAAAAGTACAAGAAGAATGTTTTTTAACTTATACGGCATGAATGGATTTTTAAAACATTATTTCCATGAAACATCCATTACAAGTTTTCAAGCTTATTTTTAATCATCTTATTTTAGTTTAGAATTGTATAACATGTTAAGAAAGGAAAAGTGTTTTTTAAGTAGAAAGGATATTTTCCTCAAGAATGGAGTTCAAGTATTTTATCAAAATTAATTTCCATCTAAGATAATAAAGGGTTCTGTTTCTATCCATGTTATTACATTGATTTGATTATGTTGTGATGGAATTATTTTTATGAATTCCTTTATCTAATATGAATTGTTTTATGATGTAATGATGTTTAAGATTCCCATTTTTATTACATGGGTTATGTTATAATGTATGGTTTATGATTTTGTGGAACACATAAGAATGGTATCATTATGATATGGGTGGGACCTATATCTCCCTCCAATGCATTGGGTAAAGATTTTATATCTCATGAGATAGACATGCCTGGAATGGCAGGTTAAACCGGTTCAGTGAAACAGGACTGAATCGAGGAGTGTACTTGGTTCAAGAATGGACTTTGTCCACTAAGATAGTCTTGGCAATGAGTATTGAATAATAAGAAATGATTCTCTATGATTATGTGTGTATTCCACAAAGATTAATGTTTTAAGTTATGATTATTGGGATTACATCTCACTACTATGATTTATCCCATGTTATGATATTATGATATCTTTTCAGGATAATATTTCCAAAATGTTATGTTCTTATGAATATGATGTGATTGCTATTTCTTTTATTTACCCTTATCGAGCATTTGAGCTCACCGTTTTATGTTTTCTTTTCCCTAGGATATAAAGAAAGGTTTTAGGTAAAAAAAGGGAATATCTTTATGGGATATGATGAAGATCATTCACCACAATAATAAGATTATATTCTGAGATTCCAAAGAGACTAAACTATTATGGTCCTTGTGTGTGTGTTTTTGTTATGTAATAAGTATTCCTCAAAAGCAATGTAATGTCCACGTATGTCAAGCTTAGGGTCTCTACAGTTGGTATCAGAGGAAAGGTTTAGTCAATCTTTGGAAACTAGGATGCGAGAACTTTAGTGAGATCCCTATAGATATTTCTATGGTATGTATAGGGATGTCCCTAAGGTTAAGTATAATTATAGGTTATAGTACTAGAATTATGGTAACCTAAGATGTTAGATATTGAAGGTACTCCCCCTTTATTATGTTGTTTTCCCTAGAGTGATTTTTTCCTCTCACACTATTCTTTTTGGGTTTTAGACGATGGCTGGAACTTGAAGGAACCGTGTTGATCAATGTAATGGACAATGCAATTATTGTCCTCCTGAACATACAAATGTTATCGGAGATGGAGTACAAAATCTTATTGTTATATTTACACAAGAAATGAATCATTCTATACTTCCAAATGAGTAGAGAATGGAACAATTTTCTATTGAGTCCTTCATGAGGCAACGCCCACCTTCTTTCAGTGGGTCTTCTGATCCAGTTGTTGCTGAACAATGGATTAGTACCACTGAAAAGATATTTTCAATTCATCAATGTTCTGAACATGATAAAGTTATATTAGCAGTATATCGTTTGGAAGGTGAAGCTGATCAATGGTGGAATTTTATCAAGAATACGAGGCCAAGAGATGAAATTGAGTCCATGGAATGGGACGAGTTCAAGAACTTATTTTTCAATAAGTACTTTCCTCGTATTCTTCGAACAATGATGGAGAAGGAGTTTCTTGAACTAAAGAAAAAGGATGATGAATCTGTTGGTTTATACTAAGAGAATTTTACAAGGATTGCATGTTATGCATCTTTCTTTATCATCAAACCTGAAAGTGAAGTTGATCGATTATTTAGTGGCTTGAAACCAAATCTTCGAAGAGAATTAGATATAAGAGTCTTCAGTAGCTATGAAGAAATTGTGTGTTGTGATATTAAGGTAGAAATGGAAGTTTGTGTTACATATCCATCTCATGGTTTTGACAAGAAACAAAAGATGGAGTTCAAGGAGAAATCTCAGAATATTGGTGAAAAAAATATGATTGTTTCCTTATGCTCAAAGTGTGGAAAGAAGCATTGTAGAGATTGTCTTAAAGGGACAAGAAAATGTTTTAAGTGTAGAAAAGAAGGTCATCGAGTAGGTGAGAGTCGATGTAATGGAAAAAGGGTTTCTAATGGTGTGAATAAAGAACACACTGTAGAGAACACACCAACAACACTTCAATTCTTCAAGTGTAATGAAATGAGGCATTATGCTAATCAATGCACTAATCCAAGGGTTAATGATAATCGACATGAGCAACCACTTAAGGAAAAGTACAAATGGAAGTCACATGCGATCACTATTGACGATGTTTTTAATATGACAACTATGTGGTGGAATTATTAAGTGTTTATGTAATGGGATTCCAAAATAATGTTTTATATAGTATCGTGGAATATTGGAATATTATATATTGGTCTATTGTGGTTTTAAATAATTTTATGATACCAGTATCCACGGAAAGTGATTGAGATATTTTTGGTAAGCAGATGATATGCACATAATTAAGGGATAAAAAGATAATGAGATGCTTGATTTCATTCATGAGCTCATGATTTATACAAGGACTAAGTGATATCATTGTTTGAGTATAAATAATTTTAAGGATTTTGGTTTGTGGAAAGTGTTAACTTTTAACTACATTCATGTTTTCACTAAGGATCAATGGGTATTCATTCTTCAAGAGAATACATGATTAAGGTATTCACATGTTTTTAATTTGACCAACAAGATATATCATATGATATATGGGGGATAAATGATGGCATTCGCATGATTGTTATGTGAAATTTCATGTAATCATTTTTTTATACTATGATCTTGGACCGAAGTATTTTAGATAAGCCTAAAGATTGGAATGGATTATTTTGGACATAAGTTAGTATTTTTTAAGTATAGAACTCTTTTTGGATATTATTGATGGGATGTTATAGTAATATAGCCTTAGAAAAAGGACAACCTGCAGGATGGGAGACAACCCATCACGTCGGAAAAGGATGTGGGAATCAAACCCACAACCGAAATGTGACTGGCCTTTATCGCCTACCACTGGCCTACAAGAAGTCCCTGGTTAGTAGAATATAGTTTTATTTTATTACACAGTATGATATATGATGTATAAGTTCATTTTTGGAATCGTATACGATTAACCTCACCATAGATGGACTTTTGTATATTTGATAACTTTTGATAACCTTTTATTTGAAACAGATCAAATGACCCATCATTCTATCACATGATCTGTTAACCCTTCATGAATAACAAATTCAACTTCATTTCTTTAAGAGGTGAAGTGGAAATTGTTCAAAACATGAACAACAGTGACATTATACCAAAATAAATTATGTATTTATTCTAATTCAAATTCATCAACTTTAGGGAAATGATCATGAAAACCAAAAATGTTGTCCTATTTCCCTTATATCCGATGAATCAGATGGTACCCTAGATCATCAAAAATCTATGGCTTTGTGATTGTTTTATTTTTCATAGCCATGTTCTCTACCACTCTCCATCAGAACATGGTGGTTAGATTTCTCTTCCATATCCATATTTTTACCTATATTCTCCTATGTGGAAACCCAATGATTACTTAATTTGGGTAACCGTTATGTTTCATACAATAGTTTTTATGCCATGTTTTGGTATTCCATTCTACGATGTGGGTTTCTATTAAATAATCATTCGAGTAGTAAACCACTTATAATCCCGACGAATTTCGAGGGAGAAATTCATTTTTAGGGTTGTAAAATGTAACACCACAAGATTTTATGAAAAATATTCTTTTTAATTTCATTAATGTATTATGTTGTACGCTACACAAAAAGGAGCTTACACAACACGCATCCCTTACATGACTTGCATTACATGCAAGCACGACCTTCCACGATAGTGTGTGTTGTACGCAATACCGAGTTTCGCTAAACAACGACATGCTATTAAAATATTATTAAAACTAGCTCTTATAAATAGTAATATCCACATTTTGAAATTTTATAATTTTAATTTTTGAAAATGTAATTCATTTTTTGATTCGGAATATCGATATTTTCCTAGGGTGAAATGTTGGTATTTTTCTGAAAACATTCAATTTTTTGATGAATAGTGAAAACACTAGGTTACTATTTAAAAACTGAATTTTTATATAAATAAATATATATTTTATTTAAATTTTGTTAGGTCAAAATTGATACATAATAGATATATAAGTTCAATTTAATTCATTGGAGTCATTTTATAATAATTTTAGATATATAAAAATTTTATTGGACATTTGACCGTCTTTTACCCACCTCCTATGAGAATTTTCATATTTACATAAAACTTAATTTTACCACTTCTGTGAGTGGAATTTCAAAAATCCGAGAGACACAGTGATGTCAGTAATTAATATGTGGTTCAATGAGATGAAAATAATTTTTGGTGAATAGTAACTTTTTACTTTTTTTTTCATGGTTAAAAGTAAATAGGGTAATTAAGGGTAAAAATGTTATTATTATTACCCTAACACGTGTCCTAATTCTATTGTATAAGTTTAATTCGACCAAATACAACCTTATAAATAAAATATGACCATTTAGGCCCACTTGGATTAGATTAGGACATTTATTATTAATTTATTTAAAGAAGGGTTAAAATAGATAAAATCAAAGTTTAATAAGTAAAAAAAATTTAATATAGGGTTATACATATGATAATTTAGACTATAAATATTCATTATAAAGTTAAAAAGTGTTCCTATATAATGGTATTTTATTTGTAATTTTTAGACATTAAATAAGTTAATTTATTTATGACACAATGATGAAGCAGTAATTATCTTATTAATGAAATATTGACATAATTGATATTATAAATACCCAAATAAATGTAATTTGATACTTTTTATGATTTAAACTAATTTTATAGGTTAATATTTCATGTTATAATTGATTTAATTAACTTTTTTGGAATTAATCATTCTATTATGATTTTTAAAAAATTCAATTACTAAATAGTGTCAAAATTGACATAAAATAGTTATTAAATCAAATATATTATTATTGATTGTTATTTTATTCCTAAAATTCTAAGGATCGGCTAAATGACTTAGATAAGGTTATATATATTAATAATAAACAACTTGGGGTTCGTTTGTCTTGTTATAGTATGTTTATTAACCTTATAGTGTAATAACACAAAAAGACACGATAAAAGTAAAATTATTTAACTTAAAGTTAAATCTAAATGATAAGGTTAAAATAGGAACATAAACTTTTCTAAATCCTATTGTATGAGAGGATATCGACCCATACCCACCTTATCTTCTAAATAAATCAATTTGTATCTATTTAAAAAAAATATGACTTTATAATAAAATAATATTTTTAGTTTTTCCAAAGGTGCCCCTCTCCTCCCTTATAAAAGGGCACCTCCTCCCCCTCTTCCTCACACCTATTTGAGCCTTCATGCTCGGACAACCCCTGCCAATTTCTCTTCTACCTTCCCTAGAAACATCCTAGAGGTCCTGGTCTTCTTCAAATACCAATTTTAGTGCCCTAAAAGGATCTCTCAAAGAAGCGCTTTAAAGAAGAGGTAATGTCCTTTACCAATTCTTCCAACTTTATTTCATCTTCCACTTCTTCTTCTTTAGTTTTTTCATTATGATGTAATAACATCAGTATAACTAAATACTGATATGTTATTATAATTATGAAACAACCATATTTCACCATCTATCCATCCTACGGAAAATGAAATCACCGCGCATGCGTACGTACGGAATACCGTCTCCATGCCGTGGTGTAATCTATTTTCCACCACCACATTACTTGGATGAGTATATTGGTGAAAATAAATAACTATATATGATTATTTTAAAGTGGTATTGATTCTGAAATAGTATACATACACTCCAATACAATTACACAATCATGGGAACGATATCATCACTTGTGTGTACGTACGAAATACCGTCTCTACGATGTGATGTGATTCGTTCTACATGATCATCATTTCATAATGATTATATAAATGAATTGAATGAATAAATATAACATATAGTACAGTAATACCATTCTAGAAATGAGGTATCTATAATCTAAAGATAATAATAATAATTTATTCGACAAAACACGCATAAGCACAAAAAGTAATAAACACCCGAATAACAAGTAGCAATGAAATATTACTAATAAGAAGATAAGAACATTGATATATATGATATTATAACAAATTGAATGATTATAGAATAAGTCAATGACATTATTTAAATCATTATACATGAGGTTTGGACACATACGAAGCAAATCGGACCTAAGGTAAGGGAAAATATCACAATCTCATTTTTATCCGAGATTGTTTATACTTTGGAATTTACTGGGGTGTATTTTATCATCCACATCCATGTTTCCTCAATATGTAATATTTTTTCGATCCACCTACAATTTTTTAAATTCAATTTTACCCTTCGTTTATTTTTTAGGAAAATATATGAAAGGAATCTTTTTTTGATTTCCATACGAGGTACTTTTTGACTTTTTCGACAAAAGTACGAGAAGAATGTTTTTTTAAATTATATGACATGAATGGATTTTTAAACATTATTTCCAAGAAGCTTCCTATACATGTTTTCATGTTTATTCTTAATCAACTTCTTTTAGTTTAGAATTGTTTGACATGTTATGAAAGTACAAGTGTTTTTGAAGTAGAAAGGATATTTTCCTCAAGAATGGAGTTCAAGTGTTTTATCAAAAAAAATCATCTATGATAATAATGGGTTCGGTTTCTATCCCTATTATTACATTGATTTGATTTTGTTGTAATGTAATTATTTTTATTAATTCCTTTATCTTATATGAATTGTTTTATGATGTCACGATGTTTACGATTCCCATTTTTATTACATGGGTTATGCTCTGATGTATGGTTTATGATTTTGTGGCACACATAAGAATGGTATCATTATGAGATGGGTAGGACCTATATCTCTATCCAATGAAATGGGGAAAGATTTCATATCTCATGAGATAGATATGGCTGGAATGGCAGGTTAAACCGGTTCAGTGAAACAGGACTGAATCGAGGAGTGAACTTAGTTAAGGAATGGAATTTGTTCACCAAGATAGTCTTGGAAATGAGTATTGACTAATAAGAAATGAATCTCTATGATTATGTGTGTATTACAAAAAGTTTCATGTTTTATGTTATGATTATTGGGATTACATTTCACTATTATGATTTATCCCATGTTATGATATTATGATCTCTTTTTCAAGTTAAGATTTCCAAAATGTTATGTTCTTATGAATATGATGTGATTGATATTTCTTTTGTTTACCCTTAGTGAGAATTTGAGCTCACCCTTTTATGTTTTCTTTTCCCTGGGATATAAGGAAAGGTTTTTAGTAAAATAAGGGAAGATCTTTATAGGAGATGATGAAGATCATTCAACACGATTAGAAGATTATATTCTGAGTTTCCAAAGACACTAAACTATTACGGGCCTTGTGTGTTTGTGTTTTTGTTATGTACTAAGTATTTCGCAAAAGCAATATAATGTCCATGTACGTCAATCTTAGGGTCTCTACAGTTGGTATCAGAGGAAAGGTTTAGTCAATCGTTGGAAACTAGGATGCGAGAACTTTAGTGAGATCCCTACAGATATTTCTAAGGTATGTATAGGGATGTCCGTAAGGTTAAGTATAAGTATAGGTTATAGTACCAGGATTATGGTAACCTAAGATTTTATATATTGAAGGCACTTCCCCTTTATTATGTTGTTTTCCCTAGATTGATTTTTTCCTCTCACACTATTCTTTTTGGGTTTTAGATGATGGCTGGATCCTGAAGGAACCGTGTTGATCAATGCAATGGACAATGCAATTATTGTCCTCTTGAACAAACAAATGTTATGGGATATGGAGTGAAAAATATGATTTCTATACATACACAAGCTATGAATCATTCTGGACTTCCAAATGAGTAGAGTAGGGAACAATATTCTATTGAGTCCTTCATGAGGCATCAACCACCTTCTTTCAGTGGGTCTTCTGATAAAGTTGTTGCTAAACAATTGATCAGTACCACTGAAAATATATTTTCAATTCTTCAATGTTCTGAACATGATAAAGTCATCTTAGCAGTATATCTTTTGGAAGGTGAAGCTAATCAATGGTGTAATCTTATCAACAATACGAGGCCAAGAGATGAAATTGAGTCCATGGAATGGGATGAGTTCAAGAACTTATTTTTCAATAATTACTTCCATCGTATTATTCGAACAAAGATGGAGAAGGACTTTCTTGAACTAAAGCAAAAGGATGATGAATCTGTTGGTATATATTAATAGAATTTTACATGGCTTGCAAGGTATGCATCTTGGTTTATCATCCAACCTAAATGTAAATTTGATCGATTATTCAGTGGCTTAAAACCAAATCTTCGAAGGAAATTAACTCTAAAAGACTTCAGTAGCTATGAATAAATTTCTCACTGTGATATTAAGGTAGAAATGGAAGGTGGTGTTACATATCCATCTCATGGTTTTGACAAGAAACAAAAGATGGAGTTCAAGGAGAAATATCAGAATAATGGTGAAAAGAAGATGAATGTTTCCTTATGCTCAATGTGTGGAAAGAAGCATGGTGGAGATTATCTTAAAGGGACTAGAAAATGTTTTAAGTGTGAAAAAGAAGTTCATCGAGTAGCTGAGAGTTGAAGTAATGGAAAAAGGGTTTCTAATGTTGTGAATAAAGAAAACACTATAGAGAACTCACCAACAACACTTCAATTATTCAAGTGCAATGAAATGGGGCATTATGCTAATCAATGCACTAATCCAAGGGTTAATGAGGATCAAAATGAGCAACCACTTAAGGAAAAGGACAAAGGGAATTCACATGCGATCACTATTGGCGATGTTGAATATGACAACGATGTGGTGGAATGATTAAGTGTTTATGTAATGGGATTCTAAAATAATGTTGTATATAGTATCGTGGAATATTGGAATATTATATATTGGTCTATTGTGGTTTTAAATAATTTTATGATACCGGTATCCATGGAAAGTGGTTGAGATATTTTTGGTAAGAAGATGACATGTGCATAATGAAGGGATAAGAAGACAATGAGATGTTTGATTGTATTCATGAGCTCATGATTTATATAAGGACTAAGTGAGATCATGGTTTGAGTATAAATAATTTTGAGGATTTTGGTTTGTTGAATGTGTTAACTTTTAACTGCATTCATGTTTTCACTAAGGTTCAATGGGTATTAATTCATCAATAGAATACATGATAAAGGTATTCACATGTTTGTAATTTGACCAACAAGATATATCTTATGATATATGGGGGATAAATGATGGCATTCACATGATTGTTATGTGACATTTAAAGTAATCATTTTCTTTATACTATGAGCTTGGACCGAAGTATTTTAGATAAGCCTAAACATTGGAATGTATTATGTGGGACATAAGTTAGTATTATTTAAGGATAGAACTTTTTTTCGATATATTTGATGGGATGTTATAGTAATATAGCCTTAGAAAAAGGACAACCTGCAGGACGGGAGACAACCCATCGCGTCGGACAAGGCTGTGGGAATCGAACCCACAACCGAAGTGCGATTGGACTTTATCGCCTACCACTGGCCTACAAGAAGTCCCTGGTTAGTAGAAACTAGTTTTATTTTATTACACGGTATGATATATGATGTATAAGTTCATTTTTGGAATCGTATAAGATAACCTCACCATAGATGGACTTTTGTATATTTGATAACATTTGCTAACCGTTTGTTTGAAAAAGATGGAATGACCCATCATTCTATCACATGATCTGTTAACACATCACAAATAACAAATTCAACTTCATTTCTTTAAGAGATGAAGTGGAAATTGTTCAAATCATGAACAAGAGTGAGATTGTACCAAAATAAATTAAGTATTTATTCTAATTCAAATTCATCAAATTTAGGGAAATGATCTTGAAAACAAAAAATGTTGTACTAGTGCCCTTATATCTGATGAATCAGATGGTACCCTAGATCATCACAAATCTATGGCTTTGTGATTGTTGTATTTTTTATAGCCATGTTCTCTACCACTCTCCATCAGAACATGGCTGTTAGATTTCTCTTCCATATCCATATATTCACGTATATTCTCCTATGTGGAAACCCAGTGATTTGTTAATTTGGGTTACCATTACGTTTCATACATTAGTATTTAAAGCCAAGTTTTGGTATTCATTTTTACGATGTGGGTTTCTATTAAAGAATATTTCGAGTAGTAAACAACTTATAACCCCGACGAATTTCGAGGGTGAAATTCATTTTATGGGGGGTAGAATGTAACACCCCAAGATTTTACGAAAAATATATTTTTTAATTTCATTAATTTCTTGTGTTGTACGCTACACCAAAAGGAGCTTGCACAACACACATCCCTTACTTGGCTTTCATTACATGCAAGCACGACCTTCCACGATAGCGTGTGTTGTACGCAATACCGAGTTTCGCTAAACAACGACATGCTATTAAAATATTATTAAAACAAGCCGTTATGAATAGTAATATCCACCTTTTGAAATTTTATAAATTTTATTTTTGAAAATGGACTTCATTTTTGGATTCGGAATATCCAAATTAGCCAAGGGTGATATTTTGGTATTTTTCAAAAAACATTCAATTTTTGATGAATAGTGAAAACACTAGGTTACTATTTAAAAACAATCTTTTTATTTAAATAATTATTTATTTTATTTAAAAATTTTTAGGTCAAAATTGATACATAACAGCTATATAAGTTCAATGTAATTCATTGGAGTCATTTTATAATAATTTTAGATATATAAAAATGTTATTGGACTTTTGACCGTCTTTTACCCACCTCCTATGCGAATTTTCATATTTACATAAAACATAATTTTACCACTTCTGTGAGTGGAATTTCAAAAACCGAGAGACACAGTGATGTCTTTAATTAGTATGTGGTTCAATGAGATGAAAATAATTTTTGGTTAATAGTAACTTTTTACTTTTTTTACCACGGTTAAAAGTAAATAGGGTAATTAAGGGTAAAAATGATTTTATTATTACCCTATCACAGGTCCAAATTCTATTGCATAAGTGTAATTCGACCAAAAAAACCTTAGAAATAAAATATGACCATTGAGGCCCACATGGATTAGATTAGGACATTTATTATTAATTTATTTAAAGAAGGGTTAAAACAGTTAAAATCAAAATTTAAAATTAAATAATTTTTAATATAGGGTTATACATATGATAAATTAGACTATAAATATTAATTAGAAAGATGAAAAGTGTTCCTACATAATGATATTTTATTTTTAATTTTTAGACATTAAATAATGTAATTTATTTATGACACAAAGATGATGCAGTAATTATCTTATTAATGAAATATTGACATAATTAATATTATAAATACCCAAATAAATTTAATTTAAGACTTTATATGATTTAAACTAATTTTATATGTTACTATTACATGTTTTTATTTATTTAATTAAATTTTTTAGAATTAATCATTCTTTTATGATTTTCAAAAAAAATCAATTACTAAATAGTGTCAAAATTGACATAAAAGAGTTTTTAAAACAAATATTTTATTATTAATTGTTATTTTATTCCTAAAAATTTAAGGATCAACCAAATGACATATATAAGGTTATATATATTAATAATAAACAACTTGTGGTTCGTTTGTCTTGTTATAGTATGTTTATTAACCATATAGTGTAAGAACACATAAAGACACGGTAAAAGTAAAATTATTTAACTTAAAGTTAAATCTAAATGATAAGGATAAAATAGGAACATAATCATGTCTAAATTCTATTTAATGAGAGGATATAGACCCATACCCACCTTAGATTCTAAATTAATCAATTTGAAGCCATTAAAAAGTATATGACTTTATAATAATATAATATTTTTAGTTTTTCCAAGGGTGCCCCTCTCCTCCCTTATAAAAGGGAACCTCCTCACCCTCTTCATCACACCAATTTGAGCCATCAAGCTCGGAAATCCCCTGAAAATTTCTCTTCTCAACTTACCTAGAAACATCCTAGAGGTCCTGGTCTTCTTCAAAGTCCAATTTTAGTGCCCTAAACGGATGTCTCAAAGAATCACTTTAAAGAAGAGGTAATGTCTGTTACCGATTCTTCCAACTTTATTTCATCTTCCACTTCTTCTTCTTTAGTTTTTTCATTATGAATTAATAAAATCAGTATCAATAATATACTGATATGTTATTATAATTTTGAAACAACCCTATTTCACTATCTATCCATCCTATGGAAAATGAAATCACAGTGCGTTCGTACGTACGGAATACCGTCTCCATGCCATGGTGTAATCTATTTTCCACCACCACATTACTTGGATGGGTATAATGGTGAAAATAATAACTATATATGATTATTGTAATGTGGTATTGATTGTGAAATAGTATACATACACTCCAATACAATTACATGATCATGGTAACAATATCATCGCTCGTGCGAACGTACGGAATACCGTCTCCACAATGTGATGCGATTCGTTCTACATGATCTTCATTACATAATGATTATATAAATTATTTTAATTAATAAATATGATATATAGTACACTAATACCATTCTGGAAATGAGGTATCTATAACCTAAAGAGAATAATAAGAATTTATACGACAAATCACGCATAAGAACAAAATGTAATAAACACCCGAATAACAACTACCAATGAAATATTACTAATAAGAAGCTAAGAATATGGCCATATATGATATTATACCATAGAGTATGATTCTGGAATAAGTAAATGTCATTATTTAAATCATTATATAGGAGGTTCGGAGACTTACGAAGCAAATCTGAACTAAGGTAAGGGAAAATATCACAATCTAATTTTTATTCGAGATTGTTTATACTTTGGAATTTACTGGGGTGTATTTTATCATCCACATCCATGTTTCCTCAATATATAATATTTTTTCCATCCACCTACAGTTGTTTAAATTCAATTTTACCCTTCGGTGAGTTTTTAGTAAAATATATGAAAGGAATCTTTTGTTTTTTTTCGTACGAGGTACTTTTTGACTTTTCTGACAAAAGTACGAGAAGAATGTTTTTTTAACATATACGGCATGAATGGATTTTTAAAACATTATTTCCAAGAAGATTCCTTTACCAGTTTTCTTGTTTATTTTTAATCAACTTCTTTTAGTTTAGAATAGTATGACATGTTAAGAAAAGAAACGTGTTTTTGAAGTAGAAATGATATTTTCTTCAAGAATGGAGTACAAGTATTTTATCAAAATTATTTTCCATATAAGATAATAAAGGGTTCTGTTTCTATCCCGATTATTAAATTGATTTTATTATGTTTTGATGGAATTATTTTTATGAATTCCTTTATCTTATATGAATTGTTTTATGATGTCACGATGTTTAAGATTCCCATTTTTATTACATGGGCTAGGATATGAGGTATTGTTTATGATTTTGTGGCACAAATAAGAATGGTATCATTATGAGATTGGTGGGACATATATCTCCCTACAATGCATTGGGTAAAGAGTTTATATCTAATGAGATAGACATGGCTGGAATGGCAGGTTAAACCGGTTTAGGGAAACACGACTGAATCGAGGAGTGAACTCGGTTCAAAAAAGGACTTTGTCCACCAAGATAGTCTTGGCAATGAGAATTGACTAATAAGAAATGATTCTATATGATTATGTGTGTATAACACAAAGTTTCATGTTTTATGTTATGATTATTGAGATTACATTTCACTACTATGATTTATCCGGTGTTATGATATTATGATCTCTTTTGCAGGTTAAGATTTCCAAAATGTTATGTTCTTATGAATATGATGTGATTGATATTTCTTTTTTTTCCTTTACCAATAATTTGAGCACACCCTTTTATGTTTTCTTTTCCCTATCATATAAATAAAGGTTTTAGGTATAATAAAAGTGAAGATCTTTATGGTAGATGTTGAAGATCATTCCCCACGATTATAAAACTATATTCCGAGTTTCCAAAGACACTAAACTATTACAGACCTTCTGTGTGTGTTTTTGTAATGTACTACGTATTCCGCAAAAGAAATGTAATGTCCATGTACGTCAAGAATATGGTTTCTACAGTTGGTATCGGAGGAAAGATTTAGTCAATCTTTGGAAACTAGGAGGCGAGAAATTTAGTGAGATCCCTATAGATATTTCTAAGGTATGTATAGGGATGTCCCTAAGGATAAGTATAAGTATATGTTATAGAAATGGAATTATGGTAACCTAAGATGTTAGATATTTAAGGTACTCCCCCTTTATTATGTTGTTTTACCTAGAGTGATTTTTCCCTATCACACTATTCTTTCAGTGTTTTAGACGATGGATGGAACCCGAAGGAACCGTGTTGATCAATGTAATGGACAGTGCAATGATTGTCCTCTTGAACAAACAAATGATATGGGATATAGAGTAAAAAATCTTATTGTTATACTAACACAAGCTATGAATCATTCAGGACATCATAATGAGCAGAGAAGAGAACAATATTCTATTGAGTCTTTCATGAGGCAACGCCCACCTTCTTTTAGTGGGTCTTCTGATCCACTTGGTGCTGAACAGTGGATCAGTACCACTGGAAAGATATTTTCAATTCATCAATGTTATGATCATGATAAAGTCATCATAGCAGTATATCATTTGGAAGGTGAATCTGATCAATGGTGGAATCTTATCAAGAATACGAGGCCAAGAGATGAAATTGATTCCATGGAATGGGACGAGTTCAAGAACTTATTTTTCAATAAGTACTTCCCTCGTATTCTTCGAACAAATATGGAGACAGAGTTTCTAGAACTAAAGAAAATAAATGATGAATCTGTTGGTATATACTAAGCAAATTTTACAAGGCATGTAATGTATGAATCTAGCTTTATCATCTAACCTGAAAGTAAATTTGATCGATTCTTTATTGACTTAAAACCAAATCTTCGAAGGGCATTAGCTATAAGAGACTTCATTAGCTATGAAGAAATTATGCACTGTGCTATTAAGGTATAAATGGAATTTGGTGTTACATATCCATCTCATGGTTTTGACAGGAAACGAAAGATGGAGTTCAAGGCGAAATCTCAGAATAAATGTGAAAAGAAGATGAATGTTTCCTTATTCTCAATGTGTGGAAAGAATCATGGTGGAGATTTTCTTAAAGGTACTATAAAATGTTTTAATTGTGGAAAATAAGGACATCGAGTAGGTGAGTGACGATGTAATGGAAATAGGGTTGTTATTGGTGTCAATAAAGAAAAGACTGTAGAGAACACACCAACAACACTTAAATGCTTCAAGTGCAATGAAATTAGGCATTTTTCTAATCAATGCACTAATCCAAGGATTAATGATGATCGACATGAGAAACCACTTAAGGCAAAGGACAAAAGGATGTCACATGCGATCACTATTGGAGATGTTGAATATGAAAACAATGTGGTGGAATGATTAAGTGTTTATGTAATTGGATTCCAAAATAATGTTGTATATAGTATCGTGGAATATTGGAATATTTATGTTTTGGTCTATTGTGGTTTTAAATAATTTTATGATACCGGTAACCATGGAAAGTGATTGAGATATTTTTGGTAAGTAGATGATATGCACATAATGAAGGGATAAGAAGATAATGAGATGTTTGATTGTATTCATGAGCTCATGATTTATATAAGGACTAAGTGATATCATGGTTTGAGTATAAAGAATTTTGAGGATTTTGGTTTGTGGAAAGTGTTAACTTTTAACTGAATTAATGTTTTCACTAATGTTCAATGGGTATTCATTCATCAAGAGAATACATGATTAAGGTATTCACATGTTTTTAATTTGACCAAAAAGATATAACTTATGATATATGGGGGATAAATGATGGCATTCACATGATTATTATGTGACATTTCAAGTAATCATTTTATTTATACTATGAGCTTGGACCGAAGTATTTTAGATAAGCCTAAAGATTGGAATGGATTATGTTGGACATAAATTAGTATTATTTAAGGAGAGAACGTTTTTTTCGATATTATTGTTGGGATGTAATACTAATATTGCCTTAGAAAAAGGACAACCTGCAGGACAGGCGACAACCCATCGCGTCGGAGAAGGCTGTGGGAATCGAACCCAAAACCGAAGTGCGACTGGCCTTTATCGCCTACCATTGGCCTACAGGAAGTCCATGGTTAGTAGAAACTAGTTTTATTTTATTACGCAGTATGATATATGAAGTATATGTTCATTTTTGGAATCGTATACGATTAACCTCACCATAGATGTACTTATGTATATTTGATAACTTTTGCTAACCTTTTTTTTGAAACAGATGGAATGACCCATAATTCTATCAGATGATCTGTTAACACTTCATGAATAACAAATTCATCTTCATTTCATTAAGAGATGATGTGGAAATTGTTCAAAGCACAAACAACAGTGAGATTGTACCAAAATAAAGTAATTATTAATTCTAATTCAAATTCTTCAACTTTAGGGAAATGATATTGAAAACCAAAAATGTTTTCCTAGTGCCCTTATATCCGATAAATCAGATGATACCCTAGATCATAACAAATTTATGGCTTTGTGATTGTTGGACTTTTTATAGCCATGTTCTCTACCACTCTCCATCAGAACATGGCGGTTATATTTCTCTTCCATATCCATATTTTCACCTATGTTATCCTATGTGGAAACCTAGTGATTAGTTAATTTGGGTAACCGTTAGGTTTCATACTTTAGTTTTTAAAGCCATGTTTTTGTATTCCTTTCTACGATGTGGGTTTCTATTAAAGAAACTTTTGAGTAGTAAACCATTTATAGCCCCGACGAATTTCGAGGGTGAAATTCATTTTAATTGGGGTAGAATGTAACACCCCATGATTTTACAAAAAATATTCATTTTAATTTCATTAATGTCTTGTGTTTTACGCTACATCAAAAGGACCGTTCAAAAAACGCATCCTGGACTTGGATTCCTTTACATTCAAGCGCGACCTTCCACGATAGCATGTGTTGTACGCAATACCGAGTATCACTAAACAACGACATGCTATTAAAATATTATTAAAACTACCCGTTATGAATAGTAATATCCACTTTTTAAAATTTTATAAATTCAATTTTTGAAAATGGACTTCTTATTTGGATTCGGAATATCAAAATTAGCCTAGGGTGAAATTTTGGAATTTTTCTGAAAACATTCATTTTTTTATGAATAGTGAAAACACTGGGTTACTATTTAAAAACCAACTTTTTATTTAAATAATTATTTATTTTATTTAAATTTATTTTAGGTAAAAATTGATACATAATACCTATATAAGTTCAATTTAATTTATTTGAGTCATTTTATAATAATTTTAGATATATAAAAATTTTATTGAACTGTTGACCGTCTTTTACCCACCTCCTAAAAGAATTTGAAAATTTACATAAAACTTAATTTTAAGACATATGTGACTGGAATTTAAAAAATCCAAGAGACACAGTGATGTCAGTACGTAAAATTTTGTTCAATGAGATGAAAATAATTTTGTTGAATAGTAACTGCTTACTTTTTTTTACCATGGTTAAAAGTAAATAGGGTAATTAAGGGTAAAAATGATATTATTATTACCCTAACACATGTTCTAATTCTATTGGATAAGTTTAATTCGACCAAAAAAAACCTTACAAATAAAATATGACCATTTAGGCCCACTTGGATTAGATTAGGACATTTATTATTAATTTATTTAAAGAAGGGTTAAAATAGTTAAAATCAATGTTTAATAAGTAAATATTTTTTAATATAGGGTTATGAATATGATAAATTAAATTGTAAATATTCATTAGAAAGATAAAAATATTTTCTACATAATTGTATTTTAATTGTAATTTTTAGACCTTAAATAATCTAATTTATTTATGACACAAAGTTGATGCAGTAATTATCTTATTAATCAAATATTGACATAATTGAAATTATAAATACCCAAAGAAATGTAATTTGAGACCTTTGATGAAATCCACTAATTTTATAGGTTAATATGACATGTTATTATGGATTTAATTATCTTTTTTATAATTAATCATTCTGTTATGATTTTCAAAAAAATAAATTAGTAAATAGTGTCAAAATTGACATAATTTTGTTTTTAAAACAAATATTTTATTATTAATTGTTATTTTATTCCTAAAAAATCTAAGGTTCGACCGAATGACTTAGATAAGGTTATATATATTAATAATAAAAAACTTGGGGTTCGTTTGGCTTGTTATATTAAGTTTATTAACCTTATAGTGTAAGAACACAAAAAGGCATGGTAAAAGTAAAATTATTTAACTTAAAGTTAAATCTAAATGATAAGGTTAAAATAGGAACATAAACTTGTATAAATTATATTTGATGAGAGGATTTCAACCCATACCAACCTTATCCTCTATATAAATCAATTTGGAGCTATTTAAAACAGAATATGACTTTATAATAAAATAATACTTTTAGTTTTTCTAAAGGTGCCCCTCTCCTCCCTTATTAAAGGGCACCTCCTCCCCCACTTCCTCACACCAATTTGAGCCTTCAAGCTCGGCCAAAACCTGAAAATTTCTCCTCTAAACTTCCCTAGAAACATACTAGAGGTCCTGGTATTCTTCAAAGACCAATTTTAGTTCCCTAAAAGGATGTCTCAAAGAAGCGCTTTAAAGAAGAGGTAATGTCTGTTACTGATTATTCAAACTTTATTTCTTCTTCCAATTATTCTTCTTTAGATTTTTCATTATGAAGTAATCACATCAGTGTCAATCATATACTGATATGTTATTATAAGTATGAAACAGCCCTATATCACCATCTATCCATCCTACGGAAAGTGAAATCACCGCGTGTGCGTAAGTACCGAATACCGTCTCCACGCCGTGGTGTAATCTATTTTCAACCTCTACCTTACTTGGATGGGTATAATGGTGAAAATAAATAACTATATATTATTTTTGTAATGTGTTATTGATTCTGAAATAGTATACGTACACTCCAATACACTTACACGATCATGGGAACGATATCATCGCTCGTGCGTATGTACGGAATACCGTCTCCACGATGTGATGTGATTCATTCTACATGATCTTCATTGCATAATGATTATATAAATGAATTGAATGAATAAATATGATAAATAGTACACTAATACCAATATATAAATTAATTATCTATAACCTAAAGAGAAGAATAAGAATTTATTCGACAAAACACGCATAAAAACAATAAGTAATAAACACATGAATAACAAGTAGCAATGAAATATTACTAATAAGAAGCTAAGAATATGGACATATATGATATTATAACAAAGTTTATGATTCTGGAATAAGTCAATGAAATTATTTAAATCATTATACAGGAGGTTCGGACACTTACAAAGAAAATTGGACCTAAGGTAAGGGAAAATATCACAATCTCATTTTTATCCGAGATTGTTTATACTTTAGAATTTACTGGGGTGTATTTTATCATAAACATCAATGTTTCCTCAATATATAATATTATTTCCATCCATTTAAAAATGATTAAATTAAATTTTAACCTTCGGTGAGTTTTTAGTAAAATATATGAAAGGAATCTTTTGTCGTTTTTCGTACGAGGTACTTTTTGGCTTTTCCGACAAAAGTACGAGAAGAATGTTTTTTAACTTATACGGCATGAATGGATTTTTAAAACATTATTTCCAAGAATCTTCCTTTACAAGTTTTCATGTTTATTTTTAATCAACTTCTTTTAGTTTATAATTGTATGACATGTTAAGAAAGGAAAAGTGTTTTTGAAGTAGAAATGATATTTTCCTCAAGAATGGAGTTCAAGTGTTTTATCAAAAATATGTTCCATCTCAGATAATAAAGGGTTTTGTTTCTACCCCTATTATTACATTGATTTGATTATGTTGTTGTGGAATTATTTTTATGAATTCCTTTATCTTATATGAATTGTTTTATGATGTCATGATGTTTATGATTCCCATTTTTATTACATGGGTTATGCTATGATGTATGTATTATGATTTTGTGGCACACATAAGAATGGTATCATTATGAGATGGGTGGGACCTATAACTCCATCCAATTCATTGGGTAATGATTTTATATCTCATGAGATAGACATGGCTGGAACGGCAGGTTAAACCGGTTCAGTGAATCAGGGCTGAATCGAGTAGTGAACTCGGTTCACAAATGGAATTTGTCCACTAAGATAGTATTGGCAATGAGTCTTGACTAATAAGAAATGATTCTATATGATTATGTGTGTATGCCATAAAGTTTCATGTTTTATGTTAAGATTATTGGGATTAAATTTCACTACTATGATTTGTCCTATGTTATGATATTATGATCTCTTTTGCTGGTTAAGACTTCCAAAATTTTATGTTCTTATGAATATGATGTGATTGATATTTCTTTTGTTTACCCATACTGAGCATTTGAGATCACCCTTTTATGTTTTCTTTTCCCCATGATATAAAGACAAGTTTTAGGTAAGAGAAAAGGGACGATCTTTATGGGAGTTGTTGAATATCATTCACCGCGATTAGAAGATTATATTCCAAGTTTCCTAAGACACTAAACTATTACTGTACTTGTGTGTGTGTTTTTGTTATGTACTAAGTATTCCGCCAAAGCAATGTAATGTCCACGTATGTCATGCTTAGGGTCTCTATAGTCGTGCAAAGCCTGATACCTCTAAGGTAACTGAAAGTGATAGGAAATCAGCCCAACTCTCTCCAACACCTCAAATGGAACAACATTCCACGATGAAAGCTTAACCTGTCTCTAAATCCTCTTGTGTCCCAACCTCAGTAACACACGCATGTAAACCTGATCCCTGACCTGGAACACCAGTGGTCATCTCTACAGATCAACATAAGATTTCTACCGAGGATTTGTTGTAGCCATCCTCATACAAATCAACTCTATCTGTTCTGTGGTCTCTTGAACAAGAAGAGGTCCCAGCAAATCTACCTATCCTGCCTCCATCCAGCACAAGGATGATTGTCATGGACTACCGTACAAAGCCTCTTAAGGTTCCATGTTAATTGTTTCCTGAAAACAATTATTATAGGAAAACTCCAAAAGAGTAATATGACTCCTCCAAGAACCACCAATGGTTAGGATACAAGAACAGATCATATCCTCAAGCACTAGGATCATATGCTGGGACTGGCAATCTGTCTGGGGATGGTATGATGTACTCAAAAGTAACTGTGTACCCAAAGCCTTCTGAAGCCCCTGCCATAATTGAGAAGTAAAACATGCATCCCTGTCTAAATCAATGGAGTGTGGTACTCTGTGAAGATGTAAAATCTCTTAGTTGTAAAACCATACAAGATCATCAACACGAATTCTATCATTGATCGACAAGAAATGAGAAACCTTCATAAGCCTATCGACGAAAACTGAAACAGTATCACTCCCTCGAGGTGACCTTGGTAACTCGGTAACTAATTCCATCGTGACATCGTTCCACTTCCACTCGGGAATGGGTAACTACTGTAAAACACCTGTTGTTCATTGATGCTTCACGTTCACCTATTGAAAAGTATAACATCTCATGAAGAACCCAGCAACATCTCTATTCATACTTGGCCACAAGTACTGGTGGTGTAGATCACGATACAACATGGTGACTCCATGATGAACTGCCAAAACTAAGGAATGTCAATCACACATCAGCTTCTCATGTATGTCTACTGGAACCCATACGCTTCGCTAGAAATGCAATATCACATCCTCTCCCACTATCCATCTAGGAATATGGTCCTCTCCTAACACACTCTCCCATAGGACTAGGCCTTCTGAGTCTGATGGCTGCCTCATCTGTACCCAATCATGAAGGGTAGTGGGAACAACTAAAGAAGATAGAAAATTATTCCCCTTTTTTTCATGCACCTCCAAATGCATCTCAGAGAATATAGCCATAAGCTGCCACTCACAATTGGTCTCCTGAACTTCCTGAATCGGAGTTCTTCTGCTCAACGCATCATCCAATGCATTTCCCTTTCCTGACGTATAAGAAAGCTCAACGTCAAAGGACT
Source organism: Viscum album (assembly GCA_963277665.1). Taxonomy (NCBI): domain Eukaryota; kingdom Viridiplantae; phylum Streptophyta; class Magnoliopsida; order Santalales; family Viscaceae; genus Viscum; species Viscum album. Next base: position 474,420,697 of record OY728132.1, read on the forward strand.
ACATATAATCAAACCACCTATGCTGTCTAAAATTCAGACCACGCTGAGTGAATATGTACTTGAGACTATTGTGGTCAGTAAAAACCACAAAGTGACCTCCCATAAGGTAATGTATCCAACAACATAAATCAGGAACAATAGTTGCTAACTCTAGATCATGTGTAGTGTAGTTTCTCTCTTACAGTCTCAACTACCGAGACTCGTATACAATGACCCCATCTCCATGCATAAGCATAGCTCCCAGTACGATAACTGAAGCATCGCAGTAGACTGTATATCTCATTCCTGGCTCTGGAATGAATAGTGTCTGTGCTAACATCAACCTCTCTTTTAGCACTTGAAAGGTTGTTTCACAAGAATCTGATCATTAGAACATCACAACTTTCTTGGTTAGGCCTTTCAGCGGTGCTACAAGTCGTAAAATGTCCTGTATGAAATTCCTGTAGTATCCTGCCAGCCCTAAGAAACACCAAACCTCAAATACATTCGTTGGCTGCTACTAGGAAACTACAGCTCTCACTTTCTCTTGGACTAGTGATACTCCTAAAAATGAGATAACATGACCTAAGAAGTGAATCTGATCCTTAAAAAAGTGGCATTTTTAGATTTTAGCAGAATGTTTATGGTCTCTCAGTGTACTCAAAATGATCTCAAAATGGGTATCATTGTTGTGTCGAGTGTGAGAGTACACAAAGATATCGTCCATGAATACCACCATGAAAGATTCCAAGTATAAATGGAACACTCAGTTCATCAGTGCCATAAATGTTTCTTGAATGTTCATGAGAACAAAAAAAATAACCATATACTCGTATAGTCCATACTAGATCTTGAAGGCTGTAAGATGTATATCTAATGGTCTAATGCGCAACTGATGATAACCGGACCTCAAATTGATCTTCGAGAACACCCGAGCTCCTCAAATCTGATCAAAGATGTCATCGATCCTCAGCAAGGGATATCGGTTCTTGACCGTCAACTGGTTCAGATTCCGATAATCCATGCAATGCCTACTGGTGTCGTCTGCATTTTTCACAAACTGGATAGGTGAACCCTAAGAAGATGTACAGGGATGGCGGAAAACCTTTTCTTGCAACTCCTCCAACTTCTTCTTGATCTCCTACAACTCAGGTGTATCCAACCTATAAAGAGGAATGGACATCGGTGATGCACCTAGAATGAGCTCAATAAAAATCTATACCTCATGCTCTGGAGGAAAACATAAAAATTCCTCTAGAATGACATCCCTGAAATGATCCACCACGGAAGGAATGTCTAACTATGAAGTCCCCTAGTCATCCAGATAAAGATTGAAAATCTAGGATGTAACTCCTCCTAGACCATGATGATCTTGTCCAGGTCTACCCGCCTTGACATCCCACTCACCTTTATGGAGAAATGATCCTCCCTTGGATGATACGAAACTCGCCCTGCAATGATAGAAATCAACGACTCCCTATAAGGGAACTGACCAGACCATACCGAGAATGACATCATAGCCTGTCATCTCTTAGACATAGAGGTCCCATAAGAAGTGAAACCCAGCATCCTTAATAGGGAAATCACTACACCTATTTACACTAGACATCCTCATTCCTAATAGTGTATAAAGATTCTACATGTTGGTAGACAAGATGATATAGATCCCAGGGCTCTCCACAATAGTAACAGAGATAAAGCTATGCAATGCACCTGTATCGATACGAGAAAAAGATAAAACTGAGGCTTCTAAGATCTTACCTCGAACTGTGGAAGGTCTGTGCTCATCCTCCTAATAGTTACTCCACGGTGAATGTCGGGCCTGTATCACGGCCCTGTGCCCCTGGCTGACCACTCTGAGCATATCCACTCTGCTGTCATTGGTGACCGGGTGACTGACCACCACGGCCATTACCTTCACCTCGGCCTGAATGGACAAAATAATTTCAGTTCCCAGACTGGTGAGAAACTGGCGACACATATCCTATACATAGGGTCATAGACAAACCCCTACCATCAAATATATGTGAGAAGATCTGGCAAAAACACTAAATATAGTCCATCTTGCCGCAAGATTGGAACTCCATTGGGTCTCTCTGACACTATGGCCTAGTATGCCTACTCCTACCACACTTTTAGCATACATCCTAGATTCTTGAATATACATTCTTCCTACCTTGATATCCTTGATTATACTCCTTATGGTGCTTCCTGCTATCAGTAGGAGGAGCACTGAATCTGGATGTCGAACCGCCCTAGTTCACTGCTCCAGAATCCCTCTGATTGCGCTCAGTGATATGTCCCTGGTTGAAGATCGAGGATATCAAAGTCAACCTAATGATATTTACCTAGGAACAGATCTCATGCCCGAGACCGTCCACAAACATCCTAGAAAGTACCAACTCATCACCTACTAGAATCAGCATTAAGCACTGCAGCTCGATAAAACGATATGATTAATCCATAATAAAAAGAGTACCCAGCTCCATAATCATAAACTTCTAGGCCCGGTCAGCCCTCAAGGTCTCTGGATAGATGTAATCGTAGAATATGTGCCGAAACTCATCCCAAGTCATACTCTGCTAGTGCCCTGACAGTGAGATCACCTCCCACCACCTATTGGCAGTGTCTTAGATCATATAAGTTGCAAGATTTACCCTCTTCTCTGGAGGCATCTCCAGATGCTCGAAGATCATCACTGTGGCCTCTATCCATGACTTTGTAGCCTGGTTCCTCCATACCCTATGAAAGTATGAGGATTCTGCTGCTAGAAAACCCACATCAACTCATCCATCGATGGGACACTAGGTGGCGCTCCCTGAATGGTCTACATCATCCTATAGAATTCCTCCTTGAACTGTGAATTTGTGCCTACAACGGTCATAAATGTTGGTGCCAAGGATGGAATAGAAGGAGGATCTGTAGGAGGCCCTTGATTGGCCATATCTGGTGTCTGATCACCATATAGAAGTTGCCATATTACTAAAGGATGTCTCGAAGGCATATCTCAAAAGCACACCTTAGATCAGGATTATCAAGGACAGAGAACATAAGAGTACAAAATCGGAATAAAAGGAAGAAACAGTCATGTTTCACTAAACACGAGTACACTGAGTGTATAAAAACTACACTGAGTGATCCTTAAGGACACTCACATGGGTGTTTACTTCTTCCAACATTGTTCGTGTAAAAACCCAGGATACATGGCGTGTTGTCCCCATACACGGTTTGTAATTCATCTACATTCCTCTGCCCAAGTCTCATTACTCATCTAACTCGCATGGCCCTTTTAACCCTAGACTAGACGACGTGTTCACTTAGGGCATGGAATGTACTAGACAATGTTTCGGCGACCCATGTTGTTAGTTACACGACCGACTACATGGATGACCCTTACATGGTGTGTCCGAACAAACACGACGTGTATATAAGAGATAACATCGTCCAGTGTTATTTGTGACATGGTCGGGTACCTAGAACAATACTACACGGCGTGTTCGTACCCAACACAGCGTGCACAAGACAAGCTTCCTTGACCCATGTTGTTATTTACACAGTCGGTTACACAACTCATTACTACACCGCTTGTAACGAATGTACACGACGTGTTTCTAAAAATGTTTTCACCACCCCATTTTTCTTCTCACATAGTCAGTGACGCGGTTTAAAACTACACAGCGTGTAGTCAAGTACACGCCATGTATTCTGGGTTTTTCAAGGCAGTACCTCAGAAACAGTACTGAAGCACAGAAAAAAATGAAAAAGAACATGAAGGTGACAAATTCTGATATGTGAGGTCCCATACCCCCCACGAACCAATGCTTGGAATCTCCTACAAATCATATACAAGGGAAACAAGTCATTGATCCACCAGGTTCTAATTCCTGAGGGCCCATAACACCTCAATAACCAAAATTTGGCATTCATTTAAGCAAGACACAATACAGAAAATTCCTCTATCAAAATGTAGGGATTCTATCAAAGCATCTATCACAACAACATTAATAATATACACAACATTTATCACTACAAAATGAAATCTCTAATGCACACTAGATGGCATGGAAAGAATGCAAGGAATGTGATTTCTAAAAAATTCCTATATAAAGAATGAGATGGCATACCCTCATCTCATCAGGTTGTGATAGAAATAGAACCACACTTGCACAATAATAACAAGGAAAGGCATGTGAATAACTCTAGTTGAAATCATGTCAACTGTAAAATCTCAAACAAAAAAACTGCAATAATGAGGTACATTGGCTTTTCCCTTATACACGGGTTAGCTACTCCTGGGCACATATTATTACCATGTACCGAATCCATACTATCCGGGGTTGAAGGCTCCAAATAGTAAATCAAGAGATAAGAATTCTTTTGATACCATTTTGTAATGTCGCTGTTCCAAAAGCCACCCAGAGGCGCCCCGTACCAGCTTGGTCACATGACCTCAAGCGAATTTTTGAAAATGCCAGAGGCTGTCGACTAGCAGTGAGGGACTGGGGTGTGATAGTGAGGAAACTATGCCCCCATTGGTAGAGTACACAGTAGAAGTAAACAAAACATGAAATATCGGAAGCAGTCAATATCCAACAACAAATGCACATGTAAACAATGTAACACTAAAACAATAAACCACTAGAGCTAATATGTATATATGAAATGATGCATGATACATATCTAGGAAAACCTCCAAACATGTCACAATGATGGAAATGAAACCAGTACCAAAACAAGTACAAAAGAAAAAATAAACATCTCCTCAGCATCTCAAGCCTATGCTTGGTCCCATGCTCTCATACTCCAAATCAATCAAGTATCATAAGTCATTGTGTGCTTTCCCTTGTCCATACCTGCACAAACATAGTCTGTTTGGGCCCAAAATCATGACCCAAACAGGGTGTGAGACTAAATCACAGTATGAAACCACCTGAAGATTTGTGCCTAACAATCCGTGAGAATATGGTAGATTGTAGTACTATAAGCAGTAAACAATAGTAGCAAACAACAGGCAGTAATGATCAAGCAATAATAGGAAGATATACAATAGTAGTCAAACCACAGAACAACAAGAAGTATTGACGAAAATAGCTAACCACAATAGGAAAAACTTTGGGAAGTAATCACAGCCATCCCCTCTGGTCTTATCCAAGAAGTTCAATAACCCTATGTTAGTGCACGCAGCCTAATCCCTCTGTTTTTGTAATATGAAATTATAAAACTCTATTGGGAAGCTCGCTCGGTCAATTCCCATTATAGTCTAGGGTAGTTAAGGACTCTCTAAGGAAGATCACATGGTCTAACCCTCTTATAGCCCCAAGGTCTAGAAACTCTCTGAGGAAGCTCACTTGGTCAATTCCTCCTATAGTCTCAGTTTTATCACAGACTCTCTGAGGAAGCTCGCTCGGTCAATTCCACCACTAACCTGGAAGGGTTTATGGAAATTCAAACAAGTAACGACTCTGTGAGGAATCTCACTTGGTCTACCCTCATACAATTGATAATATCCAAAACTCTTCAGGAATCCCACTCAATCAATCCAATATAGTCTATAATAACCAAGACTATTTGAGGAAGCTCACTCAGTCTACACTCCGGTAGTCTATAATATCCAAGACTCTCTGGGAAGCTCACTCAGTCTATCCCTTATATTCTAGATCACTAGGTTCTCACAGTTCCATTACAGTTAGTGCATAATAATTCTATAAGGAGAATGTAAACATATAAATCCACTTGGCTAACCATTCTACAAAACAACATGCATTTCAAGATTATCATTCCATCCTATGGTCACAAGGCATGGAAAAGAGGTATAAAGACCAAGAGATAACAAAACCCAAACGTCACAACAAGGACAAGGAAAGTAAAAAACATCCAAGCATAGCAATTATCATCAAACATGATCAAATTACCTCTACACAAGCCTACAAGAAAGGATGAAAACAACAGGGGTAAAACGGTAAACACCCAATACCCCGTTCACTGGTAGTGGAAGAAATTTGCAAATAAAACTCAATGACTTCGAAAGGTAAAGTGCAAACCACCTAACTTGATGCTAGGATATCAATATACATGAACCACAAAGCTTATTATCTTTATAATGGTGTAGATCTATGAAAAAGAACAAAATGTTAAACCCACGATATCTCTTGAAAGAGGGAAAATCATGGAATGAATCACATGGAGAAGGAAGAGCTCACAACTACGGTTTCAATGCAATTGACATCAGTTGATTCAGCAAAAAGATGGAGTCTTGAGGGCTCAGAGGATGTTTTTGGTCATATGGACGCTCCTGATCGAAGAACCTTGAGAGGAAGATGTTTCTGTCAATTTGGTGTGACCCCGGTCCGTTTAATGAAAAAAATGAAAGTACATGGCCTGTACTTCTGTGGTACACATCTTGTAATTAGACATTCCATACTCTTCTTTAAGCGGCCTTCACAATGCCCCTACACACTGTGTGTGTGGACCAGACATGGATAGAACACAACCTCACGTGGCGACAAGTTACGCGACATGTACTTATAATGTATATGACGTGTACTTTGAAAATGTCAATATTTTCCTCTTTCTCAAAAATGGCCAGAAAAGGAAAAAAATACCTTATAGAAAGATCAGGGTTCATACAATTGTATTTAAGAACCTCATATATACAACATTGTGAGGTTGATTGGTGAAGAAGAAGAATGCAATCAGTGTATAAGGATTGAAAATGTCCCAATCATCCAGGAATAAATTAAGGAATTTACGGAGGAGTTACCTGATCCTCCTCTAGGAAGAGAGATAGGGTTTTCCATTGAAATCAAACATGGATATCATTCAATATTAAATACTTAGTGTAGGATAGAAAATGTGGAGCAAGAGGAATTAAATAAACAACTCCAAGATCTTATGGATAAGGTGTTTATCTGGCCATGTGTGTCTCTTGGGGATCGCATATTCTCTTTGGGTATAAGAAGGATGGGTAAATGTGGCTATCCATTGATTATAGAGAATTAAATGGGAACACAGTGAAAAAATACCCCATTCCATGAATTGATGAATTATTTGACCAACTTCATGGGGCTATATTCATCTCAAAGATTGAACTTCGATATGGTTATCATCAATTGTGGGTGAAGAAAAAAGATATTTTAAAAAATATATTTCAATCCAGATATGGGTATTATGAGTTTGTTATTATTCCCTTCACACTAAAAAATTCACATTCTATTTTTATATATTTGACTAATAGATAATTTTCAGACTACCTTGAATAAATTGTGGTAGTTTCTATCATTGGTATATTGATATATTCCAAATGTCTTGAGGATAATGAGGATCATTTAGTGGTTATTTTGAAACCTCTAACAAAGGAGAGGTTTTATAAATATTTTAGAAAATTTAAATTTTGGTTACAACATGTTTTTTTCTTTTGGGAACATTGTAACCAATTAAAAAATCACAGTTGACCCGAAAAACTCAATGGTTGTTGAAGGGTGGCCTCATCCTACCAAAATAACCGAGAATAAAAATTTCCTTGTATCAGGGGGATATTATTTGATATTTTTTTAGCAAAAATTATGGCACTATAATACATTATCCAAGTTAATGTGAAAAGGGTTCAAGTTCATCTGGACAAAGGAGTTTGAGGAAAGTATCCAAGAGTTCATGAAGATACTGGTTACTGCACCCATGTTAACATTTCTTCTCATATGAATCAGGGTTTTATTCATAGCGATTCATCATTGAAATAAATTGGGTGTGTCCTCATGAAAAAAGATAAAATATTTGATTATGAATATCAACAGTTTATGAATCGTGAAAAGGTATCATTCAAATGATCTTGATCTATCTGTAGTCGTTTTTATCTGAAGATATGACGGTACATTCATTATGTATAGAAATGTAATATATACACAGATCATCAATATTTGAAGAATATTTTCACAAAAAAATGAATTGACCACGAGATAGAGGAGATATTTGGAACATATTAAAAACTATTATTGTTCAATTAATTAACATCCTAGAAGAGAAGACAATGTCGTTTATTCATTGAGAAAAAAACCCTATTTTTTTCTAGGATGTGGATTTAAAGATATTCCTTTATCCAAGACCTAGTGAAAATGGACATGTGAATTCTAAGGGAAAGAAAATAATCACCATGATCCAAAATGATTTCTAAACTATAATTACTAGATAAGATCACAAAATCTCAGAAAGAATATTTGTTTTCATGGATGATGATATAGGCTGTAAAAGTTGTGATTTTTTCTTTGTTAATTATTTGTTATTAAGGTGTAATAAAATTTCATACTATAATATGTCTTCCATATATTCTATAATTAAGGAAGAATCTTATGGATGAAGCTCGTAGATCTAATTTTTCTATACATCTAAAAAGTAAAAATATATATAGGTAATTTTGTGACCATTATTGGTGGGATAATATGAAAAAAAAATTGATGACAACACATCATTGTTTCTCATTGTCAGAATGTGAATGAAAAGCGACAACTACCTAAGGCGGTATTGCAACCACTACCCATAACATCATGGATGAGGGAAAATATCACTATGGATGTTTTCACCGGTCTCCTGAGAACTTCCAAAAGAAAAAATGTGATATAGGTTATTGTGGATTGTCTCACCAATAATGCCAATTTTATCTCTATTCGAGAAGATTTCAATCTGGATCAACATTCTCTGATTTACGTGAAGGAACTTGTAATTCTAAATGGAGTTCTACATTCTATCACGTCTAATAATGATGCAAGGTTCACATCAATATTTTTTTGAAGTCTTCAACCTTCTCTGAGTATCAAATTGAATTTCCGTATGACCAACAACCCCCAAACTAATAGGCAATCTAAAAGGACATTTCAAACACTGAAGGGCAAGCTGAGAACATGCTCAATAGATATTAATGGTGGATAAGATTAAAAGCTATGAATCGTTAATTTCCCTTAAAACAAAATCGTCCTCTTGATCATTTAAATGGAACCATATAAAGAAATATATGGTAAGATATGTAGAAATCATACTTGTTCAGATAAAGTTGGTTTGAGAAAGCTTCTTGGGCCTGATCTTGAATATGTGATTATATAAAACATCAATGAAATACAACAACACATTAAGGCTTATCAGAGATGGAAAAAGAGATATGCCGAAAACCAACAAAGGGACATGGGATTTGATTTTGGTGAAAAATCATTTCGTATAATTTTTCCTTTAATGACATTCATGATGTTTAGGAAGAAAGAGAAGATAATACCTAGTTACATTGGCCCCTATGAAAACCTTGATCGTTTATGAGTAGTGGCCTTTCAGATTTTACATCCTCAAAATTGATCACATGTTCATGATGTCTTCCATGTATCCCCATTTAGTAAGTACATACATGATCCTTTAGATGTAAATAATTGAGAGATGGTACTAATGTAACATGTCATCTCTTATGAATAAAATCAGGAGGAGTTATTGGATTATAGAGACAAGGATCAATGAAACAAGACTACCCACCTTTTTAAGGTGTTGTGAATAAAATATAAATGTGAAGAAGGAAAATGGTAACTATATGAGTCTATGAGTAAATGTACAGACACCTTTCATTTTCATAGGGTTCATGTCAAAAGATCAAGGACAAAACATTTTAAGGGGGGAGGAATGGAACGACCGAAACATTTGAATATTTTTTCTCCAAAGTTTAAATGTTATTTTCATTTTTAATCAACAATAATATATAATTCTTATTAATGAAGTAGGTATAATAAAAATTGGAATGTTGGGTTTCGACAGTGATATGATCGTTGGTCAATATGAATGTTGGAAACTATACTATTAACATTATGATTATTGTTTATAAATAAAAATGTCCATGGTTAATTATTACAGATAGAGTAGTAGTTGGCCTCATGCAGTAGAATCAGGCCAAAAAATCATATCTGATGGAGCTAGAGAAGAAGGTAGCATCATTGGACTTTTCTCTATACTATTCCCAAGATGAACATCAACATGTGATACTTGAACTGAATCTTGTACGGGAGATGCTAATGTTGGTAGAAATCACAACTTATCCAATGTTGCTCCAACTGCCTTAAGATTCTATCACCATTGTACACATTACTCTTAGTTCTTATGTAGTTGTTATAAAGGGATATGTTATGGGGCCCTAGTTACATTGTGTAATCATTTTGTATAAATAATATTTTTATTTTTATTATGGAAAAAAATTTATGAATTTCAAAGGTCTGAATTAATATAGGATAAATTTATAGAAGTTCAATATTATTGATGAATTTTGAGAGAAAATGAATTTTAAAATATTTTTTATGCTTTGAATTATTATTAATGTGAAATGATTTAAAAAAAATTATATTCTACAGTTTTAATATGTAAAAAAGTTAGAGTCTAATAAGATCAACATAATTTTTAATGAATAGTAAAGTATGAATAGTAATAATAACCTTATGAATTGTAATATTACTAATGAAATAGTAACCTCACATATAAAAGTATAAATATTATTTAGGAATTATGATTGGGAATGTGATATAATAGCATATATAGATAACTGTTTAAAATATTATTAGTTAAGTGTTAGTATTTCTCATATAAATAGTATTTTTAGTTAAAAATTAACCATCTCATAAGTAATTTTTTTATAAAATGGAGTTCATTGTTGAATTCATAGAATTGATATTATTATAGGGTAAATTTATTAGATTTTTATAAAATATTGTCTTTTTCATTGAATAGTGAAAATATTATTTTGAATTTCGGTGTATTTAATGAAATCATTAATGATGTTGTCATGATGGAACAATTCTTGTAGACTTTTATAATATTAGATATGTTATTAGGTGTCCCATGTGGCCAATACCATGGGCATTTCCATGGTTTTGAATATAACACTAATGCGGTGTCCGTTGGAAATTAATAACAAATTCCTTCTCTTTTGCTATAAATACCAACCCATTACATCATTAATTTCATTCCAAATTCATCATCAGAGAACCTATAGAATTTTTAACTCCCAAATAGTCCTTCCAAGGTTCCCTAAAGACCCCCGAGGTCCTAGGCTTTGATCTTTGTATGTTAATCCTCAGGTTAAGGGAACCTTTCTCCCTCCTCTTTTATGTCATGACTTCCTTTAGGTTATGTCTTCTAGTTTCCATTGTATTATGATGGGGTTTATTTTTACTATATACTTATTTAAGTCCATTTTACTTCCAATTTATGAGATACCATTTAAACTCTCATCGTCATATTTTTCTGAATATTAATCATTGATGTTAGGTTTCGAAATCATTCGTAAAAAAGTCACATCTTCTCTTTTTTTCTTCAACTTTTCCTTTTCATGTGGTACTTCATTCAAATATCCATATCATGATATTATTTCTTTTTATTAAATACCCATACTATATTATGAGTTATTTATGTGTGGGTTAACCTTTTACCCCCAGTTTTTAATATTTTCTTAATCCATGTTGTATTGCCGTTATGATGTCGAATTTTCATATCAAAATTTCTCTCTCTTATTTTCAAGAAATTCTCCTATTATATTTATGTGAATTCCTAAAACAATTTCGTTTCTATGATTATTATTAAATAAAAATATATTATATATTTGATATTTGAATTTACAGAAATGATATTTTCATTCCATTTCTTGGGGTTAAAAACTATATAATGATCATGTTTTAATGAAATATTTATATATCATGATTTTGAAAAAAAATACATATTTCATTTATTCTTTTTGAGTTATTTATGAAATGTTTGTTTATAATCTATGTGTATCAAATGAAAATAACTAAATTTTCATGGTTCACATATATATCTCTCCAATGCTTTGGGTAAACGATTTAATCTCATGATATGACAAGTTGTATGGTACCTTGGTGTTTAACCATTGTAATTTTTATGACACCTTGGGGTTAGACCATGGTGACCAGATCAGAATGTCAAAATTAAATGTTTTAGCCTCATTTTCAATTTATGATTCATGTTATTATTTATATTATATACCACTTTATCATTCCTATATTTATCCCTCATGTTCTTATTGATATCTCTCAATATCACATGAAAATTGTTTCACTAATTTCCCGTACTGGTCCTTCTGGGAAACCATTACTTTGATTTATGTCTATAGGTTATGAGATGAAATAGTCATACATAATATGATCTTATTATAATTCCATACAAGTGGATTATAAGATTTTTTTTAATTTTCATGTAAATTGTTCATGATATCCAAGATAGTATACTTTAAAGATCCTATGTTAGTAAAATGTAATTAAAATTTATGTAATAAAAAAGAAGGGTTACTATAGTATCATAGGATCATTGTCTTGGAATAGTGTCCCGTGAATGGTGTATAATAACTAATATATTACAAAATTAATAATGGTGAGTCAACTATCAGTTAATCATGCTTGTAAGTCACTCTGATGGTAGGTTGAGATGAAAATGAATCATGTTAATAGTAGCTCATACTTTGAGAAATTTTTTGAATGAGTTTGTCAGATTCGTGATGCGATGGTTACTTATACATTTACAATTTGATTAGATCATTCATAAATTATCTCGATGTGATGGTGACTCACCAATTTCAGGAAAATATTAATTTCTATTGACTGTGAATTGAGTGACATTGTCTCTAACATGCACACATTTCATCATGTGTGTTGTCAATGTAAAATTTGATAGGGATACATCGTAACAAAAATCTAATTTTAATTGAAGCTCAACAATATCTTATTTTCTTCAACAAGTTCTCTTTCCAATAGTGAGTTAACCATTCAAGTAGCTATAATTTAATTGTTACATATGATTTTTTCATATTTTTCCAAACTACATTTTGATGAAAAACGCTAATAGAATATAGAAAGATGATATGTTAACATAAATAAGGAAGATTATATATAATTTAACTTGATGATGCAATATTTGTGAAAATTAAACTATATGAGTCAAAACACATACAAAACACATATTTATTTGAAAATATAATATCTAAAAATTATAATTACCTATTTCTTCCTCATAGTGAAGATATTACTCTCTAGTGATCATCTCTAATACCACATGAGACCAGATCAATTTTTGAAAAAAGTAATAAATGGGAAGATCCCCTTTAAAAGGACTGATTAATCATATTACTCTTTAAAAATAAAAAAACGTCCCATTGAATAAACAATCATATAATCTCCACATTCTAAAACATTTGTATGGTAAAGATTCCATTTTCATCAAGAAGGTACACTCCCAATCCAATTCCTCTCAAATCATTTATATATTCCCCCAAGAAAATAATTAGTAAATTCTCTCAGTTTATCAATTAATACAAAGAAAAAATATCTAAATAATAAAAATATAGTGTTTGAAATCCTTATAATTTACTCTAGATAATCATAAAATCATATTATAAATATTAGTTTCCAAATATATGTGTGGTAAACTATTAAAAATATCATACTATAAGGAGATAGTAAAAATCTAGGATCAATCAAATGCATCACATTTAAATTTTCTGTTGTGACATTTTATGATGATTACAAAATTATCCAATGTAAACACATACTCCATAAAAATCATCTGATTCCTTAATTTTTTATTGATGTAATTATACTATATCATTATGAATTTTTACAATGACTTTTGGACAATATTTTTTATATTTTTTATTCTATTCATGTTATCACACAGGAAAGAAATATGATATTTCACATCAAGAAAAACATGCTCACATTGATTCTTCATCTATATCAATTGAATAAAAACATGAGATACTAATACATAATACGATTTTATAGTTTATAGTGAATTTCAATATTTCTTTTTTACTCAACTGAGAAATGAAAAACACACAATAGAGAATTATCGATCCAATATGGAACTGTGATCACATAATAAACTAGAACAAAATATATTCACGGAAAAAAAATAACACCTATGATTATGATTCATTATTAAAAAATTCTAATTCATAATTCAATTGAAATGTGTGAGAATCCTTTTATCTAGTGAGAACTGTATTTTTTTGGGAATGGATTCTCACTATGGGTATTGAATAATCGACTAAACAATGTTTGGTTGGGTTTTTATTAGATAAACTATGCTATATATTCTATTAAATAAACCTTCAAACAATTTAAACTAATTAAAAACTTAAACATTCATTCATTCTATACTACACACATATTCAATATCTCATTGGAATATATTTATTGTGAAGTAAACAATTCATTCCTTATGTGATTATCCTATAAATTAATGAAATTTATTATTTCCCAAAACATGTTCATCTCAAATGTGCACCTCATATATAAAATGATAATAATTCTATATTCCTTTTCTAATATTCCAAATATTTTTTATTATTTAAATGATGCAAAAAAAATTATTTATAATTCACCAATTTGATATTAATGATTCATTAACCATGTATTAGTGGAATTCATGAGTTCTGAAGTATTAATGAAAACATTATATACCAATATTATAGTTATTTATTCACACCATAGAAATCTTAATCTATTAGTTTACATGTTTCCCATCCACTTCTGTAATAAAAATATCTATTTTATTTAGGTACACTTTGTCCTCATGGACTCCATTACAAAATTATGATCTAACATAAATTTTTTATACATTAAACATTGTTTTTAGTAAAATAAATAATAATATCTAAATAATCTCTAATTTATAATTTTAATAAAATAATAATCAATATAAATTAAATTAATTTGGTAATTAATATTTCTAAACCACCATGTATTATTATGAGTAATTAATCATTATTTATTAATTTTGGAGACATAATGATGACATGCTACTAATGAATGTTTTATCTTCTAACATAAATAAAATTTCCCATGATTGATTTTTTGAAATTATATTAGATCGTTATTCATTTTTTTTCCTAATTTTCATAAAAGGAGGACATTTCATTTAACATATGCTCTATTTGAGGTGACATGGAAAAATTTAATATAGTATTTATCCAATTTTTATTAACGAGTTATTTCTATTATCCAGTGACATTTATTTAAATAACTTTATCCATTTTTATTCCTTTCAATAAATCTGTTTAGACTACTATGTTTTCATCATAATCAGTGACTTATTTTCTGTATTCTACAAACCCACGGGTTCCACCTAGACTACAGGTTTTAATATCACATTTCTCATATATTTCGTAAATATTTTTCTGTTATAAAAACTAAGATGATTTATAATTGTACTCATTTTACAAAACAATGAAATCATGGCATTAATTGATTTTACAAATAATTTAAATTTTAATTATTCACACATTAAATTTAGATGAATATAAAAGATAAATTCTTTCATCTAAATTATATTAATACTTGGGGTTGTTCTAAATATGAAATAAAAACATTAAAATATTTGAAAGTACATTGATGCCTGCTACTTTTATACCACATAACTTTGGGTGTCCTATTTTCTTTAAGATATAACAAAACCCTACTATTGATATATAATAATGTTAGTACATGTTAATTCCAATAATAATACAATATTTTATTATAAATGAGAATAGTTAGCTCTATGTTATTAATGATTTATTTCCTCCTCAAAAAGACACAATTTATTAATGAATATTCATTATTAAATTTATTATTTTTATCTTGTTATTATCATGTTATTATTACACATGATCATTGGTAAATTAAATTAAATTATCATTATGTATTTAATTAATTTTAATCCATATCATACTCGCCTCATGTCACTGACAAAATATATGACATCTGAACACTTTTTATTTTTGGGTTATTGTCCATAATCATTTAATCCTGATGTAATCCTTAATGAATATAGCATATTACCTCTTTACATTAATGGAATTGGATGATATTAACATAAGTCATATTATTAATTTAATATACATCAAAACAATGGACTTGAATAATATTTTTCCTTATTGACAGGGATCAAACAAATTTGTGTGATGACATGAATTTATAGGGATATAACAAGTTACTTAATTGTTAACCATACCCTCCAATTAATGTTTTTGGAATGTATATAATCATTTTTATTCGAAACTCATTTTATTCTTCCTTGAAATGAAAAAATAGCTTTTTCTCCTCCAATTAGTTATATATTATTAATTTTGTGTTATTTATGAATCATTATTTTACAGTGACGTGTATTTATAATGCATAACCCTTCATTGAAATTGTATTCATTCACCAACATGTATAATTGGATGACATATAGTAGATTGTGGAATTATATTTCAAACATCATGACATATTTTATCTCATGTATTTCCGTTATATGTATTTTTTTCCAGATTAAATTGTTTATGATCCTTTATGATTTTATAAAAATAACATAGTATTTCTTATATTAGATTCAAAAGAAAATATATTTTCCCAATCATATATAAAGTACAAACACTATCAAATATCTATAAAATATTTCAATCAATTTATCTTACTGAAATTTCATTGGAATTATATTTACCATCCTTTTATTTCTGATTCCATGTCCAATAAATCACCACATTTAGGGTTAAATGTTATAGTTCTAGCATTATATTCATTAAATTATCCTAATAATGCCTGTGTGAAAATTGATTGTCAATTTTTATCCACCTAGATGATGATTTTTAATGATGAGGTCCCTTTTTGGATTTATATTACAACATTTATCTATAACCATGATAATAAATTCATGTCATTATGTTTCAGGTTTAGATAGATTTTATAATTATGTTAGGAGTAGAAGAAAATTCCTAAAATTTATTATATCACATCAATGGATTGAACATTAATTTTTATAACCAAAATCAATAATATATTTGATATATTATCCATATTATCAATTACATAAATTTAATACTTTATATGTATCATAAAATAAAATATTAAACACAATTCACTAATTTTACTATACATATAAATCGATATTTTTTTGTAATCCAAGGATTTCTTCTTCTGAAATGTTGGAAATTACATTCGATGAAGATGACTGGGTTAATATATCTTAATAGAAAATTTGGATATTTAGTGAAATAATATTTGGCCTATAATGATAGGGATATTACCTATTTTAAATAATATCATCATTAACAGAATAGATCCCATGCATTAGAGTATTGACTTCCATATCAAAATAGATGACATATGTTACAAAATGTATTAGTGTTAAATCATTGATTATATCAATGAATGTAAATATAGAGATAAAAAATATATCACATTGTTTGATATATGAAGGAATTTATTTGTAAATAATTGTTAAATAAATTGTAATATATTGAATATTTCATAATTTTTCTACACAATGATGTAAGCGACTCATAAAATATGAATAGGGAAACTATATGACAATATAATTGACTACGACTCATGGTTATCATAAATTATTATATTTCTATTTTTATTCAATTGGTAATGTTATACTACATTAGCTAAAATATCATATCAATGTTATTCAAAACATAATAAATCAATATGATACCATCTAAAACATGATTGGATACAATTTATCAAACTCTCTAGATTGTGGATCTTAATCATTCTACAAAACATAATCAGTATCCAAATATTCAAATACATGATCCTGGGTTTAATTTTAGTGTTGATTAAAAAAATCCCAATAACATAGAAATAATACATGTTTGGACACTAGAAATGAATCAATGCTACTCAATACAAAAATGGGTCTGGTATTAACATAATAAAGCATAAAGATCTATCATTACAAATTTATTTAGAATAATATATATCATATTATCTATTTTAATGACAATGTAATAGATTTTTCTTGGTAATTGATTGACTACTAACCATATAATATTTAAAAATAGAATATTCTATATAAGATGTTCATGATTATCTAAATAAGATTTAGTAGGTCAGTGAATAAATTAAAAGTGATTATTCTAGAATATGAAAATGCTACATGTCCTTAATTCTTGTAGCTGAAAATAACACATGTGGTTCAATAATCAATGTACAAGCATTTTGTTAGTCCAATTTAATCATGTGTATGGATAAAATACATCAAAAAATGATTATATAATTCCTATATTTCTTTATCTCCAACTGATGACATGAATTTAAACATAATAAACTTAACCCATATTTGTTATGAATTCAAAATTTCATAATAAAGGTATCAATGTATAATGGTTCCCATGTTTGGTATTTATCTAACTATAAGTTATAGGGATTTATAATACGTATACCCCCAAAAGTATATCATTAAAATTATAAATATTAATGTTATTTATTTGGTGTGTAAATATATTTACTAATTTTTAAAATATAACCTCATGAGCCCACTATTAATATATTGAATACAACACATTTTATTATGTATAATATTAGAATAATTCTAAACATATAATATCATCAACAATGATAATGATCCATAATGATTTTTTCCTAGTACTACTCAATGTCGTACTATGATTGTCTATTCTTATTCATGTTTTTATGTAAAATAATGTTTTGCACAAATGATTGAATGATAAATAATGAATTACAATATTACAAAATAATGATACATTATCCAGCTATTACATTCAATATCATAAGTATCATATTTGAATAGATTTTACATGAAAATGAAACTTCTTATTTTGTGATGGTTTCATTAATGTATTCTCTACATTTTCATATCTAGACACCCAATAGATTTGAATATCATCCCCTCATAATGATCTCTAATATTAAAAGTTATTTAGGAAGGATATTTGTGACCCATTTGTTAGAATATGGTTTATAATATTTTATAATTTCTATACTATTATTACAATATTATTTTGAAATAAATATTAATTCTATGAAACACAACTAGTTTTGAAATAAAATTTTTGGATTAAATAACATATTTTACAACATTGGAAGATGAATTGTACTATAAAATATTTATTGATTTATATATGGTGGCCTTCATGGAACTATTATTTTAATATGTCCAAGATGTCTGAAATAATATATTAATTTTTTGATATAATATCATTATTTTCATATTGAACGATAATATTAGTGTTACACTTAAAAAAGTTTGCATCATAACCTCTAAAGTACAATAAAATATCATTAGCTCTTTTTATGTACATAAAGTTGTTTTTAATATCAATATGTTGAATCATACCAGAATTTAATTGGTATTAACGTGTTATTTAACATTTATATGATAC
Source organism: Viscum album (assembly GCA_963277665.1). NCBI lineage: Eukaryota > Viridiplantae > Streptophyta > Magnoliopsida > Santalales > Viscaceae > Viscum > Viscum album. The sequence continues at coordinate 474,439,850 of OY728132.1, forward strand.
ATCAAGATGTGTATAAAACAATGGATCCATAATATATCATATTACAGATGTATATGGTATTTTTTTAACCTTTATATCACTTTTAAGGTCTTGAATCATCCTAATTTTCCTTCTATACACCACAATTAATGAATCATATTCATGTTTATCCATGCCAAACCAACTTAACACTTTACCAATGTTTGTGACCGTGCCCAAACCAAGAATCTATTTAGATAAATTTCTATATATATATATATATATATTTATCATGTATTTATAATACAACTCACATATTGATCATATAGAATAATTTTAAAAACCACATCAATAAATAATGAAATATGGAACAACAATTTTGTTAATAAGCCTATCATCTATTTATAATGTTAGAAATACTTCAACACTATCATTATTCCAATTATATAAATTTCAATTATAAATATTTTAATATAAGTAGACACATTGGTGACATTAAAAAACAAAATATTTAAACCTTGAGTACATTTATTCAATTTATAAATGGATCATTTAATCTCTCAAAATATAACACACTCGGTTTTTTTCTAAAACCCATTAGGTTAGATCATATACAAGTCATTGATAAAATTTCTATTTATTAAGGTTTTTTAATATTTGATTGAAATAAGTCATCATCAAAATGGGTTTTTTTGGGGAGGAAACCCGAATGGGAATTATCAACCAAATATGTTGAAAGGACTATTACTAGTCAACACCTTTAATTATTTTATCCAAAAAAACCTAGAAGTACATTATATATACACTCTACCATTCATGTAAGATCCCACATTGAAACCTCAATTTTAGCCAATAGCCTTTACCCCTTTTTTCATCTATAAAGTTCAAAATATTTTGAGTGTATATGGATTACATTTTTGATTCTATCTATTAAAACAATCTCTTTGAATAAAAACAATGAATGTGTAACACTTAATAATTTTAAGAACTGTTTTTCAAAATAATTTATTATTTTTGATGTATTTCATTTCATGAAACACTAAAAATTGAATATTTTATATTAAAACATTGTGTTTATCTTGCGTCATATGCATTAACATGTTAATCATTCACTATATTCTACAAAAAATAACTTTCTATATACTTAAAATTGTGGTTTGTTTTTGTTACATGCAACAATGAGTTTCCTCGATGGCTTCTAGAACATGCAAGACCATGTTTTTCTGAATAATTATACATTATTACAATACTAATTAATATAATAAGGGTTTTAAATTAGTAATAAAGAAAAGGATTTATTAACTAAAGAAAATATATATTTTTCAAAAATATTATATGAATTTCAATGGTGAAAAATAATTTACAAAATAATATTAAAACTAATAAAATATAATGGAAAATATTCTTATTTTTATGCCCACAAAGATGATTTATGCTAATAAATTAAATTATTTAGTATTATAATGTGATATTAATGTGATATATATATATATCACATTAATATCACGTAATATATTTTTTATATTAATAAAATTTATTTTCTTTGAATAATATATAATCAAAAAAATTATTCCTAAAATACTATATTTTTATTAAGATTTTTTTTAACACATTTTAATGGGAAAACAATTAGAAATTGAGTTTTTTTAATTTTAATTGATTATATAACTCCAAATTAACGTTATTTTTTAATTCTAATCATATGTAATAAATCATGGTAATTTTTTGGTATTTTTCATTGAAGTTTCACTTTTTATGTAACAGTGAAAAGTACTGAAATTTAATTGATACATATTTTTTCATATAATTTATTTTTAAGCACAAATTATATTATAAATTTATTATAATGATTTATTAGATAATATTTTTATCAATTAATAATATCTATGTCATTTTAATCAATTTTACTTTGATATTAACTACAAAAACAACGAAAACATTTGGTGGTCATTATTTAAAAAACCCACATTGTCCTAAAGTATGAGGGATGAAATTTATATTAATTTCTACCACTAATTTGTTAAGAATGTTTAAAAATGAATTTCATATTTGGAATATTAATAATTTATAATGAATAATATGATCAACATTGTTTTTGACCAATACTATTAGGGAATGAAAATAGAATTAATTAAAATAATTATGGTAAAATTAAAATTTACAATGGAATAAACAATAAATGTATGATCCAAAATAACCAAGAAACATGTCCAAAATACATTATATGGATATACATAAACCCTATAATCCCATGGAGTAAAATTTAACACTTATTTGAGAGAATATCCTTGGAATGAACATGGTTGGAATAACCTTTTCCAAAATGTATAAGAGTGAAACTCTTCAAATATAATAAGACCTCCTATCCTCCAACTTCATTAAACCATTAAATCTATAGTGGATCGACCAAAGATATAGTCATATAGCTCATAAATATCTATAACATCATCCTAAAATTCTCCCATTGAGTGTAAATAAATATATCGATTCCATTTCATGCAAACCAAATGGATTTAACGGAATAAGAAGATGTTTAAAAAGGTATAAAGAGTGTCAAGAAAACATGTGATGGAATTTAATATCACTTTTTATATCCGTGAGAACATTCCATGTTCACCACATTTTTCATTTCTTTAGTATATTTACTAACCATTAATGTATTATATTATTCTTATTTTTTAATTTTTTTGTATTTACATATCTAATATATGATCAATATTTTATGTAATTTATGTTATAAAATTTACTAAATCAATAAGATAGATTTCTCTCAATTTCCCATCATTAAGACAAAGGATATATCTTGTGCCTATATTTTTCGTTGTGGTGAATATAAAACCAATGAAATGTTATCTAACTAAAAAGGTAATTTTCATGATAGTTTATGCTTCATGTAATGTTATTCACTCCATTATGAATTAATGTTTCCAAAATGGTAATATTTTGTCCATAAAATCTCATCGGTTACCATGATTTCATATGATTATACTTTTATTGATGACCTCTTAAGATCCATTACTCATGAAATCTCAATAAATTTCTTATCCTCTAGATATGAATCTTATTTCCATGTAATGGTTCCATTTTTTCCAATATTTGTAACTTATGATATTTAATATAATATATTTATCAAAATTTTACATTCCTCTCTTTTTTATTGGTAATCTGTGTTTCTTCGAAATTGGGATTTTGAAGAACATTTTAAAAAATGTTTTAATTTTATCAAATGATTTAAAATTAAATTATTACCCATTTTACCATTAATAAAACAGTTATAGAAGGAATATTCTTTCCTTTTTTTTATCATGAATCTTTTGGAACATTAATGGTAAAAGGATGGTTCAAAATGTACGGAAATACCCACCATCAGGACCCTAATTTTCATGGATATTGAATTTTGTTTTTTCAAGTTGATTATAATAATAAATATTTTGATTAATATTATGGATATTAATTGTTTTTAATGTGGTTATCAATGAATATGGTTTTGAAAAATGTTTGGTGCTAATTAGTTACTCCATTAAATGTTGTAAAATCTATTTTTAAAGAAATGTTTTAAAAAAATGATTTATAGTTAGAAAAATTATTTTTAATGTTTCCTTTAATTGGTTATAAATTTTCAAATTATTTTCATGGAAATTATTTCCAAAACCTATTCAAACTCGATTTATATTTTTTCATTGAAATAAGTCTCAATTATTTTTAAACAAGACCTTATTATTTTTCAATATTATATTCATTAAAATTGTTTTCAAAATGATCTATGATATAATGATTATTTTACAAATGAGAAAAGATAATTTTTAATGAAATCAAATTTAAGATAACATAATTCAATATTACACATGACTTTCTAGGATGTGGTCCAAGGTTCTATTAATGTTTAATGTTTAAATGGGATTATTTTTGTGAAAAATTGATACTCTTTCATAGGTTGTATGTTTGTTAAAATCGATCCTCATTCATAAGTTATATGTATATGGAATTTATTTTAATTCAATTGGTTATATCATGAAAATTTCATCTAAATCCAACATCATTCCATAGGTTATTATATGGTAAAATGATTATGAAACCTATATATTTTCCATAGGTTATGATATTATTAAATTTTTAGGATACCCATTTTATACGATGGGTTATTATATGATGTTTAGTAAAAAAATATATTTTTATGGTAAATGGAACTATTCTTGTTCTATTATCTTAAGACACACGTTTTTCGGATTTTATCTTGTGATGGGTGGGACCTATATCTATCTCTAGTTAATTATGAAATCATAGATGTTGTATGATATCAAATTGGTAAAGATTATGTTATTAGAATACCAACATAAGAGATTACATGGGAATGAATACCAATCCTGAAACAAGAGGGTACATAAAAAGTCATCCCAATGCCGAAAACAAAAATGTACAAGAAGGGTATCCCAATCCCAAAATTAGTTGGGCTCTTGAGAGGGAATCCCAAGCCCAATGAAGGTACATGAGTGATTATCACAAACCTAACATGTTACGATAGTCTTGTATGGTGACCTTGACATCATGATTTTATATTCTAATGATTATGACACAATTCCCTAACTTACATCAATGTTATGATTTTATGGATTATGTTTATTATTTCCTTATGAATAATGTCTTTTGATCTAGAGTTATTTATTCTATGATTCATCTTTTTTATCCTTAATATATAGAGTATGATCCACTAATTTTATGATCATGTTGTAATACCCCAATACTAATGTTTGTAGTTAAAAATGTCCCTTTTTTACTCATACTGAGCATCTAAGATCACCCCTTTTTATGATCATTTCAACAGTTATTTATGATATGTATAAATTATGATATTTTTAATAATAGTTCTAGTCATTAAAATCATATATATTATTATTATTTAGCTCACTTATGTGACAATTTTAAAAATTTATTTTTTCCAATGGCACTAAAATAATACGATCATTGGGAGTCTATTTGTGTAATGTTTTAATAATTTTGTAAAAGTAATTTAATGCCTACATTCATTAATATTGTCTTGTAATAGTTGGAATCAGAGTGACATTATAGTCAACATTTGTATACTATGATGAGAAATCATTAGTGATATCTGTAGGTGTATTTCTAATGACATGTATACAGATTTCTTTTTGGATATGTATAAGGATGAGTTAATGTATAAGAAAATGTCCATGAATTTTGGTAAAGGATAGAGTGAGTTATTTATGATAAGTAAATCAAAACCTTGATTAAAAATGTGGTTATGGTTATTATACATATGTACCTAGGTGTAATAACAACAAAAAGGTGTATTAGGCTAGAGTCGGAATAACCTGGTAAATGAAAACAAGTCTTTCAACACACTTGTATTGAAAATATAAGGGGATATGATTTGGGAATTCAATATATCATGATGAACCATCAGGAAGGAATTAAATATTGTATTTTAATGAATAACCTAAGGAAATAAAATTGTTTCATTGATTAAAGAAGTAGTATATAGGACTTTGTAATACTACATGTAATTTTTCATCAATATATGATATTCTGTTATTTTAAATGTTTCTCACCAATGGGTGATGGCTTTAGTAAATGGATATATCTATAAGGAACGTGGTTAACATTGAATATATTATATATGGATCATATTATAAAAAAGGTGAATCGATTTCTAATGTTCAAATCAATTAAAGAAAATCATGATAGTGTTTTGTGTATTTGTTATACTTCTGATGATAATGAGGAAAAAAATGGAATATGAAAGGCATGTGATTTTATTAAAGTATGGTTTACATTAAACTTATGAATCATTCTTATAATGAGGTTGGGAAAACTTAATACATAATTCATAATTTTTATTCCATGAGTTTGGTATTAAGGAATAAGTTTATAAAGCATGAGTACTGTTTTAGAATAAGGTTGGATGAAAAATGTATCTCTATTTTGGAATTCAAAGATTATGTTATGTATATCTTGTAATATAAAAATATTTTAAGTATATTATTTCATTATTAAATGAAAACAACATTTTGAATTGTGATGATGACATTCAAATTGGATTTCATGGAGACGTGATAATTTGATTAAGGGAAGGTAGCACTTAATTAATGCCTGACTTTGAGATAATTATTTATATATAATGATATGTTAGATATGAATAAGTATATTGAACATCATGGATTACTATTGAATTTATTATTGAAAAAGTGGCATATTTCATCTATGATGATGTTTAAAACATTATGGATTTAATGCATGTTATCAGTAATCATTTGAAAGAGGTAGCATGCATTCTTTCCAAAAGGATTTATATTAATTTGTGTTATTAACATTTTTCATGGGAACATAATATAAAGGTATTAACAAGATTGTAATGAGAAAAAAATTGTTTCACTGTGATATATGGTGGATCAGTTATTATATTATTTTAAAACATAATTTATAAATATTTCGACTATAAAATTTCTAAAAGATTAAAGGGTTATCATTTTATTAGAATGATTAAGTAAAAAAGTATATGATGTTTGTGATATTAACTCACCCAATGAGGATTTATTAAAACTGAATAACCTTTAATAAAAACTTTTCTATTATAGCTTATGAATAATGAGATGTTATAGATTGTGTATCATGGATTTTGAGTGCTTGAGGAATTAAAAATTTACCTTCCTAACATGAAGTCTATGACGAAGTAGGAATTGATCCCAGAAAACAGAAAGGGTGAAACTATAAATATGAAAAGGAATGAAATGAAGTAATTATATCTTCTGGTGATGATTATTCAAAATTTGGAAAAAGGACATTGAACAAAAAAATTTGTCCTCATACATTTTTTTTGATAAATCAAATTCAAACATTGATCATCACAACTTTATGGATTTTTTCTTGTTATGTTTATAATAACCATATTATTTAAAAATCTACATCAGAACATGATAGTTATTTTTTTTATAAATTTCCATGTTTTAACTTCACAACTACATTATCCTATGTGTAAATATTTTTATATTATTCTTTGGGTAACCACTATGTTTCCAACAGTCCATTTTTAAGGGATTTATTATTACATATTTTTATGATTTAGGAATATATGAATGAATTATTAAATTTTTAATCATTTTATATAATAGTTGATCTTTAAGGGATACAGTAATTTGAATCGGGGTAGAATTTAAATCCCACGATTTTTTGGAATTTTTTTCAAAGAAAATTCCTCTTTTTTGATAATTTTCATTTCACACAATACTAAAATTCGTATATTTTATAGTAAATCACTGTGTTTGTATTGATCTATAAAAAATAGCATGTTTACCGTGCACTAAATTAAAAATAAAATTTATCTTTCTGTACACCTAACATTGATGATAATAGGCATTCTACATAATAGTAACTTTACTCGATGGATTGTGTAACATGTGATACCAATTTTTAATGAATAACAATATATTAATGAAATATTATCTAAAGTAAAAATCCTGTTAGATTATTAGTTTTTAAAAGTGGTAAATAATTTATGAAAATATATTATTTTCACAAATATTAAATGAAATCATGTTCACAAATTATTTAGAAATGAATATGTAATTTCATTGAATTTAACAGAAAATATTATCACTTTTGTTCCCACAAATGATTTTTTACCCTAATAAATTAAATTATTTAGAATTAATACATGATATTAATGTGATTTATATATTATATATTTAGAAAATTATTTTTAATATTCATCTAACATTTTGACCCGCATAAGATGAAAACAAACAAAATTTTATTAATAAAATAATATATTTTTATTAATGTATTTTTAACACAATATAGTGGAAAACATAATTTAAATCTGGTTTTGGAAATTTTATATAATATATATGTCAAGAGAATCCTCAAAAATTAAAAAAGAAATATAAAATGCAGTTTAGTTTTATTTTATGTTATTTTTCTATAATGTTTCTTTTATTTAATAAATATTCATAAATAATGAATTTTAAATAAAAATAGTGTTTTCATACTATTCATTTCTAAAGATAAATTATATTTTCAATTGATTATGAAGTTATATTATATAATATTTCTATAAATTAAGCGTATTTAGGTCATTGTAATAAATTTTACATTTAAATTGAGAATAAAAATATAGGATATTTTGGGAGGTTTTTCCTTTAAAATAGTATTTTATCATCCTGTCTACAGTATTAAATTTAAATTATGTTCTACAAATTCTATATATATATATATATATAACATTTTAAAATGTAATCCTTATTTTAAATCAATATAATATATATTTTAAAATATATATAATTTATGTTTTGAAATATTTTTTTGAAAATAATTAAATTAATTATAAATAATAATATAAAAATAACCTTGACAAGGGACTACAACATAATCATGAGGATAACCTAGATACATTTCTAAATGAAATTTTCTAACTCTACATAGAACATGATATCCCATATTTTAGAATTGTTTAATTAAGTAAGTGGCATTCCACAGAAAAATTGCGTGTGGAATTCCCTTTCCAAAAATTTACACGAGTGTAACTCCTCCTCCACTTTAAAAGGCCTCCTCTACTCCCACATCCTTTCACCTTTATAGAAAAATAGGACGGTCCAATATCTTCAGAAATAGCATCTTAAAAACCCTCCCTTTATCCTATAATCATCCTATTTTTTCATAAAACAATCCATCGAATCCCTTTGGTGAAAACTAAAACTTGTTTCCCGAATAAGTGGAGGTTTGAATAAGTATGAAGAGAGTCAAGACAAAAGGTAAGAGAGTTTCTTCTAATTTTTTATATACATGGGAAACATTCAATTTTAACAACTAAATAATTTTTATAGTATATATACTACATAAGTATTTATTTTATGATATTTTCACTTAAATATATGGTTATTGGCGTAACAATTATATGATATTTATTTCATAGGATTTATCTTTTAGAAGTAACCAAACATGTAAGATAGTTTTTCTTAATTTTCCAAATTTTAAATGAGTGCCATTTTTTTAATATATAATTTACTTGGAATTGTATATAATAACATTTTAAAAGATATATCATGCAATCCATTTTTTCATGATAGTTTAATCTTCATGTAATAGTATTTATTCCATTATGAGTTAATGATTTCAAAATTGTTGCAGTTTATTGCTGCAATATCATCGTTTATCAAGATTATTAATGATTACGCATCCATCGAGTAATTATTATTATCAATATCTTCATAAATGTCATGACATTTAAGAGAGTCCTTAGATTCACATTTGATCATTGTAATGGGAAAAAATTTTCTATTATTTATTACACAAGATACGTCAGAAAATATTATCATTAAATCGAGACTTTACCACTCCTTTTGATAATAAATTTTGAGTTATTTAAAAAAATTGATTTATAAAAAATATTAACAAATTTTTATGATTATATTATAATGTGAAATGAATTTTGTACTGGTTTTTACCTTTTTATAAATATTTTTAGAAGGAATCATCTTGTCTTTTTCCAAAAAATACAATTTTATGAACTCTTATTTTAAAAAGGAATGACCATCATGTATGGAAACACCCGCCATCATGACCATCATTTCCATGAATATTACAATGTAATTTAACATGTTTATTTTTACTGAATAATTTTTATAATATTCTAGATTCTCATAATTTTTAATGTTTTTTTCAATGAAAAATGAATTTAAAAATATTTTATTGTTATTAATGCCTCCTATAAAGGTTTTCAATGCCATTTTTAAACAAAAACGCCATCCAAATGGTTTTGTGAATTGAAAAATTTTATTTAAATTTTTTCAATAATTTATAATAAGTATTCAATTTAATTACAAATAAATGAGTTTTATAAAATTTTCTATAATATTTTATATGATTTTAAGGAAAAATGTTTTCAAAACATTTCCAAGATCTCTTTTTTTTAAAGAAAATTTTTCCAAAGGTGTTTTCAAATATTTATTTATAATTTTCCTGATTTATTTTCAATAAAATATTTTCCCATAAAATTAATGTTTTAATGATACTTTTTCAATAATATGTGATATCTTATACAAAAATATGATATTAAAATATATTTAAAAATCATTTCTTATCTATGATATCATATATCTATTTTATTCATGCATTTTTTGGAATTGGTGCTAAGGATCCATTCATGGTTTATGTCTTGATAGAATGATGACTATAAAGTCATGTTACTCGTAAATAGGTCATATATTCATAATTTTTCTTCCACTTCTAGGGGTTATATTCTATAGTAATATGTTTCACTTAAATAGGTTATATCATAAAAAATGATTATGAAAACAAACCTCCTTTCACAGTTTATTCTATAATGTAATGAAAATAAAACCAATATATTTATTTAGTTGATGATATGATTAAAATTTTATGATACCCATTTGATTCCATGGGTTATGATTCATTTTTTAGAAGACCCATCTCTTTTGGGAGTCATTGAATGAGGCATGTTTTATAATCATGTGGCACTGGCACGTATAATTTTATCATGTGATGAGGGAGACATATATGTTCACCGAATTCATTGGTTAATGACATCTGTTTTATGAGATCGAAGGATACAATAAAGGTAAACTAAATCCCTATGATATAGGGTACATAATAGAGTATCCCAATCCCATGATAAGAGGGTACATGGGAGGACATTTGAGGCCTGAAAAAATTGCAGGTATATGGGTGAGCATCAAAATATTGAAATTAAGAGTGTACCCAAGAGTAAATACTATACCTAAATTTGATACATATGTGATTATATAAAGTAATATGTTACTGTGTTCTTTGTAGGCGACCTGGAATAGGTTTTTTTATATGCATATGTGTATTCCAAAATTCCATGTCTTATATCCAGGTTTTTTATTTTATGGGTTATATTCATTTTCACATTCTTATTTATGCCTTATAAGCAAAAATGAATTATTCAATTATTCATATTTATGATCATTTATATGAATTTTATGATCTTATTATATTTTTATCACAATATCATACATCAATGATCATGTTTATACTTTAATGTATCTCTTGTATACCCTTACTGAGAAAGTAAACTTACAACTTTTTATGATTCAATCCACATATTATGATGATATGTCTTAGGTATTATTTTTATATGAAGGCTTCTAGTCATTAAGATCCCATTAATAGATAATTTATCTCAATTATTTAATAGTTTTTATATTTCAGTGTATCTAAATTTGGTAAACAGATACGATATTTGGGCTACTTTTTAGTAATGTTTTAAGTATTCCAAAAAAGATATGTAATATCTCTCTACGTTGAGGTTGGTTCATTATAATATGAGATCCAATTATGTTGTAGGATCATCTCCTATGAAATTTTCATTGACATCATGATACATATGATATCCATAACTCTTAGGATAAAGATGAATATTTCCCTAACATTGATGTTTTTTATTTAACTATTCTCAATTAATTTTCTAGAGATCTTTGGTGAACTTTATCTACTTCGACCACTTAATATTAATAATACATTAACATATACATGTTTAAAATTATTCCCAATGATAACATGAACAATATTTTTGGTCTCATGGAATAATCCAAGTCAAGCCACAAGGACAATCAGTTTATGTGTTATTATAATTATTATTTCTTATTTTATATACGATAATGAACAAACATGTTTTATATATATTTGAACAAGGAATATCATATTATTTTCATTATATGAGGTCATTTTAACCCCTAAAAATCTTAATAATCATAACATGATTTTTTCCACAATATACCTTTAAAGTGTCGTCATCACTACATTGGATGAAACATGATCAATCAGAGTTATACAACAACTTAACAATAATCCAAAAATTTAATAGGTGTATTCCACTAAATCACACTGAATCAAATCATGTATAACGTGGAAAAATTTCTACTCTTATATGAACCATTACATTATGGTATTACACAAGTAATAAGTTACAGATTATCCCCATAATCAATCAAATGGTCAATGAATACTTATCTCATGTATTACCCAACCTGATCTGAGTGATGAATAATAAATAAAATTCACTATTGTATTATATACATAATTTTAAAACACAATGATCATTTTAAATGTACAATACATGTCTATCATTATAACCATACAACTATATTAACTAATTTAAATAGTAAATGAAAAGATGTACCTAAACCACTATTTTTGTTTTTTACTCATTGGTCATCATATATCACATTTTATAATATCCAATAGACTGCTATCCACTTCACTATTTTTACATAAAAATTATTAGTTAAATTTTTAAATAAACTACATTCATAAATATAAAATGTTACATAATTGATTGATTCTAAAAATCCTCTATTGTTTGTTATTTTTCATGAAAATAGGTCACATGAACCGGTCACCAAATTCATTCCCCAGAGGAAATTTATTAAATAACAAAAGGTTACTTTAAATAAAAATTTTGTAAAGAGATTACACTATCAAGGGATTTTGGGGGGGTATAGAAGAATACTCTAAGATAAACAGAAAAAAATAATCAGTTTCTAAATATAAAATACTACAAAAAATAGAAATCCCAATTAAAAAAAGTAGTAATGCATGCATTCCATGATTTAGAAGAAGGAGAAATTAATAGTAAGAATTATATAATGAAGAATCTCCAATGATAATCATGTGCTATCAGAAGGAATAAGTGGAACAAAAATATGAGGTCATGGTAGTAGAATATGAAATCCAGAATGTTTTTATTGTAGTTGGAACGCCAACCCAAGCCTTCCCACTATTCAAAACATAAAAATTCATAAGATATTAATGCATTTCATGAATGCTGTGAAAAATATAATCAAAAACTAGAGGTAATTATAGTGGAGAAATCATCCCATGAACTTCGCACATGGGCTGGTTGTAAATTCAAAACCTTCACATTTTTTTGATACAGAATCATATAGGGAGAAACCTGAATAAGTTCTATAAATTCATCCATTAGAGTCTGAGACAAGAAGAATAAAGTCAAGAAGATGAAAAATAACAATATAATTGGGAACACAATAATAACAATAATCCCACTCCTAAAAAAATATAACAATGTGTATTAAGAAAAAAAATCAAACAGAAACTATTATTATCACCAAAAATTAGTAATTTCTATAGAATATATTGGATTTTATTTTTTTTTAATTGTTTAATCTTCTACACCGCATTGATAAAATCCCTTATTTAGATGTTAAAGAAGGTATTAGGAGACATAATGCAATTTTTATATTGGTGGAATACAGTTGTATAATTTTTTCCCATCCAAGAATCATGATCCTATAAAAAAACTAATTTTTAAGACGTTTTCCTATAATCTATAAGAGTATGATCATTTTCATTTTCATCCCCACTTGTAGAGAACTATGAGTTAATGAAATTAGATTATGTAGAAAAATGTTCATTATAAATGGGTTATAAGGGTATTATATTTTTTTCATTATTAGCAGTAAATAGGGATCACAAAACAACTGTTGGTGAGATTTAAATAAAATGGACTATTTTATTATAAATATAATAGATATGATTATCCATATACAAAAAATATAAAAAATTTTCTATATTCATGATTTCATTATAATTTAATTCAAATATATATCATTTATTATTGTAAAAAATTATTGAAATTCATTTTATTTTATTATACATAATTAAATTTTAAATAATAGTTTCATTATAACTTTCCCCCAATTAGAAAAAATTTCCATTAGGTCGACTCAAATATTATATATGGACTTACAATGAAATAACTCTTACTCTCTTATAGGAATAATGATCTAATAATCCTTTTTTATATTACCACATATCAATGAATAAATTTTTATTACCCTTAATTGATGATGCACTATCACTATTCAATACCCATGTGTCAGAGTCAATGAAAATGATTTATATAACAGTCACATTTATGTTTATGATATCAATTTTTTAGAATTTTTTTTTCATATGATAAAAAGATTAAATTTTTTAATGTTTTTTTCTATATTATTCACCAAAATTATTAACATGATGTTACCAAAAATCTAAAAAAATGAGATATATATCAATGAGTATGATATTTTATATAATTTCCTCAAACAATATTCAAGATATTACAGTAATTAAACTTGATAATAATGTAAATTAGATCCATATAGTAATTTGAGAACCATATTTGACTAATAATTGACTCTATTATATTGGTTATATAATTTCAAGTTTTTTTTTGTATTAATATTTTGATTCCAAATATTTATGACTCTTAAATATTTTAGGGGAAAACACATTTACTACACCAATAAAATAGATATTATCGAAACATTATTCTTATTGTTTCATAATACTAATGGATTCCATGATTAGTGATACCTATACCACACTATGTGAATTTTTTACCTAACCCACAATAAAAAACACTTCCACCCTACCATATAATATAAGATCCATGGGAATCCAAAATTATGAATGAAACTTCATTTTTAAATGATTTATGACTTCATATGTTATTATTTATTATTAACTTTGCACTATTTATTTGACTGTAATTATATCAATGTATTTATAAATAAAAATACATAATATTTATTTTATATTCATAAACATTTTATCTTATGACTTATATATTATCTCATGTTATATTCCATTATATATTCAGGATTATAATTATTTTGTATTATGTCCCTTATTACATCCACCAAAATAACATTTTCACTCCCTATTAATGTCTACCTATTTACACACCCCTTTAGTGTTTTGTTATTCAATAAAAACGAAAATAAAAAAAATTATTACATATCCCAATGTACCACCTATATAATGTACATGGACCCTTTATGACAAATCATAGATATATATGAGTTATAAAACATCCAAATTAACATCTTTGAATCAAAAGATATATAATAGTGTAATTTATAGATATATAAATATACCCCATGGAAAATGATACGTTATACCCTATGGCCCTCTCCCTAAGGAGGCATTGCACATGGCAGAATTCAATTCATCATAAATCCATCTCCTAATATTCATAGAAAATAATCAACAATTATATTCATGTAAATAAAATTATTAATATACTAAGGTTAAAAATAATGAAAATATTTAATTATGCAATCGTAATAATCATAGAATGAATTTGTAGACAATTACATTAGAAAAAGATAATCTCGTTATTTAATGAAAACATAATACTCATATCCCAGAAACACATAAAAAATTTAATATTTTTAAGAAATAAAAAATAAACATATTATTAATTTTCCAAATAATCGATACAATTATTAAAAAAAATTATTTAATTTATGCATGAAAATTGACATTTTAAAATTCCAAAAACAATAAATCAAAAAAATTATCAACTATAATAGCATAGGAAAATATATTAAATGTTTAACATTTTTTCTTATATCGTATATTGTGATTAAAAATAGTTATTATAAATCATTAAATTTTATTGATATCATCCCATATAATAAGTGACATTGTAATAACCCACTCATATGTTAATATATACACTATAAGATCAATATAAATAAATTATCTGTTTTTGAATCATATATGATTCAATAATATAATATAGTATAAAGAAACATATCATATAACACTGTTAAAATAAACAGGTTTTTATGGAATTAGAAAATATGATATATAGTAATAAAAAAATTAATTCTTATGTATAGAGATATTTACGTATCATATACTATTATAATTGATCAAACACATTATAAAAATGATCATAAAAAAGATTAATTAAATGATTATATGAAGAATACTGATGATTTTATTATCATAAAACACACATTTAATACATGTATATCACATCATAATAGATGATAATTTTTTATATAATTTAATTATTCATTATATTATCACTGAGATTTACTAACTTTAAAAACATAGATACATAAACAGTTAGTTCATTGACTAACAATGCCATCTCCCATAACTATCACCCTTCTTAGACATATCATAGATATCATCATTTATCATAACCTAGGTATAATAAATAAAAGAGAGGGTGATATCACATGCTCAATAAGGGTAAAAATATATATATAAATATAATATAAGGATAAGGGTATGAGAAAATAATAACACATTTTAAAAACATACCCTATATATCATATATCTCAATGATGAGTAATGGAATGAATCATGGTCTTTCATAAGTAATGGATTATAATGGAAGAATGTAACATGATCTATGAGGAAATAACATTTCCATATGTCATAGATTTGGAGAATATACATAAAAATAAAAATAGTATGTCAATGATATACACCATGACATTCAGAACATGTTATGATTTGTCTATCCACCAATGTACATCCAACAATATTTATATTACCTCGCACTTAGCATATTTCATACTTTTTATAACATCATGTTTATTATCATTTAATATTGGTATAACCCTAATTTTACTACCACTTTGTACTTGGGAAAAACTCTAATGTACACTCCATTAGGATTGGGATAACCACACTTGTACCAATTAGGGTCATTGAACATTAATCATTACAATATTCAATTTAAAGAGATATATGTCACAAGCATCACTCTATTAATCAATTTGTGTTTAAATTTATAAAAAATCATTTATAATATAATAAACCCTTAAAAGGAAATTTGTTTCATAATCACGACACCATAATACAATGGATGATAAAAAAATCGGTTTGTTAGATAAAAAACCATATTGATTATGAATTTGGGTTGATTGTGTTTGTTTAAAATGATTGAGCATGTTGAAAAGGATACTTTTCAATGACAGAATGATATTTTCCTTTGATATTTAAGAAATCAAGAATGGATACACATAAAAATTACTCACACAAAGTGTGCATCCAGACTCACTAAATGGAATCATACAAGGTATTCATGTGGACTCCCATGAGGGACTCATGTAATGTATGAATGTGGAATCGAACTAGGGACCCACTTAAAGCTCAAATGAGGAATCAAACAAAGATCATGTGAAAAGAATGAATGTAAACTATCTACTAGGTTTCATTTCCAAAGGTTCATTCTATGGGTTTGTACCATGTGTTCGGGCCCATATCTAGCACAATGTGCGAATGTGGACTCACCCATGGGGTACACACCAAGGTTTTATTATAGAGGTTTACACAAGGGGTCTATTCTAAGATTGTTCACAATGAAAGAATAAAAAATCACCAGAGGAGTTCGTTATAGGGTTTTTTCATGTGGGGTTCACACTAGAAATTTACATCAAGAGTGCACAAAAATCACAAAAAGTGTTCACACCAAGGTTTCATGATAGATAGTCATGAAAATCACAAATAGGAATCACACAAGTGGATCTTAGCAAGGGTTAAAACTAGTAGTTTTCATGAGGGGTTAAAACTCAGATCTCATGCAAGGATATTTTTGGAGAATGTGACACACGTTGAGGTATATTATTTTCAAGGATTTGGGTAGATAATGTGGGGGAAAGTCTCCAATAAATACAAGTATCACATCATTTATTGTTAGAAATTATTTTATGCATTTTTATATTTGATGAAATTTATAAGGAGGTTCATAGAGATATCACATGAAAGAGTTTGTTGCAATGGTGTCACGGTGAAGGGGATTCAAGGACTGATTGTTCGATGGAGGTTCACTAAAGTGGTTCAATGAAAAGGTGACTTGTAGATATGAATCCTGAAAGATTTTATATTTTCAAAAGTTTTTTGTATGATAAAAATTGTGTATTCTGAAATAAAAAACATGGTTTATTTGAGGAGCTCTGGAAAAGTTAAAACATGGTTTGGAAAAGGTTTATGCATGAGATATTCACACCAGGGGTCCGTTCTAGGTGTTAACATCATAAGTTCATGCAAATGGGGTTCAAAAAGGGCTTCATGATATGGGTTTTTCCAAGGGTTGGTTCCCAGAGCTCATGAAGATATGATTCACACCAAGGGTTATCACTAGGGGTTATTTCAAGGGTTTATACTATGAAGTTGTGAATAGAGTTACGTTTATGGGTCTCACGCATGGGTATCACACTATAGTCATTCACATATAGATACACATCAACATTATCATATGAAAACTATTACTTTCATATTTTTATTTCTGAATAAGAAGAAAACGAAGGTAGTATATCATCACCATTCAACAATACATGTAGAATTAGTTAGTAAACTACAACATTCATGTTACTGAACTGAAGACTTTTCATCTTTTGAAGGTCCATTCAATGAGGGTGAAATTATTGTTTTTATAGAAAAGAGATGTTATTTATAATTTTCTGAATGTAAAAGTGCTACCTCCTATTGTTTTAATATGAGTAGAGGGGAATCCAAAAAAGGAAATTACCAATAGTTAATGATGAATTAATTATTTATAATTAAGGGACCTATATTTCTATATGTTATTTGGATCCCATCCATAGAATTGATCAATGGATGGAGAGTAATTTTATCTATTCCATAAAAAGTTATTCATTGAAATAAACATAAGGGTGACACTTGGTAATGTCGTTATCTGATCCTAAATCTTGTAACGACAGTGATTTTAGTTATAGAAGTGATCAAACCAGAAACATGTTTTCGGAGTGTCCATTACATCATTTTGTACATCGGAACATTACTGTTTTATTCATCTTGAATGTACATAAGTTAGGGTGAACCATGTAATAATCTATGTGTCCCTATGTTTGAATTAATGATTTAATTTATATGTATCATAATATGATATTGTTCTAATGAATAAAAACCACATAAAATATAAAGATAAAAAATTGATCCTTCTAATAAAGATGACATGATCCATTGGGGATGTATTAATATTGAAAAGAATATCATTTCCCTGATTTACCCCCTTTTAGGGTATCTAGGCCCATTTTGGTACCTAATAATATCTATCATATCATAGTTTTATTTTATTTTATGAATGGTTTTTAGATAATAGAAATTGATTTTTAGGTAACCTTTTATATAGTTATACCATGAAATTGGGAAGAACAACAAAGAAGAATAAGAAATCATTTGGTATTCCTTAGTTTGAAAGATTGTTTAGAAAAATATTTATTTAATTTATGTAAACCTACATTGTTTTGGAGAGTGGTTTGGATGATTCGAAAAAAGAAAATAAAAAACCAACCCAATGATTCGATGGGAATGAATGATGAACAAGATATTTCTAGTGATACTAAAACCTTTGAGGATGACAAAACTACATGAAGGAAAAATCTAGATGTTGTCCATGAAATATAGTAATTTTATCAATAATGGATTAAGAAAGTAAATATTTTTATATATTAATTGTAGAGAAGTTTATTTCATTTAACATGATAATATGATTAAATTAACATCTTGCTGAAGATGCCACATTTCTGAGCGAGAATCATAACTCTAAGTCTGAGAACTAATGAAAGGAAATGACAATGAAATGGTAAAGAATCTATACTATTATTAAATTCATAATTTTAATTCCATAAATGACCTTCATTTTATAAAACTTTCTGAATTTTTTTGGTAGAAGCAAAGGATACAACAAGATAGTGCACACTATAATGTTTATTTTTAACAGATAAATTATAATATAAAGAATAAATCTTACATGATGTATAATATCACCTAGGAATTGGATGATGTGATACCTAAAATGATGAATATGCAGAGATAAATTAATGATCAAATTGAATCAAGGCATAATAATATACATCAATAAGGTGAAAAGAAATAATCATACAATAAAGATGTTTAGAAATAAAATTCCAATGGTAAGTATAAATTGGAGGATGCATTGCACATGGAATTTGATTATCTTTTGGCTGGTGATAAATGAATGTGAAAAAATATTCTACTTTATTGAAAAAAATTAGATGGAATATCTCATCACAATGGCCATGGAGTTTGGGAAAATAAATGTTGGAAATGATGAATCTTATCTCATGTAAGATAAATAGATAGATGATTACAGTTCTAGAAGTAGAAAAAATTATTTATGCTCTAAAAAAACTACTAAAATGATTTTAAAAGATGTAATGAAAACGTGTTCTAATTATGTGTTATTAATGGTCATATATCATGGTTTTTATTGTTTATATGGAAAATATTTATCATTTTCATGAAATAAATACTATTAAATATTATATCAAGATGTAATTTGAAATGAAATATGAATGATGTGTCTCTCTAAAAAAGGTAGCCATGAAATTAAAGTATTATGAATGATTGTGACACACCATGGGTATATTTCAATAATCCCATGAGATCAATATCAAAAAATAACTACTGTTGTTTCAAAATATCATCAATGAAATGATGACATGAGGTATGTCTTTAAGGAGTGATTTTGGTTATATTCTAAACATATCTATTTTGAAATACATTTTTTTAATTCAAAATAATGGATGGAATTGGAATACAGAGAGATATTAAAAACTATATTAGTATATAAAAAATTTATATATTAGAAGACATCATGTCATGTTGTAAAATAATATTATATATTTATATTAGACACGAGGTTCTCAAAGAAAGTGTATCAATAAAATCATCTATTTCACGAAAATAAATCAATTGGAAGGAATGTGAATGAAATTAGATGAAAATCAGGTAATATAATCCACTTTTGAGTGAAATGAATTTTCATTTAGTGAAGGACCCCCACCAGCATGAAACATTATAGATATATGGATAACTGATAAAATAAAAATGAATAAAGGATGTCTCAATAAAATCTCATATCATTCCACTTGGCGAGAAGTAATGTCAAGAAAATTAGCTCTTTGATGGTGAATTAAGCAAGAGAAAATGACTATTGGATTATTCATTCTTAGAGAAAGATTTATCAAAAAGGCATTCTCATGGACCATTAATGTACGAAATTTTTACAAGTGAAACAAAACACAAAATTATGAAAAATACCATGGTTATAGAATATACATATTAGAAGAATAATGATAATGTGTTAAATAATTTCTAGTCATATATATAGAATAGTTAATGTGGTATAGAAAATTTGAACAAGAAGAAAAAGAGTAAAGTTATTTGAAAAAAGTATTAAAGAATTGGTCATTTAGTATTAACTATAATCCGCCACTTAAAATATCTATATATACCCCTCCACCATAGTGTAAATATCATATAAACTCATATTAGTGTGCTTCAATTTATTCAGTGAGATAAAATCTATGGGTATATTACATCCAAATTTAAAAACAGTTTATGTGGTGTGCTCAAGAATGTCAAGTGACTCAATTATGTTACCAAAACTGTAGAATAAATTTAGGAGAATTAATTGAAATCAGTTAATGGTCTATGGAAGCCGGATATATATAGAAGTAGTTCATTAAAATGTACAATGATGGTGTTATTAACATTTTCTCTTTTTTCCAACAACAAGTTCCAATAGTGTTGGATTTAATGAATTTTTATTGATCATTACTATATGGAAAACTCACACAATGAAATTATTATGGAACAAATATACAACTATAAAATTTTTGTGGGTTGGAGAATGTTTACAATCTAACATTTTCATGTCATGAAATAATGTTGGGGAAGAATAATGTATGTGTTTTTAAATAATGGGTCTTTCAATAGGAAGAGATTCAATCATTGGTGGTGGAATTATATATACAAATCATATGAAATATATCAACAGTATAAAAATATTCACGATTATGTTTTCTAACATCTATATGAATGATTGAAATTTTTTTAAACAAAATTTATATTTCATGATTATCATTTTTTCACAAAATATGGAATAAGCTGGCCATATTTGGGATACTGTGATTCTTTGTTAGATGGTCAAATGTGTTTCATACTGATGGTATAAATATAATGAAGATTAATTCAACATCTAAAATCTGTATAAAATTTTTTATTGATGATTTATATCTTCAAAATGATTGTGGTATTCTTCAAAAGTTTTTTGAGGACCATATATAAGAATATTAATATGAACAAATGGTTCTCTCACAACAGTAATTATGAATATGAAACTATTATTTGAGAAAAATGATTAGTGTCAAAAGGGTACACTAATATATAGTAATGTATGTTGATTAAATATTTTCAATAATTTCAAGGCAATAAATTTTCATATTATTCATGTCCATTTCATTGAAAATAAATTACAATATTTTCTCGATAGATGTGAAGTCATAATTTTTAATGGGGTTCTAGAAGAAGATTATTATATTGATCAACCATATGTATTTCACATTAATGAAGATGATACTTTATTTTTTCAGATAAATAAATAATTATATGGGTTGGAGAAAGCACTATGACCATGATAATCAAGAATAGATTAGTTTTTTTTAAAATCCTTTTATTTAATCATGGATGAGTTGATTACAATTAATATTTCAATCATGATAATAATAATAAGATGATGGTGTTAATATATGTTTTTGAAAAAATATATAGTGGATTGCATGAAGAAAGGTGCAATGAATTCTTAGAATTCATGAAATGTAAATGAACGGGGAACATATGTTTCCCATTGTTTAAAGAAGAAAAAATGAATGAATTACACATTTATTTCTAAATCTAAATATTCCAAGGGTGTTTTTGAAATTTAAAAATTTGATAATTCTTTATATGTGATGAGTTTGGTGGATAACTAGATGAATCCTTCTTGTGATGATGAAGGGAATTATATTAATTGCACATAATAATGGCATGTCATTGTAAGTCTAATGTACTTAACATTGATAATACCTGATATAATTTTTCCACATGCCAAGTAGTATAGTATAAATGAAATAACTAGGAAACAAAATTTCGTTTACTAATAATAATAGTGTGTTTCAAGAGAATGGTTATGTTTAGATTTTTTTTATAATGAAAAACCTTATAAAGAGTTATTGGGTTATTTAAATACAGATTGGGATAAATCAGTATATGATAGAAAACCAATTTCATGTAATGAATTATATTACTATGGATATTGTGTATATTTGGAAATAAATAATAGAAAAATTAAGTCATTGAGAACCACATATAGTGAATATATTACAGCTACTGAAGTGTGTGCGCACATACTATGGACGAAGAAACAATGTGATGATATTGGTGTGGAAGTGATGCCTATGATCGAAATCCATTGTGATAATTCAAAGCTATAAATCATAGAATAATTAAATTCCATCAACCAAGGGAAAAGAACATTTAAATAAAATATAAATTTATCATGGACATGGTGGAGAAAGATCTATTGATGTTGGAGTGTGTGTCTATATAATTATAGGTTTCAGATGTTATGACAAAGGCCATTTCCAAAGATATATGTAAAAGGAATAAACTATATCTTGGATTTCAGTCATCCCCTTTAAAAATTAAATATGAGGATGTGGTACCGCTATACTAGATGAATGATGCTTTTTCCTAGATATGATTATCTTCATTCTCTACCCAGTTAATGACCACAAATGTATGTCTATCTGTATCATTGAAAAGGGAGGTAAATTATGGTGATAAAAAGGGAAACTGTCTTAGTCATGATTATGGAGAATATGATTGGAGGATCAATGATGTTGGGGTGGTTTATGTCATATGATTCTATAGATTTTTGATCAAATATTTTATATAGTTATAGATGATGTTCATTATTAATTTAGTTGAGTGGTTATAGAATGATGAATTTCCTTGATGATCCTATCATTCCACACTTGTTTCTCATAAAAATCATGGATCATGTGGTCTTAGGGTATGTATTGATTTAATCTTGGTTCACAATCAGAATCACAAGTAGTGATTTTTTTGTAGAAAATAGATGAAGCATTAACATGGTGTCCAAATATAAACTATTTTCATCAATACCAAAGGTGGATATTTGTATGAAAAAATTACTCGTTAGGGTTCTTTTTGGTTGATTTTGGCTGTTATGGGTTATGATTTTTTGAAAGGATAGTTTTCAAATAAAGAATGAAGATTTAGCTTTCATATTGCGCAATGATCAAATTGTGGACTCGCATTAAAAAATCCCGAAACGAGTCAATGTTTACATGATCCATGGACTCATGGAAAATAGAAACACATACTAATAATAGGTAATCGTTAAATGAATGAATTTTTAAAAGCATAAGGGACTCTCAAAAAGCATTAATGTGCACTCATAGTAAGATCTAGATGAAAGCGTTAATGTGTAATTATACCAGGGGTCACTCCATGGGATAACACAAGGGGTTCATACTAGGTTTTCATGACCAAATCATTTGAAAATTGTGAATGTGGAATCGAACTAGGGGTCCATTATAGGGGTTGACAATAGGGGTTTTCAGTAGTCTTTCACACCCATATTTTATACAAATCACGAATGTGTACTCATACATAGGGATTACTCTAAGTGTTCTGCCAACGTTTTCTACTACTAGTTCTCACTAGGAGATCAGAAAAATAAATATCAATGATGCATCATAAATTTCATGATAAATGATATTGAAAATCACTATAATTACTTGAGATAGCGGTTCACACCAAGGGTTCACACCTAGGTTTTTCACTGAGGCTTCATGGCTAGATATTGTGCTATGAGGTTCATAGGTCACATGATACACATTGAGGTTGAATGTTTTCTAAAATTCGGGATGTTATTTTCTTGTAAACTCATATATAAATACTTATAATCCATTGTTAAATTATGATGACACTTTTCCTCATAGTTATACCTGAAGATAATTATGAGGTGTTTTATGGAGAGATCTAGTGAAGAAGATTTGAACTAGGGTATTAGGGAGGAGGATGTTCAAGGATAGGCATAATGAAGGATGTTAACACAAGGGGTTTGTGGTGAATTATGTTTATGAAGAGGAAACTCAAAGAAAAATACATTGTCTAAAGTGTTTTGTATGATTTGAACAATTTTTTGCACAAATCACGATAGATATTCATTCATGAAGCTCTTAGAAAGCGTGAATAGGGTTCTCATGAGGGGATTTCCTGGGGAGGTTGTGCCTAGGGTTCGCACTAGGAGCACTCAAGACAAGGGTTTAGAATAGGGGTTCATGAAATTAATTTTCTCTAAGGGTTAATGCTATTTTATTTACTCCATAATCTCATTAATATGGGGTTCCTTCCGAGGGATCCCACTAGGGATTCACCATAGGGATCAAACTAGGGGATCATACAGAGTGATAATATGATATACCCTTGGATCTCATGGATGGGTAAAAATCACGATATCATGAAAGGAGTGACACAATAGGGTCACATGTAGGTTTATCACACAAGATTCATAACATGGATATATATTCCATCATTACCATTTGAACATTATCATTTTAATATCCGATTTTAGATGAAGATGAAGAAGACATTAGATCTTCAACATTTGACAATAATTACAGAATAAGTAAATTCACTACTACATTCAAGGTAGTGAATGGCTTAATTTGTTTCTCTTGATGTTCCATCCAAATAGGGGGAAATGTTTTTGTCTATATTTAGCAGAATATTGTTTCAACAGTCAAAAAAGTGGTAGTGTTGCATCTAAGTGATTCAAAACAAGTGCATAAGTAGCAGAGAAAGGACATTAGTAGATCATTTACCTAGAGTTTAGTATGATTAATTATTTCTAATTTAGGGTCCTAAATTTCCATAAACTATGCGTGGATCCTTTCTAGATTAGTTTGGAATAGAACATGAAGAATGTAATCCCTTTCACTGAGAGTTATCCATTGATTTGGAAGTAGGGAGTAACCCTTGGGAAAGTAGTGAGGTTGACCAAAATATTATAAAGGTAGTGATCAAGGCGATATAATTGATAATTTATGAACCCTAAATTGTAATTGAACCTGAGTAGATTTTTCTGATTGACACATTGATGTTTTATGCTCCGTGTATGTATCCCATTGTGTGCGAAGCAAGTAAAATTTTGTATATATGTGTTCATTCATTTATTTGATACTTTATATGCATCATTATAAAATAATGTTGGAAAGTATACATGTAATAAAAAAATAAAGGAAAAACTATGTGATACTTATAATAAATAGGTCATGAAAAAATTAAGTAGAAATTATTTTGAAATGAATATTCATACCATGATTCACCCTCTATATCAAGGTATGTAGGCCCTTTAAGGACCTAACAATGATTCATAAAATACATTAAATAATTATAATTAAACATCAAAATAATTAATAGGTATTTCATTATTACATCACACCGCTATTAAAACTTATGTATTGTGAAAGGATTTCATCTTATATGGAAAATATTTTTTAAATTTCAATCAGATAATTTTTTAAGAAAATAATTATTCCACATTAAAACCTAAAATTAATATATAAAAAATACCAAAAATTAATGATAAATATTTTCTTATAAATTGACCTTAAAAATTGATAATCTATGTACTAAATCATACAATTCTCATGATAGTGAAAAATATTGTTCATGTCTTAATTATTAATATGATTATTTATTTATCATTTTTGTAAATAGATAAAAGATAATAGTTTATAAAATAATAGTAAGAATCAATTAAAAAAATTAAAAAGTAATTTTTTTTTTGTAAAAATGTCTTCAAATAAATAATTTAGAAATTTGAAATTATAATTAATTATGTTTTTTAAAACATTGACATGGAAGAAATATTTTTTTCAACCATAGAGAGGAATATAAATGATTTATATTAAAATCATTCTGTAATGTATTAGTTTTGGGAGCCAACCCAATGGTACCCCTTATCTGGTTTTTCACATGACCACATGTTCATTTCCCCAAATGATAGAGGCTTTCAACTAATATTGAAGGTCATGGTTTGTTAATGGGGATATTATTCTCTCATTGTAAGAGTATACACCGTAGTATCACAAATAGTAAACAAAAGCAGAAATATTAATACCATACGAAAATGTTTCATTACCATACCTAAACCGAAAAAATATAATCAATTTGGGCCCAAATACATGACCCAAAACGGTGTGAGAATAATCCAAGTAGAAAACCCCCAAATATCTGTGCCTTACTGTATCTGAATATATATAATAGGTAATATGCTGAAATGATATAATTAAGTAGGTGCTACTCAAATGTAATCAATCATACTGTTTTCAATTATATTCAATAAATATTATTATTCATCACTTAAATCATGAAATCGTAGAATGTAGACTAAAAAATATAACCCTTGTATAATAGTAATAATACAGATGTCTTACAAGACCATCTAAACAATTATGTAAGACTGAGTCCATGATTGCACTTTGGATTGGAAGACACATCATAATCATTCAATTATTGATAATAAAGTCTCTAGGAATATTCTCATTGACTAACCCATAAAGTCTATCACATCATCAATTTATAAATAATGACCCTCTGGGAAAGCTCACATGGTCTAAACCATTTGGTCATACAGTTCACTAATCATTTGCAGATGACCACATGGGCAGTTCAAATAGTCAATACTCTCTTGGTCTAAATAGAAATAATAAAATATAATGACCACCTATAATCTCTCATAGTCAATGCACTAGGATCCAACATTTACTTCATAATGACCCTCTGGGCTTCTCTCACTTACTAACCACTCTAGTCTATAACCACCTGGTAACTCCCACAGTCATAGCCTCTAGTCCAACATAATAATAATAATACATAAATGACCCTACCTTTGGAAACTCTCACAATCAGTTCCCATGATCATAATTTCAAAATTTGAGACACAGGGACCTCATTTAAATAAAAAATTTATCCTCACAACATGATTCATGTAAATCAAATCATGCCTAACATGTATTATATACTAAACAACTTTAGTCAAATAAACTAAGATAAACACACCCATAATCAAGGTATTAAACCATATACACAAGAAATAACTAATTCTCAATCAAATAACCCCTGTCATTTATTAATCAGGGTTAAATTATGACACACACAATAACGAAAACATGTGTATTTGTCACTTTCTGCAAATGTAATCAAAATAACATTAATGGAATGAAAAAACTACCTTCCTTGATGTAATACAATCAACACTCTTGAATTTCGGCCCCTCAAATCAGCCTAGAATGGTGTATATCTAAAAAGGTACAAGAATATAAACCCTTGATAACTCACGATTGGGGAAGAAGTAGGAAGAGAAGCTCCATGGAAATATAGATCTCATCGGTTGGAATCCAACATAGCCAACGACATCCCAATTAGAGGACAGATGAAGAATCAGGAGGGGCCCGAAGTTTTTCGCCATTCTATCACTCTCCTGAATGAGCCGATTGGATGGGAATGTATTTTCGAAGATGATACATGTCTCCACACTAATTTAATGAAAAAATAAATGTACACGACATGTTCATTTACATTTCACACTGTGTACTAGCCACAATCACCCCCACTTTAGGCAGTCTTCTAGGTCACTGCACGACCATGTCCTTGGCCGTTACACAGACAGTACACAGCTAAACGTGACAATCAGTTACATGATGTATACCCAAAAGTACACGATGTGTATTAGAAATTTTCCATTTCATCCTTTTTTATCAAAAATAACCCCAAATAAATATCCAGACATGAAATAATGATCCAGGTTCATACAAATTAATTCTGGTCAAGTGGGTACATTGATTGAGGAAAATGAATGGGAAATTTTTTTATACAAAAATAACCATAAGAGTTGTAAATATATGAGTTTACAGAGTGATAGATCATATGTTTTCTTCGACAGAAGAATATTCATAAATAATCCTTAAAAATATTGATATGTTGACATAAAAATTTTAGAGAAATTAAAATTTGAAATTTTATCCCTATGTAATAAAGACCCATAGATGGATATTTGAATCCCTATAATATAAATTATAAAAATATTTATAATATTAATTGAAAAAATAGGCCCTATAAAAAAATAATAGGTGAATATTTCAAGTTCTTCGTGGAAATCATGCAATGAAAATCTCCTTAAAAATTAGTAACATATTGAATCATATTCCTGATTAAATAAAAAAATAAAATGAAACATTAAATAAAATTCAATTAACTATATACATTATATAACATGTAAAATCATAATTTTATAAACCTTTCAAAAGAAATTAGTGGTGAATATAAAATATGTATCAAAAAATAAAATAGAGACTACAAATCCCTTACATATAATCATATTTATCTTCTTAAATGATAAAAGAGCTTATAAATTAAATATTGGTTAATTATAAAAATATTATATAATTAATATATTGTTTATAATTTCATATATTAATTATTAATAACTTTTTTATGCTATTAATTGACAATTTCATCATTAAAATCACATTTCTAGTGATAAATACATTGTTTTTATGTATATATTTGTTTTGTATATTAAGTAATATAATTTTTTTCATGGTTCCATAATATCCAGAATTTTAACCATGATTTCAATATCATATTTATTAATATATCTGTATTATGAGTAATATATAGTAGTTAATTAATCAAAAATAATTACTCTATTAATATAGACGGTTGGTTGTACACACACATAAATTCTTTTTCCATTTACCCAAATGATAGAATGAAAAAATGGTTAATATTAAATCACCTTATATAATAATTTCTATATCATATATTATCATTAAATATAAACTCATTACCATCTAATTAAATATAAATTGTAAAATATATCACATCACTTTGTAGAGGAACTACTCGCAATGTATGGACAAGTGATGTTACCAATTTTAAAATATTGGAAGGTAATAAGTTTGATGTGATATTATAATTACTAGTGTACATATATATCAGTAATATAATATATAAATATTAAATACATTATTATATCCATCCATCCAATGTGGTGATGGAAAATTAATTACATCTCTTCGTGAGGTGGTAGTACATTTTAGACACTATCGATAGATTCATTTTACATTTGATGTAAGAGAATATTTATATAGGTTAATATATTAAAATAATAACTTGTAATTAACTAAAATTTATTTTTGATTTTATATTATGATAGTTTTATAATATTATAAAAATGTTTATGAATATATAAAAAATTTCCTCATTTAAGAAAGATATATCTTCAGATGGCCTCTTTATATTAGAACCAAACACATTCTAAGGATAGTATAATAATAAATATAATGGACATCGTATATGGGGATGGAATTATGAAATATATTTTCGAATTTATTGGAAGAAGAAAATTTATTTTGGTGTGTGAAATGCAAAGGAGGGTGATCCCTATTATAAGTGGGGTAGAGGAAACATATTATTTTTTGTACATAAAAATTTATACCATTGTTTTACACAAGCATTAAGGATCCAAAATGGATCATTATTAATATATACATGTGATAATGAGTATATTAATGATCATTATAAACATTTTGTGAAAATTCTTAAGAATTATTAAAAATTATTATTTTAGTTTAACCCATATAAAGTATTTTTTAACCTTAACCACAATAATAGATTTTTTGTGTTATTACATTTTATTATGATTAAAAGTTATGTTGAATAAATTATATAATTTTAATTATTCTAATTTCAAATATGGAATCTTTTTTATATATACATTTATTATATATTTTAGAAATTTATTTATAAATAACCCCACAAAAAAATTAACAACCATTTTTCTAATGTTTTTTTCCCCATGTATTGAATGATTTAATTTCCAATTAAAATATTATATTTATTGAAATTACATAAATTGAATTAATAGGGAAATAATTTAACTAAATTTAATATTTTAATAATAAAATAGAAATATTTTTTAAATTTTTTTAAAATAAAATGCATGTTTTTAATAAAAGTCAAAATTTTCAATATTCAATGAAAAAATAAATGATTTCATTAAAATTATAAAAACTCACCCAAATATAATATTGATATATTAATTAAAAATAATAATAATTTAAAATATTCAAATAAAAAATCTAAAATTGTGAAAGGTGAAATATATTATTCATTTAACAATTTGATTAATATCATATTTTTTAATGAAATTTTTTTAGAATGATATAAAAAAAATTTACAAGTAATTATGTACATATTTTTTAACATATATATATATATATATATTCCCCAAAATCATTTTTGAACATATAGTTATTCCTATTAATACATACAACTTATACGGCTATGATATATCAATTTTCATAAAATATTAATATTAATAGTATATCACATTTCATTAGGACTTAGTTTTTTGTGTAACTAAATCTAATAGTGGAATTATTTTTATTTGAAAAAAATATGTCATAAAATACATGGTTGTTAAAGTCAATGCCCATTAAAAATGAAATCTTCCCAATAAATATTGATTCTACGATAAAAAACTATGAATACTTAATTATTATCATATCCTTATGATCCAATACATCTTCCTCATGTTGGTTGATTATCTATAAAAACTTGATGATGTGATTGGTCTTATTTCCTTGAAATATATCAATATAAGGACTGAAATATCCACAATTTTATCAATATAATATAAATCTTGTCACCTCTGTAAAAGCACTGTGTTCTATAGATGTGAATAAGAAGGTATGTACTTCCTAAAGAGAGAAACATAGAATGCTTCACAATCATGAGGGAAGTCTGTTGGAAGTTCAATGTGACATATAACTGTCCACACCCAATAAATAAATATGAAAATGTAAAATATACCTTTGGACCGTAATTATTTTATTTATAAATTTCATAATTTTATTACATATATAAATACTTAGAAAAACATTTTCACCATCATTAAACACTTGATCTAACAATATTATTTTTAGGATATTTTTTTTACCATATACTCTTTGAATTGTTCGTAAATGGATCTTACTTTTTATATTATTTCTTCATATGGAATTAGTTTTAAAATAATTATTTATCCTTATTCAATTATTATGGAAGAGTTCAACATTTATTTTAATATAGATCTTAATAAATAGGAATATTAATGCTTTAATGAATGATTTTTTTGGAAGAGAACTTATTTTGAAGTTAGTATTTATCCAAAACACTATTTAATTCCTTGGAAAAAACTCACCATATCCACTATGGTTTACAATTTTCTCTTAAATAGTCCCTCTATCTATGGATTAAATAAAGTTATAGATGGTGTCATTATATCATGATATTTCTTATGATACTAAAAAACAACTATTTAATTCTTGGATTCTAACTTGATTTAATAGAATTTTCTATTATATGAAACTATAATATGTCCTTTATGTATTTCCCATCAAGATAATCATAAAATTAATATTATCTTATAGTGATGATGTGTGATAAATTTTTAAGGTGATTTAATATAAACCATATATAATTATTCCCTATATATTATTTTGGAAATGTAATGAAAAAATACAATAGGAGGTTTTTCAATTTCCAATCATGTATAGTAAATGTTTGTAAAATCCCTATAAATGTTTTTCTCTCAATTCCATACGTACATATGATCAATTTTTTTCTATTTTCCAGGTAGAAAAAATAGAAGGTAAATATTTATTAAATTGTTATGATTAGTTTAATATATATATATATATGTCATATATATTCATAATTAATACCATAATTACAATCCATATCAAAACCAAATTAAAAAAAATGTCACATCACATTGTGGAGATAGTTGTCCTCACATACCCACAAACTATGTTTCCACATTCCAATAGACTAAAAGGTAGAAATTTATATAGAATATTAAAACACAAAGAGTATAAATATTTCATAAATTACATGTATCATAATTTGTTCCATCATTATAACCAATCGTGAGAGGTGGAAAGGGAATAATAATTACCTTAGATCACAATGTGGTAGTTAGTCATACAAATTATATATGGTTTTTAAAAAATTCAATGAATGAGTAAAAAGTTATAAATATGAAATGAATATAATAACATCTAATTATATGATAAATACGGAATTTATTATGTTATAATTGTTGAAAAATATTTTCATATATGGGGAAGAAGATATGAAACATGATCTCTTGGATAATAATGATATCTCTTCTTCTAACAAATACATTCTTTTAGAACAAGAATCCTTATTAAAATAATTTTCTAATAAAATAATGATTATAATATATTGTGGAGGATTAATGATAGAAATTTTTTATGTATTGGATAGAACAAAAGGCATTGGTAATATGATGAGTAGAGGAGGTGGTTCCCCATTATAAGTGGGGGAGGGATACAGATAGACTTGTTCAAAATAAAATGGTATTCCCTTTCTTTATATATGAATAACTAATAACTAATTGATCATTATCTATCCATATATAGATTAAGTTCAATATATGTCCATAAAAATACCATTTGGGCATGTTTTTTATTATGTTATCAATTATATTTTTAGTCTAAGACCTCTAAAAACCATTTAATATATAGTTACACAATCATATATTACAATAATATTTATTATCAATATTTATGCATTATATAATGTATTGGTATGTTCCCTCATTTGTAATGATATTAGTATATATTATAATTCAAAAAAAATTAGGGTCTTAGAAAAAAATGATATCATTTATTAGAGTTTGCATGGGTGATTTTTTAATTTAATATATGTAATTATTTTAATTTTATTGAATGGTGTTTTATATACCCCGATCAAAAAAGTTAAAATTATATATTTTCTCATAATGACATGAATATGCAATAGAGAAGATGGTTGTAATTGATTAATGATTATTTCTACCCAAATTACTACCATCCAAAAAAATTAATCAACATTTTAGATTCTATGATTGTAAAAAAAATTATATAGCATAAATATGATGTGGATCACAAAGGATCAAATAATACTTAAATTTAAAATTATATAACATTAAAAAAAGAAGAATAGATATAAATATTATCTTATAGAAAATGAATTATTAAGCATTTATCCCTATGAAAATAAACGATAACAATAATTAGGATATAAATATCTGTAAAAAATTGGGAAATGGTAATGTGTCCAACATTTATAATGATAGAATGATACAGTTTTAGAACTATGTATGTGCCTCTTCAATACAATAGATGAATAATATCTTTTGTATGATGATCAAGTCTCAACATTATTAATTCATCCTGTATGTGAGATGATATAAATGGATCAGAATGATAGTTTTAGGTGGGACACCATGGCATATGAATATATCATGCATATATGTAAATGATTCATATATCAATAATTTATTTTTGAGATATATAATTATATTGGGATGTTATATTAATTAACTATATATGATAGAAAATTTGAAAACATCAACATGGATTTGGTCATCAGTCTTCCCAAAGTATATAAAGGTAATAAATCTATTTGGGATATATTGGAAGATCATATAATGTTAGAAAACTTCTTTTACATATAATATTATTTTACTATTTATTATATGTCTATAATATATATAAATGAATGGGAATGTTTGAATAGTGAAATATAATTTATTTTCCTCTAAATATTTTTTTTGTTTTTGTCAATTTTTTGGTGATATTCATTAGGCTGACGTAGATTCCACTTTTTATAATACTCATATATATTGTTAGTTCAAGAGAAGAATTTACACAGTATAGGTTATGTTCATACAATATTATTAATATTTTGAAGGTATTTTGGATTAACACCTACCCCTTTTCAATATTCTTTAAATCTATCTATTTCACTCTAGGTTTATGATTACTCTCTATGTATCTTATTAGGGAATGAAGTATATAATTATAACATATTGGGATGAATTTTATTAAATAAAACAACTTAGACCTGGTAAAAATATAAAAATGGTAGATAATGATTGATCCATTTAGAATAATATAAAGGCCACTATGAGTTGATAGAAAATTCATAATAACAAATATCTGTGAAATTTGTAATTAAAATTTTTTAAAAGGTATTTCTATGAAATTATCCATGGATTAAAATAATAAGATTATGAATGAAATAAAATCTCAATCCTATGTATGTTTTCCCATTTGATATTCTTGTTCAAGTCGGGACCAAATCATATATGTTTTCACTTCAACCATACCCCAATCATGTTCATGATGAGTTCCATATATTACTCTTTAAGAAATAGATACTAAACTTGTAAATAATATTAAACTATGTTGTTCCACAAGTTGAGAATGATATTTTCAATAAATAATGTGTATAAATATTGATCATAGAAATTTTTTTTAATTAATAAGTTTACTAATATGGTTAAAGTCTACTAGAGAAATCAATAACTTCAAGAAGCTAACTCAGAATCGTAGGATTCGATGATGTAAATATATAAACATTTGTTTTATAAAATTGAAATTATTTTTAGGTATAAATTAAATTTATTGGGGGTCATAATATGAATTCCTAATATTTTATAAATTATTTATCTTCAAATAAATTTAATTCCTTCATTATAATTTCATACATCAAATACCTTTCTTAAATGAACTATAAAACAATTTTCCATTATTAAGTAGATGTTCTATTGACTATATTAATATAAATAATAATATTTTAAAAAATATTTATGAAATTTAAGTTATGTAAAATCTATTAAAAAATATGTACCCAAAATTTTTTGGTAAATTAATTAAATGCTTTAAGAAATTTTTTTAATCATAAAAATGGTTTTATTTAATTCTTTAAGAAAAATATATAATTAATTTCAGATAGTATATGAAATTTGACATGAATATGTTACAATAATTTTCAATTTATCATGCCAACATAATATATACGTTAATTTATGATATTTTTTTTGAAAAGTAAATTATTATTTTTTGAATGGAGAAAAATTCATATTTTCCTTGAAAATAGTATTTTTCTATAATGAATTTTAAAATATCAATTTTAGTTAACAATATTATAAAATGTGAAAAAAAGTTAATTTATAAGTATTATAATCTAATTAATGCCATTATAATTAATTTTATGTTGTATATTGTTTTAAATACTTTTAAACATTCATAATTTTTTTAAAACTTATTTTCTTTATATTTTACGAGTTTCATTTTAAATTAAATTATTACATGTTTATTAAATTAATTTGATAAAATATATTTAATATTTTTAATCAGAATGTATTGTTTTGGTAAACATGACACATAATGTTTTATACTAAATAATAAAAAAATAGTAAAAATTATATTACCATGGTAAGTGTAAAACATGTAAAATAGGGTGAAACCCTTATGACATTTATTTAAAATTTCTATAAAACAGATATAATTTATATGATATTTGGAGTACAATATTACTCATCCATCATTAGATTATAAGGAATATCAGTTCCATTTTGTAATTATGACCTGTATATTATTTTATAAAAAGGAAATAAAAAATGACACTCCTGTAAATATAATATCTGTAAAAATATTTTTGATTGATATAATTTATGTAATTGTTTTGAAATAAATATTATAAAAAGGAATTCATATTTTTCAATTGTAATTTATTTATATATTTTAGTAATGAAATAATTTCCTTAGACTCTTACAAGGGGTCAAGATAGTGAATGTGTATTTCGTTCCAAAATAATTTAAATGGTTTTAAAACTCTATTAATAAATCCATTGGCTGAGTTTTATTTCATTGTGATTTTTATAGATAAATATATAATAACAGAGGTTTTTTCATCATTCTGAATCTAATTACCTTTCTATATTGATGACATTATAGTTAGTTTAAATGAATTATTACAAAAGTGTCATTAATTGTTTTTGTAAAAAAATATTTTATATATTAAATAATGATCAAAACAATATTATAGTCATAATTGTGAAGGGATATGGTTGAAATTATCAACCATAGTTATTTTTTTGGTCACTTTTCCTTTTATATTAAAATTAGTAGGCCATAATTATTGCCATGATTTATATTTAGATAATTGTAAAAAGTATAAACATGAGTTAATACTAAGAGATATTGTTTTAAATATCAAATTAACATGTTTTAATATTATTAAGGGAGAGTATTATTTATCTTCCACATTATTGATCTAAAAATACCAAATTATAACAACATTATGTTGAAAATCAATTTATATTAATTTTATAATTTATGTATTTCCTTGTGTTTTCTTCTCCACACATTCAAAATGGCTTAAATTCTCTACTCTTCCTCACAAATATTGATTAATATGTGGAGAACCTTTTTCTAGTAAGATTATTCAATATATATAGTTATATATCTATAGCTACCTAAAAGGCAACATGAAATTCATAGGCCCTATGTGCCTAGAAATAAATTTATAAAATTATACCAAATATATTATTTTTTTATAAACATGTTTCATGAAAAAAATTGTGATAAAACTAAAAGGGCGTATCATATTAGATGATTGATAAAAATTTTCAATCCATACACTGTGGTTTACTCTGTATTGACCTAAATTACATTTGAACCAGATGTTCAGATAAATGAAGCTGATGGTGGTTGGGTTTTTGTAAAAAAATAATTATTTAATAAAATAACATAAAATGAATTTCCCCATTTAATAATATATTATGGAAGGATAACCATTTTTAGTTATATGAATATTTTAGTATTGTGTGGTGACCTTCCACCATCTCGTTGGTGAGTAAAAATTTGTTGATGATAAATCTCTAAATCTGGGATGATCAAGCCACATCGATGACACTGACGTCCCACATTCATTTCATAGTGTGTTATTCATTGAATAATGAATTTATTTAAGACATGACTCATTAATTTATAGATTATCCCCAATTTATTGAACCATTTTTGCTGGATCAATTCTATTTATTTACCTATATTAAATTAAGCCTTTGAATATTCCTATTCAATTTTTTTAATTGGTTTTTTTAAAATTTTCTCAACATGGATATCCCTATTAATGTTCATTTTACATGAATACATGGAAATAATATTAAATAGTTTTTTTTACTTCTCCCCAAATTATTCATCTTGTGCATCTCTGATTTTTCTATGAGGTCTCGATTTGACGTTGTCCATTGAGATGGAGACTGATTGGGGACCATGATTTTCAAGTGATTAACACATGATGGATATAACCAACAATAAGTGTTGTATTTCAATTATTTTAGTGATATAGGTGATTCCACCATGGATCAGAATACTAGTGAGTAATTCTAGGTTAAGATAGATATGAACGACATGTGGGGATTGGGAAAACCAATTGGGATTTGACTTCCACCCATTAGAAGTTCGAAAATGATGAATAGATGACTTCTAAACTGATTTCTAGAGTCATCATGGTGAGATACAAAGAGTCATGTTCAGGTATGGAATGCCATTCATAGATATAACTTTCAAAGAATAATTCAACTACACCATAACAAGTATGATGAACATACAATGTGTAGTTCCCATTTGGTTGTATCAATTGTGTTTTTAGAAAGTAAATGAAAAAACACATTGTTTCTAGAATAGAAACCATGTGTCCCTCATTGAGTTGTCATGACATGTTGTAGGGGAAATAGGAAAAACCACATGTGGAATGACGCACCATTTACCTATGTACACGAGAACATCTAAGAGTACAAAGACATAGCCATGGGAATGGGAATAATCCCAGATTGATGCGCCATACCTTGTGGTCCACCTACACGCCATATAGTGATACATGATTAGTGAGATATATATTGATAGGGACACAAAATGGGAGAATACTGGGACCCCATGCCATTAGTGTCTCGTATATATAGTGTCCCCTACTTTCATTTTTGGGAATCTTCAACATATCGTGTCTCTATTATTTGGATTCAGAGTTTGGCCCACAAGTTTCCTATACATATTGTCTCTCCATGATGAATGTTAAGATGGAATCTATATTTTATTTTTGGATATGATGCAACATGTATGAGGGCGACTCTTATTTAGGAAACACTCGAGGAAATCAATAATTCTAATTGATCACACTATACATAAGTTGAGAACAATGATATATTTATATGGAATTGGTACTCTACCTATCCATTGAGTTGAAACCTCATATATAAAATGGAATGGGTACTCTATATACACTCAAATTGGAACACTCATTTTTAGTAAGGCATGGTTTTTCAAAATCTCCACTGAGTAGAAAAATCTGATTACAACAGGTCATGAGTCCTTGAATATTAATGTTTTCCATCCCATAGGGAGTGTTATGAGTCATCTATCTACTATCTGAGTGGAACCCTCTTATGTATAAGGGAATGGGTACATGCAATCAATATTGGTACCCTTTAACTAGGTATGGCATGGGACCTCTTCCAAATATTATAGTGGCGTCGTACATATTGTATTTTCATCAGTCTAATACCAATTACATGAAGGGTAACCTATTTCATGTCAAAAAATCTATCTATTACTTATTATTTGAATATCACTCTCTTATAAGGATATGTAATTGGGAATCTAGAAATATTCTAAGGGAAACCTACTATCGTACTAGGATATTAGTTCTATTCTATCATATTTTCCCCTAGATTGTGTAGAATAGTGAAGAGGTGTTTCATGACATAGATGTATCATAAAAAACATGCATAATGTTGTGAATCATAGACTATCAGAACTAATTGAATTATTTTCTTATGATACAATATTACTTAAAGATACCATTTTCTTCAAAATTGGATATATTTGGTTTCAGCACACACACATAAACACACACACATATATATTTATATAATCAACATTTTTGATGGAGTTTATTACTAAATTTATCTGCATTAATTTTTCTACAGTTTACAATATACTATGAACATTCTACATTATATTAA
Source organism: Viscum album (assembly GCA_963277665.1). Classification (NCBI taxonomy): domain Eukaryota; kingdom Viridiplantae; phylum Streptophyta; class Magnoliopsida; order Santalales; family Viscaceae; genus Viscum; species Viscum album. The sequence goes on from OY728132.1 coordinate 474,479,436, forward strand.
TATATCATATCTTACTTCTCCCCTTTAATAGTTTTGTGAATCTTACTAGGATTGGGTATACTGACCCTTGCATGGGATCTTCTTACACATGTGTTGTCATATGCATAAGAAAAATAGGATGGTGGCAATTATAGAGGATCATTTGGATACCTAGTGACAAATACCATGTATGGTGGTCGAATCATAGGGATCTAAATTCAGGCCTTCACTTAGTTTTATATTATAGTTTCTTCATATTGGGATAACATTTTTATTTTGTGTGCAATTATCACAATTACATTTCAATACACACATTCATACTCTTATTCAATCTAGTGTTTTTTATGTTCTTGGTTATTCATTATATATTACATATTTAATTTTTATTCATTTTCATATATTCATTAATATGATAGTGTGTGTACATACATATAAATTAATAAAAATACCCCCATATTAGTTATTCCATTTGACACTTGTTTCCATGACCTGGCCAATGGTGGTGGGCTTGTGGTATTTACAGCTCAATCCAAGTTTTTTCTAGTCAATAATGATTGGAATAATTGTTGTTAATTCCTTGGGATAGTTTATATTTTAGTCTACATATGAATTTTTTTAGTGGTTTATGGGAAAAATTTAGTGTACGTATTTCAGCTTTCTAGACTAGGAAACAAGTGTTGGTGCATCCGCTGACAAATCCCTTCAAATGGACCTTGGCTAATTGCTTTTTGACTCATCATACTAAGACAATGGAAACAAGGATCGATGGTTCATGAATCATGTATGATTTAATCTTTTTTACATACCTTAATGAATCATATACACATTATATTTATATATGTGCTCATATGATTATGTAATTTAATGATTACATTTTTAGGATCTTGTTATGGTGAATTTATACATGATCCCAGTTCTATATAGTGATGATGATATAATGAGTGTTGATGCCACGGTTCAAATTCTTTCACGATAGACACAACATCCTGATTGGTAGTTAGAATCAACCCAACACATCGAGTATCATGTCATACAACTATGACATGCAGATGATGCATGCAGGCTTAGTGCACTATGTGAGATTGAGAACTACATGATTCTAGTGTTCTGCGTCAGGACTGATCCATTGATAGTAGAGTATGGGCTAATTTCGTTGATCCTTATTTTCATGTTTATCGGGACATCAATAGATTATGTGGTTTTCATGGTAGGAATCCTTTTTCCAAGGAGAAATTGGTCACCAATAGAGTCCCATTACAAATATTCATGATGTGTCAACACTATCAGATCCTGACATTTATTATATATTTAATGATGAATACTAACCCTATTTCATTTCCACCATTTGATTTTAGGGTCTTATCGAGCTATAACTCGGAGGGATTATAGTTTTAATGTTGCTCTGAGGGTCATAGATCGTACAATCTAATACCTTTATATGATCATGGAGGTCTATATTAATAAACTAATTATTTCATTGGGTCACAATAGAGATATAAGTTCCAGTTTAATACCATTATGTATTCTCACCAATTATGTGGAGTTGGATTGGTCACTTATGATAGATAGTTTCCTTTAATAGAGACTCCTTGGGGATGGAGCTGGTAGTTGGATTAATTGAGTAGTTTCATCTGTAGCAGTAACCAAATTCATGTATATAGGATCTCAATGAAAAATATCATTTGGGGATGAAGTATTAGAACATGTTCTGGGACGTCAAAGTGGACTAGACATTCATGGAGGGGGAAATTCAATACATGTGATATTTGAGGTCTCATTGTGCATGATTTATTATCCTGACATGATAAGGTGAATAGTTACATATTGTATTTATTTCCACGATAGAGGAATCACCATGATCAGGGATCTACCTGAAAGGGAAGGGTGGCCGATAGGGAGGGATATATGGTAGAGGATTACATGGAGATATGTAAAGATGAGATGATAGTGTTGGATGATGTAATGAGATTCTTCCACCTCCACCATTAGGTGTCCCATGTTAGACATAGGGAGATAGTGGTTGTGACAAAGGATAACTCTATAAGCTATATTCTTATAACCCATAGTCATACATGTTTTTTAGAGGTATGATATGTGATTATTATACATTTTAATTAGTGTTTTTAGACAAGGTATCAAGTCATTCATGCATCTCATTACACTTGGTGTGAATTCAAGAGCTTCATATTGAGGTGTTACCCCAATAACATCGACTTCAGGTTCCTAGATTGAATGGTTCTTCTATTTCATTTATCTTCCAACATTGTGAGATATTTATTATTTGAAATTGGTTCTCACGTTACCTTTTGTTAATCTCGTTGGAACCCTATGACATCCTATTTTTTATGGATTGATTGTAAATAGTGTATGATGAATTTTGATGTTGTTGTAGATGGGTTAGATGTCTTCACACTAATATGAGATTATCTTATATGAGAGACATATGTCTCGTGGAGTGATGAGTATGTTTTGTGATTAAGGGGATGCAATCAATAACTCATAATACAGTGACTGTAGACCATGGTGTTGCAATCTCTTTAGGAATTTGAATTTCTACATTCGTGGAGGATTTCATATACATCGCCATGAGTTATTATATTCGACAACCTCATAGGAAAGTGATGAATTTTTTCATCGAATCATAGTAGAGGACCTCTATAATATCGTTTTGGTATTATCATATGGCTCTTATCTAAGTTTTACAATATTTGTAGATAGTTGTAGGACCATCAAGAGAAGGTATTCATAAAGCCTAACGTTTCCCTCGAGGTACCTCTCAGTTTGTTTGTGAGAAGGTGGAAAATTAATTTTAGATTTATATAGATTAGCATAACCTATGCATGGTATTTATTGATAATATGTTACCCTTTTTAGGGATTGAAGATATCTTTGATTAGTTGTGGGGAACGAGATGGATCAAGAATACTGATATCTAGTTTGACATCAACCATTTATGAATTCGTTATGTTAAAATTATAACCCAAGATTTAAAATTTCATTAAGGACAATTTGATTTCATAGTGATTCCCTTTGGTGTGAAAACATTCTCTAAATTTTTTATTAGATTTATGAATTTGATTTTGAATCCACACATGGACTAGTTTATAGTTTTGTTAAATGATGATATGTTCATATACTGTCCATCAGAGGAAGAGTATGAAAGCAGCTAGAAGATGATCGAATATATTCTTCAGGAGAATCATCATTATGAAAATAACTTAATGATCCAATTATTAATTTAAGTGGTTTAAATTTAGGGGATTTCATTTATAATCATGTTTTTCTTGTGGGCCATGTGAATATCGATGTCATACATTCTATGTATCCAACTAAAAGCATGTTAGTGGTGTGAATATTTTTTTTCATGAAATTATATTAATGAAATCTTGAGGAATACTTCTAAAGGATATATTACCCTATAACGAACAAGATGTTGAAATATAATCTATTTGGTTGTATTGATCAGTGAAAAAATTAACTTTAAGGATTTGAGGATGAGGATGACGAGTACTTTTATTTTGAGAATACCATTGGATCATTAGAAGTATGTATGGTATTAATAAACCACATGAACTACAATTGATTTCCAGTAGATGTATAGGTATAAAATTATTTTTAATGGTATGAGGATATAGAAACCCCATGAGAAAAACTATGTGACTAATTATATATAGACAACATTAGTAGTCTTACCTTTGAGGATGTGTAGGAACTATCATACGAGAGAGAACATTACTGATCACTCAGACCAATATAGTCTCCTGAATTTCATCATGTATAGATAAATGAACCTCTTATAGAGTTTTTGTTTTAATGTTCTATAGGACTATGAATTTTTGATAGACTATACTCTAGGGACATGTGATGTGGTAGCATATTCCGTTAGTAGGAATCTCGAGGCTCGTTTGGTGCATGAGGCGTCTGAGCCTTTGAATTTTTTTGTGGCATTGCTGAGTTGAGAAGGAGGATATATCGTTTCATTAAGTGATGGTGTTGACTCCTACACACCATTACATTGTGAGATAGTCCCAATTGAGAGACATAAAATTTTATATCATTCTTAGCATGATTAACATAGCATATTCAACCAATTAATTTTATGAATGAGGGGATCACATTACTCTTTTCTAGGGAAGGATGGTGTTTACAATCACAATGTGGTTGAAGGTAATGAAACATTATCACACATACTATTTTGAAATAAATATTATTTATGGGAATACCTTCATGGTTTTTCATCAGTTTTTTGGTGTATCAACATAAGAGTGATCCGGGTCGATTTAATCTCTCAAGAAATCAGCTGTCAGAAGGTGAAGGATGAGAACATGTTTCTAGTAAAATTATTTCCTTGCCTTGATATCCTCTAGAATAAATGGGATATAACAACCATAAACATTGTGACCTGTATTACATAGATAGTGAGAGGTGATGATTCCATTTGGGTGAGTGTTGTCCAACTCATGAAGTCATTACACATCCATGAAATATGGGATAAGTTATATATTGAGAATTTGGAAGAGATATCTTTACGGGAGATTATTTCCCATTATTTGTAGAACTCAACCATTGACTTCAAACTAGATGAATGTAATAGATCCTAATTGTTGAGAGGCTTGCTTGAGGATTTCAAGGCCCGGATGAGGATGTGTATAGCCTTCCACATCTTGAAAAATTGGCATATTTAGCACGAAATCATTTTGTTGTGGAATACATTGATAGATAACATGTTACGCTTCTTCCAAAGTAAGAGGATAAATTTTCATTGGTATAGATTTCAGAAAATAATAACTACCACTCTACTTTTTTCATGGTAATTTTTGAGGCTCTATGTAGGACACCCATTATGATACGTTTTTGTTGGACATAGGTTAGGGTGTAATCTATTATTGGGACAGAGATGGTGTAGGCGATGATAGTGAATTTCCATGGAACCCCTTAGTGGATAAGTATAGTGAAGAGAAGGAATAAATCTTACATTGATATTTGTTATTGGCCCATTTAGTTCATTCAAGGAGACCAAGATTCCATGAAAACCATACAATGATGAGGATTGTGGAAATTAATAAGCATATTAAAGAGATCATTGAGGATCATCCGGACATTAATGTTCAAGACAAGGGGTGATGGTGTTTCACACAACCTCACCCTACCATAATAGTTGGATCTGGTGCATGTAGTCTTCCATGATTTACCACTATAGAAAAATGGTCACGAAACCACACATGAAATTGACTAGGGTTATATGGAAATATAATATATAGGATTTTTGTGGAGAAAATAGTTGAGACCGAGGATCTAAGGTGGATGAACCTTTATGGATGGACCATCCAATTGGTTAATATTCTATTGAGGCATGGGAGAATGAATGAATTATCTGGGGGTGAGAGATATTGAATCGTGCTTAATATCCCATGATTTTTATTAGATTAATATTTTTGTAAAAATTTTCCTGGGAGATTATATTTATGAAAAACATATTTTCTCTTGTAAAACGTTAATGTATTTCTAAAAAAATTCGACGAAGGGACTAAGATGGAGTGCATTTATGAGGTTCCTTTATAAGTAATTAATTTTTCAAGAATGTTATATATGTTTTATATAATTCATATCTGTTTCATAAAAAATTGAAAACACATAATGAAAATATCAATCATAAATCAACGACCATAGATGAATAAATATTGCAATGGTTACCATTTTTTAGACCTAAAATATATTGGTGTGGAATATTTGGATAAAATCATCCATTTGTGGTGGAGTTTAGGTAAATTAAAAATATTATTTATTTTTTTAATTAATTAAAATAAACATATCTTCCTCTTAAAATAATATTTTATGGTCGGGTATTAGGTTTATCCACATTACACTAGGATCACTACCATTCATTCTTTGACACTCCCATTGGGGATTCAGAATCCAAAAATGGTGATCATTTAGAGCTTGAATTATCTATGAGAACTAAACATAATTAGTTTCCATATTCTTATGTAATCATTTTAATTATTGAGAAAATTTTCTATTTTTTGGAGGAACAATCTGTTTTTACTTTCTTCCCCAATTTATTATATTATTTGAGCATGACCATTTATATTTATTGATATATATTAAATCATATATTTGTGAGAACCAATGAACAGATTATTAATTATTTCATTTATTTTCTCCCAATCATAGATAACTATGGTAGTGTTAGATTGATAAGAACTCTTGGATAATGATTCAGAAACATTGTTTGGTTTATTTATAAAAATAATTATTCTTGTTATTTACTGATTGACTTATGAGGTCTTGGATAAACATTTCTAGGAGATAATGATAACATTTTGACCCTCAGATTCATAGTATATTCATGTGATAAGAAAAAACGATGAATTAGGATTGAATATGGTTTATCTTAATGTTATGGGTGATTCAACTAAAGATCTATATTCTGGTGAGACATTTGGGTTATATGAGATACATGTGGTCCTTGCTGGATCAGAGATAACCAATTGGAGATTAATTATATCCATCAAAGTGATAAAATGGATTAAAAGTAATTTTACTCTGATTTCATGAGGAATATATCTGAATAGAAGAGGAAGAATCTAGAACACTTGATGATGAGATAAATTTTATTAAAAACCCACTACACTACGTGTAATGTGACTAAACATGCCTCATAGTTTTGTTTTAGCTTAAGCGGAAGGGTTTTCAGAAATTTAATGAGGACACAATTTGTGAATGGGAGACATAATCCGTATCCCACATTGATTAGGTATTACCGTTGGTGGAATACTTTGGATGAATACCATGGCGAAGGATAAACCATCTATATATGTACTCAAGCATATGAATGGGTACAAGGATATGACTAGGGGTAGGGGTAGGACCCTAGGTGGCTGAGCCAGGATGTATAGTCCACCAACATGACATGTTGTGAAACAAAATTAATTATCCATTTATTGACATGGAAAAGTTCAGTAAGTGGAGTGGGACCACATTCCTTCTTGGTCCCTTACACACAGTGTACCCTACATTCCATTTGAAGAAATTTCAATTTCTCATATCTCATTCAATAAGAATGATATTAAGACCTAAGAGTATCCTATGAAAAATTTATTCCACAAAAAACATGTTGGTTTCCTATTTTATTTATATTGAAATATTATGAGATATGTTCTACACCTAATACTCATTTAGGAGATTCTCAACCATGAAAGTTACCATGAAGGATCACAAGAGTTGATAGAGTTTAAACTTCATACTAGGTTATTACATGGATCATCTATATATCAATATAGTTTAACGCTACTATAATACATGGTATATTTTATCTATACAGTCTTATATTGGAACCATTCAATAGGTAGGTAAAGTGACCCATAACTATCCACTATGTTGAACCTTCCTATGGATTATTGTAATTTTTCCTTTTCTATATGAGATTAATACACCTACATGGTAGAGAATGGGGGGTCTATCCACTATTTTAGTGTTACCCTCCAATGTTATCATTGGATAGGTCCTTGATTACAAGAGAAGAACCCTATAGCTGGTCTGGGAATTGGTCCATTACTGACTATTACAGTAGAACCCTCTAATTGGATTGGGAATGGGTAACCTTTCGATTGATTGAATTCCACCATCATTCCATCTATGGGATGGCACCTGTTCAAAAATTTTGAGTTGAACAATCCTTCCAAGATAAATCATGGCTGGTCTTAATATATTATGAGTACAAACCTCATATTATTACAGGGCATGGTTACACTAGATAAATATTGTTCTCTTCAATAGTGATATATATTGGAAATTATTTTCATGACATGGATTTCTCTTCAGAAGGACGTGTGAGAAATTTAGCAATGAATTGCAATATTTGACTTTATCTTAATTCCCAATATAGGTTTTATAAGTTATGTTTTTGTTATATGATCTCAGAACATGTTATCATATATGATCTCTAAAAATTAATGATCAACATGTCATGGATATAAACATTGATTTTATTTGAAATTCATGGATTCATGGCTTTTGACGAATGTTGTAAGTTGTTCATAACGAATTTCACAGAACATGTTTCAACAATAATGGTTCTAACTGGGATGTGGGTATTGTTTTGGTGGGATTCATTATTTCATGTAACATTCAATGGAATAATGTATTGTTTGACATATAAATTAATTTTAACCCATCCAAATGATGTAAATTGTTATTTTATTCATTGGGATTCTTAGGTTATTAGTTTTTACATCATCCTTGTTAATGTAGGTCTTATGGATGATATTGAAATATTCTAAATTTATTTTATCATTGAAACAATATATTGGTTTTTTATTTTTTAATTTATGTTTTAAAATTTAACATATAAAAAACCAACTTTTACAGAAATTAAAGGCTTCATGTAATGTCCATTCCATGTTTCAAGAATTGGGTAAGTTTTTTTGCAGCATAATGGAATATTTTAATGGGTATGGCTCACTATTTATGGGTAAGGGAACTATAGAGTAATGGTATTATAAATTTAAGAGTACTTTTTTATGGTAATAGGTGTTGTATATGGGTAACTAGTCAGGTGATATTTAATTTTTTTAAGGATACGAGGTTATTCATATGTTTAATGAAAAGATTATTTAATGGTAGCTGACTGTATAAGGATACAGGATAACAAATTTGTATCTTTCCATGGGTATTGTATCATGTAAGGGTACTATGTATTGGTATAATGGGTTTTGAAATGGTAACCATCATTATACAATGGTTTTATAATGGTATAGTGACTAATATGTATAGTTTAATTCTACGATATATGGGTAAACCAAGCTACTATTATGCATCGCATACCCCAATCATAAGTGAAACTATTTTACTCTAATTTTCCCTATATTTCTTAATTTATACTAATAAGTCCTTGAGTTATATTTAATATTTAAAATATGCCACATTTTTCAGGCATCATATTCTTTTTCATCATATCTCTCAAAATACATAATTATGGATGATATTAAAACATACTACATTCAATAAACAATTAAAAACAATATATTTTTTAAAATTAATTATTGGTTTTAATAACTAGAAAACTATAAATTGGGTTTTTTGGTAAAATGGGAAAATCTTTAAACCATTAATTTTTTACTACCATTTTAATCACAGTTTCTTGGTGCTTCCATGATCATGTTAAGTGAACAATTACACATACAATACAACCAATTCTTATAAATTATAGGTGAGTAAAAACCCCTTTCTCTCTAACCCATTCCTTAGAGTGTCAACATTGAGGGGAATTTATATGTATTATTATTTTTTTCATTCTCAATAAATCATGGGTTTTTTTAAAATAAATCATTTGAAAAAATTGTATATGCTTTTCCTTAAATGATGATAATCTACATTTTAAAAAATGATGAATGAATAATTATCCTACAATATCAATGGGAAATAATAAATGTATTTTCATATAAAAATATCAGTATTGAATATTAAAATATTGTGTTTAATTATTATTCTCATATAAAATTTTTTAGCACATGCATTGTAATTTATTTCTGGTACAAAAATTATCCAGGAAAGATAAATAATATTTTCATGTTATATAATTTTTATATTTGAAATATAATATTTAAATTTTATTTTAGAGATCCTTAAGGAACCTATTAAATTTAATTGTACACATCCATTATAAAAATGAACCCACAAATTTGTTTTGTAATATTGACTGTTACATGATATATTCTAAACCATGGATGGTGGTTTGTCCTTGATGTTGACAATGAATTCTTTATGTATGAGGTTTTTTCCATTTGAAGATTAATTTTTATAGTTATATACATTATATAACATGTGTTTTAGAATTCATTATTTTTTCATTATTGTTATCTCATGTGGTTTTGTATATACCCAATGAACATTTTGTTTTATATTATTTCATTATCATGTATGTCACATGTTTCCATACATTTTCTATTTAGTCATTATAATGTTCTAATAATTTATTCATACAATGAAATATATTCCATGTACTGTATACATTTTAATATATGTTAACTTTTAGGTAGGTATCATTATTTTTCTCTAAATAGGTTGAATCCATTAAATGATTATCCCTTAGATGGAATGTCTGATTGAAATTTTTTAATGGTGAAAATGGACATTAGTGCAAGGTTGGGATATGATGATAAGATGAAATATAGTGTTTGGGATTCACTATATGACTAATTATTTGACTTCTCAATTACTAGTTGATCTATGATTAGGGTTCCTTGATGTGGACACACATGAGGTCTATTTGATCTTTGAGAACCATGTCACAATATAGGAATTGTAAAAACCAATATTCTAGTATGGATTATGTAATTATGATGTAGAAGAAAAGATTCACTTTCAGAGTCAATAAATTTATTTTTTTATCTCTTTTATTTATATGCATGGCATTCCATAGAGGTATGTAAGCCGGAAGTTCATGGTGTATCTATTATAAATGGATTTTTCTATTTTTTTTGTTTTATAGACAAAAAATGTAGTAATATAATATGAAATTATCATCTTTACATGATATTTCTTAAAGAATTCTTTGGTGGTTCCTACTAAGTATTTTACATAATAAAATCATGGGAAATATGGTTCTAGTTAGTTTCATGAATATTGTTATGGATAAGGGAAGTGGACCTAAGGTGGTTATTAATGAAATTTAGTATTTAGTTGTTTGTATAATGGGTTAGACACTAGAGGATGAAACAATTATATTTATTTAATGTTATATATTTAAAAATTTGTTAAGGATTAAATTTTTTGTATCTATTTCAAAATAGATTACTTTTATTTGCATTTATTAAATATTATCTTCGTGATACAATGATTATTATATATTTTATTTTTTATTTTTTTATTTTTTCTATAAAATAATACTATGGGTTAATTCACCTCACTGACAGACTTGTATACTCAATCATATTTTACAAAATCATACATATGGGTAGGTGCACATTTGGTCATGTGATCCTATGGCTCTGACTCGATGATTCATGTCAGGGTATTACCAAATATTTTCATAGAAGATTTTCTTCATTTTAACTAGGCTTGGATAAAGTGGAATGGGTTTTTATTTTTAGGACTCAAGTATTTGAGTTTCCATTTTCCATTCTAGTAAATGTTTATGATTCATGTTGGTTACCATGGAATGGTTTTATTTTAATATTTTGATTTTATTTGGGTTTTTTCATGAATCATGACTATGAAAATAGGACTATATTTTTTCTATATACTTATTGATGGGTTGTAGAGAAGATTTTTAATTTATTTCCTTGAATTATGCTATTGATTCAGGATAGATTCGTTTATAATATGACTCATATATATTTGTAATTAATGTCATGAACAAAGTATCTTCCTGTGTTAGTATATATATGATGAAAATTACTAACATTTAGGGAAGGAACTGATGGTTAGTTCTTGTAAAATAATTTCTTAGGTTATGAGAATACAACTAATGAAACCTTGTGTGATCCCTTAAACCATTTGGGACCTATTTATATATCTAATTTTTATTATCATATAGTTATTAATACATTATTGAAATTTATGTGGAATACTCTCAATGTAGATATGGTCTCCATCATTTATCCAAATATTTACCACAGAGTGTATGAATATTTAGAGGTGCAGGTTGTTGGAACTGTCTAGATAAGATATTTAGCAATGTGTGACAAAACTAGGAATTTTCATTTTAATCATCCTTAAGAATTATAGGATATATGTGTGATGTAGTATAATAAATACTACATGTATATCATCAATGGTATCGTTTAACACAATGGGATTCAAGGAAATATTATGGTGTAGTAAAAATGTTTGAAACAATCGGAACCTTCTAGGATTTAGTAGAGAACTATTGGGACTAGCTAAAAAACATAATATTGAAACATAGGAGGCCTTATAAGATATAACATTATCAATTTTTTTTCTTTATTCAATGAATTTTTATAGCCAAATCCAAGCATAAAACATAGTGTTCTTATGGAAGGCCCTGACCATTGAGAGGATACTGTAGGAGGGTCGAGTAGTTGTCCTTTTTCCACACATCACTATAAATGATCCTCTTATTATATATATGTCTTCGTCTAAATATATATTTAAGAAGAATGATAAGGATTTAAAATAGACTAATGATATGTAGGTGAAGAAAAGTTCAACTTCTGTATTAACTTGATGTGGTCACCCATAGTGCTTTAAATGTGCGATTGCAACACTATTAAATGGTTTTCACATCACCCAACATCTACTGCTGGAAATGTGTCATGATAGTGTAAAAAAATTAGGTATTTTATAGATATTCAAGTTCGATGTTCCACATTGGTGGAAAATAGATGTCATATTAGACAAACAGATCTAAATGGGGATATTAGAAGAAGACACATACAATGAGGACTTAGGTTATATAAGGGCATGGGATTGAATTTGAGGTATATTAATTCATTATAGTGGACTAGACTCTACCAAATGATTGTGATTGAATATCTAGAGTTTGAGGTACATTATTGATAAAATAAATATTATCTACTTCAATATTTGATATTGGTTCTTCAATTCCATTATATCATCCCATGTAGTTGATGGTATTTATCTACAGTTTGTGATATCCTCTATGTTACCATCCATTAACACAAAATTAAAAATATAAGTGGACCGTATTATAATATTACAAGAGTGAAAAATATTTTTAATTTTATATTGAAATATATGAGAATTAATTAATATGGATAGGATGAACTTCAATGAGATTATTAACATAGATAGGTATACGAACATCAGAAAGAACACAGAATAAAATTTGAGTGGTTTGTAGTTTATATAAATGAGGGCAGAGAGGTTTATAATTACCAGAGAATATAAATTATGAGTTTAAAGTATAGGCCTAGACATAAGTCATCTTGGAATAATATCATCCTATATAGAAGAACTTTCCCATTTATGTGGTTAAGTTATATCCCGCTGTTATTTTCCTTCATTAATGGATCAATTTTTCGACGTATATTTAGGGAACGTCAAAGGAATTATTAGTAATATAGAATTTATGTTTGAGATAGTGGTCATTAAATGTAAATAAACAATTATGATTCATCATAATTGTATGGAAATAATAATTATGAAGGAGGTCAAGGAGATGCATGATGTCTTGGAGTAAAGGGATTCATTGAGATAATTAAATTAACATGGGGTAATCTATAATGTTTTTCCTGAAGAAAAAATGGTTTTTTATAATTTTAACTAATTACTGGAAGTTTTACTAGGTGAATATAGAGATCCTATATCCATTTCCATGAATTAATGAACATTTTGACCTATTATGAGGATCCCATTACTCTCAAATATTAATCATAGATTGAGCTATCATTAATTGTGCCATAGAGAGGATTTAATCATAATGATTGAGTTTAAGAGTATTTATGATTAATATATGTATTTGTGGTAATTATTTGGTTAGAAAAAAATATCATGAAGTGTTATAGGACCTCATGAAAAATATAATTTTAACATACCAATACTTATTTGGCGTGTTAGCTGTCAAAGAGATCCTCATCTACTCAAGGAATCTACCACATCATCGCTGAACAATTAATATTATCCTGGGTAGACTTCATTCAGCACAAATATTCGTATTGAAATCAATGTGAGGCTTACAGATTAATAATTTGACTCTTATAAAGATTTGATGAAATAAATATATATATCATTAGACCTAGAGAATGTAGAAGAAATAATTTCATTAAAAATTCATTAGAATGTTTTTGAGAATATGTGATTCATCTGATTTTCCTATTACTATAGTCACTTTATTTTAGGCCTCTCCAAATTAATAGTATGATTGAATTCACTAATTGATATGGTAGTGAAGATTGGGTGTTCAAATCATTGTGAGGATTAATTTATTGGGATAAATGTGCGGTTGAATAAAAATCCATTATGCAAACTTGTATAGAATAGGATTAGAGATGAAATATACTATAATATACATAGTAATCATTCTATAGAGGTAATTTTATAGAGAGTGGTGAACCCATGATAGAAACTAACAAACTCATGAATAATAGATGGAATTTTTGGCCTATGATTTGATATAATGGTTATATTATCTATCCGATGAATTGTTCTTCACATAAACTAACCACATGATCCTTCAATATGTATTTTCATGAAGGTATGCGAATTTGAGGAAGAGGTGTTGGGCCTAAAATCTATTGAAATTTAATGTTGAGATGATATATAGACCATGTATAGGTAATTTAGTACTAGATTTTATTATCCATAATACATAATAGGAAGATAATATTGATGACATTCCTTTAGATGTTATGAAGAATTTTATATTTATTTTGGATGAATGGATTATGGAGTATCTTTGGATTAGGCATTAATGGGAATTTTACTCTACTACTAGTCACGTATTATTTAAAGACTTGGTAAATGATGTAATGAAATGGTCCAACAATGTGATTTGTTAAGGGAATAACTAGAAATATGTGATTGTATACCTAGTATTTCATTGGAAAACAATGATGTGATCCTCATTCAAAAGACATATTTAGACACACCATAAATTATAGAGGAACTAATGAGGTAATTCAATACCTTTATATGGGTTGTACATCTTGGTCTAACCATTATAAAAAACATGACCCATGTAATACAGTGATAATGGATACATTATTGCATTGTTATATTATATAATAAATCATATCCCAAAATAGAGAAAAGTTCTATAATCTATGAAATGTATATAAATAGATAATATCATGTTAAATTGGAATAAACAATTAAAAAATAGTGAAAATATATATTCTAAATCATTTAACTCATTAAAATAACCCTTAAATATTTCTAGGTGAACGAAATCAAAATAAAGTGTTACATAATATTATCAGTATGAGTTATTTATAGTAGATCCATTAGTGTACTAGTATTTTATAGTCAATATATTTTGTAAAAAACTAAAAATAGACATGATTTATTAAACAACCAAAGCCTAAAATTAAGCTATAGATAATATCAATGAAATAATCTCATGGATAAAAATAATGGAAAACCTCAATGAATAAAATGCATACTAATGGATTTGATGATCTGATAAATCATTATATATCAACCCAAAACCCATTCCCCATGAATGTTTAAAACTAAAACAAAAGATCCAATTAATCTAGCTAGCTGGGTTATCTTATGAGACAATTCAATGCATCATTGAAATATATAATTATATGACAAAATCCTCAAAAAAATTTCTAATGAAAATTCTCATAGATTTCGTAATATATTTTATTTTGGAACAATATGACAGATCAATAAATATCATTATTAACTAAATAATATTGATTTTCAATAATTCTACAACAAATCAAATATCTATCAAAATAAAATACATATATCAAAATAGATTATAGTTTATGTAATAATAATATCAATGTTAAAATGTGTAGGGATATTTATGTGAAATTTATTGTTCCATGATCATAATAATGTTAATTTTACAATAAAATTATAATTACATGAAAATTTGTAAGAGAAAAGATGGCCATTAGATTCACAAAATTTATAGGATTGGAAAAAAATAATGAATTCTGAATAAAAAATAAAATGAATGATAAATGAAATGTGTTGGGCCATTCCGGTCAATTCAATTTTGAAAATCTGGTGTTTTAGGTGTTCTAGGATGCCAAATCACCTTATTCCAAACACATTGCAGGATTTTCAGTTTTTTGAAAAGTTTTTCTTGTTTTGTGAGTGTTGGTGATTTATTTGAGAATAGTGTTTTAAGTGATTCATTTGTCAATAGATTTGTCAGTGATTCATTTGTTAATAGTGATGTCGGTGAGTCATTTGCGAATAGTGCTATCAGAGATTCATTATTGAACAGTTCTATTAGTGATTCATCAGTAATACTGTTGATAGTTAGTCATTTGTGAACATTGTATTTGATGATTCATTTGTGAACAATATTATATGTTAGTTATATGTGAATGATTCTACCTCTGTGTCATTTGTTAAAAGTGTTATCTGTGAGTTATTTTTGATCAGTTTTCCGGTAGGTGTATAGTGTTTCAAGTTATCGATGGTTATTTTCAAGAAACAGACTAGGTTGACATCTGAACCAGCTCCCGACCTAGTCCGTGACATGGCCCGATGTGTGTTCCCGAAACCTACGGGCTGAAAAAAGTACCTAGGTATCAAGAGTCGCATGTGGGAACAATTTACCTGAAATAAGAAACATAAAACAAACAACAAGATATATAAACTGAAATTGAAGTTCTATTAACCAAATACTCCCTTGAAATAAAAAAATATTAAAGGGTTACAACTCGATCCAACAACTAAAATGAAACAAAAACATCAGAAACTAAAACACTAACACAATCCCCCCAGCAAAAGTGAGTCCACATCAACACCACTCTTCATGAGAATACAAATTCCAACTTTAACCACCATCTCTAAGTTCAACGCATCGACCTGGAATAGAAAAGAAAAAGAAACTCCATACACCCAAAGTTGTATGTAATGTGTGACCCAAAAGCCTAGTAGGACATCACCCAATAAAAGGTTTCACGCATAATTATTAAATAAAAATACATTTGAAAATTTAATTAAGGCATGATGTAAATGCATGAACAGTTTAAAAAAAATAGGATTAAAGAAAACAGTTTCAATGGAAAAATTTAAATTAAAAAACACATACGCACCCTAACTTTTTAAAATAACCAATGTGTCACAATAATGAGTGTAAAGTAAATAATGAGCACCAAATATGAGAGAGGCCTTATGGGTGTTATCCAGCATGGGTCCTTAGAGCATTATGTCTCAGTGAAATGTGTATTAGAAGGCGATGACCATTAGAAAATGTGTCTTAGAAGGCCACTACCCCTAGAAAATGGGGCTTAAATCCCACCACCCTCATAAAATGTGGCATAGAAGGCCACGACTATTATGTAAAGGTGGAATTGAATTCTATGACCCTTAGATAATCACATGTTTACTTAGTGTTGAAATCATATGTCTTTTTAGTGAAACCAGGTCAAGTCACCTCTAGAACACTGGCCACTAGTCCACTCCATCCTCCTAGCTTTCCGGGCTTCCTAGGTTGTGCTCAATTATGTTTCAAGTTCATGTCACACGTTACACATATGAATAAAAACCCAATATGGTACTTACACATCCAAAATCAGCATTTTCACACCCAACCATCTTTTAAAACAACATGCACACTAAATATCTTTTCAAAACAACATATCCATAGGTTACATACACAATTAAAGTATCTGAACTGTTTAAATTCACTTATCATTAAACAAAAAACCACTTACACACATCAACACCGTTTTAAAATAAAAAGCACAGTAAAACATTTTTCATACATGTTTCCCACTATTGAAAAAATTTAAGAAAACAAAACAAACTTATAAACCAATAGTAAAAGAATGTCACAAGAATTTACACAGACAAAAGATACAATTTATACATTAAAATGCATTTCAACATCAAACTCAATCGATTAAAAGATGAAAATGTGATCTACTCCACAGAAAACGTTTTTTTGGAAAATCAGGTAGCATATGAAATAAAAATATTCACAAACCACATAATGTAATCAATCATAAGTAAAATCTTATAAAAAAATTTAAAATATCCACTTGGATTTACCCACTGTAATCAATAAAAAACTTCTTTTATGGACAAACGCACCTGACCCAATTTCCAAAATACAGTTTGCACCACTTGTACAAATTAATATGCTAACCGAAAAAGATAAAAAAAACTAAAATTTATCAAGACAAAACATGAACAAAATATAAAAAATTTACTATATAATTTCAATGAAATTCATAATTAAAAAAAAGGAAAATCAACATCACACTACCCAAATTAATTAAATAATATGATAAAAAATTTAAACTCTCATATTATTTCATCAAACAATATCCAAATGTGGAACCACATACCTCAACGTAAAACCCCAATAATTTATGTGAAATCATCAAATTCAAGCATGAAACCTCAATCGCACGCCGTTTGTGCCACAAGACACCAAGTGCGAACTCAAAACATGAATTCAAACCCATAACATTAAATTATAACTCCAAAAAATTTGGAATACCGCACCAAATTTGAAGAAACAACTAATAGTGGGAGTATGCACCATTGGTGATGCATTGGGGGGGGGGTGGCCGGTGATTAAAGAAGGCCACCAGAGGGGCTTTGTGAAGAAAAAATTGACCAGAAGGGAATAGAAGCACGGGTTTTGGAGCCGATTTGGTTTGTCACCAGAAGGAGCGATGTCATGGCCAAGGGGATGGGGGAGAGTGGGGTACCAAAAGCGGGTCACTCCGGAGAGGAGTATCATCGAAAGGGGAAAATTGAGATTGGTTGGACATAGTAGGATGCACTGGGGTTCGCCAGATAAAGGAATGAGTGCTGACACTGAAATGTAGAGGGCGGTGCTGACATAGAGTTTCATCGAGAAGAAGGTCCAGCCTTCTCGACATTGGGGTGGCATGCGCGGGCCGTAAGAAAGAGCATGAGCGGCTGGTAATGGAGATCATGTCATAACAGACCTAGGGATGAGTCCGGGAAAAAGATGGGGCGTGACGCGATGGGGCCGGGAGGAATCAATAAATGTGAGGGGACTGGCCGACAGTGTGGGCGAGAAGGCCAACATGGATGTGCAATGCGATCTAGAAGAAGAGAGGGGGGAAGGTTTTGAAGGATGAGAAAAAAATGGGGGAGGGGAGTGCTACAACAAACCCTAACACCTAGAATATAAAAAAATTACAATAAATGTAAAATAATATTGACGAAAAACCCAAAAAAAATAATAACAACGATCATAGTCATGTTAATGATAATAATAATAATAATAATAATAACCAGAGCAATAATAACAAATAAAATAACATAATTTTCTCCACTAATATAAATAATAATAATTCCTAATAATAATTAATAATGTATTTAAATATTAATATTATCATCATTAGTAATATCTTCTTTTTTACCACTTATTTAATTGTATTCTTTTTAAAATCATTTCATCTAATTTCATGAACATCAAGCATGAATGTGTGGGAACGGGCGAGGCCGCGCGACAACCTAGGCAAGGCCATGCAACATTGACAAGGCATAGCTGAACATTGTTAAGACCAGAATGCTCATTTATCAGCTCAAAAGTGCAAAACCCCAGTCAGGCTCAGAACACATTTCATATAAGAAGAATAACAATAATTAGATTTTGATAAAATTATAAGATAAAAATAAAATATAAAAACAAGACGCAACACAAGGTCCGGATGGGAAAATTCTCTCTACCATAAAGCATTCTGACCACGAAAAGCCACAACTAATGTTGAGACTCAAAGAATAAACTGATACCCCACTAAGGTTCAAAGATGACCCCCATAATCAACAACCGAAGAGGGAAAACATCATGCTTATAAATACTAACCCAGAGATAACTTCAATAAGCTTTGAAAAAGTCTTTCTAATATGTGTCACCCACCACAAGGAGCTAGAAAACCTCAAGTTTATTGATCATAGAAAGAAACTCTCACACTCGCGAGAACCAAATTTACAAAATGAAACACCCAAGCACCAATAAAAAAAACCACACCATTTTAATTGGATAAAAAAACAAGACCAACAACATACAAGGAGTTGTCTTATCACTTATCACCAAGCCATCCTTAGAAACATAACCAAAAGGCCAACATTGGGAAAGCCCAAAAGGGGATCCCCACCATTATAAACCTACCAAAAACCGAGAAAAGACTAGCAAGAACACACTGGGAGGTCTATGCAGAATCCCTACCATTATGAAGATAGCAAACATCGACTCATTCCAGTGAAATTTGTGCGAGACCCTTTTGTGGTCTCCCCACCATTGGAACTAACAAAAGATACAAAACATTGCAAATTATATAACAGTGACCAAACACTACACCACATGGGGTGGGGAGGCAAGGGCCCAACTACCATGATTTAAATACCATGACCACCGTATGAACAATATCTCTACATCCCTAGATGAGAACTATTCAACTTTGTGACAGATTCACCCAATAGCCCCCATAAGGACCAATAAATGCAATTACACCTATTGGGATTCAA
Organism: Viscum album; assembly: GCA_963277665.1. Taxonomy (NCBI): domain Eukaryota; kingdom Viridiplantae; phylum Streptophyta; class Magnoliopsida; order Santalales; family Viscaceae; genus Viscum; species Viscum album. The sequence continues at coordinate 474,499,545 of OY728132.1, forward strand.
CCCCTTGGACATTAATGTATTAGACGACCAGTATTCCTCGTAGCTACAAGAAATATGGAACACCCAAATGGGCCATTCGGAATGTTACAAACACATAAAACCATTTAAAAAGCATTCACACTCAACACCGATGAAAAAAATAAATTTGGGGTCCTATACACTCCTTGGGTTCCTGACCACATGCCAAATTCACTCCAAGGCCTATGGTTGGAGCCATGATGTTTGATGCATCTTCTTCCATTCAGTCAGGTATTGAAGACTCCCAAACGGAGCTTCTCCCTTTGGTGATGCATGCAACCACACCGCAATCGAGACAATGCCATCAAATACCACATACCATGACATTCAAATACTCCCTCGCAACACCATCCACCAAAACAAGGGTATAGAGAATTCACATGCATCACCTTTCACTTTAACCAAGAAAAATATAAAGGTAAGATGCACGAAAAACACTACCCTTTGAATCAGAGAAAAAAATTAGTACTCCACGAGAGGATGCACTCCTATGAAAATAGTGATTCCCGAAGGATACTACGATATCTACCACTGGTATTCGAAGAGAACTCAAAATGCAAGACATCACCAAACAGGACCCCCATGCCCGATGAAATCACATCATGTCTTTTAGAACATCGGTCATCACCAAATATTCCAAACCACCTTCATACATTCCGGCTGAAATTATTTTTACCGTTTTCTGGTGGGCTTCAAATACAACAGTGTAAAACATCATACCTGATGAGTCAGACCGCTCAAATAGTCAAAATCTCCCTTCAAGTCCTCTCAGGTCTGTCATCTTGATGTGAGAGGATTATGTTAGCTAAAAGTGATAAATGACAAACATAGAACTATAACTAAAAAAAGAGAGACCTCGCATTAATCAATTAAAGGGCCAGCCAATAGAGAATTTTATGTAGCCTCACTTCAATAGCATGATAATGATTTATAGGGGGGAATGAACTAGCCAAGAAAGAAAACCATGGACCCAATAGAACTAGTACAATGACCATGGCATACCACAAGATAATGTTAAACTTGCAGGGGGAATAACTGCAAGGGCATCCAGAAGCACCTTTAAAAATAAACCACGAAACACTTGCTTTCACACCAGCTTACAGATAAGGAATAAAAATAAGACACAAGTCATTCAAAAAGGGTCCTCGACTTGAAACGCCTAACATTCAAAATTTCTAAAAGACAAGGACACACCACACAATCACTAGTTAGTTAATAAACACCAAATTTTTCTTTTAAGAAAAAATTTTGAGGGAGAAAAAATTTTGTGGGTTACACAAACACTAATGGTGTCTCGTGGGACCCACACATGCATGCTCTTGTGCCACACCAGAACCCACCTCATGTCCATCTAGGAAATCATTCACTTATGTCATTAACCATTTCACATTCTATATGCACTCATGCATGTGGTTTTCCATGGGAAAACCAAGGATCAAAACCAACCATTCCATTCATCAAAATAAGAACATACAACCACCACCGTTCAAACCTCAAAAATAATTTTATTTTTAAAGAGCTTCATTTAAAAAATATTTTTAATACTATTTAATATAAAAATTACAGATTTCCATCAATACAATACAAAGAGACGAGAAATGATGTAAGGTTGAACTAGTGCCAGTGGGTGACTGTACATATGGTTGGTGGCCATATGCCAATCATGCCACCACCACAGAGTGTATTCTAGGAAAGTGTCCCTAGTTCCACATGGCTTTCCAGACCCTGCGATCTCTCTAGGACCACTAACCCTACTCGCTTTTCATTTCCAATAGACAAGATTAACCACAAGGACCAAAGACTTAGACAAAGCTCACCTACTTTAGTAACTCGAGTCCCGCAATGAGGTGTGCTGGCCAGGCACCTTACTCGTAGCCAGGATGTCATGTTCCATCAACCTTTACTCTAGTCTATCGAGACTCTATCCCAAAAATAACATGACCTAAGAGATAAAACCTCCACTAATACCATTTTTCTTGAACTAGACCAGGTCGCCATCGGACCTGGTTCCCGACCCGGTCTGCAAGATGGCCCGAAGAGCGTTCTGATCCCCACATTATAGAACAAGTGCTTGTGTATCAAAAGTAACATGTTGGAATATTTAAAATGAAATATGATACATAAAACAACCAACAAGATAGATAATCTGAAATTAAAGATCAATTAACTAAATAAGAGCTTAAACTACAAACAATCATAGTGGTCTACAACTTGATCCAACAACTAAAAATAAATGAAAATAGTGGAAACTAAAACTCTGACTCTAATATCCCAGAAAAAGAGAGGCAACATCAACACCAATCTGCATGAGAAGACCAACTGTAACCTGAACCACCATTAGTGAGTTCAATACTTTTACCTGGAATACAAAAGAAATAGAAACTACCAACACCCAAATGTGTATTTAAGGTGTGATCCAAAAGCTGAGTAATACTTTACCCACTAAAAGGTTTCACACTTAATTATTAAATGGCATTACATTTTAATGTATAATTAAGGAAAGAAGTAAATTCTTGAATAGTTTTAAAGAAACCATGATTAAGGAAAACAGTTTCAATGGATCAATATAAAATAAAACACACACTCAACATTACATTTTAAAATAACCAAAGTGTCACACTAATGAGCATAAAGTAGAAAATGAGCCCCAAATATGGTAGAGGCCTTGCGAGTGTTAGCTTACTTGAGACCCTAGATATTCATGTCTCTGTGAAAAGTGTCTTATAAATACACAAAATTTATAAAAAGTGGATTATAAGGCCACAGACCTCGGTAAACATGGCTTAGAAGGCCACGACCCACAGAAAACGTGGCTTAGAAGGCCACCACCCTCAGAAAACGTGGATTACAAGGCCACTAACCTCAGAAACGCTTATGTTTAGTTAATGTTGAAATCGCCAGTCCAGCTAGTGAAACCAGGTCAAGTCACCTCCGGAACACAAGCCCACTAGTCTAGTCCACCCTCCTAGCTACCCTGGCCTCCCAGTTAATGCTCAAAAATGATTCAAGTTCCTATGACATGTCACATATACGCATAAAATCCCAACATGGTACTTACACATGCAAAACCACCATTTTCACAGCCAACCCTTTTTTAAAACCACACACACTGCAAAAATATTTTCAAACAATAATCGCAATAGGTTATATACTAAATTAAACCACCTGAATAGATTAATGTCACTTATCGTTTACCAAACCACCCCTTACACAAATAAATACCTTTTGAAATAATATTCACACTAAAAAAAATTTTAGACATGTTTCCCACTAGTGAAATAATATAAGAAACCATAAAAAAACATATAAAACAATAGTAAAAGTATGTCACATGGCTTTACACACACTAAAGTAACAATTTATACATTAAAATACTTTCCAACATCACACACACTCTAATACGGTCTTAAAATGTGATCTTCACCACACAAATAGTTTCATGGAAAATAATGCAGCATATGTAAAACAAATTTTCACAAACCACATAATTTAATAAGACAAAAGTAAATTCTTATAAAACATTTTTAATTAATTTCCTGGCATTACCAACTAAAGTCAAGAAAAAACTTCTTTTATGACCTAACACACCCGACCACATGTCAAAAATACAGTTCTCCCCACTTATACTAATTACTATGCTAACAGTAGATGATAAAAATCACCAAAAAATTCTTAGTAGAGAACATGGTCATAATATAAACTATTTACTATATAATATCAATACAAATCATACTAAAACAGGAAAAATCATCTTTTCACTACTCTAATTAATTATATAATATACTAAACAAATTAAACATCCAAATTATTTCATCAAATAATAATTAAATGTGGAACCATCTATCTCTATGTCAAACCCCACAAATTGATGTGAAATCAATAAATTCTATCATGAAACCTCAATCGTGCGTTGTTTGAGCTGCAATGAACCTAGAGGAATCTCAACACACGAATTAGAACCCATAACATAAAATTAAAACTCCAAAAATATGGAAACCCACCCCAAAATTGATGAAACAACTAATCGAGGGAGTTTTCACCATTGGTGATGCAGAAGGGGGGCTGGACGATGATTAATGAAGGCCACAAGAGGAGATCCGTGAAGGAAAAATCATCCAGAAGGGAACAATAGAATATGTTTGGGAGTAGATCTAGTGTTTTACCAGAAGGAATGAGGTCATGACCAAGGGGCTGAGGGAGAGTGGGTTACCAAAAGAGGGTCGTGTCGGAGAGGAGTAGTGACAATAGTGGAAAAGGGAGGTTGGCCGAACATAGTAGGAGGCTCTGGGGTTCGTCGGACAAATGAAAGAGTACTTACACTAGGAGGTAGATGGTGGCATAGACTTTATGAGTCTCCATGAAGGAGGTATAGTTGGTTGGATGTTGGGGTGGGGCATGTGGGTCATTGGACAGAGCATGAGCGACTGTCTTGGGAGAGTAGGGCACGACAGACCAGGGGGAGAGTTTAGGGAAGAGACGGGGTGCAACCCAATGGGGTTGGGAGGAATCAGTGAAGGCAAGGGGACCGAATGATAGTGCGGCTGAGCAGGCCGACATAGAGGTGCAATGCAATCCAGATGAAGAGAGGGGGATGGTTTTTATTTTAGAAAAAAAAATGGGTGAGGAGAGTGATGCGCCAAACTCTGACACCTAAAATATAAGAAAAACAAGGATCATAAAAGGAAAATAATGCTATGTAGAAACCCATAAAATAATAATAATGAAAATGGACATATTAATGACAATAATAATTATAATTAAAACATGAGAAATACTAAAAAATAGAATAACATAATTCTATCCACTAATATATATAATTATACATAATAATAATTAATAATATCTTCAAATAATAATATTATCATCATTAGTAATATCTTCTTATTTTATTTTATTTTTATTTTACCACTTATTTAATTTTATTCATTATTTATTCATTTTTTTAATTTTCATAACATTGGGTAGGCATGCGGGGAACTTGGCGAGGCTGCATGATATCCTAGGTGAGGCTGTGCAAGTTTGAAAATGACATGTTGAATGTTGTCAAGGCCAAAATTCTCATTTATTAGCACAAAATCACAAAACCCAAGTCAGGTTCTCACAACATTTCATATAAATATAATAATAATAATTAGATGCAAATAAAATTATGGGATAAAAAAATTAGAAACATGGCGCATCGCATGGTCCGGTTGTGACGGGTATACGATGTTTCTTGCAATCAATCAGTCATCTACTAATATGTGTACAATGTTTTCAGTTGTAGGTAGGGGTATAGTGTTTCCTTCTGTCTGTGAATCGTCTATTTTTAGGTGTACAATGTTTAAATATATCGATAGGTGTATAGTGTTTCCAACTATCGGTGATTAATCAATTGTTAGGTGTACAATGTTTTAATGTCGGTAGGTGTAAGATGCCACTAGATTCCAACAGTTTCACCCCTATGACATTATCCTTTACATAAAATGAATTCAATGCCTTGTTTTATGGGATTTATGGATGATTAAAATCCCATAACTCCTTTTATAATATTCCTAAGGGTCCTTATGGATTTACTTTTTAACAACATTTAGTCTTGATGAGATATGATTTTAGTGGAAAATTTAAATTGTATATTAAACTGGTGCCCCATTTAGTTTTTCAAAAGGGTCAAGATATCTTCATACCATGTTCTCCCTTATCTGTTCTACCTTGAATGAGACACCTAAACTTCTCTCCCAAGGAGATGAGTGACTATAGTGTGATTATTAGATCAGGTTTTCCATGGTGTTCTTCTTACACCATAAGAACCCCTTATTTGTTGCAAGAAGCATTTGTCAATCGACTTTGATAGAAGGTATGTTCAACAACTGTTCATGTGGGTTATTTTATATGTATCCTACAATAATCCATTAAATTTTATGGAATGTGATTTACATGTTTCTTATAGAACTTTATTGGGTGTGTATTGATGCAATTGTGTAGGTACATTCTCAATTGGATACTGTTGTAATGGGATAGGCGATCATAATCTTTTGTGTTGGAATGTTTTCATAAAAATAACATAGAAAATATTTTAATATAGGTTATTCAGGGTAAATATATTATTTTATGTTATTATTTAGTGTTATAATGTTTTATCCACTATAATTAATTGAAATTGATATGATAAATAATTGAACCGTAATAAATAAATGGTATCTCTTTCATATCATTGTTATCGCATCTTGTTTTGCAAGATCATGTGATATCTAAGTCTTAATACTTAAAATTTTAATCTAAATGGAAATTTGAAAAGAATTTAAATGTTTTATTAATTTTAAATTAATTGGACAATGGTAATGAAGCATGTTCAATTAATCTGATTGTTGTTGTTTTTAATTTATAATAATCAAATGGATTTAGTTATGAATGATTATTTGAATAGATCAATTAAATGTGCAATAAAAAATGGGTTTTAGTAATTAAAATTTATTGATGGTTTTGGATTTTCCCATATTCTTTTAACAGACAATCACCTTATAATTAAGAGATATGAGTACTCATTGTGTGTGAAGGTTCCATTCCTTTTGTACAACCAAAACCCTTATTGCTATATAGTTTGTTTCCTATGGCTTGCCTTGTAGTCTATGACTGGGAAGGTTGATCATAGATGAATGTTGTGGTATATGAGTATAGGGAGGACCAATGGATGTGGTGGTAGTAGTTGATTCGAAGGGCAGTGAGATGCATCAATTTAGGCATGTGGGTTTCTGGGCGGACACTAGAGATCATAAAATAGGTTTGATGTGAATATTGGATTCCTGTTGAATTTTTTTATCATCTTTGCATTCCCCACTTATTGAGTAAGTTGGGTTTTTATATCTTCTTATAATATAGGCGAATAAACTTTTGGTATGCTACACAAATTATATGTTTATATTCCTCAGGACGGATGGATTTATGCTCTTGCTAATGGTGGAATTGATTTGATGGGTAGTTCAAATACTCACCATGTTGAGCCCCTTTTTTTGTAGTTTTGAATAATTTTCTTGAATTCATGGGGATATGGTAAAGTAATAATGATGTCCATAAATGATTTAATAAATTTTGTTAACCCATGGGGATGGAGCTTGTTGGGGTACAATGCGGAGGTAACAAAATAAATTAATAGTATGTTGGGTTGGTTATGACAGTGTAGCAAGGGACTTTGTTTTGATAAAAATTAAATATAATGTGGAATTTTTATAATGGTTAATAAATGATTAAATTATTAATCAATATAATGTGACTGTTATTAAAAGGGTCAAGTTGATTTAATGTACCTCTTTAAAGGGTTGTGTCCTTATAGAATATCTTGTATTTTTAGTGATAATCATGAGTCCAAGTGAGGTTAGCTAAAGTAGAGTATTAGATTAGATTATGCCCATAGAGTGGTTGTGATCTATAATAATTATCCAATTTTTGGGTTTATATACTCTACAACACCCTGTATGTTAGGGAATGTAACACCCTAGGGATTCTAAGCCTTGGGGATTTATTTCCCTTATATTCTGCTGGAAGAATGGATAGATGACTACCCCATTTGGCTTTGCTCCCTTCTAATGGTCGTTATTAATTATATTATGCATGGTGGTTAGGTTTTCCCATATATATTTGTATATAGATGTTATAAATTTTGGTTATTCACATAAATATATTCAAGATATAGTTTCATGTGGAATAGTATATGTATAACATGTATATGCTGTGATTTCATGAGGATTGTTAATTAGGTAAAGGGCTGTAATAAATTGAGGTATAATACCCAGCATACGATACACGTTATGTAATGACCCAAAATAAATTAAAATCTTTTATTTATGGATATCTTTCTACATAATAACTTTTTATTATTTTCTACAATAGAAGAATATCAAATTAATTCATACCCTACTTGAATTTTTCAAAAATGATATAATTATTATAAAAAATTAATGTATATTTAAAATTTATTATTTTAATTAAATATTTTGAATAAAATTCACCTTTTAAATGTAAATGATAGATTATTATATTTTTAATGTGTTAAAAATTTCACTATGCAATTTCAGTATTCATTTTCTATCGGCTATTATTTTTAATAAATAAGTATTTTTATATTTAAAAGATAAAAATATCATACATAGATAATTATTTTTGTTAACTAAATATCATTTTTAAATTTCAAATGTCAAAATTAATATAGGATAAATTTTTAGATATTTTCTATGATGTATCTAGTTTTTGATAAATAATATTTTATTTGATGAATAGTTTTGGATGAATGGTGTTTTTTTATGAATAGGGAATTTTTTTATTATTAGAAAACTTTATCAGGGAAATGATTTTCAAAAATCCGTAATATAAGGTTCAAATCATGGTTAAAATGTTTTTAAATTAGATCAAAATAATGTAGGCTGAATTTTGGGAAAAAGGTATTTTAAAATATTTTTGTATACATTAAATAATTAATATTGTGAAATTATTTTCAAACAAATTCTTCTACGGTTTTGATCAGTAAAATTTTTTGAGTCTAATAATATCAACATAAATTTTTGTAAATTGTTATGTATGAATAGTAATATTACACTTGTAATTAAAAATGTGAGAAATTAAATAGTAGCCTTATTTGTGAAATTATTAATATAATGTATGAATCATGAATGTTAATGTGATATAATAGCATAAGTAAATAATTCTTTCAAAAATTATTATGTAAGTATTAGTATTTTTTCTTTTAAACAGTGTTTTTACATGAAAATTAAATATATCATAAATAATTTTTTTTATAAAATGAAGTTCTTTTTTAAATTCAGAGCATTGATATTATGTTATGGTGAATTTCTGAGATTTTTAAATAAAGTTTTGTTTTTCAGTGAATAGTAAAAGTACAGTTTTGAGTTTCGGTATGATTAATTAAATCATTAATGATGTAATAATGATGTAATAATTATGGTCTAATTTTGAATAGTATGATATGTTATTATGTGAAACTAGTGGCCAATACAATGGGAAAATACCGTGATACTGCACATGGTTTGGCAAATACCAATGATGAGGTGTCCCTTAGAAATTAATTAAATTTTCCCTCACATTTTCTATAAATACCTATCCATTAGCTCATTAATTTCATTCCAAATTAATCCTAAATGAATATATGGTCTTTTACCACCCAAGGAGTCCTCCAATGGTTCCCTAAATCCCCCAAAGTCCTAAATATTGAGCTTTCAATGTTACTCTTCAATATAAGGGAACAATTCACCTTCGTCTTTTAGTCAGGAAGTCATTTATTTTATTTATTCTAGTTTTCATTTATTTATGGATGGGTATTTACTTATATATCCTTAATATTTTCCATTTTAAGTCCAATTGATGAGAGTCCCATAACACTATCATTAATGAATTTTAAAAAAATTTGTATGACGACATTAGGCTGCTAAATTCTCATAAAAGAAATCAAATCTTCTATTTTCATTAAAAAAAATTATATGGTATGAAATTAAAATATCCATAACATGAAATAATATTTATATTATTTTATCCCTATATTTTATTATGAGTTATTTCATAGTGAATTAAAATTTTATACTCTCTTTTTAATGATTTCCAAAACCAAAATACATGGTCATTATGCTAAAGAATATTCATCTCAAAATCTCAAACTTTTTCTCAAGAAATTATATTGTTTTATAAATGTGAATATCCATATCTATTTTTATACCTATATGTATTCATCATTCCATAAAACGTCCCTATTATATTCTGGAATTGACATAAATATGACCCATAATTCCTTTCCATGGGTTATAAATGACAAAATGAACATAATTTTAAGCACTTTTTAAAAATCAATATTTGGACATGAAACCCATTTTTTATTCACAATGGTATATTTATGAAATGATTTATTACGATATATGTGGACCAAATGAAAATAAATACATATTATGGATGCACCCTCATAGTGCAACAATCACTATGTAAAGAATTTATTTTTTAGATATTATAAGTTTCATGATACCTTGGGGAATAACCGTAGTAATTTTTATGACACCTAGGGTATTAAAAATGGTGATTTGTTTTTTAATGTCTAAATTAAATGTTGTAACCACATATTAATGTTATGAGTAATTTTATTTTTATTATGAAATTCCACTTCTTTCGTTTCTCAAGTCATTATGTTTTTCATCTTGTCCTTATTAATATCACAAGTAAACTAATTCTCTTATTTTCCTTAATGGGCCTTCTTCTCACCATTTCCATTGATGTATGTCTCCAGGTCATGAGATTCAGTAATTTTACATAGAATGAACTCTTCAAGAATATTTTTCATGGATATTTAAAAGAGTGTTTTATGTTTTCATGTTTTATGTTCTTGATTCCCAAGACACTAATACTTAACAATCCTCTATTTGTAAAATGTAATAGAATGTTATATAACAAAAAGGAAGGATTCCAGAGTTGGTATCAATGTATAGATTAGTTATTTATGTAAAATAAGCTATTAAAACAATATAATTAACCCTAATGAAAGGTTTTATCATAGTAATACATCTTTTTATTTTGGTGAAATATTTAGTAAGTGGTTTTTGAAAAAATAAAACCATGTCTCGATACGAACATGTTGATATGTCTCTCAAACAAGTGTAACTAAGAGTAAAAACTTTTCTAATGTGTTTTGGGCTTGAACTGGGATATCTAGGTATACAAAAATGGTCCTTCCTAAACTTCGGTTTTGACACTCATTGGGGATTTGTTTGATTAATAACTATATTTTAATGAATCATTATAAACGATTATAATAAATGTAATTTTTGTTTAAGAATATTATTTTATAAAACATGATATTACATTATAATGATATGCTTCTTAATAGTAATAAATTTCTAATAATAAAAAATTGAGAGAACATAATTTGTTAAAGGGGGGAATAATGTAACGACCTAAAAAATGAACTTTATTTATTTATGGATCTCTTTATTCCTAATAACTTTTTATTATGTTTTGTAATAGATGGTCATTAAATTAATTCTGATCCAAAATTTAGTTTTCAAAAATGATATAATTATTACAATTAGAGTATTTAGAATAAATTTTATTTTAATTAAATAGTGTGATTAAAACACACCTTTTCATAAATAAGTATTTTTATATTTAAATGATAAATCTCTCAAAATTAGTTTTTTATTATGGAAAAATAATGATCATTTTGGAATTTCAAAAGTCAAAATAAATCTAGGATGAATTTTTAGATTTTTTTTCAGAATTATATAGTTTTAGATAAATATTATTTTATTTGATGAATATTGTTGGTGGAAAAGTGTTATTTTGATGAATAGTTCAATTTTAATGAATATGGAAAAAATAATTTATTATTAAATTACCTTTTCTATGAAATGATTTTAAAAAATCCATCACACAAGGATGAAATTAGTGTAAAAAATGTTGTTAAATTAGATCAATTTAATTTTTTTGATTATTTTTCAATTAAATGTATTTTAAAATATTTTTGTATAAATAAAATAATTAATAATGTGAAAATATTTTCAAAAAAATTTCTTCTATAGTTGTGGTCTGTATGAAATTTAGAGTCTAATAAAATCAAATTTATTTTTTGTGAATAGTACAGTATAAATAGTAATATTAACTTTATGAATAGTAATATTACCAATGAAATAGTAAACTAACTTATATAATTAATTTATTATTTGTGCATCTTGAATGCTAATGTGATATAATATCATAAGTAAATAATTATTTCATAAATTATTAGAAATGTATTAGTATTTTTTCTTTTAAATAATGTTTTTAATTAAAAAATAAATATCTCATAATGAGAAAATTATTTTTATAAAAGGGAGTTCATTTTTTAATTTAGGGAATTGATATTATGTTCAGGTTAATTAATGAAATTTTTATAAAATCTTTTGTTTTTATGTGAATTTTAAATATATAGTTTTTTGTTATTGTGTGATTAATGACATCATTTACAATCTAATAATGATTGTATTAATTTTGTTTGACTTGTGAATAGTAATATATGTTATGAGATGTCCCAAGTGGACAATTCCATGGTGTAATACCATGTGTGAACTCATGGTTTTGCAAAAACCACTAATGAGGTGTCCCTTTGAAATTAATTAAATATTCCCTCACTTTTTCTATAAATACAATTCCATTGTTTCATTAATTTCATTCAAAAAATTTCCTCAATGATGCTATGAAATTTTTACTTACCAAGGAGTCCTCCCATGGTTACCTCAATCCCCCTAAGGTTCTAACCTTCTAGCATTCGACGATACACTTCATGGTAAGAAAAGCATTCAACTTTCTCTTTTTGTCAAGACTTCTTTTATGTTATGTCTTATATTTATCATTTCATTATTAGGGGAATGTTCTTATATATCCTTAATAATTTCCATTACATGTAAAATTTATGAGAGGCCCTTTCTTCTCTGATTAATTTATTTTATAAAAAATTTACTGACATTTTAAGGATGTATTTTTTATAAATGAAATCACATCATATATTTTCTTTCAAGATTCATTTTCATATGGTATGTCAATCAAATATCCATATAGTGAAATTATTTATATTTTAATATTTACCTATACTTTATTATGAGATATTACTTAGTGGTTAACCCCAGTAATCCTTATTTTTAATGTTTTCTAACACCATGTTATGTAGTTGTTATACTACAAAAGTTTCGTCTCAAAATCTCTCTATTTTTCAAAAGAAATTATCCTATTTTATTAATGAGAGTGAAAAAATATATTTCCATATATATAGGTATTCAAAATAATATAAATTTTTATATTTGGTTGAGAAATTTAAATACATATAACACTCAAATCCCTTCCTTGGGTTATAAATGACATAATGATCTTATTTTTATGCACCTTTTAAATTTCTCAATTTTGACATAAAACCCATTTCTTTTATTCTATATGGATTATTTATGAATGTTTTTATTTTTATATATGTGGATCACATGAAAATTAATACATATTATGATTTTGTCCTGATAGCACTCCAATGTATTAGGTAAAGAATTTAATCTATTGATATTACATGTTTCACGATACCTTAGTTAATAACCCTGGTAATTTTTATTACACCTTGGGGAAGATCCTTTCTGATATGTTCATGATTTTCTAAATTAAATTTTGTAGCCACATATACATGTTACGATTCATGTTATTTTTATTATTATTTTCCTCTTCTTCCCTTTCTCAAGCCTTTATGTTTTTCATGATGTTCTTATTGATATCACAAGTAAACTGATTCCCTTGTTTTTGTTAAAGGGCCTTCAACTCACCCTTTAAATCGATGTATGTCTCCAAGTTATGAGATGAAATAATTTTACATAGGATGAAATTTTAAAGAATTTTTTCATGGAGATTTAAAAGAGTGTTCTATGTTTTCATGTTTTATGTTCCATATTTCTAAGACACTAAACTTTAATAATCCTATGTTTGTAAAATGTAATGGAAAGATATGTAATAAAATGGAGGGATGCCATAGTTAGTATCAATGGATATTTTAGTTATTTATGGGAATTAGGCTATGAAAGCATTAGTAAGAACCATATAGATAATTTTAGATATTGGAAATCATCCATGTATTTTGGTGAAATATTATGTAATTTGATTCTGAACAAATAAATCCATATAAAGATACAGACAAGTGTATGTTGCTCTGGCATAGATATACCTAAGAGTGAAAACACTGACAATGTGTTTTGGGCATGACCTGGAGTATCCTGGTACACAATAACGGGCCTCGATACACTCTCGGTCTGACACTCTAAGGGGATGTGTTTGGTTAATAAAATCCTTTTTATGAATCATTAGGAAGGATTTGTAGTAAATGTAATTTTTGTTAAAGAATAATTTTTTTATGACATAAAATTACTTTATAAGGATATGTTTCTGAATATTAATTAATTTATAATAATAGAAAATTTCAAGGATTCAATTTATTTAATGGAAAAAGATTGTAACAACATAAAAAAATGAACATCTTTTATTTATGGATCTCATTATTCCTAATTAATTTTTATTATATATTACAATAGGAGAATATTAAATTACTTTAGACCCAAATTTTATTTTAATGAATGATATAATTATTATAAAAAAATAACCTATACGGAATAATGATTATAAAAATTAGATAGTATGATTAAAACACCCCTTTTAAATATAAATGATAAAATAATTTTATATTTTATGTGTCATAAATGTCACTATGATATTTTTGTATTCCTTTTCGATCCACTAGTATTTTTAATAAATAACTATTTTTTTATTTAAAAGATCAATTTCTCATTCATAGAGAATTATTGTTGTCAAATAAACATCATTTTTGGAATTTCAAATGTAAAAATAAATCTGGGTTGAATTTTTAGATATTTTCTAAGATGTATCCATTTTTGGATAAATAGTATTTTATTTGAGGAATAATGTTGTATAAATATTGTTTTTTTGATGCATAAAAATGATTTTATTATTAAATAACGTTTATGTGAAATGATTTTTCAAAATTCAATCTTACAGTGTTGTAATTAGAATTAAGAACTTTTGTTAAATAAGATCAATATATTTTTTTGGTAAATTTTGGATAAAATTAATTTTAATATATTTTTTTATATCTTAAAAAATTAATAATGTAAAATTATTTTCAAAAAATTATCTTCTATAGTTGTGATCAATAAAAAAATTATAGTCTTATATTATCAACTCAATTTTTAATTAATATTAATGTAAGAATAATATTATTATCATAAGAAATAGGAATTTTAATAATGGAATAGTTACCACACATAAGAAATTAAAAAATATAATATAGGAATCTTGAATGGTAATTTGATATAATAGCATAACTAAATAACTTTTTAAAACATTATTAGTTATGTATCAGTATTTTTTATGGTAAATAGTGTTTTTACATAAAAAATAAATATATCATAATAATATAATTATTATTATAACATGATGTTATTTTTTAAATTCAGAAAATATATATTTGGTTAGTGTGTATTTTTAGGATTTTTATAAATATTTTTGTTTTTCACTGAATAGTAAAAAAATAGTTTTTAGCTTCAGTGTAATTAATGATATAATTAATGATTTTTTAATGATGTAATAACTTTGGTAGAATTTTGAATAGTAATATACGTTATGAGGTGTCCTAATTGGCCAATACCGTTGGAAAATACCATGATCAGGACCATGGTTTTGCAAATACCACTAACGAGGGTTTCCATGGAAATTAATTAAATATTCCATAACTTTTCCAATAATTGCCAACACATTACTTCAATAATTTCTTTCCAAATTCATTATAAAATATGATATGGTATTTTTACCTCCCAAGGAGTCCTCCCAATGTTCCCTCAATCCCCCCAATGTCCCAACCATCGAGCTTTCGATGTTACTATTTAAGGAAAGAAAATATTTCTCCATCATCTATTAGTCATGACTTCTTTTATGCTATGTTTTCTATTTTCCATTTTATTGTGTGAGGGTATATTCTTATATATCCATAATACATTCCATTTTATTTCAAATATATGAGAGTCCCTTTCTACTCTCATAAACTAATTTTCTTACAATTTATGCAACGTTGTTTTACTGTTGAATTTTCGTAAAAGAAATCACATCTTCTATTTTCTTTCATTTTTCCTTTTAATACTTTGTATCATTCAAATATCAATTCCATGAACTAATTTAATTTATATTCATTACATATAATTTATTATGAGTTATTTCTGAGTGGGTGTCCCTTGTCTACTCCCTTTTTATAGTTTTTTAAATCCTTGTTATGTAGCCATTATGCAGCAAAATTTTAGTCTCAAAATCTATCTATTGTTTTTGATAAATTATATATATTTTATTTATGTTAATACCCAAATATATTTTCATAATTAGAGGTATCCCTAAGTACATAAAATTTATCTATTTTATTATGAAATTTACATACATATAACCATCACTTTCATTCAATGGGTTATAAAATATACAATTATCTTATTTATAAGAATATTTTAAACGTCATGATTTTGACATGAAACCCATTTCCTTCATTCTCTTTCGGTTATTTATAAATCATTTGATTAGGATCTATGTGGATAACATGAAAAAAGAAACATATTTAGGGAGATCCCTGATATGACTCCAATGCATTGGTTATATAATTTAATATCTTGAGAATACAAGTTTCACGATACATCGGTGAATAACTAGGGTAATTTTTATAACTCCTTGGGGAGAAACATGGTGATATGTTCATGAATGTATTAAATAAATGTGGAAGACTCTTATTCATGATATGTTACATTTTGTTTTTATTATGATATGCCACTTCTTCCATTTCTCAATCATTATGTTTTCATTATGTTCTTGTTGATGTCACAAGTAAACTGATTCCCTTGTTTTCTTTATTTGGACATCTACTCACCCTTTCAATTTGATGTATGTATCTAGATTATGATATGAAATAATTTTATATAGTATCAACTTTTAAAGAATGTTTTTCAAGGGGATTTATATTTTTTTATGTTTCAATGTTTAATGTTCCTAATTTACAATACAAAATTTTTTATAGATCCTCTATTTGTAAAATGTAATGAAATGTTATATAACAAAAATATTGGACGACATAGTTGCTATCAAAGGATAGATTCTGTATATATGGATATTAGTTCATTAAAATTTTAGTAATAATCTTAAAGAAATGTTTAAATATAGATATAATTCCTGGTATTTTGTTGAAATATTATGTAAGTTGTTTCTGAAAAAATAAATATATGTCTCGATACATCAAGAGGATGTGGCTATGGTACTGATGTACCTAAGCATGAAAAATCCAATAAAGAGTTTTGGGCATGACCTGGGGTGTCGAGGTACATGAAAATTGGCCTTGAATAACTCATAGTTTGACACTTTTTGGGGATATGTTTTGTTAATTAGAAAATTTTAATGAATCATTGTGAAGAATTTATAGTAAATTTAATTGTTTTAAATGAATAATATTTTAAAGACATTAAATTACTTTATAATGATATGTATCCAAATAGTAATTAATTTATAATAAGATAAAATTTATAGGACACAATTTATTTATGTGGGAAAGATATAACAACCCAAAAAAATAAACTTCTTTTATTTATGGATCAATTTATTCCTGATAACATTTTATTATGTTATACAATATAAGCACATCAAATTACTTAAGAACAAATTTATAGTTTTCAAAAATTATATAATTATTATAAAAAATTATAGTATATTGAATAATTAATATTATACTTAAATAGTATGGTTAAGACCCCCTTTCTAAATGGAAATTATAAAATAATTTTATTTTTTATGTGTCATAAATTTCACTATGTGATTTTAGTATTCTTTTTTTGTCAGATATTATTTTTAATAAAAAATTATTTTTATATTGAAAAGATAAATTCATAATACATAGAGAATTATTGTAGTTAAATAAACATCATTTTTTATGATCAAAAGTCAAAATTAATCTAGGTTGAATATTTAGAAGTTTTGTAAGAAGTATCTTATCACGACCTGTTCCTCAGGGCCTGTGTCGTAACATCCCCAAGCCCACCTTTCCTTGGCTAGGGGTTAGCGACTAAAACCAAATGCATTAATACCTAAAATTGTGAAGGCATTGTCTTTATAAACTAAAATAACACATGATAGAGTACGATCTGGATGTAAAAACTATGTAATGTTGTATACAAAAGAAGTGATGGAATGTAAAAGGGGCCAAAAATACAAGCCCAACAGGAAAGTATAGGTACAACTGAAAAGAATGTACAACTGAAGAGTCGTAAAGCAGCCACTGGGTCATCCTCTAGGGTTCCTACCTGAAGGGTAGGTACCAATGTCCTTCACAGCACTCCACATCTGTCAGTCTCATCCGTGTACCGACTAGTCATATGGTCCACCTCCAGGTACCATCCAGTCTTACTACTCTGGTATTTAGTCAGTGGTGTCCGTTGTCTGAAACCAAAACAATGAGGTGCGGGCATATCCCATGCATGGCTAAGTTTGAAGAGTCTCATTGGGGACCCCAAGACCTTTTACGGTCACAAAAAATCCAACAAGGATAAACCACAAAGTATGAAATAAAAAGATAACCTAACATAGGTATATGTCCATACATATTCCTAAGTTATTACGTAATTAATTTCAATCACAAAGAAAACATATAGTTACTAACTCAACTCAACCTAGATTTTATTCTAGGGGAAGTATCAAGTAACATCCCTAGTCATATTGTTGGGACCTCGACTGATAGAGTAACCCTCCTCTATCAAGTACAGTGGGCGTGCCACATCACATAGAGGAACTTCCCACTATCCTTGGACTGATGAGGTACTCCTCTTGATGAGTATTGTGGGTCTTCCACTTCACACAGAGTCCCTCCCCACAGTGGGTCTTCCGCGTCACACAGAGGTGCTACCACTTGTAGCCTGATGAGGTAATCTACATGTCGAGTAGTGTGGGTCTTTCGCGTCACAGAGCGGTCCCCCCACCATGGGTCTGCCGAGACACCAAGGCAGTCCTCACTGGGCTAGTAGAATCACTCTGAGTTTAATCGAATAGCAGTAATCAGGTCTCAGCCATCTACATGGTCTATGCGCTATACTTGGTTGACCCCAGGAGGATCTGCTCCACAATTTTTAGGTCGATACTCCAACTGTCATGAATCCCTATGTGGAAGTATCCCAAAGGTCTGCCACATCATAATGGTATCAAAACAACTAATGGTGCGTCAAACAGACGCCCGGTCTGTGAGTTATTTGCTTTTTAGTCCCGGGGGCCCGGTTGGATTCGTGTACGATCCAAACTAACCGTATCTGAAATTTACCGAGAATTCCAATAGGTTATAATCATGGGACATTCATGCTCCATGATTTATATCATCACTGATGGTTCATCAAAAGGACGTATGGTGCCAAAGATATGGGAAAAGGATATAAATGGTCACTAATAGGCCGGGGCTCAGTCCGACATAGTCGGACCGACTCAGCCCATCCCAGACTGGGATGACATAGTCCGGGTAATCCCACTCCGCCTGATGGGTTTGTCCTGTCCCAGAGGACTGTGGGTGCTCTTCGGCACAGAGGTCTCCGCGTAGGTGGATCGGCCCAGAGGTCTGGGCCAGTTCAGCTAGTGTTGTGAGGGGCAGGACTCGGCGGCTCGGCCTGGAAGGTTGGCAGAGCTCTAGGAGGCTGGGTGGGGCACGGGCAGGCCGGCGGGGTGCCATGAAGGATTCTCATAGGCCGCGAAAGGCAATGGCAGGCCGCGCGGGGCACATGGAAGGCCGACAGGGTGCATGGCATGCTGGAATAATACTGCGCAGGCCGGGAGGGCGCTGGGCAGCATTCGGGCAGGTCGGTGGGGTGCATGGTTAGGTAGGCCTACAACCGATGGTATCCAGGAAGGCCGGTTCGGCATGGCTTAGGCTTGCAGCATTCAGCCGGGAATACCGTTGCACCACAGGGGAGGCGTGGTTCACAAAAACCGATGGTAGCATGGCCTTTGTTGTCGATTCCTTTGTCGCCTCATTGCCACTTCATCCCCATGTCGAAATACATTACAATGTGATCGACCATGGGAGTCGGGCCATGTAATTTTGGGTTGCACCCTCCATGTTTAGGGATGATAAAAGTTGGTTCAACAAAGAGGAAGAAAGTTAAACAACAATTGTTTAAAATACATCGCATTGATTCCTTTTAAAATGAAGTTGAGAAATAGAAAAAGAATAATACTCAATGAAAACCTCCTACCTTTTGATTATCAAGCGTCGTTCCTTGACGGATTCGTGGATTTTAGATGAAGATAATCATCGTTCGTCGCTTCTGCCGCATGCTCACAAACCTGTGCTGCGTCTGCAGTAGAAGTTGCTCCATGTCGGTAGGTGTCTGGGGAAGAAGTCAAAGAAACATCATCTCCGGAGTTCTTCATTGAAAGAACACTTTCTTCGTTCTTCATTGAGAGGATCATTTTTCTTTGGAATAATTCTAATTCCCCCAAGATCTCATCTCAAAAGCTCTTCCATGTGTGAAATGGCAAGACAAAATAAGAATATATGTATAATTATTTTAGATGTTAGAAAAAAATTTAAAAATGGAGATTTCAATTAAGAGGCTTCACCTAATTAATTCACGTGTGTTGGAATGAATTAATTAAGGGAGGTCAAGAGGCTCTCCTTAATTAATGAGGGAGAGTTGGGAGGTTATACCCACCTCCTATTAATAGAGGTTAGGAGGTCTCACCTAGATTATTCAAATGGAATGTCAATGTCTCAGGTGGTATCCATGTGGTAACCTCTCGCAGGAGGTTATGTTCTTGTGGGACCCACCACCACAACCTTTCATAAGAGGTTAAGGTGTGGTGGTCTCACCTTAATCTTCTAATAAGAGGTTTCAACTACCAATGGGTCCCACCGCCAAACACTAACATGATGGCTGAAATAAAATAAAGGGTAGCTCACTTTATTTTATTATTTTTTTATTAAAAAAAACATTTACTCTCAACTAAATATCGTCGAGGTGAAAGTATCATTAAGAGAATATCGGCGCTGCAGGTCCAACGGTGCCCTCAGATTTCAATTCCGATCATCGGTTCAAAAATTATAAAAAACCCGGTCGTACGTTTACAAAATGTACCATAACAAAACATCAGAAATTGATTTCAGGAACACCACACATAAAAATTAAGCGCCATAAATTTTCATGGACTCATAGAAGACGCATGTATTTATGAAAAATGTTCAATGGAATTCCAAATTCTTTATATTCTCCCCACCTCAGGTCTTTACATCCCCGTAAGCGATAACTCGAACTAAGGGAAAAAGAGGGGGTACTAAGCATGCATCTGAGCCTCCTGCTGCCCTGTTCTCTCTTAGAGGTTCATGTGGTGCCAAAAAATGCGCACTAGAGGTATTGATCATCCACAACGGACCCACTAATTTAGATCCTCAATCTCCACTGGAACGTCCGTGAATGTCACCCCATCATCGATTTCCCCATCTCCATGGTCGATGATGTGAGAAGGTTCGTGCACGTATCTCCTCATGTGAGATACGTGGAAGACGTCATGCACCTGGTGAAACATAGATGGAAGAGACAAGAATAGGACACCTAACCTACATTGCTAGGGACATAGAAAGGCCAATGAATCTCGGAGATAACTTGCCGCCTTGTCCAAATCTCAATAGACCTCATCGAGGTGAGACCCGTAGAAAGATGTGGTCTCCATCCTCGAACTCTAGAGGTCTCTGTCTCCTATCGGCATATGACTTATTGCTGCTCTAAGAAGTCTTCATCCACTCCTAAATGATATGAACATTCTTCTTGCTAGCATGTACCATCTCTGGTCCCACCAATGATGACTCCCCTAGGTCTATCCAGCACAAGGGTGATCTGCAAGGTCATTCGTACAATACCTTGAAAGGTTCCATCCTGATGGTGGAGTGATAACAGTTTTTATAGGAAAAATCTACCAAAGTTAAGAGATCCTCCTAAATGCTATCAAAGTCAAGGAAAAAAGCATGTAGTATATCCTCGAGGGTCTGAATGTATCTCTTAGTCTGACCATCTGTCTGATGATGAAAGGCGGTGCTAAGGTGAATCTGTGTCGCGAAAGCCTTCGGAAACCCCTTCCATATTCAGGAAGTAAATTGTGCATCATGATCAGAGTGAATCGTATAATTAATACCACGTAAATGCACAATCTATTAAACATAGAGTCATCACATGCTCTCTACTGAACCCTTATCTCTGATCGGTAGGAAGTGGGTCGACTTGGTGAGTCGGTCGAAGATCGCCCAAATCGAGTTGTGACCCCTCGATGTAGGTGAAAGAACCATCATGAAGTCCATGGATATCCCATACCACTTCCACTATGGGACCTATAAGGGCTATAAAAATCCTGGTGGTACCTTTTGCTCCACCTTCACTTGCTGACAAGTGAGGCATCGTGAGACAAACTCCACTACTGCCTTCTTCATACCTGTCCACTACTGCTGTCATCGATGGTCCTGGTACATCTTCGCCACTTCTGGATGTAACGCAAGAGAAGATGTGTGTAACCCCATCAAAAATTCCTCTTAATGTGACACAGGTACCATGGTATGTCCTCTGAAGAGGATGATGTGCTCCCCACCTTCATAAATCCATCAGGCGCCTGCCTTGTAGATATCTGAGCACTTCGCATCTCGCAGTCAGCATCTCAACACTATGCCACCCAGACTCGCTGATGATTTGGGGGAGTGACTGTAAGAGACTATGGAAAGGATGATCCATCTCAATTGTAATGCCTCGAACCGAGTTACCAAGAGTTGGTGCATTATTTTAATACATTGCATGATGACAAGGAATCAAGTACTAAAGGACCAATCAGATTAGAAGTCTTGAGAAATATATTACATACATGAACGTTACAATACACATTTGAAAATATGAAAAACGACATAAATTATCCTTTTATAATTTCATTAATCCCTAATCTTAACTTTTCTTATCAATCATAATACACTTATTGGAATCCAGTGAAAATAAAACATAATAAAGGGGTGATCTCAGATGCTCAGTAAGGGTAAATAATTATTCAAAAGCTATAAACATGTAAGGAAGAATTTGTAATAAAAACAACAGCATTTTTAAACATAAACATGAACATAATATGGAAAAAATAAATCAAGCATTACAATATAAACATGCACATGGATATTCAACTAGTAGAATAATCACATGTAATAACTAATTTCATAATGAGGGGATTCCTAATGCCGGACATCATTACCATATAGTCAAGGCCTCATGCCATGACTACAAATAAAATTTTTGTCAAGGCCTAGTGAAAATACACTAGTTTGTCTCATGAGACCTGCCGATGCATCAAAGAGCTATATCAGGCTCCACCCGTCACTTACTAAGTTCACTGCATTCCTCATATGAAAAACTTGATACATAACATAAACATTTTTATTAAAACTAGCATATCAAATGTCAATACATTAACCATAAACCATGAGTGGTCTAAAATTTGTACGTCCACAGTAAAAAATTTCATAACTCATTAAATAAAACATGGAAGATTGTATTATCAAAAATCAACCTCAATGAAAAATAATATCTAGTAATGAATGGTGACATAGTTGAAAATTATTAGTAAAACATTTTCAGAGAAATATATATTTGGTAAAATCATTTAAAAGTCACACATTTATAATGGATGTAATTTAAATGATATTTTTGAATAAAAGTGTCTCATACCACTTTGATACTTTTGAAAATAATTATCATTTAAAAACATTAATTTTGATATAAATAAATCCTTAAAATCATTTTAAAAAAATGGGCATTAATTAAAAATGTTTAAAAAGATAATTCTATAAAACTTTTAAAATTATGATCTTGATAAAGAGAAATTTTAAAAAATCCTTGAAATATTCATTTTGAAATAATTTTTATGAAAATTGATATGGATTATAAAAATATCACAGTAAATACTTTCACATAAACAATCTCGGATAATAATGTGATTGGGAAATTAACCCTTACCTTGAACATTACATTAGTCGAGGGTATATTTACTCTCTTGTAAGAAGATATTATTATGTTATTAAATTATACATGAACAATATTTATATTTATTATATCATACATGTTTCATTTATGACTTTATAATACCCATTTAATAATAATTACAATGATAAATTAAGATTTCGGGTAATAATCTATTTCTTTATCATACGTGTTTTAACATGTTACTCTTGATTGTATCACATAGATCATGATTTAAATACATAAAAAATATAAAACATGATTTATATATCATATATATTAGGAATATAAATATGTATTATAGACATATATATGAAATGGAAAACATCGTTTATGGATATGGTAGTACGTATGTACGCATAAACGCTGTATCCATTTTCATATCGTATTGAATGGAACTAGGTGAACAAGATATATGTAATTACACACAAAAAACACACACACACATATATATCTTAAGTAGCATTATTATTTCATAAATTACATACTTATTAGTAATATATATTTTTATAATTGTTGATGTATGTTGAACGTGGAAATGAATCTCATCGCGTCGTGGAGACGGTAATCTGTACGTACGCACGCGTGACAATATAATTCCCCTAAAGATGTGGAATTATATGTTATATTAATTTTATAGAGGAATTATCATGTTATTTTCGTTATTTATATACATATTACTCATCATTATATCCATCTAGATAACATAATATTGAATAACAAATTACACCACGGTGTGGAGATTTTAAGCTGTACGTACGCACGCATGGTGACATTATCATTCATAATATGGATATAATAATGAATATAGTTGTTTCATATTTATAATAAAATCATATTATATATTATATAATGTGGTTATTATTATAAAATCTAATCAACAAAAAAAACGTAAGTGGACGAAAAAGAGAACTTGAAAGGGGGTGGTGAAATCATTACCTCTTCTTCGGGTTCTTCCTTTTGATTTCATTGAAAGAGATCCATAGGTTGGATTTCTGACTAAAGTAAAGCCTAAAAAATTAATATAGGATAGTTGTTGATGATATTTGGGTAGGGTTTGGCTGAGAAAAATGGCTTTGGAGGTGTGAATTTTAGAGAAGGGGAAGTGCCCTTTCAGAAGAGGGGTGAGGGGGACCTTTGAAAAAACATAAAATATTATTTTATAATAAATATATAATCTATTTATAATGGCTCCGATGTGACTTATTTATTGGCTAGGGTGGGTATGGGTCGAAATCCTCTCAACCCATAGCTTTTTTACAAGTTTAGGTTACCATTCTAATTTTATCATCGAGAAATGAATCTAAGATAAATAATTTAACTTTTACCTTGTCTTCTTGTAATGTTACACTATATGGTTAATAAACCAACTTTATTCTGCCATTAGAACACCAAATGGTTCATTACATTCATATATAATATTATATAAGTCTTTTGGCTGAACCATATATTTTTAAGACCATTATATCAATTAATAATATAATATTTTTTTTAAAAAACTATTTAATGTCTATTTTGACACTATTTGTTATTTGTTATTTGTTAAACTAATAACAACATGAATACTTCCAATAAAATAAATTTAATCAATCCTAACATGTCAATGTCACCTAAAAATTTCTTTGATGTCATAAAAACATTGAAATTATATTTATTTTAATATTTATAAAACACATTATTTTGATTGTTTCATTAATAAGGAAATTATTGCATCATTATTGTGTCATTAATAAATTTTATTATGTAATATCTAAAAAATTATAAAAAAATACCATTATTTAGGAAATAATTTTATCTTTCTAATTAATATATATTGTTTAATTTATCTTATGTATATACCTATATTGAAAATGGTTTAGTTAGTGAACTTTGATTTTAACTCTTTTAACTCTTCTTTAGATAAAATAATAATAAATTTCTTAATCTAATCCAAGTTGACCTAAAGGGTCATATTTTAATGATAAGGTTGTTTTTGGTCAAATTACACGTATCCAATAGAATTAGAACATGTGTTAGGGAAATAGTAAAATCATTTTTGCCCTTAATTACCCTATTTCCTTTTAACCGTGGTAAATAAAAGGAAAATGTTTCTATTCACCAAAAAATATTTTTATCTTATTGAACCACTTTTTAAAAAATTGTATCAATCTTGTGTCTTGGTCTTTTGAAATTTCACTCACATAAGGAGAGAAATTAAATTTTATTTGAATTCGCAAATTCTCCTAGGAGGTGGGTAAATGATTGTGAAAAGTTCTATAGAATTTTTAAAATATCTAAAATTATTATAAAATTACTCAAATAAATTTCATTTAACTAATATAGGTTTTATGTTTATATTTTTACCAAAATTAAATTTAAATAAAAATTCAGTTTTAAACCATAACTCTGTGTTTTTTCACTATTCATAAAAAATTGAACGTTTTCAGAAAAATTCCAAAAATTCATACAAGGATAATTTCAATATTCCGAATAAAAAAATAAGGTCTATTTTATCAAATTAAAAACATATAAGTTTCATTTATCAATTTAAAATTAATTCTTTTTGTTAAAACAAATAGTTTGTTTATAAGAAACAATAACTATCAAAAGGATTGCACTTGTTTATGTATAATTTCACTGTGAAATGAATTCAAATGACCAAAATTGGATTAGAAGGTAAAATTATAATCTAATTATACTTCCAAAACATTAAAATTTATAATTCAACACTATATTTTATTTTAATAAAAAAAGTGGTTTTCAGTTAAAATGTAGTATTTTTCAGTATTCACCCAAATATGAATGTTATCAAAAAAACACTAAAAATATATTGAAACTAAATTATTATGTCCCGATTATAAAGAAGATGTTTATTTTTTCAAAATAAATATATAAAATTTTCAAATATTGGTTTTAAAAAGGGTTTGCCATTAAAAGGCTGTTAAATTTCATTTTTTGAAAAATAATTCTTTTAACTTAAAAAATGAAATTGTTCTAACATTGTGTGTAAAAAACTCATAATATGGATTAAAATTTTATAAGGATTATTAAATGTTAAAATTCAGTTAATACTATTCATAACCTCTTTTGAATAGCTAGTTTGGTAAGTCGTGATGCACATGAACTAAGTATTGCGTGTAGTGCATGTTATTGCATTACATTGAAAAAATATCATACTATGAAATCTTAGGGAATTACATCTCTTCAGAACAGATATCTATAAGGCAGAAAGTTGCTTTGTCGCCTCTCCTAGAAGCTGAATACCAGACCTTGTACTAAGGGCCTATGCAACAATGTTCCCCTTCCCATGTGTATCATCTCGAAGTCATAGTTCTGGAGGAACTCAATCCATCGCCACTATCTCAGGTTCAGGTACTTATGAGAGAATATATACATAAGAATCTTCTGATTGGTGTACACGGTAAAATCTTATCCCATCAGATAGTGTCGAAAAATCTTCATGGAAAGGACCACAGCTTCTATTTCCAGGTCATGGGTAGTGTAGTTCTGTTCATGTTGCCTCAACAGTCGAGAACCAGATGCGATAAATGCTCGATCCTATATCCGGACACACCTGAGTCTTTTCCTTGATATGTCGCATAGAACTATGTACCCTACTCCTTCCTCTGGAATCCTCAATATAGGGGTACTAGTTAGACTCGACCTCAGCTCATTAAAGCTCTGCAGTCATCTCTACGACCACACGAAGGGTTTCCTTTAATTCGTCAAGGATGATAGTGGTGTTGTAACTATAGAGTAGCATGGTACGAATATTCATTAGTATCCATCCAACCCCAAGAAATATTGTACCTCCATCACACTCCTAGGTGGATCCCAAGAATGTAGTGCCTCATTCTTCGCTGGATCCACTACAAATCTAGCCTCTTAGACGATGTGACCCAAAAAGTGAACCTCTCGGATCCAAAACCGGCACTTCAAGAGCTTAGCATAATGCTGGTGATCTTAGACTGTGTCATGTACTACCTACAAATGGTAGGCATGCTCCTCCTCAGTAGTCCAGTAGATCAGAATGTTGTCGATGAAGGCTAAGACAAAGTGATCGAGGTATGGCTTTAATATCTTGTTCATGAGTCACGTGTACACTGCTGGAGCATTGGTTACACTGAAATGCATAACCACGAGCTCTTAGTGGTCGTACCGATATCTGATGGACATCTTCTGCAAATCCTCATCTCAAACTCTAAGCTGGTGATAGCCTTATCTGAGGTCTATCATCAAGAACCATCGTGCTCCATTTAGCTGATCAAAAAGGTCTTTAATCATAGAGAGTGGGTAATTTTTCTTCATGGTATCCTAGTTCTGGCGAGGATTGTAAACCCAAAGCCTCAAGCTCCCATCCACCTTCTTGGTGAACAGAATCGGGGCATCCCAGGGAGAAACACTATGCAGGATGAATCCATTCCCCTGAAAGTCATCCAGTTGGACCCACAGCTTACAAAGCTCACCGGGAACCATCAGATATGATGGAGTAGATATCAGTGACATCCCGAGGTACATGTCAATGCAGATGTCCACCTCTCTATGAGGAGGTAGTCTTAGATAATCGTCAGGGAAAACATCCTTGTACAGTTCCACCGCTACAAGATAGCTCAGACTCTCCACATCTATTGCTTCGAGGGTATGTTAGGCCAACTGATGAGTGATCGTCCACACACACAACTGATTAATTATGTCCTATGTAGAATATGAACCATTCTCGCCGGTGAAGGTAAACCTAGTCCCATCCATGTAGACACACCGCACTTTGCTCCTAATACAGTCGATCTGATCATGGAGTGTAGACAACCAGTCCAAACCCATGATGACATCATAAGGGCTCGATGCCACTACTAAAAGATCCCAACCGATGCTCTCGCCTCCTAGAGTAATCTCACACTGCCAGCACCAGTGTGTAATTGTCGAGTATACTCCCGTAGGAGTTTAGACGTAAGGATAGAGCCAACGACTCCATCGGAATCTCCTAGCTCCAAAAAAGTGTAGTGGCAATAAAAGAGTGACTGGGTCATGTGTCAATAAGTACTACACCTAAGCTGGAGTAGACATAGATCGTTCATCGTTTCATCTCCAGATCACCAAGGTCATATGCTTCAATATCCCGTATCTGAGCTCTTGCATGTCCACCTACTCCCTATGATCAGGGAGGACATACTGGTGGTGGTTGCGGTAACTATTCGAAATGTCATCCGCCTCCAGCTGCACGATCATCTCCTCTTCTGCATCTACCTTCTTGATACACACTTCCTCGATTAAATCTATATCCCAAACTAGGATGTCCGTCAACCGTCTTAGGATCATCCATATGGTGGGTCAGAAAGTCAAGATGCATGTCACCCTGCCCGCCGCATGAGTAACACTGCCCGCTCATGGAAAGTCTGTCTGCACTATGGGTTCCTCACACAACCGATCCTGAGTCATGCAGTCATCCACCTACAAGTCTGGTCTTCTTGGACCTCTGTGATATTTGTATACTTCCAGATGTAGAAGACTCTACTACATGTCGACTAGTGGTGGATCTCGCTGCTGGAGATAGCTCATCAGGGAAACTCACCACAATGAGGGCTCTCCCAAACACCCATGACTACGTCAAGATGCCATGTGAGATAACTGAAGCTATGATATTTTTCCCAAGTCCCTACTTGAAGGTCTAGGAACTAAATAATGGGAACTTCACCATATCGGTGGAGTAGTGCGTGAGGTATGTGAACCTCGCTGAGTACTGATCTTCCGTCATGCTACCATAATGTAGATGCAGTATCTCCAGTATCTACACTGCACAAATTGTGACTAGGAAAAAATGTACCCCAAAAAAGATCTCGAAGTCTGTCCATAGTAGTGTTGCCTCGTCATGAACCTAGAGCATCAGGCCCCTACATCTACCAACTACTGCATGAAGGAGACTCAAAGCAAGGATCACCATAAGGTATGTTGGTGTCCCTACCAATCTAAAGACTCTCACCATAGCCTCCATCCAATCCTCAGCCGCTTGTGGGTCCATCACTCCCCTGAACATGGGTGGCCTATGAAACTGGAAACCGTGAAATGTGCTCAAGCGGTGTGCATCATCCAATGATGGGGCTGGTGGTGTCGGTGGACCAACAGGTAGTGGTACCACTGGTGCCTCTTCTAGAAAAGGGCCCTACACCGACACCTCACCGCTCGATGGGATTTCAATGCGAACAACTATTGGGACTCTCACTGGTCGTCCATGGGGAGGCATCATGAAAGAATCAGATGAAACATGGTCATAATAATATACCTGGTGAGCTGACATAGTTGACTTGAATTTATGAAAACCCTTGAAAATAGACATTAAATCAATTTTTTCATGCATTGAGTTTGAAATCATTATTCAGGGTCCTGGTGTATGGATACGTAAGCCATCGCAGCAATACTGGCCTTTCGAAATGAAAAACCATAATCAGTACCCTTAACACTATTGCTTCATAGAAAAGATCAGAGTTCTAAGGTCTACAGTAGAACCGACATCCTCTGATACCAATTTGTCACGACCAGTCCCCCAAGGCTCGTGTCGTGACTACCCCAAGACCACCATCCATAGGCCAAGGGATGCGAACTAGCACCAAAGGCTTGAATCCCAAAAACAGGGAAGGCATTTCCTTTATAAACAGAAATCAGACACGGTAGAGTACGAGCAGGAAGTAAAAACTAAGTAAATCAATATAAAAAATAAGTTCTAGAAAGTAAAAGGGCCCAGAAATACAAGCCCAATAGGAATGTATAGGTACAAATAAAATGAATGTACAACTGAAGAAAAGTAAAGCATGTTCTAGGTAGTCCTCTATGTTTCCTACATGAAGGGTACGTACATATGGTCTCCATTGCACTCCACGTCCATCAGTCTCCTTCATGTATAGACTCATCATAATATCCACCTCTGGGTACTATCCAGTTTTGCCAGTATGGTCCTCAGTCAGTGATGTTAATCATCTATACCGAACAGAATTTGGTGCGGGCATAGCCCATGTAGGGATGAGTATAACGATACATAGTAGGTACCCCAAGACCCTTAAGGTCTCACAAAATCTATCATGGAAAAAACCAAAAGTATGAAATCAACAGATAACCTCAGTTATGTATATTCCCATAGATATACCTAAGATACCAATTAATCCCTCTCAATCATGAGGAAAAAATGTTACTAAATTAGCTCAACCAGGATTTTATTATAGGGGTTGTATCATGTAACATCCCCAGTCACATTATCAAAACCTTGGCTAATGAAGTACTCCTCCTATATCGATTATAGTGGGCATGCCGTGTCATACAGAGTCGCTTCCCACTATCCTTGGACTGCTGAGGTACTTCTCCTATCAAGTACCATGGGTCTACCACGTCACACAGAGGCCCTTCCCACCATGGGTATGTCGCATCACATAGAGGCTCTCCCCCACGTAGCCTGTTGAGGTACTCTATGTGTCGAGTACTGTGGGTATTCCATGTCACAAAGAGGTGCTCCCCACCATTGGTCTTGTATGAAACCAAGGCGCTCCCCAATAGGGTAGTTGAATCACTCCGAGTTGAATCATTCAGGGGGAATCAGGTCTCAGCTAGCTACTAGGTCTCCGCGCTATGCTCACTCGTCTCTAGGAGGATCTGCACCATGATCAACAGGTTGATACTCCAACTATCACGAATTCCAATGTACATGTATCCCAATGGTCCTCAATTTCATATAGGTCTCAATGCAACTGACGGAACATCAAACGGACGACCGGTCTGTGATTTATTAGCTTTTTAGTCATGGGGGCCTGATTATATTCATGTATGATCCTACCTGAACGTATCTCAACATTACCTTGAACACTAATGGGATATACTCAAGGGACCATTATGCTACAAGATTACTAGCATCACTGACGGTTCTTCAAATGGATGTCTGGTGCCTATGATATGGCCAAATGATGTAAAGGGTTAATAATGTGTTAGGACCCGGTCCGACCCTGTCTAGGTCGACCCGCTCATACCCATTGGGTCTTACCCAACCCATTGGGAAGGTCAGCCTGCTAGGTCCGGCCCTTTCCACTGGGCCCGGCCCAGCAGACTACGGTGGTGGTTCGGCCTGGAGGATGCTGCGTAGGTGGCTCGGCCCAGAGGCAGGGGCCTGTTCGGCCAGTATTGTGAGGGACGCGACTCAGCGGCTTAACCTAGGTGCATGTTTTGTGTGAAAGTTGAAAAAAAAATTGGGCCAAGAGGCACATTTCTTTGTTTTTTGTTTCCTACAAATTCTGTGGTTGTGTTAGCCAGGGATGGATGACCATGGAGGTATATTTTGTTATCTGTGGGATGGTAAGCCTGGTGGTTATGATTGTAGCAGTTGACTCCTAGAGAAGAAATATGCATCGGTAGATGGGTGTGGGTATCGGGGAGGACACCATAGACGATGAAAGAAGATGGAAGTGGATATTTAATGCTTATTGAAACATTTTGTTTGTTTAACATCATTACATTACCCATTCTTTAATGAAATTTTTCATTCTTTCTCCCCATACAATATATATAATGACACAAGTGGTCTTCCACATGATTTCTATCATTTTATTATCTAGGATGGGTGGGTCTACACTCTTTATATAGGTGGAAAAGGATCGATAGGTAGATCCCATACTCACTGTATTGACCCATGTGTTTGGTATCATATACTAGTTTTCATGAATTCATGGGGATACGGGATAGTAATAATTCCCTTAATAAATTATTTAATTAATTATTTTAAACCGTGGGGTTGTATATCGCTAGGATGAAATGTACTTCTTACAATTTGATTGAACTATGGACATGGTTGTTTATTCCTAAAGGACATGGAACATTGTTGTCATTATAATGTAATGTAATGTGAAATTATGATAATTGTGAATTAATTGTTCAAAAATTAATCAATTAAATTTTAAAATTATTAAGAGGGACATTATAATTTAATTTATCAATTTAAATGGTTGTGTGCTTATATGATATCTAGTCTTAATAGTGGCATCTGGGAGTCCAACAGAAATTATCTATAGTTGAGTCTAATAAAAAAAATTACATTAGAGTAGTATTTAACTTTATTATATTTTATAATTTTTTTGTTTTAAAATTATACTATATAATTTTTGATATAAAGAATGACTCCCTGTCAATTATAATCCTTGTGGGGTGTTTTCCAAAACAATATTGCAGGAAGATAGATTTTCGGCTAACCCTATTTTCCACGATCTCTTCTCTTAATAGTTACTTTTGAAGGTATTCACAATGGTTATTTTCCCCATATATGTGTGTAGAGTTATGTAATGGATTATAGTTATGCACAAACATAAATTATGGATATAGTTTCCAATTAAACTGCTATAAGTGTAACTTTTATAGGTTATGATATCTTTACTATCCTTGCACGGTATATAGGATGTAATGGCTTGAGATATAAATCTAAGCTTATGATAATTGTTATGAAAGTTGTGGTGGATCTCGGATAATACCTAGTTTCATTACTTTCAAGGGAGTAAGGATTGTGTTGAATGATGTTCATGTTGTGGTGTTATGCCCTGGTGTTTAATAAAAAGGGTTTATGAAGAGATATTCTTTGGATGTGAAACATTGGGGAAAAGAGAGAAACCATTGGGGAAGTGGTAGGGGTACCCTAGATATTATTTATTATTATATATACCCTTGTATACAATACTTGGTGAGAGTGGACATTGTGTTTTTCAGAACATTGTATACATGTTTAGGTTACTAGTTATTTTCACTTGTATTTCATTGTTCTTTATCATGATTTCATAAAATTTTCACAAGCGGATTTGGGGATGATACTATTGAGTATACCATTATACTCATCCTAAGTATATATAAACTATTTTTCAGGTCACATGAAATAGGTTGGGGATCATCCTGGTTATTACTAACTTGGTGTTATAGGATTTTTTTGGGTTCCATTGCTTCTATTCTTTTTTTGGAACTTTATGTTTTCCCTTTCAGTAGTAGTAGTTATTGCATGAAATTACATATGTGTATATGGGATTTAATTTATATTGTAGTGTTATATGGAGTTGGTTGGTGTATATCTTATATCTCTCTTTTTTATATGTATCTTATAGGGTAATGCCTACCATTTGTGTGTTTACTATACCGTCGATGGTAGTTGCCAACATGGGGCTTATTGCAGTTAGGACTCGGGGGGTCGCTAACTCCATTCTCACATTGGTTTCCCCTGAGGGAAACCCATAGTGGGCAGGGGGTCGTGAAAAAAAATATAACATCTCTAAAAATATATTTTATATAGAATCCAATGAAAATTAATTGAATATTATAAATTTCATAAATGGATCTAATTATATAGAACATAGTTAGCACTGTATAATCTAAAAATACCTTTTAACATTTTTATAAATGAAGTTTTAAATGACCCCTTCTTGGAGAATATTGGAATGATTACATTCATAAAATATAAATAGTTAGGGATATCTTAAAATTCCCATTATTATTATTTCATTAAATGATATTTACATTAATAAAATATATTTCAAAAAATTATGGACATGCGATATAAATATTCTAGATATAGTGATTAGAAAATTTTAACTCTTCTTCTAAACAATATAGTTTGATGTCTAACATAATTTTAATCATTAGTTATCATCAATAAATATATATTCTTGTCAAATACATTAATGAGAATGTATATAAAAATTAAATGTATTTTTGTTATTATTACCAAATATGTATCAATGGAGTGGAAATTGAGAAGAAAACTGTTACACCGCGTCTAACTCACCATATATGTCCACTACCCTATTAAATAAAAAATATACATTAAGTTATATTAAATTAAGACAATTATACTTTTTCTTAATTCCATTTAAATTATTTATTAAAATTTAATGATTAATTAGGTAACTAATTACATTCACATGGGATGTTTTGATGATACTTAGTTCATCTGTGGAAAATGTCATTGGTTGGTCTACTATGATAAAATTAGTCATATTTTCCATGATATATAAAATAATAATCTGGATAAAATTATAAATTTTATACAGAATTTATGATCATGGAAACAATAATTAAATATATATATGAAAATTGTAATTTTTCAAAATCATGGACTATATTGGTTATACGCACACATGAGTAACATTTCCATTTTT
Source organism: Viscum album (assembly GCA_963277665.1). Classification (NCBI taxonomy): domain Eukaryota; kingdom Viridiplantae; phylum Streptophyta; class Magnoliopsida; order Santalales; family Viscaceae; genus Viscum; species Viscum album. The sequence continues at coordinate 474,534,280 of OY728132.1, forward strand.
CAATAATCATGATGGAAAAAAGTTAAGTGTTACATATAAATTTTGGAATTATAATTATTTCATTTATATAATATTATTTCATAATATATATTTAAAAATAATATTTTTCTAATGTCTTTACGAAATTTCGAACACATCTGTTCATGGAGGTGATAATCAATACCTACACATGAAATACATTATCATATTTAAATAAATATAAAGGAATGAAATGTGATGATATATTTTATTTTTATAATGATTAATATTTCATAAATATCATATATATAAATATATATATATAATCAATCACTATATCAATTCGTGAGTGGTGGTGATGGAAAATAAATTACATTATTTCATGAGGTGGTAGTATGGAATACATATAATCACCATTTTAGTGTACCATTTAATGGATGATTAGATATATATAGTTTATTCACATATCATAATAACAGATCATTATATGTAATATATCAGTGGAATTTTTTAAAAAAAATTAGAATTTTATAATGTTGTAATCCATAAAAATAAAATGATGTCGAATGGTTAAAAACAATATTTATTCCTCAGATAGACTTTTTAGTATTGGACAAAACGTATCTTTAAAATTGATTTATAATAAAAAATTATTCTAAGATATACAATGGGTTTTAGGTATCATATTTGGGTTAGTATGGGACAAACCAAATAAAATTTTATGTGGGTACAAAGGAGTAGATGATTTTCCATTTAAAAAGATAATTGAGGAGCACTATATGATTTTATTAAAATATTAAAATAATATAAATTAGTTTTCATATTAAAATAGATATTAATTGATTTAATTTGATGATAATATGTATTTGATTTTATATAATTTCATATAATTGATTTTTGGATAATTATATGTTACTTTTTCACACTTATCTCTTTGTTTTAACCAATTTTAACCCTTCTTGAATATTACAACGATATTAATGTTTTTATTCATTTTGGGAACAGAAAAGTAACAATAAATGGTATAACAACCCATAAATGGAGAATTGTTGATATTGTAAACCATTTTACATTTAATTTTCATATATTAAAATTTTTATGATTTCTAAATCAGTTAATAAAATATAATTTATGATTAAATATATTCAAAGTCGATTTTTGTACAATTTAAATCTTTTGACATAAATAACCAAATGAAAAAGATAGATTCTAAATATATACCTCTAAAACAACCATATAAATTATATATTATTTTTTCAAATATTGAATACAATAATATATACATATTATATTATTTTTAATTTTAATAAACTCAATTATTTTATTTTCCTTTTAATTAAATAATTACGACTTTTGTGTAACGTAAAAATTTATGTTAATTATTTCACAACCTAAAATTATAAATAAATTACCATAATCAAGAAAATATATTTATTAATCAAAAAAATATTTATTACAAAACATAACTTCTTTTTATAACTATATGAAAATATAAAATAATTTTAAAAATAAGAGCATGAAAATTTGTTCATTCCATTACATAAACTATTATAAAGGTCATAATCATGATCATATTTATAACGGTCTGGAATTACTTCCAGTGGACTATAATTGATACCTATCAGGGAACTCCATGGGCGGCTACACCCCCTGGGTGGGACACACCACCATCCCCAGTGGCAGCCATTTCCTCATGAAGCCCTTGGGCGGAGAGCCATGCTTCGTCCAACGCTCACATGTGAGAGTTCCCAAGGACCGGATACATTCCTACCTCCTTTTCCTCTGATACCAACTGTAGAGACCCGAATCTAGATGTACATGGACATTACATTACTTTTTCGGAATACTTAGTACATAACAAAAACACACACACAAGGATCGTAATAGTTTAGTGTCTTTGGAAACTCAGAATATAATCTTCTAATCGTGGTGAAATATCTTCAACATCTCCAATAAAGATCTTCCTTTTTTTTACCTAAAACCTTTCTTTATATCCTGGGGAAAAGAAAACATAAAAGGGTGAGCTCAAATGCTTAGTAAGGGTAAAAAAAAGAAATATCAATCACATCATATTCATAAGAACATAACATTTTGGAAATCTTAACCTGCAAAAGAGAGCATAATTTCATAACATGGGATAAATCATTGCAGTGAAATGTAATCACAATAATCATAACTTAAAACATGAAACATTGTGGCATACACACATAATCATAGAGAATCATTTTTTGTTAGTCAAGACTCATTGCCAAGACTATCTTAGTGGACAAAGTCCCTTTCTGAACCGAGTCACCCTCATTTCAGTCTTGTTTCACTGAACCGGTATAACCTACCATTCCAGCCATGTCTATCTCATGAGATATAAAATCTTTACCCAATGAATTTGATGGAGATATAGGTCCCACCCATCTCATAATGATACCATTCTTATGTTTTCCACAAAATCATAAATCATAAATCATACATCATTGCATAACCCTTGTAATAAAAATGGGATTCTTAAACAACATGACATCATAAAACAATTCATATAAGATAACAGAATTCATAAAAATAATTCCATCACAACATAACCAAATCAATATAAAAATATGGATAAAAACATGACCCTTTATTATCTTATATGGAAGATAATTTTGATAAAACACTTGAACTCCATTCTTGAGGAAAATATCCTTTCTACTTCAAAAATATTTTCCTTTCTTAACATGTCTTAAAATTTTAAACTACAAGAAGTTGATTAAAAATAATCTTGAAAACTTTTAAAGGAAGCTTCTTGGAAATAATGTTTTAAAAATCCATTCATGCCGTATAAGTTAAAAAACATTCTTCGTACTTTTGTCAGAAAAGTCAAAATGTACCTCATATGAAAAACGACAAAAGATTCATTTCATATCTTTTACTAAAAACTCACCGAAGGGTAAAATTGGATTTAATCAATTGTACGTGGGTGTAAATAATATTACATATTGAGGAAACATGGATTTGGATGATAAAATACACCCCAGTAAATACCAAAGTATAAACAATCTTGGATAAAATGAGATTGTGATATATTCCCTTACCTTTGGTCCGATTTGCTTCGTATGTGTCCGAACCTCCTGTATAATGATTTAAATAATGTCATTTACTTATTAAAGAATCATATTAATTGTTATTATATCATATATGGTTCACTTATGACTATATATTACCTGTTATTTTGTAAATTCCATGTTAAAGAGCGTTTTGGGTTAAATTGTTTCATTTGTCGTCCGTGTTTTGACTTGTAATTATTCATATGATTACTTAGATCATGATTACATAATTCCAGAATATAAAAAATGATATATATATATATATATATATATTCAGAATATACATATATATAATAAATCAGTAAATGGAAAGAAATACACTGTTCATGGAGACAGTAGGCTGTACGTACGCATGAACGCTGTTTTTGTTTCCTTATTGAGTTGAACGGAATTATGTAGATAAAATTCATATATATACACATAAATCTAGTATCATTATTATGTCATATATTTCATGATTACTTATTATTTATACTTTATAATCATTCATGAATGGTTTAAAGTGGATAATGAATCTCATCACGTCGTGGAGACGGTAGTCTGTACGTACGTACGAGCGATGATATCGTTCTCATGATCGTGGGAATGTATTGGAGTGTATGTATTCTATTTCAGAATCAATATCACTTTAAAATAATAATATATAGTAATTTGTTACGCCATTATACCCATCCAAGTATGGTGGTGGTGGAAAATAGATTTCACCACGGCGTGGAGACGGTATTCCGTACGTACGCACGCTCGGTGATTTCGTTTTCCATAGGATGGATAGATGGTGAGATCGGATTGTTTCATACATATAATAAAATATCAGTATATGAGTGATACTGATGTTATTACTTCATAATGAAACAACCTAATAAGAAGAAGTGGAAAAATAAATAAAGGTGAAAGAATCGGTAACGGAAATTACCTCTTCTTTGAAGCGCCTCTTTGAGACCTCCTCTTTGGGCACTAAAATTGGTCATTGAGGAAGACCATAAACTCTAGGATGTTTCTAGGGAAGTGGAGAAGATATTTTTTCAGGGTTTGGCCGAGAATGAAGGCTCAAAGTTGTGTGAGGAAGAGAGGGAGGAGGTGCCCTTTTATAAGGGAGGAGAGGGGCTCCTTTGGAAAAACTAAAAATATTATTTTATAATAAAGTCATGTTCGGGTTTAAATAGCCTCAAATTGATTTATTTCGAGGATAAGGTGTGGATGGGTCTAAATAATCTCATCCAATAGAATTTAGACAAGTTTAGGTTCCTATTTTAACCTTATCATTTAGATTTAACATTAAGTTAAATAATTTTACTTTTACTGTGTCTTCTTGTGTTCTTACACTATAAGGTTAATAAACATACTATAAGAAGCCAAAAGAACCCCAAATTGTTTATTATTAATATATATAACCTTATCTAAGTCATTTGGACGAACCTTATATTTTTAGAAATAAAATGACAATTAATAATATAATATTTGTTTTAAAAACTATTTTATTTCAATTTTGACAGTATTTAGTAATTTATTTTTGTGAAAATCATAACAGAATGATAAGTTAGAAACAATTTAATTAAATCAATAATAACATGTCATAGTAACCTAGAAAATTTGTGTAATTCATAAAAAGTCTCAAATTATATTTAGTTGGGTATTTATAACATCAATTAGGTCAATCTTTCATTAATAAGATAATTACTGCTTCATCGTTGTGTCATATATAAATTAACTTATATAATGTATAAATATTAAAAATAAAATACCATTATTTAGGAAATCTTTTATCTTTCTAATGAATATTTATAGTCTAATTTATCTTATGTATAACCCCATATTAAAAATGTTTTAGTAAATAAAGATTGATTTTAACTGTTTTATCCTATCTTTAAATAAATTAATAATAAATGTCCTAATCTAATCCAAGTGGGCCGAAATGGTCATATTTTATTCCTAGATTGTTTTTGTTCGAATTACACTTGTCCAATAGAATTAGGACTTGTGTTAGGGAAATAATAATATCATTTCTACCCTTAATTACCCTATTTACTTTTAACCGTGGTAAAAAAGTAAAAAGTTACTATTCACCAAAAAATTATTTTCATCTCATTGAACCACATTTTACTTACTGACATCAACCGTGTCTCTCGGATTTTTGAAAATCCACTCACAGAAGCGGTAAAATTAAGTTTTATGAACAATTCAGTTTTTTTAACCACCACTTAGTGGTTTCACTATTCATCAAAAATTGAAAAATTTCAGAAAAATACCAAAACTTAGGCCTATGATATATTTCATATTATGAACTCAAAAATGATGTCTATTTTACCAAATTCAAAAAATATCAGTTGCAATAACTAATTTATAAATTAATTCCCATCGTCAAAACAAATAGCGTGTTTTTAAGTGATAATAACTATCAAAAGATTGAAACATGTTTATAACTTGTTTAAATGTGAAATTACATCAAATGACCATAAATGTATTAAATTTAAAAATATATTATAAATATACTTTAAAACCACTAAAATTAATAATTTATCACTATTAATTATTTCGATTGAAAAAGTAGTTTTTAATTAAAATTTAGTAATTTCCACTATTCATCAAAATATGAATGTTATCCAAAAATTACCCAAATTTCACCCTAAGCTAATTTCGATATTCCAAATCCAAAAATTAAGTCCATTTTTAAAAATAAAAATTTCAAAATTTCAAAAAGTGGTTATTACTATTCATAACGGCTAGTTTTAATAATATTTTAATAGCATGTCGTTGTTTAGTGAAACTCAGTATTCCGTAGTACACAAGCTATCAAGGAAGGCCGCGATTGCGTGTAATGAAAGGTAAGTCAAGGATGCGTGTTGTGCAAGCTCCATTTGGTGTAGCGTACAACACAAGACATTAATGAAATTAAAAAGAATATTTTTCATAAAATCTCGGGGTGTTACATTCTACCCCCCTTAAAATGAATTTCGCCCTCGAAATTCGTCGGGGTTATAAATGGTTTACTATTCGAAAGATTCTTTAATCGAAACCCACATAGTAGAAAGGAATACCAAAACCAATATTTAAAAACAAAAGTATGAAACGTAACGGCTACCCAAATAAACTAATCATTGGGTTTCCACATAGGTGAAAATATGGATATGGAAGAGAAATCTAACCATCATGTTCTGATGGGGAGTGGTAGAGAACATGGATATGGAAAAGCTAGCAATCACAAACCCATAAATTTGTGTTGATCTAAGGTACCATCTGATTAATCAGATATAAGAGCACTAAGACAACATTTTTGGATTTCAAGATCATTTCCATAAAGTTGATGAAATTGGAATTAGAAGAAATACTTTCGTGATTTTGGTATAGTCTCACCGTTTGTCGTTCTTTGGACAATTTCCACTTCATCTCTTAATGAAATGAAGTTGAATTTTTCATTTGTGATGTGTTAGCAGATCATGTGATAGAATGATGGGTCATTATATATCTTTCAAACAAAAGGTTAGCAAAAGTTATAAGTCCATCTTATGGTTAATCGTATATGGTTCCAAAAATGAACTTATACATCATATATCATACTGCTTAATAAAATAAAACTAGTTTTTACTAAACAGGGACTTCTTGTAGGCCAGTGGTAGGCGATAAAGGCTAGTCGCACTTTGGTTGTGGGTTCGATTCCCACAGCCTTATCCGACACGATGGGCTGTCGCCCGTCCTGCAGGTTGTCCTTTTTCTAATGCTATATTACTATAACATCCCATCAATAATATCGAAAAAAATGTTTTATCCTAACTTATGTCCAACATAATCCATTCTAATCTTTAGGATTATCTAAAATACTTTGGTCCAAGCTCATAGTATAAAGAAAATGATTACTTGAGATGTCGTCAACCAAGCATGTGAATACCATCATTTATCCCCCATATATCTTGTTGGTCACATTCCAATCATGTGAATACCTTAATGATGTATTCTCTTGAAAAATGAATACCCATTAAACCTTAGTGAAAACATGAATGCTGTCAAAAGTTAACTCTTTCCACATACCAAAATCCAAAAATTCTATATACTCAAACAATGATATAACCTTCTCCTTATATCAGTCATGAGCTCATGAATAATATCAAACATTTAATTTTCTCCTTATCCCTACATTATGCGCATATCATCTACATTCCAAAAATATCTGAATAACCTTTCATGGATACTAGTAATATTAATCATACACTTTCAAATCTCAATGATAGACAACAGTTTAACAATCCATAGATGTCTCTTTATTCCATAGTAGCATGAGATTACTTATACAACATTACACATGATAAACATTTAATTATTCCACTACATTCTTAAAGCATTGACCGAGCTTCATCAATTCTTTCATCTCACATATCATTTGTAGTCTCTTCATCATCATCCACATAAATACTACCCATATGACCATACTAATTCTCTTCATGAGACTTTCCCATAGAGAATTGGTTTTTATAATGCCCGTACATTCCTCATTTAAAACATTTAACCTTTGCTAATGTCGTAGAAATATCATTATCGTCATCCCTGGTGTTAACTGAACCTTTTCCTTTACACTTACTAGCTTTGTGTCCTTTTCCACACCCAAAGCATCTTCCAGTTCCTTTGAAACATTCTCCTTGATGATTCTTCCAACATGATTTACATATGGGAAATTGAACTTTCTTTCCTCTATGATCATCAGGAAACTACATCTTTCTCTTATTAGCCGAGTCAGGAAACATACCAAAGTTTAGTTTATTGACCATATTATGAGTTTTCTGATTCGGAATAATAATGATGTTTGGACTTCCAAATCCCATTTCATTTGGTTTCTCATGATGAATATCATTCCATTGTCCATCATATCCTCCATTATCATGAATCATCTTGTTTCCATCCATTTTCTAAAACCCAAAAAGAACCGTGTGAGAGGCAAAAATCATAATAAAGGCATAGTAACCTTAATATCTAACATCTTTGGTTTAATCTAATATCGTTACCATAGTTCTAGGACTATATCCTATACGTATACTTATCCTTAGGGACATCCCTAGACATACCTTAGAAATATATCTAGGGATCTCACTAATGTTTTCGCATCATAGTTTCCAAAGGTTAACTAAACTTTTCCACTGATACCAACTATAACGGTCTGGAATTACTTCCAGTGGACTATAATTGATATCTATCAGGGCACTCCATGGGCGGCTACACCCCCTAGGCGGGACACACCACCATCCCCAGTGGCGGCCATTTCCTCATGAAGCCCTTGGGCGGAGAGCCATGCTTCGTCCAACGCTCACATGTGAGAGTTCCCAAGGGTCGGATACATTCCTACCTTCTTTGCCTCTGATACCAACTATAGAGACCCGAAAATAGACGTACATGGACATTACATTGCTTTTTCTAAATACCTAGTCAATAACAAAAACACACACACAAGGATCGTAATAGTTTACTGTCTTTGGAAACTCAGAATATAATCTTCTAATCGTGGTGAAAGATCTTCAACATCTCCCATAAAGATCATCTTTTTTACCTAAAACCATTAATTATATCCTGGGGAAAAGAAAACATAAAAGGGTGAGCTCAAATTCTTAGTAAGGGTAAACAAAAGAAATATCAATCACATCATATTCTTAAGAACATAACATTTTGGAAATCTTAACCTGCAAAAGAGAGCATAATTTCATAACATGGGATAAATCATGGCAGTGAAATGTAATCACAATAATCATAACTTAAAACATGAAACTTTGTGGCATACACACATAATCATAGAGAATCATTTCTTGTTAGTCAAGACTCATTGCCGAGACTATCTTAGTGGACAAAGTCCTTTTCTGAACCGAGTCACCCTCGTTTCAGTCCTGTTTCACTGAACCGGTATAACCTACCATTCCAGCCATGTCTATCTCATGAGATATAAAATCTTTACCCAATGCATTAGAGGGAGATATAGGTCCCATACATCTCATAATGATACCATTCTTATGTGTGCCACAAAATCATAAATCAAATATCATACATCATTGCATAACCCATGTAATAAAAATGGGATTCTTAAACAACATGACATCATAAAACAATTCATATAAGATAAAGGAATTCATAAAAATAATTCCATCACAACATAACCAAATCAATATAATAATAGGGATAAAAACCGAACCCTTTATTATCTTATATGGAAGATAATTTTGATAAAACACTTGAACTCCATTCTTGAAGAAAATATCCTTTCTACTTTAAAAACATTTACTTTTCTTAACATGTCTTACAATTTTAAACTAAAAGAAGTTGATTAAAAATAAACTTTTAAAATTGTAAAGGAAGATTTTTGGAAATAATGTTTTAAAAATCCATTCATGCCGTATAAGTTAAAAAAACATTCTTCGTACTTATGTCGGAAAAGTCAAAAAGTACCTCGTACGAAAAACGACAAAAGATTCCTTTCATATCTTTTACTAAAAACTCACTGAAGGGTAAAATTGGATTTAAACAATTGTACGTGGATGGAAATAATATTACATATTGAGGAAACATGGATGTGGATGATAAAATACACCCCAGTAAATACCAAAGTATAAACAATCTTGGATAAAATGAGATTGTGATATATTCCCTTACCTTAGGTCCGATTTGCTTCGTAAGTGTCTTAACCTCCTGTATAATGATTTAAATAATTTCATTTACTTATTACAGAATCATATTCATTGTAATTATATCATATATGGTTCACATATGACTTTATATTACCTGTTCTTTTGTAAATTCTATGTTAAAGAGTGTTTTGGGTAAAATTGTTTCATTTGTCGTCTGTGTTTTGACTTGTAATTATTCATATGATTACTTAGATCATGATTAATTAATTACAGAATATAAAACATGATTTATATATATATATATTCAGAATATACATATATATAATAAATCAGTAAATGGAAAGAAATACACCGTTCATGGAGACGGTAGGCCATACGTACGCATGAACGCTGTTTTTGTTTCCTTATTGAGTTAAACGGAATTAAGTAGATGAAATTCATATATATATACATAAATCCAGTATATTTATTATGTCATATATTTCATTATTACTTATTATTTATACTTTATAATCATTCATAAATGGTTTAAAGTGGAGAATGAATCTCATCGCGTCGTGGAGACAGTAGTCCGTACGTACGCACGAGCGATGATATCGTTCTCATGATCGTGGGACTGTATTGGAGTGTATGTATACTATTTCAGAATAAATATCACTTTAAAATAATAATATATAGTTATTATTTACACCATTATACCCATCCATGTATGGTGGTGGTGGAAAATATATTTCACCACGGTGTTGAGACGGTATTCCGTACGTACGCACGCGCGGTGATTTCGTTTTCCATAGTATGGATAGATGGTGCGATAGGATTGTTTCATAATTATAATAACATATCAGTATATGAGTGATACTGATGTTATTACTTCATAATGAAACAACCTAAGAAGAATAAGTGGAAGAATAAATAAAGGTGAAAGAATCGGTAACAGAAATTACCTCTTCTTTGAAGCTCCTCTTTGTGACCTTCTCTTTGGGCACTAAAATTGGTCTTTGAGGAAGACCAGAACCTTTAGGATGTTTCTAAGGAAGTGGAGAAGACAATTTGGCAGGGGTTGGCCGATTTTGAAGGCTCAAAGTTGTGTGAGGAAGAGAGGGAGGAGGTGCCCTTTTATAAGGGAGAAGAGGGGCTCCTTTGGAAAAACTAAAAATATTATTTTATTATAAAGTCATGTTCAGTTTTAAATAGCTCCAAATTGATTTATTTCGAGGCTGAGGTGTGGATGGGTCGAAACCCTCTCATCCAATAGAATTTAGACATGTTTACGTTCCTATTTTAACCTTATCATTTAGATTTAACATTAAGTTAAATAATTTTACTTTTACCGTGTCTTCTTGTGTTCTTACACAATAAGGTTAACAAACTTACTATAAGAAGCCAAACGAACCCCAAATTGTTTATTATTAATATATATAACCTTATCTCAGTCATTTCGCCGAACCTTAGATTTTTAGGAATAAAATAACAATTAATAATATATAATTTTTTTTAAAAACTATTTTATGTCAATTTTGACACTATTTATTAATTGATTTTTTTGAAAATAATAACAGAATGATAAGTTCTAAATTTTTTAATTTAATCAATACTAACATGTCGTATTAACCTAGAAAATTAGTGGAATTCATAAAAGTCTCAAATTATATTTATTTGGGTATTTATAACATCAATTATGTCAATATTTCATTAATAAGATAATTACTGCATCATCGTTGGGTCATAAATAAATTAAATTATTTAATGTCTAAAAATTACAAATAAAATACCATTATGTAGGAAATATTTTATCTTTCAAATGAATATTTATATCCTAATTTATATTATGTATAACCACATATTAAAAATGTTTTAGAAAATAAACTTTCATTTTAACTCTTTTAACCCTTCTTTAAATAAATTAATAATAAATGTCATAATCTAATCCAAGTTGGCCTAAATGGTCTTATTTTATTCCTAGTTTGTTTTTGGTCGAATTACACTTGTCCAATAGAATTAGGACATGTGTTAGGGTAATAATAATATCATTTCCACACTTAATTACCCTATTTACTTTTAACCGTGGGAAAAAAAAGTTAAAAGTTACTATTCACCAAAAAATTATTTTCATTTCGTTGAACAACATTTTACTTACAGACATCAACTGTGCCTCTCAGATTTTAGAAATTCCACTCACAAAAACGGTAAAATTATGTTTCATAAACAATTCAGTTTTTTTTAACTACCACTTAGTGGTTTCTCTATTCATCAAAAATTGAAAGTTTTCAGAAAAATACCAAAAATTAGGCCTATGCTATATTTGATATTATGAACTCATAAATGATATCTATTTTACCAAATTCAAAACATATAAGTTGCATTAAATAATTTAAAAATTAATTCCCGTTGTCAAAACAAATAGCCTGTTTTTAAGAGATAATAACTATCAAAAGATTGAAACTTGTTTATAACTTGTTTAATTGTGAAATTACATCCAATGACCATCATTGTATTAAATTGTAAAAATATATTCTATATATACTTTAAAACCACTAAAATTAATAATTTATCACTATTAATTATTTTGATTGAAAGAGTTGTTTTTATTTAAAATTTAGTAATTTCCACTATTCATCAAAATATGAATGTTATCCAAAAATTACCAAAATTCCACCCGAAGCTAATTTCAATATTCGAAATCCAAAAATGAAGTCCATTTTGAAAAATTAAATTTTCAAAATTTCAAAAAGTGGTTATTACTATTCATAACAGCTAGTTTTAATAATATTTTAATAGCATATCGTTGTTTAGTGAAACTCGGTATTGCGTACTACACAGGCTATCAAGGAAGGCCGCGATTGCGTGTAATGAAAGGTAAGCCAAGGATGCGTGTTGTGCAAGCTCCTTTTAGTGTAGCGTACAACACAAGACATTAATGAAATTAAAAAGAATATTTTTCATAAAATCTCGGGGTGTTACAATATTATTACTATATAAGAAATTCAAATTTTGATATGATAAAAGGTTGATATAAGTCCATAAAAAATAAATTAGTCATATATTTATGTTTTTATAACCATTATCCGTTTAGTTAAACCCTCTAAAAACCTGTTTTACCCTTAACCGTAGTAAAAAAGGATTTATTGTTTTAAAAATTAATGATTTAAAAATAAATTGATTGTATTACATATTTTAAATTATTTTGATTCTAAATATGGGGTCCATTTTTTAACATTAATTCTCATATCTTAAAAAATATTATTTAGAAATAAACCATTAAATCTTGCTGAATTTTTTTAAAGGATTGTATTTTTTCAAGAATAAAATATTCTATAATAAAATACATATAAAGTAACAAAAATTATATTGATTTCAATTCATAGAGTGGTATATATATATTATATTCACTTAATTTAAATTATTAACTATTAAATATAATATTACATAATTAAATTTGAATTACATTATGCGTTTAGAAGCATAGTTTTCATAAAAAGTATTATTTTATCTATTCATTGAAAAATGAAACAATTTAGAAAAATCTAATTAATTCAAAAGGTGTATTATTTTTATATACTAAATTAAAAAATTATTTTCATTTTACCGTATACAGTTTCCATAAGCGGAAAAACAGTTATATTATTCTCTCATAAAAAGTAGTAAAATACATTTATTATGAAAACATATTTTGATGAAAAAATTTAATTTACTAAAAATATGGGGATGATATATTAATAATATATCAATAATTATATATATCATAAATTATTTAATTTTTTTCATACCTTTTAATTTTACAGATTCATTATAATATACATATTTAAATGATATATGTTACATCTCATTTATGCTCTCACTTTCATGCCATATATGCTATCTTGCACAATGATCATCATTTAAAAATATTTTGGAGTAATATTATACAAAAAAACAATAAATTATTTCCTATAAATTTTAACATATACTAAATAATAACATGTTTTCTATTGGAAAAATTTTATTCTTGAAAACCCACATAATAAAATGTGTTTGTCTAATATCCTTTCAGAAAGAGGGATATGTAAATGTGAATATCATTTTGACAAAAATGAGAAAATAATTATATGTAATAGGATAAAATTAATGGAATTTGGAAACATTTACTTAAAAGAGACAACTATATACCAAGGAGTAATAGATAGCTAAAGATAAAATGGTCCAAAGAATATTAATCACCATTAATCCCTTAATCGTTGATGGGTGAAAAGTTAAATTATAAATAAAAAATGGTAAATGTATTTATATTTTATTTTTGGATCCTTTTTATAATATATAAGTAGTAATTTACTAACCTAAAAATAACACAAAAAATAACATATTTGATATGTCAGGACCCGTCCCCCAGGACCCGTGTTGTGACTAACCCAAGCCCACCTTGCATAGGCTAGGGGCGGGCGAAGAGCACCAAAGGTGTAATTTCCTAAAACTGGGATGGTATTGCCTTTCCATCCTATAAACACACACAAAATCAAGCACACAACTGGATATGAAACACCATGTAAACTATATAACAAAATAGTGTTGAATGTAAAATGGTATGGAATACAATACCTTTAGTAATGTACAAGAAATTGAATATACATGTACAACTGAATAAAAATAAAAACAACTAATGGGTCGTCCTATGAGGTTCCTACCTAAAGGGAAGGTATAGATCACCTCCTCATAACTCCTCTTCCATTCGTCTCCTCCATGTGCCGACGCGTCGTATGGTCCATCTCCTGGTACTGTCCAGACCTAGTACCCTTATCTTAGTCAGTGTTGTTTGTTGTCTTCACCAAACACAATGACGTGCAGGCACAACCCATGCAGGGGTGAGTATAATGATACTCAGTATGGACCCTGAGACCCTCTAGTTCTCACAAAATCATTCAAGGATAACACAAAGTAGGAAATCCATAGATATCCTTACCTAGATATATTCCCATACATATTCCTATGTTTTCAAGTGACCCATCTAAATCCTGAGGAAAACACAGAGGAACCGACTCAGATAATACTAGGATATTTTCTTGGGTAGTAGTAACAAGTAACATTTTGAACACTCGGATACTGGAGAACTCCTCCTCTATTGAGTACAGTGGGCAGGTTGCATCACACAAAGGTTCTTCCTACTAACCTTGAACTGCTAAGGTACTCCTCTTATCGAGTACCGTGGGTATGCCACGTCACACAGAGGTGCTCCCCACCTTGGTTCTGCCACGTCACATAGAGGCGCTCACCCTCATGTCATGCAGAGATACTCCTCCTTTTGAGTACCATGGGTCTGTGACATCACCATGGCACTCCCCACAATGTTTCTGCCTAGACACCAAGGCTCTCCCTACTTTTCCTGTCGATTCACTCTAAGTTGAACAGTCAGTAGTCATCAAGTCTCATCACGTAACTAGGTTCCCGCACAATGCTCGCTTGTCTCCAATAGGATCCTTTACACAAGCTACTATTTGATACTCCAACTAATAGGAAGTTCAATGAAGAAGTATCACAATGGTTTTCCACGTCAATTGAATTTCAACTTAATAGACGACATGTTAATTAGACGGCCGATCTGTGAGTTATTATCCTTTTAGTCCTGGGGTCCCGATTGGACTCGTGCTTGATCCAACGTAACCATTACTGATATCAATCCAAAACTAAATGGAATATACCCCAATGGACCATCTTGATCCATGATTTCTATCAGCGTCGAAAGTTCGTCAAACGGACATTTGGTGCTATAATTATGGCCTAAAGAGCGTAAATGGGGCATAGTGGGCTCGAGTGCTGTCTGATCATACCTGGGCCATTTCAATAAGGGTCAAACCAGACATAACTCTTGAGCCTATCCATGCCTGTAATGTGGCCCATACAAATAGGCCGCAATGGGCCGTGGAAGGTCGCGGGTGGTTGTGAGGGAGTGGGGCTACTCGGAATGATGGATGGCGGCTCAGTGGGCCGCTCGCAGCGCGAGCCCGGGCGGCTCAGAGTGCCAACTGCGGCGAGAGCCAGGAAGGCTCGATAGGCTTCAGGCGACGCGAGATGGGGCGTATCAGAGGTCCATCGGCTGATCGAGCTAGAGCGACTCAGAAGGTCGATGGGCAGCGTGAGCTGGGGCGGGTCGGAGGGCCGCATCGAGGGCGGTTCGGCTGGGGGGGTTCGGTTTAGTCGGGAGGTCGGAGACCCACGATGGAATGGGGATGGTTTGACCGGGAGGCCGAAGTTCCGCGGGGTTGCTCTGTCCGGGCTAGGAGTCGGGGCAGTCTTCCAGTTCAGCCAAGTGATCGGAACACCGCAGGGGCGGTGTGGGTCGCGGAGGCCACAAGTGGCAGTGATATTGCCTTCTTCACCTTCGTCACCTTTGTTGTATTCCTCCACTTCGATGTACACATCAAATAAGTATGAGGGAGGGGTCAGGTGATGTTCATTTGGCCGGCACACTCCACGTTTATATTGGAAGCAAGTGGTGAAATTTCCTATTGAATTTAAAACAATTATCAAAATGGAATAGAGAAAAATATCAACCAACCACCCTATAATATCCCACAAATAATAAATCAAAATTAAAACCATGCCTCGTTTGCTTGATGAAGTTGGTGTGAGGATGAAGGTGAAGTCGTCGATGTTCGTCTCATCTGCCGCACACCTCCAATCTCAGGCTCATATGTCGGTTTTTCATAGTCGGAGATGTTATTTGTCAGCGTTCTTTGTGCAGGAAGCATTCTTCAAGGGGGAATCATTCTTCGTTAGAGAACCCTTCTCCCAAATTATCCCAATCCTCCTTTACCAATACTTTTCCAATCAATTAATATCAAAAAAAATAAAGTATGTTTGTCTATTTAACTTATTGGAAATTAGATGGCTTAATTAATTGGAAACAATTAATGGGTAGTGTTGGCCTAAAAAATTCAAAAAGGAGGATACCACGGGTTGGAACTGTTAATTAAGGAGGGTTGGAACATGTAAATGTAGGAGGATTTCATGAGGCTCTCCCTCATTTATTATGGTATTTGAGAGTTTTAGTCATCAGGTGGTCCCAAACACCATAACCACTCATGGGTGGTATGGTTTGGGTGGTCCCCACCAACATAACCTCCCATGGGAGGTTAAGTTCTGCTGGCCCCCACACCTCATCTTCCACTTGGAGGATTTAACGAACAAAAAAAATAAATCATGTGTTTATTTTATTTTATTATTTCCATGAAAAAACCCAAATATTATCTTTCACTCTCGACCAACTACCGTCAAGGTGAAAGTCTCCTTAAGTGAAAACTGGCGCTGTGAGTTCAATAGTGCCGTTGGATTTCATTTCCAAGCATTGGTTCAGAAGATAGAAAAACGCACACACACATTTATTGAACGTACCCGAAAAAATGATTAAAAATTAATTTCGGGCACTTCGAGTTTCAAGATCATGCACCGTCAATTTTCGCAGACTTGTAAAATTCTCATATATCTAAAAAAATTACATGGAAATATCGGGTCTTTACATTCTCCCCAGCTCAGGCTATACCTCCCCGTAAGACACAACTCAGAATAAGGGAACAAGTGGGGGTATTGAGCATGTATCTACGCCTAACACACTTATCTGCTCTCTTGGATGTTCGCGTGCTTCCATTGAATGTGAATCAATGGTATCGACCATCCACGAAGGGCCCGATCCTGTCGATCCTCAATCTTGACTGTAAATCTATAAAATTCCCCCCATCATTGACATCTAGCTCTCCATGGTCGATTATTTGAGAAGGTTCATGCATGTATCTCCTTAGCTGGGATAAGTGGATGAATTCATTCACCTAGGGAAATTGAGGTGGTAGAGATAAAGAGTATTCAACCTCACCATCTCTGCTATGGACCCGAAAAGGTCCAATAAACTATTGAGATAACATGTCGCCTCATCCAAATCTCTGCAAACCTCATCGAGTTGAGACTCGTAGAAAGACGTGGTCACCATTATCAAACTCTAAAGGTGTCTACCTCCTATCAGCATGTGACTTCTGCCTGCTTTGTGCAGTCTTCATTTTCTCTTGGATAACATTCACCTTCTCTATGGTAGCTCATACCATCTATGGTCCCCCTAGTGCTGACTCCCATGGGTCATTCCAGCCCAAGGGTGATCTACATGGTCGCCTATATAACACCTCAAAAGTTTCTATTCCAATGCTGGAGTGATAGCTGTTGTTTTATGAAAAATACACCAAACTTAAGTGATCCTCCAAACTGTGACCGAAGTCATGGACACAAGCATGTATCTTGTCCTCAAGGGTATGAATTTTCCACTCAGTCTAGCCATCTGTTTGAGGATGGAAGGTAGTGTTCAAATGAATCTATGTACTGAAATCCTCATGCATCCCCTTCCATAGACATGAAGTAAATCATGTTTCATGATTTTAGACAATCATTAAAGTTACACCATGCAGACACACAGTTTCTTGCACATAGAGGCTTCCCATTCTCTCTATATAAACCTGCTTTCAGATTGGTAGGTAGTGGGCTGACTTGGTGAGTCGGTCGATGATCACCCAAATAGAGTCATGTCCCTTGGATAAAGGTGGATTTCCTATCATGACGTCTATGGATATCCCATCCCACTTACACTATGGGACCTCTAAAGGTTGAACCAAGTCTGCTGGTACCTGATTCTTCGCCTTCACTTGCTGAAAAGTTAGGCACTGAGAAACAAAATCACCTATTTCTTTTTGTATTCTAAACCACCCGTTCTTTCTTTGGAGGTCCTGGTACATCAACGCCACTCTTGGATGTACCTCTAGAGAGGATTTCTTGAAATTCATCAATAATTCCTACTTAAGTGACACTATTACCAAGGTACATCCTCTAAAGAGGATGATGTTATCCCACCTTCTGAAAATTTATCATGTGCCTACCCTGTAGATATATGAGAACATCGAGGATCACAGTCAGCAACCCCGCATTGTGCCACCCTAACTCAGTGATGATGTGGGGGAGTGATTGTATGGGACTGAAAAAATTCTGCTCCATCACATTCCATGAAGGATATCTACAAAGCGGCCAGCTGCTCTATCGTGTCACCTAGAAACTGTATATAAGATCTTTTTCTGAGTGAATTTATGACAACATTACCCTTCCCAAAGGTATAGAATATCTCGAATTCATAGTCATGAAGGAACTCAAGCCAACATTGTTGTCTCATGTTCAACTCATTCTGAGAGAACATATACCTGAGACTCTTGTGATCAGAGTACAAGGAAAATGCTTGACCCTCAGATAGTGTCACAACATCTTTTAGATGAGGACCACTGCATCTAGCTCTAGGTCATGGGTAGCATAGTTCTGAACGTGTTGTCTCTTCTGTCAAAAACTATAAAAGATCATTTCTCACTACTACATCAAGACACATCTGTGTCTAGTCCTTGATGCGTCACATTATAATATATATCCTACTCCCTACTCTGGATGCCTCAAGATGGGGCACTAGTCATCCTCTACCTCAGTTCCTAAATACTCCGTTGGAATTTCTCTGACCAAATGAAGGGTTTCCACTTCTTTGTCAGGGCTAATAGTGGGGCTACAACTGTAGAGAAGTTTGACACAAATCTCCTATAGTATCCAGCCAAACAAGGAAACTCCATTCATCCATCACAATCTTGGGTAACTCCCATGCATGTACCGCCTCAATCTTAAATGGATCTACTGAAACTCCAGCCATCGATATTACATGTCCTAGAAAGTTAACCCCTCAGATCCAAAACTAGTTCTTCAAGAGCTTACCATAAAGGTGGTTCTCTTAGAGTGTGTCCCATACTACTTGCAAATAATAGGGATGATCTTCTTCTGTAGCTGAGTAGATCAGAATGTCTTCGGTGAAGACCACTGTAGAGTAATCATGGTACAACTGAATGACCAAGTTCATGAGTCCCCTAAACAGTTAGAGAGAGCTGGTCACCCTGAATTTTATAACAAAGAACTCATAGTACCTATATCGAATCATGAAAGTCATTTTCGGCACATACTCTTCTCATACTCTGAGTTGGTGATAGCCTGATTTGAGGCCTATCATCGAGAACCATTGTCCTCCCTTCAGCTGATCATAAATTTCGTCAATCCTCAGAAGTGGGTACTTGTTCTTAACAGTCACCTGGGTCAGGCAGTAGTAGTTGACACAAAGCCCTAAGCTCCCATCTTCCTTCTTGGTGAATAGTTTTGGGGCTGGTCAAGGGTAAACATTGTGCTAGATGAACCCTTTCCCCTGCAAGTCCTCAAGTTGTACCCGCAGCTTGCGATGCTATGTGGGAGCAATATGATACCCTAGTGTCGATATCAGTGCCATCTAGAGGTAAATTTCAATGTAAATGTCTAGCTCTTTGTGAGAAGGTTGACCTAGGACATCATCTGTGAAACCATCCATGTACTGAATGACCACTATAGGATTACCCAGACTCTCCACTTCAACTATTCCAAGGGTAAGGCTAGCCAAAAAATGAGTAATCGTCTTCACCCTCCTCTGAGTAAGTCAATCCTACACAACATAGGCTCCCTCCTCAGTAGTGAAGGTAAATCTAGTCCCATCTGTGTGGACAAACTGCACTTTCTGCCTACTACAGTCAATATGAAAATGGACTGTACATAACTAGTCCATACCCAAGATGACATCATAAGGCCTCGACGCTGCTACTAGGAGATACCACCCAAAGCTCTCGCATCATATATAACCTCAAAATTCTGGAACCATTGTGTAATCATCGAATCTTCTCTAGTCGGAGTCTTTAGTCGTAAGGATCAATCCAATGGATCCGTCAGAATCTCTGAGCTCTGACGGAGGGAAATGGAAATAAAATAATTAATGGATCATCTGTCTATAAGTACTATAGATAAGGTAAATTATACATAGATCATACTTCATATCATCTCTAGATCACCATGATCATAATCCTTAGCTCCCTAGAGCCGAGATCTCCTTTTTAAACATGCTCCCTATGGTCGAGGTAGACCTCGTTGTGGTGGTGGTGGGTGTAACATCTCGAATTTTCACCCACTCCCAGCGGCATGACCTAATCCTCTACCACATATGCCTACTCCCTACAGGCCTGCTTAGTCGAACTTATGTCTCTTCCTGGGAGGTCTGTCGACTATTTGTTGATCACCCATACGGTGATTCAGACAGTCCTGAGCCATGTGACCCGACTTGCCGCATGCATAACACTGTCCACTCTTGGCATGAGTTGATCAACATCAGGTGCCCCACACAATCCATCACGAGTCATGCGGTCGTCCACTTATAGGTTTGGTTCTCTTGGACCACTGTGATGTCTATATTCTACATGATGCAGAATGCTCTACAACGTGATAACTTGTAGTGGGTCTCACAACTGGTGACTTCTCAGCAAGGAAAATCTCCACCAAGAGGGCTCTCTCTAACACCCCTGCCTATGTCAGGATGCTATGTGAGAGCATCAATGCTCTATTCTTTCTCTTAATCCCCTACTCGAATGTCTGGCCCCTGAAGAATGGATCTCACACCATATCTATTGAGTAGCATGAGAGGTCAGTGAACCTTGCTGAATACTGAGCTACAATCATGATTACCTACTATAGATGAAGAATATCATGTATGCGCAATGCACGAAGAGTAATTAGGACAATATAATCCCGAAATAGGCTCTCGATGTCTGTCCATAGATGTGACACCTCGTCGTGAACCTGAAGCTTCAAGATACACCATCTTCATACTACATCATGTAGAAGGCTTGTGGTAAGGATCACCATGAAACCGTCTAGTGTCCCTGGGAGTCGGAAGACCTTACCAAATCCTCCAGCTAATCCTCAGCTCCCTATGGGTCCGTCTCGCCCATTTACCTAGGTGTAATATGGTTCTGGAACTCATGCAACGCACTCATGTGTTTTTCACTCTGTACTGTTGGGACTGGTGGCACTTGTGTCCCAATGGGTAGTGGGTCGGCTGGTGCCCCTACTGGATGCGTTCCCTGCAATGAGGCCTCATTGCTCGGTGGTATATCTATGCATTCAACTCTGATAAATCTAGTTGGCTCTTTGCCGGGAAGCATCCTAAATACAAACAGGTGTGCAACGGTCAAAAGTTATACCAGGTGAGATGACCTGTTGAGATGACTCAAATAGTTCATAAAGAAGACTCTTGAAAACACACACACAATAAGTGTTTTTGGGCACTGAGTTGGATATTATAATTCAGGATCCTGGTGTATGGATACATCGGCAGCCACACCGAAACTAGACTCCCTGAACTAAAAACCACTATCATTACCCTTATCACTATTGTTTCATAGAAAATAAATATTGGAGTCCTATGTTCTGTGGCAGAACCGAATCCTTTGATACCAATTTTTCAAGACCAATCCCCAGGGGCACATGTCGTGACTACCCCAAGCCCACCCACCATAGGCTATGGGCTTGGGACTAGAACCAAAGGTGTAATTCCTTAAATCTAGGAACACATTTCCTTTATAACTTGTAAACAGACACACAAGAATGAAAACCGCTGGATACAAAACCCCAAGTAAACTGTGTAACAAAAAAGTGTTGAATGTTAAACGGGATGGAATACAATCCGAAATGTAATGTAAAAGAAATTGAATTTACAAGTACTACTGTAGAAAATGGAAAATAGCTACAGGGTCATCCTATGAGGTTTCTTCTTGAAGGGTAGGTATAGATCGCCACCCCGACACTCCTTGTCTTTCCATATCATCTGTGTGACGACACATCGTAATGTCCTCCTCCCTGTGCCATCTAGACATAAAACTCTCATCCTCAATCAGCACTGTTTTTCATCTTCACCAAACACAACGAAGTGCGGGCATAACCCATGAAGGGGAGAGTATAATGATACTTAGTAGGGACCCCGAGACCCTCTAAGTCTCACATAATCCATAAAAGATGACACAAATTATGAAATCTATAGATAACCTTACATAGGTATATTCGCATACATATACCTATGTTATCAAGTAATCCATCTCAATCATGATGAAAACATAGAGGAATTGACTCATCTCATACCAGGTTTTATTAGAGGGTAGTTTTAACAAGTAACATTCAAAACCCTCAGCTACTGGAGAACCCCACCTCTATCGAGTACAGTGGGCCTTCCGCGTCACATAGAGGCCCTTCCCACAATTCTTGGACTGCTGAGGTACACCTCCAATTGGGTACCATGGGTCTGCTACATCACACAGAAGCGCTCCCCACCATGGGTATGTCAAGTCACACATAGGCACTCCCCCTCATGGCCTGTTGAGGTACTTATCCTGTCGAGTATTGTGGGTCTTCCACGTCACCATGATGCTCTGCACTATGGGTCTTCTGCGTCACCAAGGTGCTCCCTACTGGTCCAGTCGAGTCATTCTGAGTTGAAACAGTCAGTAGGTGTCAAGTCTAATCCAGCTATTATGTTCCAACACAATGCTCGCTCATCTCCAGGATGATCCGCTCCACAAGCTAATGGTCTATACATAAATTTACATTAGGTCTCAAGAATAAGTATCTCAAAGGATTAAAATGTCATAGGGATATCAACGTAACAGATGGCGTGTCAACCTGATGCCCTGTCTGTGAGTTATTTACCTTTTAGTCCCAGGGGCCTGGTTGGATTCGTGCTCGATCCAACCTGACCATCACCTATATCAATCCAATATTTCATTTAATATAATTAACGGAACTGTGTTGCTCCACGATTTCTATAAACACTGATGATTCATAAAATGGATGTCTAGAGCCAAAGATAAGGTCGAAGGAGCGTAAATGAGTCGTAGTGGGTCGGGGTCTGGTCTGACCCAATCGGACTGACTTAGCCTGACCCTTTAGGTCAGGCCCGACCTGCAGAGCTGCCCGACTCATTGGATCAGTCCAGCTAGCTGGGTCCGGGCCAATAGTCCATGAGAGGCCCTAGAAGGCTGCGAAGGGAAACGAGAACGCAAGGCCACGAGGTGGCATGGTCGGGGCAGATCAGAGGGTCGGTAGCCGCGCAATATGTTGTGGCTCAGAAGGCTTGTGGCTTCATGAGCCGAGGTGGCACTGAGGGCCAGCGGGTAGTGCGAGTTGGGGTGGCTTGGAGGGCCAAAGTGAGAGCAGTTCAGCTGGGACGTGGGGCCGGTTAGGAAGGGAGGTCGGGTTGCAGTGCCGGGGCGTGTGGCATGTTCAGCCGGGAGTCCAAAGCACTGCCGGGCATCTCGGCCGGGGTACTGAGCCGGTGTGTATGGACAATGTGGCTGGGTGAATGGAACACCACAGGGGTAGCATCGGTCGTGGAGGCCGTGTGTGGCAGTGCCTTTTCCATCGTCGCCTTCGACGCCTTCGTCGTCTTCCTCTATTTCGAAGAACACATCAATTATGAACGATGTAGGGGTCAAGCAATGTTCGTTTCGCCCACAACCTCAGTGTTTAGAGTAGTAGAAATTGGTTAAATTTCTACTTCATTTTCAACGTATTATCAAAATGGAAGAGGTAAGAATATCAATCATCCACCGTAAAACCTACAACAAATAATCAAACAAGATAAAAACCCTACCTCGTTCACTTGATATTGTTGTCGCGAGGAAGAAGGTGAAGTCATCAACGCTCGTCTCATTTTCCACAGACCACCAATCATAGGCTTCTGCGTTAGTTCTTCATAGTCAAAGAAGTTTCTTGTCGGTGATCTTTGGGGAGGAAGAATTCTTCATGGAGGAAGCATTATTCAGTGGAGAAGACTTCTCACAAATTATATATATCCTCTTTTTGCAATAATTTTCCAACAAATGAATATCCAAAAAAATAATATATGTTTATCTATTTAATTTGTTGTAAATTAGTTTTCTTAATTAAATTCAAACAATTAATGGGTTGTATTGGCATAAAAAATTTAAAAAGGAGGATACCAATGGTTGGAGCAATTAATTAGTGAGGGTTGGAACAATTAAATGTATGTGGATTTGAGGAGGATCTCCCTCATTTATTGTGGGAGTTGAGAGGCTTAGGACTTGGGTGGTCCCCAACACCATAACCTCTCATGGGAGGTTAGGTTTCGGTGGTCCCCACCACAATAACCTCTCAAGGATGGTTATGGTCTAGTGGTGCCCACAACTCAACTTCTATAAGGAGTTTATAACAACAAATAAAATAAAATTTGTGTTTATTTTATTTTATTATTTCCACAAAAAAACCCAAAAATTATCTTTCACCCTCGACCAATATTCATAGAGGTAAAACTATCCTTATGAAAAAACGTGCACTGTTAGTTCAACGGTGACCTCTGATTTCAATTACAAGCACTCGTTCAAAAGATAGAAAAACTCACTCACATGTTTACTAAACGTACCCAAAAAATGTTCAGAAATTCACTTTATGCACTCTGAGCTTTCGAATCATGCGGCGTTAATTTACGTGGACTCATAAAAATCTAATATAATTAAAAACAAATACATGGAAATTCAAGGACTTTGCATGATATATTTTATTTTACAAGAATAATTTCATTATTTTATTGGGCTATGATGAATTTCCACTTCATTTATTACCCATTGAAATGATTATCAAAGATGAATTTTTTAATACCTGATGAAATAAATTAAAGTTCATTGGATTATAATATATATAAAAGTATTAAAATTATTTCCATATATCTAAAAAATTTTAAACAAAACAAAATGGTTATAATAAATTATGAAATATTATACCATAATATTTACAATAACAAAAGTAACCCCAAAACATTAATTAAATCCATTCCAAAATTATTAACCCTTACAAAGATTATATTACATATCCATAAAGAAAATATCATTATATCAATTTTATAATTTATGTATATACTATATACTACATATACCACAACATAATAAAATATCTCCATATATATCAATTGTCAAATTAAAATCCCCAAAAAATGTTATCCTATAATAGGGTTCAAAATATTATCTTAATTATTATACATCAAATATTAAAGAAAATAACAACCATAATATAACAAATGAATGTGGTAAGAATTAAACCCTTGTTTCCAATTGGTATCAGTTTCATTAACATATCCTTTTTATACCTGAAAGATGTAATTTTTACAAAAATTATACAAATTAATTTAAATGTATTCCATTGATATATAGTGATAATCTATAAAAAACCTTAATCATGAAAGATCATATAAAAACACATTTTTTATCAATACCTTTGATAATATATCCATAAAAAATATAAAATTAATATTTAACAGATAAAATTTTCACTTAAAAAACATCAAAACAAATCGGTTTTATCCCCATAATTTGTTCTAATATCTCAGTATTCACAATAAACTCACGTCACATAAAACCTAAAAAGGGTATATATTCCTTTATATATACGATCATCCATAGACATATCAACCACATTCATATAAGGTTTATCCCATATCACTATTTAATATCAAAGGTTTCAATAGGTTACATTATATCATTCATTATAATGTTTTGTAGGGAATATTTGTATTAACCCAATCATATCGCCTAGGAGTGTCATGCATGGTGTGTAGTAAGGGAAAAATCACCATGCATAAAATTATGACCATGATATACTCTCCAACTTATTTTTAATTTTATTTCTCATTGATGAATCTATGTTATGTCCATGTACTCATATAGTATTTTTAATGATATTTATTTCATGGAATCTATACCTAACAAAAAAATTAAAATGTTGTTTTATATATTGAATTATAATTAATGTTTTTAATAGGGTTTTATTCATTAATAAATGTTTTCCTTAATCATATTATGTTGTTTTATAATAATCATTTTCTAATTACAACTCTAAAGGCACTGACCCTATTTTCCCAGTGTCGATGGTCACATTATTATATAAGAATAATATAATAAGCATCACATCTAAAGGAAATAATAATTTAGTAGTCTTGGTCAACATGATACATACATGAATCTAAACAAAATTTTTTATATCATATAATATATCATAGTTTAAATAATTTTTTTACATTAATTATCTCTATAAAAAATAAATTTTCTATATCCTAGGGAATGGAACAAATTAATGTGTGATGTCAAATTCTCAGTAAGGGTTATGTATAGTGGAATCTTTAGTGAATTAATAATAAATTGTCAATATTCAATGCTAAATAACATGAAACACTTTCTATTTTATGAATAACTATATCATGAAATGAATCAATGAATAATTTTAATTCCGTAACACAATTGAATTCCATGTTCTAAAACATCAATATTTCATTATAATTAAGACCTGATTCCAACACAATTTAAAACAATAAGTAAATACCCCATTGAATAGTTTATCATATTTACTTAATGAGACCTATTGATTCATTGAGGTGGTAATTAATTAAATGACCCACTGATCACTACATTTCATAGTCATTCATCAAACAGTTAATGTTCACTTATATTCATGAAAAATATTCCTTATCATAAAATATCATAATTGACTAAAAAATATGGATTCTGAATAATTCCCTAATCAGCCAAATAATATTTAATGAAAAAATTGTGACTAGATATTTTTTAGTGTTTATGAGATAATCAGATCCATTATACATTGAATATAGATATATATTATCATTATAATGATCAATTATTAGTAGGATTTTATTATTTAATGGGAATTATATAAACATTAAAATATTTAAGTGATAAAATAGGTCATTTAAATTCATATATAATGTTGGTTTTGAAATAAATTAAATTTATTTGAATAAAAATTGAAAAAATTTGAAATATTAATATAATAATCATCAAAAGTATTGTATTTATAAAAAATAATGACAAATTTAGATAAAGATAAATATTATAGGATTTCTGAAATGGAAGGGAAGTCTATGTGCAATGTATATGTTTCTCCAATGGAGTGAAGGCCTTCATTGTTTTTATTTATTTTTGATAATCCACATTTCAAGGGGTGAGGTGGACACCTTACAAGGACCATAGGTGTAAGTATTACATGGCCCGTAGGCCTTATATTAATTCATTTCCTCTTGGGTAAAAACATTAGTTACAACCCAGACTAACTACTTAGAACTTCTCCTCCCTAACTTCTTCATTGTGAGATACACTTCATACCTTTTCATGGCTGTTCGGCTAGGATTTCCCATGTACGCATATGCTTGTCTCCGTGGAAAGTGCCATACCCTCTCATTAATGCAATCCCTTGAGCATATATTATGGTGAAAGTTCCTTGTTCATTCTCCTTCTAGAGATTGTTTCTTTGATGGTTTTTGGTTTGAATCTTCACATATTGTGTCTCAATGGCCTTAAGGTGGCCCTAAGGCCTTAAGGTGGCTTGAAGGCCTAGAGGTGGATCAAATGCCTTACTATACTGAAGGCCTAGGTGGATTGAAGTCCTTAAAGGACTCGAGGACCATATCAGTAGTGTGAAGGCCCAAATAGGATAATATCCCTTGCTACTACTTTTCGAAATAGTACCTCTAATAGTACCAGCTAGGTAGGTGTATACTAACTAAGATGTCTCAAATGATTGGAATTTTAGTCAAATTCCATTACCTTAGGCCTGACACACCATGTGTATTGGTTATCATACAAGATAATAGATTTTTTTAAATTATATAATTTCATAATTATAATTTTCATGGTTATAATTTATTTTATTTAATTTATTACATTTAATTATTTAATTAAATATTGAATTAATTTCACATCTGACGATTCAGAAATATTTCTTTTAAATAACAAAAATGACTTTGGTGAGTATAATATGGAAACATGGTCATTCTTTCATCATATAGAAAATAATAATAACAATATAAATGTCATTTATATACATTAATTATTCATTTACAACCATGATTTGAATATGTTTATTGAAAATATACTATGTCCAAATTATGGAAATGGTATGTCAAACGTATAGAAGAATAACATTTCCACTTTTAGTGATCATGATAGAATGATGGAAATTGTTTTGTAATAATTATTTTAATAAAATAATATATTAAAAACATATTATTTATTAAATTATACTTATTAATATCATCCTACTGATGTGGTTATGAAAAATGATTCAAATAACTTCGTGGATGTGGTAATCCATATGTAAACATAAATAGTGATATTATATTTAAATTAGTGGAAAATATTGGAGTTTTATTATATATTATCATTAAATATTGATAATTATTTCTAAAATATAATATAAGTATATTTATTAATTCCATCGTTAAATGTATTAATGAATAGTGGTGTAGAAAAATGAATTACATCAGTTTTTGACATTGTTGTCCCCCATTAAAAGATTCAAGAATTCCATTTAACATATTATTAAAAAGGTGGATAGATATTAGTCATTTTATTTTCAAAATAATAAATAATTATATTTAATATAATATTTTTTTTAATTTTCTGATATTTTTATAAAGGGGCATATGAAGAAAAGAAACTGCATTAATAAGAACTATACTTGATCTTCAAAGAACCACTTTAATTGTACATCCATATAATTACTATATTGTTTTATTGGACAAAAAGGCCTTTTTAGAGTGGTTTTGGATGTAAGGACTATATTTTTGTATGTATTTTATAAAAAAATTCAAATAATATCAGAATAAAAGAGGAAAAGAGATTCTCTTTTACAATATAGGGGAGGGGTACTCCTAGAATTTTATTTAGTATTAAATTAATATAGATTTATTTTATTTTTAAATTTCCCTAAATTTATAATATACCATAGAAATATTATTTTGGGTCAAAATAATCTCATAAAATTAAATTGAAAAAGATTAGGTTACTTTTAAACAATTATTTTGTATATACTATTTTAACCATTTTTTACAGTTACCAAAATATTAATTCTTTTAATCATTATGTTCCAATGATCATACTTATACATGGGAGAAAATCACATAACTGTATCATTGATTATAAAATAGATTATTTCAATTTAATATGGATGAATGTAATATTCTTATAAATTTTATTTTTTTTAATAAATTATTATTTTTATAAAATATTCTATATTTCAATATTAACGATATATAGTTTTTCATATAAATTCTTCATTTTTTATATTGATATTTAATATATATATTATAAAAATCTCAAGATTTATATGATTCTGTAAATAATTTTTGAAAAAAATATTTATCCATATTATATTATGTGTAATATTTTATTAATTATATTTTTTGTATTCTATTAATTACATAACTATATTTTCATTGTTTTGTATAATTTTAAGGTAATTATTTAATAATTAAAATTTG
The DNA here is from genome assembly GCA_963277665.1 of Viscum album. NCBI lineage: Eukaryota > Viridiplantae > Streptophyta > Magnoliopsida > Santalales > Viscaceae > Viscum > Viscum album. Next base: position 474,564,123 of record OY728132.1, read on the forward strand.
GGAATAAATTACAATGATATATAAAAAATAAATATAATTTAAATTAAAATTTGTAATTTTACATAACACAATTTTAACCTTATGTGTATTTTTTTTTTTGATTTTTATGTGTATGAGATTGGATTTTTTTACTTTTCTTTAAGAAAATAATTTTCTAAATTAGTTGGGCATTTTTTCAAAATTAAAAATTTCATGAAAAAAGATAATAAATGGAAGAAATATTACCCTTAATGTATAATTAGATATGTTTTTATGGAATTATAACAAATATCTATTTAGGTTAACCCCCCAAAAAAGTTTTAATCTTAAAAATTATAAGATATTTCTATTTTCATTACTGTTTAGTATGAATAAAATTATTCTTTAATTATTACATAATATATCAAAAACTGGTTTTACAATGAATACATTTTTCAATAATAAGATAATATTACATTATCTAAATGACTTGTGGTCATCATAAAATTGATTTAAGTTATTATTAAAAATTATATAACCTAAAAATTTCAACAATGTTATACAATATTTTTTAAAATAATTATTTAAAATGAAATGAAATTATTAATTTCATAGACTTGTTTTCAACAAAAAGTTGTATCTTCACTATTAATTAAAATGATAAAATTTCAAACAAATATCACCATTTCATATTTTTAGTTTTTTGAATATATAAATAAATTTACTTTTATCTAAATATTTTTTTAATAACTAGGAAAAAATAATTTTTTATTCTCGCAGAATACACTAAAAATTATTATTTATTAAAATATTAATAAATTGTAAATTGTATTTCATAAAACAAATAGATTATATAAAATGATCTTATCAATATATATATATATATATAACAAGGATTTTAATCAAATTCCATCCCACTAATATAATTATTAGGGAATAATAGTTATATTTAATTTATATATTTTAATGGCTATTTTAGCTCAATGTTTCATTTCAAATATGAAATTGAAAAAACATATTTTAAAATATCATGGTGATATATCATTGATGTACTATAAAATTTGAAAAATGTCATGCATTCTTCTAAAGAAGAATGATATTTCATGTTTTTCGTCATTTTACCATACCTTCTATAGGTTAAAGGAAGTTTAATATTATACTGATGGTTTACTCTAACCGCTTCCTATTTCCATTTGGATACCATATGATGATGTCCTGGTGGAATTTTTTATAAGGCACCCCTTGAGTCAAATGTTTTATGATACAGTCTATGTGATTATCAATTATATAAAAATTCATTTACACTTCTTATCAATATGAAATATTCACTTAGTGGACATGATGGGAATTCCTTAGGTCTGTGTGATCATACACATACATTGGGATCCATTGATAAGTTCATTTTATATAGATTATTGTTATTTATTGTGGTTTCTTAAGGGATTACCAAAATCCTTATATACTCATCTATGATTTAGTGTAATATAGAATCCTTAGACATATAAAATTTCTGAGTAGAGTACAGAAATACTTAGGACATGATTTATGTTTTCTGTGAAGTCTTATTTGGATAAAATGATAATTATCTAATCTTGGTTGAGTATGCATAAAAAAATTACTCGTATTTAATTTATATGGAACCATATGAGGATCTATATATGGGGAAATTTAATACACAAATTTTTTTTTGAGGGAGTTGAACTAGAAATTATGGGTCCCATTTTGGATAATGAAACCCTTATGAGAGTTATAATGGAATATAAAAGGATGATCACTACTAAGTGTATAAAAATTTCACATTTTTATCATTGGAGAATGTATTTAGAGTTTGAACATCATGATCATGTATTCATGAGAGTGACTCCATACTATGGCCACTAACATTTGGAGATGTAAATAAATATATAAATAATATTTGTTTAATCTGATGGTATCATAAAATAGCTTGGGAAACCAATATAACTTTTGGATCCTCCTATTCACTAATGAGGTAAGTGTGACCTGATTAATGTGTCATAGATCAGAAGTTACATGGATAATCATACACATGTCATCATGAATGAGTATTTTGATTTATATCCATATGTATATTATGTGGAGATCCTAGTATGGTTTACTAGATTGAGTGTGAATGTAATATAATAGATAATGGTACTAATTTTTCAGATTTATTGAAATCATGGATAGATCAAAGAGTTTACAAGAGTGATGGAGTCACACTTTCAAACACAGTGGTCTGATATTATAATGAATTAAAAAAATATATTCTTTATGGGGATGAGTTTTGAAATTTTATATTTTATTTGATCCAAGAATCCCTATATTTTTTAGTATATTATATTTATTTTAATATGAAATATTATAAATATTAAAAATAAATATTAATAAAATTAATGCATTCACACAAGGGTAATTCAAGGTTTCAATCATTGAATAAGGGTGTCGACTATTTTAGGTTACCTATGTAGGGGAATGAAGGATATTGTATGGATTTCCAAATCAATTTATAAAGATATATTTCATGTAAGTGTACCTATATATGTTAAAGAGGCACTATGTAATGGAATGTTTTGTGTTTCGTAACGGTAAATGGCCATGATAGGGTACTTTTATATGGTTAAAATGTATAATGATTGTGTAAGGAATTTGTTTCTTAAGGATACCTAATATAATAAGCATAGTATCTTTTTTAAGGGTAATTCCACACAGGTACTATCTCAAAAATAGTTACTATATAAGGATATAATAGAGTTATATATGTGTAAGAATAAGCAATATTAATTTAATTGATGTGGGAGTGCTATGAAAGGTATATAATGTTTCATAAGGTAATTTCACGTTAAACCAACTTATTTTATACCCCATGCATAAGCATAAATCTTGATCCTCATTTTTCTTAGTGTTTCCCCAATAAAATTATAAAATATCATCTATAACTCCCTTTCAACACCATAAAATTAAATAAAACAAGGAATTTAATAATTTGGTTATGTTTCACCTTCAATCAATATTTATTAATGAATTTAAAAACCTTGTCATTAAAGAAAAAAATTAAACAAATTTAAAATTTAAAATAATTTGTTGATTTAATAACACAAATCATTATAATGGACTATTTTTTAATGGATGAAACACACTACCTTTTTTAAATCATTTGAATCATAGAACTGTTGTGTTTCCAGGTTCTCATTTTGTGAAGCCATATGCAATCATTAACATGTCTTATTCCAAATTCCACATGAGGAAGAACCGTTGACTCTCCCTATAATTAAATGAAACTATTATTATATGCAGTTCCATGAAAGAATATATTATTCATCCATCTCAATATTTCATTACTAATTCTAAAATTATAAGTTGGATGTAATGGAATAATGTTTTCTAAAATGATGATAATCATTAAATTATCAATGATAATTATTGAATATTTATCCTATAGTATTAGAGGATATTAACAAATGTTTTATAATATATTTGTTATTTATTGAGATAAAATTTTATCACAAATTCTATCTTTATAATTATATAATAATAATTTAAAACAAATTCCTTGTAATTTTTTGATAGTTAAAAATTAGAAAATAGAAAGATCATTTATTACAGGTGATCTTTTAATTCATATTGATATATAATAGTGTTTCTTTATTATTAGTATGCATGAAAATCCTACAATGAATACTTGTTGAAAACATATATTATAAGGCCCTGGAGGATTTTTTATTCAATGTATAGTATTCCAGACTATATTTTGAACCTGATTTGGTTTTTTATATTGGAAATTGATTTTTACTACTTGAGATATGGGGATGCATCCCATTTGGGGAATTTATTACACTTATTACCCTGATATAATAGTTTTTTTAATAGTTCAATACCATTATTAATTATGATAATAAGATTTCAAGTGCGTGTCTTGTAATTACTCTATATGACTTAATCCTAATGTAAGTAAAAATTTCCTATTTTTTTTGAAATACATAATACATTACCCAAATAGGCACCCAAACACCATATTAATTCAGTGTATTTGGAAACATGAAAATATAAATGTTCTTTCACTAGTGAGTTATATTATCTCCCACCAGGTACTCCAAGACATAAATACCTATTATATATAACATACATGAAATATATATTCATAACCTAGGGATGGAAACAAAAAAGGGTTGATCTAATATTAATAGAAAGGGAAAACTGGGGAATTAGTAAAAATAAACATGAGCATAAGGGCGTTAGAACATGATAATAACAATAAAATATCATTCCATTCATATCAATGATTATAAACATGAATAATGTCTTAAATATTAGTAGTTAATAAGATATTAATCATAAGGGGGTAATGAAAATATTATATGATATCTGAACATATAAATATCAGTATATAAATAATCATGTAATATATATCACTATAGTAAGGATTCATTACTTGATATTATCATAGCAGTTCATGCGGCCATCACCTACTTGTCAGGACACACCACCATACCATGTTGTATTGATTTCACTGTAAGGGAATGGGTTTTCTTATTTTCCCATTATAAATTAGGTTTTCATATTATCCTATAGTGGATTCTGTTTCATCATATTTTTATAGTGCGTATGTTTTCTCCATCTTCTCATGGGTGATTTTGTTTCCACATATACCATAGTGGACATATCACATCATGTTGATTCACAAAATTATCTTATAAGATATAAATCATTTCCCAATGCAATGGAGGGATATTTAGGTCCCACACCTCACATAATAAAATCATACCTATGTCTTCCACTTGACAATAAATAATTATATTATAACCCATGAATTTAATTTTGTATCAAAAACATGTAATCATATCACAATATATATAAAAAGAGATAGATTTCAAAATCATTTCATGAAATCCTAACCTCTGAAAAGATTCATGTTTCATAAATATATAATTAATTAATAAGAAATGGTTTTCATAAACCGGTGACTGATTAAAGAGAAATATTTTTCATAAAAATAATGCAATCTAATCACAAACCATTGAGTGAAAGAATATGATTTTATCATTTGGAATAATTTCTTTGTAAGGAATGAGTAACACCTACAGATGTAATTATATGAGTAAAATACTTTTGAAATATCATTTAAAAATATATCATAAAATAAATATTTTTTATTAAATAAATTATTATTTATAAGTAATAAATTTTGTTTTAATAAAATATTTAAAAATAAAATTTACAAATTATATATAGATCATGAAAATGTCTTTAAAAAATAGCATTGAAAAACCATTTAAAATATATATATAAATATTGAAATTATTTTGAAAAAAATTTCATTTGCAAAACACTTAAAACCCATAAAGGATTAATTAAATAAAAATAAAATTTATTATAATCATATTCCATTCAAAACTATCTAAAATTATCACTATGAAAGATATTTTTGAATACATTGTTTTTGAAATTTAGCACATCTATATCAATGAATGAATATTATTAGAAAATAACTTTACAGATTTTGTGACTTTTAAAATATAATACCATTAAATAAAAAATAATTAAATCTATATGTAAATACCCATATATTAAATGGGAGGAATCCTAAAATATATTCACGGTTTGTATATACACTACTAAAAACAAACAAGTGGTGAATAAGGCATTAATCACACCGATATAAAAGTGATACAAGAAATCAACATACCCTGAGTCAAACATGTCACATGTGCCTTTATATACATGAATAATTAATATATTTTAATTATATAAATATTTGATATAAATATTTTTATATTATTACTTCTTTTCAATCATTTATTACATCATTGTATAAAACCATGTGATCAATTAAACATATGTTGGTTGTTTATGATAAAATTCAATTATTGTGTTAAAATGACTTTTTTAAGTCCACTATGGCCCAATTGATAATAATATAAAAATATATAGAAAAATAATTGTGAAATAATTAAAAACATGCATTAAATTATACTTTTAAATATAATCATGGATTATGGTTATGATGAATTAAATAACATTATAATCACTGAGACAGTATGCCGTTGGTAAACATGAGTAGCCTTCTGATTATTCAATGATAGTTATTAAAAAATAGTAATAACCTATATATATTTATGTAATCATAGTTATATAATTAATACAATTTTATTTATTCTTTTATATCTATATATTTAATTATTGTGATGTCAAATGAACCACATCGTATCGAGGAGGCACTAGTATGCACACCCACAAATGATGTTATGGCCTTTTTAGAGTGTAAAAAAGTGAATAGTGATAACGATATAATATATTTATCAGAATTTAATTATATTTATAACATTATATATATTTCATTTATTTTAAATGTGTTTTTTAAAAACATACATTATTTATTACAGTAATATTTTGAACGAATGACATTTCATTGAGGTGGTGGTAATCCTCACTTCCACAAACAATATTATGGAATTTACCCAAATTGAATGAATAATTGTATGTTTTATAAAATACTATATTAAGAATATATTCATCAAAAATATCATATAAATAATATAAAAATTAATTTTCCATCATAATTCACTTCCATTAAATTTGGTAATGGAAAATGAATAAAATCATTTCCTTATGCAGTATTTTCATTACACATGAGTGATATGTTCATTACATATTATATGGAAGTGTATATAAGTGTAGGTATAACCCATATAATAAAAGTTATTTTCATATTTTTGAAACATAATTAATTATATTAATATAAAATAAAAATATTTTTTGGGGTGGGGATCGAAAATAAAAGAAATGAGTTTGAGGAAGGATATTACCTCTTCTTTGAGAAACACCTCATGGGTTAAACCATTGGTATTATTTGGATGGATTTAAACATAAATAGAGTAATATATGATAAATTTGTCTTTTTTAGAGATTATTAAAAAATATTTTGGGAGACCCTATGGGATTTTTAGTTGTTAATTAGTGTTAGGGTTTAGTGTTTATATAGAGTGGAGGAGGAGTGACATTCTTGTAAATTTTTAAATGGGAATTCCACAAAAGTATATCCAGTATCTGGTGGATAAAATGATAGAAAAAATTATATACATGGTTTTAAATGATTCATATATGTCAATCCAAATAATTTTGTCGATTTATCATAGTAATTTATACCTTAAGATTATGAAGTGGTCCCTTGATATGCTTAATGTAAAATTTATAATTGTAATAAATTTAAATTCTATTCAAATATAATTTTGGTAAAAACTAGGTAAAAATAATTAAAAATTAAAAAATATTATTATTCAAATTATTGAATCTATTTTTTAAAATTCCAATCACATAATTTTAATAATGTAATTTTTATTTAATCTCGTAGATGGTATGACATTGAATGATTTTAAAGTAAAATCATTCCAACTTTTTATTAGATTTTGTATCCTATTTCACCGTTAAATTGATTCATATGAATTAAATTAGATATTTATTTATAATATTTCTTATTAAAAATTAAAAAAAATAATTTTACTATATAAATAAATTACATGAACAACTTTTTTTGAAATAAAATATATTGTTCGTCCAAATTCATCAAAAAATGGATCTTACAAAAAAAATATAAAAGTCACCCAAGGTAAATTTTGATATCATACATTATAGAATGATGTTTATTTTTTCAATTAAATTTTTTTATTATTTTAAAAATCATTTTTAATATGGGTTATCCATTTAAAGGTTGTAAAAATACCTTTTTCAAATATGAATCTTTGTATTCATAAAATTCTATTTATACTTGTTTTATTCCAATTAAATATATTAGATGAGTAGAAATACATTTTATTGAACATATATTATTTTAAAAACATTCACCGGAAGTTTTTTTTTAAATTTTTGATATAAAATGGGTTTTCTACATTTATTGTTTTTCATAGAAATGTAATATAATTATTTTTAAATATTTATAATGACAATTTCTATATAAAAGGGGTCATTTTATTCACATGGTTAAATAATATATTATTTATAAAATATAGATTAATGGAAATGATACAACTATAATAACATTACACCCATATTATAAATTTTATATTATAGTTTTGTAAAAATATTTCATGTGCGTAAAGCATACAATCAATGGAAATTATAATTTCATGTAAATGAAGCAAACCGTTGTGTAGAGTTTATAAAAATATAATATATTTGTTTCATGTACTGAAATAATAACAAGTTGTTTTATTAAATGAAATAAAACATAGTGATTTTGTATAATAAATTTTATATTTTGAGTTGTGTGAAATGAAAATTATAAAAAAAGAAAAATTATTCAGAAAAAATATATTTCACAAAATCTGATGATGTTAAATTCTACCGATTTAAAATTATTTTCTCCCAAAAAATACATCTAGTTTGTAAAAGGTTTAATACATTAAAATTCCTTTCATATAAACCCACATCATAAATGTGAATTATAAAATATAATTTTAAAAATAAAATTTAAAAAGAAATAAGATACCCAAATTAACTCATAAATAGGTTCTGATATAGGTGAAAATAAGTGGAATGTAAAATCATGGACATGGAATAAAAATTAATCTAGAATGTTTTGATATATAGTAAAAAATAACTTGTTTAGGAGGATGATAACTATTAAGAATCCGTAAATCTGTGATGATTTAAGACACCATTTGATTTATTGGAAAAGAATTTACTATAATAACCATTTTATTATTATTATCCTTTCCCCAGAGTTGTGGAATTTTTAGGAGTAGATAGACATGATTGACTTAGTGAAATATTACACATTGTTGTGTAGTGATCAATTTCTTGTTCAACTCATTCTCTAATATGTATGGTTAATTCTAGAACAACTAATAGATTATGGGATCCATGATATTCCATCCCATTTGTTTTATCATTTTTCATTCATCCGGTGTTTTTGAACAGATTTTCCAATATTCATAATTCTTCATGTGGTGACATAATACATTAATCTCACAAGCATATTCTAAATCTCATCATTAATTTTACAAAAATTGTAACCCTTATGTCGTTATTAAAATATTAAAAGAAAAAATAGAAAAAAGGTAATGAAATTAATATATAATTGATCCCCCATATATCAAAAATTAGTTCTTGGTTATACTATTCCAAAAAAAATTAAAGTCCCACAATCTACATTTACATTAAATATGGTAATAAAATTAATTACTATAATTACTTTTATAAAACATGCTTACTTCCATATTCTAATGATTATTGGATACATTATTTAATTCCATGATGATTTAGTATTCATATGGGATGATATAGACCACTTTTTCAACAAATGAATAAGCATTTCTAGGGTAATCTGTGTTATTTAATTTAATTTTTCCATATCATCCATTTAATTATCCAAGAAAAACACAATTTTCAAAACATTAAAGAATCATTACGGATTACCATCCCTTAACCAAAATATTACGTTTCCATTAAGTCCTTTTAAGATTTCATTGGTACCATTCAATATTTAAAAAAAATCCATAATGGAATAAATAAACTACATGGTTTATATAAAATAATTATTTAATTTCTATACATATAAAATTCAATCATCAAACATTATTCTTAAATCATTACATAAGATTAATTATATTTTCCTTTAAAACCAATTTCCTAGAATATTAAATATGAATAATTTCATACAGATCTTAATCCTAAATACAATCATCATTCAAAAGTTTAATGTCAGTAATACATGAAGAAAATCCTAAACAATTCAATTTTCATTAGTGGTATCTTTATTATTAGTAGTATAGCCAAAGCACTTAGACCCTCTAGATTATTCCCAAGATATTTCTTCATACAATATCATTTGTTGTTATTCCCATACATTACATTATAAAACATTCAATGTTAAATCAGTTTCTTTTTTCCCACTACTGAATAACAACATAAATCATAGGTTAGGAAGAACTTATCATAGTATAAAACCATATAATAATGAAAAAAAGTAAATATAAGATGTTTAAATAAATAAATTAACTTCTAAAATATATGATACCTTAGGTTTATTATAGTTAATTGATAATTTGTTTATATTTAAATCATCCATGATTGTTCAAAAAGGTTATGTTTATTCCATATTGATATCCACCGGAAGTGTCAAACTAGGTGTGTAATAAAGCCCATTATTTGGTACCAGGTTACAATCGAGTCAGGCCCAACAAACATTTTTTAATATTTTACCATTTTTTACATCTTATCTAGATCCACATACACATATACAATTTGGATAGTGATTTAATTATTGGAAACAAATCAGTAAATAATATACTAAATTTCATAGACATTTTCCTAAACATTTTCTCACACATAAAATTATCCTTAAATATATACCAATACATATAATTAGAAATATTAATAGGGAAATCAAAAAATATATCTTATATGATTTTACCATTATTGACTAAAACATCAGTCTTATAACAACTATGCTATCCTAGACATAACGTATATAGAAATTTCATTATTTTGGTATAATATATAATACAATACACAAATATATTCCCAAAAACTGTATCATTTTTGTGGCATAAAAAACATGAAAATGTAAACCCAAGTACATAAGTGTTTAATATTATATCCCACTAAGTTCTTTGTGACTATTACCCATTTTATAATTATTAAACATGAAATTTTACTTCATAACCTTGGGATGGAAAAGATAAAAGTTGTGACATTGATGCTTAGTTAGGCAAAAAAATAAATACTTGCAAGTATAAACATGAGAATGAGTGTATGATAATGTTATAAAACATAAAAATATCATACACTTTATATACAACTTCATAAACCCGAATCATGGAATAAATATTTTTAGTTCATAAAACATGACTAAAATGTAAATCATGATCGTAGTCCACAATCCCAATGTGGATCAGGTTTCCCCATATTCCCATTGTAGATTAGGTGTCCCCATATTATCATATTGGATCATGTTTCCCCATACTCAACAGTGGATCCAGCCCATTGACTGGATTCCCATCATTATCTACTACGAAATAAAAATATACCCAATGCATTGGAGGGAGATAATGGTACCACCGATCTCATAATGAAATCATACAAACCTGTAAAATATGATAATAAACAATCATATCATACCCATGAAATTAAATGGGTATCATAAACATGTTTTCATATCAAATCCCATGGAAAACAAAAAAGGTTTAATAACTTAATAATCACATTTTAAACTATGAAAGCATGTGGGTTTTATAAACACACAACCCAGGATTATGAAAATGTTTTCATAAAAATGATTCCCAACAAAGAGAAAAGGGTTATGTAAATATCAATCCATTAAAAACCCATTCATATAAATAATATAAATAGAACATTTCTAATATATACCCCAAAGTAATTAGTAACCCTAATACATGTTCTCTTATGTATAAAATATTTTTAAAATATCTTATAAACAAATTTAATGAAAAAAAAATACTTTATTCTTTGAAAAACATATATTTTTAAAAATTTAAAAATTTTAAAAACTATTTTATTTCAAAATAATATTTTAATTTTATAAATAAATATTTAAAATGATTTAAAAACATCTTCATTGAAAATATGTGGAAAAAATATAAATAAATATTTAAAATGTATGGAGAATCATTTTTTATCAAAACACAATGACACCTAAAAATTATTCAGAAAAAACTAGAAAATAATTTGAAAAAATATTTTCCTTGAAAAAAAATATCACCATTAAATTCATTTTTTAAAACAATTCTTGAAAACATTGTTTTATAAATTTATTGAATGAAAACCATATAATAAAAATTTAAGAAAACCACTTTACCTATTTAGGGACTTTTGAAACATAAATAACATGAAAGACAACTCTTCAAATGGAAATGAAAATAACCATATATATTTTATTATAATATTAATATAATATATTTATGGGTATTATATCTACCACAAAAAATATATTTTGAGAATAATTATTAATTATCAGAGAAAAAAATGTGAGACTAGACATCCCCTTAAATTGAGTCTGAGTTGTCATGTTTCATTTTATATTCCACAATATTAAACATATATTAATTATTTTCATTATTTAGAACCTATTTCAGGTTTATTATTTATTTTACCTAACTTATTACAGTGTTTTATAAAACTTCCCTTATATTTAAATTTATTTCTATTATTTTGACCAAATTTGGTTCATCTATTACAATGAATTTTTGGGAATGACTATGGTCAATGATGTAATTATATAAACATGTAAGAAACAAAAATTACATAATTATATTAAATTTACATCAATTATACTTTTAAAACAAGTCATGGATGATGGTTGTAAAAAATCAACCAATGTTGCAATCATGGAGATGGTATATCGTATGTTAAAATGAGTAATGTTCCCATTTTTCAATGATCATTAGGGAGAAAAGTAATGAAACATTATATCATTACATAATTATCCATATATCATAAGTAAAAGGTTATTTAATCTTATATTCCAATATATTTATCTTTTTATATTTTAAAGGAATCACATCACGTTTAGGAGGCAGCAATACAGACATCCAAAAATGACATTATAAAAGTTTTAGTGTGTTAATAGGTTAATAATGAAAATAATATATTATATTTACATGAAGGTAATTGTGTAATTAATATAATATCTTTTAAATTTATGTCATATATATTTATTAGAACAATAAATTATAGTTACTTATATAGTGTGAAAGAATCACACATTTTTTAAGAGGCGGTGGACCACACTTCCACAAACTATGTTATCATATTTACACAAAATGAAAAAGAAGGAGTGATTAATATAAAAATTTTAGAAGAATAAATAAATAAATAATATCATATATATATATATCATATAAAAATATTGTGTTCATTTTAATTCTCAACAGTGAGAGGATGAAAATGAAAAATGAAAAACATTATTTTGTGAGGGTGTAGTTCACCTTACACAAGAACGATATGTTCAATACCCATTAGATTGATGTGTGTGAATAATTCTTATAAAACCATGATTAAAGACATATATGTATATTTAGTATGCCAAATTAATTATATAATCATGTAATAATTTGATTTTAGGTTTTTAAAAATTAAATAAATACAAATGATCTTGAGGATGAATGTTACATCTTCTTTGGGTAACTCCTCTTTGTTTTCACCAAAGGGATTACTTGGATGGATTTCTACCAAAAGGGACGATTCTAGAAATATGTAATGAATTGATAGATATTATATTAGAAGAAGGTGGTAGAGCTAAATAGATTGTGAGGTGTGAATAATTAGGAGGGTTAAATTCTTTTTTACAGGGGAGGTGGAGTGACATTTTTGAAAATATTAAGAAAGGGAATCCCCCTTGTTTTTCCAACATATTGTGGCACCAATATTAGTAAAAATTCAAAAAAATAGAGTATATGGTAAATATATTTCCATTAGATTGATTTTTAAAATTTTATAAATCATTTCGCTATTCATGTTTAAGGATTGGTAAATTATTAAGGCGAATTTATCCTTAGTGGTTGAAATAAATTTTATTTAAATTTACAATTTTTTATTGAAACCAAAACATTACTTCATTTGAAATTATAAATTCTTCTGAGTCCAAATATTGAGTCCATTATTCCAAATTCCATTTAAAATGTTTTAGAAATTAATTTATATTAAATCATGGAGACGGCACGATAATGTGTGTTTTTAAGGTATAAATATTCAAATGTTTTTTATGTTTTTATATCAAATTTAAATTTGAAATACATAAAATCAACTAAATTTGAATAATTTTTTTAATATATCTCTTTAAACATTAAATACAATAACATATATAAAAAATTGTATAAAAAATTAGATGAAATAGTAGTTCAGAATATAAATCCAGTGTTCTTTACTATTAAACGAATAATTTAAAATAAAAAAATCCTAAAAATTAAACAAAAGTTAATTTTCATATTATTCATTCAAAAAATGAATATTTTTTTATTTTTTTAAAATGTATCAAAATTCATATTTAAAATGTGGTTCCAATTAGAAGGCGGTAAAAATAACTTTTTTGATAAATACATCATCTTATTCAATGAATGTGATTTATTCTTATCGTATCACTATAAAACATTTTGGATTATTGAAATAATATTTTATTGAATATATAATATATTTAATAGAAAACTATTAAATTTTTTTTTTAAATTTTTTACAATAAATGGTTTTTTATATAGATATGATTTTTTTCCATAAATTTAATTTCAGAAATTTAAATTAATTCATTCTTTAATTTCTAGGAAAAGGGGTTCATTTTATTTACATTATTATATAATATGTTACTCATGATATCAATACTAATGGCTAGGTTATAACAGTAATTGTATTTTAACAATAATATTAATAGTATGGTTTAGTATTGTTAAACTATGTCTTGCATGTAACACATGTTATCGATTTAAATCAGAATTACGTTTAACTCAAACCAAACAAAATGTAGCGTGTTATGTAAGCTAATCCACATGTTTAGTGATGTGAAATATAAAAATGGTGTTAAACGTAACTAAATCTAAACATTTTTCATTCATATAAAACAATCTATAATTATAGATTCATGAAATGAAAAATATCAATAATATAAAACTAATTGAAATTTTTTTTTTCAAAAGGACTCATGGTGGTATAATATTTTTCACAATGAGTGTATAGGTACCTTTTTCGATGTTTGATTGTGTTCAAATGAGATTATGTATTTATACTATATTCTAATGATGAAATACTTCCCTTGTATTCTCTACCACATTTTTTATATTACCTTTATTGGAAAAACCATTATTGGTTCTCAGAATAGTTGGGCTATCATGATATAAATATCCATTAAAGGAGGAGTGTTCATGAATATGAAATATATTTATAATAGACCTATAAAATGGATGTATATTAAATGATACCAATGAATTCCATGTTATGGATGAAATATACGGTTGTGTATCTGATATCTTACTGCCAATTATTCTATGAGTAACATGCCATGATGAAATGAGGCTTTTTCAAATCAAGTACACTCAACATGTGGATAGTTGGATTACTTTTGACATATTCCCATCATCTTTCCAGCATTGAGCATTGAAAGAACATATTGGGATAATGGGAGAATGTTTATCGCATAGAAGGTGTATTTTGGTTGTTTTATTTTATCATAATATCAGTCATTGGTATTCATAATATTTATCCTAATGAAGAAAATTTGATATTTTAAACCCATTATACAATCAAAACATTCAAATAAAATATCATTCAATGATGGAAATAGAATTTTACTATTAATTAACATGAACTATATATTTTACAGAATATTAAATTTCATACGATCAATATATACTAGTAATAAATAAAAATACATGAATAACATCCACCATTACATAGTGAATCCTAATTGAGGTGAATAATCAGTGTTTGTTTTTTAAATTTTTCAGTCAAATGAAATTGGAATCCTTAAAATACTACACTTCAAGAAATTACATTATTTTAAATATTTATTATTAAAATATATATTATTATGGTATATATAAACAACAAAAATACGAAATTGTTGAATAATAATTATGCATGTTTTAATGAAGAAAAATTGAAATGAAACACTTAACCAAAATTAATCTATCTTCATAAGAACTATTAAATATGATAGGGAAATTTTAAATTTATTTTAAATCTATATACAATAAATTTAATACATATATTATCATAAATTAACCTCTTGTTTTTTTTCAACACATATTTATTAATAGATTTATATTAATTTTCTCCATTTAAGTGTTAAATATTTCATTTTTCATTTATGTTTTAGTTATATGATATGATCCATTAGATTTATAATGGTAAATTATTATATTTTGTTTTTGAATTTTTATAAATTTCATACATATTCATTTAAAAAATATATATGTCTATTAATTCATTGTTTTCATGAAAAACGAACTATGTGACTATGTGGATAGGGTAGTCCATATTTAAACTAATGTAATGTTGTCATATTTTTAGTGGATGGAATTAAGGAAATGATAATTATAATTACAAATTCAGTATTCATTATTATACCATAAATATCATAAATATTTTTTAAATTTATAATTATTACCAACTATGTAATGTGGAAAATAAATACATATCACATCGCTTTGTGGATGTGGTAGCCCACACATATGCATGGGTAATATTTTCACATTCAAATAGTTATGAAGGTAAGAGGATGGATATAATATTATAATTAATGAATTATAATTATTCCATAAATATTATATATTATTAATAATTCTATAAAAATATCTATTCATAAATGATGGAAAGAGAAATTGAATGGTATCATTATGAGGAGATGTTAGTCCACACGTACCCAAGTGTGATATTTAATTTCACATTTGTTGGATTTGGGTTGGAATATTACTATAAAATCATTGTAAAAAATTTATTTAGGTTACTATATATATCTATTTAATCAAATTATTTTATTATATATGGTTTTAGAATAAATACAATTAAGAGAGACAAGATAAAACGTATGCCTCTTCTTAGAGAGACCCCATCTGTGTTAAAAGTTAAATTTTAAATGATTGGTATTAATAAGAGAAAATATACAATATTATTAATATATGGGATCTTGAAATGTTTATATATTATAAATTTATGATGATGTGGAAAGGATATTAAGGTACAATAGAGGAGGAGAGGTTCCCTTTTATAACTGATTAGATGGACACAGATATAACTTATTAAAAGAATTAAATTTTATATAGTCACATTCCTTGGAAGGTGGAATGAAATAGATACTAATATAATGAAATGAAAATATAAGGTTGATATATCTCCAATGAATTAAAAATATATAGTCTTTAGTGGCTATCCCACCATTATATCTTTGTTTAACACTCTCGGTGCACCTATTTTACACTAATGTGGGGATACAAAATTGTTCTAATTGTAAAATTCATTATGGGAAAAAATTATGTTCAGCCTATTAAATTATATTAATAATTTTAATTCAAGAGTATTAATGATTTTTTTTCATATTCAATAGGATCATGTTTCGAAATCTAATTTAAAATAAACATTTGTTTCACAATGAAAAATTGTTTTGGAAAAATAAATATTCAAGTGTAAAATGTAATTTACATCCACTCCATGCCTTTTAAAAAGAAATAAAATGTATAATAAAATTTAAATTATGATATTTAAACAATAAATTAATTTAAATTAACTAATAAATGGAGAATTAAAATAATTTATTAAGATAAAAGATCATTACGATCCTGAAATCATTTTTAAAAATGTGTTTTTAAGATGAAAAATTAACTTATACCAAAATAATATATATTGATGATTCATATATATATATATATATTAATTTATTTACAATAAAATGATAATTAGTTTATGTTAATAAAAAATTAAAAAAATAATAATACTTTTACTTTGTAGAAAATGATAAATTTTTTAAAAAAAAATATTTTTACTATTTATTTAAAAATTAACATTTTTAGAAGATTCCAAATAATTCAACATAATATAATATTGTCATGATTATTTCTAAACATAAATCCATTTCATCATATATAAGTAATCATATGATATAATTATATACAATGATTTTTTTTCTCTTATGACTTTGAAGTAAAATAAAAAATAATTTCTGAGTTGGCCCTAAAACAATGTGAGATTCTGAGACCCGACGAGCGCAAAATTATTATTATAAAAACATAAAAATATATTAAAATCATGTGAATAAATTTTTATAAAAAATATTGTTGTATATCCTAATATGAGAGTCATATTAGAAATTATTGAAAATAATAAAATAGAAATCATACGATGAACATTGATTGAGTAGAGACAGATCAAGAGACATCCAATTTTGAAGGTTATCTCCATAGCAAGAAAACGATTTCAGCACTAATGAATTATCCATTTTCAAAGCAGTTATCACCAGTTTGATATTTCACTACTTTGATTAAAATTGTTAACATGTATTATTTATCTACCTTTGATCTAATTTTTTTATTTATTTACCTTTAAGCTACAACCGTGTTATATAATAAAAAATTAGTCCCCTTTTTTTCTCATCACATCAACAATTTTATAATATTAAAAAAAAAATTTTGAAAAATTTTTGTTTAATATTTTATTCACCTTTTCCCATGTCAATTCATCCCATTCTTCTCTATTATCCCATGATGAAATCGTTTAACAATTATTGGATAATTTTGAGAATATTCAAATCCTAAAATTAACTATGTTAATAAAATTGGCCAGTAATTTTGTGATTAGAAGATTGATTAGACCATTTTAATTATTGTAGGTTTGGGATTCACTAGTCAAAGGAAATTTATGGGTTAATATTTGTTCAGATGTAGTGTACTGTGGTGAGAGAGACACATATTCAAACATGTTTTCCGAATCTAGCCACTAAAAAATATTTGGTGGGAGACACCCTAGAACTTCTCTCCCCAATGTGATTTATTGTACATATTTTCGTAGTGGTGATGTGATGATGACCTAGGAATAAACATGTGTTTATTTACAATACAGACTACTTGAATTTTAGTTTTAGAAACACATCAATTGTAACCCCACTGATATATGGTGATCAGGGTTTTAGGGATTATAATGATCATACACTAGGTGGCCATGTCATCACACCACGTGACACTCATTGGGAGGATGATATATTTTACATCAGTACTTGTCTAGGACCATGTGTGGGAGAAAACACCATGTACTCTGTTAGTATATAGGAATGTGATAGTACCTAGTAGGTCTAGGTACATGGTCATGACAATGGAAAAAACATGATGAAAATAAGAATGACTCTGAGCACATGTGAATGCCCTAGGGATGAGAGGCACCATATTGACCCTCATATATGATATTTACTATAAAATAGACACTGATCCATGTTTATTTGGGAAAAAATATGTATTCGACTGGGAACCCAAAAAATGTGAACCCCATAGACATCATTTACACCTATTGGATACTCAAACAATGTATATCACCTTCATCTAAATTTTCATTTTGGCCTTCGATTTTCCAATAAATTATTATATTTCCATAACAATATGATCTTATCATTCATAGTGACTGTTGATATATTTTATGTAATGTTTCATGTGTGGATATTCTTTAGAAAATGATAGACTACAGATATTATTAGGTGGTCTCTTTATATAGAGTACATATTAGAATCCTTTATGTGGTGTCAGGTGTTATTCCCCCATACTCTTTTCCTTGGATTTACAGGTACCCTATGAATTAGGTCTTTGGTCCTCAACCAATTAAGGGTACCACCACAATTAGACTAGGTCGTGGGTCCTCTACCTACTAAGTTGAACCCCAATATTGAATAAGGTATGGATAATCTTCTTAACGATGAGAACCCCAAAAAGTCTAGTGTAACATCCTAGGTAGTAAGAGAATAATAAATTTTTTATATTTATTAATATTTGTGAAATAAATATTATTTTTACTTTAAAAGGGTTTCTATGTTCGATAGCGTACCTGATATGCAACAACATGTTTCATTGGATTCTTACGATACACATTAATAATATAATATTATTATTCTAAATTGTAGTTTACTCCTAGCCATTGTATTGGCGGGAATGAGAAAAAATAACTACAATACGATTATACATGTTTTTGAAATGTATTTACATTTATCCAATAAAATTTAGAGGCTTAAAATGTGAATGAATATAATTTTATGCATAATTTACAATTAATGGAGACCATCATTAAATATAGTTTTGGACATTTTAATATGATAAATTTTACCAAATAAAATTCCTCTTTAGAATGGGGACATCAAATTTTACTTTGGGTAATTTTTTGGGTATTTTTCTGATAAAGTTAAATTTTTTATGAATAGGGAAAAATATTGCATTTTAATTCAAAAGTGGCTTTTAATATAATATATTTATATGGTTGGATTATATTTCTAATTTGTTTTAAAGTGTAATTATAATATATTTTTACTATTCAATCCAATTTTGGTCATTGAAATTAATTTAACTTTAAAATCAGATATAAACAAGTATCAATCTTTTCATAGTTATCGTTTCTTAAAAACCCAGTATTTGTTTTGACAACGGGAATTAATTTTAAAAATAATTAATGAAACTTTTATGTTTCAAATTTGTTAAAATAAAAAACATTCTTAAATTTTTAATATCAAATATATATTAGACTTAATATTTTGTATTTTTCTGAAAAACATCAATTTCTGATGAATAATGAAACAACTTAGTGGTGGCGAAAAAAATGACATTTTCATTTAAATGAAATTTTACCACTTTTGTGAATTGAATTTTAAATATCCTACATACATGGTTGTTATCAATAACTGAGATTTGGTTCATTAAGATAAAAATATTTTTTGGTGAATAGTAACTTTTGACTTTTATTTACCGTGATTAATGCTAAATAGGGTAATTCAAGGTTAAAAGAATATTATAATAATTCACAATTACCTTATCACTTTTGAAAACCTTATTTTTTGAATAATTTACAACCATGGGAATATAAGGGTAGATTTTGGGACCCCATTGAGCCACTTGGGAGTGATAATGACAATTTAGAGTAATTACTTTTATGTGAAGGCAAAATTGTCATTAATAAAAATCATTTAGTAATTAATTTTTATGTGTTGTTATATAAGTCATATCTTTGACTATAAATATTATTTATAAAGCTAAAAATATTTCTAAAAATCATGATATTTGTTTTATAATTTTTAGATATCAAATAAATTAAATTATTTATGACACAATAATGATGCAGTATTTACCTCATTAATAAATGATTTAAATAAATAAGATTA
Organism: Viscum album; assembly: GCA_963277665.1. NCBI lineage: Eukaryota > Viridiplantae > Streptophyta > Magnoliopsida > Santalales > Viscaceae > Viscum > Viscum album. The sequence continues at coordinate 474,584,923 of OY728132.1, forward strand.
TAAAGATTAAAATATTATCCAAAACTTGACCAATTCTGATTGAATGATTTTATTTCGACCATGACTCATCTTATCTTCGACTATAATGATTTTAGGACCATTAGAACCCAAATATCATTATATTATAAAATAATATTTTCACACTTTTCTAATGAGCCCCTCCTCCCACTTATAAAAGAAGACCACTTCTAACCAATTCCTCACACATCTCATGCAAATTTTATCATACAACCTCTGCCCAATTGATCTCCCTATATCCCTCTCCTCCCTCTAGAAACCTTACCTTAGGAAGAAGGCACATCAAGAAGACCTTTTGGTTCTAACCAAATGAAGTTACCCAAATTAAAGGTATCCATTTCTCTTAAATTTTTTTCTTTTATTTTACTTCTACAACCCATAAACACTTTTTATTCGTTTATTTTGTAACAAAACCAGCATCCTCAAAATACTAGGATGTTTTTATGTTATGGATTCGAACTACACATAAACACACCTCTATCTAGTGGGTGAGGAACATAATGTTTATGTGCATGGGAAACCAACGCCTCACGAAACGATGATTGTTCGATTTTATCCTACCACCTCTCATGGTGGCCATTATGATTGAACTGTAATTATATATGATATATATTATATATATTATTTCTTATGCTTTTTTAATTCCTAATTATATCACACCATTATGGTTTCCATAGTGGGTAATATGATAATCTCATTTGAGGAAGTGCGGAATATCACCCCCTCAAAGTGATTCCTTAATCCCTTATGTGGGAACTATAAAGAATGGAGATAATGATATTATATAATATATTATATTGTAATTATAATACACCTATGTTTCATTAGGTTTTAATTCCATTAAAATAATAAATAGAAATGAATGAAGTGTTAAAGCGTACGTACGCCCTACCGTCTCCAGGAACGATGAATTTCATTTGATACCTACAAATATTTTGTACTATTATATATAAACGAATATACTAGATATATATGATATTTATGATATCTTAATCATAAATATCATTCGGTATATAATGGAATATTGACCACATTGAAAACTTGTAAATATAAGGTGTTCATTTTTTATTCAAGTACAAAATATCGACAAAATGGACATTATTAACATAAATGATTAAATAATATATATTACATGGAAATAAGTGATATAAAAGGAATAAAAAATTTGAAAAATATTCTTAAGGAATTATAAATTAACTTTAGTTTATTATTAAGTATATTAAAGAACAAACGGGTTAAGTCATACAAGAGCTAAGGGACTTCGTCTCAATATCCATTCATTGAGGCATATTTTGTTTTATTACACGACTTTATTTTATACAATGTATAAACACGCTTGAAATTTCAAAGGGAATATTTTTCTATGAAGAATTTTACTAAATGAAAAAAGGAATGTTTCTTTTATGGTAAGCGCTGACTACGACCATTTCTGCCACCTATAGTATTACTTGATCTTTGGCATCCTCAACAAGCCCAAATGTTTTAAAAAGAAAATAAATACCTTATACACATTTATGTATTTTTGGTATTAAAAATAGTTTTGAAAATGGATTTATTATTGTAAAATATTTTAAATATATATTGTGATTGATATGTGGAGATTTTTTCTTTCTTTTATATTTTCCATATTTTATGTGTTATGATTTAATAATGGCACTTGGACATCTGATGGGTGATTACAAGATAAACCAAATTACCGGTGGTGCCATGATTTCCAGGATGGGTGGTTTTATTATAACTTCCAATTCATTGTGTATGGAAGTCAGCCATATGGCAATTCCATTAGTGATATGTGTGGATGTCGACCATATGGTTATTCCATTTATGTATGTTTATGTCCCAATTATCCTTTATATGTTATGTGTTCTTAATATGGGTTTTATGGTAATATTGTGGTTAAAAAAGGGTCAGCAGTGATCTTTTATTCAGTGAAGAGTATTCACTACTTCATAAGGGAGAAATGTATGACTTATGTTAATGTTTTCATCATTTACTTGTTGTTTTGAAAAACTAATTGTTTTCCTTCTTTGTGTATACCTTACTAAGCTTTTTATGCTCATCCAATGTTTTTGAAATGTTTTTCACATGACATAATGTGGAGTAGGGTCAAGGTTGGGATCACGGAAAACTCATTCTATATTAAACATGGATTTAGACATGACTCTTTTTAAGAGTTATTGTCTTATTAAAAATGGAAATTTAGTAGAAGTGCCTACTTTGTAATATTTTGATATGTAATAGTTATTGCCTAATCCTCTAAAATTCTATACCTGAAAATATCTTCAATGTGAATTATTCATTAAATTCAGGAATATGTAAGGTTTAAGGCTAGGTCCTTATAGTTGTTATCAGAGGTATATTTAGATAACATTAGGTGTTAGGTTATTGTTAATGTAATATCCATAAAGTAATTTATGTTTATATTGAAATCGTATAGCATTTCCAGATTACCATGATGATTCGCCTAATTTATTTCTATGTTCAGAATGATTTTCTGCAGTGGAAATATTGTAGCTATATTGGGATGACATCAGGAAGAAGATAACCATCCAAATCAACAACATGCGATTGTCGGAATCATAACTGAACAATGTGTTGAAGTGATGGTACAATTGACTCTCTCATGAACTGAATCCAGTCACCACTATTAATGGCACCAAACCCGGCCCGTGGCATGGCCAGAAGGGTGTTACCTATCCCAACGGGCTTTAATAAGTGCCCAGGTATCAAGAATCCGGTTTGGTAATGATTTACCCAAGTATGAAAGCATAAAATATAAAAAAACAATCAATAATTAGTATCTGAAATTTTCATGCTATAAAATTATTAACAAAACTAGATATGAATAAATTTGTTTCAAGACACTACTAGTGGTAAAAATACAAATAATTAAATCATCAAGACATCCGCATGGACTCCACACGACAAGGGGGTTATCACCCGCAAGCCTTCTCTACAACTCCGCCCTGGCGATGGCGACTAACACCCTGCACCGCCATCACCCTTTTCCGTCCCTTTACCTGGGTCAAGCATAAGACGGTCTACTTACACCAAACTGGTTTATGTAGGGTGTGAGCCTAAGCCCAATAGGATACCACCAGATGATTCCAAGGAGAATGCATTACAATGTGAATAAAATAAGAAATTTTAATACACAAGGTGAAACAGTATTAAAATTCCATGAAATGAAACTTTCAATTGAAAATCGTTTTTAATCAAAGAATTTCAGAATTTTAACACATTAAAATAACAATTTTATCTATTGTAATTTACTTCAAAACACACCCTAGTACATGTATAAATACCACAAATCCAATTAGCAACAAAATATGAACACCACTAGGCACTAGGTTGTCTCGAGCCCTATGTACCTTGTACCTCGGTGTAATGTAACCATAGAAAAATCGATTATCATGCACGATCCACTAGTAGGGAACATATAAATAACCTACTAGTCCCCAATCATCATCCACATAGTTTATTTATAGTATTCGTTATTCAAATTCTATGTGAAATAGTGACAATACCCATCTGTTCCACTAGCCGTACTAGTAAAAATCCACCCCACCTAGGTACCCGAGCATCCCCTTTCGTGCACAATCAATTACATCATGCAACATAAATATATTTTCATATAACAGAACACTACTAGTATCACACAAATAATACAGTATCTATCACATTCTATACCACTTAAAACACACAACAAAACACTTAGATTTCTAATAAAATAATTTCTTGAAATCCTGTAATGTTTCACACATCAAACTCCTTAAAAACCAAACATGCACATTATGTGCACACCATAAGGTTAAAAAACAGAAAATTAAGAACAATAAATTTCTATTAAAACAAGAAATCGTTTTTTAGGATAGCCCTTTGTGAACCAGGAAATAATAATTTTGAAAAACCTCCATTTTTACACAAACATGTGACTTAATGTTCACTAGTTCCACAAACACTATTAAATCCCATTTTCTGATAAAAAAGGGGATAAAATTCAAAACATTATTTGAGGCCCTAATATAGTTCAATAAAATTAATTAAGTTTTAAAAGAGTATTCCCTAATAAACCAATAAAACATTCCCATGAAATCCCCCCCCCCAAATTTCACATGATGTTTGCATTTAAAAATTCATTTTCAAAACAAACACCAATAAAAATAATTTTTACAGCAATAATAAAATGAGATAAACCTAAATGTATGATAAATATAGCATGGTAAGACACAAATCTTTCATAATCATGGAATCACCTACCAAAAGAGTCAAGAACCTTAAATCCTCGTACAGAACTTCAACCGCATCACCACCACACAACAAGGGAGAGATATCAAATCTAAAACAAGAGGATTGGACCAAAAAACTAAAAAGGAAACCCTAGGTATGAATACCTAGCTTCTTTACATTTGGGGATTCCTGAAAAAAAAGGGAATTCTTAAGGAAAGTGAAGGAACATAGAAGGATAGTCACTTACATGAAAAATATGGACGATTTTAGCAACATGGATTTTCGGCCCTACTTCCAGATGGATACGTTATCCAAAGAGGAGGAAACTAAGTTAGGGGTGCGGCCAGGTACAGTGGTAGCATGTGATAGGTGGAATCACTGAATATGGATAAAAAATGAATATTTTAGGAAATAATTAGAAAACAATTTTAAAGCTGGAAATGGGATTTCTGGTTGGTCCAATACCTAATTTGATCAACAAAATCCATGATGCTAATTAATTTTAAGGGGCCAAATTTCATTGTAGGTTTTAATAATAAAATTAAGTGCATTTTGGAAATTTAACTAGTGATAAAGGTTAAAAAATAAAGAGTTATTATAGAAAGAAAATATGCTTTCAAAATTGGAAATGGGCTCTCGAGTTGGCCCAAATTTTTGGAACCAACCATTTCTTTCAAAAATTCATGGAAAACCCTCAAACAAAATCAAAAACATAAATTAAATAAAAAATACCTTTAACTTTTTTCATATATGTGAGAATTCTCCCTACCATGATGGAATTCCCACCCCAGAAAGTCAATATGAAGCTTGATTGGAAAATAAGGACGGGTAATCTACCTCGACCCATGACATTCGCTCCCATGTCTCATGTGTATCATTCCCTTGCTGCCATAGAACCTAGGCTAATGGAATATACTTCCCTCAAATTATATTCTCTTAGTAATCCAAAATTTTCACTGGCCTCTCAACAAAAGGCAAGTCATGGTCTATCTCCAGTTCTTCCCAACTCAACACAAGGGAGGTATCCGAGTTGTATTTCTTCAATTGAATGATGTGGAAGACATCATGGATAGATGTCAATTGATAAGGTAAAGAAAACATGTATTTGACCTTTCCAATATGCTCAGTGATCTCAAAGGGCCCGATATATCATGGTATCATCTTACATTGCTTCCCCAATCGACGATGTCCTAGACGAGGGGCCACTTTTAAGAATAGCGTGTCACTACACATAAAACTCTAGGTCTCGACGCCTCTGGTCAGTATAAGATTTATGATGAATATGATATGTCAATAAGCATTGCCTGATCAACATGACATTTTCTGAAGTCTCTTGCACAAGGCTCGGCCCTAATAGCGAACACTCTCCTACTTTAGCCCAACATAGGGGGGACCACATGGCCGACCATAGAGCGCCTCAAAAGGGGCCATTCAAATAGAGGATTGGTAACTATTATTATACTCAAACTCATCCAATCCCAAATGGCTATTCCAAGAACCTCCAGAGTCCAAGACGCGTCCATGAAGCATGTCCTCCAAAATCTATTTCTCCAGCTTTGTCTGACCATCCGTCTGAGGGTGGTAGGTCGTGCTCATCTTAATATGAGACCCTAAGGCCTTCTGAAGGCCTTCCCAAAATAGAGAAGTGAAGAAGGGGTCCCTATATGAGACAACTGCTGATGGTACACCATGGAGTCTCACAACTTCATGAAGATACAAATGGACCAAATCATCCACTTTAGTTGTATCAATTATCGGAATGAAGTGGGATTATTTGGTCAGATGATCGATTACCACCCAAATAGAATTCTTACCCCGAGGGGTACGAGGAAGGCCAACAATGATGTCCATGGAGAACTGATCCCACTTCCAGGTAGGAATGGGTAGTGGCTAGAGCAAACTGGAAGGCCTTTGGTGCCCTGCTTTCACCTGCTGGCATGGGTAGAATCTCAAAACAAAGTCCGCTATGCCTCATCTCATACTAGGCCACCAAAACTATCGATGGACATCATAATACATCTTAGTGGAACCCGGTTAGACAACCCACTAAGACTGGTGGATATCCTATATCACCTCATTCTGCGGAGATAATGTCACTACTGAATGGCCCTTGAAGCACAAGATTACCTCGAGAGATGATGACCAATCAGAGGATGTCTCCCCACCATGAAGAAACTACTTTGACCACTGACACAGCTCATCAATGGGCTATTCTAGCAGAATCTACTCTAATAGAGAAGGAGTCAACTGGACGCACACCAAGAATGCCCCTCCACTATGTTCCCTGGTCTCCATACGCATATGAGAAAATAGCCCCATCAATTCCCACTCATCACTGGACTTCCTCAAAGCCTGCACTGGAACCCTTCTACTCAAGGCGTAGACCACTACATTACCCTTACCTGGGGTATAGAAAATTTCAAATTTAAAGCACTGCAAGTAATCAATCCAGCGATGATTCCTCAAGTTGAGGGCCTTCTACGAGAAGATATAAGCCATGATTTTGTGATCAGAGTATACCACAATCATCTCCCCAAAGAGGTAGTGACACCATGTCTTCAAAGCATGCATCACCGCTACCAGATCAAAGTCATGGGTCTGGTAGTTCTTTTCATGTGGTCGAAGTTGGCGAGAGCCATACATGACCACATGATCATCCTGCATAAGAACGCACCCATGACCCATACCTAAAGCATCACAATAGACCAAATATCGCTTTCCTGCCTCTGGTAAAATCAGCACAGTTGGTGGTAGTCAACCGCGTCTTCAGCTCCACGAATGACGCCTAGCATTCTGGACCCTAGACAAACATCACCCCTTTCCGAGTGCGGGCAGTCATCGGAGAAGCAAGCTGAGAGAAATCCCGAATGAATATCCTAAAATAACTAGCCAGGAAAAGGAAACTCTTGATCTCAAAAACATTCTTTGGCTACTACCAAGACATAACCGCACTAATCTTCTCAGGGTCCACTGAAACCCCCTGCTCAGAGATCACATTCCCCAGAAATCCCACTTCCCTGATACAAAAAGGGAAGTTTGGCAGCATTGCATAGAGGCGGTAATCTCATAATGTACCGAAAACGATCCTAACCTGATGTTAGTGTTCCTCCTCAGAGCTAAAGTATACCAGAATGTCATCTACAGACACCATAACAGAGGAATCGAGATACTGATGGAACAATATGTTTATGAGTGCTATAAATACCATTGGAGCACTGGTCAATCCGTTTGGCATGACCAAATACTCAAAGTGGTCGTACCTGCTTCGAAAGGGTATCTTTGGGATATCAAACACTTTCACGTGAAGTTGATGATACCCAAAACACGGGTCTATATTTTAGAACAACTTTTCTCCCTTTAACTGATCAAACAAATAATTTATTCTTGTAAAAGTGTATTTATACATAATTGTTACCTCATTCAGCTTCAGGTAGTTAATTCACAACCAGAGGGATCCATCAGCCTTTTTTGAGAAAAACACAGGAGCGGGGTATGGAGAGATGCTCGGGCGAATGAATCCTTTGGATTCTAAGTCAACCTACTGTATATTAAATTCCCTCAACTAGGTGAGTGACATGCGATAAGAAGGAAGAGATATCAACTTTGTTCTCTGTGATAGATCGATTGAAAACTCCGCATCCTGCTCCGGGGGAAAACCTGAAAAATCAGTTGGGAATACCTCTCGAAAATCGTTCAGTGCATTACATAATGAACATTTAGGGGAACGACCATCCTCTAGCATGATCGAAGATAACTGGATGATAACACTTCCCAACTCTAGGAGTGGAGGCCTTGCGCGACCTGACTGAGGATCCCATTCTCCATGAAATACCTAACGACTCCCATCAGGTCATGTGAAACTCACACGCCGTCTGTAGCAATCATTGTGTGCCTAGAAGTGTACTAGACAATCCATCCTATGTATGACATAAAAAGAGTCCATATATAAGATCAAGAGGTCCCACTCCATATCGAGCTCTGACAAAGAAATAGCACACAATGGGCACCTGAGACCCTTCTCCTTCTTCTTTCATAGCGGTGACTCCAAATCCACCGCGAAATACATCAACTCAGTTGGAAATTTCCGAATGTCCACAAAATGGGAAGAAATGAATGAAATAGAGGAACAATTATCAAAAAGAGTAGTAGATATAGAAGATGCGATCAGAACGGTACCTCGAACTGTTGACAGTACCGCCTCTAATCCTACTGGTGCCTGCTCCACTGCATGGAGATGTCCAGTATCTGCCTGCGGACGACTACCAGTTTATTGTTGTGCCCAAAACTGGCTCTTCCCAGAAGAGAAACTAGCCCTACTACCGTAGCTTCCATATCGGGATCCCTCAGTTCTCGATGGCTCAGACTGTGTTGGGACCCCTCTTGAAGCCACTGACCCATCCCCACTCATAAGTGGACGTGACACACCACATAAACACTGAAAATTCCCCATACCTCCAAACAGGAAACAAGGATTTTGAGGATGTGGATATACTGGTCAAATGTGCCCAGGATTCCCACACTTTTGGAACACAACCAATCTCACATCAGAAGCTGAAGAAGAAAACTGCTTGGAAGAGTGGCCTGAACTACCACCTCTTTTCTTTACAAGGTCACCCGCTTCAATTTCTTCTTTGAGGAGCTGCCACTTCCCACTGATGATACTGAACCATTGAAACCAGCCCTTCCTTTCTTATCAATCTCCACCATGCACACCCAATCAACGACCTCATCATAGGTCCTTAGCTTAAACATGATCAACTGGGAGTATATCTCTGTTCGTAAGCCTTTCTCAAACCTCTAGGCCTTTGACATCTCATTAGAGACAATTACTGGAGAATACCGAACCAACTCAGTGGAACAGTTGGCATAATCTATCACAGATAGATTCCCCTGAACAAGATCCATGAATGCTCTATACCTATGAAAATCCAACACCTCACAGCAGTATTGTTCATTAAAGATACCCTTGAAATCTCCCCAGCGCGTCTACTCATTCTTCTCATCCTGAAGCACTGAATCCCACCACATACGGCTTGGACCCTCCAATAGAAAGGAGTCACACATCACCCTAAGCTCCTCAGGTGTTTCTAGGAACTCAAACATACGCTCGATCTTCTCGAGCAATTCTTCTGCTTCCTAGGATTCTAAGCTACCTCAGAAGGTAGGAGGCTTGTTTTAAAGAAACTCTTGTGATTTATCTTTTCTAGGACATGTCTCTTCTGCCCTAATAAAAATATGACCATGAGCTGGTCCCTATCCTAAATCTTGGATAGCCCGAACCATAGCCTCCACAAGCCACTGATCAATCGTTCTGGGAGAACTCACTCCAGCTTTCTCCTGTGGGCGCGTGTGAGCTTTCTGTGGAGGAATGATGCTTCAAAATGAAACAGTCACAAAACAATAGTCTATATTACATTTTTGAATGTTTTACCCAAATTCTTAAAATATAAATAAACTAAACACATTCAATTAATAAAAGAAACAACTACTCCTCATCTGCCAGATGTCTACATAGGGTCTGCAGCCCTCACATCTCACATGGAAGTGATGTCAATCCGTAAATTCAAACATCCCCTAGTGACTCAAGGTCTTCCAGGAGAGGATTGGGATAGGCACCCTACTCAAAATCAAAACCTCGAGACTTGACAGTCCTATCTCATGTCTATCCCGACTCATCCCAAAATTGCAATATAACCCAAAAACATTAACATGCTCTGATACCATTTTTTTCATTAACCAAATTTGGTCGCCTCCATTAACGGCACCAAACCTAGCCCATGGCAAGGACCGAAGGGCGTTCCCTATCCCCAATGGCTGGAACAAGTGCCCAGGTATCAAAACTCAGGTTTGGGAATGCTTTACCCGAGTATGAAAGCATAAAACCAAAAACAATCAATAATTAGAATCTAAAATTTTCATGCTAAACAATTCTTAACAAAACCAGATCTGAATACATGTGATTAAAGACACTACTACTTTTCCAAATAAATATAATAACCACATCAATACATCCCCATGGACTCCACACGACAAGGGGGTCATCACCGGCAAGCCTTCTCCACAACTTCACCCCAGCGATGGGGACTAACACCCTGAACCGCCATCACCCTTAGCCTTCCCTATACATAAGTCATGCTTAAGAAGGTATACATACACCCAATTGGTGTAAGTATGGTGTGATCCTAATCCCAATAGGAAACCACAAGATGATTCCAATGATCATGCAATACAATGTGATTAAAATTAGAAATTTTAATATACATGGTGAAACAGTTTTAAAATTCCATGAAATGCATCTTTCAATTGAAAACAATTTCCAATCCGAGAATTTCAGAATGAAAACACATTAAAATAAAAAATTTAGCTACTGTAATTTACTTCCAAACACAACCTAGTTCATTGGTAAATACAAAAAATCCAATGAGCAACAAAATCGGAACACCCCTAGGAACTAGGTGGTCTCAGGCCCAATGTACCTCGTTCCTCGGTGTAAAGTAAACATAGAAAAATAAGTTCTCATGCACGATCGACTAGTAGGGATCATAACCATAACATAGTGGTCCCCAATCATCATCTACATAGTTTATTTAGAGTTTTCGTTATCCAAATGCTATGTGAAACAGGGACAAAATCCATACGGTCCACTAGCCGTACTTGTATAAATCCACCCCACCTAGGTACCCAAGCTTCAGCTTTTGTGATCAATCAATTTCATCCTGCAACATAAATCTATTTTCAGATAACACTCCACTACTAGTCAAACACAAATAATACAGTATCTATCACATTGTATACCACTCAAAACATACAACAAAACACACATATTTTTAATAAAACAATTCCTCCAAATCCCGTAATGTCTCACACATCAAACTCCTTAAAAACAAAACTTGCACACTATGTGCAAACCATAAGGTTACCAAAATAGAAAATTCAGAACAATAAATTTCTATTAAAACAAAAAATCATTTTTATGGTAGCACCTTGTGAAACAAGAAATTATAACTTTGAAAACCCTCCATTTTTACAAAAACATGGGACTTAAATGTCCCTTGTACCACAAACACTATTAGAACCAATTTTCACAAAAAAAAACAAATGGGATAAAATTCATTACTTTATTGGAAGCCCTATTATAGTTAAATATAATCAATTAAATATTAATATGGAATTACGTAATAAAAAAAATAAAACATTCCCATGAAATCCCCCCCCCCCAAATTTCACATGAAGTTTCCATTTAAAAATTCATTTCCAAACAAACACCAATAAAACTAATATTTACAGTAATAATAAAATGAGATAAAAATAAAGTATGAAAAAAACAGCATGCTAAGATACATATATTTCATAAACATGGAATCACCTAACAAAAGAGTCATGAACCACAAATCCTAGTGCAGAACTTCAACCGCACCACCACTGCACCACAAGGGAGTGATATCAAACCTAAAACCAAAGGATTGGACCAAGAAACTCAAAATGAATCCCTAGGTACGAATACCTGCTTCTGGACATTCTTGGATTCATGAAAAAAATAGAACGCTTAAGGAAAGGGAATGAACTTAGAAGGATAGTCACTTACTCGAAAAATCATGACTATTTTAGCAACCTGAGAATATCATCCCTAATTCCCGACTAATATGATCTCCAAAGAGGGGGAAAATAAGTCGGTGGTGCGGCTAGGTACCGTGGGAGTAGGTGAGAGGTAGAATCACCAAAAAATCATAAAAAATGAATATTTTATGAAATAATTAAAAAAAAAATTAGAACAGGAAATGGGATTTCGAGTTAGCCCAATACCTAATTTGATCACCCTAATCCAATATGCTAATGAAATTTTAAGGGGACCAAATTTCTTTGGTGGTTTTAATAGTAAAATTAAGGTTATTTTGGTACTTGAATGGATGATAAAGGATGAAAAACTAAGGAGTTATGAGAGAAACAAAATATACTTTCAAAACTGGAAATGGGCTCTCAGGTTGGCCCAAATTTTTGGAACCCACCATTTCCTTCAGAAATGTATGGAAAACCCACAAACAAATCAAGGGTATAAATTAAATGAAAAATAACTTTACAATGTTTCATGAATGTGATGGAATCAGGCTATAAATGGTGGTGGTATCCTTGTACGAGATCAGCCAGATCAACCGTAGAGGAAAATGCTAGTAGTAGATCATTTCATGTGGCAACATCCCCCATCATTCAAAGGATTATCTGACCTTGTTCTAGGTAAAAGGATGATTAATTCACTGGAGAAGATTTTTGATGTCATTGGTTGTTCAGAACCTCAAAATCCTAGTCTTTTTGTTTACCGTTTTGAAGGTGAAGATGATCAGTGATGGTCGATGGTGAAAAATATCAGGGATACTGATGAGATTGATGCTCTCAATTGAGATGAATTCAAAGGTATGTTTATTGAGAAATATTTTCCTAAGGTGGTTTTACTTAGGATGGAAAATCAATTCCTAGAATGGAGGCAGGAGGATGAATCAGTGGCTGCTTATGATGAAAAGTTCACCCGACTGGCAAGGTATGCCCCAAATTTCATCTGAGATTTTTATAGTAAGATAAATCAATTTTACTCAGGACTGAAGCCACGATATGAAAGAGCGTTAGCCTCTCCAGATTTCAAAATTTATGAAAATCTTGTTCAATGTGTAGATAAGATAGAAATGGAGTTTGTCGATGATCAGGTGTTCAGTGATAAACAATATAATAAGAGGTCCAGTTGGAAGGGAAAGGGGAAGAATTCATCAAAGGAGCCTGGAGGTAAGAAAAATAAATATCCATCTTTTGGGAAGTGTGGTAAAAAGAATCTCGGAGAATGTTTATCAAAATCTGGAAAGTCCTTCTAGTGTGGAAAGTCTAGTCATATTTCTCATAGCTGTAAGGAATATGATCAAGCAGGAAATGAAAATCCATTAGTAAGATGTTTTAAGTGTAATGAAATGGGTGACTATTCCTATGAGTGTATAGGGAAGAACTCAACTGAGGTAAAGCAGCAAGACTACAAGAAAAAAATTGTGGTGAAATCCTTTGCAACAACTTCAGCAGATGATGGGCAATCAAATGAAGTTGTATCAGGTACATTGTTTGTTTGTTAAGATTATTCCAATGTGTTGTTTGATTTAGTATCTACACACTATTTCATTTCTGAGAATTTTTCTAGTAAATTTCTAATTCCATCTCAAGATATGAATTCATAAATTACGGTAAAAACACCTGGAGGAAATGTTGAGACAAAAAGAAAACATAAGAACATTCAGGTTCTTGTGTGCAGAATGAACCTATCTGCAATCCTTATTGTTTTGCCTCTATTAGAGATTGATGTTATTTTGGGCATGGATTGAATATTTGTTTATCATGCTAAGATTAACTATAGAGCTAAAGAGGTTTCATTTCAAAATGATTTACAGTTTCAATACAAGACTGAACCCTTTCTTTTAATAACTTATCACAAAGTTGAGAAACTAGTAAAAGACGGAAATGAATGTTACCTTGCACATATTGTTGAAAATAATAAAAGTGTTGAGATGAATGATGTACCAGTGGTAAATTAGTACCATGAAGTTATTCCTGATTAGATTCCTGGTATTATAGATGATTGGGATGTTAAATTTACTATTGTCTTAGTTCATGGTGCTAAGCCAATTTCAACACCCCCTTATCGAATGGCTCAACTTGAACATTTAGATTTAAATAAGAAACTGTAGTAGTTATTAGAAAAATGTTTTATTAGTCCTAGAACATCAAAATTGGGTGCCCCTGTCTTGTTTGTTAAAAAGAAATGTGGATCAATGAGACTTTGCATTGATTATAGAGCATTGAATAACATCACTATTAAGAATAAGTACACTTTTCCTCATAACGATGATTTGTTTGATCATCCCCAGAGAGCATAGTAGTTTTCAAAGATTTACGTGAGATTGGGGTACCATCAGTGGAATGTAAAATAAGATGACGTTATGATGACCGTGTTTTATATTTTATATGGCCATTATGAATATGTGGTTATGCCTTTTGGTTTAACTAATGCATCTGCTGTATTCATGGATATTTTGAATAGAATTTTCCATGAGTTCTTGGATAAGTTTGTGGTTGTGTTCATTAATGATATTTTAGTTTATTTCAAAAGATAATAGAAACATGAAATAAATTTAAGGGGTTTCATGAAAAAATTAAATGAAAATAAACCCTATGAGAAATTCAGAAAGTGTGAGTTTTGGTTACAACAAATTTCATTCTTTTTTCGATGTTGTTTCAAAAAATGGCATAACAATTGATCCTGCTAAAACGAAAGTTGTTAAAGAATGGAAAAGACCCAAAAATATAACTGAGATTCATAGTTTTCATGGTTTATAAGGTTATTATCAGAAGTTTGTTGATACTTTTTCATGGTTATCTAGTCCAATGGTTTTGTTAACTCTAAAAGGTGTTATGTTCATTTGGACAAAAGAATGTGATTATTGTTTTTAGGAACTGAAAAGACGATTGGTTAATGCTCCAGTTTTGGCACTTCCATCTTGAAATGGCGAGTTTGTTATCTACATTGATACTTCGTTGAAAGGATAGGGTTGTGTCCTACTGTATAATTATTAGGAAATTTTTTATGCTTCACGTCAGTTGAAACCTCACGAGTTAAATTACCCTATACATGATTTCTAATTAGCTACTGTTCTTTGTTGCTTTAAAAATATGGAGGCCTAATTTTTATGGAGTGAAGTGTGAAATATATTCTAATCACATAATTTTTAAGTATATATTCACTCAAAAAGAATTGAACATGAGACATAGGAGACGGTTGGAATTAATCAGGGATTATGATTGCATGATCCATTACCATCCGGGAAAAGAAAATAAAGTGGATGATGCTTTGAGTCGAAAAGGTAATACATCATTAACCATGTTACATTTGGAATGAGATCCTTTGGTTTTTGATTTGACAAACATTTTTATATAAGTTTTCAGTGTAGAAAATTCCTTTTTTTTGTATCAGGTGTCAGTGACATCATCTCTATCAGACAGAATAATGAAAGAATGGAAAGAAGATAGTGAGTTATAGAAAAATGTAGAGTTGGTTAAAAAGGGTATATTACCTGAATTTAACATTGATAATGTTTTTTTTGGTGATTTGGAAAGAGATTATATGTGCCTTGTGATTAATAGTTAAAGAATGAGTTGTTATGTGAATCTTACAGTTCTCCATTTTCAGTTCATCCTGTTAGTACTATAATGTATAGAGATCTTTGAGAGAATTACTATTGGGATGGAATGAAAAGATATATTTTTGATTTTACTGTGACGTGTTTGAATTTTCAACAGGTTAAAGCAGAGCGGCAGTTACCGAAAGGAATGCTTCAACCTTTACCGGTTCCAAAGAGGAAATTGGAAAATATTACATGGACTTTTTGTAGGTTTAAAAATGACATATTGAGGTAATAATGAAATCTGGGTTATTATTGATTGATTGACTAATTATATTCATTTCCTTCCTATTCGAGATACATTTTCTCTAGATCAAATTCCCCAGTTGTATGTTAAACTAATAATAAGGTTGCATGGTGTTCTACTCTCCATTGTATCTGATCGTGACCACTGGTTTACATCTAACCTTTTGAAAGGCCTTCATATGTGATTTGGTAATGAATTATAATTTAGTACAAATTTTCACACTGATTCCGATGAGAAATAAGTATGAAAAATTCAGACATTGGATGATATGATACATTCCTGTTCGATAGATTATTAGGGAAGTTGGGACCAACATCATTCATTGGTTGAATTTTCATTCCAGTATACAGATGGATCCATTTGAGGCCTTATATAGAAAGTGTTGTCGAACTCCAGCTTTTTGGGATGATGTAGGTGAAAGGAAGATGATGGGACCAGAATTGGTAGATGAGATGACAAAGAATGTTCAGTTGATTTAGAAGCACATGAGAATAGCTTAGAGTAGACAGAAAAGTAATGCAGATAACCAGATGAAGGATCTTTCTTTTGGGGTAGGTGGTCATTTCTTTCATAAATTTTCTCCATAGATATTTGTGATGCATTTTGGAAAGAAGGGAATGATGAGTCCAAGGTTCATTGGACCTTATTAGAATTCTGGAGAATGTTGGATTTTTTATGTATATAGTGGCTTTACCATTAATTTTATCCCAGGTACACAATGTTATTCATGTTATAATGTTGAGAAATTATATACCAAATCCATCTCATGTTTTGAGCCAAGAGATAGTTCAGTTGGAATAGAATATATCTTATGAAGAACAACCAGTTCAGATTCTTGACCATAGAGAGAAAGTGTTGCGGAATAAGGTAATTCACTTGGAAAAGGTTTTGTAGGAAAACCATATGGTTGAAGAGGAAACGTGGGAATCTGAAAATGCTATGAGGGATAAATACCCCCACATATTTTGATAAGTGAATAAAAATTGCAAGAACACAATTCCCAAGAGGGGGGAAAGATGTAACATCCCAGGTAAATGAAGAATAAGACTTATTTCCTATTTATTAATATGTGTGAGTTAAATATTAATTTTACTTTAAAAGGGTTGCTATGTTTGATAGTGTACCTGATACGCAACAGAGGGTTTCATTGGAATCTATCATTGTATACTAATAATATAATATTATTATTTTAAATGGTAGTTAACTCCTAGACATTGTATTGTAAGGAACAAAAAAACTAACTACAATATGATTATAAATGTTTGTCAAATATATTTACATTTATCAAATAAAAGTAAGAGGCATAACATGTGAATGAATATAATTTTAACCATAATTTACATTAAAATGTCAATATATCCCATTTTACTAGAAAACCCTTTTTAAATATAGTTATGGCCATTTATATATGTTCTATTTGACTAAATAAAATTCTTCTTTAGAATGGGGACATCAATTTTTACTTTGGGTAATATTTTTGGAATTTTTCTGATAATGTTTATTTTTTAATGAATAGTTAAAAATATTGCATTTTAATTCAAAAGGGCCTTTTAGTATAATTTATTTATATGGATATATTATATTTTTAGTTGGTTTTAAATTTTATTTAGGATATATTTTTACTATTTAATCCAATGTTGATAATTGGAATTAATTTCACTTTAAAAAAATTGGATTTTTAATTTAAATGAAATTTTACCACTTCTTTGAATTGAATTAAAAAAATATGACATACATGTTTTTTATCATGATGTAAAATTTGGTTCATTATGATGAAAATAATTTTTGATGAATAGTAACTTTTGACTTTTATTTAACGCGGTTAAAGGTAAATAGGGTAATTCAAGGTTAAAAAGTATTATAATAATTCCAAATTACCTTAACACTTGTCAAAAACATATTGGTTGAATCATTTACGACCATGGTCATCATTGGGTCGATTTGGGACCCCATTGAGCCACTTGGGTGTGATAATGTCAATTTTGATTAATTAATTTAATGTGAAGACAATATTGTCATTAACAAAAATATTTTAGTAATTAATTTTTATATTTTTTATATAAGTACTATATTTGAATATAAATATTATATGTAAATATAAAAATATATCATATATCATGGTATGTTTTTTATAATTTTTAGACATCAAATAAATTAAATTATTTATGACAAAATAATGATGGAGTATTTACCTCAATAATAAATGATTTAAATAAATAAGATTATAATTATTAAAATATTAACCAAAACATGGCCAATAATGATTGTATGATTTTATTTCGACCATGAATCATCTTATATTCGACTATAATGATTTTTGGACCATTAGAAAAAAAATATCATTATATTATAAAATAATATTTTCACACTTTCCTAATGAGCCACTCCCCCTTATGAAAGGAGATGACTTCTAACCAATTTCTCACACATCTCAAGCAATTTTGATCGTGAAACCTCTGCCCAATTAAGCTCCCTACATCTCTCTCCTCCTCTAGAAGCCTTACCTTAGGCAGAAGGAACTTCAATAAGTCTTTTTGGTTCAAACTAAAGGATGTTACCCAAATTAAAGGTAATAGTTTCTCTTAAATTGTTTTCTTTTATTTTACTTCTCCACCAACTAAACTATTTTTATTCCATTATTTTTTTTAACATAAAAAAGTATCCTAAATATACTAAGATGTTGTTATGAGGTGTATTCTAACTACACATACACACACCTCCATCTAATGAGTGATGAACATAATATTTCTGTGGATGGCAAACCAACGCCTCACGAAATGATGATTGTTCGATTGTCTCCTACCACCTTTCATGGTGGCCATTATGATAGAACTATATATATATATAGGATATTTATTATGTTTATTATTTCCTTATTATTTTTTACTTCCCAATTTTATCAATCCTTTAGAGTCTTCATAGTGGGAAAATTCGATAATCTCATTTGAGGAAGTGCGGACTACCACCCCATCAGAGTGATTCGTTAATGCCTTATGTGGGATATATAAAGGATGGAGTTAATGATATTTTATATTATATTATAGTTGAATTATAATATACCTATGTATCATTATGTTTTAATTCAATTAAAATAAGAAATTTAAATGAAAGTAGCGTTCCTGCATACGTACGGCCTACCGTCTCCATGAATGGTGCATTTAATTTCCTACCTACAAATGTTATATACTATTATAAATACATGTATATACTATATATATATGATATATATGATATCTTAATCATTAATATCATTCTGGATATAATGGATTGTTGACCACATGGAAAACTTGTAAATATAAGATGTTCATTTTTTACTCAAGTACCAAATATTGACAAAATGGACATTATTAACATAAATGATTACCTAATATTTATAACATGGTCATAATTGATATAAAAGGAATAATAGACATGAAAAATGTTCTTAAGAAAGTAGAAATTAAATTTAGTTTATTATTCAGGAAATTAATGAACGAACGGGTCAAGTAAGACATGAGGTATGGGACTTCGTCTCAATCTTCTTTCGTTGAGGCATATTTTGTTTAAATACATGACTTTATTTTATAAACTATATAAACACCTTTGACATTACAAATGGAATATTTTTCTACGAATCATTTTACTAAATGAAAAAAAGGAATTTTTCTTTTAACATAAGCAGTGACAATTACCTTTTCAGCAACCGCGAGTATTATTTGATCATTGGCTTCCTCAACAAGCCCTAATGTTTATAAAAGAAAATAAATACCGTATACTTTTTATATATTTTTTTATTGAAATTGGTTTTGAAAATGGATTCATTAGGTCAAAATATTTAAATGATATATTGTGATTGAAATGTGGAAATTTTTTATTTTCTTTTACATTTTCAATATTTTATGTGTTATGATTTTATAATGGTACTTGGACATTGGACGGGTGGTTACGTGATAAACCAAATGACGGGTGGTGTCGTTAATACCGGGATGAGTGGTTATGTTATAACCTCCAATGCATTGGGTATGAAAGTTGGCCATATGGTTATTCCATTAGTGATATGTGTGGACGTCGATCGTTTGGTTATTCCATTTATTTATGTTTATGTCCCATGTTACCTTTATATGTTATGTGTTCTTAATATGGGTTTTATGGTAATAATTTGGTTAAAAAAAGTTCAGTAATGATATTTTATTCAGTGAAGAGTATTTACTACTTCATAAATGTGAAAGGTATTACTTATGTTAAAGTATTAACCATTTACCTGTTGTTTTGAAAAACTAACAGTTATCCTTCTTTGTGAATCCATACTGAACATTTTATTATCATCCCATGTTTTTGTAATGTTTTTCACAGGACATAATGTGGAATAGTGTAAAGGTTGGGATCAAAGAAAAGTCATGATGTCTTAAACATGGAACTAGACATGACCCTTTTATTTAAGAGTTCTTATTTTATGAAAAAATGGAAATTGAGTAGAAGTGTTTACATTGTAATATTTTGAGATGTAATAGTTATGGCCTAAATCTGTATAATTCATTACCTGAAAATTTCCTCAATGTGGTTTATTCATTTAATTCAAGATTATATAAGATTTAAGGCTAGGTCCTTATATATAGGGTGTGGGTCCTCTACATACAATGCTTAATTGTAAATTTATTGGGTCTGGGATCCCTCACTTACTGATTGTAACCCTTCCAAATGGAATGAGCAATGCATCCTATTCCTATTGATTGGACCCCCAAACATACTACGGAGTCGGTCCTATATTTATAATGTGTAATCCCCCGCCCCTAAATAACTATAGAAATGTTATTCTATTTGATATTTTTCACCCTCAAATATGTGGTATAGTGGCACGATGTGAGTCCTTCATGTAGTTACCTCAATGGATAAATGATATATTGGACAGTAATGATGGAGCGTTTTGAAAGGGTTGGAAGAGTAATCAACATTGGTTGGGATGTGAGATGAATATCCCCTTGCTCTATCAAATGGGTGTCTTTTATGAGAATATTTTTTTTGTGGTCTCATTTCCCATTTTCTTTAGGTAGATCTATATTATTTTATTTTATTTTCTATTACCCCCCTCCATTTTTATGGTGTCGTACTGCGTATTTATATAATCGACAATTAATGGTATTTTCATACATGTGTCATTATTTATAGAAAAATGGAAGATCATAAGTGATTCTAGTAGATCATAGGTATATATTAGTGCATAGAACATATATGATGTTTGATCTTGGAGATCAAGAGTCGGGATCTCTTAGATTTCATTTCTTCAACTATTTTCTTATTGGAAATTCTTTTCTAATTTTCTATGTAATATTAAACTTTATAATATTAATTTATCAAACCATAATCTAATGTTTTCCCTGATTTTTGTTACATTAATCGATTTCAAAAAAGATGTTATATCCATAATTATTAATAATATAGACTATCCCATGGTGAGGGCTGGGTGTGATTATATAGGTACACTATGAAATGTCATCCCATTTATGTTATTTTGTCTTATGGATTGTCTCTAGGCCTTGGAATATTTGATGTGGTAATGTGGTTGTAGTGGACTAGTAGTCTGTATATTAGGAATGACCTAGTGGGGTTAGTTGATACAGAGTTCTATCATAGATGGTTCGTCCTCAGTTCTGTGATATTTTAAGATAAATGAGTAGGATTTATTCATAAATTATAGAAATTGTTTCCATGTAACATGAGTGATGCAATTAGGTTAGGGAACCCTATGTTGTTGTGATGGTCGATGTATCTATTCAATAAGACTATGACTATAGGATATAGTTTCATTATACCAAGACATTAGCTACTCAGAACATGATACATTCATCATATAGTATTTATTCCTTTAGATATCCTTAGTCGATCATGTATCCATATATAATATCATTTTTCTGGGGTTCATCAAGGTCACATTCAGTATTCTATTACATATATATCTCTCCAAGTTACTGATTTAGGAATATAATGATGATAAAATGATTATTCAGGCCACATGTTAGGGGCCATATAATTTTATTTTTACATACTGGGGCGTGATGGAAGCACCCACACCAATTGACAAGTAGATTATAGGGTAGACTAAGGATTCATAATTCCGTAGTGAACATTGTGTGATCCAGACCCTAATGAATCTATTTAACCTTGGTGATCTAGATTATGATGAAGAAGAGGATTTGTTTTTGTCAGTTGTCTCTATCTTCAGTATTCTATGTACCCTAACCAATAATATGGTTTCACTGGAACCCATAATTTTTTCCATAGTTTTACATATTGATTTTTTAGTCTGGTAACACTTATGCATGATGAGTAGAACACTCATGCACTATATTCGTACAGATGTTTTGAGAGGATTAATAACCTTCATGATTGTGATCAATTCAAATTCATGAGAATATAGAGATTTAGATGTGTAGTATGAGGTTTTTAATTATGTTCAAAAGATCACTATCCATACATATTACTCCCTTAACATGGTTTGTGATGATAAATTCCTTCACTAAATTTTATAATAGTGTATCGACATTGATATATTTTGAAATGTGGTTCAATTTTTTATTCACATCAATGTTGGAGTACTTCTATGGGATCTAGTGATAATTAAATTACCGTCAAATGGATTCCATACATCTATATGTGGAAGCAAGATTCAATGGAAAAATCCATCTAAAATATATAGTAGTAAGAAGTCCTTAGGAACTCATAATTGAAGATATTCTCATGGAAGTTACATATCATGTGGACATATAATGCAGGGTTTTTACATAGAGATTGGTCAATTAGGATAGTGGTGATACTATGCATGTTATGGGCCTGGTCAAATGTAATGTGATTTCGATAACAGTCATGTCAAGGAGGGAATGAATGTATCCAATAGACCACTATGGAACTGGTAGGTCCTTGACCATATATCCACGAATCTTAGTGAGGGTGGTCCCTAGTGAAGAGAAAATGGTAGAGGAAAAGGAGTGCATCCATAAGTAGGATATATAGTTGGAGGTCTACAATACAATATACTTCCACCAACACTAACAAAAATCCCATGATATGCTCATAGAGCAATTATATGGTGTCACTTGCAGTTATAGCCCTTGGAATATTATAACATATACTTCAAAATATGAAACATGTTACGATATATTATTTTTATAAACATGAAACAGTATATATAAGCATTAATGTTAGCGAGTCCATTTATTCCATACACCTTGTCTTAGCATTATATAACCACATTAAAACAATTTTGTAGATACATTTCAATGTGGATCCAATTATTTATGATTCATTGATCTCATTTATTTGTAGGCATTGAGAGATATCATTTAATAGAAAATGTTTCAGTTTGGAGAAATTCAATCATCATTTTACAATATTGTATCATCATGGTTATAGATTTGTTTTCTAGGTTTTTTCCAATATTAAATTTCATCACTTGTAATTCTAATGAAATCGAATAGTTAGAAGAATATTCTCCCTTGTTGGAGGGATATATCTCATGGAGGGGTGATTGAAAATTATTATAAGTGGGATACAACCCATCACCAATGATTTGGAATGTTTATCCCTAGGTGAAGGTCACACTTAATGAATTTCTATTTCCTCGATAGAGGGGTAATTTATGTACATCTTCCATGTTGATTTTTTCAGACTATAAATAAGATATGAGATGAATTTATATATTAAAATTCATCTTGGGTCAACCCTTATATCCTATATTGAGTATTGGATTCTCCCAACAGAGCACTGATAATTATGTATGTAGATGGAGGAACATTGAGAGAAGGATTTTTTTAGAACATGTGTTCCAACCATCGATATTTCTTATTGTGTTCGTAAAAAGGCATATGTGGTCATAAAACATTATGCTCATTATCATAACCTAAATTCAGATATAATCAATAAAATGTACCAATTTTCATGTATTGAGGACATATTTAATTAATTTTGAGGTGCATGTTTGATTTAAAATATATATCTCGGGTTTGGATAAAACTGGTTATGGCTTTGTGAGACTGAAATTGTAAAGATTCCCTTATCATATCTCTATAAATACAACAAGTTAAGGGTGATTTCAATTAGTGTGAAGAATAACCCTACATTCTATAATTTATTTATGAACATGATATTTAATCTATAGAAGGAATGATTTTTTGTTTTTCACATTGACAAAAATTCCATATACCTTGTGTTAGAGGAGAATAAATAATAGATCATACTAGTGGTCTACGAAATACTATTGGTGAAACATATTCAGGGTAAACTACCAAAACTCCAATTATAGGTCTACATACTTCAAAATTTGGGGAATGTAATTTTAATGCATTGCCAAGCTATGGAAATGGTGATGATTTATGAAGTTCATTCGTGCGCGACACCGAAGAGGGTGTCAGAGGTGTAGTGTTTTCAATGATTTTAGGGGTACTACAGGAAGATCATGTTGAACATTTATAAGGTTGAATCATATTTGACATCCTTGATGTAGAAAGTGTAGTTGTCTATCTATATATATACTATTATTAGAGATCATTTTATATAGATAGGGTGAGGTTGACCGGTTTTCTAGTGTTGAGACTTATTGAGAAGGGTATAGACTATGTGGTGTGTTGTGATGCCCTTAAATCAAGTTTCCACCTTGTGTTCATGTAGAGGATGGAAGTGCTGAAATATGGGTCATGGATGTCCAGATCCCACAACTAGAACTACTCAACTCGTGGCATGGATTTAGCTATAGTTGTATTATCTTTGATGATCTGGAAGTATTATCTTCTAGGTGATATTTATTTTGATAACATGAACCATTATTGTATTTGTAATATCTCAACAATGTCTGATCTAAACATGGAATATAGGTTGTAGTTGGAGTTCCAGCAAGACTATGACATTACGATAGTCTTTACTCTTGTGAAGGGAGATGTCATGTTATATTTCCATAGTAAGAATTCGTTTTCCCATTTTGTTTGGACGCTTATAAGATGTAGGATTCGATTTATCTGATCATGGTGGAGGAGAGTGATGTTTTTTTTATCAATTTATGGTGTTCAATGCCTCTCTTATTTATGTTTTGATGGATAATTAGTTGATATTAATTTATTATGAGGTTCTTTATTACCAAATAACCTCAAGAGACTCACTATATGGGTTTCTACATAAGGGGATTACATAATAATTGTTTCGGTCAGATTGTGGTACTTGTCATGATGTGAGTGGAGGTGAAGAGGGTTTTTGATATAATTTATTTGAATGTACGTACCGATTTAAGAAATGTTTATATGGGCCTTGAATGAATGTTTTGGTGGGCTATAATAAGGCGTAGTGTCAACGAGTTCATCTCGTAGTGTCTAACATGTTAGCAGGTGATGGTTGATCCCCATGTTTGGGTAGGATTGACATATCCTATTTATATCCTTAAGTAGAAATGATAATGAATATCCAAGTACTATGTGAAAAGGCATACATCGAAATCAAGAGACCATCATTCCACCATGATGATTGTTGAATGACTCGTGATGTTAAAACAATTACCTGTGGTTATGGATTACTGTTCGGTGGAGATACAAGCATTGTTTTACATGTTTTGGATAGTCTAGATCCATGGAGAACCCCATATGATTATATTTTACTATGATACATGGTTTACATAATGGTTATGTATAGGTGGGTAGGAGAGCACTTGGTAGAAAGAGAGAATGATTTTTGTGCAATATTTCAACAATTTGTATCTAATGATACTTTTCTAGGATAAAAATCATTGATGTGGGAAATAATTAAATAACCCAATTTTATCCTTCTAAGATATTGAAATATAAATAGTCTTTTTAGAAGAAATCAATGTCTCATAGTGAGATTCTGGGGCATGCGATCCCAAAATTTATATTTCAAAAATCATAAATATATTAACTAAAGTGCATCAATTATTTCCTAAATAAAAGGGTTACCTATTTAGTAGAATCATGGACATGAAATCTAAGATAATGATTTATTCCATAATGTTTGGATTACAATATAGATGACCTAATGTTAGTCAGTGTGAGATATTTGATTGCGGAGTCCATTGAATAGTATACTATGTTGATTAATTAATTTAATTATTTCATTAATTGATTTAATACACTCTGTATAAATTTGTTCAATATAATCACATCATCAAAAATTCATCAATGATATCTAAATATCCCACACATCCTAGAGAGGATAATTTATTGATTTTTCTAGAGATGCAGAAGCATTAGACAATGATCATTGATCAAATTGTGATGGATCGAGAGCCTATGAACACATTAGGTATTTTCAACTACTGTAAAATTATTTCATCAAAAAATAATTGATCGATTATCAATGAAGAGATAATAAATTGTGATTTTATCACTTTTTATTAAAATATTAAGTATTGTACATTTATCTTCTTCTGAAATGTGATTTATTTATTCATTTTCAGGATCCATACTGCATTGTTGTATAAATAATAAGTTAAAAAATTTATTTCCCTTGATATAATCATATTTATCAATTTTTTACAGATTATTATCCAATTACGGATTTATTTTTATTATCATTTTTCCTTATATAATTATTTCTCTCCTCTTTGGTGGATGATGTGGTCACTATTCGATAATGATAAAGTAGGATTGAGCCCAATCAAGGTCATATATTAATTGCAGTAACATGAAAGATGATTTTGTTATCAATTCAATGATGTAACGAATTGTTTCATGGTTTTTTTGTTATTTAGATATAGATATAATGAAAAATTAAATTTTCATAGTTCATGGAAGTGGCATAGCATTGATAGAGATCCCAACAAGCATACATGTGACTAAAATCAGGCCACAAGAGTCCGATCTGGAATGACTATCCCTGTATACTCTAATTTGTGCATGATTTTCAGTTTATGAAATAGAATTTAAGCAACCAAACATGAAGGAATTTGGGTTTTTTGTGTAAAGCCTGACTACATGGCATGTAGTCTAGGAACACCTTCCATGTATCCCCACCCAATATTTTCATGTATGTTTTCATGAAATATGAGGCTCACACATCATGTGATTAAGCCCAAACACCATATAAACCTTCCATAGTTATTGAAATGAGTTCGATATAAAAACACCTAGGTCACATTTCTAGAAGAAAATCCATGTATTGAAATAGTACATGGGTAGAGGCCGGTACCATGATTGGCCAAGTACATAGGTATGTACTCAGGAATAACTTGATGTAGCCAAGAATGTCTGGAAACACATTGGCATTCCCCACATGGTTGAGATATACTATGTGGCCCAGATTATATGTTTTATATGGAAAGATGCGAAACATGATCTTTCTATATGTTAAAATGTCCATATAGTAGAGTGGTACTACACAAGGTGTGGACCACATACACATCATATAAACCAATTATAAACATTAACCTTTTATATATCCTTCTAATTGTATCATAATTTTTTATGAGAGTAGTGTAGCATGATCATTTCATCATATAGAATGTTATGGTATAATTTGTATTAACTTTTTATATTTTATAAGGAAATTTATATTCATTAAACTTATATAGGTGAATCATGAAGAGGGAAGTGATCAGGTGGGATGAAGATATAGAGGCTAGGGTTGAAAACCACAATTATGTAGTATGGAGCGGGTCCCCAAGATTCAATTACATAGATTGCTTTGTGCCCAATTTTATGATAAAGTAGTCTTCACTATATCTCCTAAAATTGACCCCATGACAAACTAGGGAGTTGGTTTTCTACAAATTTTGTGTAACCCCCAATGATGTTCTAGGCCACAGGTCCACTATATATTATGTGTGGCATTTCTAATGGAATATGTTTTGGGACCTCTACCATCTAAGTGGAACCATATTGATTATGAAGGGATTGGGTCCTCTACCTAATGTGTTCCCCCTAGTGTACTAGTGTGTGGGTAATCTCAATACTAAGGGACACTATTGACATACTATGACTGGGTCCTCTATATATTGAGTAGAATCCCCCTCCCAAACCCTCTATATTGTGGGTCCTCTTATTAGGATTGTTACCCCTTATTTTCATGGAACATTTTAAAGTTGTTGGCCCTATAAATTATTACCTCAATGGATAAACAAGATGTTATCTATTTTACATTGATATTTTTGATGATTTTTGAAGTCTAATCATTGTTTAATGGGTTATGAGATGAAGATACCATTTATATATCATTTGGATTTATGTTATGAGAATATATATCACATTGTGAGTGTTTTCAATTGATTTGTAATGATATTTTTGGTTTATATCACTACTTATTTTTTATATTTTATTACTCCATTTTTTTTGGATTTCCATATGGGTACGTATATACACACACAGGAATGGGAATTTTGTACATTGGATGTGTATTATACTGAAAGTAGACACATCGTTTATTATTTCACTATATAGTAGGGGTACATGGGTGCAAAGGAATAGTTTGTGGTCATACATGGATATCATGATTAATCCTCTCTCATAATTTCTTTATACTAGTATTTTTTTATGTTGAGAAAACTTTTCTTATTAAGTATATATTGTTCCCTATTCATGATTGGTTTCATTATACCATACAATGATCTTTCTCTAAGGGGTTTTTAATTAATTGTACATACTATAGAAGTATTTTCATTTTATTTATTATTCTACAAGAAATATTTCATGGATAACTTTGGGTGTTTCTATATAGGTTCAATAGGAGAAGGCCTCCCATTTATATTATTCATTCATGTAGATTGTCAATATCCACTAGGCAATTGGAGGATGACATAGGGTTGTAGTGACACAAAAATCCTACAACTAAAGGTCCATAAGGGGATTGGTCTCTATAGTAAATTCATATTTCATTATTTGTAAAATTAACTAAAAAAATTATTTTGAAGAGAACACATATATGAAGAATAAATTTGTTTTATGAAAAGAATAGTATTATTTATTATGAATTTATCAACACATTTTCCTTATTTATTACATTTACACATATTTTTCATTGTGTAATAGTTATTATTCATACCGTGAAATTTAACATTTAAATAATAATGATTTACTATATTGTGGATCATATAGATGATAATTATTGTGTATAATAAGATACTAAATCATACATTTTTTTTGAGAAATATATTAACAAATATCATGGTATTACATTATCCACCATAAGTAAATATCATAATCAAAAAAATTTTCTCAGTAATTAATCGATCAATATTTGAAAATATCTTTTTAAAAATGTATAAAATGGGAAAATAAAGAATCCTTTTATTTGTTATAGTGGGAAACATAATCATTACATAATATAACAATTAATCAGGTACCCATAAAAGGAGAAAATTATTATTAAGTTAAAAAATATACACAAAAGTGAAACAATATGTCCAATGATTAATAGATAGTAACAATCAACATGTTCATTAGAAATATAATGACAACCAAAAGCATATATCTGTGAGTGGTAAAAATGACCATAAAAATCATAAAAACAACTATAAAAAGGGAAAAAAATTATTTTCTATATCATCGTCATAGTGTTGGAGAATTAATTTACCATTGAATATTAGAAAAAAAATTACTTATTGATTTCTTGAAATCCAAAAAGGTATTTTCATTTTTTGGTTCTGTGCTTTAATTATCATCTGCTAATTCTCTTCAATATTCAAATAATATTCATATATCATTCATCATAATTTATTTTTCATTTTATGGATAATAATATCCATTAATAAATGGTTAGTCATCCCATTGTTTGTATATGAATAATCTAAAAGGTTAGCAATAGTTATCCAATATGGGTAAATCACCATATGATGAAATATTATGTTAACATCTGAAACCTCAAAAATATGACCAAATATCAGCATAATGAATTCCATAAATAGATAAGCACAATAGTCCAACAAATTAATTATAAACAAGCCCAAAACCACATTATTAAGTAAAATTTAAGAAACCATACATAATGAACATAAACATATTCCACAAATAAGATATTTATTATGTTAATTTCAAAAACCAATAAATTGAATACCATGATAATATATATTATTAAAACATGATAATTATTTCCTAGGGAAAACCAAATAAATTGGAAACATCAATGAAAGATTAAAATAATGAAAAAACAATCTATAGACATATTCTCAAGAAAATCATATGCAATTATATGTATCCCATTTTTATAAAAATGAATTAATCTTCATTAAATATCACCGAAATAAATTTTTCCAAAGTTCCAAAATATATTCCATGGTCAATAATATGATCCATTTTTTTTATCAAATTCAATAATATTATTAAACAAATTGAAATTTATTATCTCAACCTCTAAGACATATATATGTTTTATCTATAAATTAATCATGGTTTTTTCAAAAATATCACTCTATAATTAATGAAGATAACTAGTTAATCAATTCCACTCCATGTATTCATAAAAACTACTATGTTAAAGCAACTATTGAACAATAATTATATGTTTGAGAAATCTAATAATCTTAATATAATTAATAATACACTATTACATCGTAGTTTTCAAAAACTATTTCATAAGGACATAAATTATTCTACCTAAATGACTATAATATTTTATACCATTCCATTTTTGTAGATATATCATTTGGATTGTGTCATGTGATAATATAAATCCCATTTTTTCCACACATATGTCATCAAACAATAAATGGTACTCTAGTAGGTAAATTATTTCCCTCAATTTAAGCTATCTACTTCCCTAACAATTACTTACTCTATTAACTTCTATTTAACTCATAAAACCACAACATATTCCTTAGAGTCATTTCCTCGAGTCCTTATTAAAAAAATATTATAATGTTTGTGTTATAAAATTCATTCCCCTATGATATTAATGAATCAATATTTTTCATGTAATTTGTTCATTCAAAGACATATAAATTTTTAGGTTGTTAATATTATAAAGAAATTGGTGATTATTTATAGTAACACCATTTTCCATTTCATCTATTATATCATATATTTTTTTGAGGGATGTCATTTCATCACCCATCACATTCAATATTATCCTGATTATTCTTTATTCCAAAAAATAACACAAACAAAAATCATAGTTTCAGAAAAAATAATATGTAATCCAATAATCATGAAAAATCTTTCATATTATGTCTAATAAATAACAACTTATTTTCACCTTATGACACCATATGTTTAACATACATCACCCATAATCATTATCTATCAACATCCTTTATAATTGTTCATAATCAAAATATTATTTAACCTAAGCATGTCATATGATAGTGTCAAACTAGGATCCTAGTAAGGTTTCTTTCACTGTGAACTATTGTTGTGGTCAAGGTATCCTCAACCCAATAATTATTGGGTTATGGCCCCTAGATAAATACTTTTCCATCAACATGAACATATAATTTCCATAAATGGATGTATTTCTAGGAAATTCACAAAATCTAT
This sequence comes from Viscum album, assembly GCA_963277665.1. Classification (NCBI taxonomy): domain Eukaryota; kingdom Viridiplantae; phylum Streptophyta; class Magnoliopsida; order Santalales; family Viscaceae; genus Viscum; species Viscum album. The sequence goes on from OY728132.1 coordinate 474,616,062, forward strand.
ACATTACCTAAAGTTTGTGAACTCTATTTTATAGAAATTATTAATCCTTCATCTAATAGTGACTATAGATACCCATATAATTACTACATAAATATTAAATCACGTATGATTAATGGTGAATATAATTCACAATTTTTTTTTAATATTATAGGTTTATTTTTTTTTTGAAAAAATGGATATATAAACAAATAGTATATCAATGAACTATATCATTTCCTATTTAATTCTTTATAACAACTACCCCAATCAGACACAACATACAAATTAACATTAACCATAACATGGGGAAGGGAAACAAAAGAATGAGTGAAATCATTTTCTCTGTATAAGTATACACAATAAATAATAAAAAATGATAATTTATGGGAATATGTTTTGATCTAGGGAATGATAACATGACCTAACTATTATAAGATAATACAGATCAAATCATATATCATAATCATCAAATATGGAATACTAATTTACAAAATACAATTTATAATATATAAGAGTTCTGAATAATCAATAATGAATGATGAACCTTGAAAAAGTATCATAAGAATAATTTATATATTGTTGGAATTAACCCATGTATAGTGTTTAAAATCATTATTAACGATGGAAATTGATTTTTATGTAAATGATAAAAGGATACGACCAAAAATGGTTACAACCCAGACACTCAAGGAGGCCAAAATTAATGTAACCCTGAGGCATCTTTCATCACAAAGGACCTGCACTCAAGAGGCAAAGATCCCAAAATTTTATATATAACGTCCTCCTCTCTGGGACTTCCAATCTTCACAAGTGCATATGCAACAAAATTACATTCCATCTAACTATGTTCTATTAGTTGTCCTTGATTGGTCTTCAAGGCACACATCCTGATGATATAAGCTAGTTCCCAAGGTGCGTCCGACCTTCCACAAAAATAATTCACCAATACCTCTGAGTCCCACTCTTCCTATGACACCTAAACGCCACTCCTTATGGATGCCACCAGTCTTGTGAGAAGGCCACAAGCCTCTGACCCAATCGAATTACCCATACTAAAGGTATCACTGAAGGCCGGGTAAACAGAGCCTCCTGAGCCTCATAAAACCCCATCGCCAGCCTCACATCATGTCATGCATGAATAAGCCATCGATGTCTAACTTGAGCTCGCTAGATGGAGATTTCCATATAACCCATCGTCCTTTAGAATAGTATAGGCCACGTGGTCTACCCACAATGTTGGATACCACAGTTGAGCGCTGATCCAACCTCAATAGTGTGACCAAATCATAGACCAATTATCTTTTTCTAACCAGAGCAATAAAATAGAGCTCCAGGCACCTAATCAATCATTGTTCCTAGCCTCCCTAATAATCCAGTAGACTATAGTGAGAATACAAGCTCTTACTTTTCTATCTGATTCATTGATCGTCACTCGGATAAACCACAAGGAAAGCAGCTCCTGGAAGAAAAAATGATAAATAACCGGCGCAAACTAGTTGGGTGAACATGCTCTTAATGGCTACAACCCAGTCACTTTGAAAAAATAGATGATTTGATTATTCACTCATGGGAGTCGTGCTTTAATATAAGTAGGATACCGGGATGATTCCCCTGCTTTTAATGTTTTCAACCGTCGGAAGGGCTCTGTTTTTGACACGCCAGACTAGGAAGTTAATCTTCATTGGAATCTAGTTACACTAGGTTTTCTCTAACCCATTCCCAAGTTTTGGTTTCACGCTCTTCCATTCTCTGTTGTCCCGAATGGAGAACATGCCCGTAGTTGAACCTGTGTAGCAGCTTCGATCTTCTTCCACAGTAATGCATATACTATCAAAAACCTTCTTCTATTCTTGGATAATAACCAAGATACTTAACATTGGATACTTGGAGTCTTCCATGAAAGTGATGTCCGGCAAAGGACATCCAGGAAAAAGAAATCGCTCCCCTCCCCAATTGTCTTTCTAGAAGATGGCATCACCTCTTACAATGATCCACCTATCCGAGTCGCATATCTCTTCAAGGAAACTGATCATTCACCTAGCTAATAGAGATGGCCAATCCTGGAACACAATGACATTCTTCTCCAGGTCCTATTATCGTTCTTTGAATAACTCCACCCATAAAAAATTCCCTACCACATTATACCACGCTAAACGCGCCTGCATGCCCTGCATAGTATCCATTATATCATGTAACCCCACTCCCCCCTCTTCTATTAGTTTGGAAAGCAATGCTCAAGAGGCCTAGTGGCACCGACCTGCCTGATTGGCATCCCAAAAAAAGGACATGAGGATATTATCCATCCTCTATACCATTACCATTGGAGTCTAGAGGATAGAAAAATAGTTCATTGGGTTTGAAAATAGTACATTATTGATCATTGTAACCCTCCTTTTGATGGAATGAAACCTGGTTTTCTAGTTGTAAATCCTTCCCTACATACAGTCCCTGACCCCCTCAGATAAAGTTCTTCTAATCCACCCATAAAAAAGAGGATCCCGGAGATTGTTCATGGGTAAATTGTTTTGTTGGAAGCCCAAAATGCTCTGAATACTTCTGCATCGCATGACAGATCATTTAGTTGAAATATACACTTGGATTTTTGATTCATTGATGATATTCCTGCTAGCCTATCCATAACATGATAGTACCACCGTATGAAAAATAAGGGACCATCGACCCCCATTAGTGAAAATAAGAATGTCGTATGCCAACATGAGTTGTGAAATGGTCTTCAGACCCCTTCGTCCGACATATAGCCTCAAGATTCCATACTCCACTTTCCTCTGAAGGTTCTTATTAAGGGCCTCCGGTGCCAAAATAAAGTCTAGGAGTTAGGGGATCTCCCTTTCACACTCCTTGAACTGTATTGACGAAACCAAATCACTTACCTCTGAGAGAAATGGACAACCAAGGTGAGGAGAAACAAAAAAAAAGAGATCACCTGACCATTCCGGGAATATGACCATGTGCATAACCCATAGGATAAACGACCACAAAAGTTTGTCATATGCCTTGTCCATATCCACCTGCAAAAATTATTTTGTATCCAACTCAGTGCTGGTTGATATCGTTAACCTACTCACTCACAATATGCACCACACCTTGGATGTTGGAACCCTTGATAAACTCGTGTTGTTCCTTGGAAACCAGCTTCAGAATCATTCCACCCATTCTTCTAACTATTTTACATGCAAGGATTCTGTTGGACACATTGGATAGGCATATTGGTCTTAATTGAACAATGTTTGAGGGGTATTTGATATTCGTGATGTGATCAACCCTAAAAGCACTAACGCCCTTTCCAAAGGCACCCCTGAATGAAATCATGGAACACTTCCACCACCTCACGTCCAACAGTATCCCATTCATGCACAAAAAATCGTGTTGAAAATATATTATGACAAGGTGTGATATCCCTTGGAATCTCAATCATTTTCATCTTGATATCTTCCTCCTCCGGAATCATCATTAATCACTCATTTTAAGACTCCCCTACCAGCAATGGAACACACTTTAAAAAATCATCAACTGCCTCGCTAATACCATTACTCCAATATGCTATTTGCACCTCTCCAGCTAGCGGCCTTGCAAAATTGTCCAGTACCATACCAGTAGAAACATTTACATCATTTTTATAATCACCATTAACAAGATGGATGTGGAAACACTTTTTTTATTTCTCATTAGTACATTTGTGAAAAAATCCACTATTGTGGTCGCCCTTCTTAAGACACAATACCCGATCTCTCTTTCTGAGATCCCTCTCAATGTACACCTAATTATCTACCATGAAGACATGTTTTTAAAAAAGTGAGGTAAACGTATCGTCATTCCAATACAACATCAAATTCCCCTCCATCATATCCATGTCCCTCTATATCGACTCTACCCCCATGTTGTCGTTTGGTCTGTTGCTGAGACAAATCAGGATGTCCATCATGAGAAGTTTAAGTCAGTTGGCCAACCCATAAAAGGGGACCCCATCCTCTCTACCCTCCAATGAGCTCCTCACCATCGACCTGATATTAGGAGACTGATTCCAACTAGTATAATAAAGATTATCTTGGTTCTCGGGATGACTTCCGCACGCACAAAGCTCCACCAGCAATGGTTCATGGTCCGAGGGTGATCATGGAAGGTGAGTAACTGATCTAATGCTAAAGGAATCGAGTGCCTGAATATTGGGAAGGCATCTATCCATCCTGATCCAAATATGATTTTCACCCCTCTGGTGATTGCAGAAGGTAAAACTGCTCCTTATGAACCGCGGATTGAAGAGGCCCACAGAGGTGATGAAGTCCCTCATGTCATGCATCCCACATATATTCATCGAGTATCAGACCATCTTCTCATACGCATCATTGAGGGAATTGAAGTTTCCCCCAATAAACGAAGGGTGGGGGCCTGGATGGAATGAATTGAGAAAACAAAATAACTCCAGACACATGAAAACCTCAGTTCTTTTATTGAAAAAGGACCATAGCACTTCTCCATTCTGTGAGGAGGATTTTGAATTCATACACTACTACGACACGCTGGTCAATTCCACCATAACAACAATAGAAGCACTATAATTCTTAGATTCTGAAAAAATCAGTGCTGGTTTCACCTGTGCCCCCATCCCTCTAGAATAAAAAATAACCAAGGATAACATTGCGACTTGGAAAATCTAGCCTTAAAACTGGGGACACTCGATGGGGAGAACAGGGTTCGGGCATCATCTTCCTTCACCTATGACAATGTTAGAGGGCCCAGACTGCCTTCTAGCATGTCGCTCAACATAGGAAGGAGAATATTATTCTTAAAGGTTCCCACCTCATCATCATGTAGAGACAGTTTCACCGATGGAGGCGGTCCTTCCAAGAATTCCTCTTCATCCCATTGAAGCATAATGAACCGGAACACCCTCTAAGGATAAACACACTAGAACTCCACCTCCTTTGACACCCCCTCCAGAACTAGAGTCGGCTGTGGCATCAAGGAGGATGTCGACACCAGATTTGAATTAAGGGAACACTGAAGAAACCTCAGAAATAATTGCAATGAAATGGAAACCTGACTTGGTGGCGAGGTAAAGGCTATACTTCGGGAAGGTAGGGTGATGGAGAAAAGATCGATCTTGCACCACAACTAGGATTCCGTATGGTTGTTTGAGGCTACCCTACCAAGAGTTAGGGGGACCCAGGCATAGACATGTACCACGAGATCAGGTATAAAACTGAGAGGTCAGAGGCTTGAGCCACTATCTCCAGGCCACGATCATTGTCAAACTGAGTCATAAGCCAAAGGGACCCTATTTTTGAATATGAAAAATGGGACCAATGGTATCATTTCCCCCCACATGTGTTGTCATCACTGGGGATTCCTCCTTACAGGACACCCCAATATATAGTAAAGGCACCCCCATCGTCATCCATATGCCTTCTCCACCACCCAATGCCATTATATGATCGGAAAACCGAGTTAGTTGGGTAGAAGAAACATGGAAAGCTAAAACCTCCCTCCCCCACCCCCTCCCGCCTATGCTTCTGATGAATGGAAACCATCCTTTGGAAAACCATGGGGATTTGTGCTAGAAAGACCCGTATCCAATATCATTTTCTAGAAGATGTTTGTTGAGTGCCCTTGAATCCCACAAGCATTACAGAACCTCGGTGGAGTGATGAAAAGGAGTAGTTTACACCATTGAAGGTCATTCCTGGCTCTACCACACCCAATGTGGAATCCTCATAGAATTATCCAACTCCATATAGATTTGTGGGAACACCACACTCAGAAGAGACGAGGTGAAAAAATCCGAAAAAAGAAACGAGCTGAAACAGTCACCAACTACATTGAGGATCAATGGATTTTGTACAGGGTGTGGAAGGCCTTGGAGATGCACTCAGACCGCCGTAACTGGTGATTTCTTTCCATAATGATGATCCCACGATCAATGGATTATTTATTAAATTTCACATAGTTTTATTCATGATAAAACATATCATATTGGTAGTATATAAACCAAATAAAATTATATATATTTTTAACAAAACATATGCCCCAAAAAACAATATTTTAGATGCTAAACCCTTAACACTATGGTATAATTCGAATCAACTCCGTTTAGAAAAAATAATGTGAGACATAACATTAAATACCATAAAATAAGAACATTCAATTATAAAACTATTATATATTTAATATACACAACATAGATAAATAAATAGATTCATCATATAAAAAATGTCTCAAATAAAAACATTGATATGAATAACGCTTACATAATTTGTAATTTTAGAACAGAAATCCATTGGATGCGTAAAAATATCATGGTTCTATGGATCCATAAAATTAAAACATGTTATATTCAAAAATAAATTATTGGAATGGATTTAAACAATATAAATTAGAATTTAATGATTAGAAACAAAACATGTCTACTGTAAAGGAATTGATACAAAACACTCCCCCAAGTTCATCTATCTTTTTAAGAAATACATCCTCCTATATATTAAACTCATATTTATTTTATATAAGGACTCTGAAAGATGTATGATTGAGCCAGTGCATAACATTATAAAATTTCTATATATATAACTATCTTCCAAAATTTTCAGCAATTTTATCAATTTTTTGAAGCTATATTACATACTTGAAAATTACATTACTACTTGAAAAGAAATACAACAATGTAACACTATTGGAATCACCCATAAATTCCTAGTTTATCCCAAAATATCATTCATAATACAAATCATTGAATCCTAAGAAATAATAAAACATATTAAAAGATGAGTTCATATGCTCAGTAAGGGTTTGAAAAATAGAGGACGATAAAATAAAAAATAATTCATAGTAAATGATTAAAAACATATTCCATTAGATCCAAATCATGATAATAATTTAGAAATTATAAAACATGAATAAATTATTCAATAGAATATAATCCAATGTGAATGATTCTTATCCTTAGATATTATAATCGTGGATTAATATAAATTAATATTAATTAATAATATCATTATGGGATATTTCAATTGTTGGACATGATAAATATACATTCGAGGCACTGGTGAAGATTTCTAAAAACAAATTCTTAAGGACACAACCAAAATAAATTTATGTTTTTTCTCAAGAGACCTACAGATTCCTTAATATGTTGTAGATTAAAAAAGTCATCCATTAAATTATTCAATTAATTAATCATATAAATGTGGTTAAAAGTAAACAATATATACATATGAAATTTTAATATCATTACTCAATCCTCAAACATAATCACAATCCATTCTCATTCTTATAGTGAATTCTATCAAGATAAAACATCAACAATCAAGCAAATCATATACCTATTTATAAAATTTGTTAGATGATAAACCTATGATATAAATCTCAGTGGATCTTTAAATTCATCTATGGATTTTTAAATAGATTAAAATACTATAACAAAATCATTGAGTAATTATTTAAATAAAAACCTCTTTTATATTTCATTGAAGAGTTAATTTAAAAAAATCATATATTTATTCATAAATGATTTTATAAAACCATAAAAGAGTAGTTATATTTTTTCATGTCAAAAGTTTTTATTTCATAACAATAATGATGTCTAATGACATATTATGTATGTTACTTGAAAATGGATAAGAAACCTGGTTGTTCCTGTAAATTAAGCATACTTATCAGGATGAATCAAGAATTAAACATTATAAAACATATATTCTCCCATCAAAGAAACAAGAAAATTATATAGATATATGAATTGGGAAAGTAAACATAGAATTTAGAATTATTATAAATAAATAATGAAGAATTACAATTTTTTATTATTGTAGACAACATAACACAAATGAAAATAGTGGTTTGAGAATAAAAAACCCTTCCCTTATGTCGAAAAGTATTCATAACATGACCTTAATGTCTTAATGTATGAAATTAAATCTATAAATTATTTAATTCAAAAACATTTATTTATGTATTCTATTTATTATAAATTTTTTATGTTCATTTATGGTATTTTTGAAGAGTTAGATGATACAAATTTAATATTCTACATTGATCGTTTCCATAGCTTTCATGATAGTCTTACTTGTATATTAGTATAGACTATCATGTAAATGGGGAAAGTTATACAGAAATGAAGTTATGAATTATTAATTAAAATATATTGAATTAAATCATTTTATAATTCATTTGGGAATTTTTGGTGAGTATGAATCATAATATAAGACGTTAGTGGAAATCATTTATTTTATATGGGAGTTTTTCTGACCATCAAAAATAATATTTTCATTATTTAACAAAATCATGTGTATATAATGGTTCTAGAACCTTTCATAGGCTATAATAAATATATTATATATTTTTAACCATAAATTGTTATTTGAATATCGTTTATTGTTTTAATGAAATTAAAAACTGCATCGTCTATGATGTGGGTAAATTGACACATTGTGGGGGGTGTTTTCATTTATAGAATAATAACCAGAGATAGAGAGAAAAGTGTTTGATTAGCTATATTACATAAAAATGATATTATTGATGTTTGTAATGATACTGTGCATTTCATGTATATTTTTATTGGGGAGGTTAGTGAATGATAAGAAAATAAAAACATTGAAATGAAAAGAAATGAAAACAAAAGATGATTTGTACCGCTTGAATTCTCCTCCTTCAATAGAGCATAAAGGGTATTTGCATAGGCCTTTTGATTACGAAAACAAGATAATGGACATGGTTAATTGTCTTGTAATAATATTTGAATGAAATTTGACAAGGTAAAATGCTTTGACGTTTTGAGGAGGAGGGGTGGTGATTGGGGTAATTTATAGTAGAAGAGGGGAGTTTTTTTAATGTTTTATTATTTGTATATTATTTTGTCATAAGAATATCAATAGTTTTAGAATTATAACATTATATATTAATATATATAAGGTAATTTATATATTATGGTTTTTATATAATTTTTGACTCATGTATATTTTATTCAACTTATAATTTATTTATAATATAAATAATCATATTTTATTATTCACGAAAAATTCACATATTTTAGAAAAAATCCCACTATTCACCATATTATTTTTTTAATTTCTAGAATTAAAAAAATAAATATATAATATTAAAATAATTTTCTATAAATATTAAATTTTACTTTAAATTACTTTTATCATTTACTCGAATAAAATATATTTTAAATATATAACTGTATTTTTTACAATCATAATAAATAACAATGATATCATAAAATTATCCAAAAATATAAATAATACAAACTATTTAATTATGAATTGTTTTTATAAAAATTATGTTTCTTTGAAATAATTTTGTTAATTATATAAATGTAATTAAATATTTATGAATTATAAAAATACAAAACACATAAGTTATAAATGTTAAAATACTAATATTAATATGTTATGTTATAATTAGATCATACATTCTTTTATAATAAAAATAAATTTTATTTATACATTCATGGGTGAGGATACGGTTAATTTGGTCGGTTTGGTATTTATAATGGTAATATTAATATTATTATGGTCATATTACTATTTAATCGGCACAGGTTCCTTAGCAACATTAAATAGAAATTTATTATTTTATTCATCATTTATAATGTTATTAATGTGTTCTCTAATTTATTTTATGTGATTCATAATATATGAAATTGTAAAAAAGGTAAATTTCATTGATAGAATTCTAGGGTGTTACGTTACCCCCTCCAACAAAACATTCATACTCTGAATATTCAGATTGTCACCTCATAAAATTATTTGGGTAGTTCCCCTTCATATCATCCTCATGATCCCACATCACCTCTTAAATTTTATGAGTTTTAAAAATTCCATTTACCATCCAAGTAATTTGATTCCTCAACACCTATTCCTTATTATCCAAAATCTAGATAGGTTATTCATAGTATAATAAATTAGGATCAAAATCATTTCCTTCGAATGTGAGTACATGAATTCGGTCAGGTGTAATCATCCTTAAAAAAGATATCTAGAACAAATTTTTTACATTATAATAAATATGTGGAATTTCTAAATGATAAACCCATGTATAATCCTCTCAATGATTTCATAATGTACAATATTACTATGTTGTAGTTTCAATTTCATTAAAAATCATATAACACCCTTCCATAGAGATACATTGGAGAAAATAAATTCTCCCAATTGAAATTCAAAACCCTTCATTCGATTACTAGCAAAAATTTTTTTTCTAGTTTGAGATTATTTAATATGTGTTTGAATAGTCATTTCCTTTTCCATTGTCTCCCCCACAAGATACGAGACTATATGATCTCATTCACCAACATCATCTCAATATGTTGGTGTATGACATATCCATCCATAAAATCCTTCATATGGTTTCATTTGAATAATTTAATCATTACTATTGTTGTATGAAAATTCTGCCAATGTAAAATACTAGTCCCACATACCTTGAAAGTCCAGTGAACATGATGACAACTTTCATTCTAACGTATGAATGGTCCTCTCAAACTACCCATCAGTTTGAGGGTGATAATCATTTCTTAAAGGATGATCTAATCCAATGAATACATTATCATAATATCTGTGTACATAATGGGTCATAATCATACACAATTTAATGTGGGGATCTTTTAAGCTATACAATATCATTAATATATTGTTTTTCAATGTGTTGTAATGTCCAATTCAACCTTATAGCTAAATAATTTTATGATTTGGTAAGTCGGTCAACAATTTCACATATTGAATGATATATTGATGGAATTTTTTGATTTTTCAAGGACAAAATCCCTAGTTATGTCATCCAATTTCAATGAAAGAATATGAATCTTCTATATCAATCATCCTGGATGTTTTCTTTGAACCTTCTACTATTGATAGACAGACTGTATTTATACATAATAATCAATTTCTCTCTTCATATTATCACACCAGAATTATCCATCAAATATCTAAAAATATTAGATCTACCATGTATTATAGGGAAATTAGAGCTATGAGAAACATCAAATAACTTCTTCTTTAACTCAGATATAGAGGGAACACATAACCTCCTCCCTAATTTCAGATTTCCATCTTTATTCCTGATGTCTGCAAACATCATATAATTCAAGAGACTAAATTTAATTTGAATATTCTCATCATGAGAGTTAGAATATGTAATCCTATCCAATAAATATGGTTGAGAAATAAATTGAAAAATTAATGATGTTTCACATTCATTGATAATTACCATATCGATATTTTTTAGATCCCTGTAAATAGAATCCTTTTCAATCTTCAACAACATGATTCTTATTCATAAATTCATACTCTACAATACTTTCCTTCCCACAATGGTAATGTATTTAAAAATACTAATCATTTAGTATCTTGAGCCATTACAATTTCTTCATTTTGAGTTATTTTTATGATTAGATATATTTTAAAGTATTTTGATTTTTATAAATCTTACATTTTGGAATATAAAGATAATATATCCATAATTTTAGGGAAAATATTAAAATTATAGAATCATGATCATATGTTGGATAATTTGTTTAGGATCATTTATCCACATTGATGAATATGTAATAACTCGATCATTTAAAAATGCAAACAACCAAGTCCTTTCAATGATGAATGACTATAAATACAAAACATTCCATTTTATAATGGAGGAGTCAAGATAGTACGATTCCATAATATCCTATTCAATTATTCAAAAAATTCATCACATTAATATATCCTATGATTATTGACCACATTATAATAATTCTATGTTAATTGGTTATAAAATCAAAATAGTTTTGAATAAAAGACAATAAACAAACATCTAAAATAATCAAACTATGATCCTCAATTATATTCATTGGTATATTTCATTCTTCAAATACCATTACAGTCACATGATCAACTTTTATTCTATCAATTGAGACAATATTTTCATGAAAAGAAACTGTTTGATGCCAGAATACAATCTTCCTAGATTACTCACATAACTCCTCACTTATAAGAATCTCCGAAACTACCAGAATATAGTTCTCATGGTCATTATAGATATTATAATATATCAAGATGTCATCAATAATAGCCCCCAAAAATCGTGAATATATTATCTAAGCACACTATTCATTAGATCTATAAATAATTTTAAATGTATGAGTCCATAGGGTATTATTGTAAGCTCAAAATTTTTATTCAAGGTTCCCAATTATGTCTATGGAATAACATCTTTTATCAAAAAAAATTGATGATATACATATTAAATTCCATTCATTTAAATCTATTTAACTATGGGAATTTGATCAAATAAATCATCAATTAGAGGTGTGTGATAGTTATTCCTTATTTTAATCACATTTAATTTTCAATATTAAATGACAGGGATCATGGATCCATATTTATTCTAGAAAATGACAACATAGTATCCCTATTGAGAATCATTAGGGTGAATAACTTTTTTATAACTCAATTAATCTAGTTTTTATTATTATTTACTGATTCTATAGTGTCCATTCTATATAGATACATGGATATATGTCTTTCAGCACAAAATAAATCAATAGAAAACACAACTTCCCTCTCTTTAAGATGTTCGTGGAAATCCTATAGGCATACTTCATTATATTGTTACACAGCATTTACATCTTTAATTTGAATATTTAATTCCTCATACATTGATTATTTTTCTCTTCCTTCCTCTAATTTTTATTAAAATAACCTATAGGGATGGATATTAATATGACTCAGAGGATGGGGATTCTATACTAGAGATATTGGATTCTACATCTTCCTCACCAATGATAATTTAATTATCCTTGAAATAGATTTCCAAATCACAGTTGGACAGAAATTCCATTTTGAGGATTAAATAAAGGTAAATCCTAGGTATGAGGAAATTTTTGTAAACTAAGTAATTCTTATGTGTCATTATTGGGAATGACTGATATCTCTATATTGAAATGATACATCCAATAAGAAATATAACTGAACATTAGTTTATTATATCCAAATATAAATAACCAATTTTCATAGAATGTAAGAAGATATAAAATAATGAGAGTATCCTTATTCAAATAAAGAATTGTATATGTCCAAGGAAATGATAAATGAAATTTCAACCACATTATTAAAAAAAATTAACTCCACGGTTTTGATAACATAAGTGTGGATTTTATCTCATGTCCTTTCCAGGGATGTTTTTCATGAATCTTAGGAAAATAATTTCAAGTGTCCCTCCTCCCTAATAGACTCATTTTCATTTTATGTAAGCACCGAGTTATTTCGTTTCACAAGTATCACATGTTGGAAAAACTATATTTATAATTATTCCCATGATCCATTCTTTCTTCTTTACCCTCATTTTTTCCTATTTTCCATAAAAATTATATGAAATTGCGAATTATTTATTTTTTTATAGCGAATAAGACAATATAATCATATTAGGGGAATTTTAAGAATACAATTTTGCTTTGGTGAAATGGTATATAACTAAAAAATAATCAGTCAATCATTCTACATGGATAGTGTATGTAGTTCATATAATTCCTTGGAAAATTTTGAAATGTTTAATCATACTTCTTAATGATTGAATCTATGATTTTCTAGACATAATAATTCAGTATCCATATCTACTAACAGTTCATGAGGAAAATATATTTCATGTAAAAAATCCTTATGATCATAACTTATATATTTAAATTTTCTTCCTCCATTGTGTTATGAATCAATGAAAACCATTGATCAGCTTCTCATAGGTGATGTTAAACATCAATGACAATTCTATCCCTTTCATTACATACCAAACTGTGATATATCTTCTCAAAAGAGCTTACCCACCGCTGCTATACAAATGGTTTTATTGTCACATTGAATGGTAATTGTTGTTTCCACAAAACCTTGTCTAACATTTCTCCTCCATGATTTGGATTCAGAATCTCTATATGAGTAACGTCATTGTTTATAACATGAGTCATCTATTCACATATATTTTAATGTTACTCTACTTCTATCAAAACTATAGTACCAACAACATTATCTTCAATAGGAGAGAAATCCCTATATGGGATAAGTGTGTAGATATAGTTCTTATTCATTCAATAAAGTGTAATGTATAAATAATTGAATAAAATAAATTTATTTATGAATCATAATAAATAATCATGAACACGAAAAATATATAACATAAATTGAAATTTTACACATATTTAATCTAATAACCATAAACATGTTTTCTTTGAGGACATATTTAAATATCAATTGATTATAATATTTTGTAAAAAAATTGAATTATACCAAGATTATATATTAGATGTGTCAAACTGGGTGCACAGTAAAGATTTTTTTCATGTATCAGTTTACCACATTTTAGGGTTAGGACACCTATTAGGAGTTGTTACCCCAATGAACATCATGTCGAGAATGACATCCTATTTTTGTATCGATAAATATAAGATTTTATTGGATTATTGACATGATAACTACCTTAAAAAATTATATTATGTTATTATATGGATATTTTCAAATTCTTGAATAGTATTATTTTCCCCAATCTATGTTTTATGAATATGGTTTCCATTATTTCTACTAAACATACACTGATGAAAAATTAGAACACCCTGACCCCAGTCCCTATAAACTGCTTCCATATATTTTCATATTGGCATAGTTAAAACACTTTAATTCTGAAGGGATGATAATTTAGTCATTTTTAATCTATATTATATACATTTACATTACATTACAACTTAAGATGAAATTGAACATATCAATTCCATTGGTTACACCCATACAATCAATGTTGACCCTTGTAATTCAATCAAAATATACATCATTGCATCCTGGGAAAAAATATAAACATATGAATATAAAAAGATAAAATAATCATTATGTGAAATAAATAAAAGTTAATATAATATAAAAATTAATTCATGGTTAATGACTAATAACACATTCCATTAGAAAAAAATCTATATAATAATAATTATGGAATAAAAGTTGAATAAATAATGCCATAAAAATATTCCATGTGAATAAAGCTTCTTCATTGTTTTTTTAAACTTCTAATATTCGAATATATTATAAATTACTAAGAACAAAATTTGGGATTTAATATGTCTAACGTCATAAAAATACCATCGAGGCATTGGATAGGAATTTGTATAATAAATGGTTATTCCCTCAATATGAATCCATTTCTTTTTTATCTCACGAGTCCTACCCATGCATCCAGAGGAAATATTGGGACCATAACTTCACATTTATTCATCAAATATATTTGGTTAAACATAAACATTATATATAGATATATATTAAATTTAAATATCCTTCCCAATTATGTAAACATAAACCCTAGTTATTTTTAGTTGTAGATTGAATACTATCAAGATCATCCATAATAAAACTAATCAAAAAACCTAAAATAAAATATGAAATATGAAATTCATAAGAGATAAATATAACTAAAGAAATAAATTAAACATATGTGTTTAAATAGATTAAAATTAACAAATAAAATCATTTTTGAATCCATGATATGTAACTCCCTGACCTTAGTTGCCCATTTTTGGTGAATTATTACATAATAGTGGAATGATCACAAGAGATAATGTCTTGAAAGACTGATTAGTTTTGTATCCTTGTAATTAATAGATACATACACATGTTTTACATTATATTATGAAATGTAAAAACATTAAAATTGTGTCTCATTTGAACACACTAATATCCCTTAGCCTATTCTTACAGGTCAATCCAAATATACGTTTTCACATCCTAGGAAAAATCAAACATAATAAAAGGGTAAGCTCAGATGATCACTAAAAATGAAAATATAGAAGAAACTATTATTAGAAAACATAAAAATTTAAGGCAATCAATAAGACTAAAACCTAAGACTTTTAAACATAAAATTTATCACAATATGGAAAAGAGAGATCAATTAATTCCATTTACATATTCAAATGTATATTATTAAAAATTGAATAATTTCTTGTAATGTCAATATATAATTTCATAATGAGGTAATTCATAATTCTATATATCATAACCACCTATTCAAGGCCTTTTTCCAAGACTACAAATAATAATTTTTTCAAGGACTTGTGCCAAGACAGTAGTTTGTATCATGAGATCTACTAATGCATAAAAATGTTATAGTGGGCCTTTTTTCTTTACCTAATAATTCAAATTCATTCCTTGTATGAAGAGGGTGAAACATAATCTAAACCTTCTTATTAATACTGCAATACAAAATGGCAATAAATTAACTATAAACCATGAATTGTATTAAATAAAACATAACTCGTTGAATACAATATAGAGGATCGTTTTATAAAAAATCTACCTCAATGATGAATAGAGTACAATGAAGGGTATTTACATTGATGAATATAATCTGAAAAACTATTTGAGGGAAATATCATCTTTTTCTTGAAAACATTTAAAAGTATCACTATTAATCAAAGAAGCAGCAAACAATAGATTTTTGAATAAAAGTGTCCCATAAAACATTGAAACTTTTAAATGAAAATTTTGTTTTAAAAAATTAATTTCCATATAAATAAATTCTTAATAACATTTTTAAAACATGGACATTAATGAGAAATATTCAAAAGAATGAATCATTAAAACATTTAAAATTATACATTAGTTTGAGATCCAAACCACATGAGAGATTCTTGAACACTAATATTTTATATAATAAAAACATAAAAATGTAATGTGAATAAAGCGATTCACGATATACTATGTCAATGTACAGTATGTACACCATATAATATTTAATCGGCACATAACAACAATGAAATCTCATGGGAATGTAAATTTACAAGAAATACCGTATAAAGACTGTATCATAAGGCTAAGGATAAATAAATGACATAATTTTTTGTGGAAAATATAAATACACTCAATATTATTGGATATTTATTGTAAATCAGTCAGATGACATTCAAACATATTTTTATAAAAACAACATCAATGACTTTGATGTTTAATTCAATGAATAGAAAATGAGTTAAGATTAATCTTATCAAGTTCATATCGATGACATGAGAATTTATCAATTGTGTGATTATGTGCATAAAAATTGTATCCACAAAATGGGGAGTGAAAATTACTAAATAAATAAATAAATAGTTATTTTACAAATAGACTTGTAGTGAAATAATCATTGATGTTTGTGTAAAACCCAATGAGTGGAAAGGGAAATTAAAAATTATCTTATCGATTTAGTATGTTACGAAAAATACACCCCATGAATGAAGGAACATACAATGAAGATTTAAATGACCATAAATTAAATTATATTACACAAATAATAAAATAATGGTCAGTACATAGACCACACAAAAATAAAAGTGGAAATGGAACATGAATCTCACATGAATAAGAAGTGAGATGAAAAGCCCTTACCCTATAATTTATATTAATAGAGTGTAGGTTAACTTATTTTATAATGTTTAAATCATTGTTATTATATTATTAAAGAACTAAATAAATAAATAATATATCATATATCATATTCTAATATTACTTTGTTTAAGATATTTCAGTAGTATCATTTTTGGGGTGTTAACTGATTCGTTTTCCTTTATAGGTTTTGTTATGTAAGTCATGTCTGTTATGGATAAGAGTTATTTTATTCATATCTAGAATGATATTAATTTCTTAAACATTATTTTAAATCATTATTTTAAAATTATTCAAGAATAGTTATGATGGGGTGAATGAAATCTCTACACGTCGTGGAGGTGTTAAGACGTACGTACGCACGAGCGAGAATATCAATCTATTATTGGTGAAGACATATGTAATAGGATGGTGTATTATATATACAGAATAATTAAATTGTTATATTAATTATTTAAATTATTTATACTCATTATTACACAAATCCAAATAATGATGTGTTGAATAATAAACTACACCATTACATGGAGATTGTAAGTCATACGTACACACATATGGTTGAATTTTCATTCATATGATGGATATTATAATGACTATGGTTGTACCAAATTTATAATAACATCCCATTATGTTGAATGTACTAGAGATATTATTTTTTTTAAAAACAGTGAAATATGTTGTGGAAGAAATAAATAATTTTGAAAGGGTTGATTAAATTATTACATCTTCTTCGGGTGCATCCTTTTGATTTAATAAAAAGGGATTATTACATTGGATTTATGATAAAATCATGTCCTCTATTGTCAATTAAAGGAAGTTGGGAGGATATTGAAGAAGTTTTAGGGTGATCCAAATAGATTTTCGGTGTTTTTTTGAGAGAATGGGAAATACCCATTAATAATAGAGGTGAGGGTCACATTAGGAAAAGCATGAAATATTATTTTATTATAAATTCAATTTCAGTATATAATGGCTACAAATGGATTTATATTGAGGCTATGATTGGGATGGGTGTAAACACTCTTAAAAATTGGTTTTAGAAATGTTTATGTCAATTTATTAACCATACCATACATATTTAATTCTTAGTTAAATTGTTTTACTTTAATCATTAATTACTTATTTTTTATTAAATGGGTAATAAACCTACTAAAAATTACCAAGAAAAGCTAAAGTGGTTCATTAATGAAACATATATCATTATATAATTATTTTTTCCTATCCTTTTTTTAAATAATATATCATTTAAGTATAAACTATTTGTTTTTAATAATCATTTATGTCCATTTTGACACTATTGTGTATTTGGTTTCTGTGAAAGTCAAAAAAACATGATTAATTCTAAAAAAATATATTAATTAAACCATAAGATGACATATTATCCAAAAAAATTCGTGTAATGCTTTATAAGTCTCAATTTAAATTTATTTTGATATTTATAATATCATTTATTTTAATCATTCATTAATAAGGTAATTACTGCATCATCATTGTGTCATAAATAAAAATAATTATATAAAGTATAGACATTATAAATAAAATACCATGATTTATTAAATCATTTTAGATTTATAATAAATATATATAGTCTAATTTATCTTATTCATAACCCTATATTAAAGATGGAATAATAATTAAACATTTAATTTATGACTTTTAACTATTCCTTAAATAAAATAATAACAAATGCTCTAATCCAATCCAAGTTGACCAAAAGGATAATTTTTCATTCCTAATTTTAATTTAGGTAAAAATAATCTTATCCAATGTAATTAGGATATGTGTTAGTGAAATTATAATATAATTTTTTACCATTATTCACCATATTAACTTTTAAGCACGAAAAATAAAATTCAAAAGATATTATTCACCAAAAAATGTATTTGTACTATTGAACTACATTTTACATACAGTTGTGATTCCTGTATCTCAGATTATTTAAATTCAATTTAATGATGTGGTAAAATTATGTTTTATTAAAATTTTCACATGTGCCTAGGAGGTGGGTAAACAACCGTAAAAAAATCTATAAAATTATATATATCTAATATTATTATAAAATTAAATCAATAAATTAAATAATAATAATATATAAATTATGTATCTATTTTGACTTTAGAATAAAATAAAAATAATACTAATTATTTAATTAAAAATCATGATTTAAAAAATAACGTATTGTTTTTTACTAGTCACAAAAAATTGATAGTTTTTTTTACAAATACAATAAAATTCATCCAAAGATAATTTATATATTAAAATTTAAAAAATGATGTTTATTTTACTATATTATAAACATAAAAGTTTTATTAATTAGTTTTAAAAAAATATTTCTGTTCCCAAAACCATAAAGCGGGTTTTTGAAATGTAAAATCTATAAAAAACTATATTTGTGTTTATGTCCAATTTAAATTTAAAATATCTTTTAATGACCAAAATTGGATAAAATGATAAAAATATATTCTAATTATATATCAAAACTATTCCAATGTATAATTTAAAAGTATAAATTATTTTGAATAAAACATTTATTTTCAATTAAAATTTAGTATTTTTTACTATTCATCAAAATATGAATGTTATCAGAAAAGCATCAAAAATTGTCCAACAATAATTTTGTATGTCCAAATTATGAATAATGATTATAGTTTATCAAATTGAACATATAAACTTGTCAAATATTGGATTTAGAAAGGGTTCACCATTAAATGGGTATAAAATTTCATTTTTGGAAAAATACATATATTTTCTAAACAATTGAATTTGATCTTATATTATGTATATGAAACACATAATATGGACGTTAAAATTATATGGATTATATAATGTTCAAAATTTAGTTAATACTATTCCTAACTTTTTTTTACGGCTAGTTTGGTAAGTCGTGGTGCACTCAACCTCAGTGTTTTGTGTAACATAATTTATTGAATTACATTAACACAAATAACTCAATATGAAATTTGGGTGTTACATTCATCTCCCAATTTAGAAATTAAATCATTTCAATTATAAAATTAGGCTTCTAAACATAATTGAATGTAAAATATTGGAAAAAGAGTCAATAAAACAATTAATTTAAAAGAATGAAATGGAAGGACTGTGGTCACCCAAGATAATCCATATTACGATTCCATTTAAAAAAACGATATATTAAAGATAAAATATGTATCATGCTCGGATTATGAGTGATAGAAAAAATGATCAGGAGAATGTTAACAACAATTAAATGGTCATTTTCTTTTCAATAGGAAAAGTAAACATGACACATTTTTTTAAGTTCTATTTCTTAAAGATGAGGAATTTATTTCTAGGATCGATTAAGAACATAAATAAACATACATACTTTTATAGTATATTTTTATAAATAATATGTTTCTACCACTATCTCATCTTTTCTCCAAATGATGAGTATTCAAGCTGACTTGGTCACACCTAATGCACTTGAACCATCTCTTATAGAACACAAAATCCACAAAGGGTAAATATTATATTTCTATTATCTTTAGAGATTTTGCAAAAAAATGGTTTTTAGAATATTAGATGATCCTCAATGTGTATAGTCGTTTATAGAAATAAATACTAGTCATATTTTATAAAATTTCAAAAAAATACCCAATGTTCAATAAAGAACATTAAATAAAATATTATTCTTAAAATACTTAAATATAATCTAAATTAATATTAGCAGACAAAAATTAGGAGAATTTAATCAAATATTAATTCATTTTAAATATTATCATTTATCTATAAATAACATCAACTACTCTTAAAGTCTCATACAACATTGAAATTAACCAAATCACATATTTTATATTATAGGTTAATAATTTCTATTAATAACATAAATCTCTATAAAAAACATAGATTATTCCAAAATAAAAAAAATCCACCAGTACTACTAAAATGCAAACCCATTGTATTATATTCTTCATAGGCATAGAGTTTTCCCAATAGAGCAAAGGTCTTCCAAAATAAAATTTATCTTTTAATCACTAAATCATTTTTCTGTAATAATTATTTCCATTTGATAAAACATAAGATTCCAAATCAACATATTATTGATCAATATAATCATTTAACAAAAAATAATTAGCCAAACTAACAAATGAATTCACAAAGTCTGGTGTTAGGGAATAAATCTCAGTCACACATTGGTTGTGGGTTTGATTCTTGTATCATTGTCAAACATGATGGGTAGTCACATGATCCACATGTTGTTCTTTTAATAAAAAATAATTTATATCATCCCCAAAATCAGAAAAAATCATCAAAATAAAGATAACATAATTTACACATTAATGTTATATCAAACCTCACATTTTCATCCCAAAATATATTAACATGTAATTTCCTCAAATTCAAGGATCATATAAATGAAAAATGTCCTTCATATATATATATTCACAAACTAAATGATATTTCTTCCTTAAATAGCATTTTCACATAAAAAACAGCAGGGTTACACATAAAATAGAAAATTATTTCAATGTAATCCCATCAACAAAGAGCATTAATACATTTAAACATTTATCCATCCATTTATTTCCACATAGGTTATTCTTTAACCTATTGGTTATACTAGAGTATAGGGCATTGACTTGGGTAATTCCAAGGTCCCCTAAAATTAAGGTTAATTACTGTATATAGAAACATATGATCATTTTGGTTTTCTTCCATAGTACTCTTCATTTTCCCTCGACAATTCCTTACTATATGTCCTTATTTTCCACAAATAAATAATTTATTTGTTACATTGATATACATTCCTGGGATTGTCCTTCCACATTTTTGGCATGATGGAAATTGAGCTTTCATTTTTCCATGGTCTCTATAGTTGGATCTCTTATAAATCATTGCCTTCCTCTTATTTGTTGAGTATGGTATTTATTTAATATATATATTATTGATCATATTGTTTGAAAGTTTATTCGGAATGAACATAATATCATTTATACTTATAAACATCTCATATAGATCCTCATTACAAGCATCGTGCTCAAGTTGTCCATCTTGTTCAATGTTAATATGACTTCCTTGGAATATACATATTGACTAAACACAATAAGAATTGTATGAGTAAAAATTGTCATAAAATCATTTAATGAATATCAGGACAAATTAATTTCAATCTAAAATACCTTAGTATTAACCTATGATATTTAAAATCATATTATATTAAAATATTTCAAATTGGGTATTAATGAAAATTTGAATTATCTTAATCATATACCCTGAGTGTTTCCCAACCAAGAGTGCAACAATTCCTTTTTCATACACCAATTCCCATTTGAGTCTAGCTAAATGCAGTGTTTTTGGGTTTTATCACTAGGCACGTCTATTTTAGAGCTATATTTACCTACTCGTATCAAGACAGTGTTGTATTTCTGGGAAAACCCACAAAATATATACAATACAAATTTTTTTCGATGTTCTTCTATACTAATCTTCAAATTCTATCTTCAGGTAGTGTATTATAATTAATGTTTTTCTAAATATAATTTCCAATGTTTCTACAAAACATCCTATGATACCAACTATAACACCCTGACCCTAGTTACCCAGAGTAGGTGCATTATTACAAAACATTGGAATGATCATTAGAGATCAAATCTATAAAGAACGATTAGTTTAGATGCCTTGGATGTACAAGATAAATAAATTTGTTTTACATTAAATTCTGAAATGTAATAACTATAAAATTGTTCCTCCTTTGAACGCACTCATATCCCTTATCCTATTCCAACATGTCAATATTAATATACTTCTTCACATCCTTGGAATAATAAAACATAAGAAAGTGGTGAGCTCAGATGCTCCTGAAGGATAAAATTATAGTGGAATGTTTTATAAGAAAACATAAAAATTTAAGGAAATGTATAATACTAAAACACAAGCCTTTTATACATAAACATTTGAAAAATATAAAAATTACATATTAAAAAATCCATTTACTTATTGACATGGATATTCAACTAGTCGAATAATCACATGTAATATCAAAAACTAATTTCATAATGATGGAATGCAAAATGTCGGACATCATAACCACATTTTCAAGGCCTTATTCGAAGACTAAAAATAATAATTTTGTCATGGACTTGTGCCAAGATATGAATTTGAATCATGATACCTAATAATGCATCAAGGGGCTATATCTAGCACTTCCCATCACTTACTTAGTCGTATGAATTTATCATATGAAAAGTTTGAAACAAAATCTAAACATTAGTATTAAAACTACCATATAAAATATCAAGAATTCACACACAAACCATGATTGATATCGTGTAAAACAAAACACATTCAATAAAATATGGAAGATAGTATTATCTTTACTCAAAATCAATAAAAAATAAAATAAAATTATGTATATTGACATTGCTGAAAATAATTAGTAAAAGTATTTTATTTAAATATATATTTTTTTTTGAAAATTTAAAATTCTAAATATTTATGATGAAGGTGTTGAAAATATAAATTTTAATAAAAGTATCATGTAAAACATTTAAACTTTAATTTGGAATTTAAATTTTAAATCACTCATTTATATATTAAAAAAACCTGAACAACATTTTTAAAACATGGAAAATAACGAGGGTGATTCAGAAGAATAAATCCTTAAATCATTTGAAATGATATTTTAGTTAGAGTTTGAAACCAAATGAGACATGCTTGAATAAAAAAATAGGTAATAACAACCTTGTAATATCATTATAATAAATGGATTCATGATATACTATGTCAATGTACAGTATGTACACTATATAAAAGTGAATTGTCGCATAACAACAATGAAGTCTCAATGAAAAAAAATGAGATGATATTCCTTATTAAGACTATATATTTATGTTAAGGATAAATCAATGACATAATTATATGTGAAAAATATAAATAAACTCGATATGATTGTAAATTATAGTAAAATAAATTAGAGGTCATTCACACATATATTTGTAAAAACAACACCAATGACTTGGTTGTTTAACTCAATGAATGGAAATTGTGTTATGATTACTCTTATCATATTCTGGTTGAATACATGAGAATTTATAAATGGCGTGATTATGTGTATCAAAATTATATCCACACAAAGGTGGGTGATAATTACTACGTAAAGAAATAAATAGTTATCTCACAAATAATGTTGTGTTAAAATAATAATAAAATTTTCATAAAACCCAATGACTGGAAATCAAAATTAAAAATTCCCATAACGATTTAGTAACTTAAAAAACATAAAACCTAGGAAAGAATGGTCATAACATTAAAATTTAAATACACATAAAATAATATATTAAAAAAATAATACAATCATGTGCAGTCCATACACTACACAAAAGGAAATAATGTCAATATAACATGAATCTCAAATGAATAAGAAGTGAGATGAATACCCCATACCTTTTAATGTTTCATAATATAGGGTAAGTTAACCTCTTGTATAATGGTGAAATAATTGTTATTAAAATATACACAAACCACATACATAAATATTATATAATATATGATCTTGTAGTATTTCTTTGTTAATGATATTTCTGTAGTATCATTGTTTTGGGGGTGAACAGATTCATTTTCCTTTAAATATGTTTTTATATAGGTAATTATTAATATATATTGGATTAATTTGATTCATATCCAGAATGATATTATGTTCATAGACATTTATTTGAACCATAAAATGAATATTATTCTTGAATCGTTACAATTGGGGATCAAAATCTCATCGCGTCATGGAGACAGTAATCCGTACATATGCACGAGTGACAATAGCATTATATTATTGGTGAAATTGTATGCAACTGTATGTTATATTATATATAAATAATAATTAACATATTATTTTTATTATTTAAATAATTTATACTAATTCTTATCTCATTAAAAATAATGAATTGTCGAATAAGTAACTACACCATGGCGTGGAGATAGTATACAGTTTGCACACACTTATGGTGAATTTATCATTCATAGGGTGGATATAATAATAAATATGGTTATACAATATTTATACCAACATAAAAGTATGTAGATGATACTAGAGTTATTATTTTTCTATGGAAACAACAATGAATGAGGAAGTGGATGATGAAAATAACATTGAAAGAGGTGATAAAATTATTACCCCTTATTTTGGTGATTCCCTTTGATTTGATCAAAAGGGATCATTAGGATGGATTTTTGATGAATATAGGTCCTATATAATCAAATGTATGTATTTGGGAGGATTTTGGAGAAGGTTATGGCAAAGACTAATTTACTTGTAGGTGTGATTTGGAGAAAAGTGGAAGTACCCTTTTATAAAAGAGGCAAGGATCTCGTTAGGAAAAGCTTGAAATATTATTTCGTTATAAAATATGTCTTGGTTTATAATGTCTCAAAATTGAATTTTTTTCAATGATAAGGTGTGTATGGGTCGAAATCCTCACCAAAATAGGTTTTAGACATGTTTAGGTCACCATATTAACCCTATATTTTCAATTTAATTCTTAGTTAAATACTTTTACTTTTACCATGTCTTCTTCTATTATTTTATTCCGTAGTTAATAAATTTACTATAAAATTCGAAGGGAAACTCATGTGGTTCATTAATGAAATATCTATAATTATATATGTCTTGCTGTTGGAACATATATTTTTATCAATATTATATAATTTAATAATATATTATTAGTTTTAAATACTCATTTATGTCAATTTTGACACTATGGTATAATTGGTTTCTGTGAAAGTCAAAAAAACTTGATTACATCAAAATAAATATATTTAATCAACTCAAACACATAATATTAACCTAGAATGTTTTTGGAATGCATCAAAAGGGTCAATTAAAATTAATAGTGATATTTATAATATTAATTATTTAAATCATTCATTAATAATGTAATCACTGCATCATCATTGGGTTATATATACATTTAATTATATAATATATAAAAATTATAAACAAAATACCATTATGTAGGAAATAATTTATATTTATAATTAATATTTATAGTTTATTTATCTTATGTATAACCCTATATTGAAAATTTCATAGGTATTAAGCATTGAAATTACCACTTTTAACTATTCCCTATATAAAATAATAATAAAAGTCCGAATCAAATATATGTCTGTCAAAAGGATCATAGTTTATTACTATGTTTGATTTAGGTTTTAAAAAACTTTTGAAATAGAATTATGACATGTGTAAAGGTAATTATAATATCATTTTTACCATTAATTTCCCTATTTACTTTTAATCATGGTAAATAAATTTCAAAAGTTACTTCTCAAAAAACATTATTTTCATCTTATTGAAACAAATTTAACTTACTAATATCAACCGTGTCTCTTGGTATTTTTAAATTTAATTCACATAAGTGGTAAAATTATATTTTTTGCAAATTTTTAAATGTATCTAGAAAGTGGGTAAAAGACGGTAAAATTTCAATAAAATTATATATATAGATAATATTATTATAAAATGTATTAAATGAATTATATTGGATTAATATAGGTATAATTTATTTATTTTTACTTTAATATAAATTTATAAAAAATAATTATTATTAAAAAAATGTTGGCTTTAGATAATAACATAGTGTTTTTCACTATTCATCAAAAATTGAATGTTTTTAGAAAAATACAAGAAATTAAACCAAAGAGAGTATTAATATTAAATATAAATAAATTTTTTTTTACTAATGAATTTAAGACATAAAATTTTTATTAATAAATTTTAGAAAATATTCCTATTATCAAAAATAGAAAGCAGGTTTTGGAGAAGTAAAGACTATCATGAGATTTATATGTATTTATGTCCTATTTAAATGTAAAATTATTTCCAATGACCAAAATTGGATTAAATGATAATAATATAATATAATTATACGTAGAAACTAGTCAAATATATATTTAAACAGTATAAAATATTTTATATAAAAAAATAAGTTTTCAATTACTATTTAGTATTTTTCACTATTCACTACAATATAAATGTTAATAGAAAAGAAAATTAAATTATCCAATATAATTTTTTTGACACCCATATAATGAAGAAGTTTATTTGATCAAATTTAGTATATAAAAGTATAAAATATTAGATTTAAGAGGGGTTATACAACAAAAGAAGTTTAAATTTCAATATTTAAAAAATACTCATTCAATCAAGAAAATTGAATTTGAACATATATTATGTCTTAGGAACAAAAAGTATGGATTAAAAAAATTTAGAATATATAAAATTCATAATTAATATAATAAAATTCATAACCATTTTTCAAACAGCTAGTTTGGTAGGTGATGGTGCGCTTGGACTCAGTGTTGCATGTTGCGCATGCTATTAAATTACATTAAAGAAAATATAATACTATGAAATCATGAGGTGTTACATGAGACAAATATTACATTTTATTAACAATGAATTATTATTTTATAATACTCAATTGTATTTTTCATTAAAGTTTTTATAAAATAGAAATATGAAAATATAATTTACAATTAAAATTTATTGATTTTAAAATATAATTTTGTCTTAAAATAGATTATAGACTTCCCTTGAAAATTTTTATAATACTGGGAAATTCCCTTAAATTGGACATGATTATTGAGTAGAATCAGGATGGAAACCTTATAAAACATGTATTGTACCATAAAAATAATGATGATTTGAAATAGATATATTATTTTGGAAGTATATAAATAATTTAAAATAGTTATATAGAAATAATGATGGATTAAATTAGATTATATAGGGAGGAAGCATAATCTGATGGAAAATGGTGTTCCAGTATGAATGTATTTCATTATGTCAGGATGTTTTCTTCACTACACTATAATATCCTATGTAATAAAATTAAATTAATTAATTAATTATATCGTAACCATTAATACCTTTATTGTTTTTATTATTATTTTATTAAGTTATACTAGGTCTTTTTTATGATTTATAAGACACAACTTTATAGTTCGAGAGCATTCTTTTCCTTGGATTTTATGAATGGATTTCTTATATATGAATATGGAATGCCATGTAAAATTGGAAAAAGGAAACTAGAATAATTTTATATGTTATTAATGAATATATATAAAATTAAATGGTTATAAAAGTCATTTTTTTTATTTTTGGATGCGGATTAATCATTATGAAAAATACTTGTGATAACGATTTATATTATTTTGGAAAATGTTCGATCATCACAAACTATTTTTCTTTTACTTATTATCATCATATATATATAATGGATAGAGATCATTAAAAAATATATCATTTAAAAATTATAATTTTTAAACATAATAATATTTTTGTGACTTGATTTTAAGGCGTTTATAGAAAAAGAAATTCCATCCTCAATGATGTCAGAAAATTAACATATCATGGGTGTTGTTTTTATTTATTCAATAAGGCAGAGAGAGAGAGAAAAAAGATTTTGATGATGGATATTACATTAAAATTATAACATTCTAATATTAATATGATACTATAGTTATGATGTCACTTTGGAATGGGATGTCAGGGAAGGATAAGAAAATAAAGGGAATTGAATGAAAAAAAATGAAAAGGTAGAACAACTTTCCCTCTTGATTTATCAATATTGAGAATATCCTCAAAGATATTGTATTTTATCTTCTATTGAATAAAAAATATTGTGTGTGGGTATGGTTATTGGGATGTATACTGTGGAAAATTTTTACATGGATCAAATATTAGAAGATACGATAAAAAGGGGTGTTGATGGGTGTATTTATAGTGGAGGATATTAGTGTTTTTGGAATATTGAAATAATTTTTATTATTATTTTGGATGAATTCTATAACGATTGTTTGAACTATAACCAAATATATTAAAATAATGAATTTTTCATTGATATTATGGTGCTTACATCATTCATCATTCAATGAATAGTTTATCTAAATTATAATGTATTTATTGTGAATATGACGATATTTTAGTATTAATAATATATTCATGTTTTTTAGAAAAATCCCAAAAATTGACCCATAATTTATTTTATTTTGAATAATTGAGAAATAAACTATATAATGTGAAAATAAATTTCAATATATGTTAAATTTAATTTTTAACCAAAATAATTAATTAATTGAAAATTACATATTTTAAACGTATGATATTTTATACCATTGTAATAAAATTATCCACAATATCATAAAATTTTCAAAAAATTGTAATAAAAAATAAAAATGTATTAATATAGTTTATAAAATAAATTTTCTTTAATATTAATTTATTAATGTAACGCCTCGACCCGAGTTACCTAGAGTTTGTGCCTTATTACATAACATTGGTAAGATTCCAAGGAATCTAGTCTTGAAGGACTGATCAGTTTAGTAGTTTTGGAAAATATATTATATAGATGAATGTAACCTTACACATTATAAAAATAAAACACAACATAAATTATCCTTTGATAACACCATTAATCCCCAAGAATAACCCTACTTATGAATCATAATACACTTCCTGGAATCCTGGGAAAATAAAATATAAAAATGGGATGCGCTCAAATTCATAGTAAGGGTAAGAAATACAACCTAAGAAAACATAAACATTAGGCATGATAAATAATTTAAAACAGATACTTTTACAGATAATAAACATGAAAACATTATAGAAGGAATATGGGATGAGTAAATAATGCCATAATATTACATAGTCATGTGTATTGTACTAGTTGAATAACCACATTCACTGTCAATAATAATTTCATAATGAGGGAATGTATAATGTCGTACGTTCTAAATTTTTTTGTCAAGGCCTCATCCATGACATCTACAAATGAATAAGTAATCTTCCAAAACAATATCTCAACTTGGGAATGGCCTCAGCCAATTCCATGTCTAATTGTCTCATGAGACATACTAAGGCCCCTAGGAGCTATAGCGGGCTCCACCCATTTCATACAAAACCAATTAATTCCCTATTTGAAATGGTTTAAAAATTACAATAACATTCATATTAAAACTAGTATGAAAAATGTCAATACTTTAATCGAAAACCTTGAATCGTATAAAAATAACACATCCACAATAACATATGTCACAAAACTTTCAATAAAATATGGATGATTTGTATCATAATAAATCAACTTAAAAAAAAATTTAAAATGCCTCAAAGGATGTTGACATAGATGAAAATGATTTGCAACTCTTTGAGAGGAATATCCATTTTTTATGAAAACATTTAAAATTCACACATTTATAAAGGAAGTAATTTAAAAGTGTTTTTTGAATCAAAGTCTCCCATAAAACTTTGAAATTCAAAACAATCAAGTCTATAAATATAAATCCATAAAATAATTTTGAAAACATAGACATTAATGAGAAAGGATCAGAAGAACAAATCATTTAAACATTTAAAATGATGTTTTAGAAAAAATTCCCTTTAAAATAATCACATTGAAAAATATTTTTTGAAACATGGATATGGATAATAAAAATGTTTTAGTAGATACATACATAAAAACTGCCTCTGATAATATTGAGATTGTGAAATTAACAATTACCTCTCACTTTACTTTGGTCCAGTGTACGTTTAACCTCATTTATAATGACCATATTATGTTATTAAATTATACTAGAACTATATTAATATTTATTATATCCTATATGATTTATTTATGTCATTATAATGACCATTTAATAATGATTTCCATGTTAAATTATCATTTTTGGTAATAATCGCTTTCTTCATCGTACATGTTTTAACATGTATCATTTATATCATGATTTAAATAATTTTAAAATATAATACATGATTTATATATCATATATATTTACAATATAAATATTTATAATAGATAGATATATGAAATAGAAGGAACAGTTTATGGAGATGGTAGGTCGTACGTACGCATAAACACGGTTTCCGTTTTCATATCGTATTGAACAGAAGTAAGTGAATAAGATATATGTAAGTACATAAATACATATATATATCCAGTAGAATTATTTTTTCATATATTACATACATGTAAAAAATATATATATTTATAATAATCGTTGAATTGTGAACATGGGATTGAATCTCTTCGCGTCGTGGAGATGGTAAACTATTCGTACGCACGAGGGACAATATCATTATATTTATAGAGAAATAGTATGTAATTGGATAGTATATCATATATACAGAATTATTAACATGTTATATTTATTATTCCTATCATTAATACTCATTATTATACCCATCCAGACAATGACGTTTTTGAATAACAAACTACACCACAATGCGGAGCGGGTAATACGTACGTACGCACATATGGTGAAATTGTCATTTTTAGGAAAGATATAATAACCAATATGGTTGTACCATAATTATAATAACATCAACATACATAGAATATACTGGATTTATTATTTTAGAAGTGAAACAACAACGAAAAATTAAGTGTAAGAAGAAAAAAACTTCAAAGACGTGATGAAATATTTACCTCTTCTTCGAGTTCTTTCTTTTTATTTAATCAAAAGGGCTCCATAGGTTGGAATTATAACCAAATAAAGGCCTCTATGATGAATAGAGGAATGTTGGGAGGATATTTGGGAAGGGTGTGGACGTTCCAAAGAACTTTTTAGATATGAAATTGAGAGAAGGGCATGTGCCATTATATTAGAGAGTTGAGGGTCACATTATGAAAAACGTGAAATATTATTTTATAATATAATAATATTAGGTTTTTAATGACTGATAAATTATTTATTACAGGGTAATGTGGGTATGGGTTGAAAAAATATCATCCAATATATTTTATACATGTTTACGTCATTATATTAACCTTATATTTTAGATTTAACTCTCAGTTATATAGTATGACTATTACCTTGTCTCTTTGTATTTTTAAATTATAAGGTGAATAATTTTACTATAAAAAGCCAAATGAACCCCATGTGGATCATTATTAATATATATTACATTATCTATGACTTTTTTCATAACCTTTTACTTTGAGAAATATTATATTAATTAGTAATATAATATTTTTTTAAAAACTCAATTATGTCAATTTTGACACTATTTAGTATCTTGTTTTTTTTAAAATCATTACTACATGATAACTTCCAAAAAATATTATTTAATTACCCTAAAATGTCATATAATTTATAAAATTAGTGTATGTCATCAAAATTCTCTAATTACATTTATGTGGATATTTATAATATCAATTATTTTAATCTTTCATTTATAAGGTAATTACTGGATCATCATTGTGTCATAAAAAAATTAAATTATATAATGAATAAAAATAATTATGTAGGGAATTTTTTTATCATTATAATTAAAATATATAGTTGAATTTATATTATGAATTATCCAATATTAAAAAATGGCTTATTTATTAAAAATTGAATTTAACTCTTTTAACTCATCTTTAAATAAAATAATAATACATTTCATAAGGTTGGTTTTGGTTGAATTATATTTATTCAATCGAATTAGGTCATGTGTTAGGGTAATTATAATTTCATTTTTATCCTTAATTACCCTATTTTCTTTTTACTGTGGTAAATAAAACTCAAAATTTACTATTCACCAAAAATAATTTTCATCTTATTGAACCAAATTTTACTTATTGATGTCAACTGTGTATCTCAGATATTAGAGATTCAAATCACATAAGTAGTAAATTTTTGTTTTATGCAAATTTGCTAACGTGTCTAGAAAGTGGGTCAAATAGGTAAAAAGTTCAATAAAATTTTATACATCTAATTTTATTAGAAATTGAATCCAATGAATTAAATTGAAATATATAGGTATTATATATCTATTTTTACATAAAATAAATTGAAATAATATAATGAATTTTTTTAAGTAGAATGTTATTTTTAAATAATAAGACATTATTTTTCACTGTTCATAAAATATTAAAAGTTTTCAGAAATAATACCAAACATTCACCCAATGATAATTTGTAAATTCAAAATTCAAAAATAAAGTATATTTTACCAAATTAAAAATATATAAGTTGCATTTTTTAAATTAAAATTAATTCCTATTGTCAAAACCAAAAATATGGTTTTAATAAAGTAACAACTATCAAAATATTGACATGTGTTTATTTCAAATTTAAATGTGATGTTACTTATAATGAAATAAATTGTATTAAATGATAAAAATATAATATTATTATACTTCCCAACCATTAAAATTCATAATATATTATTATAAATGTTTTCCTTTAAAAAAATTGTTTTCAATTAAAACATAGTATTTTTCACTACTCATCAGATTATAAATGATATCTGAAAAGTACTGATAATTTATCCAAACAAAATATATATTTCATTCATTGAAAAAAAATTAATTTCATTAAATTGAATATATAATAGTGTCAAGTATTGGTTCTGAAATGCGTTCTCCAATAAAAAGTAGTAATTTTTCATTTTTTTGAAAATAAATATTTTATCCAAAAAAATAAATTTTTTCTTATATTATGTCTAAGAAACACATAATATGGATGTTAAAATTATTTAAAGTATATAAGATTAATAATTAATTTAATACTCTTCGTTACCAGTATTTGAACAATTAGTTTAGGACGTTGTGTTGTGCTTGAACTCGGTGTTGTGTATATCACCAGCTATTGAATTACTATAATGAGATAAAATACTATGAAATCATGGTGTGTTACAATTATATTTGAAATTTTAATTAGTAATTTATGTGTTCCAAAAATACAAACACATAAAATAAATATTTTTAAAATATTCATTTACTTATACTATGATATATTTATATTATACATTCATTTATAAGATGAATAAATTTTATTTATACAATTATGGGTGGGGATACTATTCATATTTCTGGTTTACTATTTATATAATTCATATAATACTCATAAGGTAAAGATTATATTACATTAAGATAGGTTACATAACATCTAAAAATACATATTTTTCATTTATTCTTCATTTATAATGTTTTTATTGGGTCCTTTGTATAAGGCCCCAGCCATAAACCTTACATAATCTTGAGTTATTACAAGATTACACATTGAGGATTTTTTCAGGATTAGAGTTTTAGAGAATTAGATCAGGAAACTTGCATTACATTCCACATTTAAACAAATTGGTTACATAAAAGATAGTATTCATTCATCCCATCAACGAAAACATATTTAAAATAAAACATGGATTCTTTCTTGACACATCGTTGACACTATCATCAGATCATGTACCTTTCCCTTGACCTGTGAAAAACCTTTCAAAAACAAGGGATGAGTATAAAAAGCTCAGTAAGGGTTATAAAAATATGGAAAGGAAACATGAGTTCATATATACATAAGAATTAAATCATACTTTACCCATAAAACATAGACACTTTAACATACCTCATCAAATCATGAGTAAATCATAGAAATCATAAGACATAAAGGTAACTCGAGGCATTCATAACATTCTTACGTAGGGAGTAACCCTCTTGGTTATGTTTGGAATACCTATCACAGTATATTCCCTAAATCTCTTCGAAGAAACCTTAACGTTTCACTCCTTCGCGTTACCCAATGCATTGGAGAGCTATATCGGGCTCACCTGCCCTTAGTTTATCACGGAACCACCCGTCTTCATAACAATTCCCAAGAACCATAACATAATCTTATCACATAAAACATGCATAAAGGAAACATAAAATTTTCACCTTTCAATAACAAGATATCAATACAACACATTTATATAAATACATTATGAAAAAAAATTCAATACCAAAATAATAGAAAAGTAAAACATGGTATTTTTTTTCTTTTACAAAGAAGGTATGGCTTGTAGAGGAAGTCGAAACTCAAATAATGGTCACGACGGTGGAGAAGCCATTGTCACCGCATACGTACGACAAAAGCTTTCCCTTTTTTCGTTTAGTAAAATGATTCGTATAAAAAGATTCCTTTTGGATAAATGTAAAAGTCAATGGGGTTTATACACCGTATAAAAGAAGGTTGTGTATACAACAGAATATTCCTCAATGAAAGGATATTGAGACGAAGTCCCTTACAAAGACGGTATCCTTGGTTTAAGGATAACTCAATTACATAATTATGTGTGACAAACGAATAAACCAAATATAAGTGGATATTAAGTGTAAAATAATCAAAGGTCATTCACACATATTCAAAGGATGACATATTCAATAACTACATGTTGAACCCAAAGAAATAGAAATTGGGTTAAGAAGTTCCCTTGACAGCCTAATGGCATCACATCAAAATAATTTTATGAGAGATAAAAAAAGGGTATCTCATCACTTGGAAATAAACTTTACATCAATAAGGATATATGAGAACATATCCCTACATAACAATATGTATATTAAAAGACCCAACAAAATAAGTCTTTTAAAAAAAGGAGGGTGAAAGGTTCCCTTACCGACATGGGTATCATTCGAAACATACACCCCGTGAAAGAAGGACAATACAAAATTGATGTAAATACTCATAAATGAATGTATATTACAGAATGAGTAAAAATAATGGACAGTACATACACCACTCAAAGGACATTATGGAAAATGTAGCATAAATCTCATGGTAATAAAAGTGAGATGAAAAATCACTTACGAAAACTCGACAGCCAAACGTCGCCACAAAAATGTATTGATGAGATCAAATAGGGTCCCTCATCATATTAACATAAAGTTCACGGAAAGTGGAATATAAATGAACATCCCCCAACATAACAAAGAAGAGCTTAAAATAAGTGACATAAAGGAGAGTACTTAAAAAGAAAGAGAGAGGTTAAATCTCTTACGAAAATTCGGCAGCCTAACGGTGCCACTCAAAACTTCCAAAATGGATTGATGAGAGAGAATAGGGTCTCTCATCATATGAAAAATTAAAATTACTATATGAGTAATATAAAATAACATCCCAATAACAAGAAAGATGATTTTTAAAAAGAATTACATAAAAGAGCGTACTTAAAAAGAAATAGAGGAGTATGACCCCTTACCTCGGGTCCGACTTGACTCGATCATTCTTTAACGTCCTGAATAATAAACATGAGTTAATTTCCACTTTATTAAGAACCATTTTCTAGTTCATTATCCTTTTAGATCACTTATTTCCATGTTATAAACATTATGTAATCATTTAAGTTAATAATGTTTGTTTTGATGATATTTGGTTCTTAAGTCGAAAGTGGACTTCTTACAATTACATGTTGTTCGTGTGGTAACATGTTCATTATATCCAGAATTATATTCATGATTTGGATTGCATATATATCATATATATCCAGAATATACATGTATTTATAATATTACATAATAATTTAGAGGTAAGAAATGAAATGCACCGTTCATGGAGACGGTAAACCGTACGTACGCATGAACGCTACTTTCATTTCTATGCCATATTAATGGAATTAAAACTAAATGAGAGGTATGTATATTTTAATTCCAGAATTATATTCATCATAAATATGTATCATTCATCATATATATCCATTATATACATGTACTTATAATAGTACATTACATTTGGAGATAAAAAATGAAATGCACCGTTCATGGAGATGGTAAGTCGTACGTACGCATGAACGCTACATTCATTTCTATTAAATATTTTAATGGAATTGAATAATAATGATATAGAGCTATATTATAATTCCAGTATATCATCATATACAATAACTTTAAATCCATCCTTTATACATCCCACATATGGCATTAACGAATCACATCACTTTGAGGGGGTGGTAGTCCGCACTTCCTTAAATGAAGATATCGCCTTTACCCATAATGGAAACCATACAGGTATGCCCAAAATGAAAAATACAGAAGATTAAGGAAAACATAAACATATTATATATCATATATAAATATAGTGTCATCTTAATGGCCACCTTTGAAGGTGTTAAAAGAATGTTGAACAAACATCATTTCGGGAGGCCGAAATTCGCCATCCACGGAAACAGTATATTCTTTAACCATTAGATGTAGGTGTGTGAATGTGTAGCTCTAATACTTCTTATAAAAACATACTAGTATATTTATGATACTGGAGTTTTTACAAAAGAAATGAATAAAAAGAGTTTACGGGGTTGGAGAAGAAAAATAAAACAAAAGGACTCAAGTGAAGACATTACCTTAAAATCGGGTAACTCCCTTTGTTTTTAGCTCAGAGGCTTCCTTAAGAAGACTTCTGCCCAAAGTGAGGCTTCAAGGATTAAGAGAGGGAATTTTAGAGACAAGATGGGCAGAGTTTGGCCGAGGCAAAGGCTTTCGGAGTGTGGGTAAGGAGGTAGAGGTGGGGGCCTTTTATAAGCGGAGAGGTGGAGCACTCTTGGAAGGTAAAGAAAAGTCACTTTATTTTAAAATGGTATTCGAATTTAAGAGGTCCCACATTGATGTGATTCAAGGATAAGGTGATAAGGGTTCGAAATACACTCATCCATTAGGTTTTGGACATGTGTAGGTCTTAGATATTACATTATCTTTCCATTTTATTTAAATCGTTAAATAATGAGGTCATCGCTGCATCATCATGATGTCATAAATAATTTAATTTATTTAATGTCTAAAAAATTATAAAAAAATACTATGATGTAGGAAATCATTTTATCTTTCCAATTAATAATTATAATAAAATCCTGATTTGTATAACCCCTTCTAAAAGTTTTTTTATAAAAACATTTCATGTTTGTCTCATTTTTATTTTAACTTTAAATAAAAACATATTAATGTCATTTTCCAACCAAAGTGGCTTAATGGGGTCCCCAAGTTTACCCATGGGTTTTCTTGGTCGGCAATGACACATCCAATGAGGTTAGGACATGATTCAAGTTCATTTCATATTGTTAAAACATTATTTTTACCTTAAACTACACTAATTACCTCTAATCGCGATTAAAAACTTAATAAGTTACTATTCACCAAAAAAAATTTATCCCATTGATCCAAATTTTAATTCTTAATTACAACCATGTATGTCGGATTTTTGAAATTCAAAACACAAATATAGCAAAATTTCATTTAAATGGAAAAATCAGTTTTTATAAGTACCACTTAGTGGTTTCACTATTCATAAAAAATTGAAGTTTTTCAGAAAATTCCCAAAAATTCACCCTAAGCTATATTTGATATTCCGAATTAAAAAATGAAGTCCATTTTACATAATTCAAAACATATAAGTCACATTAATTAATTTAATAATTAATTTCCGCTGTCTGAGCAAATAGCGTGTTTTTATAAAACAATAAGTATCAAAAGATTGACACTAGTTTAAGTCTGATTTCAAAGTGAAATTAATTCCAATGACCACTATTGGATTTAGAGGTAAAAATATATTCTAATTTCACTTTAAAACCAATTCAAATGATAATCTAATCATATAAATAAATTAGATTAAAAGGAGGTTTTGAATTAAAATACAACATTTTACACTATTCATTAAAAAAATGAACTTTATCGGAAATATACCAAAAATTTACACAATGTAAACTTTGAAGTATCAATTCATAAGAAGAGTTTTATTTGGTCCAATATAATTTATAAGAGTGAACAAAACTATATTTAATGACGGTTCTCCATCAAAAGGCAATAAGTGAACCTTTAGTGAAAAACTAGGGCATATATGCCTAAAATTGAATTCTTTCCGTATTTTATGCCTTTATATTTTATTGGATATATGTAAAAACATTTAAAAACATATATAATCATATTTTAGTTATTTATATCCATTCCCTCCAATACAATGGATACATGTTAACTACCATTTAAAATAATTTTATTTTATTATTAGAGTGCAACGTAAGATTCCCAGGAAACCCGTTGTTGCGTGTTGGGTACGCCATCGAGCCTAGCGTCCCCTTTAAAGTCATATTAATATTTTATTCACAAATATGGATAAATATGAAAATGACATATTCTTTATTTACCTGGAGTGTTACATCCTTCCCCCCTTTTGGGAATTGCGTCCTCACAATTTTTAAAATTGGGCTTGGAAACATCTTTGAACGTCCCACATCGGAACAAGAGTCGGTAAAAAAATCACTATAAATTAAAGGAAGATAAGTAAAAAGGTCACTCGAGTTAACCCATACGAGGATTCCATGTAGAAAAATATGGACATGGAGGAGAAAACATAGGGTCATGTTCCGATGGAGAGTGATAGAAAACATGTTTAGGAGAAAGTTAACCACAAGAAAATCACAAACTTGTGATGGGTTAAACGGTATTCGATTCCACAGTAGGAAAAGTTAATAGACAACATTTTTGTTTTATTCTAATCTTTATTAAGGAATTTATTCTTAAGGAAACATAATCACTTATCATGATGACTTTAAACTTTTATTAGATTCCTTACAGAAACTCATTTTTTTCCAAATGACGAGTATTTTGGGAGACTTGTTCGCATTAAGAGTACTATAATCAACTTCTAGAGAATCACCTAATCCACCAAAGAGAACTATATACATCCCATGTCTTTAGGCCTTAACCAAAACCAAAACCAAAAAGGTTAGTACAAGGTAAGATAATCCAGAAAAAGGATAACCCAATAAAAAGAAAATATATGCTTAATCACCAAAATTTGTCCAACAAAACCCAAAGTTCAACGAGGACCATCCGATAAAAAATTTGTCCATAAAATACTTCAATGTAAACCAATCTATGATTGAAACCCAAATATTTGAAGGATTTAGTCACATATTCTTCCAAGTTAACTAATAACATTTATCTCCAAACAACATCAGTTGCTCCTAATGTCTCGTATTGAAATGTTATTAACCTAATCACATATCCTCCATGATAGGTTAATAAATTTCCATATATAACCCAAAATAAAATTACTCTTAATTCATAAAACCATCTAACTAAAAAGAATTAGTCAAACTAACTAGGGACTTCACGTAGTCCAGTGGTAGGCGATAAATACCAGTCACACTTTGGTTGTGGGTTCGATTCCCGCAGCTTTGTCCGATGCGACGGGTTGTCACACGGTCTGCGTGTTGTCCTTTTTCCAAAACTATATAATTCCTAAAACATTCCCCAAAATTAGATAAAATAATCAAAAATAAACATAACATATTTTAACCTCAAGTTTATCTCATTCCTTTAATTTACCATCATAACATATAATAACCCATAATTACCTCAAAAGTAAGGATCATATAAACCATAATGGTTACCTTTATAATTATTACCTAAACTTCCACATCGATTGGTCATCTCATACATGATGTATTATAGAACATACCAAGGTTCAAGTGGTTGATCATGACTCCTTGATATTTGGTTTAGAACAACCACGAGTTTCCTCATTGAATCCTCCAATTTATCTAGTATCTTAATCAGAGAACCACCACAGTTTCCTTCAAACCTATTGTCTCTCTAGTACCTGCTAGATCCATCCATTAACTAAAAACAGAAAGGTTGGAGTGATTATATCAAAAAAAACATCACGTACTAATGAGGAAGATAAACACTATTATATACTTACTCATTCACTTTATCTAAAACTAGGACTCTTTCTGAAATCCTAACCATTATGGTAATGTCACTTATGCTTAAAGAATACCTTAACCTATAGAGACCCGAATCTTGACATACATGGACATTACATTAATTTTTCGGAATACATAGTACATAACAAAAACACACACACAAGGATTGTAATAGTTTAGTGTTTTTGGAAACTCAGAACGTAATCTTCTAATCGTGGTGAAAGATCTTCAATATCTCCGATAAAGATCTTACCTTTTTTTACCTAAAACCATTCTTTATATCCTGGGGAAAAGAAAACATAAAAGGGTGAGCTCAAATGCACAGTAAGGGTAATCAAA
This sequence comes from Viscum album, assembly GCA_963277665.1. Classification (NCBI taxonomy): domain Eukaryota; kingdom Viridiplantae; phylum Streptophyta; class Magnoliopsida; order Santalales; family Viscaceae; genus Viscum; species Viscum album. The sequence continues at coordinate 474,657,197 of OY728132.1, forward strand.
AGAGAAATCAATCACATCATATTCATAAGAACATAACTTTTGGAAATCTTAACCTGCAAAAGAGAGCACAATTTCATATCATTGGATAAATCATAGTAGTGAAATGAAATCCCAACAATCATAACATAAAACATGAAACTTTGTGGCATACACACATAATCATAGAGAATCATTTCTTGCTAGTCAAGACTCATTTCCAAGACTATCTTAGTGGACAATGTCCCTTTCTGAATCGAGTAACCCTCATTTCGGTCCTGTTTCACTGAACCGGTATAACCTATCGTTCCAGCCATGTCTATCACATGAGATATAAAATATTTACCCAATTCATTGGAGGGAGATATAGGTCCCACCCATCTTATAATGAATCATTTCTTATGTGTGCCACGTAATCATAAACCATACATCATAGCATAACCCATGTAATAAAAATGGAATTCTTAAACAACATGACATCATAAAACCATTCATATAAGATAAAGGAATTCATAAAAATATTTCCATCATAACATAATCAAATCCATGTAATAATAGGGATAAAAACAGAACCCTTTATCATCTTAGATGGAAAATAATTTTGATAAAACGCTTGAACTTCATTCTTGAGGAAAATATCCTTTCTACTTCAAAAACACTTTTCCTTTCTTAACATGTCATAAAATTTTAAACATAAAGAATTTGATTAAAAATAAACATGAAAACTTGTAAAGGAAGCTTCTTGGAAATAATGTTTCAAAAATCCATTCATGGCGTATAAGTTAAAAAAACATTCTTCGTACTTTAGTCGGAAAAATCAAAAAAGTACCTCGTACGAAAAACGACAAAAGATTCCTTTCATACATATTACTAAAAATTCACCGAAGGGTAAAAATGGATTTAAAAAATTGTAGGTGGATGGATATAATATTACATATTGATGAAACATGGATGTGGATGATAAAATACACCCCAGTAAATACTTACGAATAAACAATCTCGGATAAAAATGAGATTGTGATATTTCCCTTACCTTAGGTCTGATTTGCTTTGTACGTGTCCAAAGATCCTGTATAATGGTTTAAATAATGTTATTGACTTATTCCAGAATCATAAATATTGATATGATATCATATATGGTCATATTCTTAGCTTCTTGTTAGTAATATTTCATTGTTACTTGTTACTCGGGTCTTTATTGCCTTTTGTTCTTATGCGTGTTTTGCCGAATAAATTCTTATTCTTATTTTAAGGTTATAGATACCTTATATCCAGAATGGTATTAGTGTAACATATATAATATTTATTCATTCAATTCATTTATATAATTACTCTGTAATGATGATCATGTAGAATGAGTCGCATCACATCGTGGAGACGGTATTCCGTACGTACGCACGAGTGATGATATCATTCCTATGATCGTGGAATTGTATTGGAGTATATATATATTATTTCAGGATCAATATTACTTTATAATAATCATAAATAGTTACTCATTACACCATTATACCCATCCTTGTAAGGTGGTGGTGGAAAATAGATTACACCACGGCGTGGAGACGGTATTCCGTACGTACGCACGCGCGGTGATTTCATTTTTCCGTAGGATGGATAGAAGGTGAATTAGGGTTGTTTCATATTTATAATATCATATCAGTATATAAGAAATACTGATGTTATTACTTTATCATGAAACAACTAAAGAAGAAGAAGTTGAAGAAGAATGAAATTGAAAAGATCGGTAATGGATATTACCTCTTCTTTGAAACGATTCTATGAATCCTCCACTTAGGGAATTAATATTGGACTTTGAAGAAGACCAGGACCTCTAGGATTCTTCTAGGGAAGTGGAGAAGGGATTTTGGCAGGGGTTGGCCGAGCTTGAGTGCTCAAATTGGTGTGAGGAGGAGGGGGAGGAGGTATCCTTTTATAAGGGAGGAGAGGGGCACCTTAGGAATATCTCAAAATATTATTTTATATTAAAGTCAAAATCGGTTTATAATGGTTCCAAAGGGTCTCATTTCGATGCTAAAGTGGGGATGGGTCGCAATCCTATCAACCAATAGGATTTAGACATGTTTAGGGTATTATTTTAACCTTATCAATTAGATTTAACTCTAAGTTAAATAATTTAACTTTTACCGTGTCTTTTTTTTTCTTACAGTATATGGTTAATACACTTACAATAACATGCCAAAAGACCCTCAAATTGTTTATAATTAATATATATATCCTTATCTAAGTCATTTGGACGAACCTTATATTTTTAGGAATAAAATAACAATTAATAATATAATATTAGATTTAAAAACTATTTTGTGTCAATTTTGACACTATTTGATATATGATTTTTGTGAAAGTCATAACAGAATTATCTGTTCAAACAAAGTTTATTAAATCAACAACAATATATCATAGTAACCTATAAAATTATTGTAATTCATAAAAAGTCTTAAATTACATTTATTTTGGTATTTATAATATAAATTATGTCAATATTTCATTAATAAGATAATTATTGCATCATCTTTGTGTCATAAATAAATTAAATTATTTGATGTCTAAAAATTACAAATAAAATACATTTATGTATGAAATCTTTTTATCTTTCTAATGAATATTCAAAATCGAATTTATCTTATGTACAACCCTATATTAAAAATCTTTTAGTAAATAAACTTTGATTTTAACTCTTTTAACTCTTCTTTGTATTAAATAATAATAAATGTCCTAATCTAATCCAAGTGGGCCTAAATGATAATATTTTACACTTAAGGTTGTTTTTGGTCGATATACACTTGTCCAATAGAATCAGGACATGTGTTAGGGTAATATTAATATCATTCTTACCCTTAATTACCCTATTTACTTTTAACCGTGGTAAATAAAAGTAAAAAGTTACTATTCACCAAAAATTATTTTCTTCTCATTGAACCACATTTTACTTACTGACATCAACCATGTCTCTCGGATTTTTTAAATTCCATTCACAGAAGCGGTAAAATTATGTTTTATGAAAAATTCAGTTTTTTTAACTACAACTTAGTAGTTTCAATATTCATCAAAAATTGATGTTTTTTAGAACAATGCCAAAATTTCATCCTAAGCTATATTTTAATATTCCAAATTCAAAAATGAAGTCTATTTTGCCAAATTCATAACATAGAAATTGAATTAATTAATTTTATAATTAAATCCCAATGTAAAAAAGAAATAGCGTGTTTTTAAGAAACAATATCTATCAACAGATTGACACTTGATTATGTCTGGTTTAAATGTGAAATTACATTCAATGATCAACATTGTATTAAATTGTAAAAATATATTCTAAATATACTTTAAAACCACTCAAATTAATAATTTATAACTATTAATTATTTCGATTAAAAAAACTGTTTTTAATTATAATTTAGTAATTTTCACTATTCATCAGAATAAGAAAGTTATCCGAAAAGTACCAAAATTTCACCTTAGGCTAAATTCGATACTCTGAATCCAAAAAATGAAGTCCATTTTGAGAGCTAAAATTTCTAAAATTTAGAAAGTGGTTATTACTATTCATAACGGCTAGTTTTAATAATATTTTAATAGCATATCGTTGTTTCGTGAAACTCGGTTTTGCGTACTACACACGCTATCGAGGAAGGTTGTGATTGCGTGTAATGCAAGGCAAGTCAATGATGCGTGTTGTACAAGCTCCGTTTGGTGTAGCGTACAACACAAGACATTAATAAAATTAAAAAGAATATTTTTCATAAAATCTCGGGCTGTTACATTCTACCCCCCTTAAAATGAATTCCGCCCTCAAAATTCGTCGGGGATATAAATGGTTTACTATTCGAAAGTTTCTTTAATAGAAACCCACATCGTAAAAAGGAATATCAAAACCAATCTTTAAAAACAAAAGTATGAAATGTAACAGTTATCCAAATAAACTAATCACTGGGTTTCCACATAGGTGAAAATATGGATATGGAAGAGAAATCTAACAATCATGTTCTGATGGAGAGTGGTAGAGAACGTGGCTATGGAAAATCCAGCAATCACAAAGCCATAAATTTGTGACGATCTAAGGTACCATCTGATTCATCAGATATAAGATCACTAGGACAACATTTTTGGTTTTCAAGATCATTTTCCGAAAGTTAAAGAATTTGAATTAGAATAAATACTTACTTTATATTGGTACAATCTCACTGTTGTTCGTTCCTTTAACAATTTCCACTTCATCTCTTAAATAAATGAAGTTGAATTTGTTATTCGTGAAGTGTTAGCAGATCATGTGATAGAATGACGGGTCATTCCATCTGTCTCAAACAAAAGGTTAGCAAAAATTATATACATAAGTCGATCTATAGTGAGATTAATCATATATGGTTCCTAAAATGGACTTTATACTTCATATATCATACTGTTTAATATAATAAAACTAGTTTCTAATAAATTGGGACTTCCTGTAGGCCAGTGGTAGGCGATAAAGGCCAGTCGCACTTCGGTTGTGGGTTCGATTCCCACATCCTTGTCCGACGCGATGGGCTGTCGCCCGTCCTGCAGGTTGTCCTTTTTCTAAAACTATATTACTATAACATCTCATCAATAATATCACAAAACTTCTATCCTTAAACAATACTAACTTATGTCTAACACAATCTATTACAATCTTTAGGCTTATCCATAATACTGCAGTCCACTCTCATAACATAGTGAAAACGATTACCAGAGATTTAACACCATCGTCGATCCCCATATATCATAAGATATGTTTTGTTGGTCACATTCCAAACATTCAAAGTCCTTAATCATGTATTCTCTTGAATACCTTAGTGAAAACATGAATGCAGTTAAAAGTTAACACTTTCCACATACCAAAATCCTCAGAATTCTATATACTCAATCCATGATATCACTTAGTCCTTATATCAATCATGATCTCATGAATACTGTCAAATATTTAATTTTCTCGTTTTCCCTTCATTATGCGCATATCATTCTTTTTCCAAAAATATCTCAATCACTTTCCATGGTTACTGATACCCTAAAATTATTGAAAACCACAATAGACCAATACAAAAATATTCCAATATTCCATGATACTATATACAACACTATTTTGGAATCCCATTACATAAACACTTAATCATTCCACCACATCGTTATCATATTCAACATCGCCAATGGTTATCGCATGTTACTTCCCTTTGTCCTTTGCCTTAAGCGGTTGCTCATGTCGATCATCACTAACCCTTGGATTAGGTCATTTATTAGCATAATGCCCCATTTCCTTGCACTTGAAGCATTGAAGTGTTGGTGGTGCATTCTCTGCAGTGTTTGCTTTATTCACATCATTAGAATCCCTTTTTCCATTACTTCGACACTCAGCTACTCGATGACCTTCTTTTCCACACTTAAAACATTTTCTAGTCTCTTTAAGACAATCTCCACCATGCTTCTTTCCACACATTGTGCATAAGGAAACATTCATCTTCTTTTCACCATTATTCTGAGATTTCTCCTTGAACTCCATATTTTGTTTCTTGTCAAAACCATGAGATTGAAATGTAACACCAACTTCCATTTCTACCTTGATAGCACAATTCACAATTTCTTCATAGCTACTAAAGTCTCTTATAGCTAATTCCCTTCGAAGACTTGGTTTTAAGCCACTGAAAAATCGATCAACTTTACTTTCAGGTTGGATGATAATTCCAGATGCATACCTTGCAAGTCTTGTAAAATTCGCTTCGTATATACCAACAGATTCATCATCCTTTTTCTTTAGTTCAAGAAACTCCTTCTCCATCTTTGTTCGAAGAATACGAGGGAAGTACTTACTGAAAAACAAGTTCTTGAACTTGTCCCATTCCATGGACTCAATTTCATCCATTTGCCTCGTATTCTTAATAAGATTCCACCATTGATCAGCTTCACCTTCCAAAAGATATACTTCTAAGATGACTTTATCATGCTCAGAACATTGAAGAACTGAAATTATCTTTTCAGTGGTACTGATCCATTGTTCAACAACAAGTGGATCAGAAGACCCACTAAAAGAAGGTGGACGTTGCCTCATGAAGGACTCAATAGAATATTGTTCCCTTCTCTGATCATTTGGAAGTCCAGAATGATTCATAGCTTGTGTAAGTATAGCAATAAGATTTTGCACTCCATCTCCCATAACATTTGTTTGTTCAGGAGGGAAATAATTGCATTGTCCATTGCATTGATCAACACGGTTCCTTCGGGTTCCAGCCATCGTCTAAAACCCAAAATGAATAGTGTGAGAGGCAAAAATCATGCTAGGGAAAACAACCTAATAAAGGGGGAGTACCTTCAATATCTAACATCTTCGGTTTAATTCTATGATCGTTAGCGTAATTATAGTATTATAACCTATACATATACGTAACCTTAGAGATATCCCTAGACACACCTTAGAAATATCTATAGGGATCTCACTAAAGTTCTCGCATCCTAGTTTCCAAAGGTTGACTAAACCTTTCCTCTGATACCAAATGTAGATACCCGAATCTTGACTTACATGGACATTACATTACTTTTGCGGAATACTTAGTACATAACAAAAACACACACACAAGGATCGTAATATTTTAGTGTCTTTGGAAACTCGGAACGTAATCTTCTAATCGTGGTGAAAGATCTTCAATATCTCCCATAAAGATCTTCCCTTTTTTCCCTAAAACCTTTCTTTATATCCTGGGGAAAAGAAAACATAAAAGGGTGAGCTCAAATGCTCAGTAAGGGTAAACAAAAGTGAAATCAATCACATCATATTCATAAGAACATAACTTTTGGAAATCTTAACCTCCAAAAGAGAGCATAATTTCATAACATGGGATAAATCATAGTAGTGAAATGAAATCCCAATAATCATAACTTAAAACATGAAACTTTGTGGCATACACACATAATCATAGAGAATCATTTCTTCTTAGTCAAGACTCATTTACAAGACTATATTAGTGGACAAAGTCCCTTTCTGAATCGAGTAACCCTCGTTTCAGTCCTGTTTCACTGAACCGGTATAACCTACCGTTCCAGCCATGTCTATCTCATGAGATATAAAATCTTTACCCAATGCATTGGAGGGAGATATAGGTCCCACCCATCTTATAATTAATCCTTTCTTATGTGTGCCACATAATCATAAACCATACATCATAGCATAACCCATGTAATAAAAATGGAATTCTTAAACAACATGACATCATAAAACCATTCATATAAGATAAAGGAATTCATAAAAATATTTCCATCACAACATAATCAAATCCATGTAATAATAGGGATAAAAACAGAACCCTTTATCATCTTAGATGGAAAATAATTTTGATAAAACGCTTGAACTTCATTCTTGAGGAAAATATCCTTTCTACTTCAAAAACACTTTTCCTTTCTTAACATGTCATACAATTTTAAACTTAAATAAGTTGATTAAAAATAAACATGAAAACTTGTAATGGAAGCTTCTTGGAAATAATGTTTTAAAAATCCATTCATGCCGTATAAGTTAAAAAAAACATTCTTCGTACTTTTGTCGGAAAATTCAAAAACGTACCTCGTACGAAAAACGACAAAAGATTCCTTTCATACATATTACTAAAAATTCACCGAAGGGTAAAAATGGATTTAAACAATTGTAGGTGGATGGAAATAATATTACATATTGATGAAACATGGATGTGAATGATAAAATACACCCTAGTAAATACTTACGAATAAACAATCACGGATAAAAATGAGATTGTGATATTTCCCTTACCTTAGGTCCGATTTGATTTGTATGTGTCTGAAGCTCCTGTATAATGGTTTAAATAATGTTATTGACTAATTCCAGAATCATATATATTGATATGATATCATATATGGTCATATTCTTAGCTTCTTGTTAGTAATATTTCATTGTTACTTGTTACTCGGGTCTTTATTGCCTTTTGTTCTTATGCGTGTTTTGCCGAATAAATTCGTATTCTTATTTTAAGGTTATAGATACCTTATATCCAGAATGGTATTAGTGTAACATATATCATATTTATTCATTCAATTCATTTATATAATTACTATGTAATGATGATCATGTAGAACGAGTCGCATCACATCGTGGAGACGGTATTCCGTACGTACGCACGAGTGATGATATCATTCATATGATCGTGGAATTGTATTGGAGTATATATATATTATTTCAGTATCAATATTACTTTATAATAATCATAAATAGTTACTCATTACACCATTATACCCATCCTTGTAAGGTAGTGGTGGAAAATAGATTACACCACGGCGTGGAGACGGTATTCCGTACGTACGCACGCGCGGTGATTTCATTTTTCCGTAGGATGGATAGAAGGTGAATTAGGGTTGTTTCATATTTATAATAACATATCAGTATATAAGAAATACTGATGTTATTACTTTATCATGAAACAACTAAAGAAGAAGAAGTTGAAGAAGAAAGAAATTGAAAAGATCGGTAATGGATATTACCTCTTCCTTGAAACGCTTCTTTGAGTCCTCCACTTAGAGAACTAAGATTGGTCTTTGAAGAAGACCATGACCTCTAGGATTATTCTAGTGAAGTGGAGAAGGGATTTTGCCAGGTGTTGGCCGAGCTTGAGTGCTCAAAGTGGTGTGAGGAGGAGGGAGAGGAGGTACCCTTTTACAAGGGAGGAGAGGGGCACCTTAGGAATATTTCAAAATATTATTTTATATTAAAGTCAAAATCGGTTTATAATGGTTCAAAAGGGTCTTCTTTCGAAGCTAAAGAGGGTATGGGTCTAAATCCTATCAACCAATAGTATTTAGACAAGTTTAGGGTATTATTTTATCCTTATCAATTATATTTAACTCTAAGTTAAATAATTTAACTTTTACCGTGTCTTTTTGTTTTCTTACACTATATGGTTAATACACGTACAATAACATGCCAAAAGAATCCCAAATTGTTTATTATTAATATATATATCCTTATCTAAGTCATGTTTCCGAACCGTAGATTTTTAGGAATAAAATAACAATTAATAATATAATATTAGATTTAAAAACTATTTTGTGTCAATTTTAACACTATTTGATATATGATTTTTGTGAAAGTCATAACAGAATTATATGTTCAAAAAAAGATTATTAAATCAACACTAATATATCATAGTAACCTAGAAAATTAGTGTAATTCATAAAAAGTCTTAAATTACATTTATTTTGGTATGTATAATATCAATTATGTCAATATTTCATTAATAAGATAATTACTGCATCATCTATGTGTCATAAATAAATTAAATTATATGATGTCTAAAAATTACAAATAAAATACATTTATGTAGTAAATCTTTTTATCTTTCTAATGAATATATACAATCGAATTTATCTTATGTACAACCTAATATTAAAAATCTTTTAGTAAATAAACTTTGATTTTAACTCTTTTAACTCTTCTTTGAATTAAATAATAATAAATGTCCTAATCTAATCCAAGTGGGCCTAAATGATGATATTTTACACTTAAGGTTGTTTTTGGTCGAGATACACTTGTCCAATAGAATCAGGACATGTGTTAGTGTAATATTAATATCATTCTTACCCTTAATTACCCTATTTACTTTTAACCGTGGTAAATAAAAGTAAACAGTTACTATTCACCAAAAATTATTTTCATCTCATTGAACCACATTTTACTTACTGACATCAACCGTGTCTCTCAGATTTTTGAAATTCCATTCACAGAAGCAGTAAAATTTAGTTTTATGAAAAATTCAGTTTATTTTACTACCACTTAGTAGTTTCAATATTCATCAAAAATTGATGTTTTTCAGAACAATGCCAAAATTTCATCCTAAGATATATTTCATATTCCGAATTCAAAAATGAAGTCCATTTTACCAAATTCATAACATAGAAATTGCATAAATTAATTTTATAATTAAATCCCGCTATTAAAACAAATAGCGTGTTTTTAAGAAACAATATATATCAAAAGATTGACACATGATTATGTATGGTTTAAATGTGAAATTACATTCAATGACCAACATTGTATTAAATAGTAAAAATATATTCTAAATATACTTTAAAACCACTCAAATTAATAATTTATCACTATTAATTATTTCGATTAAAAAATTGTTTTTAATTATAATTTAGTAATTTTCACTATTCATCAGAATATGAAAGTTATCCGAAAAGTACCAAAATTTCACCTTAGGCTAAATTCGATACTCCGAATCCAAAAAATGAAGTCCATTTTGAGAGCTAAAATTTCTAAAATTTAAAAAGTTGTTATTACTATTCATAACGGCTAGTTTTAATAATATTTTAATAGCATATCGTTGTTTCGTGAAACTCAGTATTGCGTACTACACATGCTATCGAGGAAGGTTGTGATTGAGTGTAATTCAAGGCAAGTCAAAGATGCATGTTGTGCAAGCTCCTTTTGGTGTAGCGTAAAACACAAGACATTAATAAAATTAAAAAGAATATTTTTCATAAAATCTCGGGCTGTTACATAACCTCTAAAGTTATCTAAACCGGCCGTTGATACCTACTATAAGGCCCCACCCTTAAACCTTACTTAATATTGAGTTATTACAAGATTACACATTGAATATCTTTTCTGGTTTATAGTTTTAGAGAATTAGATCATGAAACATGCATTACATTCCACATTTAAACAAACTTGTTACATAAAAGATAGTATTCATTCTTCCCATCAACGGAAACATATTTAAAATAAAACATGGATTTTTTCTTGACACATCCTTAACAATATCATCACATCATGTACCATTCCCTTGACCTGTGAAAAACATTTCAAAAACTTGGGATGAGCATAAAAAGCTCAGTAAGGGTTATAAAAATATGGAAAGGAAACATGAGTTCATATATACATAAGAATGAAATCATAATTTACCAATAAAACATAGGCACCTTAACATACCTCATCAAATCATGAATAAATCATAGAAATCATAAGATATAAATGTAACTTGAGGCACTCATAACATTCTTATGTAGGGAGTAACCCTCTAGGATACGTTTGGAATACCCATCACAATATATTCCCTAAATCTCTTCGGAGAAACCATAACGTTTCACTCCTTCACGTTACCAAATGCATTGGAGATCTATATCGGGCTCAACCGCCCTTAGTTTTTCATGGAACCACCCGTCTTCATAACAATTCACAAGAACCATAACATAATCTTATCACATAAAACATGCATAAAGGAAACATAACATTTCCACCTTTCAATAAGAAGATATCAATATATCACATTGATAAAAATAATTATGAAAAACGTTTTCAATACCAAAATAAAAGAAAATTAAAACATGGTATTTATTTTTCTTTTAAAAAAAGGTATGGCTTGTAGAGGAAGCTGAAACTCAAATAATGGTCACGGTGGCGGAGAAGTCGTTGTTGCCGCATACGTACGAAAAAAACATTCCCTTTTGTCGTTTAGTAAAACGCTTCGTATAAAAAGATTCCTTTTGGATAAACATAAAAGTCAATGGGGTTTATACACCGTATAAATGAAGGTTGTGTATAAAATAGAATATGCCTCAATGAAAGGAGATAGAGACGAAGTCCCTTACACAGACGGTATCCTTTGTTTATGGATAACTCAATTACATAATTATGTGTGACAAACGAATACACCAAATATAAGTGGATATTAAGTGTAAAATAATCAAAGGTCATTCACACATATTCATAGGATGACATATTCAATAACTACATGTTGAACCCAAAGAAATAGAAATTGTGTTAAGAAGTTCCCTTGACAGCCTAACGACATCACATCAAAATGAGTTGATGAGAGATAAAAAAAGGGTATCTCATCACTTAGAAATAAACTTGACATCAATAAGGATATATGAGAACATATCCAAACATACCAATATGTAAATTAAAAGACCCAACAAAAGAAGTCTTTTAAAAAGAGGAGGGTGAAAGGTTCCCTTACCGACATGGGTATCTTTCGAAACATACACCCTGTGAAAGTAGGACAATACAACATTGATGTAAATACTCAGAAATGACTGTATATTACACAATGAGTAAAAATAATTGACAATACATACACCACTCAAAGGACATTGTGGAAAATGTAGCATAAATCTCACGAGAATAAAAGTGAGATGAAAAATCGCTTACGAAAATTCGGCAGCCTAAAAACGCCACAAAAATGGATTGATGAGATCAAATAGGGTCTCTCATCATATTAACATAAAGTTTACAGAAAGAGGAATATAAAAGAACATACCCCAATATAACAAATAGGAGCTTAAAAGAAGTGACATAAAGGAGAGTACTTAAAAAGAAAGTGAGAGGTTAAATCTTTTACGAAAATTCGGCAACATAACGGCGCCACTCAAAACATCCAAAATGGATTGATGAGAGAGAATATGGTCTCTCATCATATGAAAATAAAAATTACAGTAAGATTAATATAAAATATTATCCAAAAAACAAGAAAGATGATCATTAAAAGGAATTACATAAAAGAGCGTATTTAAAAAGAAAGAGAGGAGTGGGATCCCTTACATCAGGTCCGACTTGACTCGATCCTTATTTAAAGTCCTGAATAATAAACATGAATTAATTTACACTTTATTAAGAACCTTTTTCTAGTTCATTATCCCTTGTTAATCACTCATTTCCATGTTATAAACATTATGTAATCATTTACGTTAATAATGTTTGATTTGTCGATATTTGGTTCATAAGTCGAAAGTGGACTTATTACAATTACATGTTGTTCGTGTGGTCAAATGTTCATTTTATCCAGAATTATATTCATGATTTGGATATCATATATATCATATATACCCAGAATATACATTTATTTATAATATTACATAATAATTTAGAGGTAAGAAATGAAATGCACCGTTCATGGAGACGGTAAGCCGTACGTATGCATGAACGCTACTTCCATTTCTATGTCATATTAACAGAATTAAAACAAAATAAGATGTATGTATATTTTAATTCCAGAATTATATTCATCATTTATATGTATCATTAATCATTTAAATCCATTATATATATGTACTTATAATAGTACATTACATTTGGGGATAAGAAATGAAATGCACCGTTCATGGAGACGGTAAGCCGTACGTACGCATGAACGCTACTTTCATTTCTATTTCATATTTTTATGGAATGGAATAACAAGGATATAGAGGTATATTATAATTCCAGTATAACCTCATATATAATAAATTTAAATCCATTTTTTATACATCCCACTTATGGCATTAACGAATCACATCACTTTGAGGGGGCGGTAGTCCGCACTTACTTAAATGAAGATATCGTGTTTACCCATAATGGAAACCATAAAGGTATTACCAAAATGAAAAATAAAGAAGCTTAAGAAAAACATAATCATATTATATATCATATATAAATAGAGTGTCATCTTAATGGCCACCTTTGAAGGTGTTAAAAGAATGTCGAACAATCATCGTTTCGGGAGGCTGAAATTCACCATCCACAGAAACTGTATGTTCTTTAACCATTAGATGTTGTTGTGTGAAATTTTAGCTCGAATAATTCTTATAAAAACATCCTAGTATATTGATGATACTGGGGTTGTTACAAAAGAAATGAATAAAAAGAGTTTAGGGGGTTGGAGAAGCAATATAAAACAAAAGGACTCAAGTGAATACATTACCTTAAAATCGGGTAACTCCCTTTGGTTTTAGCTCAAAGGCTTCCTTGGGAAGACTTCTGCCCAAAGTGAGGCTTCAAGGAGTAATATAGGGAAGTGTAGAGACAAAATGGGCAGATTTTGTCCGAGCCAATGGCTTTGGGAGTGTGGGTAAGGAGGTAGAGGTGGCGGCATTTTATAAGAGGAGAGGAGGGGCACTCTTGGAAGGTAAAGAAATGTCACTTTATTTTAAAATGGTATTTGGATTTGAGAGGTCCCAAATTGGTGTGTTTCAAGGATAAGGTGATAAGGGTTCTAAATACACTCATACAATAGGTTTTTTACATGTTTTGGTCTTAGATATTACATTATCATTCCATTTTATTTTAATGGTTAAATAATGAGGTCATCGCTGCATCATCATGATGTCATAAATAATTTAAGTTATTTAATGCCTAAAAATTATAAAAAAACTACTATGATGTAGGAAATCGTTTTATCTTTCCAATGAATATTTATATTCAAAAATATGATTTGTATAACCCCATATAAAATGTTTTTAGTAAAACATTTCATGTTTGTCTCATTTTTAATTTATCTTTAAATAAAATGATATTAATGTCAATTTCATACAAAAGTGGCTTCATGGGGTCCCCAAGTTGACCCATGGGTTGTCTTGGTCGGCCATGACACATACAATGATATTAGGACATGTGTCATGTTCATTTCATATTATTAAAACATTATTTTTACCTTAAACTACACTAATTACCTCTAATCGCGATTAAAAACTTAATAAGTTACTATTCACAAAAAAATTATTTTTATCCCATTGAACCACATTTTACTTCTTAATGACAACCATGTATGTCGGATTATTGAAATACAAAACTAAAAGATGACAAAAATTCATTTAAACGGAAAAATCAGTTTTTATAAGTACCACTTAGTGGTTTCACTATTCATCTAAAATAGAAGTTTTTCAGAAAATTTCCAAAAATTCACCCTAAGCTATATTTGGTATTCCAAATTAAAAAATGAAGTCCATTTTAAAAAATTCAAAACATATAAGTCACATTAATTAATTTAATAATTAGTTCCCGCTGTCAGAGCAAATAACGTGTTTTTATAAAACAATAAGTATCAAAATATTGACACTAGTTTAAGTCTGATTTCAAAGTGAAATTAATTCCAATGACCAATATTGGATTTAATGGTAAAAATATATTCTAATTTAACTTTAAAACCAATTCAAAAAATAATATAATCATATAAATAAATTAGATTAAAAAGAGGTTTTGAATTAAAATACAACATTTTACACTATTCATTTAAAAAATGAACTTTATCGGAACGATACCAAAAATTTACACAAAGTAAATTTTGTTGTATCAATTCTTAATAAGAGTTTTATTTGGTCCAATAGAATTTATAAGAGTGAACAAAACTATATTTAATAACGATTCTCCATCAAAATGCGATAAGTGAACCTATAGTGAAAAACTAGGGCATATAGACCTAAAATTGAATTCTTTCCGTATTTTATGCCTTTATCTTTTATTGGATAAATGTAAAAACATTAAAAACATATATAATCATATTTTTGTTATTTATATCCATTCCCGCCAATACAATAGCTACATGTTAACTACCATTTAAAATAATATTATTTTATTATTAGAGTGCAACGTAAGATTTCCAAGAAACTCGTTGTTGCGTGGTGGGTACGCCATCAAGCATAGCGTCCCCTTTAAAGTCATATTAAAATTTTATTCCCAAATATGGATAAATATGAAAATTTCATATTCTTTATTTACCTGGGGTGTCACACTATGTGATTTTATGTGATTTATACAATATAAATTCATTTTAAGAATTGAAATTTATTTCTTATGATTATATGTTGTTATATTATAATTATATAAAATAATAGTATTAACATATATGTTATCATATACGATCAATATAAAACACTTAATCTCCGATTTATTAACAAATTTCAATTAAATATGTCATTTTCGTTGTTTATCGCATTGTTTTTCATGTATGTTTTAGGATGATAGTTTTGTTCCCTATAATTTGATAATGGTTACATAATAACTAAGATTTTAATGATAATTTAAATATGATATATTTATTGATTACATTTAAATATATATATATATTTGGGATGGAAAATAATTAACATAACTATGTAAAAATGGTTTTCCAAACCTTTGCTTGAGTGGTATTTCACACTATTCAAAAGTTGGAATGGAAAAAAAAGAAAAATGATAATTTTAATTTTCAGAATAATTTCTTTTTCAGAATTATCATATAAATTTATTAAATGTATAATTTTTACCGAATAATTAAAACAAAAAAAAAATTCGGAGTCACATAGCTTCGTGGAGGTTGTAGTCCACACGTATGTGCAAGTGACAATAACATTGTCTAATAAATCATAAAGTAATAATTTAGATGAGATATTGTCAATATAGAAAATTTTATTTTAAATATCTGTTATAGATTATAATTTCATCATAATAACTATCCAGGTCTGATGGGGATGGAAAATGAATCATATCGAAACCTCAAAATTTGAAAAAAAATCAAAAATAAATTTCATAATTAAATTTAACAATTTATTTCACACAATTTACATCAATTTCACCGAAAACACATATTTAATGGAATTGGTGTTTTAACAATTTTCCATCAAGCACATTATAGACTTATAATTTAAAAATATAAATTTTTTGAAAAAAATCATACACTTTATATTTGATTGGAATTGGTGGTTTTGCTAATTTCATGACAAAATTAATTATTAAATCCCCAATTCAATGGAATTTGGTATTTATCAAAATCTAATTTAAATCTATATAATTAAAATAAAAAAGATCATTTAATCCAAAAAATGGACTTAAAATAGAAATTTATGGTCAATGAAATTTTGGAATCATAACCGAACCATGTGCTATGGGATCTATAGATCTCATTTATGCAAACCCTTATAAGGATTTACTAATTAATAATGAAGAAAATGAGATCTAGGTATGAAGTCTTTTTCTAAGATCACAAAATAGAAGGTATTATGTACCCAAATAAAAATGGGGATTTACAAAATCCTTGGGAGGAGAAGAGAGATAACCTGAAAAAGAAAATAGGAAGAGTAAAATAATTGGGATAGGATGAAACATAATTATACAATATTACATATTCATTCAATTGGGTTAATTTGGGAAAAAATAGCTTCATGGATTCTCCCAATGAAGGAGAAATTGTTTAGGGTTGTTTTAGTTTCATCAAACTACAGATAGTATTCATTGCTCAAACGGGTTTGAAATACAAATACCTCATAAAAGGATAAAAATAGACAATTGAAAAGAGTATACCAATCCGAAACAATATCATATTGAACTCTATGAATGTGAACAATATAATTCATATGAAGATTTATCAACTCCTAATCATTGTTTGTATCATGAATGGGTATAAAGTTGTCATATTTTTCCAGATGATCGATCACAACACATATTATATTCTTCATTCATTGGGTTCACTGTATGAAAATAAAATAGTCCATGGATATCCTGTCCTAATTCATTGTAGGGATTGAATGTGTTTGAATCAAACATGATGTATTTGGGAAATCCTATTTGACCTTTTTAAATATATAACAATTAGAGACAAATTCAGCAATTAATTACCTCAAACAAATCTACCATACCTTCCACCATAGATCATAGAACATATTTTTTCTAGAGTAAAAATCCCACTATGAATTATAGAAATCACTCATAACTACATTCCTTATCACTAACGACACAATACAATTATTTTCATATAATAGAATACCCTCTTAGGAGAAATAACACTCAGAAAAAAATCCCACTACCACAAGAGTGTCTTTAAGGATACAGAACTCATATTCAATATATTACTCTTGATTAATCATCTTGAGGATATTTTATTTTATCTAAAAACAGGCTGAAAATCCTCACCATCTAGTTCATAGAAACCAATAGAAAAATATTGCAATGAGGGCTTCCAAATTCCACACATTTGATGATTATTTCCTCGCCTATGTTGTATTTTTCCTTAAAAAATATTCCAAAATGAAATTCCCTCCCCATAAGGTATAGGAGATGATATGGTTGAGTTATTATAGGTTTTCCATCCAACATCACTGGGAGAATGTAAAATATTTTTTATAGAAGATATAACTTAAACTCTTTTTATATGAAAACATGGAAACATATTTTCCTTAAAGGTAGTGACATAATATCATATCCATAGTCATCACACATTAATTTTCAAATGACATTGTAATGATAACTCATCTTGTGTGACATATATTGATGAGATCTGCAATAAATGACATGACATCCATTCAATATAACATAGCCCAAACCAGAACAAAATGCATTAATGAACACTAAACAGGCATGCCTAGCCTCTAGAAGAGTCAACACTAGAGAATTTTACAAAAGAAGTTCTATATCAACACCATAAATCTTATATATTTTCATCTTAATGAATCATAACTCATTATTGTGTTATATATGTCATCATAGAAGAAAAATTTTAAATTTCCATAATGAACCAGTGGTAATTCCTAGGTAGACTCATGACACTCAAATGTGTGAACACATTATGTAGTTCTTTCAGCTCATAACAACTTATAATTTTTATGGATCAAATAAAATTACATATTCTTACACAATGATTCCCAAGATAGTTTTTCCTTGAAACAATAAATCACATTTTAGGATCTTGTCCTAAAGTGAGCGTTTTTATAATAATTACATAACTACTTTCTGATGGCATACATGATCCCCCTTGGACAAAGAGTAATCAATAATATCAAACATAAAGACTACAATGAATGTATCACGATACAACTATAAAATACTATACATTAAATCCATAATGTATGATATGTAATTGGTCACACCCAAGGGTATGACAAGGTAATCATAATGTTTATACCTTCTCTGAATGGTAGTTTTCAGAATGAAATATTATTTTTACCTCAACTGATGGTAATGATGTGGATGATTGTTTATTGCGAACCACATTCCTTATTCAACTAATCAAATAAATCATAATTTCATGGGAATGAATAAATATACTTTATCATATATAAATTATGTTTTTGATAATCAACACAAAGGTTCAATAAAAAATAAATATTCATAGAAAAGAGAATAGGATCCACCGAAAGTGACACACACGAGCATATAAATCCTTTCCATAGAAGACCATATAATTATGTATTTATCTATTTCATTTTAATTTTATCAATTTGGTTTTAAGGAATTTTAACTGGTTGAGCACCAACAACATAATCAATATAAAAGTATTCATCTCTTACTAGTTTAAAACTAGATAATTTGGATGAAAAAAATGTCCACATACATGATAAAAATTGGTGGGGTATCACCTCTCAGTAATTCTTACTCTAATTAATAATAAAATACTAATATCTCTTTCCACATATTCAGATAATATGTTATGACCATACTCAAAAGTGGTTCCCAATCTCTTTGAATTATCAGACATACAACATTTAGTGTAGTAAAGCAAACTCATTGATGATGATAATCAATATGTGCATTTTGTGCAATGTGCCAATCCATCCCAAATATGGCATAACAAAGATTCATGTTGTAAATTAGAAAAATACAGAAAATCTCATCATCTGATATAGAGAAAAAAAATATGGGGGAATATGGATACCCTTCCATCTCTTTGGAGCAAGGTGTGAAGTAATATATATTACATAAGATAAAATATCCATATGAAGAATTATAATATTAACTATACTGGTTAACATAGATAAATGAGATTCAATAGTGTCAAATTGTGATCTAACAAATGACGACACTACTATAACTGTACACCTCATAGTTGCTGGACCCTTATTTTCTTGTTCCAGAGAATATATAAATTAATTATTAAGCTTTATAATAGATTTTTGTGGCTTGAATCATTTTGTACTTGAATCATATGATTGATCCAAAATATTTGGAGGATTTGATGATCTCGTGAAAATATGTGTACATGAAGAGATCTAGAAAAACATATGTAGGTTCTCTGAGTGTCCACATTTTCCACATACCATTGGTACCTCTTTACAAACCCTCATGGAACTCATAGGTTTTCTACATTGGTATCAAATCAACAGGATAATACCAAGTATTGAAGGAGTTCTACAATGTCCCTTCTATTGAGAACCACCATGGGAATCATTACACTCTGCTTTATATTATCATAAATTTCACCACTACTATAACAGAAAGAAACTATAAATAACCCTAGTTTTCCAACAATGTCCATTTATAACACTCAAATACAACTAAAAGTCAAATAAATTCCAAAAAATTATAAATAATGACATGGAATTCAATCTAACCAAATAAAAATCAAGGAAATAGAGAGAACTAGTCCACAAGACCTCTTTCCCAAAACCAACCCCAGGGACTGAAGATTTATTGTGGCATGAGATTTCTAAGAACTAAATGAATTACCCCTCATATGTAATGAAATTTTTTCACAAATACCTTCTGACTTCATGAAAATAATCTCAACATAGACCAGTAATACAACATTTTCATTAACTGGACAGGGTACACTGGTAACCCTCAAACTGAAGAAACAAAAACATGTCCCAAATTGCACTCCTGATCCACACTAGTTTGTTAATAGCACCATGAGTAATACAATATGAGAGTGGGATTGAATTCTGTTAAAACAATTGGATGCTAGATAACAAAAATAATATAAAACAAATAAAAACTACATTTGGAGAAGTGTGGAATATGTTAAACATGTATAACAACCCAATGTACTACCAACATGTACATGAAAATAGGAAAAAATTCCCAATTCCAAACTAATACTAGGCTGCAAGCCCCCAGATCAAATGATATAACCACTTCCTTGATGTACATTACCGTTGAACAAAAATAGAAGAATAAAATCTATATACAACTAATTTCATTGGTTTTGTGTGAGATAAATTCCTAGTGGTGTCACAACAAGGATTCCATAATAGATTTCAAAATCTAATTAACCAATGAGAGATTTAAATTTTAAATCATATTTTTTTGAATTTCGAAATAACATTTAAAAATTCATTATTTATATTTTAATATATGAAAGACATTTCAAATGATGGATATAGTTTAAAGCAATGGAATAAAGAATAAATTATATATAAAATTGTTTATATAAATTAAAAACCATGTAAGGTAGTTTACAAATATTGTAATTCATTTTTATCTCACATATGAACATGTGAGAAACTAGGTAATCTACCAATTTTATAGATAATTACTTATTATGGAGTCCTCATAAATTCATGTAATAATAAAAACAATGTGTATACATATCCCCTAACACTAGAAATAAATTGATAATCTATATATTTATATAGAATTAGATGTGGTAAAAAAATTATGTTATAATTATAAAGAATTTACCTAGTTCTAGGACTTTACCATCCAAACATGCAAGACCAAAATAATTCAATAGCTACCTATACTTTCTAATTCTCTAGTACATTTATTGAATGAATTGTTTTTCTAAAAATCCATAAAAATAATATTTAATTCCATTCCACCATTTTAAATTTACAATTTTCTATTTAAAACCCAAAACATATATTCAATCAAAAAATAACATTTATAGAATTATTGATATTTATTTTCATAAAAAATTATTAAATCATTTTTTAAAAATTGGAATTTAAAATAAATTTAGAATTTAATTTCAGAATTCACATACATAATTAAATTGAACAATTTAATTTCAAAAAATTTATTATTATATAAAAAAAATCCAATTCAGTGAAATTGGGAATTTTCACATTTTTTATTTAAAAGAATTTAATAATATAAATTAAAATTTTTAATTTCATCAATTTCCATAAACTCTTCTAGTTGAAAAAAATGGGGGTTTACATAATCTCTTGTAAACATCAAATTTTAAAACCCTAATTCAATTGGATTAGACTTTTTCATTAAACCAATTGAATTTTTTTAATATAAATCTATGAATTTAATTTAATTTAATCAATTGAAATTAAAATATTAATTTATGTTTAATGATATTTGGGCATCATAGGAGAACATCGTACCATAGAATCACGGGATCTCATATCTATGAAACCTATTTTGGGTTCTTTAATGATGAATGATTACCAAGAGATCAAATAATCAAACCGAATTTTTAGATCCCAATATAAAAGTTATAAAATATACAAATCCGTGTGGGGATATAAAAAACTAAAGGTAAGAGAAGATAGAAAGATGTAAAATATAAATCAATAAATGAAACTAACAATTAGAGTATCAAACATAATTCTGAAATATTTGATCTGCTAATATGATAGGAAGAGGGGCCAAAGCCCCATCATGGATGCTCTCATGGAAAAATAAATCACATTGGGTCGTGAAAAGTGATTCTAGAACCAAAATTGGTGGTTTTATAATTTTAAAATTATATTTTCAGATTAATTAATAGTCGGGGATAATTTCATGGGCATATCTATAAGTCTAAAAAAACTGTGTCCCATGAATAGTGCATGTTTTAAATGGGATATACAGTTTCTCCTAGGTAGGAACACAATATTTCAATCAATGTAAAATCTATATATAAAATACTATTTTTGTTTTCATGGTTTTTTCATAAGATGGTGTGCGTTTGGGGAAAACCATGTTCTAGTTGTGCACTATCACATTAACAATACAACCATTTAATATTCTCACTGAATTCACCATTAAACAAACCATAACCAAATCATGATCAATATAGTGGTTTAGGAATACCTTAAACTATAATAGAACTTTATATAAATTTAATTTTGATGTAATAATGAATGAATAATCAATCTCTTAGATTGCAAAAAATTAATCCATTAATGTATTTTAATAAAAAACATAGATCATTATATTCATATTTTTGATAATATGATAATATAATATAATTCATATCCAATTAAATTAATTAATCATAAATGAATCATCAATTAATTAATAATATTACTTATTATTCAATTTCATTTAAAAAAACTATAATAATATTATAATCATGCATTGTATTGAAAAATATAAACTAAATTAGTGAAATAAAATAACATCGAATGTTAATACCACATACAACATGATTATTTAAGAATATATTAATTAATAGGGGATTAATTTTCTCATATATAATTTAATTCAATTAATTATCTATATTCTAAATGGAAAAAATGAAATTAAAACAAGAAATAAATGAATCTACGAAAAATTATAAAAAGGACCTATGCCAAATTATATAATCATTTCCCCAATTTTAACATTCCTAATAAAATATCAATCCTCCATGAAATAAAATCTATATAATAAGATTATGAGTGAAGGATAAATATTAAGTACGAATAATCCTATATAAAATAACAATATAAAAAACTCACTACATATTTTCTAATCCAATTTTAAAGACCATAAAATTATGTACGTAACAAAAAATATTCTATATCACTTATAATTAAATTATATGTTCCTGAACTAGAGATATTTTATGAATAATCCAAAAAAAAATTATATATACTTATAAATTTTTCAGTATTTTATTAATAATTTTAAATAAATATTTAATTATATAAGATTATATAATAAATAATTAATTTATATTTTTCTAAAACATATATTAGTATTCAACTAATTTTGTATTCAAATACGATAAAAATAAAATTGATCTAAATATAATGAAGGGTGTATAAAGTGGTGTAGATTAAGAGAAAATCAAAAAATTAAATGATTAAAAATCATTATAAGAGAGTCTGAAATGTTGTAAACTGTGATTACCTATAAGTATCCAACATTGGAATAAAGGACTCTATTAATTAATTCCCAAAAATTTATGTGTGTTGAATGGTAACATATACCTTAATGATTCATTAGTACATCTAGTTTTATAAACCCATATGAGTAATTATAGTATAGGAAATAGAGTAATTTGATGAATAGAAATGAAAAAAATGAACATATCATATATAAAATTACATATCCATAATTATTTCAATGAAAAAAAAGAAATTTTTTTAACATAAAATAAGTGGTGTGTCTACTCTAATAAGAAACATGAGGACTTAAATGACTGGTCTATTTGTTTCACAAATGATACAACCACTTTTAATGGAAACTTCCAAAAAAGTTCAATCACCATTATGTTTTAGATCAAACTCCAAGAAGTTCAATTTATTAAATCAGGTCAAGTTATGATTTTATCATTAATGTTAAATTTTAAATTAAATAAATTGCACTCCCCAATCACCAGAACAAGGAGACTATCAAAGTAGGTTTCAAGATATCACATGTGGAACAATTTACCCTTTAATTTCTCATCACATCATGAAACAAAAATAAATATGAAAATAATAATATGAAGAATAAATATATATATATATATTCAATAATTGAAAACAATCTTCCATAAATGACCATATATACCCTTCAATGGAATAATATTATAATGTCAAAAATTTGTATTTTAGTATTGCTAATTCGAATTCTATGGGAAATAAATAATACGTTTAAAAATGTCTACATATATCCAAACATTATCACCAACCACTTTGTGATGTATGTTGACATCATTTTCCATGATAGTAAGGTAAAAATTAGTCACCTGATTCATTGTAATAAATGTTAATAATCAATAATGTTTTGTATTAAAGGGATGTTAGAATTAATTCTTAATATAAACAACTACAATTGGATCATTTTGGGGTATTTATTATTTTTTGTATGGCCTCAGTAAATTTATAAACTGAATAATTGAAACCAAAATAACAAAATAAAATAAACATTATTATAAAATACTTGAGGTATGTGTCTGATCATTGAAAAATAGTTTTGGGAATTAAATTATCATAATTAGTTAAACACCAAATTTAGAACAAACAATTAAAGAAATATATTCATCCTAGAATTGAAAATTTTGATTGGGAGGTAAATTAAACGAAGATATGAATAGCAATAATATTATATTTATTTTCATTAACTTATATTTTTATTGTTTAAATTGATATACTTTTTGTTTTTATAATTAGGTATAAGTTAATCCTTTATCATAGTGAGGATCCTGAGGCTTATAAATTCATCATCCCAAATGGAAATATACTCAGTTTAGTTAGTGAAACATATACCAATAAATATATAGAAATATATATTAAAATAATATGCATTAGTCATGTACCAAGCCATATTATTGAGATTTTATTATTAAATACATGGTCAATTTCTATATAAATGCGATACATGATAAATAAAAAAGATGAGGGATAATGAGAATTAGAATGTAATTAACTATATTTAATTAAATATATATATATATATATATTGTAATTTTACAAATAAAATAAATCTTCTATCTTAATGTGGAAAATATGATGCTATATTTTCTTGTATCTATAAGAGGGAGAAATAAAGAATCTAAAAATATAAATAAAATGTATGTAGTTGCATGATTTTTCTATGTTGTCGTAGTAAAACCACTGTGAAAATGATAAATACATTCCCCCAAATTCTCTTCATCTCTATTTATAGTGCCTAAAATTTTTATGACCCGACATATACTATTATAAAGTAAACGTAAATGTGTGCATGACTCATGTAGTCAAGAATGAATAATCTCCTCATAAAATCAGGGTGGATATTAAATAATAAAAAATTATAATTTTTTTTAAAGAATAAAACTCGTTTAATGTAATTAATTTCCCTATAAAATCATATCCCAATATAGTATTTGTGTAAATGGAATGGTTGTTCATAACCTGAAATCTCATTATCATGATTTGGAATCATCTTTTACCTAGTTGAAATGTAATTACTTAGAATCTAATGTTGTAAATAATTCTATATATCTCATAAAATATTCCCAGAAATAAATTAACAGATTTTCATATTCATAAAATGAATAAATTATTCATTTCATGAACTAATTCAATGAAATTAGACAAGATTTATTTATCACAATGCCACATAAAAATTTAATCGATCATTTAACATGATTTTTTATTCATTAAAAATATCAATCATCCATCATCACCCCTCTTCAAGGTGCTAGCATTTTGAAAAATCATTCAGTGGATATTTAACTATCCATTTACACTTATTTAATCATTTTCTACTTTTAAAAAACCTATTAATACCATGTACATATATATAAATTACCACTACATAGACATATAATTGCATGAGTTACCACTAAAAATTCATATTTATATCATTATGTTTCTCTCCATTGAATTATGAATCAAACTAGTTGATACATGTAATATTCTATAATTTTCCTGAACTATTACAAATATCTCTTTCCATTGATTATCCTAACAATCCTAATATTATATAGATTCTTCAATGGTAAGAACAAACTACAATTTCGCATGTCCTCATCATCTTCTAAATAAAAATGGATGTGTATTCTATATTTACATTACCCGATATTCACATTCTCTTCATCGATCATGTGTGGTGGTATTATTTTTAAAAAAATTAGTGTTGAGTTATTCTATAAAATTATGAATTAATGGTATCTTCAATGGAACTTTAATGTAATAAAAATACATTCATAATGGATATTGGAATTTTTGAGTTGATCCTAAACATTAATCATGTTCCAATAGCTGTTTTCTAGGGGTCGTATGTTGTGGGTATTGAATTCATGTAGTAGTGATTGGGGAATAGTTTTGACCCTGTGAGGAGATTCATTTTTTGGTGGAAAAACATTATTTTTTTCAATTAATAACAAATTTTATGGTTCTTTGATCCCACATCAATGAATGATCCATTTTTTAGGTTCATAATACATGTAATGTAGGCACCATAAATTCATATAAGCTACCTTAAACAACCCCATCAATCCATTTAGTTTAAACACATAACCATATAATTCTCTCCACATACAATTCCTTTCATAGCACCAAACCATTCTACTATGACTATAAATATTCACAAATTCTACTAGGTTTAGTATTTTTGAATAATGGTTGGACACTATTTGGTTTTCTTGGTCTCCTGGGTCATGATTGGTTGGTCTAATATTTTAACCCTACACTAAACAATAATTTCAATTATCAAAAAATTATCACAAAAAATATATTTTAATTTTTTTAAAAACCCATTAATTTGATTCTTTCCCCAAAATTATATTTTAATTTAAACATTAATTACTGTAATTATATCAACAACAATTAGTAAATAATTATACATTAAATTATAAAAATATTAAATATTTTATAAATGTTGTCAGAAAGAGATTATAATATCGAATCCCCTAATGGTTTAAACCATTATTGACCTACGAAATGAAATATCAACATAAAAAAAAATTAAAATTGCCACCCATATTTCAATATCAACATAATAAATTTAATTTGTTATCCATAGTGAATTAATATCTCATGAATTGGATGTGAAAAAATTTTAAGACCTCTTTTTTTATTGACATTGATCAAACAATGTATATTAAATTTCTTGTTCTGAATTGTAAATAGTATTCTTATTCCTAATACATGTTTTTAAATTCATTATTAAATATAAGGAAAATTGTGAGCCACATCACATAAAATTATTACAACTCCTCACAAAAGTTAATAATTTTAATTTACTTATTCTCATACATCAAGTTGATTACCCATACCATTTTGTATAATAATATTAAAATATTCCATCATGTTGGTATTAATATAAATAGTTATTATAAGATATTTACATTTAGAAAAATATGAATCTATTTATTTTTGTAGAATGGAATATGATGAAAAAATTAATATTCTAAAGGATGTCTAAGATTAATGATTCAATTATGATTCTGAAATGTAAATAAAATTGAAAATATCTTCCAATAATGAACTCAACCTACTTATCCAAAACATAATGTAGCTCATTAATAGAAAAATTAAAATGAATTATATACCATATTTTTCTTAATATATTCTTGACCAAACTTTTTTCATTGGACAAATATAACACCCATCACCCAAAAACACAAGGTTTTTCTATTCAATTAATTGTAATATCTATTAAATGTTCATTTATTTTATAATTATTATTTCTTATTATTCTAGGATGAAACAAATTTTATTAATTTATTAAAAAAATTAGTTTTATTTTATTCTAATGAAACAATAAATAGAACGTAATACATGAAATACATGATATATTCCCACGACCACAGATAACCATACCACTATCTTATAATTTCAATTGAATAATTTTAATAAGAAGTAACCATTCGCCAATAACTGGTTCAACATTCAATCATAAAAAAACACTAATAGTGATGTAGGAAGGATATAATATTTTTATAAAAAATTAATTCATAATAAGGTTCATTCATGTAATATATATACATAAATGATAATAAAATTCATTATTCAGACCCATTGATAATGGATTATTGTAAAAAAATTACAAATAATTTTTGTAGTTTCTTGGTACATTGAAAAAATTAATGAGATGCAATGGAATTTATAAAAAAACATATTACAATGTATCATGAAATTTTATTAATAAAGATTTGGTAATAATAACTTATAATCATCTCATAATGATTAGATATTAATGTGACCATCAATAATAGAAATGCATTATAAAAATAAATTCTACAAAAGAAATTTTATAAATTCATTTATGGTTAAATATAAGGGAAATTTTATCAAAAAAATAAATAAGTTACCCAAAATCACCATTTTAATATAAATTTTCCCATATTTATATTTATATATTCATCAACCATTTTACTAATTCATCCTCAAGGAAAATAAAATATAAAATATAGTATAAAAAAGTTTTCTATAATAAATTGTATAGTATTCCGTAAAGAATATTATGCATGGAATTGTAGTTGGAGTATGAATGTTTAGTGAGATGATTAAGAAATATAAAAATTAATTTAAGTGATTCCTATAATACAATGTTATTGAATCCCAAATTCCTTTTCCAATTAATGTTCATCCTCCTCAATAGTTAATTTTTACAATCAATCAAAAATATGAAAAATAAAAATAACCTACTGAATGTATTAGTCCATGTAGAGTAATGATAATGTATATTATGGAATGTAATGTAAATCATGATATATTCCAAAAATAATTCAAAGGAATCAATAAAAAAAATTCATTGATAGAAAAAATTAGTTTTGTTGACTTAAAATTTTTCTTCTGATTTGGTTTTTATTCTTGACCAGATATTGTTGGATAATGAAATATGAATATAATATTTTAAAAACATAAGGAGATATTTAAATTTTTTAAATTATTTTGATTCCAATGTAACCCCACTAATTTTGGGGAATATATTCACTTATATTATAGGATGAACCAAACAGAATTGTACTTTTAAATGTAGGATAACAAAATCTCAAATTGACAAGTATGGGGAGATCTCATTTTCCTTTTAAACTGATTTTTGTGTTTTATTAAATTTGAAATTATTTATTCTAGCTCAACAACCAAAAATTATTTAATTTTAGTACGCTTATATATATATATTGATATACATAATGGGAGTAGGTTCATAATTTTCACAAAAATATTTCATTAATTGTTTTCTTATTGATTATTTTCATTAAAATATGGATTTAATTTGTTAGTGTATATATCCTTATCATCATACTCCTCCAATGTGGCTTCGACCATTGGACACAATAATTCTAAATGAACATTATTATCTTTTTCTAACTGATTAAAAAGTATTACGGTTCCATCCTTGAAATATTTAGTGTAGAATTCAGGTATTGAATTAGAAATATATGCAACACAATTAGAAATAAGAGTTACATTAGATTAATCCTTTGCGAAAATATTGGTTTTAGATAGTCATATACATTCTTCATTAATGATATATTCCTCCTCTGTTTAATATTTTTTACCAAAAAACACTTTCTATAATCATTACATTTCTACCAATCCATTATGGAGTTCATGTCCATATAAATAAATACATAATAACCGTTTTAAAACATGGACATTAAGGAGAAATATTCAGAAAAATGAATCGTTCAAACATTTAAAAATATACATTAGTTAGAGATCCAAACCAAATGAGAGATTCTTGAATACTAATATTTTATGAATCAAAAACATAATAATATCATGAGAATAAAGGGATTCATGATATACTATGTCAAAGTACAGTATGTACACCATATAATAATGAACTGGCACATAACAACAATGAAATCTCAATGGAATGTAAATTGAAAAGAAAACCCTTATAAATACTATATCATAAGGCTAAGGATAAATCAATGACATAATTTTGTGTGGAAAATATAAATACACTAAATATTATTGGATATTTAGTGTCAATTAGTCAAATGACATTCATTTTTTTAAAACAACATCAATGACTTAGATTTTTAACTCAATGAATATAAATTGAGTTAAGATTACTCTTATCAAGTTCATATCAATGACAAGAGAATTTATAAATTGTGTGATTATGTGTATAAAATATCTATCCACAAAAAGGGGATTGAAAATTACTACATAAATAAATAAATAGTTATTTAACACATAATGCTGTAGTAAAATAATCAATGATGTTTGCATAAAACCCAATGAGTGGAATGAGAAATTAAAAATTCTTTTATAGATTTAGTTTGTTATGAAAAATACACCCTATGAATGAAGGAACAGAGAATAAAGATTTAAATAACCATATATTAAATTATATTACACAAATAACAAAATCATGGTCAGTACATACACAACACAAAAATAAAAGTGTAAATATAACATGAATCTCACATGAATAAAAAGTGAGATGAAAAGCCCATACCCAGTAATTTATATTAATAAAGTGTACGTTAACCTATTTTATAATGTTTAAATCATTGTTATTATATTATTAAAGAACCAAATAAATAAATATTATATCATATATGATCTTATAATATTAATTTGATAAAGATATTTCAGTAGTATCATTTTTTGGGGTGTTAACTGATTAGGTTTACTTTATAGGTTTCTTTATGTAAGTCATGTCTGTTATGGATAAGAGATATTCAATTCATATATAGAATGATATTATTTTATTAAACATTATTGTAAATAATTATTTTAAAATTATTCTTGAGTAGTTATGATGGGGGGAATGAAATCATTACACGTCGTGGAGATGTTAAGACGTACGTACGCACGAGCGAGAATATCAATCTATTATTGGTGAAGTCATATAGAATGGGATGGTAAATTATATATAGAGAATAATTAAATTTCTATATTTGTTATTTAAATTAGTTATACTCATTATTATATGAATCCAAATAATTATGTGTTGAATAACAAACTACACCATGACATGGAGATGGTAAGTCGTACGTACACACATACTGTTGAATTTTCATTGATAGGATGGATAGAATAATGACTACGGTTGTAGAAAATTTATAATAACATCCCAGTATATTGATGGTACTAGAGTTATTATTTTGTTTTTTAAAAAACAATGAAATAAGTTGTGGAGGAAGAAAATAATTTTGGAAGGGTTGATTGAATTATTACATCTTCTTCGGGTGCATCCTTTTGATTTAATAAAAATGGAACATTAGGTTGGATTTATGATAAATGTATGCCCTCTATTGTAAATTCAAGGAAGTTTGGAGGATATTGAAGAAGTTTTTGGCCAATCCTAATTGATTTTCATTGTTATTTTGAGAGAAGGGGAAGTACGCATTTATAAGAGAGGTGAGGGTCACTTTAGGAAAAGCGAGACATATTATTTTGTTATAAATTCAATTTCTGTATATAATGGCTCCAAATGAATTTATATCAAGGATATTATTGGGATGAGTATAACTATTCTCAACAAATTGGTTTTAGGCATGTTTTTGTCACCGTGTTAACCATACCATATAGATTTAATTCTTAGTTAAATAGTTTTACTTTAACCATTTATTATGTATTTTTTATTTAATGGTTAATAAACCTACTATAAATTACCAAGGGAATCTCAAGTGGTTCATTAATGAAATATATATCATTATATAATTATTTTTTCCTATCCTTTTTTTGTAAATAATATATCATTTAATAATATATTATTTGTTTTTAATAATCATTCATGTCAATTTTGACACTATTGTGTATTTGGTTTCTGTGAAAGAAAAAAAACATGATTAATTATAAAAAATATATTAAATAAACTATAAGATGAAATATTATCCAAAAATATTCATGTAATTCATTATAAGTCTCAATTTAAATTTATTTTGATATTTATAGATGAATTATTTTAATTATTCATTAATAAGGTAATTTCTACATCATCATTGTGTCATAAATTAAAATAATTATATAATTTCTAAAAATTATAAATAAAATACCATAATTTATTAAATCATTATATATTTCTAATAAATACATAATGTTTAATTTATGTTATGTATAACCCTATATTAAAAATGTTTTAATAATTAAACATTGAATTTAAGACATTTAACTACTCCTTACATAAAATAATAACAAATGCCCTAATCTAATCCAAGTCGATCAAATTGATCATGTTTCATTCCTAAGTTTAATTTAGGTCTAAATAATCTTATCCAATGCAATTAGGACATGTGTTAGTGAAATTATAATATAATTTTTACCATTATTTACCATATTTACTTTTAAGTTCCGAAAATAAAATTCAAAACATACAAATCACCAAAAATTATAATTGTTCAATTGAACTAAATTTTACATAAAAATGTCAATCTTGTCTCAAAAAATTTTGAAATTCAATTTTTAGATATGGTAAAATTATGTTTTATACAAATTTGCACATGTGCCTATGAGGTGGGTAAACAATCGTAAAAAGATCTATAAAATTATAAATATATAATATTATTATAAAATGACATCAATGAATTAAATTAGAATAATATATTTATTATGTATCTATTTTGAATTTAAAATAAAATAAAATTAATAATAATTATTTAATTAAAAATCCTGCTTTATAAAATAACGTAATGTTTTTTACTAGTCATAAAAAATTGATAGTTTTTTTGGAAAATACAAAAAAAATCATCCAAAGATAATTTATATATTAAAATTTAAAAAATAATTTTCATTTTACTATATTATATACATAAAAGTATTATTAATTTATTTTAAAATAATATTTCTGTTTTTAAAAATAGAAAGCAGGTTTTTGAAAAGTAAATTCTATAAAAAACTATATTTGTGTTTATGTCCAATTTAAATTTAAAATATCATTCAATTACCAACAATGAATAAAATGATAAAAATATAGTCTAATTTTACATCAAAACTATTCAAATGTATAATTTAAAAGTATAAATTATTTTGAATAAAAAATTAATTTTCAATTAAAATTTAGTATTTTTACTATTCATAAAAATATGAAAGTTATCATAAAAGCATCAAAAATTGTCCAACCCTAATTTTTTATGTCCAAATTATAATTAATGGGTATAGTTTGTCAAATTGAACATATAAAATTGTCAAATATTGGATTTAGAAAGGTTTCTTCATTAAATGTGTATAAAATT
Source organism: Viscum album (assembly GCA_963277665.1). NCBI lineage: Eukaryota > Viridiplantae > Streptophyta > Magnoliopsida > Santalales > Viscaceae > Viscum > Viscum album. Next base: position 474,690,397 of record OY728132.1, read on the forward strand.
TCATTTTTTGGAAAATTACTTATTTTGTCTAAACAATTGAATTTTATCTTATATTATGTATATGAAACACATAATATGGACATTAAAATTATATAGAATATATAAAGGTAAAAATTTAGTTAATACTATTCATAACCTTTTTTTAGGACAAGTTTGGTAAGTCTTGTTGCACTCAACCTCAGTGTTTTATGTAACACAATCTATTAAATTACATTAACGAAAATAACTCATTTTGAAATTTGGGGGTTACATTCATCCCCCATTTTAGAAATTACATCATTTCAATTATAAAATTGGGCTTCTAAACTTTATTGAATGTACAAAATTGGAAAAAGATTCAATAAAACTATTACTTTAAAAGAATGAAATGGAAGGACTAAGGTCACCCAGGATAACCCAATGTAGGATTCCATGTAAAAATACCGGGATATTTAAGATAAAATATGTGTCATGCTCTAATGATGAGTGATAGAAAATATGATCTGGAGAATGTTAACAACAATTAAATGGTCATTTGCTTCTTAATATGAAAAGTAAATGGGAAACAGTTTTTTATGTTCTATTTCATAAAGATGAGGAATTTATTTCTAAGATCGATTAAGAACATAATGAAATATACATAATTTTATAGTATATTTGTATATATTAATAATTTTTTACCAGTAACTCTTCTTTTCTCAAAATGATGAGTATTGAAGATGACTTGGTCACACCTAAAGCGCTTGAATAAGCTCTTATAGAACAAAAAATCCACAAAGGTTGAATATTATATTTCCATTCTCTTTAGATATTAAGCAAAAAATTAGTTAGTACAATATTAGATGATCTTCAATGTGTATAGTCCTTTATAGAAATAAATACTAGTCATATTTTCCAAATTAAACAAACAATACCCAATGTTCAATAAATAACATTAAATAAAAAATTATTATTAAAATACTTAAATATAATCTAAACTAAGATTGAAAGACAAAAAGTAGTAGAATTTAATCATATAGTAATTCATATTAAATATTATCATTTATCCTTAAATAACATCATCTAATCTTAAAGTCTCATACAATAGTGAAATTAACCAAATCACATATTTTATATTATAGGTTAATAATTTCCATTAATAACATTAATGTCTATAAAAAACATAGATTAATCAAATATAAACAAAAATCCACCATTACTCCTCAAATGCAACCCCATTGTATTCTATTTTTCATAGGCATAGAGTGTTCCCAATAGAGCGATGGTCTCCCATAATAACATTTATCATTTAATCACCCAATCATTTTACTGTAATAATTATTTCCATTTGTTAAAACATAATATCCCAAATAAACTTATTATTGATCAATATAATCATTTAGCTAAAAATAATTAGTCACACTAACAAATGAATTCACACAGTCCAGTGTTAGGGAATAAATCTCAGTCACACATTGGTTGTGGGTTTGATTCTTGTACATTGTCCAATAGGACAGCTTGTCACACAATCCGCATGTTGTTCTTTTAATAAAAAATAATTTATATCATTCCCAAAATCAGAAAAAATATTCAAAATAAACAAAACAAAATTTACAGGTTAATGTTTTCTCATACCTCACATTTTCATCCAAAATAATAATAACATGTTATTTCCTCAAATTCAAGTATCATAGAAACCCAAAATGTCTTTTATATATATATTCACAAATTAAATAATAATTCTTCCACAAATAACATTTTCACATTAAAAAACGAAGGGTTACACATACAATAGAAAAGTATTTCAATGTAATCCCGTCAACAAAGAGCTTTAATACATTTAAACATTTCTCCATCCATTTATTTCCTCATAGGTTATTCCTTAACCTATTGGTTATCCTATAGAATAGGGAATTGACTCGGGTAATTCCAAGGTCCCCTACATTTAAGGTAAATGGCTGTATATATATTCATATGATCATTTTGGTTTTCTTCCGTAGTACTCTTCATTTTCCCTCGACAAATCCTTACTATATGTACTTATTTTCGACAAATAAATCATTATTTGTTCCATTGATATAATTTTATGTGATTCTCCGTCCACATTTTTGGAATCATGGAAATTGAGCTTTCATTTATCCAAGGTCTCGACAGCTGGATCTCTTAGGAATCTCTGCCTTTCTCTTCTTTGTTGAGTATGGAAATTATTTAATTTATATATTATTGATCATATTGTTTGAAAGCTTCTTATATATGAACATAATATCCGTTATACTTATAAACATTCCATATAGATCCTCATTTCATGCTTCGTGCTCACCCTGTCCATCTTCTTCAATGATAATATGACTTCCATGGAATCTAGACATTGACTAAACACAATAAGCCTTGTATGAGTTAAAATTGTCATAAAATCATTTATTGAATATACATACAAATTAATTTCAATTTATAATACCTTAGTATTATTCTATGATATATAAAATCATTTTATATTAAAATATTTCAAATTGGGTATTAATGATAATGTGAATTATCTTAACCATATATCCTGAGAGTTTCGCAACCAAGAGAGCAAGAAGGCCTTTTTCATACACCAATTATCATTTGAGTCTATCTTAATGCAGTGTTATTGGGGTTTATCCCTAGGTACGTATTTTTTAGAGCTATATTTACCTACACGTATCAAGATATGGTTGTATTTCTGGCAAAACACACAAAATATATACAATACCAATTTTTTTCAATGTTATTCTATAGTAATCATCAAATTCTATCTTCAGGTAGTGTATTATAATCAATATTTTTATAAATATATTTTCCTATGTTTATACAAATCATCCTATGATACCAACTATAACACCCCGAACCTATGTACCTAGTGTTGGTGCATTATTAAATAACATTGGCATGATCACGAGAGATCAAATTTATAAAGAACGATTAGTTTATATGCCTTGGAAGTACAAGATAAATACAGTTGTTTTACATTAAATTCTGAAATGTAAGAACAATAAAATTGTTCCTCCATTGAACGCACTCATATCCCTTATCATATTCCAACAAGTCAATAGTAATATACATCTGCACATCCTTGGAAAAACAAAACATTAGAAAGTGGTGAGCTAAGATACTCCTTAAGGATAAAATTATAGTGTAATGTTTCATAAGAAAGCATAAACATTTAGGGAAATTTATAAGACTAAAACACATTCCTCTTAAACATAAAAATTAGAAAATTAAAAAAATTACAAATAAAAAAATTCCATTTACTTATTGACATGGATATTCAACTAGTCTAATAATCACATGTAATATCAAAAACTAATTTCATAATGATGTAATGAAAACTATCAGACATCATAACCACATTATCAATGCCTCATTCGAAGACTACAATTATTAATTTTTTCATGGACTTGTGCAAAGAAACGAATTTGAATCATGATACCTAATGATGCATCTAGGGGATATATCTAGCCCTTCCCATAACATACTATGTAGTATGTATTTATCATATGAAAAGTGTGAAACTAAATCAAAAAATTCTTATTAAAACAACTATATAAAAAATCAAGAATTCACACACAAAACATGAATGATATCAAGTAAAATAAAACTCATTCAATAAAATATGGTATATAGTAGTATATTTAATCAAAATCTATAAGAAAAAAATAAAATTAATTATATTGACATAGATAAAAATAATTAGTAAAAATATTTGATTTAAATATATATTTTTTCTTTTAAAAATTTAAAATTCTCAATATTTATGAAGAAGATGTTGAAAATATAATTTTTAATCAAAGTGTCCCATAAAACATTGAAACTTATAAAGGGAATTCATATTTAAAATCATTCATTTCTATATTAAAAAAACCTTAACAACATTTTTAAAACATAAAAAATATTGAGAATTATTCAAAAGAGTAAATCCTTAAAACATTTTAAAAGATATTTTAGTTAGAGTTTGAAACCAAATGAGACATGCTTGAATAAAAAAATAGGTAATAACAACATTATAACATAATCAGAAAAAATTGATTCATGATATACTATTTCAATGTACAGTATGTACACCATATAAAAGTGAAATGTCGCATAACAACAATGAAGTCTCAATGGAATGAAATTCGAGATGATATCCCTTATAAAGACTGTATAATTATGTTAAGGATAAATCAATGACAAAATTTTGTGTGAAAAATATAAATACACGTGATATGATTGTAAATTATATGTAAATAAATTAGAGGACATTCACACATATATTTGTAAAAAGAACACCAATGACTTGGATGTTTAACTCAATGAATGAAAATTGAGTTACTATTACTCTTATCATGTTCAGATCGATGACATGAGTGTTTATCAATGGTGTGATTATGCTATCAAAATTATATCAACACAAATTTTAGTGATAATTACTACATAAAGAAATTAATAGTTATTTCAAAAATAATGTTCTATTAAAATAACAATGAAAATTTCATAAAACCCAATTACTGGAAATCGAAATTAAAAATTCCCATAACAATTTGGTAACTTACAAAACATAAACCCTAGGAAAAAATTGTCATTCCATGAAAATTTAAATACACATAAACTAATATATTACAATTATAATTCAATCATATGTAGTACATACACCACACAAAAGGAAATAGTGTAAATATATCATGAATCTCAAATGAATAACATGTGAAATGAAAACCCCATACCTTGTAATTTTCCCTAATATAGGATAAGATAACCTCGTGTATAATGGTGAAATAATTGTTATTTAAATATTCCAAAACCACATACATAAATATTATATCATATATGATCTTCTAGTATTCTTTGTTGATGATATTTTTGTAGTATCATTGTTTTGGGGGTTAACGGATTCGTTTTCCATTAAATATGTCTTTATATAGGTAGTTATTATTATAGATTGGACTTATTTGATTCATATCCAGAATTATATTATGTTATTAGAAATTTTTTTAATCATCAAATGAAAATTAATCTTGAATCATTACAATTGGGGATCAAAATCTCATCGCGTCGTGGAGACAGTAAGCCGTACGTATGCACGAGCGACAATAGCATTCTATTATTGGTGAAATCATATGTAATGGTATGGTATATTATATATAAATAATCATTAACATGTTATATTTATTATTTAAATAAATTATACTAATTATTATTTCAATCAAGATAATGAAGTGTTGAATAAGTAACTACACCATGACATGGAGATAATAAACCGTTCGAACACACTTATGGTAAATTTATCATTCATAGGGTGGATATAATAATAAATATGGTTATAGAATATTTATAACAATATAAATGTATGTAGACGGTACTAGATTAATTATTTTTCTATGGGAAGAACAATGAATGAGGAAGTGGATGAAGAAAATAACATTGAAAGTTGTGATAAAATTATTACCCCTTCGTTGGGTGATTCCCTTTGATTTGATCAAAAGGGCTCATTAGTTTGGATTTTTGATCAATATCGGTCCTGTATAATTAAATGATTTTATTTGGGAGGATATTGGAGATGGTTATGGCAAAGACTAATTTACTAGTAGGTGTGATTTGGAGAGAAGGGGAAGTACCCTTTCATAAAAGAGGAAATGGTCAGTTTAGAAAAATCATGAAATATTATTTTATTAAAAAATAATTTTGGGTTTATAATGTCTAAAAATATAATTTTTTTATTGATAAAGTGTGTATGGGTCGAAATCCTCTCCAAAATAGGGTTTAGACATGATTAGGTCACCATATTAACCCTATATTTTCAATTTAATTCTTAGTTAAATAGTTTTACTTTTACCATGTCTTCTTCTATTATTTTATTCCATAGTTAATAAATTTAATATAAAATTCCAAGGGAACCTCAAGTGGTTCATTAATGATATATCTAAAATTATATATTTTCTTTTTGTTGGAAAATATATTTTTATTAATATTATATAATTTAATAATATATTATTAGTTTTAAATACTCATTTATGTCAATTTTGACACTATGGTGTAATTAGTTTTTTTTGAAAGTCAAGAAAACATGATTACTTCAAAATAAATATATTTAATCAACTCAAACACATAATATTAACCTAGAATGTTTTTAGAATTCATCAAAAGTTTCAATTTAAATTAATATTGATATTTATAATATCAATTATTTTAATCATTCATTAATAATGTAATCAGCGCATCGTCATTTGGTCATATATACATTTAATTATATAAAATATAAAAACTATAAATAAAATACCATTATTTCGGAAATAATTTATATTGATAATGAATATTTATAGTTGATTTACCTTATTTATAAACCTATATAAAAAAATTTCTTAGTTATTAAGCATTGAATTTATCACTTTTAACTCTTCCCTATATAAATTAATAATAAAAGTCCGAATCAAATATATGTATGTCAAAAGGATCATATTTTATTCCTATGGTTGATTTAGGTTTTAAAAAACTTTTAAAATAGAATTATGACATGTGTAAAGGTAATTATAATATTATTTTTACCATTAATTTCCATATTTATTTTTAATCGTGGTAAATAAATTTCAAAAGTTACTACTAAAAAAACATTATTTTCACCCTATTAATACAAATTTAACTTACTAAAGTCAACCATGTCTCTCGGTTTTTTTAGATTTAATTCACAGAAGTGGTAAAATTATGTTTTATGCATAATTTCAATTGTACCTAGAAAGTGGCTAAAAGACGGTAACATGTTCAATAAAATTATATATATAGATAATATTATTATAAAATGAATATAATGAATTATATTGGATTAATATAGGTATAATGTATTTATTTTTTACTTTAATATAAATTTAAAAAAAATAATAATTATAAAAAAATGTTGGCTTTAGACAATAACAATGTTTTTCACTATTCATAAAAAATTGAATGTTTTTAAAAAAATACAAGAAATTCACCCAAAGATATTTTTGATATAAAAAATTAAATTTTTTTGATTATTTTAATGAATTTAAGACATATAAGTTTTATTAATTAGTTTTAAAAAATATTCCAATTATCAAAAACAGAAAGCAGGTTTTGGAGAAGTAATGACTATCATGAGATTTATATGTATTTATGTCCAATTTAAATGTAAATTTATTTCTAATGACCACAATTGGATTAAATGATAATAATATAATATAATTATACGTCGAACCCATTCAAATATATATTAAAATAGTATAAATTTTTTTTATAAAAAAATTTGTTTTCAATTAAAATTTAGTATTTTTCACTATTCACCATAATATGATAGTTTTTAGAAAAGTAAATTAAATTATCCAAACTAAATTTTTTTTGACACCATTTTAATGAAAAAGTTTATTTTGTCAAATTTAATATATAAAAGTATAAAATATTGGATTTAAGAGGGGTTCTCCGTTAAAAGAAATTTAAATTTAGCTATTTAAAAATTACGCATTCTATTAAGAAAATTGAATTTGAACATATATTATGTCTAAGAAAAACATAATATGGATTTAAAAAATATAGAATATATAAAATTGAAAATGAATATAATACAATTCATAACCAATTTTCAAACAACTAGTTTGGTAGGTGATGGTGCACGTAGACTCAATGTTGCGTGTAGTGCATGCTATTGAATTACATTAAAGAAAATATAATACTATGAAATCATGAGGTGTTACATGAGACAAATATAAAATATTCATTATAATGAATTATTATTTTATAATACTCATTTGTATTTTTCATTAAATTTTATATAAACTAGAAATATGAAAATATATTTTAGAATGAAAATTTCTTGATTTTAGAAATATAATTTGGTCTTAAAATATATTATGAATTTCCCTTGAAAATTGTTATGAAACTGGGACATTACCTTAAATTAGACGTGATTATCGAGTAGAATCAGGATGGAAACATTATAAAACATGTATTGTACAAAAAAAATAATGATGAATTGAAATAGATATATTACATTCAAAATTTATAAATAATTTAAAATAATTACATTGAAATAATGATGAATTAAATTAGTTTATATATGTAGAAACCATAATTCGATTGAAAATGGTGTTCCGGTAAGAAACTAATTTATTATGTCAGAAATTTTTCTTCACTACACTATAGTATCCTATGTATTCAAATTAAATTAATTAATTAATTATCTCATAAACATTAACACCTTTATTGTTTTTATTATTATTTTATTAAGTTCATATTTGGTCTTTTTATGATTTATAAGACACAACTTTATAGTTCGAGAGCATTATTTCCTTTTGATTTTATGAATGGATTTATTGTATATGAATATAGAATTCCATGTAAAATTTCAATAAGAAAACCAGAATGATTTTATATGTTATTAATGAATATGTATAAAATTAAATGGTTATAAAAATCATTTTTTTAATTTTTGGATTAGGATTAATCATTAGAAAAAATTCGTGTGATAATCGTTTATATTATTTTGGCAATTTTTCGATCATAACAAACTATTTTTCTTTTATTTATTAACATTATGTATATATAATGGTTAGAGAATATTAAAAAATATATCATTTATATATTATAATTTTTAAACATAATAATATTTTTGTGACTAGATTTTATGCTGTTAATAGAAATAGAAATTTCATCTTCCATGATGTCAAAAAATTAACATATCATGGGTGTTGTTTTTATTTATTCAATAAGGGATAGAGAGAGAAAAAAAATATTTTGATGATGGATATTCCATTAAAATTATAACATTACAATATATATATGATAGTACAGTTATGATGTCACTTTGGAATGGGATGTCAGGGAAGGATAAGAAAATAAAGGAAATTTAATGAAAAAAATGAAATGGTAGAATGGTTTTCCCTCTTTAATATTCAATATTGAGGATATCCTCAAGGATATTGTATTTTATCATCTATTGAAAAATAATAATATTGTGCGTGGGTATGGTTATTGGGAAGTAGACAGTGGAAAATTTTTACATGGATCAAATATTGGAAGATATGATAAAAAGGGGTGTTGAGGGGTGGAATTTATAGTGGAGGAGATTAGTGTTATTGGAATATTGAAATCATTTTTATTATTATTTTCGATGAATACTATCTATGACCAAACATATTAAAATAATGAATTTATCACTAATATTATGGTGCTTACATCATTCATCATTCAAAGAATAATTTATCTAAATTATAATGTATTTATTGCGAATATGATGGTAGATTATTATTAACAAAATATTCAGGTTTTTTAGAAATATCCAAATAATTGACACAAAATTTATTTTGTTGTGAATAATTGAGAAATAAACTCTATAATGTGAAAATAAATTTCAATATATGAGAAATTTAATTTTTAACAAAAATCATTAATTAATCAAAAATTACATATTTTAAACTTATGATTTATTTATACCACTCTAATCAAATTAACCAAGATATCATAAAATTTTCAAAAAATTTTAATAAAAAATAAAAATGTATTAATATAGTTTATAAAATAAATTTTCTTTAAAATTAATTTATTATTGTAACACCCCGACCCTAGTTACCTAGAGTCTGTACTTTATTACATAATAGTGGTAAGATTGCATGGAATCAACTCCTGACGGACTGATCAGTTTAGTAGTTTTGGAAAATATATTAAATACATGAATGTAACATTACACATTAGAAAAATAAAACACAACATAAATTATCCATTTATAACACCATTAATCACCCAGCATAACCCTACTTATCAATCATAATACACTTCCTGGAATCCTAGGAAAATATAATATAAAAAAGTGATCCGCTCAATTTCTTAGTAAGGGTAAGCATTACAACATAAGAAAACATAAACATTAGGCATGGTGAATAATTTAAAACACATACCTTTACATATAATAAACATGATCACTTTATAGAAGGAATATTGAATGAGTAAATAATTCTATAATAACAAATAGTCATGTGTATTTACTAGTTGAATAACCACATGAACTATGAATAGTAATTTCATAATGAGGGAATGTATAATGTCGTACATTCTGAAAAATTTTGTCAAGGCCTCAACCAAGACATCTATAAATGAATAAGTCCTCTGCCAAAACAATATATCAACTTGGGAATGGCCTCATCCAATTCCGTGTCTAATTGTATCATGAGACATACTGAGGCCCCGGGGAGGAATAGTGGGCTCCACCCGTTACATACAAAACTAATAAATTCCATATATGAAATGGTTGAAAAATAACAAAAACATTCATACTATACATAGTATGAAAAATGTCATTACATAAATCGAAAACAATGAATCGTATAAAAATAACACGTCCACAGTCAAATATATCACAAAACATTCAATACAATATGGATGATTTGTATCATAATAAATCAACATAAAACAAATTTAAAATCCATCAATGATGTTGACATAGATGAAAATGATTTGTAACTCTTTGAGAGAAATATCCATTTTTCATGAAAACAATTAAAATTCACACATTTATAAAGGAAGTAAATTAAAATTGTTTTTTTAATCAAAGTGTCCCTTAACACTTTGAAATTCAAAACAATCAAGTCTATATAAATAAATACATAAAATCATTTTGAAAACATGGACATTAATGTGAAAGGATCGGAAGAACAAATCATTTAAACATTTAAAATGAAGTTTTAGTAAAGCGTCCCTTCAAAAGAATCAATATGAAAAAACTTTTTTGAAACATTGCTATGGATAATAAATATGTTTTAGTAGATAATTACGTAAAAACATCCTCTGATAATAATGAGATAGTGAAATTTACCCTTACCTCTCGCTTTCCTTTGGTCGACGGTACGTTTAACATTTTGGGTAATAATCGCTTTCATCATCGTACATGTTTTAACATGTATCATTTAGATCATGATTTAAATAATTTTAAAATATAATACTTGATTTATATATATTATATATATAAAAAATATAAATATTTATAATAGATAGATATATGAAATGGAAGGGACAATTTATGGAGATGATAGGTCGTACGTACACAAAAACACGGTTTCCGTTTTCATATCGTATTGAACAGAAGTAAGTTAATAAGATATATATCAGTACATAAATACATATATATATCATGTAGAATTATTATGTCATATATTACATACATATAAATAATATATATATTTATAATCATCGTTTAATGGTGAACATGGGAATGAGTCTCTTCGCGTCGTGGAGATGGTAAACTATTCGTACACACGAGGGAAAATATCATTATATTGATAGAGAAATAGTTTGTAATTGGATATTATATCATATATTAAGAATCATTAACATGTTATATTAATTATTCCCATCATTTATACTCATTATTATACCCATCTAGAAAATGATGTTTTTGAATAACAAACTACACCACAACGCGGAGAGGGTAATACGTACGTACGCACGTATGGTGACATTGTCATTCTAAGAAGGATAGAATAAAAAATATGGTTGTACCTTATTTATAATAACATAACCATATATAGAAGATATTGGATTTATTATTTTAGATGTGAAACAACAAAGAAAAAGTAAGTGGAAGAAGAAAAAAACTTCAAAGACGTGATGAAATCTTTACTTCTTCTCCGGGTTCATTCTTTTTATTTAATCAAAAGGGCTCTATAGGTTGGAATTATAACCAAATAAATACCTATACGATGAAGAGAGGAATGCTGGGAGGATATTTGGGAAGGGTCTGGACGTTCCAATGAACTTTTGAGATCTGAAATTAATAGAAGGGCATGTGCCCTTTTATTAGAGAGGTGAGGGTCACATTAGAAAAAACATGAAATATTATTTTATAATAAAATCATTTTAGGTTTCTAATGACCAAAAAATTATTTATTTAGAGGATAATGTGGGTATGGGTTGAAAAAATCTCAACCAATAGTTTTTATATAGGTTTAGGTCATTATATTAACCTTAATGTTTAGATTTAACTCTTAGTTATATAGTATGAGATTTATCTTATCTCTTTGTATTTTTATATTATATGGTTAATAATATTACTCTAACAATCCAAATGAACCCCATGTGGTTCATTGTTAATATATATTACATTATCTCTGTATTTTTTCTTAGAATTATATTTTGAGGAATATTATATCAATTAATAATATAATATTTCTTTTAAAAACACAATTATGTCAATTTTGACACTATTTAGTATTTTGTTTTTGTGAAAATAATTACTACCTGATTATATCCAAAAAATATTATTTAATTACCCTAACATGTCATATAATCTTAGAAAATTAGTGGAATTCATCAGAATTCACTAATTTCATTTATTTGGATATTGATAATATCAATTATTTTAATATTTCATTAATAAGATAATTACTGGATCATCATCGTGTCATAAAAAAAATTATATTATATAATGCATAAAAATAATAAATAAAAAATAATTATATATGGAATTTTTTTATAATTCTAATTAAAATCTATATTTCAATTTTTATTTTGTATTATCCAATATTAAAAAATGGTTTATTTATTAAATATTGAATCTAACTCTTTTAACTCATCTTTAAATAAAATAATAATAAATTTACTAATCTTATACAAGTGGACCAAAGGGGGTTATATTTTATTCTTAAATTTGGTTTTGGTCGAATTATATTTATTCAATAGAATTAGGTCATGCGTTATGGTAATTATAATTTCATTTTTATCCCCAATTACCCTATTTTCTTTTTACCGTGGTAAATAAAAGTGAAAAATTACTGTTCACCAAAAATAATTTTCATCTTATTGAACTAAATTTTACTTATTGATGTCAGCTGTGTATCTCAGATATTTGAGATTCAAATCACAGAAGCGGTAAATTTTAATTTTATACAAATTTTCTAACGTGTCTAGAAAGTGGGTCAAATAGGTAAAAATGTTCAATAAGATTCTATACATATAATTTTATTAGAAATTGACTCCAATGAATTAAATTGAAAAATATATGTATTATATATCTCTTTTAACTTAAAATAAATTGAAATAATATAAATAAATTTTTAAGTAAAATGTTAGTTTTAGATAATAACACATTGTTTTTCACTATTCATCAAAAATTAAAAGTTTTAGGAAATAATACCAAACATTCACCATAATATAATTTGTAAATTAAAAATTCAAAAATAAAGTATATTTTACCAAATAAAAAATATATAAATTTCATTTAATAAATTAAAATTAATTCTTGTTGTCAACACCAAAAAGATAGTTTTAATAATGTAAAAAGTAGCAAAATATTGACACGTGTTTATGTCAAATTTAAATGTGAAGTTACTTATAATGAAATTAATTGTATTAAATGATAAAAATATAATATTATTATACTTCCAAACCATTAAAATTTGTAATTTATTATTATAAATTATTTTCATTAAAAAATTGTTTTCATTTAAAACATAGTATTTTGCACTATTCATCAGAATATAAATGATATCAGAATAGTACCAATAATGTATACAAACTAAATTTATATTTCCCTATTTGAATGAAAAAATTAATTTCATTAAATTGAATATATAAAAGTATCAAATATTGGTTTTTAAAAGCGTTCTCCAATAAAAAGTAGTAAATTTTAATTTTATTTAAATACATATTTTATCTGAAAAAATGAATTTGTTCTTATATTATGTAAAAAAACAAATAATATGGATTTTAAAATTATATAAAGTATATAAGATTAAAAATTCATTTAATACTATTCATAACAATTATTTTAACAATTAGTTTGGTACGTTGTGGTGCGCTTGAACTCGGTGTTGTGTGTAGCGCCAGCTATTGAATTACTATAATGAGATAACATACTATGAAATCTTGGGGTGTTACAATTATATTTAAATTTTTAATTAATTATTTCTGAGTTACAGAAATATAAACATATAAAATAATAATTTTTAAAATATTAATTTACTTATACTATGATATATTTATATTATACATTCATTTATAAGATGAATAAATTTTATTTATACTATGATGGGTGAGGATACTATTCATTTTTCTAGTTTACTATTTTTATGTTTCATATAAAACCCATAAGGTATAGTTGATATTACATTAATAGAGGTTACATAACATCTAGAAATACAAATTTTTCATTTATTCTTCATTTATAATGTTTTTATTGGGTCCTCTGTGATTTTATGTGATTTAAACTATATAAATTCATTTTAAGAATTGAAATTTAATTCTTATAATTCTATGATGATATATTATAATTCTATAAAATAATAGTATTAATATATATGTTATCACATATGATCAATATAAAACAGTTCATCTCCCATTTATTAACAAATTTCTATTAAATATGTCATTTCAGTTGTTTATCGCATTGCTATTCATGTATGATTTAGTATGATAGTTTTGTTCCCTGTAATTTGGTAATGGTTACATAATAAATAAGATTTTACTAATAATATAAATATGATATAATTATTCATTACACATATATATATATATATAATTTTGGGTTGGAAAATAAATAACATCACTGTATAAAAATGGTTTTCCAAACCAATGCTTGAGTGGTATTTCACACTATTCAGATGATGGAATGAAAAAACAGAAAAATGATAATTTTAATTTAAAGAATAATTTCTTTATCAGAATTATCATATAATTTTATTAAATCTATAATTTTTACGGAATAAATAAAACTAAAAATAAATAGGAGTCGCATTGCTTCATGGAGGTTGTAGTCCACACATATGTGCAAGTGACAAAAATATTGCCTAATGGATCTTAAAGTAATAATTTAGATGATATATTGTAATTATAGAAGAAAATTTATTTTTTAAAATATCAATTATAGATTATAATTCCATCATAGTAATTGTCCAGGTCTGATGGGGATGGAAAATGAAACATATCGAAACCTCAAAATTTGAAAACAAATCAAAATTAAATTTTATAATTAAATTTAACAAAAATTTTTCACACAATTTACTTCAATTTCACTGAAAACAGGGTATTAATAGAATATGTGTTTTAACAATTTTTCCATCAAACATATTCTAGACTTATAATTTAAAAATATAATTTTTTTTGAATAAAATCATTCACTCTATATTTGATTGGAATTGGTGGTTTTCCCAATTTCATGCCCAAATTAATTAATAAATCCCCAAATCAATGGAATTTGTTATTTATAGAAATCTAATTGAAATATATATAATTAAAATAAAAAATATCATTTAATCCAAATAATGGACTTAAAATAGAAATTTACGGTCAATGAAATTTCAGAATCGTAACAGAACCATGTGCCATGGGATCTATAGATCTCATTAATCCAAACCCTTAAAAGGATTTACTAATGAATAATGATGAAAATGAGATCAAGGTATGAAGTCTTTTTCTATGATCACAAAATAGAAGGTATTATATACATAAATAAAAATGGGGATTTACAAAACCCTTGGGAGGAGAAGAGATATAACATGAAAATGACAATAGGAAGAGTAAAATAATTGGGATTGGATCAACCATCATTATAAAATATTTCATATGCATCTAATTGGGTGTAGTTGGGAAAAAATAGCTTCATGGATTCTCCCAAGGAATGAGAAATAGTTTATGGTTGTTTTAGGTTCATCAAACTACAAATAGTATTCATTGCTCAAACGGATTTGAAATACCAATACCTCCTAAAAGGATAAAAATAGATAATCGAAAAGAGTATACCAATCCAAAACAATATCATATTGAACTCTATGAATGTGAACAATATAATTCATATAAATATTTATCAACTCATAATCATTGGTTGAATCATGAATGGGTATAATGTTATCTTATTTTTCCAGATGATCGATCACAACACATATCGTATTCTTCATTCAGTGGGTTCATGGTATCAAATTAAAATAGTCCATGGATATCCCATCCCAAATATTTGATGAAATTGAAATTTTTTGAAACAAACATGACGGATTTGGGTAATCCTATTTGACCTTTTTAAATATATAACAATTAGAGACAAATTCAGAAATTTATTACCATAAACAAATCTACCATACCTTCCACCATAGATCATAGAACATATTTTTTCCAGAGTTAAAATCCCACTATGAATTATGGAAATAACCCATAACTATATTACTAATCACTAACAACACAATATAATTATTTTCATATAATAGAATACCCTCTTTGGAGAAAGAACACTCAGAAAAAAAATCTCACCACCATATGATTTTCTCTAAGGATACAAAACTCATATTCAACATATTACCCCTCATGAACCATCTTGAGGAGATATGATTTTATCTAAACACGGGCTAAAAATCCTCACCATCTAGTTCATAGAAACCAATAGAAAAATATTACAATGAGGGCCGCCAAATTCCACACATTTGATGATTATTTCCTACCATGTATTGTATTTTTCCTCAAAAAATATTATGCAATGAAATTCCCTCCCCACAAGGTATATGAGATGTTAAGGTTGAGATATTATTGGTTTTACGTCCAACATCACTGTGAAAAAGTAAAATATTTTTTATAGAAGATATAACCTAAACTCTTTTTATATGAAAACAAGGAAAATCGATTTCCTTAAAGGTAGTGACATAATATCATATTCATAGTCATCACACAATAATTTTCAAATGACACTATAATGATAACTGTTCTTGTGTGACCTATATTGATGAGATATGCAATTAAAGACATGACATCCTTTCATAAGTACACCACCCAAACCTGAACAAAATGTATTAATGAAGACTAAATAGACATTCCTAGCCTCTAGAAGAGTCAAAACTAGAGAATTTTTCAAAAGAAGTTCCATATCAACTCCATAACTCTTATATATTTTTATCCTAATGATTAATTACTCAATATCGAGTTGTATATGTCATTAGAGAAGCCAAATTTTACATTTCCATAATGAACCAACGGCAATTCCTAGGTAGACTCATGACGCTCAAAATCAAGAACACATTATGTAGTTCTTTCCAGCTCGTAAAAACTTATAATTTTTTTGGATCAACTAAAATTATATATTCTTACATAATGAGTCCCAAGAATGATTTTCCTTGAAACTATAAATCACATTTTAGGAGCATGGCCTAAAGTCAGTGATTTACTAATAATTACATAACTATTATCTAATGACATACATGATCCCCCTTGGACATATAGTAATCAATAATATCAAACACAAAGACTACAATGAATGTATAACGATACACCTATAAAATAATATACATTAAATCCATTATATACGTTGTGTAATTGGTCACACCAAAGGATATGACAAGGTAATCATAATGTTTGTACCTTCCCGGAATGGTAGATTTCGGAATGCAAAAATCCTTTTCCCTCAATTGATGGTAACGATGTGGAAGATTGTTTATTAGGAACCACTTTACTTATTCAACTAATCAAATAAATAATACTTTCATGTGAATGAATAAATATTCTTTATCATATATCAATTAATTTTTTTATAATCAACACAAAGGATCAATAAAAACTAACTATTCATAGAAAAGAGAATAGGATCAACCCAATGTGGCACACAAGAGCATATAAATCCTTTCCATAGAAGACTATATAATTAAGTATTTATCTATTTCATTTTAATTTTATCAATTTGGTAATAACGAATTTTAACTGGTTGAGTACCAACAACTTTGTCAATATAAAAATATTCCTCTCTTACTAGTTAAAAACTAGATAATTTGGATGAAAAAAATTTCCATAAACATGAAAAAAATTGGCGGGATATCACCTCTCTATAATTATTACTATAATTCAAAATAAAATACTAATATCTCTTTCAACATATTCAGATAATATGTTACGACCTTACTCAATATTGTTTCCCATTCTCTTTGAATTATCAGACATACACCATTTAGTGTAGTAAAGCACACTCATTGATGATGATAATCAATATGTACATTTTGGGCAATGTGCCAATCCATCCCAAATATGGGATAAAAAAGATTCATGTTGTAAATCAGAAAAATACACAAAATCTCAACATCTGATATAGAGAAAAAATATGGGGGAATATGGATACGCTTCTATCTCTTTGGAGAAAGGTGTGAAGTAATATCTATTACATAAGATAAAATATCTATACAAAGAATTATAATATTAACAATACTGGTTCACATAGATATATGAGATTCACCAGTGTCAAATTGTGATGTAAAAAATGCCGACACTACTATAATTGTACACCTCAGAGTTGCTGGACCCTTATTTTCTTCCTCTAGAGAATCTACAAATTAATTGTGAAGCATTATAATAGATGTTTGTGGCTTGAATCATTTTATACGTGAATCATATGATTGATCCAAATTATTAGGAGGATTTGATGATTTCATGAAAATATGTGTAGTGGAATAGATCTAGAAAAACATATGTAGGTTCTCTGAGTGTCCTCGTTTTCCACATACCATTGGTACCTCTTAACAAACCCTCATGGAACTCATAGGCTATCTACATTGGTATCAAATCAACCGGATAGTACCATGTTTTGAAGGAGTTCTACAATATCCTTTATACTGATAACCACCATGAGAATCATTGCACATCTTCTTTATATTATCATAAATTTCACCACTACTATAATAGAAAGAAACTCTTAATAACCCCTATTTTCCGACAATGTCTGTTTCATAACATTAAATACAACTAAATGTGAAATAAATTCCATCAAATTGGAATGCATGACATGGAATTCAATATAAACAAATGAAAATCAAAGAAATTGCGAGAACTAGTCTATAATATCTCTTTCCCAAAACCACCACTAAGAATTAAGATTTATTGTGACATGGGATTTCTAGGAACTAAATAAATTCCCCCTCATATCTAATGACATGATTTCACAAATACATTCTGACTTGATGAAAATAATCTCAACATAGACCTCTAATACAACATTTTCATTAACTAGATAGGGTACACTAGTAACCCTCAAACTGATGAAACACAAACATGTCCCAAAGTGTACTCCTGATCCCCACTAGTTGTTTAATAGCACCAGGAATAATACAAAATGAGAGTGGGATTGAATTTTCTTAAAACAATTTGATGCTAGATAAATAAAATAGTATGAATGTAACAAAAACTAAATTTGTAGAAGTGTGGCATATGTCAAACATGTATAACAACCCAATGTACTACCAACAAGTACATGAAAATAAGAAAAAATTTCCCATTTCCAAAAAAATACAAGGCTCCAAGCCCCCAGATCAAATAATAAACCAACTTCCTTGCTGTATATTACCCTTGATCAGAAATGGAAGTATAAAATATATATACAACTAATTTAATTGGTTTTGAGTGAGATAAATTCCTAGTGGGGTCTCAACAAGGATTCCATAATAGAATTCGACATCTAATTAACCAATGAGAGATTAAAATTTTTAATCATATTGGTTTGAATTTCGAAATAACATTTAAATATTCATTCTTTACATTTCAATATATAAAAGACATTTCAAATGATGGATATACTTTAATGAAATGTAATAATGAATAAATTATATATAAAATCATTTATATAAATAAAAGACAATGTAATGTAGTATACAAATATTGTAATTCATTTATATCTCACATATGAACATGTTAGAAACATGGTAATCTACCAATTTTATATATAGTTACTTCTTATGGAGTCCTCACACAATCATGTAATAATAACCACAATGGGTATACATGTCCCCTAACACATGAAATAAATTGATAATCTATATATTAATATTGAATTATATGTGGTAAAAAATTGTGTTATAATTATAAAGAATTTATCTCATTCTAGGACTTTACCATCCAAACATGCAAGACCAAAATAAATCACTAGCTACCTATACTTTCTAATTCTCTAGTACATTTATTGAATGAATTTTTTTCTAAAAATCCATAAAAATAATATTTAATTCCATTCCACCATTTTAAATTTACAATTTTCTATTTAAAACCAAAAACATATATTTAATAAAAAAGCAACATTTTTAGAATAATTGATATTCATTTTTACCAAAAATAATTAATGAATTTTTTAAAAAATGGAATTTAAAATCACTTCAGAATTTAATTTCAGAATTCACATTCATAATTAAATTAAACAATTTAATTTCAAAAAATTTGTAATTATTAAAAAAACCCAATTCAGCGAACTTTGGAATTTTCACATTTCTTATTTAAAATAATTTAATAATCTAAATTAAAAAATTTAATTTCATCAATTTCCATAAACTCTTCCAGTTGAATACAAATGGGGGTTTACCTAATTTCTTGTAAACATAAAATTTTAAAACCGTAATTCAATTGGATAATTTTTTTTCATCAAACAAATTTAATTTTTTTTAATACAAATCAATGAATTTAATTTAATTCAATCAATTGAAATTAAAATATTAATTTATGTTTAATGATATTTGGTCATCGTAAGAGAACAATGTACCATGGAATCACTGGATCTCATATCTATGAAATGTAATTGGGGTTATCTAATGATGAATGATTACCAAGAGATCAAATAATCAAACTGAGTTTTTAGATCCCAATATAGTCGTTATAAAATATACAATTCAATGTGGGGATATAAAAAACTAAAGGGAAGAGAAGATAGATAGATTTAAAACAGAAAACGATAAAAGAAACTAACAATTAGAGCATCAGACATAATTCTCAAATATTTGATCTGCTTATATGATGGGAAGAGGGGCCAAAGCACCATCATGGATGCTCTCATGGAAAAATAAATCACATTGGGTCGTTATATGTTAGTATAGAACCAATATTGGAGGTTTTAGAATTTTAAAATTATATTTTCAGATTAATTTACAGTCACAGATAATTTCATGGGCATATATATAAGTCTAGAAAAAATTGGTTCCCATGAATAGTGCATGTTTTAAATGGGATATAAAGTTTCTCCTAGGTAGGCACAAAGTTTTTCAATCCATGTACAATCTATGTAAAAACTACTATTTTGGTGGTCATGGATTTTTCCTAAGACGGTGTACATTTCGGGAAAACCATGTGCTAGTTGTGCACTATCACATTAATCTTACAACCATTTAATATTTTCACTGCATTCACCCTTAAACAAACCATAACAAAATCAAGATCAATATAGGGGTTTAGGAATACATTTAAACTATAATAGAAGTTTACATAAATTTAATTTCTATATAATAATAAATGAATAAACAATCTCTCAAAAAACAAAAAATTAATGCATTAATGGATTTTAATAAAAAAAATAGATCATTATATTCATATTTTTTATAATATGATAATATAATCCAATTCATATCCAATTCAATAAATTAATCATAAATGAATCATCAATTAATTAATAAAATTAATTATTATTCAATTTCATTTCAAAAATCTATAATAATATTATAATCATGGATTGTATTGACAAATATAAACTAAATTACTGAAATTAAATCCCATCGAATGTTAATACCACATACATCGTAATTATTTAAGAATATATTAAAGAATAGGGGATTAATTTTCTAATATATAATTTAATTCAATTAATTATCTATATTCTAAATGGAATAACTAAAATTAATACAAGAAATTAATGAATCTAGGAAAAATCTAAGAATAACCTATGGAAAATTATATAATAATTTCCCCAACTTTAAAATTCCTAATAAAATATCAATCCTCCTAGAAATAAATTCTATATAATAATATTTTGAGTGAAGGTTAGATATTATGTACGAACAATCCTCTATAAAATAACCATATAAAAAACTCACTACATATATTCTAATCCAATTTTAAAGACCATAAAATTATTTTCGTAACAAATAATATTCTATATCACTTAGAATTCAATTATATGTACCTCAGATAGAGATAATTTATGAAAACTCCAACCAATATTTATATATACTTATAAATTTTTCAGTTTTTTATTAATAATTATAAATTAATATTTAATTATATAAGAGTATATAATAAATAATTAATTTCTATATTTCTAAAACATATATTAGTATTCAACTAATTTTGTATTCAAATACCATAAAAATAAAAATGATCTATGTAGAATGAAGGGTGTCTAAAGTGGTGTAGATTAAGAGAAAATAAACAAATTAAATGATTAATAATCATTATAAGAGAGTCTGAAATGTTTTAAACTGTGATTACCTATAAGTATCCAACATTGGAATAAAAGACTCTATTGATTAATTCAAAAAAATCTAAGTGTGTTGAATTGTAACAGGTAGAGTAATGATTCATTAGTAACTCTAGTTTTATAAACCCATATGAGTGATTATAGTATAGGAATTAGAGTAATTTGATGTATAGAAATTAAAAAAATGAACATATGATATATAAAATTACATATCCATAATTATTTAAATGCCAAAAAAAGAAATGTTGTTTAACATAAAATAAGTGGTGTGTAAACTCTAATAAGAAACACGAGGACTTAAATGACTGGTCTATTTGTTTCACAAATGAGACAACCACTTTTAATGGAAAATTTTAAAAAACATCCATCACCATTTTGTTTTAGATCAAACTCCAAGAATTTCAATTTATAAAATTACATCTAGTAATGATATTGTCATTAATGTTAAATTTTAAATTGAATCAATGGCACCCCCCAATCACCAGAAAAAGGAGACTATTAGCGTTGGTTTCAAGATATCACTTGTGGAAAAATTTACCCTTTAATTTCTCATCACATCAAGACACAAAAATAAATATGAAAATAATAATATGAAGAAGAGATATATATATATATAGATATATTTAATAACTAAAAACAATTTTCCATAAATGACCATATATACACTTCAATGTAATAATATTATAATGTCAAACATTTGTATTTTAGTATTGATAATTATGATAATATGGGAAATAAATAATACATTTAAAAATAAATACATATAACCAAATATTATCACAGACCACTTTGTGATGTATCATGAAATCATTTTCCACGATAATAAGGTGAAAATTAGTCACCTAAATCATTGTAAAAAATTGTTAATACTAAATAATGTTGGGTATTTAAGGGATATTAGAATAAATTATTAATATAAAAAACTATAATTGGAACATTTTTAGGGGATTTGTTATTTTTGTTATGGCCTTAGTAAATTTATAAACTAAAAAATTGAAACCAAAATAACAAAATATAATAAACATTAATATCGAATATTTTAGGTATGAGTTTGATCATTGAAAAAAAAATTGAGAATTAAATTATTATATTTAGAAAAACACTAAATTTAGAACAAACAATTACAGAAATATATTCATCCTAGAATTGAAAATTTAGATTGGGAGGTAAATTTAAAAAAAGATATGAATACCAATAATATGATATTTAGTTTCATTAACATGAATTCTTATTATTTAAATTGATATACTTTTTGTTTTTATAATTAGGTATAAGTGAATCCTTTATTGTGGTGAGGATCCTGAGACTTATGAATTCATCATCCCCAATGGAAATGTACTCAGTTTAGTTAGTGAAACATGTATCAAAAAAATATATAGAAATATATATTAAATTAATATCAATTAGTCATGTACCATGCCAAATTATTGAGATATTCTTATTGAATACTTGGTTAATTTCTATATAATGGCGATACATGATAAATAAAAAAGATGAGGGATGATGAGAGTTAGAATGTAATTGAATATATTTAATTAAATATATATATATATATTGTAATTTTACTAATAAAGTTAATCTTCCATAATAATGTGGAAAATATGAGGCTACATTTTCATCTATCTATAAGAGGGGGAAATAAAGAATCTAAAATAGTAATTAAATTGTATGTAGTTGCATGATTTTTCCATATTGTCATAGTAAAACCAATGTGAAAATGATAAATACAGTCCCCCAAATTATCTTCATTTCTATTTATAGTCCCTAAAAATTTAATGACCCCACCTATACTATTAAAAAGTACACTTAAATGTGTTCAGGACTCATGTAGTCATGAATGAATAATCTCTTCCTAAAATCATGGTGGATATTCAAAAATAAAAATTTATGATTTTTTTTAAAGAATAAAACTCAGGTAATGTAATTAATTTCCCTATAAAATCATTTCCTAGTATAGTATTTGTGTACATGGAATGGTGGTTATTAACCTGAAATCTCATTATCTTGGTTTGGAATTATCTTTTATCTAGTTGAAATGTAATTATTTAGAATCTAATGTTGTAAATTAATCTATATATCTCATAATATATTCCCGAAATGAATTAACAGGTTTTTCATATTCACAAAATGAATATATAATTCATTTCATGAACTAATTAAATAAAACTATACGAGATTTTTTTATCACAATGCCACATAAAAATTTAATCTATTATTTAACTTGATTTTTCATTCATTAAAAATATCTATCATCTATCATCACCCGTCTTCAATGTGCTAGCATTCTTAAAAATAATTCAGTGGATATTTAACTCTGCATTTACACTTATGTAATCATTTTCTATATTTAAAAAACCTATTAATAACATGTATATATATATAAATAAATTACCACACCATAGACATCTAATTGCATGAGTTACCACTAATAATTTATATTGATAGCATTTTGTTTCTCTCCATTGAATTATGAATCAAACGAGTTGATAAATGTACCATTTTGTAATTTTCATGAACTATTACAAATATCCCTTTCCTTTGATTATCCTAACCATCCTAATATTATATAGATTCTTCAATGGTAAGAAAAAACTAAAATGTCACATGTCATCATCATATTATAAATAACTATGGATGTGTATTATATATTTACATTACCCGATATTCACATTCTCTTCAACGATCATGTGTGGTGGTATTATTTTTAAAATTTTAGTGTTTAGTTATTCTATAAAATTATGAATGGATGGTATCTTCAATGGAACTTTAATGAAATAAAAATACATTCATAGTGGATATTGGAATTTTTGAGTTGATTCTAAACATTAATCATGTTCCACTAGTTTTTTTCTAGGGGTCATATGTTGTGGGTATTGAATTAATGTATTAGTGAGTGGGGAATAGGTTTGATCATGTGAGGAGATTCATTTTTGGGTGAAAAAACATAACTTTTTTAATTAATAATAATATTTATTGTTCTTTGATCCCACATCAAAAAATGATTCATTTTTTAGGTTCGTAATACATTTAATGTTGGCACCATAAATTCATATAAGCCACCATAAACAACCCCATAAATCTCAATAGTTTGAACACATAACCATATAATTTTCTCCAAACACAATGCCTTTCATAGCACCAATCCATTCTACTATGACTATAAATATTCACACCTTCTACTAGGTTTAGACTTTTTAATAAATGGTTGGAAAATATTCGGGTTTCTTGGTCACCTGGGTCATGACTGGTTGGCCTAATATTTTAACCCTACACCAAAGAATAATTTGAATTATAAAAAAATAATCACAAAAAATATATTTTAATTTTATTAAAAACCCATTAATTTCTTTCTTTTCCCAAAATTATATTTTAATTTAAACATTAATTACTGTAATTAAATCAAGAAAAATTAGTAAATAATTATACATTAAATTATAAAATTTTTAATTTTTTTATAGATGTTATGATAAAGAAATTATAATATCGAATCCCCTAATGGTTTAAACCATTATTGACCTACGAAATGAAAACTCAACATATAATACAATAAAAATTGCCACCCATATTTCAGTAAAAACATAATAAATTTAATTTTTCATCCATAGTGAATTAATACCACATGAATTAGATGAGGAAAAATTTTAGGACATCTTTTTTTAATGACATTGTTCTAATAATGTATATTAATTTTCTTGTCCTGAATTGTAAATAGTATTAATATCCCTAATAGCTGTTATTAAATTCATTATTAAATATATGGGAAATTTTGAACCACTTTACATAAAATTATTACAACTCATCACAAAAGATAAAAATTTTAATTTACTTATTCTCAAACATCATGTTGATTACACATACCATTATTTATAATAATATAGAAATATTCAATCATGTTGGAATTAATATAAATAGTTAGTATAAGATATTTACATTTAGATGAATATGAATCTATTTTTTTTAGTATGGAAAATAATGAAAAAATTAATTATTTAAAGGATGTCTAGCATTAATGATTCAATTATGATTCTCAAATGTAAATAAAATAGAAAATATACTCCAATAAGGATCTCAACCTACTTAACAAAAACACAATGTAGCTCATGAGTAGAAAAAGTAAAATGAATGATATACCATATTTTTCTTAATATATTCATGTCCAAACTTTTTTCATTGGACCAATACAACACCCATCACCCAAAAGACAAGGTTTTTCTATTAAATTAATTATAATATCTATTACATGTTCATTTATTTTATAAATATTATTTTTTATTATCCGAGGATGAACCCATTTTTTCAATTTATTAAAAAAATTAATTTTATTTTATTCTAAAGAAACATGAAATAGAACGTAATACATGAAATACATGATCTATTCGCACAACCACAAAGAAGAAAAACACTATCTTATAATTTCAATTAAATCCTTTTAATAAGTAGAAACCATTCTCTCATAACTGGTTCAACATATAATCATAAAAAACACTAATAGTGATGTAGGAAGGATATAATATTTTTATAATAAATTTAATTCATAATAAGCGTCATTCAGGGAATATATATTCATAAATGATAATATAATTTATTATTAAGACTCATTGATAATGAATTATTGTAAAAAATTTCCGAATAATTTCGGTAGTTTCGTGGTACATTGAAAAAATTAATGAGATGTAATGGAATTTATAAAAAAACATATTACAGTGTATCATGAAATTTTATTAATTAATATTTGGTAATAATAACTTATAATAATCTGATAATGATTAGACATTAATGTGACCATCAATCATTGAAATTCATTATAAAAATAAATTGTACAAAAGAAATTTTAGAAATTCATTTATGTTTAAATCTAAGAGAAATTTTATCAAAAAAATAAACAAGTTACCCAAAATCACCATTTTAATATAAATTTTCCAAAATTTATATTTATATATTCATTAACCATTTTACTAATTCATCCTCAATGAAAATAAAATATAAAATATAGTATAAATTTTGTCTATAATAAATTGTTCAGTATCCCATAAAGAATATTATCCATGGAATTGTAGTTGAAGTATGAATGTTTTTTAGATGATTAAGAAATATAAAAAATAATTTAATTAATTCATAGAAAAAAATGTAATTGAAACAAAAATTCACATTCCAATTGATGTTTATCCTCCTCTATAATTAATTTTCACTATCCACCATAAATATGAAAAATAAAAATAACCTACTAAATGTATTAGCCCATGTAGACTAATTATAATGTATATTATGGTTTGTAATGTAAATCATGATATATTCCAAAAATAATTCAAATTAATCAATAAAAACCAAATTCATTGATAGAAAAAACTAGTTGTGTTGCCTCAAACAGTTCATTCTGATATGGTTTTTATTCTTGACCAGATATTGTTGGATAATGAAATATGATTAAAATATATAAAAAACTAAATGAGATATTTAATTTTTTTAAATTATTTTGATTCCAATGTAACCCCACTAATTTTGGCACATATATTATCTTATATTATAAGATGAACCAAACATAATTTTACTTTTAAATGTATGATAACTAAATCGCAATTTAACAAGTATGAGGAGATCTCATTTTCCTTTTAAACAGATGTTCGTGTTTTGTTATATTTTTAATAATTTATTCTCGCTCAATAACAAAAAATTATTTAATTTTAGATGGATTTTTTACATATATATTGATATATATAATGGGAGTATGTTCACATTTTTCACACAAATATTTCATTAACTATTTTCTTATTGATTATTTTGATTAAATTAATGATTTAATTTGTCAATTTATATATCCATCTCATCATACTCCTCCAATGTGGCTTCGACCATTGGACACAATAATTCTTAATCATCCTTTTTTTCTTTTTACAACTAATTAAAAAGTATTATGTTTACATCCTTGAAATCTTTAGTGTATAATTCATTTATTGAATTAGAAACATATAGAACATAATTAGAAATAAGAGTTACATTGGATTAATCCTTTGTGAAAAAATTGGTTTCAGATAGTTATATACTTTCATCATTAATGATATATTCCACCTATGTTTAATATTTTCGCCCAAAATTTTTTTTTTATATTCATTCCATTTCTACTAATCCATTATGGAGTTCGTGTTCCATTACTTGGATGAACTTATCATCAAGACTCAGGTGTAGTTATCATTTTAATGTAGAATTTAAATAACCATTTTGGCCTTAAATTATCTTCCTAATAGACTAGATTTATTGTGTTATTTTTCCAATATAATCACACTTCATTTATTGAAGTTTTGTTTTCTATTTTTATATATACATATACAATAAGAAACACCCAAATGTAAAATAAAAAAAATTATTACCTAATCTGATATGAAGAAAAAGAAATGTTGTGAGGAATAACTTTCTTAAAAAATTAAAATACATTTTTCTTCTACAAGTCCATATAAAAAATTCAAAATACATGATCAGACCATGGTGCATTTTTAATTATCCAATAGATCAGAATATTTATTATTCAAAAAAACTAACCACAAATCATTATATCTATTAATGGGAATTATAGGAAATTGAATGTCAAAGTTTGATCCTATAAAGACATGGTGTAGAATTATTTTATCATAATAATTAATAAACACTAAACACATAGTGGTTATTGAAAATAATATAAAATATGTGGATTTTGAATTTTTAAAAGGTTATATGAATAAAATTAAAAAATAGTGTATTAAAATAATGTTATTAAATTTTTTGAACATGTTATTATAATGAATAAATTTTTAATCATTATATTATAAGAATTATGTCTTTATGAACCCTTATTTTTTTAAACACTATCCCTCTTATAAATTTTTTCCTTATCAAAGTTCATATATTTATATTAATTAAAAAACAAGTAACCCACAAACAAATTTAAATATAATATTTGATCCCAATCAATAACCATATTTATTCCTTGGTTTAATCTATTTAATTAAATAACACTCTCATAATTTATATGTAATGATAATATGATAAATTATTTTAAGTGTATGGAATAAGTATAATTGAATTCAATTAACCTAAATTGATTAATTATATAAAAAACCATAGTTTTTTTCCATTTCTCATTATGTTGCAAAAATAAATGCTATCCCCTACTTATTTTTTATAAAAAGACAAAAATAGGAAATAAATAATGAAAGTAATTTAAACCAACAACCACGTTGAGATTCCCTATATAAGAGACACAACTACCTTCCATGTCAATCTAGTCCCATATAATAGAATACAGAAATCTATCATTACATTAATTGAAAATTGTAAATCATATATATATCATTTAAATATATACCTTCAAAACCACACATCACTCAACAATTTAATAATAGAAAATATCACACTAAAATCATGTAGGATCGTTAATTTCCATAATTTAAGATTCACTTTTGAATGAATCATTGAATACAATAATTTTATTTACAGATACAACAATATTAAAAACCCAAACTGGTATTTATATCATGTTAGTTAATAATGTTTAATCCCAATAATTATTCATGAACACATCCTATATCTCTTCAAAAATTATGTTACTATATCATCATAATACAAAAACTTCATCATGATATGTACTAAATTTAATAAAACTATCTCTCTTCTTCTCCATGTTTATGATATCAATAAACTATTAAAATAAAAAACATGATTCCATGCTCTTCATTTATATTTATCCTTATCTATGATATAAAACTTATATTTTTACATTTTTCTTGGTGTTTAGTCATTTTATAAGTCCATATGAATATTATCACCACCTCTTCATTAGAGAACCGCTCAATTTAATATTTTATTTATTGTTTCAATAGAAATTACCATTAGATATCTTTTTGATTTCCTTTATTACCTATATACATTTAGATTTATACCATTTTATGGATCATGACACCTCTAATCAATTAACTATCAATGTTATTGAAAAGTACGTACTCAAATTGTAATTTTCCTAATATACCATTAACAACATCAACAGAATGATCACAATATTATGTAGAATCATTAAAAATATGAATATACATATATATGGATTGACATAATTATATAATTCTTCATCATGATCGTTTAATCTCTATTATTGTCACGAGAGTTTTACAGTGGATTCATTAAGATTTATTGAAATTTATAGATTTTTTAGTGATCGCGTCAATCCATTTATTTAAATTAAACATGAATGGTGGCTCTAATTTTTCTTTTGAGGATCTACAATTTGATCATGGTGGTTTTAGAATTATCTATACTGATGTTGAGACTCTATTATGTTCCCAATGTGGTTCTCCATTGGAATGATTTTTTTTGGGAAAATGAATGTGAGGTATCAAAAAATCACATAGACAATTTTGCTGGCAGAAACGAGTGTGGGAAAAAACAATCACTTCTTATGAAAAATGATATATGTTCTCACCTTGTTTCACATTAAGAAGTAAGAATTTTTCCACACCTTTATAGAATGGTTGGTAGCACCACTTGTTTCGGGTAGCTGCCCAAAAAATCCCCCACTAGACTCTAATGGGAGTTCAAAATAAATTAATAAATAATATGAATAATTAATGAATTTATATATAAAATATTAATCAAAAAAATATACATATCAGAAAAACCATGTATCCCATTGAGTTAATAGTGAAAATATAAAAAATGATTATATCATTATTTTCAATATAATTTCAAGCATCAAAATAATTATTTCCAACAATCAATGTTACCCAAATGGACTCAAATTAGCCTTTTATAGTAATTTTGAGCATTCAATGTTGAATAAAAACCAATAAATCCTATTATAGTTATATGAAATTATACTTGAATCACATCAACACATATTTAAGCTTAATTACATTATATTTTCATGTCCCTAACTCATGAATGATATAACTTCATATTTTTCAAATGAACATCCTCTATCTCACCCTATCCTAGGGCCCATAGAATATAATCAATATAATGGAACCATATTAATATAAAAGACATATAGAAAATAACATTCTAAAAAAATTATATTAATCAAAACACGTGAATATTCATCTCTATCTTATTGTACTGTAATAAATGAATTACATTTTAAATTCACTTCCAAACACTAATTATCCAAAACAAACATCCATGCTCAAATATTATATGTATAATAAACAAATTATATCCCATTAATAATTACTCCTTGTCACTTCCACAAATTATATAATTTAAAATGAATATGTAACTATTTTTACCTTTTTTATAATGAAATATCATCAATTTTTATATAATTTATCATGAAAAAGAAGCTATTTAAACCAACATATTTTCATCATTAAAAATTACAAAATTAAAAAAATAAATCATTATGATCAGCAAGTGCATTTAAATATGGTTCTCACTCAATTAGATATTTTATATAATACATATTTCCAATCTAAATTATCAAATAAATAATTAATAACATTAAAATAATTCACAGGAATTATTATAATAAGTACCTGAAATTTTATGGAAATGAAACCCATATATTTCATCAAAATAATGCCTAAAATATTTATTTCGTCCCATGTATACATATAATTATTTATTCCATTACACATCAAAATTAATAATTTCTCTTATAAAATCTCATTTTTTAACATAGAATTTTATAATTTTATATGAATAATTTATTGTTAAGAATATCCCTTAAAAACAACACAAAGTAATTATATATTGTTATATCTACTAATTCATCTCAATTATCATGCATGAATCATTCTGCAATTTTAATAGATTATGAATAATATATAATAATTTATTTCAACATAAATTGTTGCAGATGAATTTTTAACTCATTCTCAAGATGGAATTATCATAATTAATATATTCTCAACAATATATAGAATGTGAAGAAATTGAAATATCACAGAAAAAGAAATTATTATTATTAATTATATCATGAAAATGTCTAAATTATGTAATCTACTGAAAATATATTTTTATTGAATATCTTACATTGATTAACCGATCAACGCTAATTGATAATTATTTGTAGTTGGAAAAATTAAAAATTACACTTCTATATTTGGAGACATTGGATAGATATTAAGGCCTCATTGGTTTTTGGAAAACATCCTCTAGAGTAAAAAATAAAAAATTGAAATCCCAATTTGTAATCATGAAAATTTGGACATTCCCCATTAAAAGATCAAAACATAAATATAATATTTATCTAGTACCCCAAATCCTGTTTCCATGTTGATCGACACAAATATAATCTTTTATAGGTATTTGGAACCCAACACAGAGTACTAAATGTAATTTTTAAAGATGCATCCACCAAGTTAAACTACATTACAACCCTATTATTATTGAATTATCTAGGAGAAACAAAAAATAAACATTAAATGTAACCAATATTAATTTGAAAATTTATGTTTATTAATAAATATACCCTGATGAGTGGGGTGATTAAAAACTACACAACATATAGATTCTCATTCTCAAGAAGCTTCATCGAGCAATGTTCATCTGTATTTATACAAAATCGGACATTATTTCTTATTATCATTCCTCAATATTCTATTACACACATCCCCAGTTCAAAAAAATCAAGTATTGAAAACATGATTTTTTTCACAAAATATTCTCCTTATGTTCA
The DNA here is from genome assembly GCA_963277665.1 of Viscum album. Classification (NCBI taxonomy): domain Eukaryota; kingdom Viridiplantae; phylum Streptophyta; class Magnoliopsida; order Santalales; family Viscaceae; genus Viscum; species Viscum album. The sequence goes on from OY728132.1 coordinate 474,723,174, forward strand.
ATAATATGTGAAAAACTAACACAATATCATCACACTTAAGCAGTAGATAAAAATTAGATTCGTATATCGCTATGATATAATGTTAAATAATATCATGATTAACGCCACATTTGAGAGAAAATTCCAACTGATAAATAACATCCTTAATCTTATCAATCATATCAGATAACATCAAAATCCATGGGAATAGTTTTTATAATTTACTAATCCATCAATTCCCTAAATATGATATGATGTAATTAAATACATGTTTCCAATACCGAACTACTGAGGATGAATCCAATGATTATTGTATGAAATAAACGTATTTTTTTCCATAACTAATATCCACTTTATAATTTTTTCTTTATAATAAATGACTCATATGATGGAAGTAGTATTTTTAAAAACATTTCCTCCTTTCATCCAATGTAATAACCATTTATACTAGATCACATATAAAGAATAAAATAAATCAATTGTAATAGAATATTGTAATCTAATTTCATGAAACAAAATATTGAAAGCCATATAATCTTCCTATAGTCCCCAAAAAATCAGGAATAAACACATAAATCATAACTTGAAGAGTCTTAATTGTTGGATCAAGTTGAAAATCCATCTGTTGATGATATATTGTAATAAAATTCTCTTATTCCCCAAAACATTATCATGAAATTCATCAATTTATATAATAATATGATAAAATAATAAGACATAATTATATTTCAAATCCCCTGAATTTTAATAATTTCTTTTACATAAGTCATCCAAATAAACTGTACTATTTGATTCTCTCTAATTTTTTAATAATGAAAACATTAATCAACCATCCTATGATGATTGTAATCATGTATTATAATTTTTATTAGAAAATTCATCATGAAATAAATTGAAATTAATCATATTTCCCATATAGAATATAATATATAATAAAATTACCGGTGGACGTCATTTATTATTCATCAATCGTTGACATTTGATGAATTTTCATGAAGAACCAGTGATGTCCCTAATTATAAATGGAAATAAAATGAGTTTTCAAACACATTGGTCTATTATAACCAAAAAAAAGATGAACTAACAATCATAACATATAAAATATGTCTTAAATTCATTGTTTAATGAAATTATGAAATAAATCCTTCTATGAAAATTATATAGAAAATATAAAATGAAATCCCACCAATGATTATTCTCCCACTTGTATTATCATTCATGATAAAACTGACACAAAAAATCAAAATTCTACAATTCTATTCAACTATATAAAAAACATAAAGTGATATTTAATAATTATAATGATGAATAATCATTATTTATCTATATTTATATATAATAATGAGAAACTAAAATAAATTTATTATAATCTCCTAATCATAATTTTATCCCAAAACAATACCCAACATGGATTTCCCACTCAAATCATATATAATATAATTCCAATCTCCATTATTATTTATCAACAACATATATAACATTTTATGATATTCAACTCATTTGTTCTATCACATATTTGAATCCCCATTCAATATATATAATTCATATTATTAGGGTCAAACAATACCACATACTTCACCTTGTGGATATTATTCCACGATCTTCTCAATGGAAGCATTATAATGACCAACTCCAAATTATTATATGGATAATTTTTATAATGGTAAATATTTAATTATCTACATACCCCCACTCTTCCTACAAAAATCTACATACACCATATACCAAAATCATAAGACACACTATATACCAAATAATTATTTCTTTTCACAGTTAAAAGTAGAACGGGTGTAGTTGTTACCTCTTCATTATCTCGTAAAAATAAGCTACACTATTTTCATCACAATATAAAATCATTCCTTTAATAGTTAATGGAGTCATTAATATAGATTTTTTAGATATTCTCTAACTAGATTAAATATAATTACATTCCATTACTAGGAACTGTGGGTTCTTAGTTAAATTAAAATCAATTCTCGATGACATCAATTTTTCTGCATTCTAAATATCCAATGATATAACTAATTTAGATGTGGAATTCATTTGATAAATTACCATATAATCCGTAACATAATTATCAAAACCTATGCATGAATCTTTTTAGCTCTCAATATTTCAATTAATAAAACCAGATTATAAAAATTATTATCATTAGAACATTAATATATCTATATATAATAAATAACTCTAATAAAAAACGTAAAAATCATGAATTCATGGTTTATATTTATTATATAATTTTTTCATTAATTATAAAATGTTAACTGAATTTAAATTAATTTATAATTGTTTTTCCTTTTTCAAAATATTATCACTATATAATCTTTAGTTCTCTCCCTCGACTAATGATAACAATATAAATTCTTTTATTTATAAACACTTAATATCCTATCAAAAAAATTAACAAATCAGTGTAATATGACAAAGGATAATTTTTTTCAATATTAATAATATTTAATATATGATAATCAACACATAATTTCAATATCATATCATCTATTTAAAATTTCACTATATTCCATGTTGTAACATGTGGTTTTGAAACAAACCCTAGTGGGTGAGGATCAATTAGAGTGTCATGGAAACCTATATTATATACAATTATAATTTTATTAACTATATGTATAAAAAGATGAAAATAATATTTCATAATTAACATAAAATATATCAATATAAATATAGAAATGTAATGAACATGGTTCAGTGAGAGAAATAATGGAAGATGATTTAGATGTTTTCAGTAATTTGGAATATAATGACAACCTCTATGATTATGTGACTTTGGTCCATGTACATTATGTGTTTTAGTTCAAGTAAGGGTTATCTCTAAAAATTATTAATGGGATCATTTAAATTGAAATAAAAATAGAAATTAAATAAATAGAATGTACTAATTGATTTTACCTAGTTCGTTCACAACATGATACCTAAACAGATCAAATGTCAATAATATGTTAATATTTCAAAACAAATTCCACATTGGTTAATTTTTTTTCAAATATTAAAGACAATATCACTTCTCCACTGTGTTTTATGACCACTTCCTCTCTTCCACTCACTATTTACCAAGAGGATAAAATCAATATTATCTAGTATAAAGGCTATAAATTCAATAGTAATGACACGAAACATAACACTTCTCAATAGAAGATATCCTTTGTAAATCTAAATAAATCTATCATATATAATTTCATCTATATACAATAAAAATACATCTTTACATACGTATTCTATAATTATAATCAATAATAGGGAATCATTATTCTTCCATCACATATACTCAATAGTATTACATTGTTTCCCTTAACTCCTGTATAGTAATAGATCATTTTTATGTTTTTCAATTGTCCTCCTATATCTCTTTAATTAATCAAAATTTATTTTCTTTAATATAAGTTAATTTTTGAAAATCAAATTCATTAATTCAAACATAAAAAAACAAATTAGATATTTTTCTTCATTAATATCATATATTTTAGCTTTTAAAAAAATTTAGTTACCATTGAATACCACTTCAAATAGTTAATAATCCAAAAATAACTCATCTTATATTAATAAATATTTCAATACATAAATTTTAGTAATATACCCAACTTTGTAGAAGTTATTACTGAATTTATCAATTACGAAGAAACCAGGTAGGTACCTCATATTATATTCATCAATGTTGAGATGCAATACTATACCATTGGATGATTCACAATATTATATTCAATTTTTATGAAATAAGGACTAATATAAATTCTCATACATAGATTTTTGCGACATACTATTTCAATAAAAATTAATAATAAATGTTTCATCTTAATAAACACATTATCATTTGATGATAATAATATATTTATATGAATCATATACATTCATGAAATGATGAACAAAACATCACAAGACATAGATGATTAAAATTTTCATGATAAAAAAATTTAGGAATCCTATAGATATCCATTATTATGGTTTAATCACATGTAAATATACTACCCCATGATTACATCATACACCACTCCTAAAATTCATTGATTACTTTAAATCATTGAAAAATTCAAGATAATAAATCTATATTCATTGTTTTTTAATATTTTATTTATATTCCTCATTATATGACCCTTTTTGTTCTTCCATGATGAAATTCATTCACTGTTAAACTTCTTCTAGAATTATATATTTATAGAAATATACTCTATTTCATTAATATTAACTACAATTAAACTAAAATATGATCACCTAACCCATAATTTAACATTTCTTACCGTTTATAATTTTGTGTAAATTAATTAATCATTCATAAATAAATACATAATCAAAATTCATTACAGAACATGATAGATTTAATTATTATTTTATCAAATATTGAAAATTAAATTCTATGGATTTCTTCTACAAATTGTAATACATATGATAAAACTACTACCACAGAAAAACTCAAAATTTCTTCATTTTTTCTCAGTAATGATGTAATAATAGATTCTATAAGATAATGTCACTAAATAATCATTTTATGAAACAAGTGATCATATCAATTTCTATAGTGGTACTAAATACCCATATCATTTATGTCCATTTTAATATAGTTTCTGCATTGATATTTTATCTACTACCACCATATTTTCCAATCAATATAATTTGTTTTGAAATAGAAAAAGATATATATCATGAAGAGGGGTTATTGAACCTAGATGATTTTAGAATATTAATTGAACAATGATGAAAAACAAATTAATCTCAAGAACATGTGATAAGAAATTGTTTTATAAATACATAAACATGTTGATGATCAGTACTAAAAATATAATTTCATAATTAATTACCACTCAATATTCTTTATATTGTTTTAAAATGTCATATACTATCCATGGACAACCTTAATATAGGAACTAGAGTCAACCCATCAGATGTCCTAATTGTAATTCTTGTTCCCAACTAGGATAGAACTTGGTTAAATGCATCTATTATACTAGTTGATATATATTACACATAGATTAATATTATTGACATAAATTTTTTTTCTAGAATTATTTTATTGTTCTTCAAAATATTTGAAATCCAGGAAAAATGAAATAACCAATTTCATGTGATATAAAAAAAAATTGGGACCTTATAAAATAATTTTTTTTCAAAAATATATTTTTAAAAATATGAAAAAAACTTATCATTCGTGAAACAGATATAATGTAAAATATGATTATAATAAAAAATAAAATCAAAATAGTTGAAAATTATTTTATGTTGAACTTAAAAAACTATCCAACCTCATACATGAACCAATATATGATATTCTATAAAATAGAAGTCTATAAGTTAACTCTAAAAAAGAAATGTGATAATTAACCTACTAAAATCCATTATGTTAGTAAACATTATATGGTATAAGTATGGTCTGGAAAAAATATCATCATTGAATTAAATAAAGATTCAATGAATGTGATTTTTTAAAAAATATATAAAACATTATATTGAGTTAATGATTTTTAATTTAGGTTCTCTAAAACATTGTGAAAAAAAATACAACATAATAACATACATCCCATTTTTAAAACCTTGTTTTAACTAAAAAAGAATTAGTTTTCATATAAAATACTATTATAAGAATAAAATTTCCCCAGAATAATTCTATAACCCATTTAAAAATATTAATTATGGAAGATACAAACCATATAAGTATTATTTATCAAAATTTAATTGATAATTAAAAATAAAAAATATACATTAATAAGAAGAAAATATAAAAAAACTAATAAACCTAAAAAAATGATTAATAAAGAACTATTAGATAAATAACACATTCAAAATGATTTCATAATAGTTAAAGGGAAATGTTATATAAATTTACATATAAATAATAAATATAATAAATTAATGTGAAAACCAATTATGAAATTAATGATTTTTATGTAAAGAGTAAATATTCATGCCCCCCTCTTCAAAATTGATTGTAATGATTCTAGATACAATTAGCTGTAACTGTATACAGGAATAGTTAATGAATTTATATATAAAATACCTCCCGTCTTGAACTAAGAATCCTCAATGATTGTACTAACATATAAAGGGTCACAACATGTTACAAGGAGAAAATTGTATGTTAATAAACTATACTAGAATAGAATTTATATAACAACGTATCAATAAAACTCATAGGGTTACCATTTCAATAGAAAAATTGGTTTAGTAATGATTAATTTCATATAAACTAGAAATAAAATATTATAATACATAAGGGGTTTCATTATGATAACATACAAAAAACTAACCCATATACACACTTCTTACTCATAAAAAAATAAAATTCACTAGATCAACATCTATAATAAATTGGTATATTTCAGTGAGTCATGGATTCCTTAATTTGGTTAGGATTTTTAAATTATAGTTTATCATCTAACAGAATCCCTATATGTGTACTACAAAATATGGGATTGAACAAAAAATAACAAATAAACATATCTACTATCTTGAAAAAAATTATTCTGTTGTTATGATTACATCATAAATTAATATAATAAAATAAATCGATAAATATTGTAATGAATAGCATAATTTTAAAAATTCCTAATATATTCAAAGAAGGATTGAGATACTAGAGATTAATTTAATGGGTGGTTTTCTTTAACTAAAATAATTCATCTCTACTTAAGAATTTGATCAATTAAAGTGTTGTGGGGATTATAAGGTTTATTTTTTCTCTTAATAGAATAATAAATACTTTCTTATCTTAGATTATCCCTCTCACAATGTAATATATAATCAATTGGTGATAATTAATCACAATATCTATAGTTAGAGGTTTTATTTTTAGTTCATTCTACCACACACCCCTTTATCAAACATGGTATTATAGCTTAATCATGATCAAAACTAATAAGGAATTAAGGTATAATATTACAATTAATCTACATATAATATAATAAATTTAAATAATTTACAAATGGGGAAAAATGGAAACCATTATGGGAAAATCACCGTCCATATGAACAAAACACTATTATGATTTCATCCACTAATGGTAAATGGTTTCTGAACAATGGATTAACTAAGGATTATTTGATATATAGTATAATATTTAACTGATGTAATTTTTTAATATTGATAAAAAATTTAAATTCATTATTAACAACCAATATATGAATCCAATGAAGATATAATTAAAACAGAATGTAAACAAAATCAAATATTTTTTTTAACTCCATTTCATGAAATTTCACTTGTTTTCTCATAATCTAAAGAGTCAACCCCCAAATGTTTCTTGTTATTGAACAATTTATTCTTCCTATATATCCCTGGTGAATTTTTTACATTCATTTAATTTATAACTAATTCCCAAAACCTATTGAATATATCCTTTAAATCTCCTAAAATATAGTAATATTGAAAAATTATATATGTTATTTTTATTCTATATTTCATGTGAATGTGATCTACACCATGGCCTTGTTATAATAAATAACTCAAAATATGTTCCTTAATATCATTTTGGTTATAGTAATTAAATATTTTGTAAGACCATTGTATAAACAGACTCATGATATGCGTTATTTAAATCCCTTAAAATCCAAAAAAAATCTATTTATCTTTCGATGAATATTGAAATAATGTCTCTTCATCAATCTAGGATATATATTAGAAGCATTATAGTAGCATAAGTTACTATATGCATAAAACTCAATCCAATACCTCATAAAATCCATCCATGAAATATAAAAATCTAATGATGTAACCATTCATACCTAATAAAATTATTAGGTTATTATTCCTTCATCTAGAACACATAAAAGAAATCCATATCATAGCCTTTACCTTACCTTCCATATCTATGGCGTGATAACTGAAGAGATAGTGAAATAGAATCCCTAGGTAATCCTCGATTGATTTCAACAATTTAATTACCTTCTTTATTGAACTGGATACTCCCAAACATCATTATGCATTATCTAATCACCCTCATTTTCACTCACTCCATGATCCTAGAAATAAGTGTATTACATATCCATTCAACTTAACATTTCTCATTGAAAAATTATTGGTTTCATTATATTACCCAAAAATCATAATATTAATTATCTTTTTCATAATTTGAATATCTACAAGAAATTTTTTTACTTATAAGTAATATGTTATAGTGAAATGGTTCACTAAATATTTTTTACAACGAATAATTATTTTTTAATGAAACATTTTACAATTTAACATGATGTTCATCATAAATAGAAGTGGATGATCCATGATGTAAGTGTCCTGCTATGGTGTATGTGATTTTGGGGATAAAATATGGTATTTTCATTGAGGTAAGATTATAAAAGATTTTTTTTGAAACATGTGTGGTTAAAATACGTTTTTTGTTAGGAAGGAACATTTGTTACGATTTATTGGTTAATATTGATTATTAGTATAAAAATTATCCCATTAACATATTTTTTAATTGAATTCATTACATATATTGGTATCTCTCAAACCAACACAACTAGGTATCCTCCAATATAGTTTCAAACCATATTGATCTAACCAATATACACCACTAAAATTCCACATCTCGACGCACAAACCCATGCATGAGTATTCCATGTAAATCCGTAATTCACATTATGCTTGGTTGGATACACACTAGAGTTTATATGAACTTTTCCATGGTTAATGGATGAATTGTTTTGTCTTTAATTTTACCTATTTCTTTCCAAACAGTAGAATTTTTTTGGTTTTCTATATTATTACATAATACTTATAGAACTATTTCTTTTAACCTAAAAATAATCAAAACACCAAAAATTTATATTAATATAGTTTTTCCTATAAGGAAATAAAATAACAAATATAATGTTATAATTGAATTTTAAATATATTTAATTAATAAGGAATATATATATTTTTATATTAGTCTCATCCAATAACACCACACAAGATTCTTAAATCATTCCCATGTTAAACCTCAACCAAAAATCACAGTTTTTCCAAACTATATCTTAATTAATTTTTGAAAATTATAATGCTCATAAAATATTTATATTACAGATTTTTCTGAAATTACAAAAATCCCCAAAATTGAAGTGAATTGAATAATTTTCTTAAAATACAAAATTCAATACTCTATTCATCTTCCCCAGACATTATTCTAATACTTTACTATAGTAATTCTATAATAATTTACATCATATTAATTGTATTTCAATAATAACTCAAGGTGTCAATTAATATAATTAATAGACAACCATTATGACAGAATATTTTCTATGGGAATTCCATAAGTCTCAAATATCCATCCCACAATAAAATTGACCATATGAATTAATTAGGGATTCACAATTATAACCACATAATACATTTTCTTATGGTTTGGTCGGAGAGGTATTATAAAAAATATTTTTTTCTAAAAAGGTGGTTATCTCCTTATAAAAATATAATATATTTGAATATAATGTAAAATAAAAATCATCACATTATTGTGAAATTATCACATTCCATAAAAAACGATAATATCATGATATTTAGGAATAAAAAATAAATGAATAAATAGAGATTGATATTTAATCGTTTTCAACATTTCAAAATTTATTTTTTGGGAGAGCCTCACATCTATCCCCAAAACCCATGTGATCTCATGTACGAAATTCAGGTAATGTTTATTTTTTACCCACCCAATACACAATAACATTTCTTAATAAATTTTTTATTTTATTCATTTTAATCATAGATAATTCATTAAATTTGAGGAGTTATAAAAAATGTATCATAATTATTTACAATGATGAAACATTCCCTAATAACCATTAAATTAACCATCATATATCTTAAATTAAGAACATAATTTTCTACCCATGAACAACCTCTCCACCATGATTATTCTTTTAAATATCCTGATTAAAACAAGGATAAATTTATATCAAGGATTTGAATAAGAATATAATGTGGTTCTTTCTTATCAAATTCATTCATATCACTTACGAGCTAAAAGATATCGAAATGAAAATTCAATTCTGACAGATAATAATATAAAAAATAAAATTACTCAATAATAATAATAATGAATTTTTAAAAATTATCGTTTGATAATATTTTGAGAAAATGATTATAATCTCTATATGTAACACATTTATATAAAGAAATTGCTATTACAATCAATATATAAATTATAGTGTTGAAAAATATTTTATATGCGATTTGAAACATGTAACACAATAATGTTTTATAATTTAATGTAATATTTGGTCTAAAAGAATAAAATAAACAATAATCAATGTCAATAATTAATATCATATCAGTGATAAAATTTTAATAAACAAAATTATTGAATTATAATTTTACTATTATAAATGTAAACGTATATATATTTCATTTATGATCATCAAAATTATTAATAGTTTATCATAAAAAAAATATATTTCAAATCAGAATTTATCACCTGCGATAAATGAAAAACTGAAAATCTGATTTCAAGATATCGATGGATTCCCCCATTATAATTGAATTTTACATTATTCACAAGGTAATGGTTGTAATTTTTTATTATAAAAATATATTTGGTTCAAGAATAGTTCCTGAAGAAATATGTAAAATAGATTTCCTCCCTTATTATCGTATCTTAATACTAATGATCCCTATAATGATCTAAATGAAATTTATATTCTTTATATGTTTTCGTTAAATGTTTATTTCCATTTAATTTAATAACTCATTCTATATAAATTTTTATGGAATGGTTCGTTATGATAATAACTATAAAAATAAAATTGATTTTAATTGTTAACAATTATATTAAATAATAATATATTCAACATCAACCACAATGAAAAATTAAATATAAAATTCAATAAAATTATAAAAAAATTAGGGTTACATCAAAGAATCACATTTATAATGTACTTATTGTGTACCTTTACATTGGTTCTCATGTAATTGGGTATTCAAATAATTACAACTTTTCTAGATTATAAAAACTTTTAAAATATTTTTTTTCAAATTGAATATGTTATTATACTATATTTTATCATTGGTATAACTTATTGTGATGGGTTATATATTTTTGATATATATATATATATTTGACTCCTTATAATAATTCAATCCATACATTCTATATTTTTACATCCTCCGATTGTTTCATTTATTTAATAGTAATATTTGAGATGACTCCATGAATTTTGTCACTCTATTCATCCTCTCTTAGTTTTAGCATCTTGAAACCCTCTTGGGAGATATAATGGTACTTGAAATATCAAAACACATTAATAAATATCGTATGGTCTTAATACACCTTATAGTACTCATATAAAAACTCTTTTAATTGGTATTTACTTTTTGTTTCCACAACATATCAATGAAATTAATATGTTTCCCCTTCTCATATTATGTACCTAAGTTCAATATTTAGAAATTATATCAATTCCAATAAAATCCTACTCATACACATCTTAAAACATTGTTTATTTAATTTCTAAACTGATCTTATAATTTTTTGTAGATTCCATTATTTCTATTTTAAAATTTGGAGGGTCATCATCCAAGAATGTTTTAGAAAAAAACAAAATAAATATTAAACTGCTACCTTAACATCTATTTCCTCATCATTAAAATCTAAGATCAAATAAGGAATTCTGTAATCTAAATCATTAATTTCCTTGTGTTAATGTATCTTCCACATTGAAAATTATATCCATTTCTATGAACAATTCCAACAATATCTTTCTTTTATTCTTTATTTTATTAATAATGTAATGAATCATTTAATTTCATATATTACTTCTCAATATACATGTAATCAATCGACATCTTCATAAATCCATTATCCTAGTTCATTGATGTTAATATCCTCATACATTAATTATCTTAAAACTAATTAATAGTTGGTTCCCCTTTTGGGTCTATAATTAATCATCACATCCTCTATATTTTTAATGATGAGATCAATCCTAGAATTCTCATCATCATTAATGGTTATGAGGAACTTCCATTCTGTTTAAATTTCCAAAATATTAGTGGGTTATATGAAAAATGGCTCATTTCACTCCTCATATCCTTCCCCACTATGTAACACGTCTTCTTTCACCAATCCATATTCATTGTGGAATTTTTCAATATTATGGTTTTTTCTTTCTCATCGTTTATTATTTCAACATGTCCTAAGAATTATTCCTCTTTAATTCTATAGATTCCCACCGACAAAGATTAATTCATTCTCTCTACAATAATTTTTACAGTATTTTCCATTAATATATTTTTATTATTCTTAAATAACCCTGATTAGATAATAGTTCTCTTTATCTTATTCTATTATACATTATTCTGTACCATACTCTTCAACCATCTTCAATTTTACTTTAGAGATATTATTTTAAAACATTAATAAATAAAAAATTCATTCAAAAAATAATTTAATACTAATAAATAATTTTATACTTATTTTAATGATAAATCATGGACATTTATTTTTTAATTCTCTTTGATTTTGAAAAAAAAATTTATCATATATTTTATTATTAATTATATAATCTCATTAAATAAAATCTAATCCTATAGTCCATGAAAGCAACAACTCCTCTTGATACATTTTCATATATTGATGTTTTAAAGGTAAGGAGTTTCCCTAAATTTTATGTTGTAGGTGTGAGTCTGTGTCTATTTTTTTAATACAAAAAACATATATATGTTATAATTATTCAACCACACATGTTTACATAACAAAAAATAAGATTATTATGTTATCTATATAACATAATTCTATTTTGATTTAGGGAACTCATATGATTATGATGAAATAAATTCTATTATCCTAAATTTCATTATAAAAATCTCAAGCTAAATAAAATTACATGTAAAATGAAAAAAATACAAAATTAAAAAATAAAATTTATTTGGGAAAATTATTATACTAAGAAAATAGTTCATTGAGTTAAAATATATAATTCAATACACTATAAATTAACCCAAAAATTTACTTTTCTTCCTGAACAATTCAAACAATATGGTGTCTAGAGCTTTTCAATTATTGTTTTCATTCATTCACAAACAAAAAATTGTAGTAATGTGTATGTGTAAGGTTGAAACCCTGAAAACATGAAATCAAAGTTAATATAATCAATAATTATAATGTATTTTTATTTACATTTCTAATTATGAATATAAATTAAATTAACTAGATGAAAAAATAGTAAATTAAAATAAATTAATCAAATACCATGTCAGGATGGTTTATGAGATTGGTATTGATTACTCTGGATGGATTTCTATAATAAAAATAATTCAAATATACTAGTCAATATGATTTAATTATTTGTTTTGATACTTCTTAAATAATGTTGTTTTACCTATCTATATTTTAATATACTACATGATCCCATAAATTCATATCTCATGGTAATATATGACAAATTGAGGGGAATTAAAATTAATAATTAAATATAAATGTGTATTTTTTTGAATCATTCTCCCCCGCCCCACTATATTGTAATTGGTTTAATCCAATAATATTAATCACTCTCCCTAGTCTATTATAGGATCATATGTATGTTAATATAAATTAAATATAATTTATAATAATAATTCATATGAAATAAAGAAGGGAAATATTTATATATGCATCCACTTTATCCAAAACCAATAGATATGATGCATTCAAAAATTCATGGTTGATAGTTCATTAACCCTAGACATACTATGGATAAATAGAGTTTTAAAAAACAATCTACTAAATGAATTATTTTGAATTAAAATTATGAAATAATTTAATTTTATTTACAATCTATATAAGTGTCCAATGATATACAATATTTTTTTAAAAATGTAGACTCTCTAATGTATGTATTGATATCACTTTCCAAGACATAAATAAAATGATGTTCATTATTTTTTTTATATTTAGTCTTTTTATTCTTCTATATTTTTGGGTAAATTTATCTTTTCATTTACTCAAAAACATATTTGTACTACCAATATAAGATATACATTGAAGGTTCCTAAATAATATGAGCATATAGTTTTAATATAACTCATTATATTATTTTGAGTCATGAGAAAAGGAAGAAATATGTTACCCTATAAAAATTAAACTATTAAATACCAATTTATAGGATATGTATGTTCAGGAGAATTATACATCAATGATTAAAGTTAGTCAAAATTTATGTGGATATCCTTATTTATAAATGACATGAATTCACATAGAATTTCACATATTCTTCAAATTGATATTAGAATGCTTAAAATCATATCAATTAATCAAACCAAGCTATTATACTGAAGTATCATTATTGAATGGGATTCAGCATCCATCAATCACAATCCACTGACTAATCTTACTCCTCCATGATGTTGGATAATAGTCATTCTCTACCATACATAATTAAAATAATTATCCATTTCATGTCCATCGTACTATGGCGCATGTAACCCCTCCATTCCACATTCTTATCCATGAGATTTCTATGTATGGGGTAGTAACACAGCCATGATTCACTCAGGACACATCCATAATTATAACATCAATTTCATTACAAAATACTTCGGCCAAATAATTTTTTTGTATGCCCCGAGAATCATCTTATAAACACAAGAAAATATATAGAATTTTTATGGACACATATATCTCTTCTATTGGTCAGAGTAGGATAGTCAAGAGGGGGGTAATTAAGTTACTATCAATATTTATATTAATATTAATTATTTGATGGTCCCCCGATTTTAAAATTAAGCAGTCTAATTAATCAATGTAGATGATTTATAAAAGCTTTTATTGTATGAATGATTAATCAAATATTCATTAATTCTTAATTACTTTAATGTCAAACATTACATCAACTTTTAAAATCAGTCTACTAAACAAATTCTAGAACAAAAACTATCTAAGATTAACTATTAAAGTAGAGTAATGTTTTCATGTATGAATAAAAACAAATAGATAGGAATATAGAATTAGAACATAGTTGAAAAAATAATATGTAAGTCTAAAGAAGAAACTTCGTCCTCTCCACCTAGTGATTACCCACCACAACCTGACCCATGCCCTAGATCTGAGATTACAACTACATATAATCTATGAAAGTCAACTAGACCTCTACCATAGTTTAATGTGGTCAACAAATATAACCAGGTCACAAGGGGACCACATCCACAATTATATGCTTGAGTAAAATGGTATAAGCGAGTATTTGAGAGAAGATATCTTCTATCATCCAGTTTAACATAGGAGACAATATGTGTTTTTTATACATATAAAAACAATACTCAAAGGAATAATAAAATAGTACACAACAAAGAATAATATAACATTAATTGCTTATAAATTCACTGATTGTTGTTCAATGTAGTTCTCGACTATTTTCATGTAGCTGATTTGAATCTTGGTTCCAATTCTATTAATAGACTATGAAATAGTTTGTCGTCAGTTTTTTGTTCAACATTCTAAATCAATGAGATGTTCTTAGTTGTTCTATATCTTCATTGTGTTTATGCTACTACAAGGATGTCTTTAAGATAAATCAATGTGAATTATTCTTTAGATCTTATAAATCAAGATAGGTTTTCATTGTTTTACATCTTGGTTTGATGTGTGTTTTACTCTTATCTTCTTCATCTCATGTACCATAATATATTAATCAAATGGGTTTTGTGTTTTTGCCGATAGATATCCTGATATCCACCCCTATTACCTTGTACAATATATTAACTTGTCTAAAAATATCATTAATAATATTAGTGTCATTAAATAACTCAAAAACATCCATTATAATAATTTATTAATTTAATTGAAATAATGTAGAAATTGATCAGTATGGAATGGGGTCACAGTCAGTGGTGAAATAGGAACAATGTCCTAGGAACGGTGAGTTAGTAGTGGTGACATAGTCATCAGTGAATCATCCATTTCATCTAAGCAGTTCCTCCAAACATTTGTCTCCAACATTTTGAAAACATTGAATTGGTTAGGCTAATCCATGATGTAGCAGTAATGGAGTAAAATCATTTGTGAAAAATGGTTTCATTGTATTAGTTTCTGATTCCTTGTAAAAAATGGTGTCACTTGAAACAATGTAACATAAATTGTTTTCTAGTTTTTTTTTTCAAGTCCTTTGAACCAGTTACTTGATACAATAGTGTTACTATTACCGTGTCTCATAATTTTTTGATTTTCATATAATCATTAAGACTATTTTGTCACAATAATGGTGACTGTGCATTCATCATAATCGTGACTCATAGATTACCAAATATCTATAATATTTCTTATGAAATAATACTCACATAATAGATTATGATTAATCACTATAATAATTAAACATTATAGAATTAGATTATAAATTATTTATAAGAGTAAAATTTGATTTCTGAGCATGAAAACAATAAGATTCCATCAATATCCTTATTTTTTATAATAAAAAATCCTGGAATTTACAGTTCATTCACATCAAAATGAAATAAACAGTTTTCTTAATATATAAAACTGTTTATATGTGATCAAAACATAGAATCAATGTAGTCCATTATAGAATTATAACATAAATGTAAAAATAGAATAAATTCAAGATCATCTCACCCTTTTGGGATTATAAAAACAGTGAGTATGAAACTGAAAAACTAACACAAAATGAAATCAATAGGTGAATAAAATAGAGAAAATTTATTTAAATAAAATGGAGATCAAAAATAATTTAATACATCACTATAGTGAAATCACAAAAAGAAAATACATCGTAGTCTTATGAAAAAATCATGCTTCAATTCTATTCAAATTATATGTTCTTACATTTTATCGTTATTAGAGACAGTAAGAGGAGGATAATTAGCTTAAGATGTAGTCGAGGTGGTAGAGACTGAGAAAAGAGAGAGTTAAGGGAGAATAATCCCTTAAAATAGAAGGTTCAAGGATCAGTCTAGATGAAGACCAATTTAAGTGTTTTTCAGTGATGATAAGTTTTATCTAGCACTAATCCTAATCAGGGGTCATGGTTACATTAATAAGGGTCATAGAAGAAGAAGTACTGGTAGAAGAAATTATGAAAGTTGTGAAATGAGAAGTTGTGGGAGTAACTATTGTTATTCATTGAACATGAAAAAAAGGATTAAATGGGTTTATTAATCCTTGATAATATCACCATCCTACTCTATAGCCTTCTAAATGTAATCATTTTTCATAAACTTATCAAGAGTTGGTGTGATTTCCTTTAAATTCTGAACTTGCTCCTTGAATTATTGAGTCATTATATGTAGCATTAAATTATATACTAAATATTTGAAATTACATGTTCAATATGGATTCGAGTAGATACTCTTAATGTAATAATCCTCCTTCTTTGAGATTTATTATTGATTCGTTGATCCTTATGTGAAATAACTCATTTCGATCTCATGAAGATGATATCTAATATTTACATCTTTTTAGACACACTCCCAATTAGTTACACTCTTCATAGACAAATTATTTTCTAAAATTACTATATTTATCAATTCACTATGCACATTATTAGATTGCTGAGAAGAGGAAGATAGTTCCTGAGAAACTGAGGAATGAGAATTAATCCTTTTAGGATTAATTTCTAATGATCCTTTCTACTCATCTCTAAGTATTTTGATTGAATCCACAAGTCCGCAAATTTAATTTTCTAGTTTTTTTTTGTAATGGAATTTTTCATCATCTACATAAATAAAATTGGAAAGAATCTCATGTATAAAAAATTTAAAAATCATGGTCACATCATATTCACTCATTCTAACAAATTGAGTTGGGGATAGGGAATCATGTACATTATTCACTAGTTCATCAACCAAAGACATTAAATATTTAACATCGAAACATAACTGTTTGATTCAATTTTGGATTCTCAAATCTAATAAAGCATATTTGGTTGAGTATTCAAAATCAACATATTCCAAAGATGTGAGTCATCTATTTCACTATGGTTTGTAATGGGTAATGGTTGTGACTTAATAAAATTTTCATGTTCAGATAGTATATTTTTTCCAAAAACCTTCATATTATTATAGATTACCTAACTGGGGTTACTGGTATTGGTTCAGGGACATATATGGATTCATGATCTTCTACAAATGTCACTTATTTAGCAATGATTTATTTGAGTTGAAACTGATTTAAAATGTAAATTTATTTCACTACGGACATTTAAGTATCATCAAAAAATGAATATCATGGAAAAATATATCATGCTTCCACTAAACATGATTCTACATGATTTTTTAAATCAATATATTCAAAATATGGGTTTTTATCCCCCTCATGTGATGCTTCCCTTCGTAAATTATCTAACTGTATCATGTGAACTCTTTCCAAATCTTTTATTTTCTATTGGAACCTCATAGTATCTGTCACATTTGTTTCTAACTGAAATGAATGTTCCACCCTTACGTCATTATGTAAAATGACATTTTTTTGCTATTTCTTTTGATGTATGTCGTTTATTACAAACATTGGCTTCTTCTATTTATTCCCCTTTATCAACATCTTTATACTTGGATTTATTTACATTATATCCTCTATCATAACCTTTATATATATGATAATATGTTTTTGGGGAAACCTACGATTGTTTAGTATATGCATGAGGAAGATCTTCAATCCATTTGTAAATGTCTAGATTATTGGTTTCAGAAGGATCTTTGGATTCATCTCTTGGAACCTAACCATCCATTAATTTTTCTTAATATTCCACAAACATCTCTAGTTCCAAAATTGGTTAAGTGATTTCCATTTGTCTTAAAGGGTGCTCAACATGGATGAAATCATTATACAGTCCTTCATTGTCATGAACCAACAACTTTTTATATGGATTCTAGAGAATTATGATTATACTGAAAGTATCCATAGATAGTAAAAACTCATTATACTCAATATCTTCGTCATCCTATCCTTCCAAAACCATGGCATGATGAATATAAAAAAATATAGAATACAATAAGGAGGATGACATTGAAATTTTCTTGATCACATCTCACCTATAAAAGATATGATATTTTCATAGATTTATCATGTTACCATTCTTCAAGAGAGGAAACAAGAATATATATTTATTTTTTAGAGTATAAAAGTCACCTTTCAAAGACATATTATATATAAGGAAAACATTTCACAATAATCTAGTATTCCCCTCTCATTCAGCAGCAATATTCCTTCTATTTTTGCCATCTTCATTCAAGTAACCTAAAACCTCTTATAGGATAAATATGGAACATGGATTTTGAGGGATTCATTGAGGATCCTAGAATAAAACTTTATTAGGTAATAATAAACATTATTCCCATAACTATGAATGAAATGATCAATTTGTTTTTGATTTACATAAATTCTAACTATACAGTCATCCTTGAATGTAAACCGGGCATTCTGATATAACTCAAAAACAAATTTAGGATATATGAGATGCTTAAATATTATAAAATAGTCCACCAATCCTAGTTCCTTGTTAACTTTATGTACATGAAGCTTAATCAAAAGAAGCAATTTTTGAGACACATCATTTTCTAGAACAACTATACAATCTTCATGATCAGGGTTCAATAGTTCCTCATGCTTTGTGATTGTAGATTATTTCACATTAGATGTCGAATTTCTCATTCATGGTGTGGAGTAAGATGGACGCTTCGTCATTGGAGTTTCCAAAATGTAAGGATGGTTTGAAGGAGATTAAAAAAAAATTGAGATAAGTTTTTTAGTTTTCATAATATAAAAATTGAGTTGGGAGATAAGTGTAGTGATGGTTTTTTATCATTTAGTGATCTAAAAAGTTGAAAATTAGAAGTAGTAATATAAATTTTATATAACATTATTAAAAAAACTATGCGGGAAAAATTAATAAATATATAATGTTAAGAAATAATGGTGAGAACAAAATGTGAATTAATGGTGGAAAATAATTGGTGTAACTCTGATCGATGAGACAGTAAACTGTGAGATAGTTAACCATTAGGTAGTAAATTTTGAGAGAGAAAACAGTGATATATTAAACACTATGATAGTAAAATGTGAGACAATAAATGGTTACTCAAGGATGATCATTCAAAATTCATGTATGATGTATCTAATTCTTTCATAATTTAAGATATCAGTAGAAATATCATAAACATTTTGGTTTGTGACATTGAATTATTATGTAATATCACATTTGTGATAATGAACTCTCAAATAGTGATGTCATATGTTAATATGTTTTCTCTTGAATAAAAAACTGGATTTTTAGAGATGTCAATATCAATTATGTTCTTATAATATTTATGGAAATGTAAAAATTGATATATATAATCTTGAAAATAGTGTTTCTTCACAAAAATCATTGCACAAAAACTAGGAGAAAAAATTTATTCATCTTTACCCGTAGATAATGCATACAATTTCTTTACTACACCATGATAAAAGATAATTTCCCAAATTGTTACATGATTCAAATGTTCTCTTTCCATCAAACATACCACAACCAAAATATGCTTTAGAATAACTATGTAAAATGTTTTTCTCTACAATAAAACAGTCTTATGTTAGTAGTATATATGACGTGTTTGAATATTCTATTAACAACTAGAAGATGCGGTTCATTAATATTTTCATGAAAAAGAGCACACATATATTCACTAAACATAATATTAGTATAGCTTTCCATCTAGTAAATTAGACTTCCAATCATTCCTCAAAAATTACATTGATCAACAGATATCCCATTTTCATCAAGGTCCAGCCTATAAGTGGTACTCATAGGCATATCAGTAATTTTAATGTTATCTAGAAAAAATGATTTATATGATCTTTAGTGTATTTAAATGGAATTAAAATAATACCTTCTTTATATAGATTTATAGTAAATCAAAGAAATAGTTGTAGTTCACCCATTAAACACATTTGAAACGGATTTTTCATCCATTCTGAAAAATAAATACATAAATAATTTTTTGGAGATACAAAAATAGTATCATCCACATATATTTGAAAAAATAAAACATATTAATAAATTTCTTTAATAAAGAAGTTGTGATCAGTTATTCTTATTTTAAAACCTTTGGAAATTACAAAATTTGTACGCCTATCATACCATGCTCTTGGAGCGTGTTTTAAAACATACAAAGATTTGGTTTATTTTAAAAAATATTTGCAAAATTATGGATTTTAAAAATAGTGGTTGTTTATAAAAAACATCCTCAACTATATAAATATTTATTAATTCACTATAGATATCTATTTGATATTGATTGATGTTTTTATTTTTTGAATATGATTTCATAATTCTAATTGATTTATATCTAACAACCAGTGAAAAAGATTCATTCTAGATAATGCCATCTTCATGAATATATCATTGAAAATCTAATCTAGCTTTATTTCATACAATAGTATCGTCTTCATGTTACTTATTTATATACAACCACTTATATCTTATATTCATGGTTTCTTTAGTTCTATCCACTAGTATTGCAACATGTTTCTTGAAAATGGATTTAGTTATTCTTGTATATCAATTACACAAAAATCATCATTTATTGAATTATTGATTTTATTAGGTTCATGATATAAAAAAGGCTTCATATTCAACATGGTTACAATGATAAGATCTAGTTTGAGTTCCATTGTCTATGTCTCTAACTACTGCACCTAAAAAATGGTTCTTAAGAGTTTTCACATGTCTAGAAAAAGAAGGTCTAGTAATATAAGTTCATTATCAAGTTCTAGATCCTCATGACTAGAGACTTGATAATTTTAAAAACTAGATGTTTTGATTGGTTTCTTAATTGCATTATCAGTTTATTTTTTAGTTCTGCATAGATTTGACAGATCATCCTTAATGTTTTCTAAGGATTTCTATCGTTCATATGGATTTGTATCATCAAATTTTATGTTCATAGATTCTTCCACATTCAAAGTTATTTCATTAATGACGTTATATTCTTTTCTAGATGATTAATAACCTATAATTTTATTTCATCACATTTGGATATAAAATTATAATGTTTATCCATAATATTAATAATAATCACTTTTCAACCAAAAACATTAAAAAAATCATCATTAGGATTCCTATTATTTCACGACTCATATCTTGGTTTCTTAAGAATATGTATTATTATGACTTTATTAATTATATACTTATCTATATTGACAACATCAACCCAAATGTAATTAAGTAAATCAGATTCTTTTATCATCGTCCCAACTATTTCTTGTATGGGTCTATTTCTTCTTTCTATATCATTATTCTGTTGGGGTTTCATAAGACAATATAGGTTTTTACTATATCCATTTTTATGAGAAAAAATATAAAAAAATTTGATTTTTATACTCACATCAATGGTCACTCCTTATTTATTTATTACTAAGACCACTTATGATTTCTTCTTTTCAAGTATAATTCAATAAATGATATAAAGATTCACTTTTGTGAGTAATAAATAATAACATGTATATCTAGAGTAGTCATATAATATAACATAAAAATATTTCATCCCATTAATACATGAATGTATAGATATTCCAAACAAATACATGTAAACAAACTCAAGAGTTTGAGAAGATGAAACGTTATTATATGGATTTAAAGGTATTTTTTGTTCCTCACCATATTAACAAAGATTAGAAATTTTTTCATTTAGAAATTCTAGTTTGTTTTGATCCTTGAATAACCATTTCTTTTTAAGATTCATAAGTGAGTGAATATTAAAATGTCATGATATATTTTCCTAGAGCCAAGTCTCTTTTTTAAAGTCATTTAAGAAAGAAACATTTTGAAAATCTAAGGAATCCAAATTAACATCATAAATATATTCATTTTTAATATTATTAAATAATAAATAATTTTTAAAATAAAAAATTACATAATAATTTTATAATTTAACCTTGAATATGTCATAACATAACTTAGAGATGATAATAATATTTTACATTAATCCATCAACAAAAAGTAATTTTACAATTAATACTCAATTAGAGTTACCAATCTGGCCAAGGCCATTTATTTTTTCATTTTGTAATTTTATAAAAATTGATATGCCCGCCATCAATATTTATTAGATTCTTGATGCATGAATAATCTAATGTCATGTGTCTTGAATATCCACTACCAATGTATGATATATTTTTATATGATCTCTTCAAGAAGCTTACATACAAGGGTAATTTAACAAAGAAATGAATTTGGAACTAATTCATTCTTGAGTCTAGTACTATTAGTAATTGGCTTCAAGAACACAAATTTGTTTTATTTATTTCCTATAAATAGATTCTAAATTTTTGGAAAAACAATATCTATTTAGTCCAGAAAAACTGAAGGTAGTTGGTGATTGTATGGATTTATAACTAGTAGACATAATAAAAAATTATCTAGATTTGGTTACAAAATGTTTTTTTAACTATGTTCATATTTCCTAGTTGGTATCTTATACCAATCGTATACCTAAAATCTACATGATTACAAATAATTTCTCAAACTATATTCTCTATATTGGAAGAATTTAATATTTTCTTTTCCAATTCCTCATTATCTTGTTTAAGATAATTTATTTCTTTAAGAAATTGATCATTTATTTATTTTTTTTGTAGTACGTTCAGGTTTAAAATTATAGGTAAGAGAATGTTTTTTCATTACAATATTATATATATCTTTTAACTCGTTAGTTTTATCATCATGAAATTGGTAGTATTCAAACATTTATTCATCATAAATACTCTAATAATTAAATTAATCTCCAAAATAGTGATAATAAGGTGCATGATATTAATATTTTACCACATATGTGTTTGTTATAAAACACGTGTTTCTCTTGTAACCATTATCCTCTTCTGATAATTCAGACTCACTAATTTTACCCTCAGAATCACTCTAAGTGGCCTTAGTATTCTTCTTGTATCTTGTATCTTGTATCATTATCCTCATATTTCTTCTAATACATTAACATAGAAAAATCATAATTTAAATCTCCCCTTAACTTAAAATCATACCATACTATCTCATTTGTATTTTCATTTTTCAACCAATACTTTTTCCAATTACCCATGTTATACAATTTTTAATTGTAGTTGTACTTACCGAAAAACTACTTCATTCTATAAATATTTCTAATCCTTATGGATAATTGGTCCATTTAAAAATCAATTTCATATAATGTACTATAATTACATTTACTATCTGAATGATTATATATTCATTCTTTTTCATTATTCTTTGAATATTTGTTTTTGAAAACCATTGAATATATCTTTTGTTCTTCTATTTTATTCATTATTGACTATGAATTCATCCTAATACATCATTATCTATCATAAAATATCCTATATTATTCTCATACTGATATCACAAAATTTCTTAATAAATACTTAAAGTCCCCTCTATCTTTTTGATAGACATCTTAGAACTCGCATGATTATTTCCTTAGTTGTTTCTTCCATCCCCAGAGAGATAATAGTGCTCAAAATCTCATTAATCTTGAGATAAATCTCATAAATCGGTTCATTGGTATTTATCATAATGTTATCATACTTAATAATATATGTGTTAAGTCTCAATATCTTTAGCATCAGTGGTACTTTCATGTGAAAAAACTTGAGTATCACAAATTTAATGGGATGTTTTACATGAAGAAATACTATTGAATTATAAATCTCTTAATGAATAATTAACGAAATTCATAAATTTTTATTTATTATTATACTAAATCATTCTTGGTTTATAAAATGTATATATAGAAGAAGATGGAATCTTATATTCATCTATTATTGGAGAGAAAAATTAAAAACCCAAACCTTCTAAATGAATTTTCATCATCATTTTTCACTTAGCATAATTAGTTCCATTAATAATTTGAATTATATTGGCAGAAGAATATTATTATATATAATCTATATTAATGAATAAATAATATATTTTTAATGAGATACAAATTTAAAACTAATAGAAATGTAGATATTTTTAATACCGAACTAAAGTCGCAGTTGAATATTTTGGAAAATAGATGTTTAAAAACACCCTCTAATATCAAATGATGGTTAGAGTATGACACTCAAGATAGGGGGGGTTAATTGAGTTCCTATAATTTTTTGTTGTTAAAATGGATGATTTGAAAGTCTCACAATTTGAAAAATAAACAGAACCATTAATCAAAGTAACAAAATTTTAAAAGATTTTAAATTATGAATGATTTCTCATAAATAGATTAATTCCTTATTAAATAGATATTCAATGATAAAACATATTTTGAAACCAGTAAAATAAAATAAATTATAGAAAATCAATATCTTGTATTATACTACAAATGTAAGGTAATGTTTTCTAGATTGAATAAAAAACAATATATTGGAAAACAGAGCTTGAACACAGTTGATAAATCAAGATGTTTGGTATTAATGAGAGACATAGTCCTCTCCACATTTTGATCAGATACCCCCATGAAATTTATATTAATAAAAATTATCCACACCTGAGATTAGTGTTTGCAATAACATATAAGCGGTAAAAGTCAACTAGACATCTACAACAAATTTCTGTTGGGGAAAACATTACCAAGTCACACAACGACCACTTCTACTATTATATGTGGGGGTAAAATGTGGAATGAGAGTAGTAGTGAGAGGATATCAGGTATACTCATATACATTATAGGTTAAAAAGAAATTTTTTAATATAGACACACACACTTCTCAAAATAATAATTAAAGATTACGTACTTGAGTAGAATATAATACGATAGAATTATAGATTCTCTATGTGTTGTTATATGTAGTTATGGACTCATGGAATGTAGCATTTTTTAATCATGGGTCTTATTCTAGAAATAGTCTCAGAAACCGAGTTTCTGGAGTTCCAGGATCTAGTTTCTAGTATAATGAGATGTTCTTCAACGATATTATTCTTCTATTATTAGTTGTTGCTGCTACAAGGATGTTCGCTGAATGGTTCACATTGATTTATTCATTACCTCATAGAAAAAATGATTATCATGGATATACTTCCTAGTCTATTTTGTGTCTCTTTTATATCTTCTACACCTCATGTGAAATAATATTTTAATCCTTATGTGCTTGTGTTTTTGACGATAAGAATAATGACCTCCGCAACTCATACAATCTGTTGACCTGTCTTCAAAGGACTATTAATAATATTTGTGTCATTATGTAGCTCAAATATGAACTTTATAAATAATTTTTAATTTATTTTAAATAAGTCATAAATGGATAAGTATAGAATAGTGTCATATTTAGCAGTGATATAGGAACGTTGTCATAGGAACATTAAGTCGGGAGTGGTGCCACAGTCTGTGGTGACACATCCATGGCTTCTATGTAGTGCCTCCAGACTGATGTCATATAAATTTCAAAAATATTTAATCATTTATAAAATGAAAAGGTGTTGTGGTAATGGATTCAAGTCTTTTTGAGAAATGGTATTACTGGAAATAGTGGAATTCATATGGTGTCTGATCCTTTGTGAGAAATAATTTCACCTAAAACCGTATCATATAAATGGTGTCTTTTCCATTGTGATAATGCAGAAGAAATGACTTGATATAATGGTTTCACTATAACAGTGTCTCATACATTTCAGATTTTTATAATAAATGTTGATGTCATTAGGTCACAACAACTGTAAAGGTGAGTTTATCATAACATTCACTCATTCTTTACAATATATCTACAATCATTCATAAGAATTAATACTCATAGAATGGATTAAGATTTAACATGATAATAATGAATTACTATAGAAAATGATTAAAAATGATTTCCATGAGTTGAACATGAATTTTGAGAATTAATACAAGAAAAGTCCAACATCTCCCTATTCAAATTTGTAATGATAATGATTTGTGAAACATTAAATATCTACAAAAAATGGATGAATCAATTATATTTTTATTTTGGAAACTATATATATGAATACCATTATTGTGTAGTTTGACAGGAAATGAGAGAGTTGTGATCATCATATCATCTTCAATGATATGATTTGATGTAAAAAAATTTACATTGAAACTCAAAATACCTCCATAATGTAAATGGTAGATCCTTGGTGTGGACAGATCGATATCGTGCATGAAATGATGGTGGTGAATGTGGTAGATGCTCAAATGGAATCTCTGTTGCAATAATTGGTGATTCAATCATGTGATAGATCTTTCATTGTTGTTGTTTATAATGAAAATAAACTTGGATGTGATTTTATATTTTATACTTTTATTTCATGGTTCATCATAAAATATATTATAGAAACATTAAATTTATAAATGATAAAATTTTGAGTTTACACACTAAGGAATCCTACTACCTTATAGATAACCACATTAAGCAATCATATGTACAAGACAACACACACACTCACACACATATAATAATATTTTTAGGTGTCTACAATTCAAAACCATCCATCCAATTGGCTTTGTCTAACTCCCATCTCAAATCTATCTTCATTTCCCTATAGTGGTGGGAGATCTAGGTGTGGGATAATTTCTTTTATCCTTAATTATTTTAATAGTTTTAGAACATCATTTTTTCCCATATTAATGTAAAATTCATGTCGACTTACTAAATTTTACCTAAAAATTATTAAAACATCACAAAAAAAATAGTTAAATATATTATTTTACAAAATTAATGTTAACATAGTATATTTATGAAATAATGGAGTTTATATTAATATAATTGATGCAGAAGATAAAACCTAAATTTAAATCATTAACATTAAAATAGAAAACTCATAAATATCATGTTCCCTATAGCATAAATTAAGAGTGTATCTATATTTAGGTAAAGAAATTTACATATGATGCCATCTAAGAAATGTGTTCAAAATTAATAATGAAATTTTTAAAAAATATATAAAATCCATTTAAATATAGACACTATTTATAATCATAATTTCAAGGTACCAATTTATCCATTAGAGTAGAACATGAAAATTAGACATTAAAATAACTTAGAAATGCATTTTGAAATAATTTTTGAAACAAAATTTTTATCATAATTTATTTCTTATGATCAATAAAAGAAATAACAAGAAAAAATAATTCATTAAAAATTTATGAACAACACAAAAATCCACTATAATCAAATATTTTAAAAAGTATTTCATGTAACACATTTCATTATAATTAATTTTTAATCACAAAAAATGTAAATCCTAATCTATGATCATCCCATGTAAAATCGATTAAATGTTGATAAAAACATGTTTAATATGAATCGCATTAAGAAAACCACATTGGAAAAATGATAAATCCTATCATAAATTTTTTTAAAAATGATTTCTTTGAAAATAATTGTATAACATTAATTTTATAATAAAATCGAAGGCATGTAAAATACTATTCATGAAATGAACATATTAAACAAAAAATAGAAATCAAATGATAGAAAGGCCTAGGGGTGAATATTTACAATATAGAAATAAATAAAATATTTATTTAGAACCTAACCCCACCTAGTGTTTCACCAAAACCACTACCATATAAGATAAAATAATAAAAATATTTATTAAATGAAATGACTAGTGGAAAATAAGTCCAAACATGAAATAATTTATAATGATAATAATTTGTGACACAAAAAAAACCCAAAGGTATGCCAATGGTGAATGTTATTCAGGATACCTTGATCTTCCCCATCCAAATATGATGAAGGAGGTGAATACCTATGCTTAAAATCGATAATGAAAATAATTTTAAATTCCAATTTTTTATTATTCATTGTATGTTTCATTGACATAGTTTTTAACAACCTATGTTCCCCACATTAGACAATCGTATGAGATCATTATGTTTTTCTTGAATGGATTTTTAAACCCTCCACTAACCATGTGGATCACCTATATAACATGTTGTGGGTTATACTTGGTAAATACATATAGTCAAAAAATATGCATTTTATAACTGTTCTACTAGAAACTAATACAAAAAATTAATAATATTTAATTAAGACCATTATGATAATCATTGGAAAATTTATAAATTTATGAATATATAAAATAATAATGGAAATAAAGGATGCAATGTAAAAATTTACCCCATTATAGGATATTATAATCCTAGAAAATCAATAGATTCCCAAATACATAGAGAATTTTTAGACCATATAAAAATGAATGAATGTTGATGGATTTCAATACAATAAAATATAACATAAAAACTACCATAGGGACATGAAAAATTTAATACATCATGACTGCCCTATAGATAAAAAATAATACGAAAAATAATGAAATAATTTCAATATTGACGGCTTGATCACAAAACGTTAAAATTTCACTAATAGATTTGTTTCAAAATTAAGGATTCAAAATCCAAGGCATTTAAAAAGTCAATCATTCATATTTGGATTCTAAATATTATGGTGTATGAAATGAAAATTATAAACCTAGATAATGAATTACCACGGTACAGTAATTAATTTTCACAAAAAACAAAAAACGAACAAATAAACCTAGGAACCTATCAGAAATATAAACACATGAGTATATTTATATATAAAACACTAGTTGATGTTAGATAATTTAATGATATAAAAACAAATCAAATAAACGTAGAGATATCAGAGGAACACAATTAAAAAATTTTGTAACATAAAAAAGAATATAGAAAACTACTATCGAAACCAATGTAATGATAAGTATTTCATAATATTTTTTGATGCATAAACATAAAAACATCTAATGACGACCAAACAATCCATAAAATTGGTAATTATTCTAATCTCTTGATGTAGAGTGCTTCAAGTAAAAGAAACTTCTACACTGATGAAATATTAAGAACCAATTCTTCCCTAGATATATTTAACAATAATAATATCATCCAAATATGTAATTTTAATATACCTAATTTAGTCAACAAGGATTAAAATTATTATTTTATTTAAAATGATCAATAACTCAAAGGGAACTAGGTCACTTACCCAATAGAGATGGCCATTGGAGATTTGTTGTACCGTTATTTATATAAAGACCATATACTCAAATAAATCTAGATTAAACAATGCCATCTAGGAATTGAGGATTGGGAAATTACCCCCCCCCCAATGAATAACCATCATTGAGTAATCATACAAAAATTTAATAGGTAAAAGATATTACTAATTAAACTCAAGGTCATACATCATCACCATCTTATATATTTCTATCGGATCACAGGCATAATCTCTCTCTTCACTTTTAACATCTCATAAAACATCCACTTTATAAATTATGACTCAAATAATTTGTAAATAATACCACTTAATTAAAAAAATAAAATGATTTTCCTCCCCTAGACTCAACTACTCACTTTAAAAATATATGAAATTGGTTCCACTCAAGTAACTTATAATATTTATACTTATTTAATGACTCATAAATGTCTTCATATCCACTCCATGACAACTTGAGGTCATTGTTTTCCAGAAAATATAAGAGATAACTAATAATATTTTCTCTATTACACTTTACCTATATTATATATATTTTTTATAGTCATAAATAATTTATAACCATTGAAAGGAGCTATGTTGAGAAACATTCCATTATACAAGGTCTCGTTGATTATTTTATAATTATCAATAATTAATGATTAATGAAATAAATTAATGATAATCCTTAAGCGATACATTTAAATAAAAATTCAATAAATTAAAGGATAAAACTAACAATCAATTTAAAAAAAACCAATTTTGAATATGTTATAGCCTATCATATAATTATAAGGTATACCTTTTAAAACATTTCAATATTATTTCATTTTAGTTATATAGGTTTTAATTCACATATTTAGTTTTTAATATATATAAAAAATTCAAAACATCCATTTTTTCAATTATCATAGAAAAAATATTCATTCATTTTCAAAACCATGCATCTATAATTATAAATAAAATAACCCACAAAAATTTGAAAACAAAATAAAACCAAGAAACATCAGATCTCATAAATATTCTTATGTAATTAATCCAAAATAAAAATAATACATGACAAAAGTGAAATCAAATACAGATAGTGAACAAAAAAACCTATATTAAGGGAGTTAGTGGATGTTTATAGTTTGTCCACGTGGTTTTAAAGTCCATGTTCCAAACATGAGACTACCACGTCAAAATTCCTAGAATTATGTGCATAGAAGTCACATGGTTTTCAGGGAACGTAGTTAAACTATTGACCACCATTACGAATTCTATATCACTATTAAATAAAAAAAATTGTCAAGAAATCACCTACCATATATATAAAAAATTAAAACCACTAGTAAAAGTGAAAAAACATCCTAAATAGTTGTTGAAAACTCAAAATTCAAGAAACACAACAAAACAACACAAGATAAATTGGGTTTTTCCATAATAGGTGATGATCCTAACAATACTCTTAATCATCCTATTATACAATGATGATCCTATATCATATATTCATGAATCTGAAAATATAACTTAGGATTTTATAATATAGTGGAACAACTACATTTGTGGTTTGAAATTATATGGATAATTTTAACTGTTTTGTCTGATGTGAATGCTATATTAAATAATAGAGAATTGATAAATTAATAAGGTATGTGGATATTACAAGGAAATATTTTAAACATGTAATGGGGCCTGGATAGTTGAAAATTATCATATGTGATCATTTTAGTGATTTTTGATGGATCATTATACAATTCACTATATGTGAACCATCGTAGAAAAGATCACACTATATTGCACAACATGGGGAGGGATTAAATTCCCTTGAGTAGGGAATAAAACCATTATTTGTGGATGGTGATTTGGAATCCCCCCCCCACACCAAAACACATGAGACTGTGTATTTTTCTGGGTGAACTTCCATGGATCACTAGCATGCTTGAAATTGGAAGATATAAAATAATCAGGCTTCATGTTTCACTTTCCATAGAATATGGGGAATTTAAGGAACATCCCATTTGATATTGAGAGGAAGTTGGAACCCGATCTATGGGGTTGGGTATGTTATAATCCAAATGTACTACTAGGGCTTGCACAATCAGGTTGCACATGTCCTGGTGTACCATTCCTTCTGAAAATTATAAAAACTCAATTTATCCCCATTGAATTTATAACCCTCCCAACATTTCTTCCCCATTACTCATTCATATGGAATCCAAAAACCATCCACACTCCTCTTAAAACCAACTAAATAGAGTATATTCATTGAATTTACATGTGGTATTAATGGTGAGACTCTCATATTTTATTCTCTATTTTTACCTCTCATTTCATCGTCCAATTTTGAGTTATTTTCTGTTGTGTTTTTATGATTCCCACATAGAATTATATGAACACATTCATAGACAGGTTGTTGCAGACTCTTCAAGTTCATCCATGTGACCCAAGATAAAATTATGTGGATGAATATTTCTTGGGATACTATATTAGAACTGTAACATGTATTGTAATATCTGGATCTATTTATCCATTTCAGCCATTGGCTCTCCAGCTTGATCCTTCAGTCCATAAGGCCTTCGGTCCACCAAATTTATTCAGGATAGTAAATATTTTGCACCACCTCATGGGATTTGGGCCACCACAAATAATAGGTTGCAACTAAGCATTCTGTGCACTTTTATTCACCAGAGAAAAGCAAACCAGATTTGGAAGAATAAGAGGTTATGGTATTTTCCATTAGTCCCAGCCCTATGTATTTTGGCAATGTAATGTAGATTAACATCAATGAGAATATGGAGATATGGTATCCATATATAGTATTTGTTGAAGGGTAGCTCCATGTATTTATAGAATTGGATGAATTCCTCTGAGGCGTTCGTGTCATGTAATGTTTCTCTAATCCTAAATGTCATGTAAGAGTTCCCCCTCAACCCCTCAAATCTGTATTATAACAAATTAATAGAAAAATATGGCCTCTGAGACATTAAACCATTGAAAAATATTTAATTGACATGATATTAATAAACATTTTTTATGTTATGGTCAGAATAAATATTGAGAAGAGAATTTCACACCATCTCATTGTATTTCTTAAATGAAACAACACCCTGAGATTTTATTTGATCTAATTTTTCTATGTCTTATGATTTCATATTATCGAATAAATTGCACAAGTTAGGGATGAGGCCTAAGGTGGTAATAGTATTGTGTTGATGAAATTCTAGGATTAGTTATTCATGGTTTTAGCATGATGATGTTGTCTAATGTGTTACTATATTTTAATTCCATTCAAAATTAATTTTTATAAATAATTGAAATGGTTTAACTAATTTTAAATAGATTACAAATAATTCTTTTTTATTATTTAGAATATTTATTTGCCATATGTGGAATAAAATTTTGTATGTGGTCATGGAAAATAATAGGTGATAATTTATAGGCCATGAATAATGCGAATAACATTGTATAGAGGATAGTGGGCCAGTAAAAATTTCTATTTACTAAAATAATATTATTAAATAATATTATTTATCCTCCTGCAATTTTGGTTGTTCAAAAAATTATTTGAGATAATATATTTCATTAAAATATAATGAATATATTAAAAAAATTCAATGAGGCGTGATAGAACATTCCCTGAAGGATTGATTACGTTAGCCAATAATGGCAGAGGCATTGATTAAAAATGAATTATTTGTTGCACTCTAACCCCAAGGTGTATAACTAAAATAAAATAATTTTAATAGAATAAAAGGAAATTATTTGATATCATCGATGAACGGTTCCCTTAGTGACCTACAAGTACAAATTATTTATTAATTCAGATAGATATACTAGGTATTGTAATTGAATGATATACATTATAGCCTTCAATAATTATGGTATTAGTGTGGGGTGAGTGTTACTCTCCCACTATGATGTGATCAGGTGGGTGGGTATTCCCTTAATAGATGTTTAGTGGTTTGGGTGAGGGGATGAACCTAGGATTATATATAAAGTGAGATGATCATTGTTTCATCTAATAATACCAATTCCAAAATCCATTACATTATAATGATAGTTTTTTCATGAAATAATAATGAAACTTCCAAGTAACATCATCCCCTATTAGTGAATAACCAATCCTGAGGCATTGAGATTTAGAACCTGGGGACCTCAATGAGTTCTCTAGTAATATGATGAAACTATAGGAAGTGGGTTCTATAAATGGTAGTGATGGATGAATCTGATGCATTTAAAACACAACAGATTATAGGAGCCTGAAATTTATGGAAGCATTATAGGTCATTAAAATCAGATTCTATCATCAAATTAGTGAGATGTTTTTTTACATAATATTTAACCCAACATGATGAGATATTTTAAAGGAATCATAGGGGGTTACCTACACTCCACGATGTATAATGATATGTGGGATTCCACATATTTTCTCCTAGTGTATCTCCATTATACATTGTACAACTATTATAATCAAGGATAATTTCCATTCCCAGTGATATGAATTAAGATTAATGGGATTGATTAAATTTATTTTCATGGACAAAGAATTTATTATTGTTCAATGATATTATTTTATGTGAATCACTCCCCCACCCCCAAAACTAGTTGTGTACGTAAGATGATTTGAAATGTTCCATTTCTGTCCAACTTACTTACATACAATAGGATTCATATCACATACAAATGGGGTCCATGTATTGGACATGTAACTATAATAATAAATTATAAATGGCCCTTAGAATAAAATAAGTTTAGGATATTTGTTTTCATAAAAATTTGATGTGTTCAGAGACACTATGGAACTCAATGGACAAATTTTATGTTGATCTCATTGGATGCATTAGTACCTATGGATAAATGGTGTTTATATATTTTATACTCATAAAATATATATATTTATTTAGATAAAATTATTACATGATGATACAATGATTTTTTTAAGAGCCCAAATTGGTGTTTCCCAAATGATTCATTGTCACATACTTCTTCTTTATCGATATAACTTTGGTAACAAATAATCATTCACTCATCTGATGTTTAGGATGGGAATATGTCCGGGATCTGTCATTTATCTTGATAGCTTAGATGGATTTTTCAGAGAGATTATATATTTTTCAAGGATATAGTAATTAACCACACACACACAGATATATATATATATATAAATATATATATATATATTATTTTATTTATCTCATTTGTTTGATTATCCTAGAAGGAGAACCATATATTTGTTTCCACAAGAATGTTGTTTTGTATGATTTTATGATTATAATTTACTTATTATTTATTATTATATAATTATTAAAAATAAATTAATTTAATTATTATTGTTTATATAATTATGTTACTCATATTTTATCATCAAAAACATTAATATGGGGGTATAATATTCCCATTGTAATACCCATGACCCCTACTTTTAGTCAGAATCATTTATTCCTAAGGGGATGTGTGCCCAAGGTTTTTTTACAACCAAATTTGTTTATTGTTAAATTTTATGTAGATAAGATTTTTATAGTGTTGAATCATAATAATTAGGTTTTATATATCACATGGTTTATTAGGGTTTTTATTTTCTGTTTATTTCTAGGAAGATGGTATAAATTTTTTATCATCACGTGTCAGAAACTCTGATTGATATCCTACTAGTAAATCACCAAAACCACTTTTTATTGGAAATACAAGTTAATGGGGAACCTGATAACTATTTAGGGAATCTGCCTTCATTATTATCTATTTTCACCAAGTGGAAAATATTATTTTTTTCATGGGATTAATATAATATAATTATTTTGTTCACATATACTATTGGAATGATGATTCTCTTTATAAAACATATTTGATATATAAGATTCACATAATAAAAACATGTATGCATGAGATTTAATTCATTAACTATAAATGTATCACCAATATAAAGATCTAGTAAATACACATATGAATTTTATAATATAAAATAATGGTGGATTTTTAATCCTTTGGACAATAGAAAATTTCCCACTAAAGAAGGTTGTGTGGATCCATTGTTAAATTCTACAAGAGGAGAGATCCTATGAATCCCCTTTGTGTAAGGAATTTCTGATGACTCATAGTTATTTAGAATAGGTATTTCATTAAATAGTTATTTTTTTTATATGAAAATTTTTCCTTTTGTTTAATATTTTTAGAAAACAGTATATAATGGTTTCCAATATAGCTTTGTTCAATGAAAAAAAACATAAACAACATGTATAGTTATTGGTAATCAACATGAATCATCTAGGTTGATATAATTGTGTTTATTTGGGAACTGATAGATGGGAAAATAATACATGAGTTATTGGATCCCATATATAGATTCCTTATGTGGAATATACTGGGATTGAAATTCTCACAGGGTTTTCCTATATGTGGTTTCTTGGTTAGAGTTAGTTTCCATGAGTTGGATAATTAGTTAGAATGTGTTTTCTATAATTTTTGAGACCCTATAGTGTTTCGTTTCAATACAAAACTTCATTATCATGATGATATGGGATCCAAGATATATTTCCCATGATAAATGGTTTATGTGATATGTGACCTATAGACTAGGCAAGAGGTCCTTGTGCGTTGATATTCAGATATGGATATTTGTGAGTCAAGAAGTATAGATGTGTTGAGAAGTGATATATGATAGTATAATATTAGTAAGTGGATAGCCCAATCTTTTGAGCTTAATTGGAGATGAATGAATGGGTATATCAACCTAATTATTTGATCATATAATGATATTTGAAACCGTGTGTATATTATAAGCATGGTGACGCCTTTTTTCCTATGGAAATTAACATGAATGTTAGAGATTTCTAATTTAGGTGGTGTTTAGATGGATGTATTAACTATATTCAAATCCCTGTAATCAACAAGAACATTTCCCAATGAGATAGTAGATCTCTACCAAATATTAATAGATAAACGAAGGATAGGGTAATTTTAGTAAATTGTAGTTTTGATTTTACAGTAGTTAGCAGTGATCATGGGTAGAACAAGTCATATGTATAGTGACCGAAACTTTTCATACATATATATCACATCTTATTTGATAAATATTACTTAAATAACATAAATATTTACACCATAATAATAAAATTATATTTCCATTGGAAATGTAGATACATAAAAAACATAATCATAAGAAATAAATGTTTTAAACACATAGTTCTTCATAAATACGAACCATCTAAGACATCTCATACATATAAAAAGTTTCCTTAAAAATTGACAATAAAAAAATGAATGTGGGAGATCATATTCAAAGAATGTACAATCAAGGTATATATCATTGATCAAATTAATATTTAATGATCATTTCATAATGAGAACATGATATTAAAATTTGAAAACAGTATCAAATATATAAAAAATAATAATCATGAGTTGTGGAATAAATATTTTTCATTCAAATTAAATCAATCATAATGGAATCATATAACATTATCAATTTGAACAAAATAACTAAATAATAAATACATCGGTGTAATAAAAATATGCCTATAAAGTATTTTCCTTAGTAATCAAGGCTCAATTCCAATATTATTATATTCAATTGGATTCATTCCTTATTCTATCATAACATTAAATGAATACTCCCAAGGCTATCATAGCGGCCATAATCTTCTAATGAAATGGTTTCTCTCCTAACTATCAAAATGTATATATCATTATATATCTATATATAACCAATGAAATTTAATCATATAAAATTGCGGAACAACATATTTCATATTAAAAATCCTATAGACGTGTTCCGCAATATCCAAAATAATTCTTCATATAATAGTCTATAAGGAAGAAACATATTTATAAAAATTTAATCAATGAATTATATAGTAAAATAGAATATGTTTGATTAAAATTTCTACATTTTTTCTATAAGGCCCCAGCCTTAAACCTTACTTAAGCTTGTGTGATTACATGATTACACATTGAGGATCATTTCGGGTTTAGAGTTTTAGAGAATTAGATCATAAAACTTGCATTACATTCCATGTAAAAACAAAGTGGTTACATAAAGATAGTATTATTCTATTCCATCAATGGAAACATATTTAAAATAAAACATGGATTCTTTATTGACACTTACTTGACACTATCATCATATCATGTACCTTTCCCTTGACCTATGAAAAACATTTTAATAAAACTTGGAATGAGCATAAAAAGATCAGTAAAAGAGATAAAAAGATGGAAAGGAAACATGGGTACATATAACCATAAGAATGAAATCATACTTTACCCATAAAAAATAAGCACATTAACATACCTCATCAAATCATGAATAAATCATAGAAATCATAAGACATAAAGGTAACCTGAGGCATTCATAACATTCTTACATAGGGAGTAACCATCTTGGTTACGTTTGGAATACCCATCACATTATATTCCCTAAATCTCTTTGGAGAAACCTTAACGTTTCAATCCTTCACGTTACCCAATGCATTGGAGAGCTATATCGGGCTCACCTGCCCTTAGTTTATCACGGAACCACCCGTCTACATAATAATGCCCAAGAACCTCAACATAATCGTATCACATAAAACATGCATAAAGGAAACATAACAATTCCACCTTTATATCACGAGATATCAATAGAACACATTGATATAAAAACATTATGAAAACCGTTTTCAATACCAAAATAAAATAAAATTAAAACATGGTATTTATTTTTCTTTTAAAAACAAGGTATGGCTTGTAGAGGAAGTCGAAACTCAAATAACGGTCACGGCGGCGGAGAAGTCGTTGTCGCCGCATACATACGACAAAAACATTCTATTTTGTTGTTTAGTAAAACGCCTCGTATAAAAAATATTCCTTTTTGATAAATGTAAAAGTCAAAGGGGTTTATTCACTGTATAAAAGTAGGATGTGTATAAAACTAAATATGCCTCAATGAAAGTAGATTGAGACGAAGTCCCATAACTCGGGTCCGACTTGACTCGATCGTTCTTTAATGTCCTGAATAATAAACTTGAGTTAATTTCTACTTTCTTAATTACTTTTTTAAAGTTAATTATTGTTTTTATATCACTTATTACCATGTCATGAACACTATGTAATTATTTATGTTAATGACTGTCATTTTGACGATCATTGGTACATGAGTCAAAAATAACCCATTTATAATTAAAAGTTGTTCAAGTATCCATTATATCCAGAATGGTATTCATTATTTAGATATAATATATGTCATATATATCCAGTACATTCATACATTTATAATATTACATAATCATTTAGAGGTAATAAATGAAATACACCGTTCATGGAGACGGTAAGCCGTACGTACGCATGAACGCTACTTTCATTTCTATTTCGTATTTTTTTATAATGGAATCATAATGATATAAAGGTACATTATAATTCCAGTATAATATCATATATAATATAACAGTTACATCCTTTATACGTCCCACATATGGTATTAAATGAATCAACTCACTTTGAGGGGGCGGTAGTCCGCACTTCCTTAAATTAATATATCGCGTTTACCCATAATGGAAACCATAACGGTATACCCAAAATGAAAAATACAGAAGCTTAAGGAAAACATAAACATATTATATATCATATATAAATATAGTGACATATTAATGGCCACCTTTTAAGGTGTTAAAATAATGTTGAACAATCATCGTTTCGGGAGGCATAAATTCGCCATCCACGGAAACAGTATGTTTGTTAACCATTAGATAAAGTTGTGTGTAAGTGTAGCTCGAATACTTATTATAACAAAAGCCTAGTATATTGAGGATACTGGATTTGTTACAAAATAAAATAATAAAAATATTTTAGGGGGTTGGAGAAGCAAAATAAAAAAAGGACTCAAAAGAAGACATTACCCTAAAATTGGGTAACTCCCTTTTGTTTGAGCTCAAAGGCTTCCTTGGGAAGACATAATCCCAAATTTAGGCTTCAAGGAGTAAGGGAGGGAAGTGGAGAGACAACATTGGCAGGTTTTAGCCGAGCCAAAACTTTGGAAGTGTGGGTAAGGAGGTAGAGGTTGGGGCCTTTTATAAGAGGAGAGGAGAGGAACTCTTGGAAAGTAAAGATATGTTACTTTATTTTAAAATGATTTTCGGATTAAAATGGTCTCAAATTGATATAATTATAGGATAAGGTGATATGGGTTCTAAATAAACTCATCCAATTGGTTTTGGCCATGTTTAGGTCTTATATTATACATTATCTTTCCATTTTATATAAATCGTTAAATAATGAGGTCATCGCTGCATCATCATGATGTCATAAATAATTTAATTTATTTAATGTCTATAAATTATAAAACAAATACTATGATGTAGGTAATCATTTTATCTTTCTAATGAATATTTATAGTAAAAAATATGATTTTTATAACCCCGTGTAAAAATTGTTTTAGTAAAATAACTCATGTTTGTGTCATTTTTACTTTAACATTAAATAAAAAGTTATTTATGTCATTTCCCAACCAAAGTGGATCGATGGGGTCCCCAAGTTGACCCATGAATTTTCTTGGTCGGCCATGACACAACCAATAAGGGTAGGACATGTTTCTAGGTCATTTCATTTTATTAAAACATTATTCTTACCTTAAACTATACTAATTACCTCTAATCGCGATTAAAAACTTAATAAGTTACTATTCACCAAAAAATTATTATAATCTCATTGAACCACATTTTACATCTTAATGAAAACCATTTATGTCAGATTTTTGAAATTAAAAACAAAAAATGGAAACATTTCATTTAAACGAAAAATCATTTTTTATAAGTACCACTTAGTGGTTTCACTATTCATCAAAAATTGATGTTTTTCAGAAAATTACCAAAACTTCACCCAAAGAAATATTGGATATTCTGAATTCAAAAATGATGTCTATTTGACAAAATTCAAATCATATAAGTTACATTAATTAATTTAATAATAAATTCACGCTGTCATGATAAATATCGTGTTTTTATGAAACAATAAGTATCAAAAGATTGACACCAGTTTAAGTCAAATTTCAAAGTGAAATTGATTAAAATGACCACTATTGGATTAAATGGTAAAAATATATTCTCATTTCACTTCAAAAAGAATTCTAAAGATAATCTATTCATATAAATAAATTAGATTAAAAAGCAGTTTTGATGTAAAGTGCAGTATTTTTCACTATTCATTAAAAATGAACATTGTCTGAAAAATATCAATAATTCACACAAAGTAAATTTTTATGTTCCAATCATAAAGAATATGTTTATTTTGACAAACATAGCTTAAAAAATTGTCAAAAGATAGATTTAAAAATGGTTTGCCATCAAAAGGCAGTAAAACAATCTTGTAAAAAATATTCGTGTATTCCATGCTTAAGATTGTATTAATTTTCATTTTAAGCATCTAAAACACTATCTTAATCATTAATAGACGCAGATAAAAATATATATTATTAATTACTTAATAGGGATGTTACATCCTTCCCCCCTTTATAAAATTTCATCCCCGCAATTTATTTACTTATCGAATTAATGGGGGTACTTATCCCTCATTGTGTTTTCAGATTCCCATGTTGCCTCTACAATCATGTGGTTTTTCCACAAAACCTTTACCTGATTAATCACCTTTTTCCGTAACACTTGCTCCTTGTGGTCAAAAATCTGGACCGGTTGTTCCTCATAAGATAGGTTCTCTTCCAGCTGAACTACCCATGGACTCAAAACATGAGATGGATCTGGCATATACATTCTCAACATCGAAACGTGAAAAACATTGTGTACTTGAGATAAACTCGGAGGTAAATCCACTCTGTATGAAACTGATCCAACTCTCTCCAGAATTTCATATGGTCCAATAAACCTTGGACTCAGATTTCCTTTCTTACCAAATCTCATCACACTTTTCCAAGGAGAAACCTTGAGAAAGACATGATCACCTACCTCGAAAGATTGACCCTTCCTCCGGTTATCCGCATAACTCTTCTGCCTGCTCTGAGCTATTCTCATGTGCTCTTGAATTAGCTAAACTTTTTCTACCATATCTTCTACCAATTCTGGTACCATCAACTTCCTTTCACCCACTTCATCCCAGAAAGCTGGAGTTTGACACTGCCTCCAATATAATGCCTGAAATGGTGCCATCTATATACTAGAATGAAAACTGTTATTATATGAAAATTCAACCAAAGAAAGATGTTGGTCCCAAATTCCCTGATAATCCATCGAACAAGCTCATAGCATATCCTACAATGTCTGAATTGTTCATTCTGACTGCCCATCTGATTGAGGATGAAATGCTGTACAAAAATTTAATTCAGTACCCGACGACTTTTGAAGGCCTTTCCAAAAGTTAGAAGTGAACATGGGATCACGATCAGATTCACTGGAGAGAGGAACTCCATGTAACCTGACTATCTCTTTAAGATACAAACGGGAAAGTTGATCTAGGGAAAAAGTATCTCATATAGCAAGGAAATGAGCAGATTTGGTCATGTGATCAACAATAACCCAGATTGCATTATTAACTCGAGATGTCTTTGGTAATCCCACAACAAAGTCCATGGATATATTATCCCATTTCCACTCTGGCACTGGTAAAGGCTTAAGCATCCCTTTTGGTAACTGCCGCTCTATTTTAACATGTTGACATGTCAAATACGTCATAGTAAAATCAGCAATATCTCTTTTCATTCTATCCCACCAGTAATACTCCCGCAGATCTCTGTACATCTTAGTACTACCAGGATGAACTGAAAACGGAGAACTATGAGCTTCACATAACAACTCTCTCTTCATCTGTGAATCACAATGCACACACAATCTCTTCCCAAATCTCAAAACGCAATCATTATCAATGTTGAATTCATGAATCTTAGTTTTCTGAAACAGCTCTACCTTTTTCTACAACTCACTGTCTGGCTTTTGTGCTTGCTTGATTCTATCTGATAGAGATGATCTCACTGATAATTGAAACAAAACAGAAGAACTTCCTGCAACAACAACTTCTATGCCAAAGTTCATCAAATCCTTAACCAAAGGATCACGTTCCAAATGCAACATTGCTAATGAAGCATTAATTTTTCGACTCAAAGCATCAACCACTTTATTTTCTATTCCCAAATGGTAATGAATTGTACAATCATAATCCTTGATTAATTCTAGACATCTCCTATGTATCATGTTTAACTCTTACTGAGTGAATATATACTTTAAACTTTTGTGATCAGTATAT
Organism: Viscum album; assembly: GCA_963277665.1. Taxonomy (NCBI): domain Eukaryota; kingdom Viridiplantae; phylum Streptophyta; class Magnoliopsida; order Santalales; family Viscaceae; genus Viscum; species Viscum album. The sequence goes on from OY728132.1 coordinate 474,766,183, forward strand.
ATTTCACACTTTACTCCATACAAATGATGCCTCCAAATTTTTAAAGCAAAAACAATAGCAGCTAATTCCAAATCATGTGTAGGGTAATTTACCTCATAAGTTTTCAATTGTCGTGAAGCATAAGAAATTAACTCATCATTCTGCATTAGGATGCAACCAAGTCTATTCAATGTAGCATCACTGTATATAACAAATTCACTATTCCTGGAAGGTAGTGCCAAAACTGGAGCATTCACCAATATTCTTTTCAATTCCTGAAAACAATCATCACATTCTTTTGTCCAGATAAACTTAACACCCTTCCGAGTTAGCTTAGTCATTGGACTAGATAACCGTGAAAAATTTCTAACAAACCTTCAGTAATATCCTGCCAAACCAAGGATGCTACAAATATCAGTTACATTTGTGGGTCTTGGCCAGTCTTCCACAACTTTTGTTTTTGCAGGATCAACAGTTATCCCATCTTTAGAAACAATGTGACCAAGGAAAGAAATTTGTTGCAACCAAAACTCACACTTGATGAATTTTCCATACAGTTTCTTTTCTTTTAAGGTTTGCAATATAACCCTTAAATGTCTTTCGTGATCTTATTTACTTTTAGAAAACACCAAAATGTCATCAATGAAAACCACCACAAACTTATCCAAGAACTCATGGAAAATTCTATTCATTAAGTCCATGAATACAGCAGGTGCATTGGTTAGATCAAAAGGCATTACTAAAAATTCATAATGGCCATATCTTGTACGGAACACGGTCTTCAGAACATCTTCCTCCTTTACCTTCAGCTGATGGTACCCCGATCTCAAGTCAATATTTGAAAAATATTGAGCTCCCTAGAGCTGATCAAACAAATCATCAATATGAGGCAAAGGATACTTGTTCTTTATAGTAATATTATTCAAGGCCCTATAATCAATGCAAAGTCTCATTGAACCATCTTTCTTTTTAACAAATAAAACAGGAGCACCCCAAGGTGATGTGCAAGGTCGAGTGAAACCATTCTTTAATAAATCTTGCAATTGCTCCTTCAATTCTAAAAGTTCAATTTGATCCATTCGATAAGGGGGTTTTGAAATTGGCTTAGCACCAGGAACTAAGTCAACAACAAACTCAACTTCCCGATCTGGTATTATTCTAGGAAACTCATTAGGAAAAACATCAGGATACTCATTTACCACTGGCACATCATTAATTTGAACAGTTCCTTTATTTTCAACAATGTGCACAAGGTAACATTAATTTCCATCTTTTACAAGTTTCTTTGCCTCTTGATTAGTTATCAATAGTAAGGGTTCATTCTTGTACACAAACTGAAAGTCTTTCTGAAATGAAACTTCTTTAGCTCTACAGCCAATCTTAGCATGGTAAATAGAGATCCAATCCATACCCAGGATAACATAAAAATCTACTAGAGGTATAACAATAAGGTTTTCAAGTTGGTTCTTTCTATAGATAAGGATATGAAAATTCTAATAAATTCTTTTTACCTCAACATTTCCCCCAGGTGTTTTTACCAAAAGTTCAGGAGTCATTTCCTGAGATGGTATTCCCATTTTACTAGAAATGGTTTCAGAGATGAAAGAATGTGTAGACCCCAAATCAAACAACACACATGCATAATCTGAAAAAACAAACAAAGTACACGATACAACTTCTTTTGATGGCCAAACATCTGCTGAATTAGTTGCAAAGGATTTCACCACCCCTTTCTTCTTGTATTCTAACTGCTTCCCATCACTCAAGCTCTTTTTCGAACACTTGTTTGCATAGTGACCCATCTCATTGCACTTATAACATTTCACTAACTGTAAATCAAATTTGGTCTTACCTTCACCTTGATCCTTTTTAGTGCAATCACGAGCCTTATGTCCCATCATACCACATAAGTAGCACTTTCTAGAATTCAAAAGACATTCCTCATCACGCCTTTTTCCACATTTATCATAAACTGGAAACTTATATTTCTTACCATCATATTTTTTTGAAGAATTATTACCATTCTCCTGCCACCTCGGTCTCTTCTTCTGTTGGCTATTATAGAACACTAGATCATCGACAAACTCCATTTCCACCTTCTCAGCACACCGAACAAGCTTTTCATAACTTTTAAACCCACAAGAAGCTAATTCCCTTCGATATTTTGGCTTTAATCCTGAGTAAAAACGATTGATTTTACTATCAAGGTCTCGGATAAAATTTGGAGCATACCTTGCCAATTGAGTGAACCTTTCATCATAGGCAGCCACTGAGTCTTCCTCTTTCCTCAATTACAAGAATTTCTTTTCCATCCTATGTCGAATAGCCTTAGGGAAATACTTCTCAAGAAACATACCTTTGAATTCATACTAGTCAAGAGCATCATTCTCATCGGCGTCCTTGATATTTTTAACCATCGACCACCACTGATCTGCTTCACCCTCCAAACGGTAAATAGGAAGACTAACCTTTTGATTTTCTGAACACCCCCATGACATCAAAAATCTTCTCAAGTGATTTAATCCACCCTTCAGCTAGCACAGGGTTAGATGATCCTCTTAATGATGGGTTATGTTGCCTCATTAAATGTTTCACCACTGACATGTTCCTCTGCGGTTGATCTGGCTGATCTCGTGCGTGGATACCACCACCATTTATCGCTTGAGTCAACTGCGCCATTACTGCAATAAACTGTTCAGTTCCAATTCTGACCATCTCAGGATGCTGATTCAGAAGGTTATTTCCTTCTGCATGCCTTCCTAGCACGGCTTCCCTATTTCCTCTGTGGAAAACCATTCTGAACAAACATGTCTTAGATGAAGCAACATGGTAATCTTCAAATGCTATATCACTTCAATTTGACCATAAAAAATATATTTTTAGATAATCATTTAATAGAATTCTAAATCCTAAAGTTATTTAAACCGACCTCTGATACCAACTATAAGGCCCCAACCTTAAACCTTACTTAATCTTGCGTGATTACAAGATTACACATTGAGGATCTTTTTGGGTTTAGAGTTTTAGAGAATTAGATCATAAAACATGCATTACATTCCACATAAAAACAAAGTGGTTACATAAAGATAGTATTCTTCTTTCCCATCAATGGAAACATATTTAAAATAAAACATGGATTCTTTCTTGACACTTCCTTGACACTAACATCATATCATGTACCTTTCCCTTGACCTATGAAAAACATTTTAAAAAAACTTGGGATGAGCATAAAAAGCTAAGTAAGGGATATAAAAATATGGAAAGGAAAAATGGGTACATATATACATAAGAATGAAATCATACTTTACCCATAAAACATAAGCACTTTAACATACCTCATCAAATCATGAATAAATCATAGAAATCATAAGACATAAAGGTAACTTGAGGCATTCATAACATTCTTACGTAGGGAGTAACCCTCTTGGTTACGTTCGGAATACCCATCACAGTATATTCCCTAAATATCTTCGGAGAAACCTTAACGTTTCACTCCTTCATGTTACCCAAATGCATTGGAGAGCTATATCGGGCTCACCCACCCTTATTTTATCATGGAACCACCCATCTTCATAATAATGCCCAAGAACCTCAACATAATCGTATAACATAAAACATGCATAATGGAAACATAACATTTACACCATTCAATAACATGATATCAATACAACACATGGATATAAAAACATTATGAAAACTATTTTCAATACCAAAATAAAAGAAAATTAAAACATGGTATTTATTTTTCTTTTAAAAAGAAGGTATGGCATGTAGAGGAAGCCAAAACTCAAATAACGGTCACGGCGGCGGAGAAGTCGTTTCGCCACATACGTACAACAAAAACATTCCCTTTTGTAGTTTAGTAAAATGATTAATCTAAAAAATATTCCTTTTGGATAAACGTAAAAGTAATATTGGTTTATACACCATATAAATGACGGTTGTGTATAAAACAAAATATTCCTCAATGAAAGGAGATTGAGACGAAGTCCCATACCTCGGGTCCGACATGACTCGATCATTCTTTAATGTCCTGAATAATAAACATGAGTTAATTTATACTTTCTTACGAACCTTTTTAAAGTTAATTATTCCTTTTATATCACTTATTACCATGTCATGAACACTATGTAATTATTTAAGTTAATAATGGTCATTTTGACGATCATTGGTACTTGAGTCAAAAATAAACCTTTTATAATTACATGTTGTTCATGTATCCATTATATCCAGAATAGTATTCATGATGTAGATATCATATATGTAATATATATCCAGTAAATGCATGCATTTATTATATTACATAATCATTTAGAGGTAAGAAATGAAATGCACCGTTCATGGAGACGGTAAGCCGTACGTACGCATGAACGCTACTTTCATTTCTATTTTGTATTTTATAGAATGGAATCATAATGATATAATGGTATATTATAATTCCAGTATATTATCATATATAATATCATAGTTCCATCCTTTATACGTCCCACATATGGTATTTAACGAATCAACTCACTTTGAGGGGGTGGTAGTCTGCACTTCCTTAAATGAAGATATCACGTTTACCCATAATGGAAACCATAAAGGTATACCCAAAATGAAAAATACATAAGATTAAGGAAAACATAAAAATATTATATAACATATATAAATATAGTGACATCTTAATTGCCACCTTTGAAGTTGTTAAAATAATGTTGAACAATCATCGTTTCGGGAGGCATAAATTCGCCATCCACGGAAACAGTATGTTCGTTAACCATTAGATGAAGGTGTTTGTAAGTGTAGCTAGAATCCTTATTATAATAACATCCTAGTATATTGATTATATTTCAGTTGTTACAAAAGAAAAAGAATAAAAAGAGTTTAGGGGGTTGGAGAATCAAAATAAAACAAAAGGACTCAAAAGAAGACATTACCTTAAAATCGGGTAACTCCCTTTGGTTTGAGCTCAAACGCTTCCTTGGGAAGACTTCTGCCCAAATTTAGGCTTCAAGGAGTAAAATAGGGAAGTGGATAGACAAAATGGGTAGGGTTTGGCCGATCCAAAGGCTTTGGAAGTGTGGTTAAGGAGGTAGAGGTGGGGGCCTTTTATAAGAGGAGAGGAGGGGCACTCTTGGAATGTAAAGATAAGTTACTTTATTTTAAAATGTGATTCGGATTAAAAAGGTCCCACATTGATGTAATTCTAGGATAAGGTGATAAGGGTTCGAAATACACTCATCTAATTGGTTTTTGCCATGTTTAGGTCTTATATTTTACATTATCTTTCCATTTTATTTAAATCGTTAAATAATGAGGTCATCGCTGCATCATCATGATGTCATAAATAATTTAATTTATTTAATGTCTAAAAATTATAAAAAAATAATATGATGTATTAAATATTTTTATCTTTCTAATGAATATTTATAGTTAAAAATATGACTTGTATAACCCCATGTACAAATTGTTTTAGTAAAATAACTAATGTTTGTGACATTTTTACATTAACATTAAATAAAAAGTTATTTATGTAATTTCCCATCCAATGTGGCTCCATGGGGTCCCCCAGTTTACCCATGGATTTTCATGGTCTGCCATGACACAAAAAATAAGGTTAGGACATGTTTCTAGGTCATTTTATTTGATTAAAACATTATTCTTACCTTAAACTACAATAATTTCCTCTAATCGCGATTAAAAACTTAATAAGTTACTATTCACCAAAAAATTATTATAATCTCATTGAAAAACATTTTACTACTTAATGACAATCATGTATGTCGGAATTTTGAAATTCAAAACACAAAGATGGAAAAATTTCATTTAAACGAAAAATCAGTTTTTATACGTACCACTTAGTGGTTTCACTATTCATCAAAAATTGAAGTTTTTTAGAAAAAAATACCAAAACTTCACCCAAAGATATATTTGATATTCTGAATTCAAAAATGTTGTCTATTTTACAAAATTCCAATCATATAAATTACATTAATTAATTTATTAATTAATTCCCCTATCATGACAAATATCGTGTTTTTTTGAAACAATAAGTATCAAAAGATTGACACCAGTTTAAGTCCAATTTCAAACTGAAATTAATTCCAATGACCACCATTGGATTAAATGGTAAAAATATATTCTAATTTCACTTCAAAACCAATTCAAAAGATAATCTAATAATATAAATAAATTAGATTAAAAATCAATTTTGATGTAAAATGTAGTATTTTTCATTGTTCATTAAAAAATGAACATTGTCTGAAAAATATCAAAAATTGACAAAAAGTAAATTTTGATGTCCCAATCATAATGAATATGTTTATTTTGTCACAAATAGCTTATAAAATTGTCGAAATATTGATTTAAAATTGGTTTGCCATCAAAAGGCAGAAAAACAATCTTTTAAAAAATATTAGTGTATTTCATGCTTAAGATTGTATTTATTTTCATTTGAAGCCTCTAAAACACTATCATAATCATTAATAGACATAGATAAAAATATATATTATTCATTACTTACTTGGGATGTTACATTTTCATAGAATAACCCATTGATAAATACTTATCTTAAAAAAATTAATAATTACTATAATAAATCATTTAGAGAAATAATAATGATATAATTATAGGATGAAATACCATGTAATTCATAATTATAATTAATAAATGTTATCATATATATAATTTTCATAAAAATATAACTGTAATATTTTTTTGGAAAATACCATTTTCATTTTAATTACATATATTATGATATTATAATTTTAAAAATTTTAATTAAAAAACATCCTAAAATATTACCTCTTTATCATATAATGGATTATTCAATGTATTGTGTGTTCATAAAGATAGTAAATTTTTTTCAGGATATATATATTAAATGAAAATTTTCCTTTCAAATCAACATAATAAATGGAATATCAATCTTGTTTAAAAACATAAGAGAATATTTAATTACATTCATTTTAAAAATTTAAATCATTGGTAAAAATTACTATATATAATTTATTATTATTATTAAAAACATTCTTGAAGTAATTTTTATAAAAATTTTATATTGAAGAAAAAATATCTTCGAATGAAAAATTAAATAATGTGAAAATCTCAAAAAAAATATTAATTCAATATGTAGAATTATTAAAGAGATAAAAATTAATGAATACCATTTATTCTCATAAAATGTAAATTTTATAAAAAAATTCAAGGTATTCTGCATATAATGACAATATAAATTCATTAATGGTAGATCAAAGACAAAAAAACATAATTAAAATAGTATGTTAGAAAAAAACAATTACATTTAGAACCAATCACATTGACATTGATCCATAAAATTGTATAATAAATTTAAATTTAATATAATAATATTCATGAATAATTAAAATAATAGTAATATCTTATTAAATCCCGCTAATAAATTTAATCCATCATTTCTCAAAACATTGTTCTTGTTATCGCCTCTTCATTCTTTTATATATTTATGTTTTAAAACAAAATGACCCTCAGAATTTACAGTTCATGTTAATTGAACATGGATCCATAAATATCAAAGATATTAATAATTACTTAGCTTATAAATTTATTAAAATAAAATATTATCATGTTAATATAATGAAATTTGATATAGGTTGATGTAGTTTTCCATAATGTAGATGGTAGGCCTAAAAAACACATGACAATTTTTTCACATTTCAATGGAAAAAATTAAATAAAGATAAATAATAATTCACCATTAAACAGTCATCCCAATTTCACATACATTATATATATTAAAATTTATATAATAATTATCATTCATGTAATGATTAAACCAAAAATGATTCACAACCCTTTATGGAGTAGATAACTCCCATATACACCCATGTGATGATATCGTTTTCCAATCAATTAGAATGTATAAATATATACATTATATTACCTTTGTAAAAGAATTATTATCTCATATATATATATATATATATATATATATTATAAACATTTAACACATCATAATACCCTCTGTGATGAAAAATTAATTGTATTGCTACGTGGAGATTATAATCAATATGTATTCATGTTAGAAAATTACATGTCCCATTTGATAATAAATATGGTAGATAATGATAGTAATTTTATAATAATATCCATTTAATATATTGATTATACTAAAGATAAAAATTTTATTATAAATTCCAATAATTTAGTGTTAATAAAAAATAAGTAAGAGGTTGTGACCTTTTAAAGAGATTATATCATCCTTGAATAAACTCCTCAGATCGATTCTTATGGAAATTACGGTGTTCTTATGGGATGACCAAAACAACTAAAATTTTGGTAGTTATTTTTAAATTATTTTATTTGAGGATTTGGGTAAGGATAAAATCACATTGTGGTTTAAGGAATATAATGTATGGGATAACTTTTAAAAGTAAGTGGAGCACAATTCTGGGAACGTTTTTAAAATATTAAAACATAAAAACATCACTCTAATTCCAAATTATTAAAAATTTAAATTTATTAATATATAAGTATGCATATCATTGAATTAAAATTAACTAATAAACTTTTTTCTAGTTTGTGTTGTTCTTTAATCATTATCTTTTGGTTTAACCCCTTAGTTATCAAATTTAAACTATATGTGTTATAACATATTTTACAATTTCAATAAGTTATATTTTTAACTTATAACAAACAAATTATAATCATTAATGAATAAGTATCGACATATTGCACCATATATTATACAATTTATCATATTTCAATGTTTTTTATGGTTTTTAATAGATTGCAAAAATATTTTATTAATAAAATATCTTTATTTTTATTTTTGAAAATATTTATTTAATTTGACTCAAATTTCTCCACAAAAATATGAAATTATTTGATAATAATTTAGAAGTAGAATATTACTTTATAATATTTTTTTAAATTTGTTGAACACAATAAATCACATTAATTGACTTAATTTTAATATTTTAATAATAATTTTTTTATTTCTCAATTATATGAAATAATTATGTGTGGGAATTATGTAATGATATAGGGTAGTAATATAGTTAATAAAAATTAAAAAAGATTAAATCATAATGTGAATTCATTATTCACAAAATATCTATTATGATTTATTCCCAACATTCCTTTTTCCCATTTATAATAGAAAAGAGTTATTTAAATATAACATATTGGAATTATAATTGTTTATTTTATTTAAAAAAATTCCTTTTCATTGTCTAGTGCACATTAAATAATTGAATTTTTATCTTATGGTAATGAATGTAATATTAACAACATTGGATAATAATTAATTCAAAAATGGCGACCTTTAAATTTATTTATCCTAGGTTAAACAGATTCACCATTTTCGGATGTGATGAATTTTAGAATGATTAGTATTCATGAAGCCTAAAAATAATATTTGAATATTTGCCTAATTTGTAACTCCTTCTCCAAAACATGTAGTCCATTTATTAAAGTTCAATTTTTATATGTATATTAAATTCAATAAATAAATTTTCACAAATATTTATGAAATCAATTTATTATGGAAATACATTTTAATGTTTTAAATTGGATTATATTATTATATATTTCAAATAAATAATATTAAACTAGTATAAAAAGTATATTATATTATATATATATCATTTAAATTATTACCCAATAGTCGTCAATCTAACCTATTATGATAAATACACATTTTATTTATAAAATCAGTTATTTAGAAAAAGAACCAATATTAAATTCCATAAATTCTTATTTTCATGGTAATCTATTATCAAAAAATGTCGTTATTTTACACATTTGTAAACCATAAATGTATTTTATTTTATCCATTATTCATAATATCCACTTATCTAATGGACATGTGATAACATTATACTTAATAATAGTTTACTTTGACTTATAGATTCTTGTGTCACGAGAAATTAAAAAAATAAATTTTAATTATTGTGAAATAAAACATAAAATATCAAGGTGTTTTTTTATAACCCACATCAAAGGAATTTTAACTTTAAATTATATCTCAGGGATATAAAATATTCTGGATGTCTCGATTTTATTGAATTGTAGGATCCCCACATAACTTTTTCTAATTTTTTATTTATGCACATAACATTGTACAATTGGGTGGTATTGTTTTATAGAACAACATCTCAACGATATATAATACACATATCGTGCTCATAATAAGTTAAATATTATTCCATTGATAAGACCATTTATTTTAGTACATGTGAAAGAACTGGAATATACATCCTTAGGATAGATACATTGAAGATACATTGGATGTGAGAGATCTTTGGAGGAAGTAATAAGAGATACAGTACCATCCATACTCAATCATGAATCATGAATGGTATAATACACATACCGATATGGATTAATTTTTAATGAAATTTAAAAAAATTATACAATTTAGGTATTCATATAAATAAATTATCCCCATCTTTTAATTATTTATTTCAATAGAAATTTTAAGAATATCAATTCTATCTCCTCTAATCTACAACGACATTTTGTTGAATAGAAGAAACTTTTTATTCCACAACCTCAGATATCTCACACATCATTATAATTATTTTGGAAAATTTATTTTGGAACATTGTGTTTCTACACATATTCCCATAAATGTTTTTATTAGGAACCTTCATAATTCTAACGTGTATGTTATTGTTATAAGAGGATTTGACATAAAGAGGGTCTTAATCCAAACCTCACTTGAAATCCATAGAAAAGGACTTCATCATATCCATATGGGTTTTAATGGCCCTCTTAGACTAATGATCATTATTAGAATGATATGTATTAATAAAAAACATTATATATAGTGATATCTAAATACCTTTATAAAATATCAATGTATACCCTGAATCTAGTTAATGTAAAATTGAATTTGGTAATCCTAAAAATCATACCACTTAAATAATATATATTTCAGAAAGTTTATCATAAGATAATTATTATCTAATATAATTGAATTGTGCTAGCATTGTAAGGATATAAACTAAAAATTTAAAATCATTTATCCATTATTTGTTTTGATATGTATGATAAATAACTCCATAGAGATATATTCTTATATTCATTCTATTATGGTTAATGGTTGGAAAATCCCCATAGAAAATGTCTGTCACAATTAAATTTTTGAGATACCAAGAACTGAGATTCAAAATCTATAATAAACCTCCTAATACTATCACTCTAGAAACAAACATTCGAACCTATGTACACATTATTAGTACTATTATTAATAGATAATGTGGAGATTTTTCCCTGATCCTACATCTCTTTATTCACATCTATTTTTGAAGTAAATCTTGCATAATTAATGAAACATAACATAACATTACAATAATTGTTGAAATGTGAAAGATTTATAATATTCACTTGTAGTTCCACATATTCTTGAAGATCCACTTTAATAATAACATAGATAGATAATGAAAAACAAATTTTAGAAAGATAATATTTCTCATATTCCTTCAAGATTTAAATATACATCCATTTAATATCATGAAATATATTATCTTTGTTATCTTTATCATGTATAAGCTATCATGAACCATTTATCACAGAGAATCTACCACATTGCTCACATTCTTATTATTACAGTGTAATGAAAGGAAAAAACACTTAATCATCACCAACCATCTTCTATGAAACATATTCATGTCATATTGAGTGAATATATACTTGAAAATTTTTCGATGAGTGTGAATATCATAAATTTATCTAAATTGATTATTCCACCATAATGAAAAAAATTTAATATAAAACACAGTACATAATGAGTTGTGTAATTTTGATCTGGAACTATATGTTTTCATAAAGAAAAATTTAAAACTGTACTATTCCACAAAATAAAATACACTAGTGTCTTCATAAATGAATTATTATATATTATATACACTTATCTAATATTGGTTGGTGTAAGGAAAGGTTCAATGATTATCCTTATCTTATGTTCCATGATGTTTTCATCACATCATTCAATGAAAACATACTTTTATCCATTTCATTTTGAAATAGCGTGTATGTTAGAATACCATGAGAAATTATTCCCAATGTGTATATATTATCAATATGAACAATGATAAATACATATCTTAGTCATAATACTCTTTATAAAGAAATGATTAATGAATGTTTTTCATTAATTTATTATGAAATATACCCTTGATTTTGAATATGTGACCAAAAAGTATATCATTATGAATCCAAAGATAATAATTTGTATATTTTTCAAGAATAACCTCTTTATATTGGCACTATAGTACATTATTCAAGGGATAATTAATCTATTCTTGTAAATTTCAATATATAATAATATAATATATGTTAACTTCAACACATTTATCAAATTAATATATAAGCACTCGATTCAATAAATACATGAGAATATCGCAAGAATTGTTATGAGAAAATAGAATAATAATAGAAATATCCATTCCATTGTCTTGCTCTCCTCCTTCAAATGATACCCCTAGTAGACTAGCATGAATAAAGGGAGATAATTACCCTCGATAGCCACCTCATATAGGCCTCAGTTTAGAGACTGGTAACAATGGTGAAAAAATATCAAAATATGGGAGATATAACAATTTGTATGAATCATGATTGTGTGATGTGATAAATTATCTACAAAGAAAATTAAATACTTAATTTAATAAAATACAAAAAGAAAAAACACAATAAGGAACATAAAAAATTCACTTTAGAAGGTGAAAACCCAATATAATTGAATAAGGCTTCACATTAAAGACACATGATACTATGAATTCTCAGTACATGATAAATATTTCTACATTTTAGTGATGGCGAAAATTTGTTCAATTTAACCATAAAAATAATTATTGTCTATTTTCATTGTCATCTTGTCAAAACCACCATGATAGGTAATTGTAACCCCTAACTCACTATAACATCCAGGAAAATAAGATTGCACAACTCGTTATACAGCCCCACTGCATAATCAAACCTCACCCTTCACAAACCCACTACAATAAAACATTCGATGAACTTCTCCACTATTTCAAATAACATCAAAAAATTTACTGATTCATAAGAAAATTTACCATATTTCAATAATTATCATTGTATTTTTATTATAGAAACTTAAAACTAGGGAAACCAATTCATTATCCAGGTATACTTGGTTAACAAATTAATATTTTAGGGTGATAAAAAACAAATCTATAATTATATAAAAAACTAAAACATATTTATCATGTGAAAAAACCCCCCAAAAAATATTTTCAACAAGGAATCAAGAACAACCAATCACAATGTCACAATCAATATCGAAGTTATAAAACCCATGATAATCAATCACCATTTCCCCATTCAATTTCAATTAACAGATTCTTTATCATTAATTAGTCTTAAACAACCCTGATTGATAAATAAAAATATGTAAAACACCACATGTAGGATTGAAAATAGATATAAATAAATAGAATCCATCCTCAAGGGAATGTTTCAATTGATGCACACTACACGGTGATGATGAACACTTTTGAATCACCACCTCCCCACAAACATAGTTGAACAACCCACAATGCACCACGTATCTATCAAAATGCATCCCAACTCACCACTAAAATAAAGAAACACTGCACAATCATATCTCCATGAGAATAACAGAAGAAAAATGATGAATAAGTGAAGCGAACTCCCCCACAGAATCGATATTTATAGCCAATTAACATCTACAACAATCAAAATATCGAAGAGGATGAAGAAGGGATTTTAGGACACAACAAAAAGCCTAAAAATCTACCAAAATAGGGGGAAAATGTATAACATCAAAAAAATGATGTATTTTCTGAAATATATTTTTAAAATGAACCATGATTGGGGAATTAAAGGACATGTTATCCCATTTCAAATTTTGTAATACTCGAGGACTTTTTTTAGCTAAAAATGAGTGTCTTATTAATTTTATTTTATTTTATAACCCTTAAATATTATAATCCATGGAAATCTTCTTCATTCCATGTGTAATATTTACACAATTTTTAAAATTTATAGACATGACATGAACCCAAATTTCACATCATGTAATTTGATTACAGGACATGTAATCTAACTCTTCTATCATTAACAACTGATATTATCTAGACACCCACATTCCACTTATATACATAACAAAATTCCAAAAACCACAATTTTATAGGCCAATATGGCATGAAAATTTATATTAGATAACTCAATAAATGGTTATCACTCTCAAGAATCCAAAATGAAGCCCCAAGGAAAAATGGGATCGAACAACCAACCCATGAGATACCTCTCAGAGATATCATCATACATCAAACACTAATAATGGATAAACACACCAAACCAAATGACCACAACAACATGCCATCTCCTCTCACACAACCACAACGCCAAAAAACCACTACACAATTTTATCACCTTCCACACACCCCACAAAAAAATCCTTTACAACCAATTAACTACACCATCTCAAAAAAATAATGGGAGTATTCTATCTTCAATGTCATGAAACAATATTCTATTGGTGGCAATGACTAACCTTATTGGGTTTAATATCTTCACATATAATTCACATTGATTAGAAATACAGTACTTCCCTTTTCATAGGTGTGTAATTAATCACAAAACACACCACACACAGTCAAAAATCAAGAAAACGGATCATATCATATACCAAAATGTATATAGAAATCACATTGAAATGAAAAATTGATGAATGAAAACTTAAAACACGTCTGGGTTCTGGTCACCCATCTTTGTTTCTCACTCACATGTACTCTCTTCAAGGCCTCTATACCTCCAAAACACATGTAAAAAAGTAATGGTCCATCCACAGAACACATTTTCTTGATGATTATGGGTTTCCACTGGACACTCCATGATGGTCACATCATCCTCAATATCCAACTATCCCTATTCAATAGCATGTGATATTTCTGGTCAAAAATGATAAACATAAGAGATTATGATGACATCATGGATCCTATCTAACTATGGTTGAAACATAGACTAATACACCTCATCACCACCATTCCTGAACACCTCTATGATTCCAACAGAACCTGGGAGAAATCTTACTCCACTATAAATCCGCATATACACTCATAGAGGGGAATCCTTTAAGAAAATGTGGTATTGATCCCTGAAATCCAAGTGCATCGTTCTGGACTCCATGATAATTATTCTACTCCAACACTGATTTTTACCTCTCAGGAAAAAATTAAAACTTTTATCTCATTTTCCAAACCACATTAGGACCAGGAATTGTTGTCTCTCAATATTTCTCCTACAAAATAGTGAAAAACATGGTCTTTAATAAGAATACTCAAGATTAACCATGGAAATGAAAGAGTGGTTGCTATTATTATAAGATTTATCTACCATGGGTAGGTGTCATAACCAAGATCTAAAAAAATCAATGATGCACACCATCAATATATCCTCAAACGTCTTGATTTTTTATCTTAACATACCATTTTTAAGGGAAGAAAGAGGATCTAATATGTAACTAAGTGCTAAAATCATAATAAAAGCCCCTCCTAAAAAATAAGGTAAACGGTGTTCCTCGATCTATGCTAATAGAACTCCAATATCATTGAAACTACATGAAAACATCGGTGTACCTCTTATTCAAGTCATCCACTGTGACAAGTTACATGATCACTTTGAAATGGGTAGATTACACTAAATGATTCAATATCACCCTGATAGAATAATGTACCCCTTGTGGTCTAGGTATCCCTGTGAAAAAATGCTTTAAGATATCAACCCATTTATGCTCATGAATATCTAAGGGTTGTAAATATACTCTAAGAATGCAGTACTCGTCCTTTAAATAATGGAATACCATAAACAACGCCAAAAGCTCCAAAACATACCATTTCATCCCAGGAATTAAAAAATTATTCATAGAGACATGGTACATCTTTGAAACTCCTGGAATTGTTGCCCATGGTGAGATTTGATACCCACAATGGACTCCACTACATAATGCTAATTGAACAAAAATATTTCCATGAAAAAAAATCAGGTTCTGACCATCCTCCTACCACCTCTCCAAAGCGTCACCATGAAATACAAAATCGCACAATTCATATACTTATCAGTATCCATAATGAAACTCCTTCACATTTGAATTAATTAAAAATTCACAATCATCTGAAATAAGTATCATTTACCAATGTCCACTATTTCATCTAGGTGCAAGGCTACCAAGTCCTCCGTCAAATTCAATGAATTCATAGATTCCTGAACAACCACCTTCAATTTATTTTTTCCTAAAAAAAATTCCATGAAATTTCCCTTTCATGGGGTGTAGGATTTATTAAAATCACAGTATTAATGAAAACACATCCACTTCTGTTATGACATATTCAGTTCACGATTCAAAAAGGCACACCTCAAACTTTTGTGATTAGTGAAGACCTCAAATAACACCCTAGTGATGTATCAAATCAAAAAACTCTATCTGAAAACCACTAAATACAAATCCATTTCATTAGTTGAATATTTATTCTTGAGGGGTAATAACATCCTAGTCCCATAATATATCACTACTCACTACACTATCAGTAAACAAACCAAACCTATACATGATGCATCACAAAACACCTCAAGAATCAACCCTTCCTCTGGAAACCAAAACACTAGATCACAAACCAAAATACCCTTACGATAAATTAATGTTTCCTAGAACATATCAATTCACAAAAAAGAGTCATTTTCTCCAGTTAAAGATTTCAATGTTTATAAATCTTTAGCTAAATCAGGTAAGAACCCTTGATAATAGCCAACAAGACCAAGGAAATTATAATCCTCTTAGATGATCATGGGGGCTTCAAGTGAAACATATTAATCAACCTTTGACATACTAACTTTCACTCTCTGCTGGGAAAATACAATCTTGAAGAAATTAACCATTTTTTAATAAAATAATCATAAAAAACATTCATTTAAGCTGGGATCATCGAAAAACCAAAATATAGGTTTTATATTCTCAGTGTGCACCTACTCCTTCGTTTAGTATATTCCGATATAATTTATGAATGTGATGATAAACCAATCCATGAACTGACAAAACCCTATGTTCATAATCTCCATGATCATGTATGGTTTATTTGTAATACCAAATGGAAGAAATACGAACTCAAAGTTCTCATACATGCTTCTAAAATAAGACATTTGGATATCTCCCACCTTCACACTGAACTAGAGATACCTAGACATCATTTCGATCATTGAAAAAAAAACCCACCCAAATTACCTTGTTAAATGATACTATATCATTGGAATATGGTAAAAATTATTGAACGTCAGCTAATTCAACATTAGGTAGTCCAAAGACATTGTCAAACCAACATCCTCCTTCTTTGTGAACAACACTGGAGCACCCCACGTGGAGGAACCGGGCCAGATAAAACCCTGAATCATTAGATCATATATCTGAATCATAAAAATCCCATAACATATAAGGTTCAATCTAACAAGGATCAATAGAAATAGGCGAATCACTAGGATACCATCCAATCCCAAACTCAACATTATTTCATGGAGGTAGCATCATGACCCCTTCGATGAAAACATCCAGGTACACCCAAATCAATCTTGAATCCTTTAACATTCTTGTATCCAATTATTCCACTATAAGAGCTTCCAAAAGAAAATAAGAGGCTCCACATGCTAACTACGCTCAAGAAAACCCTACTGGCCAAAAATTCACATGTTGACCATGGACATATGAAAACATGACTCTTATCAATTAGTAGTTGAAAACACTATATATAGAATATAACTACTTTATGTGTTGGATGAAATCACATGGATTAATATGAAGTAATAATGATCCCCACGACACTGATTTGGTCCCTTCATCAGTCTACACCCTCAGAATACATCATAAAAGCTGGTGTAGACTCTGTCTAATGTAATCAACACAAGGGGCATGAGTATCCTATCCATGTTAGCTCCTCGAGCATGGGATAAAGTTTGTGAAAAAATGTTGTTTGGAAATATTGAATGGAAAATGAAAAATTACATGTACTAAAACAAATTATAGTACCTCTGAAGATGTATCTCCACACCTTGAATATTTACTCTATTTCATGAAACTAACCATGTAGATATTCTCTATCTCTGTCTGATTATGACAACCTATACAGCCACACATGGGTTGTGGTCCCTAAGCACGAGGGAAATCATAAGGAAATCCAATAAGATTACCATATAATATTGGTAGAGAAGAAGACTACTATCTTGGGAAATGAAATTATCTCAATATCATCTACTATTGAGACTGATGGTGAGCCTATCCACCTTGATCAAACTGAGCTCAAACTTCCATTAGACACATATTTTGATGATGGCAAGGAACCCAACAATATAAACACATATTTCCCATCCCTAAATAAATTCATATAGACAACTATAAAAAATTATGGAATGATAACTATTAAGGGTTTATCCCCTCCTGTCAGACCCCAGTAGGACTTGGTGCTTGAGATTTTCCACTGACAACTCTTCCTCTTGATAAACTCTATTGACTCACATCAAAAAGTAGACCTCATCACGAGTGAATAATATAGATAAACTCTTCCTTATAATAAACATATATATAATTTGGAAATATAAAATGATTAAATTAAAACTAGATGGAAGGGTATAGTTACTTTTCAAGACATAATTCATGAGACTCATCATCTGGAAAAAGATATTGGGTGAAGCACAAATGGTCCATGAACATGATCATAGGGTCCTAAAAATAAATACTCCCCTATAAAAGGTAAGGTAGTGCCTACCTATTTTAATACTTCATGGTAGATGAAAAGAACTCCACCTAAAACTACTTCTAAATGTTAACATAGTAATATTTTAGATCTTTCACTCACCTAGATTCATCTTCCTCCACTGACATGCATCTCTGTGCATCAAAATAAATGCAAAAGGGATCCAATACTCTGCCTGGGACCAAATCGGGCTGAAGAAAATATTCATCTCCACTAACAGACCATAATTATACATATCAGATACACTTACCTCATACATTTAAAAATAAGGTCACTATAAACCACACAACATCATCTTCCATTGATCATCCTCTTATTCCAGATAAACCCTATAGATATCAAATGGACCAGCGTTTAAAAACATTACTACCTGATCCACATGTGTATGATAACCATTATCAATATTTTAAAGGTTAATAATTATTTCCTAAGCCTCGTTATTATGTCATGTAAATCATATTTATTTTAATTCATTTTTAATTTTATCAGCTATGAAATTCCCATCAAAACCCAATTCAAACAAGAACACATGTCATTATGATGCATGAACCTTTATTAGGTATATGAACTACTAACATGTCATCCTCTTGTAGTTGTTCAATATACTCAAAGAACGTTCATTAGATATTGGGTTCCCTAAATTCCCTTGTCCCTGCCAGTCTCCATGGCTTATTTTATTCACTATGCTCAACTAAAAATACTCTCATACTATACAATTCAGTCTTCTTTATTCCAAAATCCAAACTCCATACAATATATCAACCCTTGCTTATGATACCAATTCATCATGACCCAATCCCTCCAAATATATCCCTCCCAGTATGGTAATGCTGAATATGAGAGAATGACCCCCTGATCCCCACCTCCAAGAGTCCCTTGGATGTAGACTTGTACCAAGGGTATACAAATCACACAATATCAGATGAATTTCCCTTTGTATGAAATATATCAATAGATATAATAGATCAACAAAAGTGAAACCCCAAAACATAATGTACTAAAAGGAAAAACTATCCAACATGATTGTGTAAAATATAACTACTAAAAATACCAAATTCTCCAATGTAAATACTAGAAACTGAAGCTAAGAAATGTCATAGAATCTATCAATATCTGAGTAAGTAAGGTCCAATTTTTTTTGGAATCCTCATCAAAAGCTATTATTAGATTATATCTGTAGGGTACACATATATGTATAATCATTAGGAAAACAAATTTTTATTGTGTACATGTGAAATATGCATACAGATTAACCTATGAGAAATAAAAAAAATGAACAATCACCTAATCATGTATACTAACCTACCAACCTCACCAATTCATGATCAGGAAATAACACAAGTCATTTAATATAATATACATCATAGAGATCATATTGTACCCCACACCACATTCTCATTGATTAGACACTCATAGACCCAAATGGATAATGTTCTAGGGCCCCAACATCTTTAAAATATATCACATCACATCCAGGCCCCATACACCTATCACTCACAACACATCCCTCCCACACATAGGCAGGAATCAAAATACACCTCTATTGTACACATCTGTGCCACATAACATATCCCTGCCACTCACACTTAATGCTAACAACAAAATAGGCCCCCATACTCATGTGCCTCAGAAAACACCACATATCATCTTGATGAAACATAGGACAAAACATAAAAACTCATCCCAAATAAAACCTGGGAAACAATCAAAATTGCCTTCAAACCCCTTGGCTACCACATACCACCACATCCTACCTGAAGAAACACAGTTCACCATTTCTTGAAAGATGTAGTAGGGAGAATCCAGTGGCTAGCCATCCATCCTCCCACCAAGATATTGGGAAAGACACCCCCATGTCAATGGGGCTGTTTAGCACATACTTCCCAAAAATGGTAGGGTAAATATATATAACTATGGTAAAATAAAAATCAAAAAACAGAAATACCAATTTGATATTTTCAAACAATTTCCTAGACCCATTTCCATTTTATTAACCAAAGAAAAAAATATACATTCCATGAATTAATAATAAATTATTTATTTCTTCCATCACTACCGGATACACAACTATGCACAAAACAGAACAAGAATCCAAAAAAGTCATTTTTGAATGTGAAGAGCCCGGAAAAGTGAAGGAAGATTCACATTAAAGAAACATCGTACCAAATATTCTCTATACGGGGTGAATATTTTTGGATGTTACTAATATATTATATTCTAAAAATTTACCAATAACAATCAGTATATTACTTATTCAAATTTATCTTTTCCACAACCTCATACAAGCTAAAACAAACCCTACAAATCACAAGCTCATCCAGTAGAAAAAAATAGCACAACCAGTTTCACATTCCTGCAACATAATCTTATTAACCCCCCAACATCCCTACAATAAAACTAAATTCCATAAAATTCCCCACATGTAAATACCACAGAAAACCTTTTTATAACTCATAATAAAATATACCTGAATCCACTAATTGTCTTAGGGTAATTATCACAGAAAAAATCCAATGGAAAACAATTCATTACGGAAGTATACATGGTTAGGAAATTTTCATTTTACGGTGAAACCAATCACACATTCAAGTAGAAAAAACTTTAGAATATGTATACATAAAAAACCCCACCAACTACCATATTTTTTAGTGGGGACTCAATACTGAACAATCAGAACATCATAATCTATATCTAATCTATAATAATCATGTGAATCATACCCCATTTTACCAAAAATTTAAATTAATCATTTCATTATCATCAAATAGGCTAGAACAACCATGATTAATAGATAAAAATATCTAAAAACATTAATGAATGATGAAAAATAGTGATAATTAAAGGTAATCAAAACTCATGGTATCTTTATGATTTATATGTACCATAGGACAAGTAAAAACTATCACAAATATATAATGCACCATAAAAACTGTGGATCAATCCATACCATAACAATGATTCAATAAAACCCAACACAACTAATCTCCAAACCAAAAAAATACCCTACTTGATCCTTAAGAGAAAAAAGGAAATAAAAAGATGAGACAATGCATAGAACTCCCCATATATTGACCAAAGATCACCAACAGACATAAACCGGGATCAAAGGATTGATTATGGGAGAATAAATTCAGGAAGGACACTCTGGGGTGCCTAGGGTTGACCTAAAATGAGATGAAAAACGGGTCATGAATAATTTTACGAGGTTCATATGAAATTGAATTTTAAAAATAATCATGATTGAGGTATTAGATGATATGTAGTACCCTTTCACCTCGTGTAATACATGAGGATTGAATTTCACTAAAATATCTTTCTTCACATGATTTTATTTTATATTTATAACCCCGAAATATTATTAAATTTGAATTTATCCTTCATGTTATGAAATTTATTTTCCCACCATGAATCATCCTAGACAAGCCGCGAAAACGAAATTCACATCAATTAATCTGGTTACATGATTGTTAATCCCCATTATACCACCCAAAAGCAACCGAAATTATCTTGAATACCTCGAAGCCTCATAGGAACAACTCTGAAGACCCAAACCCACAATATAACAGACTAAGAAGTCATGTATTGTTACATCGACAGCCTATATTGAATTATTTTTTATTATAGCCTCTTAATTGATCCTAGATTGATGATATCAAAAAAAATTAAATTTTTTTGATAAGTGTAGAGCTCTATATTGTTTATCAAAAAATGTAATCATTGTGAGGATATTAATACCTATTCCTAAATCTGATCATTTTATTTTCATGATAATCATAGTACATTACCATTAACCTACCATTCATATTCATAAAAGAAATAGGATCACATCAAGGTGATTCATATCGAATAATATATAACTTATCAATATTCTATTGGAGTTACTTATTAAATTATTAAAACTCAAATATCATTATTATATATGGATTTTGTGAAATATGTGTTCCACATGGTTTGAGTTCTACTAAGAAATAAGTTTAATGATTAAGGGGAATAATATGAAACTCAATAAAAAATATATCAGTAGACTCTCGAACTATAAATATATAATGGATGATGATTTTATCCCCAACCATTTGTGATATAAACTCCATTTGAATATAAATCCAACAAAAAACAAATGATGAAATATCTTGTGGCTTTTCATATTTATAATTATATTGTTATAAGATTAAAAGATGGTTTTGAAAATAATGTGTGACTTCCCTTTATTGAAAATTTATGTCATATTTTTTAAATGGAAATAAATAAAAGAATGAAATCATTTCTAATTCAAGTAGACAATTAATAATGAAAATTTTGGGAAGCATCTTCCCACATACTATAATTTATGAAGAATCATAGACATGTGTTGGGTTTATGGTTGCATTTTGGGTTTTCAATTCTATTTAAATATTGATTCATTCAAATGTTTATGTGATACCCTTAAGAAATAAATTAATATATATATATATATATGCGTATATATATATATATGTCTGTGTGTGTTTCTGTGTTTGTAGATCATGAAAAAATTAATACCTTAGTAGTATTATAGTGTATGGTAATTGTAAATTTCACCAGAGAGATATCAAGATTCAGAATAGGGGATGCAAGAGATTTCATTTTTATGATTATATGAGGATTATGATATCAATAAAAACAATTAATAAATTATTTTGTGCACATTTTATCATAAGACCCATGCATCATTCATTTGTTACTATGGATTGTCGGATTTTAAATTTTTTGGTTATTTTCCTATATCATTATATATAATTTTCACATCACAATAGATTTTTATTACCCAGTGAACTTCAATTCATCAATTAAGAAAAATTTACTCTACCTATAAGTAAATTTAAAGTATTATTCATTGCATGTTTATATCAGAAATGAAAATTCATCTTATACTCTCACTATATTTATAAATTAATTTTAATTCCATAATTATTTTCTTATCAAAACATTAAGGAAGGTCAAAAAAATATCAATATTTTATCCATTATATCAAATAGAATGATTTAGTCATACCTATTAAAGACTCTCAAGGTTAACACCGTTCAAATATTTGGTCCTCATAAATTTATTAATCAATCAACATTTCATTCACGTCAGATGATAATTACATAAGCATACCTATGATGTCATTCAAAAATTTCCAATTTTGTAATAATAGATTCATTATACCTTAAATTTTTTTGAATGAAAAATTTTATATATATCATTTAAATAATATATTGAATATAATTTCTGAAAAAATAATGTCATGAACTAATCCTAATAGATAATGTTATATTTTCCAATTTCATCATCTTCATTATAATATACAACCACTGATCATATTCTTTACATGATGGATAAATTGTAAAAAAAATTACATGTTTTGGACATCATAGAATGTAAAATATTATTTTAGATTTATTGATCCAATACCAAAAAATTACTACACTAGAATACCCACTAATAAAGTTGGTGTTCACTCATAAATGACTATAAAAATTTATTCCCTTCCATAGTTTGTTTGGAAGCTCAACAAGAATTATAGATTGGGAATGTTATGTATGAATTGTAATGAGATTTTGTATTCAATCCCCCATAAAATTTATTTTCCTAAAAGGAAAGCATTTTCATTTACAATCACATTCATCATTAACATAACATTATCTGGTCCATTCAACTGAATAAATCTAAAAAACATATTGTGGGATATAATAATCCTATTGGGAATCCCTTAAAAATGTAAAATAATTTATTTCATGTCTAAATCACGAAATTTTCATTTCAATAACAGACACCATTGAACAATACAAAAAACGGATGGGCCCGTAAGGGGTGATCTGGTTCGTGGGAGCTCTCATCATCGCCGCCTCCTTCCCTCGGTTCTCGCAATCTCCTTCCCTCAGCTCCGGTGGCTTCAGGGTTTTCTCCAGCTCTCCCAGCTTCCTTGCCTGAGTCCTCTTGCTGAATAGGGTTTCCGTTGGAGGCGCAGCCGAAGCTCAAAGCTCAGGCGTGGATGGATCTGGTTTTACGGTGACTATCAAGGTCGATAAGGATGGCGGCGACAAGATATGGGTTGCGGGCTTCCTCTTCTTGCAATGGTTTCCCATTCCCTCATGATTAGGGTTTAATGTTTTGTGTTTGTTTCTCTGAATTTGTGATTTGTTTTTCTAGATTTGTATCTGGTTTTTTTTTCTGGCCGGGGCTGGAAATGTTTATTGATGGTCACTGGTTATCGGCTATTGTGATATTGACAGTGATTCTGGGTGGTTCTATGGGTGTAAGACCAGTTCGTCCAACGGCATACTCTTCGGAGTGCTCTGGAACCATCATTGTGTGCGTCGGTGTCATCTGCGGCGGTTAGCTCTTGACCACAGGTGAAGTGATGTTTTCAGTCATTGGGGAAGCTCATCGTCGTTCTGGTTGATGAGGTTTCCCTGCTGTTCTCGGGTGGTCGTGATGAAGCGGGTGGTATGGCCGGTGATTGTTTGTCACCAGTGATGCTCACCGGCAATGACGTCTATTGAACGGTGGTCGGTCTGGCGTGCCCTGTTGGCGACATGATTGGTGGCACGTTTCGAGGAATCTACGCGGCGACTGACGCTTGATGATGGCTTGTGGATCATGGTGGGACACATGTCTCGTGACTCGTGGAGATGGCGCATGATGGGTATTGTTTATGTTTGAATTTTGGATTTGAATTCTGCTGAATCCTCTGGTATATTTGTTAGGTTTTCGGTTTTCCTCAAACTGGGTTGGGGTACCGGTTCCCTCTAATCGGCATTTGAAAAAGAAAAAAAATAGATTGGAAAGAATAATACACACCATATGATTAACATTTTTCATTCCTGGTCATTACCAAAACAAAAGGATGTTATCTTATATTTAGGTTTATACCTTGGGTCATAACTAATATTTTATCAACATAGTTAAAAATGTAAAATAATAATTTATATGATCCTAACAATAGAAACCAATAATATATATATATATATATATTTATTAGATGAATATTATTTTCATAACATAAATATCCATGATAGAATCTTATAGGTATATTTCTATTAAAAAAACAAAAAAATTTTTTAAAAAAATATCATCCAGATGACCCACATTTATTGTCCTAATGAAACACATTCTTATACATTTCATAAAAAATTTATTCATAACATTTGGAATGGAACCATATTAAAAGATATGGTTAGATGATATATAATGTTACAAAATAGATACATCATTGATCACATAAATATATATTTATCATAAGGGTAAAATTACATGAGCATAGCATTTGAAAATTATACCCTTCATATAGAATATCATAATCTTATTTTAAGAAATAAAGAATGGATTTTAAAAGAAATTAATTATAAATAAACCATGCCAAATGAGTTATGATATAATTATAATTACATAAGATAATGATATGTAGTGTATAAATAATAATACAAATGCGTACCCTTAGTTTTCATAAATCCCTACCAAGAATATAATAATGGATTTGGTTTACAACACATTGCATCATAGTAGTCACGGTTCACTTTAAAGACTATAATAGTTGATATAGTCCTTTAATAGATTACGTACACTCCCTTTCAGGTCCTATTTATCATAATATTTATCCCTAATTACCTAATGTTTTGGATATAATATATAATTTTTTCCCATCCATCACATAATAAAAATAAAACAGTTCTGTTATATAAGAATATAAAATATTCATCATATCCTAGAATATAATGAATAAATGAGTTTAATAAATATTTTATCACTTTTTATCGCATGGAGAGAAAAAGTTTTAATA
Organism: Viscum album; assembly: GCA_963277665.1. Lineage (NCBI taxonomy): Eukaryota > Viridiplantae > Streptophyta > Magnoliopsida > Santalales > Viscaceae > Viscum > Viscum album. The sequence continues at coordinate 474,792,688 of OY728132.1, forward strand.
AATAGGTCAAAAAATCCTCACTTTGTAACCCTTGAAGATGGAATGAAAATAATAAACACATTTTCCTCATAATTATTGATCATAAAGATAAAAATAAAGATGGAATAATTATAATATATCCATAATAAATGTATAAGTAACCCAAATTTTTTTCTCGTAGATGATAATTTATATTATAATATTACTCTAATATTTATCAAAAAAATAACCTTTTTATTTTTAAATTAAATATTAAACACCTAAAATTCCCCAAATATTAATGAAACCCCTTTTATATAAAATAAATAGGAATTCATCTACATGATGTTTCAATGTATTTTGTTTTCATGATGGTGTGATATAACCTTCCTCTATATAAGATAAAATAAAACATTTCTATTATACCATTGTAAAAATCGTAGAAGGTATATAATTTAATGTATGTTAAGAAGTATCCATTTAAACAATTTTTTTAGAATTAAATCATGATTAAATTTTTATTTAAAAAATAAATGATTTATATTAAAGAAATATTCATAATATTTTAGGTAATCAATATATTGTTGACAAAATATTTTAAACAAAATAAATGTATTGTATGATTGCCATGAAAAATATAATATCACACTCTTGAGTTATTAAAGAGTGGGAAATCAATTAAAACATGCATTATTTTGAATTAACAATTTTTGAAAAAAAATAAAAGTTATTTATAAATTAAAAAATATATAATTTCATCATTATAAGTTCATGTATAAATATTTCTGATTAACACATGATTAAAACATAAATCCCTTACCACTGGTTCCATATAATAAGAATGTTCTATATAAACAAATATATTTAATTTCATATTTTATTTTATTTTATACTAAAATAATTTAACTAATTATAATATCAGATTTGATCTCTTTATTACATTTCAACAAAAATTTATCCATACTTATTTATTATGTTCTTTGTTTCAAGATGTTTGATTTTTTATATTTCCTCAGAATTATGAAACGATAATTATAGTACTTGTACATTGAAAATGGTTCCATCATCATCATGATCATATATCTATTTTTTATCTAGATGTATATTTATATTAATCCAGAAATATAACAGTTATAAAAATGAATTATAATGTTCTTAATGGAGGAAGTTCTTACCTATACCAAAAATATATATTCACAATACAACATATGGAGTAAAAATGTTATATAATTATTCAGAAGTATATAATTTGTATTATATCTGAAAAATAAAATTCATTAATACAATACATATTTTTACCATCCATGTAATGTGTAAATGGAAAAAAATATCATCTCTTTGTAGTGGTTATTTTCCACACATTCACATGAAATAACTTATCATTTTACAATGGATTGGAATGTAAGAAGGTAGAAGTAATTTTATCATTAAATATGTATAATTATGTCAAAAATATCATATATAATCATTAAATATTTTAGTATTCTCATCTATTACACATAGTTATTAAAATTTAATTGTATCCCTACATAGAAATGGAAATAAATACATATATAAAAGTGATAATTTAACAACCCATTTGATTATAAATTTTATGGATAATTAGTTTTCAAAATTATTATAAAATTTATTCATATTTTGGACACTAAATTTATTATTTTGTTATATATAACATATATGTATTGGATGTAAAATGGTAAAATTTAAATAAACTGATTCGATATTGAATTTACCTCTTATTTGAGTGATCTCCATTAGATATCAATTTAAGGATCTTAGAGGCAATCATTTAAGAAATCCATAACCTATGAAGTATGGATAACGATTTTTAGTGTATGTTTTGGTTGATAATTTATTCAAGAAAGATCAATGAGGTGTAATTAGAGAGATGAGGTTTTCCCACTTCAATGTGAGAGGAGGGGAAGTTTTTGAATTTCGTAAAATATTAAAATATATAAAATTAATTCTCTATAATATTACATAATCATTAACATAGATTCAATGTTATTGTAAGAATTTTTTAAAACCCCATTAAAAGTTAAAATTTTAACATGTTTATGTGATGTTTTAATCTGTTTCATTTCATCTAACCCCTTAGTCCTGCTATTTTACCATAACTATGGTAACACCTTCTGAACACTTAAAGGGTTATAATTTTACATACTTGGAAAAAATAATGAATGAAGAGGATATAAATTTTACTACAGTATGTTATCCAAATTAACAACTATCATGCTTTTTATTAGTTAAAGAAATTTCATAAATTTTGTTTTCTTGAAATATTCAAATTTTCATTTTTACACTATTCATTTAATTTCAGAATAAATACACCACGAATATAAGTATATTTTAATATAATAATTTTAAATGTACAATAATATCATATATTAAAATAAATAATTTAGTTAACATTATAACTCCTACATATAATATTCCTTTAAATATTTTTTTATATCATTGAGTTCGTTATAATAAATAAAAAGAATTGTATCATCTTTGAATTTGATTTTAATGTAATTACGTTGTTAAAAAAATATATAAATAAATAACCATTATGAATAAAATTTTAATATTATAATCATAGACAATATGATTCCTTACTGAAATTTATTTTTACCCAATGTGAACATATAATTGATATTTAAATGTATGAGTGTGAAATTTCATATATTTATTTCCATAAAATTATATATCTATCATTTTAATTAAAAAGTTACCTTTTATAAATTAATTATCATAATTAATATTATAATGGTTCATGTAACTTCACCAGATAATAATTTTGATGAAATTTTTTCACCACAACAATAAATTGAATCCTATGATTACTTAACTCAATGATTATTGAAGTGATAAATTTCAAAAACGTTACCATCAATAATTCCTAAAAATAAAGTTGTCCTACTTACGTAATTTAGACATCTTGATTAAAAATATAGAATCCATTTTTTCAAAATATATTTCTATAAGTGGAAATAATTTATTTATATATAGTGTGAGAAACATAACAAATCCCATTTTCAGAAAAATATAATTTAATGTAATGATTTATAGATATGTTCTTCTCTCAATCCTAGAAAAAATATTAAAATATATATAAATTTTACACTAAATATATAATGTATTAATTTAATTAATATCTTTAACTATTAGTAATAAATGTAATTAATTACAATTAAAACTCATTGTGCACATAAAACCATTTTTTCAAAACTAAAAATATTTTACTTTTAAAAGTATTTTCATTTTATTTATCACGAATTAATGACTTATGAGTTAATTTTATACCTACTTAAGAAAAATATTATTCATAATATAATAAGACCAATTAAAACACACCAATCAAATAATAACGATATAACTTAAAAATTATTATGGTTTATTTAGACTCATTGTTTCTTGTATCACATGTTATCAAAAAACTAAATTCTTTTAAAGTGAAATATAAAATGAAATAAATCAGTGTTACAATAAGTAAAATTCCCAATATTGAATAGGAGTGTTGATATAACATTTATTATATGATATTATTATAAAAATTAGTATTTCTATTGGATTTTTTTCTTACTAATAGTATTGGTGATGTTTGACTAGTATGAGCAAGAGTGGGATTCTGTTATTATAGTTGTACAAGAGAATGAAATGTATGGTTTATAATAGGACTATGTGGTTCACATTGGATACACACAAAAAAATATTAAATATAATGTATGAATGTTTGTGCGAAATAAAAAGACTAATGGTTTCAATTGAATTGTTATAGGTTTTGATTCTTACATTTTCGTAAAAAGGGTAAATTTACATCTTCATTATTAGAGACATTGAAAATAAAATAGGGCTGGTAGTATATCAGATCTAGGATGATCATGGTAAGGTACTGATTGGTTGTGTGATAATAGGTTTGGGAGGAGAGATAAGTGTATGTTCATGTAAACAGATTAGGTTTAACATAATGAGTGTTATATGGAAATCAATATGGTGGGGAGGGAAACCTTGGTCATTGGTGGATGTGTCCCATATGATGGATGAATTTATAAAAATTTCAATGAGGATATAACTGGTGACTCCAGAATGAGAAGCATTTGAGTATTAATTCAATCCCGAATTTAATGAGTAAAATATCCATTCTCATTCATTACATGTGTTAATGGATGGAACACGGATCCTAGACACATGACCATCACACTAGAAGGGTCATTGTTGGGATGTGAACAATCGTTATATAGTTTATGAATCTCTATGATGTTAGTGATAATATGAATCCAATTTTATCTTATTTAATAAATATTATAAAATTTTATGTTCAAAAATATGTTTTTATGCAATCCATGAGCAGGATTCTATCTTAGGATGATTATGAAAGGATCCTAGAATCTATCAGATATGAATTTTTCTTGTTCTTAGTGTGACATCCTAAATATGGATTCATTGGTCTTAGATATAAATATATAAATATCAACAAGAATAAATTAAAAATTCATTACTAGAGTTCAAATTATCAAGGGATTAATTCAAGAAATATGGTAACAATATCATATGAGGATATGGTATGTCAGTTGGTAAGACCTACTGTATTTTAAAAATGTATTTTATAGAAGGATTTAAAAATTTTGTATTGAATTAAAATTTGTGAACTGATATAAAAACATCATCAATAGCCTCATTGTACATCATAGAATAACTTTTTGGTTGGTTATGTGGTTATTTTGGGGAATTATGTCATTGAATTATCCACAGAAAGTTGATTCTAGTGGGATGGAGAGAAATAATCTTGGAGATTAATTTTTTTTGAAACATTGGTGCATTTAAATTAATGATCGTGGGTTTATTTATCATTACTGATTTAGTGATGTTAATGAGTGGGGCTTTATTTATTGATTAATATTATTTTGTATGATTAGGGATACATAGTGGAATATTAGATAAAATTTATATTATAGGATTATGAGTTGTTATGAATTTATTACCATGACGGGCCATGGTTAATGTCAAAAATAGCTTTGTGGAATATCATGGGTAAGATGTGATATGGAGTGGATGTTGTAAAGAACCATGTTCATTTGAGTTATCAATTAATAGTGAAATTTTAATTTTTATTTTGCAAAGAAGACTATTTTTTTGAACTATAGAATGAATTGTGGTGTATTTTTATAGAAATATCATGGATGTGTTTTTTAATATGGATTCATGCATCAGGAAAAGTAAGGATTCTATAATGATCATCAGATAATGGATTTTTTGACCAATGCCTAATTGACTATGAGTAAATGAACATGGGGAAGACCATGCTATGGTGAACCATGTACTAGATGGAGAAAAACCATTGACCACAGAATAAATTACATAGCTTGATATTGTTCTTTGAAAACACAGCATGTCATAATGCCTAACTGGTGAATATTTTTTGGTCCAAGGCACAAGCGACACTTACATACTGTAAAAACTATAGTTAAATTTTTAATATAGGATTTTTTGTAATATATAGGGTATGGGGTGATGAAGGGGTGTAACATTGATAATTAAAAATATAGGGAGGATCCCCTATATTGGTTTTAGATGTTTTGGGATCCTCTGGGATAACTAGGGGTGGACAACACATTTGAACTTGTATTGGGAATCCATTATACTATTAAAATGTGGGAAAAATATTATTACCTAATATATTTAATATGACATCCTTTTATCTTCTTCATCACATGGAAAAGGGAATTCCAAAACCCATATGTATGGTTAAATATATTTTGAGAATTACTTTTATATAGTTCATTTTGATGACTGTTTCATTGTGAGAATCATTTATTTTAATTTCTCTTTTTCTCCCCTAATTTATTACTAATTTTTTTACTACATTTCTATTGTGTTTCATGATGATTCCAGGAATGGTTTTACTGAATTATGAAAATATGATGGGGAATTTGGGTGTGATGGTTATAGGATGTCATATATCTAACATCACATGACTTATCACATAATTTCTCTATATGATCATTACATATTGATATAATGTAATGATTTTGATAAAATTAAATGGTTTAAATAATTTAATAGATTTCCATTTATTGATTTTTTTGTGAATAGATCTAAATGTTTTCATTATACCTTCTATGAGTGGATTGTCTATTTTTTGGTACTATGAGGAAATTAAATGAGTTATTAGGAATTGATCCCTATAAAAAAATTAAATCAAAGTGTTAATTTAATTATAAATTAGTTACAATTAAATATTTGTGATGATTTTTTGTGAGTTATGTCCATGTGTGGAAATAATAAGGAAGTATGGTCTACGAAGATATCTGATATTAGATTCTAGATCATGTATAAAGGGAATAAAAATTTATCATGGTATGTGGTCCCTTGAAACATTCCCATTATTAAATTCTTCTTTTATATATATATATATATTCATAAAAAATATGGACATACAAATGAGTGAAATATCAATTTATTAAAAAATAATTATTTAAAGAAAATAAAATTCATGGAAATTACAAAATGACAATGATCATTATTGACGCTTATGAATGGGGTTGATTGGATCATAAAATGAAGGAAACATATTTGTTCATAAATTAACTAGCCATGATAGGTGGCCTATATAGTGGCATTGTGGGAAAATAATGACGACATAAAATATTGGGGTAGTTGTTATGTGTTTAGGGATATTATTACCCCATATAGATATAATAATTTTTGTGAGGATAGTCACTATGTATATTATTGATTGGTTGAGTGAGAGGTGTGACCAGAGGTAATATTGAAAGTGATATGTTGTTTTTCCAATTTCATGAGACTGATGACAATAAGAAATAACCTTTGAGAATTTTTATGAAAATAAATTATTATGATAACATTGAGAGGAATAATTCTATACGGTTGACTTGTATATCTAGAGATAGAGTGAGATAGTGATTGAGATATTGGGGTCCAAGTGGGATGAATGTATAATGAATTGACATGGGTGGCCCTAGAAAGTTCCCTAGTGATATATTGAGAACCTCTATGGTGTATAAAATAATGGGTATATTTTTTTGGGTATCACCATAGAATTATAATTGATTTTGTGATTATATTATTAATTTGATGATAATATTCCATTCACATAGCATGATGGCTTGAGGTTTGAGAGATGACATTGGGTAAAATGAAAAACTCCATCATGATATATTATGTGAGATAAATTTGGTGGGTATTTCTACCCTCTATGATTTATTTATTCATTTATTTAATTTTATATTGACAATTTCCATGATGCATTTTCATTACAATTATTAATAGGTTTATGCAGGGTCATGTATCGAGATTAACATTTTAGATTGATATTGTATATTCAGTCAAGAGATGGATATCGTATGACTATAGTTTGTATTAGATCCTCCTATATTTATTTATTCATTTATTTAATTTATTTGATAGACATAGTGAGTGACCAGCCTATGTGTGCTATAATGAACGTGAGTTTTAATGAATATATGAATATATTATATATATATATATATATTTCAATATAGTTTATGTTTATTTCATACTCTAATATATTAGTTTATATTCTATTTGATTAGGTCTATTGTATCAATTTTCAGTATGATATAATGGTATAATCATCCCACACTAACACCTTAGACCCCCCAATAGTACTAGGAAAACATTCTCATATGTAGAGGAAAACCTGGGGTTTCATGGAGACCAAATCTCATAATTCATTAGGGTAAACTATACTGTAGATTTTATATATACAATGATCTCTTGGACCAACCCATGAAATGCTATATCATTACACTCGATATAACCTATGGAAGGGATCAAAATGATTTCATGATCCCACATGAATGAAATTATTTTTTTTCCATCAAAAACTTATATTTCGAATGATTTAACATAAAATATTATGTTTTAAAAAATTTAATCCAAATAATAATAAATAATGATACTTATATTCAATAAAAAGTTAATATTTGTGGGGTTTCCATGTATTGAATTTTAATTTATGTTGTAATTGTTTTGATTCTAGGTGTTGAAACATTATGTGATTATATGGAATGATGAGCCTGGAATTTATATATATATAATATTTAATATAATAATATAATGTATGTGTAGGTTTTAGGAAAAATTGTATCTAATAAAAAACAATCTTTCACATCATAAATTCCATACCACCATTGAGTCCAGGATATAAGTCTTAACCAAGATGTGATATAATACTTATTGACATTGAGAGTTTGTTAAATAGTCATTGTGGGTTGAAATTATAAATAATTAAATTGATTTACTATATTATTTTAGTGTTAATTCCTCATAACTAATGAAACTATATATAAACATCATTATAAAAAATTATATGGTTGTCATTGAATTTGGGAGATGATTTGGTGGAGGAGCTCTTATGAAAAATTATCGATGAATTGTAACTTTGTGAATGATGTGCCTGTAAAACATGCAGAACTCTTCAATTGTAATAGCACATTCCTAATAACAATAAATGATTTAAAATTTCATGATGTAGTATATTTTCTATTTGGATTCAATCGTTTTTTAATTTGATAAATAATAACAATACAATCATCTAAAAATTTGATTTGACGACCAATTTTTTGAAAGGGTGAGTATATTTTTTGTCTTTAGGAGAAATTAGAAATTTATTTAATTATATATCCATTAATAATTATAATGAAAATGCATCAAGGAAATACTGAACATGAAGAAATTCAAAGTGTGAGTATATATTTGGATTTGTCTCATACAGAGTTCCAGTTGTCCACCCATGGACCTGGGTGGAGATCCTCAATTTTCTTCTTCACTAGTTGGGGTTCTCAAAATTATTTTAACCGAAATTACCTAGGAATAAGCCCTATTAACAATTGTATAATACATATTTTGTTGTTTTTATACCCCATGTACCTAGATTCAATCTGCATAATCACATATATTTATTTATATTTATATAATGTATATCATAATGGTGTGACATATCAAGCAAAGAACCATTGATGAATGTTATTTGCACTATCAGACTCATGGAGTGAGTTCTCTAGGGATAGTGTTTCTATCGATTATATTATAGAATCATTTGTTGCAAATGTGGATGTGAAATCACCTTGGAACATTGTTTCTTAAATAATTATATATCATTTTTTATTTAATTTATCTACTTATGTTTCAAATGTATCTTTTTGATTAGTTGACTACTCTTGATAAATAATGCATTGTGATTTCTTGTTGTGTTATTAGGTATTGTCATACTCAACCCTGCATGGTTCTCCCTATATTTTTGGTCTTATGAATATTAATATAGTTTTGGTGATGAACATAGTTAACCAGGAGTAGATAAAACATATAATTCGCTAGAAATTCTACAATTCAAACTATGAGTCAAATATGAATATAGTCACCTCTTTCTAGAAGGATGGACTTATTTATTGTCTTTGTCATTTAATTTTAAACATTATGATTTATATTATTATTTTTATTTTTTAATTATGGTATGTAGATGTATTATAGTGTAATTTTTATTATTTTTTTAACAATTGAATGTATGTTCAGATGTGTGTCTTCAGGTACATTAGAATAAGGAATTTCATGTGATTCTTATTCCTACATATTGATGCTCTCCATCCGCAATACTGTTGGTGGTACACATTTTGTAGTGACACATGGCTAATCAATGGACATGAATTACTCATGAGATATTTCATGATATTTTGGTATTAGATAATTTCCCACATCTGGACCAATGTCTAGATTTTTTATACTAGTTATATTTGTTTGAGTTTTCTGTTAACATTTTTAACACCTTCATTATTATCATTCATGTTATTGACCCTAATGATAGTGAATCACCAAATGTATTGGAATTATATATTCTAATAGAATATATTTTAACTATTAAAATGTAGAAATTAGTTGTTTGGAATACATTGGTATTTGAATCATACTATGATGGTTTGTGTTCCATGTTCATCATGGGTCATCGGCTCATATATACTAATTAACCACTATAAATCATTTGAATTTTATGATTCCTCCTTGATTATTTTCTAATATGTTTCATTATAGTGATCCCAAGGAAAATTCTTTTAGTGAATATGATTTTATAGAATGTTTTATTCGATTGGTAGTGCCTCTGAGTAGTTTTCCATCTATAGATCCAACTATAGGGAATAATATTGTACTAGTAGTAAATTGGTGGAGGGTTATGGATTATTCATATATTTAAGAAACCAATTCAAAAACACTATTTGATATACTCTTCATTTAAGAGTATCCACTAACCATGATGCATTTGGGGTGAATCCAAAAGAATTCATTATTTTAGTGGGGGAATCATTACTATGGTAGTTTATTCATTAATGTTTATAAAACTATAATGGTACTCAATAGATATGGATTATCATCCATTCTAATAGGACCATTCGTTTCAGTGATTACTATGAAAATAAACTCTATCTATTGTGAATCTTCTATGAATTCTTATATATTTTAGGGTACTAGTGTGTTACTTGAATATAAAGATCCTTATAGATGATTAGATACTAAAAAGTGGTTCTTGTTGTGGAATAAAATGTAATGAGATATTGTATGTAGGTAGTGGATGGTATAAACATGTTTTTGGATGTGATGTATATTTAAAGAGGTGATATAATGAGAGAGGTTGTATGTTTTTTGGATATAGGGATATATCTAGTTAGTCTATGGAGATGCGATGTTAATCTGGTGATGGTCAGGGATATTTCACCCGAGATATTATGATCCATAGAAGAAATGATCGATAAATAGTGAATGGGTGATATAAGAAATGAAATAAAATAGAGTAGGGATGTCTATATATTATTTTAATAGGATTATGAGTAGGTAGAGAATTTTGAGATTGAATACTATTGACTGGTATCTACCACCCCTCGAGTTATTCACCAATGGGATCTTGGAGATATTGGATAAGGGAGAAGGATGTACAAGATATAGATCCATATGATATATAAGATTCTTGGATAACATTAAGTATGATATCTATATTTAACACCATATATAAGTTTATTATAGATAATGGTTTGATATGCTGTATTATTCGTATATGTATATTTGAATTATAAGATGTTCAGGTTGGGATATTGAAAAAAAACTTACAGTTGGACACTCTTACTAGAGATGAATAATCAATCACAGACATTTGAAGATAGTGTGATCAGATTCATGGTGGGGGGGGGGGTTCTTAGAATCACATTATAAAATATATGAAAAATTATGAAATAATATTTGGTATGTACTAGTTACAAATTTTTCATGATTATATATACATTATTAGGTAGAAAAATTAATCATTGTAACATTAATGGGATATTATTTTACTTCCTATATGATAATGAAACCCCATGTGGATAAAGAAGAGAAAATAAATAGAGGGTGTATCGAATCAATAACTAGTTATATACCATGAATCATGGTGTATTGTCCCATATATTCAATTTATTATTTATAAATATCATATAAAATTGTTTTCAGACAAGGTATTGAGATGAAGTGTGATTCCATGTATTTTTGTGCCAAGAAATATTTGAAAAATATTATAATATTAAATAGTACATGTTCATATTTTTCATGAAAAATCATAATAACATCTAAACGATTACTCAGATTAGAAATCCAATGTTTCCATTTCATTCAATGCATTGAAATTATCTTAATGATGGTCTAACATTGACCAGTGTGGGTTAAATAATGAATGTAGATTTTAGAATTTAAATAAATAAAATAAATGGTAAATTTATTTATTTTTAACTCTTCACTAACGTGGTGTCATTATAATCATATAATCCATATATTTAGTGGGTAAGATAACCACATAACCCAATAATTTTATGGAGAATCTGAAGAGAACATGTAGAACTCTCTCGATGGAGAACAACAACAAGATTTCTAATAGAAGATTAGCGGATGTAATTTTTTTATAGATATCACTAATGATGGTGATATGATAATCACATATCATAATGGAAGGATCCAACATTGATGTAATTCATTTTTACATTATTGTATTTCCTCATTTATATAATAAGAAATGAATGTGGATCAACGAATTAATAAGTTGCCCTAGGGTTTGATAGTTCTTGAGGGATGGGAACATTTGCAGGAAATCAATATTGGAAAATTATTTATCCATTTTTCAATATTATTGATTATAATTGGAATTGATTTGTGTCCCACATGAAAAAAGGTTAATATTAATTTATTAGGACATTATTTATTAATTTCATACCCCTATTCATAACATTCATTGTCGTCGAACGCTTGTGGTCGCAACCTAACTTATTAGGAGGCATTGAATGTGATACCATAAAATTAGATGAAATTTGACCATAAAGGCCATATAAGGGTATATATAGTCATGAGGGACCCATATCAATAATTCCACCATATTATGGGCATATGAAGTGCCTCGATGGTGCACAAAAAGGACAATCACAACGCTGACACTGGAAGGGGCTAGAGGCATCACGTGGTGGAGGTACCACGAGATAGTGTGGCTACCAGTGATGCTGACTAATGAGATGATGTTGATCGAGGGAAGAGAGTTAAGAAAATGTGGAGCCTATAATTGAAGAAAATTAACATGGTAGGTGAACACTACGGGAAAACTATGTGGGATGTGGGGCGACACCATGTGGAGCAAAGAGTTCTGTGGTTGTGAGTAGACCACATGTATTAGACCAGTCCTACCCACATGTGTGTGGGATGAATCATAGGACCCATGTCTCTCTAATGGCTCAGTGGGCTGGAATGTCTGGACTAGACTAGCCCAGGCCAGGTTGGCTAAACCAAGTCGGTCTCAGGTCCAGCGATTCATATTGGACTAGGACTGTAACATCCTAGGAAAATAAAGAATATGAAATTTTCATATTTATTAATATTTTTTAATAATTATTAATTTTATATTAAATGTGTTTCTATGTTTGATAGCGTTCCCAATACACAAAAACTAGTTTCTTTGAAATCATACGTTGCACACTAATAATTAAATATTTATATTTTAAATAGTAGTTAAATCCCTGCCATTGAATTGGTAGGAATGAAAAAAACTAACTACAATATGATTATACATGTTTGTTAAATGTATTTACATTAATCCAATAAATTATAGTGGCGTAAAATGTGAATGACTATAATTTTAAACATGAATACACTAATATTCAGTAAAATGTCGATTTACTGCCATTTTAGGACAAAACCTTTTTAAATCTACTTTTTTCAAATTTATATGTTCTATTTGACAAAATAACTTTCTTCATTACAATCGGGGCATCTAAATTTACTATGGGTAATTTTTTGGTATTTTTTAGATAAAGTTCTTTTTTTAATGAATAATGAAAAAATATTTATTTTATTTCAAAATTTCATTTTAATCTAATTTAATTATATGGTTATACTAAACATTTAATTTATTTTTAAGTATTAATAGATTATATTTTTACAATTTAATCTATTGTTGGTTGTTTGAAATAGTTTCACTTTGAAATTGGACATAATCAACTGTCAATCTTTTGATTGTTATTGTTTATAAAAAACACGCTATTTGTTTTGACAATGGAAATTAATTTTAAATTAATTAATAAAAATTAAATGTTTTTTATTTTTAAAATGTACATCATATTTTATTTTGGAAAATCCAATAATTCATAGGAAAGTTTTTTTTTTGTATTTTTCTGAAAAACATTAATTTTTGATGAATAGTGAAACCACATAGTAGTAGTTAAAAACTGAATTTTTCATTTAATTAAAATTGTGCATTTTTTGTGAATTGAATTTCAAAAATCCATCATTCATGGTTTTTAAAAATAATTAATATGTGGTTCAATAAGATGAAAATATTTTTTGGTGAATAGTAACTTTTTACTTTTTTACCATAGTTAAAGGTAAATAGGGTAATTCAAGGTAAAAATAATATTATAATAATTCAAAATTATCATAACACTTGTGCTAAATCCCTATCCTTCGCCTAGGAAAATTACCTTAGGCATAAGGCACTTCAAGAAGTCCTTTGGTTCAAACCAAAGCGAGTTACCCAAATTAAAAGAAAACATTTCTGTTAAATTATTTTCTTTTATTTTACTTCTCCAACCCCTAAACTATTATTATTACATTCATTTTTATCAACACCACTATAATAAATATACTAGGATATTTTTATGAGGTTTATTTAAACTAAACTTACCCACACCTACATCTAATTGATGAAGAGCATAATGTTTATATGGATGGAAACTAACGCTTCACGAAATGATGATTATTCAAATATCCCCAAACACATTTCAGTGTGGCCATTATGATTGAACAGAAATTATATATTCTATATATAATGATTATATTTTCTTTATTCTTCTTTAATTTCCATTTATAGCATGCCTTTATGGTTTCCATTATGGTAAGCGCGATAAATTCATTTTAGGAAGTGCGGACTACCGCCCCCTCAAAGTGATATGACACATTAATACCATATGTGGGACTTATAAAGGATTTATTTAATTATATTACATATGATATTAAAATTTAATTATATTATACCTATGTATAATTATGTTTTAATTCCACTAAAATATGAAATAGAAATGAATGTAGTGTTCATGCATTCGTACAGATTACCACATGCATGAATGGTGCATTTCATTTCCTACGTCCAAATGATATGTACTGTTATAAATATATAAATTTTTGATATATATGATATATATTATATCTGAATAATTAATGATATTTAATATATAATTATCTTTTGACTTTTTGACCAACTTGTAATTCTAAGAAGTCCATTTATGACTCAAGTACCAATTATTGACAAAACAAATGTTATTAACATAAAAGATTACATAATGTTTATAACATGGTAATAAGTGATATAAAAGTAACAATAAAGATAAAAAATATTCTTAATAATGTATAAATTAACTTTAGTTTGTTATTCATGAAGAACAACGAACAAACGAGTCAAGTCAGACATGAGGTATGAGATTTTTTTATCTCACATTTAATTTTGTGAGATTTCCATTATTCACCACTTATTCATTCCATGTGGTATACTATGTATAGAAATTTGTTTTTTATTATCATTAATCTCATTATATTCAGGGTATTCAGTAATTCATTTGGTGGTTATTAATTTTTGGTCATACAACTCGATTGATTACAACTTGGTAAGGGGTTTTCATCTCACTTTTTAATCCCTTGAGATTCATTCTATATTTGTCACTATTTATCTTTGTGTGGTCTTTGTACTTCCCAAGATAATATTTATTGTGTAACATACTTAAATATATGGGTATTTACGTATTCATTTTTTGATCCTTCTTTAATGGGTAGTATGTTTCGTAAGTTACATAATCGATAATGGAACCTTTTAACCAAATTTCCATTCCTTGGGTTAATTTTTTAAATATTGATTATGTTAGGATGCGATTATGTGGGGAACCACTATTTATTATTTTTTAGTACATTCCTCTACCCATTCATTGGATATACTTTTTATACACATAATCACTCCATTGATAAATTCTCAACTCATCGATATAAACATGATAAGAGTAATTTTAACTCCATCCCTATTTATTGATTTAAACATCCAATTCATTGGTGTTGGTTTACATGAATATGTGTGAATGTACCAGGATTGATTTAAAATTAATATCCTATAATATTGAGTGTATTTTTATTTGTTAAACATAAATATGAGATTGATTTATCTTTAATTTAATGATACAATCTTTATAAGGGATTTCATCCCAATTTACATTTCTAATGAGACTTCATTGTTTTTATGCACTAATTCAATCTTATATGGTGTATATAATGTCATTTGACGTATTATATCATCAATACAATTACTATCATGATATTATTAAGATCTGATTAAAAGTTCTTATTCAATTATTTTTATTCAAGCATCTTTCTTTTTCTTAAAAAACTCTTTAACTAAAATATCTTTTTAAGTGTTTTTATGATATATTATTATAAATATTTCTCATTAATATACACATTTTCAAAATTGGTTTTAGAATTTATGTATGTGGACGTTAATTTATTCAAATTATAATTCATTTTAAATATTAAATGTGGTATGGGACACTTTGATTCAGAAATCTCTTTTTAAATGGTTTTGAAAATGATTTGATAAAACATTGTTTATTTAAATATTTTGATTTGATATAATGGAATGTGGAAATGTTATCATTCCTTTATAATTGTGTTATGTGTTATGATTATGTTATGGTAATAGGGAATTGTTTATGTATATGGGTGGTGCCGTGATAAACCAAGGGCGGCTGAGCTCGTGATATATCACTAATTCATTTGGTAATGTGACAGAGGTAAACATGATGTTTCTTCTAAGAGATTTAGGGAATATACAGTTATGGGTATTCCAAGTGTAACTCCCTATGTAGGTGTGATATCTAAAATTATGTTTGATATGGATTCCTTAAGTAACCTTTATGATTTAAGATTTGTGTGTGTTATTCATAAATCTTATGATTTCATAATGTATGTTATGATTGAAAATTATAGTTTCATTGATTTGTTTTTATTGATGGGATAATGTTTTGAACCTTTGTTTTGTAACCCTTATTGATATTTTTATGGTCATACTAGGATTTCAAATGTTTTCACAGGACTTAAAGATTAATAGGGTCAAAATGGGATCAAGGAAAAGTCTTGTTGTCTAAAACATATAACTAGACATGACTCTTTTTTTCAAGAGTATTTTTTTAGGAAAAAATAGATAGTAGGTATAATTGTATACATGTAATATTCATGTTGTTATGTAAATGTAATGACCTAATTTCCTAAAACACTAAACTTGAAAATATCATGAATGTGAATTATTCATTTAGTTCAATATTATGTAATGTTTAAGAATGGGTCCTTGTAAATGGTATCTGAAGGAGGTTTAGATAACTTTAGAGGTTACGGTGTTATTTAATCATAAGTGACATAACTATAATGGTTATCATATTATATAGAGTCATAGTTCTTTTTGATAAAGTGAATGAGTTTAAGATAACATGAATAGATCTATCTTAGAATTTACCCTCCTCATAAGATATTATATGATGAATTTACTAATATACTCACACTAAACTTTTTTGATTTAGTAAAGGTGAGGATCTAGAAGAAATTAAAGTAACAATGGATGTGAAGAAAACTGTGATGATTTTCTGAATGGGAAATTGAATGAAATGATATATGTAATGAGGAATCTTTTGGTTATTCTCAACCAACTATCTGGAGTCATGATTGACCACCATAACCTTAGTGATTCTTATAAGGAAACATTTTTGAAAGAAAAAAATCCCTATATAATTTCAAGTAATAATAATAATGGTTAAGTATTTTAAAAAACATATGTGTCAAGGATGTGGAAAGAAACACCAAGGAAATAGTTTCCAAGGGACATGAAGATGCTATAGATGTGGAAATGAAGGTCATAAAACAAGAACCTTCCATTGAAAAAAGGAAGCATTTTGTAGACTCTATAAATGGAAATGAAGTTCTTTCTATGAGATTAATTGAATGTTTTAAATTTGGTGTTCAAGGTCATTATACAAACACATGTACTACGAAGACGTTTAGTGTAAGGGATCATCAGGGCCGTACAAATATTTATTTACCTATACCTCATTCCATTTTGGTTGTGGATGAAGAAACTGACAATGACCAGTGAAAGGTATTGATTATTTCTTTACATACATTTTGATATTATTGAATCTGAGGATATAATTCATGATTTGGTTGTAGGAAAGGATTATTTCTGTATAAGATATAATGTAATGGCCAATGGATCATGAGGAATTTTTAATGAGTAAGAAGTCAACATATATTGGATTCAAGTGTTATGGTAGATTTTAGGATAGTGAAATGATTAAAAGTATTAAGGATATTTTGATGATGGGATTATATTAGAATACTCCTATAGTATGTGTAACCCTGAAGTTTGATATATGAAAATTTTATTCATGAAATAATTATCGTTTCTTTTGTGGGTATAGTAATAATGAACCATTTTGGATTATATGATCCTTGAATTTGAGGCAATTACAGGTTAATACATTTTGGGATGAAAAATGAAAGTTATTAGATAAACATTGTGGTTAACATATGTTATGGTTTTTTTGATGAATTTATCTTTTTATAGGAATGTTATAAAATTTTATAGTTTTTGAAAAACGTTGTCATGCAGACCATGTGACATCCTATCGCATCGGACAAAGCTGCATGAATCAAACCCACATCCAAAGTGCGATTGGGATTTATCACCTACCAATGGACTACATGGAGTCCCTAGTTAGTATGACTAATAATCTTTAGTAAGTTTACTTTATGAATCAAAAATATTTTGATGTTGAGTTATCTATGGAAATTATTACCCTATCATGAAGAATATTTGATTAGGTTAATTACTATTTGATATGAGACTTTAAGAGTTACTGATATTATTTGGAGATAAATGTTAAGATTTATCTTGGAAGAATATGTGATTAAATCCTTCTGAGATATAGGTATCAATATTAGATTGGATTACAATGAAGAATTTTAGGTACATATGTTAATTGAATGGTATTCGTTGAACAATGGGTATTGTAATTTTTTTTGGAGATTTAGTGTAGTTTTTCTTTTTGTAAATGTTTATCCATTTTGGGGATTATCTAATCTTATACTAAATGATTTGGTTTTGGTTGATTCCCAAAGACAGGGGAAATATATATTAAATATTTTTTGGATTATGTGATACTCCAAAAGTTGATTTTAGAACTTTTAATGAGACCAATTCAGATTGAAAATTCATCATTTGGAGAAAATATAAATTTGTGGTAAGAATTTAGTAAAGTATGAAAGTCTACATGATAAGTAAGTATATTTAATTATGTTTTGAGTTAAGCTCATAAATAAATTCCTCAAAATAATGAAAGGTAAATTAAACCAAAAACATTTTCTGTTAACTTTTACTAATGGGGAATCAAGGACCATTGAACCCATCACATGTTTTTGATTTTCTAGGGGGTAACTTTCTCCTAATCATGTTTTCTATCACTCTCTATCAGAACATGACCGTTTGTCTTCTCTTCTATATCCATGTTTTCCTACATGGGATCTTAGTTTGGGTTATCCTAGGTGACCTTTGTACCTATCTTCCTTTATTTTAATGTGATAGTTATATTGAGTCATTTTTCGATGTGTGACATTCGATGATGTTTCCATGCCCAATTTTAAAATTTCGAGGAAGCAATTCCCAAAAGGGGGAAGGATGTAACATCCCAAGAAAATAAATAATATGAAATTTTCAAATTTATTAATATTTTTTAATTATATATTAATTTTACTTTAATGGTTTTTCCATGTTTGATAGTGTACTCGATACACAACCACATGTTTCATTGAAATCTTATGTTGCACACTAATAATTTAATATTATTATTTTACATTGTTGTCAACTCCAAGCTGTTGTATTGGTGGGAATGAACAAAACTATCTACAATATTATTATACATGTTTTTTAATTGTATTTACATTTATCCAATAAAATTTATAGAGTTAAAATGTGAATGAATATAATTTTAAGCATGAATACTCTATTATTTTGTTAAAGGTCTATATATAGCCTTTTTATGGTGATCACTTTTTAAATAATTTTTTTGCGACTTTTATATGTTCTGTTTGACAAAATAAAATTATTCTCTATAATTGGGACATCAATATTTAATTTCAGTAAATGTTTGGTATTTTTCTGATAAAGTTCATTTTTTAATGAATAGTGAAAAACACAGTATTTTAATTCAATATTTCGTTTTAGTATATTTTATAACATATAGTTATATTATCCTTTCAATTATTGTTAAGGTGAATAAAGATTTTATTTTTACCATTTAATTTATTTTTTGTCTTTTGATGCAATTTCACTTTGAAATTGCACATAATCAACTGTCTATATTTTGACAGTTATTGTTTCTTAAAAACACACTATTTGTTTTGACAATGGGAATAAATTATAAATTAATTAAAACAAAAAATATGTTTTGAATTATGTAAAATTGAAATTATATTTGAATTCAGAATATCTAATAATGCTTTAGCTGAATTTTTGGTGTTTTCCTGAAAAACATCAACTTTTGATGAATAGTGAAACCACTTAATAGTAGTTAAAAAAACTAACTTTTGCATTTAATTGAAATTTTACCTCTTTTTTGAATTGAATTAAAAAATTCCAATATAAATGGTTGTTATTAATAAGAAAAATACGGTTCAATAAGATGAAAATAATTTTTGGTGAATTGTAACTTTTTCCTTTTTTACCACAATTAAAGGTAAATAGGGTAATTCAAGGTAAAAATAATTTTATAATAACTCAAAATTACCTTAAAACAATATATAACCTTATTGGATGAGTAATTTATGACCATGGTCATCGTTGGGTCTATTTTGGGACCCTATGGACCCACTTATGAAAGAAATTAACAATTTAAATTAATTAACTTAAAGTAAACAAAAAAATGACAAAAGCAAATATCGTTTAGTAAATTAAGTTTTATAAGGGGTTATATAAATTATCATTTAGAATATAAATATTTATTATAAATATAAACATATTTCCTACATCATGGTATATTTTTTTATAATTTTTAGAGATCATATAAATTAAATTACTTATGACACTATAATGATGTAGTGTTTACCTTATTAGGAAATGATTTAAATAAATAAGATTATATTGATTAAAATATTATCCAAGACATGTCCGATTCTAAATGTATAATTTTATTTCTAATACGAGTCATCATATCTTCGACTTTAATGACTTTTCTCCATTTAGAAACCGAAAATCCTAATATAATAAAATAATATTTTCAAAATTTCTTAATGATCCCCTCATCCCCTTTATAAAAGGACACCACTTATATCCAATTCCTCATACATATCAAGAATTTTTTTGCACTCAAAATCTGCCCAATTATTCTCCCTACATCCCTCTCCTCATCATAGTAGTCTTAACTTTGACAGAAGGCACTTCAAGAAGTCCTTTGGTTCAAACCAAAGGGAGTTACCCAAATTAAAGGTACCAATTTCTCTAAAACAATTTCCTTTATTTTACTTCTCCAACCCCTAAACTCTATTTATTAATTTATTTTTTAACAAAACCAGTATCATAAATATACAAGGATGTTTTTATGAGACATATTTTAACTACACTTACACACATCTCCATCTAATGGATGAAGAACGTAATGTTTCTGGGAATGGAAAACTAACGCCTCACGAAAAGATAATTGTTCAAATATATCCAATCGCCTCTCATGGTGAACATTATGATGGAAATGAATTTATATGTGACATATACTATGTTTATATATTCATTATGCTTTTGTAATTTCCATTTATAGCATGCATTTATGGTTTTCATTATGGGTAAACTCGATAATTGCATTTGAGGAGTTGCAGACTACTAGCACCTCAAAGTGATATGACTCATTAATACCATATGTGGGATCTATAATGGATTTATATGATGATATTATATATGATATTATACTGGAATTACTATATAATTATGTAACATTTTGTTTTATTTCCATTAAAATAAGAAATAGAAATGAAAGTAGCGTTCATGCGTACGTACGACATACCGTTTCCATTAATAGTGCATTTAATTCCTTACTCCAAATGATATATACTATTATAAATATATACATACTGGATATATATGATATATATGATTTCTAAATCATGAATATCATTCTGGATATAATGGCCCTTTCTCTATGTGATCAACTTGAAATTGTAAGAAGTCCATTTTGACTCAAGTACCAACTATCGACAAAACAAATGTTATTAACATAAAAGATTAAATAATATATATAACATGGTAATATGTAATATACAAGAATAATAAACATGAAAAAGGTTCTTAAGAAAGTGTAAAATAACATTAGTTTGTTATTCATGATGAACAAGGATCAAACGAGTCAAGCCAGACACGAGGTAAGGAATTTTTTATCTCACTTTTAATTCCGTACAAATTCCAATGTTCTCCACTTATTCATTGCATTTGAGGTATTGTGTACTGGCATTATAATATGGTAAGGGGGTTTCATCACACTTTTTATTCCCATGAGATTCAAGCTATATTTGTCACTATTTACTTTTTTGTGGTCTATGTACTACCCAATATTGTATTAATTGTGTAATATAATTCAATCTATGGGTAATTACAACTTCAATTTTGGATCCTTATTTCATGGGTTGTATTTTTCATAAGTTTCCAAATCTGTAAGGAAACCTTTTAACCCAATCTCCATTCCTTGGGTTAATCATTTAAATCTTGATAATGTCATGATATGATTATATGGAGAAGAACTATAAATTATTTTTGTAGTAATATCCACTCCATGTTCTGTGGATATACCTTTGATACATATAATCACTCCATTGATAAATTCTCAACTCATCGATATGAACATGATAAGAGTAAATTAAACTCAATCACTATTTATTGAGTTAAACATCTAATTCATTGATTTTGTTTTTAAATGAATATTTGTGAATGTATTATTATTTATTTACACATAATATCCAATTATGTTGGGTGTATTTATATTTTTCACTCATAATTATGTGATTAATTTATCTTTAATTTAAGGATATCATCTTTATAAGGGATTTCATCCCAATTTATATTTCCACATAGACATTGTTGTTGTTAGGCACCAATTCACTATTATATGGTGTATATACTGTCATTTGACATATTATATCATGAATAACTTTATTCTCTTGATATTATAAAGCTTTGATTAAATGTTATTCTTCAATTTTTTTTATTCAAGCATCTCTCTTTTTATTAAAAAACTCTTTAACAAAAATATTGTTTAAAATGTTTTAATGATATATTCTTATATATATTTCTCATTATTGTAAATGTTTTCCAAATGGGTTTTATAATTTATTTATATGGAAATTAATGTATTCAAATGATAATTCATTTAAATGCTTCAATCTGGTATGGGACACTTTGATTCAAAATTCACTTTTTAAATGGGTTTGAAAATTATTCAATAAAGAATGATTTTTTCAATATCTTGATTTGATATATTGGAATGTGGAAATTTTTTATTTCCCTTATACAAGGGTTATTTGTTATGATTATGTTATGGTTATTGGGAATGTTTTATGTATAGGGGTTGTTCCATGATAAACATTGGGCGGCTGAGCCCGTGATAAACTTCATATTCATTAGGTAATGTGACGGAGGTAAACATGATGTTTACCCTAAGAGATTAAGGGAATATACGGTGATGGGTATTCCAAGTGTAAATCAATATGTAGCTGTGATAAGAACTATGTATTTTTGATATGGATTCCATAAGTAACCTTTATGATTTCTGATTTTTTTGTTTTATTCATAAATCTTATGATTTCGTATGGTATGTTACGATTGAAAAGTATAGTTTCATTGATTTATATTTATTGATGTGATAATTATTTCATAATTTGTTTTATAACCCTTACTGATCTTTTTTATGCTCATCCCATATTCTGAAATGATTTCATAGGCTTGGAGATGAATAGGGTTAAGGATGGGATCATCGAAAAGTCATACTGTCTAATACCTCGAAGAAGACCTGTCTTTTTTTCAAGAGTTTTTATTTTATAAAAAATATAGATTTTGGGTAGAATTGTCTACATGTAATATTTATGCTATTATGAAAATTTAATTACCTAATTCCATAATACTCTAAACCTATAAAGATCCTCAATGTGAATTATTCATTTAATTCAGTATTATTTAATGTTTAAGTCCATGTCTTTATAAATTATATACCCAATCAGAATTTGTTACAAAAATATCTATAAAATTCATACCATGTGTCTATTTGTTAAGTTGTTTTCAAAATTGGGACCCTAGTAATGAGTTGTTACTTTTTTATTATCTTATGTTATTTCCTATCTTTGGGTTCATATGACCTAATGGATTGAGGAGTATGTTCTCCAGAATGAGTGTGGTACGAGCAGAATACTATGGTTGGATTTTACATTGAGACTACTTGACCTTATAAGACAACAATACATACTGAGACTACATGTCATATTGGTGATGAGTTTCTCATGTTGACTATGTCTATTTTCAATACTATTTATTTGTGGATTAAGTTTGAAAATATTAAATTTCATAAAATATACATACACATGTTTGAGATGATTATACTATTTAATTGTGGTATAATTCATTAATCTATTTTTGGTATACATTTTTTATTTCGTTGTGGAATACTTTGTGTATTTCTTAGTATAATTACATTATGGTTTTTGGGTGTCCAACGAAGTATTTATTTACTCACCAATGCAAGGGAATTTCATACAAGTGTCATGTATTCTATATATGATAAACGCTTTGAAGGAGTCCAACATGGACTAGAATTATGTGGTTCTCAAAGACACTAGACATTTGATTGGTGATCATACGGCATTAGAAAGATATCATATACCTTTTCCATCATGCATGGTTTTCTATGGATGTCTTTTAGGAACATGTAAATTCAATTTTATAGACTCGTTCTTTTTGTGGTATTGAATTCTTGAACTTTTACATTCATGTTTTAAATTTCTTATTATGTAGTTAGTGTCATGGTTTAAGAATACTTTATTTACTTATTTTTTTCATGTAATCATGATTGTATTTGAAATGTGTGTTAGAGATGTGTGAGTTTTTTCATATTATGGTAAAAATGTTAAGTGTTTTGAGTTTGGATTTCCTAAAATGGATTCCCAAGATGGTGTGACGATTGATGTATCCCTATACCAGGACTCTAGAAAAATTCATTTCAAATTCGTATAAGGAAACACTAATTGTAAGTAATACAGTGGTGCAGACATCATATAGGATTTTGTTGTGTTCACATGTCCTTATTGAGTAATCTCACCATGTATAACCTATTTATATTTGTACATATTGTTCTATTTCGGGATTCCCCTGCATAGAAAAACATGTATTATCATGTTCAATGGTTATGAGGATAATCTGCCTAGCGACAAGGTATCAGTACATGGGCTTGTACTAGATATAGAACATCTTGTGGTTTTATCAGTGATACCTCCATTCGTCGAGAAGCAGCTACTACTATCACTACTGGATGTGGACGCATGTAGACTGAGCACATTTCAAGAGTTGTGGAGGCACTGATAGCCCATGTTTTTGGGTGATCTTTACCCCTATATAGTTTTGAATTGGTTGGAAGTAGTTACATATGTGTTCGACATTGTTGGAGTGCCTTTTGACCAGATGAATGTTCTAAAAGAGAGTGTTCTTCAAGACTATATATGGAGATGGTGGATCTTAGTGACATAAAGACATGACGATGAGACTCTATCAAAGGAAGACTTCTAGAATCTCATCAAAGAAGTAGTATTTATATTTTTATTCCAATCAGTGTGCATACAAGTGCTTTGATATCTATAGATGTATAGTAAGCATGTGGTGGTGTATTCAGTGAGGATTATTTATCTTTTAAAAAACCTTAGGTATGATTAATGGTATGATCGATGTCTTTACCACCTTATGTGCTGTTTTGATAGTCACAAGTTCCAGCGATTATTTTCATTTCACAACCCTTGTTTGTGACCCAAGGATTTGATTGGACTATTACTTATAAAATTTCATTTAGATGCTCTATTGTTAGGGGATTTGATGAGCACACACTAGTGACTATAGTGTTTCCTTACTATTGGAGGTGATATATTCAGCTAGGATATCATGGTAGTGGAATATAGGCCTTATGAAATTATTCTTTGTATGAACTATTTATCCATATTCTATGACTTGTTTCATTGTTTTTGTTGTAGTGTGTGGTGCGTCCTTAGTGATGGGACCCAATTTTTATTCTTCTGTGAAATGGAATCCCTAAAATCACATGATGGCCTCACACAATGGTTGGTATATCTGATCATTCATTAGTTTCATATAATGACCATTGATGTAGTGGATGATATTATTCCTTAGTTACCTATAGTGGTGGAGGATTAAATGGAAATATTTTAATAGGATTTCCAGGATTACCTTACTAATGGGAAGAATAATTTAACATTGATCTACATCATAAAACAACTACGATAACTACACTTACATATTTGATGGCTCATGTAGATCATTGTTAGTTGAGGGTATAGTTGGAGGTCTTGAAGATTAAGGGATTTATTAGAAAAAGATTTTCACCATGGGAAATGCCAGTTTTGTTTTATAGGAAGGAATACAAGAGAATGAGATAATGTGTGGACATCCAATGAATAAAATAGGTTATCCCAATGAATATGTATCCACTAACACTTATTGAATACCCATTAAGATCAGCTAAAAATATATATGTGGTTCAAAAATATTGACCTCTGATCTAGCTATCACTATGATCAATTATGTGACGATGATATACCAATGAAAACATTTAGATGTCGATACGGCTAGTACAAGTACTTGGTGATGTCTTCTGGTGTAATGAATTCCAATACAGGGTTAAAAAGACTTGTGTATACGATCATATAGGCTTAATTAGACCAGATTATGGTGGTCTTCATTGATGACATCCTATGGTACTTGATGTCTGAGGAGGAACATGTGATATAGTTTGGGATAGTCTTGTATATAATTTGATAGCAGCATCATTAAGATAACCTAATGAAGTGTTATTTCTTGATTCAATAGGTCCATTTTCTAGGAAACATCATAACTAAGGTTGGGGTTGATGTGGATCCAATAATTTTATAGGAGGATCTTTCTTGGGAACAACCAAATATTGTTACCGAGGTGTGGAGTTTCATAATTTTGGAAAGGTAATATTATAGGATTCCATAGGACATTTCTAGGGTATCATTATCCTTGAATTATTTGACATGAAAGGGAAAAATATTTGCGAGGATGGATAAGTACCATGAGTTTTTTCTGCCCATGATTTATATATTTTTGAGTGCAACACTCTTGAGATTTCTAGAGGAGGGTGTCAAGTACATTGTGTTATATGATGCATCATAAAACAAACTTGGTAGTTTCATGAAGCATGGGAATGTGGTGATTTATATGTGTCTATGATAGATGAGACCACATGAGCATAAATACAAAACCCATGATATTTTTCTGGAAGTGGAAGTAATCGCATTGATGAATTAGTGACACTACCTTATGGGAAAGAGATTTATCATCTAATATGACAACATGAGTATCATGTACATATTATTTCATAATTATCTAAACATGACATTATGGTGATGGATAGAGATTCCCCAATACAATGACTTAGATATTTCTTTTACTATTTGGAAGGGAACATGGTGGAAGATTATCTAAGTAGAAGATCAATTTTACAACTACATAAAGAGGTAATGGTGCAGTTGGTATCATTTCAGATATCCTTTAGGGATGGTGATCAGGAAACTTAACTCCAGTCGATGGTTTCCCCCCTAGACTATACCAATGATTTTTGGTGGTACAAAATAGAGAATTCAACTACGAGACTATACATGCCGATATGTCCATTGGGAATACCCCTGGTTGATATTTGAATGGATGGGAGAATGTGGTTCTTTCTTCAGAATGCACAACAATACCAACGACAATATGGAGGATAGTTTTGATGGTGTTCCAAAATACCCCATTAGAAGTACATAAAGAAGTGGTGAAGATGTATTAATCCCTTCAACATCATTTTTATTGGCTTTTAAGGTATATGGGATTTGTAGAACTTTTCTCTCAATCCATCACTTGATAATAAGTAAATGCCAAGCACCGGTTTCTAGTAGTGTTGAATCAAATTGTTGACCTTACATAATGGAAGTGGTATGGGATATCTATGGAGCTCTAGATTGTTTTACCATGTATGTCAAGGGGAAAAATACCACATGATGGATCATTTATTGAGCCACCTTAGAGGACCACTTCCTAGATATTCAGGTGTAGATTTTAGCATAGATCATGGGATGCCTCTACATGAAAGAGACAGTTCTAATCAATAGAGGTCCACTAAAAATAGTCTCATATTGTGATGCTATCTATAATTCCTAGTTGTAATATGCATTTAAGGAGGTTTTGATACTCAAATGTACATGGGTGCAATGTTTCACCAACAAAAAGATGACCAGACCGAGCACACCATTAAACTTATGGTGGAAATGCTACATGATTACATCCTATAAATTTTACATAGTTGGGAGGATCACCTAACCCTATTTGATTTTACGTAAAAAAATGTATCATTCCATCATCAGTATGGAACCATTTGAAGACTTGTATGGTTGAAAATATAAGTCACCACATTAATGAATAGTCGCATGAGAGGCATCACCTATGGGCACGAAGTTAGAGTAAGAAACTATAGATAAGGACTAGGTCATCCAGTACTAGATGAAGACACTACAATTATAAAGGGTTGCAGATATCTTTTACATGTTAAAGGTGATGATATATGTGCATGATACATCACCTTCCAATGCATAGGGTCAAATGGAATTTGAGGATTCAAATAAATTTACTGAGTACTCATTGGAGATCAAGGATCAAAATTAGATGATATTTCCTGGAGATATATTCCTCTCTTGTTTGAGCAGTTGTAGGATAGGAATATCTATGAGGGGACATGGGATCAATATGCTCAGATTCGTTCTTAGTACCTTCATTTGATTATATTTCATTTGTGTTTGAATTTTTGTGATGTAATGTCATGGGGTTGGAGAATTTCATGCCCCTTATTTTCAATGTATTATTTTTAAATATTATGTTAAATTATTTTAGGAAAAGATGCTAAGATGATATGTTATTCAGAGTCATGGTATACCTAAAAAAGTTTCTTACAAATATTTAAATATTAAATAACCTACATGAGTAGTTTTCATGAAAAATTAGAAGAACATAAAAATGGGTGACCAAAAAAGATATCAGAGTACACCATTCCATTCAGAGTAGTGTCTATAACTTATGGGATTCCTATCATCAAACAACATGGGCCAAATCTAGAAATTCCTTCTTGGATTTTTAATGAATAAAATAAATGGTGATTTTAACACTTTTCTAATGTAATAAAATTATTTTTAAATTATAATTAGAGATTGGGATCTAGAGATAAGAACATAACCCTATAATTTTTTTGAGTATCTAGAGTGTTATTAGAGAACACTTTTGATGGAGAACAATAATGAGATGTCTGTTTAGAGATCAACAGGAACTATTTTTTATGTATCTGGAAAACAGTTGTGAGTTAACGATCTATTGTTGTAAGAGGATGATCAATCATCGAGGGATGGGTTTATCCCTTTATTTTTATTAACCGTTTCTAGATTTAATAATGAATTTAGATGAAAAAATGAATAGTTTTACCCATTGTTCGATCATTATTAAGGGGTGGCCATATTTATGGGAAATAATTGGGGGATGAATTATTTATCCTTGATTCTTAATTCCTTATTAAAATGATATTAGATTGTGGTGAAAACTATCATCGGATGATATTCATTATTTAGTTCATTATTAGTTCTTTTCATACCCATGTTCATTGTTTTCATCATCATTGACCCCTCGTAGTCGTGACTCAACATGTTTGGAGGCTCCGAATGCAATCAGTCTATCAGTTTGGTAGAATATTTCCAGTATAGTCAACATAATTATAATTTGGGTCGCGAAGAAACAAGATCTTTGATCACACTTAATATTTGTCATTATATGATCCCCCAGTGGTCCATGTAATGGTTCACTAGATCACCGACGGTGGCAGCTGCATGCAATGGCCATCAAATACAGGATGCAAAACATGACGGAGGAACTGCACAAATGTTTTGAAATTGGTGGTCACTTGGGGTGGGGGTGCTGTTGGCCAAAGGGGGGGGCATTAATCGGGGGATGTGGAAGGTCAATAAAGGGGGACATTGTTGGGCCTCTTGGGGGATGCAGTGATTAGGCAACCAACATGGTGAAAAAACCCTGTGGATCCAGTGGTGGATGCGAGGCCATGGGGTGTAATTAGAAGGTGGAAAAAATGCATGGGATGCGATATGACACCACATGTAGTAAAGGGTCATGATGTCAGTGTGGGATGTGTGTGGATGACTGGACTGCCATGTGTGCATGCAGGTTGGATTAGAGGCTTTAAGGAACTCCAATGACTCCATGGGCCAGGCTGGGTCTAGCTGACTGGGTAAGTCCGACCGACATGTTGGGATTGGTTTAGAAGGTTATATTAGTGAAAAAATGGCCACATATTGGATATTTTTATGAAAAAATCCATCAAATTCTATCTCTAGGACACTTGTTGAGATGTTTGTGATTCTAGGACCATTTCAATAAGACGATCATTTTGGGATATCTTAAGTTCTTTTTTACAGATGTTTGCAGACAACCAAATTAACTGAAGATTATATTCTCCATGAATGAACATTCTATAAGAATAATCTTAGTAGTGGATGTGAAATTTATACAACATGACTTTTTATGACTATATGACTTCACATGACAATGTGTCCTACTGAGACTATTTGTATTACTAACATTATGTTTCTTATTGAGACTATATGTCTAATCAAGACTATATGTATTATTCATATTGTGTGTTTTGTGGATTATATTCAATACACCTTTTTGAATACTAGAGACATAATCCTATGTGAGATGAATGTGATATTTATATAAGGTATACATTAGGTATTTCATTGTGGAATAATTCATGTATTTCGTTGTGGTATACTCTATGTATTATTTTATACATAAATTAATTTTTTTGTGGTATTCCTATGTGGTTATGGGGTGTACTAATGATTAATGTTTTACTCAAACATGAAATGGATTTTCCCACAGGTTTCATTTAATGATAATATGATCAACACATTGATGGATACCAAGGTTAACTTGTACCTTTTCATTCTTAAAGAAAATAGATTTTCCTTGTTTGCATCTACGCCTTCAAAAATATGTCTAGTTTCATTCCCTTCATGTAATGTTTTCTGTGGATGATTTTCTAGGACATGGGAATTCTATTTTATAGACTTGATAATTTCATGTGCTTGTATTTGGGATATTGTTACCATAAATTTTTTTATTTTCATACATTTTGGTCTGTATCATAGTGTATGTATTAATTTTATTCTTAGTGTTTATATATTAAATACTTTTTAGCATGGAGATGTGTGTCACTATACTTGTAAATATGAAAATGTCTCCAATTTGGGTGATATTTATAATAGGTTCTAGTCACACTCACCTAGCCTATTGGAGGTAGGCATCGTGTAGTCGTGGAACTTGCCCGCATATCACAGGTCATGAATCATATTGTAGATATCAATATTTTCTATCAGTATCTTAATTTGGTGTATCATAATGATGATGAAATTCATGAATAAAATCCATGATTACCTCCCCACTAAGAGATGTAATTCATCATTAACTTAATCCTTGATGTGAACCATTATTTCTTCCATCCTATTTGATGGTGTAATGGAAATTCAGTTGAAGATGGTGATGTTGGAGTACTAATAGAAGACGAGAATTGTTAGACCAATTTTTTGCCCTAGAAAGTCATGGTGTTGTACTCTATGATTGCAAATAGGATCTTAAGAATTTGTATTGATTATTTAAAGATGAACTCAGTTAATGTGATGAATATTTATCCACAACTGGGTATTGAAGACAACTTTAATAAATTTAATGGGGAAAAATGTTTCCAAAATATTATCTACTGATCCGGTTGTCACCAGATATGAGTACGAGTTTAGGACATACCGAAAACAAATCAGATATATATAAGGTAACTATGAGAAAATTTTGATGTGTTTTAGTATGAATAACACCCTAGTAGTTTTCATGTTACTCATGAAGAATACATTTCATCAATTCTTTAAAATTCACATAGTTGTCTTCATCAATGATATCATAATGTACATGTTATCAATTGAGGTGCACATTGGAAAATTTATCATGTACCATGACATTCTCTGAGAGAAATATCCTTATGGTTTGTTCACATTATTTTAGTTTTAAATAAAACAAGTAAAATATTTTGGACATGTCATCATAGTAGAAGAATTATTATGAATACACTGATTTTATAGATACTATTATCCTAATAGCATTTCAATAGCATGGTGAATGTTAAGCTATTTTTTTATTTATAAGATATTACATGATATTAGTGAAAAATTGATCATGGGTGTCAAATATGTTGATTATGTTGAATTAATGTTGGTTTCCTTTATTGTATATGGAATGAGATAATCATTATTTTAATGGTTTAGTACACAGAATGATGAGTCCCCCATAATTTGACTTCTAGATGAGATTGTCGAGTATATAGTGTCCGAAAATGATTTAGTGAAAATAAATGGTTTCATTATAATGCAATATAATGACATGATTTTCTATAAGTATATGCATTTTATTCCTCATGAGAAAAACTATGAATCACTTAATATTCAATTGGTAGTGGGGGTCTTTGGGCTGAATATAGGGACACAACCTTAGTATAATACATACTCTTGAATTAAATGAATAATTCACGTTGAGTATCTTTTCGGGTTTATAGTTTTAGAGAATTAAGACATAACTATTACATCTCAAAGATTAAAAAGTAGGAACATCTACTCAGTTTCCATTTTTTCACAAAATAAAAACTCTTTAACAAAAGAGTCATGTCTAGTTACTAGTTTTAGACAACATAACATTTCCTTGATCCCATCCTTGACCCTATTCCACATTATTTCTTGTGAAAAACATTTCAAAAAAACTTGTGATGAGCATAAAAATCTCAGTAAGGGTTATAAATATATGGAGATAAAACATTATTCCATGTATACATAAGAATCAATGTAATTATACCTTACTCAAAAAGCATAAGCACATTAACATACCTTATCAAATCATGAATAAATCATAGAAATCATAATACATAAAGGTAACTTGAGCCATTCATACCATTCTTATGTAGGGAGTAACCCTTATGGTTATTTTTGAAATACCCATTACAGTATATTCCTTAAATCTCTTGGAAGAAACCTTAGTGTTTAACCCCTTCACATTACCCAATGCATTGGAGAGCTATATCAGGCTCACACGCCCTTAGTTTATCATCAAACCACCCGTCTTAAAAAACAATGACCAAGAACCATAACATAATCATAGCACATAACTTAAGCATAAAGGAAAGGTAACATTCCCACATTTCAATAACAATATAAAAATTTAAGATATTGAAATAATGAATCCATTCTAAAAACAATTTTCAAAACCATTTAAAACATTTAATAAAGAAATTTATGAATGAAAGTGTCTCCTACCACATTTATGCTTTTGTCATTTTAAACCATTAATATCCATATAAATAAATACTTAAAAATATTTTGAAAACATGGATATTAATGAGAAATATTTATAAGAATAAAACATTAAAACATTTAAAACGATATTTTAGTTAAAGGGTTTTTAACAAAGTGAGCGACACTTGAATAAAATAATTGAGGAATAACATTTAATCAGAACATTAAAATATAATGAGAAGAAATTAATTCATGATATAATATTCAAAAGGATATTATATACACAATATATAAGTCTATTGGTGCATAACTACAATGATGTCTCAATAGAAATGTAAAATGAGAAGAAATCCCTTATAAAGAAGGTATCCTTAAATAAAGGTTTCTCAATCTCATAATTATTGGTGACCAGTATATATACACCCAATATAAGTGTATATTATGAATAAAACAACCATAGGTCATTAAAACATATTCATATGATGAAAAATTCAATAACTACATGTTGAACCCAAAGAAATCGGAATTTGGATATGAAGTTACCTTGGTAAAATTCGACAGCCAAACAACATCTCTTTAAAATTCTTAAAATTAGTTGATGAGAGAGGAAATGGTATATCATCACTTGGACACAAAATTTACCTCAATATTGATATATAAGAACATATCCCAACATAAAAATATGTAAATTAAAAAGACATAACAAAATAATTCTTTTAAAAAATGAGTGTGAAGGGTTACCTTACCGATTTGGGAAACATTCGAAACTTACACCCCAGGGAAGAAGGGTATTAAAATGAAGATGAAAATACCCATATTTGTGCATATATTATACAAATATTAAAATAATCATAATTACATACACAAAAAAAGGAAATAGTGTCCAATGTAGAATGAATCTCACGAGATTAAAAAGTGAGATGAAAATCCCCTAATGAACATTCGGCAGCCTAACGACGCCACATCAAACGTCATAAAATGTATTGATTTGATAAAATAGGGTATATCGTCATATTAAAATAATATATACATCAAGGGTAATATAAAATAACATCCTCCATCATAAGAACATGAAGCATACATGAAATGACATAAAAGAGGGTACTTGAAAAGAAAGAGAGAGGTCAGATCCCTTACCTTAAGTCTGATGAGTCTTGTTCGTTTCTTTATATTACTGAATAATATACATTTTTCAATTTATAATTTCTTAAGAGCCTATTTTAATGATTATTATTCAATTAATATCCAATTTTATAATGTTATAATAATTAGATAATTATTTGAGTTCATATCAAATGTTTCTGTTGATGTTTGGTACATGAGTCAAAAATGAACTTGTTTGAAAAGAATCTTCAATGTAGTTATAAATAAATCATCTCCAGAATAGTATTAATTATTTAAATATCATATATATCCAGTAAATATTCATTTTATACTACTCCATAACATTTTGAGATAAAAAGAAATGAAATGCAATGTTCAAGGAGACGGTAGGTCGTACGTATGCATGAACGCTACTTTCATTTATTTGTCATATAAATGGAATTAAAATTTATTGAGAGATATATATATTATATTTACAGTATAATATATATGTTATATAGGTCACATAAGTTAATTAATTTCATTCATTATACATTCCATGTATTAAATGAATGAGTTGAATCACTTGAGGGGGAGGTAGTACACACTTCCCCATATGAAATTATTGCATTTGGACAACATGAAAAGAATTAAGAAATATTTTAAATATAAAATACATAAGAATATATAAAACATAAATACCATATATATATTATATAAATTACATTTACATCGTAATGTACACTTTTAAAGGAGTTAGAAAAATATTGAACAATCATCATTTCATGAGGCCGTAATTCACCATCCATAAAAACTATATGTTCTTTAACCATTATTCGGATGTGTGTGTGTGTTTAGCTAGAATCCTTGTTATAAAAACATCCTATTATATTTAATATACTGGTTTTGTTACAAAATAAAGTAATAAAAAGAGTTTAGGGGGTTGTTGAAGCAAAATAAAACAAAAATACATAAGAGAAGGCAATACCTTTAAATCGGGTAACTCCGTATAGTTTGAACCAAAAAGGTTTTTTGAAGAGATTTATGCCTAAGTTGAAGCTTAAATGATGAAGATAGGGATGTGGAGAGATGAAATGGGTAGGGTCTGGCCACGAAAAAGTCTTGAGTGGTTTTTATAAGGAGGTAGAGGTGGGGGACATTTATAAGAGGGAGGAGGGGCACTCTTCGAATGTCTTGAAAAGATAATTTATTATAAAATTATTTTCAGATTTTAAAGGTCACAAATTGATATATTTCTACGATAAGGTGATGAGGGTTCTAAATATACTCATAGAATATGATTTTTCCAATAGTAAGTCTTATATTTTTCATTATATTTTAATTTTATTTAAATCATTCATTAATTAGGTAATCTCTTCATCCTAACGGTGTCATAAATAAATTTATTTATTTAATGCCTAATAATTATAAAAAAAATACTATGATGTAGGAAATATATTTATCTTTCCAATGAATACTTATAGTCTGAGATACCTGTTACACAGACAAAACTAATTTTTTTTTACTTAGGTGTTCAATACTTTTGTGATATTTTCCTTTCTATAAAAATAAAATGATAAAGTGTCACTATCACAAAAAAGTGATTCCATGGGGTCCCAAAGTCTGGCAAAAGGAATCCCATGGTCAGACATGAGAAAACCAGTAGCATTATGACACATGTTGCGGTTTTTTTTATTATTATGATATTATTTTTTTATCCTTAACTACCAGATTACTAACTAATCACGATAATTAAAGATAATTACCATCGTTACTATTCATAATGTCCAAAAACAAAAGAGTCGTAATTACATAATTTGGACCTTATAATTCCAAATATGGAATCCATTTTATCAAATTCAGACACAGAAATTTCACTAATTAATTTAAAAATATTTCCTGTTTTCAAAACAAATAGCGAGTTTTTTTGAAGCAATATCTATGAAAAGTTTGGCACTTGTTTAAGTCCATTTTAAAAATAAAAATAATTATAATGACCACCATTGAATTAAATGGTAAAAATATATTATAAATAAAATTTAAAACCAATTAAAAGATAATATTACCATATATTTCAATTAGATGAAAAAGCAGTTTTGATGTAAAATGCAGTATTTTTTCACTATTCATTAAAAAAATGAATAATGTCATAAACATACCAAAATATTTAACAAAGTAAATTAAAATGTACCAATCATAAAGAATAAGTTAATTTTTAGAAATGGAGATTATAAATTTGTCAAAAGTTATATTTAATAAAGGTTCTCCATCAAAAGGAGGTAAAGCAATCTTCTAAGAGTATTAGGGTATTTATTCTTAAAATTGGATTCATTGGTATTTTAAGGCTCTAAAATTTATTCAATAAGTGTAAAAATATTTAACCAACATATGTAATCATTTTGTAGTTATTTATTTTCATTCCCTCCATTACAATGGCTAGGTGTTAACTATTATAATATTAATATATTATTATCGCGCAATGTAACATTTCAAAGAAAATCGTTGTCGCATATTGGGTACACCATCAAACATAGCATTCCCTTTAAAGTAATATTAAAATTTTATTCAAAAATATTGATAAAAATTAGAATGTAATATTATTTATTTACCTGGGATGTTACATCATTCCCCTCTTTTGAGAATTGTGTCCTGGAAATTTCAAAATTGGGCTTGGAAATTTAATTGAAAGTCCCACATCAGAACAAGAGTCAGTAAAACTGTTACTTTAAATGAAATCAAGACAAGTACAGAGGTCACCCGAGTTAACCCATACTAGGATTACATGTAGTAAAATATGGATATGGAGGAGAAAATAAAGTGTCATGTTCTGATGGAGAGTGATAGTAATCATGTCTAGAAGAATGTTAACCACAAGAAAATCAAAAATTTGTGATGGGTTAAATGGTATTCGATTCCATAGTAACAAAAATTAACAAAATTTTTTTGTTACTATTCATTGAGGAATTTATTTACGATATTAACTAAAACATAAGGAAACGTACTTACCTTTCATGTTAATTATCAACTTTTACTATATTTCTTACACAAAATTATATTTTCTCTAAAATGCGAGTATTTAGGAAGACTTGCTCACTTTACTATAATCAACTTATTGAGAATCATCTAATCCACAAAATAGAACTATATATTTCCCATGTCTTTATACCTTAATCAAAACCAAAACCAAAAAGGTTAGTACAAGATCAAATAATAACCAAAAATGATATTTTTTTACAAAAAGAAAAACTACTCTTAATCTCCAAAAAATTTCAAACAAAACCCAATGTTCAACAAAGAACATTAAATAAACATCTATCTATAAAATTCATCAAAGTAAACCAAACTATGATTGAAACCCAAATCTCTAAAAGATTTAATCGCATGATTTCCTAAGATAAAACATAAAAATTGTTCTACAAAATAACATCAGTTACTCTTAATGTCTCATACTAAAATGTAATTATCCTAATCACATATCCTCCATGATAGGCTAATAATTTCTATAGATAACCCAAATCAACTTACTATTAATTCAAAAAATCATATAACTAAAAAGAATAATTCAAACTAACCAGGTACTTCACGTGGTCCAGTGGTAGGCGAAAAATACCCGTTGCACTTTGGTTGTGGGTTTGATTCCCATAGCTTTTTCCGATGTGACGGGTTGTCACACGGTCTGCTAGTTATCCTTTTTCCAAAACTATATAATTCATAAATCATTCCACAAAATAGATAAAATCATCATAAATAACTATAAAATATTTTAACCACAAATGTTATCTAATAACATTCATTTTACAACCCAAAATGTATTAACCATTAAGTGCCTCAAATTCAAGGATCATATAAACCCAAATGGTTTTTTATAACTATATCCACAAAATAAAGGATAATTATTCCTTGAATAAAATTTTCATATATCAAACATCAGGGTTAAAAATACTATAAAAAGCCTTCTAATATAACCCCATCATCAAAAGATACTTAATACATTTAAGAATTTCACCATCCTAAAATCTACCATTTCTCTTGAATCCCTTATATGTTGACTTCATACTCATTCAACATTCTTCGTGATCCATAAACTATGCATTTCCACCTTATTTCATAATACAATGTTCCTAAAGATCGAATATCCTCATTATTTAGAAATATAATTCCAATGTTGCTGCATTCTTTAAGGATAGGAAAAGTAAATCATACCTTGAATCCAGGTACCATGATATTTAGGATGTTCTCTTTCTCTTTCGGCATGTTGTCATACTTTCAAAATGTAAATGTTCACTCCACTTCTTTAATTTTACTTTTCTATAAAAATGTAAAATTTGGGATCTTGAAATCAAATGAAAAAGATACAATGACCCATAAAATTGTATTATAAATGAGTAGGTGTTGGATAGCTCAATCAATTTATTGCAGGTGATTTGAATACTCAAGAAGCTGTCAAAATCATATGAACTTGATTTTCCCATAATAGTGATGGTCAAATCATCGGGGCGGGATAAGAGAGTTGTGCATGATCTCTTTCCTTCCATCTTGAAAATTGATCCTTAACCTTCTGAAAAGAATCAAAAAGTAAACATGAAATGAAAAAACCATTTATAGATAACATAAAAACTTTTGTATTACTCTAATCCATCAACCTCCATTGTTTATGTTTTTTATCCAGTAAACCTATTTTACCATAACCCTATATGAGTTTCCACATGTTAATAACCCTCTTGGTTATATGGGATCCTTTACCTACACCCATATATCACTCTAAACTCTAAAGATATTTAATCGACCTCTGATACCAACTATAAGGACCCTGCCTTAGTACAATACATACTCATAAATTAAATGAATAATTCAAAATGGGTATCTTTTCAGGTTTAGAGTTTTAGAGAATTAGGAACTAACTATTACATATCAGAGATTAAAAAGTATGCAGATATACTCAGTTTCTATTTATTTCTCAAAATAAAAACTATTGAACAAAACAGTCATTTCTAGTTCCTTATTTTAGAAAACATATCATTTCCTTGATCACATACATAACCCTATTCAACTTTATTTCATGTGAAAAACATTTCAAAAAAACTTGGGATGATTATAATAAGCTTAGTAAGGGTTATAACAATACGAAGAGGAAACATTAGTCTATGTATACATAAGAATCAATGTAATCATACATTACTCATAAAACAAAAGCACTATAACATACCTCATCAAATCGTGAATAAATCATAGAAATCGTAAGACATAATATTAAAATGAGGCATTCATAACATTCTTACATAGGGAGTAACCATTATGGTTACGTTTGGAATACCCATCATACTATATTACCTAAATATCTTCGGAGAAACATAAGCGTTTAACCCCTTCACGTTACCCAATTCATTGGAGAGCTATATCGGGCTCACCTGCCCTTAGTTTATCATGGAACTACCCGTTTTCAAAAACAATTCCCTAGAAAAATAACATAATCATAGCACATAACTTAAGCATAAGGTATAGATAACATTCCCACATTGCAATAACAATATAACATTTCAAGATATTGAAATAATGAATCCATTCGAAAAACCATTTTCAAAACCCTTTAAAGCATTTAATAAAGTTATTTTTGAATTAAAGTGTCCCATACCACTTTGAAGCTTTTAAAATTTTAAAACATTAATATCCATATAAATAAATCCTTAAAACTATTTTGAAAACATGTATATTAATGAGAAATATTTATAATAATAAATCATTAAATCATTTAAAATGATATTTTCTTTAAAGGGTTTTTAACAAAGTGAGTGACTCTTGAATACAATAATTGAGGAATAACATTTCATAAGAACATTATAATAACATGAGAATAAATGGATTCATGATATAATATTCCAAAGGATAATATATGCACCATATAGGAGTGAATTGGTGCATAACAACAATTATGTCTCAATAGAAATGTAAAATGAGATGAAATCCCTTATAAAGAAGGTATCCATAAATTAAAGTTAATGAATCTCATAATTATGTGTGAAAAGTATAAATACACCCAATATAAGTGTATATTAAGTTTAAAACAACAATAGTTAGTTAAAAAATATTCATAGTATGAAATATTCAATAACTACATGTTGAACCCAAAGAAATCGAAATTGGGTTAAGAAGTTCCTTTAGTAAAATTCGATAGCATAACGACGTCACATTAAAATTCATAAAATTAGTTGATGAGAGAGAAAATAGTATCTCATTACTTGAACATAAAATTTAAATCCATAAGGATATATAAGAACTTATCCCAACATAAAAATTTGTAAATTAAAAGACATAACAAAATAAGACTTTTAAAAAGAGGAGTGTGAAAGGATCCCTTACCGATTTGGGCAACTATCGAAACGTACACCCCATGAAAGAAGGATCATACAATGAAGATTTAAATACCCATGAATGAGATTATGTTATACAAATATTAAAGTAATCGGAATTACATACACCACACAAAAGTAAATAGTGTCCAATGTAGCATGAATCTCATGGGAATAAAATGTGAGATGAAAATCCCCTTATGAAAATTCGGTAGCCTAACAGCGCCACATAAAACATTCAAAAATGTATTGATGAGATAAAATTGGCTATCTAATAATATTAACATAAATTTAAAGCAATATGAATGTAAAATAACATCCTCCGACATAATAACATGGAGCATAAATTAAATGACACAAAAGAGGGTACTTGAAAAGAAAGAGAGAGGTCATATCCCTTAGCTCAAGTCCCACTTGTCTTGTTCATTTCATTATATATCTGAAAATAAACATTTTTCAATTTATAATTTCTTACGGACCTGTTTTAATGTTTATTAATAAATTCATATCACATATTATAATGTTATAATAAGTATTTAATTAAGTGAGTTCATATCAAATGTGTCTGTCGTTGTTTGGTACATGAGTCAAAAATGAACATGTTTGAAAAGAATCGTCCATGTAGTTAGAAGTACATCAACTACATAATTGTATTAATGATTTAAATATCATATATATCATGTAAATATTCATTTTATACTATTATATATCATTTTGAGACAAAAAGAAATGAAATGCACCGTTCATGGAGACAATAGGTCGTACGTATGCATGAACACTACTTTCATTTCATTGTCATATCAATGGAATTAAAATTAATTGAGAGATATATATATTATAATTATAGTATAATATATATGTTATATAGGTCACATAAGTTCATTTATTTCATTCTTTATACATTCCATGTATTGCATGAACGAGTCACATCACTTGAGGGGGCGGTAGTCCACACTTCGTCATATGAAATTATCGCATTTGCACAACATGGAAAGAATAAATGTATGTTTTAAATATATAATACAAGAGCATATAGAAAACATAAATACCATATATATCATATATAAAATACGGTGACATCAGAATGGCCACCTTAAATGGTGTTAAAAAAATATTGAACAATCATTGTTTCAGGAGGCAGTAATTCACCATCCACAGAAACAGTATGTTCTTTAAAAATTAGATGGATGTGTGTGTATGTGTAGCTCGAATCATTTTTATAACAACATACTAGTATATTTAAGATACTGGTTTTGTTACAAAATAAAATAATAAAAAGATATTAGGGGGTTGGAGAAGAAAAATAAAACAAAAAAACATAAGAGAAGGCAATACCTTTAAATCGGGTAACTCCCTTTGGTTTGAACCGAAGGGGTTTCTTGAAGAGATTTATGGCTAAGGTGAAACTTGAATGATTTACAGAAGGATGTGGAGAGATGAAATGGGAAGGTGTTCACCGACAAAAAGGCTTGAGAGGTATGGGTAAGGAGGTAGAGTTGGGGTCCTTTTATAAGAGGGAGGAGGGGAACTCTTGGAATGTCTTGAAAATTTACTTTATTAAATAATGATTTTAGGATTTTAAAGGTCCCACATTGATATATTTCGAGGATAAGGTGATTAGAGTTCGAAATATACTCATCCAATAGGTTTTTTCCTTGTGTAAGTCTTATATTTTATATTATCTTTTCATTTTATTTAATGA
Organism: Viscum album; assembly: GCA_963277665.1. Classification (NCBI taxonomy): domain Eukaryota; kingdom Viridiplantae; phylum Streptophyta; class Magnoliopsida; order Santalales; family Viscaceae; genus Viscum; species Viscum album. The sequence continues at coordinate 474,835,081 of OY728132.1, forward strand.
GTTCATTAATGAGGTAATCACTGCATAATTACGGTGTCATAAATAAATTAATTTATATAATGTCTAAAAATTATAAAAAAAATACCATGATGTAGGAAATCTTTTGATCTTTAAAATGAATACTTATAGTCTAAGATATCATTTACACATAAAAAACTAATTTTTTTTTACTTAGGTGTTACATACTTTTGTGATATTTTCCATTCTTTAAAAATAATATGATAAAGTGTCACAATCACACAAAATTGATTCTATTAGGTCCCAAAGTTTGGCACAAGGCATTAAATGGTCGTCCATGACACAACCAGTAGCATTAGGACACATGTTGATGTCATTTTTTTATTATTTTGATATTATTTTATTATCCTTAACTACGCGATTACTAATTAATCATGATAATTAAAGATAATTACCTTCGTTACTATTCATACTATCCAAAAAAGAGTCTTAATTACATAATTTGGACCTTATGATTAATAATATGGAATCCATTTTATCAAATTATAAACTGAGAAATTGCGATAATTAAATTAAAAATATTTCCTGTTGTCAAAACAAATAGCGGGTTTTTTGAAGTAATATCTAAGAAATGATTGACACTTGTTTATTTCCATTTTCGAATTTAATTTAATTATAATGACCACCATTGAATTAAATGGTAAAAATATATTCTCATTATACTTTAAAACAAATTAAAAAAGAAAATCTAACCATGTATTTAAATTAGATGAAAAAGCAGTTTTGATGTAAAATGCAGTATTTTTCCACTATTCATTAAAAAAATGAACAATGTCATAAACATAACAAAAATTTTACCAAAGTAAATTCCAATGTCCCAACCATTAATAACAAGTTAATTTTGACAAATAGAGCTTATAAAATTTTCAAAAGTTATATTTTAAAAAGGTTCTCCATCATAAGGTGGTAAAACAATCTTTTAAAAATATTAGAGTATTTTTTCTTAAAATTGGATTCATTTGGATTTTAAGACTCTAACATTTATTGGATAAATGTAAAAATATTTATCCAACATTGGTAATCATTTTTTAGTTATTTCTGTTCATTCCTTCCATTACAATGGCTAGGCGTTAACTATTATAATATTATTATTTTATTAGAGCACAATGTAAGATTTCAAAGAACCTCGTTGTTGTGTATTGGGTACGCCATAGAACAAAGCATTACCATTAAAGTAATATTAAAAATTTATTCAAAAATATTGTTAATCATTATAATGTAAAATTATTTATTTACCTGGGATGTTACACTGAATATGTGGTGGCACATTTATATTAGTGAGTGGTTTTTCTTTTACTATTATTAAATGATTCAAAATAATAAATTCTCTTAGAAGGTTATTTACATCAGGTAGATTTGATGGATAGAACTAATCCAGTATTATACCAATGATATTGTCAATACTTATGGGGTGGGGAAGATAGTATAATATTCTCACAATATGTTTTTTTCTTAGTTTATATAAACATAATTAGAGTACTTAGCTTTATTAAAATTTTCATTATTTGAAAAGGATTATTCTTCATATCTATAATCTAATGTTTTACCCCACCACATCAACTGTAAAACCACTAGATTTTAGGCATTCCAATTATAATTCATTTACTCATTTTAAATTAGTTTAATTCACATAACTCTAAGTAGATCATGTGTTATATGAAAGAACAATGTCCATATGTCATTTAATGAACCACCACATAAATATTTAAGTACATCTAATACATATAATATATTATTGAACCTGAATCCCATTGTATGTCTCGGGTTACTCACAATGCATATTTCCATTGAAATCTTATGTTACTTGAATGTCCTAGTTTTACCAAACATCCACAAAATATAAATATTATGGTTAAAATATTATTATAGTATTCACGTATCCATTTGGATGGAAGTTATGAATAAAATATAACATCAAAATTTTAATAAAGTGAACACTTCTATCTAAAAATAATAGTAATAACAGTTTGGAAATTACAAGATTTTTTTGTTATAAAAAAAATTATTATAATTTTTTGTCTCAGTAAATTGAAAACCCCAATTTTTATTATTGATTATGTATATTATATATTCAATAAAATATATTTTCAGTCATCCATAAGATTTTATAGAAATAAAATAAGAAAAAATCAATGTTTATAAATAATAAGTTGTGTTTTTGAGAAAGGTAATTTATTCACCTTATAATGGAGAGCACATTTTAAATATTATTTATGAAACTTTTATAATTTTTATATTAAAAAAACTTCATTTTTTAAATTCAAAAAAATACTTTGGATTAATATGTTTTGGGAGGATTCATTTCCTATTAATAGTGATGAACACTGAATTATAATTGAAAACTGCATTTTCATCTAATTTGTTTTTCAAAATATATTATAAGTATGATTTGTTTAATTAATTAATTTGGTAAACAAGACAAACAATATTAATATTTATTTCATTTTATTCCATTGTAATTTCAAAATTGGTTTAAAAAGTTATAAATAGGTTAAACATTTTTTACTGAAATCATGCATCGTTTTCATGTCTATGGGATTATATTTAAATGAATTTCAAAACATTTTGTTACTATAATTTAGAAAAATGATTTTTTCATCAGAATGAGAATATTTTAAAATATTAAAATAGATAAAAAAAATTTTGATTTAAAATAATATATGGTATAATTATATTTATTTATATTGATTAAGAAATAATTATTCTTAACAAGGGACGAAACGTCAATCTAAAGAGACAAAATGACCTAAAAACTTCCCTAAAATAAATTGTATGAAAATTTAGCAAACCTATCCACCTTTGGATAATATTTATTCTATTATATCTTACACATTATATTGAAAAATGTGGGTGTACTTCCCTTTTTAAAATTTTACATGAATGCCACTAATCCATAATAAAAAGGCAGTTTCCCCTCCCACTTATTCAAACCTCTTGAGGACATCGTCTAGCTAAACCAGTTATAATATAAGTTCTAAAATTCCTCCCTTTTGAATATATGCCTTACATTTGGTATAATGGAATCCAAAAAAACATTTTATTAAAATCAATGGTTGTTATCCAAATAATAGTTAACATCATTCCTTATTCTCTTTTATTTTATTTACATTTTCCAAACCCTAAAAAATTATTATTTCAGTATTATATAATAATACAACATAATAATCATCCTAAATATAATTAGATTATTCTATTATAATAGTTCTACCCACACATACACACAAATTCATTTAATGGGTAACGAACATACGACTCTTATATACAACAAACTATCACGTCCCAAAATGATGTTGTTTTTTTTCCATTAACATATCTTATGTTTGGTCATCATGGTGGAAAATATATTTTTATATGATATATGTGATATTTATGATGATTTTATGCTTCAATAATTATAAAATATAACAAAACATAATGATTTAAATTTTTTAATACGATAACATCACTTGTGGAAGTGTTTATTATAGACGCACAAAGTGATGTGATCCATTCAAAAAATATGAATAATTAATAATGGAAGTTTTAATAAAAATAAGAAAAATAAATGATTTATATATGATATTAATGGAATAATTAAATTCCGATAAATATAATATATCATTTTCATTATTACCCTTTTCACACACTAAAAAAGTTATAACGTTGTTCATATACGTCTGGACTACTGCATCTTCGATGTGATGTGATTCCCATTAAATCATAATAACTCCATATAAAATTATTAATAAATATATAAATTGGTGTCGACCTCACCTATTTTGAAAATCCAAATTATGAATTAATATACTTTGATAATATCAATCTAATATTTTTCTATATATGAATTCATTCAATCTGTTCTCAATAAGATAATAATATTAAAATAATCCCTGAGATAGTTTAATCATTTTTTATCCATATTTATATATTCTATGAAGTAATTATTACCCATTCGGATATGTTTGGTATAAAACAGATAAGTATTAAGTCACTGGTCTGCGTTTAGCTAGAGCTACCAGTACTTAGTAAACCGATAGACTTAGTCTACTGATAGACATAGTCGCTGATACACTAAGGTCACCAATATGTACAGAGCTACAGACAAACAAACAGACCATAGCTACCGATAAACATAAGTCTACCGATAGAACCAGTTCACAGATTCAGTCTACCGATACCGAACATACGGGCTACTGATGTGCATCTCTACCAGTAGATACCGATAGACTACTGATGGAAAAAGCTACTGATGGATAGACAACTACAAATCGATCAAAATCTACAGATATCAAAAGATACCGATAAAAAGAGTTATCGATAACATGAGCTACTGATTGAACTAATTTCAGCAGAATATGAGCTATCGATGCAAGTTCAAAAGAGATACCTATGGAAGGTTTTGTAACACAAATTCCACCACGCATGGCTACCAATAAACGGCTGGTAATGCTTGACCAACCAATAAAACCCTATACTCATCATACTATTTATTTATTTAGCTAATGGTAACATTTGATGGATTTAATGAAGTTAATGTTATTTAATGATTTCTGTTGCATGTCAGGGAACCGTACCTAGTACCCATGCAAAACTAGATTATTCTTTTTTTTTTCAAAGATGAAAGCTATAAAGGGATGGAAAGAGAACAATGGATATTGTGATGTATGTGACCTGAAAGGCACTAAGAAGACATAGGAAGGGTAAAAGGGACAAGAGCTGAACAACATTAAAATGTGGAGCATTTTTCACTGGTCTACATCAATTCTGTGAGAATGCTGGATATACACGATGAAACATATTCTAGGGGAGAACACAATCTACATCTTGAGTCAAGAACTAAAACAAACATTTCATCCACTCAGGCAGTTAAGATGTACCAAGAATCAAAGAAGAAAACGACACTTTATTTTCTAAGAAAAACCATAGGAGGACTCAGAAGATTTTATGATAAACCAAATGAGTCCGGAGCTGCACTGCTAATAACTAAAGCATTTCTAAACTCAATTATACTTCTCTTAGTGATTCTTTCATTTACATTTTGAGCAGTGTGTGTACCCTGTTTATTTTACACACAAACTATATCCTAAGATAAAATGGAGGATTCTTAAATACACACTCAAACTCCATAACTCTTTTGTTTCCCACTATAGATGGTGGTAGAGGTCGAGTAAGACCTGAACAGCTATGACAGTTGTGTGCTATTGTTTGTTTTTCCCATGAAAAAATGTGGTAGTGGTCTTTATACCTGAACAGTAGTATACTATTGTTTAAGTCCAATCAATTGAGTGGATAAATTTATATAAATTTTTGAGAGGACTATGTCTCGGCTTGAGACTGAACCTCTTGGTTAACATTTCTGTTTTTTTATATTAAGACTATAAGTATTACATATATATTTTACATTCCGCTGCTTATTACATTGAAATAAAAATCCATTTTAAATCTTCTTTGAAATTTAAATTAGAAAGTGTTTATACTTATTGTAAACTAGTACGTTCGATTCAAAAGTTAATTTAATCTTTAAATTAAGTTAACTGATACCTAATCAATCTTTGAGAAACTAATTGAACCTTTACACTCTGTACAGATTCACTAAAGGTTAATTTTCTTTTTATTGGAGGATATTAAGAGAAATATTTTAAACAGAATTTTTAATTGGTAATCATTTCACCCACCCTCTTGAGTATCCACTCCGACCAACAATTGGTATTTAAAATATAATTATCATTGCTGAAACAAATAATGTTTCTTAGCCTACAACAATAGAAATCAATTGAAAATGGTAACTTTACACATGAGTATATGTATGACTTACCATTTGCGTGATTCTAAAATTAGTTAATTTTTAATAACCATCTTCAATTATTGTTTTTAATATTATAATTTATTTAAAAATATAATGATAATTTTATTGTGGAAACTTTTTATATGATTATATAATTACGGTTTTGACAAAAGGTTACCTACCAAAATTGTTTTAAAACAAGAACTAAATATTGTCAAACCACACACCATTAAATTAATTTTTCAATTTATAATTTCTTACGGACCTCTTTTAATGTTTATTAATAAATTCATATCACATATTATAATGTTATAATAAGTATTTAATTAAGTGAGTTCATATCAAATGTGTCTGTCGTTGTTTGGTACATGAGTCAAAAATGAACATGTTTGAAAAGAATCGTCCATGTAGTTAGAAGTACATCAACTATAGAATTGTATTAATGATTTAAATATCATATATATCATGTAAATATTCATTTTATACTATTATATATCATTTTGAGACAAAAAGAAATGAAATGCACCGTTCATGGAGACGATAGGTCGTACGTATGCATGAACACTACTTTCATTTCATTGTCATATCAATGGAATTAAAATTAATTGAGAGATATATATATTATAATTATAGTATAATATATATGTTATATAGGTCACATAAGTTCATTTATTTCATTCTTTATACATTCCATGTATTGCATGAACGAGTCACATCACTTCAGGGGGCGGTAGTCCACACTTCGTCATATGAAATTATCGCATTTGCACAACATGGAAAGAATAAATGTATGTTTTAAATATATAATACAGAAGCATATAGAAAACATAAATACCATATATATCATATATAAAATACAGTGACATCAGAATGGCCACCTTAAAAGGTGTTAAAAAAATATTGAACAATCATCGTTTCAGGAGGCAGTAATTCACCGTCCACCGAAACAGTATGTTCTTTAAAAATTAGATGGATGTGTGTGTATGTGTAGCTCGAATCATTTTTATAACAACATCCTAGTATATTTAAGATACTGGTTTTGTTACAAAATAAAATAATAAAAAGATATTAGGGGGTTGGAGAAGCAAAATAAAACAAAAAAACATAAGAGAAGGCAATACCTTTAAATCGGGTAACTCCCTTTGGTTTGAACCAAAAGGGTTTCTTGAAGAGATTTATGGATAAGGTGAAACTTGAAAGATTTACAGAAGGATGTGGAGAGATGAAATGGGAAGGTGTTCACCGAGAAAAAGGCTTGAGAGGTATGGGTAAGGAGGTAGAGTTGGGGTTCTTTTATAAGAGGGAGGAGGGGAACTCTTGGAATGTCTTGAAAATTTACTTTATTAAATAATGATTTTAGGATTTTAAAGGTCCCACATTGATACATTTCGAGGATAAGGTGATTAGAGTTCGAAATATACTCATCCAATAGGTTTTTTCCTTGTGTAAGTCTTATATTTTATATTATCTTTTCATTTTATTTAATGAGTTCATTAATGAGGTAATCACTGCATCATTACGGTGTCATAAATAAATTAATTTATATAATGTCTAAAAATTATAAAAAAAATACCATGATGTAGGAAATCTTTTGATCTTTAAAATGAATACTTATAGTCTAAGATATCATTTACACATAAAAAACTAATTTTTTTTACTTAGGTGTTACATACTTTTGTGATATTTTCCATTCTTTAAAAATAATATGATAAAGTGTCACAATCACACAAAATTGATTCTATTAGGTCCCAATGTTTGGCACAAGGCATTACATGGTCGTCCATGACACAACCAGTACCATTCGGACACATGTTGATGTCATTTTTTATTATTTTGATATTATTTTATTATCCTTAACTACGCGATTACTAATTAATCATGATAATTAAAGATAATTACCTTCGTTACTATTCATAATATCCAAAAAAGAGTCTTAATTACATAATTTGGACCTTATGATTAATAATCTGGAATCCATTTTATCAAATTATAAACTGAGAAATTGCGATAATTAAATTAAAAATATTTCCTGTTGTCAAAACAAATAGCGGGTTTTTTGAAGTAATATCTAAGAAATGATTGGCACTTGTTTATTTCCATTTTCGAAGTTAATTTAATTATAATGACCACCATTGAATTAAATGGCAAAAATATATTCTCATTATACTTTAAAACAAATTAAAAAAGAAAATCTAACCATGTATTTAAATTAGATGAAAAATAAGTTTTGATGTAAAATGCAGTATTTTTCCACTATTCATTAAAAAAATGAACAATGTCATAAACATAACAAAAATTTTACCAAAGTAAATTCCAATGTCCCAACCATTAATAACAAGTTTATTTTGACAAATAGAGCTTATAAAATTTTCAAAAGTTCTATTTTAAAATGGGTCTCCATCATAAGGTGGTAAAACAATCTTTTAAAAATATTAGAGTATTTTTTCTTAAAATTGGATTCATTTGGATTTTAAGACTCTAACATTTATTGGATAAATGTAAAAATATTTATCCAACATTGGTAATCATTTTTTAGTTATTTCTGTTCATTCCTTCCATTACAATGGCTAGGCGTTAACTATTATAATATTATTATTTTATTAGAGCGCAATGTAAGATTTCAAAGAACCTCGTTGTTGTGTATTGGGTACGCCATCGAACAAAGCATTACCTTTAAAGTAATATTAAAAATTTATTCAAAAATATTGTTAATCATTATAATGTAATATTATTTATTTACCTGGGATGTTACACTGAATATGTGGTGGCACATTCATATTAGTGAGTGGTTTTTCATTTACTATTATTAAATGATTCAAAATAATAAATTCTCTTAGAAGGTTATTTACATCAGGTAGATTTGATGGATAGAACTAATCCAATATTATACCAATGATATTGTCAATACTTATGGGGTGGGGAAGATAGTATAATATTCTCACATAATGTTTTTTTCTTAGTTTATATAAACATAATTAGAGTACTTAGCTTTATTAAAATTTTCATTATTTGAAAAGGATTATTCTTCATATCTATAATCTAATGTTTTACCCCACCACATCAACTGTAACACCACTAGATTTTAGGCATTCCAATTATAATTCATTTACTCATTTTAAATTAGTTTAATTCACACAACTCTAAGTATATCATGTGTTATATGAAAGAACAATGTCCATATATCATTTAATGAACCACCACATAAATATTTAAGTACATCTAATACATATAATATATTATTGAACCTGAATCCCATTGTATGTCTCGGGTTACTCACAATGCATATTTCCATTGAAATCTTATGTTACTTGAATGTCCTAGTTTTACCAAACATCCACAAAATATAAATATTATGGTTAAAATATTATTATAGTATTCACGTATCCATTTGGATGGAAGTTATGAATAAAATATAACATCAAAATTTGAATAAAGTGAACACTTCTATCTATAAATAATAGTAATAACAGTTTGGAAATAACAAGATTTTTTTGTTATAAAAAAAATTATTATAATTTTTTGTCTCAATAAATTGAAAAACCCAATTTTTATTATTGTTTATGTATATTATATATTCAATAAAATATATTTTCAGTCATCCATAAGATTTTATAGAAATAAAATAAGAAAAAATCAATGTTTATAAATAATAAGTTGTGTTTTTGAGAAAGGTAATTTATTCACCATATAATGGAGAGCACATTTTAAATATAATTTATGAAACTTTTATAATTTTTATATTAAAAAAACTTCATTTTTTAAATTCAAAAAAATACTTTGGATTAATATGTTTTGGGAGGATTCATTTCCTATTAATAGTGATGAACACTGAATTATAATTGAAAACTGCATTTTCATCTAATTTGTTTTTCAAAATATATTATAAGTATGATTTGTTTAATTAATTAATTTGGTAAACAAGACAAACAATATTAATATTTATTTCATTTTATTCCATTGTAATTTCAAAATTGGTTTAAAAAATTATAAATAGGTTAAACATTTTTTACTGAAATCATGCATCGTTTTCATGTCTATGGGATTATATTTAAATGAATTTCAAAACATTTTGTTACTATAATTTAAAAAAATGATTTTTTCATCAGAATGAGAATATTTTAAAATATTAAAATAGATAAAAAAAAATTTGATTTAAAATAATATATGGTATAATTATATTTATTTATATTGATTAAGAAACAATTATTCTTAACAAGGGACGAAACGTCAATCTAAAGAGACAAAATGACCTAAAAACTTCCCTAAAATAAATTGTATGAAAATTTAGCAAACCTATCCACCTTTGGATAATATTTATTCTATTATATCTTACACATTATATTGAAAAATGTGGGTGTACTTCCCTTTTTTAAATTTTACATGAATGCCACTAATCCATAATAAAAAGGCAGTTTCCCCTCCCACTTATTCAAACCTCTTGAGGACATCGTCTAGCTAAACCAGTTATAATATAAGTTCTAAAATTCCTCCCTTTTGAATATATGCCTTACATTTGGTATAATGGAATCCAAAAAAACATTTTATTAAAATCAATGGTTGTTATACAAATAATATTTAACATCATTCCTTATTCTCTTTTATTTTATTTACATTTTCCAAACCCTAAAAAATTATTATTTTAGTATTATATAATAATACAACATAATAATCATCCTAAATATAATTAGATTATTCTATTATAATAGTTCTACCCACACATACACACAAATTCATTTAATGGGTAACGAACATACGACTCTTATATACAACAAACTATCACGTCCCAAAATGATGTTGTTTGTTTTTCCATTAACATATCTTATGTTTGGTCATTATGGTGGAAAATATATTTTTATATGATATATATGATATTTATGATGATTTTATGCTTCAATAATTATAAAATATAACAAAACGTCATGATTTAAATTTTTTAATACGATAACATCACTTGTGGAAGTGTTTATTATAGACGCACAAAGTGATATGATCCATTCAAAAAATATGAATAATTAATAATGGAAGTTTTAATAAAAATAAGAAAAATAAATGATTTATATATGATATTAATGGAATAATTAAATTCCTATAAATATAATATATCATTTTCATTATTACCCTTTTCACACACTAAAAAAGTTATAACGTTGTTCATATACGTCTGGACTACTGCATCTTCGATGTGATGTGATTCCCATTAAATCATAATAACTCCATATAAAATTATTAATAAATATATAAATTGGTGTCGACCTCACCTATTTTGAAAGTCCAAATTATGCATTAATATACTTTGATAATATCAATCTAATATTTTTCTATATATTAATTCATTCAATCTGTTCTCAATAAGATAATAATATCAAAATAATCCCTGAGATAGTTTAATCATTTTTTATCCATATTTATATATTATATGAAGTAATTCTTACCCATTCGTATATGTTTGGTATAAAACAGATAAGTATTAAGTCACTGGTCTGCGTTTAGCTAGAGCTACCAGTACTTAGTAAACCGATAGACTTAATCTACTGATAGACATAGTCGCTGATACACTAAGGTCACCAATATGTACAGAGCTACAGACAGACAAACAGACCATAGCTACCGATAAACATAAATCTACCGATAAAACCAGTTCACAGATTCAGTCTACCGATACAGAACATATGGGCTACTGATGTGCATCTCTACCAGTAGATACCGATAGACTACTGATGGAAAAAGCTACTAATGGATAGACAACTACAAATCGATCAAAATCTACGGATATCAAAAGATACCGATAAAAAGAGTTATCGATAACATGATCTACTGATTGAACTAATTTCATCAGAATATGAGCTATCGATGCAAGTTCAAAAGAGATACCTATGGAAGGTTTTGTAACACAAATTCCACCACGCATGGAAACCAATAAACGGCTGGTAATGCTTGACCAACCAATAAAACCCTATACTCATCATACTATTTATTTATTTAGCTAATGGTAACATTTGATGGATTTAATGAAGTTAATGTTATTTAATGATTTCTGTTGCATGTCAGGGAACCGTACCTAGTACCCATGCAAAACTAGATTATTCTTTTTTTTTCAAAGATGAAAGCTATAAAGGGATGGAAAGAGAACAATGGATATTGTGATGTATGTGACCTGAAAGGCACTAAGAAGACATAGGAAGGGTAAAAGGGACAAGAGGTGAACAACATTAAAATGTGGAGCATTTTTCACTGGTCTACATCAATTCTGTGAGAATGCTGGATATACACGATGAAACATATTCTAGGGGAGAACACAATCTACATCTTGAGTCAAGAACTAAAACAAACATTTCATCCACTCAGGCTGTTAAGCTGGACCAAGAATCAAAGAAGAAAATGACACTTTATTTTCTAAGAAAAACCATAGGAGGACTCAGAAGATTTTATGATAAACCAAATGAGTCCGGAGCTGCACTGCTAATAACTAAAGCATTTCTAAACTCAATTATACTTCTCTTAGTGATTCTTTCATTTAAATTTTGAGCAGTGTGTGTACCCTGTTTATTTTACACACAAACTATCTCCTAAGATAAAATGGAGGATTCTTAAATACACACTCAAACTCCATAACTCTTTTGTTTCCCACTATGGATGGTGGTAGAGGTCGAGTAAGACCTGAACAGCTATGACAGTTGTGTGCTATTGTTTGTTTTTCCCATGAAAAAATGTGGTAGTGGTCTTTATTCCTGAACAGTAGTATACTATTGTTTAAGTCCAATCAATTGAGTGGATAAATTTATATAAATTGTTGAGAGGACTATGTCTCGGCTTGAGACTGAACCTCTTGGTTAACATTTCTGTTTTTTTATATTATGACTATAAGTATTACATATATATTTTACATTCTGCTGCTTATTACATTGAAATAAAAATCCATTTTAAAGCTTCTTTGAAATTTAAATTAGAAAGTGTTTATACTTATTGTAAACTAGTACGTTCGATTCAAAAGTTAATTTAATCTTTAAATTAAGTTAACTGATACCTAATCCATCTTTGAGAAACTAATTGAACCTTTACACTCTGTACAGATTCACTAAAGATTAATTTTCTTTTTATTAGAGGATATTAAGAGAAATATTTTAAACAGAATTTTTAATTGGTAATCATTTCACCCACCCTCTTGAGTATCCACTCCGACCAACAATTGGTATTTAAAATATAATTATCATTGCTGAAACAAATAATGTTTCTTAGCCTACAACAATAGAAATCAATTGAAAATGGTAACCTTACACATGAGTATATGTATGACTTACCATTTGCGTGATTCTAAAATTAGTTAATTTTTAATAACCATCTTCAATTATTGTTTTTAATATTATAATTTATTTAAAAATATAATGATAATTTTATTGTGGAAACTTTTTATATGATTATATAATTACGGTTTTGACAAAAGGTTACCTACCAAAGTTGTTTTAAAAAAAGAACTAAATATTGTCAAACCACACACCATTAAATTAATTTTTCAATTTATAATTTCTTACGGACCTCTTTTAATGTTTATTAATAAATTCATATCACATATTATAATGTTATAATATGTATTTAATTAAGTGAGTTCATATCAAATGTGTCTGTCGTTGTTTGGTACATGAGTCAAAAATGAACATGTTTGAAAAGAATCGTCCATGTAGTTAGAAGTACATCAACTATAGAATTGTATTAATGATTTAAATATCATATATATCATGTAAATATTCATTTTATACTATTATATATCATTTTGAGACAAAAAGAAATGAAATGCACCGTTCATGGAGACGATAGGTCGTACGTATGCATGAACACTACTTTCATTTCATTGTCATATCAATGGAATTAAAATTAATTGAGAGATATATATATTATAATTATAGTATAATATATATGTTATATAGGTCACAAAAGTTCATTTATTTCATTCTTTATACATTCCATGTATTGCATGAACGAGTCACATCACTTCAGGGGGCGGTAGTCCACACTTCGTCATATGAAATTATCGCATTTTCACAACATGGAAAGAATAAATGTATGTTTTAAATATATAATACAGAAGCATATAGAAAACATAAATACCATATATATCATATATAAAATACAGTGACATCAGAATGGCCACCTTAAAAGGTGTTAAAAAAATATTGAACAATCATCGTTTCAGGAGGCAGTAATTCACCATCCACCGAAACAGTATGTTCTTTAAAAATTAGATGGATGTGTGTGTATGTGTAGCTCGAATCATTTTTATAACAACATCCTAGTATATTTAAGATACTGGTTTTGTTACAAAATAAAATAATAAAAAGATATTAGGGGGTTGGAGAAGCAAAATAAAACAAAAAAACATAAGAGAAGGCAATACCTTTAAATCGGGTAACTCCCTTTGGTTTGAACCAAAAGGGTTTCTTGAAGAGATTTATGGATAAGGTGAAACTTGAAAGATTTACAGAAGGATGTGGATAGATGAAATGGGAAGGTGTTCACCGAGAAAAAGGCTTGAGAGGTATGGGTAAGGAGGTAGAGTTGGGGTTCTTTTATAAGAGAGAGGAGGGGAACTCTTGGAATGTCTTGAAAATTTACTTTATTAAATAATGATTTTAGGATTTTAAAGGTCCCACATTGATACATTTCGAGGATAAGGTGATTAGAGTTCGAAATATACTCATCCAATAGGTTTTTTCCTTGTGTAAGTCTTATATTTTATATTATCTTTTCATTTTATTTAATGAGTTCATTAATGAGGTAATCACTGCATCATTACGGTGTCATAAATAAATTAATTTATATAATGTCTAAAAATTATAAAAAAAATACCATGATGTAGGAAATCTTTTGATCTTTAAAATGAATACTTATAGTCTAAGATATCATTTACACATAAAAAACTAATTTTTTTTACTTAGGTGTTACATACTTTTGTGATATTTTCCATTCTTTAAAAATAATATGATAAAGTGTCACAATCACACAAAATTGATTTTATTAGGTCCCAATGTTTGGCACAAGGCATTACATGGTCGTCCATGACACAACCAGTACCATTCGGACACATGTTGATGTCATTTTTTATTATTTTGATATTATTTTATTATCCTTAACTACGCGATTACTAATTAATCATGATAATTAAAGATAATTACCTTCGTTACTATTCATAATATCCAAAAAAGAGTCTTAATTACATAATTTGGACCTTATGATTAATAATATGGAATCCATTTTATTAAATTATAAACTAAGAAATTGCGATAATTAAATTAAAAATATTTCCTGTTGTCAAAACAAATAGCGGGTTTTTTGAAGTAATATCTAAGAAATAATTGGCACTTGTTTATTTCCATTTTCGAAGTTAATTTAATTATAATGACCACCATTGAATTAAATGGTAAAAATATATTCTCATTATACTTTAAAACAAATTAAAAAAGAAAATCTAACCATGTATTTAAATTAGATGAAAAAGAAGTTTTGATGTAAAATGCAGTATTTTTCCACTATTCATTAAAAAAATGAACAATGTCATAAACATAACAAAAATTTTACCAAAGTAAATTCCAATATCCCAACCATTAATAACAAGTTTATTTTGACAAATAGAGCTTATAAAATTTTCAAAAGTTATATTTTAAAAAGGTTCTCCATCATAAGGTGGTAAAACAATCTTTTAAAAATATTAGAGTATTTTTTCTTAAAATTGGATTCATTTGGATTTTAAGACTCTAACATTTATTGGATAAATGTAAAAATATTTATCCAACATTGGTAATCATTTTTTAGTTATTTCTGTTCATTCCTTCCATTACAATGGCTAGGCGTTAACTATTATAATATTATTATTTTATTAGAGCGCAATGTAAGATTTCAAAGAACCTCGTTGTTGTGTATTGGGTACGCCATCGAACAAAGCATTACCTTTAAAGTAATATTAAAAATTTATTCAAAAATATTGTTAATCATTATAATGTAATATTATTTATTTACCTGGGATGTTACACTGAATATGTGGTGGCACATTCATATTAGTGAGTGGTTTTTCATTTACTATTATTAAATGATTCAAAATAATAAATTCTCTTAGAAGGTTATTTACATCAGGTAGATTTGATGGATAGAACTAATCCAATATTATACCAATGATATTGTCAATACTTATGGGGTGGGGAAGATAGTATAATATTCTCACATAATGTTTTTTTCTTAGTTTATATAAACATAATTTGAGTACTTAGCTTTATTAAAATTTTCATTATTTGAAAAGGATTATTCTTCATATCTATAATCTAATGTTTTACCCCACCACATCAACTGTAACACCACTAGATTTTAGGCATTCCAATTATAATTCATTTACTCATTTTAAATTAGTTTAATTCACACAACTCTAAGTATATCATGTGTTATATGAAAGAACAATGTCCATATATCATTTAATGAACCACCACATAAATATTTAAGTACATCTAATACATATAATATATTATTGAACCTGAATCCCATTGTATGTCTCGGGTTACTCACAATGCATATTTCCATTGAAATCTTATGTTACTTGAATGTCCTAGTTTTACCAAACATCCACAAGATATAAATATTATGGTTAAAATATTATTATAGTATTCACGTATCCATTTGGATGGAAGTTATGAATAAAATATAACATCAAAATTTGAATAAAGTGAACACTTCTATCTATAAATAATAGTAATAACAGTTTGGAAATAACAAGATTTTTTTGTTATAAAAAAAATTATTATAATTTTTTGTCTCAATAAATTGAAAAACCTAATTTTTATTATTGTTTATGTATATTATATATTCAATAAAATATATTTTCAGTCATCCATAAGATTTTATAGAAATAAAATAAGAAAAAATCAATGTTTATAAATAATAAGTTGTGTTTTTGAGAAAGGTAATTTATTCACCTTATAATGGAGAGCACATTTTAAATATAATTTATGAAACTTTTATAATTTTTATATTAAAAAAACTTCATTTTTTAAATTCAAAAAAATACTTTGGATTAATATGTTTTGGGAGGATTCATTTCCTATTAATAGTGATGAACACTGAATTATAATTGAAAACTGCATTTTCATCTAATTTGTTTTTCAAAATATATTATAAGTATGATTTGTTTAATTAATTTATTTGGTAAACAAGACAAACAATATTAATATTTATTTCATTTTATTCCATTGTAATTTCAAAATTGGTTTAAAAAATTATAAATAGGTTAAACATTTTTTACTGAAATCATGCATCGTTTTCATGTCTATGGGATTATATTTAAATGAATTTCAAAACATTTTGTTACTATAATTTAAAAAAATGATTTTTTCATCAGAATGAGAATATTTTAAAATATTAAAATAGATAAAAAAAAATTGATTTAAAATAATATATGGTATAATTATATTTATTTATATTGATTAAGAAACAATTATTCTTAACAAGGGACGAAACGTCAATCTAAAGAGACAAAATGACCTAAAAACTTCCCTAAAATAAATTGTATGAAAATTTAGCAAACCTATCCACCTTTGGATAATATTTATTCTATTATATCTTACACATTATATTGAAAAATGTGGGTGTACTTCCCTTTTTTAAATTTTACATGAATGCCACTAATCCATAATAAAAAGGCAGTTTCCCCTCCCACTTATTCAAACCTCTTGAGGACATCGTCTAGCTAAACCAGTTATAATATAAGTTCTAAAATTCCTCCCTTTTGAATATATGCCTTACATTTGGTATAATGGAATCCAAAAAAACATTTTATTAAAATCAATGGTTGTTATACAAATAATATTTAACATCATTCCTTATTCTCTTTTATTTTATTTACATTTTCCAAACCCTAAAAAATTATTATTTCAGTATTATATAATAATACAACATAATAATCATCCTAAATATAATTAGATTATTCTATTATAATAGTTCTACCCACACATACACACAAATTCATTTAATGGGTAACGAACATACGACTCTTATATACAACAAACTATCACGTCCCAAAATGATGTTGTTTGTTTTTCCATTAACATATCTTATGTTTGGTCATTATGGTGGAAAATATATTTTTATATGATATATATGATATTTATGATGATTTTATGCTTCAATAATTATAAAATATAACAAAACGTCATGATTTAAATTTTTTAATACGATAACATCACTTGTGGAAGTGTTTATTATAGACGCACAAAGTGATGTGATCCATTCAAAAAATATGAATAATTAATAATGGAAGTTTTAATAAAAATAAGAAAAATAAATGATTTATATATGATATTAATGGAATAATTAAATTCCTATAAATATAATATATCATTTTCATTATTACCCTTTTCACACACTGAAAAAGTTATAACGTTGTTCATATACGTCTGGACTACTGCATCTTCGATGTGATGTGATTCCCATTAAATCATAATAACTCCACATAAAATTATTAATAAATATATAAATTGGTGTCGACCTCACCTATTTTGAAAGTCCAAATTATGCATTAATATACTTTGATAATATCAATCTAATATTTTTCTATATATTAATTCATTCAATCTGTTCTCAATAAGATAATAATATTAAAATAATCCCTGAGATAGTTTAATCATTTTTTATCCATATTTATATATTATATGAAGTAATTCTTACCCATTCGTATATGTTTGGTATAAAACAGATAAGTATTAAGTCACTGGTCTGCATTTAGCTAGAGCTACCAGTACTTAGTAAACCGATAGACTTAGTCTACTGATAGACATAGTCGCTGATACACTAAGGTCACCAATATGTACAGAGCTACAGACAGACAAACAGACCATAGCTACCGATAAACATAAGTCTACCGATAGAACCAGTTCACAGATTCAGTCTACCGATACAGAACATATGGGCTACTGATGTGCATCTCTACCAGTAGATACCGATAGACTACTGATGGAAAAAGCTACTAATGGATAGACAACTACAAATCGATCAAAATCTACGGATATCAAAAGATACCGATAAAAAGAGTTATCGATAACATGATCTACTGATTGAACTAATTTCAGCAGAATATGAGCTATCGATGCAAGTTCAAAAGAGATACCTATGGAAGGTTTTGTAACACAAATTCCACCACGCATGGCTACCAATAAACGGCTGGTAATGCTTGACCAACCAATAAAACCCTATACTCATCATACTATTTATTTATTTAGCTAATGGTAACATTTGATGGATTTAATGAAGTTAATGTTATTTAATGATTTCTGTTGCATGTCAGGGAACCGTACCTAGTACCCATGCAAAACTAGATTATTCTTTTTTTTCAAAGATGAAAGCTATAAAGGGATGGAAAGAGAACAATGGATATTGTGATGTATGTGACCTGAAAGGCACTAAGAAGACATAGGAAGGGTAAAAGGGACAAGAGCTGAACAACATTAAAATGTGGAGCATTTTTCACTGGTCTACATCAATTCTGTGAGAATGCTGGATATACACGATGAAACATATTCTAGGGGAGAACACAATCTACATCTTGAGTCAAGAACTAAAACAAACATTTCATCCACTCAGGCTGTTAAGCTGGACCAAGAATCAAAGAAGAAAATGACACTTTATTTTCTAAGAAAAACCATAGGAGGACTCAGAAGATTTTATGATAAACCAAATGAGTCCGGAGCTGCACTGCTAATAACTAAAGCATTTCTAAACTCAATTATACTTCTCTTAGTGATTCTTTCATTTAAATTTTGAGCAGTGTGTGTTTCCTGTTTATTTTACACACAAACTATCTCCTAAGATAAAATGGAGGATTCTTAAATACACACTCAAACTCCATAACTCTTTTGTTTCCCACTATGGATGGTGGTAGAGGTCGAGTAAGACCTGAACAGCTATGACAGTTGTGTGCTATTGTTTGTTTTTCCCATGAAAAAATGTGGTAGTGGTCTTTATTCCTGAACAGTAGTATACTATTGTTTAAGTCCAATCAATTGAGTGGATAAATTTATATAAATTGTTGAGAGGACTATGTCTCGGCTTGAGACTGAACCTCTTGGTTAACATTTCTGTTTTTTTATATTATGACTATAAGTATTACATATATATTTTACATTCCGCTGCTTATTACATTGAAATAAAAATCCATTTTAAAGCTTCTTTGAAATTTAAATTAGAAAGTGTTTATACTTATTGTAAACTAGTACGTTCGATTCAAAAGTTAATTTAATCTTTAAATTAAGTTAACTGATACCTAATCCATCTTTGAGAAACTAATTGAACCTTTACACTCTGTACAGATTCACTAAAGATTAATTTTCTTTTTATTGGAGGATATTAAGAGAAATATTTTAAACAGAATTTTTAATTGGTAATCATTTCACCCACCCTCTTGAGTATCCACTCCGACCAACAATTGGTATTTAAAATATAATTATCATTGCTGAAACAAATAATGTTTCTTAGCCTACAACAATAGAAATCAATTGAAAATGGTAACTTTACACATGAGTATATGTATGACTTACCATTTGCGTGATTCTAAAATTAGTTAATTTTTAATAACCATCTTCAATTATTGTTTTTAATATTATAATTTATTTAAAAATATAATGATAATTTTATTGTGGAAACTTTTTATATGATTATATAATTACGGTTTTGACAAAAGGTTACCTACCAAAGTTGTTTTAAAACAAGAACTAAATATTGTCAAACCACACACCATTAAATTAATTTTTCAATTTATAATTTCTTACGGACCTCTTTTAATGTTTATTAATAAATTCATATCACATATTATAATGTTATAATATGTATTTAATTAAGTGAGTTCATATCAAATGTGTCTGTCGTTGTTTGGTACATGAGTCAAAAATGAACATGTTTGAAAAGAATCGTCCATGTAGTTAGAAGTACATCAACTATAGAATTGTATTAATGATTTAAATATCATATATATCATGTAAATATTCATTTTATACTATTATATATCATTTTGAGACAAAAAGAAATGAAATGCACCGTTCATGGAGACGATAGGTCGTACGTATGCATGAACACTACTTTAATTTCATTGTCATATCAATGGAATTAAAATTAATTGAGAGATATATATATTATAATTATATTATAATATATATGTTATATAGGTCACATAAGTTCATTTATTTCATTCTTTATACATTCCATGTATTGCATGAACGAGTCACATCACTTCAGGGGGCGGTAGTCCACACTTCGTCATATGAAATTATCGCATTTTCACAACATGGAAAGAATAAATGTATGTTTTAAATATATAATAAAGAAGCATATAGAAAACATAAATACCATATATATCATATATAAAATACAGTGACATCAGAATGGCCACCTTAAAAGGTGTTAAAAAAATATTGAACAATCATCGTTTCAGGAGACAGTAATTCACCATCCACAGAAACAGTATGTTCTTTAAAAATTAGATGGATGTGTGTGTATGTGTAGCTCGAATCATTTTTATAACAACATCCTAGTATATTTAAGATACTGGTTTTGTTACAAAATAAAATAATAAAAAGATATTAGGGGGTTGGAGAAGCAAAATAAAACAAAAAAAACATAAGAGAAGGCAATACCTTTAAATCGGGTAACTCCCTTTGGTTTGAACCAAAAGGGTTTCTTGAAGAGATTTATGGCTAAGGTGAAACTTGAAAGATTTACAGAAGGATGTGGAGAGATGAAATGGGAAGGTGTTCACCGAGAAAAAGGCTTGAGAGGTATGGGTAAGGAGGTAGAGTTGGGGGGCCTTTTATAAGAGGGAGGAGGGGAACTCTTGGAATGTCTTGAAAATTTACTTTATTAAATAATGATTTTAGGATTTTAAAGGTCCCACATTGATATATTTTGAGGATAAGGTGATTAGAGTTCGAAATATACTCATCCAATAGGTTTTTTCCTTGTGTAAGTCTTATATTTTATATTATCTTTTCATTTTATTTAATGAGTTCATTAATGAGGTAATCACTGCATCATTACGGTGTCATAAATAAATTAATTTATATAATGTCTAAAAATTATAAAAAAAAAACCATGATGTAGGAAATCTTTTGATCTTTAAAATGAATACTTATAGTCTAAGATATCATTTACACATAAAAAACTAATTTTTTTTACTTAGGTGTTACATACTTTTGTGATATTTTCCATTCTTTAAAAATAATATGATAAAGTGTCACAATCACACAAAATTGATTCTATTAGGTCCCAATGTTTGGCACAAGGCATTACATGGTCGTCCATGACACAACCAGTAGCATTCGGACACATGTTGATGTCATTTTTTATTATTTTGATATTATTTTATTATCCTTAACTACGCGATTACTAATTAATCATGATAATTAAAGATAATTACCTTCGTTACTATTCATAATATCCAAAAAAGAGTCTTAATTACATAATTTGGACCTTATGATTAATAATATGGAATCCATTTTATCAAATTATAAACTGAGAAATTGCGATAATTAAATTAAAAATATTTCCTGTTGTCAAAACAAATAGCGGGTTTTTTGAAGTAATATCTAAGAAATGATTGGCACTTGTTTATTTCCATTTTCGAAGTTAATTTAATTATAATGACCACCATTGAATTAAATGGTAAAAATATATTCTCATTATACTTTAAAACAAATTAAAAAAGAAAATCTAACCATGTATTTAAATTAGATGAAAAAGAAGTTTTGATGTAAAATGCAGTATTTTTCCACTATTCATTAAAAAAATGAACAATGTCATAAACATAACAAAAATTTTACCAAAGTAAATTCCAATGTCCCAACCATTAATAACAAGTTAATTTTGACAAATAGAGCTTATAAAATTTTCAAAAGTTATATTTTAAAAAGGTTCTCCATCATAAGGTGGTAAAACAATCTTTTAAAAATATTAGAGTATTTTTTCTTAAAATTGGATTCATTTGGATTTTAAGACTCTAACATTTATTGGATAAATGTAAAAATATTTATCCAACATTGGTAATCATTTTTTAGTTATTTCTGTTCATTCCTGCCATTACAATGGCTAGGCGTTAACTATTATAATATTATTATTTTATTAGAGCGCAATGTAAGATTTCAAAGAACCTCGTTGTTGTGTATTGGGTACGCCATCGAACAAAGCATTACCTTTAAAGTAATATTAAAAACATATTCAAAAATATTGTTAATCATTATAATGTAATATTATTTATTTACCTAGAATGTTACACTGAATATGTGGTGGCACATTCATATTAGTGTGTGGTTTTTCATTTACTATTATTAAATGATTCAAAATAATAAATTCTCCTAGAAGGTTATTTAAATCAGGTAGATTTGATGGATAGAACTAATCCAATATTATACCAATGATATTGTCAATACTTATGGGGTGGGGAAGATAGTATAATATTCTCACAATATGTTTTTTTCTTAGTTTATATAAACATAATTAGAGTACTTAGCTTTATTAAACATTTCATTATTTGAAAAGGATTATTCTTCATATCTATAATCTAATGTTTTACCCCACCACATCAACTGTAACACCACTAGATTTTAGGCATTCCAATTATAATTCATTTACTCATTTTAAATTAGTTTAATTCACACAAATCTAAGTATATCATGTGTTATATGAAAGAACAATGTCCATATATCATTTAATGAACCACCACATAAATATTTAAGTACATCTAATACATATAATATATTATTGAACCTGAATCCCATTGTATGTCTCGGGTTACTCACAATGCATATTTCCATTGAAATCTTATGTTACTTGAATGTCCTAGTTTTACCAAACATCCACAAAATATAAATATTATGGTTAAAATATTATTATAGTATTCACGTATCCATTTGGATGGAAGTTATGAATAAAATATAACATCAAAATTTGAATAAAGTGAACACTTCTATCTATAAATAGTAGTAATAACAGTTTGGAAATTACAAGATTTTTTTGTTATAAAAAAAATTATTATAATTTTTTGTCTCAGTAAATTGAAAAACCCAATTTTTATTATTGTTTATGTATATTATATATTCAATAAAATATATTTTCAGTCATCCATAAGATTTTATAGAAATAAAATAAGAAAAAATCAATGTTTATAAATAATAAGTTGTGTTTTTGAGAAAGGTAATTTATTCACCTTATAATGGAGAGCACATTTTAAATATTATTTATGAAACTTTTATAATTTTTATATTAAAAAAACTTCATTTTTTAAATTCAAAAAAATACTTTGGATTAATATGTTTTGGGAGGATTCCTTTCTTATTAATAGTGATGAACACTGAATTATAATTGAAAACTGCATTTTCATCTAATTTGTTTTTCAAAATATATTATAAGTATGATTTGTTTAATTAATTAATTTGGTAAACAAGACAAACAATATTAATATTTATTTCATTTTATTCCATTGTAATTTCAAAATTGTTTTACAAAATTATAAATAGGTTAAACATTTTTTACTGAAATCATGCATCGTTTTCATGTCTATGGGATTATATTTAAATGAATTTCAAAACATTTTGTTACTATAATTTAAAAAAATGATTTTTTTCATCAGAATGAGAATATTTTAAAATATTAAAATAGATAAAAAAAATTTTGATTTAAAATAATATATGGTATAATTATATTTATTTATATTGATTAAGAAACAATTATTCTTAACAAGGGACGAAACGTCAATCTAAAGAGACAAAATGACCTAAAAACTTCCCTAAAATAAATTGTATGAAAATTTAGCAAACCTATCCACCTTTGGATAATATTTATTCTATTATATCTTACACATTATATTGAAAAATGTGGGTGTACTTCCCTTTTTTAAATTTTACATGAATGCCACTAATCCATAATAAAAAGGCAGTTTCCCCTCCCACTTATTCAAACCTCTTGAGGACATCGTCTAGCTAAACCAGTTATAATATAAGTTCTAAAATTCCTCCCTTTTTAATATATTCCTTACATTTGGTATAATGGAATCCAAAAAAACATTTTATTAAAATCAATGGTTGTTATCCAAATAATAGTTAACATCATTCCTTATTCTCTTTTATTTTATTTACATTTTCCAAACCCTAAAAAATTATTATTTCAGTATTATATAATAATACAACATAATAATCATCCTAAATATAATTAGATTATTCAATTATAATAGTTCTACCCACACATACACACAAATTCATTTAATGGGTAACGAACATACGACTCTTATATACAACAAACTATCACGTCCCAAAATGATGTTGTTTGTTTTTCCATTAACATATCTTATGTTTGGTCATTATAGTGGAAAATATATTTTTATATGATATATATGATATTTATGATGATTTTATGCTTCAATAATTATAAAATATAACAAAACATCATGATTTAAATTTTTTAATACGATAACATCACTTGTGGAAGTGTTTATTATAGACACACAAAGTGATGTGATCCATTCAAAAAATATGAATAATTAATAATGGAAGTTTTAATAAAAATAAGAAAAATAAATGATTTATATATGATATTAATGGAATAATTAAATTCCTATAAATATAATATATCATTTTCATTATTACCCTTTTCACACACTAAAAAAGTTATAACGTTGTTCATATACGTCTGGACTACTGCATCTTCGATGTGATGTGATTCCCATTAAATCATAATAACTCCATATAAAATTATTAATAAATATATAAATTGGTGTCGACCTCACCTATTTTGAAAATCCAAATTATGCATTAATATACTTTGATAATATCAATCTAATATTTTTCTATATATTAATTCATTCAATCTGTTCTCAATAAGATAATAATATTAAAATAATCCATGAGATAGTTTAATCATTTTTTATCTATATTTATATATTCTATGAAGTAATTCATACCCATTCGGATATGTTTGGTATAAAACAGATAAGTATTAAGTCACTGGTCTGCGTTTAGCTAGAGCTACCAGTACATAGTAAACCGATAGACTTAGTCTACTGATAGACATAGTCGCTGATACACTAAGGTCACCAATATGTACAGAGCTACAGACAGACAAACAGACCATAGCTACCGATAAACATAAGTCTACCGATAGAACCAGTTCACAGATTCAGTCTACCAATACAGAACATACGGGCTACTGATGTACATCTCTACCAGTAGATACCGATAGACTACTGATGGAAAATCTACTGATGGATAGACAACTACCAATCGATCAAAATCTACGGATATCAAAAGATACCGATAAAAAGAGTTATCGATAACATGAGCTACTGATTGAACTAATTTCAGCAGAATATGAGCTATCGATGCAAGTTCAAAAGAGATACCTATGGAAGGTTTTGTAACACAAATTCCACCACGCATGGCTACCAATAAACGGCTTGTAATGCTTGACCAACCAATAAAACCCTATACTCATCATACTATTTATTTATTTAGCTAATGGTAACATTTGATGGATTTAATGAAGTTAATGTTATTTAATGATTTCTGTTGCATGTCAGGGAACCGTACCTAGTACACATGCAAAACTAGATTATTCTTTTTTTTCAAAGCTGAAAGCTATAAAGGGATGGAAAGAGAACAATGGATATTGTGATGTATGTGACCTGAAAGGCACTAAGAAGACACAGGAAGGGTAAAAGGGACAAGAGCTGAACAACATTAAAATGTGGAGCATTTTTCACTGGTCTACATCAATTCTGTGAGAATGCTGGATATACACGATGAAACATATTCTAGGGGAGAACACAATCTACATCTTGAGTCAAGAACTAAAACAAACATTTCATCCACTCAGGCTGTTAAGCTGGACCAAGAATCAAAGAAGAAAACGACACTTTATTTTCTAAGAAAAACCATAGGAGGAATCAGAAGATTTTATGATAATCCAAATGAGTCCGGAGCTGCACTGCTAATAACTAAAGCATTTCTAAACTCAATTATACTTCTCTTAGTGATTCTTTCATTTACATTTTGAGCAGTGTGTGTACCCTATTTATTTTTTACACAAACTATCTCCTAAGATAAAATGGAGGATTCTTAAATACACACTCAAACTCCATAACTCTTTTGTTTCCCACTATGGATGGTGGTAGAGGTCGAGTGAGACCTGAACAGCTATGACAGTTGTGTGCTATTGTTTGTTTTTCCCATGAAAAAATGTGGTAGTGGTCTTTATACCTGAACAGTAGTATACTATTGTTTAAGTCCAATCAATTGAGTGGATAAATTTATATAAATTGTTGAGAGGACTATGTCTCGGCTTGAGACTGAACCTCTTGGTTAACATTTCTGTTTTTTTATATTAAGTCTATAAGTATTACATATATATTTTACATTCCGCTGCTTATTTCATTGAAATAAAAATCCATTTTAAAGCTTCTTTGAAATTTAAATTATAAAGTGTTTATACTTATTGTAAACTAGTACGTTCGATTCAAAAGTTAATTTAATCTTTAAATTAAGTTAACTGATACCTAATCAATCTTTGAGAAACTAATTGAACCTTTACACTCTGTACAGATTCACTAAAGATTTATTTTCTTTTTATTGGAGGATATTAAGAGAAATATATTAAACAGAATTTTTAATTGGTAATCATTTCACCCACCCTCTTGAGTATCCACTCCGAGCAACAATTGGTATTTAAAATATAATTATCATTGCTGAAAAAAATAATGTTTCTTAGCCTACAACAATAGAAATCAATTGAAAATGGTAACTTTACACATGAGTATATGTATGACTTACCATTTGTGTGATTCTAAAATTAGTTAATTTTTAATAAATATCTTCAATTATTGTTTTTAATATTATAATTTATTTAAAAATATAATGATAATTTTATTGTGGAAACTTTTTATATGATTATATAATTACGGTTTTGACAAAAGGTTACCTACCAATGTTTTTTTAAAACAAGAACTAAATATTGTCAAACCACACACCATTAAATTAATTTTTCAATTTATAATTTCTTACGGACCACTTTTAATGTTTATTAATAAATTCATATCACATATTATAATGTTATAATAAGTATTTAATTAACTGAGTTCATATCAAATGTGTCTGTCGTTGTTTGGTACATGAGTCAAAAATGAACATGTTTGAAAAGAATCGTCCATGTAGTTAGAAGTACATCAACTACAGAATTGTATTAATGATTTAAATATCATATATATCATGTAAATATTCATTTTATACTATTATATATCATTTTGAGACAAAAAGAAATGAAATGCACCGTTCATGGAGACGATAGGTCGTACGTATGCATGAACACTACTTTCATTTCATTGTCATATCAATGGAATTAAAATTAATTGAGAGATATATATATTATAATTATAGTACAATATATATGTTATATAGGTCACATAAGTTCATTTATTTCATTCTTTATACATTCCATGTATTGCATGAACGAGTCACATCACTTGAGGGGGCGGTAGTCCACACTTCGTCATATGAAATTATCGCATTTGCACAACATGGAAAGAATAAATGTATGTTTTAAATATATAATACAGAAGCATATAGAAAACATAAATACCATATATATCATATATAAAATACAGTGACATCAGAATGGCCACCTTAAAAGGTGTTAAAAAAATATTGAACAATCATCGTTTCAGGAGGCAGTAATTCACCATCCACAGAAATAGTATGTTCTTTAAAAATTAGATGGATGTGTGTGTATGTGTAGCTCGAATCATTTTTATAACAACATCCTAGTATATTTAAGATACTGGTTTTGTTACAAAATAAAATAATAAAAAGATATTAGGGGGTTGGAGAAGGAAAATAAAACAAAAAAACATAAGAGAAGGCAATACCTTTAAATCGGGTAACTCCCTTTGGTTTGAACCAAAAGGGTTTCTTGAAGAGATTTATGGATAAGGTGAAACTTGAAAGATTTACAAAAGGATGTGGAGAGATGAAATGGGAAGGTGTTCACCGAGAAAAAGGCTTGAGAGGAATGGGTAAGGAGGTAGAATTGGGGGCCTTTTATAAGAGGGAGGAGGGGAACTCTTGGAATGTCTTGAAAATTTACTTTATTAAATAATGATTTTAGGATTTTAAAGGTCCCACATTGATATATTTCGAGGATAAGGTGATTAGAGTTCGAAATATACTCATCCAATAGGTTTTTTCCTTGTGTAAGTCTTATATTTTATATTATCTTTTCATTTTATTTAATGAGTTCATTAATGAGGTAATCACTGCATCATTACGGTGTCATAAATAAATTAATTTATATAATGTCTAAAAATTATAAAAAAAATACCATGATGTAGGAAATCTTTTGATCTTTAAAATGAATACTTATAGTCTAAGATATCATTTAAACATAAAAAACTAATTTTTTTACTTAGGTGTTACATACTTTTGTGATATTTTCCATTCTTTAAAAATAATATGATAAAGTGTCACAATCACACAAAATTGATTCTATTAGGTCCCAATGTTTGGCACAAGGCATTACATGGTCGTCCATGACACAACCAGTAGCATTAGGACACATGTTGATGTCATTTTTTATTATTTTGATATTATTTTATTATCCTTAACTACGCGATTACTAATTAATCATGATAATTAAAGATAATTACCTTCGTTACTATTCATAATATCCAAAAAAGAGTCTTAATTACATAATTTGGACCTTATGATTAATAATATGGAATCCATTTTATCAAATTATAAACTGAGAAATTGCGATAATTAAATTAAAAATATTTACTGTTGTCAAAACAAATAGCGGGTTTTTTGAAGTAATATCTAAGAAATGATTGGCACTTGTTTATTTCCATTTTCGAAGTTAATTTAATTATAATGACCACCATTGAATTAAATGGTAAAAATATATTCTCATTATACTTTAAAACAAATTAAAAAAGAAAATCTAACCATGTATTTAAATTAGATGAAAAAGCAGTTTTGATGTAAAATGCAGTATTTTTCCACTATTCATTAAAAAAATGAACAATGTCATAAACATAACAAAAATTTTACCAAAGTAAATTCCAATGTCCCAACCATTAATAACAAGTTAATTTTGACAAATAGAGCTTATAAAATTTTCAAATGTTATATTTTAAAAAGGTTCTCCATCATAAGGTGGTAAAACAATCATTTAAAAATATTAGAGTATTTTTTCTTAAAATTGGATTCATTTGGATTTTAAGACTCTAACATTTATTGGATAAATGTAAAAATATTTATCCAACATTGGTAATCATTTTTTAGTTATTTCTGTTCATTCCTGCCATTACAATGGCTAGGCGTTAACTATTATAATATTATTATTTTATTAGAGCGCAATGTAAGATTTCAAAGAACCTCGTTGTTGTGTATTGGGTACGCCATCGAACAAAGCATTACCTTTAAAGTAATATTAAAAATTTATTCAAAAATATTGTTAATCAGTATAATGTAATATTATTTATTTACCTGGGATGTTACACTGAATATGTGGTGGCACATTCATATTAGTGAGTGGTTTTTCATTTACTATTATTAAATGATTCAAAATAATAAATTCTCTTAGAAGGTTATTTACATCAGGTAGATTTGATGGATAGAACTAATCCAATATTATACCAATGATATTGTCAATACTTATGGGGTGGGGAAGATAGTATAATATTCTCACAATATGTTTTTTTCTTAGTTTATATAAACATAATTAGAGTACTTAGCTTTATTAAAATTTTCATTATTTGAAAAGGATTATTCTTCATATCTATAATCTAATGTTTTACCCCACCACATCAACTGTAACACCACTAGATTTTAGGCATTCCAATTATAATTCATTTACTCATTTTAAATTAGTTTAATTCACACAACTCTAAGTATATCATGTGTTATATGAAAGAACAATGTCCATATATCATTTAATGAACCACCACATAAATATTTAAGTACATCTAATACATATAATATATTATTGAACCTGAATCCCATTGTATGTCTCGGGTTACTCACAATGCATATTTCCATTGAAATCTTATGTTACTTGAATGTCCTAGTTTTACCAAATATCCACAAAATATAAATATTATGGTTAAAATATTATTATAGTATTCACGTATCCATTTGGATGGAAGTTATGAATAAAATATAACATCAAAATTTGAATAAAGTGAACACTTCTATATATAAATAATAGTAATAACAGTTTGGAAATTAAAAGATTTTTTTGTTATAAAAAAAATTATTATAATTTTTTGTCTCAGTAAATTGAAAAACCCAATTTTTATTATTGTTTATGTATATTATATATTCAATAAAATATATTTTCAGTCATCCATAAGATTTTATAGAAATAAAATAAGAAAAAATCAATGTTTATAAATAATAAGTTGTGTTTTTGAGAAAGGTAATTTATTCACCTTATAATGGAGAGCACATTTTAAATATTATTTATGAAACTTTTATAATTTTTATATTAAAAAACTTCATTTTTTAAATTCAAAAAAATACTTTGGATTAATATGTTTTGGGAGGATTCCTTTCCTATTAATAGTGACGAACACTGAATTATAATTGAAAACTGCATTTTCATCTAATTTGTTTTTCAAAATATATTATAAGTATGATTTGTTTAATTAATTAATTTGGTAAACAAGAAAAACAATATTAATATTTATTTCATTTTATTCCATTGTAATTTCAAATTTGGTTTACAAAATTATAAATAGGTTAAACATTTTTTACTGAAATCATGCATCGTTTTCATGTCTATGGGATTATATTTAAATGAATTTCAAAACATTTTGTTACTATAATTTAAAAAAATGATTTTTTCATCAAAATGAGAATATTTTAAAATATTAAAATAGATAAAAAAAATGTTGATTTAAAATAATATATGGTATTATTATATTTATTTATATTGATTAAGAAACAATTATTCTTAACAAGGGACGAAACGTCAATCTAAAGAGACAAAATGACCTAAAAACTTCCCTAAAATAAATTGTATGAAAATTTAGCAAACCTAACCACCTTTGGATAATATTTATTCTATTATATCTTACACATTATATTGAAAAATCTGGGTGTACTTCCCTTTTTTAAATTTTACATGAATGCCACTAATCCATAATAAAAAGGCAGTTTCCCCTCCCACTTATTCAAACTTCTTGAGGACATCGTCTAGCTAAACCAGTTATAATATAAGTTCTAAAATTCCTCCCTTTTTAATATATGCCTTACATTTGGTATAATGGAATCCAAAAAAACATTTTATTAAAATCAATGGTTGTTATCCAAATAATAGTTAACATCATTCCTTATTCTCTTTTATTTTATTTACATTTTCCAAACCCTAAAAAATTATTATTTCAGTATTATATAATAATACAACATAATAATCATCCTAAATATAATTAGATTATTCTATTATAATAGTTATACCCACACATACACACAAATTCATTTAATGGGTAACGAACATACGACTCTTATATACAACAAACTATCACGTCCCAAAATGATGTTGTTTGTTTTTCCATTAACATATCTTATGTTTGGTCATTATGGTGGAAAATAAATTTTTATATGATATATATATGATATTTATGATGATTTTATGCTTCAATAATTATAAAATATAACAAAACATCATGATTTAAATTTTTTAATATGATAACATCACTTGTGGAAGTGTTTATTATAGACACACAAAGTGATGTGATCCATTCAAAAAATATGAATAATTAATAATGGAATTTTTAATAAAAATAAGAAAAATAAATGATTTATATATGATATTAATGGAATAATTAAATTCCTATAAATATAATATATCATTTTCATTATTACCCTTTTCACACACTAAAAAAGTTTTAACGTAGTTCATATACGTCTGGACTACTGCATCTTCGATGTGATGTGATTCCCATTAAATCATAATAACTCCATATAAAATTATTAATAAATATATTAATTGGTGTCAACCTCACCTATTTTGAAAATCCAAATTATGCATTAATATACTTTGATAATATCAATCTAATATTTTTCTATATATTAATTCATTCAATCTGTTCTAAATAAGATAATAATATTAAAATAATCCCTGAGATAGTTTAATCATTTTTTATCCATATTTATATATTCTATGAAGTAATTCTTACCCATTCGGATATGTTTGGTATAAAACAGATAAGTATTAAGTCACTGGTCTGCGTTTAGCTAGAGCTACCAGTACATAGTAAACCGATAGACTTAGTCTACTGATAGACATAGTCGCTGATACACTAAGGTCACCAATATGTACAGAGCTACAGACAGACAAACAGACCATAGCTACCGATAAACATAAGTCTACCGATAGAACCAGTTCACAGATTCAGTCTACCAATACAGAACATACGGGCTACTGATGTGCATCTCTACCAGTAGATACCGATAGACTACTGATGGAAAAATCTACTGATGGATAGACAACTACCAATCGATCAAAATCTACGGATATCAAAAGATACCGATAAAAAGGGTTATCGATAACATGAGCTACTGATTGAACTAATTTCAGCAGAATATGAGCTATCGATGCAAGTTCAAAAGAGATACCTATGGAAGGTTTTTTAACACAAATTCCACCACGCATGGCTACCAATAAACGGCTGGTAATGCTTGACCAACCAATAAAACCCTATACTCATCATACTATTTATTTATTTAGCTAATGGTAACATTTGATGGATTTAATGAAGTTAATGTTATTTAATGATTTCTGTTGCATGTCAGGGAACCGTACCTAGTACCCATGCAAAACTAGATTATTCTTTTTTTTCAAAGCTGAAAGCTATAAAGGGATGGAAATAGAACAATGGATATTGTGATGTATGTTACCTGAAAGGCACTAAGAAGACACAGGAAGGGTAAAAGGGACAAGAGCTGAACAACATTAAAATGTGGAGCATTTTTCACTGGTCTACATCAATTCTGTGAGAATGCTGGATATACACGATGAAACATATTCTAGGGGAGAACACAATCTACATCTTGAGTCAAGAACTAAAACAAACATTTCATCCACTCAGGCTGTTAAGCTGGACCAAGAATCAAAGAAGAAAACGACACTTTATTTTCTAAGAAAAACCATAGGAGGACTCAGAAGATTTTATGATAAACCAAGTGAGTCCGGAGCTGCACTGCTAATAACTAAAGAATTTCTAAACTCAATTATACTTCTCTTAGTGATTCTTTGATTTACATTTTGAGCAGTGTGTGTACCCTGTTTATTTTACACACAAACTATCTCCTAAGATAAAATGGAGGATTCGTAAATACACACTCAAACTCCATAACTCTTTTGTTTCCCACTATGGATGGTGGTAGAGGTCGAGTAAGTCCTGAACAACTATGACAGTTGTGTGCTATTGTTTGTTTTTCCCATGAAAAAATGTGGTAGTGGTCTTTATACCTGAAGAGTAGTATACTATTGTTTATGTCCAATCAATTGAGTGGATAAATTTATATAAATTGTTGAGAGGACAATGTCTTGGCTTGAGACTGAACCTCTTGGTTAACATTTCTGTTTTTTTATATTAAGTCTACAAGTATTACATATATATTTTACATTCCGCTGCTTATTACATTGAAATAAAAATCCATTTTAAAGCTTCTTTGAAATTTAAATTAGAAAGTGTTTATACTTATTGTAAACTAGTACGTTCGATTCAAAAGTTAATTTAATCTTTAAATTAAGTTAACTGATACCTAATCAATCTTTGAGAAACTAATTGAACCTTTACACTCTGTACAGATTCACTAAAGATTAATTTTCTTTTTATTGGAGGATATTAAGAGAAATATTTTAAACAGAATTTTTAATTGGTAATCATTTCACCCACCCTCTTGAGTATCCACTCCGACCAACAATTGGTATTTAAAATATAATTATCATTGCTGAAACAAATAATGTTTCTTAGCCTACAACAATAGAAATCAATTGAAAATGGTAACTTTACACATGAGTATATGTATGAATTACCATTTGCGTGATTCTAAAATTAGTTAATTTTTAATAACCATCTTCAATTATTGTTTTTAATATTATAATTTATTTAAAAATATAATGATAATTTTATTGTAGAAACTTTTTATATGATTATATAATTACGGTTTTGACAAAAGGTTACCTACCAAAATTGTTTTAAAACAAGAACTAAATATTGTCAAACCACACACCATTAAATTAATTGTGTATGTGGTTGTATAGAATATAATAATAATTGAATTAAATGTAATAAATAAAATTAAATTTTTTTTAATAATGTAAATAGTTAAAATATTTTCATTATCAAGGATGATAAATATACACGTGAAAATATTTACTGAAGGTTAGGGGATTTCATCTCACACATTAGTTTTTTGAGATTCATTCCATATTCACCAGTCTATTAATTTTTGTGATATATATACTACCATATGACAAGTTATATCCTTATATTACTTTATTTAACAATATTTTAACATTTATATGATTGTATTATCTCATGGGGTTTTGGATTCTAATGATACTCATGTATAAAGGGTATTCCCACCTCACCATTATTTTCTGGGAGGCAGAAGCCATGTTCACCACTTATTTCTTATATATAGTGTTTTTAAATACAATGGTGGTATTATATAAATCTAATAAATAAATTTATTGATATTTTGATATCATTTTAATGATATTAATTTCATTTTTTTATGTTTTAAAAGTTACCAAATCGTTAATGTTTTTTTCTTAATTTTTATTTTTTGGGAAACATGCCTTGTTATTAACCTACCTTTTTTTAAAAGGTGTTATTTTTTGACATTTAAAATGTTATATAATAATAATATAACTTTTAATGATATTTTATGATTTATGTAATTTTATTTTGATACATGGGTGTGTAATTATTGTTTACATAGTGGTGACATTTTTTTAAAATAATCTCATAATTTATCGATGTTTCTTATTATTATACATCCATTGATGAAATTTTATGTTCTATATATCAAAAAATAGTTGAATTTTTATATCCCTTATATATTCTTGATTTTTTCATCTATTTATACCATTTTATAACTCTATTTCTCTCAAGATTATTAAGAGTTTGTTTTTATGGTAATCCGACAATATTTCTCTTTTTTTCCGAATAGTATTCTCATCTAGAAATAATGTTTGATAAAAATTATTTCAATTTTTTTCCTACTATCAAATGTTGTTTGAATGAAATTTTTACACATGTTTTAAAATTTTAAATTTTTTTCTAAAGAGATTATTTTAGTCATTTTATTATCAAGTCACATTTCTAAGATTATAAGATTCAAATGGAATGTTTATCATATACAAAAATACCAACCACCATGAGTGTCATATCCTTTATGCTTCATTTTTTTGTTTACAATTTTATTTTTGATAAAAATGTTTTCCTACTATTTTCAATGAAAAATGGTTTGAAAAATGTTTTTTGTTTAAAATGTGTTCAAATTTATTTTCAAAGCATCTTTAATTTCTATTTAAAAATGATAATTTTTATGAAAGGGATTTAAATTATTTATATGTTTATTTATATGTTTTAAAATAAATTTTTTATAAATGGGTTTTCAAATTATTTAAATAATTATTTCTATTATTTCAAATTATTTTCAAATAAAAATAATTTAAAAATGTTTTGATGAATATTTTAATTTTTTTATGGAAAAATTATTAATAAATGTTTTGATGTTTATTCTTTATGTTTGAATAGAATATTTCTTCAAAATAATATATACAATAATTTATAAATTTTATAGTTTATTTTAAAATGAAATTATTTATAAAATATTACTTCAAAAACATTTTTTGAAAGAAGAAATGAAAATTTCTTTAGAATTGTTTTTATAAGAACAATCCCAAATAATATTCATTTAAGATTGCATATATTGTACTAACACATGCCATTTATTGAAATTAACCAAATGATTCATTATTTTTATTCCTCAAAATTGTTTATTTTTTGATGTCATGACATCAAAGAAACCAGTTTATGTTTCTAATGTTATATTCTTATGAAACCCCCTTGTTTTCACGGATATGATTTGCTGAAATGAGTATTAACACCATATATTTGTCATATATGTTGATTATATTAATTATTTATTATACCATTTAATTTTAGGCGTTATTATATAATAAATTATTATTATAATATAGAACATGTATGTATTATTTCATTATGAAATAGGTGGGACCTATATCACCCAAAAATTATTTGGGTAGAAATTTATATCTAATGACATAATGATGGTAGTAAAGTCTAAGAGTTTCAACTACTATTGATGATCATGAAGCCCAATTCACTATGTTATGATGTCAAAACCCAGTCTACTATGCGAAGATGTGGAAAACCTGACCCACTATTGTTAGATTGGGAATCCTAGTCCACTATAAGAAATTGGGGAATTAATATCCCTTATAAATAAATGACTGTGACTAGGGAAGGTGGTGTCTCCCACCGAGTTGGTTTTATCCCCATGAAGTTCCCTGAAACGTTATAGAAATACATATTGACTTATAGTGAATGATATGAAATTTTTATGTGTATTATCGAATTCCTATATTTTTCTTTTGCTGTTTATTATATTGATTCAATTAATATTAACATCTTATGAAGTAAAAATCTTGATTCCTTGAGTCTTGTTTTTGATAATTGATTTGTATGTTATTATCTTCTATTGTTATTATAACATTATTATATGACTATATACATGTTTATTTTTACATATCACCCCTGATTCTTGTACAAATAATATTACCTCACCACTATTTTGGTTTCCATTCCCAAGCAATCAATATATATTTAATATATGATTTTTCTATGAGTTATGCCAGTCATGAAGAATACACTGGGATATAATGTAGCTCAATAATGTACAAATTTTTACATTTATATATTTCATATGGAATAATGAAAATACAGTTTTTGGGAGTCCATATTTTTAATATAATAAATTTACTATAAAATGTGTAAATTTATAATTATGTTAAACATGGGTTTCTATAGTTGGAATCAAAGAAAATGATTAATCATGATTTGGAAACTAGGATGATATAAATCAAGGTCATCCCTAGGATAATTTATAAGAATATTTCTAGAGTTGACTCCAATGATAGGTTTAAAAATTTGTAAAAATATATGAAAATTTCTATGAATTTTGGTAAAGGATTACAATTGGATTCATAGAATTATATCTCAATTTAGAAATTAAAAGTAATTGTGCATCTCAAAAAAAATGTACATTCGGTAAAAAACCCGAATAGGTTTGCCAGTTCTGACTTTAGAATAACTAGGTATATGGCATCATTCCTTTCTATCATCCCAGTTTGACGCTCTAAGGGGATCTGCTATTGGATTTTAAAAAAATATTTATTAACAATCATGAAGGATTTAAATATGATATAATAAAGACTAAAATTGTATAAAACAAATGTGTTAAAGATTAATTTTATAAGGACATTATTGAGGTATATTAAATTTAATTTTTTCATGCTTATGTGTTTTTTTATATAATATGTTTTCTCACCCACTATTTTCTTGTTTTATTCAACATAAACACCTTGAAGGAACATTGTCAAAAAAAAATATTTATGATTTTAATTGTATGTGAATGAATATAATCATTATCCTTAGATGAAATTTCATGAAATGAATCAGGAAGGTCCATGATTATGGAATATTCTATGGATGATATAGATGAAAAAAATTAAATGTGAATGATATGGGATGATATTCCCACATTATTTACATTAAACGTAAGAATCCTGATTTTATTGAGATATACATACCTTTATAATTGATTAATATTTCATATTATAGAAAATGAGTATGAATAGTTTTGATGATAAAGCATAAATAAAAGTTTTATGATAATTTTATAGGATTTATGTGTATATGTATAAGTATTAATGATATATTTTTATTATTCTTGAAGTATATGATTTATACAATGTTTTTCTATGAAACATATAGAATGGTGATGATGAAAAAGAAAATATATTTATTTGAAAACTGATATTTTAGTATTGGGATGGAACCCCTTAATGTATCCCTAAGGTCAAGAAAATATCATTTATATTTTATAATTATTTGATTTATATTGATAAATTCAAATTAATATAATTGATTAACTAATAGCTAATTATTTATTATTTTGGAAAACTATTTTTGGTCATAATATATGAAGAATAAAATAACTTGGATTTAATAAATATATCTAGAAATATTTGGAATATGGAAGGATGCATGTATTAAAAAACAATTTATCTTAATTCATTTTATTAAAATATTTCAAGAAAATATACTATGAAGGTATTCACATATTTGGAATGTGTAAACCAATATATAATTTATGATATATTGGGGATCATTATTAGTATTATTTCCTGTCCTAATTTCAAATGTTATTCATTTTCATCATTCAAAAGGATTATATGGATATCCATTTATGGAAATTTAATGTTAAACATTAGATGATGTTTGTGAGATTATGGTATTATCTCACTACATTAATATTTATTGTTATTTGAAAACCTACTCTATCAATTACTTGTTGATGGTATCTGATGACATATGAGATGGGTTATCATGGTTCTCATCATATTTTAGTGCTTCAAGAAATAAAAATTAACCACAATTTTTTAAGAAAGAGGGAAAGTGGACATTAATCATGGATCAACAAAGGGTGAGATTTCACTAAATCGTCATAGAATATCGTCCCATAAAAATTAATCAACCATGGAGAAAAGATCATGATATCTAAAATGTTATCACAATTTCTTCATTTCTGATGAATCAAATGGACCACTGTATCATCAAATATTTATGGATTATTGATTTTTATATTTCCTTACATATTTATATATATATATATATATTTCATCAGAATATGAATGTTATATTTCTATTAAATTTCATTAATTAAATTTCCACATCAGTCATCCAATGTGTAATCCAAGATATGAGTTACTTTGGTAGCCATTATGGTTGCAAATTTTCTATTATAAATTTATTTTAGTCTTTTTATGATTTCAGTTCTATGAAATGAACATTCATGTATTAAACACTTTATAAACTATAATAATTTTGTAATATAAAATATTTTAAGTGGTGGTAGAATTTAAAACCATGTCATTTTGAGAAATATATTTTTTAAAATTTGATTTATGATTCTGATATTTTTCATTGCACAAAACTATAAATATATTTTTTTAATTTGAATGAAATATTAATTTCATATATTTAGTTTAAAAATTAAATATTTCAACAAATATAACTAATAAACTATCTTTTGGTACACACAATGTAATTTTTGACTTCTGTTACATGGAATGTTCATTTCCTTTGATAACCTGCTTTACATACTAGTCCAATTATTAAATAAATAAATAATTTTAATTAATTTATTTTAATTATATTTTTATAGTTTTCACATAGACATTGAGATGGCTGTTATGTATAAAATATTATTTAAAATTTAGAGTAACATGAACTCTTTTATCTTGAAATGAAGGAAAAAACTATTAGAAATTAATAAAATTCATTTTATATAAAAAACTATTCTATGGAAAAACATTATTAAATAAAAATTAATTAAAAGAAAAATATATGAAGAATTTTTTTAATAATATATATATCAAATATAATATATTTTTACCTAAAATTGGTTTTATATTCAAATATGAAAATAGATCACATTTCATAAATAAAAAGTTATATACATTAAAAGAGTAATTTTACCGCCTCCTAAAAGAGAACAAATTTTAAATATGTTTTTTAAAATTTTATAATTTTTATTTGAGAAAATAGTCCCCATTTTTAAAATCATAATATAAAACTATACATTGATTGGTTTATATTGGTTCATTTTAATTTTTGATGAATATTGAATAATAGTAAATTTGAATTCAATACATATTTTTCATCTAATTTACTTATAATGTTATGATATATTTATTATTTTATTAAATTTAAAAATAAATAAATGATGAAAAAATTATTCAAACTTATTTAAATGTAATAAAAATAAAAAATTATTTATATATAAAAACATAACAACCTTTGGAACATTTTTTTAAAACCCCCCATGTTCATCAGATTAAATTTAAATTAATTTACTATAAATGTGTGATTTGAATATTGGAAATGGATTAAAAATACAGATTCAAAATTACATATAATGTCTAATGGGATCAACATATATTCTGACAAATTATATCAGTGATTTTAATAAAATTTAATTATAACGATTTCGGTATAATTAAAGTTAACAATTTATTTAACCATAAACATAATGGAAAAAATGGCCTAGAAAATTTTCTAAATCACATTGATGGAAATATATTGACAATATTCCCCATTTTCTGTAATTGGTTCCATTATTCATGCAACATAACATGGGAAAAAGTTGGATGAATACCCATTTGAAAAAATATACATGAATGCCACTCATCCACTACTATAAAAAGGAACTTTCCACTATAAATTATTCACGCATCCAAATAACATTAGATCGACAATAAAATAATAATATATGCTCCCATAATACCAATATTAATCTTATAATCCTCAATTTAAGAATAAATTCTTCCATAGAATCTCTTCGTTGTAAATAAAGAGATGTTACCCAATGAAGTGGTAAAATGCTACATCAAGCTCAATTTTTTATTTTAATTATCCAACCCATAATATATCATTAGTAAATTACTATATAATAAATTTTTTAACATAAATATTATGATATTTTTTAATTTTAAATTATCTACCTAGAATTATAGACACTAACTTATAATATAGAATAAGCATATCATTATTTTGTACAACTAACTACTGACTCATGAAAAAATATTGTTCATTTTGTCTATTACAACCCCTCACTATAAGTAATTATGATAAAACCTATGTATTTATCTGATATATATGATATTTATAGTGCATTAATTATTATGGATTTATTATATAAAAAATACCTTCATGGCTTCAATATTGTGTAAATTTGAAAACATCATGTGTGTGAGTGTGGACAATTGCCTCCTCAAAGCGATGACATTTAATCACAATGTAATGGAACATATAATTGAAGGTTTTCAAACCCATATATGAAACAAATGAAATGTATATGATATTAATGTCCTAATTACATTCCTAGAAATATAATATATCATATTCATTGTTACCCTTTTCACATACTAAAAACGGTGATAACATCATTTGTGGATATATGGATGGCCACATCCTAGATGTGATGCGAATGCTTTTATATTAGATGAATAACATATATAATTATATATTATTAAATATAATGTTATTTCTAACAATATTATTATTTTGTAAAATCATATTTTTTCTTGTTGTCTTCCCCTAATGATCATTGAAAAATGGGAACGTTACTAATGTGTAGGTATAACCTACCGTCTCCCTGATTGTAATGTTTATCAATTTTTTCAGAACCACCATACATTATTTCTTTTCAAAATATTGTTGGATTATGAATATGATAATTATTTATTTATAATTATTACTTATATGTTTATATAATGACTCATTTGATCATATTTGACCTACCAATGTTTTTTTCTCCCATGATCCAAATTTCTGAAAAACTTTTGAAATAATCATATAAGATTATGAATTTGAAAAGATCATTTTAATAACTGATATAAAATTATTTTTATATTTGAATATTGTTCTATAGGAATTAAATAATAAAAATAATTTTATAAAAATGGATGATAACGAAACATGTGAAAAGCCAACTAAATGTAATTGGATTTCAGGTCACTTTCTATATCTGTGAGATACATTTCCTACTCATAACATTCTTATTTTTTGTTGTGTATGCAATACCCAATGAAGTTTTAAGAAATTAATTTAATTTATTTACTAATATTATAATAATTAAATTATGTTATTCTATAATGGGGTTAATGATTCTAATTTTCCTCAAGTAGTAAGGGTTTTCTCGTTTATGTTTTTTTTTCTTGACACACCTGCCATGTTCAACACAAAATTTTAATATATGGTCTGTTCACTAACTATGTATGTATTATATTATTATTAATAATAATATTATGGTTATTTATATAACAATTTTATGGCCTTTATTTCATGGTATCTATTTTAAATAAGATACCATGTCGGTAAAGTAATTTTCATTCAATTTTTCTTATTTTGGACACATTCCATGTCATAAACTTATATTATTTTACCAGGTGTATATAATGAAAATTGAAATGTTATATAAATTACCAATTTTAATCATTAATATTTTAAGCTTAAAATTATATTTTTTCTTACATGGGGAGTATATTTCAATGTCACGAATTGGTAAAAGATTTATTATTAAATCTCGTCATTTAAAAATATTATCAATTATTATTATTTTATTAATTTAATCAACATTTTCATATCTCACAAGAAATAATGGAATTTATTACCCGATATATATTAATAATTTCTTTATTCATTATTAACATTTTAAAACTCTTTTCTATATATGAATATTAATGAATGTTTTAATAGAAATCAAACATTTATCTGGTTTCAGTTTGAAATACATGTTCATTCAAACCCATGTTTTATATAAATGTTTGAAAAAATATTTTACTATTATACTATTATCCATAAATGGTATTATTACGAATTTTTTAATTTTTTTAATTTTTTTTAAATGAAACATATTTGTTCCAATATAGAGACATTTCTTAACTTTTATGGTGGTAATGGATTGTTTGGTATGTACAGACATACTCATCATCATGAATGATGTTTCATTTATTATTCCTTTATTATTTTTACAATGTTGTTTTTAAGGAACATTTTTCCTAATATTGTGTAGATTTTGAAATTTATAGTCAATTACAATGAAAAATGATGTTATGAACTGAATTATTTTTAAATAGTGTTTGAAGTGATTTTTCTAGATTAATTTATTTGATTTTAAAATATTATTTTTTAGAAAATGATTTCAATTATTTCAATATCCCATTATAATATTTCCAATGTATTTCTTAAAAAGGGTTTTCAAATGATTTCAAGTTAACTATTAATGTTTCCAATGTATTTTCAAAGATAAAATATTTCATCAT
Organism: Viscum album; assembly: GCA_963277665.1. Lineage (NCBI taxonomy): Eukaryota > Viridiplantae > Streptophyta > Magnoliopsida > Santalales > Viscaceae > Viscum > Viscum album. Next base: position 474,879,071 of record OY728132.1, read on the forward strand.
GATTTCATGATTAATGAATAAAAATTCAAGAAAATATTATTTAAATAATTTTAATAGAATTTTTTATAAATTTTCACATTTATTTTAGTATGAAATATTTTTTAGAGGTTTTCAATGTTTTAAAAATAAATTTTTCAAGAGAAGAAAAAAATTCATATTATAACTATTTTTAATGGATCATTCTAAATTAATTTCCATATAAGATATCATCTATTGGTATTACTCACACCTTATAGTAAATGAACAAAAGGTTCTATTAATATTCATTAGCTGAATGGTTTTTGTTCTGATGGCATCGCCTTTTAGAAACTTGATTATATTTAATGGGTTATATTTTATTGGAAGTTTATTCTTTTCATAGTTTATTCTATCATTCAACTATTGTGAAACCAATCTCTTTTCTATAGGTTATGATACACATTTGTGATTATGATACCCATTTCATTTCATTGGATATGACATGATGATTTATTATATTTTCGTGTATCACACATTTATATGATTTAATTATGAGACTGGTGAGACCTATATATATCCCAATCACATTTAGTAAATAATAATATATAATGAGATAATACTAGAAATCACATCAAATATTTGATCCATGATTTCATATAGGGATAACTGATCCACAATAGAAATATGGGGAAACATGATCCACTATGGGAAAATGGGGAACCTGATCTACTGTGTGAATATGAAAAAAACCGATCTATTATATGTATATTACTATGACTGGGGATGGTAGTGTTTCATTCCCAGTTAGTTTCATCCCCAAGAAGTATAGTGATATGTTTCAGAAATGCGTATTGACTTATAGTGAATTTTATTTGATGTTTATGTGTATACCACAATACATATGTCATGATTTCCTAGATAATACACTTGTTTACCTTATGATTCAGGACTTATTGACTAATAATATATATACCATGATTTATTTTTATGATATTTTATATTTAGGGTTTGGTCTAAATTTGTAATTATCAGTTTCTCATACCCTTATTCTCATGTTTATGCTTATATATCTCGCTTGTTTACCCTTACTGAGCATCTGATACTCCCCTTATATATTATAATTATATTGGTTATAATGATATATTTTATGTATGATATGTTTAACATTCATCATTGTAATGGAGAAACTAGTGGGTGGTAGTTAATATAACTCATGTACTAGAGTTTACATTTCTATGTTTCAAAAGGCACTAAACTAATACGATCATTTGGTGTCTATTTCGATAATGTATTAGGTATTCTGAAAATTTGATAACATTTATATGTATGATAATATTGGCTTATTATATCTATAATTTATCATGGACACTTAGTATGGAGATACTGATAATTTGACCTTATGTATTCACATACCTAATAGAATTTCTCTTAAAGGAATTTTTGATATTGTGGTGGGAGTTTTTATGTTTTTAGGATTAAAGTAGTAATAGTGACATTGTAAGAGGAGGTAATGACAAGGTTTCATAAAAGACATTTTTTGGTAAATATATGTGTGGTAAGGATGTAATATGATAATAGACAAAAGATTTTGTTTCTAGGAATGAAAAAGTTAGAGAATAGATTATATCTCAATCCCTCACATTCCAAAAGATGCAGGCTTAACACCATATTCAATTGAGGTGTTCTCATCCCCATGAGGTTACATATTTAGAGTGACCCAATATTTTCATAAATTGATATTGAGTACTTTTATTTAAACAATATTTAAATTAATTAAACAAAATACTGGGGATTATACATCTATAGTAACTTTGGAAACAATAATCATAGAAAAAAAGTTCATATGTGAACTACATCATCTCTCACTATGTTTGTTATTACTATAACCCATCATATAAATATCAAACATAATAAATTTTGTCATAATATGGGAAAAGGAATAAATAAAAAAGAGTATGATTAAATTAATAGTAAGGGTAAAAATAGAGATATATATGTATAACATGAACATATCTGTGTGAGACTACCATAATAACATTTAAAACTATAAAATTAAAATCAAGGATTATAATTCTTGATTCAGGTCATAAATATTAAATGTTATGAATATATGAATCATAAGGTAAAAATGGAATATAACCCATGATAGCAAATCATTGGAGTAATGTATGGAATTATAACATAATGATATAAGTTGATAATCATTTTCATAATAGTAAATGATCTATATCAACACTATCATAGTGTGATGGGTTCAATTATAAAACTATAAGGGTAGTCATGGATCACTTCCCAGTCCATCTAGTGGATGAAGAACCTTGTAGAACTTGGTTGACTACTTATTCCATTATTTTCTATCTCAAGAGAAATAAATCCCACCCAATTAATATTAGGGATATACTAGTCCAAAATATCACATAATTTAAATAATTACTATGTTTTCCACATGATCAATAAACATTCATCATATGAAAAATCATGAGATGAAATGGGTTTCATTATAATGTCATCATGTCATAATTTTTTTGAAATGGAAATGTTTCATTAAAGTCATTCCATTAAAAAAATAATCAATTTAGAGAAATAGTAATAATGGAATCCTAATATCATATTCCCTGTATGGAATGGGTAACATCACTAGTTGTAATTTTAAATCAAAAAAAAATTAATGAATGTTAAAAAAAATCAGGAAAATATTATTTTTAATTTTTAGAAATCAATTTTAAAAATATAAAATTATCAAAATAAATTTATTCAAAATTATATTGAAATTTTATAAAGTATTTTTCAAATACGTTATCACTAATAATGGTGGAGAATTATTTTCATTTCATTCACATTAATATAAATATTAATTGAACATTATTTGTAAAATTTAAATGGGACTATTTTAAAAAATGATTTTATGATTCTATTAAAAAAATTAGTAAGGAAAATGTGGCTTATAGTTTCATTAAATAATAATAGGTATATTATTTGTGAAAAAATTGAAAACATTTTTATAAAATAATGTTTTTGATGAGAAATGGACATTTGACAAAATATAGAGATAAAGATGAGTTTCGGTAAACACATGCATTTGAAATAATGTATACATTATGAGTGGAATTATATAGAAATATATATGTATTCTATTGAAATAACTTTAGGTGAATACAATTTATGATTTTCTTTTGAATTATATCATAATATTTTATCATTGGAGACATATTCATAAATAATCATGATAAATTATGGGATTCTGACATAAAATCATGACCACAATAGTACCTTAAAATTGTATTCCTAAATATAGAATAAAATAAATAAAACATATAAAATCATTAATGTAAAAAAATTCATTATATCATATGTGAAAGGGTATGTATATTCACCTCATTAATTATGATAGGTGGATAACATAATGTTTATCTGAAGGAGGAAAATTGAGAAGAGTATCCCTTACATTATTGCAATCTTTTGAACTGTATATTCCATGAATGATTGACCCTAAATTTTATATTAAAATACCCAAAAATTTGATAATAATAATAATAATTTATATATATATACTATATAAACACCACATAAAAGAACCATGTGATGAATATCTAATGTGTCTCATATAAAATAAAATTGGGATTAATATATCATAAAAAAGTACAAGATTGTGTTATAAATATTCAAAACACCGATATAATAAACTTATGTTTATTATAAATATATCAAATTACCATAATTATATAAATTATACCATTTATTATTTTAATTTGAAATGTTATTACCATCTACAAATACTTCAATGTAAATTTCATGTTTTAGTAAATAACTATATTATTTTTTTATTGGTATTGATTTCTTATTTTCGATCGACATAACATGGTAATGGTTGCATAATAAAAAAATGATAAAATTTTAATAAATATCATATATATAATGTAAATATATATTTAGAAAAATTTATTATATTTGGTGATGGAAAATAAAATACACCATTCATGGAGATAGTAAACCACACAAATGCATAAATGATATTTCCATTTTATAGATGGATTAATATTAATAAAGGAAAATAAAATTTTAAAATTATATATTATTTCCTTTAATATATTACAAATATACTAATTAAACTGATCCTTATTATATTTTATGTAATTTTTCAATGAATTATATCACTTTTCCAAGCGTTAGTCTTCCATACACAAGAGTGACATTATTGTATTCCTATCAAATTGAAAGTATGAAGGTAAATGTGATATAATAAATAAAAAGAATAATAATATCATAAATATCATATTTAACAATTTAAACTATTATTTTATCTTTTATTGATAGGTGGTAATTGAAAACACAATACATTAGTTTTTGAGGAAGTAGCCCTTCATATAGATAAATAATGAATTCATTTCCCATGTGATGGAAGATGAGATTGTTGTTGGTCATTACATTAAAATAAAAACATCAATGTTTATGTAAGACAATAATTTTATTATATGAACATTGTTTAAGTAATATTTATAGAGGTTTAGGAAGAAATAAAATAAAAGGATAAGTTTGGGGTGCTAACTATTCACCAGACATCATCTTTTTCTCCACAAAAAAAAGACATAATATAATTGAATTTGAATTAAAATAATTCATCTGTAACGGTATTAAGAAATTATGGATTTTATTCTTGATGTTAATTTTGAAGAAAACAGTTTATGGAAGTTTGAATAAGTGTGTACAATGGGTGACCTTTTTATAAGTGAGTTGAGTGGCATAAGTGTAATGTTTTGTATTTAAAATTGTGTTGTGGTGTTTTTCATATTAAAAAAATGTAAACAATGAAATACTTAAACCATAAATGGTAAAATATCTACGTACTTAGATTAAATGTGTTTTGGACATTACTGGTGTCATTTTTTACCCTTATATGTTTAGTTTAAACCCTCGGTAAACCCATTATAACCATAAACACAATAATTTTTTTCCTATTTTACTATTCAGTATTTTAAAAAAAATTACGAAGAACTGATTACATAATATAAATTATTTTAATTCAAAATATAGAATATTTTTTTCCAAATTACATTGATGTAAGTAAAAAATTTTATTATAAAAGTAAAACTACTTATAAAATGAGATGTCAGTTTTCCATTGATGAAATGTTAAAAATATTTATACATGTTTATATCCAAATTCAAAATTAAAATGATTCCAACGACCTAAATTTTACTAATTTATCTTTATTTTAGTTAACATTACTCTTATAGGATTTTTAATACAAAACATCATTACAATATCTTTAAATGAATATGTTTTTTTTCAATAATAACAAATATTTTTCAATATTCGATGAAAAATTAATATATTTATAAAAATAAAAAAAACCTCAATGATATTTGCTAAAAAATAATTTAAAAAGGAATTTTATTTTATAAAAAAAATTATAAATTTGTAAAACATTAGTTCTATTATTTTCCACACAATGATTTTCTCTTTACAAAATAGTATATTTGAAATAATAAAAAATTTAAAAAAATTTAAATATTTCATTTAACTATAATTTATTTATATAAAACTAGTACACATAATAAATAAATTTTTTATAAATAATAACATCACTATGATTAAATTTTAGTTTATAACAGAATCGTTTAATTAATTAAAATAATAATAATTATTAATTGTTTCTTAAAACTCATGGTTTATTTTTCCACTAGTTATCAATTCAATTAAATTTATAAGAAATAAATAATAATTCATAAAATCAAGGGTTTTTACGTTCTACCCCCAATAAAATTTCATTTATCCTATAAAATATTGAATTTGATACAAATAATTTACTACATAGTAACTTTAACAATTTCTTATGTACCCATATGAGGTTTCACAACAAAACATTAACCTAGAGAGTGGCCCAGAAACAAAGAACATTCATTCTATGATCTAGAATATCAAATGGATTTTCCAAATAATAAAATTCATACTCTAATGAAACAAACTCAAATATTATTATAATTTCTCAGCAATTTACGTGTTTCTTAAATAGTTATACATCAAACACATAATGGACTTAAGATAGGTCTGGTTTTGGTTCCAAACTATAGGACACTATGGTGACATGATAACGAATATTAAAGGGATCAATATAACTAGGTATTTAAATTACTTTATAAACAAATCCCATAACTATAATCCATATATAAATTCTACGAAAAACATATGAAACATATTTAAAATATATATCATTCAAGTGATTATCATTATATATAATTTCTACTAAATCTGAGTTGACTTGTTGTATTGATGAATAGTTTTAACATTGCTCCAATTTCATGACCTATATAATGTCAATGTTGATTTATTTCTCAAAATTAATTCCAAAACTGTAGATACCAACATTTATTTCAATAGATTGAATAATTTAATGCAATATAAATGCCAATGAAAATTATATTATTGTGTGTTCTATCATCTTGATGATGATATTGATCAAATAAACCTTTAGAATCCATATAACATGACCATTAAATATCCTATAGTCTGTTAATTGTTCTATAAGACTACCCATCAATCTATGGATGATATTTACTTTTAAACTCGACTCTATCTAATGAAATTTCAGAATATATCACTAGAATATATTTGAAATCCCCAAATCCCTATTAAACATAATGGAATTTGGTACTCATTAAATATTAAACCCGTGAGTAATTGATCTTATAGAAATATGATTATCGTATACATATTCAGTTATTATGAGAAAGTGGCCGGAATTTTTAATGTGATCATTTATAACATATATAAAATTATTACCTTCAGTTTTATTAGGAGTCTCCTAATAAAATAAATGGAGTTAATATACAATTTCCATTTTTTTATAGGTAATGGATATAAAAATTATATAAAAATTTAGTCTAATCAATATAAATTTATAACCAACAATGAACCATGATACATATTATATGTTTTATATCATCATTCCATCCCAATATCTATACTTATTTAAATATATCTACAAACATATACTTAAAGGATAAATTGCGATAGATGAACTATGTGATATCTAAAAAAACGTTTTTCAAATACAACATAGACAGAAAACATACAAGGTTTATTAACCTTATCATTCCACCATGATCATTTTTAAACTCAATTAATTTTTTAACATTATATTCTAGAACTATCTTTTCCTTATTCATCACACTAAACCTCACATTGATATATGGGTGAACATTCAATTGACTAAGGTAATATTTTTTCCCTTCAATACATTTTTACAGATCCACCCTAATAGAATTAAAAAAAATATTTAGCCTTTTGTGATCAACATCATAGATAATCTAGAATGATAATTTAGAGTCATGGAATCATCCAACTTGTTCACATTCATTGTGGGGTAATGTATTAAACAATCATTATATTTAATTGGATCCCAACATCTTCTATAGCACCTATTCAAATCCTCTTGTATGAATATATAAATGAATCATCTGATATTTCTATATATATCACACTTTTCATAATAAATACAATTTGTAACATACCAAGTAAGTAATGAATAATATATATTTTTATCTATGTCTATTAATGATTAAGATAGTGTTATAGAGGCTTAAAATGAAAATAAATACAATCTTATGCATGGAATACACTAATATTCTTAAAAGATTGTTTTACTGCCTTATGATGAAAAACCCTTTTTGAATCTATATTTTGACAATTTTATAAACTATGTTTGTCAAAATAAACTTATTATTTATGATTGGGACATCAAAATTTACATTGTGTGAATTTTTGGTATTTTTCTGACAATGTTCATTTTTTTAATGAATAGTGAAAAATACTGTATTTTACATCAAAACTGCTTTTTAATCTAATTTATTTATACGATTAGATTATCTTTTGAATTGGTTTTGAAGTGAAATTAGAATATATTTTTACCATTTTATCCAATGGTGGTCATTGGAATAAATTTCACTTTGAAATTAGACTTAAACTGGTGTCAATCTTTTGATACTTATTGTTTTGTAAAAACACGCTATTTGCTCTGGCAGCGGGAATTAATTATTAAATTAATTAACGTGACTTATATGATTTGAATTTTTTAAAATATACTTCATTTTTGAATTCAGAATATCAAATCTAGTTTAGGGTGAATTTTTGGTAATTTTCTGAAAAACTTCAATTTTTGATGAATAGTGAAACCACTAAGTAGTAATCAAGCAAACTGATTTTTCAGTTAAATGAAAGCTTACCACTAATGTGTATTGAATTTTGAAAATCTGACATACATGGTTGTCATTAAGAAGTAAAATGTGGTTCAATGAGATTAAAATAATTTTTTGGTGAATAGTAACTTATTAAGTTCTTAATCGCGATTAGTGGTAATTAGGGTAGTTTAAGGTCTAAATAAGGTTTTAATAATATGAAATGACCTAGACACATGTCCCAACCTCATTGGTTGTGTCATGGACGACCATTACATGCCATGGGTCAACTTGGGGACCCCATGTATCCACTTTTGTTGGGAAATGACATAAATTACTTTTTATTTAATGTTAAAGTGAAAATGACACAAACAAAATATGTTTTACGAAAACAATTTTTAAGTGGAGTTATACAAGTCCAAATTTTGATTATAAATAGTAATTGGAAATAAAAAAATATTTCATATATCATAGTTTTTTTTATAATTTTTAGACATTAAATAAATTTAATTATTTATGACATAATAATGATGCAGCGATGACATCATTATTTGACGATTTAAATAAAATAGAAAGATAATGTAAAATATATGAACTACACATGTCCAAAACCAATTGGATGAGTGTAATTCGAACCCTTATCACCTTATCCACGAATTATATCAATGTGGGACCTTTTAAAACCGAAACACATTTTCAAATAAAGTAATGTTTCTTTACTTTTCAAAAGTGCCCCTCCTCTCCTCTTATAAAAGGCCCCCACCTCTACCTCATTTCACACACTCCTCAAGCCTTTGGCTCGGCCAACCCCTGCCCATTTTCTCTCTCCACATAACTCTCCTCATCCTAGAGGATTCCCTTTGGGCAGAATCCTTTCAAAGGAAGCCTTTAGGCCCAAATCAAAAGGAGTTACACTTTTTAAGTTAATTCATTCTCTCATGTTCATTTGTTTTATTTTGCTTCTCCAACCCCCTAAACTCTTTTTATTTACTTATTTTGAAACAACAACAGTATCTTCAATATACAAGGATGTTGTTATAATATTTATTTGAGCTACACTCTCACACAACTACATCAAATGGTTAAAGAACATACGGTTTCCGTGGATGGTGAAATTCTGCCTCCCAAAACGATGATTGTTCAATACTGATTTAACACCTTCAAAGGTGGCCATTATGATGTCACTATTTTTATATATGATATATAATATGTTTATGTTTTCCTTAGGTTTCTGTTTTTTTCATTTTGGGCATACCTTTATGGTTTCCATTATGGGTAAACACGATATCTTCATTTTAGGAAGTGCGGACTACCGCCCCCTGAAAGTGATTTGATTCGTTAATACCATATGTGGGATGTGTAAAGGATAAAGTCAATGATATTATGTATGTTATTATACTGTAATTATAATATACTCTTATATCATTATGATTCCATTCCAGAAAATATGAAATAGAAATGGAAGTAGCGTTCATGCGTACGTACGGCTTACCGTCTCCATGAACAGTGCATTTCATTTCTTACCTCTAAATGTGATGTAATATTATAAATACATGTATATGATGAATATATATGATATATATGTTATCCAAATAATTAATATCATTCTGGATATAACGAACGTTTGACCAAATTAACAACATGTAAGTGTAAGAAGTCTATTTTTGACTTAAGAACCAAATACCGACAAAATGAACATTATTAACTTAACTGATTACATGATGTTCATAACATGGTATAAAACGAATAATGAACTTGAAAAAGGTTCATAATCAAGTAGAGATTAACTCAAGTTTATTATTCAGGAGATTAAAGAATGGTCGGGTCAAGTCAGATACGAGGTATGGGACTTCGTCTCAATCTCCTTTCGTTGAGGCATATTTTATTTATTACACAACTTTCTTTTATACGGTGTATAAACCCCTTTGACTTTTACATTTATTCAAAAGGAATCATTTTTATACGAAGCGTTTACTAAACGACAAAAGGGAATGTTTTTGTCGTACGTATGCGGCGACAACGACTTTTCCGCCGTCGTGACCGTTATTTGAGTTTCGGCTTCCTCTACAAGCCATACCTTCTTTTTAAAAGAAAAATAATTACCATGTTTTACTTTGGAATTGAAAATGGTTTTCATAATGTTTTTATTATATCAATGTGTTTTATTGATATCTCATGATTGAAATGTGGAAATGTTATGTTTCCTTTATGCATGTTTTTTGTGATATGATTATGTTATGGTTCTTGGGCATTATTATGAAGACGAGTGGTTCCGTGATAAACTAAGGGCGGGTGAGCTCGTTATAGCTCTCCAATGCATTGGGTAACGCCAAGGAGTGAAACGTTAAGGTTTCTCCGAAGAGATTTTAGGGAATATACTGTGATGGGTATTCCAAACGTAACCAAGAGGGTTACTCCCTACGTAAGAATGTTATGAATGCCTCAAGTTACCTTTATGTCTTATGATTTCTATGATTTATTCATGATTTTATGAGGTATGTTAAAGTGCCTATGTTTTATGGGTAATGTATGATTTCATTCTTATGTATGTATGAACTCATGTTTCCTTTCCATGTTTTTTTTATAACCCATACTGAGTTTTTATGCTCATCCCAAGTTTTTTAAATGTTTTTCACAGGTCAAGGGAAAGGTACATGATAAGATGATAGAGTCAAGGATTTGTCAAGAAATAATCCATGTTTTATTTTAAATGTGTTTCCATTGATGGGAATGAAGAATACTATCTTTATGTAACCACTTTGTTTATATGTGGAATGTAATGAAAGTTTTATGATCTAATTCTCTAAAACTCTAATCCCGAAAAGATCCTCAATGTGTAATCTTGTAATAACTAAAGATTAAATAATGTTTAAGGCCGGGGCCTTATAGTTGGTATCAAAGGTCGGTTTAGATAACTTTAGGAGTTAGAATTATATTAAATGATTATCCAATAATATTTTTTTTGAAATGCTATAGAATTTAAAGATTACCATGTTGCTTCATCTAAGACATGTTTGTTCAGAATGGTTTTCCGCAGAGGAAACAGGGAAGCTGTGCTAGGAAGGCATACAGAAGGAAATAACCTTCCGAATCAGCATCCAGAAATGGTCGGAATTGGAACTGAATATTTTGTTGTAGTAATGGCGCAGTTGACTCAAGCGATAAATGGTGGTGGTATCCATGCACGAGATCAGCCAGATCAACCGCAGAGGAACATGTCAGTGATGGAACATTTCATGAGGCAACATCCACCATCATTCATAGGATCATCTGACCCTGTGCTAGCTGAAGGGTGGATTAAAGCACTGGAGAAGATTTTTGATGTCATGGGGTGTTCAGACAATCAAAAGGTTAGTCTTGCTATTTACCGTTTGGAGGGTGAAGCAGATCAGTGGTGGTATATGGTTAAAAATATCACGGACGCCGATGAGATTGATGCTATTGACTGGGATGAATTCAAAGGTATGTTTCATGAGAAGTATTTTCCTAAGGATGTTCGATTTAGGATGGAAAAGCAATTCTTGGAATTGAGGCAAGAGGAAGACTCAGTGGCTGCCTATGAAGAAAGGTTCACTCGATTGGCAAGGTATGCTCTAAATTTTATCCGAGACCTTGATAGTAAAATCAATCATTTTTACTCAGGATTAAAGCCAATGTATCGAAGGGAATTAGCTTCTCGTGAGTTTAAAATTTATGAAAAGCTTGTTCGATGTGCTGAGAAGGTGGAAATGGAGTTTGCCGATGACCAAGATTTCTGTAACAACCAGCAGAAGAAGAGACCGAGGTGGCAGGAGAAAGGTAAGAATTCTTCAAAAAAGTCTGATGGTAAGAGAACTATGTTTCCAGTTTGTGATAAATGTGGCAAAAGGCATGCTGGGGAATGTCTTCTGAATTCTGGGAAGTGCTACTGATGTGGTAAGATGGGACATAAGGCTCGTGATTGCACTGAAAAGGATCAAGGTGAAGGTAAGAACAAATTTGATTTACAGTTAGTGAAATGTTATAAGTGCAATGAGATGGGTCACTATGCAAACGAGTGTCCGACAAGGAGCTTGAGCGATGGGAAGCAGTTAGACTACAAGCAGAAAGGGGTGGTGAAATCCTTTGCAACTACTTCAGCAGATGTCGGGCCATCAAATGATGTTGTATCAGGTACTTTGTTTGTTTTTTCAGATTATGCCAGTGTGTTGTTTGATTCGGGGTCTACACATTCTTTCATCTCTGAAACCTTTTCTAGTAAAATGGGAATACCATCTAAAGAAATGACTCCTGAACTTTTGGTAAAAACACCTGGGGGAAGTGTCGAGGCAAAAAGAATTTATAAGAATCTTCCTATCCTTATCTGTGGGAAGAACCTACTTGAAAACCTTATTGTTCTACATCTAGTTGAGTTTGATGTTATCCTGGGTATGGATTGGCTCTCTATTTACCATGCTAAGATTGACTGTAGAGCTAAAGAAGTTTCTTTTCAGAAATACTTTCAGTTTGTTTACAAGAATGAACCCTTACTTTTGATAACATATCAAGAGGCCGAGAAACTTGTAAAAGATGGAAATGAATGTTTCCTTGCACACTTCGTTGAAAATAAAGGAACGGTTCATATTAATGATGTGCCAGTGGTAAATGAGTATCCTGATGTTTTTCCTGATGAGTTGCCTGGAATAATACCAGATCGGGAAGTTGAGTTTACTGTTGACTTAGTTCCTAATGCTAAGCTAAATACAAAACCCCCTTATCGAATGGCACAAACTGAACTTTTAGATTTGAAGGAGCAATTGCAAGATTTATTAGAGAAAGGCTTCATTAGACCTAGCACATCACCATGGGGTGCTCTAGTTTTATTTGTTAAAAAGAAAGATGGTTCTATGAGACTTTGCATTGATTATAGAGCCTTGAATAATATCACTGTTAAGAACAAATATCCTTTCCCTCATATCGATGATTTGTTTGATCAGCCCCAGGGAGCTCAGTTTTTTTCAAAGTTTGACTTGAGATCGGGGTACCATCAGCTGAAGGTAAAGGAGGCAGATATTCCGAAGACCGTGTTCCGTACGAGGTATGGTCATTATGAATTTTTAGTAATGCCTTTTGGGCTAACCAATGCACCTGCTGTATTCATGGACTTAATGAATAGAATTTTCCATGAGTTCTTGGATAAGTTTGTAGTGGTTTTCATTGATGATATTTTGGTGTTTTCTAAAAGTAAAGAGGAGCATTAAAAACATTTAAGGGTTATCTTGCAAACCTTAAAAGAAAAGAAACTATATGGGAAATTCAGCAAGTGTGAGTTTTGGTTGCAACAAATTTCTTTCCTTGGTCACATTGTTTCTAAAGATGGAATAACTGTTGATCCTGCAAAAACAAAAGTTGTGGAAGATTGGCCAAAACCCACAAATGTAACCGAGATTCGTAGCTTCCTTGGTTTGGAGGGCTATTACCGAAGGTTTGTTAGAAATTTTTCACGGTTATCTAGTCCAATGACTAAGCTAACTCGGAAGGGTGTTAAGTTTATTTGGACAAAAGAATGTGATGATTGTTTTCAGGAATTGAAAAGAAGATTGGTGAATGCTCCAGTTTTGGCACTACCTTCCAGGAATGGTGAGTTTGTTATTTACAGTGATGCTTCATTGAAAAGACTTGGTTGCGTCCTAACACAGAATGATCAGGTAATTGCTTATGCTTCACGACAGTTGAAAACTCATGAGGTAAATTACCCTACACATGATTTGGAATTAGCTGCTGTTGTTTTTTCTTTACAAATTTGGAGGCATCATTTGTATGGAGTAAAGTGTGAAATATATACCGATCACAAAAGTTTAAAGTATATATTCACTCAGAAAGAGTTAAACATGAGACAAATGAGATGGCTGGAATTAATCAAGTATTATGATTGTACAATTCATTACCATCTGGGAAAAGCAAATAAAGTGGCTGATACTTTGAGTCGAAAAAGTAATGCTTCATTAACAATGTTGTGGTTGGAACGTGATCCTTTGGTTAACGATTTAATGAACTTTGGAAATGAAGTTGTTGGTGTAGGAAGTCCTTCTGTTTTGTTTCAGTTATCAGTGAGATCATCTCTATCAGATAGAATCAAGCAAGCACAGAAGCAAGACAGTGAGTTGCAGAAAAAGGTAGAGCTGGTTCAGAAAGGTATGTTGCCTGAATTCAACATTGATAGTGATTGTGTTTTGAGATTTGGGAAGAGATTGTGTGTGCCTTGTGATTCACAGTTGAAGAGAGAGCTATTATGTGAAGCTCATAGTTCTTTGTTTTCAGTTCATCCGGGCAGTACTAAGATGTATAGAGATCAGTGGGAGTATTACTGGTGGGATAGAATGAAAAGAGACATTGCTGATTTTACTGTGAAGTGTTTGACATGTCAACAGGTTAAAGCAGAGCGGCAGTTACCTAAAGGGATGATTCAGCGTTTACCAGTGCCAGAGTGGAAATGGGAGAATATATCCATGGACTTTGTTGTTGGATTACCGAAGACATCTCGAGGTAATAATGCAATCTGGGTTATTGTTGATCGCTTGACCAAATCTGCTCATTTCCTTGCTATACGAGATACTTTCTCCCTTGATCAACTTTCTCATTTATGTCTTAAAGAAATAGTCAGGTTACATGGAGTTCCTCTCTCCATTGTATCGGATCGTGATCCCAGGTTTACTTCTAACTTTTGGAAAGGCCTTTAGAAGTCGTTGGGTACTGAATTAAATTTTAGTACAGCTTTTCATCCTCAATCAGATGGGCAGTCAGAACGAACAATTCAGACATTGGAGGATATGCTACGAGCTTGTTCTATGGATTATTAGGGAAGCTGGGACCAACATCTTTCTTTGGTTGAGTTTTCATATAATAACAGTTTTCATTCCAGTATACAGATGGCACCATTTCAGGCATTATATGGGAAGCGGTGTCGAACTCGAGCTTTCTGGGATGAAGTGGGTGAAAGAAAGTTGATGGGACCAGAATTGGTAGAAGAGATGTCATAAAAAGTTCAGCTGATTCAGAAACACATGACAACAGCTCAGAGCAGGCAGAAGAGTTATGTGGATAACCGGAGGAAGGATCTATCTTTCGAGGTAGGTGATCATGTTTTTCTCAAGGTTTATCCTTGGAAAAGTGTGATGAGATTTGGTAAGAAAGGAAAGTTGAGTCCGAGGTTCATTGGACCATATGAAGTTCTGGAGAGAGTTGGATCAGTTGCATACCGAGTGGCTTTACCTCCGAGTTTATCTCAGGTACACAATGTTTTTCACATTTCGATGTTGAGAATGTATATGCTAGATCTATCTCATGTTTTGAGTCCAGAGGTAGTTCAGCTGGAAGATAACCTATCTTATGAGGAACAACCGGTCCAGATTCTTGACCACAGGGAGAAAGTGTTACGGAATAAGGTGATTAAGCAGGTAAAGGTTTTGTGGAAAAACCACATGATTGAAGAGGCAACATGGGAATCTGAAAATGCAATGAGGGATAAGTACCCCCATTTATTCGATAAGTAAATAAATTGCGGGGACGCAATTTTATAAAGGGGGGAAGGATGTAACATCCCAAGTAAGTAATGAATAATAGATATTTTTATCTATTTCAATTAATGATTAAGATAGTGTCATAGAGGCTTAAAATGAAAATAAATACAATCTTATGCATGGAATACACTAATATTCTTAAAAGATTGTTTTACTCCCTTATGATGAAAAACCCTTTTTGAATCTATATTTTGATAATTTTATAAACTATGTTTGTCAAAATAAACTTATTCTTTATGATTGGGACATCAAAATTTACTTTGTGTGAATTTTTGGTATTTTTCTGACAATGTTCATTTTTTTAATGAATAGTGAAAAATACTGTATTTTACATCAAAACTGCTTTTTAATCTAATTTATTTATACGATTAGATTATCTTTTGAATTGGTTTTTAAGTGAAATTAGAATATATTTTTACCATTTTATCCAATGGTGGTCATTGGAATCAATTTCACTTTGAAATTAGACTTAAACTGGTGTCAATCTTTTGATAGTTATTGTTTTGTAAAAACACGCTATTTGCTCTGGCAGTGGGAATTAATTATTAAATTAATTAATGTTACTTATATGATTTTAATTTTTTAAAATAGAAATCATTTTTGAATTCATAATATCAAATATAGCTTAGGGTGAATTTTTGGTAATTTTCTGAAAAACGTCAATTTTTGATGAATAGTGAAACCACTAAGTGGTAATCAAGCAAACTGGTTTTTCAGTTAAATGAAAGTTTACCACTAATGTGTATTGAATTTTGAAAATCCGACATACATGGTTGTCATTAAGAAGTAAAATGTGGTTCAATGAGATTAAAATAATTTTTTGGTGAATAGTAACTTATTAAGTTCTTAATCGCGATTAGTGGTAATTAGGGTAGTTTAAGGTCTAAATAAGGCTTTAATAATATGAAATGACCTAGACACATGTCCCAACCTCATTGGATGTGTCATGGCCGACCATGACATGCCATGGGTCAACTTGGGGACCCCATGGATCCACTTTTGTTGGGAAATGACATAAATTACTTTTTATTTAATGTCAAAGTGAAAATGACACAAACATAATATGTTTTACGAAAACAATTTTTAAGTGGAGTTATACAAGTCCAAATTTTGATTATAAATAGTAATTGGAAAGATAAAAAGATTTCCTATATCATAGTTTTTTTTTATAATTTTTAGACATTAAATAAATTTAATTATTTATGACATAATAATGATGCAGTGATGACATCATTATTTGACGATTTAAATAAAATAGAAAGATAATGTAAAATCTATGAACTACATATGTCCAAAACCAATTGGATGAGTGGATTTCGAACCCTTATCACCTTATCCACGAATTATATCAATGTGGGACCTTTTAAAACCGAAAAACATTTTCAAATAAAGTAATGTTTCTTTACTTTCCAAAAGTGCCCCTCCTCTACTCTTATAAAATGCCCCCACCTCTACCTCATTTCACACACTCCTCAAGCCTTTGGCTCGTCCAAACCCTGCCCATTTGCTCTCTCCACATCCCTCTCCTCATCCTAGAGGATTCCCTTTGGGCAGAATCCTTTCAAAGGAAGCCTTTAGGCCCAAATCAAAAGGAGTTACACTTTTTAAGGTAATTCATTCTCTCATGTTCATTTGTTTTATTTTGCTTCTCCAACCCCCTAAACACTTTTTATTTACTTATTTTGTAACAACACCAGTATATTCAATATACAAGGATGTTGTTATAATATTTATTTGAGCTACACTCTCACACAACTACATCAAATGGTTAATGAACGTACGGTTTCCGTGGATGGCGAAATTCTGCCTCCCGAAACGATGATTGTTCAATACTCATTTAACACCTTCAAAGGTGGCCATTATGATGTCACTATTTTTATATATGATATATAATATGTTTATGTTTTCCTTAATCTTCTGTTTTTTTCATTTTGGGCATACTTTTATGGTTTCCATTATGGGTAAACACGATATCTTTATTTTAGGAAGTGCGGACTACCGCCCCCTGATAGTGATTTGATTCGTTAATACCATATGTGGGATGTGTAAAGGATAAAGTTAATGAAATTATGTATGTTATTATACTGGAATTATAATATACTCTTATATCATTATGATTCCATTCCAGAAAATATGAAATAGAAATGGAAGTAGCGTTCATGCGTACGTACGGCTTACCGTCTCCATGAACGGTGCATTTCATTTCTTACCTCTAAATGTGATGTAATATTATAAATACATGTATATGATGAATATATATGATATATATGTTATCAAAATCATTAATATCAATCTGGATAAAACTAACCTTTGACCAAATTAACAACATGTAAGTGTAAGAAGTCTATTTTTGACTTAAGAACCAAATACCGACAAAATGAACATTATTAACTTAACTGATTACATGATGTTCATAACATGGTATAAAAGGAATAATGAACTTTAAAAAGGTTCATAAGCAAGTAGATATTAACTCAAGTTTATTATTCAGGAGATTAAAGAACGGTCGGGTCAAGTCGGATACGAGGTATGGGACTTCGTCTCAATCTCCTTTCATTGAGGCATATTTTATTTTATACACAACTTTCTTTTATACGGTGTATAAACCCCTTTGACTTTTAAGTTTATTAAAAAGGAATATTTTTTATACGAAGCGTTTACTAAACGACAAAAGGGAATGTTTTTGTCGTACGTATGCGGCGACAACGACTTCTCCGCCGTCATGACCGTTATTTGAGTTTCGGCTTCCTCTACAAGCCATACCTTCTTTTTAAAAGAAAAATAAATACCATGTTTTACTTTGGTATTGAAAATGGTTTTCATAATGTTTTTATTATATCAATGTGTTTTATTGATATCTCTTGATTGAAATGTGGAAATGTTATATTTCCTTTATGCATGTTTTATGTGATATGATTATGTTATGGTTCTTGGGCATTATTATGAAGACGGGTGGTTCCATGATAAACTAATGGTGGGTGAGCCCGTTATAGCTCTCCAATGCATTGGGTAACACGAAGGAGTGAAACGTTAAGGTTTCTCCGAAGAGAGTTTAGGGAATATACTGTGATGGGTATTCCAAATGTAACCAAGAGGGTTACTCCCTACGTAAGAATGTTATGAATGCCTCAAGTTACCTTTATGTCTTATGATTTCTATGATTTATTAATGATTTTATGAGGTATGTTAAAGTGCCTATGTTTTATGGGTAATGTATGATTTCATTCTTATGTATGTATGAAATCATGTTTCCTTTCCATGTTTTTTTATAACCCACACTGATTTTTTATGCTCATCCAATGTTTTTGAAATGTTTTTCACAGGTCAAGGGAAAGGTACATGATAAGATGATAGAGTCAAGGATTTGTCAAGAAATAATCCATGATTTATTTTAAATGTGTTTCCATTGATGGGAATGAAGAATACTATCTTTATGTAACCACTTTGTTTATATGTGGAATGTAATGCAAGTTTTATGATCTAATTCTCTAAAACTCTAAACCCGAAAAGATCCTCAATGTGTAATCTTGTAATAACTCAAGATTAAATAAGGTTTAAGGCTGGGGCCTTATACAATTCCTCTATATAATTAATTAAAAAATTACAACACATAACTCCCAATATTGAGTTTTGAAATTTTTTTATTGAACAGTAAATTATCATAAGACATAAGCTATAACCATGTCAATGTATATAATAACACATATTGATCCCTTCCTGGATGCATCACTATAGATTAAAACCCCATCTTCTTTACATTGTATTATATGAACCATTTCTTCGGCTAATATTATCTTCAGTTCCTTGATATTTTCCACGTATTCATCAGTCCAAAGGTACATAAATCCCATTCAATTTATCATAGTGAGAAAACTAGATTTTAATTTAATATTCAAAAAATATATAAATAACGTCTAGATAATCGGGGAAAACTATGGACCTAAATAACATCGGTAGGTTTGGTCAAACACTCAATATCCTCCATATATAATATATATAAAGATATACACTCTCTTGAGATTATATGACCCAAAATGAAACATTTTTAATACAAAATTATAAATTTTAAAAATTTTCATATAGTTTATCCATCTATATGGCCTTTAGTTCAATTCTCACGTCCTCTTTATGAACACCTTTAATCATTGAATATATAATAATATCATGTATAAATTATACCTATATATAATCAATGTTTTCCCTAAATTAAATATTCAATATATTCATTAATATTTGGGGGGAATCAGTTAGACTAAAGAGCATCCCTCTAGATTCATAGTGTCCACAACATGTATTGGTTGTCGACATAGTTAAATCCTCCTTCTATACCCTCAATTGATGATATATAAAATGAAGTTCAATATTTGAAATGTAATGATATTTTGTATGATAGTCAAATAGGAAATAAATATGGGTTATAGGGTACATTTTCCTGAATGTGATCTTTTGTAGCTCCTGATAATCAATGAAGAGTCGTGTTAATCCGATAATTATTTAACTTAAAAAAGTTACGTCTTAAGGTAAAAATCTTGGTCTAATGAAACAATTTTCATTGCTCCCTGTAATTTTCATTCTAAATTCATATGAGTTAATTAGGTCCATTCTATAGGGTTTATTTGGAATTGATGGTGCAACTAGTACATTTTATAATGGGAACTAAAATTCTTATTTTTTGGGAATTATATTTAGCAATTCAAAAAATAAATAAATAAAAAACATCTCACAAATGGATTATAATTGAAGTTTTGTGTCTCCCCATCCATAAGTGATAAATTTCATTCTTGAATAGTAATAAAACACCATACAATGGATGTGATTTCTATTGTAATTTCATATTTCTAATATCACTTATATGTTATCATTGGTTGTTTTTTAATATTAAATGTATTTTAAATTCTTAAAAAATTGATTCTTGATTTATGCAGAGAATGCAAATCTATTGCTATGATTACATCTTATCTTTCCAGAGGAAGAATAAAACGATCTCATAGAATAACATTATCAAAATACCCAAATAGTTAAAAATAATAGACATTTATTTAGAAATAATATTATTATTGGAATTCACTCTTAATTATACAAATAATAATTTTAGGTTCATGTTGATACCTATATAAAATTCATTATAAATGAATGAATCAGATAAAATATAGTCAAATTATACATTAGAGGTCATAAAGAGGATGATCAGTGTACATTTATCTAATTTATTATCATACCCCTAAGATAAAACATTAATCTAATGATGGTTTTTTTATATTAGTATAATAAGTTCTGGAGTTGGATAAGAATAATTAACCTTTATGTTTTGAATCTATTCAGAAAAATAATGATATTCTTTTTAATTTTAACCCTAGAGCACGGTTGTTTCATTCAATAGATATTTATCTCTATTTATATTATTAGATAACATATTTTCATCATATTATCATTAGCATCCATATATGATATTATTTTAATGACACTTTTATGGTGAATGTTTGAAACCAACAAGTACAAACAAGCCATCCAACACTATAGAACATTACAATATTGTTAAAAACCACATCTAACCCATTGGACTTAATTTACTTAAAACATTTCCAGGAACAAGTGTTTACCTTTTTATTGGGGTCATCCCAGATAATGTCTTTGAAATGAGTAGGCAGTTTACCCCGCTTTCGCAAGAACTCCCCCTCAAATATTTTATTCTTGTTCATTACATTATACTTAGATTTCATGATCACCATCCATTAAACATGTAAAACATTTACTAACCCCATAAGGAAATTTTCCCCTTCATTATTTCCAGAACATGATCATGTATTAAATATCATGTTTTTCTCTCCATGGTTTTAAATGTTTATTTCTAATTGTATACCTCCATTCATATTAAACTATAAGATTGATATGTAACTATAACACCCATTTCCAAATTTATAGAACTTCAAAAAATATATTTATATATAATAAATATGATTATTTATAATTCACATTAGTGATTTATTTTAATGCCACTAAATAATTTATTAAACATATAGTTGGGTTGAATAATAATAACATAAATATACCACACACTACTTATTAAAATACCTTCATATATAATATTGAATTCATCATCCTTTTACATTTGATTATTAAAATAATTATCTATATTCATTGAAAGAATATTAGAAGAATATTATTTCAAAATAATATATTCATATCACATAAATCCAATGTGTCACTTACATAGTGTTTCCTCATATTCTTGATAAGATTAAATCATTGATATTCTTCTACTTCCAAATGGTAGAAATATGAAATAAAATTCATTATTATCTAATCAATAGAAGATGAAAATATATTTTTTGGTGTGCAGACCCATTGATTATAAAATAGTGGCCAATAATTCCCACTACAAAAATTTATTTATGGCATTTGTAAGAACACAATAGAATATTGATCCAAAGATTTATCATTTTTATATTCATTATGATTCATCAATTGAGAAATTTATGTGAGAAAAGTAGTGATATTTTTATTTCAAACACTAATAATGTTTTGTCACTCATGATATCCTCATTTAATTATTCATTATACTAATAATTAATATGGTTCTGTCATGTTAAATTTGATGAATAATATTAAATATAATACTGTAAAAAACTATAATGGTATTAGGGATCCATAAAATCAAGAAAAATTATTTATAGGATGCCTAAATCATGAATACTGATTTATAAATATATTAATCCATTGTTATTACATATTTCATTGATATTCATATTGATTTTAAATCCACAATGATGGTTTATAAAAGGTTTGTGAATTTCCAATGTATATCCACTGGGAGTGGAAAACCATGCATGAATAAAGACACATTATTTTATTCTAATTGATAAAAAAACCAATACCATTGTTATATTATAGAGATATTACCCCATAATACCTCTATTTTAGAACTAAAACCACTTATATTATCATGAAAGGGACCCAAAGTCTTTAAGACCACTCGATTTATCATTTAATAAAATTAAAATATGTTTTATACACATAGACTCATTATTAAACTAATCAACAGACATGTCACTATAGATGTAAATTATGTTTCCTTATCCTATTATCCAATTAATAACAAATAAAATACTATAATACTATAAATAACATAAAAAGGCATTTCATACATAAATATTTAATATTTTTAAATTAACATTCATTAAATTATATATACACATATTAGATGAATATATAGAGATGGTGAATTAAGAGACAGAAAAACACATTAAAATTGATAATATTTAAACAATGTCATCTCCCACTATATTATTAATTTCTAAAAAACTTATAATATGTATCAGAAAAAATAAATTTCTTCATAGCCTAGGTAATGGAATCCAATTAAGGGGTGATCTCATATTCTCAATAATGGCGTAAAAGGGTGAAATATATGAAAAATGATAATATAAGTGTATAAGATCACTATTATAACATTTTAATACCTTTAAATTCTTATAAAATATTTTAATTATTGACCCATGTAATAGTGATGTGTAGTTCATAAGAACATGAATCAAAAGAATATCAATGAACATGATCCAATATACGTTAACAATAGAGTATGTCCTGGAATTTTTGTATACACATAAGTTTGGAAACTCATTTCCATAGGAATAAATTACTTTAGGAGGTCCTAACATACTGGAATTGGATCAATCCCCAAAACATCATTATTATTAACGTTCACTCCAATGACTTTTATATAATATAATTCCCCTTAAATAACATGGTTAACTTTCAATTCCATTCATGTATTTCTTATGAGGTAAACATAATTACCCAATGATTTTGAGGGATATTTATGATCCACATGTCAAATATGTAAAATCATATTTACATATTTTATTTTATTATTATATATTGATCATATCATAACACACGAAATTAAAGGTCTTTGTAAAAATTACATAATATCGTAATTTTTGGAAAAGATATAGGTCACAGAAACAATATGATTTTTTAATCATAAACTGTATACAAAAAAATAAGAATTGAATCATATGATTGTAATGCAATAATGCATAGTTTACATCAATAGATCTCATATTAGATGGAAAATGATTCTGAATGATCATTTAAAATATATAATGAGGAAATTATTAATTCTATATTAAAACCAAATTTTAAAACCAAATTTTTTTAGTAAATAATTTTCATTGAAAATATACATATAAAATTATAAATTATTGTTAAAATAAATGATTTAGAATGATAAAAAATATTTTAATTCATTCCATTCATTTTTATGCAATTATTCTCTTCACGTTTTTGGTAAAAAAATATGCCTTTCATGGAAAAAATATGAATGTTCCTTTAAAAAAAATTAAAAAATTATAAAATGGGTTAAATGTATTTAATAAATATTTATTAAAATCTTAATTAATTTTATTTAATTTTTTTTAAAATAATTTCCAATTTAAAAAAAACCTGTAATTCACAAGAAAACACGTTTTCGACCAAAAAAAGAAAAAAATGTAATTCTTAAAATAAATAATGATTTAATATGTTAATAAAGAGTTAAAATAATGGGAATTATAAATTATTTGGAAATACCCATATTATAATTATTTTATTTATATTCATGAGATATTTATCATTAGATTTTATAATATGAAACACAATCATTAAAAATAATAATAAATGATGATTTTGTAAAATAAAATGTTAACCAATTTGATAACATTGATTTGTAAGCCCCATAAATGTGTGGATTTAAATTAAACATAAAATATAATGAAAATAAATAAATTGATGTTATTATATGTCAATGGGGTTGAAAATACACGTCATAGAAGAAGATATCTGCATAACATTACATATGTATCTTTGAAGGAAAATTTAGAAATAAATCCTTATATCTTTGGAAATTATTGATCTGCTAAACCAATAAATTATATATAATTAGATTGATATGTATATCTCATTAAATATAATAATTATAATAATAATATACATTCATTAAATGTATAAACAAGATATGAAGAAACATATAGTGAATAAGAAGTGTGTGTCAAAGAAAATAATAGTGAGACAAAAATCCCATACCTTATGCATTCACTTCTACCATACGTTTTGAAACTCCTATATAAAGATTACAATTATTTTGTAAATATAATTAATAACAAAAATTGAATGTATTTCATGTCATATAGTATTTTCATATGACATTTTATTGTCTAAAAAATAAAATTTTCACATCAAAGTCACTTTTTTCAGAGAATAACATCTTTTTTTCATGTTTTTTTTTTATTTTTGATTTTCCTTCATATAAACATAATATTTATTTAATAATAAAAAACAAAATTTAATATAAATATAATATACTTTCATATTATATTTTTTTATTGTAATACAAAAGATTTATAGACACATAAAAATACAACGTTCGTGGAGAAAGTATTCCTTATATATGATCCAAATTTGTTGATTCTTTACGAATGGATTTAATGAAGAAATGTGAAATAATATATTAAAATTAAAAATTTATTTTTACAATATATAAAACTATTTTTTATAAAATATGCCTTTATTAATTATCATGTAATGCATAAATGAATCACATTTCTTTGAGAAGTGGATGTTTTTTATACACATGAGTGGCATTATATTATTCTGAATGAATTAAATTTAATAAGGTATATGTGATATAAAAATAAAATAAGAATAATAATATATGAAATTTATCTTATAAACATTTAATACATCAATATATCTACACTTGATAGGTGATGATGAAAAAAACTTGTATCAATTCGTGAGATGATAGTCTACCATAAACCTGAATGGTGATTTTGTATCACATATTAATTAAGAGTATAAAATTATATACAATGAACATAAACAAATTAAATATCACTATACATAATAAACTAATATTATTATATTATTATGGTTTATTATGAATTTAAGGAGGTGTATAATAAAATTAAACAAAATACTTGCTTATGGGTGTTACCTCTTCCTTAGAAAACATTGTTTTTTTTTTCTCCAAAAAGATTCATGGGTTTGATTTATTAAAACAATAACAATTATTCAATAAGATTAGGGAAGTTATATGTGTATGAATTTTGGGATACAACGGTTTTGTTATGTTCTATGTGTAGAAGATAAAGGTTAACATTTTATAAGTGATTTGAGTAGCGTAATTGTAATTATTTTAAAAGATAAATTTGTACACATAATTTTTACATTTAACAAGGATCCAAAATGAACCATATTTTGTAAAATATTATATAACATCTAAATGTGTTCATAAAATAGTTTTTTTAAATGTTTTTTTCATTTTGAACATTTTTTTATTTAACCCCTTGTAGACATATATTTCCAATATCCATGGTAAATAATTTGTTATGTATTTAGTATTCGTTGTAGTAAAAATTTATGTTTTACTCATTCGAAATTATAAATTTTCTGGAATCCAAATATAAAATATATGTATCTAGATCACATTTACATACGTGGAAATTTCAATACAAAATTAAAATGTTAAATTTCATTAGAAAGTGGTTGTCTAATGAAAAATAGTTTTCATGTTTTAAAAAATTATATAAAATTATTAAATATATATGTGATGAGAGGGGAAAATTAGATTAACTTATATTTATATGGGGTAATTTTTTTCATATAAATTATAATAATATTGTAAAAAATAATTAATGGAAAAGGCAGTTTTCAATAAAAACTAGTATTTTCACTATTGACAACAAAATTAATATTTTTCAAAAAAATTTCCAAAAATATATTCCTAATGTAATTTTATCAAGGTGATTTCAAAAATTAAGATTATTTGATTATTTTGATTTCATTATCATGTTAAAAATTTATTATTTTTGACAAAAACAAATTAATCAATTTTTAGAAAATTATATTTCCAAAAACTGTAATGAATTTACAAAAAAATTATTAAATTTTTAAATATATTTTATTTAGATAGTAACATTATAAATAACATATTAAAATATTTTTTTATTATTCATATTAATATGACTAATTTATGGGTTATAATTATAACTTTTAAAAATAATATTAATAATATATCATGGTTTCTTAAAACTCCATTTTCCGTGTAATTCAAGGTCTCTACTAATTTAATTTATTTGAAATAAATAATAATTAAAAAACTAGGGTTATTTTAATAGTTCTAGTTGAATATTGTGAATATGTAATTACTGATGGGGTTACCAGGTATGACAAAATTACCAAATTATATCTATGTTATAGTTGATTGAATAAAAATATCAGCCATATTATAACTATAAAATAGAAAAAATAATTATATATAATGTGACACCTTTACATGCAGGAGATAATATCAATTCATAAATTAAATTTTCTTAATATATTAGACCACACATCACTCATCACAATATGACTATAGAGAGAATTTCAATAATAACTGGGGAATGTGTTACATCTAATCAATATGTATCACATATATAATAATAGTCATATTGTAACACCCCATGATTTCATAGTAAATTATCAAATTAAAGTAATTCAATAGCTTGCGCTACATGCAACACCGAGTTCGATTACACCCCAACTTTCCAAACTAGCTGTTGAAAATGTGACAATGAATATAATTATCTTAATTTTGAATCTTATAAAATTTATATAATTTTAATATATATATTATGTGTTTCATAGACATAATCTATGAAAAAATTCAATTTTTTTCACATAAAAGAAGTATGTTTTATAAAATTGCAATTTTACCACCTTTTAATGTAATTTTTTTAATCCAATATTTGACAGTTTTATATATTGAATTTAATGAAATTTAATTTTTATTTAGAATGAGCTAATAAAATTTTAGTTTGGAATTTTTTTTACATTTCTGATAAATTTCATATTTTGTTAAATAGTGAATAATACTAAATGGTAGTTAAAATCATCATTTTTAATCGAAATAATATGTAGTGTCAAATTATGAATTTGAGGAGTTTTAGATTATATTTAGATTATCTTTTTATCATTTAATATAATTTAGTCCATTGGATATAATTTCATATTTAAATTGTAGACAAACAAGTTTCAATCTTTTGATATTCATTATTTCTTAAAAAAACGCTTTTTGTTTTGATTACATTAATTAATATTAAATTAATTTCTCCCACTACACTTTTTTTAATTTTGGAAAATGGATTAAATATTTAAAATAAGGAGGTCAAAATTATATAAATTGTTAACATGTATTTTTAGACATTAAGAATAATTATTTCAGTAAATATTTTATTTATCATGGTTAAAGGGTTAATCGGGAAAATATGGGTAATGAAATCATATTAAAATAATATTCAATAATCCTAAATAATATCCTAACCCAATTTTCTGATAGATGTATGATCATGGGCATAATTTTGTCAATTTTAGGACCCCATGGAGCTACTTCGGAGTGATAATGACATTTTATATTAATTTATAAAATGTAATGACAAAAATAACAATATCATGTTACTTTTAGTAAAACATTTTTATATGGGGTTATATAAATGATCTATTAGAAAAAAAATATTCATTTTAAATCTAAAAAAATTTCCTACAAGGTGATAATTTATTTATAATTTTTAGAGAAAAATTAAATATATTTATTTAATACAAAATAATGATGCAGTATTTTCCTTATTAATTAACAATTCAATTAAATCATATTTTAAATATTAAAATAAATATAATTTAAATGTTTTGATGCCATCAAAGTATTTTTTATGTGAATATGAAATGTTATTATTGATTAAATATATATTTTTATGTAATAATGTTTTGACGACTTTCACAAAAACCAAATACTTAATAGTGTCAAAATTGACATAATTTTTTTAAAACAAAAACTATATTATTGGTTGGTATAATATTCCAAAAAAATATATAGTTTTTCAAAAAAAGGCTTAAATAATATTATATATTCTATTAATTAACCACTCATGGTTCTATTGGATGTTTATAGTATATTTATTAAATATGTAGTGTAAGAATACAAGAAGACACATCTAAAGTTAAACTATTTAACAAAGAGTTAAATCAATAAGATAATGTTAATATGGTAACCCAAACTTGTCTAAAACCAATTTGTTGAAAGTATTTAGACCCATAAAAACATAATTAGAAATATAAATTAATTAGGAGCTATTATAAATCGAATATAATGGTATAATAAATTAATATTTTAATCTTTTCCAAAAGTGACCCTCAACCCCTTATAAAAGGGCACTTCACCTTCTCTTAATTTGACACCTCTAAATCCATTTGGATCGGCCCAAACCTACCCAAAAACCCTATAAACAATACTAACATAAAACTAGAGGCTTTACATTCATTATAAAACCATGAAATAGAGACCTTTTGATAAACTCAATAGGAAACACCTGAAGAAGAGGTAATTATTTTACCACCCTCTTTCAAGTTGTTTTATTCTTCCACTTACTCATTCATTTTTTTCCATACTAGAATAATAATTTAAGTAGATTTCATATACTATGATGTTATAATAGATACCATACAACCATATTCATTATTATATCCATCCTATAATGACAATGTCACCATACCTACATACATACGACTTACCGTCTCCATGTCATGGTGTAGTTTGTTATACAAACACTTTATTATTTGGATTAGTATAATAATGAGTATAACTGATGTAAATAAAAAATAAAACATGTGAATTATTTTTTACATATGACATACCTTCCCATAACATATGATTTCACCAACAATATAAAGATATTGTTTCTCGTGTGTAGGCACAGATTACCATCTTCACGAAGCGATGAAATTCATTTCCACATTCATCATTCAATGATAAATATAAAAATATATATTATTAAAAATATGGTAATATATGAAATAATAATTATACTAAGATATATATACATATATAGGTATATAAATACTTATATCTTATTCAGTTACTTCTGTTCAATATGATATGAAAATGGAAACAATGTTTATGCATATGTACGACCTACCATCTCCATAAATGGTGACTCCCATTAAATATATCTATCTTTTATAAATATTTATATTATTAATATATATGATACATATATATATATTAATTTTTATACTATGGATGTATTTAAATCATGATCTATATGATATGATAATGAATAAAAAGTTAAAACATGTACAATAAAGAAAGCGATTATTAGCTGAAATTGTAATTTAACATAGACATTGTTATTAAATAGGTAGTATAAAGTCATAAATTAATCATGTATGAGATAGGAAATATGAATATGGTTCTATTATAATTTAATAACATAATATGGTCATTATACAATAGGTTAATCATACCCTCTACAAAAGGAAAGTTCATAGTAAGGGATAATTCTACAATCTTTTCATTATCTGGGGTTATTTTTACCTGAGTATCTACTGGGACCTCATTATCATCCACATATGTGATTAATAAATATATTTTGAAAACAAATTTTTAAATTTTTTATAAAAGGAACTCTTTAACTAGATCATCATTTTAAATATTATAAATATTTAATCATCTAATCCATTCTCATTAATGTCCTAGTTTTAAAAATGGTTTTTAATGAATTATTTTTCATGAACTAGAATATTTTTAAAAGGTTAATTCTTTTAAAATGTTTCATAGTGTTATTGGATACTTTTATTAAAAAATGTCTTTAAATTTATTCCTTTCTATATTGTGTGAATTCTAAATTTTTTTTTGAAAATGGATATTTCTCTCAAAGAGTTTTAAAAAAAAATTCTTCTACATCAACATGGATTGATGTAAATTAAAATTGATTGAAGTTTATTTATTATGATACATATCGTCCATATTTTATGGATGTTATTGTGATATGTCTGTCTATGGATGTGTTATTTTTAAAAAATTCTTGGTTTATGGATAAATTATTGAAATTTTGTATGCTAGTTTTATTATGAATGATTATATTATGTTTAAAACTTATCATATAATGAATGCATTAGAAAAAGTAATGGATGTGTGGAGCCCATTTTATCTCCTCTATGTATTGGTAGTTCTAATGAGACAAACTAGTTTCATTGAAAAAGGACTTAAAAATTCTGATTTGTAGTCTTCGCACGAAGCCTGTAAAATGTGGTAATGGTCTACGTCATTATGTATTCCATCATAACAAATTGGATAAGTATATTAAATGTGATAATTAGACTAGTATAATATCCATGTGAATAAGTAAATGGTATTATTTGATTTATCATTTCTATATTATATAAAAGTGTATTTTTAAAAGAATTTTGGTTTAGTCTTATACATAACATATATGTATATTTTTATTTATGAATGTTTCTACTATATTTTTATCCTCACCGAGCATCTGAGCTCACCCCATTTTATGTTTTATCTTTCACAAGATTCTAAGAAGTGTATTATGATTGATAAGAAGGTTTAAGCTATGAGATTAATGGAATTTTTAAAGGATCATTTATGTTGTGTTTTGTTATCTAATGTGTAATGTAATGTTCATGTATGTAATATATTTTTCAAGACTGCTAAACTGATCATCCATTTGAGAAATGATTCCATGGAATCATTCTAATGTATAAAAATAATGCACCCACTATGGGCTTCTGTGGTCAGGTCATTACAGTAGGTATCATAGGATTTTTAGAAACAACATAGGAAACTAGATTTTGAAAAACTATAATTATAGAAAATTACCCAAATATAGACTTTGAGGGTTAATATAGAAGAACTTCCTAAAATTGTGGTAATATAGAGGTTTAGTGTATTTTCCATGAAATACATACCTGTCTGGATACGAGCTGGTAAAGGAGGATCGGGAACAGATATACCTAGAAGTGAAAAAACCAACAAGGTTTTTCAGGTGTGACTCGGGATATCCTAGAACACGAAAATTAGCCTTGCTGCTCTGTTTGTTACTACACTCCAAGGGAATATGCTTAGGATAATTCACATTTTCATTACAAGACATTATAAAGTATTTAGTATTTCTAGTTCCTAAAAAACATTTTATTATTATAGATTATATTCATAATATTTTCAATTTATGTTAGGTATTTTTCAAGTTTAGAATAATGAATTTTGATTCATAAACTAACCTAGTGTATTCTATTGTTTATAAATTGTTCCTAGTAGAAGGAATGAAAACTACAATAGTAATCATGAACAAATGATTAAAAATTATCATATCTTTCATGGATAATGACAACATTTAGAAGAGAAATAGTCTCTCATGCATTCTCATCATAAGAAGAAATAACATCCTGTGTAAATAATATAAGAAAATTATTCATTGATTCCTATGGATTTGAAGGGATGCAAGAGAATAAAAATATGGAAAATGGAAGGATAGATAAAGGGAAGAGGGGAAAGAATGATTTTCCCATATGTGATAACTGTAGAATGAATCACCTTGGTAAAAGCATTAAGTGAATGAGAGTTCATTATAAGTGTTGAGAAAAAGGACACCAAGTACATGATTGAAATGGTAAGAAAAAGATTTCAAATGTTAAATTCCTCATCTTCCAGGAGTTGGGACACTACATGAATCAATTTCAAAATCATTAGAGTATACCTCAATTGTAGTTATTGGATAATAATAAAGTTATGATACTACTGATGGTGATGAAGAATGATTATAGTTATTATGTTGTTTTTAATGTATTTTTTCATTTGTGTATTGTATTACTGATGTACATGTTATAATAATTATATATTATATAATGATTTTACTATTGTACTATTAAAATAAAGACTGGAGATTGTGTCGAATCAAGAAAAGTGACTCAATAGCAGGTAATTTTTTTTGTAAAATACATGGTTGAGAGAAATATAAACCATAATATCATCTTGATAATGAGGTAGTGATTTTTGAATAATATATGATTAATTTGGATAAATTATATTGGATATTATTGAGTACCATGAAACAGATTAATGATTTTTATATTCCATCATTTATACAGTTTACAACATTTTTGGATTTAAGATGTATATAAATTATTAAATAAGTAGTAAATCATAATTAATGTAATCAATATGATTTTATTTTTATTCAGGTTGTTACCGTGTTTTAAAAGGATATACGATGAAGGTATCCACATGTTATTATGTGGTGAAAATGATCTTCATTGTGTTTACCTTATAAATTTTGTACTGTGAGTTTAAAAAGATGTATTTTGGATAAATATAATGGTTGGAATCGATTAAGATTGAAATTGGATACTATTTTTTATGTTAAATTGTTTCATGAGATTTTTTTTGGATTGTCATAAAAATGTCAACCCAGTGGTTGGGTGAAAACCTGTTACCTCTGGAAGGGCTGCAAGACATGAACCCAGAACCGAATGGCGACAAGAGTGCATCACCTACCACTGTCACATGTGATATCGTAGATTGTATAATGTAGTTCTTTAAATGGTCTGATAGATGAATTATAAATTCATATTTTGGAAACCTGTACATTTAGGATAAATAGAATATTTTTATGTTATATTATCTTTTAGATTAAAAGAAGAGTGTGTGGTAAAAATTAGTTAAAGGATAAAACTATACATGTCAAGTATATTTATCTCTCTTATTCTATGAGGAAATGAATTCATAAACTTTAGGAATGGGATCTTAAAACCAAAAATGTGTTATCCTAATACATTATGTTTTGTTGAACAGAGGATATTTTAAATCATATTAAATTGATGGTTTTGAGGCCCCCAATTTTACACAAGATTGTCATTTTTACCACAAAATTTCCTTAGAAATATTTACATTTTTCCTCCAATTATGTGTCTGTAATTTCCACTAATTTTTTTTAATAGAGATCATAATTCGGTGGTGACTTTTTCGTTTCTACTTCACTCTTTTTATGTCTAAATTTGTTTAACCTGGGATTTCCACAATGTTATTTTCCAATTTTTAACCATTTATTTTCAACCAAAAATTTAAAATTGTGAGGATTTTATTTATTGAATAAGGGAATAATTTATCACCCCATGATTTCATAGTACATTATCCAATTAATGTAATTCAATACCTTAAAATACACATAACACCGAGTTTGAGTGCACTACAACTAACCAAAATAGCTCTTCAAAAAATGGTTATGAATAATATTAACTTAATTTTGAATCATATATATATTATATAATTTTAATTTCCATGATTCTTATACATAATATTAGAACGAATTCATTTTTTTTTTCAAATACACAAAGTATTTAAAAAAAATGCAATTTTATCACCTTTTAATGGAGAACGTTTTCTAAAACCAATATTTGACACTATTATATATTCAGTTTTATGATATAAAATTATTATTTAGAATAGAGTCCTAAAAATTTAGTTTGGATAATGTTTTAGATATTTTCTGATAACTTTTATATTTTGAGAAATAGTGAAAAATACTAAATTTTAGTTAAAAATAAATGTTTTAATAGAAATTATATTTAGTGTTAAATTATACATTTGTTCTGTTTTAACTTATAATTATATTATATTTTTATTATTTATTATAATTAAGTTCATTGGATGTAATTTTACATTTAAATTGGACATAAACAAGTGTCAATCCCTTTGTAGTTATTATTTCGTCAAAACTTTTTTTGTTTATTCAATAGTAATTAAATTAAAAATTAATTTCTCCCACTTCCGTGTTTTAAATTTGAATACTTTGATTCTGTATTATTAAACAGGTGGTATAAATTTTGTAAATTGGTAACTTTTATTTTTAGACATTATGAATAATTACTTAAGTAAATATTTTATTTATCATGGAAAAAGGGTTAATCTGGTAATTATAGGTAAGGAATAATATTAAAATAATATTAAATTACAGTAAAACGTCTTCTAAACCTATTTTTGGATATTGTTTGAGACTATTGTAATCCTTGGGTCTATTTGTGGACCTTATGGAGCCACAAATGAGTGATAATAACATTTTATATTAATTAATCTAAAGTAACGACAAAAATATGAAAAGAATGTATATTTTAATAAAACATTATTATATTGGGTTATATAATTGATATCTTTGACTATATATATTCTTTTTAATGCTAAAAAAATTTCCTACATGATGATATTTTAATTATTACTTTTAGACATATAATAAATATATTTTTTATGACATAACAATGATGTAGTATTTTCATTTTAATTAAAGAATAAAATAATTTAATTTTCTAGGTGAATATGACATTTTAGTATTGATTCAATTTATTTTTTTCCAATTATTAATGTTGTGATGACATTCACAAAAACAAAATACTTAATAGTGTAAAAATACTATATTATTGGTTGATATAATATTCCAAAAAAATATAGGGTTCGACAAATGGGCTTAAATAATATGATATATGTCATTAATGAACCATTTAATGTTCTCTTATAATTTTATTGTATGTTTATTTATCATATAGTGTAAGTATACAACAATACATCGCTAAAGATAAACAATTTAACTAAGAGTTAAATCTATAAGATAATGGTAATATGATAACCTAAACTTGTCTAAAACCAATTGGATAAGTGTATTTCGACCCATACCCACCAAATATTTAAAAAAATTATTTTTATCTATTATAAACCGAATATAATTTCTTAGTTAATTAATGTTTTAATCTTTTCCTAATGTGACCCTCACCCACTTACAAAAGGGAACTTCCCCTTCTCTTTATTTCACACCTACAAATCCTTTTTCATCGGCCAAAACATACCCAAATACCTTCTAAACTATCCTCCATTCAAACTATATGCCTTACTCTGATCATAAATCTATCAAATGGAGCCCTTTTGATCAAATTAAATGGAAACACCTGAAGAAGAGGAAATAAATTTAACAGCCTCTTTCAAGTACTTTTCTTCTTCCACTTCATCTTTTTTTGTTTTTTCCATACTAAAATAATAAATCTAGCACCTATTATATATTGTGATGTAATTATAAATATTTTACAACCATATTATTTATTCTGTCCATCCAATAATTACAATGTCACCATACATGCATACGTAGGGATTACCATCTCCACGTCGTGGTGTAGTTTGTTATTCAAACACATCATTATTTGGAATTGAATAATAATGAGTATAACTAATGAAATTAATAAATATTACATTTTAATGTTTCAGTATATATTATATATCATCAAATTACATATGATTTCACCATCAATATAATGATATTGTCACTCATCCGTACGTACATATTACCGTATCCATGATGAGATTAGATTCGTTTCCACGTTCACCATTCAATGAGATTATAAAAATATATATTATTAATAATTATGTAATATATGACATAATAATAATTATTGATATATATATATATATATTTATGTATGCATATTGTTACATATATCATATTCACTTACATTCGTTCAATACGATATAATAACAGAAACAACATTTATGCGTACATACGACCTACGATCTCCCTAAACAGTTCCTCCCATTTCTTATATCTATTTATTATAAATAATTATACACTAAATATATTTGATATATTAATAAAAGATTATATTTTTGAAGTATATAAATCATGATCTAAATTATACGATCAATAATAACATGTTAAAACACATACGATAAAAAAGTGATTATTACCCAAAATGAAATGTTATTATGGAAATCATTAGTAAATGGGTAGTATAAAGTCATAAATGAATAATGTATGATATAGTAAATATGAATATGGTTATAGTATAATTTAATATCATACTATTGTCAATATACATTAGGTTAAACTTATCCTCGACCAAAGGAAAATGCAAGGTAAGTGTAAATACTACAATCTCTTCATTATTCGAGGTTGTTTTTACGTGAGTATATACTAGGACCTATTTATCAACCACATCCATGATTTATTAAAATATATTCAAAATAATATTTTAATGTTTTATGGAAGGATCTCATTAAATGGATCATCAAATTAATTTTTTTAAATATTTATCTTCTAAATCATTCTCATTAATGTCTATGTT
Organism: Viscum album; assembly: GCA_963277665.1. NCBI lineage: Eukaryota > Viridiplantae > Streptophyta > Magnoliopsida > Santalales > Viscaceae > Viscum > Viscum album. The sequence goes on from OY728132.1 coordinate 474,915,702, forward strand.
TTCAAAATGGGGTTTAAGGATTTATTTATTTGGACATGAATGTTTATAAAATTTTAATTACATTAAAAAGTTTCAAAGTGTTATGGGACTCTATGATTGAAAATTGTCTTTAAATTTATTCCTTTATAAATTGTGTTACTTTTAAATGTTTTTATGAAAAAGTAATATTTCTCTCAAAGTGTTTTATAAATCATGTTCATTTATGTCAACATCCATTGATATATTTTTAACTTGTCTGAAGTTGATTTTTTATGATACAAAACGTACATATTGTATTTGTGTTTTTGGGATATGTTTTATTATGGATGTTTTATTTTTATACCATTTAGGATTTATGGATAAATTATTGACATTTCATAGGCCAGTTTTAATAATAATGTTTATGTTAGGTTTAATTAATTTCATTAGGGGAATGAATTTGACTTAGTAAGTGATTGGTGGAGGCTGCTATGTCTTCTTGATGCATTGGTAGGTCTCATGAGACAAACTATTGTCTTGACACAAGGCCTTGAAATAATATTATTTTAGTCTTGGCACGAGGACTTGAGTATGTGGTTATGATGCCATACATTTTTCATTCCATCATTATGAAATTGTATATTGATATTAAATTTTCTTATTCTACTAGTAGAATACCCTTGTGAATAAGTAAATAGAATTATTTGATTTATCTTTTCCATATTATGTGGATGGTTATGTTTAAAAGACTTTTGTTTTAGTCTTATACGTTGATTTTAATTTTTATGTTCATTTATGAATGTTTCCACTTTATTTTTATCCTTAATGAGCATCTAGCTCACCCCTATATATGTTTTATTTTTCCCAGGATTCCATGAAATGCATAATGATTGATAAGCAGGGTTATGATATGGGATTAATAGCATCCTAAAAAGAACATTTATGTTGTGTTTTATTTTCTAATGAGTAATGAAATGTTCATGTATGTAATCTATTTTTCAAGACTGCTAAATCGATCGGTCTTTCGAAACAGGATTACATTCAATCATGCCAATTTATTAAAATAATGCATAAACTCTTGGATTCTAGGGTCAGGGCATTACACATATAGAGAGGAAGACCCAATTTCAAGACAACATGTGGTGAGATTGTGTGTTAGGATTTGGCCATAGTTAGAATGATCACCTAACATTGGTGGAGTTCGTAAACAATTTTTAAATCCGTTAAAACATTTTCATTACACTAATTTCAAATTTTTATAATAAACTTTGTGGAAAACCATTATGATACATTGATCCATCAAATTGTTCCCTAATGGGACTAGAGTTTTTTGAGCTATGAAATAATAGTACATACCATTATGGAGTAGATGAAGACTGTATAGATCCATCATAAGTCATATGGGATAATAATATAATATAATGTTGGGTTCATGTAGGGTTACCAAATACTCCACGTGGTCTCCCCTAGACATGGATATTCATGATTTGGTTGGGGATGTATGATATTTCCAATGTTTGTGGACCCTTTATAGATATTATATAGAGTCTCTTAGGTGGAATATCATTTGGGTTATCCATTTTAGTTATACCAGGTACATGATGAATTACATGATTCATAGATGAGGAGGAATATACATGACCAATTAAATGTTATTTAATAGGGTGAGCCAGACATCGAGGATGGAAAATCATTATGGAATACTATGTAGATATCACCAATAAATATGAAATGATCATTTTCGGGTGAGTGATTAATTTTGACCAAGTCTAGTGGCTTTATGGAAATCATTAATAGAGAACATGGGAGTGGGAGACCCATATGTGAGCTCAGTACCCAAGCATTTTTTTTGTATTTTTTACTTTTTTGAAAAATTCTACTTACTGTTGGGATAATATAAATTCTTTTGTCTCACATGTATACCATTAAAATATATATAGTAATATATTGTAATCCAACCACTTAGACTAATTTAGATTATATGTTAATGAGTGATTGAAATTGGTATTGAAAAAATATTAAATATTGTCAAATTATATAGGCATATTTTTCCTCAAAAAGTGAAATGAACCTCAAAAAGTGTTTTTCTTCAAAAAAATGAGAGCATAATTGAGCCTAGAATATAGGATTCACAGTAGGAATAGAATAATCTATGTCAGCATAATATATTTTAAAAAAATGCCATCATGGGAAAAAAAAGAAAAATTAAATTTATCTAGTTTATTTACTAGGCGTGGTTGAGATTAACTCAAGAAACACTACAAAAACATGTTATCAGAATATCTAATGATTAACCATAGAATCATAGAATATCATAGATGAATAGATGGATGATATTCAGTGGAAGATCATTGATAGATCATTAATTTATAACTAGTGTGCCAATAAATCCAATAGATATTATAAACAACAATGTTCTAGAACCATTCATAAAAAACTATTGAACCAATCATGAGTTATGATCTGTTTTTTGGTTGAATTATTCCATATTTATTTATTTTATGATGAAAAATATCTAATCAAATATAATTTTTCTTACTGAATTGGTCATATTTTAGTTGTGGGTTTCTTTTTGGGGTTTGGGATAATCAGATATTTTTTATACTTATTAATCATTTTATGGAAAAATATAAAGTATAATATGAAAATATATGATGATTGTTCCTCTATTATTCCATTGTTTTCTCCGTCATTTCGTAAGTTCTTCATAACCAAAAATACATCTATAAAATGGTTCAAAAAATTATATATATTATGAAATTGTGAGACCATTCATTGATCCAATAGATTGATAATAAATATCAATGTCCTATATTTATAATAAATCTGGATGTTATGTCATGACTATAGATAAAAAAATATCAAGGATATATATATATATGATTAACCATGTGGATATGGGTGACATGAATATATGATTTTCTTTGTGAGTTGGATATTTAAAATCAATATCTAGGAACAGAGAGGCTTGTTCCGACAATATCTAAAATCACTGGTGAGATTTTTGTTGAAAATTGTGCTCAACAGTGGTAGACGAGGAATACATGTAAAGATATATATGTTTAAGAGAATCCCCCATGATAGTAAATGTAATCCAGAGGTACATGTCATGTGGGGCCCCATATCTGGTGCTTGGTTTCTTGTAGATAATAATTGACCACATACCATGTGACCTCACCTAGTGATTCACCATGATCATTTGGTTTGAAAGCATGACCAATATAATTGGTCTAATTTTTTTATTATAACCCCACTAGAGAAAAGGGTGTGATCCATGAACATTTAAATGAAAATTTAATAATCCATAAACTAGGGTACACAAACACAATGATTTCTACATGGATATATCTTGTATTAGATATGAGATGGTCTTTAGAATACGGGCACACCCGATATGGGAACGGCATGTCATGTAATACATGTACATGTTATTTACCATTCGTAGAGAAGTATAAGGACATTTTTCTCATTTTCAAGGACTTGTTTCCTTAGTTTTCGTTCCCTAGAGCCTTCTCATTTATGGTATTGTTTCAAATTATGTCTTGGAAAAAAATCCCTTATAAGGTATTTTTCTCAGATAGATTTCCTAGAGTCCCACCAGGGCCTTAGGAAGGATCCTATACCAACATCTTCCCTATGTTGGGTTATTGGAATAAGTGTTACCATAATTACATCCATGTTGAGCCCCTAAATTTTAGGTTAATATCAATTGTTTAATTTTATTACACGTGGATGTGGTTGTTATCTCTTTCTTTTTATTGATGTTTTTAGATGTCAAACTTTTTCATAATTGTATATAGACTATAATGGGACCACTTATCAGTTGTGTGATGTCATTTATATGTGTCTCACATAGTGAGATCTCCCAGGTGACTAATGCTATGAATTGTCCTATAGAATCGTTCAAAATAAACGAGGTTCCGACCTGACCCTAAATCATAGTGACATAGAAAAAAAATCGATGAATTATTTTATGTATAACATTATTATTGACATAAACATGTGATGGAAAGACTAATATTGAATCTTTATTCAGTGTGGTTTGGAGGTGTCCTATTATGTATTAGTATAATCACCTGGGAATGTGATCTTACCATAGGTGAAATGTTTTATTATGATGAATGACTATTTGACGAGGTTCTTGGAGGACAAAGAGCAGACAAAGTGTACATTGGGATAGATGGGTCGAGAATGATTATAAGATCAACAAGTAAATATAGTTACAACTTTCAAATATATTGGACTTATTTTTAATTTTGTGGTGGGATTTACTCAAACCTTTATGTGTTCTAATATTACTATAATACATTGATTGTGGGATTCCTTTGTATACATGAATTGGTATCAATTTTTATTCATTTAAAATTTCATGGCCCAAGAAATTTTTGTGTGAATTATGTTTCCTTAGTCTAGGGCCACCCATGTTATTTGAATAAAAACTCAACACTAGTATCTTATCCCCGACCTATTGGATATAGGATTAGTGTACTAAGACTTATAATATTTCTATTTAAGTGGGTACTAGTTAGTAGGTTCATGAAATGAAATCCTTGAATAATAATAATAAATAGTTTTAAATAAATTAAATAATTTTGGGAATGAATAAAACCAAATTCATTTTAAAAATAAATATTGTATAAACTATTATTCAATGAAAAAATATACGAAAGTATTTTGTGGATGATATATCAAAGATAAAAAATGAAATCCATATATACAAGAATCTCATCATGGCCTAAGGCCTCCATTCATTCACAGAGATTAATTACTCAATGATAATCCTTTAATTTGAAGTATATCAGGAGGATCTTTTGAGAAAAATGAACATAAACCATTATTAATCTAGTTAGTAAAAAAATCATTCATTTATTGTAAGGGTTGAAAATTAATACTTAGTAGGGTTTTATTAAAAAAATTAGTGTTACCTTTTCAAAAACCTTTCATAAATACAATTATATGTCAAATTATAGATATATAATAATATTCATACATAAAATAACATAATTGGTTTATATTAAACAAATTCTTAAAAATTTACACATAAGAAATTGTATCTACTTATGTAATTGAAAAATACAATGAAAAACTAAACAAGAAAATATAAATACATTTATCAAATAATATGAAGAAAAAGAAATAAAAATTAAATGATAAAAATGAAATACAACATCAATAATAGTGAGGAACTATATGAAATGATCAAAAAAGAAAATATAAACAAAGGACACATTAAAAACAATTACATTAGCAACAATGTAACATGGTATGTATCATGCTAGAAAAATAATGAAAATAATGAATCAAAAATATATCAGTGTATAATAATAAATATTTCAAATTAATATCTATATAATAATTTGAATGTATTAAACACGTACTGAAATGATCAAAGATTTAAATAGTTCAGAAAATATTCCAACTTAATTATTGATGTTCCAAGAAAATATTTAATCATATATCTCTAATTGGCCTCAAAAATGGATCTCATCATGTAAGTGTGAAATAATACAACTATTGGAATGTGTTTAGTGAATAAATATAACATTAACAGTAAATATATTTCAATCACTCAGTATAAATACTATAGTTGATATGATTTTAGAAGTTGATATTAACTAAAGATAATTTATATTTCTTGGAAACGTCGATAATAAAAATAATCATTGCATAAAATGAACTAATAGAACTATATCCACACCAATTGTAACATATATAATTTCGTTGTGGTATTGTTGTGTTTATTTTTTGTATTTCATTTATCATTGGTTTTCAACATATGTTTTTTGTCAGAAACTAAGATTTTGGTCTTCCCAAAAACTTTCACATGGTTTCCAAATATTTTTGTGAACCCATGCACCCTCTCTTTGGGACCCATGAAAAAAATGTTCATTTTGAATAGTGGTGACAACAATATATGTGAATGGTTTCGAAAATAGTGTAGCCAAACCATGAAGCATGATTCTCTTGGACTGTGATGGATAAATGGTTTTCAAATAGTATAGATAACTATGAGAACTGAACATCAAACATGTCCAAGAAATTAAAAAGTGGAAAATTAATCTTGTTACATCTTCAATTTTATCATTAAATCACTTACCATTACCCTCAATGGGTATTTTAATTAGTAGTAGAATCATCTAATCCATCTTTGAGCCTTTATGAATCAATAATTATTTTTTATTCTCACTAATTTTTCAAGGAATCATGAAGAACTTAATGTGGTGTGGTAGTGGTTTTGCATCAGATTATAAATGTTTATAAGTGTGTGGTTGGTGTTTACAATGCATTGCATTATAATACGATATTGTATTTATTTATTGGTTGATTTAATGTGTTATATGGAATATGTTTGTTGTGGATAATATTTTTTTGATTGGTTTTGATATAATAATTTGATAAAAAATTTCTAATGGAAGGTGGTTATGTATAATGAGATCATCATTGAGGTGTTTCTTGAATATGGTTCATTCATTTTGTGAAAGGAGAATTTTTAAATGATATTTGAAGGAACAAATGCATTGAAATATAATTTTCAAATAGAATTGGGTATATATTTATTTTAGATACATTTTTTTCTACATTTTTTTGTTTTTGGATTGTTAATGTGATGTCGATCTTGTTATAGATGTTTTTCACGTGATTATGAATTTGAAAGAAGATTTTCCCATGGAAATGTTTGGATTCTATATGATTAATTCTTTTTATGTTTGGAATTTTATTTCATTAGTTTTTATTGTGGTGTGAAATGTATTTCTAAATTTTTTTTTGTGCATGAGAAATTGAATGTTGTTTTTTTGGAAAATTGTAGATTCCATGTAGACTTGGATTTCTAGATCTATTTGAAAATGTGAAAGTGCAGAAATTTTAATGTATGATTATGATTGTTGACCTATGTATGATAATGTGATGAATTATTTGGCATTTGAAATGTAATTTTAGCACAAACAGAATCATGGGTATCTATGTGGTAATACAAGAACTAGAATTATAATTTATTTATAAGAGGCTAGGGACCAGATTCATCAAGTAGGAATGATGATATAAAACTAGTTAAATATGTGATATGATCAATGTACACTAGTCCATTGTATATTTTATCCTATAGTGGATCTTGTTTGGGATAACTATTGGTTTTGGATGATTAATTGGATTCCATTATAAATTTTAATGGGATCCCCTCTAATGGATCTTTCATGAAAACATTATTTGTTTTTATTGAAGAATTTTGATCACCGATGTATATGGATTCTTGGGCCACATTTTTGGTAGTTACCTATATGCATTTCCAATTGTTCTATCTTATGAAATGATTGTTCTCTTTTGCAGATATATCTGTTGGTGTATGGTATACCTTGTGTACTCTTTAATTCCATGAAACATAATTTTTTATAGGGTTTTCCATAAAATATGTTTCTCTGAGAATGGTTTAATATAATCTTTTCAAATGTTATTTTCAAAATTTTCATTTTTTTTATTTTTATAGCATCAAATCTTTTTTTTGGTTGAAATCATTTTGGGATTTGTCTTATATGCCACATACATCTTTGGGTGTATTTAGGAAATGTTATATATGAATAGGATAAAAGACAAGATGTTCCATGGTGGTTATAGTGGATTAGGTTTATTTTCATATTCATTGAAGGTGTTGGTGGTTGGGGATTGAGGGTGTTGACCCTCTTTTTTGACGGAGGATTTTTTAACTATTTTGTTTTTCCATTTTAATTAGGTACATTGGTGGTTTAAAAATGTTGTAAAACATCGAATCTGGAAAATAGTTTTCCATCATTTGGTTGTGATTATCCATTATGTGATGTTTATTATTATGGGTTGTTTATCGTTATATTAATTTGTTAAACTGTTCTCTATGTATATTGTTAATACCAAAGCACACATTTCATAATAATGGGGATCATGAATGATCATCATTCCTTATCTCGGGTTGGTTTAGGTGTTGGTTAAATTGAATCATTAAATAGTTCATGAAAATAAGTAATCAAATGAGGTTTCACTTTTTTTAGTTCATGTAATTTGAGAAGAGTCAATATAGATAGAATCTATTATTTTTGGGGTTTGTGGTTTTGGTTTTGAGTCGAGTGTCTGGTAAAAAAATCACATGGAATCAATCAAGTCACCATGGTAGGTTGGGATTTTTTTGTACATCACCTCATAATAAGATATATATGTTGAAGAATGTATATGGATACCTGGTGGAGGTGGAGTGTTTTGGTTTTACTTTTAACTGTGTTCGATTATATTTTTATCTGATTTATGGATGTTATAAATATTTTCATTCTTTAATAATATTTTTATAATCGTATTTGATAGTCGTATTTATAGAACTTCCTTGTCATTATTATTTCGTATAGAAATGTGTCTCTATAGAGAAAACCCATGAAACCACAAGAAGGGGTAGTTGAGAGTTCTCCCTTACTAATCATTCAAATATTCATGTATGTAGTTATTTTTGAAGACATTGATTTGGTTCATGTAGAGGTATTTGGTCCTTATAATTTTAGAGAACATAAAATAGGTCCTATAATGGTAAAAATATCATGAAATCATCATGTATAAAACAAACCATTTTGAGGTTGCACAAAACCATAGGATATTGAGGAGTGACTTGATAAAATATAGACTATTTATGATTTCCATAGTAGTCATGATAGGAATGCCACCGTCGAATGTCCAGAGAATAAAGGTTTCATGCTCTAAAGCACATGCAGATGGGTTGGATGTTTGTAATATTTTTCATCAACAAGTAGTATATTCTTCAATTTTTGGCCTTCCCCAGGTCCAGATAATTTTCCTTTGTGATTTTCTATGTAGACTAGACGAGGATTGATTACAATAACCACATCATAGTTTTCAATTGGTACACTGTCAAAATAATTTCCAATGGTATAAATTTATCTTATACGAATTTATTGTTTTTGGGGAGCTATGTGATTAGTGGGAAGTGGGTTTTTAACTGATATAAAGAAAAATCATGATGATGTATGGAAGAAGTGAGGTGTTAGTTCAGGCCATTCATCCCATCATTCATAATTTGTGGCATCCAATGCTGGGTCAGTCATCTACCATCCTTGTTAGAAGTCAGAACACAAGAAACCTACATGTTCATCTCCATCAAAAACATTCCCTACTATCATTCTAGTGGGTAACATGTAGATATATTGAAATGTGGTGTGCACATATCAAAGTGGTGATTGATTTTTTCATTTTAATGGGATTTCAGCCCAGTAAGAACAATATAGGATTGATGGTTCATGGATTTAATGTATTGGTTGTATGGGGTAGAATATTTTGTGAATAATAGGTCTAGGCCAAGGATGTATTCTAGTAGTTTTTCTTAGTCCAAAACTGAAATAATGATACTTTCTGTGGTGGATCAGGAACCAAATAAATCGGATGAAGGTCCTATATATGTTCATGGTACTGTTCTTATTACATCAAATACAATTATATATTTGTTTAAAATTATATCCTTCATTTCATTTATTAATTAATATCATGTGGATGTGTTAGGGTTTCCAATTTATCTTATGTTCTATGTGATGGAGTTATTAACTCTATATGGAAAGAAGTGTGGTTAGGGCTTCATGAGTATTTCTTGTGCAATCTCCATGTCATGGGTCAAACTTGAATGATACTTATTATTTTTGGATATATACATATTTGACATAATCCTTGTAATGGATTGGATTTTTTTAATTTAGGTTCAATTTGGTTTCCACCAACAGTGAGTCATTTTCATTTCACAAGATGAAAGTAATGATGTTTTTCATGGTGTATGTATCCATAGTCATGATGTGTTGGAACTACACATAATAAATTGGGAAACCTCATTTATAATATTTCTTCCCTCACATTGCATGATTTTGATGGTTCACCTAAGTAAGGATTAACTACTCTAGTCAAAGAGTTCTCATAGTATTATTAAAAATGTGTTGGGATTTCTTCTGGAGCGAGATGTGGAGTAATTCATTGATTTTGTAGAGGTAATACAACTGATATATCTTCACACATAACATATGGCCAGCATCATGTTGAGGGAATTAATTGTACAAATTAATTATTTTGAACTATATGATTCATTCTCCATAGTTTATCACCTTGATCTTCCTAGGATTTTTTATTGAAAAGGGATGATGGATTTATCAAAAAAAAAATTAAATTACCAGAAACTGTATAATGTAATTATAATGAACATGTATCAATTTCCATTTATTAATGAAATTTCTGATCAACGTATAAGGTCAATATGATTTTCCAAAATTTAATTTGATTCTATGAATCACTATTTTAGATTATGAGGGGAGGATGTTTTGAAAACACTACATGATTGTAGGAATAAAAATTTCAGTACATTGTTAGGATTTCTTAGATGTAAAATTCTCTAGGAGTCTATAGGTCACTCTGATTAATGGTGTTCTATAGATATCTAAATTAGTTTGTTGTTCTTTTTTTTTGATGAAATATTTCTCTATTTTGGGATAAAGGATGAGAATAAATTTGATTTGAGGATCATGTGAGGAATAATTCTAGACCGTTGTCTCTATGTTATGTCTTCTATGTGAACCATATGGATCCAGTATGTGATGATTAAGGTTCATGTGATCATGGAATGTGGGATGTCAATTGATGGGCTAAAGATCAGTGTATTAAATTCAAGGGAACAACCAAAGATTTTTTTGGAAATCATTATATTCATAGTTATGGAATGGTATTATGTGAATTTTGGTTGATATTTCTCATGATATTATTTTAATTGAATATGATCACCAAGAAAGCGATCAGGTATGAATGGATACCAATGTGTTAAAAAACAATTTTCGATATTAACTGTCAGTTGACCAAATCCTCTATGTTGATCCATCCAAAATCTATGACATGAAATGTGGTCTGTTGTTATGTATCGGCATGGGTGTTGGGTGTGTGCAGATGAAGGATCAAAATGATGTGGCCTATGCTTTATTCCTACTCTGAATGCATTAATTGAATTTCCCAACACACATCCTAGAATTAGTAGTTGTGATATATTCCTTGAATATCTAGAACCCTTATGATTTATTTGGGATTTTTTATTTTATTCTTATAAATAAATCATGGAAAACATTTTCTCTAAATATTAAAGGAATTTAAGGTAATGTCAAAGGGAAGATTACATTTAAGGATTTAATTTTAAAATAGTTTATAGCCTAGGCTGGATTAATGTGGTGGAATATTCATTGATCATGATTTTTCTAGCGAATCTGTTGAAAGAGACTAGTGATGAGTGGAAATTTCTGGGTCTCTTTGATTTGATGACCCTAAAGACCAATGAGCATTGTGTAGGTGTGTTCATAACTAATGTTCAGTTCACACCTTCCCCTTTTCTGTTTATTCGGTAATATGAAATCAATTATGAGTTGTGCCATCGTTATATAAAGATCCAAAATTTTGGAGAGGTTAATTGTCAGTGGTTGTTGTATCCTAATGGATATTTCTCATTTACATGATTCTTTTTTGTACCATTTGTTGTGGAGAATGTGGGGATCTAGGATTTCCACCACTCTCAATAGTGTCATGAACTAAATTTGGTCACCCTCAAAACTGGCACATGAAATAGCTAGTGGTAAGTAGCTAAGGTTGTTCCTGATCCCCATAGTATGAGAATGATCCCAGGTATCCTTAAATGAAATTTGGGAATGATTTACCAGAATTTATAAACAGAAAACAACAAACCAAACCATAAAATCAACATTCACTGTCATTATGAATTGAATTACACAATTTAAATCAAATTTAAATGTCAATTAAAATTCTACAAAACCGAAAAAAAATATTTTCATAGAACCTCCACATGGAAAGAGCCAACACCGTTAAGCCATCTCCACAACACAGCATCATGATGGGTTGCTAAAATACAGAATCGTTGGCACAAAGTTATACCCAATACCATTGAAAAATAACCAATTATACTTACACCCAAAGGTTTAACTAGGGTATGCTCCAAATCCTAGTAGGATACCACCACTATGAGATTATATTTGATAAATATTCGACGATGAAACGATTTCAATTTATCATAAACAAGAATTTCTAGTCAAAATTTCAAAGATATGAAACTGTAAAATTAAAATATTTTTCAAGTGGCCTATTTTAAATATTCAAAAATTAAAAAATAATTTAGTCACTATTGAAATTTCCTGCATAAGATTATTTATACTTATAGTAGGCAAAAAAATATCTACTGAGCACAAAAAACAACAAAATAACCTCTCATAACTAGCTCATTATGGGTCACATGTACCTCATATCTCGACGATAATAACAATATCAAATATTTGTTTTCAGGAAGGATTCACTAGTAGGTAACATACCAATAACCTAATGGTCCCCATCATCTTCATCACCATAGTTTAGTCAGTGTTTTATGCATCAAATATTCTACTAGAAATTGAATCGAAACCCCATGAGATCACTAGCATTCTATTACAATTCCACCCACATAGATACCCAAGTAGCCCAATTATGCTCAATCATATTCAACAAGATGGAAATATAATTTTCCAATTAAATTACAAATTCCAAATCACACATTCACTGAATAACTCACATGTATATTACACAAGTCACATAATCTATTTTTTATTCAAATGCAATTTGAAATCATACTCACACCCAAATAGCCCACAACACTTTTTACATTTCATAATCACTTCCACAACTCCTTTAACCAATTTTTTAAAACAATTGCATGATACTAAAAGTGACATAACATCCCACTCACATATCACATTACATATCGTTCATCCTAAAAATAAATTTTGCACAACACACTCACACAAAACATCCCACACCTGTATTTCACACCTCTCTTTCCATTTGATAAAATATTTATTCACTTTATAAAACATTATAAAATATTATGACTTCATAAATCACAAAAATACCTTTAGAAAACTCATATTAGTTGAACACACTCACCAAATTGTACATATACACATTTTTCTACATTGTTTATCCAAATAAAATGTTACCAATTTTAATAAAACAAACCCAAGGGGTGTAACTATTCTTCACACACAAAACCCATTTTGAAGCCCTCATTCTTGCCCAAAAACATAACAATACAATCCCAAAGCAGAATTTTCCTTGTTATAAAGGTTTATTAAACCTATCCCATTGTTTATATAATTACCTAAAATTGTATAGAAAAACACACACATGGAAACACACATTTTCATAAAACACATTAAAAGTGGAAGACACGGTTTTTCACATAAAACTCATTCATAACCCTCTATAAAAAACTAAGGCACCCCGAGACCCTAAAAAAATGTATTTTCTTCCCAAACATGATTTAGATAAATAATTTCACATGTTATAAAATACTCCCAAATAATACTCTAAGGCTTACACATGAAAAACAACCAATTTCAAGCTAAAACTGAACTATACAATTAAACGCATAAGCAAATCCATCCTAAACAGATTTCTCACCAGACTAAAAATATTAAAAACATGATTAATTAATAATCAAAACATTCAATATCATAATAAAATGGTTACACATCGAATCAAATAACAAAAGTGTCAAAACCCTCAAATCATGTTGTGAAACATCAACCACACCACCACTACACAGCATGAAATATTAACACATCCCTAGACCACACTATTTGACCAAATAGACAAAAAAACCATACCCTATGGTCGAACCCTAATGTCAATATATTTTAGAACATCATGAAAGAGGGAAGAAAATGCAAGGAAAGTGGAGATCTCGAGGAAGAAACATATTCTTGATGATATATTGGAGTTTCCCTACAAAAACCCACATCAAAAAAGGGTTACATTGGATCTTGATGGAGATTGGAGAGCTCCTATGGATGTTGGGGATAAATGGGGGTGAAATGGGGTGGATTATATTTATTTATGTAACGGAAATCTGAATTAAAAAGGATTTTGATGACCAGGACACCCCTCCATGGTTTACCGGCATGGTCTAGTAAACAATTGGGTCTAACCATGAGGCATGTTTTTTCAACCCATCATAAAGCAATTCTCATCCTATTTCAGGTGGGTCCAATGGAGAAATAATGTGAGATTTATAGGCTAATTACAAGGGATAAAAGTCCCAAAAAAGCATCCTCTTTATCCGAAAACACTTCCAACTCAAGGGTACAAACCACCTCAAACACTTACCCCACTAGTGGTTACACTATGAGTGTCAGTAATACAACTCTAAAAAAACAAAACCATACAATCCCATTGAAAAAATAGGAGTCCAATTACCCCCCAATACCCCTATATGATTATGTTCATAGATCAAAAACACAAGAGACGCATAAATTTTTGAAATGAAACACTCGTAACACGAGAGAAAGCTAAGAATCGAAAGAAAATTCAAACCCAAGCCTTGAATTGAAAATATCATAATGACAATTCTCCCCACCATATATCATTCAGACCAAGAAATACCATATCAAGGCAAAAAAGACCGAACTATGAAACCCTGATGTACTCATTTGACAATCTTCGGTCAACACTCAAAAGGCCAAAACACCTCCTGTGATCAATTAAGGATGAAATACTCTCATAAACCAAAACATACAACACATTCCTGAAATGATAAGGCATATTAGGTCTTTATCCACAAATAAAACACTTTAGAAAATATCCATGCAAGAATATATAAATTTCCCCAAAATAAAAACAACTACGTACAAGGATACACATACATTGCATTAACAAAATAGTTCGGTGTTCACTAATCCCAACATTTACCCAATGATGATATTAGTACCTAGATAGATATGAACATGACTAGCTAGCACCTAGACAAGAACAATGAAAAAATGAGTTACTAGTGTGGGGTGACACAAATGGGAGCCATACTGTAAAAGACAACATGAATTTCACAAGACAAGATCAAGACCCTAATAGGGGGTCTAAATGGAATCCTAAGTACAAGGGGTTGAATTTTATTAGGCACTTCCAAAATAACATTCATGATACTAATAGTTGAAATCCCCACCCTAAAAACCTATTTCTTAATTGAATGTCATTGGTCTCTGTATAAAAACACAAAAACATAATGAGTTGGGATGACCTCATGGTTAGTATGCACAATTTTGGATGTCATGCACTATCCATGCATATCTTTATTTCTATACGGTTCTGGGCACTAATTCACTAATAATTGTGCACAAACTATGTGCTCAACCATGATGACAACAATGGTTTTAAATATTCCAATATTTTATTTCGAGGATATGAATTTTTACAAGGGTTTAAAACCATGGCATTTCCCCTCACTACGCGACAACTTCGCTTTGGGACCTAGGGCTAGAAATCAAATGATTGAAGCATCTTAGGCCTTGCAGTTGAGCTTTGGAAACCCCTAAATGAATCATCTTCTTTTTGTGCTAGTAAAAACTACACCACAGTCCCCAATACTTTTACTAAGATATCACACTTTCCAAACTCACATTACAAGAACCCAACATTTCACTAAAACAAGGGCTTATTTTATGCACACACACCACACCTTGTTTTTTTGGGTGAGAAAGAACATGAGGGATGTACACATATACCCATAGTAAACTAAAATAGATTAATTTAATGGTTTTTAGGGGAGTAATACTCCCATGATAACAGAGACTCTCAGAGGATTGCACGACCATCACCTTTAATGTCAAATGAGCACATGACCTCACAAGGCATCACCGAACAAGACCATTTTGACTAAT
This sequence comes from Viscum album, assembly GCA_963277665.1. Lineage (NCBI taxonomy): Eukaryota > Viridiplantae > Streptophyta > Magnoliopsida > Santalales > Viscaceae > Viscum > Viscum album. The sequence goes on from OY728132.1 coordinate 474,931,397, forward strand.
AAAATCAATACATGGAGGGAGACCTTATACATCATTCACAAACATCACTGAATTTTAGAAAGTGTCCATAATAGCCTCTCATGACCATATTTCCCACACTGGTGTTTTAACATGAACTCCTACTTTGAAGAGACGGTGATGGAACTAGATGCTTCTTATAGATCATCCAGATACTCAACCAAATTATCAATTCCAGACCACTTCCTCATTCAATGAATCAGGTAACCTAATAATTTTTTGTCTCTTTAAACCAACCATAAGAACTCTCTCCCTCTAAGTGGGTCCAAAAAACAAATAAAGGTAATTGTGTAAACTAAATATCTAAATCCTGAGGAAAATATTTATTATATTGTTCAACTTGATGATATTCCAATGGTCAAAAAATCTGAGTTTCACTTCTATTGTTCATTAAGCCTTAATGGGGGTGTACCTTATCCCACAATAGTACCAAAGGGACCAATAAAACTAGTCCATTGGTCATGAAAAACAAAAAAACAGTCTAAAAATATGAGGGGAACCATAAAAAATTCATCCTAAAACATTTCTCTGAATAGACCGCTAATCATCCCATCATCCCAGCTTATCGACCAAACACAATCCCTAAACACCCAACAGACAAGAGGGGTTCTTGGAATCAAAATATACCACAACATCAAAAATTTTACAAAAAACATAATACATATCCTCCCAAAAATGTCATCAAGACATCATGTTTTCCTTTAAAAATATTTCTTTGAAAACAAATGTTTCAGATGTTAGAGTACCCACCAGTGTTACCCACATGGCCTCACACATGTATGTTAATGTGTCACATTGGAAACCCTAATCATATCGATCCTAATACCCATCCATCCCGGCCAACAACCACATATCATCCCATATATCCATATTAAATTGGTCCCTCAAGGAAATACCAATGGTTAAAACAAAAAATATTTCAACTTTCAAAAAAAAATGATCAACCAACACATCCTTTTTCTTAAGAACGATTACCATGAAATCCAAAGACAACATTAATGCTTAGATAACATTTCATAAAAGTACATCCATTAAGATAAAACTCAATTCAAATCCTTTCAAAAAATATCAAAACTTCTTATCCCGTTAAAAAACCATTCAATAGTATGGAAAAATCTATAAGAAAGTCTTATTAAAAAAACTCATTATAATAGATCCTTCATTAAAAATAAATCTAAAAACACAAATTTAACATTAATAACAATTAAAAAAAATTATTTACACTAACAAAAAAATCAACCATTCTATATTTATTAAAAAATTCAAAAAAAACATAACGCTTCAAAAAACCATGTCAATTTTCCTTTTAAACAAAACATCACAGATTTCAAAACTAATGGACACAAAACAATGCGAGATGAAACTAGTTTCTATGGGTGACTTGGTCATATGGTTGGTGACCATACATTAATCACATCACCATCATAGAAAATTTTCTCAGAAAATATCCATGGATCCACATGGCTTGCTAGGTCCTATGAGCTCACTGAGATCATTATCCCAACTCTCTTTTCATTTACACTAATTATCATCATACCAAGAAAAAAAGGACATAGATAAATCCCAACATCCCTTGGAGACTCGAATCCTTCATGAGGTGTGGTAATCTAGAAAATTACCCATAACTGGAATACCAGGTCCCAACAATCATAACACCAAACTATCCCAATTTTTCCCCAAATAACATGACCGAACTTGTTAACTTGGACAACCTTGGATAATATTTTGTCACGAACCGAATCTGGTCCCCATCAAAATTGGTACCCGAACCAGCCTATGGAAAGTCCCAAAGGTCATTCCCAATCTCCATGGGCTGTAAAAAGTTCTTGAGTAACATAAAATTAAATTTGGTAATCATTTATCTAAATTTATATACAAAAATCATCAAACGAAACCATGAAATCAAATATGGATTTTTCAAACAAAAACAACATTCACTAAAATTTAGAATTGAATTAAAGAATTTAATTTTTTTAAATAACATTAAAAATGTACAAAAACAGAGGAACAAACCTGAAGAACCTCCACAAGGAAATAGGCACCGCCCTCATGCCATTTCCACCACACCACATCACGATGGACCGCTAAAAACCCGAACTGTTGGCACAAAGTTTTACCCAAAACTGTTAAAAAAACCAAGTATACAAACACTCAACTATGTAAGTAGGTTATGATATATATACCTATATGATACCACCACTATGTTTTTCCATGTGATAAACAGTGAATGTCATTAAACTTTCATGTATTCATAAACAATAAATGCTAGTTACTTTTTATAAAATAGGAAACCTCAATATTAAAACTCATTTTCAAGTGGGATATTTTAAAGAATGAAACCATTATAAAATAATTAAAAGACTAATGAATTTTCCTTCCAACCATACCATATTCCTACATTATGGAGAATGTATCTAATGATCCATAGAAATGGGAAAATTACATCTAGGAACTTGCTCATTGTGGGTCTCAGGTGCCTTGTATCTCGGTGAATGTAACCATAAAATATATATACTCTCATATAAGTTCCAATATTAGAGAAAATACCCATAATTTAGTGTTTCCCACCACCACAGTCATCATAGTTTAGTTTTTTTTAAAGCATAATACTTCTTATATGAAACTGAGGCAAAACCCCATGGGATTAGTAGCATACTCGTACACATCCGCCCACCGAGATACCATGGTTTCCTTATTTTGATCAAACAAGTTAAACAAGCCTTGAATTATAATTTTCACATCAATATACCACATATACATCCACATTCACTGAATATCCCACATGTATATCTCACATGTTAAAAAATCCACTTTTTATTTCAAATGCATTTTGAAATCATACTCACACTAAAATAGCCCACAACACCTTTTACATTTCATTAAAACATACAAAAATCCTTTAAAAAATTTATAAACCATTTAAAATATGGTATAAATCACATAAATTCCAACTCACATATCACATAATACTTCTTTCATCAAAAAAATTGATTTTTTCAAAACACACTCTAACAAAACATCCCACGACCATGTTTCACACCTGTCTTTACATTTGATAAAACATTTAAGAACATTATAAAAAATTCTAAAAATGTTTTACATATTAAATCACATCCTTACCTTTCAAAAAAACATCTTTGGTGAAAAAACTCACAAAAAAATTCATATAGACCATTTTCCCACTTTTTTACCAAATATGTCATTTAAATATTTTATAAAACAATCCCATGTGCTATAAATATGCTTCTCAAACAAAACCTATTTTGAAGCCCTCAATCAAGGCCAAAACCAAACCAATACCATCCCAAAATATAATTTTCCTCCCTAGAAATTTTTATTAATCCACTACCATCTGTTTTAAAATTACCTAGAATAATACAAAAAAGTTACACATCAAAACACAAATTATTATAAATAATTTCAAAGAGAAAGAAATGGTTTTGAACATAAATCCCATTAAAAACCCTCTATTAAACCCAATGGTACACCATTACCCTATAAAAAATCATTAAAATCCCAAAAATGGTTTATTAAACAAATTTATTATGTTATAAAATACACCCAAATAATACCCCAAGAGTTACACCTGAAAAATTACAAATTTCATGTTAAAATGAAAATATTAAATTATGTACTTAAAAAAATCCATTATAATGTGTTTTTACACCACTCCAAAAATATAAAAAACATTATTAATTAATAAAACAAGTAATAAAATTCATTATAAAATATTTACGCATGTAGTCACCTACAGAAATTGTCAAAACCCTCAAATATTGGTGTGAAAGATCTACCACACCACAACCATGCCACAAGTATAATTAATCCAACCCTATTAAAGAATTGTTCACCAAAAATCCATCAAATAAAACCCTAGTTTCATACCCTAACTTCTAGAGTTTCTCGAACACCATGTAAAAGGTAAAAAACCTATAGAAAGGGAACCAATCAAGAAAAAAAACACATAATTAAAGAAATCATGGATTTTCCCCAACAAAACCCAAACAAAGAAGGGTTCCAGGGGATCTTGGTTGGTCTTGGAGACCTCCCATCACTATTGGGGTAAAATGGATGAGAAATGGGGAGTATTAAATTTATTTCCAGGATGCAAAAAGTGAATTAAAAAAAATATTTTAATGACCTGGACACACCTACACCATTTTCATCCATGATTTTGTGATCTCTTTAGCCTAAACGTGTAGCATGTTCTGGCCACAAAAAACAAATTTGTCTCCTCCAATTTCATTGAAGATAAAGTGGAAAACCAAGAGGGAAAAATTTTCCTAGGATATTGGAAAAAATATCCCAAAAGAAACTATCCTCTTTATCTCAAAACTCATCTGAATCAATATTAAAACCCACCTCAACAACATACCCCACATGTTGTGCCACTATGAATGTAACTAACCCATACCATTTATAACACATACTCATACCATGTAATTGAAAAAATATGAGTCCATGTACCCCCCAATACCCCCAAGAATATGTTCATAGATCAATAATGCAAGAGACACCAAAATTTCAAACCTGCAACACCAGGAACCCAAGAGAAAGCAAAGAACCAAAAAATTATTTGAACCAAGGCATGGAATTGAAAATATAGGTGTGTAAAATGTACCACTCATACTTTTTCTAATAAAATTTCATATGATGTTCATCAGTAGTTCTATTTTTCACTTATGAGCTGGGACATCACATTACTATTATCACAACATTATATATATCTACATATTAATGTAGAGTAACAATGTCCATCTAGTTTGCATCATCCACGACAAATTTCTTCATATATATGGGATGAGATAATAATATATATTATTTTTGGGTTATCTCAGACACCCCTAGTGTGAAATTCAATTTTTTAATGATTTAACTTCATACCAAATCAAGTCAATTCATTCCAATCACAGATTCATCCAAATCGGATGAGTTGGATCAGTTGTTTGTTCATGATTTTGTGAGGATTCATGGGGTTTCTTTATTAATTGGTTTAGAAAAGTTCACCTATTTTACCGCTTAGTTTAAGTAATGGATTCAAATGTTCATGGGGTGAGAGGTAATATTGAGTAGAACATAACATCCTTAAATGGATTTTTAGATGAAGCATGAGAATCATATTTTGGAATACAAGATGTGATAATGTGTGTTGAATTTCAGAGGATGGTGGGATATCCATTTTGAATAGGTTTATTTATCATATAATAATAATTTCTAGTCCTTAGTTATAATGGAACCTTTTGAGAAACATAATATATGGTTGTTTCATCCAACATTTTTTTTGGGACGATGTGGGTGGGACCTCGTTATTAGGACTGTTCATTCTACTAAAAATGTCTAATAATGTCATGATAATAAAGCTAATTTAGATGACAACACAAATTAATCCCATGTATTTTACTAATAATTGGTACCAATATTTGTTTTATTATTATGGTGATCGTGTGTTCTTGAATTTAGACCCTCTATTGGGTTATAGTAATTTGGGAAAGAAATGGAAGTTAATGATGAGGTATGTCTGACCATTTTAGATTTCCATGTGGATTGGTAAAGTGGCATTAAAATAAAATATACCCCTTATTATGATGTTATTTCATGATGTATTCCACTTATTTCAGTATAAATTGTATTACCCATATCCGCCTCATGTTTTGAATTGGGATGATTTGTAATTGGAGACTAATTTGTCTACTATTGAATGGTCTGTACCGATTGTGGATTATTTGGAGAAATTTTTTCATGTGATAAATATTCCATTCCTACGTGTTCTCTATATTCACGGTAATATTGATAATGAAAAATGGGAGTGGATGTCTTGGGTTGAGGAGGAGTATCATTTTTTGTTCTCGGATCAGTCTTTGAGATCACCTTTGAGGGAATACAGTTTCTATTGTGGGGAGTAGTACAACATCCAAGATTTTTTTGCGGTGTTATTTTTCTATTTTTTGTGTCGAACTTTTTATTGGGTTTCCCCAAGAGTTTTGGTTAAAATCAAGGATTTGGTAATTGTAGAAGGCAATACACAATTACCACATGGTCTGGGGAGAAATTGCATGTAAAGACCAGTAAAATTCAAGGAAAATTTTTTCTTAATTTTCTTTCGAATTTTACAAGAGCGCTGTTTCAGACGGCACCTGATTCCGAGGCCCGGAGTGCCTGGAATTAATTTCCGAAGTTTGGCTCGGGTACGTTCAGTGAACGAACGAGCGGGAATTCCTAACTTTTGATCCGGTGCTCGGAATTGAAATCTGAGGGCACCGATGAACTCGCAGCGCCGATATTCGCTTAAAGAGACCTTTTCAGAAGTTGCGTTTGTTGCGGGTTGAAAGTTAGTTTTTGGGTTTTTAGGTTATGTTAAATAAATTTTGTGAAATACAAAATTTATTTAAACTTGTGGGTTAACTTCTCCCAAAGGAAGTTAGGGGTGGGACCCACACCCACTTAACCTCCTTTGAGAGGATTATGTGTGGTGGGGCCCACACGAACCCTAAACTTTTCAAGTTCCCTAACTCCCATCTCTCCCTCTTAAAGGCTTGTCAACTTAACTTCTATTTAATTATACAACTCATGTATATTAAATAAGTGAGTTTAATTTTGGAGTTATCCATTTTGAATTTCAAACCTTTGAAATTCTTTGTTATGTTTGTGATTAAATTAAGCTCTTCTCTCTTTTTGTTGGGTTAGAACTCTTTAGCCAACTTGAGAGTTTTTTTTTGAGAGCTCCTCCTCCTTCTTCTTCAACTTGACGAAGAACGCTCAACTTGACGAAGAACGCTCAAGCTCCGACGAAGAACGCCGCACCTCCCTTCTTCGTCTACCGTGGCAACGAAAGGGAACGCCACTTCTTCCTCGTACAACCTTCGTCGGCATACAAGGATTCGCAAACGACGTGTCTCTTCGGACGTATCTCTTCGTCATTGGATTTGACGAACGACGACCGCGACGCCGACCTCCGCGACGTCGACTTCCGCGGAACGTTGACAAATCTTCGAACCTTATACCCGAGGTAGGGGTTGTTGATTATTGTTAATTTATTTATCCTTGTTCTTGGTTCATACATAACTAACGTATGGATTTTATAAAAGTGTTATTGTTTAACGTGAGGGGGCCGGACCACATGAACACGGCCGAACCCCCTCCATCGTTCTTGTTGACTTACCTTGCGGGTGGAAACAAGGTGGCGTGGTGTCGTCGCACCACGCGGTTAATCGTGCGTTTATTTTACGCGACGCCGTCGCGCGCGCACCATGGAAGAAACATCTTGAACGCGACGCCGTCGCGCCGTGTTGAAAGAAATCAAGGCACGGCGGAGGGGCACGGTGCCGTCGCACCGCGCCGGACGACGATCACCACGGCCGGTTCCGGGCCGCGCCGGAATGATAAGACAGGCGGCCGGGCCGCCGGCGTCGGAAGCCGAAGAGGGGACTGGATTTTCCGGTCCCATTGGAGAAAACCGGTCAGCCAGCTGGCCGGCCGGATTGTAATAAACCGGGGGAAATTAATCCCCCGACCAGCACACAAAACCCCCCCTCATTTATGAGGGGGGCGGTTACCATGAGGGGGGGGGGGGGGCAGGAGGCCCCCGGTTGTTCTCCAAGCCAGCCCCCACGTGGGGGCCGTTTTTTTTACAAAGGGTGCGGTTATGCCACGCCGCCCCTCTCAATCAAGCGGGGGGCTTTGCCCCCCCGTTTCCTGCCAATCAAGCCCCCCACGTTGGGGGGGGGGGGCAGTTTTTGCAAACAGGCGCGGCTTTTTAGCCGCGCCGCCTCTTCAATCAGCGGGGGATTGATTTCCCCCGCGCTGCCTCTGTGCGGTGCCAGGCCGCCGCGCCGCCGCGCCGCCGGCCGGCCGGCCGGGTCAGACCCGGGTCGGGTCGGCCCGGACCCGGACCCCCCGTTTCGGATCAGATTCGGTCTTTGGCCATAACGTGAGCCTCGGACCTCCGATCGACTAACCGTCTGCGGAAACGCGATCCTTGGATCGAGACGGTCGTTTCGGTATATCGCACTCAAGGTTTTGAATTACTTTGAGTTCGACCGGGTTGGTTCGTTCACGAAACCAACCGGGCCTTCGGAGCGGAAACGCTCATATCTTGAGCTACGGGCGTCCGATTGACGTGCCGTCAGCTGTGTTGTGTTCCTATTAGTGAGACAGATCTTTTGGCATACTCCGCCCAAGGTTTGGACGCAGGTGGAGTACGGTCGGGTTGGTTTTTCCTTAAAAACTAACCGGGCCCCGGAGACGAAAATGCCAATAACTCTCAGACCGGGCGTCCGATCGACGCGCCGTCTGTTGCGATGAGTTCCTGTTGACGATACAGAACTTTTGGATACATCAACTCTGGTCTTTGTGACAGTTGATGTATCAGCCTCTCGGCTCGTGGAGCGGACCCTCCGAACGAGTTTACTGTGTGTGGGAACCCTAGTGCTGGCTGCGACTGTTACTGTGACTACTACTGCTAGTACTGCTACTGTGACTGCGACGACGACAGTACAGAGATCCTGTGTGGATTCGACGACGACGACTTCAGCACTCAGAGATCCTACGTGGATCATTGCTACAGGTCCTATGTGGGCCCGATCCTGTGTGGGTCTGATCCTGTGTGGGTCTTTGCGCTCAGCGGTCCTGTGTGAACCAGCGCCTACAGGTCCTGTGTGGGCCCGATCTTGTGTGGGTCTTTGCGGTGATTATCTACAGGTCCTACGTGGGCCTGATCCTGTGTGGGTCTTTTGCGGGGGTTAGTTACCTATCGATCCTTCGTGGGTCCGACGACTTAGATGGATCAGATATCATCTTTATCGTCCTTTGAAGAAGTATACCCGTGTAAGGTGAATCCTATTGCTTTTCTGTGTGGATTGTGTTTTGCAATCTTGTGTGGATTACATTTTGCTTTCCTGTGTGGATTGTGTTGTGCAATCCTGTGTGGATTACGTTTTTCTTTCCTGTGTGGACTGAGTTGTACGTGGGCTCGGAGGTTGGTACGTATTGAAATTGGTGACTTAGGTATATGTATGGGCATATACCTAAGCAGTGTCGGTTGTTACTTCGTGATTGTACCTTTCTTTGTGGTTTATCCTTTGTGGATTTTGGGAGACCTTTAGGGGTCTCGGGGTCCCTACTGAGTTGCTTATTCTCACCCCTGCACGGGCTTTGCCCGCACTACGTTGTGTTGGTTGCAGACGACGGACAACGTTGATCTTAGCTGAGGCTTGCAGAGCAGGACGGTACCTGGAGGTGGACCACTGGGCGGGACGTGCTCGGAGCGGACGGCGGGACCCGGGGAGCAATGGAGCTATCTGTACCCACCCTTTAGGTGGGATTTCCAATGGACAGCTCGGTGTTGCAGCTTTTACTTTACAGTTGTTGTTTTCCCTTTCGAGTTGTACTTTATTTTCAGTTTGGGTTTGTATACTGTCCCTTTTACTTTTCCACACTTTCAGTTGTACTCTGCTTTTACTTAGTGGTTACTTTCCGCTTGCTTACTCTGTGGTGTTTGTTTACTTTACAAAGGCAATGCCTTCCCTTTTTACCGGGATTTACGCCTTGGTGCTAGTCGCCAGCCCCTGGCCTATGGAGGCGGGCTTGGGGTAGTCACGGCACGGCCCCCGAGGGCGGGTCGTGACATTGCACCCTCACCTAGGATGTGGGGTAATATATTTTCATTTTAGACAACGAATAATGAAAAGTTGGAACAATGTTTAGAAAACCATGTCAGATAACATTGAACATCATTCCTTATGGATAGTGTTATATGTGTTGGATCCACATAAAATTGAAAACCATGCTGGCTAACTATGTGACCTATCTAGGCCCATAAAAATTTGTGAAATACACATCTTCCCTACTTGATATTAAACCGAAGTCAACTCACATCGTCCCAATTCTGAATATTGATCCATGAAACTTCCTCCAAGACATCATGGATCCTTTAATCCACAATATTATTCTATTAATGGCATGGATCCTTCATGTATTAATTGGGATTTTATGTTGGTGCTATTGTTGTTTTTTGTGAGATTCTTGATTTATACAAGTGTGAGGTAGGTGGTTCTATTATTTTATATTATAATATGAGTTTTAATTTATTTGTATTATTATTTAAATTTTTTATATAGATTATTATTGTGTTTCAAAATTTTTTTGAATGGTTTTTATATTAAAATTTTATTAATATGAGTTTCTTAATAGATATTGTTTTTGATTCATTTTTTCATCATTTTGGTGTTACTTGAATATGTTGTATGCCATGTTTGAATGGTTTGCAAAGTGTTTAAAATATATTTATTGGAGAAATGTTTGGAATGGGATTTCCCCAGTTAAATATATTTTTTTCATGTTGGATTATATTTTTGATCATGAATGTATCGTTGAATTGAGAATGATATGTGAATCAAGTTACAATGGGGTTTTGATGTGACCATGATTCGAAATAGGATTTCCTTATAGAATATTATTGATTCCTTATGTGTGGTTTTTTAGTTTCAAAATTTAATTGATAAATTATAAATCTGGGAAGAAATATATATCAAAATGGTTTTTGTGAGTTTCTGAAATGGAATTTGGTTAAGATTATATGAAATCGTTGTTTCCATTTGGGTTTTGATCGTTGGATCAATGTGAAAATTCGAGTGTGGTGATTCCATTATGTTTTATTGATTTCAGAATCAACATGTGAATGAGTTTATTTATGTGATATGTGAAATGTAAATTGAGGCAAATGGAATCATTAGTATAAAGGATAAGAGACTAGAACTAGTATTATATTTTATGCAAAAGGTTATGAGGCCTATATTATTCTTTTAGGACTAATGTCACTACACTTACTAAATATAAACTATAATTTTAGACCACTAGGCCTTGTGATGTTTTCTCATATGGTGGGTCATGAAAAAGAAAATTATTGGTTTTTTTATTTATCCTGAGACTATTATACCTTGGTATGGAATCCCCTATAGTGGGTCATGCATGGAATCAGAATTGGTTTTGGATAACGGATTTTCATTACTGAGGTACCAGTTTTCCAGTGTCCCATTAGTGATATTTACCTATAGAGATTCCGCTAGTTATCTATTTGGGGATGATGTTTATGTAATATGATATAATATGGAGGTATAAAGGTGACCTTCAATATAATTTAATTTCAATATATATTATTTGGGAAAAGGTTTTACATAAAAACCTTTTTCCTGATATTGTTTTCTTCAATATGTCTCTTGAAACACATTAAACTGTTATTTTGAAAAGGTTCATGTTAATTTATCTTATATTTTATCACAGGGATTATTTTGATTGGTAGGTCTACTTTGGGGATTTGGTTCAGAACTTATATACCCATATAGGTTTATGTATACATTGTTATGTATGACCGCAGTAAAGGCATGATGTTCTATGGTGGTGATGGTGGATTTAGTTTCTAGTGGACCACTTCATCTATGTGTTGATGTAACATCCCAAGTAAATAAATAATATGACTTTTTCATATTTATTAATTTTTGAATTAAATATTAATTTTACTTTTAAGGGTTGATATGTTCAATAGCGTACTCGGTACGCAACAATGGGTTTCACTGAAATCGTACGTTGCACACTAATAATATATTATTATTTTAAACGGTAGTGAACTCATAGTAGTTGTATTGGCGGGAATGAACGAAACTAACAAAAATATAATTATTCATGTTTTTTAAATGTTTTTACATTTATCTGATAAAAATTAGAGGCTTAAAATGTGAATGAATCTAATTTTATTCATTATTTACATTAAAAGGCAGATTTATCCCCTTTTAATGGAGAAACCTTTTTATATATATTTTTTTCACTTTAATACCTTTAAATTTACTAAATAAAATATTTATTTAGAATAGGGACATCAAGATTAATTTGTTGTAAAATTTTGGAATTTTTCTGTCAAAGTTCATTTTTAATGAATATTGATCAATATTGTATTTTAATTAAAAAGTGCCTTATAATATAATTTATTTATACCATTATATTTTACCATTAGTTGGTATTAAATTGGAATTAAAATCTATATTTACCATTCAATCCAATATTGTTCATTGAAATTAATTTCACATTGAAATTGGATATAAACAAGTATCAATATTTTGATAGTTATTGTTTCTTAAAAACACGATATTTGGTTTGATAAAGGGAATTGTTATTAAATTTAATTAATTCCACTTCTATGTTTTCATTTTGTAAAAATATATATCATTTTTGAATTAGGAATATCAAATATTGTTAGGATGAATTTTTGAATTTGTTCTTAAAAAAATCAATTTTTTATGAATAGTGAAACCAATTAATGGTAGTTAAAAAAAACTGAAATTTTCATATAAATGAAATTTTACCACTTATTTGAGTTTAATTTCAAAAATCTGACATACCTGGTTGTTTTTATTAAGTAAATTTTTGTCCTATAAGATCAAAATAATTTATGGGGAATAGTAACTTTTTACTTTTATTTATCGGGGCTAAAGGTAAATAGGATAATTTAAGGATAGAAGAATATTATAATATTTCAAAACTACCTTAACATGCGTCATAACATTATTGGATGAGTATTGGTCATCTATGGGCATCCTTGTATTTATTTTGGGACCCCATTGAGCCACTTGGTAGTGATAATGACAATTTGAATTAATTCATTTAATGTAAAGACAAAATTGACATTAACAAATATCTTTTAGTAATTAATTTTTATCAGGGGTTATATATATTATTTTTTCAACTATAAATATTCATTATAAATCTAAAAATATATTCAATGTCATTATTTTTTTTATAAATTTTATACTTAATGAAAATTAAATTATTTATGACACAATAATCATGCATTATTTACCTCATTAATAAATAATTTAAATCAATAAGATTATAATGATGAAAATATTATCCAAAACATGTCCAATTCAATTTGGATGAATTTATTTCCACCATTAGTCATCATATCATATACTATAATGATTTTTTTGTCCATTTTAATATGAATATCATTATATAATAATATAATATTTTCACACTTTCCGAAAGAGTTCCTCCTCTCCCTTATAAAAGGATACCAATTGTAACCAATTTCTTACACCTATCAAGCCATTTTGATCGTCCAAATCCTGCACAATTAATCTACCTACATCCCTATACTCCCAGTAGAAGCCTTACATTAGGCATAAGGCCCTTCAAGTAGTCATTTTGGTTCAAACCAAAGGAAGTTACGCAAATTAAAGGTAACTGTTTCTCATAAATTATTTTCATTCATTTTACTTTTCCAAACCTAAACTCAAATTATTACTTTCTTTTCTAACAAACCCAGTATACGCAATATACTAGGATGTTTTTATGAGAATTAATATGAGTAAAAATACACACACCTCCATCAAATGGGCGAAAAACATAATGTTTGTGTGGATGGAAAACTAACGCCTCACGAAACAATGATTGTTCGATTATCTCCTACTGCCTCCCATGGTGGCCATTATTATGGAACAATATTTATATATGATAAATATTATATTTATGTTTTCTTTATTATTATTTAATTTCTATTTATTGCATCAATTTATGGTTTACATTATGGGTAAACGCGATAATCTCATTAGAGGAAGTGCGGACTACAGCCCCCTGAAAGTGGCGTGACTCGTTAATAACTAATGTGGGATGTATAAAGGATATATTTAATGATTTTATATTGGATATTATACTATAATTATAATATTACTATTTATAATTATTTTTCAACTCCATTAAAATAAGAAATAGAAATAAAAGTAGCGTTCAAGCATACGTACGGCTTACCGTCTCTATGAACGGTGCATTTCATTTCATACCTCCAAATGTAATGTTCAATTATAAATTCAGGTATATAGTGGATAGATATGATATATATGATATCTAAATGATTAATTTCATTATAAATATAACAAACTATTGACCACGTGGACAACATGTATTTATAAGGTGTTCATTTTTGACTCAAGTACAAAATATCAACAAAATAGACATTATTAACATGAATTATTACGTAATGTGTATATGATGGTAATAATTGATATAAAAGGTATAAAAAACATGATAAAGGTTCATAATAAAGAGGAAATTAACATTAGTTTATTATTCATGAGATTAAAAGAATGATCGAGTCAAGTTGGACACGAGGTATGTGATTTCTTATCTCACTTTTAATTCCGTGAGATTTCCATTGGTCGCCACTTATTTATTTAATGTGGTGTAATGTGTACTGTCATTGATATATAATATCATGATTATATTTATATTCATTGTACTCTATGATTAATTTTTTGGTTATTAACTTTTGTTCATACGATTCAATTTCAATAAAATGAAATAAGGGTTTTTTATCTCACTTTTTATTTCCGAGTGATTTAGGTTATATTGGCCACTATTTCTATTTGTGTGGCGTAGGAAAAATAAATGATTGAAATATTTGTGTAATATACTTTCATTTACGAATATTTAGATCTTCATTTTAGGATCCTTCTTTCATTTGGTGTATTTTTTGTATGTTACCAAATCAGTAAGGAAATCATTGACCCTCCTCTATTTAAAAGACTTCTTTTGTATTGTCATTTAATTTACATATTATTATGGGGTATATGTTCTTCTATATCATCGTAAATTTAAACAATATTTTCTTTTGATTGCATACCCTTTTTATCTCATCAACACTTTTTTTGAATTTTAAAGTGACTCTGTTAGGCTGTTGAATTTTTACTAGGAAACTTCTTAACCCAATTTCAATTCTTTATGTTCAACTTGTACTTATTGAATATGTCATCCTATGAATATGTGTGAATGACCCCTTATTGTTTTACTCTTTATATCCACATATAATGGGTGTATATATATTTTTCACACATAATTATGTGATTGATTTATACTTAATTTAGGGATACATTCTTTATAAGGGATTTCATCTCAATTTACATTTCTACTAAGACTTAATTGTTGTTATGCACCAATTCAGTATTATATGGTGTATATACTGTCCTTTTACAAATTATATCATGAATCCATTTATTCTCATGATATTATAATGTTCTTATTCAATGTTATTCCTCAATTATTTTTATTCAAGCATCTCTCTTTTTGTTAAAAAAACTCTTTTACTAAAATATCATTTTAAATGTTTCAAAGATATATTCTTCTAAATATTTCTCATTAATTTCCATATTTTAAAAATGTGATTTAGGATTTATTTATATGGACATTAATGTTTAAAAATTATATTTCATTTAAATGCTTCTTTGTTGTATGGGACACTTTGATTCAAAAATCTATTTTTATATGGTTTTGAAAATGATTTGATAAACCATTGTTTATTTCAATATCTTTATTTGATATATTGGAATGTGGAAATGCTATCGTTGTTTTATACTTGTGTTATATGTTATTATTATGTTATGGTTATTGGGAATTTTTACGAATATGGGTGGTTTCATTGTAAACCTAGGGTGGGTGAGCCCAAGATAACTCTCCAATGCATTAGGTAATGTGACAGAGGTAAACATGATATTTCTCCTATTAGATTTAGGGAGTATACTATGATGGGTATTCCAAGTGTAACTCCCTATTTAGCTGTGATGGCTATAATGTAATTTTGATATGGATTCCTTAAGTAACCATTATTATTTATGATTTGTGTGTTTTATTCCTAAATCTTATGATTATTTATGGTAAGTTATGTTTGAAAAGTATGGTTTCATTGATTTGTGTTTATTGATGGGATACTATTTTTCTTTCTTATTTTATAACCTTTAATGAGATTTATTTGCTCATCCTATATTTTGAAATGTTTTTACATGATATAATGAGGAATAGGGTGAAGTATGGGATCAAGGAAAAGTCATGATGTCTAAAACATGGAACTAGACATGTTTCTTTTTATGAGTTTTTATTTTATGAAAAAAATGGATACTGAGTAGTAGTGTCTACTTGTAATATTAAAGTTATTATTTAATATTTATGGCCTAATTCTCTAAAACTCTATTCCTGAATAGATCATCAATGTGAATTATTCATTTAATTCAAAATTATGTTATGTTTAAAGTTGGGTCCTTACAGCTGATGGTGGTTGAATGATGGTGTGGACCCACTGTTTTCATTGAGGATTTTGGGATTGTTTTCCCCCTATTTAAAGTGGTATATTGTATTGGGGTTGATGTAGTAAAACCTTGTATCTGAAAAATTGTTATTCGTCATTTGGTTTGGATTAGCAGTTATGTGATTTTTATTATTATTTTCGGATTATGGTCTTATTATTGGGTGAAATCATTCCCATTTTTTTGATACCTCGTGAATATTTTCATGCCCATTAGGATTGATAACTGTCTTCAGACCGTGTCTTAGGATGTGTTTGGTTTTGGGATCGATGGAATCCTGACATAGTTTCTGATAATCAACAAATATTATTACATAATATGAAAAATAAATTCACTTTTGTATCATCATGAAACGGGTTTATTCATATAATTAGTATAAACTAATTTTTCGTGAGGAATAAGTTATTATTGTAGATAAATTAAATAAAATAATTATCACAAGGTTTAATCCAGACCATGGGTTACAAAATAATTCCACCTTTTCAAACACCCATTTAGAATACCATTTAAAATGATCAAAATACTTATAATCATATCTTAATTTTACCAAATGGCCCTTTATAACATATATTTCAAATAATATATTAAAATCAGTGTGTTAAACATTTAGAAATAATGTTGTAAATAAAATATTTTTTGAGAACATACTGAGAACACACTTTAAAACAATGATATTCAATAAACCATAAAAATAAAAAGATAAATATCATAATAAAATTATAAAATAACATATAAATCAAGAATAATAATTAATAGTATTCTAATGATTTCCTATCACACATTAAAATCCATTAAATTTTTATTTTCAAAATAAAACCACTCATAATCATTTAATATCCGATATAATGAATTTTTATATTGAAAAAAATTTATATACTAAAAAAATTCAAAAAAATAATTAGTTGATATAATATCATAAGAAAAATAATATAAAAAAATAAATTTTCATAAAACCCATGTATAAAAAACATTATATGAAAAAAGTGAAAGGCATGTAAATTCCTACAAAGGTCAGACAATATTGAAACTAATCCTTATAATTCAATGAGGGAAACATAAAAATAGAATTTAAAAAACATATTAATAAAATAAAAAATAAAATAGAACAAAACCCCACCCTGTGTTCGGGAAACAACTCTCCAAATAAAGAGAAAAGGTAAATAATTAAGCTAGATTGTAAATAAACACTAGAAAGGAAGTTGAACCCCTTTTGAATCACCAACAATATATGAAGGGGGAACCATAAATTCTAGGAATATGTATTTGGTGAAGTGAAACATGTATTATAGAGAATTACCAAATGTATAATAATGTAATGGAGGATATTAGAACATAATATTGACTAGGTAATATTTTTAAATTCTACGTGAATAATATTTTTGGAATGTTACAAAGTTTTGTAGATAAATTTTCCAAAAAATGCACAAAAAAATAAACAACAATATTGAGACACATAACATTGAATTTTAGTTTTTTAAAAATTATTAGAAAACAATATAAACAACCTCTATAACTTGTTATATGTTTTTCATAGGTAGATCATATAGATAGAAATATAAATGATCCAATATTTCTCCTAGATTTAAAAACATAAAAATTTGAAAAATCCTTGTAAACTGACCGAATACTAAAGGTAAATTAAAATGAAATCATTCTATAAATAAAAAAGTTGAAAAATAAATGTAATAGTTTTAGAAATATCCCCATTATGATAATTGCTTCTTCTTATAAGATATAATTGTCATATAAAATAATATAGTTATTAAATAATTCAAATTAAATAATTTCTGGGTGGGAATGAGATAGATTTCTAGAAAAATAAATATGTATACATTTTTATGGACAAAAAAATATTATAAATCGAAATACCCCCACTAGATTTGAATCTATAACATAAATACATAATCCTTAATCATATTCACCACTCAATCATTGAACTAAAGGGAGGAAACCAATAGATATAAATCAAATGAAAACATTAAACTTATATGTCCATTAATAGGTCTTCCATCTATATTAGACATAAAATAATCATGGTGGGTCTTATAATTGTAAAATTATATATAATGAAAAACCATAAACAATATATCCCTAAAATATATAAAATGTAATAAAACCACTAAACCTATTGTTCCATCCAAAATCTCAGAAAAATAATGTCTCTCTAAATCAATGAAAAGATTAAAATTTCCCATATAAAAAAATACAAGATAGAAAATAAGAGTAAATATGGAAAAAGGGAGAAAAAAGGATGTGGTAACTCAGAAAGTATCCATAAATGTATCAATGAGATCCAAGGTATGAAATATATTCGTTCATTCTCTAATATTATAACAAAAAAAATAAATGAGATTACTCAAACACCCATAGTTATGTTATATATGTTAGGATCTTAGAGTGGAGGTCTTTGAGTGACCAAGATGTCTATAAAGATGGAACATCCAGAACGATTTCATCATTGAAATAATGGATTCAAAATAATAATAATTTCACATTTCATTAAAATTTTATACCTCAATTTCATTCCCTTCGGCTACATTGATGATTCCAAATCTTAACTAAGGCCCAATGAAATAGGGTCATAACCCCAATAAGAATATAATGTAAATAAAAAATACACTATCATGGCCATATATAATCTATTCTTAAATAATGAAATATTAAATGAATAAATTCATGAATAAATATATAGAAAAAGGATTCATTTTTTTAAAATGAGTGTCATTTTTCTTTCACCAAATGATCACAATAATTATATATAAATATATCTATATCCCTTACAAAATTAATATTCAATAAAAAATTCAATAAATAAATTTGGACATAGTCAACTCCTAAAACATATTACACTATTTTTGAATTAGAAAAATGATAATTCACAACTCATGACATTGTCTTTAGACCAAGTCATTAATTTATCTTTCTTATTACAATTGTAGATTTTTTTGTCAATTAAGGACTCCATAAAATTTTTATAATCACATAATGGCCACCTAGGGTTTCTTATCATCACGAATGATGTGTTAAAAATGATAAAAGGTTATATATTCAAATTTATCTATAGTTTTGTTTGGTTTATTACATTGAATAATAATATTCTACCCCTAATACGAAATGGATATGGGAAAACATTATGATACCTATATTCTATGATTCACTAGAAAATTTCAAGGAGGAATGATCTTAATAAAAAATGAAATATAAGACTAAATAAATCATTCAAATTATAATTTATCATAAAAAATAAATAACCCTTACAATAAAATTATACACATCGTTTTTCAATATAATTAACCACCCAATATAAAAATTCAAAAGATTACTTTAAATTTTCTTTAAAAAATATACCATTTTACATTAACAATGTAATGTCCAAAACTATTAACAATGAAATTTATCCATTTTTATAATATTGTCATATAATAAAACTATATGAAACCACATTAAGAACATAACAAAATATTTATAAATTATGTATTAGTTAATGAAGAATTATTTCTAGATATTATGTAACCAATATCGATGGTATAATAACTGGCCGTTAGGTATAGTGATATTATCTGTATTAATAGTAAACCTTCAAATTTAATCCTATCATCACAAATAAATGTATAAATATAATTTATTTATCTTATATTTGAAAACATGATTTAATTATATCATTTTATATATTAATAGATATTTCAAAAATTATTAATAATTATTTGTTTTTTAACATATAAATATTAAATTACAATTTTAATATTAATTTACCATTTTAATGAAAAATCGATTTTCATAAAAAATATGCATAATTTAGTTATTAAGATTTTAAGATAATTTAGTGATACCTTATGTAATTTTTCAATGTGTTATAAAATAATTTTATTAAATTAAATATCTATATTTTTCAAGTAATTTATGATGTGAATTAAAAAAATATTATTTTCGTAAAATGCATTTAATATTTATGTCTACAAAAAAAAATTGGATTTTGTAATTTTTTAATATTTCTATGAAATTCATGCATATTATGGTGAATATTAAAATAAAACAATTTATGGTATAAATACACTATAAGTTCAATTCAATATTCATTAGTCCATTACTGGAGGAAGATTCATTAGATTGAATTCAAATGATTTATGTACTGTATCTAGTCTCATGAACCAAAACTATTTCTTCTCTTGATAAAAATAATAATCTAATGAATTAAATAAAGAGAAGAAACTCATCTCCTCTACTATAGATACCACCCCTCACCCCCTCTACTCATCACACATATTAATCTTTTAGCCTTGTCCAAATTCTGCCAAAAACACTATCTTGGACCCTCTCCCATGTACAGGATCAATTGGACTCAGAAAATGACCAAAACAATTTTCCTACATAGATTCTTGATGATTATAAGACCAAAAGATTAAATTCTCTTCCTTTTTATTTTAATTTCATTTCAATTTCATTTCATCTCATTGTTTCTCCTCACATTCTACTACCCAATTTACTTTATAAATCTAGTATATATTATATAATGGTATTAGATCATGAAAATGCTATAACCATAATTAAAATCTAACATCTCCCTCTATTATTCTAAAAAAGAAACTCTTGCCTCCGATGTGCCAATTTACCAACATCATGGGAGATTCACTTTTATTTTCCATTAATTCCATCAATGATGTTAATAAAAATACTATAATGGATGACATAAATTTTGTTACAATACTTTTTTTGTCATGGAACTAAGATATATTAATCATACTACAAAATAAATCAAAATGAGTTTGTTTTGACTGAATAACCACCAAAATTAACCTAAAATGATGATCAGTAACTTTTATCTAATGATTCATCCTCATTCCATAAAAACCAAATTATTTATAATATTATAAGAAAATATAATATATAAACAATAAATTCTAATAACAAATATTTATATTTTTCAACATTTCACATGATCTTTCATTCATACATATAAGAAAACCAATCACGAAAATCATGAAAAAATGTTCTTGAATGATGAAATTTAGCCCTACAAAAAATCAAAAATCACATAATTGATATTAATAAAACATTAAATAATATCATTCATGTATAAAAATTATTTATTTTTAAATAATTAATTTAATGTTTATATTTAAGATAGTAATGTGAAGAATTCATTCAGACCTAAAGTAAGTGGAATTATCAAACCCAACACTCATTCTATTGGTTTTACCTCTTTTTCCTAATTTTAAGAATGTAAATTCATTAAATATAATATTATAATATTTATATTACCTTATCGAGGATATAAAATATTTCTACTTGAGATTATGACAATCCCAAAAAATTTCAAAACAACTCTACTTTAATAAAAAAACACACCATTTTTACTCAAGATTGTTTATTCATCACTTAAGGTTGATTGTTATTATATCAAGTATTTTAATACATATTTTATGTTAAATATAAATGGGATTTTATATATTCATCAGGAAATGAAATTTATTTCATTCCAGGGGATAATTTTTTTAAAATAATGATGTATTTTCTACGAGGCTAGCATGCTAATGTAAATGTTATTATGTGACTAGTGCACCTTGAATTAGGTATCTATATAATGAAGTGATAATTATAATTAATCACATGAAAATTGTTGAAATATGTGTGACAATTATTTAATATTTTTTTGGAAACAATTTTTGGTATTTTACCACTATGACCTAAGGTTTAATTATTATTCATTTCCACATTCTATGCCATAATCTAATGCCCCAACCCATGATTAAGATACTGAGGCTATGATTATAATCAACCTATGTTATATTGATTTATGTTATTATATATACTCATTATAGTATTTTCGCTCAACCAATTTTTTATGTATATATTCATGTGACTTCTTCATCAAAGGGAATTCAATGGCCAATAAGAAGCTAGAGAATAATGAATTAAATAAATGGTTATGTTTTATTTTGTAAATGTTATGTATGGTCCTAGTTTTCCCATGACACTAAACCAGTGGATCCATATCATGTAATGATTTTATTTTTTAATCCTTAAAATTTTGTAATAGTAAAATAAGAAAATTAATGATTACAATAGTTGTTAATAGAGAATGGTTTAGTTAATTTGAGAAATAGGAAAAGAGAACAATAGTGAAAACTATATTTACAAGAATATGTATAAGTAATCACACTAGATGAATTGGATTATAAAATTATTAAAATAATGATCCCATAAAATATGACATTAGTTTGTATCATTGATTTCTTCTTGGATAATGCTTCAGTTTTACATTTTTTTAGAATATTGTGGGAACCAGATGAAATTCGGCAAACCGCCCATACAAGGGACAATGTAGTGATTTTCTAAATGACATCCTAAATTCTTTGGGAGGTGGAGTTCCAAATTTCATGGTAATTCATCCCTAGATAACTCATGTAATGAAATATAACCTAAATAATGTTTAACTTTTTCCATAACCTATCATGTAGAAACATGATATTGATTGGTTTATACAGCTATGACCACCAATGTTTTTCTTATATTCTAATCAACTATTATTGGAATAGATGATCCAATCAATAGATATGATCATTTCAATTCATTACTCTTCTAAAATGGAGATGTTTACTCTGTCTATATATCATTTAGATAGAGTGGTCGATCAATGGTGGTATGTGATTAAAAACACCAATATGAAGGAATAAAGTGAATTGTCAACGTGGTAAGACATTAGGACACTGATTCTAAACAAGTATTTCCCTACAAATATTCATGAAAATATTGAAAGAGAATCAATAATGCTATATCCTATATATATAGAATCTTTAATGGCCTGTGAATTAACATTCACTAGGCTTATAATGTATGGTTATATTTTTTTATGAATAATGATAAAAATTTGATAGATTATTTAATGTTCTAATAAAATGCCATTAAATGGATAAAAAATTTAATTCTTTGGGAGTTATGAAGGAGTTGATCAGAGTGCTCTTAATCTGTTGATGGAGTTTGGAGAATGGTCCCTTGGATTTGGGGATATGAAATTAAAAATGGTTTTTCATGTTGGAGTATCTAATTAGATAAGTAGAAACAAAACACAACCACCCTCACATACAAAATGTGTGAAGAAGCATCATGGTAACTGCCATAATGTTATAGGTAAATGATTTATGTGATATAGAGAGGTTCACCAAGCTCATTAATGTTAATAAGACTTTAAAAAGTACGATAATGTGCTATATTAAAGGATAACACCACATAAGGACTAATTTTATAACTGTAGGTTGATAGAGAAATATTCAATTTAGTGAACTAAACCTCATGTCCTCATGTGTAATTTGTTTCATCATCCACCATTGAAAAAGGAGTAACTCAAGGATTATTCCATCACTAATTTTGAAGTGATGAAATAAAATTATGTTATACAATGAAATCATCATATTCAATAAGAAATGGTTAAATTAATATTTGACTCTAATTCAATGCATTCGATTGTATCATGAAATTTTCTTAGACCTATTGAATCGAATCCTTAAATCCATGATATAGTGATATCTGTAAAAACATCTAATGGTGCAATCATTGAATCACATGTGTCATAATCTTCTATTATTGGAATTTATGGTAATTTTCTTCTCGTGAATCTCATGATACATGCCATGGTGGAATTTTAATCTATAATGGGAATAGATTTACTATTGTTAAATAGATAATATATAAACATGAATAAGAAAAAAATATATTGTCATATTATGAACCATCACATCATTATTAACAAATATAAGGAATATCATGAATCCCCTTTATGAAATCCTCCAATGTTGTGGGTATTGATTCCCAATGAAGAATGGTACCTCACTCAAATATTTGAGTCGATGGATGTTATAAACCTAACTATAATTCCAATCATCAGGGAATACAATGATTTATATCCTAAAAAGTTACATGAAATTACCCTAGAGATTGATGTATTTTTCATAATAGAACCAATACCCGGATCTACTCTAATATCAATGTGTACCCGTAATATAGATCATATCAAACTGGAGGAGTTAATCAAGTTTGATCAATGTAATTTTGGAAAGTGTTTCATATTCCATAGTGCATCACTTTATGGTGCACTAGTGATCTATGTACAAATGTTGGATAAATCTGTGTGGTTATTTATCAATTATATAAAACTCAATAATATCACCATAAATAACCTGTAAAATATTCTAATGATTGATGACATGTTCAATTTGTTTCATAGATCTCAATAGATGTAAAAGGCTGATCTTTATTCTAGATATCATCAGCTAATGGTGAAAAATGAATATATTCATAAGACTACCCTCAGTACAATTAATGGGAACTACGTGTATTTTTTATTCCATTATGACTTATAAATTCCCATGAAATATTCAGAGATTTGATAAATATATTGTATAGAAATTGCCACTAAAATATTTTCTTAGCATCTTTGGATGATAATTTCATCAACTCTAAGAGAAAGGATGAACATGAAAAACATCTATGGGGTGTGTTGGTGATATTAAGGAAGGATATATAGTACACAATATACCTTTTTTTGAATTTTTGATGCATGAAGTCGAATTATTGGGACATTTGATCACAATTGAGGTAATTTCTATGGATACGTAAAAAAATTACTAGCGAAAGGACCAAACCCTTTAATGTCACATAAATTCTCATTTTTCGTGAATTATATGGGTACTAATGTTGTTTGACGATAAATTTCTCACAATTTTCAAGCTGGAATTTTTTTAACAAAAACAGGGTAATGTATGTCTTGATAGATAAATGTGAGGAATGATTTATGTACTGAATGAAAAGTATGATTAATACACATGTACTCACATTATCAAATAGTGTAAAATGTTTTGTTATATTCAGTGATTCCCCAAATTATTTTTTGTGTTCTATAATAATAATAAATTGATAATTTGATAGCCTATACGTCATGAAATTTTTTGATCTATTAGAATAACTAACTGATGCTTGATCAAGAGGATATATCTTTGATTATTTCCTTGAATATCTATTGAAACTACCTCTATGGTTTGAAGCATGAAAAATTAACCAATCAGTAGACCATAAAGTATATTTTCACTCAAATTGATCTGAACATGGGTCAATAGATATAGTAATCATAAATAATGGACTACGAATTCACTATCAAATATTAGCATGTAATGTAAAATAAGGTATATAACAATATTAGTAGAAAATAACATGAAATACTACCCATTTGTTGGATTGAGAAAGGCCATATTGTTATGAAAATAATGGATTTGGAATTCCTAACACAATGGAATACATTATAATGTTCCATGTTGATTTCCCAACCATATATCAAAGAGATGATTATGTAGGCACAAATTGATGATTCAACGTAAAAAATGAATTTTAATGTTTATAAAGGATGGAAAGCTGAAATAGTTATATATTGATGATGATTGTATGATTCTATTTTGATTGAAGCTTTGTGTTCCTTTATCACCTATGATAAAGGAGAAATTGTTAGAAAATTCACGTAGCTCAAAATTATATATCCATCTCCGGGGTACCATGATGTACCAAGATCTCTATGAAATCATCTTGTTAGAAAATATAATGACTGATATTGATAATTATATCTCAATGTTTTTAATATATTAACAAGTAAATATCGAGCGAAATAATTCCAAAGGGATGATGAAACCACTACCTATAGCCATTTTGAAATGGAAGAATTCAACTATGGACATTGTCATGGGTCTCCCAATGATTTCCAAAACAAAAAATGTGATATGGGATATGGTGGTCTAACTCACTAGGACTACCCACATAATTGCATAATTGGGAAGATAACATGTTTGAACTACATGAAATGATATATGTGAAGGATGTGATGAGGCTTAATGGGGTCTCACTATCGATAATCTATCATCACGATCATAGGATCACCTATAAAATATAACAGAATCTTCAACATGGTTTGAGTAATGAATTAAATTTCATCATTGTCTGTCACACCAAAAATGATGATCAATTTTAATGAACAATTTTAATTCTTGATGATATTACAATAGCCAATTTATTAGAATTAAAAGGTATATGGGATCATTATCTCTCATTAGTTGAGTTCTCACACCACAATATCATTCACTGGAGTATTTAGATGGGTCAATTTTAATCTCTATATGGAATGTGATATATAACTACAACATGATGGGATAAGGTTGGAAAAGGAAAGATACATATAATTGATATACTATAAAAGATGACTGAGATGATTCAAGACCTCCAGCAACATAACAAAGCATCCCCATGTCATAAAAATAGATGTGATGAAAACCATCAAAGGGATGTGGAATTTGACATTAGAGGTAATGTATGCCTTCTAATTTCACTATGGAAGAGATTCATGTGGTTTAGAAATAAATGGAAGTTATGCCCACGTTTCATTGGCCCATTTAGGATCCTTCGTCAGATAGGAGCCTTATCCTATCAGCTTGAACATACACCAAATATGGATCAAGTTCAATATATGTTCCACGTATAACTCCTATGGAATTACATCCCATATCCCTCGCAAGTACTAAACTCAATGGTTGTGTAGGTGGAAGATGATCTCCCTTATGAGGGAAAGATAGTAATAATCCTATACTAGAAATATACGGTTCTATGAAATAATTAAACCCTCCTTATAAATGTGTTGTGGGGAATCCACAAGTTTGAATAAGATACATCGAAACTAAATGAGGTGATTAAGGGGAAGTACCCTGACCTCTTTAGGTAAAAATGAAATTTTGAAGGAGAAATTTCAATAGTGGGTAGAATGTAATGACCCAAATTTTTACTAATAGAATTTATCCATTATTATATTGAGGTTATACATTTTAAAAAGATAAAATAACATTAATAACATAATAAAATCTTTATAAATGATGAATTATTGAAATCAGAATCATTTCTATATGTTAATGAAATAATACTTACGAAATAGTAAAATCCTCGTACAAATAGTAATATGACGCTTATGAATAATAAAAATTCCTATTGAATAATAACCTCACAAATTAGTTTATATATAAACATTATTATTTGTAAAAATTAAAATATGATATAAAAAAATTATAGTTTATGTAAATAAATATTTTTCCAAAAGAATTAATTAATTTTTGATATTTTTATATCTTATAAATGATTTATTTAAATTTTTTTGATTAATATAATAATTTAATAGTATATTTTTTTAATTAAATTTATAAATAAATTATTTTTTAATGATTTTAAGATAATTTTATGTGACGTTAATTAATTGGTCAATGTGTTATAAAAACTATTATAAATTAAAATTAGCATTTTTATGTAAATAGTAAATTTTCTTAAATATTTAATTAAAAATATTTAGAAAATTATTTTCATAAAATGGGCTAGGATTTATAATTATATATGTTGTAAAATGAGTTGGGTTAATTTTTTGAATTTTTCTGAAATAAATGAATTTTTACGGAAAAATAAAATATGAAAATTTACAATATAAAAAATTATCATTTAAAGAGACTCTACTAGTATTTATCAATGATGTAAGAATCATTGGTCAGAACTCACATGATTTAATTATTGAATTTTGACTCTATAATCAACACTATTTTTTCTGGTTAAAAATAATAAACTAATTAAATATATAATGAGAAAACACCACTCTAATTCAATATAAATACCACTCCTCAGCCCCACTTCTCCTCACACATATGAATCTTTTATCCGTGTCCAAATTATTCCCAAAAATCATCCCACACCCCTCTCCCCCATCTAATAACTCATGGTATCAACAAAAGACAAAAAAATCCCATAAAGAGGATCTCATGGAGTATAAATCCAAGAGGTAAAATTTTATTCTTTTTTCTTTTAATTTATTTTCAATTTCAATTTCTTTCATCTCATAACCTAACATTCTATAATACAAATCGAAGGAAAAATCTAGTATTTTTTATATTCTGGTATTATGTTTTTTTAATGTAATAACCATCATTTAACTCCCACATATATATCTCTTTTATTTTTAAAATGAAATCATTGCTCGGGATCTATCATTTTTTTCTGACATCATGGGTGATTGACATTCGTTTTATTTTAACAACATCAAATATGTAAATAAATCCATTATAATGGTTGAAAAAGTTTAAATCATTTTTTTAAACCATTTTTACGTTCTTGACCAATCTTATATAAATTATACTAGATAATAAAACAAAACATATTTGTTTTTACAAGAATTCAACAAAAATTAACATAGAACGATCATCATTAACTTTTATCTAGTGAGTCATCCACATTCCATATAAATAATTTATATATTAGATCATTTTAAATTATGGAATATCATTAAAAACATATAATAATGTTTCTGTATGTTTATCTACATTTCACATGAACTTCTCGTAATGTATACAAGCAAACCAATCATGAAAACCATGAAAATTAATCTTTCTAAATGATGAAATTAAATTCTATAACTCAATAAAAAACTAAAAAATGAAATCAATAAAATGATAATGAATTAACTTCATATATTAATTGTTTTTTATTTTTTAACTAAATAATGTAATGTGATTATATAGGATATTAAATTGAAGAATGAATTCTCACATAAGGTAATGGTGTTCTTGAACTCAACTAGTTTATGTCATTTTCAATGTTTTCTGAATGAACTCTACCTAAAAAAGAATAACCTTTTACTTCTTGATATTGTTTCTCTTCACTCAAGGTTGATGATAAATATATAAAGAATTTTATTCGGTCGTTCATTTATAAAATAAATTATTTTGAATATATGATTAATGAAATGAAACCAATTTATTTATATGGGTTATTTTATTTTCAATATTGTTGTATGTTCTGTATGGAATGCTTGATAATGCAAATGCTGTAATGTGACTGGTGCATCTGGATATAAATAGTGCACTTTAAATGTTATGATGTGATGGGTGTAAATAGAATTATATTGGGCTCCAATGAATTTCATAATGTTATATATCTCGTGATAAAAGGTTAAATATTAATGGATATGATACTAGAATATTTTCAAAACAATGTGTGGTAGTTTACCACTAATACCTATTGCTTCATTTTTATGAAAATTTACATTAAATTACTTTATATAATACTCTCACCAATTATTATGATGAAGTTGTTATGATTTTGATCATGCCAATTTATATTGATTCATGTTCAAATATATCCTAGAAGTGATATTTAATCTCAAACCTTTTGTATTTGAATCCTAGCATTAATTCATGTAGTATTGGGAAATAAACGACTAAAAATAAATAGGAGTAGAAGGAATAAATAATTGTTTATGTGTTATTTTTTAAATGTTATGTATGGTCCTTGTTTTTTCAATACACTGATTCTTTTTATCCTAGTCATGTAATTTATTTTTGTTTTTTATCATTAAATTTATGTAATATTAATGTATGAAAAGTAATGGTTTCTATTAGAAATTTATAAATACTAAGTTTATTTGTAAACATACATTACAAATTCAACAAATAAAATATTATTGTCACATTATCTTCGAAAACTTCCTTATATATTTTCCAAACCAAGAGTTTACCATTTAATCTAAATAATTCAACAATATTTTATTTTAAGATATAACACTATGTTATTGTATACTAATAAATATACACATTAAATCATCTAAAACCCCATAATACATGGAAAACTTTTATCTAAAAGAACAACAAACCATAAATAAATTTTTTGATTGGATTTAGTGGTTCAATATGGTTTAACTAATGGTTTTAATAGACCAGGTGTCAACTATGTGACTACCAAAAGAAGAATAAAAAACCATGTGCATGCGTTCCACATGGTTTTCTAGACCATACAAGAAAACACTACACCTCTAGTCTAACTCCCATTTCACCCAAAAAACAATAAAAATCAATAAATTGATAATATATATTTATATAAATAAAAAAACTATCAAATTAGATCAATATGCAACATATTTAAATATTTAAATCTCAAATTCAATTCTTGTAAACTAATATCCCCAAACATCATTTTCCATTATGAACTTTTGTGGCAAGGAACCTATTATGAAAAAAAATTAACTTGATATCCAGTAACTCAACATCCAAACTCCCCAATCAATAATTGGTTATTGATGCCATTTTTTTGAATGGAAAAGTATATCCCTTGATCCAGGAACCCATGAAATCTCATGTAAAGGCTTTACAATGTTCTTGATCCCCATCACTAACAACTAGTTGTACGACATCAATGATATTATATCAGAATTATTTTTCAATTAAATATAACATAAGTCATGAATTATATATATCATCCTTGATATATAAATGATTTTATTTTATAAATGTTTTAAAAAAAATTATAAATTTAATTGTTGAATAATTATATACACATGTTTATCAATATGTTTTTACATTACAAATGTTTTGGTAAAGTATTTATTTAATAAAAATAGAAATTTTAATTAGAAAAATAGATTTTTAAAATAATAATTTATGTTTTCAACCTTATTTTTAAGTAAAATGATTTATAAATACATTAAAT
Organism: Viscum album; assembly: GCA_963277665.1. NCBI lineage: Eukaryota > Viridiplantae > Streptophyta > Magnoliopsida > Santalales > Viscaceae > Viscum > Viscum album. Next base: position 474,962,080 of record OY728132.1, read on the forward strand.
TTTATTTTTATATTCACATTATCGCATTAATTAATTCATTATAATCTAATAGATAATATAGTATGATATATGTTTTCTAATTCATTACATTATTTCATATCATAAGTAATGTCATATTAATTATTCTGGGACATTTATTATGAAATATATAATAACATTTTTTCACTATGACAGTAATTAATTGTTAATTTTAAATTCCATTATTGTTTAGTTGACTCCTAAATTAGTTATGTCACATTATATATATTTTATTTTCCTTCAAATATTTTATATTGATACATAATGTTTCATTTTTTGTAAATAAAAAATGTTTTAAAGTATTTAAAATTATATTTGAATGTGTTTTATAATATATATAGTTTAAAAATGTAAAAAAATGGTTATAATGTTATTATAAAATTGGTTTTAGAAAATAAAAATGGCCACTTTCATATAATTTTTCTCATATTGAATAATTTTTATTAAACAAAAATCGTTTTATCTGTTATTTTTTTAAAAAATAAATTTCACATAATTATAAATTTCACTAAGTAAATGTAAATATTTTAAATTTTAAAAATAAATAATTATTAAGTATATCAAAATGATGATATAATTTTTTAACCTGTCTGGGATTGGAAATAAAGACAATTAAAATCTTGTACACACACATGGATGTTTTAATCGAAGACCACCCCCTGACCATATTGGAAAAAACCTTTAGCTATTCACTATATCTAATTTCATAAGAGTTATGTTTTTTTATTTTCTATAAAATATAATACACTGAGTTGAAATAGTAAAATATTATTACATATCAATATTTTTTATAGAATATATAGAATAAATTATAATTATTTTACATGTCTATTGACTATATTAATTCCTTGATTAATATTAAACCACAATATCTTTATTATGGGTTCAAAACGTTTGTCTCAATATGAAAACATAATATTTTGTCAAGTATATTGTCTAATAAAACCCTCTTTATCCCCCAAAAATACTACCCTTTACCACACAATTTCATCAACTATTCCATGGATTAGTTCATAAAAACTATAACAGTCTGAAATTTTATAAATAAAATTCAACATTTGATTCATATAAATGATTTATTATATAATATGATTATAGAAAAAACATTTATTTTTTTAATATATTCAACTTGATTTTTATGACTATTATGAATCATTATCATTGATAGTATAGTAATTGAACAATGATCACATGATTATTATATATATCAGGTTTTAACTAATCCAATGGCAATAGAAAAAGGATACAATTTCCTTAACGACTATGATCATACAATATGAATTCTATTTATTATTGTTCTCAGAGAGATATAATTTATGGGATTTTCCCAAGACCAAGAACATGTTAAGATCCAACAATATAATAATGTATGAAACCACTAATACATTAAGGTCAAAATTACTAAGATCACATCCCAAAACATATTTCTTAATTTCACTATGAAATCCCCACCTTTACGAACCATAAACTCGTATAATAAACTAGCATATTAATATAATATGTATCAAGAAACTTGGAAAATAAATATGTATATTATTTTGTATAAAATTATTAATATACTTTCATCTAATTATAGATATTTTGTAATTGAATTTTAAATCACAAATTATAATTTTGGATATTATTAAATTACAATAATGAATTTCATAATTAATAGATTATTTCTATAAATAATATTTTAGAATTACAATTGAATAATATTTATTATATATAAATTATCATATATGTTTAATGATTCAAAATATAATTTTTATTTGGGATTTAAAACTGTTATTCTAAAAACTCATAATTTTCAATAAATTATGATTTTTATTAAAGTGTTGATTAATATCTATAAATATTTATTTGGATTATATGTATATTATTTCAGAATTAGAGTTTTAAAATTATCCAACGGTTAAAATGTCAAAAAATTTCGAAGACAATCAATTCTTGTGGTTAAAATTAAGTACTATATAAATATATTTTATATTTGATATAATCATAATGACATAAATGTTGTGTAATAAGTAATATAAACTGGGTCTATGACCAAATATTTTTAATCTCTTTAAAATAATGTTATTTTATGTTTATTTTTATATTTGGTAATTCCCTTGTCAATCCTCCAAGACTTATAATATGTATTTGGATTTTAAAAACATTTCAATAAGAGTGTGACTCACTTGCACATCACCAAGGGTAATATATTAAAAAAAATCCCTTTAGATTATAAAATAATGAAAAAATTTCTCATTTTGTACTAAACATTGGAAAAAACCCATGGTATAGTTTGTGTTTTTGGATATTATATTATTTAGGGTCTAATACCCAAACAATAAAAAATCCCCTCCCTTTTGACCTATAAACCACACCATGATCTCAATTCTCTTCACTAAAACATAATTTTTAATGAAACAAATATTACCTATACCGCATATATTCCACCAATGTCATCCCAAATGTTTATATAATACCCACTCAAGCCTTTGGACTCAGAAGCTCATGTAAGGTAACCTCATATTAGACTCTCCTCTATTATCAAGAAGTCTATTTATATTATGTCATTTAATTTTCATTTCATTGTAATGGAATATCATATATTATATTCCCCATAATATCCATTATATTTTTAAATGATGATAGCTTCCTTTATCTCTCATTGAGCCTCTCATAAACCTTTATGTACACCTATTTCCATGCGGAAATATAATATAGATTGTTTTCTATATTGATATTTAGTCATTATCGTATGAATTATATTTCAAAATTTATAATAGTGGGACATGATTTTCATGGTCCGTATTATAGAATATTTTATTTACAGATAATTATAGAGAACATTCCATTTTAGAAATATTTTTTTTTAATTTTTATTTAACCTCATTATGCAGATGTAATTTCACCGCGAGTTTCCGTGCCAAAATAATTTGGTAGTGATTACTATACCAATTTGTCATTAAAGGGTATTCATTATTGTCTAAATATACCTATTTAGAGGGGAAATAAATATATCTATTCCAAATAAAATGATCATTGAAAATTTTATGATATTGAATGAATCCATGTTGTATGATCTATGTTGCACACATTAGAAATAAAATTAAATGATTATGATATGTGTGACCAGATAACACTCTAATGTGTTGGGTAATGTTTTTTATAATTATATTTCATGTTGGTAATGTTTTTTACTAAATTATTTTATTGTACATTTTCCACAATGATGTCTTTTCATATTTAGCATTGAAATAATATTATGATGTTGTGTTTTATGTTGATTCCACATTTCCCGTCACATTATTATAATGCTATGTCAAGACTTATTAATCATGTTTCTTATAAAATCCATAAATATGCCTATTTTTAAACATATAATTTCCTCTTCATTTTATTAATTTTTTATTCTAATATTGGGATTTTAAATCACCTTATTCTTATGTATGTCCCTAGGTTATCCCATGCTGTTTAATATTCCTTGTAATTTTTCGATCATGGAAACGAATTGCTCGATAATGTTATATATCCCATGTTATATGTTGTTATATAATGTAACTAATTGAAAAATACAATAGTGTTATCTATATGTTAGGTTGTATTATGATAAATTTTATTTAATAAAATATGTATTAATGTGTAACTAATATAAGGTTTTTTATAGTTTGTATCATAGAATGGGTTTGTTATTTTTGGTAAAAGGATTAGAAAACTCTTGAAAAATCATTATGGATAAGAATAATTAAGTAAAAACAACCATAATTTTTTTTATAGAGAATATATTTATCAATAATATACATTCAATTATTAATACTACAATTGGTCACGGTTTGGGAAAAAATTTAACTTTGTGTAACAAAGAAAACAAGTTATTTTGGGCATCACATGCAGTAATATGGTACGTGAAAATGAGCCTTAATGTGCACATGGTTTTTCACTCACATGTGATATTATTTATTAAATTTTTAATTTATATTTAAAATATTATTAAGGGAATAATAAAATTAGGAGATAGATCATGGACGTCATAGATTGAAGCATATATACTCAAAGGCTATTGTGATAAAAAAAATTTACATGTTCTTATTTTAATATAATTGGTTACCCTGTTATGTGTTTTACAATATAAATTTATCATTATTTTTATTCATTTTATTCTAGTAAATGGGAATAAATATGAGGAATCACGTTAAAACACATTGTGATGGGTAGTGAGATGATTTCACCAAAGAAGAGCCCAACCTGATGGGAGTGGAAATCTAAAACTCTATTACATTACTATATCATCTAGCAGATGATAATTATTGATATATGGATCAGGAAGATCTCCCAATCCCCCATAAGATATAACAAAATGCATCAAGAGATTCTTGAAACAAAGGACTCATACATTCTATAGATCAACTGAAACATTAATAATGGAAAATTGGATCAAATCACTTGAGAATTTATTTTTCATCCTTTAATGTTATGAAGTAGATAATGATATTCTATCTTTATTTTTTATTTTGGTATAATCTAATTAGTTATATAAATTTATCAGGAATACAATTCCTCATGATGAGATTGAAGCAATTAATTTAAAGGAATTCTTGAAAAGGGTATTGTGATAAATATTTTCCTTAGTATCATTATCTCAAAATGGAAATGGATTTTATTATACTCAATAAAAAATATGACCATTCTATTGGGGTGTTTGATGAGAAAAATACAATATATTCTGGATATTCTTATGGTTTTGTCATTACCGAAAAATTCGTTGTTGAAAACTTTTTTAGTGGTATAAAACATAATCTATGAAAATACACAGATATCAATGAATTTTATATCTTGACTAATTTATAGGATGTTCACTAAACGATGAAATATATATTTTAAAATATAAAAGGTATCATGTGGATAGTATTAAAAAAGTTGGATTTAATTCTGGAAATGAAATATATATATCTAATGGTGGAAATTAAATTCAACATCCCACTGGTCAAGGGTGAGTGAAAAAATTATAGATATTTATTAAAAGGAATATGGAATTGATTTAGGTATAGTAAGGAAGGAAACCTTGTAAATAATGGCCGGCATATGAATCATTTTAATGAGATAGAGTTATGGATTCTCCAAGTCAACCCTCATCACATTTTCAATTACTCCAATTATATTGAACCATTTAACGTTTTGAATAAATTCCCTATGTAAAAGTATTTTAGAGGCTACCAACAATATATATGGAATAAAGGTAGAGGTTTTACCTTCAATACCGTCGATTTGATTCTGAAAAATGAATTAGTGACATGAACACTAGTTATTCATTCAATAAAATAGAATATTGTTTTTCATTCAGGTTCTAGTCATTCATTTATATCATAAATTTTTAGTATAACTATTCAAACACCACCACAAATCATGGATGTTGAGATGTCTGTGAGAATATAAAATGAGGAAATTATTTTATCCCATGTATATAACTCCAAATATATTACAATCTATTGTATGAACATATTATTGAACCTTGTCATACCCCCTTTTGTGGAATTTGATTCAATTCATGGTATTGATCGTATTTCCCTATATATTTCCAATATAAATTTCAATGAGAAAGAAATAACTCTCTGTATATTGAATCATCCTTCGCTCCATAAAAGTTTAATAGGATGAATTATATTTAGAAACATCATCTCAATCATGGATATTTCTTCCCTATGAGAAATATTATCTTTCTCAAATTATTAAGTCTCAAGAAAGAACCATTCTTTAAGAAATTATTATTATGATAGAATACTCTGATTTTTTTCCTAAGGAACCTCTTTTTCTTCCACCAAGATGAGAGGTAGAGTTTTCAATTTAGATTATACCTGATGTGTTTCCATTACCTACAAATCCCTATATTATGGATGATTTTGGAAAATGAGAGGATTAGTAAACAACTACTAGAATATTTGGATAAATGTTTTATTTGCCCACATGATTTATCATGAGGTATACCAGTCCTATTCATCAGGATGAAGTGTGGGTAAATGTACCTTTTTATTGATTATTCAGATCTCCACCAGATCATGATAAACAACAAGTGTCATATGCCATAGATTTATGACTTGTTTTATTACCTATCTGGATCACAATATTACTCCATGTAGACCTCTATTCAAGAGATTACCATGTTGGGTTTATGAATGAGGATATCCCAAATAATTCTTTTTCATACAAGGTTTGGGCACTTTGTGTTCTTAGAAATGCCACTTCGGCTCACTAATGCTCCACAAAATGTAATAGACTTGATGAATAGAGTCTTCTGAGATTATCTAGGAATTTTTTTGGAATTATTTATAAATGAAGATCTATTATACTCCAAAACCAAAGAGGATCATGAGAAAAAATCTAAGAACTACGAAAAAAACCTTCCAAATGGATAAGGCCTATAAAATGTATAAGAAGTGTGAGTTTTGGTTGAAGGTTCTCTTTTTAATGTGTCATATCATCACAAGAAATGGGATATATATGAATACATCAACCAAAAATCAATTTAAGGATATTCAATGCCAACATTTATGACATATATCTATTTCTTCCAAGAATTTGGTAGAAATTATCTTTTATTTGTGAGAAATTTATAATTGTAATCAAACATTATACAAATATAACTCATAATAGAGTCATGTTATAATTGAATAATGACTGTGATAAATGATTCATGGATTTGGAAAAAATTATTATCATGGTACATATTCTCACACTACAAAAAATTGGTGAACATTTCCTAATTTTCAGAGATTTCTTGAAGAAGGTATATGGTTATGTGATATTTAATAAAGGATAATTCATAACCTATGCTTCATGAAAATATCTAATTCTTGAGAAAATTATCCCACACAATACATGGTGTTGGTGGCTAGGATCATGGAATAAAATTATGGTATAATTATCTATATTAAGAGAAGTGTAAAATATGTACTGATCATAAGACCTTCAAGTATATATTCACAAAGAAAGAGACAATTTTGCACTAGTGAAGATGGTTAGATATAATCACTTATTTTGAATTCACAATCCACTACCATCCTAGTAATGTAAATAGGTATGAAGTTTCTATATGTATAAAAGACACAACAATTATATCATTAATGACAGTTGATATGGATCCAATATTCTTGGATTTGAAGAATATGGACATGGTAATCATTAATATAGATACATCATCAATCCTTTCATAACTTATTACTCAGCCATTTCTTTTGGAACAGATAAAGGATGCTAAAAAATATTATATGGGAATACTGAAGATAATGTTAAATATAAATAAATTGAAATCCTCATGATTCAATGATAATGTATTAAAAATTGTGAGATTTTTTACTAGAAAATTTGTTCAATAATGTATGGAGTTAATAAAATATCTATTATATGGTATAAATAGATAGACTCTCTCTACTAAACCATGATGAAAAAATGACGTATGAATTTCTCTATGAGCACTATTTGTGGTGAAATATGAATAATGATATTACTAAATATACATCAATGTGCCTAGTATGTTAGAAGGTGAAGGCTAAAAGGCCCTAGTCTATGAGGATTATGATACAATTACCCATACCTACATAATAATGGGAAAAATCACCGCAGGAATTGTAAATGGTCTTCCAAATACCTCCAATATAAATAATACTATCTTGGTAGTTGTGGATTTTTTTAAAAATAATTCAAACATTATTGTGATTCAATAGGATTTATCACTAGATCATATGTCACTTTTATACATTAAATAAATTTTTAGGAATCATGTTTAACCGGTATTGATTTTGTCAGATCATGACAAAACAATCACATACATGTTTTGGAAATGTCCCCAACATTTTATTATCACTTAATAAAATTTTAGTACGAACTATCATTATAAAACTAATGTCCAATCCTATATGACTATTCAAAAACTATAATACATGTTTCAATAATTTTATATAGGCTTTAAAGGTGGATAAGACCAATATATTCTTTTGGTTTAGTTATGTTACAATAATATTTTCAACCTAAGCTTCCAAATGGGACCCTATTAATCAATTTATGATAAGAGGTACAAAAATCTTGCATGTTAGAATTTTTTCGGGGACCAAAAATATTCATGGTCTTGAAATGGGCGAGGAAAATAGTGAAGAAGGTTAATACCATTCAACATCACATAAAGGGAACTCATAGTTGACATAAGGGTTATGATGAAAATCCTTGATGAGACATAGACTATGATGTTGGGGACATGGTATTCCTCTTCATATCTCCGTGGAATAATGGGACTAGATTTGGGAACAATAGAAATAATTGTAAGTGGTACATTAGCCCTTTTGAGATCTATGATTACATCAGAGATGTACCATATCGTTTAACACTCCCACTAGTCACATCTTAAATAAATTAGGTTTTCCATATTTCCCTCTTGAGATAGTTACAACCATACCCCACACATGTTCTTAATCTAGTGGTGGTACCATTTAATAATTATATTTTATATTAGAAGTACCTAATGAATATCATATATTGTAGAAAATATGTTTGATGAAACAGAAAATAACCTTAATAAGAGAGTTCTATAATGATCACATTTTTATCTAAGCAACATGTTGACTATAGGACAGAATAAATCAGTGTTACCCTCATCTATTTTAGTATGGGTGAAGAAAATTTAAAGAAATGAAATTTATAATGTGAGGAACATTTTAATGACCATAAGTATTATAAATAAAATTCCACTTTAGAATTAGTTAAATGTCTTAATATATAATTTGGTAATAATAATGACATTAAATTATTCTGTTTTAACATATAATATAGTATTTTAATGACAATTATGTACCATTTTTTCTGATAATATAACTATTGAATAGTGATAGATTTATTAGTAAAAATATTGTGTTTTGAAAAATCCAATTTCAAAAATTTATTACCTCAACCATTAGGATCATTCTCTATGATGGCCATTTATAGGAGAATCTGAGGGAGATATGGTTTATATGATTTTCCTTAGACCATTCCCAAGAAGAGGTACAACAACTTGAGAGTGACTGAAAACATTTTCAATAAAAACATCACGCTCATTGTGATCACATCCCAAACAATAATTGTCGAAACACCCTAATGAATGCCACATGATAACACACCATGGTCCTATGCCGTATGTTGATGTATTAATTTAAAATTATTAAATACCATAATTTTATATATATGTTCATTATTTTGAATAAAATAATTAATATTTTATCATCCAAATATTATTACATTGTAAATGATTATGAATACATAAATTGTATTTTTTGTTAATATTATAATTCAATTAATGATTTATTGAATTAAAATTATTTTGAAAAATAACTATATCCTAATTATATAGTTATATAATACTTATCTAATATATATTATATTAATATTTTTAGGATGTCATGTATAATTTTTATTAGGTTTTAAAAACTATTATTATAAAAACACATAATTTTCAATAAATTTTGATTTTTATTTGTAATGTTAAATTTCTCATATATTAAAAAAAATTGATATAATGAAAACTATTATTGGAATGAATATTTAAAGATTTTCCAATGGTGAATATTTCATTATTTTGTAATACAATAATATATTTAGGTAAAACATAAATAGTGTATAAAAATAATTTCTTTTTATGACATCATAATGAACGAAATGTGATATAATAAGTAATATAAAAGGGTTACATGAACAAATATATATCTTAACATTAAAATAATGTGGTTAAATGTTAATTTTATTTACTTTTTAAATCCATTAAATGTCCTCCAAGACTTATAAAATATTTTAATATTGGAAAATCATTTCCTCAAGTTTATAACTCACCACCACATCACCGAGGGTAATATATTAAAATGTTCGGCCCCTAAAATATGAAATATTTTAAATCAATAAAATATTGAATGAATAATTGGAAAACCCATTTGGTGTTTTGTGGTTTTAGATATTTTATTATGTATATTCCAAAACCAAAATAATGTAGTAATCACAATATTTTCAAATATAAAACCACCAAAGATCAAATTTATATTCTCTCAGACTCTTTATAGATTGACCAAACTCATCCTTAAACCACATAGAGTCGTTCCATAGTTCCCCCATGTTTTCAAAAATCCCCATCTATGTCTTTAGAGTAACATAGAAAAATATGGGAACCTCATATTCTACTCTCATCATTTATCAATATCATCTTTTATATTATGTCTTTTCATTTTTAGTTTTATATAGTGTGAAATGATATGACATATTCCCCTTACTATGTAGTTTATTTTTAATTGTACATATATTTTGTTTACTCTCATTAATCATTCGATGTCCCTTTTTTAAACCTGTTACCATGCCAAAATTTCATAAGAATTCTTTTCACTATTCATGTCTCTTCATTTCCATATTCCCTACATTTCAAAATATATATTGTTGGGATATGATTTTCCAGGTTCCTATTTCTAAACAATTTTTTTCTAATTAATTAGATACACATTAACTCTCATCAACCATTTATATTAATATTTAAATAATCTTGTAATTCTTTCGAAATTTGAGAACATATTTTCATGCCCGAAAAATTAAGTCATAATTACCAAACCAAATTTTCTATAAATGGTATTCTAATTTATGATCATATTCTTATTTACTGGTTATATAAATGAATGTATTTTAAATCCATTATGATGTTATAAATTTTGATGTTTAATGGATCCATAGTGAAGGATCTCGGTTGTACAAATAATCATGAGAATGAAATTACAATGATTGGTGCACCCTCATAGCGCTCAAATACATTTGGTAATGTTTAGTATTACAATAAAAGATGTTGGTACATTAGTTTACCATTTAATTTTTGGAAATTTTCCAACATGAGATATTAATATATTTATCCTTAACATATGTTTATGTTGTAGGGTAATAAGTTGTTCCAACATCTCTCAGTTTCCTATTATCATGTTATAGCATTCATTATTATTCATCTTCCATATATGCTCAATAGATATGCCTATTGTGTAACATACACTATCATAATAATTGTATTCCATATTAATTCCTTTACTTGTCATTGTTGCTCACTCATATCCTATGTATGTCCCCAGATTATCCCATGAAATTTTATGTTTGGTGGAATTTTATAACAATGTCAAATAATTTCACAATAATGTTATGTATCACATGTTAAAATTTGTTATGTAATGAATCTAAATCCCAAAAACACTATAATTATCCGTATTTTGGGTTGTATTAAGTTTACTTTCATTTAATTAAACATGTATTAATTTGTAATAAAGAGTATTATTTTTTAAAAAAACTACTCCCTAAACCTCCATAAACTCTCTACCAATGTCCCTAAGACTATATTCTTAATAATAAAACTCATCCGAAAATGTATTTATGATTAATAAAAAGGAGGATACTACTAATAAAATATTTTGATCCTATAAATATCTAGAATAATATATTATTCAATTTTTGAAAAAAAATCATATTATACTATACTTTTTTATCAATTTAATTATCATATATTTTATTCACATTTTATGAAAAAAAATAATTTCCAATCATTGTACATATTTCAGAACCCATTACTATATCGAAATTATATTGTTATTAGTTGAAATTTTTAAATTAATAAATAATTATTTTTTCTCTTAAGACAGTATCCCTTGGATTTTATATAAATATAAAATTTTCAAATATATTTTGTTATCATTTGATATCCATTATTTATAATATATTACAATTTTACTCTCCATAAACCCATTTTATAATCCATCATTACATCGAAGCACTAGTTTTTCATAAACAGGTTCTTCTTTTAAAATTTTTATATCTGTTTATAAATTAAAAATTCATATTTCTTTATGATATACATAACATGATATTTATTATAACATAATTACTTTTTATAAAAAACAACATTTATTTTGTTTTACATTTTATTAAATTATTTCAAAATCATCACATGTCAAAATGGTTTTATTCCATATAATTGAAATATAATGTCGTAATAATATTATTTACTTCATGAAAAAATTTTAAAATTATTTTCTTAATATAATGTTGAATTATTATTCACATAATTTAATATATATTATTTTAATAATTATAATATCCTTTACAGCACTCAAATTAAATTTAATCAACAAAGTAATTATTAATCATTCAAAGAATGTTAATGGAATAATTCATGAAATTGTAATTATCTAATAATCTATTAATGTCCATATATTATATAATATTATAAATCATGTACATTTATAATTTTATAGATAATTAAACCCTTAATATGTGTCCATTCACTTATAATAATACCCAAAAATAGTTTTCAAGACTATGATGCAATTAACATCAATTGGATTGACACAATTTATATAAATATTATAGATAAATTAAAAATGATATTAGGAGAATATACTGAATATTATTAATCCATTGAATATGAAAAGGATTTGAATTGTTTTAAAAATTATGATAATTTTAATATGTAGAATGTATGTACCATATGTTTTGAGATGATATTGATGTTAAATATTTTTATCTCAACTTCCTTCTCTTTGGTAATATTTTAAATTATGAAAATATTCATCTTCGATATGGTGTAATTAATCACTATTCAATTCTTTTGTGATTCATCAATTTTTTTATACTTTTTTTACAATTACATGTAAAGATATGTTTTTATCTAACACCCAAATATCGTAATATATTAATTCATTTTAAAAAATTTATGTGATCAATATATAGGATGACACACAGCACCAATCATTAAACAATGTGATATTTTATAATAAAATATAAATATTATGTGTGACTGTATAAATTAAGACAAGTAATTAGTTTTAATGATTATGAGTAAGTAATATATAATTTATTCATTGAATTAGAATAATGGAATTATTAGATAGTAATTAAATTCACTATTTATATATAATATAACAAAAAAATAGTTCATGCATAACATATATTTTTTAAATAATATATTATAATACTAATTAATGTGCATAATCATTACATAATAATATCAAAATAAGGATAATATGAATAATATATTACCAATAAACTATTTATTAATTGATAGGGTATAAAATAATTATTATATATAAATCTAAAAATCTTTTTTCTAATATGAACAATTTACAACATAATTTTTAGAGTTTATTGAAATATAGAATTATTAAATTTATTAAATTTAACATAAAAAATTGAAAATATTTTTTTTGAATAATTATAATAATATATCCCTTGTATTATTTTAAAAAAAATTATATATTTTATGTTATTATTGAACTACATTGTTCTTCTAAATTGCATGAATTTTATGAAAATATTAATATATAATTTTTAATTTTCAATTCATGAAAATTTTTAAAATTAAGGAATATAAATTTTATTTGGGAAACTATATATATATTTTTTAAATATGTAAAACCATATTCAATATTTTATAAAATAAATAATAGTTTCTCAAATAAAATAATACAATATACATTTCCTAATAAAAAAATTAAATTTTAATAATTCTATAAAATAAAATGGGTATAAATTTTATAATAAGGGGGAAAAATATAAAAGAAATAAAAGTATTTATATAATTTCATATATTTTTACCACATAATCTCTTATTAAATTGTTTCATTCTTCATATATTATATTTCCAATAATGAATAAAGATAAGTAAATTTTCATTTTCATTGTGTTATAATGTATCATCATTAACATTTATTCTCCCTAATTGGGACCTCCTTCCATAATTTTTTATAAAATAAATTTTATATTACTAATTATAAAAATAATTCATTAAAAAATATAAATTTTTTTACTCTTTATATAGAGTAATATTTAAAAAAAATCAAATTTGAATATAATGAAGAGTGTTTTCCATTTACTTAAATATATATTTTTTTACATCAATCATTTCTAAAAAAATAATATTCTGCCTTTATACATATCAAATATTTTTTAATAATTTGAAATTATTTTTTAATAATAGTACTAAATATATATTTTTTAATGATACCATTAAAATAAACAAGAAATTTTTTATTTTATATAAATGATTAAAATTATCTCTATATAATACTTATATTTAATCATTAATTTCACTTTGATTAATCAAATGTATTTTCCCTAATGGAATGTAAGTTTCCTAAAATATATATGGTATAATTTTGGGGACTAAAATCTTGGTATCAAAAAATTATAATCTTATGATATACGTGGATGCATTCTTTTGTGAAGATTTTTTTCAAATATGTCCACCCTTTCAAACTTTTTTTTGGTATACTGTTTATATGTTTATTTTATTATTATAGATTCCTTTTCTTAATGAAATATGATAATATATATTATATAATTCACCTATCAATTATTTCATTACTATATTTGGTGTTAACATAATATATTATTAAATTTACAGTGGATTTCTTCCACTGACAAATAATGTTATTCAATTGATATTGGGAATATTATTTTTATTTATTATGTTGTAATTTGGATATGGATGTATTTTTAGAATGATGACTATATATTAATTAACAATCCACATTATTCTTCCTAATGAGTTATGTACATGTAATTTTTTTTATTTAAATTGGGATATGTATTGGAATCCCAGATATTATTATTTCGAGAATGAATATTATTTTAATATTTATTATATATTATTTACCCATTAAATTTATTTTTCGATATGGTTTGTTATTATATTAAAAAAATTACAAGGGGAAAATTATTGGAATTATTGATGATTATAGACTACTATCATAGGATGATTAGGTTATTTATTTTCATATTTCTCATTTTATGGTTATTAGCAATTTCATGATTAATTAGAACTACATGGAATTAAATGATAGATTTTGATTGAATTTATGGTGATTACAATAGATATTATCTTGTATTAATTAGGAATTAGAATTATATATCCCTTATAATCATTGACATGTATCATGAGAAAAATTATGGTTGGGTATTTTATGTAAGCATTCCAAATTTAATATGATGTATTGACTAAATTCTTGACGATAATTAATTGTCTAAGAATAAGGCCATAAGAACCTGATTTTTGATGTATTTCATTATTCAATCCATTAATATGAGATAATTACTATTTATATTCATTTCATTAATTTATTTTAATGGATATAACATTACTATATTTTCCACATGATTATAGATTCCTGTTTTTTACATACTCCATGTATAATATCTACTTATTTATAATTCCATGAAATATTAAGTTGTGTGTTATTCTTTTTTTGAGAATTTTATGTCACCCTATATAATATTTCTACTTTACTAGGATATGAAAAATTTATAGTGAATTTAATTGTTTAATGTAAACTTTTGTGGATAAATTAGAGGGAGATATTAATTAATTATAATAGTTTATGTAGATTTATATTAAATGTAAAAATTCCCTCTTGATATATATAACATGATATTTTTACATTTATAAATTATTTAATGTATTTAATTGTATATACTATATAAAATTATAAATATTTATTAGAAAAAATGTAATTATTCATTTTGGATTTGTGGGTTTTTATTTATATTCATCTATAAGTTGTATTGAATAATATTTTTATGTTACGTGTTTATAGAACCAAATTATATAGTACAGCTCTATGGAGTCCACGTTTGTATCAATGTAACTTTTTATAAATCTATAGAGGTTTGTATAATTTTTAGGATAATTTATGTGTGCATAAGTTAATTTTAATCATATGTTCAAATCTAAAAATAATTATTCTTGATATTTAAGTGATTTATTATTTAGGTTACAAATCTATTTAAATTTGATTATTATGATAAGAGAATATAACTGAAAATCATATGAATGAGGATAATATTAGATTTCAATATTTTTGTTTTGCAAATTTCTTTAGAAAGTGGATATAAATAAAATTACATCTCTGTTTAGATAATTTATATTGATTATTGCCCAAGAATCAATATACATATTGGTAATGTCCCCCAAATATCATGTATATAGTATCAACCAAGTCATCACCTAGAGGATGGTAATGATTCGTAACAACAAACCTCATCTGACACTCATTATGTACTTTAATTAGTTATTTTTATTCATTTTAAAAACAATATGAAGATTTATATTTAAATCTTAACGAATTAGGTTTGTGAAAAAATAGAAAAATGAAATTGAATTACCAGTGTCTTTCAAAGGGAGTCATAATTTGATAAAAACATTATTTTGTGAAAAAGGATTAAAGAGTGATGAAATATTAAGATTTTGGTTCACGTTTTCATATTCGTGATTTTATAATAAACTTTTTCATTTAAATATTTTCTTTAGACAATATTTTTGAGATGATGTTTATAATTATATATATATATTTATATATATTCTCCCATGTATTATTACCAAATAAGGGAGAATAATTATATAAATAAGAATTTTAATATATTCAAATAATAATTCAAATGGAGAGTTTCCTAGTGTAACATATTTTAGCTAATTTTTTTCATAATAGAATTTAATTTATTTTTATCTTATATATTTTAATTATTTTTGATGTATTTATCGATGATGTATTCTTATATTCTAAGTTTAATTGAGGATTACATGAATCATCTATGGACTGTTATTCGATAATTTTGTGTTATTGGTTTGAAATAACATATTAAATAGTATCAATAACCATGAGAAATAATTTTATAGAAGGGATATAATTTTGATGATGACTATTGAAAAAACATTTTTGAGCAATGGAAAAGTTTTAACTTCAGATTATGTATGATATACATATAAAAAGGATGGTTTCATTTTGAAATAATAAGTTAGATAGTTTTAGTAAAAATGGAAATGATAATTTATTCAATGTTGTTTTATTGAGTTTGATCAAATTTATTATATCATTTTATAAATAGACTAGTGTGTGACACTATGAATAATTTATTGATAACATTGAAGGGTAAATATAGAGTAAATTTTTTGGAAGAATGTTCAACTAATTTATGGTTTATTAACATTCTCATTTAAATGGTTTTTTAAAATTTATGATATAGTTAAGTGATAATTAATGTGTATAAGTTATCTGGTATGTGAATGAAGGACTGATTAATGTTGTTCGAGGAATGATATATAACATCGTATTACCTATGACAGTATAATAGATGTCATACATGGTGATTCACCCCGATTGATGAATATATTAAGAATAATATAACCTAATTCAATATGTATCAATTAAAAATTGGATTTATTTATTTATTTATTTGTATATAATGTAACATCCAATTATATTAATATTTGATGTGGTTTGAATAATTCAATGTGATTGATAGAATACACCATATGCAACGCAAAACATAAACAAAACACTTATAAGTTTAGAAAAAAAATAATCATTATGTTTTACTATTAATACATAATCATTGAATTTCTAGTAATTAATAGGTTTAACCACATGATGTAATTTTTATAATGGACAACAATAGATACATTTACTCTGAATGAAATTTATTTAGCATAGCTATAATAACTATGATTATTATTTTATGTTATATTTTCTTTATAAAAATAATAGTGCTCTATTTCACGAATCAATTTTCATTATGATTATATAATAATATAATATATTTATAATATGAATAAAATATTATAAGTAAATTTGTAATAAATTTAAAAAATTAATAATAATGAATACCAAACATTTTAAAACTCAATTTCCAAATATTAAAATTTTTAAAATATATTTTTGTTTTTTATTTAAATATATTATTTTAAAATTTATTAAATCAATTTTTTAAAAATAAAACAAAATTTGGGATTAATCCAAATAATATGATATTTATATTAATTTGTGGATGATTTCTTAAAATAAATAGTTTATGTAGATGTGTGAAAATTGGATTTTTTATAAATAACATGTCATTTACAAAATTATTAATATATAAGTACGAATATAAAATTCATTTTTAATTTTATATGACCATATATATAAATAATAATAAAAATTATAAATATAATATTTTCTTAAAAAATTTAATTTCCCATATTTTATATTTTAGAACATAATTAATGTTGGTACTCCAAAATTGTTTTTAATAAATTATATATTTTAATGTTGAAAAAATATTGATTACTTTTATATAAAAAATAAAATAAATTGAAATTAAAATTTACAATTATTGGGGTAAATTAATTGAATAAAGAGAAATTTATTTTTTGTGCATAAAGGGTATGTTATAATAGGTAAAAAATAGTTATTGTGGTAAAAGATAAATAGGTAATCGTAGTAATTTAATAGGTAAATAAATTGAATAATAACTCACAATAGTATTGAAAAAATTGAAATAGGTGTTGATCTACCTTATATCTTCATCTGTTAATTATATATTAATTTTGGACCATATTAACATGTTTTATGTTTTCCCTCATTATATAATGTTTAAAACATTTATATAAATTACACCATCATCACTTAAAATATGGTCCTCTCAACAACAATTAAATAATATACTAAATTATATTTTATCTATGAAAAACCATTACATATTCCATCAACTATAAAAATAATTTAATATTATGATCTTTTGGTCATAGGATAGTAACCAATCGAAACCATTTCTAAATAATCTTCCAAGGGAATCTCAATGTTTAGTACTTCTGTAACCATTTTTTCTTGGATTATTTCTTCTATAATAAACATTTAAAAATATAAATTTAAGACACCTATATGATTACATCATTTTTATTTATATTTTTAAAATTATTTTTCTATTGTAAAATTTACTAATCTTAACATCCCTTATCAATTATGAAAACGTAAACAACAATTCATGGATTGAATGGACTAAATCCTTCGTGATATAACATGTATCAGTTTCCAAAACTACCATACAATAATGGTAAAATTATGGATGTTAATAATTAATTATTATATTTATATCATTTATAGTATTATTAATAAATAAATTGTATTCCATCATTATCATTTCTATATAAAAAATTATTCAAACATGTGCCACGGTGGACTACTGCCTCCATGGAGCGATTGATATTCATGTTTATATTCATCACCACTTTATATAGTAGGTCATGATGATGTGATTAATGGATAATTTTTATTAATATGATATCATTATGAATTGTAAGAAATATTGTGCAATGAATCAATGATAAGATCAATAAAAGTTTTTCATTATTTTTATCATTAAAAATTACTGAACTATGATGTTAATAAACTCTTATTTCTATGAAACAAATTTATATAAATGTTTATATCTCTGAAAATAAATTTAATTTATATATATAACACTATTAATAACCAAATAACATTTTATTTCTTATTTTATATTTATATTACAAATAAACCACATTATAATTGCCCATTTCTCATGGGAGGGTTATGTTTTGGTAAGTTTACCAAACAACTCAATTAATACTACACATTTATATCATTGATTACTATGATAAATTATTTATTTTTATAAAATTATATAAATATGTCAATAATGTTATTTAATATTTTGGATATATAAATATTTTCCAAATTTATTAAAAAATCACCATTCACTCATTAAGAAAAAATAAAACATGTTTTTCAGTAATTTCAGCCTCTATGATATTTACCAAAACTACAATGAAATTAAATGAATATTTTATTAAACATCATGAAAATATTACTATAGTATATTTTTTTATATTTTATAATTGATTTTTTTAACAAGAATTAATAACAAACCCATAAGGTATAAAATATATCAATATGGAAGATATTACACACTCTTGTATGAAAACATGTAACAACAGACTAATATAAATATGTATATGTAAATAATGATTACATATAAGGAGTAAAATTTTTTATATTTATTAATTTCACCAATTATTATGTATTAAAATATGATAATTTAATCATTATATAATATTGTAGAAATTTTAGAATGAATTAGACATGAAATATGGTTATTTTCCAAAAATTTCACTTTGATATTTTCTTTTTATTACGAACCTAATTTAAATATATTTTGTATATATAATGATGTTCTATGATATTATATCATGAATTAAAATGTAATAATTTTTTTTAATAATCAACTAATATTCCTCTAAATCAATGAGTTTTGATTACATTGTTACTCATATCGTAAGGTTTTTATAGTCTTAATTTTTATTCATTGAGATATGATATGGTAATTCAACATATTTAATTTTCATGTGTTTCTAATGTTTTAACGTACCATTAATTTCACAGAAAAAATTTCCAATTAAAATACTTGATAAACAAATCCAAATGAAAATTTTTTTAATCTTTTTTTAATAATGTGTTAACTTAGTCCTAAGATTTATTAGTAATACAATATTCAGTCTTTGAGTTATCAATAACCTCTTTAAATTATTTCATATAAGTCAAGTATATTATTCTCCTTTATTTTAGTATGTTTTATTCTGTCATTATATTAATCATTTCCTCATAAACCCCTTAAAATAAATTTTAAACATTATGGAGTATGTTTCCCATAATAGATATTGATAACTCAAATATCATTTCATTGAATTATAATATATATTTTTGAACATTACTTCTACATACTTGGATCATCTCTCCCAAATAATTTATTATATAATATTAGAAATGAATATTTTGATAAATTATGATTTCATATATATTAATGTTTTTGTAATCATCAAACAATATTTGTTTTAACGAAATGTATTTTCAGAATAATAAAAAAAGGTTTCACTTTTGGTTTAACATGTTTTTTCTTCCTCTTCTCATTTATCTATAAAAATAATTATATGAATACTAAAAATAACATTTAGTTATTATTTTCCAAATTACTTTTCCTAAATTTGTTTTTTCACATTTTAAAAACATATATATGAATGAGATATGAAAATATTTATTTTACATTATTAAAAATAATGATTAATAAAATATTATTCTTTTTCTTCCATTTAATATGTCATTTGAAAATTGATTTTCCCTAATAGTGCATAGGTTTCAAGATATACATATGGTATAATTAGGGTGATTAGTGTCACATTATCGAACTATTTTATTCTTGGTATACCAGTCAAATAATTTTATTATGGGTGTGTTATTCATTTATGACAACACCGTTCTGTGGTTTTCTATTGTAATGGGAAGTGTTCATTTAAAAACATCCAACAACCTTGTTTTTTTGGTTTCTGATCATGGCTATTTTATTAATTACATACATATTTAATAATTTCTATATACAGTTTGAAAATAATTTTTTTATAATTTATATAGGATGATTCTCACATAAAATGATTATTATTTTATTTATATATATAATAGAATATTAATTATGTATTTTTTATTCTATTGAAGGTTATTATTAGAATATTTATTATATATTACTTTACCAGCCAATTTTCTCACCTATATTTATTATGATCATATTATTTCGTAAATTAGCATGATAAATAGTATTGTAATTTGTAATATTTTTAGTCCATTATTGATGATTATTTTAACATTTACTATTTCTAGTTTTACCATCCATATTCTATCTTTATTTGTGTTATTATCATGGTATCAGTTTTATCGACATATATAAATGTATTTAAATTCATGTAGATTATTTATTAATTATTATTATTGATTATAAATTTGATTTACATTTCAAAACTTTTTCTTATATACATGTTTTATTCATTAAAATTATCATTGGGAAATGGTTCAATAGTAATATAAAACTATTATAACGACTAAATTGTACATAATTAATTGATTGATATAAGGTCCTGACCTTAAACATTACATAATCTTGAATTAAATGAATAATTCCAATTGCAGATCTTTTCAGGATTAGTCTTTTAAATAATTACGCCATAACTATTTCATTTAGATATGAATATTACACGTACACACTACTACTCAGTATCCATTTTTTTTAAAAAAATCTTAAAAAGAAACATGTATTGTTACATGTGTTAGATAGTGTGATGTTTCAAGGATCCCATCATTGACCCTTGTTCGTCTCTAAGTACTATGTAAAGAATTTCAAGAACGTGGGATGAGAACAAAAAGCTAAATTTGGGTTATAAAATAAAGAAATAAAAAATTATCCCATTAATAAATACAAATAAATGAAACCATTGATTTCAATCATAACATACCTCATGAAATCATAAGATATATGAATAACACACAAAAGTCATAAATCATAATGGTAACTTGTGGAATCCATAAAATACAAACATTGTTGCTTTCATAGCTACATAGGGAGTTAGATTTGAAATACCTATCACAATATATTCACTAAATCTCTAAGGAGATACATTAACATTTACCTCCCTCATGTTACCCAATGTATTGGAGAGCTATCTCAGGCTCACCCACCGTAGTTTTATCACGAAACCACCCGTATATGTAAACAATGCCCAAAAACCATAAAATAATCATAACACATAACATAAGAATATAGGATAGATACATTTAAACATTAAAATCACAATATATCAAATCATGATATTGAAATAAACAATAATTTATCAAACCATTTTCAAAACAATTTAAAACATTTAATAGAGTGATTTTTGAATCAAAGTGCCACATACCACATTAAAAATTTTAAATAAATTATCATTTGAAAACATTAATTTACATATAAATAAATCATTAAAACCATTTTTAAAATAAGTACATTTATTATTTTTTTAAGAATAATATATCTTTAAAACATTTAAAATTTTATATTACTTAATGAGTTTTTAACAAAATGAATGACTATTGAATACAAATTATTGAAGAATATTATAAAATAAGAATATTATAATATCATGAGGATAAATGGATTAGTGATATAATATTCCAAAATACAGTATATACACCATATAAGAGTGAATAGTCGTATAACAATAATGAAGTCTTGATGTAATGTAAATTTGGATGAAATCCCATATAAAAACTCTCTACTTAGATTAATGAAAAATAAATTACATTATAATGTGTGAAAAATATAAATACACTAAATATTATTGGATATTAATTATAAATAAATCAGTATTCATTCACACATGTTCTTTTTAAGACAAAATCAATGACATGTATGTTTAACTCAATGAATTAAAATTGAGTTAATATTACATTTATGTAGTTCATATTGATGACTTAAGAATTAAAAAATGGAGTTATTATGTGTATAAAATGTTTATCTACACAATGATGAGTGGAAATTACATCATAAATAAATAAATAGTAACTCCACACATAATCATATCATGAAAAATTATGAATTAGAAAATTTATCTATGGAATGGAAATTGGGTTAAAAGGATCCCTTACTGATTTGGTAACTTATGAAACAAGCAACCCATGAAGGAAAAATAATTAAATAAGGATGAAAATACCCATAAATTGAATTATTTACACAATTAATAAAATCTTGGGAGGTAAATATACCACACAAAAGGAAAGAGTGTAAAATATAGCATGAATTTCGCGTGACTAAAAAGTGAGATAAAAATCCTTTAGCACGTTGTAATCAATGGAGTTGTATTAAAAAGTTAATAACAACTAAATGATTCACAGAATTACATTAATACAATGAGAATCATGATAATATATATCAAATGGAAGTATACAATACACCACATTCAACAAATTAGTGGTGAACAATGAAAATCTCATAGTATTAAAAGGGAGAAAAGAAACCCCTTACCTCGTGTCTGACATGAATCATTTATTCCTTATTCATTCTGAATAATAAAATTAGTCAAATTTATAATTTCATAAGATCCTTTTTCATGTTTATTATTCCTTTTATATCCCATATTAAAATGTCAAAAACATTAGGTAATCATTTATGTTAAAAAAGTCATTATGTTGATATTTGGTACATGAGTCGAAAATTAAGATCTTATATTTACAAGTAGTCATGGTGGTAAAAAATAAATTGTATCCATAATAATACTAATTATATAGATATAATATAAATATTTTATATTCAGTATATATATGAATTTATAATAGTACAAAACATTTAGTTGTAAGAAATGAAATGCATTGTTCATGGAGACGGTAATCTCTACGTATGCACGAACTCTACAGGCATTTATAATTTATGTTTAATAGAAATAAAACATAATTATACAGTGGTATATTATAAATCTAGTATCATATCATATATAATATCATTAACTCCATCATTTATACATCCTGCATATGTCATTAAGGAGTCTTATCACTTTGAGGAAGCGGTAGTCCGCACTTCTTAAAATGAAATTATCACATTTACCCCAATGGAAACCATAGAAGTATAATCTAAACGAATAATTCCAAATCATAAAGAAAAAATAAACAAAATATATATCATATATATATATATTTCCATTATTATCGCCACCATTAGAGATGGTAGTATATAATTGAACAACAATTATTTTGTGAGGCGTTAGTTTTACATCCACAGAAACAATATGTTCTTTACCCATTAGATGTCGGTGTGTAAAAATGTAGTTTAAATTATTCTCATAACAATATTCTAGTATATTTAGGATACTGGTGTTTTTATTAATGAATAGTATAAAAATATTTTAGGGGATAGAGAAGTAAAATAAAACAGAATAACATAAGAGAATATGTTACCTTTAAATCGGGTAACTCCTGTTGGATTGAACCAAAAGGGTTGTTTGACGTTCCTTCTACCAGAGTTAAAGCTTATAGGGGGGATATATATATATTTAGAGCTAATTAATTTAGTGTTTGGACCAGCCAAATGGCATGAGAGGTGTGAGTAATGGGATAGAGGTGTGGGATTTTTATAAGGGTGAGGAGGGGCTCTTTAAGAAAGTTTGACACCAATATTTTATAATATATTGATTCTAGGTTTCAAAATATAGAAAACATAATAAAGTATAATATATGATGACTCATAGTCTAAATAAATTCATACAAAATTATTGTGTAGGTTTTGGAAATTATTTTAATCATCAAACTAATATTTATTTAAATCATTAATTATGGAGGTAAACACTACATCATTATTGGGTCATAAATAATTTAATTTATATGATGTATAAAAATTATTGAAAAATTACCATGATGTAAGAAATATTTTGATAATTCCAATTAATATTTATAGATGAAATGATAACTTATATAATTCTATGTAAAAATTAATTTATTAAAAGTTATTGGCTTGTGTCATTTCTATCGTTACTTTATGTTAATTAAAATAAAGTGTCAATACACTCCCAATTGGCTCTATGGGGTCCCTCAATCTACCCCAATATTCCTATGGTCTTATATGTATCAAAATATAGGATTAGGACACATTTTAGGGTAATTTTACATAATTATAATAATATTTTTACCTTTATTTACGAGATTTATCCTTTAACCATGGTAAATAAAATTTTTACTGAAGTAAATATTCATAATTTCTAAAAATAAAAGTTTCCAATTTACAAAATTTTTACATCCTAATTCCAAAAATCAAATCAATTTTTCCAAATTCCTAAAATATACTTGGATGAAATTAATTTAAAATTGTGTTTCCCTGTCATAACAAAAACGTGTTTTTTTGTTGAAATATTACTATCAAAAGACTGATGCATTTCTATGTCCAATTTCAATGTGAAAATACTTACAATGACCAAAATGAGATTAAATGGAAATAATAAAATCTAATTAAACTTTACAACCAATTTAAAATTTAATATAACCATATAAATAAATTATTTTATAAGGATGTTTTGAATTAAAATATTGTATTTTTCACTATTCATCAAAAAAAGAATTTTATCAGAACAATACCAAAAATTTAACCAAAGTGATTTATGATGTCCCATTTCTATAGAATAATATTATATTGTCAAAAATAACATATTAAAGTGAACAAAACTATATTTAATTAGGATTCTCCATTAAAATGCGATAAATCATGCTTTTAATGTAAATTAGATTCATTCACATTTTAAGCCTCAAACTTTTTTAAAAAATGTAAAAATATTTAACAAACATGTATAATCATTTTTTAGTTAGATATATTAATTACCCCCATTACAAAAGATAGGAATTAACAACCATTTAAAATAATAATAATAATATATTCTTTTTTAGTCAACTCAACACTGTGTGCAATGTAACATTTCAAAGAAACACGATGTTGTGTATCGGGTATCCCACAAAACATAGAATCCCATTCAATGTAATATTAAAAATTATATAAAAAATATTAATAAATATGAAAATTTCATATTTTTTACTTACCTTGGATGATATATCATTCCCCCCTTTTTGGAATTGCATCCTCACAATTTTAAAATTTGCCTCAAAAACATCATTGAATGTCCCACATCAAAAAAAAAGAGTCAATAAATCTCTCTCTTTAAAATAAATTAAGACTAGTACAAAGGTCACCCAAGACATAAGATACTAGGATTCCATGAAAACATGGATATAGAGGTGAAACTAATTCATCATATTCTGAGGGAGAGTGATAGAAAATAGGGATAGGATGATGTTAACCACTAGAAAATGAACAAACATGGGATGGGTAAAACATAAATTGATTCCATTGTAGATGAATTTAATAGACAATGTTTTTGTTTTAAGTTAATTTTCATTATTTTGATGATTTTTTAATGAGAACAACAAAAAAAATATAGACATATACAAACTTTTCATGTAATCAATAATCCTTTAATAAATTCCTACCACAAACTCATTTTTTCTTCAAAAGATGAGTATTCAAGTTGAATTGATCACATTGAAAGAGCTATAATAAACTTCTATAGAATCACATTATCCAAAAAATTTGAAGAATATTTTTCCCATGTCTATAGACATTATCCAAAAAGAAAATAGTCTATAAAAGATCATACAATCCCCAAAAAGGATAATCTTTTAAAAATGAAAAACTACACTCAATCTCCAAAAATTTTCAAACATTACCCAAAGTTCAAAAAAGTCCACTCAATAAAAAAATTCCCATATAATTCTTAAAAGTAATAAAAAATATTATTTAATCACAAATATCAGAAGTATTTAATCACATAGTCTTCAAGATAAATCATAACCTCTATCACTAAATAACATCAATTTCTCTTAATGTCTCATGTTCAAATTTAATTATCATATTCACATATTCTCCAAGATAGATTAATAATTTTCATAAATTAACAAAATTAAACTTATTTTGGATACATGAAATCATATAACTAAAAATAATTAGTTATACTATCAATGGGACATCACATATTCTAGTGGTAGCCAATAAATACCAGATTCACATTGGTTGTGGGCTCGATTCCCATATCTTTGTTCGATGTGAAGGGTTTTCACATGTTCTTAATGTTGTCCTATCTAAAAAATTAAATAATTTTATAACATTTAAAAAAATATAGAAAACCATCAAAAATAACCACAACATATTTTAACAACAATGGTAATCTAATAACTTTCATTTTTCATCCCAAAATGTATTATCCTATAATTGTGTCATATTGAAGGATCATATAAATCAAAATGGTTCTTTATAACTACATCCAAAAAAGAAGATATAATTATTCCTTGAATAAAATTGTCATAAATCAAATAGTTGGGTTACACATACTATAAAAAGTATTCTAATACAATCCTATCAACAAATGAACCTCAATACTTTTGAGCATTTCACCATCCTAAAATATTACATATCACTTGAATCCCGTAATTGTTAAATTCTTAAAAATTAAGTGTTATTCAAGATCCATAACAATTCATTTCCAACTTATTCTAAAATACTTCATTCCTATATAATAAAATCATGAATCATATCCTATGTTTAAATAATGTCTGAAAATGAGTTAAGAAATAATCCATAACTTTCATTTTTCATT
Organism: Viscum album; assembly: GCA_963277665.1. NCBI lineage: Eukaryota > Viridiplantae > Streptophyta > Magnoliopsida > Santalales > Viscaceae > Viscum > Viscum album. The sequence goes on from OY728132.1 coordinate 474,989,912, forward strand.
GTTAGTTTCCTCATCCTAAATTGGAATGGAATTGGGTATTGGTAAACACTTATTTATATGATTATATTGATCCTATTCCCAAACCTTCTTCATAAGACATCTTTTTAATAATGAACATGGACACCACATTGGAAGCATTCAATTGATCCATCAAAAAAACATCTTTCCCATTCCTAGAGGAAATTATATTCTATATTTTTTCATGGAATGTTCTTGCATTAGGACCTTCACATTCAAATCTATTTGATATTCCTCTCCCTTTGAAATATTTTCTTATGTGTTCCATTCCACTTCCTAGACAAATAAGTTTTTGAATATACATACCTTTATGATTATTATCTTATCATCTATGGGAATTTGTTTCTCTCATATAGGATGCCTTATAAAAACCACTTTGTTTCATGTGCTGAATCATGTGTCCAAATATTTGGTAGATAACAACCACAAGAGTTCTCATTGCTGCTCCCATTTCATTCAGTTTCTCATTCAGAAAACCATCATGGTTTTCTTCACATCCATTATTACTCTAGTTCCTTCTAGATCCCTCCATTATCTAAAACCCAAAAGGTAAGTGAGATGATATTATTAAAATCAACAAATAATATCTTATGATGTTGGTAAATACTATTATACACTTATTCTTGTTATATTAAACTCAATCATATTATCTAAAATGAGTATGAATCATTCTATCATTCTATCCATTGTGGTAATGTCACTTATGCTTAAAGAACACCCTATCCTTTAAATTTATTTAAATTGAAATCTGATACCAACAATAAGGACTCGACCTTAAACATTACATAATCATGAATTAAATGAATAATTCCTATTGAGGATCTTTTATAGTTTACAATTTTAGATGATTAGGCCATAACTATTTCATATCAATATGAATATTACATGTTGACACTACTACATAGTATACATTATTTAATAAAAAACAACTCTTAAAACGAAAATTTACTAATTCTATTTTTAGATAGCATTACTTTTCCATGATCCCATCCTTGACATTAATTCCTCATTAAATCTGGAAATAAACATTTAAAAAACATGGGATAATCATAAAAATTTGAAGAAGGGTTATCAAATAACAAATGAAAACATTATCCCATAAATAAATACAAATAAAGGGAACTATACTTTTCAATCATAACATACCTCATAAAATCATATAATTTATAAATAACATACAGAAGTAATAAATCATATAGGTAACTTGTGGAATTTATAAAATACATACATTTTACCATTAATAGATTCATAGGGAGTTATGTTTCGAATAATCGTCAGAGATATTCACTAAATATATTAAGATTAAGATTAAAGTTAACCACTGTCACGTTACCCAATGCATTAGAGAGATATCTCAAGCTTACCAGCCCTAGGTTTATCATGGAGCCACCCATATACATACACAATTCCGAATAACCATATTAAATTCCGAACACATTACACAAGAATAAAGGAAAGAAGCACTTGTACATTCTAATCACAATATTTTAAATCAAGATATTGAAATAGACAATACTTTATCAAACCATTTTAAAAACCATTTAAAACATTTGATAAATGGATTTTTGAATCATAGTGTCCCATAACAATTTGAAATATTTAAATAAATTATCATTTGAAAACATTAATTCCCATATAAATAAATCCTTAGAAACATTTTTAAAACATGGACATTAATGATTAAAATTTTGAAGAATAATTCATTAAAAAATTTAAGACGTAATTTTAGTTAAAGAGTTTTTAAAAAAATTAGAGACTCTTGAATACAAATAATGATGAATAACATTAAATAGGAACATTATAATATAATTAGAATAAATGGATTCATGATATAATATTCCAAAGGATAGTATATAAACCATATAATAGAGAATCAGTGCATAACAACCATGCTGTCTCAATAGAATATAAATTGAGACAAAATCACTAATAAAAAAATTATCTTTAGATTAACGATAGATAAATTACATGATAATGTGTTACAAAAATAAATACACTCAGTATGAATTCATATTAATCATAAATCAATAATAGGACATTCGAATGTGTTCTTTTTAAGACAAAACAAATGACTTGGATGTTTAACTCAATGAATGAAAATTGAGTTAAATTACTCTTTTCAAGTTCATAACAATGACTTGAGAATTTATAAGTGGAGTAAATATGTGTATAAAAATTATATCCACACAAATATGAGTGTAAATTAAAATATAAATATATAAATAGAACTTCCACACATAATCATAGCATGACATAGTTAATAATTATAAAAATAACACAATGAATGGAAATTGGGTTAAAAGGTTCCCTTACCGATTTGGTAAGATACGAAACATAGCTCCCATGAAATAATGATCATAAAATTAAGATGTAAATAGCAATAAATTGAATTAAATTACACAATGAATACAATCCTGGGATGTGCATTAACAACACAAAAATAAAAAGCGTAAAATATAGGATGAATCTCATGGGAATGAAAATTGAGTGGAAAATCCCTTACCACGTTATAATCAATAGAGTCGAATGACCAGAAGTTACTAAAAACCCAATTATTCAGATAATAACATTAATATTAAGTGAATCATGAAAATATATAACAAATGGAAGTACAAAATACACCATATTCATTAAATTATTTGCGAATAATGGAAATGTCACGAAATTAAAAGGGAGATAAGAAACCCCTATAGTCGTGTCCGACTTGACTCATTTGATCCTTGTTCATACTGAATAATAAACTTATGTTAATTTATACATGATTAATAACATTTTAATAGTTTATTATTCCTTTAATATCACATATTACCATGTTATAAACATTATGTACTCATTTATGTTAATAACATTTATTTCGTCAATATTTAGTTTTTGAGTCAAAAATGAACTTCTTATTTTTACAAGTTTCCAATGTGGTAAAAAGTATTTGGCCTACAGAAATATTTTATTGATTTAGATAAAATTTATATCGTATATATCCATTATATATTTGTCTTTATAACAGTATATAACATTTGGAGGTAAGAGATGAAATGCACCATTCATGGAGACGGTGAACCGTATGTACGCATGAACACTACATTCATTTCCATTTGGTATTTATGGGAATTAAAACACAATGATACATAGAAATATTATCATTTCATCATAATATCATATATAATATTATTAAATCCATCATTTATACCTCCATTATATCACATTAACGAGTCATATCATATTCTATTGGTGGCAGTCTGCACTTCCAAAAATGAAATTATCGCATTTATGCATAATGTAAACAATAAAGGAATAATATAAAATAAAAATATAGAATAAAAAAGAAATCAAAAAAATAATATATATCATATAGAAATATAGTTCAATCATAATGGCTACCATGAGAGACAGTTGGTGATAATGAAACAATCACAATTTTGTGAGGGATTTGTTTGTCATCTATAGAAATAGTATGTTCCTTACCAATTATATGGAGTTGTGTGATTGTGTATTTTGAATCATTCACATAACAACATCGTAGTATAATGATTATACTAGTGTTTTTATAAAAGGAAAGAATAAAATGAGTTTAGTGGATGGATAAGTAAAATAAAAAAAATAACTTTATAGAAGATGTTACCTTTAAATTAGGTAACTCCATTTGGTTTGATCTAAAAAAGATTCTCGATGTGCTTTCTACCTACATTAAGGATTCTAGGTGGAAGGGAGGGATCATGATAGATTTTTTGTGTAGGGTTTGTATGATACAAGGGTCTTGAGAGGTGTGAGTAATGGGTTAGAGTTGAAAGCATTTTATAAGGGGTAGGAGGGGCTCTTTAGGAATGTGTGAAACTAATATTTTATTATTTAATGTGTTTCAGTTTATAAAGGAACAATACATATTACAATTAATGATAAGATGACTCATGGTTGTAATAAAATCATCCAATATTTTTTTATAGGTTTTGGAAATTATTTTAATCTTTATTATTTAATATATTTAAATTATTTATTAATAAGGTAAACACATCATCATTATTATGTCATGAACAATTTAATTTATATGATGTCTAAGAATTATAAAAAAATTACCATGAAGTAAAAAATCTTTCTATCGTTCTAAATAATATTTATATTCAAAATGAAACATATATACTCCTATGAAAAAATTAATTTATTAAAAGAGATTGGTTTATGTCATTTCTGTCTTTAATTTATGTTAATTAATATAAAATATCATTATCACTCTCATGTGGATCCATGGAGTCCAAAAATCGACCCAAAGATGACCATGGTCAGATATGTATCATAAAATAGGATTAGGACGCATCTTAATATAATTTTATATTATTACAATAATATTTATTTACCCTTATTTACCTGATTTACCTTTTAACCATGGTAAATATAATTTTTACTGAAGTAAATATTCATAATCTCTAAAAATAATAGTTACATATTTAAACAAATTGGACCTACAGATTTAAAATATAAAATCCATTTTTCCAAATTCAAAACAAAGGAGTGGAAAAAATTAATTTAATATTATTTCTCTTTATCAAAATGATAAGCTTGTTTTTTATAAATATTAACTATCAAAAGATTTTCACCGGTTTATGTCCAATTTCAAGGTGAAATTAATTTTAATGACCAAAATTGGATTAAGTTGTAAAAATATAATCTAATTAAACTATGAATCCAAATAAAAATATAATCTACCCATATAAATAAATTATTTTAATAGGAGTTTTTTAACTAAAATACATTATTTTCCCCTATTCATCAAAAATGATTTTTATCACGAAAATATCAAAATTTTACCAAAACTGAATTTTGTTGTCCCGATACCAAGGAAGAAATTTATTTTGTAAAAAATAACATATAAAAGGGACCAAAATTATATTTCATTAGGGATCACCATTAAAAGGTGGTAAATCATCCTTTTAATGTAAATTAGATTCATTCAAAATTTAATCCTCTAACTTTTATTTGATAATTATAGAAATACTTAACAAAATTGTATAATAATTTATTAGTTAGTTATATTTATTAACGCCATTACAACTGTTAGGCGTTAACTACCATTTAAAATAATAATTATTTTATTTTATTTATATGTGCTACTCATCATTGATTACAACGTAAGATTTCAGTGAAACACATTTTTGTGTATCGGGTATGCCATCGAACATACCATCCCATTTATAATAAAATTAATAATTAATTTACCAATATTAATTGATATGAAAATTTCATATTCATTATTTACATGGGATTTTACAATGGATGGGGACTATAATTATATAACCACTCTATGTATGAACTTGTTTACTGATAAAAAATGGGTTTTTATATTTATATTATTTTGAGCCCGTTCTATTAGAATTATTTGTTGTTGTATTACTGAAAATTGAATTTATGTGTATTAGCCCTCGAAAACCATTTAGATTGTAGTCTGGTAAAGTGCATTCCATCAATATTATATTGCTATTATTTATATCCATGTGTTAATTGATATTCATTAATATATAATGATCCATGTTTCATGTTCATTAATATAAAAAAACCAATCTTAATGAAGAATAACATTTTATTCTATAACATAGTTTACATGAAACAACGTGTTTATACATCCCTCAAAATATATTTTGATAAAATTATTCATTTTTTTATATTATGAAACATGAAAAAGAGTCTAAATGTATTTCAATATAGTATATTATTATAAAAAATCCATTATATTGGTGGGAATGACCTGTAATATATGAATTATGTAAATTATGGTTATCTATTTATTGTAAATAACATTATATTAATTTATAAGAAAAAGAAATGTCATCTAAAAAACGTTATATTTTTAAAATAATTTTGAATCAAAATTTTCAATAAAATATAAAAAATAAATTGTTATTGTTATATAGTATTTATTATATAAAATATTCAAATTTTTAATCCTCATATAATAATTTTCTTATTGTTAATTATATGCAATTATCTTAAAAGCTTCATTTTTAGATTAATATTTAATGCACATTATTTTAATTTTTTAATTTAAATTGATATTTTAGATTTTAAATATGTTTTAACTTGAATTTAGATCAATTATATTATATTTTTACTAATTTTGATCAGTTTATCGATTTTCTTATTTAATATTATTATTAAAACCTTAAATATGTTAATTTTCTCTTTCGAAACATGCTCGTCTATCACTTAATCATAAATAATTTTCAAATGGATTCTACCAAATAATTTAATTGTATGTAGAAGATATGGATTCTATATATATAATCCGGAAAATTTATATTATCTAATAAGTAATAATTAAATTTCTACCATAGTGAATAGTCAACATATTAAAAATTAGATACCCTGTTTTAGGTAAAATGGATTTACCAATAGTTAAAAAAATTAAATGATAAAAAAGACCTTAATACATTTCTATAACCTATTAGATAAAACTATTTATATTTCATTATGTCTAATTATCTATAATAATCCATTTTGGACACTTTTATCAAATTAAAATATGTTGTTACACATTTCTTTCAGAAATTACAATTCTTCTACTAAACTCACAGAGAAAAGGTCACCCCATATAAATTCTTATTATCATATTTAAACTATTTTGAAATTAGAATTTACCTACTAATATCTTTTAAAATCATTGATAACATATTCCTAGAATATTTGTTTTGATTATATAGCCTTTATAAAATACTTTTGGCATAATCTAAATGAGGTGGTCTAAGATGAGGAAAAATTCATTGCTATGGGTATTTATTTTATTTTTACTTCCACATTCATAAAATATTAATAATTTATGATTATATAAGAAACAATTATATAAAATATATTTATTTTTTTGTGTTATAAGAATATATTATATTAATATAATCTTCCCTAAAATGGGAAATGATAATGTCACTCAGGTGAATCACAGACTACCTCTTAAAAAACCAAGGTGACACATTTCCATCAACACCTATCTCAATTTGGAATGATGATTGACAAAAATTATATATATTATATATATTATATAATTAATAATATTGAGTCATTATATTGTATATATTTTTTATACCTTCCATTCCGTAAGGGATACCAAAGTGTATCTCATGTGTACAACAGATTATGGACTCATGAAGCGATGTGTTTCATTTTTCAATAACGCATTATATAGAAGTAAATTCGGATAACTTTAATTAATATATATCATATAAATGAAATAATTATGATATTTATGACATATTATTAATTTATAATGATAAAATAATTTTTTTTATTCCCTTTATAGTTACTAAAATATGATAATGTAATATATGTATGTGTGGAGAATTTTCCTCACATAGAAATGTGACTCCATTTTCATAACCTCATATCATTGATGATTTATATGTGAATAATTAAATAAATGATCTGATATTTATTATATTACTATCATTATGTAACGATAATGATTTATGTACCAATTTTAAATAATAATCATTAATAAATATAATTGTTAATCATGTGCACGTATGACCAATTATCTCCATGTTTATAACATAAGTTATTTGTGAAATCAATATTTAATTATTAGTATTAATATATAAATGACATATATATAAATTAACTATGATATTAATTATATATTATATATATTTAAATAATGGCCCCTTATACCAAATATTCATCCTACTAAAAGAATTTTTGACACATACACCATATATCATCGAAATTCTCACCATAAACATAATTATTCAAGTAATTGTGTATTAATAGAAAATAATTGATATAGTAGTAATAGAAACACTAAAAATGTTTTTTAATAGGTTTTTAATTAATATAAGTTTATTAATCATAATGATAATGAACAAGTATGACAAGTAAACCTAATGGAATGCGATAACATCTCTATCTTGCCTCATTGATGCATAAGTTATGTTATAAACATAATTTATTTTACATGGTGTATATAAATCCTACTTTGACATGTAAAATCATGAATCCATAATACATATTATTATTTTAATTTTATCTTTTTAAATTATTTCAATTAAGGGGATACGATTTAATAGTTACCATGTTGTAATGAATTTCATAACTAAATTTACTTATGATGGGTTAAATTAGTCCAAGAAGAATAGCAATTTAAAAAACATATTCAATTTTTTTTTTAAAAAAAAATTAAATATCATCAAAATGTTGATTTACTATGATGATTTTGTTATTTACCATGTATATCAAGCTCCATGAAAATTGAACCAAACTATAAGGTTATAAAGGACTATCTCAAGCTGAACAATGTGATTTATTTATATGAAAGGGTACAAGTATCATAGTTGTATTTTAAAAAATAATTTTTACCCTATAAGATTATATATATTATGAGATTGGGGAATTTGATTCCTAATCGATAAGTTATATTTGCACATTCATGGAATGCTTTTTTATAATTTGAACTGAAACACTTGAGTTATATTCCTTCTGGAGTGACAAAAAAAATTGGTAACATAAAAAATTATCTCTCTGATCACCTCCCACAATTAAATTTAAATGGAAAACATGTACATTATTATTTTATATTATATTTTTTTTACTCTCTGATAATCTAATATTATTTCTGTTTTGAATTGTGGAAATATTTTCCTTTTTATTTAATAATGTATTATGTGGATTTACATTCCATAAACATAATCTAATCATTTTTTTATTCTCTGTCCAATGTTGTGATATTTTTGAGAGTTTACTTCAAAATGTCAATGTAATCAAGATTATTATTCATTAAATTCTATTATTGATAATAATATGGAAATTATCTAACAAACACCATCCATTTTCATTTTATCTAGTTATTCATGATGTTTTGATGAAATAGTACCATTTTTGATGCTCCGGAACATAAATGATTGAGAAAATGATTGTAGTAAATTACAAAATCATTTCTATTAGTATAAATTATTTTTACTTACAATACAATGTTTTCCTAAAAAAATTTTAAAAATGTTTCCACATTTTAAATATATTTTATTATATATATATTTACAAATTTTTGGAATTTGTAAAATTTAATTATAACATCATGTCATTTTCCAAAAAATATACTATTATAATTTTTCTAAAATATTGAAATGACAATTTGTTTCAATTTATAAAACATGAAAATTAATTATACTATAATTTTAAAGAAATTTGTAAATATTCTATCATATCTTTTAATGGTTATATTAAATAAAATTTATTTTCTAATGTTTATTTGAACTTTTTGTTTTAATTTTCTTTTAAAATTGGTATTTTTATTTTCTTCAATAATTTTTTAATGAAATTTTATGATATTCCAATTTGTCGTTGAGAAGAAACCATAATTTTACACATACAAAAATAGTGATATTTTTTATTTATATAATCTTTATTATTTATTTGAATGGTTGATGAAAATTTTTGTACATGAAATTAATTATATATTCATTTTAAAGTCGTTTTTTGTAATTAAAAAAACCATTAAATATTTACCCTCTTATGATAATTAGACATTAAATATAAAACATATCCATATTATTTATCATATATATATTATTTCATAAAATATGCATCATTTCTTCATAAAATGTTAATTTTTTGTATTTTTTTACCTAGGTAAATATTGATAAATCTATATTCTTTTCTCTATACGAATATATGATGATAAGTAACATTATACATGAATTAAATATATTATTAGATATACAAGGAATAATTAAGAAAAAGATTGATGAGTATAGACTAGAATTATATATCCCCTTTACACATCTATAGTATTGTGATGATAATTAGTAAGATATAATTACAAATTATTCAATATATATATTAAATAATTTCTTATGAATGGTCATCAATGTAGATATATCATGTTCTTTAGAACCTATTTTCCAATAATTAATCATTTAATTTATAAATAATTCTGTTATTATTATCGATGGTAGATTAAAAATTGATATTTTCAATTAATAAAATTTATTCATAGTATATTTATAAAATGTAATGGGTTTTTAGTTATTTACCATTCCATATTAATTATGTCGTATCTAGTCAATATAGTCATTTTCTTGTTTAAATAACATGTTTTTTCAGATATTTACCTTTCAATATTGGTTATTTATTATCTTATTATCCATAACATTTTAATAATGATATTATATCTATATTAATTTAATTCTCTTTTAATAGATTAAATGGTATTATTATACAGCTATTTACCTCCCCATGTTTATAATTCTTTATCATATCATGATAATAATGTTTTTTTAATTTCATGTGTGTTCATTAATATACAATTTTTCTTGATGATGATTGGTTCATGATAATTACCTATGTACATATCCTTCCTAAGAATATTATCTCACCCATATTTAGTATACTTTCAAAAGACTCCCTGAAGTGTAATATTATTGACATACATAGAGATGATAAATAAAATAATTTATTTCTTTTAAGAAATTATTTTCCTAATTTTGTGATTCCAACTGTAATTTGTGAATAATATACATTTATTTTACTAAGAATACAGAACTATTAAATCTGTAGGTTTATGATTCCTTGATTCGTATTCTAATGTAATAATGTAAGACATCAACTCCATTTGACTAATTTCTATGTTTTTACAATTGCTATTAGATAAATAATGTTGGAAATCATGGAAGCTAGATTTAGGAAATCCTGTATTAGGGATCATAAATTTTTATAATATAGTGAGGATAATAATTGAGGGAACCCATATTTTTTGTTATAGTGGATATTATTTTTATTCTATAATAAATATTTCTTTTTTGGGATAAACCTAGTTTGTGTGGTTATGGAAAATTTCTTTCTTTTGTTAGTATCCCTAAAAATAGTGAATTTTTCATGAGCCAATTATCACATGGTCTTTGAACATAATTTTACACACTTTTATGATATGCCTATAATAAGTATAACATTTATTATAATTTGTTGTGATTATTTTTAATTGATTATGAATACAAATGAAACAGTATGTGAAAATATATCTTAGATTAAAAAAAGGATTTATTATTTAATCACCATATATATTATTTTTTGTTTTCAAACTATCATTATAGTTATTTGCAATATTATTTTCAATTATATACAATGGATCAAACAGAAAGGAATCATGTCATTTATTATCATGAGTAAAGTATGGGGATACTAAGAATCCAATTGTAATGATTAAATTTGGGAAATATATCATGATTATTCCTAATCACTTATCCAAAAATACTATTAATTACATATACCTTAAGGAACGCTTTCACTCAATAAAGAATAGAATGATTGATTTATCTATCAAATCATCTAACAGACAACATATATAAAATAATTCTTTATTTCCACTATTATATATATGTGGAAAGTGATAGAAAATAATATTTCCTAATGGAATGAAAAAAATAATTTATTTGCTGAAATATAGGGAATAAAAAAATGAATTTCCCTGGGAAAATAAATATTATGATCAAAGGAGAAAAATTTTACCCTAGATATTCATTAATTATTTTCTGTCCTCAATGTAGAGAGAATAGAAATTATCCATGTCAATTCCCCCTTTTAAATGTTAACCCTAATTACATGGAAGAACATATGTTGAAATAAAATTTATGAATTATTTATTTTTTGGAAATCCAAAGTAAAATCATAAAAGTATTTTACAGATAGTATGTTTTATAAGAATAATGAAATTTCAAAGAATAGATGTAAATTTTACAATTAATTATGTATTCATTATCATATGTTTCATAGATACCATAATTATATTTTCAGTTTTTTATCGTGATTTTAAATACACAAACACAACTTTTGATGATTTTTTTTCAAGAAATTTTACATGGAAGATGATATTTTTAAAAAATATTTATGCGAATATATATCATTTTTTTAAAATATATTTTATTGAATATGTTATATAATGAACATCAACATTTATTTTTTTGGAAATAATATTAAAATTATATAAAAATTTTAGGTTCTACATTATCTTTTCGTATGTGGTAATCATGGTTTATTAAAAGTTAGGAATTATAAGAATTATAAAAAAATCATTCAAAAATTTAAAACTCCTAGCATCTACAAAGGACGTGAGGACTGAAACCATAATTGATGGTAATTAATGGTCTTACACATAACAGTATCCAATGTGATATTCTTGTTATTTTTCGATAATCTTAGTTGTAAAATTTTATAATTATATATTAATGATGAAATAGTGGTGTTTATATTGTGGGGTAGAGGTTAATGTATTATATTGAATAACTATGAGTAGGAATATTGTTTCTGAACAATATTTAGATATATATGTAATTTTTCATCACTATTTTTCTTTTGATTAATTTCTATTTCAAGAAAGAAATACAATTTTGGAAGTTAATTTCTTAGAAAAAGTGTTTAATTAGAAATTAATACATGAAACTTTAAATGATTAAATTATGATGATGAAATATCATGTAAGAACATTTACTCATATTGATTTATAGTAAAATATGTAATGAACCATTAGAAAATGATATTGAAATTTTTTTAACACAATTACATTCAGATAATATAATTAAAAAGGACTTTTTAATCATCACATATTTATAGTTATGAGTTTATTAACAGTCCATTGATAATTTATATTCATTTGATCAATGACCTATATCACCCGCTATAGTTGTTAATTCTTTTCATTACATAATATATCTTCACATTTAATCAATTTTTCACTAAATAGAAAGTTTTTTATGTGTAACCCCTAAAAACATTTTACATAATATTCTATCTTATAAAGATGATATTTTATAAACCCTATTTACAATTTTTTTCATAAAACAATTTCATATACTAAATTATATTTTATAAGAATCAGGTTAAATTATGAGTAAATAAATTATTTAAGGTAGGAAAATTGTAACTACCAAGAATTATTATGGAGTAAACATTTTTTATATAGTGTATGTACCACACTATACCAAAAATAAGCACCCGGGGAATAAATTTCAATAAAATAATTCTCTTCACCTGATATTGAACACGAAACCTAGAATCTAAATGAACTATACAATAGTACATTAATATAACTGAGAAATTAAACTGGTTCATAGAAAAGATACTATCTAAATTCTGAAATTTTTGTTTATTAATAGATTTTAAATAAAGTTAGTGTCATTTTAATGAAATATAATATTTTCTATGAAACTAAATTATTTCTACATGACATTTTAGTCACACTATGAAAAAAATAAATTAAAATTAAAATTTTTCTATATTATTTTTTTTTCATAAAAATTAACTACATTTGAAAAATCATTTTATAAATGTTATATTATGTTTGTATATTTTTTTTTCATATAAAATATTCATTTTAAGGATAGTATATATTACTTATTTTATTAAAACATGAATTTTTTTAAATACAAATGTTTTAAAAAAATTATTTTAAATCTAAAATTAGTTACAATATAAAAATACCATGTTATTTAGGTTATTTTGATCAATTTTAAATTGAATTTTTATATTAAACCTTTGATATGTATGATAATTTTTTCTTTGGATGCTCTCTTTTTCATTTCATCTAATGGTATAATGTTTTATTTGATAATGAAAATTCATCTAAATTAATTTGTAGAATTGGTTTCAATACAAAAAATAATAAAAAATTAAATGGTCAAAAATGGTAATAATAGTTTTTAAAAAAATGTATTTTCAAAATATTAAAAATAAATTGTGGTTGTTATGGTTATAATAGGTTTATTAGGTTATTAATCAAAAATAAAAAAGGTTGAAATAACATAATAGAATTTATAAAAATATTATTCTATCATTATTTCCACATTATATATTTTTACTATCAATGAAATCCATTTTTTTCAAATATCAGAATCATAGGTATATCGTTTTCTTTTTAATAGATACAATTGTGTTTCTCACCCCACATATAAAAGGTCACCCCACATCCTCTCTTAATCACTCAGTAAATCAAACATGACTCATCCAATAACTACCCTAATAACATATTAACATAAATCCACTCATTCTTTAAACCATTTTTGTTATAAACCAAAGCTAATCATACTTTCAGAATAATCCTTAAGAGGTGTTTTGAGAAGAGGTAAATTTTATAACAATCCCTATTTTTTTTCTTTCATAGTCCACCTTTTTCAAATAATATTAATTTATGATTATTTAATAAAAAATCTCATATATAAATTTAGTTTGTTATGTTAATGTAATTAGATATCCACCATCTCTTACCTAAAATGTTAAATCATATTGTTGATTATCGGTATGGGAGACTACAACCTTGTGAATTGATGGGACAGATTTTCCATCAACGCATCTCACATTTGGGTATGATGAATGATATAAATCATATATATTATAAGTATAACACAATTATACTTCTGGGGTCATTATATGCTGTATAAATTTTCTACATTACATTCTTTATATAATTATATAATGTCACTTATAACAACAGTGGACTATCTCTTCATGAAGTGATGTCATTCTGCTTCACTAATTCTTTAAATGAAAGGTAATGAGAATTATGACACTTAATATTTGTGATATAAATGAAGTAATTTTGATATTAATGAAATATTTATCATTCTAAATTGATAATATATTTTTTACTTTCTTCCATTTTTACTCATAGAATGATGATAACATCGTTCTTATAAATGCAGACTAAGAGCTACAAAAAACGAAGTGACTCACATTTTCTAAATAACTAAGTTGATGATATATAGATATATTTAATTAAAAATTTAGAATTATATATATTATATTACTTTTATTTTTTAATGATAAAATATTTCTTACCTCATATCGATAATTATCCTTGAAAAATTGAAACATTACTCCGATTTAGGCATAACCTACTACCTCTATGAATTTAACTCACTTCATTTATAAAACTGATTTGCATGATTATTATTATAAGTATAAATTATTTAATAATATTTAAATTAATTTAGGATTATTATTCAACGTATGTTGAAAAAATTACCTCTATGAGCAATGATAATCATACTGATATAATTTTTGAGGTATATGTTAAATTTCATGAAAACACCTAACATTAAATTAATTTACTATATAATTTTATTTAACATTGTAATAAGATAAATAAAATCAATTAAAACATTAAAAAAATTTCTTAAACAAGAAATTATTTATCCTATGTTTATTATTCAAGAAGATAATGAACATATGTGACAACTCAGTCTCAAGCTACAAGACATCCTCTCAATTTATCCTCCTTTATGCATATTGTAATGTTATAAACCAAATATATATTATATTCTTTATACACAACATATTATTATTATAATATAACTCTTCATTAATAATTTCTTGTATTTTATGATTCAATTAATGCTACTTCAACACAAGGGGTTTGACAATAAAGTTTCCAATTGTTAAATAATATCATCATTTAATTTTTTTCACTAGTTTCTATTGGTTATTATAAGTATTTTGTAATATAAGAATATATATGAAAAAAATTATTATAAAATGTTATATATAAAATTTTACATGGAGTATTTATATTATATATACACAATTGATTCGATGATTAATTCCCACATTAATGTTATGACAATTTTAAAGGTACATCTCACAG
This sequence comes from Viscum album, assembly GCA_963277665.1. Lineage (NCBI taxonomy): Eukaryota > Viridiplantae > Streptophyta > Magnoliopsida > Santalales > Viscaceae > Viscum > Viscum album. The sequence goes on from OY728132.1 coordinate 475,005,528, forward strand.
TCTAATTTTATTTTGGATTGTTCATACTGGAATTTCAATTTAATTAAATTATATATATATTTTTACAATAAAAATATTAATTTCTCATATAAATTGGTTACTTTTCATGTTTTCATGTAATAATACCATTTTCAAACCCCATGGTACTTAATCAGATTACAATTTGTTTTTTTAAAATCTGAGTTCATTTCACTATTTGGTAAAATTTAATTTTATCTTCAATAGCCTTGTATTAAAAAAACTGTAATTAAAATTTTCTATATAACAAAAATTAATTAGTAAATATATTTTTTCCTATGTTTTAATTTTAATAAAAAAATTAATTGAATCTTTAAGTCATTTAATAAAATTTTCCCATCTGTTCACAAAAGTTAAAGGAGTAATTTCATAACATGTACAACATGAAAATAATTTCCTTACATAATGAGAAATAATTGGTTTAAAAATAGAAATTATAAGTTTTAAATGACTTTTTCAATGAATGATATGTTCAAAATGTTTTTTTTACCTTTTAGTTTAAAAGTATTTTTTTTTTGAAATAATTTTTTCCCTCAAGTGTGTTTTGAAAGATAATTAATCGTATTTCTATTTTATGATTAAAACAAACCAATATTATATATATAATCTACTAGGAAAATATTTTATTCATATCATAATTATTAATTAATTCATCCTTTTTAGATGACTTTTACCATGTAATGTAATTATATGGACATTCATAATTCATTTTTGAATACAATAACATTGTATTAAAACATTTACTTTCATGTGATCATTATATATTAAATTTCCGTTATATACCCATATTATTTAGAGTTAGTATATTATTTTATTAAAAATATATCATTTATACATACAATTTTATACATTGAAATATATTTATATATGGAAATATCGATAAACCCAAATTCATTAATACATATGTATTTTTTATAATAAACCACCTTGTTCATGTATTAAATAGATAATTTCATATATATATATATATATATAATTATTTGGACACATAGTTATGGGTGGGGATCGGAATTATATATCTTTTATATGCATCAATATTCTCATGATGATAATTAGTATTATATAATTAAATATGTTTCAACATATATACATATATATATTTATAAACAATCTTGTGAGAGGCCATGATAGTAGAGGAATCATGTTCTTGAAAATATAACATCAAATAATTTTGAATTTCCTTCACCATGAATTTAGTTATTATAATCCATTGTATTTTTACAATGATATTATGTATAGATTTATTTCATTCGTAGTTTATTTATCAAATTCAATGTGTTTTTAGTTATTAACCTTCCCATATTTATTATTCATTATCCATTTATGATTGTCATGTTATATATTTAATAGAATGTGTTTTTAATTATATTCTATTCCATGTTGATTAATGATTCATCTTAATATCAATGAAATTTTCCTAATTATATAACCTCTATAATAATTTTATTATAATATTTTCAAATAAATGGGTTTTCTTAGATAATTTCCACCACGTATTTTTTCCCATACTTTATCATGATATTGTGGTTTTTAAAATGAAATGTCTATTCAATTATTTAACATCCTATGTTGATTATGTTTATTGATTCATGATCTCTTCATGTATACACAACCCTTATAGATCATTTATACTAACTCTTATTTGATTCATTTAATATGAATATATGAATCTACTATGATAGATATGTAAGGATATTCTTTATACGAAAATATTATTATTGGAAAAAAATATGGTGTAATTTTTGTTTAAAATTACATATTTGAATCACGTACATATCTAGGATTTCATGAATAATAAACTAATTGATCCTTTTAGATATCTTTTTGTATCTCTTATTCCAATGTAAAAAAATTCCTATACTTCTTGTTATTTGGTCATGGATCAAAAAAATTGGATCCTTATTTTTAACATATTCTTTCCAAAATATAAATTAATTTTTTATTCAATTACATCTTATGTTGTATATTTTCCCATATTAATGGTTTGACCTCACAAATTATAAAGATTATATTTATGGATATTATTAAATAATGTAATAAACATAACATTTATTTAAGGGTAAATGTTATCAAATAATTTTTGGGTGTTTTTGGAAACTTATTATAGATTATATAATTTCTTATAAAGTCAAAAAAATAATCGATTAAAACAAATATCATATTCTTTATTAAATTTTGAAGTATCCTAATTCTATAAATATTTAACTCTAATAATATTGTGGATATTTTATAGATTTAATTATCATTATTTATTCTATAATTATGAATTTTTATATAATATATTTTATATATACTATAAAGTGTATATTGAAATATATGTTCTTATGTTAGTGGATTTGAGAGTCGGAGTTCAGATATTGTTAATTGGTATGAATGGGGAGGATTATACATCCTTATAGACTGGTATGTTTTTAGGATAATTTAATTGTGTATAGGTTATGGTTTAAATTATGTTAAATGATATAGATAAACCTTTTTTATTAGAAATAAATTTATTATTAATGTAATAATGAATATTTTATGTTGGGATTTGAATTAGAGAATATCGGTTAAAATCTATTGAAACAGTATTAGAAAAAGATGACATATTTATGTTTTTTTATTGTATTATTTATGCTTTTTCCATGAAATTACTTCCCTCTCTGGACATTAGATATGAATGTATGCTCTAGCATAGATGTATATAAATGTAATTACCTCAAAAAGGACGATTATGTATTAGCACCATCATATCCTGTTGCATGAAAATGTGCATAACCGACCACCGTGATTGATTCTATCCAATTATATTTTTTGTTTTTTCAAATTCTAATTAAGAATCCTTATAATGAATTTATGTATGATTTTATTTATTTATAATAGTTATCCTAATTGAAAAATTATTGTGTATAACCATAGATTGAGTAAATATAGTCATATGTTGATTTAAAATAATGATATGTTAATACCTATATTTTTTATAAGGGATGGCATAATAAGATTTATCATTTCATAATCATACTATATATATTTTCATTATCAATTTATATTAAATTTGTTAGACATTGTATCATGAAGGTAATTCTATAAAAGGTATATATAAATATATATAAAATTACTGTTTAGTAGAGTAGAATATGGGAGAGTATGAAAATGTTTATGGATTTCATAATAATCTTATTATGTGGGAAGATGATATTTTTAGGTTATACATTTTTTAGGGAGGTTTCTATCATAATAAAAATAAATTCATACCACTCTTAACTATTTTAATAAGGTAATTTATATTTATCGATCAATTTTTTTTATATTCATAATGATATTTAAGATTTCATGAAACATATAATGTTTTTTCTTTCAGTATCTTATCATTAATCATTCGAAATAATATATTAAATTGTAATATTAAACATGATAAATAATTTTATGGAAATATTATATTTCTGTAATAAATAACATAAGAACACATGTTTTGTGAATGGATATCTATCAGGTTCATTATATTAATTATTTCGATATAAAATAGTATCATTCAATTTGGATGATTTAATTTATATAGTACTGGTAACCATCAGTTTGATAATTTATTAATGATAATTTTTGTGATTTTCCTCAGTTTTTTTGATTATCATACAAATTGACAAGTGTTTGATGTTATGATCTAGTGTTTAAAATAATGGAGTTTCAAATAAATAGTTAATTTCTACTAATAATATAAAATATCATCACGGTTTAGTAATTTTCATATTGAAATTCATCTAGGGAAAATATTTTATGTAGAATATATGATTCTGTTGTATACATGACATGGTATATGACTCTAGGAATTATTAATGTTGTTTGAGGTAATATGCATTACATCACATTGCCTCAGAGAGTATAAAACATTCCATTTTAGATTTTATACCTTGAATAATAAATATAATAAAAATAATCTCACTTACATCAATGTTTAATAATTAAAAATTGAAGGAAACAATTTAAAAATTGGGGTGAGAGAATATAGCACCAATATATTTTAATTTATAATGTCCTTAAAATATGTCATCATGTTTGATAGCTTGAAATACAAGAAAAACTTGTCATAGACAACATGATGAAATATTTAGATAATATATAAATATTATATGTCTAACACCCCGACCCGGGTGCCACTCAATATTGCCCCTCGCTGATTATCCACATGACCTCAAGCGCCCCTCCTAATACGCTAGAAGTTACCGACTCGATGCAAGGGTTTGTTAAGTCATTCATGGGGGGACTATATCCTCAATAATCAGTTTAGTGAACAAGTGAAAACAAATTAACAATTACTGAAACATATATAAAAAGTAGAATAATAACATCACATTTAAACCAAACAGAAAATTTATTACTCAACAGAAAGGGAATCATGTTTTGATAATGAAAGTGTCAAGTGGAAATAATCGAAATGAAAATAAATACACTAATACTCTTTAGGATGTTTTTGAACCGTGTTCCCATGTACATTTACCTTATACAGTCCAGAAACAATAAAATCTATTCAGGTATTGATCAGGTAACCGAAATAGGTTGTGAGTACAACTTAGTAGGCCACCACCACTGGTGTATAATACAAGTCCAGTCAAAAGATAGCTCATTAAGTTACACAATAAAAAAATTAAAAAGCATTAATAAATAGTTTATCACATTTTCTTTTATTGTTAGACAATTATAAAAACTACAAGGTTCCCTATGATACCTATACAATAATAATAGCATCTTCTCATATTGGAGCCTATAGTCCCTCTAGTTATTACTATTACATAATACCTTCTTCATGTCGGTGCTCAAATTATTCAAATCATCTATGATATCTCAATACCTGATTCGACTCATACCAGAGTCATATATTCTCATCTGATGGCATAAAACGAGAATCTATTATTTTCATTCATTAATTTAACCTTTAAAATCAACATTTCCAAAGAAAAAAATATAACAAGCATAAGTAATATTACCATGTTACCATTCTTACTCTTCAATTGAATGACCAAGTTCAAAATCACTTACATCATAAATATAATAACCATATTTCCATGTGTGCTTCAGAATATTGAATGATCGTGTCCCCATTCTCTTTACTCATATGTATTATAACCATGTAACAATTTTTACTTATCAATTTAAAAGGACCATGTTCCCATTATTTATTAGATAATTAATTTACCATGTAATTATCCAACCAAATCCCATTACTAATTCAAAAATTAGTTAGAAAAAACCATTACATTAGTTAAATGTATAATTAACTATGCCTTTTACACTATTAAGTATTTCATAAATTAATTAATCAGTATAACAATTATATTTCAATAATTAATTTTATGGAACTAATTAGTATATTTTCATATAAACAATCCATAATTAATCCCACAATTATTTTTCTATATCACATTATAAAATTCACAAAATTGATGCAAAATTATATATCTCAACATAGCCATTTAAAAATATCATAATTATTCCCCAGATTAGCTATCTAGATTACAACCCCAACTTCATATAATCTATTTACCGAAATTAATTATCTAAGATTTCATCCCCTCAGTCTCATGATTAATTCTCCAAATAATCACTAATTTCAACAAGGATATGATAATTGTATTGTTTAATTCAATAAACCCAATTCAATGTAATAAATTTATAAGGGATTATATAAATTATAAAAAATTACATATACTAATCAAATCTATGACTATGTGAATTAGATTTTGAACACCCACCATGATTTTTTGACTGATGTTTTCCCAATGGAAATTCCCATAATCTGAGTTTCACATCAACATTGATAAATGTTTTTTATCTAAATACCTCTACAAAAATCAGGATTAATGACATAAATATCTCATAAATCAATATCTAGATCCATAATACTAGATGTAGATCGTACCAAATAATTTTATAACCATGTAAATAGAGGATATATTTCATTAAATGATAACGGATAAATAGAAGAAAGAAATGTAGAATTAACAAGATTAAATCCACTAATCATACGTAGAGAGGATCTTAAATTGGAGATTGCGATCTCAAGGAGAGATGCTGGTATTCCACTATAATCCCTACATATTGATGAGAGAATATTATTTTAAACATAGGTAAAAACCAAAGTTAGGGCCACTTAGGAGGAGAAACAAGTCATTAAAAGGAGAAAATGTGTGTGATCCACAATTTTAGGATCACACTGTCAGCCCTATCATAGTTTAGTCACACGGTTAGACAAAAAGAAGTTTAACTATGTGTTAGACACTAATTCAAAGGGTCACTTTAAAAACCAAATTTCATGAAATAACAAAAAATTAATTAACCATTTAGAAGCTACTTCTTTAAGGAACACAGATTTAATCGTTTCTCCTAGGGATCTACATGGTTTGTACAAATGGTGAACCAACAGTGCACATCAACTTTTCTCTATGATTTTATATAATTCACCCAAAATCACCTCAATCTATAACTACCTTTAAAGGTAATTATGAAAATATAAAAAGACCCAGAAATAGTGTAGGGAATAACTCCATAAAATGTTGGGATATTACCATCTCTCCACCCTATAACATATCATCCTTGATGTACACTTCCCATAAATTCTCATTTTCCAGGACAAAAAGATCAAACCATTGAGTCCGCATATCCACATCCCTTTCCCATTTTTCCTCTTATACATTTTCATGTTTCAATAACACTCAAAATATAAACATTTTATATTAAAACAACATGTTCTCACCATGATCCAACACACATATTTGATGCTCCTCAATGGACGCATCAATCTCAATGTCAACTTCTTCCACATCGATAACATGACAAATATTGTTGTGATATAGCCAATGTTTTCAAACATGGAAAATTAAATTCATTGATTTTCATATCTATGGAAGAGACTATAAGTTTTCCAGCTTCCTGATTCATTCCAATCACTCATGGGGTCCAACAATCCAGGGTTCCAACATACCCTTCATTCATATCCTAAGGTGATCCAACCTAGGAAACACCTTAAAGAACACATGATCATACATTATAAACTCTAGGGGATGTCTCTCTATATAAACATATGACTTTGGTCTACTATGAGCTGTATTCATAAGTTTCAGATTCAACTGTAGCTACTCTGATGTATCATGCATGAGACTTGGTCCTTACAACTCTGAATCCCTTACCTCCATCCATCATAGTGGTGATCTATATCGACTATAATAAATATCCTCATATGGTTACATCTATGTAGTTTCATGATAATTGTTTAAATGATAATTCCACTAAATCTACGTTATTTTTATAGTATCCTATAATTTCATGCACTAAACCCAATAACATATCCTCATGAATCTGTATAGTATGCTCTGATAGCACATCTGTCTACTTGTCATAATCCGTACACAATATTACATGTATTCTGAACAAAAAATTCAATCCCTATCAAAAGCATGAATAAATTCATGAATCATGAAATTAATCTATAATCTGAGACACTCCATGCAGATCTAAAATATCCCAAACATACAGTTAGCTAAACTTTTACACTATAACGGTTTTCCATATAGGAGTGAAATGTGATACCTTTGTCAGTTGATACATAATGACCCAGATAGTGTCATTATTCTTAAGTGTCATTGGAATACCCACCACAAATTCCATGGAAATGTTTTCTCATTTATATAAAATAATAAGAACCATATTTATTAAACCTAAAGGTTATTCAGGATCTCCCTTTACCGAATGATAGATGAATCATCTTGTCCAAAACCATACTATTTTATTTTTCATTCCTAGCCCCAAAAATGTCATCCTAGGTCATGGGAAATTTTATTCTCACTTGGATGTACTTCCCATTTTGAGGCCTGAAAATTCCCTCATGATCTCATTTTGCATGCTCATGGGTACCAAAACTTGATTCCTCAGACACATGATATCCTATTCTACTATCAACACATATAAAGATGTCTCCCTACATTCAAAGCATTCCCTCAAGGATTTTCACTATAGATCCTTATACTATATATCCATAATTCATCAAAAATATGTTGAATCCACATAAAATGAAACAATAATCATATTCTACTAATTCTTGGGATCCAACACATGAATATCATCCATCATGGTCATTATATACCACCCTCTACATGTCTATAGTACCATCATAGTTTGAGTTTTCCTACCCAATGTATTTGTTAAACTATTTCCCTTCCCAAGACTATATTCCAGTTGAATATCAATAGATTGAATATTTTATACCCATCATCACTATAGAAGAATCAAATCACACTATGAAAATATATACATCAGGCTCTTATGATCTATATAAATTGTAAACATTTCTTCCAAAAGATAGATCAACACATACAGAAGATTATATCCTACTTATTCCAAATCGAGGTTATGTGAGCGTAAATTCTTTTCTTGAAGCCACGATTAGAGACACCCATATTCCATATGGTGATACCCCTTTATCACTATAAATCCATATTTTTTCTGAAATGTTTCTTAATAAACCAAATACTCATCCCTTGGATCATGTAGTATCGATATTGGTGTTGATGTAAAGAGCCACGTCAACTCTTTAAGTGATCTCTCTGAAGACGGTGACAATTTAATCATTATATCCTTTATGTCAAGACTAAAATTAGCAATTACATATGGGGAAAGTCTTGAGTGAATCTCTCATAATATCCATATAATCCAACAAATAATTGGTTATCAAAAACATTATTGGGATGCTGCAATGAAACCAATCCCTAAACCATTTCTCGGTCCACTGACACACCTTTCTCTGAGATGATGTGTCATAAAAAGTGTGCCTAACCAAGAAAAAACTGAAAATTAGATAGTTCTGCGTATTTACAATAGTCTATTAGTGTACCCAAGTCGATGTCAGGCTTTTGAGAATGATCATCATCAGTCTTTGAGCACAGCAAGATGTAATCCAAATACATCACAACAAACTGATCAAGATATGGATGAAAGATCATTTTCATCAAAGACATATACAATTATTGTGCATATTCCCACCCAAAAAGAATTATGAAAAACTCATAAAGACCATAAATTCTTCTAAATGTATTCTATTCTATATCGTAATTCTATACTCTCAATACACGGTCATAAAATCAATAATTGAGAATTTTCATGCTCCCTTAAATATTTCAAATAAATTATTCATGCATGGAATAAAATATAAACCCTTCAAATTAATTTTGTTCAACTTTAGTTAATTGAAACACAAATATAAACCCTGATCATTACATTTGCAAGGAAAACTAGTGATCCCCTAGGCAGTGTAAATGGACGGATAAATCCATTATCATCTAATTGCTTCAACTAATTCTTATGCTAAATATTCTCAGTCGGTGCCACTTTGTATGGTGGAATAGATACTGGATCCGCCCCCATCATGTGATCAATAGTGATTTCCACATCTCTCTCAGGAGGAATCCCTGATAACTATTTAAAAAATGCATCCTAAAACAGTGACACTTTTAGTGGAATGAAATCACGCCTAGAACCCCCATCATCGATCATAAGGCTTGAAACATAGTCTATGTGCTCTCAATGTTGCAAATTAGTTGGCCCTAATTGAATATTCTCGATATCCCACAATCCACAATTAATATATTGGTCACCCTTATGAGATGTAAATGTTACCCTCTTATAGTAACATTCATTTTTGGATCATTATGTTACTAGGTAGTATGTACCAATAATTTTTCCAATGACCATCATATAAATAAAATAGATATTCCATATGAAATCGTATAAACTAATATCAGATGATAATCTCTTGCATATATAGATGTTTATAGACCGTACTCCCAGCGGTGTATCTATAGTCATAACCCCACTCAAAAACTCCACCGCCAAGATCAAACCAATAACATGTCTTAAAGATATATTGTAATTATAGGTGAAAGAATCAAACCCAGAACCAATTAATGTAGAAGCTAATAGAATAGTACTTTCATTGTAAATAGTCCTTCCTCTCTATACACATGTGTAGTTTGTACAACATGTAAATGTACTACCCATATTTCCAAAGACGCTGTCTGACTCCCCTATGTACCACCATTATTGTGATGTGGGAACTCCTACCTAGAAGCACCACGTCAACAACCTATACCACATAGGCTATTATAACTTCAAATACCATCCCAATTTGGTGTAGTAGATCCTATTCAAATAGTATAACTCTACCTAGTTGTTACAAGATTACTTGAATATATCAATGCCCTGTATAACATCAGTAGATGTTCCAACATTCAACATGGTTGACAATCTACTGGTTGTCATGAATAGTGTCTTTGATAGTGTCCCATCCTAACACACTAATGACAAATCACCCTAGTAAGTTACTATCCAACATAAAATATTTATTAAGTACCCTTATTCCCACTACCATAGATAAATATTTTATAATGATTCATCCTACTATTAAATGGTTCACCTCCTGATTGTCCAGTACTAAAGACCTATCAAGTATTGGAATCCTTTTTTAGGTTTCCTTGAACTACAAGAGCATGATCGACCAAATCTGTACACTTCTTGAGCCTGAAGATATTCTCCTATGACATAATATCAATCATAATCCCATCCTGAAATCTTTTCACCTTAGCTCCCTCGACTTCATGTAATGATATAGTAAAGAAATAAATATCTATGTATCATCCACCATAATAAAACACTAAAATGCTCCCCTAAGTCAGATGCATGAACTCAGTATCTTTGTCTTATTTCAACCACACTAGATAAAGAAGTTCCTATAATCTCTCCATGAATTCCATCCATAACATATCATATGTTTGTTTAATTCATTCTTGAATTTCCCACTAGTTCATAGCTGATACACATAGCATATAAGTGGTCCACATAAAACTCATCTAACCCCAAGTCTCTAAATTGAAATGTACTATTTCTATGGAAACAAAACATAATTTATCTACATAATTTCCTCCCACAATAGTAAAATTCATATGGTGTTGCACATGATTCATCCTTTTTATTTTATACATACTTTTTCAAACCCACCCTGGGACTCCTTCCATGACGTTAATATTGCAAGAATAGTTCTCCTGAAATTTATCCCTATTAACATTAGCTGCAAGATCAGTGCCTCATTATCCCTAAAAAGTCATGCATTCCTATAATTGTACCTCAGAAATACCCTCAACAATCATCATGGTGTAATACTCTCTACAATTCCAAATGCATGCCTCTAGTCTCATTACACACCCATATAACCATTACAAAAGGTGAAATTATCAAAAAAATCACAATACAACTTTTCCCCTAAATTTCCTCACACAGTCAAATGGATGCTCTATCACTACCATTAATCATAAAACTCCTTGGTTTTGGTAAACAAGGTGAAAACAATATCATAGTCATGTTTCTTATATGGACACAAAATTATTCTCATTTTTTTATCCTTTTATAATCTTTCTCAATTAATGATAGGAATGGGTTTTCATTATAATACCACAATAAGAATAATCGTTTATGTTCAATAACATACCCATAACTTATATCCACATGCCTTAAAATTTTTTAGAATGTTATAATAACCCTATGTTCCTAGAATGATTCTAGAATAATCAAATATTGTCCCATTTGGGAACATGGATCAATTCTCAAAATTAACTAAAAACTATAATCACATTACACCATACATGAGTAACCAAAGGGGAAATAATATTCAAATTTAATAGAAAAAATAATAACAACAATCTCACCATGAGATCTCATGTTTCTTACCCTATTCATGGGATTGAATCTCAGATGTGTGAGCTCATTTACAATCCCCAAGTCATCCTAGTCTCATGTATTCCTTTCCAAAACAAGTAAGTCAAATGAAGAAGAAAGAATACCAGTGCTCTGATACTACTATGTAATGCCCCCACCTAGGTTCTAATCAACGGTTCCATAAGACAGTTCACCACAAGACCTCAATAGAACCTCCTCATAGTATATTGGATATCTACTAGTAGTGAAGGTTTAGTATGTCATTAATGGGGGATATTATACCCTCATTTATCTAAGAATATTGCCAATTGGAAAAAGAAACAATAGAGGAATAATATATAAAGAAAAACATACTATTTCAATCATTCTACAAAATAGGAAATGAATTAATCAACAAAAATGTAAAACATTACATGACAAAATATTTGTCATATTTCTACAATGAAACTAATAATTAAGACACTAAAACTCTCCCAGGTGGGTTTTGAACCTTGACTAGTTCCCTCCTCTATGCTCCATACCAGATCATCCAACAATCCTAGGGCCATTTCTATTATCCAAAACATTAACAATATAATATATTCGGGTACCAATAAAGAATATAGAATAGGGTGTGAGTATAACATAGTTGGCCACCACCAAAGATGTCTAAAAAATACAATTCAAACGATAGTGCTTGCAGTTCTATAAAAAAATTTCTATAATGATATAACGAATAGTTAAACACATTTTATTATATTCGAAGTAATTAACAGAAACTATAGTGTTTTTATGCATACTCATACCTCAATAATAACATAATCATGTACCAGAGCACGAAGTGTTCCCTAAAAAATACCATATCTAAATACCTTATTCTTTCTGAAGGACAATGTATTAAAAGGCACAATGATATCTCAGTACCGGACTGGACTCATACTTGAGTATAATATTCTTGTGGGTGGCCATAACCCAGAGTTCCATTTGTTACATTTGTTAATTTCACATTTAAAAGCCACATTTCTAGTGATACCTAAATATTAGACATATTTACAATGACCATGTTACCATACCTAGTCCTCAGTTGAATAACCATGTTCTCATCCTCTTTAATCATTTTATAATGAAATTTATCATATATAACTTTAAATTTAGAATGACTATGTTACCATACTACTAAGTAATAAGTATGATGACTATATTACCATTTGCACTTATCAATTTAGAATGATCATGTACCCATTATTGATCACAAAAATTAATTTAAAAAATAATTTTTCCACCCAATATCGTCACTAAAATTACATTTAGTTAAAAATCATCTATTCTATTAGATAAATAATCAATTAACAATGATCTTTAAACCATTAATTAATATATCAATTATTTAATCAATATCACAATTCACATTCTATTATTAGATTCCAAAAATTAAAAATGTCATTATAATATAAAATTTAAATAATTAATTCAATAATTAATTATCAATATTATATTATCAAAGGTACATATTTAATCCACAAGTAATTATCTCAACATAGACATTTAAAAATAACATAATTAACATTTTTTTGTAATTATATAGAAAACCATTCCAACATTTTATAATCAATTTCCTCAAATTAATTATGTAATAGGGAATCCCATGTGTATCGTGATTAATTAACCAAATAATAACCAATTTAAACAAGGCCTTGTTAACTAAATAAGTCATTATAAAAAACCCAATTCAAAGAAATCCATTGCTAATGAAATTTTGAAATTATATAATCTTGAATATACATATCCAATCAATGTCCATGTTAATAATATTTATACCATCCACCTTATTCATTGATGGTTTTTTTCTCAATGGATATTTCCAACATATGAGCAGCCCAATGACGTAGATAAAAATTTTGGATCTGAATCCCTAAACCAAAATCATGATTATAGACATCATGATCTGTTAACTCTATGTCTAGATCCACAATCCTTGATACAGATCTTATCAAATAGATTTATATACAAGGAAAAATATGTTATATTTCATGAAAATATCAAGGAATGATGTCGGAAATAACAGTAGAAGTATCTAAATGAAATCCAATTCTCATTAGAAGAAAATCTCGTCAATTTAGGATTTCAATTTCAATGAGTGGTTTTTGCATGGATATATAATCCCTCTGAGATAAAGGTAGAACCTTATTTTATCCTTATAAAAGTAAAATCCCATGTTAGGCCCATATAAAAGGTGAAATAAGTAATTAAAAGTTGAAAAAATTGAGATCCACAATTTTAGGATCTCATTATTGGGACTCGGATGAGAATGTCATGCACTTAGACAAATCATGCACTAACCATGCATTAGCCACTACATCATAAGTGCACTTCAAAAAACAACCTATCATGGAGTAATAAATTTTTATTTAACCATGTTGAACATACTACCTTATGTAACATAGATCACATAGTTTCTCTTAGGCATCCAGATGTTTAGTAAAAACTTTTCACCAATAATTCACAACCTCTTTTATTTGTGAATATTATATAATTCACCCAAACACACCTAAATCCATATTTCCAATCAAAGGAACTTATTAAAAAAATTTCTATAATAGTGCCTTAGATAAATTCAAAAAATCATAGAACCATAAAATAAGATACTGTTAAAACGTAGGCATTGAATTTTCTTGAATTAATAGGAGAAAAAATATTTTTAGAATTATAATATAAATATGTTATTATATTCCATTAGTATTAATTTAATTCATTTAGTCTAGAAAATATAACTTTGGAAATCATTTTACACATATTATTTATAAGTAGTATTTTTTTTGAGTAAAATAAATATTTCTTGTTTATATAATAATAAAATATAATTATAATTTATATAACGTAATACCATTTATGTATTTACCAAAATAGATAAGAAATATGAATAATGAGACGAAAATATTTTAAAAACTATTATCCAATATGATCATTTTTCTACTGTAACATTTGGTTTAATGTTTGTATAAAATCAAAAAAAATTATACATTAAGTTAAAAAAATGAACACAATTTTAATATTAATCAATATAATATAAATTTAGGATGATATTTTTTTTTCTAAAATGAAATATTTTTAATGAGTTGTTAAAAATAAATTTTTATAATAAACCTGATTTTTATGATATTATTGATATATAAGGATAAATATTAATTTCATAATTCATTATTATGTGAAAAATATAAAATATAATATTCAATCAAAAATTTTAAAATATTGGTTTAGTTTACAGACCCATATTTGATATTTTATATCATTAGTAATATTTGCAGCAAATAATTTATAATGCACTATACAATGTTATTTTAGAATTATTTTCGATAAATTTTTAAATTGAATAAAATATAATAGATTTAAAATTTTTTATCTATGTTTTGAAATTATCTATTAAGAACAAAAATATATTTTTTTGGAAACAATTATATGTTATTATATTTCATAAATAAGAACTATTTTAAAACAAATGTTATAGGTAATAAATCATGTTGAAAATTGGTAGAATGATGATAAAACATGTCCTAAATGAGTGTGTGATGTATAAATAAACAATAAAATTTCTCCAACTAAATTATTTTTATTTTTAAGAACCACACGACATGTTTAATATGTGTCCCCTTTTCATAATGATTAAATATTTAAAAAAATTACATTCTGAACCCATAGAAAAAATGCATTAGAACCCAGATTTTGGGAAAATCTAATATTTCTATTTTCTCAAAAAAATACCAATTATTAAATCCCTTGAACAATATTTCAGTATTATAAGTTTATGGTGACATGAAATTATCATATTCCATCAATTTTAGGCGGTGCATCCAAGGAACACACAAAGTGCTCAATTTTTTTAATCAGTTTTGCATAATTTATTTATTTTTAATTTTTCCCAATACTCTTTTTAAAATATATATAAAATGAAATTATTTGTTTTATAAATTAAATTTAATTATTTTTTAGGAATATAAATTAATAATATTTTATATTTTATATTAAGAAATAAATAAATGTAATTCATGTGTTGGGGGGAGCCACCACCACATTTAAACCTATAACATTTCCCCTCACCACCATCCAAGGATTTAAAAATGGGGAAATTCAATAAATATTTATAAAATGTTAATTGTTTATATTAATATGAAATAGATAAATAATAGTCTTTTATTTTATTCGTTGTAAAATGAAATAATCAGCATTGTATATTTGTAGACAGTATCATAAATGAACAACTAATTTTAAATTTTTGTTACATAAATACCATACACAAATGGTCATGAGAGTGGGATTAATGTATAAATAGAATTTTTATTTTATCAATAACATTCTATTATTACAAGTTTGTTGATATATTATTTATTTGATCAATATATGATTACTTTTATTTCATTCGTTTAAAAGAAGTGATGTAATCGGAAAATGATAACATCTTTATAAGTAATGACTTCATTTAAATAATATTATATTTCAATATATTTTTTATTATAATATATAAAAATAATAATATTTATATAATTTCATATTTATTCTGTTATAATGATGTTAAATTAAACAACCATGTAATCACCCATTAATCATATTTGGTTCATTCTGGGGATACATTAACAACCTACATGAAGAAAACTATTCATTTATACTATGGATGGATTTGAGAACATAATTACTAGTATATTTTTATATAAATACTAATTTTTATTCATGTATGTATAATCAAATTTTTAAAACATTAATTATGAAATCACTAATTCTTCATTGAGAGACACTAAAACACTATATTCCCTCATTGAAAATTATTAACTGTAATAAAAACTACCATTAATTAACATATCCTATTTCATAAATATAACGTATAATTTCATCCAATAATTTATAATTTCAACTATGGATGAAATTTTTGATTTTTTAGAACATAAACATCATTTTTAATACATGGTTTTTCTGTGATAATGATTACTTACACCTGATGTTGAAAAAATGTAAAACAAATTGATATATATGTATATAATGTTATATATGTGGAGAATATAAGATTATTAATATGAAAATGTAGATGAAGTTCGTATTTATTGATCATTACATAATCATTATGGACATTTTGTGTTAGTTCGGAATAAATCTGGCCTTAGGTAAGGGTTTCTATCCCAAATTCAGATTTAAATATTTTATTATTATGCACCAACTTTAACTTATCATGTGTATATAGTCACAAATTAAATTATTAAACCATTTATAATATTAATATTTAAATTATTACCCCTCTTTTTCATATTGTTTTTCTTGATTTCATATTCATGTCCCAATGGTTTTCATGCTCTTTATTTGAATTCATTGAGACAACATACATGTTATAGAACATGTTACATTTTTATAGTGTTATAATTATTAACCAATCTATTAATTTTCAATAAATTATTTGCTTTTTATACATGGTATAAAATAATCCGAATCAACTACAATTTATCAAATTATTTTTTATTCCAGTGTTACCAAAATCATAAGTGTTTTAGTTATCTTAATTTTTATTCATTGATTTATGATTTTATATTCTATCTTATTAAATATAATTTGAATATATTAATGAAATTTATTGTTTTATGTTGTATACTATTATTATAAATTATTTTACATCATAATCCTCTTTTCTAAATTTATATTCTTCAAAGATTATGTTTCCTGTAATTGATAATGAAAAACAAAATCTCCTTTCATTGAGTCATAATATTTCATATATAATCATTCTTTTTACATTTTTTTTATCATCACATGGTAAATTATTATATCATATTTTATATTCCATATTGGGTAAATTAATATTTAATAAAAATTACTATTTTTCACTCTTCGTATAATGTGAATTATAAATTATTGATTTTTCTAAATAATAAAAACATTTATTTCATTCACATTAAAATTATTTTTAATTATATAATATATTAAAATATAAGTAAATTTTGAATTTCCATGCATGATTATTGTATCTTCATAAAAATTATTAAAAAATAAAATAAAATATTTATTTATAAAATACCTTTTCAAAAAAAATGATAAATTTTATTTTATGCCAATGATAAAAATGTTTTACAATGGAACATTATTATATACTTCATATTTACCTAAACATTATAAATAAGATATAAACAATATAAGGTTATTTTTATATATATATTTATATATATATATAAGATAAAATTTATAAAATTTGAAACACGATAACAATAAAAATTGATTTATATAAAAAAATGTAAAGAATTATTTGCAGACTGTGTGTTCTATTTATGTTAAAAATCTTCTATGTTTTATATTCACTAGGGGTTATGTTCATTGAAAAGTATCATTGTTTATTATATGATTTTTATGCTTAGTATTAATCATATATTAATATGGTTTTATTTAAATTTCCATATAGTGTGAACATCAATATTTATATAAATCAGGTTTGATATTTATTACCTAGAATGGTTTATCATCTTCTATCTTGGGGACATGTGTTGGTATTCTTTACTTTTTATTCCATTATGATGGATATTTTTGTGTTTAGAACTTATTGTTTACCCACACACATTCCTTGTCTATATAGATTAGGATCGTGTTGTTTCTTTTATTCAAATAGGGAAAAATAATAGTGTTCCATGTTTTATTATTAAAATACAGATGAAAATTGAGATGTATACAAAGTATTTTAGGACCAATAAACATCATTATATATATGGTTTATTTCTATTTTATCACTTTTATTTGACTATGAATAATTATTTAAATTATTAATGATTAATAAATACTTACATAGGTTGATTATGGATTTAAACTTTGTATTCTCTTTATATTTATCTCTCATTATTTATCAGTAAATGGTTCTTCTGTGAATGGTATTATAGGTCCCGATGACTCTTATCTGATTTAATAGGATATAATAATATTATGGTTAGTTCATAGTTTTATAATGTTCTTAGATAAGTTTATAGTAATCATTAGAAAAAACTTTTTAATTTTATATCACAGCCTTGGCATTATGTTTTATTTTTATATCATTATTATTTAATTTTATTTGAGATTGTTATTATTGATATTCATTTTTTCAATAATTTTGTAGGATATACAAGAAAAATAGATTACAATTGATCATGTATTTATGGTATTTACCTATTAATACCATATTTTTTCATGGCATGTTTATGAAATTATTTTTTCATCATGTTTTCCCTTTCTCAACAATTTCTATCACAATATATTTTTTCCCATTTCACCAGGTTTGGAATAAATGTTATACAAGTGAAAAAACATCAAGGATAAATTTTGTAGATGAATTAGTGAGTAACATGAAAGATTTATTTTAATGTAATTATTTCCATAAAATGTGTAAAACATATCCAAAAAATTACATGACATTTTTTATCATGAAATATATATAATTTCTCTAAATCATTAAACCTAAAATACCATTAGGATGCAAGAGATGAAATAATAGTTATTAATGTAATTATTATTCATTATAGCTATGATTTTTTTTGTTATAATTAATCATATTATATAAGTTATTTGATTACACCTCAATATCAATGAGTGGGGTCCTTGGGAAGGACATTATATATACGTTTGATCATTACCAAACTGATAATAATATCACAAAACTATCTAATTACATTTATATTCATGAATCAATTATCTATAATTAAAAAAATCACTCACTTCTTTTTTCATTCATAATAATTTGACATTAATATACCATCAATTATTCCATATCCTTCCTATTTTGTTTAAAATTATATCATTTGATATACCATTTTACTATGTATTATAGTCAAAATTAATAATGATTATTTTTTTCTATATTTTTCAACCTATTTTTCAATCCATAAATATCATTATTTTTACGGCTATATTATTGAATATTATTGTTATTTATTTTTTATATAGTTTAGGAATCCGTTTATAATATTATGTATTAGTGTGATGATTTTTTATCATTATATAAATGTATCAAAAAAATTTATGAAAATTATTTTTTATTCAATTTTCTATTATATATTTAAAAACATTGTTTTTTGTATTATTTATTTATAAAAAATTTAAAAATAAGAATTCAATTTATTAAAATAAATTTTTTATGATTATTCCTTTGAAAATAGAGACACATTAAATCTATATAAGTGTTTTATTAAACTAATAAATAATATTACTGAAATATACTTATTATAATTTCATCCTCTGAATGCCATTCATACAAATCCACTACTGAGTAATGATCTTATAATTCGATTGATTTTTTACATTAAGAGTTTATTTCGAAAAACATGTATAGTAATACAAAATAATACATTTATTCAATATAAATGTCCATATATATATGTGGTGTGATCGATATGTTATCTCCATAATGGTGTAGATTCATCAATACATTTTCCTTTTCTAATTATCCACTATGGAAAAACAAAACATTTATTATATTTTTGGTCCAATTTAAATGTACAATGATTCATTTGATTCATAAAAGTGTATTAATATTGAGTATGATATATTAACTATAAGGAGAATTCATTGACTAAAATTTATTCCATTTATCTATATATTTTATATAATATATATTTTATAATATTAATTTAAGAATATTTACTATGATAGTTATATAACATCATTCAAATCAAATATGATTTAATGAGGTTTTATCTTATTTTTATTATTAATGGATTTAGATATTTTTTCATTATATTGTAAATATATTCATGTATAAGTTTTGATATCAGGAGTGGGACTAAAATTTATTTTCCCTTTAATTCATTGGTTAATATGCAAGTCTCATTATATATGATAATTAAATTATATGGTGCGGTGATTCATCCAAGGTATGTTCCCATAATATTCATGTTTTATTATTCCATTATGATATGATGAATAAATTATTCAATCAATTGATTCCATTAAGATATTACATTTTAATTTCTTATGAATTTGGTTTTATTTAGATATGTTGTATAATCGTAAAATAGAAAAATATAAACGTCATATTTGATCAGGTGAAGAACACTTAACAGAAAGCATGGAAAGGATTATAACATCCACATATAATATTATTTATTTAATAATTCAAATAAATATATGTATTTAATGTCATGAAACACTAATTATGCTTGTGTTATATGTAACCATTAGTTTCTTCAATATCCTATGTTACACAAAATATTTTTGATTACAAAATACTATTAAAATTATTATATAAATTCACAATTATCTTATAAAAATTAAATATTTTTTTTAAATAAGATTAACAATTTCTTATAAATACATGGTATAATTAAGTGAATAAAAATTGATAAATATTTAATTTTAAAAATAAATGAATAAAAAAGAAATGTTTTTATATGAAACTATTTTCTTTGAAAAATGTGTTTTATCATAAAAAATAAAAATTATTACTATAAATTGATTAACACAATTAAAGTATATGAATTATAATAATTTAAAAAATATTTTTACAGTCATTCAACATATGTGATAGGCATAAGATATAAACAATTCCAATTTAATGTATAAAAAATTGTATTTTTTAAATGTAGTTTTTCTACCTTTAAATATAGTAGTTGTTTTTAAAATAAATTTTTAAACATTGATAAAATGTATTTGAAAAAAATAAAAGTTTTTATTTAATTTTGAATTTAAAAGTTATCTTTGGATGAATTTTTGATATTTTTCTATGTAGTTTTTTTTTTTGATGAATTTTGAAAAAATAATGTATTTCAAATGAAAACTACCTTTTTTCATAATAATTTATAATTTTAAATTGTATAATAAATTAATTATAATGGTAAAATAGTTCAATTATATATCACTTAATCCAATTTAGGTATTTTTAATAAATTTAATATTGAATTTAGATATAAAAATATAGTAAACCATCGACCATTTCCACTTTAACAACCCACTTTCTCAACATGACTTTGAGAATAAATTTAAATTAATCTTATCAAATTCTATTAATTTATTTTGGAAAATTTTATTAATTATTTTTTGTCATTATAATTTAAAATTAATAATAATTAAAACATAATTTTTCACAATATTAATTACTGAAAAAAATCTAAATTATTCACCATGATTCTATGAAAAAATTATTTTATCGAGGGACTAAAAATTTATCATATATATATCCCAACTCAAAAATATAACATCAAAATATTTTATGTTATTTATCTTTTAAATTTTAACTTCATGGATAATATATAATGAACATTGTGGTTAAAATTTTTATAAATATTATTATATAATTAAAATAGTTTCCACCTTGTCGTTAGAATAGTGGGAATGAAGGTGATAAAGTAAAATATTAGAATATTGATTAAAATGTTTACAAAATTAATTATATGGATTACAATTAATTAAAAATGAATATAAAAACCATTTGAACATAAAATATGTGTTTTTATAGGAACTAGTTTTATGACCAAAATAGAATTTTATATTAATAATTAAATTAATTATAATTAGTTAATGATATTAATGATATTTATTTATTTAATATTCATTAAAAAAAATTTAAATTAAACTATTATTTTTTATAGGATTTGGATAAGAATGAAATCCATTTAATGCATAATGATATATAATTTCTAAAAGGAAATATTATTTTATTTTAATGAAGTTGTTATTGTAAATAATTATTTTGAAAAATTAATATTTTTTATTTGCCCATAATTAACTTCATTTTATATAATAGAATATAAAATTAATGATTTTTTTTATTTTCGTTGTTTTTAAAGATATTTTTTAAGTGAATATTGAAAAAAACCTTTATTTTTAAAATTGTTGACTTAATTATATTAAAGTAAATTTATTATTTTAATTTGATATAAATGTTACATAAATAATATTTATTTTAAAATAATATAATTTATTTCATTTTAATTATCATAATTAATTATTTTTCTATAAATATTAATTTCGTTTAAAAAATCATTTTTAAGGAAAAATATTTAGTAGTTTTTTATCAGTTTAATGTTAATATAGATACTTTCCACTTCTATATATATAATTCTAAAAAATATAATTCATATTTTTAATCTTAGGGTCTATAATTATTAAATATTATCCTCTCTTTTATAATGAATATGAATAATTATTTTATTAAAAACATATTTACATAGTTAAAGGTAAATATAGAACTTTATTGAAAATATAATAAGATAAAGATATCAAAATTACCTTAAATTATCAAAAAATTTAATTGGATTAACTGTTTTTATAAAATTAACAACTGATGTTATAATTTGTGTTATAATTATTTAAATTTTCCAGGAAAATGATTATTAAATTATTTAAATTAATGAAAAGAATAAAATGAAACATTCATAATTTTAAATAGAATCTCATTTTTATATGGTTTTGATTAGAATATATCATAAACTAATGATATCAATACAAAATTATAAAAATTCAACTACAAATAATTTATTTTGTTTTTATTAATGAATAAATAATTACATTTAAAAATTATACATTAATGATGTAGTAATTATTTTATTAATAGTACAATTGTATAAATGATTATTTTTAATAAAAAATAAATTTATCTTATTGATAAATTTATTATCAAAAAATGTATTTCATTTTTCTTATCTACATGTAGAAAAATGTTTAGGATGATTTTCGATATTTTTTAAATAATAGTTGATTTTTTTTTGAATAGTGACATACAATAATTTATGGTATTTAACAATTTAATTAAAGAAATTAATTATTAACTCTTGGATGATGTAGGGATTAGTTAATTACTCATCAATTACATTCTAAATTATCTAGTTACTATATTAAATCAAGGAAATTTTTATTATATTATGTCCTCAGGGAATACAATAATCTAATAAGTAAAATAATGAAAACCCCCCTCTTGTCCACTATAAATACCAACCCTCGCCACCCCTTATCATCACAACATATAATGAATTTAGAAAATATATATTGTACTCAATTCCTCTACCAAACCATTCATTCATGTACTGGTCTTCCAGGACTTAACAAATGATACTTTCCATTTCCATATGGAGGGTTTCAAGGAGACCTCACTCAAGGGGTATAACGCTCCCCTTATATTTTATTATATTTTATTTTCTTCCCTTATTCTCATATATCATATAAAAAATGTAATTAGAACTAAAATATAATAGATATAATATAATTTTAATCAGATTATATAATATCCCTGAAAAATATTATTCTCTTTTATATTTATTTTAAAAATGAGGACATCCTCGTTGACTTCTGGAATCAACGCTTTTAGGGATGTTGAGTTTCAATTTTCCATTAACTCCTTTACGTATAGTCATAAAGCCATTATCATTGTTAAATCATGTTTTATTATTCATATAATATATAATCTAGTTTTCTGGAACCAAAATATAATGATGGTTTATTATCAAATAAAAACATATATTTTAATTATATTTTAATGGTAATAAATTTTCATTATTGATCTTATGGGCCTGAGTTAGTGCATTTTTATTATGAACATCCATTCTCATCATTTGTGCACTTCATGCCTAATATACACCAATTTAGACCCAATGAGTCATATGATTCTAAGGAATGTAATTTCAAAATTTTAATTTGATATTTTTAGATCTATATATACACTTAAATGTGAACATTTATCATTCAGGAATCAATGGATGATTCATAAACGATGATGGAGATATTTGGAGATGAATGGAAGTAATTCTAAAGAAGGCAGATTGGACACCAGCCCACTTATAAGACCTTGTGGCCCAAAATACAGACCCAATGAATCCCATATTTTTTGGGGAAAATACAAGAAATGGCGAGGAACAAATCACTCTTCATGTGATAATGCTAATTCTGCCTCTATGTGGTCATTAAGGTTTCCCAATTTAGAGATAAAATTCTGGGCCAGATTCTACGGCCCAGCAAAAGAGACCACTAATTTGATCATATCTCGTAATGAACAACTCCAAATGGGCCAAATGATTACAGGAGGTTAGAAGACATCCGAGGCTCCATTTTCATCTTCTATGGAGCACTCTGATTTGACAATCTAGAAGGCATTACAAGCCCTTCTGTTCGATAAAAGAAAGTTGGCTGCCACCTCTGGTCAAGGGTGGAAAAATCAACTCTCCCTTACTTTCCACCCACCTATGGCCTACCACAATTAATTGAGAAGACTTGTACTGTTTGAGGCTCAACCCAATGGATCAAAAATGTCTATTTAAGGAAGTGGTGTTGAAGGATTTGGAATCTTGGGTGCTTTGTTCAATTATAATGTTATCCTGTGATTTTTTTTTTCTCAAATTTGTCTTCCACATGTAAGTTGTTCAATTTACTTTTGTTTTTTAATAAAAGTTCTTATTATCCTCTTATTCTATTGTTCTTAATATCACTTTGATATTTTTTCATCATGGTGTGAATTTATTCAAACCATACCTTGTGAAATTAACACACAACGGTGGAGTGATCGTTATTTTATTGTATTTTTTTACTTCTGCATTTCTTCCCTCATGAGTCTACTTTCTACTTCCATTGAAACCATGGGATAAATGGAGGGCTAACCCACATATGGGTTGATCCAAGGAAGTGTCAAGGGGATGGATTGGATGTTATTTATCACCCCATTAATGTATAATAACTTCTTTAATTGATAATTTTATTTGATTATTTTTAAACTCCATCATCCATGTTGAATTTTAGGCCACACACTTCAAGTGCTAATACGAACCTTTACCATGAAGTGATCAAAACATTGATCCTTAAAGTGTATATTTGATTAGTATTAAATGGTGTAGGCATTAAACCAGTATGTGATGATGTTGTTTTATCTCCTTAAATAAACCCATCACAAATATAAGAAATTAAAATCATTAAAAAGGAAATACATCCAATCCTCCCTGAGCTATAACCTAGGATCAAATATTTCTTTTAAATTGAATTCACTTAAATATATTAGTTATCCTTTAAACCCATATAAAATCAACCCATGTTTTCCACTTCATAGCCAAAAACATTCCACAGAATGTACGTGTCTATAGGTTTCTTCTTAGGTCTTTGAGGATTCGATAACCCAAGCAAAACTACAAGGACTTTTCTACCTTCATCTCTTGAGTAAATATGAGCGAGAATCAAATTTTGGCGCCATTTTCGGGGACCCAAGTAAGTCATATAAACACACATTATATTCTCCCCCATTTCATCTCGTCTCATTCAAATTCTCTTATCTTGTCCCTTTCTTTTTTTTTCTTTTGGCGCATTACCGCCTAAACCCACGATCAATCAAGCCGTCTAGTAAGGGTGGATAGTCCTGGGGTTGTGGAGTCAAGTACACAAAGGGAACTTATTGCATTAGATCATAATCTTTCTAATACTCTAGAGTCCAAAATTGAGCCCATTTCAATGGAAGGGCTTCAAAGAAACCAACTCATAAACCCGGGTGGAAACCAAAATGGAAACCCAAATGAGGCAGCCCCAAACATGGGGAATGCAGTCGATCAAACCTTGAATGACTAACTCACACTTTCTTGGACCAATGCCCCCTCATGAATTACACACAATTACCTAGGAGATTCCAACTACATATTTAAACCCCATGTGCTAAACCATGTTCCTAGATTCCATGGAATGGATTCCGAGAAGCCATACCTGCACATTAAAGAGTTCAATGACATAGTAGAAACCATGTGTCCACCACATCAACTAGAATCTGCTAATATGAGGCTATATTCTTTTTCATTAAAGGATCGAGCTAAAAATTGGATTTACAATTTGAGACCATCATCCATAAATTCATGGGACCAACGAAAATGAGAATTCTACAAAAAATACTTTCCCCACCACAAAACAATTGCACTTAAAAAGAGTATCCATAACTTTCTTCAAAAAGAGGGAGAGTCATTCTATGAAACATGGGAGAGGTTCAAAGACACTCTAAACAAGGTTTCACACCATGGTTTTTCTATTCCTGAACAAGTGATAATTTTTTATGAAGGGTTGGGTCCTGGGAACAAACAATTCATTGACATGATGTGTAATGGAAACTTTAAAAACAAAGCCCCAAATGATGCTTATGAGTATCTAGATAGCCTTTCTGAACAAAACCAAACATGGGGAACATCACCTAATTCTGAAAAGCCACCAATAAACATTGGAATTCATACACTTAGATAAGAGGAAATACTTAGGGCTAAACTCGCCGCACTCTATAGGAAGGTTGAAGAGATGGACCTTAGGAAAGTCCATGAAATACAAACTGTAGACCTTGTTTGAACAATTTATGACAAACATGACCATAAGACAGACAACTGAACAACTATTCCATCCATCCAGGATGTTCTTTTAGGAGTACCTACAGCGGAAGTAGATGCTTTGAGATTTCAAAGTCCTCAATACCAAAACAAATTCAACCCAATGTATAATGACCACCCAGGCTTCCGCTGGAAAGATAACCAACAACCTAGCCAACCACAGAGACAAAATCATTACCCCCATCAGAACTACCAAACCCATAACCACTTCCAAACCCATCCTACAAATACCAATAGCCACTGGTCCATTTTCAAAAAATTATCCCACATCCAAAATATCCCCCCCAGGATACACCAATCTTCTCAAGCACCAACCCAAACCGTTCCACAAAGCCTACTAGAACAACGGTGAAAAAAAATGGAGAGGATGAACTCACAAGTCTCTTCCCTAAAGCAAGATCTTCATACCATAAACACTAGAAAGGCACCCATTCCTACTCAGGCTGTTTTATCCTCAACTTAAGGGGAGAGTCAAGTAGTGCTCAAATAACTCATGAACAACTAAACGTTGTGAATATTTTAACAAGTGGGAAATAAATTGAGAAACCTGAAAAACTAATTCATAACACACCTGATGATTCAAAAATGGATGGAAAATCAAATGAACCACAAGATCAAACAGAGGAAACTGATAACAATGTGAAACAAACAACTCTTCAACAAACAACCCCAAATCCTGCACCATTTCCTCAACGCATGAGGGGGAAACCGAAGCCTGAACTGAATGAAACGTTGAGGGAAATCTTTTCACAAGTCAAGCTGAACATTCCCCTTCTCGATTCCATCCAAACCATACCTGGCTACTCAAAGTACCTTAAGGACATGTGCACTTTTAAAAGAAAATTTTCACATTAAAACCATGTCCTTTTGGCTACTAATGTGAGTACCACCATTCAAGGGACCATTCCCCCTAAGTTGAGAGACCCAAGATGCCCTTACATCAATGTTTAACTACTAGAAAGAAAATTTGTCAAGGACATGTGTGACCTAGGTTCTACTGTCAATCTCATTCTATATGTTGTGTACTGCCAGTTAGGCCTAGAAGATCTCCAACCCACATCTATCACACTTCAGCTTGCTGATCATAGCATTGGGGTTCCAAAGGGGATTTTAAAGGACGTTCTGGTAAAGGTTGAAAACTTCATCTTCCATGCTGACTTCATTGTCCTTGAAAACCATCCAAACATAGGAAATAAGTAATAAACCCCAATCATACTTGGTCATCCTTTTCTTGCAACAATCAACTCTATTATCTGAGTTTGAAATGGGAACATGACTGTCACCTATGGGAACATGAGTCTAGACATGAACATCTATAATGCAAGCTCACAAATAGGGGATGATGAGGACATTCATGAAGTAAACATGATAGGAAGCATTGATAATGAATCCATAGAACATCAAGGAATATTTGATGAATGTTTAAGTCGGGATGAGATTGATTTCCATTGTTCATATGAAGGAAGTATATCTCCTTGGATTGAATCAATTTCAAATTGCTCTTATGATGAAGTCTTAGGTCCAACAATTAGTTTAAACATTCATTAAACCACTTATATGGAGAACACTCCAATTTCATTCTCGAAATATGATCATGCCAATATAGTAGCTGAAACTTATACATGTGGGGAATCAATCCTATTTAAAACTCTAAAAAAAGAAATTGAACTTGATCCAATGTCTCCAATATTCTATTGAAATTCCGAACCAAACTGATCTTGAATTGAAGGAACATCCTGCTACACTCAAGTATGCTTTCCTAGGGGACAATAAAACACATACTATTGTCATTTCTTCTTCTCATGAATCCAATCATGAAAAGATTATTCTAGATATCCTTAGGAAGTATAAGAAACCCATTGGTTGGACCCTTTCTGAAATTACTTGGATTATTCCACTTATCGAGACTCATAGGATTATTCTAGAATCTTATTCAACACCATGTCGTCAACCTCAATGGCGACTCAATCCTAATCTCATGTAGGTAGTAAGGAATGAACATCTGAAATTATTAAAAGCTAGTATCATATTTACCATAGCTGTGAGTGAATGGGTGAGCCTAATCTATGTGGTTCCAAAATGGCTGGAACTACAGTGATAACCAATGAGGATGGAGATATTCTTCCAACAAGGGTGAGTAGTGGATGGAGGGTCTGCATTTACTATAGGAAGCTAAACTCATTCACCAAGAAACACCATTTCCCTGTACCATTCATTGACCAAGTCCTTGAGACAGTGGCATGTCATGCCTTTTACTGTTTCTTAGATGGGTACTTAGGGTACAATCAAATTGAGGTCTCCCTAGAGGATCAATGGAAGACTACATTCACATGTCCATTCAGAACCTTTACATTCAAATGCATGCCCTTTGGGTTATCCAATGCCCTTGGAACCTTCCAGTGGTGCATGATGGGAATATTCTCAGACATGGTAGGGGATTTTCTAGTGGTCTTAATGGATGACTTTTCTGTGTTTGGGGATACATTTAAGGGATGTCTGTAGAATGTGGAGAGAGTCTTGTCAAAATGTGAAGAAAAGAATCCGGTCCTAATGCGGGAAAAATTCCATTTCATTGTTAAAGAGGGGATTGTTCTAGGCCATCTATTTTCGAGTGGGGGATTAAAGTTGATAAAGAAAAGGTTAACACCATTCATCACCTTCCATCACCAAAAACTGTAAAAGAAGTGAGGTCTTTCTTAGAACATTCCGGTTTCTATAGAAGATTCATCAAGGACTTTAGTTCAATTTCTCGTCCCCTTGGTGCTCTCATAGTAAAGGATGCTCTATTTTTTGGACAGAAATCTACGAGGGTTCATTATCAACCTAAAAATCCTCTCTCACCTCTCCTCCCATTATGAAATCTCCAAATTAGAACCTTCATTTTGAAATTATGTGTGATACTAGTGACTTTTCTGTTGGAGCTGTATTAGGAAAACTCTGTGACAAAACTCCATATGTCATTGATTATGCAAGAAAATACTTAAATGATTCCCAAATAAACTACACCAGTACTGAAAAATAGTTACTTTCTATTGTGATTGAATTAGATAATTTTAGGTCCTACCTCTTAGGATCCCCCATCACTGTGTTCACTGACCATTCTGCCCTAAAATACCTCTTCAAAAAACAAGATGTCAAGGCTAGACTGATTATGGGGGTCCTTATCTTACAAGAATTTGACCTCACAATCATGGATAAAAGGGGTGTTGAAAATGTTTTAGCTGATCACCTCTCTATTATAGAATTCAAAGACAACTCAAATCACCTTTCTATGTCTAATTCATTTCCTGACGAACACCTATACTCTGTGAGTGACTACCCTTGGTATTCCGACATAGCCAATTTCATAGTTATAGGATTCATTCAAAAATTATTATGGAATCAATCTCTAAGGAAATTCTTTTTTTATGTTAGACACTATGTTTTTGATTATCCATAACTCTACAAGTTCTTCACTGACTATGTCATTAGGAGGTGTGTTCCAGAATCTGAACAAGAGTCCATCATTAAATTCTGTCATAATGATGCATGCAGAGGTAACTTTTCCTCTATGAAAACATTTTTAGAGATTCTTAAATGTGGTCTCTTCCATCACACCCTCTCAAGGGACTCCTACACATTTTTTCAATGTTGTACTAGGTGTCAACAAGTAGGGTCCATCACAAAAAGGAATCAAATGCCACCCACTCCCATCTTAGTGGTTGAAATCTTTGACTGTTGGGGAATTTATTTCATGGGTCCATTACGAAACTCTCGGGGATACCTCTACAAACTCTTAGATATTGATTATGTCTCAAAATGAGTTGAGGCCATTCCCACTATGTCCAATGATCATTGTTTTGTAATTCAATTTCTGAAAGATAACACATTTTCTTGATTTGGAATTCCTAGTGCTATAATCAGTGATCGAGGAGACCATTTATACAACCGCCCATTCTGTTCCCTCATGTCTATGTATGGTATTTCTCATAAATTGTCCATTGCATACCATCCTCAAACCAATGGTCATGCTGAGTTAGAGAATAGGTAGATCAAGCACATCATTGAAAAAACTGTCAACCACTCTAGGAAATATTGGTCTGAGAAACTCTTAGAAGCTCTTTCGGCTTATAGAATTGCATATAAAACCATTTTAAGAATTTTCCCATATATGTTGGTTTATGGTAAAGCATGCTATTTGCCAGTGGAGATTGAACATAAGGCCTTTTGGGAAATTAAGAAAATGGATTATGATCTCTCATTGGACGGAACAAAAAGGAAATTAGATCTCAATGAATTGGAGGAACTAAGGATGGAGGCTTATGAAAATTCAAGGATAAATAAAGCTAGTGTTCAAACCTACCAATCTAGGATTATCAAGGTAAAAAATTTTGAACCAGGAAAACATATTCTCTTGTATAGTTCAAAACTTCATTTACACAAAGGAATGTTATGGTCTAGATGGTCTGGTCCTTTCATAGAGCATCATGTATACCCCATGGGGCAGTAGAGATTCAAGATCCCACTAGTGGTCACATTTTCATGGTCAGTGGTCATAGGATAAAAACATTCACTGAATCATTCAATAAACATGAAATATATGTTGAGTTAATTGAGCCAATCTACGAACCATGAAAAATTTGATAAATTTAGGATCTATGTCAGGCTAACGACGTTAAACAAAGTGCTGCATGGGAGGCAAATCGTGGTTTTTATGTTTCTAATCTTTCTGAATCATATATATTTTTCAAATAAGATTAATTAATCATTTTTTTATTTAAAAATAAAAAAATAGACTTTTGACCTGTTCTTCTATTATGAGTATGGATGGGTACGAAAGAGGAGCATCATATTCATCCGTGTAACATGGTGTGATCCTTGAGTAATACCGTACCTAGAAATTTAAAATGAATACAATGAATCATTAGTTTATTTTGTTTTATTTTTATTATTTTATAGGTTAAGATAAAAATAATAAAAATAAAAATAATTGTATAATAAATAAAAAAGGGGACACACTATTGGCCTAGGGGAAAACCTCGTCACAACTGGTGAAGCCGCGGGGACTCGAACCCGAGATCAAAGGGAGATAAGGGCGCATGCTTACCACTAACCTACGACTTAATGTGCTTAATTATTATATAATTTTTATAGATATACTTATAATTTACTTATATATATATATTGTTTTGTTTTGTTTGTTTGTTTGTTTTCCTTTTTCCACTAGGGAACTTTTCAAGCGACATGGATATCAAAGGACTAAATTCGAGTGGCAAGAACATCAAACTTCAACCACCAGGTGACTTAATTCCATGATCCTCATATTTCAATTTCTATATGGAACTCCCCTTTTATTCCTCTACACCATTCGAAATTTTATATTTACCAAACTAGGTACAGTTTCATTCTAAGCTGGGGGGTGTGGAAACAAAATGTTTGTTTAAAAAAACAATAATAAAAAAAATAAGTAAAAATAATCTATCATTCATATAATAACAACTTTTCTCACATTAAAACTATGTGAAAAATAATTTTTATTTCCTTGAATCTTAATTTAATTCATGATTAAGATTAAAAGAATTTATTTTTGAAGTTTGGTTGTCCAATGAAAATTTTCATCATTTTTATTTTCATCCATTAAATCAAAATGCCACAATGCACATCCTCTAGACCGTGGGGTACTAATTATAATTTTTGGGGTCCCATAATAAATAGCATAGGATGGATTTATTTTTATGAATAATATGAGTATTAAAAAAATATAAAAAAAATATTAAAAATAAATAAAAAATAAATTTTTTTTGCGTGTATAGCAATGGATTGATGAGGCTTTCGGCACTTGAGGATCGTGACTCCAGAGATGTCTATACTTGAGTTTTTCAATCTATCTCTATTTATGGTTATATGACTATGTTTTTGATTAAGTTAACTCGATACGATGCCCGACTATGTGGGCTTGACTTGGTGCCCTAAGGCCTTTGAGTCTAGGAGTCATCAGCAAAGTCTTGCTACATGGGTTAATTTGATTAACTGCAATCTCAATTAATATAACAATATTGCAAAGAAAAATCCAAAGAAATGAATGAAGAATATTCAATTAAGGATTAAATGTGATTCCACCTAGCGCTTCCATGATTTTCCCCATGAATGAAAATGAACCACCATATCTATTGTGATTCACAACCCATCAATACCCCTAACTGAGTTGGATGAAATATGATGACAGATTTGATCAACGGAAAGGTCATGGGATTGGGATCTGCCTTTAAATTTTTCTTGTTTTAACATATCTTGATAGGTTATAAAGATATATTTTTGTGCATTTTACATTGTGAGCACTATTTGTTATAATGTGTTTGAAGAAAGGAATTCAAATAAAATCATTGAATTATTTGCTCGGGACTAGAAAATCTCAAGTTGGGGGGTGTGATTATCCAATAAAAACATATATATTAATTATATTTTAATGGTATTAAATGTTAATTTTTTGATCTTATGGGCCTGAGTTAGTGCATTTTCATTATGAACATCCATTCTCATCATTTGTGCGATTCATGCCTAATGTACACCTATATAGGCCCAATGAGTCATATGATTCTAGGAAATGTAATTATCAATATATTAATTTGATATTTTGGTATCTATATCTACACTTATATGTGAACACTTTTCATTCAGGAATCAATGGATGATTCATAAACAATGATGGAGATATTTTTAGATGAATGGAAGTAATTTTATAGAAGGTAGATTGGACACCATCCCACTTATGAGACTGTGGGGCCCAACATACAAGCCCAATGAATCCCAACTTTTTTGGTATTATAGAAGAAATGATTATCAAAAAATAACTCTACATAACATAATGCTAATTATGCCTATATGGTTGTCATTAAGGCGTCCCAAATTAGAGATAAAATTATGGGCCAGATTCGGCGGCCTCAAAAAATATCACACTAATTTGATCATATCTCGGAATAAAAAAACTCCAAATGGGCCCAAATTTTATAGGTGGTTAGAAGACATCCGAGGATCCATTTTATTATACTATTTCCAACTTGTATTCTTCCATATAAAAGGACTTACAAGAAATTCTGTTCGGTAAAGGAAAGCTGGCTGCCACCTTAGGTCAAGGGTTGAAAAATCAACTCTCCCTTACTATCCACCCACCTATGGCCTACCACAATTAATTGAGAAGACATGGACTGTTGGAGGCTCGACCCAAGGGATAAAAATGTCTATTTAAGGAATTTTTGTTAATGGATTTGGAATCTTGGGTACTTTATTCAATTGTAATGTTATGCTGCGATTTTTTTGTCTCAAATTTGTCTTTCACATGTAAGTTGTTCAATTCACTTTAGTTTTTTAATCAAAGTTCTTCTTCACCTCTTATTTTGTTGTTATTAAAATCAATTTGATACCGTTGGATCAAGGTATAAATTTATTCACATCATACCTTGTAAAATTATCACACAATGGTGGAGTGATCATTATTTTATTGTGTTTTTTTACTTCTCCATTTCTTCCCTCATGAGTCTGCTTTCCGCTTTCATTGAAACCATGGGATCAATGGAGGGCTAACCCACTTTTGGGATGACCCAAGGGAGTATAAAGGGGCTGGATTGGATTTTATTTATCACCCCATTAATGTATAATCACTTCTTTAATAAAGATTGTTATTTGATGATTTTTAAACTTCATCATCATTGTTGAATTTAAGGTCACACTCTTCAAGTTATAATACAAACCATTAACTTGAAGTTCTAAAAACGTTGATTCTTCAAGTGTATAGGTGATTAGTATTAAAGGGTGTAGGCATTAAACAAGTAAGTGATGATGTTGTTTTATCTCCTTAAATGAAACCATCTCAAATATAAGAAATTGAAATCATTAAAAAGGAAATATGTCCAATCCACCCCGAGCGATAACCTAGGATCAAATCATTCTTTTAAATTGAATTCACTTAAATCTATTAGTTATCCTTAAACCCCATATAAAATCAACCAATGTTGTCCACTTCATAGCCAAAAACAGTTCATTGAATGTACGTGTCTATAGGTTTCTTCTTATTCCTCTGAGGATTCGATAACCCAAGATAAACTACAAGGACCGTTCTACCTTCATCTATTGAGTAAATTTGAGCGTGAATCAATGGTATTTAATAAAACGATATATGATCATGATGGTTGTAAAAACAACCAAAATAAATATATTCATTTCCATAAATTTTTTATCGTATAAATAATTTTCATAACTTATATAGATATATATATGGTAAAATTTAAAATAATTTATGTTAACTAATAACATATAATTTTGAATTATGGATAATTATTCACATTTTACTACAACAACTACACATGTATACAAGTGGACTGAACATAAAAAACAAAGAAAAAATATCAAGGAACAATAAAATTGATCTATAGACCACCTCAAAATATCCATATTGATATTAGAAAATTATCAATAAATAATAAAAATATATAATTGTTTCATTATTTTTTAATTAATAAATTTAATTTGATTATCCAAGAAGATAATTACAAGTTAAGAACACTTTCATACATAAGGTAACGGTTTCTCATCTCACATTTATTTCTACGATATATTCCTTATTCCCTACTAATTCACTATTTTTGGTTTATATATACATACCTTTTATATATAAAACCTTGAATTTATTTATATTCATGGATAATTATTCACATTTTACAACAACTTCCATACATTATACAAGTGGACTAATCATAAAAAACCAAGAAAAAAACTATCCAAGAATAACTAAATTAAAATCTAAACATCCTCAAAAGATCCATATAAACACTTAATAAATTATTTATAAATAATATAAATTTATAATTGGATCATTATTTAGTAATTAATAAATCTAATTTTATTGTTTAGGATGTTAATTATATGTGAAGAACACTTTCATACATTGGGTAGCATTTCATGTCTCACTTTTATTTATATGATATATTTTTTATTCTCCACTAATTTCATATTTTTGGTATAAGTATACATACCTTTTATATATCAAACTATGAATTAATTTACCTTTATGTATAATTATTCACATTTTAAAACAACATCAATACAATATACAAGTGGAATGATCCTAAAAACCACCCGAAATAAACTATCCAGGAATGATTAAATTGAACTCTAAACCACATAAAAATATCCACAAACGATCTTAATAAATTAGTAATAAATAATATAAATTAATAATTTTTTCATTATTTTTGTAAATAATAAATATATTTTGATTATCTGGGATATTAAGTACAGTTGAAGAACATTTTCATAAATAAGGTAACGGTTTCTCATCTCACATTTATTTCTACGATATATTCCTTATTCACCTCTCATTCCCAATTTATGGTATATTTATGAATAACTTTTATATATCAAACCTTGAATTAATTTATCTTCTTTTTTTCCAATTTTTCATTTGATTATTATTTCTTTTACGGTGAATACGGTTCAACTATTTACAAATTGGTAAAAATATTCTGAAATAAATTTTCATTCATTCGATTAAACTCTTTGGTAATGGTATTGAAATAATATGTGTGAAATTAACATTGATTATATTATAATATATTTCCATTTATTTGTTATTATAATTTCTAACACAAAATTATTTTTTTGATTTATCCACATTCGAATGATACTATATTTGTAATGGTTTTTCATATCACTTTTATTTTGGTCACATATCTCTTATTCACCACTTATTTTATATAGGTGGTGTATTTATTCAATCCATTGAAATATAATATAATGAATATCTTTCTATTTATGATATTAAATGGTTTATTGGATAATTAATAATTTAATGGGGCATATGGTTCGACCGTTTTTATAGTGGTAAATAAAATTTCAACAAAATATTGATTATTTTTGTTAAACAAGTACTCCAATGATTTTAAAATTATATTATTAAGTGTAAAATTAATTTTGATTATATTAAGTTGTATTTATTATTTATTACTTTATATCTAGTACACATAACATAATCATCTGGTTAATTCACACAAACTAGTTGAAAAAGTCTCTTTTAATTGTTTTTTAAATAAAATAGTGTTTTCATTAACTTATATGGCATGAGTAGAATTATTGGATTTTCTGAATCCATTATGTTTTCAGGAATCCTTTTCATTTTTAATTAATATATCGAAATAATTATTTTCATTTATAATTTTTTTTAAAATCCTCAAATATCAATATATTATTTCTCTAAAGAAAATTTAAAAAATTTGATTGAGTATTTTCATCTTTGTCAACACTCTCTCTTGAATATTATTGAATATTGAGTTTGATCACTAATTATTCCATATACAATATTTTATTAGTTCATTTATGATCATTTTTACTAGGTATGTACTTTCTTCATTCAATTCCCTATATTAATATTTATAAAATATGATTGTGTTTTCAAATTGGGGAAATTGATTAAAGATCATATTATAGGTTCAGTCTAAGTTTCAATGTAGATTAGGTTTCACCAATTTAACATGATTAATGCATGAGCTTATTAAGTATTGTCTGGAGCCATCTATATCCCTTTTATTAATCAATATGCCTTATAAAAAAACTAGTACATGTTTTATCCAATGTCATTCCCATTTCTGAAGACTTATTCATTATGGAATTGGTGGTATGTTTTAGATATCCTGCATTATGCAGTTCCTAATTTCTAAATTAGTTATTGATATTCCATATAATTATTCAACTAGTAGATTATACAAGGTTATCATTCATTACCATGTAATTATTTATATGGAATTATTTTAAAATAATTTATATCTCGAATATTATGCATAGGTTTTTTATAATATGGAATGTATTTCAGATATTCATATTACCATAGTGTTTATAAATATTTTTTAATGGTATATAATGTTATTTTTATAACCCAATTAAGGATATATGATCACGTATTTGTTATATTTTTTTTCCTAGGAAACGATGATTCCTTTTTTTCTTATAATGATGTGATATATGAAGGAGAAAATTTGAATTCCTAAAGAAGAGTCGTTGAGTTTTTTATATTTTTAAATGTATTACAAATTTCAATTATGTATCTAGTTCTAAAATAATACTAAACAATTTTATCCATTCTTATTCTATTACATGTAATCGTTCCAATTTAATAATGTATGGAACTAGCTCTAAGATACTATGGTCGGGTTCATTACACAAAACCATAGAGATGATGTAGTAATTTATTAAATTGGAAGGATTACATGGAAATAAAATCCAAAAGGATTGAATGTTTAGTTATTTAGAAATACTATATTTAATACATGAATCCTATACCACATTACAAAATAGAAAATAAAAAATTATACACAATTAAATAAAATTAGATGCATCCATGAAATATCATTCATTGTTTTATTCATTATATCATAGTAAAAGGAAAGATAAAAAGGGTGATATAAAATTACCTATAAGGAAATTTTTATTAGATGAAATAATGAGTTAATTACCATAATCATCATGGTAAGGTAAACAAATATCACATTCTGTATAAATATATCAATAAGGAATAATTAATATATTATAGTAGATAACTAAAACACATTTTATTTAAGAAATAAATGTACAATGAAACTCATATATAGATTTGTCAATGAAAAAATACCTTCGATAGTAGTAACAACATAATTTTCAATGTTTTATTTTTTATGAATGATGTGCTATGGATAAATCACCAATGAAAAATTTGTTATATAAACATAATGTGTATGTATGTATAAAATAAGTGTTCATATTACAATATTTCACATGAAGAGGGATTAAATCATCCGAGAGATCATCCAGCCATGTAAAATGCTATCATTCTCTATTATTATCCAGACCACCTACAACCATATACACATCAATATTTGTGTGAGTTGTAATATGGTTGATTTTTTGGAGTGAATGGAGACCATCCATCCAATGAGTAGTAATTGACTAGGCTAGATGAGTCACATCATTATAGATGTCAAGCACTATTGTAGTCAAATCACATTCCATCTATATGTTTTTATTGCACTAGTGGTTGGTAAAATAGATAGTACGGATTACACTAATTGTTTCAGAATCTAGAGATGGGGAAATATAACATCTTTAAAAGATGAACCCAAGGATCTTACCATGATGATTCTAGAATAAGTCTCTATATCCCTTTAGGAATATATTTTCTTATGAAGGATCATCCACATTAATTTTAATTCAACTACAGAGCAGTGGTTCACAAAAAAAAATCTGTTATTGTTGGAGAAAAATTCCATCCACTTGTAGTCACTGTAATGTCATAATATCGTTTATAGTGTTGTTCCAGTACCCCTTCTGAGAAAATGACGATTCAATGTCAGAAATGAGGATCCACATCTGACGTACTTTAATGTTGAGTGAGAAATTTTTTAGAATAATATAATTTATATCCTTCTATATTACATTATGAATTTTAGTTACCATAACAATAAAATTGTTCTTTATTTGTTTGGAGATATCCATATCTAGGAAACGCTTTATTTGGTCATTTAAACCTACAATTATCATCCATATGAAACAAAAATTATCTAAAATATACTTCCAATGACCAGTAGTAGTGGAATAAGAATGAAATAAATGTTTTGAATATTTACTACGTTGATTATATAGATGAAATTTTGTGCAAATGTGGATCCAAAAATTGTACATTCAAGTTGTTGTATAAACCCCATCGTAGGAAACATGCCAAATAACAGTATTTATTGAAGTATATATACATGGATTATAAATGTTTTTTATCCATCTAAATTCATTTACATAATTATGAAAATGGTGGTTACAATGGTTTTTGAATTCTACATGCCATTTTGTGAAGGCTCCCAGATTAAAAATCATCCATGTTAAAAAAACAATAAATTTAAATGACATAAACAAAATTCTCAAAGAGACTAGAAATATAAGAGATAATAACATCCCAAATAGATCTTTTTATACCATTAAGAGTAGTTTTATAATGGATCATTGATATTAGAGAAGCACTAGTCCATTTTTTCCAAATACAATTTCACGAATGAGCTCATAGAAAACATCCATCTAGAGTGTTCCATAATATTGGTGTACAATTTTTTACTTTAAGTCCTGATTAAAATGTTTAGATAATTCATGAATAATTTAATAAGCCTTTAATAATCCTACTTTTGATGAAAGAAATAAATGGTGAAACATTGTGTATCATATTCTAAGGAAGTCTGGTTTGAAGGGCCTCATTAAAGAGGATTATGTTTTTAATACCACGTCTTCCCTTATCCAATGGAATGAAACATGTAGACAATGTTATATTCACTAATTTTCTATCCAAGGTAATTTCAGTCCAAACAACATTTTTGATGAACACATACATTTTTTAAGAGACAAACATGCCATTTATGAACAATCAAAGTGTAGACCATTTTCAGACAATGACAGATATAACATGATTAATTATCCTCTCTAATGATAGAGTACTTCCATTCTTAGTGGAGAGATGATTAATAATTTGATCAATAATGTAATAAAAATATATTGATTTGGTTCTACCGCAAAATACGGCTACACAAAGGTATGTAAAAGGAAAGATACTTCTTTAATACCTAATTCATTTATAATGTAACATTTCCAATTAGTCCAAAATATTATTCGAATGAGGATAGATGATTTTTCCCATCTAATAACCAGACCTGATACCTATTAGTATTGAGAAAAAGGACATTTAATAGTTCTGATGTTTCTTTTATCACCATATAAGAACAAAATGATTTCATATTCATATAAAATTTGCATAGGGTTATTCACATTCCACGAATCATGTATGGGAATAAATTTTTTTATCTACCAACCGAGTTATTAATTTACTTAAATAGTCCTCCACAATAGTGAAAATGATGGAAGAAAGGGGATCACATTTTATAGATCCTTTAGAGCATTTGATGTATCCTCTAGGAGGACCATTGACATTGATAGAAATTATTTCTGATTAAACATGGATTTAATTCTTGTTATAATGTAATTTTTTAATCAAAATCCTTGAATAACATTTAAGATAAAATTCCACTCCATCATATCATGTGATTTTATAATTTAAAGTTTTATTACAATGGTACCACCACTATAATTTTTAATGTGATCATGTTTTTTGAGGCTACGAAAATGTATTTTTTGATGGATAATCCCTTGATGAAACCAAATTGATTCTAATAGATTCTTTTTTCATTTATGTTAGTAATCTAGTTAGGAAAATTATTGTTGAAATTTTATAAAGTGTGTGGATGTAACGACCCAAAGGTTCATTAATAGAAAATCCATCTTGATCTAGTTAAATGTTTCTTTATAAAAAAATGTTTTTATAAGATGTCATCTTCTTTAGTTTTACGTTAAGATTTGTGACCGTTACTTTTATAGCAGTTGAATAGTGATCATCTGAGTAGTATAAATATAAGGCTTTAACGAACCCATTTCTACTCAGACAAAGGAAGCGATTGCCTCATCCAATAGAATTTCCCTTTACGAAGCCCATTTGTCAGAGCTTGGAAAAGAGGTGGCGTCTTTGGGCTTTGCCCTTGACCAAGCCAAAGCATAGCTTCATCATGTCAAGCTCGAACGTGTTCATCTATGGGAAAAGTGGAAGTTGATTGAAATTACCACTCGAGCGATGTTATCAGAGCTGCCCCAAGAGTCTGTCACCATCGCACACCTTACCCTTAGGTCTTATGTGGCTATTTTAAGGGGTTCTATAACAAATAAGTAGCACCATGTTCATGTACATTATTTTTTTATATAATAATGAATATAATTTCTACTCATTTTTGATACATAGTAATTAGTTTTTAAAGTACAAATGGTGTTTTTAGTTATTCTTTAATTAAGAATTATATTTTATTAAATTAAAGGATTTTTGAATTAAATAATATTTTAATAAAATATTATTATTAATATTAAATTAATTTTTTATTATGTATTAATGATCTTATAATTCTATGAATGCAATTAAAAATTTTATTAACGTTTGAAAGCCATTTCTGTCAAAACCCGTGATTTTTTTGTAAATGTCAGTTTTTATTTTAAAAGTGAAAATTCACATATATAGAAAATTATTTAGATAAAATAAATATTATTTTTTTGAATCAGGACATCGAAATTATCCAACGGTGAATTTTTTATAATTTTCTGAGACAGTCAAATTTTTGGGTAAAAATTAAATACCATTTGAATATATAATGTGTTTTATGACATCATAATGACCCAATGGTGATGTAATAAAATAACATAATCCTTATGTTCGTGAAATATGTGTTATATCGTTAAAATAATTAGGTTTTGGGTTTGTTTGACTTACTTTTCAAAGCTTTAATGGAGCCCTCAAGACTTATTCAACACTTTGCCTTTTTAAATTAATTTCCATGGGAGTGTGACTCACCTCCACATAAGAAACCCTAATTTTTTAATAATCTCGGACCTTCTCCTTGTAAAATATTTTTTTCCTCTTTCATTTTCCAGAAACCATGGGCAAATACCATTGGCTGGTTTGTGGTTTGGATTATTTTAATATAAGGTGTCCCAAACCTAAATAATAAAGAACTCTATCACCTTTCCTATATAAACCCACCCAAGATCCCACTTCCTCCTCACTCAAATCCCTTGGAGTTGGTCCAAAATCTGCCCTACTCTCTCTAGAATCCTCTCAAGGTTCCCCAAGCTCCCAAGAAGCCTCTCACAAGCCTCTCTCTAGCCTTTGGAAGCACACTTCCAAGTAAGGGTTTTTTCTTCCTATCTCATTTTTGTCAATTTTCATTAAGTTGTATTGCCCTTTTAATTTCAATTATGAATGTTGGGGTATGGTTTTTCACCTCCACCATACTGACTTATTATTTTTTGAATTATGGGAGACCCCTTTCTCTCTCATTAAATGCCTCCCATGTACACCTGTTACTATGCCGAAGTTCCGAAAGGAACTTTTCTCTCCTCTTTTATATTCAAGGAATACTTTGGTAACCTGAATCTAAATTCCATTACAATTGTAGGGACATGTATATATATGACCTCCTTACTGTCAATTACTTTTAAATATGATGAGTAACCCCTTTCTCTCTCATCAACCCTTTTTATGAATTCTTATGTCACGCCGTTACGCTGCCAAAACCGCACTGATTTTCTAAGCCAATGTCATTGTGTAGTGAATATCATGCCCATTTCTCCATCATGGTTATTCACCTTTATGCACATTTACTTATTGATTGTAAATTTTCATGTATGAATTCTACATTCCATTATCGTGGAATAAATGATTATGTTTTATGAATCCATGTTTTATGATCCATGTGGCACACTTATGAATGAAATGAAATGTTTAAGAAGGGTTCGCCCTTATAGCGCTCCAATGCATTGGGTAATGTATATTATCATGATACGTCATGTGCAATGAGTTTTGACTCATTATAATTCAAGTGAAAAGAGGGTTTACTCGTGCTTCATGTGCAATGAGGGTTTACTCATGCTCCATGTGCAATGAGCCTTGGCTCATGCTAATTCAATGTTAAGTGTTGTTTCCACATTTCCATGTTATAATAATCATGCATTATCATGCCTTTATTTTCATGTTACTCTTATTCTCTATTGATGTTCCTATTGGCTAAAATGTATTTTACACCTCATGTTATTCATTTTTTACTCCCTTGTTGGGCTTTGTAGCTCACCCTTTTCTTATACATGTCCTCAGGTTATCCCATGCAATGCTAAGTACGAAGGAATGTGGTGGTCATGTAAATGATGTTTTCAATAAAGATGTTGTATTTCAAGTTTAATGTTTTTATGTAATGATCATAATCCCCAAAGACACTAAACCTCTCGATCATCTATGTTGTATCAAGTGATGTTTTATGTAATAAAGCATGTTTAAATTGTAATAAAAAGTAGGATTGTCATAGTTGGTATCAGAGGATAGGTTTAGTTATTTTTGGGATTAGGAAACCCTAGTAAAGACATAGATACAAGACTAAGCATAATAAAAACATCCCTAAGTTTTGGTAAATAATACGTTAGTGGTTTATCAAACAAATACATCCCTGTCTGGATACGAGCAGGTAGAGGCGGCTCTGGCACATATGTATCCTAGGGGTAAAACCCGAAAACACCGCTTAGAGCTAGACTCGAACGAGAACTGGTGCACGACAATGGGCCTTACTACACTCTTGGTTACGACACTCCCAGGGGATATGTTTTGATAAATTCACAATCTTAGTATGAACCCTTATTAAGGGAAAAATTCCCCTAAGAATATATGTTAGAAGGAAGATCATGAAAAGCCTGGATTGAATCCTATAGACTCATGAGTTAATGAGATTAATGTTTATTTATATGTCATCAGCTTTTGTCTTTGGATTACCCTTTATGTGTTACCCCTAACTTTTCT
This sequence comes from Viscum album, assembly GCA_963277665.1. Taxonomy (NCBI): domain Eukaryota; kingdom Viridiplantae; phylum Streptophyta; class Magnoliopsida; order Santalales; family Viscaceae; genus Viscum; species Viscum album. The sequence goes on from OY728132.1 coordinate 475,049,994, forward strand.
TTTATTCCAGCCAATGGTTAGTAATAGGAGAACTCGGGCTAATAACAGTTCTGAAGATCAGTGTGATGATTGTACTAATGAGATGCCCAATCCAATGGGAGCGGGAATCGTGAACTTTGTCACGCTTCTCTCTCATCTAACTCAAGTTTTGAATAGATACAAGGGTCAAGAGGGACGTTCAACCCCCCCTAAGAATGAACAAGTCGTTATCGAGAGCTTCATGAGACAAAGGCCTCCTACTTTTAGTGGATCATCCGATCCCACGATCACTGAGCAATGGATCAACACCATTGAAAAGATCTTCTCTATCCTTCAATGTTATGAACAAGAGAAGGTTCTCCTGGAGGCTTATCGTATGGAGGGTGAAGCTGATCAATGGTGGACATTGATCAAAAATACGAATCCTGAGGAGGAGATTGAGGCTTTGGAATGGAAGGAATTCCGGAAGATGTTTTTCGATAAATATTTTCCGCGCACCCTCCGTCTTAAGATGGAAAGGGACTTCCTTTCCCTCAAGAAGAAAGATGAAGAATCTGTGGGATCATATGAGGAAAACTTCACAAGGCTCGCACGATATGATTCCGGCTTTGTCGTTACCCCCGAATGCAAGGTGGGCCACTTCATTGGTGGGATGAAGCCTATCTTGTGGAAAGCATTTGTGATCCGTGACTTCGACAGCTATGAGGAAATTGTCTGATGTGCCCTCAAGGTTGAAATGGAGATCGGAGAATCACAGGGGTATCATGGGGACAAGAAGCGGAAGGTGGACTTCAATGCTGGTGGTCCGATGGATAAATCCATCGGTGCTAAGAAGTTCCAGCACCCCACTTTCCAAAAGTGCAGAAAGAAGCACCCTGGAAATTGCCTTAGGGGGACGAGAAAATTCTTTAGGTGTGGAAGAGAAGGGAACCTAGCTATTAACTGTCGGAAAGAAGGACCTTCGGCTGCGATAGAGGAGAGGAACGCTCTGTTCGAACCTCAACGTGTTGTTCAATGCTAAAAATGCAAAGAACCGAGTCATTTTGCGAATCAGTGCCCTAATCCAAGGGTTATCGGAGGCAACCAACAACCTCCATGACAGCAAGGAAGAGCATTTTCCATCACTTCTGCCGAAGTGAACACTGACAACGAAGTGGTGACAGGTACGCTAGTTATTTATTCAAGAATAGAAAACGTACTTTTTGATTCAGGTTCTACGCATTCTTTTATATCTCGAATGTTTAGTAGAACAATCCCATCACCACCACAAATCTTGGAATTAAAGATGTCGGTGAGTACGGAAAATGGGGCAATCATTGCATCCCATGAATATAAGTCCTCCCCTGTTATAATATGTGGATTGAATTTCTCAGAGAACCTCGTCATACTCCCTTTGGTGGAATTTGATGCAATTCTTGGCATGGATTGGATTTACTTATATAGAGCCAACATAAATTGTCGGGAGAGGGAAATCACACTCCATATAGAGAATCGACCCCTGATTCTTTACAAGTGTCACGAGGAAGATGAATCTCCTTTAGCTCCATCATCTCAAGCAAGGATATTACTGCCTTATGAGCACACATATCTGGCTTAGATGATTGAGTCCAAGGAAGAAACCACCCTTGAAGAAATGCCTATTGTGAGGGAATTTGCTGAAGTATTTCCCGAGGAACTTCCTGGTCTTCCTCCAACAAGAGATGTTGAGTTCTCAATTGAACTTATTCCTGGGGCGCTACTAATATCCAAGACTCCATATAGAATGGCTGTTGTTGAGATTAAATAGCTGAAGAAACAACTACAGGAGAATCTGGATAAAGAGTTTATACGCCCAAGTGCATCACCATGGGGTGCACAAGTCCTCTTCATCAAGAAGAAGGATGGGTCAATGCGGCTTTGCATCGATTATCATGAAATTAACAAAATAACGATAAAGAACAAGTATCCTCTCCCAAGAATCGATGACTTGTTTGATCAGCTGCGTGGAGCACAATACTTCTCCAAGGTGGACTTGCGGTCGGGATATTATCAAGTAAGGGTGAAGAAGGAAGATATCCCCAAGACTGTTTTTCGTACAAGGTACGAGCACCATGAATTCATAGTAATGCATTTTGGACTCACCAATGATCCAGCAATATTCATGGACTTGATTAATAGAGTCTTTAGAGATTCCCTTGACAAATTTGTGGTAGTCTTTATATATGATATTCTAATATACTCCAAAAACAAGGAGGACCATGAGGAGCATTTAAAAAATGTACTAGAGACTTTGCACAAGGAGAAGCTCTATGCAAAGTACAGCCAGTGTGAGTATTGGTTGAAGGAAGTCTCATTCTTGGGCCATATCATCACAAGAAATGGGATATCTATGGACCCCTCCAAAATAGATGCAATTGAGGGATGGCCGAGGCTAACATCGGTAACTGATATTTGTAGCTTCTTGGGGTTAGCAAGATATTATCGACGATTTGTGAGAATTTTCTCACGATTGTCCAACCCTCTTACCAAGCTAACTCGAAAGGGAGTAAAGTTTTCTTGGAGTGATGAATGCAAAGAAATCTTCAAGGAGTTGAAAATGAGGCTTATCACTGCACCCGTGCTCACTTTACCCATAAGTGGGGAGCTTTTTGTGGTATTTAGTGATGCTTCGAAGAAGGGCTTAGGATGTTTGCTGATGCAGAATGATAAAGTGATATCCTATACATCAAGGCAGTTGAAAATCCATGAGCGAAACTATCCAACACATGATCTGGAGTTGGCGGCAGTGATATTTTCCTTGAAAATCTTGCGGCATTATCTCTATGGAGAGAAATGTGAGATATATACTGACCACAAGAGTCTTAAATATATATTCACACAGAAAGAGCTTAATATGTGACAGAGAAGATGGATAGAGCTCATCAAGGATTATGACTGTTCAATACATTACCACCCTGGGAAGGCGAACAAGGTGGAGGATGCCCGAAGTAGGAAGGATCCAGTGATTTTATCAATGATGAGAATATAAAAGGATCCAATCTTCTTAGAGTTGATGAAGATGGACGTGGGAATCATAAAGAAGGGAACATCATCAATCCTTTCACAAATGATTGCTCAACCATCTCTATTGGAAAGGCTAAAGGATGCTCAAAAGGATGATGCGGGAATCCAAGAAAAAGTGGAAGCTATAAAAAAGGGGAAATCCTCAGAGTTTAATGTTTATGAAGAAGGAATTGTGCGGTTTGGGAAAATACTATGTGTTCCATCACGTTCGGAGATGGAGAAGGAACTTTTGGATGATGCACATAGTTCAAATTTCTCTATTCACCCAGGGAGCACAAAGATGTATCGAGATCTCCGAGAAAACATTTGGTGGGATAATATGAAGAAGAAGATCACTGAATATACATCAAAGTTCCTGGTGTGTCAGCAAGTGAAGGTAGAGAGGCAGAAGTCTAAGGGGATGATGCAACCATTGCCCATACCAGAATGGAAATGGGAGAAAATCACCATGGACTTTGTCACTGGACTTCCAAAGACATCCAAAGTGAACAATGCAATCTGGGTTGAGGTGGATCGTCCTACAAAGACTGCACACTTCATTGCTATTCAAGAGTATTTCTCTTTGGATCAACTGGAACGGATATATATCAGAGATGTGGTATGGTTTCATGGAGTACCACTATCTATTGTTTCTGACTGAGATCCAGGATTCACCTCTATGTTTGGGAAGAGTCTTCAACATGCTCTGAATACTGAACTGAACTTCAGTACAACCTATCTTCCTCAAACTGATGGCCAATCCGAGCGGACTAATCTAACACTTGAGGACATGTTGAGAGCATGCTCAATGGACTTTAAAGGAGGATGGGATCAACATATTCCTCTGGTTGAGTTCTCTTATAATAATAGTTTCCACTCGAGCATCCAAATTGCACCATATGAAGCCTTGTATGGGAAAAGGTGTAGGACACCGGCATGTTGGGATGAGGTCGGTGAACGTAAGCTGCTTGGACCAGAAATGGTCGAAGAAATGGTGGAGAAGGTGAAAACCATTCAGCAGCATATCAAGGCAGCCCAAAGTCGACAGAAGAGTTATGCAGATAATCGTCGACGAGACCTTGAGTTTAAAGTCGGAGACATGGTGTTTTTACACATATCTTTGTGGAAGAAGGTCATGAGGTTTGGAAAGAAAGGGAAGTTAAGTCCAAGGTACATCGGCCCCTTCGAGATTTTTTATCGTGTTGGGGCTGTGGCCCATCGACTAGCACTTCCACCTACAATGGCCATGGTGCATGATGTCTTCCATGTATCCCACTTAAGGACGTACATACCAGACCCTTCACATGTACTCTCTTCCGAGGTGGTACAATTAGAAGACGATCTTTCTTATGAGGAGAAACCAGTGAAGATCTTAGATCATAGAGAAAAAGTTCTACGAAATAAGACAATGCCCCTCGTCAAGGTGTTGTGGAGAAACCACAAGTTTGATGAAGCAACTTGGGAGTCGGAGGATATGATGAATCTAAGTTACCCACTTTTGTTTTAATGTGGGAAAAGGAAAATTTCGAGGGCGAAATTTCTTAAGGGGGGAATATTCTAACGACCCAAAGTTTCATTAATAGAAAATCCCTCTTGATCCAGTGAAATGTTTCTTTATAAAAAAATGTTTTTATAAGATGTCAACTTCTTTAGTTTTACGTTAAGATTTGTGACTGTTACTTTTATAGCTGTTGAACAGTGATCATCTGAATAGTATAAATATAAGGCTTTAACAAACCCATTTCTACTCAGACAAAGGAAGTGATGGCCTCATCCAGTACAATTTCCCCTTACGAAGCCCATTTGTCAGAGCTCATAAAATAGGTGGTGTATTTGGGCTTTTCCCTTGACCAAGCCCAAGCTGAGCTTTATCAAGTCAAGCTCAAACGTAATCGTCTACGGGAAAAGTGGAAGTGGATTGAAATTACCACTCGAGCGATGTTATCTGAGCCGCCCCAGGAGTCTGTCCCATCGCACACCTTACCCTTAGGTCTTATACAGCTATTTTAAGGGGTTATGTAACAAATAAGTAGCACCATGTTCATGTACATTATTTTTATATAAAATAATGAATATAACTTCTAGTCATTTTTGATATATTGTAATTAGTTTTTAAAGTACAAATGGTGTTTTTAGTTAGTATTTAATTAATAATTATATTTTATTAAATTAAATGATTTTTTAATTAAATAATATTTTAATAAAATATTATTATTAATATTAAATTAATTTTTTATTAAGTATAAATGATCTTATAATTTTATGAACGCAATTAAAATTTTTATTAAGGTTTGAACGCCATTTCTGTCAAAACCCGTGGATTTTTTTTATAAATGTCGATTTTTATTTTAAAAGTGAAAATTCAAATATTTATAAAATTATTTAGATAATATAAATATTATTTTTGGAATCAGGACGTCGAAATTATCCAACGGTGAATTTTTCATAATTTTCTGAGACAGACAAATTTTTGGTTAAAAATTAAATACCATTTAAATATATAATGTGTTTTATGACATCATAATGACCCAATGGTGATGTAATAAAATAACATAATCCTTATGTTAGGTAAATATGTGTTTTATCATGAAAATAATGAGGTTTTTGGTTTGTTTGACTTACTTTTAAAACCATTAATGGAGCCCGCAAGACTTATTCAACACTTTGCCTTTTTAAATTAATTTCCATGGGAGTGTGACTCACCTCCAATAAGCAACCCTAATTTTTTAATAAGTTCGGACTGTGGCCTTGTAAAATATTTTTTTCCTCTTTCCTTTTCGAGAAACCATGGGCAAATACCATTGGATGGTTTGTGGTTTGGATTATTTTAATATATGGTGTCCCAAACCTAAATAATAAAGAACTCTCTCACATTTCCTATATAAACCCACCCATTCTCCCACTTCCTCCTCACTCAAATCCCTTGGAGTTCGTCCAACCTCTGCCCTACTCTCTCTATAATCCTCTCAAGGTGACCCAATCTCCCAATAAGCCTCTCACAAGCCTCTCTCTAGCCTTTGGATGCACACTTCCAAGTAAGGTTTTTTTCTTCCTTTCTCATTTTTGTCAATTTTCTTTAAGTTGTATTACCCTTTTAATTTCAATTATGAATGTTTGGGTATGGTTTTGAACCTCCCCCATACTTCCCTCTTATTGTTTTAATGATGGTAGACCCCTTTCACTCTCATTAAATGCCTCCCATGTACACCCGTTACTATGTCGAAGTTCCGGAAGGAACTTTTCTCTCCTCTTTTATATTCAAGCAATACTTTTGTAACATGAATCTAAATTCCATTACAATTTCTGGTACATGTATCTATATGACCTCCTTACTGTCCATTAAATTTAAATATGATGAGGAACCCCTTTCTCTCTCATCAACCCTTTTTATGAATTCTAATGTCACGCCGTTACGCTGCCGAAATCACACTGATTTTCTAAGCCAATGTCATTGTGTAGTGAATATCATGCCCATTTCTCCATCAAGGGTATTCACCTTTATGCACAATTACTTATTGATTGTAAATTTTCATTTATGAATTCCACATTCCTTTATCGTGGAATAAATTATTATGTTTTATGAATCCATGTTTTATGATCCATTTGGAACACTTATGCATGAAATGAAATGTTTAAGAAGGGTGCACCCTTATAGCGCTCCAATGCATTGGGTAAAGTATAGTATCATGATACATCATGTGCATGAGTGTTGAATCATGCTAATTCAATTGCAATGAGGGTTTAATCGTGCTTCAAGTGCAATGAGGGTTTACTCATGCTCCATGTGCAATGAGCCTTGGCTCATGCTAATTCAATGTTAAGTGTTGTTGCCACATTTCCATGTTATGATTATCATGCTTTATCGTGCCTTTATGTTCATGTTACTATTATGATCTATTGATGTTTTTATTGCCTAACATGTATTGTACTCCTCATGTTATTCATTGTGTACTCCCTTACTAGGCTTTATAGCTCACCCTTTTCTTATGCATGTCCTCAGGTTATCCCATGCAATGCTAAGTACGGAGGAATGTAGTGGTCATGTAAAGGATGTTTTCAATAAAGATATTGTATTTCAAGTTTAATGTTTTTATGTAATGATCCTAATCCCCAAAGACACTAAAACTCTCGATCTTCTTTGTTTTATCAAGTGATGTTTTATGTAATAAAGCATTTTTAAATTGTAATAAAGAGTAGGGTTGTCATAGTGGATAAGAGCTATGGGTCTAAAAAGATGAATCTTATAGGAGTTATCTACCATCAGAATCCAATATAAGAATTGTGCATTCAGTCCATGTGGACGATTTCCACTAGAATAGATTAATTTTAGATGTTTTATAACAACATATTGGATGAAATCGCAATACTTTTTGTTGAATCCAGTATTAAAATCGTTCGGACCAAGGTCACTATTAGGATTCGAGTTCAAAACAGTGTATTTGATTTTATGTTTACGAATAATTCATAAGAGACATTTTTTTCATCCTCATTGAAAACTATTGAAATTATATTATTAAGGAGATATTTATTTATGTCAGTTCCATTAAATATGTCTTTAAAATATGAAAAAATTATGATTATCAATGTCATCCACATTATCCAAAATGTTGTCCACAGATTTTAGAGAAGGTAATGGTTTGAAATCATTTTTAATTATTTAAAGAGATATTTAGAAATTTATTTTCATTTCAACATCATATAAAAAATTTATTTTGAAAGAATGTTTATTCATCTTATCCTTAATGTATATAAGGGAATTGAGAATCATAGAATTGTAAATATCATGGTTTTAATCAGTAGAAAATCATAGTTAATGTTTTGGTTCTTTTGTAGGTGAATTTTATTCTCAAAAATAATGATGTCATTATTAATTTTTTTATTCTAAATATATTTAATTAATTAGTATTGTATTTAATTGTTCCTAATAACATGATACCTTTGCTTTCATGATTACTTCTCATAATTGTTTAAATAACTACGATTTTCCCAACTAATTTGTCATATGCTACTATGGATGCATCGAGGGAAATGAATTAATATATCCCCAAATCATATATTTAATTTAAATATCAATTATAACATGTATAATATTATATTTAACTAATTAACAATCTGAATTTTCATGAAATATTTTTATTGAGTAAAATATACATATTAATCAATATTCAAATATTTTTAAAATTGGTCAATGTATGTAAAAAAATTATATGATATTAGAAATAACTATATCCATTTCATGAGAATATGTTTATTTAAAATATAATATTCAATAAAAATAATCTTATGTAAGTTAATTTTCTAGATTGTGTTTAGAATCACAATAGAAAGTGATAATGAAAAGTTAACATGCCGCCCATGGTAAATTACATGTAAAAAACCCGTAGACCAGACAGTTCAAAATGATATATAATATAACATATAGTATGAGTGAATAATGAAATGAAATTAAAATTTTAATTTATTTATACTAAATTTGTGTGAATTTCTATATAATAACAATATGTCTCATAGGATTGGATATTGAGACGAAATGCTTTACATAGTATTACTTTTTTCAGTGAACATATCTAAACATACTATATAAGAGTATTAATAATATTACTAACTTATAATAGAATAATTATAAGATTCTAAATATCATATATTATATTATTATAATAACATATTACCAGTTTGTTAAAAATCTGTTATTATTTTCACAATTTGTGTTATTAATTCCCTGTTTTTTTAGTAAGATTTCACTTGTTACAGTTTGTAATTATTAAATCGATCCTAATATCATCATATATAATTTAAACCATTATTTTATAATATTATATATATAAAAATCATATAATTCTTTATAGTAATTATTAATATTTGGGGAAAATGAATTGTTCAGGGAAATAGTAGGTCGTACGTATACATGAACACTGCATCTATTCCATTTGTTATATATAAAAGAATGAATGTTAAATGATATATATCTATATTATAATTATAGTATCATATATATGTCATATATATCACATATGTTAATAAAAACCATCCATTATACATTCTATGTAATGTGTTAAAATATCACATCACATTGAGTAGGTGGAAGTCCACACTTCCAAAAACGATGTTATCATATTTTCACCAAATGTAAGGAATTAATGTATGTGTTATATAATAATTACCGAATTATGAAAAAATATAAATATAAAATATATCATATAAAAAAGTTCCTATCCCAATTCATAATGATGAGAGGTGGTAATGAAAACATGAACATCATCGTTCTGCATAGAGGTCGTTTATCGTACACACAAATGATATATTTGTAACCAATTTGAAAGATGTGTCTGTAAGTGTAGATAGAAAAAAAAATAAAAAAAATATTATCATTTATAAGATACATAGTTCATTATATAATCACTATATAATGTGTAATTAAGTGAGTAGAAAATTAATCGAATTAAAAAAATATTGATCAATGTTACGTATTAATCATGTAGTGCGTTTTGTTTTTTACCAATAAAAAACATTGGTTTTAATTATACCCAATGTGATTCCTCTTGGATTATGGTAAGGATGTTGGTATATTTCCTTGGATGATTTTTGAAGAGCTATATTTCTTTATAAATGCGAATTTGTGCTAGGGTTGAGAGCCTTTTATAGTTAAGTATGACTGACAATAATGTATATTTAAAAAAAAGAAATCCACCCATGTTTTTAATGGTAAAGAGGTTCAAATAAAGGAAATAATTATATCCAATTAAATATAGGATACACATATTTATATTTTATGGATTTTATAACAGATTCAGGAAATTTTTTTCTTTACGTTTAATATTTATTCCTTTATTATGTTGATTTTTCTTTTAATTGTTAAAATTAATTTTAATTTCATTAAATAGTTTTTTTTGCCAAAAAATAATTTTATCTTATTATATATTATAAATAATTATTATTCAAAATATATAATATATTTTACAAAATTATAATTTATTTTGTGTATGATATTATTTTTAAATGAATCCTATAGTGGGAACGACAAAACAATTTTTTAATGTAATCTTTTTCCAAATATTGAAATGTTTTTATATCCAATTTCATTGTTAAATCGATTACATTAAAAAAAATAAATTATTGAAGAATAATTTAAGTAATAATCATTAATAACAATTTAAAATATAATTTAACACTATAATAATATACCTAAAAAGTTGTCTTCAAATAAAATCCATTTTTTTACTATTAAACAAAAAATAAAAACTCTCATAAAAATAAAAATAATTCACCATAAATAAATTTCAAATTTATATTTAAAATTGAATGTTAATTTTTTAATAAAATAATTATAAATGTTTTAATATTATTTTTTATAATATCAAATTAGTTAAAAGGTTGAAATATTTCTATTTTTTAAAAAATAAATATTTTAAGCATAAAACTAGATTTATTCACATATTATATATATAAAATATATTGTAAGAATATAAAAAATATTTTACTGAATATATAATATATATATATATTTCCCCATTGTCATTAACTAATTGAAATTAATTTAATTTATTACGATAAAACTTCTATGGAAGCATAAAAATTGTTCTTTTTAAAAACATTCCCTTTATATGAAATTAGTTCATATGTGAATTTATAAAATAAAATGAACCAATGAGTTCAACCACATATTTTCATAAGATATTTAATATTATTCATTAAAACAATATTAATGGACATTTTATTTCTTATTATAAATAATAATATTTTAATAATATATTTTAATTTGTACATATTGGCCTTGTGTGTGACGTAAACTGACGAAAAAAATTAATTATTACAGGTAACACAAGATTAATCAATGATGCATGAATTATAGGGTATAGAGTATATTTTCATGAAATGTTAATTATATATCAATTTATTAGGACATTTTGTTCCATTCAAGTATATTTTTTATGTGTCAAACATGTTATTATATACAATACTCTTACTGAAGAATTTTATGGTGGCACATTATCACCCCATAATAAAATTGAATTCTCTAAATTTAAATGTAATATTTTTAATATAGGGATATATATTTTAAAATAATATTTTTGAATAATTAATTTCATAATTTAGGGATAATATCTCATATTTTTAATAATTGTGAAACTAAAATTTGAATGTCGCAACAAAACATGGCTTTTGAATATGTGAACATTAGTGAAATCATGCATATGGAATAGAAATATAACTATATTGTTCTGATAGAGAGTGATATAGAAAATTCTCACCATAATATTATTAACCAAAATACATTAAACTTTAGGTGTGAATAAAGTTCATTGATATCATAAATAATTATGATAATAAGACAATATTTTTTTTTCAAATAATTAATTACTATAATTGAGGAAATTTTCAAATATATATAAATTTAAGTATTTATACATAAATTAATATCTCAAGGTCCATCATATATTTTTTTTATAGAAATAATATTTAATACCTCATCTAAATAACTACTTAAAAATTTTCATATATTGTTATCCATATGAACCTTCCAGGTTTTATGATAAAAAACAATTGAATTATATCTAAAGAAGTCTATAATATCCCATTTACATTAACCATATCACACATCTATTTTCCTAAAAATCATTATATCAACATGTAGAATATATTAATGCATATATTTCCCTTGACCAAGTATTTTCCAAAATTTGTAACATGTTACCTAATTTTTTTAGTAGTACCATTCAAAAAATGATCTCAAAAATTTAACAAAAAATTTCTATTGTGATATCCCTATATATTTTATTATTCATATAATGAGAAAATCGTAAGTAAAAGATATCAAAAATATTTAATAGATCCAAATATAGAAAATAATTAATCATTCCTTTTTAGTTCTATCATTTACATATGTTTGAAATTGATCTCCTTTCGTGATTTGAGGTAAATTACAATATTTTTTGGGAATTAAATTTAATAGCCCACCATCCCCATTAAGTTATAAATTTGAATAGTTGTATTTTCCCTCTTTGTATCATAATATTTTTCTTAGTTCCCTATTATATAAAAATATGAAAACCTTTCGATTTTTTCAATAATTTACAGGGTTGATTCTTTCCACAGTTATCACATGTTTGAAAATCCATCTTTCCAACACACCTTTATCTGTTATTTTCTATCCCATTATATAATTTTATTTCATCTCATTAAAACATAATACATTGAGAATTATTTCTCTATCGTAATAGAATATTATAAAATTTAATTGTATGGGGAAACTTTTTTATGAAACAAGGACCCTTTGAAGATTTGACTTATGAATATCTAAAAAGTGGTCAATCATGATCCTTGTTTAGTTTATTTAATCTATAGCATAACTAGATAATCATATAATGATTTCTTCATAATATTGAAAAAATTCATCTTCCCATTACTTTAAGGTAAGGAAAATCCTCTTAAAATAAATTTCATGATCTTGAAGGAAGTTTTCATTGAAGAATATATTCTTCAATGTTATCCACTACCCAATTTCTATTTATTATATCTCCTTAGTATTCATGATCAATAAACACCATTGATCTACATCACTATTGTGACAATCCACTAAAATTTTAACATTTCCCATTTCAAAACACCAACAAAGAATTAGTATATTTTCATTAGTCATAAAACATTTCTAATATGACAATGCATAAGTATTACTATTAAATGATGGGGAATCTATCATATAAAGAAATCCAACATTAATGACTGTTTTAATGGAACATATTTCTTTATCCATGGAATGATATGTTTCATTAATAAATTATGATTAATTATTATATTCATAAAATAAATACTTCCATTACGAGATATACCCTCTTTCTATGTGGGGAAACCTCTATATTTTGAATGAATTTGTATACAATTTTTTATTCTTAGAGTTATAATCTAAAAAACTAGTGAAACACCTATCATAAATTTAAAAAACATCACCAAACTAAACTCAAAATAATAAACATGGTTTTATTATAGATATCATTACATGAAAATCCTTCATAATCTGTTGTAATGAAATTGATAATTTTCATATGTGTATCCCCTCAGACACTTATTCCCAGCACACAATAAGGCCTATTGTTTTGTACCAGATTATGCTCTAGTTAGGCCTGCCACACCTTTTCAACGTTTTTACCCCTAGGTAAGTCTCTTATAGAACCAAATCCACTTGTAGTCTACATATAGTTATATATTTTTAGGAATACCAACAAAATATATACCTTAAAAATATTCTATGATTCTACTCGATATTTATCTTCAATATCTATCTTAGAATTGTTTCCATAACATATCATTTTTTCAAAATATAGTATCCATGATTACTGGTAAATCCCACTAATACTGACTATAACCCCTGACCCAAGAAGCCTACATCTAAATCATTTTATTATTAACATAGAATTACTACAAGTAATAATCAAGATGTACTAAAATTTTAGCAGTTTCAAAAAAATATTACATTAATGAAAACTATTTTCACTGGGAAATAGAAAATGATTAATTATACACAAAAAAATTATTGAATATTTATATATATATTTTATTAATATAATTTAATAATGTTAAATAATTTAATTTATTATGATAAAATTCATATGGATGCATAAAAATGCATCGTTATAAACACATTCCCTTTATATTCAATTTGTTATTTTATTAATTTGTGATTAATTTGTGATTGATTTGTAACAAATGAAATCATATATTTTATTTTCATAAGTAAGTGAATTTTATTCATAACAACCAACATAATGGAATGGATATATCTTGTTATATAAAACAATAATATATTAATAATATATTGTTTTTTGGTAAAATTTGGACTAGTGTCAATCAAAAACTATCCATCGAAGTCATTTTTAAATGTAATGCATGATAACTCAAGGATCCATTAATTAAATATAATAGAAAATATTTATTTAGAATATTAAATATATCTTAATGTGAGTTAAAATATATTCCTTTCAAGGAATTCTGTTTCATGTCACACGTGGTATTAAATATAATGTTCTTTCTTTAGAATTTTTGGATGTTAAATGTTATGTTTCCAAATGATCAAAAAGCTTGTCAAACTACCATTTTGTGGAATTATTTATAACATTTAGACATTATTTGTTATTTATATGAGTTATTGGGATTCTATTTCTTAATGGTGACCTATATTATATATTATGTGAAGAAAAATTCCAAGAAAAATATTTTTCCTTTAAATTTTATTTTAATAACATCATTAGCTAGCTGAAAATATATGATATTTTTTATTAATACAATTTTGTATGATGAATTATTTTTTTATCATGATAAATATTTTATATTTTTTCTATATTAATTAGTTACTTTAAATTATTTTTAAATGATAAAATAGTAATTATTTAGTTAATAGCTAAGTAAAATAAATAATACTAAAAATATTAAAAGTGATCTGAATTTAATATGTTGTTATAATAAATTCATCTTATAGATAATTACATCATGTTAAACTAGTTTAAAAATAAAAACAATCAATTCAATAATATGATTTATATTCTTAAATTCAAATTTAATAAATACAATGATAATTTAAATTAATGTTATTTTATTATCACTAGTATTTTATTAAATGGATTAAAAATTATGGATATCAATTATTCCTCCAAGTTATATTTATGTGGTGAATAATTTGAAATATGAAACACAACTAGAAAAATTCAACATCAATAATGAACATAGTGTTCCCCTGATATTAAAAAACAATCTACTGTAGTTAGTGTTATAAAAGCCTATTTGTCCACTACATGTGCTTTTATTGTTGTTAATTTCCAATATATCTAATTTTTTAAATATTATTAAAATTATTTATAAAATTTAGAATATGTGGGTATAAATTGTCTGATAAGTCTCACTTTAATTTAGTTTCAATTGAAAATATCATGGATAGACAATTTTTCACCATAACAAAAAAATAGAAAAAATGTAATCATATATTATAATGGAAAACACGATTAGAATATGTCTCTTTTTGTGTGGTGGGGGTGTATCTCAACCATAATTCGATGACACTCCATTAGTAGTCAATTTTGGAATAACTTTTGTTTTGAGAGACCTCCCATGCCACATAGATCATCCAAGCTCGAGTAAAACCAGTCCCCAAAATCTAACCCCAAATCAAATAAGCCTCCATTTTAGAAAAAAATAAATCCATTCAATGATATAGTGAAATAGAAAGTAGGAAACGGAAATAATATGATATGTTTCTTTGAAAACATTTTTTATTTTATTTTGTCCTCCAGTAACTAAAATTCATATCATTCCATGGTAAACATATAAAATAATTATCATTCATATATTAAGAAATTTTCAATTTATTATTATATCATAAAACCTCACACAATTCCAGAAAATGGTTTATAAAATCATTATTCATGTGTGTGACAAACAACAACTTCCCAAACTACGGTTGTTCTTTTTCTAGTTACCAACTATCATAGTTAGAAATTATGATGTAAATAGTTTTTATATATGATATTTATTACATATTTATGTTTCTAAATATAATAAATAACACATAACATTAATCATTCATTATTTTGATCATATGATGATGATGTTCATGTTTACAATAGACTAATTCCCCACCAAGCTATGTGATTTATTCAAACATTATATTGTATTTATTAAGTATGCTTTTAATAAAGATATTTGATATATAAGAAAAAATAATTATTCTATAGTGATTATATATATATATATATATGTACTTTAAAAATCATTCCTTCAATATAAAATGAAATGAAATCAACATTCATGAGGCATCTGTGACATGTTGACACTATTAATGGTGTATTTCATTTCATATCACAAATTATAATCGGTTAAAATAAATACATATATACTGAAAATAATTGATATTTACATTTTGGTATAAATTTTTGTGATGATTAAATCATGATATATGTAAGTGGAAAAATAATTACAAGTAAAAAAATTGAAAAAAAGGCAATTAAAACAGGAAACAATGAAAATATGGAAATACTATTATAGAAAATTAAATAAGTTGTTATAAAATAATAATATTTGAGGTCTCAAATATTTATATTGATCTAAAATATGTTAATAATATATTTAATGACAATATATATGATGTTAGGGAATTGTAAACCAAAATATACCATATGGTATGGTATTTCATCTAAATTTATATTACATTGAGACTTATTTGTTATTATGAAGAAATTCACATTATTGTGGTGTATATACTAAATCATATTCATTTAGTTTCATGATTAAAAAATATATAATTTCATATTTTGTTTCACAATGATGTGTTTTATCTATGGGGGTTTTAATTGAAATAACCTAGTGGTAAATGTTTTTATTACAATCTCACTTTCTATTATGATTGTTAACAATCCGTAGAAACAATCATGTTCACCTAAGAAGTTATTATTATAGATTTATTTCCTATTAAATAGCCTTATTATTTTGTTATGGATATGATTATTTCTTGAATGTCATATCATTTTTAAAAATATTATATAATTTGAATGTTTTTTTTATATTTGGTGAAATATTTATAAAAATGTTTAATTTATAAAATTAAAAAATTGGGGACAAGAAAAAAATTTAAATCCATTATTTGTATTTTTGGAATGTTTTGTACATGAATACATTTTTGAGGACTAGATAATTATATCCACTTAAATCATTAGTAGTCGTAATATAATATTATGTTTGCCAAATTAGATGGTGTTTTAACTAATAGATTTAAATATTCATTAAAATAGTTCATGATGGAAAGGTTCCATGTACATAAGAAACAAGAAATAAAATAAGTAATTATTTTGTTCGATTATAATATAGTTAATTTTATACAGGATATAATTACTATGACAAAATATATAGATGAATTTCATTCTCATATTATTGATTAAATGGAATGCGTGTTCATTTATTTACATTCCCACATTTATTATTACATATCCTATTATTATATGGCATGTTTATTTAGATATTTATCTTTCAACATTTATTATTCGTTATTTATTAATGATATCATCCAGCGTACATAACCCTTACTAAGAATGTGAGTTCACATTTTTATTCATTTACCATGTTATGAAGAAGCTCAAATTGAGTTATTTTTAAAATGTATAGTTTATCAGATTTTATTATTTTTTTATGATTTATATATATATTTCCCATTTAAAATAGTTAACATTTATAAAATTTTTGACTCCAAAAACTATTAATATTCTTGGTCCATTGGGATTTTATTCTTTTTCATCATGATAATTTAATAATATAATACACATTATTCTAGAATATGGTGTCAACATCATTATATTTTGAATCAAATGATTTTTAGTATAAACCATTGATATTTTCTAAAAAAATAGATTTGAGAATATAACCATATACATTGAGAATATTTATGGAATAATATCTCAAGAAAACCATGTTTATAATTATGAGAATAAATACACATAAATGTTTTAATTTATGTTACATATTTCAATTATTTTTGTATTAAAAATTATATTTCATAATTATATGATTAATTATAGTTAATTTAACCATTTATAAATGGTACCTATTGGGATGGATCTGAACCTCAACAATGCAAATGATCTAAAAATCCATAACGATCATAAATTTAATGGTATTAAAATAAATTTTGGAGGACTATATTCACTAAAACATTTTCATCATTTGATAAAATTGTATCATGTGCTAATTTTAAAGGGATTGATTAGTCTATGTATTATGTCATCAGAGGGACAACAAGAAGGATATGTTATCTATAAAAAATATAAATAAATAGATTAAGGGTATTATTTTTTTCCAACATGAGAAATTTATTGAATTATACACATTGGTTCTTGATTAATGTGATTTGGAGTGTACAATAGGTCTATAGAGAAAGGGAACCATAATTTTTATAGCATGAGAAATAAATAATTTTAAATATTCAAATCATTAACTATAATGATATATCAAATCAATCAAATGAATTATCGAGGAGTCAATGGAGTATTCATCAAAACAAGATACGATATAAAGGTAATGATAATGTTATTAATTCATATTAAGGGGAATGACTTATTTTATTTGGTTTGTATTCAAAAATTGTGATATTTATTTATTTTAATAATTATTTTTGGTTATGAGAATCTAAAAATAAATAAAAAATCTACTGTAAAAAAATTTATTAATGGATTTGAGAAAACATATTGAATTGTACTTATAACAAGATAACTATTCAATGACATATCCAAATTAATGAAAGAAATATGATTGAATAAATAATAACATGTAATATTCACCTTTTATATAGATAATGATATTGGGAAAACAAAAAAAAATTAATTGATAATGTAATTTGGATATTACTGACAACCATAGAACTAATTAATAATTTAATAGAATTTTTTTGTGATATCATTGTTGGATTCTACATAAATTTTGGACTTATATAATATATCCAATAACCTATTATTTCAATAAGGAATAATAAATCACACATATTTTGAATAATTTTTTATAATAATTCATTTTAGTTATATTTTTAATACAATACATGATTAAGTTACTCACGTGAGTAATATTTAATTATTATGAGGAACAATATTTTTTAACACGAATATAACAATCCTTCCAAATTCGGTTAATAATACATTTGATGAGATTTAAGGTTATTGAATGGATTGAATTACACATAAGGTGACATTGGAAAACTTTAGGAAACCATTTTAGTAGTATTAATTTTTATATAAATATATGGTTACTCATTTATGGAAAATATGATCTATTAAATGGTTATTTTAGTACCTTAGGCATAAAATAAGGGATATTATTTTCAATGAGAAATTAATTAATTAGAAATTTATAGAAGCCCAGCCAAAGGTTGAATTTTTTATGAATTATAATGTTTAAAAATATTTATTTTATATTATTATAGTGTTAATGATTGTATCAAATATATAGAAAATGGTCCTGAAACAAAACTGTTACACCAGTTTCATTATTTTTATTTAGTCGATGGTCTTTTAGATCATCATAGTTTTAAAGTTTTGAGCCAATAATAATTCCATTTATAAATAAATTTTTTATGATTAAGGACCACAATAACACTATAAAAATATTTATTTCTTTAAATTATGTTCATATATACACATTACACAAATGTTATATTTTAAAAAGACCTAGTTATGTTTTATTTTTGATGAAATTTTTACTCCCTTTTATCAAATATTTATGAGGATATTTTATTAATTATTTTAACATATTGTTTTGTTATAGAATGTAACTTTTTAAAATTTATAACTATTGGTCACCATGACAATGATTAAATTGTGTTGAGATGGATTATTTATGGTGAAAGAGAATATAACACCCCAAAAATATAAAATGTGATTATCAAATTATATAGTAAGTAAGAAACCTAACACCAAGCCTAGAAATAAATATACAATATTCATTCATTAGGATATATATACAAACACAAATAAATATATAAATTTCAATTAAGGAAACACATAATTTTCTTGCATTTCACACAACAATGTGTTTCTTCTCTTGATTACAACACACAAATGCCTATGTTTTGATGAATACTATTAATATTTTTATATAAATGGAAATTATATCATATCAATTATAAAGGTGAATGTAAATATAAATAACTAAATTATGAAAATATATGCTTTAATCCATTTATTAACAATTAATTATAAAAGAAAATAAAATGAAATTCAATATAAAAAAATAATTTTATAAAAAAATAACTATGTGCCAATCAAATGATATATTAATAAATTAAATGAATTACTACTAATCGATGATATTAGTGAAATTCATATATTATATATATTAATTAATATGTTTTTTCATTGATTTAGTATTTTTTTAGTTATAAATATAAACAAATCCAATTTTCATCCAAGAATCAATATTTTTCAAAAGGTAGTTTTTCTATCTTTTAATGGAGTCCATGTTTTAAAAATTAAATTTCACACTATTATATATATTATTTATAGAAACATAATTTTAGAAATATTAATACAAAAATTAGAATATGGTTAATTTTAGTTATTTTTTTGAGAATTTCTGTTTATGATGAATTATAAAAACATTATTTCAATTAAAAATGTATTTTCTTCTAAGTAATATATAATGGTAAATGTAATGTTTATTTATTTTCAATGTAAAAATATTAAAATTATAAAAATTATAAAACAATTTATGTTATTTTTATTTATCTCATATTTAATCTATATATGAAAACATAGTAATAAATTTAATATTTTAACATCCCAAACCTTATGTTTATCGGGTTTATTAGATTAAATTAAAATTAAATTTATACATATATATCAATCGAACATAAAAAAATACATTTTATATTTTGAATCAAAATTACATATAATGTCTATTATATCTAATTTAATTTTTCCCATAATGATTTGTGAAAAAAATTAAAATTAATCACCTATATTAGGATTTAAATGAGTTTAATAAAGAACAATAAATTAATATTATGTGTCAAATGTTTCAGAAACTTTTCTAACACCGATTTATGGAAATATTTATACATATAAATAATAATTATTTGTTTTATTTTTTTATTATTCATCAAAAGTGAGATATATAATACATTACGTGACGAAAAACACAAAAAGATTTTATTTTTACTATAAATTTCTATAATGTTTTGATACTGGAAAAAATATAAAATAAACCTTGATATGTATATAAAATATAATATATAAATGGGTTTTTATATCCCATACATTTATTAGGTTGTTTCTTGATTAATTATTTACTTTAAATGATTATGAAATGCCAACATGTTAATTATTTTTCTTATAATAAAATAAAATAAATGATACTAAAAATATTTATATTTTTGTAAATTGAATAAATTGTTTTATTAAATAATATTGTTAGATAATTAATTAACTTTAAAATTTTTAATATAATATATTTTAATTCCAAAATATTAATTATTTTTTAAAATTAAAAATAAACTAATACTTTCAAAATTGAAATTGATATTATCTTTTTATAAATGATAATTTATTAAATTATTTAATATTACTAAAAATAAAATGTACAACAATTTTATTTATAAATTATATAAGATATAAAATATTTTCTATTAATTGAATAATTTAGGGTTTATAATTATCATATTTCATTATAATTATTATTAAACATTTCGTCATGGTTAGGATAAAAGTATCATTTTTTCCAACATGTTCTTCTAATAATTTTATTTCACAAATAACCTGGGATTAGTAATTATATAAAATATAAATATCATATTTATAAACATTTTGTCTACATTTTATAATATTAATTTCATTCATTTAGTGCTATTTGATAAATTACCTATGTTATAAAATTTGTTACCTTGAAAAAATGGTAAAAATAAGGAAACACAGTCGGTATTGAAGAATATGATTCAAATTTGTTTTGTTTTTTGTGGTAAAGGAAATTATCGACCAAAATTCCTATAAAATAACATTTTTTAAAATTTTGGTGGCACAATATGTCTGCTATATTTCCAATAGTGTATAATTTTGAGTATATAAAAAAATACCACTCCAGCCCAACGATAATAAGTTAATCACCCCCCTCCATCATCACATCTATAATAATCTTTTTCAAGATAATGATCTAACCAAATTAATCCCCATCTCCCATAACCATGTCTTATGAAACATAATTTTAAAAAATTATTTCATTCTTTATGGAAAACCATTGGAGGAAACCAGAAGAATGGTAAATGTTTTTTTAAATGTTTTTTTATTTCTCAACCTTATCCAAATCTTATTAGTATATGGTAATATAATAAATTCTTATTAATATATATAATTATATGGTTTAGTGTTAAAATTATTCCCTAACCTATAAAATGCATCCATTAAATGGGTTACTAAATCATCATTAATGTGTATGGTGAACTACCTCATCATGAACCTATATTGTTCGTTTTTCCATTACCAGATTTCATAGTTGGGAATAATGATGTATATATTATTTAAAGATGATATATATGTGTGTTATATTTATATGTCTTTATTCTTGTTTAATTATTATGTAACAAATACATTCATACTTTCTATTGTGTTAGAATATTATATTGTCGTTCATGTGTACGAAGTACTGGCACATTGCAAAGTGATGTCATTACTTCATAGTTTAAGTGGAATGTATTATTTAATTTTTTAATAAACATATTTCATATATATGAAATAAAAATATTATTTAATTAAAATATATATATATGTCATTTACTTTTAATTATTTTAATTTAATATGAATATTAATATAGCATTCATTCATATGTAAGACCTATAATATTAATGAATGATGTATTTCATTTTCTAATAATATTTAATATGGGATACTCTAAATATATAAATAATGTTTTTATTTTTAGATCTACATCATTGTTTTCATTCTAGAAAATATTAAATCATGATCGAAATATGAGTGAAAAAAATATGTTAATCCATTCTTGACAAACATTGCAATTATCACCTGAAATGAGGAAAATAATGAATACATATTAATGAACATGTAATAATGTGTTTTTAAAAAATTCATATATTATATCATAAATTTTAATAAGATTCTATAATACATTAATAACTCATTTAAAAACATTATATAATATGGTAATTCGTGTTCAACCAAAAGGGAGACTAACGTAAGAGATTACATATCAATTTACATTCAATTAACACATAATTTTTATTATACACCATTAACATTATTGTAAATTATATTCATCTAATTTTTTATTAAATATTATCATTCAGTTATAATAATTTCTATTTATGATTTTATTTTAATTATATCATCCAAGGGATAATGATATTAAAATTTCCATGTGGTAAATTTAGCATTTTAGTCGCCCAATCTTTTGTGATCGTTAACATTAATTTAATAAATCCCAACCATTTAATAATTTATCATTAAAAATATAATTTCTATGAGATATTCATATTATTTTATGATATATATATGTTTATTTCCTTAAATATAATTTTTTTACATACAATGAATTGTATGAACATTATTTTGTATATATGTAGAAATGCTAATATATTTGTAATCATTAGAAATATATATATTTTATGATAATTATAATTATTATTTATATTATTCCATATTTTACTATGGATTTATAAATTCATTCGTGGATGGGGAATATTTAATGATGTCTCATTGATTCCTCAACAATTTAATGTGATGAATTAGTTATCCAAATCAGATGTTTTTATACCCAGTTAATTTTTATGGTCTTTATAATAGATCACAACATTAAGGGTTCCACCTACCTAAGAATGATGGTGTCCAACAATTATGAAATTCCAAAATTCACAATTATTTTATTATTAACCATGTTCTATTCAATATAAAAAAAATATATCAGTGTCTTTAATTATCAGCTATTTTATTCAAATTAATATTATTTATTTATTTACCATTACAAATTAACTATGAAATGTGCATTTATTAAAATGGAAATTGTGTTATGATATTTACATTTACACATTTATAATTTATTATTGATTTGGCATAACCTCCACAGTACTTAATCCTTACTGAGTATTTGATATCACCGTTATTTTGATTCCATTACACTTATTATAGAGAATAGATCTCTATATTAGTTTTCAGGGATTTAATTTATTTTTTTTGTTAGTAATTATGATTAATTTTCATCTCCCAATGTAAATTGGGTGACAAGTATGTAATCTACACTTTCCAAACTAAAAACATAATATGTCCTTAGGGGTGTTATTTATTTTAATCATTGTAATGTAATTGTCTAACGCATCACAGTCAAAAATCATGAGAAATTGTTTGTTCAAATATGTTATAATTTTATGGTTAGATTATTATATTTTGATATGTTGTTATACAATTTTGTTTATGTGAATCATAATACCTTTTTTATATTTTCCTTTAATTATTCTAATAAAATCATTTTTATGTTATTTACACATGATTATTATTCTATGATCATGCGATATCATTAAAAATATTTTATCATTCAATGTTATTAAATATTATCATAATTTCTTAATGATATCATATTATATCACCTCCCACATATATTATACCTATTTTAAATAATTTATCATTAATCTCATGATCAATAGATTGATTATCTATATCTCATTTAATTTTTTTTATACTTAAATTATAATTTCAATTCACCCCTTTATTGTTTTTCTCATATTCCACGAATTTTTTTGAAATGACATGCTAAATAATGTTTAATGTGTCAAGAATTTTTGTGTAAGAATAGTATAATGTAAAATTATTTTTTATCGATATGTTCATTGTTCCCAAATATATCTTGAATTTGATCATGGATAGGTTTTTTATTGAAAGTGATGTATTAATTGTTTTTTTGAATAACACTAGATCCAAGGGTGTGAGTATGGATAATCTGACTAGGTATCAGAGTGGTGTTAGGTTTATTTTGGTAATTTGGATTGTGATTACATGTCTTTAATAATTTTATGGACAACTATTTTCACTTGAGTACTAGGATATAAAATGATTTCAGTACCACATAAGATTTTCATTTTGAAGGTATTTTTCATGTTACATTTCCATATATAATGTTATATTGATATATGGTTTTAGAATAATGGTTCAATATTATGTGCCTAAAGAAGAATTTACCATTTAATAAAATTAGATGGAAATAATTTATTTAAGAGGGTATAATTGTTCATTTATTATCTCTAATGAAAATATTATTTTATATGGGTCACCCTTTGGCTGCCCAAAAAAACATGAATCTAGGTTTGTACAAGGGAATGATTAGTTTTTTATAGTTGATTGAAATTACTGATGGGGCTAGGGATTAAATATGAGACCTGACATGATGTCTCGTGCATGTTAGGATTGTTATTTTTTAGATTAATTTATTTAAAAGGTCGAATATTTGATATTTAGAGTGCCATTATGTATGATAATTAAATTTTTAGTTATATATTTTAACTATATTTCATATAAATTTAATTTATTTGATTTATAATGAATATCTTTTTCTTATTTTTGGTTCCTTAAATATTCTATAATAGATGTCATAGTATCCCCACAAAAATTATTAGTCACTCATTTCTAGTGAGTACCAAATGGTAGATATGCATGAATAATTGAGGTTTCACAATGACTCAACTTAGTAACATGAGGGTGAACTGGGATTGGGACATTAAAATGTTGTATTAGAGTATGTATTGTATTTGTATTTAATATTTTTGAATTATTTATAGGATAATAGGATTTTTCAAGGATTGGTAACAAAATAATTCATGTGAGTAGAAAAACCACGTGTCTATAAATCCATTTTTTTAGTGATGGGATTTTTATTCATGAGGTTTTCTTGACATATTTGGGATGATAATTTGTTTTGGATGTTGTTATTCTTGTGTGATGTATATGTTTTAAGATATTTTTTTGTTGAATGGTATAGAATTTTGTGTGTATTAATGCAACAAAGTAAGAATATAGGAATTTATTATATCATGTATTTTTCAATCCAAGGATTCATTATCATGCATGAGTTTTCTTTTTGTAATTTAGATTAAATTAAATATAGTGGCTGTTAAAAGGAATAAATGAAATATATTAAAACATTACATATAATTTTTATGTAATGAAAAAAAATTAAATTTTCTATGTGTTTTTTGATTTCTTCTTGTCCTTATATGTATGATCATGTTAAGAACCCTATTATTTGAGTATTTTGTTATACATTTTATAGAAATTAGTATTAGTTATACTATATTTAAAATTCAAGAGAGTGGAAATGAGTAAAAAATAAAATATTTTTATAAGAATTTTATATTCAGTAATGTAATTTGATCCGTGATCAACTATATGAATGGTTATTGTGTGTTATTTGATCTATGGAAATGGGGAAAATCGTGTCATTATTTTCTATCTAATCAAACTATACAATTAAAATAGAATCACCCAACCAACTGAAATTTATTGAGAGTCCCTTAGGAATAATACTTTTATAACACTGTCATATAAACAATTTTTTTCTCAACAAGAAACATGTAAAGATGAGGGTGTATATTTCCACATATATTTTATTATGAACGTACATTCACTAGAGGGGATTAAAGTAGAAGGGTATATAATGAGAAGATATATCCAAGAAAGGATTCACAAAAAAAAAATTCATGAGATACTATTATGAATTTATTATAAGGGATTATTTTTCTTGATAGCTTATGTAGCTGGCATAGGGGAACATTTTACTGATAAACCATAGTTGATGTTTTACTAGCATGAAATATTTTTCTCCATCATTGGAAGGAGTTGATTTTGACAAGTTGAATCCAATCCATTATGAGATTTAACACAAAATCCTGAATTAGGTGAATGTTTTCTAACAAAACAACTTCACATTAATGATGATTCTAGTAAACATTACTTAATGGAACATAAATAAGGAACTGATTAGTGGGAATGAAATTATGGTGGGGGGATTATTGAGTTCCCCATAGCTATAAATAAATTACACTATGAGAATATATTAGGTCATAGTTCTTTTTTTATAATATTTTATAGAATACATCACTAAAATTAAAAAAAATATAGGTAGTTATATCAGTGTGGTAGGGCTATACAGAAGCTCATTCAATGTCCTTTCACTATAGTAGTGTGTTGTGATTTTGGATTTGAGGTCCTTCTGCAATCGTTATATAGGGGAACTCATGAAGAAATTAGTTGAATAAGATCATGGATAGAACCAGAAACTATAAAGGAGTCAACAATACTATTGTAGATTGATATATTGAGTTATAATCGTCGAATGGTTTGAGATACGATAATTGTACAATGATTACGGAAAGATGGTATCAATGTGAAGCAACACCATAGGGGATTATGGATGGATCCAGTATAAGAGTAAGATGCTAGATACATTCTATATAGTCTGCATATACAAGTATCTATGTTTGGATTTCATTTATCATATGTACAATTATAGTTTCATACAAAAATGAAAATTTCTTAATATAGGATCATCATAATAATTAATATGTTCTCAATATTCAAATGTATTGGGTTTGGATACAGAAAATGTGGATATTTATATGAATATGAGAACACCATTATGGGATCTGTAAGACGGTATCAATTTCATGACCTGTCACCCGGGGCCCATGCCGTGACTACCCCAAGCCCTCCTTCCATGGGTCGGGGATGGAGACTAGCACCAAATGCGTAATTACATAAAACTGGAATGGAAATGACTTTATAGCCTATAAATACACACACAAGAAACCACATAGCCAGATACGAAACACATAGTAAAATTGTATATCAAAAGAGTACTGAATGTAAAAGGGTCAAGAATACAAGAACAAATGGAAACGAAAAGTAAAAGTGTGATACAATAAAACTGAATAGAATGGAAAGTTAGATGTTGGGTCATCCACCGAGGTTCCTACAAGATGGAAAGTTATAGATTGCCTCCTCAGAACTCCCCGTCCGTCTGTCTCCTCTGTGTACTGGCAAGTTGTATAGTCCACCTTTGGGTACCATCCAATCGTGTTACTATCATCCTCATTTAGTGGTGTTGGTCATCTTCACCAAACACAACAAAGTATGTGCATATCCCATTTAGTGGTGAGAATAATGATACTCCGTAGGGAACCTTAGAACCTCATGGTCCCATAAAATACACCAAGGGTAAAACACAAGGTATGAAATCAACAGATAACCCTACATAGGTATATTCCCGTGAATATACCTTGGTTATCAAATAATCCATCTCAGTCATGAGTAAAACACATATATACTCAATCAGATCACACCATAATTTATACAAGGTGTAGTGTAATGTAACATTCCCAGTCACAATGTAGTACACCTTGGCTGATGGAGAACTAATCCACTATCAAGTATAGTGGGCATGCTGTGTCATAGAGAGGAACATCCAACTAACCTTGGACTACTGAGATCCTCCTCCAATTAGGTGCCATGGGTCAGTCACATCACATAGAGGCACTCACCTCTTTTGGTTTTTCATGAAACATAGAGGTTCTCCCCCTCATGGAATGCTGAGCTACTCCTCCAATCGAGTACATTGGGTCTTCCACGTCACTAAGGCTCTCCTCACCGTGGGTCTGCCATGTCGCCAAGGCATTCCCCACTGGGTATGTCGAGTCTCTTTGATTCGAAACATTCAGCAGTCATCAAGTCCCACCAGCCACTGGGATCTCGTTCTATGCTCGCTCATCTCGAGGAGGATCAGCTCTACATGCTACTGTTCGATTCTCCAACATCCACGAAGTCCAATGAAAAAGTATCTTAAAGGTCTGCCACATCCAAGGAATTTAAACACAAAATACGGAACATCAATTGGACACTTAGTCTCTATGTTATTAGCTTTTTATTCCTGAAAGAATAATGGGATTCAGGCTCGATACAACCTAACCTTTCTCCAACGTAATGCAATATTTAGTGGGGTATCACTTCAAAGGAAAATCCTGGTACATGTTTCCAACGCAACTGATGGATCATCTAAAAGACGAGTGGTGCCAATATTGTGTCCAAATGAATGTAATATGATTGTAGTGAGCCCATGTATAGTCTGACCCAGTCAGACAAACTCTGCCCAACCTATCTTAGGCTGACCTGCTCGTAGTGGTCATGACCTGTTGGGTTCAGCCTGGCCCGCTGGGTGACCCATCCGGCTGGGTCTGGCCAACAGGCCGTGAGGGTCCACGAAGGGCTGCGATTGGCTGTGAGGCCCGAGAGGATGTCGCGATGGCTCGAGGCCACAGGGAGGCGGTCCGAATGAGGTGCGGTTGTCCGGCCGCGGGTTGGCTCAACTTCGGAATGCGGTATAGTGGATGACAGATGACGACGGTGGATCGAGAGACTGTGGTGGTGGTTTAGCGGACATTGGAGGCACACTGTGGATGAGGGTGGTGGCTCAGTGAATGACAGTAGCTCGGTCTATACTACTATGGCCGTGGGCGGCATGGCAGTGTCGCTGGTGGCGGAGCCTCGGGGCGGGGTCATTGCACTGTCACCTTCATCACGTTCAACACCATAAATTTTTCTGAATGTTTAGGCCATGTTGGTTTGGCGCATACCCTCCACATTAGGGTTTTAACATAAGGCTGTACAAGAACATGAATGAAGAACATCATCCATTACAACCTTCTGCATCATTTCATTCTCAAACCACAAAGGAAAAAAATAGTTGTGCATGGTAAGTGATAAAAAAAATAAACACCTACCTTGGGTTGTTCATTGATGAATATCCCGAGGGAGGAGACAATGTCATTGGTGATGGAAAGATGATTTTTAGTTGAATACGTCCCACAATTGTGGATGTCCCAAGGAATAATTTTGATATCAAGGTCAGTGTTCATCATTCAGAGAAGAATTTAGTCATTGGCATTCTTTCTCCTTGAGCTCCTCCTCTCCCAAAATCCACCCAAATGAAATGATATTCCCCCAAATAATACATTATGAGATCTATTATGTTTGTTACCATAAAATTCAAAATAAGATAATTAATTACCTAACATAATTAAGTGGGGGAGGGTTGGAATAATAAATTTTGGAGGGTTGGGACAATTAATGTAGAGGAAGCTCAACAGGATCCTTTGTATCAATGAGGGAGTTGAAGTGGTTTAGCCCTCAGGTGGTCCCCACCACCAAACCTCTCTTGTGAGGTTATACTAAGGTGGTCCCCACAACCATAACCTCTCATGGAAGGTTATATTATGGTGGTACCAACATCCCAACATCCACATGGAGGTTTTATCAAATACAATAAAAATAAAATGTTGTACAATTTAATTTTTATTCTATTATTTCATGAATAAACTTAAAACTAACATCCACCCTCGACCAACTGTCATCGTGGTGAAAGTATCTTTATGTTAATACCGGTGCTACGAGTTCAACGGTGCCATTGGATTTAAATTCCAAGTACAGGTTCAAATGATAGAGAAACCCACTCGCACGTTTACAGAACATGCCCGAACAAATATTCCGAAATTCATTCCAGTCACCCCGGGCCTCATAATCGTGTGCCGTCATATTTTCTCAGACTCATTAAATTCCCATTGATTTAAAAAAAATACATGAAAATTTTGGGCCTTTATATTCTCCCCATCTCAGGGATCTACATCACCGTAAGATACATCCCAAACTATGTAAACAAGTGGGGGTACAGAGCCCGCATCTGAGCCTCCCACTCCTATGTGCTCTTCTAGAGGTTTATGGGCTTCCAGAAAACGCGCACCAGATGTATTGATCATCCATGAAGGAAACAATCTTGTCGATCCTCAGTCTCCAATGGAACCCCCGTAAAAGTCTCCTGATCATCGACATCCATCTATCCATGGTCGATGATGTGAGAAGTGTCGTGTACATATCTCCTCAGCTGGAACACGTGGAAGACATAATACACTCGGTGAAACTGAGGTGGAAGAGCTAAGTGGTATTCCACCTCACCAACTCTGATGTGGAACTGAAAATGTCTAATTAATCTCAAGGATAACTTGCTTCCTTGGCCAAATATCAGTAGACCTCTTTGGGGAGTGACATGTAAAAAGATGTAATTTCCATCCTCAAAATCCAGCGGTCTCTATCTCTTATCGGCATATGAATTCTTCCTCCTCTATGCAATCTTCATATACTCTTGGATGATCTGTACCTTCTCTGTGGTAGTTGGTCCCATCTCTGGTTCCACTAGTTCTGACTCCCCTGGGTCAGTCCAGCACAATGTTGATCTTCAACGTCGCCCGTATAATGCCTCAAAAGGTTCCATCCAAATGGTAGTGTGATATCTTTTGTTGTATGAAAACTCCACCAAAGGCAAGTGATCTTCCCAGCTGTGACTGAAGTCGAGGAGACAAGAACGCATCATGTCCTTGAGGGTTTGAATGGTTTACTCAGTTTGACCATCCGTCTAAGGATGGAAGGTGGTTCTTAATCAAATATGCATCCTGAATTCCTTCTGCAACCCCATCCATATTCAGGATGTGAAATGTGCATCACGATCGAAGATAATCATTGACGGTAATCCATGTAACTGCACAATCTCAAGCACATTGAAGAAACACAATCTCTTTTCTAAACCCTAATATATGGTCGGTAGGACTGGGATAAAATGGTGAGTCTTTCGAAGATAACCCAAATCTATTCATGTCCCGTAGATTTACATACATGTATGGTCACGAAAACCATGGATATCCTTTCCCACTTCCACTTCGGAACCTCTAATGTATGAACCAAGCCAGCTGGTACCTAATGCTCCGCCATCACTTGCTGGGAAGTGAGGAATAGAGTGAAAAACTATGCTAATTCATTCTACATTCTCGAAAACCAGTGTTGTCTTTAGAGATCATAGTACATGTTCGCCACTCCTAGATGTACCGATAGAGGGGAAGTGTGAAACTCCCTCAAAAATTCCTCCTGAAGTGACACTGGTACCACGTTATGTCCTTTGAAGAGGATGATATTCTCCCCACATTCAGAAAATCAATTAGGTGCTTGTCCTGAGGATATATGAGCACGTCATGCCTTGTAGTCAAGATACCCACGTTACAACTCCCTCACTTTCTGAAGAAGTGGGGGAGTGAATGTAAGAGACTGTAGAAAAGCGGATCTGTCTCTATCCACAAATGATATCTGTAAAGAGGCCAGCTACTTTGTCGCCCCGCTAAGCAGCTGTATACCAGACCTCCTGATTAGAGCATCTACAAAAATGATACAATTCCAAATATTATAGACTGTCTTGAAGTCATAGTCCTGATGTAACTCAAGCCAATTTCACTGTCTTATGTTTAGGTTCTTCTGGGAGAAGATATACTTGAGACTCTTGTAATCAGAGTACACTGTAAAGCGATCCCCCATCACGTAGTTCTTGAAGAATTCATGGAAAAGACCGTTGTTTCTAACTCAAGGTCATGGGTAGCGTAGTTCAGCTCATTATGTCTCAACTGTCAAGAACCATATGCAATCACTGCTCCCTCCAACATCAGTAAACATCTGAGTCTAGTCCTCTATGTTTCATTGTAAACTATGTACCCTACGCCCTCTTCTAGATGCCTTGGGATGGGAACACTAGTCAGACTCTACCTTATATACTAATAACTCTATTGGAATCTCTCTAACCATAAGAAGGGTTTCCCCTTCTTCATCATGGCAGATAGTTGTTCTGCAACACTAGAGAAATCTAGAACAAACCTTCAATAATATCCTGCCAAACCCAAGAAACAATGTACTTATGTCACACTTCTGGGTGGACCCAAGAAATTACCATCTTAATCATTGCTGGATCTACTGCAACTTCTACCTACAATATGAAATGTCCTAGAATGTGAACCTCTCGGATATATAACAAGAACATCGATAGATTACCATAAATATTTTTCTCTAAGAGTGTGTCCATTACTACCTGCAATGGATATGCATACTCCTCCTCAGTAATCGAGAACATCGGAATGTCGTCAATGAAGACCACTAACAAGTGATCAAGGTATGGATAAAACATCATGTACGTGATTCCCATGAACATATCTGGAGTGTTGGTCATGCCGAATGGCATAACCAATAACTCATAATGGTCTTACCGACACCTAAATCTCATCCACTGTGCATCCTTGTCTCGTACTCTAAACTGGTGATAGCCTGATATGAGGTCTATCTACGAGAACCACTATGCTCCCTTTAGATAATTAAAGAGGTCGTCAATCCTTGGGAGAGGGTACATGTTTTTAATGGTCACTTGGTTCAAGCACTGATAGTCAACACAATTTCGCATGCTCTCATCCTCCTTCTTGGCGAACAAAATTGGGGCTACCCAAGAAGAAACACTAGGATGGATGTATCCCTTTCCCTATAAGTCCTCTAAATGTACCAGCAGCTCACGAAGCTTCATGGGAGCCATCCGTTTTGCTGGTGTAGATATTAGTTTCGTATCAGGGAAAATTTCAATGTAAAAGTCCCCCTATATGTGAGGAGGTAGAGCTGAAACATTATCAGGGAAAA
The DNA here is from genome assembly GCA_963277665.1 of Viscum album. Taxonomy (NCBI): domain Eukaryota; kingdom Viridiplantae; phylum Streptophyta; class Magnoliopsida; order Santalales; family Viscaceae; genus Viscum; species Viscum album. The sequence goes on from OY728132.1 coordinate 475,083,048, forward strand.
CATCCACGTAATTCTCCACCACTACAGGATATCTCAGACTCTCCACGTCAACTACTCTGAGGGTAAGACTATCCAATAGATGAGTGATCGGATGCACCATCCTCTGGGTAAGTCCATCCTATTCTTCAAAGGGTCCCATCATTCCAGTGAAGTTAAAACATGTCCCATCCATGCAGACCGATAACACCTTGTGCATAATACAATCTATCTAAGCCTGGACTATAGATATCAATTTCGTACCCAAGATGACATCGTAAGGCCTCGACGTTGCTACTATGAGATCTCAGTAGAAGCTCTCGCCTCTTAGAGAATAATCTCACTTCCTACACCAGTGCGTAATTGTCTAATACACTCCCATAGGATTCTCTATCCATATGTATTGAGCCAACGACTCCATCAGAATCTTCGAGCTCCGAATGAGGGTAGTGGAAATAAAAGAATGACTAGAACCTGTGTCTGTATGTACTAATGTAATGGTGGAGTATACATAGATTATAACTCGTATCATCTCCAATGTCTGTGGAACGTAGGCCTCAGCTACCTGGAGCAGAGATATCCCCTATCCACATGCTCCCAGTGGTTTGGGTGGACATCCTGGTAGTGGTGGTATTAGCATCTCAAATCTTCGTCCACCTCTAGCAACACGACCAGCTCCTTTACCACGTCTTCATGCTCCCTACAGAACTCCTCAGTTGAAACTTTGTCTTTTCCTGGGCAGTCCTTATACCGTCTTCTAATCATCTGCATGGTGGGTAGAACAGTCACGAACAATGTGCCTTGCCCGCCACATTAGTAACACTACATGATCCTGGAATTACTGGATCTGTCTCGGGTGCCCCACACAACTGACTCTGAGTCACGCAGTCATCCACCTGTGGGTCTGGTCCTCTTGGACCTCTGTGACGTCTATCTACTTCCAACAATAGAATAATCAACAACATGATGACTAGTAGTGTGTCTTGTTGTTGGTGGCTTCTCAGCATGGAATCTCTCTACTAAGAGGGCTCTCTCTAATACCCCCGACTACGACAGGATTTTGAGTTAGATCACTACTGGAAATCCATTCTGTATCCATGGTTTCAAACTATGGCTATAGGTCATCAAATCATGGATATAAGTAATAGCCATGGTTTGGGAAACCGTGGATAAGTTTGGCGTGGATATATGCCTAGACCTATAGCCATGGTTCCAATCTGTGGCTCTAGGACTACATCAACAGTTCAAACCGTGGCTATAGGAAGACAACCACGTTTCAAACCATGGTAATATCTCTATAGCCACAATTTAGAACCATGAATATACTAGAGGAGGGATATAGTTTATTTCCATCGTTCGAAACAAAGGAATTAGATGTTTAGCTACAGTTTGTAATAGTCAAAATAGACCTATAGACATGGTTAAAAACCGTGGCTATATGGTCTAGAAAACCATAAAAAATAGCACCCCCCTGCCCCCCCCCCCTATAGTAGCCCACCCCCTGCATACCCCTCCATTTTAGACACTATACACCCACATCCTACATAAACCCCCGGATATCCCCTTGTAAAGACCCCCTCGTGGATAGACACAAGACACCCCCCACCCACAGACCATGGACACCCCCCCCCCCCCAGACAGACCTTGGACACCCCCCGGATAAACCCTGGACACCCCACCCCCCAGACACACCCTTAACACCCCCTAGACAGACCATGGACACCCCCCCAAACACACCCTAGACACCCCTTGAACCCCCCTTGACACCCCCCAGATTGACCCAGGATACCCACCAGACCCTGCCCCCCCCCCCCCCCCAGATTGACCCTAGACATCCCCAAGATAGTCCTTTGACACCCACCAGATAGACCCAGGACACCCCCCAAACCCTGGACACCCCCTCATACCCTGGACAGGTCCCCCTGGATAGCCCATACCTCCACACCTCTGGACAGCCACCCCCCCCCACCCTCCTGGACAGAAAATGGAACACCCCCTGGAACCTGGACACCCCCATACCCCCCCCCTCCCTTGGACAAACCCCCCCTCCCCCCCTCCTGGATAGACCCTGACCCCCCCCCCCCCCAACCTGGACACCCCCTAGAACATGGACAGATCCCCCTAGACATCCCCCCCTCCCCCCAGAACCTGGACACCCCACCCCTTACAGCCACTGTTAGTTACCCCCATCCCCCTGCCAGTTCCCCATACCAGTCACCTCCACCTGTTAATTCCTCCCTCCCCCTACCAGTTTCCCCCTCCCCCTGCCAGTCCTTCTCCCACCCCCCCCCCCCCCCAGACCTGGACACTCCCCCAGACCCCCTAGATAGACCCCACGATAAACCCTAGAAAGACCCCCCATACCTTAGACACCCCAAAGAACATGGAAACCCCCCCATAACCTGGACACCCCACCCCATGAAACCCTTGCCAATTACCCCTCTCCCCCTACAAGTCCCCTCCCCCACTGCTAGTCTCCCCCTCCCCTACTAGTTCCCACCTGTAAGTCCTACCAGTCCTTCCAGCACACCCATCTTTTCTGAGTGGTAAAGAAGATCCAAAGGAAGTGAGGAGATTTATCATTTCATACACGACCGAGAAGCTGAAGAGAAGAAGAATACAAGGACCTGGGAGTGAAAATACAGTGCTTCAGTTCATGATTAATAGGGATATTTCTTCTTCGATATTTTAAAATTTATTTATTCTATAATCTAAAAGTTTTAATTTTAAAATATAAAAATGAGTCCAGGTTTAATATCGTGAGTTTGGGAAATTAATTTCCACTGTTTAATTTCTTTATCTTTGTTGTTGGTTCATTCAACAAAGAGTCATATTTAACTACTGATATATAGTATGATTCTTAAAAAATTCACTTTTATCACTCAATTTTGAAATCTCCATGATCTCTTGGAGATATAGATCTTGGAAGAATCTCTTTAATTCTTAATTTCAATGTTGTTGAATTTCATCGATGAGATTAATTTCCATCAACATAATTTCTCAAAATTTATTAATGTTTTATGTTTCTAGTTGTTGAAAACTAATAGAATCATTAATCTGTTTGATTATTCTATGGGTGTGGGAGAATAATCCATCCTTTTAAGAGGTTATAAATTTAAAAAAAATATTGTGAATATACAATATTTTAAACTAGTAGAGTTAAATTCTCCAATAAAGCTCCTCGATCAATTTTATTCTCTCTCTATTCAAAACGTTTGATTCTGATAAGCCCCAAATATATTTTAGTTATTAATAGAATATGATTATTTTTTATTTCATTTCCCATATATATATATATAAATTTATAAAAATTTAAGTAAAAAATGTTCCCCCAATAGTGAAAATAGTGTGGATTGTTTGTCTTAATACTTTAGAACACTCATCTATCTTTCCAATGGATTGACCCTACACCATTATACAATTATAGGTTAATAAATGTAAATTTAAGGGCTATGACGACCTCTAAACTTATCAATTATCATATTATTTCTTACTTCTCAAGTATGTAACACCCCAAGCTTCCTCGGTATGTTTCCTTTCGAATAATGCAATGACATGCATTGTACGCAACTTCGAGATTTTAACACACCACAACCAATCAAACTAGCCGTTATGAATAGTAATACCTACTTTTTGAAATTATATATATTTTATATTTCAAAATGGACTTCATTTTTGGATTCGGAATATCGAATTTAGCCTAAGGTGAAATTTTGGTACTTTTCGGATAACTTTCATATTTTGATGAATAGTGAAAATTACTAAATTTTAATTAAAAACAACTTTTTTAATCAAAATAATTAATAGTGATAAATTGTGAATTTGAGTGGTTTTAAAGTATATTTAGAATATATTTTTACCATTTAATATAATGTTGGTCATTGGACATAATTTTACAATTAAACCGAACATAAACAAGTGTCAATCTTTAGATAGTTATTATCTCTTAAAAACACGCTTTTTGTTTTGACAGCGGGAATTAATTTTAAATTAATTTCTGCCACTTCTGTGTTTTGAATTTAGAAAAATGGATTCCATATTTGGAATCAAGATGTCCAAATTGTGTAAATATGTAACTTTTATTTTTAGACATTTTGAATAATTACTGCGGTAAATATTTTATTTACCATGGTTAAGGGTAAATCCGGTAAATAAGTGTTAAAAAAATAATATTATAATAATACTAAATTACCCTAAAATGTTTCTTAACCCTATTGGTTGATACATGGTCGACCATGGGCATCTTTGGGTCGATTTTGGGACCCCATGGATCCACTTGTAAGTGATAATGACACTTTATTTTAATTAAGTCAAAATGAATACAAAAATGACACAAGCATATATCTTTTAGCAAAACAATTGTTACATAGGGTTATATAAGTTGGATTTTAGATTATAAATATTCATTAGAAAGATAAAAAGATATCCTACATAATGATATTTTATTTATAATTTTTAGACATTAAATAATTTATTTTATTTATGACACAATGATGATGCAGTAATTACTATAATAGTGAAAAATTAAAATAATTGATATTATAAATACCCAAATAAATATAATATCAAACTTTTAATGAATTACACTAATTTTCTAGGATAATATGATATATTAGGATTGATTTAATTGACTTTTTTCGAAGTAATCAATCTGTTATGAGTTTCACAAAAATCAACTATTGAATAGTGTCAAAATTGACATAAAAGAGTTCTTAAAACAAATATTATATTATTAATTGATATTAAATTCCTAAAAATCTAAGGTTCGGCCAAGAGACTTATATTATGATAGTTTAATCATTAATGGACCACTTGGGGGTCTCTTGGATGTATATAGTAAGTTTATTAATCATATTATATAAAAATACAAAGAGACATTGTAAAAGTGAAACTAATTAACTTAGAGTTAATACTTAAAGATAAGGTTATTATAAGTACCCAAACCTGTTTAAATTCTATTTTATGAGTTGTTTTCGACCTATCCTGACCTCATCCTTTGAATAGTCAACTTTGGATCCTTTGGAAACCGAATATGAATTTATTATAAATTAATATTTCTAGCTTTTCCAAAAGTGCCCCTCACCCCTCTTTTAAATGGGCACTCCTCCTTCTCTTTTCCTCACACCTCTCAAGCCACTTGGCTCGTCCAAACTCTGCCCAACTAAGCTCCCCAAATCCCTCTCCTCCTCCTTGAAGAATCCCCTTAGGCATAAAGAATTTCAACAAGTCCTTTGGTTCCAACTAAAGTGAGTTACCTAAATTAAAGGTAACGATTTCTCATAAATTATTTTCATTTATTTTGCTTCTTCAACCCCCAAACTCTTTTTATTTCCCTTATTTTGTAACAACACCAGTATCCTCAATATACTAGGATGTTTTTATAAGAAGTATTCAAACTACACATACACACAACTCCATCTAATGGATGATGAACATAATGTTTCTGTGGATGGCAAACTAACGCCTCACGAAACGATGATTGTTCAAAAACATCTTACCGCCTCTCATGGTGGCCATTATGATGGCACTGTAATTAAATATGATATTAATGATATATATTTTATATATAAGCTTCTGTAATTCCATTTTATTTCATACCATTATTCGTTTCATGTCGTATATACATACGATAATTTCATTTGAGGAAGTGCGGACTACCGCCCCCTTAAAATGATATTACTCGTTCATACCACACATGGAACGTATAAAGGATGGTGTTAATGAACTTAAGTAACATATATAAAATATTATATTATACTGGAATAGTAATATACCTATGTATCATTTGGATTCGATTCTTTTAAAATAAATAATTAAAAAATTAAATGGAAGTAGTGTTCGTGCGTACGTACGGACTACCGTCTCCATGAACGCGATGAGATTCATTATCCATCGTATCCATTAAAGTATAATTATCATTTAATGATTTAAAAATGATGTTTAAGGACTTGATATCATTCTGGATATTAATAAGATACAACAAACATGACTTATGTAACAAAACATATAAAAGAAAATGAGTAAGTTAACACCCGAAACGGCGTTAATACTAAGATATTATTAACAAATCAATGTTAAAAGATCATATATGATATCATATTAAAGTAAATGATTATTGTATTATTCAATAACAATTATTTCACCATTATACAGGAGGTAAACCTACCATCGACTAAGGAAAAAGTACAAAGTAAGGGATTCTCTTATCTCACTTTCAATTCCGTGAGATTTCCATTGTTCGCTACTAAATTATTGAAAGTGGTGTATTGTGTACTTCCATTTGATATATATTATCATGATTCACTTTATATTCATGTTATTCTGTAAATCATTTGGTGTTTATTAACTTTTTTCCATGCGACTCAGTTGATTAACGTGGTAAGGGTTTTCTTATCTCACTTTTAATTCCGTGAGAATTACATTGATCACCACTTAATTATTGCATGTGGTGTATGTGTACTACCCATGATCGTATTCATTGTGTAATATAATTTAATTTATGGGTATTTACATCATCATGGTATGATACTTCTTTCATGGGTGTATGTTTCGTAAGTTACCTAATCGATAAAGGAATTTGAGATTTCAATTTCCACTCATTTGGATTTACACATATTTCATTGATTATATTACCCCAAGATTATGTGTGGAATCACTATTCATTTGATTATGTCATAATTTCCACTCCCCTTCCTGTGGATATAAGTTTGATACACATAATCACTCCATTGGTAATTCTCAAGTCATTGATATGAATTTGATAAGAGTAATTTTAACTCATTCTCCATTTGTTGAGTTAAACATCCAATTCGTTGGTATTGTTTTTACAAGAATATGTGTGAATGTCCTTTGATTGTTTTACACTGAATATCCAATCATATTTAGTGTATTTATATTTGTCACACATAATTATGTCATTGATTTATCATTAACCTAAGGATACAACCTTTATGAGAGATTTCATCTCAATTTACATTCCATTGAGACTTCTTTGATGATATACACCAAATCACTTTTATGTGGTGTATATATAATGTACTTTGACATAGTATATCATGATTCCCTTTATTCTCATGATATTACAAAGTTTTGATCACCTCAATTATTTGTATTCAAGTGTCTCTTTTGGTAAGAATCTCTAACTAAAATACCATTTTTAAATGTTTTAAAGACTTATTCATCTAAACCTTTCTCATTAATGTCCATGTTTTAAAAATGGTTTAAAGGATTTATTTATATGGACATTAAAGTTTAGAAATCAAAACTCCTTTTAAAAAGTTTCAAAGTGGTATGGGACACTTTGATTCAAAAATCTACTTTTAAATGGCTTCTTGACAAATAGTGTGACTTTTAAATGTTTTCAAAAAAAGGGGGATATTTCTCTCAATTAGTTTTGATGATTATTTTCATCTATGTCAACATCCTTCATTATTCTTGATTGAGGTTAATGTGATACAATACAATCTTCCATATTGTATCGAATGAGTTATGTTTGACTGTGGATGTGCTGTTTTTATACCATTCATGGTTTGTGGTAAAAGTATTGACATTTCGTATGCTAGTTTTAATACGAATGTTTATGTTACGTTTAAACATGTTCATATGAGGAATGCATTGGACTTAATAAGTGACGGTTGGAGCCCGCTATAGCTCCTCGATGCATCGGTAGGTCTCATGAGACAAACTAGTGTCTTGGCACAAGGCCTTGGCAAAATCTTATTTGTAGTCTTGGCACGAGGCCTTGGCTATGTGGTTATGATAGTCTGGCATTATGCATTCCATCATTATGAAAGTGGTTATTGATATTGCATGTGATCATTCGACTAGTAGAATATCCATGTGAGTAAGTAAATGGCATTATTTCATTTTACTTTTGCTATACTATGTTGAAGTTCAATTTTAAAAGGCTTTTGTTTTAGTTATAAATTGCCTTAAGTGTTTATGCTTATTTATGAAAGCTTCTGCTATAATGTTATCCTTACTGAGCATCCGAGCTCACCCCTTTCAATGTTTTATTTTTCCCAGGATTATGAAGAAGTAATTTATGAATGACCTGCAGGGATAGTATGAGGGGATATGAAGACAAGATGTTTTTTTTATGATGTAATGTAAAATTTTATGGATGTATCTAGTTATTCCAAGGCTACTAAACTAATCGGTCTTTCGAGACTTGATCTTTCTCATGATCATGCCAATGTTATGTAATAATGCACCGACTCTATGTAATTAGGGTCGGGGCGTTACAGTTGGTATCAGAGGAAGTTTAGTACAAACCTTGGTAGCTAGATTTAGATAAACTCTGATTAGAGCACGTAGACCTAAGATGAACTTTGAGGATTAGTATAAAAGAACTTCCTAGAATTTTGGTATTGTAGAGATTTTGTGAGTTTTCCGAGCAATACATCCCTGTCTGGATATGAGCAGGTAGAGGCGGCTCTGGCACAGATGTACCTAGGGGTAAAACCCGAAAACACCGCTTTGAGCTAGACTCGAACGGGAACTGGTGCACGACAACGGGCCTTGCTGCACTCTTGGTTACGACACTCCCGGGGGATATGCTTAGGATAATTTACATTTTCTTTACAAACCAATTTAAGTAATATATATATAAGATGAGAGTAAATGACCTTGGTTAATCCTAATATGTTTCAAATTGAGAATATGGTGACATTTTAATCTCTAAATGATTTTACGACTACTATTACTCACACAATGCTTTATGGTTTTAGTCAATGGCTGGATTCCAAGGAAGTCATAGTGACTTTGAGAATGATGTACAAGATGGGAACGGTGGTGGCAATGAGCAACAAAATGGAATGTTGATAGGCGTAAAAGATATCGTCTTTATGCCAATTCAGTTTTCCAAAAATATGATCAACAACATATATATTAACCAACTCCCAGACTCAACAAGGAAGAGAAAGGTGATAAATGATAAGAGCTCCAGCAATGGAGACCATGGAGAAAAGAACCCTCAATTTTCATCATGCAGGAAATGTGGAAAGAGACACCCAGGAAAGTGTCTCAATGGGACAACGAAATGTTTTACGTGCGGGAAGGAAGGACATAAAGTAAAGAATTGCCGAAGAAAAATGAAGAGTACTATGGAAGAAGATAAAAATGGTCCCAAGAGTCCATTTACAGTAATTTGCCGTAAATGTAGGGGACCTGGCCATTACCCAAGTGAATGTCCTATTCTATAGGATATTTTCTTGGTCAAAGAAAAAGCTATGTGGGAATAAATGGTTGGAGAAATGTTTAAAAAGTATTAGCACTCCTTGTTGATGGGGTTACTATGGAATAATTTTCTCTTGTATTTGTAACCCCGCAGTTTGCCATGTGAGAATGATATTTGAGGAAGAATTGTCTCTTCTCTTGTGGATTTGGGTATAAATAACCATTTGGATTTATATGATCATTGGGGTTTGAGAGAATTATAAGTTATTCTAATTTGGGATGAAGATTCAAGGTATGATATAACATTTGTGGTTAAATTTATGATATAGTATTTTGAGGAATTTATCTCATTTTGGCAATATTATAAAATATAGTTTTTGAAAAAGGACAACACGTAGACCGTGTGACAACCCGTCGCGTCGGACAAAGCTATGGGAATCGAACCCACAACCAAAGTGCGATTGGGATTTATCGCCTACCATTGGACTACGTGAAGTCCCTGGTTAGTGTGACTTTTTTTTGTTAAATGATTTTATTGATCAATAATAAGTTGATTTGGGTTCTTATTTCATATCAAAAGAATACCCTTGGTATAGGAAAATGATTTGGTGATTAAGTGATTAATGTTATTTTGGAAGATGTTTGCTTTGATGGAAACACTATATGTCCAAGGAAAATAGAATACTATGGGGTTTCATTTGTGGAGTAATGATAGATTTTTATCTACGTTTTTATTGTGGATTTATAGTGATTTGGGTTATTTATGGAAATGATTAACCTATAATAGAAAATATGTGATTAGGTTAATTACTTTTGAGTATGTGACTTTAAGAGTATCTGATGTCATTTGGAGATACAATTTAACATGGGAGACTACATAATCAAATTCTTCTATGTTTTGGGTTTCAATATTAGTTTGGATTATATTAAAGGATTTTAAGGACAATTGGTTATTGAATGGTATCTATTTAACTTTGGGGTATTGTTGGTTTAATTTTAGAAATTAAGATTAGTGCATATTTATCTCAATGAATATCCTTTTGGGGGATCATTAGATCATTCACTGACCATTTTGGTTTTGATTAATCTTCAAAGACAATGTAAATATATGGTTTATCTTTCATGGATCATGTGATTCTATAGAAGTTTATTCTATCTCTTCCAATGTGACCAAGTCTTCTTGAATACTCATCGTTTAAAAAAAAATGAGTTAGTGGTGGAAATTTATTAAACAATGAAAATATACTTAAAATGTAAGTATATCTCATAATGTTCTTAGTCAATATCATAAATGAATTCCTCTTCCTTATGTAATGTAACTTAAAAAAAATGTTGTCCGTTTACTTTCCTACTAAGAGACTAATGGTCGTTTGTCCCAACACAAGTTTGTGGTTTTCTCATTGTTAACTTTCTCCTGATCATGATTTCTATCCCTCTCCATCAGAACTTGACACTTATTTTATCATCCATATCCATGTTTTCTTACATGGAATCCTAGTATGGGTTATCTTGGATGACCCTTATACCTCTCTTTCTTTCTTTTAAAGTGACAGTTTTATTGACTCTTTTTCCGATGTGGGACTTTCCATTATATTCCCAAGCAAAATTTTAAAAATTGCGAGGACGCAATTTATTGAAGGAGGGGAGAATGTAACACCCCAAGCTTCCTCGGTATGTTTCCTTTCGAATAATGCAATGACATGCATTGTACGCAACTTCGAGATTTTAACACACCACAACCAATCAAACTAGCCGTTATGAATAGTAATACCTACTTTTTGAAATTATATATATTTTATATTTCAAAATGGACTTCATTTTTGGATTCGGAATATCGAATTTAGCCTAAGGTGAAATTTTGGTACTTTTCGGATAACTTTCATATTTTGATGAATAGTGAAAATTACTAAATTTTAATTAAAAACAACTTTTTTAATCAAAATAATTAATAGTGATAAATTGTGAATTTGAGTGGTTTTAAAGTATATTTAGAATATATTTTTACCATTTAATATAATGTTGGTCATTGGACATAATTTTACAATTAAACCGAACATAAACAAGTGTCAATCTTTTGATAGTTATTATCTCTTAAAAACACGCTTTTTGTTTTGACAGCGGGAATTAATTTTAAATTAATTTCTGCCACTTCTGTGTTTTGAATTTAGAAAAATGGATTCCATATTTGGAATCATGATGTCCAAATTGTGTAAATATGTAACTTTTATTTTTAGACATTTTGAATAATTACTGCGGTAAATATTTTATTTACCATGGTTAAGGGTAAATCCGGTAAATAAGTGTTAAAAAAATAATATTATAATAATACTAAATTACCCTAAAATGTGTCTTAACCCTATTGGTTGATACATGGTCGACCATGGGCATCTTTGGGTCGATTTTGGGACCCCATGGATCCACTTGTAAGTGATAATGACACTTTATTTTAATTAAGTCAAAATGAATACAAAAATGACACAAGCATATATCTTTTAGCAAAACAATTGTTACATAGGGTTATATAAGTTGGATTTTAGATTATAAATATTCATTAGAAAGATAAAAAGATATCCTAAATAATGATATTTTATTTATAATTTTTAGACATTAAATAATTTATTTTATTTATGACACAATGATGATGCAGTAATTACTATAATAGTGAAAAATTAAAATAATTGATATTATAAATACCCAAATAAATATAATATCAAACTTTTAATGAATTACACTAATTTTCTAGGATAATATGATATATTAGGATTGATTTAATTGACTTTTTTCGAAGTAATCAATCTGTTATGAGTTTCAAAAAAATCAACTATTGAATAGTGTCAAAATTGACATAAAAGAGTTCTTAAAACAAATATTATATTATTAATTGATATTAAATTCCTAAAAATATAAGGATCGGCCAAGAGACTTATATTATGATAGTTTAATCATTAATGGACCACTTGGGGGTCTCTTGGATGTATATAGTAAGTTTATTAATCATATTATATAAAAATACAAAGAGACATTGTAAAAGTGAAACTAATTAACTTAGAGTTAATACTTAAAGATAAGGTTAATATAAGTACCCAAACCTGTATAAATTCTATTGGATGAGTTGTTTTCGACCTATCCTCACCTCATCCTTTGAATAGTCAACTTTGGAGCCTTTGGAAACCGAATATGAATTTATTATAAATTAATATTTCTAGCTTTTCCAAAAGTGCCCCTCACCCCTCTTATAAATGGGCACTCCTCCTTCTCCTTTCCTCACACCTCTCAAGCCACTTGGCTCGTCCAAACTCTGCCCAACTAAGCTCCCCAAATCCCTCTCCTCCTCCTTGAAGATTCCCCTTAGGCATAAAGCATTTCAACAAGTCCTTTGGTTCCAACCAAAGTGAGTTACCTAAATTAAAGGTAACGATATCTCTTAAATTATTTTCATTTATTTTGCTTCTTCAACCCCCAAACTCTTTTTATTTCCCTTATTTTGTAACAACACCAGTATCCTCAATATACTAGGATGTTTTTATAAGAAGTATTCAAACTACACATACACACAACTCCATCTAATGGATGATGAACATAATGTTTCTGTGGATGGCAAACTAACGCCTCACGAAACGATGATTGTTCAAAAACATCTTACCGCCTCTCATGGTGGCCATTATGATGGCACTGTAATTAAATATGATATTAATGATATATATTTTATATATAATCTTCTGTAATTCCATTTTATTTCATACCATTATTCGTTTCATGTCGTATATACATACGATAATTTAATTTGAGGAAGTGCGGACTACCGCCCCCTTAAAATGATATTACTCGTTCATACCACACATGGAACGTATAAAGGATGGTGTTAATGAACTTAAGTAACATATATAAAATATTATATTATACTGGAATATTAATATACCTATGTATCATTTGGATTCGATTCTTTTAAAATAAATAATTAAAAAATTAAATGGAAGTAGCGTTCGTGTGTACGTACGGACTACCGTCTCCATGAACGCGATGAGATTCATTATCCATCGTATCCATTAAAGTATAATTATCATTTAATGATTTAAAAATGATGTTTAAGGACTTGATATCATTCTGGATATTAATAAGATACAACAAACATGACTTATGTAACAAAACATATAAAAGAAAATGAGTAAGTTAACACCCGAAACGGCGTTAATACTAAGATATTATTAACAAATCAATGTTAAAAGATCATATATGATATCATATTAAAGTAAATGATTATTGTATTATTAAATAACAATTATTTCACCATTATACAGGAGGTAAACCTACCATCGACCAAGGAAAAAGTACAAAGTAAGGGATTCTCTTATCTCACTTTCAATTCCGTGAGATTTCCATTGTTCGCTACTAAATTATTGAAAGTGGTGTATTGTGTACTTCCATTTGATATATATTATCATGATTCACTTTATATTCATGTTATTCTGTAAATCATTTGGTGTTTATTAACTTTTTTCCGTGCGACTCAGTTGATTAACGTGGTAAGGGTTTTCTTATCTCACTTTTAATTCCGTGAGAATTCCATTGATCACCACTTAATTATTGCATGTGGTGTATGTGTACTACCCATGATCGTATTCATTGTGTAATATACTTTAATTTATGGGTATTTACATCATCATGGTATGATACTTCTTTCATGGGTGTATGTTTCGTAAGTTACCTAATCGATAAGGGAATTTGAGATTTCAATTTCCACTCATTTGGATTTACACATATTTCATTGATTATATTACCCCAAGATTATGTGTGGAATCACTATTCATTTGATTATGTCATAATTTCCACTCCCCTTCCTGTGGATATAAGTTTGATACACATAATCACTCCATTGGTAATTCTCAAGTCATTGATATGAATTTGATAAGAGTAATTTTAACTCATTCTCCATTTGTTGAGTTAAACATCCAATTCGTTGGTATTGTTTTTACAAGAATATGTGTGAATGTCCTTTGATTGTTTTACACTGAATATCCAATCATATTTAGTGTATTTATATTTGTCACACATAATTATGTCATTGATTTATCCTTAACCTAAGGATACAACCTTTATGAGAGATTTCATCTCAATTTACATTCCATTGAGACTTCTTTGATGATATACACCAAATCACTTTTATGTGGTGTATATATAATGTACTTTGACATAGTATATCATGATTCCCTTTATTCTCATGATATTACAAAGTTTTGATCACCTCAATTATTTGTATTCAAGTGTCTCTTTTGGTAAGAATCTCTAACTAAAATACCATTTTTAAATGTTTTAAAGACTTATTCATCTAAACCTTTCTCATTAATGTCCATGTTTTAAAAATGGTTTAAAGGATTTATTTATATGGACATTAAAGTTTAGAAATCAAAACTCCTTTTAAAAAGTTTCAAAGTGGTATGGGACACTTTGATTCAAAAATCTACTTTTAAATGGCTTCTTGACAAATAGTGTGACTTTTAAATGTTTTCAAAAAAAAGGGGGATATTTCTCTCAAATAGTTTTGATGATTATTTTCATCTATGTCAACATCCTTCATTATTCTTGATTGAGGTTAATGTGATACAATACAATCTTCCATATTGTATCGAATGAGTTATGTTTGACTGTGGCTGTGCTGTTTTTATACCATTCATGGTTTGTGGTAAAAGTATTGACATTTCGTATGCTAGTTTTAATACGAATGTTTATGTTACGTTTAAACATGTTCATATGAGGAATTCATTGGACTTAATAAGTGACGGTTGGAGCCCGCTATAGCTCCTCGATGCATCGGTAGGTCTCATGAGACAAACTAGTGTCTTGGCACAAGGCCTTGGCAAAATCTTATTTGTAGTCTTGGCACGAGGCCTTGGCTATGTGGTTATGATAGTCTGGAATTATGCATTCCATCATTATGAAAGTGGTTATTGATATTGCATGTGATCATTCGACTAGTAGAATATCCATGTGAGTAAGTAAATGGCATTATTTCATTTTACTTTTTCTATACTATGTTGAAGTTCAATTTTAAAAGGCTTTTGTTTTAGTTATAAATTGCCTTAAGTGTTTATGCTTATTTATGAAATCTCCTGCTATAATGTTATCCTTACTGAGCATCCGAGCTCACCCCTTTCAATGTTTTATTTTTCCCAGGATTATGAAGAAGTAATTTATGAATGACCTGTAGGGATAGTATCAGGGGATATGAAGACAATATGTTTTTTTTATGATGTAATGTAAAAATTTATGGATGTATCTAGTTATTCCAAGGCTACTAAACTAATCGGTCTTTCGAGACTTGATCTTTATCATGATCATGCCAATGTTATGTAATAATGCACCGACTCTAGGTAATTAGGGTCGGGGCGTTACAAAGTATTTATGAGGTAATGCCTCTGATGTGAGTAATTATATATCCTCATTAATTGTTTGATAAATATTGCCTCTTAGAGGCACAATAATAAAAATTCAGACCCCCCCCCCCAGACCCTAGACACCGCAACCCAGAACCTGGACACCACACCCCTTACACCACTTTCCAGTTACCCCCCTCTCCCTGCCAGTCATTTAAGAGACCAACCTAACAGAAAAGCAGATTTATGCATTGAAAAAACAACAGGAGCCCTTGATGACATCAAGTAAAATAGAAACACTATTAACAGTATACCCAACCAGTCCCCTACCTTTTGTGATCTTTGTAAAATAATAGGACATACAATCTCTAATTGTAGGGTGGCTAAAAACAAGTAAATAATCCAATTGAAAATGACTGGAAAGAAATAAGGAGAAACAATAAAGACAAAACTCACACAGTGGAAAAACCAGAATCCTCCAAAAAGAAACCTAAAATATGGGTGAATAAATCACACAACCTGACACACATAGGGGACGATTCGGGTAAAACCTGGGAAGACATAGTTGAAGAGGAATAAAAATCCACAAAGGAAAAAACTCTTACAGAAGAGACTAAGAATCGGGTTCTAGAAACTGTTAGACAATCCAATAATGATCATGAGAAAGAAAAACTCCTTACTTGTCCATCCAAGAAGGTACCCAACTCCAGCCTCATGAAAAATGTTGAACCCACACTGGGAAGGAGGGATACATTATCTCCACTAATTCACATAAAAGGAAATGATTACAGCTTAATTAATGTAGCTAAGCTCATTGTTGATCATTTTCTACAAGATGTGGTTGAACCCACCTGCTCAGATATGATTTCTGGACAGAACCAAAAAACCTCCCTACTGACATCTAGTGCTACTCAAGAGGTAATAAATGGGACCAGCAATCAAAAAAAAATTGCATAGGTTCACTTCCTTCTGTTTAAACAATGACACTATCAAATATCGTCATGGTTAATTCTAGTACTAATGCCTTAGAATCATTTAAATCTGTAAATGAGAACACACTTGTGGTGAAAGTTCCTTTAAAAATGAAGGATAACAGTGACTCCGGTGATCCGAGAAATTGTCCCACAAATGCTTTGGACACTATCCAGACACCAAATGTAATAGCTGCTTCTGCTGTGGAAGTGATTCTAGGTATGCTGCTTCCCACTATTCCTCATTCAGCTACTCAAGATGTAGTAAAAGACTTTATTGATCCCTTGATTCCATGTAATTTTGCCTCTATGTAATTAACTCTAAATACTTCTCACCCTAATCACATTAAATCGGTCAACATTCCTAATGAGATGGTGACTACTATTTGTCCTATAAATTTCAGGAGTCCTAATATTAGTCTAATGTATTTTCCTGATAGGACAAAAACCAAACATACTAACACAGATAAACAAGATTCTATAACACCAGAACCTATAAAACATACAAAATCACTCCCTCGGTATAGCGCCCCTTGCTTATGCAGGCACATAATGAATCCACCGGGTAGAGGCACCTTACATCAGTTCTAGACGATATCAAACAGCAGGAAATAGATTCTTCAAAGGACCCAAGTTCTCCTACTCCTCCTTCTATTAATTTACCTTTTTATGGTTTTCAATATGTAGATAATAAGAACTCGTCAGAATATCCTGGTATTCTGTTAAATAACCAAGACACCACTTCATTGATGCTATGTAATACAAATAGAACAGACTCAATTATTAATGCTTTAAGAAATAAAACTACAAAGAAGAACCCAGTCACTAAAAACAATGAACAGGAATAGACCACTAACAATAACAACGCTCAAAACATTAGAATGTCTTCTAGAAATAAATGCTATGGAAATAACAAAAAAGAGAGTTTTAACTACAAAAACATGTTTAAATGAAGATTCCTTTTTTGGATTGTCAGGGTATTGCCAACTCTAACAGATTCAATGTTCTAAAAATAATTTTTAACACTCACCATCCCATGTTATTTGTTATTTCTGAACCAAAAATTTCTTATTCTCATAAATACTCTCACTTTTGTCAACACAATTATATCCTTACTGGTGAAAACTCAAATACCTAAAATTCTTAATCTCTATATATTTTTTTCACTCTTACAAAATGTTATCACCTTTAACGTCTCTGATCAAATATTTACATTCAATTTTAATACAGATGGCACAAACCTCTTCTTCTCTTTTGTGTATTCCAAAAATAGATACCAAGAAAGGAGAACTCTTTGGAATAAAATTTCTTAACTAAGCACTAATATTTATGAACGATGGATTATTCTTGGAGACATCAATTCCATTCTCAACTCAAGTGAGAAAATTGTACCTTCTCCTGCCTCTATTTCCACGAGATAATTTTAAACATTGATTGAAGACAAAAATATCATTGAAATTAATCTCACGGGTGCGAAATAAACTTGGTACAAATAACAGTAGAATAGAGTGGTCACATCCAAATTTGATAGAGCCTTCACGAATGTACATTCTTTAGAAAGAGGTCAAGAGTACATTTTTTTCTCTAAATCTTTAGTGTGTGGATGGACCTAATGGGTTCACAAATTAATTCTTTATTATCAAATGGGAGATAGTTCATCATGAGCTCCTTAACACTATGAGGGAGTTCTTAAACCATGCGTCAATGCCCTATGGAATCAACTCCAATTTTATTTCCCTGATCCCAAAGAACGAAAATGTTGTGGATGTAATGGATTCGAGACCTATTGCTATTGGGAATACCTTTCGAAAAATCATTAACAAAATTATTGCTTGTGGGGCTGTTTTGTAGGTGGCTAGGTGCTGGAACTGGTGGTTGGGGCTATTTTTCCAGTGGCAGAGTGCTAGCATGAGTTTTTTCCAGGAGGCTGGTGATGGTGGATGGTGTGGTGGCTGGTGTGGTCTGGATTGTAGGTTGCTGTTGGATGGTGTGGTCTTGAATGCATGTGGAATGGGCTGGAATGCTGGTGGAAGGGGGCTGGTTGTAGGTGCAGGGGGATAGTGCAGGCTGATTTGAAGGTGGGTGGGGGGGGCTATTGTGGGCTGGAATACTGGATGCAGAAGGCTGAAATGAAAGTAGAAGGGTGCTGGTGTGGGTTTTATGTATCTAGAGTAGGGCCAAATCGTGGCCTGACTGTGGTCTAATTATGACGTGACCACGACGTGACGATGACGTGACCGCGGCGTGCTGGCCCGGTCCAGCGACATCTGCGGGGGAGTATCCTCCGGCCAAGAGCAAAGAGAGCAAGAGGAGGCAAGTAAACATTCCAACTGTCACCCCGCAGGAAGAAATTGGGATTAGTCAGTCTCAACATTGATCACAAGACTCAAGAAATACTTTCACTGCGAAGCACAACTATGTGTCATCCTGGAGTAGGGCCAAATCATGGCATTACAATGGCATGATCGTAGCAGGACCATGGCATGACTGTGGCGTGACTGCGGTGTGTTATCCCAGTCCAGTGACATCTGTGATGAAGCATATTACACCATGGAGAAAAGGGAGTGGGATTAGGCGGGGCAACATTCCGCTCATCACCCCACCAGAAAAATTGTGATTAGTCAGTCTCAACATTGATCACAAGACTCATGGAATAATATAACTGTGAACTGTCACAGATCCAAATCATGACATGACCGCAGTTTGACCGTGGGGTGATCGTGGCATGACCGTGGTGTGACTGTGGAATGTTGGCCTAGTCCAGCAACATCTGTGAGGCATAATCATCTGGCCAAGAGTGATGAGAGTGATAGGAGGAGGCACAAAATTCTGGTAATCACCCCTACGGTAGAAATTGAGATTAGTAAGTCTCAAACTAATCACTAGACACATGGAATACTATCACTGCGAACCACCGCAGGGTGTCATCCTAGAGCAGGGCCAAATCACGACGTGACCGTGGCATGAACCTGTCGTGACTGCGGCGTGACCATGGCATGACCGCAGCGTGATCGCGACATGACTGCGGCGTGTTGGTCTGGTCCAAAGACATCTGCGGGGCAGCATCATCCATCCAGGAGCGATGGGAGTGGGAGGAGCTTGGTAGCTCCAAACCCCTGAAACCTCAAGTCACCAGTGATGCTTATTAATGTTTATTATGGATGACAAATCGTATAGTGTATAGTTTTTATTGACTATGGATTTCTTTTTTGGGTTCATAACATTTAATTTTCGTGATTTATTATTAAAATGAAAAAGTTTTAAGTTAAATATTATGTTTCGGATGAATGGATTTAGTAAAGGGGGGAGAGGTATATGGTGTTCCTAAAAATTAGTAGATGGGACCACTAGTTATTAATTATAAAGCACCATGAACATATTAATAGTGATAGTGGGGGAGGGTTGGATCTAGACTAACAATTTTCTAGTTGATGGTTGTAACCAAAAAGTTTGTAGCCATTGGTCGGTTGGTGGTTTTCCACTGGGAAACCAGTTCGTTCCATGACCTTGTTTTTCATTACGGTAATTTATGAAATTTTTATCATGGATCTTGGTGGTAGATTAGATTGGATTTGAAGTATCTGTTCTACTTAGTTTCCAATAGGATGATGTGTATGTCATGAAAGGATGTTTTCTCAGTAGATTTAATGAAATGAATGATAATCTGTGATGACTAGGGGATTGGATGACCTCTGATATACCTAATTCAGTGAGGTTTAGAGATATAGAAATGTGTGGGAATACCTAGAGGAATACCCCATGGGATCAAGAAAATCACAGGTTACATAACATGTAATCTGACAATACTCATACTGTGGGTCCCCTAGGCTGTGGAACTGGCCTTTTGGTGGGATTTAAATATCACATGCCATGTGACATGGTCACACAACATGGGACCCATCTTAAAATTATAACGGCACTTAAAAAGTGTCTTGGTTAAAACAACCATTTTAAAAAAAATAGGGAAACCCCCTACAGGGATATAAAAAGGGTCATGTACGATGTGTGCTTTATGACTAACAAAGACATCATGTATAAAGAAAATCATCGATGCAATAATGTTAAGAAAGGTATCCCACTGTGAGTTTTCGCAGACAGCGCACCTCTGTTGGAGGGGTTTTATTACAAAACCATGACTTATTTATCAAACGAAACAATTATCTTAACTAACTCATATTCAATAATTGCAGTTTAATATAAACATGCTGATTTAATAAGGAAACTAAATGAAATTTAACACATTCTTGAATTAAATAGGCTAGGAGAGGGACCCTTCCTCAACCTCAAGGCATTTTTTCTTTTGACGACGAAAACTCGAATCTTCCTTTTTTTCCGCTTGCATGCATATGAAACTTCACATATATATAAGGACACCTAGCCTCTATGTACATAATTTCATGGCCAAATATGCACAAGGGGGTCCTTAGATATATATTTATACTTGCATATACCCCTTTACACTTACACATGTAGGAATTTTAGATATCAATATATAATTACACTTAGCCCCAATATATATATTCATACTGTGGTGAGTTAATATATATATTAATTGGGATATTATATATGTATATTCCTACCAATGAATACACATGTAAGCCTTCCCCAACAACGACTCGAATCCACCTCAATGAAATCCAAAATGCACATCAATAAAATAAGGAACCCAAAAAACACAGATGCCCTAATTAAAATTGGGCCAAGGAATAAAAATAGATTAATCCTTACCCAAAACCGATGTTAAACTGATTGTCATCGATGGTGGTGGATAGAACTGACCGCATCATAAAAAACAACCTATAAGAAAATAGTGGAAAAAAATGTGATATAATGACTTCTTATATATATGTGATCAATGTGTCAACTTTACATGATAAATGATACATAAATCCATAACCAACTATGAACAAATAATATTCAGATTGATATGTACATCCCAATACTAAATAACATGATCATTAATAAACCTATTTATTTTTCAAACGTAACCTTCAATTGCCTATTCAAAAATAAAAAATCACCAAAATATGGGAATAAAGTAATCTTCTATAAGAACATAAATGCGAAAAATAGAGATTATACATTATTATTATCCGAGAAAATCCATTCCTTGAACAAGAGTTCGTTGTTTTGATTTTTTAAAGTAATACAATAATTTTTTGTATATTTCATTCATAATATCGTTGTTACAAAATAACCTTCAATAAAAAGGTAATTTAAAATACATATATATTTAATGCTATTATAATCCCTTATAGTGATAGTATTGGGAAATGAGCAACATGTAAATCCTCTGGTGATAGCAGCGGAATGATTCAATTATTTAACTCATAATTATTTAAAAATAAAATACAGGTCTCATGTTTTCATCAAAATTAATTTTTGTTACAGTGATCTATAACTAACGTAAAACATGCGCTCTCATAAATACATGAACAACCCTGGAATATCCTTGAATTCAACAAGCTTACATCTGCACCAATCACCCCTTTTAATACTTTTTTATAAAATAATTTCAATACACAATTAGAAATACAATTACTCACCCAATTCTCAAGGGCGCATTGCACGCCAGAAATTCTTCTCCATTGCCAGCTCAAATGCATGAGACGCTTACGACTAACTGCATTAAATTAACAAAAATAAAAACATTCTTGATAGTTAGATATTATAATCAAAAACAAAAATTATCCAAAATTCATTTAATAATTCATTATGTAAACATTTCTCAACCAAACTTTTCATGTTGAATAACTTCACCATTTCAAATGCAGTATCCCCCATTCCTATTTTGTAATGCTCACACAGCATTGCCATCAATAATATTGTACTGAATTGGAAGAAGTTTTTTATTAACTACAATAAAAACAAAACGACTGACAAGCAATTGGAAAAACTTATAATGAATCATTATCATAACTGAGCAGTGTTTTAAGCATTTTTAAAAGATGTTTTCAAATGTATACTAAATTATATACATTCAAAACAAACAAAAAATGGACAGACTTATTAAGAATAAAACTAACTTGAATGTGGGTTAGTTGGAACATTTCTTTTATAGCTAATTCAACCTCTCCCATGCTCCAAAAGGATTTTCCTGAGTAGAAAACATGAAGCAGATCCATTTAAAAAATATTTGAATTTTAGGATGATTGATCATGGCATGTTGTCATTCCATTACTTCTAAAAATTTTCTTTCATTATTGTACTTATCTGACATGAAAAATCATGATGGAAGGCGATCTTCAAATAGGTTAAGTAAAAAAAAGAAAGATAACATCTCAGAAGAACTAAAATTTTTAGGAGATTGCAATTGGAGTAAAAAAAGCATGTTTGGCTTTTTAAAATAAGGTATTTTGCTAACATGTTCAGTGTTAGCAACAGTTCTAGAAGATTGAGAGAGTAATTTTTTTAACTGTTGGGAAAAATGAACACTAATAGGTTTCAATACTTTAACAAATGAGAATACAGGTAAAGCTTGTTATTCTTAACAGTAAGCACCTACATCATATTTAGTCTAGTTAAAGCCATGTTGCATCGTGAATGTATGAAATATCTTATACCACTGTCGAGAAGCCTGTTTTAATCCATTAATTGGTTTATTATGTAGGAATACTTGATTTGATTTAAATTTATTTTAAACCCCATGAGGAGGCTTCATGTACAGTTTCTCATCAAAATCACCATGTAAAAAAGTAGTTAAAACATCATGTTCTTCTATATGAAAGTCATGGAAAGCAACAAAAGCAAGAAATAACCAAATGAAATAGTGTTTAACTACATTAGAAAAATTTTAGAATACTTAACTCCTTCACAGTGATGGAATCCCTTGTCAACTAGTGAAACTTTATACTCATTAAAACTGTCATAGTGGTGGAACTCATACCCAAATGATTTGTTCAGACCCATGTATGCATGCATGCTTCGGACCCGCTCATGAATTCTTAGACCCACTCAAGAATGTGATGATAATTATATATTTTTTATTAGATGCAATAGTAATTTTGAACTCTAGCCTTATGGACATTGCATTAAAAACGAAACATCAATATAAATTTTGAAAACTAACCGGATGATAGCCTTCAATAAACCTTGGCATGGAATGGTGAATCACAAATAAAACATCAGGTTTATTGATACCTGAAATAATATTATGAACACATGATTGTTAATAGCAAACAAGTAATAAAATCATTGTCTACAACACCTATTCCAAATGCAACAGTTGTGCATATTACATTAATATCATATTTGTTCCACTGTTTCTGAAAAAAGTCCCTTCAAGAAGGATCCATGATACCATGATAAAATGCTGCATTGTGACAACATTCTTGAAATTTCAATATAATGCCTTAGCATCGGAAGGAAATTATTTGTATTATGATGTTATTATGAGAGATACATTGACTGAGGAGGTTATGGTTAGACCATCATGAGGTAAATGGTGTCTAGGTTGTAATGTAACATATGGAAGAAATATGGGAATGTCTTGAGTTATATAGTGGGTTCTAGATACTTTGAGGGATTGGATTTTTGGATTATCCCCCTTGAGTGATGTGGTATATCCTTAATTGATGTGATGAGAGCAGATCCTATACATAAGGTTCTACCCTGAAACATTGGATATTTTCAGGTCTTAAAAAGTATAATAACTATTTTTCTATTAATTAGATGGTGTATATAGAACATGGGGATAAGATACTATAATGGAACTAATGTAGGTATGGTCAAACATAATCGATTTCTAGGTATCAAATTGAGGTTCAATTAGTGCATGAACCATGTCGAATGTTGTGATTATTGGGTTAAAGAATTATGATCTATTCATAATGTTTATTTACATTAATTGTTTTCCCCATGCATACAAATTAATATTTTAGTGTATATTATAGGTGAGTAGTGAGAACCTACAAATTAATAAATTTACACCTCACACAAGAACCTCATTGTGAATGTAGACGTTTTGTTATATTTAACGTTTATCAGAGGATGCACAATGGATATGTATTTTTTCGGTCGACGTGGTTTTGGAGAACAAGATGGGATGAGCCAAGACCATGGATTTAGATATAATTATTTATTTTTATTCCTTTTTATATTTGAAATATGTGATTATTCCTTCATGTGAATAGTTTTGTTGTTTTTCTTTATGTAGTATCCAATTTTATATGGAATTTTTATTGATTTATTATGAATATGATAATATTAATGATTTTGTTGGATGTTTTTATTTTATATGTGGTCTTACGTAGATAATATTTAATATTCTCCCCTGGGAATATTTTAGGACCTCACTTCCACTCAAAAGTCATTGACATAAGAACAGGTGTGCCCGAGGTCAAGAATCACAGAATCAAACTATAAAATCATGACATTTTCAAATTGCACCAATGATGTTACCTTCTAAATTGAAAGGATTTACATAAAAAAATATATAATAACACTTAATGAGAAATCATCAACAAATATTCTAATCATTGAATATTAAATCTCTAAAAATATCTGAGGTAGAACTGAATCCCCAAAATGAAAACTCCCACCATTTATTGTATTGAAAATTTGGATGAAATCCTCCCATTAATTCATTAAACTATGTCAAAATAGATGGATATATTCACTCAATCATAGTATGAGTTTAACATGAAATGAATGAATGTAATGGAATCACAAGGATATTTTCTTTCCAGACATTTCATCCCATGTACATGGGGAAAATGATCCATTTTTATTTTTCTATATGATACATAAAGATTACAAAAACTATAAATAATCACCTATGTAGATCACAAATCATAAGTAATTATGAGACACCAAGGAAACTGTTCATGTTCCACTAATGTTCTGTAGTTAATCCATTCACCTAATTTCACTTTTATTATGTATTATTCCATTGATTGATCAAACCTCCAGTGGATTTAACCCTTAGGAAATGTTTTACATCATCTTCTAAGCCCATAAAATCCAAAACAATTGCTATTAAACATAATCCTACTACACGAGAGCCAAAGATGATCATGATATTTGAAAGTTATTTGTAAAATAGTTATAATCAAGGAAGATAATCACTAGGATGGGGCTGTAGTGTCTGAGGTGTGCTGGAGAAGAGGTGGGGAGGCCACCTAGAAGTAGTATCGGCCATGGGAGGTAAAATGTCCCGCATTCAGTGTTAGAATCAGACCATCGGGGAAGAAGGGTCATCGAGGAAGAAGGGTCGTCGGGGAAGAAGGGTCACGCCAGTATCATCAGGGGAGGAAGAAGGGACGTGCAGGTATTATCGGGGAAGAAGAGTCATGCAGGCACTGTAAGGGGAGGATCAGGGAGAGAAGAGAGGGTGCTGTCAACAAGAAGGGTCACGCGAAGAGGGGCCGCAGAGATTTTAGGAAACCAATTAATAGAACCTAATTCTACGGGTTTTATATGATGTGTTGCTATTAATTAACTTATAGACACATAATTTTCTAAGTGTGGCTTTAAATCTTTAGCTATAAGTCATTTTTCTAGTAGTGTCATCAAAGCCTTAATATCTCGCCTGAGCCCTTGCTCAAAGGTTACGGCCCGGAAGAAAGTGTCACACTCCATATATGTGGAGTAGCGTGAGAGGTTATTCAACATCACTTAGTACTAAGCCACAGTCATGCTGCCCTACTACAAATTATATAGCTCTTTTATGCGCACTATGTGAAAAGTCACTAGAACAAACTCTTCCCAAAAAAAGGACCCCAATGTCTGCCTTGAGAAGCATCACCTCATCGTGAACATGATGCATCATGCTCCACCATCTTCCCACTACTGCATGTAGATTTCTGGTAGAAAGGATCACCATGAAATCTGCTGGTGTCCATACCAGTCAAAAAACTCCCACCATAGCCTCCAACCAATCTTTAGTCGCATGTGGGTCAATATCTCCCCAAATCCTAGGTGGCCTTTGGTGCTGGAAATCATGCAACATGCTCATGTGTAATGCACCATCTACTACTGGGGTAGGTGGCGTCAGTGGCCCGAAGGGGAATGGTATCACTGATTCCTCTGATGGAAGAGGGCCCTGCACTAAGGCCTCGTCACTGGGTGGGAAATCGCTGTGTTCGACTCTCGGAACCCTAGCTGGTTGTCTGTGCGGAGACATCCGGAAAAGAAATAGGTGTTCCATGGTTAATAAGTTATACCTGGTGAGTTGAAAGTTATACCTGGTGAGATGACACAAATGATCTAAAATAAAACTTTTGAAAACACACACGTAATTAGTGTTTTCTTGTACTGAGTCGGAAATCCGATGTCCGGGTCTTGTTGTATGGATAGGTTAGCCGTCGTAGTAGCACTAGACTCCCTAAACTGAAAACCACACTCAATACACTTAACACTATTGTCAATAAAAATATAGTGTAGATTCCTTTGTAATATGGTAGAACTGAATCCTCTGATACCAATTTGTCCCGACCCGTCCCCTGGGGCCCATGTCGTGACTACCCCAAGCCCTCCTTCCATAGGCCCGAGGCTAGTGACTAGCACCAAAGTCGTAATTCCCTATAACTGGGAAGGCATTGACTTTATAACCTATAGACACACACATAACAAATCACACAGCTGGATACGAAACACCAATTAAAACATTATAACAAAAGTGTGCTAAAAGTAAAAGGGGAAAAAATACCAGCCCAACTTGAAAGTACAAGTACAAATGTGATTCAATAAAATTGATGAAATGGGAAAGTCAGTTGTTGGGTCATCCTAAAAGGTTCCTACAAAAATGGTAGGTACAGATCACCTCCTCATCACTCCTCGTCTGTCTGTCTCCTCTGTGTACATACTCATCATATGGCCCACCTCCGGGTACCGTCCAGTCCTGGTACTATAATCCTATGTAAGAAATGTCTATCGTCTACACCAGACACAATGAAGTGTGTGCATAACCCATGCATGGGTAAGTATAAAGATACTTAGTATGGACCCCAATACACTCAAGGTAACAAAAAAATACACTAAGGATAATCCATAAGCTATGAAATCAACAGATAATCATACTTAGGTATATTCCCATACATATACCTATGTTATCAAGTAATCCATATCAATCATGAAGAAAACACAAATGTACTGACTCAGCTCACACCAGGATTTACTCTATGGGTAGTATGAAGTAACATTTCCAGTCACAATTTCGAACACATCAGCTGCTGGAGAACTCCTTCTTTATCGAGTCCAGTGGAAATGCCGTGTCACAGAGAGGCACTTTCTATTATAATTGGACTACTAATGTACCACCCCTGTTGATAACCATTGTTCATCCATGTCACAATGATGAACTCTACACCATGGGTCTGCTTCCTCACATAGAGGTGCTCCCCCTCGTGGCCTTTTGAGGTACTCCTCTTGTTGAGTACTGTGGGTCTATTGCGTCACTAAGGCACTCCCCACTAAAGGTATCTAACATCACCAAGGAGCTCCCCACTAGGCATGTAGAGTCTCTCTGAGTCGAAATGGTCAGTAGTCATCATGTCTCAGCCAGCCACTGGGTTAACATACTATGCTCACTTATCCTTGGGAGGATCTACTCCACAAGCTAATTTTTATACTCAAACTGCCACAAAGTCCCAATTAGAAGTATCTCAATGCTCTGCCACATCATATTCATCGTAACACAATAGATAACTTGTCAATCGGACACCCAGTCTGTGAGTTATTAGACTTTTAATCTTGGGAGCCTCGTTGGATTCGTGCTCGATCCAAACCGACTGTTCCCCAACTTAATCCAAAACTTAGTGGGGCATCATTGAAAGGGACCTTAAATCTCCATGGTTCCCATCACCACTAAGGGTTCGTCAAATGAACATCTGGTCCCATGTTATGGTGAAAATAATGTAACTAGATCGTAGTGGTCATGGGTCTGGTCTGACCCGGTCAGACCCACTCAGCCTAACCCGTCCTTGGCCGCCATAGTCCGGGATGACCCGTCCCGACCCGCTGGGTCCGGCCCGGCCCGTTGGGATCATCTCAGCCCTCTGGGTGGCCCAGCCAGCTGGGTCCACCACGGCTCACTGTGAGGGGATGTGGACGGTTGCAGGTGGCTGTGAGGCCGTGAAGGGTGCTGTGAGATCGCGAGGTTGCATGACGGCTCGGACGAGGAATCTGGTTCGGCTGTAGGGCAGCGGTCCAACCATGGGGTGGTGGTCCATCCACGGGGTGACCATCCATATGTGGGGATGCGATCTGGCCATGGTGCGGTGGTCCGACCCTAGTGGGGCAATACGATGGATGGTTTGCTCGGCTGCCGATGGCGGCATGGCGAATGGAAGGTGGTGTAGGAGAATCGGCGGATGGAGGTCGTTCTTGACGGACAGGTCATGACAACGGGGGCTCGGCGGATGACGGTGGAGCGTGGGGGAGGACGGGGACACTCAACGGACTATGGCGGTGGCTCAGCAGATGGAGTCTTCTTGGTCCGGACGGTGGGGGTCATGGGCGGCGTGGTGGGGTCGTGGGTGGCGAAGCCATGAGATAGGGTCATTGTACCGTCAGCTTCATCGCATTCAAACCATAAAATTTGCAGAAGTTTCAGTGAATGTTGGTTTGGACCGTACCCTCTGTGTTAGGGTGGTATAATAAGGCACAACATGAACATGAAAGGATAACATCATGCTTTACAACCTCCAGCAACGTTTGATTCCCAACCCAAAAAATAAAAAGAATGGGTGTGCATGGGAAGTGTTAAACAAAAAGAAATAGACCCATAACTCGGGGATTTCATTGACAGATATCATGAGGGAGGAGAAGACGTCATTGGGGAGGATCAGACCATTGTCGATTGAAGACATCCCATGTTAAAGGATGTCTCTAGGAATAATGTTGAAGTCTTGGTCGCCATTCTTCATTTAGAGAGGGTGTTCTTGGTTGGTGTTGTCTTTCCAAGAGCACATCCACTCCCCGATACCACCAAAATAAAATGATCACCCCCAAATAATTTATTATGGGATATATTATATTTTTTGGCATAAAATTCAAATTTTGTTAATTAATTACATATCATAATTAATTGGGGGAGGATTGGCCTAATAACATATGGAGGGTTGGAACAATTAATGTAGAGAAATCTCAATAGGCTCCTCCATATTAATTAGGGATTCGAAACGGTTCAGGTCTTAGGAGGACCCCACCACCATAACCTTTCATGGGAGGATATACATGGGTGGTCCCCACCGACACTAACCTCTCATTGGAGGTTAAGTCCTTGCGGTCCCAACTTCCAAACTTCCACATCTAGGTTTTAACATATAAAATAAAAATAAAATGTTGTACAATTTTTTTTTATTCTATTATTTCATGTAAAAGCCAAAAAATAACTTCCATCCTCGACCAACAGACGTCGAGGTGAAAGTCTCTTTAAGGAAATATCGGTGTTGTGAGTTCCACAGTGCCCTTATATTTCAATTCTGAGAACCAATTAAAAAGTTAGAATAACTCGCTTGCATGTTTACAGAATGTACCCGAAAAAACATTTAGAAATTTATTCTAGGCACTCTTGGACTTCAAATCACGTGCCGTAAAAATTTCTCTTACTCATAAAATTACCATTTATTTAAAAAAAATACATGGAAATTTGGGGGTCCTTATAATCAACACTATTAGGAGTTTCCCAATGAAATTATAGGAGATTAGTTCCACTAACTGCTGTTTGTGAAGGAACATATGAATTTGATTTTATTCTGGATATGAAGTGGCTATTTATATACCATTTATATATTTAATATTATTATAAGAGAGTGTCCTCTATATATCCATATAATGACATCTATGGTTATCATGAAGAATGGGATCTTATGTATGGTCCGGCAGGACCAATTCAATATAGATTTGATTGACTCATACCCCAGGATGCATGCTTTATTTTGGATGTTGGAGAATCATAATAGTTTTCCCCCCCAGATGAGTGTTTCCTTTTTGATTCCTTTTTGGAAGACTTCTATATAACTTCACATGATTGAGGGATCATGTATACAATCATGTAGGTTCCAGGATATGATCATGCTTATATCTTACCCTAAATGGTGGAAGAAATTGAGATAGGAGAGTTGACTGTTCCATTGGATGATCTGGATAGAAAGGGATTCTTATATCCTAGTACATCACCATGGGGTTCTCCAATGATATTATCAATGATGGAATATGGAATATATTTTTTATTTGTGTATTATTGAATTTCATTCTACATAATTGTATAAAAGTTTTATCCTCATCCATGAAATGATGGTTCCTTCAATTAGTTAATATGGAAACATATTTTTTTCAATGACTTACCTAAGTCTATAATACCTTAAATTAAAGGGGATTTAATCTAATATAAAAAACAATTATTTTAGGACTTGGTATGAATTGTATATGTTCCTGGTAATTTGTTTTGTTCTGATCATGTTTAAATAATTATTATTTACAAGTTTAATTCGATCATCATTTTTTTATATTAAATTTGGATGGTTTTTATTAATGAAATATGGGTTCACTCCCATTGTAGGGATAATAATACCCACCATCATAGAATCTTCCTATGTATAATGAATTATTATCAACTATAATCTATGATATCAATGATTTTATGGATTTAATAAGTGAACATGTTTGGTCACATCATCTCATATAATGGAATTTCAGTGGACTTGGAAAAGGTGGATGTGGTGGTATTAAAATAGTTACATAATAAATGCATATTTAATAATAGATTTCTAGTACGTTCTATCCATTACCTATGATATATCTGTTATTTTCCATATCTGAAAGTGTCTATGTCTAGAACGACTAATATGGTGGTGATGTTTATTTATTATGTTTCTTGTTAGGATGGAATATATGAATGAAATAGAAGGTAAACCTCAAAACCAATTATGGAAATACTTGATCCATGTTTGGAGTACACCATGTATAATAATTCATCAGGAGTTGGTAACAACAGATATCTAGTGAAGGAATATAAGCTGGTTTCTTATAGCTTTTTAATTTTAAGGCCGTAGTAGATGAATTAAATTTGACATATTTCAGAGTAATCTATAATAGAACATTTCATGATATTCTAGAATCAATATCTTTTGGTTGATTGAAATATGGTCAATACATATCATAATGACATTAAATAAATATTTTAATAATTGGACTTGAAACATAGGAAGAGGAGTTGGGACGAGTATTTTTCATCAACTCACTATAAGATTGAATGTTTATAGAGAGAGGTAAACATCATCAATGATGAATTGATTTGGATAACCAATTTCATATAGTGCTTGAATAAAATGATTAGTTATAACTAACATAACCGTTTAGGGAATTATGTAGGGATGTAGATGACTCTAAGATGAAAACCACTATGATAACAACATCTATTTTCCGATGATTATTAATAGGTCATGGGATGATGATTAACTAATGTTGTGATTTCACCCATTATTTATTTAATATATGTAATAGATCCACCATCACAATAGTTCCATAATTTTTATTAGGTTCTTCATGTCCATAGTCACAACTTGGTTCTTTTGAGGATGTATGAGTTTGTGAGGGATTATAATTCATCATCATGGGTGTTACATCCTATAATGAGAAATATATATTATGATATTTATATTAAACATTGGTTTCCATTGATTAATAATAATATAATGGAATTCATGGTGAACTTCTTGAATTATAAATAGGTTATGGTTGATCCTGATTGACCAGCTAAGTTGTTGTAAAATTATACCATTTTGAATTTGAAGTGGGATGATAAGAGTATCTAATCCTGAGAGTATAACATTGGGAACCTTTAATTATTTATTAATTTTTTGTTATATTGTATTGAATTGTAAAGATATCCCATATTATTAATATCAAGGAGACCATCATAACTGATGAAAGGGAAAGTCTCTATGTTTCAAGAGATAGATCGATTCAATAGTGCTAAACATAGTATAATTTCATATGAAGATCCACATTTTAAATCATGGTTCAACATGTTCCTTCATAAAGTGATAGAATCACATGTTTTTTTGAGCACAACCTATCATATTCATAAAAATAAATAACCTAAATTAATGATTCAAATTATAGGGGACACGTTACCAACCAGTATAATAGAATAATTTTGTTCTAGGGAGAAACATTTACCAATCAAATAGTAATTTTATAATAATAAAATTTTGGAACTGATCATTATGGTCAATTTAAGTATTTATACAATATTTCATATAATTCATAATTTTACGGTTTAATTGAGGGAGAGTTCAAGGTTTTTGGTCCCAGTATAAAGTAGGATGCATTTGTAAGTTTTATGATGACAAGAATATAGTTTTAAACCATGTATATAAGGAAGGAATATTATTCTAACAATTATAAAAAACCAATATATTTAATTTTCTTCCTCACAGTGTGTTTTTTTAGGTTTCAAAACAAATAGGGACACATGAAATTCAGATGTAGGGGAAGCTATAACCTAGGATTGGTGGAATATTTAAGATATTGAAGTTTATTGAAATGGTGACATAACAATTTGATATTCCAAAAAACAATAGTTTTGTGCATAATGTTTAGATGTGTCACAAATTCATATAATTTAACATTGATCCTTATCATATATTATATGTATATTATGTTGATCTTATTTTTTTATTTCCTTTTATAGAGAATATAATCCACATCCTAATTTACAATGGAAAGAATCTTTGAGGAATTATTGTTCAACTACTTTGAATGCAGTGGTATCATTGGTATGTTTAGAGGGATACCTAAGTAAGGGATTTTGTTATACAGGTATATTGGCCAACTTTTTTCACTTATTCTTCATAGTTATGCTTTGAAAAAAAATCATGTACAATATTTAATTTTTTTTGGAGAATTTAAGACATTGTATATGTCTGTTGATAATTCACTCATTATGTATTGTTGAAAATAATTTTATTTGTATAAATAGTCATCAATTGAAGTTTTAAATATACATAATTTATCATATTTTGTGATATATAATGATATTTTAATGTCACAAAGCAGATGTAGTGTTTCATTTCCTCGAGCTAGTCAGTTGAGTCCATTGGCTAGCTGGTGCATGTAGTTATATCTGGGTAACTCTACATAAATACTACCAGCAAGTTGGTGTGACCAACTATTAAAAACATGAGATTTTTATAATAGGAGAATCATGTTCAATAGTTTATATAAAATACATAAAATTATATATGTGAATAAATCAGACCATTTTTTTACGATACAATTATTATTACATAAACTCAGTCACTTTGATATCATTCAATGAATGCAACACCTTTTTTAAATGAAACATGATACTCTATTAAAATAATATTATATAAATATAAAATTATAACTGAACCATTATGTTTGTATGTATGAAGCGAACAAACTAAATTATGAAAATTTTATTTTTTTATTTATATAATATAAATTTATAGGATGTCTATTTTTTAGAAAAAAATAAAAATTAATTAAAAGAAAAAGAAATTTTTTAATTTATATTTCAAATATAAGTTATAATCATGAATTTCACAAATAACATATAATTAGTTTATGTCACATTTAAAAATATTATTTTAAAAAAATCCGCATTTTTTAAATATTCAAATGAAATTATCTTAGGCTGATTTTTTGTGATTTTTTTGAAATGTTTCATTTCATGATCTGTTGTGAAAATACTAAATTTAAATTGAAATCATTATTTCCATTTAAATAATATTAAATATTAAATTATATTTAAAATTATAATTAGATTAAAATTTCGACAACATTACTACTATTTTATTAAATTATGAAATTAAAATAAATTTCAGATTGGATTTTGATATTTAAATATTATATAATTATCATAATGTTATTATTAATATTTCTCATATTTTTCATGTCTATGAATATAATTTTAAATTAAAATGTACCCATTTTTTAATTTAATTTGGTTAAAAAGATTCCATATTTGTAATCAGAATAATTTATATTATCGTCAATTTTTATGATAATTTTTATCATAATGAATACTCAAAATATAACAAGTTAATTAAAATGTATATAGTTAATAAGGGATTATCGGGGGTTAAACAATGACAATAAGGGTTAAAATGAACTAAATTTTTTTAGAAATTCAATTTTATGGTCATATTTTAATCATATAATATTTACAAAATTATCTAATGTTGTTTTTATTATTTTTTATTTTTCTATTATCTTATAATTTTTTACTCTTTTAGGAGTTTTCCAAATATTTTCATAGACTGATATCCTTCATCAAATATAACATGTTTCAACCTCCTCTCACTTATTCACAACCATTATTGACTTTTTCATTAAATAATCAAAGAAATATTATTCCCCAACATCCTTTTCTACATTTTTATTCTTTTTTTCTTCATAAAAGACAACCCTTAGGCACTTAAAAGAATATCTAAAAGAGGATTCTCATAATGAATTGAATTATGTTAACAAATCTCACTCTCTTACATAATTATTTATACAACATAAATTATTTCCAAACACATACAATATAATAACACCATTATATACATTATATTTAAATTTAATATTGTTTACAGAATAATATTTATCAATCTCCAATTCCATAAAATAGGATACTAATAATCCATCATCTGTAAAACGGGCCTTTTCCTCACTAATTTATGATGTACATTTTCTAGTACTACCATTAAAGGGTGGATAAAATGATGGATATAACAAATTTTTTATTATATTTATTATATAATTATATGTATTCAATTTTAATATACAATATACTTTTTCTACATTCCATTATATTTCAAATACTATAAAGTCACTCATTTTTATGGTGGACTACCACCTAATGAAGCGATGTGATTTATTTTTCAATTTCATTTTACATTGAATGAAATATAGATAGAATTATTGAATAAATGTGATATATTTGAGATTGTATTGATTCTAGAAAATTAATATACCACCAAATTCTCTACTCTTTAACAGTTATTGGAATCCAATCATCGCTCGCATGAACAAATATTCTACCATCACCACAAAGCGATGCAAATAAATTTCATTTTCAATATTACCTAAATGATTATAAAAATGTATCTAATAGTTAAATATATTTTTAATATATATATTATCTTTCAATAGATGATATATATATATTTCCTAGGAACTATAATGTTCATGAAAAATAACACATGATTAAATAAGGAAGTTGATACCTAAAAATGAAAATAATAATTTATTATTATCTAATGTGTAGTTAAATGTTATAATAAGAATAGATATGAAATTAAAATATAATTATTATTTTTATATAAATTAATTTCATTTTAGAACCCAATATATATGAGTTACAATTATGTACGAAAGAAAATCATACAATTATTATGAGTTTTTTGAACAATTGTACATATATAATGCATATTATTTAAAGACCCGGAAAATCCAATGTAAATTATTTTTTTATTTTTTTGGATTTTTATGTGTCTGTGAAAATTAACGGCGCGTGATTCCAAGGCCTAGAATTCCTGGAATAATTTTCTAATTTTTTTTAAGTTATGTTATGTAAAGTCTTCACCAATGTTTTTTATCATTCGAACGGGTGCTCAGATTAAAAATAAGAGGTACCATTGAATCCACAGTTCTGAGAATCGATTAATTGAAGCTTCACTACAACCATATTAGGTCAGGTGAAAATGTCAAATTTTGGACTCTATATAAAAAATGTTATATTTATAAAACATTTTATTTTATTTCTTTTTCTCGAGAGGATAAAAGGAGGTAATGTGAACCAGTGACTCGTCAATCCATTTAATTTCTGGACCCATCTTCGGCGTAAGACCACTGTTGTGAATTAAAATAGGTTAATTAATTCATTTATTGATCATTATTTATTATTCAATGCATTACTATCCATTCCCCAACAATTTAAATGGATCTTAGGCTAGGGTTTTGGTATATCGTCTTCATGAAAGAAATCTCTGGCGAAGTCCAATAGAGAGATCCACTGACGGAGGATAGAGGCTCAGGAGGTTAAGATCTTTGATAGACGAACGTTGACGACTACATCAAATGTGGACGCTCCTTCTTTCGTGATCGCGACACCTCCATTGAATCTCGAGGATGGGGTTTATGATAGGTTTTTTAATAATATTGGAATGAGATTATTTATCATTAATTTAATATAAATATTCACTCACTAATTTTCATGTTAACGTGGAGGGCGTGTGAAAATAAACAGGTCCCAGACCCTCCATCAATTCATTCATGTTATTTTCTTTCATAATGAGTTTCCCTCAATTTTGATGGTAACGCGAGACATAGGGTCACCCAAAGGCACCAATAATAGACCACTGAAGCGGGTCTGTTTGACCACAAAAGAACCACTGGCTTGCCATACAAGTGATGGCTGATGATAACCGGAGGAGTCCTGAGAAAACTAGTCGTGGGCTATGGGAAGGCGACACGAACTCACATGCTACAGTGGACCGAGGAGGCTGGGCTATGCCAACTGCACAGGAGAAGTGCGGCGCCCGCAGGCACTGTTGACGGCAGCAGCGACGACAGGAGGGGGTGGCACGGTCTCGTACCCCCACAACATTGGTTGGAACCTTGTCAAACATCTAGTCGACCATTGAAAGTGGTGGGGCTACACCCCTTATACCAGATGAAACATCACCATGTCCACAGGTCCAGTGGGAGAAACATTCTTCCATCAGGTGTATCGGGCCTGACTCGGGCCGATCGAAAGGGCCAAACCTACTACTCACCGGGCCATCGCAGGTGGCCTGAGCCCCACTCGGTGGGATGGGCAAACCATAGCCTAGGCCCGTAAACCAGATGTGCCTACCCTAATGGGTGGACCTAGTAAACCTGGACTCCCCTTAACAGTCCAGACTCGGTCAGGGTTAGGTAGGCCCTGAGACCCATTGCCTCAGGCCAACCTACCCGAGTCTCACAAGACCCAGACCCAACAAGACCTAACAAATAAACATTTGCAACTGATGAACCATATGTCAGTTTGAAAAATCACTAGTGGTGTTGGGACCCCTTTTTGGAAATGGTCCCTTTGGCATATTCCGGCGGGCCTGGCCGAGCTGGGTCGAAAAAGGTGTGATCACCACCCTTTCACAGAACGAAGTGTAACTAACAGACTAGATTTCTGATCAATGTGTCGTCTACGGCCAAAGGACCCTTGTGATAAGGATGTCATTTGGAAATACTATAAGTGATTTTTTATAGTGTATTACATGCGACCTTGGTTGGATATGACTTGAATCCAACTAAGTACTTTTCAAAAAAGTTCCCATATCACATAGATTTGGTGTCTGATCGATGCGTTGACTGTCACAGTGTGGCAACATTGATGGGGAGGTCAATTGGGAATATATTTTGAAGGAATTAATACTCGTTCAGATATTACTGATAGATTTATGAGATGTGTATTCTAGAGATCATCCGTTCTTCGTGTGGGAATCCAATGGTTATTTGTGACATGAAGAAGAATAGTGACCAATACAGGTCAGCATCAGAAACTCTAGAGTTAGATGATCTAGTTGTATGACTAAACATCCCTACCACTGAACCCATGAAAAATACGGGTCAACACCATTGACCAATACGGGTCAGCAACTATGACCAATACGGTCAGCACTAGAGACCATACAGGTCAGCACCGACGACCAATATGGGACAAAATTTAGCGACCAAAATAGTTCAGCATACATTGGCCTATATGAATCAGTAGTGGAGTTACTACGAAGTGGATGGATTTTATTTATGACTAGAAATCTCTATCATAGTAGCATTGAAGTTATACTATTATGGTGAGGGGTCTCTATTACTTTATGCTTCTTGATTTAGATCATGTTTTTGATATTAACGTTGTCGTATTTTATTTGTTGTTGTACATTGTTGATTAATAAGATACCTTCATGGGTTTAGGGTCCCCTATTGAGTTATTATACTCACCCATGCATGGGCTCTGCCCAAACATGTGTGTCTGGTGCGGACGACTAACGCTCCGGGGTAGACATTGGAGGTTCAAGACGTGGTGGATTTTTATCCGACAAGAGTAGTCGAGATCCTCTTCTTCAACTTCAAACATACCGTAACGACACTCCATGTAGAGATATAGGGAATATGTTATTCATGTTTAAATTATTTTCATATTCTAGGGCTTGTATTCTAGCCCATTCTTTTATGTTTAGAGCTGTAATTATGGTTGTACAATACACTCATGGATATACCTTACTTATGTTGGTAGCTTAATTCGGTATTCCTTTATGATTGTGTACATATCTCTATGGAAGTCTTCTATGTTTGGGAAATTCTTTCAGGTTCTAGTCACCAACCCCTGTCTTATGGAGGGCAGGTTTGGGGTAGTCACGTTCGGGCCCCGTGGGATGGGTCATGGAAAAGTGGTATCAAAGGGCAGTCCGATCTCCTAGAAGAAATAAGAGACTACATTTAATAAGGCAACACTGTATAGTGTCTTGAGTTTGGTTTTAATTTTAGGGAGTCTAGTGTTAGTGTGGCGATTGATGTATACATACATCAGGACCATGAAATCTATTTTCCGACTCGGTACATAAAAACACTGGTTGCTAGTGTTATGAAATGTTTTTTTATATTTTCTTGAGTTAGCTCATCGGGTATACCTTATTGAATCTGCACATCTATTTCTTATAGTATTACTCCATGAATAAAACCGTCTAGGATTCTGGTTTGAAATCATGATAGTGTCCCACCGAGCGATGGGCCTTTGGTATAGGGATTACTCATAGTGATGACACCTTCAAGTGGTGTATCAGCAACACCACCACTCGTTGACCAACATATGCAACCAATGGATCATGCATGATAGTTGAGGACGTGGCATGAGATTCAAAGACATAGGACTCTACTATTTCAAGGGAAAATGGACCCCCAAGAAGTAGGGGATTGTCTTCAGGTAGTTTCATGGGTCTTTCAATTAGTAAAGACACCCACCTAGATGATGGAGATATTGGCCTCTAGACTTCTTCAATGTTTGGTAGAACAATGGAGTTTCATGATGCTCAAGGTGCTTGAGAAGACAAAGGTCACCTCACTGGAATTTGAAATCCTTTTTAGGGTGGAGTTCATGGTAGAAATAATATGCTCAATGCATATTTAGGAGCTGTTACATTTGCAGCAGGGCATCCATACTATTACTTATTACACTAATAGATTTATAGTTCATTCCTAATACTCCACTGATATGGTAAGAGACCATTGATTATGGTCCTGGACCTTTGATAGGGGCTCAGATGAGAGATCATAGCTATTATAGTTTCCTTTAGTATATTTACGCATGATGGGGTGCTAGAGCGATCTTTGATGATGGAGGGCTTCCATGACAACCTGGAACCGACAGTGAGAGCCCATACAAATGGCTTGTAGCTTTTTAATCTTCATATGGTAGAAAAAATGAGGTAGAAGCCCAAGCGGGATAGAACATCAGATGTGCAACCCTCTAATGCATGGTCAAAGGTGTGAGGCTCAAGAGACCATGAAAGCCACCTGCGAGGCATGGTCCATTTTTCTTTGGGGGACAGGGTCACAGAGCTTGAAACTATCTGGATCCCCGCATGGATGATCAGTAGATATTGGAGGTTCCATTGAGGAAGCATAAGTGACTGGATTAAGAGCTTTATCCAGGTGGCAGAAGAGGTAGTGGAGCATGAGGTGCAGTGGGAGGTGGTCGAGGACACTAGGAAAAACGACCACCAACCTCAGGTGGCCCACCATGAGCTTTGGGAGCAGGTGGACAGGGACAAGCCCAACTATAGGTAGTAGAGGATCATGATCATGACATCCTTGAAATGCTACTAGTTATGATTTGTGTATTCTCAACTTTATCAGTACTTCTTATCGACACAGGTGCTATCCATTCTTTACTT
Organism: Viscum album; assembly: GCA_963277665.1. Taxonomy (NCBI): domain Eukaryota; kingdom Viridiplantae; phylum Streptophyta; class Magnoliopsida; order Santalales; family Viscaceae; genus Viscum; species Viscum album. Next base: position 475,123,428 of record OY728132.1, read on the forward strand.
TTTGCAAAATTATTTCGGGACTCTACGATTCTAATTATCTTATAGTTTTTCCTATTTATTTGGATACTCCTAAGGGAAGGGATTCACAAGTCACAGACTGGTGACGATAGTGAGATCATAAACTAAGAGGAGATAGATTCAGAAGATATCTCTTATTAGTGGCATTGAATCCCTATGACATCATTCTAGACATGGACTGGTAATCAACATTTCATGTACATATTGACTTCTTGAGATGTGTAGTGTGATTACACGTAGTGATAGAGGCCAGGTTTCCATTTTTAGTTAGATATAACATATAGTATCATGGGAAGGACATGAACACATTTGGTGCAAATGATTACATATCAGCTAGATTGCATGACCTTCCACACGATGGATGAGGCAACCCACAGTTCCAAGTGGTGGTGGATGAGTATGAGGATATCGTTTCAAAAGATGTAACAAGACTACCTCATAGTATATAGGAAAACTTCCACATTTATTTTTACCCAGTAAAAACACCGATATCTACACCCGAATATTGGACGGCTCCTACAATGCTCTGAGATCTAAGGGTACTATTGGAGGACTTACAAAGGAAGATATTTGTAAGGTCCATTATTTCTCCAGGTCCATTCCTAATGTTGTATTCAAGAATAAATATAGATGTTTGAGGCTATCCATATATAGCTGATGCCTAAACTATGTGACTGTGAAGACCAGTTATCATCAGCTGATGATTAATGATCAATTTTATTAGTTGAGAGGTGCTAAGTGGTTCCCAAATATAGACCTCAGATCGGGCGAAATCATCTTAGGGAACATGATGGGGACTTACTAAAGATACCCTTCAGTATTAGGTATGGACATTATGAGTCCTTGGTGATGTATTTCAGCATGACCCATGATCATGTAGTGTTCATTGGTATCATGAATAGGATCATCCATCCATACATCGATCACTTCATGGTGGTCTTCATCGACAACATCTTGGTGTACTCAGCATTCATGGAATAGCCCGATGTACACATGAGATTAGTACTAGTCACACTATGGGAGAACCAATTATATGGGAAACTATCGAAGTGTGAGCTCTGGATACGGAAGGTCCACTTCTTGTGACAAGTCATATATGTGGTAGGAGTTGTAGTGGATCCAACAACGATTGAGAAGTAAATTCTTGGGAGCCACCCAAGAGTGTTAATGTGGTGAATATGTTCCTTGGAATAATTGTATACTATAATATGTTCTTACCTTGTTTCTCTAGAGTAGCATCAACAATGACTACCTTGAAGAAGAAAGGAAAAACCCTTCACTTTGTCATAGACATGCCACTAGAGCTTTCAATAGATGAGGCAGAGCTTGACTAGTGCTCAAATTCTGAATTTCACGATGGATGGGGCTTGCAATATGGTTTATTGTAATGAATCAGGGACAAGACCCGGTTGCATCCTAATGTAGGATTATATAGTGATGGATTATGGCTCACTACAACTGAGGTCTCATGAGTAGAATTAGGCAACTCATGACTATGAGTTGGCAGTAGTAGTCTTCATACTGAAGATGTTGTGGCACTACTTTATTGGAGATCAAATCATTCTTATTTAGACCACAAAAGATTTAGATATATCGTCACCCAGAAAGAACTAAATCTGAGATAGTGTAATTTTACAATGTTCCTCTAAGACTATGACTTTCAGATAGTCTATTCTCTTGGGAAGGGTAACATATTGGAAGATACACAAGCCAGAGATTGACTTCACAGCTATTGAACGAGGAATTAGAACAATTATGCTTGCTTCAGATATCCTACAAGGATAGAGATGTGAGAGTCTACCTCCAGTCGATGGTAGATTCCCCTCCACTCCATCAGTGGTTTAGAGTGGCACAACTCCAAGACAATAGCTGAAAAACTACACATGCCCAAATAACATGGCCATGTACTTGACAAATATTATGATTGTAGGGAGCACACTGTACTTTTTAGAGGAAGTGTAGTTTTATCAATTTCACAAAGAGAGGATGTGCTGAGGGAGTTCCATGAAACCCCCTTCGCAGTAGATTTAGGCATGATAATGATTTATCAGTACCTCTAGTGTCAGTACTGGTGTTTTATGACAATGAATGGTGTGGTGATGTTTTTTTTCGAGATTCCTCACGTTCCAGCAAGTGATGTATGAGAACCAGGTTCTAGTAGGCATGAACCAACTCCAAATGATACTAGAGTGGATGTGGTAAGGGGTGTTTATGGGCTTCGTGATGGGTTTACCACATACATACAGAGGGAAAGATACCAACTGAGAGATCATTGAAAAACTCACCATGTCGGCCCACTTCCTTTCTATTTGATAGAAGGGTTCAGTAGAGGGAATGTGATATATCTACATTTAGGAGATCAGGTGACTTTGCAGGGTGCCTTAGATGATAGCCTCGGACCGTGATGCATGCTTCACATCCCGGTTGTGAAAAGGATTTTACGAGGTTTTTGAGAAACATCGTCTCTTTTGAAAAAAATTTCACCTTTAGAAATATGGACATACTGTGTAGACCATCCATACCATATAAGACATGCTTTATTCTTGTTTCGTAGATTTTGGTCAGTATTGGGAAGACCACCTACACTTGGGGGAGTTCACGTATATAAAAATATATCACTCCACCATTTGTATGGAACCTTTTGAGATATAGTATAGATGACCATGTAGATAACCATTGAGTTAGATGGATCTTGGAGAGCCAACACTTCTGGGACTAGAGATGGTACATGCTACCACTGAGAAGGTGTAGGTCATCTGAGATAGGATGATGATTGCACATACCTGACAGAAGTCTTAAGCTGATAGGCGACATAGAACACTAGAGTTTCAAGGCGGTCCATGTATTCATGAGAGTCTCCCCTCGATGGGGACTATAGAGATTTGGATGAGGTGACATACTCTCACTAAGGTTTATTAGACCATTCATAATAATTCAGAGGATTGGCATGGTGGTGAACCTCATGGACCTGGTAACGTAGTTGGAGAGGGTGCATGACATCAACCATGTATCCAAACATAGGAGGTATGTGCATGACCAATATCATGTCATATCCCATGGAGATCCATACATTGATGATGGGGTGACTTTGGTGGAGTACCTGTTTGAGATACAAGATCGACTGGAGAAGATATTTTATGGGCGGTCAATACCTCTTGAGCTCATTCTATGGATGCACAAGAATCTCCAGGAGAGAACGTGGGTTTGAGAGGATCCTATGTGTTCCCAATTCCAATCTTGGTTTTTATAGCCTAGTATGGATTTTGAGGACAAAAATACCTAATGTGTGTCGTGGTTTCGTCCTGTTTGACTGGCCATAGGTCTGACATGTTGCTTTGGGCCAGCCTGACCAAGTCAGACTTGGCCCAGACCCAACCTGTCCCCAAATAATGAAACACCCCTAACTGAAGAACCTCGTTCCATTTTACATGTCTTCAGAGGCATTGGGACCCCTTTTGGGAATCAGTCTCTTTTGCATATTTTGGTGGGCCTGAGGGAGCTGGGCTAGACCTAGATGTGATCACCCCCATTTCACATAATGGGGTGCAAATAACATACCGGGCATCCGATCGACGTGTTGTATATGGAATGAGGACCCATGTGACATGGAAATCCTTTGGAGATACACTATGTTAGTTTTGATAGATTTTGACAAGAGACATGGGTTTTATTAAACATGAATCCAACCTGGAAATTTTTACAAATGAGCTCATATCTCACTGATCGGGCATCTAATCGATGGGTCGTTTGTCACTTTGGGACCCCTATGATGGGGTGGTCCCTTTGGTATTCCATTGGGGCTATGTTGTACTAGTTTAAATATGATTGATGGATTGAGGAGCAGAGTCCTCCTAAGATCAGGATTTCTTCGTAAGAGAATCATATGGATGGTTGTGTCATGAAGAAGAGGAGAGAGCAATACGGGCGAGAATCAGAAACTCTAGAGTGGTATGATATTGTTGTAAGACTAAAATTTCATAACTCTATACCAGCAGCCAATATAGGTCTGTACCAGTTACCAATACAGGTCAGTTCCATTAACCAATACTGGTCTGCACTAGCGGCCAATACGCATCAGCACCAGTGACCAATACAGGTCATCATATATGGACCAATATGGGTTATTATATAGTGACCTATATGGGTCAAAAGTTTCATTACTCTGGATAGGATGATATTCCTTTACAACTATTCATCCTTATCTCAATAACCTTGACGTAATACAATTAGTGTTAGTTGCATTTTTTTCTATGTGATTCATGATTCATATCATTATTGTGATATTACATTTGTGTTATTTTTTGTGATGTTTTCCTTTTTTTGATTACTAAGAGACCTTCGGGGGTCTTGGGGTCTCCAACTCAGTTGTTATACTCACCCCAGCATGAGATCAGCCCGAACGTGTGTGTTAAGTGTAGGCAACTGATGCTCCAAGGTAGACATTGGAGGTTCTTGACTCGGTGGAGCTTGGTGCAATGAGAATAGTTTAGATCCTCTTCTTCTACATCAAACATATAGCTAATACACTTCAGGTAGTTTCCCAGGGATGATGTGACATCTATTAACATTATTTTCAGTTTCTAGGGATTGTATTTCCCCCTAATGTTTTCATTTTATAGTTGTACTTGTGGTAATACTTTATTCTTGTGGTGATACAAAAATTTAGTAGGTATTTTTACTTCAGTTGTCATTTTTGAGTGTGTAAATATCTCTATGGAAATGACCTCCTTGTTTGGGAAAAGCTTTCGGGGGCTAGTCACAACCCCTGCCCCATGAAATTCAGGCTTCAGGTAGTCACGTCTGAGCCATGTGGGATGGGTAGTGACAAATTACATATTCACAGATTATCTCCATTGTGTTCAATATATGGTTCACCAATGATTTGTTTTATAATGAATCATTTTTTAAATATATTTAATTTTTATTTCTAGTTTATTTCATTTCGTAGGATTATTATTTATAATATCCAAAAGCTATAAGAGTTAATTTCAAAATTTCATCCTTATTTAGGATTATTAATTGTTATCTATCCCATACCGAAATTATTTCATTATTCTATGTTATCAATTTTCATAAATTTTACCTATTCATGATGTTTATCAAGTAATTATACAATTTTTTTGATTTATAGGTCCCTAAAATTATATAGTAAACATTTTTTTAGAAAATCCTACATTTTTCACTAAGGAATTGGAAATGGTATTTATATAAGCCATTGTTTCATCAAATATATATTTTTTTATCTTCTTCTATATGATTTATTTAAAACTTTTCAAATTTTTAGTTTTTTTGAAAAAAAATTTAATAAATATTATTATATTTTTTAAAATATCATCTCTTTGGAAGTCAATAATAATGTGAATATTATCCTTTTATAACTTGTATGGGTTAAATGGAATGATCTATTATCATGAAAATTCAATTTTTAAAAATATTGTTTACCTAATTATAATGTTATTCTCAATGTAATTTATTTTCATGTATTTTTTAATTTTATTATAAAAATTAATTTTTAAAATGAAAATGTTGTTTTTCTAAAAAGATATATAAAAGATCAATTATTTCATTTCTATTCATTAATGACAATAGATGATCATTGTAATTGTTATTAAATTTAGATATGTAATATTTTTATCATTAATATTTTATCTAAATATGGGTTATGATTACATTTACTAGGGATTTACCGATATTGTAAGATTAACATAACCTACGATGGGTTATGATTATTTTTATTAATTGAGGTAATAATTATCATTTCATATGGTATTTTTCAATATGAATTACTATATTGATTGTGTTTCACCAATTCCATATGTGTAATTCATTAAACTCTGTAATTGATTGTAGTGGGTTTCTATAGACCCTAGATGCATCAGTACAACTCATGAGGAAAACATGAAAAGATTTTGGATGAAGATATAATCAGTTTTTATATTCTCTTCCATAAGGCCAGGGATTTATGTTTTAGAATTTTGACATTTTTCTTTCCATCATTATGAATTATGTTTTTGTTATTCCAAGTGATTATTTTATTTGTTAGAATATAAATTGTTATGATTTCATTCTCATATTATTATTTATATAGAATGATTTTATCATCATTTTTTACTACCATATTGCATCATAATTTGTTTTAAAAATGAATGAATTTTTTTAATCATGTTCAATATATGAAATATCTTGTTAAATAAAGAATTAAATATATTTATAATATGACCATTATAACCTAGCATATAAATTTTTAGGAATCAGTAGTACTAACATAATCATTAAACATAAAAATCCTCTATTAATTAATAATTTGTTAAATTATATTTAAAATTTAATCACATTATTCTTGTAATGTCACTTTTTTTTAAAAAACACATTCACTATGAATTATTTTTATTTACACCGTTAGGGAAAAGTATAATGAATTTCTAGAACATTGAAAATTTACTTAAAAATATACATATCAAACTTATTTTAAAAAAACAATATCATAATTATCTAATTTTTATATTTTTATTATCTTATATAAAAATATACTTTCCAATGAATATTGAAATGTAGCGATTTTAATTATAAATTTTATTCTTTTAAAGTATTTTAAAATTAATTTTTTTTAATTTTTTTAACTATATATGTATTTATTTTTATTAAAAAATAATGTATTTATGGGTTTTAAATAATTTTTTTTCTATAATATTGTGTGATAACATTTCAATTTTAAAAAGTTTTTTTAAAAAAAATATATTTTTTATTGATTTTTCCAAATTAATTTTAAAATAAATACATAATCTAATGGGTTTTAAATTTTTAAATATAGATTTAATATTATGAAACTTTTTTCCAAATATAATTAATACTTCACTTTTATTTTTATGAAGACATTAATAGTAAACTTGGTAAATTTTGTTACCATGGTAATGGGTATGTCTGGTAATAAAAGGTAAAAATAATATGATAAAGACTATAATATGACACTCATAATTGACCTTATATTATTGGATGATTAATATTCTTTAAAACTCATTCATGGTTTGAATATATGGAATTTTTTTTACATTTTAATGTGATTATGTCATTTTTAATAATTATTTAATGAAAAGTCAATGATGTTACCCTAATGTTTTTAATAATTATGTTTTTTGTTTAATATAGTTCTATACATAGGTTATATTCAAATACAAATAGTCATATCAAAGATAAAAAAAATTTATTCATCATGGTATAATATTATTAAATTTTTTTACTATATAATGACTTTAAAATCATCCACAACAGTGATGAAATAATTATTTAATTATTACAATAAAAAATATTATATGAAAATGTTCAAATAAATATAATGTGATCTATTTAAGGTAATATATGAGCTTTCTAAATCACCTTGAAATTTATAGGATGTTATATAATATATAGTTTTAGTTGTACTTCTTTTCATGGTGTTTAAAATGTCAAAGTAATGAATATTATAAAATGTGATGATATTGTTATTTTATGGGTTTATTATTTAAATAAATTATTTTAAAATAATAAAATATTAAATAAACACCAATGAAATAAGATATTTTCTAAAATTTTACCCTCTGATCATTTATATCACATTCAGTAGTATTTGTGTAACGTGTCATATTCTAACAATCTCTTATGTGGCCATAAATGGTTAGTTGGGAGACATCAAGACGGTATCCCCATACAGTAGATGGTAATGAATAGAATCATCTATTTGAAATGAATATTAGTTATAATATACACCATTTAATGTAGTTCCATAAAATTATAAAAAATTATAATAAAAAAGAAATAATCATTGTAAATACATTGGGGAAGAAAACAACAAATACAACAAATATTTTCCAATAAATAATAAAATAGGAATCTAATGATGTGATATAATGTAACTAACCATCTTTATATAATAATATAAAAATAATAATAGAAAACTAAAATAAAATAATCAATGCCTCATGTCCCAAACTCCTCATATATCACATCACTAAACTCCATCCTTTCTACAAACAAGGAATAAACAGTAAAGAATTTTCCCTTATCCAAACCATTATACACAAAATCTACAAGGGAACCAAATGATATATTATATAGGGTGTCACTATATATAAGTATGTAGAAAAAATATTGTCTAAAATATTCCACATTTAGGTTATTTGTATTCAATAAAGTAATAAATATTTCTATTAATTAGTTCATAATTGTATAAAATACAACAATAACCAAGTTCGTCTCTTTGATGGAATACATCTGAGCATGTCTAATTATATTGACAACTACAACTATATAACCCATGAAAAATAACCCCCTTAACACCATTATATATTATATATGATCATTTAATACTACCATTTAATCCAAAACCATATAACCATCATATAATCACAAAAATCAAGGTTAAATCCCAATAATCATTACAATGTTTAAAACAAACTTTTATTGGCATTAGATAATGAGATTGAGACTAACCCAATCACAATAAAAATTTAAACATGGGACTATAAGTACCCTGTTAATTATAAACAATATGGAATATAATTGTGCATGTTCCATGGATGATCATGGTATATAATAATTACAATATGGATCATAATTTTTATTTGACATCATGGATATCAAAATATCACATCTTTAGAACTCACGTTTTCATTTATGTTACACTATATTAATTTTTCTTAATGATATAATGTAAATAGGAAATGTTTGATTGATTGTTGGTTAAAGTATGATGATTTTGGGGGCATTTATATAGGTTCACAATTAATTCATGTATTGGGAAAACCATAAAACACATATAAAAACTCATGCATAATGAAACATGTGTTTAGGGGGAATGCGTACGAGAGGAAAATATTTTAAAAAAAATCATGCGGATTCTTAGGGTAATACGTGATACTAGAAATAGTGGTCATTGGTACTATTGTAATGCTGTTTTTAAATCATGTGAGTTTCATTCATGAGAAAGAGGCTAGTGCATGATTTGTTAAACAAATTTACAATACATGCATGGTCAAAACAATTAGATCCAATGATTGTGGGAATATGAAAATTTTATGTTTTAATTCCATATTTTTAACTCATAATGGACCTAAATATGTAGTTTACCTCTCAATAGTTTTAGAACCTCTCACCAATGATTTAGAAGTGATTCAACGGTGTTAATTGTTGCATTGAACCCTGATTTTTTTTTTACAAAAAGTCGTCAGTTATAGTGAGTTTGGATGGTTATCATTGGAAATATTTTTCCCTTACTCTCAGTTTTGCAAATCTAAATTCATTTTGGGTAGATATTAGATATTTTATTTGAAAATATGGTTTATTTTGGCTCTGTTAATGTTAAATAAATAGACGTATGGATGGATTTTGATATTTAACCATGTTTCGTAGGGGTTTCAGTGTCGTTATTCATTTTCACTATAAAACTCAATATAGGTGGCTTCCCTATCAATTTATATATTTATAAATTGAATTATCTGTTTCAAATTGAATATTTATTATCTTCTTAATGATTGTTAGAATCACTATTGGGTGATATTTCATAGAATTATAAAAATTAGGTGTTTTTTGTTAATATAATTTGGTAACATTATTCTAAAATGATGATTTTAAAAAGGTATTTTTTTTATTCATGGAAATGTATTTTCGATAATTTTTTTAATGAAATAGGTTTTTAAAAGGATTTATATAAAATAATGGTAGTATTAAAATTGTATAAATGATTGTTTTGGCATGGTTTTGGATAACGGTTGGTGTCAGATCATCTTTCATTTACTTGACTGGGTTGAAATATGACCCGGTGGCCAGTTTCAATGGTATAATGGATCATAATATTTAATTACCATATCAGAACATGGTATTTAGATGAGAAAAAACTCATGAGTATTTTAATTTCATAATTAATCATTCATCATATAATGTAATGAGATGGGGACTAGGAAGGTTATTCTAATATAGAAATATTGAAAGGTCTTTAAGTTGTTCATTGGATGTTTTCCATGGAGTTGATGTAGTTTGAAAAAAATTATTCCATCCTAAAATGATTAAAATTTTATATAATATATCTTATAAAATTATTTATATAATATATTATATATATATATATGTTTCTAACATTTACAATCATAATTTTATGTGTAGGGATGTCATAAAGGTAATAAAATGAGTTTTATTACTCACCCCTATATTGTAAATGTGGTTCTTTCGATGAATTTGGATATCAAGACAATGAAGAATGTAAAATGCCACCCATTTTTATTATTACATCATGATACTTGGGGTGTTTTGTGGGGTTGGATATTTGATCATGTTTAGAGATTTGGAGTTTTTTATTGGCATATTTTAGTTTTGGTCTTATGTTGTATATTTTGATACAGTGGTGTTCCACTCAGGTAGATATATTTAGTCTATTTTTTATAAATTAAATTTTCAGAAGTATTTTATTATTGTCATTCATAAAATAGTAGTGTGTTTGGTTACGATACGTTTGATAGGTTGTTTTACATAAAAATCTAAATTCATCACCCATGTGTAATGAAGCCCTTTAGAATTTATTGCCTACCTTTATCATTCTGGGGATTCTTCTTAAGAATATTTAACATCTCACTACACTTTCAAGATAATATGAAGGTTGAAGGATTTAATAACTTCAATCAGACTAGTCCTTTCAATATATTTTGAAATAGATGTAATTTTCTTGGTTAATATCTGACATGCCATTGGGAGTTGTTAGTGGAGTTTAAATTCATTAATGTACATTTCAGGATTTGGGTTTATAGAAATAATAAGTAATCTCATTAACTAATTTTTATTGATTAAAAAGTTGTAGATACCTTTTTATATTGTACTTAATGTTACCAAGGACTTGGGTATATAAATTTTGTAGAGAAACATATATGATTTGGACTCTCATTGTCTTGGGTTTAGGAAACGTGATGAGAATGAAAACCTTAAATGAATTAATTACCACTAAGAGAGTTGATTTAATAATTATTTAGTAATTATTATTTGGTTAAAATTATTGATTTTTTAAAAAATGAGGCAAATGTTTTAGAATGAATGAAATTTAAAAGAGAATTATTATTCTATTTTGAAAATGGTTTGATTTTCAATGTAAATTTGAAATTTATTAAACATTGTGGATTATGGTAAAAGTTTAATTTGGAAAAAAATTATTATGGTATATTGATGCGGCTGAATATTAAATTTTAATCGTTTAGTTGATAGATAGTGAGGATTAAATATTTTTTCCAATTTCTAGAAAATATAACATGGTAGACATCATATAATCTAACGGAAAAAAGTTTCCAAACGTTTTTTTGCCCCTAAGACAATGGTGAGCCATGATATATATCATAGTATTGTCCATGTATTTTAGGATGTGGATAGAAATAATATGATTAATATGCTAAGGTAAATAGATCATTCCATCCAAATTTAGTAGTATACACTACCCATCATCGTGGGTGATTCGGAACCATAAGAGGACGATGTATAGCTAATTGGGATAAATCATAACATCAATTTTATTAGAACATCAGTTGAGTTTAAAATCAATCAAGAAATGTATATGTTTGGGGGTCCTAAATTTAAAATTTTGAATTTTTCAGTTCATGATAACATTATCTTGGAAATTTCCTAGGTGGTTTTTGAGGAATTATTCAAACAATAATTATACCCTCATATGTTCAGAATTCAGATAATGACAGACTTGTTAATAATAATGTGGTAAAATCCCTATGTCATGGATTAGGTGGATAAATTCAGGATTTTAATAATCTTTTCACCTAAAGTTACAAGATGTGTGTCCTTTAATGCATATATCTTTTAATTGGGGTGTTGTGGGGAGATTCACTCAAATATGGTTGTGCTATATATTATTGATTATATAAATATAGTAAATAGAGTGATGGTAGAGGAAATAGAAATTATAAGAACTTGACATTAAAAAAAATATAATAATGAATTAAATGAATAATTTAGATTTAGTATCTTTTAATGATTAGTGATTTAGATAATTAGGCAATAATTATTACACATCAACTTGAAAACAACATTTAGACACTAATACCCAGTATCCATTTTTTCAGAAAATAAAAAATCTTAATAATAAACATTTTGAGTTCCATGTTTTAGACAGAATGACTTTTACTTGATCCCATACTTGAACCTATTCATCTTTAAGTCTCATGGAAACTATTTAAAAATATAATATGATCATAAATATCTCATTAAGGGTTTCAAAAAAAGGAAATTAATCATTAACCGATCAATAAATACAAATCAATGAAACCATACATTTCTATCATAACATACCTCATGAAATCACATGATTTATGAATAATAGATAGAAATAATAAATCATAAAGGTAACTTGTGGCATCCATATCATACTTATATTGTATTTATAATAAATATTTATGGAGTTATGTTGAAATACTAATCACATTATATTCCCTAAATCACATTGGATAAACATTAACGTTTACCTCTGTCACGTTACCCAATTCATTTGAGAGTAATCTCGTGCTCACCCACCCTAAGTGCACCATGAAACCAACAATATATGTAAAAAATTCCCAGTAACCATAACATAATCATAACACATTAAATAATAATAACATAAAGATAACATTTCCACATTACAATCAGAATATATCAATCCATGATATTGAAATAGAAAATGCTTTATCAAACCATTAACAAATCCATTTAAAATATTTATTAGAAATTTTTTTAATCAAACTCTATCATACCAATTTGAACAATTTAATTGAATTAAAATTTTAAAACATTAATTTCCATATAAATAAATCCTTAAAACCATTTGAAAACATTTACATTAAGGTGAAATATTTAGTAGATTATATCATTCAATCAATATTTTAGTTCAAGATTTCTTAACCAAATAAGAGATGATTGAATACAAATAATTGAGGAATTACATTAAATAAATGATTTATAATATCATGCAACTAATGTTATACATGATATAATATTCCAAAGGACAATATATAAAACATATAAATTTGAATTGATGCATTACAATAATGAATTCTCAATGGAATGTAATTTGAGATGAAATCACTTTTAAAGACGGTATCCTTTGATTAAGGATAAATCAATTACACAATAATGTGTGAAAAAAATTAATACACTCTATATGATTCGATATTGAGTGTAAATAAATTATAGGACATTCACAAATTTTCTTATTAACACAAATACCATGACATGGATGTTTAACACAATAAATTAAAATTGGGTTAAGATTACCCTTATCAAGTTCATATCAATGACATGAGAATTTATTAATGGAGTGATTATGTGTATCAAAAGTATATCCACATAAAGGGGAGTGTAAATTACAACATAAATCTATAAACAATGATTCCACACATAATCATATCATTACATAATTAATAATTAGAAGATTAACCAAAGGAATGTAAATTAGGGTATGGAGTTCCATTACAAAAAAAACGACAACATAATGACGTCAATTTAAAATTAAGAAAATGATTTGATGAGAGAAAAATGTGCATCTCACCACATGAACATAAACATTACAATAATAAGGATGTACAAGAAAATATACCATAATAATAAGATGTATATTTAAATACATAACAAAAAAGACTTTTAAAAAGATGATGGTGAAAAGTTACCTTACTGATTTGGTAACGTACCAAACATACACCCCATGAAAGAAATTTCATAGAATAAAGATGTAAATACAAATAATTTTAAGAGTATTAGGCAAAGAATACAATAATGGCAAGTACATATACTACAAAAAATGAAATACTGGCAAATATAATATGAATCTCATGGTAATGAAAAGTGAGATGAAACCACCATACAACTTTGTAATCAATCACGTCGTATGATCAAAGAGTTAATAAAAACAGAATGAATCACTTTGTACAATGAATATAAATAAAATCATGATAATATATATCAAATGTATGTAAACAATACACCACATTAACTAAATATGTGGCGAACAATGGAAATCTCATAGAATTAAAAGTGAGATTAGAAACCCCTTACCTCGTGTCCGACATGACCCGTTCGTTCATTAATCTATTGAATAATATTATAATGTTAATTTATAAATTTTAAAGAAAATTTTTCAAGTTTATTATTCATTTTATGTCACTTGTTACCATGTTATAAACATTATGAAATTATTAATGTTAATAATGGTCATTTTGTCGATATTTGGTACTTGAGAAAAAAATTAACTTCTTATAATTACATGTTGTTCATGTGGTCAAAATTCCATTATCACCAGAATGATATTAATGATTTAGATATGATATATATAATATATATCCAGTATATTTATGAATTAATAATATTATACTGAATTTTGAGATAATAAATGAAATGCACTGTTCATGGAGATGGTAAGCCGTACGTACACATGAACACTACATTCATTTCTATTTCATATTTAATGTAATGAATAAATAATGATACATAGTTATATTATAATTCTAGTATAATATCATATGATATATATTCTACCAAATTTAATTAACTCCATCACTTATACATTCCATGTATGTCATGAACAAATTATATCACCTCGAGGGGGTGGTAGTAGGTACTTACTCAAATGAAATTATAGTATTTACACATATTGGAACAGATAAAGTTATGTTTTTAAATTAAAAATTAAGTTATCAGAGATAAAACATAAATATAATATATATTATAAATTAATACAGTTCCATCTTAATGGCCACCATGAGTGGTGGTAGGAGAAGATAGAACAATCATAGTTTCGTGAGGCAACAATTCACTGTCCATTGAAACAGTATGTTCATTACCCATTAGATGGAGGTGTGTGCCAGTGTAGTTCTAATACATCCCATAAAAACAACATAGTATATTGATAATACTGGTTTTTTATAAATTAATTGAATAAAAAAGAGTTTATGGGGTTGGAGAAGTTATATAAATAAAAAAACTCAAGAGAAGATGTTACCTTTAAATCATGTATCTCCCTTTGGTTTGAACCACAAAGATTACTTGAATTTCAGTCATCTTGAGGTAATGATTCTAGAATTATGAGAGTTATTTGGGTAGATTAATTTTTTACAGTTAGGATGAGAAAAGGGGCACGACATGTGTGAGGAACAGGCTAGAAGTGATGGTTTTTTATTAGGGGGATGAGCTCTTTTGGAATGTTTAGAAACATTATTTAATATATAATCATTTAAAATTTCTAAAATTACAAAACATTTTAATTACAAAGATAATATTACTCTTGTTAGAAATAAAACCATCGAATAAGAATATGAAATGTTTTAGATATTATTTTAATTAGTATAATCTTATTTATTTAAATCATTAATTAATAAGGTTAACACTGCATCATTATTATGTCATAAATAATTTCATTTATATGAGGTTTAAAAATTAAAAAAAAATCCCATGATGTTGGAGATATATTTCTCATTAAAATGAATATTTTTTGTATAAGAGATAACTTAAATAAACCTATTGGAAAATTTAGTTACTAAAATATATATGTTTATGTCATTTTTTCTTTTATATTAAATTAATTAATATAATATGTCATTATTAATATTAAGTTTCTCCATGGGGTCTCAAAAACCCCCCAAGAATGCCAATGGTCGGAAATTTATTATCCAATAGGATTAGGTCTCATGTTAGGGTAATTTCATATTATTATACTAATATTTTGTTACCCATATTTACATGATTTATTGTTTAACAAAAATAATCAAATTTTTTAGTGAAGTAAATATTCATACCGCCTTAAAATAAAAGTTACATATTTACAAAATTTTAAACATCTAATTCAAAATATGGAATCTATTTTTACAAATTCTAAACACATAATTTTCTAAAATTAATTTAAAAATAATTCTCGCTGTCAAAACAAAAAAGCGTCTTTTTATGAAATAATAACTCTCAAAAGATTGACACTTATTTATGTACAATTTAAAAGTGAAATTACATAAAATGAAAAAAATTGGATTAAAAAGTAAAAAAATAATATTATTAAATTTTAAAACAATTAAAAAGAAAATTCAACCATATAAATATATTAGATTAATAGAAATTTTGGAATTAAAATACAGTATTTGTAACTATTCATTAAAAAATAAATTTTGTTAGAAAATTAGAAAAAATTTACCGAAATCGAATTATGATGTCTAGATTCTAAAGAAATTTTTTTTCCAAATATAATATATAATAGTGACCAAAACATGATTTAAAGAGGGTTATCTATCAAAAGGAGGTAAATCGGTCATTTAATGAATATTAGAGCATTTATGATTAAAATTGGATTCATTCATATTTTAAGCCTACTATATTTTTTGATTAAATGTTAAAAAAATTAAGAAACATGTTTAATCATAATATGGGTATTTTTTCCATTCCCACCAATACAACAACTATGCATTAACTATCATTTAAAATAATATTTTTAGATTAATATTTTTCAATATAACTCAACGTTGTGGGCAACGTAAGATTTCTATGAAACCTATTGTTTTGTATCAGGTATTCCATTGAACATAGCATCCCCTATCTGTAAAAATTAATATTTAATTCACAAATTTTAATAAATATTAATAAGTTATATTAATTATTTACTTTGGATGTTACATCATTCTCCCTTTTGGGAATTACATCTTTAAAATTTTAAAATTGGGCTTGGATGCTTCTTTGAAATTCCCACATCAGAAAAAAAAAATTAATAAAAATATCACTTTAAAATAAAGAAAGATAAATACAATGGTACCCGGAGATAGCACACACTGGGATTCCATAAAAGAAAACATTGATATTAAAGAGAAACAAACAGTCATGGTTTCATGGAGAGTGGTATAAAACGTGATTAGGAGAAATTTAACCCTATGAAAATCACAAACTTGTGATTGGATAAATGGAATTTGATTCCCCAGTATGAAACGATGAAGGATAATGTTTTTGTTCTAAGTTACTTTTCAATATTTTGATGAATTTTTTATGAGAATAACTAAAAACATAAGGAAACAGACTTAACTATCTTGTAGACTTTCATCTTTTACTAAATTTCTACCACAAATTCATCTTTTCTCCAAATGAAGAATATTAAAATTGACATTGTCACATATAAATCATTAGAATCAACTTCTATATTATCATATAATCCAAAAAATATGATCTATATATTTTTATTTTCATTAGACATCAACACAACCCTAAAAGTTTATTACAATACCAGGTAATACCTAAAAATGGATAATAATTTATAATAATATATACTACACCGAATCCTCAAAATTCGATATAGAATACCCTATGTTTGGAAAAGACCATTCAATAAACAAATGTCCTAAGAATTATTCAATGTTACCCAAAAAAATATTCTAACCCATAACTCGGAAGGATTTAATGAAATATTCATCCACATTAAATCTTATCATTTATCTCATAATAAAATAAACTACTCTAAAAGTATCATAATGAAGTGTTATTAACCCGACCACATATTCAAAATGATAGGATTATCATTTCCATAATTATTCTAAATCACCATATGTCCATAATAAAAACATTGATTCTTCAAAAATAAAATTCAACCATTACTCATAAAATTAAAACATAATTATTCCTTGAATAACATTTACATATATCAAACTCCAGAGTTAGGTATACTATAAAATTTCATCC
This sequence comes from Viscum album, assembly GCA_963277665.1. Classification (NCBI taxonomy): domain Eukaryota; kingdom Viridiplantae; phylum Streptophyta; class Magnoliopsida; order Santalales; family Viscaceae; genus Viscum; species Viscum album. Next base: position 475,141,140 of record OY728132.1, read on the forward strand.
AATGTAATCCCATCCTCAAAAGAGCCTTAATACTTTTAAGAATTTCATCTTTTTAAAATCTACAATAACTCTTGAATTCCTAATATTTTAACTTCTTTCACATTCAATATTCTTCATGATCAATTAACCATTCCTTATGAACGAATTTTAAAATACTTCTTTCTGAAAAAAAAATCATTAATCATATCCTAAGGTTAAATAATATCGAAACATATGTTTAGAAATAATCCATATCATTAATTATTCAATTTCAGTTTCAAAATCCTTAACCTGAATGACACTGGGTATTGGTAAACATATATTTGTATGATTCTGGTGACCCCATTCCCAAAACTTCTTTGTAGGACATCTGTTTGTATAATGGACATGTACACCTCCTATAAAACATTAAATTGATCCCACAAAAAGAACATCTTTCCCGTTCCTAGTGTCAACTAGATGATTCCTTTTTCATTACATGTTATTGTGTTATGACCAAAATTACCACATCTATAGAATATTCCTATCCATTAGAATCATTATCCTAGGTGTTTCCTTCCACATCCTTGAAAAATAGGGTTTTTATCAAACATACCATTATTATTATTACAAGAACTACTATAGGGATTTGTTTCTAACATATATGATTCCTTATAAAAAAACACAATGGTTGAGGTGGTCAATCAAGAATCTAGATAGTTTGTTGAGAATAACCACACGAGTTCTCATTGAAACATCCATTTCATTCAGTTGATCATTTAGAAAACAGTCACAGTTTTCTTTACATCCACTGTAACTTTGGTTCCTGCTAGATCTATCCATTTAAAAAAACCAAAAAGGCCAGTTTGAGTCTATCAATAAAATCATCATATATTATTTTAGGAGGAGGGTAAATACTAAAATAGACTTATTTATGTTTCCTGAAACTTATTCAATTTATCTAAAATAACTATGAATCTTTATAATATGCTAACCATTATGATTATGCCAGTTATGCTTAAATAACAACAAATCCTCTAATGTTTTCTAAACTGACCTATGATACCAACTGTAAGGACTCAGCTTTAAAAAATTACATAATCATGAAATAGATGAATAAATATCATTGATGATATTTTCAGGTTTAGATATTTAGAGAATTAGTCCATAAAAATTACTTATCCACATGAAAATTACATTTTGAAACTACTACCCAGTATCCATTTTTTCATAAACCAAAATCTTTTTAAAAAACATGTCTAGTTCAATGTTTAGATAGACTAAGTTTTCCTTAATCCCATCCATGACCCTATTCAGCTTTATGTCCTGTAAAAAATATTCATAAACTTGGTATGAGCATAAAAAGCACAGTAAGTGTTACAAAATAATGAAAGGAATCGTTAACCGATAAATAAATATAAATCAATGAATCCATACTTTTCAATCATAATATAACTCATGGAATCAAAAGATTTATGAATAATACAAAGAAATCATAAATAATAAAGGTAACTTCTATCATCCATATCATAATTCTATTGTAGCTATCATAGCTACGTAGGGAGTTACGTTGGAATACCCATCAATGTATATTACCTAAATCTCTTTGGAGAAACATTAATGTTTACCTCCATCACTTTACCCAATTCTTTAGAGAGCTTCATGGTCTCACCCACCCTAGGTTTATCATAGAACAACCCATATAAATAAACAAAACCCAATAACTATAATATAAACATAAAAAATAACACAATACTAATGGAAAATAAAATTTCCACAATACAATCACAATATATCAATTCATGATATTTAAATAGATAATTATTTATCAATCCATTTTCAAAACCATTTAAAACATTTAATAAAGTTATTTTTGACACAAAGTGTCACATTCCAATTTGAAAATTTTAATTGATTTATAATTTTAGAAAATTATTATCCATATAAATAAATTAATAAATCCATTTTTAAACATGGACATTAATGTGAAATATTTTTATGATTAAATCTTTATAAAAAATTAAGTTAAGTAGTTCTTAAACAAATGAGAGATTCTTGAATACCAATAATTGGAGAATAACAATAAATTAATGTTTATAATATCCTAAGAATAATTTTATTCAGGATATAATATGCCTATGAATAATATATACACCATATAAAAATGAATTGGTGAATTACAATAATGATGATTCAATATAATATAAATTGATACTAAATGACTAATAATTATGGTATCATTAGATTAATGATAAATACATTACATAACAATGATTGAAAAATATAAATACCCTCAATATTATAGGATATTCAGTTTAAATCAATCAGATTATAGTCACACATGTTCTTTTAAAAAAAAACCCATGGCATTGATGTTTAACACAATGAGTGGAAATTGAGTTAACATTACCCATGAAAAATTCATATCAATGAAATGAGAATATATAAATGTATTGATTATGTGTAATAATAATATATCCACACAATGGGTAGTGGAAATTTATAATAAATAAATATATAAGTAGTGATTCCTCACACAATCCTTGCATGACATAATTAATTATTTGAATATTAACCTAAGGAATGGAAATTGGGTTAAGAAGTTCTCTAACAAAAAACTGACATCCTAACAACATCCCATTAATTTTATGAAAATGTGTTATGAATGGAAAAAATTTTCTTATTACTTGGAAATATAATTTACAGCAATAAGGATATATAAGAACATATAGCAATATAATAAGATGTAAATTAAAATACATATAAAAAAATTATTTTAAAAAGAGGATGGTGAAAAGTTCCCTAACCAATTTGGTAAAATAAAAAAGATACACCCTATTAATGAAGGATCATACAATGAAAATGTAAATACCCATAAATTAATGTATATTACACAAAGAATACAATCATTTGCAGTACATATAATAAAAAAGGAAATAATGGTAGATAAAGCATGATTCTCATGGGAATAAAAAGCGAGATGAAAACCCCTTACTACATAGTAATCAATCGAGTCATATGACCCAAAGTTAATAACCCCAAAAAGAATCCCATAATACCATGAATACAAATATAATCCATGGAATATATTTCAAATGGAAGTAAAAAATACACCACATTCAAAAAATAAGTGGCAACCAATAGAAGTATCACAAAATTAAAAGTTAGATTAGAAACCCCTTACCGCGTGTCCGACATGACATGTTCATTCATTAATCTCTTGAATTATAAGAAAAATGTAATTTTTAAATTCTTAATAACTTTTTTCAAGTTTATTATTCATTTTATATCACTTATTATCATGTTATAAACATTATGAAATCATTATGTTAATAATGGTCATTTTTTCGATATTTGGTACTTGAGTCAAAAATGAACTTCTTATAATTACAAGTTATTCATGTGGTCAAACTTTTAATATCTCTAGAAATATTTTCAAGATTTATATATCATATATATCATATATATCTATTTTATTTATGTATTTATAATATTACATAACATTTGGAGTTATGAAATGAAATGCACCGTTCATGGACATGGTTAGTCGTACGTACACATGAAGGCTACTTTCATTTATATTTCATATTTAATGAAATTAAATATTAATGATAAATAGGTATATTATAATTCAATTATAATATGATATTATATATATGTTACATAATTTCATTAACTCCATCCTTTAAATGTTCCATGTATGTCATGAATAAATCATATCACATTGAGGGGGTGGTAATCCACACTTCCTCAAATGAAATGATCATATTTAACCATATCGGAAAGAAGAAATGTTTGTATGTAAATAAAAATTACATAAGAATAGGAAAAAATAATTTATAATTTATATAAATATATTTCCATTATAATGGCCACCATGAGAGTTGGTAAGAGAATATTGAACAATTAACGTTCCATGAGGCAGTAGTTTTCCCTCCATAGAAACAATATGTTTTTACCCATTAGATGGAAGTGTGAGTATGTTTATATAGAATAATTCTCAAAAAAACAACCTAAATTTTTTGGATAATTTTTTTTATAAATTAATGTAATAAAAACAGATTATGGGGTTGGAGAAGTAAAATAAAACAATAAAAACTTAAGAGAAGATGTTACCTTTAAATCAGGTATCTCCTTTTGGGTTGAACCAAATGTTGTACTTAAATTGCCTTCATCCCAAGGGAAGGATTTTAAAAGAAGTATATGGATATAGGGAGATTAATTTGGTATATTTTGGATGATCCAAGGGTCTTTAAAAGTTATAGGGATGGGTTATAATTTAAATCTTTTTATAAATAGAAGGAGGGGCTCTTTAGGAATGTATAAAAATATTATTTTATTATATGTTTTTTTTTGTTTTTAAAGGTCCATAACTTAATAATGTTGTAGATAATATGAATAATGTTATAAATATAATCATCCAATAATAATTTTAATGGTTTTTGATTTTTTTATTCAATATAATCTTATTTATTTAAATCATACATTAATGAGGTAAACGTTGCATCATTATTCTGTCATAAATTTTATTATTTATATGACGTCTAAAAATTATAAAAAATACCATAATATAGGAAATATTTTTTCCATTCAAATGAATATTTATTGTAAAAGTGGTAACGTATATAACATTATGTGAAAATTTATTTACCAAAAGATATATGTTTATGTCATTTTTTCTTCATATTAAAATAATTAATCTAAAGTGTCATTATCACTTTTAATTGGCTCCATAGGGTCCCTAAATATTCCCAAGGAATCCCATGGTCGTATATTTATTAAAAAATATTGTTAGGACACATTTTATGGTAATTTCATTCTATGGTAATAATTTTGTGTTACCCTTATTTTCCAGATTTACACTTTAACCGTGGAAAATAAAATTTTTACAAAAGTATATATTCATTATGTATACAAATAAAAGTCATCTATTTACAAATATGGACCTACTAAATCAATATATTGAATCCATTTATAAAATTTTAAAACATGTAAGTGGAAAAAACTAATTTAAAATAAATTCCCACTTTCAAATAAAAAATACTTTTTTTTAGGAAATAATAACTCTCAATAGATTGACACTTATTTATGTTCAATTTAAATGAAAAATTACTTCCAACGACATAAATTGAATTAAATGTTAAAAACAAAATATAATTACACATTAAAACCAATTAAATATATAATCTATCATTATAAATATATTATATTAAAAGGATGTTTTCAATCAAAATATAGTATTTTTCACCATTCATTAAAAAATGAATTTTATCCAAAAAATACAAAAAATTTAACTGGAGAAAATTATGATGTACAAATTCAAAAAAAAAATTATATTTTGTAAAATATTTCAAATAAAACTGACCACAACTATATTTAAAGAGTCTTATCCATCAAAATACGCTAAATCTATCATTTAATGAATATAAGAGTATTTATGATTAAAATTATATTACTTTTAATTAATGCCTAAATAATTTATTGGATTATTGGAAAAAATTTAAAAACATATTTAATAATAATATTGTTATTTTTGTTCATATACACTAATAAAACAGTTATGTGTTATCTACCATGTAAAATAATGATAATATATTTATTTTATTTAGTATAACTCAACGTTGTGTGAAACAAAAGTTTTCAATGAAACATATTGTTATGTATTAGGTATGAAATCAAACATAGAATCCCCTTTAAGGTAAAATTAATATTTAATTCACAACATTTAATAAATATAAAATTTTTTATATTGTTTATATACCTGGGATGTTACAAAAATCATAGAGGTTATGTGTAGAGTAATTTATTGATACCCTTGGGAAACCATAGAAACACTAATGCATGGATTAATAATAAGAGGGAAAAAATTTCTATGGTGGCAACATGAATAAACATTAAATGACTGGCTCGGTGAATTTTCCTCTGTGGCCTGCGATTAAAACTATATCTTTACAATGAGGATCCTTTAACCGAATAAAGAGAGAGAGAGGGCACTTCACCACCAGGAACATTCCACAATTGAAAAAAATGGGGAATCATTAGAACTATTGACATATTTCTCTAATTTAATGTGCTCGGGGAACTACATAGTTGTTGCAGTCATTGTATGAATTGATGGGGAGTATGAATTACAATAAATATTTTCAAAAGAACCTAGAATGCCATGGTGATTTTAGGAATAACATGACTCATCAGGTCATGAAATCTCAATATGAAATCAAGGAGAAATGTGTTTCGAACAAAAAATTATATAGAGATGAGTAAGTAATTATGGATGATCATCCTGAACCATCTACGGTGGTAGATACAATTATATTAAATTCTACCCTTATGATACTACTATTTTATAATGTTGCATCACATTTATTTATTTCTTCTCATATTGATCATTCCCTATGTTTTAATGAAGAGATTTTTTCATAAGATTAAATATATAAAAATATTCTAGGTAAAAAATAATATCAAGATTCAATGTGTATAAAAGGATCTATAAATTATTTATGGATTAGAGGGGATTTGGGGTTTCCCTATCCTGGAGATGTATTTCAATGAAATAATACTAGGTATGGTTATTTTGACAATATTCAATGCTCACATCGACTATTATACCTTAATGGTAATATTTACAATTATTAGTGGATATGGGACATCACTTTTTAAGAGATAAAAGAAACAATCTCGGTGCAACATGATTGTCAGCACTGGTAGTTAGAATGATCTATTATCTGTTGGTGAAATAACTTTTTCATCTATATAAGATATCATGAATAGATGTTTTCTTGTATCCATGGATAATCTTAATAACATTTTGATGAAAATTTATTAGGGTGTTCACCTATAAGGGAAGAATATTTTTGGAATGATCTCATCTCATGGACCATTCCAATCTCAATAAAATATTAGAAAATGTAACTAACAGAATTATGTTAATTGAATTTGCACATAGTATAGTGGGAATGAAAAGGGTTCATTCGGCCTAACACATCTCCGAGTGAAAAAAATATTTGTTGGTCAAAAATGAAGGTGGAACTATATAGTTAACTGTTAATTATCATTATCTTTACAACGATATAATAAATAATTATTTTCCAATTCCATGCATTGATGATCTATTAGATTAATTTGATGGGATATCAGTGGTTCTCAATGATTTAATTGCACTAATGATGTCAAAAATTGCAATTTCGAAAGGAGGATATTCTGAAGACCAATTTAAAAGGAATACATGGGCATTAAAAATATGTGGATATTGCATTTGGTCCTAATAATGAACCATTGGTAATTATGAAATTAATGAATCAGATATCTTAGAGATAAATGAATTATTTTTTCACAGTTTTTGATGACAACATATTAGTGTACTAAATGACAGGGGCTGGGTATGATAAACACGTGGTAACAATGTTGGGAATCATGAGAGACAATTAGTTGAATTCCAAATTATATATGTGTTATTTTTGGGATAAGATGTATTCTTATATGGACATATAATTTATGAAATAGGTGTTACAGTGGATCCAGAGAAGATAGAAGTTGTTGTCTCTTGAAAACATCCAATGAATGTTTTCAAGATAAAAAATCTTCCTAGTCTAGCATGTTATTACCAGATCTATGTTAATTATTTTACACCAATAGATTCACATATTGAATTTTATAAAAAGAATAATGTTATATTGCAGTGGAATGATGAATACCATATTTATTTTTTAATAACTTATAGTTCAACTGACATCAGTATCAATATTTATTTTTCAATAATCTAGACAAGGTTACATTCTGTATTTCAATTATTCGGGATCATTCTTGGGATGCGTTATCATGAAAGAAGACCATGTGGTTTTTATGATTCAATTTACTAACAAGTGAATGTGAAGGAATACCTAACACACGATATGGATTTCCCTGAAACAATACATGCATTGAATCAATGTCATCTTTGCCTCTTTGGTGATATATTTATTATGTTCACAGATCATAAGAACATGAATAATATGTTTACACAAATGGATTTGAATATAAGTCAAATAATGTGGATGTTGTATCTATAATTTTTTTACATTGACTTGATGTATACACCAAGAAAATTCATTTCCTTGGAAGATGCATTGATGGGATGTTCATATGCACATTTATCAGATGAAGCTTCAGATTAGTGGTAGTATATGTAATTCGTATCTGACATGCACATGGAATATGAAGACCGATGTTTATTTGTGGTTTTCATTAAAGTTTTAGTTGTTATTTTTTTTGATAATTATGGAAAATGTGGCATAAACATCTGATTTAATAATTTCTTAGAATTATATGTAAACTCAATGGTGTGGAGAGACCTTATAGATGAATTTTGGATGAGAGTTTGTTGTCATTGTTCAAAAATTGGATGGTCATTCCAATTTCATTTCAGGAACAACATCTTTATGACTAAAACTATTCTATATGTCATGTCCATCCATGAATATAAAATATATATTTGTAATTTTTGGGGATTGGCATGAAAATTATGGTGGATGATTTGTTTACTAGATTAATATATTTTCATACTTTTAATGAAGATCATATGTGACCAATATGTATTTTTATGACATTACCACTTCTTTTTTGGAAGTTGGGGAATATAGATATGTATTTTTTAACATTTCACCCATGAACGATATGGAAACATTTTTACATATAGGTAATAGTGTATTATCTCCCAATGTCATGTCATTTCATCCCTATCATTGATACTCATACGGTAGAAGACATTCTAAATAAATATATATATGAGAAGTGGTAAATTTTCATGGAATACCGATTTAAATAGCATTTTAATGATATCCATGGTTTTCATCATGATTCTGGATATTCTCAATGAAACAAATTTGGACATAGTTTACTGTTAGTGTGGGGTATCATCAATAAACTAATGTGAAATCCAAATGTATAATAAAAATATTGGAATATATAGTTCGAGATTTTGTAAAAGAATTTTTTTACTTGTTGGATGATCATATACTATTAGTGGATTTCTCATATAATAAAAAACTACAGGCCTTATTAAAAATAGATATATTTAATGAATTGGATGGGAATCCATGACATTTTCCACATTTTTTTTGATGAAACTAGTGAGACTTCTCTATATGTACATAAACTTGTCCAATAGGAAAAATATAAGATTCAATTGATATAGAAATGGATGGAATTTTATTAATGTCATCAAAAATAATATGTAGACCATCCTAGATAGCCGTTCTCATTTGAGAGAAGTGATATTGTTCTTTTAATGATCTATCCTACGCTTGGCCATCAATGTTTTTGCTGGAAGGGAGAGTTATATCCTTAATACATAGGCCCTTTAGATATAATTTAATAGGTTGGGGACATGGAATATCTATTTTCATTGACACTGCAGTTCATTGTAGTGAACAATGGGTTTGAGGTATCTCAGTTAAAGAAGTATGAATCGAATAATGAAGATGTTATTAGATGGGATAATAATGATCTAGAGCTAGATGCTTCAGAATTTCACATGCTAGTGTAGATTGTTTTAAGAATTAAAAGTATATCATGTAATAAATAAATGTTCTAGTGTCGTATTTGTGGAATGAAATTTAGATTTAGGAAGAGACTTGGGAAACAATAAAAAAAATTAATTGAAAATGGACATACCTATTTAAGGGAAGGAATGATTTTCTACATTCTGTCAATGGGAAGTCCAATGGGGGGATAAAATAAAACCCATTTTTTTGGTTAGTATCCACTTATTTGTGATTATTATGGTTAGAATGAATATTAGTGAATTTTTTGAGAGTTAGAAGTGCTTTATAAGTGTTTTGGGGCCTCTTAAATCGTACACAGTTATTGATTTGTTAATTAAAACCATGCAATACATATTAGAAACTATTATAATAAATCAAGGGTTATGGGTGGAGGCACAATTGAGATGAATATTTTTTCCAATCCATGTTGATGCCTAGAATAAATCAATCCAATTAAGACAGTGGGATTTGGCTTGGTTGGTTCATTGTTTGTAAAATATGTTGGCCAACCTTGCAATGTTATTGTATTAGAGAGATGATGATTTATGGTTAATGCAAAATTTTTCAAACTATGTGACTAACCATATATGGTCTTAAAACTAGATCCTAAAATAGGGGATCTTTGTTATTTTTATGTTATAATAACTTAATTTTTCCCCAAAATTTTCCAAACACATTTTTTTCTCTTCCAATAGATAAATAACCTATCCCCGTAAATTTGGAAGCATTCTGGAATCCTTCATTGTTGTGTGGAATCTTGATTCATATGGTATGTCTTTATTCATGGAGGGTTTTGGTATATTAATATTGATCTAAATCTCCCTCTATCATAGTTTCTTATATGATATTTTACTCAGTGTAGATTGATGATAAATTATTCAAAATATGATTATTTGATGTACATTTTAACTATCGAGGAAGAGATATAAGGTATGTTTATATAGACTCAACATAGCTTTAGTGGCATTTGATTTCAATTATTTTATTCTCTATAAATCCTAAAGTAGTTGGCTTCTCTCTTTACTCATCTATATAAAAAATTAAGAAATAGTTTCAAAATTATTGTTTTGATTTTAATTGTTTTTTAATTTATATTGAAATAGTTCCTTAAAAACTAATAGAGTGATAGTATGGAGAATTAGTGAAATTGAGTGATTCTTTTCAATGTGATTTTTCTAAACTGACTTTAAAATAATGAATGAAAAATTATTATTTTGTCTAGATGAATGGAATATTATTTTCAAAGATGATTTGTGTTATTTATGTAATTGTTTAAAATATTTATAATATAATAATATTTTAATTAAATGGTTGAAATTATGGTTTTTTCGTTGTTGGGAATAATGGTTGTTGTGAGTTCAAATTGCATTTTCAAGGCCTAGTTGAAATTTGAAATAGTGCACTGTGAAAATGGTGTAATAGAAGATGGGATTTAATTATATTATATTGAATCGGTAGATCACCAAGATACTACAAAGTAGTATGGAAATGTTATAATGAAGCATGCATGATAAAATGTGGTGATATATGTAATGGAATTTTTTTTCCTAAAAGGAATTTGTTAGTGGGGTTTAATGTACCCATTAGTTTAATTCCTTGGATGTTTTATTTGTTTTGATAAAATGGTTCATTTTCACTTTTTTATATTTTTATGTAAACTATTTTAGAAATTGTATTATATAAAAACAATATAAAAATGTTCCTAACATTTTATATAATTTGGGAAAGTCTATGGATGCCATTGGAGGAATTTGATTAGTTTTCATTACTTACCCCAACTATGGTACTTTGGTGCATTTGTAGATTTTTATTTTTAAAGCATCATAAAAAGTAATGTATCACATATATTAAACAATACATAATGATATGTGGGGTATTTTGTGGAGTTGGATCTTAGAGCATGTTTGCAGATTTGGTGTTTCTCATTTGAGTCTTTCCGTTTTGGTCTTCTACAGTATACATTGATATTATGGTCTTTTGATGTGGAAAATGGTTGTAATTTTATTTTGATAAATTATTTGTTGTTAATTATTTCATTTTTATCATGAATCATATTATATTATTTAGGATATATTTGGTTTAATTGTTTTTTTTATTTCATAATGGAAATTCAATCACCCCATGTATTGAACCCTTCAAAATTTATTTCCAACCATTAGGATGAATGAGATGTTGCTTATGTCCTTGTAACATCTCACCTTCCTCCCAAGCATATGATAAGGGGGAGGTATGTTATAAGATCACAATTATTAGGGGTTCATTAATATAATTACCATTCTTCATTCACATTCCACTTTCAATTTAAATCCTAGTTTGTTAATAATTATATACATAATAAATAAGCCATAATTTATTGATTCAATAAAAATAAATCTCTCTTGGTCACACGTCCTGCTAATCAAACATAAATCCATTAGTCAATTCAATTATATTCATGGTTATATCCGAAAATTGGTATCTATAATCCATGTCAAATTACAATTGAAAAAAATTAAATCTATGTAATATTTCATTTATTCAATTAATTTGTTTTGGTTGAAAGAACATTGGAAAAATCCCAATACTGAATAAACATGCTAATTATCAAACGATTGGTTTATGAATTATACCCCTACCTTTATCCAATGATTCAACAATGCATTCTATAGATGAACCCAATGACGAAGAATGTGTGGATAATTACATATAAGTTCTTAGATACAAGTTGTTAAATATGAAAATAAATAATTCAATTTGTCATTAGATTTGACCACAATGGTTGGAGAAGAAGGAAGAGAAAGAATAAACATAACTGAAAATACTGACTAGGGATCTTGCACCCAAATGTGACATTATAAATGGAAGTTAGAACCTCAAAATTTCATGTAGAAAACCCTATGGTTTTTAGGAGGGAGATACCGTGGAATAGAATGAAAATTACCCTCAATAACATGTTTTATACTACATGTCATGAATTTACATGACAAGTGATGTTGATACACGTCATGTAAATTTTTTAATTTTATTGTTTTAAAATCAAAAAACCAAATGTTTAATCTACATAAACCCTAAAACTATTACCCAACATGTAAACACTTTACATGATATGTAAATGTTCCATAATTTATTATTCAGTCAATATTCATTTATAAATAATTTGAAAGTCTTTTCATGTTCCTCAGCAGACCAATAAACTATGAAACACATAGAAAATTATCTCTAAAATCCATTAATTTATATAACCATAAATTCCCAAAATTGAAGTCATTATCTTCATGATGATTTATATATGGATACACTCCATTGGTTATCATGTTTTCTTGCCTCACAAGATTTCATTTAGTCAAATGACATACATACAGAATGAAAACAAAACCTAAAGTAACGATCACCAAAAAAACGCATATAGAGACATACATAAAAAAAGATGTGTTATCATACCTTCCAACATTATAATATCTAATACCCTAACTTCTCAATGCATCACTATGAGGTCTTGTAAACATGTCTGGCTACTATTCTCTTATAATAGACTCCCACTTTATGGTCACCTTCTAAACTTACCCATGCCACCACTACACCCAAATAGGTAGTACTGTGGTACAATGATGATATTTTTCACCACAGTACGAAAAGAATATCGGATAGTCCTCTACGAATTATTCAGAAAAAAAAATAAATGCATTTTTTATCACATAAGAAGTGTCCAAATGATAGATCTATTTCTTCAACATGTAGAACTCATCCTTTATGTCATTATATTGTTGTCAAAGGGTTTAATGGTATGCCACTAGATCATTAATTTAAAATATTTCAAATAGTCTAAAAAAACCAATACACTAGATTTCCCAAATTCATTTTGATACATTGATCTATCCTATGAAAAAAATGGAAGAAAATTATCAACCATTATTTCTAGAGGTATTGTTTGACGGTTGTCATCTAATTTCCTAATTTTTTAGAATTTCACCAAACAATATTTGACCAATCGAACCTATTCATAAGTATTATATATGATAGTAGACCCATGAAGTGTGGAATTAGCTACCACCATAAAATAAATTTTAAAACAACATGACCTTCCTTAAAAATCCTCATAGGATTAAATTTGGATCGATGCTCAGAATCTATTATTATATGAATACAAAACAAGAGTTAAATTTTTCTCCCATGAACCACCATAATCTAAAACACAATCCTGTAACAAATCCTCAAGAACTGTAATAGTCTACTAAAATAACCCAAGCGTATGTGGATGATATGTTGAGCATAAAATAAGTCATGATTCCAATGATTTATGAATACCCTTGAAAAAATGTGATATGAAATGAGGATCCCAAATGGAAATGCCACTACTCAAAACAACATAAAACATTTCCACATCTTGAACATAAGTATTTCACATATCATAAAATCATAATAATTCCATAACAGGTAATATGTGGCCTTTTGTGTTTAGTAGATCCACAACAACCCATAAAACATCATTTTTAAGGGTCATCCTATGAAGTATTTTCACAAACTCCATTGTGACATCATCCCATTTCTAATCTAGAATAGTTAAATACTGAAAAATACCATGTTTCCTATGATTCTTCACTTTCATCTACTTACAAGTAAATCATATAAACACCAAAAATATATTATCCGTTTTCATTAATTACAAATAGTATAGTTTATTGAGGTCAGGATACATATTTGTTAAACAATGATGCACTTCCCTAATAGAAGCATGAAACTAAATCATCATCTCCTTGTGAAAGTTTGTATAAACCCATAAACAGGCATAGAAAAGATGACAATTGTAACCTTTAATGGAACTTCCCAATGATGTCGACCCACAATAAAACATTCTTCTCTGAACTCATCCCACTAAATTAAACAGTTTCTAATTTAAATCTAGTCAAAATGAATGGGAATAAAAAATTTAAAAGTTAGTCCTACTCATCATTGAAAAATACTCAGTTCCATATTTTTGTTCAACTGTTATTTAGTGAAATTGATTGACGATAGACAGTGATGATGGGTAGACCAAGGATGAGAAAAAAAATTTCAGGGTATATAAAACCATTAAAGGATGTCTATGGATTTTTTACATCAGAAGCATGTTTCTCTATACATTTTGATGCATTATCTTGAAAATCTATTAGTGGAAAGGTTTGGAATATGTAGATCTAGGATCTAGGGAGGGATTTTTGGAAGAAATCAAGGTGGAAGATGTTTAAGATGAAGGAAAAAAGGAAGAGCTCAGGATATGGAAAATCCCAAGCAACGCGACATGAAACTCAGAATTACATGTTTTGCGGTGCCCCTTCAATGGTAGCTTGGGTTTTTGGATTAAGATAATGAAAACCCAACATGTTCACCCTTTAAAATAGTGTGTGACATACTTTCATATGACTTAGTTTGTACTATGGAAGTACATAGACATGTGTTAGAGTACATGGGAACTGATACTCTGTGTACTCTTTCAACGACACAACATAGAGTCCGTATACGAAAATATAGACAGTGCTTTGGTACATGTACGTAGCAAAAAAAGGTTAATAATTCATGTGTATCTACAAAATGTGTACTCATTATAAATTTTGTGATTGTGGATACTACATGTTGTGTGAGGTTCCTTCACATGGGAAATACTTGTGATAGATATACTTACCATATAACACCTAGGACAAACTATGTACTCCAATGAATAGTGCATGAGGATAATTTTTTCTTAGTTTGGACTATTATATGTTGGTTATATTCCCTAGGTTTGTTCCTCAACATTACATAACATCAATACATCAAAGTCACTCTAATGTGATCCCCTCTATATGTCGATTCTTAGGTATTGTTTTGGTGTGCCTAAATGAGAATGGTGTCCGGTCATATATCATGCACAGTTTGAGTTTGCGGAATTAATGGGACCACATTTTTATGGGTGTAGATCATCTATCTATATGGATACATCATTAGGGATTGTGGAACTATTGATATATGATCATCTATGTGGTGGGATGATCTACATTATGTTCGTGGTTCCCCCTTGCGGTACTAGTCGTCACCCCATATTTGTGTTCCATAGTCATATTATACAAATTTGTTATCTTTAATATGGGACCTAATGATAAAGTCATGTTTATTGAGTTTTTTAGGTGCATAGCATGGATCTTGGAATAGTATAAATTGAAAAGAGTTTTACCAGATAAAGAATCATGTGGTTGGTAATTAGTTATGACCGCCGACGGCATGGTGCCTCTCATGAGTTTATTTAAATTCCCATTGTATTCCTTTATACATAGTTTTGTATATATTGTATTGGTTAGAAAATACTAGGTTCTTCATGTTTAGTGTTTGAGGCTATCCTAATGAGTTATTTATACTCACCCTTGCTCAAGCTTTTCCCTCTTGTGTCGTGTCTTATGGTGGTGGCCTCTCTTTTGACAGTGTCCTGGGAAGATAGGGAGTGAGTGGAGCCTATACAGAGATTGACCAACTGAGGTGTTTTCTGATATCATAATTTCGAATCAGACCTATCTCTTAACGTAGGTTGGAATCATTCCAATTTTTGTTGGGATTTTCCGCCATTTTTGTTTATAGTATCTTCACTATTGTACATTATTGTTATATATTAGATACATTCATTCATTTTTTGGTTTTACATTTATACATTGTGTGTGGGCTAGGAGACTTGTCAGTTTGTATAGGTAGTACATTGTAATGCCTCCCATTTGAGGGATATTCATACTCATCATTGGACTTCATCCACTTTAATATTGGAGGCAGGCTTTTGGAAGTATTTGGTTGGACCCCAATGGGCTGGGTCATTATAAATTTGTAGCATAGGGGGACTATTCTATCATAGGACATAATTCCCTTAGATTGCTTTGGGGAACCATTTTAAGTGTTATGAGTTCATTCATTAGGACAAGGACTACAGTGTTGGTGTCGAGGATGTTGTATCCATACATCACGACTCCGATCACTTTTTTTCATCTCATTGAATGAGAAAATTGTATGTAGTGAAAACAATGGTACATGAATCATATATGAATGGATGTTTTTTATGTCCTTCATAAGAAGCTCAACAAATATACTATTTTGAATATGTCACATCATATTTTATTTTTTCATGACTCTACATATATATCCATAAATGACTCCACAACATGATCATCATGTTAATCCGACTAGTGATGAGGCATTTGTATAGGGGATAAAAATAAATAAGAAACCTCTCGGTGGTTTACCAACTATACTATCACCCATTGAGATGAATTTATCGCCAACACTAACAGTTGAGGATTCATGTAGAGAATGTGAATTGTATGAGTTTTAGAGGAAACTGGATCCTTGGTTTTGGGGTGATACATACCCCCAGGTGGATTGGGAATAGATATAGGAAGTCTTTCAAATCATTTCTTTATGATGATTCATGTATAATATATGTAACTAATCACAGTGAGTCTTCTTCCAGGCTCTACTGGGAGATGGTGTACCTTTTTGACTCAGCCACATAATGGTAATGCTCTATCCTACGTATACATTGAAAATCAAATTAGAAAGGGGTTTTATCTGTCCACATTTTGATCATTATGCACACTAGAGCTTCTATATATGTTGCATGGAAGTATTATCATGGTGGAGTACTCAATGAGGTTTGTTGATATTTCAACCTACTCCTTGAATACATTATAGTACCATCCATTCATGGATTAGAAATTTGATCAATGCTTGCAGGAGGAAATAAAGTCTTCAGTGGTATCGAATAAAATTTCAACAAATGATATGGTAATTGTCAAATCCCATTTGGTAGAATGTTATATGAAAGATAAGTCACTAGTAGTGGGATCTAGAAGTGGAAAACAAGTATCTAGTACCTAGGCACCAGGTTTCCAATGGCCGTCATAGGGATCGATATAGGTTAGGAGCTTCACAAGGAGATCCCAGGACCTAGGGTCGGCAGTAAAGAGCTCTCAGAGTTGTTCCAATGACCCAAGCGATATGTAGTGTTTCAATTAGAATTTTCACAATCATATAAAAATTTATTTCATAACCCATTATATATGTGATTTTGACAAGGTCAAGGGACCATTAAGATAGAGTCTGAGGAATGGGTAGTTTGGTTTGTAGGATGGTGGAAGTAGAAGATGGATTTCTATAGATGTAGTAGGTAGTTAGAGGTTTGATCTATTAACACCACCATCCTCAGGTGGTTCTCACCAAGCATGAGGATTTAGTGTGTAGGGATGATTTTATTTGTAGGCTTCAAGGGCCCTTTAACCCAACCCTCTAGCGATGTTAAAGGTTATGATATGTGTAGTTTCTACTTTAGCTCTATTATTGATATAAAAAGCTACAAGTCATTATATTAATTCCACAAGTCTTTTTTGAGACTCCAATATTTCGGTTGAACCATTTACTTGGCCCTTACACATCAAGATATTAACTAGAGAATAATCGATTATCAATCACTATTACTGTTAGTGTAAGTTAAATCCAAGAGGTGAGAGTTTATTTTGGATTCTCTTGGTATAGTTGTTGAGAGGCATCCTTCTTGGAATGACATGACTATACATAGTTCATTCAAATATTGATTGTTTTAGGAGAAGGTTGTAATGTGTCCAAGGAGATAGAATGATATTTTCCTTTCTCAGTTAAATGGAAACCCATAAAGTTTAGGAATAACTCAAATATAGGAGGGTGAAACCAACTACTGATCAGTAAGCAAGCCTAACCCTTAGTGTAGTGTATGCTATGTGTTCCCAATTTATTAGAGTGGGGGTAGAGTATGAATTTTTCTTCCTTGAATGTATTCTAGGTGTACCTCCATAAATAGAGATATACATCTAAAATAATTTACACCCAGTGATGACACTAATATATACACATACATATCGAATAAATTTCGTAGGGATTTGTGAGATAAAGGTGCCTTTTGCGGAATTGTAGAGGAAGTGATTCATAAGACCCAATCTTACACCCTAGGTTGCCCTAGTTTTTTTTCCTATATGGAATATGGGAGCTTGAGGTTCTGTATAGATTATAAGATCTTGAATTATGTTACCATAAATAAAAATAATCAATTGATAATGATCATATATGTCATTGATAATTTAAGATGGACATGATGGTTCTCAAAGATTAAACTCAGATAAAGCTTTCACCAGCTACGAGTACGAGAAAAAGATATACTGAAGACTTCATTAAAATGTCGTTACATAAACTATGAGTACTTGGTGATGCCAATTGCTATGAATAATGAAACAAGAGTGTTTATAGAACTCATGAACTAGATATCTCATCAGTTATTATATCAGTTCATGGTAGTCATTGTTGATAACATCGTTGTGTATTTTCCATCTGAGGAGTAACATGCAAGACACATGACTATGGTCCTAGACACACATCAAGAGAACCAAATATTCAAGATGATAATAAAGATTCATTTCTGATTTGGATTTTCCACTTTCATGGAAAATTCCTCTTAGAGACTAGTGTTGTAGTGGATCAATTGATTGTTGAGGCAGTGAATTCTTTGATGCCACCATGGAATGTTACCTAGGTACAATGCTTCCTTGGACTACGTGGGTACTATCAGAGGTTTGTACCATTATTATATAGAGTTTTAGCAAACTAAAAATACATGAATAGGAATGGGAAAATTTTTGTAAGGATAGAAAAGTGATAGTTAAGATTTCTGGATCTAAGGTAGTGGTCAAAGTGCGATCTCATATTGATGTTACCAAAAGAATGTGTCAAGTATATAGTGGTTTGTGATGCATCCAGGGCCATACATATTTGGGTTTTGATGTTGAGGAAATCATTTATTGTATATGTTCCTCTCTAATTGATACCACATTACTAGAAATATGTAATCAACAACATTTATTTAGTAACTATAGTCTTTGTATTGAATATGTGACGACCCTGCCTGATGGGAGTTTGATTCATAATGTACTCTAACCATAAGTATCTCAATTATTTATTCTCTCGGAAGTATATCAACATGAGATATATGTGATGGATATATTTAATTTATGGCTTTGATTTTGAAACTAAATATGCTCCTAGAAGTGGGATGTTTGTAGCTGATTCACTCAGTATGATATATGTTTTCTATTTTTTCAATGAGTCATTAGAGCAGTTAGCATCATTTTAGTTATCCTTTTGTGATAGGGATAGAGCAGCATACCTCCAATCGTTGGTTTTTACCCCTCTAATCTTACATCATTTTAAAGATATAATACTTATGGATACATACCATGTGCCCATTTGTGCTCAAATATCCATAGGAAAGAGTATTGTTGGATTTTCTAAATGTTGTTAGAACTTTGTTCTTTTGAAAGGAAACACAATAGAACCAGTGACATTTCACGAGGAGGTTCTATTGGAGTTTCATATGACCCATTTCATTGTATATATGGTTGTGTAACTGATATACCATGAAAACGGCCAGTAGTTTTACTATCAAGGGATAAAAAAATGGGTTGAATAGTTAGTTTCTAAACCCCTTACTTGGGAAAAAATAAAGGTTGAACACCAAGGTCCAGTGGGTTTATATCAATCACTTTAGGTGATATAAATAAAGTGGGATGGGATATATAACAACTTAATTTTAGGGTTCCCACATATTTCTAGGGGACATGATGACATCTGGGTGATCATTGACTAAATTACCAACTCATCCATCTTTATATATAAGCATGAACAGAGTTTATTAGAGATCATGAGACTCCTCTATAAGTAAAAGATATTATCTCCATAGGATTCTATCGATGATGGTTTTTTTACATGAATCTTTCATTTCATCCTGGATGTGGACGTGATTACCTGAGGCATTTAGGTCTTTGTTCCTCTTGAGAAAAGAGTTTCACCCACAAACTGATGGCAAGACTGATCAATCAATTATGGTTTTAGAAGAAATGTTGTGAGCATTAATTTTAAACATTGGATTTAGTTTATATGAGAACCTCTTTAATATGGTTTCTATATACAACAGAAACTACCATTCTACCAGTGGTATGGTTCTATTCATGTCCTTTTAGTAGTGACCATGCATGTCATCTATTTTTTGGACTAACCCAGGTGAGTTAGTACAAATTGTACAGGAGTTGGGGAGAGATACTAAAGAGAAATTTTCGATCATACATGAGTGGTTTATGAAATCACAACGATATTATATGTCTTACAATGAATATGGAAGGAGGTCTTCACAACATGAGGAAGTATAGTCTATGTTCTTAGAGAATTAACCTCAATGTGGATTAAAAATTTTTGGGAGAGGTGGTAATATATCTTCAAGGATCATTCACTAATTACAGATACTATGTACATTTGGTGTGGTGGTATACCACATAGCTCTACCTCGATACTTGGACTGGGTACTCAATGGTTTCCATGTGTCATTGAAGAGAAGGTACATGTTCGACCCATCACACGTCCTTGACATGGAAATGTTTAACATAGATGCAGAGAATCTATTCATGAGTACCCAGTAGATATTTATGATCAGTAGGATATGATCATTTATTGGAGATTTATCCATATTGTGCATATCCAGTGTTGTTATAAAAATCATCAGGAGGTCCCATAAGATAGGGTGGATCTAATTTGTGCTAAGTACCCACATAACATTATATATCCCTTGTACTAGATTTTTTGGGGTTGTAATGCCCCAAGGTGGAAATAATTTATTGGCCCATATTTTCAATTTATTTTATAAAATATTATATGGTTTATTTTCAAGACTAGACGTTGAGAGGACATGAAATTCAGGGCCTGGTGTTCCCAAAATAAAATTCAGAAATATATTAATTATATAAAATAGATTTCAAGTGCTTTTTTTACTAAAAAAGACTAATAAATATTAAATGGGTTCTTGATTCCTAAATTTCAGTGTATGGTTGAGTTTAAAATTTAGGGTTAACCCAAGGTGTGGCATTACATTAGTTGTTTTTCGTCATATGTAAAAAAATAATTTTCTCCTATGTAAAAAGAATAAAATAATTTATCAAAAAAATATTTTCAAACAACAAACTAGATATCAATATAAATACATACATAAGGAAATATCATTGGGAAATATTCATAAACATGAAAATTTTAGTAGTGTCATTTAAGAGTTTTAGGATACCCTATTGGGGGGTATTGTTGATGATGGGTTAGGAAATGAGAGTTCGATGATCGTTGTAAGACATGATCAAAGGATCTCTACATAAAATAAAATAGAGATTCATTCTACTTAATTATTGATCCTACAAAAGGAAGGGATTATTTTTTTGAGTACCTCATCACATTATTAATCATGGATGAATCTAGATAAATTAAATGAAATAGGATTCACCCCCATATCATCGTTATGATTAATATCTGAAAAAATTGTTCATTCTTCATGATTGTAACTCTTAGTTAATATTTTATATGATAATATATCAAGGCCCAACTAAAATCATATAAGGTCCATTCCTCAACATTATAGTTTATGTATTTCTCTACAAATTTCATTTTCTGATCATCATTCGTAATCTTGTCCAGTAGATCGAGAAACAACTAATTTAATATCATTGTGTGACCATTAATTGGTGAAACTGATCGAAACCACAGGTAATGAATGTGGTTTTTATTTTGTATCAAGGATCGGTGATTATGATATGTCAATGAAGGAAAAATGAGAACAAATATAGGATTAAAATCCCTTCCTAGGTGTTTCATGGTGAACATATGACAGAGGTGAGTTTCTCAATGTGTTTCAAGGCCATATTCCTACAAACTATAGATTAAAGGCTCGATAAACATAGATTATATATATGTAGTGATATTTCAGGAAGAAATATATGTATAAATTGAATGGGTGGAACAATGGAGAAAGAAAAAAGGAATAGGATACATTACAAAAAACACCTCATGTAACTCAGGATTAGACACCATGTAAGACCCCTTCAATAGCGGTTATTGTTTTGGGATGAAGATAAGGACCACACAACTTGTGACCCTATCACATGGAGTGTAGCCCCATTTTTGGTGACATGACATGTACTTTGAATAACACAAACACAGGTTGGATTTGTAACATCATGACCTGACTCACCACTAAGACGGTGGTCGGATTGATAGGTCACATGACTTCAAGCGTGCCTCCCCACACACAAAATCCATTTGATTAGCATTGAGGATGAATTGATGTTATGATGTAGAGACTCTATTCCCTAGATTATATTAGAACAATGGTGTAATTAGAAACTAAATAATAGTAAACATTGGAAAATGTAAATATGTAAATTAGAAAGTCCAATGTAGGAATAATATAATATACAAATAAAAATCGGGAAGACAAACACAAAACATTTAATGTAAGAAAAATGATTCTATAAGTATAATAATTAAATTTTTAAAAAATAATAGAAAAACCCTATTATAAACCAACTGAGAATCCTGAGGAATATTCCATTAATCTTCTTCAGATATTCCATATATATAACACAACACAATAAAAATTAATACAAAGACCTATGAGAAAGAAGATCTACATAGGTTCCAAACATATCCTAGGCCGTGTTTGAGATACCGATCTCAGTTTTCCAACTTCTATAGTGTGTATCCTAATACATTTTGTGCTATCAATATTACCTAATAGTGTTATAGAGATTATAAATTCTTAGAGAGAATAAAATTAAATAATTGTAATCTAGTCGGAATCCTAAACACACACCCATCCCACATTTTATGCCTCACCCTAAGTCAAATATAATATAACATTGTCTAGATCCTATTACATTAAGAAGGATCACCCAAAATGGTGGAAGAAATTCTTTACCAAGTATTAATCTCTTAAAAATAAAATAAATATATTTTCCATGCCTTCTGGATAGCAAAAACATCACCATTATTCATAACTATAATCTCACCAACATGTTAAGCAAAATAACTCCCTCAATAATAACTAGAATTTCATTGTCATAAAGAATGTGACTGTGAATCTATACTTCAAGAATATATTATAATAGTATACTCTTCCCTCATCCCTCTATTACTAGTGTTACTATCCCTCAAACAGTACTATAATTGGAACAAATCCCTCCAGCATCACATCAGACATGATTCATTTCTACAAAACACAACATGCCAAACAATAACAAACCCACATGTATAATCACATAGAAATAACATCATCTCAAAATATAAAAAAGGAAAAACACAATCCTAATATATAACATACCAGATTTATCAATATAATACACAATGGAAAATTTATAAAAAATTTCCATCTGTCAGCCAGTTATGTTCATCAATGATGGATCCTAATTATCATCTTAATTAAATCAATACTATTTAAATAATCTATCGACCCAACAATCAATAATATATATTAATTATTTTAGGAAAGGTAATTATACCATATAAATTTACTCAATTAAATATTATTCCACATCCTAAAACTAATACAAAAAATAAAACAACATTTGAAAATTATTATAGGAATTTAAAGTCTAATAGGCCATGTCATAATAATTTTCAAGGATGGAACACCAATATATTGTCAGCAATACTCAGTCTTGTTGCCTATGAACCAAAATTATTCCAAGGGAAGGTTATAAATGAAAAATTATAATTTATTAGGTATTATTTTATTATGTGGTCGTAGATGGGGTTCCATCTTGATCCAACATATTTCAAATAGTTTAAATAGATAAATCGTAAGAAAGGGATTTGTTTTAGACAACCCACATCAATCCAATTTAAATTAATTCAATTAAATATATCAAAATGAATGGTTTAACCATATCACCTAAATATCATTTATTTAAACAATTATGTTATCTTAATAAATTCTCATTAAATTAACTAGAGGGGTGGTCTTTCCGCCATTTTAAGATCCTTTTCAATCAAACCATTTAATTCATTCTCTTTAAACTAATCATGCATGAAAAAATAATCCACATAATTCAATGTGGTAAATACTAATGTTTTACTTAACAAGAACTAACAGTGTGGTAGATAGGAAACACTAACCATAGAATATAATGATATAAACATTTATCACTAATTTTTATCTTGAATATAGCCCTCATGTGATGGAGGGTTTTTATTTTATAATATGAAAGTTTTTCTAAAACAAATTTTTTTCCTTTTTTAATAATATATTCTAATTCAACATGGAGTGAATTTTTGAAAGACTAGCATACATAGAAATGTGTTAATAAAATTTGTGAAGAATGTGTCATTAATTATTTAATAAATTCTCAAATTTATAAGGGAATGTATGGAATCATACCACTAGGAATAGACTATGCCAACCTGTAGTACTTTTAAGATTTGGAGGAGAGCACTCTAAATATACCCACACCTAAACTAACATACAATTATATACATATATACATTAATATAAATCATGTATTTCCTTCTCCATGATGAAATTCATATCTGGGAGATATATATATATATATATTTATATATTTATATACCTATGTATATGGTTCTATGTCTTCACAGACAAACAATATTCAATACAATAATTACAAGAAGCATAAAAACATTTATGAAAGGATCAACCAACAAGAAAATAATTTCTAGGAATAAAATAACATAATGACACTAAATATAATAGGTGAAAAAAATCTGTGGATATTGAATATCACCTATTATGGTGGAAGCAACCAAAAATCAAATTAAAATTCCATGGTACATAATAAAAAATAAAAGGACCTCAGAAATTAAAATATCGCAAAAAATAAATTGACAGACCACAAAGAACAATGGAAACCCTACTAAAAAATTATGAAAGACAGTCTGAGGGGATCCAATCCACTTTTACATCGACAAGGTATGTCCAAATACACATGAACATTAATCGAGGAGAATGTTTCATAACCTAACATCAAAATAATGAACCAAAATTTGTTAATCCCTAACCTGGGGTTTTTGCTGAGCAGATTAGAGTGATTAGGACCATAAAAACTATCGTAAAAATGATTCATACAGAGCAGAAAACCAAACCTCACTAGATTGAAGTAAAATCCTAAATAAATGAAAAAGAAATTAAGATCAGAGAGGAAATCCATATAAGAGGAGTCTAAACTAGCTGGTGTTTGATAACTGGTTGAGGGCCCTAGATAGGGGGTGTGTCGTGCCTAAGGAGGAGTGGGAGAGGGAGAGAATTGATCACTAAAAAGTAATCTATAATTAATAACAAAAACAGTAATAATATAATAATAATAATAATAATTCTTATTATTAAAATAATTATTTAATTTTATATCTCCATTTATATTAATTTAATTTTTTTCATTTTAACATTAAGATTATTTAATAAATTTATTTGAAGAAAAACACATCACCTGGATCCAAATCTTTAAAAAGAGTTTTGAAACTCATTTTAAAAAATAGATCATCCAAAAGATTCAAAAAGAATACAATCCCTTGGATATTGTCTGGTTCAAAACCCATGATTTTACAATCTTTTATCCTTATAAATTCTCATCCATAAGATGAATTCAGGAACAACATATGCATCACTCAGTATAAAAGAGACCATGAAGTCTCATTCAAACAATAATATTTCATTTCATAATTCCCAACACACCTCATCGCAGTACTGTGGAAGGGAATGCTTAAGCAATTCCAAATCCATCTTTCACTAAATTCTCCAACAAAAACATTGAAACTAAACATAAACAGCTCGTTAAAAATGATTCGTTCCCATTTCTCCTTCACATAAAACATTTGGGAGAAGGTACTATCATCCTTAGGTTTTTAACATTAGAATAGTCCAATTCCATTAAATGGTACCCAAACCATCGAAATCTCACTACAAAACATACATCGAAGTGTTTTAACTATTATTCTATAATTATTTCATTTAATGGAATGGTAAAATCCTGATTGAATTAACATAAACCGGTCATGCCTAAATTTTAGGAAATATGTAGCTGCCTCTTGAACCAAACTCACCTTAACCCAGTGACATGCCTAGAAACTCTAAATTAGTAAAATAATACCCAAACTATGAGGGAAAATGTCGATTTTATCGTTCCTTCCACCCAATAATATTCTCATTATAAGCCTCAGGTGCTTCACAAAATGTCTATAATGCATTTCCCAAAGGAATCTCACATTCACCAAGAACACATCCACAAAATTCCATACTATACTTCTAAGAATATTCTTTGATTAACACATCACTGATCAGAAAAAAGTTAGTGGTAACCTTAAATATGAACTAATTAATTATAAGGAACTAACCCAATGAAGTATATCCCCTATTATTACAACATATATTGTGAAATAATTACTATAAATCCACATAAAAACCTTTACTAATACCTTAGCCTCATCGGAATGAAAGGCATGTCAAAATAAACAGTTTTTGTAGAATATTTCATCCATATAAATCCTTCTTGGGAATTCAAGAACCACTTATGACTAACCAAGCCATGATAAATACCATATGACTACCAAGGGACTCCGATAACGAAAAACCCAACAAGGTCAATATATTTTAACCATTTATCTTTGTGCAAGATCGATGATATCTATGTGAATCATGGATGATGTCATGAAATGCAACATGTTACTCATTTAATGAATAGTACACTAAGAGGATTCGAATATTACAAAAAATGTCAATAAATCCACTTCTAGTGATCTTCCCTTTCACAAAATCAGCTTCACATATTGATGCACTACAATTAAATGATCATCAAGCCTTTACCACCCTAGGCACTTTTTTGATTAATCCAGATTAACAACCAAAGTCCACCCATGACCAAATTTGGCTCACAACAATTTCATACATATCCAACCATATCAACAGCATTGTTCCAAAAAATTACCAACATTATTAATGTTCACAAGCCGCATGTTCATTAATTTATTCTCCACCATTCTAAAATATTCTTATTTGGTTATGTTCCGGATAAACTGGAGGGAATGTTTTTAACATATCTAAAATGAAACTCGGTACCTTTATAGTGTCATAATCATCCAAATAAAGAGATATAATTGATTCAAAAAAAATTTCTTGATTAGAACATCGATAAAAATAAAAATTAAACAATTTTAATGAAAAGAAAAACCAAATAAACCAGCATTTTAGAACACCTGAGCATCTAAAATTCATCACAAGCATTGGGGTGTTATTGATTTTATTACACCCAGGTCACTATACCTCAGAAATATCCTGATACTATACCCCACACCATATGCACATAAATAATACCAAATTAATATAGTTTTTAATTTCATTAAACAATATATGAGAACCATTTTTATCAATGCATATTAACCAGATATTTTATTTTAAAAAGAATCATCCTATAATCCATCATAGGGAATGAAGTATAGGTCATTAAACAGATGAAGCATGTGACCATTCCCAAGGAATGTATAACTATTTATAAATTTTCATTAATTTATTCTCACGCCCATATCAAAAGTCAAAGATAACATGACCACTAAATTGAAGAAGGGTTTCATTGAGAACTAAAAGTCCTAAATAGATCAACAGCACCAGAAAGACACCAAACCTTAGTAAACACATGATAGTAGAAAAGCATTTTCATTCAAAGTGTAATACCTACCAAGGTATATAACCTTATGAAAGAATAAGTATCAACTCTACAACCATGTCACAAAAAACTCAATGTTACCAGGGTCAAGATCGTATCATGTAATCCCTTACTAGAAAGAAAAAAGACCTATAGATAATGATCACACTTCTCTTACAAGGCTACTTAAAAAAATCTCAATGTAATGGACCAAACCACACTTGTCTATTACTTTTTAAAAATATAGTATATTAATTTAATTGGGAGTTATCAGTGACTCATTTCAAGATATTTCTAGTTTTTTTTTGTTTTTCAAATAGCGGGACACATCAATGAATCGATGTTGGTAGCTTATGTCCCTGGGTCATGACTTTGACTCGCTATCTACAGGTAATGTTGGTTGGTTTCATCAGTGAATATTTTTTGGAAGGTAACATTAGTTGTTAACATTGGTGAGTCACTATTGATAGTTCATGTTGGTGGGTCACATAGAATTGTCTAAATCATTAGGTGTCATCGGTGGGTCATTTCGGTTACATGCTCTAGATATGTCATGTTATTTGCTCTCTATGGGTGTCTGGAGTCAGTAAGTGGCCTAGATGAGTAGAATCAGTGAGTGTAATGGAATAGTCACGTATGTGGCTCAAATTAGTGACTCTCCTTAGTGACTCATTTTAGTAACTGGTGACTCGGCCATTGGTGAGTTGTTTTCGGGTTTTATATGTTTTTTTAGTTTTCTATATTTATGTTTTTATGATGTTAAATTATTTAACTATCATATTTAAGTGGTTTTAAATCCATTTCACAAGATATTAATCTTATCATAAATTATTAAAGTTCACGGGGACCTTGAAATAGTTAAACCACATATCTCAATTATAATTCTTCTTTTATGTACCATGAAACCATCTCCCTTCCATTGATATAGGAACTGGATCTTCTCGGTTGAGATATTCTCTTCCATATGGGTTTCTATATTATCTAGGTGCACCAAGACCATTTCTTCCTTTTTATGTAGTGTGTTGTGTTGTGGCCTTCATATTAATGTTATCCTAGGATTATTTTACTACTTGTGTGGACCTCTATTTTAGTACAATAAGGAGTTGTAGACCATTTGTCATTCAAATTATGAATTACATTGTCTCACATTTAATTGTGTATCATGTGGGGTGGGTGTAATGGTTTTATGATGTGAATTTGGTGAATAATGATGTTATAAAGATTATTTGACCTTTTACAATAATATCTTAAGTTACATTAGTAATTAATGAAGGGAGGGGAAGATTATGATGATTCTTGTGTTGATTTATCTATAATATATTATATATGTTGTTGATCATCTATTGAATGGAAGATAATATAAAAAATATGGATACTCACATATTGATTGATAAATCAATGTATTCCCTATGATTAAACTATTTTGTCATCACCCTGAAATTAAAAAGTAAAATTATTGAATGACTGATAGTTAAATCAAAATAAACCTATTTTATTTTGGTGTGGATTTGTGTTGTGCATGGTTCTTTTCAGCCTCGTTTCCGCTGTGACTTGTGTGGGGATATAGCTGGGAGTGTGGTATTGTGTGTGGGGTTATGCAGGTTTTTTTGTGGAATCCTATATGTGGTGTTCAACAAATTGTTGTATGTATGATCTGTGTGTACTAGGACTATATCTAGATGTGTTATTTTTTATACGGATGATGTTTTTATGAAGTAGTACATCAATCCAGTTTTATGTTGGTGAATCTACTACTTTTTTGGGTGTGAATTTCAGATGTTGTCTATTTTGTATTGGTTGGTTCTTTACAAAGAATTTCATTACAGAATGATGGTTGAAGTAGAGAGGCAGCTTGAAGTGTGTGGGTTATGTTGTTATTTGCGGGGTTCTGTAGTTGGTAGTTACCTGGGATGAAATTGAATAAAAAAATTAATTATTAATAATGATGAATTTAATGGGAATTATGTAAGGTAGTTTTATGATATGGATTTCAATTTTCATCATCTTATGTGACTTTTGTTGATGTAAATACATTCATATAGGGGTAATGTCAAGACATGTTTTCGGTGGGATGGCTCTTTTTTGGAAACCCACATGTTGGGTAGTGTGTACGATAACTAATTATATATATATATATATAATTAGTTCCTTTTGATTTCTATAATCACCACATCCATATATATAAATACATTATGAACACCAACATTATTATTGGGGAGGGTGTGTTTTTCCATTATCCCAATAGGTGGATGGATGGTTATTTGATCTTCTATACTTCATCTTCTCAGAAATTGTAGCACATGACTCTTTAGGTAGGCTATTGTGCAGTTGTATGGATCATGCATCTTCATGTGATGAATGCCTATCATGTGTCTTTGGGATGAGTAATTTTCTACATTCCAATGTGTCTTTATGATGAGGCCTATGATTCTGAAAAAAGGATAAGGTTATTTATGAGGCCCATTTGTGTGCATGTGGGATTGTGATGTGGGGATTCAAGAAAACTGTGGTAGCTTTATGATGTTCGACATTATGAATATGTTGTTAACCCTTTGGATCTGGTTCGGGGTACCCTATAATCGATGATATTAGTACATTACATTACTTGAAGTTCCTTGTTTAGTGAGCATTATTTAGTGAGTTTATGGTGTATTATATCCCATTTTCGGTTCATTTGAGTTTATGATATTTTATCATGGGGGAATTTGTATGATTATCCAACTTGTGCACTACTGACTTTTTATTTTCCTACTGAGTATACTTGTATGATCTCCCTACATATATAAAATTATTTTTAGGTTTCCTAGGATATTACATGAACCGTAACATACCTTACTAGGTTGGGCATTCTGATAGTTTGTGTGTCACTGCATAGACATATTTTTTTTACCTCTCTTTGAGGATCTCTTCTTCTTTATAATAAATTTGTTTAAACATCCAAATGGTTTGGATTTTAGTTTCATTTTTCATATAAAATTGTTTGTGTTGTTTGGGATTGACTATTTTATCTCCTTCTCATTGTACTACAAAAAGGTGAATGCCTCCCATTTTTATTATATCTCTATACCCATGGTACTAGTTCCCACCATAGGTCCTACTGGGGGTTGAACATAGGGGGACATTATCTATCTTCCATATATTCTAGCTCAAGAGGGTCATCTTTGGATGTAGGGGGTCATGTCATAATGGTATTAGAGGTGATTGATGAGAGATAGGATGATGTGTGGATTTTAGAATAGTGAGGATTACCTGGGATGTTAGGAAAACTAAGTTAGTTGGTTTTGGTACATGACAAACTATTTGGAAGACCAACTACTACACCCAAATTTAGTGCCCCCTTTTGATCTGATGTAAGAACTATATGTATATATAATGACCAATTGGGGATAAAACATTTATAAGGTAGTGACATTACTAAGGATATATGGAACACAATGAATTGTTTCATTGTATTACGTTGGTATTTTTGGGAATGAAAATTATATATTTGTTTAAAATGAATTCTAAATAATATTTCATACTACTCGGGAATAGGTGTTCCCTTTTTTTGTTCATCATTTTGGAAAAAAAAATTCAAATCCGTAATGTGTGGGAAGTGGAGTCCTACCCGTATGACTTAGTTACAACTAGAGGGTTGGACCTATGGGTGAGGATGATCTATATCATAAGACACTTCATGATTTCCAATGGTAGACTCTATGAAATGATGAATGTAGAATTTCCGATACAGATATGAAGAGTTTTCTAGTGGATCTAATGATCATCTCTAGCTTGACCTGAGGTCCAATAGAGTACTAGGTTCCTCTAACAGTTATCCAGATATAATAAGATGAATGTTAGTGGTGAATACTCTTCCACAGGGAGAGTAATGAGAACGATGTTTTGTGGGTTGATTTTGAGAAGGAGTTCTAGGATGAATTCTATTCATTGAACATGACGACTGAAAAGAGAAAAGATTTAATCTCTCTCTAATAGGGGAGTTAATTAGTTTGGAATTTGGGGATCAAATTCATGTATATCCTTCTCATTTATCAGTACATATTTCTAGATGTGGTGTATCATGTGAGATGCTTAGAGGAGGCACACCATGCTTCCCTCTAGTATGTAGTAAATCCATTCACTATACCACGTACATAAAGGTCCAGAATAAGTTTTTTGTAATTGTAAGGATGCACTAATGAAGAGGTCTACCATGATATGGGCTACAATGGGGTTCTATGAAGGTAAGGGAAACTATAAGTAGGTGTCAGGAACCAGTGACATTGATATTTGGTCGATTGGGGGTTGACTATATCAATTTCCATTCCAACATACTGATACATTTTCTTTTCCCATGAGCTTATGACTAAGGTGATTATCTTATGGAGGCCATGGGAATATTCAGAGTATCTTCCCTCATTAAGACCTATGGTGAAGGGTGGCATGTTTAGAACCCTCCATAGTGTAGTTGGTGGTCATGCCGATTTGTTAGTATGGCACGTAGTCTCCTGCTCCACGGAGGGAAGACAATGTAGGTAGAGGCAGACCAAAGTGTGATCATCAGGGACCTCTACCTATACATAGTTGTGGAGGTGTTTGATAGCAACAGTGGAGTGAAGATATGTGTGGATAGGTGCACACCATAATGGAAACACATTCCTCAAGGCCGGAGATCGTTCGTGGAATAATTAGTTTACTCTATACACTTGCGTGTCCATTGTATGATCCAGGTTCTTCCCACTCCTTCATTTCACCCAGTATAGACCATGGTTCTGGACTATAAATAGAGTGATTTTCCATGGAACTGGTGTTAATATCACCTTTTATAAGGTAAATAAACTTGTTTGTTATATTTCAGTGATGTAGACTAATGTTGGTGCATGATTTGTCTAGTGGGCGATCTCTTCTTTCTACAGAAGCAAAAATATGATGTCATCCATGACATTGACCATTGGTTTTCAATACATGATATCATCTACTAATTCATATGTATATTATTATTTGAAAAATTGGTTGGTAAGAATGTGGATTTAATTGGAGAGAGGAGTTGTTATGTGGGCAGCAGGCATGTGTAGCCTCTTATTTCAAGGGATCCTTATCGGATGAAGACTTTTGAGTTGCAAGAGCTATAGATCAAAATTGATGATCTAATAAAGAAGGTATTTGTACAACCTAGTGTGATGACATGGTTCTCCGATCTTGTTTATGGATAAGGAATATTGTGGTTTGAGTCTTTTTAAGGAAAATAGAATGATGAATCTGGTTATGGTCAAGAAAAGCTACCCCCTTCCAAAAAAATATGTTTTTTTCGGCCAGCTAAGTAGAGGAAGATGGTTATGTAAGATCAATATATGGTTTGGATATAACATCTTGATGGTGAAGTAGGGTGACATCCTGAATAATGATTTCAGATCCATGTATGAGAACTTCAATTTCATGTTTATTCCATTCAGTGTCACGAATACACAAACCATGTTCATGGGGCTCATGAACACTGTATTCTATGTGTTCATGTACTGTATCTTCTTCATGTTAAAATGATGGCATCTTAATCTACTTGATGATAGTAGAGGACCATACCGAGCATCATAGAATGGTCTTTATGGTTCTTCGAAAGCACCAGATCTATGGGATTTTGTCCAAGTGTATGTTTTGGACATGATATATGCACATTCTTTGACATGTGGTGTCTATGAAGGGAATATTAGTGTACACATCGAAGGTCGAGGCTGTTGTTTATTCAGTATCAACCATAAATGTGACCAATGATTATAACTTTGTTGGTATGTAAAGCTATTACCAGAGATTTGTACCTAATTTCTCTCAAGTCACAACTTCATTGAATCCATTAAACAGGAAAGACTTGGTCTTTCTATAATTTGAGAATTTTCAAGAAGCATTAAATTTTTTGATGGAGAAAAGGCACAGTGATCCAGTGCTCCATTTTATAGATGAAGTGTGATGTTTCTTGGTGTTCTTCATGGCTTCTCGTATAGGCTTGGGATGTATTCTATTGAAATTGTGAAGAGAGATCTTATATGGGTATCGCCAGTAATGTACCCGAAAATTTAACTATGATACCCATGATTGGGAGCTAGCGGAATTAGTGTGAGCATTGATGTTGTGCTAGCATTACTTTATTTTTTATGGTTTTGTGGTCTTCACAGATTATAAGGGATTTGGGTATATATTATCAAAGAGATATATGAACATGTGACATTAGATGTGGATTGAGTTTCTCCAGGACTATGACTCTATGATCACTAACAACATAGGAAGTCGAATATCATGGATGATTCCTTGACCATTATGTCATATAATTAGGTAGTTTTGGAATCTACATATTCTTATAAGGTGATGGATGAATATGATTCATTACACCTAGTTGTAGGGATTTATGTTAGAAGGGGTGGTTTGTTTCAGATAATTGTGAAATAATCTATGAGGTAGAAAGTGGATGAGTCTCATTGGGGATACTCAGCAGAAGATTTTATGCATGATCACATTTTACATGGTTGTGCTCCGGATGACTGTTCAAAGGATGTTCATATTTGGATGTTGTTCCATGGGAGAAATTTTTCCCAGTAGAAATTCATGATGGAGTTATCGGTGAGCTTCATAGGTCACCCTTGGTAGAACACCAAGGAGTTTCCCATATTTATGATGTCTTAAGGGAGAGGTTTGTTTTCCTACAATGAAGAGGGATGTGGTGGAGTTTGTGGTAATGTTCTTTTTTTGAATGTAGGTGAATTATTAGAACCATGTTCTCAATGGATTTTGGTAGCCCTTGGATTTACCTGATTTGAAGATGGATTCCATATAAATGGACTTTGTCACACGACTACATGGTTCTCAGGGAGGACATCATTCTATTAGAGTAGTGGTGCACCAGCTGATGAAATTGGCTCACTTGTTAGAAATTAATGTTTCATGCAAAGTGGATTCCCTGGATAAAAATGATGATGAGTTAGTGTGGATAAAAGTGGTTCTAGGGTTCATCATCTGAGATAGGGATGTGAGGGTTATGTTATGAGTCTGGAGAGGGTTATAACATGCTTTTGGAACTCAATTATGCCTTATCACTGATTTTCAACCTCAGACATATGTGAAGACATAACAGACCATCCATACACAAGGGGATATGTTACAGGCATGTGTTATGAACTTTTTAGGATTATGTTTATGACACAATAACCTTCTAATGTTTTCTTTAGAAAATTATCTATCACTCCACCATATTCACGGTACCATTGGGAGACAAGTATAGATGACTATGGTATTCACCTATGTGCTGGAAAGAGGTTGGAATACATCTATTCCTTCGCTATATGTGATGAAGAGCCTAATAGAGAAGTTTTGGATTGTGCATGAATGGGTGATGTATTTAATGTACTTTATGAATTCGTATGTCTATTGAAAGAGGAGTCCCTTAGAGTTCGATGTTGGAGACCATATGTTCATGAAGGATTCCCATGGATGTTGGTAGCTATGGTTAGATCAGGGGAGATATATTTTTACACAGTTCCTAATAAATTTCATGATTTTGTGAAGAGTTATAGAGGATGCATAGAAGTTGAAATTTCCACCATATTTGAAGAAGATCCACGATGTCTTCCACATATACCATCATTAATAGTATATAAACTATGACTCCCACGTCATTGACTGAAGAGAGTTAGATATCAAGGATGATGCAATATTAACCAAGAAGCAAGTGGAGATCCCAGATCCATGGAAGATGGAATTTCCCTTATGGACCATTCCCTTCATTCATGTTTTATGGAAGAATGGTATCTTGGAAGAGACTACTTGGGAGCTTTGATAGTATATACGAGCCTAGTATGCAGATCCTATTTGAGTTTTTCTTCTATCATTTTCTTTTAATGTAATCCATGAACCATGTTTATAAGATGAGTTTATTTTCATATTTTGTAAATCATGATAAATTCATCTCTTTGAAGGGTTGGGGAATTCCTAATCAAGATGAATTAATTGATATGTTATTAATCCCATGCGGTCAACTTAGTTCCACCTTTAGATAATAGTATCTTGACATGGAGGAAGAAAAACTATGATTTATGTGTTCAAACAATGTTTTTTATTCAGTGATTCTATAGTGTGTCTTGTCATCGATTAGAGTAGTGGATTTTAGGAGGTGTTTTTTTGGATGTTGAGTTTTTACATCACCTTTGGAAGAAAAATCGTGGTTTTTACTTGAGAGGTATCTTACGTGGAAGTTGTACAGACCTCACATTATTTTATGTTTGGTTTTAGATTCTCAAGGGTAATATTTATTTGATATATATCTGATATAATGTAATAGACCACTTTGGTCAATTATTTTATAAAAATACAGTATTGGAATTATTTTGGGAGGTCATGGTGAGTCATTTCAAGATTTTCTCAGTTTTCTATTTTTTCCAATGCTATGTCGCATCACTAAAATGCTATCAGTTGGTCACACCAATGACTCTCTATTATTAGGTCGCATCAATGGGACATAATAGTGAATCTTTGTTGGTAGGTCATATCAGTGAGTTGTGATGGAGAATCAATATCGATACGTCATGTCAGTGGGTCACAATAGTGACTCGATGTTTATAGGTGGCATTGGTGGGACACTTCAGTGACTCAATGTCAGTAGGTCGCATTAGTGACTCACTGTTAGTGAATGAAATCAGTGAGTGGATTTGGTGAGTGTTGATGGTTATATGAATTCGTGAGTCATGTTAGTATCCTATAATGATGACTCAGCCATCGGTGACTCGTGTCGGTGACTCAGCCATCAGTGAGTCCTATTTAAATTTTCCCAGATTTTTTAGATTTCCCCAATAAATGTTTATTATATGTTAAATGAGTTATTTATCATTTATTGATGTTTAAAATATCTTTATAATATATTAAATTCCTATGTCATATGTGCACCTTGATATAGTCAAAACGAGTAATATTGATCATGATCCTACTTTTATGTACATTGATTCTATCTCCCTTGTATTGATATATGATCTGGCTCATCTGATTAATATCTTCTCTTCTAGGTGGGTTTCTATTATATTTTTGTCTACCTAGACACATTCTTCCCCACTGATTCATGTGTTGTGCTATGAATTTCAGATTTAGTTTTCATTGGTATCTCTTAATGCTTATCTAACCCACTAGTTTGGAATAAGGAGGAGTTGTTGATGGACAATTTTTCTATGCAGTAATTCATTTATCTATAATTTAATTGTATCATGAGAGGTGGGTGTAACAATGTCACTTTTTGAATATCATCAAATACCATTTTAAATTTATGTCAATATACTAATAACCAGTCATGTTATAATAATTGGGTTTTCCCATAGTAATAAATGATGGGTGGGGAAGATGATGATGATGCATTTGTTGTTTTATCTGTTATATTTGATCCATGTAGGGAGTTGTATGGGTTTTAAGACTATTTAAAATCATGTCCATTGAAGGACATTACTTGTTCTCGAGTGATGAATTATACTTGTTGTTGACCCTCTAATGAATGGATACTAATGTGAAAAAACTAGATAATCATTTTTACATTTTTATACAAATCATTGTCCAATGATTGGAATATTTTGTGTTCACCATAAAAAAACTATGTGAAATTAATAATTGTTTTTTAAATTTAAATACATATTTATAATTTTGGTGTGGTTTTATGTTTTGTGTGGGTTTATTCAACCCTGTGTTTTTTGTGAACTCTGTGGTGATGTTTCATGGAGTGTGGTTATGTGTATTAGGTGGTTAAGGTGATGTAATGGAATATTAGATATAGATTTTTATTGATTGTGGAATAGGTGAACATTTAGGAAGTGGTAATGCATTTAGGTGTGTTATTTTTTTGGAATTATGTATGTGTGAATTGTGATTACAACTGAGTGGTGAATTTTTTGTGCTGCTAATGTGTATTGCGTAAGTGTGAGTTGGCGGTTGGTCAGTTTTGGTAGGTGGTTTTGGCTGCATTACTTTGATGATTGATGGTTGCAGTAAAGACACTGTTTGATGTTTTTGTGTTATATTGTCACTTGGATTCTATTGTGGTAGTTAGTTTACTATACAGGAATGGAATAATATAATTGAATGCATAATACCAATTAATTTAATTGGTGTTATTTAAGGGAGATTTATGGACTAGCTTTCATTTATCAAATTCTGTAAGTGAGTAATTATGGTATAAATACATTCATGTATGGGTAGTGGAAAGGGTATTTTTATGGGATGGATGATTTTTTGGAATCCCATTCATTGGGAATTATGATTGATACATACATATATACATACATACATACATATATATATATATATAGTTTATTATGATTTTAATATGGAACCCAACCATGTTGAGAACTATGTGTCGAATACCCCAATTGTTATGGGGTTGGGTTTCCTTTCAAAACATCTTAGTGGGATAATGGATGGATGGTTATTAGATCTTCCCTACACCCTATTCTATATATTGGTATCCCAAGTCTCCTCAGGATGGTTCTGGTGCTGTTGTGAGACCAAGGTGTCTGCAGGTGAGCTGTGCTACCCAGGTGTCTTCAGGAATAGTCAGTTTGTGATTTCACAGGTGTCTTTAGGATGAGGGCCATGTGTCTATGGGTGGGATGAAACTATGTATGTGACCCAAGAGTGTGTGGGTGGGTTTTTTTTGTGTGTCTTGTGGAAGAGCATGGTGGTGTCTAGACTTTTTCCGTTAGGGATGAGAAGTTAACCAATGGGATGTAGTGTGGGTACCCTATCATCTATGTTCATACTATATTACTTTACTTTACGTGCGTTGTTTTATTAGTGTTCTATTGGGAGGTTGGGGGGGATAGTATACTTTTTTATGTTTTTTATTTTTTCTGATGGATTCTCAAATGGGGAATTTGTATGCTTCTCTTACATAGGCATGAGTGACATTGGATTTTATTTATGTTTATAATTGTATTCTTGCCATACATATATAAAATTGTATTTAGGATTCCAAGGAGATTACTTTGACCATGTTTGACTTTACTAGCTTAGGCATTCATATAGTTGGTGTGTTGCTACATATGCATTATTTTAGAACCTCACTTTGGGGTTTTCAAGAAATTTATAACTGTTTTTTTAAAACAAGCATATGGATTTGATTTACTAACCTCCTTTTATATAAAATGTTTGGTGTTTTTTGGATGGAACATCTTACCTCCCAATCATGGTTACACTAAAAAGGGTAATGACTTCCAATTTTTTTAGATTCTTATACCCTTTGTGTTTTTCACCACACTAGGGCCTTCCTGAGGAGGGAATCAGGGGAATTATATATCTTCATTCATTTTCATATTAGGAGAGGAATCATTCGAGGGAGGGGGTCCTGACACTCTACCCAACCATTCTCAGGGGTTGAATAAAAGGTCATCAATAATAGTTCCATTTTAAATTCATTCCATTTATTCCAATTTTAAATATTTTAAAATTTAATTGATATAGTTAACACATCATGGTAATGCAGGAATGTTTAAAAACATTATTTTTTTACATTTTATGTTAGTTGAAATCCTATTATATATTTGGCAATTCATCAATGTAATTCATTTTAACATATTTGTCGACCAACCTGGGTCCCATTAAGCCATCATGGGTTCTTATGAAGGCCACCAAATATGATATGATTATTTATTAAAATAATAAACTCCCATTAAATGTTATTTCAAAATATTCATGAATAATCCAAGGCACTAGGTTTTGGACGTGTAATTTAGGAAGTGTACCAATTAATTTAGATCTATATAAAAAATCCATTACATTTCAATTCCATCTCAAAATACACAATTCATAGTTAAATAATGGATCGATTACATGAGTTTCCATTTCCAGATTCATAATGTTACCACGAATTTAATGTATTATAAATTGTATCTCATTAATCGAATCCAACCATCATTATAATTTTAAAATTATCAGCCTTTTACAGTTTAACTATAACCCACAACAATTTATATCTATCGAGAAAAACAACATGTTATCAATAAATAAACATAGAAGAGAATGTTATGACATTGAATCATAGAATATAACCCTTCAATAAGGAAAAAATTAATAAAATTAAACACGAATGAATTTTATCTAAAAACTCATGTTAAATAAGGAAAAATACTTTCATAATAGTCAACAAACATTGTAAAAACATCAATAAATCTAAATTGGATCTAAAAGAAATATTAATTTCTATGTGACTATATTGACTCATGATATGATTAATCCTTGTTAAACAAGTAAATGGGCAAAAATACTAGGCATATCATAAATGATAAGCAGAAGAAAGTACCTAAATCAATAATGGTGATATTAAATCCAACTGTAATAAAAAATAGCATCAAAAAAATCCTAGCCATGACCACTTGGTCATTTCATATACATGGGTGAATCATGCCAATGAATGAAAATTATCTTATAACTGATATTTTCTGAATCCTATCAACCAACACAAAATAGTAATACCAAGGAAAACCAACATCTGATGCCTCTTTTTATCCTCCCGAACTAACTCACTACTATGATGGTGGCAGGGTCGGTAGGTCACATTTCCACAATCATGCCTCATAATATGAAAAATCCTACTGAATAGTACCAGGGGTCTATTTATGGAATGGTTAGGAGAATATATTTTCTAAATCGTAATATCAAAGTGGTTTTATCTGGAAATAAAAAAAGGAAAAATAGAAATAGAAAATAAATGAAAGACATATTGAAACAGAATAATAATATAACATCTATATATAAATGTCCAATGTAAACAAAAAACATTACACGTAATACATATAATGCTACATGTAAATAAAATTAAAATTAAAAAAATTAAAGAAAACCCACAGCCATCTCCTCAAGTATCTAGAGCAAGATGCCAATAATGTTCTCCATTGGTCCCATGTACAAAACAAAACCCAAGTAATGAGTCAAAATACCTGCTCTTAATAAGATCAAATTGGGTGAAAATAGAGCCTGATAAAAGTGTGATATATAAACTTCAGTTGTATAGCACCCATGATTTCTAATACTTTCAACTTCTCTAAATCAATAATAATAAAATACCTGAAATAAATTATAAATTCTATGTGATAAAAATTTAAATAATATCAACTATGTCTGGGATCCTAAATGGAGACCCATACAATTCCAACTGTTTCGGAAAAATCTAGATATCAATGTGTATGTTTTGATCCATGTACCTTAAGAAGGATCACCCAAATAAGGTTCAGAATCTCTTAATAAGGATGAATCACTCAGAAAATACCCTAAAAATATAGTTTCATCCTTTAAGATAAACAAAACCTCACTCTCATTCATAACTAGAATCTCACCCTCATGTTATCTAAAATAACTCCCTCGGACATAACTATATTTTCTCTATCATTCTATACAATGTATCACACATAGTAATAACTAGAATCCACCCATTTGTAATCATTTCACTTTATATTTGGACTACATACATCCAATATAATCATATACTCTACCCTTAAGAATTTAGTAATGGTGTACCTAGCCCACAAGAAGTACAAAAATAATAAACCATGCCCTAAAGTGTCACATTAAACATGATTCATATTCAAACAACAAAACATGCCAAGTATATCATACCCTTAGTTATCAATCATAATGGTAAAACAAAAGATAAATTGCTTAGAAATGTAAAACTAAATCCTAGTATCAAATATACCATATTTATCATCATTAAACACTACTATTAATTTATAAAAAATTACAATCTATCAACTATTTTAGTTATTTATTTCCTGTTTCTAATTATCTTCATAATATTATCAATATTTTTAATTTATTAATCAACCCTAAAATTATTAATGATAATTAACTATATTACCCATGGTGAATCCACTATAAGAAATCACACAATTTAATATTATGATTATGCAAATCTCACATCAATGTAGGTTGTATAGGAAGAACCCCTTTATATGCTAGTGAGCATACCTCTCCAGTCATGGGGAATTTTTATATGGGATGCCTAAAGCTAGAGCCAAGGGAATGAAAAATATAATTGGATTGTCAAAAAGCATACAATATTATGATCATATTCTCAATTGTACAATCACAAATTGTATTAGATCTATTGTCCATTTGATTCTCTATCGAGGACAACGGGCCCATCTTGGGGGGATTATAGAAATACCTCATTGAGGTATGAGTAGGATGAAGAATCACATTATACGGTGGTGTGGTATCATCTCCCATAATGGGTCCTTTTCCAAAGGGATGGTTGAGGTCTAAAGACCAGGGAATGAAAACTCATTTAGTCTAGTCCCAACGTGGACAATTTCATGATCATGTGGAAGACTGGGACATCACATGACTTCATTTAAATAGACACAATGTGTAATACTACACAAACATGGATTGTCATACATGTACCTGTACAAGGGAATAGAGTTGATTCAAGAACCTACCCAAGAGATACGGGATGGAAATAGTTTATCTCTAGACATCATGAACTCATTATACACACTATGATATGGAGACTGCGTGTCATGTGACTGTCTTCCACGTAGAAAAAATTTGTGATAGATGGAAACTCTATATACCCACTGTGAAATGATATGTACTCCCAAAAAATAGTCTTTAGGATATTTTTTTTCTTTTTTGTAACTTTATATGTAGATTTAATTCCCTTGGTCCTTACATAGATGGTTTACTGAAATATTACATCCACATAACTAGAATGTGATCCCCTCTAGAGGAAGATTCATAGATTGTGTAGTGGTGTCCCTTTGTGATCATGGAGTATGATCCTCTATAATACCTAGATCGAGTTTTTGGAATCATTAAGGCCTCCTGGAGTAGGGAACCAATTCATTATATAGTGGGATGCATCATCAAAATTTTTGGAATAATTTTAATTTGATCCACTATATGGTTGGAAGATCTCAATTGGGTTCACGGAGTCCCCATGTGGTTTATGGAGAGACCCCTTATATATGAATCAAATTATTTTTAGAACAAATGATTCACATTGGCTAGGATAAAAATAAATTAGAACTGTATATTTAGTGTCTCTAGTTATAGCATGGCTTGTGGATTGGGAGATCATAGAATAAGTGTTGCTTCTAGAAGAATATTGTGGTTGGTTGGTCGTTACGACTACCTGATGGTGTGGTTCCTCTCCAGAATATATATGTGTTCCATTTTGGGGTTTTACACATTTATTGGTATATATGTAATTAGTCTTATTATACACGATGATTAGTGTTTCGTGTTTTTAGGGTGTCCTACTAAGTATAATTATAATCACCCCTGTATGTGGGTTTGCCCAAAACATTCATGCCCTGTGATGATACATTCCATTTTGATGATGTCCTAGTAGAAAATCGATAGGGTGGAGAATAGCTGTATATTGAAAAAATTAAGGTGTTTATTGGGAGGAAACTTTTGACATAGACCATGCCTGTGGAGGAGGTTAGACTCTTTACATATGTTGGTGGGATTATTTTTTGGACCCATTTTTGAATATAGTATTTCCACTATTGTACGTTGTTGTGGGATCTTATATTTATATACACGTTGTTTTTATGGTTTTTCATTTTAGAAATACATGTGGTCTTGGTGACGTGTTCATGTGTATATGTACTTTGGATAATTTTTTCCCATTTGTGGGAAATACATTTTCGGCATGGGACACTGACCCCTGGCCTTTTGGGGGAGATCTTGGCATAGTCCTCAGTCAGACCCGGTTGTGATGTGTCATGAAACATGTGATCTTTTTGTTCCTAAAATATATCACCCATGATATATTTTTTGTAGAATCTCAGGGTATATACCACTACTTCTTAGTCAAGATCATGATTTGGTAAAGACTTCTCATGCGGTAATATATGATTTGATCTATTAAAAACAACTCGATCCTCTTTCATTATATCTACTATGAGTACAACCCTGGTTGTATCATTATATATTTTATATAATTTACCATGAACATGTAATGTGAATATAAGTATTGGGTTCATCCTACCTATTATCTTATGAAAATATTTATCAAAAGGATTAGAGCAAACAAACATCACAACATCTGTGGTCATTCCAAAAAATAGGGAAACC
Organism: Viscum album; assembly: GCA_963277665.1. Classification (NCBI taxonomy): domain Eukaryota; kingdom Viridiplantae; phylum Streptophyta; class Magnoliopsida; order Santalales; family Viscaceae; genus Viscum; species Viscum album. The sequence goes on from OY728132.1 coordinate 475,185,202, forward strand.
AATCAAGAGAAATCAATGATATAATGATGATTATAACTTTCTATACACAGAATGCTCTGAATTTTGAAGTCGTTCTTAGGATTCTCAAATATTCAACAAGTGTTTATTTTTTTGGTTCCACTAACACTCTTTCCTATGAGATGAAATTAAATAAGAAGTACAATTTATTAATCCATAAACTAAAATTTGATAAAAATGTTTAAATAGAAAGGATGGGAGATTATGATCTACCAATATTTTATAACTATTCGAATATGATAAAAAACTGTTGGTATAACCTGTACAAATGGTTGTCCAAAACATTGGCTTCTATTCCATGGGGATAGATATATTTCTATGGTTATTTGATAACTTTTCATATATGGATCCTTATAACACATTATACCAATGGTTTGTTGTAACTTTAGATTTAACTTGGTACCAAATGTTTTACACCATTGCAATATAACTCAAATTATATCTATACAAATGGATTATGAACCATTGTTATAGACTTTACCAAAAATATTATGTACACCATTGGTAGTGATTGAGTCTTCATGTTTATACCAATTGTTTACATACAATTGGAATAGACATTTACAAAGTGTTTTCCACAAACCATTTGCATTGAATCAGTTTTCACATATATACCAACGTTTTTTAAACATTCGATATAGAGTTACTACAAATATAGTATCAAGAGGTAGCCTGAATCCCCCTATGAAATAACCTATATGAATAACACTAATGGAATATCCTATACAGAAGTCATAATAAATAAATATGATAATTATCTATAGTTACATGTGAAATTACCTTGAATTGTAATATAGTTTATATAATTCATAATAACACCAATGGAAACAAATATGATCCAACTAGTATTCCATCACAATAACACTAATTATATCACTATATACTATAATAAATTCATAATAATAGCAATTCAGATTAACACCAATACACCAAACAAAATACCCCACTAGATGACAAAACACCCCAAAAATAAACACCTCTATAAACACAACAGTTGAAAATAGGATCCAAATAGTGATAGATGTTTATTTCTCTAATTTGGGAAATTTATGAAACAATCATATTATAAACATAAATCAATTTTAATTGAAGGAATCATATATATTTCACAAGTAATGTTTTCATGCAATGTTGTCTCATAAGAGCTATAATTAGAAACTTGTTTATAGGTAGTATATAATTATCATGTTCCGGTAGATTATTGGGATAGTTACCAATCTATGGGGAGTGGAATCCAACATTATAGTGTGGTGTAATTTATAGTGGTTTTATATACCCATAATTGATTACAGTGTGGTGAAATATATAAGGGATTATGGATGATGTTCTTAATGAAATTTCATGTGAATTTTTGTTTGGGGTTTTGAATGAGAATTTGAAATGTACATGCTTGGTAGAGAATATATTACAAATTATTTAGGTTTTGTTAGATAATTTACTTGATATTGTTACTTGGAACGTATTGTCCAAGAGAAATAGTATGAAGAGTTTTTTTGTATTTGAATGTATTTGGAGGAGTTGCATGCAATAATGATAACATTGTAGGTGGATATTGAGGGGTAGTTTAAGGTAAGGTATATACTGTTGTGTTTATAATTGGTATTTTTAAGGCATGATAATCATTATTTATAGAATGTGTTTAGGTTATTCAAACCATGTTCACAATAAATAATGGATAGGTAATTTTATATGATTTCTAGGAGCATGATATAATGTTCCAGGAAGAAAGACAATTCTATAGTGAGGATTTTGATTTCATTCATGGTAATGTGACCATCATGATATTCAATCGTGGATTCATGGAATCGATATTTTAAACCACCATTTGGAATTGGGATATTACTATAAATATACTATTGTCCATTTGATTTCATGGATGAATTCGAAGTGTAATAATTGACGATATATTAGATGAATTCAAATCATTATAAATTATCACAAGATAAAATAAAAATGTTATTGGGATGACTCATATAAGGTGTTTTGTGTGTTTGGGGTACATTTTTTTAGATATATATAATCACATTGAATAAAAAACACCTGAAAATACACTACAGACATCTTAAATATTCAAATAGTGATTTATACACATTAGAAAAAAAATAATATGATATCTTATAACACACCAATGTAAATGTACATAAAAATACAGACAATATAAAATTCAATGATAGGTGGGTATGAAATGAGGTTCAAATTATGATAGTGATGCTGGTTAGGGTACATGTTCTTGCGATAAATGAGCTACTATATATCATGGAGCTATGTGGGATGGTATTGTGGATATCTAATTGATATGATATTATCTATTACTAATGAATTTTTCTTATTATTTATGATCTAACTATATTGTAATGTAGTGATTAGATCCACACTGATTGAGAGGTCATAGGTATGTGACGTGGAATGATAAATAGAATATGATTGTACCCCGTGTATGAGTGTGGTGTTAAGGATATGATATAATTAATTTCCTAGTATCATATATGTGATATGGGGTTTTAATATGAGTGAGTGGATAGTATTCAGGATGTGATATTAGACCATAACATAAGTGGAGGACTATCATCAAGATATGATACATGTCCTAATATTATGTTTGAATATAGTGAATGTGAAATGATATATGTCCTTACAATGATTAAGACGGTATTATTTAAGATATGATATCAATCCTAACCTAGAGTGAGAGGGTAGTGGTTAGTATATGATATGGTATCCTACCTCGAGTGATTGGTTAGTAGTCAGGATATGATACAAAACCTCACTTTGAGAAAGAGGGTCGAAGTACAAGTATATATATGAAATCCAGACATGGTGTAAGGCGTTAACCCAAGTGAGAGGGTGTAGGTTGAGACTAAGATGAATTAACCTTCTTTATGTTCAATGGTCTAAGATTTGGATTGTCTTTTTCGATGAATTATATTTTAACATTTTCTAAATCAAGTGTGGTCAGGTGTTGGTCTCCTTTGGTATCCTATACTGACCATTCATAATTATTTCATGTTGTAAATTGGTACTTTCTTTTATTTTACCATAAATTTATATAGTATATACAATGAAGTATATTTGTGAAAATTGGTGAGAACCTACCAATTTATATTTGTGTTATGTTATCTATTATTATTGGTTGTCTCTTATATATAATTTATTAATCTTATTCTATTATTTTATTCTGATTAGATTATTTATATATTTTTATTTAGTAAGGTATATAGAGTTTAATATCCCCAAAAAACTTATAGACAATCACCACTAGTAAAAAGCATCAGGTATAAAGGTAGGTGTGCCTACGGTCTTGTGGTGATTTACCAATGATTTTATAGGAGCTATTTTTGTTGATGTGTTACAATGAGGTTTCAGAGAATTTTTTTGGTTGTTTAGCTTTTTAATCATGGAAGCAGGAAGCATGATGTGTTGTTTGAATTTGGAATAGATCTTGTATATTTATGTAACTAATCCATGTATAAGGATGGTCAAATATAAATTGAAATGTGGTTTTTGTTCATTTATTTTGTGTGTTCTAACTGAGATTTTGATTCAATTATGATGTTTTCAGTGAGCTATTTTTTTAGATTTTAACCCTTATCCATATGCAGAATAAGAGTGTGGGTTCATGTGTCATATAGGATTGTATATATAGACATTTTAATGGATCCTTTCTTGTGTGAAATAATTTTCATAATGAGGAATGTGGGTTTATAAAAAGGTTAAAAATTGAAAAAATTCATGATAATTTTATGGAATGATTTTTGATTCGTTAATGTGTCAATAATAACAAGTTAATTGATTTATAATGTAACTCATTGGAGGTTACTTAATTAGTTGGGTCCATTGTGGTGATTATTTTGTGATGTTTTGATGTGAATTTAGTTATTCTCGATGTTCTTTAAAACCATTTAAAGAGTAGGTTTGGGTATGAGGTGACTTATGATGTCATCTTTGCATGAGTCCCCAGGTGTGGGTTATGCATGAGATGTGTCTTTTGTTTAAATAAATTTGAATGAGACACAATGATTATGGTGATGCATGTGTGATGTGATATTGCAGGTCACACTAGAGTGATTATAAGGGTCACTATATTGGCTACTAGTTATCTCTATTAGAGTATCAGGTTATGGTTAGATAATACTTGTTTATTGATCCTAATTTTTCATGATGGTTAGATGATTGAGTTTTATTATAAATCTAGGTACAGGAATAGAAACATTCAATGATGTGAGGATCCCAGACATATGGTTAGGATGTTATAGAAATTCATTATAGGTGGATGTTCTAGTTATGGATTTCATTAGGCATTGAATTTTGTGTTTTATGAATGAGGGAATAAGGATTTATTTACTATGGGTAGGTTCCCCCAAGGGAATTGGGTAGATTATAATTGTTATGAAATTATTGTTGGAAAATAATGATTTGTAAAAACAATTTTAAATCCACCAATTTATATTCCTGTACAAGTTTATAATTGTAGTCAGTATATATAATTTCATAATTTCAAGTATAACATGATTTGTGAATGAAAATAGATTAAATATCGAGTCCCTAAATTTAAATTATCCAAATAAAATGAATGATTGAATGATGAATAGGAAGTTGTATAATGAAAATGAATAAACTCATGGTCATCAGCCAAGATTTTGAGTAAATCTAAAAAGGGAATTGTGAAATATCATTGATATAATGTAAAATAAGAATTCATAGAATCCATACCTCTATGTAAATTCATGATATATATATATATATATATTGATATAATTATACATTTAATACCACTGGAATAATAAATCCTGAATTCTCAAATAAATTTCCAAATACAATAATTATATTATTAATGTATGTGAGAATACATTGGTAGAAGGTGATTTTATTGAAATTATACAGTATTATGGATAACCTAGTCAAGTATAATGTGACCAACCTAATAACACATATATTCAATAATAGAAAATAATAAAACATAAAATTGTAGTTATATCAGTAAAAAATGTTACAGACCATTTTTCCCTCATCACCAACAATGTCACTGTCACCACCCTCATCATCAACCTCATCCTAATTCACATCCATGCCAATTTCATCATCCTCATCCTCATCATCAACCACATCATTGGCCTCCTCCCCGCAATCATCTTCTACCTTGTCATATGCTTATCCCTTAGCCTTATCCTCTTACCCAGTCTCAGTATTGGTGTTATCTTCACCATCGGCCTCTTCCCCACCATCGTCATTTCCAGGAACAACATCATCTTGAACAATACTAGAATTTCCAATTTTTTCACTATATATTTATCACATCGAAAAAATATATTCATCATAGGATGTGTAATCCTCTACTGGAAGTGTTGGACAGAAAACATTCATATGTTTCATGAATTTTTTGTTTTCCCAAGTAGACATTTCTTCCACCTATATTGTCTTTTTTTGAAGTAGTTCTAGGTTTTCCATAAAATAATCATACTCTGTGGCACTAAAACTAGTACCTACGACCAATATATTTTCTGGACTATACTCTTCCAAGGATGGTAGCATACTATTATATGGTAGTAATCTCCCAATACCAGATGTTTTCGTTTTTTTGTTTGGTGGGTATGAGTTCAATTCAATTCAATATTCTAAAATGTTAATCAAATAAAACTAAAACCAGTAAATATTTAAAATGAAAATTATGGTCTAGTTGGATAAAAAGTATATGTAATCAGTAGTTAATGTATTTTTTTATAAAAACCCTCAAAAAATAAATTCAACCTAACTTAATAGAACTGAGAACAAACACGAATTCTTCAGTATATTTCCCACCACAACTGTATGATTATAATAAACTTTTACAATTGATGTATTGGAGACATAATAAGTAATAAATGGATCTAGAAAATGAGATCATGGATGTTTTCTATTCCATCATCACCATATTCCAAGATATTTCTTTGGATTTATTCTAATACGACATCAAATTCTGTTTGGAGATGATATTTGATATAAAAAATGTTTTCCATTAATTCCAATACATATTGACAGTTGGATACAGCATGTATATAAAAAATATGAAGGAAATATGATCTCTAACTCACAAAAATGTAATTATTTCTTCGAATTTTTTTTTTTAAAAAAGGCATAGAAATCATCTTAGCACAAGGATATTTAAAAAATGGCACAACTGAATTTCTAACACTCTAACATAATTGGACAAAAAATGACATATTTCAATTGGAATCAACTCATTTAGTAGGATGTGTAAATCACGAGTCTTCAAAAATTTCAAAATCAACATTATTTTATTGACCTATTTTGATATATTTATTGAATAGAAATATATAACTTTTATTTTCTATAGTACATCTAGAAATTAATAGTTTTTTCTATAGGTTTCATCACATAGGAAGCACGTGGAACATTCCATATATTTTCACTGATACAAAAAAAATGCAATTATTTTTTCATCCCGCACCCCACTATGTCATGCAGTGACTGTAAATTATATATTGTATTTCCTTTTATATTTATAATAATTAAAAGAAACATTTCATATAAAGTATTTTCTATGTGATTTTTTGTATGTAATGATGTTACAAATTGGTTTACCAATAAGGGAACTCCAAGAAGACAATCTTCCTCTTCCAATTGTAATAGGTATCATTATAAATAATATAACTCGTTATATATTTCATTTCAATCTTCCTAAAGGGAAAACTAAAATCTTTAAATTCATTAAGAATAGTACTTCTAGATATACGGGTAGGTGGATCGACATTCTCCATGATATTTTTAAGTTGTTGAAGATTATTTCTATATGGGTGGTCCCCACGAATGAATCACTGAATTCCCATTAAAACAATCCCTAAAGAGATATTTTAGTCTTTTGGGACGTGTATTTTTTTAAAAAATAGGACATGATAGTTTTCCCTTCAAGCACCATCCAGAAATATTTCTATAAGAAGGAAAATCAAATATCATTCACATAATTGGAGAAAACATATAAAGTATTTCATCCAATCAACATTGTATGTGCAAACCCCCCATATCCCAAATATTTAACACTCATTTATTGAACGTTATATGTCTATGTCTATATAATTGCTGGGATCAGATGTTCTAGATATAAGAATATTTATAAAAGTCAAATGTTTTAAAAAAACTATGAGTAAGGTCATTAAAATATGCATCGAAATTGTACATGTGTTGTGGAGGGTATGAATCTACACAAATGGATTTATATTATCACATGAAGGACCTAGTCTCACATCACACATATCAGCTAAAAATAAGAATATTGTGCATTAATTCACTTCAATGAAAATCCAACTACATTGTGAACCAACTCTTCAGTACTCTTCTTTCTCTCAATATCATGCCATCACATTTTTTTTGATATTTTAAAAGACATGGAAGGATTAAAGAATATGTGGATCAATGGAAAAAGCACAATAATTTCTACGGAACACAAGATGGTTTTCTATCTACATTTGGCTTCTATTGGGATGATCCAGGTCATATACAATCATTTTTTTCATTATTTTCCTCCTAGAATATGCTAAAATATTTTCATCACGCATGGATTTTGTTTTTTAAAAATACATGTTTTTCAACTAACATTAATTGCATATAGTGGTTTGATATAATATCATCATCATCTGGAAGTATGTCCTTCAAGATGGTTTGAATTTAATTGATCGCAGTATTAGAAATCCCATACATGGTTTTCCCATGAAACAACTAGTGTAAACATTTCAAATTTTTCATTAAACAATATTGCCAATATACTAGAGTCACCGTAGCTTCATTCAATTTTGTCACCTTATCAACATCATAATATTAATGGTATGCATCACGTGTGCTCTTATCAAATTCTACCAAGGTAAACATACATTTCACCTCATGATGAAGAATAAATGGGAACTTGTCATATATCCAATTCATCAATCTAGTGCCCTAATTTGGATCATTAACGTTTTGAGATTATATTTTCACCGCATTGTGATACCACGCATAATAGATTGTTTGAAAACCATATTTGGTTATATTTAATATAACATCTACACATCTCGACCAAGGACTTCCAACACAATTATAACATGGTAAGTGTATGTTAACACTATCTGAAGCATCTTCAAATTAAAAATATAAACTTCTTTCGATATTGTTTTGAAAATTTCTTGATATCTGATCATTTTCATTCATAAAAATTATATCCAACCTAGAATAGATTTCATGAAATAAATTCTACACGATTTATGTACAATCAAATTAATATTTATGTAAATGAAAACTAATCACTTTTTTTGGATAAATGGTGTTTTATTGCGTATGTTTTTTAAAAAGTAACCATCATGGTGTCCTGAACTAAAGACATGTTGGAGCTCATAAAAAATGATATAAATAAAACAATATGTGTTATTCAAGGTTTGATATACTTCATGGTATACCTCAATGTATTATATTTAACTTTATCCAATATATTCTAATATTTTCAAGGTGTTTCACTAATTAGGATGAGAACATCATTCTACTCTATGATCATATAATAGTTAATGTTCTCCATTAAGATAAAAATTTGTACTTATTCAATATATTCATAATCTTAATAGGTATGGGGTCATATAATATGATATATCATGGTACAAAACTATCTAATATCTCATAGATTCATGCATAAATTTCATCATCTATAAAATAAACTGTTTTCTAATCCATTAGAAGTATTTATATAGGAATAGATGATTTCATTATTGACTATGTTATTATTTAAATGTATCATTGTGTAAACAATATCATGTTTCAATGTTGGGATAATTCCATCTCACGTGGGTCGTGTAGCCTTGGACATGAATTTAGAAAAGTCATGAATTATTAATATGTTCCTCACATATGCCACTTCTCTAAAGTGCATCACATCAGTAACTTCACTAACAAGCCTCACAAGGAACTTATCCCATGTGACTCACCCATATCACATCACAAATTGTTTTTTTGGAACTCACTTCCCATTATGAAATCAATCATTTTAGTTCATATTTAATGGATTTGTTGAAGAGTTTTAAGAATAGTGGATTTAAATCATCAAAATATTGAAAAATAGTGAACTATATGCAGAGACCATTAGGCATATATTAGAATTTATAGTCATTCTAGTGACACACATGTCAAAAATACATATATTTCCATAAAAATAAAAAAGTGTAAATGATATATAGGAGAGGTAATATTGGAATTATTATACAAATCAATAGAACTAATGATATTTGTGAGTGTGTAGTGACCAGTGGAAACACAAATCAGAAATGTGTGTCATGAGAGTCCCAAATGATCTATTTGTATTTATATTTTTATTAATTATTTTTCAATATGAACATTTAGCACATTTTTATGCCATACATGGATCATTATTTATGAATATATAAACTTTTATTTTTAAAAAAACTATTTTCCATTAATCTCATAAAAAATAAATAATTTCATAAAAATTTCAAAAAATTAATTGATGGAACTCCCTTTTCAAAGAATGAAATTAGATTCCAATATAAAATTTCCCAAAATATTAATGTGATCATGACTTATTGTTGAAAATATAGTACTCCTAATACAACAATATTGTGTAATATTCCTTGAACAATTATTGATGGTGGAAGTGGATCCTGAACAAAAATTCATTTTCAATGCGTAGGATGAAGTATTTGGAACATGCCAATAACATAATCAAGAACAATAGAAACCCTTAAATGATGAGAGATTTCTATGGATGTTGAAATAAACTAATTGTGGTATATTAGAATCCAAAATAAATTTTGGCAAATGATGTAACTACAACTCACTAATTTGAAGGAAAGAAACAGAATGATTCAAACAAGGATGGATTGTTGGAAGTGCAATGGCTGCTGTTTGTGAAGAGAACACCTCTCTTCAAGGGAAAAAATGAATCAAATTTTTAATGGGTAGTGTGGGCACATCATGATTTCCAATTAAAAAATCCAAATAGTTTTAAACATCCATTATAACATTGAATATTTCCCAATTATTTATAAAAATAGTTGGGAGACATGATTTTAGACAAAAATATTCCAATATTATGAAAAACCAATAGAGAAAGAATAATATAAATTACTATATCCCAATAGTTTTAGAAAACCATTTTGAAAAATTCTTTATCCTAATGGTTATGACCACCCATTGGGGTCAGTTTGTTGGTACAAATAAGATTTACATTACTGTATGATTCCCTGTCGATGTACTCAAGACGATTACATGATGTTTGGTACGATAATCGAATGATTGGGAGTGCCCTAAGTTATGTTAAACAAAAAAACACAATAATATGTTCTTGAAATGGATGATATATGCTACTCATCCCAGTCAGGATCCATGTATCACTAAGAGGGGGAGGGGGTGAATCAGTGATATATTTTACTTTTTATGTTTCTTTCGAATTGAAAGAACCTTATCCTCCTGTTAAAGATTTTATTCACTACTGAACACACACATCCATAGGAACACAAGGTTTACATGGTTCACTACTAAACCAGAGTAGCTACGTCCTTGGTATGGTACAAAAATAATCTAGTACCATACAATCCATTAGAAAACAATCCTTTGTCGTGGAATATAATTAGTAGGATATAGTCATACACTCATTTAGCACTTCGAAAACAATCCACAAGCGTGTGTGTACACTCTTAGCACAAATTGGAAATTTCAGTATTTCAGTACTTCTTCTCAGTTGAACATTTGTATTCTCTGAAGTACAAATCTTCACTTTCCTACCTAGTAGATGGTAAGAACTCCCATACGCACAACTAAATATGTGGGAAGATCCAAAAATTTTTATGCAGCATTTAGGATACCTTGCACACAATTCAAATGTCTTGCGCATAAAAAAAATTGGCTCGAAAAACTTTTTCGTGCAACTTCCCTTTTTCACACAACTTTATCTCTTTTCACGCAGCTGCCCTCTTTTCATGAAAACACCTTTCTTTTCACGCAACTCACTTAGCATATAATAGTACACATACCAGAGCTCAAAATTTCTTCCAGGTGTCGAGTAACAACAAATGAGAGGGGTTCACCTCATATTTATAGGCATTTTTGACCCCACGCGAAAAACACTAATCCGCACGTGAAACCTACTTCATGCATGTAAAAACACATTCACGCAACTTCATATTTTTCACAATGCTCCAATATTTCACTCACCTCATGCCTTTTCCAATATTTGAGCTTCTGATATTGAAAAACCTTTTGCGCGAAAAAATTCATTCCTCTATTTCGTGCATCCCGCTGATATTTCGCGTAACACGCTACTATTTCACGCAACAATTTATTTTTCCGTGAAACATGCCTAAATTTCCATGCACTCCATGTGTTTGACATTTTTTGATGTTCTGACCATGAATCATGTATTGAAAAAAAAAATATAAATCATCTTCAATATTGCATGCTCCATCCATTGACAAAAACACATCTTCATCTCCCAATATTCAGACCAAAAATATTTGCAAACACTCGAAAACGGTGCCACCTTAAACTGTGCCTTTCTATTGTCCTCAGATTTTCCGTTGCTTTTTCATTTCTCTCTTCACTACTTCCCATAACCATTCTTCAGATTTTATCACGAACACCACTCTCATGATATATATCTTTTGAAATATTAGCATTAGCATCATCAGAGTTACAAAGGGAAGTACTGAAACATCCCATCTTTTAGCATCATCATTCCTTACAATCAAAACTGTATATGATTGAAATCATCATTTCTCCCTGTATACTATATAAGGCTTGCATCACAAGTTCTCCTAACTTATGATATTTGTGAAATACAAATCACCAAAGTATCGTCTAGTTTCTGGTCATTTTATAATGTGAATTGATTTATCTTTTTTGACCACAAAATACAATACTCTACAAAGGATAATTCTTCAAACTTCTTTCTCCACTCAACTTAGTGCCAATACTCATTATGTCTATGAATACTGCATTCAAATTATCCAACCCAAATTTAATTACTAAAAACTCCTAAAACCCATACCTACTCTTAAAATTAGTTTGAGGTATGTATGACTGTATCACCCTTTAATGGTGATATCTTATTAGCATTTAAATATGGAAGAACATCTGAACACATCTCCAAGGATCAGAAATATCATCTGTGCATTGATGAAAATAACAGTTTATCATTGAAATATTGTTAAACCATATATAATAAACACATAAGCATAATGATCCATCGGTGTTTTTAGAAAATACAACATGATAAACCCAATGGGTTTTACTTGACCATATTAATTCATTATATTCTAGATAAACAAACAAATCATTAATCACTTCATGCGTTGGTGGTTCCATTCAGTAATGTGGTATATATTCAATCTCCACACCCATCACCAACTTGAACATGTACTCATTATCACTCTCAGTCGGTCATATACAAAGAAATCATTAGGGAAAACAACCTGAAAACACTCTACTATGGTAGGAAAAGATTCTTATTGATTTTTTTGTTATTAAGAGTAGGACTAGAGATCTTAACTATGATATATTTAAATATAGATTGAATTATTCCCGCTTGACCAGACTAAATATCCTTGTATCCTTAGATAGAATAACAAATAATTTTTAGATATATGAATGTACTTATCATATTATAATTGATGTTTTTATCATTGTATATAATTAACCAATAAATGTATCGAATCGTTGAAATTCATTCATTTACAATATAAATGATTACAAAATTAAAATTTAACCACAAATCTTTAGTGAACCCACTTTTCATGTTTTAATATTTTCTGAACACACTCAATATACTTTCCAATGGTGGAAACACCATTTAATATTTGATCATAAAATACAAACCAATTTTCCGAAGGAAAATATCCAAAAATATTGTGATTCTCATATACCAAACATGAAACAAGATAAGTTACGTGATAAATGAATCATTCTTCTAACGGTAGAAAATCCTGAATCAATGTTAGCTGGTGTAGTCTTCATAACAAACATTTATCACGAACCACAGACATTGGATATAGTCTGGCTACATTGTGCAACATTGATTTCATTTTACTATTGTTCATGCACAGGGGTTCAACATCCCCTGACTCATCAGGAATTTCCAATGGAACTCAATTTACTAACCCGATGAGGGGTAGTATAGCATGTTCTTGAATTTTGTTCCTATCCTAATCCATTTCCCCAACTCTACTATTGAAATTTAATCGAGATACCCTAAAGTTGAAACATTCTTCCACATATATGAAAATAGATAGTGAGGTTAGGAAACTATAGGAACTTGTTGACAATCATTACAAACATAGAGATAATGGAACAAAACATGATCCTAAGATGATTTTCCACTTCCCTAAACACTTTAGAAGAAACTGTCAAATATAGTGATTCTTACAAATCAATAAAGAAACCTTAGATCACCCTACTGAAACTATTTGGCCACTCCTTAAGGAATCTATTAGATTCCCTTCATTTATTAGTGCTTGATTCATCAGTGCTAGACTATGTTGTACATTTTTCTGACCAGTATATCATTGTGCCATATTATTTACATAATGAGATATACAGGGCGATACTTTTCTGGGATAGATCATCCAAATTCCTAGATTACTTTAGAATATACCACTAATTCATGGATGTTCCATGAAGAATAAATAAATTAATAATCACTCTCATATCTAAGGGTTTCATAGTATTCTTGAAGATCATAAGGATTAACTCAATCCTGGACTCAGATACCTAGGGCCCCCTTTCCAAATAAACATAGGCATATGCTATATCTAAAAAACACTTTTCTACTCAGACATTAATGGAATCATTAAAGTAGTATCGCATACCTAGAATTTCATGGCACTCATAAACATTTAATGATGCTGAATATCCATATTCTTCTTAGTAAATATAGGAAGCTCGCGTTTAGTAATGTTAGGAGGATGCATTTTTTCACTATCCCGATTCTTGATTCAATGATGAATATGAGGTAGTTTCTCTATAAGTTAAATTCACACTATAGAAAATTGGTTAGTCCCATAGATAACCAAACATGAGACTACTACTTATAACTACTAACTCATGGTCTCTATAGAAATGGATTACAAGTATTTCAACATGACATTAGAACTCATTTCACATGTATAGGGAAATATATATATAATATCATAGTTCTATAAGAATTATGACATCTCATAAAAAATAGATATTCCCTTGTCATGAAAAATACAAGTAAATATATCCCTACATGCCTATTATTATTCATGTATTCTATACTTGAGCCACACAAGTCCACGAGTACAATTCTGAAGAAATTATATTATACAAAAACAAGAACGTCACACAACATTTAAATCACCCAAGGTGAAATAACATTAATTGTAACAAGAACAAAGATCCATAATAATACCACACCATGGTACACATTGTTTAACCTATACAAGGTTAAGCTACTACCATAAACGAGCTCATTAGCATATCCAAAAACATCATAGTATCATTTATATCATTCTTTCAATGCAAGGAAAAGGAAAATAAAACATTCTCCTAGCATACCACATTTTAATTTTCCACTATCTGGAAATCTATCCCATGACTTGAAAGTGTTTTTATGAGAACCCATGTGTTCCCCCATTACACAAGTGGATTACAAATAGTAGTGTGTGTGTGAAATTTATAGTTGGAACAGTCTACCCCATGTTATAATGTTTCATATAAGACGAAACAGTTCACAAAAAGGTAAATAATCAATGTAATTGTGTGGAGAAAGACATCAATAAAAATCAATTGGATAATCTGATAAATAATAAACGAGTAATGTAACGATGTGTTTGAATGTATATAACTTTCATGCAACAAAAATAAAAGCCAAATACTATCATAATAAAACAATAGAATCAAACCAATCGGTCAAAACCTCACATATATCCCTTCACCAAACTCCTAACCATTTGAAAACAAAAAATCAATAGAAAGCTTCTCTTCCTGTATCCATACTTCGACCCACAAAATCAGCTTGGGTACATAATTAAAATTTGGATATGGTGTCAGTATAACATAGCATTTAAACAACACTAATTTTAATATAATCCAATATGTTAATAAGTGTTTATAATTACATGATAAACATGTGTATAATTTAATTAAATAATTAATAAAACAAAAAACCCCTTTCATTGACCCTATGCAAGAATATATCTAAGAATATTCTATGAACATACCATCCAAAACCATATAGCCAAAGTAAAATTACAAAAATAAATTTCATGATGTAATTTATATATGTATTCCTTATAAGCATGCAAACCATAACCCTATAACCATGGAATAATTACAACAATCATGATCAAATACCTAGAAGCATTACATCATCCGAGAAAAATCATTTTATGCATTAAAACATTGCTGTGGGATAGGATTCTATCTATAAAAATTAATTCATGGGTCTAGACTAAGGTCACCCAATATCACTATTATAGAATATAAATTTGAATATTATAAGTTTGAGCTCGATATAAAAGCATTTCATATGGGAACACAATTCCATTGACATATCATATTTATCCCAATATCTCATCACAATTAATAATGGTTAATTATGCTAATTACCATTATTCCTTAAAAATAAACATGAAATATAATTCAAAATTTATCAAAAATTATACCATTATAAAATACACCAAAATTTTGGGATTTTTGTTTAATATAATCACCCTTGGTGACATTTCATTCTAAGAACACTGAAATCAATTATCTAATTCAATTATAATCCTGATTTTATCACCCATGAGGTAACTACAATTCATGTTAATGACCAAATGAATCCAATATATTCCAAAAATAAATCATTCTTTCATTTAATTGGTTCGGTCCCATGCTTCATAGGCACAATAAAAATATTGAATAAATGTGGAAATTATCAAATCATATGATTAATATTTATAACCATACCTTTAATTGATGATAATAAAATGAATCGAAAGGAAAAATCCTATGTGGATGTTGGGGAAAATGATTAAAAATATGTTTCTTGATCAAAATTGATCATGTTTAATACCTAAAACAAAATTAGCAACATATTATAATGTAATAGTTATAGAATAATGAATAAAAATAAGAAAACATACCAAAACGAATGACCAGGGATCCCTCACACAAATCGGACATCCAGATGGAATGTTGGATCCCCAAAATATCCTTGAGAAATACCTATGGTTGATATGAGAGGATATGAAACATATTATAATGTAAATAAATGGAATAACTTGTTTAAAAAACAACGTTTGAAAATTACATGTTGTGTATTGTAGTTACACATCATGTAAATGTTTTTAATTGAAATCTCTGAATAATCCATAACCTCATATTTATATAACTAATCCCCTTTAATAATTACATGAAATATATCCCCTTTATATTTTCTTAAAAATATTAGCAATTTATTTTTCATCCCAATATACTTTTTAAATAAACTGATCCACTTTTAAGGTTCATTAACTCCATAAGAACCATTAAAATTGATAACACAATATCTTAAAACTCTATAAATTTGACCAAGAATTCATCCAAAAAATTAATTCATTCTCTACAACAATATTTCCTTGTGGATACACTCCATTAATTATCAAATTTCATTATATGCCAATATTGAAAATTTAAAAATAGAATACAAGCTTAAAAATTTATAGAAAGTAAAATTTATTGAAAAAACCTTAGAGATACATAAATGTAAATAAATGAATCATACAATTTGAATGTAGAATATAATTATTATATTTTAATATTTTTATAAATTTGAATAGTGAACCTCCCATCTACGATTAAAGGTCAACCCATATTCCAATTTTTCCACTCTCATGGGTTAATATAATTTTGAACATATATCCGTAAAACACATCCTATAATTGAAACACACATTCTAGAAGTCTTATATTATGAATAAAATAATTATTATAAGTCTAATGTTATTAATTGAAGGTTGTATCCAAATAAGATGTATCATTTTTAATCACTGGTTTTTATATCATTTCTTCATCCACATCCTCCTAATATATTTTAACTATGATAAAAAAATATCTAGCTTAGTATCGGAATACTTAGATGTTATTTTGTTAGTTCAATGACCCATATATTTCCTCACATCCATAAAATTAGGAAATAAATCATCATTTGTGTGTGATATATAATACCACCTTGCAATCCAGTGATATTAATATTCCTCACCATCCCCCAATACAGGGTATAATGATGAAATTAATGTCAGTTTATTATATTTATGACATATTAGAAAAACATGAAAAATAATATAAGTTTTATATTCTTATTTTATCATACATCAAAAAAAGATAATATTGTTCATGCATACGTGTGGACTAAACCCCCCATGAAGTGATGTGATTTGTTTTTCATCAACACATAACATTGATTAGATATATAAGTATATTTAAATAATTAATATGAAATATATTATATTATGATAATCATTAAAAATAAAACAATAATTAATAACTTTTTGAATAGAAAACAATTGAAAATGTTAATCATTGGTGCGTATAACTTAACATCTCCATAGTTATAACATAGTTCTGTTGTAATTACAATATTTAATGGATGTACTTTATAAAATAATTGATCTATACAAAACATAATAATGTCATCATTATTAATCTATATTTTGTGTAACAAAACTTATTTTTTACCATTGTCCCCATACCTTTGTGAATTTGGACAAATGAACTCAATAACATCAAAACATCCGAAATGAACTTAAATAAATATGTAAATGTTATAATATGGTAATAAATAATATAAAACAAATAATAATATATTAAAATATTATAATTATATTAAATAGTTAAAAAATAATTATTTTCTGTGATGGTAAAAGATATTTGTAACAAACTATACTAAATGTAAGGTAATTGACAAATCAATTTCATTTCACTGGGGTAAGCATCTACTCCGTTGATTATTTAATTATAATATTTTCATCCAAATAAATCATTATAAAATTATTTATTTTTTACAATTATTTTATAGGAATATATAACTGATATGTATAATAAATTATTTAGATTAATTCCTTCTACAATGATATGATAGTTTCAAGAGAGTTTGTTTTTAAAAAATCAAATTTTAAAGATCTCTTTTCAGTTATTTTTACAAATGGCTAATGTTGTGTATTTAAGTTATATAATGAGAGAAGTTTCATGATTTTAGGGTACATTAATGATTTTATTCTTCCATTATCTATTTATAAGGCTATTCTCAAATGAAATTGGTTATTTGTGATTTGAAAATCTTTTCAGTTGAAAATATGTTTTAGAATAAAAGGGTATTTTTATATGTAAAATTGATTTGATTATTAATTGAAATGATATTTAAAATTTTGGTATGGTTAAAAGGTGCGATAATAATTATTTTTTATTCTTTAATTTTTACTTTAAAATAATAAATTAGAAATTGGTTTTTTTAAATAATGTTGGGTGAGCCAGTTATTACATATACAATGGGAAAACCCAAATAGCACAAAGTGAACAAGTTATGGAATATATTATAGGGGATTCAAAAACCACCCTAAATAATTTGGAAATTTAACTCTAATTTTTAATTCATCAATGTAGGATTTATAAATGTTTATATATAATAAATTTAGCATAGCCCTAGTTATTTTAGACTCATGTTTAAAATAAGATATGGATGGGATCAACAATTTTCCAAAAGGGATTTTGTTTAATTTCTATAATGATTGAGGATTTAAATTTAGATAATTTTTTTTATTTTGATGGGAAATTGTTTTGTTTCATTATCTAAAATAAAATTTTGTTAGATGTGAAAACAAAAGTTGTCTTCATGTTTTCCATTAGAGAAGTAATTTTAATCTTTTATGCCCCTCACCAAAATTTCTAATATTTTTTTCAAAAATTGAATAGACATTAATAAAATTGATTATGTAATGGAAAAAAATAATATTATTTATGATGAAAATAAATAAAATTATATTTTAAATTGGAATAACTTTTTTTTAAAAAGTGGATATTGAGTATAATTCTCCACTTGTAATATATGGGTTTACTATTTACTGTTTTCCCAAAAATATATATAACTCTAAAACAAATAGTTAATTCGAAAAGAATGAGATGATGAGTTTTAAAGTAACTATAATATCTTTTGATTAATGATGGGTCCCAATGCATGGTATGAGAGAATGGTTTAAATAACATTGAATATTATGATGTTTTTAAGTCGAGGTTATCTTAAGAGTTATGGATTCCATAATTAGATTATAATTTTTTGTTTGATTATATGATAAATCTAATATAAATTATTTTTTAGTTTCGATTTTTGTAAATGTTTAGGTAATTAATGATATATTAAGATACATTTATTTTTTCAGGTGCTTATAATTTATTACATTGTAGGATAATATGTGAATGAGAAAAGATAAAATTTTAAAATAAAGAGGTTTCATAAATATTGAATATATTATGGATATTTTGATGAATTTAACATATTTTTGGGATTTTTATAACAATTAAATAGATTTACAAAAATAAAATCAGATTGACCATGTGACAAACCATCAAATACGAGAATCTTATGATACATAAACCCATAACTGAGGGGCATCATCGGTGTATCAATGAACACTAGAATATTAGAGATCAAGTGTAACATGGATTTTTATTTATTGTTAAAAAAATTTATTTATGAAGAATAATTTTATTTTGGTGAAAATATATTACAAGATATAATACCATGGGATTTAAATTTTTGGTAATTAAGTGATTAACATTACTTTTAATAATAACAATTTATTCTACAGAATGAATATATAAATAAGGTAAATAGAATAATATGATATTTTATTGGACGAGGAAGTGTTGAATTAAATTTTTGTGTATTTATGTTGCATGGGGTTTATTATAATATTATAGAAATTACACAATTTGGGTTAATATTTTATTCATTAGACTAATTGATGTTATATGGGTATAAATGATAATATAATCCTAGAAGGTCATGTGGATAAATAATAAAAAATATTTGGATTATATATTAGATTGTCCTTTTTTGAATTTTGTGGAAAATTATTTATCAATTGATATTTGTTGTCAATTAGGTATTACTGTTGAATTTAAAAGATTAAAGTGGATTTTCATAAATGGTTTATTATTTTTGAGGAATAATATAACCTTATGATAGTCATTTTGGTTATTGTTAATGCCATAATATAAGACGAATTGATTTTATTCCTTCTCTAGATTTAATAAAACATGATTTTAATTACTTAAGAAATAAAAAATATCAAAAAATTATCATTGTTTGGAGATGATTATGACATTGTGTTGTAAGTTGAATAATGGATGAAACTACACTTATCAACTAATTATAGTAACTTGTGTTAATATATAGGGAATTTATGAGATTACTTGACTATATGAAATGTATTTGGAAACAAACACAGAATCCACTGAGGTTTCATTCAATGAAATAAATATTCATTTAACCTATCATATAATTATGGTTTTTTGGGGGGTTGAAATTATAATTTTTGTGATCTATATAACATTATATCTATTCATGGGAATTATTTTTATCCTATATTACCATTTTTTATTATATGGATTCAATTTTATGTGTTATTTCAAAAGACCTTTGAAATTTTTTTTCTTTCATTTGAAGTGGATGTTTTATATATCAATTTTCTGATTTTTTATTTCAACAACGATTTTTAGGACAATCAATCTTTAGTTACAGAATAGATATTCAAAATTAAAAGGGATCTATTTCCAAAATTTTGTTGAATGTAAAATTTTTTAGTTTTTAAAAATATAGTCTATCTTCTATTGTAAATAAAATATGAAACACCAAGAATAAACAAAAAATTAATTATTATTGTTATTTAACTATTAGAACATAGCCAATAAATTGGCCAGAAATAATAGTATTAACGTAATTATGAAATAGAAAATGTTCTTAGATGTTAATAATGTATTCATTAATGCATAAAATATTATGTAATTAAATTTATTAGCATTAGTTTGTTTTTTAAAGACACAATTTTTAGAATGATTTATTTTTCATTTATGAGAAAATAATATAATTCTATTTTGGATCTTCTAGATATTTTTATTAATTTAAAAAATATCATTTTGAAATTTTGAAAACAATTTTATATTATTCTTAATTTTCAATTTTTTCTAAAAACGTTGATTTTTAAATGATTGGTCAAAATTAATAAAATTTATTAAAAATTTTATTTTCTATTCATGTAAAAAAAATTGAAAATAAACATTATATTATATTAAATTTTTTGAATATTAATTTTCCATTAACAATAATATTATATTTTTATTGTAAATTGATTTTATACATGATTTTAGTATAAAAGTATATTATTTTTAAAAATGGATTTTTTTGACAATTTGTTTTACATTTTATTTTTTGAATTAATTTTAAATTAAATATTATAACTTATTATTTTTTACAAAAATTACTTCTTAGTAATGAGGAGGTCCATATTAAAAAAATATGTAACATTTAATTTTAAACAAAATGAATAGTAACATTGCTAAAAAAATGCCTCGATTAATGGTAACTCTGTTAATTAAGGGTTAATGTAATATGATATAGACAATAAAATGAAAATTAATCATGAACCCATATTATTTTCTTAGTAATATTCATATATAATCATTCATGTTTGGAATATATGGCCGTTGGATTCTATTTTTATGTGATTTTGATATTTAAAATAATTATTTAATGAAAAGTCAATGATGCCACACTAATATATTTAATATCTATAACATTTTTAATATTGGGAGACATAAATTTTATATAAAACTACAAATATTAATTAAAAAAATATGTATCATCGTCAAGGTAATATAGATTTGTATTTTTAGTGAATAAATAATTACTCTAAAACCTTTTATAATTATATATTTGAAATTATTTAGTTAATGAAAAATCAAATAAATGTTGTAAATATATTTAAATAAATATTATTTGTTTTTTTATGGTTATACAGAAATTTTATATAATTTTTTACATTTTTATGATATAAATAATATTTTTCAGTGTTTTTCTTATTGTATTGATGCACTTGATGTCATTGTAAAGAATAATATCAAATATGATAATGATGATAATGTATGGTTATATTATTATGTTAATTTTTTTAATATCATAAAATTACTAAATAAATAATTTTGGGATAATATATGGTTGAAATTATCATCAATAATGAATTTATAGAACTTTTGGATGTCTTTGGATCTAGAATAGACTTATGAAATATTCACATTTTGAGAAATTCCATGTGTGTATCTCCCCTATCCTATAAAAGGTAACACATTTTTAGAATATCATTACATTTCAAAAACGTTATGCATCCGAAAATATATTCCAAATTATATTACAAGAATACCACCAATAATTATTGAGTCGTTAATAAATTATTAACACTATCTTTAGAAGACTGACAGTGTTAATGAAAGGTGGTTTCCTAAAGAAGATGTATCATTTTTCATCATGTGATTTTATTTTATATCGACATGTACCTCAGAAAATGTTTCATAAACATGGTAAAATAATATCTCCAATAAAATAAATATAATGATATGTTATAATGTTATTTTAGTGACACATATGAATCTCTCTTTCTATTAAATGGGAAAAAGATTCATCATTTGTGTGTCAAGAGGACAACAACCTCAAGAACCGATGTAATTCATTTTCCATTTCAATATCTATAGACAACTTATAATTATTTTTTTTATTTTTTTTATTATATACATGATATATTATTAATTTTTAAATATTATAATTCATTTCCCTCTTACATTTTTTAATCCTAGAAAAATGATTTCATCATCTGGGTGTACGTGTGGACAACCACCTTCACAATGTGATGTGATTCATTTTTCCTCATCACATAAAACATGTGACATATATATGTTTTTTTAAGAAAAACTGTGACCTATTTGATAATATCATAATAATTTTAGGATAATACAATAAATTATTTATATTCTAAATGATCATTGAAAATTTAAAAAGTTACTCATGCATACAAACGACCTATTCTATCTAATTTAGCAACATAAATTCATTTTTGATTACCATATTTAATTAATGTATTTAAATGATAAATTTGTGAACAAAATTATAATCATAAAATGATAATTATTATGTTGATGGTGTAATAGTGTATTTTTTGACCATAGACTAGACACCTATGTAAATTTGCAAAAATAAACATAAATAATCAAAACATTAGTTGAGAACTTATATAATTATGTAATTGTTATAATATGGTAATCAATGATATAAAGTGAATATTGAAATTAAAATTGGTTTTTAATAAATTAAATTAATATTAAAACTCAATTATTTAGGAATATAAATGAAATACCTGACAAATAGGACTGCAGGAAAGGGAATTGTTAACAAAATTTCCTTTCATTGAGTTAAACATCTACTTCATTGTTTATGTTATAATAAAAAATTGTTTTAAATGACACTTGTTTGTCTTATTTATTATTTCAACTAATTTAATTTTGATTTATAGCTAATACACATAATTTATTCTTATTATTAACGATAACTTCAAAGATATGACATATTTAAAGAAGTTTATTTTAAAAATCATATATAAATGTTATTGTTTTGACACATTTTAGGAAACTATAATAGAATATTTTTCTAAACATATTCAATAATGGGAGGATCTTACCACATTCAACAAGATTTTTTCATTTTATGCTTTTTTATTTTTCCATGGTTTATTTAAATGAAAATAAATTATTTATGATGTGCATAGTGTTTCGATTTTAAAAGAGTTATTTGAAGGAAAAGTGAATTTAGATATCCAAAACATATGTTTTATTACATGAAATGTGTTTTCCAAATGTTTAATGATGAAAATCTGAATATATTAATATATTTTTTTAACATATTTTCCTTCATCATTATACACGTGAAATTTATGTGCCTTGATACCATTGGGTGAACCAATTATTTCTTACATAATAGAGGGAAAAATAGTAATGGGTCTTCCAGTTATATCTTATACGATGGGTGTGCCTTAATAGTTTTCAAATTAATTCGATAGTTTACTTTTCTTTTTGTAGTCATTAACAAGGGAGTTTTAAAAGGTTTTTTAGTATTTATTTAACCAGACTCTAGTTATTTATGGCATGGATTTAAACGGACTAATAATGAGATGATCTATGTTTTTAAAAGGGGTTTCATTATTATTTATCATGATTAATAGTTGTTAAATAATATTAATGATTTTCTTCAGGTGATAATTAATTATTTCATTAGATCAAATAAAATTAATTAAAACCAAAATAGAACCTGGGAAATCTTGATTTCCACTTGACTAACAATATTCTCTTTTCTGTTTTTTTAATAATCCTTTAGTGCATGTACTTAGTATTTAAATATGTTTCATTGATCTTAAGGGAGAGTAAGAATAAAAATGATGTTATATATAATATTGTAATGATTTATCATTATATTAAAACATATTTTATTTTAAAAGGGATTATATATTTTATTTAAATGGAAACTCAGAATAAGTTTCCACTTGTAATGAATGGGTTTATTGTGCTTGAGTTGCTCCTATTTTTAGTAAACTATAAACCTTAAAGATCATTCAGAATAAAATCTTGACGAATAGTTTAAAAACAAATATAATATCTATTATTTATGGATTTTCCGTACACATGTTGTGGTCAAGATACAGTATAAATGAGATGTGTTTGAATTATTTAAATTTTCATATTTATAATGTATTATTTATCAATATATTCTATTTTATGCATACCCATATTGATAATATAATATCACCATTTTTATACATTTTCCTAGGATACCATATTGAATTTTTTATTTTTATACAAGAATATTTCACGTCAATAAAGTACTTCTCAATGAAAATAATTTTTTTTATCATGTGTTAAAATTTAAGGTGAATTAATGTATTAATCTAGTTTACAAAGGCATCAAAAGAATTTGGTCATTCATGTTTTAGTTCCATGTATCTTTTTCTAATGTAAAAATGTACATACATTCTATGGGTTTCTGGTGTCGGGGTTTCTATAGTTGGTATCTAAGGATGTTTATTAGAAACCATCAAAAGAATATTTAGGAAAACGTATATTATAGAACCCATTACATGGAATAATTAAAATATATTTATTTAATAGCATCATAGTATAATGAAAATGATGATATTAGATGTGGTTTCATAGAAACATTATACTTATTAGAAGACTATAAGTGGAAATGGTTCTGGGAAAATTATATGTAAGGTTTATAACTCTTAATAATAACATTGGTATTGACCTGATCATAACATGGTTCATGAATATTGGACATACTACACCCCTAGTTGGACAATTCAGGATGTTATTCATATAGTAAATTAAAATTTATTTACAAACTATTTTGATGGAGTTAAAAAAACATATTCTTAAAAAATCACTTCTATAATTATGAAATTGCATATGGATAAAATATTCAATTTATAATTTATGTTTCAGTATTTTTTGTAGTATACATTATTTTTAATAATGCAATGAATTTATATATATTATTCAATCTTTTTTTGAAATGATTCATAGTGGATGGAATAAAAACTCTATCAGTTCCCATAATCTCTATAGAATGAATGATCATTTCGTTGAATGTATTAATTGAGTTATTCAATGGGAAAAAATCTCTAACACATTCTCAATTGGAAAAAATTTAATATCATCTAATATAATAATAGATAAATAATTCAATAAGATTTTTATCATTTATGGTAATAAAAATATGTGGGGGATGACATTGAAATGGAAAAATAAATCTAATAATAGAATGTAGTATTTTATAACATGTGATACATGTGGAGGGGATCAACTTTATACGTGATGAGCAAGAAATCGTTTTTTCCATCAATTATAGACAAAAATGAAATTACACTCATGATTGAAAGGGAAAGACATAATCTTTCAATGTAAAATGCTTCCATTGTATGGGAATACGGCACTATGAAAATGAATACCTCAAGTATCAATTGAATATTCCTCCTAAAGAAATAATAGATCAATTTCAATATTAGGATATTACTATAAATTTATTTGAATGGTTAATGTGATTTTGTTTTGATTCAAGGTGTATGTTATATATTTTTTTATAAACAATATTACTTACAAAATAATCATTAAATATATATGGATTTCATAGTAATACTTTTTCACAAATTATTTTTGAAAATATCTTGAATATTATTGATTACCAGGAAAAGTTATTAGGTAACATGTTGAGCTTTTTGGAAAATAATTGATTGGGGTTTGTTAATAATTAATATATTACCAATGATTAAAGAATATTGTGATGTGTAAATACCCATAAATTTCTATGTAATTATTTTTACATTATTTTTATTATTTCAAGTCTATGAAAATTGATGGCGGGTGATTCCAAGCCCCGGTGTGCCCGAAATAAATTTCGGAACACTTTTTTGGGTACATCTAGTAAATACATGGGCGACAATTTCAATATTTTGAACCAGTGATGAGATTAAACATACGAGGCCACCAATTAATCCATGGTTGTAGGATTTTCATAAGGGGATATTTACTTCCACTACAGTTTGTCGGAAAAAATAGATAGTTATTGTGACTTTTAAAAAATTCATCACATAACCTAAATTGTTATTTTATATCATTTTTCCTACCAACTATTGAGCAGCAATGGTGGGGACCATAGAAGAGGTTTGATCATTAATAATGGGTTTTTAATTGCATGGATACATTTTGGTTGTGTAACCACCCCTCGAGTAATTAATGGCACACTTTCAATACATCAAATAATGAGGCACATTAATTGTGTCAATTAATGAACCACATTAATTCCTCAAGGTTTTCTCACCCTTTCACCCCTCTATTTATATGGATCCTGGATTTAGTTTTTGGCATGACTTAATTATGTACGGAACCCCTGACAAAGTGACGCCATGCCTTCCACCAGAGGAGAACTGGGGATTGACGATGCCCATTATAGGATCGATAGAAAGGTCTATGGTAGACAAATTACAATGACAATGATATTTCCAATGAAATAGGGCAGGGGTTGTATTTTAATTTATGATTTTTTCCATCAATTCTATTATCTGTTCTTGTTTTTTTTCAAAGGTTTCAGTGGGTTATTTGAACGAGGATTAACATTATTAAAATCTGATGAATAATTACCTCACTCTTGATTTAACGATAATATGGAGGGTGATGGACAAATGAATAAGGCTCTAACCCTTCGCAACATGAATTTTTTGTTGTATTCTTCATGGTATATTTTCAATCAATTTGACCACAATGTGATACATAAGGCCATGTTGTGCCTGTAGTGATCTAGGAGGCCCTTAGGCACCGATGGAACCATGAACGGACCACCATACCTTGTCTGGTGGCCTGCAGAAACAACCACTTGGACACCATGACAGTAGTGGCTAGAGGAGGTTTGAGGAATCCTTTTATGGGACGTGAGAAGGGGTAGCATCATCACACATTGTGGTGGATAGATGTGGCCATCTCAAGATAGCCACGCGTGATAAGTGTGGCGCCCGCAGATGCCGTATAAAAAGGGGACGACGCGGCCCTACATCATGCTGCGTCGCAGTAGACGAAATAGCCCTGCATCTACAGTCCCAGCTGGGTGCAGTGGCCTGACTTCATGTGAACTAGGATAGACATGGGTTGGACCTTCCCAGTAGGCTAGGCTGGACTCACGGCCCACCGGGTCAGTGTGGGTGGGCTATCCCCAACCCGACAGGACGAGCCGACCACGGCTAGGGCCAATGAATCATCTGGGATAACCCTGGTGGTCTGGACCTAGCGAATCGGGCTAACCCTTAACGAGCCTTACCTGGGCGGGGGTCAGGTAGAGAGTGGGACCTATTGTGTCATGTCAGCCTGACCAAGTCGGACTGGACCGAGAACCAAGCGACCACCAAAAAAAGAATCCCTTATAACTAACGCACCAAGTGTCAATTTGACAAAAAGTTAGTGGAGATGGGACCCCTTTTTGGAAGTGATCCTTTTGGCATATACCAGTTGTCCAGATTGAGCTAGGCTGGACTGAGGTGGAATCACCCCCATTTCACAGAAAGGGGTGTAACTAATAGACCTAGCGTCTGATCGACGTGTCTTTTATGGCATAAATCCCCTTGTAAAATGGACATCCTTTGGAGATACTCTAAGATAGATTTTGAAACAGTTTTATAAATGACCTGGGTTGGATCAGCGTTAATTTCAACTGGGGCCTTTTTACAAATGTGCCCATATCTCATGGACTAGGCGTCTAATCGACATGCCTCTTTCACGTTGGGACCCTTATGGTTGGGTGATCCCTTAGGAATACATTTTCAGGGACAAGGTATTAGTTGATATAAAACCGATGGATTGAGAATAATAGTCATCTGGTGATCAGGAGTGCATTGTGTGGGAATATAATGGATGACTATGACATTAAGAAGAAAAAAGACCAATGTGGGTCAGCATCATAAACTCCAGAGTGGGACTATTTTGTTGTACGACTAATCAGTCCTTCATCTGTACTAGGGAACAATATGGGTCTGCACCAGTGACCATTACGGGTGACCACCAGTGACCATTACGGGTTAGCACCAGCGTCCAATACTCATCAACACTAGTGACCGATTCAGGTCAGCACCTGCGACCAATAAGTGTTATAATATAGTGACCAATAAGGGTCAAGATATAGTGACTAATATGGGTCACCAGTGGAGTTTCTACGAATGGGTTGATCTTACAATACAACTAGTCATCCCTATTCCAGTAACCTTGGAGATATACTGTTAGAGTTTGCTGTCTCTTTTGATTTTTGCTACATGTTTTAGATCACTCATGTGATATTTCAATTGTTATATTTCATCAGATATTTTTCTTTATGGATTACTGAGAGACCATCGGGGGTCCCGGGGTCCCCTGCTACGTTTTTATACTCATCCCTACACTGGCTTCTCCCGCACGTGTAAGTATAATGCAGACTAATAATGCTCTGAGTAAAACATTGGTGGTTCCGGACTTGTTGGAGCTTGGTGTGATGGGAGCAGTTGAGATCCTCTTATTAGACTTCAGACATACAACTACTACCCTTCCTATAGAACTCTAGGGTAGATGTGATAGTTGTTTACTTTCATTATTTTGGGGCTTATATTGTGGGCCACTATTTTTAATTTACAACTATACGTATGGTTGTACTTTACTATCTTGGTTATACCTTAATTTGGTTGGTTTTTTTCATCAAATTCCCTTTTTTGGTGTGTGTACAGATCTCAAAGGGAATACCTTCCCTATTTAGGAAAAATTTTCAGGTTCTAGTCAACAACCCATACCATATGGAATGCAGGCCTAGGGTAATCTCGTCTGGTCCCAGTGGTATGGGTCGTGACAAATTTGTTTTATACTACGGTCGGTTCTACTTGAATATCAAAGACTAAAAATTTAATGAGTTAATGTTGTATAGGGTCTTATGTTTGGTTTTCAGTACTTGGATACTAGTGTTGTTGTGGCGGCTAACGTATCCATACACCATAACCCTAATTTCTATTTTCCTACTCGGTATAAGAAAACACTAGTTTCTAGTGTTTTGAATTTTTTTTTGATCTTTATTGTGTCAGATCACTAGGTATAACTAATCTACCATGGTGCATCTGTTTCATACTAGATGGCTCCATGATGATATAAAGTCGGGATTTTTATTACAGATCATGACAGTGGCCATCTGAGCGATGAGGAATCAATACATGGACTATTCATAGTGATGGGTTCTTCGGGTGGTGTACTAGAAACACCACCACTCATTGAGCTGAAAATGAAACCATTGAATCATTCAAGTTGGATGAGCACATTTCATGTGTTCAAGAGACATATGCCTCTATGGTTCTGAGGAGGGACAGAACCCCAGGTAGTAGAGGACTAGTTTGATGCAGTTTTGCGGGTCTTTCACTTAGTAAAGTCACCCTCCAAGTAGATCATGTTCTTGGTCGCTATCATTATTCAGGTCATGGAAGGACGATGGTGGATCTCGATGCTTCAGGTGAATGAGATGAAAACCCCCCACCTGGACGAACATTTAGAGCCTTTTCAGAGTGGATTTCATGCCTGCAACACTAAACTATATGTGTTTTCAAGAGCTGTTGCATCTACACCATGGAAACCATATTGTGGCTTAGTATTCTGCGAGATTTACTGACCTCTCCTGATACTCCGCCGACATGGTACAAGACCCTTACATCATGTCCCAGATATTGAGTAGGGTCTCTGATGAGATATCATAGTTGTGACAATTTCTCTCATCAACCTAACATAGGCTGGGTAGCTAGATTGATCTTTGATGATGGAGAACTTCTTTACAGAGTAGGTTCCGATAGTGAGATCCCCTATCGGACTATAGGTTTCATAATCATCTATAGCTGGATATAGAAAGATGACATAGATTCTCATGCAGGATAGAAATTTTAGAGGGTGACCCTGAGATGCAAGGTCATAGGATTGAGGATTGAGAGGCCAAGGAAGCAACTAGTGAGGCTTGATTTGTTTCAAGCGGGGGACTACGTTACAAAGCTTGTGACCATCCAACTCCCCATGAGGATGATTGACAGATGGTGGTGGGGCCAATGGGGTAATGGTTGCGGTAGGTGAATCAACTTTTTCCAGGTGGTAGATGAGGTGGGGGATCAGGACGTGTAGCGGGAGGTTTTTAGTGTCACATGGCACTACCACAACCACCCACAAGAGGTCCACCATAAGCTCAGGGAGTGGGTGGATTGGGAAAGTCCCCACTACGTGTTGTATAAGATCTTAATCCTAACGTCCCTAAAATTATATGATGTACGATCTACATCTTATCTACTTTAGTAGTTGTTCTTATCGACAAATGTTCAAGCCATTCATTCCTTATCATGAACCATGTTCAGGACAATAATTTTCCAGATGAAATTTTAGCTTGACCATTGCATTTGGATACACCTATGGGAGGACATTCAGTGGCCACACATTGGTGCAGAAAATTTGTTCTTACTATTGGAGGAGATAGTTTCTGATGGGATCTTCTATTAACAGCTTCGACGACCTACGACGTCATTCTAGGCATGTACTGGATATCAGTAGTTGACACACAAATTGACTACATGAGACATATAGTGGAATGTATATGCAGAGACGGAGGCCATTTTTTCTTTGTGGGCGTGAAGAAAATAGAGCAACACCAGATGGACTTTCTCTAAGGAGGGTTCAACTGATTACATATGAGTTGTCATGTGTGATCTTCGACAGGGATTTTGAGGCAATTCCATTGTTCCTAGCGGTGATGGACAAGTATGAGGACGTCGTTCCAAAATATGTCCTAGGACAACCACCTAATAGAGAGGTAGACTTCCACACTGTCTTTTACCCATGATCAACACTGATATCTACCCCATCATATCATATGGCCCATGTGGAGGTCCAGATGCAAAGGGTATAATTTGAGGTCTTAAAGGGGAGGGGATTCATAAAGCCTATTTTTTCCCTGAGCATCCCTAATGTTGTTTTCTAAGAAAAACGATGGATATTTGAGGCTATGCGTGGACTTACGATGTCTAAACTAGGTGACTGTGAAGAACGCATATCCTCTATAGAGGATTGATGATTTGTTTTGTCATTTGAATGGAGTGAAGTGGATCTTGAGGATATACCTCAGATCAGGCTATCGTTATCTCAGTGTACTTGATGATGATGTAATTAAGACACAATCTAGATGCTAGTATGGCCGTAATGAGATCTTGGTGATGCCTTTTTGTGTGAAGAATGCTTCATCAGTGTTCATGGGGAACATGAACAAGATATGTCAGCCATACCTCGATCAATTTTATTGGTCTTCATCGACGAAATTTTGGTATATTCTTCATCTGAGAGAGAGAACATTTTACACTTGAGAATAGTTCTTGACACACTGTGGAAGTACCAGATTTATGAGAAGCTATCGAAGTGTGAGTTCTGGATACGGAAGGTCCACTTCCTAGGACACATCATCTTAGAGGTTGGAGTTGCAGGGGATCCAGTGAAGATCAAGGTAGTACTTTCATGAGAGTCACCGATGAGTGTTACTGAGGTGTGTAGATTCCATGGATTAGTGGGATACAATGGGTGGATAATACCCGATTTCTCTAGAGTAGTAGAACCTATGACTAGATTGACAAAAAAGGGAAAACCCTTCCTATGGTAAGAGACATGCCAGTATAACATTAAATATCTAAGGCAGATCTTGACCAGCGCTCCCGTACTGAGGTTTCTGGAGGAGGGCACTGACTACGTGGTTTTCTATGATGCATCAGGGACTAGACCCATTTGTGTTCAAATGCACGGTGGTTTAGTGATTTCTCATGGATCATGATAGGTAAGGACTCATTAACCGAATTATGAAACTCACGACTTGGAGAAGGTAGTTGTAGTCTTCACATAGAAGATGTGGCAACACTACTTGATGGGTCAGTGGTTTATTGTTTACTAAGACCTCAAGAGTCCCAAATATATCAACACATAGAAATATCTGAATATGAGATTTCAATTTTTTATATAGTTTCTCCCAGACTATGACTTTGAGATAGTCTATACACCTGGGAAGGGGAACATAGTTGAAGTATCACTTAATCATATATTGTGTTTGTAGCTACTAAACAAGGCCTCAGAGCTATTATCCTGGCATCGAATATCCTACGTGTATAGAGATGAGATAGTCTATCTCTAGTCGATTATAGTTTCCCTTCCACTCCATTAGTGAGTCAAGGAGGGGCAACTCGGAGACAAAATATATGAGACAACTCGTTATCATATATCCGCAATTCATGCACTTAAAAAAATTCTTAACGTAATGATCATGTAATCCTTTTCAAGGGACGTACAATTGAATCAATTGCGCTATGAGAGGAGGTACTGAGGTAATTCCATACACCCCCTTGGAATTTCTTCCAGGGATTATTAATTTGATTAATGATATAGGATTTCAGTAATAGTGGCCAGAGAATAAGAATGATATGGTAGAGTATTTTCCAATATTCCTCACTTACCAGTATGTGAAGGTCGAGCACCATGTATATGCTGGCATTACCCAACCCATCAGGATACTATAGTGGTCATGGGAAGGGATATCGATGGACATCGTAACAGGGTTACCACATTCATCCAAAAGAAACGATATGATCTAGGTGATCATTGATCAACTCAATATGTCGGTCCACTTTATTTCTACTTGACAGAAGGGTTTGATAGAATATTATGATGTCTCTAGGTTTAGGTGATTGTGTGACTTCATGGTGTGGCTTAGAAAACAGTGTGAGAGCGTGATTCACTTTTCACATCCATTTGTGGAATGGTTTACATGGGCCTGTCAAGACTTAGCTTCGCTTGAGCACAAATTTTCACCTGAAGATAGATGGTAAGACTGAGTGGACCATCCATACCACGGAGGACATGATTTTTGCATGTGTCCTATATTTTGGTCATACTTTGGATGACAACCTACCCTTAGTGTAGTTTGCGGACATCAATAACTATCACTCCACCATTGGTATGGCCAATTTTGAGGCATTATAGGGAGGATCATGCATATCACTCTTGTGCTGGACGGATCCAAGAGAACCTGCACTCGTGGGACTATAGATGGTTTAGGATACCACTGGCAATGTTAAGGTAATCCATAATAAGATGAATACTACATAGAGCTGATATAATTCTTTTCCTTCTAGGAATGAGAGACCACTGGAGTTCTAAGAGGGGGACACATTTTATTTTGAGTCTCCCCTCGATGGGGACTATTGAGATTTTTTGAAGGTGTAAAACTCCACCGAGATTTATCTTCCAATTCCTTATACATCAGAGGATTGGAAATTTGGAGTAGCTCTTGGAACTACCACCGTAGTTGGAGAGGTTTCCCGACATCTTCCACATATACCACCTGAGGAGATACGTTAATGACACATCTCACGTCATCAATCATGCTGAGCAAGAGATTGACGATGGGGAGACCATTGTGGAGTATGTAATAGATATGGGGGATTGAATTGAGAGGATCTTCTATAGGTGGTTGATAAAATTGGTTCACGTTTTGTGGCAGCACGAATTTATCTAGGAGAGAACATGGGAGTGAGAGGCACATATTCTTGCCCAGTACCTCCCTTTGTTTGGGTAGCCTTAGTTTTCTTTTGGGGACGTAAAGACCATGGTGGGGAGAATTTAAAGACATAGAAATTTAAATAATTTTTTTCCAATATTTTGAGTCCGTAAAAATTGACCGCATGTGATTCTGAGGCTAGATATGCCCATAATAAATTTTGGATCTTTTTTTGGTATTTTTAGTAAACGCGTGGATGGTGTTTTTTTCATTGGAACTGGTTCATTGATTAAAAATCCAAGGGAAAAGTAGAATCTATAACACTGAGATCTGTGTAACCGAAACTTCTCTTCAACTATAGTTGGTCATGAGAAAATGATAGTATTTGTAGAATTTAATGAAAAATAATATAATGTAAATTGTTATTTATTTATTTTTTCCATCCACCTGTTGAGAGGCGGTGGCGGGGACCACATTGGTGGTCACACCAATTATTATGGGGTGTTAATTACATAGATAAACATTGTATGTGTAACCACCCCTCATGTAATTAATGAGACACTTTAATCATGTCAATTAATGAGGATCCTTATGTACGTCAATTAATGAACTTTTTAATTACTCAAAGCATTTATCACCCTCCGTCCCCTCTATTTATATGTATCATGGGTTAGTTTTTGGAACGAATTCATAAAGGGAGGAACCCATGACTATGTGATGCATCAAATTCCAAAATTTAAAGGTGGAGGGTTGATGACATCGATTGTAGGATCGATCTGATGGTCGATGGACGACGAACTACAATGACGGCGATATCTCCAAAGAATCAACGTAGGGGTTGTTTTTTATTCAATATTTTCCAATCAATTCTATTCCTCACTCATTTATTTTGTGAGAGGATGTTGCAGTGGATTTGAATGTGGTTCAAAATTATTAAACTATGATGAATAATTACATCTCTATTACTTTAACGCTAACATGGAGGCTACAGACCAAAATAACAAGGCACAGACCCTCCACCCCTTGTTTGTTTGCGTTTTTCAGAGATGGTCTTTCCAATTAGATGATAATGTGAGACAAAAGGACATGATATGGTGGTGTAGATCTGTGATTCCATTAAACATAGATGACATCAATAACAGACCACTAGAGCACGTCTGGTGGCCCATGGAAACAACCGTTGATGCCCCATAACTGCATAGGCTGGAGGAAGCCCATGACAACTAGCTGTAGATGGTGGGAAGGCAGCACGCCATCATGAAATATCATGGCTAGAGGCAACTAGCCCAAGCCGGTCACATGGGACAAGGGTGGCTCCCCCAGGTGTCCCTGGCAGCAACAACCACATGTAGCGGTCCGTGAAAGGAGGGGGTGAAACAACCCTATGTTACATCATGTCGCACCAGATGTAACTGTCCCTCATCCGTGATGCCTTTGGGGAGAATTTATGAACATTCAAGTCAACAAGGCCAGATGAAATCCAACATGGGTGGACCAAGCCATCCACCTTCATGATGATGGGCCAGTCCGAGTGAACCCATCCCACCCTTAACAGGCCATCCCGACCGAGATGTAGAGGTCCTAGACCAAACCGGATTCCCAATAAAGAAAAAAATGTAACTAACAAATCGTGTGTTAATATGATACACCATTAGTGGCATTGGGAACCCTTTTGTGAAGCATAACCTTAGAAATATTTTGGTGGACCCAACAGAGCCGGTCCGAACCGAGGTGTGATCATCCCTTTTCCAAGGAAAGGTGTTTACCTAATAGACATGTCATCCTATCGATGCCCCATCTATGGAATAATAATTATTGTTACAATGCGGTTTTTTGGGGAAACTCTAAGAGAATTATGATAGTGTTTGTCATATGACCAAGGATGGATTATCCTTAAATCCAACTAGGCCCTTTTTACAAATGCTCCAATATCTCACAGACCATGCATCTGATCGGCGCATCATCTATCTCATTGGGACTCCCATAACGGGGTAGTCCCTTGGGTAAACATTTTGCGAGACATCGTACTGGTTGAAATATGACTGATTGCTTGAGGGGCAGATTCTTCTAGAGAACATGCATGCTTTTTGCAGGAATCCAGTTGCTGATTGTGACAAGAAGAAGAAGATTGACCAATGCAGGTTAGTATTAGAAACTCCAGAGTGAGATGATCTTGTTGTACGACTAATCATACCTATATATTCACTAGAGGCTTATACAGGTCATTAGCAGTGACCAAAATGGGTCAGCACCATGGACCAATACAGGTCTGCACAAAGGACCAATAGGGGTCAGCACCAGCGACCAATATGGTTCATCACTAGTGAAAAATAAGGGTCAACAACAACGATCAATATAGTTTAGCATCTAGCGACCATTACGGGTCATCATAGAGTGACCTATATGGGTCGGATGTGGAGTTAGTTTGAATGATATGATCTAGCTTTATGGATAGTCATCCTTATCTTTGTAACATTATATTGATACCGATATAGTGATCTATATTTTTTGTTTTATGTTTCATGATTTAGATCATGCTTGTGGTATTAACTTTATGTTAGTTCTTGTAATTTTTTCCACTTTGTCTTTTTGAGAGTCCTTAGGGGGTGTCTTACTGTCCCCTACTGAGTTGTTATCCTCACCCATGCATGGGATTCACCCACACGTGTGTGTCTGATGCATATTACAATTGATCTAAAGAAGACATTGGAGGCTCAGGACATGGTGGATCTTGATGTGATTGGATCAGTCAAGATTCTCTTATTTGACATCAGACATACAGCTACAACCCATAAGGTAGAGCTCTAGGGCAGATGTGATAGCTGTATAAATTCATTTTTGTTTTGGGGATTTTATTCCATCCCATGGTTTTCAGTTTATAGTTTTAATTATGGTTTTACATTAAACTCGTGGTTATACATTACACTTTTTGGCTCTTTACTTTAGATTCCATTTTGTGTGAGTGTGTATATTTCTAAGAAAACGGTATCCCTATTCGGGAAAAGGCTTTAGAAGCTTGTCACCAACATCTGGACAATGGAAGGTGGGTTTGGGGTAGTCATTCATGGCCCTTGTATAATAGGTCATGACATGATGTTTATTGGATAGTGTTGGTTACAATGATAATGGTTTCAGGTTTTACAGTTTATGTCATATTTTCTTATTTTATTAATAATACTTATTTATTGAATATTTTTGACAAATTGAAATTTTATTTTTGGAATAATGATTGTTTCCATTATGGTTTTATGGTGATCAATGTATTCATGTATTCAGAATATAAATATAAGATCCACATTACATTATCTGGGTAATAAAATTTTGATTTAGTTAAATGTATTCCAAAAAATTTGATGTTGAATTTAGATATTCATATTTTAGATGATTTATAATGTTTACTATATCTATAATGGATTAAGATGATATCTGGGTGTTATTAGAAAA
This sequence comes from Viscum album, assembly GCA_963277665.1. NCBI lineage: Eukaryota > Viridiplantae > Streptophyta > Magnoliopsida > Santalales > Viscaceae > Viscum > Viscum album. Next base: position 475,222,819 of record OY728132.1, read on the forward strand.
ATAATTTCTAAAACATTTTTTTACTAATGATGAGAGTAATATCTTATTAGCCTTCTATGATTTGTTCCATGAGTTAAAAGTTATTTTTAGTGCTTTAGGTGTTCAAAAATTCATCTTGGAGTAAGAAATAAAATTTCAATTGATCTATCGATAATAGATAGATGATATTTTACATTGAAATATAAATATATCATGTATGATAGTATTAAAATGTTTTTGATCTATATAGTAATTGAATTCATATAATATATGTAATGATAATGATAACATTGTATCAAATTACCTTCATTATAATGAATAAAATGATCCCTTATCTCATTATATATTTATGTTTTTGTGGTCATTTACCTTCAATATATAACCCTAATTATTTTCATCTAACATTTTTATCGATCTCATTTAATCCTTTGGTGTAAGTATTATATTCCATGTCCTTTTTTTATTTCCCACAAATGGGATTCTTTATAGAAACCTTATTATGTATCATTCCCTATAACTATTGTACTTACCATACTCTCTTATAAAGATGATACTATAAAATTTTTTTAAAAATAAAAGTTTTCAAGGATGACATTTTTTTTTCAAAACCCCTCTTGTCATGATCATGATTAATTTTGATGAAATAATTTATTAATAGGGGAGGGGGAATAATACACCCCGAGATTTATCTAATGTGAAAATCATGTTCTATAGTATGTAAAACTAAATAAATAATTATATAAGATAATATAAAATCAATGGACTTTATGATAAATTTATTTTTAAATAAATTCAATCTCATTTATATCTTTTGAATCACAAAACATCTGGTTAAAAAAATCATGAAACATTATTAAAATATATATATTTTATCAAAAAAATTATAATTAATTAATTATAATGGTGGGTATGAATTATAAAAACTAAACTATCAAAATTATATTTAAAATTGTTTAAAAAGTTTTAAATTTTTTTATTTTCTTTATAAATAAGATAATAATCAATTCGAAGAAAAATAAATGTTTTTAGAAAAATTACATTTTCCTACAAGGTTGTTTAGACATTGTTTAATCAAATAGAATATAAATATTAAATAATTTATTTTGAAATTTTATTAAAAAACCACTTTTTGAACAAATAAATAGAAAAAGAACATAAAATAAAATTTCAGATTTTTTTGAATGTTTAGTTTTTTGATGAATATAGAAAATCGTAAAATTTTAATGTAAAACTAAAATTTCAATTAAATAATTTAAAATTAAAAAATATATTTTACGTTTGATTAAAAGTAATATTATTCTAATAATATTTATATTTATCTGATTTACGTCATTTAAAAAAATCATTGTGATTAATGGCTTTTAAAACATATATTTTTTTGATAATTGTCTCTTTAATACCCTTCTTTTTCATCTCATCTGATTGTATAATTTTAATATTTAATGATTCTATTTATTAAAATTTAATTTGGTAAAATGAGGTTAATATTATGAAATAAAATAATATATATTATATAATAATGTAAAACTAATTATGGAGAAAAATGAGTAGCAAAAAAATTGTTAAATTGGTTGAGGTAAATTTTTTTTTCTATCTGTTAAAATAGGATGACAGGGGTTTAAATGACATAAAAGGGTAAAAATATTATTAGATTGAACTATATAATCATTATATTACCCAAAATAATATCCTTATATAATTTTGAATAATTTTGAATGTGAATGGCTTAATTATGTTTGATTAATTATGGAAATTTATGTGTAATTACCCTGTCTATTCCATTTCACCAATTATAAAAGGGAACTCTCTAACAGCATTTATTCACACCCCTAATTCCTTTTTTCTTGGAGAAACCCTGAAAAAATAAATCCCCAAATCCATAATAAATTTTCTATATCTTTTTAAACTACTAAAATGTACATCCATAGGGTCATTAAGAGGATATCAATATGGGGTTTAACGTTGAGATGTTAATTATCTTAACCAATCTATTTTATGTTCTTTTGTATTTTTTCAAATTAAATTACGGTTTAACTATTATAGTATAATAATATAATTATATAATAAATTCATATATTTTATCTTTTTTATGGATGAATACTTATCAATATACACTTTTATCTTATTGAAAATGAATTCATTGATCATTTGTTTTTTAACTGACATCTACACGAACTAATTTAATTAATTTTCCATCACCACATTTAATGAATTGATATAGTAAGTTATTTAACAAATTTATATTTAATTTATGATATTTATATACTAATATAATTTAAATATCACATATACCTTTTATCATTACATTGTGTTGAAAATATGATAATGACACTTGTGTGTACGATGAACTACCACATAGCCAAGTGAGGTTATTTGTTTTTCAAAGAAGATTTACATGGAATTTAATATGGATAAATTAATTAACATTTTTTATATATATTGGATATTATTTATTATTTATAATTAATATATCACCCACATAATTACCATTTTACTTGTTAAGTGTTTAGAATCATCGCTCGTGTGTACATGTGGTCTGCAATCTCTACAAGGCAATGTGAATCATTTTTGATGTCCATCATTCATAAATGGTTATAAAAATGAATCTATGGATTAAAAATTATATCTATAACACAATTATGATTCTATATGTGATATATATATATATATATCCTTTTTATAATAATTTTATCCTTCATAAAAAATGTGTATGAGAAAACAAGGTAATTATATTCCAAAATAATTAAAATAATAAAATATTATTATCAAACGGGTACTAAAATGATATAAGTGGATCACATTTGATATTAAAAATATGATTATTGTTATTTTATATATTAAAAACATGATTAAAACCATTATACAAGTGGTATAGACATATAAAATTCAAATTAGGCCAGACGTAAGGTTTTCCAATATGGCTTTAAATTCTAGGAACCATGTGAATATTCACAACTAATTTCAAATATGTGGTGTATATAATGAGACATATATATGTTATGTAAGTAATATATTTAAAAATATTGGTTTTTATATTTTCATTTTATATATATTCTTTTAGGAGTCTTATGATTTAAAACTTACCAAATAGGTAATGGTTTATTTCACAATGTCGACAATATTTGAGATTGTCAATGTTTATCCCTCTACCGGTGCAACAAAATGATATATATATCCTAAAATAAATATATTTTCAAAAATATATATTTTTTATCAATTTTCGTTAATATTATGATTTTCACTCATCAAAACTAAATTTTACAAGGAATGCGTTCTTCCGTAAATAAGACATTATTTCTATTTTTTTGGAAATACGTTTTCATTAAAAAATGTGTTCTATAAATTTTTTTTTTTGAAAAATTTAAAACAATTAATAATTTATTTATTAATTATATATTTACCTGTTATAATTTCTTAAAAAATTTATGTAACGGAATCCACATTTCACTTTAAAAAATAATTTCTTTTTGGCTTTTAATGAAAATGTGGATGGACACAGTTTTTACATTAATTTATTGAACATAATTTATTATGGTCCTAACAATTAAATGTTTAAAAATATTTATTAAATTATTTTATGGTTATTTTCAATAAAATTTGTTTTTAGTTTATTAATATTTATTTTAATTGTTATTTTTTGAATTCAAATGTTTTATTCCTCAACAATCTATTTTAATGCTATATTATAGTATTTTTATTTTGAAATGACAACAAAAATTTATCATAAATATGATAATCTAGTGATATATTATATCTATATAATTGATATTATTTATTTGGGTGGGTTATTACTTTTTTACTATTGATGTAGTATCTTGATATAGTTCATATTACTCTATATATTTTATGATTATGGTTAATGATTGGGGTAATTTTTAACATTTGGATTTCATGTTTTTCAATATAAACATTGTTATTGAGTATTATTTACTGATTTAAATTGTGTTTTTAATTTTACTTGGTAAATTATTATCAGGAAATTCAACATCACTTTTATGCTTTTATAGGAATCATTACAAAATAAATATTTTGGTTTTACCAAGAACATACCCTTTTATTTAAATGTTTTATAACTAGGCCTTGATGATATGTTTTAAATATATAAAATTATACTTTCCATAATTATTCATTCTATCATTTAAATTCCATGTGATTTTTTTTAATCCAAGGTTATGTTTTCATACTCATGTTATTATCTATATATAGTTATTTGATCACTAGTTATTCCTTCGATATTATGATCATGTTGTTTATCAAATATAATTTTTTTAGTTGTCTTACATTCCTTAGTTATTATTCGTTATTTATCCATAACATCTAAAATAATAATATCCTTAATTATAAATGATTTTATCAGTATCTTATGATTTATTTGCTCTAGGATACTAGGAAGTGTTTTATGATTTATTAAAGAAAATGAAGGTGTTACTAAAAAAATATTTTCTACATTTTAGGTTAGAAAATGTAACATATGTGTATATAGTTTACCAAGTGTAGTAAACTATTTTTTTTCTTAATGACATGATCCATAATATATTATTATAATGTAATAAAGTCGACAATGTATTTGTGTTACTAGGTTCAGCATCCCTACACCCACCAGCTCACCAACAGGTTACTATAAATGTGGTATTCTTATATGAAATCCACCAATAATGGGGTAGAACCTACTAGCAGCAATGTTTGGTTCTTATGAGTGCATTCACAATTAATAAATAAATTTTCTCACTAGTGGTAGTAGTTATTTGATGGTATGATATAGACACTATCATGTTGTGCCATTTTGGGCCTTAAATAATAAGGGTGGAGTCATATATTCTACACCTAGAACCATAGTTGAATTTCTTAATCCTCGTCCTTTGATCCAAATTAATGTTTAATGATTTTTATTACAATTACATGTATTACATAACTTCTCTAGTTCCATCTCTTATTATCTTGATTTTTGGATGGATTCAAATATATAAAATAATTATATTTTTCACTAAAATGGAGAATTACCACAATTCTTTTCATAGTTGTTAATATTATAACAATAAAATAAGTATTATTTCTCTATAAATTGATATTAAATGAGATACACCAAGAAATATTTTATTTATCTTTCGGTTCATTATCTCTTATTTTTTGTTTTTTTATTGTATCATTTCATTAAGTCCAGTCATGGTTTATATAGTTTGTCTTACATGTATAATCACACCAACATGTCATATGAAAAATCATATAATCAAAATTCTCATGTCTTGATAAAATCCTCATTCCTTGAACTACCATTATTATCAATGGGTTTTTTTGTAATGAGACTAAGGACATAGACCACCTAAGAGGTATTCATGTCCTTGAACATAGGATGCAATCATTGTTTTTTTAACAAACATACTATGAATTTTAGTTATAGAATTATGGGTAAATGTTTGTATTGAATCATGAAAACCATATCATCCTAGGAGATTGAAATTAAAAAAATATATTTTTTTTAGTTATTTAAATTTTAATTGGGAATAACTGGAATGATATAATTATTTTTCATAATTTTTATGTAAATTTGAATCTTGGACTAAAATATGTATTTATCGTTTAATTAAATTTTTGAGATATTGAAATAGTAATTCTAAAATGAGCATAATGGAACTATAAATAGTAACATGGAATAGTGGAATATATAACATTATATTATTATGTTGGAACATGTTATCTAAATTGAATATGAATAAAAACTTTTTCATGTTTTGAAATTTTGAATACATAGGAATTTATTTCATTTTACTGTTGTTATTATAAGTTAGAACTATAATTTTAATTGTCTATAGTATTGATATATATTGACCATGTAATGCCCCAACCCCAGTTACCCATAGTCGGTGCATTATTACATAACGTTGTCATGATCATAAATTATCATGTCTCGAAAGACCGATTAGTTTAGTAGCCTTGGAAACACTAGATACACTGATAAATGATAGATTACAATATAAAATTAAAAACTACAATAATATAGTCTCCACAGTCTACAATCATATTCCCTTCATACTATCCATGCAGGTCAGTCATAAAATATTTTTCACATCCTAAGAAAAATAAAACCTAGAAAGGGGTGAGCTCAGATGCTCAGTAGGGATAACAGTATAGAGGAAACATTCATAAATAAAAAAACATTTAATGAAATGTATAACTAAAACAAGAGCCTTTTAAACATTAACTTCATAATAATATGGAAAAAATAAAATGAAATAATTTCATTTACTTATTCACATGCATATTCTACTAGTCCAATAATCACATTTAATATCAATAACCACTTTCATAAGGTTAAAATGCATAATGTTACACTATCATAACCACACATTCATGGCATTGTGCCAAGACTACAAATAAGATTTATTCATGGCCTTGTCCCAAGACTCTAGTTTGTCTCATGAGACCTACTAATGCATCGAGGAGCTATAGTGGGCTTCACTCGTCACTTACTAAGTCCAATTTATTCCTCACGTGAACAGGTTTAAACATAAAATAAACATTCATATTAAAACTGGCATATGAAATGTTAATACTTTAACCATAAACCATGAATGGTATATAAATAACACATATGAAGTCAAACATATCACAAATCCTTCAATACAATATGGAATTTTTGTATCATAATAAATCAACATCAAATAATACTAAATTCCATCAAAGGATACTGACATAGATGAAATCAAAACTATTTGAGAGAAATTCTCTTTTTTAAAATCAATTAAAAGTCACATAATTATAAAATAAAACATTTACTTTGAAAATATTCTTATAAGCTTGTTTGGGAAGCTTCGACGATTTTATAACGGCAGAAAATAGATGCACCCACTGTATAATTTAAAAAAATTAGTTCATAACTTAATTTTGTCGAAAAGTTTAAAAAGAACCTTGTTTGGAAAATGACAGAAAGATTCCTTTATAAAGTTCTTATAAAATGTCAAATATTGTTATAAATTACTTTAACCCAATTTCTATAAAATACAAATAATTTTTTGAAATATATTTTTATGAAACATGGATGTCGATGATAACGAGGTCCCAGTATATAATTACATATAAAAAATATTGGATAATGAATAGATTGTGAAATAAACCCATACCTTGTAATTTTCATTGGTCGAGGGTAGGTTAACATCCTTTATAATATGTAAATAAATGTTATTAAATTATACAAGAATAATATACATAAATATGATATCATATATTATCTTTTAATATTTATTTGTTAATATTATTTTAGTATTATCGTTGTTTTGGGTTCTCATTTACTCATTTTATTTTATATGTTTTGATACATAAGCCATGTATTTTATTCATAGGTTTTATATTATTCATATCCAGAATTATATCATGTCCTTAAAAATTATTTTTTATCATAAAATGAAAATTAGTCTTGAATGGATAAGATGGGGAATGAATTCCATCGCCTTTGTGGAGACGGTAGTCGTACGAATACACGAGAGACAATATCATTCATTTGATATTAAAAAAATATATAACTATATGTTTTATTGTATATAGAAAATAATTATCATGTTATATTTATTATTTACATGAATTACAAATCATTATTATACTCATCTACATAATAATGTATTGAATAATAATAACACCACGACGTGGAGACGGTATGCCGTATGTACACACATATGGTGACATATCATCCAAGGGATGGATAGAATACTGAATATGGTTGTACCATATTTATAATAACATCAAAATATATATAATATACTGGAGTTATTATTTTATAATTGAAATAACAAATAAATAAGAAGTGGAAGAAAAAAGGAACTTGAAAGAGGGTGGTGAAATCATTACCATTTCTTCAGGTTCTTCCTTTTGATTTGATCAAAAGGGCACCATACGATGGTTTTATAATAAAATTAATGCCTCTAGGTTGAATTGAGGGATGTTGAGAGTATATTTTGGCAGGGTTTTGCCATGCCAAAAGGCTTTTAATATATTAATTTGAGGGATGGGGGAGTGCAATTTAATTAGTGGGGTGAGAGCACCTTAGGAACAACATAAAAAATTATTTTATAATAATTTCATATTCAGTTTATAATGGCTTAAAAGTGACTAATTTTGAGTTTAGGGTGGGTATGGGTCAAAATCCTTTCATCCAAAAGATTTTAGAGTGGTTTGGGTCACTATATTATCCTTATAATTTATATTTAACTCTTAGTTAAATTGATTATGATTTACCATGTCTCTTTGTTTTTTTATATTATGTAGTGAATAAACATACAATATACTTCCAAGAGACCCCCAAGGTGTCCATTAATGATACACCTATCATTTTATAAGTCTCTTGGCCAAAAAATTGATTTTTAAGAATTTAATATCAATTAATAATATAATATTTGTTTTAAAACTCTTTTATGTCAATTTTGACACTATTTGTTATTTTATTTTTTATAAAATTAAAACAGCATTATTACTTCATAACTAATACATTTAATCAACTATTACATATCATATTAACTTTTAAAATTCGTTTAATTCATTAAAAGTCTCAAATTATTTTTATTTGGGTATTTCTAATATCAATTATTTTAATATTTCACTAATAAGGTAATCGATGCATCATCATTGGGTCATTAATAAATTATATTATATAATGTATAAAAATCATAAATAAAATAACATTATATAGGAAATAATTTTATCATTCCAATTAATATTTATAATCATATTTATCTTATGTATATCCTTATATTAAAAATGTTTTAGTTATTAAACATTTATTTTAACTCTTTTAACCCTTCATTGAATTAAATAATAATAAATGTCCTAATCTAATCCATGTGGACCAAAGAGGTTTATATTTTATTCCAATTGATTTTTTGGTCGAATTATACTTATTCAATAGAATTAATGCATGTGTTAGGGTAATAATAATATCATTTTTACCCTTAATTACACTATTTAATTTTAACCATGGTAAATAAAAGTAAAAAGATGCTATTCACCAAAAATTATTTTTATCTTATCTAACAACATTTTACTCATTAATATTAACAATGTATCTCATATTTTCGAAATTACACTCACAGAAGTGATAAAATTGTGTTTTATGTGAATTCACAAATTCTCCTAGGTGGTGGGTAAAAGACGGTGAAAAGTTCAATTAATTTTATATATATATATAATTATTATAAACTGAATCAAATGAATTACATTAAACATATATTGATATTATGTATCTATTTTGAACTAAAATAAATTTAAGTAAAATATATAAATATTTAAATAAAAAATTGTTTTTAAACTATAACTCAATGATTTTCACTATTCATAAATAATTTAATGTTTTCAGAAAAATACCAAAGAATTCACCCTAAGCTAATTACAATATTCCAAATCCAAAAATGAAGTCTATTTTGAAAGGTAAAAATTTTAATATTTTAAAAAGTTGGTATTAGTATTCATAACGGCAAGTTTTATTGGTTGTGGTGTGTGTTAGAACTCGAAGTTTCGTACAACAGACGCTACTGTATTATGCAAACGACGTTCAGTATCCAAGGCCTTCTGAAGACTCTTACAAAATCATGAAGTAAAACAGGGATCACAATTATAAACAATCGATAGGGGTACTCCATGAAGTCTCACAAATTCATTAATATATAGTCTTGCTAGACATTCAAGTGGTAGATTTTTTCTTATAGCAAGAAAATGTACTAGCTTGGTAAGACGATCACCAATGACCCATATTTCATCGTACCTTCTTTGAGTCTTTGGTAGTCCCATGACAAATCCCATTGTAATATTATCCCAGTTCCACTCAGGTATGGGAAGAGGTTTCCTGACTCCTCCAGGCTGTTTCGTTCAAGATTTCACTTGTTGACAAACCATACATCTTGACACAAAATCAGCAATCTCCCTCTTATTGTTGTCCAACCAAAAATGTTCCTTCAAATCTCAATACATTTTGGTTCTCCCAGGGTGTATAGAGAAATTGGAACTATGAGAATCAACCAAAAATTATATTTTTAGATCAGGAATATCGAGAACACAATGTCTCTTCACAAATTTCAAAATTCCATATTCATACATAAAGTCACTCAATTTCCCACCATTCACAGCTTTAATCATCTTTTGAAACTCTTCATCATCGGTCTGAAAACACATTACCCTTTCTTGTAAAGATGGTTTTCCAACCATTTGAAAAATCATTGATGTTTCACCTTCCATGGTTATTCCCATATCTATATTTACTATATACATGAAAATAGGATCCCTTTCAACTCTAATCATCATCAAAACTCCATGATCCTTTCCTCTAAAATCATCTTCCACCATATTTTCCTTTCCCGAGTGGTAGTGTATCGTGCAATTATAATCTTTGAGTAGTTCAAGCAATATCTATTTCCTTATATTGAGTTATTTCTGTGAGAAAATATACATCAAAATCTTGTGATCAGTATAAATCTCACATTTTTCACCATAGAGGTAGTGTCTTCAAATATTAAAAGCAATGATTACAGTAGCTAACTTAGGACCATGTGTAGGATATCATTTCTAATGAATTTTTAGTTGTCGTGATTCATAGTCAATAACCCTATCATTTTGCATAAGGACAAAACCAAGTTCTTTCATTAAAGAATCACTATAAATAACATACCCATCATTCCCCGATGGTAGAGTCAATGTAAGAGCATTGACTAATATTAACTTTAGTTTTTAGAAACATTTGTCACACTATTTTTTCCTAACAAATTTATCACGTTTATGTGTGAGCTTCGTTAATGGGTTAGCCAATTGGGAGATATTTTGGAAGAAACATCGATATTAACCTGAAAACCCAATAAAAATGTGTACCTCAGTTATACATGTTGGTGCATGAATTCATGGATTTATCTTGTCTTAGAAGGATCAATGGAGATTCTATCTTTTGAGACAATATGGGAAACAATGGAAATCTCCTAAATCCAGAATTCACAGTTGCTAAACATCCCATATAATTCATGTCTTCTAAGTGTTTTCAGGATAATGAGCAATTGATATTAATGATCTTCATATCTTTTGAAATATACCAAGATATCATCAATAATACCACTACAAAATAATTGAGGTATTCTTTAAAAACTCTGTTCATTAGATCCATGAATACAGAGGGTGCATTAGTCAATCTAAAAGGAATTACTGTAAACTCATAATGCTCGTACCTGGTTTGAGATGTTGTCTTCATAATGACTTCCATCTTCACACACAACTGATGGTATCCAGATTGAAGGTGAATATTTGAAACGTATTGAGATCTATGCAGTTTTTCAAATAAATCATCAATGTGAGGTGGCCGATACATTTTCTTTATTTTTATATCATTTTTTCCTATAGTCACTACTTAACCTCATAGATCCATCTTTCTTCTTAGAAAATTGAACAGGGGCTCCCCATGGAGAAACAATAGGGAGAATAAATCCCTTATTCCTCAATTCCTCTAGTTGTTTCTTTAGTTCAACTAATTCCATAGTGGGCATTCTATAAGGGTTCTTCGATATAGGCCTTTAACGAGGAATTAACTCAATGTAAAACTCAATTTCTTGTTTGGTAGGATGTCCTAGTAAATCTTTTGGAAACACATATACAAATTTTTTCACAATAAGTACAATCCTTATTTGAATATTCCTTTCCTCACCCCCAGATATTTCATACTCTTCCTCCCAGATAATTGAATTTAGTTGAGCTACTGGGAGTGGATCTAGATAATAATAAGGTGGTGAAGATCATGCTCTAAAGATAAGGTGTTCCTTATCATCATCATCAATAATCATAACGCCTTATTTTTATAATAAATATACGCATCATGGTCAGAAATCCAATCCATACTAAGGATTACATCAAACTCAATAATAGGTATTACAATGAGATCAGCAAATAAAGAACATTTATATGCTCTAATTAGAACTAATTCACAGGACATTGTAGTAATGATACTTTCTATTGTAGTTTTAATTGACAAATCCCTTGTTAAATCAAATTGGAAATATCTAATTTCCCTAGAAATCTGGGAAGATATAAAACAATGTGATGACCCAGAATCAAATAAATCATTTTCTAAACATGATAAAACCATTAAATTACCTGACACAATTTCTTTCAGAGCTTCTACCTCAGTAGTAGTGATATAATAAGCGTGGCCATGATCCCTTGGCCTTTTTTGATAAATGTTTCTTGGACGCTTAGGATATTCATTTTCAAAATGTACCATTTACCTACAATTGTAGCATTGAACACTGGCAGCTTCTTTCTTCCCGTTGTAATAAAGATCACGGTTGCCTTTTTCACACACCTGTAACTGACTCCCATTCCTCTCATGTAAGTACCAGGGTGTTTATTTCCATATTTTCTATAGGATGGATATTCAACCTTTCCCTTCATCCCCTTATTTCCATTTCCATGGAGTTAGATGATCTCTTCTTCTCTTCTTTTGCTTTAAAGTCGTAAGACTTAGAGAATTATTTTTCCATCATGATAGCACATGTGACCATTTCTTCTTAGGACAAGAAGGAATGTGAGACTAATGATCTATATATAATAGGTTTTAACCCATCAAAGAGATGATCAATATTACTCCTTGGGTTATGTGTATAATATGATGCATGCCTTGCTATCCTTGTAAAGTTATCCTCATACTTTGCGACATTCTTATCCTCCTTTTTCCTCAGACTCAGAAATTGTCTTTCCATATCCGGTCGATGGTCAGGAGGAAAGTATTTTTCTAATAAAATATCATTAAACTACCTCCACTAAATACTTGATACTTCTTTATCTTCCTTTGTATTTTTGAACCAATGACTACCATTGATCAGCATCACTAGTGAGGCAATAAATTGTCATGAAAACATTTTCCCCTTCACTACTTCCCAATGCCTGAAATATTTTCTCTAGGGAATTTATCTGTGGCTCAGCTAGTAGTGGATTTGTATCCCCACTGAATATTGGTGGTTTTTTCCTCATGAAGAGGTCTAACATTGATCCACTACGCTGTCAATCAGGGTGATCGACATGGGTAAGGTTATTATTCATAACAAGAGTGCGTTGTCCTACTATGGTGATTAACTTATCAGCACTAGTTGCATCACCATCCCCACTATAATTATCTGGAGCATGAGGTAAATTCCTACATGGAGTGATTTCATTGATACGATTTCCATTCCTTCAACTAGGCACCATTTATAAACAATGGAATAAAATAGATCAGTCTTTGAATTGAAATACAAAATTCCAAACTTGTAAAAAACCTAACATAAATTGAACAATTTATGGATATAATCCATAATCATAAAAATGTTTTTGTTGGGGATTTATAAACTAATAAACCCTTCATAATTTTTTTAATTAAAATGAAAATTATCCTAAGCATATCCCCGGGGAGTGTTGTAACCAAGAGTGCAACAAGGCCCGTTGTCGTGCACCAGTTCTCGTTCGAGTCTGGCTTAATGCAGTGTTTTCAGGTTTTATCCCTATGAACATCTGTGCCAGATCTGCCTCTAACTTTTTCTATCCAAATAGGGATGCATTTCTCGGAAAACTCCCAAAATCTCCACAAGACAATAAAGCTAGGATTTTCTTCTATACTAATCTTCAAAGTCCATCTTACATCTATGTGATCTAATCATAGTTATCTAAATCTAGCTTCCAAGGATTGTACTAAAATTTCTCTGATACAAACTGTAACACCCCGACATCAGTTACACAGAGTTGGTGCATTATCACATAACATTGGCATGATCACAAAAGATCATGTCTCGTAATGGTGATTATTTTAGTAGACATAGAAACACTAGATACATTAATAAATGTTTCATTACATTATAGTATGAAAAACTACAATAACATAGTCTCCATAGTCCATACTCATATCCCCTTCAGATAATCCCTGCAGGTTAATCATAATATATTTCATCACATCTTGGGAAAAATCATACATAGAAAGGGGTGAGCTCAGATGATCATTAAGGATAACAATATAGAAAAAACATTCATAAATAAGAATAAACATTTAAGGAAATGTATAACTAAAACAAAAGCCTTTTAAACTTGTAATTCATCCAAATAATGAGAAAATAAAATGAAACAATGACATTTAATTATTCTCATGGATATTCTACAAGTCAATTAATCACATGCTATATCAATAACCACATTCATAATGATAGAATCCATAATGCCAGAATATAATAACAACAGTGTCAAGGTCTTTTTCCAGGACCCTAGTTTGCCTCATGGGACCTACAGTTGCAACGAGGAGGTATAGTAGGCTCCACCTATCACTTACTAAGTCCAATTCATTCCTCATATGAACAGTTTCAAACATAACATAAACATTCATCTTATAACAGGCAAATTAAAAGTTAATACATTATCCATAAACCTTGAATGGTTTAAAAATAACACATCCACAATCAAACATATCCTAAATACTTCAATACAATATAGAAGTTTTATATCCTAATAAATCACCTCTAAAAAATCATAAAATTGAACAAAGGATGCTGTAAAAGATTAAATAAAAACTATTTGTGATAATATTTTTTCAAATCACTTAAAAGTCACATAATTATAAAAAAACTTTTACTTTCAACATATTCTTATAATCTTGTAAGGGTAGCTTCAGAGATTTTATAATGGCAGAAAATAGCATCACCCGCTGTATAAGTTAAAAAAAGTCATTATTACCTTAATTCTGTCAAAAAGGTTAAAAATGACATTTTTTAGAAAACTACAAAAATATTCCTATATAAACAGCTTATAAAAAGTAAAAAATGGTATAAATAACTTTAACCCATATTCATTAAATTTGTAATAATGTTTTGAAATACATTTTTATGAAACATCGATGTGGATGATAAAGTGGTCCTCGTAGATAATTACGTATAAAAAACCATGGATAATGAAGAAATTGTGCAATAAACCCATACCTTGTACTTTTCCTTGGTCGGGAATAGGTTAACCTTCTATATAATAGTTAAACCATTGTTATTAAATTATAAAAAATCATATACAGAAATATGATATCATATATGATCTTGTAATATTTCTTTATTAATAATATCTTAGTATTATCATCATTTCAGGTGTTCACTTACTCGTTTTCTTTTATATGTTTTGTTACATAAGCCATGTTTGTTATCCATATGTTGTGTATTATTTATATCCAGAATGATATCAACTCCTTAAACATTATTAATAATCATCAAATGAATATTATTCTTGAATGGATATGATGGGGAATGAATCTCATCGCGTTCATGGAGACGGTAGTCCATACATACCCACGAGCGACAATACGATTATTTTGATATTAAAACAATATATAATTGGATGTTGTATCATATATACATAATAATTATCATGATATATTTATTATTTACATGAATTACACATGATTATTATACCCATCCAAATAATAATGTATTTAATTACAATTACAACACGACGTGGAGACAGTAAGCCGTATGTACGCACGTATGGTGACATGTCATCCAAGGGATTGATAAAATACTGAATATGGTTGTATCATATTTATAATAACATAACTATATATAGAAGATACTAGAGTTATTATTTTATAATGGGAATAACAATGAAAGAATATGTGGATGAGGAATGGGACATGAAAGTGGGTCGTGAAATCATTACCTCTTCTTCTGGTTCTTCTTTTTGATTTGATCAAATGTTATCCTTAGGATATCTTTATGATCAAACTATGGCCTCTCGGATGAAGTGAGTGAAGTTGAGAGATTATTTTTGTAGGGTTTTCCAAGCCAAAATTCTTTTAAAGTATGAATTTGAGAGATGGGTTAGTGCCCTTTTATAAGAGGGGTGTGGGGAACCTTAGGAAAATCTTGAAATATTATTTTATTATAAATTAATATTCAGTTTATAAAGTCATAAAAGTGACTTATTTCGAGGATAAGGTGGGGATGGGTCGAAATACATTTAACCAATAGATTTTAGATAGGTTTGGGTCACTATATTTATCTTATCATTTATATTTAACTCTTTGTTAAACTGTTTAACATTTACCATGTCTCGTTGATTTTTTTATTATATAGTTAATAAAATACAATATAATTCCAAGATACCACCAAGAGGTCAACTAATGATTCACCTATTATTGTATATGTCACATGGATGATCCATACATTTTTAGGAATTGAATATCAATTAATAATATTATATTTGTTTTAAAAAGTCCTTTATGTCAATTTTGACACAATTTGGTATTTTGTTTTTTCTAAAATTATTACCGCATTATTAATTTGAACCTAATTCATTTAATAAAACTTATCATGTCATATTAACCTATATAATTATTCGAATTCATTAAAAGTATCAAATTATATTTATTTGGGTATTTATAATATCGATTATTTAAATTTTTCACTAATAAGGTAATTACTACATCATCATTCCTTCATAAATAATTTATATTATTTAATTTCTTAAAAATATAAATAAAAAAAATTATATAGAAAATATTAATATGTTTCCAATGAATATTTATAATCAAGTTTATCTTTTGTATAACCCTATATTAATAATGTTTTACTTATTAAACTTTTATTTTAACTCTTTTAACTCTTCTTTAAATTAAATAATAATAAATGTCCTAATCTAAACCATGTGGAGGAAAAAGGTTCATATTTTATTCCTAAGGTTTTTTTGGTCGAATTATACATATCCAATAGAATTAGGAAATGTTTTAGGGTAATACTAATATCATTTCTACCCTTAATACCCTATTTACTTTTAACCGTGATAAATAAAAGTAAAAAGTTAGTATTAACCAAAAATTATTTTTATCTTATTAAACCAACTTTTACTCCTTCAGATTATTTTTGTCTCTTTGATTTTTTAAATTCCACTAATAGATGTTGTAAAATTATTTTTTATGTGAATTTGGAAATTCTTCTTGGACTTGGGTAAAAGATGGTGAAAAGTTCAATAAAATTTTTATATATGTAAAATTATTATAAACCGAATCCAATGAATTAAATTGAACATATATACGTATTATGTATCTATTTTGATTTAAAAATTTAATTAAAATAAAAAATTAATTAAATAAAAATTTGGTTTTAAACTACAACTTATTGTTTTTCACTATTCATCAAAAATTGCATGTTTTGAGAAAAATACCAAAAATTAAACCTAAGCTAATTTAGATATTTCGAATCCAAAAATGAATTCCATTTTGAATGATAAAATTTATAACATTTCATAAAATGGTTATTTCTATTCATAACGACTAGTTTGATTATTTGTGGTGTGTATTAGAACTCATGGTTGTGTACAACACACGCTACTGTATTATTCAAAAAGAAGCATATCGTGGAAGCTTGGGGTGTTACATTCTCCCATACTTCAAATAATTTCAGCCTCGAAATTTCTAAAATACCACTGCATGAAAAGACTCAGGTGGTTCTTAATCATATGATCCTTGGGTTCCCATGTTACCTCTTCCATCTTATGGTTTCTCCATAGAACATTTACGAAACGATTCATTCAGTTTCTCAGCACATGTTTTCTAGTATAAAGAATCCTAATAGGATCTTCACAATAAGATAGATCGGGTTCCAATTCTAATTCGACATAGGTGCGTACATGTGTTGAGTCAGGCATGTATTTCCTCAACAGTGATACGTGGAAGACATGGTAAACGTTGGAGAGACATGGAAGTATGGACAAACAGTAATCTATAACCCCAATTAGATCTAGAATTTTAAGAGGTCCAATGTACCTAGGGCTCAATTTACCTTTCATACAGAAATTTATAACACCCTTCCATGGAGATACCTTCAAGAAAACATGATATCCTACATGAAATTCAAAATTCTTCATTCTGTATTCAAAGTATATCTTTTTCCTACTTTGACCCACTTTGGTGTGGTTTTGGATTACCTTCACATTTTCCATCGTTTCCTCCACTAGTACTAGGCCCATGAGTTTTCGTTCAAAATGGCATCCCAACAGGTTGGTGTACATCGTCTCTTTCAATAAAATGCTTTATACGGTCCCATATGAATACTTGAATGGAACCTATTGTTATAGGAAAATTATAACAGAGATAAATATTGATCCCACATATCTTGAAAGTAAAGTGAGAAAGATCTCAACATGTCTTATTAGGTTTGAATAGTCTGTTATGATTTACCATCAATTTGAGGGTGGCAGACAGTGTTCAAATGAAGTTCACTATCCAAGACCTTCTGAAGACACTTCAATAATCATGATGTAAAACATGGATCATGATCAGAAACAACCTATAGGGTTACTCCAGGAAATCTCACAACATCATTAATATATAGTCTTGCTAGACATTCAAGTGGTAGATCTTCTCTTATATCAATAAAATGTGCTAACTTGGAAAGACGATCAACAATGACCCATATTGCATCATTCCTTCTCGGAGTCTTTGGTAGACCCAGGACAATTTCCATCGTAATATTAGCCATTTTCCAATCAAGTATGAGAAGAGGTTGCATGACTCCTCGAGGCTGTTTCCTTCTAGCATTCACTTGTTGACAACCCATACATCTTGACACAAAATCAAAATTATCCCTCTACAAGTAGTTCCACCAAAAATGATCCTTCAAATCACTATACATATTGGTTCTCCTAGGGTGTATAGAGAAATTGGAACTATTAAAATCAACCAAAAATTATCATTTTAGATCAAGTGTATCAAGAACACAATGTCTCTTCCCAAATTTTAAAATTCCATCTTCATACACAATGTCACTCAATCTCCCATCATTCACAGCTTTAATCTTCTTTTGGAACTCGTCATCATCGGTATGAGAACACTTTATCCTTTCTAGTAAAGATGGATTGACAACCATTTGAAATATGAATGATGTTTCTCCTTCCATGGTTATTCCTATATACATCTTTACTATATCCATCAAAATAGGACCCCTTTCAACTCTCATCTTCTTCAAAACTCCATGATTCTTTCTTCTCAAAGCATCACCACCTTACTTTCCTTCCCCGGGTGGTAGTGTATCATGAAATTGTAATCGTTGAGTAGTTCAAGCCATATTCATTTCCTCATGTTGAGTTCTTTTTGTGAAAAAATATACATCAAACTCTTGTGATTAGTATAAATCTCACATTTTATACCATAGGTGTAGTGTCTCCAATCTTAAAAACAAAGATTACAACAACTAACTCAAGATCTTGAGTAGGATTGTTTTTCTCATGTTTTTTAGCTATTGTGATTCATAGGCAATAAACCTGTCATTTTTCATAAGGACACAACCAAGTCCTTTATATGAAGTATCACTATAAATATCAAACCCATCATTGCCCGATGGTAGATTCATTATAGGAGAATTGACTAATCTTCCCTTCTGTCCTTCGAAACATTCTTCAAAATCTTTGGTCCAGAAAAATTTAACCCATTTACGTGTGATATTTATTAATGGGTTAGGTAATCAGGAAACATTATGGACGAGAGGTTGATAATTACTTGCAAAAATAATTAAACTGCATAACTCTGTTATACTCATCGGTGCTGGGCATTCTTGGATTGATCTTGTCTTAGAAGGATCAATGGAGAATCCATCTTTGGAGACAATATTGGCAAGAAAATAAATCTCCTAATGCCAGATTTCATACTTGCTAAACATACAATATAATTTATGTCTTCTGGAGGCTTTAAGATAATACACAAGTTATTTTCATGATCTTTGTAGCTTTTTGAGTATACCTAGATATTATCAATAAATACCACTAAAAAATCATCGAGGTATTCTGTGAAAACAATGTTCATTAGATCCATGAATACTGAGGGTGCATTAGTCAATCCAAAAGGCATTAATGTAAACATGTAATGATCATACCTAGTTTTAAATTATGTTTTCTGAATGTCTCCATTCTTCACACACAACGGATGGTTTCCATATCAAAAATAAATCTTTGAAAAGTATTGAGATCCATGCAGTTCGTCAAATAAATCATAAATGCGAGGTAGGGGATACTTTTTCATTATTGTTATAGCATTGATTTCCCTATAGTCGATAAAAAACCTCATAGATCCATCTTTCATCTTAAAAAATTGGACAGGGGATCCCCATGGAGAAATACTAGGGAGAATAAATCCTTTATTACTAAATTCCACTAGTTGTTTCTTTAGTTCTGCTAATTTCATAGTGGCCACTCTATAAGGGGTCTACGATATTAGCCTTGAACTAGGAATTAAATCAATAGAAATCTCAATTTCTCATTATAGAGGATGTCCAGGTAAATCTTACGAAAACACATCTACATATTCTTTCACAACATTTACATCCCCTATTTGAACATTCCTTTCGTCACAAACAGCTATTTCATTCTCTTCCTCCCTGATAATTGAATTTAGTTGAGCTACTGGTGGTGGATCTAGATAAGAATCCGGTGGCGACAATTCTTCACTAAAGATAAGGTGTTCCTTATGAACATCATCAAAAATGATAACCTCATTCTTCTTTAATAAATCTTCACATCGTGGTCCAAAATTAAATATATATCGAGGATTATATCAACCTCAATCATAGCTATGACGATGAGATCAATAGATAATAAAAATTTATATGCTCTAATGGGAACTGATTCACAGAACATTATAGTAATGATACTTCCCTGAAGAGTTTTAACTGACCACTCCCTTGTTTAATCAAATTGGAAATATATAATTTTCTTAGCAAACTGGGAAGAAATGAAACAATGTGATGACCCAGAATCAAATAAATCATTATCTATACTTAAGGAAACCATTAAATTACATGCCACCATATCTTTCAAAGATTCTACATTAGAAGTTGTGATAGTTTAAGCATGGCATTGGCCCTTTGGCCTTTTCGGAGGTAAGTTTCCCTGAAGCTTAGATAATTCATTTGCATAATGTCACATCTACCTACAATTGTAGCATTGAACAACAGTAGCTTCTTTCTTCCCCTTACAATCACGATCTTGGTGGCCTTTTTTCACAACACTTGTAACAGACTCCCATTCCCTTAAAGAATGTACTTGGGTGTTTCTTCCCACATTTACTACAAGAAAAATATTCAACATTTTTCTTCTTTCCCTTATTTCCATTTCTAGGGTGATCAGTAGATCTCTTCTTCTATTTCTTTTCATTAATTTTGTAAGACTTAAAGAATTATTTTTCTGTCTTGATTTCACATGATACAATTTCATTGTAAGATGAGAAGGATTTTGAGACTAATGCTCGATGAAGAAATAGTTTTAATCCATCATTGAAATGATCAATCATACTCATTGGTTTACGTATATAAGTTGATGCATTCCTCACTAACCTTGTAATGTTATCCTCATAAATTGCGAAATTCTCATCCTCCTTTTGCCTCAGACTCTGAAATTATATTTCCATATCTGCTCGATGGTCAAGGGGAATGTATTTTTCTATGAAAATATCTTTTAAATCCATCCATTCCATACTTGATAATTCTTCAACATCCTTCGTATTTTGAATCAATGTCCACAATTGATCAGTATCTCTAGTGAGGCTATAAACTTCCATGAAAACGTTTTCCCTTTCACTACATCCCAAAGACTAAAATAAGTTTTCTAGGGAATTTATCCATTACTCAGCTACTAGTGGATTTGTACCCCCATCAGAGGATGATGGTTGTTGCCTAATGAAGTGATCTGACATTGATCCTCCACGCTTTCGATCACAGTGCTCCATATGGGTAATGTTATTATTCATATCCTGAGTGAGTTGTTCTAGATGTTGATTAGCTGGTCCCCACTACTTGCATAACCATCCCCACAATAATTATATTGAATAGGAGGGAAATCTCTACATGGAGTGCGTGAATTGATATAGTTTCCATTTCTTCCACTATGCACCATTTCTAAACAATGGCATAAACTAGATTAGTTTATGAATGGAAATACATAATTCCAAACATGTAATTTACTTAACATAAGTTGAACAGTTTATGGATATAATCCATAAATCATAAAAATGTTTTATTTTAGGAATTATATACTCATAAACACTTCATAATGGTTTTTAAAGAAAATGAGAATTATCCTAAGAATATCCCTTGTGAGTGTTGTAACCAAAAGTGCAGCAAGGCCCATTGTCGTGCACTTGTTCCCGTTTGAGTCTAGCTTAAATCGGTGTTTTCGGGTACTACCACTATGTAAATCTATCCCAGAGCTGTCTCAACCTGCTCGTATCCAGATAGGGATGTATTTCTCGGAAAACTCACAAATCTCTATAATACAAAAAATCTAGGACGTTCTTCTATACTAATCCTAAAATTCCATCTTATGTCTATGTTCTCTAATCAGAGTTTATCTAAATCTATCTTCCAAGGTTTGTACTAATGTTCCTCTGATACAAATTGTAACGCCCCAACACAAGTTACCCAGATTCGGTGCATTATTACATAACATTTTACAGATCAAAAAAGATCATGTCTTGAAAGACCAATTAATTTATTAGCCTTGGAAACACTAGATACATTCATAAAAGTTACATTAAATTATAATGTGAAAAACTACAATAACATAGTCTCCATAGCCCACACTCATATCCCCTTCAGACTATCCCTGCAGGTAATTCATAAAATATTTCTTCAAATCCTAGCAAAAATAATACATAGAAAGGTGTGATCTTAGATACTTCATAAGGATAACAATATAGCGGAATGTTTCATAAATAAGCATAAACATTTAAGCCAATATATTACTAAAACAAAGGCCTTTTAAACTTGAACTTCAGCATAATATGGAAAAAATAAAATTAAATAATTCCATTTACATATTCAAATGAATATTATACTAGTCGAATAATCACATACAATATCAATAACCACATTCATAATGATTGAATGCATAATGCCAGACTTTCATAACACCATAGGCATGGCCTTATGCCAAGACTGCAAATATGATTTTGTAAAGGCCTTGTTCCAAGACAATAGTTTGTCTCATGAGACCTACCGAGGCATCAAGAAGTTATAGCAGGCTCCTCCCATCACTTACTATGTCCAATGCATTCCTCATATGAACAGTTTTAAACATAACATAAACATTCGTATTAAAACTAGCATATGAAATGTTTATAATTTATCCATTGACCATGAATCGTATATAAATAACACATCTACAGTCAAACATATCACAATACCTTCAATACAATATGGACGTTTTGTATCATAATAAATCAACTTCAAATAATCTTAAAATCCATCAAAGGATGCCGAAATAGATGAAATCAAAACTATTTGTGAGAAATATTACTTTTTTAAAATCATTTAAATGTAAAATAATTATAAAATAAAACATTTACTTTTATAATATTTTAATGATCTTTTAAGGGAAGTTTCGACGATTTTATAACAGCAGAAACCAGCCGCACCCAAGGTATGAGTATAAAAAAGGCATTCTTACCTTAATTCTTTCAAAAAGGTTAAAAGGTCCTTGTTTGTAAAACGATGTAATGATTCCTTTATAAAAAATATATAATAATAAAAACAAGGGTATAAATGACTTTAGCCCATATCCATTAAACTTGTATGAATGTTTTGAAATAAATTTTTATAAAACATGGATGTGGATGAAAAATAAGTCATAGTAGATAATTACGTATAAACAACCTCAGATAATGAAAATATTTTGAAATAAACTCTTTCCGTGTACTTTTCCATTGTTGAGGGAAGGTTATCCTACTGTATAATAGTTAAATAATTGTTATAAAATTATAATAGAATCACATATATAAATATGATATCATATATGATCTTTTAATATTTCTTTGTTAATAATATATTTGTATTATTGTCATTTCGGGTGTTCACTTACTCATTTTCTTTTATATGTTTTGTTACATAGACCGTGTTTATTATCCATAGGTTGTATCATATTCATATCTAGAATTATATCAAGTCCTTATACCTTATTTTTTATCAACAAATAAAAATTAGTCTTGAATGGATATGATAGGGAATGAATCTCATCACGTTCGTGGAGATAGTAGCCCGTACATATGCACGAGAAAAAATATCATTAATTTTATTTTAGAAAAATAAATAATTGATTGGTGTATCATATATTCAAAATACATATAATTTTATATTTATTATTTAAAATAATTACACATCATTATTATACCCATCCAAATATTTATGTATTGAACAACAATTACCCCACAACGTGGAAACGGTAAGTCGTACATACACATGTATGGTGACATGACATTCAAGGGATGGATAGAATACTGAACATGGTTGTACCATATTTATACAAACATCATAGTATATAGAATATACTGGATTTATTATTTTATAATTTAAATATCAATTAAATAAGAATTAGAAGAAGAAAGGAACTTGAAAGAGGTTGGTGAAATCATTTCCTATTCTTCGGGTTCTTCCAGTTGATTTGATCCAAAGGGCTGTTTATGTTGGCTTTCTGACCAATATTAGTCCTCTAGGATGAAGTGAGGTATGTTGAGAGAATATTTGGGTAGGTTTTGGCTGATCCAAAAGTATAATAAGGTATTAATTTTAGATAAGGGGTAGTGTCCTTTTATAAGAGGGTTTAGGGGCACCTTATGAAAAATTTAAAATATTATTTTATAATAATTTCATATTCGGTTTATAATGGATAAAAACTGACTTATTTCAAGGCTATGGTGGCTATGGTTCTAAATCCTTTCAAAAGATATATTTTAGATAGGATTGGGTCATTATATTAACCTTATTATTTATATTTAACTCTTAGTTAAATAGTTTAACATTTACCATATCTCTTTGTATATTTATATTATATATTTTATAAACATAATATATATTTCCAATAGTCCCCCAAGTGGAAAATTTATAATACACCTATCATATTATATGTATATTATCTGAACATTATATTTTTAGGAATTGAATGTCAAATAATAATATAATATTTGTTTTAAAAATTCTTTTATGACAATTTTGACACTATTTGGTATTTTGTTTTTGGTAAAATTATACCAGCATTATTACTTAAAATATAATTCATTTAATCAACCATAACATGTCATATTAACCTATAAAATTCATGGAATTCATTAAAAGTCCTTAATTGAATTTTTTTGGGTATTTATAATATCAATTATTTTAATACTTCATTAATAATATAATTACTGCATCTTCATTTTGTCATAAATAAATTATATTTTTTAATGTATAAAAATTATAAATAAAATACCATTATGTAGTAAGGGTTATTATTTTTCCGATTAATAATTATAATCAAAATTTTCTTCTGTATAACCTTATATTAAAAATGTTTTAGTTATTAAACATTGATTTTAACTCTTTTAACTCTTCTTTGAATTAAATAATAATACATGTCCTAATTTAATCCATGTGGACCAGAGAACTTCATATTTTATTTAAAAGGTTGTTTTTGGTCGAATTATACTTATCCAAGAGATTTAGGACATGTGTTAGGGTAATAATAATATCATTTTTACGCTTAATTACCCTATTTAATTTTAACCATGTTAAATAAAATTAAAAAGTTACTATTCACCAAATATTATTTTTATCTTATTGAATCACATTTTACTCCTTGATGTTAACCGAGTCTCCCGGATTTTCGAAATTCCACTATCAGAAGAGGTAAAATTATGTTTTATGTGTATTCGCAAATTCTCCTAAGAGGTGGGTAAAAGACCTTAAAATGTCCAAAAAAATTATTATATATCAAAAAAAATTATATACTAAATACAATGAATTATATTCAACTATTATAGTTATTATGTATCTATTTTGACATAAAATAAATTTAAATAAAATAAATAATTATTTAAATACAAATTTGGTTTTAAACTATAACTTAGTGATTTTAACTATTCATCAAAAATTGAGTGTTTTTAGAAAAACACCAAAAATTCACCCTAAGCTAATTTTGATAATCCAAATCAAAAAATGAAACCCATTTTAAATGATATAATTTATAAAATTTCAGAAAGTGGGTATTACTATTCATAACTGCTAGTTTGATTGGTTGTGGTGTGTGTTAGAACTCGAAGTTGCGTACAACTCACACTACTATATAATTCAATGATAATTGTACTATGGTAGCTTGCAGTGTTATAGACCATGTATGTAACATATTCCATGGAATTCACATTATTTCCTTTGATACATGTATTATGCAATTCACCACTAGTATGGTAATCCATCCTAAGTTGTCTAGGATCCAAATGTGTTATTCCTAGTAATTTGGTTCTTCATGGAATTTGTTGTGATTACGGATAGGGAAATATGAAATTATTCCATTTTTGGTATAGTTGAACACATATTTTAACTTGGTGATTATGTTTTAGTGAGTTTATATTAATTTTATGAAAATAATTTATTAATTAATGCGTGTGAATATTTTATGGTTGCCTGAATTATTTCTCATATTAGATTTGTATAGATGTCATTGATGGTGGAATTTTGAGTTTTAGTCACACCATATTTGGGACACCATATTGTAACTGAGTTAGATTCATTTATATAGGAATAGAAAATTGAAATGAACCATGATCACCAATGATCTATTTCCATAATGGGACTAGAGATTGGAGATGGAATCAATAATGGGGCTCGTGACCAGTGGTGAGTCATTATGGGTTTTAGAGTCATTATTCTAGCTATTTTATTGTATAAAATTTAGAATTAAATTTCAAGAAAATGTTATTTTGGTGTTTTTTTACAATTTTAGGATTATATTTTGGATTTTATTTATATTTGATGTTAATTTGATTTTCTTTCATGTTTACTATTTTTATCTAATGGTTATACTATTACTATTAGAATAATTATACAAACATTGATATTCAATATTATATGGAATAAGGGGAGGAAGGATTGGGGGTTTTAATGATGCTACATAGTCTTGTGAGGGATACATAGGATGGGGTCCTTACACCAAATAGATATAATTGGATTTTGGGGGAGAAAGACAAGTAACTATTGACAAACAATTCCAAGCACCACATCTTGGAGTGGAATTATTGGTTGTTTTCTAATGAAATATCCTCATCATGTTATGATTAAGATCATACCCAATGATTTTTTTCATTAAAAAACGTATTTCACATAGTTATATTACACGCTATGTATTTATTCCTATATGTGTTACCATCCAATGGTCAATCTATAAATTCTGAAACATATCATCATCTCATTCCAAGCTCTAGTTCTATAAATGGACCTTCCAGTCAAATAATAATTTAAAATTACATAAGACATATATCAATATTCATAGATAGTGGGAGTTACACTATCCACAAAATAACAATTCTCATTACTGAGAAGTGTTTTGGGTACTTCAACCATAATATTAGAGCTATGTATGATGTTAAATTAAATTCAATAAGACCTTCTCTATCACTAGAAAAACCATACTAAAATATCTATATTAATATTTTGTAGTGTTCAATATAAAATATTTGATCCCCAACTATTTATAAATAAACAAGATCATAAAAACGATCACATTCTTTTATAACAATTTTATATATCATATTGTCTTCCATGAAAACATAACTAAACCATTGACTCTTTTCATCATATATCATTTCTACCCAATTTTAACTCATAACATTTCAAACCGTTATAATATCCCCTCAATATAAATTTCATGGTTCAATAACACACTTATTGTGTTCCCTATATCTTTACGCTCAGACTTTTATATAATCACCGAAAAAATGCTAATATATATCATTGTATATATTCAACCCATTTTGGATGATCATCTAACATTTAAGAAAAATGATCAAAACTATTTCCTTTTATGATATAAATACTTCATCAAAACACAAAAAAAATTATCATATCATACATGATACACTAGAAATTTATTAAATTAAACTACATACAATAATATGCCTAAGGGACATTTGAAACTCCCCTGGGTGACCTCTCTTAAAATACCAAGCATTAGCAACTGACATGTTAATAATCTCACTAAATCATGATTAATTTACCCTTGGTATATATTTAGGTTATTCAATATTAATATATAATTCCCAAAACAACATTTATTGAATATTTATGGTGGATTTTCGACCATCCTTGATGTCATCAAAGCTGTGAATGAAAAAACTAATAAACTATTGATCTATTGAAAGCTTGGATTACCTTTATGTATCTCAATATCTTCAACAATACATCAAATATATCAATTTTTAAATAAAAAATAAACATATTAGTGTCATAGAACCATATTATTTAGTTTTACCTACCTAAAAGTATCCAATGGTTGTATTTACCATCCTCCGAAAGCATTAATTACATCGTCAACCCTTCTTGTATGAGTGTTATTCTCCCATGACCAATATAACACATCATGATAGAGGAGTATATCTATGGTAACATCATCATAAAACAATTTCTGAATATGCTATCTCATGCTCAATACCTTAATGAACATAAATAATAGACTTGGTCATCCTTATCATCCCTACGTCCCAAGATATAAGATCAGTTACTCTATGTTTTGGGGCTATATAACCTCATCGTTATTATCTATAGTAAACTTTTCGTTAATGTGGATCACACTCATAATAGGGAAATGGTGGAATCTTAATCAAAAGGTTATCTTTTAAAACAACTAACTACAACCATATAAAATTGAAATTCAATCACAAGAATAACTCCTCCCATACCAAGCTTATTCGTAGTTAGATTCTATTACCAAAACATCAATATCATAAAGGCCACACTCCATGTTTCATTAATCCCCCTTAAATTTCCTTAGATAAATATTATTTAATTGAAATTTTTATTTTTATCTAATAACCATTTTTTAATGATTCATAATAATCTCACTATTTATAGAAATTATTGAAATGTATGAGGATACTAATCTCATAACAACAAAATCAGTAATATGGATAAAAATGTTATCTAACCTGGTCTCATCCAATATCTTAGATCGTCTGACTCAAAATACATTGATTCATATGTTATTAATCCCAAGCTCGTGAACATGTTTCACTGTATATACTTATTGTTAGTTCAATCTCATCATGTAGTAATTTCTCACAATGCTGATATTTAGTACCCATAATTTCACATATTCCTTTAATATCACCTGACAAATCATAGTTGCGGGAGTCATTTAATAAATTATATGAATTAACATAATATTCTATCAAATTTTGGTTGGAAAATCACATGTATATAGGATCAAATATCATACATATATTTCTCTTTACTTTCACATTAATATGAAAATTAGTAGTTCTCCGGGTAAGCATCAACAAAAAAATTATTCACATTCAAATAGTTTATATCTACTACCAAACCATATAAAAATATTTATAACACAATTAACTTCAATTTTATTTTTTAATTTAAGGAACTCAAATTAAATTTCTAATGATTATCTCTAGTTTCCTTATATTTTCAATTCAATACAAAACTAAGAGAGAAATCCTCACTTCCTAATAAAAAGACCCAACTCAAAAATATGCTCTTCCATTAAAAATTATAATTTTCCCTCACTAAATATGCAAACAAAGAAAAAATTATTCATAACTCTTAAGTAACTCATATCTTTTCTCTTCTTTAACAATTCATCCTAACTGATGTTCATCCTAACAACTTTGGGGAATATTTTATCAAACATATCATGAATCCCAATGTATGATAGTAGTGTACTCACTACATTGATTTTTAATAGGAATATAAATACGAGACAAAAAATAAACTGTTATGACCTCTTCAATTAGTGTATATATATACAAAATTTTACTACTCTAGACTATCAATATAAATTAAACACAGCTCTTGGTTTGAGAATTTTTAACTCCCATAACATTCTATATGTTAAAAAACATATATGTTTTCACAAATAAAATGTCTAACTAAACTGATTTATTCACCTATATCAAGTGGTTTATATATAAGGAATGAAATGATTAAATTGATATTGGATTATATATATTATTTCGTATACCGAGGGACATTATGGTCATCATCATTAAGAACCTCCCCACAGAATCCACATGGACAATCATTATATGAATATCAATTTTAAAAATTACAAGAAATCATATGTTACGTGAGTACTACATTTTGAATATGATCTGGGAGGTCCCTCTTTCCATAGGGAAAATAGTCAAATGTCCTGTAACTAAACCCTTAAAATGGACCAAGATCAAGAAATCAATATTAAATCATAAATACAAACATCATGTGTATCACACGAGGTGAAATAAATCAACCATAACATTGAAAATCAAGATGTTCTATCACAATCCCTTAGTAACATATAATTATTATTTCAGAAGGTGCATTTGATGAACCAAACCAATATCCATCACAAACCCAAACACATTATTATTTCACTTTTCAATAGATTCCATAAATTTTTAGATAATATAAGGAATATTTTAATATAATATTAAAAATTACCTACCGCAGTTCCATCTAAATAGTATTGAGATAGGACATTACATGAACTAACATGAGCATACCTATTTATTAGAGTCCCAAAATTATGCAAGAGGGTCTATGATGTTTTAATTGTTAGAATCTAATTTAATTAAAAAGTATAAATTAGTAAATATCATCAAAAATACTAAACAACAAATCTATTACACATAAGATATTAATAAATATCATCAATTAATAAAAAAAATTAATGTATCCATCATGACAAGTAGATGAATGAGTCATCCTAATCATAGACCATATATATATATATAATAAAATAAATAAATTAAAAACACAAAATACATAATTCATCCCATATCCTCTCATCATTAGAGACTACAGACCCATCTGAGTTACTCTACCCAGTAAAGCAACAATAGGGCATTATGCAACTAGAACATGAAACAGTGAATGTGTGACGCCCTAACCTGACACGCTGTATTTTATTTTATTTAATAACATTTTTTGGTATTATTATTAATATATTTAGTATAATTATTTCCTTTTATGATTATTATTGTTATCATCATCATCATTATTATTAATATTTTTTTTAATTTTTTAAAATCAATTGAATTAGATTGAAAAAATATTAACCCTAGTCTAACCCTCCCCCTTCACCTCAGAGCCAAACACCCCTTACCCTTCCTGTGGTGGGCATGATCCCGCTATCCCTTCTCGTTGTATGATTTCAAAACCTCTCATGTATCCCCTCTGGTGAGATCCACTCTCCACGATGGTTTCTTATCCAGGCTCCCCCCCCTCAAACGTGAACGGAAAAACATCTCCCCAGAAGAGACCCTGCTCACGTCGCCCCGCATCCCCTACCTCTTACCGACCATTTGTCCCTCCTCCGGCCATCATGAACCACACCAGATCCATCTGTCCACCTCACACCGGACACATCACACCCCTGCTCGACCGACACAGCCTTCTCCATTGGAAAATTCCCCTCCCGGTAATCCAATATTCTCCTTTGACAAATGTTTTGGTTGTTAATTTTTTGATTTTAGGTTTTCATCAGGTATAGAGTTCGTGTTAGGGTTTAATCATGACATTATTGGTTTAATAATGACTTCTTAGGGTTCTCTTGTGGTGTGTTTAGTGTGTGATTGATTTTTTTCACAGTTTGTTGGATTTTTCGACATAAGGGAGAGGCGATTTCATGTTAATCCTTTAATTGATGAAATTTTATTATTTCATGAGTGTTTTTTCAAGTTCTATGATTATATTCGGTGGTTATGAAATTATCTATGAAAGGAATTGAGATGGATTTGGTTTTAATGTGGCGATTTTAATGTATATAATTCACCTCTCTGTATATTGAGCATCTACATCATCATTTTGATCCTACAGTTGGTATCATAAGAGAATATCATACTCCATACCAACCTATCAAGAATAACCACATGATCCATCAATATTATTTTCATAATGAGGGAATATATAATGTCAGACATTTGGAAACATTTTTTCAAGGCCTCTGCCAAGACATATTAATATGATTAAGGCCTTGGTCAAAATTATATATCAACAATTGGGAAAGGCCTCCGCCAATTTCACATTTAATTGCCTCATTAGACCTACTGATGCACCAAGGAGGTATAAAAACCTCCATCCGTCACTTACTAAGTCCAATAAATTCCTCATATGAAAAGGTTGAATCATAACATAAACATTCGTAATAAAAATAGTATATAAAATGTTAATAATTAAAATATAAACAATTAATGGTATAAAAATAACACATCCATTGTTAAACATTTCAAAAAATCCTTTAATAAAATATGGAATATTGTATTATAATAAATCAACCTCAATAAATAATAATATCTGGTAAAGGATGTTATCATAGTTAAAGATGATCAGTAAAAACCTTTGATATAAATATCACTTTTTAATTAAAACATTTAAAAGACTCAGTATTTATCATGAAGCAGTTTAAAATAAATTTTTGAAACAATGATTCTCATACCACATTGAAGCTTTTAAAAGAAATTTAAATTTTAAAATATTGAAGTCAATATAAATAAAACATTAAAACCATTCTTTAATCATGTAAATTTATGATAATTATTTAGATGTATAAAATTTTAGAACATTTAAAATGATATTTTATTTAGAGTTCCTAACCAAATGAGAGGTGCTTGAATATATATATTTGAGTTTATGAAAAAATTATAATATCATGAGTGTAAAGTGATTCATTATATACTATGTCAATTTATAGTATATACACCAAATAATAGTGAATTAGCACATAACAACAATGAAGTCTCAATGGAATGAATGTTGAGAAGAATTTAATTATTAAGACTATATACTTAGGTTAATGATAAATAAATGAAAAAATTATGTGTGAAAAATATAAATACACTCAATATTATTGGATAATCTATGTAAATAAATCATAGGACATTCACAAATAATTTTTTTAAAAATAACACCAATGACTAGGATGTTTAACTCAATTAAAAGAAATTGAGTTAAAATTATACTTATCAAGTTTATATAAATGACTTAAAAACATATAAACAGAGTGATTATGTGTATTAAATGTATATCCACACAATGGGGAGTGGAAATTACTACACAAGTAGATAAATAGTGATTTCACACATAATCTTGGAGTAAACTAATCAATGATGTTTGCGTAAAACCGACTGAGTGAATATTGAAATTTAAAATTCCCTTACTGATTTGGTAACCTAAGAAACATAATCCTCATGAAAGAAAGATAATTAAATGATGTTTTTAATACAAATAAATTAATGTATACTATGAAAAAAAATCATGGGAAGCCCAAAAACCACACAAAAGGTAATAATGGAAAATACTGCATGAATCTCAAGGGAATAAAAGACAAATGAAAACCCCTTACCTTGTAATATTCCTTGGATGAGGGTATTATAACCTCCTGTAAAATAGTTATATAATTGTTATTATATTATACAAGATATTCTTACATAAATATGATATCATATATGATATTCTAATATTACTTTATTAATACTATTTTAGTAGTATCATTTTTTCTGGTGTTAATTGATTTGCTTCATTTATATGTTTTGTAATGTAAATCATCATTGTTATGGATAGGATATATTTGATTCATATACTAAAAAATATTATGTTATTAAATATTATTTTTAATAATCAAGTGAAAATTATTATTGAATGGTTAGGATGGGGCGTGAATCTCATCGCGTTTGTGGAGTCGGTACTCCGTACGTATGAACGAATGCTACTTCCATTTTTTTTTAAAATGGAAGAAAACCGAATGATACATATGTATATTGTTATTAGATTATAATATAATATTTTATATATGTTATTCTAGTTCAATAACACCATTCTTTATACCTTCCATGTATGTTATGAACGAGCCTATCACTTTGAGTGGGCGGTAGACCGCACATTCTTAAATAAATTTATCGTATATATAAAACATGAAAAGAATAAGGGAATGATATATAAATAGAATTAAATATTCTTATAGATAAAATAATGATCATAAATATCATATATAATTACTGTTCCATCATAATGGCCACAATAAGTTGTGGTAATAGAAGATTGAACAATCATTGGTTCGTGAGTTAGTAGTTCACCGTCAATAGAAACATTATGTTCTATACCCATTAGATCGACGTGTGTGTAAGTGTAGTTCAAATAAATCTTATAACCACAACTTATTATATTGATGATACTGTTGTTTTTATAAAATAAATAAATATAATGAATTTAGCTAGCTAGACAAGTTAAATAAAAGAAATGAACTTCAGAGGGGATGTTACGTTTAAATCAATGAACTCCCATGACATTGAACCAAAAGGCTTCATTGAAGATACTTTTTCCTATGTCATGGATTTTAAGTGTAATAGAGGGATGTATGAATAATATTTTGATAATGTTTGGGTGATCCATGGGGCATGGGAGGTGTGAGAGATGATTCAGAAGTGAGGGCTTTTATAAGGTAGAGGGGATCTTTAAGAAAGAATTAAAATATTATTTTATTATATAATAATTATCTATTTCTAATGGCACAAAAATCATTAAAGTAAAATATAAGATGAATCATGTTAGAAATGAAATCATCCAATAAAAATTTGATAGGTTAGGGATATTGATTGAATTTTTATAAAATTAATTATTTAAATCATTTATTATTGAGGTAAAGACCACATCATTATTGTGTCATAAATAATTTTATTTATTTGATTTCTAAAAATTAAATAAAATTACCATGATGTATGATATATTATTATATTTAAAATTAATATTTATAGTCGAAATGATAACTTATATATCCCTATGTAAAAATTGTTTTACTAAAAGATATATGGTTATATAATTTTTGCCTCTACCTTAAAATAATTATTATAAAGTGTCACTATCACACTCATGTAGCCCGATGGGGTCCCAAAATCGTCCCAAGGATGAATATGGTTTGAAAATTATCAACCAATAGTAATATGACACAAATTAGTGTAATGTAATATTATTATAATATTATTTTTTCCGCTTATTTTCCAGATTTAACCCTGTAACCACGATAAATAAAAATAATTATTGAAGTAAATATTCATATCTTCTCAAAATAAAAGTAACATATTTACAAAATTTTGACTTCCTGATTAAAATTATGGAATAAATTGGTCAAAATTCAAAACACATAAGTGGCAGAAATTAATTTAAAATTATTCTTATTGTCAAAACAATGAGCGAGTTTTTAAGAAATAATAACTATAAAAAAATTGGCAGTTCATTGTGTCCAATTTCAATGGGAAATAACTACCCATGTTTAAAATTATACAATATGGTAAAAATAAAATTTCATTATTCTTCAAACCCATTAAAAATTAAAATTAAAAAATATAATTTTTTTAATTAAAAATATGTTTTCAATTAAAATTTAGTATTTTTCACTATTCATCAAAATATGAATGTTATCAAAAAACCACAATATTTTATCCAAACTAAATTTTTATGTCCTGATTATAATAAAGATATTTATTTTTTCATATTTAATATAAAAAAGTGTCAAATATTGTATTTAAAAAGGGTTCCTCTTTAAAATGTGGTAAAATTTCATTTTCTGGAAAATAATTCTTTTATCAGTAAAATTTAATTTGTTCGTAAATTATGTCTATAAAACACATAATATGGATTCTAAAATTATATGGAGTATATAAAATTCATAATTCAGTTAATACTATTCATAACTTCTTTTTGAACGACTAGTTAGGTAAGTCGTGGTGTGCTCAAAACCGGTGTTGCGTGTAACGCAAGTTATTAAATTACATTAATGAAAATAACTTAGTATGAAATCTTAGCGTGTTAAAGACATATTATAATTAAATCTTATATAATTACCTAAA
Organism: Viscum album; assembly: GCA_963277665.1. Taxonomy (NCBI): domain Eukaryota; kingdom Viridiplantae; phylum Streptophyta; class Magnoliopsida; order Santalales; family Viscaceae; genus Viscum; species Viscum album. The sequence goes on from OY728132.1 coordinate 475,258,649, forward strand.
TCACATAATGGACAAATATTAATTATTTGTTGGCTGACTCCTTCTACTACTGAGACATTATTATGTCTCATTTCATTTCCCCCAAAACTAGCTTTTCCAAGACAATTTTCTATAGGGCTTCATTATTGCCAAATTTTACAAAACCTTCCTAATAATAATTTATGCATATATCATGTTCCTTACTCCTTATTATATAGGATTTCATTCCACTATCAATGATACATAATCTATAATGATCCTATGATTAAGTGGAATATCCACAACTACTTCTGTCTCTTCTATTTTCTATTTGACCCTTCTTTTGAATTCATACTCTATATAGAATAATAGTCATGATCTTCTAAGAGTATGATTTAATAAGTTCATTCTACAAAGAAAAAAATAACTTACTCATTTTCAGTTCACCTAATGATTCTCTGATTTCAGTCATGAAAAAGATTTGGTTATGCTTGGACACATTCATCTAAATGGTTGATGTAAAATATCTAGCCATTATTTCAAATCCTATGCCCCATATAAAATGTACCATAATAGATATTCTAGTTTGTCAGGATCTATTTATCTTCCACATATATTCTTGTTACCATTAGTATCTTATATCTATGGAATAGAAATATTGTTCGTGTATCATATTTAAAAAAAATAACATGTGATATAGGTTGCATTCACGTGTGTCACATCTAGACCACTGGATGTACTGTGGTTTCTTTGAAACAATTGATTTTGATTTGTTTCAAAATCAACATTCAATCTTGTTGTGAGATCCTTATGTTTTATTTCAACCATGAATGCTTTCTAGTTTTTTTCCAGCCCCCTACAATCTATATTATTTATATATGATTGTTTCTTTCATTTGGTTGGAACTCTATGCTCCACTACCAATATTAATATCTTTTGAATGATATTCATTCGTGTTGTAACATTGGGAGTCAAGTTTTTATCATGATAAATAAAATTTCATCACAGACCAACAACATCCACTTTGAGTTATTTGATACGTTTTATTTGATCTATTCGAGTTTTAGACAAACTAATGATTTCCCTATTTTGTTCTTCAATTTTGAGGTTATACTAAATTACTTTTATGAAATCTCAAGAATTGATGAATTGAAATTTTCATGTTATTCAATCAACTCAGAATTGTATTCTTCCTTCTACTTCATATATTTATTTTCATTATAAACCACTTTATTGGATTTAAATATTTTTTCACTCTAAATACCTATCTATTGTATAGAAACATCTAGCATATCATGCAAATCAGATCGTTTGTTAACATCTTCTTCATAATTTTTTGTTTCTTTCATTTTCTTATAACTACCTTGAACATCCACCATATAATTTTTTCCATTATCATTGTCTTTATATATCTATTAGACATCAGATTCTTCTAAACTATCACATTATAAGGAATGATAATTATTTTTCTTATATAAGTTATTCATAAAAATTTTCTCTCCATTCACATAGGATGAATAATTTTCATATGGATTTTAACATCAGTCTCATGATCTTCATAGAACATATTGGGATACATATTTTCATGATTAGCATACATTACTAATCTAAATCAATAATGTAGATGTTTCCCATATAAAATTGCTTTTAATATTTATAGATTCGAGGAATAGAATAAAATGACCTCATCTATCTCATAATAATAATAATAATCTTCAATGGTAATATTTTTCATGTCCTTGAATGAATCATCCGTGGAAATACCTTTTTCCACATATTCAATGTCCTCATTTCACTTCTCCAACGTGCAAGATTACTATGGAAGCTATCTAATGTGATCTCATTGGGTTCTTTTTCATCCAAAATAGAAAAATTTGGATTGATACAATGTTGATATCTTCTCAAGATAACCTTGATTATCTTTATATCATTAATAATTTTTTTAATACCACATGTGATTTCGAAAAAAACATTTACCCTATCAAATATTGCATCAAAAGATTCATTTGGGTTCACTCTCCTACCTATTAAATTATTCCGCATAACCTGTAGCTTTACCTCCCTGACTTGGGAATAAAAATGATAGATATTCAATATGTTTTCCCAAATATCATGTTATTTCTAGCATGACATCACCTTTGTATATAATTAAATAAATAGATATCCTCAACCACATTGATTCCTTTAAATTCAGCATCGAATTTCATAAATTCATTTTCTAAAAAACCACTATCAATATTTGATGAAATAATGTGCAACACATCTTAAAAAAATCCCTTCGAAATGATATAATGCAGTGCCTATAATACTATTTCTGAAACTAAAATTTATTTTCAAATAAATCAATAACCCTATTGTATTTATGACATTCATTTAGATATAACAAATGATATTTAACATTGCATTTGAAACCAATTTTCAGTACCACTAGGTCAACTACCCTTAGAGAGGGGTGAACCAGGGTATGGCAGATTAAAACAATTGTCCCTTTTGATATTGTTTCATTTTGAATCAAAACTCTCTTCTATCACTTCCCCACAAATCAAAATTATGACTTGAAATTATATCATGCATGAGATGTGTCAATTTTTACATATTTACCCCTCACTAGGCTATGTCCCTAAATCATAAAACAACAATGTTATGATGTATTTAATTATCTAAAAATTCACTTCTATTTATAATTTTCAGAGTAAAATTTCTATCCCTCTCGGTTTATTACAAACCTCAAATTAAAAGCTCACTTCCCTCAGACATGAAGTGGTAACACTATTCTTCTAAGGATACTCCACTGATATCATGAATCAATATGTTTTACACATCATTTAGTGTATCACTGAGTTTCTATTTCAGACAGTTGATGAATAATTCTTTACCATAGAATCAGTACTAACCTCAAATCATTCATGAATTCTTTGTGGAATCTAGTGTGAGACATTAATGAATTCTTCTGTTCATTTTACAATCACCATGAAAAAGTATATCGTGCGAAACATTGTTCTTATGCCCAATTATATTATTATGTGAAAATATCTTTTTAAATAACAACTCACATTATAATGTGACTTAGAGACAGAGATCTCTATGATTGTAGATCAGGTGATAATAGGAGGGATACCACCTATTTATAGGCATTATCATCCCTATGTGCATGATTTTGACAGGTTGTGCAAAATCGTCTATGAGGGCAAAAAACCACCTATGATGTATCACTTGGAACATAGGTATTTTTCTCCAAATTCTAAATCAGTCACCAACTTCATAAATTTAACAAATTTTTAGGTGGTTGTACAGAAATATTCAATCCACATAGTTTTTTAATCAACCTTATATCTAGCACAGAACATTCTTTTCAAAAAAACAATTATCCATTATATCAGATTTGAGGCCCAAAAATTTTCAACAACACTAGGAAATGGTGACACCTCATATACAAACTTTTTGTATCTCCTCTAATGTTTCTATTAATATTCATTAGATATTTGATGAAATGGATTCTAAATAATAAATACGTATCTCCAAAACTTATCCGGGAAACCCACTTTTTCAATAAATACAATCCACCCAAAATTGCATCATTGTTACCTTAAGATACTTTTTCCCAACAATATTCTTTAATAACCATTAACATAAATGATTCCCATAATATGTGCTAAATTTGGAATACATATTTTATGTTGTATTCATATATCCTTTATATTATTAATAATATCATTCTTCATATACAAGTGATTGGAAATAAATAAATGGTGGGAAACAATAATCAATAAGAGTTAAATAATTTTGAAGGTCTAATGAGTAATTATGGAATAAGAAATATGGAAAGGTAAATAAATTAAAACTCATATTTGTTAATCAATTAAACAGAACATCAAAATTAAATAAAAATATCTTTGAAATATTCTATTGGAATACTATAAAAAAAATTCAAAAAAGAAAATTATTAATATTGGATATCATGTTCTCCAAAATTAGGATAACTTTATCATCATGTCCTTTTGGAAAAATTGTTTAATCAATGGCATAATTAATACAAAAAATACATTAAATATTTATTTACAATTTATTTGTCTCAGGATAAATATTAATTCATCTAATTTATTTATATAATGAGACCTCACACATCCTTGAATATATATATCGTGAATTTAATACATAGATAATAGATATTTTTCGAATAGTATTCATTACATTTAACAAACACACCCCCAAGGATAATAATGGTTTATTGTTTTTGGAATCATGGAAACATAAATGGTTAAGTCATAAGTTAACATAATTATCCCCCATAATTTTATTCATTACTAGATCCTTGCTTAGGAATATCACTCTTAATAAATTTCTTCATTATTTCTCTAATAGAAATATATGAAAGGGTGAGATCTTAATCATTTTATGGGTAAACTAGAGAGATTTCAATATAACATAATTATAATGTTATGATTAAGTGACAATAACATTAGAAAATAGTACCCTACATGTAATTGATAATTTAAATGACTAACATAATAAATATCTATAGTTAATACGACATGAATCTTAACGGATTCAATGAAATTATTCTATGTGAGCATGAAAATAAAATAAAACATAGAAATATTGAATATACATAATAATACATCATTCTAATCATGTTTACATATATATAGGTCCACCCATGATGTTTTGTAAGTGAAATCATGCCCAAACATAATCTAATTGACATAAAATAATGTCCACAAATGACATAATGAACATGAATGTTGGCCAAACAATAAACTTTTATACAAGACAGTAGGACCAAAAATAACCTGAACGACATGAGATCATATCGAAACACTACTTTTCTAAAATAAAATTAGATTCTCATATAACCTAATTAACAAATGATTTATCAGTCATTACCCAATTTAATAAAGGAGATATAGGTCCACTATTTCACATATTGAAAATCATACACGTTTCTGTCTCAAAATCCTAGTAATTTCCTCATATTGAATCACATGAAAATAATTGGATTTCGAGTACAATTCATTATATCATAATCTATTGAACTGAAATTTCTTTATAAATTTCATTATTTCATCATAAAAAACCATCAAATTGATGTGGTTTCAGGGAAATCATATAATAATAATTATAAACTTCACCAAAATTAATAAGGATGGTATTAATGGGTCATATCCCCATATGTTTTATATAACAACAATGAGTGAAATATTTTTAAGATATTAATTTTGATATACGACTTGATGAATACCATAGTGAAAATATATTTTATACATTGAGAGGTAACTGTTTTAAAAGAAAAATTCTTAAAATAATTTCCCATTTCTTTTATTTTTAAATAAATGTGGAACCATATAAGGGAAGAATTAAATTATTAATTATCAATAAATGATGAAAATTTTGTTCATGATGTATATGATTAAAACAATGACTTCATAATCATTTATGTAATATAAAAATGAGCCTTTTTAAAAAAATGACACTATGATTAAATTTTAAATTTTAATTATATAATATAAAAGTGTAATATTAGTATTAGAAATATTATAGTATGATAATGATATTCTTGAATAAAATGTTTCAAAACATTGATATGAATGAAATATTGTTTTTGACTTAATAGAGAAATAATATAGGTTTTCAATGAAAACATTATTTTGGAATCATGGGTTTATAAAGAGATAAAATAAAGGATAAATATGTAATTTCAATGAATTAACATGTGGGAAAAAAATTCATGATGTTCATTAGAAATAGATCAAAATATTTCATTATGGAAAACATAAACCATGAAACTGAAATATCAAACTCCTACCACTTCAATTAATTTTTAATAATAATACCCCTGAAACAATATAAATAATAAATCATTAAAAATCATGAGAATAATTAAATTCATGATATAACATGTCAGTGAGTATGTATATTAATTTGAAAAAAAATAAGAAAATTGTACAAAATTAATTTTTTCCAATGGTGATATTTTGAGATAAAATTCCATTTCCATATTCATAATCATTTGAATCAGAATCTTGATTACAAAATAACATAAAATTATTCGTTAAATATCTCGAATCATTATAGAATAATTTTAAATAATTACATAGGTGATGAAAAAACACCCCACAAAAAAATTGTAGTGATTAGAACTTATGTATCTGGGAAATAAAAGAGACTAAAAATACCTTCCCATATTTATATAATTACTTCCTACAAAATAAATAATACAATAGAATAAATACCGTATAATAATAATATTCATCCATTATTTTATTATAATACAATATATAATTAATATATGAACATTATGTACATATTTGTTTTTAAAAAATCATCCTTAATAACTCGTTTATTACCTATGCATTTTATTTTTTTATTTTTTTCCTTTTACAATAATCATGGTTACATACAAAGAATAATTTTAATCATGATAAAAATAGAATGTATTTTCAGCATAATTTTATATAAATAATTCTATAATTTATTGATATTTCAAATGAAATATACAATTCATAGGGATGGTTGGTTATATATACAGATAAACACTATTTTGATTTTATCAATGGATAAAACGACATAATGTTTTGTAACTTATCAACATTTTAGAGAATTATTATTTCATGTAAATCATATATATTCATTAAAATTTTCCATATGACCTTACATTTAGATCATATGGTAGAAAAAAATAACATCGCTATAGGTGGATGTAGTCCTCTATACACTCAAGTGACAATATCGTGTTCCTGTGGAATATATTGTAAAAATGTATATGTTATATTATAATTATAGAAGAATAAATATGTATTAAATATCATATATAAATATGTAAGTTAAATAAATTATTATATATAGTCAGGATAGTTGGTGACATAAAATGAAATACATCAGTTTTTTAGGAGGTAGTTCACCATACACATGTTAAAAAGTCTCATTTTCCAATTGATGGAATATGATATGGAAATACGTTATTAAATAAACATAATAATATCTCATTAAATATTATATATTTTTTGAAATAATATATTAATTAATATTATATTAATGTGGGTTGTGATAAATGAAATAAAAAAAAGAGATTATTAAAGAAAATTAACTTCACTTGGAATAACCTCATTTGTGTATCTTATTAATGTCCAAAGGAATGGTATTTTATGATACCAATTATCTATTGAAATGTATATTTATTTTGGGGAGGTATTTTGATAGGTTTTCATCGAGATAAAAGGATTAGTATGTGTAAATCTATTATGTTATGATTTTTCATTTAATAATTAAGGAAGAGTAAGATTTTTGGTAATATGAAAAAACTGTTGAATAATAAGATGTCTCATTCACCCAAGTTCCTACCATATTAATAATAATATATTTTATAGATTATATGGTCAACATAAATTAAAAAAAATATTTTTAAACATGTAATTTTTATCCTTTATGATAACATAAAGATATTATTTTAGTTTTTATACAGGAAACATGTATATTTTCATTTACCTGTGTAATTTATCTATTAAAGATAAAATTAAATTAATCCCTATAAGATAATTTGTACATAAAAATGTAAATATTAATTATAATTTTCAAAATAAAAAACATATACCCATGTAAAAATAATAATAACACAATCACATGTAACCCTTAAAACCATGTTTTATCTGTAATTGTTGTAATTAGTTTTTATTTTATTAATTTATCATTATATATAAAAAATATATTTAAAATTATTATATAATATAAATTATTTTGAATCCAAATTTTTTAAAAATGAAATAATATTTAATTTCTTGATGTTGTAAAATTTAATTTATTATTAATACCTCACATGTGATAAAACACTGTTTTTGAAATAGAAAATTTACAAAAGCATTAAAAGTCTAAAAATTTCAACAATAAATTATGTAAATAGAAATAAATTTTATTAATAAATATATATATTTCTTAATTTTAATTTTTAAATAATTTTAAAATAATAATGATATTTATAAATTCTTCAAAAAAAGGTAAAATTGTTAATATTAACCGATATTATTCACTGTTGAATAAAAATTTATCTTTTTAGATAATTATTAATAATTAACTATAAGATAAATTTCATGAAATTGTCTCCAAAATGAAATTTTCTTTTTAAACTAAATTTTCCATATATGATAAATTAGTTTTACTATATCTGTAAACAATGAAATAAAACATATTTTTAGAAGAATATAGTTTTTACGAATAGAATTGGATTTATTATTATTTAATACCCAACAAATAAGATTAATGTTAAAACATTTTTTTTAATATATAATATTTCAATTTAGTTGAAATATTTCATCAAAAATGATTTCTGTTTTTATTAGAATACAACATGTCTCTATGTGTAAATTTTTTTTATTAAAAATATTTCATTTATTTTCAAATGGTTTTTATTTGAATTCTGGATTAATTGGTAACAAAATATTTCATTTTATATACACAATTAAACCGTATACTTTCATAATTTAATTATTCATATTCATTCAATCTATTCCAATAGTTCATAAATAACTTCCAAATTAATTAATAATATTTTATTAATATTTCATGTTTCTCTCCAACTCAAAGTTGTGTGACGTGATTGATATTAATGATATTAAATTTAATTTAAAAATATTATTTCATTAAATAATTTGGTGTTAAACTTCATGTAGAATTCATTCCACATATATTGAATTATTAATTTATTTCTAAAAAATTAATTTTTATCAATAAATAACCATATTGAATAATTAAAATATAATATCTACGTTTCCCCGAAAAATAAAACAATGTTCGTAATGAAAAAACATAATTGAAATGTTATAAAAGAATGAAATATCATAACTTATTTAAAATGAATTTTTATATTTGATATAATTGTAATTTGAAAAAATAATAGGAATGAAAATTTATAATGACAACTTTAATGAAATGAAATTAATCAAAAATAAAAAAAGACAATTAGTTCATCAGAAATATATGTTTTTAATTAAATCCCTTTTATTTTAGAATCAAATAAAATTTATGTAAAAAATAATTTATATTTTCATTGATTTATTTCTATAAAAAATTTATAATAAAATGAACATATTGAAACAATTTTGGATGATAGAATGATTTTTTATTACATATATGCTGAGAAACATTAATTAAGACCATTTTTTTACCAAAAACCAAAAGTAACCTTTTAGAATCTATTTCAAGGAATCATTTATAATCATTTACAAAATGAAGTGTAACATATAATTTCCCTAATAACTATATTTAGTAAATAATAAGGTGATTTGTAAAATAAATTTGAAAAATATTGACATGGTTGAAATATATAACCAAACAAAATAAATAATATGATTATATTTTCATTTAATAATTTGATTTTTGGATTTATGATAAAAATAGATGAAAATATGGAAAAAATAGAAAATACTTAAATATAAAAATGATATAAAAATAGATTATTGTCGTCAAGATTATATTAATATATTTTATCAATGATATTTAAAGAAATCACAAAATGTTATCTTATAAATTAATTATTACCTATTGGGTAAAATATAAAAAAACAAGGTGAAAGAGAATAATTCAACTGGAAATTAAATAATCATGATAATTATATATATTCATGATAAATAGTTCAATTTTGATTTATATAGACCACGTAAATATAAATAGGTGGAAAGTATCTTATAAATTTCTATGTGTTATAAATTTAAACGAAACCCATTACATCATTTTCGAAATTCCTTGTAACTGATTTCTGAACAATTTATAATAAATATATATTTATTATAATTAAATTTAATAACCATATAATGATATATATTATGATATATGGTCAATTTATATAATCTTATAATCCTTTTTTAAAGAAGAAAATTATGATTATCATTTTTTCGGGTAATTCCTCTGTCAAAGACCGATGCACTATTTATTAATTAAAGAAACAAAATTATTATTATCATTATTCTGTGTGTTAACTATTTCTTTTTTCTTAATAATTTTGGTTCAGCAGTAATTCATGTCCATGTATTTTTATTATGGTTCCATAATAACTAGAATTTTATTTAGGATAAAAATATCATATATTAATTATATATAAATATATATATATTCATCAATAGAGGGTAGAGATAGATGAATTAATTATAACATTCAGGGAGACGATAGGTTGTACATATTCATGAACATCGTTTTCAAATTTTAATTGATGGAATGAAAGAAAGGTAAATAAGAATCCATCATTATAGAATTATTATTTTATAATATATATTTTTTGAATATATATTTATTTTGATACATGAAAATTTAATTTAGAAACAGATCACACCGCTTCGTTGAGGTGGTATTCAGAAGGTATGCATAAACAAAGTTAACATTTTCTAATGGATTAGTTTCTATGAAGTAATATATGATATTTTAACTAAACAAGAATAATTATTTCATAAATATAGTATTTATTAATTATTTATATGTTTATTAAAATCCTTATACTGTGATGATGAATAATTTATTAAACAACTACCTAAAGATTATAGGTTCTGCATAAGTAAAAGAAATGTTTTTCTCTTTTCAACAAATGAAAAAGTGTAAGAAGATTATTATGAAATAGAAAATAATAAAATAATTGTAAATTTATGATACTGAATTAATTATTTACTTATGGGTACTACTAGTTTAGTGGAGTTAAATTTATAAATAATCATGAATGAGTTTGAAAAGAATATTACTTCTTCTTTGGTAGACTTTATTTAGATCCACTATTAAATCCAATGGGAACGGTATTATAATAATACTAGAACCTCTAAATTAATGATATATATGTAGAGAATAAATTTTTTAGGGGTTCTTGTTACTGTTTGGATTTATTATGTTTAATAAAAATAGTAAAGTGGTGTCCTACTATAAGTGGGTGGATGAAAAATTCCGGAAAAGCATGAATGATTATAATATAATATTGGTCTAACCCATGTAAAATAATTCAAAATTCGAATAAATTATAATAATGGGATGATATATTCATAAAATAATTCTTGTTAAGGATTAGATTTCATTTTAAACTGTATTCTCAGAATAACCACTTGGTTAAACCTATTTATCCATAAAAAATTTAACTTTTTTAATTTTAACAGATTATACTTCTATATAAAATATGAGAATTTACTAATAATTGGATAGGGATTATATATTAGACAATATATAATCCAATTTATCTTTATTTATGATTTATTATTATTTTTGAATAATTTAATAAAATGAAATTTTCAAAATATATAAGAAATTTAATTTTGACACTATGTATTTAATTTTATAACAATGATAAAAATATATATGTAATTATAATATAATACATAACAAATCACTAATATGATATATTCATCAATAAAATAATGTGATGATAATAATTCCTCAGAATTGTATTACATTTTAATATTTGAAAACTATTTTTTTGTTTTTTATTTAATTGAATAAATAATAATTCAATGTTATATTTGTATTTAAATAAGTTATTCAATCACATAAAATTAACAATAAAATACCATGTTAAAAAAATTAATAAATATTTTATATAGATATTTAAATACTAAAATTACATCTTTTTATATATATGGGAAATATTTGATTTATTTATATCAGGAGTGTTGAATTTTTTAATGTTTTATTAATGTAAATTAATATTAAATATCAATAAAATATTGAACCAAATGACCAAATATTAATGAAATAAAAGAAAATTGACAAACTATATGCATAAAACTAGATGAAGGAATATTTTAGGGAAATTTTAATTCCTTACCCCAATGATTAAAATCTACATTACCTATTCCATTTACTGGGGTGAATGAGTTCCAAAAATGTTGTTATTCATTATAGAAGAAAAATTAAAGAGAATGATTTATCTATTTTGAGAAACATTATCTTTTTATGGAATCAATTATAATAGTTCTAATGAATATAAGATTCATTAATTATATAAATATATGAAATGAAAAATTTAATGGATTTATTTATTAATGTTTGTAAAGGGAATAAATGAAATTGTACTAAAATTAGAATTTTTATTGATTAAAATAATTTTTATTATATTATTTATGACTAAAGAAAGATTATATTAATTCATGAATAAATTAAAATCATTATAGAGATTTATAAAATTAAATAAATGATAAAATTCAAATAGCCATTGACTTTTTAACAATTTAATGAAAAATAAATATTTTCATTAATATATAATATTTCAATTTTTGATGAGATTGAAAAGATAATTTAAAAATTCATATAAATTTCACGAAAATATTTATATATTCACTTTTATACTTCATTTAATCTTACTGTTTCAGGTAATTCAATCTTCAATGAGATTGTTTTTTTAAGAGGAATATATTATAAAATATCATGGTGTTACATTATAACCCCTTATATTAATTCCCTCCTTGAAATTATATCACACTAATACACAAAATTAAATATCCTTATAACTCATCACATCCTCTTGTTCCCATCCAGATTCCTCATTTTTATTACTTAGCCACAATGAATTTACTAGATCTGTGGACTTATTACTTAGAAAATTCTCCTTATGATCTAAAATTACTACATGTAGTCCCACATAAGATAGAAAATTATCCATTATTATATAAACTAATTTCAGTATATATTAGTGATTAGGTGCATAAATCCTTAGTTGATATACATGCAACACATCATGAAAAGAAGATAGATTCAGGGGGTTCTCTTATTTATAATATAACATCCTGCCATGATCAAGTAATTAAAAGGGACAAATATATCAAGGTATCATCACTCTATTCCCTAAAAATATGATGAACTTACTCAAAGGAGATATTTATAGGAATACAATCTCGTGATTATTTAAACTCCAGAAGACACTCTTGATTATCATCATATCATTTCACAAACTCTACACTCCCCTTATGCATTGTCGAATAGATCTGAACGTCTCTTCCATTTCATTATATAGATAATGTACCAATAGAATTCATTCTCTAGTATCATCTTTTCTCATTGGAGTTCTTTATTCCCATCAATTCATGGATTCATATGGTTCTATATTTTTTTTCATGAAAAATATTATTTTAATACAATTATACTAAAGATGGTATTGATCCCTACCACTATTAAAATCTATAGATCATGATTCAAACATGTCATAAAGACATTTAATAGTCCTATAAGATTGACCATATTAATAAGGGGTATATAGTAATAAAACTAAACATTTTATCTGAATCTAATTGGATTCTTATCCATGACATCAATGAAATACTCAATTTAAAAATAATTATTATTGATTTTGGATCTCTATTATTTTTCAGAAAATTTATAATTTACAATGGAGTATTTTGATAAAGATATACATATTATCTTATACTGATAAAATGAAATACCATCATAAGGTGATAGACTAAAACCCTAATATCATTATTCTCTTTAAATTATTTGTAGATTCCTATAATGAAATACATTGTATTGTTTTCCCATATTGATTTTGGTTAATGTAATGATTCTATCATACTAATAATTTTTTATCTCTCCCCATTAACTTTCTCACACACTAGGAATCAAGATACGTACATAGAGATATCATTTTTAATGATCTGTCAGTAGAAATATTTTATTAGAAAATTATATATCATTGTGCATCTAGGATGAATATATATTGGTTAAATATGACTTTCATCCTACAATTATTTCTTCGAATATTGTTCTGATTGGAAACATATTCATTTCTTTATTATTATCATTATATCATGATCATGGTTGAACAAAATAATATATATTACTTTATTCTATAATTCTATAACATCATTTTTCTCCTTTTAAAAACTCTACAAGACATATGGATAAACATTCATCATATATTGCTACTATTTATAAAATTTTCTCCATACTAAAATATTCAAACTATTGAAATCATTTAATATTTTTTATTCTTCAAACCTCATCAGAGAAAAAGACACATGATCAGTCTATATTAGTGCACCCTCCATTTTTTCCTCCATCTGAAGGTGGTAATGTATTGAGTAGTTATAATACATGATAATCTACCATAATATTTGATATATTATTTTAAATTATTATTATGAAATAATAATAATAATGACTTTATTACCAATATATATATATATTTCTAACAATTAACTATATAAATGCTTCCTTAATATTTTCATTGAAAATATTACCAATTATAATTCCAAAAAATTGTTCAAGATACATTTCTAATGAAATTTCAATTAGATGAAAATATAAAATATATTAATATAATTCAATATGAGAAAGCATCACATTACCTTCTTAGATCCACTACACTATATGAAAAACCATTATTAAATATAGGGTACTGTAAAAATAGGCACACTGACAAATATTATTTTCATTTCATTTTAAATAACCTCAGTATCTATTTTCTATAAGAACATAAAAACCTTCTATATCATTTTGGTGATAGGATTATATGGTAATGTAAATTATATCAGAAAACATATGTAGTGTATAAAATTACCATGAAAATTTGGAAAATCATATTATACTAGTGCACTTGGATATTTCATTATAATTCGAATTTTTATACAATCCACAAATATATCCTCCATTGTCATTATATGACCATTTAATTAAATGTTTTAATCCAAATTCACATTATTTAAACTATTTTGTTTTGGGCCATCAATAAACTTCTAAAATTATTTTTATGGTCATTATTTCTCTACAATTTGGTATGAATGTAGTCTATAACAAAAAACATAGATTGATCAAAGTGAAACCAACTGAAAAATTAATTTAATAAATTAAGATCGATGAAGAATAGAGAAGTCAAGATGTGATTAAATTTTTTAATGAATGACCATCACTTATATAAAAGATAATCCTTTATATATCTTCATTCTTAACATTTACATGATGCTATCTATATTAATGTTTATTTTTTGGAAAATATTGACCTCATCTCATATAATTAAACAAATCCTCGATATGTGGTTGTGGATACATGGTCTTAATTATAAGTTCATGACCATAATCATTTCAATAACATGAGATATGTAAATAATTTTACTTTAATTAAAATAGAGGAAATTTTAAGGATTATAGATTTAGAGAATTAGGTAACAAATCATAAATAACAATTTATTATTACAAAGTAGACACTACTGCCTACAATCCATTTTTTCATAAAAAAATATGTTTAAAATTAAACATGGTTTTGATTCATGTTTAAATATAATAACATTTCTCTAATACCAACCTCAAATATATTCACATTTAAATAATTTTAAATTAATTTTAAACATTGGAGGAGCCTAAAAATCTTAGTAATGGATACACAAATAAAAAAAATTATCTTTCCAAAGGCACGTAAAACATGAATACATTACCATAAAATAATACTTTACACCTTTATAATGTATTAAATAAACTTTACTGAATCTAGGATCATTTGTAACCCTTTCTGTAAAAAAAATATTACCATAAATATATTTAATGAATTTTATAACATAAATAGATAACTTGGGACATAATTGTACATAAATGATTTACCATTCAGTCAACTTATATATTTTACACTCTTACAAATCCAATATCTATACGGTCGAATTATGAACCCATTAAATTGGAGGTTCAATATAACTCCCCAAACCTAGTTACCCAGAATCAGTGAATTATTTTAATACATTGGCATGATTATAAGGAATAAAGTCCCGAATGACTGATCAGATTAGCCGTCTTGGAAAATATATTACATATATTACTTTACAATTCAATCTCCAACATACAATAAAACATAGATATTTCTTTGAGAATGCCATTATTCTATTTAGCATAACCCTCCATATCCATCATAAAAATATTCTTGGAATAATAGGGAAATAAAAAATAAGAATGGGCTGAGTTCAGATGCTCGTTAAGGATAACAATATAGCATACAAATTGATAAATAACCATAAACATTTAAGGAAATGTATAAGACTAAAACAACAGCCTTTTAAACATAAACATAAACAAAATATGGTAGAGATACAGTAAAATAATTCCGTTAACTTTTTCAAAGGGACATTCTACTAGTCAAATAATGATAGGAAATATCAATACCCACATTCATAATAAAAATTCATAATGAGAGAAATTATAACCACATAGTCAAGACCTTGTTCCAAGACTGAAAATATGTTTTTTCTAGGCATTATTCCAAGACAATAGTTTGAATCACAAGACCTATAAAAGCAGTTAGAATTTATAGTGGGATCCACTCGGCACATACTATTTCTAATGCATTCCTCATATGAAATGGTTTAAACATAACATAAACATTCATATTAAAAATAGAATAAATAATGACAATACATTATCCATAAACCATGAATGGTATTAAAATAAAACATACATAGTCAAACATATCACAAAACCATCAATACAATAAGCTAGATTTTTATTAAAATCAATCCTGTTTAAAATCCATCAATAGATGTTGACATAAATGAAAATTCTTTGGAAAACTCTTTAAGAGAAATATAAATTTTTCATGAAAACTTTTTAATGTTACACAACTTAGAAATAAAGATATTTAAATTTATTTGTAAATAAATGTGTCCCATGCCACATTTAAATAATAGAAAGGAATAAACATTTTTAGAACATTCATTTCCATATAAATGAATTCTTAAAACCATTTTAGAAACATGGAAACTAATGAGAAATGTTCAGTAGGTTAAATCATTAAAACATTTAAAATGGTATCTTATTAAAATAGAACATTAAAAATAAAACTTTTGAATACCCTTTTATGAAACATGTACATGGATAATAATTATGTCCCCATATATATTTACTTAAAAAAACCTCTAATATTATAGAAATTGTGAAACTAACCCTTACCTTGCACATTTCTTTGGTCGAGGGTACATTTAACCTCTTGTATAATGAACATATTATGTTATTAAATTATTACAGAACCATATTAATATTTATTATAACATACATGATTCATTTATTACTTTATACTACCAATTTATTTTTGTTTTCCATGTTAAAATAACATTTAGGGTAATAATTGATTTCATTATTGTACATCTTTAAACATGTTATTCTTGATCGTATCGTTTAGATTATGATTTTATACTTATAGAATTTAAAACATGATATTTATATCATATATATTTAGTATATAAATATGTCTAATAGATAGATATATGAAATGGAAAACACTATTTATGGAGATGGTAGTCTGTTTGTATGCATAAACATTGTTTTCGTTTTCATACCGTACAGAACAGAACTAAGTGAATAAGATATATTTATATACAAAAATATATATATAAATATATTATTTCATTATAATTATTATTTCATATATTTCATACTTTTTAATAATATACATTTTTATAATCATTATTGAATGGTGAATGTGGAAATGAATCTCCTCACATCGTGGAGACGGTAATCTATACGGATGTACGCATGACAATATCATTATATTGATGGTGAAATAAAATGTAATTAGATGGGATATCATATATACAGAAAATTTGACATGTTTTATTTATTATTAACATCATTAATACTCATTATTATATCCATCCAAACAATAAAGTGTTTGAATAACAAACTACACCACGATGTAGAGACTGTAAGCCGTACACACACATGTATGGTGACTTTTTCATTTTTAGGACGGATAAAATATCAAATATGGTTGTAAAATATTTATAATAACATAAAAATATATAGAAGATTCTGGAGTTATTATTTTATAATGGAAACAAAAAATTACAAATGAAGTGGATACTGAAAAGAACATGACCGAGGCGAAGAAAGATTTACCTCTTCTTCATGTTCTTCGATTTGATTTGAAAAAAGGGCTCTATATGATGGATTTATGACTAAAGGAAGAACTCTAGGATGATTGGAGGAAAGTTGGGAGAATATTTTTTCATGTTTTGGCTGAGACGAAAGGCTTTGGAGGTGTGAAATTAAGAGAAGGGGAAGTGCCCATTTATAAGAGAGGGGAGGGTCAGTTTATAAAAAGCTTGAAATATTAATTTATAAAAAAAATGAATTTTCTATTTATAATGCCTCAAAATGAATTATTTAGAGGCTAAGGTGAGTATGGGTAAAAAAAATTAAAAAAATATGTGTTAGATAGGTTCGGATCATCATATTTATTGTATCTTTTAGATTTAACTGTTTGTTAAATAGTTTGACATTTACAATGTATCTTTGTATATTTACATAATATGGTTAATAAACTTACAATAACAAGCCTAGAGAACCCCATGTGGTCCATTATTGTCATATATAACCTTATCAATTAACTTTTGACTAACATTATACATTTTGGAATTTTATATGATTTAAAAATATAGTATTTCTTTTAAAAACTCAATTATGTCAATTTTAACACTATTTAGCTTTTGATATTTTTTGAAATCCATAAAACATTATCAATTCAAATAAAATTTATTTAACCAAACCTAAAATTTAAAATTAACCTATAAAATTCGTGGAATTAATTATAAGTCTCCATTTAATTTTATATTGATATTTATAATATCAATTAATTTTATATTTCACTAATAGGGTAATTACTCCATCGTCATTGTGTCATAATTTAATAAAAATATATAATTCTTATAAATTATAAATAAAAAAGAATTACGTTGTAAATATTTTATATTTATAATTAATATTTATATTCTAATTCTTATGTGTGTGTAACCCTTTATTAAAAATGATTTAGCTACTAAACATTAATGTTAACTCTTTTAACTCTTCTTTAAATAAAATAATAATAAATGTCTTAATATAATCCATGTGGACCAGAAAGGATAATATATTAATTAGATGAATGTTTTTTGGTTGAATTACCATGATCCAATATAATTAAGACATGTGTTAGGTTAATTATAATATAATTTTAACCCATAATTAACTTGTTTAATTTTAACTGTGGTAAATCAATGTCAAAAGTTTCTTTTTAGCAAAAAATGTTTTCATATTATTAGTCCACATTTTACTTACTGATGTAATCCATCTATCACATATTATTGAAATTAAACTCACAGAAGAGGTAAAATTATGTTTTATGAAAATTTGTAAATGCTCCTAGATGGTGGGTAAAAGACAGTAAAATGTTCTATAAATATTTATATATCTAAACATATTATTAAATGACTCCAATGAATTGATTTGAAAATATAATGTTATTATGTATCTATTTCTACCAAAAATAAAATTAAAAAAATATTATTTATTTAAATAAAAAGTCGGTTTTAAATAAAAACGTAGTGTTCTTCACTATTCATCAAAAATTGAATGATTTCAGAAAAATATCAAAAATTTATCCTTAGATTATTTTGATATTTCGAATATAAAAATGAAATATATTTTACCAAATTTAAAACATATAAGTTTCCTTTATTAATATAAAATTATTTCCCATTTTCAAAACCAAAAAGTGGTGTTTTAAAAAGTAAAAAATATCAGCAGATTCACATGTTTTTTTGTCGAATGAAAATGTGAAATTACTTATAATGACCTAAATTGTATTAAATGATAATAATATAATATGATTATACTTCTAAATAATTAAAATTAATAATTTATCACTATATATTAATTCGATTAAAACTGTTGTTTTCAATTAAAACATAGTAATTTTCACTATTCATCAAAATATGAAAGTTATCAAATAGGTAGCATAAATCTATTCAAACTATAAATTTATTTCCCTTTTCTAAAGAAGAATTTAATTTCCTTAAATTGAATATATAAGTGTCAAATATTGTTTTTAAAAAGGGTTCACCATTAAAAGGTGATAAAATTTCATTTTTTGAAAAATACTTATTTTATCTGAAAAATGAATTAGTTCTAATATTATGTCATAATAACTCATTATAAGCATGTTAATATTTTATTGATTATATAATATTAAAAATGCATCTAAAAAAATTAATAACCTCTTTTTGAATGGTTAGTTTAGTAAGTTGTGGTGCACTTGAACTCAGTGTTGTGTGAAGCACAAGCTATTGAATTACTATAATAACATACTATGAAATATTAGAATGTTACATTATATCCTACTTCAATAAATTGTGTCTTCACAATTTGAAATTTTTCTTAGAATATAAATGGTTAAAAATAAAAAAAAATACCATTGTGGAAAACCCACATCAGAAATTGAGTTAATAAAATTAATCTTAGTACGATGGAAATGGAAATAAAAAAGTCACCACCAAATTATGATCATGATTAAAAGAACATTGGTAGAAATTACATACACATAAATGGAGAAAAATGTAAATATTTATAGGGCATGAATGAGCTAATCATTCACAAACATGAATAAAATTGAGGGCCTCAATGCCATCAATCTTTGATGGTTTAAAATATCATTAGTTAAACAAAACATAAGGTATTAGGATAACACATTTCTGGTTTTACGATCCCTTCCCTAATGTATGAGAATTAATTCCCCCATATAATAAAAGAGAAAAAATATAATTGAAAAATAGGGTTCTATCCTTTAACTAGTTTCTAACACAAACTCATATTTCACTCTAAAAAACAAAACATAAAAATAATCAATTTATCCTAATCGTATAGGGTTATAAAAAATGAATTTATAATTCATCAATAAAACATTTTAAAAAAACTACATTATACAATCTAGGACATCACGTTGGTCAATGGTAGGTATTGCACCCTTGTCGCCCATCAGTTGCGGGTTAATGTATGATGGCCTTTCCAGACTTGACGGGATGTCGCCCGACCTCCAGGTTTTCCTTTTTATGACAATAAAAAAAAATCCCACGAAATTATTTATGTGTAACAATAGTATCCAATGACAAAAGTAATCGATTTCAAACTTTAGACTTGTAAAAAATAATTTTTTTCTAAACTCACAGTCGTAAATTTATAAGGATGGTAAAAACAATGAAGATCCTTTTTTCCACATTACAACATGTGGAAACCTTCATCATTTATTCTTTTAAAACAATATAACACCCTAAATTAATCTAAAAACATATTGATTACAGTAATTCATTATTATACATTATATAATACATAATATACTCCTTCAATTCAAAAATGTTGTAAAATCCAACAATGTTAGATTATACAAATCATTAATTAGTTATAAGGTATTTAATAATATAAAATATAATTTGTCCAAATCAATAATATATTATTTCAAAATCACTACTTCAGTATCAGAACCATATTATGGTTTATCTTTCACTCAATCATTTATTTTATAAAAATATTAACCTTCCATTAAGTCACTATTATTGGTTCTACAAAATCTCAAGTCTGTAATGAAATATTACTGCAATACAACCTTAATATACTCTATAATTCATATAACATTTACATCAATAATACAATACTCAAATGACATAATAATTTAATAACATCATAAGAAATATAATCTTTCTTCTTCATCTTCGGTAGTATCATAAATTGATTACTATCTAATAGCAGCATTTTGGGTATACTCTAATGTTTTGGAAATTGATTTGTTTTGTGTCCCAACTCCTTGAAGATGAATCATTGTACATTGGAAATAATTTTATTACCCGTGAAATCACGTACCTGGTGTCCTTTTTCCCTGCACTTATAACAAGTTCTGATTCCCTTCATGAAACTACCAAGGTAATTATTTCCACAGTAATCACATATGTGAATATCATTCTTTCCCCTCTTCAATTTATCCATATTTCTCCCATCCATATATTTTCTTCTCTTGATTCCATTTAAAGCCATATAACTCGACAATTCTTAACACACCTTATTAAAACATGATATTATTCCATCATATGATTAGAATATGTGGGATATTATTTCCCTTTCAAATGATGGATTAATACCATGAATGATATAAAACATTATAATCATTTGATCATCCGTATTTCTGGAATTCTAATTCTTTCTACTAGGCGTCATTTCTAAACAATGGCATACACTTGGTGATTTTATGAATCATAATGCATAATTCTAAAATTATAAAATACATATTATAAATTGAAAAATTTATTCATGGAATCTATAATCATAAAATGTTTTCTTTGAGGAAGTATTTACTCTTAAATCTTTCATAATTACTTGTAATAAAAATGTGAATTATCCTAATCATATCCCATGTTAATGTTTTAACCAAGAGTGTAGGAAGGCCCATTTTCATGTACTAGGATACCCTAGGTCATGCCCGAAAATCCTTGTTAGTGTTTCCCTCATAGGTAAATCTGTGCCAGAGCTGCCTCTACCTACTTGTATCCAGACAGGGATGTATTGCATGGAAAATAAACAAAATCTATATATTACCATAATTCTAGGAAGTTCATCTATACTAACCCCCAAAGTCTAACTTAGGGTAATGTTCTCTAATCATTGTTTATCTAAATCATTTTATAATCTTGTTTCTGAACATCCTTTGATACGAACATTAACACCCCGACCCTAGATTTCCAGAGTCAGTGCATTATTATAATACATTGGCATGATTACAAGGAATCAAGTCCCAAAAAACAGATCAGTTTAGTAGTTTAGAAAATATATTCCATACATTAACATTACATTTCAATTTCAAAAATACAAAACATCATAGATTCTTCATTGGGAATGATATTATTACCTTTATCATGACCCTAAATATCAATCAAAATACACTTATTAGAATCCTAGGAAAATAAAACATAATAAAGGGTTGAGCTCAGATGCTCAGTAATGATAACAATATTAGAAAAACATTCATAAATAGGCATAAACATTTAAGGAAAGGTATAATACTAAAAAATTATTTTAAACATAAAATTCAGCATAATATGGCAGAGATAAAATAAAATAATACCATTTAATTATTCACATGGATATTATACTAGTATAATAATCAAATTCAATATCAATAGCCTCTTTCATAATTATGGAATGCATAATTACAGACATTATGAACACATAGTCAAGGCATTGTGGCAAGACTAAAATTATGATATTTTCATGGCCTTGTGCCATGACATTAGTTTGTCTCATGAGACCTACTGATGCATCGATGAGATATAATGAGCTCCACCAATCACTTACTAAGTCCAGTGGATTCTGTATATGAAAAGGATTAAACATAACCTAATCATTTGTAGTAAAACTGGCATACAAAATGTCAATAATACTTCCATAAACAATAAATTGTATAAAAATAACACATACACAGTCAATCATATCAGAAAACCTTCAAAACAATAAAATAGATTTGTATCAACATAAAAAATGTATAAAATCCATCAAAGGATGTGGACATAAGTGAAAATGATTTGTAAAACACTTTAAGAGAAATATACCTTTTTCATGAAAACATTTAAAATCCACACAATTTAGTAAGGAATACATTTAAATTCGTTTTTTAATCAAAGTGTCCCATACCACGTTGAAACTTCTGAATGGAATTAACCTTTTAAAAACATACATGTCCAAATAAATAAATCCTAAAAACCATTTTAATAAAATGTACATTAATAAAAAACGTTTAGAAGAATAAATCTTTAAAACATTTAATATGATGTTTTATTAAAATATTACCTTACAAATAATCCATTTGAAAACACATTCATGAATCATAGACATGATTAATAAATATTTCCCAGTATATACATATGTAAAAAAACCTCAGACAATAAAGTTATTATGAAATTAATGCTTACCTTACACTTTCCCTCAGTCGAGGGTACGTTTAACATCTTGTATAATGACCATAATATGTTATTGGATTATTGAAGAACCACATTCATATTTATAATATCATAGAAGATTCATTTAGGACTTTATACAACCCATTTAATATTTCTTTCATATTAAATTATCATTTTGAGTAATAATCGCTTTCTTTATCACACATGTTTTAACATGTTATTCCAGATCGTATCATTTAGATCATGACTTACATACTTCCAGAATATAACACATGATTTATATATCATATATATTTAGAATATAAATATGTATAACAAATAGATATATGAAATAGAAAACACTTTTTATGTATACTGTTGGTCGTACGTATGTATAAATGTTGTTTCCAATTTCATATCTTATTGAATGGAACAATGTGAATAAGATATATTTAAATATACAAACACACAGTAACACACACACAGATATATATATATATATATATATATCTATGTGTGTCTATGTGTGTGTTTTCAGTATAATTATTATGTCATATAATTCATACTTATAAATAATATATATTTTTATAATCATCATTGAATGGAGAATGAGGAAATTAATCTAATTGCATCATGGAGACTGTAATTTGTACGTACGCACAAACGACAATATCATTATATTTATGGTGATATCATATGTAATTGGATGGTATATCATATATAAAGAATCACTAAAATGTTATATTTATTATTTTCATTAGTTATACTCATTATTATACCCATCCGAACAATGATGTGTTGGAATAACAAATTATACCATGACCTGGTGATGGTAAGCCGTATACACGCATGTATGGTGACTATGTCATTTGTAAGATGGATAGAATAATGAATATGGTTGTAAAATATTTATAATAACATCAATTAATATTGAAGATACTGGATTTATTGATTTAGAATAGAATCAATAATGAAAAAGGAAGTGGAAGAAGAAAATTATTTGAAAGAGGTGATGGAATATTTGCCTTTTCTTCGGGTTCTTCCTTTTGATATGATCAATAGGTCTCCATAGATTGGATTTCTGACCAAAAAATGGCCTCTAGGATGAATATAAAAATGTTGGGAGGATATTTGGAACGGGGATGTCCGATCCAAAGGGCTTTGGATCTGTGAAACTATGATAAGGGGAAGTTCCCTTTTATAAGATAAGTGAGGGTCACTATTGAAAATCATATAATATTATTTTATAATAAAATAATTCTCTATTTATAATGGATTAAAAATAAATTATTTGGATGTTAAGGTGTTTATCGATTGAAAACGTCCAACCGATAGGTTTTAGACAGGTTTAGGTAATCATATTAACCTTATCAATTATATTTAACTCTGTTAAATAGTTTGACATTAACATTTCTCTTTGTATTTTTATATTATATGGTGAATAAACATATTATAACAAGGCTATAGAACACCATATGGTTAATTATTAATAGATATAACATTTTTTAAGTCTTTTGGCCGTTTCTCAGTCTTTTAAGAATATTATATCAATTAATAATATTGTATTTGTTTTCAAAACTCAATTATGTCAATTTTGAAACTATTTAGCATTTTATTTTTTTGAAATCAATTAAAAAATTATCACTTAGAATAAATTTTATTCAACCAACCCTAACATACTATATTAACCAATACAATTATTGGAAGTCATCAAATGTCTCAATTTACATTTATTTTGTTATTTATATTATCAATTATGTTAATATTTCATTATAAAGGTAATTACTACATCATCATTGTGTCATATATAAATTAAATTATTTATGGTCTAAAAATTATATATAAAATACCATAATTCAGGTTATCTTTTTATGATTCTAATTTATATTTATAGTTGAATTTATATTGTCTATAACCTTATATTGAAAATGGTTTAGTTATTAAACAGCGAATTTAACACTATTAACTCTTCATTAAATAAAATAATAATAAATGTCTAAATCTAATCCACGTGGACCAAATAGGATCATATAATAATCATATGGGTATTTTGGTCGAATTACACTTATAAAATATAATTAGGACATGTTTTAGGGTAATTATAAAATCATTTTTATCCCTAATTTCCCTATTTACTTTTAATCGTGGTAAATAAAAGCCACAAGTTACAATTTATAAAAAATTATTTTCATCTTATTGAACCAAATTTTACATAATGATGTCAAACATGCCCCTCAGATTTTTGAAATTCATCTCAATGAAGTATAAAAATTATGTTTTATGCAAATTTGTAAATGATCCTTAATGGTGGGTAAAAGATGGTAAAATGTTCTATAAAATTTAATATATCTAAACTTATTATCAAATGAATCAAATTAATAAAAATAAAAATATATAAGTATTACTTAACAATTTTGACATAAAATAAAATAAAATAAAATAACTAATTATTTAAATAAAAAGTCGTATTTAGATAATAACGCAGTGTTCTTCAGTATTCATAAAAAATTGATAGATTTCAGAAAAATTCCATAAATTTACTCTAACATAATTTCAATATTACGAATTAAAAAATGATGTTTATTTTACAAAATTCAAAAAATATAAATTTTATTTATTATTTTGAAATCAAATATCATTGTCAAAACCACAAAGAGGGTTTTTAAAAAGAAAAAACTATCTAAAATTTACATGAGTTTCAAATTTAATGTGAAATTACATATAATGACCTCAATTGTATTTAATGATAATAATATAATCTAATTATACTTCCAAACAATTAAAATGAAAAAATAATTAACAATAAATTATTTTTTTAAAAAAAAGTTTTTTCAATTAAAACATTGTATTTTTCAATATTCAGAAAAATGTAAATGTTATCAGAAAAGTACCAAAAATATATCCAAACAAAAAGTGTATGTACCTCATATAAAGAAGAATTTAATTTCATTAATATTAATATATAAATGTGTTAAGTATTGGTTTTAAAAAGGGTTCACCATTAAAAGGTGGTAAATTTTCATATTTTGAAAAAAATATTTTTTATCTAAAAAATATGAATTTGTTCTTATATTATATCTATGAAACACATAATATGAATGTTAAAATTATATAGTGTTTATTATATTCAAAATGAAGTTATTACTATTAATAACCACTATTTCAACAGTTAGTTTAGTACGTTGTGGTGCACTCGAACTCGGTGTTGCATGTAGCACAAGCTACAGAATTACTTTAATGAGATAATGTACTATAAAATCTTGGGGTGTTACATGATAACATCACAACCCATCCTTTGATTGTCATGGAACCACCTATATTTGGTTGTTCAATTAACAACCCATCATAGGTTCATCATGTTACCACTATAAAATTTCAAAGTACCATTATAAAATCATACCACATAAACATTACAATTACAAACATTTCTCTCATAAAATTTAACATTAAATCACATGAAATCAATTAATGATATGAAATAGTAAAAACAATTTCAAAATAAAAATAAATACCCAAACTCCCTAAAAATGGAATAATTAATTTATTTTTCATTTTAAACACAATAATTCTTATTGATCTATCCAAATATCAAATAATAGTTATCACAGTAGAGAAGTTATTATTTTTGTATACATTAAAATAAAAATTATTCCTTTTGTTATTTGATAATGAAAGTAAATCACTTTATATTAAAAAGATATCCTTTGAGAATATTTAATTAAATTATATATCGAAATAAAATGACATGTATAATCTTGTTATATCCATAAAAATAAATAATTAAATTATTATCCAAATGAAAAATATTTTAAAATTAAATCATTAAAAAATCATGGTTTCCCAAACCACTTTTAACATTTAAATCATAACATCCAAGAATTAATATATTTAGAAAAAAATTAAATATTTCTAGTATACATAATAGAATTATATAGAATGTTGTAGTGGCTCTTTATACACCTTATTAAAAATTTAATGTTTATAGTATCAATAATTTCCTCAATGAAAGGATATTGAGATTTCGTCCTCCACCATGAGTTAGAATATTTATGTATATTATGTTTTCATCCATAATAATAAAATTAGTATACTTTACACTTTCTTAAAAACCTTTTAATTCTTATTATTACTTTTAAATCATCAATTAACATGTTAAAATAGTTTTTAATTATTTGATTTCATATCAGACGTTTTGTCAATATTCGATAATTGTGTTGAACATGAACATGGAATAATGTAACTAGTTCATGAGGCCGTAGATCCATCTTGAACAAAATAATATTCATGAAATGTTTTTCATTTTCATAACGAAATTATACTTTTAAATCAAACAATTAATTATTTTCATAAAAATTAACATCTTTATAATCAATGATATGATAAGCCGTACGTACACATGAGTAAAATTATCCATTAATAATTAGACGTTGTGGAAATAAGATAAGTATAATTTTATTTTTCAATAACTATAATTAAATAATTATTATAATATGAATTATTTAGTGATACTTATTTATGTCATACAAATAATATAATAAATAAAAATGAGTCACATCGCATCGTGGTTGTGATAGTTTACACATACACATGAATGAAGTTATCAATTTTATATGGATGTACGTAAGAAAATAATTGATATATTAATATCCTATAATGATTAATATTTCATGAATATCAGATATAAATAATAATTCTATTATTATAACTAGTTCTCGGAAAAAGGTAATAAAAAATGAATTAGATCGGTTTGTGGAGCTAATAGATCACATGTACACATGAATGATTACTTATTATACCATTTAATATATGTATATATGGATTTTGGTGATGATATTAACATAATAAAATCTCTATATATTGAAGATACATGGGTTATTATCTCATCATGGTTGGAGGATATTTTATGGATATGGAAGAATAATCCCAATAATAATATATAAATGAAATGACACCACTTCTTCAGTTGGAAACCTTTGAAAGAACAACCTAACACTTTTATTGAGGGTGTTCTACCATAAATAATCCATCAATAATGTGGGGTGGCATTATAGAAAGTGTTTTGGAATATCATTGCAGATCCAAATTGCTTTGTAAGTGTTAGTAATAAAGAAGAATGAGTTTCTTTTTATAGGAGGGGTGAGGGTAACCATTGGAATTAGTAAAATTATTAAATTAATATGAATTCAATTTCGATTAATAATAATCCCAAGCTCATATATTAAGAATTTATGACAAGGATAGTTTTACATCAATTCATAAAATATGTTTCTACATGTTTTGATTTAATTTTGGACTATATCATTCTAGTTTACCCATAATTATCTTATTTTGATATTAATTGTCATAACATTTTAAATATTAAGAAGTTATAAATTTACTTATATGGTGTAAAATTATTTTAAATAGATATATTATATACTTTTAGACCTCATCACAGTCACTCATAGATTTTATAATATTTTTAGGATTTTTATTTAATTTAATATAATATTATTTTTTCTAAAATATTAATAGTTATAATTTTGACACTATTAATTTATTTGAGTTTTATTAAATCAATACAATGAGATTAACAAATCCATTTAAAGTAATTAAAATATTTCTAACTCTCCTATAAAATTATTATAAGAAATAAAATATTTATAATTTATATATTTTTTAAAATAATTTTTAACGTTTATTTGATTCTTCATTTAGAAAGTTGATTTTTAATCTTCGAGTTATTATTCTGAAATTCCTTCATTGCAATGTCTGAATATTTTCTAGTTATTCGTCATTCATCTGCGTCATAATTTTATCATGCATTAGTTTTTTTTCTTTATTGGAACACTAATTTCACAATTATTTTCTATTACTTAAAACAGTATACTACATGATTTACATCAATGGAATGTTGAGGATTTATGATCAACATTAACTTCGGATTAAAACATGAAGATATGTGACACAATCTTGCTGCTTCACATTCAGTCTTTATTGTACTTCACTATTGGTCTTCTCTTGTTATGTTCTTTAAATTCTTTTCTAGTGCATGTACATTGCACCTCATGTACTCTCTTTTTACCTTTTTTTTTAAAATAAATTTATGGGAGTGGGTTGGGCTGCTAAATCATTGTCAATATTTCTCATATAAAGAAAAACTTTCATTTACATTAAATTCAATGTTATAAATGTCATAATCAAATTTATGGGGCTTCCAAAGAACAAAATTTCTCCAAAGTATTTTTTTCTTCATAAATAACTCATTGAATGATACTAAGACAAAAATTAGTTTATTTTTATTCAATTATAATATTTTTTCATGCTTAATTACTCTTTTTACTTTTTTCCCTTTGTAAGTAAATATAATTAATATTGTTACTACTAAAAAATGTTCAAAAATAAAATGGACCAATATAAATATTTGGACAATCCGATTTCAAATATTGAATACATTTTTCAAAATTCAAAACTCATAATTGGTTGAAATAAATTAAAAATCAACCTCATTTATGTAATAAGAAATCAGTTTTTATAAATTATGGCTTTAAAAAGTTCAGACAGATTTTATATTCAATTTCATTATCAAATTGATTCCAATGGAAAAAAAATTTGTTAAATGATATGAAGATTATATAATTATAACTTATAATTTATTTAAATTATAATATAACTATATAATCATATCCAATTAAAAGGACCTTTGAATTAAAATTTCTTATTTTTCAATATTCATTAAAATATGAATTTTATATGAAAAATACCAAAATTTAATCCAAATTACATTTTAATGTTAAAATTATGATGAAGAAGTTTATTTTTACAATTAGAATATTTAAAAGTGAAAAAATCTATATTTACAAAAGCTTATCCATCAAAACATTCTATAACCACCATTTAGAAATATTAGAGTAATTTATGATTAAAATTGGATTTAGTCTCATTTTAGCTATATAAGTCCTGATCCTTAATACATTAAATAATCATGAACGAAATGAATAATTCACATTGATTATCTTTTCTTGTTTATAATTTTAGAGAATTAGGCTATAACCATTACCTCACATCTCAAAAATTACAAAGTAGACACTTCTACTCAGTTTCCATTTATTTCATAAAATAAAATCTCATGATACAAATGCGTCATGTATAGTTCCTTGTTTGTAACAAATTACATTTCCTTGATTTCATCCTTGACCCTATTTATCTTTATGTCCTATAAGTAACATTTCAATATCATTGGATGGGCATAAAAAGCTTAGTATAGATTATAAAAAAATTAATATAACAATAGTCCATCAATAAATACAAAGAATAAAATAATTAACATACATCCGGAAATCATAACAATTATTAATAACAGATATAAATCATCAATTTTAAAGGTCACTTGTGGCATCCAAAACAAACTTAAGTTTTAGCTTTCACATCTACCTAGGGAGTTACATTTGGAATACCCATCACCGTATATTCACAAAAACACATAAGAGAAAAATTTTCTTTTACCACCATCACATTACCCAATGCAGTGGAGTTCTATCACGGGCTCACCCACTTTCAATTTATCCCAAAACCACAAATTTACGTAAAAAATTCCCATGAATCATAACATATACACAACACATAAGACAAACATTATGGAAAGATAACATTTTCCAAATTACAATCAAAATATTTCATTTAAATATATTGATATTATATATATATTATCAAAACCATTTTTATTACCAAAATACATAAAAATAGTATATGGTACATCTTTTCATTTTATAAAAAAAATTATGGCTTGTTAAGGAAGTAAAATATCAAATCATGCTTGTAGTGGATGAAATTTCATTGTCACTACATACATTAAAAAGAAACATTATTTTGGTCCTTTAGTAAA
This sequence comes from Viscum album, assembly GCA_963277665.1. Classification (NCBI taxonomy): domain Eukaryota; kingdom Viridiplantae; phylum Streptophyta; class Magnoliopsida; order Santalales; family Viscaceae; genus Viscum; species Viscum album. The sequence goes on from OY728132.1 coordinate 475,290,131, forward strand.
ACTATTTGTAGAAAATTTTTCCCTTTCAATGAAATAAAAAGTAACATTGTTTACAAAACGTATTAAATAATGTTTTGTATAAATCAAAGGATGCCTCAATTAAAGAAGATTGAGACGATGTCCCTTACCTCATGTCCAACATGACTTGTTCGTTCATTAATCTCCTAAATAATAAACTAATGTTAATTTATACTATCCTAAGAAACATTTTATTGATTATGATTTATTTAATATCACTTATTTGAGTGTTATAAACATTATGTAATCATTGAAGTTACTAATGATCTTTTTGTCAATATTGTTACTTTAGTAAAAAATGAACTTCTTATAATTACATTTTGTTCATTGGTCAAAATTCCATAATCTCAACAATGATATTTATGATTTATATGTCATATATATATATCATATATATCTAGTATCTATATTTATTTATTATTTTTCTTTACATTTGGAGGTACGAAATGAAATGCACCATTCGCAGAGATGGTAAGCTGTACTTACGGATGAACGCTACTTTCATTTCTATTTTGTACTTATTGGAATGAAATAATAATGACATATTGTGATATTATATTTCAATAATAATATCATATATATAATTTCATTAACATTATCCTCTATACATTACAAATATGACATCAATGAGTCATATCACTTTCAGAGGAGGTAGTCCGCACTTCATCAAATGAAATTATCATGTGTACCCATTACTGAAACCATAAAGGAAAACTATAAAAATTTACAGAATTATAGAGGTAATAAAAATATAATATATATCACATATAAATATAGATCCTTTTTAATGTCCACCATGAGAGGCCATTGGAGATATTTGAACAATCATCGTTTTGTGAGGCAGTAGTTTGCCGTCTAGAAAACTATATGTTTGTATCCAATAGAAGGAGATGTGTAGAAGTGTAGTATGAATAAATGTCATAAAAAACCTAGTATATTTAGGATACTTTTTTTATAAGGATACAAATAAACAATGATAAGGCGGTCAGATATGTAAAATAAAAGAAAATAACTTATGAGAAGATATTACCTTTAAATTGGGTAACATACTTCGGTTTGAACCAAAAGGCTTCATTGAAGTGCCTTATGCCTAATTGAAGGCTTCTATGAGAAAGATTGAGATGTAGGGATCTTAATTGGGATGTTTTTTGTCACGCCATGGGAATTGAGAGGTGTGAGTAATGGGATAGTGATGGTGGATTTTTATATGGTGGTGGAGGGGCTATTTTGGATAATTTGAAAATATTATTTTATTGTAAACTGATTTTCAGTTTCAATAAGTCCAAAACTCAATAAATTTTAAGTGAAGATTAATCCTATTATATATAAAATAATCCAATAATAATTGGACAAGTTTTTAATTGTTTTTTAAATTTTATAATTTCATTCGTTTAAATCATTTATTAATAAGGTAATCACTACATCATCATTGTTTCATAAATAATTTTATTTATTTGATGTATAAAAATTATAAATATAAAACCATGATGTAGGAAATAATTTTATATTTCATATTAATATTTATAGTCTAATATATTATTTATACAACCCCGTTAAAAAATTTATTTTCTAAAAGTTATATGTTTATGTCATTTTTTTATATACATTAAAATAATTAATATAATGTGACATTATTACTCTTAAGTGGCTCCATGGGGACTCAAAATCGACCCAAGGATGCCCATGGCCGGACATTTGTCAACCAATAAGATTATGTTAAATTTTAGGGTAAGTTAATATTATAATATTATTATTTTTTAACCCTTACCTACTAGATTTACACTTTAACCATGATAAATAAAATATTTACTAAAATAAATATTCATAAGGTCTAAAAATAAAAGACTCCTATTTACACAATTTGGACATCCTGATTCCTAATAAAGAATCCATTTTTTCCATTTTTAAAACACAGAGGAGGAGTAAATTAATAAAAAATGAATTCCCATTATCAAAACAAAAATAATGTTTTTAGGAAATAATAACTAACAAAAAGATTGACCCTTTTTTATGTCCAATTTCAATGTGAAATTAATTCAAATGACCAAATTTGGATTAAATGGTAAATATATAATCTAATTAATATTTAAACCCAATTTTATAGATTATATATCAATATAAATAAAAAATATTAAAAAGTAATTTTTAATTAAAATACAATATTTTTCCCCTATTCGTTAAAAAATGAACATTTCCAGAAAAATACCAAAAAAATAATTCAAATTAAATTTTGATGTCTCTATTGCCAAGAAAAATATTATTTCTCCAAATATAACAAATAAAAGGGACAAAAACTATATTTAAAAAGTTTTCCCCATAAAAATGAGGTAAATCAACCATTTAATGAATATTAGAGTATTTATTCTTAATATTGGTTTCTTTCTTATTTTAAGCATCTCAAATTTATTGGATAAATGTAAAAAAACGTAGGTAAATGTATAATAATTTTATATTTAATTATTTACATTCCCTTCCAATACCAATTCTATGATTTAACAACCATTTAAAACATTATTATATTAATTTTTTTTCTTAATGAATCATCCTTTTGTGGAAGAGGAGATTTTGAAGAAACTCGTTGTTGTGTGTCGGGTACGACATTGAAAATATAATTCTCTTTTAAGTTAAATTAAAATTGAATTAAAAAATATTAATATATATGAACATTTCATATTCTTTTTTTACCTAGGATGTTAAATCCTTCCAACCTTGGGGAAATTACATCCTCGTAATCTTATTTTCATATATAAAAAAATTAGGGTATTTATAAATAATTGATTTAATTGATTCCCAGGATGCCTCTTCAACCATATGATTTTCCAAAAAAACCTTTACCTAATTAATTACTTTATTCTGCAACACATTCTCTCTTCGGTCAAGAATTTGTATGGGTTTTTCCTCATAAGAACTATTTTCTCCCAACTGAACTACCTCTGGACACGAAAAATGTGATGAATCCAGAATATATTTTCTCAACATTGAAACACGAAAAACCTTATTTACCTAGGATAAACAGGGAGGTAAACATATTTATATATAACTGATACAAATTTATCCTTGCTTTTATAGGTTCTAATGAACATCAGACTCAACATTCCATTCTTACCAAAATGCATCACAATTTTACATGCAGAAAATTTTAGAAAGACATGATCACCTACCTCAAATGAAATATCCTTCCTCCAATAATCCAAAAAACTTTTCTTCCTTCTCTAATCTATTCTCATGTTCTTCTAAATAAACTGTTCTTTTTATCCACCACATCTACCAATTATGGTCCCATCAACTTTCTTTACACTAAATCATCACAAAAAGAAATTGTTTGACAACTATTTCCACACAATGCCTCAAATGGTGCCATCTGTACACTAGAATGAAAACTGTTATTATATGAAATCACACCCAATGAAATATGTTGGTCCTAAATTTGGTCATAATCCATTAAAGAGTCGTGCAGCATATCCTCCATGGTTGGAAAAATTCATTCTTACTTCCCATCTGATTGAAGAAGAAAAGCTATAAAAAAGTTAATTCAGTACCCAACGACATCTGAAGGCATTTTCAAAAGATAGAAGTAATCATGGGATCCTGATCATATACAATAGAGAGGGGAACTCTATACAACCTAACTATCTATTTAACATACAATTGAGAATATTGATCTAGAGAAATTGTTTCTTGAATTGGATGGAAATGATCATACTACATCAATCGATCTATAATATCCAAGATTTTATTATTACCTCGATATGTATTTGGTAATCCCACAACAAAATCGTTGGTTATATTTTCGCATTTCTAATATGGCTCCAGTGAATGATGAAGTATCCAATTTGGTAACTGCCTCTTTGTTTTGACCTTTTGACAAGTCAAACACTTCACAATAATGTTAGCATTATATCTATTCATTCCATCCCACCAGTAATAATCTCGAATATCTTTGTACATAATAGTATTGACATGATGAACTGAAAATGGAGAACTATGTGCTTCACATAACAACTCTTTCTTTAACTTTGAATCACATGGCACACATAAACTCTTTCTAAATCTCAAAATACAATCATTATCAATTTTAAATCCATGATACCTACCCTTATGAACCAACTCTACCTTTTTATTTAACTCACTGATTTCCTTCTACACATGTTTAATTCTATATGATAGAGACATTTTCACTGACACCTGAAACAAAACAGTGGAATTTCATGCACCAAAAACATCGATTCCAAATTTCATTTAATATTTAATAAAAAGATAATCATTCAAACGTAAAAAAGTTAATGTAGAATTAATTTTTAAACTCAAAGCATCAGCCACTTTATTTTCCATTCATGGATGGTAATAAATCGCACAATCATAATCTTTAATAAATTCTAGAAATATTCTCCGTCTCATGTTCAATACGTTCTGAGTGAATATATTTTTCAAACTTTTGTTGTCTGTATATATTTGACATTTTATTCCATATAGATGAATCCTCAAAAAATCTTAATAAAAAACTATATCAAATAATTCCAAATCACGTGTATAATAATTTAACTCATGAGGATTCAACGGACATGAAGCATAAGCAATTAACTAACCATACATCATTAAATTACAACCGAGTACATTCAATGAATCATTACTGTAGATAACAAACTCACTATTTATATAAGGCATTTACCAATATATATCATTCAGAAATCTACTTTTTAGTTTCTAAAAAATTTCATCACATTTATTGGTCTAAATGAAATAATCACTTATTAGAGATAGCTAAGTCATTATGATATATAACTATGAAAAAGTTTCAACAAGCCTCCGGTAGTAATCTACTAATATGATAAAAGTATGGATCATGGTTATATTTGTTGGTATTTTATATTCTTCAACAACTATTGTTTAATAATGATATACAATTATGCCATTTTTTGAAACAATGTGATCATGGAAAGATATTTGTTTTAACCAATACACACACATGTTGAAATTCGCATATAGTTTTTATTATTTTAATATTTGTAGGAAAACCCTTAAATGACTGTGGTACTCCTCTTTACTTTTAGAATAAAAAAAATCTCGTCAATGAACAAAACCACAAAAAGTTCGTAGAACAGATAGAAAATTATATTCGTAATATCTATGAATATAGAAGGTGCATTGGTTAACCCAAAAGGCATAAATACAAATTCATAATGGCCATATCTGGTAGGAGACATAGTTTTCAAAAAGTCTGCTTCCTTACATTCTTCTAATTGTGCCCTGACCTCAATTCAATATTCATAAAATACTTAGATCCTAGAAGCTGATCAAAAGAATCCTCTATAGTACCACCATGTGTGGATGTGCTGGGTCAAATTAAACCATTATCTAATAACTCATGAAATTTATTCATTAACTCTACAAGTTCATTTTGAGCAATTCGATAAGGGGGTTTTGAAATTTGATCAATTTCAATAACTAAGTCAATAGTAAATTAAACTTCCCAAATAGGTATTATACCATGAAACACATAAAGGAAAATTCAAGACACTCATTTAACACTGGCACATCATTAATAAAAATAGTTCCTCTTTTTAAACAATATGTGCGTAGTAACATTCATTTACATCCATTACTAGTTTCTCTACTTCCTAACATGTTATCAAAAGTATGGGTTCATTATTAGAGACAAACTGAAATTAATTTTGAATGAAAACCTCTTAATCTCTATAGGAAGACATAACATGATAATCAAAAATCCAACCCATACCCAAAATAACATCAATCACAACTAGAGGAAAAATAATAAGGTTTTCAGGTAGATTATATCCCCACACTAGTATAAAAGGTTCCTATAATTTCATTTTTTCTCAAAATTTCTTTGGGTGCTTTTATCCTAGGATTAGGATTAATATATTGAGATGGAATGCCCAATTTAATAGAAAACCACTCAGGAATGATTGAGTGTGTAGACCCTGAATCAAAAAAAAAACATTTTCAAAATCTGAATAAACAAATAATGTATCTGATACTACTTAATTTGATGGCCCAACATCTTCGAAATTAGTTGCAAAAGATTTCACCACCCCATTCTCATGGTATTCCACTCCTTTACAATAATTGATTTTTTATTTTGACTCTCATTGGCATAATGAATCATTTAATCTCATTTAAAACATTTTACTGACTATAAATTATATCTTATATTACCATTACCCTATTATTTTTCAATGAAATTATGAGATTTAGGTCCCATTTTACAAAATCAGTATCATGTACTAGAATTAAATATACAATTCATCGTGTATTTTTTATGACAATTTTCATGAACTGTAAACATATGTTTCTTAACATCATGATTTTTTTGAAGAGTTTTTCCCTTTCTTCTCCTACCATGACCTCTTATTCTGTTGTTTCTTAAAGAACACATGATCAATGAAAAACATTATTTCCACCTTCTTCGAATATCAAATAATTTTTTTCATAAATTTTGAACCCATTATTTGCTAATCCACATAGATACTTTTTATCTAATCCTAAGTAAAACTGAATGATTTTACTATCAATATCACATTTGAATTTTAGATAATACCTTGCATGTCGAATGAGTTTTCCATCATAAGTAGCCACTGAGGCATCATCCTACCTCAATTCCAATAATTATTTATCCATTCTAAGATAAACGTCCTTAGGAAAATATTTCTCTAGAAAAATACCATTGAATTCGACCCAATCAAGAGAATAAATATTCTTAATATCCCTGATATTTTTCACCATTGACCACAAATGATCATCTTCACCATCAAAATGGTAAACAACCAGACTAACCATTGGATGTCATCAACAACCCGCGACATCAAAAATCATCTCCATTTCTTTAATCCACCCTTAATCATTCCTAGGGTCAGAATATCATCTAAATGATGGGAGATTTTGCCTAATGAAATGCTTCAATATTGAATTGTTACTCTATGGTTGATCAGAAATATCTCAGCCATGGATACCAACAACATTTATATCCCAAGTCAATTGTTCCATCACTTCAACAAACTTTTCAGTTCTGATTCCGACCATCTCTGGTTGCTGATTTGGATGGTTTTATTCATCCATACGTTATCCAATAATAGCTGCACTATTTCATCTATAGAATAAAATACTTAATTGAAAAATATCTTAGACGAATCATTGTGGTAATATATAATTCTATATCATTTCAACATTAAAATCAATTATTTAATGGATATTAATATAACTATATTCTAACACTTAATTTTTTCTAAATCGGCCTCTGATTCCAATTATAAGGCCATCTCCTTAAAACATTAAAAAATCATGAATAAAATGAATAATTCACATTGAGGATCTTTTCATGTTTCAATTTTTAGGGAATTCGGCCATAACTATTACATCACTTCTCAAAATAACCAATTAGTCACTTCAACTGAGTTTCCAATTTCATCATGAAATTAAAACTCATGAAAAAAAGAGTCAGGTCTAGTTCCATATTTTAGACAACATAACTTTTCATTGATCCCATCCTTGACCCTATTCAGATTTATGTACTGTGAAAATTGTTTCAAAAACATTGGATGAGCATAAAATGCTCAGTAAATTTTATAAAATAAGGAAAGAAAAAATTAGTCCATCAATAAAAACCAAGAAAAGAATATTTAAAATACCTTCTGAAATCATAATATTTATGAATGAAAAATTGAAATCAAAAATTATATAGGTAACTTGTGGCATCCATAACATAATTACGTTATCGTTTTGACAACTACATTGGGAGATAAATTTGGAATACCCATCACATTATATTCCCACAATATTTTAGGACAGACATTAACGTTTACCACTGTCATGTTACCCAATTCATTGGAGATCTATATCATGCTCACCCGCCCAAAATTTATCACAGAACCACCTATATACGTAAAAAATTCACAAGAACCATAACATATTTACATCAAATGAAACAAACATAATGTAAAGATAACATTAAAAAATTGCAATCATAATATATCATTTAAATATATTGACATAATAAATCCATTTTCAATAACATTTTCAAGACCAAAATATGTAAAAATATTAAATGGTATATATTTTTATTTTAAAAAAATATCATAACGGTTTGTTCAGGATGTAAAAGATCAAATAATGCTCACGGTGGCAGAAAGGTCATTGTCGACTCTTATTTTAAAAATAAACAATTTTATGTCATTTAGTTAAATTCTTCATAGAAAAATATTACCATTTAATGAAATTAAATGTCAATGGTTTTTATATACCGTATATAATAATGTTGTGAATTAATCAGAGGATGCCTTAATGAAAGGAGACTGAGAATAAGTCCTTTATCTCTTGTCCAAATTGACTCATTTGTTAATTAATCTCATAAATAATATACTAAAGTTAATTTATACTTGATTATGATCTTTTTTAAATTTTATTGTTATTTTTATATGACTTATTTATATGTTATACACATTTAGTAATCAATTACGTTATTAACAGTCGTTTTGTTGATATTTGGTACTTGAGTAAAAAATGAACTTCTTATAATTACATTTTTTTTCATGTGATTAAAAGTACATTGTCTCCAAAATGATATTCATGATTTTGATATATATCATATATATCTAGTATATATATTTATATATAATAGTATTTAACAATTGAATGTAAGAGTTGAAATTCACCATTCATGGAGATATTAAGTCATACGTACGCAAGAACGCTACGTTCAATTATATTGTTTATTTAATGGAATGAAAGCATAATGATATATAGGTATATAATAATACAAGTATAATATCATATATATTATTTCAGTTACTCCATCTTTTATACATTCCACGTATGGACTAAATGAGTCATATCACATTGAGAGAGTTCTAGTCTGCACTTCCTTAAATGAAATTATCACTTTTACCCATTAGGGAAACTATAATGGTATTCTATAAAAAACTAATGAATTATAGTGACAATATAAATATAATATATATCACAAATAAATACAATGCCATCATATTGGCCACCATGATAGTCTAGTGGAGATATTTGAACAATTATCTTTTCGTGAGATACTAGATCGCCATCCAGAGAAACAATATGTTTGTATCCATTTTATAGAGGTGTGTGGATGTGTAGTATGAATACATATAATTACAATAACCTAGTATATTTATGAAACTTCTGTTTTTATAAAATAAATGATTAAAAAGAGTTTAGGGGTTTGGATTAGTATAAAAATAAAACAACATAAGAGAAGATTTTACCTTTAAATCAAGAAACACCCATGGGTTTGAACCAAAATGAATTTTTGAAGTGTATTATGACAAAGGTAATACATCTTTCTGGAAGATATGAATTTAGGGAGCTTAATTGGGAAGAGTTAATACAATACAAGGGGCATGAGAGGTGTGAGTAATTAGATAGAGGTTATGTCTTTTTATAAGTGGGAGGAGGGGCTCATTAGGAATGTTTGAAAACATTATTTATTTATAAACTAATTTTCAGTTTCAAAAGGTCTAAAACATATTAAATAAAAATATTAGATGACTATTTTTAGAAATAAAATCATCAATTAAAAATTGGAAATGATTATAATATTTTTAAATTATCTAATCTCATTTATTTAAATCATTTTTTAATAAGTTAATCAATGCATCATCATTATGTCCTAAATCATTTTAATTATATGATGTCTAAATATAATAAATAAAATAACATTACATAGAAAATATTTTTATATTCCAAATGAATAATTATAGATTAATTGATATATTAATTTACAATATTTTAAAATTTATTACTAAAATATATGCGTTTATGTCATTTTGGACTTTACTTAATTAATTAATATAAAGTGTCATTATTACTCTTATGTGGTTATGTGGGGTCCCAAAATCGTACCATGTATTTAAATAGTCATAGATATATTTTCTAATAGGATTAGAACACATTTTGGGGTAACTTAATATTATTATTATAATATTTTTCCCTTACTTACCAGATTTACCCTTTAAATATTCTATATAAAACTTTTACTGATGTAAATATTTATCATATCTAAAAGTAAAATATAACTATTTAAAAAATTTGGTCCTCTTTAAAGGAGATTGAGACGGATTCCCTTACCACTTTGAATCTTTTAAAGGAATGGAATTTAATCAAATCATTATAATATCTTGAGAATAAATGAATTCATGATATAATATTCCAAAGGATAGTTTATACAACATATCAAAATGAATTGGTTCCTAACAACAATGCAGTCTCAATGGAATGTCAATTGAGATGAAATTTTTTATAAAGAAGGTATCCTTAAATTAAGGATTAATCCATCACATAATTATGTGTGAAAAATATAAATACACCCAATATAAGTTGATTTTAAGTGTAAAACAATCAGATGACAATCACACATATTCATTGGATGAAATATTCAATAACTACAAGTTGAACCCCTAGAAATCGAAATTGGGTTACGATGTTCCCTTAAAAAAATTCGACAGCCTAACAGTGTCATATTAAAATTCAGAAAATGAGTTGATGAGAGATAAAATGGTATCTCATCACTTGGGCATAAAAATTACAAAAAGAGGAATAGAAAATAACATCCTCCAACATAATAACATTTATCATAAAATAAATTACATAAAAGAGAGTACTTGAAAATAAAGAGATATGTAGGATCCCTTACCTCAGGTTCGACTTGACTCGATCGTTCTTTAACCTCCTGAATAATAATCTTGAGCTAATTTATACTTTCTTAAGAACCTTTTTAAAGTTAATTATTCCTTTTATATCACTTAATACCATGCTATTAACACTATGAAATTATTTATGTTAATAATGGTCGTTTTGTAGATCATTTCTACTTGAGTCAAAAATAAACACTTTATAATTACAAGTTGTTCATGTGGTCAAATATATATCATATCCAGAATTATATTCATTATGTAGATATCATATATATAATATATATACATTATATACATTCATTTATAATATTACATAACATTTAGAGATAATAAATGAAATGCACCGTTCATGGAGACGGTAAGCCGTACGTACGCATGAATGCTACTTCCATTTATATTTCATATTTAATGGAATTAAAACACAATGATACATAATATTATTATAATTACAGTATGGTATCATATATAATATCATCAAATATATCTTTTATACGTACCACATATGGTATTAACGAATCAAATCACTTTGAGGGGGTGGTAGTCCGCACTTCCAAAAATGAAGATATCGCATTTAATCATAATGGAAACCATAAAGGTATGCCATAAATGAAAAATATAGAAGATTAAGTAAAATATAAACATATTATATATCATATATAAATATAGTGACATATTAATGGCCAACTTTTAGGGTGTTAATAGAATATTGATCAATCATCGTTTCGTGAGGGTAAAATTCACCAACCATAGAAAGCGTATGTTCTTTAACCATTATATGTAGGTGTGTGTAAGTGTAGATCGAATCCTTCTTATAAAAACATCCTAGTATATTAAAGATACTGGATTTTTTTACAAAAGTAATGAAGAAAAAGAGTTTAGGGGGTTGGAGAAGCAAAATAAAAAAAAGAACATAAGTGAAGATATTACCTTAAAATCGGGTATCTCTCTTTGATTTGAGCCCAAGGGTTACTTGGGAAGGATTCTGCCCAATGTGAGGATTCTAGGTGTAAAATAGGGATGTGGAGTGACACAATTAGTAGTGTTTTGCTGAGACAAAGGCTTGAGAGGTGTGGGTAAGGTGGTAGAGGTGGGGGCCTTTTATAAGAGGAGAGGAGTGGTACTCATGGAAAGTTACAAAATGTTACTTTCATTTCAAATGAGTTTCGGATTTTAAAGGTCCCAAATTGATGTATTTCAAGTAAAATGTGGTAAGGGTTAGAAATATACTCATCCAATTGGTAATTTCCTATTTTATGTTATTGTTTTAACATTATCTTTTCATTTTATTTAAATCCTTTATTAATAAGGTAATTGTTGCATCATCATGATGTCAAAAATAATATAATTTATATAATTTTTAAAAATTAAAAAAATATATCATGATTTATGAAATATTTTTATCTTTTTAATGAATATTTATGGTAAAAATATGACTTTAATAACCCCATTTAAAAATTATTTTTTTAAAACAACTCATGCATGTGACATTTTTATGTTAACTTTAAATAAAAAGTTGTTTTTTTCATTGTCCATCCAAGGTGGATCCATGGGGTCCCCAAGTTGACCCATGGATTGTCTTGGTCGAACATGACACATACAATGAGGGTATGACTTGTTTGTAGGTCATTTAATATTATTAAAATATTATTTTTACATTAAAGTACACTAATTACCTCTAATCGCGATTAAAAACATAAAAGTTACTATTCACCAAAAAAATATTTTAATCCTATTGAACCAAATTTTACATCCTAATGAAAACCATGTATGTTGTATTTTTGAAATTCAAATCACATAAGTGGTAATGTTTCATTTAAATGAAAAATATGTTTTTAAACTACCACTTAGTGGTTTCACTATTCATCAAAAATTGAAGTCTTTAAGAAAAATACAAAAAATTCACCCTAATCTATATTTGATATTCCAAATTAAAAAATGATGTCTATTTTAAACAATTCAAAACATATATTTTTCATTAATTAATTTAATAATTAATTCCTGCTGTCAAAACAGATAGTGTGTTTCTAAGAAACAATATCTATTAAAATATTGACACTAGTTTAAGTTCAATTTCAAAGTGAAATTAATTCCAATGACGACCATTAGATTAAATGGTAAAAATATATTCTAAATATACTCTAATATAAAATATTAATATAATCTATCCATATAAATAAATCATATTAAAATGATTTTATGATTCAAAATGCATCATTTTCAATAAAAATGATCTTTATCAGAAAAATAAATTTTTTTTACACAAAGTAAATTTTGATGTCCAGATTCCAATGAAATATTTTATTCTGTCAAATACAACATATAATATTTTTAAAAGTTTATTTAAAAAGATTTCTCCATCAAAAGGAGATTAATCTACTTTTTAATGAATATTAGATGATTTATGCTTAAAATTGGATTCATTTTCATTTTAAGCCTCCAACAGTTATTGGATAAAAGTAAAAATATTTGACATACATATATAATAATTTTTTAGTTTGTTCTGTTCATTCCTGTCATTACAACGGCTAGGCGTTAACTAACTTTTAAAATAATATTGTTTTATTATTAGAGTGCAACGTAAGATTTCAAAGAAACTCGTTGTTGCGTATTGGGTACGCCCTCGAGCATAGATTTCCCTTTAAAGTAATATTAATATTTTATTAAAAAATATGGATAAATATGAAAATGTAATATTCTTTATTTACCTAGGCTGTTACATCCTTCCCCCATTTTGGGAATTGCGTCCTCGCAATTTTAAAATTGGGCATGAAAGCTTCATTTAAAATCCCACATAGGAACAAGTGTCAGTAAAACTAACACTTTAAAAGAATGGGAGAGAAGTACAAATTTCACCCGAGTTAACCCATAATAGGATTACAAGTATGAAAATATGGTTATGGAACAAAAAACAAAGGGTTGTGTTCTGATGGAGAGTGATAGTCAACATGTCTAGGAGAAAGTTAACAATAAGAAAATCACAAACTTGTGATGGGTTAAACAGTATTTGATTCCCCAATAGAAAAATTAACAGAAACATTTTTTGTTTTAAGTTACATTTTATTGAGGAATTTATCTATGAGCTTAACTAAAACATAAGAAATCATACTTAATTATCATGTTGACTTTTACCTTTTACTATATTTCTTACAATAACTCATATTTTCTCCAAAAGACGAGTATTTAGGATGACTTGTTCACATTATGAGAGATGTAATCAATATCTAGAGAATCACCTAATCCACAAAAGAGAACTATATACTTCCCATGTCTTTAGACCTTAACCAAAACAAAAACCCAAAGTTCAACAATGACCATTCAATATACATCTATCCATAAAATTCTACAATGTAAACCAAACTAATATTGAAACCCAATTCTCTGAAGCATTTAATCACATAGTCTCCTATGATAAATTTAAACATTTTTCCCCAAAATAACATCAGTTATTCTTACAGTCTTATTCTGAAATGTAATTAACCTAATCACATATCCTCCATGATAGGCTAATAATTTCCATTGGTAACAAAAAAAATCAACTTTCTCTTAATTCCTAAACTCATCTAACTAAAAAGAATCATTCAAACTAACCAGGGACTTCACGTAGTCCAGTGGTAGGCGATAAATACCACTTGCACTTTGTTTGTGGGTTCGATTCCCATAGCTTCATCCGACAAGATGGGTTGTCACACGATCTGCGTGTTGTCCCTTTTGAAAAACAATATATTTTTATAACATTCCTCAAAAAGAGATAAATTCATCAAAAATAACCATAACATATTTTAACCACAAAGGTTATCTGATAACTTCCATTTTGCAACCCAAAATGTATTAACCAGTAATTGCTTCAAATTCAAGGATCATATAAACCCAAATGGTTCTTTATAACTATATCCACAAAAGAAAGGATAATTATTCCTTGAATTAAATTTTCATATATCAAACATCAGGGATACTATAAAAAGTATTCTAATGTAACCCCATCATCAAAAGAGACTTAATAAATCTAAGAATTTCACCATCCTAAAATCTACTATAACCCTTGAATCCCTTATTTGATAGCATCATTCTCATTCAACATTATTCATGATCAATTATCCATTTCTTTTCAACTTATTCTGAAATACTTCTTTCCTACAAACAAAATCATGAATCATATCCTAATATTCTAATAATAGGAAAACATATGTTAAGAAGTAATCCATACCTTTCATTATTCATTGTCAGTTTCTTCATCCTCAATCAGAATGGAATTAGGTATTGGTAAATAAATATTTGTATGATCTTGGTGACCCCATTCTCGAAACATCTTCGTAGGACATGTGTTTGCATAATGACCATGCACACCACATTTAAAACATTCAATTTATCCTTCTGAAAGAACTTCTTTCCCTTTCCTAGAGTTAACTAGATGCTTCCTTTTTATATGGAATGTTCTTTCATTATAACCTTTAATTCCACATCTATAGTATATTTCTGTCCCTTTAAAGCATTTTCCTATATGTTTCATTCCACATATTTGACACATAGGTTTTTGAATGTACTTACCGTTATGATTATTACCTGAACTTTTGTAGGGATTTGTTTCTCGCATACATGATGCCTTATAAAAATCACTAATGTTTAGGTGGTCAATCATGACTCCAGAGTGTTAGTTTAAGATAACCACAATAGTTCACATTACAACTCCCATATCATTCAGTTGTTCTTTTAAAAAAAATTCACAGTTTTATTCAAATCCACTGTTACTTTGGTGCCTGCTAGATCCAGCCATTTACTAAAACCAAAAAGGTTAGTGTGAGTATATCAGTAAAATCATCAAATAAAAAAGAAGATGATAAACACCAAGATATACTTATCCAAGTTATCTCAAACTCATTCTAACTTTCAAAAAAAATGTTGACTCCATCTAATATACTAACCATTGTGGTTATACATAACTTGTCTCTTTTTCTTAAACAACACTCTAACCTCTAAAGTTATCTAAACCATCCTTTGATACCAACTATAAGGCCCAATCCTTAAACCTTACTTAATCATGAGATATTACAAGATTACACATTGAGGATCTTTTCAGGTTTAGTGTTTTATAGAATTAGATCATAAAACTTGCAGTACATTCCACATTTAAACAAAGAGGTTACATAAGAGATAGTATTCATTTTTCCCATCAATGGAAACTTATTTAAAATAAAACATGGATTATTTCGGGACACTTCCTTGACACTATCATCATATCATGTACCATTCCTTTGACCTATGAAAAACATTTCCAAAACGTGGGATGAGCATAAATGCTCAGTAAGGGATATAAAATTACGAAAAGAAAACATTAGTCCATGTATGAAATCATACTTTACTCATAAAACATAAGCATTTTAACATAACTCATCAAATCATGAATAAATCATAGAAATCATAAGTCATAATGTTAACTTGAGGCATTCATAACATTTTTACGTAGGGAGTAACCCTCTTGGTTACGTTTGGAATACCCATCACAGTATATTCCATAAATCTCTTCAGAGAAACCTCAACGTTTAACTCCTTCGCGTTACCCAATGCATTTGAGAGCTATATCGGGCTCACCGGCCCTTAGTTTATCACGGAACTACCCGTCTTCATAACAATACCCAATAACCATACCATAATCGTACCACATAAAACATGCATAAAGAAAAACATAACATTTCCACATTTCAGTCACAAGATATAAATACAACACATTGATATAATAAAAACATTATGAAATCCATTTTCAATACCAAAATAAAAGAAAATTAAAACATGGTATTTATTTTTCATTTAAAAAAAGGTATGGCTTGTAAAGGAAGCCGAAACTCAAAAAATGACCACGACGGCAGAGAAGTCGTTGTCGCCGCATACGTACGAAAAAAAAATTCTCTTTTGTCGGTTAGTAAATGATTTGTATGAAAATATTACTTTTGAATAATCATAAAATTCAAAGGGTTTTATACAACGTATAAAACATAGTTGTGTATAAAACAAAATATGCCTCAATGAAAAGAGATTGAGATGGATTCCCTTACCAATTTTAAGCATTTAATGGAATGACATTTAATAAAAACTTTATAATATCATGAGAATAAATGAATTCATGATATAATATTCCAATGGACAGTATATACACCATATCAAAGTGATTTGGTGCATAACAATAATGAAGTCTCAATGGAATGTCAATTTTGATGAAATCTCTTATAAAGAAGGTATCCTTAAATTAAGGATAAATCAATCCCATAATTATTTATGACAAATATAAATACACCTAATATAAGTGGATATTAAGTGTAAAACAATCAAAGAAAATTTACACATATTCATTGGATGACATATTCAATAACTACAAGTTGAACCCAAAGAAATCGAAATTGGGTTATGAAGTTCCCTTACAAAAATTCGACAACTTAACAGCGTCACATTAAAATTCAGAAAATGAGTTGATGAGAGATAAAATGGTATCTCATCACTTGGACATAAACATTACAGAAAGTGGAATAGAAAATAACATCCTCTAACATAAGAACATGGAGCATAAAATAAATGACATAAAATAGAGTACTTGAAAAGAAAGAGATAGGTAGGATCCCTTACCTTGGGTCCGACTTGACTCGATCGTTCTTTAACCTCATGAATAATAAACTTGAGGTAATTTATACTTGATTAGGAACCTTTTTCATGTTCATTATTCCTTTTATATCACTTACTAACATGCTATGAACACTGTGTAATTATTTAAGTTAATAATGGTCATTTTGTAGATCATTGCTACTTGAGTCAAAAATAAACTCTTTATAATTACAAGTTGTTAATGTGGTAAAATATATATTATATCCATAATTATATTCATTATTTAGATATAATATATATAATATATATCCATTATATACATGAATTTATAATATTACATAACATTTAGAGGTAATCAATGAAATTCACCGTTCATGGAGACGGTAAGCCATACGTACGCATGAACGCTACTTCCATTTCTATTTATTATTTAATGGAATTAAAAAATAATGATACATAATAGTATTATAATTCCATTATGGTATCATATATAATATCATTAAATCTATCCTTTATATGTACCACATATGGTATTAACAAATCAAATCACTTTGAGGGGTCGGTTGTCCGCACTTCCTAAAATGAAGATATCGCGTTTACCCATAATGGAAACCATAAAGGTATGCCATAAATGAAAAATATAGAATCTTAATTAAAACATAAAAAAATTATATATCATATATAAATATAGTGAATTCTTAATGTCCACCTTTTAGGGTGTTAAAAGAATATTGAACAATCATCGTTTCGTGAGGCAGAAATTCACCATCCACAGAAACAATATGTTCTTTAACCATTAGATGTAGGTGTGTGTAAGTGTAGCTCCAATACTTCTTATAAAAACATCATAGTATTTTGAATATACTGGATTTTTTACAAAATAAATTAATAAAAAGAGTTTAGGGGGTTTGAGAAGAAAAATAAAACAAAACAACACAAGTAAAGACATTACCTTAAAATCGGGTATCTCTCTTTGATTTGAGCTCAAAGTCTTCCTTGGTAAGACATCTGCACAAAGTGAGGATTTTAAGAGTAAGAGATGGATGTGGAGAGACAAAAATAGAAGGGGTTTGCCGATACAAAGGCTTGAGAGGTGTGGGTAAGGTTGTAGAGGTGGGGGACTTTTATAAGAGGAGAGGACAGGCACTCTTGGAAAGTTACAAAATGTTACTTTATTTTCAAATGTGTTCCGAATTTTAAAGGTCCCACGTTGATGTATTTAGAGTATAATGTTGTAAGGGTTCTAATGATTCTCATCCAATAGGTATTTGACAAGTGTATGTTATAGTTTTAAATTATCATATCATTTTACTTAAATCTTTTATTAAAGAGGTAATCGCTACATCATTATGATGTCATAAATAATTTTATTTAATTATGTCTAAAAATTATAAAAAAATATCATGATGTAGGAAATATTTTTATCTTTCTAATTAATATTTATAGTCAAAAATATGACTTGTATAACCCCATTTAAAAAATGTTTTAGTAAAACAACTCATGCTTGTGACATTTTTTTCAACTATAAATAAAAAGTTATTTATGTCATTTTTCCTACCAATGTGGCTCCATGGGGTCGCCATGTTGACCCATGGATTTTCATGGTCTAAAATGACACATCCAATGAGGGCAGGACATGTGTCTAGGTCATTTCATATTATTAAAACATTATTTGTACCTTAAATTACACTAATTACCTCAAATTGCGATTAAAAACTTAAATGTTACTATTCAACAAAAAATATTTTAATCCCATTGAACCAAATTTTACATCCTAATGACAACCATGTATGTGAGATTTTTGAAATTCAAATCACAGAAGAGGTAAAGATTCATTTAAACGAAAAATATGTTTTTAAACTTCCACATAGTGGTTTCACTATTCATCAAAAATTGAAGTTTTTCAGAAAAATAACAAATATTCACCATAAGATATATTTGATATTCCTAATTAAAAAATGATGTATATTTTAATAAAATAAAAACCTATATGTTGCATTAATTAATTTAATAATTAATTCCCGCTGTCAAAATAGATACCGTGTTTTTAAGAAACAATATCAATTAAAAGATTGACACTAGTTTAAGTCCAATTTCAATGTGAAATTAATTCCAATGACCACCGTTAGATTAAATGGTAAAAATATATTCTAAATAAACTATAATATAAATTAAAAATATAATCTATCCATATAAATAAATCAGATTAAAAGGAGGTTTTGATTCACAATGCTGCATTTTCAATAAAAATTATCTTTATCAGAAAAATAACAAAATTTTACACAAAGTAAATTTTGATGTCCAGATTCCAAAGAAAGATTTTATTTTGTCAAATCCAGCATATAAAATTGTCAAAAGTATATTTAAAAATGGTTCTCCATCAAAAGGTGGTTAATCGACCTTTTAAATAATATTAGAATATTTATGCTTAAAATTGGATTCGTATGCATTTTAAGCATCCATCATTTATTAGATAAAAGTAAAAATATTTGAAATATATATATAATCTTTTTTTAGTTAGTTTTGTTCATTCCATCCATTACAAAGGCTAGAGGTTAACTACATTTTAAAATAATATTGCTTTTTATTTGAGTGCAATGTTAGATTTCAATGAAACTCATTGTTGTGTAATGGGTACGCCCTCCAGCATAGCATTCCGTTTAAAGTAATATTAATATTTTATTCCAAAATTTAGATAAATATGAAAATGTAATATTCTTTATTTACCTATGGTGTCACATCCTTCCCCCCTTTTGGGAATTGCGTCCTCACAATTTTAAAATTGGGCTTGGAAGCTTTATTGAAAATATCACATCAGAACAAGAGTTAGTAAAACTAACACTTTAAACGAATGGGAGATAAGTACAAATGTCACCTGAGATAACCCATAATAGGAATCCACGTATGAAAATATGGATATGGAGGAAAAATACAAAGGGTCATGTTATGATGGAAAGTGATATTAAACATGTCTAGGAGAAAGTTAATAACAATAAAATCACAAACTTGTGATGGGATAAACAGTATTTGATTCCCCAGTAGGAAAAATTAACAGACAACATTTTTGTTTTATGTTACTTTTTATTGAGGAATTTATTTATGAGCTTTCCTAAAACATACGGAAGCATACTTAATTGTCATATTTACATTCAACTTTTACTATATTTCTTACAAGAACTCATATTTTCTCTAAAAGACGAGTATTTAGGATGACTTGTTCACATTAAGAGAGATATAATCAACTTCTAGAGAATCACCTAATCCACAAAAGAGAACTATATACTTCCCATGTCTTTAGTCCTTAACCAAATCTAAAACCCAAAGTTCAAAAAATACTATTCAATAAACATATATCCATAAAATTCTACAATGTAAGCCAAACTCAGATTGAACCCCAATTCACTAAAGGATTTAATCACATCATCTCCTAAGAAAAATTGTAACATTTTTCTCCAAAATAACATCTGTTGCTGACAATCTATTACGACGTGAGGAAAATGGGGGAGTGCTCTCGACGCGCACTCTCGGCACTCTCGGCTGATACCTAACCCTAGGTCGTGATTTGTTTGTGTTTCTTGGCTTCTTCGGTTATGGCAAACTTCGATCCTGCTTGGGAGACCGGATCTGTGAACGAGCTGGTCCTCAATAACCCTAAGGATTCCAATCCTCCGCAACAGAAGCTAGCGCCTGAAGGGACTTCAAATGGACTCTCCTTTGTGGAAGTGGCTAAAGCACCAGGGAAAGAGCCCCGCATGCGAGATACGGCTGAGGTTGGTCAGAATAACTTTTCTTTTTCTAATTTCAAGGATACGCATGCAGGGATTAGGAAGAAGGGTTCGATAGCACATGTAAAAGCTGATGGCGATGCGGTTGCTGAGAGATTGAAGTTAGGGGATCATTCCATCATTGCTAGGCTGATTTTGCCAAAGGGCTCGCAGCCCTGGAGGTTAGATTATCTCAAATCTCGATTAACTAATATCTGGGGCTTTGATGCCTGGAACTGCGTCTCTTTGGGTAAGGGATTTTATCATTTGTTGTTTCCTTCTGAGGAGCTTAAATTGAGAGCCTGGGGGTTTGGCTCCATTTCTTTCAAGCCTGGGGCATTGCATATACGTGAGTGGGATAGATCTTTTAATCCTTTGGAGATGGGTAGATCGGTTGCACAAGTTTGGATCAAAATCTTTGGTTTAAACTGGCTTCTTTGGCATCCCAGGATCCTATATGACATCTCGCTAGCTATTGGAGTACCCATTAGAATGGATAAAGAAACTGAATTGGCCAGATATGGGCATTTTGCCAGATGTTTAGTTGAGGTAGATCTTTCATCTACCTTAATAGATAAAATATTTTTATCTACTGATGAGGAGGAAATTAGCTTGAGGATTGAGTATGAAAGCCTGCCCAAATACTGTTTCGATTGCAGAGTATTAGGACATGACTCCTCTAATTGTAGGAAGACTCTTTATTGCTCAAATTGTTCTGTGAAGGGGCACGATCTTAACTCATGCCCCAATCTGAAAGACATGCCACTTGAACAGAAAAAGATTTCTTCACCCAAGAAATCTTTTGGATTGGCTGTTCAAAGCTGTTCCACAGTGCCACCTCCCAAAAAATCATGGGCGGCCATTGTAGAAGAAGGTCCTTCTGATCTCCCAGAATTGCAGCCTTATTGTACTGGTGATGTGGATCAGACACAAAACACCAACTCTGATAAAATGCATAAAACTGTTTATGTCTCTGCTTCTGTTTCTGGGGTTGACTCTGATTTAAGTCTTCCAGAACAGCCTTTTTTGGCTGACAGAATCCAGGTGTCTTCACTGCCTGGTCCTTCTTTTACTAAATCTGTTGATGGCACTTATGTTGATTCTACAACTGTTTCATCTGCTGTTTATCATGATCCTGCTGAAAGAATAGAACAGTCTCCTGTTTTGAAGGTTTTGGACTGTTCAGTCCAGAACAATGTTGCTTTGATGGCTCCCCCTGTTATGAATGTTCTCACAAAAATATGTCCTGATGCTCCTGAACTCCGTAGGGAAACTGGAATGACTGATAGTATTACTGTGTCTACTCATCTAGAGTCATCTGACATGGCTGGAACACCAGATTTATTGATGAAACATCCTGATGTAAAAGTGAGTAAGGATTCAAATACCCCTACTTTGCAGAATGCTTCTCGTGTGCAGGAAACCTTAGGAAAAGAAGATCAGAAAAAGAAAGGCTCTGATGACGAATGGCAACATGCTAGAACTCGAAGCCAAAAGAAGAGAGAAAGGAAAGAGCAAATGAAGAGGATGGAAGAAGCTCAAGTGGACAGCTCTGATGAAGATGTAGAATCGCTCCTACAACAAGCCAGGGAGATTGAGGAAACCCATCGTGGAGGAAGAGGAAGAGGAAGAGGACGTAACAACATCAGCCTTTGGAACGAGATGCGAAATAAAGAGCGTATCATTGGGGAAAAGCTGAGGAAAAAGCTTGGCGCCCCTGAAAATGGGTGATAAGTTTATCTGTTTTCATTCCTTTTTTGTACCTCTTTTGGACTTTTTTTTTAATAATAATCCTGGGCTTTTGCCTTTTTAAAAAAAAAAACATCTGTTGCTCTTATAGTCTAATACTAAAAAATAATTAACCTAATCACATATCCTCCATGGAAGGCTAATCATTTCCATTGATACCCAAAAAAATCAACATACTCTTAATTCATAAAATCATCTAACTAAAAAGAATCATTCAAACTATCCAGGGGATTCACATAGTCTAGTGGTAGGCGATAAATACCAGTTGCACTTTGGTTGTGGGTTCGATTCCCACAGCTTCATCCGACGCGATGGGTTGTGACACGGTTTTCCTGTTGTCCCTTTTCAAAAACTATATAATTTTATAACATTCCTCAAAAAGAGATAAATTCATCAAAAATAACCATAACATATTTTAACCACATAGGTTATCTCATAACATCCATTATACAACCCAAAATGTATTAACCAGTAATTGCCTCAAATTCAAGGATCATATAAACCCAAATTGTTCTTTATAAATATATCCACAAAAGAAAGGATAATTATTCCTTGAATAAAATTTTCATATATCAAACATCAGGGTTATTATAAAATGTCTTCTAATGTAACCCCATCATCAAAAGAGACATAATACATCTAAGAATTTCACCATCCTATAATCTACCATAACCCTTGAATCCCATATTTGATTACTTCTTACTCATTAAGCATTCTTCATAATCCATTAGCCATTCCTTTTCAACTTATTCTGAAATATTTCGTTCTTACAACCAAAATCATGAATCATATCCTAAGATTCCAATAATAGGAAAACATATGTTATGAAATAATCCATACCTTTCATTCTTCATTGTCAGTTTCTTCATCCTCAATCGAAATGGCATTAGGTATTGGTAAATGAATATTTTTACGCTCATGGTGACACCATTCTCGAAACATCTTCGTAGGACATGTTTTTGCATAATGACTATGCACACCCCATTTAAAACATTCAATTGATCCTTCAGAAAGAACTTATTTCCCTTTCCTAGAGTCAACTAGATGCTTCCTTTTTCATGGTAGGTTCTTTCTTTATGACCTTCATTTCCACATCTATAGCATCTTTCTGTCCCTTTGAAACATTTTCCTATATGTTTTATTCTACATATTTGACACATAGGTTTTTGAACATACATACCATTATGATTATTACCCGAACTTCCGTAGGGATTTGTTTCTCACATACACGATGCCTTATAAAAATAACTAAGGTTCAGTTGGTCAAACATGACTCCAGATAGTTGGTTGATGATAACCACAAGAGTTCTCATTACAGCTCCCATATCATTCAGTTATTATTTTTAAATAATTTCACAGTTTTCTTCAAATCCACTGTTACTTTGGTTCCTGCAAGATCCACCCATTTACTAAAACCAAAAAGGTCACTGTGAGTATATCAGTAAAATCGTCAAATAAAAAGGAAGAATATAAACACCAAGATACACTTATCCAAGTTATCTCAAACTCATTCTATCTTTCAAAGAAATGATGACTCCATCTAATATACTAACCATTGTGGTTATACCTAACTTTTCACTTTTTCTTAAACAACACTCTAACAACTAAAGTTATCTATACCGACCTTTGATACCAACTATAAGGCCCCATCCTTAAACCTTACATAATCTTGAGTTATTACAAGATTACACATTGAGGATCTTTTCAGGTTTAGATTATTAGAGAATTAGATCATAAAACTTGCATTATATTCCACATTTAAAAAAAGAGGTTACATAAGAGATAGTATTCATTTTTTCCATCAATGGAAACTTATTTCAAATAAAACAAGTATTATTTCTTGAAACTTCCTTGAAACTGTCATCATATCATGTACCATTCCCTTGACCTATGAAAAACATTTTAAAAATATGGTATGAGCATAAATTCTCAGTAAGGGATATACAATTACAAAAAGAAATCATTAGTCCATGTATGAAATCATACTTTACTCATAAAACATAAGCATTTTAACATACCTCATAAAATCATGAATAAATCATAGAAATCATAAGTCATAAAGGTAACTTGAGGCATTCATAACATTCTTACGTAGGGAGTAACCCTCTTGGTTACATTTGGAATACTAATCAAAGTATATTCCTTAAATCTCTTCGGAGAAACCTTAACGTTAAACTCCTTCATGTTACCCAATGCATTTGAGAGCTATATCGGGCTCACCCACCCTTAGTTTATCACGGAACCACCCGTCTTCATAACAATTCCCAAGAACCATAACATATTCGTATCACATAAAACATGCATAAAGAAAACATAAAATTTCCCCATTTAAATCACAACATATAAATACAAAACATTGATATAATAAAAAAATTATGAAAACCAATTTCAATACCAAAATAAATGAAAATTGTAACATGGTATTTATTTTTCATTTAAAAAAGGTATTGCTTGTAGAGGAAGCCAAAACTCAAATAATGCTCACAACGGCGGAGAAGTCGTTGTCGCCGCATACGTACGGAAAAAAACATTCCCTTTTGTCATTTAGTAAACCCTTTGTATAAAAATATTACTTTTGAATAATCGTAAAATTCAAAGGTGTTTATACACCATATAAAATAAAGTTGTGTATAAAACAAAATATGCCTCAATGAAAGGAGATTGAGACAAATTCCCTTACCACTTTGAAGCTTTTAATGGATTGGCATTTAATCAAAACATTATTATATCATGAGAATAAATGAATTCATGATATAAAATTACAAAGGACAATATATACACCATATCAATGTTAATTGGTGAATAAAAACAATGAAATCTCAATAGAATGTCAATTGAGATGAAATCCCTTATAAAGATGGTATCCTTAAATTAAGGATAAATCAATCACATAATTATGTGTGAAAAATATAAATACACCCAATATAAGTGGATATTAAGTGTAAAACAATCATAGGACATTAAAACATATTAATTTGATGACATATTCAATAACTACAAGTTGAACCCAAAGAAATCGAAATTGGGTTACGAAGTTCCCTTACAAAAATTTGACAGCCTAACGGCATTACATTAAAATTCAGAAAATGAGTTGATGAGATATAAAACGGTATCTCATCACATGGACATAAAAATTACAGAAATAGGAATATAAAATAACATCCTCCAACATAATAACATGGATCATAAAATAAATGACATAAAATAGAGTACTTGAAAAGAAAGAGATAGGTAGGATCCCTTACCTCGGGTCTGACTTGACTCGATCGTTCTTTAACCTCCTGAATAATAAACATGAGTTAATTTATACTTGCTTAAGAAGATTTTTCAAGTTCATTATTCTTTTTATATCACTTATTACCATTCTATGAACACTATTTAATAATTTGAGTTAATAATTTTCCTTTTGAAGATTATTGCTACTTGAGTCAAAAATAAACACATTATAATTACAAGTTGTTAATGTGGTAAAATATATATTATATCCATAATTATATTAATTATGTAGATATCATATATATCATATATATCCATTATATACATTCATTTATAATATTACATAACATTTATAGGTAATAAATAAAATGCACCGTTCCTGGAGATGGTAAGCCGTACGTACGCATGAACGCTACTTCCATTTCTATTTCTTATTTAATGGAATTAAAAAATAATGATACATAAGAGTATTATAATTCCAGTATGGTATCATATATATTATCATTAAATCTATCCTTTATATGTACCACATATGGTATTAACGAATCAAATCACTACGAGGGGGTGGTTGCCCGCACTTCCTAAAATGGAGATATCACATTTAACCATAATGTAAACCAAAAAGGTATGCCTTAAATGAAAAATACAGAAGTTTAAGTAAAACATAAAAATATTATATATAATATATAAATATAGTGACATCTTAATGGCCACCTTTTAGGGTGTTAAAATAATATTGAACAATCATTGTTTCGTGATGCAGAAATTCAACATCTATAGAAACAGTGTGTTCTTTAAACATTAGATGTAGGTGTGTGTAAGTGTAGCTCGAATACATCTTATAAAAACATCATAGTATATTGAAGATACTGGATTTGTTACAAAATAAATTAATAAAACGAGTTTATGGGGTTGGAGATGCAAAACAAAACAAAACAACAGAAGTAAAGACATTACCTTAACATCGGGTATCTTTCATTGATTTGAGCTCAAGAGCTTCCTTGGGAAGACTTCTGCCAAAATTGAGGATTCTAAGAGTAATAGAGGGATGTGGAGAGAAAAATGATCAGGGGTTGGCCGAGACAAAGGCTTGAGAGGTGTGGGTAAGGTGGTAGAGGTGATGGCCTTTTATAAGAGGAGAGGACGGGCACTCTTGGAAAGTTACAAAATGTTACTTTATTTTCAAATGAGTTTTGGATTTTAAAGGTCCCACATTGATTTATTTCTAGGATAAGGTGGTAAGGGTTCTAATGATACTCATACAATAGGTCTTTGACAAGTGTAAGTTATATTTTTAACATTATCTTTTCATTTTATTAAAATATTTTATTAATGAGGTAATCGCTACATCATCATGATGCCATAAATAATTTTATTTAATTATGTCTAAAAATTATAAAAAAAATATCACGATGTAGGAATTATTTTTATCTGTATAATTAATATTTATAGTCAAAAATATGACTTGTATAATCCCATTTAATAATTGTTTTAGTAAAACAACTCATGCTTGTGACATTTTTATTTTAACTTTAAATAAAAAGTTATTTATGCCATTTTCCAACCAAAGTGGCTCCATGGGGTCCCCATGTTGACCCATGAACTTTCATGGTCTAACATGACACATCCAATTATGGTAGAACATGTGTCTAGGTCATTTCATATTATTAAAACATTATCTTTACCTTAAATTACACTAATTACCTCTAATCGCGATTAAAAACTTAAAAGTTACTATTCACCGAAAAATATTTTAATCGCATTGAACCACATTTTACATCCTAATGAAAACCATGTATGTTAGATTTCTGAAATTCAAATAACAGAAGTGGTAATGTTTGATTAAAACAAAAAATATGTTTTTTAACTACCACTTATTGGTTTCACTATTCATCAAAAATTGAAGTTTTTCAGAAAAATACCAAAAATTCACCCTAAGATATATTTGATATTACGAATTAAAAAAGGACACCTATTTTACAAAATTCAAAATATATATGTTGCATTAATTAATTTAATAATTAATTCCCGCTGTCAAAACAGATAGCATGTTTTTAAGAAACAATATCTATTAAAATATTGACACTAGTTTAAGTCCAATTTGAAATTGAAATTAATTCCAATGACCAACATCAGATTAAATGGTAAAAATATAGTCTAAATACAATATATTATAAATTAAAAATATAATCTATCCATATAAATAAATCAGATTAAATGGAGGTTTTCATTCAAAATGCAACATTTTCAATAAAAATCATCTTTATCGGAAAAATAACAAAATTTTACACAAAGTAAATTTTGATGTCCAGATTCCAAGGAAGGATTTTATTTTGTCAAATACAACATATAAAATTGTCAAAAGTATTTTTAAAAATGTTTCTCCATCAAAATACAGTTAATCGACCTTTTAATGAATATAAGAATATTTATTCTTAAAATTGGATTCATTTGCATTTAAGCCTCCAACATTTATTGGATAAAAGTTAAAATATTTAGAAAAAATATATAATATTTTTTTAGTTAGTTCCGTTCATTCCAACCATTAAAATGTCTAGACGTTAACTACCTTTTAAAAAAAATTTGTTTTTTTATTAGAGTGCAATGTAAGATTTCAATGAAACTCGTTGATGCGTATTTGGTATGCCCTCGAGCATAACATTCCCTTTAAAGTAATTTTAATATTTTATTCAAAAATATGGATAAATATGAAAATGTCATATTCTTTATTTACCTGGGGTGTTACATCCTTCCCCCCTTTTAGGAATTACGTCCTCGTTATTTTAAAATTGGCCTTGGAAGATTCATTGAAAATATCACATCAGAACAAGAGTTAGTAAAAGTAACACTATATGAGAATGGGAGAGAAGTACAAATGTCACTCTAGTTAACCCATACTAGGATTCCAAGTATGAAAATATGGATATGGAGGAAAAAACAAAGGGTCATGTTCTGATGTAGAGTGATATTAAACATGTATAGGAGAAAGTTAACAACAAGAAAATCACAAACTTGTGATGGGATAAATGATATTTGATTCCCAGTAAGAAAAATTAACAGACAACATTTTTGTTTTAGTTTACTTTTTGTTGAGGAATTTATTTATGAGCTTTCATAAAACATAAGGAAGCATACTTAATTGTCATATTGACTTTCAACTTTTACTATATTTTTTTCAAGAACTCATATTTCCTCTAAAAGACGAGTATTTAGGATGACTTGTTCACATTAAGATAGATATAATCAACTTCTAGAGAATCACCTAATCCACACAAGAGAACTATATACTTCCCATGTCTTTAGACCTTATCCAAAACTAAAACCCAAATTCATCAAAGACCATTCAATAAAAATCTATCCATAAATTTATACAAAGAAAGGCAAACCAATATTGAATCCCAATTCAATGAAGGATTTAATCACATAGTCTCCTAAGATAAATTTTAACATTTTTCTCCAAAATAAAATCAGTTACACTTACAGTATCATACTGAAAAATAATTAACCTAATCACATATCCTCCATGAAGGCTAATCATTTCCATTAATAACCAATAAAATTCAACTTACTCTTAATTCATAAAATAATCTATATAAAAAGAATCATTCAAACTATCCAGGGACATCACGTAGTCCAGTGGTAGGCGATAAATACCAGTTGCACTTTGGTTGTGGGTTTGA
This sequence comes from Viscum album, assembly GCA_963277665.1. Lineage (NCBI taxonomy): Eukaryota > Viridiplantae > Streptophyta > Magnoliopsida > Santalales > Viscaceae > Viscum > Viscum album. The sequence goes on from OY728132.1 coordinate 475,319,822, forward strand.
TTACCGCAGTTTCATCCGACGTGACGGTTTTTCACACGGTATGTGTGTTATCCCTTTTCAAAAACTATATAATTTTATAACATTCCTCAAAAAGAGATAAATTCATAAAAAATAACCATAACATATTTCAACCACAATAGTTATCTGATAACATCAATTTTTCAACCCAAATGTATTAACCAGTAATTGCCTCAAATTCAAGGATCATATAAACCCAAATGGTTCTTTATAACTATATCTACAAAAGAAAGGATAATTATTCCTTGAATAAAATTTTCATATATGAAACATCAAGGTTACTATAAAAAGTCTTCTAATGTAACCCCATCATCGAAAAAGACTTAATACATCTAAGAATTTCACCATCCTATAATCTACCATAACCCTTGAATCCCTTATATGATGACTTCTTACTCATTCAACATTCTTCATGATCCATTATCCATTCCTTATCAACTTATTCTGAAATAATTCTTTCTTAAAAACAAAATCATGAATCATATCCTAAGATTACAATAATATGAAAACATATATTAAGAAACAATCCATACCTTTCATTCTTCATTGTCAGTTTATTCATCATCAATCGAAATGGCATTAGTTATTGGTAAATGAATATTTGTGCGATCTTGGTGACCCCATTATCGAAACATCTTTGTAGGACATGTGTTTGCATAATGACGATGCACACCACATTTAAAAATTCAATTGATCCTTCAAAAAGATATTTGTTCCCTTTCCTAGAGTCAACTAGATGCTTCCTTTTTCCATGGATGGTTCTTTCATTATGACCTTCATTTCAACATCTATAGCATCTTTTTGTCCCTTTAAAACACTTTCCTATATGTCAGACCCTTCCCATGGACACCCATGTTTTTTTTCTTTTCTCGATCCCGCGACGTTGGGCAGAGTTTTGTTGGGTCTAAGATGGAACTATCTTTGAAGCGTTGATGTTTTCGGTGGGTTTCAGGATAGTGCACAGTCACCGAACTTCTAGCGGTCACTGCGCATTCACTCCGGGTGGGTGCGTTGTTATCGCACCACTAGTGGAGATCGTGCGTTCGGACTCGGTGAGTGCACGGTTGGTCAACTGTTTAAATAAATAATAAAATTTGAAGAATAAATTAAATTAAAAAGAATTTTATAAAATGTTTAATAATAATAATGACATTAATTTATAATGTTGTTGTTGTTGTTATTATTATAATTATTATTAAGATTATTATTATTATTATAATTATTATTAAGATTATTATTATTATTATTATTGTTATCATCATCATTAACATTCTTTTATTCGTTATATCCCTTTCTTCCTCTTTCTTATTCACTTTTTTATCTTCTCCCTTTTTCTCTTCCACGCGGTGTTGTCCCCCTTGTTCAGTTTGCGACCCGCTCCCCTACCTCTATTCTCTCTATTTTTTATTTTGCACGTTGCAATTGCAGTACCGCTCCTCCCCGCGTCCTGGAATGTCGTCGCTCGGCGCCCCCTGCAGCTTCACCCTCCTTCCTCGCTGCTTCCCCGCACATTAGCCCGCATCCCGCTAACCTGCGCTCCTACAGCCCGCATTCATCGCCCCTACCACACCTCTCCGCTGCAGCACATGCGCTCCCGCTACCCGCCTGCAGCATCCCCCAAATCCGGCTCGCCCTCCTGCCTTGCACACACCATCCTTCTTCCAGCTTCTCCCTGCTTTCCTCCTGCTACATCGGTGCAACACCCACAAGTCCCACACCCCCTTCTCTCCCGTAGAGTGAATAGCCTCCCCTTATTGTGGCAACCTCCTGTCGCTGCTCTGCACCATGGCTCACCCGCACTGACCTCACGCTAGCCCTCCATCTCCCTTTCCAGCTGCGTTTCTTCCCTACTCCACCTGCGCCTCCGACTTGATGTCGCGCATGCTCCTTGGCGTAGCCGTCTCATGTTCGCTGCCCACTCCTACCATCTGGCCTCAGTTGAGCATCCAAGTTCTGCCACCGGGACATAAATGATTTTTCACGCCTGTCCTGCCAGCCCGGTTCGACACCCTCCTGCTCACAACAGCATCACCTGAGCAAGTCACCTCCCATGCTTGCTTGCTCACCCCGATGTCTGAAGCGCACCCCCCTCCATCCCGAGCATTTCGTTAGGAGGAGCTTACCGCCACAACCCTATCCAGGCTATGTGCCTCCCTATGACCTGATCGTGACCAATGTGGTTGCACCGCCGTCTGCGCTCCCTCTGCCTGCCTGTGCATCCCACCACAGTCCACTTTACCAGAAACACACCCTAGGTCGGCCGACCAGCTGCACGGGCACATCGCTTTCCATCTATACGCTTCCACCAGACCTGGACTCACTGTTTCATCTAGTATCATTGGTCTGCCACGCTTCGCCGGATCCACGGGACGCAACCATCACTTCTCGGTTGGCCGCCCCGCACTAGAGTTTCTCCACAAGTCCACTGCTTTTGGGGTTTGCAGTTCTCAGTTTCTGTTCCAATAACCCTACTAGGATTACAAGTGTTGGACCTCCTTTCTCCTGCAAGTACCATCAAGGGGGTGACACTGTGCCAGCTGCGGACACCGCGGTCACGCCACTGAGCATCCCAACTCTGAAACACCCTATTGTAGATCGCAGTCCAGTGGAACTCCTCTGACTAGAAACACACCCCTCCCGGCCGCATACCCCCCAACCAGTAACGTTTTCGGAACCCCATAGCCCCTAACTAACCATCCAGGGCGGAACGACCAGCTCCTTCGACTCCCGTGTCACCAGTCGCGCGCCAGGTTCGTAATTGGGCGCGTGATGAACGCCACTGTCGTAGGCGAGCGGTTTGAGCTCACCCCATTGTGCCTGCTCCATTATTGAGGTGAGTTTTGAACTTTTTATTCATTGTATCATTTTAAATCAATGCAAATAGGTTTTAATTGTTTTATTATTGCTACGACATGTCGGCAGAGAATGTCAGTGATGCCACGGTTAATCGGTTGGACGTGCTTGTGTGCCTGTGCGAGGTGTGCCGCGTCATCGTACCCGAGCTGCAAGTCGAGATAGGTCCCTCACTGCACTCACCATTAAATTTAATATTTATTAATTTCTTGATGTATTATTAATTTTAATAAATAGAAAATAATATATGTTAATTAATTTTTAAATGATTATTTGTTGTAAAAATATCTGTTTATTTTATACCGAACTCTTGAAATATTTTCTTGGTGAGCAGACACCCAGTAGTGAAAGAATGCAAGTTTGGACTTTAAACATAATTTACTGAATTTCAAATATGGTTCTGGTTTTAACGATAAATGATTTCTTCTGAAAAAGAGCTTCGATTTTTCTTGAGAAACAACGATTTTCTTTAAAGTTGGTGAAGGCCCGTTTGGAATTTTAATAAAATAAATTAATTTGGAAAATCTCACTTTGGGGTTAGTAAGTGGTTATATTTAGTGAGCATTGATTGTGTGAATTATGTGTGATATTTGTGCATCGTGAGTCAATGATTTACATTGCGGACACACCCCTTTTTATTGTATGTGTTGACATGGGAACCTGGCATAGTGAGTGAATCTTCTGAGAACAATTGCTGCACTAGTTTAGATTACGCACTGGCCAGTGGCCCCATAGCAGGGTAATACTGAGTTACTGCTACTATGAGGATTGGGCCCCTCGGTTAGGCTATGCAGGTCTAGGCCGAGCGTTAGGGCATTATGCTGTCATCAAATTAGATCATGCTTTCAGGATGAGTCAGATGAATAGTACGTTCTGGATTGTTCACGATCTCCTAGGATCGACCCATGTTTCTTTTAGTTTTTATTTGAATGTGGTGGATGGTTGAGAAGTCTAGTTCGGTTGCAGGCCCATGTGTGCCACTTTTTCCATTGCCTTTGTTGTGTGTTGTGTGTTATGTGTAGTTTTACTTTTTTTCTAATAACTGAAGTTTGGATTTCTAAATGGTTCGCAGAAAATTAATTAAAAAGAAATATAACTATTCCTTTCAAACATTAAACTTGTTTTTAAATTAAAAAGGGAAATGGACTGATACTTGTTTTAGAAGTGAAAGCACATGTGTGTGAAAACCAATATTTTGAATATTTAGATCAAACATGTAATTGGTAATGTTCTTTATTTAAAGGTAGTGAATTGGGAATAGATATCGGGCTAGCCTACTGAGATTTAATACTCACGCCTATAGGTCTTTTCTATTTTTAGTGTTTTTGCAGGCTATAGTTTCGGTGTGTTTGCCTTGGGTGACATTTGGTCATGAGTTGGAAAGTGACCCGTGAGGTCACACAGAGATAGTGGTTGTCTCTTTCAATTATTTTTATTTTCATTTGTTCTTGTTAGTTACATTACTTTGTTTATTTATTTTTCGATGCTCTGTTTATTTTCTCCTGCTTTAATTATTTGTTTGTATTGGGAGAAATCATTCCCACATGCTCATTGTTAATGCCCTGGCGCTTGTCGCTAGCCAGGGAAGATCAGGAACGCCTCTTGGGTCATGTCGCGGAATGGCTCGGGTGACTGGTTCAGGGTTGACCAGAGTTGGTTCATGACAAAATGGTATCAGAGTAGGTTAGATCTTAGCGGACCTCTCTTTTCAGAGCACCCTTTGTTATTTGGGATGTCCAGTAGATGGGGATTAGGAATATCGGAGCTCATGAGGTAGGTTACGGGTCGGTGCCTGATCACCACCGCTCGTGACGAGACCTGAGTTACCAGGGTTATTTTGAGATTTGAATCTTTAATCTTTGGTTGTTTTGGATTATGGAATGACAATGGGGAAAAATCGGTTCACATTATGACCTCGTGTGGGATGGTGCCCCATGTGGAGTCAAAGAGCCCGGTTTAAGGTCCTCTTAGTGTTATGCCATACTGGGGGCATGGTTCCCCAACATGTCGCTGGGTCAGAAATATGCACTAGTTTCTCATTCTAGTGGGTTATTACACCTTCTGTATTGTGGATTTGAGTGTGCTTTATAAGTGAAATTGGTTTTTAATTGGAAAAGTTTTCCTTCCAAATTATTTTTGAAATTACCAAAGTGGGTTTTTAAAGAGGTGTATCAGTTTGGAAAAACTTGGTATGTGTTTGGATTTGGTAAGGAAAATACGTGCATGACCATTGGCACTCTTTATGGAGGGTCACACATGTGTGGGTATGTATGGAAAGTGCATGGGGGCCCTTGTTCACAGATGATGTGAGCGAGATTGATAGAACGCACATGTGACGGTTCATAAAGAGCCAAATGTTAGATTTTAAAATTTTAAAGAAATAATGGTTTTGGAAAAGTGATTTCTCCCCGTGTTTTATATGATTGGATTATCGACCTATTGTCCTTGGCTTGTGTCATTGCTTTGATTGAGTTTTGGCCTGATGCCGGTTTCGATGGTGCTTCTCGTGTTTTCATATGTATGCCGCCCAGAAAGCCTCCAAAATTTGCCAATGATTTATGCTCAGTTCTCAGTTCTTTTTTTTTTGCTTGATTTTTGAGGTAATCGAACTCTGTTAGAGGTGGTTGTATTGTTCTAAGAGATTGTGTGTCTTCGGGTTGTTGGGAACTCCCAATGTAGTTAAGATTCGTACCGCCCTAAAGTTGTTTATGGGTTCAGTTTTGGACTAGTATAGATGAAATGTGTCATGGTCGTTAGATTTTTGTGTGTGATTAATAGTGGTTGACTTTCAAAAAGGTTCCACACCTGGAATAGAGTGCAGGCTGGTGGAACCTGTCTCCATGAAACTATCATCGTCGGTACCGGCTCCTAGTTCATTGGACCGCTCTCTTGTGCGCCACCAGTATGGCCTGTCTGGACATTCTATGTCGTCATGTTGCATCCCTTTGAAAATGTACGACCATCGTGGTTGTTTGAGTCATTGACCGGAATGAGTTAGAGAGAAGGAGTTGAAAATGCCTCATTGTGAGGCAGGAGACGCTTCAGCCATCAGGGCCCCAACCACAGGTCTCGGGGTGAAGCTCGCCCATAGTCAGGAGTTGAAGAGGGTGTGTGGAACCTCGGTCCGAGTAATGATTTCAGATTGGGAATGGAAATATCCAAAAAAAATCCCTTGTTATATTCTCATCGCATTCGTAAGCTCATCCTTGTTGTGGTGGCGTGATGAGCCCGTTCCCCACAATCCAAGTTGTCTTATCTGCTCTCAGTGTGGTTCTTAAGTTGTATGACCTCTTTGAATGGTGTGGGCCCGTGAATAAATGGACCTGTTCTATTTTTGAGTTGGTACTAGCTGTGTTTGATAGTGGAATTTTCATTTTGTGAAGTTGATGGGAGTTGTTGAGTTAATTTCTTATCCTCAAGTTGCTGGATTGTTCTGCATCATGCTTTCTGTTAATGTCTCAGGTGTGTTGTCCGGTCCATGTGGGGAAAATGAATGAGTTTGGTTTGAGAGTTCCTATGTTCCCCCCGGGGATGGTTTGTTCAGGTTTCAAGTGTTTTGAATTAGTGAATTCTTGTTGTGGGGAGAACCCCCTCATGTTGTCACCTCAATCTCGGGCAGTGGTTTTTCTTTATTTGGTCGGGTGTGACATTTGTTGGGAATGGTTACCCTGATGCTCTCGGTCCTCTATGATTTTGTCTGAGAATTAATGCATGTCGTGTCAACTGTTGGCTTGGTGACATTCTGGGGGCAGAATGTGTCTGTGGTGGGGAGAATTGTCAAACCCAGCCCACGAACACCTATGTTTTTTTTTCTTTTCATAGTCCCAAGACGTTGGGCAGAGTTTTGTTGGGTCTAAGTGGGAACTATCATTGAAGCATTGACGTTTTCGGTGGGTTTCAGGATACTGTGCATTCACCGCACTGCTAGCGATCACTGTGCATTCACTCCGGGTGGGTGCGTGGTCACCGCACCACTAGCGGCGATCGTGCGTTCGGACCCGGTGAGTGCACGATTTCTCAACTATTTAAATAAATAATAAAATTTAAAGAATAAATTAAAATAAAAAGAATTTTATAAAATTTTTAATAATAATAATGACAATAATTTATAATATTGTTGTTGTTTTTGTTATTATTATTATTATTATTATTATTATTATTAAGATTATTATTATTATTATTTTTATTATCATTTACTTTTATTTTATTTTTATTTGATTTTATTTTTTTATTCTTTATATCCCTTTCTTCCTCTTTCCTCTTCACTTTTTATTCTTCTCCCTTTTGATCTTAAACGTGGTGTTGTCTCACCTGCCCAGCGTGCGACCCGCTCCCCTGCCTATCTTCTCTTTTTTTATTTTGCACGATGCACTTACAGCACCTCTCCTCCCCGTGTCCTGGCCTATCTTTGCTTGGCGCCCCTACAGCTTCACCTTCCATCCTCGCTGCTTCCCTGCACAGAAGCCCACATCCCGCCAACCTGCGCTGCTACAGCCCACCTCCGTCGCCCCATGTAGCACCTCTCCGCTATAGCGCATGCACTCCCGCTACCTGCTTGCAGTAGCACCTAGCTCCAGCTCGCCCTCCTGCCTTGCGCCCACCATCCCTCTGCCAACACCTCCCTGCATGCCTCCTGCTACATCGGTGCAACACCACCAAGTCCCACACCCCCTTCTCTCTCTCAGACTGAAGAGCCTCCCCTTGTTGTGGCGACCTCTTGCCGCTGCTCCACACCATGGCTCACTCGCACTGCCCTCACGCCAGCCCTCCCTCTCCCTTTCCAGCTGTGTTTCTGCCCTGCTCCGCCTGCACCTCCGACCAGATGCTGCGCCTGCTCCTTGCCGTAGACGCCTCATGCTCGCTTCCCACTCCAACCATCTGGCCTAAGTTTAGCATCCCATTTCTGCCGCCAGATAGAAATGATTTTGCACACCCAACCTGCCAGCCCGGTTCGGCACCCTCCTGCTCACAGCAGCATCACCTGAGCAACTCGCCTCCCATGCCTTCTTGCTCACCCTGCTGTCTGAAGCGCACCCCATCCTTCCTGAGCATGTAGTTAGGAGGATATTACCGCCACCACCATATCCAGGCTATGTGCCGCCCTCCGACCTTCTCGTGCCCAATAAAATTAGTTACTCTTACAGTCTCATACTGAAAAGTAATTAACCTAATCACATATACTCCATGATAGGCTAATAATTTCCATTGAAAAAAAAATCAACTTACTCTTAATTAATAAAATCATCTAACTAAAAATAATCATTCAAACTAACCAGGTACATCACGTAGTCTAGTGGTAGGTGATAAATACCAGTTGCACTTTGGTTGTGGGTTTGATTCCCATAGCTTCATCCGACGCGATGGGTTGTCACACGGTCTGAGTGTTGTCCCTTTTCAAAAACTATATAATTTTATAACATTCCTCAAAAAGAGATAAATTTCTCAAAAATAACCATAACATATTTTAACCACAATGGTTATCTAATAACTTCCATTTTTCAAGCCAAAATGTATTAACCAGTAATTGCCTCAAATTCAAGGATCATATAAACCCAAATGGTTCATTATAACTATATCCACAAAATAATGGATAATTATTCCTTGAATGGAATTTTCATATATCAAACATCAGGGTCAATATAAAAAGTCTTCTAATGTAACCCCATAATCAAAAGAGACTTAATACATCTAAGAATTTCACCGTCCTAAAATCTACCATAACCCTTGAATCCCTTATATGATGACTTCTTACTCATTCAGCATTCTTTAGTATCCATTATCCATTCCTTTTCAACTTATTCTGAAATACTTCTTTCCTATAAACATAATCATGAATCATATCCGAATATTCAAATTATAGTTAAACATATTTTAAGAAATAATCCATACCTTTCATTCTTCATTGTCATTTTCTTCATCCTCAATTGGAATGGAATTAGGTTTTGGTAAATGAATATTTTTACGATCTTTGTGACCCAATTCTTCATTGTCATTTTACGATCTTTGTGACCCAATTCTTGAGGATAACCACAAGGGTTCTCAATGCAGCTCCCATATCATTCAGTTGTTCTTTCATAAAACTGTCGCCGTTTTCTTCAAATCCACTGTAACTTTGGTGCCTGCTAGATCCAGCCATTTTCTAAAACCAAAAAGGTTAGTGTGAGTATATCAGTAAAATCATCAAATAAAACAGAAGATGATATACACCAAGATATACTTATGGAAGTTATCTCAAACTCATTCTAACTTTAATAAAACAATGACTCCATCTAATATACTAACCATTGTGGTTATACACAACTTGTCACTTTTTCTTAAACAACAGTCTAACCTCTAAAGTTTTCTAAATGGACCTTTGATGCCGACTATAAGGCCCCAACCTTAAACCATACTTAATCTTGAGTTATTACAAGATTACACATTGAGGATCTTTTCACGTTTAGTGTTTTAGAGAATTAGATCATAAAACATTCATTACATTCCACATTTAAACAAAGTGGTTACATAAGAGATAGTATTCATTTTTCCCATCAACGGAATCTTATTTAAAATAAAGCATGGATTTTTTCTTGACACTTCTTTGAAACTATCATCATATCATGTACCATTCCCTTGACCTGTGAAAAACATTTCAAAAACGTGGGATGAGCATAAAAGCTCAGTAAGGGATATAAAATTATGAAAAGAAAACATTAGTCCATGTATGAAATCATACTTTACTAATAAAACATAAGAATTTTAACAAACCTCGTCAAATCTTGAATAAATCCTTGAAATCATAATTCATAAAGGTAACTTGAGGCATTCATAACATTCTTACGTAGGGAGTAACCCTCTTGGTTACTTTTGGAATACCCATCATAGTATATTCCCTAAATCTCTTCCGAGAAACCTTAACATTTAACTCCTTCGTGTTACCCAATGCGTTTGAGATATATATCAGGCTCACCCGCCCTTTTTTTATCATAGAACCACCCATCTTCATAACAATTCCCAAGAACCATAACATAATTGTATCACATAAAACATGCATAAAGGAAACATAACATTTCCACATTTCAATCAAAAGATATCAATACAACACATTTATATAATAAAAATATTATGAAAACAATTTTCAATAACAAGATAAAAGAAAATTAAAACATGGTATTTATTTTTCATTTAAAAAAATGTATGGCTTTTAGAGGAAGCCGGAACTCAAATAATGGTCACGACGGCAGAGAAGTCATTGTCTTCGCATACGTACGAAAAAAAAATTCTCTTTTTTCGTTTAGTAAATGCTTTTTATAAAAATATTCCTTTTGAATAATAGTAAAAGTCAAAGGGGTTTATACACCTTATAAATGAATGTTTTGTATAGAACAAAATATGCCTCAATAAAAAGAGATTGAGACAGATTCCCTTACCACTTTGAAGCTTTTAAAGAAATGATATTTAATCAATACATTATAATATCATGAGAATAAATGAATTCATGATATAATATTCCAAAGTACATTATATAAACCATATCAAAGTGAATTGGTGCATAACAACAATGAAGTATCAATGCAATGTCAATTGAGATGAAATCCCTTATGAAGAAGGTATCCTTATATTAAGGGTAAATCAATCACATAATAATGTCTGAAAAATATAAATACACCCAATATAAGTAGATATTAAGTGTAAAACAATCAGTGGAAATTCACACATATTCATTGGATGACATATTAAATAACTACAAGTTGAACCCAATGAAATCGAAATTGGGTTATGAAGTCCCCTTACAAAAATTCGACAGCCTACCAGCGTCACATTAAAATTCAGAAAATTAGTTGATCAAAGATAAAATGGTATCTCATCACTTGGACGTAGAAATTACAGAAAGAGTAATAGAAAATAACATCCTCCAACATAAGAACATGGAGCATAAAAGAAATGACATAAAAGAGAGCTATAATCAACTTTTAGAGAATCACCTAATCCACAAAAGAGAACTATATACTTCCCATGTCTTTAGACCTTAACCAAAACTAAAACCCAAAGTTCAACAAAGACCATTCAACAAATATCTATCCATAAAATTCTACAAAGAAAACCAAACTAAGATTGAAACCCAATTCTACGAAGAATTTAATCACATAGGCTCCTAAGAAAAATTTTAAAATTTTTATCCTAAATAACATCAGTTACTCATTCAGTCTTATACTAAAAAAAATTAACCTAATCACATATCCTCCATGATAGGTTAATCATTTCCATTTATAACCAAAAAAAATCAACTTAATCTTAATTATTAAAATCATCTAACTAAAAATATTCATTCAAACTTACTAGGGACTTCACGTAGTCTAGTGGTAGGCAATAAATACCAGTTGCACTTTGGTTTGGGGTTCGATTCCCGCAGCTTCATCCGACGTGATGGGTTGTCACATGGTCTACGTGTTGTCCCTTTTCAAAAACTATATAATTCTATAACATTCCTCAAAAATATATAAATTCATCAAAAATAACCATAAAATATTTTAACCATAATGGTTACCTGATAACTTCCATTTTGAAACCCAAAATGTATTAACCAGTAATTGCCTCAAATTCAAGGATCATATAAACCCAAATGGTTCTTTATAACTATATCCACAAAAGAAAGGATAATTATTCCTTGAATAAAATTTTTTATATAAAACATCAGGGATACTATAAAAAGTCTTGTAATGTAACCCCATCATCAAAATAGACTTAATACATATATGAATTTCACCATCCTAAAATATACCATATCCCTTGAATCCGTTATGTGATGATTTCTTACTCATTCAACATTATTCATGATCCATTATCCATTTCTTTTCAACTTATTCTGAAATACATCTTTCCTACAAAAAAAATCATGAATCATATCCTAAGATTCCAATAAAAGGAAAAAATATGTTAAGAATTAATCCATACCTTTCATTCTTCATTGTCAGTTTCTTCATCCTCAATCGGAATGGAATTAGGTATTGGTAAATGATAATTTTTACGATCATGGTGACCCCATTCTTGAAACATATTCGTAGGACATGTGTTTTCATAATGACCATGCACACCACATTTAAAAAATTCAATTGATCATTCAGAATGAACTTCTTTCCCTTTCCTAGAGTCAACTAGATGCTTCCTTTTTACATGGAAGGTTCTTTCATTATGACCTTCATTTCCACGTCTATAGCATCTTTCTGTCCCTATGAAACGTTTTCCTATATGTTTATTTCCACATATTTTACAAATAGGTTTTTGAATATACTTACCTTTATGATTATTACCTGAACTTTCGTAGGGATTTGTTTCTCGCATTAACGATGCCTTATAAAAATCACTAAGGTTCAGGTGGTCAATCATGACTCCAGATTGTTGGTTGAGGATAACCACAAGAGTACTCATTATAGCTCCCATATCATTTAGTTGTTCTTTCATAAAAACGTCAATGTCTTATTCAAATCCACTGTTACTTTGGTGCCTGCTAGTTCTAGCCATTTACTAAAACCAAAAAAATGCAGTGTGAGTATATCAGTAAAATCATCAAATAAAAACGAAGAAGATAAACACCAAGATATACTTATCAAAGTTATCTCAAACTCATTATAACTTTCAAAAAAACGACGACTCCACCTAATAAACTTACCATTGTGGTTATACACAACTTGTCACTTTTTCATAAACAACACTCTAACATCAAAAGTTATCTAAACTGACCTTTGATACCAACTATAAGGCCCCAACCATAAACCTTACTTATTCTTGAGTTATTACAAGATTAAACATTGAGGATCTTTTTAGGTTTAGTGTTTTATAGAATTAGATCATAAAACTTGCATTACATTCCACATTTAAACAAAGTGGTTAAATAAAAGTTAGTATTCATTTTTCCCATCAACGGAAACATATTAAAAATAAAACATGGATTCTTTCTTGACACTTTTTTGACACTATCATCATATCATGTACCATTCCCTTGACTTGTGAAAAACATTTCAAAAACTTGGGATGAGCATAATAGCTCACTAAGGGATATAAAAGTACGAAAATAAATCAATCCTCCATGTATGAAATCATAAATTACTCATAAAACATACACATTTTAACATACCTCATCAAATCATGAATAAATCATAAAAATCATAAGGCATAAAGGTAACTTGAGGCATTCATAACATTCTTACGTAGGGAGTAACCATCTTAGTTACGTTTGGAATACCCATCACACTATATTCCCTAAATATTTTCGGAGAAACCTTAAATTTTAACTCCTTCGCATTACTCAATGAATATGAGAGCTATATCGTGCTCACCCGCCTTTAGTTTATCACAAAACCACCCATCTTCATAACAATGCCCAAGAACCATAACATAATCGTATCACATAAAACATGCATAAAGGAAACATAACATTTCCACATTTAAATCACAAGATATAAATACATCACATTGATATAATAAAAACATTTTGAAAACCATTTTCAAAACCAATGTCAAAGAAAATTAAAACATGGTATTTATATTTCATTTAAAAAAAGGTATGGCTTGTAGAGGAAGCCGAAACTCAAATAATGGTCACAACGGCAGAGAAGTCGTTGTCGCCGCATCTGTACTACAAAAAAAACATTCCCTTTTGTCGTTTAGTAAACGATTTGTATAAAATGATTCATTTTGAATAATTGTAAAAGTCCAAGGGGTTTATACACCGTATAAAAGAATGTTGTGTATAAAAAAATATGCCTCAATGAAAGGAGATTGAGACAGATCCCCTTACCACTTTGATGATTTTAAAGGAATGGATTTTAATAAAAACATTATAATATCATGAGAATAAATGAATTCATGATATAATATTCCAAAGGACAGTATATACACCATATCAAAGTGAATTGGTGCATAACAACAGTGATGTCTCAATAAAATGTCAATTGAGATGAAATCCCTTATAAAGAAGGTATCCTTAAATTAAGGACAAATCAATCACATAATTATGTGTGAAAAATATAAATACACCCAATATAAGTGGATATTAAGTGTAAAACAATCAGAGGACATTCACACATATTCATTGGATGACATATTCAATAACTACAAGTTGAACCCAATGAAATCAAAATTGGGTTACAAAGTTCCCTTTCAAAAATCCAACAGCCTAACAACGTCACAATAAAATTCAGAAAATGATTTGATGAGAGATAAAATGGTATCTCATCACATGGACATAAAAATTAACGAAATAGGAATATAAAATAACATCCTCCAACCTAAGAAAATGGAGCATAAAAGAAATGACATAAAAGAGAGTACTTTAAAAGAATGAGATAGGTAGGATCCCTTACATCGGGTCCGACTTGACTCGATCGTTCTTTAACATCATGAATAATAAACTTGAGTTAATTTATACTTTCTTAAGAACCTTTTTCAAGTTCATTATTCCTTTTATATCACTTAATACCATGCTATGAACACTGTGTAATTATTTAAGTTAATGATGGTCGTTTTGTAGATCATTGCTACTTGAGTCAAAAATAAACTCTTTATAATTACAAATTGGTCATGTGTTAAAATATATATTATATCCAAGATTATATTTATTATTCATATATCATATATATCCATTATATACATTCATTTATAATATTACATGACATTTTTATGTAATAAATGAAATGCACCATTCATGGAGACGGTATGCCGTACGTACGCATGAACACTACATCCATTTCTATTTCTTATTTAATGGAATTAAAATATATTGATACATAATAGTATTATAATTTAAGTATGGTATCATATATAATATCATTAAATCTATCCTTTATACATACCACATATGGTATTAACGAATCAAATCACTTTGAGGGGGTGGTAGTCCGCACTTCCTAATATGAAGATATCACTTTTAACAATAATGGAAACAATAAGGGTATGCCATAAATGAAAAATACAGAAGTTTAAGTAAAACATAAACATATCATATATCATATATAAATATAGTGACATCTTAATGGCCACCTTTTATGGTGTTAAAATAATATTGAACAATCATCGTTTCGTGAGGCATAATTTCACCATCCACAGAAATAGTATGTTCTTTAGCCATTATATGTAGGTGTGTGTAAGTGTAGCTCAAATATTTCTTATAAAAAATCATAGTATATTTAAGATACTATATTTTTTACAATAGAAATGAAAAAAATGTTTAGGGTGTTGGAGAAGCAAAATAAAACAAAATAACAAAAGTGAAGACATTACCTTAAAATCAGGTATCTCTCTTTGATTTGATCTCAAAGGCTTCATTAGGAAGACTTCTTTCCAATGTGAGGATTATAGAAGTAATAAGAGGATGTGGAGATACAAAATGAGAAGGGGTTGGCGAAGACAAAGGCTTGAGAGGTGTGGGTAAGGTGGTAGAGATGGGGGCCTGTTATAAGAGGAGAGGAGGGGCACTCTTGGAAAGTCACGAAATGTTACTTTATTTTCAAATGAGTTTCAGATTTTAAAGGTCCCACATTGATGTATTTCGAGTATAAGGTGTTAAAGGTTCTAAATATACTCATCCTATAGGTCATTGACAAGTTCATGTTATAGTTTAATCATTATCTTTTCATTTTATATAAATCCTTTATTAATGAGGTAATCGTTGCATCATCATGATGTCATAAAGAATTTAATTAATTTAATTTCTAAAAATTATAATAAAATAGAATGATGTAGGAAATCTATTTATCTTTCTAATGAACATTTATAGTCAGAAATATGACTTTTATAACCCCATTTAAAAATTGTTTTAGTAAAACAACACATGCTTGTGACATTTTTATTTTAACTTTAATTAAAAAAATATTTATGTCATTTTCCAACCAACGTGGCACCATGGAGTCCCCAAGTTGACCCATAGATTGTCTTCGTCGGCCATGAAACATCCAATGAGGGTAGGACATGTTTCTATGTCATTTCATATTATTAAAACATTATTTTTACCTTAAATTACACTAATTACCTCTAATCACGATTAAAAACATAAAAGTTACTATTCACCAAAAAAAATATGTTAATCCCATTGAACCCCAATTTACATCCTAATTTCAATCATGTATGTCGGATTTTTGAAATTCAAATCATAGAAGTGGTAATGTTTCATTTAAACGAAAAATCAGTTTTTAAACAACCACTTAGTGGGTTCACTATTCATCAAAAATTGATGTTTTTCAGAAAAATACCAAAAATTCACCCAATGCTACATTTTCTATTCAGAATTCAAATTTTTTTTCTATTTTAAAAAATTCAAAACATATATGTTTCATTAATTAATTTAATAACTAATTCCCGTTGTCAAAACAAATAGCGTGTTTTTAAGAAACAATATCTATTAAAATATTGACACTAGTTTAAGTCCAATTTCAAAGTAAAATTTATTCCAATGAAAACCATTATATTAAATGGTAAAAATTTATTCTAAATAAACTCTTATATATATTAAAAATATAATATATCCATATAAATAAATAAGATTAAAAGGAGGTTTTGAATAAAAATGCAACATTTTCAACAAAAATGATCTTTATCGGAAAAATAACAAAATTTCACACAAAGTAAATTTTGATGTCCAGATTCAAAAAAAGGATTTTATTTTGTCAAATAAAAAATTAAAAATTGTCAAAAGTATATTTAAAAAGGGTTCTCCATCAAAAGGCGGTTAACCAGCCTTTTAAAGAATATTAGAAGATTTATGCATAAAATTGGATTCATTTCCATTTTTAGCCTCCAAAATTTATTGGATAACAGTAAAAATATTTGAAAATCATATATAATCCTTTTTTAGTTAGTTCTGTTCATTCCCACCAATACAACGACAAGGCGTTGACTACCTTTTAAAATAATATTGTTTTATTATTAGTGTGCAACGTAATATTTCAATGAAACTCATTGTTGCGTATTGGGTATGCTCTCGAGCATAGTATTCCCATTAAAGAAATATTAATATTTTATTCAAAAATATGGATAAATATGAAAATGTCATATTCTTTATTTACCTGGGGTGTTACATCTGAGGCCCTTATCACAGGAAACCATACAATAAGCTCAAGAGGCGCGCACCCTCTTCTGTTGGGGCTGGTGGCAACGGTAGGCCAGTGATTAGTGGTACCACTGGTGCCTCCACTGTGATGGGGCCCTGCATTGTGGCCTCACTGCTCGGTGGGATACTATAACAATCTGTACTCGGAACCCACGCTGACTGACTTGGTGACGAAATACTGAAAAACAAATAGGTTATCCATTATAAAAATATTATACCTGGTGAGCTGACCAAGTTTCAGCTGACTTAATGCAAAACTTTTGATACTCACATGTAATCAGTGTTTTCATGGACTAAGTTGGAAATCAGTAGTCTGGGTCCTGTTGTATGGATACATCAGGTGCCACACCAAAATTGGACTCCCTGATTTGAAAACCACACTCGGTACTCTTAAGATTATTGCTTCGCATAATGAATGATCAAAGTCATAAGTTCTGCAGTACAACTAACTCCTATGATAATAATTTTTCAGGACTCGTCCCCTAAGGCCTGCCTTATGACTACCCCAAGCCAGCATTCCATAGGCCAGGGGTTGGAAACTAGCACCAAAGGCGTAATTCCCTAAAACTGGGAAGGCGTTGCCTTTATAAATCGTCAATACATAGAACCAGAGTAAAAGTAGAAGCAAACATGAAGTAAATATTGTGTAACAAGTATACTAAAAGTAAAGGGTCTGGAAATACAATCCCAATAGTAATGTACAAGGAATTGAAAAACAAGTACAACTAAAAGAAAAACAGTCAGAAGGTGTCTAGCAGCTCCTGGATCATCCACCATGGATCCTACCTGAATGGTAGGTATAGAAAGCCTTCTCTGTGCTCCTCACCCATCTGTCTGCTCCGGGTACCTTCTTGTGGTGAGTTTCACCTCTGAGTACCGTCCAGTCCTTGTACACTCATCCTCGGTCAGCGTTGTCCATCATTTCCATCCCACACAACGAGGTGAAGGCAAACCCTTCCAGGGGTGTGTATAACGATACTCAATAGGGACCGCAAGACCCTCAGGGTCTCAAAAAATCCAACTAGGATAAACCACATAAGTATGATATCAATGAGTAACAATTACTTAGTTATATGCCCATACATATACCTTAGTTATTAAGTAACCCATCTCAATCATGGGGAAACACAAAGGTCAGTGACTCAGCTCAAACCATGATTTTTATTCACAAAGTCGAAACCCCTACTGCTGGAGAACTCCTACTCTATTGAGTAATGTGGCACTACCACTACAACCAAGCGCTTCCCAATAACCATGGAGTGCTAAAGTACTCCACCTATCTAGTTCTATAGGCCTGCTGCTACAACCAAGCACTTCCTATCATGGGTCTTCCACTATAACCAAGCGCTCTCCCTCATTACCTATAGAGGTACTCTTTCTGTTGAGTACCGCAGGTCTTCCACAATAACCAAGCGCTCGTCCATCATGGGTTTTCTGCTACAACCAAGCGCACTCCACTAGGCCATCTAAATCACTCCAAGTCGATCGATCAGTAGTCGTCAAGTCTCATCCAGTTACTAGGTCTCTACAATCTACTCGCTCATCACCGGGAGGGTCCTCTCCACATTCCACAAGATGATACTCCATGTGTCATGAAATCTCACCTACATGTATCAAAAACAATCTCCACGTCATAGGGGTTTCAACACAACACACGGTGTCTCAATTGGACGCCCTGTCTGAGAGTTATTGGAATTTCCGTTCCAGGGGCCTTGTTGATTTTTACGATCAAACCAACCTGAACATACTCCAAAAATGTCTGAAACGCATGTGGATTATTCCCAAAGAACCATCTCATCAAAAGGAAACCATTCTAGTTGACTTCACATCAATCGGGAGTCAGGTACTTAAATTATAAGTGTTTCCTCTCCAAGGGCATGGTTGGTTTCGGTTTCGATCCAACCCGAAAAGTCATCCAAAACTCACTAAGATTATCGAAAAAGTATCACCTCATCGCGAGAATCCCAATACCACAGATGGCACATCGATCAGACATGCCATCTTCAAGTGATTCTCGTTTAAGTGAAATGGGCCCAGTTGGTCAAGACTGGTGGGCTGGAGGGTCAGCCCATCCATTCTTGGCAGGTCCGACCTGACTAAGGAGTCAGCCAAGCCCGATACTGTACGGAACGGCCCAGTCGGGCAATCCCCAACATCTGGCAGGCATCCCAGCCCTCGGCGGGCCACAGCATGGCCAGCTGGCCGAGCTGGTGCGGGGGGTGCCCCCCCCCCCCCCAACTTCCCAAACTAGCGGCGCCACCTTCTTGTCCAGATGGCTGATGATGGATGGTCTTCGTAGAGAGAGCAGCTTGCATGGGCGGACCGCAGTCCTCCGCAGCGCGGCGCCCTCATGGCGCTGTAGTTCCTTCGCTCCGTCCAGCTTTAGCCAGCCGGTACTTCTTCGGCCAGGCGACCCATGGTTGTGTGTCACAATCATTCCATCTCTGTGTGATACCTAGTGTCATCACCCTCTTCAGGCCGGTGCATGGGCGCTGTTGCTGCTAGTGACTTCGGTCACCATCACCTCTCCAACACCGCTTTCATCACCAAAAAAAACATGGGTCAACGGAGGGTCATCGGGCTGTGTTTTTTGGCCGATGCCCTCCGCGTTAGGCGATATCAAGAGGCAAAGACATTTCTGATGTACACATAAAGAATGAATGTATAATTCTTATTCAAAATAAAATTGTACAAACCCCTACCTTGATATCAGGAATGCTACATGTTGATGAACCGCTGAAGATGAGCGTCGCAGAGGTCTGGCGTCGCGGATTACGGACGTCGATTCCATTGACCTTGGGGTGCATCCGAAGAGGAAGTAGTGTCTTCTCCCTAGTCTCATAGGAAGAGGATGGAAGACACATCATCGTTCTTCTGTGGAATCAGCGTTCTTCATCAAAAAGGGTGTCGTTCATCGTGGATAGAGAAACATTATCCTTCCATTTCCCCAGAGCCTCCCCAACACTAAAAAATCCAACCCCAAAAATAATAGCCTAAGCTATTATTTTATTCTCAACATGAATTTTAAAAATAATTCAATAGGTTGAGCCAAATAATTAATTTCATGCTGGACAATTAATTTTTGAGGGTGTTGGCATAATTAATTGAGAGAAGGGAGGTGTAGAGTATGAATTAATGTGGGAGGTGGAGAGTTAAGATAGGGGGTTAAAGGGAGTTAATTTGGAGAGTTGAAGGGGTTAGGGATTGTGTGGGCCCCACCACCAATATCCTTCCATGGGAGGTTATGTGGGGTGTGGTCCCCTCATCCAACTCCTCCTTGGAGGAAATAACCACCATAAAATAAAAAAAATTTACACATCATTGTTATTATTTTTTTAATGAATATCGAAAAAATTAACTTCTACTCCTTATAAAACACAACTGAGGTAAAGGCCCCCTGAAGAGAATACAGGCGCTACGAGTTCATCAGTGTCCTCATATTTCAATTCAGAGCACCAGTTTAAAAGATAGAAAAACCAACAAATACATTCACAGAACGTACAAGAACAGAACATCAGAAATTGATTTCGGGCACACCAGGCCTCGGAATCAAGTTCCATCAGAAACTACGGACTCGTAAAATTCCAAAGATTTAATGAAAAAATTTTCTTTAAATTTTCGGGGTTTTACATACAATCCATGGACATGGTTTACAAAGTTCCACCACTAAATTTTTTAGCACCAAAAATATATATATATATAACGATAATCACTCTCTTATCTTGATGTGATTCCCAATGCTTTAAAATAAATAATGTGTTCTCAGTTGAAAACTTTGTTGCCCATGGACCTCCGTCCCAAAAAAACATTGTCTAATTCTAATAATTGAACAAATGAGTTGGTAATTATATTAGCATGGTAGGATTTGGGCCTCCCTAAAGTGTATTCATAATGAATGATGAACCCCCGCTAAGCTGGGGATCAAAAAATATATCAAGTACAATCTTAATTTCCACAACTTGATATATAAGAAGTTATGCTAGCAGTGTTGGGCCACCAGATATGGATCATGGTTGTTATCACCCTCTCGAGGAATGACTAGAGGGCATCATGTTGTACTTCCTCTGCAATATAAAATAGATGCCTCCAAAAAGAATCACGCCATTATAAAGTCATATATATTAATGAATTGGATATTTTAAATCCGTCCTCTAAACAAGAAACACCCCTCTACCTAATCCTAAATCTTGGACTGTTTAACAAGGATGATCAAAATGAACACCAGTGCAACTGCCTACTACACACTCCTAAAATTATTTTTGCATCGAGAACTATATTTCAAAATAATATCCTCAAAATATGGAATTTAATATATAATTGAAAATCCATTTATCATAAACCTTTCCATTTGAATATTCAATTTCATTTATGTTCATTCTCATTTATTTTTTAATTTTTATAAATGGTTAAACAATATAGATCACCATCCTATCTATGTGGTTCCATAAAAAATATATATCAAATTTTTGTTCTAATTTAATCACAATTATAATATATTATATTATATGTGTCCATTTTTCCAAAATATAGCATTCTATAAATTATATATCATGGTGTCTAAAATGTTTCACACATGTTAAAACAATTTAATTTATAGTAGGCACTCATTGTACAATTTATATTCTCTCAAACCACAATATGATGTTTTTTTTGATTGTAATTATATAAAATAGGGAACACATAATAAATGTTTTGAATTTGATAAATCCATCAAATATGGATGGGAATATACATGTAAGGTGAAACCTATAACATTCCTAAAATAGTGGGTGATTGATACATTCTTTCCATGTCTTTTTAATGATGAAATTTAACTACTCAATCCTAACAATAATAGAATACCATATCATGTGTATCACCTAGTGGTTGAATAAAATCAACACTAACATACCTAAATTTGAACAACATAACCTATCCGATGATATTTTGAATTTCACTGAATGTGGGTTGGCTACAACCAGTAAAGAATAATTAAGAAACTGCAAATAATCCTATTTTTTCGTTCTACCATCTCATGTAATAAAAAATAATAATAAATGAAAATCATTCCTTGATACCACATTATAACATCTTGATTTGGAATCTAATAAATCATCCCTCGATTTAGAGAGTTCACAATCACACAATAGTGCTTCCTCATATTCCAAATGATTCTGACTAGTATCATGGGTCAATAGTGGTACAGTGTAATGACTACACCCTCATGATAATAGTGTAGAAAAACAGTATTATAATATAAATAATTTGTAGAAACATACAAACAACTGATTAATAAATGAAAAATATCCAAAGGTCTAAAATGTAAATCAAAACAAAAATTAGTGTCATATACAATATGATGAACATAGAACACCTCTACAAAAAATTGAAGTAAATAAATAGAAATAGGAATCCTATATAATAAATGTATCAAAAGAATAAAAATAACCTATGTGAGCTTTTACTATCTTTCCTTTCAAGTATGTCTATGCCATGTTCTCCTCTTCTCCTAAGAAAAAATAAAATAATTATTTAAAAAATTGTTACATACCCTAATCCCTACTCGTATCCATGAAGACAATATCCGTACTGAACAATGAACCAAAAATCATGTGATATTACCCCCAACAAGCCACCACCAGTGGTTTCATTAATATATATAGATTTATTATTTTAGATGAATCAGTTTACAATATATACAATAAAAAAATTAAAATAAAACAATGGTTTTAATGTCTACTGCATTGACTAAATTCATACACCCCATAAAGGGGTCAACTATATTCAAGGCACTCTAATAATGGGATAACATAAAAATCATTATAATACACCCACATTATAATATTTTTGTGAATCTATTATAAGAACTGAATTATAAAATTCAATATATAAAATTATATAAGAATCCTCATCTATTTCAGAGAGTGTGTCAATAGAAAATTTGGTGAAGTGTCGGTTGGAGCTCAAGGGGCATGTTAATGGATCATGCCAAAGGAAGTATAAAAAATTCAGATCCATAGAGTAGAAAATTACTAGGAATCAAATTTAAATAGGATTTATAGAGTTGTAACTCCCATTGATTCCTCTAGAACTCATATCCAAATAGTATAATTTCTCAAGGAATCCACTACCATAATCATTTCATAATTACAATATCATGTACAAGTCATCTATTTTTCCAAACCATTTAACATTTTCTATATAAAACCATTTACCAATTCATTCTACAAATAAAAATTTTCATGCATGTAATCAAAAAGAAAAGTAGGAATAAAAATTATACTATTATATTATTATTTATCACATAATTAGATAAGGTCCCCAAAGTAATGTAGTGCTAACACACAACCAATGTGGTGATATAACATGAAGAAGATACAATAATACACATTATAGATGGTCTTGTCTGGGGATAATAATTTCTAACAAAAAAATGGGACTAAAAATAAAAATAATATTCTTATATGAATATATTTATTATGTTCAATTAATTTTAGGATCAATTTTTGATGATCCATTGTGTGGAATAATGGAAACTAGGTATATAAGACAACACACATTAAGGGAATGGTATAGAACACCTAGTTTATTGCCAAAGTGTTGCATTTTTCTATTATTATCATCTAATTTGATCCATCATAATACAAAATAAAGAACATGTGAAAACCCATGAAATACAGAACATTAACATACACTAATATAAATTGGTCGAGACGAATTCATATGAATAATTGATCATATGAACTATGGAACATATCAGTGTGAATCAATCAAACCGAATGGTTGACAAAATAGAGTCCAGATCATGGATTTCCATTAATCACTATATTTTTCATAAAGTGGAGATCTATTTTTAGAATGGAACTGTAACTGCTAGAGGAATATTAGAAATTCGTTCATAGGTAAATTTTTTTTGTGAATAATGGACATTTCCCTCATAATATTGAGAAACATATTTATAAAACACAGTTTGAAAAAACATCACACAAACATGTTCCCTTTACATTCCAATGAAGGACCCCACACAATTAATGTGTACGGTTCGGGAATCTATGAACAAATGTTTATTTTTTTCTCTTTTAAAAACAGCAGTGCCCCTAAATGATTGTGTGACCCAAGATTAATGGTTTCAAAAAACCTTATAATCCAACAAAGTTGGATAAGCACTATTAGGATTGGGGTTTATAACCATGAACCAATAACCATGGTAAATAACAATTGTGGATATATCTACATTATTCCAATAATTGTTATACTATTCATGTAAATATCCAACCCCACTCCCCAATCTCTACCATAACCATTTTAACCATCCTCACCCTCATGACTCCTCATTGAACTCCTATATCTCATAACCCTCCTTCATTGATGTTTCCATTATCCTCATGTGACAAGGCCAACCAACCTCCCCATGATAATCCTTCTCTGATGTGGTTAGCCAACATCCATACAGAAACTTATCACATGTGGCCTCACCACCTCCTCCTCCTCCAACGATCCTCAAATATGTCTATACCACATTCTATATATCAATATTCCTGAATGCAGGTCAAGTATGGCTCAGTAATAGACACCCCACCTCTCATGATCCTTCTCCATTGATGCGACCAACCAAGATTCTTCTCCTCTAACATGCCGACCCCACTATCTAGATTTCTCACTCAAACTAATCCCATCTTTCTCAACCATCCTCCTCTATTGATTTATAGCATACCCCATTCATAAAACCCTATCAATGTCCCCCCTTCCATAATTTTCTAATCTGTAATCCTTGTTTCTTTCACTTCTATTGACATTCATCATTATAACTAGTTAGTGTTCTCCTAATTTCTTCTATAAAATTATTTTTAGCCCATTATCAAATGTATTTAGTTACACCATATATTAGGTTTTTTCAAAAACATATAATATCATATTTTTTTACCTACATCAACAATATACATTGAAAAATATATATTTTCATTGCATAAATATTATTTTTTCACTGTTTATACATGGTAATAAACAGTCAAATTTATAACATCGCAATATTTAATATTATTCCCTGTTTATATTTATGTATATTTATATTAGTGACTGTAAATCATGTTTTTCATTCCATTTTCCAATATTATCATACAAAAATTGTAATAATACCTATATGACATGAATATTAAAAGTAAAATAATTTTTTCATGATCTATTATGTTATTTTTATCGGGTTATAGTTTCACTAATATTAATTACTGAAAAAAATTATTATATAACTTATTCATAAACGTGTTTGTTTCTTTATTTACGATTCCCATTGATAAAATATTTTTTTCATGTTATTTATGTATATATTTATTTATTGAACATAGAATTCATAATTTTTTAATTGATTACCATTTTTGATAAGCGTGTAAATCATATACACAAATTTTAGTGAAGAAGATACTCAATTAATTATGTTATCTTCTTAAAAAGTTTTCAATAAGTTTAATAAAGAAATTTAATTTCATAAAGGATAATAAATCTACTGCATTATATAAAAGTTTTTATTATGATATTCATAATTAATTTTTTATAATTTTATACCTATATAATAATATTATTTTAAATAAGTCATATTAATGTATTTATTTTTCATTGGTTGATATTTTATTTTTGAATATATGTTGATTTATTAATATTTAAAAAGTTATTTAATATAACAGATAGTTAATGGATTGAAATGTAAGTCAAAATATCGATAAAGATTTTGTATGTTTTTACGTTATTATATTATTCATTAATAATTTTTGGGGATTAATTAATTTAATTTAAAAATTTATATTCTTTTAAAATAATAGAATATTTATTTTTATATTATTTCATGTAAACTTTTATACCATTAAATAATATGATATACTTATTTTTTCACAAAATACGGTATTAGTGTTATAAGTGGTTTTAAAATTGCCTCATCCTATAAACAAAACATATGTGGGACATCATTATTGAACATTTTTATTCAATAAATTAATCTAAAATAACTGTGTACTAATGAATTTTATTTTTTTACAATAGTTTTAATTTTAAGATTAGTGTTTTTTATATTCTAAAAACATTTAAATAAATGTTACGTACAATTTTTACCCCATAAGTAGAAAAAAAATTGTGTGAATGAATTTGAAGAAAAATGACTCATTCCAATCATTTGTCGAATTTACAAATTTAAAAAATATTATAATTTTGGTTTCAATTAGTGAATTTACTTCTCATGTCATTTTCATGTGAATATATTTTTTTTTCAAAATTAATTTTTTAAATTTAAACATGTTATTTAGTATAATAGGATTTTCCCCATTTTTTATTTCATAAATGTGTTTATGTTTTAGTAGTTGATAATTACATATATATTTTAATGGTTTTTTAATTATTTATTATTAATTCATATAAAAGTGTCCTAATATTTTATTTTTTATACATACATTTCATCATTTTAGTTGATTAATTAGGAAGAACTACATCTATTCAAAAGCATCTGGATTTGGGTTTTCTTAAAATGTTGAATACTAGTAATTTATTACAACCATCTATGTCAAAAATATGAGTAGTCATTTAAATTACTATGACTTTAATTCATAAAACTATAATTGTCCAAAATTTATTGATTTTATTAGTAATAGAATCCATTTATGTTATAAATTGACATTTTCAATTAATTATTATGAACTGTTGAACTATTTTGATAAAAACAATGCACATCGTGTTGATTTTATCATATGTAGAATCCTTATGTAATACTTCTTCAATGTTTTTTTCATACCATAATCCTGTCACAATGTTATTATTATTCATATAATACTATTCCACTAAACATTATCAATACATATTTTGTTTTAACAATATATATTATTTATCAAGAATAAAATTAATTAAATACACTATACAATTAATTAATTATAGATGTGTTAATATTTCAAATCATAGAAAACATTGATATGAAAATTCGTATGATACTCAATCCTTTGAGTATTTATAGTGGAAACCCAGCTCAATTTTTAAATGATTTAAATAAAATATTTATATGAATGAAAATTCATGTAAATACTAAAGTGTTATATTAAATTTTTGTATATTTTTAGGTGTTACACCTTTTTATGTTATCATTTATTAAGTATCTTATCATTTATTTTTGTTTGGTATTTGGGGATTCCAGTGCTCAGGCAAGTGATTTTGGGACATTATCCAATGTGGATATTGATGATGATGTAGCTTGTCTGAGTAGAGTTGATAATGATATTGTTGCTTCTATAGGATATGTTGACGGTCATAATGGACCTATTGATATTTATATTAAGATACATTTCATATATATATTTTATAATTTTTTTATACATTGATTTTTATTATATAGTTTTGATATATTATATTGACGTTGATGAATAAATAATATATTTCTAATCATGGAGATAGTTTTAATTATTGAGACATGTATTGTAATATATGTATGTTTTTATTTCATTCATAAAGTATAATGTTGTACTATGTTGAAAATATTGAGTTCTATTTGAATTTTTCCTAGAGGGAAGGGATTTATGTTTAACATGTTGGTTTATACATTTAATTATTGGTTGGGATTAATGTTTTTGAATTATTTGGATATATATTTTATTATGTTTGAGTTATGTAAATTTTTTAAAATTATTTTAATAGGTTATATTCTGCAATGTTTGAGTGCTACTAGAAGGGTGGAAGTTTAGCTTGAATGTTTTAGTGCTGATGAGTAATTTTTATTCAAGGTTTGAGCGCTACCTGGTTACAGAGTTTCTGGTCGGATAGGGGTGGTGCTAGATGTTTTGGGTGTTTCTGTTCAGTAGGAGTGCTGATGTATTATATGAGTTTGCTTTTATTTCATCTTTTAGGGGTAGGGGGTGGGGAATAAAAAACTACCATTTTTTATCTCAACCAATTTATTTTTAATTCATATATTTTCAATAGAATGTAACAACCATTTGGAGGACACTAAAAATATCCCATGTCCATTGTAGAATCTTCTACTAAATTTGTGTTTAACGCCCATTCCATTAACACTTGTTATGTTTTTTTTTAATTTTTCATTTAATAAACATATTTAATATGATATTTAATTATATTAAATATTGAGGTACTTAATGAGAAAATTTAATTTCAGTGAAATTTACAATGAAAAATTTTAATGGATAAACAATTAACTGCAAAACATACATCAATTTCAAAGGATTAAAATATTTATTTACTTTTGTAGAACCTTGTGTTAATATTTCCACTAATTTTAACACCTATAAAAAAAATTTATTGTGTTATAAATCTTTATGTTTTGAGAATGAAATGTTAAATACATTGCTTGTTGATTACACTGAATCACTATGTGCTGGTTATAGTTTATCTTCATGTTGATTTTATAGTTTATGAGTGCAGTGGAGTTATATGACATGTATATTACATTGTTTTTTTATTAAAAACAAAGTGTACATGTTGTTTTAATATGCATGGTTTGAGTGCATCATTATGTATATTTTTTAACATTATCTAGGGATTTCAACAGAGTTACAAACTAGGGTTTTATATTTATGTTTATATATAAATATATAGCTAATGCTTGTAACTAAGTGTAAGGAAATAATTTAACTTAGTTTCAAAAGGTGTATACAGAGGTATTTTTACTATTTGAATTATGACTATTTCTGTATTGTTATTTTTTGAAAAAGAGAAAATAGAGTTTCTTAGGATTTTTAATTTCCACTATTTCAAACCATTACTAAAATTGTATTTCCATGGTGGGAACTCTAGCTATATGCCTATATAAAAGGTTTGAATAATATAAATACACCAATAAGAACTGTTGGAAATTGTGGAAACATATGTTGCCCTATTTATATTGTAATAGGATCCATTGGCATACATTCTATATATATTGACAATATCAATGGATTCATGTTATATAGTAATAGATATAAAATGATGCTATATATTGAATTGTTAGTAGTGGGACTAAACAATATGGTTTAATCAAATTTTTTCGCCTTGGTCACATGTTTTCCACTCACCGTATGGCTTAGACACCAATTCCAAAAAATAAATCCCTCAATCATCTAACAAGCCCCAAACATACCAGAAAGATACGTAACAACATTTATGAATCACATTATAACAAAAAAGCATTAAAATGATATTAAATTTATTTGTACCATAACAGAAAGTAAGAGATATTACATTTATACTATTTAGATATTATCAATTTTATAATCATTAATGTGGATCCTATATCGATTATGAATGTGATGATAAATGGATTCAATAATTCTTCATGGGATGCCTATTGAGGTTCCAATAAGATATTTTAAGAGAATATGACATGATATTGATATAATTTCATGAAATTTTTAATAGGGAATTTTAAATAATGATGAATTACATGTTAGAATGTTGATGATAATAATTTTATTTGTCTATTTTGTTATACCCATATCCTATAACTACTTGTAAATGGGTTGACATTGACATAGACTAGATTAATAAGATACTTATGATGCCATATAGGATGAATTCCATCTATAATATAATGGGATGACTATATAAATTATTTTATTTCACAATAATCATGGACTCTACTATGTTGTATGGTCATTAAAATTTTTTTATTTTGGATGTATTTATGATTTATGAGGATACTTGTATTATTATTTTTAACATGTATCCCGAATTCTCCTAACCATTTTGTAATTATCTTTAAGGGGTGATGGTTTACTAGGTATGGCTGAGATTTCCCTATCATCTAAAAATGTATGGGAAGATAGTGAATGTGATCCTGATTCTAGTTGATATCCATTGTGTGTAACACCTCAAGATTATATAAAATATATTTTACCGATAAATAAATCATATTAAATTGATTGTTTAAGACATAAAATTTTTTTGATCAAATATTGACTGTAACACCCAGTAAATGTGAAATATATATATTTTGAAATGAATTTAATATTGTTTATATTTTTTGGAACACACAATATATGAGTAAAAATGATAAGTGACATACTGTTAAAATAGAATTATTTAATATGATAGACATTAAATATCTATTGGAATGGAATTTATTAATATAATTAAATAATTATGAATATATGTGGTTTAAAAATCAATATATAATAATTTCCATGGTGAACATTTAATTATAAGTGAAAATATATATTTAATAATAATGTAAATCATTTTTTGAAATATATATTTAAAAAAATGGGGTTTACTTCAGCAAATTAATGAAAACACATATTTTAATTATTTTAACTGAATTCATATATTATATATGAAATAATATATTTGAAATTCATATTATGTATTTTCTATAAAAAATTATGGAATCAAAACAATTGTACTCTTAAAAAATATATTTTTATATAATGTAGTTTTATCTCGTTTTGAGAAATTTTTTAGAGACTAATTGAATATGAATTTCAAAAATTTATTTGAAAAAAAAGATAAATTTGTAAATCAATATTTCAAAATTATTTTAGAGTTATTTTTAAATAATTTTATGAGAATATGATTTTGATGAATATTTAAAATGCTGGTTTTTATTATGAATTTTCATATATTTGAATGATTTTAATGTCATTAAAATTATATTAAAATGATTCTAGAAGAAATATTTGGTCGATTATATTTCTATATATTATATTTTTTTCCCTTCAAAACATTTTCATTTTAAATTTTGAAATAAAAACTTTTAAAACATTTGGACATTTTATTATTGAAATATTACGTTCTCATCATGTTATGTAGATAAATTTAAATTTAATATTTTCCCAATTAGTAAATTGAATTTAGAAAAAATGTATTATATATTTTGAATCAGTGTAATTTATATTATAAAATATGATATATATTTTGTGTTACTATAATTAATATTAAAAATAGTAAGAAAATATTTATCATTATTTAGTTATGAATTAGATTATAATAGGTTAATCTAAAGAATTACATGTTAAAATATACCCACAAATTGTACAAATATGAATAGGTGGAAATTTTAATATTTTACATCTTCTAGGATAATGAATTTCCAATTTTTCAGGCTTCTAAATTGGGAAAAATTTTGGTACCCAATTTTAATTTCAAAAATTATAGGTGTGCCACTCACCTCAATTATAAAATCCCACCACTCCCCCATCCTCATCCATTAAAAAATTGTTTCATAAAATTATCTCACACATAACTTAAATAATTCCCTAAATTATTCATTGCTTACTTTTTTTGAATGAAAAAGTATGAATCCTTTTCAAGAAATAATAATGAAGTTGGTCAATAATGATATAAAGTCATTATATAAGGGATTATATATTTTTTATTATAGAAAAATATTCA
Source organism: Viscum album (assembly GCA_963277665.1). Classification (NCBI taxonomy): domain Eukaryota; kingdom Viridiplantae; phylum Streptophyta; class Magnoliopsida; order Santalales; family Viscaceae; genus Viscum; species Viscum album. The sequence continues at coordinate 475,351,104 of OY728132.1, forward strand.
ATTATTATTTAAAATTATGATATATTAAACTCATTATATGATATATTATTTTTATTATTATTTCTACGACATAAATTAAATACTTCTACCCTTCCATCAAATGTCTTTTGAGATCATTATTCATGTGTGTAGCTTACTACCCCCTCGTGAACCGATATAATTCATTTTCCTTCACCAAATATCATGACTGGATATATTGATGGGTATTTGTTTATATATATATATATATATATATTATTTATGACATTAGTTTACCTCATGAATCATTATATCACTTTTCACTTTTATTTGTTACATTCCCTGGGATAACGAAAGCATCATTCGTGTGTATGGAGAACTACCGCCTCACGAAGTGATGTTTTTCGTTTATACTTTACATTGAAGTCAATGAGGGTGGGATTTCAAAAAATATTATATATATTTTAAATTAAAATCATTTTTCTATGATAATATATTATTGAAATTTATTTTATTTTTTTCCATCAAGAATATGGAAATTAAATTCAGGCTAATGAAGGGGATACCATAACTATAAATGTTTTATTCTATTTTATTTCTCCAACTTTAGTGGATAAATTTAAATTAATTTATAACAAATACTTATGATATTTAAATAAAGGGTATAAATTGTGATATTTTTTGACAATAATTAAAGTATGACTATCAAAAATGGTAAATCAAAAGTTAACCAAGAAACAAATTGATTATTGCTTGAAATGTGACTAGAATATATAATTATTAATATATGAGGAATAAAATGTGCCACACCATGATTTTAAAATATGAAAATTATATTACAAATAATGAATACAACACAACACAATATTATAATGTATTCTAAATTATTGGTACTTTTGGATAAATTAATTTTTATATATATTCAATCTATTTGATAAAATATGTACACAAAACACCGGGTTTGAATTAAAAAATTTATATTAAAATACTATCTTTTAATCATTACCATTATTACCAAGTTGATAAATTGGAGGGTATCAATTTAAATAAATGAATTATGTAAATTATATTGTTTAAAAATGTTTTATATTAAAAAATGTATACCTATTAATTAGATATAATTTAGCATAATTTTAATGAAATGGATATTTTTTCTATAAAAAATTACTTTTCTAAATGAAAATTTAGTTGAAACTTTATCACACAAATTATTATTAATTTATAGTATATATAATAATATTATTTGAAAAAATTAATTAAATTTTTCTAATATAAATGCCTAATTTTTATATCGGTAATTTTTTAAATTTTTTCTAAAAAAATTCGTTTTTCAAATAATAGTTAAAATATATTAATATTTAATTGAATATTTATTTTATAAAACTAATTTATTCAGATATTTTTTTTAAATAAATAATAAAAACTAAAATTTGTTTGGTTATATATCTATTAATACAAATTATTTCATTTTAATCATTTTAAAATTGAATTGTTATCTAAAAACATTATATAATTTTGAATAGTTTTTCATCGAGAAAAAAATTATCATCATGTCCATTGGATATGTTTTAAAATATAATTTACCTCTTATATTAATGTAATAAATAATAATGAATTTTTAATTTTTAATAATTTTTTTTGTAATCTAATATATTTTCTTAATTGTTGAACATAATGAATTGTAAAAATAATAAAACATTATTTATAATGGTTAAGATAAAATGTTATATTTCTTGAGCTAGACTCAAAATATACAATTCAGAATGTCCTAAAAGCATATAAGAATTTTTTTTGGAAATATTTTTACCTTTTCATGTCATATTCTTGATAATATGAATTATTTTACCATTTTAAAATGTGATTAACCATGGTATATTGTTTTTTCTTTTTGTAAATTAGATGTATTCCACTCACCTCAATTATAAAATGACAGTCCCTATCCTCCCTTATTCACACAATAAAATATTGTTCCATAAAATACATATTCAAACAAAATCCATAAATATTTATGCTAATTATATAATCCTTGGGTTATCCACAAATCCATTTTTGAAAAACTTAAGGTATGGTCCAAAATAGGTGTTCCAAGAAGTGGTAAAATTCTGTACTAGGCCTTTATGAATTATTTATTCATTCTTATGCATAAAATATTATTAAATCATTATTTTATATTAACACAATTATCTCTCATATACTAATATTTTATTATGAAAAGTGAAATACCTATATTCATCACCCCTTCCATCAAATTTGAAATGATAACATCACTCGTGCATATGGAAGACTACTGCCTCACTAATCGATGTGACTTGTTTCCATAAATTGCTCTCATAATTGTGTATGGTTTTGGATAAAAATTATATATATTATATAAATAACATTTTTATCACTCTATAATCATTGTATCATGTTTTACATTTTTATTACATGCTACAGGGGATACAATATTATTGTTCATCTATACATCATACTATTACCTTGTGATTCGATGTGATTGTTTTTTTACAAACACTTTAGATAGAATGATATAATGATTATTTTTATGAATATTTGATATATAAATGAAATAATTTTGGTATTGGGGAAATGTTTATCATTATTAATAAATAATATATCATTTCTATTCTTAGAATGATAAATGATTATGTCATTCATATATGTGTTGACTATACCCTTTACGAATCAATGATAATAAATTTTCATTACCAAACCAAATAGATGTTATTTATTAGTATATATAAAAAAACCAGATGGTATATAAGATGTTATTAATATTATGTAATTATAAAATAAAACTAATATTTATTCAATAATGATCATTGAAAAATATAAATTTTACTCATCAGTACGTATTAGCTACTGTATCCATGATCACAATGTAGTAAATTTTTAGTAAACAAAAATCAAGGATGGTATTAAATGTAAAAATAATATATAAACATGATAATAATTTCATGTTAATCATTCAATATATGTGTAAGTACTAAACTCTTTACCTATAATCATACTATATAAATCAATTTTGACTCATAAGCCCAATATAGTCAAAAACATCCAATGTAAATTTAATTGATTTTGTAAACATATATAACATGGTAATAAGTTATATAAAGAGAATAATAAACATGGAAATCTTATTACTCTTGTAAAAAATAAAAATATTTTTGTTATCTTAGAATATAAATTCTGTCTTTGATGATTCAGACACTCGGTAAGGATTTCCCAAATAAAATTTACTTCATTGAGACTTACTCCAAATTCACTAATTATTCCATTATTGTATAAATAATTATATTTTTATATTATATAATTAAATTATTTGACTTCATGTTATTTTATTTTTCATTTATAAATATTTCAGTAATGGTTCTTATCATAATATTATCTACAAAGTGGTAGGTGTTTATTTCACAATCTCATCAATATATGAGATTTTTTATCTTTAACTATCCCATTGGTTAAATATTTTATATTTTAATATAAAAATAAATATATACTCATTTAATATAGTTATTAATGAATTTTTAAAAGTAATATTGCCATTTTATTTTCATCAGTATGTAAATTAATTAATAATTTATTTCAAAGAGAGGCTGAAAATGTATTTCTGTTCATTCAAAAATCATTTTTCTTATAAAACCATGTTTTTAAAAAATGATTTCATAGATTTATTTAAATTATAAAAATCATTTTTTCAATACATTTTACCATGATTGAGTTTTTAAATTTTTTTTAAGGGAGTATACTTGTCTTTTTTAAAATAAGTCATCATTCTAGATTTATTATTCTACAATATTAATGTTATTTATGACATATATATTAAATATGAAATTATCCAAAATCACAATCATTATTTCATTGATTCATCCATTGTAATTTTATTTGGTAAATTTTATATTTTAATTTAGTAAAATTATAAAATTATTATTTTTAATAGTTATTTATAGTTAAATGTATTATGATAATATTTAAGGTATTTTTTAGTTTTAAATTAAATGGTAGACTCTCAAATAAATGTTATTTCTCTAAATTAATGGTCTTCTTCATATTTCAAAATAACATTACATCCACTAGGACACCCGTTAATGCTAGTTATTAGTTAGTTGGAGAAACAATATTTATACTATCCTTATTATTTCTCTAGGTTTTTGATGATCATTTTGATTTGGGATATAGAATGTTGATACCATTCATTTTTAAATGTGTGGTTTATGATTGAATTTATTTGCTAGGGACAACATTTACATATCATATAAATATTATAATTTGAATTTTCAAGTGTTTTTTGTTTCGACCACATTATACAAGAAATAAATTTGATTACATATATAATGGGTGGGGGACGATAATGAATCTCGATGCATTAGTACGTCTAATGAGATAAACTATATTTAGTTTCGGATAAATATGTACCTTTTGAGATATATTCCATGGAACAAGGCCTCAAAAAGAATTGATAACCAAGAATAAGGTCTCAATGGAGTATTCATGATGTCTACAGTTGTTTGTTCAATAATTATGAATTCACTTATTAATATTTCATGTGATTATATTATTATTTTGAACAACATGGGTTAGGATTTATTCTCATATGAATATTTTTATGAAATTATCTTATCATTATTTATTCCATCTGTTAAATTCACAAGTTATTCATGAAATATAATGTTTTCCTATTATTTACCTTCACATATTGATAAATGATTATTTCTTTATAAATTCCACTGCTCTAATTACCTCACTAATCATCTATGATCACGTAATTCAATTATTTTATACGATGCAAGATTGTGTTTTTATAGGTATGAAAAGTTAAATTAATGTTAATAATGAGAAACTCAGTGAAATTTATTTTTCTATTTTATGTATTATATTTATTGTGAATTTAAATAACATATCTATTTTTCCAAGAACAATAAACTATCTGGTTTTTGGGATGTGACTCCAAATATATTTTTACATTTTAATAATGGAGATGCAATCTCAGTGATACTGGGTCCGGGTCGCTAAATAAAAGGTCTTATGTAAATCATAAATGTTATGATATATATTTATCTATTTATATGTATGTTTTTGTAAAATATTTATAATTTACATATATATATTATATATACAATAAAGTGTTTACTATGGAAATAAATCCTTTAGTTATGGTATTTTTGTCTCACATTTAAGTCAATTGAGACATATTCTATTTTCCAAATTATATGGGCTATATATACATCCCCAGAATGTAAATTATGAATATTATATATATATTTTTTGAAATTAATAATTCAATTTTATGATGAATATTTAATTAGTTTATGGATAAAATGATAGAAAATTAGAATAAGATCTTTCTTAAAATTTTTATTTTTTGAGACATATGCTATGATATACACCAATCTTCATTTATGGGGTGTATATATAACCAAATTGAAATTTAATTTGAGGAATTTATATATTCACATAATTTAATTTTTAGGTCATACTAGAGATGATAATAACACATGGGAGGTTTTTGTTCCATTAAATCATTAACAAGTCCAAAAAATACCTCTTGATATATAGATATTATTTAATTCTATTATAAGGACATGTGACTAGAAAACAGATAATGAAAAAAATGATATAAAGTTGTTAATGGTAGAGAGATACCTCATTTCACTCCACAAAATCCCAAAAAATTCATAATAGTGAATTTAAACTGTACTTCCTTTTATTACTTAATTATACAATAGAGTAATAGAAGTTGATACTATTACAATTAGTATTTTACATGGCCTTTTAGTTTTTTTACAATGAAATGAAATATCTGCAGCCAATTTCATTAAGCTGGACCATCACCATGACATGGTTCGATCACTCAACACTCCTATAAATACAATGTAATTAAATTGATTAATAAAAAATATTTTTCTTATAGTTATAGTAGAAATAAATATTTTTAAATGATATTCAGTTTAAATAGTATAATATAAATATTTTTCAAATTAGTAAAATATTTATTGAATCAGTGATAGAGAAAACACCACGCAGTTAAATAAACATGTATATTTCTAAATTTTATCTCTTAAAATGATTTCTGAAAGCAATGAAGAGCATCTAATAATGTGATTTGACATATACAATTGGACATCAATCAACCAGGAATGAATTTATAAGTCCTCAATGTGTAGCATGAGAAATAATGACACCTTGTTATTTCAAATAACACAACACTTTTTTGAGAATAATATCTAAATCATTAGATGATAAATATCTCAATATCTAACTTGATGGTAAATTAAATTAGGTAAAATATATCTATAAATACTTGATTATAAATAGATACAATAAGATTCAAAAAATCAATGAGTGTGGCATCTTCAAACAAAAAATTCTGATGATTTTATCCATTGAGATGAATCCGCTAAATCAGTCATTTAATAAAATTAAATAGAAATTTATTTCTGAGGATACCCATTAAGAAGATAGGGATAATTTATTTAATTTGAAACTCATTCAATAACCATGTCAACTGTAGAGGTTCTCTATTTTGGAATAAACTAATAAATTATGGTCCAAAACATATGATTGATAAAAAATTCAGGTTAATGAACAATTAATTAATTCCTCATACAATTTATTCCTTTTGAAATAATATCTTTGGATCCATATATTTCGCAAAAATGTTAGATAATTATAAATTCTTTTTATTCCAAATTTAGGGTTTTAAAACATTATTTTTTGGTTATAAAGATTCGGTATGAGAATTAATTCAAGATTACATACAAAATAATCTTTAATATTTAATCAAATATTATCTAATGTATTTAATGAGATTTGGATCCTTGTTAAATAAAACAACTTATTACAATAAATATCCTTTTGATGTTTACTCATATATTCATCATAGTAATATTCATTTGGGTGTTTGTGAGGTTGAAATTAAAATTGAAGTTAATGAATTTTTCGAATCAATACTTACTCAAAAATATACACATTTTTATGATAACAAAAAGAAGAAAAAAATTAATTAAAACAAATAAGAAACAATATTAAATATATTTTCAACATATGTATTTCATTATATCACATTATTTTATTATTATTTATTATCCAATATTTATCATACATGTTTAGTTCATATTTCATAGGAACATGTTTAATTTTTTAGTGGTTAATTTTATCAAAAATTTCTCACATATTCTCTCCACAAATATTTCTCCCCCATTTTTTCAAATAAAAAAAATTATATACTTGTTAATTTATATTTATTATAAGAAAGAAGATAAAAAACTAAGAGATTAAGAATAATGAAATAATATTTTAAAATATGTGCAATTTAAAAAATCATTTTAGTGTTGAGAAAAAAAAACTATGGCCATGAAGATAAAGAATACATATTTTCAAATGGTTTAAATTTGTTTATATGTACATTCCAAAAATTGAACTCTTTAAATTAAGGCATATTTAACTCTTGATTGATATTCAATTCATAATTAAGAATCTATGGATCATTATTCTGATAAAAAATATGAGAACTATACGAAAAGGTACCATTTTAGATCAGTAATATATTGATCAGTAATTTTTTAGTGCCTATATTTGACATATCATATCAACATTAAATGCATCGAAGACAAATATAGTTATTGATCAATTAATCATTATTTGGTATAATATATTATTTATATCAAATATTTTTAAAAAATATAACTTTCCCATCTCTATATATGATGTTATAGACCATTCGAGATCATTATACAACAGTTCTGATAATTCATTCAATAGATTAAATATTGAATAAAATCTATAATGGTAATTTCATCTTTGATTTTTATCATATGATTATACATTATGTAAATAAAGAATATAAATTTATGTATATATTGATAAAATTGTTTTCAATGGAATATATTACGATGTAAATAGGTTTTTGGCTTAGTGGATCAGCTGAATAATTACATCACATTTATATTGAGAAAATAAATTCCTCCGACATGATGTTTTGGATATATTAATTATGATCACACTAGTTTCTTCCTTTAATTTATTTACTTATTTTAAATAAGGTAGTAAAAATTTATATGATGTTTTTATAATAAGGAACTAGGGTTTTATAGAAGAATAAGAAACATTTAATATTGAAAAATTATCGAAAAATATATAGAATACTGATCATATAATGGGTTGATAATAGAATAAAAATATCATTAAATACATAAATATTTTAGGAAACACATAAAATTCTAAAAAAAAGATTAATCATTTTTATATCAATATTTGAATAAATGTTTTACATTAAAATATTGTTTTAAATAAAATTATTTCTATAATAATAAATGTTATGACAATTTCCAAAACCAAATTATATTAAAAAGTAGTTTTAAATGAAACTCATAGTTTTCATAAACCATTATGTCTTAAAATAATATGGATTTACACTCACTAAAGTATTTTTTATGATAAATAAATAAATATATATATATATATATAATGTTTCCAACAATTTCAATATTTAGTCACTTTTTTACATAATTTAATATGAAATTTAATTTATTTTTTAAAATTAACTGAATATAATGTTTATAATGTTTGATTCAAATATTGAGGAAAAAACAAAAATTATGCATAAAATATATTTCTCCTATATAATACAGTTAATATAATTGAAACATATATATAAATATGGGAATGAAGTCGATATAATGTTATGATTTTTAGTTATATGGATTTATCCAATAATGAACTACATTAAGATATTTTACTAATTTTATAAATTAGTTTATATTAATTTTCAAGTTCATTTTGTGAAAACATATAATGATTAAATGATGTACTCCAATGGAATATACCAAAAAAATATCAACTAAAAGTGCCTATTGGTAGCCATAGGTAATGAAATAGGAAATCAAATGTTATTTACAATAGATATTCTACAACTAATCTTATATAACTGTTATGAATAATAATAATCCATAAAAATAAAAAATAACTTTTTAATAAATAACAGCCTTTTTTGAAAAATCCATTTATTCCACAGTAATAATGTTTTACAGTATATATCCTATCTCACTCTATAAAAATAAAAAATAATTATTATATATATTTAACATTTCAATATTACTACTAATTCCGAGTATTCCTTTTTGAAATTTATTTTTTGCAAAAAAAATATTTAAATAAATCTCTCCTTTGATATGCATACTAGAAGATTGTTTTAATTTACCGATATCATAAAACAGTTTATTAATTTTATTTTCATACAGAGCATGAGATGTTTTTTAAAAAGTAGATATTAAATATGTAATTCGTTTCGACAAACATTCTCTATCAATTGAATAATAATAATAATAATTTCTAGTTTTTATGTTATTTTTTAATGATGATAATTTATGTTGATGTTTAAAATAATGATTATTTAATTCACTATAAGAATTTTTTTATGAAATATAGAATTGGAAATTAGAAGATTGTACCTCATCTCAATAAACAATAAGACATAGAGTTTCCATTTTATTTTATTATTTGTATCAGAGTTCATAAAACATTAATCATTTAAAAAAGAAGAAGAAATCCATGTAGCATAAAAAAAATTTGTTTTATTTTATAATGTGTATTCCTTTGGGAATTAATCTTATGATAGTTGGAATATGGGGTTCCTTTTCCTTTTTATTAATAATATTTCTTATCTTTGTTTGTTATCTTTATTTTATTGAACATTTTCTCAAAAATATTAGTATTTTCACATAACTATTTTATTGAATAAATATAACATGAATGTGATTATTCATAAAAGTTAGTTTTAAGAGAATCACCTGGTTTTTGATAGAAATAATATTATCTATAATGACTTGGATTTTTTTATATAAATCAATTTGGGAAATTCCATGATCATGGGTTGAGACGGTGTGAGAATATGAGTCAGTTGTGCTCATAACAGTATGATGAAAAATCTAATGTTTTTAAAAATGTGAATAGTATATTTATTCTTTAAATTGAAATATGTTCTAAATAGGATCAGTGATCCCAAATTTGTGGGCACTGCTCCGTTCAGAAAATCAACTTTACTTTTGGTGAGTCATAACCTCATGTGGCATGGGTCAAGGGTGAATGTTTATTTTTAGACGTGACCATAAATAAAATAATTAATAAAATATATTATTTGATGATGTAGGTGTTTTTTATAATGAATGAATATTATTAAGAATCCAGGGTTATCACTGTAACCCAAGAAATTCCTCAGAGGTAAAGAGATGGGATCCTCTCTGATGGCAAATGATGAAAGGTAGCAGGTCAAGGATAATCGACAACATAGACCTCTATTATTCATCAACAACCAATATAACCACTATGTTTAATTTTTATTTGTAATTGTTATTCTTTTCCTATTTTTGGTTCTAACGATGAATGTAGACCAAACAATGAATTGGTTGATCCATAGTTCAATCTCTTGGGTGGTGGGTTTTGTGCATGTGGGGATTTACTAGGGATTATAATTCTATATTAAATTTCTTTTCGTGATTCTATTAACATAAATGGCTCAAGTATTACACAATTAAATCCAAGATATATTTTTTGGAAATGAATGTGCATTCAAACATCTCCCCTAAATCGTTTGGTTTTTTCATAAGTTTTTTCTCTTCTTCATACCCTTTAAAAAAATGTGATAAATTAGAATCCTTAAAAAATCTTGGGACATAACCACATATGTATGACAACAGTGTATAGTGGTGGAACCACAAGGTTGGAGGTGCCGGTTGAGGCACACGACCTTCAGGTAGGGTTGGGCTATTGAAGGGGTAGCAAGTGGTGGAGGTAGCAGTGGGTCGACAAGTGGGGAAAGACTCTGAAGGACCACTTCGAAGGTAGCATGTGGTGGTGGGGACTGCGAGCGGTGAAAAGGGGGAAGTGGAAGGAGGTCACGTCATTGAATGGGGACACATCTTGGAGTAATGTCAAAGGGATCACGTGGTGGAAGGGAGGCCCTGGGAATATGTGGAGGTGATGGTCCGACCACTTGAAACACGTAACAACTCCAAATTGAATAGAGGGATGAAACCCTAGTGTGCTACACCTAGTACAGACAATCTAGACCCCATGATGTGAAACGAATCAGATGAGATGGGTTGCTCCAGTGGCACAACAGGATGGACCCAGCAATCTGGGTCCATTAGGCCCTACAAGACATGGCAAATAGGATGATCGGGATTGGGTCTGGCGGAATAGGGTCAGGATGGGTCTAGATAGGGAATCCAGGTTAGGACTTCTAGACCAATTCAGGTTGCATCAAACTCATATGGGACTTGGGTAATACCTTTTCAGAAAAAATATATATATCCTTTGAACTCTGTGTCTATTTGACCCGTTGTTTGCTACGTTGGGACCCTTTCTATGAAGCCATCATATTGATATACTTAATGTGAGTATTTTGTGTTAGTTTATGAACTAATGTCTTGATATTTAGGTTCTCCTAGTACAATCACACTACAAGTTTAATCCTACAGTAGGATGTGACTGGGTGACAACATGGCTTGGGGGCTGCATGACCCATTGATGCTTCATACTACATTGACGATCTGTGCACCATAAATGCTTTGTTCTCCATCGAGGAACCCTGAAACATCAACACATAATTCCCCATAATTGGTTTTTTGGGCCATCGATGCTCCATGAACCATTGAAACTTCATGCACCATCAATACATCGATCATCATCGACACTTTGTTATCTATTGGGGATCCATGCATCATCGTCATCGTGTGCCCATTTTACAGAAGATCAATAATCAAAACTCATTGTGTCATGGAAATTGGTATATTAATTAATGAAAAATAAATATATGTTTTTCCTTCATTAGACCAATACCCTTTTGAGCTTATTGTGCTTCATGTATTTTTTTGGTGTACCTCATGGGTTTCCATTTTTTGTATACGTAATGCATTTCATAGTGGTGTCCACATGGTGGTTTGGATGTGTCCTAATGAACTAGTTTTTACTCAATACTACAAGGTATTTTCCCACACATGTTGTGTCTTGTGAAGATGGTTGAGGAATTTAAGATGATTTAGGTGGAATAGGACCAGGTAGTTCTTCGAGAGACCAGAAAGATGTTTTTTGATCCTATGACTTTAGGATTATTTTCTACAACTATAAATCATGTAGGATTTTATACAGATAGGTTTTTGTATGTTTTCCATCCACATGGAAGATTCATTCTTTTGTAGAGCATGTATTGATGTCCTATTTACTTTTCAGTTTTCATAAAGTCATACTCTGTTGTCGGTATCTTATTGTATGAATGAATTTCGTGCAAAGTGTTTTTAGATTTCATCATTTTGGACTTGCATATGTGTGTGTAAATTTGTTTAGAAAAATGACTCCCATTTGGGGGATATTCTCACTCTTTTATAGTGTTTATCCTATGGCCTATCATAGGTGGTCGTACGTTATTCATAGCACAACCCCTCTAAGAGGGTTTGTGTCAGAGTTGTATCAGAGGAGGATGGTTCTACCTATGGAACCACGAGTCTATCTAATAGGATTTGGGAAACAATTATTATTATTTTCAGTTAGGATATCAAAGTTGAGACTCTAGTGTTAGTTTGACGGCCTATAAATCTAAACACCATGACTCGAAATTATGTATTTTGACTTTGTATAGGAAATCAAAAGATAATGGGAAAATCAATGGAACTGCCATTATACATTATTAGGAGTGTGTTCTCAGTTCCTTCATGATTCATATCACAATATATACTCTATATATTATGGTATATCAGGATCTATTTTAGGATTCATTAATGATGATATGTAGCATGTAATCTAATTTGTAATTACTATGAAGATCTTCATAGTGATGAGGCATTAGTATAAGGAACAATACCATAGATAGCACCTCTGGGTGCTGTACCAGTGACACCACCGCCCTTAGACCAGAAGTTATTACCAGTGCTATATATTGAGAATGCATTCAGGATATGTGGGTTAAATGTAGTCCAGATTCAGGGACCTTCAAGGTTTGTGGGTGAGGTAAACACCAAGGTAGCTGTGGTTTTTCTGGATACATGTACACATGTCTTCCTCCATATGAGAAAACATCTCGACCAGATGGCATTTTCAGCCATGAGCCTTCAACAGGGCTCCGTGGGGAGATGGTGGATCTTATTTATATAGATTCATGATGATATGAATCTCATTAGGATATAATTCATGAAAATAAATGAGGATTTATTTCAAGAGATGTTATGCATAGTTCACATAATGGACCTCCAATATCTATAGTAGGACAATTAGACAATAAGAGAGTGCTCGATGAGATTTACGAATCATTCACACTACTCCATGAATATAGAGCAATCCCCATTCTTCAAGAATCATATATTCAAGAATGGGATACACTAGGAGATAATAGAATCAATGAAATCGTATTGAATTTGTATATATTTTGGGGTACTGGAGCAATCCTTGTTAGTGAAGAGCTTTTGGTGGAGCAGTCGCGAGTAATGAAATCTACCAGCATGAATCAGGCAGTTGAGTCTCCAGGGGTAAGTTTGAAATAGAATATTCAGGGACCCGTTTGGGTCAAGAACTCTGGGGGAATACAACAAGATACAGGATCAACAGGGTGGTTTTATTATAGAAGAGCATATCAGTTGGATGATAGGTTGTGTTACTCATGTGTAAATCCATGACAATTGACTTGATATTTCTTGAATCGCCATTTTGATGATTAGTAGATGGTTAAGGGACCACCAAGGCAGAGAAGGATTCTAGATCCTAGTGTTTTATAGATATATGAGTGTGGAAGAGTAGTAGTTGATTATATAGGCAGGGGCCAGAGGTTCGACGTGCTACCACTACCACCCCTATGTGGTCCACCATGGGCTTACAAAGATTGTGGACAAAGAGGAGGCAAGATTTAATAGATATAAGCTTACTACCATAGATTTCCAAAGTTGAATAGATATACGATATTTTCATTTTTACCAATAATGTTGTTTTGATAGACATAGATTTCAGTCATTATTTTCTATCCACGACCCTTGTTCGACAATCAAAAATTCTAGTGGAATTGTTTACTCGATAACTATTATTAGAGAGTTCTATATGGGAATATTAGATGATACCTCATTAGTACAGATATTTTTCCATTACTTTATGGGGTGTGTGTTACGATTGGGATATCTTAAATGAAACATTGAGGCCTTATGATGTCATTCTAGTAAAAGACTAGTCATCCATAGTTCATCCCTATAATAATTGTTTTAGAAATACATGGAGATGTGTCTATCGAGATGACACTGGGTTTTCCTTTTTTTGTGAAAATGAAAAAACATGCAGTGCATGAAAAACATTATCATAGGAGGGTGTAGCGGATTACTCACCTGTTTCCTAGACTCACCCTTGGTATAGTGGATGATAGGAGCCCATAATTGTATGTAGAGGTGGTGGATTATGAAGACATTTCTCCTATGGATGTCAGCGGATTACCTCCACTCTGGGAGGTAGAATTATTCATTGAAATGTACCCTAGTATGACATCTATATCTACCCCTAAATATTTGATGTCTTTTTTGGAGCATCATGAGTTGAAGGTACAACTTGTGTCCATTAAGTGGATGGGATTCACGAGTCCTAATGTTTCCCCCTAGGCGGTCCAAGTTTTTTTTAAAGAATAAATATGGGAGCTTGAGATTATCTGTGGACATCTGGTGCATGAACTAGGTTTTCAAGAAGAATATGTATCCACTACTGAGGATTGAATACCTCTTAGAGAAGTTGATGGGAGTGAGGTGGTTCTCAATGATATATCTCATATATGGCTATAACTAGCTTCATGTATAGGATGAGGATGTACCAAAGATATACATAATATGTCTTTAAGACCACTATGAGTACATGGTGTTGTTGTTTGGCATGTCGAACACCATGGTATTGTTCCTGGTACTCATGAGAAGAATCTTTCATCCTTATATAAAACATTTAATTGTGGACCTTAATGACGAAATACTATGTACTCATCATCTATGTAGGAGCACTTCATACACTTGAGAATGGTCCTCGACACACTCAAAGCACACCAGCTTTATAGGAAACTCTCGAAGTGTTATTATTGGATTATGGAGGTCCACAATTTAGGAAACATCATATTAGAGGTTAGAGTAACTATGGATCCATGGAATATTGAAACAGTGATTTCCTGGGAACAACCCAACAGTGTTACAATGGTGTAATGATTCTAGGGATTGGATTGGTACTATCGTAGGGTCGTACATGAGTTTCCTAGAGTAGCTTCACCCTTGAAGGCCTTTAAATGGATGGTAAAACCCTTCGTGTGGATAGAGAATTGACATAATTTCTTTCCGTAATTCTGGTTGAGGATGATAAGGGCTTCGATTTTGGGTCTACCATGGGCAGGTCTCAGGTATTTAGATAGTTGTGATGCATCAGGGATCATACGTGGTTCTGTTATGATGTTGGGTAATGCATTGATTGCCTATGGTTCTCACCTTTTGAGGATTCATGAGCAGAACAACATGACTCAAGATCATGATCTTATATCGGTAGTCTTTAAATTGATGATGTGGGGAAACTACCTAATGGGTGGGATGTTTAACATTTACTCAAACAACATGAGTCCCAATAATATTTTCTCTTATAAGGATCTAAACTTTAGATATATGAAATGTCTAGAGTTCTTCTATAACTATGAATTTTATATTTCATATAATTCTTGGATGGGGAATATAGTAGAGGAATCTCTAACCAAAATATTCATCATTCCTTTATTGAGTGAGGCATTAGAGAAGTTGGTTTTGTTAGATATATCCTTTTTGGATGGAGGTGGAACAAATTAACAAAATTGGGTGGTTATCACCCCTCAACTATTTCAGTAAGTTGAGGAGGCACAACATAGGGATATCAACTATAGGAATAGATGTTCTCAAGTTTCTATTAAGAATTCCCCTGATCTATATTTGATTGGTGGGGAGAATGTTGTTATTTTTTGATTGTGCATTGTTGTACTGGTGATGTTGTAGGAGTAGGTTCAGAGGGATTTCCAAAAACCCCCTTTGGCAGTGTATCCGGGTTTGGAAAAGATGTACGAACACCACTAATTTCAGTTTTAGTGGTCGGAGATAAATATAGTGTTGGTAAATTTCTTTTCAAAATTCCTCACTTGTCAACATGTGAAGGATGAGCACCAGGTTCTAGCAACCATAACCCTACGACTTGATGTTGAAGAGTGGAAGTCATATGGGATATCGATTGACTTCATGGAAGTTTTACCACACATGCACTAGGGACATAATACCTTATGGGTGATCGTTGACCCACTCACCAACTTGGCCCACTAACTTCCGATTCAAGAGAATTATTCAGTAGGGAGCTTATGACACCTCTACATATAGGCGATTGTTCGAATTCATGGAGTGTCATCTATGATCATCTCAGATCAGGATGCCCAGTTCACCACCTAGTTATGTACATGACTAAAAGAGGCGTTTGGATGTTATTTGTTCTTGAGCATTTCCTTTCATCCCCAAATAGATGACTATAAAAATATTTCTATCATGGTTTATGAGAAGATGTAATATTCTTGCATCCTTAACTTTGGTCATAGTTGGGAGGATCAATTACCACTGGTGGAGTATTCATACAATATTATTTATCACCCCACCGTTGGTATGGAACTGAATGAGGCCTTGTACATGAATCCACATAGGTCAAAACAATTGTTGGACTGAACCAGGAGAGTCAACACTCATGGTTCTAGAGATGTTGTGGGCCACCAATGAGATGGTTCAGATCATACATGTTGATAAGGATTGCACAGACCTGATAGTAGTCTTTTGATGATAGGATATGGAGGCCCATTGAGTTTAAGGATAGAGACCACATTTTTCTTTAGGTCTCACCACGATGGGGTTTGCAGATAATTGGATGATGCATAAACATATCTCTGTGATACAACATCCCATTTCAGATTCTGATTAGAGTTTTAGAGGATTTGTAATTCCAAGATCAGTATCCGTAGTTGTACATTGTGCATGATTTCTTTCTTGGGTCGTAGCTGAAGAGGGATTTACATAATACATCACAAATCATCGATTTGGGAAATCTATACATTGACGAGGAAAATAATTTTACAGAGTACCCGGTTGAGATTGAGGATTGGAAGGATATGATCTTTCATTCAATGTTGATTCCTCTAGTGTGCGTTCAGTGGCAGCATAAGAATCATCATAGAGGAACATTAGAGCATGAGGCTCAAATTCGTTCTTAGTACCATCATCTTTTTGTTGAGTATCACTGCTTTTTCCATTAGGGGACATAAATCCATAATGTGGGGAGAATTTAATGACTTTTATTATCTTCAGATTTATTTTTATAAATCAATTGGGAAAATTTCAAGACTAGTTGCTGAAATGGTGTGAGATTTTTAGGATCGGTGTGCCCAGAAAATTCTACAAAAAAATTATCTTTTTCATAATGCACGAGTGTGTATTCTTATTTAAATGGGAATAATATCTAACATTCTACATAGATAAAAAAATATGATGGCCATGTTGATTTATGAATAACGACATTACTATAGGTAGGGAATTACATCAACCAACACAGTTCGAGGGTGATTTTTTTGTGGGAATATATATCATTATAATATTAAATAATAATATTTTACATGATGTTACGTTGGATACATTTAATTAATTTCTATTTTCAAGAATATAAATTTATCATCATACCCTGTGAAATTCTTTGGAGTCAAGGAGATGGAATCCTCTCTGACAAATGACGACGAATGTTGGAAAATCAATGATCGGCAATGACATGGACCCCCATTCACTTTCAAAAAAGAATCAAAACACAATGTAGGATGTTGATTTTTATTTGTGATTTCATTTACCCCTTTTATCCAATAATGGACAATAACCAACCAAAGAATATGTTGATCTCCGATTTGATTGCTTGTGGGATGTGTGTTATGCATGCATTGATTGATTTTTGATTAAATTTTTGTATTGGTTTGTTATTTTTTAATAAGGAAACATTAATAGATCAAAGTAGACATGAACTTGGCCATGATGCAATCATTGGGTATTTATGTTCATTATAAATTTCCCATCAATCCCTCAGTTTATGCATGTGTTCTTCACCTTCTCCCTTTCCTTTGACAGCCTATGAAATTTCTAATACAAAAACCAATCTAGTGACTAAACCATAGAGGTGTGACAATAGTTTAAGGTGGTGGAAACACATGGTGGGTCAGTTCAGGAAGAAGTGGATGGCATGCTGGAAGGGAAAGGTTGTCAATGGGCCGGTTGATAGTGTATGGATAAGAATCCTGACAGGGGATATTGGGCTATATTTACAGTGGCATGATTAGAAACCGAGAGGGATGTTAGTGGAGAGAGTAATACATGGTCCATGAGGAACCCTATCAGAGGGAGACCGATATAATGAGGGTTGGGGTAGGTGACTATGGTCATGGTTGGAGGTTGTAGTAGTACATAAGAATGAATCTTGGCACCACATAAGATGGATTCTAGGAGAGCAACAAGACTACGTGATTAGGCGGTGGAGGTTGGATGACCACGCCAAACACGACATGGATTTGAATTTACGGGAGGGATTATTCCATGGTAGGATGTGTCTCGAACACATCATTTAGCCTACATATGGTGGGCCAGACTAGATGAGTTCGGCCACACCAGTGGCCCATCATGTTTCACCTAGTGGTTGAGCGGCCAAGGACTGGTAGGCTCAGAGGGCCGAACCTAGTAGGCGGCACCCAATTCTCTAGGACCAGCGGGCCAACCCACATCATGTCAGGTCTAACCAGGTTATGATAGGTTGGGTCAGTTGGACCTTGATGGATTGGCTAGATATGGTCTGCATATGACCAGACCCAGGTCACACATTTTCAAAAAAGTTTTCATATCATTCAAAACTATTTGTGTTTAGGATTAATCAGTTATCGTATTGGGACCCTTGAAAAGAGATGGTTCATTTGATAAACACTAAGTGAGTTTTTGGGGACGTTGATTTATGATCTAATGGATTGAAATGTAGGTTCTCCTAATATAAGAACTCAATGAGTGGAATCCTTCGAGTAGCTATGACTTGGTGACTACATACCTTGGGGGCATCATGAACCGTCGATGCCCTATGTATCATCGATTATCTATGCACAATAGATGATCCATATGTCATCAATGCTCCATGTTCAATTTAAACTCCGTGAACGATCGACACTAAGGGTGCCATCAATTTTTTTACACTATTTAGACTTCAGGTGCCTTAATTACATAATTATTTATCAATACATTGTGCGTCATTGACACTCCACGTGTCATTGAAATTATGTTATTAGTATACTAAAACTGAAAATACATCTATTAGTTCTTTAGAAATAGACTATACATTGTCGGTTTCCTCTAGAGTGTAGAAATTTTTTGTCTTTGTCATATACTTCATTTATTTCATAGTGTTATCTCATTAGTGGATTCGTGGTGTCCAATAGATTATTGTTTTACTCACTCCTTCACAGGATTTACCCACATGTTTCGTGTCTTACACAAATGATTATTTCATTAAAATAGTTATATGTCGGATCAGACCATGTGGTTCTTAGAGGGTTTAGACATAAATGTTGTGCTACTACAAAATATTTGTAGCAGTCCTACACCAACCCTTCAGGTAGGGTTTTTTGAGGATGTGTTTCAGTAAAAAGTTCTTTATCATGGTATCCTCATTTGGTGAGCTTGTATTTTTCCACATTTTAGTTCCCATTTTTCCTATTATCGTACTCTGGGGTTGGTATCTTAGTGTTGGTATGCATTTTATAATTAGTGTTTTTTAATTTCGTCATTTTTCGCATGGATATGTGTGCATTTGTATAGGTATGTAGGCAGATTCCTCAAAATTGTGGTATTTTCCTACTATGTTCTAGTCAACAGCTTCTAGCCTATCTATGATGGGATTGGGGTAGTCATGGAGCATGACACTCTAGGACGGGTGGGGACAATTTCATCTTCATCTTGTAGTTAATTTTCATACATGACAAAATTTTCAATTTCTTTTTTTCTTTTATCATTCTTTAACTAGTTTTAATTTTAATATAGAAGAAAATAATCCATTCCACTGAGATGGTAAAACAATATGTACTTTTAACACCATATCATATTGTTTAACTTGATCCCTCAATGCATAAATATCATTTAAAAAATCTATCAATATAAAATTCATCATTGTGAATTTCCATTATTTATGCATTCTGAAAATATAAAACACCAATATTGTCATATTGTACAACATTTTTTTAGTTATATCAATTTATTCATAGAAAATGGAAATAGTCCTCCAAATCTCATATATTGTCTCACACTAAGATGGTAAAATAAGTTCATCAATTCATAATCCAAATACAATAGCATTAATTTCACATGAATTGAGATCATATTCATTCTCTTGAGAATTATTGAATTTTTTAGATCTTATTTAGCAATTTCATTGGTCTAAAAAATATTTATGTCAACATGTTTTCCAATATTTTGAAAATAAATAATCCTGAATTATTAACATATTATGTAATAATTACCATTAACATAAGAAGCATGATCATGATCATTTCATATCTATGGTCACCCTTTTTGAAATTTTTAACCATCCAAATAATTATGTAAGGATTATTAGAGTTAAAAAATTCATTTTCATTCTTAAAGAGCCTATCTATGGAATAAATTATTCTTTTCCTTTTTTATACTAGTTATTATAATTGGGATGAAATTGTTGAATATTAAATTATTTTAAAATAATTATATCTAATTAATGGCATCCTATGAAATAAATTTTTATTTCGTAATAGAGACGATGAATTGATGAGTGGGGGTTGAATTTTGTTCATTTAAAAACATTGAAAATATAGATACATTTATATTGATATTTAGGGATAAAATCACTTTATCATATTGATGTATTAGTGTTTGACATAAATAAACAAACAAACAAAGATATGTATAGTTTCCTAGGGAATAAAGAACCCCTAATCCACTACACTATCACCCAATATACGATCCTGTTAATTTTCCCTAGAATGTCCTTTTATAGCGGTCTTATGCAACTTAGTAATGGAAGTTGGTACGTTTCCAATAAGACTGCCACAAGAATTTTTGGTTCTTCTACAAGGAATATTAATATCCAATGATTAGTATGAGATTCTAACACTCCATGCTTAAATATTCTGTGACGAATATACTCCAACAAATCATTTGTAGTTTATTTTATTGACAATATATATTTCATTTATATTTTTGAAAACAAGTTACAGTTGTAAATACTCTTCACTGTAATATTAAGTAATAAAATATTCATAAACATTGGACATGATTCCATTATAAAGTTATATATAATAATCTATTAATATGAATAATCATATATATCACTAAATTGATAAATTAGCAAATTATTTTTTCAAATATAGATAATGTTTTAAAAATTAGATACAATATCCGCAAAGTTGATTTGATCAACCACAAAAAATATTCACAACACAACATTTTTTGATGTTAATGCATAAAAAATATTATTTAAGATAAATCACATATTAAAATATAAATATAATTATATCATTAGAAATTGAAAATCACATTATTTATCCTGATGTTTGAATATATATAGGACAGACTCTTCTAGAAACACAACATAATAAATCATTAATGTTTTAATTTAAATAATTCAAATATATTCATATATTCCATTATAAGTAAGAATTATTTAATATATTTACAATGATCATAAGAATTAGTATCTTTACAAAATTAATGTGATAAATAATTCTAGAAAATAGATTTTATAAAATGTAGATAATATGAGGAATTTAAAACAAAACTGTTGACCATGTTAAACATTGTGTTCTCTTTATAGAGAGAAAGACAAAAATATGGTAGAAAAGACTATATTTTTTAAAAAAATATTGTAGCTGAAAAATAAGTTTGATCCTCAATAATAGGTTTTCATAAACAAGTATTGTTCTATATTTATAATATTCTAACAATATAGGGTTAATGATAAATAAAATAATGCCAAAGATAGGATTCCCAAACCATATGTTCCTCATGAAAATGTATTGTATGACCTGTGTTTTTAAAATAACTAAAAGAATGTATTCAATACATAATCAAATATCCTCACATGGATTTAAGGAATTTTGGATTCATCTAGACAAAAATATACTCTTATAAATATTATCCAATGTTTTAGTCAATGAAACGTCATTATTAACATAAATGTAAGAGTTTTTTAGCATACAAATCAAATATCAACTAATGAAATTTTCAAATAAACACATTCTAAAAAATTATTCGTTTTAGATGACATTACATTGTCATGGGTATTTTGATTCAATGATACCTATGTGGAATATTTTTTTGTTATAATCTATCCATTTATCAGGATGCCCCATGATTATGCTTACAAATATGAAATTATATTATCTATATTAAAATAATTAATAAAAATTCTAATGTTATATTTATTTTTGGATAAAATAATTTCAATACTTATCCTCTCTTTTTGTACTCATGAGTTAAAAATAATATTTTTATAAAATATCATCATTATTTAACTCTGACGACAAAAATACATATTTCAACATATTTTTTTTTCTAAATATGATTTCAATTTTTTAATAGCACACTAAAAAATTTATTAAATAATTTATAAAAATTATTTAATTTTTAAAATATATTTTTAATGTAATTTTCATATCATATTTAAAAAAATCAAGATCATATTTTATCTATATTCTGTAAGAATTGTTTTTTACATTGGAAAAAATATTTTTTCTATCATCCCATCCAATATTTTATGTGATTATTTATTTAAAAGTTTTCATGTTTATTTTCAATGAAATGAATTTTGAATAATGTATATTTATAAAAAAAATAATTTTTTCGAATAAAAAATCATATTTTACTTAATAAATGTCTTAAATGGAGTTTGAATCTTTTTTTTTGTTTTACATTTTTAAATAAATGGTTCTCCAAAATGGTGTGAGTATTTTCTGTCTAAAAAATTATTTCTCAATGAATTTTTTTAGTCAATAAATGATCCAAGTGTAATTTCAAAATCATTTTCCATCTTAGATGTGAACCATTGCTATTGATTTTTCAATATAAGGGATATGATACAATGATCACATTATTATTCTATCTGTAAATGGTTTAGGTTTATGAATTGAATATGTTTTTGAAAATCATTTCTCATCCATGTGTTATTCAAGGATAACACATTTTCCAATCAATCATCTTATTTCCATGAGATATAACCTGATGTAATGAAAAGCTGACTATAGAACCTATTATTAATTGGATATGTTATGAAGAAATCCTTAGGTTTCCCATTTCATTTAATATGTTCTACTATGGTCAACGATTTATGATCTTTTAGAACACATATATATGATTTTCTTTAAGAAATTAGAAGGACCTATATCTCCATGAAATGAATTGGGAATGATTTATATCTCATTAGATTAAAATGGAAAATAAGTCTATGATATTAAAACACTAGGAGAAATAGGTGAGTCATAATACAATATAAAAAATGAACATATGGTGATCTATAATGAATTTTTTTTGAAATTACCATATCTAATATGATGATGGTTTCGAGAGTTATCCTGGAGACATAGAATTATTATCTATACATATAATGGTGGAATAGATTTAGGACATGATATTGTGGTTCATTATTGACTTATGATTATTTCTCTCTCTTTTTCCTATGTTTTATAAAATGGTATTGCTTTATTATATGAATAATATTAATGATATATGACATGTTGAGTATTGATATCATTTTTTATGTTCATGATCACATAAAATTATGATTTTATTATACAATCATATTATCATAGATTGATATCTGATATGTGTAACTTCACAGATGATCTCATTCCACCCCTTCATTTGATTCCTTCAAAAAGTTATGAAGAATGGTTTTGTTAGGGAATTCTTAATCTAAGTACTATGGTATATTATCATTATGGGATATGTTAAATAACATTCATGAAATAAGAATATTTTTTTTCTTATCTCCAAATAAATTAACTATTAAACTTCTTAGAATTGAGATAATGAATGGTCCTTGAATATTCATCTAAATTTATCATATATGTATGTATGAAAATAATGGGTTTCTACTATTGGTATTAGTGGAAATATTTTCCTAACCATTTGAAACACAGATGAAATAACATTACTAACATCCCTAGGACTATTTAAAATAATATTTTTATGGATTTATCCAATGATAAGTATAAAGATGAGTCAATGTATCATAAAATGATTTCTAATTTTGGTAAAAAATTGAGAAATTTATTTCAAATAAAATAAATCAATGCCCAGATACTATAAGTTATTGTGTCCACGGAACAGATGTTCCTTGGTGTAATAACTCTAAAAATGGTGGAATGAGATGGACATGATCATCACCTAGTGTGTGATAATGGACTTATTATAAATATGGTTTGAAATTACCAAGGGATATGATTTATAATTATACAAATTATTTATGAAAAATCATGATAAATTAATATAATGACTTATAATAAACATAATATTCAATATATTGACAAAAAATTTATGATTTTGACATCAATAAGATATTTTTCTTCCTAAAACTAATGGTTTTTTTTGTTTTATTCAATATCAGGAATTAAAATAAACTCAATCGAAATGGAATGTGATAGAAAATGTGTTGGTGAGAATTCATTTGAGATGAAAAGCGGAGTAAAGGATATTGTGACCATGAATAATGTGTTACCAAAATATATGATTAATAACAATATTCTTAGAAACCACTTAGACTCACTAAACAACATAATGATATTGTTTATTCAGAGTTATGAGTGTGGAGAACATATAAGAATTAAGAGTTAGTTTCCAATATTTCTATAATGAAATTACAAGAACCCCAGTAGATTTCCTAGTGTACAAGGATGATTTTTGGAGAGTGGGAAATAAAGACACAAATAATTTTGTTTTAGAGAATAAATGCAATGTTCATGTAATGTAATGGACTATAGTAATGGTCTCTTTAAGGTATCCTCGACAATGGGAAGTTTTATAATAAAAATCCATGTTAATTATTAAAAAAACATAATAAGAGGAATATATTGAAGAGTATCAAAAATATGTTACGTGTAAGGGTTATACACAATATGATGTAGAGGTTAAAAATAAAATGGGAATGGTATGGGTTACTATAAAAATATTTTTTTTATTAAATGTTATATGAATAATCCAATTGTGTTTGATGAATGTTATTTCATGATTCATCTTTTATATATTTTAAAAAATGTGTCAATGAATAAGATGATGAATCCTAGTTAATGGTTTCAGATGGGAGTGGTATGTTTGAATTGTTTATATATTAGAATTCAAAAATTCTTTTATATGAATCTTGATATATTAATGGATTATTCTGCATAATATTTTGGTTATGGATTTTAACAAATACAATTAATGGTTTTGATGAACTATAAAAGTGAATTAATGGAATGGTAATATTTTGATTCAGGGAAGGTAAGATTTAATGTATTCATAATTATGTAAAAATAGTGTTTAGTTTATATAAATTTATTATTGATATAAATAAATTAAATTGGAAAATATTAATGACCTTGGAACTGAATAATTTATGGACAAAAAAGGGGCTTAAGTTATCATTGATTATGTTTGAAAAATTATAAAATTTTAGGAATATATATAATAATATATGTTTTTATTCAATGAATAAGGACGTATGTATGTTTTCATTAATGATTTTTAGTAATTATGGTTATTTCTGTGTTTCTAGAAAAACTATAACTATGATATTAAATTATTTTTATTATGATAATGATTATATACATTAAGGTATATTTTTGGCTAATGTTATGAAATTTTTTTACATTTAATTTTAAAATTTTGGTATTAGAATGGGTTTTAATTTTATCTATTTCAGTTTTAAAATTAGTGAATTTAATTTGAGTTATTATTTGATTTACATTTGTACATGAATTGAACATTGGTTTTAAATTTTTTTTGGTGAATATGTATATATTGTTCTTGAAAGAAGTTATCACATAGTTGGCCCATGGTTATAGAAATAGTGTTCCCTCCCCTAGGTAAGTATAAAGATAAATGTAATTTTGAATAGAGGATACCGCTCTTTTGGTTCATGGTTTAAAAACCATATGAACTTACCATGTGGAATTTTCATCATGGAAATTTTTGGACACATGGTTGCCTCATGGTTTGGAAAACCGTATATAAAAAATGAGCGACATGTCATAGTCCTTAAAAAGTTGAAAATTAAATTCTTTTTCCACATTGATTTAAGCCAAAATTCACCTCATGTCCCCATCATCCATGATTTATAGCCATGGAATATTATTCAAATCATGTATAGACCTCTTGAGATTCATACTTTAGCTGGTTGTGACCAAAATTCTTCATAGAATCATCATTTAAGATTGTATTACAATGATTTCTCCCCATTCAGTTGTTCCCCTTCCCTCCTTCTAGAGTATTTATTTTCCATCAGGTCATTTTTCCTAATGATGATCTCATACTATCATGTCTTGTGAAAACATGACGATTGATGCTTGATCCTTCCATTTTATATTGTTGTCATGGTGAAAATGTGGTTGTGTACTGATTTCGGGATGTTTCCATTTGTGAAGATGGTGATTCCATGTTTCATATAATTAAATGAGTTTGTCATTACTGTTTGAGTTTCTAAATGTGTTATATTTATTTTTTGTCTGATTTGAATAATAATTTTGAAATGTTTAGAGATGCACATGTAATGAACATGAGTTTTCATATGAAATTTGGTTATGTTTCAAGAGCTTTTCATCAAGGTGATTCATATATATGTATTCTACATTGTGTGGAAGGTGATAAATTTTATTTCAAAGTTATTTAATGGTGTGAATTCATGGAATGTAGATTTTTTATAGAAATAGGTTATATTCATGTATGATTCATTGTTCTTGACCATTAATGTGTAATTTAATGATCACTTTGATTTGAATAATTCGATTAGATTTTTTGGTTAAATTATGACTTTAAAAAGGAGATTTACCCTTAAATCATAAGATTTTATGTGTGAATTTTTTTGTGTGTTTCTAAATGGGTTTTATAAATTTTAAATGTGGTGAAAAATAAATATTCAATTTGTATTCATCTGCGTGTGAAATTGATTTTGAATTTGTTTATGGAAAATGGTGGTATCCAAGTGATTTTTGACAAATATATTAATTTGAAAATATGAATGTAGGATATTTAATCTTTTGATTTTGATTCATTGAATGAGTATGGATATGTGATGGTTTCAATAACATAAATAGTGGCAGAAATACTAAAGATATAGTCTATGTTTTTATAAAACAAAGCGATATTTTCCTACAAAAACTTATTCTCATTAGTTTTAACACGAATAGACACCAAAAAAAATAATATGAACATTTTTTGTATGTTTTTTTGAAATAAAAATATTAAACAAATCACCAAAATTATGTATTGAATCATTTTTGTAAAGAAAAATCATTTCATAAATGAAGAAAATAAATTTTCATAATTAGTTTTTAGGAAAAATTATTGCATAAATGTAATGAATGAAATGGTGTTGGTTATTACAAAAAATAACACTGAAAATTTATAAAATGAATTAAGATTTCTTTTCAAGATAATGACAAAGAAAATATTTCAAAAAAAATCATGATAATGAACCCGTATTTTTATGATCTTTGAATGCCTCTCTCATGAGTAGTGATGGCCCCGATGATGACCTGGTGATCCCAGTGACTATTTTTGTTTATTTTCATTAATTTTTATTATAATTTCGGGATCTGTAGTGTTGATTCATCATCATCTATCATTATTTTATCATCAATAGAACTATTACTCTCCATGGTCCATTTTTTAGCTGATCATCATCTGTGTTTTGATTTGATATCTGTGTTGTTGTTTGATTATCATTTCTAAAAACATCTTTGTTATAACTTTAAGTGTTTGTTATTCCATCAAATTTAAGGAGGATTGTTCAAATTTAGGACCTATTTTTCATCGTGGAACCCAAATATTTTATGTTTATTTTCATTTATAAAATTATATTATATACAATTTAGATATATTGTTGAGCAATTATTTTAATTATTTATATGTAGTTGATTCTATCTTTTAAAGGTTTTTCTTATTGTTTGTCTATTTTGATAAATTTTATTTTTGATGAAATTATTAAATTGTCTTATTGATATTATGCACTGAAAATGATGTATTGTGCCATCGTTCAAGAATAAAATGTATATCACATGTAATCATTTCATATTTTTCTCCTTTTAAATTAATACAGATTTCAATACCGTTTAACACACGCGACACCGAACATATGTAATAATTATATATTATGAACAAATACATCCTATATGAGTGATAATAATTATATTACAATATTAATAAACCACATGTATATAATATAAAAATAAAAAATATACTGTTTGTAAATTACATAGATATATAATTAATATTCTAATTGGATTCTTTTACTAATTAAATATAATAAAACATTATGTAATTGAACATAATAAATTAAATTTACTAATTTTAAATGATTGAGAAAATATTTCTCTATATGAGTTAATATATTTTCACTAATTAATTTTCATATTGTGTCGAAATAATATAGCAAAAAAATGTTCTAATGGTCATATTCTTTTTGAAATCATATATTAGAATTAATTGACATTTATATTTTTTTGGAGTTTCCAATTTGAATACCAATCATTTTTATTGGATGTGGTAATGATTAAATGTAATTTATTTATATATATATATATATATATATTTATTTAATTATATTAACCCATTATATTAAGATATCAGGTGTTGAGTGTATTGTAATTGGATGAATTTATAATGAACCACTTAATAATATGAAAATGTAGTTGATGAATTATTGTAATTTTATAAATGAAAACATCAATACAAAGATTTTATTTTAGGTCTATTTGTGAAGTGTTTGAATTTTAGAATGTTAAACTCTAAGGATATAATCGATCGTCCCATTTTATGTTTATAGAATTAATTATATATTTTGGATCATTCATGGTGATATTACTAATAATTAAACATATAATGGTGATTCTAATATTCATAATGTGGTAGAAGATAATATTGAAGTATTATTTCATGATTTATGTGTCGAAACCATCAAAAAAAATTCCTACTAATGAAGGATTGTTTTGAGATTCCTAAAACCCATTTTTTATAGTTGAAAAAAATACACAGTGTTATCAGTATATTTTAGATTAGTTAAGTATAATGTTATAAATGGATGGACTGTTAAAATTTTATACTGAAAAAATTAGATTTTAAAATAAATACGCCAAAAAGGAAATATGCATCTAGATTCCAATTTTTATGTGATGAAAATATTATTCCCTATGGGATTAGGGAATTAAAAGATACATTTATTCCCCAATTATTGTGTTTGGTATAGGAAAAAAATAAATATTTATCAATTTTTCCTACATGTGACACATCAAATTATATGTTGGATGAAAATATTCAACTAAGATTATCTCTCATGTAATGACATCTATCCTCTTGGAAATAAATGTTATACAATCTACTAATATAATTGAATAATTCTTTCAAAAAATTATGATAATTAAAATGTTATTCATTCTTAGGTTCCAGAATATAATATCCTACTAAAGTAATTAATTTCCTTAAAATAATTCCTCAATTGATTTTTATATTTTCTAATTCATTTGAAGGAAAAATGATAAAATGAAATTAATAGGAGAAGATATCAGATGGTATCTTTTGTCTCCGGCCTGATTCGCCACAACAAATGATATTTGATATACGATTTCATGATTTTGGATGTGATGATATATAGAATAGATTGGGATTCTATACTGGTGGAATGAATACTAATCGGGTCCTATTAAACAATATAGTTCGTAGACTATTTTTTGTTATTTTACATCATTTTCCAACATATGTGTATAAAAAATATGTTATGATGATATTAGTGATTTATAAATAAAAAAATCTAGGAAAAGATATTGATGACTATCTTTCATCATTTGTGGATGTGTTGAACCTACTATTGGATACATGTGTTAATGTTTTTTATGTATACGATAAAGTGTAATTTATTTTGTGTGGTATGATAATTTTTTTTATAAATGAATTTATGACATACCTAAAAATATCTAGATACAATGTTAAGGGACATAAAGCATGTCCAACTTGTGAATAAGAGACTTTATATTATAAATTTTAGAAATGAAGGACATTTTATTTGGGACATTGACGATTTTTATGAATTGATTACCCATATCATAGATTGAAAAATAATATAATGGTTTATCAGAATACAATGTTCCACCACAATCATTTTTTATTGATGATTATTATGACTAGGTTAAAAATATTGATTCAGAAATTTGAATTAGAAGATCTTCTGGTCCAAAAAAATTATATTGAAGAAACAATCAATGTTTTTAAAACTATCATATTGTCAATTT
Source organism: Viscum album (assembly GCA_963277665.1). Lineage (NCBI taxonomy): Eukaryota > Viridiplantae > Streptophyta > Magnoliopsida > Santalales > Viscaceae > Viscum > Viscum album. The sequence continues at coordinate 475,381,624 of OY728132.1, forward strand.
TTAGAGATAAAAAATAACATTTATGTTATGGTTGTTGATAAAAACCTATGTGATAGTTTTATATAAAAATTTTAAGAAATAAACTGAATGAAAAAATAATTACTACATGATATATTTTACATGATATAAATTGGAATACATTTTGATTTATCACCCAAAATGAATGGAAACATAAAATATTTACATCGGACATGTCACACATTAATAAATATTGGGAAGCTAAATTTTTGTTAGGGTATTCTGGGTATTAATATAACCATTGATTTTTTGTCAAATGATAAGAATTTGGTGTCATTAATGGAGTGAAAATTAATATGTATGAAAACTCATGTTGTCCATGTTTTGATGCCACAACTTCTACCTATCGCAATATGTGGGATACAAATTATGGGAAAAAAAATCTATCATTCGATTATGTTGTTTTTTTAAATCTATTTTTATATATTTATTTAATCCAAAATTTATATGTGTGTTATATAATAAATCTTATCTTATTCTACTTCAACAATAAATGGGTTTCCCACCTAAAGTTTTTATATAACAGTTCATCTGGTGATTCATTTGGTGTATTTGATAAGAATAATTGGGCCTATTTTTTCCAATGGATGTATCATATTAAATGATATATGATTCTTTTGAAGGGTTATGTTAAAAACTCATATAAAAAAGAGGCCTATATTGTTCAAAAATATGTATTACAAGAGGTGATTGAGTTCAATATTGATTATTTCTTTACTATGGTGCATATTGGCCTCCCTATATATCAACATATGATAGATGATAGTGAAGGTAAATGGATTTGAGGCTTAATGGTAAATTTAATTCCATATGATAAAGTGGTGTAGGAACATTTATAGATTTGGAACAACAGAAATGAGTTCAATTGAATATATCATCACATATTACATTATAATTGTTATGATTTTTGGAATGAAATGAAAATTCAAAGATGATTTAGCATAAAAAGGCATTTTTTCATGGATTACACAAAAACCTATCCCCTATATATCTCCATTGAAAACATTGAAATGATTGGAAGAGGGTTAATCCATTAATTTGATCAAATGGTATGGTTTTGATATTAATGGGAAAAAATTTTATGAAATGAATCTGTATGAAAAGAGTTCCATTAAAAATAGTTGTGTAATTGTCATTATTGAAGCACTAAATTTATCAAGTGAAAGAGATAATTCCCCGATATTTGTAACAATTCCATATTATAGTGTTGTTTAAGACATCTGGATAATTAATTATATTATATTCTAATTCACAATGATTAAGTTTAATTGGGTTTTAGGTAATAATAGGGTAAATCATGATCAATATTTGTTTCAAATGGATGATTTGAAAATATATGGATTCAACAATTATCAATTTATCATGTAAACACATGAAAAAATAGTTTATGTCCTTCATCAATGGAATGAATAGTGTTAAATAATTTATCGAGGGAAAAAAATCCATTTAGTTGATGATAATAATGATGATTTTGTAGACTCATATGAGGCTTCATCATCTATTAAATTATTTCTAGATATCAATGATTATAACACATACATAGTGCTTGAAAAACTAATTGATCATGTTGAGCGGATACAAGAAAACTGTAAATTACTATCCAAACTAATTTCATAATTACTTAAAATTTATTTTTTTAATTTGAATGTGTAAAAACTATATTCTTTAATAACTATTGGAAATTTAATTATTTATATTATTTTATGTGTTAAATTTTTATATTCCATGTTTTTCGATAAAAAACAATCACTGAAATACACAATATATATTTTTCTATTTTTCATTAATTTTAGAATATTAGAAAACCTTTTCAAGATGTTATATTTTAATTTATAAATGATCATATCCTTATAGAAGTGATTTTTATATTTAATAGTCTACCTTAGATATTTTTTTTGGATTTGAATAAAAATATCATATTTTTTTAAAAAAATATTGACATGTGTGACACGTTTTGTACATACATATTTCTATTTTTTAATTTTTTAATTATTGACATGTCTAATAATATTTCAGTAAAAAATAATTTCATTACATTTTCCAATTTCATTAACTGATATAGATAAATTTATAGAGAAATAACTACCAAATTATTTGTCATTTTCATATTATTAAATACAATTCATATATTTAAATAAAATTTTTATTTAAAAAATAAAATTAGGCCCACTTATGAGACTCTAGAAGGGGGAGTATTCTCCTATTAGCATTCCCAAATTGAATTCTCAAGTTGGAGAAAATGAAATTACACAGTTATGAGAACTACGAATTTCTCATAGAGATGAGAGATTACATAATATTTATGATGGTAATAATAATGAAATTATACCAAATTCAATGTATAATATACACTATATTGTCTTGTATAACTATTTAAGTATTATCATTTTATATTCTAATTGGAATTATGTCGTTAATGTTGGTGATAGACTAACATTGGGAGGTCGTAAAGGTGAAATATCTAATTTGATTTACTTTATATATCTTATATAATATCATATATTTTAAATGACTAATATTTATGTTATGAAATTATATATGACATTCAATTTTGATGTAACAAAAGAAGTTAAGAAATAAACTATTACATTAGTGAAAATTTCATGGAGGGATTTCAAAAAAATTTAGAAAAATAATTAGGTATTGGATATTGAAAATATGAAATCATAAGCCTCATGTATCCATTTTTATATGAACATACAATGAAATTTTTTTCCCACCGGAAAATATGAAATGTTCTATGTGTGATAAATATATTAGAATTTTATTTTAAAAATTCTTATATATGAAAATATTGTAATAATATTTAACATTTTATATAATAGCTATCATGGAAATACAATTATGAAATCCGGTTTCTGAATATACCGCCTCATAATTTATCCTCTAGAGGGAATCATTTATTGAAGCCAAAAATAGTAGATTAAAATTTTCAATAACTAATAAATCACTCCATTAGTTTTTCTAATGTTGTCAAATTTGATCCTCCTTCTCCAACGACCCTCCATGTGAACTGGTAATGATCAAAAAGTGAAAAAAATAAAATAGATCTCGATGAGAATGATAAAAAAATTTAATAAATGAATTGTATGAAAATAATTATTATTTTTAATTATTTTTAAAATTTATTAAGTAACAAAACTATTATGATATTTTTATTTTAAATTTTAAGATGAATTTTAGATGGAATCATCATAGGTATTTTTTAACCTTTAGTGTATGATGGAAATCCTTTACACTATTTTAGAAAATCCAAAACACCCCTACCCCATAATTGTATTTGAGGAGGGTGTTAGTATTCAAAAAGTTTTTGGTAATTCATTTAAACAATAAAAAGACCCACAAATTGAATCCCTAAAAGCATTGTTGAATGATATTAAAAGGTCACTGGGTGACCAAATTCAAGAATTTTTCCAACCTGATATGTTAAAAAAACTCATATGACAATCACATTTCTTGCAACCTGTGCAGCTTTCCAAACCCGCCTACTCATATCCTCCACCAACTTGGTCAGATCCAACCATATACAATGAGTTATATGCAAGAGATCATGATGATCATATTGTATTGTTCCAAGAAATTATTTTTAATGATTTTATAAATAACCATCCTATTCATATGCGTGAGGTTAGATTATCGGTACATGATATTATTTATCCTAGTTCCCAACTACCATTCCATACTGTGGAAGTTACCAAAGTTAGGGATTATACAAGTCATTTATTAATTCATCCATAAGACCTTCTTTATCATATTTCATACAAGGTATGAATTTTTTGAAATATTAATTATATACAATTTAAAATAACATATAATTTTTTTAAAATTATCTTATATATTAGTATCTAAAATCCAATGAAAGAGGAAAATAGAAAAAAAGGTTCTTAGAAAAAAAGTCAGATACATAAAATATTTATGACTGGATAGAAATATATTCTTAGGTTATATATTCCTTGGATAATATCTACGTGTTTCAAATTTCGTTTGGTATATGTGGAAGAGAATTTCCATTGAGAATTTATAGAAAATATTTCATAGATCTAATAAAATTTGAAACTCTCAGAATGCATGTGTTTCAGTTGTTTTCAATGTATATAAATTTATGTTTTATTTTTTATAAAATGTAAATTGGATTAAATTAACTAGCTTTATAAATTTTTAAATTAGGTATTGATGCATGATTCTTGTTCAAAAAAATACCTTAGGCTTTTATGGTTTCATTGATCCAAAATTCCATTCAAAAGTTTTGAAAAATGTTTTGACTCTAAATAGTGTGGCATATAAATGTGAGAGAATAACATTGAAAGATATTGGATTTTGGGATATCCAATTTTTTAACGGTAACAACAAAAACCTAATATTGAACAATTTTTTTAAAACGTCATGAAATTTGAACTTATTTTACTACTGGGGGAATTGGATGTTAGGTTTATTCTACCCAATAGAATACTCAATATATTAGTTTCAGTTTTTATTGGTTGTTTTTTGTAGAAACATTTCCACCTTATTATAAAAGTAAGTTATTTATTTTCAAAAAGCTCATTATTTTTAATTTCCATTATTTAAAAATTTATTATCTGTTTAAATATATGTGAATTCAGGTAAAAGATTTTTTTAACAAATTTAACTAGTGAGTAACAAATCCCAATGTAATCAATTATGATAAAGTTAAGGAAATTATATTTTATATTAGAGATTATATTCAATTTTGGATATATATATATATAATTTTATTTGGAATTTCATTTTTTATTAATTTTAGAGTAATTATAAAAAATAACATGTCAAATGTGGTTATAATATTCAATGATTCATGTATTAGATAATCAGAAATAGGGTAATGATAGATTATGATCAGGATATTATTATTAATTATTTTATATTTTCTACCATAATATTTTTTTAATCTTATATCATTAATTGTAATTGAAGACATTCAATGTAGTCGATTCATATATGAACGATCAACTTAACCATCTTCGATCAATTTTTGGAAAATATTTATTAAAAATGATTATGATTTATCGAATGTATATTGTAATATTTCTAATTAGTATTTCATTTTAGTAATAATGATTTTTTTTATAAAGAGTTTTATTATTATTATTTTAGGTGCTGGAATTTATGGATATCAAATTATTGGTTATAAAATAGCCATGTATACATCAAAAATTCTGGTATCATTTTTTATAAATTATACTTTGTAATAAAATTAATAGATATATTTTTATTAACTTGTTAAAATTATGTTGGGGTTTTTTGTTTTTTAGTGGTTCAATTTGATTATTAACTGAGCTTAATCTAGGTTCTATCTTGACTTCACGTGGAGTATTTTAATATAGAGTGAGAATTGTTATAAAAATATCCTCAACAAGAGATCAAAAGAAGGAAATTATTTTTTCTTATAATTAAAGGAAATTTTATTTGGGTAATCTCTAATAGGATTTGTAAAATATGAACAGATCATACCTTCTATCATCAAATGTCTAGGGAAGGCACCATTACAGTGGAAAAATATCCATAAGTGGTGAAGCAATGACTAGAGATTTGTGTGTTTTTGGTGCCTGTCCATATTTCATATGAAAAAGGTATTATTACCTTGTATTACACTGATATGAAATCCCATATATTTCAATATTGGAACTCATAAAAATGGATAATGATCCTGATATGCTAACGATACTTCCACCTTATTCTGGAGAACCGAGAAAACTTCAATGTGGTATAGGGAATTATAACTCCCAATCTGAATCCCAGAATTCTTCACCTCTCTATATGTGTTAAGAAAATCCACCCCTTTAATATAAATTACTCCATTATGTATATATGGACCCTGATCCATGGATTTCCAAGATTGATTAGAATCCTAAAATCCTTAATTATTTTGTTTATGAATTTCTAGTCCTCAAATAATTGACCATCTTATAATCAGTGGTGATCATGGAATGTATGCCCGAGTTCTCATTGAAGTTTAAATAGAATCACCATTACCAGATCAAATCTCTTTATATGTTAATGATAACTTAATTTTAGTTCATTTTTAATATTTTATTATCCCTCAATATCTGAGCATTGTTGAACGGGGGTCATTAACTCATGAATTTAGATGTGCTCAAAAAAATTATCGAACAATTTAATGAAATCATGGCTATAAAGGATGATTCATAATTGAAGAATATAGAATGATTTATATATATTTAAAATTATAAAATAGAGCATCAAAGAGTTGTTCAATGTGGAAACCATGTTGGTTATCGAAAGGCATGTTAATCATTTTTTGAAAAAGAGGAACAACATCATATATCCCTAGAATAAATTACTGAGTCCCAATGCATTCAAATTCTAGAAAAGTATAAGTGTCCTAGTTTATTGGAATCTGATTTCAGGGAATTATCTGCTGAATTTGGTTCAACTACTTTTACTATGAGATTAAAGATTTTTTTACTTTACATAATCAGTTATTATTTAAATGAAGTTGTGGACAAGGAATCCCCTATGATAGATGACATATTGGATGATATGGATGAAATACAAGGGAAAATACACATATTAGAACATATTTAGTTTGATTATATAGTGAAATATACTCGTTCAAAAAAAACACCAAGATTGAAATCACAAATTCCACTCTAATGCATATTGATGATACCTCAATAGAAATTCTCCCTGTTATCACTTCTAAAAAATCAAATCCCAGAAAATTTGAGATAATTAAAATGTACGAGTTAAATGAAAAAGGATGGATTACCACCACAAAAATCACAATAATGTAAATATTCTGGATCTACCATGGATGAGAAAACCCTAGCACTTTGGGTTCCTTCATGCTCTTTATTGATAAGTATTAACATGAAATAGTAGGTATTTTGGAACCAAATAAAACTAATACAAGAAAAACTACCCCTAGAACGGTTTGGATATTATATTTTGGGAAATGTTAAAAACATTTCTTGCAAAAATATACTCTAAATTATAGTCTATAATAATGTGGAAAATCATTCCATTATTCAAGAGGATGAATAAATTATCACATGTAGTTTTTTTAGAATTTGAAAAAAATATTTTTTCTCAATGTATTATGAGTCTAAAAATTTCATTAATTTAAAAATTCATTGTATTATCATTAAGAAATTTATCATCACTTTATCAAATATATAGGTTATCATGTGTGATTTTAATTCAATTTTACAAGCTTAGGAGAATATTTGGCTAGTTTACAGTGTTGGCTCTATTCTTGTTGTCAGATAATGTGTTGAGGAAAACAATCTGACTGAGATCAACCATATTTTTTCCAAATATACATTGTACATAAATAATATGGATTGAATTCATGCTAATAGAATTGAGATATCATTTTTCATTGATGTCTCTCTTAGAAATTTGAGTGTGATCTCATTTTCCCCAAAGATAAACATAACTCTTATCATCGTCACTTTATAAAAAAAATATTGAAAAGGAGGAAAAGAAGATGCTTCATATTAGAATCAATAATGCACCAAAAATTATTCCATAATTCAATCATATCATTAATGACATTTAGGTTTTTGATGATCAAATCGATGACCAATAGTCTTGAATCTTTAAACTCAAAATTATCAAGGTCGAAATGAATGAATGATGAATTAATTTTTTAAGCATCCTTTGTGAGGAGATAAATATTCTGGAATGTTCACTGTATGACATGCATGTTGAGATTACCAAATACAACATCATTTGGGATATTATTCATGAAGATATGATATCCCCTAACATGTAACTTCTCATCATACTAAGAGATAATATTCAAAATGATATTTTCATGATTAAATGGCTCACGGATGTAGAATGAAATGAAATGTTCGTTCGGGACCTCTCAAGGGTGAGAAAGGATAATAAACCCCAATATCTACTTCATGTTGGAGTCACCATATTGGATGAGAGATAACCTCTCCCAACCCACATGGTTTCATTCTACAGTAATCTCATTAATTGTCCAATTAGACGTGTGTAAATCATGGAATATAACATTCCAAAAATGATCACTAATGTGGAAAATAACTCCCTTTCCTAAATTCCTATTGATTTTGAATTCATAATTGTTTTTGGGTCTCTGTAAAGGAGGATTTCTGGCTGTTGATGGATCTACCAACCAATATATTTCAATTAATTTGTGATATAATTATGAACAATGTTTCAAGTCTTTTCCAAATTTTATTAACTAGTGGAGCATTCAATTTCGGCTACAATTCCCAGTCCATTTCCATTAGTACTAATCAAGAAAATTTGGGTGATTTCAATCATTTTAGTCCTATTTCTCTTTTCAACGCCATCAAAAATGTTATCACCAAAATTATATCAAATATACTTGCCACTGTTTCAAACAAAATCATTTCAGGGAATCAGTTTGTCTTTATCAATAGAGATAAAATGCAGGGTTTCCTGATTAATTATTCTTAATGTCTGAAGCATTTTCAAAAAATTATAGGGGAGGGAATTTATCTCTTAATATTTAAATCCAATAGTACTTTGACACTGTGGATTGAGATTTTATTGGAAAAATTTTATATGATTTTGGAATTAACATGAGTTTTATTAATTGGATTAAAGACCTTCATGGGTTAACACACATAGATATTATTATTAATAGATCCCTAGATGGATTATAAAAATTTTCATAGCAGTGGGGTTGGGTGACCCCCTTTATATTAAAATATTTTCTATTTGGAAATGACTATCATATTTGGATTCTAATTTTTATAGAACACAAGGGTGACCATAAAACAATCAAGATAGATCGAGGTATCTCTTCTCCTTATCATCTACTTTTTACTAATTACATTATTATCATTACTCATGGTGACATGAGGAACATGAAAAACATCATGAAGACCTTAATTTAAAATGAATGTGTTTTAGTATAGTAAATAAATTGGTGACAATATTTAATCTATTTATAAAATAACATCCAAGATTCTATGAAAACATGTATGATGAATGGTCTGGGTATTAGTGATGGTCCTCTTCCTTTCAGCAATCATAGAGTCCCTACATTCTGGGGAAGGACAAGGGCCAATCAATTTAATAATTAGTTCAGCCAAAATAAAGGAACATAATTATTCTAGAAGGGAATGTCCCTCTCAATAGAAGGAATAACATTTTTTGTCAAACATGTTATTGTCTCAATGATAGTTTACTCTTTCATGTTGTATATGTGGCCTAAATCTATTGTAAAAATCATTAACACTATGATGATAAAAAATTTTGGATAAATTCTTTGATAAAATCAATTAATCACATCTCATTATAAATAGTGCTAAATGCCATAGGCTCTCGGAGGTCTTGAAATAAAAAAAACAATTAACTTTTTAATTAATCATTGCAACCCCGATTTTAATGGGGAATTATAAATGAAAATTAAGACTCATTCATCACTCTAAAGGATATCTTATTAGGCCAAATTGGTGAAGTAAGGTTTAGACACATGTAGTCCTCTATTTTCTCTAGTTAAATATGATTTTTTTATAAAATTCACCAAACTCTCAGTGGATTGTTAGTGCCAAATCCTCCCTCAAATTCTAGAAAGAACACTGCCTGGGATATCCTCTCCTTGATTGTGTCAAAACCTCTTATCCTAAAACTGACATCAACATCTAAATTAATGATGAATTTTCCAATATGAAAAAAATAATTCTACTAATACATCTATTTTTGTTTCTTCTTATGTGGTTTTTATCCCTGATGATATGGTCATATAAGAACCAATCCTTAATGGATTTCTTGACTCAAAGACATTCTACATGCACATGATTCAAGGTGAATAAAAGAGTTTTGGGACTCTCTGTAAAATATAGATTTACCTAAAAAGATTGATGTTACATTAGAGACTCTCCAAGAACAAACTAATGGAAAACACTAATCTATAAAGAGTTGGAATATGTCTCTGTTCATAATTCATTATATGTCACTAGAATCAGGAGGACTTATACCACTAATTCTTCTATTTCAACACTGTAACCTCTTTATATAGTGTATTATTCACCCTGTTTGATCTCATTCTATTAAATACTCATAATATATAGAATTTTAAAATTTCCAAAATGGGTGTTATTATCTCTTGAAAGCTTGGATTCTTTTTCAATGTGTCTTCTTTGAAACTAATACATTTTATGTAGTGAAATAAGACTAATTCGATACATAAGTGGAATACCAACAATCCATGGGATACTCTAGCAGATATTCTAGCACCAGTGTAATGTAATAATATTCAATATAACAAAATTTTCATCCATTCAATTATTGATTTCCCCAGATTGAAAAAAATTAATATTAGTTGAAATTATCCTAAAACACATATAACTCTTAATGTTTTCTGGATCTCTCATATTCTTTGATAGATTAAATGTAACTCAGGTGGTGCTTTATGGGGGAATCCAGGGCCGGCTGGTTATGGGATATTTTTTGAGACCAAAATAGTGATGTTATAGAATGCATACATGGAAATTTTGATCATGTCGGTACTCTTGAGGTGGAGAAGATGGGGTTTATGAATTCGGATTCCGTTTATTAACAATTTTATATTATTAATATTTGGTTGCAGAGAAATTACACAACTATTGGTCAAGATATTAGGCTAAAAAAATTCATCTTTCATTGATGTTTACTTGGAAATGGTCCAACATTCTCAGCATACCTGCAACAATAAACTTCATTTTCACACAAATAATTCATGATGCCAATCAACTCACTAATAGACACTCAAACAAAAGAGTTTATTTTTGTGTTTTAATCGTCTCTTCCTATCTTACATAGGACATGCTTCCTGTTTTTCAATAGGACAAATGTACAGTCCCCTTATTGAGACTTGTGTAACTTTGTTTTATATAACAATACAATTAGAGATCACTTTTCTAAAAAATATTTTTTTAGTCAATAATACATCTTGTTAGATATTTTTATTCTATATTTTTAATAGATTTATTCTTTTTAATATGGGTGTAATTTTTAAAATCATTAAAAAAATTGAATGATATTCGCCATCAGTTTTTAAAAAACTAATTCTCAAAACCATATTATTAACATTTACATTATAGACATAGGATAAAAATGGACGTTAAAATTGAAAAATAAGCAATGGTAAATCATTTAACTTACTATAAATTATTTTAAATGAAGTATGGAATTTTAAGAAAAAATGAATCCTTAGTATTCAAGGTGGGGAAATTATAAGTAGTATTCTAGTTGATTCAGAAGTGGCTGGGACCCAAATTAATATTATAGGATTTCTGATTACATCACTGACTAAATATATGATTTTATTAGTGTCCACTATAATTTTGGGAAGGGATCCGATCTAAGAAATTGTTTATAGTAATGATGTTGGTATTGGATTATGATATACATACCCCTAATTTATTAGGATGGGATCTCCTATAGAGGATCATGTATGGGGTCATTGTTGGTAGTTTAGATAGAGGATTTTGATCAATGGGTTACACTATTCATAGAGTCCCACTTAAAGAATTTAACATTAGGTATTTTCCAATTTTTCACACTTTTGAAATGATTCTTATGTAATGTGGTTATTGTCATTGGTAACTGTGGGCCTCATTTGTGTGAAATTTTATGGATATATTTATTGAGAAATGGTTTTCCTTAAAATGTTTTATTTAAAAAGATTCAAATGTTCTTATGAATATATAAATTTCAATGTTATTCTAATGTAATTTAATTGAATCTTAATTTATGGTGGAATCATACTAGAATTATTCTTACTACCTATATATAGAATTATTTTAATGTATAATTTGTTATGTATGACCCAAGTATAGGAATGTTGTATCATGGTGGTGATGGTGGATATTGTTTCATGTCTACCACTTTATGTAGTTGTAGATGGTGGTTACATTAAGGTAATTTCCCTTATGTTGACTAATAATTTTTTGGATATATTTTTTCATTATATTTTATTTTCAGTACATTTGGTTTTTTTTAATGTTGTAGAACATGTGTATGAAAAGTATTTTTCCTCATTTGGTTTTATTTATCAGTTATTATTATGTTTATTTATGTTTGTTGTTGATGATTATATAAATGGGAGAAATAATTCATATATCATATTGTTCATACTTAGGAATAGGTTTATATCCCATGAGGGTTAACAATTCCCTTTAATCCATGGCATAAATCAAGTTTGGTGTTTTGGTTGGATGGAACCCTAGTTTAGTTCATTACTTATGTAATTGATTATGTAAAATTTTAGATGAGGTTTTGGTGATTAATTTATTATTTAATCATATAATGATTCATGCATAATATGTGATTTTTTTAATTATTAATAGTTATTTAAGGAATGAATTATCATTATTTAATAGATCATATATAATTCTTTGGATAAGTAAAATTCCTCTCTAAGAGTAATAGATGATGTGTAAATTGGTCAAATAACAACCAAATGAAGATAGTCATCTTTTGAAATGGAATGAAATAATTTATGTATATATTTGAATAAAAAATAACTAACATTAGGAATAAGATCATGATGTAAAATTATTTCCACTTATCATTATTTTTTATGATATTTTTTCTATTTTCGCACTTTTTTGGATTATAGGTTTTTAGTAATTCCATTTCCCCTGATGATGTTTTTTATCATTCTATATCAGTGTAAAGACCCGAAATTTTAGTGGAACTATTTTTAAATACATGGGAATTATACGAGTCCGCGAAACATGACCATGCATGATTCTATGAACCGTTGTTCCAAGAATAAATTTGTAATGTTTTTCTCGGGTACATTCAGAAATTGTATGAGCTGGTTTTTATAGATTTTGAATCGTTTCATGGAATTGAAATCGGAGGGCACCGTTTAACTCGCAGTGCCAGTTTTCACTTACGGAGACTTTCACGTTGATGTCATTGGGTCGAGAATAAATGTTAGTTTTTGGGTTTCGAGAGAAAGGATTAAAAACAAAAATGTTGTGTAGCTTTTTTGGTTAAATCCTTGATGTGAATGTTGGTGGTGGGGACCATCGCACATTAACCTTCCATGAGAGGTTATGGTGGTGGGGCCCACATGAACCTAACCTGTTCTTCGTGTTAATTTTGGTGGGGACCCCCTACATTTTAAACCTCCTTGAAAATCCCCATAAATATAGAGAACCCCCCAATTATTCAATTAAGTGTAGCCGAGCATCTTCAACTCCCCTAACACATAATCTGCCAAATCATTCTAATTAATAAATTGAGCCAACACTTTCAATTAATTAGTTAACCCATTTGAATTTTGTGCCAACAATTAAAAATTAGATAATCATAAAATATAATTTCGGTTGGCATTTGTCTTTTGGTGGAATTTGGGAGAAGAGAGAGAGAGAGAGCTTAGGGAGAAAAGCTCTCTCCAATGAATAATGAAGAATGAGTTCTTCCATCGAAGAACACCATTGAGAAGAGTATTAGACTTTATTATTCAGAGTCTCCTTTGATGTAGGATGTCATAATCTATGATGATCCAGTGCACAAAACAACGATCGAAGAAAATGCCGACATCCATCCTTTCCAACGATTCGTCTTCTTTCCTGCTACTCCACCAATAATCAGCGAACAAAGGTAGTGGTATTATTTGAATATGATATTATTAATATATTTAATCCCTTCTAAAACAAAGTATCATTGTGTACATTTACCATGTAGGTCGGGAACATTCATTTGCAGGATAATTTGGGTTGTTTTTCTTCTCTCTTATTTCTTGAAAATCCTTTGAACATCATGATGGAGTTAAACCTCTTGCTTTCACCCTGAACGTGGAGGGTGCTGAATAAACTAACATGGCCTGAATCCCACTAACGATCTCTTTTGCGATGTTTTTCGGCATGCCGATGGAATGATGGGGTGACGGAGGCGACATGAAATGATAGCGCTACATGGGGACTCCAAAACCCATGTTGCACTCACGGTGCTTTGGCTGAACTGAATTTCAGCTGCTCGTCGGCCTCTGGGTTGCCCGACCACCAATCGGCCACCTGGCTGCCCGCCCGCCCACTGGCCCGCTAGCCTCTTGGCTCCCAGCCGCTACCGGCCACCCGTGAGCCTCGACCGAACCACATAGGACCACGCCTCCCGGCTCCTGGCTGCCGCCAGCCTCCCGTGTGCCTTGACCGAACCGAGTAGGCTCGTGCCTCCCATCTCCCAGCAGCCCATGGGCTCCTATGTGCCCTGCACATACTGTGCTGGCCTGCAGCTCCCGGATTATGGCTGCCCGCTGGCCACCTGGCCTCATGGGATGAGCCGCCAGAACCGCGCCCATCATGGCTCTCAGGGCTGAACCGGCCCGACCCTCCTAGGTAGCACTGCCCGAACCGCACCCATGTAGCTCTTCGGACAGAACTAGCTTCGCGCCTATAAGATGAGCCTCCTACTTTGTGCCCATGCGGGCCGAATCTCCCTCACACCAACCAGCGGCCGGTATGCACCCTCTCGACTGATCAGCACTCTCGCGCCGCTCCGCGACCCCTCGCGGCCTGTGGGGCTGGGCCCATTGGGCCAGTTCAAATCTAATAGGCTGTCCCGCCTAATAGACTGGCCCAGAATGGTTCGGTCTAGGTCGGGCTGACCGGGTCGGACCGGACCCGGGCCCACTACCCAGCACTTAAATTCTTTCGGCCATATCTTTGGCACTGTACATCCGATTGAAAAACTATTAGTGGTTCTTGTAATCATGGAGCATGGTAGTATCATAGAGTATACTCCACTGGAGTTTGGGATATATTTTAGATACATCCAGGTTGGATCATGCACGAATCCAACTGGTCCCTCGTGACTAAAAGGCTAATTACTCATAGATAAGGCGTCTAATTGATACATCAACTATTGCGTTGAGACCTATATGGCATGGAGGACCTTATAGATACTCTTTCATGGTTTTGACAACTCTGAATACTATTCCAGGATACTTTGGGTGTTTGACTTCTCTGACTACTCATCCAAGATCCTACATGGGATTGATAGCCCTGACTACTGTTCTAGGATCCTACGTGTGTTCGACAGATCTGACAACTGTTCTAGGATCCTACGTGGGTTCGACAACTCGGTTTTCATATTCAAGGATCATACGTGAGTTCGATAGAGTAGATGATTTAGTGGCTACATCTAATAATATCTATCTCTCTACATAAGTTGTATACCTATGTGAGGCGAGTCAATAACATTTATGTTTAACTCATGATTGAGATGGACTATCTCATAACATAGTTATATGTATGTGAATATACCTATTTGGGGTTAACTGTTGTTTTTATACCATGTGGTTTATCTTTGTTGGTTTTTGTGGGATCTTTACGGTCTCTAGGTCCCTACTGAGTATTGTTATACTCACCCCTACACAGGTTATGCCCACACCTCATTGTGTTGGAGGTAGACGACAGACAACACTGGCCAAGGATTAGAGTTCCAGGACTAGACGGTACCCAGAGTTGGACATTACGGAGTGTCGATACATGGAGTAGATAGATAGATCTTGAGTGATGAGGAGGTAATTTGTACCTACCCTACTGGTATGAACC
Organism: Viscum album; assembly: GCA_963277665.1. Taxonomy (NCBI): domain Eukaryota; kingdom Viridiplantae; phylum Streptophyta; class Magnoliopsida; order Santalales; family Viscaceae; genus Viscum; species Viscum album. Next base: position 475,397,178 of record OY728132.1, read on the forward strand.
TCGGAGGATGACCTAGTGGCTATTTTACATATTTCCCCAGTTGAACTTTTACTTCTAGATACTTGTACTTTCTAGTTGGGCTTGTTTTCTAGACCTTTTTTACTTACTGTACTCAATTATTGGTTATTAAGTTTTCTCATGATCATATATATTGTATGTATTTATAGGTTATTAATAAAATTCCTTCCGAGTTTTAGGTAATTACCTCTTTGGTGCTGGTTTCCAGCCTCTGGCCTATAAAAGGCAGGCTTGGGGTAGTCACGACATGTCCCCCGTGGACAGGTTGTGGAAAATTGGTATCAAAGGAGTCATTTCTACCACAAAAAAATTGGACTCTGATATTTTCTGTGATGCAATAGTGTTAGGGGTACTTTGTGAGGTTTTCAGTTCTAGGGGTCAAGTGTTGGTGTAGTTGTGGACATATCCATACAGCAGGACCCTGACTTCTAATTTCTAACTCAGTGCGCCAAAACACTCATTGTGTGTGTGTTATCAAAATTTTTCTTTGATTCAACACATCATGTATAACTTATGGACCCTGGCGCTCCTGTTTCTTTACAATATGGCCCCAAGCAGACAGTCATCCAGAGATATAGGATTTGTACGTGACGGAAGCCCACCGAGCGATGAGGACTTGATGTAGGCCCCATCATAGCAGAGGAACCAGCAGTGCCCCTACTAGTTGGGCCATTGATGCCACCTGCCCGAGAAGAAGAGAATTCCCGCCTCCTGAGCGCGTTGCATGAGTTCCAGTACTATAGGCCGCTAAGGATCAAGGGTGAGATAGACCCGTTGGCAGATATGTATTGGCTGGAGGCTATAGTGAGAGTCTTCAGACTCATAGGGACACCATTCTTCCTTATGGTGATCCTTACTACGAGTATCCTTCCAGAAGTAGCATGAAGATGGTGTAGCCTGATGCTCTATGTGCATGACGAGGCAACACTTCTCTAGGAAGACATCGAGACCCTGTTTTGGGCAGTGTTTATCCCAACAACCCAACATGTAGTGCAGATACAACACCTACTTCATCTGCAGCGGTGTAGCATGATAGTGGCACATTACTCATTGAGGATCACCGACATCTCACACTACTCCACAGATATGGTGCAAGACCCATTCTATAGGGCCAGGAACATTGAGCAGGGGATTAGGTGGGAGATCAGGGCTTTGATGATCTCCCTCAGTATAATGACGCAGGAGGAGGTGTTGGAGTGATCCCTCTTGGTGGAGTGTTTCCTTTCTGAGTAGTCACCAGTGGCGAGACCCACCCATTGTGTCACGTAGTAGAGTCTTCAACAGTTGGATGTTGATAGTTGTCATAAAGATCCAAGAGGATCAGACCATACTGTGGACAACCTTAGGACATGGTTTTGGTTGTTCGAGGCACGTGAGAAAGAGATAGTGATAAGCAGAACATGTAGTGCTACCCATGCGAAGGGTAGGGTCACATGGCTCGAGACTATCTAACATTCCATTCATATGATCAACATATAGTTGAGGGACCACCCAGGCAGAGGCAAAGGTTCGATCGAGGTGATCCATAGGGTGAAGGCGGATGTGGCAGAGGATCTGGTCATGTAGCTGGTGGTGGAAGACCTTATGGTTTGTTACCACCACCACCACCAGGAGGTCCACCCTGACTGCATTGAGCAGGTGGACAAGTGAGGGATGAACTCTGGGTAGTTGAGGCTTAAAATCATGGAGCTTTGGAGATGATTTGAGGTATGATCTATGTCTACTCTACCTTAGCTAATGCTCTTATAGACACATTTATAGTCACTCTTTCATTTCCACCGCCCTCTTTCAGAGCTCGAAGATTCTGATGGAGCCTTTGGCACGATCCTTATGGCTAGAGAATTCTATGGGAGAAGATTTGTACGATTACGTACGGTTGACTGCAATGTGAGCTTACTGTAGGAGGTGAAGGCATCGGCTTGGATCTCCTAGTAGTGGCGTCGAGGCCTTATGACGTCATCTTTGGTATGGACTGGTTATATACATCCCATGCTCTGATAGAGTATATTAGGTGAAAAGTGTGGTGTGTCCATATAGATGGAAACAGGGTTACCTTCACCGATGATAAGGGAGCTTTTATAGCATAGGACGGACATACATAGTGGATGGTCCAACGAATCACTCACCAGTTGGCATTCCTTACCCTCAGAGTATTCGATTTGGAGAATCTGATTTATCCTGTAGTGGTGGACAAGTACGCAGATGTTTTCACTAATGATGTCCTAGGTCACCATCCTCACAGAGAGGTGGACTTTTTCACTAATATGTTCCATGGGATGGTGCGAATATCTACACCATCATATCGTATGGATCCGTTAGAGCATCTTGAGATATGGTTAGAGCTAGGGAAAATGCAGGATAAGGGATTCATCTGACCTAGTGATTGTCCCTAGCCATCCCCGATTCTGTCTTCCAAGAAAGTAGATGGGAGATTGAGGATTTGTGTTGACTATCAGCGACTGAACTAGGTGACTGTGAGGAAAAATTATCCACTACCTAGGATTTATGACATATTTGATCAACTGAAGAGAGCACGGTTGTTCTTGAATATAGATCTCAGATATGACTACCACCAGTGTAGACTTCGAGACGAGGATGTGCAAAAGGTGGCCTTCACATTTTAGTACGACCACGACATGTTCCCGGTTATTCCATTCAGAATAACCAATGCTCCAACAATGTTCATGGGACTCATGAAAAAGATCATTCATCCCTACCACTATCCCATTCTTGTAGTCTTCATCATCGACATTATAATCAACTCGACTACTGAGGAGAAGCATGACATCCATTTATAGGTTGTACTGGACACACTCCGAGAGAACCATATTTATGGTAAGCTCTTGAGTTTCATGTTTTGGATATGAGGAGTTTAATTTTTGTGACATTTCATCTCGGAGTCTTCAGTTTTAGTGGATCCAGTGAGGATTGAGGTTGTACTTGCTTGGGAGCCACCCAGGAGTGTGACAGAGGTATGATGTTTCTTAGGTTTGGCATGATTTTACTGAAGGTTTGTACCATAATTCTATAGAGTTGTAGCCCCACTATCAGCCTTGATAAAGAAGGGTCAACCATTTGTGTGGTTGGAGAGATGCCATAAGAGCATTCAGAAGCTTAGACATAGGCTTACTAGTGCCCCCATATTGGGGATACCGAAGGAAGGCATATGGTACATAGTCTATTGTGATGCATCAGGGACCGGAATCAGGTGTGTCTGGATGTAGGAGGAGGCAGTGATCACTTATTGTTCACAATATCTAAGGCAACATGAGCAGAACTACGCTAACCATGACCTGGAGTTAGCAGTAGTGGACTTCACCTTGATGATGTGGTGACACTATCTGATGGGCGAACATTTTACTGTGTACTTTGATCGTAAGAGTCTTAGTTATATCTTCTCTCATAAGGACCTAAACCTTAGACGAAGACGTTGGATTGAGTTCTTCCAAGACAATAAATTTGAGATAGTCCATGCTATTGGGAAAGGGAACGTTGTTGCAGATGTACTAATCATGAGATTTTCTATACAGCTGCTTGGAGATGTTACACGAGTAGCTAGATCCTTTACAGATATTTTTTGTTGATATAGAAAGAGACTCCTTTATTCAGTATCTTATAGTCACTAAAACACTTCTTTAGCGAGTCAAAGAGGCACAGCATGGGGACGCTGACTGCATGACACGACATGCTTAGATATCAACAAATCAGGCACCGTATGTATTTTCTGAAGGGGGGAGCATGTTATCATCTTCACAGGATGTACTATGGTGCCAGTATCACTTTGAGAGGATGTGATGAGGGAGTTCCACACATCCCATATAGCGGTATATCCAAGAGTGGTGAAGATGTACCAGGACCATCAACAATTGCACTATTGGCTGGGAATAAATAATGAAGTTGCCGAGTTTTTCTCTTGATGCCTCACATGTCAGCAAGTGATGTCAATGCACCATGAACTAGCATGCTTGGTTTAAACATTAGTGGTCCTAGAGTGGAAGTGGGATGGGATATCCATGGTTTTTGTGATTGGACGTTTATCTATATCAAGACTCCATGACCCTATTTTTGTGATTGTTGAACGACAGACCAAGTAGGCCCACTTCCTACCGATCAGAGAGCATGGTTCTATATAGAGCTTGAGATGCCTCTTTGTGCAGGAGATTGTGAGGCTATATAGAGTACCTTAATATATTTTCTTTGATTGTGACACACGATTTACTTCTTGGCTATGGAAGGGGTTGGAAGAGTCTTTCGTGACGTAGATATGTCTGAGCATTGCATTCCATTATTAGAAAGATGTTCAGAATGAGCGGACCATTCAGACCCTCGAGGACATGTTGCGTGCTTCTATCCTTAAATTCGGTTGCATATGGGAGGATCACTTACTTTTTGTGGAGTTTTAATACAAGAACTGTGATCACTCCACCATTGGGATGGAACATTTTGAGGTGTTTTATGGGTGACCTTGTAGATCACCTATGTGTTGGACTGACTTAGGGGAGTAAAAAATCATGAGACTAGAGATGGTACGCTCTACCATTAAGAAGGTGCAGATCAACCTGGAGAGGATGTACAGTACAAATTTTAGGCAGAAGATATATGCTGACTGGATATAGGGACCTCTAGAGTTCAAGGATAGTGACCAAATATTTCTATAGGTCTCACCTCGACGAGGATTACAAAGATTTGGCATAGGCGAAAAGTTATCTCTGAGACTCATCTGAACTTTTAAGGTCCTCATCAAATATGGAGAGGTGGCATACCAATTATCTCTTATACCTCAGTTGAAATGGGTGAATGATGTCTTTCACATATCCCCGCTGAGGAGATACGTGCATGACCCTTCACACATCATCGACCATGTAGAACTTGTTATCGATGATGGGGTGACTTTTACAGAGGTTCCAGTAGAGATTGAGGTTCTACAAGAGTGGGACCTATGTGGATGGATGATAGCTCTGGTGCGTGTTCGTTGGCAGCAGAGGGACCTCTTGGAGATCACATGGAAGCAGGAGGCTCAAATGAAATCTCAGAAACCCAACTTCTTCCCTTAGATTGAGTTGTAGCTTATGGGGATGTAATTACCTATTGGGGGAGAATGTGATGACCCAGAATTTCGATGGAAATTATTTTAAATATGTTGTAATTTTACGAGTCCAGGAAACTTAACGGCACGTGATCCTGATCCCAGTTTGACCAGAATCAATTTATGATGTTTTTTCGGATACATTCAGTAAACGTAGAAGTGAGTTTTTATAAATTTTGAAACGGTGTGTGGAATTGAAATCTGAGGGTATTGTTGAACTTGCAGTGCCGGTTTTCACTTAAGGAGACTTTCACCTCGACGACAGTGGGTTGAGAATTAAAGTTAGTTTTTGGGTTTTTAGTGAATGAATTAAAATAATGTAATGTTGTGTATCTTTATTTTTATTTTGTTAGATAAAGCCTCCATGTTGATGCTGGAGGTGGGGACCACCACACCATAACCTCCCATAAGGGGTTATGGTGGTGGGGCCCACATGAACCTAACCGCCTTATCATGTTAATTTTGTTGGGGACCACCTGGGTTTGAAACCCCCTTGAAACTCTCCATTAATAGGGAGAAACCCTTGATTTTTTCATTAAGTGTATCGGAGACTCATCAACTCACCTAACACATTACGTGCCAAATCATCCCCCATTAAATAATTGATCTAATGCTTTCAGTTAATTAATTAACCCATTTTAATTTTGTGCCAACATTTTAATATTAGATAATTATAATATATTATTTTGGTCGGAATTTGTCTTTTAGTGGAACATGGGAGAAGAGAGAGTGATTTGGGAGAAAAGCTCTTGCCAACGAAGAACAAAGAATGTGTTCTTACAATAATGAATGCTAGCGAGGAGAATATTCGACTTTCTTCTTGGAACCTCCTTTGACAAAGGACGTCTTCGACTATGATGAGTTGGAACACAAACTGACGATCGAGGAAAATGATAATTTCCATCCCTTCCAACTATCTGTCTTCTTTCCCACAACACCATCCACAAACAATTTACAAAGGTATGGGTTTTATTTGAATATGATATTATTACTATATTTCTTCCCTTCTAAAACAATGTATTGTTATTGATGTTTACCATGCCGGTTGAGAATCTTCATTTGCAGAAAAATGTGGGGTGTTTTCATCGCCCTTCTATTTTGATAGTTCTTTTAAAAACATAAAGGTTTCAAACTGCTTGATTTCACCTGGAATGCGGAGGCTGCGGGCCAAACTAACATGGCTCCACTTCCTTTGACGATCACTTTTGTGATGTTCTTCGGCATGATGATGAAACAAAGAGGCGACATAAGCGACATGCAATGATCGTGCTACCTGCAATCTCTGCCACCCATGCCACCGTCATGGTGCATCGGCCGAAGAAGCTTCCGGAAACCCGTCGGCCTCCCAGATCAAGGCCAAGACCGACCGCCCGTGCACCCCGTCTTAACCGCGCAGGCCCGCACATCCTGGATCCCGGCCACTACCAGTATCTAGTGGGCCCCGGTTGAACCGCGTCGGCTCGTGCCTCCCTGAACACAGCAACCACCAGCCTCTTGTTCACCCCACCCAAACCACGTTGGCCCAAGACTCCCTACTCCCAGCTACCCGTGGGCCACCCAGCCTCCCGGGACAAGCCGCCCGAACCATTCCCCTCACGATTATCCAGGCTGAAACATACATGGCCTCTTGGGCCGAGCCCCCCGAACCGTGCACTCACGGCGCTTTGGACTAAACCGGCTACATGCCTCCAGGCCGAGCCATCCATGCGGTGCCCTCCGGGCCAAATGACTCACGCCCTGACCTGTGGCCAGTCCATGCCCTCAGGACCGATCGGTACTCTCGCGGCCCTCCGAGACCCCTCGTGGCCTGCTAGGCTAGGAATAGTGGTCTGGGCCAAATCTAATTGGATGACCTACCTAACGGGCTAGGCCAGACCCAACGGGTCATGTCGGGTCGACCCAGACCGGTTCGGACAGAACTCGGTCCCACTACTGACCATTTACATTCATTCGACCATATCTTTGGCACTACATGTCTATTTGAAAAACTGTCAGCGATGCTGGTAACCATGGAATGTGGATGTACCTTAGAGTATACCCCATTGGAGTTTGGGGTATAGTTGAAATATGGTCAGGTTGGATCGTGTAAGAATCTAACCTAGACCCCGGGACAAAAAGGCTAATAACTCAAAGACCGGGCATCTGATTGATGTGTTATCTGTTGTGTTGAGACCTCTATGACATGGATGACCTTTGATATACTTCTACGTGGGTTTGAAAGCCCTGACTACTGTTCCAGGATCCTACGTGGAATCAACAGCTCTGACTACTATTTCAGGATCCTACGTGGTTTCGATATCTCTGACTAATATTCCAGGATCCTATGTGGGTTCAACAACTCAAACTAATGTTCCAGGATCATACGTGGGTTTGACATATCTGACTACTATTCTAAAATCCTTCATGGGATTGACCGCTCTGACTACTGTTCCATGATCATACATTGGTTCGAAAGCACTGACAACTGTTCCAGGATCCTACGTCGGTTAAATAGCTATGTTTACTGTTACATGATCCTATGTGGGATTAACATAGTAAATTATTCAGTGGCTACATCTAATCATCACTATATCTCTATATAAGTTGTATACCTATGTGAGATGAGTTAGTAACATTTGTGTTTACCTCATGATTGAGATGGATAACTTGACAACTTATGTATATGTATGGGAATATACCTAAGTGGGGTTAACTGTTGATTGGATACCCTGTGGTTTATCCATATTGGATTTTGGGATCCCATGAGGGTCTCAGGGTCCGTACTGAATATAGATATACTCACCCCTACATGGGTTGTTCCCACACCTCGTTATTTTGGATACAGACAATGGACAACGCTGATCTCGGCTGAGAGTACCATGACTGAACAGTACCCAGAGGTGGACTTTATGGCTTGTCAATATTCAGAGGAGGCAGACGGACCTAGAGTGCTGAGGAGGCGATCTGTACCTACCCTACTATTAGGAACCTCAGAAGATGACCTAGTGGATGTTTTTCTTTTTTCCTTAGTTGTACATGTACTTCCAATTCCTTGAACTTTCATGTTGAGCTTGTATTCTAGCCATTTTTACTTTCTGTACTCTCTTGTAGGTTATTTATTTTACTCATGATCGTATCAGATGTGTATGTTTACAGGTTATAAAGGCATTGTCTTCCATTTTTTAGGTAATTACACCTTTGGTGATAGTCGCCATCCCCTAGCCTATGAAAGGTGGGCTTGGAGTAGTCACGACATGGGCCCCATGGGATGGGTCATGAAAATGAGTATTTGGGTGTTATTTTTATCTAATATGTCAATATATTCACATCCCATGTATCATATACATTTTCTAAAAGTATTATATTTTATTTAATATGACCTTTTTACATCTATTTATCCCTTTTAAAGAAGAACATTTATTAACCCTATTTTCTATGTGGGTTTCCCATAGTGGGAATTTCAAATGTACATTCAAGGGTTACCAACCACATAATAAAATAATGAAAAATTATTTTATTTAAGGTTAGTAAAATTCTACTCCACTATACTTTTTTAATATATTTTTTTCAATTATTATAAACATTTTTATATATTGGGTTACATGAAACATTGAGTCTAAATGATACATGATATAATATTAATTTGTTTATCGTATGTTATATTTATCACTAATCATTCAGACTAGTACGTAAGAATAAAATTAACTATATAATTAAATGCATTATTACATATGTAATAAAATATTATTTGGTTACCATTAATTATAAATAAATATAAAAAATCTCTAAAAATAAAAGATATCTTTTTATGAAATGGTTTTTTTATCCCATAAATGATTTAAAATCAATAAATATAAAAAACCAATTTAGGAAAATTGTTTTGTTTAATTTTTTTATTATATTTTGAATATCATGTTTAAAATTAATCACATGTGTTTTCAATACAAGAGATTACAATACATCCAAATTTTTCATAAGAACTATAGTTTTATAAACAATAGTTCTTTTTTATTTTGTGCAGTTATTTTCATATTAATTTGAAATTTTTTTATAAAAACTATTTTATAATATAAATTTATATTTTCAATTAATATTTAAATAATTTTTTTGTCTGATTTTTTATGAATGTTCTACGAAGTTAACTTTTTAAGTGAATAGTACTTATTTTGGTTTTAATTATGAATTTCATTTCCTAAAATGCTTTCAAACACATACAAATTTAATTTCATTTTAATATAATTTTTTATATACTATTTTTTTAATTAATGATGTATTAAATTGACTACAGAATTTAATTTTTAAATTCTGTATACTGAAAGGTTTCTTGTTCAAAAAGAAACTATAAGTGTTTTTGGTTTCATTAATCCAAAATAGCTTTCAATATTTGTGAAAAATGTTTTAACTCAAAATAGAGTGGCATATATATGTGATAGTTTACCAATTATGGATATTGTATGTTGGTTTTTTTAATTTTATATATGTAACAATAGAAAACTAATGTTGAACTACTTTTTTAATAATGTCATTAAATTTTAACTTCTTATATTGTAGGGGGAATTTGATGTTAGGTGTTTTCAGCCTAATTAAATAGACAAAATATTAGTTTTCTTTTTATTAGTTTGTTTTGGAAGAAAATCGTTCACCTTAATATATATACAATTTTTTTTATTTAATTTAATGTCATTATCTTTAATTCCCATTGTTTTTAAATGTATTATTATTTTATATATATATATATATATGAAAAATCTTGTAATAGAATTTTTTAACAAATATATCTTGTCAATAACAAATCCAAATAAAATTGAATCTATAAATGTTACGAAAATTACATTTTAAATTTGTGATTATTTGGATTTTTTGATATATATATATATATATATTTATTTATTATAATTTTAATGTTTTATTAATTTTAGTTTCATCATCAAAATGAACATGTCTAATATGGATATTATGTTCTATGATTCATGTATAAGATACTCACATCTGGTGTAATGACTGATAATGAAAAGGATAAACATATTAATTATTTTATATTTTATTTCCTAATATTCTATTTTTAATCATATATCATTCAATGTTATTGTAGACGTGTAGTGACGTCGATCCATACATGAAATATGATCTTAACCATCTTTGATCATTGTTTGGAAACTATTTGTAAAGTATGAATATGATTTATGGTACTCATATTATAATATTTATGATTATTATGAAATATTCCGAATAAAATGTTTCTAAAATTAATTTATTTTATTATTATAGGAGTTAATATAATGATATCAAATGAATGGTTCAATAATAACCAACCATATGTTGACAATTTCGGGTATGTTTTTTAAAATTCAACATTATAATACAAATTAATAGATAATGTTTTGATTAACATGTCAATATGTGTGTTTTTATTATTTTTTAGTGGTTCGGTTTGATTTTTACTATATATCAATATTGCATCAGTCTTTCCTTTATGTGGAGTCATTCAATGCAGTGTATGAATTTTCATAAAAATATTCTCAACATGTATTCAAAGAAGGGAATTAGTTTTGTCTATAGTGAAAGGAAATCTCTATTATGTAATACCTAATGGCCTATGTGAACTATGAACATATCATACCATCTATCATCAAATGTTCAGAAGAAGGAACCATTATAGTGGCGATATATCCATAAGTAGTGAAGCAATATCGAGAGATTTGTATGTATTTGGTGCTTGTCCATATTTCATTTGAAAAAGTTAATATTACCAAGTCCATTGCTAATATGAATACCTATATCATTCACAATTGGAATGTCTCAAATGGATAATGATCCTTATATGAAAAGGATACTTATACATTATTTCTAGGAATTTGGAAGACTTCAATGGGGTATGGAGGCACCATAACTCTCAATTTGAAGCCCAGAATTCTACGCCTCTTGGAATGCATTTTCAACATCAATCTAATTACTCAAAAGAACTATATTGTGTAGGTTTGTACCAGAATTCATGGATTCCCATGTATTTATTAAAATCCTAAAATCCTTAATGATTTGGATAATGGAATTAGTAATCATCATAAATTTGATCAGCGTACAATCAGTTGTAGTCTTGTTTTGTATGCTCTAGTTCACATTGAAGATTACATGGATTCCCCACCACCAGATCAAGTATCTTTAGATGTCAATAATCTCTTAATTGAAGTTCATTTTTAATTTGATAATATCCCTTGTTATTCTGAGCATTATTGAATGGTGGGTCATGCCCACAAGAATTTTTGTGTGAGGAAAAACATTATTGAACCAATTATGGAAATCATGGAATGGAAGTATGTTTCACAATGGAGGAATATATAATCAATGATATATGTTTTAAATGGTGAAACAAATTATCTAAAAGTTATTCAATGGAGTAACCATGATTCTTCAACAAGTCATGGGCTACTTTGGTTAAATAATTGAAACAACATCAAATATTACTATAATAATGTTTTGAGACCAGTTCATTAAAATTATGGAAATGGAGAACTATCCTGGTATTGAAAAATCTGATTTCAATAAATTAACAGGTGAATTTCGTTCAACTAGTCATACTGTGATATCTGAGAATTTATTTTCATAACCTGATCAGTTCTAATTTTAATGAAGTGATAGACAATAAATTCCCTTTGATAGATGACAAATAGCATGATCTGGATGCTATTCAGGGGACAATCCACATACAAGCACAAAATTCAGTTTATTCTATAGTTGAAGATACTCCAATAAAAAAACAAAATAAAGAATTCACAGTCTCAACTTTGGTTCATATTGATGATATCTCCAAAAAAATTCAGTATGCTAACAATTCAAAAATAGCTAAGCCTGGAAAATTTGAGATAATTATTATGTTGAATTTAAAATAAAAGTAGGGATTCACCACCCCAGAAAAATCATATTATGGTTAATTATCTGGAACTACTAGGTAGTACACAACCCTTGAACTTTGGGTTTCCCCAGGCTCTATCTTCATAAGTATTAACATGAAATAATTGGTATTTCAAAAACAAAGAAAACAGTAACTATAAAAACACCCCATGGAATGGATGGGTTATTATATTTTGGTAAAAGATAAAAAAATTTCCCGAAGCAAATAGACAATGAATTAAAGTATATAATAATGTGAAAACCCATTCCCTTATTCATAAGGATGAACAATTTATCACATGTATTTTTTCAAGATTTGGGAAAAAATATTTTTTCTATGTGGTTTATTCCTCTAACAATTACATTGATAAGAAAATTCTATGTATTATTAACATGTAATTTTCTAACTTTTTATCAAATCTGTGGGTTATCATGGTTGATTATAAATCAATTTTTCAAGATGATGATAAAATTAGGATAGTTTCCAGGGATAGCTCTATTCCGGATTTTAGAACATGTGTTGTAGAAACAAATATGACTGAGATCAACCTTATTGTTACCAAATATACATTGTAAAAAAAGAATATTAATGGAATTCGTTCTTGAAAAATTGACCGATCATTTCTCATTGATGTCTCTCATGGAAATGGATAGTGATCTCATGTGTCACCCTTGAAAAACATAACTCTAATCATCATCCCATTATGAAATTTTTTAATGAAATGGAGTACAAGTAGCCACTTCCAATTAGATTAAGTAATTCATGGACAATACTTCCATAATTCAATAGAAATTATAAATTACATTTGGGTTGTGGATGATGACTTTGGTAACCCATAGGATTTCATATTAACACTCAAAATATTCATCATCAAAATGAATGAATAGTGAATGGATATTTTAAGGTTTCGTTATGATGTGATAAATGATCTGTAATGGTCCCTATATGACATAGCAGTGGAGATTACAAAAATAAATTCATCTTGGGATATTATTCAAGAAGCTAATATTTCATTTATAATGATTTTTCTCTACGTATTGATTGATAATATTCAAAAGGATAATTTCATGATTGAATGGATCAATAAATTTGATAGGAATACAATGTTCTTTTAGGTTCTTTGGAGGGTGAGAATGGACAATAGACCCATATATCTACTTCATGATGGAGACAACATTTTGGATAGTAGAGAATATATATCTACTAAAATTGTTTCTTTCTATGAGAATCACATTAATGGCCAATGTAGGAATGTGTAAATTGTGGAATGCATCATTTAAAAAATGGTCATTGAGGATGAAAAATAACTATATTATCTAAATTTATTTGGATTTTGAATTCAGAAATGTGGTTTTTGGTCTCAGTAAAAAAAATATCATTGGGATTTTATGGCTTCACTAGCCACTTTTTTAAATTATTCTATCATATAATTTAGAATAATGTTTGCAGGAAGGTCCAATATTTATTTTCAGGTGGATATTTCACTAAGTGAAAAAATTATTAGTTCATTTCCATAATTACAAATGTGTACAATATAGGTGATTTCAGTAAATTCAGACCTATTTCTCTTGTCAACAACATCCACAAACTACCACCAATATTCTAGCCAATAAAAATTCCCGTATCTCAGAAAAAATCATTTTAAGGAATCAGTTTGGCTTGGTCAATGGAATGAAAATTCAATGTTATGACATTAATGCTTTTGAATGTGTGATGATTTTTCAAAAAAACTACCAGGGGATGGAATTTATCTCCTAATATTGACTTTTGGAAGGACTTTGACACTATGGATTGAGATAGTATTTGGTATATTTTATCTGAGTTTTTTGTTAACATGAGGTTTAGGAATTTGATTAAATCCATTCATGGGCTAACACACATATTTATTATTATAAATTGATCCCCAGATAAGTTTTTCAAATTATCATGGGGGTGGGGCATAGTGATACGCTTTCTATTATCATCTTTTATAATTGTTCAAGACTATCTTAGTGGGATTATTCTCTACATGGATGGAAAGGATAACCATAAAATAATCAATGTGGATAGAGGTATCAATGATCTTTCTCATCATCAGTTTACTGATTCCATTATTATCATTACTCTTGTTGACAGGAGAAACATGGAAAACGTCATCATGAACTTAATTCACTTTGAACATGTTTTATTTTAGGAAATAAATTAGCGAAAATAATTTATTTATTTTATTAAGAACATCATAGCTTATATTAAATATTGTATGATCAATGGTCTAGGTATTAGGGAAGTCTCTCTACCATTCAAAAATCATAGAGTTCTTATGTTCTAGTGAAGACCAAGGACCACTATAATTATTAATCTAGTAATCCAAATCAATGAACTATATTATTATATAGGGGAAAGTTCCTCTAAATTGCAGAATGAATGTGCTTGGTCAATCATGTCGTGGTCTCAATGATAGTGTACTCTTTCATGTTGTATATGTGGACTAACTCTATTTTCAAAAATATCATAACTATAATGAGAAAAACATTATTTGTGATGTAATCATTCTAGAAAAGAAAATTATCACATAAATATGGAATCAATGTTATATTCGTTAGGCTCTAAGAAGTTATGGTATAAAAAACATTGTGCTTTTTAATCGGTCATTTCAAGCCCATTTTTAATGGAGACTTATCCATGGGAATTATGAATCCTTCAACACTCTCAAGGATCTTTTCATCGAAAAAATCATTTAATAATGGTTCTTTTACATGTAATCCTTTAATTTCTATGGTCATAGATGAATTTTTTATAAAATTTCCTCAAACACACATTGGATCATTAGTGCCAACTCCTCCATTAAATTCTTGAAAGACTACTGGTTAGGATCTTTTCTCTTTGGGGGTGTCAAAACCCCTGACCATGAAACTGAATACAAAATCCCTATCAATTATAAGTTGTAAAATATAAACATGTTTCTTACGCATACATCTCTTTTTGTTTCTTCTTATGAATTTTTGAACCAAGATGTTATACTCATCCAGGAACCAATCAAAAATGGACTACTTGACTCGAGGACAATCTAGACACACAAGATTCAAGGTGACAGCATGTATATTGGGAATCATAGAAAATTATAGATTTCTCCATCAAGATTCATCTTACATTAGAGACACTCCCATAAAAAACTTCTAGTTGATAGCAATCTATAGAGAGTTGGAATCTCTCTATGTTCAAAATGTATGTTTATCACTGCCATCATAATGATGTTTACAACTAATTCTTCTAATGAAACACTCTAACCTCTATATGGAGAGAATTTTTCACCTTTTTAGAGCTCAATCATGTATAAAATCAAATTATATAGAATTTTATAATTTTATTAGTTGGTGTTATTCTGTCCAAATAACTAGAAATATTTTTTAAATTAGCATGTAAAAAATTATTAAATTTTATCTGGTGATGTAGGACTAAGTGAATATATGAGAGGAATACCAAAAATCCATGGGATAATCTTACATATATTTTTGTCAATAGTTCAATGTGTGAATATGTTGAATAAGGAGCACTGTAGTGATTTGATTAGTGATTTCTGAATATTGAAAAAGATTTATATTAGTTGAAATTATCCTAAACCAATCAGACTCTTAATTATTTCTAGAATCCACCCATTGATTTCTCGGTTAAATTTTACATTCATGGTTCTTCATGGGGGAATCTAAGACTGAATGGTATATAATTATTTTTAAAGACCATAATAGTGAGGTTATGGAATGCATACATGGACCATGTTGTCAAGCCACTTCTCTTGAGGTGATGATGATTGAGTTTATCGATTTCTTTTTAGTTTCTCATGAATTAAATTGGATTAATATATAGGTTGAGTGGAATTACACTACAATCTTTCAAGATATTAGGCTAGTAAAAAATCAATATTTAGAGAGGTTGATTGGAAAATGGTCCATCTGCCTTAGCATACCATCATCAATGAACTTCATTATCACACACCTCATTTGTGAAGACAATCAAATCTCCAAAATTCATTCAAATAATATAGATTTTTTTGGTTTTCATCTTCTCTTACTATCTTACTAGTGGCGTGGTTCCTATTTTTCAATAAGAATAAAGAACATCCCCCTTTCCTGATACTTGGGTAACATTTTTTTAATTAGAAATATCCTTTGATATTTCTTTTAAAAAAATTATTATTTTTAGTCGATGAAAATTGTTGATTAATAGTTTTATACTTTTTTTCAATTAGAGTGATTCTTTTTATCGGTGTAATATTTAAAATCTTATAAAGAATCATCTTTCACCATTAATTTTTAAAAACCCGATGAAGAATAATTTAAAAAAAGTGCATGGTATTCAACATCTGTTTTGAAAAACCTAATATTGAAACCCTTTTCTGTAGCATCTCTATTATAGATAGTAGTTAAAAATGGATGTTAAAATATAAAAATAAAAAACATTAAATCGTTTTTTCACTATTGTTTATGTGATATGTGAAATAGAATTTGAGGACAAGTGGAATCCTTAGTAATAAGGTCGAAAAAATATAATTATTATTATAGTTGATTTAGTAGTGGTTGGGACCCAAATTTATATATTAAGATTAGTAATTTCAACACTAACTAAACATACGATGTTATTAGGGACCAATATAATTTTGGGAAGGGACACCCACTAGGGGAACAAGTATGGAAATGCAGTTTGAATTGAATTATGTCTCATATACCCTTGGATCATTGGGATGGGAACACCTCAAGTGGATCATGTATGGGAACATTATTGGTAGTTGAGTTGGAGGATTTTGATCAAGGGGTTACACTGTTCATATAAACCCACTTATGGTTGTTACCATTTGGGATATTCCAATTGTTCACTTTTGTGAAATCTTTCTTATGTAAGGTGGTGATTATTGTTGGAATATAGTGGGCCTCATGTGTAATCTATTTTGAAGAAATTATATTTGACAAATGGTTTTCATTAAAATGTTTTCTTGAAAATGATTTAAAGGTTCTTATGAAAATAAAAATTACAATTTTATTCTAATGTAATAGCATGGAATATTAATTTTTTCTGGAATATTATTGGGATTTTTCTTACACCCTATATACACCATTCTGTGTACGTTGAAATTGTTAGGTTTGACCAGGGTAATGAAAATTTCTCTCATGGTGGTGTTGACAGATCTAGTTTCATGGGGTCCACTTGTTGCAGCTGTTAATGGTTTTCTCTTGATGTTGATTACCTTCTTGTTGACTAATGGTATTTTTGGATATATTTGTTCTTAATATTCAATTATAGTACATTTGATTTTTTTAATGTTGTAAAATAGGAGTATGAAAATTGTCATGTTTAATTTGGTATTATTTATCAGTTATTTTTATGTTTAAAAATGATTTTTTTTACTATTATATAAATGAGATAAACAATTGCCATTGAATATTTTTGATGCATAGGAACTAGTTTCTATCCCATGGGGGTTAGGAATGTCCTTCAATCAATTTCATGAATCAGGTTTAGTGTTTGGTTCAATGGAACCCTGGCCAAGTTCATTACTTATATAATGGTTTAAGTAGAATTTTTATGAGGTTTTAGTGATTAATTTATATTTTAACTATATGATGATTTAGACAAAACTTGGGACAATTTTATTTAATTAAAATAAGTGATAGATGGAATAGATTATATTTCTTTCATATATCGTATTTAATTATTTAGAAAAAATACATATCTTAAAGTAAGAGATGATGTGTAAATTTATCACGTAACAACCAAAGATGAGATTGTGATTTATAAATGGAATGAAATAATTTATGTATATATTTACATAAATAAATTTAAACATTAGAAATAAGATCATGATGTTTAATTATTTATTAATAGCATTTTTTATGATATTACTGATTTGATTCACACAGCTTTGGATTATGTGTTTTTAGATATTCCATATCTCATGACTCTGTTCTTTGTAAGTCTATATTAGTATTTGGGTGTAATATTTATCATGTATATCCATATTTTTACATCACATGTATCTTATCCTTTTTGGAAAAGTATTCTATGTTATTTAATATGACCTTTTTACAGCCATCTGTCCAATTTCAATAATTAGATTGATTAAACCTCTTTAATATGTGGGTTTCCCTCAATTTTAATTTCAAAAGTAAAGCCAGGGCTTACAAACCACTTGATTAATTTATAAGGACAAATATTATTTAAATGCAGTAGAATTTAACAACATTATATTATATATATATATATATATTATTCCCAATTAATCTAAACTTTTCTATATTTTGGGTTATATGAACCCTCGAGATTAAATTAATCATGACATAATATTATATTTTTTTTGTGTATGATAATTATCACCAATCCATCAGAGTGGGACATATGAATAGTATTTACTATGTAATAATATAAATTATTACTTATATATAATAATATTTCTTGGTTTCCAATAAATCAGAATTTAATATAATAACTATTTTAAAATAAATGATATCTTCTAATTAAAAGATATTGTTATCCAAAAAATTATTTAACATAAAAAAATAAAAAAATTATGAGAATAATTTTATAAAATATTCTATATGATTTATTTAATCTCTTGCTTAAAATTAATCACATGAGTTTTTACGAAAATTGATAAAAATAAATCAAATTTTTTGCCTAAAACTATAGTTTTAAAAAATGTTGTTCTGGTCTCTTTTGAATAGTTATTTTAATATTAATTTTTTTTTATTAAAAGTGTCTGATCATGTAAATTTAAATTTTAAAATTATATTTCAGCAATTTTATTGTTTTTTTTGTGAATTTTCGGAGATGTTAACTTTTTTGTTGAATAATGAATATTATAGTTTTAATTCTGAATTTTCATCTCCTATAATTCATTTTAAAACAAAAGAAATTTAATATGTTTTTAAAATATTTTTTTCAATTATTTATCTATTAATCCAATGTTAGTAATTAGATTAATTTTTATGTGGAATTTTTATATAAATAAGTTAAAACTATTGAAAATTTTCTCTTTTAAAACCATATATCTTATCACGCTAGTGGGATTAATTTAAAAATAAATATCACCAAATATATTAATAAAAAATTTAAAAATGGATTCCATATTTGAAATAAATATAATATATAGTACACAATATGATCAACTTAATTTTATTATAATAATTAATAGTAAAGACATTAAAAATTATTTATCTCAATTATAGTAAATATCGGTTTAGAATGGGTTTAAAAAAAAATAGATGGATTCAAAATGAACCAAAAAATGTAAAACCCATTAAATGGATACATTTAGGTATTATATATTTTATAATTGATACTAGTCCAATTCATATCCTTGTTTCATGTGAAAAATGGGGGTTTATCTTTTTCTTTTAAGAAATAACTAGTGTACCATCCACCATACTTTTGAATGACCACCCACTATGCATTTTAATTAATTAATCAAATAACAGTTTTTCATAAAAACATACAAAAAATACCCTAATAAATTCCCTCATGTCATCCTATAAGACATATTATTTCATAAATTCATCCAAATAAGCCTTTTTTTGAAAACAAAAAAAATATGTCTACAGAAGAGGTTACATCCCTCATTAAGAGTTTCACTATATTTATCCCTTGAAAACCATAAATTAAAACTAAATAATGATTAAGTAATGAAATAATTATCTTATATATATTAATTTTATTATCATATGTTAATAAACTTAATACATCCCATCCTCTATCAAATGCGTTAAAAATGATTATTCTTGTATATGATGAACAACAACCTCATGAATTGTTGTCATTATTTTTCAACAGCCACATATCTTGGATGGATATAATTATGAATTTACTTTTTATATATTATATTTATTTTATTATTATGAATTTTTATTCATTATACTACATGTTTCATCCTACATTCCATTTGATAGGAATATAATATTCTTTTTTGTGTGTACTATAGATTATAGATTCATGAAACCATGAGATTCATTCATGATGTACATAGAAAGTAATAAGAATGGTTTTAGTAAAAATATGTGATATATATAATATTAAATAACTAAATATAATTTTTATATATTATATAATTTTAATTTTTAATCTATTTTGGGAAAACGAAATCAAATATCATGTGTACGTAAGGTCTACTGTCTCCACACCCGATGTATTCAATTTTCTATATCAACATTTCTTGAATAAATCTCAATACCTATAGGTATAATATATATGGTATTTTTATCATGTTGAACGTTATATTACTTATGTAACCATGATCAATGGAATATGAATAACAATAATAAATCAAAACATACCCTAAAATAAAGCAATTATTGCTCATAATGTTACTTTAACATGGAATTGTCAATAAATTGTTAATAAAAGTCCATTTGTAAATAATGTATGGAATTATATCTATATATTTAAATGTAAATAGTATATATATAAAAAATATAAATTTTATTATAATGTATTTTATGATGATTATGTTGTATTTTAAGAAATATGGAAATTGATTTATATCTCTCTTATTACTTGTATGATGAAATATCCATAATCACTACTTATTTAATTTATGTAGATTATATAAATCACATTAATTTATTCTATAAATATTAACTTGATAATTATTTGCATATATATATATATATATCGATTTAGGTAATATATTTCTTGGGGGTTATGGTATAAATGTTACCCAAGTGGTGAAATATTTCTTCCCAATTGTCCATCTTTGAGACATATGTTATGTATGGACATATCATATTTTATGAGGTGTATATACATCCCCTTTGACATTTAATATCACAAATTTATTTATTCTATTTATATTATTTTTCATTTAACATTATGCATTCATGGGGATTATGATTAAATGTTACCATTGGGGTGAAAATTTTATGTTACAATCTCAATTATTAATGGTATTTCCCATTATTATGCTACCAATGACTATATAATAGAATCGCTCTCCCTATAAAATAATTTTATTTCTTATAATATGTTTTTTATGTTGAAGACATTCTTTCATTAATTATTATATCACAAATGAGTTTAAAATTTTTATTTTAAGGAATTTCATATTTATTTCCCCCACCATGAATATCATTTTTCCCAAAAACACGCTTAACTAAAATAATTCATTTTTTTCATTCTCCAAATGAATTTTTAAATTTATTTTTACCCATGATTGATATTTTATAAATTTTTCTGAATATAATATACATGACATTTTCTAAATGATTGTCATTTTTATTTTACTTAAAATATTAATTGAATCTATTTTTAACATGAATAGAATGAATGGAATTTTGGCCATCATATCTATTATTTGATTTGAATATTACATTATATAGTATATTTATATTTTCAATGAAAATGATTTGAAAATTTAATTATTTTAGAAAAGTTGTTTTTAAATTAAAATTGGATATATTTCTCATGATATTTTCTAAATTATTTTTAAATAAATCATATTAATTCTTTAATAATTATTCTTAATGAAAATTATTTCAAAAATATTTTATAGATATTTTGTTTTCAAAATGTGATATTTAAATTATTTTAATTTTATTTAGAAATTGTTCCTTATTTCAATCCATAAAAATTTTCCACTAAATATTACATCCTTGTATGTAACATTATCTAAAATGGGGACATGATCGATGGTTATCGATTTATATTCTTGGTCTAAATGGTTTAGGTTTCTAATTAAAAGATATTTTTTAAACACACTTCTCTTACACTGGTTATAATACAATTAATATATTATAAAACCTGATTCCTTTTTTCTATGGGTTATTCTTTTATGAAAATAATTTATTACGATAAAACATATTTCTTTTTCTATAAATTATGATATGATTTATTCTTTATGAAACCTATTTCATGCCATGGGTTTTGACATGATCAAGATTTTATGATATTAAGGAAAATAGATGTATGATTTTTATAAGGATATTAGAGGGTCTTATATCTCCCTCAAGTGGATTAGGTAATGCTTTATATGTTATGAGATAATAATGGGAAACGATTCAATAGTCTTGCCCCTATATAAGATTCAAATGTATTTGAAACCACTATATGTTATATGTCTATCCTAAATCATAATATAAAATTGTTGACAAATATCGATCAAATATATTGATGGTTATCATATATATAATTGAAATATGATATGGTTTTCTATATATATGATTTTTACACACATTAGTAAAATGATTTTATGGTTCGTGATTGATTTAAGATTATTCTTCTCTGTTATGCTGCATGATTTATAAAATGAAAATGATTAATTCTTGGACTCATGTTTATGATCTATGACAGTTTGGGTATGAACGATATATTTTAGGTTTATGTTTACATACACCTATAATTATCTTATTATTTCAGATGATCATATAATTATATACCAGATATTATCCCATAATGAGCATATAAGATCACTATGTATTATATTTCTATCCCCATGTTATGAAGATATGTTTTGGTATGGCATGCATAGTAATAGTACTACATGAGAAGATCATTATGATATTTCTTGAAGATCACCGATGAAATAATAATATATTATTTATTTTCTAATGAAACTGAACTATTATGCTCATCACGATGGCGTTGAAGAAATGCATTGAATATTCATATAAAAATATATATTATTTATGTATAAAAAGTTATGGTCTCTATAGGGACATACATTTATTATATTATTATTTAAATGTGTCAGTTATAAAATATTTGTTAAATTATAAGGTATGAATTTTATTAAAATATATATGAAAATTGTGTGGATTAAAATTATTGATGACAATTTCAAAAGTTATCAATTTAATAGATGTTAAAATAAAAGTCGTTTATAATATAATGAATTTTTTTTCTAAATTTTTTTTATGCACGTACTGTTTTTTATTATAAAAAACTAAATTAGACACTATTTGTGGGTTATTTTAGTTTATTTTTTTAATATATTTTTTAATTAGTGTTACCATTAATTTATAATTTTATCGTAGAATGGGATTATATTAAATCTAGTTTTTTCTCTAGAGTTGTACATTTTTTGAAAAACTATTTCGTCAATGTTTTCCCACTTTTATTAAAATTAATATTTTTAATTAAAAAATCGAATAATTTTAATAAAGAAAATTTACTTTTTTATAATCATGTTGAATAATAGTATGTTATATTTTTTATAATTTTCCTAAATGAATAATTTCTATTATTATTTGTGAAAAATACATATTTTTGTATAAAAATTGCCTTTTATATTAAAGAATTTACAAAGATCCATTTATTTTTAAAATGGTATTTGAGGAATGTTTTTAAAATTTTATTAGTATTATTATATTTTATATCATTGAAGAAATTTTATATATATTATGGTATAAAAACATTTTATTCTTCTGATGAAATTTTTTTGGTACATTGATTTCTCGTCACATTTTCAAGATGAAATTTAATTTAATTTTTTCCACTTATGTGAATTGAATTTGTCAAAATAGATAAAATATTTAAAATCATAATAATTTATATAATATGATAAAGAAATTTTTTTGGACATCATTAATTAGGAAACATGAAAATTTCAATTACAAATATTATTGTTAAAATATCTTTATAGAGGGTTAAATAAATTATTAGTGGTTTATTCTAAAAAATCATTAAAAATAAACATTTATTAAATATTAAGACCCTATCTTATACAAAAATATAATATATGGTATATTTGAATAATTTTTATTTAGAATGACTATCATATGGGATTTTTTATGAAATTTACAATTGTGCTACCTCCCCCACATATAAATGGACACCCCCTTTCATCTACTCTCGATACATCAACAAAATTTTTGTTTGGAAAATAATTCCCAAATACATTAATTACATACATACTTACGACCTATATTTTAATATCCTTATATTTTTTTATAATAGGAATATATTTGATTCAGTAAAAAATAATAAATAAAGAGCATAAAAAACTGAGAAATATTATATTTCAAAGGTGACTGATACAAAAATGTTGTTCAATTGGAGGTTAAAATTGGATTAAATTATTTTTAAATATATATAAAGGTTATAATAAATATAATTTATTTAATAATATTAATTAAATAATAACAATAAGTGTAGTAATGTATCTTTATTCTTCAAAGACATGTTTTAATCAAATATTTTTTTAATTTTTATTAGAAAATAGTATACAAAATTTTCAAAATATTTAGAAATAAAATTATATAATATTATCTACTCTTTTTAAATCAACACATAAAAATTATCTTAAAGTGATATTATAATACTTAAAAAATATACACATTATAAAATTAATTGATAAAATACATATTTTTAATATAGAAATAATTTTATATTGATTATATAAAAACAAAATTTCCATTTTGATTTTTTTAATGTAATTAGTTCCTTGATGGTGTTGAAATATCATATTTGACCTCTACAATGAATTTTGGGAGAAACGACCAATTGATTCTCAAAAAATGTCTCTTACAGGTGTAATGAACAATTTTCATCATGATTCAACGAGTATGCATGAAGATGTAAATATGTGTTCCAAAGACATGTGCACCAATATCGAGTTATACTTTTGTAGATGTTTTCATGGTCTTCATCATTCATAAGGCCCATGAATTCCACAAATTCATGATGTGTGCATGAATTAATCATTGAACTTTTCCCTAGAGTAGAACCATCCCTTTGAGGGCTAATGGTGTAAAAAATATGGTTCTATTGTGTAGACAAACCACAATTGAAATGCACAAATAATTAAAAAACTCTTTTCCAAAACTAATGATCTATGCACCCATCGCCATGATTTTATTTAAATACTTGTTCACCCCATCCATAGGGATTTTTTATGAATGAAGAAGTGATGCTCTATTGTATAGAACACCATATCTTCCAAGAATTCAGGGAACATGATCGATCATAGAACATCAATGGTATATAATTTAAGTGATATACTTCCAGTGAGACAACAAAATTCTTTTACTATGGTATTGTGATCCATGTACAAAATCTCTAAGGATTTTCAAGTGCACAAAAAGAGAAACATCCAACTTGAAATACTAATATTCACCGAACATTAGATATTAGTGAAAATATTTTTATCTATTTCATTCATTTACTTTTTGATATATCATCTCACTAAAACAAAATTGGATTTCATCATACAAGATTAGCATGGAACCACATCTTATACCCTTCTTAATATTCCCTACAACAGTAGTGTTTTCAATACACTACATATTTATACTTATATCTAGTACCATAATGTCAGTTTCTTCTAACAATAGGGAACCTAGAAACAACCTATTTATTGGAAGCTCTTCCACGATAGTTCTAACAACATGAATTACTGAAAAAATCATGTTTGGTGGTCATGTAATCCTTATAGGTGAAATGCACTTGGGAAACAATGCACCTATAATTGTTTATATTCCCTATGAAGAATCATCTTATCGTCTAATCATGGCCACACATAAGGAGCAAAACCAACCACATACGATATTTAGGATTTAAATATTCATATCTACATATCATAGTCATAAATTTTGTCTAATTAAAGGAAAAAATCATTATTACATGACATAAAACTATATAATAACACTGTGTGTTGATCATAGGATTCCACATGTATAAATCACATGGGATGAACCTCTGCATGTTGTAGTTGCATTTTATAATCTAGAAACCATCCCTTGTTGATTCGCATTCAATGGTATGAACATCCTTGTTGTATGAAATTAAAATACATGGACCCGTTCTGTCACATAACTATAAAATATGACATTAATCTATGTGGGTTTTTCTCTTACATTCCAAAAGGTTATGTATGAATCATCCCTAAGTCTCCATCACAATCATTTTTTAATCCATGTGTGACATATTCCCTCCTATGGACTCACCTTTAGATCAACCTCATTAGGGATATCTAATCCACCTCTATGATTTGGTTAATGTTGGAATCTCACTCTTTTGTAAACCTATGAGTGTAATCATACCTCCAAGGGACAGACCTCCCAAATCCACCTCAATGGGGTGTTATGATATATCCACTCTATATCAACTCTATCAGTTTTTATGTTTCATCCACGATAGATTCACCATAATAGGGAATTCTTATCCACTTTCATTATCAAACTCAACTGGTTTTCCTGATTAATGGTAAACCCATATCTTCCATCTTTCATCGAGGAGACAGACATCCATATATATATATATATATATATATATATCAATTTTTAATTCTAATCCCCCTTTATTATTCCTCTCATAGGGGCATCCCAATTACAGGAAAACAATGTCTATATTCTTACGTCATAGGGAAACCCCTCTCAAATCAACCTCTATGGAGAGTTTGGATCCTTCCACTCAGAATCAACCTCTATGGGGTGTTAGGATCCATTGACATAAAACCCACCTAAATGAGGTGTTATGATCCTTCATAATGATTATCCTTATGTAAGATTCCCAATCATAGGTAAAATCAGTTGTGATATCCTCCCTCATGGGAAAACACCGAAATGATATACCTCCATGGGGTGTTGTGATCCATCCCATATGGAATCCACTCTATGGAGAAATATAATTTGAACAATCTAGATCAACCTCTATTGGGAATTTTGATCCATCCATCCATGTTTGACAACATCCCCCTACTGGTCGACCACCATGATCATCTCAATAAGACGTCACATCCTCTCCCATAAAAAAATAACCTTATTCCCATCCTGATCCAATAATAAAAGAAACATCAAGAAATCTTTTATACGCAAGATAATAGTCTATCACCCAAACACATCCTAAAAGATGTTAAAAATGTTCCCATACCTTCCATTCAATCTTTTAATCCTCCACCCATCTAGTCCCCACATGTCAATAAAACTATTACCATATTATCCCCATAAGAAACTAATATTATTTCTTTCTACTCCCTAAAAGACAATAAACATGTCCACATCATGTCCCCACAGAACATAACCTCATTCTATTATCCACAAGATTCAATTATACAAAAATATACTATAATATCTATGTAAGGTAACATGCATGGGATTTATGAGACAAAAATCATTTTAAGAGTTATGCCCCTAGCCTCAATTACCCCTTAATAGATAAGTGATCCCTTTGTTTTTTTCTAAATATTCCTCATAAATGATCCCCCCATTGTGTAATATTTAATGGTAACCAATGTTTCCAATGTAAAAAAATTCCCATAGATTCCCAACATGACTACTCTCTTAATTGGAGGATTCATTTGTAATGATATAGAAGTTGTGTAATTAACCAGATTCCATATAGAGAAGGAACATGGAATGAGTTTCATGAAAGTGACCTAATCTTTGAGGAATATCCCTATATGGAAAATATTTCAGAGAAGTAATACATGGAAGGGGGAATCTACACACATGATCCCATTTTATCAATAATCAATCATTTTGAATGAATGAGATAAATTCCACCCCAATGAACATTTATTTGAAAAAAATATTGTCCAACACAAATGGTGGACGGGTAACCATGATTAATGTGTTAGAAATAGAAATTTTTACATTGAAATGATACTATTCTATTAATCCATAGAGAAATTTTCTGTTTAAGACATCGATGGATTTTTATTCCATGGAATTTAGAAATATGGATCCATGTTAAACTGATGACATGGTGGGCTTAGAATGGAACTCACCTAGAATTGGGGAATTTATCAATAGGATTCCTTATTACACAAAATAATAATCATATATCTATCTCTAATTCAAAATATTAGATTGTGTTGGTGCATTGGGTTATATTTTCATGTAATTGTACTTATAGATGATTTCAAATGCCTTGTAGAACTCAATATATGGGAAGACAACAACTATGTGCTCACATGCACTAGGGATGGAGAAACATTGATTTGAAAACCATTCAAATATATTCCTATAACAGTACATCCTCTATGAATATTGATACTATGATAATATTCCCTCAATAACCCTCTAAAATAGTCATGATAATGGAGACTGACACCCTCTTACACAAGTATGAGTTGGAGGGGTAATATTTATATAGGTCATGTACTAACATGACCAAGAGGAATCAATGCCTCACTGACCCCGACACACTTGATGATAGTGTGGGGGGGACCCCAAATACCAATGTTTAAACACATTGGTACTATATCAATAGAGTTATCTGACGACTAACTCTTTTAGATTGAGATGGTAGCATACACTCTAGTCGCGTGGATGATAAATACCACCACATAGCTTCCTAGGAGGTCTC
Source organism: Viscum album (assembly GCA_963277665.1). Classification (NCBI taxonomy): domain Eukaryota; kingdom Viridiplantae; phylum Streptophyta; class Magnoliopsida; order Santalales; family Viscaceae; genus Viscum; species Viscum album. The sequence goes on from OY728132.1 coordinate 475,425,413, forward strand.
CCACACTGGCTTCATCAATGCCATTATAGACTAGTATCATAATCAAGAGATTTGTTGGTTATTATCCCCACTATTCTTACCTCATTGTAGAGCACCTAGAACATGTATCAGTAGAATAACCTAGATAATTCATTTAAAGGGTAATCTTATGTGGATTATTTGCTCCTTACCACCTCCAGCGCATCCCTCTAGATCCATGAGATATTTTAATAGGGATCCATTCTTTCTATATTGTAATTGAGAAACTAGATGCCTCATAGGCAGTTTGGTATGACATTATCCATCATTGACTCCACTAACAGCCGTTATAGGTCATCCCTTGATGAAGAGAAGGAATACAGAGGTCGTCTCAATACTTCTTATTATAATCATAGAGACCATGCATGTGTTCCATTTAGCTAATCTTTATATCCTTCATATACTCCCAAAAATATTCATGGAGTTCGATCCCATACCACAATAAAATATGGTATAGGTTCCCCCATCTATTCTGAAATATAAAATAGAGTACCTCCCCATGATATTCTCACCCATAGCGAAGGTGCTACCCACATTACAACCATCTATCATGGATTTTTTCCCCTTGATGAATTCATAAATTACCCTGAATAACTATACTATTTACTTAAGTATAATACAATTTATTTTAGATGAAACCATGTGATGTTACAAGTAATCATTCTCCCCTTTGACCACTCTTGTTCTAAGGTGAAAAAATTATCAATAAAAGAGAATTCAACTCTTTTCCCATTTTATTGTGGTAGGATCCTAGAAATTGAAAATCACAATCCCATTTGATAAAGTCCACATGCTTCCTAAATACAATAGGAGATACATCTAGGTGGAGAATGTTCGGGACCCTGAAAAGTGATCATATTTTATCTGTCTTTACTTCTTTAAGTTCCATCATCCACTCCTCCACATGAGAAGTGTGGGAGATTTTTGGATCTTGGGTGATGCCATCACATGGAAACCACTCATTCGTGCTACAGGTTCATGAATTCTACCTCATAGATAAAGAATCAGGGAACACATTATTCTATAGAGATGCAATAATGAGGCTGGAAACTCCCTTATGAAAAATTCAAAAATTAAACATACATTTGAATCATGAAGACTATACTATACAAGTAAATGTGAAGTTGAACAAGTCCACATCAGTTCCCCAACCTATATATATACTTTCACCAATTGGGGCATGGCCTGACCATGTAAAGGACCATTTTACTAGAGGTCTTGATGGAACCCACATGATATGATCATCTATCATTGTTGTTTTGGATTCCTAAAAATCAAAACATTGACCTATTAAGGTCCCTTATAGAATACATAGTATTTTGTTTCTAATATATTATCTAGGTGATGTTTCCCCACCACCACGATAATTAGTTGGCTTATCCAGAACGGAAAGAAAACCACCAGTCCATCTACTAATAGTATTGATGCATTGATATAATTGAAAATATTGTGTCATACAGACCACATTAATTGGGTTACCACTATACTTTTCAATATATATACACCAATAACATCATTATGCTCTTCTTAGTTAGGTAATAAGAGTAATTACACATAAAAATCATTATCTATGGATAGTACAACATACTACATTTCATCCATATCAAACATAAAACTGATCTCTATAGTGAAAATAAAGGTTCATATCCAACTATGATTATAGTAAATATGGTCAGCCATAATCTATCAATGGACTATAGGAATAAGGGAAACTAACATATGGAATGATAGGCTAGATCTTCCTCAATTGATGACAAAGCTCTAGTAAGACTCATCAAAAGGGGTCCTCAAGAAACATGGTGGTTGGAACATGTCTTTGGAGTCCCCCCAATGAGTCATTACTAGATACAAACTATATCATTAACTAGGGAAACATACTACATTCTCCATCCAATCTAATTATTTCTAATCTAATAGAATAGATACAACCCAAGGTGGCCACCATAATATAGTAGATCTAGGAAAACAGAATGATCACTGTTGATATCAATACTAATTGATTTATAAACTGTAGCATAGAACCACAAGACCCAATCTATCCTCCAGTGGGGGTAAACATGTCCTTATCTAGATGCTCCAGCTCGAGCATGGTGGTACAACCCAACATTACAAAGAAGTTGGTGTAATGTATAGAAATTTATTGTGGTTTGAGTTGTCAATCCCTCTCAAGGACCTTTATTAACTTCTTTAGGATCCATTATGTGATTATTTTTTAGTATATGATCCATTAAATACATTATTGACCCAATATCCTTTCTTATATTACTTTATATCTTCTCTCACCACTTTCCTATTGTCCCTAGAAACAAGACAGGTAGGAATACTACCTCTTAGAACATCATAACTGGTAGGGGTTGACAACATCTGAGCATACCTTTAGTTTGAAAATATTATATATTCATTGCTAAATGGGATGGGTGATAGACTATTGCACTATTCCCAGATTATTTCAAGGTGTGGACCCATCTTGGGAACATAGGAATAGCAGGATTCCACTGTGATTAAGTTCATCTTATTGATGTAGGATGGACCCTCATTTCTATAGTAGATCAAACAACACATCGGGTCCATTGTTGGTTGTGAATACCTACATAAAAGCTTCTTTTTTCAAATTCGTCTCCAAAATTCAAGGTAAACGTATTTCAAACAACATCATGTACAAAAAATCTAAATGATTGAGTTGAATACTTTATCTCCAGGTGGAAGGGGCTCACATATTTACATGATATTTCATTTCCCCAGGAATAAGTACTTAATATTTCCTTAGGGAACATCTAGAAATATCTTGTCCCTAAACTCATAACCAATAACATCCTCATTGGATTGTTTTTTTTATTATGAGTCACATTGTTGGAAGAATCCTTGTAGTTTTTTTGAATAACTATCGTGCCCAGTTCCTATTCTAGCTCCCATGAATAGGCCTAAAAAGGTAAAGATTACCTTCACCATGCATGAAAAATCATGCAAGCTAGTTGGTTAATTTTCCTACATTACAATGGAGCCGTTCTAGGTATATAATCACTAACAATAATAACCTCACCCAGAAAATAACTATCTAGAACACCCTCACAATGTGTAGCCACCTATACAGTAGAATGACTGTCCAACCCCTCTACATGGCCAAGATCCAATAATTACATTTTCATATCATGTATCCAAACATATTTCCTTAGATATTCATTAGATCTAGATATTTTATATTAACACTACGTAATTCAAGTATGTTGATTCCATAGTTTTGGAGGATCCAATATGTTGGAATCACTGGTCACCTTAACAAATGGACAGACCATAGGATACCCATACACTCTATCAATGAGTAGTTACAGGACCATATAAATCAGTGTTTTTTCTTTTTGGGTGATGTTCCAGTGCAGGTTTTACATGTCTCTGTGGAACTCGAAAAGTACAATGAAGGCTCTGGTGAATTTTAGCACAATTCTAGTCACCAAATGTGGAAATATTGTGATTTATTGTCTCACAAGGTAGTTTTACACTCCCTTGTGTTTTTCAATAATCTGGTTGGTAGTATATACCCTATTGTTGTCGTGGAACCCCTTCTAGACACTATAATTTCATCCATGTCAAATAATTCAATGTCATGGAATATCATGTGCTGATAGTGATAGGGAAATCAAATTCCCTCCATCAATTCTCAACATATCACACACTCTCAGTGCCTTCATTCCACCTATTTCAAGAAAAAAACAAGATTCTACCCATTAATGGGTGGCCTCAATAATTTTGTGTAGAAGTGAATCTCAATTATAAATTTTGATCTATTAAAATAAATCTCAATGATAGATAATTAATAATGTCATTAAAACCTCCCAATTTCCTCTATCACATTCCATTAAATGAATGATTTTGGTTTTTACATTCATCACAGTTCTAAGGAAAATAAATCCATTCATTAAATCTATAGAAGGATGTTGGTTTTGCATTGGTCATAGGCGGAATTATCATCTCAACATGATATGCTAGGTATGCCTCTATAGACAACCACATTGGTTGACCAAGTTGTTTATCTAGGACCACACCATGATCAAGGATTTGCAACAACAACCAGGTCTCAGCCCAAAAATATTCAATAGTTAATTCCAAGAAGACCATTTAATTAGAAGTAGAATAAATTAAATACTAGACAGACCCTAAATTTTCATTTAATGTCATCCATTGTGTCCATTCTAATGTGCGACCCCCTATGGGAAAAAATTTTATTGTTGATGATGTTTTATGTATTGGAAAATATATCTAGAATAATATAAAAAACTTATATCTTCATGGAAGTCCCTTTTTTAGTTGAAATTCAGGAGGCCCATATAGATTAATTGGATCCCTAATAAAATTTAATTTACTAGAACTGATTGAGATTACTGCTTTTCCGAGGAGGAACACTAAGTGGAATGAAATGAAATCAACTCAATCTTTGTATAAGATGAGGGTGTCTTAATACAGTGGAACATATTACCTATGTACATTACGGTCATGTTTAGTGACAAGGATAACCACTAACCCCTTTTAGATAATGGTATTGTAATTATCCCATTATAAAACTAGATGCTCTACATGGTGGGACAAATTGATAATGTTATCACTCCCTCAAAAATTAAAATTCATGGTTTTTATATAAAAAAGAAAAATACACATGGAAGGGTTTGGATAAAGGCCATGTTTGGTATATTTATATCAGGAATCAAATTCATTTTATTCTCATAGGATACAATCTATAACAGCCTGTTGGGAAGGCCACAAATTCATTTTCACATAGCAGTCCCCAACTAATATCAAAATTCCCCTAAAGACTCTTTTACTAGTCTAGTGGGGATACTCAATGGTTTTTCCCTCATTTAAATTTTGAATATCATCTCATAGAAGAGATATCAAAAATTTGTTCATAACTACAGCTTTGAGTGCATCAAAGGTAACAATTAATTGATATCCACCATAGTCAATCAATGGAGATAATTGAATAATTCATTAATTATCCCAATTAATTTGTTTGAGTCCAGGAAGATTGACTTGAGTGGGTTCATTTTCATATGCATGGAAAATGGTTTTGGAATAAATAACAATAAAGAGAACTCATAGATTATCTGTAACTCATACTTAAGAAAATATCAAGTGGTACCAAAATACCCCACTATATAGAAGTACTTATAGGTTTTTATATTTCCACTAATTCTATGAATGGCCACATGTTCTGGATGGAAGGGCTGAAACGACAGAAGGAGACTCACCTCTACTTCTATTACATGAGGCCCCAACCATGTTGTCAAGGGCAATATGGAAATTACATTATGTCATTTTTCACAATATTCTCAGTAGAGTATGAAACCCTCAGTGGGGATTTATAATCATCCCTATAAAGCACCAGTACTTCCCATGAGTTGGATTGACTACATGAGGATTTTAAGAAAATGGATTCTCCTTTCTCAAAAGGATAATATGGATTTTAAGACGCACCACTTTAATATGAAGAGGGTATCTCCATCAATCGTTGATGATAAAATTTAGTGAACGTTATCCCTGAGGAAGATCTATGGACCCCAATTATCATTGAAATCGTGCCTCTATAATAGTATAAGTTATATGTGGCATCCTTTAAACAACATAACAATGTCTTCACTAAAACTATGATGATGTATTTGGTATGGATCCTATGTCATATTTCACCATCTTCGCCTCCCATCGAGTCATCTTGGGTTCATGTAGCATCCCATAAAGATTCACACATCTCCCATTGTTATGGTTTTATCAATGATTAATAATTGTATCATATTCATCTTCATCATAGAGGTATACTACCCCAAATGTCTAGAAAAAATCATTCCAATCAATTAGATGAATTGGAATATTAGAGTCATTATCGACTTCCATGACCTCCAATACAATTTCCAAAAGGATTATTTTTTTCACAGGATGATAGATATATCGATTGACAATAAATTAGGGATCCAAGTGATCTCCATTATGGATGGATACTCCAGGTACAATAAGATTTAGGGTGCCCAAAGGATGATGAGTCTCCCCCATTAATCCAGATGAGGGGATATCTTATATCTGGTAATGCCATTTGGCGTAAAGAATATAGGAGCCACTTATCAGCGGGACATGCATCACATATTGAATCTGATCCTTGATATTTTGGGTGAATGATATGTGGATTTCATTGTTTTTAAATATTCCCAATGTCAAAACTATCTCAATGGTCTTGAGGAACTTTTCATTTTTTTCATTCATAAATTTTTTTGATAAACCCCTTTATGTTTTCATTTGAGGTTACCTAAGAGAAGATTCTTGACTTCTTCAAATGATATAGAGGAATTGATATCATTCCAGAGAAGATCAAGACCATAAATTTGGTTCCTTCCCATGAATCATCGGGGAGTTTTTGGGCCACCAAGACCACAATTAATACATTAAATGATTTATTGCATAATTGGGTGATATGTGTAAACCCATCTTGAGGATCATGAAGAATGGACAAATTTACCTACTATAAGATGATTGCCTATTTTTTTATAGAACAAAAAATTATATTCTAAAACCTAAGGTTTTGATGCCACTAGTTATAGGGAATCCTATGTAACTCTATGTGACCACCCTAGAATGATCCCTAGATACCTGCTACAACTAGAAAAAAATTAGTGTAGAGATTACAATTTTTACTATTTCAGTTGCATGCTCCTCAAAATAAAGACAGGAATATCTCATATACATAAGAGTTGTCTCACATTGGTTATGGTACTATATAATCATCATCATTATCTTTAAAATCATAAGATAAAATTGGTTTCTTGACTAGTCCCACTGAATTATATTCTCAACGGCCACATCATTACAGGATAGTAATCATGTAATGGATGTATCCTCTATAAATTCGCCATCTATGTTTTATCTATTAATGTGGCCAATGGGTAGGCACTGTAATAATTACCATAAACCCATCCTGTACCAATATAACTATACCAGGTCATTAATTTCAATGATAAGACTATAAAAAATGTGGATCAGGATATTCCAGGTTCTAAGATGAATTTTTATGGTGCCTTATAGAGCATATTGAGTCAGTGTATTAACAATCCTATGATAAATTGTGTGGTCTTGTGGATCATATGATTTACTCTAAAAAATATCTTCCTGCAATACATGTTCTTAAATTATGATGGATGCACCAGAAGTGAGGGAGAGTATTAGGATTTCATCACTAATATTGAGTTAGACCGTGATATTTATTTTCACAACCTAAATGTGAAGGGAGACTACGAGTTATTCATTAAATATAAAAAGTATGAATACATAATTGTATGGACAAAGATAGTTCCCCTTTTGGAGTGAACATGCTAGATGTTGTCCATGTTACCTACTAAGTCAGAAGTGACACATGTCCCACATTCGTAGAAATGGCAATATGACACCCTAGCATGTTTAGTTACATCCATCATCAAGCCTTACCAAGTTGACATGATCATCCATGTGGAAAAAAAAGGTTCATTTCCCACACTATTTTAATGTATGATGACATGGAATAGGTAAATCAAATGGATATTATCACATTTGTGATATGATGATTATTCCCCCAAAGTAAATGAAATTCGTGATGGGAAATCTATATTATTTGTGTATCTCTATAATTGAATTCTTTTTCTATTCCAATCCTTTTATTAGAACATCCATAATCAATAATCATCATTGACATCATTTGGTGGATCTCACCTTAATCAATCTCTCTAATGATGTGGTTTTGATGGAATTTTCTATTTCCACATACAAGGATATGAGATCCCCAAGGTAATACAGAAAGTCCATGTCTAGTAGTATGGAACCCATCATGTAGGATTAAGGCCCTCCCATTAGATTCATAGGTTGTGTTACTTTTTATCCTCAATGGTACATGAGTACCTTAATCGCACCAAGAGTAGGCATGTCTATCTGATCACTTCCTACATCATGAATCAGTCAATAGATCCTCTGTTCAAACTCAAGTATTCATATCACATCGTAGTATAAGGTATTGATGTTGTGGGACAATACCCAATAGTGATAGATATCCATTTTATATTCTTATTGATTGAAACAATCTTCATATATAAATATTTAGAATAAATAAATATCAACGAATTAAATTTTGAGTATGTGAATGATTTCACGATCTCCCACAACATACATTTGTTTTTTTCCCAACATTTTATTCTCATACACAATGGAACCAACTTTGAGGATGTCAATTTAATTGTAGTACCCCCGAATTCTGGTATATAACCCCTACTTGATTCTTTTCATGGTTTTAAATGTTATGGGTATTATATGGGAGAGTGTGGAGAACTTGGAATGATGTTCTGAGGCAATGGGGAAGTCACACGGGAGGTGCACGGTTTGTCTAAACCATGAGGCCAAATCGAGCATAGTGGGTCTTGGAGGCAGTTGCATCCGCATGGTCGGTGCATGATTTTTCTAACCGTGTGGAAAGACCATGCGAGAAGGGTGCCCGAGGTAGTAACTGACTCAGAGTTAGCGTATGGTCTATCAAACCATGTGGACGAACCATGCGGTCACTTAAAAATAGATCCTTAAATTGTGGATCTAACTCGTTTTGCCTCTAATTGCCTCATTAAAGCTCCTAAGCAGCACCAACTGAAGAGTTTTTTTCTCCTAAGATCAAAGAGGGTTCCACCATCATGTCGGAGGCGATATGAAGGCTTCTTGTGGAAAATCGACGCCGAATTATTGAGGTATGTGAGCGTTCTTGTTTGGTTTCTCTGATCTACTTAGATATACTTCTCCTCTTCTCTAGGTTTCTTAGATATACACCAGTTATGGTTATATCTAAGCATGGGGATGACAAACATGTTGATATTTGGTCTTGGATGTGTTATGAGAAGAGATATAACAAGGATCCATGGTGTTTCAGGCGGGATTTCTTGTGCATTCTCTGTATTTTAGGGTTTTCATCAAAACATTTGAGGTAGGTGGCTTCACACTCGATTCCACTTTCTTAGAACTTGAAGGTTTAGTTTCAATTTGTTTTCCTTTATTGAAATGGTTTGTTTATCTACTGTGAAATAATTTTTCAAACCCCTATCTAGTAATGGGTGACGAAAATTGTGTGTTTTTGGAAAGTGGTTGTTGTAGTAAATATTATGTCGTGATTTTAAATTTGATATCGTTTTACTGCTTGAATGAATTGGTTTTCAATAAAATATAATGCTTTATTGAAATCTTATGAACAAAATTGGTTTTGGGCATGGATTTCATTAGTTGTGGTGTGTGTTCTTACGCATTTTGATAGATATGGGTGAGAGGTTCCCCCATCAAAAGTGTGGAATGGATACAGGCGATAAGTCCCCCCGTCAATAGGTTGTGACCAATAAGGTCGTGAAGTACCACCGTCAAGGTAGTTTACTAAGTAACGACATAGTGGAAGGATTAATCACCACTTACGAGTATAGGGAGGTCCAGGTTTCATGCATGGATGGTTGTTTGGATTGCTGAAATGGAATGAATGTGCTAAATAGATATGTGAATGGAATTGTTAACTTTTATTGATTTCATTTCTTGAGAAAGACAGGTTTTGTTGGAAAATAGTTTTGACAAGGAATCTGTTATATTATGTACTGTTATTTTGGAATTGTTTTATATAGATTGTTTTATATAAATGTTCTTACATGTTTTATCCTAGAGGTATGGGTTGGGATGTCATAAGGGAAAACCTACTGAGTTTAATTACTAAACCCCTTCTTTGTTACGCTGGTGCATTTGAAGATTTCATGTACCAAGATGTTTTCAATGGTGATGTGATACATTTTTTGAGCACTCCATCGTGATACATGGGCGGGTTCGTGAGGATGGTTCTTAGAGCTTGTGGAGAATGTAGTTGGGTTATTGTCTTTTAGTCTTTGAGTATTCTTTTAGCTATTTACTCTGATATTTTAGTGCTGGTTTCTTCTGTGGTACTTATGGTTGGATTTTGATAAAATAAATGGTTGAGTTTTCATAGCTATTATCATTCATCATTTAGTATTTTTTTTTGGTTATGATTGTTGGCTCTGTGGTATATTCTTAAAGGTTAAATCATCCCCCACTTATTTTCAAACCCTTCCGCATTTATTGCCAGCCTTTGGCACCTTAGGGATGTCGCATAATTCCTACTAATGATTCGTTGAGCTCTCAATCCAATGAGAATTGGTGGGTCATTAAAAATTTTATCATCTTGTTCTGTCACTGCCTAATAAGTGGTCATAAATGTTCCAGGTCATGGAGTTGAAATTCATTTTCATATATTCATTGGATTTGAATCATAGATAGGAGTAGAATTTCTGAAACATGAAATTTATAGCATAAAAGGACGTAGGTAACCTGTTTGTGTTGAACATCATGTTAACTGGGAGTTGGGTACATAACTATTTTGGAGACACTTATTGGATAATAGATATCATTGTCATGGTTTTATCCAATGAGATGAGCATGACATGAATTAGAAGAATGAATTACCACTAGGATGACAAATATCATTGCAAAGAATGATTTTTAATTTTGGGCAAGGTGAAATTTTTAGAAAAATGCAGAAATCGATTTTAAAATGAAAGATTTTGAAAAGTGGATATTTGGTATATTTGGAAAATGGTGGATTTTTAAAAAGTATGTGGTATGTTTTCAAAAATGGTTGAACATGTGGAAAATCATGATGGATGGAAAACAATGATGTGATAGTTGATGTGATAGAAATTGAAATGCTAAGCCTTCTGTTGCTAAGAAGTGAGACTAACGGCATGCGTTGTTTGTAAAAAAAATTGCACCCGTTGGGCATCGTAGAAACCATCCTGAAGAAGCTGTGGAAAATGTGGTTGCACCTGAACCACGTGTGAACAAAGAGCTGGTTTAGAGTATCATTCAAGCATTCCAGGCTATGAACATGGGGATTTAGGGGGATGAGTTAAGGCATGTAGACCATTATGTCTATTTCCAGAAGCAGAATCCACCCATCTTTCAGGGTGATTCTGAACTAGAACGGGTTGAGGTGTGGCTGATTAGGATGAATTGTATCATTTATTTCATCGGCACACCAGCAGAACAAAAAGTAAATCTAGTGACATATATGCTGGAGGATCGTGCATGATAATGGTGGGAGCTAGTGGTGCAGGATAAGGTAAATCAAGGCTTGAGTTCGGAGAATTTTGATAAGTTGTTCAATAAAAAATTATATCCTCACACGTTCAAGATCTATAGGACAATGGACTTTTTCAGCCTGAAGTAGGATAATATCTGTGTCATGGAATATGTAGCTAAATTCAATTATTTAATGTGTTATTCAACCGAATTTGCTGCATGTGTATCGCTGAAGGCACGAATCATTGAATCAGGGTTGCGACAGGAGATTCGCTCAATGATAGATGTGCTTTGTATTACGGATTTTAATGAAATGGTGAACATAGCAACGGTAGCTGAAAGAGACATATCAAGAGTTATGGGAGGAGGAAGTTTGATGATACCCATGGGAACAGGTGGGAAATCAAATGTTGGGAATAAGCGTAAGAGGGACACCTACATCCAAGGTGGGAGTGAGAATCAAAATAAGATGGTTGGATCGATGAATCTTCCTCCACAAGCAATGATTAAAGCCAGGAGTTTTCAATGTGTATTGACTGATCACATAAAGTTAGAGTGTACATCACATATTAGACAATGTCAAAATTGCATGAAGATGGGGTATCTACATCACAATTGTAGAAATACTCCGAGCTCAGGTGCATGTGACATTTCCCAAGCGTCGCAAGCATCGTATGCTTCGACAGGAAGAGGAAAACATATTCAGTATCATCATTATAATAGATCTAGGCATTGTGATTCTCAAAATACCATGAATCATTAACCAGGGCAATCCTAGCAAGGTAACAAAGAGAATAGTGCAGCAACGAAGTAATTGTATAGAGTGAAGCAGATGATTGTTGATCATCAAGATAGACCATAAATAGTAATAGGTACAATTCTTTGGAGGTATACCTTTGTGCAAGTGTTTTTTGATACCGGTGCATCACATTCCTTCACTGCTTCTCATGTTGTTGACTTGCTATGATTAAAACAGGAAATGTTGCGTTTTGTGTTGAAACTGCAAACTGCTCTTAGTTAAAGAGAATGTCAAGCCTTAGTGTGTTGAGCATGTGCTATAACTATTGATGGATCTGAGCTAGAATGTGACTTCTCCATGTTGGATATGGATGTCTATGATGTAATCATGGGTATTGATTGGTTGACAAGGTTTAAGGCTCACATCGAGTGTTATAGGAGAATGGTTAGTTTCACGACTGAGGAAAACATTGACCATCTATTTAGAGGATAAAGGATGGTAAATAAAGGTGAAAAGAGATTTTTGGCACCAATTGTGGGATCAATTTCATACCAATTGGCTGCGTTGACATTGGAATCATTTGAAGTGATTGCGGAAAATAGTTTTCCATCTGTGGTGGATCAATTTCCTGATGTTTTTCCTGAACACTTCTCAGGGTTACAACCTATAAGATAAGTGGAGTTTAAGATTAAACACATTCCTGGGACTAGTCCCATCTCACTTCCATATTATAGGATGGCACCAACAGAGTTACGGGAATTGATAGTGTAGTTTGATGAGCTAGAAATCAAGGGTTTAATTTGGCCAAGCATGTCTCCATGTGCATCACCAGTTTTGTTTGTAAAGAAAGAAGATGGAAATCTGAGGCTTTGTGTGTATTATCATAAACATAACCAACTTATGATAAAGAATAGATATCCACTTCCATGAAGTGATGACCGGTTTGGTCAATTGATGGGAGCTCAGTGGTTCTAAAAAATAGACTTGCGATCAGGATATCACCAGTTGTGAGTTTAGAAGGAGAATATTCCGAAAATAGCCTTCATAAGCAAATATGGACACTACGAATATTTTGTCATGCCTTTTTGTCTTATGAATGCACTAGCAGTATTTATGGAATTGATGAATTAGATATTTTAGCGATATCTGGATTCTTTTGTTGTGGTGTTTGTGGAGGACATATTGGTGTATTCAAGAACACGGGATGAGCATGAGAAACACTTGACAATAGTGTTGGAATTTTTGAGAGATCATCAGTTCTATGACAAATTATCAATGTGAGATATTTGGATATAAGAGATACGCTTTATGGGCCATGTTGTTTCTGAGAAAGGTGTTACAATGGATCAGAAAAAGATAAAATCTATCCTTTCATAGGAACTTCTAAAGAATGTCATTGAAATATGATGTTTTCTTGGCCTATCTGGTTATTAGATATGATTTTCCATGATTTCTCATCACTATATATGCCTATGATAGCATTGAAAAAAGAAGAAAAGTTTATTTAAATGGACTGATGAATGTCAGAGATCTTTTCAAGAGTTGAAACTTCTCTTTACATCAGCACCCATCTTCATATTCCTAAATAAGGACAAGGTTATGTGGTGTATTGTGATGCTTCGGGAACAGGATTGGGTTGTGTTCTCAAGCAAGGAGACCATGTGGTTTCATATGGCTCAAGGAAGTTGAGAGTGCAAGAGAAGAACTACCAATCACACTTTGGAGTTTTCAGTAGTCATCCATGCAATAAAAACAATGAGATATTATATCATTTGTGAGAAATTTGATGTGTTTACAGATCACAAAATCTTGAAACACATTTTCTAATAGCACGATTTGAATCTGAGGTCGGAGAGATGGATGGAGTATCTTTAAATGTTTGACATTGACATAATGTATACACCAGGTAAGGGAAATTCAGTCGCCGATGAATTAATAAGGAAGTAATATGCTCAATTGGAAAAGGAAGCATCAGAAAAGTGTCTGTTGATGTCGGTCCTAGACGACATGCATGTGGAATATAAATATCGAGATGATGTTACAATTTTCTTTCTAGTTGCACATGTTCTTGATTTGATGGAGATATTAAATAAGGCACTAGAATCTGATGTAGACTATGTTGCAATGAGTTCAAAACACTAAGGTCGGGAGACCATCGACGTATGAAATATGGATGGAGGTTCATTTTGGCAATTTTGAGATTGGATTGTTGTACCTTTAGCTGCTCAAGTGCTACTCCTTAATGCTTACCACCACTCAATATGGGTTGTAAATTTGGGAACACAGAAGATGTATAAGGTGTCGAAAGTGCATTTTTTATGGAGCGACATGAAAAGAAAGGTAGCTAAATTTGATTCATGGTGTTTAACTTGTCCAAAAGTGAAAGCAGAACACTAGCGTCCAGCTGGTATGTTACAGTCTCTACATTTCCCATTATAGAAATGGGATCAGATAGTAGTGGATTTTGATACAGGTCTTCCAAGAATGGTACAGAAACACAATGCCATTTGGGTGATAGTGGATCGTTTAACCTGGTCATCCCATTTCATCCCTATTCGTGAAACTCATACGGTGAATGATCATTCAAAAATATATATCTAGGAAGTGGTAAAGAGGCATGGTGCACTAGTGTCTATAGTCTCAAACAGAGATTTGAGGTTCACATCTCATTTCTGGAAATCATTACAGCAAGCCCTGGGGACACAGTTGATGATGAGTCCGGTGTATCATCCTCAGACAGATGGGCAATCCGAGCGAACGATATAGAAATTGGAAGACATGTTGTAGAATTGTGTAATGGACTTTGGTGGCTCGTTGGAGGATCATATACCTTTAGTGGTGTTCTCATATAGTAACAGTTATCAGGCCTTGATACGCATGGCTCCATTTGAAGCATTGTATGGGTGTCCATGTCGTTCTCCACTTTATTGGGTGGAAATTGGTGAGACATCACTAGTTACGTCGAACCTTGTCCATGAAACCACATAGAAGATTCTGTTGGTTATAAAGAGGATAGATATGGCTCAGAATCATCCTAAATCATATGCATATCACCGTTGAAGAGCGTTGTCATGCATAGTGGGTGATCAGGTCTTTTTGAAAATCTCTCCAAGACGTGGACATCGCCATTTTGGAAAACATGGAAAATTATATCCTTGTTATATATGCCATGTTGAGATACTAGAAAGAGTTTGAGTGGTGGCATATCTATTGGAATTAACACCATGGTTCAGTTCGGTGCACAATGTGTTCCATGTATCTCAGTTGAAGAAGTATCGACCTGATCTTGACCACGTGATCAGATGGGATCACGTTGACCTCGAGCCATATTCTTCATTAGTACATAACCTATTATGGATTGTAGATAGGAAAAAGAAAGTCTATCATGGAAATAGCATCGGTCTAGCCCGGTTTTTATGGAAGCATTGTCAGATTCAGGAAGAGACTTAAGAACGTGAAAGGAAAATGAAAGAGCAGTGGTCGGAACACTTTCAGCTAGTTGAAGGTTTTCCTCTTTCTGGGGACGGAGATATCAATGGTGGGGAAAATTTATTACCCCCAGTTTCTAGTATGTAACCCATCCTTGATTCTTTTAATGGTTTTCAAAGTTAAGGGTGTTGAATGGGAGAGTCGGGGGAACATGGAATGATGTGTTGAGGCATAGGGGAAGTCGCACGGGTGGCGCACAGTTTGTCTAAATCGTGCGGCAAAACCATGTGCAGTGGGTCTTGGAGGCAGTGGCTTCTGCACTGTCGGTGCACGGTTTTCCTAACTATGTGTCCAAACCATGCAAGAAGGGTGCCTGGGGCAGTTGTTAACGCACATTTAGTGCATGGATTGTCAAACCGTGTTGACAAAACGTGCAGTCACATAAAATTAGATACTTAAATTGTGGATCTAACTCGTTTTGTCTCTAAATGACTCATTAAAGATCCTAAGTAGCCCTAACTCGGGATTTTTGTTCTCCTAATGTAAAAGTGGGTTCCCCCGTCATTCTAGAGGTGATCCAAAGGCTTCTCTTGGTGAATCGAAACCGGATTCTTAAGGTATGTGATTGTTCTTGTTTGATTTCTCAGATCTACATAGATCTACTTCTCGTCTTCTCTCAGTTTCATAGATCTATGCCCTTTATGGGTATATATAAGTGTGGGGATGCCAAACTTGATGAGATTTGGTTTTGGTTGTGTTAGGAAAAGAGATCTAAGGAGGATCCTTGGTGTTTCGGCCGGGTTTTCTTGTGTGTTCTCTGTTTTTTAGGGTTTTCGTCAAACCCTTTGAGGTAGGTCGCTTCACTCTCAATTCATATTTCCTAGAAATTCATGTCTTAGTTTCAATTTGTTTTCCTAAATTGAGATGGATTGTTTATCTGCTGTGAAATAATGGTTGAAACCACTTTTTTGTAATGGGTGATGAAAATTTTGTGTTTTTGGTATGTGGTTATTGATCTAAATCTAAAAATGGTGATTTTAAATTGGATATGGGTTTACTACTTGAATGAAATGGTTTTCAATGACATGGTGATGATTTATTGAATGGTTTTGAACACACTTGGTTTTGGGCATGGAATGCATGGGTTGTGGTGTGTGTTTATATGCATTGGGATTGATAAGGTCGAGACGTACCTCCATCAAATGGTTGGGATAGAAACGGGTGAGAATTCCCACCATCAATTGTTTTGGACGGATAAGGTCATGATGTACCCCCATCAAGGTAGTCCACTAAGTGGCGGCTTATTGGAAGGATAACTCACCAATCACGAGTATAGGGAGGTCCAGGTTGTATGCATGGTTGGTTGTGTGGATTGGTGAAATGGAACGAATGTTCCAAATTGAAATGTGAATGGAATTGGGAACTTTTCTTGATTTATCTTCTTGAGAATGATTGATTTTGTTGGAAAATTGTTTTGACATGGTACTTCTTATATTGTGAACTGTTTTTTTAATTATTTTATATATATAATTTAATATAAATGTGCTAAAATGTTTAACCCTAGAAGCATGGGTTGGGAAGTCATCGAGGAAAACCTACTGAGTTTAATTACTCACCCCCTGCATTGGAACGTTGGTTATTTTTCATATTTCATGTACCGGGATGTTGGAAAAGGTAATGTGTCACATGTTTAGAGCACTGCTTCATGATACTTGGGCTGGATCGTGATGTTGGAGCTCAGATCTTATGGAGCATGTAGTTGGGTTTTTGTCTTGTAGTCATTGATTTTTCTTTGCACTGTTTACTCTGATGTTTTAGGGTTGGTTTCCACAATGCTAAATTTGGTTGCTTTTTGATAAAATAAACAGATGATTTGTCTTAGATTTTATCATGAATCATTTAGTAGATTTGTTTAGTTATGATTGTTGGATCTATGGTATATTCATAACAGGTAAATCGTCCCCCACTTGTTTTGAAAGCCTTTGGAATTTATTGCCAGCCATTAGCTCCTTGGTGGTGTTTCTTAATGCCTACTAATGATTCTTTGTGCTCTCAAGCCAATTAGAATTGGTGTGTCATTACATTAATGAAATTGGATTCCATGTACAACATCCATTCCTTCCATACTTATCACTACGAGGAATAATGGAATGCAAATATCAAGGATTCATCATGTCCCACTATAACTTCATTTACAAAATTGTGTATGGGAACAAAATTATTTGGATAAACAAAATTACTTATTCCCTTATATCGTACTATAAATGAACTCAAAATTCTTCTAGGGTAACCCCATACTACCCGGTGTATGGTACAAAGGTAGTCATACCCATCAAGGATCATTTTCCTTCACTTTGAACATATTTCTATGGCCATTAGAGACTACATAGTATGGAATATGTTTACATAACTAACTTGTATTCCCTCAAGTGAAACATGATATATCACATTCATAATCTAGGGAAGTGAATGAATAGAAATTCATGACCATTAAACAAAAAAATTTCAACTGAATCTTTCTGTAGGGTGACATTGTGATTCCTCCTAGAACAGTGGCCATTCAAGGAAAAAACACAACAATGCTGGACCCCTTGTGGGAAGGACCGCAAATCATTCATAATATCTATTCCAATTGTTTATACTCATTAGTCAACATGGTCAATTAATGTATTACACATCAAACCAGTTTGAGGTTTCTCAAGTACTTATTCATGTGAAAAATATAATTCCATGAATCATGACATTAAATTGTCTACAAGTCATCTTAATGATGATTTGTGTGTACTGGGGCCATTTTGGCCTCCAATTACTGTTGGTTTTGTTTACACTACCCCACTGCACATCTAAATTTGGTATAATCAGCCCATTAGTCCAAACAATATAATCCTAAAATAATATCACATTGGTAAAAAATCAATGATTTCAAACTATGACTCCATTTATCCAAAATCTATGACACTAAACTAAGAACCCATTGGTCTAAAATCTATGTCCTAAAACTAAGTTACCATTGTTACAAAATCTATAACCCTAATCTAATATCCCATTGGTCTGAACTCTATGACCTTAAACTAAGATTCATGGTCCATTCAAAACCAAATTAATCTTCTTGTGATAAGTTAATTGATTATGACATAAAATCATTTAAATCCTCTATATTTTGGGCATTATAACCTTATACTAATAGAACTCATATTTTGAGTTTTACATATTTAAAAAAAATATTTGACGTCTGCAATGGTTGATGTTAAATTGAAATATTACCACTAATAAAATAGGGATATCTATTCTGGAGAGGTGATTTACCACAAATAAAATGAAGATACCTCTTACATTTTGTGTGAGAAAATCCAAAAATTCCTACCCCATATACATCTAGGATGAAAAATATAATATGTATGGTATGGTTTAAATATTTACCCCATTATAAAATTTGGGTGTTTTTTATTATTTTAGTATAACCATAAATAATTCCTCAAAACGCAATGATAATCTATAACCTTGCCACACGTGACAAGCATGGGATGCCCCCAAAAATCCTTGGCATGTATTAATTCCATCATCTAGAAGTATTTCCCCCACATGTGTTGGCGTTATATTGTAACATGATCCAAAAAATTTATGCATCTTGATTTCAATCGTCTTTTTATATCTAATGATGCACAAAATATCTTCCTTTAATCCCAATTTTTTTTTAACAAACATGAGTCTGTTGGACCGATTTAGGGTCCAAGAATCACGTCCAATTATATTGAGAACATTATCTCATGGTGTGCATATATTACACAATCCTTCATAGAACCATTCATGTTAGAGGGTTACCAACTAAATTTTACTTATATACCATTAATTCCAAAAATGATATAGTAAAATTACAAGGAATCTAAAATAGTATCTTCCTTCACCACAGTCCAGGAATTATGACCTTTAAAAGTGTTTCATTTATTCTTTGATATTTGATCGGTTCATGGTCATGTGTCCCTTATTCTTATTTGGTTTCTACCAATATTCTTCCCAGGAAATGACTTTACGAAACATTTCGTATATCCATATAATCCTGACATTGAACAATTTTTCATTGTCCCGCATCATGAGTTTGCACTATTATTTAGGGTCTAGGTATTCGACCATAAAATTATTGCAATAATCATCATGAATTTCATGCAGTTAAGGGAATCATTGGCTCTAATAAATTTTTTAATTATATTTCACAAATATAACATCCCATAATCCCCATTTATATTGTCCAAAAATTATAACCAAATAAAACTTATAGTAGGTCCACAGTGTATGTTCTAAAACTAGGATCCCTAGTATAAGAAATATGACCCATAATTGAGTGCATTAACCCCTCATTGAAATGGTTTCCTTTATCCTTGGTCTTTTATAAATCTTATTCCAG
Source organism: Viscum album (assembly GCA_963277665.1). Taxonomy (NCBI): domain Eukaryota; kingdom Viridiplantae; phylum Streptophyta; class Magnoliopsida; order Santalales; family Viscaceae; genus Viscum; species Viscum album. The sequence continues at coordinate 475,445,110 of OY728132.1, forward strand.
CACCCTTTTTCTAGAAAAATTTTTGTATTGATTCTCATCCTCATTATATAAACAATGAACCCTTGAATTTGTTTCACTAGTTTGAGCACAAAATTCACCACAAAACAAATTGTTTTAGGTTGATATATCACACCAAAATATCCTCATGAGAATAAATTTTAACTATAATTTTACATCCTTTATTTGTACCCATTATCATGCTAATATTTTAATGACATGGACTTCCCCAAGAAAAGAACACGATCACCTTACTACATGAGAATAATATAATACCTTAGTTTCCTTTTTAGAACACCAAATGTTATTACCCGCTAGGGTCTCATATCAATCTAATCATTATAACTGTGAGAAAAATCATGTTTTTTCAGTGTGTATTTTTCTCAGTCAAACCCACATTGGGAATCATCTCAAGAGATCACCCATTCTGATCAGTACTATATTGAATGAAATATTAACTATGATGTTCTAATTAGACAAGATCTAGAATAATAAAGGATCCCCTTTTTAAATGTGTAGTAACATTTAGACTTATTTGTATTCCTTTTTCATGGATGTTGAACTATACACCACATTAAATTAAAAACCCTTTTTCTGAAACCCAAACATCAAACCAAAGTTGTGCCTTTTCACATTCAAATTAGTATTTTATTTGATAGTATTTTTTGAAGTCCAAGGATTTCTCGAACCATGAACCATGTCTCTAGACCCCATGGGTTTTTAGTAATACCTCTATTTATATCATAGAGTACTACATGTTATTACTTATTGGGGTACCATATCATCCTAATGATTATTACCACATTCAAACTCAGGTTTATTCAGTGTATTTGGTCCTCACCCACACAAAACCTTGGAATCATCCTAGAGTGCCACCCATCCTGATCACTACACTAGGACAAGTACACATGATTGTGGACTTATAATTAGGTAGGTTCCTGAAATGAATGGTGAATTTGTTGACATAGGTTGTAATATGTATTCTCAATTATCTCACATTATTATGGGTTTTACAGAGATTCACTAATATCACAATATGACGATGGAAGGAAGAAGAATCTCAATACACCAGGCCCACCAACTACCTCAATTAAAGACATTAAAGTATGGTATTACCAAATATAAATTCAGGATACATTTTAAAGGGAGATGGTTATACCCTATATATGAACATAATTCTCCCTAGGAAAAATATTGGATGAAAAAAATATTGATTTCCTCATAACATTTATTTAACTATAGTCTTACCACCTTAAGATTACGGGATGCCTCATATCCAAGTATAGGAATACTCAATTTCATAATCTAAGATGGTATGACCTTCTACTATTGGTATCCTACCTCCCCATGTTCCATAACTATGTTTTCCTTGATTATCATCCTTATTATATATTTATAGGAACTCATATATATCATATTTTCTCTATCAATTTCATTATATGAACTTAGGATCCATCCCCTTCAGGATAGGCATGATTCTCACATACCTTCATGTTCATCTATGATTCATACATTCTCCAATATGGATAATCATCATCCTACCAATCTAAGATGTATCATTAAATAAATAATTTTATCCCACACTGTCTCACATACCATTATTTTATCACACCTAAAAAGATATTTGTAGGAAATAGTAGTCCCCATGGATTACTCTCGATCATTGGTTGATCGTGTATTTTTTAACACCATCCTTAAATGACATGGATTATATACATTTTTTCAATATAGTAAATAGATTTACCAATTTTCACAGTTATTCCAAATTAACTAACAATATATTTAATATATCAAATGACCTCAATGTATTTTTCAGACACTTCATCCTCTCGTTTTGTTCTCCCCTGCATAAATCATGAATTTTGTACACCTCATTGTTTATCGCACTAATCATCCTAATGTAGGATATGGATTAGATATTGGGAAATACCCTTGCATGGTTGAGACACACTATAACACCATTATTGGATATATATGACCATTATATAGGATTCAGAGCCTAAATATCATGACTCTAAACTGAGAGCATGTCTCCCCATGAATCTGTTATGTGATTTTGGGCTTCCATTTCCCTCAATTCACCTCAGTGTCTTCACTACAACAAAAATCGCATATCCATTGAAGAAATAATTATAACATTCCATGTCCGAAATACATAATATAACATCTATGGTACATGAATTATTATCTTAATAGCTGTGCTATTTGTCTCATGAATGTTTATTGTGGCGCCATAGGGCCTATTTCCCCCCTCTATTCATGTCATGTTTCCTTCATTTGATGTTTCAAATGATTCAAAAATAATCCCCCATTATTGTTTGAGTATTATGAACAATAACTATTTTCATTAGCCCCAATAGTATGTTTTGTTGTGTGGCCTAATTGGACCCCCATTCACATTGGGTTGTCCCTCCACCAGGCTAAACATGTCCATTTTGTGTATTATGACCAATGGTCCAAACTTCATTACCACAATCAATGTGAAACCTAACCATTAATTTTTTATAATATTACATCTATTGGACATGTATTTATTTTGGGATACTACTCATTCATGAAATTCTAAAATAAATACGATTTCCATATTGCATACATTATAACCATAAACCAATAGTGTGAGTACATGAATATTTATATTAAATAGTATTCCTGTAATAATTTTAATGTTCTGGGTAGAATTGGTTTCCATAGATCCTATTACATTATTGGGATTTCACTATTCAAAGCTACACATGACCATGTTGGGTGTTCCCTATATAGCCCGAGCACCATGACCTTAAACAATGAACAATACATCTCTATGATTTTCTATGTGGCCTATGTGGTATGGTCCATTATCCAAATATTCACATAATGTTACTTATTATATGTGCCAAACATATCCCGTTTGAGGAAAAAAGTGGTCTGATCATTATGAAATTAATATATTTTCCCCTCAATGATCTTGGAATCATGACTACAGGCCATGTGCAACATGCTCTAGATCCTTATCAGTGCAGGGTATCCTGATCTCACTTTTCCTTATAATTCCTCTCCATTTATTACCACCATCATTGTACACTCCTACAAACTCCACCAATGTGGTTTCGAAGTTGTATTTCTAATATTTTTCTAGACATTCAAATAGATTAAATAAAAATTTAATCTTACTCCTTGAAATGTGTATGAGATTCCCTCTTAACCCAACATGAGGAAGAAATGAGGGGTAGATCAATACATAATCCCCACACACTATCATCCCAATCACGTGATGATAAAATGTAAAGCACATCTACCGCATTATAATACATTTAACGGAATATCCAACATCCTTTCCATAAAATGTTAAAAGTAATGTATATAGTCCCCATTTAATGACAAAAAAATTATGAATCTTTTCCTCTTTCCAATGATACACTATACATTGGTTTTTTTCACCAACCACAATGTTCATGTTTATTGACTATTGCTCGTAATTTAAGTTGTTTATCCACTATGAAGATGATTTTAACCTTTTTTCAAACAAATATTCCTACCCAATGTGAATCAATTCACAGTGGAATAAATACAATAATGGTATAATACATTATCAATTTATTTCACATAATCTACATGCATCAAATGCCCTTTTATTTGGGTCCTCATCCTTCCCCTTGTTCAAGCACCCCCCTAATGAATTGAGGCTGGAAAAACTAGATAAGCAACCATCCTACTAACAAGCCTTAGAAGACCTCAAGTGACATTTTTATATAGGTCGTATGTTTTGGACAAGGTTATTAGTCAATCCTCCTTAATATGACCAAATTCTTGGCTAAATGAAATAGATTTTGTTCTTCAGACATTATCAATAGTTATCTTATATCTCCATTCCACTCCATGTCAGTTATAAACATCTACCATCATGATTAAAATTCAATTACACATATTTGTCTAGATTTAAATTCCCTTGGCATTACCCCATTTGTGCAATTGTGCACATTTGAAATTAATTTCAACTATTCAGAGAGCCATGTTCTCTGGTAATAGCCTCTTATGTCATTGACACTACTAATGTTCAAAAAAAATATAGTAGACTCTATGTTTTGGAAGATTGATTGAAACTCTCATATAGATGTATTATCACATGATCATACTTTGTTTCTCATATTATGAGTGACTCATGTGATATTAAGGATTGTTTATTTCTTGTTTCATGGTTATTATTGAAGTTATATAATAAAATTCTATGAATTAAATCTGTTCAAGCAAGTATTTTTCTTTATTAAATTAAGGTTTGATATTTTTGAAGGTAAATCATCCATTGGAGCCCCTTTTATGTACCAAAAAATATCCATTATGTATATACATTAAATATTTAGTGGTCCAATAATTCCGGCCTTTAGTGAGTGGCATCAAGGACCCACAACATACTCTTGATATATGATTCATCCTTTTTATCCATATGATGATTCTCCTCATCTGTGATTTACACCCAGTCATTCAAATCCTTATACTTGGATATAAGAGATATCATGTATTTCTAATTTTCGTCAACCACCTCTAGAATATCAGACAATAGTAAAATAATAACATCATGAGAATTGAGGTTGTTTGGATTCCCATTCTCCTTCTCCTCCAGATTTATGTACTGGTATCCTTGAGCTAACATGCATTATCATATAAATTCTTGTCCAAAGTGATATCCATATGATGGATTTACCCACTCACTTCCTCAAAACGGTATACTTTTGAAAAATAATAAATTGACTTAAAATATTCCCCACATATGTCCATGTTCTACAGAAACTGATGTAGGGACATAAAATGGATCGTCATTGTTGGATCTAGGGTTAGGGTGATGAAATGATTCACAATCCAATAGGATTATTGTCGGATTGTATAGTTCTCCCCAGAAATATCTAAAACAATTTCAATTAGCTCCTCAGGTTGTCATATCTTTTATTAAGTTACATTTACAAGTGCAGATGTAGTATGTTAATCATCTATGATCTTGCCATATGGGTTGAGTTTCATGTATTCTAGTCAACCATATTCATTTTACCCTTCCATGATAGTATTTTCTCTACCAACATTGAGCTCCACCCCTCTAGTGGAATCACCCATGACCATAATATGTTTTCCAATCATGACCATGATCAAGATAGTATGAATGGTTTTCTATACTAAATAAATAAAAAATGTCAAGAAAGAGTACCCAGACACTCCATCCTGTGACACTTATTGGGTCAATAACTTATTTGGAACTTCATGAAATTAGAAGACATCATTAAATATTATTTTTATTAACATTGGGGGTGGGGGATTTCTCATTTTAGAGTAGAAAACATATAGAGGATGACCATATGATGACATGGTAATTTATCATCAATATGAATTTCCACCAAAGGATACAACTTGAATCCATTTGTTACCTTAACAATATTCACTGAACCCTAGTATTGATTTAGTAGAACCTGCACAAGAATAGATAAACATATTAATGAAAAATATCCAAGGAATTTTTTTATGGTAAAATGTGGTTTAAGATTCATCCATGTCATAAGAAAGAGGGGATCTAAATAACAAGTCATCCCTAGTGAACTTATTCATATGAAGTAGATTACACCATTGGGATTTTATGTCATAGTTACCCATAGATGACTTTGTGTACTAGTGGATCTGAAACCACCACCCAAACCTATTTTGAAGGCCCTCCAAATGAAGAAACTACATCCTCAGGCCTCATAGAATGCTCTATGGAACCAAATGGATATACCATTACCCCTCCAACCAGGACCCCTTAAAAATTTTTAGTTATCTCATTTAAAAGATAATTTTTTTGTTAAATGTTATGAGAAATAAAATTCATGGACTGAAAAAGGCTAGTATTTTATGAAGCTTACCCTAAGTAATTTGACCAAGTCAAAGTCGTATTATGTTACTATCTCACTGCACTCATAAGAAATAACTTTCACTATGGCCGTCCCCCATGTACCATCATCACTGGAGACCTATGTTCCATCATTGATTGATACCTTCTCATTTTAGTGATTAGAATTTGGTGTGACATCACATTATTTACTAATCCCAAACATAAATTCTATTTGGCAATGAACAATCTCATGTGTCCCATGATAAAGGGAGAAAAAATCAATTATATCCATGTATTCTACCCATTTGTGTAATGATACATTTTACATGATCTAGGAATGCCCTTACTCTGGTAGTATGATCTCCTCTAGGGTCAAAATCATCCATATCTGCTCCACGATCATATCCATACAAAACATTTTGCAGGATTCATAATATTGATTTCAAAGAAACATCAATAGTGGGCCATTGGTATAAAAAAATTTAACTAATGTACTACCAAGATTTTCAAATGATTATTTGAGAGTTCCATTACATCTACAACATGAATATCTTCTAAAAGTTATCAACACTATGATGTATGATTAAAATTTCTAATTACACTATCCACAGCTGCAGCTCCATATTTCCTTGTCACTGATGCCCGACTCTCCCCTCATACAACTTTCATACGACCTCCTTACTACTCAGAAGCCACATAGTCGCGATCAATATTATTTTTTGACACATTATAAATCCAAGGGAGGAATCCACCATGTCAATTTCCTAATCAAGTGAAAATCAAGCATTCACATTTGTCGGTAGCAGTATAATAGTTTCCCTTAAACCCTCTCCTTTAAATATCAACCATATTTGACGAAGGATACATCAAATACACTTTTCACCGTATCCCATATAGACCCTCTACATCAGATACTAGATGCAATTTTACCTCATGTAAAACTGAGATAGAGTCCAAGGAATGTAGTAGGTTTTTCCATGGATTTAAACCACTATCATTCTATCCCAAAAAGAATATATGTACATCCTACTATATATTATTTCTAATAGGTTGTATAATATCACACCTGTTGGGGTTGTGACATGATGGATGTTAATGTTTTCATAGATTCCAAATAAAATAGTCACCCCAATAACATTGAGTTATATTTTCCAAAAACCAACATCGTTACGAAATGAGGGAAACATATAATCATTCAATTGGATGATGGAATTTGGAAAATCATATCCTCTGATGTGTTTCAGTATATATCCATATTATATTTGTAAATAGTTTGAAATCATTATTGGTATGTCTCCTCTCACCATATTCCCTGGCTGGATATAGATCTGGATCAACACTAGTACCCCCATGTTGTACATATTTTTGACTTCCATGATTACCATCCTCAATATCATCTTTGGGGATAAACTTCTGGTAGTGACTCTAAATAGAAGAATCTAACCACTAATGAAGATATCAATTAATGCAATTTACAAGAGATGATATTTCTCTTCATCCAACATGTTTTAGACCCACTACATGTACTCCCCCTCCTCCATATTCTCCCATTATGATCCTAGTAATCCCCTAACTATTCCTCTAAAAACATCTTCGATAGACCCACCATATTCATTAATGGTTCCTTCTTCAAAAACAAGTTTGGAAATTTCTTTAATAAAAATTTCTTGGGAAGGTCGGACAATGATACAACATTAGCATTATCACCTAAAATTGATCATACACAAGGATAGGGTTATGATAAGTATCACCCTAAATTCATAGTTCTACATGAAACTCATCATATTGGAAACATTTTAATACGATACTGTTAATGTAGTGCACATTATATGCGATTATTACTACATGCACTTGGTGAAGGTGTATTTTATTGGTGTCTTAGTACCAACAGATAATGTGATTTAGAAACAACTCTTTTTGAAAGTACGTAATAAATTGGAAAAACCAAATTTTCTCATAAAATTTAGAATCACACGTATCATCCATATACATCAAGAAGGCGAAGCATACCTAGTAAATACAAGACCACTCATTAGTGTAATCACCTTCATCCTCAATATCTTATTATTTATGTCATCCTTTCCATTTTTTTACTACTCTAAAAATGTTTGTATATCAAATAATAAACTCTTTATCCATAATATTCTCTTCATGAATTATAATTTTTATTCCACTCATAATGTAGTCAAAGAATTCACCATGTTATGTTGCACAATGTCATTGATTGATGTTATTTGAGTAGTTATTCCATCCTCATTTATGAACCAATATATTGGAATGATGTAGTTAATACAATAAATTTTAATCTCATTAATAATTCAAAAAATTTACAATAGAAGATGAATTCTCAATGGTTAGTTCCTTAAGGATTCATTCATCATTCCTGAATGTGAATTTTTTTTAATGACACTAATATGATCCTAAATCACTAATTTTACTAATATTTTATCCCTTCAAGCCCAATAAAAAAAATTCAATACCAGCCATTTTATTTGGCTGTCCATTTCAAATGTTTCTGAATGTTCCTAGGAATGTAAATACAAATGGATGTTCGAAGTGTGTTAATGGTATGGTGGCACAAAAAAGTGGGGGTATGTGTGAAAAATAACATTTAGATCACAATGTTAGCTCTAAAAAAGATGGATTTTCATGAATGGAGTTGAAAAATGATTAGGGTTTATCTAAATTGTTAGTTCCGAGCATAAGAGAAAGGGTTTATCAACTGATATGTTAGTGCACTGTATAAGGGGGATCCGCATCTAATGTGATGGATCCACACAAGAATTTTTGTCACTGTGAAACATAGTTACACATCCCAGGATACAATTATCTTTATCCCAGGGATATAAGAGACCCAATTTGGCATTCCATTAGAACATGATCTTCTGATACACTATCTTATTATATTTATAGAGTGGTTGTTTTGTGGATTCTAATATCTCATATCATTAAATAAATAGATACTTTTTACTGAAACAATCGTGTGACCTACCATAAAAAATCATTTTAGTGATAATGATCATGATTTGAATAATATTCAGAGAGTGAATGTTGTGATGTAATTTTGAGTTCACTAGCGTTTTTCCTCAATGGTGACTTATTGTTCCGAATATTTTTTCTTGGATAATGGTACAGATAAAGAAATTGTGAACAAGAATGGAATGTCTTTCTCAAAATAAAGATCATTGTGCAACCCATACACTCCACCATCCAATTTGTCATATAATCGAATCATCAATAATAGATATTTTTGTATAAATGATCCTATGAAAAAGAGATATATAATCCAACAACTCAATTTTCAAAATAGAGATTCTAACCCACAACTGAGGATTTTCTCTATAAATAATATCTCACCCCACTCATTAGGAGGAACTTCTAAAGATATGTAAAAAATTTTTATTATAACCCCTCATAACATCAATGATTTCATGAAACAATTGTTATCAGTCACCCTCGATTTTAGATAATTTTCCTAAAAATAACTATCGTTGCACAAAAATTACATGGTCGACTATACAGTGATCCATACACAACTACCCCTAAGATAGGTTGGGTACATAGAATGATATGATTCATTAATTAATCCCTAATATTCAGGAATATATTGTTATATCATTCATCTATAAAATAGTGATCCATTTTTTCTTTTATACAAGAGCTTCGTACTCAAGATTTTTTTGGCGGGAAATAGACCAATGTTTTGAGAAACATCATCCTTGTCCCTTAACTTTAATTTCATATACCTCTAGTGAATCCATTACTATAACCCACTCTTCTAGAAATAGGTACCCAAATTCCTACTATTTCTCAAAATATGAATGATAATGTCTGCCGTCTTATTGGATACTCAACCAATGTAGTGCCAACACCATTCCACACCAATAGGTTCATTATCATTGGTCACATAATTCCTTCTCATGGAATCTTTGGAGAAACTATGAACCTGTTTTCACTGACGGTCACTATACTGGATCATTCCCTATTTTAAACATTACCGGCCTTGTGGTTTATTCCATTAAACATTTTAGCTACATAATATAAAACATCCTAGATCCACATCCTAGTTATAAGACATTTAACTACATGAAAACTCCCTGATCACATGTTGAATAACTATATCCATACCATACGTGATGAACACATGATTCCATGTATGTAAATCACAAGAAATGAGCCTTTGTCTTAATAATAATCCATGAATAAGACCCCAACAATCCCCCGTCAGTCCTCTGTCTACCACACCAACATTATTAACACATAATTATAATCTTCATGGACTGGGCCTCTCACATGACCTTAAAATAAAGTTTCAATATTAATGGGGTTTCATCCATATCTCTCTATCACTATATGTATGGTACCTACCTATAGTTAAATCAAGATCACTAGTAAACATAAGGGTGACATCTAAATCCTTGTGATACACCCCATTCTCACTAGAATATGACATTTTGACCAACCTTAATGACATTCCTTATTTTGGAGTCTAGATCATAGGTAAACACAAATGTGATATATTTTCTTTTTTGGTACACACCTCACATATTCTCTTCCATGGGAATTTGTCATATATGCAGTATGTTTCCACCTCCATAGAGCAATCTGAACCATATACTATTGATATGACTTAATAGGATTTTATGATTCACCTTCATGATCTAGCTTAAGTGGAAGTCTTTATCACTTATATACCCAAGCATGTGATCATACCACCTAGGGACACAGCTTCATAAGCAATAGAATAGGGTGTTCTGACCCACCTTGAAAATTATCCTGAATTGGGAATCCTGATTACTGATATACCCATGTGTGACATCTTCCCTCTATGGGACACAAATCATGTATTATCCTCTTGGGTTAATTTTGATCCATCAATAGAAGATACAAGACTAGGGTGCATTTAAATCCATATGCTCCTTCTCTTCTATGATTGGGTGTTCCAATGCACCTTTATGATCTTCCAAAAGTGGGATTTCAAGTCACTTGTAATTATATGGTTGACATCATCCCTCATAAGTAATCAAATATCAGATACACCTCTATGGGGTTCTAGGATCCATCCACTCTAGATTAGCATGTATAGGGTGTTTTGGTCCATCAACTTTGGATACACCTCATCCGGAAATTTGGATGCATCAATCCAAGTGTTATGTGTTACCTTGAAGTGATGCACCACCTTGATCATCTCTAATGGTCATCACACCATGTCCATACAAGACAATAAACATAAACTGATCATGTCCATACATCATATGAAACTGGCAGCTATCTTGTCCCTAAAATACCAAAAAAATATTCCCATCCTTTTGCAACATTATGTTTACTGTGTTCCCTTGCAATTCCCACATGACATTATATATTAATCTATCATTTCTCTATAAAAACAAAAACTTGAACACATCATGCTTCTAAAATTTAAATCATCACCAAAAGTTTTTCAACATGATAATAAACCTTTGAAAATATTATCCCGATAATAAAAAAATTTCTCTCAGCATTTCCCTAAATGACATTACCCATCTACCGATCTCTACAAGATGTCAAACTAGAACCCTAATCTAAAATTACTAGACTACAAAAAATAATTACATTCATCAAGTTAAAATCCAATGATGCCTTCTTCACTTATTTTAAGCTACCCCATAGTAGACATTTGGTTCCTTCGGTTCCATTCCTAAGATGCCTAATCTGAGATTACCTCAAATGGGTAATATTTATAGGTTGCCAATGTTCACAATGTCATGAAATTCTCAAAGTTCGCTAATGTGACTACTCTCTTGATCAATGGATGCCTCCATATCGAGAGAGGAGTATTGTAATTAAGTGATGTATACAATGATATGGAAACAGGGAACAACATTGAGTCATTAGAGTCAACATATCAATAAATATAATGATAAAGGTAGTATTGGTCACCTATAAATACTCCCCTATAAAACTCTTCTCTTATATATCATCTATGTGTATATCTGATGTAATACCTTGGAATTTTTATTGAATATTATGCTAGAGGAATATGACTTTAATGGATTTTAACCTCATGAAACCCATTTTTAATTAAATTGAATGTATTCTATAAAATTATGTGTGATTAACATCTGACATAGATGGGTAAGGTGTTAATGGCTTATCGTGTCACAAAGGTCAATGGTTTATTGTTCTAGGGGATAATGTTAGTGTATGATTAATTTAATGTGGGTATCTTTTCATCAAATGATTATTTTCCTATGGGAATATTATGAGAATATGTTTATCATATTGTACGGATTGAATAATTGTATGTTTGATGTATATTTGGGATAAGATGTGATCATGATTATTATATGGAGAGGATTGGATTAGAAACGGATTAATGTCTTGAATGGAAAATATGGGACATTCTTTAGAGAATATAATATATGTGTATCCATATAAGAGATTTTTTTACAACATGATGTATTGATCAAAATGACCCATGAATGAATATCTGCACTGTACAGATGAGAATGACCCATGGAGGTAGAACTAGAGTTGATGTGTTATATCACCACATGTTGTCAGATTAAAAAGGTGTGTCCCTAGAGGTAACACATCACAGTTGGGATTGCTATTTATTGGGTTACCAACATGATATAGATCATTATGGTGGATCAGAATACACAATTGATTCATTTCCAAGGTGGATGGATACGAATGCTACGTGGGGCTGGGTCTGCATTGGATTGATCTAAATTCCCCACTGGGGATAGTCCCTATAGTGTTTCTATAAGAGGGAATAATTATCACCTTTGATATCAGGTAATTATGATTCTTACTTGAGTAGATCAATTGATCGATATTTCTAAATTTGGTAGATCGTGGATGCTGATCAGAATTCCCTATTGAGGTGGGTTTGTAACTGATATTTAATAATTCCCTATGGAGGTAGATCCATATTGGATGGATTAGAACACCTCAGGGTGGTAGGTTTGTGTGGTGTGTCCCTTTTATGGAAGATGTGAAACATATGTTTTATAATCATCTGGTCATCCACATAGAGTATATAATGATGTTGGATAAAAAATCCATATTGAGGAAGGACTGGAGGTGTGTCCGAAGGAGGGAATATGTCTCACTTATAATTACTAGTGATTTAGTTTGAAACTCATGGAGGAATTCTATTTACAATATTGTATAGACAGGGATCAAAACACACATAGTATGAAGTTGTAGTTTAAGGTCATGTGAATGAACTAGTCCATGATGCTTTATTTCATGAGGTAAGGATGAAATTGTCATTTAAGGTGTGTGATGATGGATGAAGAGTGGATGTAAACTAGAAGCTTCCCCATGGGGATATTCATCCCATGTGATTAACACATGGGGAATCTTATGTTCATCACATAGGTTAAGTATATAGTTTTACTTCATATTCTATGGATGTTGTTTTGTAGTTTCACACCATAAGACTATGAAATAGAGATAGGTAGATTTAAATCATGCTTCTCATATGTGGTTAGGAATAATTTCCACTGAGCATTGTGTCATTGAGACAAGAGGATTTTTCCTAAGGACCCTCAACCAATAAATGATCATATTTACACCCATATATAGAGAATATATATGTTTCCTGAACACTTATTTTGCTCCTATGATTGGGGAATGGTGTTGGAACTACTATGGAGGAGTTTTCAAATATGATTTAGATGTTATGGTCTATATTAATAGATGTATTGGGAATTAGGGTACTTATTCATATAAGAAAAATTTCAGGTAATAGATTCACTATAGAGAAACATGGCATTATGTAAGTGACTGAGATGTCATTACACAACCAATGTGTGTTATATGCAATAGTACCACAATCAATATGATCTAGAACATCATCAAATGATGTATCCATGAGCCATTGTTGTATATACCTTTTAGAATTCTATATACATTTGGGTTTTATGTAGGAATATTATCTTCTCAAACACAACATTAACCATAGGGTTGTATTATAAAAATCACTATAGAATATGCCATATCCTATTAGGGACTACATGAGAACTATATTGAAATTATTCTACCTTTTTTGGTCCACGATCACAAGTGTTCTACACTATAGAGAATGAGCTGGAGTTGTGCGTAAAATATCATAGCTTATTCTGATGGAGATCATTCCCATGTATAATGGTGAGATTCTATTTATAAAAGTAATCCACAGATATTGGAATAAAACACCTTGTGTATGGAAATGAGTTTCATGGATATATTTCGTTCTCACCATGGGATTGGTCACATAGAACATACTGTATATGTCACATATAGAGTATAATAGGATGGTTGCATATCTGGTTTACGTGATTGGAAAATTTCATGTGAGAAACAAAACATTCCAATGTACATGGGCTATAGGCATGCCATTATGCTTGAAAAAATATATTTACATATACCTAAAATTTAATAATGTCCATTCAATGAATACTGACATCTTATGTACACTCGATAAATCATGTATGTGGCTTGTTCTTTTGTCCCAGTATAGACTTTCAATGTTTCTTACATGCTTGGATTACTCAAAACTAGTTGTTTGGGGTCCGAGATGTGATTTCATAAAAAAAAATCCATCTTTATTTAACATAATACAACTATGGATTCTAATGAACATTATAAATTATTTTAGTATAGAATTTTTTTATACATAAAATAAAATTTCTCTAAAAACCCATTTTCATCACTTTTTTTAAGTTTAATTTTAAAACATAATATTTTACATTTTGGTTTCCAAATTCTAAAAATGATCAAAATATTTGGAATATGTGTGTACATATATTTAAAAATAATACACATTTTTTTTACATATTAGTAGACTTAGTAATTTTTATTACAATATTAAATGTTAAAGGAGCTAATTAAGGATAAAAAAAATAAAGACTATAAAATTACTTCGAAACATGCATTAATTTTATCAATTATTTTAATATTATCTATAATAATACAATGTTGGAATAGATGTACATTATTAAACAATGAATTTGTTATTAATTTTGTAATATTTTACTTAATGATATGTAAATAATATAACACTCTTATTTGTAATTACGATAAAATATTTAACATGGGAATTACCAAAGAAAATTTTCAGTTATAAAGATTCATTGAAATTATAAATGTAAAAATAAAATAAACGATATTTAAAATATTACACGTAGTATAATATGTTGAATTAAGGGGTACCAAAAAAATTTAGATAAAATTTAAATTTTATAGTGGGTTTTCCTATTAGATTTGAATTCAATTGTCTTATTGATGTTATTAAAATAAATTTAAACAAATTGTGGTAAAAATATCCTTACTAAAATTTTATAATAAAAAATATTTCATAAATCATTTAAAATTATTGAAAATATATATTCATCAATATAAATTAAATATCCCTATTTAATTAAAACATGATCAATTTAAGGGACTTTTGTAATTTTATTATATCATTAAAAACAATTAATGTGTAGAAATTTTAAATAATAAAATAATTATCAAAAGTGTTAATGAAGGGTTAAAATAAAATAATAAGGGTAAAAAGGATATCAAAACAAGAACTGTTTTAATTGAATGATATTATATTGAACCATTATCATTCTATAATATAAATAAATACTTTTTTATCCATTTTGAATAGAATATTGCATTACATTAATTAAATATTTTGAGAAATTCCAATAGTGTCCCTCAAATCTATTATAAAAAAGAATCTCCATGTATATTTATTTCACTTATCAAAACCCATATTGATCCACAAATACACAACCTTATATTGTTCTAAAATACACTATCACGTTATATTGCCCTTTATTTTTGAATAATATAAATCATACAGGCCTTATAGTGTGTTGTAATGGTTATTTTCTATCAAAGTTAAATAGTTTTTAACCGCTCATTTTAGATTTATTTATTCATTCACCAACATAATATATTTTTAAAAAATGTAAAAAAATTAAACTGGTATCATATATATACTGATATTTTATTATTTTATAGGAATAAAAAATATCCATATATTATTCTATCAAATGGAAAATGATGATATGGTTTGTGTATACAATGAACTATCACCACAAGAAGTGATCCAACTTATTTTCCTTCAAAGTCTCACATGAATGGATTATAATGATGAAAATAATGTTTATATATGATATTAATTACATATTTATAATTTTAAAAATATAATATATAATTTACCTTCTTATACGTCCATTCACTAAAAAATGATAACGTTCTTCATGTATACGTGTGGATTACCACCTCTACAAACTATTGTGATTAATTTTTTATCCCCGCATCAGATGGATGATATTTGTAAATATAATTAGATTAATTGTATGATATTTATTATATATTTAAAATAATATAAATATATAATAATTCTTAATTACTTCATATAATGATATTTTGAGTATGGAAATGTTACTCATGCGTACGTACAACCTACCATCTCGTTGATTATAAGTAGATCATTTTTAATAACCATCATTTATGAATTTATTTAAAATTATACTTAATATATAAAAATGGTATTTATTTCATGATTATTATTCTATATGTGATTGAATAATTTACTTTTTAACTATATTCAACCAACCAAATCCATTTTGGACTTACGGAAGGAAAATCTATAAATTTTTTAACATAAAATTTGGTAATTTTTATAAAATTTTAATAACTAATAGAAAATTAATAATAAAACTGAGAAAATTTTCACAGTAAATCAAATAATTATCATAAATTTATTATTTATGATGATAAATAATGGATGTGACGAGTCCTACATATATTAGGGGAAAATATTTTAAAAAGTTCCCTTTTATTGTTTTCATTAAGACACTATTTTTCTTCCATATCTATATGATTAATATTATTTTATACGTGATTTTATGTGGATGCAAATTTTTTATAAATAAAACATTATGTCACTTTTTACTTTCATTCATATTTTTTAAAATATAATCATTTTATGGATTTTTTTTCTATTTATAAATACAATATATGAATGTTCTATTTTAAAATATACGGTGATAATGAATTTGTCTACAACAATAAAAATAATAATATTATTTGATTATATTATATTCCTACATGATTTATTTATGAAAAAACCATCATTTTTATTGTTCAAGGAATTTTAGTTTTCATAAAACTCGGTTTTTAAAGGAATGAGAAATATGAATATCTGAAAAATATTTCTTATAGATGCAATGAATTTTTTTATAATGAAACATTTTTTGTGTTATGATTATGTTATTGTTTTTATAAATTATTATACTAATTTTTTTTTTCTTTTATTACCTAGGATGGGTGGTTTCGTGATAATCGTTTACCAGGTGATCTCGTTACATCTCTCAAATGAATTGGGTAATTAGATGAAGTAAAACAATTATGTTTCCCTAAAGAGAATATAAGATGAAATTAAGATGGTTATTCCAAATATATGATTGTGATAACATATTATGTTTTTCTTAAGATATTATAGGAATACACTTATTTGGTTTTCCCATGTATAACTAGGAATTAAATTAATTTTCTACCCATGAGGGTTACTCTAAATATAAGACTGATATAAAAATGATTCCCAACATTCCAAAATCATTTATCTATGCTATCTACTATTTTTGAATGTTTCCATTGACTATATATTGTGTCTTTTTTCATGGAAATTATTTATTTAATAATCTCAATAACAATGTGAAAAATGTTATTATTTTATGGGTTGTAGTGTTATTAACATGACTAGAAAATTACATCTTTTTATGTACCTTGATTATATTTTTGTTGTTACCATATATTATAAATAGCGATTCATCTGTTTTGAGGATATGTAATATTATATAAGATTTCATGGTAAATGTTATGAATATATTAGATGAAAATTTAAACATTAATCATTTTAATTGTATAATATTATGTGAAAACATTGATTCTAAATAGAAGTGACTCCCTGGTAATATATGATCTTATTATATAAGAGATATGACTAAACTCTCTAAAACTAATTCTAAAATATCATTGGGAATAAAATTAATAACAACATGTTTAAATAGATTACATAGATTAATGTTTATGTAAGGGTCCTCATAGTTGGTATAATATTTTTATTTAGATAACATTATATGTTAGGATGTAAGAGGGTGATTTAAATTGTCTAGAAGTATGTGTGGGGAGAGGAATAATCCATGATTCTCTCCTAAGAAAGGGTTCTTTCATTGACATTTGGTAGGGGATGCATGTACACATCTTCTATGGCCACGTCTACCCATCCCCTCGTTTTCCCTTTCTACCTACCATTACCCCTTTTATCTTTCCCTTTTTCTATTACTTTCCCTTTTTTGTTATTCATTTCCTCACATGATTTTTCTCTTTTTCTTCTCCTTTTTGTGGTCATGGAACCCTGTCAATATTTGTTGGTTCTTCCTCTTCTCTTCCATTATGGCTACTACATTTCTAAACCCACCTTGGTCGGGTGTGTAGGTGTCCTCGGGGAGGATTGGGATGAGCAGGTTGAACCATTTTGGTGTCCTAGGTTCTTGCCTTATGTTTGGAAACATTTTATTGTAGTTTCCTCTTCCATGTCAGTCGGTGAAATTTCATTGGGTTGCTGGTTTAATCTCTTCTCGGATGTATTTTCAGTGGTTGGGGCTGGTGTTTCTGGGTGAGGGTGTAATTTTTCTTGGAGACCATTCCACTTCAAACTGTACTCCAGTTTCTGATTCTTTTATCTCTATCCCAGTTGGTCTGATGTGTTTGTCTTAAGAGGCTTGTGAGGTGGTGTTTTTTCAGTCGTTGGTGTTCAAGGAAGTTCATTCTTTATCGAATTTGTTATGTATTATTGTTGTTTTAGTAGTTTAATAGATTATTAGTGATTATCAAATTCTAGTTTTCATCTGTATGATTCATAATGGGATGGTTTGTCTAGAGATGGTCATAAAGAAGTTGATGATATTCGAAGATGATTAGTTGAGGTTTAAGTTTAGGATATAGGTTAGAGTCCCCCTCCCATTTTTAAGGTCTTCAGATATAAGCAACAGTGACAATGTTTTGATCTGGTGGGTGATGATTTCCAATGATGTGATGACAACAATGCGTGATTGAGAACCAGAGGAGTGGCTTGAGGCAGATCATGGCTCGAGGTGATGATCATGCATCGTTTTTATTGAATCTGTAATATGAAATTGATATTTTATGTTTTGGGGTAAATTTTTGATGCATGGATGATATTAATGTTTATGGTGTTTGAAATATGGTATCCAGGATTGTAAGGTTCCCACTACAATAAATTGGTTTATTCCGAAAATGAAAAAAATATTTCAGTGTGTGTATAGATGTTAGGATTTTATTTGAACATAAGTTATAATTACTCTATAACAACAATGGATAATAGTTTTTGGATAATTATTTCTATTTGGTACAAATATAAATGTGTTGAGATGCTGTGATAAAAAATATATAACTATTTATCATCCTCATATAATATTTTTGGGTGAATTGATTGTTAAGGTCACACTATATTTCATGGATTAGTAAATTTAAATATATAGAATGAACCTAATTGAAAATTTTTGTTAAGGGGATTTTGGTGGTTTTTTGAATGGGAAATTAGATGACATGTGAGCTTTAGTGAAAACAACTATTGTTATTCATAGACAAAGATAAAAAGTTATGATTAAAAACATGTATTTGGGTGAGTTTCGAATAACATTAAATATGAAATAAATGATGCTCTATGGATGTTCATATGAAAATGATAGAAAGGGAAAAATATAAAATGAAATATGTAACAAGAATAATTGAATAAGAACACCATGTATTATCACAAATAAAGACGATGTTGTTTTCTATATATTAATGAAGGTAATAAAGAAATAATCATCCATTTAAAATGAAAAACATCACAGAAAACATTGAAGATGAATAGTTATCATCCCAAAGGATCCATTGAATTTTTTAAATGTTAAGAGTTTACAGATTTTTAAAATTAATTTTCATAGGGGAATTATAAAGAGAATGATTTTTTGGACGAAAATAATAATATTTTTACAATGCTCAATGATAGTAAAATTGAAAAAAATAAACTCAAAATTACATACAAAAGTTATGAATATTATATTGGATTATATTTTTATATTTCTGGAACACAATACATGAATACTATTTTTTGTTGATGGATATAATCAGAAATATGAAATACAATCAAGTTAAATAAAGAACAATGATTAAATATGGATCTTTACATATAGGTGTTCAATAGTTATAATGTAGTTGTATATTTAATGTTGATCATAAGATAAATGGTTAAGACACCCCTTTTGAGGTTTAATGTGATATGAATACCTTCATATTCATTTATTAGTTTTTTAGAGGTATATGTAACCCTTATGTTTAATGTGTTAAAAATATATTTAATAAATAACCCCATATTACTTTTATAGAAATATTTTAAAAGGTTATGAAAAGCTTTAGTTTTTATTTGATCAGTGAAGACTAATTTCATTTTTGTGGATTATTAGATTATTTTGTGAACACTATAGTAATTTTAATTATATAGTTATATTAAATGGAAAGCCCAAAGACTATGAGACAACTTGTCACATCTAGGAAGACCATGGGGCATGGACCCACAATTGAAGGGTGACAAGTGTTCAATACCTACCACAGTTCTATATGATGTCTTGGTTATTTAGAAATAAATTTTTAAATTAAATATTTGACAGAAAATTAATATATTGATTTTCGGGAAGAAAAGAGATTTAATTATTAGGTTATTAATGTTATTTCCGAATAAGATCACTATTTTGGAACAATATTTGAAAATGGTAAAATAAATCATATATTTTTTGATGATTAAATATTAAATTCTCATTTGGAATCATATGTTGTTTTAATGTGTCTTTAAAGATATTGATGATATCTGTGGAAACTATTTTATTATCCTTGTGATTATATGAATATGGAATAAATTTTTTTAATTATATTTGTTTTAGAGTGTCTAATGTTTATGGGATATCAATATTATATTAAATTTTGGATAATTTATATTCATTTTTATATATTTTTTGGATTACATAAAAGTATTTAATATTTTGAGGTATTTTAGGGATAGATATTTTTTGAATAATCTATGTTGTGATTTGGTTATAACTCTTTTGATTTTGAGATTACATAATTTTTTATTTATTTGATGTAATAATAATTGTTTGAAATTTATTTTATTATGCTAACCATTTTATTTTTGGTTAATTTCCAAATATATGATGAATCAATTCATAGCATTTTATAGAAATATGTTAACATCAGATTTGATTTTTGTGCATCATTCTTTAATAATCTATATAGAATAGTCATTTCCTAAAGTAGTATATTATATGGTGGAATAAATTGGTGAATTGATGAATTCAATATTGTCATGTACGTATATATCATAATTATTTTAGTATATATGATAAAACAATTACCCAAATCATTGTAAAGGATGGATAAATGATAACAACATCTATTAAATTTTATTATCAATAAATGAAAAATATTTTATCCCATCATAGATTTATATTTATGTGATGATTGACTATCTAATGGAAATGTTCTCTATCAATATCAATTTTTAGTTGGATATTATTATTTATTCCATGCCCACGTTTTCCCTTCGATAAATTTTATATCCAAAAGCAATCTTTTTTTAGCTCTTATTCCATATCTCCTAAGAAATTCCCATTTCATTCATTTCATAATGTTTTTTTATTAACCATTTTTCTAATGAAGTTTATTGAAAAATGTATTTTGGAACATCAAACAACTAGTTTTAATAACCACATTCAAATTACAAATAAGTAATTTAAAAAATGATGGGTGGGGTAGAAAGTAATATCCTATGTTTTCTTATGTAATAACACCTTTCAGACTATAAAAAAATCGTAACACCGATGGTAAGATAACCACTAAATATTATTATTTTAATAAAATCATTATAGACTAGACATTAAATTGGACATTTTGAATATGAATAATTAATTTTTAAATATAAATATATATGTTTTAAATAATTAAAATATATAGATTAATTCATAGAAAATAAGTACTTGATTTTTAATAAAGAAATTTTAATTTTCAAAAATGTGTTCTCATAAAATAATATTTTATTTCAATTTATTATAAGAAATTTTACATACTTTTTCACTAATTTAAATTAAATTATAAAAAATATTTTATTTTTTTAATAATATTATCAAAATTAATATATGGTGAAAATTTATTAATTTTATGAATTGATTGACTTTTCAATGAATAGTGAATAATATTAATTTTTATTGATAAATTTAGTTTCTAAACGATTGTTTGAAAATAGACATTTTAAATTTTATTAGTATTAAATTTCATGTAGTTTTTTAATATTTTAAAAAATATCAAATTATGTTTTTTGAAATGAATTTATTCTTATATTTTGAATACATTTAATCTAAAAATATGCATTTTTAAATACAAAATTTAACTATAATTATAATTATTTATTTTAAAATAAATTATAACACATAAATATTTTGAATTTTTAGAATTATATTTTATATTTATAATTACTAGGTAAAACTCAATTAAATATGTTGTTTTTTCTGATGAAAAGAATACAAACTTTAGAAATTTGTGTTACCACATTTAAGGGTAAATTACGTAATTAAATTTAAATACAAAATAATAAAAAATAAAAAGATATATTAATCCCTGAATTAATATAACATTTTTAATATATATCAATAATAGATTGAAATACAATAAGTTTCATTTTTATTCAGTTTGTATGAGATTATAAATTATTTAACATTTTATGTTAACAAATGAAAAAACTATCACAATCTTGTTTTCAATAACTAAAATTTTATTAAGAGGGAGATGAAAAATGATATTTTCATTAAAAATATTCATTTTAAATAGAAATGTTTCATGTTAATAATTTTATTTTTTAAATTTTTACTGACAAAATAATTTCATTAAATGATTACAAAATTCCACCATAATAATAAATAAATAAACGGAAAAATAAAATAATTGATATTATTAATATTAAATCTATTATTATTTAAATAATTAATATGGCCTATTAATTTTACTAATAAAATTAATATTATATATATTTTTAAAACATTTATTCCAATTTATTTTTTATGTTATTATTGTCAATGAAAAATGCATAGTACTAAAATTATGATTAATTATATTATATATTAAAAAATATTTTATTAATATTGTATAACTAAATAAAACATTTATCCATCCAAATTTATTTTATATGGTAAATTTAATTATTAATAATCCATTTATGGTTATTTTTTCATTTTATTGTAATATTAACAATCATTAAAGATAGGAAATCATTAATATTAGGATAATTGTCAAAAGGATTAATGAAGGATTAAAAGTAATGGTTATAGTTAAAAATAATATTTAAAATTGTAAAAATTTTATTTTATAGGATTATTTTTCATATAATAATAATTATTAATAATTAAATCAGTTTGAGATACATATTTAATTGAATATTTATTTAATATTTTAACAAATTTTTAAAGTGCCCCTCCCCATTATTATACAATAGAATATATTATTTTAATTAAATCATATATAAATAATCATTTTTCATCCATAAAAAGAAATACTATATTCCTAATGTCATTATATATATTAATTTGGATTTTCTTGGGGAGTAATATAAATCCTAGAGGTATTAATGTACGAAGTAAATGATATTTTACCAGGATTTTGTAAAGATTCTAACCACATGTTTTGATTTAATTCATCTTCCACCTCTTTAAAATAATATTGAAAAATTATAAAATTATAACACATGTATCATCTATATACTGATACTTTATTATATTAATTTAAAAAAAAAATTCAATCTCATTTTCAATCAAATTAGATAGAAAATGATTATTTTTGTGTACATCAGACTACCAAACAATGATCTGATGTAATTTGTTTTCTATCATTATCTCCCATGATGGAAAAATAATGATCAAATTAATATTTATATATTTTATACATAAAATTATTTCAATCTAAAAGTGAATAATTTATTCTCCTTCCCATCATTCCATTATCTGAAATGATTTCAATGTCCATCATGCATATGTGTGGACTACCTCCTTCAAAAAATCATTATGATAAATATTTTAACACTATAGCCCAATAATAAAATATATTAATATAATAAAATGAATAATATTATATAATTTTTTATTATAATTTTGAAAAGGTAATTTATAGTAATTTTCATTCTATAATGATCGATAAAAAAATAGATTGGTTTTTCATTCGTGTATATGACGTAAAGTCTCAATGATTATAAAATAAATTTTTATTCATTAACATAATTCAGGATTAATTTTAAAAATATATTAGTCTATAAAAATTATAATTATTTAAATATTATTATTCTTTAGATGAGGGGATAATGAACTCTTTAAGCATAGTAAACCTAATGAAGTCATTTTGGATTAATGAACCAAATTTAATCAATATACCCAATGTCAATTAATGTAATTTTTATAACTTGATAACATGGGAGATAATATGAAGAATAAACATGAATGATGTTCTTGTATATCATAATAATTAACATAATATAGTTATACAGAGAGATAATTATTGTATGTGATGATTCAGTGTTTAGGTAAGGTAATTTATTATTATGAAATCATTTTTAATGTTTCCCAAAAAACTACCTTTTTCATCTGTATCAATATTTACAATAAAATATTTCCGGTTTTTTTATTTTTTCCTTAAAATATTTGTTAAGGTCATGTTTTTTAATCTCTACATAGATTTTATGGTTTTAATAATTTTGTTAACTGTTTTGTAATTCTAAAAAAAATTAAAAATTTATTTTTCTATTTTAATGTATTCATTGAAAATGAATTTTCCATCCAGAGTAACAATTATTTTTTGAGAATATTTATTCATTACTATTCTTGTTTTATTAAATGTAAATACCATTTTACCTTTTTTCTAGTTAATTTAGTAATGAATAAATGGGTTTAATGAAATGGATATATCAATATCAAAAATATGATTTCTTATGGGTGAAATGAATATTTTCATAATGAATCATTTTCAGTGTTATTATTTTTTATGGGTTTTTCTAAATATTTATAATGGTGGGTGATAATTTTCTTATACAAGGATGGGGTTTCCTTTGATTAAAAAATAAATTTAAATCAATTTATAGCTCTCTAATTAATTGGGTGATGGGAGGATTTAAGCTTAACATGCTTAACCTATTTGAATATCGGAACATACATTGAGGTTTATTCAAAATATGGAGAAGAGATAAACCATTATGAATATCTTAATATACTATTATAATATTCTATGAATTATATTCCATATATAACCATGTTGGTTATTTAATTTGAATCTTTGGGGGTAACTCCATGTGTAAGAGTTATATTAAAATGATTCCCAAGTTATTGGTATGTTATATCATTAATAGTTATGTATTTTCAATGTTCACATTAAGAATAAATTGACTTTTTTCATTTGGAAGTGATTTATTTAATAAGATAAATGAATACTGGGACAAAGAGATATTTTCTAAAGGTTTTTATTTTTTTCACTAGACTAAAAAATGTCAGTCATTAATGTACCATACTTATATTTTAATATCATACATCGTTTGTTATGTTTTTAAGAGTGTTTTATGAGAGGTAATGTATAAATGAATTCATTTTGAAATTTATGAAGTTTTTTTCATGAAATTAATTTTTTTAACTTAATATGTTTTATATTGTGGTAAAAAAATATAATGAATAAAAATTTCAATATTGTAATATATATGAAGGTTTTTTATAGTTATGACCAAACACATTAAAATTATAAACAAAATGTACATATATAAATAATGGAAAAGAATTATATAATAACGAAACTACATATTTTAATTTCTGTATTTGGCTTCATATATGGAATCTTATTAATGATCATAAAACCATCCTATGATGGAATTCTGTATAAACTAAATGATATGTTCATAAGAAGATGTATATTTCATAACCACACATATTTGTTTTATTTCTAATATCTCTTTTTCAATTAATAGTCATTATTCATAAAATAATTAGAGTAATGAATTACATATACTAAAATGTAATAATTTAAATAAAATCACATATATCAATATCATTTTTAATTAAATAAGAAAATAAAACAATCAAACTTGTGTATAGAATACTAAATTCTCATGAATCGGTGTAATCTATTTTCCATCACGGTCTCTCATTGATGGAGAAAATGGAAATTTTAATAATATATATGACATTTTTTTCCTGATTATACTGTTAAAATTATAAAATTATAGATAACTTGTAATGATTAATCCAATGAGAAATTATAATGTCAATGATTCATACATATGAAATACAACAACCACAAAGCATTGTTAGAAATTTTCATATTATTTTTAAATGGATGGTAATAAATATATATGTAATTAAAAATATTATATCCATAATATAACATTTATTTAATAAAGTAAAATAAATATTTCTCATCGTTTTTTCAATAAATCAAGTAAATTGAAACTATTTTGATGCGTATGTATGCCCTATCATCAACATGTATGGGGATATTAATTATTTTATATCAAACATATTCGGATGAATATAAATATCTATATAATGAATTTAGAGGATATTTTTTACCAAATATTTTTCATATATTTTATATCCGCAATAAATATATGAGGAAAAAACTACTAAATGAAAACATAAATGAAAAACAATTCAATTATAAACAAATATATTATTTTGAATATATAATTAAAAAATAATGGGTTACTGAAAGATATAAGTTCATAATTTAGTTTATAATATATATAAGAATAGTTTTTAAAATATGATTTTTTAAAAATTATATTTTTTATAAATGATGTGTGAACCCATATAAATGAATTCAATCCTTTGGTAAGAAATTTACACCACACGTTTATTTCTATGGTACACATGTCATACTCGCCACATTTTAATTTTATGTGGTCTATATAATAACCATGATTATCTATTAAGATTATTTTTATAATGATTATTTTAATTATCATGTCTACCTATGATTATTTCATTTAAATGGATTAAGATTCAAAAATTACTAATGTGGTAAGAGTTTAATGTTGAAATGTCATTATTTATCAAAATTGATACAGATTATACATACGATGATAAAATTTCATGATATACCACTCAAGAATCTTATGTTTTTTTCTCTTATAGTTATCTATTTAATGTGTATGTATTTGTTTAATAATAATTTTTTTGGACTCAATAGATCATGAGAATATTACTAAGGAAAAATTACTCTATTTTCTCATTAGTCAAAAATAACTTCACATCCATGTTAATGTTTTTTTATAATTTATTTATAAACTTATTTTTTATTGTATAAATTTGTAATGGAATGTTTTCATGTGTTTTACTCCTTTCTAATTGGATTAAGTTGAAAATAAAATTTCTTCTGAAAAAAAATCATTTTCCAATTTAAAGAAAATGTGAATGAAATTTTTTTTCTAATTTGGGTGGCTTGAATTTAATTTTTTACCATCATTGCCTCTCAATGTTTTGAATATATGATTAATTTATAACTAGGATATTTATAGATAAATTTTTTCAAATTATATTTGTAATTTTTTATATTTTAAATATATTATTTCAATATTCAGTGGGAATTTTCCTTACAAATTTCAATGTGTGATATTCAAAATATATTTTCTATCTAAGGGGACATTGTTTAATGTTTCATAATCATTATTGGCAATATGATATAATTATTTTATTTATATCATTTATCTGGATGGTTTATCATTTTGATGAAAAGATATTTATAAATCCCATTATTATTTATATGGGCTATGCTATAATGGATTGGTTCAATGTTAATGTTTCCCATTTTCATTCCTTCTAATCTACTATGATGATAAAACAAATAATTTATGATCATATTTCACAGAAATTTATGGTTTTTACAATTTGATGGGTGGGACTAGAATTTTAAACCATCAAAATCATTGTATAATGTTTTATATCTTATTATTTAAATATGTTAAACATGTATATGTTATTGATCTTATATGGGAATCCATATAAAGTAATTTATCTATTATAGGGTAAAATTTTATGCTCTTGATATACTATGGGAAATATGTGTAGTTGTTTCATTATTTATAATTTTATGATCTCTTTTGTTAAACAAGAATTAGGAGAATATTTTTATACATATCATAATGCCCGACTTTTTTTAAATGAATATATGATTCACGACAGATTAATTATTATTTCAATATTTTATTAGTCATGTCTTTTGAAATGATACATTTAATTACATCAATCATTTCTATGATCCATGATAGATTGGGTGAGGACATAATAGGTTATAATGAGGATCTCATACGATTATCATTATCTTATATATTCTTATGATCTATTATTCATATCTAGCTTTTTAAACTAACTGAAAATATAATCTCACACATTTATTGTTATTATTTTCCCAATTCTTGATAAATGGATTTATACAAGGTATGTATTTGAAGAGTAGAAAATAGAATAATCATTTGAGAATAAAATTTTGATATTTCATGGAATTAGAATATTTTTTATCTAGTCTCTAAATAAATTAATCATGAACAGTCCATATGAATGTATTTGATAAACCATTTTAATATCCATCTAAAAAATTAATAATTATGTATCAAAATCATTGTTCATTATAGTTTGTATTTGAGTAAGATCTAATAAAAATTTATGATATAGTTTCAAAACAATTGCTAAAATACATGGTTCATTGATTATGTTGTATGATTGATATGTTGATATAGATGCTCAAAATACAAGAGGGGGTGAATTGTATACATTAAATATTCCTACATATATTTTAAATATGGTAGTGTTTAACAAAGCTAAACAAGGTAAATTCACAAGACCTCTTAGTTTTACTAACTTACTTGATTCCGTATATATGGTTATGGAAATGAAACATAAGAAAAGTTTAAAAATGTGGATATTCTACATTAAAGTGTATAGAATCTCACTAATCAGTGTACATGTACAAGAAAGTATAAAAAATTTATACTTCCCTCGACAACTAAAATAGAGTAGAAAACCAGAATCAAAACAAGAAACAAGTAGTAAATCTTTTAACCCAATGAGAAAGGTATCCAACAACCTTGGATTAAGGTCCCTTGATTTATACATTCCTGAACGTATGGATTACCGACACTAGGGTATGCCCTTGATATGAATATCGGATTCTGTCTTGCTATCCCTCGATGCCCTCAAACAACAAGGTAGTTGGCACCTCTATATTCATATCCCTAGAATCCCTTGAATGTACTAACCATCATTCAGTGTCACACTAAGAAATGCTTAACATGGTTTTTAGTACACACAAATCATGAGAGTACCTCTTTATAAATAACATCCCCATCATATATTCTCCAGAGTCGTAGAACATTTCATCGATGTTATGAGCTCTTTAAAATGAGCTCCTATTTATAGCCACATCATCAATGGTCGACTCCCTCCTTCAATGGTCATATTTTTCCTTGAATTTTAGAGGGACTTGTACATGTGTCACTCAAACAATGGTTGGTGAGTAATAGAATGCATGGCATCGTTTTATAACTCAAACAATAGTAAGAAAAAATTTGTTTTCTTAACACAATACAATTTTTTAGAATGTAAGAAAAAAAATTAAAAGATCATAGTATAACCAAAAATCCAATTAGTTTATATAATACATGAATATTCAAATTTTGTTTTCATGATGAATTATGATACTGAATTATATAGAATTTTGGAGTGTTTATATCACGGAAATTCAGATTATGAATTCATAAGAATTCAAAGTCTGAACACAAGATGTTCGAAGTATGAATTCATAGAAATTCGGAGTCTGGACTCAGAATTTTTAGAGTCTAAATTCATAATAATTCAGAGTCTGAACTCAGATAGTTCAGAGTCTAACTTCATAAGAATTCAGAGTCTGAATTCAGAAATTTTGGAGTCTGAATTCATAAGAAATCGGAGTCTGAACTCAGAATGTTTGGAGTCTGAATTCATATGAATTCGCACCCTGAATTCAAATCCTGAAAACATAATGCACTATATTCAAGTATGTATAATATTCTAAGGTTTTAGTTACAAATCCAAATTTATTACTAATATGTAAAATTAGTTAAATTATAATATGAACAATGAAATCATATTAAGGATAACTTTCCTGGATGAAGAAAAATTTTCATAGGAAAGAAGAAATGAGTAAGGAAAAAAATTTCATGAGGAAGGAAAATTTCTTAAATGAAGGAAAATATTCATTATAAATATAAATTAAAATTTTTCTTAAGATAGAATTTTTGTGATTATAAAAACAAAAAGGACTAGAAAATTCATAAGGAATCCTTATCGACTCAACAATATCCCCCTTTTGGGAAAGTAGAAACATACATATGAAAAAGAATATAAGGACATCGAAAATATTTTTCTGTACATTGAAAATAAAACATGTCTCCCTTAGCACATGATAAATGATTAATATGACTAACCCCCCCCCATAGGTTTTGGATATACTACTATTCGTATTCATTATATCTGGATAAATAGTTATCATTTTATTGCATACGAAAATATTCTTGGATAAGAAATCCCCCTTAGATGAAATCCGCCTTATGGAAATTTATTCTTTTTCATAGCATTCATTTTCTATCAGTCATTTCCCCCCATTTTGATTTTAAAAATTGATTAAAGAGAATGGAAATGAAAATTTGGTACCAAAAATTATTAGTACTAGACAACTAAAAATATAAAGAGAAACACATAATTTCATTATGATTGGAAAAAATTTATACATGTATGGATACAAAAAAGATCAGAATTTGGACAAGAATATCTATCCTTCTCCTTTGGAATAAACTTCTACACTATGGTTTTTAGCTTCTTGAGTTCTTTCAGATCCCACTATTCATGTTTGATAAGTTGATACTGATGTTCATTTTTCTCCTATAAGGATTTGATTTGTTCTTTTGAGTCCTAAGAGATTCTACCTACCCCTATAGAACTTATTATTTCATAGAAATTTTTTCTTCAAGTTCAATTCTATGATCTATTTTCCTATTCCATCTCTGAACATCTGAATACAACATCCCATTCAGATCTTTTACTTCATACATACAAGAATTCTTTTCTAGAGTTATCTTTTCCTCAAAACTATTTGTGAGATCTTTGATATTTACATCTTCAGTGTCAAATGCATCCTTGACACTTTCTTAGAACTCATAAAAAATTCTCATATCTTCTAATATCTTCCTTGACCAGCCTTTCAAATATTTTCATGACCTTTTATGAGCTATATAGCTAATAAGAAAAGTATTGATGTCTTCCTCCAATTTAACACACTTATCCATCATCATAGATACTAAATTAGTTTTCTGATTTAAGGAATGTGGAAGCATCTATATTCAAGATTATATGCATGGAAATATTGGAATATTCCCAAAAATCATATTTAAAGACTTAACTACAAAATCATGTCCAAAGAAGGATGATTCTGAATCTGATACTTTTCATGGTGAGATTTGTTTTTCTGACACAACAGCTTTCCTCTTTGAAGAACCACAAATATCATTCATCCATACCACAACATTGGTAGGTGAATATACTACTACCAGTTTTACCTTATAAATTTTTAGAAAGACATTCTCTTGATCTGGAGATTCATGTATACTGTAAGATAGATGAACAATTTTGTCTTCAACAACTTCATTCTTTTCATCTCATTCCTTATCATCCTCTGGGTGTCTGAAATATTTATTGATGATTTCTTCTTTAGATGGTTTTTGTACATCATCTTCAGGCTTCCCTTCATCCTTCCCATGTGTATCAAGCATTGATGATTCAGGTTGAGTGGTTCTAAATGATAATTTATCAGAAGGGCTCCCCTTCTCATGAAAATCTTCTATTTGCTTTATGAAAACATCAAAATCAACACTACATTCATCTTCTTCTTCTATATCATTTTCTTATGCTACTTCTTCTTCTACTACTACTTCTTATTGATGTTTTTCTCGAATAAAAAACTTCTTCCTCAGAGTCTATGGTGATTATTCTATGAAGAAGGATTATGGTACCAGAATATTTTCGGATGATTTCTCAGTAGCCTTCAGAAGTGATTGCATTATTTCAGTATTAGAAAAAATGTTCTTTTGCTTCTTTTCATTATATTTATTGTTAATATCTTTTGATTCCTTCGCCCACATTGATTTTTCTTCATCAGGGTACAAGAAAAACATAGGATCACCATCTTTATGATTTCCCTTTTTTTCACTCTATTTATCTATGACCTCATTAGGATAGGATTTTTAATTCTTTGGCTTCAGTTGTCAGATTGGGTATCTATATTCATTAGGGATTTTTCTTTCTCTTAAACATCCATCAAATTCCTATTCCATCAACCCTATTTAGAGGTCTCAGCTACCTCTTATTTCCTTGGATAGAATTATTTCTCTTCCATAGGTAAATCAAAATAATTCATTGAATTCTTCAGAAAATCAAACTTTCATTTTTCTCAAAGATTCACCACTTAACAACATAACATTTAAATTATTCGACAAAGATTTTGATGAAATATTGAATGACTCTAGACACAGAACAACAATCATTGAATGAATAAATGGATACATAATAATACGAGCCTTCATATTTCCATTATTTATGCTCTCAATCGTAGACAAGATATTCTTAACCAAGTTTATCTTCCTAATGTTTACCAATAAATCCATAATATACATACCACTTTTTTTAAAAGTATCATTTTATCCTTTTCTCTGAATGACAAATCGTTTAACCCACAATTCAAGATTCCATCAATTTGTAGTCAGGTGAAGAATATTTAGAGTATTTACTTCATAGAGACAAAGGAATTCCATGGACTTCACATTATCAAAACTACCATGAACATCCGATAGCTTATGAGATCAAAACTCAGCTTCCCCTTCATGGGGAATTCTGACCAGGCATGCATCATTGGTGTAAGAAAATGAATATTTCTTTCTATAACACATGAATAAAATCTAACTCCACCCTTATTCCTTGAAGAAAATTAATGACTCATAGAATTCTATAAACAATTCCTGATAAACTGTGTCTCTAGTTTTTGGTTTTTAAAGGGAAACACTTTCCCGTCCATTCAGCTTTATATTCATAGAAATAATAGAATCATACCTTGCAAAAAAACATCAGATCAAATAACCATTATTTGTATATATTCCATTCAATGACTTTTTTGATAACTGACATATCTTTTTGAGAGGATAATTCGATAGAAATTTAGAAGTATGAAAGGTATGAGAAGATTGGAATATGCTTATGTAGCAGAAAAGAGCTTTATCATACACGATCATGAGATTAGATGGGTGAAAAAAATCGGGGGTCCTTTATAATTACAATTGATGAGAATGTTCAACATCCATACTCAATCCCACGGTTAAAAATACTTCTGAGCATATCTGACGGTTGAGATGATAGTTGAAATTAAATTATGATAGAATCTGATATTTTGAGGTTTTATATGAAAAAAATTAGAATTTAAGAACAAAAAAATTGAATACAAAAATTTAAAAATAGACGAAAATACCAACAAGTAAATGATGATTACGAAAATTTTAGAATGAAAACGTACCTTTCAGATTTGTAGGAAACTTATTTTCATTTAGGAAAATTATTCTTGAAGAACTATAGTTTCTGAAAATTTTGATTATCAAAATTTTAAATATGAAAATCTCTATTAAGAAAATTTTATGTACAAAAATCATCATTATGAATAATTTTACTTTGAAAATATTCATTACGAAAATTGTTAGTACTAAAATTTACTTTATGAAAATCATTATTACATAAATTATATGTATGAAAATCAACAATACAAAAATATTTATTACAGACATATTAAGTACAAAAATATTCATTAAGAATATTTTAAGTACAAAAATTTTCAGTATGAAAAATTTTGAACTACAAAAAAATTCATTATGAACAAAAAAATATTTGAAATTTAATTTTTTTATAAATATAACAATCAAATGTACACCCCCAATGAAAATGAGTTCATTACTGTGTGTAGATTGGTTTCAACATAAAGGTAACATGGAATATTAACATACGATTATAATTCATATCTTTTGTTTAATGTATTCAAATCTATCGGAGGGTAAGGATTTTGTGAAAATATCAGCTAATTGATCATGCGTTCTGATAAATTGAAGAATTATATCTCCTTTTTGTGTGTGATACCTATGAAATTGATGCCTAATATCTATGTGTTTTACACAAGAGTGATTTTTAAGGGGTTTTCTTAGGGCAATATCACTAGTATTATCAAACAAAATTTAGGTTTTGGTAAATCTGATACCATAATCTGTGAGTGTGTGTTGCATCCACAATACTTGAGCACAACAACTTCCAGTTGGTACATATACAGCTTCAGCAGTGGAAATTGCATCAAATTTTTTCTTTTTTTCATGAACAATATAATAAAAAATCTCTTACGAAATGATATGTTCCAGATGTACTTTTCCAATCAATTCTACATCCACCAGAGTGAGCATCCGAAGAACTTTTTAAACAAAATCATTTCTTGAAGTGTTAAAGATTCCTAGATCCATTATTCCCATTATGGTGTAAATTTTTTTGAACATCCTTTAAATATGATTCCTTAGGATTTGATTGATATCTTGCACATAAGCATACTAAAAACATTAATTCTAGATGACTAGCTCTCAAGTAATGTTGAATTCTTATCATACCTCTAAAAGATGTTTGATCTACTGGTTTCCTAGCTTCATCTAGATCAAGTGAATTCGAGGAACAAATGGGAGTAATAATACTCTTGGGGTTGTCATATCCATATTTATTAAGAAGATAATTAAAATATTTATGTTGGGATATATAAATTTTTGATTGTTTTTGAGAAATTTCAAAACCAAGGAACAATGTTAACTCATCCATCATACTCATTTAAAACTCAGATGTCCCTAGATCTGCAAAGGAATCAGTTAATGATTGCTAATTTGAACCTAATATAATATTATCCACATAAATTTGAACAATAAAAACATTTTTATTATATTTATTTATAAAAAGGTACAGATTATAATTTCCCTTAACATAATTATTTTGAAGCAAAAATCTTTTAAGTCTATCATACCAGGCATAAGGGGATTTCTTAAGTCCATACAAAGCTTTGGTATGTTTGTAAACATGTTAAAGATTTTTTAAATCTTATAAAATAGGATGTTGTTTGAGAAAATATTCCTCTTGTACAAATCCATTATGGAAAGAATATTTAATATCCATTTGAAAAAGTTTAAAATGCAAGAATGTTGTAAAGGAAAGTAGAATACGAATAGATTCAGGTCTAGTTTCTGGAGAATAGGTTTCTTCATAGTCTATTCCTTATTTTTGATTATAGCCTTTACCAACCTATCTAGATTTTTTTCATACAATGATTCAATTTTTATCAAATTTATTTCTGAATACCCATTTTACTCTTATAAGAGATAATTATTTAGGTCTTTCAACGAAGGTCCAGACTTTATTCATTTCAAATTCATTTATCATATCTTTCTTAGCATTTACCCAATCATTTTAACCTAAAGATTCATTAGTACTTTTTGGTTCTAATTAAGAATGTAATGCTAGATGTTCTACTCTATTTCATAGTGAAATTATAGTCCTTACAGGTTAATTTACATCACCAAGTATACTATCACAATGATGATTCATTAGAAACAACTTATTTGGGTTTCGTAAAACCTTATCATCAACATAGGGTAGGATATCTTCTAGGGTAAATGATTCAAAAATATTTTCGTGAAAAGTTTCCTTATCAGAAGGATATTATAACAACGGTTGATAATCTTTTTATTAAAACACATCTGAATATGTAGGTTGAGGTTGTTTATAAAAATGATCAGATTTATCAAATTTTATGTGTACTGTTTTTTTAACGGTAGAGGTATTTTTTTTAAAACTCTATAAGCCTTAGAAGTTGTGGAGTAGACTAAAAGAATTCCTTCATCATATTTTGGTGCGAATTTGTGTAGATTAACTTTAGTATATAGGATAAATACTTTTCATCCAAAAACTATGAAGTATGAAAGTCTAGGTTTTCTACCATTCCATATCTCATAAATAGTTTTATTATGAAAAGGTCTAATTAAATCACAATTTAATGTATCACAAGAAGTACTTAAAGTATCATCCAAATTTTTTTGGAAACCATATATTCACTCAACATGGTTCTTTTTATCTCTTGAAGATTTATATTTATTCTTTCAACAACACCATTTGTTGAGGTGTTCTTAGTGATAGGAAGTAATGACTAATTCTTTTTCCACGACAAAAAGTTTCAAAATCAGAATTTCATAATTCTCCTCCCTGATTATTATGAATAGTTATCAAATTAAGGTTTCCTCATATTCAACATGGTCTCTAAATGTTTTGAAATAAGAAAAAGCTTCAGACTTCTTTTCTAGAAAATATACCCACGTAAATCTAGTGTAATCATCAACTAAAAAAATTACAATAAATTTGCTTCCAATGCTTCTAGTTTGTGTTTGAAAAAAAACATCCATATGCACTAAATATAATGCATCAGTAGTTGAGACTTCACTAACTAATTTAAAACATGATTTCTGTTTCTTTATCTATTGACATGTATTAAATTATTTTGAAGAATCAATTCTAATCTTTTATAGATCTATATCGAGTATTTTCAAATAGAGTTTGCATAGGTTCCTAAGGATACTGTGTCTTAAACATCAATGACTAAACTGTGAACGAACTTGAATTGCACTAAGGGAAGGTAGATCATGGCTCTTATAGTCCTCTTTGTTTATTATGTATAAATTCTCTTATATATGGATATAAATAATAATCTCTTCCTTTGAATTGTCTACTGAGCACTTATCATTCCTAAAATTCACAAGGTAACCTTCATCACATAATTGACATATTAAAATGGGGTTGTACTTATGAACCTTAACAAATAAAACATTTGAAATCAATGTTTTTCCAAGAATAACAATGTCACATATATTAATAATTTCCCCCTTAGCATTATCTTCTAAAGTTACATCTGCTCCTTTCATCTTGACAATTTTTTCAAAGACGTATTTTTTACAATTCATATGCTAGGAACATCCACTATCCATATACAATGTATTTTTTTGGTGCTATCATTAATTTCCTAAATATAAAATTGTTAGACTATCATAACCCAAACTTTCTTGAATCTGGAATCTTTAGAAATCAAAATATTAGGTATCTACATTTATTTTGAAAATAAGCTTTATGAAAACATAAAGACTGAGTTTTGTTTAATGAATAATTTTTTCCCAATGCCCACCACACTGACACTTAGTTCATAGTTGAGTAATTTGAGGAAAAAATTAATTATTAATAAAATATGGTTTTGAACATGTGTTACCAAATCCAGAATTATTCTTTAGAGGTCTAATTGGAAAATATATCTTATAATATTTTTATTACCTATGGTAATGATTTAAAAACACTCCCTCAAAGAAAATATTTCTGACTTTAGTCTAATAACCATGTTCTTATCTTCCAAAACAACATTTTTAGTAATATAGTTAGGCTCTTAACCATTTTTTCATATAATTAACTTTTTTTATCCGTATAATGTTTATACTTCTTAGAATTGACTTCCAAAAGGTTTTTTGAAATACTTTAAAAATCAACATTTCTCATATCAGGATCTTTATAAAGATCTGATATTTCCTTACTATGACTATAAATTCTTGAATTTTATTTATCAATCTTTTTCATAACTTGAGAATTCTCATTATCAAGATGCTTAAAAAACCTTGAAACATATTCATAGGTAGGTAAAGTATTATCTTTATCAGAAAAAGATTCTTCATCCGAGGATTCATAGTATTTACTATAACTATAATTAGCATTCAAGGATACATTGGATATGGATTCATCATTTTGTATCTTATCTATTAAACAATGATTTTCAATAGGTAGTCTAGATATTATACCCAGAATCTTTTATCTAAAAGATTCATAAACCGAGGATACATCAGAAGAGTCTCCACCACCTGCACTCCAGGTGTCATTATCTTTAAAAATATTATTAGCCTTATATTTTTAGTACTTTCTTCTATTCCTCTCAGAATGATTTTCCTTTCTATATTTTATCTTAATCATAATACAATTATGCCTTATATGTCTATCTATTTTAAATTCATAACAGGTGACTTAAAATCCTTTCTTATCATTTCACTCATTCTTCTTGTATCTATAATGAAATTCTTTCTTCCCAACTATCTTATTAATCCTTTGATAAATATTTTCTAGTTCATTCTTAGAATGTTAACTTTCACATGATTCAGATAAAATAGTAACCTTCATAGATATAGATCCTGTAACTGTAATAAGAGTATTGGCGTTGATATGACTTGAAGTAATTGCAAAAGCAACACTTCCATTCCCATTATTCTTCTTAACATTACATGCATATCTCTTCTTTCTAGTATAATGAGGAAGATGTGTTCCAAAAACCTCATCAGGAGTGATATTTGTAACTTTTCTATTCACATCTATAGTTGTTCTCTTGGATTCGCCATCATTAGGCATGATGTCTATAATCTTGTCTAAAAGTGCCTCATCATACAAACCTTTTTCACACATAGAGTGTAATCTGTTGACGATTTTCATAAATCTGTGTTGTACCTTACGTATAGGTTCTATATAAGGAAATAAAAAATCATGGTACTCAGCACTAAGTATATCTCTTCTAGTTTCAATAACGTTTGATGTACCAAAATGTGTAACTTCATGCTTATTCCAAATACAATTTTCATCTTCACAAGAAGAAATCTGGCTATATATATTCAACATCATGGAACACAACATAGTATTGCATACCTTGTAGTTATGTTTATATTATGACCTCTCTCGATTAGTAAATGTTCGGAGTTACTTATCAGGAATCTTGGAATCCCTAGAAATCATAACTAATTTGTCCACACTAGTGTTAATAACAAATGACTTCATATGATCTCTCTAGTATTCATAAGGATTCCCATAAAAAATTGGCGGTCTAGTGGGATTAAGAATGTCAATTTAAATAACATTCATTCCTGCCATCTTAGTGAAAGTATTTCCACAAAAACATTTCTAAAACAAAAGATTGTAAACCATGATTAATATATATTAACTAAGGAAAATATAGAAGAATGAATAATCTAGAGAAAGAAAAAATATATTTCAATATCAGTATTTTAGAGACATCCTCTGATACAAAATTTAGGATCGAAATGATGATGTAGATGCTCAATATACAAGTGG
Organism: Viscum album; assembly: GCA_963277665.1. NCBI lineage: Eukaryota > Viridiplantae > Streptophyta > Magnoliopsida > Santalales > Viscaceae > Viscum > Viscum album. Next base: position 475,484,335 of record OY728132.1, read on the forward strand.
GGGTGAATTGTAAACATTAAAAATTTCATAGGTTATTTTAAAGATGGAAATGTTTAACAATGTTAAACAAGGTAAATTCACAAGGCCTCTTAGTTTTACAAACATTATTTATTCTAGAAATATGGTTCTATAAATGAAACATAAAAAAAGTTTACAAATTTAAATTTTCTACCTTAAAGCATATAGAATATCGCTAATTATAGTACATGTACAAGAAAGTATAAAATAGTTATACATTCATCACCAACCAAAATGACGTCGATAAAATGAAACAATACATGTAACAAGTAGTAAATCATTTAATACAAAGAGAAGGGTACCAAAACACCTTGGATAAAGGTCCCTTGATTTATACATTAAAGGATGTATGTCTTACCCACACCAGGGTTTTCCCAGGATATGAATATCGGAGTCCATATTTATATCTTCGCAATCCCTCAAACAGCAATGTAGTATGCACATGTGTCTTCATATCCCCAAAATCCCTCAAACGTCAAGGTAGTAGACACCTCTGTCTTTCAATCCCCTGAAGCCCTCAAATGTACACAACAACATTTAGAGTCGCACTATGCAATTATGAACAATGTGTTCTGTACGCATAATGCATGAAAGTATATCATTCACTGGAAATAATTTTAGTATCATGTAATCTCTAGAGTAGTATAACAGGTCATTAATGTTATGAGCTCTTTCAAATGAGCACCTATTTATATGGACATCTTCGACGGTCGACTACCTCCTCCAACGATCATATTTTTCCTTTAATTTTGGAGGGACCTGAACATGTGTCACTCAAACAATGGTTATTTGGTAAAAGAATGCATGACGTCGTTTTATAACTAAATCAAGAGTAATAAAAAATATTGTTTCCTAACCAAATCCATTTTTATGAATGTAAGAAGAAAAAGCATGGAGTCTAACCAAAAAACCATTCTTTGTCTCTACTACATTAATTGTTGGAATATATTATATTGAATAATTTATAATATGAATTCTATAGAATTACAGAGTCTGAATTTAATGGAAAATTAGAGTCAGGATTCATAAGGATTCGGAGTCTGAACTCAAAATGATCGGAGTCCAAATTCATAGGAATTCAGAGTTTAGACTCAGACTGTTTAGAGACTGAATTCATATTAATTCTGATTCTGAACTCAAAATGTTCAATGTTTGAATTCATAGGAATTAGAAGTCTAAACTAAGAAAGGTGAGAGTCTGAAATAGTAGAAATTTGGAGGATAAACACATAATGTTCGGAGTCTGAATTCAAAAGTATTCAGAAAATGTATTTTTATCTTGGAAACATAATGCTCCATAACAAAGTATTTATAAGATTTTGAGGTTTTAGTTACAAATCCTAATTTTATACTTATAATTAAAATGAGTTATATTATAATATAAACAATTAAAACATATTAAGGATAAATTTCTATGAATAAGGAAAATTAACTTATGAAAAAAAACTAAGTAAGGATATAATTGCGTTGAGGAAGGAAATTCTTTGTAATGAAGGTAATTTTTTTATAATGATAAAACACATTTCACATTCAGATAGAGTGTTTGTGATTTTCATAACAAGAAGGAATGGACAATTCATAAGGAATCCTTATTAACTCAACATATGTATTTAACAACACCATAATTTTTTTTAATAACTAAATTATATAGAGTTTTTGGAATTAAATCCATTTTGTGATACTATATGTGGATTTATTTAGGATCAAATGTATCATGGGTATACAAAAATAGATTTATTTGTATATATTTTCCCTGATTCAAGTTCAAGGTGAGTGTAACCATTATATTAACTTTTAATGAAACTCCCATGTGATATTCATGGTTTAATTAACATTTTGATTACGTTCCATTATGGAATATATATCCAAATGATAACTATGGATATAAAATATTTAAAAAATGTTCAATTGGTATAATATTAGGTGCAATGATTTATGAATCCTGCAAAATTTTCCTGATAACATGTTTTCCAACTTTGATTATTGTTTCTCACACATTGGTTTTTTATTTCAGTAAAAATCTAGAACCAGAAGTCATGATACTAAAAAAATTGATGAAAAAAATGATTTTCTACCTGAGTAAAACAAAATTAGCAACTGGATTGGAATATCTTTTTACTTTTCATACATCGCTATCTCAAGATATGAATCTGGATGATGTTCAAAAAAGGAAATGGTGGGATCATAGTTATGTTGATATCTTCATGAAGTTATATTCATCATCTTTTAGTGATAGTGTTGATCGAATTTTTTCTATTTAATATAACTGTAAAATTGAAATGATATTTCATGTTGTCAATTTTTTAGACCATGAAAGGTTCATTTATTCCGCTATCAACTATATGATGGTTAAAATTAATTGTGAAATATTATTATGAATATGATTCATGAAGAATAAATTGATTCCAACGGGTAAGAAGAGTGTAATTATTTACTTTTATATATATAAATATATAGAATTAATTTAATGAAAGTAGATGAATAATTAATTGAGATAATTTAGATGATTTAGGAATTTATTAGTACCAATAATATAAATTTTATATGTCTTTAGAAGTAAAATTTTCATATTATAATCCAACCAAAAAGCATGGTTTATCAATTCTATTGTAGCCTAAATTCATTTTTCCAAAAGTATTTAGCTATAAGATAATTTTTGGATATGAATAAATACTTTTATGTTTACATATGGATCAAATTTAAGTAAAATATTCCCACTATTAACATCATAATTATATGAAAAAAGATTAATGAGTCTCTGGAAAATTCTAATAATCCTAATTTTGTAATGGACTTCCAGTCAACTATATGGAATAATTGTACTAATATACATAATAATAACACATTAAAATGATCTTTGTGGGTAAATTATATGTAAAAGTAGGGTCATAAATCCTGTAAATTTACTAATTCAACAAATGACATTGTTAATGAAATATGAGGGAAGTCTATGTGCACTAACTCACTACCAATGTCCTAATACATCAAATCAAATGAGTATTGGAATTATGCCAAAAATCCATTGATTAAAAATCATTATGCCGGGTATTGGAATCATAAACCTCTTAATGTTACACCACAAGATTTCATAGTATGTTAACTCATTAATGTAATTAAATATATTGCGCTACACGTAACACTGAGTTCGAGCGCAACACGACTTACCAAACTAGACGTTCAAAAAGTATTTATTAATTTTATTAAACAAATTTTCAATTTTATATATTTCATATATAATTTTTACATTCATATTTGGTTTTTCATTTACAAAATATAATGACAAATTTATTTTTCAGTTAAATGAAATATTTAAAAAAAATGCAGTTTCCCACATTTTAAGGGAGAACCGTTTTATATCCATTTTTTGACTGCTTTATATTAAATTTACTATAATTAATTACTCTTTTACAAAATTCATATAATAATTTAGTTTTGACAAATATTTGGTACTTTTATGATAACCTTACAATTTTTATGAATAGTGAAAAATACTATATTTTAATTTAAAACATCTTTTTTATTAAAAAAATTTTATAGTGAAAAATTATGAATTTGAGTGAGTTTAAAGTATAATTATATTATATTTTTATCATTTAATATAATTATTTCATTATAAGTAATTTAACTTTTAAATTAGACATAAATACATTTCAATATTTTCATAATTTTTACTTCTTTGAAAACCAAATTTTATTTTTGCCAACAGGAACTAATTTTATATTAATTAATGCATCCTCTATGTTTTGAATTTGGTAAAATATAGTACATTTTTGAATTCTGAATATCAAAATTATATTAGGGTGAATTTTTCATATTTGTCTGCAAACATTCAATTTTTTATGAATAGTGATAACACTATGTTATTGTTTAAAACCGACAATTATTTAAATAATAATGTAAATTTTTAAAGTAAAAAATTAGATTTAAAATATATATATTAGTCTAATTTACTTAATATGAGTCATTTTAGAATAATATTAGATATATAAAATTTTATTGAACTTTTTAAGGACTCTTACCCGCCATCTAGGCACATTTGAAAATTTGCATAAAACATAATTTTACCACTTCTATGAATTGAATTCCAACAATTCTAGAGAAAAGTTTGATATCAGTTTGTAAAAGTTGTTTGAATAGGATAAAATGCAATTTTTTTATTAGTATCTTTTGAATTTTATTTACCATAGTTAAAAGTAAATATGGTTATTAATGAAAAACTTATACTATAATTACCCAAACACATATCATATTTCTACCAGATAAGTTTATTTCAACCAAAATAAACATTATTAATAAAATTTAATCCTTTTTGATCCACTTGGACTATATTAACACAATTATTATATATTTTTTTAAATAGGGTTTAAAAGTATTAAATTCAAATTTTAATAAATAAAACACTTTTAATGTGGGGTCATACATAAGATAATTTCAAACATAAATATTCATTAAAAATATAAAAATATTTTCTACATCATGGTATTTTATTTATAATTTTTTGAGGTTAATAAATTAAATTTAATTATGACACAATGATGATGCATTAATTACCTTATTAATGAAAAATTAAAATTTTTGAAATTATAAATATAAGAATTAATGTAAAATGAGAATTTAATTGCATTCCACAAATTTTCATGGTTAATATGACATGTTAGGGTTCATTTAATGTATTTTTTGGATGTAATAATTTTTTCATAACTTTTAAATAAACCAAACAGTAAGAAGTATCATGATTGACATAAATTATTCATTATAGCATATATTAAATTTTTAAATGACATAATATTCATAAAAATAAAAGGATCAGAAAAAGTACATATATAATGATATATATGTATTTAATGAACCACTTGGATTTCTATTGTCATTTTATAGTCTTTTTATTAACCATGTATTATAATAATAAAATAATACTTGGTAAAAGTTAATCTATTTCAGTAATGCTTAAATCTAAAAGTTGTATTTAATATGGTGACCTAATCATGACAGAAATTTATTGGTTGAGAGTATATCAACCCATCCCCAACTTATCCAATATATCAATCCATTTTTTGATATTTTAATATGAATATAATTTTAGAATAAATTAATATATCAGGCTTTCCCTAAAGTTCGCATCACCCCTCTCATAAAAGGGTACTACCACTTCCCTTAAATTCACACCTCCAAAGCCTCTTTGCTTAGACAAACCCTTCTCAAATCTCTTCTAACTTCCCTAATATAATCATATAGTACTTACATTGAACAAGAATCAATCTTATGGATCCCTTTTGTTCAAATCAAAAGGAAGAACCTGAAGAAAAAGTAATTATTTCATCACCGCATTCAATGTTCTTTTGTTATTCCACATCATTTTTCTTTATTATTTCCATAGAAAAATAATAACTCAATTACCTTATAAATACAATTATATTATTATAAATATTGTACAACTATATTCATTATTATATCCACCCAATGAATGAAAATGTCACCATACGTGTGTACGTCTAACATACCATCTCCACGTCGTGGGGTTGTTTTTATTTAACTCTTCTTTATTTGGATGGGTATAATAATGAGTATAATTGATGTTAATAATAAATATAATATGTAAATAATTCTTTATATATAATATGAAATCCAACTATATAGAATTTCACCATCAATAAAATGATTTTATCGCTCGTGCAATCGTATGGCTTACCGACTCCAAGACGTGATTAGATTCATTTTCACGTTCACCATTCAAAGATAATTATAAAAATATATTATTAATAATTATGTAATATATGAAATAATAATAATTATGGAAATATATATATATATATATGTGTATTTATATATACCTCATTTACTTACTTTAGTTCAATAATATAAGAATTTTGAAACGATTCTTATACGTACGTACATCCTACCGTCCCCATAAATGGTGTTTTCAATTTCCTATATCAATCTATTATACGTACTTCTAATATGAATATATATTCTAAATAAATAAATTTTTTTATTCTAAAATCCAATAAATCGTGAAATAAGTTATACTATCATGAATAACATGTTAAAACATGTATGATAAAGAATGCGATTAATACCCAAATGTAATTTAAAATTTAAATTATTATTAAATAGGTATTTTAATTAAAAAAATGAATCAATTATCATATCATAAAGATGAATATGGTTATGTTATAATTTAATAGAATACTACGTTTATTATACTAGAGCTTAAGTGTACCCTTGACCACAGGAATGTACAATGTAAGGGTTAAATCCTCAATTTAATTATTATCAAAGATTTTTGATGTCTGAGTATTTAATGTGAAAGTTTTATCTTTCATGTACATGTTTCATAATAATGTTTTCAAAATTAATATTTTAAGGATTTTTGGAAGGGATCCTTTATCAATATCATCATTTTAAGTGCTTCAAGGATATGTTTTTCTAAGTTGTTTTAATTAATTTCCAGGTTTTATAAATGATTTTAAGGATTTATTTATATGGAAATGATTGTTTTAAAAAGTTAATTCATTTGAAATGATTCAAAGAATTATGGTTCACTTTGATTCATAAATATATTTTAAATGAGTTCCTTTGTTATTGTTTTTTTAAATGATTTCACAAAAAATTATATTTCTCTCAAAGTGTTTTACTGATCATTTTCAACTATGCCAACATCCTTTACTAAATATTATTCTTGATTGATGGTGATTTATTATAATAAAATCATCTATATTGTATTTAATGAGTTTTGATATGTTTGATTGTTGATGTGATATTTTTATACCATTCATGGTTTATGGATTGAGTATTAAAATTTCGTATACTAGTTTAAATACGATTGTTTATGTTATGTTTCAATATTCTTATATGAGGAATGCATTGGACTTAGTAAGGGACAGATGGAGCCCTCTATAGATCCTTGATGCATCGATGGGTCTATTGAGACAAACCAGTGTTTTAGCACAAGGCCTTTACAAAAAAAATTTTTGTAGTCTTGGCACAAGGCCTTGACTACATGGTCATTATGTCAGACATTATGCATTCCCTTGTTATGAAATAAGTTTTTATTTTTGATTATTCGACTAGAAGAATATCCAAGTTCATGTTTATATGGAAATGTTTCTTTAATTTTTTCCTTATCATGTTCATGTTTATGTTTGAAAGTATGTAGTTTTTTCACACAGCTTGCGTTAAATGTTTATAGCTTCTGCAAAATTATTTACCCTTATTGAGAATCTAATCTCACCGTTATCTAATTTTTTATTTTATGAGGACTTCTAGAATATTATTATGATTAATAATCATGGTTATGCTAAGAGAATAATGGTGTTCAATAAGTATTATTTATAATATTTTTATGTTAGAAAGTAAAATTTGACATTTAGGTATGTAATCTATATTTCGATACTACAAAACTGATTGGTACATCAGGGCTAAATTCTTTGTAATCATGCCAAAATATTAAATTAATGCACTAGATCTAGGTAATTGGGTTCTGGTCATTGATGTTGGCATAAGAGAATGTTTAGTACAATCCTTGGAAAATATATTTTGAAAAAATAAGATTATAGATCATTTCCCAAAGATAGAATTTGAGGATTAATATAGATGAACATCCAAAAATTCGGGTAATGTAGATATTATATAGGTCATCCATGAAATACATCCCTGTCTAGATACGAGCAGGTAGAGGTAGCTATGAAAATATGTAAAATGGGGTAAAACCGAAAATCACAACTTTGATCTAGACTCAAACAAGAATTGGTGCACAACAACAGGGATTTCTGCACTCATAGTTAGGACACTCCCCATGGATATTCTTAGGATAATTCAAATTTTCATGAAAAAAATTATAAATTTTTATGATAAAATATTTTAGAAAATAAACCATATGTATGATTATGAGACTAGATGTATGAAAATATTCAATTAATGATGATAATTTATTTAGTTTTCATATTATAAATTAAGATATTAGCTAGCCTTGTGTATTTATTCATTTATAAATGGGGCCTAGTTGAAGGAATAAGAATTCCATCAATACCCATGATCCAAATAGTTAGAAGGATAATATCTATCATGGTATTAAGCAATCATTTAGAATAAAAATTGTCTCCCTTGTTTTCTCATCATATGACGAAAAATGTATCATGTATTAAATGGATAAGTAAATAATTCTCATAGTTATATATCATTTAATGGAATTCAAATTAGAAGATGATGGTAGTGAAAAATATAGTTAAAGGGAATATGGGATAGAAGGATTGTCCCATATGTGATAACTGTGGAAACAATCATTATGAGAATTGTTTGAAATAAAGTGGAGTTTTTTTATAGGTGTGGAGAAAAAGGACACCATGTATGTGATTTAAATGGTAATAAAAGGGATTTAAATGTATAATTCATTATCTGCAAGCTATTGGGACACTACATGAATTAATGACCCAATCATTATATTATAACCCAAAAGATTCTATTGGTTAATAATCTAGTTATGGTACAACAAAAAATGAAGATGAATGATTAGTGTTATTTAATTTTTATTAAGAATCAGTTCATTTGAGTATTTTATTAATGATTTAATATTTATAGGAATTCTAGTCTATAAAAGGATGGTACTATAATATAATATCATTAAATATTTGAGATTTTATGCTACTAAGTAATGTGACACAGTTTGAAGATAGACATTTTGGAAAATATATGGTTAGGGGGAATATAACCCTTCATATGATTCTGAAATTGAGATAATGATTTCAAAATAAGAGACGATTGATATAGATAAATTATATTGTATAATATTGACTAGGTTGAAACTGATTAATTGTTTTTTTAATCCATCATTGTTGCAGTTTAAAACATTTTTGGGATATTAGACTATATCTAGTATTATATAGTGAATAAGGAAGTATGAATTTAATCAATAAGTGTTTTGGGTAATTCAAAGTGTTACCATGTATTAAGAGAGTACATGATTAAGGCATTCACAATTTAATATGTAGATAAAAGAGATATTTATTATGTTAAAATTCCTTATAAATCATTCACTGATAGATTGGGATGTTGTATTCTAGTTATTTTTAAAGGTTGTAATGTATTATTTTTTAAATAGGATACTATTGTTTAATGTTAAAACATTACTTTTGGATCGTTATAAAAATGGAAACATAGAGGTCGTGTGAAAACCTGTCATGTCCAGAAAGGCCGCGAGACTTGAACCTGTAACCGAAGGGTGAAAATGGTGCATCACCTTCCACTGGACAACATGATGTCTTAGTTTTTATAATGTAGTATTTTTAAAAATTATGAATAATTAATTATAAATTAATTATTTTTGGAACCCTATACGACGAGGATAAATATAAGATATTTGAATTCAATTAATTTTTGGAGTGAATGATGAGTTTGTTGTAGATATTAATTTAAGGATGAAACTAAAATAGTCATGTATATTTTTTAACTTAATCTATGAAGAAATTAATTCATAAACTATAGTGATGGAATCATAAAATGAAAATGATTTATCCTAATACCTTATTTTTTTGAACCGATGATATTTTATATCATCGTAGATTAATGGATTTGTGGCCATCAATTTTACACTTGTTTGTGACTGATGAAATCAATAACTCCCTATAAATATTTATGTTTTACTCCAATTATATGTCTCTAATTTACACCAATGTTATCCAAATCGAGATTATAACATTGTGGTGACTTTATAATTTCTATTTTCCTCTAATTAAGGCTAATTTTTTTTACCCTCTTTCAAATGTGGGTTTTCCAAAAAGGTATATTCTATTCTCAAATAATTTTTTTGGAAACAAATTAAAATTAGGAGGATTTAATTTATTTATGTAGTTGATAATGTGACACCCCATGATTTCATATTTTGTTATCTCTTTAATGTAATTTAGTAGCTTGCGCTATACACATCACGGAGTTGGAGCACACAAACACTTAACAAACTAGTCGTTCAAAAATAATTTATGAAAATTATTAACCACATATCGAATTATATATATATCCTATATAATATTAACATTCCAAATTTTTGTTTCATATAAAAAATATAAGGAAAACATCATTTTTCAGTTAAAATATGAATTTAACAAAAAAAATGCAATTTTTCACCATTTGACATAGTACACTGTTTAAATTCAAAATTTGAAACATTTATATATTCACATTAGTGAAATGAAATTATTAATTAGTAGTGGGACATATAAATTTATCTTTGATAAATTTTCGGTACTTATTTGATAACATTCATATTTTGATAAATAGTGATAATACTATAATTAAATTGAAAACAACTTTTTTAATCGAACTAATTTATAGTGTTAAATTATATATTTCATGGTTTTAAATTATAAATACATTATATCAGTATAATTTAATATAATTTAGGTCATTATAATGAATTTCACATCTAAAATAGACATAAACATATGACATTCTTTTGATAGTATTAAATTATTAAAAACCCATTTTTTTGTTTCGACACTGAGAATTACTTTTAGATTAATTAATGGATCATCAATGTTTTCAATTTTGTAAAATAGAATTCATTTTTTAATTATGAACATCTATATTATCTTAGGAATATATTTAGGTATTTTTTGAAAAACATTCAATTTTTTGATGAATAGTGAAAAACACTACGTTATTGTTTAAAGCCGAATCCAATTTAAATAATAGTACTTATTTATAATTTTTTATTTTATAGTCAAAAATGATAAATAATATCTATATTATCCCAATTTAATTAGTCGGATTCATTTTATAATAATATTAGATATATAAAATAGTATTGAAATTTTTAACGTCTTTTACCCACTTTTTTGCACATCTACAAATTTGCAAGAAAACCTAATTTTACCACCTCGGTGAATTTAGTTATAAAAATTTGAGAGACATAGTGGATATTAGTAAGCTATGTTTGGTTTAATAGGATGAAAATATTTTTTTATGAATAGTTTCATTTGATTTTTATTTACCACAGTTAAAAGGAAATAGGGTAATTAAAAGTAAAAATGATATTATAATTATCTAAAGACATTTCCTAATTCAACTGGATATGTTTATTTCACCAAAAATAAATTTTAGGAATTAAATATGATCCTTTTATCGAATTGGATTAGATTAGAACATTTACTATTATTTTATTTAAAGAAGAGTTAAATGTGTTAAATTAAAAGTTTAATAAATAACTCATTTTTAAAATAATGTCATGCATAATATTGTTTTGATTATAAATATTCATAAAAAACCTAGAAATATTTTATAAATCATTCTATTTTATTTATTATTTTTATAGATAAAATAATTAAATTTATTTATGACACAACGATGATCCATTAATTACCTTATTAATGAATGATTAAAATAATTCATATTATAAATATAAAAATAAATATAATTTTTTACTATTGATGCATTTACTGATTTTTCAAGGATAATATGAAATGTTAGAGTTAATATTATATATTTTTTTCAAGGTAATAATGTAATTTTGACTTTCAGAAAATCCAAATACTAAATAGTGTCAAAATTGACATAAATGTGTTTTTAAGACAAATAATATATAATTAAATTATATCACAATCCTAAAAATAAAAGGTTCGTCTAAATGACAAATGCAATGATTAATATGTAATTAATGAACTAATTTATGTTTTTTTGGCTTTTTATTGTATTTTTATTAACCATATATTATAATAATTTAAGAAAACTTGATAATAGATAAACTATTTAACTAAGGGTTAGCTCTAAAAGATATGGTTAACACGGTGACCTAAAATTGTCTAAAACCTATTGGATGATTGGATGTAGACCAATACCCCCAGCCTCAAAATAAACCCATTTTGATCTATTATAAATGTAATATAATTTTAGAATAAAATAATATTTCCATCTTTCTCTAAAGTGCCCCTCAACTCTCTTATAAAAGGATACTTCCCATTCACTTAAATTCACTCTTCCAAAGCCATTTCTCTCAGATAAACCCTACTCAAATAATTCCCCAACTACCGTCAATTCATCTTATAGGTCTTATATTGATCATAAATCTATCCAAAGTATCCTTTTGTATAAAATAAAAAGGCAGAACCCAAATAAGAGGTAATTATTTCATCACCTCATTCAACATTCATTTCTTCTTCCCTTTCATCATTATTAGTTGTTTGTGTAACAAAATACAAAATCCAGTATCATATACATAATTTTATTTTATTATAAATAAGGTAAAACCATATTCATTATTTTATCCGTCCTATGAATGAAAAAGTCACCACACATGCGTACATATGAAATAAAATTTCCACATCATGGTGTAGTTTGTTATTCAACAATTCATTTTTTGGGTGGGTATAATAATGAGTATAATTGATTAAAATAATAATCATAACATGTTAATGATTATTCATGTATAATTTACCAAACAATTTTAGGAGATTTACCCATCATTAAAATGATATCATCGCTCATGCATACCTACGACTTACCGACTCCACGACTCGATGAGTTCACATCCACTTTCACCATTCAATGATAATTGTAAATATATATTATTAATAAGTTTGTAATATATGATATAATAATTCTAATGAATATATATATATATATGTGTGTATTTTAATATATCTCATTCACTTCTGTTTAATACAGTATGAAAACAGAAACTACATTTATGCGTACGTACGACATACTATATCCATAAACAGTGTTTTCCATTTCATATATCAATCTATTATACATACTTATACAATGAATATATGTGATTCATAAATAATTTTTTATATTATATAATCAATTATATCATGATATAAGTTATACAAACAAGATTAACTTTTCAAAACCCATATGATAAAGAAAGCTATTATTACCTGAAATGTTATTTTAACATAGAAATTATTATGAAATGGTTAGTATGAAGACATAAATGAATCATTTATGATATAATAAATAATTATATGTTTTATTTTTTAATTAATAACATACTATTGTCATTATATAAGAGGTTCAATGTACCCTCAACCAATTAAATGTTCAATGTAAGGGTTAATTCCTCAATCTCATTATTATCTGACAATATTTTTGTAAAATTATATACTGGGACATGTTTATCATTAATTTCCATGATTCAAAACAATGTTTTGAAAATTAATATTTTATGGTTTTTTGAAAGGAAATATTTATCTCTATAAACATTTTAAATGTTTTGATGATTTATTTTTCCTAATGTTTTTAATTAATGTCTATGGTTTAAAAATTATTTTGTGGATTTATTTATATGTACATAATGGTCTTAAAATGATTATTCATTTCAAAATATTCTATATGGTATAGGGAAAATTTGATTCAAAAATATCTTTTGAATGAATTCTTTTATAAATGCGTGACTTTTAAATGATTTAACCAAAAGGGATAATAATCACAAATAGTTTTACTGATAATTTTCAACAATGTTAACATCCTTTATATAATATTATTCTTGATTGAGGTTGATTTTTTATAATGAAATTTTCCATATTGTACTGAATATGTTATTATATGTTTGAACGTGGATGTTCTATTTTTATACAATTTGTGGTTTGTGGTCAATTTATTGACATTTAGTATGCATGTTTTAATCCAAACATTTATTTTATGTTTCAATATTTTCATATGAGGAATGAATTGGACAAATTATGTGACGAGTGGAGCCCGCTATAGAACCTTGATTCATCGGTAGGTCCCATTTAGCAGACTAGTGTCTTAGGAAAAGCCCTTGAAAAAAATTTATTTGCAGTCTTGGAATGAGGACTTGACTATGTGGTTACGATGTCCAACATTATGCATTCCCACATTATGAAATTACTTATTACATGTGATTATTTGACTAGTATAATATCCATGTGAATTTTTATATGGTTATGTTTTATTTATTCTTATATTATATTCTAGTTTATTTGTAATTGTCTTTTGTTTTTAGGAAACATATTTCAATAAAAGTCTATAGCTTCTGCTAAATTAAATACCCTTATTGAGCATCAGTACTCACCCCAATTTTATTTTTTATTTTTACAAGATTCCAAGAATTGTATTATGATTAATATAAAGTGTTAATCTAAGTGAATAATAGAGTTATCAAAGGATTATTTATGTTTTTTTGTATTAGAAAGTATAATGTAATTTTAATGTATATAATAAATTTTCTCAAACTATTAAATTGATTGTTCTTTTAGGACATGATTCCTTGTAATCATGCCAATGTATTAACATAATTCACCAGCTCCAGGTATCTGGGTTCAGGGTGATACAATTCAGATAAAATAAAATGGTTAATATCATGTGATTACAAGAACATATGTGTATTATGAGTATGAAATGGTGAATGTTTCACCTATTATCCACTATTTTATAGCTAATATTTAATTTTATTCAAGATCTACCAAATAATCATTATCTATGAAAATTTATAATGGTATTTAATCCCAATTTTATAAATTATATATTTAGTTAGTATTTAAAAAATATAATTCATGTCCATGATGGATTTTATTTTGAGATGGGTTGGGGGAAACATATCATTAATGACATGTCTATTAATTTGGATTTGTTGTGATTTCAATGAATAAAAAATTTATGGAATATCCTTAAAAAATACAAAATATATATTCTCAATAAAATTTATACTTGGTACTATAACGATTTTTAAGACTACTTTGAGATTGTAATCAATAGAGTATTAGGAATTGATGAAAAAACTCCAGGAAAATTTCGATAAGGGATTTATATGGACAAATGAATCATCATGGGGGGAAAATCAAATTTGTTGAGAAGATAGATGGATCATTTTGGCTCTTCATTGATAATCTAAAATATAAAAAGATTACTATCAATAATAAGGTCATTATACCTATATGGATTATTTTTTCTCATTTATAAAGAGGTCAATAATTTTACATGATTTATCAAAGATATAGGTTCTTTTTTTTGATGTTCAAATGTAATGTCACACCCTAGACAACCATATGTATAATGTATATAATCATTGGATTTATAGTGATTAATTATTTTCATAAAAATTCCCAAAATATAATCATGGATTATATAAATAGTGACATTGGAGATTACCATGATTATGTTATGCTAGTTTTTATAGTTTATATTCCTATATATTCAAATATAAAGTGGTGGAACTTATTTTTTTCATTAAATAATGGGAATTTTAAACGGTGGGATCTGTCTGGGAATGAGAAGTAAGAAATATTAATGGTCACACACACTCACATAGGTGATCTTCAAATGCTCGATAAAAAATCACTACACAGGTATAGATTGAAAGATAGCACAATTTTGTGGGCCAAGAATGGCATGCTGGGTAGAATATTGTAGGGTATACCAGTATAATCCACATGTTCCACCAAACTATGTGAGGTTCCACCTTCGCAAAAGTTTCCATGAATTCTTATAAATAAGACTCTAGGGATACTAATTTTAGAATACAAAAAATCCTAATGAAAATTTGATGCACTTATTACCCTAAGCCTTCACCAAGGACCACATATCCTTCTTGGTAAAAATAAAAGACTTTGATCAAGAGGAAGTAAAGGAAGGTTATATGATCAATGTTCCCCTATTGTTATTAATAAAACACTTCTACATGATCCACCTCATAAAATCAATAATATTGGGGTAGAGTATCCTTCCAAATAATTAATCATAAATACCAATCTTCTAAATACACCTAAAGAGACCCTTAGAGCCCCCATAAAGTCCTCAAACAAGTGTTGTCACTGATGTTTTCCATCTTCCAAGGTCACCCTATTCTACATTATATGAGCAATCATGATATCACCCACCCTTCCCATACGTGAGACTTATTTAGATCATCGTGCGATTATAAATGGTTGCCTACATCAGAATTCCCATCCATCCCCAACATGAGAGTCCTTTTATACCACTCCTCAAGCCAAAAATGTCAGGGAATATCCTTCTTTTTAGGAACTCATATAAGAGATACCATATCAAAACCTTTATTGAAGCCTTCTTATTTTCACTAACATTTGGAAGGATACACCATTGTGTCTCTCATTCTGGTGTTCATTCGATTAGATGATTTTTCCTATAACAGTACTACTATATGTGTAGTTTAATTGGGGTTTTTACAATTTTTCATCACATATTTAATAAAGTCCCCATCCATGGGGGTAATCTTGGGGACCTCCCAGTCTCATACATGAGGCTTATGGATTTTTTCTCCCAATGTATCCTCTATGTATATGAACCTACATATATTATACATGAGGGATCAACATTTTTTATCCTATGTGATTAAATAAGACTATGGACCCCAAGTTTCTTATGATAAGGGGGAAGGGGTTACATTCTCTTCCATTTGATGAAATATAGTACCTTATCCACATATATTCTCGAAAGAACGATCACGGAATCCCTCATTGTGTAAATCATTATAAATTCATGTAGTTCGAATCATCATGGGTGAATATGTCATGAACCTATTTTTGAAAACAAGATCGAATATCAGATATTAATCTAATTTTCCCTCTTAAACTTAGATATGGTCACCAAAACAAGATACATTGTAGTTTGATGAAAGGCCCTGATATCTCTTGTCACCATTGACCTCATCCCCAATGAATTAAAGAGACTTTATATTTAATCAAATAAGCAACATTTTATTTATTAACTAAATGAGAATTATTCATGTGGGATTATAATATAATTACTATAATTACATATTTATTATTATATGCATGTCTTACAAGATATTTCATTTTTTGGATCATCATATCACCTTATTTCAGAGGCACTCCATTATTCTAGGTCCTCAAATCCATGCATCAATATCAGTGGTTCAATCTCCCTAAGATAAAAATGTATTAATGTTTAACAGAGGAATGGTCACTCAACAATATGATTTCATATAGAAGGTACATACACCCTATGATACATCAATAAGGAATCCATCTATTACTAATCGCCTAGGATTTCTTACATTTCATTTGTGTATGGGTGTGTATGTCACAATCATAGTTATGAAAAAAATAGGAGATGATCTCTAGATCCCATTATCTCTCCCAAATCCTTAAATGGGGTTACCAAAAAATGAGAGTATATAGGAACGTTAAATAAAACACCATTGATCATAACATTGGCTTCATCTAGTAACGGATAATATAGATTTTGTGGTTTTTTAGAAATTCTACTTCTTATTGTATTTAACATTGGTTATGGTTCATGTGGACATAGATGTTAATGAAGATCATGACATCTGCATAATCATATATGTATCTTGGATATCAATCATTTTTTGTTCTTCCTCTCACATTCCACTATAGGGTCTCCATAATCATGGTTACTCAAAACCAATAATCCATATCAATGGTCCATACCCCCACCGAGACATCATAAGGGCCTCTAATTCAGTTAATGTCATAAGAATCATGACAATATCTACTAAATGGGCCACCATACCAATGATACAAACCTTCATAGTGCCTACTCCATAGGTGCAAGACCCAACCAAATAGAAACTATGTGGGACATTTTTCTCAACCAAATGGGACATATTGGAGGGATCTCGGAGTTTCAAACCTAATACTGAAAAAAATGAATGATTTCTAGAGAGATACATTCCTTGTTTTTTGATATCCAAACTGGGATCCCACATCCCTTCAAGGTTATCTTGGACATATACACGTAATTCACATAAAAAACCAAGATTGTAAAACATTCACCTTGATGTATTTGTTTCATGATGTTAAACATCATGTTCTGTCCTCATCGTATGACCATAAAAGGTATTATGAATCCCATTATGTGTCATTAAACTATGTGGTTTTTAATTCCATTCAAAAAGTTACATAGAAAATCCTTCTAATGGACCAGATCCCAAAATACAAACAACACATGCCTTCTTACATAACAATAAGTTATATAGTCCAACAAAATATTGATTAAACCAGTAATTGTGATAATAAATGAATAATGAATCCCTAGTCCATTAACAAATTTAATGAATTGATGGGGAATCATTGATACATAAAAATAAATCTTTGGATGTAGAACCTTGGATACAGGTATATGATTCCATGTTCCATGAAATCATAAAATTAAATGATTTTTTGTGTGAAAATAATTTAATAATATATAATTAATTAAGTATTCATGATTTTGTATTAAATTACAAAGATAGTCTTAGAGTAGGTTATAATTCAGCCCAAAAAGGTTTGATGAGACCATCATTTCAACCACCTGTCCAATATATTTCCACAATAATTATTGGACCATTTCATAATAACAACATTCCTCTAGATTATATAGTTGTGAAACATTTCTACAAAGGGAACTATTGAGTGTTTCAAGATCTATGAGAAACACCTACTGGAACCCACTAATAGTTGAGGAACATGAAATCATTGAATGTGAAAAATTAAAACCCCAAACAATTAACTGTCATTTGATGGATTGAGTTTTATTTTGAAATGAATTGGGAACTCACCATGAATTCATATTTTAGATGACTAAGAGGCCAACCGATCAGGCCCCTTTCATATAAATAAATGCATGAAAATCATTAATTAAAAAATAATCAATATCAGAAGATTTTATTTCCAAATATTATTTTTTGTTGGGGTGTACTTTTTTGTGTTCTTATTTAATAATCATTACAAACTTTAAATAATAACACATTTCGATCAAAATGGAGTCATACCAATTTTAGTGAACATATGCATAGGTAAAGACACATGCTGATTCCTCAGTAGTGAAAACGACATAGTCTCCAAACCATCATGTTCATAACTGGTTCTCAAATTCATTAGATTTGGAGAAACACATATATGGTTCAATACAATCTTTGTAGGATGCTACACATTCCCTCAAGATCACGATTCCACAACAATCATCTACAAAATGGTGACATGTGGACCAAAATCTAGTAGGACCATATTATATCTCAAAATATATGGGATATTATAGCCAAAATTTAGTAATCAACTCCTACCATATCAATGGTTGGTAAAAAAAGATGTTACTGATAACCTCATACTGATAGCACAAGTGTCCCACCAAAGGTATCATGTAAGATGCCACCGCTAAAAATGTTTAATGGTGAAAGAAAACTCATCCTGATGGGGGTGTTGTACTTTGCAGTCCAACCTAGGTCTTCCAAAATCGTCTATGCAAGATGTTCAAAATACAGAATTTACAATTAAATAAAGAGTATTTCCACACATTTTTTCCCTCCAAATAATCTCTTTAGTAAAATTCAGGGAGAAAATGAGTTGGAAAAAATACATCTCTGTATAATATAGACATGCATGAATTATTTTATAGATTACGAATCAGTCCAATAGTCATATTCTTTGATAAAATGGGAGAATCCACCCCCACATATCCTCATTATAAGATCCTTCTAATCAAATATGGAAGAATATAGAATCTAGGCGCACATAACGTCCCATGACTATCAATTAGTATAGTATAGTACATTAGTATTTCGAGAAATTAGATACAATATATTGACAAAAATATGGGAAATCCATGTATCTCTCCATCTACACCAAAGTATTTTTGTTATATACTAGCATAAAATGGATTAAATTAGTGGAAAAACACCCCTTCTCTAGTCAAAAATATGAATTTATACTTGTTCGAGTCATTGATATTGCCAAAAATATATTAAATTTATATAAAAGGATGACTAAAATTATTTCACTCTTAGTATAGACCATCTAGGAAAAAATATTTATAGCATTTGTGGTCGATTTTAAGACATACAACTCTTTCCCCACAATTAGGGTGACTAAAAACAAAAATATTAGGTCACTATATATATGAAAAAACCAATGATCCCATCAAATAAGTTCATAGAATTTATTCTCCCATGATATAAAGAAAATTATATTATATATATATCCCCTCTCCAAATGGAGGTGGGGCATTTTCCACGATGGCTATTTGATGGAAGGCACAATTCCTTTACAAAATTGTAAAAACCTATCAGAAAGTACAGACAGTGACATGTGATCGAGTCAATTATAATTATATATTTTATGTTTGAAATCCAATGAAAGTGGCCCAACTCACAAATTATAATGAATTCAAGAAGAAGGATCAGTAATAATGATTTGAAAATAATATTCGGATATAAAATCTTGCTCTTTGTAATATGAGTGTTCTTGATGTCCTAAAATTATTATCTATAGTATCTCGACATCCTACAATTATTTTACCAATTTAAAAAATAGTACGAATAGTTATATATGTCCTCCTAAAACAAGTTACACTATGTATTTCTCCATTTGATGAAGATGTTCAATCTCCAGATAACATCTCTTAATGAGTACCACAATAATCCTCTACATGGATATATGATAAAAAATCCTGGAAGTCATCCCATTGATATCATCCACCATAAAGGTCTTAACTAGTGTATAAACAATGGAAAATCTGCCTGATGTTGAATGTAAATCCATGACGGTAGTCCTTCCCATGGAGGTAGTCAATGTGATGCTCCCCCATGTAGTGACATTTCACATCGATAAGAATTGCCACCCATTCGTGAATTAACTATTAAAAAAATATTTTATAAAGGTGCATGTGAAAATAAGTCCACTCATTTAAAATTCATAATCATTGAAAACAAAAATATTTTCTCAATAATAATGTTACCCATGTGAGGTTAATTCTCTAAAACACCATTGTATCACCTCCCTTTTGAAATAAAATATTAAATCTATTCCAGTACAACCATTTTCAAAACATAATTGGGGAAACATTAAATTTAGTCATACCTAGCTGAGAAACCTTTTAGGAATGATGAAGAATAAATTTTGAACATGTATAGATAATTAAAAAAATAATATACTGATCATGTTTTTCCCTTTTTCTACTAACCAATATAGCATTCCAAATGTGTTTTGAGAATATTTTCTGAATGAAATATTCTTAAATGTATGTCGGACTTTGTAAAATTTAATAATGAAATCATTTACTTGTTAATAATATCCATTAAATTTCATGTTAATTTATTGTAGTCATCTTAAATTTGAAATGGTAGCTCTCTTAGCCGCACAATAAAAAAATTTGGAAAACAGCAAAGTCCCCCTCAATATGAATGTCTTGATGTGTTAAAAAGTTGAATCAATATAATTCTAATTCCCCATATGGTGTTCTAATTCGAGGATGGTTCATAAAACTGGAATTTTATTTTTCTATTCTCCCAATTCAGTAAATCCATCCAATGTTGATATCATGCAATATAACAACATCATGAATGATTCATGAAATGTTCTATATTATTACTATATGGATTTCAAAAAACAACTTCCAAATCGACACTCAAATATGAAGGTATAAAAGAGATTGAGACCTAAAAAATACACCAACATCATGCAAATAAGAATACTGAGAAATATTTTCTCCAAGAAGTGGCCAATATTCGACCATCAATAATATAATTTAAATAATGCCTCATAAAAAAAATCTATACAATATACATGGAATCTATTATAATAAGGCTCCATAAAATAATGAAAGGGGAAATGAGATAACAATCCATGTCAATCCCAGAGAAAACCTAGTTTGCAGGGATGTGGGATTCTTTAACACATCCTTTGATTTCGGAAAAACATTCACAATAGGTGGTGTAAATGAAAATAGAATAGCTCGATACCACATGGATGTGGTATTTTTTTTACAAATAATTATTCTTTACCTAAATTCCATCTTATCCCAATTAGAGGAATGTAACGTCCCTGTTCCGAAAGCCTCTGAGAGGCGCCCCGTACCCGGTTGGTTAGATGTCATCAAGCACATTTCCCCAAATGCCAGAGGATACTGACTAGCATCGAGGGCCTTAGGTTTGATAGTGAGGAATCTATTCCCTCATTGGCAGAGTACACAACGGATGAAAAATGAATAGGCAACAGTAGAAATTGTCACCATCCATACAAGAGTAAATGATAAACAAAGGAATACTAATAGTAAACAACAGAGCACACACACATTTATATAAAATGACTGACGATACATATGTCTAGGAAAGCACCCAAACAAGTCACAATGTTGAATAAAATTGTATAGACCCATATCCTGACGTACATGGACATTACATTACATTTGCGGAATACTTAGCACATAACAAAAATACACACACAAGGATCGTAATAGTTTAGCGTCTTTGGAAACTCGGAACGTAATCTTCTAATCGTGGTGAAAGATCTTCAATATCTCCCATAAAGATCTTCCCTTTTTTTTACCTAAAACCTTTCTTTATATCCTGGGGAAAAGAAAACATAAAAGGGTGAGCTCAAATTCTCAGTAAGGGTAAACAAAAGAAATATCAATCACATCATATACATAAGAACATAGCTTTTGGAAATCTTAACCTACAAAAGAGCTCATAATATCATATCATGGGATAAATCATAGAAGTGAAAATGAGATCACCATAATCATAACGTGAAACATGAAACTTTGTGGCATGCACACATAATCATGGAAAATAATTTCTTGTTAGTCATGACTCATTGCCAAGACTATCTTAGTGGACAAAGTCCCTTTCTGAATCGAGTTACCCTTGTTTCAGTCCTGTTTCACTGAACCGGTATAACCTACCATTCCAGCCATGTCTATCTCATGAGATATAAAATCTTTACCCAATGCATTGGAGGGAGATATAGGTCCCACCCATCCTATAATGAATCCTTTCTTATGTGTGCCACATAATCATAAAACATACATCATCCCATAGCACATGTAACAAAAATGGGATTCTTGAATCATCATGACATCATAAATCAATTCATATAAGATAAAGGAATTCATAAAAATATTTCCATCACAACATAATCAAATCCATGTAATAATAGGGATAAAAACAGAACCCTTTTATTATCTTAGATGGAAAATAATTTTGATAAAATACTTGAAATCCATTCTTGAGGAAAATATCCTTTCTTCTTCAAAAACATTTTTCCTTTCATAACATGTCATACAACTTTAAAATAAAAGAAGTTGATTAAAAATAAACTTGAAAACTTGTAAAGGAATCTTCTTGGAAGTAATGATTTAAAAATCCATTCATGCAATATAAGTTAAAAAAAACATTCTTCATACTTTTGTCGGAAAAGTCAAAAAGTACCTCGTACGAAAAACGACAAAAGATTCCTTTCATACATATTACTAAAAACTCACAAAAGGGTAAAAATGGATTTAAACAATTGTAGGTGGACAGAAATAATATTACATATTGATGAAACATGGATGTGGATGATAAAATACACCCCAGTAAATACTTACGAATAAACAATCTCGGATAAAAATGAGATTGTGATATTTCCCTTACCTTAGGTCCGACTTGCTTTGTAAGTGTCCGAACCTCCTGTATAATGATTTAAATCATGTTATTGACTTATTACAGAATCATATTCATTGTTATGATATCATATATGGTTCACTTATGACATTATATTACCCGTTCTTTTGTAAATTCCATGTTAAAGAAGCGTTTTGGGTAAAATCGTTTCATTTATCGTAGGTGTTTTGACTTGTTGTTCTTGAAATCATTATTACTTATATCATGATTTACTTACTTCCAGAATATAAAATATGATTTATATATCATATATATTCAGTATATATATATATATAATAGGTAGATAAATAAAATGAAAAACACCGTTCATGGAGATGGTAGTCCGTACGTACGCATGAACGCTGTTTTCCTTTCCTTGTTGTCTTGAAATGGAATAAAGTAGATGACATACATATGTATATATATACATAAATCCAGTAGATTTATAATGTCATATATTTCATTATTATTTCTTATATATACTTTATAATCATTCTTAAATTGTTAACATGGAGAATGAATCTCATCGCGTCGTGGAGACGGTAGTCCGTACGTACGCACGAGCGATGATATCATTTCTATAAATATTGAATTGAATTGGAGTGGATTATACAATATATCAGAATCAATATGATGTTGTAATAACTATGTATTGTTATTCTTTACACCATTATACCCATCCATGTAAGGTGGTGGTGGAAAATAGATTACACCACGGCGTGGAGACGGTATTCCGTACGTACGCACGCGCGGTGATTTCTTTTTCAGTAGGATGGATAGATGGTGAAATAGGGTTGTTTCATACTTATAATAACATATCAGTATATGAGTGATACTGATGTTATTACTTCATAATGAAACAACCTAAGAAGAAGAAGTGGAAAAGGAAATAAAGATGAAAGAATTGGTAACGGTAATTACCTCTTCTTTGAAGCGCCTCTTTGAGACCTCCTCTTAGGGCACTAAAATTGGTCTTTGAGGAAGACCAGAACCTCTAGGATGTTTCTAGGGAAGTGGAGAAGATATTTTGACAGGGGTTGTCCGAGCTTGAGTGCTCAAATTGGTGTGAGGAGGAGGGGGAGGAGGTGCCTTTTTATAAGGGAGGAGAGGGGCACCTTAGGAATATCTCAAAATATTATTTTATATTAAAGTCAAAATCGGTTTATAATGGTTCCAAAGGGTCTTATTTCGAAGATAAGGTGGGGAGGGGTCGAAATACCATCAACCAATAGGATTTATACAAGTTTAGGGTATTATTTTAACCTTATCAATTAGATTTAACTCTAAGTTAAATAATTTAACTTTTACCGTGTCTTTTTGTTTTCTTTCACTATATGGTTAATACACTTACTATAACATGACAAACGAACCCCAAATTGTTTATAATTAATATATATATCTTTATCTAAGTCATTTGTCCGAACCTTAGATTTTTAGGAATAAAATAACAATTAATAATATAATATTTGATTTAAAAACTATTTTGTGTCAATTTTGACACTATTTGATATATGATTTTTGTGAAAGTCATAACAGAATTTAACGTTCGAACCAAGTTGATTAAATCAACATTAATATATCATAGTAACCTAGAAAATTAGTGGAATTCATAAAAAATCTCAAATTACATTTATTTGGGTGTTTATAACATCAATTATGTCAATATTTCATTAATAAGATAATTACTTCATCATCGTTGTGTCATAAATAAATTAAATTATTTGATGTCTAAAAATTACAAATAAAATACCATCATGTAGGAAATCTTTTTAGCTTTCTAATGAATATTTAAAATCGAATTTATCGTATGTATAACCCCATATTACAAATGTTTTAGTAAATAAACATTGATTTTAACTCTTTTAACTCTTCTTTGAATTAAATAATAATAAATGTCCTAATCTAATCCAAGTGGGCCTAAATGGTCATATTTTATTCCTAAGTTTGTTTTTGGCCGAATTACACTTGTCCAATAGAATTAAGACATGTGTTAGGGTAATATTAATATCATATTTACCCTTAGTTACCCTATTTACTATTAACCGCGGTAAAAAAAAGTAAAAAGTTACTATTCACCAAAAAATTATTTTCATCTCATTGAACCACATTTTAGTCCTTGATATTAACCGTGTCTCTTGGATTTTCGAAATTCCATTCACAGAAGCGGTAAAATTAAGTTTTATGCAAAATTCAGTTTTTTTAACCTACCACTTAGTAGTTTCACTATTCATCAAAAAATTGATGTTTTTTCAGAACAATGCCAAAATTTCATCCCAAGCTATATTTCATATTCCGAATTCAAAAATGAAGTATATTTTACCAAATTCATAACATAAAAGTTGCATTAATTAATTTTATAATTAAATCCCGCTGTTAAAACAAATAGCGTGTTTTTAAGAAACAATATATATCAAAAGATTGACACTTGTTTATGTCTAGTTTAAATGTGAAATTACATCCAATGACCAACATTGTATTAAATTGTAAAAATATATTCTAAATATACTTTAAAACCACTCAAATTAATAATTTATCACTATTAATTATTTTGATTAAAAAAGTTGTTTTTAATTATAATTTAGTAATTTTCACTATTCATCAGAATATGAAAGTTATCCGAAAAGTACCAAAATTTCACCTTAGGCTAAATTCGATACTCCGAATCCAAAAATGAAGTCCATTTTGAGAGCTAAAATTTCTAAAATTTAAAAAGTGGTTATTACTATTCATAACGGCTAGTTTTAATAATATTTTAATAGCATATCATTGTTTTGTGAAACTCAGTATTACGTACCACACACGCTATCGAGGAAGGTTGTGATTGCGTGTAATGCAAGGAAAGTCAAGGATGCGTGTTGTGCAAGCTCCTTTTGGTGTAGCGTACAACACAAGACATTAATAAAATTAAAAAGAATATTTTTTTATAAAATCTTGGTCTGTTACATTCTACCCCCCTTAAAATGAATTTCACCCTCGAAATTCGTCAGGGTTATAAATGGTTTACTATTCGAAAGTTTCTTTAATAGAAACCCACATCGTAAAAAGGAATACCAAAACTTATCTTTAAAAACAAAAGTATGAAACGTAACGGTTACCCAAATAAACTAATCACTGGGTTTCCACATAGGTGAAAATATGGATATGGAAGATAAATCTAACAATCATGTTTTGATGGAGAGTGGTAGAGAACATGGCTATGGAAAAGCCAATAATCACAAATCCATAAATTTGTGATGATCTAAGGTACCATCTGATTCATCAGGTATAAGAGAACTAGGACAACATTTTTGGTTTCCAAGATCATTTCCCTAAAGTTAAAGAATTTGAATTAGAATAAATACTTACTTTATTTTGGTACAATCTCACTGTTGTTCGTGCCTTTAACAATTTCCACTTCATCTCTTAAATAAATGAAGTTGAATTTGTTATTCGTGAAGTGTTAGCAGATCATGTGATAGAATGACGGGTCATTCCATCTGTCTTAAACAAAAGATTAGAAAAAATTATATACATAAGTCGATCTATAGTGAGATTAATCACATAAGGTTCCTAAAATGGACTTATACTTCATATATCATACTTCTTAATATAATAAAACTAGTTTCTACTAAACAGGGACTTCCTGTAGGCCAGTGGTAGGTGATAAAGGCCAGTCGCACTTCGGTTGTGGGTTCGATTCCCACAGCCTTGTCCGAAGCGATGGGCTATCGCCCGTCCTGCAGGTTGTCCTTTTTCTAAAACTACGTTACTATAACATCCCATCAATAATATCGAAAAAAATTCTATCCTTAAACAATACTAACTTATGTCCAACATAATCCATTCCAATCTTTAGGCTTATCCATAATACTGCAGTCCATTCTCATAACATAGTGAAAACGATTACCAGAGATTTAATACCATCGTTGATCCCCATATATCATAAGATATGTTTTGTTGGTCACATTCCAAACATTCAAAGTCCTTAATCATGTATTCTCTTGAATACCCATTGAACCTTAGTGAAAACTTGAATGCAGTTAAAAGTTAACACTTTCCACATACCAAAATCCTCAAAATTCTATATACTCAAACCATGATATCACTTAGTCTTTATATCAATCATGAGCTCATGAATACTATTAAACATTTCATTTTCTCGTCTTCATTATGCGCATATCATATTATTTCCAAAAAAAATATCTCAATCACTTTGAATACCACATCAATAAATATTGCAATACAACATTATTTTGGAATCCCATTACATAAACACTTAATCATTCCACCACATCATTGTCATATTCAACATTGCCAATATTGATCGCATGTGATTTCCCTTTTTCCTTTTCCTTTAGTGGTTTCTCATGTTGATCATCACTAACCCTTGGATTAGGGCAATTATTAGCATAATGCCTCATTTCCTTGCACTTGAAGCATTGAAGTGTTGGTGGTGCGTTCTCTGCAGTGTTTGCTTTATTCACATAATTAGAAAACATTTTTCCATTACTTCGACACTCAGCTGCTCGATGACCTTCTTTTCCACACTTAAAACATTTTCTAGTCCCTTTAAGACAATCTCCACCATGCTTCTTTCCACACTTTGTGCATAAGGAAACATTCATCTTCTTTTCACCATTATTCTGAGATTTCTCCTTGAACTCCATCTTTCGTTTCTTGTCAAAACCATGAGATGGATATGTAACACCAACTTCCATTTCTACCATGATAGCACAACACACAATTTCTTCATAGCTACTGAAGTCTCTTATTGCTAATGCCCTTCGAAGACTTGGTTTTAAGCCACTGAAAAATCGATCAACTTTACTTTCAGGTTGGATGATAATACCAGAAGCATACCTTGCAAGTCTTGTAAAATTTGCTTCATAGGTACCAACAGATTCATCGTCCCTTTGCTTCAGTTCAAGAAACTCTTTCTCCATCTTTGTTCGAAGAATACGAGGGAAGTACTTACTGAAAAACAAGTTCTTGAACTCGTCCCATTCCATGGACTCAATTTCATCTCTTGGCCTCGTATTCTTGATAAGATTCCACCATTGATCAGCTTCACCTTCCAAACGATATACTGCTAAGATGACTTTATCATGTTCAGAACATTGAAGAACTGAAAATATCTTCTCAGTAGTACTGATCCATTGTTCAGCCACAAGTGGATCAGAAGACCCACTGAAAGAAGGTGGATGTTGCCTCATGAAGGACTCAATAGAATATTGTTCCCTTCTCTGCTCATTTGGAAGTCCAGAGTGATTCATAGCTTGTGTAAGTATAACAATAAGATTTTGCACTCCATCTCCCATAACATTTGTTCGTTCAGGAGGGCAATCATTGCATTGTCCATTGCATTGATCAACACGGTTCCTTCGGGTTCCAGCCATTGTCTAAAACCCAAAAAGAATAGTGTGAGGGGCAAAAATCATGCTAGGGAAAACAACATAATAAAGGGGAAGTACCCTCAATATCTAACATCTTAGGTTAAATTCTGAGATCGTTAGCGCAATTCTAGGACTATAACCTATACGTATACTTAACCTTAGAGACATCCCTAGACATACCTTAGAAATATCTCTAGGGATCTCACTAACGTTTTTCGCATCCTAGTTTCCAAAGGTTGACTAAACCTTTCCTCTGATACCAACTGTAGAGACCCGTATCCTGACGTACATGGACATTACATTACATTTGCGGAATACTTAGCACATAACAAAAATACACACACAAGGATCGTAATAGTTTAGTGTCTTTGGAAACTCGGAACGTAATCTTCTAATCGTGGTGAAAGATCTTCAATATCTCCCATAAAGATCTTCCCTTTTTTTACCTAAAACCTTTCTTTATATCCTGGGGAAAAGAAAACATAAAAGGGTGAGCTCAAATGCTCAGTAAGGGTAAACAAAAGAAATATCAATCACGTCATATACATAAGAACATAGCTTTTGGAAATCTTAACCTGCAAAAGAGCTCATAATATCATATCATGGGATAAATCATAGAAGTGAAAATGAGATCACCATAATCATAACTTGAAACATGAAACTTTGTGGCATGCACACATAATCATGGAAAATCATTTCTTGTTAGTCATGACTCATTGCCAAGACTATCTTAGTGGACAAAGTCCCTTTCTGAATCGAGTAACCCTCGTTTCAGTCCTGTTTCACTGAACCGGTATAACCTACCATTCCAGCCATGTCTATATCATGAGATATAAAATCTTTACCCAATGCATTGGAGGGAGATATAGGTCCCACCCATCCTATAATGAATCCTTTCTTATGTGTGCCACATAATCATAAAACATACATCATCCCATAACACATGTAACAAAAATGGGATTCTTGAAACATCATGACATCATAAATCAATTCATATAAGATAAAGGAATTCATAAAAATATTTCCATCACAACATAATCAAATCCATGTAATAATAGGGATAAAAACAGAACCCTTTTATTATCTTAGATGGAAAATAATTTTGATAAAATACTTGAAATCCATTCTTGAGGAAAATATCCTTTCTTCTTCAAAAACATTTTTCCTTTCATAACATGTCATACAACTTTAAAATAAAAGAAGTTGATTAAAAATAAACTTGAAAACTTGTAAAGTAAGCTTCTTGGAAATAATGATTTAAAAATCCATTCATCCCATATAAGTTAAAAAAAACATTCTTCGTACTTTTGTCAGAAAAGTCAAAAAGTACCTCGTACGAAAAACGACAAAAGATTCCTTTCATACATATTACTAAAAACTCACCGAAGGGTAAAAATGGATTTAAACAATTGTAGGTGGATAGAAATAATATTACATATTGATGATACATGGATGTCGATGATAAAATACACCCCAGTAAATACTTACGAATAAACAATCTCGGATAAAAATGAGATTGTGATATTTCCCTTACCTTAGGTCCGACTTGCTTTGTAAGTGTCCGAACCTCCTGTATAATGATTTAAATCATGTTATTGACTTATTACATAATCATATTCATTGTTATGATATCATATATGGTTCACTTATGACATTATATTACCCGTTCTTTTGTAAATTCCATGTTAAAGAAGCGTTTTGGGTAAAATCGTTTCATTTATCGTAGGTGTTTTGACTTGTTGTTCTTGACATCATTATTACTTATATCATGATTTACTTACTTCCAGAATATAAAATATGATTTATATAGCATATATATTCAGTATATATATATATAATAGGTAGATAAATAAAATGAAAAACACCGTTCATGGAGACGGTAGTCCGTACGTACGCATGAACGCTGTTTTACTTTCCTTGTTGTCTTGAAATGGAAGTAAGTAGATGACATACATATGTATATATACACATAAATCCAGTAGCTTTATAATGTCATATATTTCATTATTATTTCTTATATATACTTTATAATCATTCTTAAATGGTTAACATGGAGAATGAATCTCATCGCGTCGTGGAGACGGTAGTCTGTACGTACGCACGAGCGATGATATCATTTCTATAAATATTGAATTGAATTGGAGTGGATTATACAATATATCAGAATCAATATGATGTTGTAATAACTATGTATTGTTATTCTTTACACCATTATACCCATCCATGTAAGGTGGTGGTGGAAAATAGATTACACCACGGCGTGGAGACGGTATTCCGTACGTACGCACGCGCGGTGATT
Organism: Viscum album; assembly: GCA_963277665.1. NCBI lineage: Eukaryota > Viridiplantae > Streptophyta > Magnoliopsida > Santalales > Viscaceae > Viscum > Viscum album. Next base: position 475,515,379 of record OY728132.1, read on the forward strand.
TCTTTTTCCGTAGGATGGATAGATGGTGAAATAGGGTTGTTTCATACTTATAATAACATATCAGTATATGAGTGATACTGATGTTATTACTTCATAATGAAACATCCTAAGAAGAAGAAGTGGAAGAAGAAATAAAGATGAAAGAATTGGTAACGGTAATTACCTCTTCTTTGAAGCGCCTCTTTGAGACCTCCTCTTAGGGCACTAAAATTGGTCTTTGAGGAAGACCAGAACCTCTAGGATGTTTCTAGGGAAGTGGATAAGATATTTTGACAGGGGTTGGCCGAGCTTGAGTGCTCAAATTGGTGTGAGGAGGAGGGGGAGGAGGTGCCCTTTTATAAGGGAGGAGAGGGGCACCTTAGGAATATCTCAAAATATTGTTTTATATTAAAGTCAAAATCGGTTTATAATGGTTCCAAAGGGTCTTATTTCGAAGATAAGGTAGGGAGGGGTAGAAATACCATCAACCAATAGGATTTATACAAGTTTAGGGTATTATTTTAACCTTATCAATTAGATTTAACTCTAAGTTAAATAATTTAACTTTTACCGTGTCTTTTTGTATTCTTTCACTATATGGTTAATACACTTACTATAACATGCCAAAAGAACCCCAAATTGTTTATAATTAATATATATATCCTTATCTAAGTCATTTGGCCGAACCTTAGATTTTTAGGAATAAAATAACAATTAATAATATAATATTTGATTTAAAAACTATTTTGTGTCAATTTTGACACTATTTGATATATGATTTTTGTGAAAGTCATAACAGAATTAAATGTTCGAACCAAGTTGATTAAATAAACATTAATATATCATAGTAACCTAGAAAATTAGTGGAATTCATAAAAAATCTCAAATTACATTTATTTTGGTGTTTATAACATCAATTATGTCAATATTTCATTAATAAGATAATTACTGCATCATCGTTGTGTCATAAATAAATTAAATTATTTGATGTCTAAAAATTACAAATAAAATAACATCATGTAGGAAATCGTTTTATCTTTCTAATGAATATTTACAATCGAATTTATCTTATGTACAACCCCATATTAAAAATGTTTTAGTAAATAAACTTTGATTTTAACTCTTTTAACTCTTCTTTAAATTAAATAATAATAAATGTCCTAATCTAATCCAAGTGGGCCTAAATGGTCATATTTTATTCCTAAGTTTGTTTTTGGTCGAATTACACTTGTCCAATATAATTAGGACATGTGTTAGGGTAATATTAATATCATATTTACCATTAGTTACCCTATTTACTATTAACCGCGGTAAAAAAAAGTAAAAAGTTACTATTCACCAAAAAATTATTTTCGTCTCATTGAACCACATTTTAGTCCTTGATATTAACCGTGTCTCACGGATTTTCGAAATTCCATTCACAGAAGCGGTAAAATTAAGTTTTATGCAAAATTCAGTTTTTTTAACCTACCACTTAGTAGTTTCACTATTCATCAAAAAATTGATGTTTTTTCAGAACAATGCCAAAATTTCATCCCAAGCTATATTTCATATTCCGAATTCAAAAATGAAGTATATTTTACCAAATTCATAACATAAAAGTTGCATTAATTAATTTTATAATTAAATCCCGCTGTTAAAACAAATAGCGTGTTTTTAAGAAACAATATCTATCAAAAGATTGACACTTGTTTATGTCTAGTTTAAATGTGAAATTACATCCAATGACCAACATTGTATTAAATTGTAAAAATATATTCTAAATATACTTTAAAACCACTAAAATTAATAATTTATCACTATTAATTATTTTGATTAAAAAAGTTGTTTTTAATTATAATTTAGTAATTTTCACTATTCATCAGAATATGAAAGTTATCTGAAAAGTACCAAAATTTCACCTTAGGCTAAATTCGATACTCTGAATCCAAAAATGAAGTCCATTTTGAGAGCTAAAATTTCTAAAATTTAAAAAGTGGTTATTACTATTCATAACGGCTAGTTTTAATAATATTTTAATAGCATATCATTGTTTTGTGAAACTCAGTATTACGTACCACACACGCTATCGAGGAAGGTTGCGATTGCGTGTAATGCAAGGAAAGTCAAGGATGCGTGTTGTGCAAGCTCCTTTTGGTGTAGCGTACAACACAAGACATTAATAAAATTAAAAAGAATATTTTTTTATAAAATCTTGGGCTGTTACAAAAATACTAAACCAAAGTGAAAAAGAAAAAAATGTAATCTCTTATGCATCGCAAGCCATAGCTTGGTCCCTTGCTATCCAGCTCTACAGCAAGTCAAGTACCCGAATTCGAGGGGCGCTTTCCCTTATCTATACCTGAAAAAATATAGTCTGTTTGAGCCCAAAAGCATGGCCCAAATAGGGTTTGAGACAAGGTCCTAGTAGACAACAACACAATGATCTTTTCCTAAAAGTCAGTGAATACATGGCAAGTAAATGTACATGAAGTAGTAAACAGGAAATCACACAACAAATACACTCCATAGTGTCTAGCATATAAAGTACAAAAGTAACAACCAATCCACAAGTAGAACAATGGGTGACCTCTGGGAAGTTTTCACAGCCTAACCCCTATGATTCAACATACAAGCACTTGCGACCCTCTGGGAGGCACACACTATCTCACCCCTCTTGTTTAGCTAATGAAAGAATATAATTTCTAGGGAAGCAGTAACCGTCTATCGCCCCAATAGTCTCGTATCATACTAAAGGAACTTTAGGGAAGCACTCAAAGCCTCATTCCCCCAGTGGTCCTTGTCGAGGAACTACATACACTCTGAGGAAGCACACAACGTCAATTCCCCCTTGTGGTTTCGCATCGTAAATTAAGGACACTTGGGAGAAGCCCTTAGGTCCATTCTCACTATAGTGTGCTACCCTAGGCTCTCATAGCCCTGGCTAAAAAAACATTCATAGCGAGCGTATTTCCCCAAGTACACCTCAATAACATCTTTTGTATCATTATAAGGTACAATAGAATATAAGTACAACAGTTACACTATTATACAACTAAGCATGGAAACTGAAAAAATCCTCTCAGGAAAAACATGCATGACAAATCTTCTAGAGAACAGTAAAAAATACCCTATTCACAATCATTGACCTTTACTCAAGAAATCAAGCCAAGAAGGAAAACAATAGGGCAAAAATAGGAAACACAGTATACCCCATTCAAGGGAATTGTTGGAATTACTCAAAATATTCAAATACTTCCTGTAGAACGAGACAAACCACGTTCCACAGTCCTAGGAGATCGATATACTTAATTCACAAGGCTTCATTCTCCTTGGAACGGTTTAGATATATGAAAATGAACAAAATACTCAACCCAAAATATCCTAAGTAAGAGGAGGAATTGGAAAACTATGCTCTTGGATATGGAAGGGCTTACCGATGTGGTTCCAACACAATTGACGACGGTCGATTTGGAGGATGGACAGAGGCTCGGAAGCTCAGAGAAGTTTTTCTGCCATACGGGTTCTCTCGGATGAAGAACCTGAAGAAAAATTGAGTTTTGTCCGTTACGTTTGAACACGATCCATTTAATGAATAAAAATTAAGTACAAGGCATGTACTTCTAGGGTACACAACGTGTACTTGGCCTTTCCGTACTCTGCTTTAAGAGGCTTTCACAACACCCCTATGCACCGTTTGTGTGGCCTGGACAAGGAAAGTAGACGCCCTAGTACTGCATCAAAGTACACGGTGTGTACTTATAATGCACATAGTGTGTACTTTGAAAATTTCCAAAATATCATCTTTTCCTAACAAATAACCAGAAAAGGAAAAACATTCCTGAAATGAATATCCTGGTTCTTACAAACATCCCCTTAAGGAAATTCATCCCCAAATTTCCCAACTAAGGCGTAGAAGATGAATCCCTAATAGCTTCGGCCACTGTGATCGTACATCGGCCTCCCTCTACCAGGTCTCATCCTATACTCGCCCAAGATTCCATAGCACCCATACTAGAGGATCATACCACCCACAGAGAACCTTCATACATCGATCGACAATCCGGATAGGATGCTTATCAAACGATGCATCTACTTCAAGCTCATCCTCCTCAGGCTAAAAGAAATGAGACATGTTTGAAATCTAATGTTGGAGCTTAGAGATTTGGAAGACGTCGTGCATGACCTACTACCTCTGAGGTAACTTCAACCGATAGGAAACTGGCCCAAAGCTCTCCAATACCTCAAATGGCCTGATGTACCGTAATGAATGATTTCCCTCTCTCTGAATTCTCTTGTGTCCCAAACTCGGTGTGACAATAAAGAAAACATGATCCCTGACCATGAACTCCAAACGTCATCTTCGTTGATTAGCATAATACTTATGTCGAGAATGTGTTGTAGCCATCCTCTTCTGAAGCAACTCTATCTACTCTGAGGTCTCCTGAACAAGATGAGGTCCTAGTAAAGCTGCCTCTCATGCCTCCTGGTAGCATTAAGGTGATTGAGATAGCCTACCTTACAAATCCACGCAATGTTCCATCTGAATAGTCGCCTAAAAATTGTTGTTGTAGGTGAACTCTACAAGAGGGGTATGCTTCTCCCATGAACCGCCAAAGTATATAATGCATTATTAGAGCATATCCTCAAGCACCTGGATCATACGATTGGACTAGCCATCTTTCTGGGGATGGTATGTTGTACTCAAAAGTACCTGTGTACCCAAAGACCTCTGATGCCCCTACTAGAACCAAGAAGTAAAGTGTGTAATCCTATCTGAAACAATGGAGTGTGGATATCCATGAAGACATACAATCTTTCGGTTGTATAGTCATCCCAGGTCATCAACACTGAATGTCACCTTGATTGGTAAGAAGTGAGAAACCTATGTAAGCCTTTCAACAACAACCCAAACAGCACCATTCCATCGAGGAAACCACGACAATCTGATCACGAAGTCCATCATGACATCATTCCACTTCCACTCCGGAATGGGTAACTGTTGTAAAGTCCTGCTGGTCATTGATGCTCTGCCATAACCAACTGATAAGTAGAACACCTCAAGAAGAAACTAGCACCATTTCACTTCATACCTTGCCACCGGTACTAGAGATTAAGATCATGATACATCTTTGTGACGCCAGGATGAACTGCCCAAATTGAGGAATGAAAATCCTGAATCAGCTCCTTGTGTATATCTGCTGGAAACTATTTGTGTCCCCAGAAATTCATGATCTCATCCTCGCCCACTTTCCATCTTGGAAGAGGGTCCTCTCATGACACACTCTCCAACAGGACTAATCCTTCTGAGTGTGATAGCTACCTCATCCGTACATGATCATGATTTGTAGAGGTAAAAACTACCCATGATAGGTAAGTTTGTCCCAATATGTCATGCACCTCCTGATGCATCTCAGAGAACGGAGCCAAAAGATGCCACTCACTACTAGCCTCCTGAAATGCATGAATATATGTTCTCCGGCTCAATGCATCTGCACTGCATTACCCTTTTCCAGTTTATAGGCAAGCTCTAAATCAAAAGACTCAAGATACTCAACCCACCTGTGCTGTCTCAGATTCAGGTCACACTGAGTGAAGATGTACTTGAGACTATTGTGGTTAGTGAAGACCACAATGTATTCTCTCAGAAGGTAACGTATCCAACAGTTCAAGGCATGGAAAACAGCTGCCAGCTCCAGATCGTGAGTCGGGTAGCTCCTCTCATGTGGCCTCAACAGCCGAGACCCGTATGCAACGACTCCATCACCCTGCATAAGCACAACGCTCAACCCAATACCTGAAGCATCACAATAAACAATATATCTCTTGTATAGCTCTAGAAATAATAGTATCAATGCTGACATCAACTGTCCCTTCAGCTCCTGAAAGGCTGACTCATAAGAATATTACCATAAGAAGTTCTCCCACTTCTTGGTCAGACGAGTCAATAATGCTTCAAGGCATGAAAAGTATTGAATGAAGCAACTATAGTATCAGGCCAGCCCTAGGAATATTTTTACCTCAAAAATGTTCTTTGAATACTCATAGAAAAATAAAGAACTCACTTTATCTGGGTCCATAGATACTCTTGTCTCTGAGATGACGTGACCCAAGAAGTTAATCTGAACAATCCAAAAGTGGAACATTGAGAGTTTAGAAAAAAATATGATGATCTCTCAATGTACTCTAAAAGATATCAACAAGGGTAGCATGGTCATGTTGAGTGTGAGAGTACACCAAGATATCATCCACGAAGACCATGATGAAGGAATCCAAGTAAGGATGGAACACACGGTTCATTAGTGCCATGAAAACTGATGAAACATTCGTGAGACCGAACGACATAACTGTATACTGGTAGAGACCATACCTGCTCTTGAAGGTTTTCAGAGGTATATCTGATGCTCTAATGTGCAACTGGTTATAAATGGACCTCAAATTGTTCTTCGAGAACTCCTGGGCTCCTCAATGATGATCGAAAAGATCATCAATACTAGGAATGGGATATCGGCTCTTGACCGTCATCTGGTTCAACTTCCGATAATCCACACAGAGCCCAAGGGCACCGTCTACCTTCTTCGCAAACAGGACAGGCAAACCCCAAGGAGATGTACTGGGCTAGATAAAAATCTTTGCATACAACTCCTCCATCTGCTTCTTCAGCCCCTACAACTCTGGTGTAGCGATCCTATGGAGAGGAATGGAAACCCAAGACGCTCCTGGAACAGGATGAAAAGAGAATTCTACCTTTAGATCTGGAGAAAAATCTGATAAATCCTCTGGAAATAAATCTCTAAAATGATCCACCACTAGAGTAAAGACTAACCGTGAAGTCCCATGATCATCAGGATATGTCTAGAAATCTAGAACATAACCCTTCTTATCCCATGATGCTTGAGACCTGATTGACTTGCTCGAACATCCCATTCTCCTCTAGGAAGAAAATATTCACCCTCTGGTTAAATGAAACTCACCCTACGATGATATCAAGGACAGAGAACAATGGAGTAAAAAATAGAAATAGGATAAGGAGACACTCATGCTTTAAAAAACATGACTACACTTCAGGTATAAACTCTACATGGAGTTTACTTAACTCTATTCCCCGGCCCGAGTCTCCTTACATTGCTATCCCACACGGTCTTCTTGAACTAAGACTACACGGCGTGTTCCCTATGGACACAGCATGTAGTAGACAAGGTTTCAACGACCCGTGTTGTTGGTGACACAGCCGGGTACACGACTGACCCTTAAACAGTGTGTTCCGAACAAACATGGTGCGTACTTGAAGATTTATCTTGTACCATGTTGTTTTTGACATGGCTGGGTACACGACTGACCCTTACACAGTGTGTTCTGATCAACACGGCATGAATAGGAGGAGATAACACCATCCAGTGTTTTTTGTGACACAACCGGGTACCTAGAACAAGGCTACACGGCATGTTCATACAAAACACAGCATGCATTACACGAGCTTCCCTTACCCGTGTTGTTATTTACACAACCGGGTACACGGGTCACTACTACACGACATGTAATTACTGTACACGGCGTGTTCCTGGAGATTTTTTTCACAACCAAATTTTCTGCTCACACGGTTACTGACATGGTTTAAAAACTACACGGTGTGTCTATATAAAGTACATGCCAGGTATTCGGGGGTCTTCCGGCCAGTAGCTCTCAAATTGAACTGATGCCCACAATACATTGAAAAAAACCATGAAGGTGACAAATTCCAATCCTTGATGGACCATAATCCCTGTGAATCAAAGCATGACATCTCTTACATATCATATATATAAGGGAAAAAAGTCAACAATCCACCACGTTCCGATTCATGAGGGTCCATAACACCTCATGAACAAAATTTGTTGTTCATTTAAGCAAGGTACAATACAAACAACTTCTCTATCAAACTAGACAGATTCTATCAAATCATCAATCAAAACATCATTCATAATCTACACAATGTCATTCAAAACAAAATGAAATTTCTAATGCACCCTAGAACGCATGGAAATAATGCATGGAATGTGATTTATAAGAAATGAATATATGATGTATGAGATGGAATAACCTCATCTCATCGGGTTGCGACAGAAATAGAACCACAATATCAACAACAATAACAACACAAAGAATGTGAATCACTCTAGGTGAAATCAGATCAACAGTAACATATAAATACCATAAAACTGTTATAAGTGATGTAGATTGGCTTTTCCTCCATACTCGGGTTAGATACACACGAGAACAGCTTAGTACCAAGTCCCTAATCCATCTTATCCCTAGGTAAATGTTCCAAACAGTTAATCAAGAGAAAAGAAACCCTATTATGTCACATTGTAACATTTTTGTTCTAGAAGCCACCCAGAGGCACCCGGTACTCGGTTGGTTACATGGCCTCAAGCGCATTTCCCCAAATGCCAGAGGCTATAGACTAGTAGCGAGGGATTTGGGTGTGATAGTGGGGAAACTATGCCATCATTGGAAGAGTACAAAGTAGAATAAAAACGAATAGACAACAACAAAAACAGTAACCATCCATAGAAGAGTTATCGATTAACAGTGGAAGACTAACAGTAAACCACTAGATCACACAAACATGTATATAAAATGATGCATGATACATATGTCTATGAATGATTCCAAACAAGTCACAATGATAAATAAAATACTAAACCAAAGTGAAAATGAATACAGGTAAACTCCTCAGCATCGCAAGTCATAACCATGCTCTCCATCTCCACAAAAAGTAATGTACCTAAAGTAGAAGGGTGCTTCCCCTTCTCTATACCTGAAACAAAATAGTCTGTTTGGCCCCAAAAGAATTGCCCAAACAGGGTGTGAGACAAGGTCCATGAAGGACACCACCCAATGATCTGTGCCAAACAGTCAGTGATTATATGAAAAGTTAAAGTACAGGATGAATTAAATAGTAAAACACACAACAACTACAATCCATAGTGTCTAGCATATAAAGTACAAAAGTAACAGCCAATAAAGACATAGAACAACAGGTATCCTCTATGTAGTTATCATAGCCTAACCCCTATGGTTCAACATACAAGCACTAGCAACCCTCTAGGAGGAACACATAGTCTCAACCATCTGGTTCAGCTAAAAAATGAATTGACATTCTGGGGAAGCACTCACCGTCAAACCCACCTATATTCTCGTATCGTACTAAATGTGCTCTGGGGAAGCACTAAACATCTCATTCCCCTGTGACTCGTGTAGAGGAATAACAGACACAATGAGGAAGCACTCAACGTCATTTCCCCTTATGGTATCACATCATAAATTAAAGACACTATGGAGAAGCCCTTACATCCATTCTCTCTAGGGTCTACTACACTAGGTTCTCATAGCCCCGTGTAAAACAAACATGCATAACTCATGTATCGCCCCAAGCAAACAACAAGAACTATTTTGCTATCATTCTAAGGTACAACAACATATCAGTACAAAAGTTCCACTATCCTTAAACTAGGAATGGGAATTGGAAAAATTCCTATCAGGAAAAACATGAATGGAAAAACATCCAGAGTAGTGTATAAATTACCATATTCACAAGAATTGAACTCTGCTTAAGAAATCATGCAAAGAAAGAAAAAAATAGGGAAATAATAGGAAAAACACAATACCCAATTCAATGGAATTGGTGGAATTGCACAAAATATTCAAAGACTTACACATGACCTCCATCACATTTCCCCAAACTCCAGAGGCTACCAACTAGAATCAAGGGACTTGGGTGTGATAGTGGGGAAACTATGCCCTCATTGATATAGTACATAGCAGAAGAAAAACGAATAGACAATAGCAGAAACTGTAACCATCCATACAAGAGTAAACGATAAACAGCAGAAGTCTAATAGTAAACAACTGGAGCACTCACACATGTATATAAAATGATGCATGATATATATGTCTAAGAACACAGCCAAACAATTCACAATGATAGAAATAATACTAAACCAAATTGCAAAAGAAAAAAGGTAAACTCCACAGCATCGCAAGCCATAGCATGGTCCCATACTCTCCATCTCCACAGCTAGTCAAGTACCTGATGTAGAAGGGCTCATTCCCTTATCTATTCCCGCAACAATATAGTCTGTTTGGACCCAAAACCATGTCTCAAAAAGGGTGTGAGAAAAGATCTCAGTAAGAAACCACCCAATGTTCTTTTCCTAACAGTCAGTGAATACAGGGCAAGTAAAAGTACAGGAAGCAGTAAACAGGAAATCACATAGCAATAAAAATCCGTATTGTCTAGCATATAAAGTACACAAGTAATAGCCAATAAATAAGTAGAAAAACTGGTAAACTCTAGGTAGTTCTCACATTGAAACCCCTATGGTTCAACCTATAAGAACTAGCAACCCTCTGGGAGGCACACACAGTCTCACCCCTCTGGTTCAGCAAAATAAAGAATAGACATTCTGGGTAAGCACACACAGTCAATCGCCCCATATAGTCTCGTGTCGCACTAAAGGAACTCTGGGGAAGCACTCAACATCTCTTTCCCCATGTGTCCCACATCAAAAAACTATAGACACTATGAGGATGTACTCAACGTCAATTCCCATAGTGGTCTCACATTGTAAATTAAAGTCACTCTAGAGAATCCCTTATGTCTATTCTCTCTATGGTCTACTACACTAGGTTCTCATAGACCTGTGTAACACAAACATACATAGCGCACATATTTCCCCTAGTAATCCTCAAGAACTACATGGCTATCATTCTAATGTACAAAATAGTTACACTATCCTACAACTAGGCATGGCAACTAGAAAAAATATTATCAAGAAAAACATGCATGGAAAAACATCCAGAGAATAGTAATGATTACCCTATTCACAAGAAATGACCTCAACTTAAGAAATCAAGAAAAGTAGGAAAAAATAGGGAAAAAATAGGAAACAAACAATACCCCGTTCAAGTGAATTGGTGGAATTTCACAATATATTCATATTCATCCTACAGAAAGGCATAAATCATCTACCTCGATCCTAGGAGATAGATAGACTTGAACCATGAGTCTTGATTCTTTTTACAACGGCGTAGATCAATGAAAACGCATGAAATGCTCAATTCACAGTATCATGAGGAAGAGGAGGAATTGGAAAACAAATCTCTAGGATAAAAATTGGCTTACCGTTGTGGTTCCAACGCAATTGATGGTAGTCAATTTAGAGAACGGATGGAGGCACGGGGTCTCAGAGAATTATGCGACCGTACGAGTTCTGTCGGACGAAGAACCTAAAGAACATGTGAGTTCTGTCCATCATGCGTGACCCGGTCCATTTAAAGAAAAAATTGGATGTTCACGGCATGTACGTATAGGGTACACAACATGTACTTGTCATTTCTGTACTCCTCTTTAAGCATCCTCCACATCGCCCCTAAAGTATGTGTCTATGGCCCGGACACAGCCAGCACACGGCCTGGTGCTGCATTAAAGTACATGGTGTGTACTTATAAAGTACACGTCATGTACTTAGGAAATTTCAAAATTTTCCTCTTTTCCTAAAAAATGCCAAGAAAAGGAAAAACGTACCTGAAATGAAGATCCTGGTTCTTACAAGGATGTTCCAAAAAATGGATCCTACTAGTTTGTACCATCCCATGATGTGGTGTCACCAAAGAGAACTTGTGTTAAAAAATTTTCATGAGAATCCCTTTTGATCACTATCTAAAATAAGCCACCATGAGGACAAATGGAGTAGATTATGATGCCTTGTGGAGGTCACATGTATAAGCTACCTCTAATCATGTTAATGAATTCCCCTAAATGCATTATTAATTATTTAATGTCTATAACACTACCCTAGTAGATGCAACATAACTTGAGACCAACACATAGGAACATCAGGAGGATGTTTATCTAAATAATATTTTCTGAATTGAAATAATTAAAGTAGGCATGTGTGAACACAACCGGATGATTGATATGAAATCTAGGATCCAGTCTACTTTTATTTTACTTCCTCCTAATAAATTATCCACCATGGAAATGGTAAGGATGTGGTTGCGTTTAAACCACCTCCTAGAGAGGTTGAACTACTAACACTTGAGGACAAATTTACCTAGTAGGAGGAATATATGAATATGTTGAGAGAACTGAAGGAACGAATACTATGAGGAAACATCCCTACATGATGTGTTCAAAAAATAGAGCCTCAACCTTTTCACCCAGCTAGTACAACCCAAAATAGAGGGTTATTTCAAGAAACTGAAACATATCCATAATATAATGTAAATGAGGGGCACTAGAAACCAATATAATTGGCCCCATTGATAGTATGGTATATGGATCTCTCTATATTTGGTACACCACTATGGTTGGGTCGGTTGTATCCTCACATACCATTCTTTATAGGCTACCCACTACATATACAAATAGAGTTATCGATGATGGCCCGAAATGTTCTGTTCTATACTAAAGATAATTTCCAGTATGATATATGTTAATTTATTATAAATAATATTGATTTTTAATTGATTTATTAGAATTTAAAGAACAACTTAGTCCACTGGTTCATATAGATGATATTACGTAGCCTAAATGGGTTGATCAGACTCTCCCTTCCAAACATGCAGAAATGAATAATTATATTTTTTTCATTGATCGTGGTACCCAGTTTATTATTTAACACATTTCATGTCCCACTGTTATCCCTTTATGGTAAACCATACACAAAAATAAACATTGAAACACTTGTTCATTTTGAAAACACTATAGGGGCTAGCCTTCATGGGGTCCCATAGTATATTGGCTCAAACAATCAATGGTCGGATGATCTCTATTATCAGTTTCTCCTCAAAATATTCTCAACAATATATATGGTTAAAATACATGACCTATCATACTAAAAATTGAGGTAGAATCGGAGATTCCCGGATTTCACATCATAGAGGAAGGGTTTTACCAAATCCTAATAAAAATATAATTTCCCTAAGATAATTTTTTCCATCTATATTGAGATTTTATATGTAATTTTTTTACACTTCGGATACCTATGAACAATATATGTGGGTTTCTGAATATCACTAATATTAATAATTGGTTGTAGTATTGCATCTCATGAACTTGTGTTAAGTCTGGAGTAATTCCAACAAATCATGTAAAACGATATATAGAAATAATATGCTCTGATAATCATAGTTAATCCAGCATATAAACCTACTGAAACTCTAAATCCATCATTATATCATTTGTAACTCCTAATATGATATAGAATCAAACCGACCAATCCAGAATGATTGAAAATAGAATAGAAAAAACTAGTTTAAATTAAAAATATTATATCTTATTAATTCTGAATGACCAATAACTTTGATAATTCATTATATAATTAGAGATAAACTTTATCAAGGTACCAAAAAACATAAAGCATGGTCATTCTATTCTAGAAGATATCCCAAATATAGCCCATTCCATTTGATGTTGGGTCACTCCACCTTGTAATTATTATCCTTCAAAGACAACCCAAATAATATTTTGGACTCCAGGATAGTAATGATGTGAAAACCTCATGCACATGTTCAATGTGATTACAGTGTCACCCTAGATGACGAGTGAGAATGATAAGAAGTTAATACAAGAATTAAAAATCTTTATGTATTTTAGGAATAGATTATTATTAAAAATAACTCCTTATATCATCCAAGAATAGTTGAAGCAACCAACTATGCCCACATCTAATCATGCTATGTTAAATCTAATATTGTTTTCACTACAACCCTAAAAAATATCATCTTCTAAAAATATACAAGGTATGAAGGGAAGTTATACAATATAATATAATGATCCTATACCATGGGAAATGTTATCATTGAATATCTAATACATAAATACATTTATTCAAAATGAACATCAATCACACCAACCAAATTGTACAATGAGAACTACCCTATCAAAAAGTATCATATGATTTGACCATCCATACAAAATCTTCATCGTATAAATAATTTGTATTTAGGTCTATAAATTGCATTCAGTTGATGGATCCCATTTCTGATGATGAATATAGACAATAATTTGATTTCTCAACATATTATTGGTGAATTAATGGATCATGAGACAACATTTAAGGATCTTGGGGGAAGTCATGGAAAAATAGATTTCCATAATCTGACTACTTCTATTCTATAAAAATATTGTTTCTGAAGAACATGAGAAAGACCTCCATATAGTCGTGAAGGAAAAATAATGTTCCCCAGATATTCCATGGGTTACCATGGCCCAATATTCGTATAATATTTATTATAGGAAATTCCATCACCAAATCAACAACAATGTGTAGGCAATACTATCCATTCATATCCTCCAAGGAAAAAGGCACCTATAGTTCCAATTCCAAGCGAAAATCTAACAACATCAAGTATTCAGTCTCCAAATGTTCCCATATATTAGATTCCCCATGTTTTTAAGAGAATACCTTTATCTCATATGTATAAAATTTTGAATTATTTATCCATTTTCCTATCCCAATTATTAATCCAATGTGCTCTAAGTCATTGAAAATACATATGGGTAGTTCTCATAGATGTTATTCATATCCCTAATAAGTTTGAATCAGAAGTATCCAATTTTAAAAATTATTTTTCATTGATAAAACCCATTGAAATGAACAAAAAAATTTATTTCACATAGTAGGAAAAAATTCCTTCATACATGGACATAAAAAACCATTAATGTTTCTTGAAGGAAAAATGATGTTGATGGATGATGGTATTTTATTGAAAATTGTTAAAGATTCGTCATCATTACGTTCCAAACAATCACTCAAATGTGTTATATCCAATATCGCATATCCCCTACTAGATTAAATATATTGGGAAATTAGAAAAGTAAAACAATGTAAAATATACTGTCCAGCATGGGATCCTATTTGGGTACCTCGTAGTAATTTTTAGTTATACAACAAAAAATATATTAAATTATTTTTACATGAAGGCCTTGGAGGTGTCAGCATGCGGTAATCTAATACTTATATCACCAATGCCAATAATATTACATTAATAGTCACAATGGTATGGTGTATGTTGATAAATCTCTATTTGAATCATGAAAAACACTGTATATTAACGTTATTTTAAATAATATGGAATTTTAAAACCCCATAATTGATGTATTTTCATAGGTAACAACTCTTAATAGTCCATAAATGACCCCAACCAATTCTTTAAATTGATTATTGATGACTATATGATCCCCATCCATCAGATCAAATGCATGGGACAAAATTTTGATAGATATTCGTCAACCTTCTTGATATAGATCATGATGGATGAGACTTACCATTCTAATATGGTTAATTTGTCACTATAAATTATTAAAATAATTATTGAAAACACACTAATTCTATCCCATTAGATTTATCCAAAACCTTGGATCATCATAAGGGTTTAAATAGGATGTCATGTCACCAATACATAGTAGATATAGTAACTCTTTGAACATAATTTCTTTTATAGATCATCAGAAAGACCCCAAATAATCTTTTTGGTGAGTAGAAACTACACCACCATCCTAGTTTCAAAATGTTTCCTCCAAGACTAAATTAAATTATCATTTTAATTATATACATTCCATAATATTAAGGTATAATTATTTTAGGAAGAGCATGAGGAGGAAAAATATGTTGTCATTGGATCTCATCTAGCATCCGAGGAAGGTGTCTCTACCACCATTGATGAACCCAAAAAAATGGTACATTGAAATACCCAAGACACACCCAAAATATTTATAAAATTTCTTTAAAATATCAAGAGTTTTATACTTACATTATTAAGAATAAGTGAAATGTTTATTTATATCATTATAAGAAATTGTGTTCATTGATCCTGTAGTGGCCACTCACCACCTAGGCTTTCCAAGAAACCCTGGAGATCACAGACATGTAACTCGATTGAAACATTCCATTAATTCCCAAAAATAGAAGCTAAATTATAAATATTATCATAGACAATATTATTAAGTAAGTAAAATATTTGAAATGGATATACGAAATCATCGTAGGATAGAATAAGAAGGGTAATATTTGGTTTTTCATCAAATTTTGAGATCTCAATCAACAATTTCTATATGTTTACATCTCGATTTTGATTATATAAATTATGATTGATGTAATATCTATTTATCATGAAATCACATTTAGGTATGGTTATTAGTTGTATAATCATAGGTTAATGGTCCAATAAGATGAATAATCCACCATTTTTAGGGAACCTTGAGAGTATTTTTCTATCAGATAATTACCTTTGGCTTGAAGAATGTTAGTGCAACATGTAAATGGTCCATGAATCGCATCTTGAGACACTTTAGGGGAATTTTTTAAAATCTACATCAATGACCAGGTGGCTATTTATTGAGAGTGTTATAACCAATTATCTATTCATGAGACCATCCTCAACAAACACATACCACATAGATTGAAGATGAACCCCTTGAAAGGTTTTTTAGGTTACCAATTAAAAATTTCATTGCTTCTTCATATGCCATTGGGGTATTGAAGTTGGAATAGAGAAGAAGAAAAATATCCTCAACATGTTATCACCAGAAAACCTAACACTTTTGTGGTGTATACATGGACACCATTATTACAATCAAATATTTATAGAAAAACTCAATGGAATGCCTTTAAAAAAAACACGTTTATAAAAAGGGGGAATTATATCAATGGAATGGTATATATCAGTACTATTTTTGAAATATCGTGAAATATAACTCATGTCCACCAATATTAATTCCACTTGCTATGGGGAAACCTCTCATCATATATATTATGTGCCTAGAATGAGTATTGGGTTTTTTTATCCACAAGAAAATAATGATTCTATGAATGAAAATATCCTCAATTATCTTAGTTAAACCATGTTTTAATCCATTACATGTTATTCATATATCATTAAGAGTTATCTTGAGTTGATCTTTGTTGTTCAAAAACTGTGTCTATAGCTATGGAACCATGAGGTCCATTGAAATGTTTCAATAAACCTCCCAAATTCATACCCATTCTTCCAATGCTGACTACATGAATGTCATGGTTTTATGTGATCAAATAATATCATGGATTTGTTTTTTCTTAAAAATATTGTAAGATTCCAAGATTTGGTATAATTAAATGTATAACATCCATATGTGAAAAAAACAGCGTTGAGTAAAGTGTTTAAAAATGAGTATATTATTACTATTATGTGGTTCCCCAGATAAGGAAGATGTATTTTGGTAGTGAATCACAAAAAAAAACATGTATGTTAATGGAACATTCATAACCATATCTCTTGTTAAGGTGTTATTTCCTTACTCATTATTTTAATAATACTATAAAAAAATGAGGCAAAATATCATGCCCACATAATAAATCTAGAACATCCCCTTCAAATACCAGGGGAATACATGAAGGGGAAATGCTACATGATTTTCAAAACAAACAAGATCAAAATATATTATAATACTTGAATAAATATATAATCATAATTCTTAACTATGTATAAGGACTAATGGAATAAATACCAGAGGATCTGACATTGACTCACATCCCATGATCATAGATTTCTCAGTTTGATTCATTTGCTAATGTAGTCAAAATATTAACAGATCTCGACTAGTTTGAAATAGTCAAATTCATGGAAAAATATTGAATAATATACCTTTTCGTGTTTAAATATAAGAAATCAATGAGATTATCTACCTCCCCAAAATAAAATTTTATACAACTGAGTGGATGATAACCATTTTTATCTCTTTCCAAAATGGATTACAGTCAACATAAATATGTCAAAAATATTAAATATTTGGAAGATTGAAAAAAATACCTCATTATCATGGAATAAATACCCAACACTGTCTATATAATGTAGGATCAGATTATTTCATTATCATGTGTGTTGACACAGAAGAGGCCAATGCTTTCATTAAAAGAAGTATATGCAAGATCCTATAGTTCGCACCAGTATTGGTTGATGCATTCCTACTAAATCCTGAGTCTATAATACATATTTCCTTCTATGATGTAGACTAAAAAAGATTCAAAAATAATTTTCATTTATGATATGTGAATTAAAAAATCATCCATAAACCCCCATATATTTAACACAAATCCAAATAATATAGACATTGTTCTATATGGAGAATGGATGTTATAAAGTACTATTCTCTAGATACTTCCATTCATTCAAACATATAGGCAAGGATATATAATTTTTTACCGAAATGTGATGATGAAAAATCCTAAAAAGTGGTCATGACCAAAATAATTATCATCTCTCTGAAAGAAAAAAAACATTACCAATTTTTTGTCAATTATAATATTATATTGCTAAAATCACCAATTACTTTCGTTATACTGTGTTTTACAATTCAAATCATAAGTATAATATCAAATAAAACTAATAAGCACTCTATAATACAATGTAGGAGGAAGATATATATCTTTATCAAGAACATATCAAACATACTCTAAAAGATTGAGGATAATTATTAAAATTCTATACTCTATAATATTTAACATATCGTTTGGGCCCACTTCCCTCCCACCCCTACCTCCATTTAGATATCCCCATATTCCCTTGTATATGGGTCAAAAGTAGTTCATAACATTGAGTTCCAATAATCCACTCTCCCGTCATCAATCTATGATCAATTATCAAAAGATTTGTAATCCAAAAAATGGCTGGATGAATTTGAGTTACAAGATGATAAAATATCACCTAACTTGCATCATAGGGGCTATTCAAAAATTGTATATCAGAATATAAAAACACTAAATTCTTGAAACTATCATTAATCTAATGGGAGATGTAATTATCCTTACGGATCCCAAATATATTAGTCTGGAAACATCTATATAATTTCCCAATGTGGGACAGACATTATTCCACAGACAAGGTCCAATATATTGGTGCTTATTCCCCTAATATTTATGGACATATATCTTGTTTCAATAAATTTGATTTCAATATTTCTCATAAAATATATCATTTTATAAATACCAACTCATCCATGATTCTTGATAATAAACTACATGAAACCCTCTTCTTGGTCGTATTATGTAAATATTAATGCTTTAATCTTCATTGATGCTTGCTGTTAATATATATATCATCGTGTTCCTCTATAAAAAAATTTAAATGGTGCAAGATTATTTCCCAGTTGAATGACCTATAACTACATGACACATTAATATATCTTAAAATATTCCAAATAATATAGTCACATGTCCTAATCCCAATACGTTAAACTATATAAAAACATCCCCATTTCATGAAATAAAATTGTGTATCATTTTGATTCATTCTATATGAGATTTAAATATATGATGATTGTATCTATCCAAAAATTCATTTTGGATATATATGTTTCTTTATTCCTTCCCCAAATGAACATATATAGATTTCTATATCTCTAAAACCGGGTCCCACTATGACATAAAAATATACCCATCTATCTCATGGGACCAAGAATAAAGAAAAAAGAACCTAAACATCTAGAAACACTGATCAATAAAAGAATAATTAGTTTTGGTTCCATCATTCATGATCCCATCATGGAAATTGAAATATCTCTATACCACATATAAACAGTGATCTATTATGGGGACTCTACAATCTATGGCCAATGCTGATCAAAATGAATAGATTGTGCTATGGCACATTACTTCCAAAAATCATTATCATTTTATTATGAAAATTCATATATTCATTATCCTTCATTGTCTATAAGTATAATTTCATATTCATGAGGATCTTTTTTACCTTTCATTGAAATGTGATATTTTGGATTTTTATGAGTCTGTATTGGGAAAAAATCACTCAAGGTAAAATTGAATCATTTTTGGGATGATTGTGTTTTTTTGGACAAAGTGTAATGTAAATGAATGATGTGGAACTATAGATATATTATTCACAATGTATGTTCAAAAAGATTCAATATAAGGGAATGGATTTAAGGGAAGGTGTATAAAAAATTTATTTGATAAGGTGATGATGTTTCCCAATTTTTTCATATTTTTAGGGTCTAAAATTTGGGTTTTGAATAACATTGTGAAATATATATTTTCCTGAAGATTTCATAAAAATATTAAAAAATAATCATTTTCATGAATATGTGTTTCACAAAAAAATTATTAATACTGATGGTGAACTATGTAAACAACAATGATAATCTCAGATGGAGAAGGTGAGGAAAATCAAGAGTGTACAGTCATGGTAGTGTAAAGTTTTTCATTATGATATCTATGATTTTTACAAGAATGATGAACATGAAATCTACGTAGAACATAGTGAAATATTTTATGTCATGAATGTATTTATATAGATTTACAAAATTGTGGTGATGTGAATGGAATCTTCTAGAATCGATAGAAATGCCTATAAATAGTCCTTTAACCTCTTCATAAGGCAACTGAGGAATAATGAAAAATATAAGGATCTAGAATCATGAAGGTGGTTTGTTAATGGGGTTCGCGAAGTGTGGTTTAAGAATGTGATATGTGATGATGTTTACAAAGGTATTAATATCCAACCAAATGTTCTAAACATCATGGATGTAAAGTAATTTTCAAAGGCTACGAAAGCTTCATAAAATAATGGAGCATCATAAAGGATAATTTATATTTTCTAAAGGGGTTTTCTTCATAATTGATAATATAGATTGGAAAAAGAAAAAATATTTGTGAAGTCGATTTAATATTTTGTAAAACGAGAGCATCACAAAAATAATTCAGAATGCATTTCCCTATAAATCATTGTTAAATTGTTATTCATCTATGGATAATATTTGTGAATCAACAGAGAAACTAGACAGAACTAATGATGTAATCGTTAGGGATAATTAAGGGACCAAGATGTCCATAAACTATGTGGGAACTACAATTCCATAAACTATGTATGAATCCCTTCAATGATTAGTGAGTGCAGGAAGAGTAATATAGTGATCGTTTCCACTATTAGTGAGCTAGAGAAAGAGACATAGAGAGTGACCCAAATGATTAAAGTGAGAAAATACTAACCATATAAATTTACTAAGTGTATTTATAGATGAGATAAATCCTAATCCATCATTATTGATATTGAGCCTCAGTAAATTGGTTACAATCGAGAAATCATTGTTGTATTCTTTATTGATGTGGCTATGTGAGGGTGAACCATGTCAGAATCACTATGTTTTTATTCTCACATTCCATCGTATTATTCAAATAATCATCATCATATAATGAATGAAATGATATGATCATCGTTTACATGTAGGTTTAAACAAAGTGACCCTTATAATAAATTGGTCATTATCTATTGGGGATGGAAGAAGTTAAAAAGTAAATAATATCCATTCAATGATTCTCCCTACCTCTAATGGTCTCGAGGCCCATCAATGACCTAACATTCTCCCATAAAATTGACGAGAGGCACATTAATACTCACTAGAGATATAATATATCTACAAAATATTCAAAACCATTATCATAGTAACCGTCTCCTCAAACTCTATTCATCATTCATTACTTATTTTCATTCCTATATCACATCTCCAAATCCAAGTACCCTCAAGATCAATGCTCAAAATTACAATCATTACATCCATATATTATTGGATCATATATTAACTAGTAATCCTCCCATCAATCATGGTTTCCATGAAACTGGGTTACCTTCATCCTCACCATTTGCTGTTAAAATACATTTTTTAATAAAACTATATAATAATTTTTTATCACCTATTTATGATATATATAAATCTTAGATCCTATAAAATATTATAACCACTAGAAGAAAAAATTCCCATGTGCTTTATTCTCATTTACCTCTTTATAATTGAGGAATAATATTCCAATCCTTGTTACTTACATGGATAATATCTCACATTATCTACTGAGTTTTGTTAAAGGATTACTCACATGAAAAATGAATATTAGTCCACTATAGTTGGGGTTTGGATTAGTGGTAAGCACCCCATAATTCTACATGGAAAATGGGGGTTCAAAACCCATTGGGCGCAGGTTACTGTAGAAGCACTGTAGAGCTACTGTAGCAGCCGAGATACTGTTGCAATGACGACACTATAGCAGCGGCAGGGTATTGTAGCGGCGGCAGAGGCACTGTAGTAGTGGCGAGTACTATAGCAGTGTGAGTACTGTATTAGTACTATTCACAGAATGGGCTTTGGGCCAAAAAATTGGGCTTACGGGCTATGTAATGGGCTAAATGCCCACTGGGCCTTTGAGCTATGTAATGGGTCTCCCACTACCCAGTTAAAGAGGTAAATTCTTTGTTTCAATAATAAAAATGAGGCTTCCGCCCTAACATTTAAAAAAATGAATATTTGTCCACATCAGGTTCCATATTTTTGTGTGATGAAAATAATTTTTTCCCTTGTAATGTTGATTGTATGGATTTGAATGTTTCATAATCATTCATATCGGCATAAACATTTTTCTAACAAATATTTTTGGACGCCCTCACTAGTTTATTATGGCGGGTTGAATTTTTCACAATCATCCATTTCAAGCATACTATAATCAACATGAATTCAATAGGTATTGTTCATGGTGTCGAAGACACCCAAAATATCCTCTAATAAAAATGATTACAAATCCTTCTTTTTAAATAAATGTAGTTTTTGGGAAATAGTTAAAAAATAATTAAGGAATCAAATTAGTCAATATGATGGTAGATCAGACTTATCGCACCCTTTTTGGGGGAAAATATTTACTACTCTTAGACTCTCTTAGTTATTTAATATATGATTAAAAATCTTTCTTTGACACCCATGTATGGCATGGGTGGACCTTGAAAAAAAATAAATTATTAGCATCCATGGAATTTAAAAACATATGATGTTATATTCCATTATCTATCTTTAGAGTCATTTGTATTTATCTGATATTCTATATAAATGGTACCCTTTTGTGAAAGGATTAAATATTCCACTATTTTTTATAATCATGATGATCATTTTAAGCCATACATTGGGACACTCCATAATTTCTCACCATCATGGTATATAGGTGTTATTTTGTGGTTATGATCAAGATAATTATGTGGGATTCATATATTTTATTTCTAATATAATCAAATCACATGATGTTTATTAGCACATAACAGGATATGATATATATTTTCATGACATGTTATGAGGAAAAAACTGTTCATTTTAATGTAATGTGGAATATACTAATTGGAGAAATGTTACATATCAAGGATTTTATTGGATTTAAACCAAATAAGCCTAGGGAATCTAGAACAAGTTTCATCTCCTAGGATTGATATAACAATATTAAGAATTTGGAGAGGAGTATATTAAGTTAAATTTGGGCTGTTGTGTTTGAAACATATGGTGCCTTCCAACATAGACTAGTTGGATGATAATAAATTCCGACATTATTTGGATAAGGATGGGGATTTCACCACATGTGGAGGCCATATGAAAGATGATATTGTATGGAAAATGTATCTTTGGGAGGATTGAAACATTATTACAAGTCATACAATAAATAAGAGGCCCATTGGATGTCTTGAAAGGGGTGTAGATCATTGAGATCGATAAATGGTACTATGCACCCACGTCTATGGAGGCCTTATTAAGAAAGGCAAGATGAAGATTTTGAAAAGGATTATCTAGTGAGATATGAATCGTGTAAGGTGGATATAATTTACATAACTAAACACTAATAACAAATTTTTTATTCTCATTGTGAGAATTAAGAAGAAGGAGATATCATAAAAACCATAAGTTATCTTTCATTATCTATTGGATAATGAAGGTGTGATAGAAGAGAGAAAGGGATTATATTTACCAGCATCATATATTGTTTGGTTAACACTATTATAATTTATTATAGATATAGAAAAGGATATGTCACACTTCTACACTCTTTTTTTCATAACTAGGAGTTATACATACACACCCAAATAGATTTGAACTGATAAAAAGTATTAGGGTTTATTCCAGGAGGGATTGCCTTTTGAAATCCCATAAGAGGTATGAACCATTTAAAGCAATACTTTCTTATGGCCCACATCGATGAAGTCCCTAAGTAAAATTTTTATCACATGCGAGAATTTAACAATTAAATTGACACATGGATTTAAGTACCCTTTCTAATATATTACCAATGATGGAAGGCAAGAGGAATATCCAAAAAATATTCTCTACTAAGGAAAGAACATGATCATGTATATGTCATGTTTATCACTAAAATATAATCCCACATGAATCTATATTATTGTGATAAATATGATGAAGTAAAATATTTATTAAACCACACAATCACATTCATCATCAATATTATGAGTCCATAAAGATAGGAATGAGTAAGGGCTGTGATGTACCCATTTACTCTATTGTTTTTGTAACTGAATTCAAGGTAATGTGAGAGAGAAAAGGATATGGAAGACATATTCTCCCCTATTTTCAGGACCTATATCAGGTCTTATACACCAATATAAATATGACTACTTTATAAGAGAGGGCATTAATTTGGAGGGATTCCATTTGAAAAAATCTTAGCGGTATGTCCCATTTATGTTGAATATAGGTTTGGAGTATGAAAACATATGTAAACTAGTGAATAATGGAAATAAGAAGATTCAAGGGCAATTTCTCTACCGAGACATGCATCTAATTGTTACAATTCCATCATAATTTGTATATTCTATGACCATGTGAGTCATGATTTCTATGTGAAACAAGATAATGTACAATATATGTAAAAACATACAATATCCATTATCTTATGAAATACAAGGAAAATAATATTTTAAAGGGAAGGGGAATTTATTTTCCTACATCCTCTTTAGTTTTAATAATATGGTGGCTGAATGATATGAGTGGTGTGGTCTCCTGTAAAAATTTCATTGGGATTTTTCCTGGAGGGATGAACCATTCCCAGAACCATTTTTTGTATCTTAACTCATGTTTATTTTTTATTGTATTTTTTGTCCTCTGTGGTTTATTATCTAACAAAACCAAATAAACATGTGTTTAGACTCTTATATTTGTTTCGGGAATATGGTAATTCTCCAAGCTAAAACTGCAACAAATCCAAATTACTTGATTTCGAGATACTCTTTCTTGTTATTGAAATAAAATATCCTTCTTGGTGTAAAACCATTGACTTTCTTACATAATTACAAACCCATACTATCTTCTACACCTGTGAAATTAAAAAATTATACAGGAACAACAATTCCTTTTCTAAATCCTATTTCCCAATCTACATCAGCTTATGGATGAAAGATATTTCATGGTTTGTCATATTTTTTACTATCACTTGTTTCTCACATTAATCATGTATCATGTGGGATTATATGTCAGTGATGATCCTGAAATATATTTTATCAGATACATTTTTAGAGGTATATTTTCAGAACCATCATGTTGCATTCCTATTGAGGGAATGCATTGGTTCGGGTCCTCAAATCCATGTGTCAACCTCAACAGTAAATACCTAACACACAAGGAAAATTCCATGAAGACCTCAATATGAATGGAATATCAATCCTATTAGTCCATATGAAAAGGATATACACTCAGTGAGACATCAAAAGGGAATCCCTAATTGAGTAATCCATTATCATTTCATATGGTTCGTATCTGTATGGGTGTACGAGTCCGGAAAATAAATATGTTAACAAGAGAGAAGATAGGATCTAGAGACATTTATCTCTCCATAAGTGTAATAAATGATTAAAAAATGGGACATGATATGGTCACGACAAAGCCCTTTCTCTCTCCCATCATCCTATCCATGTTGAGAAATGGATGGACAAAAATTATGTGATTTTACAGATCTTCTATATCCACTTATTTTTCATATAGAGTAAGTCTCGCATGTAAATAGTTATTTGTGGTGATTATAACATCCCCGTGACTATATGCTTGTCTCAATTAATAATTATTTTATAGATACTCATTTTTTATTCCTTATGAGTTAAACAATAGGAATGGGTCCTCAAAACCACAAATCAATCTCACTAGGTTATACCCTATAGGAGACATCAAAAGGGCCTCTTATTGTGTATATAAACCAAAAAAATGTAACAATCCTATCATATTTCCAAATTACATATGAGAATAACCTTCATATGTTAACATCATTATATTTAATATTATACTATATCATACCTATGCAGACTATGAATGGAGTAGAAATATGACACTTAGGAATCCTCCATGAGGTTCAAACCCAAAAACCCAAATTTACCAGAATTTACCATGGAACATATGCAGATTAGTTCATATTTGGCCATATATATCACATCCCTTCCATGTTTCCTAGTCATATTTTTCATAATTCCCAAACCAAACATTTACTAGGTTCCATTATCCTAGACTTCCTTGCCACTTGGTGATAAACTACAAGGTTTGGTCCTTATAAAATTACCTTAAAAGGTAGGTTGTGTCTTGTTATGTGGAGGAAAATATTGTGGGTTCAGATCCATTTCTGGAGGATATGTAAGAATCTCATTGGATGTCCAAGATCCATACATCAAAATAATTCATGTTTTTATGTATAATGATATATTCTTCACGGCCCCACTATTTGGATTAAAAATATTATAGTGATAATAATTAACCAAAGAATATATAATCAATTAAAAAGTGTAATTTCAATAGATAATCATGGATATATACATATGTATTCATCATTTTAGACCTTCATGTACATACTGATCATTATAAATTTATTTTATAATATCAATTGAGTGATAATTTATGGGTTACCCGTGTCTTACTTGCGATTTAATAAAAGAACCTTGAACATTACATAAATGATTAATAGATTCCTAATGTAAGAGGAAATTCATCTAAAATTTTGTGATGACCCTCTCCCCCTATACTCACAACCAATGTGTGTCCATATGAATTATTTAAATGTATCCAAAAAATGTAACACCCCGAGCTTCCACGATACGCCTCTCATTGAATAATGCAATAGCTTGCATTGTACGCAACTTCGAGTTCTAAAACACCGCGACTAATCAAAGTAGCCGTTATGAATAGTAATAACCACTTTTTAAAATTATAGAAATTTTGTATTTCAAATGGACTTCATTTTTGTATTCGTAATATCGAAATTATCCTAAGTTGAATTTTTTGTAACTTTCTGAGAACTTCCAATTTTTTTATGAATAGTGAAAAATACTTAAAACAACTTTTTTAATCAAAATAATTAATTGTGATAAATTATACTATTTAGTGGTTTTAAAGTATAATTTGAACATATTTTTACCATTTTATCCAATGGTGGTCATTAGAATTAATTTAACATTGAAAATGGACATAAACAATTGCCAATCTTTTGATATAAATTGTTTCCTAAAAACACGCTATTTGTTCTGACGGCGGGAATTAATTATAAAATTAATTAATGCAACTTATATGTTTGGAATTTTGTAAAATAGACATCATTTTTGAATTTGGAATATCAATTATAGTTTAGGGTGAAATTTTGGTACTTTTCGGATAACTTTTGTATTTTGATGAATAGTGAAAATTACTAAATTTTAATTAAAAACAACTTTTTTAATCAAAATAATTAATATTGATAAATTATGAATTTGAGTGGTTTTAAAGTATATTTAGAATATATTTTTACCATTCAATTTAATGTTTTTCATTGGACATAATTTTACAATTAAACCGAACATAAACAAGTGTCAATCTTTTGATAGTTATTATCTCTTAAAAACACGCTTTTTGTTTTGACAGCGGGAATTAATTTTAAATTAATTTCTGCCACTTCTGTGTTTTGAATTTAGAAAAATGGAATCCATATTTGGAATCAGGATGTTCAAATTGTATAAATAGGTAACTTTTATTTTTAGACATTTTGAATAATTACTGCGGTAAATATTTTATTTACCATGGTTAAGGGTAAATCCGGTAAATAAGGGTTAAAAAATAATATTATAATAATACTAAATTATCCTAAAACGTGTCTTAACCCTATTGGTTGATACATGGTCGACCATGGGCATCTTTGGGTCTATTTTGGGACCCCATGGATCCACTTGTAAGTGATAATGACACATTATATTAATAAAGTTAAAATAAAAATAAAAATGGCATAAGCTTACATCTTTTAGAAGAACAATTTTTACATAAGTTTATACATGTTGGATTTTCGATTGTAAATATTCATTAGAAATATAAAAAGATTTCCTACATAATGATATTTTATTTATAATTTTTAGACATTAAATAATTTATTTTCTTTATGACACAATGATGATGCAGTAATTACTATAATAGTGAAAAAATAAAATAATTGATATTATAAATACCCAAATAAATATAATATGAAACTTTTAATGAATTAAACTAATTTTCTAGGATAATATGATATATTAGTATTTATTTAATTGACTTTTTTAGAAGTAATCAATCTGTTATGAGTTTCACAAAAATCAACTATTGAATAGTGTCAAAATTGACATAAAAGAGTTCTTAAAACAAATATTATATTATGAATTGATATTAAACTCATAAAAATCTAAGGTTCGGCCAAGAGACTTATATTATGCTAGGTTAATCATTAATGGACCACTTGGGGGTCTCTTGGATGTATATAGTAAGTTTATTAACCATATTATATAAAAATACAAAGAGACATTGTAAAAGTGAAACTAATTAACTTAGAGTTAATACTTAAAGATAAGGTTAATATAAGTAATCAAACCTGTCTAAATTCTATTGGATGAGTTGTTTTCGACCTATCCCCACCT
This sequence comes from Viscum album, assembly GCA_963277665.1. Classification (NCBI taxonomy): domain Eukaryota; kingdom Viridiplantae; phylum Streptophyta; class Magnoliopsida; order Santalales; family Viscaceae; genus Viscum; species Viscum album. Next base: position 475,544,080 of record OY728132.1, read on the forward strand.
CATCCTTTGAATAGTAAACTTTGGAGCCTTTGGAAACCGAATATGAATTTATTATAAATTAATATTTCCAGCTTTTCCAAAGGTGCCCCTCACCCCTCTTATAAAAGGGCACTCCTCCTTCTCTTTTCCACACACCTCTCAAGCCACTTGGCTCGTCCAAACTCTGCCCAACTAAGCTACCCACATCCCTCTCCTCCTCCTTGAAGCTTGCCCTTAGGCAGAAAGCATTTCAAGAAGTCCTTTGGTTCCAACCAAAGTGAGTTACCTAAATTAAAGGTAACGATTTCTCTTAAATTATTTTCATTTATTTTGCTTCTCCAACCCCCAAACTCTTTTTATTTCCTTTCTTTTGTAACAACACCAGTATCCTCAATATACTAGGATGTTGTTATAAGAAGGATTCAAACTACACATACACACAACTCTATCTAATGTATGATGAACCTAATGTTTCTGTGGATGGAAAACTAACGCCTCACGAAACGATGATTGTTCAAATACATCTTACCGCCTCTCATGGTGGCCATTATGATGGAACTGTAATTAAATATGATATTAATGATATATATTTTATATATAAGCTTCTTTAATTCCATTTTATTTCATACCATTATTCGTTTCATGTTGTATATACATACGATAATTTCATTTGAGGAAGTGCGGACTACCGCCCCCTTAAAATGATATGACTCGTTCATACCACACATGGAACGTATAAAGGATGGTGTTAATGAACTTAAGTAACATATATAAAATATTATATTATACTGGAATAGTAATATACCTATGTATCATTTGGATTCGATTCTTTTAAAATAAAAATTTAATGGAAGTAGCGTTCGTGCGTACGTACGGACTACCGTCTCCACGAACGCGAAGAGATTCATTCTCCATCGTATCCATTCAAGTATAATTATCATTTAATGATTTAAAAATGATGTTTAAGGACTTGATATCATTCTGGATATGAATAAGATACAACAAACATGACTTATGTAACAAAACATATAAAAGAAAATGAGTAAGTTAACACACGAAACGACGATAATACTAAGATATTATCAAATCAATATTAAAAGATCATATATGATATCATATTAATGTATATGATTCTTTTATAATTTAATAACAATTATTTCACCATTATACAAGAGGTTAACCTACCCCAACCAAGGAAAAGTACAAGGTAATGGTTATTTCACAATCTCTTCTTTATCCGAGGTTGTTTATACGTAATAATCTACTGGGATCTCGTTATCATCCACATCCATGTTTCGTCGAAATGTATTTCAAAACATTTTTACTATTTACAAGAATATGGGTTAAAGTCATTTATACCCTTGTTTGACTTTTTATAAGAGGTTTATAAAGGAATCTTTCCGTCGTTTTCAAAACAATGTTCTTTTTAACCTTTTCGACAGAATTGAGGTAATAATGTTTTTTTAACTTATACGGCGGGTGCGGTTATTTTCCGCCGTTATAAAATCGTCGAAGCTTTCCATACAAGCTTATAAGAATATTTTCAAAGAAAATGTTTTATTTTATATGGATCTTAAATGATTTCAAAATAAAAGGAGATACTTCTTTAAAAAGAATTTTGATTTCATCTATGTCAACATCCTTTGATGGATTTTAAGATTATTTGAAGTTGATTTATTATGATACAAAAATTCTATATTGAATTGAAGGTTTTGTGATATGTTTGACTGTGGATGTGCTATTTTTATACCATTCATAGTTTATGGTGAAATTATTGACATTTCGTATGCTAGTTTTAATCCGAATGTTTATGTTATATTTCAAGCTTTTCTTCAGATGAATGTGCTAAACAAGTATGTTCCGGGTTGGGGACCGGTAAAAGTAAGCCCTCCAGGTTGGGGACTGGTAAAAGTAAGCCCTCCAGGTTGGGGACTGGTTAAAGTAAGCCCTCCAGGTTAGGGACTGGTAAAAGTATGCCCTCCGGGTTGGTGTCCGGTTATTAGAGGCACTCCGGGTTGGTGTCCGGTTATTAGAGGCACTCCGGGTTGGGTTCCGGTTAGAAGTAACCCCTAGGTCTTGGGATGAGGCCTAGACAAAGAAATTAACGTTTAGCATTATGCATTCCAACATTATGAAAGTGGTTATTGATTTTGCATGTAATTATTCGATTAGTAGAATATCCATGTGAATAAGTAAATGGCATTATTTCATTTTACTTTTGCCATACTATGTTGAAGTTCATGTTTAAAAGGATTTTGTTTTAGTAATTCATTGCCTTAAATGTTTATGCTTATTTTGAATGTTCCGCTATATTGTTATCCTTACTGGGCATTTGAGCTCACCCCTTTTCTATGTTTTATTTTTCCCAGGAAGTGAAGAAGTAAATTATGATTGACTTGCAGGGATATTATGAGGGGTTAATAGTGTGGATATGAAGACTTTGTTGTTGTAGTAGTTTTTCACTTTGAAATGAAATTTAAAACATTATGAATATATCTAGTGTTTCCAAGGCTACTAAACCAATCGGTCTTTCGAGATTTGATCTTTCTTGTGATCATGCCAATGTTACGAAGTAATGCACCGACTCTGGGTAGCTGGGGTCGGGGCGTTACAGTTGGTATCAGAGGAAGTTTAGTACAAACCTTGGAAGCTAGATTTAGATAAACTCTGATTAGAGCACGTAGACCTAAGATAAACTTTGAGGATTAGTATAGAAAGACTTCCTAGAATTTTGGTATTGTAGAGATTTTGTGAGTTTTCCGTGCAATACATCCCTGTCTGGATACGAGTAGGTAGAGGCGGCTCTGGCACAGATGTACCTAGGGGTAAAACCCGAAAACACCGCTTTGAGCTAGACTCGAACGGGAACTGGTGCACGACAACGGGCCTTGCTGCACTCTTGGTTACGACACTCCCGGGGGATATGCTTAGGATAACTCTCATTCTCTTTACAAATCATTATGAAGGGTTTATGAGTATATACTTGCTCAAAGAAAACATTTTTATGATTATGGATTATATCCATAAATAGTTCAATTTATGTTAAGTGTTTTATAAGTATGGGATTATGTATTTTGATTCATAAACTGATATAGTTTATGCCATTGTTTAGAAATGGCGCCTAGTGGAAGAAATGGAAACCGTATCAATGCACGCACTCCATGTAGGGATTACCCTCCTGCTCAAGATAATTATAGTGGGGCTGGTGATGCAACTGGTGCCGATCAGCTAATCACCATACTGGGACAACTTACTCAGGTTATGAATAATAACCTTACCCGTATGGAGCACCCTGATCCGCAGCGTGGAGGATCAATGTTAGATCGATTCATGAGGCAACAACCACCAACGTTCAATGGGAGTACAAATCCCTTAGTAGCTGAGCAATGGATAAATTCCCTAGAAAAAATATTTCAGGCTTTGGGGAGCAGTGAAAGGGAAAAAGTTATCATGGCAGTTTACCGCCTCACTGGAGATGCTGATCAATGGTGGTCATTGATTCCAAACATGAAGGAAGATGATGATGTATCAAATATGGAATGGAGGGAGTTCAAATATCTATTTTTAGAAAAATACTTTCCTCGCGACCATCGAGCAGATATGGAAAGGCAATTTCTAAGTCTGAGACAAAAGGAGGATGAGAATGTCACAAAGTATGAGGCTAACTTTACAAGGTTAGCAAGGTATGCTGGTGATTATATACGCAACCCAAGAAGTAAGATTGATCGTTTCTTTGATGGGTTAAAACCATTTCTCCGTTGAGCTTTGGTATCACAATCCTTCTCATCATACGAAGATATTGTCTCGTGTGCTATCAAGTCAGAAAAGGAATTCTCTAAGTCTTATGACAACAAAGTAAAGCAAGAGAAGAAGAGAACGGTGGAACAAGAGACAGATAAAGGGAAAAAGGGAAAGAAGGATTTTCCATTATGTGATAATTGTGGGAAGAACCACCCTGGTACTTGCCTAAAAGGAATGAGAGTTTGTTATAAATGTGGAGAAAAGGGTCACCAGGCTCGTGATTGCAAGGGAAAGAAAGAGGCTATCAAAGTGGAATGCTACAATTGTAGAGAAATGGGTCATTATGCAAATGAATGTCCTACGCGTCAGGGAAACTTACCTCAAAAAAGGCCAAGGGATCAAGGCCAATCTTATGCTGTGACTATAGTTGAAGCGGAATAATTAATGTATTGGTGCTTTTGGACTCAAGGATTATATTCTGGTTATAAGAATAATGTGATATATATATGGATTGTACTGCAGTACTTGTTGATTTCAGTAAGGTTTTAATATGATGAAGGTAATTATATTTTTAGTATGTGACAATAAGAGAAACTTTACTTCGTTTGGGGAATCTGATAAATTGATTTTGGAATTAAGAAACCTTTTAGAGAAAGTCTGGACATAGGTATTTTGGATAACTAGAAAGGTTGGAGTGGATTAAGTTGATCTTTGGATAGTATTGTTTAAGGTTAAAAAATTTATGAAGATTATTTTTGGAATATTATAATACTATAGTTTTAGGAAAAGGACAACCTGTAGGGTGGGGCATAACCCGTCGCGTCGGACAAAGTTGCAGGAATCGAACCCACAACCATAGTGCGACAGGCCTTTATTTCCTACCACTAGCCTACAGGGAGTCCCTGGTTATTACAAAATAGTTTTCCTATTCTAAATGGTTTGTGGTAAAAATTTATTAATGAAAGTCTACATGATAAGTAAGTATATTTCCTCACATTCTTAGTAAATCTCTTAAATAATTTACTCACCTCTATGAAAGGTTACTTAAAACAAAAACGTTGTCGATTAACTTTTCCAACTGGGGATTCAATGAATGTTTAACCAATCACAAGTTTGTGATTTTCTTATTGTTAACTTTCTCCTAATCCTGTTTTCTAGAACTCTACATCAGACCATGCTAGTTTGTTTTTTCCTCCATATCAAAATTTTCATAGAACCCTAGTATGGGCTATCTCGGATGAACTTTGTACTTCTCTTTCTTTCTTTTAATGTTATATTTTTATTAATCTTATTTCCGATGTGGGTTTTCCACAAAGGTATTTTCTATTTACAACCTTTTATTTTCAAAGAAAAATTTCAAATTGCGAGAACGCAATTTATTGAAGGAGGGGAGAATGTAACACCCCGAGCTTCCACGATACGCCTCTCATTGAATAATGCAATAGCTTGCATTGTACGCAACTTCGAGTTCTAAAACACCGCGACTAATCAAAGTAGCCGTTATGAATAGTAATAACCACTTTTTAAAATTATAGAAATTTTTTATTTCAAATGGACTTCATTTTTGTATTCGTAATATCGAAATTATCCTAAGTTGAATTTTTTGTAACTTTCTGAGAACTTCCAATTTTTTTATGAATAGTGAAAAATACTTAAAACAACGTTTTTAATCAAAATAATTAATTGTGATAAATTATACTATTTAGTGGTTTTAAAGTATAATTTGAACATATTTTTACCATTTTATCCAATGGTGGTCATTAGAATTAATTTAACATTGAAAATGGACATAAACAATTGCCAATCTTTTGATATAAATTGTTTCCTAAAAACACGCTATTTGTTCTGACGGCGGGAATTAATTATAAAATTAATTAATGCAACTTATATGTTTGGAATTTTGTAAAATAGACATCATTTTTGAATTTGGAATATCAATTATAGTTTAGGGTGAAATTTTGGTACTTTTCGGATAACTTTTGTATTTTGATGAATAGTGAAAATTACTAAATTTTAATTAAAAACAACTTTTTTAATCAAAATAATTAATATTGATAAATTATGAATTTGAGTGGTTTTAAAGTATATTTAGAATATATTTTTACCATTCAATTTAATGTTTTTCATTGGACATAATTTTACAATTAAACCGAACATAAACAAGTGTCAATCTTTTGATAGTTATTATCTCTTAAAAACACGCTTTTTGTTTTGACAGCGGGAATTAATTTTAAATTAATTTCTGCCACTTCTGTGTTTTGAATTTAGAAAAATGGAATCCATATTTGGAATCAGGATGTTCAAATTTTGTAAATAGGTAACTTTTATTTTTAGACATTTTGAATAATTACTGCGGTAAATATTTTATTTACCATGGTTAAGGGTAAATCCGGTAAATAAGGGTTAAAAAATAATATTATAATAATACTAAATTACCCTAAAACGTGTCTTAAACATATTGGTTGATACATGGTCGACCATGGGCATCTTTGGATCTATTTTGGGACCCCATGGATCCACTTGTAAGTGATAATGACACATTATATTAATAAAGTTAAAATAAAAATAAAAATGGCACAAGCTTACATCTTTTAGAAGAACAATTTTTACATAAGGTTATACATGTTGGATTTTCGATTGTAAATATTCATTATAAAGATAAAAAGATTTCCAACATAATGATATTTTATTTATAATTTTTAGACATTAAATAATTTATTTTATTTATGACACAACGATGATGCAGTAATTACTATAATAGTGAAAAAATAAAATAATTGATATTATAAATACCCAAATAAATATAATATGAAACTTTTAATGAATTAAACTAATTTTCTAGGATAATATGATATATTAGTATTTATTTAATTGACTTTGTTAGAAGTAATCAATCTGTTATGAGTTTCACAAAAATCAACTATTGAATAGTGTCAAAATTGACATAAAAGAGTTCTTAAAACAAATATTATATTATGAATTGATATTAAATTCCTAAAAATCTAAGGTTCGGACAAGAGACTTATATTATGATAGGTTAATCATTAATGGACCACTTGGGGGTCTCTTGGATGTATATAGTAAGTTTATTAACCATATTATATAAAAATACAAAGAGACATTGTAAAAGTGAAACTAATTAACTTAGAGTTAATACTTAAAGATAAGGTTAATATAAGTACTCAAACCTGTCTAAATTCTATTGGATGAGTTGTTTTCGACCTATCCCCACCTCATCCTTTGAATAGTCAACTTTGGAGCCTTTGGAAACCGAATATGAATTTATTATAAATTAATATTTCCAGCTTTTCCAAAGGTGCCCCTCACCCCTCTTATAAAAGGGAACTCCTCCTTCTCTTTTCCACACACCTCTCAAGCCACTTGGCTCGTCCAAACTCTGCCCAACTAATCTCCCCACATCCCTCTCCTCCTCCTTGAAGCTTACCCTTAGGCAGAAAGCATTTCAAGAAGTCCTTTGGTTCCAACCAAAGTGAGTTACCTAAATTAAAGGTAACGATTTCTCTTAAATTATTTTCATTTATTTTGCTTCTCCAACCCCCAAACTCTTTTTATTTCCTTTCTTTTGTAACAACACCAGTATCCTCAATATACTAGGATGTTGTTATAAGAAGGATTCAAACTACACATACACACAACTCCATCTAATGTATGATGAACCTAATGTTTCTGTGGATGGAAAACTAACGCCTCACGAAACGATGATTGTTCAAATACATCTTACCGCCTCTCATGGTGGCCATTATGATGGAACTGTAATTAAATATGATATTAATGATATATATTTTATATATAAGCTTCTTTAATTCCATTTTATTTCGTACCATTATTCGTTTCATGTTGTATATACATACGATAATTTCATTTGAGGAAGTGCGGACTACCGCCCCCTTAAAATGATATGACTCGTTCATACCACACATGGAACGTATAAAGGATGGTGTTAATGAACTTAAGTAACATATATAAAATATTATATTATACTGGAATAGTAATATACCTATGTATCATTTGGATTCGATTCTTTTAAAATAAAAATTTAATGGAAGTAGCGTTCGTGCGTACGTACGGACTACCGTCTCCACGAACGCGATGAGATTCATTCTCCATCGTATCCATTCAAGTATAATTATCATTTAATGATTTAAAAATGATGTTTAAGGACTTGATATCATTCTGGATATGAATAAGATACAACAAACATGACTTATGTAACAAAACATATAAAAGAAAATGAGTAAGTTAACACACGAAATGACGATAATACTAAGATATTATCAAATCAATATTAAAAGATCATATATGATATCATATTAATGTATATGATTCTTTTATAATTTAATAACAATTATTTCACCATTATACAGGAGGTTAACCTACCCCAACCAAGGAAAAGTACAAGGTAATGGTTATTTCACAATCTCTTCTTTATCCGAGGTTGTTTATACGTAATAATCTACTGGGATCTCGTTATCATCCACATCCATGTTTCTTCGAAATGTATTTCAAAACATTTTTACTATTTACAATAATATGGGTTAAAGTCATTTATACCCTTGTTTGACTTTTTATAATAGGTTTATAAAGGAATCTTTCTGTCGTTTTCAAAACAATGTTCTTTTTAACCTTTTCGACAGAATTGAGGTAATAATGTTTTTTTTAACTTATACGGCGGGTGCGGTTATTTTCCGCCGTTATAAAATCGTCGAAGCTTTCCATACAAGCTTATAAGAATATTTTCAAAGAAAATGTTTTATTTTATATGGATCTTAAATGATTTCAAAATAAAAGGAGATACTTCTTTAAAAAGAATTTTGATTTCATCTATGTCAACATCCTTTGATGGATTTTAAGATTATTTGAAGTTGATTTATTATGATACAAAAATTCTATATTGAATTGAAGGTTTTGTGATATGTTTGACTGTGGACGTGCTATTTTTATACCATTCATAGTTTATGGTGAAATTATTGACATTTCGTATGCTAGTTTTAATCCGAATGTTTATGTTATATTTCAAGCTTTTCTTCAGATGAATGTGCTAAACAAGTATGTTCCGGGTTGGGGACCGGTAAAAGTAAGCCCTACAGGTTGGGGACTGGTAAAAGTAAGCCCTCCAGGTTGGGGACTGGTTAAAGTAAGCCCTCCAGGTTAGGGACTGGTAAAAGTATGCCCTCCGGGTTGGTGTCCGGTTATTAGAGGCACTCCGGGTTGGTGTCCGGTTATTAGAGGCACTCCGGGTTGGTGTCCGGTTATTAGAGGCACTCCGAGTTGGGTTCCGGTTAGAAGTAACCCCTAGGTCTTGGGATGAGGCCTAGACAAAGAAATTAACGTTTAGCATTATGCATTCCAACATTATGAAAGTGGTTATTGATTTTGCATGTGATTATTCGATTAGTAGAATATCCATGTGAATAAGTAAATGGCATTATTTCATTTTACTTTTGCCATACTATGTTGAAGTTCATGTTTAAAAGGATTTTGTTTTAGTAATTCATTGCCTTAAATGTTTATGCTTATTTTGAATGTTCCGCTATATTGTTATCCTTACTGGGCATTTGAGCTCACCCCTTTTCTATGTTTTATTTTTCCCAGGTAGTGAAGAAGTAAATTATGATTGACTTGCAGGGATATTATGAGGGGTTAATAGTGTGGATATGAAGACTTTGTTGTTGTAGTAGTTTTTCACTTTGAAATGAAATTTAAAACATTATGAATATATCTAGTGTTTCCAAGGCTACTAAACCAATCGGTCTTTCGAGATTTGATCTTTCTTGTGATCATGCCAATGTTACGAAGTAATGCACCGACTCTGGGTAGCTGGGGTCGGGGCGTTACAAAAAACATCCAACCATTGGATTTAATGTTCATGAGACATCATAAATAGTTAAACATTTATGTGCCTTCATCTCCATCAGCAAAACTTGTTTGAATCAAACAAAAATAGTAATCATGTCATGGATGATTTATCAATATTTAGACACCAGTAATCAATGTTGAAGTACATTTCATAAACATTATCTTAAATAATATGTAAGAGAATGATGATAACGTAAATAATATCTTGAATACCATAATGATGGAAATTTTGTAAAAATTCTTTATAAAATTTTGAATCAGGGTTTATAAATGTTTTATTCATGGGTAATATATTATCATGTCTAGGTATTTTGTTGGATCCTATAATTAGATAATTTTCAAATAAGTTTCACAGACGAAACATAGTTATAGATATCTGATGTTTTCTTTGGTTTTATATATATTTTAAATAGTTTATGAAGATATTCTCATGAATTTCTAATCCAGTCACAATGATTATTCATAATGGATTGTGTATTAATAGAAAAATTGAATGAGACAAAAAATTTGATGGAACTAAAGATATGGTTAGTCATATAACATATGTTTTAATTTCCAAAAAATAGACAAGGTGTTTTAGACCGTAGTGATGAATCATTGAATAGACTGAGATGTATTATAATGAAGAATTATGTGGTTATAGATTACAACTCATGACAATAGAATGTTCCTTATAATAATTAAGCAAATAAATATATTGAGTTATATATGGGAATTATAAAATTAATTATATGGAATTTTTTATAGAGAATGGTGTGAAATATATTCTAATATTATATTTTAAACATTTATATTCACACAGAAATATTTGAATATCCAATAAAAAATGTGTTTTGACCATATTAAATATTATGACTACTCAAAATATTATTACCTTGGGAAAGGGAAGAGGGTGGTTGATTCCTTGAGATGAAATTATAATGGTAGATATATTACATTTAAGATAAAGAAATATAAGAAATTTTTATCTTTTAAAATTTATGATATTGAAATCTTGTAAGAATGGGAAAAAATCTCATATTTATCAAATGATTGCCCACAAATCTATCAATGTGAGAATTATTGAATCGTGTAAGGAAGATGTATATAAATTGAAAAATAACGAAAATGTTCTTAAATAAAGTTCTAATTTTGATAAAATTATATGGTTCAAAAACTACAAATGTTTTCTATCAATACGAGACATGATGAGGGATATGATTGAGGAAGCTCATAGTTATTTATTCTTTATTCATCTATAATTATATATATATTTTATGATCTGAATTAGTATATTTTGTTTTGAGGATTAAAGTGATATATAATAAAGTATGAATCCTGATGATTTCTATATATGATTTTTATGTTTGAGAGATATATGTGGAAGTGTATGTTATATCCCTTACCCACACAAGAATGGAAATGTCAATATTTCTCCACGTATTTATTCATTGGAATCGAAAAATATATAATGATTATAATTGTATTTGTGTTAAAGAATATCTATATTAAATTTTATCAAAAATAATTTCCATTTGATAATATTTCTATCTTGATCAGATTTATAGGGTATACATTAAGGATGAGGTACGATTTCATAGAGTACAACATTCTATTGCATCCGAACAGGATTTGATGTGTAGCATGAAGTTCTAGTGATGTATTCTCCAGGTTATTAATACAGATTTCATATTCCACTTTGATTATCATTTCATGAGAGATGATAATCTAAGATAACTTTTAAAAACATAATGGAAATAATGATATATTATTTATGGATTTCATGGGTGGTCGAGATCAACACCTTCCTTTAGACGTTTTTTTTCATAAAACAACAACATTCACTAATATATATAATTTGAAGGCAAGAAGATTTGAATAAAAATTTTATGGGATTTTATTGAAGAAAATAGATATTGGGACCAGATATAGATAATTAAATGCGTGATAAGATTAGATATATTTTAAAACACAAAAGGGAAGCACAAAATCGATAAAAATTTATGTTGATAACTATTGAAGATATTTGAGGTTTGATATTGGTGAAATTATGTTTATAATAGTTTCATTGTAATATAATATTATGTTTATTGGGATAAAAATAGCGGTGATACCTAGATATATTAGACAATATTAGATTCTTTATCTATTAAGTACATTATCGTATCACTTAGTGCATACACCAAACCTCACTCTGGTTCATGATGTGTTTTATATATCACTCCTAAAGAATTAAATATTTGAGCCTTCACATGTATTTAACTCAATGATCATACCATGTGGGAATGATCTATCTTATGATGAAAAACAGTTGGAGATTCTCAATCATAGAGAGAGTGCTATGATAGAAGACCACACATTAGTTCAATATTTTGTTGAAAAATCATGATTTTGAGAAATCCACAATGGGACCAGATTATATCATATTACAAAATAATCCTAATTTGTTTATATTACATAGATATAATTTGGAGTTTAATATTTTTTTCAATGGAGGTTGAATGTGACACCCTATAATATTATAAAATATTCTTTCCAAATAAATTTATTTTCATTGGGGGATTTCATTAAATAGAACCTAGACTATAAACAAACAATGATATACTAAAAAACTATAATTATTTAATGTTTCAATTATATATTATCAATTAAACTGGTAAGTATTATTTTGATAAACTAAATTATGAAAATTATATCGTTTACACTTTTATAATAAACATTCAATGGTAATCAATTTGTTATAAATTATAATTTAAAATAATAAAAAAATAGTTTTAATGTGAAAAAAAACTATTCTTATAAACACGTTGTGTTTTTATCTTAAAAAATTAAATCATTCATTATTGTTGAATTATTTAAATGGAATTTATTTATTATAAAAATCATCAGATATGTTATAATTCCTATAATTTTTTTCTATGTGGGTGACAATTACTAATCAGATTTTATGATTAAATACTAAAAAATTAAAATATGTTTTCACATTGTTTTTAACACATATATTAAAACTTATTTTTTTATATTAAAACTCTATTTTTATAAATAAACTTTTTATATTAAATTGGAATATATTATTTTTTTACCATGAATTTTTTTCAATTTTCAAAAATTATTAATTTATATGGGAAAAAATACTATTTTTATAATAAATAATTATTTATTTTTATTAAATTCACAAAGATAAAAAATATTTTCAAATATATTTTCATGAAAAATTAATTCTTTAATATTATTATATATCCTATTTAGATCACTGGCATATATTTTAGGTCAAATTTCAATACCGAAACATTGTATACCTATGAAAAAATATAAATTTGAAATATATTTTTTCATAACCTATTTTTTTTTAATCTCTAATTAGATTGTTGTACATATATTAATTTAATTTCATAAATTTGTTTCATTGTTTGTAACCAAAAAAATTAAAATTATTTTATAGGGACAACTTTTTTCTCATAATTATTAGTTATATCATTAAAAGTTATTACCATGGTTAAGATTAAAATAGGTTTATCCTGGGTTAAACCAAAAGATACTGTTACATTTGAAAGTTATTATTTTATACATACTATTATGTGAGACTAATTAGAACTCATACTATAATAATATCAATTATATGGTAGTTTTTATGTATTTTTATTCATAATGGCTCTTTAAATTTGGATTCTTTTAGGAAATTTTGATGTGGGTTCCCTCCCCATCTTATATAAGGACCCCTCTTCTCCTTTGAACTACACAAATCAAGAGACTTCTATATCATAAAATTATATCCCAAATCACATCCCAAAATACATCATCCATTACATGAGTCCATTTCATGACCATGAAACTATACTAATACAAGAGTAGGTATAAATCTAAATAGGTTCTCTAAAAAAGAGGTATAATTCTTAACCATGCATTTTAATTTTGTTTCTTCTTCTACCTCCATCATATATTATTTATCACTGATTAAATAATTACACAAGTATATTATATATTATAATATTTTATTATGTTAATTTAATGAACAATATCGATGTCATCTTCCATGAAATGATAAACAAAACTATAGATCATGTCTATGATGGACTACTTCCCAACTAACATATGTGATTTTTTTCCTTCACTACCACTCAAAAATGGTTATAATGATGTTTTTAAAGTATAAATAAGTGATTTTATTGAATTATTATATAACCCTTTTTTATACCACATCTTTTATATAACATTCAAATCCATTAAATAATTATACTGTCAATTTTGTATATGTGTAGACTACGTACAACATGATCTAAGATGACACATTTTAGTTTTATGAATACATGGAATATAATAATTATTAATTTAATGAATATATATTAAATATATTATGTAAAAATTTTAGGGAAAGATGAATTATTTCATAAAATACTTTTTTCGGATCCATTGAAAAAATAGAAAAACTGTTTATTCGTACGTCTGACCTAACATCACCTGGAAAAGTGTAATTAATTATTTATCTATAATTATAATTGATGAAAATAATTATGTATAAAGAGTTTTTTATGATATTTATATAGTAATTAAAATATATGAGATGATGTAATTTAAAAAAATTAGGAAAAAAGTACTAAACAAAAAATGTATGATTAACGAACCAATTGTCACCTGGAATAGTGATTTTCATAATGAGTTGTTAAAAATTTTTGGTAAAAAGTAATAAGGAAATTATATATTTTATAATATATATATGGTTTTGTTTAAATAATATATCGTTCATGGAGGTATATTTATTATAGAGGAGGTAATGATTTTTATGATGGAATTTATACTTGGTGTAAGTCATATTTTCCTCAATTAATTTATATGAGACAAATTCCATATTCAACACAAGGTTTATATATGATATTAATATAATTCAATATTTTTAATGATTATTAATTTAAAATTATATTAATATTTAAATATCTTCCTATGTTTTTTCATTCAAAGGGATTATGATTAACAAATACCATAATTGTATGGGTTATATTTTACAATATCATTAAATATTTGTATTTTTATTATTCTATTAATTGTGAAATTCATGATCTACCCCACAATTATTTCATCAAATTTTACATTATTTAAATATTTATATAAATTACATGTCATTCAATTCATTTTTACACTATTTTTAACATAATCCAGAGAATGAATATTTTTATGGGAACATAACATTATTTATATCTTTGGTCAAAAATCATTTCGATTAAAAATTCCCATGTATTCCAAAATATGCATTAAAAATAGTTTTTACTATTCACTAATTAGATTTTAATAAAAATAGAACCCAAGTTATAATTTTGAATAAAATGCTTTAAAATAGAACCCAATGCATTCCTCATATGAAAACTTTTAAACATAACATAAACATTCGTATTAAAACTATCATATGAAATGTCAATACTTTATCCACCAACCATGAATGGTATAAAAAAATAGAACATCCACAATCAAACATAACTCGTTCAATAAAATATGGAAGATTTTATTGTATCATAATAACCTCAATCGATAATGATGATGAATATTGACATATATGAAAATAATCATCAAAACAATTAGAGTGAAATATCCCACTTTTTCTTCATATCATTTAAAAGTCACACTATTTGTCATGAATCCATTTAAATAGATTTTAAGATCAACGTGTCCCATAAGACATTGAAAATTTTAAAAGGAATTTTGATTTGAAAACATTAATGTCAATATAAATAAATCCTTAAAACAATTTTTAAAACATGGACATAAATGCTAATGATTTAGAATAATCAATCTTTAAAACATTTTAAAATATCATTTTAGTGAGAGTTCCTAACCAAAAGAGAGACACTTGAATAAAAATAAATGAGGAAATAAAAACATTATAATATCATGAGAATAAAGGGATTCATGATATATTATGTCAAAGTACATTAATACACCATATAAAAGTGATTTGGTGTATAACAATAAAGGAGTCTCAATGGAATGTAAATTGAGATAAAATCTCTCATAAAAGCTGTATCATTAGGATAAGGATAAATAAATGACATAATTAAGAGTGAAAAATATAAATACACTCAATATGATATGATATTCAGTGTAAAACAATCAAAGGACATTCACCCATATTCATTTAAAAACAACACCAACGAATTGGATGTTTAACTCAACAAATCGAGATTGATTAAAAATTACTCTTATCATGTTCATACCGATGATATGATAATTTATCAATGGAGTGATTATGTGTATCAAAAGTATATCCACATAAATGGGAGTGGAATTTATGACAAAATCAAATGAATAGTAATTCTACACATAATCTTGGTGTAATATAACCAATGAAGTATGCGTAAAGCCGAATGAGTGGTAATTGAAAGTTCAAATTCCCTTATTGATTCGGTAACATACAAAACCTACACTCTTGAAAGAAGTATCATACAATGATGATGTAAATATACATGAATTAATGTATATTACACAATTAATACAAACATGGTCAGTACACACACCACATGTAATAAATAAGTGGTGAATAATGGAATTCTCACAGAATTTAAAGTGATATAAGAAACCCCATACTTTGTACTTTTTCCTTGGTTGGTGGTTGGTCAAACTACTGTATAACGGTGAAATAATTGTTATTGAATTATACATGAATCATTTACATTAATATGATATCATATATGATCTTTGAAGATTGATTTTTTAATAATATCTTAGTATTATCGTCCTTTCGAGTATTAACTTACTCATTTTCCTTTATATTATTTGATACATAAGCCATGTTTGTTATGGATAGGTTGTATCTTATTCATATCCAGAATTATATCAAGTCCTTAACCATTATTTTTATTCATCGAATGAGAATTATACTTGAATGTATACGATGGATAATGAATCTCATCGCGTTCGTGGAGACTGTAGTCCTTACGTACGCACGAGCGACAATATAATTATTTTGATGTTAAAATAATATATAATTGTATGGTATATCATATATAAAGAATTATTATAATGTTATATTTATTATTTACAGAAATTTCACATCATTATTATACCCATCTAAATAATTATTTATTTAATGACAATTACACCACGACGTGGAGACGGTAAGTCGTACGTACGCTCGTATGGTCACATGACATTCAAAGGATGGATAGAATACTGAATATGATTGTACCATATTTATAATAACATAAAAGTAAATAGAAGATACTGGAGTTATTATTTTAGTATATAAATAAAAATGAAAGATTAATTTGACTAAGAAAGGAACTTGAAAGAGGGTGGTAAAAACATTACCTCTTCTTCGGGTTCATCCTTTTGATTTGATCAAAATGGCTCATTAGGTTGGCTTTAGGATCAAACTAATGCCTTTAGGTTCTAGTGAGGAAAGTTGATTGAGTATTTGGGCAGGGATTGGATGATCAAAAAGGATTTTAAGGTGTCAATTAATGAGGAGGAGATCCTTTTTATAAGAGGGTTGTGGGGCACCTTTGGAAAAGCTAGAAATAGTATTTTATAATAAATTCATATTCGGTTTCTAATGGCTCAAAAGTGGATTATTTAAAGTTTAAGGTGGGGATAGGTCAAAAACCACTCAGCCAATAGTATTTAGATAGGTTTTTGTTACTACATTAACCATATCTTTAAGTATTAACTCTTAGTTAATTAGTTTCACTTTTACAATGTCTCTTTGTATTTTTATAATATATGGTTAATAAATATACTATATACATCCTAGATACCCCCATTTGGTCCATTAATGATACAAAAATCATGATATAAGTCTCTTTTCCGATCCTTAGATTTTTAGGAATTTAATATCAATTAATAATATAATATTTTTTTAAAAACTCTTTTTTGTCAATTTTGACACTATTTGGAAAATTGATTTTTGGGAAAATCATAACAGAATGATTAATTCAAAAAACTTCAACTAAAGCAATCCTAATATGTCATATTAACCTATAAAATTATTTGTATTTATAAAAAGCCTAAAATTACATTTATTTGGGTATTTATAATATCAATTATTCTAATTTTTCATTAATTAGGTAATTACTGCATCACTATTGTGTCATAAATATATTAAAATATATAATGTCTAAATATTATAAATAAAATATCATGATGTAGGAAATAGTTTTATATTTATAATTAATTTTTATAATCTAAAATACAACATATATAACCCTATGTAAAAATTGTTTTTCTATAAGATATATGCTTGTGTCATTTTTGTATTTATATTAACTTAATTAAAATAATGTGTCCCTATCACATAAAAGTGGCTCCATGGGGTCCCAAAATCTATTCAAAGATGATCATGGTCGGACATGTATCCACCAATAAGGTTAGGACACGTTTTAGGGTAATTTCGTATTATTATATTATTAATTTTTAACTCTTATTTACCGGATTTACCATTTAAACATGGTAAATAAAAAATTTACCGAAGTAGTTATTCAAATTGTCTAAAAATAAAAGTTACCTATTTACAAAATTTGGAAATATTTATACCAAATATGGAATCCATTTTTCCAAATTCAAAACACAGAATTGGCAGAAATTAATTTAAATTAATTCCCGCTGTCAAAACAAAGAGCGTGTTTTTAAGATATAATAATTATCAAAAGATTGATACTTGTTTATGTTCAGTTTAAATGTGAAATTATGTCCAATGAAAAACATTGTATTTAATGGTAAAAATATATTCTAAATATACTTTAAAACTACTCAAATTCATAATTTATTTCTATTAATTATTTTGATTAAAAAAGTTGTTTTTAATTAAAATTTAATAATTTTCACTATTCATCAAATTATGAAAGTTATTCGAAAAGAACCAAAATTTTATCTTAGGCTAAATTAGATACCCCAAATACAAAAATGAAGTTCATTTTGAGAGATAAAATTTCTAAAATTTTAAAAAGTATATATATTACTATTCATAACGGCTAGTTTGATTGGTTGTGGTGTGTTAGAATCTCGAAGTTTTGTACAACGCACGCCATTGCATTATTCAAGGGGAAATGTACCGTGGAAGCTTGGGGTGTTATAGTTTACATAGTTTTATATTTAAATTTCAATGTATGATGTTTCGTAATATATTTAGATGTTATCCAATTATTATATTAAGCCTTTCCTTCCATCTCGAGGTCCATGGAATCTTATGATTGGTTATTTCCAAACTATTAATTTGAGTTTTTTATTTTTTATTTTTCTACTCTTCCCTAGTGTATTCCCATTATTAAAGAGTTTCATTACAAGATTATGTTTTCTGGTTTTAGAAGTCCATTTTAAGGAACCTTTTGTGCTTTTTCACATTTAATAGTGTAGTTAAATGTATTGGAAATAGCGTTATTCCTTAATTGAAGAATATTATTATTGAATAATTGATATTTTCATCTGTTACATTTGATTTGAGTGATCATGATTATTTTAAATTCGTTTTTTATAAAAAAAAATAATTTAAACCATGTATTTGATAAAATTATCCTTTTATAAAGATTGAAAATATTTAAGAGTTATAAATAATTGGAAATATTATTTATTATGTGGAAAAAAATACATGGACTCAAATAAATTATTTTCTCACTCGTAATAATTAGATTATACCACTAAAAATAATACCAAAATAACATGAATTCTACTTAAAAATAGGACTATTGTTAGCTCACAATAATATACCATGATTGGTAAAATATTATTTGATTAAATATATGAATTTATTTGGATAATATTCATCCATGATCATAACTACCATTGTTTATTTTAAAATTTTTAATTTAAAAAAATTGGTGTTCACATTTAATTTACATTTATATTAAAATTCTAATATTGAATAATATGTATTATTTAATTTTAAATTGTTAAATAAGTATTTTCATTTAGATTTTTGTTAAAAATATGATGAATTTATTATAATGAAATGGTTTCACATGAAAAATTTCATTGGATCCTTCTATTATTGTTTTTATGACACTATACATACACTGATTGTGGGTTTGTAGAATTTTTTTGATATATTAAGGTAAAATAAAGGCACCATATATAGTAAATGGATATCCTTGATAATAGTGTTTAGGTTGATGGTTATGGTTACATGATGGGTGATAGACCTCAAATAACATATACATGGGTTGACATATTTTGGTCAATTTTTTAATAAAAAATATACTTTGGTTTAAAAAATTCTTCATCTCATACCATTATTTTTTACATTTTGTCCCACCCAACATTTTAGTTATGTTTTGGACAATTAATCATTTTTTACAGGTTGGTATAAGTTTAGCATTGATTTTTTACATATGTTTATATTTTTTTATATTTGATGTTATGGTTTAGTATATTTTGATACATGAATCACAATATTCGGGACAGATCTTGAAGGGATTCCAATTGAGGCGACTATATTGATAGTTTCATTATTGGGGGGAAAATATTTTAATAAAATGGTTCCAAAATTATGAACACTACTTAATGTCCCATTAAAATTATAAATTCCTTTAATGTCTTATCATAGACTAACTTAGCTAATCAGGTTAGGTGTAACATGGTTTGGTTTATGAAACGTTGTTGGAGATAAATTACCTTTTATGCATTATGTATGATGGGTAATAAATCCAAAAAAATATTATTGGAATTTTTTAATAGGGTCCTATAACATATGAAGGCCAAAATTAATTTTTAATTATGTTTTTTATTGAAAATTTTATTATTAATATAAAATTTTAAGGATGCCATGGCCGCATTGCACTTTTTTCAGGACCATGCTTGGTATCATTTAGTTATCATTATTCAAAATTCTAGGATGCATGATTGAAGTTAAAGGCCACCATGAATGTGTGTCATATAATTAATTTTCATGTGACTATTATAAAACACATTTCTAGACCTCCTAAGACAAATACAGTTTATACGGATTATTCTACAACTCATAAAATGAATCAAAACCATCCCAAATTACCAAAAACATGGGCATACAATATTTTATTAATGTAATTATCTATATTAGTTATGAAATAAATGATGCTAGAAATATATTCATAGTCGATTATTTTAAGGATAAAATTTAACATTAATTAATATCATTTTTTAAATAATTTGTATTTTTAAAAACAATTAATATTTATATTTAGTTAAGATAATTTTTATAAAACATACATTATTATCCATTTAAAACAAATTGGACCTGTAGAATAATTAAATATGATTCCAAAAAAATAGTTAATTCCTCTCCTCAAATTTCATGAACCATCCCCCAAACATCCACATTATGTAATGATCCCCTATCTTCTGATTGTCCATTTTTTCATTCATACAATTCCTTTATTTCATCACCAATTATTCCATTTACACATTACTCATCTACCTACTATAATTTTATTTGGGAAAACCCTAGTTAGGATTCTCTCTATTTATATATAATTATTATTTGGACACATCATTGATCATGAAATAATTCATTGATTTTTTTATTAATCATTTATTTTATATTAAAATTTCACATTGAATATCATACAAATTTATGAAATTTCATTATTTATTATTTATTTATTTGTAACATTATCTTGTTATAGATATACATATAAATTAAATATATCATATTATATATAAATTTATCCCCATTAATGATAATTTATGATCATGATTTCTTTTGTTCCCATTAGACACATTATATAGAAAAGTATTAATTAGGTTATTTCTATGAATAGTACGTAAAGGAATGATAATTGTTTGAGATGATGAAGATATATAATGAAATAATAGAATTGTGTATCATGTATCCAATGATATAATCCTTTAAATTCAATGGGGTTTTATAATTTAATTATAATTAATATGTATACAAAATACACAATATTTATTTGAGAAAATCCTGGTTATTTATTTTCTTCCCTTATCAAGGATTTTAGAGTAGCTTAGGATACCAATATTGATGTAGTTGAGATCAATTTTAAAAATAACTAATAATTATCAATAACTATGGATTCAATTAAATCATTCAATGGTCATCAATTTTGGTATACCCATTATTGGAATAAATATGCTGGTATTTATATGATTTTACTCTCTATAATAACATATAAGACATATAAGACTCCGATCACATGACAATTATTTTTGATGGATTTGAATCTGTACAAATTATTTTCTCCTTGTTATCATTATCATGTAGAATTTCATTAGTGGATTACTATTCATGAAAGTATCACATAATCTAGGTAACTACTATATTTAGAGGTAAGGAAATATCCCCTCAGGTAGTGTGGGTCCATTTTATATAATAGGAAGGAGAAAATACACTCATGAGAAGGTGGACTAGGGTTCCAGTAATAGGGATTAGTGCTCTCACTACTTAATTAATTTTTAATCATCACATAGATTTCTAAAGGAATAAATAATATCACTGGGATGAATTTCATCACTAATTATTTTCTATTTAGGTTATATTTTATTATTTATTGATTCTTATCATTATTATTTTCATTTATTGGTGGACTGTAATTTCTATTTTTTAGAATGAGGTATCCGTACATATCACACTATTTTTCACATGGTTAGTTTGAATATAGTGACAAAAACATTCATAACTAATAACAAATTATAGGGC
The DNA here is from genome assembly GCA_963277665.1 of Viscum album. NCBI lineage: Eukaryota > Viridiplantae > Streptophyta > Magnoliopsida > Santalales > Viscaceae > Viscum > Viscum album. The sequence goes on from OY728132.1 coordinate 475,566,269, forward strand.
TAGCCTTAATTTTGGTTCATATTTTTCCAAATAATATTGTTCCTCAAATTATTTCTTTTGAGAATAATGTTGTTGGTTAAACTATGTAGTGTTTCAGGGATTATAAAAAATATACTTTTCATTAATAGCCTATACTTTTTCATTTACTTAAATCCATTAGTATCCCCATTTTGTAAAATTCCATTACAAGGAGTTGTCAATATCCTATCATCTATAATGCTATATTTACTTAAAATGGGTGTTTATGTAATGCCCTGACCCTAGATACCAAGATTCGGTGAATTATTACATAACATTGGCATGATTACAAGAAAGATCAAGTCTCGAAATAGCGATTAGTTTAGTAGCCTTGGAAACACTATATGTATTCATAAATTTTACATTACATCAATAAGTTGAAAAATATAACAACATACTATCTTCATATCCCCTCATACTATCCATGCAGGTCATTCATAAAATATTTCTTCACATCCTGGGAAAAAAACATTGAAAGGGGTGATCTCAGATGCTCAATAAGGATAACAATATAGCAGAAACATTCATAAATAAACATAAAAATTTAAGGCAATGTATAACTAAAACAAAATCCTTTTTAACATGAACTTCAGCATAATATGGAAAGGATAAAATGAAATAATTCCATTTACTTATTCATATGTATATTCTACTAGTCGAATAATCACATAAAAATATTAATAACCACTTACATAATGAAGGAATTCATAATGCCAGACTATCATAACCAAGTAGCCAAGGCCTCATGCCAAGACTAAAAATAAGACATTGTCAAGGCCTCGTGCCAAGACACTAGTTTGTCTAATGAGACCTACAGATGCATCGAGGATCTATATAGGGCTCCACCTGTCACTTACTAAGTCTAATGCATTCCTCATATTAAAACTTTTAAACATAACATAAACATTCGTATTAAAACTATCATACGATATATCAATACTTTATCCACAAACCATGAATGGTATAAAAGAATACAACATCCACAGTAAAACATTACTCATTCGATACAATATGGAAGATTGTATTGAATCATAATAACCTCAATCGGGAATGATGATTGATATTGACATAGATGAAAATAATCATCAAAACAATTAGATTGAAATATCCCCCTTTTTCTTGAAATCATTTAAAAGTTACACTATTTTTCAATAATCCATTTAAAATAGATTTTAGAATCAAAGTTTCCCATAACACTTTGAAAATTTTAAAATAAATTGTTATTTGAAAACTTTAATCTCCATATAAATAAATCCTTAAAACCAGTTTTAAAACATGGACATTAATGAGAAAGATTTAGAATAATCAATCATTAAAACATTTTAAAATGTCATTTTAGTTAGAGTTCCTAACAAAAATAAAGACACATGAATAAAAAAAATTTAGGAAATAAAAACATTGAAATATCATGAGAATAAAGGGATTCATGATATATTATGTCAATGTACATTATATACACCATACAAAAGTGATTTGGTGTATAACAATAAAGGAGTCTCAATGGAATGCAAATTGAGATGAAATCCCTCAAAAAACTTGTATCCTTAGGTTAAGGATAAATCAATGACATAGTTATGAGTGAAATATATAATTACACTCAATATGATTGGATATTCAGTGTAAAACAATCAAAGGACATTCACACATATTCTTGTAAGAAAAACTAATGAATTGGATGTTTAACTCAACAAATCGAGATTGATTAAAAATTACACTTATAAAGTTCATACTGATGACCTAATAATTTATCAATAGAGTGATTATGTGTATAAAAACAATATCCACAGAAAGGGGAGTGTAAGTTATGGCATAATCAAATGAATAGTGATTCTAAACATAGTCTTGGACTAAAATAACCAATGAAGTATGCGTAAAGCCGAATGAGTGGAAATTAAAATTTCAAATTCCCTTATTGATTTGGGAAAATACAAAACATAAACCCATGAAAGAAGGATCATACAATGATGATGTAAATATACATGAATTAAAGAATATTACAAAATGAATACAAACATGGTTAGTATACACACCACATGTAATAAATAAGTGGTTAACAATGGAATTCTCACAGAATTAAAAGTGAGATAAGAAACCCATTACATTGTAATTTTTCTTGGTCGGAAGTTTTTTAACCACCTTTATAATGGTGAAATAATTTTTATTCAATTATAAATGTATCATTTACAATAATATGACATCATATATGATCTTTTAACATTTATTTGTTAATAATATCTTAGTATTATCGTCATTTCGGGTGTCAACTTACTCGTTTTCTGTTATATTGTTTGTTACGTAAGTCGTGTTTGTTATGGATAGATTTTATCTTATTCATATCCAGAATTATACCAAGTCCTTAAAAATTATTTTTAATCATCAAATGATAATTATAATTGAATGGATACGATGGGTAGTGAATCTCATCGCGTTCGTGGAGACGGTAGTCCGTACGTACGCACGAGCGACAATATCATTCTTTTGATGTTAACATAATATATAATTGGATGGTATATCATATAGACAGAATTATTATCATGTTATATTTATTATTTTCATGAATTAAACATCATTATTATACCCTTCCAAATAATAATTTATTGAATGACAATTACACCACGACGTGGAGACGGTAAGCTGTACGTACGCACGTATGGTGACATGCCATTAAAAGGATTGATAGAATACTGAATATAGTTGTACCATAATTATACTAACATAAATGTATATAGAAGATACTGGATTTATTATTTTAGAATATAAATAACAAATAAATAATAAGTTGAAAAAGAAAGGAACTTGAAAGAGGGTGGTGAAAACATTACATATTCTTTGGGTTCTTCCTTTTGATTTGATCAAAAGGGATCCTTAGGTTCGATATATGATCAAACTAAGGACTATAGGTTGTATTTAGGAATGTTGAGAGATTATTTGTGCAGGGTTTGGCCGATCCAGAAGTTTTTAATGGTGTGAATTAATGAGAAGGGGGAGTTCCCTTTTATAAGAGGGGTGAGGGGCACCTTTGGAAAAGCTAGAAATGTTATTTTATAATAAATTCAAATTCGGTTTCTAATGGCTCTAAAGTGGATTATTTAAATTTTAAGGTGGTAATAGGTCAAAAAAAAATCAACCAATAGTATTTAGATAGGTTTGGGTTACTATATTAACCATATCATTAAGTATTAACTCTTAGTTAATTAGTTTCACTTTTACAATGTCTCTTTGTATTTTTATATTATATGGTTAATAAACCTACTATATACATCCAAGAGACCCCCCAAGTGGTCCATTAATGATAAATCAATTATTATTTATGTCTCTTGGCCGAACCATAGATTTTTAGGGATTTGATATCAATTAATAATATAATATTTTTTTAAAAACTCTTTCATGTCAATTTTGACACTATTTGGAAAACAGATTTTTGTGAAAATCATAACAGAATGATTACTTCCAAATAAGTCAATTAAATAAATCCTAATATGCCATATTAACCTATAAAATTAATTTAATTTATTAACAATCTCAAATTACATTTATTTTGGTATTTATAATATCAATTATTCTAATTTTTAATTAATTAGGTAATTACTGTATCACCATTGTGTCATAAATAAATTAAATTATATAATGTCTTAAAATTATAAATAAAATATCATTATATAGGTAATATTATTATCATTATAATTTATATTTATTGTCTAAAATAAAACATATATAACCCTATGTAAAAACTATTTTTCTAAAAGATATATGCTTATGACATTTTTGTATTTATTTTAACTTAATTAGAATAAAGTGTCCCTATCACCTACAATTGGATCCATGGGGTCCCAAAATAGACCTAAAGATTCTCATGGTAGGACATTTATCCACCAATAAGGTTAGGACACGTTTTAGGGTAATTTAGTATTATCATAATATTATTTTTTATCCTTTATTTACCGGATTTTCCCTTTAACCATGGTAAATAAAATATTTACCGAAGTAATTATTCAAAATGTCTAAAAATAAATGTTTCCTATTTACACAAATTGGACATCACTATTCCAAATATGGAATCCATTTTTCCAACTTCAAAACACAGATGTGGCAGAAATTAATTTAAAATTAATTCCCGCTGTGAAAACAAAAAGCGTGTTTTTAAGATATAATAACTATCAAAAGATTGGTAATTTTTTATGTCCGGTTTAATTTTGAAATTATGTACAATAACGAAAGTTGTATTAAATGGTAAAAATATATTATAAATATACATTAAAACCGCTTAAATTCATAATTTATCACTATTAATTATTTTGATTAAAAAATGAGTTTTTAATTAAATTTTAGTAATTTTCACTATTCATCAAAATATTAAAGTTATTCGAAAAGTACCAAAATTTCACCTTAGGCTAAATTAGATACCCTAAATCCAAAAATGAAGTTCATTTTGAGAGGCAAAATTTATAAAATTTTAAAAAGTAGGTATTACTATTCATAATGGCTAGTTCGATTTGTTGTGGTGTGTTAAAATCTCGAAGTTGTGTACAATGCATGCCATTGCATTATTCAAAGGGAAACGTACCACGGATGCTTGGGAGGTTACATTATCCCCTCCTTCAATATATTACATCCTCAAAAAATTTTTAAAATTGGTCTTGAGAATATAATGGAAAGTCCCACATCCAAAAAAGACTCAATAAAACTATCACTTTTAAAGAAATGAAGAGAGGTATAAAGGTCACTCAAGATAACCATTACTAGGATTACATGTTTGAAAACATCGATATGGACGATAAACTCAGTGTTATGTTCTGATGAAGAGGGATAGAAAACATGATCAGGATAAATTTAACAATAAGAAAATCACAAACTTCTGTTGGGACAAACAGTCATTAGTCTCCCAGTAGGAAAAGTAAATGGACAACATTTTTTGTTTTAAGTTACATTATATAAGGATCGGGAATTAATTTATCATATTTACTAAGAACATAAAGAGATATACTTACTTTTTATGTATAGTTTCATTCTTTAATAAATATTTACCACTAACTCAATTTTTTTGAACAATGAGTATTCAAGAAGACTTGGTCACAATGGAAGAGCTAGAATAAACTTCTATAGAAATACATGATCCACGTAGGATAAACTATATATTTAACATGTCTTTAGAGATTAATCAAAACCAAAATGGTTTGTATAATATCTAATGATCCCCCAAATAGATATTCCATTAGAAAAAAAACACTAAACTTAATTTCTAAAATTAAACCATCAATAACCAAAGTTAAATAAACACCATTCAATAATCAGTTGTACTTAAAATTCATTAATATAATCCAAACTAATATTGAAACCCAAAAAATTTAAAAATTTATTCTTCCATGTTAAATTGTATCTCCAAATGACATTAATTACTCTTAAAGTCACATACTTTAAAATTAATTAACCTAATCATTTCCATAAATAACCCAAATCACTATAAATACACAATAAAAACATAGAAAAAATCCACCATTACTCCTCAAATGAAATCCCATACTACTCTATTTTCCATTGGGATATAGTGTTCACAACAAAGTGAACAACATCCAAAATAACATTTATCAATTAATCACCAAATCATTTTCTTATACTAAGGGTATTAATTTGATAAGAAATAAGATCCCAAATTAAATTATTATTGATCAATAAAATCATTTTACTAAAAATAATATTCACACTAACTGGGGACTTCACGTAGTCGAGTGGTAGTCGATAAATCCCAATCACACTTTTGTTGTGGGTTCGATTCCCACGACTTTGTCCAATGCGATGGGTTGCCACACAGTTTGTGTGTTGTCCTTATTCCAAAACTATATTTTATAACATTACCAAAATGAGATAAATTCCTCAAAATAAACAAAACATAATTTAACCACAAGTATTTTCTCATACCTTGATTTTTCATCGGAAATTATAATAACTTAAAATTTCTTCAAACCCAAAGATCATATAAAAAATGGTCATTTATAACTATATCCACAAGAGAAAAGATAATTCTACCTCAAATATCATTTTCACATGGAAAACTGCAGGGTTAAAAATACAAGTGAAAATTATTCAAAAGTAAACCCATCAACCAGGAGCACTAATACTTTTTAAACATTTCTCCAACCATTTATTCCCACATAGATTCTTCTTTAACCCAGAAAATATCCTATATAATAAGTCATTCACTATGGTAATGTCCAGGTCCCCTACATTTATGGAAAATGAATGTAAATAGATTCTTGGGACCATTTTTATCTTATTACATAGTACTCTTAATTTTTCTTCGGTAATTCATCACTTTATGTCCTTCCTTCCCACACGTAAAACATTTCTTTGTCCCATTGAGACACTTTCCTGGGTGTGTCCTTCAACATTTCATGCATGATGGAAATTGAGGATTCCTTTCTCCATGGTGTCCACTACTAGAGCTTTTATCATTAATCAATTTTCTCTTTATTATTGAGTCCGATAATTGGTTAATATATATATTGTTGATCATATTTTTGGAAAATTTATTTGGCATAAAGACGATATATTTTTCTCCTATCAACATTCCATTTTTTTCTCATTTCCACCACCGTTACCAACTTGTACATCATTGTCAAAGTCACTATGACTTCCTTTGAATCCAGCCATTGACTAAAACCTGAAAGCATTGTATGAGTAACAGTAGTCATAAAATCATTTAGAGATCAACATGTCACCATATTATCAATTTGAAACCCATTATGATTAACCAAGGACATTTACTCTCATCTTATATATATAATACTTCAAATTGTTTTGTATAGAAAATGTAAATTATCCTAAGCATATCCCCCGGGAGTGTCGTAACTTAGAGTGAAGCAAGGCCCGTTGTCGTGCACCAGTTCTTGTTCGAGTATAGCTCAAAGAAGTGTTTTCGGGTTTTACCCCTAGGTATATCTGTGCCAGAGCCTCCTCTACCTGATTGTATCTAAGCAGGGATGTATTGCTCAAGAAACTCACAAAATCTCTACTATACCAAAATTCTATGAAGTTATTCTATATTAATCCTCAAAGTTCATCTTTAGTCTACGTTCTCTAATCAGAGTTTATCTAAATCTAGATTCCAAGGTTTGTACTAAACTTCCTATGATACCAACTATAAAACCCCGACCCTAGATACCTATATTCGGTGCTTTATTACATAACATTGGCATGATCCCAAGAAAGATCAAGTCTCTAAAGAAAGATTAGTTTAGTAGCCTTGGAAACACTAGATATATTCATAAAGTTTTCATTATATCAATAAGTGAAAAACTAGAACAACAGATTGTCTTAATATCCCCTCATACTATCTCTGCTGGTCATTCATAAATTACTTCTCCACATCCAGGGAAAAATAAAACATTGAAATGGGTGAGCTCAGATACTCACTAAGGATAACAATATAGCAGAAACATTCATAAATAAACATAAGAATTTATGGCAATGTATAACTAAAAAAAAGCCTTTTAAACTCGAACATCAGCATAATATGGCAAGGATAAAATGAAATAATTCCAATTAATTATTCACATGGATATTCTACTAGTCGAAGAATCACTTGAAAATATTAATAACCACTTTCATAATGACAGAATGCATAATTCCAGGCTATTATAACCACGTAGCCAAGGCCTCGTGCCAAGACTACAAATAAGATTTTGTCAAGGCCTCGTTCCAAGACACCAGTTTGTCTCATTAGACCTACAGATGCATCGAGGAGCTATAGAGGGCTCCACACATCACTTACTACGTCCAATGCATTCCTCACATGAAAAGTTTTCAACATAACATAAACATTCGTATTAAAACTATCATACGAAATGTCAATACTTTATCCACCAACCATGAATGGTATAAAAAAATAGAACATCCACAATCAAACATAACTCATTCAATAAAATATGGAAGATTTTATTGTATCATAATAACCTCAATCGATAATGATGACGAATATTGACATAGATGAAAATAATCATCAAAACAATTAGAGTGAAATATCCCCCTTTTTCTTGATATCATTTAAAAATAACACTATTTATCAAGAATCCATTTAAATAAATTTTAAGATCAAACTTTCCCATAACACTTTGAAAATTTTAAAAGGAATTTTGATTGGAAAACATTAATGTCCATATAAGTAAATCTTTAAAACCATTTTTAAAACATGGACATTAATGAGAAAGATTTAGAATAATCAATCTTTAAAACATTTTAAAATGTCATTTTAGTGAGAGTTCCTATCCAAAAGAGAGACACGTGAATAAACATAAATGAGGAAATAAAAACATTTTAAGATCATGAGAATAAAGGGATTCATGATATATTATGTCAATGTACATTAATATACCATATAAAAGTGATTTGGTGTATAACAATAAAAGGGCTCTCAATGGACTGTAAATTGATATGAAATCTCTCATAAAAGTCGTATCGTTCGGATAAGGATAAATAAACGACATAATTAAGAGTGAAAAATATAAATACACTAAATATGATTCGATATTCAGTGTAAAACAATCAAAGTAAATTCACCCATATTCTTGTAAAAACAACACCAATGAATTAGATGTTAAACTCAATAAATCGAGATTGATTAAAAATTACTCTTATCACATTCATACTGATGATATGATAATTTATCAATAGCGTGATTATGTGTATCAAAAGTATATCCACATAAAGGGGAGTTGAATTTATAACAAAATCAATTGAATAGTGATTCTACACATAATCTTGGTGTAAAATAACCAATGATGTATGCGTGAAGCCGAATGAGTGGAAATTGAATGTTCAAATTCCCTTATTGATTTGGTAACATACAAAACATAAACTCGTGAAAGAAGGATCATAAAATGATGATGTAAATATAAATGAATTAAATTATATTACACAATTAATACAAACATGGTCAGTACACACACCACATGTAATAAATAAGTGGTGAACAACGGAATTCTCACAGAATTAAAAGTGAGATAAGAAACCCCTTACTTTGTACTTTTTCCTTGGTCGGTGGTTGGTTAACATCCTGTATAACGGTGAAATAATTGTTATTGAATTATACATGAATCATTTATATTAATATGATATCATATATGATCTTTTAAGACTGATTGTTTAATAATATCTTAGTATTATCGTCATTTCGAGTGTTAACTTACTCATTTTCCTTTATATTCTTTGTTACATAAGTCATGCTTTTTATGGATAGGTTGTATCATCTTCATATCCAGAATTATATCAAGTCTTTAAAAATTATCTTTATTCCTAAAATGAGAATTATACTGGAATGGATACGATGGATAATGACTCTCATCGCGTTCGTGGTGACTGTAGTCCGTACGTACGCACGAGCGACAATATCATTATTTTGTTGTTAAAATAATATATAATTGGATGGTATATCATATATACAGAATTATTATCATGTTATATTTATTATTTACATGAATTTCACATCATTATTATACCCATCCAAATAATAATTTATTGAAGGACAATTACACCACGACGTGGAGACGGTAAGCCGCACGTACACACGTATGGTGACATGACATTCAAAGGATGGATAGAATACTGAATATGATTGTACCATATTTATAATAACATAAATGTATATAGAATATATTGGAGTTATTATTTTAGAATAGAAATAACAAGGAATGAAGATGTTGACTAAGAAAGGAACTTGAAAGAGGGGGGTGAAAACATTACCTCTTATTCGGGTTCTTCCTTTTGATTTGATCAAAATGGATCATTAGGTTGGATTTATGAACAAACTATTGCCACTAGGTAGTAGTGAGGGAAGTTGATAGAGTATTTGGGAAGGTATTGGATGAACCAACAGGCTTTTATGGTGTCAATTAATGAGGAGGAGTTCCCTTTTATAAGAGGGGTGAGGGGAACCTGTGGAAAAGCTAGAAAGATTATTTTATAGGTCAGAAACCACTCAACCAATAGTATTTAGATAGGTTTGTGTTACTATATTAATCATATCTTTAAGTATTAACTTTTAGTTAATTAGTTTCACTTTTACAATGTCTATTTGTATTTTTATAATATATGGTTAATAAACCTACTATATACATCTAAGAGACCCCCATGTGGTCTATTAATGATACAAAAATCATTATATAAGTCTCTTTTCCGATACTTAGTTTTTTATTAATTTAATATCACTTAATAATGTAATATTATTTTTAAAACACTTTTATGTCAATTTTGACACTATTTGGAAAATTGATTTTTGTGAAAATCACAACAGAATGATTACTTCCAAAAAAGTCAACTAAATCAATTCTCATATGTCATATTAACCTAGAAAATTATTGTTATTTATAAAAAGTCTAAAATTACTTTTATTTGGGTATTTATAATATCAATTATTCTAATTTTTCATTAATTAGGTAATTACTGCATCGCCATTGTGTCATAAATATATTAAAATATATAATGTCTAAAAATTATAAATAAAATATCATTATTTAGGAAATAGTATTATATTTATAATTAATATTTATAGTCTAAAATACAACATATATAACCCTATGTAAAAATTGTTTTTCTATAAGATATATGCTTATGTCATTTTTGTATTTATTTTAACTTAATTAAAATTAAGTGTCACTATCACCTAAAAGTGGCTCCATGGGGTCCCAAAATCGACTCAATGATTCTCATGGTCGGACATGTGTCAAATAATAATGTTAGGACACGTTTTAGTGTAATTTCATATTATTATAATATTAATTTTTAACGCTTATTCACCAGATTTTCCCTTTAAACATGGTAAATAAAAAATTTACCGAAGTAATTATTCAAATTGTCTAAAAATAAAAGTTACCTATTTACAAAATTGAGAAATCCTGATACCAAATATGGAATCCATTTTTTCAAATTCCAAACACAGAAGTGGCAAAAATTAATTTAATATTAATTCCCGCTGTCAAAACAAAAAACGTGTTTTTAAGATATAATAATTATCAAAAGATTGATACTTGTTTATATACAGTTTAATTGTGAAATTATGTCCAATGACAAAAATTGTATTAAATGGTAAAAATATATTCTAAATATACATTAAAACCGCTAAAATTAATAATTTATTACTATTAATTATTTTGATTAAAAAAATTGTTTTTAATTAAAATTTAATAATTTTCACTATTCATCAAAATATTAAAGTTATTCGAAAAGAACCTAAATTTTACCTTATGATAAATTAGATACCCCAAATACAAAAATGAAGTTAATTTTTAGAGATAAAATTTCAAAAAATTTAAAAAGTATGTATTACTATTCATAACGGCTAGTTTGATTAGTTGTGGTGTGTTAGAATCTCGATGTTTTGTACAATGCACGCCATTGCATTATTCAAAGGGAAATGTACCATGGAAGCATGGGGTGTTACAGTTTACGTAGTTTGTTATTTAAATTTAAATGTATGATTTTTCCTTATATGTTATCCAATTATTATATTCAGCCTTTCCTTCCATCTCGAGGTCCATGGAATCTTATGATTGGTTATTTCCAAATTATTAATTTGAGTTTATATTTTTTATTTTTCTACTATTCCCTAATGTATTCCCATTATTAAAGAGTTTCATAACAAGATTATGTTTTCTAGTTTTAGTAGTCCATTTTTAAAGAACCTTATGTTCTTTTTCACATTTAATAGTGTAGTTAAATGTATTTGAAATAGCATTATTCCTTAATTGATGAATATTATTATTGAATAACTGATATTTTCATCTATTACATTTGATTTGATTGATCATGATTATTTTAAATTCGTTTTTTATAAAAGAAAATAAATAATTTAAACCATGTATTTGGTAAATTTATAATTTATAAAGAATTAAAATATTTAAGAGTTATAAATAATGGTAAATATTATTTATTATGTGGAAAAAAATAAATGGACTCAAATAAATTAGTTTCTTACTCGTAATAATTAGATTATACCACTAAAAATAATACCAAAATAACATGAATTCTACTTACAAATAGGACTATTGATAGCTCAAAATAATATACCATGATTGGTAAAATATTATTTGATTAAATATATGAATTTATTTGGATAATATTCATCCATAATCATAACTACCTTTGTTTATTTTAATATTTTTAATTTTAAAACATTGGTGTTCACATTTAATTTACATTTACATTAAAATTATAATATTGAATAATATGTATTATTTAATTTTAAATTGTTAAATAAGTAATTTCATTTGGATTTTTGTTAAAAATATGATGAATTTATTATAATGAAATGGTTTCACATGAAAACTTTCATCGGATCCTTCTATTATAGTTTTTATGACACTATACATACACTGATTGTGTGTTTGTAAATTTTGTTTGATATATTAAGGTAAAATAAAGGCACCATATATAGTCAGGGGATATCCTTGATAATAGTGTTTAGGATCATGGTTATGGTTACATGATGGTTGATATACCTCAAATACCATATACATGGGTTGACATATGTTGGTCAATTTTTTAATAAAAAAATATTCTTGGTTTAGAAAATTCTTCATCTCATACCATTAATTTTACATTTTGTCCTAACCAACATTTTAGTTATGTTTTGGACAATTACTCATTTTTTACAGGTTGATATAAGTTTTGCATTGATATTTTATATATGTTTATATTTTTTACAGTTGTTGTTATGGTTTAATATATTTTGATATATGAATCACAATTTTCGGGAGAGATCATGCAGGGATTCCAATTGAGGCCACTATATTGATAGTTTCTTTATTTTGGAGAAAACAATTTAATAAAATGGTTCCAAAATTTTGAAAACTAATTAATGTCCCATTAAAATTAGAAATTCCTTTAATGTCTATTCATAGACTAACTTAGGTGATCTGGTTAGGTGTAACATGGTTTGGTTTTTGAAATGGTGTTGGAGATAAATTACCTTTGATGCATTATGTATAAGGGGTAATAAATCCAAAAAAAAATTATTGGAATTTTTTAATAGGTTCCTATAACATATGAAGACCAAAATTAATTTTTAATTATGTTTTTTTATTGTATATTTTATTATTAATATAAAATTTTAAGGATTTCATGGCCACATTGCACTTTTTTTATGACCGTTCTTGGTATCATTCATTTATCATTATTCAAAATTCTAGGATGCATGATTGAAGTTAAAGGCCACCATGAATGTGTGTCATATAATTAATTCTCATGTGACTATTATAAAACACATTTCGATACCTCCTAAGACAAATAAATATTATACGGATTATTCTACTACTCATGAAATGAATCAAAACCATCTCAAATGACCAAAAACATGGGCATACAATAATTAATTAATATAATTATCTATGTTAGTTATGAAATTAATGATGCTGGAAATATATTCATAGTCGATTATTTTAAGGATAAAATTTAACATTAATTAATATCATTTTTCAAATAATTTTTATTTTAAAAAACATTTAATATTCATATTTAGTTAAGATGATTTTAATAAAACATACATTATTAAACATTTAAAACAAATTGGACCTGTAGAATAATTAAATATGATTCCAAAAAAAATAGTTAATTCCTCTCCTCAAATTTCATGAACCATCCCCCAAACACCCACATTATGTAATGATCCCCTATCTTCTGATTGTCTATTTTTTCATTCATACTATTCCTTTATTTCATCACCAATGATTCCGTTTACACTTTACTCTTCTACCTACTATAATTTTATTTGGTCAAACCCTAGTTAGGATTCTCTCTATTTATATATAATTATTATTTGGATACATCATTGATCAGGATATAACTCATTAATTTTTTTATTAATCATTTATTTTATATTAAAATTTCACATTGAATATCTTACAAATTAATGAAATTTCAATATTTATTATTTATTTATGTGTAACATTATCTTATTATTGATATACATATAAATTAAATTTATCATCTTATATATAAATTTATCCCCATTAATGATAATTTATGATCATGATTTCTTATGTTCCCATTAGACACATTATGTAGAAAAGTATTAATTAGGTTATATCTATGAATAGTACGTAAAGGAATGATAATTGTTTGAGATGATAAAGATATATAATGAAATAATAGAATTGTGTATCATGTATCCAATGATATAATCCTTTAAATTCAATGGGGTTTTATAATTTAATTTTAATTAATATCTATATAAAATACACAATATTTATTTGAAAAAATCCTGGGTAATTATTTTCTTCTCTTATCAAGGATTTTAGAGTACCTTAGGATACCAATATTGATGTAGTTGATTTCACTTTTACAAATAACTAATAATTATCAATTACTATGGATTCAACTTAATCATTCAATTGTCATCAATTTTGGAATCCCAATTATTGGAATAAATATGGTGGTATTTGTATGATTTTACTCTCTATAATAACATATAAGACATATAATACTCCGATCACATGATAATTATTTTTGATGGATTTGAATCTGTAGAAATTATTTTCTCCCCGTTATCATTATCAAGTAGAATTTCATTAGTGGATTCCAATTCATGAAAATATCCCATAAACTAGGTAACTGCTATATTAAGAGGTAAGTAAATATCCCCTCAGGTAATGTGGGTCCATTTGATATAATAGGAAGGATAAAATACACTCATGAGAAGGTGGACTAGGTTTCCAGTAATAGGTATTAGTGCTCTCACTAATTAATTAATTTTCAATCATCATGTAGATTTCTTAAGGCATAATTAATATCACTGGGATGAATTTCATCAAAAATTATTTTCTCTATAGGTTATATTTATTGTTTATTGATTCTTATCGTTATTATTTTTATTTATTGGTGGATTTCAATTTCTATTTTTTAGAATGATGTAGCCATACATATCACATTGTTTTTCACATGGTTAGTATGAATATAGTGAAAGACACATTCATAACTAACAACAAATTATAGAGGTGGCCTTTAGTTTGGTTCATAGTTTTTCAAATAATATTGTTCATCAAATTATTACTAGTGAGAATAACATAGTTGATTAAACTATGTAGTGTTTCATGGATTATAAAAAATATACTTTTCATTAATAGCCAATCTTTTATTTATTTTCTTAATCCTTTAGTATCCTCATTTTGTAAAATTCCATTCCAAGGAGGAGTCAATATCCTATCATATATTCTGTTATATTGATTTCAAATAGGTTTTTATGTAATACCCTTACCCTAGATACCCAGATTCGGTGCTTTATTACATAACATTTGCATGATCACAAGAAAGGTCAAGTCTCGAAATACCGAATAGTTTAGTAGCCTTGGAAACACTAGATATATTTATAAAGTTTACATTATATCAATAAGTGAAAAACTACAACAACATATTGTGTTCATATTCCCTCATACTATCCCTATAGGTCATTCATAAAATACTTCTTCACATGTTGGAAAAAATAAAACATTAAAAGGGGTGTGCTCAGATGCTCAGTAAGGATAACAATATAACAGAATCTTTCATAAATAAACATAAAACTTTAAGGCAATGTATAACTAAAACAAAAGCCTTTTAAACGTGACCTTTAGCATAATATGGCAAGGATAAAATGAAATAATTCCATTTACTTGTTAACATGGATATTCTACTAGTCAAATAATCACATGAAAATATTAATAACAACTTTAATAATGACAGAATGCATAATGCCAGGCTATCATAACCACATAGCCAAGGCCTCGTGCCAAGACTACAAATAAGATTTAGTCAAGGCATCGTACCAAGACACTAGTTTTTCTCATTATACCTACAGATGAATCGAGGATCTATAGAGGGCTCCTCCCGTCACATACTAAGTCCAATGCATTCCTCATATAAAAAGTTTTAAACATAACCTAAACATTCGTATTAAAACTAGCATATGAAATTTCAATACTTTACCCACTAACCATGAATGGTACACCAGAATAGAACATCCACAGTCAAACATAACTCATTCGATACAATATAGAAGATTATATTGTATCATAATAACCTAAATTGAGAATGATGAAGGATGTTGACATAGATGAAATTAATCATCAAAACAATTAGAGTGAAATATCCCCCTTTTCTTAAAATCATTTAAAAGTCACACTATTTGTCAATAATCCATTTAAAATAGATTTTAGAATCAAAGTGTCCCATAACACTTTGCAAATTTTAAAAGGAATTTTGATTTGAAAACTTTAATGTTCAAATAAATAAATCCTTAAAACTATTTTTAAAACATGGACATTAATGAGAATGATTTAGAATAATCAATATTTAAAACATTTTAAAATGTAATTTTAGTTAGAGTTCCTATCAAAAAAAGAGACACTTGAATAAAAATAATTGAGGAAATAATTTTTTTTAATATCATGAGAATAATGGTATTCATGATATATTATGTCAAAGTACATCATATACACCATATAAATGTGATTTGGTGTATAACAATAAAGGAGTCTTAGTGGAATGAAAATTGAGATGAAATCTCTCATAAATCTTGTATCCTTAGGTTAAGGATAAATCAACAACATAGTTATGAGTGAAATATATAAATACACTCAATATTATTGTATATTCAGTGTATAACAATGAAAGAACATTCACACATATTCTTGTAAAAACAAAACCAATGAATTGGATGTTTACCTCAACAAATCGAGATTGAGTAAAAATTACTCTTATCATGTTCATATCGATGACCTGATAATTTATCAATGGAGTGATTATGTGTATCAAAAGTATATAAAATGAGAGGGGAGTGGAATTTAGGACATAATCAAATGAATATTTATTCTACACATAACATTGGAGTAAAATAACCAATGAAGTATGCATAAAGCCGAATGAGTGGAAATTGAAATTTCAAATTACCTTATTGATTTGGTAACACACAAAACATACACCCATGAAAGAAGGATCATACAATGATGATGTAAATATACATCAGTTAAAGTATATTACACAATGAATACAAACATGGTCAGTACACACAACACAGGTAATTAATATGTGGTGAACAGTGGAATTCTCATGGAATTACAAGTGAGAAAAGAAACCCCTTACTTTGTACATTTCCCTTGATCGCCGGTTGGTTAACCTCATGTATAACGGTGAAATAATTGTTATTGAATTATACATGAATCATTTACATTAACATGATATCATATATGATCTTTTAACATTGATTTGCTAATAATATCTTAGTATTATCGTCATTTTGAGTGTTAACTTACTCGTTTTCCTTTATATTATTTGTTACATATGTCGTGTTTGTTATGGATAGGTTGTATAATATTCATATCCAGAATTATATCAAGTCCTTAAACATTATTTTTAATCATCAAATGATAATTATACTTGAATGGATACGATGGATAATGGATCTCATCGCGTTCGTGGAGATGGTAGTCCTAACGTATGCACGAGCGACAATATCATTATTTTGATGTTAAAATAATATATAATTGGATGGTATATCATATAGACATAATTATTATAATGTTATATTTAGTATTTAAATTAATTAAAAATCATTATTATACCCATCCAAATAATAATTTATTTAATGACAATTACACCAAGACGTGGAGACGGTAAGCCGTACGTACGCAGGTATGGTGACATTCCAATTAAAGGATGCATAGAATACTGAATATGGTTGTACCATATTTATAATAAAATCACATTTTATATAAGATACTGGATTTATTGTTTTAGAATAGAAATAAAAAAGAAAGAAGAAGTTGAAGAAGAAAGGAACATGAAAGAGGGTGGTGAAAACATTACCTCTTCTTCAGGTTCTTCCTTTTGAATTGATCAAAAGGGATCCATAGGTTGGATTTCTGATCAAACTAAGTCCACTAGGTTGTAGTGAGGGAAGTTGAGAGAGTATTTTGGTAGGGTTTGGAAGAACCAAAAGGCTTTGAAGGTGTGAATTAATGAGAAGGAGGAGTGTCCTTTTATAAGAGGGGTGAGGGGCACCTTTTGAAAAGCTAGAAATATTATTTTATAATAAATTCATATTCAGTTTCTAATGGCTCAAAATTGATTATTTAAAGTTTAAGGTGGGGATAGGTCAAAAACCACTCATCCAATAGTATTTAGATAGGTTTGTGTTACTATATTAACCATATGTTTACGTATTAACTATTAGTTAATTAGTTTCACTTTTACAATGTCTCTTTGTATTTTTATAATATATGGTTAATAAACATATTATATACATCCAAGAGACCCCCAAGTGGTCAATTAATTATACAAAAATCATGATATAATCCACATGACCTAACCTTATATTTTTAGGAATTTAATATCAATTAATTATATAATATTTGTTTTAAAAACTCTTTTAAGACAATTTTGACACTATTTGGAAAATTGATTTTTGTGAAAATCACAACAGAATGATTACTTCGAAAAAAGTTAACTAAATCAATAATAATATGACATATTATGCAAGAAAATTATTTTTTTTATAAAAAGTCTAAAATTAAATTTATTTGGGTATTTATAATATCAATTATTCTAATTTTTCATTAATTAGTTAATTACTGCATCATCATTGTGTCATAAATAAATTAAATTATATAATATATAAAAATTATAAATACAATATCATTATGTAGGAAATATTTTTATCTTTATAATTAATATTTATAGTCTAAAATACAACATATATAACCCTATGTAAAAATTGTTTTTTATAAGATATAAGCATATGTCATTTTTGTATTTATTTTAACTTAATTAAAATAAAGTGTCCCTATCACCAACAAGTGGCTCCATGGGGTCCAAAAATAGACTCAAAGATGCTCATGGTCAGACATGTATCCAAAAACAAGGTTTATACACGTTTTAGGGTAATTTATCATTATTATAATATTATTTTTAACCCATATTTACCGAAATAAACCCTTTAACTATGGTAAATAAAAAATTTACCGAAGTAATTATTCAAAATGTCTAAAAATAAAAGTTATCTATTTACACAATTTGGAAATCCTGATACAAAATATAGAATCCATGTTTCCAAATTCAAAACACAGAAGTGGCAGATATTAATTTAATATTAATTCCCGCTGTCAAAACAAAAAGAGTGTTTTTAAGATATAATAACTATCAAAAGATTAATATTTGTTTATGTCCGGTTTAATTGTGAAATTATGTTCAATGACCAAAATTCTATTAAATGGTAAAAATATATTCTAAATATAATTTAAAACCACTCACATTCATAATATGTCACTATGAATTATTTTGATTAAAAAGGTGTTTTTTAATTAAAATATAGCAATTTTCACTATTCATCAAAATATTAAAGTTATTCAAAAAGTACCAAAATTTCACCGTAGGCTAAATTAGATACACTGAATCCAAAAATGATGTTCATTATGAGAGATAAAATTTCTAAAATTTTAAAAATCGGTATTACTGTTCATAACGACTAGTATGATTGGTTGTGGTGTGTTAGAATCTCGAAGTTGTGTACAACGCACGCCATTGCATTATTCAAAGGGAAACGTACCATGGAAGCTTGGGGTGTTATAGTTTACGTAGTTTGTTATTTAAATCTCAATGTATGATGTTTCCTTAAATATTTAGATGTTATCCAATTATTATATTCTGCCTTTCCTTTCATCTCGAGGTCTATAGAATCTTATGATTGGTTATTTCAAAACTATTTATTTAAGTTTTTAATTTTTATTTTTCTACTCTTCCCTAGTTTATTCCCATTATTAAAGAATTTCATTACAAGATTATGTTTTCTGGTTTCATAAGTCCATTTTTATGGAACCTTATGATATTTTTCACATTTAATAGTGTAGTTAAATGTATTTGAAATAGCGTTATTCCTTAATTGATGTATATTATTAGTGAATAATTGATATTTTCAACTTTTACATTTGATTTGAGTGATCATGATTATTTTAAATTCATTTTTTATAAGATAAAATAAATAATTTACACAATGTATTTGATAAAATTATCCTTTTATATAGAATGGAAATATTTAAGAGTTATAAATAATTGGAAATATTATTTATTATGTGGAAAAAAAGAAATGGACTCAAATAAATTAGTTTCTCACTCGTAATCATTAAATTATACCACTAAAAATAATATAAAAATAACATGAATTCTACTTAAAAATATTTCTATTGATAGCTCACAATAATATACCATGATTGATTGAATATTATTTGATTAAATATATGAAATTATTTGGATAATATTCATCCATGATCATAACTACCTTTGTTTATTTTAAAATTTTTAATTTAAAAAATTTGGATTTCACATTTAATTTACATTTATATTAAAATTTTAATATTGTATAATAGGTATTATTTAATATTAAATTGTTAAATAAGTATTTTAATTTGGGGTTTTGTTAAAAATATAATGAATATATTATAATGGAATTTTTTTTTTCATAAAAAATTTCATCGGATCCTTCTATTATAGTTTTTATGACACTATACATACACTGATTGTGTGTTTTTAGAACTTTTTTGATATATTAAGGTAAAATAAAGGCACCACATAGAGTCAGGGAATATCCTTGATAATAGTGTTTAGGTTGATGGATAATGTTACATGATGGGTTATAGACCTTAAATAACATATACATGGGTTGACATATTTTGGTCAATTTTTTAATAAAAAAATATACTTTGGTTTAGAAAATTCTTCATCTCATACCATTAATTTTTACATTTTGTCCTAACCAACATTTTAGTTATGTTTTGGAAAATTAATCATTTTTTACAGGTTGGTATAAGTTTAGCATTGATATTTTATATATGTTTATATTTTTTATAGTCGTTGTTATGGTTTAATATATTTTGATACATGACTCACAATATTTGGGAGAGATCATACAGGGATTCCAGTTGAGGCCACTATGTTGATAGTTTCTTTATTGGGGAGAAAACATTTTAATAAAATGTTTCCAAAATTTTGAACACTACTTAATGTCCCTTTAAAATTAGAAATTCCTTTAATGTCTTATCATAGACTAACTTAGGTGATCAGGTTAGGTGTAACATGGGTTGGTTTATGAAATGGCGTTGCAGATAAATTACCATTGTTGCATTATCTATGATGGGTAATAAATCCAGCAAAAATTTTATTGGAATTTTTTAAGAGGGTCCTATAACATATGAAGACCATAATTAATTTTTAATTGTGTTTTTCGTTGAAAAATTTATTATTAATATAAAATTTTAAGGATTTCAGGGTCGCATTGCACATTTTCAATGACCATGCTTGGTATCATTCATTTATAATTTTCCAAAATTCAAGGATGCATGATAGATATTAAAGGACACCATGAATGTCTGTCATATAATGAATTTTCATGTGACTACTATAAAACACATTTCTAGACCTCCTATGGAAAATAATATGATACAGATTATGCTACTACTCATGAAATGAATCAAACCCATCCCAAATGACCAAAAACATGGGCATACAGTATTTAATTAATGAAATTATCTATGTTTGTTATAAAATAAATGATGCTGAAAATATATTCATAGTCGATTATTTTAAGGATAAAATTTAACATTAATTAATATCATTTTTCAAATAATTGGTATTTTAAAAAAAATTAATATTTATATTTAGTTAAGATAATATTTATAAAACATACATTATTAACCATTTAAAACAAATTGGACATGTATACTAATTAAATATGATTCCAAAAAATTAGTTAATTCCACTCCTCAAATTTCATGAACCATCCCCCAAACACCGTCATTATGTAATTATCCCCTATCTTCTGATTGTCCATTTTTTCATTCACACTATTCCTTTATTTCATCACCAATGATTCCATTTACACTTTAATCTTCTACCTACTATAATTTTATTTGGCCAAACCATAGTTAGGATTCTCTCTATTTATATATTTTTATTATTTGGACACATCATTGATCATGAAATAATTCGTTGATTTTTTTATTAATCATTTATTTTTTATTAAAATTTCAAATTGAATATCTTACAAATTTATGAAATTTAAATATTTATTATTTATTTATGTGTAACATTATCTTGTTATTGATATACATATAAATTAACTTATTTTTTAAATTATAATACATATAGTAAATACATATTTTGTGTAAATATGGTCATTTTATAAGTTATATTTTGAATTAATTTTATCATTAAATACTATATATTTAAATATATTAATTTCTTTTATTAAATACACAGAAATATTATATGATTATTCTATCAATCCAACTATTTTTTATTTTTAAATAAATATAACATTTTTTTCAACTGAAATTGGTTTTTATAGAATATACGTATATATCATATCTTAAAATATATATATATATATATATATTTTATTTTATAATTAATCATATATGATAATATATTAATCAAATAGTATTAGGAATATATTTATTAGGATATATATGAATGAAAATTTAAAAAAATCATCATTTTTAATATAATTAAAAGAAAATGACAACTTCATATAATCAATAAAATGGATAATACTTCCTGATATTATATTTTTATAACTATTTGTATTATTATTTTAACTTCTATTACTATTATTATTATAAATAATTATTTTAAAATGTAATATATTCAATCATGTTTTTTCATACATATTTTTATTTACAATTATAGTTATTATAAACTGTAACTTTTATTCATTAATATTTTTATTATTATAAATAATAATGAATCATAATATTTTTTTCATAGAGATCATGTGATAAATATGAGTATGGGGTTTTTGATATATTTGAAAATATTTTAGACTGTCCCATGATTTATGAAGAAGAAACCACTAATGGGAAATAATTGAAACATTGAATGTAATAGCTTGAAACCCTTATTTAATCCTGGATAATTTACTTATAATTCGTCGTACGAAATTAAAGATAATATTTATCTAAATAAATTTTGATATATAATATGGTCTTTATAATATTCATATTTAATTTCAATAAAAAAAATATTTTGCAATTGACACCAACTCTGCATTTTATTATTTTTTAAATCCATAGATATCCATAGAGAGTAATAATAATGAAAATGATGAACCTATATAGGAAAATATGAATATTACCGAACCCATTTGTCTAGGGATATGTTGCATAACTGAGGAGTTCCAAGTGTAACAAACATAATAGATAGAATTGTAAGATAATAAAATAGAGGTTTAAATTATAAATAAAATAATCATTATTTAATTTCATTCAATTCAAAAAAATTACTAACTCCCTTATTGAAAAAATTGATCCTACATTAATAAAGCTACCTCAAAAAAATTTATCTATATAATAAGTGTTAGGACAAGTATTGAAAGGAAATAAAGTTATATATCCCCCTACCAAAAATTTATATCTCAATGATAATAGAGGATATAAAAAATATTATATAGATATGGGGAATTAAAACATGTTTTATGCGATTAACAGATGAGGGATATATTATTTTGGTCTATTTAAAAGAAAAAACACCACCATTTGATTTTGGATAATAGTTGCACATTCTAAATAAGTTTCAATAAAATCAATTTTGGGGACCAGAAAATTGATAACCTTTTGTTTATTGTATATATTGAATTTTAAATCAACAATAAACATATATTTATTATTTCCTAGTATATTTTCATAACATAACACTATAATATTAATGGATCCTTCTCATTCCATCTAAAAAAATCCTGCATTTCTTAAACATATTAGATTATTCCATATATTTTAAAATAATAATTTTTTTATTTAATATCTATAAATTATTATTTTATGATATTATTAGGTGTTTTGTTTTTTAATTACTATTGTTTTTAATTTTCAGAAACATTAATCTTGTATGAATATTAACTATCATTTTTTCTCATAAATAGCCTATGAGAGTGTATGGATTTTTTTTAATAAATTGATTTCATATCATTGTTGTTGTGAATGATTTTTTTAACTTCAATATTAATCATTTTTACCAGTTTGACAATTTTTGGAATTCTATTTTCTTTGAATACTACCAAAAAATTATTTTATACCATTATATGTATTATAAGGAGGTTTTTTAAATTATTTATCATTAAATCACTATACAGAGATATACATGGTACATTTGTGTGAAATAATACCTATGATTATATATATTAAATGATTTGGTTCTCAAGAAATGGTTTCAATGTGATTGAAGAAGTTATATTACATTAAAATATTTTTACATGATACATAATGTTTACATAAACCATTAATTAGAATGTAAAATCCATAAATTTCAAAAAAGGATTAAGGAACAATAAAAAAAATTTTAAAATTATATTTCATTAATAATAATATAATGACTAATTTTGGGAATGCTTCAGTTTTCTAATCATTTCTTAGAAAAATGGTCTTGAATCATTATCATCATTTTACATCAGTAGTTATCATTAAATTTTCAAATATTATTAATGTATTAAAGAGTGAAATATGATTTTATTGACTTATAAATTATTTTTGTTATATTTATCATTTATTTCTAGAATATAAAAGGTTATTAATATATTATTCTTTTAATTTATCATTCATCATATCATCTACCTAAAATCTTAATTAAAAAACAAAAAATAAGCTCCTGGGGGTGATGGAATCAAAGATTTCATTTATTATTTATCTCATGGTCTATTTAATTTAAATATCTAAAAGTGTATTTATATAGTGAAATGAGAAATTATTTGAGGTATATTTCAAAATATATCACATGAAAAATCATAATGTTTTATATTTGAGTATAGAACTTATCTTTTTATCCTTCAAATCTTTAGTTGATTTTATTCTCCATCCAATAGAAATGAAAATAACAGTGAAAAATAAATAATGAATCCAAATAAAATTATATATACTGATGTGGAAAATAATTATATTTACAAGACTTCACTTATGCATCTATTTATATATAAATTATTAGAACAATGTATTTTATTTCTTATGACTAAATAATGACATTAATTTCTATATGATGAAGGATGCGATTTTTTCATTGATGAATTTTGAAATTTTAATTCATTTATATCTAAGAAAATAAAAATAACTTTTTTTTAAATGTGATCTATAAATGGATCATTCAAATATTATTTTCAATACAAACATATCAAATTACAATTATAAATATTTTTTAGTTCACATATTATTTTAAACTCTATTATAAAACATATGTCAATGTTTGTGATTTCATCGCACCTATGTGAATAGTGATATTTTATTCATTACTTATTATTTTTTTTAATATTAATTTTATGATTCGATGTTACATAAATAATCAATATAATAATAATTATCTTAACTTATTAATGATAAAATATTATTTATATAATTTTAATAAAAATAAACCATAAATTCATATTAATAATTTTAAACTATCATAAAAATAAACACTTGTTTTCTTGAATATAATATTTCATATATATGTTGACATTCATAATTATAATTCAAAATTATTTTTAACAAGTCATTAAAATCATAATTTTATAAATTTTTTATCTAATTACAATTGACAATTTATTGTTACTCTTACATGGATGTAATTTCAAAATTTACATCAAAAAATCCGAGAAATGATAGATAAAAAAATTAAACAAATAAATAAATAGTTTATTAAAAAAAAATATATATAATGATTAATAAAATTTAAATTAATTTTATAAAGTATATATTCAATTCATATAATAGATTTTATATTATTTTTTAAGAATTTAAGGGAAATTAGAATTCACTCAGGATAATTGGAACGATTTTCTTTTCAAATATCCACCCATTTTAAGACATGTCATTCTATTTTTATTTATACCCAATTTTTATAAAATTATATTTCATTAAGATATAAATTTTTACTATGAATATCAATGAATTTATAGTTTTCTTTCCTCCCTTTTAAATTTATAGTTCTTTGACGACATTGTATATTAGAGATCTTTCAAACCCATTCTGATTTGTTATTATATGATCCATATCTCTCTACGTCTCTCTCACATATTATTTCTATATTTATAATTAAATTAAATTATGTTATTTATGGTTCTATTTCAATATTTTTTAAGATACACATATCTTTGTGGTTCCATCTTATTCTTTCTTCATGTCAAACCCTTTAATATTTATAATTCAATCATCAGAAATTTCTTATCATTATATAAAGTATTATTATGTTTTAAATATATTTATTTTTTGGGATTCATTATTATGAAAAAAATTTAAGATAAAACTTTCAAATAATTTATATCCACTTTTGAAATTTAAAATGGATAGTGACTTATTATTCAAATTTTTTAATTCCAATAAAATATTTTAAAACACATTTCAATATATCTATTATATTATATTTATGATAACAATAATGATTTTTTGTAATTATAAATTTATATTGTAAATTATATTAATTATTCATTTTGAAAATATCAATTTATTTAAATAAACATATATTTATATCCTTCCATAAAATATTTTCATTCTAATTTTTTAGTGATTTAATCAAATCGAAAATAAGTTTTTTTCAATCCTGTATATTTTAATATATTTAAATGAAATGTTCCTCACCTTTGGTAATCCATTTATATTATACCATCTTAGAGATTATTGTTTGACACATTCTTTGTTTTTATCTCTTTCACAAGTAGATTCAATGTCAAAATAATGACCTCATTAATAATTCATATTCTTATGTATATGTGTGATGTGGTTTAAATGTAGTCACTACGAGAAAAATGAACCAACACATTATTATTATTTAATAGTAACAATTATTATAGATAACATTATTTAAACTCTATACTTAGTGAATACCCAAGACATAATTCTATTTATTTAACAGTGTTCACCGTGATATACAGTTATCAATTTGAATAAAAAAATATTTTCATGGCCAAATAAAATTTTGTATATATCATTTAAATACCCAAGAAATAATCATTTTCCATGAAATTAGTTTATCTTAATTGTGACACCCCAAGATTTTATGAAAAATATTCTTTTAATATAATTGATGTCTTTGGTTGTATGCTAAAACAAGAATAACTTGCGCTACACGCAACACCGTATGAGCTTGCAGTATACACAACACTATTCTTGGATCATGTTACACACAATTTTGATATTAGTTATTCTACAAAACATTGAGTGTAAATATATAAATATATATATATTCAATGTATAAATGAAATATGTTTGGATTCTATTATATGAAACATTGGAGGATACTTACACAACACGCAACCCTGACTTGGCTTGCATTACACGCAATCGCGACTTTCCTCAATAGCATGTGTTGTACGCAATACCAGGTTTCAGTAAACAACGATGTATGGTTATAATATTCTTATGAACTATCCGTTATGAATAGTATCAATTAAATTTTGAATTTTATAACATTATTATCACATGTTACAAATTTTCTAGAACATGGTATGAGATCAAAATCAATTTTTCGAGTAAAATAAGTATTTTTCAAGAAATGTAGTTTTGCCGCCTTTTGATGGTGAACCCACCTTAAATATTGTTTTTGACATGTCTATAAGTTCAATTTGAGAAAATAAAATTCTTCTTTTGAATCAGGGTATAAAAATTTACTTTGTATAAAAGTATCATATTATTCTGATAAATTTCATATTTTAATGAATAGTAAAAACATGCTATATTTTAATTAAAAACAACTTTTTTCATCACAATAATTTAAATGGTTAGATTATCATTTTAATTGGTTTTAATGTGTAATTAGAATATATTTTTACCATTTAATCCAATGTTGGTCATTTGAATTAATTTCACTTTGAAATTGGATATAAACAAGTATCAATCTTTTTATAGTTATTGTTTCTTAAAAAAACACGCGATTTGTTTTGACGACGGGAATTAATTTTTAAATTATTTAATGCAACTGATATGTTTTGAATTTGGTAAAATAGACATCATTTTTGAATTCATAATATCAAATATATCTTAGGCTTAATTTTTGGTATTTTTCTTGAAACTTTCATTTTTTGATGAATAGTGAAACCAATAAGTTGTAGTTAAAAAAACTGAATTTTTAAAAAAATCATAATTTTACCGCTTCTATGAATGGAATTTAAAAAATACGAGATCCAATGTTGATGTCAGTAAGTAAAATTTGGTTTAATGAGATGAAAATAATTTTTTGTGAATAGTAACTTTTTACTTTTTTACCATGGTTAAAAATAAATAGGGTAATTAAGGGTAAAAATGATATTATTATTACCCTAACACATGTCCTAATTCTATTTTATAAGTGTAATTCGACCAAAAACAACCTTAGGAATAAAATATGACCATTTAGGACCACATGGATTAGATTAGGACCTTTATTATTAATTTATTTAAAGAATGGTTAAAATATTTAAAATCAATGTTTAATAAGTAAATAATTTTTAATATAGGGTTATACATAAGATAAATTTGACAATAAATATTAATTATAAATAAAAAAAGATTTTCTACATAATGATATTTAATTTTTAATTTTTAGACATTAAATAATTTAATTTACTTATGACACAATGATGATGCAGTAATTATTTTATTAATGAAATATTGACATAATTAATGTTATAAATACCCAAATAAATGTAATTTGAGACTTTTTATGAATTAAAATAATTTTATAGGTGCATATGACATGTTAGTATTGATTTAATTAACTTTTTTCGAACTAATAATTCTGTTATGATTTTCAAAAAAATCAATTACTAAATAGTGTCAAAATTGACATAAAATAGTTTTTAAAACAGATATTATATTATTAATTGTTATTTTATTCCTAAAAATCTAAGGTTCGGCCAAATGACTTAGATAAGGTTATATATATTAATAATAAACAACTTGGGGTTCTTTTGGCTTGTTATAGTATGTTTATTTACTTTATAGTGTAAGAACACAAAAAGACACGGTAAAAGTAAAATTATCTAACTTAAAGATAAATATAAATGATAAATTTATAATAGGAACATAAACTTGTCTAAAATCTATTTGATAATATTATTTCGACCCTTCCCCATCTTAGCTTCAAAATAAATCAATCTGGAGCTATTTAAAACCTAATATGACTTTATAATAAAATAATATTTTTAGTTTCCCAAAGGTCCCCCTCTCCTCCCTTATAAAAGGGCACCTCCTCCCTCTATTCCTCACACCACTTTGAGCCTTAAAGCTAGACCAAACCCTGACAATTTATCCTCTCCACTTCCCTAGAAAAATCCTAGAGGTATTGGTCTTCTTGAAAGACCTATTTTATTTCCCTAAGAGGAGGACTCAAAGAGGCGCTTCAAAGAAGAGGTAATGTCCGTTACCGATTCTTTCAACATTATTTCTTCATCCAATTATTCTTATTTAGTTGTTTTATTATGAATTAATAACATCAATATCACTCATATACTGATATGTTATTATAATTATGTAACAACCCTATTTCACCATCTATCCATCCTACGGAAAATGAAATCACCACGCGTGCGTACGTACAGAATGTCGTCTCCACGATGCGATGAGATTCATTATCCACGTTAACCATTCATGAGTGATTATAAAGTATATATAATAAGTAATCATTAAATATATGATATTATAATGATACTGTATTTATGTGTAATTTATCTTTTTAATTCCATTCAACTCATTAAGGAAACGAAAACAACGTTCATGCGTACATATGACCTACCGTCTCCATGAACGGTGTATTTCTTTCCATTTACTGATCTATTATATATATGTATATTCTGAATATATATTATATATAAATCATGTTTTATATTCTGTAATTAAGTAATCATGATTTATGTAATCATATGAATAATTACAAGTCAAAACATGGACGACAAATGAAACGATCTTACCCAAAACTCTCTTTAACATGGAATTTACAAAAGAACATGTAATATAAAGTCATAAGTGAATCATATATGATATAATAACAATGAGTATGATTCTGGAATAAGTCAATGACATTATTTAAATCATTATACAGGAGGATCAGACACTTATGAATAAAATCGGACCTAATGTAAGGGATACACTTTCATATCTCATTTTTATCCGAGATTGCTTATTCGTAAGTATTTACTAGGGTTATTACTATCATCAATATCCATGTTTTATAAATGAGTATTCATGTTTGTTTAAAGTACTTTTTACCCATTTTTTTCTTTTACTACATTGTATGTATGGAATCATTCTTTTACGAGGTACTTTTTGACTTTTCCGTCCAAAGTACGAGAAGAATGTTTTTAACTTATACGGCATGAAAGGATTTTTACGGTTTTATAAAGCCATATTTTCATGAAGCTTCCTCCAAAATATTTCATAAATATTTTCAACAAAGTCCTTTTCTTTTAAAATTTAATGACATTTTGTGAAAAGAGAATGATTTTGAAGAAGAAAGGATATTTTCCTCAAGAATTCATTTCAAATGTTTTATCAAAACCATTTTTCCATGTAAGATGACATTATTTCGTATGTGTATGATTCAAGTATAATGTCTCTATGATTTATATGGTTTCACTATTATTATAATGAAATGATATCCATTAATTTTATATGGATTATGTGATGATGGGATGATGTTTATGGAAGCCATTTTATTCGTTGGGTTATTATGAATAATGTATGTTTATTTTGTGGCACAAGTAAGAATGATTTCATTATGAGATGGGTAGGACCTATATCTCCCTCCAATTCATTGGGTAAATATTTATATCTCATGAGATAGGCATGGCTGGAACAGAAAGTTAAACTGGTTCAGTAATACAGGACATGAACGAGGAGTGAACTCGATTCAGAAAGGGACTTTGTCTAGTAAGATGGTCATGGCAGCAATGCCTTAGATAATATGGAAATCACATCATGTGCTTAATGGTTGCCATAATTACATGTTTTATTCCCATGCTATTTTATCATTATTAATGTTTCTTTATGATATATTCCTTACGTAGTTCCATGTTTTATGTCATTTTTCATGCTTTTGATGTTTAAAAATTATTTTCATGTTTTTAAGTTCAAATGTATATAGTATGTTTTATTTTATCCATGCTTACCCTAACTGAGAATTTGAGATCACCCTTTTTATGTTTTCTTTTCCCCAGGATATAAAAAAAGGTTTTAGGTAAGAAAAAAAGGGGGAATCTTTATGTGAGATGATGAAGATCATTCACCACGATTAGAAGATTTTATTCCGAGTTTCCAAAGGCACTAAACTATTACGTTCCTTGTGTGTCTATTTTTGTAATATATTAAGTACTCTAAAAAATTAATGTAATGTCCATGTACGTCAAGCTTTAGGTCTCTATAGTTGGTATCAGAGGAAAGGTTTAGTCAACCTTTGGAAACTAGGATGCGAAAACGTTAGGGAGATCCCTAGAGATATTTCTATGGTATGTCTAGGGATGTACCTAAGGACAGGTATACGTATAGGATATAGTCCAAGAACTACGGTAAGAATCTTATAATTTAACCTAAGATGTTAAATATTGAGGGTGCTTCCCCTTTACTATGTTGTTTTCCCAAGCATGATTTTTGCCTCTCACACTATTATTTTTGGATTTTAGAAAATGGATGGAAACAGGAAGATTCATGATAATGGAGGATATGACAGACAATGGAATGGTATTCTTCATAAGAAAACAAATGAAACAAAATTTGGTAGTCCAAACATCATTATTATGCCCAATCAGCAATCGAATAATATGATCAATAATCTCAACTTTCGTAAGATTCCCGACTGAGATAATAAGATAATGTTGGAGTTTCATGATGATCATAGAGGGTAGGATGTTCAATTTCCCTCATGTAAATCATGTGGGAAGAGGCATCGGGAAGATTGTTTCAAAGGAACTGGAAGATGCTTTGGGTGTGGAAAAGTAGGACACAAAGCCAGTAAGTGCAAAGTAAAAGGTTCAGTTAACACCATGGATGAGGATAATGGTATTTCTACGACATCAACAATGGTTAAATGTTATAAATGTTTAATGTACTAGCATTATGAAAACCAATTCCCTAAGGTAAAGTCTCATGAAGAGAATCAGAATGGTCGTATGGGTAGTATATATGTTGATGATGATGAAGAGACAACGAATGATATGTGAGATGAAAGAAATGTTGAAGCTCAGTCAATGGTTTCATAAGTCAATGGAATGATTACATGTTTATGAAGTGTAAAGTTGTATAAGTAATCTCATGGTACTATGGAATAAAGAGACATCTAAGGATTGTTACACTGTTGTCTTTCCTTAGGTTTTGAAAGTGTGTGATGAATGGTACCATTATTTTTGGAAAGTAGATGATATGCGCATAATGATGGGATAAGTAGAAAACTAAAAGTTTGATAGTATTCATGAGCTCATGACTGATATAAAAAGAATGTTATATCATGGTTTGAGTATATGGAATTTTCTGATTTTGGTATGTGGAAAGAGATAACTTTTGATAGCATTCATGTTTTCACTATGATTCAATGGGTATTCATTTTTTATCAAGATAATACATGATTAAGGCCTTCAAATGTTTGGAATGTGACCAACAAGACATATCTTATGATATATGTGGATCAACTATGGAATTGACATGCTTGTTATATGAAATCTCTGGTAATCGTTTTCACTATAATATTAGAGTGGACTGTAGTATTAGGGATAAGCCTAAAGATTGTAATGGATTATGTTGGACATAAGTTAGTATTGTTTAATTATAGATGTTTTTTTGATATATTTATGGGATGTTATAGTAATATAGTTTTAGAAAAAGGACAACCTGTAGGACGGGCGACAACCCATCGCGTCGGACAACGCTGTGGGAATCGAACCCACAACCGAAGTGTGACTTGCCATTATCACCTACCACTGGTCTATAAGAAGTCCATGTTTTGTAGAAATTAGTTTTATTATATTAATTAGTATGATATATGAAGTATAAGTCCATTTTAGGAACCATATATGATTAATCTTACTATAGATGGACTTATGTATTTTTTGATATCTTTTCTAATCTTTTGATTGAGACAGATGGAATGACCCATCATTTTATCAAATGATCTGCTAACACATCACGAATGACTAATTGAACTTCATTTCTTTAATAGATGAAGTGGAAATTGTCCAATGAACGACCAATGGTGAGACTATACCAAAATCACGAAAGTATTTCTTCTAATTCCAATTTCATCAACATTAGGGAAATGATCTTGAAAACAAAAAATGTTGTCCTATTGCTCTAATATCCGATAAATTAGATGGTACCTTAGATCGTCACAAATTAATGGATTTGTGATTGATGGTTTTTTCATAGCCATGTTCTCTACCACTCTCCATCAGAACTTGATGGATAGATTTTTCATCCATATCCATATTTTCACCTATGTTCTCCTATGTGAAAACCATGTGACGAGTTAATTTTGGTAACCGTTACATGTCATAATTTAGTTTTTAAAGCCATGTTTTGGTATTCCTTTTTACGATGTGGGTTTCTATTAAACAAACTTTCGAGTAGTAAACCATTTATAATCCCGATGATTTTCAAGGGCGAAATTCATTTTAAGGGGGGTAGAATGTAACACCCCGAGATTTTATGAAAAATATTATTTTAATATCATTGATGTCTTGTGTTGTATGCTACTACAAGATTACCTTTCACTACATGCAACACCGTATGAGCTTGCAGTATACACAACACTATTCTTGGATCATGTTACTCACAATTTTGATAGTAGTTATTCTACGAAACATTGAGTGTATATATATAAATATATATATATATTCAATGTATAAATGAAATATGGTTGGATTATATTATACGAAACAATGGAGGAGTCTTGCACAACACGGAACCTTGAATTTTCTTGCATTACACGCAATCACGACTTTCCTCGATAGCGTGTGTTGTACGCAATATCAGGTTTCACTAAACAACGATATATGGTTATAATATTATTATGAACTAGCTGTTATGAATAGTATCAATTAAATTTTGAATTTTATAACATTATTATTCATCTTACACATTTTCTAGAACATGGTATGAGAACAAAATCAATTTTTCGAGTAGAATAAGTATTTTTTAAAAAAGGTAGTTTTCACACCTTTTGATGGCACACCCACCTTAAATAGTGTTTTTGACAAGTCTATAAGTTCAATTTCACAAAATAAAATTCTTATTTGGAATCAGGGTATAAAAATTTACTTTGGATATAATTTTCATGTTATTCTGATAACTTTCATATTTTAATGAATAGTAAATACACGCTATATTTTAATTAAAAACAACTTTTTTTCATCGCAATAATTTATATGGTTATATTATCTTTTTATTTGGTTTTAAATTGTAATTAGAATATATTCTTACCATTTAATCCAATGTTGTTCATTGTAATTAATTTCTCTTTGAAATTGGATATAAACAAGTATCAATCTTTTGATAGTAATTGTTTCTTAAAAAACACGCGATTTGTTTTGACGACGGGAATTAATTTTTAAATTAATTAATGCAACTGATATGTTTAGAATTTTGTAGAATACACATAATTTTTGAATTCATAATATAAAATATATCTTAGGCCTAATTTCTTGTATTTTTCTAGAAACTTTCATTTTATGAAGAATAGTGAAACCACTAAGTGGTAGTTAAAAAACTGAATTTTTTCATAAAACATAATTTTACCGCTTTGGTGAGTGGAATTTCAAAAATACGAGAGACACGGTTGATGTCAGTAATTAAATGTGGTTCAATGAGATGAAAATAATTTTTGGTGAATAGTAACTTTTTACTTTTTTTACCACGGTTAAAAGTAAATAGGGTAATTAAGGATAAAAATGATATTATTATTACCCTAAAACATGTCTTAATTCTATTGGATAAGTTTAATTAGACCAAAAACAAACTTAGGAATAAAATATTACCATTTAGGCCCACATGGAGTAGATTAGGACATTTATTAATAATTTATTTAAAGAAGGGTTAAAATAGTTAAAATCAATGTTTAATAAGTAAATCATTTTTAATATAGGGTGATACATAAGATAAATTTGACTATAAATATTAATTAGAAATATAAAAATATTTCCTATATAATGATATTTAATTTTTAATTTTTAGACATTATATAATTTAATTTATTTATCACACAATGATGACACAATAATTATTTTATTAATGAAATATTGACATAATTGATGTTATAAATACTCAAATAAATGTAATTGGAGACTTTCTATGAATTCCACTAATTTTATAGGATAATATGACAAGTTAGTATTTATTTAATTAGATTTTTTAGAACTAATAATTCTGTTATGAATTTCTCAAAAATCAATTACTAAATAGTGTCAAAATTGACATAAAATAGTTTTTAAAAGAAATATTATATTATTAATTGTTATTTTATTCCTAAAAAATATAAGGATCTGAAAAATGAATTATATAAGGTTATATATATTAATAATAAACCACTTGGGGTTCTTTTGGCTTGTTATATTATGTTTATTAACCTTATAGTGTAAGAACAAAAAAAGACACGATAAAAGTAAAATTATCTAACTTAAAGTTAAATATAAATGATAAGGTTATAATAGGAACCTAAACTTGTCTAAATTATATTGGATGAGAGTATTTATACCCATCCCCACCTTAGCTTCAAAATATATCAATTTGAAGCTATTTAAAACTGAATATCACTTTATAATAAAATAATATTTTTAGTTTTCCAAAGGTGCCCCCCTCCTACCTTATAAAAGGGCACCTCCTCCCTCTCTTCCTCACACATCTTTGAGCCTTCCAGCTCGTCCAAACCCTTAAAATTTCTCCTCTCCACTTCCCTAGAAACATCCTAGAGGTCCTGGTCTTCTTCAAAGACCAATTTTAGTGCCCTAAGAGGAGGCCTCAAAGAGGCGCTTCAAAGAAGATGTAAAGTCTGTCACAGATTCTTTCAACTTTATTTCTTCTTCCACTTCTTCTTCTTTAGTTGTTTAATTATGAAGTAATAACATAAGTATCAATCATATTATGACATGTTATTATAAGTATGAAACAACCCTATTTCACCATCTATCCATCATACGGAAAATGAAATCACCAAGTGTGTGTACGTACAGAATACCGTCTCCACGACGCGATAAGATTCATTCTCCACGTTAACCATTCATGAATGATTATAAAGTATATATAATAATTAATCATGAAATATATAAAATAATAATGATACTGTATTTATGTATATTTCAACTACTTAATTCCATTAAACTCATTAAGGAAACGAAAACAGCGTTCATGCGTACGTACGACCTACCGTCTCCATGAACGGTGTATTTCATTCCATTTACTGATCTATTATATATATGTATATTCTGAATATATATTATATATAAATCATGTTTTATATTCTGGAATTATGTAATCATGATCTAAGTAATCATATGAATAATTATAAGTCAAAACATGGACGACAAATGAAAAGATTTTACCCAAAACACTCTTTAACAAGGAAATTACAAAAGAACAGGTAATATAATGTCATAAATGAACCATATATGATATCATAACAATGAGTATGATTCTGGAATAAGTAAATGACATTATTTAAATCATTATACAGGAGGTTCGGAAACTTACAAAGCAAATCGGACCCAAGGTTAGGGTTAAAAGTTCAAATCTCATTTCTTTCCGAGATTGCTTATTCGTAAGTATTTAATGGGGTTATTGCTATCATCCATGTCCATGTTTTATAAAAGTGTATTCATGTATGTTTAATGTCCTTTTTACCCATTTTTGACTTTTACTATATGGTATGTATGGAATCTTTCTTTTACGAGGTACTTTTTGACTATTATGTCCAATGTACGAGAAAAATGTTTTTTTAACTTATACGGCATGAAAGGATTTTTACAGTTTTATAAAGCCATATTTTCATGAATATTCCTCCAAATTATTTCATGACTATTTTTAACAAAATCAATTTCTTTTAAAATTGCATGACATTTTGTGAAAAGAGAATGATTTTGAAGAAGAAAGGATATTTTCCTTAAGAATTCATTTCAAATGTTTTATCAAAACCATTTTTCCATCTAAGATGACATTATTTCATATGTGTATGTTTCAAGTATAATGTCTCTATGATTTACATCGTTTCACTTTTATTATTATGAAATGATATCCATTACTTTTATATGGATTATGTGATGATGGGATGATGTTTATGAAACCCATTTTATTCGTTGGGTTATTATGAATGATGTATGTTTTTTTGTGAAAAAAGTAAGAATAATTTCATTATGAGAAGGGTGGGACCTATATCTCCCTCCATTGCATTGGGTAATGATTTATATCTCATGATATATACATGGTTGAAACGACAAGTTAAACCGGTTCAGTAATACATGACTTGAATGAGGAGTGAAATCGATTCAGAAAGGGACTTTTTCCACTAAGATGGTCTTGGCGGCAATGCCTTGGCTAATATGGAAATCATATCATGTGCTTAATGGTTGCCACAATTACATGTTTTATTCCCATTCTATTTTATCATTATTAATGTTTCTTTATGATCTATGCCTTACATACTTCCATGTTTTATGTCATTGGTCAAGATTTTGATGTTTAAACATTATGTTCATGTTTTTTAGTTAAAATGTATATAGTATGTTTTATTTTATCCATGCTTACCCTTACAGAGCATTTAAGCTCACCCTTTTTATGTTTTCTTTTCCCCAGGATATAAAGAAAGGTTTGAGGTAAGAAAAAAAGGGGGAAGATCTTTATGGGAGATGTTGAAGATCTTTCACCACAATTAGAGGATTTCATTCCGAGTTTCCAAAGACACTAAACAATTACGGTCCTTGTGTGTCTATTTTTGTTATGTATTAAGTATTTCAAAAAAATAATGTAATGTCCATATACGTCAAGCTTTGAGTCTTTACATTAATACAATTTTCTATATGATTAATATTTTATTTCTATGGGTTAATAACTATAATATATTAATTTATTTAGGAATTTGTTCCTCTTTATAAGGTATATATATGTATAGATATATAATTATAATGAT
This sequence comes from Viscum album, assembly GCA_963277665.1. Classification (NCBI taxonomy): domain Eukaryota; kingdom Viridiplantae; phylum Streptophyta; class Magnoliopsida; order Santalales; family Viscaceae; genus Viscum; species Viscum album. The sequence goes on from OY728132.1 coordinate 475,604,387, forward strand.
AGGTAGGTCAGAATTTATATCCCTCTAATATATTTAGTAATTTTTAAATCTAATGACATCATTATGCGTGTACAAATTGGGGTTTAATATGACCATAGTGTTATGTTATATTTGTGGTGAACCCTAACCTATGTTATTATGTCTTGGTACAGTTATTAAAAATTTAATTATGATGTATTACTAGTGATCATTCACCTATGTTTATGAAATAATGGTGATGATTCATGAGCATTTTTTGATTTACTATGTATATATATATTCCAAATTTCCATCCCATTTGGAAAATGATAAAACTACAGATTTTTGTATATGTGCTTAAATAACCCAAGCGTTGTATAATAGGTATATTATGTGAATTCTAGATTATTATTTTATAAAATTTATGCAATGATGTATGATTATACTATCACGATTCATTCACAATTCTTTTAATTTCATTGATATTTTCAAGCGTTCATGATATTTTCCACATGATACTGTTTTTACTTAATAATAATATATTTATATATTCTTTATGGATAATTTTTAATTATTTTATCTTTATAAAAAAATTGGGATGATTCATCTGTTAGGTTTCTCCTTTTTTTTATGCAAACGATGGTGGTAATGTCTTTTTTCTAAATTAGTAGTTGTCATAGATGAATACTTTCATTAAATTTTAGAAAATTATAATTTGATATGTATCATTTTCTTTCACTATCACCTCCCTATAATTTTATCCCTACCGGTCTATAAATGATGTTGTTAAGATAAGGATTCATCAATAATTCCACCAATAATACATGGTTTGGGGACAATAACCATGGGTATAACATTTAAATAGATGGGAGGAATTAACCGTTAAAATGAGAAAATAATGTTATAAAAAAACTACCAAACTATTCATTTTTAGGAATAATTTAAATTATCCCACAATAAAAGAATGTAATTTCAGACAACAAATAAACAATAAATGAGAACTATATATACCAAATTTTAAACCTCACCATAATCTATCAAGTCCAAAAGAACATTTAAACAACCCACAAGATATTAATGTCCAGACCATTCAGAGTACATCATAAAAACAACTAAACATTAAAAACATAATAATTGGTTAATTATTAGATTTATAATAAGTTGAATCCTCCCACAAGACTCTAAAGAAATAGATAATGAAATTATCATAAATCGTAGTGAATAATAATATAAATTAACTAATCTACTAATCATTTTTACTATATTCCAATCCTTAAAATGGAAATCCATCACTAAATATTTCATAAAAGTGAACATATAATATACTATCAAAATTAATTTCTTCCCAACCTCTTCCCCCACACATTTTTCTATTTTTCACAATTTTGAATATCAATATACAAATCACTGAAAAAGTCATCCTTATCAAAGAAACATGGGATAATGTATTTTGACATTCATCTTATACATCACATCATCTAATAAAAATATACCATGCTCAAAATGAATTGAATCATCTCATCATCTCATGCCATATCTCTAGATTGAAATTATATTTTTTATGGATCCACCACAATATTTATATAGGTTGTTATATATCAATCCAATAAAACAAATACACATTACATCGATAATAATCTATATAATACTATATCTAGAGATACATGTGTGTGAAATTATAATAGGTATATACAGCCCTCTACACATATATATGGGAAATGATAACACTATTCGTATATGAACATAATCTTATGATAATAAGAGTTAGAGATTCCTTTGGAGGAAGTCATCCATCCTTACCTCACCAACAAGGGTATTGGGAAAATACCATCATATATTCCAATGGTTTCTTGTTTTCTTGATTATACAATGAGACATATTATGAAATGACATTACTCATATAATATAACATACCTCACAACCACATAGTGGGCATTAATAAAGTAATAATCTCAACTTTGAAAATCATATCTCAGATAACCAACAACCACCACTAATAACTACATATACAGTCATCAAAAAATCATTCAAGGCGCTTCATTTCATCAATTAATTCCTTTTATAATTTCATTTTATATATATTATGTCATTAACGATTAATTAACATTAGTCCGTGATAATTTCATCAAAAAACATGTGATGTACATGCCTCTAGGAATAATTGAATAGATACCCTATTTCTATAATATTATAAACATTTAATGTCTATTTAGCCACAAAACCATTATTTTAATTCAATTATTAATCATTATAATTACATAATTCTACAACCATATGAAACATAATACATTACCACAAAAGAGGCAAATAAATATGAATAACCAACCACCTCAAGTAGCGGGGAATGGAATATTGAAAGAAGAAACTCAACCATCTAAATGATAAGTTGATTTACAAACTATTAGCCATCATAGATTATGTAACACCATTTTTAATAACTATAGTATACATATTATATTGTCCCAATACCACCCCGACACCACAAGGCATATCACCTTACATCTCACCATCACATACCTCAACAAATTAAACATACCATAACCCAAATACCCATATCTAGTCAACCAATATCCCCCTATGTTCACATCAAATTTCATAAAACATCTCACATATAGATAAAACATTAAAGGATTAAAAAAAATTATTTTATAGGGATTTCGGGCCCTAGAAACATGCCGTATTTCCTTCTAATGAAAAAAGAATTTTCCACACCAATCTATTTCCTTTGATAAAAAATTTAGTTTTATTACAATTCCTTATTTTATAATTAAATTATCATGGGTAACATATTTAGGTAACCTAGTAATTATCTAACATATGTTTTTAAATATTAAATAATTACATAATAAATAACATCTATTTTAATTAAACATAAAAGAATAATATTACATTTTACATGCCATTTTATTTTTCATGAAACATTTTCTATAATATATTCTTTTTCCCATTCCATCAAAACATTCATTAATTTTTTTATTATACATTAATAATTATATTCTTTTTGATCTAAAAATATGATGAAATTTTTATTTAATCATTCCTCTTTAATTATTTATACCACATTATGACTATAACTATATTCAATATGAATTTCCATCAAAGAAAAATTATAACCCTACTGATAAAAAACCAACTAAAAATTGAATGAACATAGATATCATACAATCTAATTAATTATGATGAAAATTATTATCATATTGGAATCACATGTGTTCACCCCAATAATGAACCAATTGTTTCAATTAATTTAGTTTTTTTTCATTGAGGTTAATTTATAAATTACCAAATTAGATAATGGGGGAATAAATTATAATTTCACATAATAAATAATAATATAATGAATATCCAATTATAAGGTTTAAAAATTATTCATACTAGAAAAAAAACAACACATAACATTGATCTCCACTCCAATAAGGATTCTATTGTCGTCAAGAACATCATGCCACAAAAAAACCTACCAAGACCAAAATATCACAAAATGAATTAGAAGATCATATTCAATTTTAGGTAATGATATAATTTTATGAAATTAATTTATTGGAGAAGAAAATAAATCCTAAATATAGAAAAATAAAATTGTATCACCACAAAAATATTGTAAGGTTGGGATCAATCCAAGTCGAAAGGGCATTAAAACACCATGAAAAAAAACCTTTGGGAACATGGATTTGTGAATAGATTTGATGGTTCATATAAAATTGATGGTGAAATTATATTTAATTAAACACTATCAGAATTGATTTTGAAATGAGAATGGGTAATTCAGGACACGAATAAACCATGTATCATGACTAATTAAAAATTGAGTCACAACAATCCAATAAAATGAGAAAAATATATTCTATGAACTTCATGATTTCATCATGTGTTTTTAGGGATACATTTATTGAAGTAAATCCTCCAATGCATCGTGTTTTTGACCATTGGTTCATGTCATAAATAAAACATTACATATTTACCTTTTCAATATGTGAATTCTAATTCAAACTATGAAATAAACTCTCATGAAGTGAAACCGAAGTCACATCATTAAATTCACATACATATTAATTCCATATTAGTAATACCATTGATCGTACTTGGGAATTCATCTGAAAATAAAAACCCATTTAAATAAACAATTTAATATAATAGAAGGATACAAGACCTTACATTTGATTACTATTTATAAATTCCCATCCCTCTGAATTTTAACATAATAGATATATATATTAATTAAATGGGGTTATCAAAATAGAAAACCATGAGATATATTACAATATTTACTCTATAATGGAAGCTTAATTGAGTCACACAAATTGGATAGGTGAAACAAACTAAGAAATTTCAACAAGTTGTTCTTAATGAGTCTCATGGGTGAGATACCACTCAAATGAGAGAAGGGTTATAAAAATAAATCAATGAAGATAAAATGGTTTCATATCATAGAGAAAGGTTATAAATAAAATATAATCAATATAAAACACAATCCAAAATAAATATATATTGTGATAATGATAACATATCATTGACTCTAATTCATAGGTTTTCTCCTCCACACCACTATATAACAAAAATAAATTAAAAATGGGGATGAAATACCTATGAAAAACCTTATTTTAGTGGATATTGTAATTCAAAAATCACTAATTGTTGTTTCCATCATCCTTAATGTCAATATCTTCTTATCCAATGACATTAGTATCATTATGAAAATAATCAGGAATATTTTACACATGGACTACATCATTGTTCTATTTTATTGTTAGGGGAATTGATATCTGATATATAGTGGCTCTAATATAAGACAAAACCATGAAATTCACAACAATAATACTATAAAATTGCTCTTATGTCTAATACATCTGATCCGACTATAAAGAGTATCCATATATACCATATATTCTCAAACATTGAAATCCTATGGTTTCCTCTTATAATTACACAACGGCATAACAAAATGCATGATATCAATTACAAATCACAATGAATAGACTCAACTCATACCATGTATACAAATCATTGTTCAGTAATAATGATTATTAGTCTGAAGCTATTTCATTTTATTCCATTAGGATGTTTCCACAACTAAACCTCATGGGAGTTATTCTATTGTCGATCCACATATGGTCGTATATCGCTGATGAATGATGATAAACTCTAAGGTTGGTCCTTTTCGGGATGTGCACTACAGATCCAAATAGTTTTTCTAGAATGTTGATCCACAAAGGGTTGCTATGGTGATAATCCAAACAGGGTCGCTGGATGTGGATCCACACAGGGTCACTATGATGATGATCCACACAGGGTCGCAATGATGCTGATCCACACAAGGTCTCTAGATTCTGATCCACAGAGGGACTCTATGATGATTATCCACACATGGTCACTATAATGGTTATCCATATAGGGTTTCTAGATGATTATCTACACAGTGTTGATACTCAGAAGAGAGCTAGCCATAGGATTTCCCGCCCACAGTGCTCTTGAGATCCATAATATCTTCTCCTCAAGATATTGTTCATGCCTCAAATTTAAATAAGTTCCAAAAGGAATAAACCAATGTAATTCCATGCACTATGGGTCCCAACATGAGAGAAGTCACATCAATCAGACGCCTGACATATGAGTTATAAGAATTTTTGTGTTGAGGGCTCAGATGGATTTGGGTACGATCCAACCTGGCCATACTCCAACATTCACTAAGAACCCATGTGGAGAAAATGGAAAGTCACATCCCATGGATTTCAATGCCATAGACAGTTCGTCAAACATACACATATTTTTTAAGATATAGTCTTTTAAGCATATCTGGGCTCGAAACGGGGTCTGGGTCCGGTCTGAACCAGTCAGATCGATCAGGCCCATCACGGTCTGGGCCCAACCTGGCCCAGCCCAGTTTGAACTAGACTCGGCTGACCTAATTGTGATGAGCTATAGAACGGCCCGGCCCACAATGGCAGGGCGAGGTCGCAGACCGACCCATCCAACCCCAGCTGGGCAGGGCCATGGAGACTCTGCCCATCGGTTGGTGTGACCCATTGAAGGGTCATGTAGTCTGCCTCCTAAATATACAAAGATCCATTTGGCAAGTAATTATTGGTGCTATGTGGAACTATCTATCGATCTATAGGAACATTATATATTGGGTCCCCTCCTATCGCCGCATCATCGAAGTCGCGACCAGCCTCATAGTGGCGTTTAACAGTGTGTGATCTCCAGCATCCACGGCTGGCCAAGATTGGGCTAATAGTCTGTCTTTCATGATGCCAAGTGGAAGTGCCTCCCTTCCGTGGCTGGAGATCATTTTCCATCAGTGACGGTAGATTTTGTCACGCTACTGGATCATTCATGGGAAACTGGGTGAGCTTTGATGGTCTGTTTTCTCTTTTTCTCACACTTACGGACCTCCCATCATGTCTTCATCATAGTATGACTCCAAATTAATTATTTTGAAGAATTTTTAAATTCATATCTTGATGAATGCAACAAGAAACAAGTGGTGGAGGGTCTGGGCTTTATTCATTTGGCCTGCACCCTTAGTGATAGAATCTTAAAAAGAGGTAGAAATTTAATGTTGAGTCAATAATGTTTTCCTTATGACTTTTCCATTCATTCATAATTGGGGTGATTCTTATGTCAAGATGGTTTCCTTATGACTTTACCATTCCTTCTTGTTTTGAAAATCAAAAAATACCATATCTCAAGGAAAATCACTTTTTACCATGTGTTTTATTTCTATAATGAAAAAATTTCCTTCCATAAGGAGGTTTATCCTTACCTTGTTTTAATTATTCATATAATAATTTTTCTAAGTGTATAATACAGTTTGAACCAAAAACCATGGAATCCTATAAAGAACCATATATGAAGCATTCTGTTTTAGAATCCAAATTCACAGAATTCTCGTTACGAACTCCTCTGATTTATGACTCCAAATTCTAATTACAAATTCTTATTACGAACTCTTTTGAGTTCTAACTCCGAAATCAAATTAAGAATTCTGGTTAAGAACTTTTCTTTATTCTTACAACGAATTATAATTATGAATACTAGTTACGTTCAATTATGAGTTCTGACTCCGAATTCTGATTACGGATTCTGGTTATGAACTCTTCTTAGTTCTGACTCCGAAATCTTAATACGAATTCGGGTTAAGAACTTTTCCATGTTTTGACTCTGAGTTCTCTCAATACAGACTCCGAACTCTTATGAGTTTTGACTCCTAATTCTCCTGAACACTAAATCCGAACATTGTAAGTTCAGGATCCAGATTCATTTGAATCCAGATTTCGAATTTACTTGAAATTATGACTTCATAAATATTAAAGAAGTTAGGTTTTGAATTCCTAGAAAACAAAATTCAAATATCATTGTATTATAGACTCCAAATTCAAATTTGGTTAGACACTAAAGTTATATTTCCCAACATTCCAAATATTTATTCCATTTATGTAACCATATTATACTTAAACTAGTTTTTTTAATTGATTGTGTGCTTTCAGTTACTAACTAACCATTGTTTGAGTGACACGTGTACAAGTCCCTCTGAAATTCATGGAAAAATATGACTGTTGCAGGAGGGTGCCGATCGTTGAAGCCATGACTATAAATAGAATCTCATTTGAACAAGTTTAACACTTTCCTAAGACTCTAGAGATTAAATTTTTTTGAATTGATTTCTTGATAGAGACTCTCACAGCTTAGTGCGTACTAAAATTCTGGTTCAGTGTTTCATTGTGCGACTCTGATTGTTGTTGTGTACAATTGAGGGCTTCTTGGGATAAAAATAAAGAGGTGCCGACAACCTAGACGTTGAGGGATTCCATGTTGTGGAAGACTGAGGTGCCGACTGCATTGAAGTTGCGGGCCTGTGGGGATAGCATGACAAATATTGATCTTCATATTGAGGTCTTACCTTGGTGTGGGTAAGACAGACATTGTTGAAATTATAAATCAAGGACCTTTATCCAAGGTTGTTAGATACCCATCTCTTTGGGTTAAAAAAACATACTATTGTTAATTGTTTATTACAAGTTTTTCTATTTCATTTGTACGGTTGAGGAGAGTATAACTATATTATACTTTCTTTATACTTTTACTCTGATTTAGTTAGATTCTATACACTCTATGGTAGAATCTAAATATTTCTAAAATTTAATTATGTATTATTTTCCAAAACCATCTTTCTGGAATCACATTCTCAGAATCATATTTCTATAATCAAGAAAGTATGTAGAACTAGAGGTTTTGTGAATTACCATGTTTAACCTTGATAAACATTACTATCTTTAAAAGTCCCCAAGTAATTTTTAAGAGAATACAAATCACCTCCCCCTCTTGTATTTTTAGCATCATTAGATACTCTATACAATATCTATATTATTTCGATCCTACATTTGGTATTATAGAGTATATCATAATCACATACCATTTCAACAATTGGTATCAGATCTTTGAAACATCATACTCTAAACCTATTCAACAATTTGTTTCAGAGGGTCAGTTGAATCTGAATTAATCTCATGATTGGATTCATAAGAGAATACATCTTCTTTTTATATTTTTCAAAATCATATTTTATAGAATCAGTTTTTCGGATTCATAATGTTCGCATTCATATTTTTTCTTAGAGATAACTCTTGTAATATTTTTCCATTATTAATAATATTTTCCTTGTTTACGAACTTTTTCTATTAACAAGTATCATTGGAATGAAATTTTTCTTAAAGATTGCAGGAATCAATGTTGGTTCCATAGACAATCTAAATCCAACTGGACCACTTGTCTTTGATGGAAATGACTATAATTATTGGATAGATCATATGAAGACTTTGAAAATCAATACTACTGTAGATAATTTTTTATTATTACCGGAAGGTTTCAAATCCCTGAAAAATAAGTTAGTACCTTTACCAATCAACAAAAGCATGAATGTAAACTAAATTATAAGGTATGCAATACTTTACTCTGTTCTATGTCTATAAATATATATATATCCAAATTTCATATTGTGAATCAACAAACATTATTTGGAAGAAACTTGATGTTACAGATTTTGGTACTTCTAAAGATAAAGAGACAATAAAAACTATGTTGAGAGCTGAATACAATGGCTTTAACATTTTTTATGGAGAACCCATATGTAAGGTATATCAAAGATTAATGACTGTTGTGAATAGTTAACAATCCATGGGTGAGAAAGGATAAGATGATGAAGCTCGTATTGATAAGATCATAGACATCATTCCAAATGAGTGGGAATCCAAGTAGACTGTTATTGATGAGAACAGAAAGGTTACTTAGATTTCCTTAGATGAGCTGTTTGGAACTCTTCTACAACATGAGACTAAAATGAAGAGAGATGCTGACAACATATAGAAGAAGAATAAAAATGGTAGTGTTGCTTGTACTACAACATCAAATCATATGAAATCTAAGAAAATTGAAAGAGTTACAAGATCCAAATCTAACAAAAGTTGTTATCCAATCTGAATCTAGTGGAAGGGAATTCTCAAAAAATGAATTAGAAAATCTTGCTCAAAGGATGAACAAGATAGTTGGAAAAAGAAACATTCAATACATATATATGAAGAAAGAATGGAATGATAATAAATATTTAGAAGTCACATGTTATTAATGAAAAAGGGATGGAAATATAAGACCTTATTATCCGATGATTAAGAGAAAAGAAAGAAAGGAAATGAATTCATAGAGAAATAAAAATAACTATTACAAGACTAAAGCTAAGAATGTCTTGAAAGCTAATGACACCTGGAGTGCTGGTGGTGGTGACTCATCAGATGAATCTTCAGAGTACGAATCTTCTGGACAGAAGAATCTTGGTCTAATGGCCAGAATACCTTTTTAAAATCATTGATTTATGTCTAAGGTACACAATTCTGAATTTATGACCAACATAACCTTGAATGAAAATGATAGTAAATATTATAACTCTTCTGATGAAGAATATTTTTCTTATAAAGACAATACTTTACCTTCATATGAATAAGTTTCTAGGTTTTCCAATCATCTTGAGAATGAAAATTCAAAACTCATGAAAAATAATGATAAGTAAAATTCTAGGAATATCATTCTTAATAAGGAAACATCAGTTATTTCTAAAGATCATGATAAGAAAAATGTAGTTTTTGAATGTATTTCAAATAATCTTGATGATGTAAATTCTAAGAACAATAAGCTTTTTAAAGATCTATAAAATAAAATTTCTAGGACTCATGTTTTCAAGCCTAACTCAATTTCAAAATCAAATGTTTTGGAAGAAAAGAACTTGGTTATCAAACTGAAATACGAAATCATTTCCTCAAGGAATTTTTTTTCAAAATTTACCATAGGTATTGAAAATTTTGATAAGATGTATTCCCAAATATGACCTCTAAGGAATAGATTTGGTTTTGGTTATACTGCTTCTAAACCGATTTTTAGTAACAATTAATTTGTACCTCAAAGTGCTCCATTATGCACTAAGTGTCAATGTGATGGAAACTAGGAAAAAAATTGATCCTTAAACAAAAACCAAACTTTTGGATTTCATAAACCCTATTTTTTTATGACGATGTGGTTGCCTAATATTTAGCTTCTTAAGATTTTTGGATCCAACCATAGTGGTATTCTGAAAACCTAAAATTTTCTTATTTTCAGGAAAATAGATAAAGTAACAAAAGCAATACATGGTACATAGATTGTAGATGTTCCCTACATATGACTGGTAATAAAAACTATTTTTAAAAGATTATCAATATGAATGGAGGAAAAGTAAATTTTAAAGATAATTCTCAGGGAGAAATTATTAGTATTGGTAACATCATTTTTCTTGGAAAAACATTGATTTCAAATGTTTTATTTGTTAAGAGTCTTATTAAAAAACCTCATGAGAATATTCCAATTATTTGATGAAGGTTACCTTGTGAATTTTAGTAATGACAAGTGTTTAGTAAACAATTACATGGAAGAGTTCATTATTTATTTCAATAATCAAGAGAATGTTTACAAACAAAACACAGATGACCTTAAGGGCCAAGATCTTCATTTCCTTATTATAATGGAAGATCATTCGTGGTTGTGTCATAGAAGGTTATGAAACTGTAACATTAGGAACATTTGAAAACTATATAAGAAAATATAAGTTAAGGATATACTAGTGCTTAGATTTGATTCTTCAAAATATTGTGACCCTTGTCAATGTGTAAAGGAACATAAATCTAGTTTTAAATCAGTCGGTTAAATCACAACTACTGATGAATTATAGTTTGTTCATATAGATATTTTTGGTCCTACACAAACTGGAAGTATTAGGGGCAAGTATTATGTATTTGTCTTGGTTAATTATTACACTAGATTTACATGGGTCTATTTCCTAGCAAAGAAATCTAAAGCATTTTCTTATTTCAAAAGTTTTAGATCCCAAGTTAAAAATGAGAAAAGCCATCCACTAAAATCTATTCATAGTCTTCATGGAGGAGAGTTTCCAAATTATCATTTTGATACTTTGTTAGTTGAAAATACATTACTCATTACTTCATATCACCAAGAACACCTCAACAAAATAGAGTCATTGAATGAAGAAATAGAATTATTCAAAAGATAACAAGAACCATGTTGAGTGAATATTCTGTAGCAAATAATTATTAGGATGAAGTTGTATGTAATTCTTTTTATAATATAAATCGAGTTTTGATTAGACCTTTTCACAATAAAACTTCTTATGAGTCATGGAATGGAAGAAATCATATACTTTCCTACCTCAATATTTTTTGTTTCAAGGTATTCATTCTAGATACTAAATATAATCTACATAAATTCCCACCAAAATTTGATGAAGGAATTATCTTAGGCTACTCCACAAATTCTATGGCTTATAGAGTTTTCAATAAAAACACTTGTATTATTTAAGAGACAATGCATATGAAATTTGACAAAACTGATACTTTGGTTTTTAGAGAACCCCAACCTACATATTCAGATGTGTTTTCAAAAATTTTTCATCAACCATTGATATAAGATCCATCTAATAAAGAAAATATTCATGAAGATACTTCTAAAACATTTAACCTTACCTTACGTTGATGAACATGTTTTAGAAAACCCAAATTCGTTGTTTCTATAGAATCATCCAGGTGATAGTATCATTGGTGATGTAAATCAACCCGTAATGACTCAATGTTCCTTAATAAATAACGAAGAACATCTTGAATTTCATTCAAAATTTGAACCAAAAATCACTGATGATGTTCTAGGTAATAATGATTGGATTAAATCTATACATGATGATCTAATTGAATTCGAAAGGAATAATGTCTGGACCTTGGTTGAAAGATCTAAGGAAACTTCTATTATTGGAGAAAATGGGTCTTCAGAATTAAGTTTGATGAAAATGGAATCATAGTATGAAATAAATCTAGATTAGTTGATAACATCTATAATAAAAAAGAGTGAATATAATATGATGAAACATATGATCCAGTAGCTAGACTTGAATATATTCATATTTTAAATTCCTTTTCAGCATTCTTCAATTTCAATCATTTTGAAATGGATGTGAAATGTGATTTCATAATGGTTATGTTCAACAAGACGTTGTTGTTGAACATTCGTCAGGTTTTGAAGATAAAAAACATCTTGATCATGGTTTTATACTTACCAAAGCATTGTATGGCCTTAAACAAGTTCCTCGTTATTGGTATGATAGAATTATAAAATTTTTGCTTCAAAATAACTATGTTAAGTAAAATAAATATCCAACTCTATTTATAATGAATGATAAGAAATATGTTTTTATTGTTCAAATTTATGTTGATGACATTATTTATGGTTCAACTCAATAATCTTTAACTGATTTCTTTGCAAATATAATGAAAATTGAGTTTGAAATGAGTATGATGGGTGAGTTAACATTTTTTCTTGGTTTTTAAATTTATCAAAAACTAGAACGAATCTATATATCCCAACATAATTATATTAAAGATATTCTAAAAAATATGGATATGGAAATACTAAAAGTATAATTACTCCCATTGGTACCTCAAACACACATGATCTTGATGAAACTGGAAAACCATTAGGTCAAAAAACTTTTAGAGGTATTATCGAAAGATTACTTTACGTAACTGCTAGTTGTCCAGACTTAATGTTTTAATTATTCTTATGAGCATGATATCAACCCAATCCCACAAAATTTCATTTAAAGGCAGTGAAAAGAAATTTTCGCTACTTAAAGGGAACCATAGACTTAGGAATCTTCTATTCTTCTGGTAATATTTTATTCTAAAATGATTTTCAGATGCTGACATTGGTGGATATAGAATCATTAGAAAGAGTACATACATAAAATTACATTTCGTAAGAGGCTCATTAGTTTCTTGGTTATGCAAGAAGAAACACTCAGTAGCACTTTCCACTATAGAAGATGAATATATAGCAGCTCGTAGTTGTTGTGATCAATTGATGTGGATGCAACACACACTCACAGATTATTGTATGAGTTTTAACAAAACCCAAATTTTGTGTTATTATAAAAGTTCCATTTACCTTAGTAAAAACCCTTCACATCACTCTCGTTCAAATCATATAGATATTAGGCATCACTTTCTTAGGGATCACATAGAAAAAAGAGATATCCTTCTTTAATTTTTACAGAATGCAAGATCAATTGACTGAAATTTTCACAGAATCTGTACCCTCAGTTAGATTTGAATACTGTAAACATAAGTTATGAATGATAACTCTAAGGTAATAATCCTTGATAACTTTCTATTGAGATCGATATCCTTACATTGATATACTCTGTTTCATAGGGGGAGTACATATGATCCTATGTTTTTCATATTTTTTGTAATGATGATTTTCATATTTTTCGTAATGATGTTTTTCATATTTTTTGTAATGAAGTTTTTCATTTTTTTCCTAATGATGTTTTTTATATTTTTCATAATAGTGTTTTTCAAATTTTCTTGTAATAAATATTTTCTATTTTATTCATAGTCTAAAATTTTCGTAATGAATCTTTTCGTAACGAAAATTTTCGAAATGAAGATTTTCGTAATGAAGATTTCTGTAATGATGATCTATGTACTATATTTTTTTTATACTCAAGTTCTTAGGAATCTATAAATACTTCAATAATATTTTTTCACAATATAAATAATCTTCCTAGGAATCCAAAAGGTATGATTCTTTCATATGTTTTCATAATTACCTTTTACTTTCATATTGTTTTTTTAAAAAAAAAATCCTGGATTCTAGTTTCCTTAAATCCGAATGTTTTCTATTAAAAACCTCAAAAGAATATATTAAACCAAATTTTTTCCTTGTGGATATCATTTCAAATGTCATATTTATTTAGAATATTTCTCAGCCATGGGATTCAGATGGGAAGATAAACCATCGCATCAATGCATATATAAAGGGGACCCCCGATGGTTGTCCCACATCGATTTTCAAAGCATTTGTGTGTCAAAGCTCTTCCCCACTACAAAATATCACTCCATATTTTCGAATAATTCTTAATTTCAAATGTCTGGGTATGTTCCTTCTAAATATATGTCTTCTGTCAATCTGACTGCGGAATAGAATGTATACGGTGAGAGGATGGTGCATCCGAATTTATGGAATAAGTCTGACTCCATTATCTCCAAAAACATCAAACTCAATGGATGTTATATCCTTTGTATTTTGAAGCCTGGGGCTCAAGATTTTGTGTATCCGAATCTCCTCATTTAGTTGTATGAATCTTCCTGTTTTTTCAAGGTATATGGCAGAAAAAAATGTCCTTGAAGAGTTATGGAAAAACATATCCACATCTATACAACAATGCTGCTAGCATTTTAGGGTTATCTTATTAAAGAGAGGCATAATCTTGTTCCCACAAGCTGCCAGATGTTCAAGGGAGTTTTGTAAAATTGAAGGATATGAAATGCCTTGGACATACATATCTCATTAATAAAAATATTTCTCACCTATCTACCAAAAATCAGATCCTTTAATTATGGGCTCCAGGTTTTATCGTACCGAGAATGGGTGAAAAGGACACCCTGATGAAAAGTGATATGCATTTCATTGATTTTTTGGTAAACCTAAGGAAGATAAATCTGATGAGGAATATTCTCATTATGATAGAGAATATCAAGAATGGGAATTTGAAAGGACTAATAATCATATATCATGCCCTACTCTCAAGGTTGATAGTTCGGTGTCTTGAATCATTCAAGATTCCTTGCAGTTCCAAGACGAGGATTTGAAAAGTGATGTCAGTAAGCAATGACACTTTTAAATGAATGAATGATGGAATTTATAAAGATTAAAGAGAGTTTTATGATCTTCCAGTAGATGAGTCAGAAGCCATTCAAAAAAATGCTGAAGAGGGTGAACCATCTATGAATGCTGGAAGGAAAAGAAAATTGAATGATGTAAAAGTTGAAGGTGAAACCCCTAAACATAAAGAAGCTCAAACCACACCTCCAAATCCCAGAAAGTATAAATTTATTCAGATGAATTTGTTGCCAAATTGATGGAGGATAAGAAAACCATAATGAAGGGGATCCACAGTTTGGCCAAGACCCTACAAAGGCTAAAGTATTTATAGAGAAATCAGCTGAAGATCTTGAGAGGCATGCCAATGATAATAATCTTAAGAAGATGATATAGAATTCGGAGATTGTTCAATATATTTTGAAGGCTACTAATGTAGCATCCGAGAATAGTATGGTAACTAAATCCTTATTAGTTTAACAATTACCTTAGACATCGTGGAAAATTTTTATGACTCCATAAATGGTTCAAGAGAAGGTTGCTGAACAGACAGAAGCTGTGGAAGAAGTGAAAGAAAAGGAAGAATGTAGTAGGCGCACTGATGATCTGATTAAACAAGTTGAATATTATCATGATAATGAATGTGCTTATGAATAATTGTCAATCCTGACTTCTCAAGCCAGATATTCGGGACATGCTACCCCTGGAGTTGATGAGAAGGCTAAAGAGGAAGTGAATAAATTTTTTGAGGATGATAGTTATAATCATAACATCATGCAACCTAAGGATATTAAGGCATGGGATGAGAAAGGAAAAATTGATAAAGATAGGATTGTTCAGTTATCTGAGAGTGATCACAAGTCTCCAGATGAATATGGTATTCCGATAAACAACAAAGGCAATCAAGTGGTTGTTGACACACCAAACAAAATTTTTTAATGAAGAAACAAGCTGGTGAATCCTCTATGAATAACTTTATCGGGCTATAGGAAGAACCACAACCTAATAGAGTGCCAAACACAGAGTCATATGATGTAAGACATGATTTTTCAATTCATTCCCGGAATAAAGTAGTGGGAACAATTTTGATCATTACAATATTTGAATTCAGATGCCAGATGCTCTAGCATTTCATGAAACAGAAATCAAACTCTGTATCCATGGTGATGGACAGGGGCATAAATATTGAGGCTGATTACAAGAATTTCCTTATCAATTATGATTCCCAAAGAAAATCTTGTATAAAGATTGTCAGCTGGTCGAATAATATATTTGATGAATTGAGAGAGCTTGATGACTTTCAAGGCAATATTAGGGAATATTTTTATTCTCGAGACAGACAAATCCAAGATCTCACAACTATCATTGAGGAAAAGCTAAATCTTGAGCATAACACTCGGATTCCAAAGGTTAGGGATCTGAATGGGAAGTTTAACTCTGTTTCCCAATGTTGTAAAAGAGAAAGGGATATCCAGATCGAGATTGAAGAATAGCTGGTGAAGCAAGATGACCTGTTGAATGTTCAGGTAGAGACTCTGAGGGCTTATGAGGATAGGATCAAATCCCTTTAAAAACAAGTAGAGAAAGATCACAAGGAGTTAAATAAGATGAAGACCATAGTAAAGATGTTGATACCCAAGACGAAGGAATGAAAATAGCTCAATCTGATCTTTTGTTGTATTCTTTTCCATGATCAAATTAGTTCTATCTTAATGAAATTGTGGATGACTGTTTTTTTTGGATGCTTGTACTAATATTTCATGTACTATATTTTTTTTACATTCATGCAAATTATTTTTTAACATCACAAAACATGGTGAAGATAAAATAATTCTATGTAAAGGGGAAATATCTCTATGTAGGGGGGAGTTTATCAAAGGGGGGGTAATCCATTATGAAGATTTCCATACTCAAGATACTGAAAATTTTCAGTCCGATAATCTAGAATACGATCCTTAGTGTTCTATAGCCTAAGGGGGAGTTACTCATATTCATATTTTCAAAAGTAGAAAGGAAGATATGTTTTATTTTCAATGTATAGAAAAACATTTTCTAAGTCCTTTTATTCCTTTTCATAAATAAGTTTGTGCTTTCCAAAAAGGGGGAGATTGTTGAGTAAATAAGGTTTTCCTTATAAATATTCCATTCCATCATAATTGGGGAGATTGTTATGTCATTAAGGTTTCCTTATGACATTACCATTCCTTCTTGTTTTGAAAATCACAAACTGTTGGATCGAATATCTAGATTTATATGTATATTAGATGGAACAATACAAGAGGGGGGGGGGGGGTGAATTGTAGGTTTAAAAACATTGTTTTTAAACACTTAAGAGATTAGTTTAAAAGATCATAAACTAACACAAACCAAAACTCCAACAATTTTATTGAATATAAATGGTATGAGGTAATGTAATACTAATGAAATGTAAATTTTGTATTCGAGATGAACACAATAATCAGAGTAATATAAAGATTAATGATTCTACCTTAAAGCATATAGAATCAATCAATACAATATGTAATAGAATGATTGTAATTGAAACAATAACAATTGAATATGTAAAGAAGAAAGGAAACAATACAAATTCTTTTCTAATACAAGAAGCAGCAGAAATGTAAAACTATTACAATTATTTTGACCCAAAGAGAAGGGTTATCCTTTCACCTAGGATAAATGGTATGTCTCACCAACACCTTGGTAAGGCCTCAATACAATGATCAGAATGTCTGTCTGCCTATCCCCGACAGCCCTCGATATGATGATCGGACCGTCTGTTTGCCTATCCTTGGAAGCCCTCAATTTCATAGGTAATCGCCACCTATGTCTTTCAATTACTTGAAAGCCCTCGATACGATGATCGGACACACAAATCAGATAAGAAAATTCACATTGTCTCTCTTTAGAACTTGATAGAAGTAGAGTGTCGCAGTTGTTCCAAAAGTCTCCCTTTATTTTTGCAGCTACAAATGGCCTCTTATTTATAGGCCTCGGGTTCCAATGGTCATGTTTCCTCCAACGGTCATATTTCTCCAAAAAACTCGGAGGGACTTGGACACCTATCATTATAACGGTCTTATTGAAACAGAAAGAATGGCAACATTTTGATTAGTTTGTAACTAACTCAATGACATCGTTTTTGTTAAAACATAGGATATATGAACAAGATAATCATAAGTACAATTTATATGAAACAAGTTTTTCTGAATAAGTACCAAAACATGTATGTAATGAATGTTATGAGTAGAAGAGTTAATACAATTTTCATATTCAGTATGATCAGCATTGTACGATTGGTATGATCAGTACGATCAGCATTGTATGACTGGAATGATTAGTACGATCAGCAGTGTACGATGGACATGGTCAGTACGATCTGCATGATCTGTACGATCAGCATGGTCAGTATGATCAGCTTGATCAGCATGATCAGAATGTTTAGTACGATCAGCATGGTCAGTACGATCAACATGTTTAATATGATCAGCATGGTCAGCATGATCAGTATGCTTAGTACGATATAATAAACATGATAAAGGACATTGGTTATTTCCAAAAAAAAGATATAAGTCAAAAGAGGACTTTTGACTCAACACAAACAACTTATATCATGGAAAATCTCTTTTTAACCTTTGTTTTACTTCTGTAAGGAAAAATTTCCTTCCCCACGGAAAGATAAACAACCTTGTTTTCATTATTCATATCATAATTCTTCTATGTGTATAATTCAGTTTGAAACAAAATCCTTGGAATCCTACAAATACCCAGATATAAAGCATTCTATTTTAGATTCTGAATTCTGAGAATTCTGGTTATGAATTATTCTGAGTTCTGACTTCAAATTCTAAATATGAATTATTGTTATGAACTCTTGTGTGTTCTTACTCCAAATTCTAATTACAAAATCTGGTTAAGAACTTTTCTGAGTTGTGACACTGAATTCTAATTACAAATTCAATTTATGAACACTTCTAAGTTCTGACTCTGAATTCTGATTACGAACTCTAGTTACGATATCTTTTGAGTTGTTACTCCGAGTTTTGAATATAAATTCTGGTTATGAACTTTTCCATGTTCTAGCTCCGTGTTCTCGGAATATAGACTCTAAACACATATGATTTATGACTATAAATTCTCATGATCGTTGACTCCGATCATTGTTTGTTCTGGTTTCGAATTCTTATGAATCCAGATTCTGAATTTACCTAAAATTCAAGAACTAGAAATCTATATAATTTAGTTTCCAAATTCATATAATATAGAATCCGAATATCTTTTTATTATAGACTCTGAATTAAATTTTGGATAGACTCTGAACTTATATTTCCTTACATTTGGAATATTAATTCTAGTTATTTAAACATATATTTATTACAATTGATTTTTTATGAAACTATATCGTGCTTTTAGTTACTAACTAACCATTGTTTGAGTGAAACATGTATAGGTCCCTCCGATATTAATGGAAAAATATGTTCGTTTGAGGAGGGAGCTGACAGTTGACGATGTGCCTATAAATAGGATCTGATTTACAACAACTCAACACTATTCTGAGACTCTAGATATTAAATGTTTTTGATGTGATTTCTATAGATAGACTATCATATCATAGTGCGTACTGAACATATGGTTTAGTTTTTCTTTGTGAGACTCTGATTGTTGCTATGTAATATCGAGGGCATCCGGGTATTGCAAGACATATGCACTGACTATCTTGAAGTTGAGGGCTTCCTTGCCGAGGAAGATAGAGGTGCCAACTACCCTAAAGTTGTGGGCTTGCAGGGATAACAAGAAATTCTCTGATCTTTGTATCGAGGGCTTACCATGGTGTGGGTAAGAGAAAATTTATTGAATGTATAAATCAAGGTACCTTTATCTATGGTTTTTGGATACCCTTTTCTTTGGGATAAAAGAATTACTACGGTTACTTGTTTCCTTAAAAGTTTTTCAGATGAATTTGTAAGGTTGAGTAGAGTATAACTATCTTATACTTTCATATACGTGTACTCTGATTAAGATAGATTTGATATGGTTTAAGGTAGAATCTTCATCTATATAAACATTGATTAAGATTCATTTTCCAGAACCAAATTACCACATTCACATTCTCATAATCATATTTCTGGAATCATGCAAGTGTGTAGAACTAGAGGTTCTCTGAATTACCTTGTTTAACCATATTAAACATAACCATCTTTAAAAGTTCCAAAGGAATTTTTAAAATAATATAATTCACCCCCCCCCCCTCTTGTATTTTGAGCATCATTACACACTATATATAGTATCTCTATTATTTCAATCCAACATTTGGTATTATAGGATATATCATACTCATATACCATTTTAACATTTAATTCATCAAATATAAACATAAATAATAAAACAACTACCTCGAGAATCATTTTTTGACTGCTGTGGATGGTGGTGATTCCATTTTAGAGGGTATTGCAGATGAAAGAGAAGGATTGTGTGCATTGTATTTCCTTAACCATCGTCCTTCAGATAGATTCCTCAGTAGGAGTATTCAAATACTCGATTCATAATTAGAATATGGTTTTCTAGTGCTTCATTAGAGTCACCATCAAATTCCTCCCAAATCACTATTTTCCCATTTTTTAATAAAACAATAGAAGACTTGTGGAATTAATTCATCATTTAATTAAGGGCCCATTAATTTGTAAAATTAATGATAATCATTAATTAAATGTGACTGTATTACACAACAGATGATTCAAGACATTAAATGGGTTGACAACCAATTGGTCTTTCCTTTATTTCTCAACAGTGACCTCAAATTTCAATTCCGAGCATTGGGTCCAATGTAAGAAAATGGCGCCTGTACATTTGTTAAACGTACCTTAAAAAAAGATAAATAATCCATTTCAGCCACTCCGGGCCTCGGAATCAAGCATCGTCAACAATTAATGACTCGTAATAGTCCCAAATAATTTAATATATATATATATTCAAATTTTTGGTACATTAAATTCTATCCACCTTTGATATTTTTTATCCCCGAAAGCTACTACAGAACTAGTGTAAAAATGGGGGCACTGAGCAGTTATCTAATCCTATCTCTCCTAGGTCCACTCCTAGAGGTTCCCGTGTTGTCGATGAATTAAATTAGAGTAATCTAATGCCCACAATGGACCCACTCCTGTCAATCCTTTATCTCCACCGGGAACTTTGCAAAAATTTCCCAATCGACGATATCAAGCTTGCTCTAGTTGATAACGTGTGATAGATCATGGATGTACCTCATCACCACTGACACAAGAAATAAATTACGCACCCAGTGCATCTGTGGGGGAAGATAGAGATGGTAAACCACCCCGCCTACTATTTTGAGGATATAAAAAGGTTTGATGATCCTCTGATATAGCTTGTTGCCCCGACCGAACCTCTATAATCTTTGTCAGGGTGAGACTTGTAGGAAGACATGGTCCATCTCCACAAAATATATGGATATCCATCTCTTGTCATCATATGACTTTCCCGGATTTGTGCAGTCTTCATCCTCTCATTAATGATCATTACGTTCTCCTTGGTTGACTATACCATCTTTGGAACCATGATTACAAACAAACCAGGGTCTGTCCTTCAAAGATGTGATCTACCTGGTTGCCCGTACAGGGCCTCAAACTAAGCCATGCTGATGGTGATGTGATAAATTTTATTGTATGAGAAGTCCACCAGGGGAAGGTGGCCCTACCAACTACGACAAAAATCGTGGTCACAAGAACGATGCATGTCCTCTACTGTATGAATGGTTCGCTCCATCTAACCATCTTTCTGAGGATGGAAGGTGGTTCTCAAGTGTAGATGAGTCCTGAATTCATCCTGAAATCACATCCACAAGTTGTATGTAAAACGTGCAACGTAATTTGAGACGATCATCGATAGAACCTCATTATGTCATACAATCTCCAGTATGTAGAGACATCCTATGCTCTCTACTGATCCCTACTATATAATGGGTAGGAAGTGGTCCAACATGGTGAGCTGGTCAATGATCACCCATATGGAATTTTGGCCCCTAGACATACATGGTAACCCTTTCATGTAGTCAACAAAGATACCATCCCAATTTCACTATAGCACCACTAGTTGTTGAGCTATGCCTAATGGACCCTGATGCTCAGCCTTCAATTTATAAAAAGTGAGGTATCGAGATAAAAACTCAGCCACTACTTTCTTCATCCCTGACCACCAATACTGACACCAGTAGTCATGGTACATTTTTCCACTCCATGTTGTACATCCAATTGGGATGTGTGGAATTCCCTAAACACCTCCTATTGTAGTGTCACTGATACCATGGTGTTCCCTCTGAAGAGGATGAAATGATTCCCACCTTCATAAAATACATCAATAGTCTGTCTGGCTCCTATTTATGCATGTCAGGACTCGCATTCCCCATCCCAAATTTGTGCCCCCCCAAACTCTCTTATTAAATGGGGGGAGTGATTGTCATATACTGGAGGTAAGCGGCTATATCTCTATCCACAGAGGAAATCTACAATGTGGATAGATTCTTTGTTTCCACACTCAAAAATTGTAGACCAAACCTCTTGTTGAGTGTGTCTGCTACTACAATCCACATCCCAATTGTGTAGAAAATCTCTAAATCATAGTACTAGAGGAACTCCAGCAAAAACTATTGTCTCAGGTTCCAGTACGTGAGAAGATGAAATCCATGATACTCTTTTGATCAGCGTAAACAGTAATCCATTCACCCCTCATGTTGTTTCACCACATCTTCAGTGAAAATTCCACTTCTGCTAACTCGAGGTCATGGGTTATGTCGTTCTTCTCATGCTGTCACAACTGCCATCAGTCGTATGCGATCATTTCTTGCTACAACATCATAAAACAAACTTGTTGGGTCCTTGATGCATCATAGTAGACTACATACCCAATACCCACTTCTAGTTGCCTCATGATGGGGGCACTCGTCAGCCTCTATCCCAGCTCTTAGAAACTCTTCTAGTATCTCTTCATCCACATGAAGGGTTGTCCATTTTTTCAAATCTGACAGGGGTGTCACAACTCTAGAAAATTCGAGTAAAAATTTCCGGTATTATCCAACCAACCCCAAGAATATCTGCACAATGATCACACATCATGCGTAGCTCCCATGCATGCAATTCCTCTATCTTCGCTGGATCCAAAGAATGTCAAGCCTCTAAAATAACATTCCTAGGAAGTGGACTTCACTTATCTAGAGCTGGAACATGGAGAGGATTCCATAAATTTTGTGCTCTCAGAGAGTATCCAAAACTATTTTTAGTTGAGTGAAATTATCATCCTCCGATTCCAAGTATATCAGGATGTCATCAATGATGATCGCAATGAAGTGGTCAAGGCTAGGCTGGAAAATATTATTCATGAGACACTTAATAACTGATGGATCGTTGGTTATGCCATAGGGAATCACTAGAAACATTTAATGAACATACATACATTTAAAGGTCATCTTTAGTACATCCTCATTTAGTACCATGATCCGGTGATTGCCTGATCTGAGTTCTCTCTTTGAATACCATTGAGCACCCTTTAGCTAGTTGATGAGATTATCAATCCTTAGGAGTGGATTCATATTCTTCATGGTCACTAGGTTTAGGAGCCAAATGTCAACATTATGCCTTAGACTCCCATTATCCTTCTTGGAGAACAATATTTGCAAATCCCATGGAAATAAATTGGGTCTTATTAATCCATTCCTATAAAATTCCTCCATCTATACCCACAACTCACGTTGCTCTACATTAGCCTTCTGATATACTGGAATAGCTATTGGTGTCATATCTAGGTACATACCAACATAAAAATCTACCTCTTTTTGGGGAGGTAGTCCTAGAACATCATCAGGAAAGGCATCCACATACTGTCCCACCAATATATGATAACTGAAACTCCTCACGTCTAATACACTGTGGGTAAAGCTAGCCAAGTGATGATTGATTGCCAGCACCCTATTTTGAGAATGTCAATATTGTGCTTCAAAGGTTTCCTTCTCGTCAATGATGGAAAACCTAGTCTAATCCTCACGAGAACACCACACTTTGTGCCTAAAAAAGTAGATCTGAGAATGGACTATGGATAGCAAGTCCATTCCCAAGATGACATCATACAGAATCGACAGTACTACTAGGAGATCCCACCCAAATATATCACCTCTTAGATTGAGATCACACAACCTAAACTTGTGTTTAATCATCGAATATTCTCATGTAAGAGTCTCTAATCATTATGATCAAGGAAACATCTCTATCAGAATAACTGAGATCTGAATGAGTTATGTGGTTATGAATGAGTTATGGGAACCTGTGTCAATAAGTACTATAAAAAGAGTGAAATAGACACGAATCTTACATTTAATCATCTCAAGAGTGTCTTGGTCATATGACTCTTCCTTATGTAGCTATGCTCCCTCCTATCTACCTTCTCCATATCGTTAGGGTGGACGACCTATGGTAGTTTCGGTGGAACCTCATATCCCCACCCACCGCCTATAGTACGTCCTACTACAATACAATGTTTTCCACCTTGCGGAAATCCTTGCTCGAATGAATAACTCTACCTTAGTAGTCCCTCGACTGCCACCTAAATGTCATTAGGACGGGTCGGCCAGTCGCAATCCATGTGATCCTGCTATCCACATGTAGCTGAAACCCTCTACATCGTGAGCTCCGCCACAATGACCATTCGCCTTGGGGTCTTCCACAGGATGGTCTATCCCACTTACACCTCGACGCTATCTACCTACTACATGCTTTAGATGGATCAGACACATTTCATATGTGGTGGAACACAATGTCAGTCCCATCATGGATAACAATCTCTCTACAAAAAACTCTGCTAAAGCACTCCATCCTTCGACGAGATATTCAGTGATATAATCGATACTATGATCTCCAACCAAAGACCCTATTCAATGGTTTTGGCCCTGAATAATGGGTCTCATACCATGTCAGTGGAGTAGTGTTAGAGGTCTAAAAATTTATTCATGTACTAGGAAACTAATAGGCTTCCCTGCTGTATGTGCATCATATCCTAGTTACACACTGAGCGTAATGTCCCTGGTATGAACTCTGCCCTGAAGAGGGTCTCCAAGTCAATCTCAGAGAGTGTCTCCTCCTCATGCGTATGGACTATTAGAATACACCATCTCCCTGTTGGGACCTAGAAAATGTAAGAAGCAATTATCATCATCTGCTCTGTTGTTGTCCCAACTAGGTGGAAAGCTCTAGCCACTGCCTTCAATAAATCCATAGATGCTTGGGGATTTGTCTCACCTTAATACATCAGAGGACTCTACCGCTGAAACTCTTGCAACACACATATTCAGTGTGCATCTTCCACTAGTGGGGATGTTAGAAACTACTTTACATCAAGTTGTGGTCCTACCGGTACACCACCAGAAGGAGCCAACACAGTAATACGGCCCTGCACCGAAGCCTCGTCGCTCGGTTTGACGTCGTCATGAACTCTCTCAGAAATCTAGGTTGGTTGTCTATGTGGTGGAATCCAGGACACCTAGAGGTGTTCCATGAACAATATGTTATACCTGATGAGCAGAATCAAAAGAGATCAGATGTAAAACATTTCAAAAACACACGCAATCAGTGTTTTTTTTTCACCAAGTCAGAAATTAGAATTCAGGGTCCTCGTGTATGGATACGTTAGCTGCCACACCATGAATGGACTCCCCAAACTGAAAACCTCACTCAAAACAAGTAATAGTATTTGTCTATTAGAAATATCAATGTATTATTTCTTTGGTAGAAAAAACTACTCTGATACCACTTTTCACGACCCGTCCACCGGGGCCCATGTCATGACTACCCCAAGCCTACCTTCCATAGGCCTTGCGTTGGAAACTAGAACTGGAAAGTCAAATGCCTAAAATGTGAATGAATTTCCATTAAATATGTACTATCACATAGACTAGGAACACAAAAAAAGTAAACAATGTAGTAAAACAACTAAAGTAAAACTATTTATTGAATGTAAAGGGCCATAATAAAATCTCAAATAATGATGCAATAAAAAAAATAGAAAACAAATCTTGTGATCTACCTACAAGGATTCTACCTGAAGGGTATGTACAGATCATATCCAAATATCTCCACGTCTATCATCACTTCCATCCACCATCAGATTTTAACTCCACGAGTGGTAGTCAATATTTATTGTCTTTTGTACAAGACACAACAAGGTGTGGGTGAATCCTGTTGAGGGGTTTATATAAAAATACCCAATATTGTCCTCGAGACTACCGAAGGTATCGCAAAAGTCCAAAAAGGAAAGACACAATGCATTATCTCAATCACAAATCACAAATCAAAGAATCAGTTCAAACCAATTATATAACTTAGTGTTCATGAATAATGATGACTAGTCAAAATCTATATCATTTTATTCCAAAAGAATGTTTCCACAATTGAACCACATGGGAGTTGTTCCATTGTTTACCCACCTAGGGTTGTATATTGTTGATCCGTGAAGGTAAAGTCTAAGGATGGTACTCAATGGTTCATGCACTACTATCTGACATACGGTTTCTATAGGTTGATCCAAACAAGGTCGCTATTGTGCTAATCCACACAGGGTCTCTAGACGCCAATCCACAGAAGTCCATAATGATGATGATCCACACATGATTAGTATGATGATGACACACAATGGGAATCTATATGATGATGCAAATAGGTTAACTATGACATGGATCCCCATATATTCGTTATGATGCTAATCATCATAGGGGTTCTATATGCCAATCCCCACAGGGTCAAATCTCAAATGTCAGCCAGCCACAGGATTTCCAAACTCCGAGCACTTGAGTTTCGTAGTATATTTTCCTAAAGATATCGGTGGTTCCTAAAATTACCAGAAGATACATAAAGGAATAATCTAAAGGACCTCCATGTTGTATGGGTCCCAACGTGGTAGATGGGTCCTCAATTTGATGCTTGGACTACGAGTTATTGGCATTTTAGTGTTGAGGGTCCAGTTGGATTTGAGTATGATCCAACCCGACTATACTACAATATTATTCAAGAGCCTAGTGGGTTACCTCAAATAGATTGTCACATCCCAAGGATTCAAATACCATATATGGTTCATCAAATAGACACATGGTTTGTAAGATACAATCTTTTAAGCAGATATGGATCGGAAAAGGGGTCCGGGTCCGGCACAACTGGCCCAACCTAGCCCACCATTCCCTGACTAGGTGGGGCCACCATATCTTGGCCCACTAGCTTGAGTGACCTATGCAGGGGTTGAAAAGTCTGTCATCCGAATGACTTAAAGAGATGTTCAGATCTTAATTGGTTATGCCAAGTGGTGCCAGTTGGATGTCTACAGGAACTGTATGGATCAGGTCTCCTCCCATTGCAATAACATTAAATTAACGACCTGCCTCACCACGGAGCATGAAAGTGCGCCGCCTCCCACATCCACAAGTGGTTGAGAGGACACCACCTTTCCACGACCAACCATCGATGTTCACCAGTGTCACACCAACGAATATTCTATATGTCACTGGCTGAGATTCGGTGGTCCGTTATCCCTTCCGCTCACGCATACAGGTCTCCCAGGATACCACCATCACCACATGTCTCTTAGATTGAAGGTTTTGTTGAATATGTAAATCAGTCTGCCTAATAATGCAACAAGAACTATGCGAAGGAGGATCTGAGCCTTGTTCCTTTGGCCCACTCCATCCACGTTAGTGTTTTAACAACATTTATAAATTTAATTAATCAAATATAAATATAAAAATTAATCCACAAACATCCATATTCGTTGGTGACCACTGAGAACAGTGGTGGTTCCACATTACATGGTATTATGGATGAAAGATAAGGTCTGCGTTCATTTCTGTTTTTCGACCATTGACCTCTGGACTGATTCCACATCAGGCATCGTTAAAACCTCCGTTATTCATTGGATGTTTGTTCGTCAATACTTCATCGAAGCTCACCACAAAAATCCCCTCCCCAATATTCCATTTCCCAATTTTTAATAAATTAAAGAAAGAGTTAGAAAATTATTTCCTAATTCAATTAAGGGCCAATTAATTGGAAAAATTAACGAGTAACATTAATTGAACATGTTGTGGTTACATAGTAGATGAGCCATGGCATTAGATGGCTCAACAACACAGCGGTCCCACCACCGATATCTAACTATTGGAGAAAAATAAAATAACATCTTAATGTTATTTTATAATTATTTTAAAATTCTAAAAAAAAACATTATCTCCTGACTAAATCCGTTCAATCTAAAGCCTCCCTGATGCGAATTCCAGCTTAGAGGATTCAACGCTGTCCTTAGATTTTAATTCTTTTCATCAGTCCAAAAGATAGAAAACACCCCCCGTTCGTTTACTGAATGTACCATAAAAAAGAAAAATTCCATTCTAGGCACAATGGGCATTGGAATCAAGCACCGTAAACATTCCCATACTCGTAATAATCCCAAATATTAAAAAATAAGTTATATGGAGTTTTCGTGTCCTTACAGGCTCTATATATCCACAATTGTTACTATATACTTTCTCCGAGAACCATAGATCTCAAAAAAATAATGCAATTTTTTTGAAAGATCCAAGAACATATGGGCTCCTAATGACTTCAATAATTATATTATAGGTCTATAATTTAATTCCTTTTATATATATACATTGGGAATATTATCACAAAATATGTAATTGTGGTTCCTTGAGAACATTATGGACAATCTTTATTATATTCTCTATAATTGTTGTAGCTGTTAAGAACATTGATTTTCCTTAATTCATCATAAAATTCAACAATAAAAATTCCATTTCACCAGTCATCCATTAATAATCTACATTAATAACCCATGAATCAAAAATTGTAATTAAATTATACAACATAATTTCATGATTAAGAAAATGACTCCGATTTTTAGTGACATGTCATGTGATGATGAATATTCATTCATCTATGACCATTCAACCATAATTAAAATAATTATAAAATATTTTATTATTGATAATGAATTTAATATTCGTAATTTATTATATATATATATATATATGAAAGAAGAGTCAAGTTGGTTATTTTTACTAAACAATTATATTATATTTTTTTAAATGGATTATAATAAGTACATGATGATATTTATCCCACAAACTATACAATGATTTTAATATATATGTAATTTTTTTTCTATATATGTGAGGAATATGTTTTCATTTATCTAGATATATATAATAAGTTATATTATGTTAACTCTACAAAAAATAAATATTAGCAATATTTTTTTATAATGTTCTTTAATTAAAAAATAAAACAATATTTACATGTATTGTCAAATTTTCTCTGAGTGGACACTATATTGATCAAAACTTATAATATTTTAATAGTAAAAATAATATTATTATAAAAAAATAATATAAATATTTTCTAGTGAATAACAAATAATTTTTTAATTTTTATCTTACCATGAAATAACATCTCAATTTGAATAAATTCAATGAATATTAAAATCATTAACATGTAAAGACCAATCCAACTATACCGCCCAAGTATTTTATAATATAAAAATAATTTTTATATCATATATTACACAAAAACCTAATAATATTAAGTAATATAATATAATGAGGCTTTATATATTTATTTTAATCAAATCCAATATTTTTGATATCTTGTATTACACAAAACATAATATTTGATGAACCACAATACTCTTTTAAAATATTATTGATTAAAAATTAAAATAATAACACAGACATTAAATTGGAGGGTATGTATACAAATAGTTAAATTACAAAAATTCTATTGTTTAAAATAGTGTTAAATAAATAAAATTTATACCTATTTATTATAGATAAAATTACACCATTTAATGGATATAAATGTATTTGGAAAAAAATTTCCTAAAAAACAATTTAATCATGGATTGAAATAATTTTTCAAAATTATTTTTTACAACATTTAGAAAATTTATTTTAAAAAGTCATATTTTTATAAATATTAAAAACCAAATTTATCATATGGTGATATTTGGTATATTTTTTAATGTACCATTTTTCAATGATTAATTAGAAATAAATAAAATTAATGAAAAAATATATTCTCAATTTTAAAATATACTGTTTCAAACCAATATTTGATTTTATTTTATTGTGAAATTAATTCAATTTTTTATCCATTATTCCATTTAATGCCATTAAAATAATTATTTTAATGATTTTTATATATTATTTTTGTAAAAGTTTGAACATTTTCTCTAAAAAACAAGCTGATTTCTCGTCACACCAAGACTATTAATTTAAAATTATATTTTTTCAATTATGTGAATAAAATTTTTAAAAAAATTATTCAATATTTATTATTCTAATAATTTATAAATACTAATATAGAAAACATATTTTCTGACAAAAATTAATAGTGAAATGTTAAAAATAAATTACTATGGTAAAAGTAAAAACTGATTTTTCAAAGAGTTAATATAAGAGGATCATGATAAAAAATAAAATTACAACTTTTAGAGAATCCATTTTAGGAAAAACAATTCACCTTATTTGAATTTTTTTTTAAAATTGAAATTTCGGATGCTTTTGGCATTATGTAAATGTGGATATGATTGATTTTTTTTAAAAAATACAATTGGGCCACACACACATCTTATAAATGGCCACCAACACTCCCCTATTAATGAAACAATCAAACAATAGTTTTATGTAAAATAACATCAAATATAAAATTAATAGAATCCTTTCATTACATCCTAGATTCCTTATTTTGGGCATAAATTCATCCTAAGAAGACTTTTTCTAATCCCAATGAGGATAACCAAAAAAAGATATAATGTTCATAAACTGCCATATTTATTTTCATTCTTTCTCCTCCACCATAAATTATTATTTTATCATGATCATATAATAATAATAATAAAACCATTCAAATACCTGTATATTTTTATAATAAATTCATTAACTAAAAACATCTCCACTTCAATCAAATCACTTCAAATAAAATAGTTTTTTTATAACGGTTGACTATCACATAAAGAACCGATGTCATTCATTTTTCATTATCATATAGGACAATTGTGTATGAAAATTTATATAAACTATATATATGGTATATTTAAAAATATATATCTTAACTCATTTCATCATAAACCCCTTTTTATAATTTTCATTCCATATGTGAATTGATAATGTCACTCATGTGAGTGGATAACAATATTTCCACTAAGCTATGTGATCCTATATTCAAAAACACTTTAAAAGGAATGTGATAAAGATAGTGTTAATGATTATATATTATATAAATTAAATAATTTTTGAATTAACTACCTATTTCTCATTATTTAATGATAATATTTTATTTTCATTTCAATCCTTTTCACTCACTTAATGATGATAACATCGTTCATGTACGTGTGGACTACTAAATTCACAAAGTCACGCTGCTATCTTTTCATCACCAAATCAAATAGATGTAATGTAAAATTATATTAAACTAGATAATAAGATATTACAAACAATATATATTGTTAATAAATTTATAGCCTTCTATCTAAATTGTTCATTAAAAATGAATTATTTACTCGTTATTATGTATAGTATGACCCCTAAATGTTCATTGCATAATTCATTTAGAAAAAACATTATAATTGATTTGTTTTAAAATTATAATTTAAAATTACATATTGTAACAATGTCTTTATTGTTAATCTGTAAGTGGTGGATCTATATATTATTCACCATAACTGAAACATTCATAAAAAATCACAAACGAGAAAACAAGGCTATTATCACTTGAAACAATGAATATAATGAAATATTACTAAAAAATGAGGTAAATTTTTATATGTATACATTCCTAGCATAAAAATTATATAATTATCTATTTTATTAAATACATCATTATCATTCAAATTGATTAATTTTTTGGTTTATGATTTTAGATAAGTAGTTCCTAAATCATTCATAAAACCCCATTAATATAATGATTGTAAACATACAATTAGTATCCAAATTTTCCATAATAAAATAAATATTAAATACAAAAAATATTGTTTCACGAAAATAATTCAATTATTTAAAATTTTATTATTCCCTTCCATTTTACATTTGTAAAATCGGATATTCCCGTAAGGGGATCTTCCACGATTAGGATTCCCATCCGCCGCTGCCTTCCTCCCCCGATGGCTGCTCTTTCCACGACTCTCATCTTGGTACGCTCATAGTGTGGCTCCACGTGTTCGCACAAACTCGTTTTCATCCTCGGCTTTTCGCATCATTGCTCGACCTCTTCTCTAAAGGATGCGTGATGATTCCCCATGGTGCGGGATCTGTGCTGTGTTATGGGAATTCTATCATGTTTTGTGTTGGGTGTTTTTGCATTGGGTAGATCTGGCCATAGGGTGCGATTCTGATGGCAGTGACAGGTTTTTCTTCAACCATTTGTTGATTTGTTATGGCTTTGCTTATGATGTCCTTCATTTTGCGATGAGGCCTACATGGCTCCTAAAGGATTTTTTCTATGAGGAGGTGATTTCATTCACCTTGATGAGGTCATATTGGTGGTTGGTTCTAGGCAACGGTGTTGGATTTGTGGCAGTGTTGATGAATTTTCGTGATTCTTGGAGGAGGATCTGGCAACGACGATTCTGATGTTCTCACCGATAACCTGTAGTTCTGGATGTGCTTGATGAAAATTGATGGAGTTGTGGTGATGGAATTCAACCCGCTGGGATGGAGATGTAGTGATGGAAAAAGTGATGATGGGATCAAGGATCGAGGTGTGGCACGTGGCATTTGATGGATATTGGTTTGTTTTGAATTTGAATTTTGTAAGCTGGATTTTTGGGGATTGTTTTTACGGATACTAGGAACGCTTAAACCAGCTTTTGAAAATGAAATAAAATAATTATTCCCCTGTATAAATTTGTAAAATCCTATGAAAACATTTTAAAATCATGTGATTTTCGCAGAACTGTTAGTAAGTCACAAATGAAGAATAAAAACGTTACTCTAGTGATAAGAATTAATATTCCTAAAAAATTATTTTATAAAAACACAATATTTTACCCATAAAGGGAAGTCAAATTATTTAATTGATCTTTTATTTTGGATTTATTCAACCAATTTATTTTTATAAAACTCATTAAAATTCAATGAAAATTTATGTTTGTACCATGTGACATCATCTCAAAAAACCATTATAGGGCCCCTATATAAATGAACACTTATAGATTCGAATAATCATACATCCAACATAAAATTTAATTTTCAATAGAACATAATCATTAGAAAATTCATTAGATCCCTCTATGGGAAATTAAATCATTAAATATATAATGAACTCAACCGATGATATTTGGGTGAACCCATCATCTATAAAGTACATGAGTCAATACATGAATTATACATTTCATAATTTTAAAAAATCATTTTAATCTATTTTGAAAATCGCTTTTAGATATTAATATTTAGTTTTATACCAAAATCATATCTTAGATATAATATAAATTAATCATTTGAAAAATAATTTTCAATACCATATTAGAGGATAGGGAGAATGCATTTTACTAACTCAATATAACATGAAAGAAATAAACTGAACCCATGAATGAAATAATGGGCACATTGGTGGTAAAATTCATCATTTTTGAGTACTTTACAAATAAAACATTCAATTTTTCATTTTTGAAAACATTCTATTTCAATCAAAAAAAATTACATTTAAACCATTTTTATTCAACAAAAATTATAGTTATAAATACTTTATGTTCATAAAAAATATTTGAAATATAATTTTACAAACCCTAGCACATAAGTAAATAAAATTTAAAATGAAATATTAAAAAGAGGGCTTATTTAAAAAAAATTACCTAATCCTATAAAAATTAATTAAATCAGAATCCCCATGTATTATTAATATTAAAATAAATTAAATAGAATTTAAATAGATAAATTAATGATATAATATATCAATGTGTCTCTATATATACATTATGAAATAATATAGGTACATAGCATAAAAAATCATAATGGAATGGAAATTAATATGGTGTTCCATGAATTGAGTGATACATAGGGAATATTTATTTATATTATTTAACAGTATAATTATAATAATTATTTACATTATTGAGAAAAAATTTCAAGTTTATTATTTCTTTTATTTCACTTATTAACAAGGATGATGGAACTATTTATTCAATTATGTTTAGGTCAGATGTTTTTACTATATTATGATTATATGTCAAAAATTAATTTTCATGGTTGAATATTGTCAATGAAGTAAATATTTAATAATATATATAAAAATTATCATTAAAAAATAATCATATATATATATATATACATAAAATATAAGTTTATAACTGATCCTACAATATGGTTAGGAAAAATGATATAATGTTATGATCATGGTGACAGTAGGTCATATGTATATATGATAAACATTTATAATTTTCAATGATAATTATGGAAAGATGGTAAGTAACATTTTACCATTAAATATGATAATTATATCAGAAATACCATTTTATTTTGTCATATATACATATATATATATATATATATATATTTAACAAGGACATTTTTTGGTTAAGGAAGGAATCGCGTTGCTTCAAGGAGGTCGTAGTACACACATCCATGAACAGTGCTATACTTTTTTATTTACTGAAAATTTATAAATTAAATTAAAAAATAATACATTACGAATGATAAATATTACATTAATATCATAAATATACAATTTATGTGATGTATATTAATTATCATTACCATTATTACATTTTTTGTAACATGTTTGTGTAAAATGAGTCACATCGGTTATCGATGGAGTAGTAAGTCGGGAAAATAAGAAACATTATTATATCCAATAAATAATAGAATATAAAATTTTTATGTAATATATATATCCTCTAGTGTTTTAATTTTTTATAAATTTCATATATAATCATTGTATTTATCACTATATCTAATGGTGAGTAGTTGTAATGGAAAAATGGATGAAATCATTTCACGAGGTGGTAGTCTTCAATTATTAAGAATGAGGATTTTGTAACCCATTTAAATAATGGGTGTGTGGTTTTAGTTCATAAAATTTACATAAAAACATCTCAATATATTCATTTCACCAAGGTTATTATATCATCAGGGCATATGATGAATTTAATGAGGTGGATAAAGGAATGAAATAAAAACACTCATTTGAGAATATACCCTCTTCTAAAGTGATCCTCCTTATGTTTCCACCAAAGGACTTATAAATATTATTTCTACCAAAATATTTTAATATGTGAATATAGTATGGAATTGGAGTTTTTATTTGTTTAGTTCTAGTCTGATTTAATTCATTATGAAGGAGTATAGAGATAATAAGATGTGGTGGCCATTTATAAGTGAGGTGAGGGGCACACGTATGATTTTAAAAACAAATTAAATTCTACCAACATAATTTTATTTCACTCGGTAAAAATAAAAATTCCCAGGTGAATGGGTTGTGTTTTTTGATATATTTTTTATGAATATATTAGAATGACTCGAAATTAAATGTACAATGTTGGACTCTATTATTATTTATTAACTAGTGAATGAGTCTGAGATATATTCAATAGGTTTTATTAGTGACGATAAATAGAGAATTTTTAAGGATTCATATAATTGAATTATAAATCATCCTTGGATAGTTTTTCTTGAAAATATATCAAAATTTAGAACTATTATTTATTTTTTATGTCAGGATGTATTGATTTTTCCCATTATATATTACAAGTGACTGTCTGGGACAATTAATTGAATGACATGAAATTCATTATTACATGAAGTAAAGAGAATATTTAAAAGTATCCGTGTGAAAGGAAATTATTAATTAAAAATTAAGTGAAGGAGTTTTTGAATATGGTTAGAATTGAATTTTTAATTGGGAATTCATTGAATACCATTTATATTATTTGTATTCATATTGGAATTATATTAAAAATGATCCTACCCATCGAGCAAGCCAAGGACCGCTCAAACCCATCCACATGTGGGACCTAGAATTCGATTATGACCATGTTAACCTACCATGGTGATCCATCATGTGGGAAAGAAGAAGGCGAATTTTTATGTCCCGCTAGCATGGGCCTAGTTAGAGAGGATCGACCATACATCTAGTATAGTGGCTGAAATATTTGACTCATGGAGGTTTTAGAGGTGGTTTTGGATTTCTAGCATCTAAAAGAGAGTCATGTATAAAATACCACACCAATAACCGACCTGTTTTTTAATTGCTATTGGAATGCGCCTGAAGTATTCATCCTGTAAAAAATATGGATATTGTTGCTTCTTCTCAATTAAAAAAATATTTGTTGTCCATTTGATTCTTGTACTATTCATATTCAAAATGATCCATCATCTAATATACTACTACTAAATAATGAAAAACACACATTTTTCATATACCTCTTGATGATATCTAGCTATGTGAGACTATGAAAACCTAGAATCCTCACTCAGCTTGTTGATAGCTCGAGAAAAACACAATTCAACTAAAGTAATGATTAAATAATTGTATGGAATTCCTACTAATGAATTTAGAAAACAAATATATAATGATATGACGACACAAGAACATGTGATGATTAATGATACTTCAGATTATGTCATGATAGAAAAACACCATGTACTCTCAAGATGATCTCATGATCACAAGTTAAATTGTCTACAGTCAATGTGTTATCCCAATAATGACAAACTATGCAACATTAATAAGATAACATTGTAGCTATAACAATACAACGAATTTATATTCATGAACATGATGATCCATTTCTTTTTTATGTTTTATAACTTGAATATTTTTCGATTATCATGCAAATCATGTGATATACAGTGGTGTCCAATGATCAACCAAAGTTATCATGTGATCATGTGATCACCTCGATGATTCTTATATAATATAAGAATATTGGAATTCATGATACCCTGAGAGCTTATATAATTTTAATGTATCTTATACACAATATAAAAATATGAGTAACAACACCTATATAAACCAAAGAATATGTGAGATTTTTGTTTCTTCTGATCATTGAAAAATTGGGAGATCTATGTTTCAAACAAAGCACTTAATATGATCCCTTCTCAAAAATGAAATGTGCAATGTGGGATTCAATCACATGAATTAAATCTATCATGATTTTTTTAGTCCAGCATGTGAGTGAACAATTTATTATAATGAACCACTTTATCATAAATGATATCCACCCAATCACTTATGGGATCAATTCATTTAAAGGAAGAAGAATAAATGGAAACATAATTTATCTGAAATAGGTTTAGATATAATGTTATGAAAACATCAATTGTATCGTGATAGAACCCATTGAAACAACTATAATCACACAATGTTCCTCCTTCCTGGACTTTCTATTTATATTAAGAAATAAAGAAGACATGCTATTCATGACGATAGTCTAGATATTTTTTATGTGATGATGTTTTCATCATGTTAGAATGTTTTTCATGAACCAAAAATAATTATTTAATTAAGGGTGTGAAATTGCATGATAACATCATATGATGAAGGACTGTAACTTACTTTCCATACCATCTATTCACAATAAAAAGAGTTCTTGAATGATGATATCTTATGATCCACACATGGACCATGAGAATGAAATTGATTAGATAATGTTCTCTGTATGACCTTAAGAAAATCATGTTTTTCTCAAGAAATATTGAATATGGGATTTGAAACAAGGGTTCATTAACCTATGAACATCATGGAAGTTTTACACACCACATAAAATTCTTGAAAAATGATCAGTGATTTGAAAAAACCCTATAGAAAAAAATATGATTTTTTAATTATTTAAAATTAAATAACTGACTTTATAAGGGACATATAATTATAAGAAAATCATTTTCATGTGGTTGTTAAATTCATCCATGAAGTGTCAATGATCCAAAAATATCATCTCCGAATACCTGATCGATTTTTAGAGGAATGAATAATTCAACATGTAGTGTGTTCACATATTCATGAGAAGGTCATTATATTAAAATGAGAGAGAGTTGAAATTTAAGTTTCATATTCCACTCATTAATGTTTATAAGGATGTTGATCATATAATCTTTGTTGATTTTTTATGGATTTGTGATCTTTACAGGAGTAAATATATTATCCAATTGATGCAAATACATCCAATGTAGTAGAAAGTTCTCATTCATAGTATATATTGATTTTTTAAAGAAATAGCC
Organism: Viscum album; assembly: GCA_963277665.1. NCBI lineage: Eukaryota > Viridiplantae > Streptophyta > Magnoliopsida > Santalales > Viscaceae > Viscum > Viscum album. The sequence continues at coordinate 475,642,848 of OY728132.1, forward strand.
ATGTGAGTATAAATAATACCATTGAATATTGGAGGTACTAGTATACTGAACAGTACTAACTCTGGATGATTATTTAATTTCCACATACTCATTCAATGAAAATTATTGGTGCTTCTAATCATTGTAAATAAACCGTGATAAGATAGTCCCTAAATCAAATAGAAGTTTTTCAAGGAAGGGAGTGAGTATTTATCATGAATGTTATAAAAAATCGTTTTTCATATTTACTAATTAATTATTTCCTTTTCTTGTGTTTTAAATTACTGGTGTTATACTATAGATATAATTATCTTAAAATAGAAATACGTTTTATAGTATGAGGGTCTAACTCCAAAAATGTAATCGCTGTAAGAAGATGTGTATTTTGAATCACCACCACAGTGTCCTTACATGATCGATATGGAATTATCAAGTTCTACCAGAATGCAATTATATCTCATATTGAATTTGGTTTTTATCCCTCATGGTTTTTTCAAGGATAATACAAAGGGAAGATTTGCGCTAATTCTGAATCACCTATAGTGGAAGTTATATTCTTCACTCCAGTAAAAAATCAAGAAGGTTTTTTCTAAGACCATAAAAATGGGAAGAGGTAGTAAGTAAATAGATCGATAAAAATCACCGAGAAATAACAAATTTATCACTTCTCTCTGGAAAAATTATATTAAATAATTTCTTACAAAAAAATAGTCCAAGCTGCTGAGAGTATTCAAAATATGAATCTATCAATGTTTTTATAATTTATACTCACATTTTGAATGATATATGAATAATTATTTTGAATAATTTATATTATATAATATTTTTTTTAAATGATATTTTTTATAAATGAAAAATATGAATGATAAATCAATAAAATGTTTGATTCACAATAATTTAATATCCAATGATGAAATTGTCTCACAAGCCTTATGAAAAAAAAGAATCTATACCCTTTTTCTATAAAAAATATCAATAATTGAGTATGAATTTTATTTAAATAGATATATGATATGTATGAGTAAACATGTTTCTAGGGATGTAATCCATACACATAAAACATATTCCAATGTTTCCATGAAAGCCATATAATATAAATTTAATGAAAAAACATGTCTATTCATGCAGTGAGATATTTTTGTATATAGAGGGACCAAAATTTTCTAAGGGTATATGAAAAAGGTTCAATACAATTGGAGACTCAAAAAAGGATACCATCAGAATAATAGAATCATAATTAGATCTAAAATCTAGAAGAACTAAATACCATGACATATATATAAATGAATGAAGTAGACAACTTGAAGAACATATCAATAGATGCAAAATTGAATTGGATTTCTAGATGAAATTAAATGAAAATAATGAAATTTTGTTCAATGTGATTTGTTGTAGACATTATAGTTATTTTATAACTTTAATGGAGATACATAATTGAACATACCATGTTGATGAGAAGATTAATTTTTACTCCAAATAAATGAAAATAATTTTTCTACAAGAAGGGAAATCTCTAAAAAAACATTTATTGAGAATCAGGTATCTAAAGAGACAAATAATGGTAGTACGATGAACTCAAAATAATCTCCTAGACAAACATCTAAAAAATCATAGTAGAAGCTAAATAATATTCAATATAATTAATTTTTCATTAATAGAGTCCAATATATTTGTGTATGACCAAATATAAAATCAAAACTGATATTTGTTTAAAACATTGGTGGTAAATCCTTAAGAAACACCATGAGTAGATACAGTAAAGGTAGAAAAATTACACAAAAAATTAATCTCCAATGAATGAAGTAAAATCCCAGAAACCAAAATGTACATACTATTAATTGACATGTACAAAAATAAAAAGAAGGATATTTGTTGGCTGTTTTTGGTGAAGGTGGACATTTTGTAGTCGAGAAATTAATTTTTAGGATTAGGTGTTTTCATATGATATTTATAGAACCCCTCCAGTTTTTATAGATTCTATGTGATTAAATAAATAAACTATCAAAACAGAAGAAAAATTCAAAGTTGAAGAATAATCCATATATTGAGAACAAATTTAGTTATCTTGAAGTCATATGTGATTATTTCAATAAAAGTTATCTTAGTTATGATATGTTTCAGAATATTCCAGTCATTCACAACTCATATGTTGATTAAAAAAATATGACAATAAATTCCAAAAAGAAGAATAAAATTCATTATTTGGTAATGCGAAAAACAATGTACTCATGAAATATTTTACTCAATCTTCTCCAAATATGAATGATAACTTCAAATTAATGAATTTAAATTCCACTAAAAATGATTAATCTATTTAAAGATGGGTCATTCCATGGAAAACATGAGATATTAAATTGATTGAATATATGAAATATGAAATTTAGATGAGAATCTATCTAGGAGGAAAAATAGAAAATACGATTGATTAAAAAAATTCATAAATATGATTCAGATATGTTGCCTAATATTGGTGACAAATATTTCACCATTAAATAAATGTGAAAAATCCAAGAAATATTATGATAATAAGTAGATCATACTCATCTTCCCAAATCTATATCAAGTTTATATGGAAATTCAAAATGTCGAGGTTGAATAATTAGAAAAAGAAAAAGAAAAAATGGAAATTTATTTTTCTAGATGAAGATGAATTCAAATTTCAATGGTGGTTGTCAACACATGGAAACTCGAGTGTCTCATAGAATCATAATGGAAGGTGAAGAATGGTTAGACATAATGAAAATAATCCTATAACTATGTTACAATCCAGAAGAAAAATAGAGAATATAAATAAAAAATAACTAAGGGAAGGTACTTCACAACTAGAAAAAGTGAGGATAAAAATTCAACACAACATGATGTAGAATGAAATTTAAGATTCCATGATTATAAAGAAATATCATATTATAAAATTTAAATGAGACACAATAATAATATTTTAAAAAATAATTAAATATAAAATTAATGGTGTCCATCAGTGGAGTGGAAATTGATAGCCATGATGCACCTATTAAGATCCTCACAAGAATTCCAACTTATTCCCTTACACCATGCATAGTATTTGTGATCTTAAATAACATGTAATTGATAGTTAATTTATTCAAAAATGAATGAAAAACATTAAAATGAATATTCTCAATCTTATAGAGACACCAATTTTTTCTCAATATTTTATTTCCAAAACAAATATCTTGAATAATATTTAATTATATTTTCAACCATGTCAAAAGGAAAGGGGTTCACCCCATTATGGTGGAAAAAACAAAATTATATGATATCATGGATTATTTCATGAATATATAGACATTTATGTCACCTTAAATATGCTTAAAATTATGGTATCCAAATTACACTTTCAACCGTTGACTTGATTATTTAAAAATATTATGCAAGGTTGAGTGTTTTTTGATGTGTATTTTCAATAAATATAGGAGTAAAATATTTTTCCATTTTAATTTTTATTATTTACATTAGTATTTTATGAAATATATTACTTGATAAATCTGTTTTATTAATCCCCCTCTTTCTGAAAAAAATATGTTCTGAGAATTATAAAACATGAATGGTTGTTTATGTACATTAATGAATATCATGGTTGTATCTCTCATATTTTGAACACCGATGTTTTCATATGTTGACATAGGGTTGTCCAACAAGAGGATTTAATCTATGTAATACATGTGGATCAATCCTATATTCACAAAAAAACAGAATTAATTTGAAAATGACTTAAATAGAAGAAGAATTACAATGAATATACTGATTTATTTTGTTGTCAATAAGGGGGATAATGGAAATTGATTTTAAGTAAATTGTATTGACAAAATATCCAAAGTCGGATAATAAAAATCCCATGTGGATGGGTGATGAGTGTGGTTTCATTGAGTTTCAAAATATATGAAGGAATAAAAACTAAATATATGATGAAATTATCAATTATTATTGTCTAATTATTGAAATATTTTGATATATATTCAAGAATTTTGATTGGGGATGGTACCTAGTAAATTGTTAAAGATTTATCTAATGGAAATAATTGTAACTCTATGATGATTCTTTATTGAAATCAGATGATTAATTAACTATTAATAAATTCGTAATTAATGTGATATGGTATTTTGACACTTCATACAATGAGTAAATGTGGCTCATTATTAATTGTGAAAATTTTCATACTTTATTCCATGATGGAAATAGATAATTTGATGGTAGAAATATTAATAGAAATTATTATTGTGTGAGGACGTGATGGATTTATTAAATTGACATTTCATAGAATTTTTAACTTGGATGAATGAGAATTCCATTTATGTTCTATATATTTAAATAATCTTCATATTAAAAAAATTTCTAGCTCACATGGAAATCCAATCCCACCTTGTCCCCAACCACAAGTGAGTGAAAGAGGTAATGTATTACTAGGGGAACCATCCCAAGATAACTATTGAGTGGAAATTGAGTTGTCCTGTGTCTAAGTCATTTTAGAATTGGAATTGTGGGGGAGGATCCACTATAAAGATAACAATATGGCTGTAAAAGATGAAATGGTGTGGATCTAGAGGGTGGTTGGGATTTATAGACACTAAAAGATTTCATTATTATGATATACTACACCATAGGCATGTAATTTCATTAGTTATGTACAGGTAATACATTGGAACTATTCATCCATGATAAAAATATGGATATATTAGAGTATCTATATTAAATCGATCAAATCAGTCCATTTTAATCCCATGAGGATCATATTTGAAATGAGGGATATTTTTATCTCATGGTTAGAAATAACTCAAATAATTATGTAACCTTCTACCACACAATGATATCTACCAACACATTCTTGAGATAATCTTCTATCCCCACTCAACCAATTGAAGGCACTAGAAATTCATTATCAATATGAAGATATTAATACAAGTTCATCTTTTATTAATATTGATTAATTTAAAGAAAAATGAATTTGTGAGATGCCATCATAAGAAAAAATAATGATTAATGTGGATATGTATTATTGCATGACGTACAATCACCCGGAATATACAATATTATATTAAGATCATGCGAAATATTAGATGCACTAAATGTGTCATCAAAAAAACATTGCAAGATGTTTTTTTTTGTGAGAAACAACATGATATATTTAATATAACATTGATTCTGATAATATTTGTGGCTTGTATCATCATGTATATGATAATCCCATGTTTTTTTGTTAAATTGATATAATATTAAATGATTATCAAGATGATCAGGCAAAACATCAAGTTTCAAGATGATATAGTAATGTGACATGCGATTGTATGATCGCTTCCTAGATACTTAAGAAAGAAGAGAATATGGGCACTCATGTGATCCCAATAATTTTTGGAATTTAAATAAGTACATGAAATTTCATAAAATTCGTAGAAACAACTCTAATAAAAATGAAGGAACATAGGAGAGTATTTTTTCTAGTGAAATATGAATGATTTATTGGGATCTAAAAAAATTAAAAAACATTGTCAAATTAATTATTGGGAATAAAATGGATCACACATTATTTAATCATGTTAAGGAAATGTGTGAATCCCTTCCTAGTTTCACAAAGAGTGAAGATACATGAGGAAACAACCAGTGTATTGTAAAAATTATTTATCCAATCACCCATTTGTTTTATTCATGAAAAGGAATATAAATCCATGGACATCTCTTATATCATGAATGTGATGATACAATAACTAGATTACAATATCTACTCCCTCATGAATGATCCTGTAGAGACAACCAACATCATACAAAATAACTCCAACATAAACTTCATATTTATGAAAAGAATTGAATAATAAAACACAATTATATGTTTCTCTTAGATATGTTATGTGATTCAAATGTAATCTAATGAGAATAGTTCACAATAACATAACCTGGTAATTTGAAGGAGGTAGTGAAATTTCATGATCAATATACACAAAATAGGACCAATAGGAGTGAAAAATACCATGATATTATATGATCATGTTATCTTGAGGAAGGATATCCTATGAACCACAATTGGGTCATGTGCAGTCAGTTAATAGGTCATGCCCTATACATGACCTTGAACATATCATGTTCTCAGAAAGAAATATTTAAGAAGGGTATAAAGAAATGTTTTCTTTAATATATTCAACCTTTTAATGTTATAACCCCCAAATAGATGTTTTGAAAAAAAAAATTATTTTAAAAGGATAATATAATTAGATGATTATAAGGGGTGATTTATGTATTTAAAATTAATAAATTATCTTTCTAAGGAAAATATATTTCACACAATACCCCAAAAATTGATAATGCATAGAAGAATTCATCTTTTAGTGGATTGATAAATTCAACATATTTTTATTATATAATTTTACAGAGTTGAAGTAATGGTTTCATATTCAACATATTAAATATCAGAAGTTTGATGTGCATATAATCGTATGGATGTCATTTTATACAAATACCATTATAAGAGGACATATATTTTCCAATTTAAAAAATTCATCTTGTGTAGTAGAGAAATATTTTTCAGAGTGTTTATTGAATATATTTTCAAAACTTGAAGTGTTAGTATAAACAACACCATTGAATACCAGTTGTACATGTATAAATAAGGCCACTAACTCATCAATATCATTATTTCCAATGAAAAAACATTTTTATAGAACTATTTTTTTGTAATCATTGAAAATCATCAACAAAAATATTTTATATGAAAAAAAACAACTTTTTTACCAAATGGATAATTTCATTGTTCCAAACCATTTAAAAATAAATCTATGTTGGTGTTTGTTTTATTATCTGAATTACATGCATCGAAGATTTATGAGGGTACAAATAGATCCATTTCCATTAACTGCGGAATATGTTTGATAGTATAATTTTATAATTACAAAGAATGTAAATTTAGTTAAATATTGTGTGCACTAATTCATTCCCCGCCTCTCAGTGCCCATGAATGATCCATCTATGATATACACCAATATTGTTTTATTCAAGATATAGAAGGTATAAGGTCGACAAATTAACACATAATGTATTTTGTAAAATAGGTGGATCATTCCAAAACTTCTATTGTAAATTTAAAAAATATGTAAAAACTTTATAGCCTTATTCAATACAATAAATTTTAATTAATTTCCCTAATAATTATGGTAAAAAATTAAATTGATCTTATTTGAAATTAGAATTTATACTGATTTATAATATAGAATCTATTACCACTCAGGTACATAAAGAATATATTTTTAGGAATATGGAAGTGTATAAGTAAATTCATTATAAATGAATTCCGAAATAAATTTTATCTATTGAAATGAAGGAATCTATAAAATACTATAGTAACTGGATTGTTGAAGTTGTAATACAACAATTAGGAATAGTAATATAGCCATTAGAAAAACTAGTACACAACAATGCATTCACACACATATATGACAAAATGATTACTTAAATAACAAAATGGTATATTTCAATGTAATAAATGAACATTAATATTGAATATATTTACATAAAAAAATAGTGTTACACAATATTTGAATAAAAATAGAGTATGTATTTAGAAATTATCAATAAAGTTGAAAATTGTAATTGTATATTTTAACGGAATTTTTTTTGAGGATCGATATTTCAATTAAAAGAATGAACCTAATTTTTAAATAACCTTCACAAAAAAAGTGGATTGTACAATGGAAAAAATGGGAAACAAACTAAAATATAAGATATTTCATTCAATAATCAATACAAGAAAATATAGAATGATAAATATTAAAATATTATGATTAAAATACGGTCATTAATTAGTATATATATATCAATGTTTCTATAAGTATATTATTATCATCCATCGATATTCATTTGAAGTAATATAATGAACCAATGATTTTGTCACCTGGTACTAAATCTTCAACAACAAAAGCTTCCAACATGATTTTATTAACACGCAATAATGTCTACAAATATGAATAAAATATTAATGCATATTGAAATATTAAAATTTTAATTATGAATGAAACATTAGTGTTATTTCATAAGAAATGATAAACCACCAATATAGTGACATTATATAAACAAATTTATAGTTTTACATGTATCAATAATCCATATCATGAAAAATATTTTAAATTTAAAAACTTAAATATATTAATTTATAATATGCAAAAAATGAAATGGTAAATGGTGGAATGTTGAACCTAACATGTGTTTTCATAATAAATTATGTGCACAATGCGTTTTGTCAATAATGGAAGGATATAATGACAAAGGCATCAAAATATCATAAAAATCCAGTTATCAAATGCATGACCTATAATAAATCAAATCAAACTACAAATCATATTTCATTATTATTAAATTTCATTAGTTATCTATAAAAAATATGATGTATATACTATCATGTGAGTTTTGTATCCCCAAAATGTCGAAAATCATTACAATTACTAAAACATAAACTCTACACAGAAAAGAATGATAAATATCAATAACTTAAACAAATGATGCACTGCGACATTATAAAAATAATAACATAATCGATAATTTTACCCTATCATATTGAGACTCATTGTTTTTGAAGATTAGAATGACCATATTATGTAGTAAATTCACATATCACATAAGTATTCATTCAGTACATACGAATTTTAGAGATAAATCAATTCAAATCAACATAATTTGTTGAACATAAGCAATCTGGAAACACTTATACATAAGAAATTTTTAAAAAAACTATCTATGATAAATTGGGAAAGACTTGAATAAGAAATCTTGAAATATTTATGTATAACTAATATCGATAAAATTACATATAGACCACATGGAAACCATTTTTTATAAGAAAACCTTATGAAATAATGAAAATCATAGGATCATCTAAATGAAGATGGACCAAACTTTTATATCTAATAAATTAATTAAGATGTTATATAGAACCATATGTAGAAGGAAGTATAATTGGTACATTATCCAAGACAGTAGGTTATCTTCTACTAAATTCTCTCATCCATGCTTTTCTAGGATGAGAATCAGAATTCTTAGAATTATTTCATTCTCATTCCCACAATTCCCTGAAGTTCCACCATTAGTAAAAAAATTATTCCATGAAACAATGATAAATTACAAAAACCTAAACGCAATATGAACTATGACAGCGTAAAAATATTATCATAATCAAGATTCAACTCCTAACATATTAAAACATGTGGTTTTTGAAGATAATATTGTCCATATAAATCAATCAAACCTCATATCTATCATCGATTTATATAGTACATACTAACAACGAATATGAAACTATACATATCAACCAACATTGGTGATGATTAGAAACATGGAGGGACATATCAATAAAAAACTAAAAATATATATGCATAATAAATATATAAAAACACTATATATGAGAAATGAAAATTTATTTTTTTATGAAATCCAAAAATAGGTATGTTTGAAAAATCTGAAGACACGTACATATAAAAAATATGGATGAACATATGTATAAGAAATGTGCATCCAATTATGTAAATTTTAGGCCCATATGAATGAGTGTGCGCCAAACTATTGCCTTAATAAATACCATTAAATGATATGAGGAACCATGATGAGTTTTCCCTCGTGGAGGATTAAGAAGAGATGATTTAGGTAGTTAGTGAAATTGGGATCCAAAGGCGAAGTCGTATGAGAAAGTGGATTATTTTATGCTAGGAAGTGTGGTAATTTAAAGGAATCGGTGGAACATATATGGAATAGAGTATGTGGAGGTGGAGTAGTAGGAGATGATCAAGATGTGGAGTTGGAATTGGTGGAGGAGTCAATGGTCATGGAGTTGGAGTTGGAGGAGCTAGAGGCAGAGGAACTAAAAGTGGACTTGTAATAAGTGATGGAGTTAGAGGTAGATGAGTCTAATGATGAGAATATGGGGGAAAATCCAACAGAGCTTAAGCAAGCATGATTTTATATGGTAACTGTACGAGGAGAATATAACCCTTAGGTAGAATAGATAGAGCTGAATGTGGAAGAGGATGAGGGGATGATCTTAGAGGAGTCAGAGGCAGAGCACCTGGAGTCAGAGGTAGAAATATGAGATGAAATTTAGGTGGGTATGCTAAGATAAGAAGAACTATTCAATATAAATAGATATTGGAGTAGGAATTGTGGGTGATGCAGATACCCTGGTGAGAGGATATTTCTAGGAGGATATCAAAGGTCGAGGAGATTGAAATATTCTGTAGGATCCCTTGGATAAATAGAGGGAAATCCTGAGTGGGAGGGGGTGATATAGGATGGATTGTAAAGGAATCAAAGTGATAGAAGTATGTGGATGTTTGAGAATGCGACATATGTATTGTAGGCACCCAACATTAGTATATAATGTATATTACATCACCTATGACGGTATCAATAAAATTTAGGGATCTCCTAAATTAATATAAGATATACTTATATCATGGAATATGTAAATATTTATATCAAAAAATGAAATATTAGTTGTTGGTATTTTCATGATACGTAAATGTCTATTTAATGTTTTATAAATAATATAAAGATTAAAATTTTTATTTCCATAAATATTTATTTAAATTAAAATTTTCTGTATTATAATTATAATATATGATTATAATGCCTCATCTAATATTTCAAAGTCTCAAAAAATAAATTATTATATTAAAATCGTTTTTTATAAATGATGATTTTAATTAAAAAATAAATTTCATATATAAGGAAAATTATTTACAAAAATGAGTATATAATTGATATTTATACAATGAAAAAATAATAGGTTGAATTTTCAGAATTTTCCATAAATAGTTGAATTTTCTTTGAATTACGAAATATTACAATTTACTGTGTTTGACATTATAGTTAAATAAATGATTTATTGATCGATGGTTGGTGTATAATTGAGGTGGGAAATCATTATTTTATACGAAAATGCACTATATACTATAAGTACTATAAATAATAAAATCTATTGGTAGTAATGAGACAACATTATAAAGAATGAATAAAATAATCAAACACACCCCTCTCCACTGTGTATAAATATAACCTCACAACACCAATTCTACTCACACATCGAAAGACTTTTTTATTTAATAAATTATAAACCAATCCCATAGCAGGCTTCTTTTAAATGACTAATTCATTCTTTTTAACCAAAATACCAAAACCATTCACCTTATAAAAGTTCTCAATGATATTATATAATGGTGTTCAAATTCCACTTCATTATCTATTAAATTCTTTCCTTCTTTATTCGTTCAACGTCTTCATGACCTCCCAAAAATAACTGGAATCAAAACTATATAATAAAAGATGTACTATAATTATATTATTTTATTGGAATAAATATCATCAAACCTCTTTTATTCTCCTCATATTCCAAGACAATGAAAACATTGTCATTAACGTGCCGATTATCTGCCTTCATGGGTGATGATTTTTCATTTTCTATTAGAGCCTTCAAGGTAGTTCATTAACCATTATTATTGTTAAAATATATTATATTATGTATATGATAAAATTATAAATCTTATGGCTGTAATTTTTAGACCTATAATTAAATAAAATGAAATTATTTTGGGACGGTCATAAAATCTGCCAAAATTAACCAAACATTTATCATTAATGTTTTATGTAATGAATCATCCTTATATCATAAAAAATGATAATGCGATTATTTAAAATTTATTAACCACATAAATAATTTGTTTTCCAAATCTATTGTTTTCCTAATATATGAAAAAAAACCCTATAATTATACTCAAGGTAACCAACCATCAATCCATGAAATTAATAGTCCATGAATGATGCTTACCATTTTTATAACCCCTTTAAATGGCCATAAATTTACATAATAAAGAAATTCATAAATAAAATAAATTAATAAATGTTTTAATTATGTAACTAATGAATCTAATTTTATTCTATGAATAATTATGTTGATATCAAGAATTTATTCAGAGATAAGAAAAGGGAAATTATTTTTAAAAACCATATGTTCAGGTTTAAATTATTTATATTAATGAATTGATGTATTTACTTATATGTCATAATATTATTTTATAAATTTCTTCATCCCTTATAGATTTTATTCTTACATAACATGTTTACATGTATATTTTTAAATAAAAGTTTTCATTTACAATTGAACTACATCTTAAAATGAAATATGATTTCAACATGGGTAAATTGTTTCCCCAAGAATGTTTCCATTATACCAGATTAATGTATTTTGAAAATGTTATAGTTTTGGGAAAATAATGTAACGATGGATGGTTATATGGTAATATTATACCCGGTGATCTTATTATATATCTCAAAAGAATTGTGTAATGGGATATAGTTACTATATATGATTCTCCTATTAAATTATGGGAATATAATGTGATTGTTATTCCAAATTTAACCATGATGGTTACACCCTATGTAAGTGGTAGAGGAAAATTATATAAACATGTTAACTAAAATTTATTCTAAAACATACCGTTTATGATCTATGTGTTATTTATATGGTTTTATAAGATGATTATGATTTCATAAGGTAATCTTTAGATATTATGTTCTATATTTTAAAGTTAAAACATTGTGAAAATGTATTCATTTTTGAACTAACATTCATTATGATAGTAGGTGTTTTTTACTGACACTTTTTTAATAATATCTAATTTTTAAAGGTTTTTTCGCTACATTTAATGATGGGTAAATGAAATTATGTATTATATTTTATAGTTTCTATGTTTTATTACCAAAATAAATCATGCATTATTTTGAAACATTAATATTTTATGAAGTGGATATAATGTACTAGTGATAAATTTTTATTATAGATCATTTCCAATGTTTTATTTTATGACATAATTATATAAAACACTATACTTAGACTATCATTGGGAGTGTACGGAATTTAATTCTCATTGAATAAGTATACTATATAGTGTTTAATGATGGGTCTCTACATTTGGTATTAGAGAATGATTTATCTAACATTTGTGTTTAGGATAATGTTAATGGAAAAAACATAAATTATTTTTTCATAATAGTTAATTTGAAATGAAATATAATTTAATAATTACCATGTTGGTTTATCTAATATGTATATTTTTAATGTGTTTTTTCATAGATAAAAAATGGATGGTGAAGTTGGAAGGAACAAAGAGGAAAATATCCCTCTAAATATGAAACGATGAATGGTGAGAATTAGAAGCAATCAGTCTTTTATAGTAAAACATCAGTTAAATCATTATATAAATAGTAATATGATCCATGCACATGACCATCTAGAAAAACCTTAAGGTAATATTTTAGTGGTGGGATATTTTATGATGTAACATTATATTGTATTAAGTATTTCTCCTAACAGAGTTGTATCTAAGGGGTAGATTAATTACATCGAAATTATTTTCAATCTATTATGATGTACATGTAATCAAAACATTATTCTTTCAATTTACTATTTTTCTGTTGATGTAGACCATTGGTGTTAAATTTTCAATAACATTAGAGATATATATTATATTGATTCATGATAAATTGATATACGCAAAAAAAATATTTTATAAATATTTTTTAAAGGTGAATCAACATAGGATGGAAAAAAAATAATTGAATTGAGGTATGAAGAAGATTTTGTGCCTACATAAGAAGCATGATTTACATGATTTTTAGGGTATGAAATTTGTTTTATCAGAGGCCAAGATAGAAAAATCATTGTTTTTACTCGGGATTGATAAAGAATTATCATAGGTAATCAGATTCTTCTGAATTCAATATGTTCAAAAACATTTAGGGTGTGTTGAGAAGGTGAAAATTATGCATTCCAATATTCATGTGATCTTTGAGAACATTAAGAAAAATAAGTCAAGTTGGATGGATAAAGGAAATAATGCATAAAATGTGTTCGATGGTATGGAAAAAAATATTTTTAGTTTGTCAGAATTATTGTGATAAATACATTGGGAAATTCATTTTTAATTTTGGTAAGTGTATGTAATGTGGTATATTTGGGAATATTTTAGTAATTATATTAAAATATATCATAATAGGCCTATGAAAAATTCTGATATATAGACAGTATAATTTTTAAATCTAATGAGAGGAGTCCTTATAAAAAATAATCCATAAAGAGGAACCAAAATGATTGGATGTATCTATAATATATTTAGATATTTGTGGTTAAATCAAGTATAACTTCATTAGTAGAAGTTGTTCCATCTAGTTAAGTTGTATTAGGTACATTGTTTTTAATCATATTTTTCGAATGTTTGTTTTTATTCTAGGGAAACACATTCTTTCATAAATGATTAATTTTATGGTAGACTAAAACATTCACCTTAGTAAATGAACCCATAACATATGGATAAAAGAAATGGGGGAAATATTAAAGAAAAAAGTCATTATAATAATATTCTTGTCAATTTTTGGGGAATAAATTTACATAAAAACAATGTTGTATTTCCCCTTGTTTAATTTTATGTTATTCTATGTATGAATTGGTATTCATATTACAATGATATAATTAATTGTAGAGGGATATAAATTGTTTTCCAAAAATACACTTAGATTTAATAGAATGATGAACACATTCAATTTGGAAACATATCAAGAATAAATGAAAAATTTAATTTTTGTAAAAGAATATTATATTCCCAATAATTTCTAATATAAGGGAACTATTTATATCAAAAAAATTTGGTGTTAAGTTGTTAAATAGATATTTTCCTTAATAAGTTTTATGGTATAATACATGATCAAGGGGTTGAGATTATTGTTGATTTAGTCTCTCATTCTAAACCTATTTCAAAAACCCAGTCTCGAATGGCTTGTGTAGAACATCTCAAATTAAAAAAGTACTTACATGAGTTTTTTATAATTTTTTTGTTCAATCCATCACTTCCCCTAGGGTTATCATTTTTTTGTTAAATTGAATGATGGTTTTATGATACATTGATTTGATTATAGAATATTTAATAACATTCAATTTAATAATAAGTATCGTTTTCCTCATATTGTTGAATTGTCTTATCATCACTAGGGTAATTAGTATTTTTCCATTATTGTTTTTAAATATGTGTACCATCAGCTAATGGAGAAGGAGGACGATGTTGAAAAAGTATAATTATTTACTAGATGTTGGAATTATGGGTTTCTTTTTATTACCCTTGTTTTCATGAAAAATTCCCCTTATATATTTATGGAACTTATGTATAGAATCATCCACTAATATTAGGATTTCCTTTTTGATGTGTCTATTGGTGATAATTTTGTTTAATAAATATATTGTTTGGTTTTAAATAAATTTAATGATTATTCTAAAACATGTAAAATAAATGAAGTTATATAACAAATTTAGAAATTTTATTTTTGTTACAACATATTTATTTTCAATGGGACATTATGAATAATTTTTACGTAATAGTTGATACCACCAAACAAATTGTGGTTGATGATTTCCCATGACTTACAAATGATCCTGAGATTTTGTTTTGTGGATTACTAGGATATTTTTGATTGTTTTTAATACAATTTAATCAATATATATCCCATTAACTATGTTTGCATTATAAGGTGTTAATATTTTTTAATAGAATAAGGTGATATTTTTCCTTTGGAATATGAAATTTTAATGGTGAAAAATCTAGTTTTGGACCTACCCTCAAAAAATGGATATTTTTTACTCTATATTGATGTCTCTTTTACAGACATGGGTGCATTTTGATGCAGAATGATCATGTAATTTCATATAATTAATTAGATCTAAAACATCATTAGTTAAATTATATCAAATATGATTTCAAATTTTATGTTGTGGTTTTCACAATAAAATTATTATACATCATCTATATGGGGAATGTGTAAAATATATTCTAATCAGAAAATATTGAACCATTTATTAACATAGAATGAATTCAATATGATGAAGTGAATATGGTTGGAACTGATAATGATTTATGAATTAAATATCAATTTCCTTCTTAGAAAAAGAAGAAAATGATTGCCATCCCATGAGTCAAAAAGATCATGTTTCTTTAACCATGTTACATTTTCAAAATTTTCCCTTGTTTAAGGATTTGATAAATTTTGGATTTGAGTTTTTTTGGAGAAAGAAATTACAATTTTTTGATTTTGATGTTATTAAAATCGTCTCTATTAGCTAGAATTAAGTCCTCACAGAATCAAGATAATGATTTACCATATTATATATAATTGGTTGAAAAGGGTAAAGTTCTAGAATTTAACAATGATTAATATTTAAATTGATATTTGAAAAGAGAGTTTGTGTTTCTTAGGATATATTTTTAAAGAAAGTGTAATTATTTAACGCTTATATTTCCCTATTTTTAGTACATAGTAGAAGAACTATGATATATAGAGATCATTAATAATATTACTTGTTGGATGGAATAGAAATACATAATTTCAAATTTATGATGATATGCTTTAATTTTAAATATATAAATGATAAATACCTATTACCAAAAGGGAATTATCATCCTTTATTAGTACCAGAGTTGAAATTAGAAAATATATCCATGGATTTCGTAGAGGGATACCAAAAAATACTCAATGAAGCAATGTTATTTAGGTTATAATTGATCAATTTAATATATATTCATATTTTATTTATATTTAATATGCAATTTCATTTAATAATCATTATTAACTATACCTCAATGAGGCATTTACGTTATATTGAGTTACTCTCTTTAGTGATTCTGATCATGATCCCTTCTTGAATTCTAATTTCTGGATATGACATTATAACTCATTAGGTACTCAAGAAAATATCATCACTTCTTTTCATCATAAATCTGAAAGATAGTCATAGAGAAAAATTCAGACATTTGGGGATAGGATTGAGTTTTATATAATGTATTACCATTGAATTTGTGATTAACATCTTTGATTTTTTGAGTTTTATTAAAATAACACTATTTAATCTTGTATACAGATGGATCATATTTGAATATATATATAGAATACATTATTGAACTATAGAATGTTTTGATGAATTATGAGAAATAATGTTAATGGGAATATAATTGGTAGATAAAATCATAGATAATGTTTATTTGATTCAGTGAAATTTGAGAAAAACTCCTTGGTGTAAGAATATATATATTGATAACCTAAGGAATTATCATCTGTTAGAGAGAGGTGATCTTGTGTTCCTCAATATTTCTCCATAAAAATTTGTGATGTTTTTTAATAAGAAGGGTAAATTAGGTCTATTATTTATTGGACATAATTAAATCCATGAAAATTTTGGATCAGTTACCTTTGGTGTGGATTTACCCCTATTTTTTCACAAGTACAAAATATTATTCAATAATATATTTTAGCAATGTATGTGTCAGATTCATCTCATGTTCTAATTTCAGATACTGTCTCATTAGAAGAAAACCTTTCACATGGGAAAAAAACTTTTCCGATCTTGTGTTGAGGATAAATTTTTTTATGGAATAACATCATTCACCGTGGTAAGATTTTTCTCAAGAAACAACATGTTTAATGAATTAAAAATGGAATATAAAAATCATTGTTGAAAAGGTATCTTCACATGTGTAATAATTTACAACATTGTGAGGACATAATTTGAAAAAGAGTTGAAGAATGTAAAAACCCATGTATTTATAATTTTTTTTATTATGGAATTTAATAGGACTATTCACCATAAATGTATAATTCAATTAGTGGTATTTATAAATTTAAGGAATCTATAATAACTGAATAGTAACAAAACCATTGGAATACTAATGTGACTATTAGTAATTGTTATCAGGGAATTAGAATGGTAGCCTCACCTAATAAATTATAAATAAAATATACACATTAGATAAATCAATATATACTATATTTATATCATAGAATAAGTAAATAATATTTTAATAAATTATAAATAAATTATTTCTATTTTTATATAAAATAAATATCTCATTACATTTTAATAATTAATATAATGATTTAAAATAAAAAAATATTTTCATAAAATGGTTTTATAAATTAATTTTTTTATTATAATAATAGGATTATTTATTTATTCCTTTTATATTTTTTAAAGTGTCAGTAAATCTGTTATAATAATATAATTAGTTTTTTCTAAATAAATGATGATTTTAAATTAAAATTAAATTCATATTTTTTAATTTTTTTTCTTAAAATGGATTCCTTTTTGGAAATATGATAGATGAATAAATGGTTAGTTTCAATTTTTAAATTTTTCTAAAATAGATGAATGTTTTGGGAAAAGAAAAATATATTAATATATGGTGTTTAACATTATAAATAAATAAATAAATATTGACTCATGTATTATGTATGTATGAGGATTGAACTCATCAGTTTGAACTAACAGGAACCATTTACTGTACATAGTAATAATAATCGACCAAATTCATATTCTTGAGAAAAAATAAAAAACAAACGAATAAAATAAACAAAAACACTCATCTCATATTCTTATAAAATCCACCCCTCAACTCCTCTTCTCCTCACACATAAAAATAATATTATACTATCTAAATTCTCACTAATTTCTTTGTTAATCAACAAGACAACGTCTATGACATACTTGTCTCACCAAATGACCAAACTCATGTTCAATATGGATGTTCTCAACAAGATGACATTCATGAGGTAAAATTATTGATTAGATTTTAAATTATTTCATCAATTATTTATAACTTATCTTATCCTCTAATATCAAAACTATCATGATACTAATTTTATATTCTATATATTGGAATATTATTATTATAAAGGATTATCAATCAACAAACTTCTTCTCATCTCATCTAATTCAAAATAAATTAAAATATCGTTCCATATGTGTTGATTCAGTGCCTTCATTGATGATGTTATTTTTTTTACATTACATCCATCAATAATTGTTATAATGTATTTATAAAGTATAAACCATAATTTAATATGTATATTATGAATTTTTTGATGATCTAGTATGAATTTATTTAAATAATAATTAATTAGAATCAATATAGTTTGTAATGGTAGGAAAAACAGCCACGAAAAACCAAACATTTACAATTAATGTAGAATATAACGAAAAATATTCATATTATAAAATAAGGTCAATATATGGGATTATTTATATTAATGGAAACATATTAATATGATTTATTTCCACTTTTTTAGATTTCTCTTCCATTTTACAATTACTATTATAATTATATAAAAGGGAACTGACCCCAAATCCATGAAGTGAATTCTCCTGGAACCAATTTTCGGATATATATAAATCATATAAATTTCCATAAATAAACTAAATAAAATGATAATAAATATAATATACATGTAAAAGTTATTAATTTAAACAACTAATAGATATAATTTTATTATCCAAGATATAATGTATATGTATCGAATTCATTCAGACATAATGTTAGGGACATTCTTTTTTAAATCAACATTTCATGTTTCAACTTGTTTTATTAAATTAATTTTTTTACTATAACAAAATATGCATATTTTTATTTATTCCTGAAAACTCATTGAATTTCTCTATTCTTTACATGTTTTGATGATTAATATTAAATAATTTTTTTTAATTTATAACTGCGGGTCTTGTGAAAAATGAAATGTTATTTCAAAATAGAAAATATTTATCCCTCGAGAATGTTTCTATTATGAAATATTTATGTTCTGTGAACAGGTTGTGGTTCTTGGAAATTTTTATGAGGATTTTTGTTCCATTAAAAAATGAGGGTATGCGATCCCATTATAGATCTCCAGTGAATTGGGTAAGGGGATGGAGTTTACCATTTTGGTTTCTCCTATGTGATAATGGGAATACATTACAATGCTTATTTCAATTGTAATCATGATTATTAATACTTATATAATATGGAGAGATAAATAATATTTAATTGTGATATGAAAATGATTAAACAATTTAACATTTATAATTTTCTAAATTCATTCTATAGATTTATAAGAGGCATCTAATTTCAATTGGAAATATAAATTGCTCATGTTTTTTGTTTGAAAATTTATATGAATTTGAAACTTTTTCATTGATGGAATGAAATTTTATTTCATCCTTTATAAATAAATTACTAATCATTTTACATTGATCAAATTTATCAAATTTGTTTTAAGGGTTTCTAGATGGGTATAAGAAGTGAATAATTTATTATTAAAGATGTAATGTTTTTTAAGGAAAGATATCATGTATTAGTTTAAAAGATTCTAATTCTAACAAAATATATATTTAGTATAAGTGTCATATTTTAATATATAATGGATTATATGCATGGGGTTATAACCTAATTCCAGAACACATTAAATCTAAAATATCATTGGGAATATATCAATGATTATTTTAGAAGAATAAGTGGGTTATGTATTTTTTAAGCTTATGTCATTACATAATACATATTTAATAAATCAATTCATTGATGTTGATAATTTTAATTTAATTTCCATTCCACAGTATTGGAAGCACAATTTTTTTGAAGAAGTGTAATTTTTATAAAATTATTAATAAACATTTATTATATGACTAAAAATAGTAACCATATGATACTCAATTAATATTAAATGATAAATAGTTTATAAATTTCATATAAAAAATTCATAATTAGGAATTTTTAAAACTATTTTACTGGGAGACACATTATGAATTATAGCATAATTTATCAAAAAAAACATTTTTAATCAAAAATTTGTTTATTAAAAAAAATTAATAAATTTTGCTTTTTAAAAAAAATTATATTCATTTTTTCAAATTCAATTTATGAAATCCTTCAAGTATGATTTAAAAAACATAATAAGAAAATTCTTATTTAAACAAATTTCTTTTTGTATTAAAAATTACTTAATATGAATTTTATAATATAACTATTTAATTCATTATAATAAATTATGTAATTTATTTAATCTATAATTATATAGGATTTTATATCCTCTGCCCTTTGGAAAATTTCATAATTTCCATATTATCCACTTATTAAACATGTGGGAATATAATTTACTCATAATTTTTATATTCCCAGGTTTCCTATTCATATTAATGGGTGTTTAATAAAACTATAATGAGGTCAATTACAATTTTTACATAATTTTCCTAACTCATTAAATAATTTTAAATGGATTTTCTCATAATAATTATGATCTTTCAAAGGAAATTATTTTTCTCTAAAAAACATGATTAATTAGGAATATATTTCCTAAACATTGAAACATGAAATATGTCATGTACCTGATATAATCCCATTGAAAATTCCACTAGGTATTAAATAGATCCATCATTATCCGTGATTTAATATGGTTTAATGAACCAATGACTTATCATTCGCACTTTACAAAAATGTATAGAACATTAATATGGATAATATTTAGGAAGACATGAAATCCTACCTCAAAATAATTGTCTTACACATAGTTATTAACATTATTTTTCGGCATTTTCTTAGCCATCTTTATATATTGTTGAATCAAACACACACACTCATCAATTTTTTCAACCAATTATGGTCCCATCAGATTCATTGTTCATAATTAACCCTAGAAAATGGTGACTAAAATAACATTCCATATAATTATTAAAATACATCAATCTGTATATAGAAATGTTAGAAATAAATATTATAAAACCCTATCTAATTAAGATATTGATCCAAAAACATTGGTAACCCATTGTACATAAAATTATCATGTAGTCCATTGTTTAAATCTTCATCACTGTATATCCATTTAATTTCGGATATATTTTTGTTCTTAAATTTAATTCGGTACAAAAAAAACACATGAATTCCTTCCATAAAAATAGATATTATACATGGATCAAGGTATAAAGAAATGTAGAGGGGAACTAAATATAAACAATCTATCTTCATTATATAATTTGGATATAGTACTACATATAAATAGTATTTTTAATGGGTTCAAAATGTGAATATTTAGTTACATAATCAACAATATACAAAATCACATTGTTACATACTGATGTCATTGTCAATACCACCATGAAATCTAGTGATATAATTTCCATTTTCACTTCAAAACTAGAAATTGATGATCAAATCCGATCAATGGTTTTCATTCTATTATAACCAGATTAAATTAAAAATATACCATGGTAAATTAATAAATATTTTTCTTCATCCAATATAAAATACATTTGAATGTGAATATAAATTTTTTTGTCTCTTAGGGAATAGAATATAGAGAACTTTCAGCCTAATTCAACATACCTCTCTTCAATAGGTAATCTGTAGGTACAAATTTATGTTTCCAAATTATAATATTCAATTTTTCACAATATTAAAATCATCAATATTTCTCTTATAAATGGATAATAAAATTTCATACAATGATGGATCATCCTTCTAATCTCTAATAATTATTTCTTTAAAATTATACATTACTAAAACCTAAAAAAATTATGTCACTACATCAACCACTTCTAGGGAAGAACTATAAAATTATTAACCAATGGACCATGTTTTATTCCTTACATGGTTACAATTTCATTAACATTTCAACTGAAATCATCATCAACATTTTTTTCTATTCAAGGTTAGTAATCAATCATTCAATCATAATCCAATATTGGATTGAATAATCTTCTATATCTCATGTAAATTTATTTCTATGTGAATATATACTTTAAATTATTTTGATCATTATATATTTCCCACTTTCCTCCATACAAAAGGAGCCTCAAATTTTTTAATTTAAAATAATAGTATCTAATTCTAAAACTGGCATTGAGGAGTTTAATTAATGATGTTTTAGTTTTCATTATTCATAATTAATTACATTATCATAATGCATTAATAATAAAACAAGTCTCTTTAATGAAGAACCACTATTGACATTGAGGACTCCATTTATCAAAGGGAGTGAAAAAACTATAGAATTCATAATTCATATATTTAGCTCCATATAAAATCATCACATTACATTATCTCAATGAAAATAATTGCTTTCCCAGTTAAAAAATTATGTCTCCTAGAAAAATAGTAATATTTAAAAAAAACATTTTTTAGTAACCTACTAATAAAAGGAAACATACAAACTCTATGTTATTTCGTGTTTTATTTTCCATTTTTTCTGAGTTTTGTTTTATATAGATCAGTGATTATTCAATATATATAAACAATATGGCTATGGAATCATGTTTTTTGAGAACAAAATAATCAAATGTAATTTTTCAATAGATTACTTTTTCTATTATGGTTTACAAATCAATCCTTATATGATTGTAATATACTTTTTGATTTATATATTATCCCAAAATATTATCAATAAACACAACCAAAATGTTGTTCAAGAACTAAAAAAATTCTATCCAAGAGGTAAATACATAGAAAAGGATTATTAGATAATCCAAATATAGGAACAAATAAATCATAGTAAAAATTCATTTTTGGAATCATAGTCTTTGTAATGATTAAATCTTTCATATTCAGCTGATGGAACCCCGAAAACATTTCAACCATCAAAAAATATTATTCCCTCTAAAGATGATCAAACTAATCATCCATCTAGAGATAATTATACATGTTCATTATAAGTTTTTATTCAAGGATCAATAGTTATTGAAAAATATCATGAGCATTATTTCGTTTTAATAAAAATACTATAGCACCTCATGGTGAAGTTCAAGGTTAAATAAATCCAATTTTTTTAAGTCCTACATTTTATTTTTAAATTGTAGATGTTTGACTAGATCTACTCAATTGGGGAGTATGGAAATAGTCATAGAATATGTACACATCTAATTATTGTCCATTTTTTCTAATATTATTTTTTATTGGATGTCATGTTATATTTTCAAGAAAATTTGAAATTATTTTCTCCATTGCATATTTCTACTCTTACTCATCCTTAAAATCCTATAAACCATTTTTAAAAATTGCATTGAGAAAAAAATAGAAGTTAAATACATAAATTATAAGAATATTATTATTCCAAAGAAAAACATTAAATGTAATAAAAAACCCATTTCTGAAAACATAATGGTTGGCCTATAATTGTAAAAATTATTCCATTTAAGGATCATTTATTTTAAATTTTGAAAAAAAATTATTTCCATGAGCCTCATTAAAAATAATGGAATATTAATTTAAGTACATTGGGACACCGACTTATTGAACCCTTATAGAACCCTTATAAAACCCTTAAAAGCCCTTATATTTTTTAATTACCATATATCCATTATTTAATATATTTCTCTTTATAACATAATCATTAATTTGTCCATTAATAAGATATATGCACACCACCATCATTTAAAATATAACAGGCTAACCCAAAACTATCTTGGAAAACCAATCATATATTACATCCATCATATAAAATTAGAATAATATTTTTTATCATTTGAAAAAATTATTTAAACTCATATAAAAATAATGTTTAGATATTGAAATATATTTTTTTGATGTTCAGTTTTCAATTGAAAATTCAATTTCATTTGAAAACAAATATCAATACCAAAATACCCACAAATAAGAAAAAGGATTTTGTTTCCCAATATAACAAGAATTCATTCATTGTAATATAATAATACAATAACATCCTTTTTGTTAAAAAATACATTTTTACCATGTTCATTAAAATTAGATCATTCATATTTTTAATTGCTAAAAAATTCCAATTTAAACATGGAAAAATGGCCTATTTGAAAACCATTGTAAAAATGTAAAATTACACATAAAAATAATTTCTATTTATATAAAATTATTTCAATACAAATTTTTAAAACATATACATTAAAGATAAATAGATTTTGAAATAAGTAAATAAAATTGGTTTTAGTTAAAAATACCCTCATCCTTATGGAAATATTTAAATAAAAACCCAAATATAATAAAAAATTGAAATAACATTAAATAACATTTTAATGGAAAATAACTGACATAAAATGTTAAAATGGGATGTATATACACCTAATGTGTTAATATATGTTCTAAAAATCAAAATCCCTCAATGATAGGAAATTGATATGAATCGGCTAACATTGAATCTGACGAGTCACGTGTGTCTCATATTCATGAATAATAAAAATATGTTAATTATTTAATTTAAAGAGAAAATTTATCATTTTAATTCTAATATTTGTTTTAATTCATAATAAGTTACATTAAATTACTTAATCATTAAATTTTAAAATATATATATTTACAATATACAACTTTTTTGTCAAAAATGGAATCAGATGGTCAAAAATGGTCAAAGATACCATTATTTAAACAATTTTTTAAAACTAGGAATTAAATATTTACAATATTTATACATAAATTATACATTTAAATTTATTCATGAAATATTTTTATGATTTGTGATTTATATTTTTTATTACAGTGACGGTAGGCAGTACGCATGCATGAGTAACATTTCATTTTTTAAATAATCAAAAATAAAATAAATTAAGTAATATTTTATGTTTATTAAATGGTAATTATATTAAAATTACCATATTAAATAATAAAATTTATATATGTGTATCATTATTTTGTTTTGGGGGTGAAATAAAAAGTCTCATCTATTCGATGTTGTTGTAATCTACAAATGGACGAATGATGCAATCACTTTTTTTAGTGAGTAAACTTTTAAGAATGAAAATGATATATAACACATCAATAATGAAAAATATTTCTTCAGTATCCAAAATATATCATGAATATTACATATATTAATTATAGATATATTTATATTTCATTCAATGTAATGTGTAATTCAAAAACAAATCTCATCGCATTGTGAGGTAGTAGTCCACAGTCCGTAAGAGAGACTTTTTCGCAACCCATTTAGAATATAATATAAAAATAATATATATGATATAATGAATCAAAATATTTAATAATGTTATAAATAGTATATATAAACTTGATATCCATCATTATACCCAACTGTAGTATGATGTAATGAATAAAAGAACGACATCAATTCATGATGTGGTTGTACTCTATACAAAAGAATAATAACATTGTAATCTATTTAAAGGTGTCTTTGTTTATATTTCATATAATTAAAAAAATATCATAATATGTAATATAATTATATAATTATGTCATAATTGTATAAGAATAATTTTATGTGTCTGATAAAGATATATAATTAAAAAACTCGTTGAAAAACATTACATATTCTTCATGTTTCCTTCTTAAGTTTCCAAATAAATTTTCATAGGATGGATCTATTCCAAAACAATGAGATATTATATTAGATTTTGAATTTTTATAATTAATATTATCACGTATTATCTGAAGTAATGGGTTTTTAATTTTTGCAGAGGTGAGGAGAGGGGTGGCCTTTAATAATTGAGGTGAAGTGAACACTAATAATTTATTTGAATGGGTGATTTAAAAATTCTTCTTTTTCATGTTATCAGGCCCCATTAATGGTACATTATAAATCGAATATGTTTGAAGGTCTAAATATGGCCAAAACATCTGTTTTGGAAATGTTTTGAGTAAATGTTTCACATTATATTATATGTTTAGCCACAATGTAAACATGTTTTTACCTTATTAAATTCAACAAGGCTTAACTATATTCACTAATATATATGATAAGAATTTAAGTTTCCTTCATTAAACATTATAAATTATCATTATTAAAAATATTTTATCTACTTTTACAAATTAAATTAAACTTAGTGCAGAAATTTAATTTAATATTATTATTATATACGCAGTGTGATAGTGGGTTTTTATAAAGAATTTTTTATAATATGATGATTCTATATTAACACTATGAATAATAATATTCATTTAATTAAGAAAAAAAATTATATTAAAAATTATATTTAAATTACTTTTAAAAATAACTATTATTTATCATATTGAATAACTAATAATGAGAGAGATTTTCCATTTTCAAATAGATTTTAGAAAAAACTCATATTAAACCCAAAAAACATGTGTTAAAAACATTTATAAAGATGATTCATAATTAATCAATATGATTAAATATAAAAAAATTATTATTATTTTACATTAAATAATAATCAAAAAAATTATTTCTACTCATAAATTACTTCTGTTTTTTTAAATACTTTTTATAAAAATCATAACATTTCACTATAAACTTTATAATAAATATTTTCAAATAAAACATCTAAAATATTACCCAATATAAATTTTGATATGCATATATGAAAAATAATATTAATTTTATATAATTAAAATTATAAAAAATAGATACTATCCTTTTTAAATAATCGTTATAATATATTTTCTTAATTAAAACTATTTCATATTTGATTAAAACATTCCATAATATTTATATAACATATATATCATTTTAATTTATATTAATTAATATAAAAATTATTTATTCAATCATTACATAGTTTTTTATAATAATATTATCATATATGATATTATAAATATTAATATTTTTTTGGAATATGTTAATGTAATTTATTAAACCATTACAGTTGAGGTTGACAGACATTCAACAAAAATGATGCTTTTTTAAGGAATTTTGGTCTCACATTTTTAATCAATAAGAAATGTTCCATATTCACCACTTATTTATTATGATAATATACTTACCATTAATGTATTTTATTATTCTTATACATAATTTATGTGGATACCCATAACTAATTAATGATCACTCTTTCATGGTGTTTACGTTTCAAATGATACCAAAGCGGTAATGGTTTACATCTCAATTTAAATTACATTAAGACACATTTTTTAGGAACCAATTCAGATTTATGTTCATAATATAATTTCTCATTGATATGTCATATCATGATTCCATATTAATTCATTTTATTGTATGTTTCAAATTAAACTATTTCTCCCAAGGTGTTTTCACATGATAATTACCAATTGGTAAAATATATTATAGAATATCAGTTTATTTTTTATTGATAACATTCTCTTAAAATGGTATATTGTTATGATAACTTTTTATTGTACGTTACATTTCCCTAAAATATCAATATTTATGTGTTATAGATTTTATTACTTTCAAAACCATATGTCATTTTAATATATATTGTCTACATTAAAAGTCATATGATTTACATGATATATATATATATATATCCATTATACAATACTAATATGTGATGATGAGAAATACTGATTTATGAAATATATCAATCATTCTTTATATTTGGGAGAAATTGGATATAAACTAATGGGTGGGGAATAATTTTTAAATAACCCATAAATGCATTAAAAAGTATCATGAGACAAATTAGTTTTCCAAATTAAATGGTTTTAAACCTATAATTTTAAAAATCCTTGTGAAATGTATCGATACAAGTGGTTTCATGTACATGAGACATGAAATCAAATAATTAATCCCTATTTATTAATAATTTTGTTTGTGTTATTATTCATCTGATTTTACCTATGATATTCTCACTAGGATTATTTTACCCTCATTTATTAATTAAATATTTTGTGTCTTCTTTATGTAACTAGGTAATATGTATTATGCCTTATCATATCCTCATAGTTTATTTTTTAAAAGTAACATGTGTTTTATTATATATTCTTTCATGATGAATATTCTTATTATTTTGTGACAACATCTATTGTACATAATTTTTACTGAGCGTTATAGATCTCCAAATTTTTGCTTTTTCCCCATGATAATGAAAATAGATCATGTAATGTTTTTCATAGATTTAATTTATTATATTTTTTATCTCATTATATTTTTATTTATTTTATCAAAATAAAATGTTTTTCATGTATGTATCTTGTTCTCTAAAACTACAAAAATGGTCAGTCATTTTGGACTCAACCCATTATATCTATTATGATATATTTATAGAAGTCATCTTCTCTAGGTTTCAAGTGTCATATCCATTATAAATGTAATCAAATTCTGTTTAGTATAATCCTTAGTAACTTGATTAATAAAAATATAGTTTATGTATCATAATCACAACATATATTTTTAGGACTTGTATAGAAGAACATACAATAGTTTTATTGAGGAATATTATATGTGTAATTTCTAAAAAATAATTCTATGACAGGAAACTATATGTTGATTGGATTATAGAAAAGATGTTCCAAGGGGTAATAATTTAGAAATGGCCACATTGGGACACACATAATCCTCGCATTGTTTATTAATATTGACATTATTACTCACATTGGTCGACATTCACTGGCTATATTGATAAGGTAATTCAATTTTTTTTACTACCCATTATGTAATATTTTAAAATAATGATATTTTTTCCTAGGAATAAAAATAATGGGAAACCTTATTGGGTGAAATAAATGGTTTGATGAGAGTTTTCATGTCATTAATTTTTTATATTGTGAAGAAGATGTTTTTATTCACGTTAGGTCCACCACGTTTGTTTCATTGGAGAGTTGTCGTTGTACTTTCACTAGTGGTCTGATAATGCGAGATTAATTTTTTTTTCACAATAATCAACATTGAGATAATTGTTTTTAAAAAACCATGTTAAATACTAATGGCACCTGCATCCATAACTGGGTATAGAACATATTTCCAATGGTAGGAATTTATTTTATGTTTTTAACCCAATAATGCTTAAGAAATTACATTGTTCAAGAGGATGGGAGGTTTTCCTCGTCACATCCTATTGTGGGGAGTATTTTCATACTTTAGGACACTCTTATATATTTACTATATGTTCATTAATCTATTTTTTATACATATAAATGACTTATTACCCTATCAAATTCATCATATTTTATCCCATTACATATATAGAAGAAGTGGATTTCATTAGTGGGTCCATCTGACGGTGTCCATGGTTCTCCAACCATTTCCTAGTAATGAATAAATACTTATATTTTTAGTCCACATAACCAAATACATATCAATTCTGTTTCACATAAGAAGGGAATTGATATTTTTAATAGAGGTTTTATCCATAATGGGTCACCATAAATATAATTTTTAATTTATGAATCATAACCCCCATGGTTTTTTGATCTAGTAATGTTTAACTTAGAATGGAAATAACAATAGGATCATAGGGACCATATATATGAGTCTGTGTCTTGAGGATTTTTCCTTCACATCTTGGTTATATTATTGATCAATGTAATCTTAGTTCATTCACACATATAGGACTGGACTAACTGTAGATTTCATTATATGGGGTATGATTATATCATACCACTCATTTTGGATTATATAATGATATTTCGTGGTGTGGTGGATATTCATGTGCTGAATGATATGACAATTAACACTCTCTATGCCCATGAAATATATGCTTTGTTTGACAAATAGGAATAATAATAAATTAGTATCATAGAGTATTGATGCAATACTTATGTATTATAGAATACCTTGGAATGTTTAATATAGTTATTTTCATTTTGGAAGGCGTCCAACATATATCAATTATCAAAAGAATCAGAGTCATTATAGTTCATTTTCTATCATATTCTACTAATGGATGAGGTAGAATTATCATCCCATGGGAATGAGTATTCTATAATGGATGATGTGTCAGAGACATGAGAGGACTTAAATTAAAGTGGATACATATTTGATCTTAGACCTAAGGAAGGAATCATATATATATGTATTATTATAGGAATTAGATTCTTCATTGTTCAATTGGTTAGCGATTACACATCTACTTTTCCATTATATGAAGGAAATAATATATTATTTCAATGATTATGGATTAAAATATGAGGTTTCCCTTTGTGGAGTCTTGATAATGTTATCAATTCCTAATATTCCAGATTGACCTTGACTATTTTTCTACCTTTCATGCATATATTGTACATTGAAAATTCTATGATTTTTTGCATGAAATATCAAAGTATTCTTTTCAAAAAAGCCTATATATATTAGAATGAACTAGTTTACTTTTCCATGATACATCACATAACTTGGATGGATTTTATGAAGGTTGTTGCATTATCAAGTCTACCTTTTCCATAGGACCTCATAGGACCCAGTTTTCTTCTCTTGTATGTCATCACATGAACTTGAATGACATGCTAAGAGGGAGTCACATGATCCAATTCACATACCATAGTGTCATCACAAAATCTAGATGACATGCTTGGAGGGATTTGTGAGAGTTAGTGTGACATGTATTGAATTCTGTGGTATGTTCTCACTGAGTTGTATGAGTGTCACCACAAATACCAACTATCATTTTAAAGGGACATCACAAGAGCTAGATGAAATTTCATAATGCTATATCAAGTCATTGATGATATGTTCTGATGTCTTCATATGGTCAAATTGACATGTTTAGAATAAATTACTAGTATGCGATGTCATGATCCATGGGGTTTCACGAGACATGGGTGGCATGCCCATGGGGCACCATGTGATCTTCTCAACACGATTGGGTGATTTCACATGATCCAAATAGTATACAGAAGTAGGACCTCATGATCATAGTGACATGTCATGGTATTGAATCATTCCCTGAGTAGTTCACGTGAAGCACATGATGACCAATGTATATGTTCCTCAAATAATTCTCTAATGTTTTCATCATTATTCCATCCTTTTTATTGGATATGCCTTATATTTTGTCAGTGCAATATTTTTTTGGTGTCACATGTTTTATATAATATGTGGAAGGTCCTTGTAGTAACTCAATGAATGTACTGTGTCTGATATATGTGTGATGATTAGTCGTGTCTTTGCATGTTGCATTATTTCTCTAGTAATTACCTAGATATTTTATGATAGAATATGTTCCCAATAACTATGTCAATTGCTCCGTGTAATATTCCCGGATGCCTTGGTGTGAGGGTATGAGGTTCCAAGAAAAATTACTTATGTCTCATGGTCGCCCATCAATTCATTATTCATGAAGTTGTGGGGGATTTATAGGCATCACCACACAATATATTCATCACATTGTGCAGAGGATATTTCATAAATCAATGATGATGCTGGTGAAGTGTTTTTTCAAAATGGTTCTTTGCGATGTTTTTCAATACGCCATTCAAGAGGTGTCATGTTAATTTTAGTAATGGATATACCATCCCCTCAACACCACATTTCTGAATTTTTTTCCAATTATATGTGTCTTGTTAATTAATGAAAACATGGTAAGGGTCTTATTTATTTTCATCCCAAAAGATCTAAGTACATTGTGATGATCTGGATTCATTCTAAATGGATATCACATGATCTTCAATTCCTTGTCTTGGATATTCAACGAGATAAGTATATATTTTAAAGGGGATTCATGAGACCGTGTTTGTGACTCACATGAATTTTATGACCTTAATAGGATCACTAATTTTCAATTTTATTTATATATTTTATTTGTTTATATCATAGAAATTGTGATACCTTACACAAATGTTGTTTACGATGATCACATTTCCCAATGGTGTTGTGCCATAAGTCCAAAAAAATCTATTGAGATGATGCATGATCCATTAATAGATAAACAATTTTTCTTCACATTGGGTCCAATTAGAGAGTGTGATACTTCCAAGACATGTTTTAATACATTCGTGTAATGGTGGTGACATGCTAGATGGTTCTTTATATACTAAAATGACATTATATAGGGATTATTTGGTGTCTCATAGTTCTACATGGTTATTTCATGTGAGTTATATGACTACATGAGTTTCCCTATCTTCCCATTTTTATTAAATTTTTTACTTCATAATGGTTTTAAATCTCATGATGTTGTATGTGTGTTTTAAAATACACTAATTTTACCTATTGTTGATGCATCACATGTTATTTATGTCAAGAATAGGGTAACTACCTTTGGATGTTTCTCTCTTATATTCTATGGATTTTTGGATGGCGTTTCAGGTGCATGTCGCATAACAATTTTTGTGACTTGGTGTTCTTCAATGGATTCCATCACATGAATATGTAGTGTTAGAGATGACACTTCTTGATCGATGAAGTATATTCAAAGAGACCTAATGGGACCATCCACATGTTATGTGTTACACGGGGCCATCCACATGACTATCCACATTTCATAAGAATACATACCTTCTATATCTTCACATGATCTACCTGATCATTGAAACATTACTCTTCCATTCATTGTGGACAAAATAATATCCATATTTTTAAGCATCTTATTTTTTGAGTTTTTTATTCTCATTTGGGGGTTTCAAATATATTAACCACACACGAGAGACATCTACAAGGAAAACTGTTAATTTTTTTGGAATGTAAATTCTCTTTTAAAGTTTTGATGGTGTTTTAGATTGGTTTATTGTCTTACTTGTTTTCTATATAATATGTTCAATATTCCTTGGAATGTACTATAAATAGGATAAATTAGGGATTCATTCCCCCGCTTTGTATCTCTATAGAGATCGTTTTCCCTTGTTCAGTTGTGTAACCTCATCGCATGACCTCCCCAGAAGAACCTATCATGAGACCTATCTGTGGGCCCATTTTTCAATAAAATAATTGCAAGACACCCTTTTCATAGGCTCCCACATGATTAAATCCACATACTTATATTGTTTAATAATCTGAACTTTCAAAATGGGGATGCATGATCATCTTAAGGGTTTTACAGGATCATCATTTTGATGTCATAATGATATGACTATTTTGTGGATTGGGTGACATTGTCAAGATCATCATATCAATTATTTTATAAGGGTTCATGTAGTTGTGTTATTAATTTTAGGATTAATAAATCCACAATATCATCATTGTGACACCCCAAGCTTCCTCGGTATGTTTCCTTTCGAATAATGCAATGGCGTGCATTGTACGCAACTTCGAGATTTTAACACACCATAACCAATCAAACTAGCCGTTATGAATAGTAATACCTACTTTTTGAAATTTTATAAATTCTATCTCTAAAAATGGACTTCATTTTTGGATTCGTAATATTGAAATTATCCTAGGGTGAAATTTTGGTACTTTTTGGATAACTTTTATATTTTGATGAATAGTGAAAATTACTAAATTTTAATTAAAAACAACTTTTTTAATCAAAATAATTAATAGCGATAAATTATGAATTTGAGTGGTTTCAAAGTATATTTAGAATATATTATTACCATGTAATACAATGTTGGTCATTGAACATAATTTCACATTTAAACCAGACATAAACAAGTGACAATCTTTTGATAATTATTATCTCTAAAAAACACGCTTTTTGTTTTAACAGCGAAAATTAATTTTAAATTGATTTCTGCCACTTCTGTGTTTTGAATTTGGAAAAATGGATTCCATATTTGGAATCGGGATGTTCAAATTGTGTAATAGGTAACTTTTATTTTTAAACATTTTGGATAATTACTTCGGTAAATATTTTATTTACCATGGTTAAAGGGTAAATCTGGTAAACAAGGGTTAACAAATAATATTATAATAATACTAAATTACACTAAAACGTGTCTTAACCCTATTGGTTGATACATGGTCGACCACGGACATCTTTGGGTCGATTTTGGGACCCCATGGATCCACTTGTAAGTGATAATGACACTTTATTTTAATTAAGTTAAAATAAATAGAAAAATGACACAAGCATATATCTTTTAACAAAACAATTGTTACATAGGGTTATATATGTTTGATTTTAGAATATAAATATTCATTAGAAAGATAAAATGATTTCCTACGTAATTATGTTTAATTTATAATTTTTAGACATTAAATAATTTAATTTATTTATGACACAATGATGATGAATTAATTACCATAATAGTTAAAAATTAAAATAATTGATATTATAAATACCCAAATAAATATAATATGAAACTTTTAATGAATTAAAATAATTTTATAGGATAATATGATATATTATTATTGATTTAATTGACTTTTTTAGAAGTAATAAATCTGTTATGAGTTTCACAAAAATCAACTATTGAATAGTGTCAAAATTGACATAAAAGAGTTCTTAAAACAAATATTATATTATTAATTGATATTAAATTACTAAAAATCAAAAGATCGGCCAAGAGACTTATATCATGATAGGTTCATCATTAATGGACCACTTGGGGGTCTCTTGGATGTATATAGTACGTTTATTAACAATATAATATAAAAATACAAAGAGACATTGTAAAAGTGAAACTAATTAACTATGAGTTAATACTTAAAGATAATGTTAATATAATGACCACAACCTTTCTAAATTATATTGGTTGAGTTTTTTTCGACCCATACCCACCTTAAAAGTTATATAATAAACTTTGGAGCTATTATAAACCGAATATGAATTTATTATAAATTAATATTTCTAGCTTTTCCAAAGGTGCCCCTCACCCCTCTTATAAAAGGGAACTCCTCCTTATCATTTCTTCACACCTTCAATGCCCATTGGTTCGACCCAAACATGAACAAATACTATCTCAACTTCCCTCAATACAACCTAGAGGCCTTAGTTTGATTATAAATCCATACTAAGGAGCCCTTTTGATCAAATCAAATGGAAGAACGCGAAGAAGAGGTAATGTTTTCACCACCCCTTTTCAAGTTCCTTTCTTCTTCCACTTCCACTTTCGTTGTTATTACCATTATAAAATAATAACTCCAGTATCATATATATACTGTTATGTTATTATAAATATGGTACAACCATATTCAGTTTTCTATCCATCCTTTTAATAACATGTCACCATACGTGCGTACGTACGGCTTACCGTCTCCACGTTGTGGTGTAATTGTTATTCAATATATTATTATTTGGATGATTATAATAATGATGTGTAACTCATGTAAATAATAAATATAACATGATAATGATTCTGTATATATGATATAACATCCAATTATATATTATTTTAATATCAAAAGAATGACATTGTCGCTCGTGCGTATGTACGGACTACCGTCTCCACGAACGCGATGAGATACATTCTCCATCATATCCATTCAAGTATAATTATAATTTGATGATTTAAAAATAGTATATAAGGACTTGATATCATTCTGGATATGAATAATATACATCCCATTAATAACGAATATGGCTCACATAACAAAGAATATAAAGTAAATTGAACCCGTTAACACCCGAAATGATGATAATTCTAAGATATTATTAACAATTCAATGTTAAAAGATCATATATGATATCATATTAAAGTAAATGGTTCATGTATAATTCAATAACAATTATTTCACCATAATATAGGAGGTAAACCTACCGTCGACCAAGGAAAAAGTACAAAGTAATGGGGTTTCTTATCTCACTCTTAATTTCATGAGAATTCCATTAATCACCACTTATTTATTGCATACGGTGTATGTGTACTGCCCATGATTGTATTCATTGTGTAATATACTTTAAGTTATGGGTATTTACATCATCATTGCATGATCCTTCTTTCATGGGTGCATGTTTCATAAGTTACCAAATCGATATGGGAATTTTATATTTCAATTTCCACTCATTCGGCTTTACGCATACTTCGTTGATTATTTTACTCCAATATTATGGGTAGAATTACTATTAATTTTCTTATGTCATATTTTCCACTCCACTTTTTGTGGATATACTATTGATACACATAATCACTCCATTGATAAATTCTCAAGTGATCGGTATGAACTCGTTAAGTGTAATTTTAACTCAATCTCCATTTATTGAGTTAAATATCCAATTCATTGGTGTTGTTTTTACAAGAATTTGTGAAAATGTAATCTGATTGATTTACACTAAATATCTAATAATATTGAGTGTATTTATATTTTTCACACATAATTATGTCGTTGATTTATCCTTAACCTAAGGATATGGTCTTTATAATAGAATTTATCTCAATTTACATTCCATTGACAATTCTTTGTTGTTATACACTAAATCACTTTTATATGGTGTATATATTGTACTTTGACATAGTATATCATGAATCCCTTTATTCTCATGATATTAAAAAGTTTTTATTACCTCAATTAATTGTATTGAATGGTCTCTCTTTTGGTTATAATCTCTAACTAAAATACCATTTTTAAATGTTTTTAATACTTCTTCATATACATCTTCCTCATTAATGTACATGTTTTAAAAATGGTTTTAAGGATTTATTTATATGGACATTAATGTTTTAAAATTAAAAATCCTTTTAAAAAGTTTCAAAGAGGTATGGGACACTTTGATTCAAAAATCTATTTTTAAATGGCTTCTTGACAAATAGTGTGCCTTTTTAATGATTTCAAGAAAAAGGAGGATATTTCTCTCAAATAGGTTTGATGGTTATTTTCATCTATGTCAACATCCTTAATTATTCTTGATTGAGGTTAATGTGATACAATACAATCTTCCATATTGTATCGAATGATTTATGTTTGACTATGGATGTGCAATTTTTATACCATTCAGGGTTTGTGGTTAAAGTATTGACATTTCGTATGCTAGATAAAATAAAAATGTTTTTATTATGTTTAAACCTGTTCATATGATGAATGAATTGGATTTAATAAGTGACGGGTGGAGCCCGCTATAGCTCCTCTATGCATCGGTAGGTCTCATTAGACAAACTAGTGTCTTGGCACAAGCCCTTGGCAAAATCTTATTTGTAGTCTTGGCACGAGGCCTTGGCTATGTGGTTATGATAGTCTGGAATTATGCATTCCATCATTATGAAAGTGGTTATTGATATTGCATGTGATCATTCGACTAGTAGAATATCCATGTGAGTAAGTAAATGGAATTATTTCATTT
This sequence comes from Viscum album, assembly GCA_963277665.1. Lineage (NCBI taxonomy): Eukaryota > Viridiplantae > Streptophyta > Magnoliopsida > Santalales > Viscaceae > Viscum > Viscum album. Next base: position 475,680,412 of record OY728132.1, read on the forward strand.
TACCTTTGCCATTTTATGCTGAAATTCAATTTTAAAAGGATTTTTTTAGTTATAAATTGCCTTAAGTATTTATGCTTATCTATGAAAGCTTCTCCTATAATGTTATCCTTACTGAGCATCTGAGCTCACCCCTTTCAATGTTTTATTTTTCCCAGGATTTTGAAGAAGTAATTTATGAATGACCTGCAGGGATAGTATGAGGGGATATGAAGACAAGATGTTTTTTTATGATGTAATGTAAAATTTTATGAATTTATCTAGTGTTTCCAAGGCTACTAAACTAATCGGTTTTTTGAGATTTGATATTTCTTGTGATCATTCCAATGTTATGTAATAAGGCACATAATCTAGGTAAGTAGGGTCGGGGCGTTACAGTTTGTATCAGAGGAAGTTTAGTAAAAACCTTGGAAGCTAGATTTAGATAAACTCTGATTAGAGCACGTAGACCTAAGATTAACATTGAGGATTAGTATAAAAGAACTTCCTAGAATTTCGGTATTGTAGAGATTTTGTGAGTTTTCGGAGCAATACATCCCTGTCTGGATACGAGCAGGTAGAGGCAGCTCTGGCACAGATGTACCTAGGGGTAAAACCCGAAAACACCGCTTTGAGCTAGACTCAAACGAGAACTGGTGCACGACAACGGGCCTTGCTCCACTCTTGGTTACGGCACTCCCGGGGGATATGCTTAGGATAATTTACATTTTCTTTAAAAACAGATTTAAGTAATATATATATAAGATGAGAGTAAATGACCTTGGTTAATCCAAATATGTTTCAAATTGAGAATATGGTGACATTTTAATCTCTAAATGATTTTACGACTACTGTTACTCACACAATGCTTTCTGGTTTTAGTCAATGGATGGATTCCAAGGAAGTCATAGTGACTTTGAGAATGATGTACAAGGTGGGAACGATGGTGGAAATGACCAACAAAATGTAATGTTGATAGGCATAAAAGATATCATCTTTATGCCAAATCAGTTTTCCAAAAATATGATCAACAACATATATATTAACCAACTCCCAGACTCAACAAGGAAGAGAATGGTGATAAATGATAAGAGCTCCCGCAATGGAGACCATGGAGAAAAGTACCCTCAATTTTCATCATGCAGGAAATGTGGAAGGAGACACCCATGAAAGTGTCTCAATGGGACAACGAAATGCTTTACGTGCGGTAAGGAAGGACATAAAATGAAGAATTGCTGAAGAAAAATGATGATTACTATGGAAGAAGATAAAAATGGTCCCAATAGTCCATTTACAGTCATTTGCCGTAAATGTAGGGGACCTGGCCATTACCCGAGTGAATGTCTTATTCTATAGTATATTTTCTTGGTCGAAGAAGAAGCTATGTGGAAATAAATGGTTGGAGAAAAATTTAAAAAGTATTATCACTCCTTGTTGATGGGTTTACTTTGGAACAATTTTCTCATGTATTTGTAACCCCGCAGTTTGCCATGTGAGAATGATATTTGAGGAAGAATTGTCTCTTCTCTTGTGGATATAGTTATAAATAACCATTTGGTTTTATATGATAATTGGGGTTTGAGAAAATTATAAGTTATTATAATTTGGGATGAAAATACAAGGTATGATATAACATTTTTGGTTAAATTATGTTATTTTGAGGAATTTATCTCATTTTGGTAATATTATAAAATATAGTTTTTGAAATAGGACAACACGTAGACCGTGTGACAACCCATCGCGTTAGACAAAGCTGTGGGAATCGAACCCACAACAAAAGTGCGATTGGGATTTATTGCCTACCACTGGACTACGTGAAGTCCCTGGTTAGTGTCACTATTTTTTTAGTTAAATGATTTTATTGATCAATAATAAGTTGATTTGGGTTCTTATGTCTTATCAAATGAATACCCTTGGTATAGTAAAATGATTTGGTGATTAAGTGATAAATTTTATTTTGGAATATGTTCGCTTTGTTGGGAACACTATATTCCCAAGGAAAATATAATACAATGGGGTTTCATTTGTAGAGTAATGGTAGATTTTTATCTACATTTTTATTGTAAATTTATAGTGATTTGGGTTATTTATGGAAATGATTAACCTATAACAGAGAATATGTGATTATGTTAATTAATTTTAAGTATGTGACTTTAAGAGTATTTGATGTCATTTAGAGATACAATTTAACATGGGAGACTACATAATGAAATTCTTCTGTGTTTTGGGTTTCAATATTAGTTTGGATTATATTGAATCATTTTAAGGACAATTGATTATTGAATGGTATTTATTTAACTTTGGGGTATTGTTGGTTTAATTTTATAAATTAAGATTAGTGCATATTTATCTCAAGGAATATCCTTTTGGGGGATCATTAGATCATTCACTAACCATTTTGGTTTTGATTAATCTTCATAGACAATGTAAATATATATTTTATCCTGCATGGATCATGTGATTCTATAGAAGATTATTCTAGCTCTTCCATTGTGACCAAGTTTTCTTGAATACTCATCGTTTAAAAAAAATTGAGTTAGTGGTGGAAATTTATTAAAGAAGAAACTCTACTTAAAAAGTAAGTATATCTCTTAATGTTCTTAGTCAATATAATTAATGAATTCCTCGTCCTTATGTAATGTAACTTAAAACAAAAAAAATGTTTTCCATTTACTTTCCTACTAGGAGACTAATGGTCGTTTGTCCCAACACAAGTTTGTGGTTTTCTTATTGTTAAATTTCCCCTGATCATTATTTCTATCCCTCTCCATAAAGACATTAAACTTTGATTGTCATCCATATCCATGTTTTCCTACATGGAATCCGAGTATGGGTTATCTTGGATGACCCTTATACCTCTCTTTCATTCTTTTAAAGTGATAGTTTTATTGACTCTTTTTTTGATGTGGTACATTCCATTATATTTCCAAGCACAATTTTAAAAATTGAGAGGATGAAATTTATTGAAGGAGGGGACAATGTAACACCCCATGCTTCCTCGTTATGTTTCCTTTCGAATAATGCAATGGCGTGCATTGTACGCAACTTCGAGATTTTAACACACCATAACCAATCAAACTAGCCATTATGAATAGTAATACCTACTTTTTGAAATTTTATAAATACTATCTCTCAAAATTGACTTCATTTTTGGATTCGTAATATCAAAATTAGCCTAGGTGAAATTTTGGTACTTTTTGGATAACATTCATATTTTGATGATTAGTGAAAATTACTAAATTTTAATTAAAAACAACTTTTTTAATCAAAATAATTAATAGTGATAAATTAAGAATTTGAGTGGTTTTAAAGTATATTTAGTATATATTTTTACCATGTTATACAATGTGGTTCATTGAACATAATTTCACATTTAAACCAGACATAAACAAGAAACAATCTTTTGATAGTTATTATCTCTAAAAAACACGCTTTTTGTTTTAACAGCGGGAATTAATTTTAAATTAATTTCTGCCACCTATGTGTTTTGAATTTGGAAAAATTGATTCCATATTTGGAATCAGGATTTGAAATTTTGTAAATAGGTAACTTATATTTATAAACATTTTGGATAATTACTTTGGTAAATATTTTATTTACCATGGTTAAAGGGTAAATCCGGTAACCCTTGGTTAAAAAATAATATTATAATAATACTAAATTATCCTAAAACGTGTCGTAAACCTATTTATTGATACATGGTCGACCATGAGCATATTTGGGTCGATTTTGGGACCCCATGGATCCACCTGTAAGTGATAATGACACTTTATTTTAATTATGTTAAAATCAATACAAAAATGACACAATCATATATCTTTTAACAAAACAATTGTTACATAGGGTTATATATGTTGGATTTAAGATTATTAATATTCATTAGAAAGATAAAAAGATTTCCTACATAATTATATTTTATTTATAATTTTTAGACATTAAATAATATAATTTATTTATGACACAATGATGATGAATTAATTACTTTAATAGTGAAAAATTAAAATAATTGATATTATAAATACCCAAATAAATATAATATAAAACTTTTAATGAATTAAAATAATTTTCAAGAATAATATGATATATTAGGATTGATTTAATTGACTTTTTTCGAAGTAATATATCTTTTATGAGTTTCACAAAAATGAAATATTGAATAGTGTCAAAATTGACATAAAAGAGTTCTTAAAACAAATATTATATTATTAATTGATATTAAATTTCTAAAAATTTATGGTTCGGCCAAGAGACTTATATCATGATAGGATCATCATTAATGGACCACTTTGGGGTCTCTTGGATGTATATAGTTTGTTTATTAACCATATAATATAAAACTACAAAGAGACATTGTAAAGGTGAAACTAATTAACTAAGAGTTAATACTTAAAGATAAGGTTAATATAATGACCCAAACCTATATAAATTCTATTGGTTGGGTTGTTTTAGACCCATAACCACCTTAAATTTAAATAATAAACTTTTTAGCAATTATAAACCGAATATGAATTTATTATAAATTAATATTTCTAGCTTTTCCAAAGGTGCCCCTCACCCCTCTTATAAAAGGGCACTCCTCCTTCTCATTTCTTCACACCTTCAAAGCCCTTTGTTTCGTCCAACCCCTGCCCAAATACTATCTAAAATTCCCTCACTACAACCTAGAGGCTTTAGTTTGATCAGAAAGCCAACCTAAGGATCCCTTTTGATCAAATCAAAAGGAAGAACCCGAAGAAGAGGTAATGTTTTCACCACCCCTTTTCAAGTTCCTTTCTTCTTCCACTTACTCTTTCTTTGATATTGCCATTATAAAATAATAACTAAAGTATCATATATATACTATGATGTTATTATAAATATGGTACAACCATATTCAGTATTCTATCCATCCTTTGAATAACATGTCACCATACGTGCGTACGTACGGCTTACCGTCTCCACGTCGTGGTGTAATTGTTATTCAATATATTATTATTTGGATGGGTATAATAATGATGTGTAACTCATGTAAATAATAAATATAACATAATAATGATTCTGTATATATTATATAACATCCAATTATATATTATTTTAATATCAAAAGAATGATAATGTCGCTCGTGCGTATGTACGGACTACAGTCTCCACGAACATGATGAGATTCATTCTCCATCATATCCATTCAAGTATAATTATAATTTGATGATTTAAAAATAGTATCTAAGGACTTGATATCATTCTGGATATTAATAATATACATCCCATTAATAACGAATATGTCTCACATAACAAAGAATATAAAGTAAAATGAACTCGTTAACACCCGAAATGACAATATTTCTTAGATATTATTAACAAATCAATGTTAAAAGATCATATATGATATCATATTATAGTAAATTATTCTTGTATAATTCAATAAAAATTATTTAACCATTATATAGGAGGTAAAACTACCGTCGACCAAGGAAAAAGTACAAGGTAAGGGGTTTCTTATCTCACTCTTAATTTCGTGAGAATTCCATTGTTCACCACTTATTTATTGCATGTGGTGTATGTGTACTTCCCATGATTGTATTCATTGTTTAATATACATTAATTTATGGGTATTTACATCATCATTGTATGATCCTTCTTTCATGGGTTCATTTTTCATAAGTTACCAAATCGATAAGGGAATTTGATATTTCAATTTCCACTCATTCGGCTTTACGCATACTTCATTGATTATTTTACTCCAAAATTATGTGTGGAATTACTATTCATTTTCTTATGTCATATTTTCCACTCCCCTTTATGCGGATATACTTTTGATACACATAATCACTCCATTGATAAATTCTCAAGTGATCGGTATGAACTTGATAAGTGTAATTTTAACTCAATCTCCATTTGTTGAGTTAAATATCCAATTCATTGGTGTTGTTTTTACAAGAATATGTGTGAATGTCATATGATTGATTTACAATAAATATCCCATAATATTGAAGGTATTTATATTTTTCACACATAATTATGTCGTTGATTTATCTTTAACCTAAGGATATGGTGTTTATAAGAGAATTCATCTCAATTTACATTCCATTGAGACTTTTTTGTTGTTATACACTAAATCACTTTTATATGGTGTATATATTGTACTTTTACATAGTATATCATGAATCCCTTTATTCTCATGATATTACAATGTTTTTATTACCTCAATTATTTGTATTCAAGTGTCTCTCTTTTGGTTAGAATCTCTAACTAAAATACCAATTTTAAATGTTTTAACGACTTATTCATATAAATCTTGCTCATTAATGTCCATGTTTTAAAAATGGTTTTACGGATTTATTTATATGGACATTAAAGTTTTAAAATTAAAAATCCTTTTAAAAAGTTTCAAAGAGGTATGGGACACTTTGATTCAAAAATCTATTTTTAAATGGCTTCTTGACAAATAGTGTGACTTTTTAATGATTTCAAGAAAAAGGGGGATATTTCTCTCAAATAGTTTTGATGATTATTTTAATCTATGTCAATATCCTTAATTAATCTTGATTGAGGTTAATGTGATACAATAAAATATTCCATATTGTATCGAATGAGTTATGTTTGACTGTGGATGTGCTATTTTTATACCATTCATGGTTTGTGGTTAAAGTATTGACATTTCGTATGCTAGTTTTAATACAAATGTTTATGTTTTGTTTAAACCTGTTCATATGAGGAATGCATTGGACTTAATAAGTGACGGGTGGAGCCCGCTATAGCTCCTCGATGCATCAGTAGGTCTCATGAGACAAACTGGTGTCTTGGCCCAAAGCCTTGGTAAAATCATATTTGTAGTCTTGACACGAGGCCTTGGCTATGTGGTTATGATAGTCTGGCATTATGAATTCCATCATTATGAAAGCGGTTATTGATATTGAATTTGATCATTAGACTAGTAGAATATCCATGTGAGTAAGTAAATGGCATTATTTCATTTTAAATTTTCCATTTTATGCTGAAGTTCAAGTTTAAAAAGATTTTGTTTTAGTTATAAATTGCCTTAAGTGTTTATGCTTATCTATGAAAGCTTCTGCTATATTGTTATACATACTAAGCATCTGAGCTCACCCCTTTCAATGTTTTATTTTTCCCAGGATTATGAAGAAGTAATTTATGAATGACCTGCAGTGATAGTATTAGGGGATATGAAGACAAGATGTTTTTTTAAGATGTAATGTAAAATTTTATGAATGTATCTAGTGTTTCCAAGGCTACTGAACTAATCGGTCTTTCGAGAATTGATATTTCTTGTGATCATTCCAATGTTATGTAATAAGGCACCGACTCTAGGTAACTAGGGATGGGGTGTTAAAATCATAGGCATCGAAATTATGAATTACTTCATGTGATTTGTGAATTCCTCCCATATTATTGTGATGTGAAAGATGATACCGATTTATTAGTTTTGAGATGATTTTATTTCTTCTATCTATCACATTCCACATTATTTTGTTCATATGGCTTTGAGATATCCTAAAATATCCTCTAACATGGCTAATCATCGGTCCATGTATACTATAAACCTTAATATTGATGCTTGAAATTGCTTGATTTATAATAAAATGATTTTAAAATGGATTAATCCATTATAGATTAAAAAATAAACTCTATTAGATGATATTTATCAACACGAGTTTGTATTGATAAATAATGGAATCATTACTCCTCCAGATATCAATATTTGATCTTGACAGTTGTCAACATCTCTTGATCATATTTAGATGATAATTTTTCCGGATGGTAGTCTAGTCACATCATGAACACGTGGGTTATAATATATGTTGTAAAACTATACCTTTGTTATGAAAATTTTTGACTTATCTCGTAATAACATTCACTCAATTTCACTCTAGTACATTTTATTATTCTCTGAAAATACTGGGTAGGGTATGAAGATCAAAATATGATATCCATCCTGGTGTAATTTTTTTTACTATGAATGGGTGGGGACATTTAAGGCTAGGAAAACCTTATTAGATTATTAGAACAAGTTTTTATTTCAATCATTAAATGAATGACATTTCAATGATCTGGAATCATATTATTCTCTAATGATAGACATCTTTCTAAAAATACCATGTAATCTGGAATGTCTAGATCTAAATAATTATTTAATAATAGTTTATTCTAGACAACTGGAAAATAATTCGTGCACCACGTATTACTTATTAATATATCTTCTACAGCTATATTGAGATTAAATAATTAAATTAATTACAATCTATTATTATACATGCCTATGACGAGGAGTTACCTATCTTATGTTGAGGTTGAAAGGAATAGTGATTATTGCTTTATTTTTATACAATTTGATTTCATATGCCCAAAATTCTTTAAAATCCATGAAATCTAAATCTCTATTGTTGTATATTTTTGTGTATTTTTGGTTAGTCCTTTTCCCCATGTAGTTTACGGCATTTTAGATCGGTCCTTTTATCATTGTACTTTATGGTCTTTAATCTCATACATTCTATCACTATAGTTTGGTTATTTTATCCCTATACTTATATTGAGGTAGGTTACGGTCATTTTTCATGCACCATCTGTTTCTATGGTTTTGGTTATTTTTTATCAGACCATCAATCAATGTAGTTTTGGTTCATTAAGCTCAGACCTTAGGCTATAATTTATTCTTATTTCTAACATACTGAACATGATATAAAAACCTAGAATATGGTAATGACTTTATTGGAATGACCTAAAACACAGTTGGGTGTTGACTTTATCCATGCTATTTTTGAGGCTCATGAGGTTTGGAGATCCTTTCATGCAATGTGGATTTGCCTCTGGTTGGTAGGTCAAATCCCTTATACATCATCATTATTTTCAGACAGAGGTGCATCCACACATTTCCAATTATCATGGATGATATATGGGTGGAATATTTTTTGATGAAAAATAGTAGGGATCATAGGTCAACCTAGATTGTTGGAGTAAGGGTGACATAATTAAGAACTAAAAATTATGACTTAGTGAATATGGGATGACGAAGACATGGTGGGGATGACCCATAACACTATGAGGTACCAGGTTCTACAATATTGTTTTTAGGGCTTGCAATGGTTGATTTCCCCTTTTTAGGAGCATATTCTTTTATATGGAAGTTAAAATCCATTATCCATCATTATGGTGGTAGAAAAATATATGATCTCTACTTCATTCTAACGACAATGAGAGAATATAGAAGAATCAATCATCTAGAATATGAAGTTGGTAATGGGGGGAAAACTATCCCCGGAGTGTCCGAGACATGTAGGTATGTTCATATCATAATTGTGATGCTCCTTCCATATTCCATATTGTTTAAATTCGCAATGTTTGGTTCATCAAAGGATTGGGAATGAATTTTAACATTACTACATTGAGAATATATAAAAACATTGGGATATAACATTGATATTGTTGAATCCTATAGGATATATTTGTATGAGAATATAAATCAGGTTTTATAGTTCATGAGTTAGAAGAATGAACTTAGAAAATCATAGTGGAAGTGGCCCAAAACACATTGAGGGGCTTAGTTAGTTCGATGTTGCATTAGGGATCACAAGAATCATAAATCCATTTTTATATAGTGGTGCATTGGGTTCAAAACCATAAGTGTATATACATGGTCTATATGAATTCATGAATAGCCAAACAATGTGTCCCTTCATGATGGGTATCCATTTCCATGTTCCATGGATGGTTAATGATGATCCGAGGTTATAAAATATTGATATGTTATATATACTAAATATAATGTCCAATATAGTTTTGAAAAGCCTAAAATTTAATTCACTTTCTAGATAACAGGTTCTCATTTAAAGGAGATATGAAAAACCAATACTGAAATCATTTTTAATGAACCAGGTGGTCTAGTGAGAATAGATTTTTTTAGTAGTTATAATAATTATGCCCTATAAACATTATGCATTATTTATTTAGTCCCTAAATTTCTCCAAAACTATAAAATAAAGTGTTTTGGGAGTGATGATTTGATTTTTTTTTCTCAGACCACCCTATTATGGGTTTTCACCATGACATATTTCATGTCTATTTCTATAAAAATTTAATCTCATTCAATTTAGACCATTATAGGATATAGTTTAATGTCCATAAAATTTTACCATAGTACATGGTGTTTATGGTTGTGATTCACATGACCTACTATGTGGGATTCTATAGAGGATCCTAATTATGATAACTAGGTTTTAGTGTACCCCAACATCCTTCTCTGTTGTAGATAAAAATATTCTAAATCATGGATATAGGTTCTCGTATCATAAGTAATGATATAGTATAATAATACTTCATATGGTCTAAAATATATGAAGGTGTCAATTTCTTCTATGGGGACATCATGGCTCACAAGTACCATAGAGTAAATTTTCATAGTAAGGCATTTGGTTTATTAACATAGTAACATATAAACGATACATATGTTTCCATGGATATTCAATCAAAGGGAATCAGGAATAAAAGTTTCTTTTTCTAATGAAAATGAGTTGTTTTTAGAAATCTGAGGTGTCCAAGATATGAATCTTGATTTATGGATTGAGGTGTTTAATATATAAATGAAGAACCCAATATTATTTCTAACTTGGGTGAGGATTTTGTTTCCCTTTGATAAATTATGATAATATATGATGGTCTGTTTAATTTTAAGTCATGTAGTATGGATTTAAAATATTCTATGTAGTTTAACATTAGGTTGTATGGAAATTTTAATTGTAGTTAATTATTTGGTGAGAAGCCTGTATTTGTTTTGAAGATATAATTTAATGTGACCAGTAAATTTTTCCAGGTAGTTTATTCATCATGTGGTATGTTTTTGGGTATTGGATATTGTTTCTGGCCCTAGGATTGGATATCTGGGTGCCATTATTTATACAATGATGAAATAAATGATGGAAAAAAATTATTTAATTGAAGAAATCTCTATTAGTATGATCATTATGGAGAGGTGATAATTTTTCCTTTGATTTTTTAATGTTGGGACTCCCTTATTGATATTTTTAAGCCCATTATATTTATGCATAGTGTGAGAAACAAGTAATGAAAATGGGTTCATTCATCGTATAAATGTGACTGTGGATTAGAAAATGGAATTTTGTATCATTTATTTGTGGGACCATTATTTAGGATTGATATGTCCCTATGTATCTCATTATAAAATAGAATCAATCCATACATAGATCTAAGAAACATCCCATTTTAATTTCATGTTGTAAAAAAATTAGTCATGTATTTTAATGTTTTGTAGTGAGGACATGGGTCACTCAATGTGAATGTAATGTAACAGTATAGATTACTACATTTTTACATAATCAGGTAAATACAACTTCTCTGTATTTTAATGTCATGTTGTAATTTTGAGGATCAATATTTGTGAAATAAATATAATATTATGATAAGTCCCAAAACTACATGTTCATACATCACAACATATCCAGTGATGGAAGGAATTAATCCACATGTAGTTCATGGTTGATAATATTCCCAATGTAGAGATTAATCTTACACAATTACATTTATATTTCATATTTCCAACACATGGATCTATATATTGTTCAGTGATTCGTACGTGAGAAAATTCACTACATGCATTTTAATATCATGTGGTAAGGAGATCATCCACATTTTTTATCATGTTTTAATGAGGATTAGGGACACCAATCCTGAATTTTGATGAACATTAGTGATCCATTTATTTCAAAATCATGTTATTAAGACATTATATATACATTTTATCATTATTTGTTGAGAACTTGGGACATTGTGTGGTATAAATTATTTCTTCTAGGACTTTATATGATATAAAATTTAACATCTTACTTCCAGTATGATATTTTTCATTTTAACATCAATCAAAATGGAAAATCATGTATATATTAATTTCATTCACCATGTTTATTTTTTATATTTTAACATCACAAAACTAGGATTATGGGTTTTTTTATGTTATCTATAACAATAATTTCATAAGAAACCTTGAACAGGTGGGGTAGTGACACATTTCACATCCATTGTGGCAAGTTAGTAGGATCCATTCTGATAGAACTTATGTATGATATCAATACCTTTATATTCGGGTTCCATGATTGGAGCTTCCTTTTTAGGTATCATTGGGTGCCTGAGATCCAACACTAGATCTCCTTAGAGAAATGAATAAAGGTAAACCTTCTTATTAAAGCCTCATGTGATCTAATTTTGATATATTTCATGGTATTTTAATGATCATAACATTTTTTGATTGAGTAACTCAAAATCATCCATCATATTTTGTGATTGTAAATCCTCTCTGATTTTTTCAAAAATGGATATTCAAAGAAATGGTAGTTGTACTTATTTGTGTAACACTACGTCGGTATCATATACTAATAAATATTGAATTTTATTTATATCAATATATTTGATTGTACGGTAGGCCCATAAAGAATGGATGATATTATATATAAAGGAAATATTGTCATTATTAACTATCTTAAAGATTATACGTCAATAAGTCTTATTATTTGACTATATCTATTATTTTACAACTCGATGATTGTGATATGAGTAATTGTACTCGATATTTTTCTTGATGTATTGCTTCCCCACCTCTATGTCATAGTGTTTGGTGTCATTTTCTATCAATATCGATAATTTAATCTTAACCCTGTGATGATATGGGAGATAATAAAATTACGATATTAGTTATCTTCGATTATATGATTGTATTGATTCAAACAAGATTTAAAATAAGTAGGTAGTAGTATAGATATACTTGAACAAGGTATATGTTGTTGGGGGATATGGTACCACAACTTCCATTCCATAAACAAAATATTACCTTGAAAATCTAGTTGTATGTATAAATTCAAGAGGGATGATGGATGAGTTTTAAATTGATATTTCATGCCTGACATTTCATGGTAAATAATACTCATCCCTATATAATTATTTCATATTTATAACCTTTAGTCATGAACTTTTGGGAGAGTATTTTCCAATACATATGAGAAATATAAGATCGTGAATGGAATTATACCATAAAAATGAATCTCAGATTATTTTATCAATCTGAGGAGGATTCATTCATTGACATGCTTTAAGAGGAACTTCATGTCATTTTAACCACCGTAAATGTTAATATTCATATCACATCACTTATTATTTTTCCTTATGGATAAATCTTTTAAGAGAGTCTCCTTTTAGAGATAACTGATTCATAGCATCATCAATTCAGGGCTGTAAATTGATTCATCTTTCTCTGGATTGATTTTGACATGACTTATTTCTCTTATATCAAAAACGATTATTAAAGGGAACATCATTCGATGTGTACTATGAAATATTTCCTCATCCTAATCACATATTTAAATAACTAAGACTGCATTATCCAATGCAACAAAGTATGGATTTTGTGATCTAGGAATAAGATGCATTGTGGGATCAAAAGAGAAATATTTCGTTGTTACCCAAACATAACATGTGAGAGTCTCTAGTTATTCATTTTTTATTGAATATATACCATATATCTTATTTATCAAATGGTCTAAATACCTAACGATATTCATATAGGATAATTTTATTTGTATGCCCATTATTATGATATTAATAAATGAATGGTTTTATTCCCTATTATTTATAGAGCCTTTTAATAGATAAAAATAGTGGGGAAAACATCTTTGTATGAATAGACAAACACAATCTCTTGGACAACTAGTTTGATATTTGGGTTTTCCATCCTTCTTGATTTATAACATTGAGAGGCACCATCTTAATAATTATCCCATATGCAAGGAGTGAAAAATATATAAAATACCTCATCACCAAGGATACTAGTGGTAAAAATTATATTCTCTATAGAGGGATGTTCCGTGAGAAAATCATATAAGGATGGACAATTCAATTCATTTATTTGATGTGAACAATATGTCAAATTGTGGTAGAATGACTGCTCATTAGAGAAGGTTCCCTATTAACATGGGTATCTATAGATGTACATGAGTGGATCAATTTCAGTGTCCAGATAGAATTCATGGGTCAACATGTAATCCCTCTGATGTTTTACTAATATGATGATTGCATAGAAATTATTATTCTTATACATGTATTGGTTCTCAATACATAGAATTCATAGTGTGATGTAATTGTGGGTTTTATCAATCTTTATATCATTTTCAAGCTCATAGAGGGTTCCTTGTGAGTATTTTATTGTGGTAAAAACAATATTAATGGCATCCATTCAACCATATGATTCTAAACTGATGGATGAAATATATACCTCATATCACTTTGATATCCTCTTAGTATTCCTCATTCTAATATTCGGGGATTCGCTTATTCTATAGCATGGTGAAGAGGATAAATTTTCCATCCAAGTTTTCTATGAAAAATGTAATGTTGTCATTGAATCCCATTATCTCTTTGACATTTGTGAGGGGTGAAAAAGTTTGAATAGAAATAGTCTCTTGTAATTCTACCTTTCTGTTGTGTTGGCATACCACAAAGCCATGAAAAATCCTCGAGGTTACCCCTAAGCCTTATTTTGTAATATTATTCTTTATTTTGTGTTCACACAAATTGATGATGTTTATTTGAAACTCTATGATGTGATAGAATTTCTTTTTGGATTTGACTATTATGTGTTTGACATAGAATTGAATTGTTATTTGCAATAAATGATTATTGATAATATGCATAGTGAATTGATATATTGTGTTAGTGTTATTTGACACAATGTGAATGACCTGATAGAAAATGATCCCTTGAGTAACTCTCAAGGAACTGGTTCCTTATATTTGGGGTCCATCATTATATGGTTGTACCCTGAATTTTCATCCATGAATGGAAGGAATTAGAAGCCATTAATTGCATAAATAAAGTGTTTTATGATTTAAAATGAGAAATATACCTTTGGAATTTGTCGATTAAAATCCTTGAAATTGAGGTAGACCCTAATGGTCCGATTGATTTTTTTAACAGGGATGATGTTGGTGATCCATATTAGGTATTTCACTTCACAGAAAAGTTTTACTTGATCAATCATTCCACTTCCTCTCCTACATCTCTGGTATGATATGGGTGAATCATCATGACTACCTTCTTGAATCTATGATATTAATTACGTATCTAGAGATGGTTCATATCAATATTTGTATTCAGTATGGGTGTTTTTATATATATCCATGTGAAAACATATCAATGATTATTTAGAAATGAAATATTCATATCTTTATCATAGAGGTGTATAATAATAATAATTAGTTTATGACACATTTCATTATCTATACATATGTTAAAATTCATTGTTTCAACATTTCTGGTGGATACAACGTCATCATATTTGCGGTGGGGGGGGGGGAATTCTAGTGGTTATTCTCTTATTCTTCCACCTCTGAATCTCCAGTGGCATTCTCAAACATTGGAAAAAAAATTGGGGCATCACAATCAATATACTATTCAAATAGTCCATTAGAAAATAAATTATCATCCCCTAAGACACGTTTTATTGTAGAGATATTCCAGAGATGATTTTATTTTAAACTGTCACTAGGAAAAAGGGGGACTTAGACCATTAGGACCAGTTCTATCAGCTCACTAACATTAATGGGGAGCACATAGTTGCTCTCGATCATAATATAGGGATTTTTATGGGTGTTGCCCATAAAATTGGTGCATTAAATCTATATATCATCATCTATTATTTGATATTTTACATCCCTTTTAATCAATATCTCTTCAACATATGTGTCTTTTAATTTCCCAATGTGGGTGTTTTCACCATGTAGTATTTTGAATTTTCCCTCGATAGAGGTATTTTAAACATTTATGAAATTTTGAAGATAAATCCATGATGAAATGTTGGAAGCGACTTTCATGTAAGACATTTAATATGGTATCATACAATGATATGCATAAACCCAATGTCTTATGTGAGTTCCCCCTAAATGAGTATTGATTTTCATCATACCGATAGGTCGTTTCTCATGGTAAGAAACCCCTTGAATGTTCATATTTGTGGGACACAAATACCATTTCACTATATCCCAAATAGAAGTGGTTTTGGAAGGGGATAAAGATGATCAAATATCTATTCTCCAATAAGAACCTTTAGATTTCATCATTATCGAGTATTAAAAACATATAGGTGTTGGATGTGCCCCTTGATGACATCATCCTGATCATGGTATATGAATGAGATGATAATATGGAATTATACTAACACGGTCTCCATTTGAAAGAACTCAAATGAGGCTAAATATTTCAGAATTTCTTGTATGATTTAGAGGCCTTTAAATAGTGCTTATTATAGATTTTTTTAAAAATGAGGTGTGTCGATTATTGGGATATCAGGTATGATACACACTTGTAATTTCTAAATTTTGTACTATTCTACCAGGGGTCAATGTTTCCCAAGGTGCATTTTCATATAGACATGTGGATAAAGAATCATGTAATATTTCATGGAAGGGCATTGTTCTTGTGCATATGACAAGGGAGAATTTTTTTATAGTAGATCGGGTCATACTGTTCTTCCCTATTATCATGGATGATCGAATAATTAAGCTCGCACTAGGAGGGCATGAATAAAATAGGTTGTGGATGACTTCTGGAGGTTTCAATGATTCCTGCATGCATTTTTTGAGTTTTATAGAGCTATTTAACATTGTTCACAAAAATATAAATGTTACCTATGAGGATGTGACTAAAATCTTAGGTCCCACAAAACCCATAATGTCCCATGAATCCTAGGTTATTGTGCATGTAACATCCTTTTCCTCGGTTTGGTATGGTTACCTTGTACTCAGAAGAATATTCATAATTAAAGATGGATTTAGATAAATTAATCAAAATAATAGATATAATGATGATCTATTCATCTGATGAGGGTTACTTTTGTGGGATGGTTCCAATGATTTATATGTTACAGGGAAGAAATACGAAAGAGGATGATCTTGTGTTGGAGTGGAATATGACTCCATGTATTTTATTTCATCTAACATATGGTGGCCTCAATAATTTTTTATGACATATCTAATATCATATTCTTGGGTGATGGAGAAATTATGACTCTTAAAAATGATTCTATACCTATCTCATGACCTTGATCAACTATTCAACCATTCATCTAGCTGTCAAACATCTATTCACAAGTGGCTGAAACATTATGCTTATAACTTTCTTCTTATTAGTGGGTAGTTGTTATGAAGAACACCCTTTATAATGATTTATCTATCACCCCCATTCAGGAATTGAACATTAATTTCATGTTGTCTTTGAATATAATTAGTCCTGGATAGGAAGACCCACACTTCTATGAAAATAGTAGTAGTCATCAAAGTTGGGGAGGTTTCCCTCATCGAGCTTTCTGGGGTCTGGTATCTTGTGATGGTTACTATCCATGATTTCCAAAAAATAAGTGAGGGGTATTTTCATTTTATATGTAGTATATATTATTAATATGTTACCTAATACTTTAGTGATAATGATTTTATTATGCTTCTGTATGAGGGGATATTTCTAATAATTTCAACTTAACAAGAGGTGATGGGTTGTATGGGACCTACCTATGTGGTTGGATGAGAATTTATTCTATCCAGAGAGTGTTAGCTGTAACTTATTATATTCCAAAATGGATTCCCTATCTAGAAGGAATGATTCAATATTTGGATAGGGATCACTAAATATAATCCTAATCATGTATTTTCCATTCTTGTGAACTCGTGGAAACCACCTAGATACTTTATTGGGATCAAAGGTGTCTTTAACTCATCCTATAGATTTTAATTAAATTTTTTCAACAATTTCTCTTATGATAGAGGGATGCTATGTTAATAGGTTAACACATTTCATTTAGTTATGATTTAAGACACCCTCTCATTTTCACATTGTTTTTAGTTTTTTAGGTTGAAAATTTTAGTTTTCCATAGTGTAGAGCTGAGATACTGAAATTATTGATGAAAACGCTATTCCCTTCCTGAAATGGATCCATATGAATGAATGATGTACCAAAAAGGTTTTATTTATTATAATCTATACAAAGAACCTTTGTTTTTTCTCCTTATCAACTTTCAGAGACACCATCAAACAACATTTGGATACCAAGTGTGTGAGAAATATTTTGTGGTCTCATGCACCATCAAATGTATTGAGGGTTGGATTTTTAAAATTCTATAGTGGATGTGTATCATCCAACTACATATGATTTAGATTCTTATCATGCTACAGAGGATCACATCCCTCTTCCAGGGATTCAATTTGAGTATCCATGCACACAATGAAATTTATATCTTCTTAGGGTACTACTATTTTCACCACATCACTTCTACATGATTCATGAGGGGTTGATGAGGTGGCCCCACCATTATCTCTCTCTAATTCACCATTAATCGTGACAAAAAATGATCACCATGTAGTGGTAGAGGTTTTCACCAGAACTGATGTAATGCCTCGACCCCAGTTACACCAGGGCGGTGCTTTATTATATATCAATGGAATTATTATAAGGAATCACGTCTCAAAGGACTGATCAGGATCCCATTCCTGGAAACAAGATACATGCATAAGTTATACATTACATCATGGAAATTAAATAAAAAACTAATTTATTCCATTAGAAACATCCAAGCATCCAAGATTATGATTGCAAGTCACTCATAACTATCTTCTTCATATCCTTGGAAAATGAAACATAAGAAACGGGTGATCTCAAATGCTTGTAAAGGGTAAGAATTACAGAGGAAGATAACTTAAAAATTATCCATGTTAAATAATTCAAACTATGTTCCTATCCAAATAATAAACATGGTCACATTATGGAAAGAATACGAGAACTGTAAATAATTCCATAATAAAACCTAGTCATGGGTAATATACTATTCTAATAACCACATGATCCATAAATTTTATTTTTATAATGAGGGAACAAAAAATGGCGGACATTATGAAAGATTTTTTCATGGCCTCATCCATGACTTCTAAAAATGATTAAGGCCTTGACCAAAACCATATATCAAAAATTAGGAAATGGCCTTTGACAATTCCAGGTATTATTGACTCATGAGACCTCCCGATGCACCATGTAGCTATAATTGGGTCCACCCATCACTTACTAATTCCAATAAATTTTTCATATTAAATGGTTGTAGAATAACATAAACATTCGTATTGAAACTAGCAAATGAAATATTAATATGTAAACCATAATCAATGAATGATATAAAAATAACACATCCATAGTCAAACATATCAAAAAATATTTCAATAAAATTTGGAAGATTGTATTATAATTATTGAACCTCATTCATGAGTAATGCCTAATAAAGGATTCTGACTTAGTTTAAAATCATCAGTAATAATCATTGAGAGAAATATCCCTTTTTCGTGAAAACAATTCAATGTCTCATTATTTATCAAGAATTGGTTTAAAATAAATTTTTGAATAGAAGTCTCCTATACCAAATTGAAAATTTTAAAAAGATATTAAATTTCAAAACATTAATATCAATATTAATAAAAGCATAAAACATTTTTCTAAATAATTATATTAATTAGAAAGACTTAGAAGAAATATTTTTAAAAACAATTAGAATTATATTTTTAATAGAGTTCATAATGAAATGAGAGACACTTGAATACGAATAATTGAGGTAATCAATAATTTATAATATCACGTGAATAATGGGTTTAATGATATACTATGTCAAATTATAGTATATACACCAAATAAAAGTGAATTTTCACATAAAAACTAAGAAGTCTTAATGGAATGTAAGTTGAGATGAATTTCTTTATAAAGACTATATCTTAAGGTTAAGGATAAATCAATGACATAATTATGCATCAATAATATCAATACAATAAATATGATTGGATATTAAGTATAAATAAATAATATTGCATTCACACGTATTCTAGAAAAAACAACACCAATGACATCGATGTTTAACTCAATGAATTGAAATTGAGCTAAAATTACTATTATCTAGTATATATCAATGACATGAGAATTTATAAATGGATATATTATGTGTATCCAAAGTATAAACAGACAAATGGGAGTGTAAATTAGAACATAATTAAATAAATTGGGATATAACACATAATCTTGGACTAATGTAATAAATGAAGTTTGTGTAAAACTGAATGAGTGGAAATTGTAATTTGAAATTCCCTTACCGATTTGGTAACTAACAAAACATACACCCCGTGAAATAAAGACCATCCAATGATTATGTAAAAACCCAATAATTAATGTATATTATGAAAAATATATAATCATGGGCTGTACAAACATCACACAAATGGTTATAGTGGAAAATATATCATGAAGCTCACAGGAATAAAAGTGAGTTGAAAACCCCTTACCTTGTTATTTTCCTTGGAAGATGGAATGTTAACCTCCTGTAAAATAGGTATATCATTGTTATTAAATTATACATGAACTAAATCCATAAATATGATATCATATATGTTATTATAATATTTCCTTATTAATAATATTTTAGTTGTATCATTGATTCAGGTGTTAATTGATTCATTCCATTTATAAGTTTTGTTATGCAAGTCATGTTTGTTATGGATATGATTTATTTGATTCATATCCAGAAATATATTATGTTATTTAATATTATTTTTAATTATCAAATGAAAATTATTCTTTAATGGTTACAATGTGGAATGAATATCATCACATACGTGGAGACGGTAATTCGTATGTACGCACGAATGATATTTCTATTTTTTATTTTAAAAGGAAATAAAACCAAATAATAAATAAGTATATTATAATACCAGTATAATATAATATTTCATATATGTTTTTTATGTTTTTTTAACACCATCCTTTATACTATTTGTCTATAGTATAAATGAGTCATATCACATTAAGGGGGCGATAGTCCGCACTTCCTCAAATGAAATTATTGTACATTTACAACATGAAAAGAATAGGGGTATCCTATAAAATAGAGTTATAGAAGCTTATAGTTAAAATAAATATCTATAATATCATATTTAATTACAGTGCCATTATAATGGCCATAATAATAGGTGGTAGTAGAATATTGAACAATCGTCATTTCGTGAGGCTGTAGTTCATCGTCCACAAAAACATTATGGTCTATACCTATTAGATGGAGGTGTGTGTAAGTGTAGTTCAAATACATCTCAAAAAAACAAAATAATATATTGATTATATTTATTTTTTAAAAAAATAATGTAATAATGTTATTTTATGGGGTTGGAGAGGTAAAATAAAATAATACAACTTAAGAGGGGATGTTACATTTAAATCAAGTAACTCCCTTTGGTTTTAACAAAATGGCATTATGGAAGTTCCTCCTACCTATGTTAAGGCTTCTAAACTAAATATAGGGATGTAAGGATCATAGTTCAGTAGAGTTTGGTAGAGCCAAGGGGCTTGAGAGGTGTGAGAGATTCATTAGAAGTGAGGGATTTTTATAAGGGGGGAGGGTCTCTTTAGGAATGTTTGAAAATATTAATTTATTATATAATTATATTTTGTTTCAATAGGACAAAAAAATTAATGTAGAAGATAAAAATTATTTATGTTATAAATATAATCATCCAATAAGAATTTGACAGGTTTTTGGTTATTGTTTTAATTTATATGATGTTATTTATTTAAATCATTTATTATTAAGGTAACACTGCATCATTATTGGGTTATAAATAATTTCATTTATATGATTACTGAAATTATAAAATATAACCATGATTGAGTAAATCATTTTAGATTTCAAATTAATTTATATTTTTTAAATGATAACTTATATAACCCCATTTAAAACATGTATTGCTAAAATATATATGGTTATGTCATTTTTTTCACGACTATAAAATATATAAAATAAATTGTCACTATCACTCTCAAGTGTCTCTATGGGGACACTAAATCCACCCTAGGATTCCTATGGTCATATTTTTATCATCAAATTGTAAAAGTACACAAGTTATGGTAATTTAATATTATTATAATATTATTTGTTCCCTTTTTTACCAGATTTACCCCTTTAACCACGCTAATTAAAATATTTACTAAAATAAAGATTCATAATGTATAAAAATATAAGTAACCTATTTACACATTTTGGACCTCATGATGGCAAATATGGAATCCATTTTTACAAATTCAAAATATAGAAGTGGTAGAAATTAATTTAAAATTAATTCCCATTTTCAAATCAAAGAGCCTCTTTTTAAGATATAATAACATTGAAATGATTTGCACTTGTTTGTGTCCAATTTCAAAGTGATCTTACATAAAATGGCGAATATTAGATTAAATGGTAAAAAAATAATCAAATTATAATTAAAAACCATTCAATTGTATAATTTATCACTATAAATGTTATTTAATTAAAAAATATTTTTTCATTTAAAATTTAGAATTTTTCAATATTCATAAAAATATTAATGTTATTAGGAAATCACAAAAATATTATTCAAACTAAATTTTTTTGTCTTAATTCAAAATAAAAAGTTTATTTTGTCAATTTTAATATCAAAGAAGTGTCAGATATTGTATAAAAATTGATATCCATTAAAATGTGGTAAAATTGTATTTTTTTTAAACACTACTTTTTTCTGAATAATTGAATTTGTTCTTATGTCATGTCTAAAAAACAAATAATATATATTCTAAAATTATTTGGATTATATGAAATTTAAAATTCAGTTAATACAATTCATAACCTCATTTTGAACGGTTGCTTTGGTAATTCGTGGTGCCCTCAAACTCGGTGTTGCATGTAGCACAAGCTATTGAATTACATTAATGAAAATAACATACTATGAAATCTTAGGGTGTTACAATTGAGGATGGTTAGGATAATTTTATACCCCCTCATTTATATCAATTAACTACTTATATTGAGAGCAAGTAAGGTACTAAAATACCTCTCTTTCTTTTAGATCATCTATTTCTAGATGTATAGGAGGATGAATATTTTCCTCATATTATGATGAAAACCAATATTAATAATTCCCCTTAGTAGCACCAATTTTTAATTATATGATATTTTTTATCTCACTCTAATATTATGGAAAATGTAACTACGTGGAAGGAAAAACAACTCTTCGGGGTGGTGATTAGGAAGTATATATACCAATAATTTTAACAATATTTTTGTTCCATGAGAGTGTTGGAAATATGACATTCAAAGGTTCAAAATTTTGGATACTTCTTTAGTTATAGGTGTGTGAAGACTCTGTTGGTGCATCCAAATCACCCTCCACATATGGTATGGTTTTTATTTTACAGTCATCTTCATTTTCTGATTAAAACCAATATGAACTATGTAACGCCCAGACCCCAGTTACCCAAAGTCTGTGCATTATTACATAACATTGGCATGATTTCATGGAATCAAGTCCAGAAGGACCGATCAGTTTAGAAGTTTTGGAAAATAGATTACATACATTAACATTACAGTACACTATAAAAAATAAAACACAACATAAATGATCCTTTGAGAGTGCCATTAATCCTCTAGCTAAACTCTACTTATCAATTATAATACTATTCATGGAATCATGAAAAATAAAACCTATGAAATGGGTGAGCTAAAATTCTTAGTAATGGTATGCAATATAGTGGAATGTGACATTAACAATAGGCATGGTGAATATATTAAAACACATTCCCTTACAAATAATAAAAATTAGCACTTTATGGAAGGAATATGATATTAGTAAATAATTCCATTATAAAACATAGTCAGTGGTATTCTATATGTCTAATAACCACATGAACCATCAATAATATTTTCATAATGATGGGATTTATAATGTCGGACTTTATAAAACATCTTATCGAGGCATTGGCCAGTATATCTAAAAATGATTTTGGCCAACTCCATAACCATATATCAAATTGGGAAATCCCTCATCCAATTCCTCGTGTAACTGTTTCATGAGACCTACTAATTCACGGAAGAGCTATAACGGGCTTCACCCGTCACATAGTAAGTCCAATGCCTTCCTCATCTAAAAATGTTGAAACATAACATAAACTTTCGTATTAAAACTAGCATATGAAATCTCAATAATTTAGCAATAAACCATGAATGGATAAAAATAACACATCCATAGTCAAAAAAATCACAAAACCATTAATATTATATGGGTGATTTGTAACATAATAAACCAACTTCAAACATGTTTAGAATCAATCAAATGATGTTGACATAAGTGAAAATGATTTATTAAACTATTTGATAGAAATATCCCTTTTTATGAAAATATTTATAAGTAACACAATTTAGAAAGGAAGACATTTAAAGGCATTTTTAATCAATTTTTCCCACACCACATTGAAAATATTTAATGGAATAACATTTTTAAAAAATTAATGTCCATATAAATAAATACTTTTAAAACATTTTGAAAAAATGGACATTAATGAGAATGATTTAGATGAATAAATATTTAAAATATTTAAAATAATGTTTAAATAAAACAGTCCCATAAAAATAATCCCTTTGAAAACTATTTTATGAAACATGGACATGGATAATAAATATGTCATAGAAAAACATACCCATAAACAATCTCAAATAATAATGATATTGGGGAATTATCCCTTACCATGCACATTAATTTGGACGAGGGTACATTTAACCTCCTGTATAATTACCAAATAATGTTATTAAAATATTCCAAAAGAATATTAATATTTAATATATCATACATGATTCATTTACGACTCTATTCTACCCATTTAATAATTACTTCCATCTTAAATTAACATTTTGGGTAATAATCACTTTCATTATCCTACATGTTTTAACTTATTATTCTTGGTCGTATCAGTTAGATCATTATTTAAATACATCTAGAATATAAAATATGATTATATATCATACATATTTAAAATATATAAATATTTATAATAGATAGTTATATGAAATGTAAAACAACGTTTATGGTGACGTTATGTTGTACGTTTGCGTAAATGTTGTTTCTGTTACCATACTGTATTGAACAAAAGTAAGTGAATATGATATATATATGTAAATACATTCATATATATATATAGTATCATTATTAATTTATATATTACATACTATTTAATAATTTAATTTTTTATAATAATCGTTGAACGGTGAATGTTGGAATTAATCTCATCACGGCATGGAGATGGTAATCCGTACATATGCACGGGAGAGAATATCATTATATTGATAGTAAAATCATATAAAATTGGATGGTATATCATATATACATAATCATTAACATCTTATATTTATTATTTACATCACTTATGCTCATTATTATAAAGATCCATTTAATGAACTGTTTGAATAACAAACAACATCGTGACGTGGAGGCAGTAATTCATATGTACGCACATATGGTGACTTTTTCATTTATAGGATGGATATAATAATAAATATTGTTGTACCATTTTTATAATAACATTAAATTATATAGAATATACTAGTGTTATTATTTTAGAATAGAAACAACAAATAAAGAAGAAGTCGAAGAAGAAAATAACATGAAAAAGGTGATGAAATATTTACCTCTTCTTGAGGTTCTTCCTTTTGATTGGATCAAAAGGGCACCATAGGATTACTTTATGACCAATTAATGTCCTATAGGATGAAGGGAGGATATTTGGGAGGATATTTTGGCTGCGTTTGGCTAAGCCAAATGGTTTTGTTGTAATGAAATAAAGAGAACGGGGTGTATCTTTTTATAAGAGAGGTGAGGGGCATTTTAGGAAAAGCTTGAAATATTATTTTATAATAAAATAATTTTTTATTTATAATGGATCCAAAATGAATTATTTAATGCATATGGTGGGTATGGGTCGATAAAATCTCAACCAGTTGGTTTTAGACTAGTTTAGGTCATTGTATTATCTTTATCATATAAATATAACTCTTAGTTAAGTAGTGGCACATTTAACATGACTCTGGGTATTTTTATATTATATGGTTAATAATCATACTATAACAAGTCATCAAAACCACATGTGGTTTATTATTAATATATATTACCTTATATAAGACTTTTGGACAGTCCATATATTTTTCGGAATAATATATCAATTAATAATATAATTTTGGTTTTAAAAAAACAACTATGTTAATTTTGACAATAATTTTTTTTTTATTTTTTTGAAATCCATAAAAAATTATCACATCGAATAAAATTTAATTTACCAAAATAAAAATGTTTTATTAAACTATTAAATTAGTGGAATTCATCATAAGTCTAAATTTAAATTTATTTGGATGTTTATATTATCAAATATTTTAATATTTCATAAATAAGGTAATTAAGGAATCATAATTATGTCATAGATAAATTATATTATTTAATGTATAAAAATTATAAATAAAATAAAATTATGTAGGAAATATTTTTAGTATTCTAATAAATATTTATAGTTGATATTATATGTTTTATAACCCTATATTAAAAATGGTTTAGTTATTAAACATTGAATTTAACTTTTATATCTTTTCTTTATATAAAATAATAATAAATGTTCTCATCTAATCAAAGTGGATCAAATAGGGTTATATTTTATTCCTAATTTTGTTTTTGGATGAATTATAATTATACAAAATAATTATGATGTGTGTTAGGGTAATTGTGATATCATTTTTACCATTAATTACTTTATTTAATTTGTAAACGTGGTAAATAAAAGTCAACTGTTACTATTTACGAAATATTATTTTAATCTTATTAAACAACATTTTACATACTGATATTAATCTTGTCTCTCAGATTTTTTAAATTCAACTCACAGAAGTGGTAAAAGTATGTTTTATGAAAATTTGTAAATGCTCCTATGAGGTGGGTAATTGACGTTAAAAAGTTAAATAAAATTATATACATCTAATTTTATTATAAAATGACCTCAATTAATAACAATAAACATTTATAGGTATTATATATCTATTTATACTTCAATTTTATTTAAATAAAATATATAATTATTTAAATAAACAGTCGGTTTTAAATAATAAGGTAGTGTTTTTCACTATTCATCAAAAATTGAATGTTTTCTAAAAAATACCAAAATATAACCTACGATAATTTTGATATTCTGAATTCAATAATGATGTTCATTTTACCAAATTCAAAACATAAAAGTTTTACTTATTAATTTAAAATTAATTCTCACTATCATAACCAAAAAGCGGGTTTTTAGAAATTAAATTATATCAAAAGATTGACATGTGTTTATGTCAAATTTAAAGATGAAATTTCATAAACTGAACTAAATTTTGTTAAATGAAAAAAATATTATCTAATTATACATCAAAACAATTCAATTGAATAATTTAACACTATAAATTATTTCGATTAAAAATGTTGTTATCAATTAAAACATAGTATTTTTAAGTATTCGTCAAAATATTATAGATATCAGAAAAGTACAAAAAAATTATCCAAACTGAATTATTATGTTCTAATTATAAATAAGAATATAATTTCATTAAGTTCAATATATAAAATTGTAAATTATATATTTTAAAAAAAGGTTCACCATGAAAAGGCGGTGAAATTAATTTTTATGAAAAATACACCTTTTATCTGAAAAAATGAATTTGTTGTTATATTATTTTTTAGAAACACATAATATGGATGGTAATATTATATAGATTATATATGATTCAAAATGAAATTAAAAATATTCATCACTGCATTTTGAATTGGTAGTTTGGTAAGTTGTGGTGTGCTCTGAACTCGGTGTTGAGTGTAGTTTGAGGTATTGAATTACATTAATGAGATATCGTACTATGAAATATCGGTATGTTAAATTCTCCTCTCCTTAAATAAATTGAATCCTCACAATTTGAAATTGTTCATCGAAAATAAATGTTTAAAAATAAAAAAAAACTTTTGTGGAAAACCGACATAAAAAATTGGGTAAATAAAATCTAGTCTTAATTAGAGGGAAAGGGAAATGAAAAAGTGACAACCAAATTATGACCTAGATTTGAAGAAAATTTGTGGAAATTAGACACACATAATTTGAGGAAAAAATTAAATATTTATATGGAGTGATTGAGTTCATCAATCACAAACAAGTGTAAAATTGAGGGCCTCAAAGTCATCAATCTAAAATGATGTAAAATATCATTAGTTCAACATAACATAAGGTACTAGGATAATACGTATTTGGTTTTAATATAACTTCCCTAATGATTTATATTTAATTATTTCATATAATCAGAGGACAAAAATATTCGTGATAAGTAAATTTTTATCCTTCAACCATTTGCTACCACAAACTCACCTTTCAATCCAAAAGATAATAGAATACATAAATATTCTATTTATCGCAATCGTATAGGTCTCTAAAAATAATTATTTTATAATTATTTTACTAGAATATTTAAAAAAACTACATTACACAAACTAGGACATAACTTTGGTCAGTGGTAGGGGATGCACCCTTTTCACACTTTTGTAGCGGATTTAAGTCTCGCGCACTTGCAAGACACGACATGTTGTCTCCTGACATCCGGGTTTTCCTTTTTATAACAGTCCAAAAATAATCATCATAAATGATTTAACCTTAATAACACTATCCAATGACAACTGAATCCATTAAAACCATTAGAATCATCCAAAATATATCAGCCCAAACTCACAGTCCAAAATTTATAAGGAAGGTAAACAAAATGAAGTTTTATTATTACACATAATAACATATGAATACATTCATCATGTATTATTTTAATACACTAGAACAAACTTAATTAAAGAAAATACTTATTAATTACATTCATGATACCTTATTCATTATATAACACTGGATATACTTCCTCTATCCAAAACATTTGTAATCTCCAACAACTATGGATTATATAAATCATTAATCAGTTTCAAGGTAGTCAGAAATATAAAATAAAATTTATCCGAATCAATCATATATTTTTCCAATATCACTACCTCAGTATCAGAAGAATATTAGATTTCATCTTTTTCTAAACAATATATATTACAAAAGAAATTGACCCCTTATAGAGTCACTTTCCTGGGTTCCACACAATCTCATGTCCTTAATGAAATAGTGTTGTAGTAAAATTATTTTATACAATATAATTATTATAACATGTACATAATTAATCGAATAATCATATGACACATAATCTAATAACAACATGCGAAATATAATCATTCCCCTTTTTCAATGGTAGTATCATAACATTATTATTATCCAATAGCATAATTTGGTGTATACACTGATGATTTGGACATTGCTTCGCATAGTTTCCAAAATCCTTACAGATGAAGATTTGTACATTTGAAACATATTTCTTACCCTTTCAATCACGTACATGGTGTTCTATTTCTCCACACTTATATGAATCTCCAATTCCCATCAAGAATTTACCAAGGTTATTCTTTCCATAGTTATCATAAATGGGATAATCCGTTTTTCCCTCTTCTCTTTATCAATCTTTCTCTCTTCCATCATTTTCTTCTGTTTCTTCTAATCAAAGCCATAATACACATATAATTCATTACTTATTTTATTAACACATGATATTATTCCATCATATGATGGGGATTTTTGGGTGATTATATTCTTTTTAATTGTTTCCTTAAAACCATGAATGATATGATTCTTCAAAATCTTTTGATCATTTGTATTGCTAGAATTCTCATTCCATCTACTAGGAACCATATTTTAACAATGTAATGCACTAGGTTAGTTTATGAATCACAATTCATGATTCCAAACTTATAAAACACTTAAAATAATTTGAAAAAATTATTTATATAATATATAATCATAAAATTTTTTCTTTGAAGAATTATTTACTAGTAAATCCTTCATAAAGGATTGTAATGAAAATGAGAATTATCCTATGAATATCCACCAAGAGTGTCATAACTAAGATTTCAGCATGGCCAATTATCATGTACCAGGATACCCCTGTTCAAGCCCGAAACTCCATGTTATAGTATTCAATACTAGCTACTTCTATGCCATAGTTGCCTCTACCAGCTCGTATCTAGGTAAGGATGTATTTCATGGAATATATACAAAATATATACATTACTAAAATTCATGGATGTTATTCTATATTAATCCTCAAAATCTATAAGTGAATAATGTTATCTAATTAGAGTTTTTAAAAATCTATTTCCAAGGATGTTTCTAAACATTCTCTAATACCAACTATAATGCCCCGGCCACAGTTACCTAGAGTTGATGCATTATTACATAACATTGGAATGATTACAAGGAATCAAATATCAAAGTAATAATAATTTTAGATGTTTTGGAAAATAGATTACATACATGAATGTTAAATTATACCTTAGAAAAAAAACACAACATAAATGATCCTTTGATAATTCGATTAATCCGCTAGCTTAACCCTTCTTGTCATTCATAATACACTTCTTGGAATCTTGGGAAAATAAATCATAAGAAAGGGTGAGATAAAATTCTCAGTATAGGTAAAGAATAAATTACAAGGTAACAGAAACATTAGGCATGATGAATAATTTAAATCAAATTCTTTTATATATAATAAACATGAACACTTTATGGTAGGAATTTGAGATGAGTATATAATTCCATAATAAAACATAGTATCGTGCATTATACTTGTCTAATAACCACATAAACCATCAATAATATTTTCCTAATGAGGGAATTTATAATGCCAGACATTCTAAAACATCTTTTCCAAGCCTCTACCATGACGTCTAAAAATGATTTAGGCCTCAAATGAAACCATATGTTAAATTCGGAAAGTCCTCGACAAATTCCACATCTAATTGTCTCTTAAGACATACCGATGAACCGAGGAGCATTATCGGGCTCCAACCGTCACATACTAAGTCCAATACATTCCACATATAAAAAGGATGAAACATAACATAATCATTCATATTAAAATTATCATACAAAATGTCAGTACATTAGCCATAAACCAAGAATGGTATAAAAGTAACACATCCATAGTCAAACATATCACAGATTCATCAATACAATATGGACGTTTTTTATCATAAGAGATCAACTTCCAACATGTTTAAAATACATCAAAGGTTATTAACATAGATTCAAATGATATGCAAAACTATTTGAGGGAGATATCTTGTTTTCATGAAAATATTTATATGTCACACAATTTAGTAAGGTAGGAATTTAAAGACATTTTGGAATCAAAGTGTCCCAAATCACTTTGATACATTTTAATGGAATTAACATTTTAAAAGCATTAATGTCCATATAAATAAATATTTTAAAAAATATTTTGAAAACATGGACATTAATGAGAATGATTTATAAGAATAAATATTTAAAAGAAATAAAATGATGTTTTAATAAAAGCATCCCATAAATAAAATCCCTTTGAAAACTATTTTATGGAACATTGACATTGACAATAAATATTTCCCAGTAAAAACATACTCATAATCTGTCTCTAATAATAATGAGATTGAGGAATTAACCCTTACCTTTCACTTTAATTGGGTCAAGGGTAATTTTAAACTCTTGTATAATGACCCTAGTATGTTATTAAATTATAAAAGAACCATATTAATATTTATTATATCATACATGATTTATTTTGAATTTATACTACCCATATGATAATTATTTCCATGTAAAATTAACATTTTTGTTAATAATAGCTTTCTTTATCCTACGTATTTTAACTTGTTATTCTTGGTCTATCATTTAGATCCGGATTTGAATACTTAAAATATATAAAAAATGATTTATATAACATATATATTTAGAACATAAATATTATTAATATATTTATATATTAAATTGAAATCACCATTTATAGAGATAATAGGTCGTGCGTACGCATAAACGTTGTTTCTGTTTTCATATCGTATTGAACCGAAGTAAGTGAATAATATATATGTAATTACATTCATACATACATACATACATATATATATATCTAGTATATTTATTGTGTAATATTTTAAATTTTTATTAATAATATATATTTTTATAATAATCGTTGAATGGTGAACATGGAAATGAATCTCATCGCATCGTGGAGATGGTAATCTGTATGTACGCACAAGAGACAATATCATTATATTGACTGTGATATCGAATGTAATATGATGGTATATCATATATAAATAATAATTAAAATGATATATTTTTTATTTACATCAGTTATACTCATTATTATACTCATCCAAATAATTAAGTGTTTGAAAAACAGTCTACACCATGACGTGGAGACGGAGATCCGTACGTACGCACGTATTGTGACTTTTTAATTTATAGGATGGATAGACTAATGAATATGGTTGTACCATTTTTATAATAACATCCTACTAAATAGAATATTTTTGAGTTATTATATTATAATGGAAACAACAATAAATGTGGAAGTGGAAGAAGAAAAGAACATGAAAGAGGTGATGAAATATATAAATCTTCTTCGATTTCTTCCTTTTGATTTAATCAAAATGGATTCTTATGATGGTTTTATAACCTAAAAAGGCCTTGAAGATGAATGGAGTAATTTTGGGAGGGTATTTGGGCATAGTTTTTCCCATCAGAATAGTCTTGATGGTGTGAAATTAAGAGATGGGGAAGTGCCCTTTTTTAAGATAGGTGTGGGTCACTTTAAGAAAATCTTGAAATATTATTTTATAATAAAATCATATTCAGTTTATAAAGGCACAAAAATGAATTATTTAAAGTATAAAGTGGGAATGGGTCGAAAAAATCTTACCCAAAAGGTTTTATATTGGTTAGGTCATCATATTAACCTTAGCTTTTACATTTAACTCTTAGATAAATAGTTTGACATTTACCACGTCTCTTTGTATTTTTATATTATATGGTTAATAAACATACTATATCAATCCAAGAGAACACCATGTTCTTCATTATTAATATATATAACATTATCTTTGTTTGTTGGTAGAAACATTTATTTTTACGAATATTAGATCAATTAATAATATATTATTTGTTTTAAAAATTCAATTATGTCAATTTTGAGACTATATAGTATTTGATAATTTTGAAAGACATAAAAACGTTATCACATTAGAAAATAAATTATTTAACCAATCCTAACATGTCATATTAACCTTTAAAATTAGTTGAATTTCTCATAAGTCACAATTTACAATTATTTGGATTTTTATAATATCAATTATATTAATATTTAATTAATATAGTAATTATTGCATCGTAATTGTGTCATTAATAAATTATATTATCTAATGTCTAAAAATAATAAATAAAATAAAAATATTTCATATTTTTTTAATATTTTTAATGAGTATATATATTTAATTTATCCGAAGTATAACAATATATTAAAAATGGTTTAGTTATTAAACTTTGAATTTAACTCTTTTAAGTTTTCTTTAAATAAAATAATAATATATGTCCTAATCTAATCCAAATGGACCAAAGAGGGTAATATTTTACTTCTAAGGATGTATTATGTCTAATTATACTTATCCAATATAATTATGAAATATTTTACTGTAATTATGATATCATATTTACCCATAATTACCATATTTACTATTAACTGATGTCTATAAAAGTTAAAAGTTACAATTCATAAAAAATAATTTTCATCTTATTTACCCACATTTTATATAATGATATTTATTGTGTCTCTCGGATTTTTGAAATTCAACTCACAGAAGTGGTAAAATTATGTTTTACACAAATTTGCAAATTCTTTTTAGTGGTGGGTAAAAGACATTTAAAAATTCAATAAAATTTTATACATATAATTGAATCACAAAATGACCCAAATTTATTGAATTTGACATATATAGGTATTATATATCTATTTTTACTTAAAATAAATTCAACTATAATAAAAAATTATTTAAATAAAAAGTCGGTCTTAAATAAAAAAGAAGTGTTTTTCAATATTTGTATAAAATTTAATGTTTTCTGAAAAATAACAAAATTATACCCAAAGATAATTTTGAAATTCTTAATTCAAAAAT
This sequence comes from Viscum album, assembly GCA_963277665.1. Classification (NCBI taxonomy): domain Eukaryota; kingdom Viridiplantae; phylum Streptophyta; class Magnoliopsida; order Santalales; family Viscaceae; genus Viscum; species Viscum album. The sequence continues at coordinate 475,714,354 of OY728132.1, forward strand.
TAATCCCATTTTACCAATATTAAAAACATAAAATTATCATTTTTTAATTTAAAATTAATTCACGCTGTCAAAATTAAAAAAAATTAAAAATAAATACTATCAAAAGATTGACATGTGTTTATGTATAATTTTAATGTGAAATTACTTATAAAGACATAAATTTTGTTAAATTATAAAATATAATCTCATTATAGCTCAAAAAATAAAAATGCAAAATATAACAATATAAATTATTTCTATTTAAAAAGATGTTCTCAATTAAAACATAGTATTTTTCACTATTGATCAAAATATAAATGTTATCAGAGAAGTACCATAAATTTATCCAAACTATATTTTTTTGACCTTATTATAAAGAATAATTTTATTTTATTAAATTTAATATATAAGGGTTTCAAATATGTGTTTTAAAAAATGGTTCGCCATTAAAAGGTGATAAAATTTCATTTTTTGAAAAATACTCTTTTTATAAGAAAAAAAAACAATTTTTTCTTATGTTATTTTTAAGAAACACATAATGTGGATGCTAAAATTATTGAGATTATTTAAGATTAAATATGTAGTTTATACTTTTCATAACCGGTTTTTGAATGTCTAGTTTGGTAAGGTGTGGTGTACTCGAACTGAGTGTTGTGTGTAGCATAATATATTGAATTATGTCAATGAGATAACATACTATTATATCATGGGGTGTTACATACTATATAAATAGTGACAACATTGACTCACTCATTCCATATAATGGATATTCTTACATCAATTCCAACACAATAAGTTGACTCTTCACTACCATCATTAGGGTCATTTCTCAACCCCCATTTCAAATTGGGACCTTTATTCTTTCTACCCTAAAAATGTATGATTGCCTCTACTATCATCTCTTCATATCATGAAGTTTGAATAATGAACATGATGTAGTTTTATATCATGATTTTTGAATGGGCCTTGAATAATAGTGGTTTATCATGAAGTGGTAGGATCAAAAGGAATGAAAAATGTCGATATTTACCTCTCATCAATGAGAATATTTATTCTTGTAATGGTGATAATGTCAATGAAAATTACCTTATCCCTACTAGATTAGGGTTATTAATTTCTTTAATTGGAATTGAATAGTCATATTTTTAATGATTTAATGATTCTTTTCTACAATTGGATGACACATTGGATGGATATTGGTATATAAATCCCCCCATACTAGTGGGATGTGTTTTATCTAGAATGACTATTGATTTCACCAAGACTGAATCTTGTGATAATAAATTTTGTGATGGGTATAGATATATATATTCCATTGGACCAGTGGGATGGGGATTCATTATATATGTTTATGATATGTCATATTTACTCTTATTACCTGATGATATGAGGGGTGGAGGGAGTGGTAGATATTCTATTAACATGTGGGATAGATTTTCATTTGGAAAAATGATGTTAGAGATTTTACTATAACATGTTTGATGTGGTGTATTTGTACTCATGTAGGATCTAGGTAAAATGGTATCCCATGAATTAGAGAGTATCAAGTTGTTTTCATTGGGTTGATTTGAACCATGATATCCCTGTCTAAAATGATTATTCATTGATTATAGGGGCCTATTATAAATACACATTGGCTATCTTATCCATTCAATCATGATGTTTGGACGTCATTCAAAATTGGTGAATTTTTTTTATTGACAAATTGGATCACTTGTTACATGGTCCAAAGATTATATTGGAGGAAATAAAATTAAATGAATTTGTATATGAAGAGTTATATTTTTATGGGGGCATCGTGAAGTGAAATGATCCTTATATCCTACATCCTCAAATACACAAGTATGTATATGCTCTATAATTATATCATCATATTGTTATCATGATAAAGAGAAAGATATTTATATGTGTTCAACATTTTTTTCATTGATGAGGTTCTAGAATATGAAGAGGACAATAATATATAGCTAACCACTCAGTGTATTGAATAGATAATGGTGATACTCATATCCTGGATAAGGGAGAACAAGTGAAAAAATGATTTAAATTAGTTATTTTTCATTTTTGACATCTCTTTTTGGTCGATGTTATTGAATGGGATTTGATAAATATTGTTTTTTACATCAGTTATTTTAAATCTGATGTAATCAATAGAAATCAGAATCCATTTTCACGTCCGTCCCTAAAAAACTATGTGTAAAACAGTTCGTAGTTGTTAATTATTACGTCGGTATTTTAATAATCATTGTAATAAGTTATTTATAATGTCAGTTATAAAATAAATGAAATAATAAACAACCTCTTTGAGTCATTTTGCACGTCGTTTTTCAAATAACTGATGTGAAAAACATGGTTATCACGTTGGTTATTTTCATAACTGATGTGTCAATCCAATATGAAAATTGGTTTTTCACTTAGGATAACAATTAACAGATTTGAAAACATATATACTACATCAGTTATTACCTAACTGACATTAAAATCATCCTCAAGCATTTATTATGTGGGTTATAATATAACCGAGGTAAAAATAAATATTTTTAAAAACGCAGTTCGACCATTATAATGTGATCCTAAAGACGACCTGAAACAAGTAGAAAACAGACCAAAACCTGAGAAAAACCACTGAACACCCCCCCACTAGACACATTATACCCACTGGTACAACCCCCACCCCTTGACACCCTTGACCCCCATGGACACCTTCCCACTCCATTGACCCCCTCCCCCCCGAAAACCCACGGAAATCTTGGAAATCTCCCCCCAGACACCCAACCCCTAGTCACCCCACCCCCTGGACGTCCTCTCCCACCCCTAGAGTCCCCCGCCGACTAGAAACCCCCCTAGACACCCTCCCATCCACTAGACACCCCCACTCCCCTAGACACCCCTACCATTTGGACAACCCCCAAACCCCCTAGAAAACCCCCAACCCCTAGACACCCTCCCACCCACTAGACACCATCCATCCCACTAAATAGTACCCCCACCCCCGAAACACCCACCCACCCCACAGGACATCCCCCCACCAACTGGACACAACCCCACACCACTGGACAACCCCCACCCCCCAGATACTGTCGACCACCTTGGACAACCCCCACCACTAGACACCCCACCACCTGGACAGCCCATCCCACCCCCTAGACACCCTCCCACCCACTTGACACTGTCCCACCCATTGGACACCAAACCACCCCATAAATCAACTCTCCCCTAAACCCCCCACCCCCTTAGATACCCTCCCACCAACTTGACACCCTCACACGCACCAGACACCTCCCCACCACACTAGAAATCCCCCACACCACCATGGATATCCCCCAACCATGAACACCCCTTACCCCCTTCGACAACCCCTACCCCCCCCCCCCCGGACACCCCACCCCCGAATAGCCCCTCCCACCCCCTAGACACTACCACCCCCCGGACCCCCCCCCCCAAACGACTTTTACTCACTCCCACCCACTAGACACCACCCCACACCATTGAATAGCCCCACCCCCCTTGACAGCCCCACCCCATAGACACCCCTGAATTCATTGGACAACCCCAACACCCTGGACACCCCACCCCCTAGAAAACCCCTCCCACACCCATGACACAGCTCCACCTAGAAACTACCCACCCCCTAGACTCCCTCCCACCCACTATACATCCCAACCACACCCTGAACACTCCCTACCCCCTTTTATTGCACCCCCACCCCACCCACTGGACCCTCCCACCCCCAAAGAAATCCCCACCCCCACCTACACCCTTGGAAACCCCCACCCCCTAGACTCCACCTACCCCATGGATAGCCCCATCCCACTAGACACTACACCCCCCATAAAACCATTACTATACTCTGACAAAGTATGAAACAAGATGAAACCAGACCAAAATTAGAGCAAAACTAGACCATAATCAAATACAAAAAAACATCAAAACTAGATCTGAATAAGAATAACCAGAGCAAATTAATCATTGTTATATATAACATTCCAAAATTACAATGCCACCTAAAAAACCTAAATCGCACAAAAAAACTACCAAATACACAAGTATAATTTCAATATACAAAATTATATTTCATACTAACAACAATATAATATCCAATCAGACTTCTAAATTAATTTCAATATTCCACAAGTAATTGTTTAACCTGTTGATAAATATAGGGATGAGGATAATCAAATTTCTAAAAAAATTAGAAGGATAGTAGTTGACATTTATAATGAATAAATAAAATGAAATATTATAGATAACATAATAAGGGAATAATACCATGTCAAACAGGACAAGTGTTCCAGTTGTAATTATTTCATCCCTAAATATTAACATATAATTTCCACATTTGATGATGCCTTCTTGTTCATGTTAATTTTGTTTCAAAGAGTGTCAATCCAAATTTCATTTTTATGTAATACATCGAAAAGTAAAAATTATAAATAGATATTTACCTTTACTTTTACATATTTAATATTAGCAGTCTTTTTCTATTTTTTGAAAGTAGACCCATCCCTATTAGAAAATAATACAAATGGGATAAATTTAAAATTCATTATAATATAAAAATAAATTATGAAATTGAAACATACTTTTCTAACATATTCTGAAAACATTCCCGCACATAGCCATGGAAAAATATTATCTAATAAAGTGTTTTCTCCATTGAAAAAAACCTAGCATCCAATTATTACAAATATAAAAGAAAATTTTTGTTCATTTATGTTTCTGTTAAAATATTATGAAATCTTTTCCAGATATAGGTTTCATACCCCTTACAAAAATGAATCATCAAACTCTGTGTGATTATATACTTTTCAAATTTTTACGCAGTATAAAGTGTTCTTTACTCCTCATCCAAGGAATATCCTTCAAGGGAAATAAATTGGTGTCCGTGAATCCATAAAATTTTTTCATCTAATTAATCTCACACTTATTATAAAGAAACCTAATACAAAACAGACATAAGAATAAATTTTTAATGACTATAATGAAGGGAAAGGTTTTTATACGTAAATGGAAAAAATATGCACCATGTTGATGCCCAATGTTCCTCCCATAACAAGATCTATGATATTATTTTTTATAATCCAAACATTGATTGCACATCCACAAATATAATATTCCTTTGGAAAAAAATAATGACCTGCAAAAAATTTGAATATCTTGACAGTCGGTCAAGACTACTAGAATTTGTATATGTTGTCATAGTTATTTTACTTTATTGATGTCAATAAATTATTTCATTACCTTTTATATTTCCCATATAAATAAATATAAAAATATATTAGTTTTCAAATGTAAAATTTTAATAAAAAATTAATTTAAAATATATTACATATATACCTATATGGTAATGAGTCGTATAAGTCTGGATCGCCAAACTAAAAAGTTCCTTATACATTTCCAACTATCATCACATCTTCTATAGTTAATGGTAGTCAAGATGATCTATAAATAATATCTTTTACAGTGACCCTATGATGTTTCACCTCTAACTTTTAATGATGAAATGTATATCATATACTGTATACCAGCCCATGTGAAACTATATGATGATGTGGAACATCAAAATAAAACGCAAAAAAAGTTAGAAACTATGATTGAGGAGTAGGATAAAAAATTAGGTATGTAGTCTACAGATGGGGGGAGGGAGCTACTGGCAGAGGTGGGGTTTAAATAATTGGGTCTGAAGGGGGAGGAGGAAGAGTGGGAGCTGCAGTCTGGAATTGTCTTTTCATGTTTGAAAACGTAGACTATACCGATGATCTAATATTTTCCATAAATGTTGCATTAATATTATGAAAATCAGCCTCCAAAGATTTTATTCTTTTATGTAAACCCTCAATGGAAGAATTTTAAGAACATGGAAACAATTTTCTTACTGATACGCATGTCGGATATCCTCGTACATTTTTGGTATGTTAGGAATTTCCCAATGTTGTAGACAAAATATCATGCCTCCCAGAAGCTGAAAATACCCCATGTGAGCTCTTTTCCTTAAAATAATTCTGTATTAATTAATTGAACATTTATATAATTATTCAAATTATAAAAATAATATAATTAACTTAATAAATAAAATAAATATCGTACAATCCTCTCAGATAAGATACTCAATTACACCAAAATAAATTTTCACTTTTTTCTCATCTGAGATCTCTTCCATATTTCATGTCTAGATGGAGGGGATGGAGGGGAAACCTCTCCAGAGATTGAAGAATAATCTCTCAGTTTTTGTAGTTTTTCCACCATCATTATTTCTTCCAATAATGTATACCCTCCATGAGAAAAACTAATCGGGTATACATTTTTGGATTTTATCCCCTAATGAGATTTACTTATTTTCTGTGAATTACGAATATGAAATCATTAATAAAAACTAATTTGATCCTTTATATACGAAATTTTATAAAAGTTTACATTGCCCTTACCAAAACTCAATATTTTCTACTACTATCAAAAATTGCATCCACATGTCATCATCTATTAAAGAATATATATGAAATGGATATTCATGATTCAAGTGACCAAAAATGAAATAAATGTGAGGGTTGATTTTAAATACCTCCATTTCCTGGAAGCCATCAATAAAAATTTCGTCCTAACTCTTCTAGTGTCAGGAATATGAAATGCCATCGGATAATGATGAGGTAATGAATATTATACAAGAAAAATTTAATGATTAGTAAAAAATTAGAAAAAGATCTTACCAAATTCGTCTCCCATGACTGAGATATTATTTCATTGTCCACACTTCTCTAATCATCATAAAAAATTATTACTTTTCTTTTACATATAGTTGATACAATAATATTAAAATATTTTTCATTTGGACCTTTTGGAATATCATTCTCATCAAACTCATCCAGTATCCCTTGGTCATAGCTACATGCAAGTGATAATTTTGGTAAAAGTATGTATCCACATTTTCCAACTATTGAACTCTTTTTTTTCATTATGGGAGAACATGTGGAATATTATATGACATCTAGAGGACCATGTAACTCTTCCACCCCAATGGTATGATCATGATGCTCATCTTCAGAATCAGCTGATTGATCAACTGATTGATCTATCATTTACCTTCAAATAAAAAAAGAAAAAACATGTTCACAAATAAACAAACTATAATATTACAATACTAATGTAAAAAAATGGAAATCTGAAATAATATACGTAATAGTAAACAAGGTAAATTTTGTAAGCATGTTAGACAATGGTAAAGATAGTAAAAATGGAAAACATGGTAAACATGTTAGTGTTATTTTCATTCAAAAAAATCAATAAATATATAAGTTGTGTAAAGGTAAACTATGGTAAACTATAGTAAACATGGTAAGCATGGTAATGTAATTTTCATTAAACAATATATATATATATATATATATATAAGTTACGTAATTGTAAAATGATAAAATAAACTAATCAAAATTTATATAAAAAAAATTCTATTTATTTTTTCTAACATGTGTATTAATAAGGAAAAATTTACAATTCCTAACATTTTATGAAAATAATATGTGTAAACAAGAAATAAATATATGTTACCAATAAAATTATAAATTTATAAATGGATTGTTTTCCAAAATTCCTCCTTCATTATCATTCCATATGGCGTGAACCATGTCTTCAACATGATCATGATTATTTTCTACTAATAATTCCATTGAAGTAGACATCTCTCATAAATCATCATCATTATCAATTTGATCCTCACCATCACATTTTTTTAACATGTAATACAAAACATCACCGCATATTCGGTTTATCAACTACATAGAAAATCTGTTCGCCATATGCTTCCATTATAAAATAATTTTTTATGTCTTCTAGTCTATTCATATTAACAGATATCATTAAAAATTAATCGTGTATGACACTATTGATACCGATAAACCATATGGAATTAATACCAGGAACATTAATTTTAAATTATTCAACCTCCCATTTTTCTCAATCCCTCAATAATATACACATGATGTAGAAATTTGTGTTTTGTCTTTAGAACTCGAAAAGTGCATTAATTCTGTATACACCAATACATCACTTTTTTGAACTAAACATCTATTTTACTGAGAATTCATATGAAATGAATAGTAATTAATTACATATATGGTCTATGTTATCACATTTAATCATGAACCACCCAATAACCATCTAATTGTTTCAGATACATTCGATCTACTGAGCAAGGTATTTTTTAACCATGGAAAAATGTTTTTATGTAGTCATTCCAAATCATCATTTCATTATTTATTAAATGACATTGTTTCAACTCATTAATTTGAAATTTTATGTACATTTGTGTATCAGCTATGTTATTGGAGATATATAATTATAACTTCTTCATCTATTCAGCTGACAATGATTTAACTTTCAATCCATGAATCGCCCTACCATGAATATTAACTCATTCATGGTGAGATGGAGGCAAGCCTATGTGCTCTGTCGAAGCAAAGTAGCTCGTAAAAAAATCCACAACCTCCATAGAAATATAATTTTCATTAATGGATACATCAGGTTGATATGGATTCTTAAAATTCCCCTTAATAATATTCATATAATTTTTAAAAGGATACATCCAAAGAAGATGAAATAGTCCACAATGTTTTATTTCTTGAACCAAATGAACAATTAAATGAACCATTATATCAAAAATAATTGAAAGAAAATACATTTTTAATCAGAAAATTATTGAAATTACCACATTTTCAAAATTGTTAAAATCATTCACATAAATCACCTTATTAAAAATTGAATTGAAAAAATAACAAAACATCATTATAGACTTTATGACTTGGATGGATAGTATTTCATGCTGTACAACTTGTAGAAGTTTTTCCATCTTTATGTGGAAATAATAAGATATTTTACCTATCAACATAAAATACTTCAAAGAGACAAATGTTTTTACATTTTATGAATAACCTTTAGGGACTTTTTTAACATAATGACACTAAGAAAATATAATTTTCCCCCTCTTAAATAATGTATGGATACTCAGGTGGAGAAATGCTTGTCTTCCATTGAGAGTGGGAGATAACTCTGAACATATTCTCATTGATAGTAAGTATACTCATGCATAAAACCCATATTTAATCTTTCCTTTAATATCTAATAATGTTTTAATCAAACTATTTTACACATTCTTCTCTTTGTGCATGAAATAAATATTATTTTTCACATCATGATATCTCCAATATGATAGCTCAAAAAATATTGACCTTTTAACCCTTATATATATTTCATTACCTGATTTATGTGTCTTTCAAAAGGACACATCATGTTTTTTCACCCACTCAAAATACACATTAGAGGATAAAATTTTTGTAGCAATATCAGATTTATGTGATCTATTCAATGGATTTTTTATTCTTCTATAATAGTGATCTTTAAGAGAAAAACATTCAATTACCCATGTAAACGGTATTCCTCCAATAACAGAATTGAAAATATGAAGTCTATTATTCACAATTTGGACAATATTTATTCCCATTAACACTATATACAGACAAATTTCCATTCAATGGGAATTCATTTATAGTGAACATAAGCACTTCATGTAATTTGAAATATTCCATTTTATAAGAATCATAAACCCTAATAACATCCTCCCCTAAATGTTTAAAATCATCAATAAATTGAGACAAGAAAACATCAATATCATTTCAGGGATTATTTGGACAAGACATCATTATACTAAACATGAAATATTTTCACTTCATAAAAACTTTAGGAAAGAGTTAGGAAAGTACCAATAAAACATGCCATGAATTATGTGTAAAAATGAGGGTTCGGTGTAGATTCATTCCACATGTGCACAACCAAAGTATGATATTTCTAATTTCATTCCCAAATTTATAATACTTCTCATCAATTCTCTTCCATTGTGGACAATCAATTGGATGTCATATTTTTCTATCACATATCCTCTCTTCAACATAACATTTTACCCTTTTTGGATCATATGAATTATAAAATAATCCATTAAAAAAATTAATTATATAATGATACCAAAATACCTTGAATGGGATATTTGTAATGTCTACATTAGCCTATGATTTTTTTTCAACTTATACCGTGATGTCCCATATTTCAGACACTAACAGAAAATCATATTTATTTACATATATCATACAATCATTCAGACATATATGTATTTTCTTGTATCTCAATCAAATTAGGTAAAATATTTTCTTGGCCTTATAATGTAAATATGTATGATCGTTGTCTTTCGGAAGAATGTATTTCAACAATTAAAGCATATATATAAAAATTTTGTCACTCCATCCATGTTTTTCATTCATGTTAATTAATAATAACATCACCGACAAAATAGTAAAATCCATACAACTAGTATATAATGGGTTTTTTATATCACCATATAGATGTGAAACTATTGGTTATTTCTCAATTTGTTATACTGTAATATCACATGTAATTTATGCATTTTCGTAGGAGTTACCATCTTGAAAATCATCATTATCAATGGATCTGATATTATATCCATTTAAACATGAAAAATACAAGGGCACTATATCGTATTAAAACCCTAACAAGTAATATGATATTTCATGTATCTACTTTTCATCTTTTTCACATTCAAACATTTCAGGCATGGATAGAAAAACATGTCTCTTCCTGGATCATTCTGTTTAGAAAATTCAAAAAATGCATCAACACCTTCTTCATATTCATTACTCATTCGATGTGATGAAATCCAACCTCAACTCATTATTACCTATAATAAATATCTAAACTATACATTATGTTTCAATAAGACAATATTATATTTATATGAAAAATATACTAATTTTAAGGTAAATAATTTTGAAATACAATACAAATCATTGCGTATTTGAAAAATATATGCATGAATATTATTTTTTAATGAAAACCTAGTTAGATATTAAAGTTTTAAATTCATCATGGATAATTTATTCTTATGGTACCCAAATAATACATCCTCACTGATACTAGAAAATAAATTCACCCTTCCATTAAAAATAAATATGATGTATAAATTCAAAAATATGTATACATTCACTAAAAAAACTTACACCTAACCCAATGATTTGAAACCATTGGGATTGCCCCTGAAACCATTGGGAAAGAATACCCCAATGGTTTCACTCACCATTGGCATGATGGTCATTGAAATAGCTATATACAAATTATTCTACTAGAACCATTGATATAAACTAACTGAAGTTAAAATATTCCAACAATTTCAATGAAACTGTTGGAATATATATATATATATGGGGTGTCCAAGTGGTTATGGGGAAGTCTAGGGGGTGGTGGGGGCTTTCCAAGGGGTGGGTGTGTCCAGGGGGTGGTGGGGCTATCAAATGGGTTGGGGGTTTCCCGGGGTTGGGATGTGGTGTATAGAGGGTGAGGGGGATTTCCACCCCCGGTCACATTAGACACCGCCACCACCCCCTTGGACACACCCTGGAAACCACCACCCCATGTACATCCCCCACCACCTAAACAACACACCAACCCTCTAGATACCCCCACCACCCCTACCTCCTTGGACAACCCACTCACCCCCTAGACACCACCCCCCCCCTTCCCTCTTGGACACCACCACCCCGCTAGACAGCCCCATCACCCTTGGACACCCCCACCCACTAGACACGCCTACAACCTTAGGAATCTCAGTCACCCCATTGGATACCACCCCCACCCCCATTGACACCCCTGGACACCCATACCCCCTTGGAAATCCCACCACCCCATGGAAAGCCCCCACCCCTCCGGACATCCCCCCACACCCATGACAGCCCCTCACCACTCTAGACAGACCCCACACCCTTGACCCCCTCCTCTATTTGGACACCCCTGACCCCCTTGGATAGCCCAGTCACCCCTGGACCCCCCCCCCCACATCCATCAACACCCCACTCCCAAAACAGTTCCTAACCCCTTTGGATTCCCCTACCCTCTGTACCACACCCCCTAGATACCCCCTACCACCTTGCACAACCCACTCACCACTAAACCCAGGACACTACTACCCCTTGGAAACCTCACTCACCACACCCCATTGTACACACCAATAGACACCCCCACTCCCTAGAAATCATCCTCACCCCTAAACACCACCCCACCCCTTGGATAGCCCTACCCCCTTGGAAATCCCCTTCAACCCCCTGGACACCACCCTGAACCCTTGGAACCCCGTAAGCACCCCACCCCCTAGACACCCCTACCATCTTGGACAGCCCACAAACCCCCTTGACACCACCCCCACCCCCTGGACACTCTACCCCCTTGGACAACCCAGTCTCCCCCTAAACACCACCCCCACCCCCTTGGACACCCCCAACCCCGTGGGGCAGCCCCGCTCTCCCTCGAAACCACACATACCACCATGGAGACCCCTACCCCCTAGACACCCACGCCCCCAGGACACCCCCCTCACTTGGACAACCCCACAACCCCCTTATACACCCCTTGTATGTTCACACACACATGATAGAACACACATAAAATCAGAAACGTTCATCATACCACATTGATGGTTTTTTTACCAAAAACGAATATAGCATGGTCTAAATAAACACTATTAAACAAACCCTGATATCAAGAACAATGATATAAAATTAACATCTAAAAAAATCAGTTTAGGGCATCGTGAAAAATAAAAAATGAAACCGAGATGTGTGAGGCCTACTTGAGTGTTGTTAGTCGACATGATATATCTAGTGATAATAAAAGTTATAAATGATTTTGGAAAAATGAGGATGGATGGCATGACTTCAAAGAATCCTTACTTTCTTTTCAGCTATAGAGAGACATGTCACATGTCACCCAAATGAATAAAATAGTATGACTGCATATGGGGTGCGTTAAATAATTTATAATATTTATTACAATGGTTATTTAATAACTAATGTGATAATCTATTTTTTTGTTTATAACATAGATTATTTAATAACAGAAATAGCAAATTATTTATCACGTTCGTTATTTTATAACCAATATTATAAATGGTGTTTCATAAGGTCAGTTATTTTATAATCAACATGATTAATTACTAATATTTTCTTTATCATGTTTGGTATATTATAACAAATGTTATAAATCGATGAGAATCAATATTTGACATCGGCTATTTTATAACATAAGTGATATAGCTCATCCCAATATTTTTTTACTTCGGTTATAAAATAACCAACATAAAAAAATTCATTCAAACCATTTTTTCACGTCATATATTATATAACGGATGTGATAACTCTATTTGTATAACTTTTCACATTTGTTATATCGAACCGACCTGAAAAATGCCATTGTGTTAAATGTTTTTTCCACGAGTGGAGATATCTGGAATTCAATTACTAATGAGTAAACCATATTTTTTTGGTATATAAGGAATAAAATTCTTTTATAGCCCATATTGTTCTAAATAGTAGATATTTGGAGGGGCTGGAACCTGGTGGGGATGTTGTTTCTGGTTAACACTCTCTATATGACATTTTTGGACTCCTCCCCAACCGTCTTACATTAGTCCATCTGATTAAACCATTAATGATTTTTCTTGGGGAAATTGAATGACTATAGTTGAGTTCTTCTAGAGGTTAAGAGGGATCTATATATGTTTGACATCTATGATTCATGTACCTCTCCATAATAGTGAATATTTGTATTGGAAACCTTTTTATATGATGTTTTCTGGTGAAATGGGTGGATTTCCTTGTACTTTGGAGATATCACAGTGAGGAAATTCACCATGGGGGATGTCATGAGTACATACCATTTAATCAATATCCTCACTAAAATGAGGAGGAATATCATGGAAATGATCAACATCTACTTCATTGGAAAAGTTAATCAGCCCTTGGGATGTTTATAATCTATATCAAATAACCTCAAGGACAATAGTATTGAAAATATTAGGCATATGATACTCATTCTGAATCATGGTAGGAATATGTTGACTTACCTTCTAGAAATTTTTAGTGCGCAAGACCCTATTCTATTATGGTTTCCAAAACATGTTTATAAACATCTGGTGATACTAGTGTATCATCCAACTTTAGAGAAGCTGAAAAAATATTCCAATGATATTTCTCATTATTAATAAGAATATGTGCTCATCCTGAGACATGTGCCATTACCAATTGGTGATCCCTGATCTGAATGGGTTATTGAGACCAATCCTAATCCTTTAAAATATGAGGATAGTCTTATTTGATAGAGATATGAAAATTCCCCAATCCAAGTGATTCTCTAATATGGCGATCCCCAGTTAGAACAATAATATGTGGTTGGTTAAAATATTAATAACACACAAAATATATAGATGAACTTATGATATGGGAAAATGGATTCATCCTCCTCCTCTACTTCCATTGATGGATTATGGTGTGTTCATTCATTGGTTGAAGTAGGAATATACGCATGGATTTTGTAATCTACCTGAGTATTCCAAGAAGATTCAATTATAGTAATATGAGTCGGTCTGGAGGCATGTTTCATTCTAACATGGTTTACATTGAAATGAACTATTATACGAAACCATGTATTGGCCTTTATATTTTTTCACTGGCCTTCCTTGATAGAATCATGATCATGGACCTTTTCATATTCCCCTTACACTTGATGAGCCTAAAAACTAACATAAATATGATTCCAGTCCAAGGAAATAAGAATATGTCACCACATTTTTTGGAAGTAATGTGACCCTATCAAGAGTCATGTGTATCTCTCACCTGGTTATCCTTGTTCGAAATGGTAGGTTGAGCCTGATTTGATGCCATTTTCTTTACTTGAATATACCAATAATCTAATTGGATGGGAGAAAGAATGTGACCATACATTGGAGAACCCGCTTTTTCTAATTATTATAGTTTTGGGATTACCTAGATATTGGGACACGAAAATGTACATATCCATCTGTTTGTAATAGTGTTGGAAGATATCGGTGTAGTACTTCAACTATTTTAAATATGCAATGGAAATTTAGTTATGTGTGTGTAAGTTTATAAGCCTTTTCATTATCCATCTCTAATATATACGTTAGAAATTGGTTCTTTCTTGAGGTATGATATCATTAAAATTTTGTTAAATATAATTTTATATTCTTATATATGGAAATAATACAAAGTACACCTTTAACAGAGATAAAAATTTCCTTTATCAATGCTAGAGAACTAATGACTTCTTAAGAGATATTATAATCTCATGTCTTTTATCATCTCTAAAAGAGTGCTGATAAATATGTCCATTATCCTCTTTGTTAAGTGCATTTATTAAATGGTCATTTTTCATCCCATTAATATAAATTGATAAAGGGGTCCTTTATTCGTGCTTGAAGAAGTTCTGATAAAATACCAATTTTCAGCATTTTTAAGAGAATAAAAATGTAACATTTATCTATGCTTAAATGAACTTTTTAAGGGCCCCTTTTGATATTCTTTTAAATGTGGTGATAAAGGGGAATGATGCGGTTTGTTGTAATAGTGTACAGTAGTACCGGTACAGTTTGTTTTAATAGATCACCACAACCCCAAATACACCAAAAAATCTGCAATATAAAGTACCAATATTGAATTTAAATTTAACTAAACCAAAAGAAAAAATAAAAGAAACAAACTTACTATATTATTGAAATTTTAAAAAAGGTTTTATATAATTACATATTGAAAAATAATTACATAAATTCCGAATCATCAGTGTTCATTTTTTTTATCACGACCCCTTCTTGAGAAAAAAGACAAACTATTAGAAAAAAAATCTTATGATAATAAAAATATATAAAAATAAATTAATATATAGTGTTAATTTTAATAAAAATTATAAATCATAATGGAAACATTGTATATTAAATTGAGTTTCAGTTCATAATTGCAAATCACACCATTTCAGGTATGTATTCAAGTATTATCTCTATGAAAACTAACTAAATAAGTATTAGATAATAATGATAAGTAAAATTATTATGTAACAGCTACGAGAATGATGAAATAAAAATCTAGGTTTATTTTCTCAGATTTAGTGATATGATGATCATTTTAGACTGAAATGACAACTATTATACAGAAAATACATATATTGAGTCATACTACTCACATCATGCATTATATTGAAGAACAATTGATTCCTATACACCCCAAAGGACTTTGGAAATTTTTTTATAACGTATTAAAACAATCTGAATGTTTTTTTTATTCTTGAGTAAAACTTATACCTGTTTATTTAAATTTTTTGTAAAATAAGATGCCTAAATATTCAATAATATCATCCACATATTGTATCCATTTGGAGTGACACTGATTCATACACTTCACAAATGAAATATTTTTCATTTTCCAAAATTATCTACAAATTAAATGTATTTTTCCACAAATTTCATTTAGTAATAATTTTTGAACCAAAATATTGGTTATAAACTAATAATAGAAACACTAAGTCATACTAAGAACATCTTCTATCATATTTTGTTTATGTTGATTCTTACATGTGAAAAAAAATTTGGATCTCTTTCCAAATTTATCTTCTCAATTTGAATTTGTTTTCTTGGTTTTGAATTAGTTAGTATTCCTTTTTTCTAAAATTGATGTCAATTATAAATAAAATGATGAACATGAATTCATACAAGTCACACCATGAATTTTATTGAGGATCATCTGATTCCTACACATATAAAAAATATTTATGAATAATTTTTCTAATGTATCAAAATAATACGATTTTTTCATGGTTTTGACTATATTACATTTTCATTTTTACTAAAATGTCATTTTAAAAAAGAAAAATGAAATTCAACTCATATCGGTCACATAATCGATTGATTTATTTTGATAATGCTTCTTACATGTGAAAAATGAAATCTAATTTTTTTCCCTAAAATATCAAGGAAATTCAAGTGTGTTTTTGTGGATATCAGGGATTGACTATATTTGAACTAATATGTTTATTATAATCTGATGAAAGACACATAGAGTCATACTGGACACATTTTGAATCATGATGAACATTGGTTGATTCATACACATAAAAAAATACTAATATATAATTATAATAAAGTATTAAAACATATTTAAAATGTTTTCATGGATTTTAGTTGGTTAGTTTTCCATTCCTATATAGCTGATGTCAATTTTAAATGAAAATACAAACATAGAGTTATAAAATTCATACAGTGCATTGAATTAAGGTGAGGTTAATTAATATATGTAACAAATGAATTATGGATTGTATTGAAAGTATATGAAAACAATCAAAATGTGTTTTTTGGTTTTGAGTATGTCTCTTTTATTTTTTCCTAAAATGACATTATAATCTTGAAACAAACGCAATGAATCATATTGATCAAATAGTGTGTTTGATTTATGTGATATTGATTCTGTCACATCAAAACTAACTTATGAATCAATTTCCTAAATTATCAGTACTATCTATGCATGTTTTCATAGTTTTCAGTGACTGAAACGTTTTGATCTAAATTATCAATTTTAAACTCATAATAGACCCATAAAGTCATACAATGAATTTCATGTATCAAATTGACATGCATAGGAAGCATAAATTAGAAAACTAACATCATTATTTTATTCCTAATGTATATAAACAATAATAATTTGTTTTATTGGTTTTGAGTAGGTCTGTTTTCCCTTTTAATAAAATTAATGTCAAAATTTTTAAAACATGATGAACTTGGAGTCATATCGTTGATAAAGTACATTATATTCACATTTAGATGATTCTTACACATCCCAAATGACATATTGGTCATTTTCATAAATTATAAAAATAATATTAATACATTTTTCTAGTTTTTTGTATGTTAGTTATAATTTTTACTAAAATTTAATGTAACTTTTAAATATAAAGAAGACATGGGTTTAGGTCGGTCACACCATGTGTCTGATTGAGGTGCAGCATATTTCTATTTCTATGAAATAAAATATGGACAATTTTCTTAATTTAGTAATACAATATTAATGTGTTCTTTCAATTTTGAGTATATCAGCTATCTTTTTTAGTAATTTTTTATTTTCAATAAATAACATTAACATTGACATAAACATAAACATATCACATAATATATAAGAATGATGTAAGACTTATTCCAAAATATCACAAATTCTATAAAAATAACATTCCTAAAATATTTATAATATATGAGAACTTGTGATTAGTTTTCAAGGATTTTAACTATTTGAACTAAAATACCTATTTTAAACATATAATAGACACTTTTGTAATACATGGAACATCAAGATCTTGATTGAGTATTCTTTGATTCCTATACATCAAAAATTACTAGTGTATTTTTTTCTAAATATATCAAAGAAAATAGAATAGGATTTCATGGGTTTGAGTATATTAGATTTCTTTTTATCCAAAAATAATTTCAATTTTTAATAAAAATACGAACATAGAGTCATACCAGTATCACCGTATCATATTTAGGTGTAGAAGATACCTACACATCTCAAATACATAAAACTATCCTAAATGAAAATGTTACCATGATTTCCATTTCCTTTATTTGTCAAACTAGTAATAGTACATATTGAATCAATGTTCATAAATGAAATTACATTGTCATTGTTGAATTCTAGAAGAGAATTAGGAGATCGTTTTTCAATTATATCAAGAGACTTTTCCATAATGAGCACATGATCTTCCTATAATCATTTGGACTTCTATAATGATAATGAGTTATTCAATAAGAAAATTTTTCCATTATGTATTGTTGGATGTTTGAATAATAAATTCATTAGGTAAAGAAACTGTTGAATTATTATCAGAAAATACCTGGTATCTCTTTTGTGTATTTTCATATATAGATAAATTTAAAAAATGTATTCTAAAAAGAATATTATTTAATTTAAAAATATATTAAATATTAATAATTTGGAAATTAACATACAAATAATAAATAAAACGAAGTCAAAATATATAAATATGTAGTTGAAATTAACATTTTAATGATTGTTAAAAGAATTTTTGAAGTATTTCCTTATTTTCATTATCTCAAGTGTAATCTCGATGTAAAATATTTCACAATCTATGAATATTTGAACAAACCAAACCAAATAAGACAAAACAATATGACTATATATAAATACAATTAATATATTTGTAATGAAAAAATGAAATAAATTATACATAAATATAAAACGATACATTAATTCTATGGTTATTGATTTTACTATGTTAAAAACAAGATTATATATATGATTGAGTAGTGGTGGGAAAATTATTATTATGATTAATTAAAAAACTATAGGGTTGATAAAACATTGAGGTAGGATATGTATGTGGATGTATTTGTGCATAAAGGCATGAGAGATGGATTAACCACCAAAAATAGATGAAATTAATCAACATATATATGAATAACATTCTAATGTATATAAAAATTGAAAATATATCAATTAAGCAAAAATATGAAACAAAACATTTGTTCATTAGAAAATTATTTGACAATGAAGAAAATAATATTACCTTTCTGATTAATAGGTAGTTTCATTTCTCTTCCTAAAAATAATGTGAAAGATAACTTAAGGAAATTGATAATTGATTGACTATAGGGGTGAGGTGGGTCTAAGGGAGAAGATGTATATGGATTTTTTGGTGCATGAATTAATGAAAGTTGGATATAAATCTACTAAAACTAATTAAATCAGAAAAAAATGAAAATTAATACAATATTTCATTATATATTTTTTCATAATAGAGAATGTATATTTTACAACTAAAATTACATATTCGCAATGGTTTTTCTTCATTTTATTTTCTTTAACTGGTGGATTAATAAATTCATCATCTATAAAACTTATTGTCTTCATGGGTATTGAAAAAATATAATTTATATTATCTTAACATAGAAGATAACATATAATATTATAGAAAAAACATAGCATATTAAGAATTATTTTACATTCTAATTGAAATCACATTAATTTTTAATTTTTTTGCTATTTTCTTAATCTAATGAGAATTAAAATCCCCTTTTAATGGTCCCCTATAACATAAAATACATTGTCTACATTGGTACCATCTTGAACTATTTATGGTCTCCAAATAAAAGGGTCATCATTGATAGAATTTTCATCTCACCCAATATTTTTTTAGTTTCTAGGAAGAAATTAAAACAAATATTGTTTCTTGGATATGATACAATAATTACATACAGAACATGAGATTCAATTATAAAATGCTTGTCTTTAATCCTTATATACATAATTTCAACACCATGAAGTCCATTTCATCATATTTCTCTACAATCATACAGTCGAACCATTTTCAATGGATAATTAGCACATGAAATATTGTATTTCACAACTCATATATCTATTTGAAAATGGCCAAATATGACACATTTCCCCAAATTGGATTTATATACATGGAAAAATATAGGTGAATAACTTCCTCAACAATAATAACAATATTATTTTAGATAATATTGTAGTCATCTACTTTATTTGGGTTGAAATTAAACCCTTTCTTACTAAACCAATATAATATATTACATTTTCATTCAGTCCATTGGTTGAATATTGAAGTCATTCGACAACTGAATTCAAATTTCAAGAAAAATCCATATAAAATTTATATCACAACCATCATATAAATTTTTATTTATGTGTATTTTATATCGATCATCATCATCTCATATCTTACATATTTATAATTGGATTTTTTGGACACAGATCTTCCATATCTATATTGTGAACATGATCCTATGTTGCTTGAAATATAATAAGTAGTTTTCATCCATGGTATAACTACGTCTCAGTGTAGTAAATGAAACATAAATCAAATAGAAGATGATTTTCATTGAAAAAATGAAATAATAACAAATCAAGAGATCAAGCAGAAGAAAAATGACAATTGTACTCTATTATGTTCATTAAAAAGTTTAATACCCCAAATTCATTAGAGTTACAACATTGTAACTACTTATTAACTCGCTTACCCATAATGGTGAGATATGGGTGACATTGAAATTCTTGTATGTTATTCAAGGGGTCTTTGCGGGGACATGTAATTATATAAGAATCATTGGGGCCTATTTGAATTTTATATTTATTAGAGAAATTCAAATTTTTAAAATTTAAATATTCTAACTGTAGTCATAAATCTATTAAAATGAGAAATCATTAATTTCATATATTCACTAAAAAATAAAAAAATAATATAGGAAATTAAAGAGAAATAAGAAACCAATATAAGATAAAAAATAATAATAAACATTAATTTGATCAACTAGAAGATATTACAATGATTTTATAAAAAAATTTAACAAATAACAAGTTATATCATATACATGGATGGTAATTATAGATTATTTTTGGTTTAACCAAAACATGTTGAACTAAGTTGATTATTAAATAAAAAATTTATAATTATTATTCCAAAATATATCGAATTTTATAACCTACATTCTATTTTTTGGACAATTGATGTAAAAACGAAAGGGATTATTACTTACAATATTAATGGTATATCAAATATTTTAAATCATCTCAATAAGTAATACATAAATTAATATTTGGAAAAAATTGTACCTAATAATGGTAATTTTTTAAACATCTCAAAATTATTTGGTGTAAAATGGATTCAAGAATTGCATTCACTTGAGATGAAATAATAATCATTTTCAAGAAGATGGTGACTAGGCTTTATAAGAATGTTTTTATCATTAAAATTATGAGTTCAATGGTGATTTTGGGCACATTGTATAAAATATATTCCTAATTAAATAAATTATAATAAACACTATTGATATACAGGTTTTATATTAAATGGGTTATGACCCACTATTATAGAAAAAATAAAAGTGACACAATTATTCAGAAGAAATTATATGTTTAAATGTATACATATTAATTTTTGTAAAATAATTATATAAAATATTTTTATAATATTTATTTTTATTCAATAATTTTATTAAATATTTCTACAATACAATTACATAATATATTGGTATAATGTATTTTAATAATATATTTGTATAATAAATATTTTTATTTGTAATATAATATATATATATATATTGCATGATGTATTATATAATATATATTTATATGATATATATATTTTTTATTTTTATAATAAACATATATTTGTTCATATATATATATATGTATGTATAATTTGTAAATATATGATATATAATATTACTATATGTCTATATTCGTAATATATTTGTAACTTTTCATATTTATACATATGAAAATATTAATATTTAAAATATTTATATGCATAATGTGTTAAATATATTTATTAAAAATCTCTATATATATATATATATTATGTACACACATATTCATATATATTGACGTACATATATATATAAGTATTTATAATCATGTGTTTTTGTATATATGTGTATGTAAATATAATTATATTATAAATTTAACACTATATATATAATTATATTGATATGTTCCATGTAAGGTGGCTAGGCAAGTAGTTTAAATTTTATAGACTCTATGGATGAGTCTACATAGTACATAAATTCGGGTTTGGTGTTGTCCATATGTAGAAGGGTAACAGTTGCTTCCTTTGTAAGGAGGAGTGAGAACATGAGGGGGGGGGGGGAGGTGGTCATGTGAATAAATATGGAACTATACCAATGATATTTTATCATCATTAAAATCATGAAAGTCATTATGGAGGCAAAAAATATAATGATGTAGGAGTTATTAATGTTGGGATGGGTGAGTTTCATAGACATAGAAAGCGGTGATGGCAGGGGAGTGAAAGGAATGAGATTCCTATCTCCTTTGAACCAAACATTCCGAATAAATGTTGTTTTCCATATTGATATACAGATGATAAATAAATAATCATGATATGAAAACATAAACAGATCTATTGGAACAAGCAATCGACAATTGAGGAGGATGATGAGAAAATAATATTCCATTGATTGAATCATTAATTCATCTGAGAAAAAGTAGAGATATCAAAATACATAGACTAAATTTGAGCCTTGGATTCATTTGGAAATTCAATCATTCAAACCTAGGATTTGAGACTTGAAATCGATTGAGCCTTGTATTTGAGCCTTGATCCCATCTCTGATTCACCGGCGAGGATCGTCGTCATAGGGTTGATTATGTGGAATGCATTAACATATTGATAAGTTTTTGACTGGTAAGTGTTATTTAAATATATCGAAGCACTTTTATTACAACTTCTAAAAAAGGCTCACAAAGATAAATTTTATTAGTACATAAAAAGAACTAATATATATTCTTTATTAAAGTATAATTATTATAATTTTATAATTATTTATTTATAATTATAAAAATACTTTAAAAAAAGAATATTTATATCATTAAATATATATAATTATATATACATATATATTCATTACATAGGTATAATAAATAAATATAAATATAAATAGAGTATATTTATTAATTATTTAAATAAATATAATATATTTTTAATATTATTTAATCATATATGATTTATTATATAAAATTTTAGAAATTATTTTTAAAAAATAATATTTATTTTGTTGTAATTATAAATATATAATTGTATGATGATAGAAAATACACATTTCTATATATATTTATTTATAAATGAAGTTAAAAAATATTTTGTAAAAATTATTATTGAATAATTAATCTTAT
Organism: Viscum album; assembly: GCA_963277665.1. NCBI lineage: Eukaryota > Viridiplantae > Streptophyta > Magnoliopsida > Santalales > Viscaceae > Viscum > Viscum album. The sequence goes on from OY728132.1 coordinate 475,737,945, forward strand.
GTGCATACATGTTAAAAATTTGTATAATTGAACAATTAAAAATGAGTTCAATTTAACTGTATTGAAGAAATGGGTAAGATTTAGTAATTAAAAATAAATTATTTTGAAAATGGATATATGTTGAAATAAAGATGAATACATACTGAAAATATAAAAAATCAATATATATATATCAATATATAAAAAATAATAGAAATTGATTAAATTTCCAAAAATATTATTTTGTTGTTTGCTTGTGTTTCATTTATTAAGTACATTAATTATGTATTTGTGAAATCAATATAACACATGTTATATTTATAGTAAATTACAAAATTAGATGACATTCAAATATTCCCATTACTCGATGTAATTATTAGGCATTTTTTATTAATACTAACTATTATTTATAAAAAAATATTTAATAAATATGTTTCTATTTAAAATAAAGCATAAATATTTTTTATTATAAAAATAATAATTATATACATTCATATACTTCAATATATTTTAAATATAGTATTTATTATGAATATTAATAATTATTTGACTAATAAATTTTTTATTATTTTTCCCAATTTATATATTTTTGTTTTTTGATTGTTTAATTTTTTTTAAATATATATGTTTATTATGTATATACTATGATGGACCATAGTAGACAGAAAGCCACTCTTTCTACTATTAATGGTTTTAATAATCACAAATCATATCAAGTATTATTAATTATGTATAATCGTTTCAATCATGATTATTTTGTATTCAATAGGTTTTATTATGATAACCTATGATTCCATATAAATTAACATCATCCTGTTAAGATTTTAGTTCCAAGACATTCCACGAAGAATAATTTTCTTAGTATGACCGACTGACACTGACATAAGAGCTGAGAAATTGGCAGTTCAACTGAGTCACCGATAGGGAAAAACTAATCACCAACAATGCCATCGAAGAATTGATAGACTATTTGTCTCTGTGATAGTTCAAAGGACCTATCGACTCAATGACCTACTAACACAAGGAGCTACCAATGCAAGGACACAGTACTAGTGAACATGAGTCACTGATTCCATGATGCATTTTTTCATGGATAGACCAACAAAATGATATACTGATTCAATGAGTCACCGAAAGAAAAATACACTGACAACAGACTCTCCAATAGATTGTTATGAATTTCATTGATTTTAAAATATTTCTAATGGTCTTATTATGATTGTTTTAATGTAAATGATTAATTAAATGATTTTTGTAGACATCTTAAAGGAGGATGTTATATATACAAGGTATAATATCTACCTTAAACATGCACATTGTCAGGCTTATAAAATATATATACAAACAATAGAGCATAAAAGAAAAAACAAAAAATGGGGGAAACACATATAGAAGATGTTATGAGTTGACAGAGATGGATACCTATGCGAATAACATACAAAAAGGAATGACACCTGGGGAACTCTTCATTCCTACTTACTCTGAACCAGAGAACTATTACACATCAAAATTACATCATTCTTGTATCATCCAACTTAACTAAATGAGAAGAACATCTCAACATTTTGAAAGACAAAACATAGTGGTCCATGACACTCTATTTTCAGTATCTTATTCTAGAACTGGACTCTATCTTCATCTATGATATATTTAAGTGTCCAAAACTAATATTTATAACACAGAATGCCTATTAAACTCTATCTAATAGTTATTTCTCTCTTGTGTAGCTTTTTATAACATTTTTTAGTAGAGTGTGTATCTGTTGGTAAAACACACACTCTCTCCTACATTAAACTGAAGGATACCAGATATCCTCACTCTATTATCTTTTTAAATTTTTTGGTTTATTTAGAACTGTGGAAGATGTCTTATGTGACCAGTTAGTATGTTTGTTCCCCCATAGAACTATGGTATTGGTCTTCTGACCTGAACAGTCTATGTGTTGTTTTGTTAACCCCAGTCTAGTGTGTAGATCAAAACCATTACCTATATAAATTTCTTTGACGAAGGTGTTCACAAGGTAGAGTGAACTCTGTATTATCATGAGACAGATCCTCTTGATTTATATCAGCTATATTTTCAAACAATGTTTTCTCTTTTTTACCTATACATCAGAAAACTAAATTTCACATTGATAGTTAGTTTAGGATATCTTTTATTAGAGTTTTATAATATTATATTAGTTTCAAAATTTGTATCAATAATTAATATTGTGAATACTATGATATAATAAGTATTTTGATAAACTAGTTGAACAGTCAATCTATTATTAATTCAGCACATTGATCAACTGGCTTTTTCTGTTGTAAATTTTCGGAATCATTTAAATATTTTTTTTAAAAAAATTATAGGAACTCAATTCACCCAATCTTAAGTGGAATACACCAACCTTCATTTATTATTAACAGAGTATTTAAAAAAGAATTTTTCATAAATTTCAAATCATTAAAATACTTTCAACAATGATTAGGTTTGTTTATAGATCTCTGTATTTCTGTAAGTGAAATTTTTTTAGCTAATTAATAAAACATTATTTACTATTAGTAATATATTGGATGGTCCTTCTCAAAAAGTACTTTCTATTTAATGAAAAAATCTATTACTAGTGGATGTTTAAAAATAAAATGCACATAAAGCATGTGGGGTTTCATAGTAGGATAGTAGTAGAACAAAAAAAAATACATGATGCTCAGAGATCTACATGTATTAAAACTACAATGGTAACGTAAAATAACAATTGAAAAGCTATGAATGCTCTATTTTTTGCACTAGGGAATGAGGAATTTAATAGAATATCATCTTGTAAATTGGCCTATGAAAATTGCGACACCATTTAGATATCATGTGAAAGAACTTATAATGTAAAAAATTAATACATAGAACGTATACTAATAAGTATGATAATTTTTAGATGAAGCTGGATTAGCATATTTTTGATAGTTATCTCATAGATTAATGAAATTGTGAACGTTGTGTTCTTTTTCAGAAGAGCTATTATATCCGTGGAGAAAATCAAGAGAATACTCAGAATCATAATAGATATATGGAGATGGACACCTGTATCAATTAGAGAATAATTTGACATTAGCAGGTTTCTATCAAAGGATCTTATAGGCTAGTTGATGATGTATGGGGAAAAACTAAAAGTACAAAAAGAGGAGGCTGATGAGCGTAGTAGAAAATGAGTTTCTTTTAAATCTATTTCTGAAATCATGACCGATTTTCACCTATCAATAAGTCTAGGTTTGATTCTCTTCTAATGTGTATAGCCGCACTCGAGTCGAATCCTCTATGATTATACTTTTAAATAGTCTAGTGTTTTTGGTTGATTATATTTTTATTTGAGGGTTGGTTTTAGGATATTATTTGGAATGATTGATTTATTAAGATTTATTTAAAAATATGATAATTATATGGATTATTTTATTATTTGGTAGTTTTGATTGTGATATCTTTGATTTTTTTATATAGTATTAAATTAACACTCATGTCACATGTTCAAGATCATTAAAATTCTTAAGTATTAAGGATTCAATCCCAATCATAACATTACTAGTATTCTTATCTCAATCATTACTTGATTCTGGTAGAGTATTTATGGTTCCATTAATCAATGGAATAGATACATTAAATAAAACAATTCAATAATCCCTGACATGGTATGTCCAACTTACATTATATATATATATATATATTTTACCACCAATGATATTTATTTTATTTCATAAGCAAATGATATAGAGGAAACAAATCAAAAGTGACAAAAAATACATAAAAGAGAGGTATCATGGGGGTCTATAATAATGGATACCTATTTCATCCCCAATGATAAAAGCCATGAACTCTGGAGGAAGGGAGCGGAGACTGGAATAGCAAGAGATCCTATCACTAGGGTCATCCATAGAGGCAAGAAAATCAGCTACTCTGTTGCCCACCCTCCACGTATGAAGAATCTCCACCTGGGAGTTAATGAGGCTGCGACACTTATGGATAATATATGAAATGCACCAGGGTGTAGTACCACAGCCTAAAGAGCACACTAAATAATAGTGGAATCTGTTTCAATGGCCGAGAGGGTAATATGCTTCTCACTGCAAATAGTAAGACCGGTGAGCATAGTTTTCGCCTCTCCTTGTAGAGAGTTGTTGCTGCCAAAGAAAGATGAAAACGCCATAATTGCAGAACCAGAGTGGTCCCTGATGATACCTCCTGCGCGAATAACCCCTATTCCACAAGAGCAGTTTGTGTTCATAATGAAGCCAAATATGGGAGATATACAACGTACCCAATGACTATGAGGGGCTCTAGGGAGGACAGCTATGTTTGTCATAATTTCTCTAAGGGAGGCCGCCCCTTCTCCATCCTTGAGAAGATGAGCAAGATCAACGAGCATTGACTTCGTTTTGAATATGAGTGTAGGTTGCAAGGTGGTGATACCCTCATACCTTTCACGATTCCGGGCTTGCCAGATGATCCAGCACCCGGCCAGCAGAATATACACCCGAGCCTTTTTGACTATGAAAGAATCAGCACCCTGGAACCATGATTGCAGGAAGACGTTGCAGCTACAAACCTGGAAGCCAAACCCGTTAGAAGCGCCAAAGGCCTCCCAGACCAACCATGCCCAAGCGCTTTCAAAAAAGAGGTGAGCCACTATTTCTTCTTGAGAAACCGGGCAGCAAACACATCTGGACACCAGGTAAATGCCTCTGCGCTTAATGTTGTCATCGGTGGAATGATCTTGGTTCCGGACACGCCACAGGAGGAAATTAAACATGGCCGGAACTTCCTTACACCATAGAAGGTCGCCCCACAGGTTTGAGAAAGAATTACTCCCCAATAGATTACGATATCCGTTTCTGGAGAAAACACCCGCTGAAGATGTATAAAAAATACATCAATCTATCTCATTGTTCATAAAAATGGAGTCAAAAAGGTCTCGCTGCTTGTCATCCAGAATATCGTTGATAAACTGAGGATAAGCGCTGGCCTGTCTGAAGGTGATATCAGGAGTAGGGAAACCTGTGAAGGCCAGCTTGGAGCCATCCCAATTGTGAGGCCATAAGCAGATGTCACCCCACCCAATAATCCATCTACTGTGTTCATGGAGAGTAGCCACAAGGACCTGATCAATAAGCCAAAGAGGAGACGATCTCCCCTTAATAGATTCCAGATTCCTACCATATTTGTTCTATATGAATTGGCCCCAGAGGGTATCCCCCCACAATGGCCTCCCAGGCATGCTTTCCATGCAAGCATTTCTTGGTTGTGGACAGATCCTTCAAATTGTTACCTCCCTCCTGGGTAGGTCTTACCTGCCTTTGCCAGGACATCCAATGAAGACTCCCTTCCAAGTGTGTGTCCCAGATGAAAGAATTAAGGATATTTTCAAGAATATGCAGGACCCCTTTTGGGACTTTAAGGGTAGATAGGATGTGAATGGGAATAGAAGAGAGAACATAGTTAAACAGAGTGATCCTACCACCGAACGATAGAAATCTGTTTTTCCAATTAGTAATTCGATCGGAGATTTTGGAGACAATTTTGTCAAAATGCTAAATCTGAAGTCTCCAAGGAGACACTGGAGAACCAAGATGGTCAAAAGGGAATGATTTTCTTAGAATACCCCGGCTTTGCTCCACATTCCCCACCCGTCTTCCAGAACAGTTCCTGGAGATAATCATATTGCTTTTCTCTCTATTGACCATCTGCCCACTCCATTTCCCATATGACTCCAGAACCAGATTAATACCCTGAATGGACCGCTTGCTGGAATTAATAAAAAATATAGTTTCATCAGCAAACATCAGATGCAAGATCCTGTTGGAGGCTGTCTTGCAATGGTAAGGAGAAATTCCACCAGCACTGATGCTCTTCTTGATAAGATGAGAAATAGAATCTTGGAACATAACAAAGAGACTCAGGGATAGAGGGTCACCTTGTCTTAGTCCACACACTGATTTGAAGAAGACACAATTGGTTCTTGTGAATGAAATAGGAAACCACGTCGAGATGAAACATCTTAACAGAAGGTCGATGGACCAAGATGATAGACCCATACAACGTAACACTTTGATGAAGAAATTCCACTCAAGTGTATCATAGGATTTCTCTATGTCAATTTTAAGAATCATATTCGAACCGCTCACTTTGACGTTGAGGTCATGAACCATCTTTTGAGCCAGCCCAATTGCTCCCTCAATAGTTCTTCCTTTAACAAACCCGTGTTGTTCCATGGAAATCCAAAGGGGAAGATAAAGAGCCAACTGTCTGTTGAGAACCATATCCAACACTTTGTATAGAAAATTGCACATGCTAATATACCTAAAGTGATTGATAGAGGATGGGTTCTTGACTTTGTGAATTAGGACCATCGTGGTAACATAAGCCACACGTGGGATGTGGCCACCCCGAAAGAAGTCTCGAAGGGCATTGGACATGTCTTCCTTAACCAAATCCCACGAGGCAATGTAGAAGGATCCAGGGAACCCGTCCGGGCCCAGAGTGCTCTCCGAGTTGAGTTATTTGACATCTTAAAGGATTTCCTCATCATCCGGACTAGCTGAGATCACCGAATTGATGTGACTTGAGGCCTGGAAAGGAATGACATCAAAAATGTCTGAATGACCCGAAGGGTACCCATTCTGCATGTTCGACTTGGGGCCAGCAAGAAAATTGGAGATGTGATCCATAGCCATGCTTCCAATCACGTAGGTTCATCAGTGAATGAACCATCTTGAAGGTAAATATTCAGTTGAAACTGTCTCCTTATCTCTTTAACACAAGCATGAAAAATAGCAGTATTGTGATCTCCCTCCCGGATCCCTTTAACCCTAGCCTTCTACTAAGAAAGTCGTTCCTGTAAGAGAAGCAAATCTGGCAATATGTTTTTCTTATGATTAAGGACCCAAAACATCTACTCATCCCAACAATTCTCCATATAAATCTTTAGTTGGTTAACTTTCTCTTTAATTGTGTCTAAGACCCGCAACCAGGAGGGATGGGAATTGCTCCACTGAGTGAGGTCACCTCTTAGGCGACGAAGCTTGTTATGAAGCTTGGTCCAGTACCTACCCTAAGAGGGCTTCTTCCAAGAGTATTGGACTTCCTGGAGGAAGCTGTTGAAGCCAGACCATGACTGACAATAGAAGAAATGATCTTCACGTCTTATTCTAGGCCTCAGAGAGACCAAAATGGGAGAGTGATCTGAAATATCACTAGCCAAATGAGAGACCTTGGCATCCGGGAAGGATGATATCACGTTGTAGTTATCCAGGCAGTGATCGAGATGACACCATGTGCATTTGATGAAGAAACATTCATTAGAACAGTATTACAAAAAATTTCATACAAGATTATAATAATGGAGAACACAAAAGTAAAATAAAATAATGAGATGAGGAAGGGTCTCTAAAGTGAAAACATTAGTTCGGAATGTCCTGCCAAACCTTTAGAATGGATTAGTTTATTTAAATTGATTCTTGCCTCTTCTGAAATGCCAAAACTTTTGAATTGAGAGGAGGGATATATATATATATAACCTATTGTGGCGGACAGTTTTCATTCCAAAACTAACCCTCCAATTGGCTCGATGAATTGGACATCTAGAAATCAGAATCTCAAGATATATCCTTCTTAAATGTTTTAAATAATAATGTTTTCCGACTAATAAGAATATTTGGTGGTACTTGGACATATGTAGGAAATTTTATTGTTGTTTTATTAAACAATGTTAATATTTCCATTTCTATCCATGAATTTTTGAATGTAGAAATGTTAATTTATTTGTTAATTAGAATATTCCTTCAATTCCGAATTTTTTATTCAAAAAATTAGGAACCTATATCTCCTATTTCACACTTTAGAATATCATATTTATTTTATTAGTATATCTGGAGGAAATTTGGAATTGGTGTGCTGATTTCATTTCATGACCGGATGGTGGATTTGAATTCAATGCTTCATTTGGCCCCCTTTTTTGAGTGTGGACCTGGAAATATTATTTATGAATCCATGCATTGTCCCTTGAATGTTGGAGGACAATAAAAGTATTTGGAATTCCAAATTTTTCCAATTAATTAAATCTTCCTAGTTAGTCCATATTCTTCACAAATTTTGTTGGCCTTATAGTGTGGACCATATTTCTCTTCCTATGGATGAATTGGAACAAGATATATTCTAATGAAATGATGTGTATTGAAGGATTAATACAACGAAATAATAACAATATAATTTTGATAAGTAGGGTGAGTTTTATAAATAAAATTGTAAACTGACATCGATTGGATTAATTCAAATAATGCTCAAAAATTACATTCAATATTAAAACATTAATATTTCAAAAAATTATGCTCATTTCAAAAGAAATAAATAAAGGGAGTGTATAAATATTTATTAAAATATTAATAATTTCAACTCCCCTACACATCGCCTTATGCGTGTCCTCATGTACAACAAATATAAAACCCTTAAAAATCATTTTCACTCACCAACAAATATTAAAATTTTTTCCCCAATCATGTAATGTAAAGACAATTTCACCAATCTATATTGAATTACACAATAAGTTGTTACTGAAACAATGTTCCAAAAACAATTTATTTTTAATGCACAAATTTAGAAATGGAAAATGGTGGCACACAATACGTACTATTTTCAAGATGATAAAATTAATTTATGGAGTTTCAATCATTCACAAATAAAAAATAAAAAGATTAGAGTTTTTAAGAGCACTCAGCTTCCAATCACTATCCGAATGAGATAAAAATTAAAGAGGTCTTTTTAGGGGGTCTTCTGTGGCTATGGTATGGTCAGAAGAAGATATCCAAAAGAAAAAAGGGGGTAAAACACCATCATGGAGAATGGAATTCTTTTTTTTAAAAGAAATAAACAGAAATGGAAATACTTATTTACGGGGAATTGAAAATTTTATTTAAGACACGAATGTGGAAATAAATTTGTAGTGGATGAGAACATGAAATATTTATATACCATGAATCTACTGCTAAAGACATAATTGTTAATTTTTTTATTTTTATTTTATAAAAAAAAAATTGAATGTGAAAAATATATCATATTCATCTCCCAACCAATGATTTATTTCGTCATATTTTTTTTTTAATAATTATAAAAAGGACTAAGGTTGAGGAAGAATGATTTTTGATATACCCAAGACACAACACATTCATATTTCCATTATTTTCATTTTTATTTTTATTTTATTTTTTTGAACACTTTTCAATATTATTTTTTCATAATAAACATATATAAATTCCCAAACCCCACTGAAAAAAAACTTATCCCTCACACTTTAATTGATTACTTCCCTCAAGCATATGATAAAATGCTGAAAATTAACAAAAGGGAACCCAAAAGTAAATACTTTCCTCCCCACACTTAAATTACATAAAAAAAATTATGCAATGAAAATTCATGTTGATATTGGGTGGGATAAGGTATTGGTCTTGTAATGTGTCTATAAAATAAAAGGTTTTCATATTCTCAAAGGGGATTTAAAATGGAGGAATAATTTATAGTTAATGGGAGACTATTTGTATATTATAATTCATATGTCGTTCATAAAATTCCTCTATCATATTAATTCACACAAAAGTAAGAATTTCAGCTCGAAAGTCTACAAACCAATGACTCGTATATGAGGGTAAAAAATACAAATTTTGAAAATATTGTCATAGGTGGCCTTGGCATGATTGAAAATTTTGTTCCTCACTGATGGGAAAACCCATTTTCCAAATAAAAAAGCGAGCTTTCAAAATTTGTTGGTTTTGATAGAAAAATATTTATCGAAATATTTGATGAAACCAAAAAAAAAATTGAGGTGAAACCATGCATTTTGACTCCCCAATATGGTTTGAAAAAATTTTAAAATATGAAGGTGAGTAGGCATTAATTTTTAATTTTCATATTGTTGTTAATTTTTTAAATTTTTTTCGGATTTTTTATTTTTCTATAAAGATGCAACCAAACAAAAGAGGAAAAGTAAATAAAAAAAATGTGATGAGGAAAGTGGTAAAAAATGAGAATAAGGGTGGTAGAATAATAATGATAGAGATATAGAGAAGAGAAGTTAAATGGAAAGTGGATCCCCTACTTTGGATTTGGTGGGTCTCCATAACAATTTAGTAGTGGGTCAGCAGAAGTTGATGTGCCACATGTGGGATGTTATCAAAAAAATAAAAATCATTATTCAACTAAAGATAAACAAATATAAAACTAAAATTTCATAAATGTTATAGAAAACACGGGTTTCCTCCCATGAAGAGCTATTTTTAATTTCATACAGCAGGACAGCTGGATTTTACTACCCATAGTCTGACAGTGGCCATCATATTTTTTCAACTCTATTGTGCTTCCAAAAAATCATTTACTTTTGGAGTCTTGATGATTCTTTTGATAATTTCATCCCCTCCTTTTTGTTTCTCTTACAATTCATCAATAGTGGAAAGAGAATATAACTCTCTTCTATTTGGTCTTCAATGTGAGGGATGATTTTATCCACAAAGTGATGGTTTTTTATACATGGAAATTCAGGAATATATATCAATTTTGATGGTTCATTTATGTAAGGTTCAGATAACATGAAACTAGAGTATGATATCCCAATCGTTTTTGACTCATTTATTTCATCACTTATCTATGTAGAGTTGAGGATTAGTGGAGTCATATGACAGAATAAATTTTTCAATATTCCTTATATCAATGTTTTTCCAATGAAGGGTCAATTTCAACATCACCAATGATCACATTATTAATTAGGGATCAAATATCACAAACATAACTACCATCATGACAATATAAACCCATTGGTTTATGGTTATGCTCGGTTATAACAGAATTTTTGAATCATGGGTATGAAATAATTAATGTTGAATAATCTGATTTGAATCATAAAATTAACATTATTGTTCATTCTCCCTATTACCATCCAAGTTGGAGGAGTAGATTTTATAGGTGAGACTGGATTCCAAAGAGTTTTCAAGATCCATTATAACAATGGAGTTAGATTTTGTAATGTCAACATCAAATTCACAATTTATGTATTGGTTAATGAGGATCCAATATTCACAAAATCCTCTATCAGTATAACATGATGAACATGATTGATTTGGATTCAACAATCTCTTAGATAGACATTCAAAATCCTGGATAGATAATATATAATGACTCTCAGAATGATGTCACATGGATTGAAAAATATTTAAATTGACCATTTGGTCACCAAATTCAATAAATATAATGTCATCATGGACCTCAGTTTCGGTTTTAGATGTTATAATGAAAGGTCTTCCAAGAATTAGGTGAGATTGAGTAGAGTTCCACTCACCTTCTATATCATGGAGATAGAAATCAGTAGGGAAGATATGATCATTCACATGAACATGAACATCCTCGATTATACCCCTAGAACATGGAGTGATTCTATTAGCCAATTGAATGATAATACCCATTGGATGTAAGGTACCAAGACCACATTTGGAGATGATGTATTTGGGCATGACATTAATTTAGGATCATAGGTCTATGAGTGTAACATCAAAGTTGGAAATTCCAATTTGGCATGGAACTGTAATGTTCCCTATATCTTGGCACATTATATTAAGATAATGCTGGGTGGAAAAAAAATTTAAGGCCTTATGTTTCCTCTTATGGGTGCACAATTAGTTAAGAAACATGTCATACATAGAAATTTTCTTTATGGCATCTAAGAGGGAAATGTTGACTTCAACACATCTAAACATGTCGACCATCTAATGATCAGGTTAAAAAGACTTATTTGTATTAGAAATGGCATGAGGAAATGTAGTTGGGTCCCTAAGTGGATTGTAAGTAGGTGAGAGAATTGATTTCAATTCCCTTTAGAGGTTATTTTTGTTTTCATTTTCTTGGTCAACATTTAGGGGATGTTGAGAACATATCTTGATGCATAGAAATTTTTTCCCTAATATAGGTGTAATCGCACTTACATTACCCTTGGAGTTGGGTAGTTTTTGAGCTGGTAGTTGGGAAGAATGTAATCTTTGTTGCTAGCTTAGGTAGGATATAAGATTAGAAATTTGGGTATCATTGTACTTGATGATAGAACAGGTGAAGGAAGCATAATCTTCCACTACACATTCCCATGGTTTCATGGAAGAAGAGGCTTTCCATAGATTGGGATTTCCTTGATTTTTGTTCTTGGGAAAGTTATTGTATTGGTTTGGGAATTGGGAAGGATCACTTGTATTGGAGAATCTAAGAGGAGGATTGTTACATTGAGGTTCAGGAATAAAATTATAAGGTTTTTGGATGTTTCCAAAACAGTGACCATATTGGAATTATTTTAGGGGTTTGATTAGGGTATTGAGGGGGATGTGTAATGGGATTAATATATCTCATGTTTGGGTTATATGTAGAAGAGTAGGGCTCATAATGGGGTTGGTTTATGTTTCTAAAAAATTGAACAAATTGATGATGGTTGGGATTCCACTGAGAAAATGTTTCATTGAGCTCCATTAGTCCAGATGAGTCAGATTTATCCAATTGAAGTTGTAGACATGTGTTAGCTGGATGAAATAAGGATATACATATTCCATAGTTTTTATCAGGTCAAGTAAGAATTGATTGTGGAGAAGATGAGGTTGGGGCTTTAGAATCCATAGCTAGTTGTCGCACAAGAACTGTAAGTTCACTCATCCACTATGTCATCTAGTTCGGATCTACGGATTGATTATCTTGTGATTGTTTGACTTGATCATGTTCTCATGTATGGATTTTTTTTTGTGTTTTCATCCATGTTACTTACGATATCTCTTGTAGCTTCATGATTTTATTCAACAAGAGCACCTCCAATTGCAACTTCAATGAGAGTTCAATGCATAGCCAATAACCCCTCATAGAACTATTGGATCATGATTTGGTTAAGGATTTGGTGGAGTGTTTTGGTTGCCACAATATTTTTGAACATATATCAGTACTCATGTAGTGATTCATTTTGGAATTGACTAATACAACTTATTTTTATTCGATTAGAAGCAGTACATGAAGCAAGAAAAAATTTCTCTAAGAAAAGTCGTTTAATGTAAATCCATGATCTTATGGAACTAGGATATATGTATTAGTTCCTTGACATGGCGGAGTTAGCTGGGGAGAAAAGAAATGCTCATAGTTTGATTTTTTTTCTCAAAAACCCTATGAGGCTTCATGGTAGAGCACACCACTTAGAACACTTTAAGATGAAGATGTGGATCCACACCTGCTTGACCATGGAAATGAGATAAAAGATGAATCAAACTCGATTCGGGTTCGTAGTCATCCTCTATGTCTTGATATTCAATACCAAGATATTGGTAATTCTTTTGAGGGACAAAAAGTTCTTTATGTGTTTTTTTCCCTATGATAGGTAATGTCAAATTCCATTGGTTGTACAAGGATAGGTTCTAGAATGAGTATATTATCTATTATATTCCTCCTAATATGGTGAAGTGTTCACTAAATTTTAGGTTCAACCAAATCTGAGGGATTTTTAGGAGGCTATGAAGCATTGAGAGTTATTTTGAATGAAATAGAAACATGGTTTTTATTTTATTTTTTATTTTTTTTTAAATTTTGTTTTTATTCTTTTTTTACAATAACCAGAAACTACCAACTTAGTAATCTCACCATCCCTGGAAACAACGCCATTTAAAAGCATGGATGATTGTCACATATAGACTGGTCAATGTTATGATTCTCATCTAATGTGTATAAAACCCCTTGGGTCGAATCCTCAACGATGATAATTTTTAATAATCAAATGTTTTTAGTTTATTTTATTTTGATTGGGGGGATTGTTTTCAGTGTTTAATTGAAATGATGGATCAATTAAGATAGATTGAATAATTTTATAAATATTGGGATTATTTAATCATTAGGTAGTTAGGCTTGTGATATCCTTGAGCACTATATTATATATCATTAAATTAACACACATTTCACAACATGATATTGATTGGAATTCCTAAGTGTTAAGTCATTAATCCAAGCTGTAAATTAACTAGGATTCTAGTATCAATTAGTACCTGATTTTGGTAGTTTATTTATGGTTCTAATGATCCATGGAATCCATACGTTTAAAAAATAATTCATTAATCCTAGACATATGAAGCCCAACATACAAAATGTTAATTTATTGGATATTCATTGAGAAAAGTCTCTCAATCAAATAACATACCTAAATTATAATCCACCCAATTAGAGATTTACTCATTCATTTAAATTATTATTAATCGGTATATAATTATTATAATGATAAATTAAAAATATAAGAAAACTAAATGGATACAAAATTCTTGGTGCGTCAAACACACACACAAACAATGAATAGAATTAAAAAAATCATTTGATTAAATGTGAAATCAATGGAAGGTAGTGGGATTTAACCTTATATAAAAAAAAATTTGAACAATATTATTATGTTAGAAATGGTGGATGAGAATAAGAGATATTGAAGAAGAAACATGAATTAAAACCAAATTTCTAAAAAATGACATACAAGATTACAACAATGAATAACAAAAAAGTAAATGAAAAAAAAGAGATAGGGGGAATGGTCTCTCAAGTGAAAAAATTAGTATGGAAGGTCCTACAAGCCATTGTAAAGGCTCTGTTTGTTCCAATTTAAGAAATTCTTTTCTGAAATGCCTACCCTTTTGAAAGGAGAGGAGAGGATGTATTTATTTCCCAATGTGGTGAACTATTTGCATTAAAAAACTACCCCTCCACTTGGATCGATGATTTAGACATATAGAAATATGACTTTGATATATATCCTTCTTAAAAGTATTCTATAGTCTTTTTTTTCCAACTACTCTCAAAATTAAGATGCTTTTGGACTTATGGTGACAATGTTATGGTCATTTTATTAAAAAATGTTAATCTATCCATTTATACCCATGTGTTTTTGATGTCCAAAATGTGAAATGATTTGTTAATAGTATGATGACTTCAAATATGAATTCATTCTTCAACAAAGACATCCATATATATATCCTCTTTCACTTGGAAAATATCATTTTTTTATTACTACATCATTAGAAAAGATAGATTTTCTGTGATGATTTCACTTCTTAGACAAAAAGGTATGATGGACATAAAAGATTCATCACACCCCCCCTTTTTTGAGTTGGGCACAAAATATTTTACCCATGATTCCTTGAATTTTTCACCGAATGATGGAGAAGAAAAAAGGAATATGGAATACCTCATTGAACCCATATATTCAATCTTTATAGTTGGTCCTATTTCGTTAAAAATTATGTAGGCCCTCTGGCGTGGACAATATGGCCCTTCCAATGGATGGATTGGACCAAGATCCCTTCTAATCAAATGTTGAATATTGAAAGAGTAATATTAAAAAACAAGGAAAATACAATTTTTATATTTAAGGTGAGATGTATAAATAAAATAGTAAAGTGACATTGATTGGATTGATTCACATAATGCTCAAAAATTACAATTCATATATAAACATTGATATTTAAAACAAATTATGCAAATTTTAAATAAAATAAATAATGGGATTATATAAAAAGTAATGAAAATATTAGGAACATAAATTTCCATTAAGTAGAATGATAAAGATCATGATGAAACTGAATGATCAAGTGATAGAAAATAATCAATAGATAGTGTTGGGTAGATGGATCAAATAGCCAGAAAGAATATTAATATTCTCGGAATGAATAAATTCTCCATAAATCAAAACTATAGAGTAATGTATGATCATAAGGTAAAATTGAAAAAATATTAGAAAAGAGGTGGCACTTCAACTAAATGTATATACTAGGAATGAAAAAGTAATGGACATGTAACATCTGACTATCCCAAGATAATGTACAAGAAGAAGTATGATGTTCAGAATAGAAATTATAAAAAGGATATGAAGTAAACATGGAATTATTTTGATGAAATCTCAAGTAATGTATAAGCCCCTCATGATAAAAAGACTAATAATGAAAATATTTATTGTGAAGACACATATCAGGTAACACTAAACTCCTATGAACATAATGATTACTACAATAGGGATGAAAGTGATTCAAAAAACATAAAAATTAAAGAAATATTTGAATTTTGAAAAATTATATAAGACACATGTAATGAATTAAATGATAAATGAAAATCTATAATGAAATAGAATTCTTTTACTACCTCTGATAAATCTATCTAACATAGAAAAAAGGAGAAAAATTCTCTACTACTTAAGGAAAACAATGAACAAAAATTGTCAAATAAGCAATTGATCAATTATCATGAGAGATTTAATAATATTTAAGAAATTCTTGTTAAAATTCTTGGTGAATTAGTGGATCCAAAATATACTATTGGAATATGATACCAACCATATAATAAGAATATGACGAAAACTCATTTTGTATCAAAATCTATGGAATACAATCATGTGTCTAGTTCTGGAAAATATTCTGGTAGTGTTAACAATGAAATATATTCGAATATTTCATGATTTTATAAACAAAAAAAGTCATTTTTTAAAATATTTTACGTACTATTTATAGGAAACCGATGAATAAATTTTCTGTTCTAGTATCCTTCATTACTAATGTTCCTGTACCAAAAACAAATCGTGGTTCCAAAATATATTCTTTTCAAATATTTTTTTAATAATTTTAATGTGATCTTGTAAACGCTTATAGTACTTGAATACTGGATATTAATGAATCATGATGGATGATTACTCATGATTCCTGAAATTTATAAATATTGATGGGGGGAATGTCACCGTTTTTTACAATGCTAGATGAAAAATAACTCCCCTTGGCCAAAATTGTAACTATAAATTATTTTTAATTTCTAAAGTTCTTTTTGTTGATTTATTAATGTACATAATAATTTGTATCTATCCATTGTGTTATTATAATTTTGATGTTTAATTACAAATTATAAAAGAAATGTTTTTAATTCTATAAATGATATGGTATTTTATACACATAGAAATGAGAATGTTTAGGTTGTTAAAATAGATACAAAAATTTCAAAAAATGTTTTATGTTATAATTTATTTTTATAATTTCTCTTGTATTTTTTTAAGAGATTATGAAACTACAGTATACACTCACATAGAAGGCATACATGAAAAGTCTTATTCAAAGATCTACAAAAACCTGAGTTTCTAAAGAAATATATTTGTAATCCTTGTCAAAATGGTTAATAGAAATGAATCTATTTCAAATCATCCAAATATTTTTCAACATACCAACCTCCCAAGATGGTTCACATGGACATGTCTAGACATTTTAGAGTTCCATGTCTGAGTGGGACGCACATAATATTTGTATTTTTAGATGACGACTGTAGATATACTTGGACCTTCATATTGGCTCACAAAAGTGAATCATGCTCTCATCTCACAACGTATGTTGGGATTGTAGAAAATATTTGTCGACTTAAAATTAAAACCCTTAAAACTGACTTGGGACATGATTTTGTGAAAAATGATTTTAAATAGTTTTTCTCAAACAATGGCTATAGTCATAACTTATTTTCCCCTAGGTCACCCTTGAATAATGGGGTGGTTGAAAGATTAAGTACATCCCTATAATAAATTTCTAGAACCATGCTTAGTGAGCATGACCTTCCTATATTATATGGGGTAGAGGATGTCAATAAATAATACTATATAATCAGTTGAGTCATGATTATACTTATCCTTAATAGAACTCTTAATGAGTTGTGGAAAAATAGAAAATTAGTGGTTAAATTCATAGAAGATAATGTTTGCAATGTCAATATTCTTATCAATTTGGATAATATTGACATATTTTCCTCAGTGTTAGATAAATTAATTTCTATAGGTTATTCAATTTCTAGAAAATCCTATAGAGTATTCAATAAGAGAAAAAAAAAGTGTGGATAAATTTTTAAGTCATGATTGATGAGAAAAATCCACATAATCAAAAGACATCTATAGAAAATCTTTTGTACAATATGTGAAATCTTCACATCAATACTAATTAATCTAACTATCATTTGAAGAAATCAGTTAAAACATCTAGTTAAATAAATTCTCTAGACTATATACATGAACAATCTATATATATAGACGAACCTGAGGTGAGTATAATATATATTAATATACCTATTATAACCCTCATGAACCATAATTTAGATAACATATTTAGATATTTTAACAAGGGGACTCAGACTAGAGATTCTCTTAGAAACAAGGATGAATATCAATAGTTTATATCATAGTTTGTACCAGTGAAAATCAATGATGTTACAAATGATGAATTTTTTGGCGAATTCAATGAAATAATAACTAAATTAGTTAGATATAAATAATGACTAGAAACTTTTATATATACCCACAAACACATTAGAGGGGTGTTTACGAATAAGTTAGCTAAAGCTGGTAACATTGTTGGAATCAAAGCTAGATTTGTTGCACAAGGATATTGTCATGATAAAGGAAATGACTATAAGGAAACGTTTTACCTAGTAGTTAGACTTGATGAGATTAAAATCATTATTTGTTATAAAGAACATCTAAATATCAATCATTATCAAATGGATTTCAATATTGAATTCATAATTTGTGATATAATAGAGAATGTTTCTGTTGAACGTCCCCTATTTATTAAAATATTTACTTTCCAAACCATGTTTTTAAAATATCATAATATTTTTATTGATTAATGCATGATCCAAAATCATTATATGATGGGCTCAACACATTAATTATTTCTATAGGTTTTACAAAAGCTGTTTCTGATCATACTATTTTTATAAAACGAATTTACAATTATATGTTATCAGTACACTTTTTTAAAAATGATATTTTTATTGGATCCTCTAAAAAATATCTTTGTTTTGAATTTTCAAATATGATGTAATGTTAATTTGAAATTATTTAGATGGGTGAAATCGATTTCTTCCATAGATATAAAATATTGCAAAATAAAGATGGCATTATTTTAAATCAATGTAAATATACTAATGATCTTTTTAAAAGATTTTCCTTTAAAAGAAATAATTTTAGTGCCACTCAATTGAGAAGAACTTGTAATTTGGACCATGATAAATATTGTAAATATGTTGATAAAACCACATATAGCGGAATGATATAGATTTTACTCTTTATAACTTCTAGTAGGCCAGATATTATGTTTAGTATGTTATTGTGTTAAAATTTTTACGAAACACCAAAATAATATCATTTAAATTATATCAAAAGGATTTTTAAATACATTAAATATTCCAACAATTTAGGACTATTATACCATATATGATAACCTTCTGATTTGGTGAGTTATTCGTATGCTAGCATTGGTGTATGTATGTTAGAATGATAGATATCCTATATCACATGTCACTTTTGGGGAATGTCTCTAGTTTCAGGGTATAAAAAATATTTACTTATATACTACTAAATATGAATACATATAGGATGGTAGTTGTTGTGTTATAATTTTGTGGGTGAAAATCACATTAATATATTATGGATATCAATTTAGACATGTTACTATAAATTGTGATTAAAAAAGTTATATTAATATTTCTATGAATCATGTTTCACATTGTAGGACAAAACAAATTGTTGTAAGAAATCACTTTTTTAGATACCATTATCAAATAGATTGTATAAATATAGAATTTATTGTCACTGAACAAATTCTTGTGAACATATTCACTAATCCATTGTACTCTATAAAAAGAACTACATAATACATAAGTTACTAATGATCAATATATTTGACATTGTGTCAATATCCCTTTTAAATTCTAATGAATATTTCATAACGACAATGTCTGAATAAATTTGACATTGTCCTACTAACACTAATAATTTTTTCATACAAACACATCTGTCATGATGACAGAGTTTTCCTGCTGACATCGATTCTTTGTCATGTTGATAATATTTCATCCCAACTCCAATATCTTGTCATGAAAACACCATTTATTTTAGGAAAAATAATTAATGCAAAAAATGATGACTCACTGTTATTATATTTTTTTTGTATTTATCAAAATGGAACTATTTTAGTTATTTTTATAAACATGGTTCCTTATTTCATGATATTGTGACTTCAAATTACCTAAATGATATAAATTTGATTTGATCCAATATTCTTCTTTACCATTACACTCACTCAGTTACTGCTCTCTCTACCCCTGACCATTATCCTTTCAGCCTTCTAACATAACTATTGGAGTGGACCATGTAAAGCAATATCATGATGGTGAAAAGTCTTGTGCAACTATGAAATAGAGAGGGGAATCATGAATCTCATTTGGATTCATGATTGATACATTGGGGAACCATCTAGTGACTATAGAAAATGAAGTTCTTGTATATTGGATATTAGAAATAAATTTTTTTCTACTCAGGGTATTATAGGATCAGGGATGTCTTATGCGGTTCTCAGGTAATGAAAGACCCTTCGACCCAACGCTTGTTCAAGGATTTTACATGAATTTGTAGTTCATGATTGATGGAAGTGATATTGTTTAGATTATGACTACAGTGAAAGTAAAAAAAGAATCTTTTTTCATCAAGATAGTGGGATGAATGTATTATGGTACTACATGAGTATGTTTATAATTATTATCATGATAGTTATCCACTTGAGACTGACATTTTTCCTTATATAAGACTGTGAAAGTGCTTACTAATAATGATGGTGATTGGAGACCCATTACTACAGAGTTAGTTGGGGAGTGAAGAATTATTTTCATTTTTTACAATAAAAATTCTATCCATGGAAAGGGTAATTCACATCTCCAATGTATCATGATACTTAATTTTTTTATCTACTAAGAAAAGAGGTTAGGATAAATCAATGTATATACCTTGTTTCGAACAAAAATGAAATGATCAAGCCATACAGAAAAAAAATTCCCTATTTTATCCTAGTTTAGTCAAATCTATGCTAAAAGAAAAATGTTGTGTTAGTAATCGATATGATGTTGTTTCTAAGTGCAGGGGGATATTCTTACGTAAAGAGATCTATAAATTTATTATGTTCAGCTGGAATCCATGGAATAAAGAATGGGTTGGATATGAAGATAAGATTTATGATAAGTTAGATGCGGTGAACCATCTAGCTTGGATTATGAATATAGTTAATCCTTGTCTAGGACCAAATGAGGAAGTTGATTAATCATCAAAATAATATGAAGAGCCTACCACTCTAGTCAGAGATCAAGGGTCGCTAATAATTGATAGGAGGGACCATGACACCACTAAGGATCATAATGTTTTTCCTTATGGACCTCCAATTCCTCCACTGTCTATACCCTCTGATAGTCCCACACATTAATAAAATGTATATTTAGAGATAAAAGTCTTAAGCAGTGTCGAATATGTAATTTTATTTAGTGGTTCTAAAGAAGAAGAAGAAGAAAAAAAGTAAGTGAAGAAGATATGAGTGGCAACGAACGTGAAGAGGAATAAGGTAAAGAAAATGTTAATAGAAATGGAAGTGGGGATAATTTATCAATAAATGATGATGATGATGATGATGGTACTATTAATGGTAGTAATAATGATGTTGATAATCATAAGGATGATCAATGTGGATATGTAGATATGGTTAAAATTGTGGTTCGTGAATGGTTGGAAGTACCTTCTGAAGTTAATTTTGAAAAAAGAGGAAATGTTGAAGTTCATGATGATGTGGGCATTGAATTTATTCATGAAGCTCAATTAGTATAAGATGGAATGTTAACTCATGCTAAAGGTGAGACACTAGTGAGGTAAGGTTAGATTGAGGGGATCCTCAGGAAGAGAAAGAGATCAAGGTGGTGAGGAGCTTCATCCTAGAGGTGTACAACATGATACTCACAAACTTATAAATGATGATGTTTATGGGAAGGGAAAGGAATCATAGAAATTTACCACTGGGATTGTATTTTGGAGACTCAAATGATGAGGAGTTATTATTTTTTGTAAATGAATCAGTGGCTAAGACCCTTCCTAGTGATTATGATGCTAAAAATATTTTTGAATTGTTTATGGAGGATGTTTTTGCAAGTTTAAGTGTATCAGTTCAATATTATATGGTGAATGAGATTCATTAATCTAGAAGAGAAATCACTAAGTTGAGTGAATAATTATAATTAATTATATATTCAGTTTTTGAAATGATGTAGTTTTGGAAAAATATTTCTATTCCATGTCAGAAAGTGGGAGTGGGTGATGCTTATGCAGTTGTTGTTTTAACAATGTGATTGAAGAGAGCAAGCCCAACATAATCCCATATTATAATACTATTATTGAAAATACATCCATGTTGAGAGAATAAATGATGATGATTTCCCCTATAATAAATAATTATACCTCAGAGTATAATGGAGGGGTGGAGACTATTCATAAATCATTGAATACTAATACCATGGACCCTACTTATGTTTATTATATCTACAATCTATCATCTCAAGAATTGTACATTAAGGAATTGATAAATTTCATTAAGGAAGATATTCAATCTATGTTATATGCTTCTTGTTTGTCAATCTAAGAACACATTGAAAAAAATATGACGATGTTCATGATATGGATAGACTCTATTCCAGGAGTACTGAGACTGCAAATTACTAGATCGCATAAAATGTGGAGTATTATTTCCTTAAAATCATTACCAAACATATTTTGATAGGTATTTTTATTTATTTGATAGTCAACATGTCATTTCTTATAGTGACCAAAGCATTAGACGACCATATATAGATGTTGAATCACTTGAATCCAATTTTGGATACATCTATTGAGAATAAAGAGGACTTTGAGAAATCCATGATGAATGGGGGTTAAATCATTGAGTATTTCATCAATATGTTGAATTCATACCATCATGTGAAATTTAAATTGATTGTAGTGCATAATTATACACCAATTAGACCTATTTGTTCAGTGACTCTATTATAGATGACAGTTTCTCATTCTTTCAATTAGATCACACTTGTGATTCAAGAGTATATTCAACCTCATGTGTTATCATAAGACAAACATTGTATTAAACCTAATGTTCAATATCATGTGAACCTAAATCCTCTGAAAATTTCTTTGGACCCCCCAACATCTAAACCACCACTTACTGGAACTTATTTTGACCCCTCTGACACTGGGAAGGAACCTTAGGAAAGTATTCAGAATATCTCTCTGAAAGGGATATTTGATTGACATTTTTAATTTTTCCTCAAAATTTTTTATCCTTTATACCTAATTGAATAATTAAAATTTTTTTTCTTGACCTTCATCTATCTATCATTTATCTATAATTATCTGATTTTTTAAATATATGGTTCCTTCTTGTTTAAAATGAAGAGGGGGAGAACAATTTTTTTTCTCCTTTCACTTTTTGACAGTCCCAAAAGTGGGTGAAATATTTGGAATTATCCTTATTTATTTTACCCTTGATATCACTATTATAGAAAATTTTTATTACCTATGATTACATATGGAAAGTAAAAACCATAGTATTTTAGACAATTCTTTATATATTTCCATTAAAACCATTACTGTTTATTTTACCTCTAAACCATATCAATGTATTGAAAAATTTCATCAATATTGGGAGGTGATAAGTAGAATGATTACATTACAAAAAAATATTGTATTGAATAACTCCATCATGTGCGATCATTAAGAAAGGGGAGATTTTTGTCTTATATGAGACTGTTGGCAACCATTTCCTGTATTAATGGTATTATTAATCAGAAATCGAGTCAAATATAATTAATTATGTATAATAATTTCAATAATGTTTATTTAACATTCAATATGTGTAATAATTATTATCTATGATTACATATCAGTTTAACACATACAATTTATATTTCGGTTGTAATACAGAACGTGCATTAGTATTTTCTAGGTGTGTCAGACTGAGCCTGATAGAAGATATGAGATATCGATTGTTGAACTAAGTCAACAATAGGGAAAATGACTCACTGATAGATGAATCATCAATATTGAAATTTCCACGCTGACAGACTGAGTGTCTCACCTATAGTTCAAAAGACCTATCGATGCAAGGAACAACCTACACATGGATCAACCTGTGTATTGACTCACCGAGTGATAAAATGGGTCATTCACGTAATGAGTCTATGATGCATGAAAATAATGATAGAATGACATACAATCATAATAAGACACCGATATATTATGATAATAAATGAGGACTCACTGAAAGACTATTTAAAATTACTTTTATTTAAAATTAATTCTATGGATCATATTTTTAGTGTTTTAATGTGATAAATTATTTTTATTATTTTTTAAGACATCATTAATGAGGATGTCAGAAATACAAGGTAATGTATATACCTAAAAAGAGAGCAATTTTGGGTGAAAAAAATATATATACAATTATAAGAGCATAAAAAACATAAAAAACTGAAAAAATAGAAATGAATACACAAGAAGTTATGATTAGACATTGTAGAAAACCTATGCGAGCCACATATGTAAATGAAGAACACACGAGGATCTCTTCATTCCAGCATACTATGAACCAGATAACATCTCAACCTCTTAGAAGACAGAACATAGTGCTCAACAACACTCTATTTTTAGGTTCTGAATCTAGAAGTGGACTGCAGCTTCAACTTTAATACTTAAATGTTTCCATAATTGAACTACATAACATACAAAGCCTTTTAAACACTATCTAACAATTATTTCACTATTTTGTACCTTTTGATTACATTTTCGAACAATGTGTGTATATTTCTATTAAAACATCATTTTCACATGCAATGAACTAAAGGATACAAGATATCCACAATCATCTATCGTTTTTTACTTGCTATCTTACATAGAACAGTGGAAGAGGTCCGATGTGACATGACTGTATTTTTGTTCCCACCTAGAACTGTGGTAGAGGACTTATGACCTGAAGAGTCTATGTACTATTATGCTAACAGTAATCCATGATGGGGATCATACTCAATATCTATATAGATTTCATGGGGTTAGGTGATCATCATGTAGAGAAGAAAAATTTTCATCTTGATATTGAACCTATTGTTTTATATCTATATTTTTTTAAATTTATATTTCTATTTTGTTACATGTACATCAGAAAAATGAATATTACATTGATTGTTAGTCTTATCTAGTGTTTATAATTGTTTTTCTTATTATTTTAGTTTCAAATTTGTATCAATATCTCATATAATGACAACTAATAAATAATCATTAATTTGAGAAACTAGTTGAATTGTTATACTTTTATTAATTCAATACATTGATAAACTAGCATTTTTTGTTTTAAATTTTTGGAATATTTTAAATAAACATTTTTAGTGATTTCTTTTAGGTAATCAATTCAGCCCAGTCTTGAGTGTCCAACACCAACCAACATATAATTATTTTATATATATTTTCCATATAGTATTATCAATTTATTCATATATATATATATATAATTAATTAATACAATTATTAATATTTTTTTAATAAAATACTTTTGATATATTATTTATTTAGTTGATTAATTTTATTTATACTATTATTAGTACCAATAAGGAATGATAAATGATCCCTTTATTGGTGATACAAATATAGCATTGATAAATGGTACCCTTTATCATCGATAAAAAAATATACTAAGAATGCTATTCATTTATCAATGATAAATAAATGTACATATAAAAGGAACCCTTTATTAGTGTTCATTATAGCACTGATAAAGGGATCCTTTATTTGTGCATTTTTCTAGCACAAAAAATGCTATCACTATTAAAGGACTTTTTGTAGTAATGTGTCATAATTTAAATTCCCATTGAGGTTATGGAGGTATTTAGGCTATCTAAGGACTAGTAAAATATCAAAGGCTGTCTTTTAGGGTGAAATAGGATTAGTGCATGGGTAGTTTAAACTTTACAGGTACAGTGTGTAGTTACATCTAACCAGGTGTTGCTAGAAAATCGAGTATTACAAGACATAATATTATACAAACTCGATGATTTAGGGAACACAACTATAAATAATTGTTTAATATTTTAGGCTTTGGGAAGATACATGTTTTTCACATTGTTAGTAAAACTATATGTGCAAGCCATGTGGGTTCCCCTTTCCTTAAGCAAAATGTGTATCATTAGTGCACAATTTGGCCAACCATGCAGCCAAACCGTGCAACATAGGAATTCATAGAAAATTACCAATTTCCATTAACAAAATATTCTTTCTAAACTATTAATTCCAATTCCTCTATATGTTGGTTGACTTGTTTTGAGGTATCCTCAATGATTAGTATTTAGGGAATTGAGGGAATAATTTTATCTAAGCTTCTACCTAATAATTTTTTGTCTCATTAGATCTATATCGGTATGTTACCAATTCTATTTTTTTGTTCTTCATTTGGTCTAGTATCGACTGTTTGACATCAGTGAAAGATAATATTTCTTACATATACATTATTCATCCATTAATTGATTTTTTCTCAACCTTAGTTGTATTAGGCGTCGATATGGTAAGGGCGATCAACTATAATCTTATGGTTGGTGGTCTCATGATTTTCCTCCTACATCAAAGTGTTTATATATATATTTTGGTATCATAGACCAACTATTTAGAGTGTCTCCATGGAAATGTAATTAAATATGTAAATTAATTTTATGGAAATTTCCTTATGATTGATTAGACTCATTTATAATTGATTACATGTTAAGGAACGTGAGTTGGGACAACCCCTTGTGTGTGTTGATTAATTGAATAGACCAACATCAGTGTCCTAATCATCAAATTACCTTCAAGGTGTGTTGTTACCCCATACCAATGGATTTTATTTATCAGATAGATATTTGAAAGTGAATGGTCACATGAATTTTAAATTTCATTTATTAAAGGAAGGGGTTGGATGACCATGACCCTAAGAATAGGCATGATATTAGTGGTTTTTCCATAAATTTCCATTATTTTGAATTGAAATAGTTAGTAATGAAGTGGAAATATTTATATTATTTAAATTGACTTAAGATACATTATGAGGTGAGTTGAAATTGATTTGAATATGGTGGTGAGCCTTCATATAAAAAATTATATTGAATTCATTGTGAAAAACTCCTTGGGTGGCACAAGGGTCCTTAAAAAACTATTTTTAAGTACTAAATTAAATTTCACCTTTCTTATTCTTGAGTGACACATTGACTCCTTATATGGATTAATAAGGAAGTACTCATTATATATAATCATTATATGTCTATTTGATATATGTATTCCTTTTGGAATTAAAAGTAAAAAAATCAAGGGGATTATTGAATATATTCCATGGGCGACACTTAGGCTCACTTAGTAGATCACCATGTATGAAATCAAATGGAATTGATGTTATACCATCCTTATAGATATACTAGTATTCTTATATAGAAGACCATGTATTGTCTCATAAGTTGTTAGTTTCATGATAAAGTTAGAGAAATAACTAGATTCTAAATTAGGAATTTAAGGATGGGGTCAAGATATGGATTACTTAATTAATGAAATGATTTACATGATAGGTAATTCAATCCAAAGTTCAATCACTCATTCTATAAAAGGAATATACATGAATTATGGATATTTAGTCATATTAGAAAAAAATATCTATATGTGGGATGTCGGGATACATGTCAGGCATTGAGAAATACTTATTAAATTTGATTGATTAATAAGATGAAATTAATTATAAAGGATTCAAGGCAGATTACTAATTTACATAAATTTCCAGTGAAGCCTATGAATGTAGATGAGGAAGAGGTTCAATGGGAATTCATACCATTAAATTTCATTTACATTGTATAATTCCTTTATATATTCTATTAATTCCATCATATTGTTTTTTTATTTTTATATATTCCCTGACAAGAAGAAGTGGTCAACATGGTGGTTATCAAGTAGGACTATAACTCACACTATTTTAGGGAATCAATGAGAACCTGGAATCAATATATGATTTAATTAAGGTATATGGTAAAACAACCTATTATAGGTTCTTGATTTCAACATAGAAGAACGATATCATGGGACAGAGATGAGGCTCATTATTCTTGCTAGTTTTTTTTCATCTTTTTATACTATTATTCCATGAATGGAACATCTTCTATTTATATCTATTTTTTATAATTTTTTGAAAAAAACATGTATCGTAATTATATTTATATAATTATACTTTTTTCATTGATGTATATATCTGAGTTGGATTCTTATCTACAGTTCCTTTATCTATTTTATGACTATTTGGATGCTTTCAATACTTATATCATTTATATATAAAATATTATACTCTATAAATTGTTTAATAGTCTCCCCAAATACATCACTTGGACTTAAAAACAATTAAATAACCACTATAATTAATTGAGATTCCATTATGGTCGTCTGTCCAACCAAGATTAGGGCACCATTCAGTGGAAATAGGTTATGTGATATTAAAAAGTTATATTAAAGGGGTTTTTCTTTTATGGATTATTTTTTAATGAAAAAATATTATGATATTAATTAATTTGAATTTTTTAATAAACTTTTCCTGGGCATAGATAACCCATTTATATGGGAAATCCCAAATTCTTCTAATGAAATTATCATTTTCTAGATTTTGATTGTTACAAATTATTTGATTCCACTGTTCGGCGATTCTGAAGAAATTTTATGTCATAATTGATATGATTTTGGTTTTTATTTTCTTGAAAAGTAATTAAATGTGGGTATTCCATCTCATTCATCATTTTAAAAACTTATTTTAATTCATGCTCCAAGAATTATGACATTCAATATAAGATACATTTTCCATTTTCATTATTCTATGATATGTTCCATGATTGACCTAATTTATATATAAAACATAATATGTGCATGGAATTGGAATGTATAATGTATTGAGTTATATGAAAAACCCAATTAGTTTAAACATTATAAGATTACAACAGACACATAAGGTGCCAATTGACGAAGGTTTCATTACGGACCATGAGTCACAGAGACGAGAATGTGTTATAGAGAAAATTATGTGGATTGTAGGTTTTTATTAATGAAGAGTATGGCCCCTTATGGATCATATTTTGGTGTACCATGTAGTTCAACCATTTAAAATGAAATGAGATATAATGAAATAATTATGATAAATAAAGGGGAATTAAATGGAACATATTTTTTTCATAAGAGATAAATTTTCCAAGACCCGACCTTATTAGTGGGTAGTAGGAATTATATTTTTTTTATGTGAAACATACATCACCATACCTAACTCATGTAGAAGAAAAGTGTGAATTATATAGGTAGGATGCTACCTATACTATTTAAATATTTTTTCTTTCAACTATAAAAATTGATACATAATATTTTGGATCCCTTTTTTTATAATTTTAGAGACATTCCACCATGATGAACTCAAATCATATACTAGGAGGGTGGTGATGAAAAAACATTGAAAGGGGTGGTCCATTAGCCACAAATGTATCCTCCAATAGTTAAAGCAATATAACAAGTATTAGTACTTGAAACTGGTGTTGAGGCTCATCTTTTTAATGGATTTATATGATTCATGTCGACTGTTCAGGGACGACTATGACCTACCCTGTATATGGAAGGGATGATGTGTGAGATCATAATAATGAATATTTATATCATTATGGGAGATCAGTGACCATAATATGATTATTAATGGGTAGAGTCCATGATATAAATGAATAATTAGAATCTAGAAATGCCCCTCACAAGAATTTTACTAAACACTACATATATAATTCACGATTATTCCATGAGATGGTGGGACATTATTACTCTGATGGAGCAGTATCAAGAGATCTATTAGAGGGATTTCCATAAGGCATTATATGATTACATCTATCCATATTTGTGGAGTATCAAGATATCCAAGAATTCTTGCACTTGGAGTAGGGCATGTTATCAATTATAAATTATTTATCCCATTTTATTATGATCCATACCAAATCAACTATTACAATGAGTGACATGTTATATAAGGAATGTTGACTCAAGGATTATATCATGTTTGAAATCCAATTATATTTGAATGTATTTAGGATTACTATTGTTTCTAGAATAATTAATCTGGATGTTATCACATAGTATAAACTGAAACATGATAGGGGTCTGATATAGGGTGGTTCAACATTTAAATCATCAATAATCAGAATCTTCATCAGGAGCATCTACATGGTGATATTATAACCCAGATCACAAACACATGTAGCCAAGTGAGGTACCCATAGTGCGGTATATTGGGACATACAACACCTTAGTGATCAAGAGAACCATGCAAGTGCCAATCCTACTACATGTCAGGTCATATTCAATAGTTTAGTAGAATTTTCTCTTCAAATAGCCAATGGTAGAGGGTCTACAACTAAACCACATACAAGAACATGGGAAGTGGATTCTATTCAGATATAGTAATAAATTATAGCATGCCTATAAGAATGAGGTGGTATTTTAGGACATTGTAGTCATCCCCCATATTTTATGAAATAATAAAGTGGATATGCTCATGGTAGCCAGATAATATCAATGGGTTGTGGATCAGAACTGAAATATGCACTAAAATCGATAAATGGGTATTTTTATTGGGAATACTCTACTACCATAGGTACTATTCTAATATCCTCCACATTAGAATTTTATATATTTGAAATAGGGGACTCTCATAGATTAATATTTTTTCCAATTTTAGAGAGCCTTGAGCTCAGGGTTTAGTGTTTTTAATGATTTATTACTATTTCCACTTCTTTGGGGATTATAATAGAGGATATATATCAGTGCAGCGAGTTCCCTCTATGGAATGGTTGGTGCCACATCATATAAACCCACTTTCTCCATGAAATAATATGTTTTATCATCATTATCCAAATAGAATTGTTGGTTACCTTTCATTATGTCTTTGATTTATATAATTTTAGGGTGACCCTAACATCATTAGATGTTGGAGAGTTGATTTAGAAGGGTGAATGGGATGCAAAGATGAGAGGAGCTAGACCTAGGCATTATGACATGAGAGGGATGATAACTGATATTGGATGTCTAAATCTAAATGTCTAGGGAAAACATTAGACAATATATCATCATCTGGTTTATCATTTTAGGAATTTTTTCCTAGATGACATTCTTGGATTACTTCTAATGTGGGATGCATATTTCTTTATCGATCTAGTTCCAAGAGAAAAACTATTATACATTCCCCCTTATAGGATGAATACACCTACGATATAGGATCTCATGAGAATGATATACGATTTTTAGTCAAAAGGTTTTATCTAATATAGTACTTCTCTACAAGGTTTATCAGTTCATTTTTGAGAACAGAAGATGGAACTGTTATTTTATTAAAGGATTACCATCAATTGATGTAATTGATGGTTATGAACTGGTATCCTATACTATGGAATGATGGCCTCTAAAAGTGTCTCTTTAGAGCTTAGGTATTATCCATGTTTGATTTAAAATTGTGTTATCATTGTGTGTGTGTCTGTGTATTATACCATTATAAATTTGTTATACATTTTTTTGATACAATTTTATGATTTATTTGTATATGGTTATGTCGGGTAGTATTACTATAGTTCTAGATTTTTTCATATCACTGATGAACAATGTCTTCCATCCTTATGAGGATTTATTTTTTGTGTTTTTTATGGTTGAAATCAAAGTTCATTCCTACACAAGACACATCCATTCTAAAAATAATCTGATAGTATTGAATACAAGGAGATATAATTTGTTTTATGTTATGTTTAAATTTTTTAAAATTTTGATGGATCGTATTCAAATTTTGTGGGACACTATCTCAAAGATAGAAGTAATTTTTGACCTTGTGAATGTGAGAAATTTATATTCATAATAGAACCCCATGAATATATTTGAGGTATGGATATCTTTAGGGATAACTGTTTAATGAAGGATAATATTATATGACTTATCACACCTAGTAGCACTGATCATAGGCTTGACAAAAATAGGTGTGACACTTTAATAGTTAGATTCATGTGATTCATCCTTTGAAGATATGAAAGAGATGTTGAAATTTGAATCGATACTGATGTTTTAAAATACATCAATTTAATAAGTTGTGTAATAAAATGTGTCTGTTATCAGTCTAAGAGAAGTTCATATGCAAGGGGATGGAGTCATTGTGTAATGGACTTGTCAGTTGAGGACACAAAATCTGAATTTCAAACCACATGATCATAAGGAATATTTAGTTGTTCATGAATTGTGCTATAGGAGACATTACATACATATATAGCATGATCTGTTGTATAAATAATATTAAAGCCTCATGTACATTTGCACAAAGGGGTGATCTAAATCTGAGGCATCAATGGTGAGTAGAATACTGACAATCATTCAACATTGATATTTTTTATTCATATTAGGAATGAATTTTTGTGACCAATTAATTTATAATGAGAAATATATTAATGCACATTAGTAGACCAGGGGTGAGTGGGAGCTTTTTTCCTTGTTCTCTAATATTCACTTGAAGGTGTAGGAAATGCTGTGTAATTTTTTTTTTCAGCCTTTGTTGTTACTACAACCCTTCTGGATAGAGTAAGGATGTGTCTTATTTTTATTCAATTAACTTATCCCTATGAGATAGTTTGGAAGGTGGGGACCCTCCTTCTACTTTAATAGTACATGAGAATGAAATTTTTGGCATACATGGTCACATATGGGTTGCAACAGACCTGTATGAGGAGGTGATGAGGGAATTTTGTTCCTAAGATTGACAAGATCACCAAAACATCCTAAATGATTAATGGGACACATATAATCAATATTGGTGACTATGTATGAGAATGGATGTAGATAATATTAATGAGATGTTTCAATTGTTAGCATGTGAAGGATAAATAGTAGTGACTACCCAGACTTTGAAATCATTTACCCATTCTCAAGTATAATGAAATGATTTTGTGATGGATTTCGTGTTTGGATTTTCGAGTCTTTGTCAAAGTAATCACTCCTTATGGGATTTTTTAAATTATCAAAATGTATTCCCATTTTATCACAATCATGACGGCCTTTTTATTTTATGATATTATATTCGTCTATATCCAGGAGATTATACAACTTCAAAGGGTCCTACATACTATCATTTTTGATAGGGTTGGTAGGTTTACTTCAATGTTCTGGAATGGGTTGCATAGGTAGATTGGTAAATAGGTTCTTGAGAGCACAACATACCACCT
Organism: Viscum album; assembly: GCA_963277665.1. Taxonomy (NCBI): domain Eukaryota; kingdom Viridiplantae; phylum Streptophyta; class Magnoliopsida; order Santalales; family Viscaceae; genus Viscum; species Viscum album. Next base: position 475,771,116 of record OY728132.1, read on the forward strand.
TTAGAAAAATGGACTTTCAATGCACACAATACAAGTTCGTGATGAAATTCATGGAGCATATGACCTATATTTTTGGGGTTCTTGGGAGGGGCATATAACTCTTATAGAATTCTCCGACATTAATATATTAATGGATACTATTCCGATGGGTTCTTATGATGGGTTTAAAGTAGGACATGTCGATGACATGTTTTCTAGTTTTATCCATCAGAGGAAACAATGCATGGACGTCTTATAGTTCACATTCAGTTAATTCAAAGGTTGGTGGAAAGTACATAATATTGATAGAGACCATGAACTAATCACTGAATATGACCTATAGAGTTTGATATTGAAGATCATATATTTTTATGTGTCCCATTGAGGATGGGATACAGGAGTACTAGGATCAATGGTAAACATTGGGAGTGATATGTTTTCACATTCATAATTCTATAGAGAGTTTCGGTTGTAGATTATCTATTGCACTTACCTCTGATATACCAAGCCATACATGATGTATTCAATGAATCTCAACTATTTTGGTATCATTCATACCAATCTCATGATTTTCATCCTGAGTTGGATGAATTAGATATAGATGAATCATTTTAGGAGCACCATATATGAATTGTGGTTCATAACATGTAGAATTTTTTGAGTCTGGTTACTTCCTTTAGAATAGGTTTTATGGAAACACGACTATGTACATGGTGATGCTTCAATGTAGAAGGCTATTTTATCTGCACAATGGCCATATCTTTTTCTATGTCATGGTTTATCAACCATAGAAGGGAAATTAAAGGATGAATTTATTTAGGAGGGTTTTGAGAACCCCATTTTTTATGTGGTATGGAATCATTTACATTCAATTATTTCCCAATATAAATTATTTTTAATGATTATTGAAAATACACCATGATTTTTTGGTGGTATTAGCAGTGTATGAGGTATGTTGAGTGTCAAAAATCCAAATTTTAGGGTCAAATAGGCTTGGCACATGGTTTGTGAAAACTCTGATGATATGTATGAAAGGATAATTCTTACTATTTGAGTCTGGAAAATGGATCCCTATATGTATAAAGGTTAGAATGAACCATGTCAGTTGATGTAAATGTTCATGTGTCCATGCAATAGTTTTTTATAGTGGGACGAGACATAGTTTGTAAACATTTAGACAAATCGTGTGTGAAAACAATACTGGTTCCCCTTTCATACAATAATGTGTGCATGATTGTTGCACGATTATTCAAATTGTTCTGTAAAACTGTGGAACCAATGAATTCATAGAAAATTACCAAAATTCACTTAATTAAGTTTTATTTCAACAATAATTCTTACTATTCCTTCATCCATTATATTTCATGGATTTAGTGATTCTATTTTATTACTATTCTTAGAATCAAGATAACTGCTTCTACAAATCATGGAATCAAGAACCATTTCTGTAATTTAATCTATATTTGTATTTTTTCAATTCATTTTCTGTCTTTCCTATTTGTTCGGTATCAGATGTTCTATTTACATACAGGATAATATGCCCTATTTATAGGTTTTCTTATCATCCATTTATTTCCTCTCTATTTGAGTTGAATAAATAGTTAATATTGGATGAGATATTCACTATGAACCAACAGTAAGTGGTATTGTAATTTTACATAAAATTCGAAGTGTTTTTATATATGTAGTTGTTCCAGAGGCTAATTTTTTTATTGTATCCCTTGAAATGGATTTGAATCCATATATTAAATAATTATTTATGTCTGATGTAATTTATTATTACCATTAATAAATGAATAATGGTTATGAGCCTTGAGTTGGTAACACCATTTATGCGTTTTGATTAATTAAAAAGACCAAAATGGGTGTCTTGAACATTAAATTACCTTTGAGGTGAGTAATTACCCATTTCCAAGGGATTTTAATTATTGAATTGTATTTGTAATTACAATTTTAATATGAATTTTTAATTTGATACATTAAAATTATGGGACATATGACCAAAAACCACGGTTTGGACATGTTTTTGGTTGTTTAAGCATGATATTCCAATGTTATGAAATTCTCATGTGAGTAATTAAGAGGCATGCCTTCTACGATTAGCCATGCCAAGAGCCACATTCTGAAGAGAATTAATATTGGATTAAATATGAATATGGACATTAATATAACTAAATGATATTGAATGAATGTTGATAAATTTCTTGGGTGACACATCAGTTCTTGTAAAAACACCAAATATGTGGTCATTTTGAACTTCTGTTTCTTACTCTTGTGTGGCACATGGACTCCTTATACTGATTTCCATGTAAAAAATCAATGGGGGTTACAATTACACTCCCAATTGATACTTGCATTCCTTATTGAATTCAAAGTATGCACTCATGGGGGAATTGGTCATATACACCATGGGTGACACATGGGCTCCCATAGTGGATGAAAAAGGATGAAATCGAATGGAAGTAATGTTATACCGGTCCTAGAGAAATACTAGGATTCATATGTGGAACACATTGGATGTGTTTGTAAGGAGTTTGGTTCCTGATATTTCTGGTGTGATTAATGGATTCAAAATAAATAATCTAAATGGAATGATTAGGTAAATGATAAATGAATTAATAAAATTACATACATGACACGTCTGCCAAGCCAAATCACAAACATAAATTTAGTCAAAGACTTATACCCTATTGATGGAATGTTTTGGAATATTATAATCATATATCTATATGGGGTATGCTGAGCTATATGAAATTTATCAATAAATATTTATTAAATGAAATTTATTAATTAAATGATCTTAATAACATGATGAGTATGGACTATCTAAAGAACCCTTGTATTTCAATCAGGTAACAATCCATTAATATTAAGTATAATTTTTGTTAACTAATATAGATTTACAATGAGTTTGTTAGGGTATAATGGGTGTTAGGGGAATGTTTGGAGACCATAACCCTTATATTCTTGAAAAATAGGTTTACTGAACAGTTTAGAGTTAATTGTGTAGTAATTCCAAACTGTTTTGAAGAACATGAAGATGGAATTTTTCTAAAAAGAGCCACCTCACATGGTTGACACCTATTCAGGTAGGCTAAGTATAAAAAATTTCCCTTGTTCATATGTAATATTTCATGGTATGCATTGGAGTTTTCAAACCATGTAGACAAACCATAAAAATGATTTTTACATGTAAATTTTTATTTTTCACTTGATGTTCTAATTATCAAACCTCCATCTTCCATAATAAAAGATTGGAGTTTTCAAACCATGTAGACAAACCATAAAAATGATATTTACGTGTAAATTTTTATTTTTCACTTTATGATCTAATTATCAAACCTCCATCTTCCATAATAAAAGATTATGGATAATTTACCAATTTCACTATCAATTTGGGACTTTATGAATATTTAACCATGGAATAAAGTGAACTCCTTTATTCGGAATGCGACTGAACATCCATTCATAATGTTTGCTGCGAAATGGTAAGTAGTTGAGTCCTCTTGATCTGTTCTCCAACTCATTCACTCTTGACAAAGATATCAAAGTATGGTATTTTTTTACATAGATTCACTCTATTTTGAGCTAAACCATAGGTCAATATTGGGGAATAAGGATTTTATAACTCTATGGTGGGTGTTCTAAAACACAACTCGAAAGTTCGTCAATTCTATATTTGTTTTTTGGGGCCCACCGATTACATAAAGGTGTCATTTATCAAATTTATATGATATTATTATACTTGTTATAACTGCATGGATATTATATTCTCAAATATGTGACAAATTGTGGGTGTTTATGACCACAACTCCATCCATTCCAAGTCTATGGTTATTAAAAAAATGTCTTTGTGTTTTGACACATTTGTGCCACTATTTAGGTGTTCCTTGTGTTGACTACTATAAGGGTAAGCATTTATATATTAATTGGATTGATTTATATTTCCAATTTCATATGTGAAAATACCATGTATTCGTACCACTTGACCCGCCTAATGTAGGCGCTTCAAATATAATAAATATATTAATCCTACAATTTCCCCATGCACATGTTCCCTACCATCTGTCATCCTTACTCTAATACATCCATGCTACCACGTACCCTTTCATATTTCAGCGATTTCATCCTTCTTCCATGACCCCCCCTGCTACAGCCTTCTTCGATTCAAACAAATCCTTGCCCACTATTCACTCTGTCTCTATCTATGTACCCTCGCTTTCAGAGATTAGTCGTGTTCCTTCCCCTAACTTTTGAAAAACCCATCCACCTTCCACAACTCTCCCCGTCGCATCCTTATTCGATTGAAAAACTACCTCACCTCTCCCTCTCCCACTGTCAACATTCTTCCACATTCAGTGATCAGTCACCCTCCATCACTATTCCCCACAATTGTACCGTACGTTTCTTATCTATCTCTCGTTATCGTCTTATAGATCGTAGTGTAGGGATCCATTGTATACCATCATATCTTTGAATTTTTGTTCATCCATCTCTCTATCTTTACCATGCCATTCCATTTCAACTGATCACTAGTCCGGGCATGATCTCCTCTATTCATATGGTTCTAATACACATAAATTATCGTTTAATCATGCAAGACTATGAATCCTTATGACCTCTATTTTTGGTATACATTTGTCCCCATCTCCCTCCACATACCCTTTTTGCTACAATACTGTAATGGTTCTATCACACTACATCAGCTATTAATTGGGATTCCCCTAACAATCCCACTAGGTAGTGATTAAACTGTAACGACATAACTTATATCCTGTAACAATGGTAACCAGATCCTATGATATTAAATCCAAAAAAAATCATGGCTACCATGTTCATGATTTCATATATTAATTAATAATTTATACATCATCGACTAAATAATTGCTATTTCCTCTTTACTTATATTTGTTTCTGCTAAATATATGTATATTACATCAAATTCAATCCCTTATCTTACCTGCTTCTCTATTTTATGTGCACTTTCTATGAAAACACCATTCGCATACTGCTACACAGTTTCTAAAAACTCTCTGAAGAGAAGGAATTTCATGTACTATTTACACTGCATAACATTGTCTAACATACATATACTAATTTATTTAATTACAGTAATCAATTTTCTCTGTATTATTTTTCCACAGTTCATGTATTTATCATTTCTAACATTGTACTCCTTTGCAATTAATCGTCTGCAATTAAATTAATTTAATTACCTCTTTACACATATGGGTGTTTTCTAAAGAAATGTATATTGCATCAACTTCAATTTCATATCTAACCTACTTCTCTATTGGCAATGCAGCTACTAAGAAAACACCATTCAGTTACTACTACACAAAGTCTACAACATCTACGAGTAGCAGAAATTACAGCATTCTTTGACACTTCATAATATAATCTAAAAGGTGTTCTCTAATCTATTTAATTGTAGTTAAAAAATATCATTGTATTAATTTTTCACAGTTAATGTATTTCTCATCACTAACACTATACTCCTGGGAAATAAAACATTTAGACAATTTTCTTTTTTCTTATACAATTTTCATTACATTTTCAATTCATTCAACTGTGCATATTTTTCATTGATTGTACACCTTGAGAATTATAGAGAAGGAAAATAATTAAAAACATGTTTTCTTCGTCAAGATGCAAAGATTAAATGTTACAGTAGAGAGAATATATGTATGAATAAGAAAAAATTTGTGAGATCTCTGTTGTGTTCTGTTTCAAAACTACAACATACTGCCTCTATTTCCGTAGTAGTATTCATCATAACTCGAAATATTATATTGCGGATATCTACTGGATATTCTTTGATATATTCTACTGATATATCTGGTACTTCATTACCTAATCCACTATAAATTGATGGCATCACACATGGAGTCACATGTATTCCATAGCCATCTCTATCTATCAATGGTAATTTGTGATTTATTTTACCAGAATAAAACACTAAACTAAATAAATGGTTTCCATAATAACATAAATTAGACTTCTTTAACATTAAATTTGACCATAGTGCTAATGAATTTTGTTCTTCTACCAAATAAAATCATGTCTTTCCCAATAAACTCAAAATATTTAAGGTTACAATAGAGCCAACTTCTGAAAAAACCACATAATGATGGTATGTTCTACATTTTGATCATCATATGATGCCATAATTCATATCATTTTCTTAATATATGTATTAATTAAAAATGGAAAAGTAACAATGTCAACAACAACTGAAAACTATTTAATTACATCTATAAAAAATCATGGTACTACAAAAACTGAACCATTGTCAATATATGACATCACACATGCAGTATCAAGAATTCCATTATCATCTTTGTCTCTCAATGGATAGTAATTATTATAGTACACAAAATAAAACATTACACTACCAAAATTTTTTGTAATAAAAAACAAATGAATAATACATACCTTATTCATTTATGATAAGGCCTGAAAAATCTTCTCCTCAACCATATACAAACATGTATGGACCATCCAGCTCAAAAGATGCAAGGTTACAATGAAGTAATCTTATAAAGGAACGACATAATGTTTGTAATTCATCAGTTATGTGTACATCAAATTGTCCAAATAGTTAGGAGAAAACAACACAATGTTTTTTAGTACACTATTATGTTAATTTAAAATTGTGCTACCATATGTCATTGTCAATATACTAGATCTCATTACAATTGAAAACAAAACTGTTCCAACATCTACTAGAGATTATTCAATAACATCAACCAATATGTCTGCTAATGCATTAACTAGACAACTATCAATGGATGTCCTCACACATAGTCTCACATGAATTCCATTTTCATATATATATTTCAATGGTTAGTTTTGATTATTTTTTACAAAATATAACACAACACTTGCAAATACTTTCCAGACTAACACAACTAACAGATATGTAACTTATTTTTTGAAATTAGTGCATGAAAATGCTCATCCTCAATAGAATACAAATAGGTATGATCCATCAAGACTCAGTCAAGAGAGGTTACTGTAGAGACAACTTATAATGGATCGACATAGACTTTATAATTACAAATTTTTTGTTCATAACATATTTTCCTACTTATTATGAAATTTTCAATAATTTATTTTATTACATATGACATGAAAGCATTGTCAACATCTATTTTAAATTCTTCAATTAGATATTCCTATGAGTCTTCTATTAAAATAAATGAACTAGTATCAACCTATGACATCAATCATCGAGTCACAATTTGGCCTTTATCATATTTGTTTATCAATGATCACTTCTGTTTCAATTTCAATGTATATACCTATAGCATTAAAGCCACAGTACATAGATAATAAAAATTATAGTGATTTTAATCTACTACATATTTGACTATTGTAAATGAAAAGTCATATCATTTTCCAACTACAAACATGGGTTACATGAGGTACTATATAGAAGAAAGGACAAAGTAGAAACAAACTAAAAATTACTGAAAAATAGATTGTATGGTCTATACATTAGTCACCTAAAAATGGTTACATTAATAACCTGAAATAAGTAGCTCTAATTATTACAATGGCCAATAAATCACAGCTAACACCTTCAAAAATATCTTCATTGACGTGTACCAATCAGTCTACTACTACAACAACGACAGAACAAAAAATAATTATTTACAAATATGGAGTCACACGTGTACCATTATCTACATTATTTATAAAATCATAGTAGTTTTTAAATTTATAAGTATCAATAATAACAATTCATGGTGCAAATAAATAATGATATAAATTAAAAATATTAAACTTATTATTTGAAAAAGTGCCTAAACCATCTACTTGTCGAACAAAAATGTGTTCGCGAACAAACAAACAAAAGAAAAAACCACAATACATGACACTATCCTCAATACCATTCTGTATGTATATTGAATATTATATTTTTTGAAATAAATTTATTTCGTATAAACTCAACATTCACCTTATAACAGTTTTCTCAAATCTTTTCATAGCATTAATGACAGACGAAAATAAGATGTCAGATAATTTTCATGTCTGGTAAACACTATAAAGAGAACAATTGTCACTTAAAATTGTTATCCTTATTAGTTCAATTTTTATAACGTTTTTTTAAATAAAGATATTTTGTGTTACTGATACTTTTCATGATGACGATAATAGATGTATATCAATTTAAAATATTAAGATGAATTATAATTCAAATTACAGGTATTTCTTCCTATCCATCTAAACATAACATTTCATATTATATAAAAATCACTACATAACATAATACTGAGATCACCATTTAGTGTGATTAGTAAACCATCATTACTAGTTCTAAAATTGACCATCATCTTCTCCGATTGTCACTTGATTTTTTTTAATATATTCTACATTCTACAGTTTTTCAATCAGGTTATTCAGATATTGGTGACTCTTCTAAAGTCTGTCTATATCGTCTCTCTTTTATGTGGTTTGATGAGAGAAATAAAAACTACAATAATAGAAAAAACTAGTATTTCTTACTATGATTCTCAATGGGAGAAATAACATTGGACATACTAAAGTCATGTCCTGAGTACGTAAGGATGTTGGTATTTAATTAAACTACCACCGAGGCCTGAGAATTCCAAGTCCACATGCATGTTTGAAACTCAATGTTTTCATTCACGTCCATGGGGGGAAAGGTAGATACATCATTCAACAATAGTCAAGGTCCATGTATATTCATATTACATGGAAAAAACGACAATCACCTTGGTAGTTTACACCCACCTGATGGACAACTTCCATGGTTGGCACAACTATACGTGTATGATACCGCATATGAATGATAGAACATGGTTTGTGAAATTGGGTATCAGTCTAATTCAACAATATGTACTAAATTGTCAAACTATTCATCATATAATATTGATACCTATTATTATTGATTCATCATTGACGCCAGCAATCAACATTCAATTATTGACTGCAATTTTGTACTTAAACTACAATATAAGCTACATGAGCACAATGATTTGGCTAGAGAATTCATAATTGAATGAGATTTTCATAATCACTGTGAAGTCACAACACTAATCCTATTAATATATAAATGAATACATACATGTGAATCCATAAATAACTTACTGAACAGTTCTTAAATAGCTATGTTGATTGTCGGTGATGTTGAAGATCTCAACCAATAACGATATATCATCATTCAAAGGAAAAGTGGTGATTTAAAAAAGAGTAGATGAGATTGACCCATAATATCATCCATTTTAATTCCCCAAGATTTTCACAGGTAGTCAGGATGGATATGTTGACAATGTAATGCATTGATCTTCTACTTTACCAAGAAGTACTACACTCAAAAAGGCAACAATGAGAGAGTACCTCTTATTTCACTTCCAATTTTTTGCAAACTGTGGAAAAAAATATTACATTGTAGTATATTATTTCAGCAATTTATTGTTTATTCTAATACAATGATTGAGCCTCAATGACTATCTTTCATTAGCTTCAATCAAAAACTTGTGAGGGATTAATTATACAATGGGTTGACATATTCTTTTCTACAAGGGGAAAAAATATGGGTCATCCTGCGGCAAGAATATCAGTTTACCTTCATCATTTGTTGGTGGACCCAGGTATATGATTCAGAATTACCATGATGCAATGTCTATTTTTAATTGGGTAGGGTATCCATATCTATTTCTAACATTCCCATGTAACCCATTGTTGCCTAAAATTACATGATTTGATAGAAATTAAAATCTTCATCCAACTGACTACCCTCATATATTATATCAAATTTTCAAAATTATGGTTGATCAAATAATTAATGATAAATGATATGATTGTTTATCTGGAAAATCCTGAGCTTGTAATAATCTCTATAATTACTATTCAATGTTTTTTTATTTATCTCTTATATTATATCATCTTTTATTTAATGTGTTAACCTTAATTATCCCAGGTAGTTGTTCTCACCATTGAGTTTCAAAAAAGGTTGCTTTCCTCATATACACATCCTATTATTTCTCTGTGATGAAAGAAAGTAAACACTCAAGAAAATGTTAACAAAATACCATGTGCTGAAATTCCAAATCATTTTGCAAACCCAAAACTGCATGAATCTATTTATAATTTCATAATGCACGACTCTTGCGGTGTTTACAACCGTTCCTCCCCTTATATGAGAAATGGAAAATGTACCAAATTTATCCGAAAATATTTGACACACATACAACCATTAATGAGATGGTTATGTTGTATATCATAAAAGGTACGATGGACGTACAATTGATCGAAATTGTAACATCCCAGGTAAATAAAGAATAAATAATTTTCATATTTATTAATATTTACGAATTAAATATTAATTTTATTTTAAAGGGGTTGCTATGTTCGATAGCGTACCCGATACACAACGATGAGTTTCATTGAAACTTACGTAGCACACTAGTAATTAAAAAAATATTATTTTAAATGTACGTTAACAAGTAGCCGTTGTACTGGCGGGAATGAATAGAAATAACTAAAATATTATTATATATGTTTTTAAATGTTTATGAATTCACCCAATAAAAGATAAAGCCTTAAAATATGGAAAGAGTTCAATTTTAGGGCATATATACTCTAATTTTCACTAAAAGATCACTTATCACCTTTTAATGGTGAACCGTCATTAAATATAGTATTGATCACTCATATACTTTATTTTGGACCAAATATAACTCTTATTTAGAATCGGGACATCAAAATTTACTTTGTGTAAATTTTTGGTACCTTTCTGATAAAGTTCTTTTTTTATGAATAGTGTAAAATGTTGTATTTTAATTCAAAACCTCTTTTTAATCTAAATTATTTATATGATTAGATTATTATTTTAATTGGTTTTAAAGTGAAATTTGAAAATATTTTTACCAGTTAATCCAATGGTGGTCATTGGAATCAATTTCACTTTGAAATTGGTCTTAAACTGGTGTCAATCTTTTGATACTTATTGTTTCACAAAAACACGCTATTTGTCATGACAGCGGGAATTAAGTATTAAATTAATTAATTTGACTTATATGTTTTGAATTTTGTAAAATGGACTTCATTTTTGAATTCGGAATATCAAATATATCTTAGGGTGAATTTTTGGTAATTTTCTGAAAAACATCAATTTTTGATGAATAGTGAAACCACTAAGTGGTAATCAAGCAAACTGATTTTTCAGTTAAATGAAAGTTTAACGCTAATGTGTATTGAATTTTGAAAATCCGACATACATGGTTGTAATTAAGAAGTAAAATGTGGTTCAATGAGATTATAATAATTTTTTGGTGAATAGTAACTTATTAAGTTCTTAATCGCGATTAGAGGTAATTAGTGTAGTTTAAGGTAAAAATGGTATTATAAGAATGTGAAAACACCATGAAACTTGTCCTACACCTATTGGGTGAGTCATGGCCGACCGAGACAAGCCATGTGCCATCTTGGGGACCCCATGGAGCCACTTTAGTTGGAAAATGACATTAATATATTTTTATTTAATGTTAAAGTGAAAATGACACAAACATGAGTTGTTTTACTAAAACAATTTTTAATTAGGGTTACACAGGTCCAAATTTTGATTATAAATATTCATTGGAAATATAAGAAGATTTCCTAAATCATAGTATTTTTTTATAATTTTTAGACATTAAATAAATTAAATTATTTATGACATAATAATGATGCAGCGATGACATCATTATTTGACGATTTAAATAAAATGGAAAGATAATGTAAAATCTATGAACTACACATGTCCAAAACCAATTGGAAGAGTGTATTTCGAACCCTTATCACCTTATCCACGAATTATATCAATGTGGGACCTTTTAAAACCGAAACACATTTTCAAATAAAGTAATATTTCTTTACTTTCCAAAAGTGCCCCTCCTCTCCTCTTATAAAACGCCCCCACCTCTACCTCATTTCACACACTTCTCAAGCCTTTTGCTCAGCCAACCCCTGCCCAATTACTCTATCCACATCCCTCTACTCATCCTAGTGGATTTCCTTTGGGCCGAATCCTTTCAAAGGAAGCCTTTAGGCTCAAATCAAAAGGGAGTTACACTTTTAAAGGTAATTCATTCTCTCTTGTTCATTTGTTTTATTTTGCTTCTCCAACCCTCTAAATTTTTTTTATTTACTTATTTTGTAACAAAACCAGTATCTTAAATATACTAGGATGTTGTTATAATATTTATTTTAGCTACACTCTCACACAACTACATCAAATGGTTAAAGAACATACGGTTTTCGTGGATGGCGAAATTCTGCCTCCCGAAACGATGATTGTTCAATACTCATTTAACACCTTCAAGGGTGGACATTATGATGTCACTATTTTTATATATGATATATAAATGTTTATGTTTTCTTTAAACTTCTGTATTTTTCATTTTTGGCATACCTTTATGGTTTCCATTATGGGTAAACACGATATCTTCATTTAAGGAAGTGCGGACTACCGCCCCCTAAAAGTGATGTGATTCGTTAATGCCATATGTGGGACGTGTAAAGGATGGATTTAAAGTTATTATATATGATGTTATACTGGAATTATAATATACCTCTATATCATTATTATTTCTTTCCATTAAAGTATGAGATAGAAATGAAAGTAGCGTTCATGCGTACGTACGGCTTACCGTCTCCATGAACGCTGCATTTCATTTCTTATCCCCAAATGTAATGTACTATTAAAATTACATGTATATAATGTATATATATAATTAATGATATATCTAAATTATGAATATAATTCTGGAATTAAAATATACATACCTATCATTTAGTTTTAATTCCATTAATATGACAAAGAAATGAAAGTAGCGTTCATGCGTACGTACGGCTTACCGTCTCCATGAACGGTGCATTTCATTTATTACCTCTAAATGATTATGTAATATTATAAATACATGTATATGCTGGATATATATGATACATATTATATCCAAATTGGTAATTTCATTCTGGATATAAAGAACGTTTGACCACATGAACAACATGTAATTGTAAGAAGTCAACTTTCGACTTAAGAACCAAATATTGAAAAAACAAACATTATTAACTTAAATGGTTACATAATGTTTATAACATGGCAATAAGTGATATAAAAAGAATAATGAACTTTAAAAATGTTCTTAATCAAGTATAAATTAACTCAAGTTTATTATTCAGGACGTTAAAGAACGATCGAGTCAAGTCGGACCCAATGTAAGGGACTTCGTCTCAATCTCCTTTCATTGAAGCATATTTCGTTTTATACACAACTTTCTTTTATATGGTGTATAAACTCCTTTTAATTTTACTTTTATACAAAAGGAATCTTTTTCTACGAAGAGTTTTACTAAACGACAAAAAGGAATGTTTTTTTAACGTACGCGGTGACAATGACCTTTTCCGCCACCGCGAGTATTATTTGATCTTTGTCTTTCTCAACAAGCCGTAATGTTTTTAGAAAAAAATAAATACCATATACTCTTTTATGTATTTTGGTATTGAAAATGGTTTTGAAAAAGGATTCTATTATGTCAATATATTTATGATATATTGTGATTGAAATGTGGAAATGTTATCATTCCTTTATATTGGTTTTATGTTTTATGATTTTATATTTGTACTTGGACATTTTAACGGGTGGTTACGTTATAAACCATATGACGGGTGGTGTCGTGAATACCAGGACGGGTGGTTACGTTATAACCTCCAATGCATTGGGTATGGAAGTCGGCCGTATGGCTATTTCATTAAGTATGTATGGAAATTGGCCGTATGGCTATTCCATTAAGTGATATGTGTGGAAGTCAACCGTATGGTTATTCCACTTAAGTATGTTTATGTCCCAAGTTACCTTTATATATTCTATGTGTTCTTTATATGGGTTTTATGGTAATCCTTTGGTTATAAAAAGGTATGTAATGATACTTTATTCAGTGAAGATTTTTTTTACTACTTCATGAAGGTGAAGGTATTACTTTGATAGATTATACATGGTTTACTTGAGGTTTGAAAAACTAACAGTTTTCATTCTTTTTGTATCCCTTACTGATCTTTTTATGCTCACCCCAAGTTTTTCGAAATGTTTTTCACAGGACTTAAAGTGGAATAAGGTCAAGGATGGGATCAAGGGAATTTCATGCTATCTAAAACATGGATTCTAGACATCTTTCTTTTTAAGAGTTTTTATTTTATGGAGACTTAGTAGAAGTGTCTACTTTGTAATCTTTTAAGATGTAATAATTATGTTCCAATTCTCTAAAACTCTAAACCTGAAAAGATCCTCAATGTGAATTATTCATTTAATTCAATATTAAGTAAGGTTTAAGGTTGTGGCCTTATAGTTGGTATCAGAGGACGGTTTAGACAACTTTAGGAGTTAGAAAAGTGTTAAATTATAATATGATTGAAATGATATAGCATTTATGGATTACCATGTTGCTTCACCTAAAATATTTCTGTGTTCAAAATGGTTTTCCGCAGAGGAAACAAAGCAGCTATGTTGGGACGACATCAGGAGAAATATAACCTTCCAAATCAGCAACCTGAGATGGTCGGAATCGGAACTGAACAGTTTGTTGCAGTGATGGCACAGTTGACTCAGGCTATAAATGGTGGTGGTATCCATGCACGAGATCAGCCAGATCAACTGCAGAGGAACATGTCAATGGTGGAACATTTCACGAGGCATCATCCCCCATCATTCAGAGGATCATCTGACCCTGTGCAAGCTGAAGGGTGGATTAAAGCACTGGAGAAGATTTTTGATGTCATGGGGTGTTCAGAACATCAAAATGTTAGTCTTGCTGTTTACCGTTTTGAAGGTGAAGCTGATCAGTGGTGGTCGATGGTGAAAAATATAAGGGATAGTGATGAGATTGAGGATCTTCACTGGGACGAATTCAAAGGTATGTTTCTTGAGAAATATTTTCCTAAGGTGGTTCGTCTTAGGATGGAAAAATAGTTCCTAGAATTGAGGCATGAGGATGATTCAGTGGCTGCTTATGAAGAAAAGTTCACTCGATTGTCAATGTATGCTCCAAACTTCATACGAGATCTTGATAGTAAAATAAACCGTTTTTACTCAGGGTTAAAGCCAAAGTATCGAAGGGCTTTAGCTTCTCGTGAGTTCAAAAGTTATGAAAAACTTGTTCGATGTACGGAGAAGGTAGAAATGGAGTTTGCCGATGATCATGTGTTCTATGACAAACAATAGAATAAGAGGTCTAGTTGGCAGGAAAAGGGGAAGAATTCATCAAAGAAGCAAGGAGGTAAGAAAACCAAATATCCATACTGTGAGAAGTGTGGTAAAATGCATCCTGGAGAATGTATATCCAAGTCTGGTAAGTGCTTTCAGTGAGGTAAGTCTGGTCATATTGCTCGTAACTGTAAGGAAGATGATCAAGAAGGAAATGAAAAGCCAACGGTAAGATGTTTTAAGTGTAATGAAATGGGTAATTATGCAAATGTGTGTCCAATGAAGAACTCAACTGGGGGAATGCAGTTAGACTACAAGTAGAAAGTGGTGCTAAAATCCGTTGCAACATCTTCAGCAGATGTTGGGCCATCGAATGAAGTGGTATCAGCTCCAGGGAGCTCAGTATTTTTCGAAGATTGACTTGAGGTCGGGGTACCATCAGTTAAAATTAAAAGAAGCAGACGTTTCGAAGACTGCGTTCCGTACTAGATATGGCCATTATGAATTTGTAGTTATACCTTTTGGGTTAACCAATGCACCTGTTGTGTTCATGGACCTTATGAATAAAATTTTCCATGAGTTCTTGGATAAGTTTGTGTTTTGAGGTTTGGGAAGAAGTTATGTGTGCCTTGTGATTCACAGTTGAAGAATGAGTTGTTATGTGAGGCTCATAGTTCCCCGTTTTCAGTTCATCCTGGCAGTACTAAGATGTACAGAGATCTGCGGGAGTATTACTGGTAGGATGGAATGAAAAGAGACATTGCTGATTTAACTATGAAGTGTTTGACATGTCAACAGGTTTAAGTAGAGCGGCAGGGTTGCTTCAGCCTTTACCAGTGCCAGAGTGGAAATGGGAAAACATATCCATGGACTTTGTTGTGGGATTACCGAGGACATCTCGAGGTAATAATGCAATCTGGGTTATTGTTGATCGCTTGACCAAATCTTCTCATTTCCTTTTTATACGAGATACTTTCTCTCTTGATCAACTTTCACGTTTGTATCTTAAAGAGATAGTCAGGTTACATGGAGTTCCTCTCTCCATTGTATCGGATCGTGATCCCAGGTTTACTTCTAACTTTTGGAAAGGCCTTCAGAAGTCATTGGGTACTGAATTAAATTTTAGTACAGCTTTTCATCCTCAATCAGATGGACAGTCAGAACGAACAATTCAGACATCGGAGGATATGCTACAAGCTTGTTCTATGGACTATCATGGGAGTTGGGACCAACATCTTTCTTTGGTTGAGTTTTCATATAATAACAGCTTTCATTCCAGTATACAGATGGCACTATTTGAGGCATTATATGGGAAGCGGTGTCGAACTCCAGCATTTTGGAATGATGTGGGTGAAAGGAAGCTGATGGGACCAGAATTGGTAGAAGAGATGGCAGAAAAAGTTCAGTTGATTCAGAAAACACATGAGAACAGCTCAGAGCAGGCAGAAGAGTTATGCGGATAACTGGAGGAAGGATCTATCTTTTGAGGTAGGTGATCATGATTTTCTCATGGTTTCTCCTTGGAAAAGTGTGATGAGATTTGGTAAGAAAGGAAAGTTGAGTCCATGGTTGGTTGGACCATACGAAATTCTGGAAAGAGTTGGATTAGTTGCATACCGAGTGGCTTTACCTCCGAGATTATCTCAGGTACACAATGTTTTTCACGTTTTGATGGTGAGAAAGTATATGCCAGATCCATCTCATATTTTGAGTCCAGAGGTAGTTTAGCTGGAAGAGAACCTATCTTATGAGGAACAACCGGTCCAGATTCTTGACCACAGGGAGCAAGTGTTACGGAATATGGTGATTCATCAGGTAAAGGTTTTGTGGAAAAACCATGTGATTGAAGAGGCAACGTGGGAATCTGAAAATGCTATGAGGGATAAATACCCCCACTTATTCTGATATGTGAATAAAATTGCGAGGACGCAATTCCCAAAAGGGGGGGAAGGATGTAACAACCCAGGTAAATAAAGAATAAAGAATTTTCATATTTATTAATATTTACGAATTAAATATTAATTTTATTTTAAAGGGGTTGCTATGTTCGATAGCATACCCGATACGCAACGATGAGTTTCTTTGAAACTTACGTAGCACACTAGTAATAAAATGATATTATTTTAAATGTACGTTAACAAGTAGCCTTTGTACTGGTGGGAATGGATAGAAATAACTAAAATATGATTATATATGTTTTTAAATGTTTATACATTCACCCAATAAAAGATAAAGGCTTAAAATACAGAAAGAGTTCAATTTTAGGGCATATATACTCTAATTTTCACTAAAAGTTCACTTATCACCTTTTAATGGTGAACCGTCATTAAATATAGTTTTGATCACTCTTATACATTATTTTGGACCAAATATAACTCTTCTTTAGAATCGGGACATCAAAATTTACTTTGTGTAAATTTTTGGTACCTTTCTGATAAAGTTTTTTTTATGAATAATGTAAAATGTTGTATTTTAATTCAAAACCTCTTTTTAATCTAAATTATTTATATGATTAGATTATTATTTTAATTTGTTTTAATGTGAAATTAGAAAATATTTTTACCAGTTAATCCAATGGTGGTCATTGGAATCAATTTCACATTGAAATTGGACTTAAACTGGTGTCAATCTTTTGATACTTATTGTTTCCCAAAAACATGCTATTTGTCATGACAGCGGGAATTAATTATTAAACTAATTAATTTGACTTATATGTTTTGAATTTTTTAAAATGTAATTCATTTTTGAATTCATAATATCAAATATAGCTTAGGGTGAATTTTTGGTAATTTTCTGAAAAACTTCAATGTTTGATGAATAGTGAAACCACTAAGTGGTAATCAAGCAAACTGATTTTTCAGTTAAATGAAAGTTTACCTCTAATGTGTATTGAATTTTGAAAATCCGACATACATGGTTGTCATTAAGAAGTAAAATGTGGTTCAATGAGATTATAATAATTTTCTGTTGAATAGTAACTTATTAAGTTCTTAATCGCGATTAGAGGTAATTAGTGTAGTTTAAGGTAAAAATGGTATTATAAGAATGTGAAAACACCATGACACTTGTCCTACACCTATTGGGTGAGTCATGGATGACCAGGAAAATCCATGGGCCAACTTGGGGACCCCATGGAGCCACTTTAGATGGAAAATGACATTAATATATTTTTATTTAATGTTAATGTGAAAATGACACAAACATGAGTTGTTTTACAAAAGCAATTTTTAAGTAGGGTTACACAGGTCCAAATTTTGATTATAAATAGTAATTGGAAAGATAACAATATTTCCTACATCATAGTATTTTTTTTATAATTTTTATACATTATATAAATTAAATTATTTATGACATAATAATGATGCAGCGATGACATGATTATTTGACGATTTAAATAAAATGGAAAGATAATGTAAATTCTATGAACTGCACATGTCCAAAACCAATTGGATGAGTGGATTTCGAACCCTTATCACCTTATCCACGAATTATATCAATGTGGGACCTTTTAAAACAGAAACACATTTTCGAATAAAGTAATATTTCTTTACTTTCCAAAAGTGCCCCTCCTCTCGTCTTATAAAAGGCCCCCAACTCTACCTCATTTCACACACTTCTCAAGCCTTTGGCTCGGCCAACCCCTGACAAATTACACTCTCCACATCCATCTCCTCATCCTATAGGATTCCCTTTGGGAATAATCCTTTCAAACGAATCCTTTAGGCTCAAATCAAAAGGGAGTTACACTTTTAATGGTAATTCATTCTCTCTTGTTCATTTGTTTTATTTTGCTTCTCCAACCCTCTAAACACTTTTTATTTACTTCTTTTGTAACAACACCAGTATCTTAAATATACTAGGATGTTGTTATAATATTTATTTGAGCTAAACTCTCACACAACTACATCAAATGGTTAAAGAACATACGGTTTCCGTGGATGGCGAAATTCTGCCTCCCGAAACGATGATTGTTCAATACTCATTTAACACCTTCAAGGGTGGCCATTATGATGTCACTATTTTTATATATGATATATAATATGTTTATGTTTTCTTTAAGCTTCTGTATTTTTCATTTTTGGCATACCTTTATGGTTTCCATTATGGGTAAACACGATATCTTCATTTAAGGAAGTGCGGACTACCGCCCCCTAAAAGTGATGTGATTCGTTAATGCCATATGTGGGACATGTAAAGGATGGATTTAAAGTTATTATATATGATGTTATACTGGAATTATAATATACCTCTGTATCATTATTATTTCTTTCCATTAAAGTATGAGATAGAAATGAAAGTATCATTCATGCGTACGTACGGCTTACCGTCTCCATGAACGCTGCATTTCATTTCTTATCCCCAAATGTAATGTACTATTAAAATTACATGTATATAATTTATATATATAATTAATGATATATAAAAATTATGAATATAATTCTGGAATTAAAATATACATACCTCTAATTTAGTTTTAATTCCATTAATATGACAAAGAAATGAAAGTAGCGTTCATGCGTACGTACGGCTTACCGTCTCCATGAACGGTGCATTTCATTTCTTACCTCTAAATGATTATGTAATATTATAAATACATGTATATTCTGGATATATATGATACATATTATATCCAAATCGGGAATTTCATTCTGGATATAAAGAACTTTTGACCACATGACCAACATGTAATTGTAAGAAGTCAACATTCAACTTAAGAACCAAATATTGACAAAACGAACATTATTAACTTAAATGGTTACATAATGTTTATAACATGGTAATAAGTGATATAAAAAGAATAATGAACTTTAAAAAGGTTCTTAATCAAGTACAAATTAACTCAAGTTTATTATTCAGGACGTTAAAGAACGATCGAGTCAAGTCGGACCCAAGGTAAGGGACTTCGTCTCAATCTCCTTTCATTGAGGCATATTTCGTTTTATACACAACTTTCTTTTATATGGTGTATAAACTCCTTTGACTTTTAATTTTATACAAAAGGAATCTTTTTCTACGAAGCATTTTACTAAACGACAAAAAGGAATGTTTTTTTAACGTACGCGGTGACAACGACCTTTTCCGCCGCCGCGAGTATTATTTGATCTTTGGCTTTCTCAACAAGCCGTAATGTTTTTAGAATAAAATAAATACCATATACTCTTTTATGTATTTTGGTATTGAAAATGGTTTTGAAAAAGGATTCTATTATGTCAATATATTTATGATATATTGTGATTGAAATGTGGAAATGTTATCATTCCTTTATATTGGTTTTATGTTTTATGATTTTATATTGGTAATTGGAAATTTTAACGGGTGGTTACGTTATAAACCATGTGACGGGTGGTGCTGTGAATACCAGGATGGGTGGTTACGTTATAACCTCCAATGCATTGGGTATGGAAGTCGGCCGTATGGCTATTCCATTAAGTATGTATGGAAATTGGCCGTATGGATATTCCATTAAGTGATATGTGTGGAAGTCAACCGTATGGTTATTCCACTTAAGTATGTTTATGTCCCAAGTTACCTTTATATATTCTATGTGTTCTTTATATGGTTTTTATGGTAATCCTTTGGTTACAAAAAGGTAAGTAATGATACTTTATTTAGTGAATATTTTTTTACTACTTCATGAAGGTGAAGGTATTACTTTGATAGAGTATACATGGTTTACTTGATGTTTGAAAAACTAACAGTTTTCATTCTTTTTGTATCCCTTAATGAGCTTTTTATGCTCACCCCAAGTTTTTCGAAATGTTTTTCACAGGACTAAAAGTGGAATAAGGTCAAGGATGGGATCAAGAGAATTTCATGCTATCTAAAACATGGAATCTAGACATCTTTCTTTTTAAGAGTTTTTATTTTATGGAGACTTAGTAGAAGTGTCTACTTTATAATCTTTTAATATGTAATAGTTATGTTCTAATTCTCTAAAACTCTAAACCTGAAAAGATCCTCAATGTGAATTATTCATTTAATTCAATATTAAGTAAGGTTTAAGGCTGGGGCCTTATAGAAATTGTGTGCCTTTTGACAGCTGATTTGTGGAACCATACAACCCTATATTTCCTTTAAATAATCTAGATCATCTGAATATCAAGGTTTGGAATCAGTCATCTTCTATCAAATACCTCTTCAAATATTTTAGAAAAGGTAATGATCGTGTTACATCAACACTCTATGAGAGAAACAACGGTGACTTCCCAGACAACAATGCGGATGAGATAAAGATGTATTATGACTACAGGAACAGAACTCCTTCTGAGGCTTTAGGGAGAATAATTTTTTTTGATATTCACTATATATATCCACTATTTGATAGGTTTAGTTTCCATTTAACATGAAAATATATAGTGACTGATAATTAAAATGTTAATATCGAAGATGTCCTCACTCACAGATATATTTCTGTGTCAATGTTTACTCCTTGGTTTCAAACAAATCAAACTCACCATGAAGATATATGCCTCAGTTATGCTGAATTCCCAACGAGATATTTCATTCAATCCAATGTAAAAAAATTGGAATCAAGAAACTGTGGATTCAATATTGGTATACTTTACTATGTCCCTTGAACAACATGAGATTTGATTTAATTACAGCCAGTTCTTAAAAAATAAAAGGAGTAACTTCCTTTGATGATATGGAAATAGTGAACAGTATTACTCATAGAAAATTTAGAGAGTCATGTTATTCTTTGGGACTATTTTTAGATAATACCAAATTAACTATAGCTTTAAAGTATTTGTCACCCAGTGTAATGGGACATTGCTTTCGGGGCCTATTAAAAAGCATGATACTTTTCACATAAAATATCTCTCCCAGACCTTGTATGAAATCATACTCATGAAATAATTGCTGAATACATTCTATATTCCAAATGACAGAGGTAACAAATGCTAGATAAATTTGTTTGCTTCTCATTAAATTTATACAAACAAGTTAATTTATTTTATTTATAGTTTGTTACGAATATACTTATTTTCAACAAAATGAATCCAAATTATTATTTAATTAAATAAATCGACAATTGAGTACAGTAATATTCAATATTTACTTCTATTAAGATAATTATTCTTTATAATACACTCTTTTTACTTCTAGATTGCCTATGGGTTATTGTATTCTCTCTAATCAGTTCATTCTCCAATTTATGTGCTATCGTTTTATTATTATACATTATGTTAATGACCATATATATTTTATTTTACATTTCCATGAAACAATATGCATCATTTCTTTAGATTCAACACACACATGTCATCAGGGACATATATATTCTCTCCTTGAAATTGGATAGATTTTAATGGGCTAGGGTTCTTCTCAATAGTTTTTTCCTCCTAGTATATTTTTAGATTCGACAATTTATAGTCATCCAAATTGTTTAGTTGTAGAAGAACTACATTACAATAGAGAGTTACAGAAAAAAAATATATAACTAAACAAAATATGCTTATTGATGAACAGAAACATTTGATGGATGTAATTTTGTATTCATTTTCTTGAGATTTTAGAGGTTTCTTATTCTTACACGGATATGGAGGCACAGGTAAATATTTCATTTGGAAAATGCTAACAGCATTGCTGAGGTAAAAGGGCTCTATTGTTCTTGTTGTTACTTCGAGTGGAATAGCATCATTACTACTTCTTGGGGGGAACCCCAAATTTTAAATTTCATATTCCAATATATTTTAATGAGATGTCAGTTGCAATGTTCATTAGGAAGTGATCTTGCAGAACTTCTACACGTGACAAAGATTATTATTTGGGATGAGGCTTCTATGGTTCAAAATTACAACTTTGAAGATATTGTCAATACTTTAAGAAGAATAATTTCATTAAAAAATGTTAATGCTCTGAAATTACCTTTTGGTGGCCTAACAGTTGTATTGGTGGGAGATATCTTGCATATACTACTAGTAATAATTAGTGGTAATAGAAATTATTTTTCCTTTTCAAGTATTAATTCATCATATTTATGCTAACACTGTTAGGACTTTACTCTAACTAGGAACATGAGATTTCATTTGAATACAACCACAACTAATTAAAATGTCATTAATGAGTTTTGAATATGGACTATGGATATTGGCAATGGTAAAGTTGAAAACACCAATGATGGGGAAGTACTCATCCAAATTCCTTATAAGTATCTTTTCACCAACTATAAAAATGCTTTGGCTACAATTGATGACCATACATATCCTATTTTCACTGAAAGAAATGTTGATGTATCCAATATGAATGACCATGAAATTTAATCTCCAACATGTGATGTTGTTAAAAAATTAAACGATTACATGTTGTCTCTCACCGACACTGAGATGAAATAACACTTCAGATCTGATTCAGTTTGCAATTCCAGTTTTGATACAGATAGGGTAAAAAACATATACTCCTCTAAAAAGTATAATGGTATCAATGTCTCTATGTTGGATTCCAACAAAATTACACTACACATTGGTGTCCTTATTATGTCACTGATAAATATAGATGAATCTATGGGTTTATGTAATGGAACTCATATGAATGTTAAACAATTATGTGATCATGTTATTTGAGAATTATTTTTGAGTGGGTGTAATTCGGGGTATTCATCTTTCATTCCACGAATTACTATGACATAGTCTGATGATAGGTACAAAAAATGCAATATACTTTAAAAGTTTCTTATTAAATTACTATTAAAAAAATCAAGGGTAATCACTATCTTCTATTAGGTTATATCTTCACAATCATGTGTTCTCTCAAAATCAATTATATGTTGTGGTTTCTAGGGTTTCATCACCACATGGTTTGAAAAAACTATTTTAGTATAACACTAACTTGTCTTCTGAGTACACAAAAAATATTGTGTATAAAGAAATATTTGATTACATTTCTAAGGTATCATTTAAATTAATCTATTTATATTTTAATTTGGATTGCCTATGAATTATGCATACTTCCATGAATTTATTAGGTGCTTACTATGTTTATATTTTCAATATTAAATTGAATTGTACAGATAATAAAAATTCCATGATCAATAACACTATTTAATGAGATTACACCAATGGATGACGAGACACTAAGGATCGAAGTTCATTTATTGAACATGTCGTGCAATTCATTTCCGAAATATTTCAATGATGAATTCTCGGTTGATCTAATACTATGTGATAAAGAATTATGTTTGTAGTACCTGAACAAAATTTGATTTATTTCCATATTAATTTTTTATGTTCTGTACAACTTCCTTCATATACATGTATTCTATCTATATGTCCTCTGTCATCATGTTTCCTTACATACTAACCGACTTTTCAACATACATTATTTAGTGAACTATGATTCAGTGTACGGTTAGTAACTTTCAACTTATATCGAAGTACAAACATCATTTTCATGATGGAATGTGTTATGTTAAACAAAACATCCGAATAGCTTCCAACCAAGGTAATTACATGGCAAGTAGACAACCCTATAGAATCATGTTTACAACCACGAGATTTATTCAACCATGTGATACTGAAATATCATATTATAGTTTCAAAATTACGTCATATTATGAAATTATTCAGAAGAGGATTCCAGAGGAGCATTTAATAGGTTAATTTCATTAAAAATTATTTGTGTCTTTAATGTGTAGTTGAATTAAATAAAATTATAATTATACTAATTTTTTTTATAATCCATAATTTCTTTAATGTAAGATATTTTAGGTTATATATGTTTTAGAAATAATTTGACGTATATGTTACACAAATCCAGTGAACTGTATGAGTCATTCCAACCTAAAGATGAAAATTGTTCTATCATATGATAGATCATTAATTATTTTCTATTACTATATTTCTCTACCGAAATAATAATAATGCCTTATTGTGACTTTATTTATATATAGACTTATGAATCTTACCCGTAGTTTATGTGTTGCCTTTTTGAATGAACTGAAAAGTTATTTGAAAAATAACAAAGAGACAACAACCATTATTATATTACCACTTGTACGTGTGATGTGACTAAGCAGTATGGTTTCTATCATCATTTTTCTTTTTGAGCTCTTTCTTATTATCCATTCTTTGAAGAGGTTGAATTGAATGTTTAATTTCTATAAATGATATCTCATGTTTTAAACTTCTACCACTACTATTATTACTACTACTAATATTAATGATGCAAAAATTCTCTATAACCTAGATTTTCTAGATGTAATAAACTTCAGAAGCAGGTGACATTTGAAATTTTCTACATTCAATAATTTTACATTTTCTTTTTTGTACATCTAAAATCTAATACCCAATCGATTGTTAATATATTTTTCAAGTCTCTTTTTCTATATATTTTATGTTTGGGTTTGAAGTTCAATTACAGTTCAATACTCCAACACCGATAACAGGAAACCCATAAATAGATATACCATATTGGAATAAGAATAAAAAAATTCCAGATGTCCAAAGTAATACAGTGGTAATAAAAATCTTTAAATTTTAGTGTAGTCGATATTAAGTCTTATGAATTGTTCAAATATGTCCTCAACTAATTATTAAAATATTTATTACTCAATAATTTATAGCCTACATAGAGCATAATTAAATTAAAAATAAAAAATCAAAGCACCTACTGTTGGTTTTATGAGTCATTAAATTATTACATGAAGAATATACACCTTTTAGATGATAGAATATGTAACTAGAATTTTAAAGTATATCTTCACAGCAGAACTCCCATGTTACTTTCATTGATATTTTTAAATTGCTTATTATCATTTCATTACATTACAAATAATCAATTATAATACTTATTATCATGGAAAGTGGGATCATCATTTTAAATTCTATGGATTTATATTGAAACTAAATGTTAGTGATACCAAAAACTCATTTTGAATAGTTTTGTTTTGAAAAACAAGTCATGCAATTCATACACCATACAGTTGCAGAGTTGAGAGCTATTTTGATACAGGTAAAACCAACATTTTATATCCTGTAAATGAAATTTTAAATTATTATTCCTAACACTGAATATTTATTGATATTATGGAGGATGAAGAATATGGATTTCCTCTAAAACATAACATTTTGAAATAAAATAAAGTGACCTTATCAATTGAAATATCAAATTTCAAGATTCAAAATCATGGTCGTTAAGCAAAAAAATAACCATAAAAGGTAATTTTCATTAGGAACAATGAGATCTACAATAGCAAAATAAATTATAGATCTGTAGACATCAGGTAATAGCTACTATAATTTCCAAAATTCATTGATTTTTAAAACATGAAATGTATTAATCCTATTTCAATTTTTTTTTGAAATATCATAAGAGCATTGACTTTACAAGAGTATGTAGTGAAATTGAACTAAATCTGATAAAATATTTTCAATTATATTAATTATTTTTTCAGTTCTTGTAAATAATAACATATTTGACTATTGTTTTTATTGTTATGTTATAGGATCTTCAAATGGTTTAATCATTTCAACTCAGTGAATTCCTTGAATCATGATTTGTAACATCATATTCAGTTTTATCAATAGTTCATGTAAATATATTTTATCATAAATAAAATAAATTTATGACATTATATTATCCTTATTATGGATATCAATTGAGATGTGGGTCATTTTATTCTATTTTAGTTAATAGTTTCTTTCACTAGTAGAGAAATTGGTTGACTGACTTCAATGATCATGATGAGGTCAAACAGAATGTGTCACTGACTGGTGACTCCACAACACCATAAATTTATGCAATTTAAATTTATATTAGCATAAAGTATTTCTATATTATACAACAGGCAAAGTTGATTAAGGTTTTTCTTAAGATAATTATGCATTTTTCAAACACAGTTTTTCCAATGTATTAGTTTCAAATGACCTGTTACAAAATATTTATATACTACTATGTCGACTTATAATATTTTTTTCTAATGAATTATAATGAAATTTTAAAATATTAAATTCAAAAATTTTTATGGTAATATTATATATATTAAATCATATAATCCATGCTGTGATGAAATGACCATTTCCAGTAGTTTATTTAGCCCACTGTTTTATATTTTCATTCCTTACTCCAGTTAAACAGATTTACCAGTCAAATATTTATCACCATCTGGTATTAGCAAAACAAATTCCCCAAATTAGGATTTTTTAATATTTTATCAATTAAGACATATTTATGCATGTTGATATTTTTGTTTCACTCTCAATAATCTACCCATGAATGGGATGAAATGATATCAAACTTCCAGGTGATAATGAATCTTATTAACGACATCAAACAATCTTCTGCATCTATATTTCCAATGTAATATTCATCCGTTATCAATTCATTATCCAATGATTCATTATTTTGATTATCCTTGAAGACATAGTTATCTTCATTTCATTACTTAATATAACCGATTTCATTTTCATATTGAAATAGTCCTGAAAGTCGTCAAAGGGGTCTTCTCATGGAAGCTCTAACGAAAATCAACTCGTAATATCATATTTTTATTATTTCAATTACATATCATGTTGAACAGAAAAACAAATATATGATTTCTAACAGTATTTTTCAGTAAATGTTTTTCATAAATATAAATTTTCAAGTCTTTTTTACATTAAAACAAATTCTAGTATGTGGAAATTTTCTGTTCTCATTGAATCACCGTCACTTGGATGGTTATTAAAGATGTCAATCTTCTAGTTGAAAATAGTTCTTAGATAATTCACCAAACATTCTTTTATATCTATGTTTCCAATGTAGTGTTCATATGTTATAAAATCATTATCCAATGACTCATTCATTCAATACATAATATAACTACTTTCATTTTCAGATAACACCATTTTTGATGGTCTTAAATTGGGACATGGTCATGAAGGCTCATACAAATAAAAACTTGTTAAAATAGGACCCCTAACTATATTTCAATGATTATAATTTTTTTTCTCATTTAATCCTTTTGTATTTAATTTTATTAAATTCATTGTATGGTTTGTTCGAGGTAAAAAACTCAATAGTTTAGCATTGATGTATTTATAGAATTGGATTTAAATATTTCATTAAACCCAAAATGTATTTCTCAAAGGTAGAAAGTTGATTAGTGTTAGTGGTAATGGAGTGTTTATAGTAGTAATTTATTTTTTTAGTGTTTTAGTTTATTCCAATTGAGGCTAAGACCAAAGAATCATGTGTCATAATATGTTGTCCATTAGTTGATAGGTGTCCCAGACATGGTGGGAATATTTTCTCACATCGAAAAGTGTTGTGCATTCTGGTCACATTTTGGACTCCAAGAGGCTCCTTAGGGATTGTGTGACATCGTGGTTTTGTATATGATGGAATAATTAAGGAATACATGAATTGATTCTAAAAATCCATGATATTGATCCCACTTCTCTCTAATTCCAGGTAATTTTCCAAAGAGACCAACCTACCATGAAACAGTCACATATATGTACTGGAGATCTTATAGGTTTGAAAACCTCCCATGAATAGTGACATGGATGAGGTGAAGCTCAATTTAAGGTGGGATTGTTTATTATAGGAATGTAATTGGACACATGGAATGAGGAATGATACTTTCTGAAAGTTTCAAATGCATGGGAAAATCATCCGAGTTGTGACCCATATAATTTTATACCACAAAGAATTTGCTCATTAGAAAATAAAGAGATTAGAATGTTGGGAGAATATGGTTTGAAAAGTCATGTATTTGGTTCGATGATACAGAACGATGATTTTGATCCTTGGTTATAGGCGATTTGAATTGGAAGGTAACCTTGGGTGATGAGTTTCATGGAGTCTGAACTGCTCAGTCGTTGTGTGCTCTGCTGCATTTCATCTTCTGAGAAAGTGGTTGGTGGGGGATGTATTGAATTTTTAATTATTATTATTTTTGGGTTGGGGATAGGGATATGGAGTGGGAAGCCACATGAACATCCTTTATAAATGTTAAATCATTCCACAATAGGCTCTCCCTATTAGACACCCTGAAATACAATCTACAGCTGACCAAACCAATATGCATGTAGAAGTATATGAATCAGACCTAGCCCTATAGTATGTGATATTGGTTTTTACTACACCACAAATAGCACTAATTATGTATTTAGTTTTTGGATAATAAACTACATGTATATATACTCAGATTTAGTCCTATAAGAAGCTTAATAGAATCCAAATCAACCATGGTGACATTATATTTAGTACCCAACCCATCATTTTCATCCATGTGTTGCACATTTTACATTTATAGAGCATTAGAAGAATAAAATTACCCCAGAGGATACTTTATAATCTAATATGTATTATGTTATTACTATATGATAATATGTTTTACAGTCAAAACATTTATTCCATTTTCTGTTGTTTACATTTTTATATTCTCAATTACATAATCATTTATCATAATTATCAAAAATTCAATTTTCAAATTCAATTTTTTTTTCATTCATTGTATTCTAATCAATATGGAGAAAATAATTTTTTATTTGTTATAGATTCTTCAACTAATTTATCAAATATATTTACCCTAATTGAAATCTATATAGATAAAGATGTTTCTTTAATTTTCCAAATTGTATTCTAATTATCTGTATCAATAATTATTGATTTAAAAATCATACATATTTATGTTCATTATTAACATTGAAATATAGTATTATCTTCTTAAAAGAAGCATTTAACCATATAAACGTGAGAATGAATAATCCATGAATTGTGTCACATCACTGTGTGAATGCACATGCGAGTACTAGATAATAATAAATGTGAATGATTAATTGGTTTCATATCTATCGAACTAGTAACCACCTTAATGGAACATAGAGAAATTAAACATTAATTATTTAATTTACCTTAAATGGATTAGATGAATGGTTTCATGCTACATGACCTTGTCACACTAGTGAAAGTAAAGGTTTGTACAAAATGATTTGATAAAATAGTTGGATACTAAATGACATTTTGATAATAATGATAGGGAATGAATGAAGTGAATGAAATATTACGTAACATCCTAATTAAATAACAATTTCATGACTCAATCTTGCCTTGGATTAACATTAGAGAATTCCATGACCACTCAGGAACCCCATTCATATTCAAGGATATGACTTGCATATGTGGATACCATCCAAGATCACAGTCCTTTTATATTCTTAGATTCAATGTATGACACTGTAGGATACCTCCATGTTATAATAGGATTCCTCAGATATACTCCTTTGATCCAACATTAATTAGTAGGTTCCACACATAAAGCCCATATTTCCATGTATCTGCATAGCCTTGTCTTACCATAGACAACCACCATGGATTCGATAGGCACCTCATTATAGAATTCATTGGATTATTCTTTATGCATTACAATCATACCGCATAATAGGGTACAATTATTACTAAGTTTGGCCCTTGATGTTTATGTCACCTTGGTTATTACCTTGAGACATCACTATTAATTATCATTGGTTATGGTGACATTGTCGAATCTTGGAACCTTCACAATTTATTCTATCATGAGGTGATGTAAATGTAAGCTCTACCTCACATAACCTTTCAAAATACATTTTTTAATTAATTATTAATGAATTGGTTACATTATCAGATACCATCCAAGGGATGAAAGGTACATGGGTATTTAGTTATGTTGTGTTTATTTACATTACATATTCTTGGATGCACAATATTACATTTTCATTACATTGTCTAGAATCTATAGACAGTTTTGGTGGTGGACAAGTGAGATTTATATCAGACTATCTCTGGGTGTCGTTTGGTAGCTAGGGTAGATAATGTGGTTGTAGGTGTTTTAAAAGGAAAGCATAAAGCTGAAAACACATGATTTCTTGTTATTTGGAATGGATATTTATAGCATATGACTGAGTAAGAGCTTGGGATTATTATGCTATTTTTTTATTTATTCATTGTGAAACATGTTATGAATGATTCTATATCCATGTTTCCATATTTATATAACATGAAATTTCATCTTCTATAATTAAATATTATAAAATTTGTTTATGTTATTATTATTATTGTCTCTATATTCTATTGTTAATTATTTTATATTATATTATTCTTCTATATACCTACCATTAATTTCACATATTTCTATACACTATAGTAATGATGGCATAGTCTCCCCATGGACACAACGGAGGCCCTCACTTCTAGTCAAAAGCCACTGGAATTCAGATAGATGCTCTTAATGCCATGTGTCCCACCAGGATTGGGGCACCGACAAAGTGGAAACCCGGTCTAGGATGTCAGAAAGTGGTATAGAAGGTAATTTCCTTTCCTTCCATACTATTTAGAGACAATAAAATATAGATTAGGAATTATTGGGACTGGTACATAAGACATTATTAGGTGTCGTGGACCCTTGTTTTGGTTAAAATCATGTTTCTAAAATTATAATTTTTTATTCTCTTTCCTATTATAGTTGATATCATTTCACCATTTGGTGACACACATGTTGTGTCTTGTTGTTGATTATTAATCTATTTTCGGGGATTCTTCCATCCATAGCCAAATGATATTAGTGTAAGGATCCTTGTTACATGAATCATTATAGTCACATAGAATACACAAGTCATTCATATTTCTATGACACATAATTGTATTTCACTACATTTTATTGTTTAATATTTCTGTGATTGATGAGTGAGGATGTGATAGTTAGATTATAACTTTATTAATCATGGTTGTGATTGAGTGACTTCATTTCTCAATTTATGAGGTGTATGGGCCCTTAGTGTGGGGATGATTACATTATCGAGTAGATACATTATGATATAAATAAATGGGTGATGGTTCTAGTGATATGTGTTTGGAAACTGATTCATCGGAAAAGAATATCCATTATAAATTTAATCATGAAATATAAAACTGAAATGTTTTCATATCATTATCTGACCTTTTCATGGTAATGAAACAAGAAGGGTCAAACATAGAAAATAAATGAAAAATGAAATGAATCTTATACATAGAACATACCGATGTATGGATTCCTAAGCATGTATTTGGGCTAGAATTCCATGGGTAGTGAGTTTTACTATTATTATATTCTAATATTGTATTTATATCCTTATATATAATCATGTTTTAAGGTGTGTTCTTTTCATTTGTAGACTAATGAATCAATTAAATCCTCGTGACGTATACTAAGAAGGTGGTGATGACCATGTTACATGCATTGTGGGACCTGAGCTACAAATCATACCTCTAGGAGTTCCATATGAGGAAATCCTAGCTATAACTAATGTGGAGACAATTCTCAAGTTAATGATAATATCTTACTTATAATTAAATTCATGCATTGTGCTCCACTGCTTTCACCAATGATGGATAATCTAACTCATGAGTTATAACAAAACATTCTTTTTGCCTTTCTGGGGTCAGTGGTCCTCTGGATATTGAGTCTTGTCTTGAAGCAACGCTTTATATATTTGAGAATCTTGAGATGCCTCCAATGTGGAGGGTAATGATTTCCACATACATACTTCGAGATTTGGCCAAGAGTTGGTGGGATGTGATTACCGAGACCGGTCATCATCAGGGCATGTTATTGATTTACTTGAAGAATTAATTATATGATCAGTTCATTCCTCATATTATAAGAGCTGAAATATCCTAAGATGTCATGCATCTCGAGAATAGTACTATGTCAGTTCTAGAGAATTCATCACATTCCACATAGTAGATGTTTTTTCACAACTTCTATTTTGAGAAGATATTTAGCATGATAGATGTTTGAGGATGGTCTTTAGTATACCATCATTATAAATGTCAAGGAATATTTCCTCCAATGTTTTTTCTAAAATAGTCAATAAAGATCTTATCAATTACCCAAACTACAATATTTCAATATTACCGTGCTTAGAGGACAAGTACTAAGGAAGAGTAGTAGTTCTTTCAGTTGCAAGAAAAAATCTCTTGAGGTCTCTCATATTGAAAAAGGAAAAAACATTTCCCATTTTGAGATATCTTTAATGTTTCATCAGTGTAGATGTTTATGGAATAATATGACTAAATGATATAGAGGTCCAATGTAGTGTCGGGCTTGTGGCCTTATGGGTAATCATTAGCCTTTTGACAGGACCATTCAACCATATTCGAGTAAAAAATTATCTATAACAACTCCGCCTTCAGATGTGAGTTCTTTTATGACATATCGGGCCAGAAGTTAGAATATCATTGACAGGTCTAGCCGAGGAGGAGGAATTGGCCATTGAATTTATACCCCGAATCACCAACAATACCAGCAAAGAAGTTATGATCATGGTAGTCCATCTGTTGTGTAAGTTTGTAGATCAGGACAATTAAATACACGACAACCAATATTAGAGGATCGGGCTATGAGACCATCTAGAGAACGAGGTACTATTCCAGTTGAGAGTCTCAAACTAGAGATATGGTATAATTATGGTGTAATGACCCTAGAAATTCTTTCAGGTGTACGAACATATATAATATGACGTGTTAACGATTATCCACTTAAGGTAGTCCTTTACCCTTTCTTATAAATCCTCTTTGTTATCGAGATCATGGGATTTGATATCATTTTCAGGATGGATTGGCTGGGTCACCTATATTTTTTTAGACTTCTATCACTATTGGGTAAGTTTTACATCACTATGGGTTATCATTTTTAATCATATGTGTGATATAAATGTCAAAGCTGGTAGAACGTGACCAAATAATCATAGGAATATGGTATTGATCAACTACATTGATAATCTCTTCATGGAGTATCAAGGTTTATATGAAGTTAATTTCCAACGAATAGTGGATCATTTTAGGGATATCATTCCCATTGATTTTTCTATATTAACTTTTGATATAGAGGTAGATTTTACAATTGATCATATTTTAGGAGTGGGGACAGTGTCCATTCATATTTATAAGATGGAACATAAATTACATTAGGAGCTCAAGCGGTAGTTTGATGATTTACAATCCAAAGGATTTATAAGGCATAATACATTCTCTTCGGGTTTGGAACGTCTTTTTTCCTTATAGGATAATGGAACCATACATCAATGTCTAGGTTACAGAATGTTTTACTATCTTATAGTCACAAATCCATATCCACAATGATGAATATATTTTCTCTTTGACCAACTCCAAGAAGCAATGGTCTTCCCCATGATCAAATTTTGATTTGGTAAACATCAATTGTGAGTCAAGATATCAGACATTCCATATTACGCTTATCATATATGTTATGGTATATATGAGTTCTTTTTTATGTATTTCTATATTATAAACGTACATATTATTTTCATGGATCAGAAGAATAGGGTTTTCTACTTGTATTTGTATTCTTTTGATGTGGCCTTTGTGGATGACATCATTGGGTATTCTCACACTCATAGTGACCATGGAAAACATCTTGAGATTATTATGAGTACATTGAGAGAGAATAATTTATTTCCAAGATTACTATCTGCCAATTCTGGAATGAAAAATTCTTCTTCCTAGATCATATTGTCTTAGAATCAGAAATATTAGTTGACCTTAAAATGTTAGTGTTTTTCATTCCTACGAGGATCCCGCGAAAATGTTTGATATTCGACATTTATTGGGTTTGGATGGATATTACATGTGTTTCATAGAATATATTTCTCACATTGCTTCACCTCTTACGGTTCTAATAATGAAAATTTCCATGTTCTTTTGTTCAAAAGAATGTGAGAAAGCATTTCAAGAGATGAAATAGAGGCTTGTATCAGTACATATTGTGTCCCTTATGAAGCCATGTATAGGTTATATTGTCTTATGTGACGTATCAGGAATGGGCATATGTGAAGTGAAGATGCTGGAAGATATAGTCATTGCATATAAATCTAGGTAGTTGAGAGCTCACCATAGAATCTACCTGATACAGTTCCCTGAGCTCTTAGTATTTTTACATGCCTTATGTAGTTGGAGTCATTATCTGTTGTGTGAGAGATTTGGGGTTTAAACGGATGACAAGATCCAAAAATATATAATTTCATTACAAGACATGAATCTATAATATACGTGATTTGTAGAATATATAAATCTTTTCAATTTTGAGATTTACTATAAGCTTAGGAAAGGCAATGTGAATACAGATTCACTGAGTCAGAGAACTCAAGTAGAGGCTGTATGAGAATCCAGTGATGAATCGATGTTAGAAGCCCTATTATCTGAGCTATATCTCGATATTCATGATTTTCTCAAGCAGTCTTACCTCTCATCCTTGATAGTTAATTGTTACCTCACTAAGAATGTTAATAGTATAAAATTGTCAGATCATAAAGTGTTGGTTTATTGTGGTAGTATATAAATAGATAACACACTTCCTAGTTGTATTGTGGATAGAGACTATGTCATGTGTCTATGAGGAAATAATTGGGTTTGTACATATGTGAGAGAGGAGTTTATGAAAGTGTCACACACCTCTCTGTGGGCAGTTCATCCAGACATCTCATGGATGTATCGAGATATGCAATGCCTGAAATGGTGTCTTGGGATAGTACTTCAGATAGTAGGAATTGTCATTATGTTTTCCACCGGTTAGAAGGTGCGGGAAGAGCACCAAATACCTATAGGGTTTCAACAGCCACATAAAGTACATGAATAAAATTGGGATGTTTTTTATATGTATTTTTTAGTTATATTACCTATGTCACAATGGGATAGCGATGTTATTTGGGTAGTCATTTATTCACTAACGAAATCATCCCACCTCATTTACAATCCTGAGACTTTCTTAGTTATATGAGATTGAATGACTATATTACTTTGAGATCATATGGCTACATAGGTTTTTAAATACTATTATTTCAGATAGGGATGTATGTTTCACATCACAGTTCTAGAAGATATTATAGAAAGCTATGGGAACATAGTTGATTTTAAAAACATCATTTTACCCTCAGACCGATAGACTATCTAAATAGATAATATATGATCTTGAGGATTTTCTCTGAGCATGTGTCTTTAATTATAGTGTTCCATGGGAGAATAATATTCCTCACATTAATTTTTCCAATAATAATTGATTTTAGATGAAAATTCATATGAATAATCTTGATGAATTATATGGTAGGCCATGTCATTCACCCCTATACTCGCTAGATGTAGGTGAGGAAGCCCTACTAGGTCATTATATCATTTATGAGACTACAAAATAATGTTCTAATAATCATAAAGTTTGCCAATACTAATCATACCAGAAAGATATAATTTTCCAATTGCCATCGATTAACTCATGAGTTTGTTGTCAGGGGTAGTGTTTTTATTTAGGTTTCTCTCAAGATAGGGTATATAGGTTTACAAAATAAAATAATGTTGTCACCTCATTTATTAGTTCATATTGAATGATTTAGTGAGTCAGGCTGATATCCTATAAGTTTCTCCTACCTTTGAGAAACCATTCCATGCACGATGTCTTTCATGTTTCACCGCTTCGCTAGTTTCATATTGATCAGTCCAATAATTTTTATCCTAAGGAATTTGAGTTAAGTGCTCATTCTACCTTTATAGACATTCCAGTACACATCACTGACTAGATCATGAAGGTTCTCCAAGGTTGATATGTCCCACTAGTATATGTGGTATATATGAACGACCGATTACAAAATGGGACATGTGGGAGGAAAGCCTGTGTAATTTTCTAGTGGCTAGAGTTGTTCTACGTTAATGGTTCACTAACCATGGAAGTATAACATTAATAAAAGTTCTTTTAAGGGGGGAAGACTATAAGAATCCAGTTCTGCACTCAGGTATGGATCTAATAATGTTTTGGTCTATATTATTAAATTAGACATAATATGGATTCCAAATGAGTTATTTGGGGTCTCCGGGTTATTGATGAATGTTTAGATCCCATAACCCTTCCTTTTTTTAAAAAACAATTATTGGAACATGGTTTATATTAAAGCATTGAACAATGTCGCAAGTTTGGAAATGCGTGCAAATGTAGTTTTTTAATAGAACCACCTTTTAGGGTCAGAACATAGATGTGTGGCCTAACAGTGCAATGTGCCCTTCTTCCTAGGTAGTCGTGCACAGTTGGCTCCTGTTATATCAAACCATTCACATGTTTCTTAGGGTCAATATTCCTTTTTCTTTAATGGTTTAATTAATACCCATACATCATATTTAATCCTTGCATATGAAGGATTAAACGATTTCACTCTCAATTTCTGGATTTTTTATGATCTATCCATGGAATAAACAGACATCCTCCATATAGAAACAAATTCGGATTTTTTCATCTCGTTGAATGTACAATGGTAAGTACTCAAGCCATCTTGGTCTGTTTTATGTCACTATTTCTCTCAAGTGAGATATTAGTGTGTGAGTTTTTTTATAATTTTCATAGATATTTTCTGAATTGAGCCAAATATATAGCCAATAATAAAGGAAAAATATTTTAAAACACTACGGTGGTTGGTCTATAACTCATCCCTAAATATCTTTTATTTTGGATTTGTAATATGGGGCCAACTGATATCTTCTAGTGTCGTTTGTAAAATTAATATTCCAGGATTACACAACTCAGAACCATATGGATATGATCATACCATATATATCATTAATTGTTGGTGGTTGTTAAAACAACTCCATCCCTTCCATGACTATGGTTATTCAATAATTGTTGCATAGTGTTCTGACATGTTTTCATGCCTTTTGGGTGTTCTTGGATTGACCCCTGTAAGGGTAAGCATTTCTATATTAATTGTACTGATTTATGTTGTGAATCGGTCCATGGATTTACTATGTTGGTGTACCAATTGACCCACATATGGTAAGTTCATCTAATAGATAATTAAATTTCAATAATTAATTTTTACACATCCCAATCAACCATTACCACAATAATGGAACATAGAAAAATGTACAATGAAGTTTGGAATATTCCATAAATGGAATAAATGAATGGTTTCGTGCTACATGTTCTTTTCACACTAATGATAATCAAGGATTGAACCAAATGGAGTGATAAAAAATGATACATGATACATGAAAATATACCAATAATGAGAGTAATGTCTTGAAATCAATGAAATATAAAATAATTTTAAAATCATATAGGAATGACCTGACTCTAGGTCTCCTATGATTTGGATCTGATAATTCCATGAGCTCTCAGGAACCCCATTATGATTTAAGGATAAAACATTCAGAGGTTGATACCCACTTATATCAAAATATATATCTATTTATGTATGTAATGAATGACACCATAGGATCCCACCATGTTATTATAGGATGCATCAGATATACTCCCTTGATCTCGCATTGACAATTAGGTTCCATAGTTACATCCCATAGGTCCCTATCGTTTCTTTCCATCATCTTACCATGGATAATCCCCTTGGATTCGATAGACACATCATTATGGAATTACTTTGATTATGCTCCTTGGATTGTACTCTAACCCAATAACATGGTACAATTATTACTGAGTTGGTGAACCATGAGTTATATATCACCTTGGTAATTATGTTGGGACTTTACTATTAGATATTATTTATCATGGTTACCTTGTGGAATCAAGGAACCTTCACTATTTATACTATCACAATATGATGCTAATTTTGGATCTACCTCCGAAGACCTATCAACAATAATTGGTAAATTAATAATTAATGAATTGGTTACAAGATCAAACACCAACCAATGGCTTAAGATGTTACTTAGGTATTTATTTATGTTGTATTTAATTACATTACACATTCATTACTGCACACAATTCTATTTCCATTACATGATCTATATGCTATAGACACCGTTGGTTGTGGCCTACTGGGATTTATCTCACAATCTGTCAAGGCACTATTTGGATGCCAGGGTAGATTACGTGGATTATGGTGTTGAAAAAGGGAAGAATATGACTTCAAAAACTTGATTGTTTGCTATTTAGTATGGAGCATGATTGAAGATGACTGAGTCAGTGCAGAGGATGATTGGGATATGATTTAATTTCCTTTATACATTGTAGAAATTGTTATACCTTTTGTTTTTATCCAGTTTTTTCAAAATTCTAGTACATGAAATATCATCATCTGTTATTGAATGTAATTATAGTTGTTTCATTTATTATTATTCTTGTCCTTATTTTCTATTGTGACTTATGTATACATATTTTTCCTGCACTATTTACATATTTTTATTTTCACTAACTATGGTACACTTCGGTAATGAGGGTATAGTCTTCCCACAAACACAATCTAGGACCACGTCACTAGTCGACATCCTGTGAAATTCATGGAGATGCACTTGAGTCCATGTGGCCCACTAGTATTGGGGGAACCCACTAAGTGGCGTCTGGGTCTAGGACATGACACTATCTATTAATTTAGATACATTATCGGCCATGTCAATTTATGTAGGAGTGGATAGGTTTCCATGGGATACCATACCTATATTGTTTTTCTATTTTTTGAAATCCCATTACATATTCAATTACTTCAAAGATATTATTATTGATATATATATATTCCCAATATTTATGGTTCTAGGCCTTTGGGTGGATTGATATAGGGATTATATCTCACACCATTTTGGGCTGTGGAGGTGTACCATAATAAACTACATGATTAAAGTTATAGATAAGGGAAAGTTCACTTCTCTAGGTTCATGATTTTTATTTGGATAGGGAAATAATAGGATTGAGATCAGGCTCGCAATACTGGTAAGATTTTTTTGGTCATTTTTTAATTTCAATCCATGTAATGTACATCTTCCATGTATATCCATTCTGGATGGTTTAAAAAAAATGATATGTATCATTATATAATTTATATGTGATTACATCTTCAATTTTTGTATATATTTTTATTGCATGATTAGTTATTAGTTTTATTACTATTTGTAGCTTCATTTAATTGTCCATCATTTTATATCTACTGTGATACACTCATGTAATTATGGAATACTATCCCGACATATACACCTAGGAC
Organism: Viscum album; assembly: GCA_963277665.1. Taxonomy (NCBI): domain Eukaryota; kingdom Viridiplantae; phylum Streptophyta; class Magnoliopsida; order Santalales; family Viscaceae; genus Viscum; species Viscum album. The sequence goes on from OY728132.1 coordinate 475,811,226, forward strand.
TTTACTACTAGTCAGTAGCCTTTGGCATTTGGGGAGATGAGATTGAGGAAATGTGGAGAAAAGGGCATCGGGAACATTTTAGTGGAACTATGTTCTGAGATGATACAATATATTGGAATATATTTTTTATTGATGTGGGGATATGAGGACAACTATTCCCTCTTTATGAAACCATGATATTTCAATGGGATTCATGAATGGGGTCACAGATAAATGCTTTTTTCATTGATTTTTCAAGAATATTCCAATAGTCTTTCTTTGAGTTATTATTGATATGATGATACTGACTGGTTAGTATTGAAATATGATGGTAGACATCATTTGTGGGTGTTTTTTTATGGTCCCACTCATGGTTACCTAGAGCCTTCCTTTCCCAACATGTCTTCCATGTATCTCAGGCATGGGTATCATGGGTAGAAGTGTGTCGAGTGGTACCCTCATCAAGATATAATGTGTACCAGTGGTATAGTGCAAGTGATTGTGTTTTATAGAATCCATCCTATGTGGATCATGAAATTAAAGGGAGTATAATTGCAATACTTGTTCTTCTCTCATTAAATTTTGAATGTAGTGAATGTATTGCACTGGGAATAAGCTCCAAATGTGGTTGGTTTTGGAAATGAGGGAAAATTCCCTTCCAACAAAATTCATTTGGCTATATAGAATCATCAATTTCTATTCTTTGAGGCCTTGATGGGGAGATTCAAGATTCTGGTAATTATCATATTGATGGTATTCACCGACCATTGTGTTCTCCAAATGACATAAAAGTTTTCTGGTAGGTGAGATCATTTTGTGAACAAAGTGGGTGGAAGACATATCTAAATAATATCAATGATTGCTAGATGTAGAAATTATCATGGTTCATGTTTCTATTGATGAGAGGAATATTTTAAATAATTAATAAATAATGAATGTGGACACTGATTTGGGAAATCTCATAGCCATGATGTGTTCTCAATAAACTATAAATTGTTAATAAAATATTCCTTTTATTTCCAATAAAAACATTATTCACATGTGGATATTTCATAGACAGGATGGGAATATATCATGGTAAAACTAGTTATATAGGATAATCTATAAAACATTTGTACTAATTATAACCCATCTTTGATATGAAAACAATGTGGCCTAACACCTTACAGACCGACCGTCCTACTATTTGATGTATTTAGGTTAGGCTCTAAGGTTTTGTTTGTATTTAATATCCAAATAAATTTCTCCTGATGCATGATTAACCCATAAATCAGTTATTGTAGTGATTCACATCGGGATAACCATTTATTATTTCCTATGAATGATAAATACTAAGAAAAATCATTTTTTTTAAAAAAATGGTTTGATGAGAATTTTAAAGTATATACATCTATATGATGGGAAAAAGGTTTCATGATTCACATAGGATATTCCATAATTATTTTGATAGTGGTGTGGGTGTCCATTGTCCTATGGTTTTATAATGGGGGGTAAAATTTTTCATAATCATCTGCTTCAGGATCACCATAGGTTAAACATTCATAGAAACTCCGAATATCCCCAACATCCATAATTGGGTTTTCAAATTCCTTCATAAAAGTTATTAGAGTTTTGGTTTTAGACCCAGTGACACTTAGGAGCCCATATTGGTCATGGGGATGGGATGATTGGCCAATAATATTTTTTGGGAATAATGCTTTCAGACTACAGGACTATCTTATATATTTAAAATATATTCATGAATCTCTTTATAATCTAGAAATGATAATAGTTACTCTAATATAATGGTAGTAGGTTATCATGTTTTATGTGTAGAATAAGGGGATCTCATTAATGATACCATTAGTTTGTATAAATTATTATACATTAATTTCCCATTAGTGAATAACTGTATATATACCAAAGACACATAACCCGGAACTTTGGAATTTCCTTCCAAGAAGGGAGGTTGTTTATATTTATAGGAGGGGATCGATCCATTGTAAGGAATCAGGTATATCATTTTTATTTCATAAAAACCTCATTTTTCATTGGACCCTTACAATTTAACATTGAAAATAAAGGAATAATTTGAGGGATCATAGTAACCATATATTTGATATTTAGTGTCAGGGATGCATTCTATTTATCAATGTTATGTAATGATTCTAAATGTTCATAGTTTTTTGATTCCATTAGTTTTGTCCCCTATGTATATTCCCTAATAAGAAATATATTTATATCATGAATAACATCATTGTATATGTACTAGGTTTTACCTTAGCCAGAGGAGATTCATGATGTGAAGGATATAAATAATGTTACTACCTATGCTTAAGTGATCTATTAGAGGTGTGAGAAATAGGGGATATCAGGTAATCAGTCTCTCTACATATGAATGAATGCATTATGTTGTGGGATAACACTTGGGTTGTTTAAAATGAAACTATGACCACAGAAATACATCCTATGTTTCATTATTATTATAATAATATGAGTCAACATAGTGAAATTAGATTCTCAATCCACTATTGGATAAGGTGGATTGATCATCATAAGGGAATTATTGTGTCCCAATGATTGAATTTTTTGAAATATGAGGGGACATGAACTGATGTTTAGGACTATTTGAGCTCAGGATTGAGGAATTCATCATATGTATCATGGTTATTATAGGAATAAGATTCATCAAAGGCCAATGTTATGTGACTTGCACACACGTATTTCTAAAAGAAGCATGACATATTATATAATGCATTGTGATTGGGGATTAAAAAAATGTTTCCCATTGTTGTTGATGGATAGTGTTATCATGTATTATGATTATTGATTGACCCTACATGGGTTTCTTCCAATAATAAAATGATTTAATATTTGAAATGCCATTGTTTTCTATATGAAATGTATAAAAATATAAGACTGATATTTCCAATGAAAATAACATTATCAAATTGACCTCTCTAAGAGACCACACATTAAATGGATGGATTGAAAAATGTTTCTCTCATGATAAGAGTATACATTCCTAGAGTACGTCTAAAGACACGAATGAAATGTCCTGGATGTCATTGCATGATCCAAGCTCACATTATTATAGGTATCATGATGATCTATATGAATTCCACTTGTATTATTGATAATGTTTTTTGACATGCCTGAAGGGAATCACTAGAGTATGTGTGACATGTCTTAGAGGGTGTTGTATGATCTACCTAACATGTGTGGTTGTCATTTAGAAACATAGATGGAATGTCCATGAACATCAAAAGAGAGAGCTCAGATGCCCTGGAAATATTAGAAAAATTATTTATTATTTATTTATTACCCCATATGATCTTGATGAAATGACTATAAGACATTGTTGGGCATGTATAGGGATACAGTAGGGTTTATGAGACTTGGGTTGTATGCCTAAAGGATACCATGTGACTTTTTAGAACATGTCCATGTGATATCAGCTGATACAAATAGTGGAGAAAAAGATTGTAACATAGCCATAGTGACATGTTATAGTGTTATTTCATGTGAAGAATAAGTGGATCAACATATATGTTCATCATATATGTCTCACGTATTTTTTTCTATATTCAATGATTTTTTTTTGGAAAATGCCTTATATTTGTTTAGTGCTTGATTTTTCTAGACCTCCTATGCTTTATAAAATATATGTGATGTCCTTCATGTAACTTGCTAGAGGTTAGGCACATGAACAATGAGTGATCAGACGCAGTGTCAATACATACTTCAGGATTTCTTTGGTTGTTCCCCAAATTATACCTAATATAATTATTTCTCGATCAGAAGATAAGACATTGATTCAAATACAATATGATTCTTTCTTATTCCTCTGTAAAGTTCCATTGAAATTTCTTTCGGTCTTGGGGTCATCTATAAATGAATTTTTCATGTTGTGGCTTGGGGATTTATAAACTGTTTAACCCCAGTTATTCTCTACATTGTGCTTTTTTGTATCGAAAAAATCCATTCTAGACTCAATGGAGGGTTTTATTATCACATGACTTTGGGATGATTTGATATATGTTATTCTTTTGGTGTCACATGTTTCAATGTGACCAATAGAACATCTCGTGAATTTTTTAATTATTGGATAATGTACAACATATGGGGTATTTCCAAATAATGAGGCATACCAATAGTCTTTGGTATTATATGGCTGAAATATTAATAGACATTTGATTGATTATTATTCTAGGTAATAGAATTTATCATGATCATAAATTCCTTTTCTAGGATATTCTGTGAGACAATGATGGATTCTCAAACGGCTTCGCAAGATAGTTCTATTTCTTTGCATGAGTTTTACAAACTCATGAAGATCTCCCCATTTCACTTTTAATTACATATTTTATTTTTGAAAGGTGTAATTTTCTTGTGATATTTTACTACTATTATTGTGTAAAATTACTATAACAATCAGTGATGTCCCATGTGATGATATAATTTTCTTCTGGTTAAGAGTGTGAATTTCATGCATAAACCCTTCAACGTTTTTTGTGTAGAAAACGGGGTAGCACAAGACTACCTAGACATGTCTAAGGCATTTATCATGATAGAGGTGTCATGTTAGAGGGAACTTGTGTGACCAGGGAGACACGTCAATAGGAAATCATATGTGTCTTAGGGTGTGGTTTGGGTTCATCATGTGAGGTATATGACCGCAAGAGGCTATTTTTCATCCCATTTTGATTTCCTTGGTTAATTTCACAATGGTTGAGGGTCTCACGTGGTTATATTTTTTTTTAAAACATTCCTTCTTCTTATTGATGATTGATGATTTGATTTCTATGAATTTTTAGGCTTGTTTATTTTAGAAATTACCTTATTATTTTTCATGTATTTTTGATGATTTTTAGGCATCTACCACCTGAAAAATCGTGTGACCTAGGGTTTATGTTTGGTTGTCGATGCATGATCGACTAGTGTCTTCAAAGACTGTACAATAGTGATCAGTCATTGTCAATGTTCATATAAATTCTTTCTATTGGAAATGATATATGGGTGTACATCTATATACCATCCACATGTCATGAATTCACATGTCTTCTGGATGTTCACATTATCCACTTGATAGTGACCACATTTTTTCCATTTATCTATATGGAAAAATAATTCCCATATTTATGCATTTATACCTTTTTGAATTTTTGGATTCTCATTTGATAGACATCAACAGATATTCCCATAGAATCCATGTTTATGATTCTGAGGCAAATAGGGAATATATTTGAATTTATGTTATGTCTTAAAACATATATGGAATTATAAATTAGGATTTAGGGTTGTCAATTTTTTGATATAATACATTATTTACCATTATTTAGAAATGGTTCATAATAGAAAGAATGGTATCAATAATCGAAAACAATGTTGAGATTTTGTTACCAGGGAATCAAATAAATCTGGTATTGTAAAATAGTATATCATGTATATATTAGTGAATCAAAATCTTGTAATGAAAAAATGACCGTTATTGGATGGAGAAACATATCCATCATCATGATTCTTCTATGTTATGTAAAATTAAGAGAAAAATCACCCAAAATATGTTTGGACTACTAATCCTCTAGTAGATGAGGAATGGATTAAGTCTTTGGATAATTTATTTATTGAATTTGGATTCAATGACAATTAAATGGTTACAATTATATTATATTTTGTTAAAGGTGATTCTGATCTGGGGAAGTTATTATTCAATAATATTGGTGTGGAAGAGAAATTATAACTAATAAAATGGAATTATTTGAGGGAGTCACTCTTCATAAAATGATTCCATTGTGAGTAGAAGTTAAAGATGGATGTTAAATTCTATATCATAATGAAAAATTATATAATAAATGTATCAATGTATCGATCAACCATTAAAAGGATTTCTAGGTATTATATGCATTAAATAAGATACATTGAGTGGTTCATTTTCCATTTCTTTGAGGTGATTAATTCAAATCATTGAAGGGTGTGGTAATACAATTTTTCTGATATGATGATATAGTGTTATGTTTATTGAAGATAGTTAAATAATTATATAAGACTTAAGGATTGTAAAGGAATCATGAAATTAATAGTAAAACAATTCAAAAATAGAGAAATGGTATAAGTAAAAGAAGGATTTTAACAAAATTGATAATTATTAGAAGTAAAAACATGGTACTTACATTAATGGAATGGTAGTTTTATAAAACTATGAACTAAATGTCCACCATGAACATGATTGCATGGGAATGAAACAAATTATCATTATGAAATTCATTAACAATAATGATATAGGTCACAATGAAAATCAATTCCCCAAGTATCATGGTAATATATCATTGAATAACCTTAGTGATCACAATAACATTTATTATATTGATGAAAATGTCGTGGAATGAATATATTTATTGATTATTTGGATTCAAGAGATATGTTGTCAATGAATTTTATGGATAACAATCTTATTATTAGAATCATGAATTATTTATAAAATTTATTGTAGTAGTATATCATAATGTATTTGAAATCCTGTGATGAATGGACCCATTAAGAGTGATTTAATTTAAATTTATACATTAATGAAAATATCTTATTGATTCAATTATAAACCATAATATTTTATTTATGGTTAGATAATTAAGCGGGGTTAAAGAGATGATTTTTATGGATGTAGTAAATTGGAAAGTATATACTATATTGGGATTAATAAATGATTTTTTGATAAAGTGTTTTGTTAATGAAGGAATAAAAATCATTTTTTAGTTTATGTAATATATCCAATAATCTATTTTTAATTATTTAATAACAAAACATCCATGTTTTCAATATGTTTGGTGATAATTTAAATTATTTACCTCTTTCAAGATAATACATAATAAATGTATTCATAGGTTTGGTATGTAATGATTTTTAAATACCTCATATCTTCAGGGTATAAATAATATGGTCATTTTGGAAATTTTGCGACATTTATTAAAAGGCTTTAGATCTTAATCACTTGTAAGGGTCAAAATGATAATGATTTTTAAAATTGTATATTAAAAATTATATTAGGATTTAAGGGACAGTTTATTACATCAAATAATAATGTTTATAAAAATTAAATTCCCTATACTTGAAATTTGGTTATAATAATAACTATGTATACAAGGTATGACTTATCATTCTATTATGGATCGTATATTCCAATAAAATGGATTTTTATTGATTATTGCCTAAAAAATTATTATTAGTTAATCTTTTATAAAATTAATATATGAAGTAAAAAATGATCGAAGAACCATAAAATATTAAATTTTTATCAAATATAGATATATCATGTATTTATATTTTTTCACGTTCTCAGTCTAGATGTAAAAGGAAATCTCCAGCGTTAGGAAAATGATCTTCAAAACCAATATCCTATTATCACTATTATTTATTATAATAAATAATTTTTTCTTACATTATTAGTTTATTTATTTTTGATTTTTCACCTTCTCTAGATCACCCATTTGCATATGATCAAATTTTCCTATCACTCTCCACCTATAATTTGGTGTTAGTTTTCTCTTCTATGTTCACATTTTAACCTCCCAACTATGTTCTATAATTTTGAAAACCAAGAACGTGTTCTCCAACCTGAAATTAACACATACCATTCTATTTATCAATATTATATTTTATTATCCTTTATCATGATGTGGAATTTAAAAAAATTATATATTTAAATGAAAAAACCTTGCTTACTGATATCAATAGTAAATTGAGTGGGAACTATTTATTTAAGGGGGTGGAAGGTAAAATGAAGATATCTAATAATATGAACATCATAATTGATAATGTAAAATACATGAAATAAAAATAATAAAATGGAATATTAAATTCTAGCACTTTATATATTTACTTCTGAATAAATGTAATATTTTTGATATCTTGAAATACACATAACATCGATATTGAATGAAATATTATAATATATTAAAATATATTTAAATAAGCATTACAATTATAACCAAAACATTAAATATAATTGAATGAATATTAGAGAATAAATTATTAAAATTAAATGGTTTCAACATGCCTAAAATATATAAAATATATATTAATCTAGTAGTTATAAACATAGAACCACTAGTAATAAGAAAAATTTCTCAAAAAAACTGTAATTTTCTAAAATATTGTTTAGTTGGGCTCTACGAAAATGATTTTATGTTATCATTTACCAATTATATATCAATTATTAAAATATATGAACATATTTTTTCATTTTTTAATTACTAAATTATCTTATCCTAATTTTTTGAAATTTTAATTAAATGAATGGATTTTAATTTAATAATGAAAAATTCTAAATTTTAATTAAAAACTTCATTTTGGTTTCAAAAATAAATAATGATGAATTATATTTAGATTTTTTATAGATAAAAATTTCTAAAATTTTATATAAATTAATATACATTATTTCATGGGAATAATTTTTATACTAATTGTTTCTAAAAAACATTGTAATCATTTGAAACTTTTTTCTTTAAAGATTTCATTGTCGTCACGTCTACTATGTTACATTTAAATATAATTATTAACATATGTAGATTGAATTTGAAAAATAGATTCCATATTTAGAATTTGAATATTTTTTAATTTATAATAATTAAAACCTTATGTTTTTCTAAAAATGAATAGATAAAATAGAAAAAATTAATTACCGTAGTTGTGGTAAATACTAATTAACTTTTTGTTAAAATAAAAGGAAAATAGTTAAAATTAATATAACAACATTTTCATGAAAACGTTGATAGCCATGTTTTTACCTTATATATTATAATTCAAATAATTGAATATTTTGGATGATTTTGGTGTGATAAAAACATGATAATGATTGAATAATTTCAAACTATAACAAGTGTTCCACTCACCTCACGAATAAAAGTCCACTAAATATCCTATGTTCATGAAATATTAAAAACCCTTTGTTAAGGAAAATATCTACCAAAATCTATCCCAAAACTATTTATTATCATTCTATATGTATTTATCTGAGCATATATAATACCTAAGATGGCTATGTACAAAACCTACAATGGATACCTGAAGTAGAGGTAATGTTTTTAAATGAGAATCTTTATTTTATTTTATTCTTCTCCTTCGTAAATTTTTATTAAACCATGAGAAATGATATAATAAGTATCTTAAATATATTGTGATGTTGTTATAATAATTTAATAACCAACGACATTATCTATTTTCAACAAATGGGTAACTAAATCATCATTTCTATCTGTGTTAGAGAACTACCACACAAACTAATGTCATTCCATTTTTAATTACGACCTACCATGGTTGTTTATCATGATGGATATAAAGTGTATATATGAAATATATATATAAACCAAAATAATAAATTTTTATTCATTATATAATATGTATCATTTAATTTTTATTTAAAATTTGATACAATAACAATGCTAATGTGTATGGTGGACTACCACCTCACGAATCAATTTTATTCATCATTAAAAAAAACTTGAAATTAAAAGTTATAAGGAAACTTTTAATTAATATATATGATATAAATATAATAATTAGGATATTAATGACATAATTATAATTATTAAAATATTATATATCATTATATATTTTTACCTTTTCAAATAGATAAAGATGATAACATCATTTTTATATGTGTGGACTACCGCCAACAAAAAATGACGATACTTTATGTACATTACCAAAACACATGAAGATATGTATATGTATATTTAACAAAAGTATATAATATTATGATAATTATTTAATGTCAAATTATAACTTACCTCATTTCCAAAATTATCATTGAAAAAGGGGAAATGTTACTCATGAATATGCTTGGCCAACCCTCTCCACGATCGTAACATACAAAATTTCTCAAAAGTAACATCCATGAGTTTTTTAAAGAGTATAATTATAATAGAAATATAATAATTATTTCATTATAATTATTCTATTTTTGAAGGAGCTATTAATTTTCACAAGAACTAAAACATTCATAACAAATATCTAATGAGAAAACAGTGAGAATAACAACTAAAACAATGAGAATAATGAAATATTATTAACAAATAGGTGAGTAATTTTTTATAATTTTATAGTGACCCATGATTAAAATAAATTAATATTACATCATTTTAGATTAATAGATCTTAAATTATTTAAACACATACTCATGTGTCATAATAGTATAGTGCTGATGGAAACACAGAACAAAATCTTCTATTCTGTAAAAAGTTCTTCAATGTTTACTATATGATGTCTCCATTTTTTACGTCTATATAATAAATTTCTTCATAAAATATAGTAAAAAGTAAAAATTAATGGATAACTCAAATGATTATAGAGGGTAAATAATGGATATATATAAGGATAACATAGAAATATGGTTATGACAACTTGAAGATTACATTATATTACCCTAGCCTATATATCAATGATATTAATCATCAATTATCCCATAAATATTGTAATCCATCATAAGTTAATTATAAAGGAACCAAAGAGAATATAATATTTGATCGTAACATAGTAATAAGAAATTAAATTGTTTGAAATAAATAATCATATAATATTATTTCCACAGTAGTTAAGGCTCGCAGCTAAGGTTATCTTCGTTGAACAAGTTCTCTCCCCAATCCATATTATTAGTGAACTTTCAATTCTATGCCCATAATAATAGATAATTTCCCCCACTAAAACATGTTCATATCCCATAAAATCTCTTTATATGTCAGGGATTATGTACCATTTCACAATTAATTAGAAAAAAATCTAAGCTCACCCTTAATGTAATCTATAACGGGATCACCCACTGATATCACGGTCACCCCAAAAAAAGATAATATTGGATTAACTTGTTTTATTTTGGACTCCACAGAATATATGTTATTATTGGATTGCCCAGTTCTAACATGGAAACCATTATATAAGCTATAAAAGACTTACAAGGTGTTATCTCGACCACACCATCATGTATGTAAGGTTTGTGAACTAGAACATTTATAGTTTACCGAGCATTCATATCCTCAAAAAATCTAATAAAAAAATAATTATTAATTAATGACAAAATTAAAAAATTTAAACTGAATATTTTTCATGTCATGTATCATGAAAAAATGCTCAAAAAATTGAAAAGTAACTCATTTAATAATTATCACTTTGATTAATTATTAAACATTGAATAAAAATTCTTTCCATAATTATCATTCCATTGAAAAAAACCAATCTATATAATGAATATGAATGGTATAATTAGATTATTTATTTAACTAGTTCTTCATTGGTGTATAGACCATGAAATCTCCATCAATTCATATTATAAATGTTCAAATATGGACTAATATCGATGTCAGTTGAGGACATAGAGGGAATTCGTTAGTTTAGGGATGGTTCAAAGCCCAGTAACCATGTTTTTGAGGTGTTTCAGCCTGACACACAATTATTATAAACCATGTGGGGTAGGTTATGTTATTTGAATAAGTCGTGTGAGGCTGTATTATGGGGGCCTACAGGCCACATGGTTTGATGAAACTATATGGGATGAGTCAGAAGAATCTGGGGTAGGTCTATAATATTTAGATTATTTAATGGAGGTTATGCACACTGTGTGAACACGGTTTGGAAACTATGTTGGTAAACCACTCAGGTGTCCATTTCTCATAAAATATACCATAAACATAAACATTGTGACATATTTATTTTGGGTATTATAATATTTTTACAAAAAAAATAAAAATAAAAATTATTCTTCTTTTGTTCATTGCATAGTAACATGAGACCTTGGGGAGCCTCTTTAATGAAAAATCTTCAATTTCTGACCCCCTCTCCATCCAACCCATGATTTGAATGATATTCATCTCCTTGGATCCACAATAGTAACCCATTTATTTCTTTTTAGACATTATTTATTCTTATATATATATATTGTGTTATTTATATTTAATCTAATATCCATTAAATTTATATTTTATTTCAATATTTTATATTTCATTGATATGAGGATGAATCATTGATTTATATCGGATGATCTATCAAACACAGACCAAAGGTATTATGTCATGTTCTTTTCATTTTATATCAGAACATTTATATATGTATGTGTGTCACACACACATTTATTGGGGAATCTCGTTTATTTTAAAATCAATCATGTTATTGCCTATCATTTTTTTGTTAACTGAATTGGTATGCATATATTTGTTATAGGTTGTATACATTTAATGAGAACCACCCTATGGGTGAGTTTCCTTAATTAACCCTTTATGGATTTTAGCATTGGGAGCCTTTTGGCATTCCTTTTCCCTACATCATTAGATATTAAAATTGAATTTATTATAAATTGAATAATTAATGTTTATATAATCTAATTTAATTGGTTAATGGTATGGTATGGGTGATTTTCCCCATGATCCATGTATGTCTACATTGTTTAGAACAAGTCTGCCTTGCCAGGTGAGTAAGTAAAGGCAGTTAGTTGAATTGATGTAATTGGTTTGAATTTATCTAATTATTAATTATTCCATGTGATTAATATTAATACTAATCTATATGAAATCATGGAAGGACAAGTAGTCTTATTATAATAAAAATACCCATGTTCATATTTTAATGGGCCTTGAACATTTATCCGTTTTGAGCTATTTTTAGACCATCCTATGTAATATGATTATTAAGTATGGGATGATCATTAATCTGATGCACCAAATTGAGTTAAAGATTTAAAATCTATCAATTAGTTTTATATACATGTTTTTATTTTTATATAATTTATTCTCATGTGAGTTAAAAAAGGCCAATCCCTTAATGGTTAGAAAAGGCATGAGTCACCCCTCGAGTTGAGTGTGATAATAGATGATATTGGGTTTGAACATGGAATGTCAAATGAATTGTCTAAAAGGATTTGGAATGGATAAATGATTATATCCTTGAGTGAAATATGGATTTACTTTAGGATGTTGTGGCTGGACTCATCTGACTATTGAACTTTATCCCTTGAGTGATACATGGATCCACCATAGGATTCCATGGAATTACTATATGGTTAATGTGATTTGTTTTGACTGATACATGGATAAATGTTGGTATTCCATGGATATAATCATTTAGGTTGTACTTTTATTACTTGTAATACATGGATCCAAGTAAGGGATTCTATGGAAAGACTCAAGGGGAATTTTATTACATGTAATGTGTTAAACTTGGGGATTCTTTATAGGACCACCCTGGACATACTCATATAACCAAGACTTATAGATCACCTTGATATATATTGGGTTCCTTAGATGTTAATTAGAGATTTACTTATATGGTGTTTGTTGAGGTTGCAACTAGAGTGGTACTTGAATCCCAACGTGGAATTTTTGAGGATGGGCTCATGATTTGGATTGAAAATTAAATGAAATGACTTACGATGTGCATGCCATGCTGAATAACAAGGTGGGATTCAGCCTTCACATACACTTGATTAGATTACATTTTGAGGAATTTGTTGTGATACCAATTATATGGCGAAGTCAAGATTAAATTTTATCCATAAAAATATTAATTAAATTTATTGAATTATGATTTGAAATGAGTATAATTAAAATCCATAGTATATAGGATGCTGCTTTTGATTTCATCATTTCTTTCCTATTCTTATTTCACCATACCTGCTATATATATTAATAGAAAATTTTCACAGAACATGGTTCGTTTCCTACTGGGATTTAGTATCACACATTTTTTGGGTCCTGTTTTGGACACAAAACGATTATATGATTGTAGGTGTCAATAGGAGAAATATCCCTACTATTGGTACATTTTATGCTACATAGGATAAAGATAGCACATGACCAAGACAAGGCTTGTGATTATTCGAATATGACTGTTCCACTATTTATTCTTTTCCAAATTAATTTTATATGATGGAATTTTTAAATATTTTTACTATTATATAATCATCATGTTACTTGCATCATATATTGTGTGATATGACTTTTAGAAATGTATAATATATGTCTTCTATTGTTTGCTTCTATGGTATGTTATTGTTTCTTTGTCTATTTTTTTGACATTTTCACTATGTTACACTCTATTAGTGAAGTAATAGTCTCTAAACTAACATACCAAGGCCTTCAATTATAGTCAACATCCACTAGAGTATGGGGGACATTCTTGAAGCCATTTGGCCAACTGAGCTCAGAGCATTGTTTGGTGGTATTTGGGATCAGGATGCTACAAAGTTTTATCAAAGGCTCTTTTTCTATGATTATTACTATTTTGATATAATATATAGGAATTATTAATAATATGGATTTGGTAATGAACTACTATTGGGAATTTCTAAGCTGTGTATAAATAAAAAAAATTTCCTTGAACTGAATTGAAAATTTAAATATTTTGTCATTTATAATTGATTTGATTCCCCTATTGGGTGATGTACATAATTTATGACATTATGTGGGATATTAATTTGTGTTATATTTTGTTGAAACACTATTAGATGAGGGTATTCTATATCATGTATCATATAGGACCTACACTATTTCATATTCCATGAATTATGCCAATCCATTTAGGATGCATTAACAATTTCATGATGTTATGAAAGGTTTTGTGATACATAGGTACGATTTTATGTTAGGTATATTATAATATATTACGGTCTGAAATAGATGTATTCCATGATTTGGATCATGAGGTGTATGGGACCTCTTGGATTAGATTTTGGTGTATCATGGTTCAATATAGACTTGAAATGTGTTAGGATATGCTACATGTGGACACCAAGCATAGTTTATTGGGGTATATGGGCCCCCAAAATCAGAATTTGGAATACAATTTTTTCAACATATTTAATGGAATGTGATAAATATGATATGAGTATCAATTAAATGACTGTGAATGTAAACTTGTTTATAATGAAATGAATATAAATACAAGTGGAACACAAATGGAATTGTATATAGAATATGAAAAGAGGTAACCATAGTAGTGGGATTTTGGTAGTGTCTGTCACATTTTTTACACTAAGACCAGACTCATGGGGAAAAGTGAGAGGTTATTTATTATAGATGAATTGTTTCACCTATAAAATATAGATTTATTTTCTTTAGAGATGCGAACCATGATAATGACCTTGTACTGAGGTGTGTATTTGGAATTGTAGATCCATGACATCATGACGACCTCAATATATACACCATGAGAGTGGTGATGATCAATCCACAAAGGTGGTAGTTCATGGGCTACTAGTCCATCCTCTATTTGTTCTAGTTGAGATAGCAGGAGTTATAGTTGACATAGGTTTTTAGGGATAGTTTTATGATGTGTTCCTACATTTTATGAAGACTATTAAGAGAGCATTGTGACCATCCCTGACTATGGAAAAGTTGGAACATGATATTCTTAAGAAGACCCCCCCAGTTATTGTGGTATGGTAGACCAAAATAACAAGAGTCATGTATGGGGACCATTGTTTCTACCTTCAAGCATTTAGAGATGCCTACCAATAAGAGGGTAATGCTCACTGTGTATATGCTGCGTGATTCCTCAATGTGATGTAGATCTGTAATCACCTAGACTGATCCTAATTGGGATACAGTCTATATATATTTTCATATATAGTTCATTGATTAATTAAATCTTTAGAATTTTAGGAAGGATGGATCTTTGGAGTTCTAACATCGGGAGTAGGGTGTGTTCTCAGTTATGGAATGCGAGGTATGTTTTATTGAGCTCTATCATTTCACACCTATTCTAATGGTTGAAAAGTATTCAAAATCAATGTGATTCATGGATGGTATTAGGTAAAACATATAATCATAGATGAATGTCTTCATGTTGAAGATTGTTATTTGAATTTTGAATCAGGGAATAATCACAGAGCATAACATGAGAGAATTTGGATGAGCAAGAAATGGATGTTCGATACCTAGGTAAGGTAATTCACCATCTAATAGAAAGGAGTGTAGTTTTGAGCTTCCACAAAGTGATTTTATTAGATTAAAAATATCTTCACATATCTAGGTGAGGAGTTACCACTGAGGTAAGATGGGATACATGAGGACACAATATACAAAAGACCCAGATGAGTGTTGGTCTTACAACAAGCTGGGTCATCTACAGAACATCAGTATAATGTTTCCACCATCAACTAGTGAGAGAGGGTATGACCTGAACCCATAAGGAGGATCAGGTTAAGAAGATTATAAATATACAACGATATATTGTGCATTTTTTTGGCTAGGTCATGGAAGTGGTCTTGGTTGTGGTAGCGAGATCCTATGTTCATAACAACAAGAGAGTGGATCATCTCATTGTAGCTAGGTAGATTTTCCCATGGACAGAGTTCAAGACATGCATATGTTGTACAACAGACCCACTAGGAGTTGGATCCATGGCCTTCTACAACAATAGGTACTATTCAAGTAGACTTTTTTTTAGTTATTTCACATTTTTATATAATGGATTCACATAGATTTATATCTATACACTTTGTGACGGCCCTTCATATATGGGTCTACACATTTGATGGAATAACATTCCTAGAAAATGTGTTACGGATCAGTATAGAAGTTGTGTGTTAGTATAATGAGTACCCCCTTATCTCTAGTGGGTGTCACTTCTTATGGATCTTTTACTTCATTGAGATTAAAAGTTTTATTGTCATTATCAGTATGCACTAGTTTGATCCCTTTTGAGTTTTTATTTATTGATATTGTTGTAGGGTGTGTTTTAAATCACTATTTGGGGAAGAGATTCTTCATAAAGTTGAATTTGATGTTATGGAAAGCAGAGCTAGGCCTGAGCATCATGGGATGTTTGGGATGATACCCCAAAAAGGGAGTCCATATGAAGATGATCATGGGAAATGTTAGACTGATTTCTCTCTAGTAATTAATCCTTTCAGGGAAGTCTTCAATTATGAATTTTCATTATTACATATGGTGATACAGGTATACATCACTATCAAGATACATCCAAGAGTCGCACCAATACATATACATACATTAATGATTACTATGACAGAGTTGAAATAGCATAGAAGGCATCAACATTATTTAGAAGCATATGATTTCTTCAAACCACTTACTTATCCAAGGGGTTCGCTAGTCCATTATTGT
This sequence comes from Viscum album, assembly GCA_963277665.1. Lineage (NCBI taxonomy): Eukaryota > Viridiplantae > Streptophyta > Magnoliopsida > Santalales > Viscaceae > Viscum > Viscum album. The sequence continues at coordinate 475,828,292 of OY728132.1, forward strand.
GAAAAAAGGAAGATGGAACCCATATGGAATGTATGGATTATAGGAAATTGATCAAGTTAACGATTTAGATAAAATATCAACTTTCATAGATAGATGATCTATTCGACCATCTCAAATGACCTCGGGTCTTCTCAAAGATTGATTTGAGATATGGTGATCATTATGTTCATTTTAGACCATCGTACACATCGTGTATATCCTTTAGTTGTATGTATAGTCTATATGAGTATTTGTTAATTTAGTTCTTACTAAAAAACATGCGAGTGGTATTAATAAATCTGTTGAATCTAGTGTACCATCCTTATCTTGAATTATTTGTTGTGGTTTTTGTGGAAGATATATGGGTGTATTCTCGTAATCGACACAACCAAGACAAAAATCTTATGATCATTCTGAATACACAGATAGAGCATCGATTATATGCTTGGATAACAATATACCACTTCTATATGGATCATATTCATATCTTGGGTCACATCATCATGAAGACAGGAGTATCAGTTGACCTAGAGATGTTGAGATAAATATTTTCCTATTAGAAGACAAAACAATGTCATTGAGGTGCATAGTTTATTATGGATGGTTGGTTAATACATATGTTTCATACAAGATATCTCATGCATAACAACGTTGTTTTTGGGTCTAACTATGAATGATTTGATGTATGTGTGGACATATTTCTGTGAGATGACCATTCATGTGATGAAATATAGACTGAATTCAGCATTGATTCTGACTTTTTCAGAGACAGTATGGAGTTACACTATGTACAATTATGCTTCTGGTATCTATCATGTAGAGGTTCATATGTATGGAGAATGATTCATTGTGCATGGGTCTCGATAGTTGAGTCCATGTGTACACATATAACAAAATCCTCAAGTACATATTTATGATCTGTGATATGAACATGAGGCGAAAAATATTGGTTAAGTGCCTATAGTATTTTGACTTTGAGCTAGCCTATACACTTGAAAATGGAAATGTGGTGGATGATGCTCCTAGTGGGAGGACTCATATACATGTAGTGCCACAATATAGTAGAGAGTAGAAGGTTGTGGCATTGTTCTCTGAGATTCATTTGGAGGTGCATTGATAGTAAGTGGAAAACTTTTATATCATCTGTAGCTGCTACCTCTACTCTACTAGATATTGTGAAGATGAGGAATCCATCAGAAACTAAAGGCCTAGTTCTATGATAGGGTGTGGCAGGTGAGGAACCACATTTAGTTAGACCATATGAGTGTATGGTGTTCTGTGTATACAAGGTCATGTGTGGGTTTCTTCGGATATACATGAGGAACTATGGATTAAATTTCATGCCTCTGTATGGGAATCTCATCATTGTGTCACCAATATCTATCAATATTTACCTTGTCAGTATTCGTGCCCATGCATGAAATGAAATGTGGTTGTTTTTTTCATGAGATGAACCACATATCATCAGGTGATGGAAGCACACTAGCATCCAACCATATTTTTATAGAACATACCCATTCCCAAGAAAAAATGGAATTGCATCGTCATGGATTTTTTTGACTGATTAACTAAGGTCTCCTCCAAGTGATAATGTTTTATGGAGTTTTGTGCATAGGATAACAAATGATTCACAATTACTTCCAATCAACTAAACCATTAGTATTGATGAGCTTGGGAGGTTGTACATCAATGATATTTTCAACTCCATGGGGCCCCAAATTCAATCCTTTTATATATGGATTCCGGGTTTACATCTCATTTATGGAAAAGAATATAGAGGGCGGTAGGTATGTAGGATCTTCTAAGTATGACATACCCCCTGGTAGGTAGCCAGATAAAGCGTGTTATTCATGTGCTTGAGGACATGTTGCAGGCATCTGCCCAAGATTTTGGTGGGTCATGGTAAAGGAATTTACCCTTAGTTGAGTTTTCCTATAATAATAAGTTTTAGGATTCTATTATGATTGCACCATGTGAGACATTGTGTGGTTGTTTATTTCTATCACCCATGTGTTGGATAGAGGTAATAGAGGTAGCTATGTTGGGAACTCATTTTTCTAGTAGACCACAGAACAACTACAGTTGATTATGAATTAGATGGCTACTACACAGTTTCATCATAAATCTAAAACTGATCACTGTAGATGACCTACAGAGTATAATGTTTAGGAACCAGAGTCCCACAATTTTAAATGAAGCTAGGGGAAATAGGATCAGGAGACATGGAAAGATTTCATCAGGATATGTCAGGCCATTCAAGATTCTATAGGGAGTTGTTCTGGTTGCCTATCAGTTGTAGTCTCCTCAGAGGTACCAAGATATGAGCGATGTCTTTCATGTTTCATAACTTCAATAATACTATTTATGAAATTATCATGTATTTATACCTATGGAGGTTGAGTTACAAGTAGATACCTTCTATGAGGAGAATCATTTTATGAATTTTGGATCATATCATAATTTTTCATTGTGGATGGGTATTCCTTTAGTGTGGGTGATGTGGCGGTACAATTGAGTGAAAGACTAGAACTAGGAGTGGGAGGATAATGTACTATCAATTTTGCTATAGTTGTTTTCTGATCATGATTCACATCCATTATAAGGGGATTTTTGGGAAACATTTCTCTAAAGGGTTATGTAAGTTAGAACTTGGTTATTCATTGAGGTATGGATCATGAGTTTTCAATTGATTCCCAATTTAATCATTTAAATAAATAATGTGGGTTCTTGTTTATGTCCTAGATGGATTACATTTTTCTCATGATATCTTGTAGTGTAGAACCCATTTTTGGGGTTGTATTCCTCTAGGAACAATGTTAGTATATATAATTTAGGGTAGGCCGCATGATTTGACAATATAGTGCAAGGCTATAATATTGGTGCATACAGGCTACTCAATTTGATGAAACAATAATGGAGGAGCCACGCAACTATGCAACATGTCAATATTTTTTAGATTATTTGATTGGGGAATTCTAGAAAGTTTGCGCATGGTTTTTAAACCATGTGGGTAAACCATTATATCACCCATTTCTCAACAACATTCCACACAAAAAGGAATACGGTTTGAGAAATAATGTACCTAAACATTGAAACCCAATTATTTTGGTGAAAATGAAAATTTTCACCTGAAATTTTTAAAACATTGTATTATTATTCCTTAGTAAATTTTACTACATGTTGAGCCCTTGGGGTGCCTCATTGAATAAATTTATTAAATTTCATATCACCTCTCCATCGGACAAATGATTCAAATGTGGTTCGTCTACATGGATCTGTAGTGGTAGGGCCTTGATCGCTTATTATAAGTTCTTTATTCCTATGAATATCAATTATTCAATTTTTATTTATCCTCATTTTCTATAATTTATCATTATTCATCTATTCTTCACATTTATTCCAATATAGGATGAATCAAAGCATGATACTAGATGATAATTGAATCATAAAACCAAGGTTGGTGGTCTTGTGATTTTCTTTGAATGCCTAATCATTTATGTATGTTAGAGTGTCGTGTATAATATTGTTTTGTCACGTTAATTTAATGTTAAACCATTATATTTGTATCATGATTTATGTAATTCAAAAGGAATGAATATGAATTTCATATGTTGTATATAATGAATGACGACCAACCCATGGGGGAGTTCCTATAATTGTCTCTTAATGGAATTTATCTATGGTTTACCTTTGAGGAAATCTTTTTTCGATGCATCATTGAATGTCAAAATGTAATTGATTTTAACTAGAAATTATAATATTTATATATTGTAATTTTATAGGTTAATGTTTATGGGAGGAGTGATTTCCCCCATGAACCATGCGTTCCTTTATTATTTAGAACATGTTTGTCTTCCATGTGAGTAAGTAACGGATATGACATGAATAGATTCAATAGGATTGAACTAATCTAATTATTAATAATACCATGTGAGTTATTTTATAACTAACCAATGTGATAAAATGATAGAGTAGTAAATATTTTTATATTAATAATGGCCTAGTTAATATTTTAATGGACCTTGATATTTTATACATTATGAGATAATTTTAAACTATGATATGTAATTGGTTATTTAATCATTATAATTGTGTTAATATGATATGCTATTGTGAGTTAAATAACTTTAAATCCACGTCAAAGTTTTATATACACATGTTTCCTGTTATACGATTTATGATATGGAGAGTTAATGAAAGACCAACCCTTAAAGGTTTCCCATGGATTCAGTAACCACTATTGTTGATTGAGATAACAAATTCTCTTCCTTTTGACCTAGTCATGTCACATGAAATGTTTATACAAAATTTTAATGGTTAAATGATAATATCATTGACTGACACAAGGATTCACTTTTGGATTCCATGGACTATCTCATTGAGGCTTGACGTATATGTCCAGTGATACATGAATCCAAATGAGGGATGCCACAAATGGACTCAAGAGGCATTTGAATTTACGTAATGGTTGATACTTGGGGCTTCCTTTTAGGATAGCCAAGGGAAGACACAGATGACCAGATATAATACCTCACCTAGATCAATACTTGGTTCGTGAGATGTTCACTAGAGAAGTTATTTTATGGTTTTGTTTGATGTTTTTACTTTGATTGATACATGAATTCAATCACAGTAATGTCATGGATGGTATTATCTATTAAATATTATTATAAATTAATTGTTATACGACATGCCTTCCAAGCCAGAGCACGTGGTTGGATTCAATCGTTGCTTGTACTTATTTAGATGACCTTATGAGGAATCGTGTGTGATACTATTTAATTTAGGGATTCCATGACAGAGATGGATCATGAAGCATATAAATTTAATGTATTAAATTATCAAATTAAATGAATCTAAATGAAATCCAAAGTATGTAAGATGTCACTTTAGAGTTCCTCTTTGCATAATTATTTTTTATTACACACATCCTGTTATATATATTCACTAACATATTGTAATAGGTCTATGGTAGTTTCCTCTTGGGATATTTTCTTACTCACTTTTTGGTTCGTTTTTTGGAATAAGACAAATTATATGATTGCAGGTGTTGATAAGGAAAAGATTCCTCTTATAGGTACTTGATATGATTCTTTGTTACTGGAGAAAATGGGACCAAGATGAGCCTTCAGATGCTTCTGAGATTCTTATTTTACTTTTTATACATTGGATGTTGAATTATATATGACAACTATGTAACCTATTTTGGATGTTTTATTAGAAACTGGTGACATTCATCATCTTTTGTATGATATGACTTCTGATAATTTACTCTATCAGTCCTCTTATTTTTTATTATGTTAAATACTAATGTTTATATCTATTTGTTTTAATTTTATACAATGTTATACTCTCGTAATGATGTAATTGTCTCCCCACACACATACCTATAGTTTCGCTTCTAGTCGTAAGCCTCTAGTATTTTGTGAGATATACATGAGTCCTTATGGCCAACCCAGATCATAAAACTATTTGGTTGCATTTGGGTTCAGGATGATACAGATTATATCTTCCTTAGGGAATAAGTATCACCAAATGATATTATATTAGATAGAAAATATTCATAATTTATCCTATAAATCATTCCTTTGATAAAAGTTTATTTTCCTCATTGATTTTTTTTAAATAGAAATCCATTAGAAAACCTTTGTATTGGAAATAAAATTAAAAACATAAAAATAATGATTTAGAAATCATTTAAATGAAATTTAATCATATATAATTTTCAAAAATACTTTTCATTTTAATATAAAATCAAATTCATTTTAATAAATTTTCAAGACAATTTTAAAAAATATTGTTTTAATTGAAAATATATTTCTATCTAAAGAAAGAAATAATTCGTAATTAAAAAAAACATATTCTTATTTATCAAAAGAAAAAAAAAGTGCAAAATGGTCCCATTACATGATGATAGCATGAAAAAATATAGTATATATAATGAAGTGATAATTCCAGAGAGATATGTCATAATACTTTATCATTGCAATTAAAATCATAATTAATACCAATAAATACTGAGATTGTAACCAAAAAAACATCACTTCTTTTGTATCCTGGTATCTCACGTCAAATGAATGAATAACATAAAATGAAAAATAAAATATCATGAGTCTTTTTATATTTTTTATATAATGTGTTAATGGGTCTATATGTTAAATTTTTAATACAATTATTGTTAATAACATAACATACATCTCAATGAAAGCGAATTGAGAAAAAATTCTCTTATCACATTGGTAACTCTGATACTAGAACCCCATGAATGATAGATCCTAAAATAAATTTTAAATACCAAAAATTTAATATTAATTATCATAAATTATAGTAATTTGTAGTATTAAGACTAAATATAACAAATATATGTTGAATATAACATGTGTATCATAAAATTAAAAGGTGAGATTTGAATATATTACCTTCAGTCTTGACACTCATCATATGATTTCAGACATCCTATATAATAAAATTAATTTTATTATACATATATCACATTTCCATATATATCTATAAAACTATATAGGATTAATTTAAGACTTTAAATTTCTCGATTATAAAGAATTAAATGTTAAAGATATGTTTTGGGTAATAACCAGGTTGTTATTCCTAAATGTTTTGACCTTTTATTCTTGGTCAAAATATTTAGAGCATGATTTCATTATATTTATAATGATAAGAATAATATAAATATAAAATACATTCAATATATATGTATTTACTTTAATTGATAATATTTAGTGATAGGAAATGAAATACACAATTCATTGAGAGGGTAGACCATACATATAATGAACGATGATTCCATTTTCATGTCATATTGATTGAAAAAATGCAAATGATATATATATATATATATGTATATATAGAAAATATTTTTATTAAAACCATCCTAAACACATTCCATGTAATGTGGGTGAAAATTACATCGTTTCACAACTTGGTAGTCCTCCAAAGACAAAAAATGACGTTATGACATTTCTGTAAAGTGAAATTCATGAATTTGTGTGTTATATTAAAATAACATAATTATAATAACATCACAATAATCCTGATTATATTATTTAAATAATATTTATGTGAACATTTTCATCTATTTATTTTTTAATGTAAAAAACAACATTAACTCAGGATGTCTTAATCCATCGTACAAATGAATGATGATTTCATCACACATTTGATGGATGTGAGTGTTTTTTATGGTCATAGCAATTACATAAATAATATCATCATAATTTATATTAATTTGATATTATATATTCTGGATATAAAATAAATTTAAGAGGTTTTATGAAGAAATAAAAAACCTTCATTTATGAACGTCACCTATTTATCAAGTATCTACTTTTACTTTTCATGAAATGACTTCCTTATTTGGATTTATTAAAAAATTATGATTTATAAGATTTTATTAGGGAATTATCAATAGGAATTTGGTAGGTTTTTTTATATTAAAATTGATTTATAGGTGTATATATGGGGTATAGTAAAATCCCTTTTATAATGGAGGGGGATCAATATTCATGTAAATAACCCAAATTATTCAAATTTAGATGACTCCCTTAAATGATGTGCCTCCAAAATAGATAAATGATGTATAATAAGGGTAACATGGTTGATAAATACCTCCATATATATATATATATATTGTTTCATGTCAGTCCTTAGTAATTAAGTTTACTATAATTTGTCTTTATAGTTTTTTCTAAAGATACATGTATCTTTTTATTTAAATAATTATTTTTTCCATTAAGGATATAATTAAAAATAGATTTAATATATAATTAATAACCAATGATTGATATTATTATTTATAATTACTTATGTATAAATTCAATATATGTTTAATTATAATTTTAATACGAACTCATATAATGTGAAGAAAAACTCTTTTAACGTTAATCACATAAATTAATTATAATTCTTTTCAGTAATCATTTTTGTAAAACATTTTTTCAAAATATTAGATAATATATATTATTCTTATTGATAATATAGATACTATTTTTATATATTACATTCTCACTGGTGGTGGAAAATAAATTTTAAAATTAATCCCACAGATGAGATAAGAAAAATAGTATTTTTAATGTGAAAATATTTAAATGTTGACATTTTTTTAAATACAATTATAATTCGAAATTTATTTCAATGACCTAAATTTTATTTATTGATATATTATTAGAATAATATAAATTTTAAAAACATTTAAAATATAATTTATCTATATTAATAATTTTAGCAATGGATGATTATAATTAAAATTTGGTATTTCTCAAAATTCACAAAAGTTAATCTTTTATGATAAATCAAAAAAATTCACTGTAAGATAATTTTGAAACTAAAATATCAAAATTTATTTATATTTTTAATATATAATTTATAAAATTATGAATAATTATTTTGAAAATATGTGCTTTACTAATATGATGTAAAACTACTTTTTAGAAGAAAAAAAATTAAGTAGAAAATTGGTTCTCTTCATATCTACTCTCTAGAAAATTAATAAGATGATATTAAAATAAATAATTATATATATAATGTATTAATATAATTAATATAATTTATTAATGTTTTTTTAAATTTGTTTATGTATAATTCACTTCTGTGAATAAAAATTATTTTTATGAAATGAATTCATATTGTTTTCAAAAGGGTTTTATATTAATTTATAGTTTACATGTAACAAAATATTTATTAATATTCACATCTGTATAGTTGTTTTAATAATTTAGTTAACATTACTCATAAACATAATTCCTATTTCTTGGTGATAACTATTGTAATATTTTAATAATATGTATTTTTTTCGTTAAACACAACATTTATTGTAATGTAAGAAAAGATTGGTGTTGCAAGTAACACAAACCGAAAATCAATTTTGTGTGTATCTCGAGATAAAATTACTATTTAATGTATAGAAATATCATCATGGTGTATAATACAACACAATGCATCAAAGTATTTTAATTTATTAAAAATAATAATAATTCCTAAAAACATAGGGTATTACATTTTAATCCCCTTAAAATGAACTTAACGCTTAAAATTAATTAATCTCATACAAACAAATGAGGATATATTTGCCTCATTATATACACATGTTCCCATGTAACTTTATAAAAGTTTTATTTTCACCAAAAAATAATTTCCAATTGAGAGAGATTTTATCATATAAAGTTCTCATTACGATCCAAAATCAACATCAATTATTCCTCTTAAGAAACAACATACCCTAGTGGTACAACTTCTGAATTCTATGCATGTGTTGAATCATCTATGTAATTACAATGTACTGACATATAGAACACCTATTTACCCTAAGGAATGTGTTTTTGGAGTTCCAAATGATAATCCATTATCCTGATACAATCTAGTATTTTAATGGATCTGATATAACTAGGGAATAAATTCCCATTCTTTCTTATCGTGAGAAATTCATATTGGGAAATTGGGACCTAATTCATATTCAATGACATAATGATGATTATAATCATAATATTTCTATTATTTTTTCCCATGTGTTCTGTTGAATGTATCTGACTATTTATTCTATATAATAAATTTACGTAGGTCCATATATCTTTCTTTATGCCACTTAAATCCAATACATTGGAGTTATTCACCATATTCCATTATAGAATATTTTATGGAATTTTCAAATTGTTCAAGTGGTATATATAGTTGAATGAAATATCAAATTAATGAAGTTGGTGATAGAAACAAACATTTAATTCTAAATGGTAATATCTCTATGTAACTATAACTAATATTTAAAATGTATTCCGAGGAATTCATCCATAAAAAATTGTTTCAATATATTTATATATAATACCAAAATAATTAATATCCAATAATTAATCTTTGAATATATTCAATCATGATGAAATTCCATCACATGAAACTTTAATGTTGGTAGTGAAAAACTCTAAAATTAATCTCCAACATTAAATCATACACCCATGATGGTATTCATAATACTCATGTTAATCATACAATGATACATATATTCACCCAAAATATAATTCACCTATTGTTTCTTAAATAATATCATTAATTATTAAAAATTATTTCCATTTGATTCATGGGATCATCCTTTTAGCGATAAAAAATTAAAATTTATTTTGTTAATCATGAATCCATTTATATATGAGACTCCAATAAAGGATGAACAATAATATTTTTATAGTACTATTCAAACTAAATCAAAAATAAATTTACCATACAAGGAAGATTAGTGAATGATAATTTTCAAGAATAACACTATCCATTTTGATCAAAAAGTATTTCCTATTATACTATTTATTTCGAGTTTTTTGTGTCTTATCATCCAAATTTACCCTTTTATTGGGACATTTATTTTCATAATTCCGTAACTACATTTACTTGAAATTCTAGACTGTGGTTGGTGCATTAGTTTTCATCCTCTTCCCTTCTATTTCATTAATCGGACAATTAATCTTATTTTCAAATTTAAAAACATTATAAAATGACCTCACACATCGAATCCCCAACCCATATAAAATCAAGAGGTTCCATTAGTTTTTTAACCCATATTTATAGTATATAGATGCCAAGAATTACGTTCCCCCATTTAGGTTTACATGATACTCAATCATCATTTTCATTTCAAAATCATAGTAATTGTTGGCATATCTAATTTTTTATTCTACATCCAATGTATAGTGAATGGATTAATCATAGAAACTAAAGTCTATAATATCTAGAGACATTTTAATACATGGTTTTATACCTCCAAATGATTTATCAATTTTTATTTAAGGGATGATGATAAAATATTAAGCATACAATATTAGTCTTGTAAAAAAAATTCATCTGTACAAATAGATTCAAATTCAATTTGATTAATCTCAATGAATTTCTACTCTATAATTTTTTATATGATATAATTACACACTAAAAAAATAATCTTAAACTCTTACCATTCTATATATTTAATTTCTTTTTGCTCTTTATTTTTTTAATTTATATTCAGACACTAATCATGTACGCCTTCCAAATTATAAATAGAAAAAATTTCGTTTTACTTTCTGAACACTGATGAATCAAAATATATTTTTTATATTATATTAATTCATTTTTTAGTGACTAGGTTATCATTGGAAACTCTAAAACATGGATGAAATTTACACCTAAAATACACAAATGAACATTTTCTTTACTTTTATCTTTATGATGGATAAAATTATTCATATCATGATAATGTTGATTCGTAATATCAAATGAATTTATTATTATAGAACTAAAATATTTTATTTTTATTAAATGAAAATCATATTATTTTAAATTACATTTCTTAACATTATGGTTCCTTCGGGTTCTAAGGATTGATGAAAACCATGAACATACGGTGAGGAATATTAAATGATGTAGGGAACTGAAAAATATTACAAAATTACTTATAGGATATATAAATCGTAGAAAATTTTTCTTTAATTAATTACACATTATTTTTATCCAAGGTTATTCATAGTTATCATCTATTTTAATCCTAAACTATGGTTTTTAAGTAGTTTGTGAGTATATATAACATATACCCAAAGTATTTCAAACCATGTGTGCAGTATGGTCAGTTATCATGACCTAGTTCCCTGTCACAATTTTCTCAATATGTTGTTTTTTGTGCTGTTACCCCGATTAAAATATATTTCATAGCCCAAAGAATTATCATATTCAATCATGGATATAATTTATTATAAAAGACTATCCTTATCTTTTACCAATATTCCAGAAATTTTTATCTATAGAATTATTTTTAGAGATATCCAATGAAATGACCTTAGAAATATCCCTAGGCATATCACTAAGGTTTTATAATCATATTTTCCAATTAAAAAGTAAAAAATTTATTTCAAAACAACTACAAAGACATATTTAGAACATACATAATTATCAAATAATTATATATGAATATTAATTACAATACAAGAAATCATTCCTAAAGATCTGAATATTTTAGAGACTTTTGAAACATATAATACAATCATCTTCTCTAATGAAAAATGTTCAATGTTTCCTACAATGATATCCTCCATTAGTAATCCTAAATTTAACCATTATTCCAAAATTGGGGATAGTAATCATAAGAAATGGTAATCTCAGATTATCAGTAAAGGGGATACAAACACATCATATGAATATAAATGTATGACAACATAATCATATCATTATAAGAGAATACCATTCATATATGTGATCATAATATTGAGTCATGACACAAATATTAACAAAAATAATAAATGAATAGTAAATCAATCCATGTTAATAATCTATGTGACAATAACAATGATATAATTTGGGAAAATAAAAAAAAATAGATAATAAAATATAATTATTTTCATAGTTTTCATGGGTCACAGCCAATTATATCATCTTGGATTATAGTCACCCAAAGATATATTAGTAGTCAAGGACGAAACCCAATATCATATTAGATAACAAAATCCATTACTAAACCATGTTAACTCCCATTTATTACCATATATATATATCACGATATATAAATAATTAAACATTTTATATGTTCTCGATCTATGAACACCTATCATTTAAGCTATACTGGTCCCACCCTGCACTATCTAGGATAACCCATCATATTAATTGTAATGGTGTTACCTTATGCTATGTATTACACCATAGTGTATAATGTATAATAGTAATAGACTAATCTATATATGACACCACATTCTATAATCTATAATGGTCTTATCCAATGATATATGTTCCACCCTCATCATATATGTAATGTTCATGATCAATAACATGAAGAAAGTAAAAATGTCATACATATCATCAAAGATTCTATTTAACTCATTTCATAATCATTTATAAAATTATTACCTATCTAAAAGAAATTAATTTCATATAAATATTTTAAAAATTATCAAGACATTAAAAAAGGGTTTCATAAAATTTACTATGATTTGTGGTTTAACAATGGAATGGAATCTGGTTTCATAAACATCAAGGTTTGAATGCATAATCCATTCAAATAAAATATATGAATGTTGTCATTGTATAATATCTCCACTATGGAATAAGTAATTCCAATGGATGTCATATTTTATGTATAATACTTTTTAAAGAATCATTTATAACATATCCTAAAGTAAATAACCTATAAGATATGAATAATTATTCTTGAAGCATAGAACATTTTGTAAAAATTATTATTTGAAAATAAATAGTCTAATTTATAAAGGATAGTTTGAAAAAATATGTAAACATATATTTAAATTTTAATTATTTTGAAAAATTCTTCTTACTTTTACCTTGAAACTAAATTTTTAGACATTTTAACTCATTTTTTAAAAATATGGATTTGGAAGAATACTTATTTCTAACTGAATAATGATATATATAATGATTCTCAAAAACAATTTCAAAACTATATTTAGTTACAAAGAATGTTAAAATGGATCCATTAATTGAATTTATCACAAATAAATGTTATATGAAAATTAATGTTAATTTCGGAAAAATAGATTACATGATTTAAACATTATGAGCGTAATAAAAATTCCTGATAAAGATGAGATTGTAACATTAAATCATTAACACTATAACAAAAATTAATTAAAATCCCCATGAATAAATAATATAAAATATAATTAAAAAATTAATTAGGACATAAAAATTAATGATGATAAATATCAATGGGGATGTATATAAAATTTATAAAATAATATTGGTCCATAAAAATAATATGTCCCTTAAACAAATTGAGACAATATTATCTTATCACCTTGGTAACAACGAAACCTAAACCTCAAAAATAATATATCGTCAAATATATATTCTAAAAAAATTAATTATAAGAATCAAAAAATAAATTCATGGTCATTATATACCTTACATCGAATAAATGGGGTTTTGAACATAGCATTGGTCTCACAAATGTAAAAATTGTGACATAAATCCCTTACCTTATGTCATAGATAATCATGACAATTTTAAAACATCATATATATTATATATTAATATTTTATTAAACTATCTCAGAACCATAATCATATATATAATACCATATATTATTTAATTATTACTTTATATTACCTTTTTATTAACTAATCATTGTAAATGTTATGTTTTAGGTGATAACTATATTGTTTTTCATTCATGTGTTGTCTTGTTATTCTTATTCTTCTAAGTTATATATTTATTTTACCATATCAAAAAATGAGAACTATGATATTAATATCTTATATATTCATTATATATTTTTCTATATTAACCAATAAAATTTAGTGATAGTAAATGAAATACACAATCCCTGGAGATGGTAGGCCATATGTATGCGTGGATGTTTTTCTATTTTCTAGTAATATTGAAAGATAAAAAAGTTGCTAATATATTTTTATATATTATCATACCAAAATAATTTCTATGTCATATATATCGAAAATTTCTATTCAACCTGTCATTGATTCATTTCTTATAAATTGTGAATGAATCACATCACTTCACGAGGTGGTAGTCTATAGTACACATGAATCACATTATCGTTATCCCAGAAATTAAAAAGCATAAAGTAATTTGTTATAAATTAGATAAAGAATATTATTAAAATCATAAACATCATAGAAATCATATATTATGATTATTTACATCATTATGTTCTAAAATTAACAGTGGTAATGGAAAAATGAATGACATCAGATCGTGAGGATATTTTCAATCGAATTCAAAGACAATGATTTCATAACCCATTCAATCTAAGTGTATTTTGTTTTTTAATTTAAAATTTTAAAAAATTATTATATGGAATATTATATTATATCTATATGTACAGGTTATAAACACAATTTGATGTGTTTGAGGATGATATATAAAATATCCATTGATGAACGTTGCATCTTTTCAATGTATCAATTTTTGGATTTCACCAATGTAATTCCATGGTTAGTTTTCATACAAATGTATGCCTTCTGGGATAGCACTAGGGAATTATATTTTTTTATTTTATTATGGTTCTTCTAATCCAAATGTAATCTGCACCTTATGTGCAATAAAGAATGAAAATTAATGGATTGTAGTTATTAAATGGTTGAAACAAACCTACACCATACAATATAAATAAAATTTTATCTTTTTACTCAATAGCCTTCATGTTTACAAAATTTTAACTTTATATTTTTTACCATAGTAATTTGTTCTTTTTAATTTGACAAGTTATTTTTTCAATTCATAATTTCATAGAAAATGAATTTAATAAATTATTTATAGCCAAATATTCTAATATTTAATTTTTATTCATTAAATTAAAATTCTATGTGTGTGTAAATTTATTTTTCAAACAATCACAAGTAATATGAAAAACCTCTTTTTTTACATAATTATAATAAAAAAATTTAATTGTAATCACTAATCATTATGGTAAATATTATTTTTACCTAATTATATAGTAATTATTATTTTTATTTCCATCATCTAACAAATTTCTCAGAAATTACTTAATTTATATTTTCAAATTTATTTTAAAATTAATATTAAAAAAACAGCAATAAAAATGTTTTCTTTCAAATATTTTCAAAAGTTTACAATTATTTTATATCCATTTCAAAATAATAATTATTCAGAAGATCCAAATGATATTAATATATTTATAATTTTTCATATTTTTTATTAAAACCAATTTAAAATATAAATCGACAATAAAAATATTTCTAATAAAAATGGGTGGTTTCTATTAAAATTCTGTAGTTTTCACTATTCATAAAAAATGTATCTCTTGTGATGAACCTCTAAAATTCACCATATGATTATTTTTACTATATTATTTCAAAAATAAATTATATTTTTTCAAATATAATATATAAAATTATAAAAAATATTTTTAATGGTTCTGCTATATTAAAAAGTGTTAAAAAAATCTTTTTTGATAAATTCATTTTTATGTCTAAAATTGGGGTTATTCATATTTATTTTCTAAAAAAAAATTAATTTTAATTTTAAACATTATATCAGATATATATTGTACTAATATAATGAATATTTTTAATTAAGTCTTGTTTTTTAATTTATTTTTTTAAAACAACCTCGTGTGCATTGAAATTATTAAAAAAAACATTTTCTATTATTTTCAAAAGGTATTTATATTCATTTTCAGATAACTAGTATCAAAAATATTATTTTCATATAAAAATTTAAACCCAATTACCCTATTTTATTTTATCTTACTCATATCCTCAAATCTAATGGATTTGTGAAAACAATAGTAATATTTTAATAATATATATATTTACTTTTATTTAAACTAAGAGTTGATTATAGTGAATGATATTCTTCGTGTTTCATTTGATGCAAGAGAAATATAATGATTCATTAAAATAAATAAAATTTTACTGTTCCATGTAGTGAAATATAAGCAAGGTGTATCATACAAAACAATATATCAAGGAAATTTAATTAATTTGAAAAAAAAAATTATTTTAAAAAAATATGGGGTCTTACTCTAAGGATCTACTATGATATTATAAATATTAGTAGTTCTGTAATATAAGTTGATAATAAATTTAAATCAACTATAAATATGGTCAATTTATTTTCTATGAAAATATTGTTGAGAGAAGTTATTTCCATCATACTTTTTTACTAATACGAGACAAATCCCATATTCACTTGAAATATGATTTATATGGGGTATTTAAAAACAATAAATTTATTTTATGATGATTTTCCTTTCAATTTTTGGGATTAAAATATAAATGTAATGATCTATATTTCATTTGGATAATAATATAAATGATTACAATGTTATAAGGAATTTTTTCTTGATTGACTTTCTAATTATATTTTTTATTAATAACCAATTTATATATATGTTGTGTATATAATTTTCCTTTGACATGTAATATAATTATTCCATAATAATAATAATTAATTTTTTATTCAATTTGAGTTATTTAAATCTGGGGAATTTTAATTGATAATTTCATTGTGGTAATAGTTATTTTTGAAATTTCACATTATTTTTTTATTGTTAAATTTCACTTGAAAAAAACACCTTCTTGTGATTGATTTTCTTGTGAAATTACATTTATATTACATATCCATATTTTTCTATGATAAATTATGTTATTTACTAAATGGTATATCAAATTTTAATATATTTCATATCTAGGAAGTTATTTTATGAATATTTTAAGTATTTTTTATCTTTTTCTTTTTTCAATAATGTTATTTTATGATGATATATATTGATTCATTAATTAAATAAATCATGTGACATAAGAGAAATTATTTATAAATTTAGTGAACGGAGGTGACCAAATTTTATATATCCTCCTTGACCCGACGACATTTTTTATGAGAAATTCCTCTACTCAATTTAAATTTTTGTCACCCTATAATTTGAAAATATCCATGGTACGGTATTGAAGATTGATATATCATTTATATGAGACATTAAATCAAAAAATTATGGACTACCATCACAGAACATTCAATTATGATATTATACATGATATTTATATTATGATGTTATCTATAGATGAATTTCATTCTCTGTTATTGACTAAATTCCACGTATTTTACGTTATTTACCATTTTCTATATCGATTATTCTAATAGTATCATGATAGTAATTTTATTTAAAAATAATGTGTGTTTATCTATTTACAATGAAACATGGATTATACATATTGATTCCTGATTGTTTCTATTGTACAGTACCCATACTACAAATTAATGTTCACCCTTATTATTTTCCATTCCCCAGAATATGATGAGAAGATATTTGAAAGAATTTTTAGAATGAATTTTATTATGTATTTTTATGTATTATGATGAATTTTTATTTCACAACGTAAAATGATAATCACATATGTTTTTTTATCTTCAAATCAACTAAACTAATTGGTTATTCAGTATTATACCCGTTATATCTATGCCAATTTAAAAAATATGCCCCCTTATCTCTGTAAATAATTTTAGGTTCATTAAAAATGAGAAAATTTATTTTTGTGTAATGTATAGAATTGGTGATCCGCATTTAATAAATTTTTACATACTTACATCAAACATGGGTAATATTAATTTCATTAGATATGGTGGAAGTTAATATAAAATACACCACTTTATATTAAGGATAAATTATGGTGTAAATGTAATGATAAATTATCTATGAATGATCCTAGATATATAGTTTTATTCATATTACCTTGATTTTAACAATTTTTGAGATAATATAATTTTTTATTTACTATATATGAAATATTTAAACTACAAATGAGATATATAAATGAAAAAAATTGTGTAAGTGGAACAGTCAAATCAATATGTTTTATAATCATACCATGAGGGGGTATATAATGATGATGTTGATTTAAAAAATATTATAAATTTCTATCATGATCATATAAATGATATCATCATTAAAATAAAAATGTTTATATAATGGAAAAAATATTGTTTCAAACTAAAAAAAAATGATACATATAAAATCAACCATTGGGGATTCAAAACTCATTTATATGGGGGTAGTGAATGATCATAATACAATATAAATTAATTTTTTATAAAAAAATATAAATAATAGAAAATAAAATATGAAACCTTATAAGGGTTATAATAATTCAACTCCAATAATTTAAAAATTGACTTAGTATGCTACTATATTTTTATTAGATCACATTTTAAAAAATATATTATTTTAAAAATGAAATAAATTTTTTATTAAAAAGATTAATAATATATATATAAACATATATTTTAATATTTCAATTTAATAATTTCACATATATTTATAAACATTTTGTAGAATATTCTCTATTTTAAGGTGATATTTGATGTATTTTCAATATTTCAACATATAAATGAATTTAGTATGTTATTAATTTATATCATAACCGAAATTAAAATGGTATGTACATTTTATTATCCCATTTAAATTTAAAAATGATAAAATTCAAATTAAAAATTGTGATTTTGTTGAAAATTTCAACTTTAAGTCATTATCATTGATAAAATAAGTTATAGTTAGTTAATTTAATCCACCTAATATTGTTCATTTAAATTTTTTTCAATTCTTATTATAACACTAAAATAAATAATTATTTATTTTTTAATTTATTCATTACATAATTTTTTTAATTTACTAGTTGAAATGTGTAAATTATGTGTCAATGATATTTGGAATAAAAAATGTTTAAAATAATGGTAATCTAATTGATGTAAAAAATTAATGTTATTTTCAATGACGGAGATTGTAAAGAGAACCTAAAGATTTCTCATGAAATATGATGGACAAATTTTTTTTGACCCAATTTATGATTTTATTTTTATATATGAAATATTAAAATAACTAATTATAATATCATAATATAATTCCATGGATTGGTTTGTTACATTGAATAATGATTGAAAAAATGATGAAAATGAAAATATTCTATAGAGTATATATAGAGACAAAAAAATTGACTAATACACATCTCATTAAAATTGATGTTTTCTCCTTTGTGTCAAATTTTTTATTAATAATAAAGGGACATTATAAAATTGTGATAAAATTATTAAAAATTAATCTTCGATAAAATTATATTAATGGTGATTTGTTTTACCAATTGTAATATTAAATACATTGAATTGATATTGAAATGATACGATTATGAAAAATTTACCATATCGTAATATGTCCTAGTCACATTTGTTCAATGATATCAATTAAACTAGTACTTATATGTGTGTGTATTGAGTTCATGTGGTAAAAAATAACAAATAAATTGTATAAAAGTACCATATGATAAATACAAACAAAATGCAGGTCATATTTATATGTATTAAGTCAAATGTATTTTTTTCACAATATATAAAATTATATAAATCTAATAAGTGAGGTTATTTTTTGATGATCATGAGTGGGAGTTATTATTATAAAAGATAAAAATAAAATATGATTTCATTCATAAACTCAGTGGAAATTTTATATCAATAATTATTTGATAGTTTTTGTAAGAATAATGTTCCATTTTACCCACTAATTTATTTAAAAAAATTCCCTCTGTTTTTTGGTTCACAAGTTACTCCAATTTATTAACGGATAAAATCTTTAAAATTTAATTAGAATATATTTAGAGAATCATGATATGTAAACACCACAATGACTATATATTTCAATTAACCATTATCATATTATATTTTAATGTTCTTTTCATGAAATATAAAATACCTAAAAAGATTCTTTATTTTTATCTTAAATTGTATGAAAAAATTAATATTTCGAGGGATTAATTTTTTATTATAGTTGTTATATTCTATGACTAAAATAAAAATTCTATGATATCATTATAATAAAATAAGTAATCGTGGTTTTTATTAATAAAAAAAATTATTTTATATTAGTTCATAATATTTTTAGAGAATGTTACTTATGATAATTGGGGATGTTTTAAGGAATATATGTTTCTAGAGTTTGTTTGAGAAATTTTCGATATTATTGTTACATAAGATTATTTATGGATGTTATGAATTTTTTTATATTATGTTGGATTACATTATGTCGATATTCAGATTCTTATTGTCATAGACATACACATGATCCATCCTAGGTTTTTACACATTCATTCAGATGGAAATAGGTACACAATTTTATGGAATACAATTTTATAGGATGCAACATGGATGATTTCACCATAGAGAGAGTTTTATGATTCAATACATTCTATAATTTGATTATTTTGTATAAAGGAAGTGATGTTTGTTCATGAGAAATCTTTTGCAACATATTGTAAAAATGAGAACAATTTTATCAGAAAAAAATACTAAATTTAAACAGAGAGATATATACAGAATCAGTATTTTGTTATTTTAAGATGCCACTTTTTAAAGATTCACAAATTTGTTTAGAACTATATAATTTTTTATTATTTAATTTATTGTTACATGATGTTAAATTTTTGATTGTTATAAATATATTCATTGAATATTTCAGGGAGTAATAACATTATTTAAAAAACAACAAGATAAAATTCATAGCAAATAGAAGAAAAAAAGCATGGTGATGAAATAATTGTGGTGAAATGTTAATATATCTTATTAAAAAATTTTGGTAAAAATGATTTGAAAATATTTGTATGATTATATTGATGTATTATATTAAATGTATACTTGATATATGTATCATATGGAGGATACCAATTTAATTAAATTAGATAGAGATATAAAGTGAAAATAAACACAATGAGAAATCTATGAGGATTCATCCAGATATGGTCTATAATAATATCACTAGAAAGATCTAATATATTGAGTGTAACACCCCATGCTTCTACGTTACACTTCTCTTTGAATAATACAATAATGTGTGTTGTACGCAACACTGAGTTCAAGAGCACCATGACTTATCAAACTAGTCGTTCAAAAGTCGTTATGAATAGTATTAACTGAATTTTAAATTTTATATTATCCTTATAATTTCAGAATTCAAAATATGTGTTTCTAAAATATAATTTATGAACAAATTCATTTTTTCGGATAGAAGATGAATTTTTCAAAAAAAATGCAATTTTACCGCCTTTTAATGGAGAGACCTTTTCGAATCCAATATTTGAAACTTTTATATAATAAATTTGACAAAATATACCTATTCTTTAGAATCGGGACATATTAATTTAGTTTCAATAATGTTTTGGTGTTTTTCTGATAACTTTCATATTTTGGTGAATAGTGAAAAATACTATATTTTAACTAAAAACAACTATTTATTCAAAATAATTTATAGGGTTAAATTATAAATTTTAATGGTTTGGAAGTATAAATAGATTATATATTTAACATTTAATCCAATGATGATCATTATAAGTAATTTCACACTGAAATTGGACATAAACATGTGTCAAATTTTTGATAGTTTTTATTTCTTAAAAATACTCTTTTTGGTTTTGACAACGGTAATTAATTTTAAATTCATAAATGAAACTTCTATGTTTCAAATTTGGTAAAAAAAAGTCATCATTATTGAATTTGGAATATCAAAATTAGAGTGGGGTGAATTTTTGGTATTTTTCTGAAAACTTTTAATTTATTATGAATAGTGAAAAACACAAAGGTATTGGTTAAAACCAACTTTTATTTAAATAATTATTTATTTTATTAAAATTTATTTTAGGTCAAAATAGATTCTGTAATACCTATATAAGTTCAATGTACTTAATTGGAGTCAGTTTATAATAATTTTAGATATATAAAAATTTTATTGAACTTTTCACTATCTTTTACCCATCTCTTAGGAGAATTTGGAAATTCACATAAAACATAATTTTACCACTTCTGTGAGTGGAATTTTGAAAATCCGAGAGATACTCTTAATATCATGGAGTAAAATGATGTTCAATGGGAAAATAATAATTTTTGGTGAATAGTAACTTTTAACTTCTATTTACCACGGTTAATAGTAAATAGGGTAATTAAGGGTAAAACTGATATTAATATTACCCAAACACATGAACTAATTCTATTGGACAAGTGTATATTGACCCAAAACAACCATATGAATAAAATATTATCATTTACGTCCACTGGGATTAGATTAGAACATTTATTATTATTTAATTCAAAGAAGAGTTAAAAGAGATAAAATCAATGTTTAATAACTAAAACATTTTTAATATAGGGTTATTCATAAGATAAATTCGATTATAAATATTCATTAAAAATCTAAAATAAAATCCGATAGAATTTTATTTTATTTATAATTTTTATAAATTAAATAATTTAATTTATTTATGACACAAAGATAATGCATTAATTACATTAATAGTGAAATATTAAAATAATTGATATTATAAATACCCAAATAAATATAATTTGAGACTTTTAATGAATTCCAAGAATTTTATTGGTTAATATGACATGTTAGGAATGACTAAATGAATCTGCTTATTATTAAAAATGTTATGAAGACTTAAAAAATTTATTCAATAGTGTCAAAATTGACAAAAAGGAGTTTTTAAAACAAATATTATATAATTAATTGATATAATATTCCTAAATATCTAAGGTTCGGCCAAAGGACTTATATGATGATAGGTATGTCATTAATGAACCACTTTGGGTTCTCTTGGTAGCTTATAGTATGTTTATTAATCATATAATATTAAAATACAAAGAGATATGGTAAATGTCAAACTATTTAACTAAGAGTTAAATCTAAAAGATAAGGGTAATATAGTGACACAAACATTACTAAATCATATTGGTTGAGTGTTATTCAACCCATACTCACCTTATACTTTTAATAATCCAGTTTTAAGCGATTATGAACAGAATATTAGTTTATAATAAAATAATACTTTTAGTTTTTACTAAAGAGCCCCTCCTCCCCCTTATAAAAGGACAGCACTTGTAACAAATTTTTCACACCTCTCATGCTTTTGGATCGTCCAAAATCTTCCCAATATATCTCCCTACATCAATTTCCTCTAACTAGAAACCTTAACTTTTGCATAAGGCACTTCAAGAGTCCTTTTTCGTTCAAACCAAATAGAGTTACCCAAATTAAAGGTAATGATTTCTCTTACCTTTTTTTCTTTTATTTTACTTCTCCAACCCGTTAACACCTTCTATTCTATTCTTATATAAAAAAAAGTGTCCTCTATATAATAGGTTGTTGTTAGCAGAAGGTTTCGAACTACAATTAGACACACCTCCATCTAATGTGTGAAGAACATAATGTTTCTGTGGATGGCAACCAAATGCCTCACGAAATGATGATTGTCCAAATTATCTCCTACCACCTTTCATGGTGGTCATTATGATGAAACTATAATTAAATATGATATTTATTATATTTATTTTATATATATTCTTCTGTAATTCTATTTTATATCATACCATTATTCTTTACATGTTGTATATATATACGATATTTTCATTTGAGGAAGTGCGGACTACCACCACCTCAAAGTGACATGACTCGTTCATACCATACATGTAACATATAATGGATGGTGGTAATTAACATAAGTAACATACATAACGTATTATATTATACTAGAATAATAATATACCTATGTATGATTTGGTTTTGATACCTTTTAAAATGAAAAATGAAATAAAAATAGTGTTCGTTCGTACGTACGGACTATAGTCTCCACGAACGCGATGAAATTAATCCCCCATTATATCCATTCATGACTAATTTCATTTGATGATTAAAAATAATGTTTAAGGACATTATTTAATTCTTGATATGAATAAGATACAACCTATCTATAACAAAGTTGTATTATGTAACAAAACATAGAAAATGAGTAAGTGATCACCTGAAACGGTGATAATACTAAAATATTATTAACAATGCAATATTAAAAGATCATATATGATATAATATTTATGTATATGATTCTTTTATAATTTAATACCAATGATTTAACTATTATACAGTAGGATAACCTACCATCGACCAAGGAAAGGTACAAGGTAAGGGTTTATTTCACAATCTCATCATTATCTAAGGTTGTTTATATATATTTATATACTGGGACTTCTTTATCATCCACATCCATGATTCATAAAAATGTATTTCAAAACATTTTTAATTTTTACAGAACTATGGGTTAAATCATTTATACCCTAGTTTGACTTTTTGTATGATTTTTATAAATGAATTATTACATCATTTTCCAAACAGGGTCTTTTTAACCATTTCGACAAAATTAAGGTAAGAATGACTTTTTTCCACTTATACGGCTAGTGTAGCTATTTTCCACCATTGTGAAATAATACATGATTCACATAGAAGCTTATAATAATATTTTAACAGTAAATGTTTTATTCTATAATTATGTGACTTTTAAATGATTTAAAAAAAAGATATATTTCTCTCAAAGTGTTTTGATTTCATCTATGTCAACATCCTTTGATGGATTTTATGCCTATTTGAAGTTGATTTATTATGATACAAAAAATCCATAATGTATTGAAGGGTTTGTGATATGTTTGACTATGAATGTGTTATTTTTATACCATTCATGGTTTATGGAAAATGTATTTACATTTCGTATGTTAGTTTCAATATGAATGTTAATGTTATGTTTAAACCTGTTCATATGAGGAATGCATTGGACTTAATAAGTGAAGGGTGGAGCCTGCTATAGCTGCTCGATGCATCGATAGGTCTCCTGAGACAAACTACTATCTTGGAGTGAGGCATAGACAAAATCATATTTGTAGTGTTGGCATGAGGCCTTGGATACGTGGTTATGATAGTCTGGTATTATGCATTCCATCATTATGAAAGTGGTTATTTATATTGAATGTGATTATTTGACAAGATGAATATCCATGTGAATAAGTAAATGTAATTATTTCATTTTATCATTTCCATATTATGCTGAAGTTCATGCTTAAATGGATTTTCTTTTAGTTATACATTGACTTAAATGTTTATATTTTTTTGAATGTTTCTGATCTATTGTTATCTTTACTGAGCCCCTAAGCTCAACCATTTATATTTTTTATGTTTTTCCAGGATGAGAATAATTATTTTATGAATGAATTACAGGGAATGTATGAGGGGATATGAAGAAATGATGTTGTTGTAGTTTTCTTTTTTTTAGTTTATGTTGTAATGTAACCTTTATGAATGTAATTAGTTATTCCAAGGCTACAAAACTAATCGGTCATTCAAGACATGATTTTTTTTATCATAAAAATGTTATGTATTAATGAAAAGAATCTAGGTAACTATGGTCGGGGTGTTATAGTTGGTATTAGAGAAAGTTTAGTACAAACCCTGGAACCTAGATTTAGATAAACTCTGATTCGAACACATAGACCTAAGATGCACATTGAGTATTAGTATAAAAGAACTTCCTAGAATTTTGGTATTGTAGAGATCTTATGATTTTTCCTAGCAATACATCCCTATCTGGATAGGAGTAATTACAGGTGGCTCTGGCATAGATATACCTTGGGATAAAACCCAAAAACACCACATTGAGCTAGACTCAAACGGGAATTGGTGCACGACAACATGCCTTGGTGCACTCTTGGTTACGACACTCCCGGGGGATATTCTTAGGATAATTCTCATTTTCGTAACAAATAATTATGAAGGGTTTATGAGTATATAATTTTTCAATGAAAATATCTTTATGATTGTGGATTATATCCATACACCATTTAATTTATGTTAGTTATTTTACAAGTTTGGAATTAGTCATTGAAATTCATAAACTGACTTAGTTTATGCTTGTTTATAGAAATGACGCCAAGTAGAATGAATGTGAACTCTATCAATAAGTATGATCCAAAGAGAAATAAGGATCACATGTAACCCCCCATGCTTCCACGGTACGTTTCCCTTTGAATAATTAAATGACGTGCATTGTACGCAACTTCGAGATTCTAACACACCACAACCAATAAAACTAGTCGTTATGATTAGTAATACCTACTTATTGAAATTTTATAAATTTTATCTTTCGAAATGGACTTCTTTTTTGGATTCATAATATCTAAATTAGCTTCGGGTGAAATTTTGGTACTTTTCGAATAACTTTCATATTTTGATGAATAGTGAAAATTACTAAATTGTAATTAAAACAAATTATTCAATCAAAATAATTAATAGTGATAAATTATTAATTTGAGTGGTTTTAAAGTATATTTAGAATATATTTTTACCATTTAATACAATGTTGGTCATTAGATGAGATTTCACATTTAAACCATACATAAACAAGTGTCAATCTTTTCATACTTATTATCTCTTAAAAACACGCTATTTGTTTTGACGACGGGAAATAATTTTTAAATTAATTAATGAAACTGATATGTTTTGAATTTGTTAAAATAGAAATCATTTTTTAATTCATAATATCAAATATAGCTTAGGCCTAATTTTTGTTATTTTTCTGGAAACATTACTTTTTTTGATGAATAGTGAAACACTAAGTGATAGTTAAAAAACTGAATCTTTCATTAAACTTAAATTTACTGCTTCTATGAGTGTAATTTAGAAAATCTGAGAGACACAGTTTAAATAAAGGAGTAAAATGTGGTTTATTGAGATGAAAATAATTTTTGGTGAATAGTAACTTTTTACTTTTATTTACCACGGTTAAAATTAAATAGTGTAATTAAGGGTAAAAATGATATAAATATTATCCTAACACATTTCATAATTCTATTGGACAAGTTTATCTCGAACACAAACAACCTTATCAATAAAATATTATCATTTAGGTCCACTTTGATTAGATTAGGAAATTTATTATTAATTAATTCAATGAAGAGTTAAAAGAGTTAAAATCAATAATTATTTACTAAAACATTTTTAATATCGGGTTACCCATAAGATAAATTCGATTATAAATATTCATTAGAAAGATAAAAATATTTCTTACATAATGATATTTAATTTATAATTTTTAGACATTAAATAGTTTAATTTATTTATGACACAATGATGATGAATTAATTACCATAATAGTGAAATATTAAAATAATTGATATTATAAATACCCAAATAAATATAATTGGAGACTTTTATTGAATTAAACTAATTTAATAGGATAATATGACATATTATTATTGATTTAATTGACTTTTTTCGAATTAATAATTTCGTTATGAGTTTCAAAAAAATCAAATATTGAAAAGTTTTAAAATTGACATAAAAGTGTTTTTAAAACAAATATTATATTATGAATTGATATTAAATTCATAAAAATCAATGGTTCGGCCAAGAGACTTATATCATGATAGGTGTATCATTAATGGACCACTTGGGGGTCTCTTGAATGTATATAGTATGTTCATTAACCATATAATATAAAAATACAAAGAGACATTGTAAAAGTGAAACTAATTAACTAAGAGTTAATACATAAAGATAAGGATAATATAATGATCCAAACCTGTATAAATTCTATTGGTTGAGTGGTTTTAGACCTATAACCACCTTAACCTTTAAATTATCATCTTTGGAGCCATTATAAACCGAATATGAATTTATAATAAATAATATTTCTAACTTTTCCAAAGGTGCCCCTCACCCCTCTTATAAAAGGGAACTCCCCCTTCACATTAATTAACACCTTCAAAGCCTTTTGGATCGGAAAAACCCTATCCAGATACACTCTAAACTTTGATAAATACAACCTAGAGGACTTAATTTGATCATAAATCCATCCTATGGAGCCCTTTTGATCAAATCAAAAGGAAGAACCCGAAGAAGTGGTAATGTTTTTACCACACTTTTCAAATTATTTTATTCTTCAACTTCTTCGTTCATGGCTATTATCATTCTAAAATAATTAATCCAGTATCTTCTATATACTATAATATTATTATAAATATGGTACAACCATATTCAGTATTCTATCCATCCATTGAATGAAATGTCACCATACGTGCATATGTACGACTTACCGTCTCCACGTCGTGGTGTAATTGTTATTCAATAAATTATTATTTGGATGGGTATAATAATTATGTGTAATTAATTTAAATAATAAATATAACATTATAATTATTCTGTATATATGATATACAATCCAATTATATATTATTTTAACATCAAATGATTGATAGTGTCGCTCGTGCGTACGTATGGGCTACCGTCTCCACGAAAGCGATGACATTCATTATCCATCATATCCATTCAAGTATAATTATCATTTTATGATTTAAAAATTATTTTTAATAAATTTATATAATTCTGGATATGACTAATATACAACCTATCCGTAACAAACACGGTTTAGATAACAAAGAATATAATGGAAAACTAGTTAGTTAACACCCGAAATGATGATAATACTATGATATTATTAAAAAATCAATGTTAAAAGATCATATATGATATCATATTAATGTAAATGAATCTTGTATAATTAAATAAAAATTATTTCCCCATTACACATGAGGTTAACCTACAGTCGACCAAGGAAAAAGTACAAAGGGGTTTCTTATCTCACTTTTTATTCAGTGAGATTTCCATTTTTCACCACTTATTTATTGCATGTGGTGTGTGTACTACCCATGATTGTATTAATTGTGTAATATACATTAATTTATGGGAATTTACATCATCATTTTATGATCCTTAATTAATGGGTGCATGTTTCATAAGATACCAAATCGACAAGGGAATTTAAAATTTCAATTTCCACTCATTCGGCTTTAGACATACTTCATTGATTATTTTACTCCACGATTATCTGTGGAATCACTATTCATTTTATTATGTCCTAATTTCCACTCCCCATTATGTGGATATACTTTTTATACACATAATAACTCCATTTATAAATTCTCATGTCATCAATACGAACTTGATAAGAGTAATTTTTACTCAATCTCGATTTGTTGCGATAAACATCTTATTCATTGGTGTTGTTTTTACTAGAATATGCGTGAATGTACTTCGGTTGCTTACACTGAATATCAAATAATATTTAGTGTATTTATATTTGTCACACATAATTATGCCATTGATTTATCCTTAACCTCAGGATATGACATTTATGGGAGATTTCATCTCAATTTAAATTCTATTGAGACTTCGTTGTTGTTATAAACCAAATCACATTTATGTGGTGTATATAATGTACTTTGACCTAGTATATCATGAATTCCTTTATTCTCATGATATTACAAAGGTTTTATCACCTCAATTATTTGTATTCAAGTGTCTCTCTTTTGGTAACAAACTCTAACTAAAATACCATTTTTAAATTTTTTAAAGTCTTATTTTTCTAAATCTTGCTCATTAATGTCAATGTTTTAAAAATTGTTTTAATGATTTATTTATATGGACATTATAGTTGTAAAATAATAACTCCTTTTAAAAGTTTCAAAGTGGTATGGGACACTATGATTCAAAAATCTATTTTTAAATGGCCTGTTGATAAATAGTGCGATTATTAAATGTTTTCAAGAAAAGGGGGATATTTCTGTCAAATAGTTTTGATGGATGTTTTCTTCTATTTCAATATCATTCATTATTATCGATTGAGGTTAATATTATATAATACATGCTTCCATATTGTATTGAATGAGTTATGTTTGACTGTGGATGTGTTATTTTTATACCATTCATGGTTTTTGGTTAATGTATTGACATTCCGTATGCTAGTTTTAATACGAATGTTTATGTTTTGTTTAAAAACATTCATATGAGGAATGCATTTGATTTAGTAAGTGACGGGGGGAGCCCGCTATAGCTCCTCGATGCATCAGCAGGTCTCATGATACAATCTAGTGTCTTGGCACAAGGCCTTGGCAAAATCTTATTTTTAGTCTTTGCACGAGGCCTTGGCTATGTGGTTATGATAGTCTGGCATTATGCATTCCATCATTATGAAAGTGGATATTGATATTGCATGTGTTTGTTCGACTAGTAGAATATCCATGTGAATAAGTAAATGGCATTATTTCATTTTATCTTTTCCATAGATAATGTTTAAAAGGCTTTTGTTTTAGTTATAAATTTTTTATGTGTTTATGCTTATCGATGAAAGCTTATGCTATATTGTTATCCATACTGAGCATATAATCTCACCCATTTCAATGTTTTATTTTTCCCAGGATGTTAAGAAGTAATTTATGAATGACCTATAGGGATAGTATGAGGGGATATGAAGACAAGATGTTGTTGTAGTTTTTTTACCTTATGATGTAATGTAAGACTTATGAATATATATAGTGTTTCCAAAACTACTAATCTAAATTGTCATTAGAGACTTGATCCTTTGTGATCATACCAATGTTATGTAATAATACACCGACTCTAGGTATATATGGTCGGGGCATTATAGTTGGTATCAGAGGATGTTTCGTACAAAACATGGAATATAGATTTAGATAAATTCAGATTAGAACACGTAGACCTAAGATGGACTTTGTGGATTAGTATAGATGAACTTCCTAGAACTTTGGTATTGTAGAGATTTTGTGACTATTCCTAGAAATACATCCATATCTGGATACAAGCAGGTAGAGGCGGTTCTGGAACAGATGTACCTATGGGTAAAACCTGAAAACACCGCTTTGAAATAGACTCGAACGGCAACTAGTGCACGACAACGGGCCTTGCTGCCCTCTTGGTTACGACACTCCTGGGGGATATGCTAAGGATAATTTACATTTTCTTTACAAACTGATTTGATGTATTAAATATATAAGATGATTGTAAATGACCTTGGTTAATCCTAATGTGTTTCAATTTGAGAATATGGTGACATGATAATCTCTAAATTATATAATTACTACTATTATGCACACAATGCTTTCTGGTTTTAGTCAATGGCTGGATTCCAAGGAAGTCATAGGGACTTTTAGAATGATGTACAAGGTGGGAACGGTGGCGGAAATGAGCAACAAAATGGAATGTTGATATGCATAAGAGATATCATCTTTATTCCAAATCAATTTACCAAAAATATGATCCACAATATATATATTAACCAATTCCCGGACACAACAATGAAGAGAAAGGTGATGAATGATAAGAGCTCCAGCATTGGAGACCATGGAAAAAGGAATCCTCAATTTCCATCATGCATGAAATGTGGAAGGAGTCACCATAGAAAGTGTCTCAATGGGGCAAATAAATGCTTTACATGTGGGAAGGAAGGACATAAAATGAAGAATTTCCGAAGAAAAATGAATAGTACTATGGAAGAATACAAAAATGGTCCCAATAGTCCATTTACATTCATTTTCTGTCAATGTATGGGACCTGGCCATTACCCGAGTGAATGCCCTATTCTATAGGATATTTTCTCAGTCAAAGAAGAAGATATGTGGAAATAAATTGTTTTTGAAATGTTTAAAAAGTATTAGTTCTCCTTGTTGATGGGTTCACTTGGGAATAATTTCCTCTTGTATTTTTAACCATGCAGTTCTCCATGTGAGAATGATATTTGAGGAAGAATTATTATTTCCCTTGTGAATATAGTTATAAATAACAATTTGGTTTTATATGATCATTGGGTTTGAGGCAATTATAATTTATTATAATTTGGGATGAAAATTCAAGGGATGAGATAAGATTTGTGGTTAAATAATGTTATGGTTATTTTGAGGAATTTATCTCATTTTGGTAATGTTATAAAATATAGTTTTTGAAAAAGGACAACACTCAGACCGTGTGACAACCCATCGCGTCGGACAAAGCTGTGGGAATAGAACCCAAAAAAAATGTGTGATTGGGATTTATCTCCTACCACTAGACTATGTGAAGTCCCAGGTTAGTGTGACTATTATTTTTAGTTAAATGATTTTATTGATCATTAATAATTTGATTTGGGATCTCATGTCTTATCAAATGAATATGCTTATTATAGGAAAATGATTTGGTAGTTATTTGATAAATGTTATTTTGGAAGATGTTCACTTTGTTTTATGGAAAATAGAATAGTAGGGGATTTCATTTGAGGAGTAATGGTGGATTTTTATCTATGTTTTTATTGTGGATTTATAGTGATTTTGGTTTTTTATGGAAATGATTAGGTTAATTACTTTTAAGTATGTGACATTAAGAGTAATTAGTGTCATTTGGAGATAAAATTTAACGTGGAAGACTACATTCTTATATGTTTTTAGTTTCAATATTAGTTTGGATTATATTGAAGGATTTTAAGGACAATTGATTATTGAATGGTATTTATTTAACTTTGGGGTATTAATGGTTTAATTTTAGAAATTAAGATTAGTGTTTTTTTTCTCTAATGGAATATCCATTTGGGGGGTCATCGGATATTATAGTAACCATTTTGGTTTTGATTAATCTCTAAATTCAAGGTAAATATATAGTTTATCCAACGTGGATCATGTATTTCTATAGAAGATTATTCTAGATCTTCCATTGTGACCAAGTCTTCTTGAATACTCATTGTTCAAAAAAATGAGTTAGTGGAATTTTTTTTAAAGAATGAAAGTCTACTTAAAAAGTACGTATATCTATTTATGTTCTTAGTCAATATCATTAATGAATTCCTCATCATTATGTAATGTAACTTAAAACAAAATAATGTTGTCCGTTTAATTTTTCTACTGGGAGACTAAGGACTGTTTTTCCAAACACAAGTTTGTGATTTTCTTATTGTAAAATTTCTCCTGATCATGTTTTCTATCCCTCTCCATTAGAACTGAACACTTATTTTATCATCCATATCCATGTTTTCCTACATGGAATCCTAGTATGAGTTATCTTGGGTGACCTTTATACCCCTCTTCCTTTCTTTTAAAGAGATAGTTTTATTGACATTTTTTTCGATGTGGGACATTCCATTATATTCTCATGCCCAATTTTAAAAAAATTGTGAGTACGCAATTTATTGAATGAGGGGAGAATGTAACACCCCAGGCTTCCACGGTATATTTCCATTTGAATAACGCAATGACATGAATTGTACGCAACTTCGAGATTCCAACACACCACAACCAATCAAAATAGCCATTATGAATTGTAATACATACTTTTTGAAATTTTATAAATTTTATCATTCGAAATGGACTTCAGTTTTGGATTCGTAATATCAAAATTAGCTTAGGGTGAAATTTTGGTACTTTTCGGATAACTTACATATTTTGATGAATAATGAATATTACTAAATTTTAATTAAAAATTTTTTTTAATAGAAATAATTAATAGTGATAAATTATTAATTTGAGTGGTTTTAAAGTATATTTAGAATATATTTTTACAATTTAATATAACGTTGGTGATTAGTTGAGATTTCACATTTAATCTAGACATAAACAATTGTCAATCTTTTGATAGTTATTATCTCTTAAAAACACACTATTTGTTTTGACAACGGGAAGTAATTTTAAAATTAATTAATTCAACTCATATGTTTTGAATTTGGTTAAATAGAGATCATTTTTGAATTCATAATATCAAATATAGATTAGGACTAAATTTTTGTATTTTTCTAGAAACTTTCATTTTTTTATGAATAGTGAAACCACAAAGTGGTAGTTAAATAACTGAATTTTTCATAAAACTTAATTTTACCGCTTCTGTGACTGGAATTTCAAAAATCCGAGAGACACGGTTTATATGAAGGAGTAAAATTTGGTTCATTGAGATGAAAATAATTTTTGGTGAATAGTAAATTTTTTCTTTTATTTACCAGGGTTAAAAATAAATAGGGTAATTAAAGGTTAAAATGATATTAATATTACCCTAACACATGTCCTAATTCTATTGGAAAACAGTATCTCGACCACAAACAACATTAGGAATAAAATATTATCATTTAGGTCCACTTGAATTAGATTAGTAAATTTATTTTTATTTAATTCAAAGAAGAGTTAAAATCAATGTTTATTTACTAAAACATTTTTAATATAGGGATACACATATGATAAATGCGATTATAAATATTCATTATAAAGATAAAAAGATTTCCTACATAACTATATTTTATGTGTAATTTTTATACATTAAATAATTTAATTTATTTATGACACAATGATGATGCATTAATTACCATAATAGTGAAAAAATAAAATAATTGATATTATAAATACCCAAATAAATATAATTGGAGACTTTTATTGAATTAAACTAATTTTATAAGTTAATATGACATATTATAATTTATTTTATTT
Organism: Viscum album; assembly: GCA_963277665.1. Taxonomy (NCBI): domain Eukaryota; kingdom Viridiplantae; phylum Streptophyta; class Magnoliopsida; order Santalales; family Viscaceae; genus Viscum; species Viscum album. The sequence goes on from OY728132.1 coordinate 475,862,858, forward strand.
ACTTTGATCAAATTTATCATTCTGTTATGAGTTTCACAAAAAACAATTTTTGAATAGTGTCAAAATTGATATAAAAGAGTTTTTAAAAGAAATATTATATTATTAATTGATAATAAATTCCTAAAAATCTAAGGTTCGGACAAGACACTTATATCATTATTGGTGTATTATTAATGGGCCACATGGTGGTTTCTTGGATGTATATAGTAAGTTTATTAACCATATAATATAAAAATACAAAGAGAGATTGCAAAAGTGAAACTAATTAACTAAGAGTTAATACTTAATGATAAGGTTAATATAATGACCCAAACCTGAAAAACTACTATTGTTTGAGTGGTTTAAGACCTATCCCCACCATAATCTTTAAATAATCCACTTTTAAGTCATTAGAAACCGAATATGAATTTATTATAAAATAATATTTCTAGCTTCTCATAAGGTGCCAATCACCCCTCTTATAAAAAAGCACTCCCCCTTCTCAATACTTCACACCTTCAAAGACTTTTGGTTGGGCCAAACCCTGCCCAAATACACTCTCAAATTTCCCCACTACATCCTAGATGCCTTATTTTTATCAGAAAGACAACCTACAGATCCCTTTTGATCAAATCAAAAGGAAGAACCCGAAGAAGAAGTAATGTTTTTCCCACCCTTTTTCATATTCTTTTCTTCTTCATCATCTTTTTTCTTTGTTATTGACATTCTAAAATAATGAATACAGTATCTCTTATATACTATAATATTATTATAAATATGGTACAACCATATTCAGTATTCTATCCATCATTTGAATGACATGTCACCATACGTGCATACGTACGGCTTACCATCTCCATGTCGTGGTGTAATTGTTATTCAATAAATTATTATTTGTATGTGTGTAATAATGATGTGTAATTAATGTAAATAATAAATATAACATGATAATTATTCTTTATATATGATATAACAACCAATTATATATTATTTTAACATCAAAAGAATGATATTGTCGCTCGTGCGTACATACGGACTATCGTCTCCACGAAAGCAATGTGATTCATTCTCCATCATATCCATTAAAGTATAATTATCATTTGATGATTTAAAAATAATGTTTAAGGAATTGATATAATTCTGTATATAATTAATATACACCCTATCCATAAAAATCATGGCTTACGTAACAAAGAATATAAAGGAAAACGAGTAAGTTAACACCTGAAATGATGGTAATACTAAGTTATAATTAAAACATCAATGACAAAAGGTCATATATGATATCATATTAATGTAAATGATTCTGGTATAATTAAATAACAATTATTTCACCATTATACAGGAGGTTAACCTACCTTCGACCAAGGAAAATGTACAAAGTAAGTGGTTCCTTATCTAACATTTAATTCAGTGAGATTTCCATTGTTCACCACTTATTTATTTCATGTGGTGTGTGTAGTGCCCATGATTGTATTAATTGTGTAATATACTTTATTTTATGGGTATATACATCCTCATTGTATGATCCTTATTTCATGGGTCCATGTTTTATAAGTTACCAAATCGATAAGGGAATTTAAAATTTCAATTTCCACTCATTCGACTTTATGCATACTTCATTGATTATTTTACTCCAAGATTATATGTGGAATCAATATTCATTTGATTATGACATAATTTCCACTCCCATTTATGTGGATATACATTTTATGCACGTAATCACTCCGTTGATAAATTCTCAAGTCATCGGTATGAACTTGATAAGAGTAATTTTTACTCAATCTCGATTTGTTGATATAAACATCCAATTCATTAGTGTTGTTTTTTCTGGAATATATGTGAATGCCCATTGATTGTTTACACTGAATATCCAATCATATTTAGTGAACTTATATTTTTCATGCATAATTATGTTGTTGATTTATCCTTAACCAACGGATATGGCCTTTATGGGAGGTTTCATCTCAATTTACATTCCATTGAAAATTTTTTGTTGTTATATACAAAATCACTTTTATGTGGTGTATATAATGTACTTTGACATAGTATATCATGAATCCCTTTATTCTCATGATATTATAAAGTTTTTATTACCTAAATTATTTGTATTCATGTGTCTCCCTTTTGGTTAGAAACTCTAACTAAAATACCATTTTTAAATGTTTTAAAGACTTATTCTTCTAAATCTTGTTCATTAATGTCAATGTTTTAAAAATGGTTTTAAGGATTTATTTATATGGAAATTAAAGATGTAAAATTAAAATGCATTTTAAATGTTTCAAATTGGTATGGGAAACTTTGATTCAAAAATCTATTTTTAAATGGCTTCTTGACAAATTGTGTTACTTTTAAATGTTTTCAAGAAAAGGGGGATATTTCTCTCAAATAGATTTGATGGTTATTTTAATCTATGCCAATATCATTCATTATTATCGATTGAGGATAATATGATACAATAAAATCTTCCATATTGTATCGAATCAGTTATGTTTGAATGTGGATGTGCTATTTTTATACCATTCATCGTTTGTGGTTAAAGTATTGACATTTTGTATGATAGTTTTAATACAAATGTTTATGTTATGTTTAAAAACATTCATATGAGGAATGCATTGGACTTATGATGTGTCGGGTGGATCCCACTATAGCTCCTCGATGCATCGGTAGGTCTCATGAGACAAACTAATGCCTTTGCACAAGGCCTTGGAAAAATCTTATTTTTAGTTTTGGCACGAGGCTTTGGCTATACGGTTATTATAGTCTGGCATTATGGATTCCATCATTATGAAAGTGGTTATTGATACTGCATGTGATTGTTTGACTAGTAGAATATTAATGTGATTAAGTAAATGGAATTATTTAATTTTATCTTTGCCATATTATGCTGAAGTTCAAGTTTAAAAGGCTTTTGATTTAGTTATAAATTGTTTTAAGTGTTTATGCTTATCTATGAAATCTTCTACTATATTGTTATCCTTACTGAGCATCTGAGATCACCCATTTCAATGTTTTATTTTTCCCAGGATGTGAAAAGTAATTTATGAATGACCTGCTGGGATAGTATGAGGGGATATGAAGACAAGATGTTGTTGTAGTTTTTTTTACCTTATGATGTAATGTAAGACTTATTAATATATCTACTGTTTCCATGACTACTAAACTAATTGGTCTTTCGAGACTTGATCCTTTGTGATCATGACGATGTTATGTAATAATACACCGACTCTGGTTAACTGGGGTCAGAGTGTTACATCACATAATTCATGGTATTAATACAGCATTTATAAGGGAAATTGTCTCCCATATATTCTCAACATATGACGAAATTATATCTTGTGTTAAAAAGATAACTATGAATTCTCTGAGTCTTATGGATTTGAAGGGAAGAAAGAGATGAAAAGGATGTAAGAGAGAAAGATGGATAAAGGGAAGTTGGAAAAGTAGAATTTTCCTATATGTGATAACTGTGGGAAGAAACACCCTGGAACTTGCCTGATGGGAATGTGAGTTTGTTATAAGTCTGGAGAAAAAGGACACAATGTATGTGACTGAAAGGGTAAGAAAAAGGTTTTAAATGTACAATGCTTCATTTTCATGGAGTTGGGACACTATGCGAACCAATGTCCAAATCATCAGAATATTTCCTAGAAGATGATATTGGATAATAATGAAGTTATGATACTACCACAGATGTGGAGGAATGATTAGAGATCTTATTGTGTTATTAGAGAGTTATATCATTTGAGTGTTGTATCAATAATGTACTGGTTATAATAATTATGGAGTATATAAGGATTGTACTATAGTTATATTTCATTAAGGACATGAGATTGTGTGGAACCAAGAAAAGAGTCTCAATACGAAGTTAAATTTTTGGAATATATATGGTTGAGAGAAAGATAAACCATAATATGGTTCTGATACCGAGGTGGTGATTTTGGAATAATACAAGATTGATTTGGATAAATTATATTGGATATTCTTGACTACCTTGAAACTGATTAAATATTTGTATATTCCATCATTGTTTGAATTTACAACATTTTGGGGTAGATGAAATATATCCAGTATTCTATAATGTAATAGGGAGAATTAATGTAATCAATAAGGTTTTATGTTAATTTAGGATGATTTCTTGTTTTAAAGTAATAAATGATCAAGGTATTCATACATTATTACGTGGTAAAAAGGATCTACATTATGTTTAACTTCCATATAAATTTTGGACTAAGAGTTTGGAAAGAAGTATTTTGGATAATTATACAGAATGGAATGGAATATATTTTACATTGGAAACTATTTTCAAGGTTATTTTTAGACATTTATTAAAAGGACAACACGCAGAACGTGTGACAACTAGTCGCGTTGGACAAAGCCGTGGGAATTGAACCCATAACCATAGTTTGATTGGGATTTATCGCATACCACTGGAATACATGAAGTCCCTGGAGTGTATAATGTAGTTTTTTTAGTTCTGATAGATGAATTGTAAAATTAATTTTTGGAACCCTATACAGTAAGGAAAACAGAGTATTTTTTAGTTCTATTACATTTTGGAGTGAATGATGGGTTTTTGATTAAATCTTTTTTAGGAATGAATGTCTACATGACAAGTAATAATATATCCCTAAATTCTTATTAAATCTCAAAATATGTTCTTCAACTTTATGAATCGTAACATAAAACAAAAACGTTATCGGTTAACTTTTGTACTGTGGAATCAAATATCATTTTACCAATCCTAAGAATGTGATTTTTTGTAATTAAATTTCTAATAATCCTGTTTTCTATAACTCTCCATCATACCTTGATGGTTTGTTTCTCCTCCATATCCATGTTTTCAAATAATCCTTGTGTGGGCTATCTTGGGTGAACTTTGTACTTCTCTTTTTTTCTTTAAAAGTTGTATTTTTATTAACCATATTTCTGATTTTGGTTTTCCAAAAACATATTTTCTATTTTCAACCTTTTATTTTAAAAAAAATCAAATTGTGAAGATGGAATTTATTTAAGTTGGGGAGAATGTAACACCACAAGCTTCCAAGGTACGCTTCTGTTTGAATAATACAATAGTGTGTGTTGTACTTAACACTGAGTTCTAGAGTACCATGACTTACCAAACTAGTCGTTCAAAAGTGATTATTAATAGTATTAACTGAATTTTAAATTTCATACTAACCTTATAATTTTAGAATCCATATTATGAGTTTCTAATTCATAATTTATGAACAACTTCTATTTTTTCAGAAAAAATAAGTATTTTTCAAAAAAATGCAATTTTACCACCTTTTAATGGTGAAGGATTTTTAAATACAATATTTGAAACATATATAAATTTAATTTGACAAAATTAACTTCTTCTTTATAATCTGGAAATATGAATTTAGTTTCAAAATGTTTTGGGGTTTTTCGGATAACTTATATATTTGGGTGAATAGTGAAAATTACTATATTTTAACTAAAAACAACTTTTTTTATAAAACTAAATTATATTGTTAAATTATACATTTTAATGGGTTTTAAGTATAAATAGATTATAATTTTACCATTTAATACAATGATGGTCAATGTATGTAATATCATTTTGAAATTGGACATAAACAAGTGTCAAACTTTTGATAGTTATTATTTTTTAAAATACGCCTTCTAGTTTTGACAGTGGGAATTAATTTTAAATTAATAAATGAAACATATATGTTTTTAATTTGGTAAAATAGAAATCATTATTGAATTCAGAATATCAAAATTAGCTTACGATGATTTATTTGTATTTGTCTAAAATGTTTTAATTTTTGATGAATAGTGAAAAACACTAAGTTATTGGTTAAAACCGACATTTTATTTAAATAAATGTTTATTTTATTTAAATTTATTTTAAGTAAAAATAGAAACATAATACCTATATATGTTCAATGTAATTCATTGGAGTTCGTTTATATTAATTTTAGACATATAGAACTTTTATTGAACCTTTCACCGTCTTTTACCCATCTCCTAGGTGAATTTGGAAATTCACATAAAAATTAATTTTACCACTTCTATGAGTGTAATTTCTAAAATTTGAAGGAAAAGGTTAATATCAAGTATTAATATGTGGTTCAATGAGTTGAGTATAATTTTTGGTGAATGGTAACATTTTACTTTTATTTACCACAGTTAAAAGTAAAGAGGGTAATTAATGGTTAAAATGATATTAATATTACCATAACACATGACCTAATTCTATTGGACAAGTGTTTCTAGACCAAAAAAAACCTAAGGAATAAAATATTATCATTTAGATCCACTTCGATTAGATTATGACATTTATTATTATTTTATTCAAATAAGAGTTAAAAGAGTTAAAATCAATGTTTAATAACAAAAACATTTTTAATATAGGGTTATACATTATATAAATTCGATTATAAATATTAATTATAAAGATAAAAAGATTTACTACATAATGGTGTATTATTTATAAATTTTCGAAATTATGTAATTTAATTTATTTATGATACAATGATGATGCATTAATTACATTATTAGTGAAATATTAAAATAGTAGATATTATAAATACCCAAATAAATATAATTTGAGACTTTTAATGAATTTAATGAATTTAATTGCTTAATATGACATTTTAAGATTGATTAAATTAATTTTTTTTCTAATGAATAAATTTATTACGACATTAAAAAGTAAATTTTAAAATAGTGTCAAAATTGACATAAATGAGTTTTTAAAACATATATTATATTATTAATTGATATAATATTCTTAAAAAACTAAGGTTTGTACAATGGGCATATATGTTGATAGGTATGTTATTAATTAACCACTTGGGGTTCACTTGGTAGTTTATAGTATGTTAATTAACAATATAATATAAAAATACAAAGAGACATGGTAAATGTCAAACTATTTAAATATGAGTTAAATCTAAATGATAAGGGTAATATATTGACCCAAACTTGTATAAAACCTTTTGTTTTAGTGTTTTTTGAGCCATCCCCACATTAGACTTTAAATAATCCAGATTGGAACCATTATAAACAAAATATGAATTTATTATAAAATAATACTTTATGTTTTTCCTAAAGAGACCCTCCTCCCCCTTATAAAAGGACACCACTACTAACCAATTCTTCACAACTCTCAAACCCTTTGTCTTATCCAACCTATACCCAATTAATCTACCGATAACCCTTTACTCCTCCTAGAAGCCTTAGCTTAGGCAGAAGGCACATCAAGTGTCCATTTTTGTTCAAACCTAATAGAGTTACCCAAATTAAAGGTAACGATTTCTCTTAACTTATTTTCTTTTATTTTACTTGTCCAACCACTAAAATATTTTTATTATATTATTTTGTAACAAAAACATTATCCTGAATGTACTAAGTTATTGTTAGGATAAGGATTCAAACTACACTTAAACACACCTCCATTTAATGGTTGAAGACCATAATGTTTCTGTGGATGCAAACCAAACGCCTCATGAAACGATGATTGTTCAAATTATATCCTACTGCCTCTCATGGTGTCCATTATGATGGAACTGTAATTAAATATGATATTTATGATATTTATTTTATATATTAGATTTTTTTAATTCCATTTTATATCATACCATTATACGTTTCATGTTGTATATATATATATATATGATAATTTCATTTGAGGATGTTCGGACTACCACCCCCTCAAAGTGAAATGACTTGTTCATACCATACATGGAACATAAAAAGGATATTGCTAATGGAATTAAGAAAATTATATAACATATTATATTATACTATAATAATAATATACCTATGTATCGTTTTCTTTTGATTCCATTAAAAATGAAAAATGAAATGGAAATAGAGTTCGTGCGTACGCATGGACTACTGTCTCCACGAACGTGATGAGATTCCTTTCCCATCATATCCATTCAAGAATCATTTCATTTGATGATTAAAAATAATGTTAACAGACTTGATATCATTCTGTATATGAATAATATACAACCTATGGATAAAAAACATGACTTATGTAACAAAACATATAAAATAAAATGAGTAAGTGAACACCCAAAATGACGATAATAATAAAATATTATTAACAAAGAAATATTAAAAGATCATATATTATATAATATTTATTTATATGATTATTGTATAATTTAATAACAATGATTTATATATTATACAAGAGGTTAACTTACCCTCGACCAAGGAAAACTACAAGGTAAGGGTTTATTTCACAATCTATCCATTATCCGAGGTTGTTTATACATAATTATCTACTGAGACATCTTTATCATACACATCCATGTTTTATTAAAATGTATTTAATTTTTTTTTTACAATTTACTAGACTATGGGTTAATTTATTTTATACCTTTGTTTTAATTTTTATAATAATTTTATGAAGAAATATTTAAGTTATTTTCCTAACGAGGTCCTTTTTAACATTTTTTACAAAATTAAGGAAAGAATGTATTTTTTTAACTTATACGATTGGTGCGGCTATTTTCCACCATTGTAAAATCTTCGAATCGTACCTTATAAACAGATAAATATATTTTCAAAGAAAGTTTTTTATTCTATAATTATGTGAAATTAAAATGATTTCAAAAAACGAGAGATATTTTTCTGAAATAGTTTTGATTATATCGATGTCAACATCCTTTGATGGATTTTAAGCTTATTTGAAGTTGATTTTTTATGATATAAAACATCCATATTGTATTGAAGGTTTTTTGATATGTTTGACTGTTGATGTGTTATTTTTATACCATTAATTTTTTATTGAGAATGTATTTACATTTCGTATGCTAGTTTTTATACGAATGTTTTTGTTATGTTTATACATATTCATATGAGGAATGAGTTGGACATAGTAAGTAATGGGTGGAGCCTGCTATAGCTCCTCGATGAATCGGTAGGTCTCATGAGACAAACTACTGTCTTGGCATGAGGCCTTGAAAAAATCATATTTGTAGTCTTCGCATGAGGCCTTTTCTATGTGGTTATGATAGTCTGGCATTATGCATTCCATCATTATGAAAGTGTTTATTGATATTGCATGTGATTATTGAACAAGAAGAATATCCATGTGAATATGTAAATGGAATTATTTTATTTTATCTTTTCCATATTATGCTTAAGTTCTAGTTTAAAATGATTTTGTTTTGGTTATACAATGCCTTAAATGTTTATGTTTATTTATGAATGTTTCCACTGTATTGTTATCCTTACTGAGCATCTGAGCACACCACTTTCAATGTTTTAATTTTTCCAAGGTTGTAAATAAGTATTTTATGAATGAATTGCATGGAATATATGAGGGGATATGAAGACAAGATGTTTTTGTAGTTTTCTTTTTTTACATTATGTTGAAATGTAACCTTTATGAATGTATCTAGTGATTCAGAGGCTACTAAACTAATAGGTCTTTCGAGACATGATATTTTGTAACCATTCCAATGTTATGTAATAATGCACCAACTCTGGGTAACTAGGGTCAGGGCGTTACATTGAGTATTATGATGAAATTACCTAGAGAATTGTAATTTGATCAGAATGTGGTTTTACATGGATATAATGTCATATTATGTTTTAGATAAGGTTGAGTTGTTTATAATAGTGATATGATCATCCCAATAGATAGAGGATTCATAATTGACTGTATGTAAGAAGATGCATTTCAAATAGGGAGTTGAATAATGATTCCATCAGATAAATATATATTTTCGCTAATATATAGGTGGTTCTTAATATTGTGGAAACATGAAAAGAAATAAAAAATATATAATTTACATGTGATTCACCTATATAGAGAATAGTGATTAAATAACATAGAATATATTATTCCATAATAATAACATCAGACATCAATTTATAGAATTTATTTCTAAGGTGCATTAAATAAACATTATATTGTGCCTAAAAATAATTCTATGAAAATATGTCCTGTAATCCATTTTAAATCCCTCAAAGTAAATAAACATCAATTAAAGTCATTCACATTGATAACTCATGAAGCATCAAGAATATTATATATGTCTTGAGATACATTTAGTAAAAATCATTGAGATAGAAGTTTGAATATATGATTTGAGTTGAATGCGAAAATTTATTCATGTTCTAAAAATTTATCTTATAATGGATACTCTATAAAGGGGGAAGTAATTCGAGAGAATATTTTTTTATATAAATATATGTGTGGAGGATATAATGGATTTATATTGTAAGAATAAAACTGATGTTATATTTTTTTGATGAAGATGTATCAGACCTATGATGTTCATGTATAAGAACATCAAACAGAGTTTTATTAGTAGAAGATTAAATTATTAGACCATGTATTATCAGAGATGAATACATTTGTCATGAATCAGAATTTTTTTTTTCTATAATGTCAATTAGTTTTAGTTAAATATATAATGAACATGTTACTATTGTTTTTTAAAATGAGATTTTTTGAGATTAAGTCTAATTATATTAGGATTACAGGATTGATACAAACCAAAATGATATTGTGACCCATTAAAAAGAGGGAATATAGGGAAAAAATCAATCAAACATATGTTGTCAAAGGTAAATTTCTATACATTATTCACTATGGATTTATTCAGTTATATTTGTATTTAAAAGATTATAAAAAATTTGGAACAACAATCTTTTAATATAAATATTTAATATCTTAAAAATTTTAAATAGGTGAAGGTTATCCAACATTATTTTAGACAAATAATAACTAAAGATGAATATGTTTTTATAGTGGATCAGAATGGAATATAGAAGACATTTTAGTTGGGGTGTAGAAACCATTTCTAAAAAGGTTTATAGAAAGGGTGAATTTCCACCTTATAAGTATGTGCATATAAGATTTTTTATAAGTGTATAACAAACAATCATATAATATGTTATTTCATTAGTGTAGAATAGAGGATATATGGAGGAAATATTAAAGGGGTTTAGTATATGTTACCATATATGACACTATATTATGGAATGATGTTACTAAAAATTATAAATATTTATGGGTGGTGGTGGGATAACCATTATAGTATTTAGTAGGGTTGTCCACCAAACCTTGTTTATATCAAGTGATGATCTTTAAAATTATATTTCATCATAAAAATTGAGATTGGTTGATATCATTTATATGATAGTATCACTCTAATGTTTTAGTGGGTGATTTTTTAATAATAATTCTAGGACAGAACCCATCCCACAGGGCCCGTGCCGTTACTACCCCAAACCCGCCTTCCATAGGCCAGGGGATGGCGACTAGTACCAATGGCGTAATTCCTTAAAATGGGGAAGGAATTTTCTTTATAAACTGTAAATACACACAACAGAGTTCAAGATGGAAGTAAAAAACTATGTAAAGCTATATACAAAATAAGTGAGGAAATGTAAAACAGCCGGAAATACAAAACAAATAGGATAATACAAGCACAATTGAAAAGAAAGTAAAACTAAAGAAAAGAAATTATCTATTGGGTCGTCCTCTAGGGTTCCTACCTGAAGGGTAGGTACAAATGGCCTCCTCAGCACTCCACATCCTTCAGTCTCCACTGGGTACCAACTCATCATAAGGTCCACCTCTGGGTACCGTCCAATCCTACTACTCAGTCTCAGTCACCGTTCCCTGTCATCTACATCCAACACAATGAGGTACATTCATAGATCGTGCATGGGTGAGTATAATGATACTTAGTAGGGACCCCGAGATCCTCTATGTCTCACAAAATACAACAAGGATATACCTCAAAGTATGAAATCGATAGATAATCGTCACTTAGTTATATGCCCATACATATTCCTAATTTATCAAGTAATCCATCTCATTCATGGGGAAACAGAAGTGTTTCTAGCTCAGCTAACACAGGTATATAACTTATGTAGGGATATAGAGAAGATCAGATATATCAATTAAATCATTAGAGTTGTCGGACCAACATAAGATCCAGGACCAGATTTTCGGATGGACCAACACATGATCCCACAACAGAAGTTAGGACTGTCAAACCAACACATGATCTAGGAATAGTTATCAGAGTTGTCATACAGACACAAGATCCAGGACCAGCTATTCTATCAGACCATCAAATGATCCAATAATAAAAGTTAGAACTTTTAGGAAAACACATGATCTAGGAACAGTCATGAGTGCTTTTCGACTAACACATGATTTTCGACCAACTATTCTGTCGGACCGACACATGATCCAGGAATAGATGTCAGTGTACAACCAGCCACATGGTTTCCACATTGTATGCTTGATTCTAGGAGGGTCTGATTCCAGAAAAGTTTCAATACATAAACTTCCATGAAGTCCCATGTAGAAGTATCAAAAAGGTCTGCCATGTCATAGGGGTCTCAATACAATAGACGACACGTCGATAGGATGCTCGGTCTGTGAGTTATTGTCGATATAATTTTGGGGCCCTATTTGGATTCTTGTATGATCCAACCTGAACGTATCAATAATATACCCCGAACACCAGTGAGGAATTATTAAAGGAACCATCTTGCTCTAAGGTTCCTAGAACTGCTGACTGTTCGTCAAACGGATGCCTGGTGGCAATGTTATGTAGGATTGTGCAGGGGGGCACGATTGGTGCTTGGTCTGGACAAACTGTGTAGCCATGTCGTGCGAAGTCCCTGGGTGGGAACAAGGCTACCACATAGTTAGCACATGGTTTCCCAAACCGTGCAGACAAGTCATTTGAGGTCCCCAGGTGGGACAATGGCAACCACACTGTTTCTAAAACCATGTGTCCAAGATGTTTGACAACTTAAATATTAGTGTTTTATGTCCCAGGACACTTGGGATTTCCCATCTTTTCACCATTCTTCCTAAAACTCAAGGTTACTGTGGGATTTCTAGTTTTTTTTTCAAAGGTTGGGGGAGGTCCATAGTTTATTTTAGAGGAATCATTAAGGGGGTTTTTTGGTGGATCGGAGATGGTTCTCCATTCATCACTGTGGAAAAAAGCATCATTCATCGTACATGTAGAAAACATCATTCAAGAAGAGTGGAAGAAGAGTTGGGGCATGTGTATTTATCCCACACCCTCCATGTTAGTGTGGTAGAAAGTGGCACAACAAAAGGAGATACAGAAGATAATTAAAAACATCATTTCCCACAACCCTTATCAACAATATATTCCCATCCTGCAAGGAAAAACATCAGCAGATCAACATGATAATAAGTTGGTCCGTGTTCTTTGTTATAGAATGTATGAATCAAGTTAATAAAATCATACTAAAATAAATTACCTATAACATCCTGAAAAAAAAATCTTTCTATTCATTGATGGAGAAAAGAAAAAGGAATATCAACATGTAATAAACCCTCTACCTTTGATTCCTCATTCGCCGTTCGTCGACATAGTCGCGGAAGGTAGAAAATTGAGCAAGTTGTTCATCACAGACTGCATATACTCCCAATCCTAAGCTGTGTCGGCTCAAATAAGATGCTCAATGTTAGTTAATGCTTCGAGGAAGAGGTCAAAGAAGAATTTCCGTTGGCATTCTTCATTGGAAGAACACGTTCTTCATTCTTCATTGGGATATTTTCTCCCTTCAACCAGATTCCAACCAAAGTGAATGCATGCCAAAATAATAATAATAGATTGCCTATTATTTAATATGTTGGTATGTTATTAAAATGGATAATTAAATTATGTTGTCTCCCAGTAATTAATCCCTGAATATTGGCACATTAATTGGGAATTTGACACAAATTAAAAAACTAGGGGAGGTAGAGAGGCTCTCCCTCATTAATGAGAGAGAGTTGAGAGGTTATGATCTTGGGAAGTCCCCATGTCGTGACCTCTCATGGGAGGTTATGTTCAGGTAGGACCCACCACAATAACCCTTCATTGGAGGTTAGGGTGTGGATGTCCCACCTCTATCTCCCAAGTGGATGTTTTAACCAACAATAACTCACATGGAAGCTTCATATAAAATAAAGTTTTGTACACTTTATTTTAATATTTTATATAAAAATCCAAAAACTAATATTTATTCTAGACCAACTTCCATTGTGTTAATGGTATAATCATGCGAATACCGGCACTGTGAGTTCAAAGGTTCCCTCATATTTCAATTCTGAGCATCGGTTAAAATGTTACAAAACGCCGCTCACACGTTCACTGAACGCACGCAAAAAAAATGCTTGGAAAATTATTATCAGTCACATTTGACTTAGGACTATCGAGGTTAGGCTCTACCTAGGTGAAAAACACCCCAAAAAACCTAACAGTACTCTATGATTATCAATCTGAGTTACCGTTTAGAAGTTATGAATTTTACAATAAAATAATTTTCCCTTAATTATTTTATTTGCGGCCAAAAACTATCTTTCTCTAGTGGCATGCGCCTGAAAAATTTAGTATCTTCATAAAGAAAGCATGAACTCACGAGTTCATCAGTGGTTTCTGATATTTACTCTGAGTTACCTTTTGTGAGTTATAAGAATTGGAAAAATAAAATATTCTGTTTTATTATTTTATTTCTGATTATGCCATTTTTTGGTTTTCTCATAGGAGTCCTGCATCCACTAATCTTAAGTCGCACTAGGGGTAATATCGTCATCCTGATCGCAACGGTGCCCTTATATTTTTTATCCGAGTTATCATTTTGTGGTATTACACTCTTTTAGGAAAACTGTTTACACGCGTAAACTAATGCTTAACATAAACATCGATAGATCATTTTGGGCACTCCGGGCCTCAGAATCGGGCGCCATCATATTTTGCGGACCCGTAAAATTACCATTTAATTAAAAAATATTTACTTTGAAATTATAGGTATTTAAATACTCCCCACCTCCGGGATCTATGTCCCCGTAAGCGACAACTCACAACTATGGGAAAAAGTGGGGGTACTTAGAATGTATCTGAGCCTTCCACTCTCATGTGCATTTTTGGAGGTTCCCGAGCTGCCGGTGAATGCGCACCATAGGTATAAAATATCAACGAATGACCCACTTATATTGATCCTAAATCTCTACTAGAACCACCACACTTTTCTCCCCATCGTCAATGTCTATCTCGCCATGGTCGATGATGTGGTAATGGTCGTGCACTTATCATCTCAGATGGGATACATGGAAGACGTCATGCACCCATTGAAACTATGGTGGAAGGGATAAATGGTATTCCACCTCATCAACACTATTGAGGACCTAAAAACGTTCAATAAATCTCAGAGATAACTTTACTCCTTGGACAAATCTTCATAGACATCATCGATGTGAGACCCGTAAAAAGACGTGGTCGCCATCCTCAAACTCCAGAGCTCTCAGTCACCTATCACCATACAACATCTATCTGCACCGTGAAGTCATCATCCGCTCTTGGATGGTCTTCACCTTCTCCGTGGTAGCTCATTCCATCTCTGGTCCCACCAGTTCTGACTCCACAGGGTCTTTCCAACACAAGGGTGATCTGCAAGCTCATCCATACAATGCCTCGAAAGGTGTCATCCCGATGGAGGAGTTATAATAATTGTTGTAGAAAAACTCCACCGATGGTAAGTAATCTCCCAACTGCGACCGAAGATGAGGATGCATGTAAAGTGCATGATCTCGAGAGTCTAAATGGTCTTCTCCATCTGATAATCTGTTTGAGGTTGGAAGGCGGTTCTCGGAAGTAGCAGCGCCCCGAAAGCCTCATACAACCCATTCCATTGTCGGGAAGTAAATTGTGCATCATGCTCAGAGATAATAGATGATGGTACCAAATATTTCCGCACAATCACCTGCACATAGAGTCATCCCAAACTCTCTACTGAACCCTACTCTATGATCGGTCAGATGTGGGCCGACATGGTAAGTCGGTCGATGATCACCCTAATTGAGTCATGACCCTTGGATGTACGTGGTAGAACCATCAAAAAGTCCATGGATATCACATCCCACATCCACACTGGGACCTTTAAAGGTTGTACCAAGCCTGCTGGTACCTGGTGCTCCACCTTCACTTGCTGAAAAGTGAGGCATCGAGAGACATAGTCTTCTACCGCCTTCTTCATTCTTGGCCACTAGTGTTATCGTCTGAGGTCCTAATACATCTTTGCCACTCCTAGATGTAACTCTATAGGGGATGCGTTGAATTCCATCAACAGATCCTTCTAAAGTGCTACTGGTACCAAGGTATGTCATCTAATGAGGATAATGTGCTCAACAACTTCACAAAAACAATCAGGTGAATTCCCTGTTGATATCTGAGCACGTCGTGTCTCACATTCAGCATCCCCATTCTGTGCATTCCTAAATCACTGAAGGAGTGGAGGAGTGACCATAAGATACTGCAGGAATGCTACTCCATCTCTATCCACAATGGATAACTATAAAGCATCCAGCTTATCTTTTGGCTCTCTTTTCATTTGTATACTAGACCTATTGCTGAGTGCATCTGTAACAACATTCCCTTACCTAAGATTATAGACTATCTCGAAGACATAGTCCTGGAGGAACGTAAGCCATCAACATTTTATCCGATTCAGGTCCTTTTGATAGAAGAAATACCTGAGGCTCTTATGATCAGAGTTCACGGTAAAACGTACCCCATTAGATAGTGTCGCCACATCTTCAAGGCGAAGACAACTACTACTAACTCCATGTCATGGGTTGCATAGTTCTTCTCATGTTATCTTAACGGCAGAGAACCATATGTGATCATTTCTCAGTCCTACATCAAGACACAATCGAGTCTGGTCCGTAATGTGTCATAGTAGACTAAATACCCTACACCATCATATTAAATCCTCAAGAAGGGTGCACTAGTTATCATCTACCTTAGCTTCTGAAAGATCTACTAGAATCTCTCTGACCACATGAAGGGTGGCCCCTTATTGTTCAAGGATGATAGGGGTGTAGAATCTCTAGAGAATTATGGAATGATTCTCTGCTAATGACCAACCAAACCTTGGAAACATCATAACACCATCACACTCTTGGGTGGCTCCCAAGAAATTACCACTTCAATATTTGTTGAATCCACTGCAACTCCAACATCTAATATGTTGTTTCCTAAAATGTGAACCTCTAGAATCCAAAACATGCACTTTGAGAGCTTACCATAAATTTGGTGCTCTCGTAATGTGTCCATTACTACCTGAAAATGGTAGGAATTCTCCTCCTCAATAGTCGAGTAGATCAGAATATTGTCTATGAAGACTATGACAAAGCCATCACTATATGGATGGAAGATCATATTCATGAGTCCCATGAACTATACTAGAGCATTGGTTACACAAAAAGGAATAACAAAACTCATAGTGGTCGTACTAACACCTGAAGTTCGTCTTCTTCACATCCTCATCTCGAACTGTGTGCTGGTGATAGCTTGATCTGAGGTATATCTTTGAAAACCATCATTCTCCCTT
Source organism: Viscum album (assembly GCA_963277665.1). Classification (NCBI taxonomy): domain Eukaryota; kingdom Viridiplantae; phylum Streptophyta; class Magnoliopsida; order Santalales; family Viscaceae; genus Viscum; species Viscum album. The sequence continues at coordinate 475,880,213 of OY728132.1, forward strand.
CAGCGGATCAAAGAGGCTGTCAATCATAGAGAGTGGGTACTTGTTCTTCATGGTCACCTAGTTCATGTGATTGTAGTTGAAAAAATGTCTCAAGATTCCATCCACCTTCTTGGAGAATAGAATCAGGGCTACCCTGGGAGAAACACTAGGCTGGATGAATCTCTTCCCCTGCAAGCCCCTCTAGTTGTACTTGCAGCTCTCGAAGCTCTGCTGAAGACATCTGATATGCTGGAGTAGATATCGGTTCCATCCCCAGGTACATAACAATTTAGATGTCCTCCTCTATATGAGTAGGTAGTCCCTAAACATAGTCAGGGAAAACATACACGTACAGGTCTACCACTATAGGATAAGTTGGACTCTCCATATCTACTACTTTGAGGGTAAAGAATGACAACTGATGAGTGATCAGCTGCACCCTCCTCCGAGTTGGTATTTCATGTGCTGGGAAGGCTCCCTTATCACTGGTTAAGGTATACCTGGTCCCATCCATATGGACATACTTCACCTTGCACCTAAAACAGTAAATCAGAGGATGGACAATGGATAACCAGTTCATACCCAAGATGACATTGTAAGCCCTCGACGCTGCTATTAGGAGATCCCAGCTGCAACTCTCGCCTCCTAGATCATGTTCACACTTATGGAACTAGTGTATAATAGTCGAATCCTCTCCCATAGGAGATTCTAGCCATAAGGATTGAACTAACGGATCCTTTAGAATCTCTGAGATATGAATGAGTATGTGGTAACGAAAGATTGGATGACACTAATATATATAAGAACTACAACTAAGGTGGAGTAGACATAAATTGTACCTCGAATCATCTCCCAAGCGCCATGGTCATATGCCTCATCTACCTAGAGCTGAGCTCTCCCCTGTCCACATGATAGATATGGTTGGGGTGGACCTCCTGGTGGTGGTGGTGGTAACACCTCGTAACATCGTCCACCACCAGCTGCATGTCAAGCTCTTATGCCATGTCTGCCTCTTTCCTACAAACCGCATCGATTGAAACTCTGCCTCTTCCTGAGAGGTACTTCAGCTACTTGCTGATCGTCTATATGGTGGTCCAAATAGTCATGATCCATGTGACCATGCCCGCCGCAAGTGTAACATTTCCCCATACTGGCATGACCGGCTCTGTCTCGTGTGGCTCGCACAACTGAACCTGTATCCAAAGGTCATCAACCGAATGGCCTGATCCGTATGGACCTCTATGAAATTTTTCTACTACTGGCTATAGTAGACTCAGATGTATGTATACTTGTGATGGGTCTCGCTACTAGTTACAACTCAACAAGGAAAATCTCCACTAATTTGGCTCTCTATAACACCTCCACCTGCATCAGAATGCTGAGTGAGATCATCAACACTCTGATCTCATGTCTGATCCCCTACTCGAAGGTATGAGCCCTGAAGAAAGGGTCCCACACCATATATGTGGAGTAGCACGAGAGGTCCGGGATCCTCGCTGAGTACTCTTCTACTATCATGATTCCCTACTGTAGATGAAGTATCTCCTGTATTCACACCGCACGTAGGGTGGATAGAACAAACTCTACCCGAAACATGCTCTCGATGTCTGCCCAGTGTAGTGTATCTTCGTCATGCACCCAGAGGATCAAGCACAACCATCTCCCTGGTGCTTCTTGTAGTAGACTTGCTGTAAGGATCACCATGAATTCGGTTGTTGTCCCTACTAGCATAAAGACTCTAACCACAACCTCCTGCCAGTCCGCAGCTACCTGTGTGTCCATCTCACCCCAAAACATGGAAGGCCTCTAGCACTTGGACTCGTGCAGTGTGCTCAAGTGGCGTACATCGTCTTCTTTTGGGGACGGTGGTATCAGTGGACCAACGAGTAGTGGTATCACTGGAGCCTCTGCAGTTATGAGCCCCATTACCGAGGCCTCATTGTTCTGTGGGTTGCCATCTCGTACAACCCTTGGATCCCTAAATATATGTCTGTATGGGTCCATACTGAAGAAATACAAGTGCTCCATGGTCAATAAGTTATACATGGTGATCTGAATCAAGATATCGTTAATAAAGCTCTTTAAAAAACACATGCAATTATTGATTTCATGCACTGGGTCGGAAATCAAATGTTAGGATCCGGGTGTATGGATACGTTGGTCACCACAGCAAAACTGGACTCCCTGAACTGAAAAACACACTTAGTACCCTTAACACTATTTCTTCATAGAAAAGATTTTTCAGTGTTCTATGACCTATAGTAGAACAGAATCTTATGATACCAATTTTTCAGGACATGTCCCCTAGTGCCTGTGTTGTAACTACCCCATTCCCGCCTTCCATATGCCAGAGCCTAGCGACTAGCACCAAAGGCATAATTCTCCAAAACTGGGAAGGCATTTCCTTTATAAACTAGAAACTCACACAAAAATGTAAGAGATAGAAGTAAAAAAACTAAGTAATGTTGTATACAAAGGAAGTGATGAAATGTAAAAAAGGCCGAAAATACATGCCCAACAAGAAAGTGCAAGTACAACTAAATAAAAGTACAATTGAGGATAAGAAAAGCAGCTACTGGGTCATCCTCCAAGGTTCCAACCTAAAGGGTAGGTACAGATGGCCGCCTATGCAATCCAAATCTGTCAGTCTCTATCAGGTACCAAATTTTCATAAGGTCGACATCCAGGTACCGTCCAATCCTAATACTTATCCTCAATCAGCGTTGTCCGTCGTTTTCATCCAACACAATAAGGTCCAGGCATAGCCAATGTAGGGGTGAGTATAATGATACTTATAAGGGATCATGATACCCTAAATGTCTCACAAAATCCAATAAGGATAAAACAAAATGTATGAAATTGATAGGTAATCCCCACTTCGGTATATGCCCATACATATACCTATGTTATCAAGTAATCAATCTCATTCATGAGGAAACACAAGATTTGTTGTATCATCTCACCCATGTATACAACTTATGTAGAGAGATAGGGATGATCAGATATAGCCACTGAATCATCAGTGTTTTCAGGCAATCAAAAGATCCAGTACTATCTTTTCTATCAGACTAACACATGGCCCTAGAACAGAAATTAGAACTTTCATACCAACACATGATCTGGAATCAGTCATCAGAGCTGTCGGACTAACACATGATCCATGGCAAGATATTTTGTCGGACCAACAAATGATCCAGGAACATAATTTAGAACTTTCGGACCATCACATGATCCAGGAATAGTTTTCAGAGCTGTCATACCAACACATGATTCAGGACCATCTATTCTATTAGACAAACACTTGATCGAGGAATATATGTTAGAGTAAATCCATCCAAAGGGTTTCCACAGAGTACTCTTGATTCCGGAAGGGTCCACTCCTCAAGATAAGTTTCAATAAATAAAATTCCAAAAAGTCACACATAGAAGTATCACGAAGGCCCACAAATCACATGGGTCTCTGCACAATAGTCATATTGTCGATCAGATGCCCATTTTTTGGGATAGTAGCCTTTTAATCCCAGGTGCCCGGTTAGATTTGTTTATGATCCAACCTGACTGTATCTCAAATATACCCTGAACTTCAGTGGGGTATTCTCAAAGGGACCATCTTTCTCCAAGGCTTCCAACACTACAGATGGTTCATCAAACAAATTCTTAGTGCCAATGTTATGTAGGTTTGTGTAGGGGTCATGGTTTGTGCCCGGTCTAGACAAACTGTGCAGCCAATCCTTGTTAAGTTCTGGGGTGGGACCGTTACTACCGCATAGTTGGCCCACAGTTTCCAAAACCATGCGACCAATCCATGTGAGGACCCCATGTGGGATAGTGGCTACATCACAGTTGGTTCACATTTTTCCAAAACAATGTGTCCAAGCCATACTACCACATAAAAATTCGGGTTTTAACTCCTAGGCAACTCGAGATTTACCATTTTCCCCCATTCTTCGTCATACTCAAGGTTCATGCAGGGTTTATTATTTCTTTCAGAGGATGGGGGAGATCCTTAGCTCGTTTTGAAGGAAAAATGAAAAGGGTTCTAGGTGGATCGAAGATGGTTCTCTATTCATCACCGTGGAAAAAGCCTCATTCTTTCTACACATAGAACACATCATTCAAGAAGAGAGGCAGAGGGGTCGGGCCATGTTTGTTTGGCCCACACCCTCCAAGTTAGTGCGACAGCAAGTGTAAAATCAAAAGAAGATATGAAATATAATTAAAAAGATAATTTCTCACAATCCTCATCAACAATATAATCCCAACCTACAAGGAAAAACATCCACGGATCAACTTGATAAAAAAGAGGTTCGTGTTCTTTGTTGTAGAAGGTAAGAATAAATGGAATAATATCATACTCAAATAAAATCCCTACAACAGCCAAAAAAAATTCATTCTAGTCATTAAAGTAGAAAGTAAAAAAGCATTATCAACATGTAATAAACCCCTACCTTCGATTCCCCATTCATCGTTCATCGACAGATTTACTGAAGGTAGACAAATGAGCTCGTCGTTCATCATGTCCTCCACGTACTCCCAATCTGGGGTTATGTGAGCTCACGGTAGATTCTCTATGTTGATTGATATATCTAGGAAGAGGTTGAGAAGAATCAACTCCTGTTTTATTCATTGGAAGAATGTGTTCTTAGTTCTTTGTTGGGATCTTTTCTCTATTCTCCCAGATTCCAACGAAAGAGAATGCCAACCTAAATAATAATAATAGACTGCCTATTATTTTATATCTTGGAAAATAATTCAAATGGAGTCTTAAATTACAAGGGATACCCTTAAATAATCCATGAAAGTATTCACAATAATTGGGCAGTTGGAACAAATTCGAAAACTAGGGGAAGTGGAGAGGCTTTCCCTAATTTATGAGGTAGAGTTGAGAGGTTATGTTCTCAGGTGGTCCGCACATCGTAACCTCTTATGAGAGGTTATGTTCGGGTGGGCCCCACCATTATAACCTCTCATTGGAGGTTAGGATTTTGTGGTACCACCTCCAACTCCCAAGTAGTGGTTTTAACCAACAATCACCCACATTGATGCTTAAAATAAAATAAAGTGTTGTACACATTATTTTACTATTTTTTATAAAAATCCAAAATATAACTTTTATTCTCGACCAAATGATTTTGAGGTGAATGTCTTCTTAAGTGATTACTGGTGCTGCAAGATCAACGGTGCCCTTGGATTTCAATTCTGAGCACTGGTACAAAAGTTACAAAATGTCACTGGTGCGTTTATTGAACGTACCCGAAAAATGTCTGGAAAATTATTACCAGTCACCCTAGACTCGTGTTAGTAAAGGTTAGGCTATTCCTAGGTGAATAATGCCCCAATAAACCCAGTAGTATTCTATAATTTTCAATATGAGTTACCATTTAGATGTTATGAATTTTACAATATTATTATTGTCACTTAATTGTTTTATTTACGGCCAAAAACTAAAATTCTCTGGTGGCCGGCACCAGCCAATGTTAGTATCTACATAATAAAACCATACACTCACGAGTTAATCGGTGGATTCATATTTTTAGACCGAGTTACCATTTTTGTGGTATAAGTATTTGAAAAAAAAATTATTTAATTATTTTGTTTACAATTATGCAATTTTTGGGGTTTCTCATAGGAGGCCCATGCCGACTAATCATAAGATTCACCATGGGTAAACCCGCCATCATGAGTGCAACGGTGCCCTCAGATTTATGATCTGAGTTACCATTTAATAGTTATTCAACTTTTTCTAGAAAACTTCTTACGCATGATAACTAATGATAAACAAATTCTTCAACGGATCATTCCAGGCACTCGGGGCCACGGAATCGTGCACTCTCAGATTTCGTGGACACGTAAAATTAAAATATAATTATAAAATAAAATATATAAGGAAATTACTGGTCTTTAAATTGAATATAGATGGTGATAAATGATTAAACACTACTCCCATGAGTTATCATACAAATTTTAGTTAAAATCAACTGTTATTATTGGGGGTAACATAAAAATTATTCCATTATCTAATGATGATAGAGAATATAAATTTAGAAAAAAATAGGGTTTCTTATATTTTATGGATGAGACTATCATAATTTTACGAATATCATATTACCCAATTTTCTATTAGTTCCACTACGATTTTATATATTCATCAAACATTGTTTTTCACTTAATTAATGATGTTTCTCAAACATATTCTAATAAGAAATTTTTTTATGTCGGTTGAAAATATATGAATTATATTTTGGTTGTTCTATAAGATTTTTTTTAGAAAATTATTACAGGGATTCTAATAGATACAAAAGGTTTGGTGAAGTTTAGAGAAATATAACTTGTAAATGTTAATGTTATTTAATTTATTGTAAAATTTTATTGGAAATGATTCGAAGATATTTCAATGGATATCAAATAATGTTTTCATAAAAACCATAAAAACCCATGAACTTTTCAGAAATATTGATTTTTTTACAACATGATGAAATATACTACCATCATTATGAAACTCCTTAGAATATTTTTTAATGGATTTGATACAAAAGTGTTTTATCTAGAAGATGTAGAGGTTTATATAAGGATATAATTAAAAAATATCTTTTTTAAAATGAAATAATAAAATAAATAATCAATATGAATATAGATAAGGGGTAGATTTATTTTAAAGTTTATATAAATTATAATTAAATATATTAATTAGTGTAAAAATAATCATGTGACTTTGATATTGAGAATTATGAAGAGTAAATCAACGCAATAATTTATCTCTATTCCTATTGAAAAAATTTAAATTTTAACATCAAAGGATTGAAATATAAAAAATATATAATTTTATTTATAGATTCTGCATTGAGGGAAATTTTCAGTTGAATGTGTATAATTAATTATTAATAGAAGAATAATATGATAAGACAAGGGTAAAAACATAGTAAAAAACAAAAGAAAAATATTCTGAGGAATAAGAGGAAATAATTTATTCATCCATCAAGAGAAATTCGATTCATTATTAATCAATGAATCATATATACATGAGGCCTTTTATCCCATGTCACCAAAGGTTGAGTTTTTATATATATTAATTATGATTGAGATTAGATATGATTACATGACTTGATTTGAAATGAAAATTTAGATACGTAGATTTAGAAAAATTTCCTACACCAGATATAAAAAAAATTAAAGAAATACTTTAATGTGTTTACATTTGAGAATGCAGATTTAATAAAAATGTAGTTATAAACATAATGGGATTACATATTACAAAAATAACATTACTCATCCTGAAATAAACTGAATGTTTTATTGTACCATCAATTAAAGAGGATAATCAAAATATGGTAGAAACAATACCTATTGATATAATAATAACAAGATAATTATGGACGAATTTTTATATATACTAAATATTCATAAGGATATTTAACAGATGAGAATTAATATTTATAAAAAACACAAAGATTTTTCTTTATAAAAATTTTTAGTTGAGTAATTTTAGAGAAGACTTTTCCAAATATGATTATGATATAGCTGAATATTGCGAATAAATTGACTTGTAGGGTTCTATAATTAATGTTCATTCAATTACTATACAATCATAATGTATATATTATGATACTAAAAACATTATTTTATAGTTAATATTTTTTAAATCCAAACAATATTAAAATGTCCATTAATACATAAAAAATGGGTTTATTTAAAGAAATTCACATTGTTTGTGAGGAACAAACAATAAAACATTATGCTCATTTATAATATCATTATGAATAAAAAAATCATAAGATACAAGTATTTTTTTTGTATTAGAGAAAAAACATTTTTATGCTGGTACAATACATTTCTATCATATAATGATATTAAAAATGTGGAGTTCTATAACTAGAAAAGTAAAAAATTATTTCAATGGTTGAATGATAAAGAATAAAAAAAGTTTCTTAAGGGGAAAGAATTAATATGATGTTAAATTGTGAATATATCATTGATGATACAAAATATTATGTCTATATATGAGCATAATCAAGAAACCATACAGATGAATATAAATCCACTAAATTTTATTATTGGCCGGTAATAAAGAATATTGGAAATCACATGATATGTATTAGAAAATTATAATAAAAACTAGAATTATGGAAGACGCATAATCCAATCATTGCAAAAAAAGTGACATTGTGGTTCCACAATACTCTTATAATACATTTCAATTCATAAAAATAATTATGGAATTGATGTATAAGATGTTTAAAAAAATTATATGTACTATGTGTTTTTAAAAAAATATAAGTATCCAATCATTAAACATTTTCGCAAGATTGTGATTAATGGAGTGGTGCATATATGGGGGAGAAAATATGAACACATATTTTAAAAATATAATTTTATACAAAAATTGAGATGATAAGAATTTAGAGATATATTGAATGGTTGTATTATATCTATGGCTCATTTTAATATTATTAATTAAATGGGTGTTATATTTATTTAAATAAATTTTATCATATTTAAACTAATATAAATTTGTTGGAATGAGCTTCATGATATTATTTCCTAATATAATCTCTATCAAAAAAACTGATCACTTTGTTTTTAAACACTTTTTTTTCAATATGAGGTTTACCCACAATACATAGAGTTTCATAGTCAATGGCTCTTTGTTATGAAACAAATGTTATTTAATTTATCTATCATGGAAATGTTTAATAGTATCTCAAATAATGAAATATGAACATGGATTATCATTATATTACTTTTTCCATTTGAATTTCTATAAGTGGGAGACATAACATAGGGGGTTATAAAAGTTGAAACATCACATAAAAATTAAATTTTGAGAACACATATTGAAATCAATGATGCATGATTTTCTATATGGGACATTATAACATAGAAAAAGGGGGATATTAATATATAATGTAACTTGGGATTAAATTTTATCAATATATGGTCATTTTTTGTAGGGGATGGTAAACATGATAGTTTGATTGTTTTCATAGATGGGATGATGATGTAGTTTTAATTAAAATAGTTCCATTATTTTTTTACAAAACCTACATTTTGAATCTTATAAAAGCATCCTTACAATGCTAGATGATGCTATGTTGATATTTATCTTCCTAATATAGAAAATATATAAATATTACATGTTGAGAATTTTCGCATTCATACAAAGAGACTGATGTACAAAATATTATGTAACATATCATTACCATATGTCATTGGGAGGATTTTACATGATAGATAGTTTGATAAAGATACAGTTGTATGGATATTGATATATGGATCTATAACTATAAAATTTTTGATTTTTAAATCTATCATGATTATATAAATAATGATTACATAGAGTAAATAAAAATTTTATATCAGTTAGAGAGTATTATGAATGTTATGGATGAATATGATGAAATTTATAATAGAAGGAATGAACCTAAACAATGAAAATTGAAGAATTATTGGGGTTCATATGGCCAAACACCTTGTTATAAAGGATATGTTAAAAATTACAGAGACTATTTGTATGAATAATAATATATTTTTTTATATTTAAGAGTAAAACGATGTATCTGATAGAGGATAACATGCAAATTATATCACAGAGAGATTACCAGTGTATATTAGCAAATGTATTAATTTATGAGGTTGCATTGGATGAATATTTATTATAAATACTATATAAGGATCAATCATATTGAATATATTGAAGACACAATGGTGAGAATTGTGATTCCATCAAGTGGAGGATCACTGTAATGAGAATTGAGTAGAGTATTTTAGGTGGAGTGGAGTTGTATCAAATTGATAAATTCTAATGATAACTATTATACAGTTTCAATAAGAGTGAAAAAATTAAAATATATATAACCGATAGTGATTTTTACTGCAATTAAATTAGAAACGGACATGTTAAGAATATTAGATAAAAGGTTCATAACATATTGGAACCTAATTATGACATTTATGATGGATACTTTTCTTCTGAGAAAATTAGACACACAATTCTTAAGATATAACATTGGATAGTTTTTCTTTTGCAATGTACAACATGTAAGATATTAATAATCATTATTTTATGGAAATTTATTTATAATTTTTATTTTCATTAATAATTTATTAATTTTATTCTTTTAATTTACCATTTTAAAGTCCATATTTCTCATGTATTTTCTTCTAATTCGTCTTAACACTATATATCAAGAACCATCCAAAAGGTACTAGAAGTCATGGATTGTGTCTATGGAAATTCATTGAGTGGGAAGTTCAAATTTCCATTTATTAGTAAAATAGGAAATATAATTTTTTGATTCAAATTTATCTCTTCAAAGCATGCCCAATTATTTGGTATCAATAATATTAGATAAACATTGTTCATATTCACATATAATCCAATGAAGTCAAGATATTGTAATCTTTAAAAAAATTCTATAATTATTTTATTAAGATGAATTAGTCTAAGGAGCATCGAGTAGATCAAATGTTGGACAATATTCATCATGAGAAGAAGGAAGTGTTAGATTGAGTATAATCATTCAAAGGGAATTAGGAGTGTGTTTTTTCAACTGGGTTTCTATAAAATTTAATGAAATGATCCAAACTAAAAAATATAATTACTTCATGGTTTATAATATTATGTTCCAGATAAATTATATTAATTTATTTTAGGATAACATGATGGATAAATACAATACATAAATTTGGACACAACAGATACAAGGAATAATATTAAGGGATCGATCAGATGTGTGTTTCCTTGGAAAAAATACTAGAAAATATTTAGTAATGTGGGATGGAGTTATTTTAGTATTTCCATGACCTATAATATGTTTTAAAATCTATATATACACATATTTTTTGTTAATAACCATGATGATTTTATGTAGTAAATGGTGATCAAATTTTATTATGATATTTTTTTAAATGACGATAATTATATATTTGATTGGATTAGAAAAATTAAGTGTATGATGAATGGGTGTTGTACTATTTTATTAAAATGGATTAGGATTGGATTATATAAATTTTATGTAAGGATGTGGATATAAGAATTAAATTTGGGTGGTATATTGTAAATTTGAAGAGGAGTTTATTTTCATGGAAGAGAGCCAAGGAAATATTGTGGTGTAGTTAATTTGGTATAGACCCAGTCTTCCCCTAAACGTTTTTATTAAAAAATTATATTAATAATTGAATAAATTAGGATTGGGGTATAATATCATGTTATTGATAAATTCATTTTTCTTAATTCGTGTTAATAAAAGGGTTTTACCTCTCACATAATATTTTTTTATAATATTTTTTTGAATGTTATCATTTAGAGGATCCTGACACACTTTTTTTAAAGGATAACTTTTTCATAAGAATTATTTAAATAAATTTATATTTGTTTCACCACTTCCCGATAATTAATCATATATTAATCATGTAATATGATAGTTCAATGAAGAATAAATATTTTTATTAATTTTTAATCAATTATCGATATTAGTCCATTATGGTTTTCATTCCTACAATAATAACATATCATTTAATTGAAATTTAATTAAAGAAGAGAGAGTTAGTTGAAAAACATCAACTAAAAAATCCATTGAAGGAAATATGACATTCCTCTAAAAATAAAATATTTAACAAATGTTTTATTAATTATACTATAATTATAGATAGTAAACAAATTACATTATTTATCTATTATATTTTTTTAAACGTATAACAAGTAATAATTTTAATGTTTTTTAAATACATTCATAATATTTATAGTTATGCATAATAAATTATGAAAATGGGGCAGAATATAATATTTTCATATTTCTATAAAATGATTCTAATCTTTTATTTGAATAAATTAGGAGGAAACAAATAAATAACAAGCTATATGTTTTCTATTTTGAATGCAATATTTACAATGAATTATATAATTTTAATGAAAATAATTAAATTATTTTTTGGTTTATTTAGTGGAGATGATTTTATCATATCATATAGTTTTAATGATGATTACTCATTCGGAACATATATATTCAAAAAATATTAACAAAAAATGAGTCTCGAATATTATTTCTTTTATAAATATATTTATTAATATTGATCATACTCAAAATATGTATGATAAGGTATTGAGGAACCTTTAATTCAGTCAAAATATATTTTTATATAGTTTTGAATACACAATTATTAATGTAGACTCTATAAATTTTTTATTTGTTGTGTTATGGGTAAAATATGTATGTTATATTCCATATTCTTGTAAAACAATTTACATTTTTGTTTAATAGTGGAACTTCGTGATTTCTCACCCCATTGAAGAGAAAATTAATATATTTTTTATAAAAAATCTATTGGGAAATAATGTTACTGTTATTATGGTGAGAGTGTGGCCTTTTTATTAATGTCTGGATGAGGTGGAAATTTTCTTGTTTATAAAACATTTTCATTTTAATAATTATTATATGTATTTTTGAAGAAATATAATAATGACCCATACATAAATTGATGGTTTTGTTGATGTAAATACTTTAAATATATAACAATTTCAATAATATAATTTTAATACAATTAATGTTTTATTTAATGTGGAATTATGTGAAAAAATTCACAAAAATGGCATTTTAACAACACAATCTATATATTATATTAATTTTATTTTATGGGACAATTTTAGATATCTTATTTTATTGAGAATTTTTTTTAGTGATAAGTGAATATAAAAATGGTTAAGTAATTAATGTAACCAAATAAACTGAAAGTATAAGTTAATTTTTTTAAAAAAAATAGATTTTATTCTTTTTAGATTAAATGTTATGATTTTGTGATAAGGGAGTTTATTTTCTAAATCATAATTATGTGGCTGTAATTGAAATAGTATATAAGTATCCAAAAATTGATAAAAATTACCTCAAACAAACACATGTGATAGTATAATAACCATTCATAAAATTTCAATTTTTTTTAGAGTTTATGATGTGTGTAATGATTTATTTTTCATGGACTCTAAATTATTTATTATTGTATTATTATATAGAAAATGAAACATGTATTCTAATTTTTTTAAATATTATTATTTTATATAAATCATATCTCATAGATATTATTATCATGATTATGGCATATAGGGTGAATAATATTTCTAATTATGATTTCAGTGGTGTAGAATAATAAAATTGTTCTTAGAATAAAATTATAATGATGATATTTATCATGATTCATTTGAGAATGTATAAAATTATCTATAGAAAAAAATTATACCATATTAATTAAAAATTATAAATAATTGAATGTATGATATTATTTGATACCACGTTTTAAAAAAAATATGAATTGAAATCATTTTATTTGATTCTATTTTTAAACACAATAGTTTCTCTAAATGAAGTTGTTTTTATTTCTGAAAACAGATTGGCTTATTCTTAGTCAATATAAAATTTTTTAACTATAAATTTAGATAATTTACTTTTATATTTTCTATTCTATAGAATTTTAATATTCCAAAAAGTTGTTTTTAACTATTTAAATTCTTTAATAGTATTACAATATTTATGAAAACCAGCTATTTTTTTGTGGATTTCAAAATTTATCCAATTTATCTCAAGTATAGTAATTTTTGTGTGTGATATTTCACATAGCCTACAAAATTAGGAATCAATATAATGTTTATGTTTTAGGAACTCAGTTTTTTGCAACTGTTATTGAAAAATACAATGTAAAAAATTTTGGAGAAATTTTGTAACATCATGAGTTGTATATTTTATTTTAGTTCACATAATTTTCTCTTATTTACGATAATATATAGTCTATAATTTATTTATTTCTCATTTTAATATCAAATATAAGGTTTAAAATTAATAAACCTACTTTAATTTAAGATTGAGATGGTTGTGACAATTTATAATTACTATTTTAAAATTTAGAATATTTTAAATGATATTTTTTGTTGGTCACAAATATGTTTTTTCAATATTCAATTCTAAAATATTTAGAAATTTTTAAATATGTATATTTATATATTAAATAAAGACATTTAAGGTGATTTTAAGTAAAATATATATTTTTCATGACATGGACACTAGATTCTTTTTTTTCTTTGGTGTCATATTTTTGGGAATAACCTATAATAATTTTTATCTATCATGTTTAGGGAGGAGTTCAGTAATGAAATTTAAGGAGATGATCTTCATGTAAATGCATGATAAGGTAGTTATCTTTGATAAACCATCGATTCCATGATATGATGAATTTAGATCATTGTTTTGCATGTTTTCACACCAGGTTAAAATAAATTAAACTGATAACTAATGTAATAAATAATTTTATATTGTTTAAACGAATCTGTTATCTTTTATACCGTCTTATAGAAATTAATTTATATTTTACCTAAATACCATTATAGTTTCTAGGAGAGATAACAGAATATTGTGATTTGAGGGCTCATGAACAAATGATATGTGGAGGATCTATATAACACCCAGAGAATAAATGTGGTTTTCACCAACATACCATGTAATTGGTTCAATAATATTCAATTTTTTGTTCCTATAGGCATGTAGTTCATTTTAATTATTCAGTTTTTATTTTTTTATTTATTCAAGCATGAAATATATTTCATTGATTAGTTTGGTAAATTAGATAGTCATATTATTTATTTACCTCACAATTATTCTCTGATCCAAATTATAATATTCTTTATACTTTTATATTCCACATCATATGAGATTTAAGGTTTAATGAATTGTGTATTAATCAATGATTCATTCGTTGATAACATTTTCATTTATTGTTCTCAAATTATTTCAACACCCATGTTCATCATATTTTCATCATTTTCTATAGATATTGATTGGGTTTTAACCATCCAAGATTAGATCAGTGAGAAATTAATATATTTTTCTAATGATAAGTGGATTGGGAATAAATATTAATGATAGAATAATTCTAAATCAAAATAAGGTGTTGATGAATCACTAGAAGATGCATTATTTTAGATTCAATATTTTTATTGGTATTATGAGTGTTAGATCTTAATTTGACGTAATTGTAAACATTTTTATATTGATCAATGGTTATTAACAAAAATGTGAGATGAGGAATTTTGATATATAATAATATTTTAGATCATAAATGATGAATACAGGAAATGATTGTGATAGTGGGGTGAATTATAGTGTTCTATCATGTGGAGGAAACTATTCCAGGATGCCAAATGACACAACATGATAACATTGAAGGGACATGGTGGTTAGATGGATAGTGTTCATGATGTAGAATAACCATTCATTTTCATGATGATCTCATGTAGTAAAAATCAATATTTCAATTATGATATGTATTTTTAATACTACCTTAGGAGTTATCATTTCTATATATGTGTTTGGAATAAAGAATATAAGAATAGTTGGTATGTAAATATTATGATACTTGGACATGATAGAGCAGATCCTAACAAGAAATCATTATTCAAGTGATGCCCAAAAGGATAAAGAGATTGATTCATGTTTCATGAACCCGAATTGGTTGGTCAAATAAAGAGTGACCAACAAAATCACTCCCTGACTGTCTCCTAGAAATGGTTATATGTTTCGAAAATTAAATTTTTATCAATAAAACCATATAGAAAGTTCTCATTAATATAAAAAAAGAAATTAATGGTTATATGTGATATTTAGTCTCTATATCATTGTACGAACAACAAAAAATATAAATATTAGTGTTCCTAAAATTAACAAGGTATGGTATTACATCCTCTTGTATGTGAAACGCAAATTGTTATGGGTTGCCTACATTATGGATATTTCATGGTCCTCCATCATTCCTTTGGTGATACATTGGTATCATCTCCCATATCTATGGAGGTATTTTATCCATATTCTAAAATTTTATACTCTATGAGGAAAATGTACACTACAACTATTGAAGAGATATGACATTGATTTTCTTATTAGGGTAGATCCAATTCTTGGTATTTCTAAATTATTGTCTTGGATATGGCCTATCATGGCATATAAATTCTCCTATACATTGAGTTATATTATTTAAAAAATATATGGCTTCCCATTTATTGGGATTTCAGTTCCTTCTATCCATGTTGTTTGAGATGACATATTTATTTATTATTCATTTATTATTTTAGGGTGTTTTACTAAATATATATTAATATTAACTATTTCCTTGCTGCCTTCGCATGAATGTTTCATGTATTATATAATAGATAATGTTTCATTGAGAAATTAGTGATAATGTTGTTAGATTTTCTTATTTCAACCAATAGGTGGTAGTATTGGGTGTTGTCAATGTCTATATATACTAAAATTTATGTTATTATAAATAATATTCAACTAGGATAATTTAAAAAAAATAGGTTTCCATAAATCTGCTTTAAAATGTGATAATACATAGTAAATACCATTTTTTACTATATTATTTAAAATTATACTGTATAGTAGTTATTTTTCATTATCATTTCTATAATATTTTGTTATGTGTATATGTCTATTTTGTCCACATTTTCCTTGATATAAAGTCATATAAAATATGTTTTATAACAATTCACCTATAGTCAAAATCTTATGTACTATTAGTGGGAGTCATTTTTTTAGAGTTTCATCATTGATGGTTTATCATATAGTTGTAGATTAGAGAGATATTTCAGCTGGGTATTGGTTTAAAAATATAAATAAATTTTGGTAATGGTTTTTCATATATACAACCACACTAGAAAGATAGATATTATTGATGATTTTAATTTATCCATTTTCATTATAATTGAAAACCATCATGTCCAATTTATACATCAAGGCACTAGATTAAGTGAAAAAATAAATGGTACATGCATCATATATGAATGGTTCATTGATTGACATTTCATTATATAGTCATATCTCCTGATATATATTGATGAAAATTATATATAACATTAAATTATAGGAATACTCCACAAAAACAACCATCTTGTTTCTTGAGATAGGACTATTAGGTAACCATTCTGACAATTGGGCCTCTTCTCAAAGAATATCACAGCACTAGGGATTCCATATAGAAAAACAATAAGGAGGTTTTTACTTCTCTACATTAATTATAAGTACATAATATGATTGATTAGTTACAAGAACCATCTCTTATAGTAAAGGAATATGTTCTTACACCTTATTTAAAAAAATATTACTTTATGGTAGAATGGGAATATTATTATGCTGTGTGCAGTATATGTGTTGTAGTGATAGAAACTATAATGAATTTTATGTTAGTATAACCTTGATGTGGTTAAGTATTGGATTGATATGGATTATTGGGTGTTTCACCTTCTTATAATACATACAAGTAAGATAGTATAACTAGAATCCCTCCTTCTATTGGGTGTTATGAGTAGTTTATGGACATTGATCAACTAGTTCCATGATGATGAAATTCATCCAAGGATAAGATTCAAGAATATATTATCAGGAATATAATTACTATAATATTTGGGGTAAAACATATATAGTAGAAATTAGAGGTACTTCACGAAAGGGAATTCATTTATGATTATAAATCAGGACTCAACGATATAATAAATTGACCAAATCCTTTTTTTCCATTTTCAGAATAAATTACAACTTTTGACAATTATATAATCAATTATCCCCTTAACATAACCATTGATATGTTCTTTCAAACATGAAAATTTATCTGTATCCTCCCATGAGATATCCAACATTTAATTGTACACATATATATCCCCACATATGCATTGGTTCTTAATGAAGATTTGGGGATTGATATTTTATTAAGAGTGGTATAATATAATGTACATAAAATTGGATTTCATACAATAGAGTATACATTGATTATTTTCTGTTGAATTTATGTATCAACGTCATGAAATTTGAGGAATAAATGTGTGCATCCTAATACAAGAGGGTATGTATGATAGTAGTCTGAGGGATCATTGAGTCATTAAATTGATGATGTATTTTATTATAATATAGGTTGATTTCATATGTTGTATGACTACAAAATAGTTCATTAGTATAGGTTAGATAAGTAGTAGATGTTCCACTTTGTCATGTGTAGTGACATGATAACGGACATCCCAGATGTGCACTAGGTTGTCCATAGGGAGGTTCCATTGGTTTTCATAGATAAGAAGATGAAAAGAATCATTTTTAGGATATTCCTCCACCAAAAGTTCACTTTGGTAGTCCACACATCACTCATTGCATCAGTGGGCATCTAGAACGAAAAAACAAATGAAGGAGGATTACAAATAGAAAGTGAAACCGATGAACCAATGTATGGTATGTATCTTTCTAATTTTTGAAAATGTAATAGTAAAAAATAAATTACGTACAATCATTTTTCTATGGTATCTGTATTTTTAGTTCTATAGTTTGTAATTTTGACAACATACTTATCAATATGTGTAAAGACACTTACAAGAGGTAATGGCACACTCACACTCATCTAATAATGATGTGATATTTTTTTTTAAAAAAACCTTTCTTTTATTATAATTTCTAAATCATTAAATAAGTACATTATCATCCATTGTATGGACCAAATATCAATAATACATACCTATATTGACTACTAATCTCTATGGGTGATGTAATTCCCTTATGATGGGTGAAAATTCTCAATTAGTTGGCATCCAAAACCTTCAATCAAGATAAGAAATAATGATTCATGATATGATCTACCCAATCATCCATATGATTCTATGTTGTGATATATGATCGTTAGATTACATGGATGATCATGTTCCTTCCATGAAGAATTAGTTCATGTAATTTTTTTTGGAGGATTTACCCTAGTTTCCCCTCAATGGTTGAATTATTTTATTACCTTCAGTTGTACATCATGAATAATATTATGTCATTCACAACATATTACACATCACACTATCATCCTAACTATGGATAGAGTGGGTTTAGAAAATATTAGATAATGGATTCATTATTCCTAATTTGTCCCTACTAGGATCCAGATGTTTTCTTCAACAAAGCGAAAAAATTAGAGTTCATGGATATATTTTGACTATTACTCATAGAATCTGTTGATACATAATAAAATGTACCTATAGATAGTATCAACATCCTATATAACTAGATAAATGGAGTTATATGGTTTTAAAATACTGAAATCAATTTTTTTATCACTATATTTAGGTTTTGTGAAATTTATTTTGAATATTTAATTATGATTCCTCTTTGAACATTATGAGATTCTAGTTGTTAACATCAACATGAAAAACACCCAAAAGATGGTTTTAGGGCTATGTACACAATGTTATCACCCTTATAGGATTAGATATTGTATTCTTCATTTAATAAAACTTAATATATTCCCCATAAAAGGATAATTGTAATGTGTGCATGTTAACTTTCACTTACCTTATATAACAGGACAAATCTCATGATATGAACTCAATTTTTTTGTTAAATATTCCTATGATCTAGTACATAAGTTAGGTCATCTCATATGGTGCCCAATATATTGACCTAGTATAGAATGAGGTGAGGATATATTCGGATCCACCAATGGATGTTCTTGAGGTTTGTGGATATAGGGTAATACCATATTTTCATGGACCGCATTGCCATGATTGAAACCTTAATGACTTACCTTACATGAATATTGATTCCATTCATTTTGGGATCCATAGTATAATTATTTGGATAACCTAATATAGATGATGAGTAGTTCTTATTATGTTTAGTATTCGATATGATAGAGAAGATTATATGGTGTTTTTAAATTATTTGATAGTTGGGATGTCTTTTAAACTAATAAAAAGATATGAAATGATTAATTAGGGGGCTAGGTAGTATAAACCCCATTAGTAAAATAGTATAAAATATGATTGAGTGTTAGTAGTTATATTGTTCATCATTAATAAATTGATTAATTACCTTCATTGTGATTATATCCTTGTCTATATATATCGTAAGAGCCTTAGGTACATAATTTTTCAATGTGATCATTTACTAAGTCATAGTTATATATTAGGATTATTATAAGAATATTAAATTTATATTATCTATACTCGAGGGAATAGTAATCTGGTTCTTGATTTACATTGTAGAGTTACCATTTTATAATATTTGTGGAGGCATCTTTGTATTTGACTAATTGTGGTTATTCAAATTATATTATTGAAATGTGTCTTATAATAGAACAATATTGGAAGAGACATCATATTTTCAACACATTATGGAGGTCCCATATTGAGATTATTATTGTGAGTTTTTTTGAAATATCTTATTCTCATTATTTACCCAACAAGGATGATACAATTTTGTGGATAAATTAATTTTATTTAGAGGATAATTTTATTTTCTTGGAGAACAATATATGGACATACCGAGTGAGGAACTTAGTTTAACATTAAAGGTACATCTCAGATTGATGAACAAATACATATACATTAAGAATTCGTTCTACTTGGTAGTTATTAAATATAGTTCATACTATTTAATCGCATGATACTATACAAATAAGTAGTATAAGTAACTTAATCATGTTTAAGAGGATTTATGAAGCCCCTTGAGGCAGATGAGTCTAATAGGGATCCGAAATTGATGATTTAATTTTGGGGATCCCATGTTTATTGATTTTTCATGATTTTATCTAATTGATCAATGAATAATAGATGTCCTCATTCAAATTTCATGTTAATTGGTATTAAATCTGGGTGGAGATTTTGGGATCCTTATATGTGGAGGGGATTATTTAACTATATAACATATGTTGAATAATTATTTTTCAATGTGGAAATGTTTTTAAATACAATTTTCAAAGGAATGATAATGTGTCATAAAAGATTTAATAATGAAAAATAATAATATTGATCCCTCAATCAAATATCCATCTCGAGTGAATCATTCATGTCATTATGAAAGTACTGATGGAATGTTTTTATTTTTTATATATTTTAATGGAACACCATGCATTAGTTGATTTCTTGTAAAAAACTAAATACCATTGCACCATATCATAATACAGTTTGAGTCATTGTATTAGAAAAAATACATGTTTTGATTTCTCTGGTTGTTGTTAGGAGAGCCATCACTGATTGGGTTGGATATATTATTGCTGTTTTTGAAGAAGATTTATGTAGTTTAGATTCATAGGAGAACCAATCATAGCCATTACAAATATAATATGAACTATCAATGGATGAATTTTGAATTTTAGTATAGAAATCTTGCATTCTTGATGGTCATTCCATATCGTATTTCAAATAGACTTGTTGATATAGGTATTTAATCCCTATGCCTAATCAGTCCACTTTAGATCTTCTATAGGGTGGGTTAGGTTTCCTAATGAAAAGGTTCCCCCTAATAATTATAACTTATTACATATATCTTCCTACTATCAGTGATGATGAGATATATTAATAACCATCTAAAATCAGTGAAGGTAATCGGATAGATGTCAAATATATGACCACATTCAAAAAACATCCCTTGGAAGTCAATAAAAATATGACAATACTAGTTATATGAGAGATAATACATTATGAATGTTCTATGGTATAGAAGAACCTTTATGAAATTTTTAGGGAGAGTGAAAATTAGATTAATTCCCAACAACATAAATTTTTTTAGTTGGTGACATTTTTTCAAAATAAAATATCTTGAAAGTGGTGTGTATGTATAAACATCAATATATTTCTATTTTAAAAAATAAAATATTTTATCAAATAAATGGAGATAGTGACAAATATAGCATTACTGTCACAAGAATAAATAGTGAGATAAAAACCCCTTACCTCGTTGTAATAAATCTAGTCGTATGACAAAAAGATAATAAAGACCAAATGAATCACATAATACCATGAATATAAATAGAATCATGATAATATATCATATTTATGTACAAAATGCACCCAATGTAATAAATAATTGGCGAAAATGGAAATCTCGTGGAACTAAAAGTGAGATAAGAAATCCCCTAACCTCAAGTCCGACGTGACTTCTACATTTCATTATATTCTTGATTAATAAACATTGGTCCATTTATAATTTCATAAATAATTCCTTTAATGTTTATTATTCAATTCATATCACATATTATCATGTTATAATAATTAGGTAATTATTTGAGTTCATATAATATGTTTTGTCGATGTTCGGTACATCAATCAATAATGAACTTGATTGAAGAGAATTGTCCATGTTGTTATAATTACATCATCTCTGGAATTTTTTTCATGATTTAAATATCATATATATCCAGTATATATGTATTCAATAATATTCCATAATTTTTGGAGATAATAAATGAAATGTACCATTCATGGAGATGGTAGTCCATACGTACACGTGAACGCTACTTTCATTTTTTTGTTATATTAATGTAATTTAAAACTAAATGAAGCATAGATAAATTATAATTATAGTAAAATATAAATTTTATATAGGTAACATAAAATCATTATTTATATTATTTATAAATTCCATATTTTCCAAGAACGAGTCACATCACTTGAGGCGGCGGTTGTCCACACTTCCTCATATGAAATTATCCCATTTGCAAAACATGCAGAGCATAAAGGTATGTTTTAAATATAAAATACATAATCCTTGAGAATAAATAAATATAATATACATCATTTATAAATACAATAACATCTTAATGGCCACCATTAATGGTGTTAAAAAAATATTGAACAATCATCATTTTGTGAGCCAGTAATTCGCAACCCACAGAAATAGTATGTTCCTTAACCATTAGACAGAGGTGTGTGAAAGTGTATGTAGAAAACATATCATAACAATATACTATTATATTGGGGATACTTATGTTTTTATGGGGTAAAATAATATGAATATAGTGGCGAGTGAAGAAGGAAAATAATAGAATGAATCTCGAGAGAAGGCATTACCTCTAAATCGAGAAACACTTTTTGATTTGAGCCAAATGCTTCTTTGGATACACTTCATCACAAAGTGGGGATTATAGGAGTAAGGCAGTGATTTGGAGATATTATATGATCATGTTTTTGATGATCCAAGGGATTGATAGGTGGCGGTAATGGGGTAGAGGTGGGGGCCTTTTATAAGGGGGAGTAGGGTCACTTTTGGAATTTCATGAAATGTTACTTTATTATTAAAGGATACTTGGATTTTAAAGGTCCAAAAATGATATATTTTGTGTATAAGATGATAAGGTTTCGAAAGCCACCCATCCAATATGTTTTAGAAAAGTTTATGTCTTATATTTTACCTTATATTTTCATTTTATTTAAATTGATCATTAATGAGGTAATCACTGCATCATCATGGTGTCATAAATAAATTTATTTATTTAATGTCTAAAAATTTTAAAAAAATACCATGATGTTGGAAATATTTATATGATTACAATGATTATTTATATTATATTTGATGATTTATGTAAACAAAATTAAAATTGGTTTACTTAGGATATACAAACCATTGTTATATTTCACTTCTTTTTTAAAAATAATGCCATAAATGTCACTATCAAACCCATGTGACTCCATGGGACATCAAGTTCGGTATAATGCTTTCCATGGCCGTACATGACTCAAAATAGAGGATTTGGACACATGTTGTGGTCATTTTATATTATTTTATTACCCTTAACTAACTGATTACTAATTTATCACGATAAATAAAGATAATTGTCGTCATTACTGTTCAAAATGTCCAAAAACAAGAGTCTTAACTAAATAATTTGGTCCGTCTGATAAAAAATATGGAATCCATTTTACAAAATTCCATTCATAGAAATTGCAGTAATTAATTTAAAAATAATTCCAATTGTCATAACCAAATATAGTTTTCTGAGATGTAAAATTAATGAAAAAGTTGAATTGTTTTTACATCCAATAGAAAAGTGAAATTATTTCCAATGAAAAACATTGTATTAAGTGATAAAAACATAATTCAATTACACATTAAAACAAATTAAAAGGAACATCTATCAATATTATTAAATTAAATGAAAATGCAGTTTTGAAGTAAAATGCAGTATTTTTTACTATACATTAAAAATGTACATTTGTCAGAAAAATAAAAAACATTTATCCATAGTAATTTGATATTCAAAATTAAAAAATTATGTCCATTTTTCCAAATTCAAAACATATAAGTTTCAATAATTAATTTTATAATTAATTTCCACTGTCTAAAAAAATAGCGTGTTTTTAAGAAACTATATGTATCCAATGATTGACAGTTGTTTATGTCCAATTTAAAAGTGAAATTAATTCCAATGATCACCATTGGATTAAATGGTAAAAATATATTTTAAATAAACATAAAAAACAATTAAAAATATAATATAACCATATCAATAAATAATATTAAAAGGTAGATTTAACATAAAATATAGCATGTTCACTATTCATTAAAAAATGAACTTTATCAGAAAAATAACAAAAATTTACACAAACTAAATTTTGATTTCTGGATTCTAAATAAGTATTTTATTTTGTCAAATGTAACATATTAATTTTAAAAAAAATTAGTTTTAAAATGTGTTTTCCATCAAATAGTGGTTAATCGACCTTTTAAAAAAATTAGAATACTTATTCTTAAAATAGAATTCTTTTCTTATTTTAAGCCTCTAAATTTTATTGGATAGAAGTAAAAATATTAACAAAAAAATATAATCATTTTGTAGTTAGTTATATTCATTCCCACCATTACAACGGCTAGGTGTTAACTACCATTTTAAAAAATATTATTATATTATTAGTGTGCAACGTAAGATTTCAGATAAATGCGTTGTTGCGTATTGGGTACAACAACAAACATAGCATCCCCTTTAATGTAATATTAATATTTTATTCAAAAATATTAATAAATATGATAATTTCATATTCTGTATTTACCTGGGATGTTATAGTAGTAAAGGGATTAATGATCTTGAATTGTACAATCAATACATGAGTTTGGTTATCTGTCTTGGGTGGAGAGGAGTTACGAGCATCATAATTCAGATTGTAAGTATATAAAAGGGACTTAGATTCCTCACATCTATGATTAAACATGAGATACCATGTGTGGTCAGGGTATTTTAGTTGGTTTTAGACTTCTGTATTCATGGTCATTAAAATGAACTAAATTTGATTTTTTATGTTCACATATTCCTTTTTGTAATAATTTTTATACATAATAATGATTAATTTAATGAAATTATGTCATATTTAAAGCATTTAGATCATTACTGAAGGTGGGATAATTATTTTTTAATAATATCATGATCTAATTGGTAACTTAGTTTATTTATTAAACAATTCATTTGAGAATGTCTCATCCAAGTATGAGAGAGTAAGATACTAGATACTTTTCATAGTTAAATTAAGAGGTGGACCCTTAAATTGATGAATCATTAATGCATACAATTCAAACATTAGGTCAAGTTGGTTTTTTGTACCCTATAGGTGTAGTGGATCACTCCTCATATAATACTAATCAAATAAAAACCTTCTTAAGTGTTAAATAAGTACCACAAGATTGTGAAGTGTTCCATGAGAGGATTGAGAGGATATTCAATTTCATTATGTCTCCAAATAACTGGCGGTGGATTCTTCCATGTATATTCCTGAGGGGCTATTAAGGAGATTGTTGGACTCTAATGTTCAAGATATTTTCCATGAAGTCTTTACCTATGAATAGTTAATGAAAATATATAATTAGTAGTTTTACCCTAATATTTTATATAAATAAATAATTAAAGAATTTTTAGACATGGAACATGGGGAGAAAACCATATATGAGTATTCTACCTATTTTTCATGGTTTGATGAATATTCCACTAGATCTTAACAATAGCTGTTTAAAAATGGATCAAATGATTGAGTATTGAGTGAGGAATGATATTTGGTAGATGTTGATTCTCATGTTCCTTAAAACAATTCTGGAGGAACATGATAATGATTTATTAGATGTCTAATAAAAATAAAATATAATAGGTTTCCATGGGGAATTTGTTAGTGTATTTATTAGAGAGAGTGTATCTAATTGCATGATAAAGAAACATAATGGTGGACAGTTAACTTTATTACTAGTAATAGGGGCTTTTTATGAAAAATAATAGTATTGTTTTCATTTAGTGTTTGTGGTCTAGTAAAAGAATTCCTAAATTTATGGAGGCTACTAAAACATGTCATAATTATATTTTATTTGTATATAAAAATCATTTATGTTGATGATGTCACAACATAGTAAGGAAAGATCCAATATCACCATGGTTCAACATGTTCATACTGATACATCAATGGCTGGTGGTTCTAATCCTCATGAAAATGGTAATGTTTTATAAAACATAGACCATAATTTATTATGAAAATCAAAATACAAAAGGAAATTATGATATTTTTTTAGATGCTGTTAGAGGTATAATTATTATTTAAAATTTTATATTTTATTATTTTTTCAAAAAAAGGTGATAATCAATATTTTATAATAAAAAATGATACTATTTTAGCTAGAAAATTATTCAGATCTTATTTTATATTTGATTTACCTATCCATTACTTTGGGAATAAGGTTTGAACAAGGTTTCAGGTGTCCCACATGTTTGTTGATTATAGTTGACTCAAAGGTAGAATAGGTATTCAATGTGATTTATATTTAAATCCTATATTTAATTATCATAATGAATTATTTTATCAATGATAAGTCCTATATATACTTTTATCACCTACAAGTATCGATTTAATGTAATGTTTGTTCACACATGTCATTCATGGTGAGTGGGGCTCTACATCTAGGGGTATATGGATTATTATTGATTATGCTGAGGTAATATCAAATCAATTATCAGATATTTTTCTTTATAAATGTGACATACCTTGGTTGTTCTACCTAATGATGTAGTGAGTATGTTCCCTAAGGACTTTCTAGATGATATTTTTTGTTTACAACAAAAGATAGATTCCAGGTATACAACTTACATACTCAATGGTTCATTAACCATATCTACACCACCATTTAAAATAGAGGCTTCAATGTTTGTTTAATAAATGTCCATCATAATAATCTATACGGTAAATTATGTATTCTTCTTATCATGTCCCCATGGGCTTCACTTATCCTCTTTTATATGATAGAAGATGATACCCTCAAAATTTTTATTTCCTATAAAATGTTAAATAAGGTGACTATTAGGAACAAATATTATATTCATTGGATTGGTGAAATTCATGACCAAAATAGAGGGGAATGCTTTTTTCAATGATTACACAATGGTTAGGATACTGCTAGTTGATATTTTTAGAAAAGGATGTATCTATGATAGTGTTATACTTCTATTATAATATTGGTGAGTGTCTCATTATTATATATGGTATATCTAATGATCCTATCATGTTAATGTGTTTCATGTACTGATTTTTATTAACTTTTCTTAGATTATATTTATGTTTTATTCCATTATTATATACTGTTATACTCTCCATATTATATGACAATAATAAGGTCCATTAAGATATCTTTCTTATAACCTTGAATGAAACTTCTTATTTATGGTAAGATCTCAAAATGTGTGTTTTGGATCTTAGATGTGAAATTTCTAGGGAAAGTGATATATGATAGGGTAATCTTAGTGAATCCTAAAAAGAAAAATGTATTGATGTCTGAGGGTCATCCCAGAAATGTTATTTAGATCTAGTCATTATTGTGTATGCCTAGTTACTATAGACGGTTGTTCATTATTTCTCTATGAACACATATTTGATGACTATATTAACCAAAAAGGGTCTAAATATATATAGTAACAACAAATTTAAGAGATAATCTAAGGTGATGAAAATGATTTTGAATTTATAATGATTTTGGATTCTTCCAAAACATCGTTTGGGATATGATGTTTTCTTAAACACATCTGGTAAGGGTTTGATATGAGTCGTGATGCAGGGGGAATAAGGGGTTCAGATCATGAATGTTAGTCCATATGGATAATAACTACCCCATAAATGATTTTAAAATGTTGTTGGAAATGAAATCACTCATATTATTTAAAAATAACAATTTGGAATTCATTTTATTCTATATTTTGATCATAAGAGACTGAAATATAAATTTATTTGGTGGTATATGAACAGGTGATAGTGAGATTGGTTAAGGTTTAATTAAACATTTCAATATGATATTGAATAAACTCCTCATAATGTCACTGATATTTTTATTGAATTGAAAATAAAATTACTGACACCATCAATGAAATATTTATTTAAGGACTAGTCTCTGATTAGTTTTTTTATTGATATGATCATGGTAGTGGATGAGATTGGTGTATATGGGCTATTAGCTTTGATAAAATATGACCTATATTTTGATGAACATATTTATCTTGAGTAGGTCGTAGAAACATAGTGAAAACTCTTAACTGAGTGCCTTTATTGTGGGGAGAGATCAGGTGACTGGCCATGGTATCCTTATGTCACATTTTACATCTGTAGTAGGTGGGTTATTTTTTTTCCATTATGATTTTAATTTTATAAAATTGAAAACATTATTATTGGATTATTAAGATAATATATATATAAATTTATCCTAAATATATATTTTTGTATTTGTGGAAGTGGATGAGGTAGCCAATTGTATATTTTTAATTGTTGGGTACATATTGTCATAGTATTAATGTAGAACTATATATACTGAATATTTTGTTTTTCCCATACCCATTACTGTATGATTGTGGGATGATATTTCCAAGTATTTATTCATTAATTTTCCACGTACTATTATTTGGAAGGATTTGTTATGGTTGATCACTGATCGACTAAATAAATTAGTGAATTTCCTAACTATAAAGGAGATGATAATATAGTAACATGATAGGGAATTTTATGTATTAGTTGATAGTTTCTAACGATGATGATCATGTTTTTCCTAGAGTTTCACCTCTCTTGGGACATCATTGTTTGGGTATGATGGGTATTTTGGAATTGGTTTTTGTTGAACCATTTGATATATCATGATAACTAAAATAGGTGGCCGATTTGTTTCACATACCATCAAAATCGACATACATCGATTATGAGTTTCATGATTCCTTGTTGTGGAGGTATATACCAAATTATTTACATGTGATTTTATGAGAAGATATTAATATTGAGACTGACACAACTTTTTTTATCAACAAGTTCGGATTTTGGATCACCAGGAGAGAGTAATAAATGGTCAAATGATTCTTCTATATAGGTTATTTTTGTAGTGCATAGGTGATATCCAAGACACATGGGGGGATGGGATTAAAAAAAGCATTAGTTGACATCACTTTTTTGAGTCCAATAATATAAGGTTTTTTGGGGGGGGAAATGATTTTTTGAGGATAATGTAACTCCCCATTATGATTTTTGGTACTACCTTGTTTATGATTTTTTCTATTCATGTTGGGGTGGGATGGTGGGATTCTCTATGACGGAGAGTATTTGTGGTGGAACATACGTTTTAGGGATGTAATTTTTTTGAATTAAATAAAGTTGGAAACAAATTTTCAAAAACATAGATGGATTCTTACGATGTTCATAGATATCATGGATTGGTGTTTTTTAGATTTATTATTAAACCTATAATTTTTGTAGTATTATCGAGATTCACATGCCGTGAATGGGGATACATGATGTATAATAGTTTACTAGATGTTTCCATGAATTGATACAAGTAGTGTAGTATTTGAGCTCTATAAAACATGTTTATATCATGTAATTATTGAAAATAATTTTTTTAATAAAAACATGACATGTATTAGCTAAAATAAATTTAATAAAGAAATACATGATGTAAAATCATTACATTCAGAAAAAATTTTATATTAGTACCATTTTTGGGCATTGTATTTGTGGTAAAGGTTTAATACCTTGTTAATCCCCCATTCACTCCACCTAGAGATCTATCTGGTTATTTTGATGTATCTCATATCTCTTTAGATCATTGATTATGTGATTAGTCATCAGGTTTTTTATGGCTTATCTTTCTATGTATGTGATCCTTAAAGATCATACTTCCTATTTTTATAGACAACTTTTGGATACATTTTTTTATTTGTGATTAGATTTTGTTTTACATTAATCTATTTCTGTTTAATAGTGTTCCATTCCGGTTGATGTCTATTATTGAGGGTTCCAATCACAATTTCGAAAGGAATATATGTTTATACTATTTTGAGTTTTTGTTTCTATACAATTGGAAAATACAATTAATTTCTTATTTTTCTTCCAATATTTTGTTTTTATAAATAAGAAGATATGATTTCTGGTTATAAATGTTTTCTCATGAAATGATCATTTTTTAAAAGGGGTTTCGTTTTTTGAAATAGATTATCTAGATTTAAAAATGGATTTTCAAATACTAAATCCAATTGGCTGGTCATTGTAAATGTTTTATAAAAATTTGATCATTTTTTTTAAAATTTATTTTGAAAATCTTCACATTGGGTGCATCAGAAAAGATATGTGGGTACCCTTAGTGTCTATGGAACCACTAAAAAATAACCTTTTGGATTTTGATGGATTGCAGTATGACTCAATATTGGTGGGATGAAATGTTATTCTCATTTAATATAATGATTCTCTTGTATATAATTTCCCATTATCTATATAAATAAATGAGATTCTATTTCATTTACATTTACATATCCCATGATTATCTTCATCATGTGTTATTTCAAATAATATTTAATATTTTTTTATATCATATAGATATTTAGGATAGATTATTTCAATAATATTTGTTTATCATCTTATATAATGATGCATAGATAATCATTCTTATTATATAACTTATGATTTTCATATTTATGTTTTGATAATATGATATTACTTCATGAAAATGAAAGGGTAAATGATTTCAAAATATTCATATTTATGAAAATTATTTATAAAAATGATTTTGTATTTGAAACTTTAGCTATTAAAATTTTATTTATAGGCATTGTATAGACTATGTGGGTGTATCCTACTATGCTTTATGCTCCCACCCAATTTCCTCCTCTATGAATTTATAGATTTTGAATTATAGGATTCATGGAATTGGAGGGTAATCTTATATCCTTATATATTTTACATTGGTATTTGATTTCTATTCAGTGAGATATGGTGGTGACTATTGTTCACATAGAGAATTTTTTGTCTTTCTTTGTAAAACTTTTTTTGGCTTACCAGTTTTGAATATGTTTTATGGATGTAGTTGTATCATTTTATTTCACATTATACCCTCACTATATTTATTTTTTTATAGTATTCAAGACTTTTTTTGTTTTATTACATCACCTCACCATGTGATGGTCGGAATCAGTCAATGGTTTGGTTGACCCAAGATGGTCTGTTTCATTAATCATAAGGTGTCATAGATTTAGAAGGATCATTCTGAAATATAAAATCCTATAAATGATTTTTCATAATTAATTACTATGACTATTATTAGTCACAAAATTCTTCTTTAGTAAATAAAATGTACCGATAGGATGTTTTATAACCCAGATGGACAATGTAATTAATGTCCTCATGAAAAACCAAATGAAAAAAGAGATACAACATGAAACATTTTTATTATTCTTTATCAGTTATCCAGTTATATGAATAACAATCTCAACATTTATAATTTTATTAACAAACTTAATAAGGGAATGATGAAATATCAAAAATACCATATAGTATATATGATTTATCTTCCAAAATGTGTAGATTTTTTTTGATGAAGAACTCATGTGATTTTTGTAGTTGAATGGTAATATATTTTTAGTGTGGAAAAGGATGACACAAGAAAATTATTTATTGAGAAAAAAATTCAAAATATTATATTATGAAATGCATGGGAATAATTTTAACCCCAATTTACTTTTTATGATTGAATGTTTTTAGTGTGTAATGTATGGGAATTATGGAAATCGATTCCCTAGGGGAAAATATCATGAAGATAATTATCAAGGATGTATGACAAATTTTTTTACAATGATTATTAAGAGACAAAAATTTATGTATAAAATGTAATTTCTAGTGTAAATTTTTTTATTTTTCTAAAGGTAATAATAATTATTAAACTAAATATGATGAATCTAAATACATTATTCATAACCCATATAACAGGACGACTATTTTGCATAACATGAAAATGAAACCTAGTTAATGGTTTAATAAGTATGTTAGAATATTAAATTGATTACGAATTTCTATTCAACATTTATTTATAATATTTGTAACATTAATGATATTATATTTATTATGTTATGAATTAGATAATGTTTAATTTAATATTGTTTCTCATTTTTCATTTGAATTTTTTTTATTATTATTTTGAGTAACCCATGTAAGTGATTTATTTGTATGGTGATTTTTTCAAAGAACACATGATTAAGGGAAGAGATAAACTTTAATATGAGTCTATGATGAGTTAATAATTTTTTATTTGGATAATGGAATTATTGACATTGATTGTATTTTTATCCTTGATGTTGGTTGGTGAATTAATTAATGTGATTTAATTCATCTTTGATGATGTTTACTGAATTTTTTTAATTATTAAATATATTGAATATTCTGTATCATATTAATTAAATATGAATTTCCTAAATGTTTGATGTATATTTGTTATAGTATGTGAATAAATTTAATGTCATGGATATCATTATGGGTTTATAAGTTTATGTTTGTCTATAAGTTCAATGGAATCAACATCACATTTTAATTTTTTATGTGATGGGATTTTTATAATGAATAATGATTTAAATACCATTTATTATTGGAATATGATTTGATTAAAAGTTAATTTTGGGAATACTAGATAGTGGTATATAGATAATATTTATGGTTGAAATGCGATTAATTGACATAGTGATATTTTAATCGGTATTTATTTTCATGTTAAGGGTATCTATTCAAGTTGGTCTCTAAATTTGTTTCGTGATATTTGGTTAATTTCACTATGTTAAAATATTATATAGTAATATAAAATGGTGAATACTAGTATTTGTGAAATGTTCAGTTTTTTGAGGTATATGTAAACTCTGGGACTAAAAAATGATATATCATAAAAAAATTAATATGGAAGCATATAACATAATTTTTAAGTATATAGGCTGAAATGTATGAGATCACCATTGAGGTTAACCATTATTTATTATTTCGGTAAAAATTATTTAAAATGTAGTATTATTTTGGAAATTGTATTTGTGAAATATTTATATACATTATTGAATGTTTTAGAGTTAAATATAATATTTTGAGGTTATTTCATTTCATTAATTATCATACAATACTATAGACACTGTTTTTAGATAATTGAAAAATAAAATAGTAATAAATTGTGATTTATTTCTGATATATTGAATGTTGGTTTTTGTTCATGATGTATTAAAAATTTATATTTTCGGAAAAAATGATTTGATTGTGTGGGGAATTGATTGGAATAATAAATTATTATTTTTGGTATGTATATTTTCATAATTATTATTCAATATTGTATTGTATTCTTAAACTCTTGGAAAAGGATATTATTGAATAACTTTTTCATATAACCATCAATTATGATGAATTTGTAGTCTTTTAACCCCCTCGTAGATTCATGGTTGTGTGTTTATTAAAATTCCTCAAACCCTATTCTCTCTCAATACCTATTAATCTTTGGGTGTCAGTTATCTATCCCATGTTCATAATTACACACCCAACTGATGTTATCCAATCTAGAAACATAATTTTACGGTAACCATTAAACATAATTTCCCCCATTTTTGTTGAATTTTTATTTACTATTATAGTTATGGGAGTTTTTATCAAATAAATTTTCAAATATCAAATCCTTTGTTACATAAAAAATGTTAAATTGTGGTAAATTTATTTATTTAAATATGTGAGATTTTTACACCCAATGGTTTTAGAAACTATATCCATAAAATTTTTTATTCAGTGGAATTCATTACACATAACACCATGTTTAAAATAATTACAACATAATACTAAAATATTATTACTTGTGAATATTATATCATAAAAATTACATTATTTTTTACAAAATTTGTTTAACTAATTTATGAAATATATGTAAATTTATTTCACTATTAAACTGTATTTATTATTTTTATGTATATAATCACTACATTTATTGTGATGTTATTTTATTCCTCTAAATATCATTTCTTCCCAAAAAAATGATTTTTTGGAACATAAATTATAATAATAGTCTAGATCATTTTTAAATTTTATAAAATAATTTTTTTTTGAAATAATCTTAATAAAATTCATAGGATTATTTTTTGAGATATTTATAAAAATATTGATTTTTCAGTGATTATAAATAATGCTAAATTTTTTTAAAATGAATGTACAAAGAGGAATTTCCTTTTGAAATGGTCTAAATTTTCATTTAAATTTATCATTTATTTCAATTTTTTTGAAATTAATTTTATATTTTAATTTTTTATGAAAACATATCTATATATAAAAACAATTTTATAAAAAAAATTGCAGTCCCGAACTTGAGATAAGGTATGCCCATGATTTACGTTTGTCATTATGAAATGATATATAGGGAGAATGACATGTCATAGGGGTGATATGGGGGTTCAAGAGATGAAAAATATTGAAAAATGATCATCTAGATAGAGAGGTTGTTTGGAGGATAGTTATTAGTAACCATGCACTATAATCATGACTCCTGTAGATGGGGAACATGGTTAGAGAAACTGCTTCGCGTGGACTCAGAGACAGAGAATTAAGAAATCCCATCATTAAATGATAAATAGAATGACAGCATATTGTTCTTTAACTATGCAGCTAGAATATAAACCCATGTGGCCTTATTTCCTCATGGAAAAAGGGATCTTCATGATTGGATCCTGGTTTGGTAAATAGTTCGGCCAAACTCTTCACCTTATAAGACGTTGCATTATTAAACAATTTTTCTTATAAAAAGATATTTCATAACCATTATTTCTCCCCCATTCATTCAATAACATCTATGGTGATGAAAAAATATATCATCCCTCTTTCTTGGATGTTTCTACCACATTTCATATGCTTTTGGAGTACCGTTGGGTGTGATTTGAAACTTTAGTTACGTATTTGACTATATTTAATTTCATTTTGGGGAAGTGACATAGTTTATTATTTCAAATATTTCAAAATACCAAATATCTACCATATCCTATATATCTTATTTTTTTATGTCAATGTCTGTTTTTGTTGGAATCAAGGGTCTTGGTTGAATGAGTGATTGTATATGATCATGTGATAGATAATATTCCAGTTATATAATAGTTTTCAAAAATAACTAGGTAGTTATAAAATGATTGAAATTATGTGATTCTGATTTTTTTTCTATTATGAATGTCAATAAAAAAATGGTTTTTGAAATAAGAATTTTTTTTGTAACAGAGGTGTGAACCTCCTGATGAATGAAAACATTTCTATATTATATTTTAAATTGTGTTTTAATTGTGTGTGTGGTTTGTTCTTGTGAAATTATTATGGGTGGTTTTCATTGAATATCATGGAATGGTTCAATATTGGACATGTTATTAATTTAATGAGATATTACCTTATTTAACGGTATTTTGAAAACATTTTAAAAGGGTTATATGGAATTTAGATGAGGGTTTGTCCTATTATGATGAATTTGGATTAGAGAGACTATTGGGACCATGGTAAATGATAAATTATTATGGATACTGAATTTTCATAAATGTTATGATAAGTATAATATTTTTGAAAATGGAATGGTTTTGTATGGTAAAAAATGATGTGATCAATACTAGTTGGATTCATTGACCAATACTCCATGTTTTTTGACCTCTAAATATTGGTTTTGGAAAATGGACTAAAGCTCCACTCCGTTGTTTTTTGGTAATCCCAATTGATATTCCAGGAATCCTATTGCACTAGAGATTTTTAGTGGAAGGATTGATTCTCGTGATCCCCAGGGTATGGGCATGGTTTTCCATATGAGGTTTTGGACGGTCATAAATGGAATTACGAGTCCTGATTGGATTCATGGATAGAGTTTCTATGTTTTTTGACATGAGAACTACTATTTTGGATGGTTGGGCATAATGTCTCATGTAATGTATGTATAAATAGAAAAATAATTCAAGTTTTTATACTTTCTGCTATTTGGTTTTTATGGTTGTACATGGAGTACCAGATAATGGTTGGAAAAAATGGAACGATGATCAGTGTTTTTTGACTGAAGACCCTAATGAATTATGAGATGTGTCACAAATAAATTCTGGTTGAACATTAATAGGTCACGCTAGTCGATCTGTGGCAAGGTCTGAAGGTAATTATTAACCCCCATGGGCTAGAAACAATCGTTGGGCATCAACAGTGTAACTAATGGAGAGATTTCACACAAAAAAATATATAATGAATAATATAATATAACCTTATCAGCTGAAATAAATATATACTAACAGTGCATTTTTTACAATGATGAAAAATGAAACATAACCATAGAATAAAACCAAAACATTACATGATAATTGCAATGACCTTATGTGACCCCAAGAATCACTATCTGATACCATAACCATCAATCACCCATGGTGATCGAAACCAATCTAGAACCTACATCAAAATCTAAAAAACACAAATAACTAAAGGAGTTACTATTAATACCCAATTGGTTTACCCGGTCAAATCAATTACCAATGCACTTCAATCAATATAAAAGAAAAATAAACATCATGTTATAAATAAAATTAGTAAAAAGGTTATATTTTCCTCATAATTACCAACATAAAACCCAACACAATCTATTTTCCCTTTTACCATTTAAAAGAACAAACATTTTCCTAGGATGAACCATATGCATTTTTAAATGTGAAAGGTAAAATTCCATTTATATGAGATGAGGAGTGTAAATATTTTTCAAATCCATTTTTCATAATCACATGAAATCATTTTATCATTATTGTCATAATTACTCATAGATCGAGTTGTAATCACAGAAATCATACAATAAGGGAATTGGGAAAATATCACACAAGGAAATGTAACCAAAAATCCTTTATAATAATTCACCATAGTAAAATATGCCTCAATAGATATGGGAGGACCTAAGAGCTCATGAATAATCCTAAAAATACTAATACATGTTGAATAATACCATAATTCATTCCTCACTTGATGAAATCAACAACACCCACACGCTCATCCATCCCTTGTATGGTACAGATCAAGGGCCATTATTATAGAGTAATACAAATGAATATATATCCTTGTACTAAGATACAGTAGCCAAATAATATTTCTAGATATTATAACCTTAATTTTCAAAAAAAAAATTCGATATGCTAGGTTAACATGTCAAGACCTTTAAATAGGTTGGGTTAGCTGATCCTAGCAGAGCATCTAATAACATGCACGTGTATAATAATAATTCACATAACAATCATCACCCGAGTAACTCCAAGGACTACTCTCAGGACATATAGATCATAGATCTCAAAGGATTTTACATCAAGAATTTTCTATTTCACACAATCTAAATGGGCCATGAGGACTACATATATAAGTTGTCCTACACATTCAATATAAAACAACAAAGAAAATTATCAATGTTTCGGTTTATTAATCACTATTTTCTCCACTTTCACACTAGTTCCCAAGAGCCATCACCAATCCATTTTAAAATTATATAAAACATATCATTCCAAAATATATTAAGGCACTGCTTTTCTTTTTGAAATTAATTTTACCAATCTCAAAAAATTTAATACACAACATCGGCCAACCAAAACAATTTTCATCAAAGATTCAATCGGACCAAGAATAATTATTACATTTCATTCCCCATTAATGTGTAAAAAATATTTATGAATACTTTTGAGAAACCTGAAACTATCATTTTTTAGTAATATATATATTTTTAAAACCAAACCATTCTTTACAAATCCAAAAATACAATCATGGGTCAATTAGGTATTTTATAAAATACTTTATGTCCATCCCATAGCATGAAAATTATATATACTTAAATCAATCCTGAAAACTAACTCATTTCACATCAAATTATTATTAAAAATATCAGACATCAATATTAGGGACAAAATATATGAGATAATGGAATGAAATAGATTATATATAATTATGCAGGCATGTTAGATGGAAAATCATTATCAAATCATGTGTGATTCAAAAAATAAAAAACAAACCACCTCATAATGTATAAAGGAATAAATAACATCCAATATGATTCCCAAAAGAAACCCCCCTATATAAATAAAGGTCAACATAAACCCTTCACATACCAAAGGGAAAGAATAACCCTATAGAAAATTGAATATAAAGGAATATGAAGAAGAGAGAAGGAAAATACCTTGATAAATCTAGCCTAAACATGATGAAACCACTTATATACACTCATGGGAGGAAGGAAGAGGCATGAATAACCTAGAAAGTGATCCACTAGGGTCATAAAAAATCGGAGTATGAAGAAGTGGGTGGACTGTGGTTGAGAATTCAGAGAGGTGAAAAGAGACATTTCACATTTTTAATGACATGAACACAATAAATGGGTTGGTTGTATACTTTTTAAGATGTGAAAAAACAATAAGATATTTTTATATCAAAATATAGTACATCCCTATTCACTCACAAAATGGTCGTTCTAAGATTGTGATAGACGTTCTCCCTAAACTAGAAGTATCCCAAGGGATGCACTATTTATTAGAGTATGACACATGATTTCTTATAACCATGCAGAAATAGTTTTCCACCATTAGTTAATTAAAAAACAAACTCATCCTTTCATCAAGAAATCTAAAATTAATGTGTTATATATCCTCAGGAACAATGATAAATAATGATCACCTCATACTTCAAACCTTTCACACCTATAACTTGAGAGAAAATATTAGATCCAAAAACAAACCAGACTAAGGATCAAAATGAAAATTTGGGTATGAAAATTTCCCCCACAAAAAAAAATTCCTCCACTATAAAGAAAAAACATTTTCCTGTTGATCAATAAAAAAATACATCCATAACATCATGGTTGAACCTCTCAAATTATGATCACCTTAGCCACCACCAAATAAAACTCATACCACTTGTAAAAAATCAACGTAAAACCCAAACCAAAACCCACAAACCCAAAAATATATGAAACCACTACGTGTTCTCTAAAAGACTATCATTTGAAAAAATTTAGAGGAACCCTACGTTTCATAACATAAAATAAAACCACCCTTTTCCATGAAAATAGCATAGTTAAAGAAGATTACTAACATTGGAATCCCAAACAGACTCCCCACCGTTAGGAATCAACAAACCCTGATCAAATATAGAATAAAACTCAACAGTACATGTGATGCACCCCTCCCACACCATTTATGAATTGACCAATATTGGATGACTCGAAAAACCCAAAATGGATCAAACTAGTTAAATTTCCCACATTGATAAATAGATCCCACCCTAAGGGGACTTATCAAAATAATATCAAAATAAATACAACTCAAATCATGATAATGAATACATATAAAACAACATTTAGACCAATAAATCTTCAATGAATGAGACAAGAAAATATTCAAATCTCCCTTACACACCAAATTGATTCCTTATAGAATTAAATAGTCCCCTCTATGACCTAATGTTGGAGCTCTGATGTATGATGAATTTATTTCCCCAAAGCCATGATAAAATGATCCCTAATTAGATCTCATTTATTTAGTTACACTTTATGCCACACAACACCCTTTAAGGAACATTAATACCACAACACACCCTGATACTCACTTGATTCAAGAATGCACTATCCCACAAATAGGGACTTATAATATATGCATGGTGAAAGCACCATCACTAAGAAAAAATTGATTAGGTATTTAAAAAAACATACATTCCATAATATATGAGTTATTTGGAGATTCGTTTACATCCCCATAAACTAAAAATAGAATAAAACACAACAAAAATGATATAAATGAAACAAACTCTACAAAAGTAGGGAAATAAAACATAATCCAATACAACACCCCACTATTACGAATGAGCTTGGTTTTTTAGAAAGGGTGGATATAGATCCACAACGCTTCCCAAAGACACATTCATAGAACCAATTCAAGTGAACTAAGAGTACTAATGAACTACTGGTATTTGGATCACTCAGCAATTACATCTTCTTATAATCTAGCATACCTCACTAATGAAATACCATGATAATGTTATTAGAATAAGTAAATTAATTATTCATACACCATTTATTTCCCTGAACAACGTGAATAGCTTTAGTCTAGTTCAACCACTTTTCTACTGGAATTCACTTCACTACCTCCTAGGATTGTTGGAAGGATTACTACCTTATGAAATCATAAAAATAAATCTTCAACATCAACAACATACCTCACCACATTTGTAAATAAATATAAACTGAACTCTAACACCTTGGAAAATATACAAGGATGAATCCCAATCTCAACAAATTAATCCTTCAAGGAATCAATTTTGGAACACATTGGAGTAATTGAAATATGATTCAAAAAATTTCATAATTACTGCAATAATGATCCATCAAAAAACTGTAAAAATAACACCCCATTTCTTATTATTACATTGACTATTATAGAGGAATAATATCCAATGAATGAATCCTTGAAGTATGTAAATGTGGTATCATCCAAAGTCTTGTTTTGAAAGACTGACATCCACAACATTTAGGTATATCTTTCAAGAATTATGGTCGAAAACGTTATCTTTTAATACTCATGAAATTTATGGAGATATATATTCCTTTTAATTTTATGCGTCCACTCTTCGGCGGTCTGTGGATCAACTTGATCATAAATAATAAGTGGATTTATGTTTTCAAACTGAAGAAAAAATTCCTCTGGTTGATCAACATGAAATTGTACTATTGGGAAATGTCCAGTACCTACACAAAACATATCCCTTAAATTATTGTTGGGGAAGACATTAGCCAATAAGAGAACACAAAACTCAATCAAAACTAACTAATCAGTGGGAGTTATAGAACTAAAACCTCCAAATAAAAAACACTTAAAAAATCACCAAAAATTTAACCACACAACTATCATCTTGAAAATACATTATAAATAAAACTAACATGGTGAGATTCACAATTACTCATGGAATTTCATGGAACCTCACAAAGCACACTCGTATACCACCTTAAGAACACATTAACTTATTCCATCATCTATCAACATTTCACACATATTTTTGTATCTGATAACCTATATAAATACCAATTCCCTAAAAAAATTATATCAAAAAATCCATATATATCTTCAAAATCCCACTAAACTCCATGTTAAAACCATTTTTATGTTCAATGATTCAATCCATTTCACCCAAATAAAAAATTATATATCATGTATTTCCATTAAAAATCTAACTCATATAGTTAAAACCAATTTTCAAAAGCGATAAATTATTATTCCATCAAAATCATTATACAAAAACACAAAATCTAATTATTTAATCATAATTAATCATAAAATTAATTTCCATCATTCCAAAACATCTTTTTTCCATTTTCAAATCCATTTTTCATAATCTGAAAACATGAGTTCCCAAATCAATTTTATACTCATGAGGAGCATAATGACACTCATTATAGAAAACTAGTGTCTATGGGTGAATCTTCTACATGGTTTCTGGCCATATTCCAATTACACCATCTACACAAAGAATATATTATGACTATGTCCCCTAGTTCACATAGTTTTCCGATACCAATGATATCACTAAGATAACAAGGCCAACTCCATTTTAATATTAAAAACAATTAAGAAGAAAAAAGAATCAAATAAACAAAATACAACCTAACATAGCATGGAAACCAAATGTATAGATTAGATATTGTTTTCCAGAAACCC
Source organism: Viscum album (assembly GCA_963277665.1). NCBI lineage: Eukaryota > Viridiplantae > Streptophyta > Magnoliopsida > Santalales > Viscaceae > Viscum > Viscum album. The sequence continues at coordinate 475,921,961 of OY728132.1, forward strand.
CCTTATTCCTACACCCCATGGCTCTGACAATCCAAATCTTTCTACCCTAATGTCACAAATAACAAACCCCCCCCCCCTCAAAGATTGGTAATTTATTAAAAAACCTTCTATAATAGAATTCTTTCACGAACCAATAAGGGTGAACCCCGATACAGTCACCTGTTTCGATCCTTTGAATGTCCCAAAGTGTGTTCCCAATCCCACATGATAAAAACTAGTGCTATGCATCAAAAGACTAACCAAGGAAATAATTTCACAAAAAAATAAATGATTAAACTAAACAATGGAATATATATATACTATCCAAAATAAATATATAAAAAATAAATATTTTATAATGATGATAAATACAACATTATCATACACAAAAACCCAAAATGAACTTGATGTCCCTAACAACTCTATGTGACCATGAGGCTGACTCTACGATAACAAACCATCCATTTCACATGGTGATAAAATCCAAAATAGAACCTTTATAAAAATCTAGAAAACAAAGAACAATATCCCTGAGTAATATAACATAATATGCTTTATATATCAAATATATTCCCAATTTAATTACTATAAAATACAAAACATCAACATCACATTTGAAATATAGTATATAAAAGAAATAATTTCTACACATTTTTCACGTTAAAACCAAACAGAATCCATTGTCCCCTTTGAAAAATAATAACCACACAATTTTTACAAATATGAACTATATTAATTTTAAAACTAGAAAGGTAACATTCCATTTTTAATAGGAAAAGAGTGTAAAACATTTACAAATAATTTTTACTAAAACACTTGAAAAATATTTTGAGATTCTTGGAATAAATGATGACTAATCAAGGCTGAAATGAAAAAATCATAAAACAAGAGAAATGGAAAATTATAAAACAAGGGAATATAACCATCAATTCATCGTAACCATTATCCATTGACAACTAAGTTCCAATATTCTTGGGATAACAAAGGATCACATGTATAATAAAATACAGACAAATACATTTGGAATAATCTTTGAATGCATGTCTCACTTCGAGACATCAATAATTCCCACACAGTTATCCATCCCCTATATGATACAAACTAATAGGCATTATCAAATAGAAATTAATCATAATATATATCCCCCTAAACAGTCCACTAGAGAAAGAACAATCCATTTTAGTGAAAAAGTCATTATTTTGAAATTTGAACAATATGCTAAGTTCCCCTATCAATATGTATAAAGATGGTGAGAAACTTAATTCCTATTGACTATCCAATAACATGAAAATATAAAATAATAATTCACAGATCAAGAATCACCTAAGTCTCTCCAAAGGCAATTCACTTCCCTTATGCCTCATATTTCATAAAAGATCACATGACGTGGAACTCCTAATCCAAACAATTTTAATGGGTTATGGGGACATTATCGTGACGAAATCCCACCCATTCAACATAATCTTGAAATGAAAATTATCCAAGTAGTGTTTTCTCAATAACTATTCACTCTATATTTACTGATCTTTCAAATATCGTCATGCATAACATTTTAAATAAAATCAATAGCATATTTTCATAAGTTGTAATCACATTATTTTCCCTTTCAAATTAATTTTTACAAATTTAATTTATGTTATCACGACATATGTGCAAACAAAAACAATTTTCATCAATGTTTCAATCATTCAAGTTGTATTATCTCCTGACATTCCACATTCAAGTGCCCTACCCTTTTATAAATTAATTTGAGAATCCCAAAACCAACATTTATATTTAAAAAAATTATTTTCAAATTCAAACAATTATTTTGATATCAATACACACTCATAATGACCAACTATTCTTTTTATAAAAAATTTGTTGTGGAATATATACCAAGGTAGAGGCATATTCATAAAAAAAATCAAAACCATCAAATTTACCATTAAAAAATTATTCCAAATATAAAAATTCAATATTTATAATATCTATAAGTCATGAAATGAATGAATCTATCAATTGATAAATTTAAAGGCATACAATTTGAAAACATGCACAAATCACATTTGATTCAATAATACATACTCAAAACCACATCGTGAGGCATCAAGCAATAAAGAACACACTTGAGGATGATTAAAAAACAAAAACCCCAAAATAAATCAATGGGAAAATGAAAACTAGATCCACATGACCATTTACAAAGAATAACTCAAGATAAAATTGAAGAATGAGGAAGTGGGAAAATAGGGGATTATAATACCGTGAGAAATCAAGACCTAGACATGAATAACCCACATCAAAACACACATTGGAGGAAGGATTAGGATTGAAGAACTAAAAAATAGATACCCTTGGTATGTAAAAAATTAGGGAAAAATGAAATTCGTGGATTGGGGTTAAAATTATTGAGAGGGAAGAAAGAAACATGGGTCTCCAAGATGACTCTACCTATTTTGATTCACAATTTTTGGATGGGGACCATGTGTTTAGTTCATGTGTGGGATTATTGGGTGGAGCTGGGATGATAGGAATTGGTTGGACACATGGTCATGTTTTTTGTTTTTCATGGTATCTATATTTTTTTATTTGTTTTATAACAACATTACATATAGAGTACACAAATAATCATTATATTATATTTCACATAGATATACAATGTTTTATCATTATTAGTTATCAATTTATGTATATGTTTTATGTCTTAGTATTTTATTCTAGTTTTACTCTAATAAATGGGTATTTTCTCCATCATGTATCTTTATAGACATGCATTTTTTGTCCTAATCCTCACATGTATGGTGTAGTGTGCCTAGTGTAGTGACATTACCTAGCTCAGGTAAACTGTTATTTCGGAACCTTTGAAAATATGTTACAAAATGGTATTATAAGGGTGTATTTTGTCTTACTATTTGGAAAATGTAAAAAAGAGACTTAAATCTTGATGGTTCATGGTAATGATATTGTGACTTGGTGACTATATACACACATACAATTTAATACCCATGTTCTAAGGGTGGGAATTGATGTTTTTTATAGTACTTTTATAATTTATTTATACATGAACCTTGAGTGGAATAGATAGATGTGATATCATTATTTTATGATGTTTCATCTAATATCTTGTTATGGAAATAGATGTTATATGTGTTCATGAATCTTGTTATGATCATATGACTAATAGGTCATCACTATATTTCATATGATTTATTTTTTTGTGGGATTAAAATGATTGTAGTGTACCCTATGTATGTCTTTATTCTTTTTGAATATTTATTGATAATTTCAAAATTAAAATATTTTGAAATTATTCTTCGAATAATGATAGTATTTTTGAAATTCTTGGTATAAAAATGCTTTTAAATATGAATATTTTAGTATAAAATGATAAATGTTCAATTAAAAATGGAAATAAGGAACCACTAATGCTTATAAATTGGTCCTGAGTATCCATGTGGATTTTATTTTTCATATTTGTGGTCAGTTATTGGGAATAATATTTCTTTAGATATAGAACATAGTTATGTTTCCCGGGGCCTTAATTGGATTTAATGTGTCATTAAGGGATGTTATTATAGTGATTTCAGTAGGTCAATAACATTGGGGTCATGGGATGTTTATTGTTAAGGTGGATATGGTGTCCATTCTAGTTTGTGATAAAATAATTTTATTTGGGACATAATAATTATATTCTTTGTTTAGGAGGCCATGTTTTTGGATGTTTTACATTGGGTATGTAACCCTGATTAATTTTTTTGCTTTGTCTGATGGACAAATTATGTTTTGGAACATGGTTTACCACCCATGAGTAAATAGTTGATTGAGGTTTGATGTATGGGGATTAGGGGAAGAGGTTATGGCATTTTCTGGACATGAATCTAGTTTATTTAGTTGATATAATTTTTTATGTTATGAATTACTGTGAGAGTGGTCAGTAGTGTTATCAATTTGTTTTGGTATGTGAAGATTTGATTTAGGTTTTATTCACTTTCTATTGACATGTATATATTTTTTTTATAGTGAGGATTTTCCCTATATGGATTTTTATGAATATTAATGTGTTGTGATATGTGACTGGAGATGTGTCTCTATTCTATTGGATTGTGGAAATCAAGAGTAAAATTGTTTGATGTGTTTCAAACATTATAGGTGTCGTGGAATTTGAGTCATTATGGGGCTCTTTAACGGTTGAATCATCATATTGTGTGAGATATAAAATTATGGAAAAGTTAATCATTATGCCATGGTTTTTTTCCAAGGAAGCACATCATTTCTTGTGTTTGGTTTTAACGTTAGTTTCGATAGAGGATTGTTCTTTGTAAATCTTACTTTTCTGTTTTGATGACAACTTACGAAGGATAAAAAATTGAATTTGGCTGGAAAGGATATATGCGACTAATATATAGATAGAATATTTTTTGTGGAAGTGAAACACATGATGATGTGTATAAGGCCCCAGCCTTAATCATTTAAAATCATGAGTTATTACGAGATTACACATTGAGGATCTTTCCAGGTTTAGATTTTTATAGAATTAGATCATAAATAAGGAATTACATTCCACATTTAAACAAGGTGGTTACATTAAAGACAATATTCACATTTCCCATCAATGTAAACATATATAAAACAAAATGTGGATTCCTTCATGACACTTCCTTTACACTATCATCACATCATGTACATTTCCCTTGACATATGAAAAACATTTCAAAAACTTGGGATAGGCATAAAAATCTTAGTAAGGTATATAAAAATACAGAATGAAAACATTAGTCCACATATACTTATAAATCAATGAAATCATACTTTACTCATAAAAAATAAGCACTTTAACATACTTAATCAAATCATGAATAACCTATAGAAATCATAAGACATAAATGTAATTTGAGGATTTCATAACATTCTTACATAGGGATTAACCCTCGTGATTAAGATTGGAATAACCATCATAGTATATTTCCTCAATCTCGTCAGAGAAACCTTTGTATTTAACCCCTTCGTATTACCCAATGCATTAGAGAGATATATTGGGCTCACCTTCCCTTAGTTTATAACGGAACCACCTGTCTTCATAAACAACGCCCAAGAACAATAACATAATAATATCACATTAAACACGCATAAAGGAAACATAACATTTCCACATTTCAGTCACGAGATATCAATAACGCATTGATATATTTAAAATATAATCAAAACTATTTTCAAAAACAAAATATATGAAAATTAAAAAATGGTATTTATTTTTCATTTAAAAAACTTATGGCTTATAGAGGAATCCGAATCTCAAATAATGGTCACAGCGGAAGAAAAGTCGTTGTCTCCGCATACGTACAAATAAAAATTAATTTTTATCATTTAGTAAAATGATTCGTATAAAAAATATTCCTTTTGAATAAATGTAAAAGTCAAAGGGTTTTATAAACTATATAAAATAAAGTTGTGTATAAAACAAAATATGCCTCAATGAAAGGAGATTGAGACGAAGTCCCTTATCTCGTATCCGACTTGACTCGATCGTTCTTTAATCTCTAAAATAAAAAAATTGAGTTAATTTCTACTTTATTAAGTACCTTTTTCATTTTCATTGTTCTTTTTATATCACTTATTACCATGTTATGAACACTATGTAAAAATTTATGTTAATAACGGACGATTTTTCGATCATTGGTACTTGAGTCAAAATAAAACTACTTATAATTAGAAGTTGTTCTTGTGGTAAAATATCCATTATATCCAGAATTATATTCTTGATGTAGATATCATATATATAATATATATCTAGTATATAAATGCATTTATAATATTACATAACATTTAGAGGTAAGAAATGAAATGCACCATTCATGGAGACGGCAAGCCGTACGTACGCATGAACACTACTTTCATTTCTATTTCATATTTAATGGAATGAAATCATAATAACATAAAGTTATATTATAATTACAATATAATATAATATATAATATCATAAAATCCATACTTTATATGTCCCACAAATGGAATTAACAAATCAAATCACATTGAGGGGGCAATAGTTTGCACTTCCTAAAATAGAGATATCGAATTTACCCATAATGAAAACCATAAAGGTATTCCATAAATGAAAAATACAGAAGAATAGGTAAAACATATACATAATATATATCATATATAAATATAGTGACATCTTAATGGCCACCATTAAAGGTGTTAAAAGAATATTGAACAATCATCGTTTCGTGAGGCAGAAATTCACCATCCACAAAAATAATATGTTATTTAACCATTAGACAGATGTGTGAGTAAGTGTAGCTCCAAATATTCTAATAAAAACATCTGTGTATATTGAAGATACTATTTTTGTTACAAAAGAATGGAATAATAAAAGTTTAGTGGGTTGGAGAAGCAGAACAAAATAAAAGAACACAAGTGAAGACATTACCTTTAAATTGGGTAACTCCTCTTGGTTTGAACCAAAAGGATTTATTGACAAGATTTATGCCTATGGTAAGGCATATATAGTGAATAGAGGGATTTGGAAAGATTTAATGAGAAGATCTTGGCCAAGACAATGGCTTGAGTGGGGTGGGTATGGAGGTAGAGGTGGAGGCCTTTTATAAGATGGAGGAGGGTCAACCATGGAAATTCAAGAAATGTTACATTATATTAAAATGAGTTTCGGATTTTAAAGGTCTCACATTGATATATATCGAGGATAAGGTGATAAAGGTTCGAAATATACTCATCCAATAAGTTTTTTAATAAGTTTATGTCATAGATATTACATTATCTTTTCATTTTATATAAATCGTTCATTAATGAGGTAACTGCTGCATCATCTTGGTGTCATAAAAAATGTAATTTATTTTGTGTCTAAAAATTTAAATAAAATACTATGATTTAGGAAATATGTTTATATTTCCAATTAAAATTTATAGTACAAGATATCATTTATGTGGACAAAATTATATTTTTTTACTTAGGTGTTACATACTTTTGTGCTATTCTACTTTCATTCAAAATAAAATGATAAAGAGTCACAATCACCCAAAAGTGATTCCATGGGGTCCCTATGTTTAAAAAAAGGCATCCCATGGTCGGCCATGACACAGACAGTATAATTAGGACTCATTTTGGAGTCATTTTTTATTATTATGATATTATTTTATTACCCTTAACTACCCGATTACTAAATGATCACGATAATCAAAGATAATTACCATCGTTAATATTCATAATGTCCAAAAACAATAGAGTCTTAAAAAAATAATTTGGAACTTATTATTACAAATATGGAATAAATTTTACCAAATTATAAACACAAAAATTTAAATAATTATTTTAAAAATAATTCCCGTTGTCAAAACAAATAGCGGGTTTATTTAGAAACAATTTCTATCAAAAGATTGACAGTAGTTTATGTCCAATTTCAAAGTGAAACTAATTCTAATGACCAAAATTGGATTAAATGGTAAAAATATATTCTAATTAAACTTTAAAACCATCTATAAAGGTAATATAACAATATAATTAAGTTAGATGAAAAAGCAGTTTTGAAGTAAAATGCAGTATTTTTCACTATTCATTAAAAAATGAACATTGTCAAAAAATACAAAACGTTTATCCAAAGTCAATTTCAATGTCCCAATACTAAAGATTAAGTTTATTTTGACAAATAGATATTATAAAATTGTAAAAATTTATATTTAAAAATGGTTCTCCATCAAAAGGCGGTAAAATAATGTTTTATAAATATTAGAGAATTTTATGCTTAAGATTGGATTTATTCTCATTTTAAGCCTCTTAAAACACAATCTAATTCATAAATAGAAAAAGTTAAGAAAATATATTATTCATTACTTAATTGGGATGTTACATCCTTCCCCCCTTTAGAAAATTACATCCCTGCAATTTATTTACTTATCGAATAAGTGGGGGAATGTATCCCTCGTTTCATTTTTAGATTCCCATGTTGCCTCTTCAATCATGTTGTTTTTTGACAAAAACATTACTTGATGAATCACCTTATTATCTAACACTTTCTACCTGTGGTCACGAATCTTGACCTGTTGTTCCTTATAATATAGGTTCTCTTCCAACTGAACTACCTCTAGTCTCAAAACCTGAGATGGATCTAGCATTTACTTCCTTAACATTGAATCATAAAAAAAATTGTGTAGCTGACATAAACTCAGAGGTAATGCCACTCGGTATGATAATGATCAAACTCTCTCCAAAATTCCATATGCTCCAATGAACCTTGTACTCAACATTCCTTTCTTACCAAATCACATCACACTATTCCAAGGTGAAACATTGAGAAAAATAGGATCACCTACCTCAAAAGAAAGATCCTTCCTCGGGTTATCTGAATAACTTTTCTGCCTGCTCTGAGTTGATCTCATGTGTTTTTGTATCAGTTGAACTTTTTTTACCAACTCATCTACCAATTATGTTCCCATAAACATCCTTTAACCTACTTCATCCCAAAAGATGGAGTTCGACACCGCTTCCCATATAATTCCTCAAATGGTGCCATTTGTATACTGGAATGAAAACTGTTATTATAAGAAAACTCAACCAAAGGAAGATGATGGTCCCAAATTCCCTTATAATCCATCAAACAAGAACATAGAATATCCTCCAAAGTATGAATTGTTCATTCTGACTTCACATCTGATTGAGGATGAAAAGTTGTACTAAAATTTAATTCAGTACCCAACACCTTCTGAAGGCCTTTCCAAAAGATAGAAGTAAACCTGAGATCAAGATCAGATACAATGGAGAAGGGAACTCCATGTAACCTTACAATATCATTAAGATACAAATGATAAAGAGGATATAGGGAAAAAGTATCTCATATTGCATGTATATGAGTAGATTTGGTCAAGCGATCAATAATAACCCAGATTGCATTATTATCTCTAGGTGTCTTCGGCAATCACACAACGAAGTCTATGGATATATTCTACCATTTCCACTCAGGTACTGGTAAAAGATGAGGCATCCATTTGATAACTGCCACTCTACTTTAACCTTTTTAAAAGTCAAACACTTTATAGTAAAATCAGCAATATCTCTTTTCGTTCCATCCCACAAGTAATACTCCCGAAGATCTCTATACATCTTAGTACTGCATGGATGAACAAAAAACAGAGAACTATGAGGATCACATGAAAACTCTCATTTCAAATGTGAAACACACGGCACACAAAGTCTCTTACCAAATCTAAAAACACAATCATTATTAATGTTTAATTTAGGAAACTTACCCTTCTTAACCCGCTCTACCTTTTTATGCGACTTACTGTCTTGATTTTGTGCCTGCTTAATTCTGTCTGATAGAGAAGATTTCACTGACACCTGAAACAAAATAGAAGAACATCCTACACCAACAACTTCTATGCCAATGTTCATCAAATCCTTAACCGAAGGATCACTTTCCAAATATAACATAGGTAATGAGTCATTAATTTTTCGACTTAATGAATCAAATACTTTATTTTCTTTTCCCAGATGGTAATGAATTGTTCAATTATAATCCTTGATTAATTCTAGCTATATCCTCTCTCTCATGTTCAATTATTTCTGAGTGAATATATACTTTAAACTTTTTTGATTAGTATATATTTCACACTTTACACCATGCAAATTATGCCTCCATATTTTTGAAGCGAAAACAACAGCACCTAATTCCAAATCATGGGTTGAGTAATTTACCTTACGATTTTTCAACTGACATGAAGAATAAGAAATTTTATGACCATTCTGCAATAGGACGCAACCATGTCCTTCCAATAAAGCATCATTGTAGATAAAAATCTCACCATTCTTCGAAGGTAGTGCCAAAACTGGAGAATTCACCAATCTTCTTTTCAATTCCTGAAAACAATGATCACAATCTTTTCTCCAGATAAACTTAACACCCTTCTGAGTTAGCTTAGTCATTGCACTAGATAACCGGAAAAAATTTCTAACAAACCTTTAGTAATAACCTGCCAAACCAGGAAAACTATGAATCTTAGTTACATTTGTGGGTCATGGCCATTCGTCAACAACCATTATTTTTGCAGGATGAATAGTTATCCCATCTTTAGAATCAATGTGACCAAGGAATAGAATTTGTTGAAACCAAAACATACACTTGTTGAATTTCCCATACTATTTATTTTCTTTTAAGGTTTTCAAAATAACCCTTAAATGACTTTCTTTCTCCCATTTACTTTTATAAAACACCAAAATATCATCAATGAAAACAACCACAAACTTTTCCAAGAACTCATGGAAAATTCTATTCATAAGGTCTATGAATACAATAGGTGCATTGGTTATCCCAAAAGGCATTTCTACAAATTCATAATGGTCATATCATGTACAAAACACAGTATTTGTAATATCTGCTTCCTTTACCTTCTACTGATGGAACCCCGATCTCAGGTCAATCTTTGAAAAATACTAATCTCCCAAGAGCTGATCAAACAAATCATCGAGATGAGGCAAATGATATTTGTTCTTTACAGTTATGTTATTCAAGGCTCTATAATCAATGAAAATTCTCATAGAACAATCTTTCTTTTTAACAAATAAGACAGGGGAACCCCATGGTGATGTGCTAGGTCAAATGTAACCTTTCTCTATTAAATCTTGAAATTTATCCTTCAACTCTAAATGATCAATTTGAGGCATTGGATAAGGGGGTTTTGTAACTGACTTAGCATTAGGAACTAATTCAATAGAAAATTGAACTTCATGATCTGGTATTATTCCAGGAAAATAATCAGGAAAAACATCAGGATACTCATTATCCACTAGCACATAATTAAGATGAATCGTTCCTTTGTTTTCAAAAATATATGCAAGGTAACATTCATTTCCATCTTTTAAAAGTTTTTCAGCCTCTTGATATGTTAGCAACAGTAAGGTTTCATTATTTTACACAAAATGAATGTCATTCTAAAAAAACTTCTTCAGCTCTACAATCAATCTTATCATGGTAAACCGAGAGCCATTCCATAACCAAGATAACATCAAACTCTACTAGAGGTTAAACAATAAGGTTTTTAAGTTGGTTCTTTCCACGGATATGGATAAGAAGATTCATATAAATTATTTTTGCCTCAAAATTTCCCCCTGGTGTTTTTACGAAAAGTTCAAGAGTCATTTCATGAGAAGGAATTCCCAATTTACTAGAAAATTTATTAGAGATGAATGAATGTGTAAAACCCGAATCAAACAACACATTCGAATAATATGAGAAATCAATCAATGTACCTGATACCACTTAATTTGCTGGCCCAATATCTGCTGATGTAGTTGCAAAGGATTTCACTACTACTTTTTTCTTTTAGTCGGACTGCTTCCCATCATTTGAACTCTTTTTCGAACACTCATTTGCATAATGACCCATCTCATTGAACTTGTATCATTTCACTAACTGTAAATCAAATTTGGTCTTACCATCACCATGATCTGTTTTAGTGCAATCATGAGCCTTAGGTCCCATCATACCACATCTGTAGAACATTCCAAAATTCAGAATACATTCCCCAGCATACCTTTTTCCACATTTATCAAAAACTGAAAACATAGTTTTCTTACCATCAGACCTTTTTATGAATTCTTCACTTCATCCTTCCACCTCAGTCTCTTCTTCTGTTGGATGTTATAGAACACTTGATCATCGAAAAACTCTATTTCCACCTTCTTAGCACATCGAACAACAGTTTCATTACTCTTGAACTTGTGAGAAGCTAAGCCCTTAGATATTTTGGTTTTAATCCTGAGTAAAAATTATTGATTTTACTATTAAGGTCTCGTATAAAATTTGGAGCATACCTTGCCAATCGAGTGAACCATTTTTCATAAGCATACATTAATTCATCCTCTTGCCTCAATTCCAAGAATTGTTTTTCCATCCTATGTCAAACAGCCATACAAAATTACTTCTTGATAAACAAAACTTTGAATTCATTCCAGTCAAGAGCATTAATCTCATCTGCGTCCTTGATATTTTTAACCACCGACCACCACTGATCTACTTAACCCTCTAAAAGGTAAATATCAAGACTAACCTTTTGATTGTATGAACACCTCATGCCATAAAAAATATTCTCCTGTGCATTAATCCACCCTATAAAATAATGTTGTGTATAAAACAATATATGCATTAATGAAAGGAGATTGAGACGAAGTCCCTTACCTCATTTCCGACTTGACTCTATCGTTATTTAATCTCCTGAATAATAAACTTGAGTTAATTTCTACTTCCTTAAGAACCTTTTTCCAATTCATTATTCCTTTTATATCACTTATTACCATGTTATGAACACTATGTAAATATTTAAGTTAATAACAGTAATTTTGTCGATCATTGGTACATGAGTCAAAATAAAACACCTTATAGTTACAAGTTGCTCAAGTGGTAAAATATCCATTATATCCACAAATATATTCATGATGTAGATATCATATATATCATTAATACCCAGTATATACATGAATTTATAATATTACATTAAATTTAGAGGTAAGAAATAAAATGCACTGTTCATGGAGACGGTAAGCCGAACGTATGCATGAACGCTAATCTCATTTCTATTTCATATTTAATGGAATCAAATCATAATGATATAAAGGTTATTATAATTCCAGTATAATATAATATATAATATCATAAATTCCATCATTTAAACGTCCCACATGTGGAACTAACGAATCAAATCTTGGTGAGGGTGGTAATCCACACATCCTAAAATGATGATATCGTGTTTACCGATAATGGAAACCATTAATTAATGCAATAAATGAAAAATAAAGAAGCATAAGTAAAACATAAAAATAATATATATCATATATATATATAGTTACATCTTAATGGCCACTATGAAAGGTGTTAAAAGAAGATTGATCATTCATCATTTTGTGAGGCAGAAATTCACCATCCACAGAAACAGTATGTTCATTAACCGTTAAATGGATGTGTGTGTTTGTGTAGCTCGAATCAGTATCATAAATACATACTTGTATATTAAATATACTGGTTTTGTTACAAAATAAAGGAATAAAAATATTTTAGCGGGTTGGAGAAGAAAAATAAAACAAAAGAAAACAAGTGAAGACGTTACATTTAAATTGGGTAACACCTCTTGGTTTGAACCAAAAGGGTTTCTTGAGGAGATATATGCCTAAGGTAAGGCTTCTAGGATGAATATAGGGACTTGGAGAGATAAAATGAGCAGATATTGGCTGAGCCAATGGCTTGAGAGGTGTGGGTAAGGAGGTAGATGTGGGGGCCTTTTCTAATAGGGAGGTGGGGCACTCTTGGAATGTCAAGAAATGATACATTATATTAAAATGAGTTTTAGAATTGAAAGGTCCTAAATTAATATATTTCAAGTATAAGGTCATAAGGGATCAAAATATACTCATCCAATTGGTTTTTTAGATGTTTAAGTCTTATATATTACATTATCTTTTCATTTTATTTTGATCATTCGTTAATGAGGTAATCATTGTATCATCATGGTGTCATAAAAAATTTAATTTATTTAGTGTCTAAATATAAAAAAAATACAATGATGTAATAAATCATTTTAGCTTTCCAATAACTATTTATATTCCAAGAGATCATTTATGTAGAAAAAATTATTTTTTTTACTTAGGTGTTACATACTTTTGTGATATTCTCCTTTCTTTAAAAATAAAATGATAAAGTGTCACTATCTCCCAAAAGTGATCCATGGGGTCCCTAATTTTGGCACAAGGCATCCCACAGTCATCCATGACACAAAAAGTATCAATATGACACTTTTTTGGGTCATTTGTTTTGTTATTATGATCTTATTTTATTACCCTTAACTACCTGATTACTAATTAATCGTGATAATTAAAGATAATTACCGTTGTTACTATTCATAATGTCCAAAAACATGAGTATTAATTAAAATATTCGGACCTTAGGATTCCAAATATGGAATCAATTTTACCAAATACCAAAAATAGAAATTTAAATAATTAATTTAAAAATAATTCACGTTGTCAAAACAAAAAACATGTTTTTTAGAAACTATTACTATCAAAAGTCTGATAATTGTTTATGTCCAATTTCAACGTTAAACTAATTATAATAGACAGCATTATATTAAATGGTAAAAATATATTCTAATTAAAAATTAAAACCAATTATAAATATAATCTAACTATATTATTAAATTAAATGAAAAAGTAGTTTAAAAGTAAAAAGTAGTCTTTTTCACTATTCATTAAAAATGAACATTGTCAGAAAAAGACCAAAAATATATACAAAGTAAATTTCAATGTCCCAATACTAATGAATAGGTTTATTTTGAATAATATAACTTATAAAATTGTCAATATATATATTTAAAAAAATTTCTCCATCAAAAGGTGATAAACAATCTTTTAAAAATATTAGAGAATTATATGCTTAAGATTGGATTTATTCTCATTTTAAGCCAGTTAAAACACTACCTAATTCATAAATAGACATAGATAAGAAAAAATATTATTCATTACATACTTGGGATGTTACAAGGAGTGTTCATGTGTTTTATTTTGTTTGTATGACGGGTCAAAATTATGGATAAACACATTTATAATTCAATGATTCTAGTAATGATGAATGACCAGGAAGAATATATTTATTGGTAAATTAGTGGTTTGGAATATCCTGGTGATATTTATCTTATGGGTTCATGAGTGATGTTTTGAGAATGATCACAAGAATTTCCATGACCTAAAGTGTTGTAATAAGGTCCTGGTTTTAGAAACATGCTATAGTATCACAATACTATTTTGTATCTATATATGTAGGTTTTACACAAGTAAGAACTAGTTGGTGATTTTTGTATTTGGTCAAAAATGGAGTTACTCAATAGTGACAACTTGGGGTACCTACTAACTTGATGCAGTCATTCCCACAATGAAAACATCATCATGGGTACATTGAGAGAGAATTATCTATATTAAAATATATTTAATGTTTTTTATATTGGATGGAAAATGAAACACTTGGAGGATGAAATTTTCGGGAATTTTATGTGTACATCTATGCTGGTATATATAACACCATAAATATCCATTTGATTTTCTTGTGATGGATTTCATGACTATAAATCATAAATTATTATTTTATTAGAGATTGGGATGGCTGATAATTCCTGTTTATATTTTTCAGTCATGTGGATGATATATGAGCACTCTCACTTCTTGGGTTATGTGGTGATCGATGAATGATTTGTGGTGGTTGTAATTTAATGAGGATATTAGTGGAGATGACACTGTTATGGTGGGGAGTTATGTTCTATTTGTATGAGTATGTCCATCATGTGGGTGAGATCGGAGGTCTGTGGGGAAGGCTATGAGTTGGATGTGGTGGAAATAAATTTATGTTGTATATTTTTATACTCTTTATGGAAGGATAAGTAGAAATTGAATGTGGTGACTGATAAAGGTGAACCATAATATCAAGCACGAGTTGGTTCTCAAACCAATCCAAGACATTTTTGTTAGACAGATGTCAGTGGGTACTATAGATAACGACAATGATTTGCGAAGAACATGATTCCCTAATAGTAGTGTTTTACTAGAATAATGGTATATTCTCCAATAGGTTTATTCTGATGATGGTGGTATTCCATAAGTGATAATTCATCATGGATATGTATGAGTTATTGTGATGATTGGGGGATTAGGGAATTTTAGAGAATAGTATATCATAGATGGTCCAATATATCCTGTTAAATGGAATAGATATAGTGAGATATAAGACAACTAATATATGTTGGTTTTCGAATAATAATTACTTTTAGATAATGGAGGTTATCATTAGGGAGATCCAGCTTTTACATAGGTCAATTATAGTTGGAGAGTTTGAATTTATTCTAGGTGGTTTTTATAGAAGTAATGGAGGATGATGTTGGTTGTAGATATTTTGGATGTTTGGGAGTGGTGAGTTGGGTGATTCATCAGGTATGTTGTAGAATATTAAGTTTCATGATGTAGTTGTCTTTTTCTAATAGGGGGTGTTCAAAATAATTGATGTTGATGGTGGTGAGATTAATAATATTATGGGGAGTAACATATCATCTAATTGTCCTATTGATTAAATGATGGCTTCTACTGGTAGGTGGAGCTCGAGTAACTTCCATCATGGTTTTTTCATTTTTTTTCAATGGAAGATTTATAGGGTTAATACATTTTGATTGATTTGAAAAGATGATTATGTTGTGTTGTTTTAAAAATTTTTAAATAATGATTATGGTCATTGATCCTTGAGTTATGAAACGATTGGGGGATGTGGTTGTTTAATAATTTATTCCATATGGTAACTCTAGGTTTACTTGAATGTTTGTATGAGTGGTGTTGATGATATAGATTAGATATTGATGTCATAATTGAGTAACATCATGTTCAAGTTGTGAATCACATAAGAATAATTCTACTTTTTAGGAATTATTCATAGCTTTATTGTTGTGAATGAATGTCCATGTTCCAGAAGAACCCCATAATATGAATTTTTGTAAGAGTTTTTGATGGTGAAACTATTTTTTTGGTTTATTGGTGTTGATGTGGAATGTATCTAAAAGTAAAATAGTATAAGGTGGGGAGGTTTTATGGTCCTAAACCAAAAAATTGTATGTTCTAGATCGAATTATTTGTTTAAAAAATGTTTTATAGAGAGTAATCCTTGTATTGTGGTTGTAATGTGGGCTTCAGACATGAAAAACATGGAAAAGAGGCCAATCTGTGATGAGAATTCTGAATGAGAAAAATTTCTAGTAGTTGTGTTTCGTATCTGTGTGGCTGGTATAAGAGGTTTATGTTTACAGAAACTCAATATCGTGTCCAAGGAGACAATATTTCTGGATATCCCTTCTGATAGTCTCTAATTAATGACCATCAAATAGTCATAAAGAAAATAGATCTGGAATGGAAAATCAAGTAGGTTTGTTACCCCTTGGAGAATGTGAACAACATGGTTGGTGCAATATTTGTTAAAAAATGTATCAAATCTATTTTCCTCTGTAATAGTGGAATTTATACTAATTTCCAATCGTAAAAATAAATTCTTCTCCCCATAACATTATCCATATTTGAACACATTACATAGCAGGACAAAAAACAATCTCTGCCCTCCTCTATGGATAGTTATCCTTCACTATTTTGTTGTTTATAGTGTCAATGGGTCTGAATTGATTCATCATGAATTTATTTAAAGTTATTTCATTCCATTTTAAAGATGAGGATTTCGTTGTTCTATTATTTCCTTCAAAATACCTAATCCCCATATTTTCCTATAGATTCCATTTTTCGATGTCAAAGGATGTTTGGAAAATAATTAAGGCTCATTGAAATATGATAGATTAACCACAAGTATTAGGTATGTTATATTATTTTTAACACATAGTATTTAAGTTTTAATATGTGGATGTTGATGTTCGAAAATACTACCTCACTATATTATTATGTATTTGAACAAGGAAATAATCATAGTCATTACTATGCAATGTGGGACCCTCGTCAACCCATTTTTTTCTTTTTATGATGTTAGAAAAATCATAGCGATATCTATAGGGTATGAAAAAAATAGAAAATTTTGAATTCAATTTTTAAAAGTTCAGACAGTTAATTAATTAAATGAATGAGTTGTGATTTTTTATTTTGAAAATGGGCATGGTCATAAGGGATAATTAAAATATAAATTTAAAATTTTTTGGAAATAAATATGTGGCTATAAAATGTATTTAATGATGTAATTTTTAATTTTGATTTTGTTGGTTTATAATGAATTATATTGGATTTTGAAATTCTGGACTATTTTAGAATAGAGGTGTTGACCTCAGGGTGTTGGAAAAGGGTTTCATAATATATTTCAAATTGTGTTTTAATTGTGATTGTAAATTATACTTGCGGAAATTCAATGGTTGGTTCTTTTAAAGAATTTAATTGAATGGTTTTCCATATTTAATTTTTTGATGTTAAAATTAAATAACCTTATTGAATGGGAATTTCAAAAAATATATGTGACGTTTAGGATATTGTTAACAAGGGTGGGTATTATTATGTTCAATATAGATTAGAAGTATTGTTTGACTATTATAATGATGAATTATTAAGGATATTTAATTATTTTATATTTTTTTACCAATATTAAATGATTATTAATTGATGATTTGGGGATGTTATGAAATAGTGTGTCAAATCATAGTTCTATTCATGTACTGATGCACAATATTTTAAAACACGTGAATAGAAGTTTGGGATGTTGTACTAATGTTCCAATACCACATTTTTGGGTTGTCCAAGATTATTTTATAGGCATGCTAGTGAACTATACTGTTTCAGTTGAATGACTAATTCTACTGAAACAAAGGTTATTTACATGGAAGTCCATATCATGCATGGATGTGCGCCCGAGGTCATGTGGTGACCTGTCTCAGGGAATCAGTTATAGTGTATTCTAAACAATGTTGTTACTAATTTTATGAAGATAATGTTTTTTGGAAATAATAAATTAATGTTATCACAATTGGTGAATGGTTTTAAATAAATTTATATATAATATAATCAATTACATATTTTAACGTTTGTCTAATATTTTTCATGTAATGGTGTATGTGTAAATCTAGTATTATAAAAAAATGTTTTATTTCTCAAAAAAACATTCATCTCTTTTATTATTTTTTATTAAGTGAAATCTAATAACAATCCTGATATTTATTTCAAATTTAAAAATGATTTATTAAATAAAAATGAACTTAATACAACCCAAAAGATGGAAATTTCTAGTTTCACTGTGGTTTTGGAACTTTACTTTCAATTTAAGACATAAAATACAACATCCTCATTGAAAACTTCTTTTACATGACCCCATCATTCCGTATTACATACCCCTGCATGGGATATCCGGAGGACATACATAAGAAAAAAGTGATATATAAATTCCAGTAACAAATTAAAAAAGGAATAAAATTAATAATAAAATATTTGTTAGTCAATATATATATCAATGGATAATAATAGAAACATGAACTTAATGTAATGATATAACATGATCATCATAACTTGGAAATGTGCTAACAACATAAAACAATGCATCCAAAACAAAAACCAATCAAGTAACCATTGTCCAAACATGGAAAAAAATGTCCTAAAAGGAATCAGGTAAAACCATGTCCCAAAATAATGTATCATGATACTAAACATTACATAGGGCATTGGATCAATATCAGGGAAAACCCTTCATAATCTTTTCAATTTCATGATTAAGTGTTCTACATAAATCATATAACATGTATTCATTGAACATAATAAATAATTCCATGATAAATGAATGTGGAATACATATATAAATTTATATATTAATTAATTATGTGTTTAAAAGGTTGAATACCCACGATTGAGAAATGGGAATGGTATTCACTACAAGATTATTTTGGCATGGAAATTTGAAGTGCAATTTTTACAGCATAACGATATCACTTGGGGATTCAAAAAATGAAATAACGATAGAGAAAGGTGTATCTAATGGTTTTTAAATGAAATTGGGAGTAATGGTCCCTATATTATAATATACCAACATTGGAAAATGACTTTGAGATATATAATAAAAAACAATTTCAGGAATGAAATTGAGGGGAGAGAAATCCCTTGTGAAATTTTGACATGGTAACAAATGTAAATAAATAGTATTAATGAGATTGAAAAGGGTAATATCATCATTAATAAATAATAATATATGTATGGGATAGGTTCAAAAACATACCCCATTATTTTTAATTTAAAAACAATAGGACATATAATATAAGTAAACATAGACAAAATGAGAAAAAAAGTAACCCTTACATGGATGTGTGATCCTAAAGGCATGGGAGAGGATTCATTAGAACTTAGGGGTGTGTTGGGAGGAATATAGATAGTGTAGATAAGTGTGAAGATTATATTAAATTATTTCTAGTGAAGAAGAATGGGATCTTGGGTGGGTAAATGAAGGAAATGAGGGGAAATTATTTATTATTTAGGTTTTGGACACTACAAACTAAATGATTCAAAAACACAAACCAACCCATGGGGTTTCCCTTGGATTCCATAAATTTTGAGTGAAAAAATATAATTTTATTTTGAATATTGCAAAGGATATTATATTATTTACTTTATTTATGTGGAGGTGAGTCACACTCCCATGGAAATGATTTAAGAATCAAAAATATATATAATATATTTTGGAGGATTCACTAATGAAGTATAAAATAAATCAATTAAATATAAAATAACTTAATTTTAATGTTAAACATATATTTGGGTGAATATAAATTTTATGGTATTTATTAGACGAATAATAGGTCATTATGATGTCATAAAACACACTATATATTGATTTATTATTTAATTTTTACCCATTAATTTGACTATCTCATTAAATTATGAAAAATTAATAGTTGGATAATTTTTAAAACCTGATTACAATAATAATATTCATTTTATCTAAATAATTTTATAAATATGTCAATTTTCAATTTTAAAATGATAACCAACATTTAAGGATAATTGACAGGTTTTTAGAAATATATTTTTTAAACATTTATAAAAATTACATTTGTCATCATAAAAATTATATACTCATTTAATATTAATAATATATATTTTATAATAATATTCTATTAAAATATTAATTATTTAAAAAATTATTTAATTCCTTAATACGAATTCATTAAAAATACACTTTTGGTTTTATTGTATTAAAATATAACTCTTATCAAACTGATTACCTAATCAGTTATATATAAGGATATGATGTAGTCATAATTGATAGGAATTCTTAAAATATATTATTAATAAAAAATAATTTAATATAATAATTCATATATTTCCCCAATGTACAATTTTTACCCAAGAAATCAACTTAGGAAATTCATTATTTTTAAGAATGATTATTCCCATAAATGGATGGATGTAATAAAAATTTTATTTCTAAAAATGAATTACATAATAAATAACTAATATCTTGTATCGTAACCCATTATAAAACCCACATAAGACCTAAGGGTAAGCTGTGCGATTATGATAGACTCATAGGTTGGCTCAGATAACATCAATCTAGTGGTAATTTATATTAACGTGAACATGTACCATAAGAAATTGCATCCAATAATAACAAGTTGAATATCCTTTTTTATTGGTTATGATCGTAGCCCAATGACACTACCTCCTCCCTGAGCTTTGAACGTTGAGCTTTGTATAGACCGAGTCTACTAGATGATGCCATTATCTCCTTTTTCTATGTTAAAAGGATATGATAAACCTTCAAATTTACACTAGTAATGTCATCCCTATTCAATGGCTATATTATCAACATTATGGACACATAATGGTCATTTAAATACCATTCTATATAATAAAACAAAATTATTTTAGGTTGTTTATATCTCCTTAAGACATTAAATGAAAGGAAATTTTATTCAGAAATATTTGTGTCATTACAACCTTCCATCTTAAGAAATTTCTCCTTCGAATTTTTATCTTCCCACACAAAAACAAAAGATGGTAACTATGACTCATCAATTCCTCTGGTTTAAACATTGCTTCTTCAGACATGTGGTTTCTCCACAACACCATTATGAACAACATCATCTTATATCATAGAACATTTTCTCTAGGATCTAATATCTTTATTAGCTTCTCATAATATGAGAAATCATTATCAAGCAGTACCACATATGGATTGAGTCCATGTTATGGGTTAGGTATGTACTTCCTTAAGAGTGATACATGGTATACATATTGTAATTGATAATGGATCGGTGGGAGTGCTAGTTTATATGCCACTAAATCAACGTTATCATGGATCCCAAAATGGTTTATGTACCTTAGACAATGATTTACATTATTACCAAATACCATCACTCTCTTCCATGGAGATATACAGAGGAAACCCATATCTCCAACATCAATCTCTAGGTCTCATCGATGGTTGTCATTAGAGTTATTTTATCAACCCTTCATATCTTTGATGTGCTGGTTTATGGTCTTAACCTTCTCCACCATTTCTTCAACCGTTTCCAAACATAAGAGTTTTTATTCCCATTTTTTATCCCAACATGCTATTGTTGTTCACAACTTCCCATAAAGGTCTTCATAAAGATCCATTTGGATGCTTGAGTGGAAACTGTTGTTGTAAGAAAACTCAACCAGAGGAAGATGTTGATCCCATACTCCATTAAAGTCCATTGATCATGATATCAATATTTTATCATGTGCATAGATAGTCTATTCTAATTTTCCTTGAATTTGAAGATGATAAGGCAATTTAATGTTGAGTCTAGTATTCAGACAGAGTTCGAGACTCTTCCAAGACAGGAAAGCAAATATTGGATCTTGATCTGATACAATTGACAGTGGTACAGAATTCAGACGTACCTTTTATCTGATGTATATCTGTGCTAGCTTATCTAGGGATAAATCCCCTCAAATTATGAGGCAGAGTGTTTTCTTTGTAAGACATTCTAAAACAACCCAAATATCATTTATTCCATTGGATGTCTTTGGATGTCCAATGACAATGTCCATGGTGATTTTTACCCATTTCAATGTTGGTATGGGTAATGGTTACATCACACCCATGGACTTCTTCCCCTCATCCATCACTTAATGATATACAAGTAAAAATTATTTATACTCATTGATATCCTTATTCATGTTATCCCACCAATAATACTCTCATATATCTCTATTTATCTTACTGTTTCCCTAGTTAATGGATATTTTCGAACAATATGCAACATCCAAATTTTATTTACTTAAATTAGTTTTTCATGTAACTGATATTCTTGACAAAAATATCACAATTCCATATTCATTATCATTGTACTCCACATATTTTCCAATTCTGATAGCATGAAATTTCTTCTGAATTCCCACACTATCTTTTTACACATCCTTTAACCATTTCGAAAGATGATAAATAATTTGTTAAATGATTGAAGATGTTTCGTTCATTATGATTCCCATCTCCATCTTCATAAAATATATAAATATTGGATCCATATAAATTTTCATCAATGATTTAATAGTTGGGTCCTTTATACTTAAAAAATCCACCCCATTGTTCTCTTTCCCTGGGTGGTAATGGATTGAGCATTCGTATTCCATGATGAGTTCTAACCAAATTCACTAGTTCATATTCTGCTCTTTATGTGTGAATATATATTTGAGAATATTATGTTCCATAAATATTTCACACTTTTTCCCAATGTGAAAAAGATACCCTATTTTCTAGGAATGATCACAAGTTCTAACTTCAAATCATGTGTGGGATAGTTTTTCATCATAATTTTCAACTTCCTTGAGGAATAGTTGATGACTTTGTCATTCTGCATCACTACACAGGACACAACCTTCTTCGAATCATCACTGAACATTATAAATAGATCCCCACATATGGGTAGTGTAAGTATAGTAGCATTGATAAACCACTTATCCAACTAAATAAATCATTCTTCACATTCATCATTCCATGAAAACATGATTGTCTTCTACGTTATAATGGTAAATGGGTTTTAAAATGGTGATAAATTACTCACAGATCAATGATAATATCTAGTAATCCGCATAAAGCTATGAATATCCTTAATAGATTATGTACATCGACATCCCTCAATTTCTTTTTAGGAAGGATTCATAGATATCCTATTGGTTGTGATGATATACACTAAGAACGAAACATCCATCAACATGAACTCCCACATTATGTACTTTTCATAGGACTTCTTATTTTGAAAGGTCTCTAGTAAAGTGCAAAGATTCTCCTCATAATCCTCCAATGTTTTAGAGTATAATGTAATATAATAAATAAATACTACCAAAAATTCATCATGGTAATATATAAATACTATATTAATTATATCGATGAGTATTGTTGGAGCATTATTGAGTTTCAAAGGCATTACTATGAATTCATGGTTCCCTTACCTTGTACGAAAAGCAGTCATGGGGATATCCTCCCTCTTCATCCATACGTGGTAATATCCTGTCTGTAGACCCACCTTTTAGAAATATTGTGCTCCACATATCTTATCGTATAATTCATCAATTTGTGGAAAATGATATTTGCTATCTATCTTTATTTTTTTTGAACACACGATAATTATTTTAAATTATATTTTACACAACTTTCTTCATGACGAAGAGGACTAGTGCACCACATTTTGAAGAACACGAGGATATAAAAACATGACATAGACCTTGATGTAGTTGTTTATCTGGCTTCTCAAGCTCCACATTATCCATTTTATACATATTATTTGATATTGTAAACAAACTAGTTATAGGATCAATTGAGAATTCCCCATCTATTTTAGGTGGAAGACTAGAAAATTCCATGGGAAACACATCATCAAATTCCCTCATAATAGGCATGTATTCAAGGATGGTTCCTTCTATATTATCAATCATCTGAGAATGTAATTTGTACTCATAGAGAATTAGTATCCATGCTTGGGATTCCATATGGAGTGTGATTTCCCTCACGTTACAATTTATGTTATATCTATATAGGGAATTCCAATCCATTCCATGAAGTGAATCAAATTCCACAAAGGGTGATAGGATGTGGTTTTACAGGATTTTCAATCCACAAATTGTCATATGAGAGGTGTTATATTCAGGGGATGTATTAATTTCCCAATTTTCCATTCAAACTGATATCTATATTTACATGATTTTTTGTGTTGTCTAGATTGTTTTACTAATCATTTGGGATATAAAAAATATATAGAACCATAATAAAAATGTGGGATTTCTACTTGTGAATTAATAACTAAAGTACCAATCATGACTCCATTTTCAGTATTATATTCAGTTTTAGTGATGGAAAAATGAAACACTTCCTACCTCGGATTTTTTGGTCACATATGAAAAACCTTTGTTTAGGGAACTGGTTTTTAATGACCCCTTGTTCAATGTAGTTGTAGCTATGAATAATATGTTGAGGATAAAATGGAGAATTTCATTCCATTGTTGAAATCCTGGTTTTTTTATTCGATAATCAATATCTTGGTGACATTACATCCCACACGTAATGAATTTCCTCATCCCCTTCAATCAATTTTCAGGTTGCTTCTTTCCACAACTTTAGCAAGTGGGATGATTATATTTTTCAAAATTGAAGGATTTTCCCAACAGAACACAAAAATTAATGTCAAATTTCCACTTCATATAACTATAATACTATAGAGATTTTCTGATCAATATCATGACATTGTGGAAACATCAGACAATATCCTCATTGATATCAAAGTTGCAGATCTCCAGGGCTTTCCATAGGCTTGGTTTTAGGCCCCCAAAAAAAAATCCAACCTTGAATTCGAGGGTAACGACAAAACTAGAGGTGTATCATGAACTTATTGTGATGGTTACCGTGTACTCAAAAATAGATTCATCTTACTTTTTGATGAATGTAAGGAAATATTGTTTCATATTAAGATGGAAGGATTGGGAAAAAAATAATGAAAAACATTTTCCTGAAATCCATTCATCCAATCATGTTGATCTCATCCTCAGGCATCATATTATTTTATCAATGTCCACCATTGATAATATTTACCCTCCATATGATAAGAATCAAAAGGAATATTCTATTGTTTAGAACATTGAAGGATGTGGAAGATCATCTTACTGGAGTTGATGGATTGTTCAGTGATTGAAAAAACTAGCAATGGATTGAATGTATGAGGCCTTTTTATTATTAAGATATCGATTGTGAATATTCTTTTCATATTGGTGTGGGGATGGATGTTCATCCAGACACATGATTATATTCAAAAAAGGAGTTAACAGAGAGTGTATCATGACAATTTTTGGGATTCCCGCTCTCATCATATTGGGCATCTCATTTGAACAATCATGACATTACTCTTTTTATTAGTTGTCATCTCGAGTCCTCTAATTACTGGTCATTGTATACAATATAAAGAAGATAAGGTTGATTTGTTATAAACTATTTATAACATAAAGTGGATTCCAATAAAAATGGTGAAACAGATAAAATAAATTTAATTCCTTAACATAATAATTTCTTGACATCAATCTAATCTATTCATGTTCTATTTCTTAATGTATATTCTTAAGGGATTTTTTTCAATATTTCTTAATAATGGTCAAATTTTGATTATTTATTTTCCATGAAATATCCCTTAGAAGTTTCAAAGCATGAGTGCATAAAGGGACAATGTTTTGCATTAGTTCATGTTCGAGTCTATCTCAAAGCATTGTTTCTGGGTTTTACTCATAGATACATATGTTCCAGATCCACCTCTACTAGTTTCTATACATAAAAAAATGTATTATCATGATAAGACAATTAGTATATAATCTCCAAAATATGGGGCTGATTTTCATATACATATTATTATCCCTATGTTTTTCACTTGGGTCTTCTAATTCTAATCCAAATAATAACTGATCATATTATCTGAAAAAAACTATAACAACCCAGCTCTTTATTTTATATATAGACATGATTTATTACATAAAAATGCAAATAATATAACCTGTAATATTGATAGGTCTAGTGTCTTTTTAGACTAAGAACATTATAATAAAATATAATATAGAAAATACAACATCATTATTCAAAACATCTTTTACATGACCATAACATTCTTTCGTACTAAGCATTGCATGGGATAACACAAGGACAAATATAAGAAAATGGCCAAGTATAAATCGTAGTAAGGGAGTAAAAAAGTAATAACATGAAGAAAAAAATAATTTTTTGATAATAGGAATATTAATGGAGCAGAAGAGAAAAATTAACATAATGACATGATACATCATAATCATCATAACATGGAAATTTATCAACAAAATAAAACAATGAATTATAAATATAAAATAATCTAGTAACACCAATCCCAAAATGGTGAAAAAATTTCCTAAAAGTAATTAGGGAAACCCATACCCCAACATGATGTATCATAATACTAATCATTACACCATTCATTGGTGCACTATCAGGGTGCACCGTTCATAATAATTTTAATATCATGATTTAGTGTTCTACATAGATCATAACTATGGATTTATTATAAATCATCATTTAATCCCTGATAAACTAAATATGAACACATATATGAATGTATATAATCTATAATTATATGTTCATAATGGTGAATAACCATGATAGGGAAATGGGCATGGTATTCACAACATGATAATTTTGCAATTGAAAATTGTGATATAATTTCAATAGCGTAACTACATCACATAAGGAATCATAAAATGGATTAATGAGAGAGAAAGTGGACACTCATAATTTAGATATCAAATGGGTTGTAAAGGGATAATTTATAGTAATATTCCAACATATGAAATAGAATTTTAGATTCATAATTCAAAAGAAAATTATTGAATGGAAATGAAGAGAGAGAAATCACATACTAAATTTGGGCATGGTAAATGGTGTATACGGGTGGGATTGATGAGAGTGAAATGGGTCTAGAATCATTCAAACATAATATGGAACTATGAGGGTGTGATAAAACATAGAACATAATTTTTAATTGAAATATAAAAGGGTATAAAAATATAAGGATATGTGGAGAAAATGAGAGAAGAAGGAACCCTTACATGGATGTGTGATCTCAAAGGCTTTAGAGAGGCTTCCTGGGAGCCTTTTGGCACATTAAGAGTACTCTATGTTGTATATATCATAGTGAGGACATGATTCAGGGTGTTTGACTGATGATTAATGGGTTCGTAGAAGTGTTTATATATAAAAAGAGGGGGTATTATTTATTATTTTGGTTTCGGACATTACACAATAAAATATTGAAAACCCCTAACCAGTCCATGATTTTTCCTTTGGATTCTGGTAAAGGTGAGTGGAAAATATTATTTTCTTAATAAAAGTTCCATTAATATTAAAATATTAGAATTTCGTATATAGATGTGAGTCACAGTCTAAAAGAAATGAATTTCAAATCATTAAATATGTTATATTTTTTTAAAAGAATCACTAAGTCGTTATAAAATACGTCAAATAAATGAAAAATTACATTATTTTAAAGATATAATATATATTTTTTTTATATACCTATTATGGTACTTATTAAATCATTATTGGATCATTATGATGTCACTAAACACACTATATATAGATATATTATTCAATTTTTTCCCAAAAATAGGACCGCCTCATAAAATTATGAAATATCCACCATTGGATAATTTTAACACCCTCAATCAAAAATAATATTCATTTTATCAAAATAAATTTTTTAATACATGAATTTTAACTTTTGGAAAGAGAACTAATATTTATTAAAAATGACGTGTTTTGATAAAAATAGTTTTTGAACCTTATTAAAAATTACATTTGATTTTATAAATATTATATACTCAATTTTTATTAATTAAATTTATTTTATAATATTATTTTATTCAAATATTAATTATTTTAAAAAAATTAATTCTATATAATATATTCTTAAAATATAATGTTTCAGTTTTATCATATAAATATATAACTCTTATCAAACTTATTAGATAATCATATATAGATAATGAACTAATATAATAATTATTTATAAATATTTTCATTATTATATTATTAATAAAAAAATAGTTAAATTTAATAATCCATACATTTCTCATAATACCATTTTTACTTGAAAAATTAGAATATCAAATTCATCATTTATTAAGAAGGAGTATTCACATAGTGGAATTGATGGAATAAGACTTTTATTTATTAAAAGGGGTTACACAATAAGTAACTAATACCTTGTTACATAACCCCTTATAACACCGGCATAATACCAAAGGGTATGATGTATCCTGATGACAGACTTTTGGGGTGGATTGAGTAACATCATTCACGTGGTAATTTCTATTTACATGAAGTTATATCTTATGTAATTTCGTTAATGATTACCATGTTGAATCATTGATTTGTCATGGTAGATAGTGAAGCCTAGTGATGCTGCCTCCTTCCTAAGATCTGATAAATGAGATGTGTACAAACTGAGTCTACTTGATCTAGACATCACCATCTTTGTCAATGTAAAAATAAATTTGATAAAACTTGATATTTATACTAGTCTTGAGATCAATGTTCAACGAATATATTATTATCAGTAAGGATATATAATGTTCTTTGAAATCCAATTGGATATATTATAATAAACAGATTTTATGTGTCTTCTATATCCATATGAAATTATAAGAAATGGAATGTTTTTTATAAATGATTAGGTTTCTAAAAACATAATATCATTATATGTGTTTAATTTGATAATATAGAGTATATATTTTGATTATTGTATGATAAAATTTGGTAGATATGTTATTATTATTTTGTTTTTGATATTAATAGTAAGCATAAAAAAATTATCATCTTGGTAAATGGTAAATTAGGTTAATCAAATATAAAACTCAAAGATAATGATATAATTGGTCTTCCTTATAATTATTTAGAAAAGGTATGTTTACTGGTGTCATCATCCTTCTTAAATTGAGTCATTTAATGAATAAAATTTCATGAAAATGACTTATTTATTACATAAATCACTAATAGTCACAAAATGTAACTCACATATATTTAAATATCATTAATGTGATCAAATAAGAAAAAAAATAGTTATGAATAAATAAAAATATTCAGTTTATATATAGATAAATTTTCTTTATGAAGGTAATTTATTTTTAATTATTTGGTATTATATATTTACCATAACTTTATACACAATGAAGAAACAATATGTCGTCAATTAAGGAAAAAATTATTTAGAAAATAATAAATGTTCAATCGTTTGAGTATTTAATAGAGTTTGAAGCTTTTTATAGTTTCACATGACTCATTAAATATATGTGAAATGATTTTATTTTAATTAAAACTCAATATTTTCTTCATTTATCTTTGTTTCTAAATAAGAAATTATGATATTTTCATTATAATATTTTATGAAAATGTATTAATATTTTTAATAATATTGAAATATGATATGGTATATATGGAATGGTCTAAAATTTAAAAACAAGTCAACTTATGGTACGATTGTCTCCTTACAAATAATAAATACAATACATGGGTATTGAAAAATTGGTTACCATATTTAAAATTATCATTATTAACTACATTTTAATCAAAATAATAATAATTATAAGGATAAATTACAAGTAGAAATTTTATTGGATACTGTAATTACAACCATATACAGTCTGTTCATTGATTAACTATCCATTTTTTTCAAGGGAAATAAATTAATATAATTTACTATTTTTTGAAATTCCAAAAGTTAATCTCACCAAAATTATGAAATGGAACGTACTCTCTAACTTCATTACAAAAAATTTGGACTTCTATAACTAGAAAACTCCACATATTTATCTTATAAAGAAACTATAATTTTTATAAATGTTATTTTCTTCCCAAAATAACATCCAGGTATCTCATCATTGTAAATCTAATGGTGTAAATTTAAATAAGCGGCAATAACCATATGTAAAGGCTTGTAAATTTCAAGGAAATTTTTTTCTTATTTTTCTTTGGAATTTTACAAGAACGTAGTTTCTGACGGCGCCTGATTCCGAGGCCCGGTGTGCCCGGAATCATTTTCCGAAGTTTGGCTCGGGTACGTTCAGTAAACGGATGAGCGGGTTTTTCTAACATTTGAACCGGTGCCCGGAATCAAATTCTGAGGGCACCTATGAAATCACAGCGCCGGTATTCGCTTATAAACGCCTCTTCCGGAGTTGCGTTTGATCGGGTGTGGTTTTTAATTTTCGGGCATAAAGTTAAGAAATAAAATAATTTTGCGACAACTTTATTTTATTTCACTTAAGCCGCTTGGAAGCCACTTGAAGCCACTTAAAGGCGGCTTGAACTGAGTTGAACCGGATAGGATGATATCCATAAATATCCTACCCCCTTGGTAGGATATTTGCGAGGTGGGGCCCGCACGAGCCCAGCCGTTTCTTTCCGCTAGGAAACGCACCCGCGAAAACCCGTCTTAATGAAAGTCAATTGACGCGTTTCATAAAATCTTAATAGACCATTTAATTGGGCGGTTTATTTCATGAATTAAATGGGTTGTTTCTTTCGTTGAATTAATTCAACGAATTGATGGATCGTTTCTTAACCAGTTTTCAAATTCGTTGGCGTAATAAAAAAATAAGGCCAACGCTCGACCTCTGGTTACTTGCGCATTAAGAAGATTTGAGAGGACCCTTGTATCTTCTTCTCCTTTGCGAAGAACGCGAAGAACGCGAAGAATGCGAAGAACGCGAAGAACGCGAAGAACGTGAAGAACGCTGAACCCGGAAATCGACGACGCTTCTGTCCGAGACGTTCTTCCCCGCTCCGATCTCCAATCACCGACCGTTGAGCTCACCGACTCAACGCCGGATTCCACGACGACGCGACGCCTTCCCGCGACGACGCGACGATCCCCCTCTTCCGCGACGAGCTTTTCCGCGAAGAAAGCCCGCGCACGACGATCAACGAGGTAGGGATTTATTTTGGGATTTACCCCCCCCCCCCTTTTATTTATTTCCGTGAACATTCTTTAAAAATTAAATAACCGGAATCAAAGAAACAATTTTATTTTTTTAAAATTGTTGGTTCAAGTGTTGAACATTTTATTTTCTCCCGTTGATTATCTCTAACACGGAGGGTGCGGGCCAAACGAACACGGCCCGACGACCCTCCGCCGTTCTTCGTTTTGTGCGGATTTTGTGGGCGACGACGGAACGTGCCGCAACAGATGTTTGATGATCCCGCAGTAAAGAACGGAACCCGGGAAGAACAACGGCGCAGACGGGAAGGAAAACGGGCCACCTGAGCGACTCTGGCGGCTCGCGGAAGCCGGTGGCCGGAGGCAGCGGAACCCTGTGGGTGTCCAGCGCGACACCCCGCGGGTGCCGCGGGGTTTGCACGCGGCACCCCGCGGGTGTCCAGCGCGGCACCCCGCGGGTGTCCCGGGGTTGTCCCGCGGCGCGTCCGGCTGTCTGGCCGACACCCCGCGGGTGCCGCGGGGGTGTCACGCGTGGCGGCGGCTTTCCCCCGCGTCGGCCGCTCGGCCGCTCGGCCGAGCCAAGCCGGACAGGCCCTGGACAGGCCGGGCCGGGCCAACCGGGTCGGACCCGACCCGGTTCGGGCCAACCAGGGGGGTCAGGCCAGGTCGGCCCGGGCCCGGACCCCCCGTCTTCGGACGACTTTCGTTCAAACGCCCGTAACATGAGCTACGGGCCTCCAAACGACTCGCCGTCAGCGGCAACGCAATCCTTGGAGCGAGTCGGTCGTTTCGGTTTATCGCACTCAAAGTTTCGGAATACTTTGGGTTCGGCCTGGTTGGTTCGTACACGAAACCAATCGGGCCCTCGGAGCGGAAACACTCATATCTTGAGCTACGGACGTCCGATTGACGTGTCGTCAGCTTTGTTAGTTTCCTCTTAGTGAGACGGATCTTTTGGCTCACTCCGCCCGAGGTATGGACGCAAGTGGAGTACGTTCGGGTTGGTTTTGCCTTAAAAACCAACCGGGCCCCTGTGACGAAAAAGTCAATAACTCTCAGACCGGGCGTCCGATTGACACGCCGTCTATTGCATTGAGTTCCTCTTGATGAGACGGAACTTTTGGCATCCTCCGCCCGAGTTTTGGATGCAGATGGATAGTGGCCGGGTTGGATCGCACTGAAATCCAACCGGGCCCCTGGAACGGAAAAACTGATATCTTTCAGACCAGACGTCTGTTTGACGAACCGTTAGCAGCATTGGTGATCACGTTGAAAAACGTTCCCTATGAGTATACCCTGTGAGGGTTCAGGGTATAGTTCAGTTACGGGCGGATTGGTTCGCTCACGAAACCAACCGGGCCCCTGGGACGAAAAGGCTAATAACTCATAGACCGGGCGTCCGATGGACGCGCCGTCTATTGCATTGAGACCCCTATGACGAGGTGGTCCTTCGAGATACTTCCTTGCGGGACTTTGTGATACTTGGAGTATCCAACAGTAGCTCGTGGAGCGGACCCTCCCGGAGACGAGCGGGCGGAGCACGGAGACCGTGTAGCTGACTGAGACCCGACGACTGCTGATCGAACGACTCGGTGTGTGACAGAGGTGCGCTTGGTTGTAGCGGCACATGGGAGCGCTTGGTTTTTGCGGCAGACCCACGACAGAGGTGCGCTGGGTTGTAGAGGCACATGGGAGCGCTTGGTTGTAGCGACAGACCCACGACAGAGGTGCGCTTGGTTGTAGCGGCACATGGGAGCGCTTGGTTGTAGCGGCAGACCCACGACAGAGGTGCGCTTGGTTGTAGCGGCACATGGGAGCCCTTGGTTGTAGCGGCAGACCCACGACAGAGGTGGGCTTGGTTGTAGCGGCACATGGGAGCGCTTGGTTGTAGCGGCAGACCCACGACAGAGGTGCGCTTGGTTGTAGCGGCACATGGGAGCGCTTGGTTGTAGCGGCAGACCCACGACAGAGGTGCGCTTGGTTGTAGCGGCACATGGGAGCCCTTGGTTGTAGCGGCAGACCCACGACAGAGCTGCGCTTGGTTGTAGCGGCACATGGGAGCTCTTGGTTGTAGCGGCAGACCCACGAACGAGGTGCGCTTGGTTGTAGCGGCACATGGGAGCGCTTGGTTGTAGTGGCAGACCCACGACAGAGGTGCGCTTGGTTGTAGCGGCACATGGGAGCTCTTGGTTGTAGCGGCAGACCCACGACAGAGGTGCAGTTGGTTGTAACGGCACATGGGAGCGCTTGGTTGTAGCGGCAGACCCACGACAGAGTTGCGCTTGGTTGTAGCGGCACATGGGAGCGCTTTGTTGTAGCGGCAGACCCACGACAGAGGTGCGCTTGGTTGTAGCGGCACATGGGAGCGCTTGGTTGTAGAGGCAGACCCACGACAGAGCTGCGCTTGGTTGTAGCGGCACATGGGAGCTCTTGGTTATAGCGGCAGACCCACGACAGAGGTGCGCTTGGTTGTAGCGGCACATGGGAGCGCTTGGTTGTAGCGGCAGACCCACGTCAGAGGTGCGCTTGGTTGTAGCGGCACATGGGAGCGCTTGGTGGTAGAGGCTGGCCCGCATTACTCGATAGGTGGAGTACTACAGCAGTCTTAAGATAGTGGGCAGTACCTGAGAGTTGTGACAGGACCATTGTACACTCCAGAGATGGAGCTCTTCAGCAGTTACGGTTTCGATGATGAAAATCCTGGTTTGAGCTTAGAATTTTGACCTTGTGTTTGTCTCATGATTGAGATGGGTTACTTGATAACTTAGGTATATGTATTGGCATATATCTAAGTAGAGGTTATCTGTTGAGATATTCTTGTGGTTATCTTTGTTGGTTTTAGTGAGACCTTGAGGGTCTTAGGGTCCCTACTGAGTATCGTAATACTCACCCCTGCACGGGCTATGCCCGCACTACGTTTTGTTGGTTGCAGACGACAGACAGCGTTGATCGTGGCTGAGGCTTGCAGAGCAGGACGGTACCTGGAGGTGGACCACTGGGCGGGACGTGCTCGGAGCGGACGGCGGGACCCGAGGAGCATTGGAGCTATCTGTACCCACCCTTCAGGTGGGATTTCCAGTGGACAGCTCGGTGTAGCGGCTTTTACTTTACAGTTGCTGTTTTCCCTTTCGAGTTGTACATTACTTTCAGTTGAGTTTGTATACTGGCCCATTTACTTTTCCGCACTTCATTTGTACCCTGTTTTTACTTATTGTTTACTTTTCCGCTTGCTAACTCTGTGGTGCTTGTTTACTTTACAAAGGCAATGCCTTCCCTTTTTACCGGGATTTTCGCCTTGGTACTAGTCGCCAGCCCCTGGCCTATGGTAGGCGGGCTTGGGGTAGTCACGGCACGGGCCCCGAGGACGGGTCGTGACACCATAACCCATAAATTTATATTCTTTTAATATTAACCTCTTATAACTGTATTGTTTTTATTATAAAATAATTACTTATTTATATTAAATATAATCAATGTATTTTATTAAATCACCATTATAAACCAACATTTCGATCATACAATTAATTAATTAAATTCTCAACTGTGCACACACCATATCATCTCCATGTATTGATAGATTTTTTTTCTTCATCATAATTTATAGAAGGATATTCTGACATGTATAATATTTATATATGATATTAATTATATAATTTTACATTTATATTTATAATATCACATGTACCTACTTAACATTCAATCCATTATGAAATGCTATGATAGTTCATTCATACTTGTGGAATACGACACTCAAAAAACAATATGATTATTTGTAACACCCCATGATTTCATAGTATATTATCTCATTAATGTCATTCAGTAGCTTGTGCTACACGCAACACCGAGTTCAAGCGCACCACAACTTACTAAACATACCGTTCAAAAAGTAGTTTTTTATAGTATTAACTGAATATTGAATCATATATACTCTATATAATTTTAACATCATAATTATGCGATTCTTATACATAATATAAAATCTAATTCATTTTTTAGATAAAATAAGTATTTTTTAAATTACAATTTTACATCCTTTTAATGGCGATAACTTTTTAAATCCAATATTTGACACTTTAAAATATTCAATTTAATGAAATTAAATTCTTATTTAGAGGTAGGGAGTAAAAAATTTGTCTGTAAGAATTTTTATTTCTTTTCTGAAAACATTCATATTTTGATGAATATTGAAAAATATTGTGTTTTAATTGAAAACTTCATTTTTATTGAAATAATTCATAATGATAAATTATGAATTTTAAATTATTGGATGTATAATTATATTATATTTTTATCATTTAATACAATTTATTTCAGTATAAGTAATTACAAATTTAAATGTGATATAAACACATGTCAATCTATTGATAGTTTTTACTTTTTAAAAACCGAAGATTTGGTTTTGATCACAAGAATAAATTTTAAAGTAATAAATCATACTTCTAGGTTTTGAATTTTTTATAATAACATTCATTTTTTAATTCGGAATATCAAAATAATATTAGGGTAAATTTTGGGTATTTTTCTAAAAACCTTCAATTTTTGATGAATAGTGAAAAATACTACATAAATATTTTAATCCGAATTTTTATTTAAATAATTTGTTATTTTATTTAAATTTATTTCATCTGAAAATATATTAACAATACCTATATATTTTCACCATAATTCATTGGAGTCATTTTATAAAAAATATAGATATATAATATTTTATCTAACTTTTTACAGTCTTTTATCCACCTTCTAGTAGCATTTACAAATTTTCATAAAACCTAATTTTACCACTTCTATGATTTGAGTTTCAGAAATCCTAGAGACATATTTACATCATTAAGTAAAATTTTGTTCAATAATATGAAATATTTGTTTTGGTGAATAGTAACTTTTGACTTTTATTTATCACGGTTTAAAGTAAATAGGATAATTAAGGGAAAACATGATATCATAATTACCCTAAAACAAGTCCTAATTCTATTGGATTAGTCTAATTCGACCAAAACCAACCATGGAAATAAAATATTGTCCTCTTTGGTCTACATGGATTATATTAGTACACTTATTTGTATTTTATTTAAAGAATATTTAAAAGAATTAAATTCATATTTTAATAACTAAACTAGTTTTAAAATAGTGTAAATCACAATATATATTCGACTATAAATATTAATTATAAATCTAAAACGATTTCAATCATAATGGTATTTTATTTATAATTTTAAGACTTTATATAATATAATTTATTTATTACACAATGATGATGCAATAATTACCTTATTAATGAAATATTAAAATAATTGATATTATAATATCCAAACAAATGAAATATAGGCTTCTGATTAATTATAATAATTTTCTAGGTTAATATGACTTATTAGGATTAGTTTAATAAATATTATTCTAAATTATAACGTTTTTCTGGCTTTCAAAAAAATCAAATACAAAATAGTGTCAAAACTGACATTATTGAGTTTTAAAAAAATTAATATTAATTATTATAATATTCATGAAAATCTAAAGTTCATACAAAGGACATAGATAAGGATATAAATATTAATAATTATGCACATGTTGTTCTTATGTCTTGTTATAGTATGGTTATTAACCATATAATATAAAAATACAAAGAGACATGGTAAATGTAAAACTTTTTAACTAAGGGGTAAATTTAAAAGATAAGGTTAATATGAAGAGGTAAACCTATGAAAAACATACTGAATGAGATTTTGTCGATCTATTCCCTCATTAGATTTTTAATAATTATTTTTGGTGCCATTATTAACCGAAAATTATCTTATTATAAAATAATATTTCATGATTTTCTTAAAGTGAGTCAAACCTCCCTTATAAAAGGTCACATCCCCTTATCTTAATTTCACACCATCAAATCCATGTGGCTTGGACAACACCTGCCAAATTATGCTCCCAAATATCCTCTATTCATCTTAGCAGCCTTCATTTGGTCAAAACACCTACTTATGTAGATCTTTTGGTCAAGTCAAAAACAAAATTATGAAGAAGTGGTAAATTTTTCCGCACCTCTTTCAAGTTCATTTCTTTTCCACTTCCTCCATCTTTGTTGTTTCAATTATAAAATAATAAATCCATTATCTTATATAAATACTCATATTTTATTATAAATATGGTATAACCATACATATTATTCTATCCATCCTATAAATGAAAAAGACGCCATACATGCACACATACAGAATACCGTTTCCACGTCGTTATGTAGTTTAATATCCAAAAAACATCATTATTTGGATGGTTATTATAATTAGTATTACTGATGTAAATAATAGATATAAAATTTTAATTATTCTATATATCAGATATACTATCCAATTACATACAATTTATTTATCAATATGATGATATTGTCGCTCGTGCGTACGTACGAATTACTGTCTCCACGACACGGTGAGATTCATTTCCATGTTATCCATTCAACGATATTTATAAAAATATATATTATTAATAAGTATTTAATGTATGTCATAATAATTATAATTGAGATATATATATATATATATGTACATACATATATCTTATTCACAATGATTTTTTCAATATGATATGAAAATGAAAAAAACATTTATGCATACGTACGACCTTCCATCTCCATAAATGGTGGTTTCAATTTCATCTATATGTCTATTATACATATTTTTATTTTAACTATATATGATATATTAATCATGTTTTATATTCTCGAAGTATTTAAATCATGATCTAAGTGATACAATCAAGAGTAACAAAGTAAAACATGTATGATAAAGAAATCGATTATTATCCAAAATGATAATTTAACATGGAAATTTTTATTAAATGGCTGTATAAAGTCATAAGTGAATAATTAATGATATCATAAATATTAATATGGTTCTAGTATTATTTAATAACATAATATGGTCTTTATACAGGAGGTTAAACATACCATAGACTAAAAGAAAGTACATGGTAAGGGTTAATTTCACTATCTATTTATTATCTGAGGTTGTTTTTAAGTAAGTATGTATTAGGAAATATTTATTATTTATGTATATGATTCATAAAAGAGTTTTAAAATATATATTTGTAAGGGTCTTTTGTACTAAAATATCATTTTAAATGTTTTAAATAATTATTCTTCTAATTTTTTTTCATTATTGTACATCTTTTCAAAGTGGTTTTAAGGATATATTTATATGAACATGAATGTTTTAAAATGATAATTCATTTCTTAAGTTTCAATGTGGAATGTGAAAATATTATTAAAACATATCCTCTAAATTATTTACTTTATAAATTATTTTACTTTTATATGATTTCATGAAAAATGGATATTTCTCAGTAAGATTTTTACTGATCATTTTCAACTATGTCCACATCCTTTACGGGATATTACACATGATATAGGTTGATTTATAATTATACAAATATTCCATATTGTATTGAAGGTTTTATGATATGTTTGACTATAGATGTGTTATTTCTATACCATTCACGGTTTGTGGATAAATTATTGACATTTCATACGCTATTTTTAATTGGAATGTTTATGTTATGATTAAACCTTTTCATATGCGGAATGAATTGGACTCAGTAAGTGACAGGTGGATCCCTCTACAACTTTGTGATGCATTGGTAGGTCTACTGAGACAAACTAGAATCTTCTAACAAGGCCTTGACAAATTATTATTTGTTTTCAAGGCACAAGGCCTTGACTATGTGGTTATGAAGTCTGGCATTATGCATTCCATCATTATGAAATTGGTTATTGATTTTGCATGTGATTATTCTACTAGTAGAATATCCATGTTAGTAGGTAAATAGTATTATTTGATTCATAGTGTTTATATTATGAACATTTTTTATTTTAAAAGGATTATGTCTTAGTCTTATATATTTCCTTAAATGTTTAAGGTTTTTTTGAATGTTTCTACTATATTGTTATCCTTACATAGAATCTGAGCTCACCCATTTCTTTTGTTTTATTTTCAAAGGATCTGAAGAAGTGTATTATGATAGATATATAGGGTTAATATAGGGGATTAATTGATTTCTCAAAGGATCATTTATGTTGTGTTTTATCATTTAATGTGTAATGTAACTTTCATGTATGTAATATATTTTCCCAGACTGCAAAATTGATCGATCTTTTGGGACATTAATCATTATAATAATGAAAATGTATTAAAATAATTCACCGAATATAGGTAAATGGGGTTGGAGAATTACCATTGGTATTAGAGAACGTTTAGAATCATCCTGGAAATTGATTTAAAAAAACTCATGATTAGAGAACATTAAACTGCTTTGAGCTAGAGTTGAACAAGAACTAGTGCACAACAACAGTCCATGTTGTACTCTTGGTTATGACACTCCTGGGGCATATTCATAGGATAATTCAAATTTTCATTGAAATAAGTTAATAAATAATTAATAATAAATACTTTTTAAGAAAACAAATTTTATGATTATAGATTATATGCATAATATATTCAATTTATGTTAGGTATTATACAAGTGAGGAATTATGCATTGTGATTCATAAAACTAACCTTCTTAATGCCATTGTTTAGAAATAAAACCCAATAGATATAATGAAAACTACAGCAATATGCATGATCCAAAGATTAAGAAGGATAATATATTTTATGGAATTAATCCACATTTAGAAAGGAACTAATCTCCCATGTATTATAATCATATGAAGAAATATAATCATCTGTTAAAAATAAAAGTGAATAATTATCTCTGTCTTATGGATTTGAAGGGAATCTAGAGAATAAAAATAAGTTAGAGTGATATTTGGATTAAGGGAAGAGGGTAAACAAATATTATTTCCCATGTGTGATAACTTTGGAAATAATCAGCATGGTAAATGCTATAAGGAAATGTGATTTTGTTATAATGGAGGAAAAAAAGGACAGAAAGTACGCGATTTAAAGGGTAAGAGAAAGATTTAAACTGTAAAATACATCATCTACTAGGATTTGGGACACTATGTGAATCAATGTCCAAATCATTAGAGTATGTCAGAAATTATGCTATTGTATAATAATAAAGTTATGATACTACCAAAGATGAAGAGTAATGACTAGTGTTATTATGTTTTTATTAATTAATTATTTCACTTCAGTGTTTTATCAATGATGTACTGGTTATTTTAATTATGGAAATAAATAATGATTGTTTTGCAGAACAATTTGATTGATGATTTGTGATTATATGGCACTATGAAATGTGACTCAAAAATAAGTTAATGTTTTTGGAAAATACATGGGTGAAAGAATGATATACCATAATATGGTTCATATACTGAGGTAGTTATTTTTAAATAAGATATAGTTGATTTGGATAAATTATATTATATATTCTTGACTACCTTGTAACAGATTAATGGTTTGTATATTCTCTCATTGTTGGAGTTTACACGATTTTTTGATATAATGTGTATATCCAGTATTCTATAAGAAATAAGGGAGCATGAATTCAATCAAGAATATTTTATGTTAATTCAGGGTGTTACCATGTTTTTAAATACTTCATGATGGTGGTATTTAAATGTTATTATGTGGAAAATATATTTATTGTGTTTACCATCCAAATAAATTTTGAACTATGATTTTGGACCAAAGTATATTGGATATTTATAAAGGTTGGAATCTATTAAGTTTGAAATTGGATATTATTGTTTGGGTTAATAATTTTTTGAGATTACGTTTTTATTGTCATAAAAAGGACAACCCAGAGGTCAGGCAACAACCCATCGCATCCAGCAAGGCCGCGAGTCTGGAACCGACAACTGAAGGGTGACAAGGGTGGATCACCTACCCCTGACAAATGTGTTATCTTTGTTTGTATAATTTAGTATTTTTATAGTCTGAAAAATGATTTATAAATTCATTATTTTTGGAACCCTACACAATTAGGATAAATATAATATTTTTGAATTTTTATTATCTTTTGGAGTTAAAGATTAGTTTGTGATATGAATTAGTTGAAGGATGAAACTATACTTGTCATGTATATTTTTTTACTCTTATTATATGAATAAATTAATTATTAAAATTTAGGAAATGGATTTTATAACAAAAAATGTGTTTTCATAATAACATGTGTTTTGTTGAACCGACGATATTTTAAATAGTCATAGATTGATGGCTTTGAGGTCCTCAATTTTTCACATGTTTGTGATTGATGACCTCAATAACTCCCTATAAGTATTTACAATTTTCCACCAACTATGTGCCTATAATTTCTACCAATGTTCTCCTAATCAAGATCATAATTTTTGGGTGAATTTTTCATTTCTCTTTCTCTTTTATTAAGACTAAAATTTATTAACCCAATTTCTGATGCGGGTTTTCCACAAAGGTATTTTTATATTCTTAACCATATATTTTCGAAGATAAATTTAAAATTGTGAGAAAGAAATTTATTGAATGAGGGTAAAATGTTACAATGCCAGATATCGTAGTATGTTATCTCATTGAAGTAATTCAATTGTTTGTGCTACATGCAACAATGAGTTCGAGTGCACCCCAACATACTAAACTAATAGTTCAAAAAGTGTTTATGAATATTGTTAACTGAATTTAGATTCTTATATACTCTATATAATTTTTACATCCATATTATGTGTTTCATAGACATAATATAAGAACAAATTCAATTTTTTCGGATAAAATATGTATTTTTTTTAAATGCAATTTTACCACCTTTTAATGGAGAACCCTTTTTAAAACCAATATTTGACACCATTATATTTTCAATTTAATAAAATTAAATTCTTCTTTAGAATAGGGAAATAAAAATTTAGTTTGTATAATTGTTTGGTATTTTTATGATAACTTTAATATTGTAATGAATAGTGAAAAATACTATGTTTTACATGAAAACAACTTTACTAATCAAAAAAATTTATACGGATAAATTATGCATCTGAAAGGTTTTGAAGTATAATTAGATTATATTTTTATCATTTAATACAATGTAGGAAATTATATTTAAATTTAGCTATAATTTGATATAAACACATGTTAATCATTGTATAATTTTTATTTTTTAAAAACCCGCTTTTTGGTTTTGACAACAGGAATTAATTTTAAATTAATAAATGAAACTACTATGTTTTGAATTTTCCAAAATAGACTTCATTTTTAAATTTATAATATCAATATTATCTTAGGGTAAATTTTTTGTATTTTTTCTGAAAACATTCTATTTTTGATGAATAGTGAAAACCACTACATTATTATTTAAAATTGAATTTTTATTTTAATAAATAGTTATTTAATTTTTGTTTGTTTAAGTTAAAAATATATATCTAATAACTCTATATTTTTAACAGAATTCATTGGAGTCATTTTATAATATGTTTAGATATATAAAATATTATCGATCATTTTTACCGTCTTTTACCCACCATTTAGGATAATTTACAAATTGGCATAAAACATAATTTTACCGCTTCTGTGAGTTGAATTTAAAAACATCAATATACATAGTTTACAATAGTTAATAAAATTTGGTTCAAAAAAATAATAATATTTTTTGGTGAATTGTAACTTTTGACTTTTATTTACCGCGGTTAAAAGTAAATATGGTAATTAAGGGAAAATGGTATCATAATTTTCCTAAAACATGTCCTAGTTCCATTGGATTAGTATAATTTTCTAAAAATCCTTATGAATAAAATATGATCCTCTTT
The DNA here is from genome assembly GCA_963277665.1 of Viscum album. Taxonomy (NCBI): domain Eukaryota; kingdom Viridiplantae; phylum Streptophyta; class Magnoliopsida; order Santalales; family Viscaceae; genus Viscum; species Viscum album. The sequence continues at coordinate 475,965,137 of OY728132.1, forward strand.
GGTCCACTTGGATTAGATTCGGACATTTATTATTATTTTATTTAAAAAAGAGTCAAAAGAGTTAAATTCAATGTTAAATAACTAAATAATTTTTAATATAGGGGTTACACACAATATAAATTCGACTATAAATATTAATTATAAATATTATATTATTTCTAATATAATGTTATTAGATTTATAATTTTTATAAATTATATTTGGTGACTTATTTATGACACAATGATGATATAGTTATTACCTTATTAAAATAAATATTAAAATAATGGATTTATAAATATCCAAATAAATTTAAATTGAGACTTATCATTAATTACCAAAATTTTATAAGTTAATATGACATTTTATGGTTAGTTAAATAAATCATTTTCTATGTTGTATGTAGAGACCCGTATCCTGACGTACATGGACATTACATTACATTTTCGGAATACTTAGCACATAACAAAAATACACACACAAGGATCGTAATAGTTTAGTGTCTTTGGAAACTCGGAACGTAATCTTCTAATCGTGGTGAAAGATCGTCAATATCTCCCATAAATATCTTCCATTTTTTTTTACCTAAAACCTTTCTTTATATCCTGGGGAAAAGAAAACATAAAAGGGTGAGCTCAAATGCTCAGTAAGGGTAAACAAAAGAAATACCAATCACATCATATACATAAGAACATAGCTTTTGGAAATCTTAACCTGCAAAAGAGCTCATAATATCATATCATGGGATAAATCATAGAAGTGAAAATGAGATCACCATAATCATAACATGAAACTTGAAACTTTGTGTCATGCACACATAATCATGGAAAATCATTTCTTGTTAGTCATGACTCATTGCCAAGACTATCTTAGTGGACAAAGTCCCTTTCTGAATCGAGTAACCCTCGTTTCAGTCCTGTTTCACTGAACCAGTATAACCTACCATTCCAGCCATGTCTATCTCATGAGATATAAAATCTTTACCCAATGCATTGGAGGGAGATATAGGTCCCACCCATCCTATAATGAATCCTTTCTTATGTGTGCCACATAATCATAAAACATACATCATCCCATAACACATGTAACAAAAATGGGATTCTCCAAACATCATGACATCATAAATCAATTCATATAAGATAAAAAAATTCATAAAAATATTTCCATCACAACACAATCAAATCCATGTAATAATAGGGATAAAAACAGAACCCTTTTATTATCTTAGATGGAAAATAATTTTGATAAAATACTTGAAATCCATTCTTGAGGAAAATATCCTTTCTTCTTCAAAAACATTTTTCCTTTCATAACATGTCATACAACTTTAAAATAAAAGAAGTTGATTAAAAATAAACTTGAAAACTTGTAAAGGAAGCTTCTTGGAAATAATTATTTAAAAATCCATTCATTCCATATATGTTAAAAAAACATTCTTCGTACTTTTGTCGGAAAAGTCAAAAAGTACCTCGTACGAAAAACGACAAAAGATTCCTTTCATACATATTACTAAAAACTCACCGAAGGGTAAAAATGGATTTAAAAAATTGTAGGTGGATAGAAATAATATTACATATTGATGAAACATGGATGTGGATGATAAAATACACCCCAGTAAATACTTACGAATAAACAATCTCGGATAAAAATGAGATTGTGATATTTCCCTTACCTTAGGTCCGACTTGCTTTGTAAGTGTCCGAACCTCCTGTATAATGATTTAAATCATGTTATTGACTTATTACAGAATCATATTCATTGTTATGATATCATATATGGTTCACTTATGACATTATATTACCCGTTCTTTTGTAAATTCCATGTTAAAGAAGCGTTTTGGGTATAATCGTTTCATTTATCGTAGGTGTTTTGACTTGTTGTTCTTGACATCATTATTACTTATATCATGATTTACTTACTTCCAGAATATAAAATATGATTTATATATCATATATATTCAGTATATATATATATATAATAGGTAGATAAATAAAATGAAAAACACCGTTCATGGAGACGGTAGTCCGTACGTACGCATGAACGCTGTTTTCCTTTCCTTGTTGTCTTGAAATGGAAGTAAGTAGATGACATACATATGTATATATATACATAAATCCAGTAGCTTTATAATGTCATATATTTCATTATTATTTCTTATATATACTTTATAATCATTCTTAAATGGTTAACATGGAGAATGAATCCCATCGCGTCGTGGAGACGGTAGTCCGTACGTACGCACGAGCGATGATGTCATTTCTATAAATATTGAATTGAATTGGAGTGGATTATACAATATATCAGAATCAATATGATGTTGTAATAGCTATGTATTGTTATTCTTTACACCATTATACCCATCCATGTAAGGTGGTGGTGGTAAATAGATTACACCACGGCGTGGAGACGGTATTCCGTACGTACGCACGCGCGGTGATTTCTTTTTCCGTAGGATGGATAGATGGTGAAATAGGGTTGTTTCATACTTATAATAACATATCAGTATATTAGTGATACTGATGTTATTACTTCATAATGAAACAACCTAAGAAGAAGAAGTGGAAGAAGAAATAAAGATGAAAGAATTGGTAACGGTAATTACCTCTTCTTTGAAGCGCCTCTTTGAGACCTCCTCTTAGGGCACTAAAATTGGTCTTTGAGGAAGACCAGAACCTCTAGGATGTTTCTAGGGAAGTGGAGAAGATATTTCGACAGGGGTTGGCCGAGCTTGAGTGCTCAAATTGGTGTGAGGAGGAGGGGGAAGAGGTGCCCTTTTATAAGGGAGGAGAGGGGCACCTTAAGAATATCTCAAAATATTATTTTATATTAAAGACAAAATCGGTTTATAATGGTTCCAAAGGGTCTTATTTCGAAGATAAGGTGGGGAGGGGTCGAAATACCATCAACAAATAGGATTTATACATGTTTAGGGTATTATTTTAACCTTATCAATTAGATTTAACTCAAAGTTAAATAATTTAACTTTTACCGTGTCTTTTTGTTTTCTTTCACTATATGGTTAATACACTTACTATAACATGACAAACGAACCCCAAATTGTTTATAATTAATATATATATCCTTATCTAAGTCATTTGGCCGAACCTTAGATTTTTAGGAATAAAATAACAATTAATAATATAATATTTGATTTAAAAACTATTTTGTGTCAATTTTGACACTATTTGATATATGATTTTTGTGAAAGTCATAACAGAATTAAATGTTCGAACCAAGTTGATTAAATCAACATTAATATATCATAGTAACCTAGAAAATTAGTGGAATTCATAAAAAATCTCAAATTACATTTATTTTGGTGTTTATAACATCAATTATGTCAATATTTCATTACTGCATCATCGTTGTGTCATAAATAAATTAAATTATTTGATGTCTAAAAATTACAAATAATATACCATCATGTAGGAAATCTTTTTAGGTTTCTAATGAATATTTACAATCGAATTTATCTTATGTATAACCCCATATTAAAAATGTTTTAGTAAATAAACTTTGATTTTAACTCTTTTAACTCTTCTTTGAATTAAATAATAATAAATGTCCTAATCTAATCCAAGTGGGCCTAAATGGTCATATTTTATTCCTAAGTTTGTTTTTGGTCGAATTACACTTTTCCAATAGAATTAGGACATGTGTTAGGGTAATATTAATATCATATTTACCCTTAGTTACCCAATTTACTATTAACCGCGGTAAAAAAAAGTAAAAAGTTACTATTCACCAAAAAATTATTTTCATCTCATTGAACCACATTTTAGTCCTTGATATTAACCGTGTCTCTCGGATTTTCGAAATTCCATTCACAGAAGCGGTAAAATTAAGTTTTATGCAAAATTCAGTTTTTTTAACCTACCACTTAGTAGTTTCACTATTCATCAAAAAATTGATGTTTTTCAGAACAATGCCAAAATTTCTTCCCAAGCTATATTTCATATTCCAAATTCAAAAATGAAGTATATTTTACCAAATTCATAACATAAAAGTTGCATTAATTAATTTTATAATTAAATCCCGCTGTTAAAACAAATAGCGTGTTTTTAAGAAACAATATCTATCAAAAGATTGACACTTGTTTATGTCTAGTTTAAATGTGAAATTACATCCAATGACCAACATTGTATTAAATTGTAAAAATATATTCTAAATATACTTTAAAACCACTCAAATTAATAATTTATCACTATTAATTATTTTGATTAAAAAAGTTGTTTTTAATTATAATTTAGTAATTTTCACTATTCATCAGAATATGAAAGTTATCCGAAAAGTACCAAAATTTCACCTTAGGCTAAATTCGATACTCCGAATCCAAAAATGAAGTCCATTTTTAGAGCTAAAATTTCTAAAATTTAAAAAGTGGTTATTACTATTCATAACGGCTAGTTTTAATAATATTTTAATAGCATATCATTGTTTTGTGAAACTCAGTATTACGTACCACACACGCTATCGAGGAAGGTTGCGATTGCCTGTAATGCAAGGAAAGTCAAGGATGCGTGTTGTGCAAGCTCCTTTTGGTGTAGCGTACAACACAAGACATTAATAAAATTAAAAAGAATATTTTTTTATAAAATCTTGGGCTGTTACATTCTACCCCCCTTAAAATGAATTTCGCCCTCGAAATTCGTCAGGGTTATAAATGGTTTACTATTTGAAAGTTTCTTTAATAGAAACCCACATCGTAAAAAGGAATACCAAAACTTATCTTTAAAAACAAAAGTATGAAACATAACGGTTACCCAAATAAACTAATCACTGGGTTTCCACATAGGTGAAAATATGGATATGGAAGAGAAATCTAACCATCATGTTCTGATGGAGAGTGGTAGAGAACATGGCTATGGAAAAGCCAGTAATCACAAATCCATAAATTTGTGATTATCTAAGGTACCATCTGATTCATCAGGTATAAGAGAATTAGGACAACATTTTTGGTTTCCAAGATCATTTCCCTAAAGTTAAAGAATTTGAATTAGAATAAATACTTACTTTATTTTGGTACAATCTCACTGTTGTTCGTGCCTTTAACAATTTCCACTTCATCTCTTAAATAAATGAAGTTGAATTTGTTATTCGTGAAGTGTTAGCAGATCATGTGATAGAATGACGGGTCATTCCATCTGTCTTAAACAAAAGATTAGCAAAATTTATATACATAAGTCGATCTATAGTGAGATTAATCACATATGGTTCCTAAAATGGACTTATACTTCATATATCATACTTCTTAATACAATAAAACTAGTTTCTACTAAACAGGGACTTCCTGTAGGCCAGTGGTAGGTGATAAAGGCCAGTCGCACTTCGGTTGTGGGTTCGATTCCCACAGCCTTGTCCGAAGCGATGGGCTATCGCCCGTCCTGCAGGTTGTCCTTTTTCTAAAACTACGTTACTATAACATCCCATCAATAATATCGAAAAAACGTCTATCCTTAAACAATACTAAGTTATGTCCAACTTAATCCATTCCAATCTTTAGGCTTATCCATAATACTGCAGTCCATTCTCATAACATAGTGAAAACGATTACCAGAGATTTAATACCATCGTTGATCCCCATATATCATAAGATATGTTTTGTTGGTCACATTCCAAACATTCAAAGTCCTTAATCATGTATTCTCTTGAATACCCATTGAACCTTAGTGAAAACTTGAATGCAGTTAAAAGTTAACACTTTCCACATACCAAAATCCTCAAAATTCTATATACTCAAACCATGATATCACTTAGTCCTTATATCAATCATGAGCTCATGAATACTATTAAACATTTCATTTTCTCGTCTTCATTATGCGCATATCATCTTATTTCCAAAAAAAATATCTCAATCACTTTGAATACCACATCAATAAATATTGCAATACAACATTATTTTGGAATCCCATTACATAAACACTTAATCATTCCACCACATCATTGTCATATTCAACATTGCCAATATTGATCGCATGTGATTTCCCTTTGTCCTTTTCCTTTAGTGGTTGCTCATGTTGATCATCACTAACCCTTGGATTAGGGCAATTATTAGCATAATGCCCCATTTCCTTGCACTTGAAGCATTGAAGTGTTGGTGGTGCGTTCTCTGCAGTGTTTGCTTTATTCACATCATTAGAAAACCTTTTTCCATTACTTCGACACTCAGCTGCTCGATTACCTTCTTTTCCACACTTAAAACATTTTCTAGTCCCATTAAGACAATCTCCACCATGCTTCTTTCCACACATTGTGTATAAGGAAACATTCATCTTTTTTTTCACCATTATTCTGAGATTTCTCCTTGAACTCCATCTTTCGTTTCTTGTCAAAACCATGAGATGGATATGTAACACCAACTTCCATTTCTACCTTGATAGCACAACGCACAATTTCTTCATAGCTATTGAAGTCTCTTATAGCTAATGCCCTTCGAAGGCTTGGTTTTAAGCCACTGAAAAATCGATCAACTTTACTTTCAGGTTGGATGATAATACCAGAAGCATACCTTGCAAGTCTTGTAAAATTTGCTTCATAGGTACCAACAGATTCATCGTCCCTTTGCTTCAGTTCAAGAAACTCTTTCTCCATCTTTGTTCGAAGAATACGAGGGAAGTACTTACTGAAAAACAAGTTCTTGAACTCGTCCCATTCCATGGACTCAATTTCATCTCTTGGCCTCGTATTCTTGATAAGATTCCACCATTGATAAGCTTCACCTTCCAAACGATATACTGCTAAGATGACTTTATCATGTTCAGAACATTGAAGAACTGAAAATATCTTTTCAGTAGTACTGATCCATTGTTCAGCCACAAGTGGATCAGAAGACCCACTGAAAGAAGGTGGACGTTGTCTCATGAAGGACTCAATAGAATATTGTTCCCTTATCTGCTCATTTGGAAGTCCAGAATGATTCATAGCTTGTGTAAGTATAGCAATAAGATTTTGCACTCCATCTCCCATAACATTTGTTCGTTCAGGAGGGCAATCATTGCATTGTCCATTGCATTGATCAACACGGTTCCTTCGGGTTCCAGCCATTTTCTAAAACCCAAAAAGAATAGTGTGAGGGGAAAAAATCATGCTAGGGAAAACAACATAATAAAGGGGAAGTACCCTCAATATCTAACATCTTAGGTTAAATTCTATGATCGTTAGCGCAATTCTAGGACTATAACCTATACGTATACTTAACCTTAGAGACATCCCTAGACATACCTTAGAAATATCTCTAGGGATCTCACTAACATTTTTCACATCCTAGTTTCCAAAGGTTGACTAAACCTCCCTCTGATACCAACTGTAGAGACCCGTATCCTGACGTACATGGACATTACATTACATTTGCGGAATACTTAGCACATAACAAAAATACACACACAAGGATCGTAATAGTTTAGTGTCTTTGGAAACTCGGAACGTAATCTTCTAATCATGGTGAAAGATCTTCAATATCTCCCATAAAGATCTTCCCTTTTTTTACCTAAAACCTTTCTTTATATCCTGCGGAAAAGAAAACATAAAAGGGTGAGCTCAAATGCTCAGTAAGGGTAAACAAAAGAAATATCAATCACATCATATACATAAGAACATAGCTTTTGGAAATCTTAACCTGCAAAAGAGCTCATAATATCATATCATGGGATAAATCATAGAAGTGAAAATGAGATCACCATAATCATAACTTGAAACTTGAAACTTTGTGGCATGCACACATAATCATGGAAAATCATTTCTTGTTAGTCATGACTCATTGCCAAGACTATCTTAGTGGACAAAGTCCCTTTCTGAATCGAGTAACCCTCGTTTCAGTCCTGTTTCACTGAACCGGTATAACCTACCATTCCAGCCATGTCTATCTCATGAGATATAAAATCTTTACCCAATGCATTGGAGGGAGATATAGGTCCCACCCATCCTATAATGAATCCTTTCTTATGTGTGCCACATAATCATAAAACATACATCATCCCATAACACATGTAACAAAAATGGGATTCTTGAAACATCATGACATCATAAATCAATTCATATAAGATAAAGGAATTCATAAAAATATTTCCATCACAACATAATCAAATCCATGTAATAATAGGGATAAAAACAGTACCCTTTTATTATCTTAGATGGAAAATAATTTTGATAAAATACTTGAAATCCATTCTTGAGTAAAATATCCTTTCTTCTTCAAAAACATTTTTCCTTTCATAACATGTCATACAACTTTAAAATAAAAGAATTTGATTAAAAATAAACTTGAAAACTTGTAAAGGAAGCTTCTTGGAAATAATGATTTAAAAATCCATTCATGCCATATAAGTTAAAAAAAACATTCTTCGTACTTTTGTCGGAAAAGTCAAAAAGTACCTCGTACGAAAAACGACAAAAGATTCCTTTCATACATATTACTAAAAACTCACCGAAGGGTAAAAATGGATTTAAACAATTGTAGGTGGATAGAAATAATATTACATATTGATGAAACATGGATGTGGATGATAAAATACACCCCAGTAAATACTTACGAATAAACAATCTCGGATAAAAATGAGATTGTGATATTTCCCTTACCTTAGGTCCGACTAGCTTTGTAAGTGTCTGAACCTCCTGTATAATGATTTAAATCATGTTATTGACTTATTACAGAATCATATTCATTGTTATGATATCATATATGGTTCACTTATGACATTATATTACCCGTTCTTTTGTAAATTCCATGTTAAAGAAGCGTTTTGGGTAAAATCGTTTCATTTATCGTAGGTGTTTTGACTTGTTGTTCTTGACATCATTATTACTTATATCATGATTTACTTACTTCCAGAATATAAAATATGATTTATATATCATATATATTCAGTATATATATATATAATAGGTAGATAAATAAAATGAAAAACACCGTTCATGGAGACGGTAGTACGTACGTACGCATGAACGTTGTTTTCCTTTCCTTGTTGTGTTGAAATGGAAGTAAGTAGATGACATACGTATATATATATATACATAAATCCAGTAGCTTTATAATGTCATATATTTCATTATTATTTCTTATATATACTTTATAATCATTCTTAAATGGTTAAATGGAGAATGAATCTCATCGCGTCGTGGAGACGGTAGTCCGTACGTACGCACGAGCGATGATATCATTTCTATAAATATTGAATTGAATTGGAGTGGATTATACAATATATCAGAATCAATATGATGTTGTAATAACTATGTATTGTTATTCTTTACACCATTATACCCATCCATGTAAGGTGGTGGTGGAAAATAGATTACACCACGGCGTGGAGACGGTATTCCGTACGTACACACGCGCGGTGATTTCTTTTTCCGTAGGATGGATAGATGGTGAAATAGGGTTGTTTCATACTTATAATAACATATCAGTATATTATTGATACTGATGTTATTACTTCATAATGAAACAACCTAAGAAGATGAAGTGGAAGAAGAAATAAAGATGAAAGAATTGGTAACGGTAATTACCTCTTCTTTGAAGCGCCTCATTGAGACCTCCTCTTAGGGCACTAAAATTGGTCTTTGAGGAAGACCAGAACCTCTAGGATGTTTCTAGGGAAGTGGAGAAGATATTTTGACAGGGGTTGGCCGAGCTTCAGTGCTCAAATTGGTGTGAGGAGGAGGGGGAGGAGGTGCCCTTTTATAAGGGAGGAGAGGGGCACCTTAGGAATATCTCAAAATATTATTTTATATTAAAGACAAAATCGGTTTATAATGGTTCCAAAGGGTCTTATTTCGAAGATAAGGTGGGGAGGGGTCGAAATACCATCAACCAATATGATTTATACAAGTTTAGGGTATTATTTTAACTTTATCAATTAGATTTAACTCTAAGTTAAATAATTTAACTTTTACTGTGTCTTTTTGTTTTCTTTCACTATATGGTTAATACACTTACTATAACATGCCAAACGAACCCCAAATTGTTTATAATTAATATATATATCCTTATCTAAGTCATTTGGCCGAACCTTAGATTTTTAGGAATAAAATAACAATTAATAATATAATATTTGATTTATAAACTATTTTGTGTCAATTTTGACACTATTTGATATATGATTTTTGTGAAAGTCATAACAGAAATAAATGTTCGAACCAAGTTGATTAAATCAACGTTAATATATCATAGTAACCTAGAAAATTAGTGGAATTTATAAAAAATCTCAAATTACATTTATTTTGGTGTTTATAACATCAATTATGTCAATATTTCATTACTGCATCATCGTTGTGTCATAAATAAATTAACTTATTTGATGTCTAAAAATTACAAATAAACAACCATCATGTAGGAAATCTTTTTAGCTTTCTAATGAATATTTACAATCGAATCTATCTTATGTATAACCCCATATTAAAAATGTTTTAGTAAATAAACTTTGATTTTAACTCTTTTAACTCTTCTTTGAATTAAATAATAATAAAAGTCCTAATATAATCCAAGTGGGCCTAAATGGTCATATTTTATTCCTAAGTTTGTTTTTGGTCGAATTACACTTGTCTAATAGAATTAGGACATGTGTTAGGGTAATATTAATATCATATTTACCCTTAGTTACCCTATTTACTATTAACCGCGGTAAAAAAAAGTAAAAAGTTACTATTCACCAAAAAATTATTTTCATCTCATTGAACCACATTTTAGTCCTTGATATTAACCGTGTCTCTCGGATTTTCGAAATTCCATTCACAGAATCGGTAAAATTAAGTTTTATGCAAAATTCAGTTTTTTTAACCTACCACTTAGTAGTTTCACTATTCATCAAAAAATTGATGTTTTTCAGAACAATGCCAAAATTTCATCCCAAGCTATATTTCATATTCCGAATTCAAAAATGAAGTATATTTTACCAAATTCATAACATAAAAGTTGAATTAATTAATTTTACAATTAAATGCCGCTGTTAAAACAAATAGCGTGTTTTTAAGAAACAATATCTATCAAAAGATTGACACTTGTTTATGTCTAGTTTAAATGTGAAATTACATCCAATGACCAACATTGTATTAAATTGTAAAAATATATTCTAAATATACTTTAAAACCACTAAAATTAATAATTTATCACTATTAATTATTTTGATTAAAAAAGTTGTTTTTAATTATAATTTAGTAATTTTCACTATTCATCAGAATATGAAAGTTATCCGAAAAGTACCAAAATTTCACCTTAGGCTAAATTCGATACTCCGAATCCAAAAATGAAGTCCATTTTGATAGCTAAAATTTCTAAAATTTAAAAAGTGGTTATTACTATTCATAACGGCTAGTTTTAATAATATTTTAATAGCATATCATTGTTTTGTGAAACTCAGTATTACGTACCACACACGCTATCGAGGAAGGTTGCGATTGCCTGTAATGCAAGGAAAGTCAAGGATGCGTGTTGTGCAAGCTCCTTTTGGTGTAGCGTACAACACAAGACATTAATAAAATTAAAAAGAATATTTTTTTATAAAATCTTGGGCTGTTACATTGTAATATTTTTATGGCTTACAAAAAAATCATATACTAAATAGTGTCAAAATTGACAGAATTGAATTTTTTTAAAAACTATTATATTATTAATTGATATATTATCCATAAAAATCTATAGTTCATACAAAAGACTTAAATAAGTTAATTTATAATAATAATGAACATCATGGCGTTCGATTGGCTTGTTATAGTATTTTTACTATCTATATAATCTAAAAATACAAAGACACATGGTAAATGTAAAACTATTTAACCGAGACTTAAACATAAAATATAAGTGTAAAACGATGACATAAATCTGTCTAAAACCAATTGGTTGAATGTTTTTCTACCCATAACCACCATATAATTTAAATAACTTATTTTCCATCAATTATAAAATGAAAATAATATTATTATAATGTAATATATCATGATTTTTATAATGTTACCCTCACTTCTCTTATAATAATGAAATTCCTATTCTCTTATTTTCACAGCTCCAAAGCCTTTTGGATCAACCATCCCCTGCCCAAATATACTCCAATATTTTCTCCCTTCATCCTATATTCTTTCCCTTGATCATTAATCTATCCTATGGAGCCCTTTTTATCAAATCAAAAGGAAGAACCCCAAGAAGAGGTAAATATTTCATTATCTCTTTCATGCTATTTTCTTCTTCCACTTCCTCTTTCTATGACGTTTCCATTATAAAATAATAAATCCAGTATATTATATATACTGTGATGTTATTAAAAAATTGGTTCAACCTTATTTATTATTCTATCTATCATATCAATGACAAAGTCACCTTACATACATACGTACGAATTACCGTCTCCACGTTGTTGTGTTGTTTTTTTATTCAAACACTTCAATAATATGATGAGTATAATAATGAGTACAAAGGATGTATATAATAAATATAACATGTTAATGATTCGGTACATATGATATAACATCCAATTTCATATGATTTATCCATCAATATAATGATATTATCGCTCGTGCATACGAACAAATTATCGTCTCCACGACACGATGAGATTCATTTCCAGGCTCTCCATTCAATGATGATTATAAAAATATATATCGTTTATAAATATTTAATAAATTAAATAACAATGTTACAGGAGATATATATATATATACATATATTTACTTACATATATCTTATTTACTTAGTTACTTTCAATACGATATGAAAACGGAAACATCGATTATGCGTACGTACGACCTACAATCTCAATAAATGATATTTTACATTTCATGTATATTTCTCTTATACATATTTATATTCTTTGTATATATGATATATAAATCATATTTTATATTCTATAAGTATTTAAATAATGATCTATGTGATAAAATCAAGAGTAACAAGTTAATACATGTACGATAATGAAAGCGATTATTACCCGAAATATTAATTTAATGTGGAAATAATATTTAAATATGTATGATAAAGCCATTAATGAATCATGTACGATATCATAAATCTTAATATGGTTCTGGTATAATTTAGTAACATACTAAAATCATTATACAATAGGATAAGTGTATCATCTTTTAAATTAATGTACAAGGTAAAGGTTAATTTCACAATCTCTTCATTTTCTGAGGTTGTTTTTACCTAAGTATCTACTAGGACATATTTATTATACATGTATGTACTTTCAAAAAGAGTTTTCAAAGGGATTATTTTTAATGGAATTTTTTATTAAATCAATAATTTAAATGTTTTGAAGATTTATTCTTCTAAACATTCCTCATTAATGTCCATGTTTTCAAAATGGTTTTAAAGATGTATATATATGAACATTAATGTTTTAAAATGTTAATTACATTAAAGAGATTCAAAGTGTTATTGGACACATTGATTCAAAAATTTATTTTAAATGAATTCCTTCATAAATTACGTAAATCTTAAATGATTTCATAAAAAATGAAAATTTCTCAAAATTATTTTTACTGATCATTTTCTACAATGTCAATATCTTTTACGGGATATTATTATTTATCTAGGTTGATTTATTATGATAAAATCTTCCATATTTTTTTTGATGTTTGGGTGATATTTTTAACTTTGTATGTTTTATTTTTATACCATCCATGGTCTATGTATAATGTATTGAAATTTCATATTCTATTTTTAATAAAATTTATTATTTTATATTTAAAACTTTTCATATGAGGAATGCAAGTGATGGGTGGAACCCACTATAACTCCTCAATGAATTGGTTGGTCTCTTCAGACAAACTAGTTTCATGGAATAAGATCTTGAAAATATATTATTTGTATACTTGGAACAAGGACATGTTTATATGGTTATGAAGTCTGGCAGTTTGCATTCCATCATTATGAAATTGGCTATTGATATTGCAAGTGATTATTAGACTAGTAGAATATCCATGTGAATATATAAATGGAATTATTTGATTTATATTGCCCATATTATACTGAATATTAAGATTAAATGTCTTGTGTTTTAGTCTTATACATTGACTTAAATTTATTTCCTTAATTTTGAAAGTTTCAGCTATATTGTAATCTTTACAAAGCATCTATGATCACCCATTTTTATGTTTTATTTTCCTATGATACCAAAAAATGTATTATGATTGATAAGTATGGTGAAGCTACGGGATTAACGACATTTTCAAAGGATCTTTTATGTTTTGTATTATCTTCTAATGTGTAATGTCACATTCATGTATGTAATCTATATTCCAAGACTGGTAAACTGATTGTTCTTTTGGGACATGATTCCATGTAATAATGCCAATGTATTAAAATAATGCACTGACTCTAGGTAACTGGGGACGAGGCCTTACATTTGTTTTCATTTATATTTTAAATAATTGTCCACGATTAATTAATTGATGAATTTAAAATATATATATATGTTATAATAATGATCTAATTTTTCTAAATGATTATTAATCATTCTCATTTTTTCATAAATAGAAAAGATAAAACATTTCCCATGTTTCGTTTTTTCCTCTTATCTCCATGAATTAAGTAATTACGTATACTGTCACTAATTTTATGAATAAATAAAAAATGAATATAATGAATAATTATGATATTTATATTATGTTTATAATTTTATATGTTCTGTAATTTTGACTAGCAAAAAAGGAACAAAACTACCAATAAAAATGTACGTAAAAAATAAAGATGATACCTACTTGAACAATGATTTTAATAATACGTTATTCATAAATGGATGATGAAAGGTAATAAGTGAATTATATTTAATAAAATATATGTGATTATTTTTCGTAATATATATATAATAAATTTAACTTTATTATATTGGTGGTTCTATTGAGTTATATAGAATTTAGACATTACATAAGAGATGTGTAGTCTCACTTTTTAAGAGGAAAACATTTTCCAAATTCACCACTCAATTCTTTTAGGTGATTAATATGACTATAATTTTACATAGAATATCATTAATGTACATATTTTAATTATTTTTAATATTTTGATGTATTTTAGACATTCATGGGGCATACCGTTCAAATGATACAAAATTGGAAATATATATTAATATCACTTTTATTTTCATTATAAACATACTTTATTCATCACATTTTTATTTTTTTATATATACATCAATTGATTTTATTTTATGATGCATCTTATGAATGTTATGGGTAATTAAAATTCCATATAATGTTCCTTATTTCACTGTTAAAATGAAATAAATGTAACAAATTTGTAAAGTGTTTTTTTGTTATAATATATTTCTTTATCAATATTTTTTATGATTATGTTTTAAAAAATAAATTTTTATCATATAACTACCATAAAACACAATAATTTGATTATTCGTTACTTATTTTTTGAATACAAATATTTTTATTCCTTTTTTCCTCTCATTATGTTCTCAATATACAAAAAATATTTTTTATGGAAAATAATATTTATGTCTTACTTATTTCAAAAAATAATCATCAATATCCCTGTTTTCTAAATATTTATTAAATAATGTTTACATTATTATTTTGTGGATGTTTAATTTCAATTTTACCCATGTTTTACGTTTAAAAAAATAATCAAATTTTATTTTAATTTTCTATGTGATGTACCATTTTATTTTATTGAAAAATTTTCAAAGGAATGTTTTATTATCTTATAATGAATGAATAAAATATTCTACAATCATGAAACCCCTATTATTTTAATAATCCATTAAAAATATCTCCATCTACTTTCAATGTTTTTTTTTCAATGATTTTTTTAAATATTTTATATTTCTATAATGTGAATTAAAAATGTAAACACCATCATTCACATGATTGAATTAATTAGATCTATATGATTTTAATATTCATAAAATGCAATAACACTTGATTTTACTAGATTTTTAATATGATAAAATCCAAGTATTGAATCCATATTATTTCTCATTATGGTTTATGTTTTTGATGAAAAAAATTTTACGAATCCATTTCCCATTCTATGGATTATACTATGATGAAATGGAAAAATATTTATGAATCATTATTTTGTTACATTAGTTATGGTGTGATGAAAGATTTATGAACCCATTTTGTTTCACGGGTTCTGATATGATGAATTTTTCTAATAATGTGGCTCACATATGTACAGTTTTCATTATACAATAATGGAATGCTAAATCGATGGATAGAATTTATATTATAACCAAGGGTTCATGGGGTAATATATCCAAGGAGGGTTTTATGTTATGTCCAAGGATTTTTTTATGTCATATCCATGGATGGTGGAATCGATATAACCATTTACTTGTGTGACATGTATTTCCTTCCATTACATTTGGAGAATAATGTTTTATTGTGATATAAATACAGATGGAATGGGGAGTGAACCCAATTAAGTCTGAGACATTTTCTACTATGATAGTCTTGTGAGTGGGAATTATGTACAATGTTAGTTTAGTTAGAGAACCCATTATAGTATTATAGACTTGTAAATGATCCATGTCTAAGATGGATATGATTTTCATTGTTTATGTTCATTCCATAATCTTTTGACATATTCAAATATTTGTTTCTTATGAATTATGTTATTAAATTACATTATGATTAATCTCTTATGATATTCCCTAAATTGATTTATTACTCCATATTGTGAATTATGATATGTTTGGATAATATTCAATTGTTTTGATCATATTATTAAGCCCTTATGTTATTATTATTTTCTAGGCGTTATTTATATCTCACATGTTCAAACCTATTAGGAATATAATAAAATTATTTCTTATGATTCATTCAGATATGTTATTGAGAAATTTAAGATGTATTATTTTCAGAAAAAGGTTAATGTTAAGATGAATATAGTTGGAGATGATTTATATCTTTTATGAACTACTGGTTTATCTGTTCATGATTTTATAGGCACTATACCAATTATATTACATCATTGATCATTTTATTATTCAATACATATTCCCCAATTATGATTTGATATCTATATATAAAAACACTACGTTGCTATATGTATTATTAAAGAATATATTTAATATAAATTTATATTTATTAAATAGTATGATTGAACACAAAAGAAAAAATTGGTTCTTGATGTATGTGTTTTTTGTATTGATCTCATTATTTATAAGGATTTTTTTGGTTTTTTATCATCATTAAATTTCATGATATAACTACCAAGAATCACATGATGTTCCTTAATATCTGGTTATTTCTAGTGATTATTTTTTTTTATTACATTTTAAAATATTATGTAATAAATTAAATTAAATAATTATTTTAAGTAAAATCATACTTACTTCTACCATAAGTATAAAACAAATTTTATTCCATATAAATTTTTTTTAAATATATGTTATAGAAATTTTTTTTATATTAAATATATTTAAAGTAAATTTGACCCTTCATTGTATTATAAAATATATTTATTATGAATCATTATTTTATTTTACAAACATTAATTGTTATTATTTTTTAATTTTTTTTTTGTTAAATTAACGTTTCCTATTATCTTATATGACATGAATCGAATTTCACTCCATCATGACCAATAACTTATTTTAATATTCCATCACATGTTCTCATTTTATTAACAAATAAAATGGGTTCTATAAAACATGAATTTTTTTTATATTTTGATTAAATTATTTCTTATAGAAATTGGTATTTTCATTATGAATTTCTTTAATATATAAAATTTGATTTTATTTTTCATTTCTTATGACTTAATTTTATGTTAATTAGAATTATAATAGGCTTATGACACAACAATATAATCCATATTCATTCTCTATTTTTTGTTTATGTTAAAATGACGTTTTTGATACTTGTCCCTTTACAATGGGTTATGCTTTAATTAAATAATGAAATATTTATTAAAACAATTTATCTTTCTTGGGTTATATTTTTGCTAAATTTTTATTGGACAATATTCATTTTCATGGTTTGTTGATATGATTAATTTTTATGACCTTTTGTTATATATATTTCTGGTTTCTATTATGTTACTAGGGGGTATATTATAATATAACCCTCCAATGAAGTGAGTAGTGATGGATATCTAATGACATAATGAAGACAAAAATTGTGGGTGAACACATTTCAGTATGGTGGTCAATTAAATACTATAGTATGTGGAGTGGACCATGACTACTATGATTGTTTGGGGAGTGAATCCAATGCATGATAATAGTTTTGGAAAATAGAGTTTTTAACTGAGGAATTTATTTATTATTGTGAATTATAGAAATCTAAGTATTTTAATTATATTATATTCTCATCCAGTATGTCCTATGATTAATTAATATTTATTTACTTATGAATTTATAATCATTTAACTATGTCCCATTATTATGATCAATGATATATAATGTCTTGTTTTCAAATTATACTCTCCTGTTATTAGACCCTTCCGATCATGTAATGATTCTGTTATCATTGATATGTCCCTTATCCATTCTTACTAATCTTATGATATCCCCCTTTCTTTTGGGTGAGTTCCAAGCTATTATATAAAAGTATTAATATATTTTTTCCTTTAACGGGTGGGGTATATGAAAAACATAGTAGGTGGATATTTGGTTAACTTATGATCCAATAATTTATGTATCAATTATTCCATTAGAAGCATACCAATATAATTTTAGTATGGATTCATATATAATTTAATTAATATTCTTGCATTAAGATGTTATATATATGTATTATGTTTATTGTCATATATAAGATTTTTTAAAACAAATATTAGATACATTTTTAATATTTGATGAGAATGATTTAGTAAGTAACCATAGGATAATTCTATATATAGTAGATATTTATATGTGATGGTAATGAATTGTGTGTGGTCTCCATAATTAAATCATGTTTTGATACAACATGTGGTGGTTTTTTTGATATATTAATCACGTTGGAATACCCTAAAATGACTTATTATAGAATAATGTGTCCATAATTTTTTTTCATAGTGAGTGGTCTCATACTACACACCAAGATTAACACTCATCGGGGATATTCATTGGTTAATTTATAATTACATTAAGAACCATCATAAATGGTTGGAATAAATATTTATTATTAAGGACTAATGAAAAAAATATCCACCGTAGTTGAAATGATGGTGTCATGATTTAGTCATCCAATAATTTTATTTAAAATATTATATGATTTTCATCTATGATAATTATTATTAACACTATGTTTTTTACATTTAGTCAATGACTAAAACTAAAAAGAACCATTCTAATTCCAAATTATATGTATATTGAGATAGTTATCCTGATATGATACCCAAATTAATATGAGATTAAATTGAAAATATGGTCATATTTAATATGAATTTCTCCCAAGATAAGAATTATGATAAACTTCCAAAGAAAAAAATTGGGGAAAACATTATTTTGATTTCTTAATAATGAAATGTACACATTTTATCATGGTTCCACACATCCGCTAGTTTCTCAAAAAAGGATAAGTTCCATTATTATGATATTTTATATTCGTCATAATATAGGGCTTAAAAAATTAAATTTGGTTCTCTATTTTTTGATAAAGATACAGATCCATGGTGGAATCATTTATATAATATGAGAAATTATGATAAACTAACTACTTGCAGAGTGACGAGTTTTGGAGATTATTTTTTCAATAACTAAACTACTCAATTGTTTCTATAAAAAATACAATGAATTATTTAGGCTAATGTAAAAGGATGATCAATATGTATGTACATAAGTGGAAAATTTTACAATACCTATTAAGTATGATTATGGTATTATAATCTATCTTACATTTATGGAAGGAAAATATGGTAATTAAACGAAAAAATGGTATCATAATTTTCATAAAACATATCCTAATTTTATTGGATTTATATAATTTGATGAAAAACCTGATGAATAAAATATGATCCTCTTTGGTCCACTTGGATTAGATTATAACATTTATTATTATTTTATTTAAAAAGAGTCAAAAGAGTTAAATTCAATGATTAATAACTAAATCATTTTTAATATAGGGGTAACACACAATATAAATTCAACTATAAATATTAATTATAAATATAAAATGATTTCTTATATTGTTGTATTAGTTTTTTAATTTTTTGACATTATATTTTTTGATTTATTTTTGACACAATGATGATATAGTGATTACCTTATTAAAAGAAATATTAAAATAATTGATATTATAAATATCCAAATAAATTTAAATTGAGACATATCATGAATTCCAATAATTTAATATGTTACTATGAAATTTTATGGATAGTTAAATAAATTTTATTCTAAGTTTTAATGTTTTTATGGCTTAAAAAATCAAATACTAAATAGTGTCAAAATTGACAGAATTGATTTTTTTTAAAAAAATATTATATTATTAATTGATATATTATTCATAAAAATCTATGGGTCAGCCAAAAGACATAAATAAGTTAATATATAATAATAATGAACAACATGGGGTTCGATCGGCTTGTTATAGTATGGTTAATAACTATATAATTTAAAAATACAAAGAGACATGGTAAATATAAAACTATTTAACTGAGACTTAAAATAATAATATAAGGGTAAAATAATGACCTAAATCTGTCTAAAACTGATTGGTTGAATGTTATTAGACCCATAACCACCATATACTTTAAAAAATTTATTTTCCATCCATTATAAAATAAAAATAATATTATTATAAAATAATATTTCATGATTTTTATAATGTTACCCTCACCTCTCTTATAAAAATGCACTTCATATTCTCTTAATTTCACAGCTCCAAAGTGTTTTGGATCGACCATCCCCTACCCAAATATACTCCAATATTTTCTCCCTTCATCCTAGATGCCTTCCCTTTATCATTAATCTATCCTAAGGAGCCCTTTTTGTCAAATCAAAAGGAAGAACCCCAAGAAGAGTTAAATATTTCATTATCTCATTCATTCTATTTTCTTTTCCCCTTCCTCTTTTTATGTCGTTTCCATTATAGAATAATAAATCTAGTATATTATATATACTGTGATGTTATTAAAAAAATTGTACAATCGTATTCATTATTCTATCTATCATATCAATGATAAAGTCACCTTACATGCATATCTACAAATTACCGACTCTACGTCGTGGTGTTGTTTTTTATTCAAACAGTTCATTAATATGATGAGTGTAATAATGAGTAAAAATGATGTATATAATAAATATAACATGTTAAGGATTCGGTACATATGATATAACATCCAATTACATAATATTTATCCATCAATATAATCATATTACCGCTCGTGCATACGAACAAATTACCGTCTCCACGACACGATGAGATTCATTTCCAGGTTCTCCATTCAATGATGATTATAAAAATATATTTCGTTTATAAGTATTTAATAAATGAAATAATAATGTTACAGGAGATATATATATACATATATTTACTTATATATATATTATTCACTTAGTAACTTTCAATACGATATGAAAACGGAAACATCGATTATGCGTACGTATGGCCTACCATCTCCATAAACGATATTTTACATTTCATGTATATTTCTCTTATACATATTTATATTTTATGTATATATGATATATAAATCATATTTTCTTTTCTAGACGTATTTAAATAATGATCTATGTTATAAAATCAAGAGTAACAAGTTAAACATGTAAGATAATGAAAGCGATTATTACCCGAAATATTAATTTAACATGGAAATAATATTTAAATATGTATGATAAATCCTTTAATGAATCATGTATGATATCATAAATATTAATATGGTTCTGGTATA
Organism: Viscum album; assembly: GCA_963277665.1. Lineage (NCBI taxonomy): Eukaryota > Viridiplantae > Streptophyta > Magnoliopsida > Santalales > Viscaceae > Viscum > Viscum album. The sequence continues at coordinate 475,986,876 of OY728132.1, forward strand.
ATTTAGTAACATACTAAAATCTTTATACAATAGGATAAATGTATCGTCTTCTAAATTAATGTTCAAGGTAAAGGTTAATTTCACAATCTATTCATTTTCTGAGGTTGTTTTTACATAAGTATCTACTAGGACATATTAATTATCCATGTATGTTCTTTAAAAAAGATTTTTAAAAGGGATTATTTTTAATGGAATTTTTTACTAAATCATTAATTTAAATGTTTGGAAGATTCATTCTTCAAAACATTCCTCATTAATGTCCATGTTTTCGAAATGGTTTTAATGATTTATTTATATGAACATGAATGTTTTAAAATGTTAATTACATTAAAAATATTCAAAGTGGTATTGGACACTTTGATTCAAAAATATATTTTAAATGAATTCCTTCATAAATTACGTGACTATTAAATGATTTCATAAAAAATGAATATTTCAGAAAATTATTTTTACTGGTCATTTTCAACAATGTCAATATCTTTTACGGGATATTTTTATTTATCTAGGTTGATTTATTATGATACAAATCTTACATATTTTTTTGAGGTTTGGGTGATATATTTAACTTTTTATGTGTTATTTTTATACCATCCATGGTCTATGTATAAAGTATTGAAATTTCGTATTCTATTTTTAATAAAATTTCTTATTTTATATTTAATACTTTTCATATGAGGATTGCATTGGACTTAGTAAGTGACAGGGGGAGCCCACTATAACTCCTCGATGCATTGGTTGGTCTCATCAGACAAACTAGTTTCTTGGAATAAGCCCTTGAAAATATCTTATTTGTAGACTTGGAACAAAGTCTTGTCTATATGGTTATGAAGTCTTGCAGTATGCATTCCATAATTATGAAATTGGCTATTGATATTGCATTTGATTATTAGACTAGTAGAATATCCATGTGAATATATAAATGGAATTTTTTGATCTATATTGACCATATTATACTTAATATTAAGATTAAATGTCTTATGTTTTAGTCTTATAAATTTACTGAAATGTTTATACTTAATTTTGAATGTTTCTGCTATATTGTAATCCTTATTGAGAATCTAAGATCACCCATTTTTATGTTTTATTTTCCTATGATACCAAAAAATGTATTATGATTGATAAGCAGGGTGAAGCTAGGGGGTTAATGGCATTTTCAAAGGATCATTTATGTTTTGTTTTATCTTCTAATGTGTAATGTCACATTAATGTATGTAATCTATTTTCCAAGACTTCTAAACTGATTTGTCTTTTGGGACATGATTCCATGTAATAATGCCAATGTATTAAAATAATTCACTGACTCTAGGTAACTGGGGGCAGGGCCTTACATTTGTTTTCATTTATATTTTAAATAATTGTTCACGATTATTTAATTGATGAATTTAAAATATAAATTTGTTATAATAATGATCTAATTTTTCTAAATTATTATTAATCATTTTTTTTCATAAAAAGAAATGTTAAAACATTGCCAATGTTTAGGATTGTCCTCTTATCTCCATGAATTAAGTAATTCCGTACACTATCACTGATTTTATGAATAATTTAAAAATTAATATAATAAATAATTATGATATTTATATTATGTTTATAATTTTATATGTTTTGTAATTTTTATTAGCAAAATAAGAACAAAACTACCAATAAAAATGTACGTTAAAAATAAAGATGATACCTAGTTGAACAATGATTTTAACAATTATTTTTTCATAAATGGGTGCTAAAACGTTAATAAGTAAATCATATTTTATAAACTATATGTGATTATGTTTTGTAATATATATATAATAAATTTAACTTTATTATATTGGATGTTCTATTGAGTTATTTAGAATTTAGACCTTACGTAAGAGATTTGTAGTCTCACTTTTAAATAGGAAAACATTTTCTAACTACACCATTCATTTATTTCAGGTGATTAATATGATTATAATTTAATATAGAATATCATTAATCTACATATTTTAATTATTTTTAATATTTTTATATATTTTATACATTCATGGGGCATACCGTTCAAATGTTAAAAAATTGGAAAAATATATTAATATCACTTTTATTTTCATTAGAAACATACCTTATTCACCATATTTTTATTTTTATATATATACAACAAATTATTTTATATTATGATGCATCTTATGAATGTTATGGGTAATTAAAAATCCATATAATGTTCCTTATTTCACTGTTAAAATGAAATAAATGTTACAAATTTGTAAAGTGTTTTTTATTATAATATATTTCTTTATCAATATTTTTTATGATTATGTTTTAAAAAATAAATTTTTATCATATAACTACCATAAAACAAAATAATTTGCTTATTCGTTACTTATTTTTTGAATACAAATATTTTTATTCCTTTTTTCCTCTCATTAAGTTCTCAATATAAAAAAATATTTTTTTATGGAAAATAAAATTTATGTCTTAATTATTTCCAAAAAAAATCTTCAATATCAATTTCTTCAAAGAATTTATTAAATAATTTTTACATTATTATTTTGTGTATGTTGAATTTCAATTTTACCCATGATTTAAGTTAAAAAAAATAATCAAATTTTATTTTAATTTTCTATGTGATGTACTATTTTATCTTATTAAAAAAATTTCAAAGGAATGTTTTTTATCTTATAATGAATGAATAAATTATTCTAAAATCATAAAAACCCAATTATTTGAATAATCCCTAAAAAATATCCTCATGAACTTTCAATGATTTGTTTTCAATAATATTTTTAAATATTTTATATCTTTATAACGTAAATTAAAAATGTAAACACCGTCATTCACATGACTGAATTAATTAGATCTAAATGATATTAATATTTATAAAATTCAATAACACTTGATATTTCTATATTTTTAAAGTGATAAAATCCAATTATAGAATCCATATTATTTCTCATTATGGTTTATGTTTATGATGAACAAAATTTTATGAATCCATTTCCCATTCTATGGATTATACTATGATGAAATGACAAAATATTTATGAATCATTATTCTATTACATTAGTTATGGTGTGATGAAACATTTATGAACCCATTTTGTTTCATGGGTTCTGATATGATGAATATTTCTAATAATGTGGATCACATATATATGGTTTTCATTATGTGATAATGGAATGATAAATCAATTGATGTAATTTATATTATAACCAAGGGTTCATGGAGTAATATATCCAAGGTGGGTTTTATGTTATGTACAAGGATTTTTTTATATGTCATATCCATGGATGGAGGAATCGATATAACCATTTACTTGTGTGACATGTATTTCCTTCCATTACATTGGGAGAATAATGTTGTATCGTGATATAAATACGGATGGAATGGGGAGTGAACCTAATTTAGTACGAGAAATTTTCTACTATGATAGTCTTGCGAGTGCGCCTTATGTAGTATGTTTGTTTAGTTAGAGAACCCATTATATAGACTTGTAAATGAACCATGTCTAAGATGGATGTGATTTTAATTATTTATGTTCATTCCATAAACTTTTTACATATTCAAATATTTGTTTGTTATGATTTATTTTATTAAATTACATTATGATTAATGTCTTATGATATTCCCTAAATTTATCCATTACTCCATATTGTAAATTATGATATTTTTGGATAATATTCAAATGTTTTGATCATATTATTAAGCCCTTATGTTATTATTACTCTCTAGGGGTTATTTATATCTCACATGTTCAAACCTATTAAGAATATAAAAAAATTATTTCTTATAATTCATTCAGATATGTTATTGAGAAATTTAGGATGTATTGTTTTCATAAAAATGTTAATGTTAAGATGAATATAGTTGGAGATGATTTATATCTTTTATGAACTACAGGTTTATCTATTCATGATTATCTAGGCACTATACCAATTATATTACATCATTGATCATTTTATTATTCAATACATATTCCCCAATTATGATGTGATAACTATATATAAAAACACTACGTTGCTATATGAATTATTCTAGAATAGATTTAAAATAAAATTATATTTATTAAATAGTATGATTGAACACAAAAGAAAAAATTTGGTCTTGATGTCTGTGTTTTTTGTATTGATCTCATTATTTATAAGGATATTTTTTGGTTTTTTATCAACCTAAAATTTCATGATATAACTATAAAGAATCACATGATATTCCTTAATATCTTGTTATTTCTAGTGATTATTGTTTTTTTGTTTCATTTTAAAATATTATGAAATAAATAAAATTAAATAATTATTTTATGGAAAATCATACTTACTTCTACCATAAGTATAAAACAAATTTTATTCCATATCAATTTTTTAAATATATTTTATAGAAAATTATTATTTTCATATTAAATATATTTAATGTAAATTTAACCCTTCATTGTATTATAAAATATATTTAATATGAATCATTATTTTATTTTACGAACATTAAATGTTTTTAAATTTTTAAAAAATTTTGTTAAATTAATGTTTTCTATTATCTTATATTTCTTGAATCGAATTTCACTCCATCATGACCAATAAATTATTTTAATATTCCATCACATGTTCTCATTTTATTAACAAATAAAATGGGTTCTATAAAACATTAATTTTTTTATATTTTGATTAAATTGTTTCATATTGAAATTGGTATTTTCATTATGAATTTCTTCAATATATATAATTTGATTTGATTTTTCATTTCTTATGACTTCATTTTATGTTAATTAGAATAATAATAGGCTTATGACACAACAATATAATCCATATTCATTCTCTATTTTTTGTTTATGTTAAAATGATGTTTTTGATACTAGTACCATTACAATGGGTTATGCTGTAATTAAATGATGAAATATTTATTAAAACAATTTATCATTCTTGGATTATATTGTTGCTCAATTTTTATTGGACAATATTCATTTTCATGGTTTGTTGATATGATGAATTTTTTATGATCTTTTGTTATATATATTTATGGTTTCTATTATGTTGTTAGTGGGTATATTATAATATAACCCTCCAATTAAGTAAGTAGTGATGGATATCTAATAACATAATCAAGACAAAAATTGTGGGTGAGCACATTTCAGTATGGTGGTCAATTAAATACTATAGTATGTGGAGTGGACCATGACTACTATGATTGTTTGGGGATTGAATCCAATGCACAATAATAGTTTTGGAAAATAGAGTTTTTAACTGAGGAATTTATTTATTATTGTGAATTATAGAAATCTACGTCTTTTAATTATATTATATTCTCATCCCGTATGTCCTATGATTAATTAATATTTAATGACTTATGAATTTATAATCTTTTAACTGTGTCCCATTATTATGATCAATGACATATGATGTCTCGTTTTCAAATTATACTCTCCTGTTATTAGACCCTTCTGATCATGTAATTATTCAGTTATCATTGATATGTCCCTTATTTTTTCTTACTAATCGTATGATGTCACCATTTCATTTGGGTGAGTTCCAAGTTAATATATAAAAGTATTAATTTATTTTTTCTTTTAATGGGTGGTGTATATGAAAAACATAGTAGGTGGACATTTGGTTCACTTTTGATCCAATAATTATGTATCTATGATTCCTTGAGAAGCATACCAATATAATTTTAGTATGGATTCATATATAATTTAATTAATATTCTTCCATTAAGATGTTATATCTATGTATTATGTTTATTGTCATATATAAAATGTTTTAAAACAAAGATTAGATACATTTTGAATATTTTATTAGAAATATTTAGTAAGTAACCATAGGATAATTCTATGTATAGTAGATATTTATAAGTGATTGTAATGAATTGTGTGTGGTCTTCATAATTAAATCATGTTTTGATACAACATGTGGTGGTTTTATTGATATATTAATCACATTGGAATACCCTAAAATGACTTAATATAGAATAATTTGTCCATAATTTTTGTGCATAGTGAGTGGTCTCATACTACACACCATGATTAACACTCCTCGGGGATATTCATGGGTTAATTTATAATTACATTAAGAAGCACCATAAAGGGTTAGAATAAATATTTATTATTAAGGACTTATGAAACAAATATCCACCATAGTTGAAATTATGGTGTCATGATTTAGTCATCCTATAATTTTCTTTAAAATATTATATGATTTTCTTCTATGATAATTATTATTAACACTATGTTTTTTACTTTTAGTCAACGGCTAAAACTAAAAAGAACCATGCTAATTCCAAATTTTATGATTATTGAGATAATTATCCTCATATAATACACAAATTAATATGGGATTAAATTGAAGATATTGTCGTATTTATTATGAATTTCTCCCAAGATATGAATTATGTTAAACCTCCAAAGAAAAAAATTAGGGAAAACTTTATTTTGATTCCTTAATAATGAAATGTACACATTTTATCATGGTTCCACTCATCTGCTAGTTTCTCAAAAAATGATATGTTTCATTATTATGATAATTTATATTCATCATAATTTAGGGCTTATAAAATTCAATTTGGTTCTCTATATTTTGATAATGACACAGATCCATGGTGGAATCATTTATATAATATGAGAAATTATGATGAAACTAACTACTTGCAGAGTGACGAGTTTTGGAGATTATTTTTTCAATAACTAAATTACTCAACTGTTTCTATAAAAAAAGACAATGAATTATTTAGGCTAATGTAAAATGATGAAAAATATGTATGTACATAAGTGGAAAATTTTACAATACCTATTAGGTATGATTTTGGTATTATAATCTATCTTACATTTATGGAAGGAAAATATAGTAATTAAAGGAAAAAAGGGTATCATAATTTTCCTAAAACATATCCTAATTCCATTTGATTTGTATAATTTGATAAAAAACCTTATGAATAAAATATGATCCTATTTGGTCCAATTGGATTAGATTCGCACATTTATTATTATTTTATTTAAAAAGAGTCAAAAGAGTTAAATTAAATGTTTAATAACTAAATCATTTTCAATATAGGGTTTACACACAATAAAAATTCGACTGTAAATATTAATTATAAATATTAATTTTTTTCTAATATAATGGTATTAGATTTTTAATTTTTAGACATTATATTTTTTGACTTATTTATGACACAATAATGATATAGTGATTACCTTATTAAAAGAAATATTAAAATAATTGATATTATAAATATCCAAATAATTTTAAATTGGGACATATCATGAATTGAAACAATTTTATAAGTTAATATGACATTTTATGGTATTTAAATAAATTTTATTCTAAGTTGTAATGTTTTTATTTCTTACAAAAAAAATCAAATACTAAATACTGTCAAAATTGATAGAATTGAATTTTTTTTTAAAATATTATATTATTATTTGATATATTATTCATAAAAATATATGGTTCAGCCAAAAGACTTAAATAAGTTAATATATAATAATAATGAACAACATGGGGTTCGATCGGCTTGTTATATTATTTTTACTAACTATATAATTTAAAACTACAAAGAGACATGGTAAATGTAAAACTATTTAACTGAGACTTAAACCTAATATATAAGGGTAAAAGGATGACCTAAACTTGTCTAAAACTGATTAGTTGAATTTTTTTCACCCCATCCCCACCATATACTTTAAATAATTTATTTTCAATCCATTATAAAATGAAAATAATATTATTATAAAATAATATTTCTTGATTTTCCTAAAGTGACTCTCACCTCTCTTATAAAAATGCACTTCATATTCTCTTAATTTGACAGCTCCAAAGCCTTTTGGATCAACCAACCCATTCCCAAATATACTCCAATATTTTCTCCCTTCATCCTAGATGCCATCCATTGATCATAAATTTAACCTATGGAGCCCTTTTTATCAAATCAAAAGGAAGAACCCCAAGAAGAGGTAAATATTTCATTATCTCTTTCATGCTATTTTCTTCTTCCACTTCCTCTTTCTATGTTGTTTCCATTCTTAAATAATAAATCCAGTATATTATATATACTGTGATGTTATTAAAAATAAGGTACAACTATATTCACTATTCTATCTATCCTATCAATGACAAAGTCACCTTACATGTGTACGTACGAATTATCGTCTCCACGTCGTGGTGTTGTTTTTTATTCAAACACATCATTAATATGATGTGTATAATAATGAGTAAAAATGATGTAAATAATAAATATAATATTTTAATGATTTGGTAAATTTGATATAACATCCAATTACATAATATTTATCCATCAATATAATGATATTACCGCTCGTGCGTACGAACGAATTACTGTCTCCATGACACGATGAGATTCATTTCCAGGCTCTCCATTCAATGATGATTATAAAAATATATATCGTTTATAAGTATTTAATAAATTAAATAATAATATTACAGTAGATATATATATATACATATATGTACTTACATATATCTTATTCACTTAATTACTTTCAATACGACATGAAAACGAAAACATCGATTATGCATACGTACAGCCTACCATCTCCATAAACGATTTTTTACATTTCATGTATATTTCTATTATCAATATTTATATTCTATGTATATATGATATATAATTCATATTTTATATTCTAGAAGTATTTAAATAATGATCTATGTGATAAAATCAAGAGTACCAAGTTAAAACTTGTACGATAATGAAAGCGATTATTAACCGAAATATTAATTTAACATGGAAATAATATTTAAATATGTATGATAAAGCCATTAATTAATCATTTAAGATATCATAAATATTAATATGGTTCTGGTATAATTTAGTAACATACTTAAATATTTATACAATAGGATAAATGTATCGTCTTCTAAATTAATGTACAAGGTAAAAGTTAATTTAACAATCTCTTCATTTTCTAAGGTTGTTTTTACATAAGTATCTACTGGGACATATTTATTATCCATGTATGTGTTTTAAAATATAGTTTTCAAAGGGATTATTTTTAAGGGAATTTTTTAGTAAATCAATAATTTAAATGTTTTGAAGATTTATTCTTTTAAACATTCCTTATTAATGTCAATGTTTTCGAAATGGGTTTAATGATTTATTTATATGAAAATGAATGTTTTAAAATGTTAATTACATTAAAAATATTCAAAGTGGTATTGGAAACTTTTATTGAAAAATATATTTTTAATGAATTCCTTCATAAATTACGTGACTTCAAAATGATTTCATAAAAAATGAAGATTTCTCAAAATTATTTTTACTGATCATTTTCAATAATTTCTATATCTTTTATGCGATATCATTATTTATATAGGTTGATTTATTATGATACAAATATTCCATATATTTTTTTGATGTTTGGGAGATATTTTTAACTTTGTATGTGTTATTTTTATACCATCCATGGTTTATGTGTAAAATATTGAAATTTCATATTCTATTTTTAATACAATTTCTTATTTTATATTTAAAACCTTTTATATGAGGAATGCATTGGACATAGTAATTAACAGGTGGAGCCCACGATAACTCCTCTATGCATTGGTTGGTCTCAGGATACAAACTAGTTTCTTTGTATAAGGCTTTGAAAATATCTTATTTGTAGACTTGGCATAAGGCCTTGACTTTATGGTTATGAAGTCTGGCAGCATGCATTCCATCATTATGAAATTGGCTATTGATATTGCATGTGATTATTAGACTATTAGAATATCCATGTGAATATGTAAATGTAATTATTTGAATTATATTGACCATATTGTACTGAATATTAATATTAAAGGTCTTATGGTTAAATCTTATACATTGAATTAAATGTTTATTCTTAATTTTGAATGTTTTCGTTATATTGTAATCCTTACTGAGCATCTAATCTCACCCATTTTTATGTTTTATGTTAATATGATACCAAAAAATGTATTATGATTGATAAGCAAGGTGAAGCTAGGGGATTAACGACATTTTCAAAGGATCATTTATTTTTTGTTTTATATTGTAATGTGTAATGTGACATTCATGTATTTAATATATTTTCCAATAATATTAATCTGGTTGGTCTTTTGGGACATGATTCCATGTAATAATTTCAATGTATTAAAATAATGCACTGAATCTAGGTATTTGGGGTCAGGGCCTTACATTTCTTTTCATTTAAATTTTAAATGAATTGTCCACGATTAATTAATTGATGAATTTAAAATATAAATATGTTATAATAATGTTCTAATTTTTCTAAATTATTATTAATCATTCTTTCTTTTTTCATAAATAGAAAAGTTAAATCATTTCCCATGTTTAGGTTTGTCCTCTAATCTCCATGAATTAAGTAATTCCATACACTATAACTAATTTTATGAATAATTAAAAAATGAATATAATGAATAATTATGATATTTATATTAAGATTATAATTTTATATGTTTTTTAATATTGATTAGCATAAAAGGAACAAAACTACCAATAAAAATGTATGTTAAAAATAAAGCTGATACCTACTTGAACAATGATTTTAATAATGAGTTATTCATAAATGGGTGCTGAAAGGTAATAAGTAAATAATATTTAATAAAATATATGTGATTATTTTTTGTAAAATATATATAATAAATTTAACTTTATTATATTAGAGGTTCTATTGAGTTATATAGAAATTAGACCTTAGGTAAGAGATTTGTAGTCTCACTATTAAATAGGAAAACATTTTCCAAATTCACCACTAATTTCTTTTAGGTGATTAATATGATTATAATTTTATATAGAATATAATTAATCTACATATTTTTATTATTTTTATTATTTTATTGTATTTTATACATTCATGGGGCATACCGTTCAAATGTTACAAAATTAAAAATATATATTAATATCACATTTGTTTTCATTATAAACATACCTTATTCGCCACCTTTTCATTTTTTTATATATACATCAAATGATTTTATATTATGATGCATCTTATGAATTTTATGTGTAATTAAAAATACATATATTGTTCCTTATTTCACTGTTAATATTAAATAAATGTTACAAGGTGGTAAAGTGTTTTTTGTTATTATATATTTTTTTATCAATATTATTTATGATTATGTTTTAAATAATAAATTTTTATCATATGCCTACCATAAAACCCAATAATCTTTTTATTCTTTATTTATTTTTTGAATAAAAATATTTTTATTCCTTTTTTCCTCTCATTAATTTCTCAATATACAAAAAATATTTTTTATAGAAAATAAAATTTATGTCTTACTTATTTATAAAAAATCTTCAATATCCTTGTCTTCTAATAATTTATTAAATAATGTTTAAATTATTATTTTGTGGGTGTTTAATTTCAATTTTTCCCATGTTTAACAATTAAAAAAATTAGATTAAATTTATTTTAATTTCTTATGTGATATACTATTTTATTTTATAAAAAAAATTTCAAAGTAATGTTTTTTATCTTTTAATGAATGAATAAAATATTATACAATCATGAAACCCCAATTATTTTAATAATACATAAAAAATATCCCCATCTACTTTCAATGATTTTTTTCAATAAATTTTTTAAATATTTTATATTCTTATAATGTGAATTTTAAATGTAAACACCATCTTTCACATGATTCAATTAATTAGATCTAAATAATATTAATATTCATAAAATTGAATAACACATGATATTACTAGTTTTTAAAGTGACATAATCCAAGTATATAATCCATATTATTTCTCTTTATGGTATATGTTTATGATGAAAAAATTATTATGAACCCATTTCCCATTCTATGGATTATACTATGATTAAATGATAAAATATTTATGAATCATTATTCTGTTACATCATTTATGGTGTGATGAAGTATTTATGAACCCATTTTGTTTCATGGGTTCTAATATGATGAATTTTTCAAATAATGTTTCTCACATATGTATGGTTTTCATTTTGTGATAATGGAGTGCTAAATCAATGGATGGAATTTATTTTATAACCATGGATTCATGGATTAATATATCCAATTAGGATTGTTATGTTATATCCTAGGATTTTTTTATGTCATATCCATGGCTGGAGGAATCGATATAACCATTTACTTGTGTGACATGTATTTCCTTCCACTACATTGGGAGAATAATGTTGTATCGTGATATAAATATGGATGGAATGGGGAGTGAAACCAACTAAGCACGAGACATTTTCTACTATGATAGTCTTGTGAGTGGGCCTTATGTAATATGTTAGTTTAGTTAGAGAACCCATTATAGTATTATAGACTTGTAAATGATCCATGTCTAAGATGGATATGATTTTCATTGTTTAGGTTCTTTCCATAAACTTTTGACATATTCAAATATTTGTTTCTTATGACATATGTTACTAAATTACATTATGATTAATGTCTTATGATATTCCCTAAATTGATCCATTACTCTATATTGTGAAGCATGATATGTTTGGATAATATTCAAATTTTTTGATCATATTATCAAACCCTTATATTATTGTTATTCTTTAGGGGTTATTTATATCTCACGTGTTCAAACCTATTAGGAATATAATACAATTATTTCTTATGATTCATTCAGATATGTTATTGAGAAATGTAGGATGTATTATTTTCATAAAAAGGTTCATGTTAAGATGAATATATTTGGAGATGATTTATATCTTTTATGAACTAGTGGTTTATCTGTTCATGTTTTTCTAGGAACTATACCAATTATATTACATCACTGCTCATTTTATTATTCAATACATATTCCCAAATTATGATGTGATAACTATATATAAAATCACTATGTTACTATATGTATTATTCTAGAATAGATTTATAATAATTTTATATTTATTAAATAGTATGATTGAACAAAAGAAAATTGTTCTTGATGTATGTGTTTTTTGTATTGATCTCATTATTTATAAGGATTTTTTTTGGTTTTTTATCATCATAAATTTCATGATATAACTATCAAGAATCACATTATGTTCGTTAATATCTGGTTATTTCTAGTGATTATTGTTTATCTGTTTCATTTTAAAATATTATGAAATAAATAAAATTAATTAATTATTTTAAGGAAAATCATACTTACTTATACCATAAGTATAAAAAAAATTTCTTCCATATCAATTTTATAAATATATTTTTTTGAAAATAATTATTTTTATATTAAATATATTTAAAGCAAATTTGACACTTCATTGTATTTTAAAAAATATTTAATATGAATCATTATTTTATTTTATGAACATTATTTGATTTTATATTATTAAAAGAATTTGTTAAATTAATGTTTTCTATTATCTTATATGACATGAATCGAATTTCGCTCCATCGTGACCAGTAAATTATTTAAATATTCCATCACATGTTCTCATTTTATTAACAAATAAATTGGGTTCTATAAAACATGATTTTTTTATATTTTGATTAAATTAATTCTTATTGAAATGGGTATTTTCATTATTAATTGCTTCAATATATATAATTTTATTTGATTTTTAATTTCATATGACATCATTTTATTTTAATTAGAATAATAATAGGCTTGTGACACAACAATATAATCCATATTCATTCTCTATTTTTTTGTCTATGCTAAAATGATGTTTTTGATACCAGTCCCTTTACAATGGGTTATGCTGTAATTAAATGATGAAATATTTATTAAATAAAATTATCTTTCTTGGGATATATTGTTGCAAAATTTTTATTGGAAAATATTCATTTTCTTGGTTTGTTGATATGATGATTTCTTTATGAACTTTTATTATATATATTTATGGTTTCTATTATGTTATTAGTGGGTATATTATAATATAACCCTCCAATTAAGTGAGTAGTGATGGATATCTAATGACATAATAAATATACAAATTGTGGGTGAACACATTTCATTATGGTGGTCAATTAAATACTATAGTATGTGGAGTGAACCATGACGACTATGATTGTTTGGGGAGTGAATCAAATACACGATAATAGTTTTGGGAAATAGAATTTTTAACTGATGAATTTATTTATTATTGTGAATTATAGAAATATAAGTCTTTTAATTATATTTTATTCTCATCTAGTATGTCCTATAATTAATTAATATTTAATGACTTATGAATTGATAATATTTCAACTGCGTAGCATTATTATGATCAATGACATATGATGTCTCGTTTTCAAATTATACTCTCCTGTTATTCGACCATTCTGATCATGTAATTATTATGTTATCATTGATATGTCCCTCATTTTTTCATACTAATCTTATGATCTCCCCATTTCTTTTGGGTGAGTTCTAAGTTAATATATAAAAGTATTAATTTATTTTTTTTCTTTTAACGAGTGGCGTATATGAAAAACATAGTAGGTGGATATTTGGTTCACTTATGATCCAATAATTTATTATCTATGATTCCATTAGAAGCATACCAATATAATTTTAGTAAGGATCCATATATAATTTAATTAATATTCTTCCATTAAGATGTTATATCTATGTATGATGTTTATTTTCATATATAGGATGTTTTAAAACAAAGAATAGATACATTTTGAATATTTGATGAGAATGATTTAGTAAGTAACCATAGGATAAATCTATGTATATTAGATATTTATATGTGATGGTAATGAATTGTGTGTGGTCTTCATAATTAAATCATTTTTTGATACAACTTGTGGTGGTGTTTTTGATATATTAATCACGTTGGAATACCATAAAATGACTTATTATAGAATATTTTGTCCATAATTTTTGTGCATAGTGAGTGGTCTCATACTACACACCAAGATTAACACTCATCGGGGATATTCATGGGTTAATTTATAATTACATTAAGAACCACCATAAAGGGTTGGAATAAATATTTATTATTAAAGACTTATGAAAAAAATATCCACCATATATTGAAATGAAGGTGTCATGTTTTAGTCATCCTATAAATTTCATTAAAATATTATATGATTTTCAACTATGATAATTATTATTCACAATATGTTTTTTAATTTTAGTCAACAGCTAAAACTAAAAAGAACCATTCTAATTCAAAATTTTATGTATATTGAAATAGTTATCCTCACAAGATACCAAAATTTATATGAGATTAAATTGAAAATATGTTTATATTTATTATGAATTTCTCCCAAGATTTGAATTATGTTAAACCTCCAAAGGACAAAAATTGGGGAAAACATTATTTTGAGTCCTTATTAACGAAATGTGCACATTTTATCATGGTTCCACTCACCAGCAAGTTTCTCAAAAATGGTTAAGTACCATTATTATGATAATTTATATTCTTCATAATTTAGGGCTTAAAAAATTCAATTTGTGTAACGCACTGACCCTTGATACCCAGAGTCGGTGAATTATTACATGACGTTGGAATGATCACAAAGGATCAAGTCTCGAAAGACCAATTAGTTTAGTAGTCTTGGAAACAGTAGATATATATTCATATGTCTTACATTACATAATATGGTAAACAATATAAAACAATATCTTGTCTTCATATCCCCTTATACTATCCCTGTAGGTCATTCATAAAATAATTTTTCAAATCCTGGGAAAAATAAAACATTGAAAGGGGTGAGCTCAAATTCTCAGTAAGGATAACAATATAGCAGAATCTTTCGTAGTTAAGAATAAACACTAAAAGAAATTTATAACTAAAACAAAAGCCATTTAAACTTGATCTTCAATATAGTGTGGAAAAAATAAAATGAAATAATTCCATTTACTTATTCACATAGATATTCTACTAGTCGAACAATCACATGTAATATCAATAACCACTTTAATAATGATGGAATGCATAATTCCTGACTATCATAACAACATAGCCAAGGCCTCGTGCCAAGACTACAGTTAAGATTCTTCCAAGGCCTTGTGCCAAGACACTAGTTTGTCTCATGAGACCTACCGGTGCATCGAGCTATAGCGGGCTCCACCCATCACGTACTATGTCCAATTCATTCCTCATATGAAAAGTTTTAAACATAACATAAACATTCATATTAAAACTAGCATACGAAATATCAATACTTTTACCACAAACCATGAATGGTATAAAAATATCCCATCCACATTCAAACATGAATCATTCGATACAATATGAAATATTTTATTGTATTATATTAACCTCAATCGATAAAAATTAATGATATTGACATAGATGAAAATAACCATCAAAACTATTTGAGATAATTATTCCCCTTTTCTTGAAAACATTTAAAAGTCACACTATTTTTCAAGAAGCCGTTTAAAAATAGATTTTTGAATCAAAGTGTCTCATACCACTTTGAAACTTTTAAAATTAATTTTAATTTTAAATCATTAATGTCCATATAAATAAATTCTTAAAACCATTTTTTAAAACATGGACATTAATGAGCAGGATTTAGAAGAATAAGTCTTTAAAACATTTAAAAATGGTATTTTAGTTAGAGTTTATAACCAAAATTGAGACACTTGAATACAAATAATTGAGGTAATCAAAACATTGTAATATCATGAGAATAAATTGATTCATGATATACTATGTCAATGTACATTATATACACCACATAAACGTGATTTTGTGTATATCAACAAAGAAGTATCAATGGAATGTAAATTGAGATGAAAACTCTCGTAAAGGCCATACCCTTAGGTTAAGGATAAATCAACGACATAGTTATGTGTTACAAATATAAATACTCTAAATATTATTGTATATTCTGTGTACAACAATCAATGGAAATTCACACATAATCTTTTAAAAACAACACCAATGAATTGGATGTTTAACTCAACAAATAGAGAATGAGTTAAAATTACTCTTATCAAATTCATATCGATAACTTGAGAATATATCAATAAAGTGATTATGTGTATAAAAGTATATCTATAGAAAGGGGAGTGTAAATTATGACATAATCAAATTAATAGTGACTCCACACATAATCTTGGAGTAAAATAATCAATGAAGTATGCGTAAAGGGGAATGAGTGGAAATTGAAATTTGAAATACCCTTATTGATTTGGTAACATAAAAATCATACAACCATGAAAGAAGGATCATATAATGATGATGTAAATATACATGAATTAATGTATATTACACAATGAATACAAACATGGGCAATACACACACCACATGTAATAAATAAGTGGTGAACAATGGAATTCTCACGGAATTAAAAGTGAGATAAGAAAAACCTTACTTTGTACTTTTTCCTTTGTAGAAGGTAGGATAACCTCAAGTATAATGGATAAATAATTGTTATAAATTATACAAGAATCATTTACATTAATATAATATCATATATGATCTTTTAACATTGATTTTTTAATAATATCTTAGTATTATCGTTGTTTTGGGTGTTAACTAACTCGTTTTATTGTATATGTTTTGTTACGTAAGACATGTTTGTCATTGGTAGGTTGTATATTATTCATATCTATAATGATATAAAGTCCTTAAACATTATTTTTAAATAATAAAATGATAATTATACTTTAATGGATAGGATGGAGAATGAATCTCATCGTGTTCGTGGAGACGGTAGTCCGTACGTACGCACGAGCGACAATATCACTCTTTTGGTGTTATAATAATATATAATTGGATGGTATATAATATAGAATGAATAATTATCATGTTATATTTATTATTTACAGGAATTACACATCATTATTATACCCATCCAAATAATAATTTATTGAATGACAATTACACCACAACGTGGAGACGGTAACTCGTACATACACACATATGGTGACATGTCATTCAAAGGATGGATAGAATAATGAATATTCTTGTAGAATATTTATAATAATATTAAAGTATATAGGAGATACTGGATTAATTAATTTAGAATGGGAATAACAAATAAATATGAAGTTGTAGAAGAAAATAATTTGAAAAAGGGTGGTAAAAACATTACATCTTCTTTAGGTTCTTCCTTTGTATTTGATCAAAAGGGATCCATAGGTAGGATTTATGATCAAAATAAGGCCTCTAGGTTGTATTTAGGGAAGTTTAGAGAGTATTTGGGTAGGGTTTGGATGAACCAAAATGATTTTAAGGTGTGATGTAATGTGAAGGGGGAGTTCCTTTTTATAAGAGGGGTGAGGGGAAACTTTGGAAATGCAAAAAATATTATTTTATAATAAATTAATATTCTTTGTCTAATGGATACACAACGTATTATTTAAAGGATAAGGTGTGGATAGGTCTAAAACCACTCAACCAATATAATTTAGACTGGTTTGGGTCATTATATTAACCTTATCTTTAAGTATTAACTCTTAGTTAATTAGTTTCATTTTTACAATGTCTCTTTGTATTTTTATACTACATTGTTAATAAACATACTATATAAATACAAGAGTCCCCAAGTGGTCCATTAATGATACAACTATCATGATATAAGTCTTTTGGCCGAACCTTATATTTTTAAAATTTTAATCAATTAATAATATAATATTTGTTTTAAAAAACTCTCTTATGTCAATTTTGACACTATTCAATTATAGATTTTTGTAAAAATCATAACAGAACGATTACTTCAAAAAGAGTTAATTAAATCAATCCAAACATGTCATATTATCCTATAAAATTATTGTTATTTATAAAACGTCTCAAATTACATTTATTTGGGTATTTATAATATCAATTATTCTAATTTGTCCTTAATTTAGAAATTACTGCATCACCATTCTTTCATAAATAAATTAAATTATAAAATGTATTAAAATTATAAATAAAATATTATTATGTAGGAACTCTTTTTATATTTCTAATTAATATTTATAGTCGAAAATCCAACATATATAACCCTATGTAGAAATTGTTGTGCTAAAATATATATGCCTGTGTCTTTTTTTAATTATATTAACTTAATTTAATTAAACTGTCCCTATCACTTACAAGTGGATCCATGGGGTCCCAAAATCGACCCAAATATGCCCATGGTCAGACATGTATCAACCCATATGGTTAGGACATGTTTTAGGATAATTTTTTATTATTATAATATTATTTTTTAACCCTTATTTACCAGATTTACCCTTTAACCATGGTAAATAAAATATTTACCGAAGTAATTATTCAAAATGTCTAAAAACAATAGTTATCTATTTACACAATATGAACACAATGATTCAAAATATGTAATCCATTTTTCCAAATTCCAATCACAGAAGTGGTAGAAATTTATTTAAAATTAATTCCCGCTGTCAAAACAAAAAGAATGTTTTTAAGAGGTAATAAATATCAAAAGATTGGCACTTGTTTATGTCTGGTTTAATTCTGAAATAATGGAAGATGATAAAAATTGAATTAAATGGTTAAAATATATTCTAAATATAATTTAAAACCACTCAAAATCATAATTTATCAATATTAATTTTTTCGATTAAAAAAGTTGTTTTAAATTAAAATCTAGTAATTATCACTATTCATCAAAATATGAAAGATATCTGAAACATGTGTTTGGAAAAACGGTCCTTAGTCTCCCAGTAGGAAAATTAAATTGACAAATTTTTTTTTAAGTTACATTACATAAGGATGAGGAATTCATTTATGATATTGACTAAGAAAATAAAGAGATATACTTTCTTTTTAAGTAGTGTTTCAGTATTTAATAAATTTTTACCACTAACACATTTTTTTGAACAATGAGTATCCAAGAAGACTTGGTCACAATGAAAGAGCTAAAATAAAAATATATATAAATACATGATCCATGTATGATAAACTATATATTTACCTTGTATTTAGAGATTAATTAAAACCAAAATGGTTAGTATTATATTTGATGACCCCCCCAATAAATATTCCATTAGAGAAAAAATAATCATAATTACTAAAATTAAACCACCAATACCCCAAAGTTAAATAAATACCATTCAATAATCAATTGTCCTTAAAATACTTCAATATAATCCAAACTAAAATTGAAACTAAAAACTTATAAGAATGTTGTCTTCCACGTTAAATTGTATCTCCAAATGACATTAATTACTCTTAAAGTCACATACTTAAAAGTAATTAACCTAATAATTTCCATAAACAACCCAAATCACTATAAATCCAAAATAGAAACATAGATAAAAATCCAGCATTACTCCTCAAATGAAATCCCATATTATTCTATTTTCCTTGGGCATATAGTGTTAACAACAAATCGAACAACTTCGAAAATAACATCTATCACTTAATCACCAAATCATTTTTCTTATACCAAGGGCATTCATTTAATAAGACATAAGAACCCAAATCAACTTATTATTGATCAATAAAATCATTTAACTAAAAATAATTAGTCACACTATCCAGGGGATTCACGTAGTCCAGTGGTAGGAGATAAATTCCAATCGCACTTTGGTTGTGGGTTCGATTCCCACAACTTTGTCTGACGCGACGGGTTATCACACGGTCTACGTGTTGTCCTTTTTCAAAAACTCTATTTTATAACCATACCAAAATGAGATAAATTTCTCAAAATTCCATAAAATAATTTAACCACAAATTTTATATAACACCTTGCATTTTCATCCAAAATTTTAATAACATATAATTTCCTCAAACCCAACGATCATATAAAACCAAATGGTTATTTATACCTATATCCACAAGATAAGAGATAATTCTTCCTCAAATATCATTCTCACCTGGAAAACTGTGGGGTTACAAATACAAGAGAAAATTATTCCAAAGTATACCCATCAACAAGGAGCACTAATACTTTTTATACATTTCTCCAACCATTTATTTCCACATAGCTTCTTCTTTGACCCAGAATATATCCTATAGTATATGGAATTCACTCGGGTAATGACCAGTTCACCTACATTTACAGAAAATGATTGTAAATGGTCTCTTGGGTCCATTTTTATCTTCTTCCATAGTTCTCTTCATTTTTCTTCGGCAATTCTTCACTTTATGTCCTTCCCACACGTAAAGCATTTCATTGTCCCATTGAGACACTTTTCTGGGTGTCTCCATCCACATTTCCTGCCTGATGGAAATTGTGGATTCCATTATCCATGGTCTCCACTACTGGAGATCTTATCATTAATCACCTTTATCTTCTTTTTTGTGTCCTAGAATTGGTTAATATATATATTGTTGATCATAATTTTAGAAAATTGATTTGGTATTAAGACGAAATGTTTTATGCCAATCAACATTCATTTTGTTCCTCATTTCCACCACTGTTCCCACCTTGTACATCATTCTCAATGTCACTATGACTTCCTTGGAATCCATCCATTGACTAAAACCAGAATGAATTGTGTGAGTAACAGTAGTCATAAAATCATTTAGAGATTCACATGTCACCATATTCTCAATTTGAAACACATTAGGATTAACCAAGTTCATTTACTCTCATCTGTTATATTTAATACTTAAAATAGGTTAGTAATGAAAATGTATATTATCCAAAGAATATCCCACGGGAGTGTCGTAACCAAGAGTGCAGCAAGGCCCGTTGTCGTGCACCAGTTCCCGTTCGAGTCTAGCTCAAAGCAGTGTTTTCAGGTTTTACCCCTAGGTACATCTATGCCAGATCCACCTCTACCTGCACGTATCCAGACATGGATGTATTTTATGGAAAACTCAAAAAATCTCTAAAATACCAAAACATTAAGAAGATCTTATATACTAATCCTCAAAGTTCATATTAGGTCTATGTGCTCTAATCAGTGTTTATCTAAATCTAGTTTCCAAGATTTGTACTAAACTTCCTCTGATACCAACTGTAACGCCCCGACCTAGGATACCCAAAGTCGGTGCATTATTACAAGACATTGGCATGATCACAAAGGATCAAGTCTCAAAAGACCGATTAGTTTAGTAGTCTTGGAAACACAAAATATATTCAAAAGTCTTACATTACATCATAAAGTAAAAAAAAATACAACAACATCTTTTCTTCATATCCCCTCATATTATCCCTTCAGGTCATTCATAAAAAACTTCTTCACATCCTGGGAAAAATAAAACATCGAAAGGGGTGAGCTCAAATGCTCAGTAAGGATAACAATATAGGAGAAGATTTTATAGTTAAGCATAAACACATAAAGCAATTTATAACTAAAACAAAAGCCTTTTAAACTAGATCTTCAACATAGTATGGAAAAAATAAAATAAAATAATGCCATTTACTTATTCACATGGATATTGTACTAGTCTTACAATCACATTCAATCTCAATAACCAATTTTATAATGATGGAATGCATAATGCCAGACAATCATAACCACATAGCCAAGGCATCATGCCAAGACTACAAATAAGATTTTCCCAAGGCCTTATTCCAAGACACTAGTTTGTCTCCTGAGATGTACCTATGCATTGAGAAGCTATAGCAGGATCCACCCATCACATACTATGTCCAATGAATTCCTCATATAAATAGTTTTAAACATAACATAATCATTCATATTAAAACTAGCATATGAAATGTCAATACTTTAACCACAAACCATGCATGGTATAAAAATAGCACATCCACAGTCAAACATAACTCATTCAATACAATATGAAAGATTGTATTATATCATATTAACTTCAATCGATAAAAATTAATGATATTGAGATAGGTGAAAATAACCGTCAAAACTATTTGAGAGAATTATCCCCCTTTTCTTGAAAACATTTAAAAGCCACGCTATTTTTCAAGAAGTCATTTAAAAAAAGATTTTTGAATCAAAGTGTCCCATACCACTTTGAAACTTTTAAAATTAATTTTAATTTTAAAACATTAATGTCCATATAAATAATTTCATAATTTTTTTTAAAACATGGACATTAATGAGCAAGATTTAGAAGAATAAGTCTTTAAAACATTTAAAAATGGTATTTTAGTTAGAGTTTCTGACCAAAAGAGAGACACTTGAATACAAATAATTGAGGTAATCAAAACATTGTAATATTATGAGAATAAAGGGATTCAAGATATACTATGTCAATGTACATTATATACACCATATAAAAGTGATTTGGTGTATATCAACAAAGAAGTCTCAATGGAATGTAAATTGAGATGAAATATCTCATAAAGGCCGTACCCTTAGGTTAAGGATAAATAAAAGACATAGTTCTGTGTTAAAAATATAAATACACTAAATATTATTGGATATTCAGTGAAAAACAATCAAAAGACATTCACACATAATCTTGTAAAAACAACACCAATGAATTAGATGTTTACCTCAACGAATGGAGAATGAGTCAAAATTACTCTTATAAAATTCATATCAATGACATGAGAATTTATAAATGGAGTGATTATGTGTATAAAAATTATATCCATAGAAAGGGGAGTGGAAATTTTGACATAATCAAATGAATAGTTATTTCACACATAATCTTGGAGTAAAATAATCAATGAAGTATGCGTAATGCCAAATGGGTGGCAATTGAAATTTCAAATTCTTTATTTATTTGGTAACATAAAAAACATACACACATGAAAGAAGGATCATACAATGATGATGTAAATAAACATGAATTAAATTATATTACACAATGAATACAAACATGGGCAGTACACACACCACATGTAATAAATAAGTAGTAAACAATGGAATTCTCACGGAATTAAAAGTGTGATAAGAAACCCCTTACTTTGTACTTTTTCCTTGGTAAACTGTAGGTTAACCTCATTTATATTGGTGAAATAATTGTTATTTAATTATACAAGAATAATTTACATTAATATGATATCATATATGATCTTTTAACATTGATTTGTTAATAATATCTTTGTATTATCGTTGTTTCGGGTTTTAACTTACTCATTTTCTTTTATATGTTTTGATAAGTAAGCCATATTTTTCATTGATATGTTGTATCATATTCATATCCAGAATTATATCAAGTCCTTAAAAATTATTTTTTAATAATCAAATTATAATTATACATTAATGGATACAATGGAGAATGAATCTCATCGCGTTTATGGAGACTGTAGTCTGTATGTACGCACGAGCGACAATATCATTTTTTTGATGTTAAAATAAAATATAATTGGATGTTATATCATATATACAGAATAATTATCATGTTATATTTATTATTTACTTGAATTAAACATCATTATTATACCCATCTAAATAACAATTTATTGAATGACAATTACACCATGATGTGGAGATGGTAAGCCATACGTACACACGTATGGTGACATGACTTTCAATGGATGGATAGAATACAGAATATGGTATTAATATATTTATAATAATATTACAGTATGTAGGAGATACTGGATTCATTAATTTATAATGGGAATAACAATGAAAGAAGAAGTTGAAAAAGAAAATAATTTGAAAAAGGGTGGTAAAAACATTACCTCTTCTTCGGGTTCTTCCTTTTTATTTGATCAAAACGTCTATTTAAGGTTTCTTTATGATCAGACTAAAGCCTCTAGGATGTACTGAGGGAATTTGAGAGAGTATTTGGGAAGGGTTTGGCCGATCCAAAAGGCTTTTATGGTGTGATGTAATGAGAAGGGGGAGTTCCCTTTTATAAGAGTTGTGAGGGGCACCTTTGGAAAAGCTAAAAATGTTATTTTATAATAAATAAATACTCGGTTTCTAATGGCTCCAAAATGGATTATTTAAAAGTTAAGGTGGGTATAGGTCGCAAAACACTCAACCAATAGAATTTAGATAGGTTTGGGTCATTATATTAACCTAATTTTTAAGTATTAACTCTTAGTTAATTAGTTTCAATTTTGCAATGTATCTTTTTATTTTTATACTATATGGTTAATAAACATACTATATAAATCCAAGATACCCTCAAGTGGTCCACTAATGATATACCTATCATGATATAAGTCTCTTGGCCGATCCTTAGATTTTTAGAAATTTAATATCTATTAATAATATAATATTTATTTTAAAAAACTCTTTTATGTCAATTTTAACACTATTCAATAATTGATTTTTGTAAAAATCGTAACAGAATGATTAATTCTAAAAAAGTTAATTAAATCAATAATAACATGTCATGGTATCCTAGAAATTTATTGGTATTTATAAAAAGTCTCAAATTACCTTTATTTGTGTATTTATAATGTTAATTATTCTAATTTTTCATTAATTTAGTAATTACTGCATCACCATTGATTCGTAAATAAATTAAATTATATAACATCTAAAAATTATAAATAAAATATAATTATGTAGGAAATCTTTTTATCTTTCTAATGATTATTTATAGTCGAAATTCCAACATATATAACCCTATGTAACATTTGTTTTTCTAAAAGATATATGCTTTTGTCGTTTTTGTATTCATTTTAACTGAATTAAAATAAAGTGTCCCTATCACTTACACGTGGCTCCATGGGGTCCCAAAATCGACCCTAAGAAGCCCATGGTCGGAAATGTATCAAGAAATAAGGATATGACACGTTTTATGGTAATTTATTATTATTATTATATTATTTTATAACCCTTATTTACTGGATTTACCCTTTTACCATGATAAATAAAATATTTACCGAAATAATTATTCAAAATGTCTAAAAATAAGAGTTACCTATTTACACATTTTGAAAATATTTATTTCAAATATGGAATCAATTTTTCTAAATTACAAACGCAGATGTGACAGAAATTAATTTAAAATTAATTCCCGCTGTCAAAACAAAAAGCGTGTTTTTAAGAGTTAATAACTATCAAAAGATTGGCACTTGTTTATGTATGGTTTAATTGTGAAATTATGTCCAATAAAAAAAATAAATTAAATGATAAAAATATATTCTAAATATACTTTTAAACCACTCAAATTCATAATTTATCAATATTATTTATTTTGATTGAAAATGTTTTTTTATTAAAATCTAGTAATTTTCACTATTCACTAAAATATGAAACTTATCCGAAAAGTACCAAAATATCACCCTAGGCTAATTTTGATAATAAGAATCCAAAAATGAAGTGCATTTTGAGGAATAGAATTTATAAAATTTCAAAAAGTAGGTATTACTATTCATAACGGCTAGTTTGATTGGTTGTGGTGTGTTAGAATCTCGAAGTTGCATACAATGCACGTCATTGCATTATTCAAAGGGAAACGAACCATGAAAGAATGGAGTGTTACAATTTGGTTCTATATTTTTTGATAAAGATACAGATCCATGGTGGAATCATTTATATAATATGATAAATTATGATGAAACTAACTACTTGCAGAGTGATTAGTTTTGGAGATTATTTTTTCAATAACTAAATAACTCAATTGTTTCTATGAAAAAAAGACAATGAATTATTTAAGATAATTTAAAAGGATGATAAATATGTTTGTAAATATGTGTAAAATATTAAAATACCTATTAGGTATGATTGTGGTATTATAATTTATCTTACATTTATGGAACGAAATTTATTCTCTAGATTAATACTATGCATCTTAGGGGAATTTTCTATACGGAAAAATAGCATCTAAGAATAAATTATTTAATATTATATCACAAAAATAATGGATATTGGTTTTACACAACAATATCATGGTTCCACAATGAATTAAAATATGTAATTAAGAGTAATTTATAAAATCCAGGGTGAGAGAAAGATGGAGTTTTCATTATGATCAATGTGTAGAAGAAAAAATAGATTAAATTTTTTTATGTGGGCTCGTAAATTTTTTAATTATGAAAAGTAAGGAAATTATAAAGTAAAAATGTTAATGTGATGGGAAGATTCCAATAAATCTTATAAACATAGATAATGTTAAACATAATTCACCACACTCAATCTAGTATTTCTATTGAATGTAGATTTGTCATCATGATAACCAGAGCTCGAACCCGAAAGTTAATGAATATGAATGGATTCAATAACCTCTTAATATTAAAGATATTGAGAATTCTCTTCTGATGACCATTTTTTATTAAGGTATTGATAACGACATGGTTAGTGGTACATGTAATATCCAATATTGAATTGGTATATTCTTATTTGACAATGTATGAACTATATACATTATATTTTTATAATTTAAAAATGGAATATGAATTCCTCGTCAATTATTTTCTATTGGTATCACATTATTGCTAATTTGTGAAAAAATTATCATGACTAAATAATATACTAATCATGTTAACTCTGAATAGAGTGCAGTATACTTGGATAAATTAATCTCATCAAAATTTCTAGGAACAAAATAGAATTTCAGTATGTGTACTAGTGCATTTATTAAACAATAATGAAGATGGTTTTTTCCTCTATTGTGTTTAATAAAAAATTATAATGGGATTTTTTATAATATTGAATGATAGGATAGTAACTTATGCCTAATGATAATAGAGGAATCATGAGAAAAACTACCCAACATATGATTTGGAGATAGCTGGTTAAAATTTTACAGTAACCATCAGGATACATTATAAGAATGATAGAAGGTGTGATTCAAAGGATTGTGATAATGTGTATATATATATATATACACAAAATAAATTGAATCTATTTCAAATAATATGGTATGAGTTAAGTAATTATTATGATTCATCAATACACTACAATTTTGGGAATGATTATATAATGGAAAATTCAATATGAGCATGTGTCATACTAGCTTATCTATAAGGATGATATGAAAAACACATTTTTTTGAGTTGAAATAGATAGATACTGAAATCATAAATGAATGGGAGACATTATATCTTATTCAATTGAGTGCTAAACTATTTATCAAAGTGAATACTAAATAGGAAATTAAAGAAGATTCATATGTGAAAAAAAATTTAATTAATATTACCTTATTCAATTTTGATTATAATTTAATGGTATGGTTTAGGAACATAGTTTCTGTTCCATAAAAAACATATTTGAATATATAGGTAATGGATTGGGATCATTGTTTATCATTATGTATTCATCCTAGAAGTATGATGATGTATAAAGATATGAAAGGGTATTTCTAGTGGGAAGACATAAAGAGAGATGTTAATAAATATTCATCTTAATTCATGGTATGATATCAAATTAAATATAATATATATCTATTTTTTAGGAATTTTTCAAAAAATATCCCTATCATAATGTTATTTATAAAATAACACCATTTATTTTTTCATAGATGTCCCAAAAATGACTGAAGGCTATAATAATATTTAGGTTGTTGTTGATTTCTTAGGAAGTCTCTTCAATCATTTTCTATTAGTAAATACTTCTATCTTGATAATATTTCTATAATTAACATTATTTAAATGGTAATGTTTCATGGAGTTTAATATTCTATAGTATCTAATTCTAAAACGATGATTTTCTCAATGATTTGATGATGTCTTCAACTGGATCTTGAAATAAGATTGAGTTTTTGTATAGCTTATCAACCTAAAATAGATACTCAGTCATATATAATTATTAATATCCTAAAAAACATTTTAAATGATTTATATTTTTATTTAGATGTTTATAGGGATCACCACTATTCATTTTTAGATTTTCCATGCAATAATAAATTCCACTCAAAATTTCAGATGGATCCCTTTGAGGAATTATATAATATGTAGATAAAAAAACCTACACAGTTCAATTAAATTGGATATTAAAACAAAAATTATATAATAAAGGTATGAAAATTGTATAGATAGTCATAAAGATTCAATTAATCTTCAATGTATCTCAAATTAGAAAAAAATCATACTAAAAATTGTCATGGAGATTTTGATTTCAGAGTTGTTGACAATGTCATTCTAAAATATTCCAAAGTAGAATTTTAATGAGATTAATGAAGAATTAAATTATCACACCAATGTAATTTTCCCCTAAAATATTTTTTGCGAAGTAGTGATGGAATCTTGTCACTTCGCACTCCCACCAAACCTCACTCAAGTTCATGTGTGGTCCATGCTCCTCTTCGATGTAATTACATAGACTATCCAATAGATGCACTGGCATCTGATTTCATAAAAATATATCATAATTTTTATTACAAATATTTAGTTTTATAAATCATTAATCATAGTGAAAAAGTTTTATAGAAGAATACTACAAACCAGTTTAATGTTATTTTGAGGAATCTGAAACTCAAACTAACTACATGGGATCAAAATAATTTAATGATTATTATATATACTAATTACTTTGAATAAGGGTGACATAATTTCATATCTATATTTTTTTAATGGTGGTTTGATTTCACAGAGTGAGAATTTATAATATATTTCATTTTAAATTAATTTAATCTCTTTAATAGCTTGAAAAATGGAGAATCTTGCCTCTAAAAAAATAAATACATATAATATTATAAATAATATATTATATTTTATGAACAAATAATAAAATTCACATTTTTAAAAATATTATAGATTTTTTTTATAATGAAAATTAATTTTCAGTAATGTATTTATATATTTTAAAAACATACTTCATTCATAAAAACACTTATTATTACCTTGTGTTATAAAAAACATATATATTATTCTTTACAACTTTGAGAAAAAGTATTTATAAAAAAAGAAAATCATTTTTTAAATGACTCTGATAATATATGATAATAATTTTTTTAGGAATTTTCTGAAAAGAATAATATATCAATGAACAATGAAAATAATATTTTTTAACCAAAATAATTTATTGAAGAATAATTTATTTATAAAATGATTTTAGAAGTAAAATGTTTTAAATTATAATGTGATTAATCCAATTAATTTCATTAAAATTTTTTCTATATTGAATACTTTTTTAATAAATTTCTATAAATAAGAAAAAACAGTCTTTGGAAAACCAAATTTCATTGAAATTTAATGACTAATTTTAAATAAAATTAGTCCAATTATTGAATTTCATTTCATAAAATTAACTTCATATTAATAATTATCATATTTATAATTAGGTAAAACGTTCCACTAAATATTTGGTCATTATTCTGAGGAAAACAATAAATAATTATTAACGAGGGTTAAACTAATGACATTAGATTTAAATTGACCTAGAAAAAAACTATATTAAATTTGATGGATTTATTTAGTGTATATAAAATTTAATTGTTGATAATGTTTCATTATTGATCAACTTTTGGGAAAAATTTTGTAAAATGTATTATT
Source organism: Viscum album (assembly GCA_963277665.1). Lineage (NCBI taxonomy): Eukaryota > Viridiplantae > Streptophyta > Magnoliopsida > Santalales > Viscaceae > Viscum > Viscum album. The sequence continues at coordinate 476,016,863 of OY728132.1, forward strand.
CTTTTCAAAAATTACATGTTAGCCTTCTCCGCCGCATATAAAAGTATAATTTGCCTACTCCCATCTCCACACTACATGTTAATTTTGGTTCAAACAAGACCTAACCAAATTCTATATTTATATCCCTCCCCTTTAAGTAGATTCATTGTGTTGATCATAAAACCTTCCATGTAAGTCATTATGTTTAAAAATAATGATGTTGTCTAATGAAAATATATTGTTCATAATATGTACTCCATCACCACCTCTCATAGATTGATATAATGATTTATTTAATATATAAATATATATGATATTTATTAAATATTAATTTTCTGTATTTATAATATTAAATATACCTTCTTACCATATAATCTATTTTGAAAATGATGACAACTCATGTTTAAGTGTGGACTGCAACCTTCACGAATAGATGTGACTATTTTTTTCATTTATTTTGACAGTGAGGGTAATAAATATAGACTTAATTAATATATATGATATGAATAGTATAAATATTATCAATAAATTATGAATAATTATTTATTAGACTTTTTTCCATCCATTAAAAAGAAAAAAAAACTTTCATGCATATGTACAACCTACTATCTCCGTGAATAGTGTAGTTCATTTTTCAATATACATATATTAATGATTACAATAAATATGTATATAAAAAATATATATGACATTTATATCATGATTAAATTTTTTTATTTCATGAAATAATGAAAAAGGTATAAGGACCAAAACATATGTAAAAATGAAGTATTTATCTCCACAAACAAGGATTTTAAATAATGAATATTTAATAAAAGGATGATAAAAGGTTATATATAAGTAATATGTGGAATGATATATATATATATGTATATATTATTATAGAATATATTTACAATAAATCTATATTTACTATAAGGTAATTATCAGCAAGTATTTAGAATGTAAGACTTAAGATAAGGGTTTTTTTTATAATCTAACTGTTTATCGAAATTATTTATGAATGTGCTTCCAATGATTAAATTTTATGATTTTCCAATATGAAAACTCCAAATATTTCAAATATTATGGTCTTAATTTAATATTACTAGTTTTAAGTTCCTATTCAATTCTTTTTAGATTAAATAGGATGAAATAATGTTTTTAGGTAAAATAAACAATATTTCATAATCATTCCAGAAATCATTTTCCATCCATAACTATTTTTAATAAAAATGTTTTCAAGATTTTTATATATATTATTGTATGACTTTATAATGTATTTTTTCACTTATTATTTTTTAAATAATATTTTAAGATGAATATACATTTTTCTAAATTAGTACTTTTTTAATATGTTATAGAAGTCTAAAAAGAATGATTTCTTTTAACATATATGGTATGAACATAATTTCATACATCGATTTCCAAAAAATTAATTAATATAATATTTATATGTTTTAATTTTATTCTAATAAAATGGGTTCCTTAAAAATTTAAAATTGTCATATTTCTAATATATTATTTAAATGGGAAGCAATTATTTTCCATAGTAAATAGTCAATTTGGTCTTTTAAAGGAATTTTTCATATATTTGGTATACATTAATGTAAATATATTTATACCTGGGATATGATTCAATGAAATGGTCATTATTTTTTATATGTATGTTTTATGTTTAAGATGAAAAAATGTCTATGAAACTCATTCCATATGTATTGTTTGTGTATTATGAAATTAAAAATGCTTATGAAACCCATTTCACATAAATTGGAAATGAAATGATTAAAGATTTAAGAAACCAATTCACTTTTCACTCTTTATAATATAATTAATGTTTTAATATGTTTTCAAAAAATAATATAGGATTTTTTTATGTTATGGGTGGTCTTAGAAGTACATTCCCATAATATTTATTTGGTACATATGGATTTCTCAAGATATTAATAAAACCAGAATGGGGAGTTAATCCATTTTAGTATAGAACTATATAAAAATTTATCATCTTGTTATTTAAACATTAATACTAAAATGGTTTGGGAAGGGAACCAATTCAACTAAAATATAATTTTAAATTTTTATTTACTACTAAGGAATTTATTTTCACTGATTAGGAGTATACAAAAAATATATGTTCTTTACTAATTCTTTTCTGTAATGGATTATATTCCTTAATTACTTTTTAATTATTGTCTTATAATCTCACACAGTTTCTTCCATGACTCATGATTTTGATATCTGATATTCACGGATTGTTTTTATATATGATTTACATGTTATTATATCATTATACTCATTTAATAATTATGAAATCATTGATATCCCCATTGATTATCCTTATTGAGATTATAATATCACCCATTCTTTTATTTCTTTACATATATTATTGTGAAAGTCATTATGTTCTATATCTATATAAAGACATATTTTTATAATGAACATAGTGATAAGATATGTGGTTCTCCTATAAACCTATTGTTAATGTATCTAGGTTTATAATATAACTAGACTGATATAATTATTATGATGATAATTATGTTAAATAATGAAAATTCATATATTTTATTGTGATATATATATTTATAGATAATATTGGTTTCTATAAATTGTGCCTCCACTACCTCCCATTGCCACAGTTGTATTGATTCATTGTTTTTCCTCATACATTCAAGAAGTTATATCATGGAAAACATGTCAGTTTGATATTTCTATATTGATATATTATAATGATAAAACAATCATATAAATATCATAAAAATAAAGTTATTATATTTTTTGGATGAGTTTTTTACATATAAAGAAAAAACATTCTTATCCTAAAGTATATTAATGTCACTATCGTTATTTATAAATACAACATCTTTTCTTATTTCGTGATCCTCCAAAATAATTTCAAATATTTCTATTAATTCTCTATATCTACTGTGTCCATATATTCAGATTGAATTATGTAAGGCTCCATCACATAATATAGACTTGAAATTTAACTATCATTCATCTAAATGAAAAAATATTTAATATTATACTCTTTTTAGTCCCATAATCTATTTTAATGTTGACATTTATATACCAACTTAATAGATTGTCCTTCCAAAATAATATGTTGCTCTTTTCAATCTTTATAGAAAACAATTATACATGTCACAATATCATTTTGTTTATTCTATATGTTCAACATAAAATGGTTAAGGACTATAACTATAAAGGATTTTTTTATTAATATACAAATGATGGAATATAACAACCTTTTTACAAATAATAATTTTTTTTTCAAATTAATGACCAAAAATTATATTTTATATGATTTCACCAATGGTAATTTATATAAATCTAAGAAATTAATTGATATTGGATTTCATCTAATTATTTTAATTTTTTTATTACCATTAAAATTTATTATTTTTTATAAAACATAAATCTTATAGATTTATTATCTCTCTCAATATACATCATTTTTATTTTCTTCTCATCTTTAACATATCATATCTTGAATATTATAGGAATATTTATTTTTAACCATGAAAGCCTCATTTTTGGTCCATCTAAATGAATATAATCAATATAAAAGGGTATTATTATTAAATAGTAATCCCATAATTCCTTCCTATAAAAAAGTGATTCATGATTCTCTAAATAAAACATTTCTCCTTAATGAAGGCATTGAAAATTAGTTCCATTTACTATTTCCAATTTTAGTCTACATGCACTTTTTAGCAGCATACGCACCTTGTAATTATTCTACTAATACATGCCACAAGTTCTCTAAATCATGTAAATTCCCACACCACGTCTCCATGGATGAACTTTAGGTTTAAATATATCATTTATAATTTAATTATTCTAGAAAAAGATAGTATCTTCATTTTTTGAATGTTATTGTTCATAAATGCAAGTGAAAATATTATAGGGAATTTAATTCTATCAACTAAAATAATATAATGAAAAATTATTTTCTTTATATCTTCTTACTATAATATATTTCTTTTAAATATAATTTCAAATGATTATCTTTTTGTTACATTAATTATGATAAATCTATTATCTCCCAAATATACTTCACATTCAATCAATCCATATTAACATTCATTAACAACACTCATGTTCTGAAATCAATGAGTCCCACCAATTATTTCATGATTAGGTTCTTTTATCTATTCATTATAACAAATAATATTACACCATATTTTAACCTCTATGTAACAAATATAAACCTGGTAGATCATCAAAAGTAAATATATATATTTTAATTTTTCACTAGAAAATCATCAATTGCATAAACATAAATTTCAATTAACGAAGAAAATTCTTGTAGATCATATCATGGTCCACCATTAGACCCCTAATACACCATAAACTCTCTAGATATAGTAGAATTTTATAATTCTTATAGAGATCAATGTGGACATGGTTGGTTGATTAATTTTCCCAAATTTGTGTCAACCAAGGTTTTTCAAAATAAATATAACTACTTTTTGATGAATTTTCAATAAATATCATAAAAACAAATTTATAGACTATAATACTTTTATTTTCTTTGGGAATAGAAAAAAAATATTGTTATTTAATGAAATGGTAGCTCATATTCTTAGTATGGATATATTTTAGGGATAAAAATCTATTATATTATGAAATTATATGATAATATTAATTTTAGGATATCATGGAAATAACATACAAAGTTAATACACAACCTTTCATCGATCATAAACATGATTCATAAGATAAAACATTATAATTTTAGAAAACATGTGACATCGGTTTATGAAATGATCATAAAATTAATCATGAACCAAAAATACATGTCATAAAAGTGTGGTATTATAATAAATACTGAAAAACTTCTCACATTTCATGGTTTACTAGATTGACCTTCAACAATGTAGATCCAGACTCAACAACTATTTCCTATTGGTTATATAGATACACCTATTTCCAAAATTGAATAAGGATAAATCATTATCCCATATAGGATCAGCACAAATTTTTTTTCTATAGTGAATAAACATAGTGATGGTATCATTTTACTAATATCATTACATGATTTTAATCATAATTAAGTAAAAAAATTCAGGCCAAGGATAGTAAATTCTTGTTTGATGGAAGACTACGTGCATAAAACAAAAAACATTTGACTCAATACATCATTTCTCTATTTAAAACTTATTATGATCACATTACATTATTTGAATCCTTACATCTATATAGGATAACAATTTTATAATATGATTTAAATAATTGGATTAAAATCCTAGTAGGGGAATACAATTTAAAAAAGGTCAACACACAGGATAGAATACATAAAAAATATTTATATAATGGCATAACAATTTAATAAACATAATAAAAAACAAAATTGAATCATATAATCAGAATTCATGGTAATATGGAAGAAACATAAAACATTACTTCAGCATGAGTCGAGGCATATTGAATATAGAGAATCATGAGTCAAAAATCATTCAACATTGAGGAGTACGAGCCATGGTTACAATAAAAATTGTTTTATATAAGGCCTCATGATAATAAAATTTACTGAATACATTATAGATATATCTAGAAACACCTATCATAATATGAATATGAATATGATTTCTACATATAAAATCATAGAAAAATAATCATACATAAATAAGTGTTACCCATGAAAAGAATTGAGTATCATAATTATGTAAAAATTAATAATATATGGTTGAATCATAAAAAAATCCATGAACAAAAAGAATTAAATTATACATGGAAATTTATAATGAAATTTTTAATATATCATGATATGTGATGTCAAAATGATTAGAGAAGAGTGTTTAATATGCTTTAGAAATAAAACATTTTAGTTCATATTAACAGAAAATGTTGAAGATTATTTAAAATAGAAAAGGCATATTAGTTTGTACAAAACATGAACTTAACCAAGGTATTTGATCATAAAAATTAGTTATTTTATAAAAAACATGGAGACTTAAATATTTTATAGATTAGAATTGCACATGGACATGAAATTAATAAGATCCCCTAAATCATGGTTGCTTGTTTGGAAGAATTAAGTATAGAGCCTTATAAAAATTTGTATATACACAAAAAGAAAGATTAACAGATATAGAAAAAATATTTTCGAACATAAAAAATAATTTATAAGATTTACATAACAATTAAAAGACAATTTAATTGGGGTAAAAAGAGATTAATAGTAACATGACGGAATAATGGAGGTGCGTGTAGAATCCCTTACCTTATGTCTGAAATAATTATGTACTTGATATTAATATACTAAATAATAAAATATATTAATTATTTAATAAGTACATAATAATTTATATAAGTATTATATTTTGAATAGTTATATTATGCTAATTTAGAGCCTTTTCAATGTGTTATGGAATTAAATTTCACTGTTCGGGTGCATTAGTTTCCTTGGTTTTCTTGATCAGTTTACTTTTATATATGTAAAAAGTGGATTTTTTTTCCATAAATATACTTATATGTTGTTAAATAACTTATTTAATATTAGAAATACCATTTCATATAATATTTTATGACTTATTAGATTAATTATTAAATATAATATTTTAGATTAATTTATACATTTTTTATCACAAAAAAATTATTTTATTTCATAAATTAATTTCATGTTTCAAAAACTATTCCAAAACATTAAATAATATATAATAAATATATTATTATATTTTTCAACCATAAAAATGGTTTCATGACCATCCTTTAATTTGTAATTTACAAATCAAAGCACATCATCCATGATGGTGGTAAAAAATCACCCCATGGCCGATGTTTTAATTTTTAATGTAAAAGTGAGAAGAGGTAGTTTTTTTAATAAATGTGGTCTAAACATGATAAATTTAATTTATATATAAGATAACTGTGTTTTAATTCTATTTTTATATTGGATTTTAATGATAAAAAATAAATGAATGAAACTTGAAAAGGAATTGAAATAAAATAGAAGATGGTTTTACCTCATGATTCATTCTTCTTGAGAACCTCTTTTGTGGATTGGGTATAGTATTTTGTTTGGAAAAAAAGTTCTTGGATGTGGGTAAGAACTCTGTGAATATTATTGGCCAGAATATATACATTGATTAAGTCTTGATGGTTGTGACGAGAATAGGGGTTGGGTGTGGTATTTATAGTTGATGATAGGGGTGTTTTCTACTTATTTAGATAAATAATTATTTATTTTACTCCATAGAAGAAATATTTATTTTTATTGAAACTATATAATGTTATTATATCACTTTGTTATGATATATTTGGATTACATCAGCAATTCATTTCATATGACTCCATAATTCAAGAATTTAATACTTCTCGTATTTTACTATTAACAAAAAATCATGTATTTTTAAACAATCCAAAAAACTAACCCTTAACATTTTTATATGTGAAATAATAAAAAATGAAACCATTTAATAAAAAATATAATTACAAAAAATATAATTTTTAATTAAAATCATAATTTACTTAATAAATAAAAATATTAATACTATAAAAATATTATGACACTTGGAAAATCTAACTAAGGTATCATAATGTTATCTCATAATAATTATAAATAAATATATTAATTTAAGAATACATTTTATGAATATTAATTTCATTTTAAATAAATTTTATTAATAAAAAATGAAATTAAATATGTTTGACTTATAAAAATACCAACACTAAATTAATAATTTTGAAATTCATATTTACAAAGAGTATGATAAAATTATGTCATATTTACACATAAAAGGAAGATAAAATATTATTTACTATATCAATGGTGAGGATACAATTCAATTGTCCAAATAACTATTCAAAATGCTAGCATTATTATTTCATCGGTATAGGTTCCTTAACTTCTAGAAATTCGTCAAATTTTGTTCATTCATCATTTATAAAGCTTGTATTGTGTTATGTCTGTGTTTACCTCATTCAATATATGAATATAAACAGAATTACTATAGATAAACTTTTGGTCCTTATGTTCATCCCCCCTTATTAAATTTCAACCTCAATTATTATTTTTATAAAATAAGTTGAAAATATGTTTTGATACTTTTGCATCATTGTTTTCTCTACTTCCCATGTTGGCTCATAAACCATTTGGTTCCACCAAAGTACCTTGAATAGGTGTGTGTTATTTTTTACACATAAAATTATCTCAATGATTTAAGATCTTTACTAGATTATCCTAGTATAAAAGATCATTCTCTAAATTTACAACCTCTAAATTCAGTACATATGAAGGATCTAGTATTCACATCCTTAAGAGGGATACATAGAATATATCATGTACTTGAGACATGGTTGGTTTAAGTTATAGTTGATGGACCACATCTATAACACGATCAAAGATCTATAAGGGTCCCGTATAACTGGGACTTATCATCCCTTTCATCCCAAATCTAATTATCCTCTCCCACAGAGATATGTTGTGGAATAACATATCTCTAACCACAAACTATATGTTCTCTTGACAGTATTTTACATGGTTATTCTATTAACATTGGTACAGCTTTATGTTCTTTTAAATTTTTTTTATCTTATATATCATTTAATCAACCATTTCAGGTCCAAGATTCACACATTCACTAACATTTTCCAAAAATGCATGCGTTATAATCCTTTCTAAATAAATGGCAATATAAGGATGCATTTGGATGCCTAAGTGGATATAATTATTCTAGTAGAATTTGACTTGTATAAAATATTGGTCATTTCCTTAGTTGAATTCCATATAACTCATCCGAAAATTTCTTCTAGTGTTTGAATAGTTCCCTTATATAGGCCCTCAATTTCTATATGATATGCCATACTAAATATCATCTAAGTGCTTATATTGTGTTTGAAAGATTTCCATAACATGGTGGTGAATCTCGGATCTTGATTAGATATAATCGATATTGGTAATAAATGAATCATTACCGCCTCTTTGATATATTTCAATGCAAGATGATTTAGTGAGAATTCCTCTCCAGTTTCAATAATGTGATCTAACATTGCAAGATAATCCACAATAACTGATATAGAATTGTTTCCCTTGGATGTCATTGGATGTCTAGTGACAAATATTGGGTCTTTTTTCCATTTCCATATTGGTATGGGTAGTGGTTACCTAATTCCATTATTCTTATTCCTTTTAGCCTTTATATTCTAACATATCTAGCACATTGATGTATATTCAGCGATCTCCTTTTTCATATTGTCCCACAAAATGTTCCTATAGAGATCTTGATAAAACTTTTTGATACCAATGTGAATAGAGAAGGTTGATCTATGTGTGCCCATCAAAAGCACATTATTTATATCTAGATTGGATGGTACACATAGTCGTGACCTAAATATTATTACTCTATCCGAAATGATCATGAAATCATTGGAATTTCCATTCTTGATAGCATCCACCCATTTCTGAATTTACCCATAATTTTTTTGAGCATCCTTTATTTTTTCCACAAGGGGTGATTTGAGAAATCATTTCAGAAATGGTTAACAATGTTCATCCTTTAAGGATTATCATTCCCATTCATTTTAAGTCTAATAATATTTTATCCTCCTAAATTGTCTTCACTGATAATGATGTCGGATATTTTTTACTTAGAGCCTCATTTACCTTATTTTCTTTATAGGATGATTGTGGGTTGAGTTATCATAATATTTGATGACTTATAAGCATATTCTCTGGAACATATGAACATATTCCTACGTGAATATATATTTTAATTTCTTATGATAAATATATATCTCAAATGTCTCCCCATAGAGATAATACAACCATATTTTCAATGAAAATATCACATCTTCCATTTTTAGATCATGTGTAATATTGTTTCTCTCATTAATTATCAAGTAAATTGAGGTGTATTTTATCAAATTATCATTTTTAATCATTAAATTTCCTAATATTTTCTTTTATTCCAAACCGTACACCAAAATGTGTTCTCCACTTTTAAAAATCAGGAGTACTAGAATAATGATCAGCTTATTTTTCAGCTCCATAAAGAATTCATCACATTCAAGAGTTTAGACAATCATTACTCCCTTCATTGTCAGATTGTTTATTAAGTTTTACAATCATGATATGTTCATAAAAAAAGGTTGGTAATACAAATATAGATTATGAAAGCGGAAATTCTATATTACTGATGTAATCCTCGGCCACTCATTGATTTCCTTTATCTTGGAAGGGTCCATAAATATTCCTTTACTAGTGATGAAATTCCATAGTAATGATAAATCCTCTATCTATAACTCACATTTACTATAATTTTCATATAGGATCTCCCTTTCCAATGTTCCCAACATAATATTCAAATTATCTATACGTTACAACATACTCTTGAAGTATATCAGAATATCTTCAGTAAAGTCTAGAACTAGTTTGTCAAGTTTAAATATTAAGAATTTATTCAATTAATCCATAAATATTGTTGGTGCATTAGTGAGACCAAAGAAAATCACTATAAACTCATAGCATCCATGCAATGTTTTAAATGCAGTATTTGGAATATCTTCGTTTATTGCATTTAATTAGTGTTATCATGATTGAAGGACCACTTTAGAGAAATAACTGGATCAAATATATGATCAAACAATTCAACTATCCCTGCATGTGTATAAATTTTATTTTTGGTGATTTTCTTGAGCTCACGATAATCAATATAGAGACGCATTGATCCCTCCTTCTTCTTGAAGAAGAGGACTGGCACACCACATTGTGACGTACATGGGAGAATAAAACCATTTTTTAAATTCTCCAATAACCACATATTTAGTTATTATAGTCCAAGTGTGGCCATATTTAATGTGACATCGATATAGGCATAAATACAAGTGTATCTTAAATTTTAAACCCATCCTATATATTATGAGAACGAATAGGATATTATTTAGAGAATACATCAACGAAATCCATCATAATGAGAATATCATTGAGCATGGTCATCTCTTTTGTCTTAATATTTTGAGTGATATCTTCATGGTTATAATGTAGTAATATGAAGAATTATTATTTTTATTCAAAATGTGAATCATTTTCTCTTTACACTTTTAACGAATTGGAGGATGCATCAAGATTTGAATAGTGATATTCCTTTATGGATATTTGATGTTGGACTTGTATAATGATAGAAAATCCATTTCCAAAATGGTATCAAACTCCATAACTTTAATTAAGGAATTATTTTATGGGATGATTAGTCCACATACAATAATTGGGGAGGATTTATGTAAATTCAACATCATAATTTCTGCATTTGTTGTTTTGAAAGATAAATTAATCTCTAAATTTTGAGGTGTTGTTTGTATAGATATTATAAACATTCCAGATATTACTGAATGCATATTACAAGAATAAATAAGTTTATTTTCGCATTTTAATGAATAAATTGTTTTCCTCTAACCACATCATTTTTTGCCTCCACATCAGCAGTAGTGGTAACCTACTACATTACATGTTTTTCATATAGGTGGTTGTTGATTTCCTCAAAAAAAACATTGGGCTCTAGGATTCGTTTTGAAAAAGACCAATGTTCCTTATAGATGAAACATTGCACTACTAGTTGTGTATTGATATGAAAATTCCTTTCTTATTCCTCATTAGTGGGATTCTTCAGATCCCTTTAGCAGTTCATAGTCGCATTCCCCATTCAGCTACATTTGAAGCATTTTCTAGTTCCCTTTAAACTTTTCCCAGGAAGCTTCTTCCCAAAATTTTGACCCATGGAATTTTAAGTATTCATTCAATTGATTGTTTTATTTTAAGATCTCCACATATTATATTATACTTCACAATTTGTTTCACTAGGATCATGCTAAAATTGAGTTTATTTGATCATCATTACAAACAAAATGGAAAAATGGCCAATCTCATAATAACTATTAAACTCTCAAATCACAAATGATTTTTCTATATTTATCAGTATACAACTAAAAAAGTTATCTTCATAGATTTATATGTTCATAACAAAGTCAGACACATATCATGGATGCCTATTAATGATTACATCATATGATGTGATCAACTCTTCATATTTCTAATTATGTATGAGGAAATGTCATTGCATCTTGAGATGTAGGGTTAAGGGAAAATATTTCATGAAAAATATATTCTGAACTCTTCCCATTTCAGGGAATCAAATATTTCCTTGTAATTTTAATTTTTGATCAATTTCTTCCACTTATCAGCATATAATGATAAACAACCTAGAAATCTTTATCTTCTTCTCAGCACTAGAAGATATAGAAAAACATTTCAATGAAGATAATACATCATTTCTCAAGATGGGAATAGAAGATCTACTAAATATGGAAGGTTATTTCTGTATGAAGGATTCAATGAAAACTTTATCTATTATTGGAGACGGAGTGAATTCCACATGATTCATGTTATTATTTCATAACTCGTTCCATCTGAGAAAGTACTATCATTTTTCTGAGCACCTGTTTATATGATATTTTTAATATCATTAGTGAAAGCCTCACATGGATAATCACATTTACTTTTGGAATGTGTTTTTCTATTTCAAAATAATTTCTATGAAAATTAATGTGAAATTACAGGGCCTCATTACATATCTAATAAGCATAAAAAAGGAAAATTTAACTCCTAAAAGGATAAACTATTAATGGAACAACATATCAATACTTATGATTCCATATGTTTAAATCTATGTTATCCATGATTTATTTCCTAACATATTTTCTTATGGGAATTTTTTGGTTCCCTTAAAAATGGTTCATAATGATCTTATGATTTTACCAAGGCCTATCCCTCAGAGAGTGTCAAACTAGGTGCGTAGTAAGACTTATTGTCATGTATCATGTTTCCCCAAGTAAAACCCAAACACCTTATCATAGTTTTAACACATAGGTACATTTGTGGTAGAACAATTTCTACTTGTAGTATACATACAATGATGTATTTTTGATAAACCAATTACTCTATACTTACCAAAATATGGGGATGTTTTATCATACATTGTATTATCTTTAATATAAATAATAAAGTTACCTATTCCTAGTCTCAAAAAAATCTAAAAATTTCTTATGATACCAACTATAGAGAACCTAGACATTCACACATATAATTACTTGATTTTAAGCATTATTCAACACCTAATTACATGAAAAGTATCAAAATATAACGTTTTTGGGAATAATAGATACATAAAATTGAAAACATGGGGTTAAAAAATTCATTATTTAATATCTGTTATGAGGTCCTAACATCCTTTGAGACCTTACATCAGTATAATATAACCTAGGGATAACATGACCAGAATTATGAGATAAAAATCCCAGTATTGTAATAATCAATAAAATAAATCAAAACAGAAGGGTTAGAAGACAATATATAATGACATATATTGGATCAAAATATGATTAAACATAAAGAATCATAACATGGGATCATATAATTTGGAATTCATAGTAATGTAGAAGAAACATAAAATAATAAAACAGCACGATTCGAGGGTAGTTTCACATAGAGGAGCAAGATTCAAATCTTATTCCACAAAGTGGAGCACGACCCAAGGATACAACTAAAAATGTTTCAGAAATCATCTCATTGGAATAAACTCTCCCCAATGCATTGAATAACTAAATAGGTGCACCCATAATTATATTTTCATGAATATAATTTTCACATAAATAATCATACATATGTAATCAAACATAAGATAATAGGTACCCATTGAAAAACTGGGTTTCACAATCATGTCCAAAGCCTAATACACATGTGTATTATTAAACTATCTATAAAATTAAGAAATTAGATTCTAGTTGTAAATTAATAAAGAAATATAGTAATATATCATGAAATGTTATGTCACATTTAAGTAAATTAATTGTTTAAAAATATTTATTACTAAAACAATTTAATACGACATAACAAAAATGATTCAAAATATTAAAAATGGAAAATGAATATTTATTTTAATAATGCCATAATCGATCCAAGGATATATTTTTATATGAAATATTTATTATAGGAAAATAATTTTGTCTTCAATATATTATGTATCACACATGAAAATGGGTAGTAATTCTAGAAGTTCACATAAATCGAGCTTGCTTATTGAGAAGAATTATGTGGGGAAACCTTTAAAAAACAAGAATATCTATAAAAATAATAATGAATGGTTATTTATACATGAGTATGGAACATATAAATATAATTTTAAATATCTACATAACAATAAAATATAATTTTTTATAAAAATAGATGAAGAGTAACCTTATAAAATAATGGTGGTTTGAGTAGAATCCCTTACCTTATATTTGAAACAATTATTCACATGATCTTAATGTCCAAAATAAAAAAAATTATATTTATTAATTAATAAATATAAAACCATTTATACATTTATTTAATTTGGTATTATTTTATTAATATAATTCATTTACTTTTTAATGGTTTATGAAATTATATTTCAACGTTCTGTAGTGTTAGATTCCTAGGTCTTCTTGATCGGTTCACTAGTACATGTGTATTGAAAATGATGTAAAATAAAGAAACATGTACAAAAATGAACATTTTTGTTATTACTGATCATATAGAATAATAAAATTAATTTATTTAAATATTTTATGATGATTCAATAGATTAATAATTAGTGATTATTATTTATATTTTTTCATTTTTTTAACCACAACGAACTCATTTTGTTTTATAAATTAATATTATAGGTATTAATGACTCATTAAAATTAAATATGATATAAAACACAAATTATAATATGTTCAACCGTTCATAGGGTTTCATGACCATCATTTCTAATGGAATTGAATGATGAAAGCACATCATCTATGAAGTTGAAAAACCAACACCTCATAGATGATGATTTGATTATTAAAGATAAAGTGAGAGGACAAGATAAGTTTAGACTAATTATTCCATAAAAAAGATAAAATTAATGTATATGTATGATACTGGATATTTCATGACATTTGTATGATGTTAGGTGAGTATAGAAAATAAACCAAAAGGACATGAAAAAAAATTCAATGAAAAAGAAATTGGGTTTTACCTATTGATTCATTCTTCTTGGTAACCTTATTATGTGTTTGGTTTTGGTAATTTTTATTACAAAAAATCTTTTGGACATGGGTAATATTTTTTGGAATATTATTAGTAATAATATTGGAAAGGATCAATGCTTGAGTGGGGTGAGTAGAAGAGGTGGTGAGCGTTGTTATTTATAGAAGACTATAAGGGTGTTTTCTCATAATTTTATTCAATATTCTATTCAATATTTTATTATTTTCCTCAAGGAATAAATAATATTGATCCTTCAGACATAATATAGTGATTAGATCATTAGAGTTCATGATAATTTTATTACATCATTTTATATCACATATTAGTCCATAATTCGAGTACTTTGCATTTATCAAAAATTACTGTATTTTACTTTTCATAAAAAATTACACTTTTCAAAAAAATCCCAAAAAATAATCCTAACCATTTATAAAAATATGGAATTAATAAATTAAATCCATTTTATGAAAATAACTATCTAAATATGAGAAAATTAATTTTTACTTAAAAACAAAATGTAATGAAAAAATACAAAATTTAAAATCATAACTTCTTTCATAATAAATTGAAAACTTATATATGGCCTCATAAAATTATCTTATAATTACAAAAAATATATGTATTATTTTATGAATATTTCTTATGAAAATACATTTTCATTTAAATTATATAATTATTCCAAAAAATGTAATTTATTATTTCTGACTTACAAAAATATCAACAATTAATTAATAAATTTTAAAATATTTATTTACTTATAAAATGATATAATTATATCATATTTTCTCTTATAATATAGAAAAATATAATTTAATTTATCATTCTTGATGTTATTAATCAATTTTCGCGATTAATATTTATAATGGTCCAATTACAATTCCAAATTCCATGTTACAATTTCATCAGTATAAGATCCTTAAATTATAGAAACACTTCTTATTTAACTCTTTCATCATTTATATAGCTTTTATATTGTTCTAAATGTGTTTATACTATATAAAAAAATTATAACAATAGAATTTGTACAGTTAAAACTTTCGGTAATGTTAAAAAATCACATTAATTTTTTCTCATTGTTATCACATTATATATAATGCATTACCAAATGAATTTAATGGATATATAGGTCCCAAATATATCATACAAAAAGAGATATTTATATATTTCGTAGTATATTAAAACATTAATCATATCATCACATTATGAAAAGGGTAAAATAAATGTTTTTGATAATCTTTTTCTGATCATAAAAATTGATAATTGATATAATGAATATGGATGATATCATTTTATCATATCATATGTAATGAATATGTAACATCCATATATGCCATCATAGAAAGAAAATGGTTTTGAAATATTAGTGGTAAAATTAATTTAGTGAAAAAGGCTTTCCACATTTAGAAAACAATTCAAACACATAAAACATTAAACATCATTTTTATTAAAATAACACCGTTCACTTATAATGGATGCATCAAAAATAATTTAAAAAATATAATGTGGATAAACATACCACATTGAATAATTATATCAACAACTCAAAAAATATAAAAAACAATTTCACTGAAAAAAACATTAAAAAATATACAATATGAATCAAATAATATAATTTTCATTAAGGACTAAAATATTGTTCATGTCATAGACATTAAAATAATTTATACATTCACGTATTTAGTTAAATACAAACTGATATTGTATGGAAAATTAATTTAAGATTCATTTAAAAAAGATTAATACAAGGGTAAAAATGAGTTCAATATATCATTTTCAAAATTAATGAATAAATATGTAAACATTTTATGTATACAATGTTTTGGATGACTTTTTTTTGAGAGAATAGATAATTAATGATGATTTTTCAGAAAAGAACTCCTTTGAAATGTAGAACACATAAATAGAGATAGTTAAGTAAAAATATATAATTTCATGACATAAATAGAGGAAATTAAATATCTTCGTTTTATTGAGATATATATCACAATATTTCATTACTGTAAGAATAATCATATACAATTCAGATACATGATGAGATTCTAACATAAAACAATTACCACATTGGTAACAATAAATAGTAATCCACATGATAATAAAAACTTTATATTAAACATATAAAATCATTAAAATAATTATATTAATGATATCAAATTTCAAATTCATGTTATATCCACTTCAAATAAGATGATTGGCTCTTAACATAACTTAGGTCCAAAAGAATGGAATTTCAGAAAAAAACATCTATTACTATTTTGGTAACTATTAATATTTAAAAACTACGAAATGGAAATAAAAAAATGGATATGTAAATCCACATATATTTAATTATAATCATCATAAAATAAATTAATTGGAAATATATAGAGCATATAATATAAACTTGTGGTGAATATGGATTGTGTCTCATAGAATAATAATAGAATGTTGAAAATCACTTATCGTATGTATAGATGTCTATTGTACACATCTTAACCTCTTATATAAAATATATTTTATTATTATCATTACATTAAATATCCATATATATATATATCTTATAATATATGATTTATTTATGATATTTTATTACCCATTTATAATCATTTTTGCGTTAAAATCATATATTGGGTTATAATTTCTTTATTTTTTCTGTATGTTTTGAATTTTTAGTCAAAATAACTTAATAATGGTTATATCATCTCCAAAATTTTAATCCCAATATAAATATTATATATATTAAGTATATATTTATTTATAATGATCCATAAATGATATCTATAAAAAATTAAATACATTATTCAAGAAGATTGTAGGTTTTATTTATAAAATAATGTTGTTACCGTTTTACCAAAAAAATTAAAAAAATATAACCATTATTGATTCAATTTTATGTAAATTATATCACATTTTTTATCCCATCTTTATTATTTTCAATGTATAGTGTGTATTAATAACTTCACTTTGTCAGGCTTTAGAACGTCGTACATTGACAAAATGTTATTAAATTAATAATTAAATTAAATTAATAATGAACATGTAATATCATGATTAAATAAACCCAATAAAACAATAAATATCCCAAAAAACCAATAAATATTTCATTATATCATGTTGTTTGAGGTGGAGATGGAAATTGAATAATAATGGTTCATGAGGCAGTCATCTTTCATTCACATGACTGATGATTTAAAAACCCAATTGAGGGAATAAGATAATAATTGTGGATATTAAATTAAAAAAATAACATAGTGGTATATATATGATTAATATTTTATTCTATTCTATTATATTTTAAATATTTCAAGGAGGTGGAATAAGAAATAAAATAAAATGCAAGATTATCTTTGATACAACTTCTTTAGATTTCTACTTTTGGTTTGCAATAAAATTATTCCCAGATTAGGTGAAAATAAAAAATAAATATTATATGATGAGATTAAAGTAGTAATTTGTGATTATGGTATGTCTTATTCAATACATTGTGGTGTTTGATTTTTTATGATGATGTTTGAGGTGGATAACTTTTTTCAGTGAGGTGTGAAGAAGAAATATAATTTTGTATAAAAAATATGTAATCATAATTTTTACACTACAAAAGGATTTAATATGACCCAATATCAATCTCGAATGACATAATGAAAAATTATATTCATATAATGGGTTTTGATAATGTTTTAGTTCATCTTTAAACCTTATAATTGTTGTTTAACCACACATAAACCCATTTTTACCTAAACCGCAGAAAGAAATTTTTTTTATATTATTAATAGTTATAAATAAGATTACCATATTATTTAACGTATATAATTATGATTTCAAACTATTAATAATTTAATTTACAAATTCAACACCAACATGTGTAATAATCTATTTTAAAAATAAATTTCCATACTTAAGAACAAACTGGGGTTTCAAAGAGAAAATGGTCAAAATTTAGAAATAAATATATAAAATTTCAATAAAAAAATGATTCCTATGAAATAAATTATAGTAATATAAAATTACAATTGATATAATATTTATTCAAAACCTTTATTAAAAATGATTGTATATTAAATCAACAAAATTAATAGGAATTCAAAATAAAAATAGGTACTTTTCAATATTTATCCAAATAATTATCAGTTCATAAATTTATAAAATAAAAAAATGCTACGTAATATTGAAATTAAGATTTATAAAATTAATTTTTTTAAACTAATTTTATAAAAATGTTGAAATTTATTTATAAAGTAACCAAAAAAATTAAAACACTACTTTTTACAAACAATATAGTTATTAAGCACAAAATATGATTTATTCATATATCATGTATAAAATGAGATAAGATGAATTATAAATATTTTATTGAAATTTTATTAAAAATATCAATAAAATAATTATCCAATATTGGATTATTGATTTTATTAAGGTAATATTCTATTATTTTCAAAAAAAATTGTTTTTAAAAAAATAATTCCTTTTTAAAAAATATTTTATATTTACATATATAATTAATTGGTCAAAAAAGAATTAATTTCATATATATGTGAAAACTGTATATTTTCATAATAAAGATAATTTTATTCATTCTTTCAATAACAAGGACATAGTGATAATTAGCATATTAATGAATAATATTTTATTAGTATGTCTTGTTTTGTTTAAACTCAGTTTTGTGTGTAACCCAAAATATTAAAAATATAAAAATAACATTGTGAAAAATTACAAATTCTATGTGTGTTACATTGTAATCCCATTAAAATAATTCAAAAAATTAGAACTTGTTTATAGTAAGAATGTGTTTAATATTTAATAATCCAATTATCTGAAACCCACCTCATAAAACAGATTAGTAAAACATTCCATTTGAAATAGAGAATGGGATGTCAAATGTAATCTACAATTACACCAACTCGGATTGAATATATAATAACACGAATGGTAAGTGAATTAATAGTCATATAAGAGAACTTGTACTCCAAAATATAGAACGAGACTGATATAGAACATTGTTAGAAAAACATTGATGACCCCAAATCTGTTAACCAATATTGGGTGAAAAGTCCATTCATATCATAATTTTTTTTAAAAGTAGATAAAATTTTAATTTTCAACCCATTTATTAGGTTTTTAATTATTTTTAGATTATATAACCACATGTTTTCATTCCATTATAAAATTACAATATCATCCCTAGTATTTGATTTTATCTATTTCTACATGTTCTCTTAATCCATGAATTGAATTTTTTATGTATGATACTCTAAATAAGATCTATAAAATAAGTATAAAAAATTCATTTTTTATATAGTTATAATAAAAAACAAAATGGATAGAAAATTTTTTGAAAATTAATTATATGGAAAAATAACATAAAAACTATAAATTATCTCCTAAAATGGATCATAAACCTTTCATATTTTGTCAAAATTATAACCCATTGAATATAAAAAATTCGTAAAAAAGGTCAGAAGATTTGATCAGATTAATACCGAAAATATGACAATTTATATCTTTATTTTCACAAACAAAATATTTTAATACCATAGTAATATATTTTTATGAATGGTTTTAATAATAAGAATTATAAAAAAGAAATAATGAAAATATACATAATTACACATTACATGAATAAAAACACATATTATTTACTATTTTACCCAAATCTAATAATGTTGCAAACACCATTAATTATAACATTACCCTCCATGTAAACAATGCATTAAAGAGTTACATTTCAATCAATACCATTTACTTTAATTTTTTCATACAAATTATCTAATTATCGAATATAAACATAATTTTCAAAAAAATGTGGAACATATTAGCATTTATATTTTCTTAATCAAAATATCACCTTACAATTTAATCAATATTCTATTTCATCAGCACCATTCAATATATTTTTTCAAATCATTGATGTTAAAAATATTCTAAAAAATTATTATATATCTCATGATTCAAAAAACATAATTCTTGAATGATATTAAATAAAAAACATCAATAATCACACATCATTATCAAACAGTTAACTAGGCCTCATAATCTTAATCTTGAATAATTAATTCTTACAATATTATATATTGATAATGTTTTTACATTAATTAACATCAATTTAATCATTATTCTCAAATTGATCATAATGAATTATTTTAGAATAGACATACCTTTCGTAGTTTATTTTAAATAACCTCATCACCTAAAGTATCACCGTTACTACTACCACCTTATTGTTTATTTTCATGTTATTTCCAATTAAGACATATATTTTCATAATTCCACTACATCTATTATTTAAAACATTCACATGTCAATGATATCATTCGGATACAATTATTCTCATCCAATGAACTTAGTAGAATATTCATTTTTCATCTATATTGTTTCATTATTTTTACTTTGTTTCCATAATAGAAAAATATTTTCATTTCTATAATACATAATTTTTGTTCATTCTCTAATCAATATTGATATATGAGAATCAACATCTATATTACTCTATGGAATCCACCACTTGATATCTAAATTAATTTTATCCTTCTCTTCTTTAAGTAGTTTTACCATTAGTTATGGTTCATATTGTTAATCAAATATCATTTTAACCAATTTTGAAAAGTATCATCATTATACACTCTATTTTTCATCTCATTTAGAATCTCATCAACACATTGTATAAAAAAATCAAATCTGATGTAGATTATTTTAGTTCCAGTCACTATTTAAAGCCAAAAATTATACTATGAGAAACCATAATCATTTTGAGGAACAAAATGATCAATAAAAACTATTTATAGGGTGTCCAAATCATGGAACCAATTTTTTATCTATGATATCTTATATTTATCCAAGGATAATCAGATTAATTAATTAAATAATTCATTATGGTATGTAAAGAATATGAAAATTTCCAAACCATATCACAAAAGAGTGTCAATCCATACATGTATAATGGACTGTTATCATGGACTTATTGATATTTGGTTCAAAATGAATTCTCATATTTCAGTGTTATTACACCTAGTTAACCTTGTGTTTAAGCCACGTCCACATGTATTATCTATATATGGATGTAATTTCATTGAATCCACATTCTATATAAATTAAACAAATTCCGAGAAATTTTCTTATACATTAACTAATCCATAGATAAATCCCTAAAAATGTAATTACAAATATCCCTGGGGATCTAAATAGTAATTTTTTAATCTATTTTTACATTGTAAACAAAAACATTCCTATAATCCCAAATATAGAAATCTAGTCTTTTATAATATAAAAATTATACCTTCATATAGGAATATTGAATACATTTCGTAAACATAATCTTTAAGACAATAATAGTTTAATATTTTTTGTATACTAAAAACACAATATTCATATTTCTTGAAGGATGCTCAAAATCTACCACAAATATCTCCTTAGATAGTATTCTTATTTGGAATACGCTACCAAAACCATTATTCATTAATTGTGGAATGAAACATAAGAAAGTTTTTGTTTAGATTGTCCGTATTGGTAAACATATAGGATATTAATATATTATCATTTGAAATAATAATACAAACTTAAGGGTTTGATATTAAATAAATAAATTTCAATTTTTGTAAACAAATTCTCATAGATCATAACCATTATTTAGGGAAGAAAGACTTATCCTTTAAATAAAAAGGGATATAAAATTGAGAAGTCAAAAATGAATAATTAACCAAATTTTCGTGCCATAAATGTGTGGAACCATCATAAATACATATTAGATTTCATATGTCAAGCTTAACAACAATTACTTTAACAACTTGGTATGATAAAAGATTAATTATATAAATAATATGAATCATGTCAAAAAGGTGCACCTTTTTTCTCAGGATATTACCTAATTAGAACTATAAACATATAAATTTATATCAGTGGGGTGGTGATCAAGATGGCGGACCTTTTGAGATATTTAATAGTGCATGTGAGAGTGAGGCCAAAGCACATGGGAAAGAACAACTGTTGTCTTGTAGGGTAAGTCCTTATAAATAATACTCATTAATCCAAAAAGTCGGTCCCTAGTGAGGGGACCACATTTTTGTAGGGAAACATTTGGAACAATATTGTAAAAGAACCAATGAATATGTTAATGCAAGGTGCATGTGCTGTTAGCGGGGCCCCGATGAAAAATTTAATATCGAATCCAATACCATGTTTTAATTGAGGAGGAACATCATATCTTGAGATTGTTGGATCGAATATGTATATGTATATGTATATTTGATTGAATAATAAAACAGGGGGTGAACTGAAGGTTTAAAAACATTGTTTTTAAACACATAATGAATTAGTTTAAATGATCCTAAACTAATACAATTCACATCAAGAACAAACAACCAAAATTGCATTGAAAATAAAGGTATGATATGATGTAATTCCATAAGAAAAGTAAACAAATTTTATACAAGATGAACACAACAAACAGAGTAATACAATAGTTAAGGATTCCACCATAAAGCTTATAGAATCAATCGATACAATATGTAACAGTATAATTGTAATTGAAACAATTACAAATGAATATGGAATGATGAAAAAAACAATACAATTCCCTTTCATAAATCATACAGCAGCGAAAATGTAAATGTATTACAATTAATTTGACCCAAAGAGAAGGGTTATCCTTTCACCTAGGATAAGAATTATGTCTTACCACCACCTTGGTAAGCCGTCGATATAATGATTGGTATGTATTTAATGATATCCCCGCAAGCCCTCGATATGATGATCAGTATGTCTGTCTTGCTATCCCCACAATCCCTCGATACAAAGATCGGTAGCACCGTCTGCCTATCCCCGACAGCCCTCGATCGTTATCACTTGATCGACTGCACAAATCAAACCAAAGCACTTATAGAAATACAAAAACTAAGAAAGACTCTTTCACGTTTTGTAATCTCAAGGCATTCACATGAAGCAGGAGAGAGGTCACAACGTCTATCTCTAGAACATGATATAAGTAAAGTCTCACACGTTGTATCCAAGTTATTTTTCATGGCATCAAATGAACTCCTTTTTATAGGCATTAGGTTCCAATGGTCATATTTCCTCTAACGGTCATATTTCTATGAAAAACTCAAATGGACTTGGACACATAGCGTTATAACAGTCATAATGAAACATAAAACATGACATCATTTTTATTAGCTTATAAATAACTGAACGACATCATTTTGGTTAAAACAAAATATATATGAGGACGATAAACATGAGTACTATTAATATGAAACATATGTTTTTGATAATGGACCAAAACAAGAATGTAATGAAAGAAAAGTATGAGTATTATAATTATTACTTAGTGTAATGTGTTGATACGAAGCAAACTGTGTATGATTCACAAAACTCGATACGATTAGTAGGATCAATATAATTGCTAGAGTCAGTATGATAACTATAGTCAGTATGATAAACATGGTCAGTACGATCAGCAGGGTCAGTATGATAAACATTGTCAGTATGATTAGCATGATCAGTATGATAAACATTTTCAGTATGATCATAATGATTAGTAAGACAAACATGTTCAGTATGATGAACATGTTCAGTTTGATAATCATGGTCAGTACGATCAGCATGTCCAGTACGATCAGCATGATCAATATGATAAACATGGTCAGTACGATCAGCATGATCAGTACGATCAACATGGTCTGTATGATAAACATTTTTCGTAATATCAGCATAATCATTACGATCAACATGGTCAGTACAATCAGAATGATCAGTACGATTAGAATAGTAAAAGACATTTGTTATTTCGAAAAAAGGATATAAAAGAAAAAAGAGAACTTTTGACTCAACAATCACCCCAGTTTTGGAAGACACAAAACACAATGTAAAAAGTGAAATAAATACTTATCTCCCCATGAGTTATTGGAAACACGTCTGAATAAGATATTGAATACAACTAACTCCCCCATAGGTATGTACTTTCCTAAGGTTTGTATTCTTAGATTATCCTTGATTTAGAAGTGTTTTTTCAAAACATTCTCCCTTTGTAAAACATTCTCCCCCTTTGTGATTTTGAAATATGAAATCATCGAAAACTCAGACATAAAATTATTCATTATTTTTTTTAATTAATTCAGTGAAGCAATATTGGATCCATGGGTATTTGTAAATTGATTCAGCCTTTCAACAGTTTCTTTATCATGATTAATAAATGAAACAGTGACATAATTTGAAAGACTCTTTATGTATTCAATTGATATATCATGATCATTCACTGAGCTCTCTGTTTTGTATGACCACTTAGTCATTCTGTTTCAATCCTTCTTATAAGCAGCTGAACTTTCAGAAAGAACTATAAAATCGGATTCAACTGAGAAAAATTTCTTTCTCAATTCTCTTATAGAGCCGAATATCATTCTATGATTGTCAAAAATGAAATCAATTTTCCCTTCATGCCTCGGAAGGTAAGGAATTGACTTCTCAATTCTTCTCTTAACATGAACAATGTAATGACTCCTTTTGAAAGAATTTTTATGTTCTGAATCGGTATCCTCATCGTATGAATCATGTTCATTTGATCGGCTTGAGTCTACAGCTGAATGTATTCTTATTTATTTCCAATTCCCTTTCTTTCGTCTTCCAATTTTTCACTGATCACGATTGTTTTTTTTCATATGATAAGATTGAGGACGTTGATTCCCTTTAGAAAGAATTATTTCTAGAGTTTTAAATGATTCAGCTACGGCTTGATCGGCATGAGGAGCTTGTTGAATACCTTAACTCTATTTTTGAACCGATTATTCTCTACTTTACTTTGAGCTCTGAAGGAATTCAAAAAGAAAATATCCTTCCTCTTCATAAACATTCTGAATTTCGTCCAACATTTGTTTCCCTTTCTCTTTCTCTGGAAGACTCTGTACGAAGGGTTCTTGATATAATTCTACATTTACATGAGCACTAGCATACTCAACCATTTTCATGAGTTTTGAAACATCAAAATGCTGATATTTTCTTTTTAAAAGAGTCTACTTTTTCTTTTCAACCTGAAGGGTATCCTCAACCCTTATCCTTTCAGCAAAGGCATCAGCTGGGTAAAGACCAAACTTTGGATCACATTCATTTCTCTATTCTCATTCTTTTCTCCACCTTGCCACAAACTCCTTACTCTCTACAGGTTTCTTCTTTGGATTTGAACTAGTTTGTGGATCTGAATTTTTAGGAGCACCAACAGATGGATTGTATTTGACTAGCATAGGTGCCAATCTATTCTGTGCCAATTAGGCTTCTAAATACTTAACAAAGATCTTTGAATTCTTATCAAAACATACATTCAACTTCTTCAACATACTCTTACTTATCCAGGATGGCTTTAGGTCTTTAATTTTTCCATTCAAAGTAATATTTTCAAAACATCATGCTCTCGAGAATAAACGTTGTAAGAATAGATGGATACATGATCAAATGGGTCTTAATTGCACCTAACATAACATTCATGATAGTTTCAAAAACATATCCCATGAGATTTACTTTTCTCATGTTGACAAGATAGTCAAGCATAATGATATCAGAAACATTCATAGTTTCTCTATCCCCTTTCCTTGGGATAAGAAATCCCTACATCCATAGTACCACAAATATATTATATTGAGAAATATGAGCCACTTTCAACTTTTCTTCATTTATATGAATCAATGAATTTTCAGCACTTTCTTTGTTATATATACCAAATTCCTCTAGTAGTTTATGAGAAGGACAATAAGAAACACCTTCTACTAGAACACTTAGAAGGTGTGTTTCTTGCTTCAAATACATTGATACCATTAAATCGTACATAACAAAATCGATATTCATGTTTTTGTCGAAAGACCTAGTTTTATAGAACTGAATATCTTCATAAATAAGGGCCAAATCTTGAGACACTAGTTTTTCAATACACAAATTCTCCCATACGTGAAACAAAGTAATTCTTTTGATTGTTGAATCGTACGACTCATAAAAAGTATCGGGAAACTATCATTTCTCTGTGAAATGATTTTTCTGAAAATGTCATGGAAGGAATTTCAGTAGTATTGTTATTAGAGGACGGAGACATATAGGTGAAGCCTTTGGAAGATCATACTGTGTCTTAAAACAGGGAGGTCGAACATCACCGCAAAATCTGAAAAACTGGTGTGGGTTTGTGGAGGGGGGTGGGGGGGGGGGGTTTATAGGTGACAAAATAATGATCATTGGACTTCTACGGTTGATTTAGAAGAAAATAAATCAATAGATAGGATTAAAAAATAAAATATAAAAAATGTACCTATCAGAGATCGTAAGGTAATTGTTTCTTTAAATAGTATTAACAGTGTGAAAACACAAGAGTATGAAGAGAAAGAGTACGATCAATTGTTATTCTAATGAAAAACAGTGTCATTACCATTGACTAACGTACCGATGGAAAAAAATGTCATTACCATGAACTGACATGCCGATGGAAAACAATCATGTTACCATGAACTAACGTGCTGGTGGAAAACAATCATGTTATCATAGAGATACGTTTCGATGGAAAACAATCATGTTACCATGAACTGACATGCCAATGGAAAACAATCATGTTACAATGAAATGTTGTGCCGATGAAAAAAAATCATGTTACCATGAACTGACTTGCCGATGGAAAACAATCATGTTACCATGAACTGAAGTGTCGATGGAAAACAATATTTTTACCATGAACTGACGTGCTGATGGAAAATAATTTTTTTACCATGAACTGACATGCCAATGGAAAAAAATCTTGTTACCATGAACTAATGAGCCGATGAAAAAATAATAATGTTACCTTGAACTGACGTGCCGATGTAAAACAATAATGTTACCATGAACTAAGGTGCCGATAGAAAACGATCTTGTTACAGTGAACTGACGTGCCGATGAAAACAATCTTGTAAACTTGAACTAACGTGATGATGGAAAACAATCATGTTACCAATATCTGACGTGCCGATGGAAAACAATCATGTTACCATAGACTAACGTGTTGATGAAAAGCAATCACGAATACGATAACTAGGAAAACAAGACAACAGAAAAAAATTAAACAATAACTAAATAGTCAATATGATAGACAGAATAAAAAACTAGGAGAATAAACAAATAAAGATCATAATAAAATAAGAAACCCAATAAGTAAAAAAATTTACTCCCCCTTTCTCAGAGGAGTTTTTAAATGTAAGGAGAAGTGTAAAACATGAAGTAGATATGAATGATAATTTTATTGTAATCATTCCTATCTTCTATTTTAAAAACTCAAATCTATCGGAAGGTAATGGTTTTGTAAAAATGTCAGCAAGTTGTTCATGAGTTCCGATGAATTGTAAAATAATATCTCCTTGTTGTGTGTGATCCCTAAGAATGTAAGGCATAACATCTATTTTTTCATGAGAGTGATGTGTTGGGATCTTACTAAGTGCTATTGAACTAGTATTATCACAATGAAATTGAGTTTTAGAAGAACACAATCCATAGTCAGGGAGTGTGTGCTGCATCCACTACACTTGAGCACAACAACTTCCTGCTGCTATATATTCATCTTCAGTAGTGGATAGTGCTACTGAGTGGTGTTTCTTGCAAGACCAAGAAACCAAGGATTCTCCTAAGAAATTACATGTTCCAGATGTACTCTTTCTATCCATTATACAACCACCAATGTCAGCAACTAAAAAGAGTTTGTAACACCCCATGTAAATAAAGAATATGACATTTTTATATTTATACATATTTGTGAATAAAATATTAATATTACATTAAAGGGAACGATATGCTTGATGGCTTACACAATACACAACAACGAGTTCCATTGAAATATTATGTCTCACTCTAATAAAAAAATTATTTTATTTTAAAGGGTAGTTAATACCTAGCCGTTGTAATTACGGGAATGAACAGAACTAACTACAAAATTAATCAAATTATAAGCATAAATCTTTAAATCTTGTTTAAAAGGTCGATGAACCGCCTTTTGATGGAGAACCCTTTTTAAATATAATTTTGACATTTTTATATGTTCTATTTGACAAAATAAAGTTCTTCTTTAGAATCGTGATATCATAATTTACTTTGTGTAAATTTTTTGTATTTTTCTGATAAATTTCATTTTTTAATGAATACTGAACAATGTTGTATTTTAATTCAATACAACTTTTTAATATAAATTATTTATATTATTATATTATCTTTCGAATTGGTTTTAATGTGAAATTAGAATATATTCTTACCATTTAATGTAATAGTCATCATTGGAATTAATTTCACTTTGAAATTGGACTTAAACTAGTGTCAATTTTTTGATATATATTGTTTTAATGAAAACACGCTATTTGTTCTGACAGCGGGAATTAATTATTAAATTAATTAATGTAACTTATATGTTTTTAAATTTGTAAAATATTTATCATTTTTGAATTCAGAATATTAAATATATCTTAGGAGGAATTTTTGGTATTTTTATTAAAACTTCAATTTTTGATGAATAGTGAAACCACTAAGTGGTACTTAAAAAAACTGATTTTTCATTTAAATGAAATTTTAAAACCTCTGAATTTTGAATTTAAAAAATCTGACATACATGGTTTTTATTAAGAATTAAAATGTGGTTCAATGGGATTAAAATAATTTTTTTTGGGAAGAGTAACTTTTAAGTTTTTAATCACGATTAGAGGTAATTAGTGTAGTTTAAGGAAAAAATTATGTTTTAATAATATGAAATAACTTTGAAACATTTCCTACACTGATTTCATGTGTCATGGCTGACCAAGACAATCCATGGGTCAACTTTGGGGCCCCATGGAGCCACTTCGGTATGAAAATGACATTAATAACTTTTTATTTAATGTTAAAATAAAAATGTCACAAACATGAGTTGTTATACTAAAAAAAAATTTCAATGGGGTTATACAAGGCATGTTTTTTACTATAAATATTTATTATAAATATAAATATATTTACTACATCATGATTTTTTTAATAATTTTTAGACATTAAATAAATTAAATTATTTATGACATCATGATGATGTAGCGGTTATCTCATTATTTAACGATTTAAATAAAATGATAAGATGATGTAAAATCTAATACCTAAACATGTAAAAAACCTATTTTATGGGTGTCTTTTGAACTATTACCACCTTATCCTCGAAATATATAATTTTGGGACCTTTAAAATCTGGAAAGCATTTTATAATAATGTAAATGTTTATAACATTCCAAGAGTGCCCCTCCTCTCCTCTTATAAAAGGCCTCCACCTCTACCACCTTACCCACACCTCTAAAGCCTTTGGCTCGTAAAACCCCTACCAATTTATTCTCTCTAAATCAATCTCTTTATCGTTGAAGCCTCATATTTGGGAAGAATCCTTTCCATGGAAGCCTTTGAGCTCAAATTAAAAAGAGTTACCCGATTTAAAGGTAATGTCTTCCCTTGTGTTATTTTGTTTTATATTGCTTCTCCAACCCTCTAAACTCTTTTTATTAATTTATTTTGTAACAAAACCAGTATCTTCCATATACTAGGATGTTTTTATGTGATGTATTCGAGCGACACATACACACACCTTCGTCTAATGGTTAAAAACCATATTGTTTCTGCGGATGGCGAATTTCTGCCTCGCGAAACGATGATTGTTCAATTTTCTATTAACACCTTTCATGATGGCCATTATGATGTAACAATATTTTATATATGATATATATGGTATTTATGTTTCTATATGGTTCTGAATTTTATATTTAAAATATGCCTTTATTCTTTTCATGTTGTGCAAATGCGATAATTTCATACGAGGAAATGTGGACTACCGCCCACTCAAGTGATGTGACTTGTTCATGAAATACATGGAATGTATAAGGAATTAAATTAATGATAATATGTGACCTATATAACATATATATTATACTGGAATTATAATATATATCTCTCTCAATTATTTTTAATTCCATTAAAATGACAAAGAAATGAAAGTAGAGTTCATGCGTACGTACGACCTACTGTCTCCATGAATGGGGCATTTCATTTATTTTTATCTCCAAATGTTATGGAGTTGTATAAAATAAATATTTACTGGATATATATGATATTTAAATCATTAATTCTATTCTGGATATTATTTACTTATAACTACATGGATAATCATTTTCAAATAAGTTCATTTTTGACTCATGTACCAAACATCAACAAAAACGTCTGATATGAACTCACATTATTAACCAATTATTATAACATTATAATATGTGATATAAACTGAATAATAATCTTTAAAATATTTACATAAGAAATTATAAATTGACCAATGTTTATTATTCATGAATATAAATAAATGAACAATACAAGTCAGACTTGAGGTAAGGGATCCAACCACTCTAATTCTTTTTAAGTACTCTCTATTTGTCATTTCATATAAGCTCATCATTCTTATGTTTGGGGATGCTCCTTTATATTCATCATACAGAATTTTTTTTAATATTATTATAGACCCTATTTGATCTCATAAATCCATTTTGGATGTTTTAAGTGGTGTCGTTAGGCTGCCGAGTTTTCATAAGGGATTATTCATCTCACTTATAATCCTGTGAGATTTATGCTACTTTTTATACAATTTTCCTTTGAGTGGTGTATGTACTGCCCATTATTCTACTCTTGGTGTGATATAATTTTGTTTATGGGTATTTACATCAATGTTTTATAGTCTTTCTTTCATGGGGTGTACGTTTCAGAAGTTACCCAATTCAGTAAGGGCACCATTCACCCTCTTCATTTTAAAAGACCTTTTTAGGTCTTTTAATCTTATTATTATGGGATATGTTCTTATATATCCTTATTGCTATAAATTTTATGTCCAAGTGGTGAAATTCCCCTTTTTTCTATCATCAACTCATTTTCAGAATTTTGAAGTGACGCCGTTAGGCAGTCAAATTTTTGCAAGGGAACTTCTTAACCTAATTTTGATTCCTTAGGATAAACTTGTACTCCTTGAATATGTCGTTCTATGACTATGTGTGAATAAACTCTGATTTATTTTACACTTAATATAAAATTATATTTGGTGTATTCATTTGTCACACATAATTAGGTAATTGATTTATCCTTAATCCAAGGATACAGTCTTTGTAAGGGACTTATTCTTGATCTCCTTTCATTAAGGAATATTTTTGTTCTAATACAAGGAATTATTTTATACTATATATAAACCCCTTTGACTTATACTTTTATTTGAAAGGAATTTTTTATATATGAAGTGTTTTACTAAACGAAAAAAAATTATGTTTCTTTTTAACATACACGGTGACAATGACACTTCCGACGCCATGAGTATTATTTGATCTTTGGCTTCCTCAACAAGCCGTTATATTTTTAAAAGTAAATAAATACCATATACTATTTTTTGGTATTGAAAATGGTTTTCATAATTTATTTGTTATTTAAACATATTTAAGTGATATATTGTTCTTGAAATGTGTAAATATGTTATTTCCTTTATAATTGTTTTACGTGTAATGATTTTATAATGTTATTTGGACATTTGACGGGAGGTTACGTGAAAAACCATATGATGTGTGGTGTCGTGAATACCAGGATGGGTGGTTACGTTATAACCTCCAATGCATTGAGTATGGAAGTCGGTCGTATGGCTATTCCATTAAATATTTGTGGAAGTTGACGGTATGGTTATTCCATTTAAGTATGTTAATGTCCCAAGTTACATTTATATGCTATGTGTTCTTTATATGGGTTTTATAGTAATCTTTTGGTTACAAAATGGTAAGTAATGGTATTTTATTCATTGAAGATTTTTAACTACTTCATAAAGGTGAAAAGTATTACTTTGGTAAAGTACTAATGGATTACTTTTTGTTTTAAAAAACTAACAGTTTTCCTTCTTTATGTATCATTTACTGGGCTTTTTATTCTCATCCCATGTTTTGGACATTTTTTCCACATGACTTAAAGATGAATATGGACAATGATGGTATCAAGTAAATACATTCTATCTAAAACATGGAACTAGACATGTTTCTATTTATGTTTTTTTATTTTATGGAAACTTAGTAGAAGGGTCTACTATGTAATCTTTTGAGATGTAATAGTTATGACCTAATTCTCTTTAACTCTAAACCTGAAAAGATCCTCTATGTGAATTATTCATTTAATTCATGATTAAGAAAATTTTAAGGTCGGGGCCTTATAGTTGGTATCAGAGGTCTTTTTAGATAACATTAGAGGTTAGGGTATTCTCTAAGCATAAGTGACATTACCATAATGGTTAGGATTTCAGAAAGAGTCCTAGTTTTCGATAAAGTGAATGAGTAAGTATATCTTATTTTTTATCTTCCTCATTAGTATATGATGGTTTCATTGATATACTCACATTGACCTTTTTGGTTTTAGTAAATGGTTGGATCTGGCAGGCACCAAAGTAACAGTGGATGTGAAGGAAACTGTGACAATTTTCTGAGCGAGAAACTGAATGATATGGGAGATGCAATGAGAACTCATGTGTTTATCCTCAACCAACTATCTGGCGTCATGATTGACCACCTAAACCATGGTTATTTCTATAAGGAATCATATATGGGAGAAACAAATCCCTACGGAACTACAGGTAATAATCATAAAGATATGTGTGCTCAAAAACCAATGTGTCAATGATTTGGAAAGAAACACCTAGGAAATTGTTTCAAAGGGATAGAAATAAGCTATAGATGTGGAAATTAAGGTCATAAAGCAATAACCTTCCATGGAAAAAAGAAGCATCTAGTTGACTCAAGGAAAGGGAATGATGTTTTTTCTAAGGGATCAATTGAATGTTTTAAATGTGGTGTGCATGGTCATTATGCAAACACTGGTCCTATGAAGATGTTTTGGGAATGATATCACCAAGATCAAACAAATATTTGTTTACCAATACCTAATGCCATTCTGATTGAGGATAAAGAAACTGAAAATGACCAATCAAAGGTATGGATTATTTCTTAACATTTTTTTTCCTATTTTGTAATCTTAGGATATGATTCATGATTTTTTTTGTACGAAAGTAGTATTTCAGAATAAGTTGGAAAGTAATGGTTAATTTATCATGAAGAGTTTTGAATGAGTATGAAGTCAACATATAAGGGCTTGAAGAGTTATGGTGAAATTCTTAAGAGTATTAAGTCTATTTTGATGATGGGGTTACATTAGAAGAATTTTTAGTGTATGTGTAACCCTGATGTTTGATATATGAAAATTTTATTCAAGGAATAATTATCTGTTCTTTTGTGGAAATAGTTATAAAGAAACATTTGGGTTTCTATTATCCTTACTTTTGAGGTAATTATGGGTTACTATATGTTATGATGGAAAGTGAATGACATGAGATAAAATTGAGGTTAAATTATGTTATGGTATTTTTGATGATTTTATCTCTTTTTGGGGAATGATTTTAGAAATATATAGTTGGAAAAAGGACAACACCAAGACCGTGTGACAACCCGTCGCGTCAGACAAAACTGCGGGAATCAAACCCATAACCAAAGTGTGACTGGTATTTATCACCTACCCCTGGACTACGTGAATTCCCTAGTTAGTTTGACTAATTCTTTTTAGTTATATGATTTTATTAATTAAGAGTAAATTGATTTTGGGTTACCTATAGAAATTATTAACCTATCATGGAGGATATATGATTAGGTTAATTAATTTTCAATACGATACTTTAATAGAAAATGATGTTGTTTGGAGATAAATGTTACGATTTAACTTGGAAGACTATGTGATTCAATCCACCAAATATTTGGGTTTCAATCTTAGTTTGATTTATTTTTGGTCATCGTTGAACTTTGGGTCTTGTTGGACAAATTTTGAGATTAAGAATAGATTTCAATTTTATAATGGATTGTCCTTTTTGGGTATTCTTTGATCTCATACTAACCTTTTTTGTGTTAGTTTTGGTTAAGGTCTAATTACATGGGACATATACAATTCCCTTTTGTGGATTAGGTGATTCTCTAGAAGTTGATTATAGCTCTCTTAATGTAAACACGTCATCCTAAATACTCATCTTTTGGAGAAAATATGAGTTCGTGTAAGAAATCTAGTAAAATTTGAAAGTCAACATGACAAGTAAGTATGTTTCCTTATGTTTTAGATAAGCTCAAAAATAAATTCCTCAATGAAAAGTAACTAAAAAATGTTTTCTGTTAACTTTTCCTACTAGGGAATCCAATACCGTTTAACCCATCATAAGTTTGTGATTTTTTGGTGGTTAAATTTCTCCTATGCATGTTTCTATCACACTCCCAAAGAACATGACCCTTTGTTTTTTCTACCATATCAATGTTTTCATACATGGAATCCTAGTATGGGTTAACTCGAGTGACCTTTGTACTTCCCTTTATTTCTTTTAAATTGATAGATTAATTTACTCTTTTTTCGATGTGGGAATTTCAATGAAGTTTCAAAGCCCAAATTTAAAATTGTGAGGATGCAATTCCCAAAATGGGGGAAGGATGTAACACCCCAGGTAAAAAAAGAATATGAAATTTTTATATTTATCCATATTTGTGAATAAAATATTAATATTACTTTAAAGGGAACGCTGTGCTTGATGGCTTACCCAATACGCAACAACGAGTTCCTTTGAAATCTTACTTTGCACTCTAATAATAAAATAATTTTATTTAAAATGGTAGTTAAAACCTAGCCGCTGTAATGACGGTAATGAACAGAACTAACTAAAAAATGATTATATATGTTTGTCAAATATTTTTACTTTTTACAATTAATTTTAGAAAAATACAAATGTAAATGAATCCAATTTTAAGCAAAAATCTTCTAATATTCATTAAATGGTCGATTAAATTCCTTTTGATGGAGAACACTTTCTAAATATATATTTGACAATTTCATATGTTTTATTTGAAAAAATAAAAATTTTCATTAGAATCGGGACATCAAAATTTTCTTTGTGTAAATTTTTGAAATTTTTCCGATAAAGTTCATTTTTTATGGAATAGTGAAAAATGTTGTATTTTAATTCAAATCCTCTTTTTTATATAATTTATTTATTTTATTATATTATATTTTGAATTGGTTTTAATGTTAAATTAGAATATATTTTTACAATTTAATCCAATAGTGGTCATTGGAATTAATTTCACTTTGAAATTGGACTAAAACTATTGTCAATCTTTTGATATATATTGTTTCATAAAAACACGCTATTTGTTCTAACAAAAGAAATTTATTAATGTAACATATATGTTTTGAATTTTGTAAAATATAGATCATTTTTGAATTCATAATATCAAATATAGCCTATGTTGAATTTTTTGTATTATTCTGAAAAACATCAATTTTTTATGAATAGTGAAACCACTAAGTTGTACTTAAAAAAACTGATTTTTCATTTAAATGAAATTTTACCACCTCTATGTTTTAAATTTCAAAAATCCGACATACATGATTTTCTTTAAGAAGTAGAATGTGTTTCAATGGGATTAAAATAATTTTTTGCTGAATAGTAACTTTTATGTTTTTAATCAATATTATAGGTAATTAGTGTAGTTTAAGGTAAACATAATGTTTTAATAATATTAAATGTCCTAGAAACATGTCCTACCCTTATTGAATGTGTCATAGATGACCAATAAAATCTATGGGTCAACTTGGGGACCCCATGGAGCCACTTTGGTAGGAAAATGACATTAATTACTTTCAATTTAAATTTTAAATAAAAATGTCACAAACATGAGTTGTTTTACTAAAAAAAATTAAATATGGTTATACAAGTCATATTATTGACTATAAATATTCATTAGAAATTTAAACAAATTTCTTACATCATGATTTTGTTGTTAATAATTTTTAGACATTAAATAAATTAAATTATTTATGAAATCATGATGATGCAGCGATTACCTCATTATTTAACGATTTAAATAAAATGAAAAGATGATGTAAAATATAAGACCTACACATGTCAAAAACCTTTTGGATGGGTGGATTTCAAACTATTATCCCCTTATCCTTGAAATATTTAATTTTTGGACTTTTAAAATCTGAAAATAATTTTATAATATATTAAAAGTTTATAACATTCCAAGAGTGCCCCTCCTCTCTTCTTATAAAAGGCTCCCACCTCTACAACCTTACCCACGCCTCTAAAGTCTTTGGTTGTGCCAAACCCTACCCATTTCATCTCTCCACATCCTTATCTTCATCATTAAAGCCTCACCATTGGGTATAATCATTCTAAGAAGCCTTGGAGCTCAAATAAAAAGAATTACCTGATTTAATGTTAATGTCTTCCCTTGTGTTCATTTGTTTTATTTTGCTTCTCCGACCCTCTAAAATCATTTTATTCTTTTATTTTGTAACCACACCAGTATCTTCTATATACTATGATGTTTTAATGTGATGTATTCGAGCTACAATTATACACACCTTCATCTAATGGTTAAAGAACATATTGTTTCTGTGGATTGCGAATTTCTACCTCACGATACAATGATTGTTCAATCTTCTCTTAACACCTTTCATGGTGGAAATTTTGATGTCACTATATTTTATATATGATATATATGGTATTTATTTTTTCTATATGCTTATTAATTTTATATTTAAAACATTCCTTTATAATTTTCATATTGTGCAAATGCGATAATTTCATACGAGGAAGTGTGGACTACCGCCCCCTCAAGTGATGTGACTAGTTCATGCAATACATGGAATGTATAAAGAATGAAATTAATTAAAATATGTCACATATATAACAAATATCTTATAATATAATTATAATATATATATCTCTCTCAATTGTTTTTAATACCATTAATATGACAAAGAAATG
Source organism: Viscum album (assembly GCA_963277665.1). Lineage (NCBI taxonomy): Eukaryota > Viridiplantae > Streptophyta > Magnoliopsida > Santalales > Viscaceae > Viscum > Viscum album. The sequence continues at coordinate 476,054,674 of OY728132.1, forward strand.
AAAGTAGCGTTCATGCGTACGTACGGCCTCCTGTCTCCATAAACGATGCATTTCATTTATTTTTATCTCCAAATGTTATGGAGTAGTATAAAATAAATATGTAATGGATATATATGATATTTAAATCATTAATACTATTTTGAAGATTATTTACTTATAACTACATGGACAATCATTTTCAAACAAGTTCATTTTTAACTCTTGTACCAAACATCAACAAAAACGTCTGATATGAACTCACATTATTAACCAATTATTATAACACTATAATATGTGATATTAACTGAATATTAATCTCTAAAAGTGGTCCTTAATAAATTATAAATTTACCAAATATTATTATTCAGGTATGTAATGAAACGAACAAGACAAGACCGAATTTAGTTAAGGGATCCAACCTCTCTTGTTCTTTTTAAGTACTCTCTTTTATGTCATTTTTTATAAGCTCATCATTATTATATTTGGGGATGTTATTTTATAATCATTATACTGTAATTTTTTTGTTCATATTATGAGAGACCCTATTTGATCTCATAAATCCATTTTGGGACGTTTTAAGTGGCGCCGTTAGGCTGTCGAGTTTTCATAAGGGATTTTTCAACTCATTTTTATTCCTGTGAGATTTTTGCTACATTTTCCACCATTTTCCATTTAGTGGTGTATGTACTCCCCATTATTCTACTCTTGGTGTAATAGAATTTCGTTTATGTGTATTTACATCAATGTTGTATAGTCCTTCTTTTATGGGGTGTACGTTTCGGATGTTACCCAATTCGGTAAGTGAACCTTTCACCCTCCTCATTTTAAAAGACTTTTTTAGGTCTTTTAATCTTATTATGATGAGATATGTTATTATATATCCTTATTGATATAAATGTTATGTCCATGTGATGATATAACCATTTTTTACTATCATCAACTCATTTTATAAATTTTGATGTGACGTCGTTAGGCTGTCAAATTTTTGCAAGGGAACTTCTCAACCCAATTTTGATTCTTTGGGATAAACTTGTACTCCATGAATACACCGTTCTTTGAAATTGTGTGAATAATCTCTGATTTATTTACAATTAATAGCCACTTATATTTTGAGTATTCGTTTGTAACACATAATAATGTAATTGATTTATCCTTAATCCAAGGATACTATCTTTTTAAGGGACTTAATCTCGATCTCCATTCATTAAGACATATTTTTGTTCAAATACAAGGCCTTCTTTTATACGGTTTATAAACACCTTTGAATTATAATTTTATTTTAAAGGAATCTTTTCTATATGATGCATTTTACTAAACGAAAAAAGGTATGTTTCTTTTTAATCTACGCAATGACAAGGACCTTTCTGATGCCAGGAGTATTATTTGATCCTTGACTTCCTCAACAAGTCGTTATATTTTTAAAAGTAAATAAATTCCATATAATCTTTTTTGGTATTGAAAGTGGTTTTGATAATGGATTTGTTATGTCAATATATTTAAGTGATATATTGTGCTTGAAATGTAGAAATGTTTCCTTTCTTTTATAATTGTTTAATGTGTTGTGATTTTATAATGGTACTTGGAAATTTGATGGGTGGTTACGTGATAAACCATATGACGGGTGGTTCCATGAATACCAGGATGGGTGGTTATGTTATAACCTCCAATGCATTGGGTATGGAAGTCGGCCATATGGCTATTCCATTAAGTATGTGTGGAATTTTACCGTATGGTTATTCCATTTAAGTATGTTTATATACCTAGTTACCTTTATCTGTTATGTGTTCTTTATATGGGTTTTATAGTAATATTTTTGTTACAAAAGGGTAAGTAATGGTCTTTTATTCAGGGAAGAGTTTTTACTACTTCATAAAGTTGAAAAGCCTTACTTTGGTATAATTCTGATGGTTTACTTGTTGTATTGAACAATTAACAGTTTTCTTTCTTTGTGTATCCTTTACTGGGATTTTTATGCTCATCCCATGTTTTTGAAATGATTTCCACAGGACATAAAGATGAATAGGGTCAAGGATGGGATCAACGAAAGACATTCTATCTAAAACATTAAACTATACATGTTTCTTTTTATGTGTTTTTTTATGGAAACTTAGTAGAAGTTTCTACTATGTAATCATGTGAGATTTAATTGTTATGAACTATTTCTCTAAAACTCTACACCTAAAAATATCCTCTATGTGAATTATTCATTTAATTCGTGATTAAGTAATGATTAAGGCCGGGGACTTATAACTTTTTAAAACAAAATCATTTCCAGAAGAGTAAAAATGTCCTAAATCCAGAGTACCTTTTATATACTAAATGATTCTCTTCGCCACTTTTAAATGAGACTCTTTTGGATTATATTGGTTTCTTGCACATAAGCATACAAAAAACATTAAATCTGGTCGACTGGCTGTCATGTATAACCAAATTCCTATCATACCTCTAAAAATTATTTGATCTACTGGTGTTTTGGTTTCATCAAGATGAAGGGTATTTGAGGTACCAATTGGATTTCTAATACTTTTTTTTTTCCGTAACCATACTTTTTGAGTAAATATTTTATATACTTATGTTGAGATATATATGTTCATTTTGGTTTTTATGAAATTTGATAACCTAGAAAGAGTGTTTACTCACCCGTCATACAAATTTCAAACTCAGATTTCCTTATGATTAAAAAATAATCAGTTAAAGATTACTGAATTGATCCAAATATTATTCCATCAACATTAATTTGAACAATAAAAACATTTTTATTTTCAATTTTTATAAAAAGAGATGGATCTGTTGTAACTTTTGCATAATTTTTTTGTAAAAGAAATATGGTAAGTCTATAATACCATGCTTTAGGGGCTTGTTTAAGTCCATATAGAGATTTGTTAAGTTTAAAAACATTATTATGATGTTTTTAGTCAAGAAAGCCAGGGGTTGTTTGACAAAAACATCTTATTGAACAAAACCATTTAGAAAAGCACATTTAACATCCATTTGAAATAGATTGAAATTGACGTATGCTGCAAAGGCTAAGATAATATTAATTGATTCAATTCTTGCTAGTTGAGAATATGTTTATTCATAGTCTATTCCCTCATGTTGAATATAGCCCTTAGCAACAAGTCATTCTTTATTTCCTACAATGATTCCATTTTCATCATATTTGTTTCGTAAAACCCACTATACTGCAATTACAGTGGTTTCGTTAGGTCTTTCAACTAAATTCAAGACATCATTCCTTTCAAATTAATTTATTTCATATTGCATTTATTTAATCCAATCTTCATCTCCAGAGGCCTCACATAGGATTTTACGTTCAAATTGAGAAAGAAAGTAGTATGTTATATTTCATTTCATAAGGAATTTTTGGTCCTTACAGGTTTATTTACATCACCAACGATAGTATCACTGGGATGATTCACAAGAAACAATTGATTTGGGTTTTGTAAGACCTTTTCATCAACATATTGTAGAAATTCTTCTAGGGTAAAAGTTTCAGGAACTCTATCTTGAACATTTTCTTTATCAGAAGAATATTCTAACATAGGTTGATAAACTTCTTTAGAAAACACATCTGAGTATGTAGGTTGGGGTTATTTGAAAACAAAAGTGTTGGTTTCATAAACTTTTACATGTACTATTTCTTCAATATTGCAAGTTTTTTTATTGAAAACTGTATAAGTCGTAGAAGTTTTAGAATAGACTACAAAGATTCCTTCATTAGATTTTGGTGAAAATTTGTGAAGATGCTCTTTAGTATTCAAAATGAATACTTTTCATCCAAATACATTAGAAGTATGAAAATTTTGGTTTTCAGCCAGTCCATAATTCATAATGTGTTTTATTAATAAAAGATCTAGTTAAAACATGATTTGTAGTATAACAAGTAGTACATACAGCTTTATCCCAAAAGTTCTTAGTAATTGAGTATTCACTCAACATGGTTCTTGTCATTTACTGAATAATTTAATTTCTTCTTTCAACAACACCATTTTGCTGAGGAGTTCTTAGAGCTAAGAAATTTTGAGTAATATCTTTTTTACCAAAAAAGATTCAAAATCATAATTTTGTAATTCACCACCATGATCACTATGAATAGTTATCAGTGGTAGGTTTATCTAATTTTTAACATGTTCTCTAAAAGTTTTGAAATAGAAAAAGGCTTCATATTTATTTATTAGAAAATAGACCCTTGTCAATCTAGTAAAGTCATCAACTAAGAAAAATACATGGTATTTTCTTCCAATGTTTTTAATTTTTTAAGGATAAAAAAGATCCATATGCACTAACTGTAATGCATTAGAAGTTGAAACATCATTAATTGATTTAAATATTGTTTTATGTTGCTTTCCAATTTAACAAAGATCATAGTCTTTTGAAGAATCATATCTATGAGTCGGTAGCCCTTTACAAGAATTTTCATTAAAAGTTTACAAATTTTTCTTATGTTTTAGTGTGCTAGTCTTCTATGCCATATCCATTATTGGTCTTATATTGAAATTAAGAAGGGTAAATTTTGGATTCTAAGGTCTTCTATGTTAATAGTGTATACGTTTTCCTACCTGTGGGAAGATAGAATGAACTCATTCTTGGAATTGTGAACTAGACATTTATCATTTCTAAAATTCACAAGGTAACCTTCATCACATTATTGACTTATGATAATGAGAGTGTGATTAAGAATATTAACAAACAAAACATTTTAAAGAATAAATTTTCCATGATACACAATATCATATATTCCAATAATTTCTCATTGAGCATTATCTCTGAAGGTAACCTTTCCACATTTTGTATCAAAGATATTTTCAATGAAATAATTGTTTCCCGTCATGTGTTGCGAACGACCACTATCCATTAACAAAATGTTTTTGTGGGTCCACTTCCTATTTTCCTAAAATAGAAACAATTATTTTTATGGAATCCAAAATTGTTTGGATCCAGAAAGGTTAGATAAAATAATTTTAGGAATCTACATTTGTTATGCAAAATGGGAATTATGAAATCCTAAAAAGTGGATTCTATTAAGTGAACAATCTCTTTTCCAGTGTCCACCACATTGCCACTTAGAGAAAAAAGGTGTATTTGGAGGAACAAAATAGTTATTACTAAAAATTGGGTTTTAATGAGTATAGACAATACCAAAATGATTCCTCAAAGGACAGATTTTGAGAATACATTTTTTCAAAGTATTCATTGCCATGAGTAAAGTTTGACAAACATTTTTTCAAGGAAACAATTTCTGACATTAATCTTAAAACTAAATTTTTATCCTCCAAAACATTTGATTTTATACTAGATTGAGGCTCTATAACATTTTTCATAGAAATTACATTTTCAAGATCCTTAGAAGTTTTATCCATATCAGATTTGACTTTCTAAAGAGTTTTTAAAATACTTTAAAAATCAGAATTTTTCGTGTCATGATCCATAGAAAGATCTGATACATATTTAGTTAAAATTGAAATTCTATAATTATCTTTATCAAATTTTTTCATGAGTTTAGAATTTTCATTCTCATGTAAATTAGAAAACATAGATACTTCTTAAAAAGAGTGTAATGTATTATCTTATGATGATAAATACTCATTTGATGATTCATGATATTTATTATTAGTATAATTTTCATTCAAAGAAACATTTTTAATAGCTTCATGATTGTGTACCTTAGCCATGAGACAATGATCTTCAATTGATAATCTGGTTATAAGTCCAATATTTTTTTGTCATGAGGCTTCATATTTTGAAGAATTATCTGATAAATCAATACCACTTGTTCTCCAAGTATCATTTTCCTTCAAGACTCTCATCAACATTGTCTTGTAATACTATTTATTATATCATTTAAATGTTTCTCCTTTCTGTCTATTCTCTTCATTAAAGGACAATCAGGTCTTATATGACAAACATTCATACATTCATAAAAAGATACCTCTGAATTTTTCTTATCCTTACTATCTTTATTTTTGAATCTATATTGGAAGTCTTCATTTCCCACAATCTTGTTCATCCTTAGAGTAATATTGGCTAACAAATTATCTGAAAGATCACAATCACTTGAATCAGACATAACAACTTTCTAAGATTTGGATCTTCTTATCCTTTTAGGTGTTTTAGCTTTAGACGTTGTAGTAAAAGCTACACTTCCATTTCCATTTTTCTTCTTATTGAAATCTAAATCTCTCTTCATTCTTGTCTCGTGTTGTAGAAGAGTTCCAAATAGTTCATTATGTGTAATCTGGGAAACTTTTCTATTTTCATCAACATCAGTCCTTTGTTACACCAATTCGTTCGGAATTATATCAATAATTTTTCCAACAAGAGCTTCATCATCAAGAACTTTTTCTCCCATTGATTGTAAACTGTTGATAATTGTCATAAATATGTGTTTCACTTTACATACATCCTCTCCATAAGGAAAAAAGAAATCAATTATACTCTTCTCAAAGCGTTGCTCTTCTTGATTTTATGACCTTGGATGTACCAAAAAGAGTGACTTCCAATTTCTCCCAAATATAGTTGGCTGCTTCACAAGAAGATATATGGTTGTATATATTCCTAGTCAAATATCATAGAAATGTATTGCATACCTTGTAATTCAGTTGATATTCTTGCTTCTCTTGATTTGTGAAACTATTGACATCACTGTCAGGAATTTTGTAACATCCAGAAAGCATAATAAAATTATCTACACTAGTATTGTTAACAAATGTCTTCATTCTATATCTTCAATACTCATAGTCGTTCCCATAAAAGATAGGTGGTATAAAAGGATTTAGATTTTCAATTGACTTCATATTCATTCCTATCATTTAATAAAACAAAATATTTTCCACTCCACACATTAGTGTTGTAAATAGTTGAAACATAAATTTGGAACCAATAGAGCTATTAATACAAATCAGTGGAAACATCTTCTGATACAAATTTTGGGATCGAATATATAGATGTTAATGTATATTAGAAGGAACGATACAAGAGGGGGTGAAATGTTTATTTAAAAACATTGTGTTTAAAAACATAAGTAATTAGTTTACATGATCTTAAACTAATACAATTCATAACAAGAACAAACAACCACAATTGTATTGAAAATTAAGGTACGATATGATGTAATACTCTAAGAAATGTAAAGCAATTGTATTCATTGTGAACACAATAAATAGAGTAATAAAATATTGAAGTACTCTACCATAAATCGTATAGAATCAATTGATATGATACGTAACATAATAATTGTAATTGAAACAATTACAAATAAATATGGAATGGAGAAGGAAAAACAATAAAATTCCTTTTCTTAAAACAAAATGTAGTGGAAATGTAAAAGTATTAAAATTCTTTTGACCCAAAGAGAAGGGTTATCCATTCACCTAGGATAACAGGTATGTCTTACCACCACCCTGGTAAGCTCTCGATACGATGATCAGTACATCTGTCTTTTATCCACGCAAGCCCTCGATAAGATTATTGGTATGTCTATCTTGATATCCCTGCAATCCCTCGATACGATGATCAGTAGCACCGTCTACCTATCCCCGACATACCTCGATCGTTATCACATGATCGGTTTCACAAATAAAAACAAAGCACATATAGAAATACAAAAACTAAGAACGAGTCATTCACGTTTTGTAATCTCAAGGCATTCTCACGAAGCATGAGAGAAGTCACATCGTCTCTCTCTAGAACATGATATAAGCAATGTCTCACATGTTGTTTCCATGTTAATTTTCTTGGAATCAAATGAAGTCATGTTTATAGTCCTCATGTTCCAATGGTCAAATTTCCTCCAACTGTCATATTTCTATGGAAAACTCAGAGGGACTTGGACACCTGGCAATATAACATTGATTTTGAAACCGAAAACACAACATCGTTTTGATTAGTTTATAACTAACTCCACGACATCATTTTAGTTAAGACAAAAGATATATGAAAATGATAAACATTAGTACAATTAATATGAAACATGTGATTTTGATAAAGGACCAAAACAAGCATGTAATGAAATTAATGAATGTGCAATATAAGTGATAATTAGAGTATTTTATTGATTTGATACAAACTGATTATGATTCATAATACTCAGTACGATTAACAGGATCAATACAAATGCTAGAGTCCGTATGACAACTGTAGTCAGTATGATAAACATGGTCAGTACGATAGGCATGGTTAGTACGATAACCATGGTCAGTATGATTATCATGATCAATACAATAAACATGGTCAGTACGATCAGCGTGATCAATACGATAAACATGGTCAGTACGATCAACATGGTCATTACGATAAACATGGTCAGTATGATCTCCATGGTTAGTACGATAAACATGATCAGTACGATAAACATGGACAATATGATCAGCATGATCAGTACGTTCAACATGGTCAGTACAATAAACATGGTTAGTATGATGAACATGATCTGTACGATAAACATGGTCAGTAAGATCAGCATGATCAGTATGATCAGCATAATAAAAGACATTTATGATTTCCAAAAGAGGATATAAAATTAAAAATAGAACTTTTGACTCAATAGAGATGTAGGTTCCACAATGAATATTTTTTTCTTTAAGGAGAGGTGAATGTAACTCCCAAAAATGAAAAAGGGTAAAGAGACAAAATTATATTTGTCATGTCAACAAGGTGCATCTTTATTTTCGAGAGACTTCAAGATTTGATCTCTATAGTTAAGTGTTCTTGTCCTGGATTAGTTATCGAGAGAGTTTATCTTATTGTATGTTCTCTAGGGTGTGTGAGTGTTAGGGAAAAGAAAAACAAAATGAACAAGTGTTGGCCTTTGTGGACAATATTTAGTTAGATTACCCGTTCAGGCATGTGGGTGGTCCTCAGGGAGGGGACCACATGTCTGCCATAAAACTGGAGGTACCTAAAGGGCTAGGACCTGATGACCCTATTAAGGTGGGATGCATACACTGTCAGTAGGTCCCATTTATTTTAGAGATAATCAATATAGTGGATCATGAATCATCACACATTTCTCATTATGGATCAAGGCTAACCTGTTTTGAAAAGTGGGTAATGATTTCCCATTGTGGATTAGGAGATGAATTTCCACCTATTGGATCAATACCATCACCTTTTTAAATATTTTTATATCATAAGATATAAAGCCTTATTAAATTAATTGGAGGGAGACATAGGTTCCACACTTTTAAGAATTCAAAAAATATTTATGTGTTCTTTAATAACAAAAAACATACATCATATAATCTCATAATAATTCATGTAAAATATATCGGTTTCATAATTATTTATTCAACATAATCATTTACCTTCAAAATAAATTTCATAGAGGTAATTGATTGATTTTATGTTTTGTAATTCATAAGTAATATAAAATGATGACATAATAGATAGAAAATGTTTTCGAAATATAATTTTTAAAGTATCATGCAGAATATATACGTTTTTTTTTAAAAACACTTCAAAAGATAATAAAATTTAAAAAATAATTTTCCAAAAAATATCTTTATAAACATATAATGGAAGCTTAAAAAATATTCTAAAAAATCATTTGATGATAAAAAAAACTATCTTTTTTGAATAATCAAATTTTTTAAAATAAAATTTTTTGAAAATCCTTTTCATGTAAAATATTAATGATAACATATAACGGATTAATTATCTTATATAATTATAATTATGGTGAGAAATTTTGTTCATTCATTAAAAACTAAAAAAATTCCTTTTACATTTTTAGTAAAATACTAATGGGAATTGTTTGGAAAATGAAAAGATATTGGTTTCCAAAATTTTTTCAAAAAAAATAACAGTAATAATTAATTTAAAAAAAATGTGATGAATATAAAAAATATTTTGGAAAATATCTTTAAAAACATTGTGTAATATGGAAAAAGGGGGTTGAACGTGAAAAAAACAATGATGATATTTCTTAATAAAATTATTTTGAACTCATCAGTATATAGAGATACTGATACAAAGGGAAACTATATAGAATGATGTAAATTTTTTGAAATAAAACCTATATTTAATTATAGAGAGATCTTAATATTTCATTATTGTAATAATAATCCCAATCAATCTCAATAAATGATAAAATTTTTACATAAGAATATTTTCGTATTTGTAATATTGAGTTGTAATAATCCATAAATAATAACATTAAATGAAAAAATAATATCTTGAAAATAAATATATTCACTATAATACAAGTAAATGTCATATTATATACACCATATTGAAGAAGATAGGTTCATAAAATAATTTATGTTCTAAAGAAGGAACTTTGACAGAAAAAAATTCTATACCACTTCTGTAACATTTGAAACACAAAACCCATGAAAGAGAGATCAAAAATGATATCTAAATAAAAAAATTAATAATAATAGTAATACAATAAAATCATGGTAATAATATACAACACATTAATGAAACTCATTGTGAACACGTCATGTGTCTCACGGAAAAAGAAAATTGTGACAAAAACCTCTTAATATATGTTCAAAATTCCTTCATACATTATAAAAAAAATTTATAACATTTATAGAATAATATAATACAATTAAATAACCATTAATATATATATATCATAACATAAATAATTTTATTTTATTATTTTATTAACTATTTATTAATAATTCCACATTAAATTTTTGTTTTGGGAAATATCATCTTTGTTTTTGGTGTTTGTTTCGATTTGGTATATTCTTAAACCTACATCGATGATGGTTATAATATATTTATGATGGTAAAAAGTATTTAAATATCATATTTATTCAGTATATAATTATTAATAATGATCCATTAATGATATATATTGAAAAATGATATAAACTATTAATGGAGACAATAGCTCGTATGCATTAATGAACAATATTTCAATTTTACCTATTCAAAAAAAATTAGTCAAATAATATATTACAATTAAATAATTTTTTTTTCATATACAACCCATATTTTATTATACCCATCCTTATTACATTCCTGGAAAATTTTGAATGATTCACATTACTTCATGAGGTTGTAGTCATCCAAAAACATAAACAACATTATCGTATTCCCATGGAATGGAATTTAAGAATGAACATGTTATATAATAATTATAGAAGCATTATAATTTCCATAAAAACATATATAAAATATAAATACATTATTATATCTATTGGTGAGAGGCGTTGATGTCAAATTAATAATGTATATTTGTGAAGAGGTATACACCCAAACACAGTAAAGATTACTTCAAAAACAATTTTATTGAATAAGAGAATGATTAAAGTTATTTCATTGAGATAATAAAATATAAGTATATTTAATATTTTGAGTTTATTATAAAATAATGTTTTAATAAAATTTTATGTTGTTGTAGTATGATATAATATTAAAAAATTGACAGGGTACGTTAAATGTACTATGTATTACTTCATTCAGTTCCCTCCAAAAGGATTCACAAGGTAGATTTTTTACCAACTAAAGGATTATACTATGATATTATGGAATTTATTCGGTGATTTTTGAAGGTATTTTATGATCCATATTTATTTTGGATGTGATAATTTGGGAGGATAATGTTTCTCCATTTATAAGTGAGGTGAGTGGAATATATTAATTTTCCGAAATGAAAAATGTGAATAAAAAATTTTCAAATGATAAATTAATAAAAAATGATCCTTTATTGATAATTATAATATGAACAAAATATATGGGAAAAAATTAGTTTTAGATATATTAAGGGTCATATTCAACCCTTATTCTTTTGGTTTAGCTGACTAGTAATCCAATTTTAACTTTAATGATGATAAATAATCATTAATGTTTTTACAGTTCAATATTGTAAAAAATAATTTAACCATATTAAATAATATAAATTATTCAAATTTCAAATATTGAATCATTTTTTTATAATTAAAATAAAATATTTTGAAAATTTTCATTTAAAGTTAATCTCATAAATGGTATGAGAAAGAGGTGTTTTAGATAAAAAATGTAAAAATGATTAAAAAATTTTTATATCAAAATTAAATAATAAATTTATTACAATTACCTAAATTATATTAATAGATATATATAATTAATTTAATTTTACATTTAAAATTATCTTTAAAAAATTGAATTCATCAAAATAATTAAATGATATGTCAATTAATAATTAAAAATTGTATTTTTTAGTAATAATCGAAAAAATTACCTTCTTAGCAAATTCTCGAAAATTACACATAACATACATCTTATATGATGATTTGAAAATTTAAAATTATTTTTAATATATTATTTAAAATTATATTCAATATTTTTTAAAATAATATTGGAAAATGTGAAAAAAAATAACTTATAAAAATACAGTATTTATATGTAAAAATGAATTTTTTATTTTCTCTTGGATAAAGAACACATGTGATGAATATATAAAATAGTTGTTTTATGAAGTTGTTATTATCTCTTGTGTAATATTATCTTGATTTTAAAATTGAATATATATTGTTTAATTTCCATTAAAATAACTCACCAAAAGTGGTATTTGTAATTTATTCTGATAAAAAATAATTTTTTCAAAAAACAATTATTACTAAAATATTTCCATTTTTTAAAATTGTGTTTATTTTTAATTTTTAATAATTAAACACTAAATAATCAATTCTATATGCTTTTATTATTTACTTAAATGGAATTATATTAATTATATTTTCATTATTATAAGTAATCAATATTATATAAATCAAAAAATATCACATAAAAAATAAAACAAACGTTATAAATAAAAACTGAATAAAAGTATGTGTTTTTCAATAATTAAGGACTCTATACTACTGAAATTGTAACATAGCCTTTGGAATAGTAATATGACCATTTTGAATATTAAATAAGAATATAGATTTGTAAAATAACAAATGAATGTATAAATAAAATTTTGGCATCTTATAAATGAAAATATGATATAATTATATCATATAATAATTAAATAAATGTTTTCCAAATGATATATATGGTATTTTTATTTTTGTGAATTGTAAATATGTATGTACAAATTTATAATAAATATAATGATTTAATGTATAATTTACGTCCATAAAATCTAATAATAAATTAATATTTTATCATCTTTTGATTATAAGTTAATTTTATGATACCTAATATAATGTTATAATGTGTTATAAAATCTATGAGAATTTTAAAATTGATATATTTCACGTAAATAATAATTTTATTTTAAATTTAAATTTCTCATATTTATAATATTATTTTTAAAAAAGGAGTTCTTTTTGTATTTATACACATTAAACAAATAATATACTGAATTTTTGATATTTTTGTAAAATAGTTGACATTTTAATGAATATTTTGATACTGTAATTTTGGATATAAACATAATATATGAATTTTTAATTCATGGATGACTTATTGAAGAGGTAATATAATATTATAAAATCCCATATATATATTTACTATATTTAATCATGGGAAAAAAATTTCAATTTCTTTAGCCAAAATAATAATCAATTGGCTATAATTATAAAAACACTTCTCTTATCTCGCTATACAAACCTACCATAAAACCCTTTTATCATCACTCTTATGAAAAAATTATTGTATTTGAACATTCACCGAATATTTTCCGATCCCTCTACCCCCACAGACATTAATCATTGTTCTCAAAAAAGTGTAGAACAAATTTTCCTAATGAAGATATCAATGATGATAATTCAAGAGTTAAAAGGCAATTTCTCTTTCTTTTAATATCATTTAAATTTCATTTCAATTATTATTTTTTAATCACCTGTCCTTATCCGAGTGACATGATAAATACATTATATTTCATATAATTTAGTTTTATTATGCTAATGGAACCAACCATTGTTTTTTCTTTTTCAACGTCATTTTATTCTAAAAATTAAAATATTGTCTAGGATGTGTTGATTTATCGCATACAAGGAAGACGAGTTTTCAATATTCATTACAACATTCAAAATAGTAATAATGGATTTTTGTTAAAAAAAATATTATAATAATCATAATACAACATATTTAATGTTCTAGAATTCTTATATAAACACAGAATTAATTAATAAAAAAACTAGTTTATGAATGTCAAAAAATGCAAATATAATCTAAATAGTAATTATTAAAATTTTATCTAATGAATAATCCTAAAATATAAATAAAATTATAAGGATGATTAATATTATAGAAAATCATTAATAACATATAATTTTATTTATGTCCAACTATTCACATTTTACCGGATTTTTCAAGCATGTATACAAGTAAACCAATAATTAAACCGATGGAAACGAAAGTTCCCAAATGATAAAAGGGTATGTTATTAGTCATCCAATGACCATAAGTGAACATAATATAAATTTAATAAATATGATACTTTTAGAAATACAATCTCAATTATTTAATTAATTGAGTTAATTTTATTATTCAGTAAATTAAGATGAAGTGCAGAACACTATGGGACATAAATTAAGGGAATCATTCTGAACATCCCTTTTCTCCGTCAAGTTACACATTATCTCTCTTTATCCCAATTTAACAGTTAGGTATTTTTATAAAATTCATCTACATTATATTTCAATGTTCTAAACTGATCAATTCAAATCATTATATCCATCATTGATGGTAATGTAAAAATTTTAGAGAAATTGTCATCATAATTCTCTCTGATAACCAAGCCCAAATAAATGAATGTTACTAATTTTTTTCCCATTTTCCGGTAAAATAAATAATTTGGTTCAAGATTCAACGATTTTTTAAATTTAAATCGTTTTATCATGAAATAATATCTTGGTTAATTAATATTTTTATACAAACATTTATACATATTTAATTTTAATGAATCTATAATATTTCAACTAAACTACACTAAAATGTTTTATTTATAATGTTTTCTTAAATAATATTTTTATAGAATTTCACTTCAATTTGACATCTATTTTTTTGATCTATGGATATTTTAAATTATTATATTCCATTTATTTTTTAAATCCATTCCTACATGGAAACAATTATGATACTCCATATATTTATGCTTTAACATGATTGTAGAAGAAAATTCATTCAATGTGTAACCCTTATGATTATGTTTGATTCCTTATGTATGATTATTCATGTGGAACTCATATTCATGAAAACATTTTTTGGGGGGGTCTTGAATAGTTCACTAATGAATTGAATAATGTTTTTTGATGATATGTCTTGTGAAATGGTCTGGGAGGTTAGCCATGACTTGTGCTCCATGTGAAAATGTCTTTGTTGTTAGAATCAACAATTTATCCTCTATATGAAATAATCCTCAAATCATTATTATGTCATGGTTTATGTTGTTTCACCATTTCTATGATTCAATATTTATTTCATTCCATTTTATTGATTTTATGAATCCTAATTCCTATTTTTATTCCATGCATATTTATGTCATCATGATACGATTTTGATCTAATTAGGTTATACGTTTTACATTTATTTATTCACATACTTAGAATTTTAACTCATATTGTTGTTCATGTATTCCCCAGTTTGTCCTATGTAGATGTAAGAGCATTAAGTATGTTATAATATTTTATAGATATTTAATTTAAAATTATTTTTTATTTTTACTTTTATACGATCAAATATTAATAAAATTGTTCAATGTACTAGTCATTAAGATCTATGGCATGTAATTTTTTTAATTATTATTAAAATTATGTAATAAAATTTATAAAGTTATAGGTTCATTAAATTTGGCATCAGATCACGGTCTACTTGTTTTTTGATATTATGTTTAGAAAACATAAGTAAGAACCCTATGTATAAATAAATCGCTATGGATAACCTATATTGGAACATAATAAATCACAATATTGGATATAAATATCATTTTAATGTTTGTATTTTTAAGTTCAATTTTCCTTTTATTAGACTTATTATATAATTATTCAATCCCCTTATCTTTAATTTAATTTTAATAGTTAATGGCTTGAAATAGAAGAACCTGCGGCAACCATCAATGTGGTAGGAAATGTGATGATTTATGTAATCATATTCCCTATATGATAGAGAATTGATGATCAAAACCTCATGTCAATAATCACTTATATGGATCATGTCTTGAATAACAACATGAATCACAAATAAAATCTTATTAATATTAATAATGATCATGTTGTGGTGGAAAACATTATGCAAAAAAGGCCTCCCATGTTTTGTGGATTTTATAATGCTCTCATAATAGAACAATGTTTTAACTCCATTGAGTAGAAATTCATTGTCCACCCATGATCATATATTGATGACGTTTTACCGGTGGTCTATCAAATTGACGGGGAAGATGATTAGTGGTTTACACATATCATGTACATGAAGCCCAAGGAGGAAATGGATTCCATGGAATGTGAATATTTTAAGAAAATATTTTCAATAAATATATTCTCGAATCCCTCCATATTATGATATAAATGGAGTTACCCATACTGAACAGAATGGAATACAAGTCTATTGGTGTGTTTGAGGAATACATTACATGGATTTCTAGATACACCTCCAGATTTTTTATGAACTTTAAAAGAAAGTTAGATCACTTATTTATAAGACTCAATCCAAGAAAATCAAATGAATTGGTGAATTTATCCTCGATATCTTGGAGGATATTTTCTATTGTTCCCTTATGGTTGAAATGAATATTAGAGTATCTCAGTGGGATCATGTGCCTATGTGGAAAAGGAAAAATATATTTTGATATGGTAGGATCAACATATAAATATCTTGATGGAACTAATACCCAACATCCAAAATGTAAAATTTTTTGGAAGAAACATGCAGGGAAATTTCTAAAATAATATAGGAAATGATTCAATGCACAATATGGGAGAATCATGATAATAACTACCGAAGTGATATGATGAATACCAAAAATGTGGAAGAAGATATTAATGTTCAAATCCAAAATCATTCATTAGTTAAGTGTTTCAACTTCAAGTAAAATGGTATTTATGAAATGCATTTCTCTATAACAATGGTTATTATTGGAAATCGACATAAATAACTATGATGGAAGCAAGGATAGAAATATTCTATCACTATTACTGAGGTCTATCCTGAAAATGATCTAGTGAAATGTATGATGGTAATGTATTCAACAATTAGGAATTTATTATTTGATTCTTATTCCATTATTTCTTTTATATATTTCATGTTTAGTAGAATTATTCAATTACCACCTCAAAATATGGTGATTATATTATCAATTACAATATAAAATGCGTAAATTTTTAGATCCATTGTTTATAAATAATCTTTGGTTAATGTTTGTGGAATGAGACTCCCAGTAAATATTTTCTTACTTTTCCTAGTGTAGTTTAATACTATATTGGGCATCGACTAGATATATTTATGAAAATAAAACATCTAGCATTGAGAATGGGAGATCACTGTTCATATCGTGATATATCCTACTTTTCTATACATGAGTAAGGAGGATGATAAATCTTTATCAGAATCATTTTCTGCATTGTGGATATTATTTCATTATGAACAAGAATATCTCACTAAAATGATTGAGACAAATGATAGTGTCTATCATGAAGAAATGTCCACTATGACAGACTACAATGATGTGTTACATAATGTGTTTTGTGGTTGTACTTCTAACCAAGATGTTGTGTTCTCAGTTTAAATTATTCCTAGATCTTAACCTATATCAAAAAACATTTAATAATGACCATAATTGATATGGAAGAACTAAAGAAGTAGTTTAAGGAGAATCTAGGAAATATTTATATTTGTATTATTTTTTTCCCCATGGGGTTCATCTATACCCTATGTTAAGAAGAATGAAAGATAAATACACCTCTAAAAAGATTATAGTGAGCTAAACAAAATTATGATAATGAACATGTATCACATTCCAAGGATAAGTGACTTTTTTGAACTACAATGACTGAAAAATTATTTCTATAAAATATAAATTCATTTCGGGTATTAGTAATTTATTATAACAAATGAATATATTTCCAATGATTCATTTCTAATGAGGTATGAAAACTATGAGTTCATTGTGATTCACTATAGACTAACTAGTTCCCCCAAAATTTTCTTGGACATAATGAATAGAGCTTCTAAAGATCACCTAAAAATAATGTGGTCATCTATATTGATGATATTCTAATATAATAAAATAATAAGGAGGAACACATGCATAAATTGATTACTAGGTCAAAAAATTGTGAGTGGTGAATCTTTATGAAGAGTATAGTAAATATGTGATATGTATAGAGTATGTATCATTCTTGTTTCATGTTATCCCCAACAATTAATATTTTTCTATCCTTAGAAAATAAAGGTAATTTAAGATTGGCCCACGATAATATCTTTTTATAAGATCTATAGTTTACATGGCCTACCGTTGAATTACTAGTGATTTGGGAATAAAATACAATGATATTTGAACCCAATAACTAAGCTAACTTGAAAGGAAGTGAAGTTTATCTAGACATGAGAATGAAAATACTTCAATAATGAGTTAATAATGAGGCTTATCACTATTCCATTACTCATGATGGCAATATGTTGATAACTCTTTATGATATATAGTGATTCATCAAATATGGGATTAAGTGCGTACCGATGAAAAATGAAAATGTTTTATCATGTTCCTCATGAAAATTTAAATTTCACAAGAAAAATATCATATTCCGGATCTATATTTGGATGGTCTAGTCATTTGGATAAAAGTATGGATCCATTGTATCCATGGGGAGAAGTGTATGATATATACATGTCATAAGAACCTCAAATATATATTCACATATAACGAGATTAAAATGTGCCAATAAATATGTTTACATCACATCAAGTATTATTACTACTGTATACATTACCTTCCTAGTAAGGAAAATAATGTGGAAGATTCCCTATGTAGAAATTATCCTACAAAATTTCCAATGATAAGATATGAGAAGGATGTAATCATTTTATAACATCCAAGGATACACTTGGGAATCATTTAGGATGGTACATCACCAACCCATTCCAAAAATATTTCTCATCCATACCTCATCACGAAAATAAGAGATACTATACGAACTGATGTTGAAATGGAGAAAAATGATAAAGAAATTAAAATTGTGAATCCAAAATATATCATAATTGATGATGATGGAGTCTTATGATTTTCATCACTATTATTCAAAAAATCCAATACATATACAAAGTATGAGGTTATGATTTAATCAAATACCTCACCCTTCTCTATATAGACAAATAGGACAAATGTGTTTTAGGATCTCTAACACAACTATCGGTTGGTAAATATGATGTAAATAATCGTAGATTATAAACCATAGTGATTGTTCTTTTATAATGTTATGGTTTAAAGTCAAATGTCTATTATGATAATGCAACCATTACATATAAAAACATGAAAGTGGGAAAATATCACCCTAGAATTCTTCACATACATATAATGAAATCTAGAATAAACAATGATATATATGTTTTATATATCATTTTATAAAGACAAATTACAATACATTAATTTTATAAGACATATAACTCGACTATCCTCCATGGATATATATCAATTAATCCATAAGGATACATGGACTACCGATATTGATTGTATCAGATCGAGAATTGAGATTCACTACCATGGTCTGAAAAATGTTTAGAAAACTCTAAACACTTAGATGAGTATTAGTACATCCCATCTACCTCAAATGGGTGTCCAATATGAATTATCTATAAAGAAACTAAAATACATTTTTATATCATGTTATATGGACTTCTTTGATGAATGGTACCAACATTTAACTTTGGATGAGTTATCCCATAACAAAATTTTCTACAAAATCATTTGATGGCTCCATATGAAACCCTTTTATGGGAAAAGTGGTTGAATAATGTCATTTTTTGATTATGTTGGTTAACATAAGATGATAGGTTCATAAATGATTAATGAAATTGTGTAAAATTTGGATGTAATTAAAAAACATGTCATGGTATTGTAATATTGACATAAAGAACTATACAGAAAATCATTGACGTTACAATGAGTTTAAGATTAGAGACATGGTACTCTACATATCTCCATGGAAGATGATAAGTAGATTTATGGAGACAACAAATCTATTTCCAATGTACAATGGTTAATTTGAGATTCTTCCCCATGTCAGAGTCAAATCCTATCAACTAGAATATCCACAAACAATTTATTAGGTACATGATGTATTCCATGTTTCCCTCTAAAGGATGTACATACCACGTCACTGAAATTTATTGAATTCAGAGGTGGTTCTAGTAGAAAAAAATATCCTTTATAAGGAGAATCTAGTGGTGATTTGTACCATAGAGATGAAGTTATACACAACCGTACTACTCACCTAGTAAATGTACTTTGGAATATTAATAAGTATAAAGAGGGAATATGGGAACTGGAGGAATCAATGATGGATTTGTACCCTCACATATTTTTCCCTTAGATTGTAAATGGAAATTCAAAGGGTGAAATTTCCTAATGCTGAAAGAATGAAAGAGCCCAGAATACGGTCAATGAAATTTCCCTTCTTATAATTATTTCATCTATTACAAATCAGATAACATCACATAAATAACAGAAATAACATTATCAGTTAATTGTTAATAAAATAAAAGGTTTTTTCAAAATTTAATTAACTTATACCAATGAAAATGTAAAGTGACCATTGGAATAGTAACATGATCTTTATGAAGAGTAAATAAACTAATAGAATAGTCAACTCCATAAAGAATTTATAAATAAAATCTAGGAATCCTACAAATGAAAATATGATATAATTATATTATATTATATTTAAATAAATGTTTTGAAAATGATAAATTTTGTATTTGTATTTTTGTGAAATATAAAGATTTATTTACAATTTTATAGTAAATATAATAATTTAAATAAAATATAATCGAAAATAATTTTTTTTATTATTATTATAATTTAATTTAATTAGACCATCACTAATTTTTTTAAAGTGAGTTATAATTTAAAAATTAATATTATTCTAGTAGTTTATTATTTTAATTAAAAATTAAATTTATCATAAAATGGATATCAATTTTGTATTCTACAAGTCCAAAAATGATTATGGTGAATTTTTTCATTTTTTCTAAAATAGTTGATTTCTTTGTTGAACCGTGAAATGAAATAATTTATGGTATAATAAAAATACATTAATTATTGATTCATGTATGATGTATAGAGTAGGTAAGACAATAATCTTGAATCAATTTTATCCCATTAATTTATTTATTCATTGTAATCAAAACTATTTATTTTCTTCAGAAAAAATAACAAACTAATTGATAAAATAATAAAACAAGCTCTTCACCTCCCACTATAATTACTATCATAACCCCATATTCTCTTATCACATATATATCCTTGAATACTATCTTAATTATTACAATCCTCTCCCGTGACCACCCCTCAATCCAAGAGCATTTCTCACAACAAATGCCAGAAAATCGAGAAATGATATGTAGTGCAAGAAGACCAAAAGAACATCTCCCAAATGCCATAAGCTGCAGAATAGAAGAGAAGGATTTGTGTGATTTTGTGAAGAGACAATGACCTTATTGCATAATTTATTACACAGTGGTGAATAATATATTTAACAAACAGTGTAATCATAGTGAAATATAACACAACATTAGAAATAGATAAATGACCCAATAGAATAAATAATACCAATGAAAGAAAAATGGTCATTAAAGATACCATTATGAATTCAATGAATGATGAAAAATATAATTAAATTAAATTTCATGGGAATGAGGTATAGGATTAGAAATCATAATAAAAAATTCCAAAAAACAAAAAGGACATCATGGAATATTATGAATAGGATTGGTCCTCTTTCCCCAAAGCTCCATCCAAAGCACCAACGTAATAAAGCATCAGTATATGAACTCTAATATTTTTTCCATACATGTGATAAAAATTTCTACTCAAATACCAAACGACACCATATAATGGTGTGAAATAAAATGTATGTGGGTCAGAAACCATGATGTCTAGAACATTATATTTCCTATTCTAAATATTACCATTGGGCCATTTTATAATAAAATTAAGCAATTAATTAAATAAAATAATTGGATCATGTAATGGGTTCCAACATGTACACCAGTCCCACACCTCTTACATTGGTATGAACTGAAAGTATGAACGAGAAGACTAGTAAAACAGAATATATATAGTAAGGCCTATGTTACATGATAACCCAATAAAAATGGAATACCTCCAAGCATATTCTTTAGCATGGGGTCTAATCCATATGTAAAAAGAAGGAAAACTAATGGAATATTATTAGTATCACAAATAACAGGGAAACACTTTGAAGTTTCAATAAAACCATCTTATCCATTTGTATAAAAAAATAATTTTAGAGGTGGAGTCTGAGCCCGTCTCTATAGTATAAATATGGTACATATATTTAGGTTTATCCAATTCCACAAGATCATCCATGGAGATCATGTTGAGTGTCCATGAATTACTCATGGTTTGTTAATCCTGAATCCATCTTCGGTATAACATTTAAGGGGACATGTATCATATAAGGCATAGAGTATCCAACTTTCAAATGGTTCCATCTTCATGTTCCCCTTAGGGAACTGGTATCTCCCATTAGTATATTAAAAAATTATGTGATGTTCTTATCTGGAAATCCTAAAACAGAGCTTTCCCAGCACATTATGTTGTATACTATTGAGCATGTAGATTCAATTTGTCGGATGTTAATATGGGAACCGTAATCTTTTCACTGGACTGAATTCTTTTAAGACAACAATAGATGTATGTGTATGTGTATATATATATATCAAAATAGTCATTCATATTTGGTGACATTAGATTAAACATTTAATGACACATAAATGAAAAATTAAAAGATCATTGACAAAGGTAATAGAAGAAAATTTATTTCGGTAAACCCCACACGGTGTCTGACGTCATGTCAGCAACCTATAAAAGGTTTTTTCTCAATCAATGCACACAACGACCAAGGGAATAAAATTTAATTAAATTAATAATAAATTTATTAGGATTTTCTAGTAGGCATTGATATTAATCACAATATTATAATGTAAACTAAGAATATAATTTATAAAAAATAAGATATCCATTGTACCTCATAGTAGTAGTATACCCCACATCCCACAAGAACCTTCGATTTAACCAAAAAATGAAGAAATTGAATGATTTTTTTAAAAAAACTCCAATTTCATATAGAACAACAAGCATGGAATGTTGAACAATAGATATAGTATAAAACCAATAAATAATTTCTGAAATTATAAACATTACTATGTGCCTCATTGTACTTCCAACATTGTTGAAATAAGAGGAGAATAAAAGGATCCATAGATATTTTAAGTAGAGGAGGAGGGAGGTGCACCACCTAGAGAGGGGGATGATGCATAGGAGAAGAGGAGGACAGAGAAGATATAAAAAATAAAGGATGATGAAAAAAATTGAAAAATTTAAATAATGAAAAAATAAAATAAAATAAAATAAAATGAAGGGAAGGAGAAAATAAAAACTTCTTATAAAAAATCGGCTAAGCCCATTTTAATTATTTTCATATTTTTTATAAACAATTTTATTTTATTATTTATTTTCCTTCCATTTCCATTTATTTTATTTTGTTTAGAATTTCATTATATTTATTTTATTCCTTTTAATTTATTTGTATATGAAACACTGCGCAATTGCATTGTGAATTATTTTTCATAATCTCGTTAAACCTGAAAAATGTATTTTACTCGGGACCTGCATCTGGTTTCATGTGCATTTTCCTTGAGTGGATTTGCTGAATTAGACTAAAAATTAAATTCATCATACCTTTGTTAGATTTGGGATGTTACAACCTCCCCTCATTAAGAAAACTCAAACCCGGTTTTCCCCTCGGAGGGTAGTGGAACTAAATCCAAGAAATGTTCCATCAAATATGCATGCACATAAATATCTCTCTTCAAGGTCATATTCTTATTGAATCTCTACTCACATTGTACACAGACTAGAGGAAAAAAATTACTTCTGAGAACCATCATTGTATGATCAATAAGATAAATTGGATGCTCCTCAAAGGATGCATCTTCCTCAAGATCGATGTTGTCAGGGTCCATAGAATGAGACATGTATGGATGATACTTTCGAAGTTGATATATATGAAAGACACCATGCATGGAATGGTACTAATATAGTAATAGTAACTAATTGGATACGGGACCAATTCTCTCATCTATCATGAATGGTCTGACATATCTCAGCGATAACATACCATATCTCATGATTCATCTATGACCCATCTTCGACAAATCACACATAGATACCCATTGTCCCACATCACTCTATAGGGGACAATGATAGTGATTGGTATAAGACATACTTTGGAATTAGATTTAACCATACACTTTTGAATATGTTGGACTTCCTTAGAACAATTCTAAATGAGATGATGACCCATAAGAGCTGCCTCACCTACATAATCCCAGTATAGAGGTGAACGACACGGTCAACCTTAGTGGGCCTCATATGAATCAATTTCAATTGATTACCAAAAGCAGTTATAATTTGGAAAATCAACAAGAGGAATATGTTTCTCCCAAGAACCACCAAAACCATAGATAAAGGCCCACAACATATACTTTGACACCTTTATTGTCCACTCAGAGTACCCATCAATCTAGTGTGATATGCAGTACTCAAAAAAATCTCCATACATTGTTCCTTCAACAAACCTCACTGAATAAAGATGTGAAATGGGATTCTCATCAGGACATGATAGAATAAGTAAGGCTATTAAGTCAATCAATCTATAGAATATGTAAACTCTAAAGCCCATTAATTGAGATGGTCTATAACATAGTAAGTTATTGTGCGACTTTGGACAACCTATCAACGATCACCCATTCTGCATCGCTTCACTAAGGAGATCCGGGGAAGCTTTAAATTATATTCGTTGTGAAATCATTCCATTTCCACACAAGAATGAAAATAATTAGTTGGATTCTATTTATTACTGGTTTTATTTCTTCACTTGTGGATAGGTGGAGAACTATGTGATGAAACTTGTTATCTACTTCTTCGTACCATGACAATAGTACTGAAAATGAATATCCCCATACAAATTAATAGGTCCATGTGGAACATCCCAAAAATAGGTATGATATTCCTTCATAATATCTTACAAAATATCAAAATTCATCATTAAATTTCCACATTAGATCGGATTTTCACTACCATAAATAACCCAACCAGGAGCTGGGTTATCTCATGTGATTACCTCCATCAAAACAAGAACCTCTTGAATAGATACATGTCCCATACAGACTCACTCCAGAAGATATGATGTCACTGTAAGAGCTACTAGATTTGGTTGTGCATGCTTTTCTATACCCACATGATTTACATTAGAAAACAAATCCATCATTATTCACCCACCATTGGCTACCATGACAGCTTGGGTCTATGATTTTTGGATCAATGTGTCAGCCATGACATTACATTTGTTAGGGGTACACGAAATCTCAAAATAAAATTCATGTATGTAGTCAACCCACCTGCACTACCTCAACATTAATTCTCACTATGTGAAGATATATTTTTATCTTTTAGTATCCATGTAAATGATAAAATTTCATCCAAAAAGTAGGGTATCCAACAGTATAGAGCATGAACCACATCTCCTAATTTGAGGTTGTTTGTATGAGAGTTCTGCTAAGGAGGCCTAAGTAGGTAGGATTCACAATCCACAACATGATCACTTTTTATCAGAATTGCAACTAGACTAACTCCCGATGCATCATATTATGTATTATAAGTCTCAAATGGAATTTTAAGAATTAGGATCAGTGGTGACATGATTCTCCAAATTAAATTTATAACTATTTCACACAAACATCAGACTAGTTGAATTTCACACCCATATTTGTTAGAGCATTAAGAGGGATCTTAAATTTGAGAAATCCTAGATAAAACGCTTGTAATATCAAAAAATCACATAGATATTATATATATAGAACACATTCTTTTTTTTGTGTTTCTAGGAAACTACTACAATCATTATCTCTAGGTTGGCTGATACATGTTCCTATGATATGATATAACCATAGAAGTAAAACATAATGTTCCAAGTATGGAATTTTATGAGCTTCATGTATAAATACTGATATCTCAATGTACTCATCCTGATCTAAATATTATTGGAATGATCATGTCTATAGTGCAAGTATAATAAGATGTTTTCATTGAAATCTACCAAAAATGTATCAAGGTAATGGCGAAAATCGTGATTCATTAAAGATATAAAATTTTATGGTTCATTATTCAGACCAAATGGCTTAACCAAACTATTACAAGCCATAAATAGTCCTAAATTATCTACATGTAATATTCATCGTTCCCACATGCACCTAATAATAGCCCGAACTGAATTAGATCTTGGATAAAATAGTTTCTCCTTGAAGCTAGTTATAGGGGTCATCAATATGATGCAATGGATATCAATTCATTAATATAAGTTGGTTGAGATAACAGTATTCCAACAAAAATACGACATTACCATAAACAATCATGGATAAAATGACTAAAAAATCCCATTGTGATGTTCAATGTCTGATAAAACCCTTAGCCTCATGATCATAAAGTTGCTTCTTGAGTTCCTATAGCTCTGTATCTGTTATTCTATATAGACTAATGAAAAGTAGTTTCATAAATCGCACCAGATCTATAATGAACACAACATCATTCAATATATGTAATCAACATAAATCATCTGGGAAAATATCCCAGAATCAATTCACAATAGGAGGTAAATCCACTTACTATATTCCATGATTTCACATAAAGAGATTTTTAGAGGAGATGTCACCCAACCATTCCCAGGATGCTTTAGTTTTTCTTGATCATCTTGGATATCCCATTATCACATGTGTATATATGTGCTTTCCTTGGTTTATGTGACAAAAACTAAATGATGATGACAATCTACATGGTCATGATAATTAATGAGAAAATCTATACTTATAATTTCATCATATTTTTCATCTTGTGGATGAATAAATTCTAGTAGATATGGTAACATCCTACCTCAAGGGAACTCTTAGAGCTAGTGTATGCCCCCATTTTTGACCTCTAAAATGTGCTGAGATACATAACATCATAAAAGTAACATAGTTACAGACCCAAACTCTCAAAAGTCACAAGAGATATGAAAGAGACTGATTTACCCATGTTATAAAGGGCATAAACTAATGTATAGGCTACAAGTATAGTACCTATAACTATTGATGGTCCTTGAAACTGCTCTACTAGAATTGCTTACACTGCAAACATATGGCCTTATCCTCAGCCCTAAGATGCTGCCTGACTAGCCTAATTTGTTCAAATATAATGGTGATGGTGTTTTCGATTATGACCTTTTTAACCATGACCTCCAACATTACCTTTTTCTGATATGATGGAGGAAAATGCACTCCCATCATGATCTGGATCCATATATAATATTCCAGATAGAGGTGCTGGTACAAGTCCTCTTTTATTAGAAGATGATGAAAAAGAAAGGTAGAAATGTTTATGGTGGCCCATATTTCCACAAGCTTGGAGCTCCCTTGGTTTCCTCGTGAACTATGAATTATTATATCTGATCCTATAACATTGATTGAATATGATAATTTTGTCTGTACATGTCATTTAGTTTCCATTTCTTATATGTGCACCATCATAACAGTGCTTCCTATTGCCTAAATAACCATCACCCTACTTTGGAAGTAAACCGACCAGGATCATATGTTCATCTTCTCTAATATTATGTTATGTAATTACTGAATTACTATAAATATTTTTAATGGGTTTCAAAAGTAATATAGTCACTTGAGAGCATATAGAAAATCCATTTCTATCCTCAAATCACCTCGTAGTCATTTAAGCCTCACCATCCAGAGAAAGACCAAAACAATAGAGCTCAGTGAATCGAGTAGGATACTCTAACACTATCATATATCCCTACTAAATATATAAGAACACCCTTGAAAGATAATCTATTAGAGATTACGATAATAAGTGATCCTAGGAATCTATATACAAGTATGGACAAACCATATACCAGGTTGGATTAGCCTAAGAAATGACATCCCACTAACACTTGGTGGAGTCACGAGGCATATAGATAACACATTTGACCCTCTACACTATAAAAATTTCAGGATAGTCAAAGATGGATTTCAAAACATCTATCCATAATTATAAAACTTGTGAACCACCATCACAGGAGTAGGTCAGCGGATACTACTGAAAAATGTCATGTGTAAGATCTTCCACAGTCGGGTGGGCCTAGGAACACACAAAACTGACTGCATGAACCAGAGAATATTATACACACTAAACACACAATATAGTTATAACAAAGAATAATAAACTCAATGTAATATAAATATAAGCATCATAATAATTTATATTATAATTTTCAATTTCATAGGTTCTATTTTATCCAATTCCAAAGGTATCGTTATTGTACATCTATTTAGTTATATCCAATACCATGTGAACATCCATGGTGATCCTTCCGAGAGTCCATGTATCACTCGTGGTATGATAACCATGATTCAGTCATAGGTATCAGATGTAAGGGAGCAATGATCTCCTCTGACTTTTCATAGGCATCCTTATAACTGGTCTGTCCTCAGTTTCCCCATATGTAATAAGCATCACCCAATTGCATAGTAAAAATATCGGGGAATACCATCTCTAGAAATCCTAAAAAACCACTTTCTCATCACATCATGTTGTAGACTATCAAGAATATAGAGTCTATTTGTGATTTCTTAATATTGGACCCACATTATTTCCCACAACCCAAATTCAACTAAAACAATAAAAGAAGCATATATATCATTATAATCATTCATAATTTCATCAATTTTATTTTCCATATAATTCCACATAAATAATAAATTAAAATATAAATGTAAAATGAAAAATATAGAATAATTTTTTTCGTTATAGCTAATGAGTGTTCATCATCTTAGAAACTACCTATGAAAATTGATTTCATTAGAAAAAGGTCACAATGATCAAGGAAAAACAATTTAATTAAATTAAAATGCATTATTTATATTTTCTTGATACGAACCAGACATATTCATAATACTGTGATGTAAACGTATCAGTGGATTTAAATGAATAAAAATAAGCATCATACCTCTTAGTCATAGTATACCCCATGTCTGGCAACAACATATGATTTGATGTAAATCATATAAAACCAAGTTATTTATCAAAAACAAAACTTCATTTACAAATCATCCAGATAAGATTTCAGGATTGAGAGAGGATGAAACCAAAAAAAAATTATTGCAGATGATTTGACTTATTGAGAGATTCACTGCACTTATAATGGTTTAAAAATCATAGGATAATTGAAGGTTTTATAGATTTATATAGTATAGGAGATGATAGGTGCAACACCTAGAGAGGGGGCATGACGCACAGAAGTATAAGAGAGTGAAATAGAAAAGAGATAGAAAAAATAATCGAATGTAAGTGGAAAATTGTATAGAATGGAGAAAAAAATAATTAAAGATAAAATTATAAAATAAAAATAAAAAAATTAAGGGAATGATACAAGAAATAAATAGGTTAAACCCATTTTAATAATTTAAAATTTTATCATATCCAATTTTTATTATATTTTATATTTTTCTTCCTATTTCACTTAATTTTATTTCATTAAAAAAAATTTCATTTATATTAATTTTTTATGATTGTTTTAACAAGAAACATCATGTATTGGAATGTTGTATTTATTTTATATTGATGAGCAACCATAAAAAAAGTCTACTCCTAGGGACATGCATAATGATGCACGGGAATGTTCCCTATGTCCCATTAATAAATTAAGATAAAAATAAAATGGGCTATACCATGGATAATTTTGGGACATAAAAAATTTCCAAATATGATTCCCCTAAGGTGTTTTTTATGGAGAAGAATTTATAAGTTAAAACCATATTTCTATTTATTTTAATTTCATTGAAATTTCTTTTATTTTTTAATCTATCATAACCTCCCAATATCCAAGAGAATATATTTCTCTAATATATTTTAGAAAATATATTTTTGTAGTTTTTAGAGTAACAAAATATCATCATTTCTCTTTCCCCCTAATTGTTTTTAAAAAAAATGAAAACAACATCAGTGATGTGTTGATTTATCACATTCAATGATGTCAAATTTTGAATAACCATTATTACCTTAAATTTTCTCATAATAATATTTTTTTTGGTTTATAAAATAAGTATAATAAAATTTTTACGGAATATATATTTTTATAGAACTACTATATGTAAATAATGTTAATTAATAATACAAAACTAGTCCTTTATTATCTAAAAATACCAAATAATCTAAATAGTTGTCATTATTGTTTTTTCAAATGAATCAACCGCACATTAGAAAAAAAATTGATATATATATATATATGTCCATTTAATATTATGGAGTATAATTTAAAACATATAATTTAAATTATAGACAAATATTCTCATTGAACATGATTTTCAATACATGTATACAAGTAAAACAATTATGAAAACCCTGGAAATAAATTCTCTTGGATACAACAATTGTATATTATAAGTCATCATAATTCCTATAAATGTATTTAATAAAATTAAAAAAAACGTACAGGAATGGGTGTTAATTAATTAATGTGTTTTATTTGATTTTATATCACATTGAGATTATGTGATGAACACTTTCGGACATTAAGGACGATATTTATTTCGAACCTCCATTTTTTGGGTTGTGATTTCTCTAACATTATCCAAATTTAACACTTATTTATTATTATATAAATCTTTTAAATTCTATTTATATGCTATAGGATATGCTATTATGAAATGTACATACTTCTTTGATGGGTAAATACTTGTATTAATTAAATTCTATTCCTAATTCTTCGTGATAAAGATGCCCAATTAAAGGGAACATTCTGATTTTTTTCCTGTTTCCATGAGAAAAAAATACTCTATTTTATTTCAAAATTTATTTTTTAAATTAAATTATTTTATCATAAGAAAATATGTTGGATCATCTTTAGTTTTATACAATCAATTATTCGTTTTCATTTGTGAATAATCACTAATATTTCCCTTAAACTTCACTAAAATGTTTTATTTATAATGACTGTTAAATAATATTATGACATATTTAAACCTATGTTTTACAGAACATGTCATGATATATGAAATATTTCTCTTTTTAATTATTAATTATGAATTATATTGATTCCTTCTTTGAATAAATTAATATACTCTTATTTTTATTGCCTTTTGACATTATTATGATTCCCATTAATTCCATGGGTTATAATAATATTTGTGTTTTATTCTTTTCTTATGATTATTTATGTCGAACTCATATTCAAGAACATGTTATTATGGGTTTTTATATATAGTTCTCAAATAAATTTTTTAATTTGTATTCTCAAGATATTCCATGTGCAATAGTCTTGGTGGTTAACCTTGAATCATGCTACATTTGCAACAGTCATAATTGATATCCTTAACTCATGATCCTCCATGTGAAATGATCCTTGAACCATTATTATTTCATTATATATGTTGTTTTTATATTTATATGATTCCATATTTTTATGATCCCATGTTATACATACTATTAATCTATATTTATATTCATATTTGGTTCTTTTTTATATAATCATGTTATGATTTTGAACCTATGGTCAATGATTTATACATTTGATTATTAACATACTAAAATTTTAAGCTCATCCATTGGATCATATATTCCAATTTTTAACCTATACATATGTTAGATAACACAGGATTTAGGAAAACTATAATGATCTTAAATAAATTATGTTTTTATTTTCGTTTCATGATGCTTATTATATAACTAGTCATCAAAAGACAATAGAACATATGATCCTTGGTTAGTAATTGTTAATTATTTATGTTTAAAATAATTTAATAATATATGTAAAATGATAGGGATATTATATATTGACAATTTATTTTCATAATTATATTAATCATATTCTAATACTCTACTGAAATTTCTAGTTGTAAACTATAATATTAAATATTAATATTTTATTATTTTGTCATGTTTTTTTAAACTTGGTGTGGCATGTAATGAATAATATAATATATAATAAATTTATATGAAACAAATATAAAACATCTTAGGGTGTTACAAAATTCCATTGTATCTACTGAATTATCATTCCATAAGACTTGTTCAATGAGGTGAACATTCGAGAATTTGATAAATTATTGATTTTTATCATCAAAATGTCTTAATCCAATGATTTCATTATCAAATCACATAACTAAAAAGCCATGGAAATTATCTAAGATTTTTTATCATTATCTAAATTTCACATTTATATAGTCTAGGATTCTAAATATATTTCGGTGAAAAAATACCAATTTTTTGAACCCTAACTATTATAGTCTCTTGAACACCATTTGTGGTGAAAAAATAAATTAACAATGAATCCTTTATTTTTGAACTATTCTCTCCCAATTGGTTCATTCATTAAAAAATACAACTTCATTCTTCATGAAATTTTTTTCAAATTATATTTTCTCCCCCAACAACACCATTTTTATATATTGATTTAAGTATTATATATTACATTAATTTTACAATATCATTTTTTTATTTTTATAAATACATTGACTATATTCACAAATTTTTTTATAAAATGATCAAGTCATTATTCTGCCAATCTATAGTTCCACGTTGACCATTAATATGTAAATTTTTTTGTATCGTTAGTTTTTTTATCTGTAAACAATTACATTATTTTTTTTATAATCAAAGAAAAATAAATAAAATACATTTCCTCTAATAAGTGAAAATGAATTTTTAATCTTCCAAACATGTATGTCAAAATAATAAAACATCTGATATATTAGTTTTAATCAATTAAAATATAATGATACATATCCCTGATTTTAATTTATAAATATTCCACAACAATAATTTTTCATGTGGTTGAGCTTTATTATATCCCTCTTCACTAGTATATAAATTTACAACTAGATTATATTCCATAGGAGACAACATCACAATCACGTGCTTTAAGATGATTATATTTTTTCAATTTTTAACTATATATTTTTTTATATAAATAATATATTTTAATATATAGGCCATTTCCCACTATTAATGAACCTTATTTTTAAAGATCACGCTTGGATTTTTTCATCACTGAGATGCTGTGGAGGTAAATCTGCGAGGATATAATAATAATTTAATTTAAACATTATTTTGAGACTCGTTAAAATAAGAATAAATATACCATTAACACTAACCCTTTTTCTTCTTTCACTATGGATGTGTTGTAAAAATATATTTTTTTATAATGATATATAAGAGAAACAATAATTTTATAAGAGATTTTCATATTTATTGATGAATATTTCTACGATGTATGCTTTCATTATCCCAAACACACAATAATTCAGTCTTATTATCAATGTATAATTCAGAATAGATATGAATTTTAACACAATGTCCTATAACTGACTCAATATAATAGAACATATTTTTTCCATTCACATTGTTCCAGAAAATAGACATTCACTCCCTTAAACAAACATAATCATTATATTCTTGAGTACCTCTTGGATTATTTGAATCGATATTCAACCAATGATGAAACAATATTGGATGGTATATTTTAGGGTATTTGGAATCTTATAATAGAATATTATAGTTTGGATCTATCAAAAAAATTCTTGTGTATAATTAACTATTATATTCCACAAATAATATCCTATATTCTATTTATTTTTATTTTTCATAAACATGTGAGATAAATACCAAAAATGTGGTACTGGCCATTTATTTCTATTTATTTGATTCATTTATGGTATTTAATAGAGTTTGTATCATATTTACCATTAATCATTTATTAGTTTTGAAATGATTAATACGAATTTTTCACATTCAATCACACTCTTTAAAGTTTTCATCTTCTTCCTCCAAGAATAAATATTCCACTATTATGTGAATATTATTTTTATTAATATTCTATAATCAAAATCAAACAATTATGGGTATTCAATTCACATACCTTATAATATCATAATTTTGGAATACTATATCTCTACTCATTATTTTCTTTTATGGTAATTTTGTATTGTCATTATTTTCTTCTTATATAATTTCAACACATTTATTATATTTTTTAATTCCAACACATATTTATTATGTTTTTGTATGTTTTATATTAAAATTCGGTCCTACACTTCTAATATAACGCACACAAACAATATATAAATCTAATATTCTTCAAGAAATATTTATTAAAACATTTATTAGTGATATCATTAATTTTAATTCTTGAAAAATTAAAAATATCTATTTATATAATAAGTATTTAGAAGTATTGTAAATTTATTTAATATATTTTATTTCAATGAAAGAAGAAGAAATGGTTTACACAGAAATACATCAAATATATTTCATATATTCCAAATATTTTTCTTCAACAAATTATAATTACGAATTAATTCACCAAATAGTTTTCATGAAAAAAATTCTTACACAAAAATGTTACTTCTCGAATTCAATAGGCTCTTAAAAAAAAGTAATAGTTAATTACTTCTTTTAAAAATGTGATTAGTCTGATTTAACTCGTTATTCCTCATTTTGAATAATCTCATAAAAATAATAAACACAATGATATAATTTTCATAAGTATTCTATTTTTAATTGTAAAATATAATAATTATTATCCTATGCAGTGGTCTCAAAAATCTCATCATTTTTATGATATAATTTCTTCGTTGTTTCTTATAATTTCATATAAAAATTCCCATTCATAATATTCAAAATCATATTCATTTTCAACATTTTTATATTTCATAAAATAACAAAATTAAAAAAACAATAATATAGATTTTCATAATCTTATAAAATAAAAATATAATTATTCTAGTGAATATCATCATATTCATTCAGGGGAATCCCCTAAAATTCATCAATTATCATCCTCATATTTTTTTCTCATGTGTTAAAAAATTTCAAAACATTTTTCCACAAAAAAATTTATGTTGTTATTTTTTACATATGTGACCTATAATTATCATGATCATTTTTGGTGATCACATATTATAGATATTGAGCACGTAGTGGGCCTTCCAAAGGACCAAATACATTACATAAGGTTTATAATTATGTATTAGTGGTATTGATTTATTAAATATATCTATGATGATATCGATATAAAAATATAAAAACATCCACCACTCATTGATCACACAGTAGTGTAGAAATTGGTATGACACACTTTTATTATGTAGAATAATTCATCATCCAATTACTGAATTCCATCTAGATATGTTTCTCTTATGTAGACCCCAATGGAAACTTCTATGGAAGACTCTATTAAACCATTTATACATTCAGTTGCGTTCGGTAACAAAATATTTAGGCTCGCTCTATGAATCCAACCTTCTATTTGTGGAAGGAAAATTTCAATTGTAATGTCTAAGTGTCCTTCAAATTCATTGTAATATTTTGAGTGTGTCTAAAAATGTTCTATACATTTTTTCCATCATATAAAAAGATTTATTTTGAAAATATATTATTAAAACAAAAATACTCACCTCACAAGAAATTTTTATCATACTTTTTATTTTTAGTATTGAATAAAACATTGTCTGTGATAATTTTTTTCTTCTCTTAAATCATAATGAAATCATTTGTAAAATTTGTATCCTATTTCAATTAATCAAGTTCCTATATGTTAAATAATATATATCAAATTTAAATATTCATAAATAAGTTTATTTCTTATAAAACTACATGTATACATCCTATAATTGTACATGTCCCATCTTCTAAATGTCAACATATTAAAAGGTGACACTACATCACTCATTGAATTCAAATAAAAAAATACATGTTTAAAATGTTGCATCTTCATATTTTTAAATGATACTTCATAAAAAATGATATGTCCATATGTTTTCAAACTCAACTCATCTTTACCAAATTTCCCACATTCATATATCCCCCGAACTAATAAAAAATATAATGATTTCATTAGTGATGATGATATTTTTTTCATACTTATGTCTTGTTTCAATAATCATCCTACAAATTTTATGTGTGTGCTAAGCTCATCATAAAATAAATTAGTATTTAGAATTTGACACTATATTTATCCCATGTTTAATTGAATATGAAACACTAATTTATTTCTGTAAACTCTATTTTTGTTAGATTGGTGTCTTTACCAAAAAGGAAAATAAACATTACTGAACAAAAAAATCATAACTCAAAATTGTACATTTTTATAAGAGTCATTATTAAATATATAAATGATGTCATCAGGAACATAATCCCGCCAAGTCAACTAATCAGTCATCAACCATTTGAAAACAAATTTATCAGCTATGAGTTTCACCTCAAAAATTACATGTGTAATTATTAAATTCAATGAAACTACCTATTACAAGAAATTAATCCACCTGAAAATATGTTTCTATGACATGTGAAGTGTTCTATGATTGATTCCAACAATATAGCGGTCCAGTCATATTCCATCCATATATTTGATCATCTGTGTTGTTATTCATCCTCAACCACATTGACGATCCCTTGTGTTTCAGTATATGATGATGCAGTGATAGTACAAGGTCCATAAAGATAGCATGTTTCATTGCATTTATTTTCTCAAAAATTTTCATCATACTATGAAGGGCCTATGACACATCTATAATAACCTTCTTTGTTGCATTTGATCAATCAATGAAAATAATAGACCCATATGACATCAATGATACCATGGGGATGATGATTATTACCCTTAACCACCAATAATTTATGAAAAGTTGTTTTAGGTACATAGTTTTCATGGAAACTATATTTGGAGAAAAATTACATTTTTATTGTAAAAATATGCACACATGAGTTTTTTAGAGACAATTTTGGAGGCCTCTATTAATTATGTAATTGAGTTTTTTATAAATAATATGATTAATTTCATGATAGGACACAAGCAATAGATTATTCAGCAGTCGTGAAACTGACATGAGCATGCATGCAACCAAATGATAATAGATAAAGAATCAGTGATGGAAAGATAACTAGAACATATTTTCTAT
The DNA here is from genome assembly GCA_963277665.1 of Viscum album. Taxonomy (NCBI): domain Eukaryota; kingdom Viridiplantae; phylum Streptophyta; class Magnoliopsida; order Santalales; family Viscaceae; genus Viscum; species Viscum album. Next base: position 476,091,799 of record OY728132.1, read on the forward strand.
TGTGGTCCGTAGTGATGATACTATGAAACATCTTTAAATATGTAGTTTATGTAATCCCTATGATAGTTTCATAGGACACACATCGAGAGAATGACGATTCCAACTGATTTACAATACCATCTGTAAGAATATTTTTGTGAAAAATCATTAACAGAGTGTGAATTGATATTGAGGATTTTAAGGATTATAGAGATTTTGTTCTCAATTATTTGTGTGACCATAATTATCATTAATTATAATGGTATTAAAATAGTGTACAGTTAATTGTATGATCCCAAATATGATAAATCCTCCCTACAAATAAATATTCAGTTTAATACAACCACTTTAATATCACCAGGATGGATGCTAAGAAAAATATAATGTTTCTCATTAATTTATATGTTGAGTTATGAATTCATTTAATTGGAGAATATTTTGGAGGGAAGTAATAGGCCATTCCAATTTTACATTATAAATTTAAGAGAGGAGTCATAGATAAAAATATAATGACAATCAATCATGACAATTGATTATGATTTTTAAGGTAGTCCTAGAATATGACTCCACATAAATGACATTTTATATCATGATAATACACATTGAAAATAAAGAGTCCCATATATTTTCTAAATTAGTTTCCGCATAATGATTGCCTATAAAAAAACTGATTTAATTTTATACGTCTATTACTTCCTAGTCTTATAGACTAAATAGGAAAAGCACATTTACTCTATGAGATAGTGGTAATTTATCTTTGAATAATATATCTACATGAAATAATATGTATCCTTTTACTAAAATTATGGGTACATTACCATATCGAATCCCTATTTCATGGATGATTCCGAACGACCTAGATATATGTATCCTTTTACTAAAATATTGGATATAGTTTTTCAAACTAATTTACATCCAAATATATTTTTCATAGATAATGGTATCATTTTATATATTCTTGAATGTTTTATTTTACTCATTATGATAAAATAATTATATCATAATCATATTAGATATGGGTAGTGGAAAAAAGAGCTCTACAAACTATATTGAGAGTGATCTTATTCTCAAAAACCAATCTTTGAAAAATTCAATACAATTCGTCCTAATTAATAGATATACAAGTGGATTGAAGAAGGTAACCATTTTTAAAACCTCTCGGAGAAGTAGTTATACCCCTTAGGAGAACCATTCATCAAAACTGAAATATTGGCTGAACATAAGAAAACCATTACCCAATTAATTAATGTTTTAATCAAAGAAAAATAACTAATGACATCATAGATGAACCTCAAATGAATTATTTTAATGGATTTTTAATTAACTAAATTAATCTCAATGTTACATCCTACTGATAGTTTCTTCATTCGTTGTTCACATGTATCAAGTCTAATTGTTCATTTTGATACTAATTATTTGAAATATTCTAAAATATTTTTTAGACATACTATATTTTATTAAATAAATATACATAATAAAAAAAATTAATGAGTTTGTTTTTATTTTCAATATAAATTATCCACATAATTCTTCTTCAATTTTATAGTCATAAATTATATTGAATTTTGATCTATAAAATTTAGGATTTCTCTATGTGAATCTATTGATGATAGAGATTCAACACATACATTTTCAATGAAACATATATAACAATATAGAGAATATTTTTTAAAATTATTGACTATATATTCATTAAATAACAACTCTAAATAATTGTCTCACGTCCACCTCTAATTCATTAAGGTTGACCTTTTTAAAATATATTCATAAGAGTTTCAAATGTTAAATCATTCACAGGTGATATTTTTCATGTGTATAATTTTTATTCAAGATATTTATAGCTAATTATTTTTTAGTTTAAGAATAATCCTAACCTTCCATTATAACATAGTTTTGTCAAAAATTCAACATTGATAAATATAGTAATATAATGGTCCATATTTTCCCATTAATTTGACTAGGTAGTTTGATCAATTTTTATAATCCAATTTATTTTATTATTTTTTCAACATGAACAAATATTATTTTCTTGGATTTCAAAAATATGTTAAAAATATAATACTCTTAACGAATAATGGATTATTTTTTTATTTATTATCATGTTTTATTTTTTTATAAATGATTCATAAATAAACATGTAATACATTGATATGTATTTACATTCCCAAATAATTTATCATTGATGGAAATTTTTTCGTAATATTTTCAATTTTTATATCTAATGTGATCCACCGACAATTTTTCTCTTGATGTCTAAGGGTATAATATTTTATAAAAATCACATCAAATTCATTGTCTTCATGTAATGTTTTTTCATTCCCTTTGGATTGTGTTCTTCAAACTATTAATTCTCTATTTTTATCCTTTATAGGTTATTTTTCCAAAAGAACAAAATTTCAATAGGATATGTCTATGTTTTCATGGTTCATCAAAAATGATTCGTCATTTTGTTTATTAAAAAAAATCAAATTTTCTATTTTTTGTGTCGAAAAATTTTCTATTTCCTGTAAAAATAATTTATATGATAGATAAATACCTGGATTTTTTCCATTTTTCAATTATGAGTAACCTTATTAAACAATAGTATAATATGTTTCCTTTTGGATTGTTATTCATCATATAATTATTAGGACTAGTTGGAGAATACATCCTCTACTATCAAATACATAATTGTGGCTAATAATTTATTATCAGTTCTTTCATATTAGGATTCATTTCAGCACATTTCACAAAATATCATCACAAGGATATATTTTAATCCATCAATAGTGTATTTTGTAACTCTTTTTCAAATATTTATAAAAAATTCATAGTTTTTGAAAAAAAAATATATACATATATTACCACACACAATGGACAAAACAGATTTATATTTATGATTTTTAAATCTATTTAAAATATATTGATTTTCTAATTTCTTTTATTTTTATTTTTATAATTATGGATTACTCCCCATTTTTATAGGCTATTATGTTCACTCAAAGATGGAAAAAGTTATCAAATAGTAAAAATATATATTTTTGTGTGTGTTAAATTTAATGATATGACCATGAACAATTTACTTCTTTAATTATACAACATATTGGTCATTTCTTTATTTACATTAATTTGATATTTTTAGCATTTATATCAAATTTTTATCGTCATTTTGGTGTAAATACCATGAAAACAATTCTATGCATGCATAAATTGTTTGTTGGTTCCTTGTTATTTTCGTTTCACTATCATTATACAGAATATATATTGAAAAATGTATATGTCAAAAAACTGATTCAATATAACCATTGACTATTGATATAGAACGATAATTTTCTTTTATAACTACATGAGAAAAATAATTATATTCTGTTAGAATATTTTTATGTAAAATTATGGTCATATTACAACAGAATCATCCATATAATTTTATAGTAATTCATTAAATTTTAATTATTATTACAATGTTTTGGGAATTTAATGGTTTAGACTCTACATTTTAATATATTTATATATGTATTTCTTATTGAGAATGTATTTATAGCTTTTATTTATCATTAATTTTTCAAAGCATTAATTATCAATCTTTCTAAGATCATTTTTATTAATTTTTAAATTTTACTAGACTATATGATCGTACCATTTAATATTATTTTCATTTAACATTAGTAGATAATCATTATCATCCATGCATGATCATTAATTATTCTGTGATGTGTAACAAAAATTCCATGTTCAATTTTGTTCTTTATTATCTTTAACGTTAATGGGGACTTATTTATTAAAACTAGACATAATTCTTTATTATTGATAAAAATTGGTATTTATATTATATTCATATAAAGGTATTTACTTAGGATTTTACCCTTTATTTGAAATCATTATAAAAATATTGTAACTCTTCCTCATATTGGATGTCTTCTATTTGCAAACATTTAAAATAATAAAAAAAAATTTATAAAAATTTTACTGGATATTCTATAATTTCAAAATTATTTTCTATCATGTAACATAAGATATATGATTATCCCCTCTTATATTTGGTTTTATTGAGTATAAATAGATTTGTTTCCACATAGTAGTAGGTCTAATAAACAGATCCACAAATTACAAGAATGATTCATTTTTATCATGATTATATCATGGTATATCATATTTAACTTCCTATTTTATTAGGAGTCCATAATATAAATTACTATAATATTCCTAAAAAGACATGATAATAAATAAAATATAAATACATCCTCATTGGTAACTATTGTATTTTAAATAATAGTGATTCATTGATGAAAATATTCTTAACATATTTTTCATCAAATTTCGTCATATTATTTATTTTATTCATTGATGTTTATTATATGGTATCCTTAAAATTTATTCCTTGTGATTTTTCAAATATTCACATCATATATCATTTGAAAAGAACTGAAAACATTAAATAAAAAATCATTGATGAGAAAAAAAATTTTCTTTCAAAATAACTATGATACCAATTTATTTATCAATATGGGAATGTGTCTAAGACTATGCGAGGAGGCGTAAATCTATGTTTTTATTATTTTAATCTGACTTACACTTTACCAATTATCCCCCATTCAATGATTTAGTTTCTGGATCACATAAAATAATTTTCATTTTATATTTTATTTAATATATACATTTATATAGAAAAATAATTTAAAATAAGAGAACCCTAATATTATTAAAATGGATTGGCCCCAAAAGATTTCTATGTACCCATTCTATGGAATTTTTTATCAGTCACACAAACTACTCACTTATTATTATCAGAAAAGAAACAATAAATGTTATTCTCTTGAACATGTCCTCCAATCACCTTCTATGTACAAATAATTTGAAGGAAATATATATATTTTTACATTAGAATAAACAAACACATCCTATTAGGAAGATTTTTTTTATATATCAAATACCCTAATACACTATTTTGATTGATCTTATTCCTCAAATTAATAAATTTTTAATTTGGATACCTCATTATATTTATACTTCTATAAAATATTTCTTTTTCGTTTTTTCTGGAGGAAGATTGTCTATTTTTTTATAAATTGTTGTATATAACATAGAATCTAATAATTTATTTATTTTCCCCCATTTAATAAATGAATGAGTTAAATAATTATCAAAATGTTTCAATTCATTTAATTCTCTATTTATATCACATTAATTTCAATAAAATATATATTATTTGGTCTCTCAAATTTCTTTTTATCATTTCGACTAAATAATTTTCAGTTGTTATATACAATCACAGTCTTAGACATTTATTCTTCTTCCTAAATAATAAATTTATAGACAATGTGATAATTATTTTTCAAAACTATTTATATCATTATGTTCATGATGTAATTAAATTTACATCATTTTAACATTAATGTTGTTCACCTTTTTATACATTGTCAACCATATTTATTGAACATCATTTTTAGAAATCCTTACATTTATTCTATATTAATTTCAGGTATATAAGGATTAATATCATGATGGTTTTACAGTAATGGTTACTCAATGATTCCAAATTTAATAAAATAATAAAATATATTATTTTTATCATCTATTAATTTTATAACTACAAGCAATGAATCCTGATATTATGAATTTGGAATCTGAAAGAGAATCAATATATTTAGTTTTCTTATGTAATTATATGTCATATAAAATAAATTCATTTGATCTTCTATTGAAGAAATATGATTCAGTGATTTAATGTCAAATAAGATGGATCCATTTCATAATTTAATAATTCAAATGGTACATTAATTATTATGAGGTATACATACGGTGAAAACCCATGATCTCGAACAAAGTTAAACACTAGTATATTCTTTTATCACCACCATGGTTTTTTCAATAGTGTGATAATATATCTACACCCAATTGAAAAATATGATTATCATTATATTTTACTCATTATCATGTATCACTTCCAAAATACTCAACACCAATGTATAATGTTTATCAAATTTCCAATTTTCAAACACTAATATTTCCATAATTTATCATATCGAGTGTTTTAAAGTGTCCCATTATTAAAAATATATCATTTTATCCAATATTAAAACAATATAATTATTTTTATTCGTCTCATATTTATCTACCAACATCATTCCACACACATTCAACAACTAATTATGAAATAAAATAACATAGATTTTATTTATTTTGGATTATCACAATCTACGTATTTTATTAAATTTTCTAGAATTAAATAATATCCTTATGATAATATTATATTCATTCCATCCTCATTTTTTTCATCTTATAGGTTTAATGTATTCTCAAAAGAAATGTGAAAACACTTTTAATATTGTGGAACAATCTTATTAGACACAATATATACATAACATGATTTTTTTGTTTATTACCATCTACTAATATTGAGATCACCCTACATTCCTAATGGATCTATATGAAAAATATAAGGTAGATAATAAGGTTAATGATAAATCAATTCATTTAATCTATGCATGCATTTTTATTTTTAAATGGATTAAAAATTCCACCTTTCATTGATCATATATGAAATTATTGTTGTCGATGGTACTCATTAATAACACTCTATAATAAATCACATGGATATTGATGTATATATTTTTATAGCTCTTCTAGGTGGCCTCTCATGTAAACTGACATGTGGGATGCAATGAATACTTTTCCTATGAAAACCCATATTTTAATACACTAGAATTCGTGATTTATTATATGATTTTACACATAATATAACCTATAATATTACTTCCACTAGATTAGTTGAGAAACTAAGTACATATAGAAATAAAACAAATAAATATATAATTCCATTATTTAAAGATCATTTAGGACACTATAAATAATCTATTTCCTTATTAAAACTATATGATACATCCTTGGGATTTTCATAAGAAACTAATGATCTATAAATCCTAGTATGGGAATAATAAGTGAATAGAATAAGAAATAATTTGTAAATGATAGTTGAATGACCTATTATAGTAACATATGAGGGGTTATAATCAAAAAAATTCATTGATGAATGATATATGGTGATAATATAACGGAAATGATGGAATGTGTCAACAATATAAATAAATACATCATATACATTAGTCGTAGATAACCACCAAGATATCAAAATGATGTCTTCTTAGGATAACATCTATTAGAACATGCATAGAATATCATGATATAGAAACATTATCCAAGGAATTAAAGGGATATATAATTTTAGGACCACCTTTCATATTCATATAATGTAAATTATTTAATTTTCCACTTTGATCATACAACATATGGATGTATTTCATCACTTTTAATCCCAAAATAAATGAGTTTGGGTTAATTATTTGGAATTCCCCAATCAATAAAAGATACAAATATATAGTTTAATTTCCCTAAGTGTTAATGGGTATGGTTGTTTTTAATAGATTTTATTAGCATGGAACATAAAAGAATATTTTTCGTATCAAAAATGATAAACAAAAAGATACATGGAAGTGATTAATAAAAGTTAAAAGGAACTATAATCACATGGAAATAAAAAAGACAATAGTAATTATATGTAACACAATATACCGACATGAAAAATTAAAATTCTTAAGGAATAATATATATTATATTCTTGATTAAATAGGAGAATGAGTTTATCCATTACAATTACAGGTTTCTTCTACAATCATGTTTTGATCATTTTTAGATCTTGGGGACACATTGGGGGATCTTGATAAAGAATGGTAGAGTAATTTCATGATCCATGATCACTGTCCATTGTAACATATTTCTTTATTTTCCCCTTTCTCATAACCCATTTTTTGATTATGTTATTTGTGATGTGACTTTTGTTGTGCTTATGTATTAATGTTCTTTGTGGGTATAGTATGTGAGGTGGGGAGGATTTGATTTTAGTTTTATCAATTGGTAGAATGATAGTTTTATGTGATGAAATTTTATTGTGCATTGCACACCTAACTTAGTTATTTCATGATGATTCCAATGATACGAATGGGAGAAGTATAGGGTGTTTCCACTATATTTGAGATTATGTAGTGGTGAGTCAAAACATGTTGAATTTATAAAACAGTTAGGTTGTGTCAATAGTGAAACTAGTTTAGATTAATTCAATAAATGTATGTGAAGCCGATAACATGCTAGAAGAATATCTACCTTTTCACTTGTTTTTCAATCCATTCTTTATTGGGTGATAATAAATGTTATATATCATATTTTATACCTTTATTATTTATAATAATTTTATATTATTATTATTTTTATAGATATTTTTATTATACTGTTTCACTTATTATTTAGTCTTTATGATGAATACTTTTTCTCAATCTATTTATTGGAAATCATTATGACTATATAATGATTTGTTTTAATTATTTTTTACCTTGTTTTATTTCATACAATAAAATTGATTGTGGATATGATATTAATATAAGATATAAGAAAATTGAATAAAATTTGTAGTATTGGTTTGATATTATTATTAAAAATTTTAATTTTTTATAGGATTTATTTTCAAAACATTAATATATCAATATAAAGGATTGTTTTCTAAAATATCATGTATTTTGTTAATCCAACTAGGTATTGTTTAATAAATAGTGTTCTTTAAAAAGGCCCAGAATTAATTTTTTTTAAATTTTTTTACATGTAAAGTAATATGAAAAACTATTTATATAATTTACTTCCAAAATATTATATTTGGATTCTTTTATAAATATAATTAATCAATCTCTCAATGGTATCATACAATGTTTAGATCAAATTATACATAATCAAATAAATGGGTAGGTAGTATTCTTGTTTTTTATAGTTTCTTTTGGGTCAAAGTTTTTATTTGGATCTACAGTTGTCTTATTTGGGAAGAAGATGTTTTTGGGGATCATGGTGGTTACTTATGAGTCACATAAATATGGTAAAATATCCATAGGTTTCATGGAAAAATTTGGTCTAGAATTTTTTTTGTATCTTTTGTAATCTATTATGTTTCATTTGGATTCATTTGATGTTTTTTTAATTTTGTTAATGATTTTTAGTTTATATGAGATTTCAACTAGTTTTTTTATTTATGTCATTATGGTTGTAATGATTTGGGTCATTTTATCAATCGTGATTGTGAATCTATAACTATGTTTATTTCTAATTCCCTTGATTCATGTAGTTAGCACATGGGACGACAGATGTTCCTATGGAATTTATAGGCCTGGCTCATGAGTCCACTAGATAGAAAGACCACATATTTTTAAAAAATGCATTTCATAAATCATTATTATTTTTTGAGTGTTTTTTTATAGTTTGGTGTTTAGTATTATCATTGAGACTCCATTTGTTGGTGTGGTTAATGGGATAACTAGCATTTCATCACATGGGATCTCATCTTTCGATGGTTGTATCAATATTTAGTGTTGAACATGACTTCATTTTTATTGTATTGATTTATATTTGAAGTGTTTATATGATTCCCTATCATTTGATGAATTAATAAGTTATTTCAGGGATTAATATGGGTTTTTGAAGGGAAAATGTTTAATGGACCATGATTTCATGATTAGAACAGAGGGTTTAGTAAATTTTTTAGTTATCGTGGGATATAGATTTACCACCAATAATGTACATGCATCATTGTGTATTCATGTTTTAATATAAATTTTAGTAAAATTATTTACATTGTAATTTATCATAATGAATTTTTTATTTCTTCCCTTGCATAAAAAATTAGTTCTATTTTTGAATCACATTTATTTATTATTTTATAAAAGAGATTTAATTTTGGTTTTTATTACATGTGATGAGGATATAATTAGTTTTATTAGAACATAGTACATGGTTTTTTTTCATGGGAAATTTTTTTACACCTAAGATATTTTTTATATTAATAAAATTTTATGGTGGTTTGAAAATCAATATTTTATAACTTTGAATTATATGTAAAGTAAATGTTATGAATGAATTGTTTTTGTTCATAAACTTGAAATTTTGAACGATTTGATTCCAAATGACAAATGTGTAAAGAATTCTATTAAGAATGTGTTTTGCTTGATAAGTTTTATTTAAAAAAGGGTCATTGATTTTTTTTGGAATGGTGTTTTTGAAATGCAATTTTTTAAAAATTTATGTGATTTATTTTAAAATAAATTGTGGTTGACACTTGAATAAATATTATTTTGAGATAGATGGGTTTCAATAATGGTCTGAAATTTTGATAAAATTGTGATGGAAAATGGTTTATCTTTTCAATGATATTTTCAAATAGGTTTATTTTTTTCAAACCATGTTTTAATTGATGATTTCTTCAGTTACAATAATTATGGAAGAAGTATTTTTTTAGAGCATGGGTGGTTGGGATGATATATTTAGTTGGTTATTAATTTCATCCATGTAAAGTCTTCATGAAATAGTGATTTTTTTTATTTTTAGTTCTCTATTAATGGTTTAGTTCCCTTTTGGGATTTGAAAATCACTTTTTATGATCATTCACAGTCCTCAGGTTGTGTTTTTGATCCCTTGTTGTTTTTTGGGGTCTATTTATATGTAAGATGACCAAAATCAACCCATTTTTTCAATTATTTGTAGGTGTAATGATAGATCGTCAATGCTTAGTAGTTTTAAAATTCAATATATCTAATGATTACCTCATTCATTTTTAGTTTTTGGTATTCAAAATATATTAATTATGAGTATATTTGTAATGAAACTTTTTTTTCAAATGTATTTTCATGAGGTACATGAAATTAAAATTGGAATCATGTTTTAATGAATTATTTAAAAAATTTTGTATCATTTTTAATGGGGTTTAACATATTTTGGGACACAAACATACATGGTAGTTTTGGTTTTTCAAATATAATGGGTCTTGAAGGGTGATTTATATGATTATTTAATGTCTCAATATCATTTTCAATTATAGGGAAATTTCTAAAAAATATTTGGATGTTACAATAATTTATTTATTATTTTATATTCAAATAGTGAAATTTTAAAGGGGATTTTATTTCCATTGGGTATTTAATAGAAAATTAATTGGATTTTGAAATAGTTCTTCTTTTGTTTATTGAATATATATTTTCATGATGTTTTTAAAAATGGATTTCATCATATTATTTTTTAAATAAACCACTGATGTGGGACGTCATCCATCTAAAAGTGGTTGTTTTGGTGTTCCCTTGAATGGAATGGTATAATATTGTTTTAATTCATATTCTAATTAAAATGTTGAAATTATTTGGAATGTTGTTTTGGAATTGAAATGTTTTGTATTGACTAGTCATTGTGTAATCGTTTAAAATAGGGAAAAATGGGTTTGATTTTGATATTTTATATTTTTTAAATGGTCATATTTGATTATTTTACAAAAGGCTTTGAGGCCTTAAAATGTAATTTTCATGTGGTTAATTATTTGTACAATTTTTTTTAAAAGTGTTGTTCATGGTTTAGATTTTCACTTCTTGTGGTTTTACATAGTCCCTTCATGTGTGTGATTTGTAATGGATGTTGTGGTTGGGTATATTATTTATTTTATAATTATATAATTTTGAAGCCATCAAGGTTTTCTTTTGTTGTGATCTATTTTACAGACGGTTTCCTATTATTGTGGGCATAAACTACCATTGTGTTTGTATGTATTTAATTATGACAAATTTCTACATTAGGCTATGTATCCCTCAACAGTGGAGGTTTTGGTTAGCTTCTCAATTGGATGGTTCTCTAAAAATATGTCATAGTTAACCATAAGAGTACGGTGACCCAAATTATATGCACATGTCATTTCATATAGTTCCATGCCTTGAATGTAATCAATTTCATGGGTGAATCCTAAAATCATAGAATACTCTACCATGTAAGAATTGAGTTTCATGAAGTTGAATTTCCCTTGAGGAACTGATCATTTTTTTTCATAAGTGTTCATTAGATCCATTTTGGAGATTTTTCCCCATAGATTAGGATTTTTTGATGGAGTGGTAATTGATTTAATAAATTCACAAGTTTTTTAATGGAGGGGATACCCATGCCGAGTCCCTATATTATATTTTAGATATTTTATATGTGATCATTAGTGTATATTTCATTGAGATATTTAGTATCCTTATGAATAAAATTGATCAGTTTAGAGAAATCATTGTTACCATTTGTTTCTTCCTAGGTAGATCACTAGTGGTTAATTAACCAACTCACCACAATTATTTGGGGGTTTCATGTTATTTTTATTTTTTTATTAATATAAACATTAAAATGGAATAATGTTACATGGTGGTTTGTTCATGACACCCTAAATGTAACATATAATTTATGGTATTTTTTGGATAGATTAAATCCTCGAGATATGGGTGTTTTATGTTGAGAGTGGTTAAATTGGGGGACTTTTTCCAAATCACAATATTAAATATTTTATCTAATAAAATGATGAATACTAATTTTCAATCCATATAGCTCATAATATTTGTGATATTCTTGTTTGCTGCATATTTTTATAATCACATCACTAAGACATATAACACAAATGAATAAGGGTTTTTCCCTTTTTTCATTATTTTAGTTTAGGGTTTCTCCCTTGGATTCCACATTCATTTTCCTTAGACATGGATTAATTCTATGGGATTATTTGTCTCTATCATTATACATCAATGTGATTTTATGGTTGTTAATTAGTTATTCCTCAGGATGTTCAAAATTATAGAGATCCCTTTCCGTTCTTCTTTTGTTTTTATCTAATTTATTATTCTCCTATAAACATAGTGGTAATTCATGGATGATTTCCATCTATATAGTAGTTACATATTAGTTTCCTCCAAATGGATATAATACCTCCTTTATGACATTATCTAGAAGATTTCATAGAAGGTGTGATGATTCAATCTCAATAGGTAGTTTTTTCCCTTTCATTCCCATTTATTTTACTGTTCCATGAGTTCTTAGTGATTTAAATTAACATTCATAAAATATAATTATGATATTGGCTAATAAATATTTATATAATAATTATTTCTATAACATATCATTTTATTCATGTGTCATTTTAGTTTTCTTTGATTAAATTAGTATTTTATGTGGATTTTTATTTTACACATTCTACCTATTTTAAAAAATTCCAAACATTATTTTTATTCCTAAAAATTATATTTCATTGTTATTGAATCCAAATTGGGTTTTAAATTTTTTTACCTCTTTTGTTTAATAAGTATTTTATATTTAAAATTGTGGTGTTGTTTTATAATGTGAAATGATGTTTTTTGTATGATTGATATTGATTGTTGATGATCCAGTTTATTTTTAATTTATCTTAGACTATGAATTTTAATGAAATGGATTTTAAATTGTATATGATATATGTTTTATGATAATTTGTTGGTTGGTAAATTTTTATGTGATGTTGTTTGGTCCTTTTCTATGACCTGTTATGTGTTGGTGACATTCTTTAAATTAATTTTATTGATAATAGTTGTGTGATTCATGTTGTCCTTATGTATCAGTTCTCTTAATTAGTGTAGTATGTGATGTGGGAAGGATATTATTTTGGTGTCATCCCTTGGGTTCTATTTGTATTATGATGTTATTTTTTATTGGACAACTTACCGTTTTTATTCCCTATGAAGATGTAAGAAAATTATTGTGATGTAGCTGAGTTTATATAAGTTATTTGAGATTCTATAATAGTAGTCACCCATATTTTAATCTATTACAATTCTTGGGGGTGTTACCATTGAGACTAGTTGATAGTGATTTTGTTATTGGATCTAATAATATTAACCATTTGTAGTAGGTCATACTTTTCAGGTCTTATGTTGTCCCATTAATCCATGTAGTGCTTCATAGTTTTATGTATCATATATTTCAACATTGATTATTTGTTAGAATATGATATGACTATTTTTTAATGGAACTGTTTGATGCATTATTTTCAATATAGTTTAGTATTAATGTCAAAAATATTGTTTATACCCATTTATTTTCATTATTTATAACCATGCATAGTTGTGTTATCATAATTATTACATTTTTTAACATCATTCTTCAATTTTTGGTTTAACAAAGTTAATGGACAAGGGGTTAATGTTTCAATTTGTATATTTTATTATTAAGGTATTTGAAAAAACATTAATCCAGCCGAGGGATTATTTTCAATGGTGTCTTTATTTATGATAAATTATAGATTTTTAAGAAATATTGTTTTTGAAAAACGTTATACATAATTATTTCTAAATTATTTTCTTTGACAAAGTACATGATTAATTATTTTTATACAATTATATAATGTAAATTAAATTGAAAATGTATTTGTCAACAATATATTTGAACTAGATAATGTTATTATTTTTTTATGAAATAAATTTTACTCATTATGTTATCCTTATAGCTTTATATTACACCCTACATACCCATATTAGTGGGTATGTTTTGATTATGTATTCTATAGGTTTTCCTCTGTTCCTGAATTTTGGTACAGATCTAGTGTTGTATTCCATGGCAGGTGTATATTTTTTGGGATTTTGTGGGTGACATGTTATTCCCATGGAGATGGTTATGGGACCCTAAATTTCATTTTCACAGTTTCTGTTATTATTATTACTCAATATTTGATTTTATATTCGGTTCCGTTCACGATGCAATTTAGTTTTTTAATAGTTGGTTGTTTATATGATATGTGCTTTGTATTTTTTTAAATCTGTTTATTCTTATTCAATATTTTTATGTATTTTTTTGGTTTTATAAGGTGGAACCATCCCCAAGGGTTATGTTTCATAAAGTAGAAACATATCCTTAGCACAGCTGGATTAGGGTTTCCCCTTGGTTATATTATTGATTACATCGAGAGTTCTCTAGCTGTAAATATCATGTTTGTTTGATATACAACCTCAAATTATTGAAATTTTTATTTACCCAATCTCATTATTTTTATCAATCTGGGGTAAATATAGACATCTTCTATGAACCCACATATTCTTATCAAAATATCAATATGAGACACCTCATCAATCATTGATAAAACAAACCAAATAATATATATTAAACATTGACTTATATTTTATTATTCATTCACAGTACTTGTTAAAATTTCCATTTTAACTATTTTAATAATTTAAATAAGATTATTGTTATGGCCCGGACCTCTCCGGCCTAATCCTTTGTCAAAAATAGGATCATGAGGTGTTCTAGAGGGTAAAATGTACTTTTCCCACACTTTCTAGAATTTTGAAACGACACGCCGTGTAGTTTGAGTACACTCCATGTACCCCCTTACCGGGTATACCCCATGTTGAAGGTCGTGTCCTTACCATGTGAATTAAATGGGTACACGCCGTGTGTCTAATACTACACACAGTGTAGTCTCTCTTCACGTACGCATTACCGTGTGTTGACCAGTAAACGGTTGTGTGTCGTGTTGGAGCCATGTCCTTTCCATGGCAATAAATGAGTACATGTTGTGTGTCAAAACTACACATTGTGTACTCCTTCCCCGCATATGCGTTACCCTCAAACTGTGTGTTGACCAGTCAACGACCGTAGAGCCGTGTTGGATGCCGCGTGGAGACCGTGTGAAATAACAGCGTACACGCCATGTACCATAAAGTACACACCGTGTACTTTTGCTTTTCTTGCCTATAAAAGGAGGGGTCCCCTCCTCCTTTTCAACTCACCCCTCTCTTCCCCTTTCCTCTGATCCGAGTTCTCCCAAGAGACTCTAAGGCTCTTTCTTCCATAACTTCTTCGTCCGAGCTCCGATTTACAATCCTTCAGCGGCCACAGGATCGTAACAACAAGGAAGAACTTTTGAGCTTGGATTTGTTGTCTTTCCTTCAGCTTTTCTTTTCTGAATTCCACCCGTGGAGGTTTTTCTAGGACCCGACAGAAGTGATGAACGCCGACGAACGTCTTCTAAGGTTGATCTGGGGGAGCGTTGTGATCAGAACCTATTGAGGTAGGGATCATACCTTATTTTCTCTAATTTGTGCATCTTGCGATGTGGGTATCCTTTTGTTTTCTTGAGAAACAGTTGAACCATTAAATAAAGAAAATAACTAGTTAAAGAACGGTAATGGGGGAGTTGTTATGTTTATCTTTATTTATATCCTGTGATACTATGTTGTTATTTGAATATGCTTATGCCTACTGAAAAACACAGTCGTTGGGGGCCTTTTCTTGCGCAATTAAATGTTTCCCTATCTTCTATACCTTTTTTTGAATGGATCTTTGATGAATGTGGAATTTGGTTAATTATGAAAATTTGGATAATTAAAATCTAGAACCCCTGTTTGATCACCCCGGTCGAACAAAATGGAATAATGAACATGAGGGTGTTGGTTTGGATACGTGGAATGTGATGGGGATGTTTTGTGGGTTTTTGTGGATCGGGTGAGCAGGGGGGCTGTAGTTGACTTGGTTGTGAGTTGGTGTGAATACGATGGTGGGGATGGGTAGAAGGGCTATGATAAATGGTATTAAAGGGATAATGATGTACGGTGTGATTGTGGTTATAGCGGTTGGTAGAAGGGAAGCAGGGTTGGGTTTGGATGTGAACGAACTATGTGTTGTGAATAATAAATAAAAAGTGGAAGAGTTAATGAATAGTGAGTCATGGTAAGGGAACATGATTAATAATCAATGGGTTTGGTTGGTTAATAAGAAGGTTTTTTTGTGATGCTTGTGTTTTCCTAACTTGATTTGTGGATGGCAGGGATATGTTTTATGAACGATCGGTGTGGTTGGTTGTGGATAGTTGCCCAGTAGTTAAGGAATAAATAAACTGTTTCTGCTGAAACGTGAAAAGCTAAATGGGGTTGGGGTTGTTGTGTATGCATGCTTTGTAGTAGCAGTGCCGAGGCACTTTCTCAATATCTCCATTTAGAATCCATAGGTTGGGCTGCGTGGTTGCTATATATATATATATGTATCTTTTGAGTTTTATCGCACCCCACCTATGTTGAGCATGTAGTGTTGAACACTCCCAATTCATGGGAGAGGGTGTTTTCCCCTTAGTTACGAGCTCCTTTCTGCTCCTTCTTCCCTAGGCTTTGATAGCTTGAGGCGACCATACTCCTAAGACTCTTCTATTAGGTTTCGCTTGGGGTGGATTGGCCCAAGACTCTTCGGGCAGGCTTACTATTTCCCAAGAACCTTCAGGATGAGGCCCAGGTGTGTGTGATCAGGATACGTGGGGGTGAGGCCTAGTTGTGTGCATGCGGGATAAGTGGTGGTGAGGCCCAGGTGTGTGCGGGCGGGATACGTGGTGGTGAGGCCCAGGTATGTGCGGGCGGGATATGTGGTGGTGAGGCCCAGGTGTGTGTGCGGGTGGGATACATGATTGTCAGGCCCAACTTTGTGCAGGCGAGGAGAGTGTGGCAGCTTCAGGACGTTCGCCGTTAGGAAGAGCAGCTAACTAATGGGGAATGGTGCGGGTTACCCAATACTCTTGTTCTTATATTCTACTACCTGTCGTGATTGTGTTTTTGGTGAGTGTGGCTGGTGAGGTTGGGTAGATAGAATTCCTTGCTAGGTTTCTTCAGTTGTTCTCACGAGACATTAGGATGTCTCCCCACTTGTGCACAAGATCTTTAGGTTTCCCTACTGAGTATACTTTTATGCTCACCCTACATTTACTTTCAGGATTCCAGGAGGACTACCAGGGCCGTGCGGGACCCTACATGTTGGACAGTTGGAGTTGTTGCAGTTTTTGTACTCTTGTTTTCATTTGGTATTGTACTTTTGAGCTTTCTTGTACTTGTACCTTGTTATAAAATTGTCTAAAAATGCATGTGGTCTTGGTTTTGGTTTCTTTATATACACTTGTTATTTTCCTTTTTGGTGGTTGACTTGTCCTATTTTCCGATCTAAAAATAATAAAACGGTAATGCCTCCCATATTTTTGAAAACTCATACCCTTGGTGCTAGTCTCCATCCCAGGGCCTACTGGTGGCGGGACTCGAGGGTCATTATCTCCCTTTCATCATTGCCAGTTCATGAGGGGAATCTTTGGTGGGAGGGGGTCGTGATAGAATGGTATCAGAGGTGATGGTTAAGAGATAATATGGAGTCTGGAGTTAGGCACAATGAGGATTTCATGGGATGTTAGGGAAACAATGTTAGTTAATATTGGTTCCTGACATTGGCTAGGGAAGACTGGCTAGGAAATGGGATTTTGGGGCCCCCTGTGATCCGATGCAAGGACTCTAAGCCTACTGAACAACCAAGTGAGGCTACATTGATTGCAGGGTAGAGACCCTAGGGAAGGTACATGCATCATTATGATTGTGTTTTACTTGATTTGGGTTTTCTGGGAAAGAAGTTGGAATAAAATGATGAAATGAATTCCTTGCTACATGGGCTTAGGCGATGCTTGTTTACCGTAGAGCCATGGCACCTGGAAGTCGTCCCTGGGTGGCTCAGACGGCCAAGGCTCAGCAGATTCATGCGGTCGATAAATTGAGGATTGACTGAGAGTAGGAAGATATCTAGTGTCAAAAGACTCTCTGTTCATTCCAGCGAAAGACCATCTAGAAGTACGAGGGTAGTAATTCAGATACGGAGACTGAGGGGTGGCTTGATAGGCTAGGGATCTCTTTTACCTTGATTCGTGTTTTTAATGAGTATTGTGTTCCTCTAGTAGTTAGGTAGCTAAGAGTTGTGGTGTGAGAATGGTGGATGACCTCAGAGAGGTAGAGGAGCTGGGCGTGCACAATTGCACACATCAGAGTTGGCAGCTCCAGCAGGAAAAGAGGTGGTGCAAGTTATGATTTCATTTTTCAACACTCTTGTTTCTACTTTGTTCGATTCGGGAGCTTCGCACTCCTTTTTTTCACCTGGTCTAGCCCATTCTTTGGGACTAGACGTAGAGAGACTTTCCATACAACTGGTGCCAAGTACACCAGTTGGAGGCCAGACCGGCATATCTTGTGTTTTCTGGGGATGTGGGCTGACGTTGGGGCCACATCAATCTAGTGGGGACCATATTCTATTACATATGGATCCATACGATGTCATCCTATGCATCTACTGGTTGTTTTCTGTTAGTGACGTTATCGACTGCTTCCAGAGAAGAGTCGTGTTATCCGACGTGGACCTGAAGCGTGTAGCTTTTGTTGGTGAGAGGAGCTATCAGGCGGGAAGCCGACGCGTGGAGCCTCTCCTTTAATATTTAGGCGGGTTATTAGTGGTTCCAGCGGATACTGAGATGATGGATGTCCCAGAGGTTGTTGGGGAGTTCCAAAATTGTTTTCCTAATGAGGTTGTGACTCTACCCCCCCCCCCCCCCCCGACGTGACGTTGAGTTCGGGATAGACTTACAGCCTGGTGCTCGTCCGATTTCGATGGCCCCTTATCGAATGGCACCTTCGGAGTTGCGAGAGTTGCAGATTCAGATTAATGATCTGATGGAGAAGGGTTTTGTTCCACCCAGCGTGTCGCCATGGGGTGCTCCGGTTTTGTTCGTGAATAAGACAGATAGTGGTCTCAGGCTATGCATAGACTATCGAAGGTTGAACCAGGTAACGGTCATGAACCATGACCCCCTCCAATGGATAGATGATCTCTTCGACCAGCTGAGGGGAGAATTTTGGTTCTCTAGGATTGATCTACGATCAGGTTACCATCAGTTGAGGGTAAATGACAGTAACATCTTGAAGATGGATTTTAGGTGTTGTTATGGGCACTTCGAATTTGTAGTGATGTCGTTTAGGGTTACGAAGGAACCAGTTGTGTTCATGGGGCTTATGAAATTTGTCTTCCGAGAGTTTCTGGACCGGTTCGTCGTTTTGTTTATCGATGACATCCTGTTCTACCCAAGATCAAAGGAGGAGCACGTTGAGCATATTAGGGTAGTCTTTGAATTCATTCGACACCACCATCTTTACGGTAAATTGTCATAGTGTAAGTTCTCGATGCAATAAGTAAACTTCCTTGGGCACGTAGTGTCTCAATATGGAGTGTCAGTGGACCCATCGAAGGTAGAGGCACTAGTTTCTTGGGTGGCACCCAAGAGCATGGAAGAAGTATGTAGTTTCCTAGGGTTAGCAGGTTACTATCGGAGGTTTGTTTCGTACTTCTCTCGAGTTGCTGCACCTTTGAAAGCTTTGAATAAAAAGAAGAAGGTCTTCCTATAGAGTGAGAAATGCCATAAGGCGTTAGACTACCTGAAGGAGACGTTGGTCAGTGCTCTCGTACTCAGGTTTCCCGATTAAGGGTTGTTGTATGAAGTGTTTTGTGATTCTTCTCGCCTTAGTCTGGGGTGTATGCTGATGCAGAAGAAGGGAGTGATCTGTTATGGGTCTAGGAAGTTACGCCCTCACAAGTGTAACTATTCCACCCACGACCAAGAGCTAGAATCAGTAGTGTTTGCACTGATGTTATGGGGACATTACCTCTTTGGGGTGCGCTTTGTGGTCTTCTTAGATCACAAGAGGCTACGTTATATATTCTCCCATCATGACCTGAACTTACGGCAGTGGAGATGGGTCATGTTTCTCCAGGACTATGACTTTGAGATCACTTACACTGAAGGTAAGGTCAACATTGTGGATGATGCCCTGAGCAGGAAGTCACATAAGGAAGTGGTTCGTGAATCCACTAATGCATTGAAGGCGATGGGAGAGTCGGCTGCCTCGCACATGGATGCCAGGGTAGAGGGTGTTAGAGGCTTTTTGTTTCAGATGATGGTGCAGTCCTCCTTGTTGTAGCAGGTGGAAGAGTATCAATGGGGGGAATCCCAGTTGTAAGTGATGTGGGATCATGTCAATAAGGGAAATGCTCCAGAGGGATGGTCAGAGGGCAGCCGACATCAGATGTTTTTCCACGGAAGAATGTTTGTTCCAGAGGAGATGCTTTAGGGAGTTCTTCGTGATTTCCATAGCTCAGCCTTGGCGGTACATCCAGGAGATTAAAAAATGTACTGAGGTCAAAGGGAACAGTTTTGGTGGCATGGGGTGAAACGGTCAGTGGTGGAGTTTGTGGCTAAATTCCTAGTGTGTCAGCAAGTGAAGGCTGAACACCGTGTTCCCAGTGGTTTGTTTCATCCTTTAGATGTCCCCGAGTGGAAGTGGGATGACATCTTGATAGACTTCGTCACATGACTACCTAGAGCTCAGGGAGGTGATGATGTTTTCTGGGTAGTGGTGGATCGTCTGACGAAATCAGCTCACTTCTTAGCAATTAAGGAGTCAGGCCCGGTGAGTACCTTAGCACAGAGGTACGCAGATGATGTGGTTCATTTTCATGGGGTCCCGAAGACTATCGTCTTAGATCGGGATACCCAGTTTACCTCACGAGTCTGGAGGGGGTTACATCATGATTTTGGCACCTAGCTACACCTTTGCACTGCTTTCCACCCCCTGACCGATGGGCATACATAGCGGACTATCCAGACGATGGAGGAAAAGCTGCGAGCATGCGTTCTGTATTTTGGAGGGTCATGGGTATGACATGTGCCTTTAGTAGATTTTTCCTACAATAACATCTTCCACTCTACTATTGGCATGTCACCGTTGAGGCCTTGTATGGAAGACCATCTCGTTCACCCATTTGCTGGGTTGAGGTTGGTGAGAGAGGTGCTCTTGGGCCATAGGTAGTGCAGAGCAGCATAGAGTAAATCCATCTTTTACGTGAGAGGATGAAAGTGGATCCAGTCTGAAACAAGTCTTATGATGACCGACGGAGGATGCCCTTGGAATTCAAGGAGGGGGATCATGTATTCTTGAAGGTTTCCCCTCTACGGGGGAAGCAGAGGTTTGCAAAAGGGATTAAGCTCTCACCTAGTTTCATCGGACCTTTTCAGGTGCTGAGGCAAGTTGGCGAGGTGGCATTCCAGCTGGCCCTCCCACCTCAGTTGGAGAAGTTTCATAACATCTTCCATGTCTCCCAGCTTCGATGGTACTTAAACGACGACTCCCACATTATAGAGTGGGGAGATTTTGATGTCGGAGACGACGTGACCATCGAGGAATGACCAGTCAGAATCAAGGATCATAAAGAGAAGGTGCTCCGTGGACAAACCATTCCATTGGTTCGTGTGTTGTGGAGGCATGGCGGCCTCGAGGAGAGCACTTGGGAGTGGGAGACACAGATGCACTCTCAGTACCCAAAGTTGTTTTGACTTGTGTTTTTTCCTTATTCTTATGAGCTTTGTGTTGATGTTGTACTCTATACCTTTGATATATGGAATGATTGTCTTGTCGGTAGTGAGACCTTTTGTTTCCTTGTTCTTTCAGAGTGTATAACATGTCCGGTAGTGTGGGGAAGGGAAAAACCTGATCCTTAATCAAGACACATTAATGCGGATGCGATTGAACCCGTGTAGGCAAGTTAGTGCCATCTAAAGCGGATAATATCTCGACATAGGAAAAAGAATGTTCCCCAAACCACATGTTCGGGCAGTGTGTCGGTTGTGCAGAGTTGGCGGTAGTGTGATTTGAAAAATCCTAATGTATGGAAGTGGGAAGACTCGATTCTTAATCGAGACACATTAATGAAGATGCAATTAAACCCGTGCGGGCGAGTCAGTGCCGCCTAAAGCGGATAATATCTGGACATAGTAGAAGAAATTCCTAACACCTATAATTAGGGTTGGTGGTTGGGTTCTTATTAGAACAAGATACCTAATAGGTACTTTTTTGGGTTCTTCTAGATTGGTTTTTGAATTCTCGGGGACGAGAATATTTTAAGAGGTATCTGATGTAATGGCCTGGACCTCTCCAGCCCATTCCTTTATCAAAAAGAGGGTCTAGAAATGTTCTGGAGGGTAATATGGTCTTTTCCCACACATTCCATAATTTTGAAACTACGCACCGTGTAGTTTGAGTACATGCGGTGTACCCCCTTGCTGGGTATACCCCGTGTTGAAGGTCGTGTCCTTTACACGTGAAATAAATGTGTACACGCTGTGTGTCCAATTCTACATGCCGTGTAGTCTCTCTCCGTGTACGCGTTACCTTGTGTTGACCAGTCAACGACAGTGTGCCGTGTTGGAGCCGTGTCCTTGCCATGTGAAATAAATGAGTACACGCCATGTGTCGAAACTATACTATGTGTAGTCCTTCCCCGCATATGCGTTACCCTCAAACCGTGTGTTGACCAGTCAACGGCCACAGAGCTGTGTTGATTGTCACGTGGAGACCGTGTCAAATAACCGAGTACATGCCATGTACCATAAAGTACATTCCATGTACATTTGCTTTTCTTGCCTATAAAAGGAGGGGTCCCCTCCTCCTTTTCAACTCACCCCTATCCTCCCCTTTCCTCCGAGAAGAGTTCTCCCAAAAGAATCGAAGGATCTTTCTTCCATAACTTCTTCGCTCGAGCTCCGATTTATTATCCGTCAATGGCCACGAGATCGCAACGACGAGGCTGAACTTCCGAGCTTGGATCATTTGTCTTTACTTCAGCTTTTCCTTTCTGAGTTCCACCCGAGGAGGTTTTTTAGAGACCCGACAGAAGTGACGAATGCCGACAGACGTCTTCTAAGGTTGATCCAAGGGAGCGTCGTGATCAGAACCTGTTGAGGTAGGGATCTTACCTTCGTCTCTCTAATTTTTGCGTCATGCGGGGTGGGTATCCGCTTGTTTTCATGAGAAATGGTTGAAACATTAAATATTGATAATAAATGGTTGAATAAAGTGAATGATGGAGTTGTTATGTTTATCTTTATTTATATATTGTGATACTATGTTGTGAATTGAATAGGCTTATTCGTAATGAAAATCACAGTCGTTGGGGGCCTTTTCTTGTGAAATTAAATGTTTCCCTATCTTCTAGACCTTTTTTTGTGAATGGAACTTTGTTGAATTTGGAATTTGGTTAATCGCATAAATTTGGATAATTAAAATATGGAAACCTTGTGTGATCACCCTGGTCGAAAAATGGAATAATGAATATGTGGGTGTTGGTTTGGATATGTGGCATGTGATGGGGGTGTTTTGTGGGTTGTTGGGGATCGGGACAGCAGTGGGGCTGCTGATGAATTGGTTGTGAGTTGGTGTGAATGCAATGATGGTGATAGGCAGCAGGGCTGCAATAAATGGTATTAAAGGGATAATTATGTACGGTGTGGTTGTGGTTATGGCGGTTGGTAGCAGGGCTGCAAGGATGGGTTTGCATGTTAATGGACTATGGAGTGTGAATAATAAATAAAAATTCGAATAGTTAATGAATGGTAAGTCATGGTAATGGAACACAATTAATAATCAATGGGGTTGGTTGGTCAATAAGAATGATTTTGTTGTGCTGCTTGTGTTTTCCTAACTTGAGTTGTGGATGGCAGAGATGTGTTTTATGAACGATCGGTGTGGTTGGTTGTGGATAGATGCCCACTAGTTAAGGATCAAATAAACTTTTTCTGCTGAAATGTGAAAATCTAAATGGGGTCGGGGTTGTTGTTGTATGCATGCTTCGTAGTAGCAGTGCCGAGGGACGTGCTCAGTTTCTCTATTTGGAAGCCATAGGTTGGGCTGAATGGTTGATATATATATATATATATATATATATCATTATCTTTTGTGTTTTATCGCACCCCACCCTTGTTGAGCACTTTGATCCAAACACTCCCAATTCTTGGGAGAGGGTGTTTTCCCCTTAGTTACAAGCTCGTTCCTGCTCCTTCTTCCATGGGTTGTTATGGCTTGAGGTGACCTTACATCTAAGACTCTTCGGGTAGATTTCTATTTGGGTGGATTGGCCCAAGAATCTTCAGGAAGGCTTACTATTTCCCAAGATCCTTCGGGATGAGGCCCTGGTGTGTGTGAGTGGGATACGTGGTGGTGAGTCCCAGGTGTTTGAGAGCGGGATACGTGGTGGTGAGGGCCAAGTGTGTGTGGGCGGGATACATGGTGGTGAGGCCCAGGTGTGTGTGGGAGGGATACGTGGTGGTGAGGCCCATGTGTGTGTGCGGGCGGGATACGTGGTTGTGAGGCCCAGGTGTGTGCCAGTGGGGAGAGTGTGGCAGCATCAGGACGTTCTCCATTAAGAAGTGCAGCTAACTATTGAGTAATGGTGTGAGGTACCCAATACTATTGTTCTTATATACTACTACATGTTGTGATTGTGTTTTTGGTGAGTGTGGCTGGTGAGGTTGGGTGGATAGAATTTCTTGCTAGGTTTCTTCTGTTGTTCTCACGGGACATTAGGATGTCTCCCCACTTTTGCATGAGAGCTTTAGGGTTCCCTACTGAGTACACTTATATGCCCACCCTATATTTACTTTCAAGATTCCAGGAGGACTACCAGGGCCGTGTGAGACCCTACTAGTCGGACAGTTGGAGTTTTTTCTGTTGTTGAACTCTTGTTTTCTTTTGGTATTATACTTTTGAGATTTCTTGTACTTGTGCCTTGTTATAAAATTGTTTAAACATGCATGTGGGCTTGGTTTGGGTTTATATCTATACACTTGTTCTTTTCCTTTTTGGTGGTCGACTTGTCCTATTTCCCGATCATAAAATAATAAAAGGGTAATGCCTCCAATATTTGTGAAACCTCATACCCATGGTGCTAGTTGCCAACCCGTGGCCTACAGGAGGCGGGACTCGAGGGTCATTATATCCCTTTCACCATTTCCAGTTCAGGAGGGGCATCTTTGGTGGAGGGGGTCATGACATATTTTATCTTCATTTATATCTTGTGATACTATGTTGTGAATTGAATAGGCATATCCCTACTGAAAATCACGGTCGTTGGGGGCCTTTGCTTGTGCAATTAAATGTTGCACTATCTTCTAGAACATTTTTTGTGAATAGAACATTGTTGAATGTGGAATATGGTTAACCAAGTAAATTTGGCTAATTAAAATTTGTAACCCTTGTGTGATCACCCCAGTCGAAAAAAATGGAATAATGAACATGTGGGTGTTGGTTTGGATATGTGGCATGTGATGGGGGTGTTTTGTGGGTTTTTTTGGATCGGGTGAGCAGTGGGGTTGTGGTTGACTTGGTTGTGAGGCCCATGTGTACGTGCGGGCAGGGAGAGTGGCAGTGTCTGGGTGTTCTCCATTAGAAAGAGCACCTAACTAATGGGGAATGGTGCAGGGTACCCAATACTCTTGTTCTTATATACTACTACCTATTGTGATTGTGTTTTTGGTGAGTGCGGCTGGTGAGGTTGGGTGGATAGAATTCCATGCTAGGATTCTTCTGTTGTTGTCACGGGACATTATGATGTCTCCCCACTTGTGCATGATAGCTTTAGGTTCCCCTACTAAGTATACTTGTATGCTCACCCTACATTTACTTTCAGGTTTATAGGAGGACTACCAGGGCCGTGCGGGACCCTACTAGTTGGACAGTTGGAGTTGTTGCAGTTGTTGTACTCTTGTTTTTTTG
This sequence comes from Viscum album, assembly GCA_963277665.1. Classification (NCBI taxonomy): domain Eukaryota; kingdom Viridiplantae; phylum Streptophyta; class Magnoliopsida; order Santalales; family Viscaceae; genus Viscum; species Viscum album. Next base: position 476,118,045 of record OY728132.1, read on the forward strand.
GTATTGTACTTTTGAGCTTTCTTGTACATGTACCTTGTTATAAAATTGTTTAAACATGCATGTGGGCTTGGTTTGGGTTTATTTCTATACACTTGTTCTTTTTGTTTTTGGTGGATGACTTTTCTTATTTCCCGATCTAAAAATAATAAAAGGGTAATGCCTCCCATATTTGTGAAATATCTTACCCTTGGTGCTGGTTGCCAACCCGGGGCCTACTGGAGGCGGGACTCGGGGGTCATTATCGCCCTTTCACCATTGCCAGCTCAGGAGGGGCATCTTTGGTGGGAGGGGGTCGTGACAATTATTTTTTCCTATAATTTTATAAAATATATTCAATCTCATGAAACAGCCATTTGAATTTTGAATAATAACATCTTTGATAACCATGAATTATAGAGAAATATCATTTGAATGGTTCCTAAAATTGAATTCTCCATACATATAAATCACTATGCTTTATGTATCGTTCATTGAATGGTTTCATTAATGTAAAAAAATACCACATGATTTTACTATAATGTTTACATGTCATTTTATTACACTTATATATTAAAATGAATGACTTGTAGATGCTTCAACTTCAGAGTTATCCTTATGATCCGTTATGTTCTTCATGAGAATCCCCTACATCCTATAGTAGAAACACATGGTTTTATGTCTAGTATATTTACATCAACTCTTATGTATACACTTATTTTATAATTTACTCTAAACAGACATTTTAATATTATAATATCTTATATATTAATGATTTAGCAATGATCTATTCGGTTTTGGGACATCCATGTGTCGTATATCATGATTTATAATATGATTTATGACATCGTCAATATATAAAAAAATATTCTTAAATAAGTTTATTATTATATTTAACACATCATCCCAATGATATGGAAGTGAAGATAATGATATAAATTCACTCAAATCATTTGGGAGCTCGAAATAAACTAATTTTATATATCCCAAATTCATATTGATGTGATTTAGATGATCTTCTCAAGGTTTACTTTTTGATAATCACATACTAAATATCATTCATCCAATATAACTTCTTCAAATATTCAAAATTCGTATATATTACTACTTGATAAATCATCAAGTCTTATACAGTCTTCCTATACGAAAAGTTGAAGGAAGTATTTAATGTTAAGGTAATTTTTCTTATTAAGTAAATATTTCTTGTTAATGAAATATTTATTATTAAAGAAATCTTGATCAAGATATGATAATTTCTATTTAGAATATATATTTTCACATTACTTTTATTATTCAATTTAACTACAATAAATTGTGATAATTATCATTATAAACCATGCTGCATTCCCACTATATATTCTAGATAACAATTTTGACCATTCAAAATATTCAATATTGAAAATTCTATATTTCTAAACCACACATTCCAATATGAAGACACCTAATAAATAGATATAAATTTTTTTAACAATGTGTAAAAATTGTTTTTATTTTATATGTGGGGTTTTAAGAATATAACCAATCATCAATACCATTTATTTATGTATAAAATCATCAATATGTAAATGATATTATATTTTAAATAATTAAAAATTAAAACATGACTCATACATTCTTGGAATAGATATTACGTACTACATCAACATACATAATGAAAGGAAGTTGAATAAGACATTATATCACTTCATTGACTCAATCCAGGCGTACTACCAATAAAACATAAAATAATAAATTAATGAAAAGTAAAGGAAAAATTTATTAAACATTTTGATTATTAATTAATATAATAATGGGTTAAAATCATAATAATTTCATTTTGGAATTTAGATAATATATTACCATAACATAGAAACATATCATAGGTAGATAAATAATTCCTATATAAGGTTTTCATTCAATTGGAAATGGTCATATCTACTTATATTGTGTCCCATATGGTCAACTAATTCAATCTAATTATGATATTTCAAAAAATCTTTAAAATTACTATGGAAATACACAATATGCAATAATAATATTTCTACATCCACATTCTAATGATTAATAGTATAGGTTTTTTAAAAACACTATGGAATGGGTGTGTGATATTGCGATAAAGGAAGTCCTTCCCATATATCCATTTTCACACTGGTTGTATATAATTGATACAATTTTTGATCTTAAATGATTTATTATGAATTATATATCACATTTTGGTGTATGTTTGTTTTCTAAAATTTTGTGTCCTATGTATAAATTGTGTTGTGTATATGTTATTTTCTAACATCATCACATCATTTATGATAAAACTACAATGGGATATTCCGGAGACCTCATCCAATTGGTGGTGGGATTGGGGTTTATGAACAATCAATCAACTTCCTAAGAGGGGTTCTAGTGGGATAGATCCTATTATCTATAATGGTTGTTTTAAATCAAAATTCAATATATGATATATTCCCCCAATGAAACCAATTTTTTTTGAAATATTTTCTTAGATCTATTATTTATTTATTATATTCATAATTATTTTATTATATATTTATTTTTTTATTTTTATTTCAACATTATAATTTGGTAAGATTCTTTTCTACTTTATTAACTTCGTTTTAGTTGAATTGTGTTTTTCATAAATTTTATAGTAAAAATTTAATATTCTTAAGGAGTTATTTCATTAATAGTTTTCTATTTAGATTATTTTGAGGTATAAATAAATAATTATATATATAGAGTCTCTTAATAAATATTTTATCATTAAAATTATAAAAAATAATGAAATAAATGATTAATTATTTTCTTTTATTGACAACAAATAAGTACTCATTTTACTATTGTTGATTATTTAAAATATTAATGAACATAAAATTTTTGATTTAGACGTTTATTTTATATATATATTTAATGAATAATCTATATGTGAATAAAAAATACAGATACATTCATTTATAATGAAAATAAAAAAATCAGGATAATTAAAATATAAATTGAGAACACTTATATATCTTATATCATTCCATTTTAATATTTTTGTGTTTTATAACAACCAATTATAAAAAATGGTTAATTAATTTTCAGTTGATCCACTGTATATGGGAATCATAGATTATGTTGATATAATTATTCTCACTTTTATAAAATAATAGACCACATAAAAAAATAAAGGGGAATGAATAATGGATTTATTAATCTTGATATTCTTGGATTATATCCAACTAACCCTAAAATAATTAAAATATAAAAATGTTTACTATAAAACAAAAAATATAGTTCGATTATGATTATATTATGATCCATATTACTATATATTCTGTTAATCAACTAAATTATAAACATGAAATTCCTAAAATTAATTAACCAGTAATCTAATTAATCTTTAACTCATACTTAACATTTCAATGTCATATGTAACTCCATTAAACACAACACACAGATATTTCCATTCGATATTAATAGGAAAACATGAAATATAATTTTTATAAATATCATATATCATGTATGAATTTTTTACTCTGACATGGATTATAAAAAAATAAAAATAAATTGGACATTTCATTGTGATATTTAGTGTTCCCTAGTTTTTGTAGAATTTTATTTAAATATATTTTTATCATTGATATTTAAATGAATTTTTTTTATTTCCAAATAAAAATTGAATATTTATCAAAACAAATCTCAAAATATTAATTAATGATGTTATTTTGGGAAACATTAATTTTTATTCATATAAACATTTACATAATAATATGAGTCCTTGGATAATAGAAAATAATTATGAATTATTAAACAAGAAACAAAATTAAAAGGAAAAATATAACAATAACATTATGTCAACTTATACTATGATGGGATTTGATATGATCTTATGAAAATGGTAGTATCTTCAAAAGTTGATCTTGTTCAATTATATATTCTTATATCATGGGAATACTCATACGTAAAATTTATCTAAAACATAATTCCTATTGAGTTTGAGAAAATATATCCTATTTATTAGGATGATATATGACATAATTAGTATCATACCAAACCAATACCACCATTGACTAAATAATTATGCTTATAATAAAAATAGTATAAATAATTTATGGTTGTTAGGAATAGTGTAACAACCCATGAAATAACATATTTTTTACATCATTTCTATATGATAAACATTATAGTTAAAAAATCATCTTACACTCCCATGAAATTAATTTTTTCTTTATTTAAAAATTATATAGTACCTCAAAATTCCAATATATTATTACATTGAAATAATTAAATGTGTTTGATATATTTCTCCCTGTAAAACATAATACATTAATGAATCCCTAATATATTACTATGAAATATAAATTTCTGATTATGAACTCTAAAACATAGTTATTGATTATGTGGGAATGTATAGGAATATCAACTATAAGAAGTACACATGAAACTAAAATATTCAATACATTTAATATGAATTAAGTTAAATTAGTCTGCCTAAAAGAAATAATAATATAATATATTTCATATAAAATTTTTTCATCTAAAATTTTCATTTCTAAATTATATGCATCAATATTTAAATAATTATATTATTAAAGATAATAAATTCTGTTTTATAATAATAATTTTATAACACCAATGTGTTCTGTATTAATAATAATAATAGTTAAAATTTGAAAATCACATTTTTCAATAAAATAAATTTCCATTGTATTTTATAAGTTATTTAAAAATAAGAAATTTATAAATTTTATAATATATAATTAATAAAATAATGTTTATAGTTTAATTTACAACATAAAAATTTAATTATTAATAGTCTCTTTTAATTTTTTAAAATGGATATTTTTTAGACAAGATATTTAGGAATTAATAAATGATATTTTATATGATATTATTACTATATAAAAACAACCTAGTAGATTTAATAAATATTAGTATAAGAAAATATAAATTTAATGATAATAATTAATCATTTTACAATTTACTATGTACATAGAAATCATTTTCCAAACAATTTCAGAACTAATGTAAAATAATACCTTCTTATAAAATTTGATTCAACATTTTCTTTTAATTTAATTATTCTACTACTAAAATTTTATTATTCCTTGCTTTATTATTTACGTATCCATAAATTGTATAATAAAAAATCCTTTTATTTCAGAAAAAAATTTATCATTGAGAATATTATTTCACAAATAAATTTTCTATATAAAACTAACATTTTCCTAAATTTTTTTGGTTTCATGTATTTTTATTTATAAATTTACATTTATTTAGAATATATAGTTTATTTGATAGAAATATTTTTAATATTAATATTATAATTACAAAATTATTTAACGATATCATTTTTAATTTCTACCATTTAAATTAACTCATATGGTTGAAATGAAATGTAACCTCAATAAATTTACTCTTGATGAATAACAACATAAGAATGGAAAATACATAAAAACCTCAAGGACAAACACCAAATTAGGTTATGTTTTTTATATCCTAATAACATCACAAATATTATACTATCAAAATATTTTAGTTTTTACATTGTATTGGATAATGATATAGGTAAATAAGTGAAGGGTGTTTCTTAAACTCCCCTTCCCTTATCTTTTATAATGGTACTATTCAACCCCAATCAATATCCACTATATACATAGAATAATTTGATGAGTATCCTATATTTAACTCTCCCTACAACAATATCCCTCTTTTCTAAAACCTAGTTCAGCCATAGTTCACCTTATCAATTCAAATTATTGAATCCTTCCAAGGAAAATCCTTGTCCCCCACATCAGTATTATCAGCTACATAATTTTCATTTTATGTATCATCTTTCAAATATACACTAGACAGATTAATATAATTATATAATAATAATTTTTATATTTTTATATAACTATATTAATCGTATTATAATTATTTATTCATATAAACCATCCATTATGGGAATCAAAATTGGTTTTTTTTCATTGTGATGACTATGGCCTCCATGACGTAACCTTCTTCGTTTTATATCACTACCATAAAATTATGGACATGAGGGTGATATTATAAGATAAATATATTTTTTTATTTTTTATTTTATAATTTGAAAATTTTGTGATCCTATTAATTATATAATATGAAACTAGAATTTTTTATTTAATAACATAAACTAATCCCACTATGTGGATAACCATTTATTCAAATTTGGTATTTTTTACATATCTATGACATGATGCTATAAATAGATATAATATTTATCTATAAATAAAATTAATACTAAATATGATCATTATAATTCTATCATAGTCATATAAAAAACCTCATAATCACTCAATAAATTAGTGTGTGTATATGTTTGAGTAGATTTTAGCACATACATGAACAATATTGTGAATTATTATCATGAATGAAAATGATAATATAATTAAAAATATAATATGATAGAAAATTGTAAATAGATAATTTGATCAGGTTCTAGAGATTTTAAATCAATATTTAATTACTTAATTAAAAACTCAATCTGAGATCATCCTGAACCATTGAAATGTGTTTTTTATTGATTTATTGTTAAAGGATAAAGTCAAATAATGTCATGAATGTGATTTTAATCATAAAAATTTATTATATTTCATAGATAAATTTTTCATTAATGACCACAGAATAATTATTTTTTAACAATAATTAATATGATCAACACTTTTATGAAACTAGGTATAACAATTAAAATAATAAACCCTGGATATTGAAAATCTGGAGAATTCACGTATGAAATTATTGTTCATGAAGAGTAAAAATTAAAATGGATATGATTATTTCTTTTAATACTGTTATTAAAATATAAATAATTTTGATATATGCTTGTAAAATATGGTTGAGGAAGAAAATGAAATATGTATGGGTTTTGATCTCAAATTACCTTCTATGAGACATGGTTGATATTTTTCATCTAATATATTTTAGAAGTTTCTTATAATTAATATTTTAGATAAAATAACTTAAAAATATTGTCACTTGATTTTATATAAAATTAAAATCACTCCCTTTATTTGTTTTTATTAGTGTATTGATAAGACTGTCACAATTTTATTAGTCAAAGATATGATTTTTTAAGACATGTTACCTGATAAAAATTTTTTTTATTTTGAATGATTTATTAAAATATTATTGTACAATTTATTTATATAAAATTTTAATTTGATGGTATTTACTATCCAAAATATGTTTTCTCAATCATACGATTATTGATATAGTTTTTTTTCATGTTGTGGGTATTTTTTGAATCTCAAATCCCATTCTGTATATTGTAATTTTTTATCATGAACATTTTACCTTTATGATTGGGTTCCCAAAACATAATAAAATTTTATATTTAATTATACAATCATATTTTTTATAATAATAATTTTTTAAAAAATAATGTTTTATTACACATTATACATTGCCTTTTTCAACTAAATTAATTATATTTATTTAAAATGACTTTTTTGTTATCAAATGTTTTGCTTCTTAATTTATTATATATTAAATTATACCATATATATGTCTATATTTATATATATTAATTTAAAAATACTAATTTTATATTAATATATACTTATCCTTTTGAAATATACATTTATAAGTGACCCATAACATCCACTATTATATTTATGTAAAAAATGTTTTCTAAATGATCATTGAAATTTTCAATTCTATATTAAATGATATTTTTATATGGGCTTCCGTAATATGGGTTATGATACATTATTTATCCTCTAATATATATTATGTGTCCTTTTCTAGAAATTATCCCATGTTTCCAAAAATAATAGATTCATGATCTCTTAATGGGATATATTATTCAAGGATTTTTTTCAGTAAAAATTATAGTCAATGTAAGAATTATTATAGTTTTACATTGTGGTACTAGGTATATTCCCTTTTTTATCTATCCATCACTTTTTTGATGGGTTATAATCTAATTATCCCATTAAATGATATTGAGAATTATGTGGGATTCCATATATTTTTATTAATATATGGATAGTTTTTGGAATGTTTTTATGTATTGTTTTACCATATATCTTCTAAACTATTATGGGTAATGATCATGTAATTCCATTAATTTACATAAAGAAAAATAATGTCGCGTCATGATGACTATAGGATTCAAAAACATGGTGATATTTTATTAATGTTATATATTCTTCATTATATGTAGATTCTTTTATATTAAAATCATTTTCCTCAAGGAATAATATTAAATGTAATAATTACTCTTTTGGGGGAATTATATATGACATTATTAGGTCATTTGTGGGGATATAAATTATATATCACCTTGATGCTTTTATGGATCACCTAAGGAATTTTGTTTTCTCTATTATTTTGTTTGGTGAAATCCAAAAAAACTTATAAGGATTTATTTAATGATTCCATCATGAAATGTAATGTTTCATCGAAAATTGCACTAATATCAGGTTTTGATGGAAAATATTATAAAATCAATTAGTATGATTTATGTATTATTGGTATATATGATTTATTTTATTTTCAAAAATTTATCATACATTCTATTTCATGATTATTATGGATTGATGTATTTTTCTTAGACCTAATGCAATGTCTAATACATGTTACATCCTTGATTTCTTTTTTTATATTTTTCCCTTATTATTAATTTGATCTCGCACCATCTTATGTGATTATTATCCATTGATATATAAAATATTAATAGTAGTGAAATGTTTAAATAGAAATTTTTTGTGAAATAATTAAGGGGATATGTGAATAAAATTTCATTAATTATGTAGAGATATATATATGTATATAATGAAAAAATATCCAATTTAATTCAAAAATCAAGCGATTATTTTTTGTATATGGTGTTATAATCATCTAATGATCTAAATATGAAATTATTGTTTCGATATACTAGATAAAATGACAAACTTCTTACATTGATTATCATCACAACACCCTATGAATTATTTCATAATTATATTAACTAATTTGATTATAAAAAATAATAGTAATTGAACTTTGATAATCATAGAATAAAAAATTATAGTCATAGTTTAATATCAAAGTGTCGTATATTATTAAAAGGTGACATTATAGAAGAACTATTCAGATTGACGATTTCATATATATATTTTTGGTTATTTTTATTACTATTTATTTAAAAAAATTAGAGAAACAAGATCGTTCAAATAATTCTTTGAAAATTATATAACAGTACAACCCTATGTCTTCCAAATAAATAATGTAGAATACCTAAATGGTTGAGAATCTTATTTAATGCATATTATAATGGAGAATGTGAGTCTTCTATTCATAAAAATGGAATTACTATAGATAAATGATTGAAAGACATATAAATTTTCATTAGTATGTGATGTTTATCAATGATATCAAATTATAATATAAAATTTATGTGGATTATATAAAAAAACTACAGATGAATATTCAGTAGTTTTATATTCTTAGAATGTTGATATAAATTAAATTATATTGAAAAACATGGAAGGAGATTTTATGAAAAGGAAAAATAATCATTATTATTGGAGAACCCATTATTAATATAGGATATTTATTTAATATACATTTGATATTATGATAAAAAAATGTTTTGATTTTTAATGTTGTATGTTTCTGGTAATTGGAATTCATGGGATTGATAATTTATTTGGTATTTCTAAAAAGTTAATCTTATGTATTAGGATTATGTTATATAGATGTATTTGAATGATATAGTCGAAAATACAATTTATGGGATTAATTAAATTAAAAATATTTGCAAGAATATATAATATCAATGTCATTTAATGTTTCAGAGATTCAAATAGGTTTTGGGAGGTTTATATTATTGTGCATATTTGATTTCCGTATATACATACATGGTTATATGATTATCATATTAATTAATGTTCTTTTGGAATGATAACTTGGAATTTGAATGCATTTCTTCTTATAATATTTTTTTTAGGTTATTATAGGAATTTTAATTTCAATTAATTGTCATTATTATTTTTGGAATTTATAAAAATGTATTAGACAGCAGATCTTGTAACCTAGTATGAACCATCAATGATTTTTTTAATTGAGAGTGATATTGGTTGAAGCATATCTAATTGATGTTGAGTTTTAGGAAATATCATCTAATGTGACAGTGATAATACATTATATGTTATTAGGATTAATTTTTCTATCATTATTTATTATAAATCAATTTTATTGATCATCACTCATGATATAAAATTTTTAAAAAATGAGTTATATAATAATAAACAATCTGTATGGGGGATACTGTCAAATTTACCTATATGAAAAACTATCATTTTAAGAGATGGTGTAAGAGATCATGTGATTAAATATAATGAAATTTTATTAACAATGTTAACATAGTATATGTTCAATAAAATCCCCCCTAAGATAAGAATATAATCTCATTAAATATCACTTGAAGAAGATGATGTAGGAACAGTGAATTCTTTTCAGATATTTTTATATTGTTTGAATAATCATTGGGGAATTTAATTAAATGGATTGTTAATTTCTATGTGGTTTTTATTATAGATTTTTGACTCACATGATTAAGGATGGAAGATAATATAAACAAATATATAGCATTAATTGTTAGAGTATTGGGCATTAAATGACTAAATTTATTAATAAAAATCCCCCAAGAGAGATTGTCAATAATGGCCATATGAGGATGAAAAATCCTTTAAAATAACTATTAAATAATGAGATAGTGAGTTTTAAATCTATATTTTATAGGGTTCTATGTTATTAATTATTTCAGTAACTATGAGATATTGAGTTCTATAAAATTAATCTCATGGTATTATTATCATAAATGTAATTATCATGGATTTTTTGTTGATATTATTAATTGACATATATCTAAAACTCTTTGTAAAATTCGATATGAAATTAGGAATGGATTATCAATATTTATAAATCACTGAAAATAATTTTTTATTTACATAAATATCCTTCCACATCCTATATAATCCCATTATCATCTAATGATGTAAGGTTTATTATGAGTACACTAGGATGAGAGAGAATTTATCACCCTGAAATTATAATGTCATTTCCATTAAATATTTTAATGTGTTCTATATACTAATTCCATTGAAAAATAGGAACATAAACACAGTTGTGATATATCTAGATAAAATATAAATTAGAAAACAAACCATTTAAACCTATAAATTGAATTAATAGTCATGTATTATAATAAATACATTAAGAAATATATGAATAAAGAAAATATGTATAACTTTCAATATAAATAAATTTCAATTAGATTAGCTAAAATGACTTATTTTTACATTTCATTATTATAAAAATATTTTTATAGATATCTCTTGTTTGTGTAATATGAATTTATATTTCAATAAAAATAATATTATCAATGATAAATTTTGTTTAGTTTTGATAATTAGTTAATAAAAAAATTTAATAAATATAATATGATTTAATATTTAAAAATATTAATCAACAAGGAAATGTTTTTTCTTAAAATTTCTGAGTTTTGGAAAAATTGAATTTTTATATTTTGTGTATTAAAATTAATAAAATTTATTGAAATTTTGAATTCCACATTAAAAAATTATTCGAGATTGATTTATTTGATCATTTTTTAAAATAGTTATTTTGTTGAATATTTATCAATTTATGAATACAATATTTATTAAGATTTTATCACCACATAAGAAAAAAATTGAAGATTCCAAAATTAATAAAACATAAAATTATGTAATTAAATTACTACTTTTTAATATCCTTGTTATATATAAACCAAATTTCAAGATATTTTAGATCAAAATTGAAATGTTACATATATATAAAAACTATTTTAGTCCTCTAAATAATGAAATATTTTATACAAACTTTTTTTATCCCTTGGTTTTATACTTATATGATTTATTTTAATAATAATTCAATATATTTCATTAAAATTATAATGGTGATAATTTTAATTCAGATATAAATTTTAATCATAAAAATTAATTTTCTTAAACCCTATTTTTACGATTTAAGAATATTTTTAATACATGCATTTTTTTGAATATAAGTTTAATTTTCTAAATTTATTTTCATATTTTGAATTATATATCATTAATTGGATAATAAGGCAGATTATAATTACGGTCATTTTAATTTTTTATAATGGGTAAAATGAGAAGTTAACTACATTAATGTAAACTATGAAAATTGTAAAATAAAAAGTTAAAATACTTATATAACTCATGGATACCTAAAAAATTTGTGAGATAATGGATTTTTTATTTCATTAAGTCTTAAATTTCATAATTTTAAAATATTTATTTCATGTACATTTAATATTGAAATGATATAAGTAAATATGTATTGGGTGTTTCCAAAACTGCCAATCACATAAACCATAATAGGGGACACATAAAACAATTCCTGATACACAATATACTTTGAATTATTTGCCTAACATTTAAAAACATACCCTAAAAAACCCATATCAAGTGAATATAATCCTCTGGTAACACATTTTTATCCTAATCCATTTATATTCTTGGAGACTATAAAGGAAAATCTTTGTCCCCAACAGGAGTATTATCAACTACTATGTTTTCTTATTAATTATATAATTACATATTTAATCAGGAAAAACTAATATAATTATATTATTATCATTTAATTCAATAATATTACCATGATATAAGTATTATCACTATTTATTCATATCTCTATCAACTAGAAAAACATTGTTCATGAATTGTGCAGACTAGCATCTCGACGGTATAATGTGTTCTGTTTTCCTTCAAATCATTACAAGGTTATATATATCTATGTTATTTATGTTTAAATTTAATATTTATGATATAATTGATATTATGTTAATATAAATTCAGTAATATAGAATTGATATAAGTAATAAATGATCATTGTGATTTTAATCATTTAAAATATCAAAACTATGTGTAAATGTTGTTTATTCAAATTATGTATTGTTTTAATATCAATTAATTCATTGTATAAATTATAATATCATTGGTTAATAAAACTAATAAGAACAATATATTTATAATTATCTCTTGGTATAATGATATTACAATAAAAAACCACATAATAATTTGTTAAATCTAGTATTGTTAATGCTTGAGTGGGTTTCGAAAAATAGTGGAAAAATAAAATGAATTATATTTTAATGATATGTATTAGAATATTACTACTAGTATAAAATGATATTAATGTGTAAATATTGGTTTTTTTAATTTTATAAATTTTATATCAATATATAACTAATTAATTAAGAAACTGGACTCCAGTCTTCACAAATCACTGAAACAATTTTATTTTTGATTTCATAATCAAGCATAAAGACTAAAAAACACATTATAGAAACTTTTCATAGAATAAATTTTTATAATTAATCCTCAAAATTAACACTAATTTCCAACAAATGATATATTCTCTAAGAGAAATTAATATGAACGATGGTATTATAAAACTATTAATAATGATAAAAATATTATAGACATTTTTAAAAGAAAACATAGATAATTAATTTACATAAAGACTATTAATAATGATTATTAATGAAAATAGATATGTGTGTATTTATTAATTATGTTATTAATCTTGTTAGGTTATATATAAATGTGGTTAATGTAATTTCTTGGATGTTAGACAAGTGGTAATGTTTTGGTCTCAAGTTTTTATCATTGAGAAATGTTTGATATTATGAACAAGCATTAATTCAGGTGTAATATAAGCAAACTATTTGAGATATCATATATTGAAATATATTTTTATTTATGATTTTTAATTTTATATTACAATATTTCCATTATATTTTTTTATTAAACTTTTATTTTTGCAGTCATATTGTTTCTCTATCTAAAATATTATTCCTTGAGACATATAACATTTTGAGTTCCATGTTTCCACTGTATAATGTATTCTACTATCAGTGATAAATTTATATAAATAATATATATTTATTTTTAATTAATGTATAACATATGTTCCATTATTCATGTGTATATTTATATAGTTTTTTCCCAAATTGTAATGATATTTGGATGATCAAGTCCTCTTCATTGATTTATAATGTGAAATAAATAATATAGTCATCTGATTCAATAAATGTAATATCAAGTATTAATAATGTCTTGTTTATAATTAATAGTTTTGGATTTTCTTTTCTTATTAGAAACATTGTTTTACATTCATGTATACATTATTAGATATTAAATTCAATTTGAAATATTTTAATAAGTTTTCAATTAAAAATTTGAAATATTCTTTTTCAATTGACGAGTAATTTCATATTTTAAGTCTTGGTTAACATTATTTTCAGACAGATATTTAATGATACCATATCCATTTCCCATATCATTTTCAAAAAAACATTCCCTATTAGTTTTTAATGTAATTTAATTCTATTTAATTATATATATATATATATAAATGATTGTGTATTAGATATATACTCACGATACCAAAATTTTAAATTCATGTTCCCTTCATGGGTGGTATCCTTCATGATTTCCTTAATCTATGTTTTCATCATTCTAGGTTTCTGATATTAAACTAGGTAAATGATATTTTTAAATAATCCAAAACCATATCTCTAAATTTCGTTATAATATAAGCCAATTTATTTGCTCATGGGAAAATAATTTCATTTAGTATATTTTTATTCCCATAGAGAGAGTTATTAACATGTTTAATTTGTTCAGTTTTACCATTCAAATTATTTCATAGGATGGGTTATTATATTTTTATATAACATATGGATAAGGTTAATTGTATTATAATTTATGAATGATTATTAAATTCCAATTTCATTAGATAAAGGATAAATATTCTGCATTATTAATTATATGGATAAAACATTTATTCAATAAGTAGACCCCTCAGGATTTTTATTAAAGTCCATGAGTACTCTTATGTTTAATTCATGGGACATAATTGGGTAATAGTTGACAGTAATATATATATATATATATATTTACTTAATGCATTGACATGTCTCATGATACAGAATAGGTTTTTTATTCATTTATTTGGTGTATACCAGCCCAAATTAGAAATATGCATTAATTATGGACTCAACCATAAGAAAAGTATATTGGAACAACTAATATTGTGTAGGTTTTGATGTTTGGAATTATAAATTCCATAAATATGACATAATTAATTTTGATATCCATGTTTTAATTTATTATTATGTATATAAGATGATTCCTTAATCATGTTGATTATGGATTCATTATTACTTATTCATGTACTAATGTTAATACAATTTTTTAATGATTTATATAGTTATATGTTTCCCTTATAGTGTTTTTGAGATCTAAATTAAATATAAATATTTTCATTTCCTCAAGAAAAAGGGAAACACAGTTCATGTTACTTTTTTAGAAGAAAATAATGTATCAAATAATTCAGAGCACATTTTGGTGATATTAAATTATTTAATTTTGTTTCTAATATAATTTTAAAATTTTAAATTTTAAATAAGAATATTATATAAAATATTTTCAGTTTTTTCATAACTATCTAATGCTTTTAAACATTAAATAGAATTCATTTTATGGGATGTAATAATACATTTTTAAATTATGGTCTATTATTTCATGTCCATTACTACTGATACTATGAGTCTATGAGCACCAAATAAGGGAGTATTGGTCGAGGGAGTCTCACACTAGCTATAGAAAAATCACATTTTAAAATAATTTTTAACATTTATATATAATTAAAAACTTTCTAAAATCCATATTTTTTTCTAATAATTTATAATCATCAGAATCACCTAAGAAATGGAATCCTAAAAAATGTTTTTGATCAAAATCACAGTAAGGGAAAAAATAAACGAAATAATAAAAGGGTTATATATTATTAATAGGATAATACAAGATCATGGTGAAACTAAATATTAGAATAAACATGGAATAATAATATTTATCCATAAATCATTATATAATGACATGAAATCTCAAATAAAAATTACATTCAATGAAAAAATTCATTATGAACCAAGAAATAATAAATATTTTCAACCAGGAATAATCATTTTAATATTTTATAGAAATGAATGATTTAATTGATACATAAAAATGAACATTTCCACAAATAGAAATATAATTTTTAAGAATGTTCTGATAATATCTAGGTCAACCCACCCTCTATATTGTGGATGTAATCTATAAAGGCTATCCCTTCATTTTTTTGAGAATATCCATGAATTCACAAAATTCATTTAATCATGAGATATAAAACATGGTTAAATTAATTTTAATGTTTTATATGACACCAAAATTCATCATGCGTACATATGTGTGCCCCAAATTATCAATATATCTTAAAATACATGGGATGTAAATGGGTTTCATATGTTTTTGAAATTGTATCACATAATTTTATATCAAATGAAACACTGAAGATTTAAGTATAGTATGTAAAAAATTTATTTCAAGAAACTATAGTATAATGAAAAATTTAGAATATCATTTTAAAAAATTTATATTATATAATATTGATAAAGATTTTGAAAATACTATGTCAAATAATATTCCAGGAATAAATTTTTTTACTATTCAATTTATAAATATCATTTTATAAATAATTATAAATTATGTATTTTAGTAATACTCAATTTAATTAACATTATTTATAATATCAATAATAAATTTTTTTTTTATTAATTTAAATAGAAAATTAGAAGATATATTTGTGCTAAAAGGGATATTTTCCAAAATCTTTTTCTTATCTATAAGTTGTTTTTGCATTTAGATTAATATTAATAATAAGAAATAAATAATTAAATAAGTTTAATTTAAATATTATTTACCTTACTGTATTATTATATATTCATATAATAATTATTTATAGTCATAGAGTGAATATAATATCATTTTATTCCGAAACAATTTATTTTTATAAATACCCATTTTTTGTCTCATTTTATCAGTATATTTATCAATTAATTTACAAAAAATATAATAATAAAATATGATAAAATATTATCTCTATTTAGAACAATATTCTTCTATTTTTTTATTATGAAAAGTCATTTTTTTCATTATGAATAGAAATAATCAAAAAAATTGTTCCAATATTTATCATTAAATTGTGATAAAGAGTTAAAAATAAAGGCATAGGGTTAAAAGATAAAAAATATAT
This sequence comes from Viscum album, assembly GCA_963277665.1. Taxonomy (NCBI): domain Eukaryota; kingdom Viridiplantae; phylum Streptophyta; class Magnoliopsida; order Santalales; family Viscaceae; genus Viscum; species Viscum album. The sequence continues at coordinate 476,135,124 of OY728132.1, forward strand.
ACTAAAACCCATATTTTATAAAATAATTTTTAAAAGATTATTATAATAAAAAACATGATTAATTTTGGATACAATTTCTTATATGAAGACCTTGATATATTTTACACTTATGTAGATTTATAGTTGTTCTGTACCCCAACTCACTTTTTAAAGGGAAGATCCAATAATAAATTCCTTAAATATTATGACCTATATATCTCAGATAAATCCAAGTGAAACTAAAAACAAACAACCTTACACACGATATATATACATTAATCTTCCTACAATACAGATCCTATTGTCCTTAATTGGAGATCAAAAGAATATCATTCCCAAAGAATGTATTAATCTTAACTAAATAGATTTGTTTTATTATTATTTTACCACATTACATTATGTCCAAAAAATAATGGATAATTAAACCCATATCTACAATATAATGAGATGTTATAATTTAAATGGTATAATATTTATCTATATTATTATATGGTATATGGGGATTAAAACCGTCACTCGCATGTATAACATATTACCACCTTTTGAACTCATGTAATTTGTTTTCCTTCACTACCTCAAAAGGATATTTATAAAGATGGAATTGAATAATACAGAATAAATTTTAATGAATAATTATGATTCAAAAAAATTAAATATATCATCTTCTTCATTACATTTTAAAAAATAATGAAAAAATAATGTTTATTATGCTGCCATTTTCACAACCACCTTCATGAAGAGATTTGTTTAATGTTTCATGAATTATTTTCACAAATTATTTGAGAAATAAATTTAATTTATAGGTATGATATTTATATCATTATTGTAATTATTTAAATTATATAAAAATCATCATGGAATAAGGAATATGATTTATGAATAAAAACATTAATGCTAAATGAAGCAATTTACACATTAAACAATAAAAATAAAGAATGATTGTTAATATATAGGTTATAAAATATTATAACTATAGTGACTAAAATTTTTATTACATTACAATATAATCACTTTTACGAGAAGAAACATAATTTTCATACAATACAGGTTAAAATGGAATACTCTACTAGGAAAATTAGTCTCACTAAAAATTATAAATAATAACTGATAAGAATTATTTAAACTAAATTTCATTATCCTTCAAAATCCCTCATGACCACAATAGTACATGATAGAAACATAAATATATATATATCAATGAATGGGGAGATATAAAATATTAATAAGTGGAGGAATAATCCAAAAGAATCAAAATTACATAGGTTGGCATTATCGACATCATCATATCAAAATCATCAGATCATCATCATAATCATTAAGGAAAAAATTTATAAATTCATGGAATTTTACATTTAATAATAATTATACATAATATCATAATGGTAAAATAAAACAGATATCTGTGAAAAATCATAGAATTATCTTCATTTATAATATTTTTTTATAAATTGTAACACCATAAATTTGAAAAGAGAAAGAATCATGTTAATACATAATAAACATTATGTCATGCAATATTTCATTATAAAAATATAATTTTTGTGGAATAGAGTTTGGGGAGCACCACCAATGCCAAAAAATTCTTCTAATCATCCATGCCACATGAATGTTATAATAATTTTTTTCATGAAATAAACACATGAAATTGGACATATTTCATAATAAATTCATAAAGTAATTTATTAAGAATAATTTTTGTGTGTTTCTAAAATGAATAATGGAAATAATATTTTTTTGGAAAAAATATTATTTCTAATGGGGAGAAAAATCAACTCATTGAGAGATAGGAAAACATTTTAGATATTCTAGGGGTTTCTAAAATTTTTTGTAAAAGGCTATGAAAAAAATTAGAAAGGGTTGAATAATGTATATCATTGAAATAAAAATGGAATGAATAGTGGAAGAAAATTTTTAGAATATAAAAAAAATATACATGATCTAAATATTGTTAATAGAAATATATACCAAAAATCATGTTGGGTTATATAATCACACACACAAAAAATATCATTTTATTTGGTTTCTTTTTTGTGTCAATAATAAAAAAATAAGTTCATTACAATGTGAGAGATAAAGTAAATTATTGAAATTTTATCAAATATTCTCAATTATAATCATTTGATTACATTTATTAATTACCATTTTTAATGGGGAAGCATTTTGCTGTAATGTTTTTTTGATATAATAGCTTCTTTTTGTTAGTTACATCTTTTTTTACTATAATTTAAACATAATTTTATGTTATTCCTGAATATTAAAATAAATATATTTATAAATTAATATGTCATAAATACTTTATTATAACCATCCAAAACGTTCTTTAAAATTATAGTCTTTGAAATTTCATTATTTTTAGTTAACCATCCATTAATGAGACTATGTCTGAAGATGAGGCATGAGATTGACATTATTTTATTATATTAAAAAATGAATATTTTATAGTATATTAACATTACCATTGATGAATATTAACCCACTGAGGCCCTCCAAGATAAATTAGGGTCATGTGTAACATTCCCATGTATGCCACCAATAGGGTAGAGACTGGTGATAAGTGTATGAAATGAATTACTTAAATGGTAGGACTTTGTAAAATGTACCTATTCTGATGCACACAACTATATCCTTGAAAATATTGTAGAGGAATAATAACTTATTGAAACTTGTAGATTATAATAATTCATGTAAAAAAATATATAGAATAAATTATAGTATAAAAGTATGAATCCATAGTGTAAAGATGAAAAAAACATAACCAACACGAAATTAAGTCCCAACCTAAGAAAAAATATAATAAAGGAAATCTAAAGTGATCTTGTCTTCTGGTCTCCCAGTATGACCATCTTACATGGTAATGAAATACTTGAATAAATACAATCCATTGATTTCCTAGATGATCAACCTATTTCCTATATAAAAACATTACATGTGTCGAAAAATACCACACATGTTGGAGTAATTTCATACCTATATAGATTCCCAGGGGAAAAACAGAAGAATGAGAATGATAGAATAGAATAAGACAGATCCACCCAAATAAAGAGTGAATAAAAAACCCTATATATATGATAATAATAAATATTATATGAGATAGAAATGTGATATATATCCTTATATCCTATATAAACATGTCTACATTTTTCTCCAAATTTCATCTCTGGTCCACATAATCATACAAAACCTCAGAATAATATTTGGGGAGGGGTTTGATACCCTCCATTGAGTTCAATATCTAGGGGAGAAACAATACCATTTGAGGGCCCACATCCATATGGATCTCAATGATGTGGGAGAATGACTCTCAATTTATAGGACCTGCACTCAAATGCAGTTTTTGAGATTAAATAATATTCCATTGTAATGATTTTACTGGAAATATGTATAGGTGAAACATATGAATACTAACCCCAGCATCATACTGATGATCCTTCCCCGATAACATCAGTATTCAAACATCACCTGAGTAAGAATCACACATAGAAAATATCAAATCATATCCCATATTCCATAATAATTTATACTTTCATGTTTTACTCAAGAAAAAAACAAAGGATAGTTTACTCATAGTCCAAAAAATGTCTCAAAGAAGTATATATGAAAGTTATATATTACATTGATATGTAAATGGTGTGTTTGTTGGGTAAAAAAACATATGGTATCACCTCAAAACATTGTAATTTTCTACACTATATTATCAATAGAATTCCATGTCACACAGCACATAATGTATTTTTTATAGAAGTCATGTCTCAGCCATTGGAGTACTGACTGTTCTCTGCCAGCACATGTCCATGTACATCTACCTTCTCCCATGTACATAGTCATGTTAGGGTATCTTGGATTTTCCCGTATAAACATATATGACATTGTAAACTGGATGGGAAAATATTCCTAGAAATTTTTATTCATGTGATATATCAAAATACACACTAATCTTCCAGTATTGGATACCACTATATGTATATAGATATAAATGGAATGTGATATTTATATCACATGAAACCAATGTTATTAAAAATTTGGGAATATAGAGTATTTTTTTACTACAAGTCAAGATGTCATATTTATTACTAAATGAAAAACTAGTTCATCATGTAGTTTCACAATCGATACCCACTATTGAATGTTGAATGGTTTAACCTCCCAAATTAGAAAATTAATTCCACTAATCAATGATTCATGAACACTAGTGGATAAAATTTAGATTCTAATCACCATGAATTGAATATTTATTGAACCCATAATGTTTTATATTGCTACACTGGCTCTTATATACATTAATTAATCACCTATGACTAACAATCCACCATGATCTGGTTAATAATCACCATCCCTCAAAACATTGATTTATAATCTTTTAATTTGGGAGAATAATAGTTCATGATCCCAACATTACAATTCAAAACAAGCCTATATTGTCCAACGATGATGAATGTGATGAATGGTTGGGTAGAAAATCACATAAAAAAGTAAATACATAATTATAAAATCATAATTAGTCAAAGATCAGATAAATGTGTTTATAAAGATGAAATCAAGGAATTAATAATATAAATTCATATAAAAAATTCTATTAATCTATGTGGTCTCACTAAATAAGATTATTTTTTTCCTATAATTTTATAAACTATATTCAATCTCATGAAACATCCATTTGAATTTTGAATTATAACATCTCTGATAACCATGACTTATAGAGAAATATCATTTGAATGGTTCTTAAAAGTGAATTATCCATACATATAAATCACTATGCTTTATATATCATTCATATAATGGTTTGATTAAATTAAAAAAAATAACACATGATTTTACTATAATGTTAAAATGTCATTTTATTACACTTATATATTAAAATGAATGGCTTGTAGATGCTTCAACTTCAGAGTTATCCTTCTGATCCGTTTATTTATTCTTGAGAATCCCCTACTTCCTATAGTGGAAACACATGGGTCTATTTCTATTATATTTACATAGACTCTTATGTCTACTCTTATCTTATAATTTTCTCTAAACATATATTTGAATAGTATAATATCTTATATATTAAGGAATTAGAAATGATCTATTTGTTTATGGGATATCCATGTGTCATATATTATCATTTAGAATATGATTTATGACATCATAAAAATATAAAACAATAATGCTAAATAAGTTTATTATTTTATTTAACACATCATCCTAATGATCTGGAAGTCAAGATAATGAAACAAATTCACTCAAATCATTTGAGAGCTCGAAATAAACTAATTTTATATATCCCAAATTCATATTAATGTGATATAGATGATCTTCTCCAGGTTTACTTTTTGATAATCACATAATAAATTTCATACATCGAATATAACTTCTTCAATTATTCAAAATTCATATATATGACTACTTGATAAATCATTAAGACTTCTACAGTCTTCCCATATGAAATGTTGAAGGAAGTATTTCATGTTAACGAAATTTTTCGTATTAATTAAATATTTATTATTAATGAAATATTTATTATTAAGGAAATTTTGATCAACTTATCTCAACTTTTATTTAGAATTTCTATTTTCACATTACTTTTCTTCTTCAATTTAACTACAATAAATTTTTCATAATGATCATTATAATCCATATTTCATTCCCACTATATATTCAAGATAACAATTTCGACCTTTAGAAATATTGAATTTTGAAAATTATTTATTTCGAAACCACACATTCCAATATGAAGACATCCAATAAATCGATATAAAACAATATAACAATGTGTAAAAATTGGTTTTATTTTATATGTGGGACTTTTAAAATATAACCAATCATCACTACCATTTATTTATGTATAAAATCATCAGTATGTAAATTATATTAAATTTTAAATAATTAACAATTAAAACATTACTCATATATCCTCGGCATAAATATTACTTACTATATCAACATTCATAATGATAAGAAGTTGAATAAGACATTATATCACTACATTGACTCAATCCAGGCATACTACGAAGAAAAGATAAACTAATAAATTAATTAAAAGTAAAGGAAAAAATTTATTTAAAATTTTGATAATTAAATCCAATAATAATGGGTTAAAATCATAAAAATTTCATTTTTGAAATTAGATTATATTTTACCCTAACATAGAAATATAAAATAGGTAGATAAATAATTCCTATATAAGGTTTTCATTCATGTGAAAATGGTCATTTCTACTTGTATTGTGTTCCATATGGTCAACTAATTCAATCTAATTATTTTATTTCAAAAAATCATTAAAATTACTATGGTAATACACAACATGCAATAAAAATATATCTACATCCACTGTATAATTTTTAAGAGTATAGGTTTTTTAAAAATACTAGGGTATGGGTGTTTGATATTGCGATAACCTAAGTCCTTCCCATAACGCCATTTTCACAATGGTTGTATATTATTGATACAATTTTTGATCTTAAATGATTTATTATGAATTATATATCACATTTCGGTGTATGTTTGTTTTCTAAATTTTTGTGTCATATGTATAAATTTCTGTTGTGTATATGTTTTTTTGTTACATCATCACATCATTTATGATAAAACTACAATGTGATATTTAGGAGACATATTCCAATTGGAGGTGGGATTGGGGTTTAAGAACAAAGAATCCACTTCTCAAGAGGGGTTATAGTGGGATGTATCCTATTATCTATAATGGTTGTTTTAAATCAATTTTCAATATTTGATATTTTTCCCCAAAAAAACCAATTTTTATTTTAAAATATTTTCTTAGATATATCGTTTATATATTATAATCCGAATAATTGTATTATATATTTATTTTTTAATTTTTATTTCAACATTATAAATTGGTAAGATTTTGTTCAACTTTGTTGACTTCATTTTAGTTGAATTGTGTTTTTCATAAATTTTACAATAAAAATATAATATTCTTAAGGATTTATTTCATTAATAGTTTTCTACTTAGATAATTTTGAGGTAAAAATAAATAATTATATATATAGAGTCTCTTAATAAATATGTTGTCATAAAAAATATAAAAAATTATATAATAAATGATTAATTATATTTCTTTTATTGATAACAAATAAGTACTCATTTTACTATTAATGTTTTTTTAAAATATTAATGAAGATAAAATTTGTTATTTAGATGTTTATTTTATATATATATTTAATGAATAATCTATATGTGAATAAAAAATACAGATACATTCTTTTATAAAGAAAAGGAAAAAATCAGGATAATTAAAATATAAATTGAGTACACTTATATATCTTCTATCATTCCATTTTAATATTTTTTGTGTGACATAACAACAAATTATAAATAATGGTTAATTAATTATCAGTTGATCCACTGTATATGGGTTACATAGATTATGTTGTCATAATTATTCTCACTTTTATAAAATAATAGACCACATATAAAAAATTAAGGGGGAATGGATAATGAAATTATTAATCCTGAGGTTCTGGGATTATATCCCACTAACCATAAAATATTTAAAACATAAAAAATTTAACTATAAATAAAAAAATATAGTTCTATTATGATTATATTATGATTCATATTACTATATATTCTGTTAATCAACTAAATTATAAACATGAAACACCTAACATTAATTAACCAGTAATTTAATTAATCTATAACTCATACTAAACATTTCAATGTCATATGTAACTCCATGAAACACCACACACAGATATTTCAATTTGATATTAATAGGAAAACATGAAATATAATTTTTATAAATATGATATATCAGGTAAGAATTTTTTACTCTGACATGGATTAAAAAAATGACACTAAATTTAACATTTCATTGTGATATTTAGTGTTCCATGGTTTTTGTATAATTTAATTTAAATATATTTTTATCATTGATTTTTCAATGAATTGTTTATTATTATCAAAGAAAAATTGAATATTTATCAAAATAAATCTCAAAAATATTAATTAATGATGTCATTTTGGGAAAAAATTAATTTTTATTCATATAAACATTGACATATATATATGTGTTCTTAGAGAATAGAAAATATTTATGAATTCAAAAACAAGAAACAAAATTAAAAGGAAAAATATAACAATAACATTATCTCAACTTATACAATGATGGGATTTGATATGATCTTATGAAAATGTATGTATCATCAAAAGTGGATCTTGTTCAATTATATAATCTTATATCATGGGAATACTCATACATTAAATTTATCTAAAATATCATTCCCATTGAGTTTGAGAAATAAATATCCTATTTATTATGATGATATATGACATGATTTTTATTATACCCAACCAATACCACCATTCACTGAATAATTATGTTTAGAATAAAAATAATATAAATAATTTATTGTTCTTAGGTATAGTATAACAACCCATGAAAGAACATATGTATTTTTCATCATTTCTATATGATAAAAAATATAGTTAAAAAATCATCTTACACTCCAATGAAAGTAATTTTTTCTTTATTTAAAAATTATATAGTACCCCAAAAATTTAATATATTATTACATTTAAATAATTTAATGTGTTTGATATATTTCTCGCCGTAAAACATAATACATTAATGAATCCCAAATATATTACTTTGATTATCATATAAAATAATGTTCTTTTGGAATGATATGTTGGATGTTGAATGCATTTATTCTTATAATATTTGTTTTTAGATTATTATAGGAATTTTAATTTCTATAAATTGTGATTATATTTTTATGGAATTTCTTAAAAATTATTAGATAGAACATCTTGTAACCTTGTATGACACATCAATGAATATTTTTAATTGAGAGTGATATTGGTTGATTCAAATCTGATTGATGTTGATTTTTAGGAAATATCATCTAAAGTGACAGTGATATTACATTATATATTATTAGGATTAATTTTTCTATCATTATTTATTATAAATAAATTTTATTGATCATCACTCATGATAACCTTTTTTTAGAAAAGGGTTATATAATAACAATCTGTATAGGGGACTATGTCAAAATTACATATATGAAAAACTATCATTATAAGAGATGGTGTAAGAGATAATGTGATTAAAAAAATAAATTTTTATTGACAATTTGAACATAGTATATGTTCCAAAAATTCCCCCATAAGATAAAAAATAACCTCATGAAATATCACATGAAGAAGATAATGTAGGAACAATGAATCCATTTCAGATATTTTTATTTGGTTTGAATAATCATTGGGGAATTTAATTAAATTGATTGTTAATTACTATGTGGCTATGTATTATTGATTTTTTACTCACATTCTTATGGATGGAAGATAATGTACACAAATCTATAGCATTAATTGTTTGAGTATTGGGCATTAAATGACTCAATTTCCCAATAAAAATCCAAAAATTAAGAATGTCAATAATGTCCATATGAGGATGAAAAATCCTTTAAAATAACTTCTAATTAATGAGGTAGTGATTTTTCAATCTATATTTTATAGGGTTCTATGTTATTAAATTTTTTAGTAACTATGAGATATTGAGTTCTAAAAAATTAATCTCATTGTATTATTATGATTAAATTAATTTTCATGGATTTTTGGTTGATATTATTAATTGACGTATATCTAAAAGACATAGTAAAATTTGATATTAAATTAATAATGGATTATCAATATTTATAAATCACTTAAAATAATTTTTTATGTAGATAAATATCATTCCACATCCTATATAATCCAATTATCATCAAATGATGTAAGGTTTATTATGAGTATACTAAGATGAGAGAAACTTTAACACCCTGAAATTATAATATGTCATTTCCATTAAATATTTCAATGTGTTCTTGTATACTAATCCCATTGAAAACATCGAATATAAACACAACTGTGATATATCTAGATAAAATATAAATTAAAAAAATAAACTATTTAAACCTATAAATTGAAATAATAGTGATGGATTATAATAAATACATCAAGAAATATATGATTAATATTTATATATATAACTATTAATATAAATAAATTTAAATTAGATTAGCTAAAATGACTAATTTTTAAATTTCATTATTATAAAATTATTTTTATAGATATTTCTTTTTTGTGCAATATGAATTTATATTTATAGAAAAATAAAACTAATGATGATATATTTTGTTTCATGTTGATAATTAGTTAATAAAAATATTTAATAAATATAATATGGTTTAATATATGAAAATATTAATTCACAACGAATTTTTTTTTCTTGAATTTTTTGAGTTTTGGAAAAATTGAATTTGTATATTTTGTGTATTAAAATTAATAAAATGATTTTAAATTTATAATTCCACATATAAAATTATCCTATATTGATTAATTTGATCAATTTTTAAAATAGTTTTTTATTGAATATTTATCAATTTATGAATACAATATTTATTAAGATTTTATCACCACATAAGAATAAAATAAAAGATTTCAAAAGTAATAAAACAAAAAATTATGTAATTAAATTATGACTTATTATTATCCTTGTTATATATAAACCGAATTTCAAGATATTTTAGATCAAAATCGAAATGTTACAATTATATAAAAACTATTTTAGTCCTCTATATAATGAAATATTTTATACAAACTTTTTTTATCCATTGATTTCATATGTATATTATTTATTTTAATAATAAATCAATATATTTTATTAAAATGCTAATGTTGATAATTTTAGTTCAGATATATATTTTAATCATAAAAACATAATTTCATTAAACCCGATTTTTACGATTTAAGATTATTTTTAATACATACATTTTTTACATATAAATTGAATTTTCTAAATTTATTTTCATATTTTGTATTATATTTCAATAATTTGATAATAAGATAGATTCTAATTATGGTCATTTTAATCATCTATAATGGGTAAAATGAGAAGTTAACTACTTTAATATAAAATTTGAAAAATGTAAGATAAAAAGTTAAAATCCTTATATAACTCATGGATACCTACAAAATTTTTGAGAGAATGTGGTTTTTATTTTATTTGGTCTGATATTTATTATTTTTTAAATATTTGTTTCATGTACATTTAATATTCAAATGATATAAGTAAATATGTATTGAGTGTTTCCAAATCAACCAATCACATAAACTATAATAGGTAACACTTAAAAAACTTCCTGATACACAATATTCTTTGAATTATTTGCCTAAAATTTAACAACATACCCTCTAAAACCCCATATCAAGTGAATATAATCCTCTAGTAACACATTTTTATCCTAATCCATTCATATTCTTGGAGACTATAAAGGAAAATCTATGTCCCCAATATGAGTATTATCAACTACTATGTTTTATTATTAATTATAAAATTATATATTTACTCAGGGAAAACTAATATAATTATATTATTATCATTTAATTCAATAATATTACCATGATATAGGTATTATCACTATTTATTCATATCTCCATCAACTAGAAAAAAATTGTTCATGAATTGTGCAGACTAGCATCTCGACGGTATAATGTGTTCTGTTTTCCTTCACTTCATTACAAGGTTAGATATATCTATGTTATTTATGTTTAAATTTAATATTTTTTATATCATTGTCGTTATGTTACTATAAATTCAGTAATATAGAATTTATAGGATAAATAAATGATTATTGTGATTTTAATCATATAAGATATCAATACTAAGTGTAAATGTTGTTTATTCAAATTATGTATTGTTTTAATATCAATTAATTCGTTGTTTAAATTCTAATATCATTGGTTAATCAAACTAATAAGCGTAATATATTGATAATTATCTCTTGGTATAAAGATATTATAACAAAAAAACACATAATAATTTGTTAAATCTATTATTATTAATTCTTGAGTGAGTTTAGAAAAATAGTTGAAAAATAATATGAATTATATTTTAATGATATGTATTAGAATAAAACTACTAGTATAATATGATATTAATGTGTAAATATTGGTTTTTTTAATTTTATACATTTTATATCAATATATAATTAATAAATTATGAAACTAGACTCTAGTCTTCATGAATCACTAAATCAATTTTATTTTTGATTTCATCATTAAGGATAAAGACTAAAAAATTCATTATATAAATTTTTCACTGAATAAATTTTTATAATTAATCCTTAAAATTAAAACTAATTTCCAACAAATGATATATTCTTTAAGAGAAATTAATATGAACCATGGTATTATAAATCTATTAATAATGATAAAAATATTATTGACATTCGTATAAGAAAACATGGATAATTAATTTACATAATGAATATTAATAATTAATATAAATGAAAATAGATATGTGTGTATTTATTAATTATGTTATTAATCTTGTTAGGTTCTATATAAATGTGGTTAATGTAATTTCATGGATGTTAGATAAGTGGTAATGTTTTGGTCTCAAGCTTCTATCATTGAGAAATGTTTAATATTATGAACAAGAATTAATTTAGGTGTCGTATAAGCAAAATATTTGAGATATCATATATTAAAATATAGTTTTATTTATGATTTTTAATTTTATATTACAATATTTCAATTATAATTTTTTTTATTAAAATATTAATTTAGCCGTCATATTGTTTCTTTATCTAAAATATTATTCCTTGAGACATATAACATTTTGAGTTCCATGTTTCCACTGTATAGTGTATTATACTATCATAGATAAATATATAAAAATAATATATATTTATTTTTAATTAATGGATAAAATCTGTTCCATTATTCATGTGTTTATTGATATAGTTTTTCCCAAATTGTAATTATATTGGGATGATCTTGTCCTCTTCATTGATTTATAATGTTAAATAAATATTATAGTTATCTGATTCAACAAATGTAACATCAAGTATTAATAATGTCTCGTTTATAATTAATAGTTTTGGATTTTTTTTCATATTAGAAACACTATTTTACATTCATGTATACATTATTAGATATTCAATTCAATTAGAATTATTTTAATATGTTTTCAATTAAACATTTGAAAAATTCTTTTGGAATTGAACAGTAACTTCATATTTTAAGTCATGGTTAACATTGTTTTCAGACAGATATTTAAGGATCCCATATCCATTTCCCATTTCATTTTCAAAAAAACATTCCCTATTAGTTTTTAATGTATGTTAATTTTATTTAATAATATATATATATATATATAAATGATTGTGTGTTAGATATATACTCACGATACCAAAATTTTAAATTCATGTTCCCTTTATGGGTGGTTTCCTTCATGATTTCATTAATCTATGTTTCCATCCTTCTAGGTTTCTTATATTACACTAGATAAATGATATTTTTAAAAAATCCAAAATCATATCTCTAAATGTGGTTATAATATAAATCAATTTATTTACTAATGAGAAAATATTTTCATTTAGTATATTTTTAGCCCCTTAGAGAGAGTGATTAACAAGTTTAATTTGTTCAGTTTTACCATCCAAATTATTCCATAAGATGAGTTATTATATTTTTATCTAACATATGAATAATGGTAATTGTGTTGTAATTTAATTATTATTATTCAATTGCAATGTCAGTAGATAATGGATAAATATTCTGAATTATTAATTATACGGATAAAATATTTATTCAATAAGTGGACCCCTCAAGATTTTTGTTAAAGGCCATTAGTACTCTTTTGATGAATTCATGGGACATAATTGGGTAATGGTTGGCAGTATAATATATATATATAAATATTTACTTAATTCATTGACATGTCTCATGATACAAAATAGGTTTTTTTCGTTTATTTGGTGTATAGCTACCCGAATGATAAATATGCATTAATTATGGACTCAACCATAAGAAAAGTATATTGGAACAAATAATATGGGGTAGGTTTTGATGTTTGGAATTATAAATTCCATAAATATGATATAATTAATTTTGATATCCATGTTTTCATTTATTATTATATATATAAGATGATTCCTTAATCATGTTAATTATGGCTTCATTATTACATATTCTTGTAATAATGTTAATACAATTTTTTTATCATTTATATAGTTATATATTTCCCTTATAGTGTGTTCGAATTCACGCATTAAATATATTTTTTTTCATTTCCCCATGAAAAAGAGAAACAAAGTCCATGTTACTTTTTTAGAAGAAAAGTATGTGTCAAATAATTCATTGTATGTTTAGGTGATATTAAATTATTTAATTTTGTTTCAAATATAATTTTTAAATTTTACATTTTAAATAAGAATATTATATAAATTATTTTTAGTTTTTTCATAACTATCTAATGATTTTAAACATTAAATAGAATTCAGTTTATGGGATCTAATAATATATTTTTAAATTATGGTCTATTATATCATGTCCATTACTACTGGTACTAATAGTATGAGTCTATGAGAACAAAATATGGGAGTGTTGGTCGAGGGTGTCTCACACTAGCTATAGAATAAACACATTTTAAAATAATTTTTAACATTTGTATATAATTAAAAACATTCTAAAATCCATATTTTTTTATCATTATTTATAATCATCAACATCACCTAAGAAATGGAATCCTAAAAAAATGGTTGTGATCAAAATCAAAGTAAGGGAAAAAATAAAAGAAATAATAAAAGGGTTATATATTATTAATAGGATAATACAAGATCATGGGGGAAATATATATTAGAATAAACAATGAATAATAATATTTATCCATAAATAACTATATAATGATATGAAACCTCAAATAAAAATTACATTCAATGAAAAAATTCATTAAGAACCAAGTGATAATAAACATTTTCCACTAGGAATAATCATTTTAATATTTTATAGAAATGAATGATTTAATTGTTACATAGAAATGAACATTTGCACAAACAGAAATATCATATTTAATAATGTTGTGATAATATCCATGAAAACCCACCTTCTATATTGTGGATTTAATCTATAAAAGCTCTCCCATAATTTTTTGAGAATATCCATGAATTCACAAAATTCATTTAATCATGATATATAAAACATAGTAAAATTAATTTTAATGTTATATATGAAACCAAAATTCATCATTCGTACATATGTGTGCCCCAAATTATCAATATATCCTCAAATACATGGGATGTAAATGGGTTTCATATGTTTTGGAAATTGTATCACATTATTTAATTTCAAATGAATCATTGAAGAGTTAATTATAGTATGTAAAAAATTTTATTTCAGCAAAATTATAGTATAATGAATATTTTAAAATATCATTTTACAAAATTTATATTATATAATATCAATATAGATTTTAAACATAATATGTCAAAAAAATCCTAGAATAAATTTTTTAACTATTCAAATTAAAAATATCATTTTATAAATAATAAAAAAATTTATATTTTAGTAATACTCATTTTAATTAAAATATTTTTCTAATATCAATAATTATAATTTTTATTTATAATTTAAATAGAAATTTAGAAGATATATTTGTGGTAAAAAGGATATCTTCCAGTGACTATTTCTTATCTACAAATTGTTTTTGCTTTTAGATTAATATTAATAAAAAGAAATAAATAATTAAATAAGTTTAATGTAAATATTATTTAACTTAATTTATTATTATATATTCATATAATAATTATTTATAGTCATAGAGTTAATATATTATCATTTTATTCCGAAAAACTTTATTTTCATAAAAACCCATTTTTAGTCTCATTTTATCAGTATATTTATCAATTAATTTAGAAAATATATAATAATAAAATATGATAAAATATTATCTCTATTTAGAAAAATATTATTCAATTTTTTAATTATGAAACAATCATATTTTTTCATTATTAATAGAAATAATCATAAAAATGTGTTCTCATATTCATCTTTAAATTGTGATAAAGAGTTAAAAATAAAGGCATAGGGTTTAATGATAAAAAATATATACTAAAAACCATATTTTATAAAATAATTGTTACCATATTATTATAATAAAATATATGATTAATTTTGGATACAATTTCTTATATGAAGTCCTTGATATATTTTACACTTATGTAGATTTATAGGTGTTCTCTGCCCCAACTCACTTTTTAAAGGGAATATCCTATAATAAATTCCTCCAAGATATTGAGATATATATCTCAGATAAATCCAAGTGAAACAAAAAAAAACAACCTTACACACATTATATATACATTAATCTTCCCACAATACAGTTCCTATTGCCCTTAATTGGAGATCTAAAGAAGATTATTTCCAAAGAATGTATTAATCTTAACTAAAAAGATTTGTTTTATTATTATTTTACCACATTACATTATGTCCAAAAAATAATGGATAATTACACTCATATCTACAATATAATAAGATGTTATAATTTAAATGTTATAATATTTATCTATCTTATTCATTGGTATATGGGGACTAAAACCATCACTCGCATGTATAACATACTACCACCTTCTGAACTGATGTAAATTGTTTTCCATCAGTACCTCACAAGGATAATTATAATGATGGAATTGAATAATTAATAATAAAATTTAATGAATAATTATGATTCATAAAAATTAAAAATATCATCTACTTCATTACAGTTTAAAAAATAATGAAATTATAATGTTTATTATGCTGGCATTTTCACTACCACCTTCATGAAGTGTTGTGATTAATGTTTCATGAATTAATATCACTAATGATTTGAGAAATAAATTTAATTTATAGGTATGATGTTTATATAATTATTTTAATTATTTAAATTATATAAAAATGATCTTGGAATAAGGAATATGATTTATGAATTAAAATATTAATGATAAATGAGGCAATTTACCCCTGAAAGAATAAAAATAATGAATTATTGTTAACATATAGGTTATAAAAGATTATAACTATAGTGACTAAAATTTAGATTACATTATTATAGAATCACTTTTATGAGAAGAAACATATTTTCCATACAGTATAGTTTAAAATGGATTACTATAGTAGGAAAATTAGTCTCACTCAAAAAATATAAATAATAAATGATAAGAATTAATTAAATTATATATCATTATCCTTCAAAATCACTCATGACCTCCATAGTACATGATAGAAACATAAATATATATATCAATGAATTGGGAGATATAAAATGTTAATTTGTGGAGGAATAATCCACAAGAATCAAAATTACACTGGTTGGCATTATCGACATCATCATATCAAAATTATTAGAACATCATCATAATCATTATGGAAAAAATTGATAAATTCATTGAATTAAACATTTAATAATAATTATACATAATATCCTTATGGTAAAATAATACAAATATCTGTGAAAAATGATAGAATTATCTTCATTTATAATATTTACTTATAAATTGTAACATCATAAATGTGAAAAGAGAAAGCATCATGTTAGTACATAATAAAAATTCTGTCATGCAATATTTCACTTCAACAAAATACTTTTTATGGAATAGAGTTTGGGGAACACCACTAATGCCAAAAAATTATTATATTCATCCATTCCACACAGATGTTATAATTATTTTTTTCATGAAATAAACACATGAAATGGGACATATTTCATAATAAATTCATAAGTAATTTATTAAGAAAAAATTTTGTGTGTTTCTAAAATGAATAATGGAAGTAATATTTTTTTGGAAAAAATATTATTTATAATTGGGAGAAAAATCAACTCATTGAGCGATATAAATATTTTTTAGATGTTCAAGGGTTTTCTAAATGTTTTTGTAAATGGCTAAGAAAAAAATTAGAAAGGGTTGAATAATGTATATCCTTGAAATAAAAATGGAATGAATAGTAGACGGAAATTTTTAGAATATTATAAAAATATACATGATATAAATGGTGTTAAAATAAATATAAACCAAAAATCATGATGTGTTATATAATTTCACAGATAAGAAATATCATTTTATTTGGTTTATTTTTTGTGTTAATAATAAAAAAAATATGTTCATTACAATATGAAATATAAAGTAAATTATTGAAATTTTATCAATTTTTATCAATTATAATCATTGGATTACATTTATTAATTACCATTTTTAATGGGGAATCATTTTGAAGTAACTTTCTGTGATATAATAGCTTCTTTTTATTAGTTACATCTATTTTGTTTATTATAATTTAAACATAATTAGATGTTATTCTTTAATATTAAAGTAAATATATTTATACATTAATATATCATAAATAATTTATTATAACCATCCAAAACGTTCTATAAAATTATAGTATTTGAAATTTCATTATTTCTAGTTAACCATCCATTAATGAGACTATGTCTGAAGATGAGGCATGAGATTAATAATATTTTATTATATTAAAAAACAAATATTTTATAGTATATTAGCATTATAATTGAAGCATATTATCCGACTGAAGCCCTCCATGCTAAATGAGGGTCATGTGTACAATGCCCATGTATTCCACCAATAGGGTAGGGACTGGTGATAAGTGTATGATATGAATTACATAAATGGGAGGACTTTTAAAATATGTAACTATGTTCATGCACACAACCATATCCTTGAAAAAGTGTAGTGGAATAATAAATTATTAAAACATTTAGAGTATAATTATTCACGTAATAACCTATATAGAATAAATTATAGTATAATAGTATGAATGCATAGTGTAAAGGTGAAAAAAACACAACCAACCCAAAATAAAGTCCCATCTTACGAAAAAATATAACAAAGGAAATCTAAAGTGATCTTGACTTCGGGTCTCCCAGTTTGACCATCATATATGGTAATGAAATACCTGAATCAATACAATCCATTGATTTCCTAGGTGATCAACCTATTTCCTATATAAAAACATAAAATGTCGAAAAATACCGTACATGTTGTAGTAATTTCATACCAATATAGATTCCCAGGGAAAAAATAGATGAATGAGAATGATACAATAGAATAAGACATATCCACACAAATAAAGAGTGAATAGAAAACCCCATATATAAATATATATTCTCATAATAAATCCTAGATGAGGTAGGAAGGCGATATATATCATTATAGCCTATATAAACATTTCTACATTTTTCTACAAAATTATATCTCTGGTCCACATAATATTACACAACCTTAGAATAATATTTGTGGAGGGGTTTGATACTCTCCATTAAGTTCGATAGCTTGGTGAGAAACAATACAATTTGAGTTCCCACATCCTGATGGATCTCAGAGATGGGGGAGAATGACTCTCAATACATAGGACCTGCACTCTAATATAGTGTTGGAGAGTAAATAATCTTCCATTGTAATGATTTTAGGGGAAATATTTATAGGTCAAATATGTGAATACCAACCCCAACATCATACTGATGATCCTTCCCTGATAACATCAATCGTCAAACATCACCTGAGTAATAATCACACATAGAAAACATCAAATCATATCCCGTATTCCATAATAATTTATACTATCATTTTTTACAAAAGAAAAAAACTCATGATAGTTTAATCATGGTAAAAACAAATGTATCAATGATGTATATATGAAAGGTATATATTACATTGATATGTAAATGGTGTGTTTGTGGGGTAAAATGACATATGGTATCACCTCAACACATTGTAATTTTCTACACTAGATTATCAATGGAATTCCCTGTCACACAACACATAATGTATTTTTTGTAGAAGCCATGTCTCAGCCACCCGAGTACTGACTGTTCTCTGCCAGCACTTGTCCACGTACATATACCTTCTCCCATGTACATTGTCATGTTGGGGTATCTTGGATTTTCCCGTATAAACATATATTACATTGTAAACAGGATTGGACAATATTTCTAGCAGTTATTGTTCCTGTGATATATCAGAATACACACTAATCTTCTAGTATATGATCCCACAATAAGTATATAGATAAACATGTAATGTGATATTTATATCGCATGAAACCAATGTTATTAAAAATGTGGGAATATAGAGTATGGTTTTTTTGACTAGAAGTCAAGCTGTCAAATTTATTAATAAATGAAAAACATGTTCATCATGTAGATTTACAATCGATACCCATTATTGCAGGTTGTATGGTTTTACCTACCAAATTAGAAAATTAATTCCACTACTCAATGATTCATGAACACTAGTGGCTAAAATTTAGATTCTAATCACCATGATTTGAATATTTATTGAACCCATAATGTTTTATATTGCTACACTGGCACTTATATAAATTAATTAATCACCTGAGACACACAATCCACCATTATCTGTTTGCTAATAACTCTCCCTCAAAACATTGATTCTGAATCATTTAATTTGGGAGACTAACAGTGCATGATCCCACTATTAAAATTTCAAAACAAGACTATATTGTCCAACAATGATTAATTTGATGAATGGTTGGGAGAAAATCACATAAACAAATATATACATAATTATAAAATCATAATTAGTCAATGATCAAATAAATGTTATTACAAAGATGTAATCAAGGAATTGATAATATAAATTCATATAAAAAATTCTATTAATCTAAATGGTCTCACTAAAAGCAAGTGAAATCATATATCAATGAAACAATATATGAAATTAAATTATATTCAATAAAATAGAGGACATATCCATAAGTAACAGTCCCTAAATCGATTATGTATCTATCATTGTGGAAGAATTATTTATTAATGATGATGAAGAGACACGATGTTCATTTTCATCCTATCAAATCAACTTTGTTTGATCACCATAATTCAATAATCACGATTTAATAATGAAGAATCATCCCTCAACCTTTCAAATATCATAGGGTTTTCGAGGTAAACATATAGATTTTATATAGAATTATATTTATAAAAAAGGACCTATATTGGAAAATTTATTTATGATTAATAATTTATTTATTTATTTATTGAAATACAGAATCCAATGGTAACATCCCATGAAATTACCAATTCTGAAAAATAATATCTTTTGACTATGGTAATGCCCATTATCTAAATTTAACTGTTATCCCAAATTTCGGATAAAATGTCCCAAAAAAATTTAAAAATCATGTATAAAAAAACTATTATAACATTTAATATAATTTAATTAAATATGTTAAATATGCTATTATTTCCCCAGAATCCCAAACAATGTACTCTCTAATTGGATAAATCTATATGTATACATTTAAATATTAAAATTACCAACCCATAAAAACATAAATTATTAAATAGTTTCATAAATAAATTATATTTCTCCAATAAATTCATAATATGAAAAAATGGGGTTATTAAGACATATATGGCCCTCATTATCACCAGTGTTCTCATCAATTCTCTCATGCTTCCAAAACACACAACCCAAAGTGATGTTCCATCTATGTAGGATCATGTCATAATGCTCCTTAGTATCTATATAAGACTCCATGAAGGTTTCTCCAATCTCTATTTCTAGCATCATCAACCAATAATGCATAATGGCTCATGCACATATCTCTTCAAAAAATACACATAGGGGACATCATGGAGATAATCCAATAGTGGGGATACGACTTTGTGGAGGGATCCTAAAAAACCACTATAATATCTCGAATGACCTAATGATCCTCTAGGATATTTTTTCTCCTCAACTAAACCTATGAAATCCTCATCGTAGGTTACTATAAAGATAGTATAGTCTCTCTGATTGAACTATATTTTCGAAATTCAACTATATGAATAATATTTCAATCTTATTTTGGATTTCCTCTTATGGTCATGGAATATATAAATCATATCCATCATCACATTCAATATATTCATCAAAATATGACATGTCTATTTAATCATAGTCCAACATAATGGTGAGATGTAGGGTCTTCCATAATGGTCTATCATTGGCTCAATGATGAAAGTACAATGATTTTTGTTTTTATAAGAATAATATACCAATAAAATATGTTCTTCATAACTCAAAATAATTCCAACATATAGGCCATCAACATATCCTCTAACACTAGGATAATTAAATTGATTAGGCCATCCGTATAGGGGGAACATTACACTAATCAACAATAGATTCCCAAAAGCCTCATATAGGGATCTCCAAAATAGAGACGTAAACCAAGAATCACCACTAGAAAATATAAATAAGGGTATTCCACAAAGTCGGACAATATACTTCAAATAAAATTGGCCCAGACTCTCATCGAAAAACAAATATTATATGGAATGAAATTGTGCTGAAATGGTAATTCTGTCACAAATCATCCTGACATCATCATGTGCTATTTTTTTCAATGAAATTAAAATTACAATGTCCGTGGATATGATATTATATATTAAATAACATTTATTAATTAGTTGTTCAAAACATACTAGAACAAGGGTCTATAAATCCACCAACTTACATGTGAGACACATAGAGAAAAACATAGTAATCATATGACTTATAATTTCCCTCTAAAACTCCCACTGATGGTCCTTGTAGAACTCTACCACACTATGATATACATCCTATGTGAACGTCTTACACTCCCTCATTACCTGCACATAGAATGTTACACAAACCAACTTCCATTTCTAGTAAAGGATGATGTTCTACCATATATTTTAAAAAACAACATAGTGAATATCTTGGGGAAATTAAATATTGTTGAACCTTAAATTAGATAGAACCCAAAATAGACTATATCTCATGCAGAAGAAGTATATGAGTAGAAAGTATTGAATGATGAAAAAAATACCAACCTCTCATTTATTAGGGTCAGGTACTAAGACACCTCCAATAATATGTGAGAATAAGCCTTTATACTAATAATATTTTATACAACATTTCTCTTCCCATGAATATATACTTTCATAATATCATATTTGTATTGGAGCTCTAACTTTTACCTCAATCTCAAAATATGATTATCATTTTAAAGATGTGTTTGAGGATTTTGTGATATGAGTAAACAACAAAATGATTACCTAGAATATTTTTTGTCCAAATAATTAGTGTTTTGACTACCACAGCCAACTCTAGGTCATGATTTGCATAGTTCTTCTAATGTACCATGTAAAATCTTTACCTGAGTAGCACATACTGGTTCCTCGAGTAGAGTGGTCACATTAACTCATGTGATCCTCCCTGTATTATAAAGGTGTCCGTCAAGTAGTGGGTGCCTAATATTGATCATAAAGAGGGTATACCCTCTTTATAAATGTATACCAACATTGTATATGATAGAAAAATATTAAAATTAAATAAAAAATAATCAACCAGACGAGTATCACATGATGTGTAAAAATGAAATACAATATCCAAACTAAATAGTATATATTTCATGGAAAATTATTGTTCAGTTTCATCAAGTGGGACCCAAAATAAATAAGGGCAATGCGAACTCTAATCGATTACCAAAACCATGCATAGTTCCCTCATCCATGATCTATCCTAACTTATAAATATAATATAGGCCTCTTTCCCATATCCATTCTTGAAACCATGAAATCTATTTGTGTATCGATCATGCAACATTAGTTGGGTGTGAGTACAACACAATAAAATAACACCAATGCATTAGAAATATACAGTAAATAAGTGTGTTTGTGGTTAAATAAATAATAATTTAAATATTATATGTATACAATTATCAAATTTTAAATTATTATTTCATTAAACCCTATAGCCCACCGAGTTCTTGAGGAAACTAGTTTAATAAATAATTGCATTAGCCCATTCCAATGTCTGAACTGCCCCCTTTAGATATCAAAAATTACAATAACATAGTTACCAATTATCATTTCATTTCAATATTATCAAGGCCAATTGTAACCAATGTCTAATGAAAAATCATTGGTGTAGAACATTGTTTCAAACACCTCATAGAGATTTGGAGATTCATTCCCTGTCCATCACCACCTTAATCAAATGGTATTTAATGCCTCTATCCCTGCCTGATACTAATCATCTCATATTGTTATTTGGATAATTCGTCCCTATTCCACAATTAATTTATCACATATAAAAATTTAATTCTTTAATCATTATCCAATAATCATTTATCAATGTGTGATTTTGAATCATCATTTCAGGTTCTACACAAGAATATCACATATATCACACATATATAACTTATATTACATCAACCAATGATGATCATCATTATCCATTTTATCAAAATTTGAAAATATAGAATACCATTATAATTATAAAAAAATTAATAGTTCTTAATTTTAATCACATAGAATAATATAAATATATAACATTAATCCATTCATCTAATTTTAACCATATAACCCATTAAATAATTCACCAATTAATTAATCAAATTTTTAATGCCAATATCCCATTAATTAATTCACAAATTAATTAAGCCAACTAAAAATTCTCAATATGCCATTAATATAAGGCCCCAGCCTTATCCCTTAATTAATATTGAGTTATTACAAGATTACACATTGAGGATCTTTTCAGGTTTATAGTTTTAGAGAATTAGATCATAAAACTTTTATTACATTAAACATTTAAACAAAGTGGTTGCATAAAAGATATTATTCATTTTTACCATAAACAGAAACATATTTAAAATAAAACAAGGATTCTTTCATTACAATTCCTTTACACTATCATCATATCATGTACCCTTCCCTTGACCTGTGAAAAACATTTCAAAAACACAGGATGAGCATAAAAAGCACATTAAGGGATATAAAAATATGGAAAGGAAACATGAGTACATGTATACATAAGAATGAAATCATACTTTACCCATAAAACATAAGCACATTAACATACCTCATAAAAATCATGAATAAATCATATTAATCATAAGATATAAAGGTAACATGAGGTATTCATAAGATTCTTACGTAGGGAGTATCCCTCTTGGTTATGTTTGGAATACCCATCACAGTATATTCCCTAAATCTCTTTGGAGAAACATTAATTTTTAACCACTTCGCGTTACCCAATGCATTGGAGAGCTATATCGGGCTCACTTGCCCTTAGTTTATCACGGAGCCACCCATCTTCATAATAATGCCCACGAACCATAACATAATTGTATCACATAAATCATTCATAAATGAAACATAACATTTCCACTTTTCAATCCCAATATATCAATAAAACACATTAATATAAAAACATTATGAAAACCACTTTCAATACCAAAATAAATGAAATGTAAAACATGGTATTTATTTTTCTTTTAAAAAAAAGGTATGGCTTTTAGAGGAAGCCGAAACTCAAATAATGGTCACGGCGACGGAGAAGTCATTGTCGCTGTATACGTACGACAAAAACATTCCCTTTTTTCATTTAGTAAAATGCTTTGTATAAAAAAGATTCCATTCGAATAAAGGGAAAAGTAAAAGGGGTTTATAAATTGTATAAAATAAGGTTGTGTATAAAACAAAGTATGCCTCAATGAAATGTGATTTAGACGAAGTCCCATACAAAGACGGTATCCTTGGATTAAGGATAAATCAATTACATAATTATGTGTGACAAACTAATACACGAAATATAAGTGGATATTAAGTGTAAAAAAATCAGTGGTTATTCACACATATTAATAGAACGACATATTCATGGAGTACAATCTTATCCCAAAGAATCAAAATTATGGTATGAAGTTCCCTTACAAAAATTTAACAACCTAACGACGTCACTACAAAAATCAGAAAATGAGTTGATGAGAGATAAAAAGGGTATCTCATCACCTGGACATAAAATTTAAATAACTAAGGATATAGAATAACATATCCCCACATAATGTTATATGAATTAAAACACATAACAAAATAAGTCTTTTAAAAGAGGAGGGTGAAATGTTCCCTTACCTACTTGGGTAACTTTCGAAACATACACCCCCGTGAAAGAAGGACAAAAAAAATTGATATAAATACTCATAAATGAAATTATATTACAAAATTATTAAAATAATGGGCATTACATACAACACTCAAAGGAAATTTTGGAAAATGTAGCATAAATATTACGGGAATAAAAGTGAGAAAAAAAATCCCTTATGAAAACTCAGCAGCCTAACGACGCCACTTAAAACATACAAAAAAATGGATTGATGAGATAAAATAGGGTCTCTCATCATATTAACATAATGTTTACAGAACTATGAATATAAAATAACATCCTCCAACATAAAAAAGATGAGATTAAAAGAAGTGACATAAAGGAGAGTACTTAAAAAGAAAGAGAGAGGTTTGATCTCTTACGAAAATTCGGCAGCCTAACAGCGCCACTACAAACTTCCAATGTGGAGTGATGAGAGAGAATAAGTTCTCTCATCATATGAAAATAAAAATTAGAGTAAGAGTAATATAAAATAACATCCAAATCTCAAGAATGATGAGCTTAAAAGGAATGACATAAAAGAGTGTACATAAAAAGAAAGAGAGGAGTAGGATCCCTTACCTCGGATCTGACTTGACTCGATCGTCCTTTAACGTCCTGAATAATAAACTGGAGTTAATTTATACTTTCTTAAGAACCTTTTTCAAGTTCATTATTCCTTTTATATCTCTTATTTTGATGTTATAATCATTATGTAATCATTTAAGTTAATAATTTTTTTTGTCGATATTTGGTTCTTAAGTCGAAAGTGGACTTCTTACAATTACATGTTGTTCGTGTTATCAAAGGTTCATTATATCCAGAATTATATTCATGATTTGGAAATCATATATATCATATATATACAGAATATACAGGTATTAATAATATTACATAATCATTTAGATGTATGAAATGAAATGCACAGTTCATGGAGACGGTAAGCCGTACGTATGCAAGAACGCTACTTTTATTTCTATGTCATCTTAATGGAATTAAAACTAAATAATATGTATGTATATTTTAATTCAAGAATTATATTCATCATTTATATGTAACATAAATCATAAATAATAACTTTAAATTCATCCTTTATGCATCCCACATATGGCATTAACGAATCAAATCACTTTGAGGGGGCGGTAGTGCGCTTTTCCAAAAATGAAATTATCGTGTTTACCCACAATGGAAACTATAAAGGTATGCCACAAAAGAAAAATATAGAAGGTTAAGTAAAACATAAACATATTATATATCATATATAAATATATTTACATCTTAATGGACACTTTTTAAGATGTTATATGAGTGTTGAACAATCATCATTTTGTGAGGCAGAAATTCGCCATCCACAGAAACAATAAGTTCTTTAACCATTTGATGTAGGTCTATGTAAGTGTAGCTCAAATTATTCTTATAAAAACATCTTAGTCTATTTAATACACTATATTTGTTACAAAAGAAATGAATAAAATTAGTTTAGGGGGTTGGAGAAGCAAAATAAAACAAAAGAACACAAGTGAAGACATTACCTTAAAATCGGGTAACTCTTTTTTATTTGATCTCAAAGGCTTCCTTCGGAAGACTTCTGCCCAAAGTGAGTATTCTAGGAGTAATAGAGGGATTTTGAGAGGAAAAATTATCAGGGGTTCGCAGAGCCAAAGGCTTTGGAGGTGTGGGTAAAGAGGTAGAGGTGGGGGCCTTTTATAAGATGGGAGGTGGGGCACTCTTGCAATGTAATGAAATGTCACATTATTTGAAAATGAGTTTCGGATTTAAAAGGCCACACATTGATATATTTCGACGATAAGGTGATAAGGGTTCGAAATATACCCATACAATAGGTTTTTGACAAATTTATGGTTTTGTTTTTACATTATATTTTCATTTTATTAAAATCATTAAATAATGAGGTAATCGCTGCATCATAATGATGTCATAAATAATTTAATTTATATAATGTCAAAAAATTATAAAAAAAATATCACGATGTAGAAAATATTTTTAGATTTATAATGAATATTTATAGTTAAAATTATGTCTTGTATAACCCCATTTATGAATTGTTTTATTGAAACATCTCATGCTTGTGTGATTTTAATTTAACTTTAAATAAAAAGTTATTTATGTCATTTTCCAACCAAAGTGGCTCCATGGGGTCCCTAAGTTGACCCATGGATTTTCTTGGTCGGCCATGACACATCAAATTAGTGTGGGATATGTTTCTAGGTCATTTCACATTATTAAAACATTATTTTTACCTTAAATTACACTAATTACCTCTAATCGCGATTAAGAACATAAAAGTTACTATTCACCAAAAAAATTATTTTAATCCCATTGAACAAAATTTTACTTCTTAATGAAAACCATGTATGTTGGATTTTTTAAATTCAAAACACAGAGGTGGAAAATTTTCATTTAAACAAAAAATCAGTTTCTTTAACTACTACTTAGTGGTTTCACTATTCATAAAAATATGAAGTTTTTCAGAAAAATACCAAAAATTCACCCTAAGCAATATTTGATATTCCAAACTCAAAAATAATGTCTATTTTAATAAATTCAAAAAATATATGTTGCATTAATTAATTTAAAAATTAATTCCCACTGTCAAAACAAATAACGTGTTTTTAAGAAATGATATCTTTTAAAAGATTGACCCTAGTTTAAGTCCAATTTCAAAGTGAAATTATTTCCAATGACCACTATTGGATTAAATGGTAAAAATGTATTCTAATTTTACTTTAAAAACAATTCCAAATATAATCAAATCACATAAATAATTTAGATTAAAAAGAGGTTTTGAATTACAATACATCATTTTTCACTATTCATTAAAAAATGAACTTTATCGGAATGAAACCAAAAATTTAAACAAAGTAAATTTTGATGTCTCGATTATAAATAAGAATTTTATTTTCTAAAATATGACACATAAATTTTTCAAAAAGTGGATTTAAAAGATTTTCACCATCAAAAGGCGGTTAATCGACCATCTAAAGAATATTAGAATGTTTACGCTTAAAATTGAATTCATTCACATTTTTAATCCTCTAAAATTTATTGTAAAAAGTAAAAATATTTGACAAAAATATATAATCATTTTGTAGTTAGTTCTGTTCATTCCCTCCATTATAATGGCTAGGCGTTAACCACCATTTAAAATAATATTATTATAGTGCAACGTAAGATTTCAAAGGAACTCGTTGTCGCGTATTGGGTACGCCATCGAGTGTAGAGTTACCATTAAAGTAATATTAATATTTTTTTTGAAAAAAATGGATAAATATAAAAATTTAATTTTCTTTATTTATCTGGGGTGTTACATCCTTCCCCCCTTTTGGGAATTGCGTCCTCAAAATTATTAAATTGGGCTCGGAAACATCCTTGATATTCCCACATCGGAAAAAGAGTCGGTAAAATAATCACTATAAAATAATGAATGAGAAGTACAGAGGTCACCTGAGTTAACCCATACTAGGATTCCATGTAGGAAAACATGGACATGGAAGAGAGAACATAGGGTCATGTTCTGATAGAAATCATGTTTATGAGAAACTTAACCACAAGAAAATCAAAAACATGTGATGGGTTAAATGGTATTTGATTCCCTAGTTGGAAACGTTAATAGAAAACATTTTTGTTTTCATATTGAGGAATTTATTCATAAGGAATCATAATTACTTATCATGTTGACTTTCAACTTTTATTATATTTCTTAAACAAACTCATATTTTCTCCAAAAGATGAGTATTTAGGAAGAATTGTTCACAATAATCAACTTCTAGAGAATCACCTAATCCACAAAAGGGAACTATATGCTTCCCATGTCTTTAGACTTTAACCAAAACCAGAACAAAAAAGGATAGTATAAGATTAGATAATCTAGAAAAGGATAACCCTTTATAAAAATAAAATCTATTCTTAATCTCCAAAATATGTCCAACAAAACCCAAAGTTCAACAAAGACCATTCGATAAACAATTTTTCCATAATATTGTTCAAAGTAAACCAAACTAAGATTGAAAACCAAATATTTGAAGGATTTAGTCACATAGTCTTCCAAGGTACAAATTATCTTTTATCTCCAAATAACATCAGTTGCTCTTAAATTCTCATATTGAAAAGTAATTAACCTAATCACATATCCTATATGATAGGTTAATCATTTCCATAGATAACCTAAAATAAACATACTCTTGATTCTTAAAATCATCTAAATAAAAATAATTAGTCAAACTAACCAAAGAATTCACGTAGTCCAGTGGTAGGCGATAAATACCAGTCGCACTTTGGTTGTGGGTTCGATTCCCATAACTTTGTATGACGTGACGGGTTGTCACACGGTCTGCGTGTTGTCCTTTTTCCAAAACTATATAATTCTTAAAACTTTCCCCAAAATGAGATAAAATCTTCAAAAATAATCATAACATATTTTAACCTCATGTTTATCTCATGCCTTAAATTTTCCATCATAACATATAATAACCCATAATTACCTCAAAAGTAAGGATCATATAAACTCTAATGGTTACATTTATAATTATTACATGAACTTCCACATCAATAGGTCATCTTGTACATGATGCATTATTGATCATACCAAGGTTTAAGTGGTTGATCATGACTCCATTATAGTTTGTTTAGAACAACCCCAAGTTTCCTCATTGAATCCCTCATTTTATATAGTATCTTAATCAGAGAACCACCACAGCTTCTTTCAAACCTGTTGTCTCTTTGGTGCCTGCTAGATCAATCCATTCACTAAAAACAGAAATTTCAGTGTGAGTATATCAACAAAGCCATCATGTACTAATGAGGAAGGAAAACACTAAGATATACTTACTCATTCACTTTATCTAAAACTAGGACTCTTTCTGAAATCCTAACCATTATGGTAATGTCACTTGTTCATAGAGAATAACCTAACCTCTAAAGTTATCTAAACCGACCTTTGATGCCAACTATAAGGCCCCGACCTTAAACCTTACTTAATCTTGAGTTATTACAAGAATACAAATTGAGGATCTCTTCAGGTTTAGAGTATTAGAGAATTAGATCATAAAACTTGCATTACGTTCCACGTTTAAACAAAGTGGTTACATAAAAGATAGTATTCATTTTTCCGATCAATGGAAACATATTTAATATAAAATATGGATTCTTTCTTGACACATCTTTTACACTATCATCATATCATGTACCCTTCCCTTGACCTGTGAAAAACATTTCAAAAAGTTGGGATGAGCAAAAAAAGCTCAGTAGGGGATATAAAAATATGGAAAGGAAACATGAGTACATGTATACATAAGAATGAAATCATACATTACCCATAAAACATAATATCTTTAACATACCTCATAAAAATCATGAATAAATCATAGAAATCATAAGACATAAAGGTAACTTGCGCATTCATAACATTCTTACGTAGGGAGTAACCCACATGGTTACGTTTGGAATACCCATCAAAGTATATTCCCTAAATCAATTCGGAGAAACCTTAACATTAAACCCCTTAATGTTAACCAATGGATTAGAGAGCTATATCCGGCTCACCCACCCTTAGTTTATCACGGAACCACCCGTCTTCATAATAATGCCCAGAACCATAACATAATCGTATCACCTAAAACATGCATAAAGGAAACATAACATTTCCACTTTTCAATCACAACATATCAATAAAGCACATTAATATAAAAACATTATGAAACCCATTTTCAATAACAAAATAAAATAAAAGTAAAACACGTAATTTATTTTTCTTTTAAAAAAATTTTATGGCTTGTAGAGTAAGCCGAAACTCAAAAAACGGTCACGGCAGCGGAGAAGTCATTGTCGCCGCATACTTATGACAAAAACATTCTCTTTTGTCATTTAGTAAAATGATTTGTATAAAAAATATTCCTTTCAGATAAACGTAAATTTCAAAGGAGTTTATACACTGTATAAAAGAATGTTGTGTATAAAACAAAATATGCCTCAATGAAAAGAGATTGAGATGAAGTCCCATACAAAGACGGTATCCTTGGATTAAGGATAAATCAATTACATAATTATGTGTGAAAAACTAATACAACAAATATAAGTTGATATTAAGTGTAAAAAAATCAGAGGTTATTCACACATATTCATAGAACAACATATTCAAGGAGTACAAGCTTATCCCAAAGAATCAAAATTGGGTTAAGAAGGTCCCTTGCAAAAATTTGACAGCCTAACAGCGTCACTACAAAATTCAGAAAATGAGTTGATGAGAGATAAAAAGGGTATCTCATAACATGGACATAAAATATAAAACACTAAGGATATAGAAGAACGTATCCCAACATAATTTTATGTGAATTAAAACACATAACAAACGAAGTCTTTTAAAATAGGAGGGTGAAAGGTTCCCTTACTGACCTGGGTAACTTTCAAAACATACATCCCGTGAAAGAAGGAAAATACTACATTGATTTAAATACTCATAAATGAAATTATATTACACAATGAGTAAAATAATGGGTAGTACATACACCACTCAAAGGAAATTGTGGAAAATGTAGCATAAATCTCATGGGAATAAAAGTGAGATGAAAAATCCATTACGAAAACTCGGCAGCCTAACGACGCCACATAAAACATACAAAAAATGGATTGATGAGATCAAATAGGGTAACTCATAATATTAAAATAAATTTTACTGCAATAGGAATATAAAATAACATCCTCCAACATAACAAATAGGATATTAAAAGAAGTTACATAAAGGAGAGTACTTAAAAAGAAACAGAGAGGTTAGATCTCTTACGAAAATTCCGCAGCCTAACGGCACCACTCCAAACTTCCAAAGTGGATTGATGAGAGAGAATAGGTTCCCTCATCATATGAACATAAAAATTATAGTAAATTTAATATAAAAGAAAATTCCAATCACAAGAAATATTAGCTTAAAAGGAATGACATAAAATAGTGTACTTAAAAAGAAATAGAGGAGTAGGATCCCAAACCTCGGGTTCAACTTGACTTGATCGTTCTTTAACGTCCTGAATAATAAACATTAGTTAATTTATACTTGCTTAAGAACCTTTTTCAAGTTCATTATTCCTTTTATATCACTTATTTCCATGTTATAAACATTATGTAATCATTTAAGTTAATAATGATTGTTTGGTCGATATTTGGATCTTAAGTCGAAAGTTGACTTCTCACAATTACATGTTGTTCGTGTGGTCAAAGGTTCATTATATCCAGAATGATATTCATGATTTGGATATCATTTATATCATATATATCCATAATATACATGTATTTATAATATTACATAATCATTTAGAGGTAAGAAATGAAATGCACCGTTCATGGAGACGGGAAGCAGTATGTACACAAGAACACTAATTTTATTTCTTTGTCATATTAATGGAATTAAAACTAAATGATAGGTATGTATATTTTAATTCCAAAATTATATTAATAATTTATATGTAACATAAATCATATATAATAACTTTAAATACATCCTTTATACATCCCACATATGGCATTAACGAATCAAATCACTTTGAGGGGGCGGTAGTCCGCACTTCCTAAAATGAAATTATCGTGTTTACCAACAATGGAAACCATAAAGGTATGCCAAAAAAAATACAGAAGATTAAGTAAAACATAAACATATTATATATCATATATAAATATAGTGACATCTTAATGCCCACCTTTTAAGGTGTTATATGAGTGTTTAACAATCATCGTTTCGTGAGACAGAAATTCGCCATCCATAGAAACAGTATGTTCTATAACCATTTGATGTAGGTGTGTGTAAGTGTAGCTCAAATGCTTCTTATAACAACATCCTAGTATATTTAATATACTGGAGTTGTTACAAAATAAATGAATAAAATAATTTTAGGGGGTTGAAGAAGAAAAATAAAACAAAAGAACACAAGTGAAGACATTATCTTAAAATCGGGTAACTCTTTTTGATTTGAGCTCAAAGGCTTCCTTCGGAAGACTTCTTCCCAAAGTGAGGCTTTTAGGAGTAAGAGAGGGATGTGGAGAGGCATAATGAGCATGGGTATGCCGATACGAAGGCTTTGGAAGTGGGGGTTTAGGAGGTAGAGGTGGGGGATTTTTATAAGAGGAGAGGAGGGGCACTCTTGGAATGTAAAGAAATGTTACTTTATTTGACAATGTGTTTCGGATTTAAAAGGTCCCACATTGATATAAATTGAGGATAAGGTGATATGGGTTAAAAATATACCCATAATATAGGTTTATGACAATTTTAGGTTTTATTTTATACATTATCTTTTCATTTTATTTAAATCGTTAAATAATGGGGTAATCGCTTCATCATCATGATGTCATAAATAATATAATTTATTTATTGTCTAAAAATTATAAAAAAAAATATAATGATGTAGGAAATCGTTTTATCTTTCTAATTAATATTTATAGTCAAAAATATGACTTGTATAACCCCATTTAAATTTTTTTTAGCGAAACATCTCATGCTAGTGACATTTTTATTTTAACATTAAGTAAAAAGTTATTTATGTCATTTTCCAACCAAAGTGGCTCCATGGGGTCCCCAAGTTGACCCATGTATTGTCTTGGTTGGACATGACACATCTAATGAGGGTAGTACATGTGCGTAGGTCATTTCAAATTATTAAAACATTAATTTTTCCTTAAATGACACTAATTACCTCTAATCGCGATTAAGAACCTAAAAGTTACTATTCACCAAAAAATTATTTTAATCCCATTGAACTATATTTTACTTCTTAATGACAAACATGTATGTCGGATTATTGAAATTCAAAACACAGAGGTGGCAATGTTTCATTTAAACAAAAAATCAGTTTCTTTAACTACCACTTAGTGGTTTCACTATTCATCAAAAATTGAAGTTTTTCAGAAAAATACCGAAAATTCACCCTAACATATATTTGATATTCTGAACTCAAAAATGATGTCTATTTAACAAAATTCATAACATATAAGTTGAATTAATTAATATTATAATTAATAATTTCCACGGTCAAAACAACTAGCGTGTTTTTAAGAAACAATATCTATTAAAAGATTGACACTAGTTTAAGTCCAATTTCAAAGTGAAATTAATTCCAGTGACCAATATTGGATAAAATGGTAAAAATATATTCTAATTTTACTTTAAAACAAATTCAAAATATAATCTAATCATATAAATAAATTAGATTAAAAGTAGGTTTTGAATTAAAATACAACATTTTTCCCTATTCATTAAAAAATGACCTTTATCGGAAGCATACAAAAAATTTACACAAATTAAATTTTGATGTCTCGATTCTAAAGAAGAATTTTATTTTGTAAAATATAACACATAAAATTTTCATAAAGTGGATTTAAAAGAGGTTTTCCATTAAAAGGCGTTTAATCGACCTTCTAAAGAATATTAGAATGTTTATGCATAAAATTGAATTCATTCACATTTTTAATCCTCTAACATTTATTGTAAAAAGTAAAAATATTTGACAAACATATATAATAATCTTGTAGTTAGTTCTGTTCATTATCTCTATTACAACGGCTAGGCGTTAACTACCATTTAATGTAATATTATTATAATGCAACATAAGATTTCAAAGGAACTCGTTGTCGCGTATTGGGTATGCCATCGAGCATAGAGTTCCCTTTAAAGTAATATTAATATCTTTTTTCACAAAAATGGATAAATATAAAAATGCCATATTCTTTATTTACCTGGGGTGTTACAATTAATTAATTCACAAAATAATTAATCCAATTCCAAATTTCAAATATTCCATTAATTTATTAGCAATTTAATTAATTTATTTCACAATATCAATATCGCGAGATTTAATTCAACTATTAATTACTATAATTCTAAAAAACCAATATAAATAAATTAATTAATTAATTAATTGTGTCTACTAAAATCTATATCTTTTTAATTACACATTCAAAATATTCTATTAATCCATAAATCTGAAAAACAAACTCATTCCAAATTTAGATCAATTATAAGAACATATTAATTAACTAATTCAAAAACCTTCTATATCGAGCAATCCCAAAATCACATAATTAATTATTTATCAAAATTAATTTAATCAATTAAAAAAATTAATTTCTAATCATTTAACAATAATTATAATTTAAAATACACATAAATAAAATCTTTTATTTGTTATTTTTGATGATAGAACACTAAATACAATATTATTGATGATTCCCGCTATTGAAAATACCAAATTTGATTCAGAAAAAATGATTTATGATGGTGAATAGAATTTATAAACAAATACAAAATCAATGTTCAATGAAATAAAAATCAAAAAATATAATATCTAAATCCATCTCAATCTGTGGAATTCATCAATTCAAATATTACGAGTAGGATGGGAGACAACGAGAAAGCCACAAGGGATGTGATTCACTTGTTGGGAGAGGTGAAAATCATCAATATGGGGCATCAAATTTTAAATAATAGAGGAAATAAGAGATTATAATCCACCCTGGAGAATGATGAAATAAGAGAATATGTTGATGTTGAATCTAGGGTTGATTTTGGGTCAATCCATGGATTCATGTAATATAAATCTAATTTTATGGAAAATAAAACAATGTTCAAGGTTTGATGGGTAGGGGATATTGGTTTCTCAAAATGTATTCCATTACTATGCACTATTTTTAGGTGGTGGGGGTGAATAGTTACTCCAAAAACGGTGAACTGTCTGTCAAACCATGCTACAGTAATGAAAATCCACATTATTTTTGTATGAAAGGTTTTCTAGAATGGGATCACAGTTTTGAAAAATTGTATTCCATCCATGAAAAACCACTCCTCCTTCCAAAAATTTCAAATTTCATCCAAAAACACCCCATTTTAAAAACCATACAACTTATAATCAAAACAATGAAATATGATACCTAAAAAAGTGTCCAAGACACATTTATAAATTGTCGAGATCTAACAACCACCAAACATTATAATATCTCGTCTGGAAGTTATACTCACAATCATCTCCAAAACTATGAACTAAAATAATTAGTCCATTGAGCCCATATATCCAATTATATTTTCTATACATCCTCCTGAACATGATCAATTTTTTCCGCAAAACATGAACTATCTATATGGGTGTTTCCCCACAAAACATTCCAACTATTATTAAGAACATATATTAGACGCTCTTAAAAGTAAACACCAGAATATATCTCCACATTGGACACATAGATTACATGAAAATGGTGGGGTTGATACCTACAAGGAAATTACAAATGAAAAACGTCATGCATAGCACTGCAACTCTATAAAAGATCCAATTGTTATGCCACTGGTCTGATTCTCTCCATATCCACAAACGATTCAACAAAAAAATGTGCATTCATTCCCTACTTACATATTCTATAATGACCCAATATAATGGACACCTAATGGATTAAATGATCACCCTCTATAATCTCTAGGGTTTTTTATATGTCTATCAGTGTACAAATTCTATCTACACTAGTGCATAAATGGATTATCACATCTATTTATTATGTTTTTTGCACAATGGTTTTCACCCAACCTGGTTATATTAGATATATAAAATAATGTTTCTTAAATCTGTTACATAAAACCGAAATTATAATTATTTTATTAAATTTATTTTCACATTAATTATTTTCTTACTTATGTGAAAAACACATTACCAATAATTTATCATGTCATGAATTTTGAATATCTAACGTTGTAAATGGTTTTTCAAATTTTTGTTATATAAATTATGTGGAAGCATTGTGAAATATATTTTTTTACATCAGATTTTCATTTATTAAAAAGAATACCCAATTTCTCACCCATTGTCAATTTGTTTATTAACATGACGGATATCATAAATGAGTTTTCATGTCGGTTATTGTATAACATATAAAGAAAAATAGTGTGATTTTATTTTTACTATTAGATATCAAATTACCGAAATGATAAATATTATGTTTAAAAAAATATGCATTGATTCAACTCCTCTACCAGTAGTTTCCAGAAAACAGAAATGGATTCCACTAGTATCCAAATAAATATCACAAGAGGTAGAACATATAAAATTCAACATCAAATACAAATATTACACATAACATTGAACATTCTAATATCCTAAAAACCAATGTACATTGATTCATCTTTTACACCAACAATAGACAAAACATATCACAAGAGAATAAAAAATTCATCATAAAATATAGAAAACTATACATACCATTGAACTTCAAAATAAACTAAAAACCAATCAGGCCTTTAAAATGATTTTCCCATTCACTTTGAAAAAGTCTCAACTCATCTACTCTATATGAATATTTTTAATCAAAAAGAGACAAAAATAATATATAATTCATTTGAAATGAATTTTCTATAAAAAATTTAAATATTATAAAATCATTATAAAAAATATATATCATTATTAAACATTGTATATATTCCAGTAGAAATTATTTTGTATGCGAATCATAAAACATAATTCCATATTTAGTTCCACATTTTTTTTTATGACAATGCTTCAAAGATAATTTCTTTAAAAATAACATTTTTAATTAATATATCTAAAATTTATTAATTATAAATGATAAATAAACATTTCTTTTACAAATTCAATCTTGGATCTCTTGGTACTCTTCTTTCATATCATCTCTCTAAGGAAATCCCATTCCCTGTTTAAAAATTATTTTTATATTATAAATTTTTTTTTATAATATAAAAAATTAATAAAATAAGAAAACTTATGTGTTTAATTTATGTTTAACGTTTTTTATCACTTCACTACTTATAGAGAAATACCAATAAAGTGTCTTCTCTCTTATAAAATAAACACCCAACATCAAATGTAAACTGATATAAAATAAAACATAACATTATTTTTTAATATGTTATGTGATATAAAACACATCTTGATAAAAAAAATATCCAATACCCTTTATGATTTGGGAACATATGATAATAAATAATGACATTTTTTAGAAATTTTCAGTTATATAAATTGTTCATTGAGCATCCATCATTTATCTAGCTATATGAGAAATAAAATGCGGGTCCATAAATCCATGTAATTAT
Source organism: Viscum album (assembly GCA_963277665.1). Classification (NCBI taxonomy): domain Eukaryota; kingdom Viridiplantae; phylum Streptophyta; class Magnoliopsida; order Santalales; family Viscaceae; genus Viscum; species Viscum album. The sequence goes on from OY728132.1 coordinate 476,173,911, forward strand.
AAATTTTCATTCTCTATAAATTATATATATATATAATACAAAACATACATAATTATTAATTTTCCATAATGTAACCTAATGTTAAAAAATTAATTGGCTTACATAGAAAAAACATGCGTAGTGTTTATTCCCAATTGATCTCTATCTTCAAGATTCATGATATAATTTTTCAAAAGGCTCAAAGTAATTTCACTCTCATAAATATCATCATCAAAAAGAATTTCATATTCTCTCAACAATAAATTTGAGTACATTGATAATAGATCAAGAGCAGTTGAATATGTACACGATTTTATTGGAACATTTAATTTTTTATTTTCTATGTAGTATTTATTTACCTTAAAAACATTTCTAAAAAATTAAAGAAAAATATAAACATTAAAATGAGAAAAAAAAATTCTAAATAAATGAAATTAAATATAACATATATAAAAACCTCTAAGTTAATCAGTCAAAGTAATATAGATGGAAAAACCAAAAAAAATTATTGGTACTTTTTCAAACTATAAACACTTCATCAGTTCAACATGTAATTATTTTGGATCTATCAATAATAGCATGTATAGTGACCCTATGTTTTTCTATCTCAATATATAATTGATGAATGGTTTCATTGATATAATATATCCTACCATCTAAAACAATACATTTAATATTATCAACAAATAATTCAAAGTAACATGGAATATGTGGATGGGGGTGTTAGTGTAGGATACAATGTGGAGACTAGAAACACATCTGTGTTTGTAAGATAATGAGGTGGAGTGGAATCTGAAAGAGGAGGTGTAAAAGTCAGTTTGGAAGGCTGTAATTGTCCTTGAATTTCTAAAAAACATCGCTGATACAAAAGCTCAAATCCCATACACCATCTATCTTGAATATACTAAACATTGGTTTCCAATGATTTATTTTTTTTAATAAACATTACCATTTGATGAAGTAGAAATGTCCCCTGAGAAACACAACTTTGATGATATGTGTGATCTTTCCCATAATAACAATTTACATTCATTTATCTCTATGTTATGTATAACTATATCTTCCATACTAATATATTTTAGATGATCCCATTACTACACTCTACTTATTCTTAGATATTCCATAACTGCCCATCATCCATAGGTTACTACAGAGAAGAAATAGATGTCCCATCCATATTCATGATAAAAACTCTACCAGTGGTTAGTGACAATGTCTACAATAGTGTCATAGGCTACTGATGTGGTGGAATAACTCTCGTGTAAGAACCTATGTATTTGATTCTTCCCCCAAGCTAATCTTCATTCCCAATCTATGGTCATCATTCTCATAATGTTTTTTCCTACCCTTGGATGATGTACCCAATAATAACCAAGTAAAAAATAATTATGCCCCATAGGAAGCCTTTTTTAGGTTCCCCTCAACTATAAGATCATTATCAAAAAACTCAAAAAAAATATCAATAATATAATAGTTATACCCTGGTACATAATATCGCATTAAAATACATTCATGAAATTACATGATGTTGCTCTCTCATCTACATAAAATGTTGAATAATATCATTGTATGTATATAAATTAATTAACATATTCTATCACATATATACTTCTTTGACTCAATCGTAGGAACTCATATACTATCTTCTGTTTAAGAATATCTTGATAAAATTGATCCAGTAATACCTATAAAATGTTAATCATAAGCATCTAATTTTCTTTCCATGTCTCCACCTAAACCTACTACTAGTGATTCAATGATCCCCACAAATTTTATTTATGCAACCCGAAAATATTCTCAGTAGGAGTCACCAAATAGTCATGTATTGTTTTGTATGGACTCAATCTGGAACTCACATACTTCAGTTCCACCCTCTCCAATGAAATTTAGAGGGTGTTTTATTTGATACACCCATGTTAATACAAACATAATCATTACATCCCACATTGTGTCTCTCCCTATAAACTACATTAACATCGCATTTCTTTTTGAAGAAAACACTTCTACAACTTAACCCAGAACTATCATTGTCTTAGGTTTCATTAGAATAGGATAATTTCCATCCACTCTCATCATGGAATCCACTCAAATAGCATTTTAATATAATAATTTTTATTGAATTCCAACCAAATATCCCATGAAACATAACACAACATTAACACATTTAATTAGTGGGTTTCAAAATAGATATCACAAGTCACCCTTTTCCCCTGTTACATGGTAAATACTGAGTCATTATCAATAATATTAACCATCCTATATATTGGCCATGGATAACAAATTAAAAATCATTTGTATTGTTAATGTCTCAAGAAAAACCAATTTATTCACATTTTACATCATTTTTCTATTTCATTTCTTATTAGGAACCTTTTTTTCATTCAGTTAAACAATCAAAGAAAAAATATTCAATTTCAACTAATTTCCCAAAACCTATTTTCTCATGAATTCCTAAGGTGATTCATATAACAAATAATAATGAGTATCTAGAAAGTTACATTGATACAATACTCTATTCTAATACCTTTCCCTGAGTCAAATAACAGAAAAACAATAAAAAATAATCTTGTAATAATGTAATTGCCACACTCAAGGGGAAATAACATCAATAATTAAAACACACAAAAATAACAAGAATCCCACCCTTGGAACTTGATTTTATGGTAGTATGTAGGTCAGGAACTCCCATGAACATGCTCTCTACCAAGGCACAATACAACCTTTATTACAATATTCTATTCGATATTTTTATGAAAAAAATAAAAAAACATAAAACACCTTTCATAACACTTCATAATTGCCCGACTAAGGTACCACACATCGATGCCCCGAGCTGATCGGTTACATGTCCGGAAGAACACTACAACATATACTAGAGGCTTCTAACATGTTTCGAGTGTCTAATATCGATCATAGGGATACAATGCTCTCTTTATCAATGTATAACCATATGGAATAAATAAACAATATCAAAATGGTATAAAAATGAATATCCAAAAATGTGTCAGATGAAAACCAAAATTTGAAATACAATTTTCAAAATAAAAAGTAGATAATGGATTCCAAATACGTTTCATGTTTCATTAAGAATTACATAAAATAAAATGACATAGACAACTCAATGTGACTTTAGAAACCAATTTCAATCCAATAATCCATTATCTATCATGAATCATCCATCTAATATTTGGATTCCTCCTATATCATATCAGGCATCCATGAAATCTATTTGGGTATCAATTTGGTAGCACGATTAGGGTGTGATTACAGAACAGTATGCAACCACCAATAACAAGTGTGAAATTTTCTGGTAAATAACAGTGTATGATGTTTAATAAAAAATAAATTTCAATAGATATGTAAATATTTAACACAATTAAAATTATCACATAAAAACAATTCATTAAACATCATGTTCCGGAGGAATCCTGAACCCTCATTAACAGCATTGTTCTATTACAGAGTCTGAAATTACCCTAAGTAACTTCACATATCACAACATATTTGTTATCATTTATCATATCATTTAAATCATATTTTGTCCAATTATAACCATTTTCCAATTCAATATCATGGGTGTATAATGTAGAGACCCGTATCTTGACGTACATGGACATTACATTACTTTTGTAGAATACTTAGTACATAACAAAAACACACACACAAGGATCATAATAGTTCAGTGTCTTTGGAAACTCGGAATATAATCTTTTAATCGTGGTGAATGATCTTCAACATCTCCCATAAAGATATTCTTTTTTTTACCTAAAAACTTTCTTTATATCCTGGGGAAAAGAAAACATAAAAGGGTGAGCTTAAATGCTCAGTAAGGGTAAACAAATGAAATATCAATCACATCATATTCATAAGAACATAACATTTTGGAAATCTTAACTTGCAAAAGAGAGCATAATTTCCTAACATGGGATAAATCATGGCAGTAAAATGTAATCACAATAATTATAACATAAAACATGAAACTTTGTGGAATACACACATAATCATAGAGAATCATTTCTTGTTAGTCATGACTCATTCCCAAGACTATCTTAGTGGACAAAGTCCCTTTCTGAACCGAGTCACACTTGTTTCAGTCCTGTTTCACTGAACTGGTATAACCTACCATTCCAGCCATGTCTATCTAATGAGATATAAAATCTTTACCCAATGCATTGGAGGGAGATATAGGTCCCACCCATCTCATAATGATACCATTCTTATGTGTTCCACAAAATCATAAACCATACATCATAGCATAAGCCATGTAACAAAAATGGGAATCTTAAACATCGTGACATCATATAACAATTCATATAAGATAAAGGGATTCATAAAAAATATAAGTCCATCACAACGTAATCAAATCATTGTAATAATAGGGATTGAAACAGAACTCGTTATTATCTTAGATGGAAATAATTTTGATAAAACATTTGAACTCCATTCTTGAGGAAAATATCCTTTCTGCTTTAAAAACACTTTTCCTTTCTTAACATGTCATACAATTCTAAACTAAAAAAATTTTATTAAAAATAAACATGAAAACTTGTAAAGTAAGCTTCTTTGAAATAATGTTTTAAAAATCCATTCATGCCGTATAATTTAAATAAACATTCTTCGTACTTTTGTTAGAAAAGTCAAAAAGTACCTCGTACGAAAAACGACAAAAGATTCCTTTCATATCCTTTAATAAAAAATCACCGAAGGGTAAAATTAGATTTAATCAATTTTAGGTGGATGGAAATTACATTACATATTGAGGAAACATGGATGTGGATGATAAATTACACCCCAGTAAATTTCAAAGTATAAACAATCTCGGATAAAAATGAGATTGTGATATTTCCCTTACTTTAGGTCCGATATACTTTGTAAGTGTCCGAACCTCCTGTATAATGATTTAAATAATGTCATTGACTTATTAGAGAATCATATTCATTGTTATGATAACATATATGGTTCACTTATGACTTTATATTACTTGTTCTTTTGTAAATTCCATGTTAAAGAGCGTTTTGGGTAAAATTGTTTCATTTGTCGTCCGTGTTTTGTCTTGTAATTATTCATATGATTACTTAGATCATGATTACGTAATTCCATAATATAAAACATGATATATATATATATAAATATATATATATATATTCAGAATATACATATATATAATAAATTAGTAAATGGAAAGAAATTCACCGTTCATGGAGACGGTAGGCCGTACGTACGCATAAACACTGTTTTCGTTTCCTTATTGAGTTGAACGGAATTAAGTAGATGAAATTCATATATATACACATAAATCCAGTATCATTATTATGTAATATATATCATGATTACTTATTATTTATACTTTATAATCATTCATGAATGGTTTAAAGTGGAGAATGAATCGCATTGCATCGTGGAGACGGTAGTCCATACGTACCCACGAGCGATGATATCGTTCTCATGATCGTGGAACTTTATTGGAGTGTATGTATACAATTTAAGAATCAATATCACTTTAAAATAAAAATATATAGTTATTATTTACACCATTATACCCATCCAATTAAAGTGGTGGTGGAAAATAGATTTCACCACGGCGTGGAGGCGGTATTCCGTACGTACGCACACACGGTGATTTCATTTTCCGTAGGATGGATAGATGGTGAAATAGTATTGTTTCATAAATATAATAACATATCAGTATATTAGTGATACTGATGTTATTACTTCATAATGAAGCAACCTAAGAAGAAGAAGTGTAAGAAGAAATAAAGGTGAATGAATCGGTAATAGAAATTACCTCTTCTATGAATTGCCTCTTTGAGACCTCCTCTTAGGGCACTAAAATTGTTCTTTGAGGAAGACCAGAACCTCTAGGATGTTTCTAGGGAAGTGGATAAAAGAATTGCGCAGGGGTTGGGCGAGCTTGAAGGCTCATTGTTGTGTGAGGAAGAGAGGGAGGAGGTGCCCTTTTATAAGGGAGGAGAGGGGCACCTTTGGAATAACAAAAAATATTATTTTATTATAAATTCAAGTTCGGTTTTAAATAGCTCCAAATTTTTTTATTTCGAGGGTAAGGTGGGGATGGTTCGAAATCATCTCATCCAATATAATTTAGACAAGTTTAGGTTCCTATTTTAACCTTATAATTTAGATTTAACATTAAGGTAAATAATTTTACTTTTTCCCGGTCTTCTTGTGTTCTTACACTATAAGGTTAATAAACTTACTATAAGAAGCCAAACGAACCCCAAATTGTCTATTATTAATATATATATCCTTATATAAGTCATTTGGCCGATCCTTAGATTTTTAGGAATAAAATAACAATTAATAATATAATATTTGTTTTAAAAACGATTTTATGTCAATTTTGACACTATTTAGTAATTGATTTTCGTGAAAATCATAACAGAATGATAAGTTCTAAAAATGTTAATTAAATCATTAATAACATGTCACATTAACCTATAAAATTAATTTAATTCATAAAAAGTCTCAAATTTAATTTATTTTGGTATTTATAACATCAATTATGTCAATATTTCATTAATAAGATAATTATTGCATCATCATTGTGTCATAATAAATGATAATTATATAATCCCTAAAATTACTAAATAAATTCCTATGATGTAGATAATTATATTAGATTTCTGGAGACTATTCATTTTCAAAGTTTCATGAAATTTATCACTAGATTAAAATTATTATACTTATATAATTTAAGAAAGTGACATGTTGTCACATTCTTTTGGTTTTAATAATAATTAAATTAATTTCATTGAAAAAATTAAATTAAATGAATATAATACGACCCTTAGTTGATATGGGTCGACTTTTAGTCATTCAATAGGATTTTGACATTTTTTAGGATAATTTTAAAATATTATATTTACCCTTAATTACCCGATTTACCTTTAACTATGGTAAATAAAATTTACCGTAGTTACTATTCATAATTTCAAAAAATAAAAAGTAGCTTATTAACATAATTTGGACCCAATGAGTACAAATATGGAATCCATTTTTTCAAATTTAATACACAAAATATGCAGAAATTAAATTAAAATTAATCCTATTGTCGAAAGAAAACGGGTTTTTCTTTAAAACATTGCAAAAGATTGAATTGATTTATCCAACGAATTCAAGGTAAAATCAAAGCTAATGACGGAAATTATATTAAATGGTAAAAATATATTCTAATAATACTTTAAATCCATTCAATATTATAATTTAACCACATAAGATATTACAATGAAAAAAGTTGTTTTTACTTAAAATATAGCGTGTTTTTACTATTCATTAAAATATGAAAGTTATCGGAAAAATATAAAAACTTTATCTAATGTAAATTTTTATATCCTGATTCAAAATAAGAATTTTATTTTGTCAATTTGAACATATAAACATGAGAAAAACTAGATTTAAAGTGGGTTTGCCATCAAAATGCGGCAAAACTGCCTTTTTGAAAAATACTTATTTTACCTGAAAAATTTATTTTTTTCTTATACCATGTTCTAGAAATGTGTAAGATGAATAATAATGTTATAAAATTCAAAATTTAGTAAACACTATTCAAAACGGCTAGTTCATGACAATATTATAATAATATATCGTTGTTTATTAAAACCCAGTATTGCACACAACACACGCTATCGAGGAAGGTCGCGATTGCGCGTAATGCAATCCAAGTCAGGGTTGCGTGTCGTGAAAGAATCCTTCATTGTTTCGAATAAAAGAATCCAACCATATTTCATTTATACATTGAATATATATATATATAGTCAATGTTGTGTAGAATAATTATTATCAAAATTGTGTGTAACACGATCCAAGAATAGTGTTGCGTGTACTGCAAGCTAATACGGTGTTGCGTATTGCGCAAGGTAATCTTGGTGTAGAATACAACACAATACATTAATGAAATTAAAAGAATATTTTTCATAAAATCTCGGGGTGTTACATTCTACCCCCCTTAAAATGAATTTCGCCCTCGAAATTTGTCAGGGTTATAAATGGTTTACTATTCGAAAGTTTCTTTAAAAGAAACCCACATCGTAAAAAGGAATACCAAAAACAATCTTTAAAAACGAAAGTATGAAATGTAACGGTTACCCAAATAAACTAATCACTGGGTTTCCACATAGGTGAAAATATGGATATGAAGAAAAATCTAACCATCATGTTCTGATGGAGAGTGGTAGAGAACATGGCTATGGAAAAGCCAACAATCACAAATCCATAAATTTGTGACAATCTAAGGTACCATCCGATTAATCAGATATAAGAGCACTAGGACGACATTTTTGGTTTTCAAGATCATTTCCCTAAAGTTGATGAAATTGTAATTAGAAGAAATACTTTCGTGATTTTGGTATAGTCTCACCGTTTGTCGTTCTTTGGACAATTTCAACTTCATCTCTAAAAGAAATGAAGTTGAATTTGTCATTTGTGATGTGTTAGCAGATCATGTGATAGAATGATGGGTCATTCCATCTCTTTCAATGAAAAGGTTAGAAAAAGTTATAAGTCCATCTTATGGTTAATCGTATATGGTTCAAAAAATGAACTTATACTTCATATATCATACTGCTTAATAAAATAAAACTAGTTTCTACTAAACAGGGACTTCCTATAGGCCAGTGGTAGGCGATAAAGGCCAGTCGCACTTCGGTGTGGGTTCGATTCCCATAGCCTTGTCCGAAGCGATGGGCTATCGCCCGTCCTGCATGTTGTCCTTTTTCTAAAGCTATATTACTATAACATCCCATCAATAATATCGAAAAAAACGTTTTATCCTAACTTATTCCCAACATAGTCCATTCTAATCTTTAGGATTATATAAAATACTTCGGTCGAAGATCATAGTATAAAGAAAATGATTACTTGAAATGTCATCAACCAAGCATGTGAATACCATCATTTATCCCCCATATATCTTGTTGGTCACATTCCAATCATGTGAATACCCTAATGATGTATTCTATTGAAAAATGAATACCCATTAAACCTTAGTGAAAACATGAATGCTTTCAAAAGTTAGCTCTTTCCACATACCAATATTCAAAAATTCTATATACTCAAACCATTATATAACCTTCTCCTTATATCAGTCATGAGCTCATGAATACTATCAAACATTTAATTTTCTCCTTATCCCTTCATTATGCGCATATCATCTACATTCAAAAAACATCTGAATAACCTTTCATGGATACTGGTAACATTAATCATACACTTTCAAAACACAAGGAAAGGCAACAGTATAACAATCCATAGATGTCTCTTTATTCCATAGTATCATGAGATTACTTATACAACATTACACATGATAAACATGTAATCATTCCACTACATTCTTAAACCATTGACCGAGCTTCAACAATTCTTTCATATCACATATCATTTGTAGTCTCTTCATCATCATCCACATAAATACTACCCATACGACCATATTGATTCTCTTCATGAGACTTTCCCTTAGGGCATTGGTTTGCATAATGCCCGTACATTGCACATTTAAAACATTTAACCGTTGCTGATGTCGTAGCAATACCATTATCCTCATCCCTGGTGTTAACTGAACCTTTTCCTTTACACTTACTGGCTTTGTGTTGTTCTTTTCCACACCCAAATCATCTTCCAGTTCCTTTGAAACATTCTCCTTGATGCCTCTTCCCACATGATTTACATAGGTGAAAATGAACTTTCATTCCTCTATGATCATCATGAAACTCCATCTTTCTCTTATTATCCAAGTCAGGAATCTTACCAAATTTTACAATATTGATCATATTATGAGATTGCTGATTCATCAGAATAATGATGTTTGGACTTCCAAATCCCATTTCATTTGGTTGCTCATGAAGAATATCATTCCATTGTCCATCATATCCTACATTATCGTGAATCATCTTGTTTCCAGCCATTTTCTAAAACCCAAAAAGAATAGTGTGAGAGGAAAAAATCATAATAAAGGGGGAGTAACTTCAATATCTAACATATTTGGTTTAATCTAATATCATTACCATAGTTCTAGGACTATATCATATACGTATACTTATCCTTAGGGACATCCCTAGACATACCTTAGAAATATATCTAGGGATCTCACTAACGTTTTCACATCCTAGTTTCCAAAGGTTGACTAAACTTTTCCTCTGATACCAACGGTAGAGACTCGTATCTTGACGTACATGGACATTACATTACTTTTTCGGAATACTTAGTACATAAAAAAACACACACACACAAGGATCGTAATAGTTTAGTGTCTTTGGAAACTCAGAATATAATATTCTAATCGTGGTGAAATATCTTCAACATCTCCCATAAAGATCTTCCTTTTTTTACCTAAAACCTTTATTTATATCTTGGGGAAAATAACGCATAAAACTGTGAGCTCAAATTCTCAGTAAGGGTAAAAAAAAGAAATATCAATCACATCATATTCATAAGAACATAACATTTTGGAAATCTTAACCTGCAAAAGAGAGCATAATTACATAACATGGGATAAATCATGGCAGTGATATGTAATCACAATAATCATAACCTAAAACATGAAACTTTGTGGAATACACAAATAATCTTAGAGAATCATTTCTTGTTAGTCAATACTCATTGCCAAGACAATCTCAGTGGACAAAGTCCCTTTCTGAACCGAGTCACCCTCGTTTCAGTCCTATTTCACTGAACAGGTATAACATACCATTCCAGCCATGTCTATCTCATGAGATATAAAATATTTTCCCAATGAATTGGATGGAGATATAGGTCCCACCCATCTCATAATGATACCATTCTTATGTGTGCCACAAAATCATAAACCATACATCATAGCATAACCCATGTAACAAAAATGGGAATCTTAAACATCATGATATCATATAACAATTCATATAAGATAAAGGGATTCATAAAAATATAATTCCATCACAACGTAATCAAATAAATGTAATAATAGGGATACAAACAAGACCCTTTATTATCTTAGATGGAAAATAATTTTGATAAAACATTTGAACTCCATTCTTGAGGAAAATATCCTTTCTTCTTCAAAAACACTTTTCCATTCTTAACATGTCGTAGAATTCTAAACTAAAAGAACATGATTAAAAATAAACATGAAAAATTGTAAAGTAAGCTTCTTGGAAATAATGATTTAAAAATCCATTCATGCCGTATAAGTTAAAAAAACATTCTTCGTACTTTTGTCGAAAAAGTCAAAAAGTACCTCGTACGAAAAATGACAAAAGATTCCTTTCATATCCTTTAATAAAAACTCACCGAAGGGTAAAATTGTATTTAAAAAATTTTATGTGGATTGAAATAACATTACATATTGAGGAAACATGGATGTGGATGATAAAATACACCCTAGTAAATTTCAAAGTATAAACAATCTCGGATAAAAATGAGATTGTGATATTTCCTTTACCTTAGGTCTGATTTGCTTCGTATGTGTCCGAACCTCCTGTATAACGATTTAAATAATTTCATTGACTTATTACAGAATCATATTCATTGTTATGATATCATATACGATTCACTTATGACTTTATATTACCTGTTCTTTTGTAAATTCCATGTTAAAGAGCATTTTGGGTAAATTTGTTTCATTTGTCGTTCGTGTATTGTCTTGTAATTATTCATATGATTACTTAGATCATGATTACTTAATTCCATAATATAAAACATGATTTATATATATATATATTCAGAATATAAATAAATATAATAAATTAGTAAATGTAATGAAATGCACCGTTCACGGAGACGGTAGGTCGTATGTTCGCATGAACGCTGTTTTCGTTTCCTTATTGAGTTGAACGGAATTAAGTAGATGAAATTCATATATATACAAATAAATCCAATATCATTATTATGTCATATATTTCATGATTACTTATTATTTACACTTTATAATCATTCATGAATGGTTTAAAGTGGAGAATGAATCTCATCGTGTCGTGGAGACGGTAGTCCGTACGTACGTACGAGCGATGATATATTTCTCATGATCGTGGGACTGTATTGGAGTGTATGTATACCATTTCAGAATCAATATCACTTTAAAATTATAATATATAGTTATTATTTACACCATTATACCCATCCAAGTATGGTGGTGGTGGAAAATAGATTTCACCACGGCGTGGAGACGGTATTCCGTACGTACACACGTGCGGTGATTTCATTTTCCATAGGATGGATAGATGGGGGAATAGGATTGTTTCATACATATAATAACATATCAGTATATGATTGATACTGATGTTATTACTTCATAATGAAACAACCTAATAAGAAGAAGTGGAAGAAGAAATAAAGGTGAAAGAATCTGTAACGGAAATTACCTCTTCTTTGAAGCGCCTCTTTGAGACCTTCTCGTAGAGGACTAAAATTGGTCTTTGAGGAAGACCAGAACCTCTAGGATGTTGCTAGGGAAGTGGAGATTAGATTTGTTCAGGGGTTGGCCGAGCTTGAAGGCTCAATGTTGTGTGAGGAAGAGAGGGAGGAGGTGCCCTTTTATAATGGAGGAGAGGGGCACCTTTGGAATAACTAAAAATATTATTTTATTATAAAGTCAAGTTCGGTTTTAAATAGCTCCAAATTAATTTATTTCTAGGCTAAGGTGGGGATGGGTCTAAATCCTCTCATCCAATAGAATTTAGACAATTTTTGGTTCCTATTTTAAACTTATCATTTAGATTTAACATTAAGTTAAATAATTTTACTTTTACCGTGTCTTCTTGTGTTCTTACACTATAAGGTCAATAAACTTACTATAAGAAGCCAAAAGAACCACAAATTGTTTATTATTAATATATATAACCTTATTTAAGTCATTTTTCCGAACCTTAGATTTTTAAGAATTAAATAACAATTAATAATATAATATTTGTTTTAAAAACTATTTTATGTCAATTTTGACACTATTTAGTAATTGATTTTTGTGAAAATCATAACAAACTGATAAGTTAGAAAAAAGATAATTAAATCAATAATAACATGTCATATTAACCTATAAAATTAGTGTAATTCATAAAAAGTCTCAAATGACATTTATTTGGGAATTTATAACATCAATTATGTCAATATTTCATTAATAAGATAATTACTGCATAATTTTTGTGTCATAATAAATGAAAATTATATAGTCCATAAAAATTATAAATAATTCCTATGATGTAGATAATTGGATTAGCTTTCTGGATACTATTCATATTCTATTTTTCATGAATTTTATCACTAGATTAAAATTATTATACTTATATAATTTAAGAAAGTGACATGTTGTCACATTCTTTGGTTTTAATAATAATTAAATTATTTTCGTTGAAAAAATTTAATTAAACGAATCTAATACGACCCTTATTTGATATGGGTCTACTTTTAGTCATACAATAGAATTTTGACATTTTTTTGGGAAATTTTAAAATATTATATTTACCCTTAATTACCCGATTTACCTTTAACTATGGTAAATAAAATTTACCGTAGATACTATTCATAATTCCAAAAAATAAACAGTAGCTTATTAACATAATTTGGACCCCCTGAGTCCAAATATGGAATCCATTTTTCCAAATTCAATACACAAAATATGCACAAATTAAATTAAAATTAATCCTGTTGTCGAATGAAAACGGGTTTTTCTTTAAAACACTGCAAAAGATTGAATTGATTTAACCAACGAATTCAAGGTAAAATCAATGCTAATAACATAAATTATATTAAATGGTATAAATATATTATATTTATACTTTAAAAATATTCAATATTATAATTTAACCACATAAGATATTACGATGAAAAAAGTTGTTTTTAATTAAAATATAGCGTGTTTTTACTATTCAATAAAATATGAAAGTTATCGGAAAAATATCAAAACATTATCTAATGTAAGTTTTTATATCCTGATTCAAAAGAAGAATTTTATTTTTTAAAATTGAACATATAAACATTTCAAAAACTAGATTTAATGTGGGTGCGCCATCAAAAGGTGGCAAAACTGCATTTTTTTAAAAATACTTATTTTACCCGAACAATTTATTTTGTTCTTATACCATGTTCTAGAAATGTGTAAGAAGAATAATAATGTTAGAAAATTCAAAATTTAGTTAACACTATTCATAATAGCTAGTTCATGACAATATTATAATAATATATCGTTGTTTATTAAAACCCAGTTTTGCGCACAACACACGCTATAGAGGAAGGTCGTGATTGCGTGTAATGCAAGCCAAGTCAGGGTTGCGTGTTGTGAAAGAATCCTTCGTTGTTTCGTATAACAGAATCCAACCATATTTCATTTATACATTGAATATATATATATATACTCAATGTTGTGTAGAATAACTATTATCAAAATTGTGTGTAACACGATCCAAGAATAGTGTTATGTATACTGCAAGCTAATATAGTGTTGCGTATAGCGCAAGGTAATATTGGTGTAGAATACACCACAAGACATTAATGAAATTAAAAGAATATTTTTCATAAAATCTCGGGGTGTTACATATAATGTTGTGTCTAACACCCAATAGTTGTTTGGAGCCTCAGTCCCTACCCCAAACCTCATTAATCATGTAATTTTTTGGAACCTTAGTCCCTATCCCATATTCATCATCTGTCATGGTTATTTGGAGGATCAGTCATTATCCCACACCTTTTTTATCACATATGGGTATTTTAAGCATTAGTCTCAGTCCCACACAAAATTATCACTATGGGATTTTGAAGCATTTTCCTTGTCCCACTCATGAATAACACATATATCCTACACATATCACATATAACAAATCATTCATATTTAATAAACAATAAAACATTTTAATAGCATTTCACATCTTGGTATATAATTACAATTTTCATTAAAACATGGTTCTTCTATTTAATCACATGCAATATTGTGAACAAAATTCCAATAATCCATTTATTAATATTTTACCATATTACCAATTAATTATCCAAATTTCCTAATCACAATATCCCATCACCCAAATATCTTGGATCATAACAATGCCATTTCTATAGGATAATAAAAAAATCGAGAATTTGAGTATACTATTTCAAGGGATTATTACAAAGATTGTAAAACATCACATCACCCAACTTTTCATCCACTATTGGAGCATAATAATATTTTGAACAAAATGACAACATCATTTTAATTTACATGAACACAATCATCAATAAAAAAACATGGTTTTCCTCCCAATATGCGGGTAAGAATGCCATATTGAGTTGAGTGAAATTATGGTGACACTCAATCCAAAATTGTAAGACATTCCAAGAAAGATTCCTTGTTTCTGTTTTCATGGAATTCAAAAAACATTCATAGTCAATTTCAATACCTAATGATTTTATCATATATTGGACAACATACCAAATTGATTACACCATATAACATAATTTTTCTTTATTATATACCCCAATTCAAATGAAATGTAAAAATAATCCTTTTGGAAAAGCCACTGTGTGTGAGGAATAAACCTCGACAACATCATTGAATATTCAGTTCTGAGGTTTCCTCATAAACATTAACCTTGAACCATTGGTTTATATGATGGATCAATGGGAATAATCTTGACCATTATAGGATTCTATGGTCGGCCTATCACACCAAAGGCTCTGAGAGTCATCTGTACATTCAAGCTATTATCCATAGCTCTTATATTCATGATCGATGTATTATAGACATATTCTTCAATTCTATCATTTCCATATATATTTAGATCTTCTTTTAATCAAATATATTTTAATTTTCATCATACCAAATATCCATGAATATTGAATCTAATTCTACCGATAATATTCTTAGTACATATATGTTGTATCTCGTAGTGTAACTTCTTTTATGGAAAGCATTAAATTTTGTATTTGTGTCAATCTACATCCCCAATAGGGAACACTAATAAGTCGATTAATCTTGGGAGATTCCACATGTTAAGATTAAATGGTTTATTTCCTCTTCCTCCCACAAATAAAGAAAAAATGTTGACACAGTGTGATGTACATCCTTTTTGAGTTAGAAATATGTTGGGAGTCCATCTTTCTATATCTATAATATTGTAATAAACAAATAATGATGAATTAATTTTTCCTTTATTTGAAAAATCCATATTGGTGGTCGATTGAGTCCTTATATTATAGTTTATAATAAACTTTTTAAATGATGTTCCCATTCCTATTACGCTTAAACATAGGGGTATCACAATCCATGATAGAGAAGAATTGAATATCTAGACCAAACTATAAAGGAACCAAGATGTCAGAATTTAGGGGTTGCGATAAAAAATTACTAGTGGACATGTGTATTTCCACACAGGGTACATTCATAATGTTTAGAAGTTGGGTTTCAAGGCTTAATGTGGTCATGTAGTTGATTTTTTAACTAAAACTAGACCATCAGCACTATATCATAAATTATTTTATTAAAAACATTCTTCAGATATTACTAATGATAGGAAGAATTGAAGAAGTTATATCTATTCAACAATCTCTTTTTGAACCAATTTTATTTGAAATCATAGTAATTGCCACTTGAAATCAAATTACATGTGAATTTCCAGATTGGACAATATTTAAAAATCATACGGTCTATCAATCCAGTAGTAACCAAATCAGTGAGCTTAATACAATATTTTCTTCTAACAGTGACCACCATCCTTTAATAAAACGATCTATTCAATATAAAATTATAGAAGATGACTTCTGTGACATAGATTCCATCTAGAGTGAAAGTGGATAATAAAAATTTAGATGTGATCATA
Source organism: Viscum album (assembly GCA_963277665.1). NCBI lineage: Eukaryota > Viridiplantae > Streptophyta > Magnoliopsida > Santalales > Viscaceae > Viscum > Viscum album. The sequence goes on from OY728132.1 coordinate 476,190,659, forward strand.
GAGTTAAAAGGAAAACCCTTATATATTGATACATTTATTTTCTATTCTACATATCTATTTTATAAAAAATTCCAATGTATTTTCCTTTAAAATATAATCACATCACCTTTCACCATAATAAGGGGACAACAAGTTAGTTTAATAGTATCTATCCCATTATAACCTCAAGTATTTTAGGTATTCTTTTTTGATTTCCAACCAGTATACCATCACCAAATACAATTTATGATTTGACCCAACTTCTGTCCTTCCAATTCAGTTTTTTAGAATTTTAAAATATGTACATAATAAAATATCTTGTATTTTTCAAATCATATCAAATAAAAAAAATTCACCAATATAAAATATTTGTGAAAAAAAATAAATAAAAAAATCATTTTTCATATATGAATATATGAGAAGGTTCATTGACACATTTACTCATGAAGTCATTAACAATTGAATAAAGAATCCCAAAAAGTGGATCACATTATCTCACACATTTGTATCATTATAAGAAACCATTGGGCTCTATATTGATATGAATATATAACCTTAAAGTGATAAAATTTTTGTTAATATGGTTGAGGAAAAGATTTTATAATCCATATATTATAAATTTATCAAAAAGAAAACTCTAAAACAATGAATCAATATCCATTCCAAATTTCAATATCGAGTGTAGTGTTTCATTACTTAATTTTCCTCCAAATTAATTTTACAATCCCTGGTGATATGTAGAGGAACTTCTAGATTCTTCTCCATGGGTAAAACCAAATTGAGTTATGGTGGTATATTATTTAACAATTCAGTGATTATTTTCATGATGTTAATTTATAATTATTATAGTAATCGTATTTCCAAGGGAAACTAGAATGGATTTATCAACATCATGTGAATTCTCCAGCAGTGGTATCATAGAAATGAAAAATTAATCTATAACATACGGTATAGAGGAGTGATATAAGAATATCTTTTTTCTGTGATATATAATCTTTTGAGATATCCCTATAAAAATGGAAATTTGTTCAGTAAATCCCTCTATTTTTAGGAAACTCTACATGTTACTAAATAATTAATCTAAATTCATTTACCCATTAACTGGATCAATGATAAGTGCAACGATATGATGCTCCTAGTATAGGGAATTATGTTTTCAACTATTCCTTGTTTCTTGACTAAACCATTATCAATGATTAGTAACCTCAAAATAATCCACAATTTTTAAATATATATCATATTCAGAAGTATATATTTGTATATATTTACTAATTAAATTGATCTTTATCCTAAATATATACTCAATATATAGTCCATGGATAAATACTTAGTCTTATCACCATCATTTATCCATTTAACATTCAAATAATTTTTTTCCAACCATAGTCGTTATTATATCATGTAGGTTGTGGTCAGATTTTATATCATCTCTATATAAATAATTATAGTGTTTATTTCTAATTTAGCTTCAAGAAAGACATTCCTCAAAATCCTTAATTTCAAAATCCATCTTTTAAAATGTTATTTACTTAATGATTACGTAAATACACGGTATATTTTAATTATACATCCATGTTTTGGAATTATAATCCAATAGTATCAATCATCCAACGATCTAACACAGTTTACCCACATCTTGAAGTTACAATATACTCAATATTAAATTTAAATGGAATATAATTTTACATTTACAATTGTGTTTATATTTCTTTATTTATTTGATTGTGGTCCACATAATTTTATAAAGGAAAAATTTTGAGACTGTATTTGTAGCACTCTTGTCATCCATTTGATCAAAACATATATCATGTTTACATTCTACTCTTCCATTCAGAGTGCATATACTCTATGAAAATTCATCTCTTGCAACCAAGTCATCAACATGATTACATTGGCCTATATAAGAATTTAAATCCTATAAGAAAACACAGTTAAATTTATATCCAATGTTTTATTCTAGGTCACTAACATTAAATAAATTTCCAATAACAACAAATTTTTTATCCAAATATAATGAAGATTCATAAAAAATGTCATGCATAATTCCTTTAACAAGATACCCAATATTCACTTAACTTATCCAATTATTTAATATAAAAATCCAATTAATTAATTCATTAATTGATCAATAAAATTCCATATTACCAATAATAAATAATTCACCAGTAAGTTAATTCATTTCCACAATATCATTTTCCAATTAATTATATAACCAACTAATTAATATTATTCTACTATCTCAATGTTAATTGATTAGCATTTTAATTATATTTGTTTTACAATATCATAATTCCATTAATTCCACATTCACGATATTCTATTAATTAATCAATAAATTTATTAATCTCAATCCACCAATTGATAAATTATATGATCCATTTAATTATCTAATTACATAACCCCAATAATCGAACAATCCAAAAATCCCTTAATTAATTAAATGAATAAAATTAATCAATTCAATGAAAATAAATAACTACGAGTAATTCAATATAAATTCTAAAATTACATACCCATAATTGAAATAAAGACATTGGTATTTGAATAAAATAGTGCCAAACGTTATATCATATAGGATGAAATACAATGGAAACACTCCACTAGATGATAAACAAGCATGATTAATGATAATGAAATAGATCTAGATCAGAATCCTAGATCCACGAAAAAAGAATTCATTATTTGGAAGTAATATGTGTAATTAATTCACTAAACGAGGAAAATATCACCTTATTGGATGACATGTTTATGGGATAACATGAGGAAACAACATGAGATGATATAATCTTGTTGGGAGAGGTTTATATATTCAACAATAACTTCAAATATTCCTAAACATAGGTTTTAAGGGAATTGAATCCATCTGGTTGCCTCAAAATGTGATATTTCATTTATTGTTGATTTGGGGTTATTATCAGGGATTCAAAGTATATCAAATCTCATTTTTTGGATCGTTAAAATGATGAACATAGTTTTTAGGGACCGGGAGCACCATTTTTCAATCCATTATTTTAATTGTGTGCCTCTTCTAGGGGTGGTGGGGGTGCATACATACAACTAAGAGAGAACAGTTTTGGAAAAACCAAGAATCAGGCATGAAAATCCCCCTTATTTGGGTTCACACAGTTTTTTTATATGGGTACACTATTTAGTAGAGTGGTGTTGCATATAATCACAACACTAATTTATTGAAAAATTCATCAATTTCACATAAAAAATAAAGAATCTAAAACAAGAAAAAGATATACTCAAAAAATGACCAAAAAATTACCTTAAAATATCCCAGGAAATAAATAGAAATAGTTTAGATCTTAGAGTTCCCAAATTGGGTAGGCCCATACGTGATATAATCCCACTACAATGTCATCATCAATTGTATCCTATCTTTAATGGAATCAATAACCATAATATACTAAAGGTCCGCTTCAAAAACTCTAAATAGAACTTCACAAGTCAGGCCCATCCTCAACTACATGAAATATTTCAAATATTGTTCATTTGTATTAAATGAAATCCATTTCTATCTTAGGGAGGTCAATGGGGCTATAACACTAGAGAAATCTATCACAAAACACCTATAGTATGATTCAAATCAATGGAATCATTACTCCTCTAACACAAAATTTGGTGGATCCCATGAAAGAACTTTATCAATATTCATTGGTTCTATTGTTATACCACTCTCATTAATGGAATTACAAATAAAAGTGAATCTCATATATCGAAAATCGCTACTTTGGGATCTTACCATAATGCATTTGATATCGATGTATGTCTGGGAATATCCTCAAATGCAAAAAAATTTCATGTTCTATCATAGTGTAAATGATTATTTCCACAATAATGATGACCAGAAAATTTTAAAATATGAACTGAAGACCAAGTTTATAAGATCCATATACGCTATGAGGAATTTATTACACCAAATGGTGTAACCAAGAACTCATTATGTCTATAGAGTTATTATTATTAAGTCATTATAATATCATCCTCACCAATCCTCAACTAGTGGTAGCCAGAAAAAATATTTCCCATAGTGAACCAACTCATGCCTCTCAAATGGTTTATTATGTCATCAAAACTCCAAATGTTTTATTTTTCATTATTTTTATCTTGTTTCGGTGGTGATAATCAACACAATTCATCATTCCTTTATCCAAACATTTCATGAACAAAATAAGATCCCCCCCAGGTGACACACCTGGTCTAAGGATCCATTCAATCAATGGTCCTCCAACTATACCAACAATAAATATATATTTTATGACATATATTATAATATTTAGATAATTGTTTTTAAGTATCGGGGTGAAATTAAATGAAAAAATACATCTGCCATTGATATGGTATCCGTGAACATCCTCAAAAATTATGTCTGTATATCCCTCCTCTACTGAAGGAATAATGATACATAAATAACTTTTTATGACAAGGACTAAACATGTAATATAATTGGAGATGAGTTGAAACATCTTGCTCATAAGTCCCACTCACTTTTCCACGATATCGATCATTACCACCTAAGAGAATATCTTCTCATCTTTCTGAAGACATCTAACTTAGATATGAAGATATTAAATCTATGATTGGACCATGGATAACATATTTGTACATTAGAATATGTTATAATTTTCCATCATTATGATAAATTGGTCCAAGGTTAAATGCTCTAAATGGAGTATTGTCTCACTCCATTGGAAGATACATGATATCGATGAATCACAAAAATTATAAAACTATATAAAAATTATCTCTGTTAAGGTCACTAAAGTTTGATTTATCACATGTAAGAGGGATAAAAGTAAAATGAATGTCTCTTTATTGTGTCTACTAATACTGGGACCATTTTATAAAATACATAGATCATATCTCAAATCATCTTATATGATACCTCATTATAGTCATCCAGATCATTAAGCCACACATGTCCATGACTACTAGCTCAATGAGCCTGACATAGACTTCTTGGTGGTGGTGGATACTATAACTCATAACACTACTTCCACTATACTCTCCCCACATTTGAGACCCAACTATTACACTACATTAACCACCTCCATAGGGGATTACATGAAAATTATTATGATATCCCAAATCATGTCACTACATTTTCTTTGGTGGCCCACACAATGTGTGCCTACCATACTCCCCACAATGGTAAGAGAAATCATGTTCTATATTAACCATCTTATCAAAATAATATGATCTGCCCTAGGCTATTTTTTGGATAGTATATCTGATACATGAGTTTTAGATTCAAGTGTATGAGTTACATAATGTGAATTTATTTTATATCAATACCTTGACCATTGATTACAACTTGTTCTTTTAGACCACTCATCCATTTAATCTCTACCACTAGCTCTAATAGCTCATTGTAAATATTCTAGAAATATCATATTCAGTATAGGAATTATATAAACATAAAATTGGTCCTATGGAATAAATAAAAAAATCTATATCTATTATCTTTATGGATACCCTAATTATACATTTATTCTTATAAGATAACATTATATACCATATTAATGTATTAATGTATTTGTTTAATGAATCTTGATTTATAATTTGAAACTATCTTGTCACCCTTACGTAGATCAAGAATCTCCTGAGTCATCAGGGTGAGTATGTAGAAGGTTTGATACTCGTCATAATTTTTTTTTGAGTTTTTATCCATGACAATATCATCTCATTTTTTTTACTTTTATAGATTCCACCAGTTCCATATATCATCATAGAGTATAATAACTTTCACTGTAGCTATTTGATCAGTCGGGTTTTGAACTAACCTGTATACTCATTTCACCAAAAAAAATACTCTTCTTCTTTGGTATATGACTTGCATCCTAACATCAATGGTATCAAATAAAGAAACTTTCAAAGATTGATATGTATTGATGAATCACCATCCTAGCATATTTCTAATATATTAAACAAAATATGCATATACTCTACTATATTACTATTTAGTTGAAAAACATCTTGATAAATATCTTGGAATGATGCATAATCAATTAATTGATCATCATCAGAATAATATATTGGTAACTGAGATGGATTTCATTATGTTGGACTCAAGAATGTGATCAAGACATAGCACAACTGATTAGTATATTATGTTTGGGATATGACTCAACTATTATAGTAAATGGAATCAATAATTTATGTTTCATTTAACAATGTTCCCTTGAAACCTATATCTTAGTATACCAAGTGGCAATGATTTTATCCACAATTCTATTGAATGGATACATCGACCTCCACACAATCACAGAATTCCATGCCATGATTTATGTACTAGTTACACTCTAACACCATTAAAAATATGTTCACAAACAATCATTTTGATATATCTAAATCCATCATTGAAAAATGGAGGATATGTTATGATTACACTCTTTCATTATATGACACCTATAGATCCCACCTAGTATGAAAAGTCCTTGTGTGAAAACCCATTTCCCTGCCCAAATAGACTAAGGGATAGATAAACATCTTCAAGGGGAAATACTAAAATAGTAGGATTTTTCCTAATTTACTATATTTTTTCTCCCAAAAATATCTATGAAAATGTGGATTTTATTAATAAATAACTAAATCACCTTGAGTATAACCATGCATGATATAACCACTATAAATTTAATTAGAGTATAAAAATAATAATAATAAGTATTAATAAAAATACAAGATCAACTATAAATGGATTCTAAAAATATAAAAAAATTATATAGTGGGAAAATTAAATTGGGCCTTATTCATGGTCTCTCGGTTTAACAATTATATATAGTAAATTCTCCCAGGTATCACTAAGATCGATATATGTCACCAATAATATATCTATCACCATTAAAACACACAACATGTGATCTAAATACCATATAAGAGAGAGCATATATATAATTAATACGGTAACACAAAAACCAAAAATGGATATATAAAAATTTTAAATGTAATAATTTAGATCATACCATATAAAAATGGAAAATAAAACCCAATAAATATATATGATCTCATAATGGATACTTCAATAGAGAGAATGGAGATCTCTGTATACGCAACATAAATAAAAAAATTGTGGCTTCTTGGGGAACCAAAATTTAATTCTTGATTCCTATCATCATTTTTATATTCCCAAGAATCTATGTAGTAGAGAATACTCCCTATCATTATGTTCCACAACTTTGGGTGTCACAGATCAATTGGAGGACCTACTACACATCGAAGATCGAATATGGTAGAGTAACCCCCTTATATAGATGACATTTACCCTGCTATAGAGTGGTGGAGTACCAAATATAATTTTGTCTATATTTCGCAGTACCTATTCTCAAGCTATAGGAAAGAGTAACAACCTTAGAATCAATGTGATGATATTTCGATGATAACATCCATCATCAAGAATTGTGTGAATAACTGTCGAACTGAAAAAACCATAACATGTAACTTGTATAACACAATGATGGATACTATAATGTTATACATAGAGGAGAAATTAATATAATAAAATCATGGGCCAAAAAACATGTCTTGAAGAATGATATATGGATGGTATAAGTTATTGGTAAAAGTTCATAACATGTACTTTGGTTTTCAAAAAGTGTAAACTCACCTAGTCACTTTGACATGTCCCCCTGGACATGCGTTTGAATCCATATACAACTACATGGGGTATTATATTTATACATAATATTTTTAGCAACATGAGGCCTTCTATTTTTCGTTCAGGTTGTTCCCTTGTACATCATCCAACAACTATGTACATATTCATGTTTGGGTATACATGTTGTTTCTGATTACACAACCATTCTTGTGTACTCTTTATGTGACCATGTAAGTATACATGTTTATACATGTGTACACCCTTTTTATATTCCAAGTCACCTACACAGTGTCACATGATGTTTATATCAATATATAAATCATGTGATATTTTATTTACTCCAGTCCCTATCCTACATATCCTTGGAAATTATATTATATTCTCTTACAGACTACATTCCATGTAGTTTAGTTCTCCATCGGTATTAATGATTGTTCTTCATGAAATTTATAGATATGACCACAAAACCATAAATAACAGTGTGTGAGTTCTTAATATAAATGTGTAATTCATATTTCAATCAGTTACCTACTTTGGGTGTTGTAAATAAGAATATGATAAACTAGTATGAAATTGTGACATATCCCATAGTGCATTATGTCACCACACTATAACTGATATATAAAAAGAAATTACCCTCTACAGAAAATATATCCCTATGTATTTACAAAAAATCCTCCCAGTCATCAGTTAAGAAACAAACATGAATATGGTGTTTCATCACAGTCAATCCCATATAGAAAATGGTAACTAGGAACCCAGGCAGTAGTGATGAATTAATGTAAGAATAATTTTATTTTTCTTGTTTCACGAAAAATTTCATAGATAGTCATGGATATTCACCAATTTATCCTCATATGAGAGTTTTTTTAAATTTAAATAACACTTATGGATATATTACATGTGAACGATGTGGTATATACATTGTCATGATAGATACATGGAACACATTTTGAAGGAAACCTATATTTTTTGGATGTTTTAGATGATATTACACTATAACAATGTGATCATAGAACTATATGGGAGGAAATCTACATAGTGATAATATTATCATTTATTCTTATCCACATGAATTTCTTCAATGGATATATTAAAAAGAAACAATTATCTCTGACATTAAACCCCTTGTATCTTCTATAGTTTTCAGCATATATTTTTTGCAAACTCATATGTGCTTTTATATAATTTTGGATGGATTTAACATTCTCCATAATCTCTTAAGAAAGACAAGTTCTTTGTAAATAATGATAAATTGTTTTCATAAATACATATGACAACTATTTAGATGAATATTAAATACATATCAATACTACCTACAGTATAACCATAAAGGATTAGAGTCATAGATTATATATACTGCTTATTTTATGAATGATCATCAACATCTCCCACAAAGATTTTATCACATAATAATCCTATTAAGAATAATATACCTAAACAAGTCTTCATCACATGGGGAATAAAATAGAAGGAATGGTGAGAATATATGAATGTGTGGACAAACATAGTACATATCAATCATTGATCATATGAAATCATAAGATAAGAATAAAGTTGTGGTATCCTTCTAATAACCTCTGATGTTCAAACCGAACCTAACTTATATAAAAAAACATGATATAGGGAATAACAAATAAAATTTCAGGGATCATCTATTATTATGAGTGAGAAATAATTATAAATTAATTATATTCCACAATCTCATGTCAAAAAATTTTGGCATCATATTAAATATTAAAACCAATTTTATATTTTATGTTTAACGACCAAGACCATCAATATATGTGATCAAGACACACTTGTTTCCCATAGTGGATTATGACGCACGTATTTCCATAGTGTATGAATCCAATTGACATGATTCCAATTTTTGTATCATTAGATATAAAGATTCACCAAATGAATTAATGGGATATATGGGTCCCAAAAATTACATAATAAAAACATAGCATATGTGTTCCATAATAACATAAATCACTCATTATATTATAATACATGAAAATAAATGATATTCATAATAATTTCATCAACACATAACACATGAAAAATATGTAGGTATCCAAAAAAATCCTATGACAAACATTTACCAATTATAAATTTAATAAGGATAATATCCTTGAATAATATACCACGAAAAGAATAATTAACAGACACAAAATTATCCGAGATGGAAAAAAATTCTAACATCTCAGTAGAAATAAATAAATAAAATTCCATTTTAGAGTTATTTTTTAATAAATTGAAAATATATTTGAAAAAATTTAATTTAGAAGAAACATGTATCTGTTTAATGAAAACAAAAAATAATTAAGGTTTTGTGACGGCAAGAAAATCAACTCTTTCTATATAAGATAAAAAATATTCTTCCATATTTTTGTCCGAAAAGTCACAAAAAACCTCATATAGATATTGATAAAAATAATCATTTCAAATAGTTTATTAATAAATTAAATCATATATGAAATATAATCTAAATATTATAATATAATATTAAAAAATTAGTTATTTTTTAAATCATATACATGGTATAATATTTTTTTGTAGGAAACATTTAAAATATAATTTTTTAAATTGTGTCAGTTATAAATATCATATCATTGAAGTGAGAATTAATAAAAAAAATTAATATGGTGTATAAAAAGAAAATATTAATAAAACATGTGTAAATAAACAATAATAAATCCAAATGTTTTCTCACACATAATCCTAACATGATATTGTCCATGAAGTTGATGTTTAACCAAAAAAAGGAAAATTCTGTTTAGAAATCCCTTTAAATAGTGTAATCATTCGAATCATATTCCCCATGAATGTAATAATTATGAAATGAAAATTTTAATACCATAAAAATTCATGGTTTCATATTTTATTGTTTTGTATATAACCCACTGAAAATAATAAATTGTTGAATAATTCATATATCTCATAAAAATAATTGTGAGACAAGAAACCATCACCTCAAGCTTCCCATTAGTTTTGAGTACATTAACCACATGTATAAAAGATTAAAGAATATTATTATTTAATTATAAAAAAGTAATTATATTTATAATATCATACATTATACTTTTATAACTTATTAACAATCGATCATTAATAATGTTAAATTATTTTCATTGATTCTGGTGTGTTAATTTCTTGGTTTTCATGTATAGTCAATTTTTATTTAAAAAAGGATCTACATTTAAAAGTAAAATAAAAATCGAAAAGTGATATTAATTTGCATTAGTTGACTTAATTAATTATAAATGAACTCATATATCATTTTTCATGTATGAATACTATTCATTTGATATATCATTACTGATAAATGATTAGTTTATTTTAGAGGTTTTTCATACCATAACGAAGTAGTTTCATGTCAATTAGTATTATATTTTTTTATTTATATATATTAGTTAACAAACATGAAATAATTTATAATATACCTATTAATGTCTGATTTAATTATTCTAATAATTTTACGACCATCCTTGATAGTGGTATTGGTAAAAAATAAATTGTTATCCACAACGACAGTTAACCGGAAAAATTTGTACAATGGTTTGTTTTCTTTGAATAAAAGAAAGTGAGAAAAGAGGTGGGTAGAATAAATTACATTATAAATATATGATTTTATTATTTACATTAAACTAGAGTTATTCTTCATTTATAGGAGATTTAGGTAAAGATAATTATGAAACATAAAAAACTTTTCAGAATTTGTTTTAAAAAGATACATCTTGAATATCACCATTTTGAATGAACCCCAACGAGACATAAAATTTTTCATTGAGTGAGGCCAAAAAATATGAAATTTAGTAGACATGGGAGGATATGTTTTGGAATATTTTCTAATATATTCATGTCTTTTAGGGTTAAAGATATTGTGTAGTGCTGATATTTATACAAGAATAGGGGTTGACATATGTGATTAAAAATGATTGTTTATATTTACATCCAACCAAATATGGGTGGAATTAATTCCAATGTATTTGGATGTTAATAAATGTTGTAAGATATGTTTAAGGTATAAGGACACATCAACCCTCATTTTAGTGTTTTATTTTTTATGTATATTATTCTATTAACTTTTAACATTAACAACATATACTATATTACCTATAATGTGGATAATATTAATTTTACCTCGGTAACATATTGATTCTAATAAACTAAAATATCCTCATAAACTATTTTTTACCTCCTAATTAAAAATATTTAACCTATATATAAAACATAAAACATATAATTTTATAAATTTCTATTTCAATTATACCATCAAGACATAATGAATAATAGATTTCTTTTGAGAAATGTGTTTTCCAGCCTAATAATGTTCTAATACCAGAATAAGGTATAAAATTACCTTGTGTGTTGTGAGCACGCTTGTTCTTCAAGAATTGTTATCCATATATTTGGGTGGTAAAAATTTCATCTCATTATGTGAACATCACATATGCTGAACTGGGTGGAAGCATTCAGCAAAGAGTACATTCTTCAGCAGTAGGAAATGAACGAATTTTCTTCTTAAATGAATCCATCACTACCCCTTTGGTGTTGGTCTTAAGTGATACATTCTAATTACATGCACTACATATTTCATTTGGTGAGGACTCAGACTTGGGTGGATACTACTCTATGTATGTAAGCCAACTCTTAAGGCTTTGCATGGATTTTTGTGGGGCTTCTTTCCATTTTATTTCTTCTTTTTTCTTTTTTATCTTACTAGTAAACACTCACTATACCTCGTGTAATCACCTGACATTCAGCTTTTTAAAAATAAATTTTGGGGATCATGGGTTCTACTCATGCTCCGAGCCTTTCTGAGTAACTTATTTAGAAAATATATAAATAATAATTACATATTTTAATTAGAGATTAATTTAAAATCAAATTATTTATTACAAAAGGAATGGAAATGAGTATTTTATAAACAATACTATTTTTTACTATTCACTATCAAATTAAAATTTTTCTAATTTTATTTAAAAATTACAAGAATTAATTTTGATGGGATGAAACTAAATATATTTTTTATATTATCATATACATAATATAAAAGCATCTAAAATTTTTTTTTCCTAAAGATGAATAAAATCCGACATTGAAGAAAACATTTTTTTAAGAATATAAAAAATATAAAATAATTTTACATGTTAATAAAATATTAATTATTAAATTAAAAATGATTTGGAAAATTATAGATTTCAAAATTGGGTTAATAATATTAATTTCATCTAATTTATGGGATATGTTATAATGGTCATAGAAAAATAATAATATTTTGGTGTTCATATAGGCTACATGTTCCATGGAAAGTATGATATAAATGAGATTAAGTTTATTTAACAAAAGATATACCATAAAATATTTGGGTTTAACATTTCTAAACCTTTAAAATAAATTAATCTTGTAACATTATCCACTCTAATAAAATTATATGATAATACCTCTACTCCATCACATCCTCAGGTTCCAACAAACCTTAATAAAATTGGTAAATCACCACAAATAATTAACTAGGTGAGTGGTATTTTTATCATGGAATATTATATATATTATCAAGATTCACTAAAAGTTATTCATCATAAGAATGATCATACTCCATCAGTATGACCAATAATTTTGTACATGTGATGGATCTGGTATGCAATTATCGATGAGATATAACTAGAACTAATCATGAATTGTGAGGGATTTGATGACTCAACAAATGATAAGATACTCTATCAATATGATAATGTATTTCAAAGGGACTGATATAGTAATTATCTATTTTTCACTTATTTCATCCATAAATAAATTTAACGACTGACCTTCTCACCATTATCAAATTCTATATCGCATATATAACTATCTTTGTATCATATTTATGAAAAACATTTTTTATTTTGACTTTTTGAAGGACTGTAACCTTATCTCCCACCACATTAAATAACTTATTTCACAATAGGTTTCAATTTTAAAATTATTTCCAGAATATTGGAGTTCAACACTACTCTCTATAAAGGGATTCAAAAGGATGCATCTGATTTCTAGAATGAATGATGTTATAGTGGGATATAATATCTATTGGGAGATGTCAAAAATAATAACCATTAAAATAAATAGAAAAATATTTTAGTTTATAGTATAATGTTAGAACTATTCTCTTCACCTGAATATATTTTTTAGGATGTTATGTAGAGATGAAAATTGACTTGGTATCATTATATTACTGATGGAGTTTCCAAAAAATCAAGGAAACCCATAGATTCTAATCAGATATAATGAAATATTACAATCCTTGAGATAATATTGGTTCCTTAATATATATTATTATAAAATATCCACTGATAAATCTTCTATGATTTATTTGTTAAGACATAAAAAAGAGATTAATTACAACCCATAATTACTACCATATTATGATTAATATAAAACCAAAAGGATACCAATACATCCAACATTATGTCCATAATGATTCATGACATTCTTACTTGAATATCATTGTAAGATATAAAAATAAAAAGAGTTTTATTTCAATTTATGTCCCATATCCCTAATAAACACCCATAACGATAAAACCTAAAAGGGGTGTAAATACATAAACCCATGATGTTGTCCATAATTCTTATGTTAATCTTAAATAGAGACATATACACATAGAAATGTCAATTCACCCATTATTAGGTATATAATATCATTCCTTACATATAAGTAGTTTAATTAGAATAATTGAACTATTCGTTTACCAAGAAAATATCAAATGAAATTTCATTATTCCGTAATCCATGTAAAATTATATAATCAAGTGAAAGTTCTATAAAGGGTGGAAAATAATATATTCAAAAAAAATATTAATGTCCCCAGTAATTTTATAAGAATAATAGTTCCATAATTATCTTGATGCACATCATCAATTATGATTAGATAAGCATTCATTTAATTATCAATAATTACAGGTTCTTTTTTCAAATAATCTATATTATTCCTTGGATAGGGATATTGATTATTATAATTCCTATATAACCATTCACATTAAAAAATTGTGTGTGGGAGGTGAAATAGTTTTTTTTCTTCTATCATCTATTATAATGACTATCCCTTTAATTTTATTCTGAAATTTTTGATCTTTATGACCTACATTTCCATATTTAAATAAAATCCCATTTCTATTTAAACACATCAAATGATGGTTCTTCCATAATTTTTGACATGTATATGACTGGAATTCCATTTCAGTTTGTGATTTGTTTTATTTTCCATGAGTACTAAAAATTATTTTCTTAACAAAACTATGGTAATGAGGGGAATCTCCATTGTCTATTTCTATTTTATGTGAGCATTGAATGACTTATTTTACCTACCAATGTCTATTATAGATAATTCCCTTTACTGTCCTAGTTTTATAACCCAAATTAATAGATCAATTATACTTTTAGGGATGATAATTAAACGGGTGTAATAACTTAAAATCATTGTACTGTATTACTCTGAGGTACTAATTAATTTATCATCAATTACCTTAATATCAAGAAATAAATTCTCTATCTTTTTATATAGAAAACAAGAAAATAACATATTAATGAATATACCCTTTAAACCATCCCATTCCATGAAATCAACCCCTTATAATTTCTTATATTCATAATAATATTCCACCATTTATCTTAATCATCTTTTATATTATCAAATTATCTTGAAAATTTTTCATATCCAGAGCACTGAAGAATAAAAAAAATTAATGGTATTTATCCACATCTTTTCCAATACTAAATTATAAAAACCCACTACAAAAAGATGGTTTTTTTCTTGAAAAAATCAGCAATATATTTTTCCATGTTTTTATTATTTTTAATCTCAACTTGACTCGTTGCCATAGATTTTTTCGTTATCATATATACATGATTGTACACTCTAAATTCAATAACTTATGGTAGATCTAGAATAAAATCAAAAAATTAAATATTAATATCATTAATAACATAGTTATTTCATGTTCAATACCTCAATAATAACCTATAATCACAGCATGAAAAACAATAATCATTATGGGTAACAAAATAATTTTGAATAATTATTTATTGAATGTCTATATTACAAAAAATTCTTCTATAACTCCTCAGGTCTAACCCAGGAAATTCATGGTCATTATCAAAAAAAATATTTTATCAAATAATTAGTATTCATTCTATGATTTCCATAAAAGTCTTATAACCCAAATCTATAATTATTTTCTATCCTTTCTTTCATTCCATCTATAACGAACAAATATTTTCATACAAATATGTTACATATATTTAGATGAATATACAATACATAAAAAAACTACCAATTCCTAGATAATAAATTATTAGAGTACATATATATTAAATATAAAACATTAATAAACTACGAATGAAAATCAAGATCACCCATAATGATATTATCACATAGAAATCCCTTTAAGAGTACCCTAATGAAAAAAAATCATTATTACCTAGGGAATGCAATATTAAAATGTGTGTAATACGATGATCGATAATATAAAAAATTGAATATATAAATCAATTATCATATGAAAGAAAAAGATATGAATAATGTAATAAGATCACGGCCATAAAAAATTATGTTCACAGTGAAACTTCCATAGATTATAAATAGGAATTAAGGTATAAATATTATCATTTTTTGAATAATGGATCATATGGGAGATAAATCTTCATAAATTAATCATGATTCATAAGATTATTTCATAAATGTATGGCCCAATCCAAAATAGAGATAAAAACTATGATGTTAAGGTTAACCACCATGGTTATCAATATTGTAGATTAGAAAACACCAATTTACAATAATGGATCTGGATTCAAATGTTTCACATAGTCAATCAATACCATCTACTTGATTCCCATTAATATATCAGGTGATAAATTTATGTACCAAATACCTTGAAGGGATTTGTAGGTACCACCTATCACATAGTGAAAACCATACATATTTTTTTCTATAATAACATCAATCATTCATCATATTATAATTCATTAACAGAAATGCATTTCATAACAATTTCAACCTATATTAACCCTTAGAAAATAAATTGGTTTCATTAATATAATTCCATCATAAAAATAATCTATAAATTAAAACAATAACTATATTATCATTGAATTATACCCCTAAAAAATTATAATTCACGTAGAAATATAAATATGATGGAAAATAATTTTGAGAGATCTTATGATATATTTATTAAAATGAATAACATTTCCATTTCCAAATAATTTCTTTTCAATGAGTTTGAGTAATTATAATAGAAAAATATTATATTAAATTATAAATTTATTATTTTATTTAAGATAATATCATTTTGTCTTCATGATGAAATTAAAATATGCATGTGTGGTAAAAGATAAAATATAACACCCCACCCCTACCTCATTGTCTTGAGTAGGAGGTGAGGGTTACTTGTCTTTAAGTGACGTTCCCAAGATGCCAAAGGCTGACAATAAATGCTGAGGACTTCGAGAACAAATTGGGGAATGGTTTTCCCTTAAGTCAAAACCAACCAATCCATCCACTATCAATCATTATATAATGTGTGTCAATAAAATAGCCAAACATGCTTTCCCAAAAGACAAACAAGTTGTACCTCAATACAACCCCAAAACAAAACACCCTAACATGTCTAGAACACATAAGAGTACAAGCGGAAACCAAGCAAAAACCACTACAAGCCATGACACCACCACAGCTCCACACTAAGCTCCAAGCTCCAATCTCCACCAAGACATCACAACGCACCACTAAATGAGGGAGATGACTTTCTTTTTCCCACATCATTATACAGAACATCTACAAAGACACCAACATGCCAAAGCAGGGGGTGAGTACTAAAACTCAGTAGGATTTCCCCAAATGACATCCCTACCCACGCCAATAGCATAAAACCTTTAGCACATTTATATAAAAAAATTTATATAAAATAATCACAAGTGCAAATATTTTTATTTGAAAAACATGCCCATACCAAAACATCACTCCCAAAACAAGAAACCAAGGGAAATCCAACCAATCATGCCACATTCCATTTCATTATTTACACACTAGCACAAAAAGTTCCACATTGTAATGAAATTCACAACAAACTATCTAACAGTGGGACCTCTACCCAACTCGTTCGCCCATTCACAACTAGTGGCTATTCCGGTCCACTTATCCTTTTATGGTGGCCCTTCCATCCACTATCCATCCCCTTTTTATAGTGGTACATCTTTCCACTTCCACACAACATTCCAATCAATCACAACCAATCATATAACCCTCCATGGTCACAACAACATGCAATCAACCAATTCCATTTCATATCAATTCACTTCGCAAATCAACCATAACATTAAATTATATAATCCATAATTTAAAATCCACAACCAAAAAATCATTTCACCATAAACCCCCCCTTTTCCTCAAAAATCCCCAAATGAATTTCCAACCAATATCGCAGAACAATTCATAGATAATTTTTCATCACAACAATTAATTGTAACAAAGAACCACTAGTTTTAACCATGTGTAGTCAAGAGAGAAGCCACATACCATTAGGGTTTCTGAGATATCAACCCACAAGCACCTGCACCTCAAATTCGACGAACGCACCACCAAAACCTCTCTAGATCATCTTCTCCAACCATCACAAGCCTTACAATCATCATCCAAGGCAACTGAAACCCAATATCTATAAAAAATAAGTTTAGATCTTGAAAACCAAGAATGAGAGGGACATATATCAAGTTAAAAGCACAAGGAATCCAAGATGAGATACATAAATGGGAGAAACCACCCTAAAACCGCCAAGAAACATCTCAAAAAACCATCCAAATAGAGTGGGAGATTCCATCAAACCCCTGAGAACTCGAAATCCCGAGTGGGGATCGAGTGGGAGGAAGATTGGATTGTTTTTTGTCATGACTGAGGGATCCTAGACGTAAAAATACCAACTTTTAGTGGCCGCACGGTAAGACCACACGATTTGAAAAACCGTGCACTAACCATGCACATGCTACTTCTTGAGAGAAAGGGTTTCCATGGTTGCCTCGCACTGTTTGGAAAACTGTACGAATGCCGTCTGAAGCCTACAGTCTCCCCATGCACTATTTCTTTGGGAATCTGCACGGTTTCCCTTAACTGTGATCAAACTGTGCTCCCCTAGAAATGCCTCCAAACTTATCCAAAACCATTCCAAACTCTTCCAACCTCTTCCCAACTCATCAATTGCACTTTTAAAAAATAAATAATGAATAAAAAAGTCCAAATACCTCAAATAGAGGGTACTACATTCTCCCCACCATTGGACTTTCCATTATTAGAATGTAGTGAACACGCCCTTTGATGAATGATATCAGCCCAGTGCTCGATAATCCCTTTATCACTCTCCCAAGTCTCCTCTTGAATCTGGAAATGTTTCCACAAAACTAAATCTAAACCGATGCTTTTACCATAAAATAATTTCTCTTTCTAATCCACAAAACACACTGGTACATGCAACAACGAAGCATTCTGTTCCCACTCATCATGATCCCGTCGAATCACATGGTCCCGATCCGGTTGATACTTTTTCAACTATGACACATGAATCACATTGTGCACTGCACTTAACCTAGGAGTAAAAGAAAAATGGTAAGCCACCTCACCATCCCGCTCAAGAATCTCAAAAGGCCCAAATTCCTTAGAGATAACTTTACCTACTTCCAAAAATAATAATTTCCAAACCTAAGAGATATCCTCAAGAAAACATGACCACCCACCTTTAACGACAATGACAATCGATGATGATCCACATTCGATTTCTGACGACTCTGAGCCATATCCATACACTTTCTGATCAACATGATCTTCTCCATAGTCTCCTGGACAAGGCTCGGTCCAACCATTGGGTCCACACCCATTTTGACCCAACAGATTGAAGAATGACATGGTCGCCCATACAACTCTTCAAACGGAGCCATATGTATGGAATCCTGATAACTATTATTGTACTATAACTCAACCAACAACATTTGATCCTCCCACGAGCCACCAAAATCCATAACACAAGACCACAACTTATCCTCCATAGTTTGTATAATCATCTCAGATTGACTGGTTTTCTGAAGGTGATATGTCTTGCTCATAGTCATCCTAGTTCCAAGGGATTGCTGTAAGGATTTATAGAAATGAGATGTAAACCTCATATCTATTTCTGATACAATCGAAACTGGAACATCGTGCCTCTTTACCAAATCCCAGATACAGATTTTGGACATATCCTCCAACGAATGAGATTGACGAATCGGGATGAAATTGGTCAACTTCGTTAGCTGATCTACTATCACCCAAAATGGCATCGTGCATTATGACCATTCATGGGAGACCTATAACAAAATCCATATCTATATTATCCCTCTTACAAACAGGGATTAGAAAAGACTGTAACATTCCTGGTGGCCTCTGATGTTCTACTTTGACCTGCCGGCATGTCAAGCATCTCGAAACAAACTGAACCACTCTTCTTTTCATACAATCCCACCAAAACTACACTTTCAACACTATATACATTTTTGAATTCTAGGATGAATAGCCCCTCTAGAACGATGATATGCCCTGTGAAGATCCTCCTGAAAAGAAACTAGTACAACCATCCAATTCTGAAAACACAAAACTGGATCCCGATTAGTTACCAACCCTCCATGGTCTCCCCACTATTAAGTCTTGAACCCATGGTCAGACATTGAGAATCATATATCGGTACCTCTCAAACCAAACAAAAAATGTCATGAATCAACAAAACTACAAAAAAGATTTCTCTATTACCCTCGTCCTCACATTCCAACCACTTATCAGCTATAACCGACATCAACTGCCACTGGTCTGATGACTGTTTCACCATATGATCATATGATTTTCTACTTAATTCATCCACCACCATATTTCCCTTACGTAGTGTGTAAATTAAGTCAAAATGAAACATTTGGAGACATTCAATACATCTTATTTTCCTCATTTTCAAATCCATTTTTTAGAAATTTTTCTTCAAACTCTTATGATCAGTATATACAAAGAATTTCTCACCAAAGAGATAATGACGCCACACATTCAAATCATGCACCAATACTGCCAATTCCAAATCATGAGTTGGTTAGTTCTTCTCATGCAACCTCAACTTTCGTGATCCATACACAACCACATGATTCCATTGCATGATAACACACCCCAACCTTGATTTTGATGCATCAAAACACACCACATACACTTTTCATGGTTCTGGAAAAACCACAATTTTTGCAGATGTAAGGTGACCCTTTAGCTCTTCAAAACACTACTAACATTTTTTATTTCACTAGAATAGAACATTATTTCTTCTCAAATCATTCATTGGTGAAGCCAAACGTGAAAATCACAAAAAAAAAACACCGATAATACCCAACTAGACAAAGGAAACTCCAAATATCAAACACATTCTTTGGAGGTTGCCATGAGATAAAAGCCTTTATGTTTTCCAGATCCACTAAAACACCTATTTCAGAAATCACATGGCTATGAAAATGAACTTCCAGTATCCAAAAGTCACACTTTGGAAATTTGGAAATCAACTAATGATCCCTCAAGATCCCTAGCACTTTCTCCAAGTGCTGCTCATGCTCCACCCTTGTCATTGAATACATTAGAATATCATCTAAAAACACCACCACAAATGAATCCAGATATCTCTGAAATATATAATTCATCAATGCCATAAACATATTTGGGGAATTTGTTAACCAAAGGGCATAACCACATATTAATAATCACCATATCTATATATGAAAGCTATTTTATGAATATCGTCCTTCCTCACCCACAATTGATGATATCCCGACCTCAGGTCGATCATTGAGAACCACTAGTTTCTCCTCAAATGGTTGAAAAAATCATCAATTCGTGGAAGTGGAAATCTGTTATTTATTGTAACATGGTTAATTCTATAATAATCAATAGAAACCCTCAAATTTACATCCTCCTTTTTCAAAAACAACACTGAAGCTACCCACGGAGATGTCCTAGGATGGATAAACCCTTAATTTTATAACTCTTCCAACTAGACTATCAATTCCCACAATTCATTTGGTTCTATCCGATAAGATAGAAGTGAAATAGCCCTGGTCCTTGGAAGGAGATCAATCATAAACTCCACTTCTCTTACGGGAGGTAACCCCGGGAATTCATCAGGAAAAACATCCATGAATGGATCTACCACTGCTGTAATAATGCTCTGCTCTACACCCTCTACTGATTCAAACAACAATCCCACCAATTGATACTATAACGTACCAACTACAGCCTGCTTTTCATGCCTCTCTCCTCTAAAGTGACATCTACCAACATCATTTGTCATAAAAGCCAATGTTCGCACATCAAAATCAATGTGGGCTTTAAACTCCACCAGCCAATCCATTCCCAGGATTACATCATATACATCCATCTTAAGCACTTAATGGTTCTGGGTTATCTCCACCTCATCCACAATAATACCACATGCTCTATAGAAGAAGGCTTGACACTCTCTTCGACCCAGACGAGTGAAAAGTTTCAAAACTGAGGGAATCATTTCTACCCTTCATCCATGCAAATCTACCGCATGTGAATCAATAAAAGAGTGTGAAGAACCCATATCAAACAACACTGGCATCAAGGTATAATTTAAAAGAATTGTACCTTACACTGTGGATGGTCCTGACTTATTAGCCAACTTAAACATATCACCTCGAAACACATTTTTTATTACCATGCTCTTCTCTTTATTTCCCTTCTGAGGCGTCGTGGTATTCCGAGAATCTCCATGACCCACTTTACTCGGAGACAAGGGGTATCCGGATGTCCCAGTCCCGTCAATGAATACGACATCTGCAATCCCTGAGAGGTATCATGCACACCTGACCTCGTAGAATTCCGTCAATAATTTTGCAGATGCCTCATCTGCTTATATTTATGACATGCTCGAGGTTGTGTCGTTCAATCTTGCTGATGTGGCTCGTCAAATGACACTTAAAACATCTCGGCTTGCTCTTTGACTTTTAAGGAAGATTCACTGATCCTGTAGTAAGATTATATGTCATGCACCCGCTCTAGAAATAATTTTCCCTCCACTTCTTGAACCCAGTGTTAGAGTTACCACTAATCCCTTGGGGCACCACCATGCTTCCTCAGCTAGGAGAACCCAAAAAATCCAGCTAAGCCACCAAGGATCTATTCAACATATCTGTTTAATCATCTATACACAGAACATCTATATTTGATTAGATTTCATTCTTAAACCCACTTAAAATATCCTTTATTTCAATGATATGTTACCCACCACCATAGGTGAAAACCTCACTATGATCATAAGCATAGCTGCATACTCCATTAGAGACATAAGCTCTTTCTTGAAACTGAGTAAATCAGTCATATGATAAATTCTGAATGTATGTGGGTAGAATTTATTATTAAAAAATTCTTTAAGGCCTTACCAAATCATACCCTGGTCCGTCCCCTTATGGACTACCAACACCCACCACTGAAGCTCAAGAACTCGCAACATATACGTGGCCAATGTCAATTTTAAATCTAATGGTGTTCCCAAGAACACAAAAGATCTTGTTCATTCTATTCAACCTTGCTTCTACCCTCTCCAACTCTGAATCAACCATGAATATGGGTGTATTTTTGTTTTGAATCTGAACCATATTATCCACATGCCTTTTTTCATCCATTTTATTTCCACTTTCCACAGCTAATAAATCTTTCACTATGCTTTTCAGTAGCTACTGGTTCACATGAGGCTCAGGTGCAACCACATTCTCAGGAGCCTCCTTCATTTGGTCTCTTCAACTCCTACACGGTGCCATTTCTATAAGTAGAAAACAAAAAACCACGAATCTCACTTCTGTAGACATCACAAAAACCCATTTCAATCACATTACACAACACTATCACACAAGGCTTTCCACATGTTAACATTTTTCATGTTTAACCATTTTGAAATCCAACCCATTTTCAAAATTCCAATTTATTCACAATACAATTTCACACATTAGTATCACATCATAAATCATTATGCCACATTGAAATAAGTATCCTAGAGGGATTTAATTTTTACCATGCATGTCATGCTCATCTCATTGGCTACACCCACAACAATGAGATTTATAATAACTATAAGTGTCTCAAACCACTTATGTTCCCAACTCCATGGTAATGTGAATTTCAGCATAAAAGGGTCGGGTATGTCCTTTGATGTTATACATTCCATGTTCCGACATTACTATGCCTTTCTACCATCCCAACTCAAGGAATATAGAACAATGAATGTCAACTCCAAAACCAATGTGCCAATGTGACCGAACAACTCCACTCTCATGAAATATAAGGACCGAAAAAACTGAAACTAATTGTAACACCCCGCCCCTACCTCATTGTCTTGAGGAGGTGGTGAGGGTTCAATGGCATTAAGCGATGTTCCAAAGACACCCAAGGCAACCAGTAAATGCTGAGGGCGTCGAGAAAAAATTGGGGAATGGTTTTCCCTTAAGAAAAACCCAACTAAACCATAAACTATCAATCATTATATGATGCATGTCAATAAAACATCAAAACAAGCATTCTAAAAATACAACCATGTTGTACCAAAATTCAAACGAAAAAAAAACCCAGACTTTTTACACCACATCGGAGTACAAGAGGAAGCCAAGCAACAACCACTATAAGCCATGACCCCACCGCAGCTCCACACGAAGCTCCAAGATCCATGCTCCACCAAGACATCATAATTCACCACTAAAGGATGGAGATGCCTTACCATTTCCCACGTCATGGTACACAACATATGCAAAGACAGCAACATGACAATTCTGGGTGTGAGTAATAAAACACAGTAGGATTTCTCCAAATGATTCCCTACACATACAACTACAATAAAAAAATTGGCACATTTATATAAAATAATTTATAAAAAATAATCACATGTGCAACCATTTCCATAAGACAAATATTCCCTTATGAAGATATCAAACCCAATCCATGAAACTAAGGGAAAGCCAACCAAACATGCCAGAGGACATTTTATCATTTACACACTATCAAAACATGTTCCAACGTGAAACACAATGAAAAACAAACAACAAAACGGTGGGACTTCCGCCCATCATGTTCGACCATTCACAACTAGTGTCTCTTCCCATCAATGTATCCTTTGATGGTGTCCCTTCCGACTACTATCCATCCCCATTTTATAGTGTTACATCACTCCACATGCATAAATCATTCTTATCAATCACAACCAAGCATATAACCCACCAATTTCACAACAACATGCAATCAATTGATTCTGTTGCATATCAATCCACCACAGTAAATCACCCATTTATTGAAAATCATTTTTCCACGCCAAACCAAATTTTAATAAAACAACCACTTTATTGAAAACTGTTTTCATCAATCATTTTCTCTAATAAATCATAGAATTCCATATTAAAATCCCCATTTTAAAATCCACAACCAAAAAGAATTTCAATATGAAACCCCATTTTCCCCAAAAATCCCCAAATGTATTTCCAACTGAATTCTCACAACAACTAAAAATTAAATTTTCAGCACAAAAATTAATTGTAACAAAGAACCACTAGTTTTAACCAAGTTGAGTTGAGAGAGAAGCCACACACCTTAAGGGATCCCGTGAAATCGAGCCACAAGCACCCACCCTTCAAATCCGGTGAACGCACCACCAAAACCACTCTAGAGCCCCTTACCTTACCATAAAATGCCTTAAAATAATCATCCAAGGCAACCAAAACCCTAATCTACACACACAAATTGTATATCTAAAAAACAAAGAAAGAGAGGTATGTAAATCTAGAGGATAACACAAGGAAACCAAGAGGATAGACTTACCCGGGAGAAGCCACCTTCAATCTGCCAAGAAACCTCTTAAAAATGTCCAAACCGATTGTGAGAGCCCCTCCAACCCTTAAGAACCCGAAATATCGAGTGAGGTTTGAGAGGAGGGAATATTGTGTTGTTTTAGTTCAACCCCGAGGGAGCCTGGACTTAAAAACACCAAATTTAAGTGGCCGCATAGTTAGACCGCATAGTTTGACAAACCATGTGTACACTACTTTCAAGAGAGAAAGGGTTTTCACCATTTCCTTACACGGTTTGTCAAATCGTGCAGAGGCCATGCGATTCATATTGTCTCCCCGTGCATGGTTTCCCTTAACCGTGGTCAAACTATTATCCCCAAGAAATGCATCCAAACTTATCCAAAACCATTTCAAACTCTCCCAAAATCTTTCCAACTCATCCCATGAACATTAAACACATAAAAAATTCATAAAAAAGTCCACATACATCAAACTGTGGGTACTATATAAAACAATTTCTTCTATATATTTTTTAGAAAACAGACAAATACCTCATTTATAAATCATAAAAATAATCCTTTCATATTGTTTCATTAAATTTAATTCATTTTTAAAATTAAATTTAAAAAATATTTATATAATATGAAAATTCAAAATGAAAAATTATTATGAAAAAATTGAGATGGAAAAAATATTTATTTTCAAGTGAAACATTATGATGATTTTTATAAAATAATGTCCTTTATAAATATCATATCTCTTTTGTGAGAATTATTTAAATAAATAAATTATGTATATAAGCAATAAATCCACATAAAACAAGATTAAATAGATAATAAGATAATAGAAATTATTCTCATACATAATCAAAACATTGAATTATATATGAATTTAATGGTAATACCAATTAATAGAAATTGAGTTAAATAATCTATTAACAGATTGTAATTTTTCAAATTTTATTCCCTATAAAATTAATAATGATATGAGGAAAAAATGTATACCTTGATATTAATGATATGAAATATCATTGTGATGTATATAAACCAAAAAAAAATTATTTTTGAATCAATCATATATCTTAGTGAACTAAATGTGAGATGAAAACCACTGCCTTAGGATTCACAATTAGTTTTAACTATTAAACTCATATAAAATTGTTTAAATAATGTTATTAATTGATTATATTGCTTTAAATGTATTTATAATACCTTATATTATACTTTTATTACATCTTACCTCCATTTTTATTATTAGTATTTCATTTTTTTCATTGTTTTGGCTGTATTCATGTCGTATTTTTCATGTTCTATTCATTGGGGTATAACAAATTATATTCTTGTTCATTAGAAATGAAATATCCTAATTTAGATTAAATGGTATTAATGAACCAATTTATCTTAAAAAAATTACTATATCATTTTTCCATATAATGCGAGGATGATTTATTTGAAAAAACATTAACGATAAATGATTAATTTATTTCATAGATTTTTCATTCCATGAAAAACACTTTTCATTTTAAATAATATTATATATATATATATATATTAAATGACATCAAATATGTTTCTATATACTTATTAAATTGTTTTAAAGACAATTATACATTAATTACTATTCTTCAAGTCATTAATGAAAACATAAAAATCACTATCCATAGAAAATGTTTACAACATTAATTTTTAAAATGGTTTTCTTTCATTGAATAATAAGAGATTAAAAAAGGAGTAGATATAATATATTTAATTATAAATAAGAAATTATTTTATTTAATTGATATAAGATTTATTATTATTTTATAGATGTTGAAGGTGAATATATCATTGAAAACAAATGGAATTAATAACTGGTTTTTGAGAGTGTTACCTCTTAAAAAACACATCCTTGAAGAAAAAATTAAAGAATATGGAATTAGTATTTTAGTGAGATTATAATATATTAACAAGTTGGAAGAGTTTGGTGGAGGGGTTATTTAAGATTTTCTATTACATTTAGGGCTATTTATAATATTGAGGGTGGTGATGGGTGGAATTTATACTTGAGGATGGGGGCTCAAAGTGATTAAACAATGATTATTTCATATTTAAATCCTTCCATATTTGAATGTAATTAATTCCAACTAATTTGGATTATAATTAACGTTCTATATTCTAGATAAGTTCTAAAAACATATAACTCACATTTAGTATTATATTTTTATATATGTTAATATTTTATCATTTAAATTTAACCCAAAACATATATTACAGATACTATTTTAAATTGTTTTCACCATGTTTGTTATTCCTTGACCGCAATAGTCCAATGTGGGTGGCTTATTTTATTACATTATAATATGATATAATGATTAAAAACACAAAATAATCTACAGTATTTGTAATTTATAAATTCTAGATACATACTTGTATCTTATATTATAATTAAAAACATAAAATAAAACATCTAATTATTCTCATTAAAACATGTTTCTTATAGATCATCCATACATATCAGTCATAATTTACCTATTAATGATTACGTGAAAATTAAAACATATGAAATGCTTCGTCTCAAATTCACAATAAATGATAAGTACTTGATAATCATTAATATATACTAAATTGTAATTTTTGAAGAGTAAATAACTAAAACAAAATTAATTAAATCAATAAGCAGAACACAAGAGTGATGAAATAAAATATGATCATATATTTCTACATAAATAATAAAAGATGTTGAAAAAAAACAGTGAAATTATAATAATGGCATGTAAATCAAAAACTATTCTCATAATTATAGAATTAATTATTTTGAAAATCTAAAACTGATCGTAACGAATATGTCCATGAAACCATATGTAAATTGGAAAGACATAAGCCAATCCAAAAACTTGTTGTCCAATGGGACCTGTTGATTCATTGAGAGGATATATAGTGCCCTCAATTCACGTACTAATTCCAATGCTTTCTTCAAATGATTGTGGTGATATATAACAAACATAGAAATTTTTATTCAAACTAGCATTGAAATAGTAATTAACCTTCAGTAAGTATACATAATCACAAGCCATCAATAGTAATTTTGTCTATGAACTCAAAATAGTACATCCATAATCAAAATAACTAATAAAAAGTTAACAAAATTTTATATATGGTATAATAAGTTATAAAATTAATTGATTTATATGATTATACAAATGATTTTTATAAATATGAAAATAAAATTATTTGTAGTTTTGAAAAATTATCAAGGAAAATAATATTTAAACATTCTAATGTTTCATATTCCACATTGAAACATATGAATCATAATCCCTGTGATGTAAAAAATTAAATGAAACATAAAATATAATTAAAATAATGAATTTCATCATATCAATATTCATTGAAAAAGTATACACAATAGATAAACGGTAATAGGTGTACGAGATAACAAATGTATCAATGAAGAAAAATTGTGACACAACTATATTATGACATTGGTAATAATGAAATAACAATCAACATAAAATATAGATACTAAAATAGATGTGAAAATAAAAAAATTATAATAAATCTAAAATAAATTATTGGGATGTACATACACCATAGAATAAAAATAAGTGCTGAATATTTCATAGGTATTACAGAAGTAGAAGTTATACATATATTTCCTTTATAAATATTGTATCATTAATGTGGAAATTTATCAATAAAGTGATTATGTGTGAGAACATTATTTCAAAAATAATATAAGTGGGAATACATGATGACAAAATAATTATTTTATTACATATATAATCCTCACATTACATATTCAATGATGTATACATATAACCTAGTGAATATAAATTGAGTAAAGAAATCTCTTACAAAATATTAATTAGTCGAATCATATTCCCCAAAAAGTAATATTTATCAAAAATTCATTTAATACCAAGAAGTTAATGATATTAAATATATTTCACATAAAATTTCATTTTATACATCACACGCATGGATTATGTGGTGAAAAAGTCACATGTCTCATATAAATAAAAAATTAAGGTGAGGAAACCATTATAACATTCATTCCATTAGTTATGTATTCTTTGATATCATGTATATTAGTTTAAATAATGTTATTATGTAAAAAAATAACTATATATATTTATATAAAATTCCTTATGTGATTATTTTATAACATCTAATTACCCATAAATTATTAAATTTTCATTTTTATGGTTTTAGGTTCATTCATTTCATAATTTCTTGATTTGTTTATTTGTGTATAATTATGGATGTTCTTGTAAAATTTCATTAAAACAATAAAATATATTTTGGAATAATTATTCTTTATTTATAAAATATATGATAATAATGTATAAGAAGAACATAAAATAAGTTATGTACCAATTGAATATCACCTCCTTGAAGTACCCCTTAAAGTCCTTGGTTTCAAACATTTGTAGAAATGCAAAGAACATGATCATTAAGATAGTTATAATTTGAGTTATTTTAATATATTTTTTGAGATTCAAGGATTGTTCCTCAATAATGTGTGGGGATAAGTGGTATTTTATCTTGAGTAGAAGTGATTTTACGTGATTAAATTAATGATTATTTTATATTTAAAGTCGAAAAAATTGATATGTAATTAATTTCCACAAATTTGGCTGAAAATTAATATTTTATAAGATGGTTATGTTATATAAATTCCTTAAAAAAATTACTGTTTTTTTGTGTTAGTCTTTTACATTTTTTTGTTTAACCCATTTAATTTTTTACCAAAATTGTGTTAAATGTTTTCTTACAAGGTAAATTTTTTTTCTTGTAAATAAAATTGACAAAAAAAATATTAATTTGTACTATCTTACATAAAATATGGAATCTATTTTACCTAATTCCATTCAAATAATGATAAAATTATGTTTTGAAATAAATCATATATAGAAAATTAAAAAACATGAATTTAAAGTGAAGTGATTAAAATGAAAAAAAATTCTATATCAAATATCATTTTAGAATTGGTTCCAATAAACAAATTTTTTTATTTATAGCTTAACTAATTATTTTATTAAATAAATTTAAAATATAATCTAACTGTATAAAAAATTATAAGAAATATCCATTTTTATTTAAATTTTGTGTTTTTTACTACATGTCAAAAAATATTGAAATTTAACCCTAAGATAATTAAAATATTATGAGTTAATAAATGATGTTTAGTTTATAAAATATAATTTTTAATATTGTAAAAATATAGTTTTGAAAATCGTATTCTATTAATTGTTATCAAAATTGAAAAATAGAAATATATAGTTTTTATTCATAAAATTGGATTTTATCTTATAAAAAGCATATAATAATTATTGGATGCTTGAAATGAAAAAGTTATAGAATATATAACATATAAAATTCATTAAAATAATCAATAATAGTAATTAATTTAATTAATTAAGATAAAAATCCATTATAGGTATATAAAACTATTTATACAAACACATCCTTTAAGGTCAATTTTATTTTATTTCCATTTCTAATTAATTATGAATAAATTAATTCATTTTATAAAGATATGTAAGATATATTTTAATAATATAGTTAATCTAATTAATTCAATCAATTAAATATAATAGGTGAAAACTATTATAAATAATTATTACAATTTTTACAGTTTTTTATCTCTGTATTTTTTGTAACATAAGAAATCAAAGAAATTGAATTTACTTAAAAAGAGACATATCATGAAATATATGAGTTTGAAATTATCTCTTCAATAAATAATTTTCATCCTCAAAATTATATATTTATCATTAATAATAAATTTTTGTTACTTTAAAATTCCATTGTGGGGTAACTTCATCATACATATGGTTAACAAAAATCCACTTAATAAGAGATAAAGTGAAATGTAAAAATAACAACAAAATAAGGATTTATAATGTGGTAATATTTGTTTGTACTGAAAACTAGGTCATGGAATATAAATATAACTATCATGTTTTGGAGGAGAGTGATAGAAAATATGATCATTATAAGGTTAAAGACAACAATACCATAGAATAAACAGTTTTGAAAAAGACATTGATTTTATAAAGAATGATGGATATATGTTAAAATTATATTTAATAATCATTTTAAAATATATACATACATTATATCATCTCAAGAAGTATAATATCACTATTTTTTACACATTTATCCATCTCTACTTCATTAAAAAACCAAGAGATGTATATTCATAATTATTATATATTCTTGAAAAATAATATTAAATGACCCAAAAGTTATAACTTCGTACCTTAAATATTTTTGAAAAAATTGTTTTGAACATGTTATCCATTATGAAATATCATATATCCTCATAAAATAATTTTATTCAATGTTTACATTAATTCATTCCATAAGTAGTTATTCTAAACAGACGTCTAGAATATGTTATTCCAAATTGAATGATATGAAATTTATAAGAAATGTAACCAAATTTCTAAAGTAAACATAAAATTACATTCCATAATCAACACAATGTAACTCTTAATGTCACATACCAATATGTGAATACATTATTATTGTATATTAATTAAGTTAATTGCTATAAAAACAAATTGATTACATGAATCATTCATTATTACCTATGTAAAACATATGTTATTAGATATATTCCTAAAATATAAATTTGTTTTTAACTCTATAAATTGTATAAAATTCAAATTTGTCCATAAATACATAATGATATCCTGGATAAATAATCTTTTAATCCAACAATTATTATCTCAACATTAGGAGAATGTAATTTGAAAAATATTAGCATTACACTGAATCACTCCTCTAGGTTACTGCTACTAATCATTACATGCTCTAAAATCCTTAAAAATAATTATTATATTAAAATACATATATATTTCATAAATATTGTATCTAGTAAATCACTTCTACAATACTAAAATTATGTAATTATTAAATCCATACATATGAATATTAATCATTCCTCCACATCTGTGGTATTATCATAAGTCAGACAGTGATTCATTATCCTCTTATGATGTATATTAATTTGACTACTATGAAATTTATTTCAACATTGTCCATATTCCTTAAAGATGAATCTTTGTATATTGGAAACATATTTATTACCCTTACAGTTGTAATCATAGTGTTTTTTCTCTTTACAGATGTAGAAAAATCACATTATTTCTATTCATGTACGATAGTGTTTCATTCCACAGTTATCAAATGTTGAAAATTAAATCACTACACGAATATGTTGTTCTCATGAAACTTAGTGAAGACACCATTCATAAATAGGTTATAAATCAACAATACACTATCTAGTTGGTTGGATGAGACCTACCAATTCATCGAGGGACTATAGAAAGACTCACCCATCACTAACTATGTACAACAAATTCCTCATATGAAAGTGGTGAAACATAATCCATATATAAATTGGTATTGAAACTATCATACATAATATAAATATCATTAATTATGTATACATAATCACAAACAATATAGAGTAATATGGTAAATGGTATCAAAATAATACATCCCTAGTAAAAATTATTAATAAAAATTTAATAAAATATAGTATTTTGTATCATAAAATATCTTATTCAATGAATTAAAAGATTCTAAAAATATATTTTTATATAGTTTAAAATAATTTAAATGAGATCAGTGAAAAATTCATAAGGAAATTAATCTTCAAACATTTTAATGTGTCCCATAAAATGATCAAAAATTAAAATCATAATCCTCAAGAAATAATAACATTAAATGAAACCTATAATATAATGAGAATACAAATATTCATAACATATTATATCAAAGATTATTAAATACACAATTGATAAAGATTAAGTGGTGAATAAAACATATATCTCACAGAAGTAAAAAAGTGGGATGAGAAACCCCTTGCCTCACACTTCACATTAGAGGTACATACTTTAACCTATATTATAATGGATAAAATAATGTTATAAACTAGTTTTTCTACAATATCCATTTTAATAATACCTCATGTGATTATTTTATAACTTCTTATGACCCATAATTTAATAAAATTTCATTATTTTCATGGTTTAGGTGATTTTGTTTCACGATTTCAAGATCAATTCATTTCTATATAATTATCATTGTTAATGTAAAATGTTATTAACACTATGGATGTGTAATTAAATAGTATTTATACTCATTCATATTTATAAATATTATGATATAATATTTTTATTTATTATAATGTTGTGTTTCAATAGATAAATCATTAATTAAAAAGTTTTAGTTTATTTTGGATGTTTTTCTGAACACGATTAACTAATTACCAATTATTTTCATTTATAAGTACATTTTGGTTACATATCATGAAAGAGAGAATAATATACCTATTATAATATTATTTAACAACAACAAACCTTTTATGCACTTCATTTAATGAGATAATGAAAAATGAATAAAAACATTATTCAAAATGGCGATTAACTAAAATAATTTGGACAATGGTTTTGTTATTTTAGAAGATGAGGTTAAAAATGTTATTTATATAATATATTTCATTTGTAACATAATATTAAATAATTTAAATGATTCATGAATTATTATTCATTCATGGATAAATGATTTGAGGATAATTTGAAAGAATAATTAAACAACAGATGTGTTTTGAGTGAATTTTGTATTTAATATCCCTTATTTAGAAGGCCCATTAAGGACCATAAATTTTTTATTTTGGTGATACGAGTATTACATGTATGTGGATAGAGTAATTAATATTTTATTTTATGATATTTAGAGATATTCAGGACTTGGGATTCAAAATGGGATTATGAGGGGTGATATTTGTACTTGAGGATAAGAGGGTTTTATTGATTAAAATATTGATTATTTATCATTCAAATTCAAACATTCTAAGTTATAATTATTTTCCAAAAAAATATGAAAATAATAATATATTTATGGATAATTATGTTATATAAATAAAAAAATTAAAAAATGTTTTATTTTTTTAATAATATTAATCATTTTATTTTTTAACATTAACTCGATTCATTTTTTACATATACCATAGTAATTTTTAGTTTTATTATGGTAAATATTTTAATGACTAAAAAATAAAATTTATCATGAGACCTAATTTGGTCCTTTTGCTTCAAAATATGGAATCCATTTTACCTATTACAATTCATATAATTATAGAATTTATATTTAACATAATTCTGGTAGACATAATGAAAATGAGAGTTTTAAATTGAAAAGTTCAAAATTATGAAATATATTTTTATCAAAATTCCAAGTGAAATGGATTCCAGTGACATAAATTTGTTTTATTTATGTAAAATTTTACTAATTATACATAAAAAAGTTATAATATAATATAACTATATAAATAAATTAAATTAAAATTATTATTTTAACTATACATTATTATATTTCATCATTCATCAAGAAATAAACAGTTTTAAATAAATACCAAAATGTAATGCTAATATAATTTTGATATTTGGAATTAAAAAATTAATATAATTTCTTAAGATTATATTTATAAAATTTCCAATAATATAGTTTTAATATAGGTTCAACATTAAAAAGAATAAAATTATCATTTTAGAATAATATAGATTTTTATGATTAAATTATCATTTCTTCTTATGATATGCCTATAAAAATTATTGGATTAATGCACATTGATAAATTAATTCATATGAAACATATAAATATCTTTATTATCATTCATTAATAGTGATTATTATACTTTGTTAATGTATAATACCAATGTGGGTGTATAAATAGTTTTAATATAAAAACTTCTCCCTTGAGTTCAATTAGATTTAATTTTTCATTTATATTTAATTTGTTATTAATTAATTAATTTTATAAATATTTGTAAACTATAATTACATAATTTATTTAATCACATGTATTCCCTCCATTAAAATTACCTGGATATAAGTATCCTAATAAAATAATATTATTTTTTATGTTCTATGATCTTTGTAATGTATTATATCATAAAATTGAATTTATTTAGGAATAATGGTAATGTAAATAATTGGGTTGTTCTAGTGGTTAATTATTTATTCAAATAAATCAAAAAAACATATACAATAATTTTTTCCTCATGATTAAAAATATTTAATCCATTTTTTAATATTAAATTTGTATTATTTGGAGAATATAATTTAAAAGTAACCACAAAAATGAAATGATAAATTTTTTAAAAAATGTGTTTTCAAGATAAAAAATGATCTCATATTAAAATAAGGTATATATATATAATTTAAAATAAATTAATATGATTTTATATAAATAAAAGGTAATTATATTACTTATATAAAAACTAAATATTCTATAATGATATTTAAATATAATGAAATGTTATTTTTATAATTGTAAGTATTTTTACAATTTATTGAAAAAATAATAATTTTAGAAAATTCATAAAAAATAATCATAAGTTGATTTTATAGTACTGAATCATAAAATTATTCTAATTTTTTCAAATGATTTTTCTGATAGTGGAAAAATATCTTTTATTTTCTCTCATAGAAATCAATAAAAATCTCTTTTTGAATAACATATTTATTTGAATAATTAAATGGATTTTATAAAAATTATGTTCATATTCAAAAATAATTATCAAATAAATTTGAAAATACATGTAAAATTTAATATTTGATAATGTGGAAAATATTATCCGTTCATTCCAATTTAATAGTTATGTGATAATG
This sequence comes from Viscum album, assembly GCA_963277665.1. Classification (NCBI taxonomy): domain Eukaryota; kingdom Viridiplantae; phylum Streptophyta; class Magnoliopsida; order Santalales; family Viscaceae; genus Viscum; species Viscum album. The sequence goes on from OY728132.1 coordinate 476,226,762, forward strand.
GTCATGTTAAAATGTTAATATTTTGGAGTTAATTGAAGCTCAGTGTTATGTTCGATGTAGGTAATCATATAGAATAAATTTATTTAAAAATATAAATACCATAAACATTTATTGTTAATAATTAACTTTACATCACCAAATTCATGTCATCAATTAGGATATGGACATCAATAACATATATAGGTTCATAGGGATCAATTTGAATACATATGTTGAACCAATTGTGGAATGAGAAATAAACTAATAAGAGATGTTAATCTAATCCTTCTTTAAATGACATTTATTATTTTCTAAACATTTCTATGATATTTTTAGTGGTTATTGTATTTTTTCATTATTTGGTGGTTATTGGATATTCTAAAATTATATTCAATGTTCAAATCATGTCGAAGACTTATCCATAATTTCCATGTGATACATGGATTATGATTAGATATTATTTAATCGGGTACCCATTAATCATCACCAAACCCATTATGTATATCATGTAGTTTCCATCACTTGTGAAATATTCCCTAATAACATTGATGTAGATAGTCTCAATAAGTCTATTCACTACATATTATATCTCAGTTCTCCTTTGGATGTCATTGAGAGACCATTATCAATTTCCATGTTTATTTTTTCCGATTTTGATGTTGGTATATAATTGGTTTCATTATACCCTTATACTTTTGTCTCTATAATTTAGCATCTTAAAATAAAAATCACTTTATGGTGTACATTGTTATATCTTTCTTCATGTTGACCCAATGATTGTAGTATTAAACATCATGATATATATTGTTACTTTCATTTTTGATGTATAAAGTTGATTTTGGAATAGTATCCAATAAATCATTCTTTATCATATAATATAATGTACTTAAATGTATGCTTAAAATTTTAATTAAACCATCATTATCAATGTTGAACTAATGAATCATAAATTCTGTTATTGATTTCACCAACTTTTGATACTCTAAATCATCGATTTTTTATACTTGATCACTATTTAATATATTTTTATTATTTGATTAGAGAAATTTATGATTTCCTCTAGAGTTTTATTATTTAAGAAACCATACATTAGATTAAAAAAAATATAATGTCTTTTATAATCCACATCACATATTGATTTGTTGGTTTTTTACTTCTATGAGAATCAACTACCTTGTTTTAATTTCCTAGATGGTTGTGAATAGAAAAATCATTGTCCATGATTATATATTACAATATTAAATTTATTATATTGAGATAAAACTATGTTAATATATAATTAATTCTATTTTTATCAGTGTATATGTTTCATTACTCATTATAGATGTAGTTCCACTAAATCATTTATGTGATGATAAGTACTATTAACTCCAGGTCATTTGTTTGACAGTTCTTTTCATGGATCTCAAAATACATCAAGTCATATTTAATAAATTTATATTTATGTATGATTATTCAAACCAATAAAATCTATTATAAATAATATTTTATAATAAAACTTTCTCATCTTGATAATAGAGTGAGTAATGGATTATTGATTAGATTCATATTGATATACTTAACTCTATCCTCAAATTATTTTGACCATGTGCACTTTACCCCTTTCAGGGTTAAATCATTTAGTGGGATTAAAAATACTAAATTATCCCTCAAAAAACAATGTTAGTACCCTTAAAATCCATGAAAAGTACAGATTTACATTATACTAGTGGTTCTGGACCATTCCCCAATTGTCGTTGTCCTTGAAGGAACTATAGAAATTCCTTGATTTATGATCACTTGCCAAAATAAGGTGACATGACAGATCAAAAATTCACAATATATAATCCTTTTATAGATTTTATTCATCCTTAATTTCACTATAAATATTATTATGTTCTCATTATATTCCACATTTCCCTTGTAGTAACTGACAATATAAATGATTAAAAAGACCACAGATTTCATGAGGTAGTATCTAATAATGATATTCATAAATTAATTTAATATTGATAAATATTTATAAAGTTTAGGGGAATCACGATAAAATCATTTTTTTTATCATTTTTTATGTCTATCTTCTGAATACCATCCATCTTTATATTATGTTGTTGATGTTGGGAATAAAAATCCACTTTTGAGATGTTTGGAGATCCTCAATGTTGATTGAATAATATTTTAATTCTTCTAAGGGAATAATTTTACTCTATGGTGATATTGGTGATATATAATGAATTTTCACATGACCATAAAGACATATTCATAATCATTACAATGAGTACTCATTCATTGTAAGGAGATTCAATAGGGGTTATAAACACATTTCCCAAATTCCCTTCCAACATATTCTTTTTCTCTATAGGTATGATAAGGGTGATCCCCTATGGGAATTTGGAGATATTAGTGAATATTGTTATAGGATATATTGATAATAGTACCTCACAATCTGGTGGATGTATATAAAACTCATCAACAAATATATCACTTTACACCCAAAATATTGGAATTTCCTCATGGGTATCCTCCTTTGACTGGTTCATTAGATGATGGTATTAATCATCATATGGTATCATCACCCACATAATTTAGGGATACACTAACATATATTAATGATATTACATTGTTTTTTGAAGGATTAACGAATGGATCAAAATATGAAAATCTATTTTCTTTTACCGATGCTTATTTTCGATCAATAAGATGATATCCAATTAATGGATATTGTATAGTCAAATTAATCTATATGATCTATTATAATATTCTGTAGATGAATTATCCCACATAGGCTATTATTTTAGAACTCCAACAATTCAGTATCATTGATCTCTCCACTAGGTTTTTTTGATATTCTTACTTCAATATATATTTTTTTTCATTCAAACATTCTAGAAAACCTTAAGCATATAATTGAATTCATATAAACAAAATAAAATCAAAGAAATTAAATTATTTATAGAATAATAATATTACATTATACTAATTTATTTTTATATCCCACCTCATCTACTTTGATAGAGTATGATTTTTCTTTCTCCGTTGTCATTAGAGGAAATGAAGTGGATTTTCCTCCACAAGATCTATATTAGTGAACTAGGAATCACCATTTACATTCTTTGAAATTTTTAATAATTAATCAAGGATATTTTCCTTCGAATACCTCATTAAGAATGTTTTTATTGGTATCCTTAAAAATAGTGGGAATTTAGGAATTCTATCATAAAATTGAATCATTTCCATAGAAAATTGATTTAATTCTCTTGATGAAACTTCCAAAATTTTTAACATGTTGGTGGTGGAATATTATTTTATTCTATTAAAATTGATCCATTTTTATTAAACTAAATAAAATATTTCTTATCTCTATATCCATGGGAATATTCTGAATACTTCATCTCTTAATTGAGATCACATCAAAATTCATCTTCATAACTCCCAAAGTATTTGATATCAATATCCATTAAGAGGACTGGTTTGACCCCACTAACGATTGTAAATAGTTTTCTTTCATTATAGATAAAAAATGAATAATATCATGGAATATATTTGATACTTTAATCATAATCCATGATGGATTAACCCTTCATTTTTTATGATCTAATAAGTCAATATCCATATTTATTAAAATATTTCAAGGGAAATACTTATTAACAAATATTTTCTTAATTAATTTATACTCCATATCTTTACATAAATTCATTTTATTTTTATTTTTTATCAAAATCCACTATTTAAAATTCACTCCATCTAAACAATTGATGGATATAATACAATTCTCTTTAATTGAATTGTGTATTATAGGAATGATATATTGTATTTAGATTACCGATTTTTTGTGATATGTGTTTCATAAGACATATTTTATGTCTGTGTTCATTATTATATAAATGCATCGATAGAATGTTTCTTTTTATTATTTTATGGTGTATGTGACACCTATTTCTCATTATTTAACATTTCCTAAGAAAACTGGTTTATTGTCACTATAAAATTTTGAACTCCCCCACCTATTTTGTTAGGAATGTAATTATGGTAATCATTTTATTTTTTATCTTACTAGATGTTTGTCTTGTTTCTCCTAGTTGAAATAATTTTCAAAAATATAATAGTTTTAAACAAATTATATGTTATCAAAGACTGAATAAATAAATAATTTTTTGTGAAAATATAATCAAATTTCATATAATGAGGGATATCTATTTTTATAAATTCTCTCAACCATTGAATCTCTGATAATTTTTATTAGCCCTTCTATATCATTAATATAAATAATTAAATTAGTTATATATTCTTAACAATGTTCCGGATTAACTGAATCATTTCCCCCTACAGTGTCAAGTGATATGTTTAACAAATCCTATTTTCATTCATTGGGTTATGATTGCATAAAATCACTACATGCCATCTTTAGGGTTATTACATCTAGATACAACTATTCTATAACAACATCAATATGTATTATTTAAAAATGGATTTCATTTTACATAAACCACAAACTCTAATACTTAAAAAATCATATTATTCCTCTCAAAAAACATTATATTGAACATATGATTTTCTCTTTTGTTTTTTAATAAAAATTTATATTGTACCTACATTTCTCTATGGTAAAAAATATATCAACCCAAAATTTCAATTCCCAACTATTAAATTACATTTAAGATAATTAAAATAATTTTCATACAATATAGGATCCAAATATTTACTGTCTTGGGAAATTTAAGATCATAAATCTATTATTGAAAATAAAAAATAAACAGTAAATAAATTATACATCATTATCCTTCTACTGGTAAAATTATTTTCTTATAACATATATTCACCTAAAAATATACTTCAAATAATGGTGTTATATAAAATCATAGTATGAGGATGACTAAGGTAAATGAATCAATATTATATGGGTTAGCATATTAGACATCATTATATTATAAGAAATAGATCATAAAAATAATCATGAGGGAAACATTTTATTTAGTCATGATATGTTTAATATGCATAATAATTAAACATCATAACAAAGTAATCAAATTACACTCATAGTTATGAATGAATATAGCTTCTTGTTCAAACATATCATATGTGAATTATCCATGTCATATAAAATCTGAAAAATATACTAGTTTTTCATTCATTATAAACAATATATCATGAGATGTATCACATTTCCCTATTAATAAGAGTCTTATGTAAATCAAGGGCTACACCCCTCATAAAAAATTTCTCAAAATCAAGAATTCGTCAAGGAATGTTTTATAATTATTGTCATGAAATAAACAAATTAAAATGGATGAGTTTCCAAATAATATCATTAATCAATCTATGAGAAAAATATTTTGGGTATTTATAATAAATAAAGGATTTCATATTTTTTAATAGAACATTATAGTTAATCATTAGGAAAGAAACAACTAAATATTACTCAATGTTATGTTTTTAAGTTAATGCCTTTCTGAACTATATTTTTTACTTGATTAGGGAACATTATAAAAAGGAAGAAATGTGTACATCCTAAAAAATAAAACAAAATAAAATTTGGAAGGAAATTTTATTGGTATTGGAGGAATATTTATAATGGAAATATTTTCAGAGATAATATTACAAAAAAATAATTAAGGTAAGATATTTCTCCTCCCCATAAAGAAAAAATTATTTCTTTTCGTATTTTTATCCTGAACAATCAATATAGTTTCATTAAAACATGTAGCTAAAATAATTTTTCTCTATTTTATCTCTATTTATCAATAATAATAATCATATCATATTTCTTAACTCCCCTTTTTACAAGGTTATCTGTTTTAATATTACTTTTTTCTTAAAAATTTCTCATTTTTATTTAAATAACTACTTTCATGAATGTAATTTCTTGATATGTATAACTAATTTTAGAAAACTAATATATATTTATATTCATTAACATGTCGCAACTAATTTTTTATAGCCATCCATGTGGTTTCAAAATATTATATAATTAGAAACTTCAACATTGGTGGTTAAAAGGCCATTAACAATAAATTCTGATGAAAATGGAAAATAGGTATAATATATGACTATATTAATATATATATATATATAATGTATTAAAATTATCAATATCTTGTTATCATAAAAAATAATTTGTTAATGAATTTTTTATTTACAAATTATAAGGATTTTATAAAACTAGAAAATGAACATTTAATAAATGCGCGGAAGGGAATTACCACATTTGTGAAGTTGATCCTTCTCTATGGCCCATAACTTCATTAATGATTTTTGAAACACCCCTATAAAAGTGAGACATAAAAATGATAAATGGTACCACCCTTGTCAACAATTTTAGCATTCCATTATGATATCATAACAGATAATAAATACATAGTTATGCTTTCTGTATGTGATATAGTGATCAAGAGGTTTGACCTTCTAGGATGTTTCTCATGGGGTGTCTCAGTGAGGAAAAACCCACTGAAAGATCCTATGTTTTTCTATTGGGATAACCATAGCTCTGATATGAGAACTCAATGAATAATATCATGTGGTTTATAGTGACCTATTTTTTTACACATTATATTTTCATCAATTTTTCGGAATACTTATAAAATTATACAAAAAAGACTTCAAAATTCTATATTAGTCTAGTGCCTTTAGAAACATAGATAGATAAACAACTGGAACCAAATGAGATAAAAAATCTCTCACAAGGTTTTTTATGACTAGTACCTTTCTTAAAAACATCAAACAAAAAACATATCTCCATAACCTAGGGAAGGAATCATAAAAAGTGACGAGATAAAATGCTCATTAAGGGTAAACAAGAATGATATGATAGTATAATCATGAGAATAAGGGTATGAGAACATGATCCTGAAAATGGAAGATCATAATCTTCATATTAAATACCATAAACATGAATCATGGCATAATTCATTGTAGTTAATAAGCCATGAATCATAAGGAAGAAAAGATCATAATCTATGAAATTATAACATATGAATAAAACTTGGAATTTTAAATGACACGTAATCATATATTTTATTTCCAAAGTAGTCAATCCATTGCTACTGTGAACATATTGGATATATGGTTTCACTCCCCATTCCATCCTGGTAGTCATAGATCACTCCAATGGCCATCTTAGTAGCATGTTCTCACTCCTCATACCATCATGGTTGTCAAGGTCCACTCCCATAGAAATCTTAGTAGTCATGGTTTATTATAAAGACTATCATAGTTTATCTCATTTTTTATAAATCTATATCTTAATCATTGGAGTATCATATAGTCCCACCCATATCAATATGAAAGCATACATACATGTTCCAAAAGATAATAACTACTCGTATCATAACCCATGAAATGAAATGGGCATTATAAATAGGTAATCATATCATAGCCATGAAAAATTAAATTTTTTGTAATAATTTCCTCAGAATCAAAACCAATGAAATGAAGAAGACCTCAAAATCATATAAACTTTGAATGATAAATAGGTTTCATCATCATCATGACATAAAACCATAATCTATTCAAAGAAATAATATCAGTGAAAACATTGAATAATTTCCACAAAAAGGAATTAGTAACACCTATAAATTTTATCTTAGATGGGAAATAATTTTTAATCTTACTTTAATATAAATTCATGAGTAAAATATCCATCATTCATTAGAAATTGAATTTTAAAATCATAATAACTTTTGAAAAAAAATTAAATGAAAATATTTTGAAAATTTATAAAGGTATATTTGAATAAAAAATAATTATATCCTTTTTCCTTGAAAATTATCTTCATGTGAAAAAAATACTTTAAAATTTTTAGAATTGTTTTTTGAAATTATACAGGTTTTCCGATAGAAGAGAGGGATAAAATAAAATTTTATAAGAAACATTTTCTCAATTATATTAGGTAAAAATGAATAATTAAATGGTAATATTAAAGGTATATATCATTAATAACTATATAATAATTAAAGTTATTATTATTGTTGAGAGGTGGACCATAATATTTTATAAAAGGAATAAATGTTATAAACAATCTTGAAAAATGATGAGATTGTTTCAATATTCATTTATAACATTTTTACCAGGGATCATAATATATATATATATATGAAATTAAAATAATATTAAATCATTATGAAAATAATTTTATTCATGATATTAAATTTAAAATGGATGTATATTCAACCAAAAAATAATTTATGTGCATAACAAAACATGAGTCTCAAATAATGAAAATTGAGACAAAAATAGTGTACTGGTTGGGTATATTTAGAAATTAAACATTTTAAAGTAAAAATAATTTAATAGAAATGATAATAACCATATATTTAACTGTAATAATCATATAATACAACCATGGTTATTGTACACTGCACACAAATGTAATTGGTTTTGAATAAAGCATGTATCTCATGGACATAAGAAGTATGTTAAAAGTTCCTTACCTTGTGTCATGAATCTCACCATAATTATTAAAAACCCTTGTATAATGAATATAAATTTATTATATATCTCATAATGAGAATATTATTATATATAATAAAACATGTGGTTTTATCATTATTGTATATTACACTCTAGTTAACAATTAAATGTCAAGGATTCCCTTTAGGTAATTTCTACATAGTTCTTCGCATGTTTCATGATAAATAATAAAATTTTCATTCACAGACATAGGGGTTAAATAATCTAATACATGATATAAATATTTACTATATTAAATATTTTTTCATAATAATAAATATAATATATAAGTATGAAGTGGAATACATTGTTTAAGAAGACAGAAGGTCGTATGTACGCATGAATGCTATTTCCATTTCACTGACATGTTTAAATAAAGAAAGTAAATGAAATATATGATTATATATAATTGTTATGTTATATTTATCATATAATATATGTCAAATATATTATCTATACCCATATTTAATACATTCCATGTAATGTATGAATGAAGAACAATGATTCGAGTGGGCTGTAGTCCGCAAATCATAAAAAAAAATTCATATTTACTACAAATGTAAATTACAATTATATGTGTTGAAAATTTTAAAAAAATAGTAATGAAATAATAAATATACTAAATTTCATATATACACATAGTGTTAATTATAATCTTTATAATGATAAGTGGCAAAAGAAAAAAATGAACAATCTTCATTTAATGAGTTGGTTGTTCACAATACCCATAATCTATTATTTTGATACCCATTAGTTAGAGGTGTGAGAAAATAATGATTGTATTTAAAAGGAAACATTTTATTCACTATATGTACCTGAAATGCTTCAAATAATTCCATTCTTATTGTTTAATGAACCATTTATTTTTATGGATAGATAAATAAACTATTTAATAAATTTAATGATAATTAGTTTTTTGTATTTATTATTGATTTCTCAATGTACTCCAAATGTTATTATTACCATTAAAATCAAATTACAATTATTCTCCTAAATTATAAAACAAGTGTTACATTGAAAATTTAATTTATTTTATTTATTCCTATAAATTTATTTTTTCATGGTAATATTTTATCTTGGGAATCGATCTTAGTTAATATTATTAAGACAAAAATTACATGAAATATATATAGTTTCAATATTAAATATGGTACATAGTTTCATTGTATTTGTATCTTATTATCATTTAATTGATTAAAAAATTTATCATTTGTTTACCCTTTAACAAAGATTAAATTTAAATGTATTATGTGAGTACACACAATTAAATGTGAAGAGTGAATAGAAAATTTGAAAAATATAATGTTAACTTATTTGATACTGACGATAAAATCTGGGATGGATGGATCTTTGATATACCAATAATTGGACTTGTCTATATTCATATGTAGTATGATAGATTAATTACCTACGCATCATGGAATGTAAAGACTCATGAATGTAACTATATGTCAATCTAATTTGATGTGAATGAAATAGTTTTTTCTTTGATTATATAGAAAAAATATCTCTTTTTCTAATGATATGATATATACATATATAATTAAATTGGGAAAATTATATTTTCACAATAGTGTTTCAATATAAGGGAAATATAATGGCTCAATAAACTCAAGGAGTATTATTTCTCAATACACTACCATCAAAAGAATAAATATCGGGTAGTGAATGCATTGAGATGGGAATATCATGCTCCCCTATTTAAAATAATTATTTACAAGGATCAGATAATAAAATAGTTAACAATTATTGGAATTTGAATTATTAGAAATGCAGAAACATCCCTCTTTTTTCAAATTATTGTTAATCTATCTTTATTAGACACGATGAAATGTTATTATCATAATGATGTGAATTTCTAAAACAAAATTAAATATATGAATCATTTTGAATTCGAATTGTTAGTTTATAAAGATGGGGTCCTAAAATTTTGATTGAATGTATGTGTTCCCTATATACATGATATATAAATGGAATTATTAGATGATACTTTTATCTTGAATTTTTCTATACACCCTTTGAGAACCAATATATTTATGGATGTGATGGAACATTTTTGTGTGATAAAATGAAGAGTTTCATTTCTGATTGTATATCAATATACATTGTTTTAAAATAGGTGTACTTTTAGAGATAAAATTAAATAGTATTCATGAACCCAATACCAATTACTATGTTAAAATGGGATGTAATTACTTTGTAATTTTTTAGTATACATCAAATGACTACAAAAATGAATAATATCATATTGGTTATTGTTTCCACCTTAATAAATATTCACATTTACGCAATATAATAGTGTATTTACATCTTAGTATCCTCACATGACTATATAAATATTATTTGGTTATTTCATGGTGAATCTCATTCATGTTTATTTGGCCATGATAAATGCTTTACATAAAAATCTAGAAATGTCATTATAAGACACTATATCCCAATATATATTTGAGAATCACTAATCTTGATCAAACTAATTGTTACTCCGAATGGACTATTCTATAATTTCATGAAATGCTGATGATACACTCAAATTCCACTTAAAGTGTGTAGGATTAGTGTACCATCCCTCAATATGGAATTATTTGATGCGGAAAAAATGGTAAGTTGCAAAGCCTAAATCCAGACTCCCTTTATGTCAGTTGATGTCGACTAGTAGTGGATGTGTGAAAATTATAGTGGGGAGATCATACCCCCAAAATTATGTGTTATACAACTATAAAAAATTCACAATAAAATTTAAATAATCAATATAAAGACATGGAGAATGGAAACAAAAAACCTAATTGAAAAATTCAATAAAATAGTAAATAATAATGTAATTTCATGATATAATGTAACAAAATGTCATGATAAAATAATATAAGGGAACGACAACAATAATCATATAAAAGACACAATTTCAAAGGATACGAACACAAAATCAATTCCATCTCTAAATTACCTCTCATCAAATAATAAGATGTCAGCAGCATGATCTTTTTCCCATATCCAAACATGAATCAACATAATATGCTTGGGTACTAAATTGTGTCCTAAATATAGATGGAGTATAACTCAGTAGGTTGACACCACCATGTATAAACAAAACTAGTGAGATAAGATGTATATAAAATAAAGGGTTACCATCATTATTAATTAAGTTAACTTCTATTAAAATACTGCAACAACATGATTTGGAAACATGTCGACATATATCTATGCATGATATATGACCATGATAAAATTAATCTTATAACCAAGGAAAAATAAGCTTATTAATTACCATTTCGGAATATTGTTGAGAATTTCTTTCATTATTCCATCCACAACCATATTACCAAGCCAAAATAATGTACTTCAACTCCATTCGGGAATATATATAATCATATATTATCAGAAATCCAACTAAAAACATAGATCCTTGGAATAGAAAAAAAAATCTACAACAAATACATATATGAATTTCAGAATCTAGCTAAAATTCTTACACACATTATGATATGGTACTAGGAACAACACACTCTATTTAATCACATCATCATGGGAATAGTCTGAGCTCACACAATAATAGCAATACAGAATATAAGTGTCCACATGAAATGGAGGGGCCCGATATATAAGCATTACAGAATTGAATACAAACCCAATCATACATTATAGATATTAAAATATCACATCACAATTATAAATGGTTTATTATGAAAATTACCACTCTTCATCCAAATTCAATATTCAATTTAATTCACAAGTGATTAAAAATTATATCAATGTTAATGAAGAAAAAATAATGGTAATCAATAGTAATAAATCACCACAGGTTACCTTTCATGATAAATAACCTTCTAGTGTTAGGAAACATAACTATAATCATGGTATTCTCACCCCATGGATCACCATGAGCTAGTTGACAATCCATTAGGAACCAAAGAACTAGAAATAATATTCCAACTTATTTATTTATGTATGTTGGGCACATACAATGACGGTGAAATAAAAATATTGCATAAAACAATAAATTATCAAACTATATTGTTATGAATAATACCTATTACATTTAACCAAGAATATAATAATTCTTCCAATGGCCAAACCCCAAGAGGAAGAAGTTGCAGACGATTTCAAAGAGGATCCAAGAGCAATAATGATCATGATAAAAACCAATAATTAAATCAGTAAAATGTTTTCACTTCAACAGTTTAATAAAAAGGATTATAAAGATGAAACATGTCTAAAAAGGATTAACATAAATCATTCACACAGACAAGAAATACATAATATAAATTGGCACCTAAAAATTTCCTAGAGAAATCCCTAGGGTTGAGAGGGAATGATGCGCATTGAAAAATATAATTCATCAGTAAAACATGTTTAAAACAACAGGACTAGAATTTACCCGAATTGTAATTTTATTATACATTGTGTAAATATTTTTAAAGGAATACACCCAAAAACCTGTCACCTCAAATTTATACTATTTTAACCATTCAAAATATACATGGCATGTAACCCCTTCTCAAATTATGTAAATGCTCTATAGTTCATATTTTCAGACCATTTTCTATTTAATCAAACTGATCCCCTTTTATTATTTCTCAAATAAAAAACTGACCATGAAACACATATCTCACTTATACATTGACTCCATTAATTGACACTAGCATACATCTTTTAATAGTATGTCTATTTCTCCATCAATGTCTCACCATAGATACTCTCCTAAATTTATCACGATTCCATACATCCCAATAATATGTTTATTAAAATTACAGACTTTCATGATGAAAACATAATGGAAGGGAATGATTAACAAACAAATCAGATTGAAATGTAGTAGAAAAGGATATGATCTTACAACCTCCTCGCCTTATAATATCTCAACCTCATGCTAACTTAAGAATTATTTTCTGGTGTTAACAAACAATTTTTCCACTATGTTTTCATATTACAATCCTTCTCTCATGTCTCCTAAAAATATCACAAGTCCTTCCACTTTACCTAAACCAATATTATAATAGTACCCTGAAGATATCTCTCACTGTGATACATATCCAATATTGGAATGTCATCAATGGATGCATCCTTAAAAAGAGAGACGTCTAATAATTTTATTACATGGGAATGGTATGTATAATATCTATGTGGCTATGACACATGGAAGAATTCCTTCTTTGAACTATAACACTATAGAAGGGCTATAGGAATGTCACCAAACAAAACCTTTCCTTTATTTCAAACTGCTCGAAAAACCTGGGCTCTAGATTTCACTATTTCCTGACATGGAGTTTCCCCATCCTAGAAGACACGAAAATTAATACATGATTACCATCCTCCAATTCTATTTTTCTTCTTTGATTGATCGTATATTATTTCATTCTACTCAGCATCATCGCCAACCACTTTTTGATCAACTAAACCTATTTAGAAGTCTTAAGCATGAGAGAAGCCCAAAAATAGTTCAATTTCCTTCCTCTATCCATCAATGAGAATTAAAACATGGCCTTCTATAAAAACCCTCAAATTGATCAATTTGGATCAATTCATTGAAGCTATTATTATATAAAAACTCCATGAGTTACCTATAATTATCCCATGACCCACAAATATCCAAAAACACATGCTTGTAACATATCATTCAGAACCTAAATACTCTACATGGATTGACCATTAGTCTATATATGATAATATAATATGAAAAGAACGTTCAATACTAGATATTTTTGTAGATGCTACAAATAATTGAATGTGAGATGAGGATCTTTGTCTGAAATTCAACTCCTTGGAACGCCATGAAACCGAACAACATTACGCATGTAAAAAAGGAATAGATCATCAAATTTGATGGTTTCCATAATAAGTGAGAAGTGGGATACCATAGTCATAATGAATCATTCATTCAGGTCATTCGATGTATTTCTATCACAATAATCAATTGTGACATAATCCAATTTCAGCTCAGTAATATGTAAAGGATAAAAAAAATACTTATTTTCTTCTAATGCCCTAAATTCACATTCTAGAAATTTATGAATATAGCCATAAATCCTACTTACTCAATCTTCATTCAGGACCAACAATATTTCTAAATAGAACATGATACATATTTGTTTAACAACGATTCACATCACATATTGAATCATTGAACCCTCTCGTTATATCCTATCGTAAGCCTAAATGAACCCAAACATTGTCATAGAATAGAAGAAAATGGTCACTTCTTAGAGACCATACTGAGAGAATCTCAACATCATATTATATTTCCCTCAGAACTGTGCCCCCCCAGATCTGACAGAAACTCATTCTTAATCTAGAATGAATGAATGAGTAGAATAGATGTCAATGTGACATCTATTTTCCCCTGTGATTCCTGAAAATCAAGTTGCATGTTTGCAAAGAGGGATATTATCCTCCAATCATCACAGGAATCATGTACTGCCTTTGTCTATGTATTTAACTAATGGATTCCAAAACATCATTTCTCCTTCCTATAGTGTAATCCAACTCAATGATAAAAGGATGTAGATACATGACCCACCTTCTCTTTTTATGATTCATGTCTCACTAAGAAAAGATGTATGTAAGAATATTGTGATCTATGTATACCTAAAAACTCTCACCAATGAGATAGTATCTAAAAAATCATTGAGCATATATCACTATCTCTAAATCTATATTATGAGTATAGTAATTCCTCTCATTTGGTTTTCGCTACTTAGATCTATAAAAAACCACTCGGTCTACTAATATCAGAACTACACTTAGTCCAAATGTGGATGCATCACAGTACACGGTATATTATTTCTCCAAAATTTCTAAAGTAATGATATGTTATAAGGATAAACAACATTTTACGTCATGAAAATATCCCTATAAATAATCAAAACAAACAAAAATCACCCCATAATTATTCATCTCATACATTGGTGCTGTAAAAAGGGATAAATCCTTGATAAAATGTCATTACTAAAATATTAAATTTAGAAAACTCCAAATTTCAATGATATTATTGGATTTCTCCCAATATTGTTTTAATAAAATACTATATTGTTCAATTTAGACTCCTTTATCTATGATAATAATTCTTAATAGGTGCACATCCTTAATCTAGGGTCAGCGTTTAGTCGGGTTGTCATAAATTTGATGCTCTCTAATGTAGTGAATATGATTTCAAGATGTCTGGCATGATCATATAGTAACTGTGATTACACTATGATATTTTCTATAATAGAATCCATAAATTGATCCATTAAGGAATGAAATAGCTTATTCAATATGTCCATGATTAGCACATGATAATTATTCAACCCATACGAAATCACTATTAATTCATACAATCCATACCCACTCCTAAAATAATTCTAAGTTATGTCTAATAGTCTTACCCTAAAATAATGATATCCTGCTCTATATAAAATATTGGAAAATATATTAAACAATCTCAATAAATAGAAAATATTTTTAATGAATGGAATATGATATTGGTTATTGACCATCATTTGGTTCATCCTCCGATAGTACACAAAAAAACACAATGATCCGTCAGCATTTTTGGTGGATATAACTATAGAAACATATGTATTTTTATTTGTACATATGAAGCCTTTTGAATATAGATATTCCAAGTGAACATTATAATCTTGAAGCTCTACAGGTTCCATTTGGTAAGGAAGATTAGAAACTGGCTCTACTCCCAGTAGTGACTCGATCTCTCTCTCCGGCTGTAAGATATACAACTCATTAGAAAATACATCCTTAAAAATTTATACAACAAGAGGAAAATAATATTTCTATATTCCACCAATATATTATTAAATACCAAATATCAATCCATGAGACAATCCAATATATGCTGAATTTTTCCTACATAACTATATTCATGATCCCACTAACCCTGGTGAGAATAGATGATTCCATATGATGATAGTAAAATAACTATACTTTTATGAAATTTGATAAGATCTTGGTGTAGAACTAACTTATCAATACCATATATTAAAATTAATTTAGTTATATATATAATGAACATCTAAAAATTAGTGGTAACCACTAATCTCTAGAGAAAACATCTTGCAATATTTGATATTATCTGACCGAACTCCCAACAGTGTGTCAATGGTAAAAAAAACCATATTTTATTTCCACATCTATGCCTAAATCATTTTAAATGTATTAAACAAAACACAAGATAATATATTGTTTATATGAATATTACTTATGATAAAATATAGTAAATCAAAATGATTAACTTCAGTATTATGACTTAGGTGATACTGAATTTTCCCTTTTACAAGGGCCCTAATTTGACTACCCTATGATATATCCATTTCATTGATATTTTATTCATGAAAAAGTGTACAACATTCCATACCATGGCCTGAATGTCTTTTGGATCTCCAACTACTAGCATGTTGAGGTGTAGCTACACCCCTTTTAATCTATGGTTTATGTCCTGATCTTATATCACTTGTATTCTACATATTCATCAAACAGAACATATGAAGATGATCATGTATTCCATTGATATGACACTTGACTTTTGGATAGAGAAACTGTCACCACATATGGAATAACCTAACACACTGATAGAACTAGAATTAAAAATAATCTTTATATGATTTACACTTCCCAAACTACTCTTCCCACTGCTTATTTCTTATACACATTCATAAAAATTCATATTACCACTCAAATAGGACTACCAAATTCTACTTCTTAAATATATAGGTCGGTGCATGGGGTCTCACTCATATTTCATTCTCTGATGTGTTTTGAATTCATGAATTTTTCAATGGTGATTAAATTTAAAACATTTACCATTGACAAGATCTCATTATGATAAAATATCAAATATTTCTCAGCCTAGTGATCTCAACAGCTTCCAGAGATGACATAAAGAGTTATAGGTAGGTAAAATTTCTATCATATTCTAACATTTACAAGACCTCCAATGTCATATTTAAAAACATGTGATGCTTTTCAAACCTCAAGGTATCACTATAGAATGTTTGGTGAACATATTCTCAAATTTCTTCTATGATAGATCATCTTGGTATCCAGACACCTCTAAAATTTCCCACATACAATTAGCAGGTCCATGAAGCATATAAGTATAAATATTCACCCTCCAATCCATGAGTGTCATGACATGTTCGACGATCATTTGGACTAACTCAATCGCCAAATTATCTACCTAGAGTCCCCCTCCCATATTAAACAAAAGAGGATGATTTTTATAAAACACTTGCATCATCTTATATATCAATTGATGGGTATGAACAATATCACCTTCCATGGATCGCCTGACCCTTATGATGTAATCATGAAGCGGATAATATGTCTACTCCATAGGAACTAAAAGGAGATATATTTTGGCTATAATAGGACTTTGTTTATTCCACTCTCTTTATTCTCTAGTCAAAAACGATGATGTGGTTGTTTTTCTAAAAAAAATGGTCACCTTCGAGAACTCGCTAGCAACAAGGTAAATTGCAACTGCTAACTACATATAAATACCACTAACTCTCAGTCTCTCGGGACATGGCATAGAAATATTTTACCTTAACACAAAAACTCATTTCATTTATCATATGAAATAGACATTTCATTTCACTTTTCTACAGGAATGTGTATATAACATGAAAAATGCATATTCCCCTATCTTGAAAAAGGAATGTTAATATATCCCTATAGGCCAATTATGATCCAAGTATTATAATATCACAGCATATCGGTTTAGGATTAAAAATCTTACAAAATACTAATATTATAAAAAAATAATATCACAAAACTTATGAATCAACCATGATGAAATAACATCAACTATAACAGGCACACACCATAATAGAAATCCAATCATCAGGCACCTAGATTTACCCTCTTATTTGAGATAACTACTCCCATTAACAATCTCATTAACAAGTCCCGATATATCCTATTATCCATTATAAATTTCCCAAACATTAAGGCAATAAAAATACACATTTGATACAAATTTGTAACATCCCTTAACAGGGAACTCTCACATGTGGCCGATAAATGGTTGGTTAAGAGACCTTAATTGCACATATCTATATACCAGAGGCTACCGATTAGAAGTGGTGGTGTGAAAATTATGGTGGGGAGACCATACACCATGATATATGGTTTTATAAAAGTATAAAATATTCCTAATAAAAATAACATACAATTAAATACATATCTGAATACAACAATAGAATCAAACTAAATAATAAAGTAAATAAAAAAGGATTAATGTAATGATATATAAGAATGTAACTAAATGTTAAGCTAGAACTATTCCAGAAAATGAATAGCATACTCAACTATAAGACTTAATGTCCTGAGTCATGAACCCCATGGTCATCCCATATCCAAACTCTATCACATATGCAAACAATAAATCAATAAAAAATCTATGTTTCCTTATACAAAACTATATCCACATAATCTACTCAACTACCAAATAGTGTCTTGAATAATATGTCTGTATAACTCATTAGGTTGGCCCCACTGTGTCTAAAAAACCAGGATGATAAGAATTTTATGAAATAATGAGATAACTAAGTGTATTTATTTTTTTAGCCATTGATAAAATATCGAAATAAACTACATTCACTTTGTTCTAGAATATCTAAAAAAATGTATTATGAACATTCCAACCACAACCATATAACCATGTTAAAATAACATTCCGTGGGGACATTCCAAAATACTGATTCGCATGTCCAATGACCATGCCAAAGCAAACCATATAAACAAGGTAGAATCACATGATTCTGAACCATGTTGGAATCACTCTGAACATGACTTTGGACCATAACAACTACAACCATAAATCTGTGGAATATCCAAAACAATATGGGTTAAATCCATATAATAATTACAACATCTAGACAAAATCCCAATAATCATTACAACTTCGTACTTGGCATATCCCACTCTCTTTGTGCATTAAAGCGCATTACTCGGTATATCTCACTTCCTTTAATCATTACAGTATGGGACTGGGCTATGCCTACTAAATATTAGCATTAAATCATATAAGTGTTAATGTTCCATGGTTGGTCCCAATATATGTGAATTTTATTATATAACATGTTAAATTATATATAAATTGGATATAACAATATCACATCAAAATAATCAATGGTCAATATTGGGAATTACCATTTTTCTTTCTAATCGTATTATCAATTTAAATCATAATTGATTTTAAGTTATATAAATAACAAATAATCAATAATTAGGTGATTCTATAACAATAAATCACCATAAGTCACATATCAATCTAAACATTCAATAATTCAATATCCACATTAATTATAATAATAGTTCGCTCACCCCATGGGAAAATATGATCCATAATAAAATTTATTTCAAACCAAACTACATTATGGAATAATTCCTTTCATTTATATAGTTAATTTTGGAGAAAATAATAATTATGATATCACAATTTTATAAAATCATGGGAATTTTCAAATCATAGGGACAAGATTTTAATCTATTCCTTTAAATAGTGATCCAAAAATGATTATATTTGCCAAAAACGACTAGGTAGAATATTTGGATGATTTCAAATAGGTTCCTATATCGAAATTTATCAAGATAAAATTCAACAATATAATCAGTCAATGGTCTTTACTGCAACGTTTAGAGAAGACTGATGAAAAGGATGAAAGAAAATGTAAAATACTTACTAGGGATCGATCTCCAAAAGTGGATTTCCAAGAGGTATGTTGGAACCAAAAAAATTACCTACATAACGAGCTAAGGTCATGTGGAAAATATTTGCAACTGATAAAAAAGATAATTCATCCACACAACATGGTCAAAAAAATAGGTCAATAATTTTCATGTGTGGAAATATTATGACACATGGTGTTAACGTTTTTAATGGAATACACTAAAAACCAAATCAACTCATATTTAATTTATTTAAACCCTTAAACAATTACATGATTTATAATTCCATTATATGGCATGTAAATTTTCAACAATTTTTTTCACCAATTTTCCATTTAAACAAACCGAACATCTTTTAATGTTTATAGACACACCAAGAAACTATGAAACCCATAACTAATTTATATAAAAACTACATTAATTAAAATAGGAATAAATATGTGAACATTAATTCATTTTATCCAAAAATCTATCCCCATATATATTAATCATTCTTTCTCAAGATTCCATGAAACCCAAGACTGTTTTTCTCCAAACGATAGACATTCCAGAAAAAATTACATCCAAAATATATTATTTTATAAAAAATTATAAATAAATATATGTGAAAAATATATAGGATGATGCCATATGTATTTATCTTTGGTGTATTATTCCTATAATAATAGAATACATTTAAATATGAAAATGAATAAATCTAATTAATTATATAGGAATATTTTTAATTATTCACCCTATAACGATGAAGACTGTGGATGTAATCATAATGGTCTATAAATATTTAGGGGACAAAAATTAAGATAATGACTATTCATTAACATATTAGTATAACTCAGTGTTGTTAGAATAGATTTGTTGATTTCATATTAGTTCTTTAGAATTTCATCTAGAGATCATTTTTGTTAATGTATGTCCCTTGGAGGGAATTATAATGTATGGTAAGAAGGAAAATTAATCTCCACATACATTATAACTTTTAAAATTTAAGCATGTGTTGAATTTATAACTCTAAATTTATCAATCCCACTAAGCATCACTATAGAACATATTGGGTTACATATCCAACTATTATAGAACTATATTCTAGGTCAAATTCATGTGTTGTACATTGAATAAATATAAATTGATCGTGATCTACCATATCTAAATGAGAATGTCAATATTAATTACAATAATGACCTAGTGTTTCTAAATCATATGACACGACAACTGAAGGTACATTAATGAAATAATAAAATTGGGGAAGAAGAATGGGATACATTTGATTTTATAAAGATGAACCACTCTCAATTGTTTAAAATGTACTATATATAAACATATCTTGGATGAAACTTTTGACAAGGTAAATTATGCAACACACTGGTATCATTTATAGTAAGAAATTTTTTTTATTTTCACAATACTTAGTAAAATAAATGTCTTAATATTTCATAAAATTCAATTCTAATCTAAAAGGATGAATATTGGTTTTGAAAAAACCATTGCAAAACGATAATAGAATGATATTTTCCAATTTTGACATAGATATATGATTTTATTAATAATTAATAATGTAGTATTAATCTAATAAAGATTTCATTAATATTAAATTTCTTATTATTTTTATAATTCTCAATATATTGATTTTCAATTTTTTAGAAATTATGACATGTTCATTTATAAGAAGAAAGATACATTTTATTCAAAAATTATTATTATATGTATAGTGATTTTCTATTTTTATTAATTAAAATAATATATACTAGTGCATGATTAAAAATTATTTTAAATATTTTATATCTATTATATGAATTTATATTCATATACCATTTATTACAAGTCATAGAGTTAATGTAACTCACATGAGCCTCTACAGTGTTGGTGAGGACCCATAATGTGAATCCATAAGACCTAGGATCAAATTTTGGAAGTGGAATATTTTCATTATTATAGTCATATTATAGAACACAATATAGAAGGCACTATAGAGGCCACTATATTAGGTATTTTTTGGTGTTGTAGTAGCCAGAACTAATCATCTGATTTGAACTTCAGGCCACCGGTTTGGACCTTTTGGACTTCTAGCCAATCGGGCCACCAAAGGAATGTGAGCCAATAAGTCATTCAGTACACCTCAAGGACTTCAATACACCTAAATTCCTTCTATTCTCCATAATGTGTTCACCCAATGTGAAGTTAATATATTGACTTTATATGGAACATTCTCTTTGTGAGGATTTAGAACATGCACCTTCAACGAAGAAGGGTTAACTGAATATGAAATAATATGAGGGTATGTCAATTTCCATATAAACTAGTCTTATGTAACTTTTCACATGATAGCTATCTAACCGTTCATGTGATGGTGGGGAGCTTTATAATGATTTGGATATAGGGGATGGGCAATTCCAAGTTGTGACTATGATGATCTTGGACTTGTCCCTCAAAGAACATCAATTTATGTAATGTGTCTTTAGGCCTATGTTATTACTAATGGTTCACATTCATCCCTTAAAAGTGTTATTATCCAAAATTAAATTAAAATATATTTACTTCGATCCATTCACACATAGAGTAAATTTATCATTACCTTTTATTTGAAAAAATCATTTCCATGAAAAAGTGTTTTTCATTACATATTGTATGTTAACATTTTAATTAATTTATATCAATATTATGAATAAAATTTGACAAAATAAATTACATATTTATAATTTTAATTTAAATCATTAATAATGAATCCATAATTACTCATTGGTCAATAGTAATTGAAACAAATTATAAAATTTATGACCAAATATTTGGGTAAACTTGGATGAATGGGATAAAAATAATTGGAAAAGGCCTCAAGACAATAATAATTACTTGATGAAATGTCATTTGTTGGTTTTTATGACAGATTTATCATATTAACATACTAGCCATTTTTTACCCATTTGGACTTAGTAGGTCATTAGTATATTTTATTTATTTGAAATTTATATGTTGGTTTTGTCCCTCGTGTATAGATCATAACCTCCTCATACACTTCTTCACACCTATTTTGTTAGTTTTCTATAATCATCAATACCATAAACACTCCCATTTATTATAATACATGTTTTTAGGTTTTGTTCATACCAAAATATCATCCCAAATATCCATTATTGTGGATACAAAGGATCTCTTTTAATGTAGTGTTAACCATCTAAACTGAAAACATTAATTTTATATTTTTACCACATTAAATTATGTCATAAACATTAAAATATATCAACATAATTGTATCCCATATACTAATATGAATGAATATTGATTTAATAAAATTTATACATCTCAATATTCATCCAATTGTAAACTATTCTATCACTCAGGTGTATGAATAACTACCACCTCATAAACCGATGTAGTTTTTTTCTATCACAACCTCACATGGCTAGTCATAATGATTTAAATAATTAACATATATGATACATATGAAATAATTATTTTTTATTAACATTAATATATCATTAATATTATTTCACATTGACATCTTAATGAAATAATAATGTCACTCTTGATTACTTGGGGACTACCACCTCAATGATGTGATGTGATGATTTTTTCATGTAATATTTTCATGGATGATTCCATATATATATATATATATATTAGATAAAATTTATATAATGATAAAAATTAATTATATGAAAAACCATAATCAATTTACAAGTACCATCACTTCCAAAAAAATAGAAAATGAAGTAATTAACACCTGAGATATGTATAATAATAAATTTTTGTTCACAAACATGTGATAAGATAATAAAAATAGAAAAAATATGAAAAAATATATATATTTATATGGATGTAATATTAGATTGAGTAAGTATAATTAATCTAAATTTATTATTAATGTTGTTAATTAATGTTCAAAAATGTAGAAGCATATCGTAAAGTATAAAACCTCAGTCTCTACTCCGATGAGATATATTTTTTATTTGATACATAATATATCTTATATGGTGTATATATACACAAATTTATATATATGAAATTAATATCTATTTATTCACGGTAATTAATGTTAAAATTAATGTTTAATATTTCATTGGAATTCAATTTAAATATTACCAAAGACATAAGAATTTATTTTTTCATCTCATTTTTATTGGATTGATTATATAATTTTGGAATAAATATTATAACATATCCATAATTAATGATAATTATTTTATGATAATGTAGATATTAATTAGTTTTAATTGATATATTCAAAAAATTCTATATTTTAGACTTAATACATGAATATAAATTTTTAGAAGACAACATGATCTTAATGTTCTTTTTGACATGGTATATTTTTTGTCAATGTATGTATTTTTCAAAATTGACCTAAATGTTCCTATTTATTTAAAAAAATTAATTATTAATGACATTATATTACATAATATAATTTTTTCATTTTTAACGAATATTTATAATCTTATTACAGGGACTATTTTCGATGTTAATTATTAGTAGTGAAGGAAAATATTTGAATTAATATATAAAACAATAACAGATTTTACCACTTCCATAACTAGTTTATGAAATTTTTCTTCTTACTAAAATAATTTTATGGTTTATAAATATCATTATTTCATATTTGTATAAAATTTTATGATACAATTTTATTTCACTCTCGAATGGGATAAATTTGATTAAAGAAAGTATTTATGATAAAATTTTAGTCATATTTTATCTCTTAATAATTGGGGAGACATTAAATTTTTCATGAAACATTCAATTTATTATGATCATATTTTATTATTCAAAATAATATAATTTGTATCAAAGGGGATCTTAATGTTGAAAACTATATACCATTTCAATATACAATTATTTCTAATGAATGAAATTTTTTTAACTATTTAAATAGTAATATTTTATATTCGTTCATCTAAATGGACATATTTTTATAAGACATATTTTTTAGGAATTAAATTTATCGCTAAATATATGAGTAATTAGTTGGACATGTAGGCACTTATTGGAACTAGTTATTGATATCCCCTTAATGGATCGACATATTTTATGGGAAAAATAACGTGACCAGCCTATAAATATGGGTTCTAGTGTACACCTACACATATTAGAAAATATCTATGCATAAATCCATGATGATGATATGAAACAATATTCATTTCTTTCATATAATATTAATTTTTTATTATAAATGATATTATTATATTGATATTATTTAAAGATGCATTTTGTGATAATGTTATTTATTAAACTGTATCTATTTCTAGTTATTTTGTTTTCCATCTTGATTATTCAATAATTAATCATAAGTGATTAGACATTATAAAAACATTATTGCACATTTTTATGCACCCTTGTTTTTTTGTTTCACATGTATATGATGAATAATCATTGAATGAGTTTCCAGGAGGTAGATTATTTTTATTTGTATTGTCTTAAATTTTATCTCCTTAATAAAATTTTAATTATATATATATTTATTCAAGATTAATAAACTGATTTATCCTTATTTATTTTATCCCTTGTATGTTATTTTAATGTAATAATGTTGACAGTAATTTTGGGATTCCAATGTTGGGGTTGTTACATAAAATGATGATTTATGGATTATTAAATTTTAATCACCCAAAATTAGTAATTAGTAAATAACATAGATATTGATTTCTACAAAATGAATCTATAAGATGTAGATATTTAAATAGGAATTTATATGTTATACTTTGAAAATAAAATTTTAAAATAATTCTCACTACATCATAAAAAATAGATTAAATTATGGATTACTTTTAAAATTCATTTTAAATATGGAAAAATAAAAATTAATTTCTTAACAATAATATAAAATTATTATCAAAAAATGAATCATTAGTAAGGCATAAAAAATTTTCATTGGAAATGTATACTGGAAAATAAATATTCAATCATTAATAGGAAATTAAATTTTTTGTTTTGAAATTATTTTATTAAAGCCAAATCATAAATATGGTGGAAAACCCATCATTTTAAAATTATGAAAAATGATTATGAAAATTATCAAAATTAAATAATATGTGTATTTCAAATTTATAGTAGGAGAATAGTAGTTGGAAGAGATAATATGGATATTGAATAAAATAGTTAATTTGGAAAGATTTTTATTTAATCGTTAAAAATAATTTTTATGAAGAAAAACATTCATGAATGTATTTTATTAAAAATAAGTATAAAATTAATTAAAATATTATAATTTATTTGAAGAAATAAATTCTAGTAACAATACTCATTAAGGAATAATTATGGCCTTATAAATTAATTTGATTCAATATAACCCCATACCTTAATTTCCATACCATTCTAGATTTTCTTATATAGAAAAATAAGTATCTTAATAAAAAATTTCATAACATTATTATTATGTATAATCTTTTATAAAGTCCATTTATATTTATTATCTACTAGTATAATTTCTCACAATTTTCTAGTTTCAATAATGGGATGGATAAATATTTATTGTTTGGAATGAGTTTTAAAATTGGGTGTTTTTATTAATACATATAATTATGTTCATCAATCAATAGGCTAAAAATAAATTTGAGTAATTTTTCAATAACTATTTATAATGTTATAATTACATTCTATGGGTGTTTTGGTTATGATCAATACTGTTGAAATTAAGGATTGAAGTGTTTTAATGGTTCAAATAAATAAAAGTTTCTTTCTTAATTAACAATTTTAATACTACCTTATCCAATAAATAACCAAATTAAAATAATTATTTAAATATTTATATCGTATTTTACCAGTGATAATTATTTAATAGTCATCAATGAAACTATAAAATTTAAATTTTATATTGGGTGGTTAGACAAATGAATTCCCTAACATATCATGATAAATATATGAGTATAGTTTTGGATTTTTTCACATGGAACAATATAATTATTATTAATTAATAATGATATTATTTTTTGATTTTATGGAGTAAAATCATATTAGAAGAAAACATAATAAATTTTAATGAAACTACATAAAAATGATACACTTTATTTCATGGAAGTGAAATTATATAGAAATAGATGAATAAACATTTCATTTTCTATAATAGAATTAGGGAAAAGTGATTATTGTGTCACATTAGAATGAAATGATAAATATAAAAACTATAATTATGTCATCATATAGGAATGTTAAAATTATCCCTTAAAATTTAATCTAGAATAGAAGAGATACTATTGAAATATGAGTATTCATCATTTGATCCTTAGTTTTCCCATATAATAATATCTATAAATATAGCATTTATGTTAAAATCTTGTGAACAAATACTCATAGAATTTGAAATGGATTGATTGGGATTTAAAAAATATTTATTATCAATAAAAACCCAAAAATTATTTTGGACATAAATGGGTTGTTAGATTCCCCTTTCATATGTGTTGAGTACAATATTATTTTAAATATTTAAAATTAATATAAAGATAGAACATGTTTCATATTATATAATATTACAAATTTCATGATAATAGAGTGTGGATGAATTTTCTTCATACACACCAAAAAAGTCTAATTGGATCATTTTTAACATGTTATGCCATCTACCAATTTGGATTACAATATCAACCTTTTTTCTTGTACAATAGTATATACATTTGACATCAATATTTCAAAATTGAAGCATAAAATCATTATTACAAAATATGACCCTTATATTTTTTAATTTTATGTGTAATTGGATACATTTAATTTTTAATAGTGATACAAATATAAAAAATTAATAAGTAAATTTTTAATTTTTATTTGTTTTAGAGAATAGTTTTACATAATTTCTAAAATATATGATATTGGGTTAAAAATAACTTTTAATATTTAACGAATATCATATAATAAAATATATTCAAAATTGGTTTTTAAATTGATGATTCATAGTTATAAATTTATAATTTCATTAAATTCATTATAATCACAAAAGAATATTTTTTTACTAGACAACAAAAAATCATTAATTTTAGAGAAAATAAAGAATTCCTCCAAGAATAATATTATTATTCCATATTAAGAATGATATTTATTTTTTAACATTTATTGAATATAATATATCTATTTAACCATTAAATAAACTAAAATTATATAATGAAATAGTATTTCCATAAAAAAATGAATTTTTATAATTTATGTCTATTTATATTCTTAATTTATACTTAAAATAAATAAATCGTTAATTAATTATTTTGTATTATTTTTTATCAGCACAATTATTTAATTAGAATATATTTTGTTCTGTTTAATAAAATTTGTAACATGAAAAAAAGAAAACTATTATTAATATAAATTTTCAAACATAAATATAACTATATAAGTAAATTTGAAATTATCATTATATAAATATAAATATTTCATAATTCTGTTAGTCATATTTATAACTACTAATTTGATAGATAATATTTTACATCAATATTTTTTACAAAATTAATTGTATCATGAAATTGATTTATTACAGTTTTTTCAAGTAAAATATTTAATTAAATATTATATATATTTATGTTGAACATATGTTAAAATCTCAAGTCATTTTATCCTCTCCCTCTTAAATAACGTTCATCATCCAAACATTAATTAACAAATTCTTGTAATAATGCATAAGGATATAAAAAAGCGATCATGACAAAAGATACAGCTTCTAAAGTCATAAATCTATTTCTACCATACACAATAGTATGTAATATATGTTTTCCCTCATAGTAACATATATTTTTTCAGTTGATTGTTATATATATTCCCCACAAGATATGTACTAGGAATTGCAAAATATATACCTTCTATAGATTCATTTTCATTATTACACTTGTAAAAACCATATTTTCATGATAATATAAGAAAATATTTATTTAAATTACCATATTTATATGGAAAGTCAATCATATGATTTCTTCTACAATGAAACATTGATTTCATACATTAAAATTTTAGAAAAAATATTGATATATTTATATACACCTATAACTCTAAGGGGTTTCATTGAAATTTCTTCTTTCATTCTAAAACCTAAACATATTTCAACCCCTCATAATGAATTTACAAGATAATCTATGTTAATAAAAGAATATCATTATTGAGTGTTTATCCATTAGTGCCATCTTACGTCAACTCATCATGCAATGTCTGATTATCGATTTGATAATACGACATCCATGTTTATGTTGATTACATGTAGTTTCATTTGTAAAACAGCTCAATCCACATTCCTATAAGTAGAGATAAATTTAATTTCCTCGATAGTAAAATACCCCTACATAAAGAATAAATATTTATTTTATCCTGTAGTTATAGTTTTCAATGTGAGAAATCCCTAGGGTTTTTATAAATTTTATCTCACCGTAATAAATATTGTAACTAAACTAATTCTACAAAAAAACTAATCATTTATTTGATACTAACTATAATAACTCAAGGTAATCCTATCTATATATAAGATCATTTTTTATTATAAAAATTAAAAAATGTAAATTTTTTAAACACATAATAAATTGATGGTTTTGATTATTTAGGGACTAGTTAAATTAGGAATATATTCTACAATATTTATGAACATTAATTTGTAATTAAGACACACTAGTCTCATTTTATGAAATTTTATAATTTATAATCTTATTCATAACTTATGAAATGGAAATATAAGACATTATTTGTTATAAAAAATCTATAAGTGAGAAAAATATGAATTTGTTGACAAATGTAAATATTATATTCATGATAGAAAAAATATGAATTTTGAAATTGATTATAAAAAAGAAAACAGAACAATAAGTGATTTCTATAAATAATGATTGAGAGACCTAGAATCTCAAATTACCAAGCATAAACCATTGTAAAATAGACTTAAATATAGTTATAACAAACATGTTGTATGGGGAATAATTATCGAAATGTGGAATTAAAATGTAACAGAATAATGTGACCTTAAATAATAGATTACATATGAATAGACATAAGTGCATGGTGTTATCTTGTTGGATGAATATTAAAAAATGTTATCCAATGTCAATAGTTTTATACCAAAAAATACTATCAAATAAAAGGAATTTTTTTATTATTTTAGAGGCTATTAAAAGAAAATATATTTTTTGGGGTGAGAACATTAATGTAAAAAAATTATACTGGAACGAGAAATAACATTTTAAAGTATTCCTTAACATTGTCGTATAGGGAAGATATATATAATGAAATTAATAAACTAATATTAAATATTGTAACAATATATAATTTCTAAAACACCACTTAAAAATAAATAAATATAATATATTCTTTAATGAAAACATAATGATATTCTCTATGCATTGTAGAGTGGATGAAAAAAGTAGTGTAAAATATTATATAATGTTTTGGAAATATATTTTTTGAGTTATATATCATAAATATGGTAAAAATCATATAAAATGATGAAGTGAGAAATTAAAAATTTACCATAAATAAATAATAAAGGATTTCAAAACAAGATAATGAAAACATCAGTTGTAATATTAAATATCGGTAATAAATAAAAAGGAACAATTAAAATAATTTGAATTTAATCATAAGAAATCATATTTCATGATGAAAAAACATTGTCAATGTAATTAGCTACAATATAATAAGTAAAATAATTATAATTTTATACTTTTTTTAAATTAAGGCATCCAATAATAACCGTAGTCGATAAATATCCATAATTTCTCTAAAAAGTGAATCTTGAAAGTACATTACATTAATTAGCGACATAGACTAAAGTTCAGGAATCTCATATGTAATAAAACAATTATCCTAAATACGAATTTCAAAATCCCCAATACTATCTAAAAAATTTTGATAGAATTTTCTACAAAAATTATATACATATGTATTGGTTAGTAATCTTTTATTTTCAATATCATGCATTTCTATTTTTTTCAATTTTGAACTAGTTTCATAAAAGACTTCGTTTTCTACATTCATTTTCTAGAGATTGTAATTTATAAAAAAATTGAATCTACAAATTACACTATATATTTACTTATAGTGTTATAATTTTATTCTTTGTTTATTATGATTCAGATACATAATTATGAAATTGGAGATCATCATGTATCAATGATTTTATTAATGGATGTTCATTTATTAATTAATAAGATTAATAGTAAAATTTCTATACTAGAAATATTAAAATCATTATTTTCTTATTCATATCATATATTATCATTACTGATGTACTCATAGTCATCCATGGTAGTATTTTATAGAATTATATAAATTGCTTATTTGGCCGATCTACAAATTAATATATCAAAATTAATTGATGAGTATCATTATGAATGGGGTACCTTATACAATAATATCATTATTACTGAATAATAATTATAATATATATATAAATTAAAATCATATATTATTTTTTTAATAAATAAAAATATAATTAAATTAATAATTTTAAATGTTATGTTGTGGAGGATATAATCTTCTAGAAGAGAAGAATGGAATTTAACTATTACGTAAAAGGAAACAAGAAATGTTGTTAATTATTTACAAATTTACTTAAAAAACTAGTTATAAAAATATTAATTATTTCATTTTATAGTAATTGTAAATTTATGTACAAAAATTTCTATTAGAAAATAAATAATGATAAAAAATATTACTATCGATGTTGTGATCAAGTTTTTTCCCCTAGAATCATACATGGAATGTCACAGCTGGACATTTCACTATTGTTGGATTTTTATTTTTAGTTTTATTTTATCTCATAGTTTGTTTTTGTCCACCATTAAGAAAATTGTCTTGGTGAGATGTTTGTCAGGGTCGCTATATGTTTTTTTCAATACTAATAAGCTAGTGTTTTGTCCTGGCATTGTTCGATGTACGTGCAAGGCATGAGAGAAGCTATGAGGCCTTTTCAGATAATCTTGAAGTCTACGTGGTGCATAGGTGCTTAATTATTTAACTGAGTGATTGGGATAGATAACGTAGAGGAATAATATAAAATTATTTTATAGATGATTTAATAGTAACAATATTATTATAATTATGGTAATTATTATTTTCATTATAGTTTTACTTAATATTTTTATATTAAATTATTATCATGTTAATAAAATTGTTAACATATTTATTATTGTTTTATTTTCATTATTTTTTGATGGTTAATTTTTTCAGCTAATATTATTTTATATCTTCTTCCCTTTTATATTTTATTTATTTGTTATTTCTTTTTTTATTTTATTTTTTATTTCCTTTTTCCTTTTATATTTTATTTTTATTTTAAATTTAATTTTTATTTTTTTATCTTTTTTTATCTTTTTCTTTTCATAATTCTATGTCAATTTTCCATCTTTCCTCATTACGAGCAGATCCCATCTACCCAACCATACATGTGCTGATGCCTTTCCCCTCACCATTAATGCTGCCCTCTCCTCCCCATGCTACACTTCGGTAACAACGCAACCTCCCTTGTCTACTAGACCACATGAATTTTCTTCCCCCTAGCTTCCTAGCACCACTAGGATCTTCCTCATGCCAAAACCCCCCTCCGAATCTCCCTAATTGCAACACCATTTGGGCTAAACTCCTCTAAATGATGATCAAGATAGATCACCACCTTCTGGAACCATCCACCTTATTGGACAAGCATTTCAGACCACGCTGTATGTGTGGAGTACCTCGTTTGTTAATTCAATCATTTTGGTGTTGTTGTGGTTAGAGTTTAGATTAAAATTGATTCAAAATTGATATAATTGTGTGATACATTGTTTTATGGATTCTTTTTTGTCAACTCTCGGTGTGTGTGGAATGTTTTTGATGTTTTTTAATTATTTCTCGATGTTTTTTACACACTGGTAGGTGGTTTCATTCTTAATTATTACGTGATGAATTTGGCTATAAGATTGATTTATTTCAAAAGATTATTATTTAATTTATTTGGTGCATAATTTGTTTTGAAAAAAATTTAGTCAATAGTTTTTTAGTATTTTATTATTATATTATTAGTTAATTTTTTCTAAAAACATTCTTCTAGTCAATTTTTAGTGTTGTACTAATTTTTCCAGTTAGTTTAATATTTTTTTGTAAGTGGTACTAATGGTGTTCATGATGCAGTGTTGTTTGTACATAGTTAAGAAAGTTTGTTTTGGGTTGGTTATATGGATCAAGTTGAGTGACACTTCAAAAAAACAGTTTTATAAAATATTATATGAGGAATTATATAAAAATATTGATGAAAAATTGGTTTAGAAATTGTGTAAATGATTGATAAATATTTTTAAGCAGTGAAAAAAATGTTTTAGTTATGTCTTGGTGTTTATGATTGTTAGTTGTGTTTTGGCTGTGAAAATATTATCCTAGATATAGGTGTGAGTGTGTGTTTTTTCGTGTTTAGAAGGAGCATGATGTGAACATGAACACTATTTGAACCAAAAATGGGAAAGCTGGGTACTAGGTTGGCAGACTAGGTATAGTGATCTTTTGTATAGGGAGTGGCCTATGTCTAGTTTTACTCAACTGGATTGATTACTACAACTCTAACAAACTTTTGAATGTTGATTGGATACCACTATGTTATATGGTTTCCCCCTACTAGTTCCTCATGCATGAGAACCCATTTTAGTGTGGTCCGGACACCACTTTTCACCAAGACCTGATGTCTTAGGGACCTATATATTTTGAGTATCTCTCAGGTCCCTCCATTTTATTGTTCTCGCTCTTCAATTTTCCCTCGCCATAGTCACGTTGTTTTAAATTTCTGTTACTATAAAAGATTATGTGTTTTTATAAATTTATGTTGTTTTCTATAAAGTATTTATCATTATATCTTTTCATTAAAATTCATTAAATATTTATTTATTTTCATCTATTAATCATGAAAATGTTTTTTCATCTAATTTTAAAGAATGGAATATTTTTATGGTGTTATCTTATTGGAATTAGTTTACACCCTATTTACACCCTTCGGTGTATGTAGATTTAATTATGTATGATATAGGTAAAGATCTAGATTTTTTGTGTGTTGGTTCTAGTTTTTTAGTGACCTTAATGGTGTGGCGTTGTAGATATGGATCGAGGGTGTTGTCCTCTCACCATGGAATGGTTTTGTGTTGATTTATTGTCACCCTATAGAGTGGTAGTTTTAGTTTAGTTTATAATTTAAATATTAAACTCAAATTGTGGTTTTGTTTTAAAGGATCATTTTGTAGTAACCATCATATTTTGTCTATTTTATATTGTTGGTTATTCTATATATATATTTTTATTTGGTAAAATCATTTTAAATATTTATTTTGATACCCGAGAACTTGTCCTAGCCTGTGGTGACCAGGAATTCCCTTTGGGACCTTCTGCGGACTAGTTTGGGAATCGACTTTATGGCGACCAAATTTGATTCATAAAAAATGTAATAAATGTAGGTTTTTATATTTAGATTATTTTATTAGAGATGAGTCTACTTATACAAGAGTTATTACTTTCAAGGATCGTTGTTCTGGTTACAAGTATGGTTCATTTCCCACACTCCTCCTCAAAGACCCTGAGTCGCCATGGGGTATCAGGATGCCTGTTTGACTTCTATTTCAGGTGAGATGTGTAGGCTTAAAAATGTTTGTGGACATCAGGAGTGGGAGAAGTTGTTTGGGTTTGATGTTGCTTTTTCTTGATTGGTTTTATGATGATTATTAAAATTTAATTTTTTTTTGTTTTTCTTAAGAAAAAAGTATTAATGATATTCTTTTTTGATTATTTATTCTTTCAATAAGATGCCACAGTAGGGAGATTACACACTTCTATGGGAGGAAGCTGGATAGATTTCAACCTTTACCATTGGTAAGAGGTTGATGGTAGCTGTAGTTCATGATGTCCATGATATTGGACAAGGAACAACTCAATTGCATGCCCTAACTCCAGTTAGAGAAAAGGAATCTGGTCAAAAAGTGACAGATCCCAATAATTACTACATAACAAACTCCATTACGAAATAGGATAGAGCCTCAGGAAGCAGAATAATGGATTCATAAGATTGCCTGCCTGTTTGAATTCCTAGACATACCTGATGAGGCTATAGTGATGTGTGATTTCTTCCTACAAAATTTCCAAATCGAAGGTGGTGGGGCTCAATTGTCCAAACTGGGAAGTGTGAGTAGATGTGAAAGAAGGAAATCATGGAGGTCTTCAATAACCAATAATTCCCTGAAGTCAGGGTGTATTCTAGATCTGAGGATTTCATAGATCGTGTTCTGGGGGACAATTCAATGATATATTATTCCAACAACATCACCGAGATAGCTTAATATGCACCTAAAATAGTCAGTAACAAACAAGTGAGGGGTAAAATGTTTGAAAATGTTTTGTGACCATATATCGTCTCTTAGGTATTTCTGTTCCATCTGACGACTTATGTTGAGTTGGTTGACCAAACATGTATATTTGATATTGACTAAAAGGGAAGGCCTGGTTCATTTGGAGCTATGTCATGGTTTGGTAGTGGTTGTTCGTCCAAGAAAAAGAGGAAGTGTTATGAGAAAAAGAACATGGGTGGTGGAAGCTCATGTTATCCTCCCAAACAACCCTCATATGGGACTTCTTGAGCATTGTTATGTGGTGTTCCATAAGTTTGGAAATGTAGGACACATCTAACACACATGACCTTGCCCTCTGAACACTAGTTATCAATTTTGAGTAACGGGAAACATGCAGTGATTTTGCAAGCTGACAAGCCCTTACCAGTGTAGAACTTGATCTGTGGATTTTAGAGTATTGTCAGTTTACTCAAAGGTGACCATGATGATTGGATCATAGTTTGGTGGTCATGGTGTTAGGACAAAATCCTCTTCTAGGAAGATCTCGTTCAGCGATTGGCCATAATAGAGTGGTCATTCCTTTTCATGGAGTAGTAATTTTCATGCTTTGGATCAGGGAACAATATGATCTAATGCAGGACCATCGACTATTCGAGTTACCATCATGATTTAATATTCTATAGATATAGTTTTATTTGATACTGGTGCTTCAGTTTCCATTATATCATCAAGTCTTAAGAACCTTCTGGAATGACTAACTAAACTATTATCATTTTCAATGAAGTAGGTAACACCATTTGGGATAGGAGGGAGCAATACATTTGGTGTATGTCGTGCACGCTCTCGGTGTCCGAAGTTGATATGAATTTGGTTTTCATTGTCATTGATATGGACCTTATTTATGTGTTCCCTAGAAAGGGTTAGTGGGTGTTCTAACAATCTCACATTGATTCAAATCAGTGATGTGTTACTTGTAGGGAACCTTATGGGATCCCCCAGTTGTTTCTTAGGGAATGGGATCCATGATCGAGTTGTGTGGGACCTCAAATTATAGTGCAAGGAAATCATGATTATCAGATATCATTGTTCGAACTGGAGGAAAATGGTGGCATTTTTAACGGGGGATTACCTCTAATATTGAATGAGTTTCCAGAGCTATTCCTAGTAGATTTTTCAGTAATACCCACAGAGAAATATGTGAATTTCTCTAGTGAGTAATTGTCGGGAACAAAACATATATCTTTTCCATCGTATCACATATACCAGATTAAATTTATGTAATTAATAATACAATTATACTATTTAGAATCACATGGGTTCATTATCTAGAGATTCTCTCCTTGTCCAAGTCATATTCTTGAAGAAGTCCAACAGATCCCTCTTGTTGTGTATTGATTACTAGATATTGATTAAGGTAACCATAAAAAAATCCCTTTTCCCATGATTGATTACATTTTTGAACAGCTGAATGGGGAAAGGTATTTCATCAAGATCCACATGAATTTGAGTTTCCTCCAATTTATGTTCAGTGAATAATACAATCCAAAGATAGATATCCATAAAAGGTATGGTTACATTGAGTATCTAGTCATGCACTCTGGACTAGCAAAGGCCCTGGCAGTTTTTTTGGAACTCATGAATTGGGAGTTCCACCTGTATCTCGACCCTGTTCATGTGGTGTTTTTGGAGGACATCCCGGTTTATTATGGATATGAGGAGGATCATGAAAATCACATGCGGGATCACCTCCAATATGCCAAGCATTCAAAGATCACATTCTAGATTAGGGAAGTGAAATTTTTGGGGAATGTGTTTTTGGAAATAAGTGTTTTAGTAGATGCTGAGATGATCGGTGTAGTGATCTTGTGAGAACAACTTTAGAATGTGTTTTAGATTAAGATTTTCCTTGGAATAGTTGGTTGATACATGCATTTTTTTTGAGATTTCATGTATCTTTCTTCCACTGTGACCACACACTCTCGAAAGGGGTGAAGTTTGAGAGTATCTTCGAATGCCAGGATTATTTTGAAGTGATGAAATTGCTACTGCTTTCCCCATCGGTGTTGAATGTACTAGAGTTTGGTAAAGGTTATGTGTATTATTGTGATGCCTCAGGTATGGGACATAGGTGTGTACTCAAGCACGGTGATCACGTGGTGGATTATGATTCACGTAAACTCTGACCTCACAATAACAATTTCCTGACATGATAATTAGATTTTTAAATGGTGATGCATGCCCAGATGACATGTTTCCACTACCTCTTTGAGGATAATTTTTTGGTATATTCTGACCGTAAGAATATAGACTATATTTTTTTACATAAGGATATCAATCCGAGGCAGTGCTATTGGGTTGAGTATTTACAGGGGTATGACATTAACATTGTCTAAACCCCATGAATTTGTAATGTGGTGCTGGACGCCATGAGCATAATGGTGTCAGGGAAGGAATTTAAGAATTCTATGGATAAGGGGACTTTTATTGTCTTAGCCCAAATGAATTTGGAAAAAAAGTACAACAATAGATGTAAATTCATGGATAGTATTCAGTTGACTCCTTTTCTTATGGAATTCATTCAGTAGGAGAATCCAAATAATGATTTGTGTTAGTGGTCTATGTAGTGTCTTCATGGGGGGAGGCATCTTCTAATTGGTCTTTGTCACTCTAATTGATTTTGTGCTTTATGGACTGCTAAATGGATCCATTAACACTGTGGAGGGTGGTGATACTGTATAGTCACCATTCACAGTGCTTCGTCCACCATATAACTAATAAGATGTATTATGATTTCTTTCCCCAGTTCGGTTGTCCAGGTATGACACAAGATGTAGCAGATAGCGTGTTGAGATGATAGACATGTATACAAGTGAAAATAGAGGATCAGATTCCATCTGGTTTACTTATTTCATTACACATTCCTATCTGAAACTGGGACAAGGTTTCTATGAATTTCATTATTATCATTCCCCATACACCTCGAGTAAGGAACACTCTATGGGTAGTGATTGACATTTATTCCATGTAAGCTCACTTTTTTAGAAAGGATATAGCCATGGTGGAAGAGATTAGTCGGTTCTATATTTTGGAGGTGGTCATGTTTCATGGTGTATTGTCAGAAGACATTTCTGATAGGGACCCCCTCTTTACCTTTTAGTTTTGAGAATTCCTTAAATTGTAATTGGGAACATAGATCATAATGATCACAAAATAACGTCCTAAAACAGATTTTCAGATAGAGTGGAAAATCAGATTCTGGAGGACATGCTTTGTGCGAGTGTCTTAGATTTTGGAGGATCATGGGATATCCATCTATTATTGGTTGAGTTTTCATATAATTGAACTTACCAATCCTCTATAATAATTTTACCCATTGAGGAACTCTATGGTCAGCCATGTAGGTCTCATTTTTGTTGGGATGAGGTATGTGAGGCCTCACTTTTGGGACCGAGCATTGTGTAGGAGACATATAAGAATGTCATGTACATTAAGAAGTTGTAATTAACAGCTTAGAGTCACCATAAATCATATGCTAATCAGAGGATATGGTTTCATGTCCTTTCATTGGATGATAATGTGTATATAATGGTGGCCCCTCCCGTAGGTCAAAATCATTTTGGGAGGCAATGAAATCAAACATTGCGGTATTTCAGACCTTTGGAGATCACTAAGAAGATTGGCAAGGTGGAATACAGTATTTTATTTCCTTCTCAGTTGATGTCGATTCACAAAGTATACCATGTATCCCAATTGAAAATATATTATCTAGATTTCTCACACACGTTGAATTGGGATGAGTTGGATAGAGAGCATGATTTATCTGTGATTCAGTGGCCAGTGCAGATAGTGTATTCTCCAGAGAAGGTGTTTCGTTAGAGGTCCACTTTATTAGTTCGAATTCCATAAATGAATTGTAATGACGGGCAAGAGACTTTGGGGAGATAGTTATTAGCTGAGCCAGAGTACCCATTTTTATTCTCTGATCAATCATGAATTTGACATTATGAGGGTATAAATTTAGCATGGTAGGGAGAATTGTCACACCAGGGCTTCACACTATTTTAGGATTTTAATTCTAATTTTAATTTTATGTCATATTTTATTTTTATCATCCTTTAAAAAAATTCTCTTATTGAGATGTGGTTCAGCCCCAACTTAGATTTTTCTCTTTGAAAATAATGAAGAGTTCAAGACCGACATTGTTTAGCGTATGGGCATGTCATGGGTCATGCAATGAAATTTCTCAAGAATATTAGGTGGTCTTTCTACTGTGTATATTCATAATTAATTAACATGGTGAGTGGTAAAGATAACACATTAGAAAAAACCTAAATTATTTTAGAAATTATATAATAATATTATTATTATTAATATTAATAATAATATTATTATTATTTTCATTAATTTTTTAATTATAATTTTAACATTAATTTATTAACATGTTTATAATTTTTTTGACATTATTATTAGTTTACTATTATTATTGTTTATGTAGGTTATATTCATTCTTTTATATTTTGTTTTATTTATTATTACCATTTAGTTTTATTTTATTTTTTATTTTATTATTATTTTTATTTTATTTCATAATTTCTTTTTCCTTTTATTTTCCTTTTCTTTTTATATTAAATTTCATTTTTTCATTCATTTTTAGTTTTTCCACTCTCCCTCTTCCACCACTCTCTCTCCATCAAGAGTAAATCACTCCTCCACAACCCTACCTCTGTCACTATCTTTCCCCTCCACATTGTCATTATTCTCTCCTCCTCATGCAACCCTCCAGAAACGTTGTTCCCTCCCCTATTCATCAAACCTCCCAACCTATTTCTTTTCCAATACCTTAAACCACACAGACTTACCTCACACTGATACCCCCCTACGCAACTCCATGGCTATGACCCCATTTTGTCACACCTCCTTCAATAGATAATCCTACCAGCGCAACAAATTTAGTCACCATCGACCTCCCCCAACCAGCTTCTTAAACCCCTCATCGTAGGTGTAGAGTACCTCAGATGTACGTTCTTTCATTTTGGTGGTGTTTCAATTAGGATTTAGATTATGATTGGTTTAAACATGGAAAAATTTTGGGATACTTTATTTTAGGTATTCTTTTTAGTATACTTACTGTGTGTGTAGAATGCAGTGGAAGTATGAAATTTTTATCATGATGTTTTATACACACTAGTAGGTGGTTCAATGTTTAGTTATTATATTAGGAATTGGTTATTGATTTTTAACATATTTTGCAATATTATTATTTAATTTATTTGGTGCAGAATAAATTTTGAGAATAATTTACTCAATGTTTATTTCGATTAGAATTTTATTATGACATTTTTTTACAGAAAACATATTTTTGGTCAATTTATAGTATTGTAATAATTTGTGCAGTTAGATTGTTAATTTTTTTAAGTGGTGCAAATGGTTTTCTCGATGCGGAATTGTGTGTGCATAGTCATGATTGGTGTTTTGGGGATGATTTTGTTGTTAAAGTTAGGAGACTATTTAAAAACATATATTATGAAACTTTTCGATGATTTAATATATAACAATATTTATGAAAAATATTGTTTTAGTAATTATGTTAATGTTTGAAATATCTATTTATGCAGGGTAGACCATGTTTTTGTAATGTGTTGGTGTGAATGTTTTTTGTTTCTGTTTTGGGTGTGAAATTGGAAACCTCGATGTAGGTTTGTGTGTGTGTTTCATTTTCATATGTAGATGTGGCATGATGTGAACCTAAAACCATTTGAGCACAAAATTGGAATCCTTTATACTAAGTGGTCAGACTTGGTCAAGTGAACTATGGACATGAGTGTGGCCTCATCCCAGTTTCACTAATCAAGACTGAAGACTACAACTCCAAAATAACTTTTGGATGTTGATAAGAGACCACTACGTTGTGGTTATTTTCCCAACTAGTGGATTGTGTACGAGAATGCCTATTGTTGTATCCCTTGAACCATATTTCACAGAATCCCGGTGCCCTTGGGCCCCACTTCTTTTGTGTATCTCCTGGGCCTCTCCCATTTATAGTTCACGCTCTTCACTTTTCACTCACCATCAATACACTATATAAATTTGGGGATACTATAAATGTATGTGTTCTATTAATTATTGTATTTTCTTTAATGTCCATAGCCTTAGAACATTTAAATTAAAATAGTTTATATATTTATTTATTCACGTCTGTTAAATTTTCAACTGTTTTTGTCATTCAATTTTTATGCGTGGAATATTTTTATGGTGGTATCCTATTGCGAATGTTTTCAAACCATACATACATCCTTGGGTGTAATTATATTTTATTATTTCTAATATAGGTAAGGGTTCATCTTTTGGGAGTGGTAGTTCATATTTTTAGTGTATTTTTGGAGTGGCATTTTAGAGACAAATTGAGTGTGATGTCCTCTTGCCAGGTGGAATTTTTTTTTTATTTTTTTGGTCACCCATCCAAGAGGTAGTTCTTGTTTTGTTTTTAGTTTAAATATGTAACTCAAATTCATGTTTTTGGTTAAAGGATTATTTTGTTGTGAACTTTAGTTTTGGTCTATTTTATATTTTTGGTCAATTTATTTTATTTTTTTTGGAAAATATATCCCAAGCATTATTTGGATACTCAAGAGCATGTGTGAGGCCATTGGGATTGGGAACTCCCTTCTAACCATGCTACTAATTGGGTAGGGTGTCCATTGGATGATGACCTAATTTGGTTCGTCCCATGTCAATTTATGGATTAGACTAAATTTTGTTGAAAATAAACTAATTAATGAAAAATGATAAAATTTGATTATTAGTTATTATATTTTGAAGAGGAAAATAATATTTATATTGATCTTGTTGGGTTGGTGAAATTCCCCTTTTATTCATTGTGAGAATAATTATCTAGTAAATATTTCACATTAATTTTAAAGGATCAATTATTTCATATTTAAATAAGACACCAAAATTGATGAAAATGAATTAAAGGTATTTTTTTGTCATTAAAAAACTCATGTACTCAATTAGAAATTTTTTTTAACTATTTAACCCCTATGCACATTAAGCTAACCCCCTTTACGAAATATTTAATTATTTTGGTAACTACTTATTTTCTATGTAATTCATTTTCATATGCATAAAAATAATATAGACATTATTAACTAATATGGAACACATAATTCCATATTTTAGATAAAATTTATTTGATTTACAATTTATTTTTGAATAAAATTTTATTTTAAAAAATAAATTTATAATGTTTTAAATAATGTTTTCGAGAATATTATAGATTATGTAATATAATATCAAACATTTTTTTCAAAAATAATATCAGTACTTTTAAATTTATAATATCTCAAAAAATAAATATATTTCAAACAAAATTGAATCTAAATGTTCTAATTCATACATATTTAATAATAATTTCCTATATTCCACTGTATTTATAAGAAATATTTTCTACACTATTCAACTAGAAATATAACTTTTATAAAAATTAATTAAAATCAACATATGATAACATTATTATGATATTTTCAAAATATTATCATATTTTATAAAATAAAAATTCTAAAATTTTAGAATTTATAATTAAATAATATAATAAAATGTAATTTTTTGAATAAAAAAAATATTTTTAAAATTATTAGTTGTCCTGTTAAATATTTATATAAAATATTAATAAAATATGAACTATTAAATAAATATTATATTTTAATAAGATAACTTGTTATCATTATTATATATATTTTCCATTTTTGATATTTACTAGTCATAAATGAAAATATTTAATACGATGTATATTTAAGAAGAAAATTTAAAAAATAATTTTCTATAATATATTATATATATATATATATTAATATATTGATAATTAATTTATTAGGATTAAAACAGACCAATTCAATGAATACATTATAGAGAACATGTTTTTTATATAATTAATATATATCATGGGTTTGTTTTAATTTTGTGTTTTGTGTTAAACATGTTATTCTCCATAGTCATTATTTACAAAAAAACATATATTCAAATACAATTTTCATGGATATAGTAAATTTTAACCTATATTATTGTCAATTACTATGAGTTATCAACCCCAAATATTTCAATTATATATA
Source organism: Viscum album (assembly GCA_963277665.1). Lineage (NCBI taxonomy): Eukaryota > Viridiplantae > Streptophyta > Magnoliopsida > Santalales > Viscaceae > Viscum > Viscum album. The sequence continues at coordinate 476,270,173 of OY728132.1, forward strand.
TTTAGGAAAATTTAAAAAATACAATAAATTTTGGATCCTTCTAAAATACAAGTCAAAATCATTTCTCATGTGTCAATAAGGTATTTCTATAAGAGACCATACTAAAAATATATTTACACATTTCCAAAATTAATTAATTTTTATAATTATCAAAAGTTATATTAAAAGGGAATTTTTTATCGTTGGGGTTATTTGTTTTTTATTTCACGTATAATAATTCAATTACAGATAAGTATATTTTAATACTAAAATATATATTCACAATAAAATCGTGGTATATAATATAATCCAAAAAATTATATCATATAATATTAATATTTGATTAAAAATAAAAAATACATTTGATTACATCACAAATATTTATTGTACACATGGAATTTATATTCCCATATTTTTTATCAGAAAATATTTTTCCAAGGAACCTCTATTTTAAATATTAATTCCACCTAATAGAATATTCCAATCACCCTAGTAAAACATTTCTCCAATGATAATGAAAAAATGAAGACAATGTTTCACCATTGGGTGTGACAATGGTTATCAATATTTAGTGATTGGGTTTTTTAAACATTATAGGGGTTTTTTATCTTATTTAAATTTATAAATAAATCACAGTTCTATAATGACAATATATAATAAATAAATTTTCTGAAAACATTTATTGTAATAGTGTGAAGATAATTTATTATGGTCCCATACATAGTTCTACAAAATCACATTACTAGTTTTCAAGTAATCCTTCATACTAAGTTTTTATCATGATTATTTTGTTTTTTTTCTTTGGTGGTTTTTGGTGGAATGTTGAAATTATTGACATCTCTTTGTTGTGCATGGATGGAACAATTTTTCCTAAACTATGTTCCCACACAATGAAAGTCATGAAACCCTATAATGTGGGGTTTTTTACAATTAGTTCTTCTTTATAAAAAAATTGTTTCCATATAGTTTAAACCATTCACCCCATCGAAGGGAAGCATAGTTAGAGAGTATGGGTTGTCTGACAGTACAACTCATCCTAGCTAATTAGGCAGAATGTTCTATGTTTTTTTAAAAAAAATTGTTAAACCATTTTGTAACCTCCCTCTCAACCCAAAAACAACATATAATGAATAACATTGTCTAGGGGTTATCTAGAAAAATTGTTGGACTATCTGAACCATTTCCTTGGTGTATTGAAGTTGGAAAGATCACAATTGATCTCTCCCTGATAAGGGATTATCCTCCCATTATTTTTATCATGGTATCCCTTTTTTAAACTATATAGTTAATTATATCATAATTTTTTTGATGGATCTAAGATCCATTGATTAGAATTTTGGTTCTAGGATGTATTTTTAGAACTTTTTTTCTTTCATATTTCATTGGAATATCCCTCTTCGTTTTTTGAGTATTGATTGCCGTAAAAAATCTTTCTGCTTTTGTTATATATGGGATAATATTAAAAACCTGTGATTTTATTGATTTGATATAAATTGATTTAAATTTAATTTTTAGACACCAATTTTATGAAAATAAGAAATTAAATTTATTTGGCATTTATTTTTTGAAAAAAAAAACAATTAAAATGGAATTTGAATTTTTTGTGTAATATGATGTTTTTGGAATTTGTAAATTTTTATGAGAATTTATTTTCTGAGAAAATAAATTAAATTGAATTCATGAAATTATGGTATTCTATTTTTTTTGTAATGTCCTGAATTTATAAAAATACATCTGTTTTCCAATTGAAATTGTAAGGGAATTTTGAATGAAAATAAATGTGAAACTGAATTATGAATAATGACTATGAATTTTAATGGAAATTATTTTTCATTACTGAACTTATATATATATATATCACATGTGAGCACAGTAATTTAGGAGATTATTTGTAATATTCATTCTATGATGGTTATTAGTTTAAATTTACTGATTATTAAAACTCTAAAAAATATTTATGTGAATTATATCACACTGGGGATGTTGTGGAGTCACATTTGTTCTAAGCATGAGGGAAATGTGTACACATTGATGATATTACTAATATGGGAGTGTGAGGATACTATAATTGTGAACTATCATACCAAATGAATTATGAATATGGTAATTATTGTTTCTATTTATATATATATTCCATTAATTTTTAAATTTCACAACTCAACCAAGTAATTTATAATAACATTTTTATATAAAGTGGGAATTTAAGAAATGTGTGAAATGTTTTCATCATTTTGGAATGAAGTAATTTTTCTTTTAAATATTAAATTGAATCACCATTCATTGTTTTAGTTTAACCATTATATAAGTATTTTGTTAAATATTATAGAATTGTATTAGGGAAAAATTAGTGATACCCTACCGGGATGTTTTTCTCACAACCTAGATTTGCCTCCAAGCTTTTTTAGATTTTCATAAAAATTGTTAGTGAAAATTGAATGATCCCCTAGGATGATGTGTATGTTCTAGATCCTTTGGATTGAAGTAATGTGACACTAGGGATATTTTTCATGTCTAATTTTTTCAACCTTGATAATGTTGTATTTATGTTTCGATATAGGTGTTTGGGTTTTTTAAAATATCCTTTTGTAGTTTTGGAGGATAATGATATGAATATTTATCTTCCAATATTTATGTGAAAAATCCATTCACTACATTATAATTTATGATTCCATGTTCTAGTCACCAACCAATGGGGATCGATAATGTCCATCATGATATATCAGTATCAGATCGGGTATCAGAGTATAGAGTTATCTGGGATAGTTTATGACAATGATTTGTCAAATTTGTAGATATTCTATCTTCCCTTGTTGTAAAAATATATTTTGGATTTTCATGTTGAGACATAAGAGGTAGTTTAAAGATATTTATTTTCAAAATATTTTCTTAATGATCCTGAAGTCACCATGTGTGGTTTTTGTTATAAGGACCATGTCGTAAACATTACAAAATATTGAATTAAATGATTAATTCACATTGAGGATCTTTTTTGGTTTACAGTTTTAGAGAATTAGGACATAACTATTACATCTCTAATGATTAAAAGGTGGACATATCTACACAGTTACCATTTTTATCATAAAATAAAAACTCTTGAAAAAAAGTGTCATGTCTACTTCCAATTTTTAGACAGTGTGACTTTTCCTTGATCCCATCCTTGACCCTATTCATCATTAAATCCTGTGAAAACATTTCAAAACTTGGGATGAGTAAAAAAAGCTCAGTAAGGGTTATAAAACAAATAATGAAAACAATTGTTCATAAATACATAACAAATGTGAACTCTTTTACTAACTCATGAAATCATAAGATTTATGAAAGACACATAGAAATCATTAATCAAAAAGGTAACTTGTGTCATCTATATCATAGATACATTGTAGCTATGACTGATACATAGGGAGTTACTTTGGAATACCCATCACAGTATATTCCTGAAACCTCTTAGGAGAAACATTGACATTTACCTTCATCACATTAACCAATTCATTGCAGAGATATCTCGGTCTCACCCGCCCTTTGTTTATCACGGAACCACCCATTTACATAAATAATGCCCAAGAACCATAACATGATCATAACACATAACATAAGCATAAAGGAAAGATAACATCTCCACATTACAATAATAAAATATCATTTCAATATATTGAAATAATAAATCCATTCTCAAAATCATTTTCAATACCAAAATACGTAAAAGAGTATATGGTATTTATTTTTTCCTTTTCAAAACATTCTGTCTTGTTAAGGAAGCAAATGAACAAATAATACTCACGACGGCGGAAAGGTCATTTTCACCACGTACGTAAAAAAAGAAACATTCTTTTTTGTCTTTCAGTAACACTTTTTGTACAAAAATATTCCATTTAAATAAAATTAATAGTCAAAGGGGTTTATACAGCATATAAAATAAAATCGTGTATTAAAACAAAATATGCCTCAATAAAAGGAGATTGAGACGAAGTCCCTTACCTCATGTTCGACTTTACTCGATCATTCTTTAATATCTGGAATAATAAACTAAAGTTAATTTCTACATTCATAAGAACCTTTTTAAAGTTAATTATTATTTTTATAACACTTATTACCATGTTATAAACATTATGAAATCATTTATTTTAATAATGTTCATTTTGACGATATTTGGTTCTTGAGTAAAAAATTGAACACCTTATATTTACAATCTATCCATGTGGTTAAAGTTTCATTATATCCAGAATGATATTCATTTTTTGAAATCATATATAACATATATATTAAGTATATACATGTTTGTATAATAGTACAAAACATTTAGAGGTATGAAATGAAATGCACCATTCATGGAGACAGTATGTCGTACGTAAACATGAATGCTACTTTCATTTATATTTCATATTTTAAAGGAAATAAAAAATAATGATGCATAGGTATAGTATAATTCCTTTCTAATATCATATATAATATCATTAACTCCATCCTTTATATATCCAACATAAGGCATTAACGAATCAAATAACATTGAGGGGGCGGTAGTCCGCACTTCTTCAAATGAGATTACCGTATTTACCCATAATGGAAACCATAAATAAGTTCTATAAATGCGATGTAAATAAGCATAAAGAAAGCATAAACATAATATATATCATATAAAAAAATAGTGCCACCATAATGGCCACCATGAGAGTCCGTAATATGTAATTGAACAATCATCTTTTCGTGAGGTGTTAGTTTTCCATCCATAGAAACATTATGTTATTCATCCATTAGATGGAGGTGTGTGTAAGTTTAGTTCGAATACATCTCATAAAAACATCCTAGTTTATTTAGGATAATATTTATGTTACAAAAGAAAGTAATAAAAAGTGTTTAGGGTTTGGAGAAGTAAAATAAAAGAAAACAATTTTAGAGAAACTATTACCTTTAATTTAGGTATCTTCCTTTGATTTGAACCAAAAGGACTTATTGAAGTGCCTTATGTATAATTTAAGTCTTCTAGGAGGAGAAGAGGGGTGTAGGGAGCTTAATTGGGCAGATTTTGGATGTTCCAAATTGATTGAGAGGTGTAACGAATTGGTTAGAAGTGGTCTCCTTTTATAAAGGAGAGAAGGGTATCTTTAAGAATGTGTGAAACTATTATTTTATTATATAATTATATTAGGTTTCCAATGGTCAAAAAATCATTAAAGATGAAAATCAGATGACTCATGGTAGAAATAAAATCATCCAATTAGAATTGGAATTTTTTTTATATTATTTTAATCATTATAATTTTATTTATTTATAATGATTATTTAATGAGTTAAATATTGCATCATTATTATGCCCTAAATAATTATATTTATTTATTGTCTAAAAATTATAAAAAATATACCAGGATGTTTTAAATATTTTTATCATTCCAATTAATATTTATAGTAAAAAATATGATATATATATATATAACACCATATAAAAATTAATTACTAAAAGATTTTTGTTAATGTCAATTTTGCCTTTACTTTAAATTAATTAATCCAAATTTTCATTATCAATCACATGTGTCTCATTGGGGTCCCAAAATGGACCCAAAGATTCCCATGGTCGTTATGGACTCATAAAATAGGATTATTTCACATTTAGGGGTATTTTTATATTAGTATAATATTATTTTTTACCTTTATTAAACCAATTTAACCTGTAACCACGGTAAATAAAATATTACTGATGTAAATATTTAAAATGTGTAAAAATAAAAGTTACCTATTTACTCAATTTGGGCCTCATGATTACAAATATAGAATTCATTTTTCCTTATGAAAAATAGATAAGTGTCAGATATTATTTTAAAATTAATTTCCGATGTCAAAACAATGAGTGGTTTTAAGAATTAATAACTATCAAAAGATGGATTGTTGATTAAGTGCAATTTCAAAGTGAAATTTCTTCCAATGACCAAAATTGTAATAAATGGAAAAATATATTCTAATTACACTTCAAACTAATTAAAAATATAATCTAACCATATAAATAAATTATATTAAAATGATCTTTTGAATTAAAATACAATATTTTTCACTATTCATTAAAAAATAATCTTTATCAGCAAAATTCCAAATGTTTACCCAAAGTAAATTTTGATGTCCCCATTCTAAATAACGATTCTATTTCTTCATATAGAATTTATTAAATTGAAAAAAATATATTTAAAAGGGTTCTCCATTAAAAGGCGATAAATCATCCTTTTAATGTAAATTATACTTAAAACAAGATTCATTCATGTTTTAAGCCTTTAAATTCATATCGGAAAATATAAATACATTTAATAAACATGAATAATCAAATAGTTGTTAGTTTCATTCATTTCTACCAATACAATGGCTAGTAGATAACTACCATTTAAGATAATAATATTATATTATTAGTGTGTAACGTAAGATTCGAAATAAACTTGTTGTTGCGTACCAGGTATGCTATCGAACATAAAAACCAATTTAAATTAAAATTAATATTTAATTCACAAATATTAATAAATATTAAATATTCCTTATTCTTCATTTACCTGGGATTTTACATTGTTAAAGGTGTCGTTAAGACAAATTCTAGTATATACACATTTTTTTTGCATTGGATAAATTGAAATTAAAATCTTATTTCTTAAATAATCTGATTAATTTCAATGTCTCACATGTTTTTTTGTTTGTATGAGTAATGTTCTGATGTCTTAAATATCATTTCATGATGTTTTTTAGCTTCATCCCCCCTAAGAAGACTTTCAAATATGATCCATGAGGAATCATCTATTGAAACATAATGATAATATACACTTTTCACCAAAATCTCATTTAGAATGTTGAATTTGTTGCCCATGTTTTGTTATATGCACCTGTTTCTATTAATACTATGTCTCTAGTGGTAGAAATTCTATGGAATTAATCTTGGAATCATTCTCATGTGTAGCATTCCCCAAAAACAACTAGAATTCAAAGTCTCTAATTATAATCAATTGTATATGGACTGGTTTATTAATATTGAGAGTTATTTCTAATTTCTTGAGAACTCCCAAATTTATTTTGGTAATGAGTGTTACCTCTACAAAAAATGGACCATGAAGGATATTGTTGTACTTCATGTTTATAGAAAATAATAATTAATATTTATAGTTTAAATTCATCAAGGTTATCTTCACTGACATATTATATCCAACGTCTATGGTTCTATAAATGGTAATAGAGTCTTCCAAACTCGAGAAGGCTAATAGCATTATAAAGGAATGTAAAAGATACTTTATTGATATGGTGTAGTTTTCACCTTATATTTTTTTGATTGAGATTATGATGAACCAATGGAGTTATATGGGCCATGAATTTGATATTAGTTATTAGATTTTCTTATTGAATCACTATTCATATATTGGAGGGAAGAACCTGGAATTGATGGATAAACATTCTCTAGCTAGTATGTCAATGTTGACGAGATATTCATTTGATCACTATTATGGTTAAGTGAATTTACATAATGGGATGATAAATCATGATGGTATCAAGGTACATATTTATAGATGAGTTTTGAAATACCACATGCAGTTCAAAGAAGAGGCCCTTTGAGTTTTTTCTAGTATGGACAACCATCCCACTCAGAAGGGGTTTTAAATGGGGAACCCAAAATTTATAGTTCATGTGAATGATCATGAAAAATTCATAAATTATGTTATATATTTTTTGAAACATGTAGTGGAATGTGATCCTCTAAAACAAAATATAATTTGGTTCTGTTAGATGTTTCAATTTCTAAGGAGTACCATCAACAACCATACATAAAAAATCGTATTTATATAGGAGAAGAGTCCCTAGAGGAATCAGATACATTTCCAATTATCGTAATATGTACCATCACTATTTATTAATCAATATTATCTTTTTATTTGATATTGGTGCATATAAATCATTTCAATCAACACATACTGTGATCCTTTTAAATATTCCTATATACCAGAAAAGCCAGGATCCGGTGGAAGCCGGTCCTAAAAGATTGAATAACAAAAATGAGAAGAGTCAAGCAAACAAGGGAATATTACATAAACAAGTGTGCACAACCCCACACCTATCTGCCTCCACCAGTGAGGCGCAATAGTCTGGAGCCGTAAATGACCACATCTCTCCTGTGTCATTGAGCGCCTGCTTCGCCAACGCATCCACAACCTGATTCGCCTCCCGGTAGACATGTGAAATCACCACCCGCATCCGGCCAATAGCCTTAAGGCAATCAACCCAATGTGGAAGTATGCGCCAAGGGACCTGGCGCGTCTTTGCACTCAGGGAATGAACAGCGGTCTGGGAATCAGATTCAATCCATAAATGCTCCCAGTTAAAACGGATGGCATACCTGATGGCAAAGACAATTGCCCAAAGCTCCGCTTCAAAAGCAATGCCAACCCCGACAGCGTGATGGTAGCATCTTTTAACAAATCCTCGGAAAGTGCGGAACACTCCTCCACACCCCTATGTACCTGGAGCACCCAACGCAGCTCCATCAACATTCACCTTGATGCAGGATCCGATGGGTGGTATCCATCTAATATATTTCAGCATCCGGGGCAAACGCGGATGCCCCGCAATCCCAAGTGTGCGCAAGATTTGAAGGTCCGCAACTGTGTTAGACATTGATCCAGCCTGCACACAAGAGGCAGCATAAATATCCCTGTGAATCGCCATAATTCCTTGTTGAAGAGTGGGGCAAACACCAGAGAAAGTTGCTCCATTCCGAGCTTCCCAAAGGAAAGCAACAGTAGCAGAATTTGCAGCCAAAAATATGTTAAAAATCTGCTCACTAAATCTGCTCTGTGCGGAAGCAGAAAGCATTTGGGTAACCGAACCATATGGACTCTAATCCACCCCAAAGACAGAGTAAACATAGGCCCAAAGCTGCTTTGCATACGAACAATCCATAAAGATGTGCTGAGAGGAGTCCTCCTCAGACTTACAAACAGAACACATGGAAGCCATCTGAACTCCGGTCCTTTTGAAAGCATCAGATGTGGGGAGACGGTTTTTCCAGATCCTCCAAATCAGAAAACATCTGGAGGGTCTGATGAAGCGCACCCAGAATTTCAGCAGCCAAGACGGGGCAGAGGAGTGACCTCCACAGATAGTCCTGTAGTAGTCCCTGCTGTTGAACTGTCCTGTCCTGCAAATTGTCCAGATCAGGGTATCCTGCTCCATAAAGACATAGTTAGTGATTTCATGCTCCACCTGCACAGGAACAGTAAGAGAGGCAGATTGTATTTGTGAGAGAAAACTGGAAATTGACAAATTCGCTGCTTCATATGGCACATTTAAATCACAAAGAGGTTGTGAGAGCCACTTTGTATTCCAGCAACTCAGAGTGGATTCCCTGCACACCAACCATCGGGTATCATGCATAATTCTGACATAGGCCTGTTTGATAGAGGCCCAAACCGATGAAGCAAGGTTCCATTTGTAACCATTCATCAGCCTCCTTGTGAATCTATTTGAAAGGAAATCATCCTCAGCTTCAGTAGAGAGCAAGCTCCAAGTGAACTGCCCAATCAGTCCATCATTGAAAGTTCGAAGATCTTTGAGCCCAAGACCCCCCAGCTCCACGGGCTTGATACACTCCTTCCATGCCACTGTAATTAGCTTCCTCTCATGTGGTGACCCCGTCCATATAAAATTCCGTATCATGCATTGAAGCTCCTTGAGAAGACCCCTCGGCCATCGGTAAATGGAGAAAGAGTAGACAAATTTCGATGTTATCACTGAATTCACGAGGCAAACCCTCCCAGCCAGGGACATCACCTTCCCTTTCCAGCTAGCCATCTGCTGAACAATTCCAGCAGAGATCCCTTCCAGGTACTGTCTTTTCACCTTCCCCCAAAACAGAGGAACTCCAAGGTATTGAAAGGGTAAGGAGCCCCTTTTCACCCCAAGGAGTCTTATAATTCTGTTACGTTTCCGAACTGGAATCCCATCTCCAAAAACAATAGAGGACTTGTTCCAGCTAATGGCTTGTCCAGACACCTCCTCATAATGACTGAAGAGAGCCTTAATGGAGGATATAGTGGTCCTTGATGCCTGGCCCAGAAGCAAGATATCATCATCATACAATAAATGGGACGGGACATGCTCATTCACACCAGCTCTAATTCTTTTATACATTCCAATGTGAGTAAGATCTTTAATACACCTACTAAGGTAGTCTTCTGCCATGGAAAAAAGTAACCCAGAGAGTGGGTCACCCTGCCGCACCCCTCTGGTGCAAGAAAAGAAACCCCTAGGGGCCCCATTGACAAGAACTGATAACCTGGAGGACTCCAAGATGATACTGATCAGATTCACAAAGCCAGAGGCGAAGCCATGTCTTCCAAGGACCTCCAGAAGAAAATCCCACTTGAGAGTGTCAAAAGCCTTTGATATATCAATTTTGATGGCAAATGTCCCATCCTTTGTCTTCTTCTTCATAATATTGAAACTTTCCGAGGCCATAAACAGGCACTTTTGAATGCTCCTCCCAGGAACAAAACCGAATTGATTCATGGTAACAAGGCCATTAACCAACCCACCCATCCTGTTGACCAAGACCTTGCTTATAAGCTTGGGTATCGTGTTCCCAAGAGCAACCGGTCTGAAGTCCTTGATGTCCATAGCATTCTCCTTCTTGGGAATAAGAGCAATGAAACAAGAATTCATCACATGAGGCATGTATGAATGAGAGAATAAGTCCCTGATGCCGTGCACAATATCATTTTGCAGAATGTCCCAATAGAACATAAAGAAATTATTCGTGAACCCATCAAGACCTGGGGCACTCTCCAGGTTGAGGGATAAGAGTGCAGCTTTAATCTCTTCTTTACATGGAGGAGCAAGAAGGAGCTGATTCGCTTGCTCATCAACACATGGACTGATGTTATCAACCATGAGGTGCACTCTGGATGGCCCATTATCAGAATATAACCCTTGGAAATAGGCAGCAATAGCCTAGGAAATCTCAACTTCTTCACTGTAAATCTGTCCATCAATACTAATCACCCTGCGCCCAGCACGCGCCTTCTTTTCCTTATGTAATCTGTTAAAAAGCTTGGAGTTTCTATCCCCATCCGCTAACCATTTCACATTTAGTTGATTCCTAGCAAGCCTTTCCTTTATTATCAGAAGATCATCCAGCCTCTTATGTGCTGCTAGTTCCCCACTGGATATTGTAGAAACTTGATCATGACAGCCCTGAGTCCTGACTAGCTCCTCCTCAGCCTTCCTGATGTCTTCATCAATTCGTGAGAAAGAGTTTTTGCTCCATTCTCTTAACAGCCCCTTAAGATGTTTAAGTTTCAGGGCGATTCGCTGCAGAGGACTCCCAATAACATCCACATTCCATGCCTCCAAAACAAGCTCCCTGCAGCCTGGAGTCACAAGCCACCCATTGTTGAACTTGAAAGGAATGGGGACTGACCGCAAGCGCTGATTATTAATATCAATCACCATTGGGTTATGGTCAGAGTGATGCCTAGGAAGCGTGAATCCAGAAACTCCATGCACCACCTCATTGTCACCAATGCAGACAAAGAACCTATCCAGCTTGCTAGTTTGCCTCCCCTCCCACGTGTATCTTCACCATGTAAAATCAGCACCAACAATATTGATTTGTTCCAGATTGCAAAAATCAATGCATTCTGAAAAATCAGCAGCCGCAACCCTGTTAAAATATAATCCAGTTTTTTCTTCAGGCTTTAGCACGGTGTTGAAATCACCAACAATCACCCAGTTGAGCTCCATCCTCCTGGAAGTAACTTTTAAATCTTCCCATAACTCCCTCCTCTTAATGTAATTGTTGGAGGCATAAACAAAAGAGACTGAAGCCTCCTACCCAGCAAAGGTGTAATTGACCAAAACACTTTGAGCCCCCTTAGCATAGGAGATGATCTTGACATCATCATACCTTAAGATCCATAAATGATCCATATGCATATCATGCTGATTGTTAGAGACAAAGTTGTATCCAAGAGTGTCCCATTTGAGACCTTTCCAATGTTCAAAAAGAGTTTTTGGCTCAGCAATACCAACAAACCTCGGTTTATAGGTCATGAGATAATGTCGAAGGGCCCTGACCGTGTGGGAGTTCCCCAGCCCTTGACAATTCCAATACAGGACCTTCATTTTTTACCAGCCATGCCCCTTGTCAGGGGCCCTCCTTTTCTATCCACCTGTGCCTGCTTTTGCTTTTTCCTCCCCTGCCCATTCTGTCCTTGCTGACCTGTCGCAGGATTGCAGTGAGGGTTCGTGATCACCTGACATGCCCCTCTGTCCCTGTCTTGGACATCAGCAGCGATCTGCTCCAAAATTGGACCAGCTGAGGAGCCAACCATATTCCCCTTCACCGGCACATCTTTGCTGCCAGACCTCCCTTGCTCAAGCAGTGAATCCCTGCTCCATTTTCTGGCTGTAGTAGCCCTCATCTCCAGACGACTACCTGCTTGCCCACCTGAGGCACAACCTGCCTCTGTTATACCTTCCACCGGGTCATCCTTTTTTCCAGAGTTTCCTTGCCTAAGCCTTGCATCAATGCTTCTCCTACTGGATGAAACCGCGTTCAATTGCAGGCATCCTGCGTCCTCATTAATCTTTGCACCGCTATTTTCACCCAGACCACCACTGCTTGTATCAACACCATCACCTGCCGCAGGCAAAGCAGAATTGTCAAGATCCTCCATCTCATCTGCCCATAACCGTCCACTAAGGGGCATGAAAGAATTCCCATGCTGCATCAGTGGAGCACAACCATCCGAGAGCCTTCTCCTGGCCGCCTTGGAGGGAGAAATAAGTGTGAAGCTGCCTCCTGGATCAGAGGTAGGAAGACCGGCCAACACACTGTTTGCTTTCACAGGTTCAGCTGAACCCTTATCCCCTGATGCATCTTCCCCAGCAACCGCAATCTTAGTTGAAGTGACCGGCACAACCACCTGCCCACTGGATAGGGGAAGTGCCAATTGCCTCTCCTCAGGACTGCTCTCCACTCCACCTGCAGCTGGGATCTGGACATCCGCACATGTCAAATTCCCCAGGGCAGCATCTGAGAGACCTCCCGCAAGAGCTTCCTTCTGCCCCTGCCAAGTTCCTATCCCATCATCATTGCTTCCAAAGGTCTCCAGAGGGATATCCTCCCCTTTCCTTCTTCTGCACAGACTCCCATCATGGCCTTTCATCTTACAAACAGTGCAGATCATGTCCCGCTTACATTCAGCCGCCATATGCCCAAAGAAAAAGCATCTCATGCAGAATTTGGGTTTCCGTTCATATAATATATCAAGCTTCATGCTGTCATCCCTTGTCGTAAGTATTTCCTCCTCAACCAAGGTGCTCGACATATCAACTTCCACCAGAATTCTCGCGTAGTGCCCAAGTCTTGGGTTATCTGTCTGATGATCCATGCGAATTGGATATTACCACACCCCTCATAATAAATGATTATGAAGGCTCTTCATTTTCTGGATTTTGTTTTATCACTAATAGATATTGATATTACATTGTGTTTTATTATTATCAATATGAATCAAGTTCATGTTATTTTTAGGATGAAATTGATCATTAGTAATAAATATATATTTTATTTTTATCTTTGATAGGTATCATTTATTGGTCTTGATAGGTTATCCAGTTTCATTCTGAGAGAATGGGACCCAAGGTTGTGTTGAGATGTGCCATATTATCTAGATTTGGGGAATATAACTTATATGTTTTCCTTTAATCTTTATTGAGTATCCTTGAGTTTTTACCTCAATAAATATTTCATTCGTTTTGATGATATTTTCCCTTATCACTTCTATGGCATTCCATCAATAAGGAAAGTATATTTTTTATTTATTTGGTTCATGGTACTCAACCAGTGTCTATAAATTCTAACCATATCTATCAATATAAAATTATTGAGTTTTTTATTGTATTGAATGATCTGTTAAAGAAATTATTATATTTCCTAGTGTCACTCTGGAAAAAACTTATTCTGTTTAGTATAAATATAATCACTAACTTCATCTATGTGTTGATTAATAGAAACTCCAAAACGGCCTGCTAATGAAAATGATTTAGTTACCAGGGGTTTATTATTATACTGAATAGTTGAAAGGGGAAATTTGGTTTTTGATGATATTTCTTCGATATGGTTACAACCTTTAGATAATAACGAAATCCATGATTTAGATAACTGCATTCTAGAGACATTATAAACATTATGAGTACCTTGTCATTCCATTAGTTATAAATATTACTCAAGAAGTATTTATGTATTTTATAAAAGGGACATTATATATGTTTCTTGATACTCTTTGGGTTGTATTTGTGGATGAAATCACTACTAAGTCTATGTTTGAGGTGTATAATGTGCATTATTTGAGAGTTATTGTATATTTTTTTGATAAATCGCCATCTTTATTCTATGAAATAATAAATAATCTCGATTTTTGAAGTGGAGTTCCACAGACATTTGGTCATAGAATATGGTGCTTCGGATTATCCTGAAATGGTGGATGATGATATAACATGGTAGCAACCACATAATGTTTTTGAGATTTATAATTTCATAGGTTTAGAAAGATATTATTTCTAGTTGGAAACAGATTTCTAAAAATTAACATCTTCAATATATATTATCTCATAAAAGGTTATATTGTTTTCATGGGATAATAAATGTATGAGTTATATTATTGTGATAAAATGTCTTCTGACCTTTGTGTGTGTTTCAGCTCTTCGAGAGATTGAATGTGGCTATGTAGTCTTCTGTGATTCCTCGGGGTCATGTTTGGGCTATATTATTATATCAGGTGATCATGTTATATCCAATGTATCATGGAATATTTGGGAACATGATAAAAAATATCAGATCAGTGACCATGATCTCATATATATGATGTATATGATTTAGAGTTAGTAGCATTAACTTTTCAGAGAAAGGATTACCATGTATTCTGACCAAAAAAGAATGATTTACATATTCTCTCAAAATGATTTGAATATTTTCTATAGAAATTGTGGGGGTGTTCCAATAGTATTTTGACATTGACATTTCTTATAACCCTTGGAATGATATTTTTATCATTGACACATTATGTAGGCATGTAATGTACTATTTATTAAAATAATCATCGAAACAATAGATCTTAATGGATTTTTTGGGCAATTTTAATTTACGGATCTTGAATCATGTTTTAAGATTTTCCTTGTAGTGACCAAGGATTAACATACAAGGATATTAAATTATTTTTTTAAGAATATTTATAAAATTATAAAGGTATATTCCCAAGGAACATAATAATTTAGTTTATTTGTAATATTATAATGAAATCTTATAAAATGGTGAATATCATTAATTTTAACGGTAAATATATTCCCCTTTAGTACTCTTACATTAAAAATGTTTTTCAAAACTTTTTGAAAAAAAACAACAAAATGGGTTATATCATATGATTTTTATGTATAAAAAAGTATATATATAAGCATAAACTTGAGTAAAAGGGTAAGAGAATGTGATCGTGACATTATAAGATCATACTCATCATAAAAAAGATAATAAACATGAACGAGGGCATAAATATAGACAGTTAATAAGACATTATTCATTAGGGAATCCAGAGATTATGACATCAAATTATAACATCAAGATTTGATATGGAATTTGAGGCATACACCTAATCACAAAAAAAATCGTATGTCAATGTTATCTACCAAGACATTAATTAAATTATAGGGTTGGGGTAAAAAATCATTTACTGTTTTGGGCCTAGGATAAAAGACCATGGACACTTTTATTTTTGATCATTGGTTATAAACAATGTTCCCTCTTACTTTCAACATGGGATACAACTTGTACACCATCTTATTTTCACGCATGGTCAATAACCTATATAACATTTTAATTTAATGAAAGGGCTACAACCAATATACCAATTGAGATTATATAAAAGATATAATACCTAACGAATTAGAGGGATATACAGGTCCCAACCAATACAAAATAGAGTCATTAATTAATGATCGACAATATAATAAAACATACATCATATCATTACTCGTAAAAATATATGGGGGTCATAAACATCATATAATAACCAAAAAAATAAAATGGGTTTCATAAAAAATTCATTATTTCATTATATATGGAAAACATGTATTTCTCATTATCATTTCATTAATTCATAAACCATGAAAAGTAGCATTTTTCAATAGTATATATCCCATGGAAGAGTAACAGATGATAAAAGAATAATTCCATCAATACATAAATCATTTGATATTTAATTTTAAAAGTGTTATTGGATCATATCACAATAAAACATAATCTTTATAAATAAATGTAATATTATAGGGAGATTGATTTTTAAAAATCAATTGAATGATTTCTTAAGGATGATAGTCTTTCATCGAAAATATTATTAATAAAAACCTTCCAAAATTATTTTCTTATACTGAAATATTTAAAATTTAATTAAAAATTTTCTTGATGAATGTAGAATTTATTATATTAAAAAATCATTTTAAAATATAATTAATTTTGAAACATATTTTCTATTAAATTAATCTTTAAAACTATTAATTAAGCGTGAATAATTTTTGAAATCCATTTCCCAAGAAATCATATAAATGAATCTTGAAAACCATTTGAAAACTGGTTTGATTAAAAATTATTTGTTAATGTATAATTATTTCATGAAATCAATGATATCATATTCATTGAATATAACATTTTTAAAACATGTAAAGTAATCTATGAAAATCATTTAAAACAAGTTCTATTAATAAACATTCTTGGAAAATCTATTTATTTGAAAACGACATTAATTTCAAACAATTTATAGAAAATTAAATAAATCATTTTAGTTTAAAAAATAAAATTCTAAACATATAATTTATGATTCATTTTAATGATGTTAATGGTGGTTTATAAGTCCTTATATGCCAGTCATTCCTTTTTCCCACATTAATAGTATGGAAAAGTTCATTCATTGTAAAATGATAAGAATATTAATTTTAAAACCATTTTTTAAAATTTAAAATAACGTTAAATCAATCGAATAGATATCATAGTATAATATTAAATCATTTTGAAAGTCATTTTTTGAAAACACTTTTTTGAAATAACACAGAATTTTGATAGAAATGGGAAGTAAAGTCATATCTCTTTTAATACACTATCATAAATATAATAATTACCAAAGACATGAAAAATAGTACCAATAAGAAAATATATCATTAATGGATAACAATGATGAAAATTAAATAAATTTCTTGAGATATGGATAATGATATTTCATTATTGGAATCATAATCATAAACAATCTCGATAAATGATAATATTCATTCAATGAAATATTAAAAAATGTTATATTTGAATTGTAGTCCCCTTATAAGAAAATGATTTTATATGAAGCATAAAATAAAATTAAAATATTTTTATTAATTATATAAATTTTAAATTGGTCTCATATTCAACTCGTTAAAGGATATAGGTTTATAACAAAACATGTGTCTTAAAGATGGAAAATTGAGACAAAATTACTTTACTAATTTGGTAACTTTTGAGACCTAAAACACAGGAAATAATTTTCATCAAAGAGATATATTAATACACATATATATATAATTATTAGAAAAATATAATACATACATTAGATACATACACAACTCATATAATAATTAGTAGGTGAACATGGCTTATGCCTCATGAAAAATAAACGTGAGACGAGAATACCCTTATTTCAAGAGTAACTTTAGAATCGTGATCCACATTAGATAATAAGATTAGGTAAATCTTTTTATATATATAAATTCATGAAATTAATTATATTGTATTCCATATTGTTTTATGTACACCTCACAAAAAATAAAGTTGTGAATATGGAATGTATCACACAGAAATAAAAAGTGAGATGAAATTATCTTTAATTATGTCTTGACATTCATTGTACACCTTCAAAATTCAGATATAATAAATAAAATTTTATTATAAATCTACAATATAACATTATTATTATATAAAATACCATAATTATTCACTTATGACTTTATATTTTCTATTTATTTACAATTACATGTTAATGTAATGTTTTAGGTAATAACTACATTGTTTATTATATGTGTCTTGATTTTTCATTCATGATACTCTTACTTAGATAAAGATTTAATTATTTAGTGAATATAAAAATTTCTTTATGTATCAGATATATTCACTATAAATATATTAATTTTAAAATATTAAATATTTAAATATTAAATGAAATATATCATTCCTGGAGATGATAGAATGTATGTACACATGAATACAACTTTAATTTAATTTTAAAATTGAATGAAAGGAATTAAATGAAATATATGTGTGTATATATATGTAATATAAATCCCCTAGAACAATTTTTTCATTAATAAAATAAAAATTTAATAAATAAATCCATAATACATTCATTAAAAAGTCTGAAAAATTCACATCTTGTTAAGGAGGCGGTAGTCAACAATTCTACTGATGATGTTATCAGATTAAAAAAATTGGAAAAATAATTTTATTATTTATATAATAATTATAAAATCATAAATACATCATAAATATAATATATATCATATAAAAATATATTTTTGGTCATAATTACACACCATTAGATGTGGTAAAATGAAAAATGAGAAACATCATTTCGGGTGGTGGTAGTTCTCCATAAACATGAATGGTACGTTAGTTACACATTAGATGGATGTGTTTGTAAGTATATTTCAAACATTTAGAATAAATAAAAATAGAATACTAATTTAATTATATAATTATCGAATAATAATAATTTAGGTGTTGGAGAATGAAAATAAAACCAATGATCTTGAAGAAGGATGTTACCTCTTCATTGGGTAACTCCTTTCAGTTTTCAGCAAACGGCAATCTAGGATGGAATTAATTACAAAATGGATGATTATATAATGAATGGAGGGATTTTGGTATAATATTTCAGTATACATTGGTTTATAAAAGTTATTTTTATGTATGAATTAGGGGAAGGATGTCTTCATTTTAAAGTGGTTGAGGAGTGTCATTTTTATAAATTCTAGATATAGGAATTCCACATATGTTTTTAAAATGACTAGTGGAAAAATTAATTATGTAAATTATATTAAATTGATTATACAGTTGATATATGTTAATAATGTGGTTATTGACCATGTTCATATGTCATTTTTCCCTTATGATTAAGGTTTAGTCCCATGTTAAGATAATTTTCCTCTAAATCATTGTGATTAGGTTTAAATACATTCACTAATAATTTTGGTGAAAAATAATTTGACCCATTCAGACATTATCTATTTTGATTATAAATAATATTTTATCCATTTTGAAAACTTCCAATCACATATTAGGAAAAAATTAATTTTAAATTAATTTCCAAAATTAGATGACAATGCATTTTTTAATGTAAAAATGTTCAAACGTTTTATAAATTTTTATATCAATTTAAATTTTTAAATTGATCCAAATTATATAAATTGTATTATTTTATGTATAATTGATATATTTATACATTAAAAACATTTATAAAAATAATTAATATTTGTATGTAAATTAGATGAAAAAGAATATTTGAATTTAAAATCTGTATTATTCACTAACCATATAAAAATAAAACATCACAAAAAATACATAAAATTAACACTAAATTATTTTTTTCATATATATATAAAAAGTGATGTTTAATTTTTCATATAAAATATATAAAATTTCTATAATTTATTTATAATATGTTCTCCATTATAAGTCGATAAAAATCCTTTTTATGAAAATATTAATTTTTATGTGTAGTATTGGGTTTGTTTCTATCTTATGCCTACCAAATATATTATATAAATATATAGAAAATTATTTATTATATAAATTATATATTTCAATAATATCATTCACCTATAATAATTAATTTTAATTATTAAGCCAAAATTCGATTGTGGTCATTAAATAAGTATTTATAAAAAACATTCCCTTCATATTCAATTGGTTCTTATATTCTATAACAATTAATACGTAATCACTGATTTATACCCTTATTTTCATAGATTTCTTGATAATATTCATAACCACTAAAATAATGTCTAGGTTACATCTTATCATATTAAATAATGTAATTTTTAATAATATATCATTTGTTGGTAAAAATCGGTTTTATGTGTTACACAAGCCATCGATAAAATGAACTCGTGAATGTAACATACATTAACCATTGGGATATAAGTTGGGAAATCAAAACATTATGATATGTGTAGTGAATGATTAACTTGGTGTTGTGTATAATTAAATATGAACTTATAAAACACATTTTTCATTGTTGTCTGAAATTAAAAGTATGAAAAATATTAAATTAAATAATTTTTTTGACAAAATCTACGACTGTTACAATCTTGGCTAGTGTTTGGTTTACCTATATAATACTCAAGATGATTCTTTAGGATAACCATCTTGATGATTAATTCCATAGCATTAGAGAATCCATTTATGGTGGGGATGCTATTTTTGAGTGGTCTTTCTCCAGAGAGGGCGTTCTATGTTTTCAAAATCATTTTTTTGATATTTTAACATCGGGGAAAGGGATTTTAATGGATTTACATAATTTCTAGTGTGAAGTTCACCGCAGATCTACACATTTTTTATATAATATTATACATTTATTTTAAGTCCAAATATTATACATGACATTACTGATATTGTATCTCATTTTTATATTTTCCAACAAGTCAATGTTGATCATCTGAAGACTTTAATTTTTCTTCATCCACATTCAGTGTCGACATGGATGTGTGATGATATATGCATGTAATTTTTGGTTTTATTTTAATTAACCTAGTAGATGAATAATTAAATATGTGTTGTGATCAGTATGCTGACCAAAAATTATCACATTATTTGTATTTATTATACAACCAATTGTAAAGAGCTCAGAAATATCTATGTGATAGAGATTATTTGTGTTCAGGGATTTCTGTCTACTATAGTATCTAATAGGGATCCTTGGTTTGCATGTTGGTTTTTTAGATTCCATGAAGAAGAACTGGCACCTCAGGTTCATTTGAGTATGGTATACCATATATAGACTGATGGCCATTCTAAGAGGGATATTCATATTATTAACGTTATTCTTTATTCTATCATCCTCTAATTTGGAAAACCATGGGATAAAAAATCGATAATGTTTTTGTTTTATCATAACCATAGTAAACATGTTTTCATTAGAATGGTTCCTTTTGTGGTATTGTATGTCTGACCATGAAAATTCCCATTGTGTTGGTCCGAGATCAATGAATGATACTCTGTTAGACTGATATTGGTTTGATTGATAGTATAAAGTATTTATTTTAATACTCAATGAATGAATAAATGAAATAAATAATATAAATTTTATGCTTATTGTTATTGTATTTCATGTGAGTTTTTATTTGATAACCATATGATTCTGAAATTTTCACCTTATTTAGGACATTTATGACTTGGGAAGAAAGGGAAAAATACTTGCCATTTTTTGGGACCTTTTGAGATGGTTGATAAGTTGGAAAATATGACATACAATTTTGTAAATATACCTTATTTTGTGTTGGTAAAAAATGTTTTACTTGTATTTAAGATAAAAAAATATCTTGTTGATCGATCTGTTTTTCTAATTTTGAGTAATCATGATGTTGATAATGATTTATCCATGAATGAAAATACAGTCTAGATAGTTTACTAAGAGTAAAATTTACATTACTGGAGGATGATACCCTTATACATTACTCTATGGAATTTCTATTTGGGTATTCCTGAGATATGGGGGAGGGATGCTGTAATGGCAGATCAATCACATCATCTTTATAATATGAAATTTTCGTGACATGATTTCAATGGAAAAAATTATTTATTTATAGGGAGGTTCTAACATCAAAATAATAGATTTTATGTACTCCTAGACCCTCTTTTTTTATGATGAATATGTTTTAGTTTGTATCTACTTACAGTAGGTGGAAATTGGAAAATTATGTATATTTATGGGTTGTGCATTGTAGGTTCACCATTTTCCCAAACATTATGCCCACATAGTGCAAACTATGAAAACTAGAATACTGATGGATTTCAGTTTTGGAGAATGGTTTGAATAACTATGCACCCACATAACATAAATCATTATTTTTAGTGAAGGGGTCCATGTTTATGGCCCATAGTTTTTCTAACCATATATTCATGACCTGGTAATAATGAAGAAAATACATTTTTATTCCAAATATATATATTAATAATTCCTAAACCCTTTTTTAACCACCCTATCAACCCTAAATTATAATTTCATGATCTTATAGGACTTTTAGGATTCCAAGACACTTTTTTGTACTTCCAAACAAATTTCAAAATAGATCTATATGCGGAGAATCATTTTTCCCTATCTAAAAATTAATTCCTCTCCCATTCATTCTCTCTTTTGTTATCTTTATATATTTCATAAGGCTTGTTAGATCATCATGTTATTTATGTATATATGATTTTTTGACTTAAATATTCATTATATATTTTATTTACATATCAAATTCTCTATCATTATTCCATATTAAATCCCAAAATAAGAGTTGAGTTTAGATTTCCATTAATAAATTTACGTTGTTCCATTTTAGATTTCACCAGATAATTAAACCATAATATTATTGTATTGATTCAAATTATGTTAAATTTATTTTTTAAATTTAAATTTGATGATATTTTGAATTGAAATTGATTTTGAAATAAATTCATGGAAAACGTGCCAATTACAAAGCAATTGGAATTTGGGGGTTAATTTGAAATTGATATACCTTCTACATTGTTTTGATAATTTCTTTTTAGAAAATGGATTAAATTGAATAGTTAAAAACAAATGGATTTATTATTTTTTAAGAGGAATGAACATATGAAAAACTGAATCATTGGTTTTGAATGTGAATTGGAATTCAAAAAGAAAAAATGGGAAACTAAATTTTGAATGATGATTGAGAATTTGAAATGAAGTGATTTACCTTATTAAACTTATTGATTTAGAACATGCGATCTTGGGTAGTCATAGGGTTATTTGGGATATTCATGATATGATGGTGATTAATAGTAATAGTTTTATGTTTAAAACTCTAAAATGAACTATTTTTGTAGGATCTTATTACATATATTCTATTTAATTTCATATTCGACTTGATATTGAGGTACACGTTTACATATTTCTGTGATCATTGAAATGAGAGTGTGAGGATCTGATAATTGGGAACTATTATACTGTGGGTTAGATTACAATGGTTCTTATTTTAACTATTTTAATATATATATATATATATATACATAGCATTAATTTTGAATCATCTTTACTCATTATGTGTGATTTATACAAACAATTTTTTATAATTTGTTTATTTAAAACATGTATGAAATGTCATCCATCATTCTAAAATAGAGTAATTTGTTTAAAATACGAGATTGGATCACGATGAAATGTTTTATTTATAAATTTAAATAATTTTCCTATTTATTATTATTAAATTATTTAAAAAATCATAGTGGCATCGTAATAGGATTTTTAGCTCACACCGTAAATTTTAATTCTATGTTATTTTATATTTTCATCTCCTATGAATGAGAAATGGGAATAAAATACTATAAATAGGTTGTTTTTCATGATTCATTGACATTTAATGATGTGACTTGTGTGATTTTTTTATTCCTTGTATTTTAGTAATTTTAGGATTTTATATTTGGGTTTTGATATACTTAACTGGTTTCCGGTACTTATTCCCTTTTAATTTTTTAAAAGACATATATATTTCTATATATTTTATAGATAAAAAGGAAAATTTATTCCCTCATTTATATTATATGACATCATCTACTAGTCTCCCTCACAATGGAATTGGGAATGTCCTAAGGGCTATGTCGGTATCATCTCAGGTATTGATATAATAGGGTCTTCAGGATCGTTTATGACAATTTAATGCTTAAAACTCTTAAATATAGATAATAAAACATTATAAAATATAATAAAACAATATTTAGTTATATATTTGTTTTTATTATCCTTGAAAAAATAAATATATAATCCAATATAGTTATCTCTTCCTCACCTACAAATTTAATAATTGAATCATTATTCCATATTATGTACAAAATAATATTTTCAATTTTAAGCATGATACTTTTACCATGAAGTAAATTTAATTTAATTAATATAGTGATGTCAATGGAAAAATTAGTACATCTATATAACATAGTGTATATATTGGATATTATTACAAAGTAAATTATAATATTATTGAGAAATTTTCATTCTATAATTTTATAAGGAAATTGATCCTTTTAAAGACTATGATCATGTAATCTAGGTAAATAAACATTCTTAGTGCTACAAATTTTTTATTTTTGTAATTACATAAACAAAATATGTAGTATAGAAAACTTCTAGAATCTTTTTTCATCAAAACTATGAATATTTATATAATTTATTAAAAATTATTTCCCAATTATTCTATATCAGATGTTTTTCAAGAAATTAATGTCTATAATTTATGAATTAAATTGGAAAATAGTTCTATATCATCTATGTAATAGACAAAAAATATTCATTTACTAACACATTATTATATAAAAGACTCATTTGTGATTCTGTAAAATATGAATTTTTAATTAAATCTTCAAAATAATTTTCTAACTCCTAACTAATTTTTTTAAAAACTATAAATAGACGATTAAAACTAAAATACCATTTAAAATTTTTAATTTCTCCAAAGCATGTGTTATATCCCATATACATATTTAGAATAGCTTTCAATATGTGATAATATTTTCAATCCCATTTCATATGTTTCATAATTAAGGTAAAGTATAATATATTGAAAAATATTAATTGGAATCTTAATCGATTATTTTCAGATTAATACAAAAATATTCTTCCAACAATTTATTACAACATTTAACATTAATTAATACAATTTATATAGGAACATTTCTATCTATTCATGTTATTTTATCGAAAATAAACTAACACCATGTGTGTCTTACAACTTCTAGTGACACGAACAATTTATAAATGTTACTTGCATACATGGAGTGCATTTATTCTTTAAGCTACTCTAATAATTTCATGAAAATATATATCATAATAGACACTTATTAAGATATTTTTTTTATATTATTTAACATGCCATTATCAATATTGGATAAAATAAATCTATATATAATCAATATATTAAAATAATTTTTATAACTAGATGGTTCTTATGAATCATGAATTAGATAGATCATTGGGATCACTTAATAATATATATTATGTTTTTACATATAAATAATTCATATTTATCGCTATCGGGCATCATTTAATTATGTTTTCATCTCACCGGTTATTTATGAACATTATTTCATCATAAAACATTCCATGCATAGTTATAAAAATTTCAGGATTTGATGGATTAAAAAATTAATCAAAAAATTATTTAGCACACCCAAAAAGTTCATTTACCATATTTTTATATATGAATATCTTATATATAACCCATAAAATAATAGTTATGATAAAACATTCTAAAATTTTTTTTGTTAATATATTTATAAATTCTTAAATCATATATACTATTTTATAATACAATATAAGTATTAATATTTAATTCAACATAACAAATTAACTAGAAAATATCCAAAGAAATACATAGGTTGGTAAAAAAAATTCATCACTGATTATTCAGAATTTACAATTTTAAGAAATCTACGTTCATATAAATCATTTCATTGCATAATAAATGTATAAGTGATCTATGCTTTATTTTATCTTTATTTAACATTATAGAAAATTCAATTACTTTATAATGATAAAATAGATCCAATAAAATTATTTTATTACATTTACCATGTTTATTATACATTTTTTAAATATATTGAATATTTTTAACATGTCATTTCATATTTACTATGTAGAAACAAGAATTACATAAAAAAGTATCAAATCCTTATGGATCAATATTTAATAATAATAAGATAATTATAAACTCCCAATAACCATAATTGAATTATGTATTTGGATAATAGATACAATATTATAATATTTAATTAACAATGTTAATCATATTCCACAATTTTCTTGTGTCACCCCTAAAGATGCTTCCACAAATAATAAAATATAATTCTCATATCAATAAGGTTTAAAATTAATTTTAGTAGTCTATTTTATTAGAAAAACATCATTATGAGTTGTTGTGGAAGAGTAGTTTCGGGATGGGTGATCTTCTAGGATATTTCCCAAGGACTAAATGAGAGAAAAAACACAAATAATGAACTTGTGGTGTCATATGGGGACATTCCTTAGTCAAATATGATACATTGATTGTAAATATTCATTTAGAGTGTAGGTAATATGACAAATTTATTGCTGGAGATCTATCAGCCTAGTTGACTATATTCCTTCTGTGAGGAAAATATGCTCCTAACATATGGTATAATACCTAATACCATTCTATAAGTACAATGTAACTTCATGGGTTTGTATTATGGGGTCTACACTAAGGATGTTGTTCCTTAATGTAGTGGGGAGTTTAACATCCCCAAAATGTTATACTTAAAAGGGAAAATGAAACATATCAGGACAACCAGGTCATCCCTTATTTTTAGGAACCTACCTGATTAAAACTAAATATTTATGAAATTTTTTCATTCGGTTGTCAAGTGGGATGTTCATAAAAAATGTTTCTAGGGTGTGTGTGATTGATAATTGAAACTCTAAAAAACATTGGACTGTGGGGATAGTCATTTTTCTTACAAGTGACCCTAGTGTGTAATATCCTCTATTGTGGTAGTAAGGAAAAAAGGTAATTCAAGATACCCATGTGGGCATATTAATATGTTCATTCCATGAGGATGTTTCATTCTTGAATTTTTTTCTCACGGAAAACCAATATTTTTTATATTATACATAATATCATTAATCATAACATTGTCAAATATTCACATTAGAAAGTGAGAGAAATTTCTTTTGTAAGGGTAAATAAAGGTTATTTCATTGTGTGATCATAAATTATCAATGTATAATAATATGTGTAATAGAACATGGAAATTACTTATTAGTGTCATATATTGTTGTTCAAATATCATTAGTAATGAGTTAGGGAATAATAATTTTTCATAATAAATGTAATTTCTTCTTAGCGTATAGAATTGCCCGAAATTAATCCAGAGCTATCAAAACTTATATCATTCTAGAGACATAATTTTATGTCAATCACATAATCAAATAATTAATTTTTTAATATTTTATTCCCATCAGTATCATATTTGATAAAGTACCAAAATATATTTGGTTTACTAACCGTTCCATAAATTACGTAACCAATCATCACCCCCAAAACTATCATAGTTGAAATAGTACATTATTAAACATTGTTCAATTTTTATTAAAGTCTATATTATCTCATGATATATCAATATTTACCCAATTAAATATATGGATATATAATTTCTTTTGTATTAATCACATAATTTAAACCATATATATGTATTCATTAAGATCATAAAATAGTTACCCAAATTGTTTTGTGATCTACTGTGAGAAAGGAATTAGGTTCCATAAACAATTCATCATCAAATAATAATAACCCATCCATGTATAATAATTGGATGGTTTCTTGAGATCATATCCCTAGTGAGGAATATTAAACCATATAATATTTCGAAATAAAGGACAGATAACTTTAAAAAATCATTTCAATTTTTATTTGATAATAAGGGAATATCTATTTCATTTGGTAACATTGTAAAACATATATTACAATAAATTTGAGAAAATAATTCATTGATAATAATCTACAATACATTTAATGTAAGATTCATTTATATTGATAAACATAACATGGGAAATCAAATGATTTAGTTAATTTTAAATTAATAATTCCATTCATAATTTTTTTAAAATATATAAAAATAATTTCTGAAAAATACTAGAAACACATCTTCTTAATATATTTGACAAAAAATAAAAATATAGGTTGTGATTATGTTTGACAATCATTGGATCGTATTAATAAAAAATCATGGAAAATATTTTAGAGGAATGGAAATGAAAGAAAAATTTCACTAACCAATGATGGTAATCAATGTAATCATTTCATTAAAATATTTTATTGATCATATTAATAACCAAAAAAATGAGAATAAATGCAAAAAAATAATCACCATAAAATAACCATAAGTTAAGAGTGTAGATGTGGTTTAATATATAATGTTTTTATAATTCTATCAAATAACTTTTGTTTAAAAAAATCATAATTGAAAATAATAATGAAACATAAACCTGTATCTCAAGTCCAATATATCATAATATTTTTTTTTAAATAAAATATAATAAATATAGATTTATTATAAATATATTACATAACCATAATCATATAGATATTAAAATATATAATCCCTCTATTATTTCATACTTCCCTTTTGTTAACAATTTTTTATTAATATCCTTCTTTTGTTGGCAACATGTCTAGTTTTCAAAGATATTACTATTCAATGGTTTAGGTTGATGAACCTTTTATGGTTTAATAATATGTAGAAACTAATCTTATGAAATTTCCATATTTACTCATTATATATTTTTTAAAATCATTCAGAAAAATAGGTGATTATAATTGAATTGCATCACATAATGGAGATGGTAGTATACACGTATACATAGGTTATGTTTTACTATTTGAAGTATATAATAAAAAAGGTAAATTATTACACACCTTTTTAGATACATAACTCTATCAAATATGTCATATATAAATATATATTTATTCATTAAATCTATATTTATTTCTATCCACGTAAGGAGGAAATTAAATGAAATCACTCCCCTTCTTGGATGTAGTAGTCTGTGTCCATGGACGAATGGTGTTATAATTATCCAATGGATGATAATGACATAGAAAATGAAAATAAAATATAAAAATATATAGAATAAATATAAAAATTAAATCTTCATATTATGGTTATAGAAAATTTGCATATGACATAAGAATAAATATACATGAGAATGAACATTCTAACCATACACATATTCTCCTTTTATTCTCTATTGAAAAGAATATTATTGATTCCTGGATGATTATTTTGGTAATAATAATATCTTATGGTCATGGATATAAATATTTTAGATTATTGATACAATATTTTTTAAAATAAATAGGTAATGTGTTGTGGATAATATAATATCATGTGTTGTTTTTTTATAAGTTAAGGATATAAAAAATTGTAATTATTTTGAGTATTAATATATAATAAACCCACACTAATAATAATCTGAATAAAAATTGGTTTGTGTTTGACTATTTGTTGAGATATTTTTGAGATTAACTTATAAAGGTGTTTGATGTGTCCTTGATTGGATTCTTCCTGATCATGATCAGTGAATGAGATGGTGATGTTACAATATGAAGAAATGGTCTCCAA
This sequence comes from Viscum album, assembly GCA_963277665.1. Taxonomy (NCBI): domain Eukaryota; kingdom Viridiplantae; phylum Streptophyta; class Magnoliopsida; order Santalales; family Viscaceae; genus Viscum; species Viscum album. Next base: position 476,299,585 of record OY728132.1, read on the forward strand.
TCTATAGACCTCGTCTGTATTGACGATTTTCTCAAACTCATGTTGGATTTGGGGAGATTCAATAAGTTCTACCCTATGTTCTTTTGCAATATGTAACACATCGAGGACTGAGATTTTGTCTGGGACTATCACAAGCAATTTTAGAACGTCGTTTTTTTGTGCTAGAGTCCTTATGTGGAGTTTCTGTAGGACATGTGGATGAGGAAATAAGGTATTTTGGTTGGATGATACAAGATCTTGTGAATAGGACGAGGGAGTATATATTTTCATTGGATTAGGTCATGCCATCCATACTAGTTTTTTTAGTTGATTAGACTAGACCTCTGCTAATCTGTCATTCAAAACAATTAGGTTTAAGTAGATTCTAGAGGGTTCTGAGATGCCTCCCTACCCATGTTTGTATTTCCAGATTATTTTCCAATGTGTCTCAACTAAATATGCATTTTTCATTGGTTCATGACAAGAATATTGGGTCACACCACTTCTTTGATGTCCTATGTATCCACAAATCTAGCGTATACAACATCATGTTCCCCTTTTATGTGTGGAAAACTCATTCTCTGGGGAAAACTCAAAATCAAATAAGGGAATTTAAAGTGCATTGTGTTTATAGATCAAAATTTGATCTCTTCGTCTTATTAATATTTTGATTGGTGGGGCGGTACTCATACCTTATATGTCTTAGCGAAGAATTCAGTGGTGGATAATTCTTTATTTGGGGGAAATATTACTCTTCCTATTCTATTTGTTCCTACATTTGGTGGTCACAAAACCCTTTGAGGAGGCACATTTTTTTCTCAATCATGTGGGGTGGATCTATTGCGATTTTGGAAAAATGTTCTTTCAATGTGGCATGGGCTAGATCAACTGTCTATCTTGTCATCTAGCCATCAAAATTATTCACAAGCCTTGTATGGGGCATTCTTAAAACTATCATCATCTTCTATCTAGACGATGTTTATAGTAGACAACTAATATCAAGAGTTTTATATCTTCACCTTTGTAGATTAAACCATTATTTAAAGAATGTCCTTGATGATGTAGTAGTTCATGATATTATTACACATCCTTCAATAGAAAGGATTGTAAAATAGACAGGAAGTGAGGTTTACATCCTAAGACCAGATAAGTTGTGGAAATGTGAGAATTTTCTAATCCATGAATGTCGTGAAACAACTAGGAACCTAATAATTTTAGACTGATTATAAATTTGTCATCCATTCCTAAAGTCATGGGAAATCAAAATTTCTCTATGCTTCTGGACATTGGAAATTCATCGGTTATCACCGCTCAACATGAGGTGATGGGAAATTTGGTCCCTATCAAGGTATTTTTATAGGAATTTGTTCTAGATTGAATGTGACAATCACACCTTCTAATATGGATTTCATTTATTCCTATGCTGAGGGAATGAGTTGAGTTTTGGATCAGGTCCTTTTAATTGGATTCTTATATATGCTGTGCCATTTCAAAAAACTAGTGGAATCCACCTGGGTATTTTATTTGAATCATAGGTGGTTGTAACTCATCCCTAAGATATTTGACATTGTGTTCCTGATGTTTCTATTTCTAGTGGGGGATGTTGAGTGAGTATATGAAACCCTTCCATCTTTCTATGAATTCAAAAAACCTCCCATTATTTCATTATTTGTATTTTCTTAGGTCTATGATCAATATCTTACTCGGTGTAAATACAAATAGATAAAGGAATTGATGAAGAAGGTATTCTCATCCTAACAAGGATCCTGTTAGAATACTATTATACCAAATAGAGGCAGGCCATATTAGTGTCTGTATAAACACCTCATTTTTGTTGCAACCTATGGGTCTTGAGGGCCTATAAATGACCAAAATCGGTATACTAAGTGTCAAATAAGATTTTCTTTTTCATGAAACGTCCTAACAGAGACCATTTGGTGACTATCCTAACCTCTTCTAATAGGCCATAGGCTTGTGACTAGCAAAAAGTAGTAATATCCCACAAATGGGAGGCATTTTTCCATGTACATATACTAACACACACATCTCCATTCCACACATGATGATATGTAAAATCACTATAAAAACAATGATTTAAAACCACTATATACAAAAAATAAAGGGACAAAATGAATGTACTAGAATGTAAACAAGGAAAAATCAAAATCACCAAATTAAAACTATATGTAGACCAATTTCCAACATTTAAACTAAGAGGTACTCGTTCTGTCTTCGGAAAATCTACCAAAACACACTATGGACTATTTGGTCTCACAAGTAACAGCATGGTTCTAGTCTTCATAGAACTCTATTAACTATTATAGCATCTTTACATGACATGAAACATGCTATAACTACCTGTGCGGTAGTGAGTAAAACAATTCTTAGTAGGAGACCGATACACCACAAAGGGATAAAAAAATAGAAATATCACAAAAGAAATACTGTGAAGGAATACCTCAATGGGATACCATAATGAAAATACTACAATGGAATACCACAAAGGAACTACCAAAAAGGAATAACACCAAGGTAATACCAAGAAAGAATACCAAAAAAAAGATAACTTGAAGGAATACCACCATGTAATACCACAATTGAATACCACAAAGGAATTCATTGTAATCTCCACACATATATATTTCTACAAAACAAAATATGATGAACATTAAGATATAATCAATCCAATAAGACACACATTCTCATTAAGTTACATCATCTCTATAATACATATACCCTCTATAATACACACAATATTCATAAGAATCCCAGTCTCCATATGACATGAATTATCTATAAGACACACAGTCTCGAGGTCTGAGCCAGCCACAAAAATGATTTGATGAAGAATGCTTATATCGTGCGAACTAAATTCTCAATCCATTAGGTCATATTCAGAATTCCACAGAATCCCTCATAAGATTTATCAATATGATGTTCTCACTATAAAGGTCCCAACATCATAGCTGCATCATCAAAAAAAACATCTAGGTGAAAAGTTATCGCTATTTCAATATATTTTTAAAGGGAATTCATTGTGTCATTGAACAACTGTGAGGTCGACCGACAAATGATATCCCGATATATCATGGATATGTGGTAGCTCATTTGAATGTGGATCATGGTACTTCATGGCATGGTCTATCCGCCGAGGTCTGACCAAGGTCTGGTCGAGGTCTGCCTCGCCCTGTCGGGGAGACCCAGCCCACAGAGACTAGCCTGCTCTGACTGGGCATATCCCACCTCACTTGCTCAGTCCATATTCCATTTTGTTTTCCATGTGTTCACCCATAGAGACCTCTACTGATCCATTTAACCACACTACAACATCACACAGTCAATACGTCCCATTCGGTCGTCATTTCCCATGATGAACTAGATGTGTCGCACTGTCGTGCACCACAAACTTCCTTCCTCCCATGGTTTTTTCTGCACTTCATGCACCAATGACTAAAAAGAAAATAAATATGTCATACTTAGGTCATATTCTACAATAATTTATCTATGATTCTTATTGCCTATAATCCGGGAGTTTGATCACATTGGCAGCCTCCCGGTATGTCGGGTCATGCTAAAAAGGATCCAATAATTAGGAACATAAAGAATTCGGTATTGAAATCAGAAGAATGTATAAATATTAAACAAGGGAATTTTTTCCTGTCATCCGCGATTCATTCATGTTACAATAATAATTGATGAGGATAAAATAATATCATGATAATCCCTCATCAATAACTCTACCCCTAAAAATGATAAATTTCAGATCAATCATTTTGTGGATTGACCCATGTTCATCATGGAAATTATGAATGGGTAATCGATAAAATGAAAAAACAACACTACCTGGGATATGGATTGTTTACTATCAAGGATTGATTTTCAATGTCAATCCATCAAGAATGATCTATGATCATGGTGTTTGTAATTACTACTGATATATTTCTCTGAGGATTCTCTCTATATCATCTAGGTAATATATAGGGTTATGGACATAACCCTAGGTCATTGATGACATCTTAATTTAAAATAAATACCTATTTCATCGATGTAGCATTAAAATAAAATTATCTCAATGTTTTCTTTCATTAAAATGTCTAAAAAATATGTTCCAAAGCTGACCCACATCGGCTGATGTTAGGAATCAACTAATGAAAACCCCACATTATAAAAACAATGGAGGTATTATATTACCAATTAGAGTAACCATTCATGAGTTATTAGGATATTAAAATAAAATAATTTCATTTCATTTTTTTTATTGTATTTAGTTTATTTATTATATTAACTGTTACATGATTGGTGAGTTTATTGTCATATAACCTACACCGACCAATGTAAAGTCATGCCTAGGGTAAAGACTCCATAATGATATCAATGATAACATTATAATTATAATTTTTGAATACATTTAAATGATATTCTATTTTTTATAAAATTTCATGAGGGTGTGCTATAAAAAAACTATTTACAACGAATTGTTTCAGGAACACCGGTATTCAAAAACACACACCATCTCAGTGCCTAGTCTTGTAATTTTTTCAAATTGTTTCTAAAAAAAATCAATAAAATGTCAGTAATTACATTATCCCCGCATTTTGGATTTATTCCCCTTAATATCAAAAACAAGGGCTACCCATAAAATCTGGGTACTGAGCATTAATCTAAGCCTCCCGCTCCCATGTTCTCTCCCTAAGAATCTCATACAAACACTGAACATGCACCAATAGAATTGACCATCCTCAAAGGATATTACCCTATTTTTCCCCAATATCCACTTGGTACTCAAGAAAATGTGGCCCAATATTCCTTTTCATCTAACCCTAATCAATGAACTATGATGCGCCATACACATACCTCCTAATATGTGATAATGGAAAATGACATATACTCACTCGAACTATTGAGTTAGAACAAAGAGGTTTTCCCTCTCACCAATTCAAGGAAGTATCAGAAAAATTATGACAATCCTCAGAAATAGCTTGATGCTCTAACCAAATATCCATAATACAAATCGAGGTGAGACCAAAGGAATGCATAGTCTCCTTCATAAAAATATATAGGCCTTCATCATTTATAAGAATAATACATATGAAGGCTTTGTGCATTATTCATCCACTACTATATGATATGCACCTTCTCTGTAGTCACTTATATAACCTCCACGATGGTTAGTTCTAAATCTCTTGGGTTCATCAAAGAATGTGGGGACCCATAGTGTCACCTGTTCAAGGCCTCAAATGGTTCCATACTGATGGTGTAATTGTGATTGTTCTTTTACAAAGAAATCACCATGGGTAGGAGATCCTCCCAACTATTCCTGAAATTAAACATTAAATCTCATGGAATTTCTTCCCCAACCTGTATGGTTTTCTCTAAGTATCCATCCATATATGGGTGAAACATGGTTCTCAATCGTTACTGAGTCCCAAATTATTCTTGAAATCCCTTCCACAATAAATATGTAATTGAATATCCCATTATAGGACTATCATTAATGGAACACCATGTAGTCAAGACATCTCTTATAAAGAGAGTTATCCCAAGATGTCCATGGAACTATGCCCTCGAATAACTAATAATTTAGCTGACATGGTAATTCAGTCAATGATCACCTAGATGAAATTATGTCCCCTGGAAGTACATGGTAAACCTATCACAAATTTCATCGATATCCCATCCAACATCCATTCAGTCACCTCTTGGGGTTGAGTAAATCCCCCGAGAACTAGGTCATTGTCCCTCACCTACTGAAAATTGAGTCATCGAGTAAAAAACATTGGTAACTCCCTTCTTCATTGATATCCAAAAAACAATCATCAGATGTTCTTGTATATCTTCTCTACACCTAGATGTACTGCCAATGGGTATGTGTGGATTTCCCATCAAAACCACCTCCTGTAACACCACTAGTATTACTATACGCCCTGTGAAAGAAATATGTGATACCCACGTTTTAAATATCCATAAAAGGCATTCCCTATGTAAATATGAACACATAATTTCTCATAGTCGGTTTCCCCAAGTTGTGGTTCCCTGACTAGTTATATGAGTAGAGGTTTAAAAACCAACTACTGGTGGTAATCTCCTCCACCCCAATCCCCAAATTATATCTACAATGTGGCCATCTACTCTGATGCCACATTCAAAAACTACGAACTGGATCTCCTACTAAGTAAATTTTCTAGCATGTTCCCTTTAACAATAGTATAGAAATTATCAAAGTCATAATCCCTGAGTAACTCTATAAATAACAATTATCTTGAATTTAAACCCTTTTAAGAGAATATATAATAGAGAATATTGTGGTCCAAGTAAAAGATAAACTCATCACCCATCAAGTAGTGTCATCAAATATTCAATGTAAGGACTATCGCTACTAACTTTTGATCTAGGGTCGCATAGATCTTATCATATAGTCTCTACAGGCTTGAACCATAGGCAATCACCATTGTCCCCAACATCAAGACTCAAATAGGCCCAGTTCTTGATGCATCATTGAACACTATGTACATGGTACCCTCTAATATAAATAGTAATATGGGAGATCTTGTAAATCTCTGCCTCAACTGTAGAAAACTGTACATGCAATTATTCATCCGTACAAATGTTTTTCCGTTTCATTTCATACTTTTCATGTATTCTACCACTTTGTAAAAGTTCATTACAATCCTTTTATATTACCCATCCAAAAAAAGAAACTCCACAGCTCAGTGACACGCTTGTGTTGCCCTTAAGCAAACAAAACCACAATCATCACTAGCTCTATTGAATCTCTATCCTATAAAATGAGGTGTCCATGAAAATGATACTCCCAAAACTAGAACTAAAACTTCAAGAGCTTCCCATAATGATGGTGCCTACAGTGTTTATCTAGGACCATCCTCATGTTTCTCACGATCTCATCTCCGAACATTGAGTACACTAGGATGCCATCAATAAAGACCACCATGAATCATTCTATGTAAGCATATAAGATCGGGTTCATGAGACTCATGAAAAATAATGGGATGTTCATCATTCCAAACGAAATTAACATGTACTACTATTGGTTGTAATGACATATGATGGTTTTATTTGGTATATCTTTATCCCATAGTCATAGTTGATGGTGGCCAGATTTGATGTCAATCGTTGAGAACCACAACACCCCTTTCAACATATTAAATAGCTAATAAATCCTCAAGAGTGGATATTCATTCATCACAACCACCTGGTTAAGGAATTAGAATTCAACACAGACATCATGCTTTCTTCATCCTTATAGGAAAACAAAACTGGTGCTCCCTAAGGAGAAACACTAGGTCTCATGAAGCCCTTACTTTACAAGTCCTCCAACTATACCCTTATCTCACATAGCTCGGTGGGGGTTTTCTAATATGCATGTGTAGATATAAGTACCATCCCATTTTATAGATCATTTTTCATTTCTAGCTCCCTATGGGGAGTTAACACAATAACATCCTCAAGAAATATTTCCCCATACTCAACCACTACTATAGAAAAATGTGGACTCAAATCATCCGCTAATCCAAGAGTCAGGCCAGCAATTTGTTGAGTGATCAGCTACACCATCTTATGTTTGAGTACTACCATTTCTCTCTATATTTCCAATTCACGAATAATGGGAAACTAGGTCCATTCACTATAGACACACCACACTCTACTCCAAAAAATTTCTATCAGAGTATAAAATGTGGATAACCATTCCATATTGAGAATAATGTTATAAGGCCTATACACTTCTACCAATAGATACCAACTAAAACTCTTGACTCCAAGAGTAAGGTAACAACATCAAAACTAGTATTTTAGCAACAAACAACCTCCTTTAGAAGTCTCTAAGCATATGGTTCGACTCAATAGTTCAACCAGAATCTCCATGTCACGAACAAGGTTCGTGGAATGAATAAAATGACTAGATCATGAGCCATCAAAACTATAGTTACTAAGGAAGGGACACATATTGTGCCACTAATAATCTCTAGAGCCACTGGGGTATAAGACTCCATCATCTATATTTTATTTCATCCTTTTCTACTAACTCCCTAAACCACTCGTGGACCACCTTGGGGTGGTGGTGGTAGTAGATCAAATTGCTAACAATCTCCTACAACCATTCATTCCCACCTTCCTAAAAAAACACCCTATGGGCCATCCTGATTTTTTCTCTACTTAAACATCGGTGGTCACTTGACCATATCTTGATTAGTCGTATGATGGATCGGGAAATTTCATTTCAATTGTCCCCGATCGAAGTATACGTAACAAAACATGTCCCCCCAATTAATCAAGATACCCTCGGAGCCCTGCATGAATGATCTTGTGTCCTAGGAACATATCCTAATGTGACTGTTCCGATTGGGTCCCTATGACTATCGTCGACTACCTGATGTTGAGGTCTTAGCTACCTTGTTCAGGTAGTAACTCACAATGTCAGTTCCATCTCTTATAAAAACCTCTCCTCTAGCAGTTCCTTCTCACGTACATCATTATAAGTAGGTGTAACGACCCAATGTTTTGTCAATTGAAAATTATTTCTTATAATTATGTCATATAATAACATGAAATCTCCCCAAAATGTACTACTCAGTACTATGTGACCATTAAACATAATTTTGACACATCTGTGATTTGAATTTTAAAAATGTGATATTCACGGTTGTGATTAGTAATATTTTTGGAGTCTGACAAGAAAAACATATTTTTTGTTGAATAATAACCAACAATGATGAATACTAACCTACCATTATGAATATAAATTTTACCCTTATAAATACAAATTTTATAAATTAATTGTTACATCATCCTTGTATGTATAAATAAAATTTAGGCATCGTATATTTGATAATATTTCCATAATAAAAGTATTGGTATTTTGTATGTCACAAATAAATAGTTATTTAGAAATTAATAAATAATTTAAAAGAAAAAGTATCTTATTAAACAAATTTCTGAAATAAATAATTTTATATCTTCTTGTTTAATATTATTTTATAATACCTTAGGTAAATTTTTAAAGTCTTAAAAAATTAGTTATAGTAATAAATATGTATTTTTCATGTAAATTATTATATTAATTTAAATTAAAATTCTTCATATAAAGAAAATTACCTTTGAAAAATAGAGTTATTTTTTGGATTCTACACATTGAAAAATGTTTAGGGTGAATATTTGTGATTTCTCAAAAATACTTGAATATCTTATGAATAGTAAAATACAATAATTTTAAAACTAAGAAAAATTCATGATCTAGAGGGTCATGGATGATGTTTTTATGATTTAAAACCAATCGGATGGAACAAAAAAGAACTTATTACTATTTTTGGTCAAATAATCATCACTATTTCGGGTTTTGATTGAAATTAATAAACTAAGGAATTAAATATTATGAATATCCTCTTCTCCCCCACTATAAATACCACCCCTCCATACCTAATCTCTTCACACCTCTGAAGAATTTTTCCTTTTCAATGTTCTGACCAAATCACTCCCCAAGCTCCTCCCCCACGACCATATTCCCTTAGTATCCTCAAAAGACTAAATCTTCCTCACATAGGTGGATCTACAAGTAGATAAACCCAAGAGGTGAATTCCACTTTCTAATTCATTTATTTTTTTAAGTGTTCTTTTGTTTTCATTTACTAATATTCACCTCACATCACCCAAATGTAATGATAACTATAGTAACATATATGTACTGGTTTTTGTTATGATAATTGGAAAATTCGTTATCATATTTCTTATACATTTATTATATTCAAATGAAACAAAAACATTGACCGAGATGTGTTAATATATCATATTATTGGAGTGTGGTTTTTAATTTCTATTACCATACATGATACTAGTCAGGAAACAAATTTTATGGTTGAACCATAATAATAAATATATTTTGTATCTTACTTTTTGTTCTATAATAATTTTTCACGCAATATGTAAAACAATAAAACAAAAAATGTTAATTATCATAAAAATTTCTAAACTAATTCAGGCACTTATCATTAATATTATGTAAAATAATTTTACTTACCACCACGTAACCAAATTAAATTTACAACCATGTAAAATTATGTTTCATCAATAATAAAATATAAAATCCAATTTTGGACAACCATTCACATTATACATGATTCCTTTGATCATGAAAATAAGTAAACTAATCGTCAAAAACAAGGAAGCACAAAGACCATAAAAATAAAATTGAACATGTTATCCAATCAACATGGTTATAAATCAACATAAAAAGGTTATAATAAATATTTTAAATATAAAATAACTTCGTTATTTATTAATTATTCAACATAATTAATCTATTCGGGTCCCTATTATCAACTTGAGAACACCATCAGACTTATGGTAATGGATTTTTTCTATTTCACATTTATTCAAGAATGTCCTCTATGTTAGGAATATTTATCTATAGTCACTATTTTAGGTGTATGATTTAACAAGTCCCCATTAATTACTAATTATTTATAATTTATTAAAAACCCATTTACATCTCATTAATTCCTCTAAAGTACACTCGATACCATACAGATAATCCGTAAGGGATTCTACCCGAACCTCGTGGGTTCCTTCTGGTTGCATTATCATCATTTTACCAAAATGATGTTATCAAATCTTTTTATTTGAATATTATAAATATTGTTCACATGTATCAAATTTATTCATCAAGACCCTTTTAATCATTCAATTTCTTCGATATATATGTTTTTATGTGATTCCCCCTTGATATGTCCATTAAGAGAATTCGTTTTAAGGGAGAATCCCAAATATTAACTGAATTTCAAGTGCACTCTACCTTTTGTCTTCAGAAAAAAATTTATTTAAAAATCATTTTTTGTAATATAAAAAATTTCTTGCTTCACTTCTGGTTTTATATAAAATACTATTCTTTTTTCTATTTTAAATGTTGTTATGTTTATTCCTTAAAACAGCACTAAAATGTTGCAATGCTAATAATTTTATAAATACTATTCTTACATGTTGTCACTTCTATTTGACATAACATACCACGATATATTCCTATTTTAACTTATTAATTTCAATTTATTTTTTTATTCCTTTCTCTCATGAACACTATTATGATATGCCCATTCATTAGGCTTTATGACATGAATGTGATACCCATTTCTCTCCATGGGTATCCTAACGTTTATTTATTATTGATTATGTATTATTTTTAATGGGGAAATAATATTCATGAACATGTTAATATGGGTGCATCTAGATATCACTCTAATGAATTTGGTAATGTTTCTTCTTAAGAGATGTTATGTGTTACGATCTTGGTAGTTACCCTTAACATGTGCTACCATGTGAAATGGTCTTGGGGGTTAACCTAAACATGTACTCCAATATATGAAACTAGCCTTATGTATGGCTAAAGTCAGGTTTGTGTTGTTTCTACATTACTATGACTTAATTTTTATATGATTCCATGTTTATATGTTATGATTCTTTATGTTTAGTGCCTTTTTATATCATTATGTTATGCCTTCCAACACATGTACAAAATAATTATTTTAATTTTTATTCCCTTATTGTGATTTTTAGGCCATCCCATTGTTCATGTGATTCCAAGGGCACACTAATAAGATATAAGACTCAATTTATGTTAGGAGCTCTTTAGAATGATTAAATAATGATGGTTTGTTTATTCCCATGTTTTATGTTTTCTGTACCTAGTTTTCAAAGACACTATATTTCATGTTCCAGAGCATGTACTATGAGGTTTAATTATGATTAAAATCATGTAATGTTTTGTGTACAACTTTAGGGTTTCTATAGTTTGTATTAGAGGATGGTCTAGATATTTCTGGATATTAGTAATAGAGAACTTTACTTAGAAACATGAGGATCAGAAAAAGAATAAAAAACCCCAAAATTTCAATAAGTATAGAGTGAGTGGTTGATTGAGAAAATACATCAATGTCTAGATACAAATAGGTAGAGGTGGATCTAGGACAGATTTATTTATGGGTAAAACCTGAAAACACAACATTGAGGTAGACTTAAATGGGAACTGGTGCATGACAATTGGCCTTTCTGTACTATTTCTTTGACACTCATGGGGAATATGATTTGGTAATTTAATGTGTGTAGTGGAAATAATTATTAAGGGAATTATATAAAATATCCCTTAAGAATATATGTTATGAAAAAGATATAGGATAAACTAGATTTAAAAATAATAAATTGAAAGTTAGGATACACTTCTACTTTAACATTTTATCCAATTATGTTCAATATTTTCTTGTTATTCTCAATAGCTATGTGTTCAAGTCCTTTATTTGGAAGCACATTTTCTTAGTTAATGGTGGGAATTAGAAGAACATGTTCCAATAATAAATGTGATAGGTAATGTGAATATTACCATAATGATATTTTTGATATGATAGGAACATGTGCTCACAACTTCATGATAGTAAATTCTCAGTAGTTTCAAGTTATGAATAATAACTTGAATCATGTGGAATAGCTCCCCCCTCCAAGAAAATTGAATGTTGTCATTGAATTAATCATGAACCAAAGGCCTCCCATGATTATTGTATCTTCTGATCCTCTCCTCATGGAATAGTTGATTAACTCCATGGAAAAGATATTTTCTATCATCTAGTACTCAGAAGAATGGAATGTAGTGCTTGGGGACTATTGTTTTGAGGGGGAATCTGATCATTCGTGGAAACTGATCAAGAATATAAAGCACGTTGAAGAAATTGATTCAAGTATTTGGAGAATTTCATGAGAATGATGTTCAAAAAAATTTCCTTGAACCCTCCATATTAATATAGAAAAAGAGTTCCTCGGTCTCATGTAGAATAATGATGAGTCAATTCCGGCATATAAAGAAAACATCACAAGGAATGAAAGGTACACCTTTGGCTTCGTCTTGAACACTAAAAGTAAGGTGGATCTCATATTTAGTGGACTGAATATGTGCGTTTAAAATGTGTTGGAATTTCAATAATTTTATAGTTAGGAATTGATTTTCTATTATGCCCTCAATATTAAAATGAATATGAGAGACTATCAGTGGTATCATTGTTCTTGTGATAAGAAGAGAAAAATTGAATCTAATGGCAGTGGTCCCATAAATAAATTACATGATGTGATGAAGTTCAATCGTCCCACATATAAAAATTGTAGGAAAAAGCATCTTGAGAATGGTCTATAGGGAACTCAGAATTGCTTTAAATATGGAAAGTTAGGAAATATGGATAAAAAATCTATTGGGATATGATGAATCTCACTAATGTGGAAGAGGAATGAATGTTTTATATCATTACTTATCCTATAGTTTAGTGTTACCACTATATGGAGCATGAGGATTATTCAAAAAAATTTCTTAATCTGATGGTTTTCGAAGGCAATCAACAACAGCCTCAAAGGAAATGAGTTAGGGATTATGTTATCACTACTAGTGAGGTGGAGATATAAAATTATATGGTGATAGGTATCATATTTAATTATTCGGGATTATTGAACATAATATTTGATTCACGTTCATCACATTCATTTATATCTTGAATGTTTAGTTGAACAATTCAAACCCCACAAAAAAACCAATAGGATAAGATATATATGAGAAAATATAATGGGGAAATCATTGTTTCCATGTTTTATAACTCTCCCCGATTAACTTTTGTATACCTAAACTCCCAGAAAATATCATCATACTTCATTTAGTAGAGTTCGACGGCATATTGGGCATGGAATGGTTGTATTTATTCCAATCCAACATCAACTATCAGAAAAGGGAGATCACTATTCACATCAAGAAGCATCCTCTAATTCAATAGATGTGTAACCAGGAATATGAATCTTATTTTGAATAAGTATCTAAAGTGTGGATATTAATTCCAAATGAGAAAACATTTCTAGGCAAATGATTGAGACAATGGAGAGAATCATATAAGAAGGTATTCCCTTCATGAGGGATTACAATAACATATTCCGTAAATAGTTGCATAGTCTTCTCCTAATCGAGAGGTTGACATATCAATTGAAATTATTCCTGGATATCTTCCAATATCAAACACTCCATATAGATTAGACATCATAGAATGAGAATCTCAAATGAAGCATCTACAATGGATTATGGAGGGTTTTATATGCTCGAGTGCTTCAATGTGGAATATTCTAGTCCACTTCATCAATAAGAAGGATGTATAGATTTTCCTCTGCATTGATTATCGTGAGCTCAATAAAATAACTATAAAGAACAATTATACCCTGTCATGGATATATTAAATTCTATATTAGCTTCATAGGGCCCTTTATGTTTCTATAGTGGACCTTTATTTGTGATATCACCAATTAAATTTAGGGGAGGAAGATATTCCCAAGAATTCCTTTTGAATTAGGTATGGAAACTATGAGTTTATAGTGATTCCCCTCTGACACACAAATGGCCCTGAAATTTTCATGGATTTAATGTTTAGAGTCCTTGGAGATTACCTCGAAAAACTTTTGGTAGTATTTATTGATGATATTCTAATTTTCTCTAAGAATAAGGATGAACATGAGGAGTATTTGAATACTGTGTTAAAGACCTTGTAAAGGGATAATATGTTTACAATGTATAGTAAAATTGAATTCTAGATAGAGGAAGTATCACTCATGAGGAATGATACAACAATTAAATGGATATTTTTGGACCCTTCCATGACAATGGATATTGATGAGTAGCATATGCAAATATCTGTAATAGAGATCTAAAATTTTTGGGTCGATTCAGGTATTATTGAAGATTTGTAAAGAAATATTCATGATTTAAAACCCAATTACCAAGCTGACACAGAATGGATTAATGTTTTTGTGGACTCAGTAATGTGAAAACTGTTTTAAGGATTTCAAAAAGAGGCTAATCACTACACCAATACTCACACTCCCAACATGTGGAGATATTTTTGTGTTGTATAGTGATGCTTCAGAAACGTTATTAGGTTGTGTGCTATTGTAAAATGATAAAGTGATAGCCTATGCCTCAAGGAATCCAAAAATCCATGAGAAAAACTATCTGACACGTGATCTAGAGTTGGAAGTGTTGATCTTTGCATTAAAAATATATAGGCATTATTTCCAATAGGAGAACTGTGAGATATATAACGAATAGAATATTCTAAAATTTATATTAAAAAATAACTTAGTATGTTCTAGTGAAGTTGGATGGAACTCATCAAGTATTATGACTGCTCAATCAACTACCATCCTGGTAAGGAAAACAAGGTGGTTGATGCTATAAGTTGAAAGGATACATCATCTTCATCAATTATGATAATTTAAAATGATTTGATCTTCTTATATTTTTAAAGGATGTACATGTGAATCATTAAGGTATGAAAATAGTCAACCCTTTATCAAATGAATACTCACCCACCCCTTCTAGATAAAATAAAAATGCAAAATGAAAAAATGTGAAAATTTCGAAAATGATGGATGTTGTTTGAAATGGGAAATCCTATGAGATAAAGATTGATGATGAAGGAGTTTTAAGATTTGGTTAAAGATAATGTGTATCATCTGATCCATATATAATGAAGTATCTTTTGAATAATGCTAATTGTTGGACCATCTCTATTCACAAATGGTGCGCACTGATGTATTGATATATCCAAGAGAACTTTTGTTGAGAAAATATGAAGAAGGTGATCATTGAGTATACATCAAAGTGCCATGATTGTCAACAAGTGAATGTTTAACAACATAAGTCTAAAGGGATGATGATAACACTACCCATACAAACATGGATGTCGGAGAACATCACCATGGACATTGTCATTTTACTTCCAAGAACATCCAGTGGAATAAATTTTATATGTGTCATTGTGGATCATCTTACAAAGATAGCTCACATTATCGCAATTCGAGAGGGTTTCTTGTTAGATCAACCTGCACAAATTTAGATCAAAGAAGTGGTAATGATAGATGGAGTACCACTATCTATTTCATGTGACCAAGATACAAGATTCACCTTGATGTCATAGAAAATTCTCTAACATGATATAAGCATTGAAATTAAATTCAGTATGGCCTATCATCTTCAAACTAATCACCAATCTGAATGAACTATTCATACACTGGAATATTTGTTGAGAGAATTTTTTATGAACATTTTAGGAGGATGGTCCCAACATATTCCGATAGTTGAAATCTCCAACAATAGTTTCCACTTGTGCATCTGAATGGAACTATAAAAATCCTTTTATAGGAAAAGGTACAGAACACCGGCATGTTGGGATGATTTGGGTGATTGTAAGCTTATAATAATTGAAATGTTCAATGAAATGGTGTAGAAGTTGAATACAGTTTTGTAGCACATAAATGTATCCCAAATAAGACATAAGAGTTATGATGACAATCGTCGACAAGACCTTGAGATAAAATATGGAGACAGGGTATTTCTAAGCATATCTTTATGGAATATGGTAATGATATTTGTGATGAAAATAAAACTACGTCCCAGGTAGATCGTCCCATTAGAAATTCTTGATCGTGTTGGAGCTATGGCCTATCGACTAGAATATCCAGCTACCAAGGCCAAAGTACAAGTTTCTTCAATGTATCCCTCTTATTGAATTGCATACCAGACCCATCACATGTACTCTCTTTAGATGTGGTATAGTTGGAGAATGATATTTTTAATGAGGAGCAGCCAGTAATGATCTGGTATTATAGACATAATTTTATACATGATAAGACTAATCACCTGGTCAATGTACAATGGAGGAACCATATGTATGAAGATTCAACATGGGAACTGGTGAAGGCAATGAAGTAAAATTACATGCACATATTTATGTCTTATAATGTAAAAGGAAAATTCGATGGATAGATTTCATATTGGGGGAATAATATAATGACCTAATTTTTAATCAATGGAAATTAATTTCAATTAATTATGTCATATTATCACATGAAATCACAACACAATGAACAAATAAGTAATATGTGACATTTAAACATAATTTTGACACTTCTGTGATTTCAATTATAAATATCTGATATTCACAGTTATGATCTGTAAGATGTTTGGAGCACAATAAGGAAAACATAATTTTTGGGGAATGTAACCCACCCTTATGAATAATAACCAACCCTTAGGAATTATAATATAACCCATATGAATAATAATTGTTCAAAAGAATAGGAACCTTACCGTTGAATGTATAAATAAAATTTAGGCATCTTATAAGTGATTAAATGATCATAGTAAAAGTATTACTAATATTGTATGACATTAATAATTAGCAAATTTAAAAGAAAATTATTTTTCCTAAAAAATGAATAAATAAATAATTTATGACCTCTAGTTTTAAGATAATTCTATTACACTTAATTAATTTTTGAAATAATTATAAAACTGTTATAGTATTAAAATCTATATTTTTATTAAAAATTATAATATTAATTAATAATTAATTTAGTCATATTTACAAATTTGTTTTCGAAAATTGAGTTCATTTTTTTATTCTACGTGTCGGAAAAATGTTTAGGGTTAATTTTTGGTATTTTTAATAAATACATGAAATTTTTATGACTATTAAATTATAATAATTTAAAAATTATGTTAAATACGTGATTTATAGGGCCCGGGTTGACATTCTACAGATGTAAGTCCAATTTTTTCAAACTCACATGCACATATTACAGTATTTGTTTACGGAATCATTACTATTATTGGTCATAGAATCATCACTATATATGGACTTGATTGAAATTAATAAACTAAAGAATTAAATATTATGAAAACCCTCCACTCCTCCACTATAAATACCACCACTACTTACCTCTTCTCTTCACTCCTATTAAGCCTTATCCCTTACTAAATATCATCCCAAATATATCCTAAAGCTCTTACTCCATGTCCATTAGCCATTGGTATCGTTCAAAGACTAAATCCACTATAAATATGAAGATATAAATGGAGATAACCTCAATAGGTAAATTCATCTTTCCGATTGTTTTATTTTCTTTCATGTTATTTTCATTTCTTTTTTCCATTCTTCCCCTTCCTTCACCAAAATGGTATGATAATTCTAGTAACAAAAATGTATTGTAATTTTGTTATGCTATTGGAATAATTCATTATCGTCTCTATTTCCCCTTAAATTAAATAAATGAAATGAAAACATCATCTGAGATGTGCTAATTTATCACATTCAAGGACGACAGTCAATAAATTTCTATTACCATTATCTATTATGGTTATTTAACCATTTTTATGTTTGAACCATATAATTCAATATTTATTTTATCTTATGTTTTGTTATGGAATACTTTTTCACACATGATGTTAAATAATAATAATAAAGAAGTTAATTATTAGAAAAATATCCAAATTAATTCAATCCGCTATTATTAATGATAAATATAATTATTAAACTTCACTCAAAGTAAAAAAATATAATTTACAACCATGTAACCATCTGGATGTTCAATAATACAATATAAACACCATTTCTGGATTTGCATCCCCATTTTACATGATTCTTCGTTCATTAAAATAATTAAATTGATTATTAAATCCTTTGTAGAAAATGGACCCAAACAATAAAATTAATCCTCCTAACCAATCATAATGGTTCTAAATAAAAATAAAAATTTATAATAAATATTTCAGATATATAATAGGTTATTTAATTAATAATTAATGATCCTAATTTTAATATTCATGTTATTAATATCTGGTGGAGAACATCATCATACTTAATATAAGGGATCCTATCTACTTCACTTTTTTTGAAGAATGTACTCAAGGTTATTTATTTTTATGTGCATTCAATAATGATGATGTATGATTATTAACATCCCCCATACGTCCATAATGATTTATAAGTGATTATAAACTCCTTTATCTACCATTAATCCCTTTAAATATTACTCAATACCATGTTGATAATCTTTATGGGATTCTACATGAACCTCTTTTGATCCATCACGATGCCTTATCATCGATTTATAAAAATTATGATATATTTTCTTTTTATTTGAATATTATAAATATGGTGTCCATGAACGAAATTAATTCATCAATATAATTTCATCATTCGCATTCATTGATATATATGTTATTAAGTGATTCCCTCCTCGAAATATCCCAATAAATGAACTTTTTATATGAGAACATCCAAAACAATTACCCAATTTTACGTGAACTCTACAATTTTTTTAAGACACCATTGTTTTTATAAAATCAGTATTTATATTATGAAACCATTATTGTTTCACTTATGGATTTATATAAAAGATTATCCCATTTTCGATTTTAAATTCTCTTAAGAATTTTCGTTGAAAACACACTATAATGTTTTAATGGTAAGAATTTCCAAAATATTATTCTTACATTTTGTCAGATTTTTTATACATCACATACCATCATATATGATTATTTTTCCTAATTAATTTAGATTTATGTTCTAATTCCTTTCTCTATTGTATGCTTTTATGATACATCCATTCATTATGTTTTATGACATTAATGTTATACACATTTCTCTCTAGGGTTTCCCTTATGTTTATATATGATTGATTATTTATGATTATTTATGTGGAAAGAATATTTATTAAAATGATAATACGAGTGTTCCTAGATTTAACTCTAATGAAATGGGTAAATTTTAGTCATGTGAGATGTTATGTGCAATAGCCTTGGAGGTTAGCCATGACTCATGATACAATGTGCAATGGTCTGGCTGGTTAACCTAGAAATGTGCCCCTCTATGTGTGACGATCCTTGAATTATTCTAAAGTCATGATTTATATTTCTTCCACATTACTATTAATTTCTTGTTATATGATACCATATTTATATTTTAAGATTCATTATGTTCAACTCCCCTTTGTATCATTATGTTATTCCTTCGAACCCTTGTTCTAAAGCATTATTCTTATGTTTATTCCCTTACTAGGCTTTATAGCTCGTCCCTTTTGTTCATGTGATACCCAGGGTACCCTATTCGAATATAAGTGCTCAATGGATGTTAGGATCTCGTTATGAATATTAAATATAAAAGTGTTTTTAGTCCCATTTTTATTATCTATTTACCTTGTCTTCAATGACACTAGACATCACAATCCTTGGATTGTAATATGATGTTTAGTTATACATAAAATCATGTAATGTTATGTGTCAATTATTTGGGTATATATAGTAGGAATGATAATAGATGTCATTGATTTCCCTGATCTCATGGCTTAAGCCCGGATTGAAGGTTCAATCCCTATAGAACACGTCTCATAACACATCCATGGAGTAGAACAAAAGATAAATAAATCTCACTAAATACTCCACCACAAACATACTATCTTGGTATAGATTTAGAAGCTCATATATGCGCACCAATCACAACATATTTGGAATGAACTCCTCTATGAAGATATGCCCGAAGTATATACAATAGAGGGTCTTATAAGCATGTTTTAGTGATAATAATTACTACCATCACCCTATAGAGCCTTGGAAATTTATTGTGGAAAAGAATACCATATGGTCGTAAGGCGTTCTCACATTGTGGAAGACACGAGTAACTACCTATAGAAAATACCAAGCTGCCTTGGGGTCTGGATAACTCCCAAACCAGGTTGGTGAATACCTATTAAACTCATAAAATGATGTCAGTTTGTGTGCATCCTTATTTGGTAGTGCTGGTAGTAGATACTACTCAATGGGTGGTGGAATGGATACTAAACCACTAGAAGGTTATATCTTTGATATTGTCCCATATACCTTTTCCTCATATCTAGGAGGATTTTCATCATGATAATGTAACAGAATCCTAACTAGATTTTTTGTGGATTCATCTTTTAATAAAACATGATGTACCATAATTAATAGATTATATTTGGAGATCAAAATAAAATATGACTTGGAAGAAACGACTCATTATTATATGATTCATCGACAATTAATTTTTTTTGTGACCAGTGTTTTGATGTATCATGCTGAAAAAGAAATTCCCCAAGTCTTAGTATATGGTTAGGTTACCCACCACACCATAACCGGATTCCCTATCCTGAAAGACAAACTCAAAACACTTAACATTATTCCACCAAACCAAACTATGATGTCCATGATCATAAAGTACATCTAACCTACTCTGATACCACTCTATCACATGAAATCCTAAACAGGCTTGTGTCATGACAACCCCATGCTTTCCTCCAATGAGCCAGGGCCTTGTGAATAGTCCTAAGAAGGAATATCCCACAAATTGGTGGTATTTTCCAAAGTACATACACACACTCACACACCTCAAAGAATAACTTCTTCAATACAAATGCTCTATGTAAAAAAGTACATGAAAACCACTATATCCCCCAAATAGAGTAAAACATTGAATATAATGGAAAGTAAAAAAGAAATGAAAAATTCCAAAAAAATAAAAGAGTTTGAATTCAAAATTTTAACCTGTAATGTAAAAGGTACTAAAACGGTCCCCAAAAAAATATCAGAACACACCTCAGCTAGTCTGGTCTCACATGCCATGGCTTGGTCCTAGTGTACTTGGAAATCTGTCAAATAGTCAATCATTTGAATAATGAATGACTTGTGTAGGAAAATCCCAAGTTTTTTTGAGTAAGACAATACCCAATATGAGGCCCCAAAACCAAAAATTAATAAAATAATGTTATAACTAAAAAGTAAAAAACTCAAATTAATTCTTCAAAATAATACCACAAATAAGATAACAAGAAGGAATACTATTATGTAATACCACAAGGAAATAACTTGAATTAATACCCCAATGAAAATACAATTAAGTAATACAACCAAGGAATACCATTAAGGTATACCACAAAGGAATTCATAGTCTGATCTAGATAAATATATGTCTACATAAAAAAATATAAATATCGTAGAGATATACTCAATCTAAAAAGAAATGCAGTCTAAAAAAGACACAGTATCAATAAGACATGTAGTCCCTGTAAGAAACATAATCTACATAAATTACAAATTATCTATAACACACACAGTCTCTTGGTTATATCCAAACAAAATTTTTTTTTCTCAAAGCATGATCATTATGGGAGAACTCACTCATCAAGACATTAGGATATTTTCATACTAGAAAAACATGCCATGTAGGATATCGTTAAATGGACATCATGTATTCTGTTTCCCAACACTAAATATGGATCATAAACTAGACATTCGGTTTGAAAGTTATGGTTGTTTGAAAATTTTAGAAGGTTGTTCAATATGCCATGGGCTGATTGTAGTGGTTGACTACCCAGTCTGACCACTCCTAGGGTGGACCACCCAATTATAGCTTGATATGTCATGGATGTTGTTGACAACCAAGATTCCATGGATACACGACATCTCAATCAACAGTGGATCATGTTCAACCACCACGGTGGACCGTGGACTTCTCCAGCCGCCCTGGTCTATCCCACCCATAGGGTCTGACCCCTTTTGTCATGTCTGACCTAGACCATTATGCCCAACACAATCCAGCTAGCCAAGGAGAACCTTACCCGCTCAGACCATCATGTCGGCCCAGACTGATCGCCCGACCCAGTTCACTTTTCAATTTGATCTGGCACGCACAGTCACCTGCGGTGATCGTCACTGATTTATATGGCCAATTCAACATGTCATGCATCTTTTCAAGTTCTGTGGATACCACTTCCCATGTGGTGATGGACGTGCCTTACTACTATGTTCCACTATCCTCCACCACCACCTCCTGTACTGGTCATCAACGCCCTTCCTTATGTGATCTTTCATTCATCCTATGGTAATCCAATCATTGAAATGAATACATCATTGTGATCCTTGGGTCTGGTTAGGATGGTTCATGACAATTGTTGTCACCAACACCATCAAACGTATGAATGGTATGATTGATGATATTGGGTGAAAATAAAATTTTCATCCACCAACCAGAATATAAATTCATCTCAGGTAGCATAGGTTTTTGTGACCCTTCCATGGATTCCATTCGAGTAGATAGGGTCTTGATGATGTTAAGGAGATATGTGGAAGACTTTTCTGAGCTATCTCTCATATATAGGGATCTAGTGGGGTCTGATTTGGTTCCCCCAATTTTATCCCCTACCGATATTTGTTTCATACCATGATTAATTTGTTTTCCTAGTGATGACAAGTTTGATGCTAAAATATAGGTAAGCTGTGATCATTTTAAAAATACACATTATTTGGGACTAGTTATATTTTCCCAGATCCAACATATTGGTTAGACACAACTATTATAGGTGGATTTTCCAATGGAGTGAGAACATCCATCTCTTCTTGATGATGATATCCATTAGGGATATTGCCTCTGATCATCTCCATGTTGAGTTGTCATAGAGTTTTTATTCCTCTCTCATATTGGGAAAAAAATTCCTCTATGGAAGGAACCTAATTCTTTCAAGAATGTGATTGGGATTTGGTTGTACGCTCTCCCTTAGTGATATTCTGTCATGGAGGTGGAAGTTCGATATTCAAAGGGTCCATGTTTTGGAAATGTCTTCGATTACTAGTGTGTGCATCCACATTTGGTGCATCAATTTAAACTCATCCCATGGAATGTTTTCCATGTTGTGGCCTTCTAAAAACATGTCTTCATTAATATGTTCCATGTTGATAGTGATAATGATTATATAAGAATAAAAGTAAATGTCAGTTCTTGCATTACTCTTGACATATTAGGCTTATAATATACTATCTTTTAATGGGTCAATATTAAAACCATTTCCTTGTTTGGATTTTTTTCATCCCTAAAAGGGTTTGATAGTTCTCATAGTGCATTCCTCCAATTTTGGTCTATGAACAGTGACTCTGAGGGGGTTTCTAGTAATTTTTTTCAAACGTGCCTTGACCATAATATGTTTGTTTTGTGGAAGTATTTGATGCTTGAATGTTAATCTCTGGTTGATTCAACCCGTCCCAGGGAAGATTAATTTCTTGTATAGTACCGATTATTAAAACACCCCTAGCCATGTACCATGGGGTCATTTAGGGCCACAATTGGAATTGATTGGTCCATCTGTTGATGAACCGAAGACTAAGGTTGGGGATGTGATGATGAATGTGACAAACATGATGATATGTATTCGACCATCATAGTGGATTGGGGGTGATCTACGAAAATCATTGTTGCCTCTAGGGTCCTATAAAAATATGATTATCATGGTGATATTGATTTGTATATAAATTCTATGTACCCAGTGGGTTGAGGTTCTCCTATAAATATAGAGGTTATGTCTAGAATAATCTCTGGAATTGATGAAATAAGTGGTGACGGTTGTGATAGATATTCTCTATGTCTATGGGGTCATGTTTACTCATGGAACGATGTCGTTAAAGATTATATTGGGGTCTGTTTGATGTGGTGCAGCTATGATCTCATGGAAGCTATGCAAAATGGTAACCAATAGTGTGATCCATTCCTTACGAGAAGATATCTAGTTAATCACAAATTCATCATCTATGTTTATAATTTTATCCTACTATCTTGAGGGGACTAGTTTGAAATCATTTTTGTTAACCTATTTCCTCACCCTTGTATTCATGGCATCAGTGATGAGGGGGAATTCTATTGTTGTGACAAGCTTGCATGTATGTCACATGGTCATCTATTTTCATTGAGGGATATAACATTAAAATGTGTCTTATTTGAGGTGTTATACAATTCTCAGGGAGTATAATAATTTAACTCTTTATACTATCTCCATCCTTGAATATGGATTCATTACATGGATTTGGAGATCAGCTTCCAAAGAGTTGTGATGCTGTGGTAGAAAGGATGTTGTAGATTTTTGTCATGCTTTTTTGGTTTTGGATCATAGAACATGTAGATAGCAACAATTCATGCTGGAAATATATTATATTTATATTATGAATGTGAAACTCATATTATGGATAAGGGATATGTTGAGACTTCTGTCACAGATAGGTAGCCCACATATTTTGGCTATGTTGAAGAATTCACTACTATTCTAGCTCATCTATAATTCCATCACATAAAATATCGAGGGGCAGAACATGATGGGGTGATTTTTTTTCTCGGTATGTCCCTCCATATGTCAATATAGGTCTCTTCCTCATCCGATTGAAAGCATCCATCTAGTCATACCATATAAATTGACTCTGATGGTTGCATACTGATAGGAGTGGAGTGTTGTTGGATGTTGATGGGGGAAACATATATAGTATACTATGATGATTCAATAACATCTCTATATAAGGGTTTCCGAGTATTGTTCACCACTATATATAGATATTTTTCTACAATGGGAGGATTCACTTTCCCATGGGTGATATCACAATGGGGAGGTTGACCATTGTGGGTGTTTGGATTAAAGTCCCTAAGATACAATTCCACACTACCGTGAAGAGTAATATAGTGATAATGAATGTCTTCTTCTTCTTATCCAATGTATGATTAAATGGACACTTATAGTATTGATAATGTATCTCATACAACCTCAAGGATATTGGAGTTGAGCAATTTCAGAATACGGACATCGATCTACATCATGGTCAGGATATGTCAGCTGACTTTTGGTAATTGTTTAGGGATATGAGCCTACTATGTTACAGTTTCTAAAATGTGTATATAAATTCTGGTGCTATAAGAGTAATGACCTGCTAATGAGAAACTTCTAAAATATACTGATGTGACATCTCATTATTTTACGTAATGGGAGTCTTTCTAGAGGAATGTTCCATTCTCACATGGTGTACCACAGTCGGGACCAAAATATGAGTTTGGTCCGGAGACTATGGAATATCCCATAGGTCTTTATTTGAAGAAATACGAGCATGAGTAGTGAATTGTTCCTCTATCACATGGTGATCCCTAGTTGGATGAAGAATATGATCTTGGACTGAATATTCATTCCCCATATAAATATACTGATATTCCTCTTGAATACGGGAAATAATATGAACCTCTAATGTTTTTCCTTGGAATGATTTTGGCATAATTGGTCATTGGATAAAGTAGGAATATGTACCTAGCTTTCATGATCCACAAAAACATTATGGTCATATTCAATAATATGAATGTGAGCCTATCATAAAGAATGTGTCATTCACACATGCTCATCCTAGATCAGAACAGGATTATGTGCCTGATTCTGGGCCTTTTGATTATGTCGTTGGACTTTATCAAATGGAATATTATACTATCCAATGCCATGTTCTCCATTCATGTGATGAGCCCCTACCAGAACAGTGATATGATCTGATACATGGCCCTTTTAATTATTTTTCATATTTCTTCAAAAGCAATGTTACACTATCATAAGGTATGTTCTACTCTCACCTGGGGTGCATTAGATGAATCAGGAATACGGGCCATGTCTTATGACTCTCCCTTCATCGGAATATGTTGATAAACATTTTTTATAGGATAAAAATGTGAGCTTTTCCTAGTAAAATAAATTTTTCACAATGATCATAATGTTGAGATGTCCTCACTGTAAGGATAGGAATATGTGTCTATATTTTTATCTAAATCTATTTCAGAATATGCTGATAGAGTTCTTTAGTAGTTGATAAAATATATTAGCATTTTAGCGAAGTCTGTGCAGGAATATGATTCTGTACATTTTCATTCTCGATGAAAAATAAAAACATGTCTTTAATTGAAGTACCAATATCATCCCACTTCTTTACATATTTTCCACCATAACATTGTAATATAATTGATGTAATGGGTTATGATAATGATCCTCCCCCATTCATATAGCAAGATTATGCCTACTGACTTGTTCTGAAAGAGTAGGTATATGAAACTATTTTTTGGTCCATGCATGATTATTCTTATAGGAATCATTGGAAGGAGATGGAATGTGATCCTTCTATTTATTTCTAATTCCATCCTCCTCTAATAATTTTTCATTGTAGCATGTTCATGGTAATTATATGTTTTTGTGTGTCATATGGTACCCTTATCAGTCTATTGAAGATTACTGGTGGGATGGTGTTGGTGATGACAGTCGATGGTTACCCTCCTCAGAGGAACCTGAATAGAAATTGACTTATATTTTGACTCCCCATTCATCTTTATCTAATATAGAATATGGTGGCTTTCTCACTTTTGGGATAAGCTCTCGATGCTGTTTGTCATGGAGATAAGAGCTAATGTCTTAGCAGGAGCCATACCAGTGTGATCCCAACTCATTGGTCATAATTCTTTGATAACTTCATGAGTTGCATCCATGTTAAAGATTTGACTATATTGGTGGTACTCCTATAATATCATATTTAGAACACATCATTTTAGTTTTTTATAATATTATATATTCTTGTGACATGATGAGTTTGTATTCACATATTATTTTCTACATCGAATGCTAGATGATGGAGATACTGTCCCAAATCAAGATGTTTTGGATATCTATATTTCTATAAAAAAATGTAAAATGTTTACCAATTAGTGAAATATTGTAGGCATATTGTTCTCTATCAAATATGAATTGTTTGCACTATTTTTCTGATATTCTGGTATAGCGCCATTCATCTTGTTATGACATTTCAAAATAAGTATTGTGTAATTTAATGAGAACCTTAGTTATAAGGTATGATTTAAAAAATCATTATGGTGTCAATTATTTTTTTGTATAGGGTTTGCAAAAAAAGTTGTTTTGTAACATTATAACCTAATCATTTTTTTATTATTGAGATACATATTTGTTTTACAATTTTTATCAAATATAATGGAAAATGAAATTGCTTGATGTATAATAACCAATAATTTTTACATTAGATAGATTCATATCAAGTTCAACATTTATTTATGTATTTTTAAGGAATGTAATGGGTTTTTCATTTTGGGATTCTATTTCCACATTTCCTAGAAACTCCCAATAGTCCCCCAATCTATTGTTGGGTATATACATTCATTCTAATGGTAGTCCACCATATGGGTTTCTAGGCCCAACGAATATTGAGGACTCACATTGGTCTACTGTATGTGATTTCAAGATCATCTCACCCTTTTAGAGGAACTATTTACATGTCTGTGACACTCTTTTAAATTAATGATATGTTCTTTTATCTCTCCACAATATTTTACATGAACTATTATCTTCAAAATATGATTCATTGATTAGTTCTCTAGTAAAACAATGGATGGGATCCACATGAATGAACATAGAGAAGTGCAGTGTCATTAGTGAATATATTTATGTGAATTTGTTGTTCTTTATCAATACCATTAATGTAGAATAACCAATTTATGTGTTGTAGCCATATGAAAAATGTGTTGGAGTGTGCTACCACATGAGATGATGGTTAATATCCTGAAGAGGGGATTGAGACATTATGAGGCATCCTATGTATCCTCATAATTGCAAGAATAAAAACCCACATAGTTCATTATTCTCATGAATTTTAGTGTCATGTAGAGAGGACATATGAGGGTGAACTAATGCCCCATACTTTTGATCTCATGTATCACACAGACGTCAAATATATCCTAACAGTGAAAGGAATCATAGTCATCATAGTTAAATTATTCCATTGGGTCTATCCCCATGGTATATACCCTTTTAGGGGTGTTCATACTACACCACTCATCAGGTATAACATACGAGGATTTCCCGAGGGATTTTAGATTCCTGATGTCTAATGAGATGTTTATTGTATCCCATTATTCCTGCAT
Organism: Viscum album; assembly: GCA_963277665.1. NCBI lineage: Eukaryota > Viridiplantae > Streptophyta > Magnoliopsida > Santalales > Viscaceae > Viscum > Viscum album. The sequence continues at coordinate 476,328,195 of OY728132.1, forward strand.
GATCTATGCTCAATGTGAATAAAATAGGGAAAAGAAGATCAATATCTATGCTTATATAGACTAGAATCTTATATTGGGAAATTCCATTTGATGTTTGGTATAGAAATCAGACCTTGGAAAAGAATCTTACGTATCTCGGTTATTGTATGATTAATATTTACTATAGTGAATTTATCAAATAAATAGCTACGAGTCTAAGGAGGATGATCACAATAAGATATAATTTGATTTTTCTCAAGGTTTATGTAATGATAGGGGTTTATACCATGATGGATTCCCAATATACAGGGGAACACCATTTGATATCTATAGTTGATGCTTATACAATGAGGTTGCTCTTGTATCCCTTGTGTGTATAGTATAGATTCAATTATAGTTAAACTACATAATCTTATGTGTTCTATGATCTTTTTGATAAACAATGGTTATAAAGGGATCAATTTCATTTCTTTGGATAAGGCCATGGATACTAGGATCACCCTGGGTAATGAATATGGAGATTGAAATAAGAATAGGTGTCAAAATAATCCAGAATATACCTGGAATAATATTTAGATTAGTAACCTTTATATTTGGGATTAAACATTGATGTTTTTATTTAATTTGGGTCTTACACGCTGAAGATGAATAGGGCTATCAAATCATGGGATGCCCGTGTGGCTTGGCCTGTTTCTTTTAGAGGGTGTCACATAACCCCAATAACACGTTAGGGGGGACATCGCATGACTCTATTTGATAATCCTTGATTCCATCACAAGAAATGTCATGGAAGATATAGAAGTGACATAATAGTCAATGTGACTATGTCAAAATAATGTCACATTCCTTTTTTTAACACGCTAGGGGTCATATTTAAACCTCATCATCATGTTTGGATGGTGTTAGGGGTCTTTGATATCGTTTTCCATGGTTGTTATGAGAGTATGGTTTTCATCACCATATTCAATGGTGATACTTGATTGATATGAGATAATTATTTGATATATGTCAGAAAATGTATTTTATGGATCTCACTATGCTCAGATAATATACTCATAATGGTTTTTCGATACCAAGGTGGGGTTCCCGAAGTAGTCAAGTGAAATGCCTTGACAAGTCATGTGGATTTCATGTGTCCCAAATATCATGATGAAGGAGTCTTGAGAGATCTATGAAATGTATCACAGTGTTTTCACGATCCATGTATGACTCAACAAAAGTCCATGAGGGGAAAAAATAATAAATTTCATTTTAGTATTTCTCTTCTAATTTTTGTATTAGAATTTTTATTCTTAATTCCTTAGGTTAGTTTAGTATCATATAATTTTGATTCTCATGTGGTTTGGAAGACATGTGGAATGTTCTTCACATACCTCACAAGTGGCCCTTCACATGACCTATGAATGATCACATTATTTTTGTTATGTATGGAGATTGATTTACATATTTTTTCACTAGTATATGATCAGATGTAGGGTGTCCAGTCAGGTGATCAGTTTCTCCTAGAGGATTTTTCTGATGCTTGTGACATTCTCCGCTCAAGAGTTTCCTTCGCATAATAGCTGGTCCATTTTACATTCAAGGGTAGGTAATTTATAGGCCTCACCACCACTAATGATCTCAAAATTACATTGCATATATAGAGCAGAAATATGGTGGAGTAAGTGAATTGGGATATCACCATCTGGTTTCACGAGTCACTATTGTTCATCATATCCATCACATCCCTTAATTTTAAGATATCTCAAGTCTATTTTTCCAATGCTTCCTTTATGAGATTATTTTTAATTGATGAAGACATTTTTGATCATGTGGGAATTTAAATTGGATTTTCATCATGTATTATGAAAATTCCAAAGAGACATCATGAGATCCACATTAGTATTTAATGTTGTTCAGGAAATACTTGATGACTTGTCAGGTTTTTTCAATGATATAACGATTATTTGTCTGGGGGTCTCATGGAACATAGTTTAGACATAAAAGGCATGTCACATGTATTTACAGAAATGAATTTTATATCAATCTCTTTCCTATTTTATTTCTATTATTTTCAGATACGACGTTAGGGAGTTGTGCGATATTTTGTGTGCAATGTCAAGGATAATTATACTATTTTCTGTTGAAGTGTCATGTGACTGATATGGGTCATAGGGGGAGTGTGAGCATGTTTTGTACAAATAAATTTGTTTTCCCTTGATGATTCAAAAGGAATTGAAACATTTATTGGATAGAAAAGAGGATTTCAGCTGCATGTGGCTAATAAGTCAATGGGACTTTGCGAGATGAGGTGGACAAAATGACCAAAAATCTCAATGTCTTGAATATCACTGGGGGTGTTTCACATGTCTTTCATCAAACATGGTTACCTCTATCCTCTTCCATTTAGCTCTATTGAATTATTATAAAAGGTTTCATGGGTTTGTCTAGTTTTAATGATTAATTTCTATTATATTTTCTTTATTTTTTACAATGCCTCGGGTGACAAATATGGGTCATATGGTGGTGTGTTAGTCATATTTTTGAAAAATATATCCATTTTCCCATAGGGAACCGATGATGATGTTTGGTTTTTCTTGGACATACCAAAGGAAATACATTTGGTGATAATGACAAGTCAAAAGTACGTCACATGATGAGTTAAACACATCTCCAAGGACTTGTTGTTTCTTGCAGGATGCCAGTGGCATGTAGAATTTCTTTCAGTGACAGCGAGTACCTCTCATCTCATCCCATTTTTTTATTTTTTTAATTTTAGAAATGATCTTGTATCTCACGAGTTGGGTATGATATAATTAAGGAAATTTATCCTTTCTAACAGTGATATGGAACATGATCATTATGACCACTATGGGTTTTAACCATTAGAAATTATTCATCCATATTTTCATAGGAATTTCATATTCTGTCATGTACTTGATAATGAATGACCCTGTGACATGGATTCATTTGTTCATTTTTCACCATGCTTCGATTTTTTTATCAACAGAGTGGTCTTAAGAGCATAGAGGTCCATTGTAGGGGGCTTGTAGTATTCATCATAGGTTATGCATTTCTTGTGAATTCTTTTTGTGAGTTTGAAATGGTCGTAGAATGGATCTTCCCTAAGACACTCATGAGATCCCAAAAACTCATCCCCTTTTCTTTTTAGGTGAAGGCAAAACACCTATTTATGTTTTTCTTCCTTTGTAATTTTTTCTGAGGATTATTTTTCAGGTTTTAAAAAACATGATTCATGACATAAAACAATATCATTTCATAAAAAATAGGAAATTGGAAGGCTAAATCATCTTAAATAAACCATGAACCAGAATATAAAATCATAAAATTGTACCACTATTATAAATATAGAAAAATATTTCACATTTTAATATTAACTAACAAGATCATCAATATGGTGTATCATAACATATCACAAGTTTCCATCCAATATCATGTCGTACCTATTTCTCATAGTAGATCTATAATAACATATTTCTAATAGTGGATAAATATTATTGACATATTTCCCATTGGTTATATCATGAGATATAATTCTGTATCCAATTCATTGAAGGTATATATTGGTACCACCAATATCATAATTAAAATCATAAATATGTGTTCCAAAATATAATAAAACATAAATAATATAATCATATTATAACCCATGTAGAAATATATTATTAATAAACATGTCATAAATTCAATATATCAAAACCAATGAAAAATAAAAGTTGTTCGTATACATTTCATCAATAAAAACATTAACCATATAGTTATAATTTATGGATGGTATCAACCAATCTTATCCCCACTGAAGGATTAGTATCAATAATGTATATCATCATAGATGGAAACGTATTTTGGAAAATACCTTTGAACATTTCATGAGAAATATATTTTTTCCAATTTGAAAAAAAAATTAAAAAAATAAACAACAATCAATATAACTTTCGTTCAAATAAAAAATTGTATTGCTAAAAATGTTTCTTTACAACCCATTTATATTTTTCATGTGAAAAATATATATCCCTGTTTGAAAATAAATTTCTAAAAAAATAAATAATTTTTTAGATATCCTTATATATCAAAATTATGTTCTAGAAATATAAATAATTAATTTATACTATGGTTTTTCATGATTTAGGAAAATAAAGATGATTCAGTACTTGATAAAATAATGATTCCCTTTACATTCTTGGTAAATGAAAAATAAGAAGTTTTTACAAAATTTCATGAATAATTGTTTCATAAAAATTTATAAAAATGTAAAATGTAGTTAAAATTTAATTTATTAAATCATTTGTATAATTTATAATCATTTTTATGAACAATTGTAGAACATGATATTGTAAGAAAAATGATTTTTTACTGAAGAGATAAATAATGATAATTTTCATTGAAATCATTCTATTCAAATCATGAGTACATAAAGAGAGTAAAATGAATGGAAACCATGTATTCTCATTTCATAACCAAATTATAAGATTAATCGTGAAATTATATAGATATTGATCACAATATTAAATCATTGGTTTTATAAGCATTAACAATCCTGATAAACAATATGATCATGTCATAAAACCTTTACCACATTGGTAACCTGTGTATTATAATCCCCGGTATAGAGAATTTATAAATCGTATACATAAATAACAATAATTTTTATTATAATGATCATAAAATTAATTCACGTGGATAATATATGTAACTACCCAATTTTTTTCATGGAAAATTTCCCTTCTTTTAATTATCCCATTAAATCGGACAACAAAATGAACTACTAAGTGATTTTTCACCTCTAAACACAATATTGTCACTTCTATGTTTTGAATTTTGAAAATCCGACATACACGGTTGTGTTCAAGATGGTTTTTTGAGTCTATTGAAACAAAAATAATTTTTGGTTAATAGTGACCTACCCTTATTAATAGTAACATTCCATTATTAATAGTAATATTACCCATATTAATAAAAAATCAATCAAATAAATTGTAACCTTACCCATGAATAATTAAATAATATTTATACATCTTAGAAAGTTACAATTTGACCTTAGTAAACGTTTTGTAATTTTGTATGTCATAAATAATTCATTATAACTAATTAATTAGATTAAAGGAAAATTTATTTTCATAAAATGTATTCATTATATTTCAAATAAATGTCTTATAGTTTTTAGATAATTTTATAAGACGCTACGTAAATTTTGAATGCACTACAAAATCGGTTTTATTCTTAAAAATAGTTTTTTAAGTAAATTATGATTTTAATTAAATATTAAATTAATAATATTTAGAAAACTATTTTTGAAAAATGGACTATATTTTTAGATTCTAAACATCTAAAAATGGTGGGGGTAAAATTTTGAGATTCTTCTGAGATACTTGAATTTTTGATGAATAATAGAATCCGACAATTTGCAATAAATGCTAAATAATGGATTAATTGAGTCGTCGATGTTGATCTAATAATGTAAGCACAATTATTTTGGGATAACATGATAAAAATACTATTCATTGTCATCCAAGACTCACTAATCCTTTTCTTAGGGGAAATTATTAAACTAATGAATTTAATATTAAGGAAACCTCTCTCCCCTCCACTATAAAACCCACCCTTCACACCGTCATTTATTCACACCTCTCAAGCTCCAATACATATCTAAACTCTACCCAAACAACTTATCTATCCATTAACACAAATCAAATATATTCTGGTCTCATCAAAAGACCATTTATAGGCCCTTAAGTAGGTTCTCAAGAGATAATTTCTCTCCATCTTCTCCTTTAATTTCCTTTCAAGTTCAAGTTCATTTCTTGTTGTCTGCCCACCTATCTTCATCTAAATTTTATTTTAACTCAATTATTATAAATCTAATATAATTTTATGATTATAATGGGTTATTATATCATGCAAATCCCTATCCCTCTTCCTTTTGTTTTATTAAAGAGAACATTGTTCATGAGGTGTTAATTTATAACCTTCAAGAATGACTTGCATTCTACTTCCATTTCGACCTTCATATATAGACTTGAAACCATTATTATGGTTGAAACAGAACATGTTATATGTATTATCTCCTATTTAATGTTCCATAACTAACTTACGAACACATTACTAAATGATAAGTTAAAACAAGTTCGTTAATATCGAAAAACCGCACAAATTAACCCAAATAATCATCCTATAATTATTATATAATGATTCATCCACATGGATCTAATATAATTCATTATAAGATCATTAAAAGTCCTGTAATATCATTAATAACATGTAATATCAGTTATTTATGTTTAACCATGTTCTACCCAAACATCAATGTATGAATACAAATGAACCACTCAAGAAAGCCATAAAAACAAACATTGCCAAATAATATATTTAAACGCTATAACTCATCCAAAGGCACATAAATTCACTTAATGAAACCCCAATGAACCATATTAATGTACACATGGTTCTGGATTTATAATTAATGAATATAATGTCATTATACATGACACTAATGAGGAGGAAGCAGTGAGGTACAAGGTAAGGGGAAATCTTGAACCCAATTTTCTTCCTAAGAGTTCTCCCTCATTCACTCCATTATGATATGGTTACTCCTTAAATAACATTTATTTATAATTATCTTACCTTATTTGGGATATAAATTTTATATATGTAATTTTATTTCAAACCAAATGTTTACCTAAATAACTCTTCTTTTAAGAATTAAACTTTTACCTCTCATCCATGGTTGATGGTTCTTGTATCAAGTATGTTGTTCCATTTTTCTTTTGGGAACCCAATTCTTATGAATGTATTCTTATGTGGTGAAACCCATTACTTTACATGAGTTATTTATGTTCACTTTTTATATGTGTTCTATGTGTCAATCATGATAATGATAATGTTATGATGCGACGGGTGTGTCGGTTACTATATAGCGCAATATGAATGTTTCAAAGTGACGAGTGCGCCCAGAATTATACAGCGCTCTAATACATTGGGTAAAGTGATGAATCTCATGAGTAAAAGTGAAATGATGTGTTAAAAAGATTCTATCTTGGTTCACAATAATGGGTGGTAGTAAACCACTAATACATGATGTTTCATTTTTATGTATTGCCACATTTCAAGTCTTTTATTTATGTTCCTATCATGTTCATTATTTCTTTACCTATGTCATGATTATGTTCACCCCATGCTATATTTCTCATATCTATCCTCTTACTGGGCTTCTAGATCACCCCTTTTGATGTATATCCTTAGGTGGCTACATTTATAAAGGAGAGTACAAGTGCCAATAAGATACTAGAGAAGAAGCAATTAATTAAATTTTTATGCTTGATGTTGTAATTCCTATGTATGGTCCTAGTTTTCCCAAGAAACTAAACCATTGTATCCTATATGTGTAATACTATTATGTTTTTTATCTATAAAATGATGTAATAGTAATGTAAGAAACAGATGGATCTTTATAGTTTTTATCAGAGGAAGGTTTAGTTAATTTGGAAATTAGGATTAGTGGACCCTAGAGTGAACCTCTAGTATAAGATTAAGTACAAATATGGACATAAGAGTATTTATATAGGGATCCCATATGTTATGATTATAGTATAAATTTTTCAAATGAATAATTTATATATGGATGACTTTTTTACTTATGTTTTGTTCTAACCCTTTCTATTTTAGAAAATGGTGGGAACCAGGGGAAATCAGGGCAACAACTCTTTCTAGGGCCAATGCAACGATTTCCCGAACGACATCCCCAATTATTTGGGAGGTGGAGTTCAAAAAATCATGGTGATTCTTACCCAATAATCGTAGGTTGTTAACAATAACGATAATAATGGGTAGCATCCCCCTTCACCATAGAGGGAGCAACTGGCTATCGAATGTTTTACGCATCAATGACCACCGACGTTTAATGGAACATCTGATCCACTAGTTGTGAACAGTGGGTCAACTCAATGGAGAAGATATTTTATGTTCATCACTATTCAAATATAGAGAAGGAGATCCTAGCTATTTATCTTCTATATGGAGAATATGATCAATGGTGGTATTTGATTAATAACACCAAGCCAAGGTCTGAAATTGAATATATGGAATGAGAAGACATTCCGAAAATGTTTCTTAATAAGTACTTCCCATAAACCCTTTGCACGATGATGGAGAGAGAATTTATAGAGATCAAGAAAAAAGAAGGGTAATATGTCACAACCTATGAACAAAATTTCCCATGGCTCGCAAGGTATGCTTAGATTTTTTTATCAACAATGATTGCAAATTTGATAGATTTTTAAGTCGATTAAAACCACACCATTGAAAGGATCTTTCAATTTGAGACTCTGGGAGTTATGAAGAAGTTTTTTGGTGTGCTCTCAAAGTGGAGATGTAGTTTGGAGAATGGTCCCTGGATATGGTGATAAGAAAAGAAAGTTGGAGTTTCAAGTCAGTGGATCTAATGATAAAGTTGGTAAGAAGACTCAATGACCCACATGCCAAAAATGTGGGCTGTTACACCATGGTAACTGGTTTAAAGGGATAGGGAAATGCTTCATGTGTGGCAAAGAAGGACAACATGCCCAAGAATGTCGAAAAGACATGAAAAGGAAGGAGAATGTGCCGATGAAAGGAGATAGCCACTCATGGTTCAATGCTACAGCTGTAAGGAGCTAGGGTGCTATGAAAACTAGTGCACCAAACATTGAGTTCTTAAGGGTAATCAAAATTAGCAACCACCAATGCCAATGGAACAAGGGAAGCCTTATTCCTTCACAACTATAGAGGTGGAGCAAGATAATGAAGTAATACAAGGTACACTTCCTATTCACTCATGAATGGAAAATGTCTTATTTGATTCTGGTTCTTTGAATTCCTTTATATCATGTATGTTTTCTAGATCTATATAATTGATGCCCTGATACCCTGAAGTAGAGATATATATAGAAACACCAAGTGGTGCAATCATTGGAACCCATGTGTTTGACTCTTCTCCTGTTGGCGTATGTGGGAATATTCTTCGGGAGAATCCATTAATACTTCCCTTGGTGGAATTAGACGCTATAATGGGAATGGATTTTCTCTTGTTATATAGAGCACATATCAACTGTCGGGAAAAGGAAATATATTTTCACATTCCAAAACATCCCATTCTCCTTTACAAATGTAAGGAAGATCATCAATCTTCTTTTAAAACCCCTTCAATGGTGTGGGTGTTGATTCCCTATGAAGAATCATACCTCACCCAAATAGTTGACATGAAGGAACTTGCCAACCTTGAGGATACTAACATCGTGAGGGAATATGGAAATGTATTTTTTGAGGAGTTACCAAGAATTCCCCCGGATCATGATGTAGATTTCACAATTGAACTCATTCCCAAAGGTACTCCAATCTCGAAGTGTCCCTATAGGATTGGTCTTATCAAACTGGAGAAGTTAAATAAGTAGCTGCAAGATAATCTAGACAAAGGGTTCATACGCCCTAGTGGATCACCTTGGGGTGCACCAGTGCTCTTTGTGAAAAGAAGGATGGAAAAATGTGGCTGTGTTTCAGTTATCGGGAACTCAACAAGATCGCCATAATGAACAAGTATCCTCTTCCAAGTATTGATGACTTGTTTGATCGGTTTAGAGGAGATCAATACTTCTCAAAGGTGGATCTTCATTCTGTATATTATCAGGTAAAGGTGAAGATGGAAGATATTCAGAAGACATCCTTATGAACAAGGTATGGGCACTATATGTTTTTTTTGATTCCATTCTGACATAATAATACCCTTGAAATATTCATGGATTTGATGAATAGGACCTTTAGACATTACCTTGAAAATTTTGAGTTAGTGTTTATCGATGATATTCTCATCCACTCTAAGAGCAAGGCGGAAATAAAGAACAACTAAGACTTGTGTTGTCAACATTAAGAAAGAAGAAGTTGTACACTATGTTCAGTAAGTGCGACTTTTGGATGAATAAAGTCACGTTATTGGGACATGTGATCACAAGTGAGGGAACTTCTATGGATCCATCAATGAAAAAGGTGATTGTGGAATGGCTCAGGACCTCTAATTTCACAGAAATCCGTAGTTTTCTTTGATTAGCTGGGTAATACCAAGGTTTTATGAGAAACCTCTCACGATTGGCAATCCCGCTAAATAAGTTTACAAGGAAAGGGTTAAAGTATGTCTGGATGGAAGAATGTGATGGAAGCATCAAGGAGCTAAAAATAAGTCTGATCACAGCATCTATACTCACACTACTGAAAAGAGGAGCATGTTTTGTGATATACAATGATGCTTAAGGAAATGATTGGGTTGTGTAATCATTCACAATGACAGCGTGATAGCCTATGCCTCATTACAGTTGATGATACATTAGCAGAACTACCCGATACATGATCTAGTGCTAGTAGCCACGATTGTTCGCCTTCAAAATCTGGAGGTACCACCTTTACGGTGTGAAGTGTGATATATACACTGACCAAATGAGCCTAAAGTATATATTCACACAAAAGGATCTCAACACACTTCAAAGGAGATGGTTAGATCTAATCAAGGATTATTATTTCTCATTCACTATCATTCTAGAAAGGTGAACGAGGTAGATGATGCTCTAAGTAGAAATAAACCTGCTACTCTATCCATCTTACAGATTGAGAAATATCCTATCTTCTTAGATATTAAAATTATGGATTTGGAAATCATAAGGGTAGGGGATACATCCTACCTTGACCATATGACTGTGCAACCATCCATCAAAGAGAAGATTAAGGAAGCACAAAAAGATTATGTGGAGATACAATAGAAGGTGAATGCAGTAATGGAAGGGAAGCTGCATGAGTTCCATATCGACGATGATGGTGTGATTCAGTTTGGAACACGTCTTTGTGTGCCTTCATCAACCGGGATAAAGAATGAGCTATTGGAAAATGAACATAGCTCAACATTCTCTATCCAACCTGGGACTACCAAGATGTATCTTGATCTCTGAGAACACTTCTGGTGAGATAACACGAAGAAAAAGATTGTGAAATTTATTTCAAGGTGATTGGTATGTCATCAAGTTCAAGTTGAGCAACAAAAGTCCAATGGTATGATGCAACCATTGCCTATACCCATGTGGAAATGGGAAATGTTACTATGGCCTTTGTCACGGGTCTCCCGAAAACGTCAATGGGAAATAATGTGATATGGGTTGTGGTTGACTGACTCACCAACACTGGCCATTTTATTATTATTCGGGAAGACCACATGCTTGAAAAACTTGCAATGATATATGTGAATGATGCGGTGAGGCTACACGGTGTTCCACTCTCAATTGTCTCTGTCCGTGATCCAAAGATCACATCTATGTTCTAGAGGATCCTTCAACATGCTTTGACTACTGAATTAAATTTCAGCACGACCTATCACCCCTAAACAGATGTCTAGTCTGAAAGAACTATTCAGACGCTTGAAGATATGATAAGTGCCTACATTCTTGAATTCAATGGTGGTTGGGATCAGCATCTCCCATTGGTTGAGTTACCATACAAAAATAGCTTCCACTCAAGAATCCAGATGGCTCCATATGATGCTCTGTATGGAAATTGATGTAGAACTCCAAATTGTTGGGATGATGTTGGTGAAAGGAAGCTACATGGACCTGATCATGTTCAATAGAAGACAGATAAGGTTCAAGTCATCCTGAAACACATCAACGTTTCTCATGGTCGGAAAAAGATCTATTCTGACAACAATCTAAGGGACATGGAGTTCGACGTTGGAGACAAATTCATCCTTCGAATATCTCCATGATAGTTAGTAATGCGATTCATGAAGAAAGGGAAGCTAATCCCAATGTATATTAGACCCTTTGAAATCCTTGACCGTATTGAAGTCGTGGCCTATCGTCTTGCACCTCCACAAAATATGGCTCATGTTCATGATGTGTTTCATGTATCACTACTGAGGAAGTAAATACCTGACCCCTCACATGTACTAAACTCAGAGGTGATGCAGCTATAAGATGATCTCTCCTATGAGGAGTAGCCAATAAAGATTCGAGATCGATGATATAGAGTTCTATACAACAAGAAAACCTATCATCTCAAAGTGTTGTGGAGGTACCATAAGTTTAAGGAAGGAACTTGGGAACCAGAAGATTCAATGAATGAGAAGTTCCCAAACCACTTTGGGTAATGTGAAATTTCGGGGGTGAAAATTTTTAAGGGGGGGATGTAACAACCCAAAGTTCTTCAATGGAAATTTCCCTTATTTAATTTTTTTTATAAAATCACACAACATAATTAACTACCAACTACTAAGTGACCTTTAAAAATAAGATTGTCACTTCTATGTTTTGAATTTTGAAAATCCAACATACACAATTGTGTTCAAGATTATTTTTGGACATTATTATACCAAAAATATTTCTTGGTGAATAATGACCTACACATAATAATAGTAACATACTCTTATGAATAATAAAATGACCCTTATTAATAGTAAATCATCCAACATAAGAGTAACCTTACCAATGAATAATTAAATAAAATTTATACATCTTGGAATGTGAAAATTTGGACATAGTAATCTTTTTGTAATTTTGTAAGTCATAAATAATTAATTATAACTAATTAATTAATTTAAAGGAAATTTTATTTTCTTAAAATGTATTCATTATTTATCAAATCAGTTTCTTATAGTTTTTAGATATTTTTATAAGGCACTACATAGTTTTTGAAAGCCCTATAAAATTAGTTTTAAACATAAAAACTATTTTTTACGTAAATTATGAATATAATTAAATATTAAATTAATAATAATTCGATAATTATATTTTAAAAATTAACTGCAGTTTTAGATTCTATAGGTAGAAAAATTGTTGGGGTTAATTTTTTTGATTTTTCGAAGATACATGAATTTTTTATGAATAGTAGAATCTGATAATTTACAATAAATGCTAAATAATGGATTAATTGAGTCGTCAATGATTCTCTGCTGATGTAAGACCACTTGGATTGGGATAACATTATAAAATTACTATTATTGTTCATCCTAGACTCACTACTCCTTGTTTTAGGGGAAATTGATAAACTAATGAATTTTATATTAAGGAAACCCCTCTCCCCTCCACTATAAAAGCAACCCTTCACACCCTCATTTATTCACAACTCTCAAGCTCCTAGACTTCTATAAACTATGCCCAAACACCTTCCCTAGCCCCTCCCCCACGTCCAAGAGCTACTGGTATTTTCAAAAGACCCATCTTAGGTGCATAAGGAGGTTCTCAAGAGATGAATTACAGTGGTAATTTCTCTCCCTCTTCTCCTTTAATTTCCTTTCAAGTTCATGTTTATTTATTGATCTCTCCCCAATTAATATCATCTAAATTGTATTTTAACTCTATTATAATAAATCTAATAGAATTTAATGATTCTAATGGGATATTATATCATCCAAACCCCTTTCCCTCTTCCTATTGTTTTATTAAAGAGAACGTTGTTTGTGAGGTCTAAATTTATCACCTTCATGAACGACTTGATTTCTTCTTCCACTTATACCATCAGATATGGTCATGAAACCATTTTTTTGGTTTAACTATAACACGTTATATGTATAATATCCTATTTAATTTTCTGGAACTAACTTATGACCATATTACTAAGTGATTAGTTGAAACAAGTTCGTTATGATCGAAAAACCGCCCAAATTAACCCAAACAATCATTATTTAATTATTATCTAATGATTCATCCACATGGATTTAATATAATTGATTATAATATCATTAAAACTCCTGAAATATCATTAAAAACATGTAATATCATTTCTATATGTTTACCCATGTTCTACCCAAACTTCAATTTAAGAATACAAGTGAACCACTTAAGAAAACCATAAAAACAAACATTCCGAAGTAATGTTTTTAAACGATATAACACATCCAACAGCACATAAATTCACTTAATGAAAAAATAATTTACCATATTAATGTACACAAGGTTCTGGATTTCAAATTATTTAATATAATGTCATTATACATGACATTAAAAATATGGAAGCATTCGGTTACAAGGTAAGGGGAAATCTCAAACCCAATTTTCATCCTTCGGGTTCTCCCCCTTTCACTCTATTTTGATATGGTTACTCCTTAATGATCATTTATTCATTATTATATTACCTTTTTTGGGATATACATGATTTATAATGTTGTTTATGTCAAACCAAATGTTTTCCAAAACAAATCTTATTTTTAGAAATAAAACTTTACCTCTCTTTTATGGTTGATGGTCATGTATCAAGTATGTTGTCCTCTATTTATTTTGGGAACCCAAATCTTATGAATGTATTCTTATGTAATGAAAACCATTCTATTATAAGGTTTATTTATGTTCACTTTTTATATGTGTTCTATGTGGATATCATGATAATGATAATGTAATGATGTGATGTTTGTGCCCAGAATTATATAGCGCAATATGAATGCTTCATAGTGATGGGTGGACCCGGAATTATACAGTTCCCCAATGCATTTTGTAAAGTGTGGAATATCATGAGTAAATGTGTAATGATGTGTGAAAAATATACTAGCATGGTTCACAAATATGTGTGGTACATAACCACAAAATCATGATGATTCATTTTTATGCATTACCACATTTCAAGCCTTTTTCTTATGTTCCTCCCATGTTAATGATTTATTTACCTATGTCATGATTATGCTCACCCCATGATATATTTTTCTTATCTATCCTCTTACTGGGATTCTACCTCACCCCTTTTTATGTATATCCTTGGGTGGCTACCTATACTAAGGAGAGGACAAGTGCCAATAAGAATCTAGAGAAGAGGAAATTTAATAAATGTTTATGCTTGATGTTCTAATTGCAATGTATGATCCTAGTTTTTCGAAGAAACAATACCGTTGGATCCTCTATGTGTAATACTATTATGTTTTTTATAATTAAAATTATGAAATAATAATTTATGAAATTGATGGGTCGTTATAATATAAAATGAATAAAATAAATGCTTGATGAATATGGAATGTGTCTCATCGAAAAAATAGATAGACAAAAATCCCTTATAATAAGTATCAAATATCATTTTATATATAGATACCTCTAGAATAATAAATATAATATTATTATAAAACTATGAAATATCCATAAAAATATTTTTATATAATACAAAAAGAAACCTTTTAACATATTATTTACAATTTACAATTTATTCCTTGATAATGTCATGTTCTTGTCAATATCTACTTTGTTTTTCATGTATGGTTGGATATGTTATTTAATATACTCGTAAACTGATCATGGTTCCACCATATATATAATTTTATCCATGATATTAATTTCCTATAAATTTATTATTCATGTATATATAGATATCCTTTAATGATAGATATAGAAAATAAATCACGTTGATCATGGGGATGGTAAGTCATATGTAAACATGAGCATTTTTTCTATTTTAAAAAAGGATAAAATGAAATGGAGGTAAATAATAAATTACCATTTCAGAATCATTTTTAATTTCACTTGAATCACATATATTCATTAAAATATTCCTTAGTATTTTCTATGTAAATTGTGAATGTATCACATCGCTTCTCAAGGTTGTATAGCATGATACACTCATTTGATTTTATAGAATTCACATGGAATGATATATAAAAAATAACATGTGATATCAAAAATTAAAATAATTTATAATATCATAAAAATCATTTAAAAATAATAATACAACACAATATCATGTTGTGATATGTGGTGATGGAAAAAAACATTTTTTAACATGCTGTTAGTTTTCCATACCCACAAATGATTATTATGTTTCCCATTTTATGGAAGAAGAGATGGTTGTAGGTCAATTCCATGGCATAAAAATTTCTATGTATATGAATTATAACTATGATATTATATAATATTGGTTTATTAATATTTTTATAGCTAGAGGAATCAAAAAATAAAATTTTTGATTAGGGAAATTCCCTCTTCTTTATATAGTTTTTTGGTTCAAACAAGAACACTTTATAAGATACATTTATAATAAAAAAAATGGACTCATTGATTAGAGTAGTAATTTATGGAAGTTATTTGGAATTTACCATCCAACCCAACTGGTTATTTATCTTTCAAGATTAGAGGAGAGTGGGTCTCATTTTATATTTGAGGTGAGTGGAAAATGGGTAATTTTTTATAATATAAAGATTTACTAATGTGTTTTATATGTAATATGGCTCAAAAATGGCCAATTATCGATCCTAAAAGATATAACTTCTAATTACGGATATCAAATGGGTTTTTAGACATGTTCTGGGCCATTTTTTTCACATATCATTTTAGTTTACCCCCACGTAAAACTTATTTACCATAACCTTGGTAAATAAATTTACTACTTTTAGTTTTCATTATAAAAAAATTACCTAATTATATTATATATATTATTATTATTTTTATTGTTGAATCCATTTTTAAAAAATTTCTTTATATATGTTCCAATATATAATTTAATATAAATCCCATCGACCTGATGAGAAAGTAGTCTGAAAAGTAAAACTTTTGGATGAATTACGATGTATTTATATTAAAATTTATTGAAATGAATTAAATTGATTTAATAGATATATAATAGGCCAAATATTACCTTTAAAACCATCATTAATTATTTTTTATGTAATTAAATTCTTTAAAACAAATTACAACTCTTAATTATGACATGTATATTTCACTCTTCCATGAAATATTTATCTTCTGAAAAAATTATCAAAAAATAACCATAAAATAATTATTAAATTCTGATCTCAATAGTGAATATAATTTTTCCAATAAAATTCATATATATTTTAAAAATTATTCATAATATAAGTGCACGAACAATGAAAATACATTTTTTGGACAAATATATTTCTATGTGTAAAATAATATTTTATTTATATCTCTTGATTAGAAAGAATTTAAGAAAAATGTTATAGATTTTAACTAATTTATTATATATAAATTTTATTAATTTCATATACAAAAATTGATTTACATAAATTATTAACCAAAACTTTTTCATATAATAATAGTTTCCAGAAAAATTATTATCAATATTTTCAAATGGATTTTATTTTAATTTCTAATGAAATGGTTAAAAATAAACTCATTATATAATAACATGTAAAAATTAGATTTTTATAATTTAGTTATTCCTATTAATACCCATCACTCAAATGGATATGTGATAAATATCATATTAAATATGAATATTTTACTTCTATTTAACATTTACATTTAAACTCAGGTTTTTCTGTAATGCAAGATAAACATGGTGTTTAGCGAAATGAAAAGTGTCAAATATTATAATTTATTTTAAAAATTATTTTCTAAAATATTGTGTTGGTACATTATACCCTCATTAAAATGAATATCTCCATTCCAATTAGTCATTTTGGTTCCAACAATTGCAGACACATCTGCATCATTATATCCTCATTTTCTCATGTAAATTCTTTATGAAGGTGGTTCTATAAAAAGATATTAATCAGATGAGTGTCAATGTTTCATATCATGTTCTCAATATAATTTATAATCTAAAATTATTTTTCAATATATTAAAGGTCATTCTCTAGAAGTATATCCTTTGAGATCATTACATGAGAAGGATGCGGTGTATACTTCCCCAGTAGTGGTACAATGAAAACATAGTGAACCTGAGAGTGGTTTGGTGTAAGAACAAAATGATAATATACTATACATATATAATCAATTATTCTAAAGGGACCAATATACCTATATTATAGTTTTTTTATATTTATTCTGTGATGAATTCCATTAAAAGGCCTTTTTCCCAACGTAAACATTTAGATCATGTTAATGATTGTAAAAATAAAGTTTCTATAATCAATGTGTTTTCCTTATGTTTAATTTGAATGGATCTAGAAACATACTCAATATCAGTATCTTGATTAGGTCCTATTAACATTCATTTTTTATCTTCATTCCAGTGAATTGGAGTTATAAAATTTATTCCATAATGGGATTTACATGGATCCATATATATGAAAGAGTAAAATCTATAGTTTCTTGAAAACACAACCTGAGGATGTTTTTGAACCAAATTCCCACTGAAATCCATAGAACAAGATATTAGTTTATCCTCTAGAGTTGAATATCATACTCAATAAAACAATACCATGTTGATAATGTGGATTATTTCATAAAGATTCAATGATAAATATTCCCCAATGGAAAATAAGTGTGATGGCATTGTATGGTGATCAACTACAAAACATAATATCATCAATATCAATGATAAGTTAAACACAAAAGGTCACTAGAAGCATTAAACATATGGTAACATGTGTAATGTCATTACACATTTTATAACATTTTAACTAAATCATATACAAACCCCATGGTTTATCATTATATAAAATTCTATTAAAATAAATTAAAACTAGATAATATCATATTATATAAATGTTACAACCTAATGTTTTATCAATGAATGCTCCCTTATTATAATAATGTCACCTAATATTACATTCAAGAACATAATGACATGTCATTCATATATGAACTACTATATAATATTTGACCTTTATAACCTAGCTGTTAAACATCATTTTCGCACTTTTTTATTTCAATTTTGAAAATCAGACATACACAGTTGCGATTAGTAAGATATTTGCAGTCTGATTGGACAAACATAATTTTTGATGAATAATAACATACCCTTATGAATATCAATGTCACCCATATGAATTGTAATATAAACCTTATAAATATTAAATCTTCTATTTGAACTGCAACCTTACCAATGATAGTACAATCTCAATTTATCCATCTTATAAGAGACAATATGATATAATTATATCATAGTATAAGTAAAAAATTATTATAACAAATATTAATTAATGGTTAGTATTTTTATAAGTCATAAATATTTAATTACAATATTTTTATTAATTTAAAAAATTAAAAAAAATTCCATAAAATGTATTCATAAATTAATATATTTAGGTCTTATGATAATTTTATGAGACCATGAGTAATTTATCAAAGTGTTATAAAAGCAGTTAAAATATTAAAATATGTAATTAAAAATTAAATTTCTCATATTTATAAATTTATCGTTATAATATAGAGTTAATTTTTGTACTATAAATGTTCAAAAAAATTTACAGTGATTTTTTGGTATTTTTCTGAAATACATGAATTTTTATTGAATAGGAAAACACAGTAATTTATGATAAATGCTAAAAATTTAATTTTTGAGACATGATTATGTCATGGATACTTACTGCGGCCATTGGTTTGAACTCACATGAACAATGTACAGTATATAGTCCTATTAATACTAATTCTTTCTTTTCCAAAAAAAATAAGTTATTGATTAAAATATTAACAAAACACCCCTCTCCTCCACTATAAATAACACCCCTCACACCCTCTTCCCCTCACACCTCTAAATCATTGAGACGTGAATAAATTCCAGCCAATTAACATTGCTAGTACCTGCCCCATTTATTTGATTTCTTGTTATCATCAAATGGAAAACCCTATGTTCCTTGAGGAGGATCTCAATACAATAATTAAAGAGGAAAATTTGTTCTCTTTTCTTTTAATAACTTTTCAATTTTAAATTATATTCTTAATATATATGTACCTCCCTCCATCCAAATTGAATGATAACAATAGTAACATTAATATACAATATCTATATCATGTTAATGGAATATCCAACATTAAAATCTTACCTATCTCTATTTTATCATAAAAATGAAATCATCCCCCGTGATGTGTCATATTTGCGACATCGTGGGTAACACCATTTAATTTTTGTAAAACACAATAAAGGATGTTAATAGTACAATTAAATGGACTCAAATATATTTCAAATTTTATTTTATAACAGTTTTTATGTTCTATCAATATCTTATTCTCGTAATACAAACTGATCAAACAGAATGCGTTCATTATGTTAAAAAAACCACATAAATTGACCTAAAATAATCATTATTAAGATTTATCTAATGATTATCCATTAAGGATTATAAAAAAATACATTATAAAACCATTTATGCTTCTAGAGAATTATTAATAAAATTAAATAACCATTTTGGATGTTCATCATCATTTTAAACAGACATCCATTCATGTACCCAAACAAACCAATCATGAAAATTATGAAAAAGAATACTCTTGGACGGTGAAATAGAACTATATAACAAATTCAAAGGACCATAAAAGAATGTAATAAGAACAAAATGAATAATACTAATGTATAAAAGTTTCTTTAGTTGTTAACTAATTAATCTTATTTTATTATATAAGACATTAAAGTGAATAAAGCATTCAGACACAAGGTGTGGGTAATTCTCAAACCCAACTCTCTTTGTTTGGGTTTTCAATCTTTCACCAAATTTTTATTAAGGGTATTATTTTAATACCGTTTAATTATAATTATATTACCATTTATGGGATTTACATGTCTCATACTTGAGTTTTTGACAATCAAAATGTTTTCAAAAAATAAATCTTCTTTAAAAAACACATTTTACATATCTAAATATTTTCTTCTTTACTAAAGGTTGGTGATTCATGTGTGTATTTCGATATTTAATTTTTGAACCAAATGTGTATCAATGTATGATTAGGATAATATACCCATTCATTTATATGGGTTATTTATGTTATTGATTGATATATATTCTATGTGGCATGCAAGATAATGTAAATGTTTTGATGTGACAGGTGCACAAAGAATTATATAGTGTTGTGTAAATGTTATTATGTGAAGTGTATGCTAATAATTATATAGAGATATAATGAATTGTTTTATGTGAATAACCTCATGAGTAAAGTGAAATATTCATGAACATGATGCTATATTGTTCACAACTCTGTGTGGTAATTGACCACTAAGACATGTTGTTATATTTCTATGCATTGACACATTCCAAGATGTATGTTAATCCTTCCCCTCATTATTATGATCTTACTCCTATGTTATGTTGATAATTATTATTCTCATCTAATGATATATTGTTTATTTTTCTTATTTATCCCCTTACTGAGCTTTTATCTCATCCCATTTTGATGTATATACTCAGGTGGCTACTAGTACTAAGGAGAATTAAAGGTCCAATAAAAAGTTATAGAAGAAATAATTAAATAAATTTTTAGGTTTTATTTTGTAACTGTTATGTATAGTCTTAATTTTTCTATGAAACTAAATATTCATATCCTAATTTTCTAATGATTATATATTTTTTATCATTAAAATGATTTAATAGTGATATAAGTAAAAGTAGGGTCACTATAGTAAAACATCAAAATGAATATCAAGGATTTGAAATTATGATAACCCTTACACTACAATACACATTAAATTTTCCATACATAGTACTTTAAATATACAAGGAATCATATACACTTCCAAATTAATATTTCCTTTTATCCCTTATACAATATATTATTTTTTACAAAAAAATGATGTTTTTTATCATCCTTGTATAAATAGAATATCAAATTAGATTTAATTATTATAGAATCCATGTAGAGGTGTATAATCACATGAAATTTCACTAAATGATAAATAGAAATATTTCCATTATGTTCATGTATATGAAATAAAACCATATATTCCAAAAAAATTGGAGGATATGTGTACCGTATTTATCATGATTAACTTCATCAGTTATGATTTTATAATCCTTCCATTTATCCTTTACCTTAATATTTAGTTGTGGATTATCATCAACATTATCCCTCAGATTCAAGAATTGACTGACATAATTCCCAGAGTACAATAAAGTGAATAATTAGAGTATGGGTGGTGGAATAGTTATAATCCTCATATTTACCGTTGCATTAACATTACCCTTAGTTGCATTTTGAAATTCATGAGTTTTATTAAATAACATTCCAAATTTAAATCACCTCATAGATCATATCATGAAATTCCCTCGATGCTTCTTCTAACTTCTGTATCATAATTATGGATGAAATTTATTTCCACCATATTAGTTTTTATGAGATTTAGTCATTCTTTTTTGATTACAAACATAGATGTGTTGGGATTAATATATTTAAATTTATACCAACATTGAACACCAAAAAATAATTTTAGTTAATAATAACTCTTATAAAAACAACCTTTATAAGACTTTGTTTTAGTTCACTAAATAGTACATAATTTTTTCCTTCATGTCATGCGATTAAAAATGAAGCAAACATTGCATGTATTGAAATATTATTATCTTACGTACCAAAATATTCAACATCCATTTTCTGAAACACAATGAATTACATAAATGTCATTTTTGATAAAATACAATGGAAGTAGTTGCAGAAATATTTACCTTTATACTCTTCCCATTGCATATATTCAACTCATTCTTCATCCAATATACATTAATAAGAGGACACCGTTGTATAATACTCATACTTAATTAAAAAAATCTAAATTGTGTTTTTCATGATATGGACACTGATGAATAGAAAATATCATTTAATTGATAATAATTTACAACACAAAAGCTATTGGATTAATGAAACTACTAAATGAAGGTGGTTTTTTCCTTATGAAGGACTCAATATAACATTATTCTAATTTTCTTGTTTTTAATGATAGAATAATTAATTGATTATGATAGATGTGAAATAATAGTAAAATATTTTTCATTCCAAGACCCATAATTTTTTTCATTTGGTGGGAAATAATTTCTCTTCCAATTGCACTCAGTGTTAACATGGTTTCTTCATCTTCTATCTATTGATTAAAACAAGAAAGCATATAGATAGAAACACTAATAATTATGGAATAACACATTTTCATGACAAATAATTTGTATGATGTCTATATCCTGATATATTTATTACAATCCAAGACACAATTGGCTAAAACTAAATCTATCATTAAAATTATTTAGTCCCTTTATGATTTTTTTATGCTCATAATTGTGTATCATAGACTTTTCATTTGAAGGACACAAGTCATGAGTGATTGGTTGGAATGATGCATGATGACATAAGCTAATAATTTTGGGGATGGTTTCATTGTTGTGATAGCTAGACCAGTACAATTGTTATTTTTATTAATATTTTATTGAAATTGGTGTAACATATGATCTTATTCAACTTTGTGGTGTTGGATTTTCGACTTGCCTCTTGCACCTACATTGGATACCACATTCTAGAAGGACCTCAAGTGCATGGGATTTCTCACACTACTACTCGCAAAATCCTCCATGTAGATTATAAATTGTGATACAACAATTGTGTTTCATAGATCGACTCATGGTGTCATGCACTTACAAACAACAATCAGTCTATAAAGATGGTCCCTATGTGTCACGACCCGCCCTCGGGGTTCGTGCCGTGACTACCCCAAGCCCGCCTTCCATAGGCCAGGGGCTGGCGACTAGCACCAAGGCGTAAATCCCAGAAAAAGGGAAGGCATTGCCTTTGTAAAGTAAACAAACACCACAGAGTAAGAAAGCGGAAAGTAAACACTAAACAAAAGCAGAGTACAACTGAAAGTGCGTAAAAGTAAATGGGCCAGAATACAAACCCAAACTGAAAGTAAAGTACAACTCAAAAAGGGGAAAACAGCAACTGAAAGGTAAAACCGCTACACCGAGCTGCCCACTAGAAATCCCACCTGAAGGGTGGGTACAGATAGCTCCTCTGTTCCACGGGTCCCGCCGTCCGCTCCGTGCACGTCCCGCCCAGTGGTCCACCTCCGGGTACCGTCCCGCTCTGTAAGCCTCAGATAAGGTCAACGTTGTCCGTCGTCTGCAACCAACACAACGTAGTGCGGGCAAAGCCCGTGCAGGGGTTAGTATAAGCTACTCAGTAGGGACCCTGAGACCCCTGAAGGTCTCTCAAATCCACAAAGGATAAACCACGAAGAAAAGTAACAATCACGAAGTAACAACTGACACTGCTTAGGTATATTCCCATACATATACCTAAGTCATCAATTTCCGTTCTCCTCCAACACCGAGCCCAAGAACAACCCAATCCACAAAGAAGAGTAAACAGTAAATCCACACAGATTATAACAAGTTTATGAAATCAACGGATAACCATTACCCAGGTATATGCCCATACATATACCTAAGTTATCAAGTGACTCATCTCAATCATGAGGAATCACAAAGATCATTGACTCAGCTCAAACCAGGATTTTCATTATCGAAACTGTAAATGTTGAAGAGCCCCAACTCTGAAGTGTACAGTGGTCCTGTCACGACTCCGAGGTACTGCTCACTAACCTAAGACTGCTGAAGTACTCCTCCTGTCGAGTACCGCGGGTCTGCTGCCAACTACCGGGCGCTCCGTCCGCTGAGGGTCTGCTGCCAAATACCGGGCGCTCACCCAGATAGCCTACTGAGGTACTCCTCCTGTCGAGTACCGCAGGTTTGCCGCCAACTACCAGGCGCTCCGTCCGCTGTGGGTCTGCTGCCAACTACTGGGCGCTCCGTCCACTGGGCTAGTCGACTCACTCCAAGTCGAGTCGGTCAAGCAGTCGTCAGGTCTCAGTCATCTACATGGTCTCCATACTCCGCACGCACGTCTCCACCGTTGCGGATCTGTCGCTACAACCAAGCGCACACACTCCGTAGAGTATCGCGGGTCCGCCGCTACAACCAAGCGCTCCACCGCCAAGGGTCTGCTGCTGCATCCAAGCGCACCACCACTGTCATGTACCACGGGTCCGCCGCTACACCCAAGCGCTCCACCGCTCAAGGTAAAAAAGAAGATTCAGCTCACACAGGTTCGGTAGCACTGTTCCACGTAGGATCGCTGAGTGTTGTAGTCGTCGTCGTCGAAACCACACAGGATCTCTGTACTGTCGTCGTCGCAGTCACAGTAGCTGTCGTAGCAGTAGTAGCAGTTGTAGCAGTCGCAGCCAGCACTAGGGTTCCCGCACACAGCAAGCTCGTTCGGAGGGTCCGCTCCACGAGCCGAGAGGGTGATACATCAACTGTCACAAAGACCAGAGTTGATGTATCCAAAAGTTCCGTATCGTCAATAGGAACTCAACGCAACAGACGGCGCGTCGATCGGACGCCCGGTCTGAGAGTTATTGGCATTTTCGTCTCCGGGGCCCGGTTGGTTTTTAAGGCTAAACCAACCCGACCGTACTCCACCTGCATCCAAACCTCGGGCGGAGTATGCCAAAAGATCCGTCTCACTAAGAGGAACACAACGCGACTGACGGCGCGTCAATCGGACGTTCGTAGCTCAAGATATGAGTGTTTCCGCTCCGAAGGCCCGGTTGGTTTCGTGAACGAACCAACCCGGCCGAACTCAAAGTAAACCGAAACCTTGAGTGCGATATACTGAAATGACCGTCTCGATCCAAGGATCGCGTTGCCGCAGACGGTTCGTCATTCGGAGGTCCGAGGCTCAAGATATGGCCCAAAAACCGATTCTGGTTCGAAACGGGGGGGTCCGGGTCCGGGCCGACCCGGCCCGACCCCCCCCCCCCCCCCCCCCCGGGGCGGCGCGGCGGCGCGGGGGCCGCGGCGGCCTGGCGCCGCAAGGGGCCGCACGCGGGGGGCTAAGCCCCCACTGATTGAATTGTCGGCGCGGCAAAATGCCGCGCCCCTTCTGCAAACCCCCCCCCCCCCCCTCACGTGGGGGGGCTTGATTGAAGTAAAAACCGGGGGATGATGCCCCCGGTTTCTTGGAGTGGCGGCGCGGCTTAATGCCGCGCCCTTTTGTGGAAAACGGCCCCCCTTGCGGGGGCCAGCTTGATTGAACCGGGGGCTTCCTGCCCCCTCAAGGAAATTGCTCCCCCCTCATAAAAAGTGGGGTTTTATGTGATGACCAGGGGATTAATACCCCCGGTTTAAAGTCATCCGGCCGGCCAGCTGGCCGGACGGTTTTCTCCAACGGGACCGGAAATTCCGGTCCCCCCCTTCGGCTTCCGACGCCGGCGGCCCGGCCGCCGGTCTTCTCTTCCGCCGCGGCCCGGTACCGGCCGCGGTCTCCTCGTCCCGCCGCGGCCCGGAACCGGCCGCGATGTTCGTCGTCCGGCGCGGTGCGACGGCACCACGCCCCTTCCCCGTGCCATGATTCCTTTCAACGCGGCGCGACGGCGTCGCGTTCTTGAAGATTCTTCCTCGGCGTGGCGCGACAGCGCCGCGCAAAATAATTGCACGATTATCCGCGTGGTGCGACGGCACCACGCCACCTTGCTTCCACCCGCAAGATAAATCAACATGAACGATGGAGGGGGGTTCGGCCGTGTTCATGCGGTCCGGCCCCCCTCACGTTAAATAAATAACTCAACTTAAACATTCAAAGCCTCATGTTAGACATGCGAGATCCACGATCAAGAAATGGAATAAATAAATATTGAATCAACAACCCCTACCTCGTGTATAAGATCGAAGATTTGACAACGTCCCGCGGAAGACAACGTCGCGGTGGTCGGGCGTCGCGGTCGTCGTTCGTCAAATCCGTTGACGAAGAGATATGCCCGAAGAGATACGTCGTTGGCGAATCTTCGTATGCCGACGAAGAAGGTCCGAGGAGGAAGCGGCGTTCCCTCTCGTTGACACGGAGGACGAAGAAGAGAGGCGTCGTTCTTCGTCGGAGCTTGAGCGTTCTTCGTGTTCTTCGTCAGAGCTTGAAGATGAAGAAGAAGCTCTCAAAAGCTCTCAAGGTGGCCAAAGCGTTCTAACCCAACAAAAAGAGAGAAGAGCTTAATTTAATCAAAAACTTAACAAAGAATTTCAAAGGTTTGAAATTCAAAATGGATAACTCCAAAATTAACTCACTTATTTAATATACATGAGTTGTATAATTAAATAGAAGTTAAGATGTCAAGCCTTTAAGAGAGAGAGAGGGGAGTTAGGGAACTTGAAAAGGTGGGGGTTCGTGTGGGCCCCACCTCCCTCATAACCACACACGGGAAGTTGGGTGGTTGTGGGCCCCACCAACAACTTCCCATGAGAGAGTCTAACCACCGCGAATAAAATAAAATTCACACACAATTTTTTTTACTTATCTTTTAATCCCCAAAACTAACTTTCAACCTGCAACAAACGCAACTCCCGAAAAGGTCTCTTTAAGCGAATAACGGCGCTGCGAGTTCATCGGTGCCCTCAGATTTCAATTCCGAGCACCGGATCAAAAGTTAGGAATTCCCGCTCGTTCGTTCACTGAACATACCCGAGCCAAACTTCAGAAATTGATTCCGGGCACACCGGGCCTCGGAATCAGGTGTCGTCTGAAACCGCACTCTTGTAAAATTTTAAAGAAAATTAAGAAAAAAAATTCCCCTTGAATTTTACGGGTCTTTACATTACTCCCACCTCAGGGCTTTACGTCCCCGTAAAGATACATCAAAAACTAGGGAAACAAAAGAGGGTAATTAGCACGCATCTGAGCCTCCCTCTCCCATGTGCTCTCCTGGAGATTCCCGTGCTGCCATCTGATGCACACAAGAGGAATCGATCGCCCACGTAGGACCTGCTCCTGTCGATCCTCTATCTCCACCGGGACCTCCGTAAAAGTCGCCCCATCGTCAACGTCAAGCTCCCCATGGTCAAGATGTGTGTCGGGTCGTGCACGTATCTCCTCAGCTGAGACACGTGGAAGACGTCGTGCACCCGGTGCAACTGAGGTGGTAGAGCCAGGCGATAAGCCACCTCACCAATCCTGCTGAGGACCTGGAAGGGTCCGATGAGGCGCGGAGATAACTTGCCACCTCGGCCAAATCTCTGAATACAACGTCGAGGTGAGACCCGCAAGAAGACGTGGTCACCATCCTCGAACTCTACTGGCCTTCGCCTCCTGTCAGCGTATGACTTCTGCCGGCTCTGTGCTGTCATCATCCGCTCCTGAATGACCTGGACCTTCTCTGTCGTGGCCTGGACCATCTCCGGTCCCACCAGAGCTGGAAGATTTCTTCATTGCCGAAAAGAGAAATCTGGTCTCATCCCCTGGATGAACCACATTCTTTGCCTAAAACAGTCAATCCTAACATGGATGATACTAATCCATACCAAGGATGACGTTGTAAGGCCTCGACGCTACTACTAAGAGATTCAACCGTTACTCTCGCCTCAAAGGGTTGAGTCACACTGTCGGCATCAGTGTGTGGTAACTGGGTCTCCTCCAGTAGATGTCTCACAAGTGAGGGTCAAGTCAACAGTCAAAACTGGAACCTCTTAGTAACATCACCAAAGAGGACAGGAACGAAAATATCACAAAGGTATGCGTCTTTTATTATTGCAGCTCATATTACAAGACGCTACTCAAAAGCAACAAGGAACCAGAAGTACAAAGGATGTATCCACTAGTTTTTCTCCTGTCCATCAGCTCCCTGAGCTCCATGATCAAAGGCCTCGGCTTCCTGAAGTTGAGCTCTCGCATTTTCACCTACTCCCTGTGGTCGGGGTGGTCCTCCTGGTGGTGGTGGTGGCAGAGCCTCAAAGCGTCGCCCACCACCGGCTGCTCGTCCAGCTCCTCTGCCTCGTCCGCCTCCTCCCTACGGACTGCCACGGTCGAACATCTGCCTCTGCCTGGGAGGTTCTTCACTTAACTGCTGATCATCAGCATGGCGGATCGGACAGTCACGAGCCATGTGACCTATCCCGCCACAGGAGTAACACTGCCCACTCTCGGCACGCCTGGCTCTGACTCCACCCCGGCTTCCTCGCACAACTGAGCCTGAATCGTGCAGTCGGCCACTGGTAGGTCTTGTCTGCCTGGAACCCTGAGTCATCCGTCGGCTATCTCCTGCAGATGACTCTGCCACGTGCCGCCCTGCGGTGGGTTGCTGTGCTGGTGTAGACTCAGCAAGGAAACTCTCGATCAGAAGTGCCCTCTCCAGTACTCCTGTCTGAGTCGGTATGCTGAGGGAGATCAGCGATGCCCTGATCTCGTGTCTCAAACCCTGCTCGAAGGTCCGGGCCCGGAAGAATGGGTCCCGTACCATGTCGGTCGAGTAGCGCGAGAGATCGGTAAATCTCGCCGAGTACTGAGCGACCGTCATGCTGCCCTACCGCACCTGTAGAAGCTCCTGGATACGCACCGCACGAAGGGTGGCTGGGACGAACTCCGAGCGGAAGAGGCTCTCAAAGTCCGTCCAAAGTAGAGATGCCTCATCGTGCACCTGGAGCATCAAGCTCCACCATCGTCCTGCTGCTGCGTGTAGTAGGCTCGCGGCGAGGATCACCATGAGGTCTGATGGTGTCCTCACTAGCCTAAACACTCGTACCACTGCCTCCAGCCAGTCCTCTGCTGCCTGGGGATCCGTCTCCCCGCGAAACCTGGGCGGTCGCTGGCACTGAAACTCATGCAGTGCGCTGAGGCGACGTGCATCGTCAGCGGCTGCTGCTGGAAGCATCGGGGGATCGGCGGGTAAATCTACTGCCGGTGCCACTACTGGAAAAGGGCCCTGCACCGAGGCCTCGCCGCTCGGTGGGCTGTCGTCACGCTCGACACTCGGAACCCTAGCTAGCTGCCGTCGTGGGGCCATCCTGAAAAGGAAACAGGTGCACCACGGTCAGAACAGTATACCTGGTGAGCTGACACAAAGATATCACAAAGAAAACTTTGAAATACACACGCAATCAATGTTTTCGTGCATTAAGTCGGAAATCATAAGTCAGGGTCCTGGTGTACGGATACGTCGGCCGCCGCACCAACACTGGACTCCCTGGACTGATAACCACACTCAATACGCTAAACATTATTGCTTCACATAGAAAAGATCAGAGTTCGTGGTAGAATCGAACTCCTCTGATACCAATTTGTCACGACCCGCCCTCGGGGTCCGTGCCGTGACTACCCCAAGCCCGCCTTCCATAGGCCAGGGGCTGGCGACTAGCACCAAGGCGTAAATCCCAGAAAAAGGGAAGGCATTGCCTTTGTAAAGTAAACAAACACCACATAGTAAGCAAGGGGAAAGTAAACACTAAACAAAAGCAGAGTACAACTGAATGTGCGGAAAAGTAAATGGGCCAGAATACAAACCCAAACTGAAAGTAAAGTACAACTCAAAAAGGGGAAAACTGCAACTGAAAGGTAAAACCGCTACACCGAGCTGCCCACTAGAAATCCCACCTGAAGGGTGGGTACAGATAGCCCCTCTGTTCCATGGGTCCCGCCGTCCGCTCCGTGCACGTCCCGCCCAGTGGTCCACCTCCGGGTACCGTCCCGCTCTGTAAGCCTCAGCTAAGGTCAACGTTATCCGTCGTCTGCAACCAACACAACGTAGTGCGGGCAAAGCCCGTGTAGGGGTGAGTATAAGCTACTCAGTAGGGACCCCGAGACCCCTGAAGGTCTCTCAAATCCACAAAGGATAAACCACGAAGAAAAGTAACAATCACGAAGTAACAACTGACACTGCTTAGGTATATGCCCATACATATACCTAAGTCATCAATTTCCGTTCGGCTCCAACACCGAGCCCAAGAACAACCCAATCCACAAAGAAGAGTAAACAGTAAATCCACACAGATTATAACAAGTTTATGAAATCAACGGATAACCATTACCCAGGTATATGCCCATACATATACCTAAGTTATCAAGCGACCCATCTCAATCATGAGGAATCACAAAGATCATTTACTCAGCTCAAACCAGGATTTTCATTATCGAAACCGTAAATGTTGAAGAGCCCCAAATCTGAAGTGTACAGTGGTCCTGTCACGACTCCGAGGTACTGCTCACTAACCTAAGACTGCTGAAGTACTCCTCCTGTCGAGTACCGCGGGTCTGCTGCCAACTACCGGGCGCTCCGTCCGCTGAGGGTCTGCTGCCAAATACCGGGCGCTCACCCAGATAGCCTACTGAGGTACTCCTCCTGTCGAGTACCGCGGGTTTGCCGCCAACTACCAGGCGCTCCGTCCGCCGTGGGTCTACTGCCAACTACTGGGCGCTCCGTCCACTGGGCTAGTCGACTCACTCCAAGTCGAGTCGGTCAAGCAGTCGTCAGGTCTCAGTCATCTACACGGTCTCCGTACTCCGCACGCACGTCTCCACCGTCGCGGGTCTGTCGCTACAACCAAGCGCACACACTCCGTAGAGTATCGCGGGTCCGCCGCTACAACCAAGCGCTCCACCGCCAAGGGTCTGCTGCTGCATCCAAGCACACCACCACTGTTAAGTACCACGGGTCCGCCGCTACACCCAAGCGCTCCACCACTCAAGGTAAAAAGAAGATTCAGCTCACACAGGTTCGGTAGAACTGTTCCACGTAGGATTGCTGAGTGATGTAGTCGTCGTCGTCGAAACCACACAGGATCTCTGTACTGTCATTGTCGCAGTCACAGTAGCTGTCGTAGCAGTAGTAGCAGTTGTAGCAGTCGCAGCCAGCACTAGGGTTCCCGCACACAGCAAGCTCGTTCGGAGGGTCCGCTCCACGAGCCGAGAGGCTGATACATCAACTGTCACCAAGACCAGAGTTGATGTATCCAAAAGTTCCGTATCGTCAATAGGAACTCAACGCAACAGACGGCGCGTCGATCGGACGCCCGGTCTGAGAGTTATTGGCATTTTCGTCTCTGGGGCCCGGTTGGTTTTTAAGGCTAAACCAACCCGACCGTACTCCACCTGCGTCCAAACCTCGGGCGGAGTATGCCAAAAGATCCGTCTCACTAAGAGGAACACAACGCGACTGACGGCGCGTCAATCGGACGTTCGTAGCTCAAGATATGAGCGTTTCCGCTCCGAAGGCCCGGTTGGTTTCGTGAACGATCCAACCCGGCCGAACTCAAAGTAAACCGAAACCTTGAGTACGATATACCGAAACGACCGTCTCGATCCAAGGATCGCGTTGCCGCAGACGGTTCGTCATTCGGAGGTCCGATGCTCAAGATATGGCCCAAAAACCGATTCTGGTTCGAAACGGGGGGGTCCGGGTCCGGGCCGACCCGGCCCGACCCCCCCCCCCCCCCCCCGGGGCGGCGCGGCGGCGCGGCGGCGTGGGGGCCGCGGCGGCCTGGCGCCGCAAGGGGCCGCACGCGGGGGGCTAAGCCTCCGCTGATTGAATTGTCGGCGCGGGAAAATGCCGCGCCCCTTCTGCAAAACCGCCCCCCCCCCCCTCACGGGGGGGGGGGGGGGGGGGGGCTTGATTGAAGTAAAAACCGGGGGATGCTGCCCCCGGTTTCTTGGAGTGGCGGCGCGGCTTAATGCCGCGCCCTTTTGTGGAAAACGGCCCCCCTTGCGGGGGCCAGCTTGATTGAACCGGGGGCCTCCTGCCCCCTCAAGGAAACTGCTCCCCCCTCATAAAGAGGGGGGTTTTTTATGTGATGACCGGGGGATTAATTCCCCCGGTTTAAAGTCATCCGGCCGGCCAGCTGGCCGACCGGTTTTCTCCAACGGGACCGGAAATTCCGGTCCCCCCCTTCGGCTTCCGACGCCGGCGGCCCGGCCGCCGGTCTTCTCTTCCGCCGCGGCCCGGTACCGGCCGCGGTCTCCTCGTCCCGCCGCGGCCCGGAACCGGCCGCGGTGTTCGTCGTCCGGCGCGGTGCGACGGCACCACGCCCCTTCCCCGTGCCTTGATTCCTTTCAACGCGGCGTGACGGCGTCACGTTCTTGAAGATTCTTCCTCGGTGCGGCGCGAAAGCGCCGCGCAAAATAATTGCACGATTATCCACGTGGTGCGACGGCACCACGCCACCTTCCTTCCACCCGTAAGATAAATCAACATGAACGATGGAGGGGGGTTCGGCCGTGTTCATGCGGTCCGGCCCCCCTCACGTTAAATAAATAACTCAACTTAAACATTCAAAGCATCATGTTAGACATGCGAGATCCACGATCAAGAAATGGAATAAATAAATATTGAATCAACAACCCCTACCTCGGGTATAAGATCGAAGATTTGACAACGTCCCGCGGAAGACAACATCGCGGTGGTCTGGCGTCGCGGTCGTCGTTCGTCAAATCCGTTGACGAAGAGATATGCCCGAAGAGATACGTTGTTGGCGAATCTTCGTATGCCGACGAAGAAGGTCCGAGGAGGAAGCGACGTTCCGTCTCGTTGACACTGAGGACGAAGAAGATAGGCGTCGTTCTTCGTCGGAGCTTGAGCGTTCTTCGTGTTCTTCGTCAGAGCTTGAAGATGAAGAAGAAGCTCTCAAAAGCTCTCAAGGTGGCCAAAGCGTTCTAACCCAACAAAAAGAGAGAAGAGCTTAATTTAATCAAAAACTTAACAAAGAATTTCAACGGTTTGAAATTCAAAATGGATAACTCCAAAATTAACTCACTTATTTAATATACATGAGTTGTATAATTAAATAGAAGTTAAGATGTCAAGCCTTTAAGAGAGAGAGAGGGGAGTTAGGGAACTTGAAAAGGTGGGGGTTCGTGTGGGCCCCACCTCCCTCATAACCACACATGGGAAGTTGGGTGGTTGTGGGCCCCACCAACAACTTCCCATGAGAGAGTCTAACCACCACGAATAAAATAAAATTCACACACAATTTTATTTTACTTATCTTTTAATCCCCAAAACTAACTTTTAACCCGCAACAAACGCAACTCCCGAAAAGTTCTCTTTAAGCGAATAACGGCGCTGCGGGTTCATCGGTGCCCTCGGATTTCAATTCCGAGCACCGGATCAAAAGTTAGGAATTCCCGCTCGTTCGTTCACTGAACGTACCCGAGCCAAACTTCAGAAATTGATTCCGGGCACACCGGGCCTCGGAATCAGGTGCTGTCTGAAACCGCACTCTTGTAAAATTCTAAAGAAAATTAAGAAAAACAATTCCCCTTGAATTTTACGGGTCTTTACACTATGTATGAGCATTCTTGTAGAAGAATTCTCCTTGCCAATATTTTTATATGGAATGTGTTGTTATATGGATAATATTGTGTGGAGGGTAATTGATGGAATACACCATATTCTTCCTCTTGTCTATGAAATGGTTTTAGTGGACCATGTATAGTATTGGAGTGAGATTCATATCATCCGCAATGAACATCCTATATGGTCTGGTCTGATTCATTCCTACAATGTATAGAGAAGAGAAGCAGCATTCCCACAAGCACTACCCCCAAATGGGTAAAGGGAAGTGCATCATTTTATTAGTGACAATCAAAAAGCACTGATAATGGTAGGGGGCCTTTATCAGCACTAGATAAAAGGTCTGATAAAGGCATCCTATATCAGTGCTAAAAATCACTAATAAAGGGTATACATTTATCATTGGTTTTATTAGCAATCATATAGAATACATTTATTAGTACAATTTTTTGAAATTATACAAGATTATATTAATAATAAAATACCTTAATTATATTATATTAACAAATAATACAAATTTATTGACATTAAATAAAGAAGGTATGTTTAAAATTAATATATATTATTTATAATTAATATATATATATATAATGTATCAAAAAAATGATTTCTAAGATTATAGTCAAATATATATGTGTTTCTAATGATTTTGTTGAAAAAATATATTGATAATGTGTGCGTATATGTTATCTATCATCATGAATGTTCATTTATACACTCTTCTTATTATTCATGTTTCCCATTGATGGGTCATTTTTTGTTATGTATATATTTCTATGTGTATATAATCACTTCCGGTATGTTACATATATATATATATATATATTATGTTCTCAATACTTATAAAATTTCATTAAATATATACATATATTATAACATCATAAATAAATATATATATATTTATTTATAATTATATTAAAATATTTATATATTTATTTATATATTGTTATAATTATAACAATAAATATATATATATATATATGTAAATATTTATTAAATTATTATAAATATATTTATTATAATACTTATAAAGTTATAAATATATAATTAAATAAATAAATATAAATAGATATAATTATAATCCATAAATAAACAAAGATATATTTAAAGAAATTATAAAACTATAATAAATATATTAATTATATACATTTATAAAAAAATATTTATAAATAAAAACAAATACTTATAAATATAATTTTAAATAAATGTAGATATATTTAACTAAAAAAATTAATAAATGTATGAGTTATATATATTTATAAAATTATAATTTTTTTATAATTTAATTATTATAATTTTATATATTATTACAACTATAAATAATTTACTTATTATAATTTTTAATTGCAAATAAATAATTATATGTTTATCATTACTAAATATAAATACATATATATTTATTTATATAATTATTCATTCAAACAAAATTAATTTTTTTTTCATATATAATGTTATATAAAATAAAAAATATTTATTTCCGAGTAAATTTATTAGTATATAGAAATAATGAGATACAAAAAAAAATTCTTTCAAGTTACAAAGATATAAAAACATTTTTATATAATTATTATATTATTATAAATATATTAAATATATATATTAATAAAATTTGAAATATTAGAAATATTATTATCTTATAATGTTATAATTAATTGAATACGTATATATATATATATATACATATATATTCACTTATAATTATAATGTTAAAAAAATATATATTCATATAAATTATTATAAAATTAGAATAATTATTGTTATATACACCAATAAACTTATAAATTTATATAATAAATATATTTATTATATATATTTCTAATATTATAAATATAATAAGTATATTTCTTATAATTTAAAAATATTTTAAATTATAATTTTGTAATTATAAATATGAATTTATCATGTATATATTTTTATAAATATATATAAGAATTTAAAAAAATTATTAACATTATATCCTTGTCTGTTCTATATGTTATGTACTTATAAATGCATTTTTTATCAGCACTTTACATTTTAGCGGTCATAAAACATTCCATTATCAGAGCTTTTTATCATGCACTTATAAAAGGTTCTCTGATTTTTATAAAGTAGCCCTATATTTCTCCCCCTTCCTCACACCCCTCAAGCAATCCTGGAATCTGATCGCCATCGTTGACGCCTCCTCCTCTATTAAATCTTCCACCTCATCCTCTCCTACAGACTCCTCCACCGAGAACCAACCTTCCCTGATGCCTCTCATTTGTTGTGTGCCTCTCCTCTTCCACCCGACTCTCCTTCTCCACATATGTCTCCTTTTTAATGCACCTCTCCTCTATCAGAGGACTCCTCTACCACATTCTTTTCCTCTGTCATTCACCTCTCCATCGCTGGAGGACTCCTCTACCACTTTCCTATCCTCCACTTAATGACTCATCATCCATGTGACTCTCCTCTGCCACGAATGCACCTCTGCCATGTGATAAACAACACATCAGGGGTGATTTTTCTCCTATTTTTAATTTATTTATCATTTTATTACAGTTTTAAATTAATGGTGATGTTGTGAATTGTACAGTGTAAATTCCCTTCTAAAAATTGTGGTTTTTGGTTGTCCTTATTTTGACACTAGGTGAATTGCAAGTTGGATGTCCTTTTTTCCACTGTTACTTCACTCTGATCCAATTATGTTTTGGGTTGGTGTTACTATGTTTTCATCAATTATATTTATTTTAAAATTGTTGTTGTTTTATTTATTAACCATGATAGAACCTATGTGAGGTTTATTTTTTCATCATATCATCCTTTCATAATAGTATTTTTCAGAAATTCATGATGAAACTTATTAATTTGGTTTGATTTTTAGTGTTTTAATAAAATCTATGCAATGTTTCTCCCAATTATTTAATTTTTTTAACTGAAAATTAAATAAATTAGTTTCTCTGAAGTTATAAATTTCTATATTAGTTTCATCTGTAAATAACATGTTTATGTTCATTATGTTTTGTAAGGGAATTTAAAAATGTGTAATTTTATTCACTTTTAGATAAGAAATTAGTTTTGGAAAGTGGGATTTTTTGATAATTTGGAAGCTTATGTTGAGGCCTTAAGCATAATAGTGCATTATTGATTTTAAAATATGAATCATTTGATAGATATAGTTTTATAATTAATTCCAAGTTATTTAGAATGTTATTACAATGTTGTTGTTTGTGACCTCATCTTCTTGAGGGTGTTATTAGAGTTAATAATGTTTGGTTCACATGTGTAGTAAACTTTTTTGTATCTCAACAGTTTTACTATGTAAATATGGGCCCGATTAAATGAAATTTAGAACATATAGTTTGTGTACAATAAATCTTTATTCTAGTTCAACGTGTCTAAGGAAAGGGATTCGATGTTAATATTTTATTTTCTATTTTTGGTGTTATTGATTGGATAATATTGTGTTTAGTCATTCTAAAGGATTTTATAAAAAATTTATATTCATAAGATGCCTTTAATTTTTTTGGTAGAAGATTGGACAATAATTGGATTATATGTGGTTGTTCTATTATCAAAGTACATTAGTTCATTTTTTTGGATTTTAGTATGAATACTTAGTATAATGTTAATAGTGTCCATCATGTCCCAGGGATACATTTGAGGCATGAACAAGGTTTTTTGGGAACATAAGATGAAGGTGAATTTTTTTAAAATGGTAGGATGGCCCATTGGATGGCTTTTTGATCACTTTTGATAAGTGACTAAATTATGGAGTATGGAATCTGGGTGTTAATTGCAAGACCCGATACTCTACTATAATAATTAATCACTCTATTAATATAATTATTTCATAATGTAGGGTCAATATGGTATTAAATAGGGATATCCATATTTCATAATTGATTTTGAGGTCTTTTCTATAAAATTTATTATTTGATTGAACCCTAAGAAGCCTATGCTATATATTTTTGTATAAATATCTATGGTGGTGAGACCATTTATGAGTTGTTTTACACACTATTATATTATAAATATGTCACATAGTTTCATTTTTATTAACCATTGGATGAAATTGAGAGAATATGTTTTCTTATTGTGTTAATCGGCCTTGATGAATACTTGTAAGATGGAAAATGTATCTTAGATTAAACATTATTATTTTCATGTCATATATAATGTAAATATTATTGAGTGATATTATTGTTCTACAAAGGAAATAATATCATTAAAAATACTCATAAATGAATTATATGTCAAAAAATTCAATTTAACCTTCAATTAAGAGGATTACTTTGTGGGGATATAATTGATCGTTTGACAATGTTGGAATTAGTATGATGAAATCAAAATCATAGCTTTTACAAAAAAAACATATGGCATAATTTTTATTAAAAAAACTATTTTTCTTAATGAGTCAATGGTGTAATGATTTATTATATAAAACACGTTATGTTTATATAGTTCGTTTTACAATTTTTACCTAGGTGGTTATTAATATTCATTAACATAAATTATTTAAACATAAATATTATTCTGAAAAAATACTATCCTATATTTAGAATAATTATTTCCTGAATATAAAATCATAAATTTTTAATGAATTATAGTTCATGGGGATTCATTTCTATTCATTGGTCATATATGATCCTTCTATCAGAAAGTGATAATTACATAAAAAAACATTGTTGTGGGTAGGCATTTGAATGCATTAGACATGAGTGGTGGAGTGTTGGGAGTGCTCTCAATCTAGTAGTTTATTTCATTCTTATAGATTTTCTTAGGGGTATTTATAAAGGAAGGAACCAATATTACTTCGTGTAAGAGAAATATACATTGTTTTTGGGGTGTACCACAAATTAATTTGGTGTATCCCATTATCATTTAGGATAATGAAATGTTTTTACTAATCTAGAACCTGAGTGTTTCATGGTTGTGAGGGTGGTTACTGACTATGGAACATATCCATTAGGACTCCAATGTTATGGTGAAGGATTATTGATATAATGGGAAAATAGAAGTAAAAACAAGGGATATCAAATGGTGCACTGAACAATATAAAATTATTTGGGAAATTATTATTATTACCTTATCCTTTGGAATAATGTGATGGAATCATACAACACCAATTGATTTGCGTTGAATCGAGGTGTTTTATATGTATATTTTATACTATGCTTTTCTTGGTATCTAGGAATTTGTGAAAATTTTGAAGTATATCATTTAAAATGATTCAAGTGTATTAAAATGTTTCGTAGAGGGTTGTCTGTCATTTTAAATGATTTTGATTTTTTGACATGATGATATGCTGATTTCTTAAAATATGAATTGTTTTTTCATGAAATAGTGTTGTGAAATAGTTGATATATTTTAAATTGGTTGTGTTATTTTTAGCAGGGAATTTTCTATAAATTGTTTGTTTTTAATGGTATTTCGTGTGTATTTTTAAAAATATTATTCAACAGAAATATAAAATGTGGTTCTTCGATTTTCATTTGTTTTTATATTTTTATATAATTTGGAACACCATAACATTTTATCAATATTTTCTATGTTTATCTTATTATATAATAATATCACCCAATCTTATAGAATGGATATATATAAAGAAATGATGGATTCCAATGATTTCACATAAGAGTATGAAGATGGAGTGAAATAGTTCTTCATGTTTGAAAATGACCATTCATATGACCCTATAAAAATCTTTTGTTTGAGTTTACATTGTCATTATTCAAGACAAGTTAGTCTGGAAGAGTATGAAGAACACTAGATCTATCACGGAAGAGATCAATGTTAAATATTTTCATATACTCAGGGTGAAATATTTAATGTAGATAGTGTCTTTGACAACAGGGTGTTTTATGGATCATATGAGATTATTACAAGTGTGGACAATAAGAGAATATTGTGTAGAGGATATGGTTATAATTGTAAATGGTGATAAATATATTTTTGGGGATATGATAAGGACAATTGAATATAAATTTCTGGATATCCAAAAATTGTTTCAGTAGTTAAATAGTTTTGAAATTGTGCCTTTGTATGGTGGTTACAATAAATATACAACATTGTCACGTGTACATAAGATCTATAATTTGAAGGAATAAAATGGATAGTGATAAACCAGTTTTATAGAATTACATTCTCTCTTGAATGACATGTTCTCATAAGATAATGAGCCTCATATCTGAATATACATTGCACAATGAATGGTACACTCAATGTGTATGATATATAAATGAATATCAGAAGATAATGAGCCTCAGATCTGAACATACATTGAAAAATGAATGTTATACTCAATGGGTATGATCTATAAATTAATACACGCCTACCTAAATTACTTTTTAATATTTCTCATGGATAAAAAATCACATAGAGAATGACAAAGGAGCAGTTCTTCTAGATAAAAGAATGATAAAGGTGTTTCTATGAATGTTGTATGATATAATTCAATCATTCCACTATTTAGGTGACAATATGGAAGTTAGGAGAATATAGGGAAATTTATGTGGCTTGTAGACAGTTGAAATAAAGATGGAAAAATATGTCACCCAACTAACTCTATGTTGTGGAAGATAATCGATCATGGATATCTTTATTTTCGAAACGAGTCGTGAAACATTTGTCTTGTGCTATCTTCAGACGGAATGAATCCTTTTGGTTTCTAAAATAGAACCCACAGTATATGGATAGTTGTCTTTGAAAATTATTAATATCCACCATGGTTAAGAATTAAACGAAAACATGTCATGTTTTATATGATTATATCATCACCAAAACAATAAAGAAATAATATTGATGTTTTTTTATTGATCAATGATTTTAAATTATTTCAAGATTCAGGTGTTACATTGTATTATTCTTAATTAAATCAATATTTTACATTGAGATCGATGTTTTATGGGAAGATAAATGTCTTTCCTTATTATAGAAAATTTTTATGAAATTTCATTAAAGGATCTCATGGGTGTCCCATCTGCAAACAAGGTACATAGTCAATTAGGTTGAAACTTTAATAAAAAATGTGTATCTAGGACATTGCAGATTCCGTCCCTGACATCATATGTACCAATCCTAGATAAAATCCTTTTATGGAAGTTTAGAAAAAATTACAACACCATCTCGACTAAAAGGTGATCAACGATTTGAGAATGTAATATTTGTGGATATTGCTTTTGGTAATATATTTTCAAACAACCTTATGAAACAACTTGGAAGAAGATATGAGTTTTTTAATTTCTATACTATAATTGTTTGTACGTTTTACACTTTCTTGATGTTGTACATGCTGAAAAAATGTATGCGATAGTGTCATCGACATGTTACTAAATGAACCTAAAAAATGAAAGGATGGAATTCATGCAAGGTTGTACGTGGTTGACATGGGAATACAAGAACTGTCAGTTCAACTAATGGGTAAAAATTTAACTTTTCATCATCCAGCTACTTACACACTTTCCAAAATGAAGAGGTATTAGTTTTTCAACATCTTGAATGATGTAATGGTTCTAGAGCGGTATTCATAAAATATCAAAAACGACAAACAAATGACAGATTTAATGTTAATCTGTATTAAATAACAAGACTCCCATGTTTGGATAAAAGTTCTAATTATTATAGATTTAATATAAATTTTCCGTAGAATATCCATTAAAAATTAACAATTCTATATTATTTCTTCAAATATATATATGATAATGTTATAGACCTCGTGAAATTTATGAGTATGAAAGAAGATATTTATTTCATATTATGTGAATGGAAAATGTTTTGTCTGATAACTTTCTTTGATATGATGGTCCATTTGATGGTTCACATGGTGATAGAGATTCAAATATTTGTTCTTTAGCAATATAGATCGATGTACCCCATTGAATGGTCTATGAATAATTAGAAAGGGTATGTAAATAAATTTTATTTTGCCAGATTATTGTATTGTTGAGGGATATATTATTAAGAAAATCATTTAATTCTATACTGAATACATATCCAGTGTGGAGTGCATTGGTTCACCAAAATTTCCTCACACTGGGTGTCTTGAAAGTAATGTAATTTCTATAATAGTTGTGGTCATAATGAAAATTATAGATCGGGACCACTCCAACCATTATGTTTTTCATAAATGTTTAGAGGTTTACCCATAGGTTGACACCCAAAAACAAATTCATAGGCATTTGAATCCATCAAGGGATGAAAAATGGAGATCAAATACACATAATATATAGTTTATAGGATGGTTTTGGGACTATATATTTATGGTGTGAGACAAAAATCTAGACTCAATTTCAGAATGACTTCAATGGATAGCCATAAGACCCTATGTGTATTTATTATCTAGTAATTACTTTGTCATATACAGTAATAAATTATATAAAAATAAAATAAATGAAGAAAGTACAATGAAAAATAGTGGATTTACATTTGTGCTGAATCAATGCATGTTTTTAGAGATTGGGATAGAAATTCAATTTATGAGAATATGTCATAATTTGGCATCATCAAACATATATCAAAGTTGGATTATATTAAATTAATAGTTCTAATTTTTTAATTCATGTGGGTTGATAATATAAGCGCTATTAAAATATATGATTTGGAATTCTTGACAGTTGATTTATGTGAGGATGGGTGCAATGATCAACCATTTATAATGGAATCATAGATATTATAAGTATTTTTTATTCTAGATCCCAGAAACTGAAACTAGTCAATTGTTCAATTATCAACCAAACCCACTAAAGGGTCAAGTGTAATTTCAATAGAGGATGAGCTATTCATTATTACTTCATAATAATTATTTAGTGGTCCCAATGTAGATGGTTCTTTTTTATCTCATAGGTTACAGAAATGAAGGTATTTGGATCGTCGATAAAGGGGTCAACTCCCTTCATCCTTTATAAAAAGAGTTTAATATTTGGGTTGTAT
Organism: Viscum album; assembly: GCA_963277665.1. Lineage (NCBI taxonomy): Eukaryota > Viridiplantae > Streptophyta > Magnoliopsida > Santalales > Viscaceae > Viscum > Viscum album. The sequence goes on from OY728132.1 coordinate 476,370,801, forward strand.
TTTTTTGTAATACACATTGTGTTACCTTATGTTATTATATGTTCACTTCTCCATTTATATAATATAAATTAAATTTTATACCACTTATAAAGATTGTGAATTTAGTATGTGATGATTCTCCCAATCCAGAGGCACAATAGGTCTCCCAACCTACTACTACTCAAAGTGTAGAGGCACAACATGTCTCTCAACCAGCTCCTGCTCGTATTGTAGACGAACAATAGGTATCTCACACTTCTATTTCTCACATTATAGAGGACAGATATGTTTTTCATACTACTACTACTAGTCCCAGTGGAAAGGTACAACAACAATCTACACATGGTGATGATAACACTCCAACGAAACATATTGATGACGTAAAACTAAAGAAAATCATAGGCAATGAAACACTAGAAATATAGGAAAAATAGAATCATTGTAGTTTGATGGAGTTAGAAAATATCATTACAGAAAAAATGAATGGAATCAAATAAGAGGTCAGATAGAAAATGAGGGGCCAACCTGTCTTCCCCAACAAGGATATGTTCAGTAGATAAATTAGAATCATTACTCTTCTACGAGTTCCAATTGATATATTGTCATGGAAACAGGTTATCACTAGGCTTCAAATATTGATTTTAGAGCTAATATGATAAAATTTTGATATCATATCTTTATTTTAATAAAAAATAATATAATAAAACATTGACATACGCTTCATTATCCATTGTTGATTGTATTTATCCTAGATGGTTTGCATAAGAACTATAATTTAAAGTTTGATGAATGGATTAAAAGGCTCATTCCCACAATTTTAATGATAGATTTTCTTAATGATGATGATTGGAAAATAAAAATACCCCCACATCCTCTTTATGCATACATGATAACCCATGGATTGTGGGACGCGTTTACTGGCCATTGTGAAGAGAAGTTGTTTCATGTACATTGTGTTTGGTAATATGATGTTTAAAGGTATGTTCATTCATCAAATTGACTGATAGATTTTTATTAATGAAATAGCAACTGATTTATAACTTAAAGGAACTATGAGAAACACCGGCATACCCATACCTTATGTAAGGATGTGGTATACTTCACTTGAAAAAAATTGGTATGAAATTTAAATCAACCGTAATAAATTTATGTTACATAAAAAAACCATAACTATGTTCATATGTTTATATAAATATTGATGAATCCAAATCCAATGACAATTCCATCCTACACAACGTTCAATAGAAGGAGGCATGTGTAAATAAAGATGGGATACTAATATATGAATGTACAGAAAATGTGTTGGAAACATGTGTTTGTATGACAATATAAATAAATTTTTTATTTAAATTAATATTACATAACAATTATTAATTATTTTTATTATTTTTCTGTCTACCTTATCCACCTGAATCATAAAAATCCAAACCAGATGTAGACTTACTTTCAGTGCCCTGAAAGAAGCCAAAAAAAGTATGCCCATGTCAGAGGTGTGGGTTTTGGGTTGACACACCCAAAAATTTTCGAGAAAAAAACAAAATGAGGATCCACTTGAAGAATTGAGAATGATTATTGAATGTGTAGAAATATTTGATGACAAAATAAAATGGAATATAGATATTTTAACAAATATGATGATGCGTAAAAGAGAAGAAACTAGACAAGAACAACTAGCGCGGGAAGATCATGCCCCACCCCCTACCAGCTCTGAGGTGATTCCTTCCCCTCAAAACCTATCTTAGATGAGGAAATCAATGTTCTAATAATAATTTCATCAAATTTTGAATCAGATATACATTGATTCCATTTTAATACTGATACTCAATAGGTTGAAAATGACTGTGATATAAGTCAATCAACTCCCAACCTTGGCCTAGTAGGGAGGGCTATAGTGTTAAATATGTAGAATGACACTATACACAATAGACCAATTCCAATAGGTCATATCAATTTAGTTATTAATTGTTATCTTGAGAAGATCACCGGGATACATATTCCCATTAATGATGAAGATATCCATAAGTTCTAACATTCTCTTAGAACATTCATTCCAATACCATCACTCCATGTAAAAAAATAATTTTACAATGATGTATTCATTTCCAATTTATTTTTCAAGGTAAACCATTAACATTTAATACAAAAAGGATTGAAGTGGTGAATGTTATTACATAAATACACATGGAAAGGGGTGAAAATAAATAAAACTCAAAACCATCTAAATGATCACCCAAATAATCAAATTATTATACCAAAAGCAGCGTAAACTAACCAATTCTATATCTGTATTTATTATCATCACACCCTCATGTGAATATGAAGTTGAATGGCGATGGTACTCACAGAATTGTTTTTGATGAAAATATATATAGTGGGGAAGATATATATTTCATTAGTATTGAAAATGTAAGTGAAATATAGAAGTTATATTATCTAGGTGACTATGTTGTAAATGTATACATGATGTATGTTTTCATGAATTGAGTTTCCAAAAGATAATATAATGGGATAATTGTGACTAAATACATTTTATATTTATCATAGGAATAATTATGAATAATAATTTAGGGAATTTCCTCACGAAAAATAATTTCTAATCGTTACAACTCAAGTCGCCTCTATATAATAAATAAAAGGTGTCTAAAAAATTGGGTGAAATATTGGCAGGCCTACTCAAATCATTTAAATAAAAAATTATAGTTGATAGACTCTTTATAATACACACAATATAGGTGTACAAATATAAAATTTAGACATTTCAAATATATTTTAAATTTATTCATTACATATTCTTTTTTATGTTGTTAGGTAGCATTGGATTCTCATTACATTCAATTTCAACTCTCCAATGATTTATTTCCTTGATTTAATGCAAGGATATCCCACAAACCAACAACACATAAGGGTTTTTTTCATTTTTAATACACTACATCAAACACTTAGAAACCTAAAATATATTTATATAATTTGTATTATATTTTTATTATGATTATGTTATGAAAGGGCTATGAATGAATATAATCTACATCATGGAATGAGGCTATGGGAAAATGAAAAGAATCATCACATGTAATATGACTAGATGACAATCAGGGTATATATAATTATATTTCACTATAAATACTTATTTAAAAAATTACATATTTCTATCAATGTTTTTCTAGTTTTTGAAATAAACAAAAAGGAAAATACTATGGTCATTATGATTTTAAATTTATTAAATAGATCATATTTCATTAACAAACTAGCATCAATGAAGAGGTATTTTTGAAGATTAATAATATTTAATTTAAAAAATTTATTAATCCTCTATATTTATATTTTATCAGTACTAACAGGATTTTTGAAAAGACTTATATTAAAATGATGATATAGATTTGTTTAGAAATGAATTGGAAGAATACCTTATTGAAAAAAGTAAAAAAATAGCATGAAGATGTTTCCAGTATGACTCAAAGTGTAAATTTTTTAAAAAAATTCATTATTTTTAGTAAAAAGAACATGTGACATACTGAAAATAGTAAATTCACAATAGAAATGATATAATATATTAGTACGATGATCGATAAGTCATTTTAGACATGTAGAAATCAACCATAACTAAATCCTATTCACAGTGTGAACATTATAACATTAAGTGTGTAATTTTATATTAAATTAACAATATATATAGAAAAAAAAGAACAAGTGACAAACTGAAAACAAAGAAAACACATTCGGATTGTTTTCATACATTAGGAAGACAATCCATCAATGATTTTTGAGGTATAGGAATCAATAATGGCTCAAATAGTCAAACCTTGTAATTTATATGACTAAAATTGTCTATTACCATTTTAAAATTCACATTTAATCTCACACATGTCACTCACTGAAAACCAATTAAACTATCTATGATTTTCTTCATAATTTAAGACAACAATTTAAATGATTTTTTGATGTTTATGATGTAGTCCCATGTCAAACAAATGCACGATATTACATGTATGACTCAAAATGTGTGCTTTTAGTCTGAAAAGAAATTTTAGTAAAAAAAATACAACTAAAAAACAAATAAATTCATATTATTTTTATAATTCAGGAAAAAGATCTATATGTTATATTTGAAGTGTACTAATTAATAACACCTCAATATAATTCATGGTATGATTTGTATGTCTCCTAGTATCTCTTTTAAAAATAATTATATTAATTTTAGTAAAAAACATAATGTGCATTTGGAATATCGAGAAAACCTATTATGATTATTTTGATAAATTAGTAAAATGATCCATGAGTCATTTTTGTCTGTAGTAATAAGTTCCACATCAATAAAACACATGATGTAACTGGTATAAATCCAAATATGTCTTTTAATTTAATCATTACATTAATTTATTTAAAAAAGAATAATTGAAATATTGAAAACTAAGAAATCACATTCAGATTATTTTGATACTTTATCACTATTATCTATGATTCATTCGTGACGTTCAAGATTCAAGTGCAACTCAATCCGACACACAGTGCTATTAGTAAGACTAAAAATGTCGGTTTGCAGTTTAAAATTTACATTTTAACTAGAAACATTTCAGTATCTAAAACCCTAGAAAACGAATTAAAATTTATTGGATACATTTAGACTATGATTCTTAAGTCATTTTTGACATGTATGATGTAGACACATATCAAACTAACACACAGTTAGACCAGTATGTCCCAAAAAACATGTTTCCTTTTTGAACAGATATTTTAGTCAAAAAAACAAAACAAGCATAATGAAAACTAACGAAACTAATTTGAATTATGTTGATACACTATAAAAAAATCCATGATTCATTTGTGATGTATTGGAATCAACCATACCTCAATATGATGAATGATGTGACATGTATAAATCCTAATCAATTGATATTTAAAATTTGGACTATTTAATATAAAAAAGAATAATTAACATATAGAAAACTGAGAAAACTTATTCTCGTGGTTTTGATACAATACGAAAATGGTCCATGGATCATTTTTTCTGTGTAAAAATCAACTACACCTCTATCCAATGAATGGTGAGACCGGTGTGACTAAAATTTTTTTATCAGTTAAAAATTGTCATTTTAGCTCAAAACATTTAACTCACTAAAAAATGGAAAACACCTCGAATTGACTAAATAATTTAATGGATTGATTCATATGTCCATTTTGATGTGAATGAAGCAGTCTCGCCTCAAACTATCGCACGATGCGACTTGAATGACCCAAAATGCATGTTTCCAGTTTGAAATGATATTTTAATACGAAACCCCAATAGAAAAATGGAAATTCAAGCAAATATCTTTGGATTGTTATGATACATTATAATAATGATCCTTGATTAATTTATGACATTTAGAAATCAACCACACCTCATTCCGATGAACAATGTTACCAGTATAAATCGCAATGCGCCATTTTATTTTGAAATTAAATGTAAAAAAAAGAACAGTGGACATATTCAAAACCAAGAAAACCCATTTATATATTTTTTATATTTTGTAACATTGATCCATAACTCATTTGTGATAATTAGGAAGAATCCCCACCTCAATACAACACATGATGTGACATGTATAACATCAAATATGTATTTTTATTAAAAATTGACATTTTATTAATGTGTTCATTCACTCTAATGTTTAATTTATTTATATATAATATTACTATCATGATATTTTTTTTCTTATATATGTGACCCTTTTCTTGAGTAGGGATTATTTTTTCGACATCTAAGACCATATGAAGACATTTTTTAAAGGTGATCATGAATTTCAAAGGATAAAAAAATAATGCTTTATCTTTTTTTTGGATAATTATAAAAGTAATTATCTAAAACATTATATTAAATGTATATTTTATTCTTTACTAAACAATTTTCGGTGCTAAGTTGTCATATGTGCACTTATTTTCTCATGTGTGCATTGTGCATGTGTTGTTTTGTGCCGGTAGTCTGTGTTTGTTGTGCAGGTACTGATGGGTCTACAATCATATATGTAGAACATAATAGGAATGTAGGCCATTATCAATGTTATTTTCATCACTGATAATTCCCACTTTATATGCTCTATTTCGAGTATTGATAAATCCCCCCTTTATTAGCGTTATTTTTAGCACTGATAATTTTGTCTTTTATTAGTGCTAAAAGTAGCACTGATAAAGGGTATCTTTTATCCATGATAAAATAGCACTGATAAAAGGGGGACATATATCATCAATTTTTGAGTGTGGATAAAGCACCCCCTTTATCAATACGTTTTTAGCATTGATAATGTGGACCCCCTATTATATTGGGTGAGATTAAAAGTGATTTTCTTTCACTACTAAAAGTTATTTCTTGCTATCTTAAAAGCACTATCTATATTAGTGATGAAGAGGCTCTACAACATGAGAATGAATCTCATGAAGGTTGTGGTATGGGAAAGAATGAAGTTAAACCCTCTATTAGAATATGATGAATAATGAAGCTGGTGGCGAGGATGAGTTCCTCTAAAATCTGGGCCAGCCCAATAAAATTGATTGTTAATGACCACTATTTAAAATGATTCCCTTCAGTTTATTAAAAAATCGAGACCCAAAAATAAAAAATTCAGTGAATAAAGAACCATACAAAATTATAAATTTAGTGTTAATTAAGGGAAACATATTTAAAAACTAATCACACCACAAATTGAAAATATTTATGATAACTTTTATTTAATATATAATAATGATTATGAATATTATAATTTATATGAACAAAATTTCATCAGGATGAAATGGGGATTGGGTTTACATTACATTGTCTAACAGAAGAGGAATCCATGAAATGGAAGAACATATTCAAGTAGTGGTGAAGGCATATGTGGAGCAGGGTATTAGAGATAGTGGGATGGGAGGTGGAGTATGACTCTTGATAGCCCTCACAAGAAAAAAAGTTATGGGAGAGGGTGTCTTCAAAGGTGTGGATGGTGTGGGATAAAAAATTCGGAAACCTACATTGATATTTCTGCACCAACGGTACATGAATCCGGGGATGGGGTCAAAGAAATAATCTATATTCTCTAGTGAATGGTAATACACTTCCATTTAAATCCATGGATGCCCTAAAATTGAAATAGTAAACTAGAACATGTTCATCACTATAATACACATTGATCATCAATTAGCAAACTCCCCATTACAATGTTTTTAAGGAACATGGAATCTCAATATTTATGGGTTTTGTAGGTGTTTACATACTCATATCATGACCCATCGTAATTCTCCATGATGGGTCACTACATTTCAACCTTCTTAGTATATCCTTAGCATAGTGTGGCATCGACCATAAGACCCTTGGCGGGACACTATGGCCCCCATAACCATATCCATGAATGTCTGTACCGCTGACTCATAAACGAAAGGCGGCACTTCAGTAAGCATCACGTATAGTAGTGTGGGAGGATTGAGATATGATTCAAGATATAAGGAGATGTGATGGGATGAGGGGGTAAGTAAGGGCAATCCCATAGGTGGATTGTGGTGGATAGGGGAGGGAGAGGATGTTTCCCCCTTTTCATCTATTACCCCAGATCGCAGGATTCGTCTTTAGGCCAAACCAGTGTATAATTATACATTCCCTATTTATGGAAGTGATGAGTCCATGATGGAGGATCTCATGATGACTCCATTCATTAATATATAGCATATCATGAAGAATCCCATCAAAAGGGGTCCACAATGTAATAAAAATGGTTTATAGTCTCTAAATTCCATCATACTAGGCATGTGAATATCTTCTAAACACTATGATTTTTTTTGCGGTGTCGATTTTCCTTGGACAGAGTCATTGTGTGACATCCATAGTACATCATGATCATTCTGGAAAGCTTTATCAGGTATGTAGCTGTAGAATGTTTTATGTGAATCAAAAAAAGTATACAATGAAGGAATTGTGAGGAGTCACCATCAACATTGTATATGATACATGTGAGGGAAAACCATTGAAGATAATGATTTTCATATCCTCTATGTGAAGACAATTTCTAGTATTTACATAGAACTCCCCAGTGATAATTACATGATGATGTCAAGATTCTCTGAGGATATTTGGTCACACATAGAAAATTCCAAGATCTATAGTGTTTTGGAAATATCCCTTAGTGTATCACCATTTTCAGATCTGATATCGGGTAGTTCATAGGGATGATCGGAAATGCGTGTTTCCATAATGTGCCACATTTCTAGGATGCACAGATTTAGTCAACACATAATTAATAAATATATGGATATCATGAATCAGAGAGGGAGACTACAACTCTATAATGAAAAGATATCTCTTTGCTCACATGACAATGAAGGCAATCCCATATAATGGACATTTTATGGAGTGTATCAAAGAGATTCATCGCATAATTATTCTCTCAGAGAGGTGATATCCCATGATCTCCCTTCGCATAAGATCAATTTTGAAATGATGTTGGCGATACGTGATCCATCTTGGAAAAGGATGTAGCATGCATGTAACACATATTGTGAAGGTGTGAAGCGCCACATAAATCATCAGTCATAAGCGTGTGGAAAAGGATATCTTTCCTCATGAAGGTTGTGGAACCATGTACCCTAAAATGTATAAATGTGATACAAACTATATATATATATATATATATTTCTTCATTCAAACACAGATGCATGTTCTTATCATGGGGTTTTCATCAAATTAATATGAAATTACCGCATACCCAATAATTTGAAGAAATGTGGACAATGATTCGGTGTACATTTATGATCATGTCATAAAACATTTGTTATCATGTACTGAAGAATATGTCCATATATCAATATTCAAGACTTGATACACCATGCAAATTCGGAAAAATTCTACTCTGCACACGAGTAATATTCATGTACATGTCTTATGCCCCTTGTCGTATTTTATATCTTCATGTGAAGAAAATAAATATTCCATGTGCATGAATCATCAAAATGAGAATTAGAGTATGCACGACACTATTACATGTGTCCCATTATGGGATCAAATGAGGATTTGGATGTCATATGACTCCCTCATGAAAACCATCATCCGCACAACACATTCAGAGGATCGGGTTATACGACAACCATGTGATGATTTGAATCACTTTACATGAAACCATTGAATTGTGGTATTAACATGAAAACACCCAAGGTCACACTATGGAATCATAAAACCATGGAAACACAACATATCAAAGGTGAGAAGAAAATATTTCCTTGATATTTTCTGCATTACATATATAGAACCATCGATGAAAATTCATTCATTAAATAGATGATAGAGAACATATCCCTAACAACATCGGCAAGCCATCACCCAATCCATCAATGAACATGTGATACACCATAAGCAACCATAATGACTGATCAAGACCGGGCATGCACACCATCTCATGATCAAATATTTATTTAGAAACTCACTCACTGATAACCAAATAAGATCCCTCAATCCATATGGTTTGTTATTGGAAATGTCCAGAAAAAACCTCTGATATCATTCAATAATAAAGAGGGAATTTATTCAAAGAGATAAACAATCAATGTCCATGATGTGTAAGTACCATATCATCTTTTTTAAGAATAAAATACCTTGATTATATCAAATACAACTCACATGATCCCTGATCCTATGAAATATAGAACAAATCAGATAAAGGGGAGGAGGCAAGTAGTGTCTCTGGTGGCTAAAAGACATGAGATGAATATTAGGGCATTAGCGACATGGGTGACCCATCTCGCAAAAATCCTTTAGTGTTTCGACATCATCATATGAAAGTTATTTAGTATTTCCATGAAACTCGATGAAACTCTATGAAAAACCAAATATATTTTTCCACGACATGCTTGCACACCCTCAAATTTATCAAATTGGTCTTGAAAGTAATCGCCAAATAATAGAAGAAATACACTCAACAAGACACAACAAAAAACTCTTGAATCCCACCCTTTGTCACAAAAAACCAAGAGAATCTAAATGGTGTATAAGAGAGGTGTTCATGGTAGATGAAAGGCATGTGACATGCCTTGAGTGCCCATGGTGTAGTTCAGAGAGACCCCAAGACAACCAACCCTTGTCTCACGAGACACCAAGAAATGTCTCCCATGGTGTCATGAGTTCCTTACAAAAAACACTCAGATCATTCAAGGGCCCTGGAAAATTTCTTCATAATGGAATGGAAGTCCGTAACAACATCTGAATGATTAAACATGTCTTTATTAGAAGTAAGAACTTCGATAAAGGAAGTGATGGTGAAGGAGGCTTGTGATTAGTGTAAATCTGTCACCACACTCAGATCAATCCTTGATAGAGACTCACAACACCGCATGGAACCATGCAGCTTCTCCAACTCTAATATGGAATCATGACAAATACACTACCAAAACCGATGAGTATTCATGATCTAGAGGTCTATAAATACCCCACCCAATCAGAAAAATTATACTACGACTATGCATGCCGGATGCCATGACTCTGAAGGATTCGACTCTAGACTTCTACAAATTCCTCAATGTAGAAAATCATCTGATCAACCAACTTTCCATCATGTAATATACCCACATATATATAGAGTAGTCATAAACTATGCATAATTTACTTCACATGATCATTCATTGATTAGGTGGAGGATCTCTGGTTGGTTATGAAAAGAACAAACTGCAAGCCCACAAGATAATGCATGACTCTAAATGAACTGAAACTGATCAAAACTATGGTGTGAATGACGCCAGGGATAGAACCATGGTCATAAGTGGAAGGATCATGAAATGTATTTTCTAGCGGACCCTGGTTAACTTCACATATGTCATCCCAAGGCACGAAACAACACCATGAAATGTATCATGGATGTTGAAACACTCCCTTATCAAGCCATCATGGACATACAGAACACTCATAACATGTCATATAGAGTCACATGGTTCCCCCATGAACACCACATTTGTCTCATGAAACCATATGGGTCGGTCACATTGGATTTGAGACTTCTTTCACAAACATTTCCATCCTCATATAATGGTGGGTTTTCATGTCAGATGAGTCTCATGAATGAAAATGGACATGATAACCAAGCTCTTGTGATGCCCTATAGTCATTCCATCCAGGACTCGTGACACCCCTTATATATGTTGGTTAGGTATTGAGATGTCTCCCATAGGTGTTGTCCAAGATATGTGACACCCCTTCGATTATTCCATAATGACACTCAAAAGACCCTCAATATGTTTCCACCCAAGTCAAGAGATGGATCCCAGAAAAATCTGAATGGGTCATATGACACCCTTCATACAGAAAGTTGATGTCAATAGGGAGACCAAGGAATTTATTTCATTGTATGCAATCAGTGTGTAAGCCTCGAATAAAGGGCACCCTCAGTGTGTAAGACCTAACATAAACCAAACTACAATAAATATGATTCTTTTTATAACATGGATAGACATGATAACTTCCACAAGCCTGAGCTCAAATAAAATAACCACTTTGGTATAAGTATTCACATGACTCTAACATCTCAACCAACATGGCTCAATTACTCCCATGAGATGATCAATATATATCATCCATCAGCATACTATAAAACCAAATAAGATTAGATGACTTGGATTCCCTCCATAACATATATACATAAGAAGTCTCTCCATGACCGAAGCCCCTTGATAAATCATCTCAGTGCACTCCTAAAACATAATCCAAAAATCAAGAGAAATAACATTTTCATTTTCCATCCATTAGTTATAAAGTCGAACATTGATCACACGAGCATAAGGATTCACAATACTCATGTCATATACACTATGAGTTCTAGTAATGACACAGGGAACCCAATTACATTTGATCTATGATAACTCTAATACTCACTATACTCACGATTATTAGGACACCCCTTAGGGTTGATCTCAAATATTTGGTGTCTCAATACCCGAACATATGTCCTCACCACATGACATGCATGGGATGAAAAAACTACATGGGAATTTTTTTCATACAATAATCAAGATATATTGGATTCCTTATAATGGCTCATTCCCCTTGATATATTAACTTCCTTCTTAAATGGAAGCATGCCCTGAAGCACTTGGTTAAAAGGATTGTGTATATAAGAAAGTACCCAATATGGAAAACTGATTAAGAACCTAGGATACAAAGAGATGCATTCATTAATCATATCCCTGTAAATTTAATAATAAAGAGAATTAATGTATTGTCATTTTAATAGGGTAACTGGCCCCCTGTCGGGATTAAAAATAAGTTCACAAACATATCAGAAATCTATATTAGAGTATCAAAATAGGAAATACTACCCCCAAATGGTTTTATAAGCCAGACCTCCCGTCTTCCTGACCAACTAATGTCCTCATGAGTTGATAGTCCAAAAAAAACATATGACCACTGACCCTTATAAAGCATGTCCATACACATCAATGGTTGAGGGAACTATTGGGAGTTTCAAGGGAATATGAAATATATGATAAAACTAATGCAGTCAATTGTGAAAGGCTATAAAATATCTCTCAATCAAAGAATCAAGGTGATCACAACCCATATCCATGTCAAATTCCAATGAAATAACCATGTTAATCTAAATGGGAATCTCTCAAATGATAAAATATTTGGATATATCTATTGGCCCATGTTTTTTCGCCTCATATGAAAAAAAAACATAGGATTGACGTGGATATATTAGGCCATTTGTTTTTTATATCCATATATACAAACATTGTTATCAGACCAGTATAAACTGGGATTCGTTTAAGCGCATCCTCATGCTGACATGTCCACAAGAGCAGAGTGTTTTGAATGGAAACAAGATACAATTGTGATAACAATGCATATTTTATTGAGAATTTTTATGCCTATGATATAGCACTGATCAGTATCCCGGATCCTTGTTTTCTACATGGAATCATATATTAATTTCTTTGAAAGGATGCCAACATGAAGAAATAAATCCATCATATAGAATTCACTTTGGTAAATCATCTTCTTCTTCGACCCATGTAGGTCACAAATCAACATATCCTTCTCAAAAACTCCAATAATGAGTGGAAAAATGATGGTTTATAAGGACTAACTATATAGTACAATACATACCATGGAAGATTCCCATGATATTCACCCAGAATGACATTCAGTGAATCTTCATCGCTCGACAATGGATGTTGCTAAGCCAGTAGACCTCATCGCTATGAACAAATACATCTAGATATTATCATTAGTGTGCAATAACAATAGCATTCCATATCTAATAAATGTATATTAAGAATTATGATACGACTCCATTTTATTTTAAGTGTTGCTGAGGATGGAACACATTATCCTATGTCACCAACGTCATCTCTCTGGTACCCATCAGTCACCTACCAAGGGTACAATATAACCCATTGGCACCTTTTATTCTCTTGCATGAGATAAAAGGAAGACATTTGATACCTTGGTGTGAGATCATATCCTTAATAATATTGACAATGCCTGTTAGCGTACTCTAGAAGGAACCAACATGTCGTCTCATATACGTTCTAGATTGGAACATATATGAGGGTATATTTACATAGAAATAATGGGGGTATCTCAAACTCTCACCCCTATGCATGACACCCATCAGCAAACTATGATGTCACAAAGAGGATAGGAGTGGGTACATATTCCCACTCTGATCAAAGATATATGTCAATAGATAATGGAGATAGTGAATATGCATGCTTATATCCCTACACACACATATCTAAAAGTACAATATATATTAGAAACAGGTGAAGAGCTCCGCCATCATATTCTTTCACTATTACATATAAAGGGACAAGCCTATACTCTATTCCCTACAACCAAGAAAAATCAACACTATAATCATTGAGAACAAGAGGTTGTACTAGGTAAAGAACACATTATTTCTCATGCCTTGGTGTAATATGGGTATATCTCGATAATGTAAAATTCATTAGATCGGGCACAAATTCAGGTTCCAACCGGGGCTCACCAGTTAAGAGTGGGACACACCATAGGATATGGGAACATGCCTATCAAAAACGTTTGGTGTCATATTCGGATTCCCGTAGATTGTATCATACCCCTGTTCAGACCAGGGCTCACCAAGTGAGAGGGGAATAATCCTCATGACATGATCATATCCCCTTAAAAGAAGCCCGTGGGTATACTCAGAATTCCTAGGATTAGTCATTTAACCTTGTTCAAGATGAGGGTATCCCGGGGAGAATGAAACAAGCCTCTAAGAAGGATCATATTCGTCTCTTTGATTCTTCAAGGCATAATTCAGCCTATCATGGAGGGAAAGATCATATTCCAACTTCTTCCAATGAATTACTACACCAGCATCATTCTATGGAAATAAATGATGATGCTCATATTCTTTATCCCATTCCAATGGTCCATCAATATATTATAGCTGGGAATGCATATTAAGGACATGCTCATATTTTTGTTCCATCCTAGGGTCCACTGGGTGAGAGTGCCAAACACTTTGGATAAGGCTCATACTGCTACCAGGAATGTCTAACAACATATCTCGAAAGCTCAAGATCAGGCTCATACTAGCACCTTGATTGGAGAACACCATGTTATATTGGAACATGAATCAGAATAGGATCATATAAATGTTGATAATGAGAAGTATTATTGGTGTATTCCAAAATATTGTCAAAAATGGTATAATATTCCCATAGAATCTAAAAGTTATATAATAGTTCTAGAAACAAATACATAACATCCTCATATCACTACACAGTCACAAAAGTTAGGTTGGATTATTCAAACAATGATGTAGAATGTGACCCATTCTCTTAATATTCTCAATGCCAGTGTCCTTGGTGTTGTTCGAGAAACATTCTCCACACTAGAAGTGTTTATAAACTCTTCTATCAAAGAAAATGATTAATGCATTCATTACCATTATAGCCTTCCTCGTGGTAGTGTAAAGATGGATCATATGGAGTATAGTCTTGACATCCACCATGGGAAACCTCCCCACAATGATGTATCCCATTGGAAAGGAAATACTCCCTTTTTTAAGAAAACATTGTATAGAGGGGTGAACCAAACCCTGACACCTTCATACTGAAAGGTGCTCAAAAAATCAGGTTCAACTGTATAGGGTCCCCCATAAACTTCTAGAAACACTCCAAACCCATTATCATGAGACCATAAAATCCATATATTATGATCTGAATGGATATAAGAATGCATGTATGATGAGGATGATACGTGCATTGAAATATGGGGAGATTTATCTAGAATAAAACCTCACCATCGAGTTCTAACCCTCTCATATTCACGATATGAGGTCCTTGGTGTCCTATAAAAGGAGTGACTTCTTTATTTACACCAAGATATATTTGATAATCATCTGTGAATGAATGATCAGTAAATGCATTATCTAGGAAATGAGTGACACCTTCAAAAAATCAAGATACTCTGATGTCGTCTTGACCTAACAATGACTCCAAGGTAAGGGATCCAAAACATGAAAATATTATCCCATATCTGCTATATGATTTTTTCCATTGCATCATGATGTTACGAAAATTGATATCTGATGCCAAATCAAGACTCTATATTCACAGATGGTAAATTTATGTATTTTTACACTTTTCCACTCCTGGAGAATATCATATCCTTTTAGATATGACATCCTGAAATGTTTTATCCTCTAGTGAAATCAGTGGACATGAAAATTCTCAGGCTAATTAATCCTTATAATAGAATTCCCCCGATTCAACATTTCCAACACAGCACATATGGGGAGATATAATATCCAAAATTATTTAAAAATTACCCACAATATATTAATAGGATATTCCAAACACTGAAATCAATGATACAATCACACGTACAACATCCCATAAGGGACTGTTCTTTTCATGGGTTGTTATTTCACCAAGCTCCCATTAAATAATACCTGAGTAGCATAATGTAGACTATAGTAAAAGAATACATAGTATCTATCTTAGAGTGGACATGGCCCCCTGTGCCAAGTGATTATCTCCCACTGACTCTACCCATCAGGTCTTCAATTCTCGAGAGGATCCCTGACATAACCCTAACAACCCTAGGTGAATCCTAGCATGCTGGGCTAGGGGAATGTATATCAAAATCTCAATCACCAGGATCATTGAATCTTTTGAGGGCCTTGGTGTCATTATTATTGATTATAGAGCCCCTAATCCGACTGGTTTGGGGGAATTTATATGTTCATGTTAATCCTAGGAATCATCAACTATGTGACTATAGTGAATGGATCATAAAAAATAGAATCAGTCTATGCCAATGGCTGCCCCAATTGACCCCCACCCCGTAGTTCTAGTGTAATTTCCCTCATAATCATAAACACAAAGAAAATAAGTCTTCTCTAGGTTGGGAGGAAGAAATCAATAGTCGAAATCCCACCACTTCCTCACACTATAAGGAAAACCTCTGTTGGTCAGGGCACAGATGAAAATCATGACTGGAAAGTCCCATGAATTCCATGTTCATTGTCTAACACTTGTGGAGTGTATGGAAATAGAAATCAAACCATGACGGGTTGGTAAGGCGTAATGGTTCAGCATGGAAAAGGGTTCAAATAATGACCCTAATGAATGAAATATAGTATCATCTTATTATGCCGAACACAACGGCACAACCACAATTTCTCGATATGACACTTTGAATACATTCAAATTCTACATGGATGAAATAGATTAAGATGAAAATGTTGATAACTGCAACATCATAAATTTCCCCCATGACTAGGTTGATTTGGATTCACCAAATGAGGATACACACACCTAAAACCAAATATGGCAAAAAAAAATTGGCACCACCAAATAATGAGTTCCCACCTCTTTAGCTGAATATGGGAAATGAAAATGTGAAGGATGAGACTACCTCTTTTCTTTCAACAATAGAATTATAATTTTCATTATATAAGAGTGGAATAATAGCTTTCTATAAACTCAATAAAGTGCAAATGAAGGGAAATATTTGATCTAGGTATCATATCCCACTAGAGAAGAATATTACCCTTTCGATTGATGATCTACCAATAAGGGTGGTATCCGAAAATAAATTGGTTACAGATCCAAATCTCATTCTACATAAATAATAAAGTAAAATATTACATGGCTTCCCTCTATTGCAGTGATATCCTATACATTACCATGGTAATCATTTAGTCATATGATAAATCAAGGATCATCGAGAGATGAAAGAACGACTACCTCATCACCCCCAAAACTCACCTTGTGGATCGGAGGAGCCTTACACAATAGTTTACCGTAAGTTAAGTAACATAAATGAATCCTTAGACACTTGAATAAAATCCATGGATGAGCGGAGTGTAGCTGTACAACTTATGAATAATCTGTAACTCGTCTATGTGGATGATACTCCATCTCCACCCAACTCTGGAAACCCTATCTTCTCTATAGTCCATGGTACTGGTGACCATGAACAACACCTTACACACTTCGTATCCCAATTTGGGATGATGATATTCCCTAGAGATAAACATGATACAACAAATATTTCGTTCATCATATAGAATCTAAAAGGGATAGACTTTGTTTGTTACATATGTTTTCCACTATGATCTTTCGCATAATGGGATTTCCTTCATCTTCAGTTCCTTTATCAGTTTAGTTCAACACTATATAAGAAATTGATCACCGACCTGGTGAACTAAATGAAGAGTGAGAATAATATGGTTTCTGATTTCATATCAACGTCGAATGTTTTATCCTATTCGCTCATCATCTCCATCTATTGGTCATGACTGCTAGAATTTTGTGCTAAAAATCTCATTGTTGAGTTGAAGACACCTCTAATCCCCATGAAGGTTCCAGAAGGTTCTGATATTTAATTGAAATGGTGAAATGTCTTGAATAAAAAATTTATAAAAATCAATATAAGTCTTATTTTAGGAAAGCATCATAGGGGAAGAATCCATGTAGAGAAGAAGCTACATGTTTCACCCCCTACCTTGTAGTGGTTCCCATAGAAGAACCTAGGCATGTCCGGAAGATCCCACCATCTCTGGTTGAGCAATGTACACTATAGAATTATACTCATCCAGAAAAACAGAGAAATAAGGGTCACCCTATATTATAATTTTAATTGAAAAAAGTAAACTCATTTTGAAATGAACGTGTCGATGGTTATTTATTATCATCCATTGATAATAACCTACTCTCACACCAAAAACACGGGAGGCCTAATGAAGTAATCCTCTCCAAACATCATGATAACCTCCCTTTACTTATATTGTTGGGTCACACAATTCAAAATTTCTTCACATTCAAATATTTAATTTAATCTGTGGTTGAATCTTGACATGTGATGCTAGAAAATTCTCCAGAGTTGGTGGCTTTCATAACCACCTCCTGATCAAAAGAAGAGGAGTGTTGGTAAAAGGTTCCAACTGCGGGAAAAGACAATATTGACTACTCTATGACACATAAAATAGATGATCGAGCTCATAATGATCTGAAATCAAAGTATTTTAAACTCAAGATAGACCCAGCACCCATAATGAGGCATCAGATGTGCTTCACATGTGTGGGTGTGACCACCAGAAGCCAAAAGATACAGAGGAAGATGAAATATATTCATCTCCAAATAAATCAGTAACTGTTATAAATTTCTTTACTTCAAAATCTACAGCATGGGAATCATCCCACAAAATAGAATCCACATCAGATTAGGTGAAAATATTTAGTTATTTCAAAAAAATACTCTATTATAACCCACTATTATATGATTACTATCACATCAAATATGGTATCCCTACATATAACAAGGAAATAGTAAACCAAATGCTTTATATCCAATGATAAAAGTGACAACATGGGCTTTGTTGAACTCAATATTCGGGTCATATCCCATAAAATATATATATGCTTCGAAGAAACATGAGAATATAATCCAAAAGGACCACAATAGGAAAGTTTGTGCCTTAGAGCCCTCAAGTAGTTACCCACATCAGATTGTATTTCATGAACATTAATAGGGGATTCAATCTAATCAAGCTAAGAAATAGGGGATTGCTGGTATGACCTACACCCCTGGTAGTAGATACTCCCTCATCATCCAAAAAACTCAAGTTCCATCTACCATAGTTTCTACTTCCCCTTAATCACGTACCCTGGAGATGCCCCACGTTGGGAAGCATCGACTTATCATACAAAAGTAAAATGTTCTGAATTATCTACTTGTAATAAAATTAATTTTCACAATCCAAGATGCATTTAATCATTCAAAAAGACTCAAGGAGGCACTTGTTGAATACCCTTAAGGACCACTGTATTTCAAGACTGATGTCGCAGCTTCTGAGCTCTATAGAGTGAAGACCATGTCATTAGAATGTATATTTTTTATCTCATTCACTGATCAATATCCGAAGGAGGACATCCAACAGAATATGGGGCCCTTATTCCTTTCATACAATATCAATAATTTCAATGTCTAAAGGGAGTGGATTGATAATAAATATGAGATAAATCTCATCCCACATTATAAAATCTGACATTAGGGGTAAGGATAAGGGGATATATCCTATAAAAAGATGACCAATATGATATATTCCAAGCATGAGAGAATTATTCTTGGGATGATCAATCTTGAGGCCCAATATGGGGAACTCGCATCTAAGGAACATTTCATAGTGATATAGAATGAAACTACATATAATTTCTTTCTCTGATGGCCCTGGCTCAACAGCCACATAGAGAAATCATCGACATTGCATCAATGTATCATGTACCCCATCAATGGAAATGTTGGAATAATACATAGTGACTTCACCCACATGAAGACTTCCAAATACAGATATTCTAAAGTAGATATCAAAAAGTTTTTAAGTAAGACTCCTATGGAAAATAATGATATACAGGTTCCATCTCTTAATGGATTATGGACCGCTCCTATGAATTTATGTACTTTTTTCTATGGTGATTTTTTTATCTCCATCAACATGGTAATTTTATCAAATCTAATCCCAGAGTTCCAATCCTCTCATTTCTATAGAAACAATAATTGTCTCTGAAATCTATCTGGAATGACTTAATAAACATTGGATGACATTGTCTCTTATAATAGACAATATATCTCTGATAATAGTTGAGATGCTACCAGATATCCATCTTCACCTTAATATGTATCCAAAAACTCATAAATGTTTGAGGATCGTATCATGAACACCCAACCACCATTCGTGGAACGTTCCTCCCCTTCCATAGAAGAGCTCTAGTGGATAAATATCTGAATAGTAGAATACACATAGCCAACTATGATTATATATTATATTCCCTTTGAATATCAAGATATGTACATTGAATATCGTATGGTTCGCCGATATTTGTTCTTCTAGAATTATAAAAAAAACTTCTCAAAATCAATCCATATGTTTCTACAAACAAACTATGACTACCCGATGAGCATTGAGGATTCATGCAGGTAGGTAAGAGAATTAACCCCTATAATGAAACCAATGTGGATGCAGAATTTTGAAAATTGGTCAAATTCAACATCATTAGAGTAGTTATATACCCATGGTGGATTGCCAATATAGTACCCATCATGAATAAGAACATGAAAATTAGGGTCTACATTGATATCAGAGACATTTACAAACATTTCCCGAAAGACAAAATTGTATTCCTGATCAAAGAACTCTTTATTAAGTAATCGACTAGTTCCCAAGACATTTCCATTTATTGATAGATACTCAGGGCATAGTTTTATCAAGATGGTCCCCGTGGATGAAGTATCTACTTCCTCCATAGTACCTTGTGGGATATTTGGCTATCAGATCAGGACCATTGGATTAAATGTTGATGTTTCCACATATTTGTGTGCCATTAATTTCATCTTCAATCCATTAATGGGAAGGATAAACGTGTATTATTTCAATGACCTAGTCATCAAATCCTGATAGCAATTTGATCACTTCACGAATCTACAATATATCTTTCACAAAAATCAACATTAGAGTCTAAAGATGAATTCACTTAAGATCACATTCGGGGTAACATCGGGACAATTTCAAGGCTTTGTGGTATTCCATTGTGGAATTGAAGTGGAGCATGAAAATACTAGAAATATATTAGTGATGTCACGACATATAAATCCCAAATAACCTAGGGAAAACTGTGTGAACCTTAACTACATTTAGCAAATCATACCAAAAATGGAAAGAAAATCTATCCACTTCACTGGCATAATAAAGAAGGGAGTTAGATACTAATAGAATGATGATTTACAGAAATCCTTAAAATGTATCATGAAACTCATGTTTCACCCAATGGTTATGATGAATTTTGTGGAATAAATGATACTCTTATAATATGAACCCAACATGGAAAGACAATTAGACACTATCCTTATGCAGAAAGATGATTTATTAACAAAAAATATTATATAATAACTTATTTGAACCATGTTAGGTTCAAAACGCATTATTATGATGTCAAAAAGGTAATTCTTGCACTCATTTTGGATATAAAAAGATGATGAATTACTTTCATTACCATGAATTCTACTTGTTATCTATTAGAGAATCACCTAGTTATATCCTCATCCTACCCATGTTGAACTCCTGCATAGCTCAATGGGTGGTCATTCTATAGAAATCTGAAATTCATTTGATGTCTGAGATGTATGTGAAATGAAAAGACCTAGTTGATTTCCCCATAACACATCATGCCCCAGAAAATACATAGAATGGCACCTTTATCCAAGATGAAGAGTTATTTTATACCCTTAACACTAACTGGGAACAGGATATATACTACAATGGTGCCTTCTAGAGTCCTTTCAGAACATGAATGGAAAATCCAATGATCAATCAGGTTGTTCTAGAAATATTGATTGTATCTTCAACAAAAGTAGTTTTCCATACTCTTTCTCACTATCTTAAGGCACAAAAAATAATGAGGCGGAGTTCCAAACCCTCAATTTTAGATTGGTATCTAGTATTGAATCACCTAGGTACATCTTCAGCCAACCCATGTTGACCTCGTGCATAGATCAATGGGTGGTCATTCTACAAAAATATGATACTCATTTAATGTCTGAGAAGTAAGTGAAATTATAAGACCTAATATCTCTCCTCAAATACACATCATTCCCTAGATAATACATAGAATGACACCTTTCTCCCAGATGAAGAGTTCATTTATACCCATGACACTTACTGGGAATAAGAGATATACTCTGATGGAGCCTTCCAGAGTCCTTTTAGAACATGAATGGAAAATCCAAAGATCAATCAGGTTATTATAGGGATTTTGTTTGTATCTCCAACAAAAGTAGTTTTCCATACTATTTTTCACTAACATAAGGCACCACAAATAATGAGGATGAGTTCCAAACCCTCATTTATGGATTGGAACTTTCTATATAGATTCACATCGCCATATTTAATATCAAATGGTACTCACAACAAGTGATAAAAGAGGTTAAATGTAAATATTATATTAATAATTTTTTGATCCCCCCCCCACTATCTATGATAGGGTAATGATGAATGAATTACCCTTTGAACTCACATTGAATTATGATACTTGATCATGGAATGATCCTGCTGACACATTGGATAACACTGTCACCATCCTCACCAACCCTGATTAGGAAGAAGCAACCTTCTGTATCACACATCTAAAAATGGTCTTGTCGAAATTCATATATGATATGGAAGAAATCAATATGGTTTATAATTCCCCATAGAATGATGAACCAATGACCACCCCTGAATCGTAGATGCCTATAATCTGTTAGCACAGAGATGTGACACTCCTGATTGATCATGTATGAAGGGAACAAATTTTGTTTTTGGTAGAAAACATCACTGTGCACGATGGTCTGAATGATAAAAAAAATTACTCTATGAAGAAGTCTTTTACAGAATTATCCTTATGTTCATCGTATAAAAAAGTTTCGAACTATCTAGGATGAAGTCCACACAGGCTCTTGAAGTACCCATGAATATAGAACCAAGTTATCCCTCCAAATCAGGATGCTAGGATACTACTAGAAATCCATGATACAAGACTGTGTGGAAGTCACCATTGTAGAGGCTGAAAACACCTTAGCATGTTTGATCCACCCCCTGCATTATTATACCACATCATTTCTCATGACCTCAAAAGCTTGATCTATGATTTATATTATCAAAATACCATGATTCCGGAAATTATAGAGAATTCCAAACTCTAGACATCATAACATAGCTCTTGTGTATCATCCTCTATACCAGGTCTATGTCAGTCATGACGGTAAACAAAAATCATTTTATTCAAAGATGTGAAAACACAGACTCTTTCATGTAATGTTCCAAATACTATTACCTTAAATTGTCTATTCAAGAGACACAAAACATGTCATTTGGAAAACCCACACTAGGAGACCTGAGAAAAAGTAACGTCTCTTCCCGCTAAACTATTCATCATAATAGTTTAGAAAAATATATTGTCTCAAAAAAAAAGGAATAAATATCATAGGATCTACTTTTTATCCACAATAATAGACGTGATTATCTGGTTAGTCACAATATTCCATGAAAAAGTTAGTGCAACGATTTTCAAATCTCTTCGTCATATGAATGTGTTCCCTAGATGGTGAAAACCCTTTTAGGGTACTCAAAACCTCCAAAGATTTTACCCTTTCCAAAAATCACATATCATGAGATGGGGTGTCTCAAATCAATGTAACCTTACATGGCCATTAGAAAGGAAATCTGTATTCAAGGACCATTTTCAGTTCTATGCATACATGCATATGACTCCAACATATGTGCCTATGGCCATCATGGAAATATGTCACTCTGAAAAAAGACATTCCAATTCTCGTGATCCCTAATATCATTACTCTAGAATTCAACAACCACGTTAGTGAGAACCACTCCATGAATAAATGTACCATATATTTCTCCAAAATCAAGCAGTCCAGATCATGATTTACAATTTTCACACAAACCAATCCAAGTGGAATCAATATCATTGTAGTCAAATCATTGTGTTTCCTAACCATTCTTGGGGAAAAAATATGAAACTTCAATTCCTAACAATTCATCTAACACACTTCATTATTCCAAACCATAGTATATTTCTCTAGATCTTCTCATTAAGAGGTAAACTTCTCTATGATTCAAGAACAATTCCTTGATAGATCACTTCCCATACCCAACGTCATCATCATGATGTTTGTGTCTTAGGTATTCTGTTATAGCCCTTGAAAATAATTGGAGGCTGTCTTTCACTTGGAATTCGACCAACACATAATAGTATTGATAGGACAACTAATGGAATCTTCTACTCTCTTGAAAAAAATGTTCAATCAATTTGAACCTTAGAAACACCATAGGGGAACCTGAAATTCTAGAATGTCATGGGACATACCTTCCATGTTTACACCATCTCATATCTATGTACTGAAGTATATAGGATGGGATTTACGCCATCAATAATACAACTATAATGGTATACATATTACCTATAGTATTACAAACCCAACCGTATTACCTGCATATATCATCCATATCCCATTGAAAATATTCTCTACTTCATGGACTCTTTTCTTTACTACTCATACATTCATATGGCAATTGAATATGCATCCATGACTATCAAATAATGTTTTGCTCAAAAAAAAATGGTATTCCAATATCTATGAGTCTTCCCAACACCATGGAAGAACCCAACACCATAGTGTGATTTAGGTCATTTTTTATATGTGTTCACCGTATCTCATCATCATACAGAAGGATTGAGATAAAATAACCTATACAAAAGATAACTAATATTAGAGCTAAAACACCATAAACAAAATCAATATTAGATCTGCGGTAAAATACCATAAACTAAAGAAATATGAGTTTCGATCAAGGAGAACCTAAACTAAATCATTTTTAGGTCTACGCTAAATAACCCTAAACTAAATCAATATTATGTCTATGCTAACAGAATCTAATGTAATGAATTATAATTTATGATCTAAAATACCCTAAACAATAGTATTATTTGATCTGAGAAAAAATTATATAAACTAATGAATATTAGTTCCAACCTAAAATACCAAAAACTAAATCAATATTAGGTCAGAGACAAAAGACCCAAAAATAATGCAATAATACGTTCGAGCCACAACACCATTAGATAGATAAATATTAGTTTTGATATAAAATACACTATACTAAATAAATATTTTGTTTGAGCTAAATGAACATAAACAAAAAGTAATATTATTTTTTTCTAAAATATCATAAAAAGAATAAATATCAGGTTCATGCTAAATGACCCTAAAATTATGAATGACAACAGTTTAGCCTATTAGAAAATGTAAGGCTTACTATATGTCCTTAGGAATCAAACTATTCCCACCAAGCCTATAAAGGTGGGAAAATGGATAAAGCACTTACTCTTCTAGTGAAATATTATACCCAATGATCCCTCTTTAGATCATGTGATATAGAGTTGACTAAAATATAATACATTCATAGAATGTCATGTGGGTGGGAATTCTCAAGTGACTTTTGAAGAAAATCTGTGAGAATGTCAACATTCAATTCAAGTCATTCAATTTTATTCAATTCAACGAAAAGGATGGGTAGCATTTCAAATTATCGTAACTTCATATCAAGAAAAATTCATATACATAATGAATTATTGATTAATGTAAAAATTGTAAGTCTAGTCGATTTGTTCAATGATAACACACAAAAGGATGAATCCATCATCATATAAGTATGTTAAAAGTTCTATAAGTTTACCTTAGAACCAAATTATATTCCTCATTAAGGAATCAATATATAAGGGGGGTGAGGATTTTTTGACACTCATAATTTCACTTCACAAACTGTTCTAGGGAAGTACACATAACATGAGTGATTGGATGATCAAGATGCATAATGAAATATGCTAATGATGTTTGGATGGTTGTGTTGTTGCAAAACCTAGATGAGTGTTTTTTAATATCAAATAATAATGTTGAAAATTAATAAAATGAAAAAATAAATCTAAAATTTCATTTATTTGAATAAGGTACATATCACGTGATCTTTTTGAAGCTCATAGAATTGGATATTTGGATTTCCTATTTCAACTACAGTGGATACTGAATACTATAAATACCTCAAGTGCTTAGGAAATTCCATATTGCAGCTCTTAAATTCCACTAGGCATATCACCAATTTTGATGCCTCAAGAGTAGGTCATAGATGGGTTCGTGTCTCAATGAACATACATAAAATGATGAGTTTGGGAAGATGGTCCTTATGTATGAGTTTTCTTGTCGAAAAACCCATCACTACCAGACATATATATGAAACATGATTCTATACAAATAATATTTCATGGAAGATAAATGATTTGATACACAAACCTCTTCATTAATGTTGTGATAAGGATTTAGTGGAATGTGTATAGGATCTGAGTGTGATTTATATTGTAAAAAATTATCAACCTAGATTGTCTGGTCATTTATGAGATAACACAATATGCAAGAGAAAAGATCCATGCCCACATTCAGATGCTCTATTGTGTGAGATTGATATTGCTGTAGGTTTTGGTATGGAAAGGCCAATGTCTAATCCTTTTTCAATAATATAATGAGAAAATAGAAGAGTATGTGGACGATTGCCTGTAAAATTACATGAGCCCCGTTTATGGATGATATTGGTTTATGATGTTGGTTCACATGATATGTTCATTCTATAATATTTAACATTTCATGAATAATCCCTACATGGAGGTGCCACATCGTAAGTAGAAAGTTTCACAATCTCTAAATTCCATAATACTCATCATGTGAATAGCTTAAAATCACAAAGTGTTTCCGTGATGTGAAGATTTACTGAGGACCAAGTCAGTGTGAGACATCTATAGTACATTCTGATCAGTCTAGTAATCCTTTTCATTTATGATGACGAAGCATGTGATGAAGAGTGAAATAGTTGACAGGGTGAGTTCATGAATGAATATAATGGATAATATCATCACATAGATGGAATTTCGGTTTCCATACATAAAATATATGTTGTATTCACATAAAACAGATTATACGATGAAGGAATTGTGAAGAATAAACATCACCCCCAAAATATGATATATGATTTGGAGAAGCTATGAAAATACAATGTATTAGTTTTTTTGCGTGAAGAAATTATGTATCATATAGATGGAACTCACTAGATCATGTTATACAAAAATATAATCTTCTATGAGGATACATGATCACACATAGTGAATAACGAGATCTACTGTGTTTTGGAAATATACCGTGATGTGACATCATTTCCGACTAGAGTCAGGGTATGTCATTTTGATGAAGGGAAATATGTGTTTTTAGTATGTGATGCACTTCTAGGATTCCCATATGTAGTTCAATATTTCATCTATAAATATTGGTTAAAAACCCAATCCCACATTAGTTTCCACAATATATGGGGTCTCACATATATGTTTGGATGGTAAATTCTTCCAATTACCCATTTGTTTTAGTACGGAACCCCTGCATATATTATGTGTTTGGGAATGAAGGACCTAGGGCTAGAAGAAATCAACCATGAAAATCAGTATCAGATGTATTGTGTAGCACATGTGTGATTTAGGGTGTATTATTCCCCACAATAGTTAGGAAATGAGAGACATTTCTTATTTGATGCATGTGAATCCATGGTTACTTATATGAAAATTCTTCCTGATAAATGGTGGTTAGGTGGCATGTCTCGGTGATGAGAAAACAATAGTTCCAGATAGTTGGATCTGATTCATTTTCATTGAAGGAGAGGACCAATTTTATGGTCATTGATTTTAGGGGAGGAATTTGGGGTGAAAACCCAATCCCACATCATTATCTATAATTGATGGTGGCTCGCATATAATATTGTATAATAAATTCCTCTGATCTCTATTTTTTTATATGATAGAACCCTAGAAGGGCCTATGTGTTGGTCCTAGGAGACCTAGGCCTGGTGGAAATCAATCATGACAATAAATGCATTGATTTTGTGAATCACATAGGGTTGTTTCCACACTGGAAGGAAATTATATCACCTTCCTCACATGACAGTGTAGACCAACCCATTTAAGGGATATGCAACTAATAGTATACGAGAGATTCATCGCATAGTTATTCTCAGGAATTGGGGTATTCCACAATCTACTTCTGCATAATGACTCTTATTGACAGAAGTTTTCATTTCATGATCCTTCATACAAAATTCAGAACTATGAATGTAACCCATGTTGTGAAGAGGTGAAGCACTACATAACCTATCATGTGAAAGGGTGTTGAATCACATGACCATCCTCATGTAGGTCGTGGAACCATGTACCCTAACATGTGGAGAGTGCATAATAATATATATATTTCATCAGGCGGACATAGATTCCTATTCATATCATGGGCTTTTTTCATGAAGAATAATTTTAAATTACAGCATATGTGGTAATGTGAAGAATTGTTGGAAAACGATTCAATGTATCGTTATGATCCTTTCTAAAATAATTTCAGTGATGCACTAAAAAATATGGGTATAAAATAAAATTAAATACCTGATGATCCGTGTTAATTTAATGAAATTCCACACTGCACACATACAATATTCTTGTCCATGACATGTGACCCTTTCCAAATTTGATATCTCCTTGTGAAGAAAATAAATATTCCGTTACTTTCTATCATAAGAATAATAATTAGAGTCAATGGAACTCTATTTCATATGTCCACTTATGGGATCACCTAATAATTTAGAATTTCTATGATTCCCTTATCGATACATTCTACTGCACAACACAGTCATGTGGGTTGGGTTATGCAAGAACCATGTGACAACTTGAAAAACATTTCACGATCCCTTTGGAATGAAATCTTGCCTTTTTATCACTCTTGGTCACACTAGGCCATCATAAAACCATGGAAACATGACATATAAAAGGTGAGAAAAGCAGTTGTCCTTGACAATATCTACATGTTGTCGCAAGATCCATTGATGAACATGTAGTGCATCAATGGAAGGAGGATGAATTGGCACTAACATTGTCTAGATGTCAATACATGATCCATCACTAAACATGGGGCACCCCATATGAAAATAGCATGACTAATCAAGACAACATGCACACTACCGCATTATCCCATACTGATAATGTGGTTCACTCACTGACAACCAATAAATCTCCCCAAATCCCCATTGTTTGTTATTGGATAGTTTGATATAAAAAATCAAAAATACTTCAAAAGTAACACTACTACAAATAACCCTTTTATTAGTGCTAAAAATGGCCTTTAAAAGCGCTATAAAAGAGCTATTAAAGTCGGCAAAGAAAAAGGGGGGTCCCCTTAATCAGCGCTCTAAAAAGCACTGATAAAGACCCCTTTTATCAGTCCAAAAAAAGCGCTGATAGAACAGGTCTTTTATGAGCGCTAAAAAATCGCTGATATAAGGGACCTTTATCAGAGCTTTCTTTTTAGCATTGATAAAAGTCCCCTTTTATCAGCGATTTTTTTAGCACTCATAATACTAAAAAAATTAAAAAAATTTGAAAATTCCTTCCAATCTCAGGGGGGGTTTATAGCGCTCGATCCCCCCATTTATCAGTTCTTTCCCACACCTCAAGTGCCCGCATGCACCGCCTCCACCCTTTATCAACACTAGGCCATTATATTAACCCTTGCACGTGCACCCCTAACTCCATCCGGATTTGATCTCGAGACCTCCCACCTGCGCGGATGAAGATTTTTCCACTCCCGTATATTGATTTGTTATCTTATTTATGATATATCTATTTATTTACACATATATTTTTATTATTTATTTATATGTTAATATATATTTATATTAATATATATAGTTAAATTAATATATATATATAGATATATTAATATATATATATATATATTTAGTGATATTAATATATATATATTTATAGTTATATATATATATATATATTTATAGTTATATCAATATTAAAATATTTATAATTAAATTAATATATATATATTTATATTAATATATAGTTATATAAATATTCATATTTTGGTATTTTAAATAAAATGTATATTAGTTTATATATAGATAAATCTAATATATTTTATATGTAAATATGTTTAATTATTTATATAAAAAAGTAATTTTTTATATGTGAGTATATAATAAATTTGTACAAATAGTTATATATTTGATTATAAATTGGAGTGCATTATAAAAAACGATAAAATTTAAAAAAAATATAAATAATAATGCTATACTTTGGAATAAATTTATTCCCCACCAAAAAAGGCAATAATACCCCATTAAACGAGGCTAAAAATCCACAAAATGTTAAAAAATCGGAGCACCCCGACTAAAAACTAAGTTTTGGAGGCCATTTGGGCCTTTTTGGCCTCTAAATAGCCTTGAACGGGGCCACCCTAGTCTTAGAGGAGTACATCTCGTCGTATGAATTGATTTGATATATGGTTGAGCCCAAACGGACACCCGGATCAAAAGTTTTGGCCATTTGAGGTTCGTGTTGCATTTTCAATATGTTGAGTGTAAATGAATATTTATACTTATCTAAAATATATTTAAAAATTATATATTATATTTATATCAATATAACAATATTTATATATTTATATATTTATATATTACATTTAATTAATTTTTTTAAGCCGGCCTTTTATCATCCCATTTAAAAAAAGCGTTGATAAAGGCGCCCCTTTATCAGCGCTACTGAAAAAAAGCACTGATAAATGGGTACATTTATCAGCGCTAAAAAAGCGTTGATAAAGGTACCCCACTTTATCAGTGCTTTTTTGTTAGTTCTGATAAAGGTTGGTGCCGGGAAAAATTGTTTTTGTGGTAGTGTAAAGAGGGATGTTATTAAAAGATAAAGTCCCCCAATGGTCATGAACCTTACACACCATATCAATATTTAATTGAATAAAATTATTCTATGTTTTCTAAAACAACATTTTTGATCATCGAACCTTTGATAGATAGAATAATAGAGATAAATTTTAGGATAAGAGAGTTGTTCATGGTCAATAAAAGAGATGAGACGCAACATAGGGACCCGATAACATGTTAAACCCATCTCACGAAAAATGTTTTCTTTGTCATCCCCACCACACAGAAGTCCTCGAGTATGTCCCGGAAACTCAGTGGCACTCTAAGGATAGACTTATATATTTTTTCAAAATGTACATGAAAACCTCACATGGCCTATATTTTTCAGGAGTTTAATCAAAAAAATAATAGAAATACTCTCGACAACACACATGAAATCTAATATTACTCCCTACCTTTTTTCACATGTAACAAAGGGGATCGAAATCGAATTGTTAAGAGAAGTTTGATGTCACTAAAAGACATGATAGATGCCATGTGATCCCAATGTGAGGTCATATGAAACCCCTTGGAAAGCATGACTTATCTCGTGATAACCCATGACATGTCACCCAAGGAGTCGTTTATATATTCCAGCAGTAACGTAGATATTGGGAGGCCCCTTGGACATGTCAGCTTAACGTCCTGAAAGTCATTCAACGCGACTGCATGATTAAACAAGTCATCATTAAACCTTGACAATTAGATAAAGAATTCATTTATGGAAGATAATTTTGATCATTGGGTAACATGAGATGCATTTAGAGAAGTCCACAATAGAGACTTGTAATGCCATGTTACTATGGACACCTTTGTCGACTCCATCAATGAATCACGATAGATACAATGCACAAACCACTGATAATATAGAGTATTGATGGTAATAAATTCTATAATAAATCATAGAAAAATCACCATGACTAGGAACACTAGATTCCTATACTCTCAATAAATTGACACATGTCTTTTACGTACTTCTCAGAGCGGCAGAACATATGACCAGCCAGCTTTCAGTCATGTAATATACTAGCATGCAGCCAAAGTAATCATGTACTACGAACAATGTACATCATGTGATCGTTAATATATCTCATTGTGGATTTCTGGATGTTTATGTGATTAACATCCCACAATCCCACTAGATCTCATGAGATTCAAGACGAAATGACACTAAGAAAAACCAATGCATTAATGATGCAAGTGTTAGAAATAAGATCAAAGGTGGAATGTTCAAGTAGAAAAAATTCATGAAGACCCAATTTTTTCGCATAAGTCCCGAGAAGACACACGGCAGCACCAAGGAATTTCTCATGTAACTTTTTAAAATCCTTCAACATGCCATCAGGAACACATGGACTACTCCAAACATGTTAGAGAAAGTCACATCGTTCCCCCACATACACCACATTGTTCTCACCAAACCTACTAGGTATATCCCCCAAGATTTTTCAAATCCCACATAATCATGTACAGACTCATATAATAGCATTTTATCATGTTTTATGAGTCTCAAAAAATCATCTGGACCTGATAAACAAGATCCTATGACACCCTATAGGAATTTTAGTTTGGACTCGTTACTCCATCCATAAATTTATCCCATGTCTTCTAATGTCTCCTAGAGGTGCCATCCAATATATTTGAAACCCCTTAGACTATTCCACAATGACACCCATGACACCCTCCATATGTTTCAATCAATGTCTTGAAATGGATCCTAGGATATGTCGATTGATTCATATGATGCCCTCTGGAAAAGAAGTCCATGTCAATTGGGAATCCCAGGACATCATATCATTGTCCTTCCTTAGTCTGTATTCCCCGAATACAAAACAACATCAACGTGTAATCCCAGACATATGGAAAACTATAATGAATATGATTCCATCCAAAACTAGGATACATAGGATGCCTTCATATGTTCATGCTCAAAGATAAAACACCTTATGTTATAAGTCCTTCCATGAGTCTAACATCTCGACCAGTGGAAATGAATTCTACCCAAGAGATCATCAAATTATATCATCAATAAGAGGACTATGAAACCCTTTATTCTTTGATGACGCTAGTTCCCTCCATTACAATGATACATAATACATCTCTCCAAGACCTAGGTCCCCTAATAAATACTCTCATGGTAGTTTTAATTCTTTATACATGCATCATAATAAATGAAATGATCATTTTTCATCCCATTATTTAACACCGAGCATAAATCACATGAACTTATGGATTCATGATGATCATATCATCTTCACTATGAGTCTCTATAATGAAAATGTAAACCCCAATACATGATAACTATAAAAACATATATTCTCGCAATACTCGGGATTCATAGGACAACATGTATGGTTCGAGCTCAAATATTTGGTGTCTCAGTACCTGAACATATGTTATTGATTCATGATATTAAACTACATGAGATGAGAAATCAATATTTTTTTCATATTGTAACAATATAGATCCTTAGAATGCCTCATAATATATCAAATCCCTTGAAACATTAAATAGCTTCTTACATGGAAGAATTCTATGAAGAAGATGGTTATTTGAATTCAGTATATAAGTATCTTCCAATTTCTTTAAAATAATGAATAACCTCATAAATATATAGATAAATTCATTAATGATGCCTGATTCATTTTCATATGAATGATAATTAACCTTTAGTATTTTTTTAGCTTAACTGGTCTCATATCTTGTTTCAAAAGAGATTCACAAGCATATCATAAATCTATAAGAGAGTCCTATAGTAGGCAATAATTTCACTCAATAGGGTGTGATGATCATGATATATGATCCTATACACCAATGAGAATCCCCAAGAGTAGATGGGCCTGAAACCCCATATGAGTATCAGCCCTTGGATAGATGTTCCATACCTAGATATGGATAATGAAATAGTTGGGTGTTTCTAGGGATGACAAAAAAATGGTAAACCCAATGGATTTGATCAATACAGGCATTAAAAATTAAATCAATAAAACCATCAAAAGGATCCGATCCCATTTCTGTGTCAAACCATGATAATATAGAGGTTCATAATTTTTTCTTATTTTATAAAGCATATCGACTTAGTGTTAATAAATGTGTGAATAAAGTCTCATTATTGTTCAGAAAGTGATTATATAGTCCAAATTAATAAACATGTCATATATTATGTACCCGACGATACCACTATAACAAATACACATCCACTTGTAGTGTCATGTTGGGATGTAATTTCACGGACAACCCTTTCCCTATCAATTTCAAAAATTACAGGGAATTTTCCTACACATATCATTTTGATATTATTAATCATCAAATATAACACTAGATTTATGCATAGATATATAAATACACATATCTGTAGGGACCTCAATAATGTTTTTCTAATCATAATTTACATATATTTACTAGCGTTTTTCGATGATACCAATAATTGTTACCAATTATTTTCACACATAAATAAAACATCTTTTTAGATGAATATTTATTATATTACATAGAAAACACATACGGATCATAATGTCTAAGTCTATATTGATACTTGGAACATGATATTATCATTTCACTAATGATCTTATATATATCCTAGTAATATCTTCTCACATAATACCCCTTTTATGAAAACCCTATCTAAACAATTCATCATAACCAGAGGATAGATTCATAAGAATCTGTGGTCATCAATACCTTGCTTGATTAAACATAGGATATATCAATATATTACTGTATAATAGAATATGATGTTAATAAGCTTATGTGATCATGAACACAACTTTTTATGTTCACACCCAACCTATCCAATAACTTAAACCCGAGTGATGGAATAAAACATTTTCATTACCGAAAAATGTGACATTATAGTGTGAAATCATAATAAATCCATAATGAACCATAATCTCATGTTCTAAAATTTTCCCAACATCATGAATATATATTACAATTTCAAATGTTATTTTTAACTACCCTGAACAAAAACATTATAAATTACGACAAATAACATGTGTCCCATTGTGGATCAAGACTCACCTATTTCCTATAATGCATCTTAACTCAATAGTTTATCATAGTAGATAAATATCAGTGACCTAATTCCCATTGATCAATCATTAGATACCATGGTTTAACACATTAATTGGAGGGGTATTTTGGTGTTACCCATCTCATAATGAAAAAATTATTTATATTATTCACAATATATTAAAACATTCATCATGTAATCATATCACAAACCATGTTAATAAAAATGGTTTCATAAAAATTTAATTAATTCAGCATACAATAACCCATGATGAATAACTGGGGTTCATAAATATTTCATTAACATAATTATCAACTATCAAGATAATGAATAAGGATAGTATGTTTCAATATTATCTTCACTAAAAACAATGAGTAATAAAGGATTTCATCCATGATATAATTTTTTTATTAATCACATCGATCCATTATTGAGGAATATGGAATTACAACATTTAATAAAATTTAATTCAAAAAACATTTATTGAAATAATTTTCAATTAAAATATACTTTTAAACATATGATGGAATCAATAAAAACCATTTACAAAATTATTGACAAAAAAAATCCATCCCATTTTGAAAACAAATTTTTAAAACTAAAAACTCATAAAACGTTTTTGAAATAAATTCCCATGAAATTATTCATTGAAACATATAAAGGAACATTTATAGCAATTATATTTTCATTTAGGTCAAAAATAACATTGATGTCTTATATGTTTAAATAATTATTCTTTTCTAATTTTTAGAAAAATATAAAAAAAATTTGTTTGGAAAATGATATAAATATTACACAAAAAAATTTAAAAAAAGTTCACAAATGGGATAAAATTCTCTATTAAATCATTGTTATTATTTATAAATATTTTATATTTTAAAAAACATGATATAAGAATGTAAATGACTTTTAGCTAAAGATAAAAATAATCTAAATTTTTAATAAAAAATATATATTTTGAAATATTTAGAACATAATGTTGGGAAAATTATTTGAAAACATATATTTTGTTTATATAAAAAGACTATAAAAGTTCATATGCCTTTATTTATAGGTTATTATTATTATTTCACAATTTCTGTTATAATCATAATCAATTTTGATAAACAATGAGATTATAAAATTAAACCCTTAATGTGACAGTTCCTTTTGTATCATAAATCCCCTAAAAGATATTTACTCAAATGGTTATATAAATAAAAATAATTATATGGTGAATAATAATAAAAAAATCCATTTATAATATATTCAACTAAAAAAAGAAACACATGTTTAGTAAGACATGTTTCACATAGAAAATAAAAATATGATAAAAATACCTTACTATATATCTCATCTTCCTTCATAAATATCTAAAACCATTGAATATTAAATATTATTTTCTCATAAATACATTATATATATATATATGATACCATATATTATTTACATTAGGCCTTTTATATCAAGTTTATAACAATTAAATGTTAATGTCAAATTTTGGGAAATAACATATTGGTTATTTGTGTATATCTTGATTTGTTATTTCATGTCCTAGTAAATTTTCCAATGTTACAACATATCAAGAATCTCAACCATGATGTAAATAAAAAATTTATTCAGTGTACATGTATTTAGACTGACCCATAAATTGTAGAGATTGAAAATGATAACACTATTCATAGAGATGGTTGGTTGTTTGTAAGCAAGAATATTTTTCCCTTATCACATAATTAAAAAAATTAAAGATAAATAAAATAATATAATTAAATGATGATAATTATTTAATATATTTCACATATTTTTATTAATAATATCTTTATTATCTTCCATGTAAAGCATGAATGATTCACTTTGCATTTTGAGGAGGTAGTCCCTCAAACACATGGACGCCATCTTAATACTACAAAATAATGGAATTTAAAAAGAAAAATGTGATATAATTATTATATAAGAATAATATTACAATAAATATAAAATATAAATAATTAACACACAATTATATATATCATTGATAGGTGGTTATTTAAAAATAATAACATCAGTTCGTGAGGTGGTAGTCCACCATATACAAGATTGATGATTTTGTATCCAAATTGATTAAAGTATAGTTTGTTGTAAGTAATACCATTTAAAAAAAGTTCTTAATATAAATAATATACTAATGTAATTTTATCATCATCATTTATTAATAATTTAATGAGGTGGAGGAAGAAGTAATTCAAAATTTATGATTATGGATGTTACCCTTATCTTTATATAATGTCTATTGACTTTACAACTAAATTATTAATATATTGTATTTATAAACATAAATGAATCCATCAAGAGGGAAAGGATATAAGGAAGTTAATAAGGGCGGTATTTGAAATTTAATTATTTTCTATGTTAGAAGTGTAGAGTATAAGGGGTGAAACTATATAAGTGAGGTGATAGGTAAACATGTAATTTTAAAATGAAAAAAATAAAACAATGTTTTCACCTGAACCGAGGTTAATAAATGTCCCAATATCTAACTAATAAGTGATAAATATTAAAATTTCCTTTTAATGGGTTTGGTACATGCTTTGGTTCATTTTTAATGCTTGTATTTTTAGTTTAATACCTGAATAAACAGAGTTATACCTTAATAGTGTCAAATAATTTTCAATATTTTTTCTGTAAATTGTTGTAAAAAATTAACATTGAATTATTAGAGAATATTGATTTTTGTAATTCAAATTAATTATCCAAAATAATTTCAATATATTTATAAGTGTGTAAAATATTAATTTCAAATTAATATAGTAGATTTGACTAGGAAATGGATTTAAAAAAATGATCTAATCTTTAAAAAATTACTGATAACAAATTTCAGTCTGAAATTAAATAAAATGACCTAAAATTATTTCATATATATGTAATAGAAATAATTTTATTTTTAAAACATATTTAATAAATCTTTTATTATTTTAATGTTTTAAAAATGACAATTCTTAATAAAAAATATTTATTGTACTATTCATAATACAAATATATTCCTAGGGAATTCTCATATATAAAAAATAAAATAAGTTTAGAATATTTAATTCACAAATGAAATTAATTATTTTATATAAATTTAATGATATAGGAACAATTATTTTTAAAATATTCTTGAAAAGAAAAAAAAACTATTTTTGAAAAATATATCTTTTATGCATAAAATTAGATTCATTCATATTACATGTCTACAAAACACATAATCTAAATGTTGAACATTTTATTAAATATATAAAATATAAAATTACCTAAAATAATTTTTGAAAAGTGATTTAATTATTTTATTGAGATAAAATAGTTTTCTTTGGATAAAAATAGTTTTCTAAATATTTCTTCTATTTTATAATGGGTTTTATTTTAATTTATGATTAATAGTTAACAAAATAATTGATTATTTATAAATGTTTAAACCATATATTTTTATAATTTAATTATTCCAATTCATAACAATCATTTAAAAGTTATTGGGATAAATAGCATATAAATAATAATATTACAGTAGTTTTCCATGATTCATTTAATCATAGTGTGGATAATAACACAAGATAAACTCATAGATTCATGTAAATAAGTAGAAATGATTAAATTTACCTGAAAAAAATATTTCCGAAAATCTTGTAGTGTTACAAAAATTTTGTTCCATTATTTCATTCCATCAATGGATATTACATATTAATACTCTTGATTATGCTATTTTTATATGGAATGGAGGGTTGTGGCGACGTTTTGATTCATAACTAGGATGCCAAGAATTTATAAAAGTGTTTGGAATTGGCATGGAAATAAATATTTAAAATGAATGGCTAAATGTAGTCCACAAACCTCCTAATGAGGGCCACCATCTGCATAGGGGATGATGAGAAGAATTGAATTATTACAGGTACCTTAGATGCCTACCAGTAGATGCAAAATGACCTACTAGTTGGTTGATCCTTTGCCTCTATATATCTAATGAATATAATGGCTGGATAGTTTCCTATATTGTAAATTTGGTGATGTCATTATATTTCAAGAATGTTTTGGTTGGGTTTTAATTTCAACCAAATAAGAAATCCCATTTTTTCCATAATCTATTCCCATAAAAGCTAATTTTATTTAGTTGACATTGAGATTCTCAGGGGGTGTTGGCCCTCTCAGCTCAATATTATTGTGTAAAAAGTAATAATAAAAAACAAATTCATCTCATAGTCTATTGATCTTAATTTTAATCATGGATCTCATTATTTTAACATTTCATATAGATTTCTATATGTATCAACTTCATCAATGGGGGGAATTGTTAGTTGAGGACTTTTATACAAGTTCATCATGATCAATTATTGAATTATAACTCTTGATTAGATTGTGGATCATTATGGGATCATAATCATAAATTATGGTGGAATATTACCCTTTATTTTATTCATCATTCACAAACTTTTCAATTACGATATTTAGGTTCTAAAATTATTATTATATAATTTTTTCATGATTCACGTGGAAATTTCCTCACCTTTAAATGTTATTAATACTGGAGAACATTACACAAAAAGTTATTCAATGTATTAGGATTCAAGATTTATCTTTTTTCTAGAAATATATCCCATTTTATCTTCTAAATTGATTTCTATGTTTGATAAAGGTTATGGAATTAGGTTTGAAGAAATATTATATCAAAGAATACGGTTTCAGAAAAACAATATCCCATTTGTATTTTTAATAGACAAGTTTTTAAAATATTATATGAAATATTTTAATGATTAAATTCCACTGAGTGATATTATATTTTAAAAAATAATGTTTTTCAATGATGAGGCAAGGATACAATTTTGGGGATGATCTTTTTACACAATTCCTATTAATATAAGGTAACGTAGAAACTATGATTTATATGTTATGTAGAGGATCTACTCTTGGGACCAATGTCTCTTATCCTCTACCAATTACTCAAGGGTATTTGAATACATTAAGGCCAACGGATTACAATAATATAACTATAATCACCAATGCACATGAATTTTATATACCTTTTACCTTGTCTTTTATATTGGTTATATTTATTATAATTTTAAATTTTTTTGCTGAAATATTTTTATAATCCTAATTATTTCTACGATTTTTTATCATCTGATTGGTTTCATCTACTTTTGTTTTATGTTAAACTATATATCATTCCATATATTTTTTTACATGATCAAAACAATTTTATTCTATGTTGATTTATGAAGAAAAACATTGTTTTATCCTACTAGGTTATTTATTTAAAATAGTAAATCAAATTTGGGAATATATATATTGTTTTATATTATACATTTAATTTCATGGCACTATTGGAGGGGGTGTTTTGAAGGATGTGAAATATTAGAGGTGACATCAGGTCACATAGAGAATTATTCTACATTTTATGAGTAATCATATAGTTTTGATGTTTCATAGAACCTATTTTTATAATGATTATGTCTGCCTAATATTAATGTTTTTAATACCAACCTTTTCTAAATATAAATCACTTTTTTTGGTTTAATTATGTAAAATTAATCCCAACCACAGTTCCTGATACTGAAATGCTTTTCACTAACCCATTCATACTTGGAGTTCCCTTCTGTCTATGCCCATACCATTTTAGAATTCATTTGTTTTAGGTAACATGACATAGATTATGAAATAATGATATTGTTGTTTGGTTTCTAATTTTTAATTTGTAAATAATAAATAGAATTCATATTAAATGTGAGATAATAATGTGGGGACATAAGGGGAAGGTTGTGAGCGAGTACTTGGTCCAATCTCATGTAGATTCACCTTTAGTAAAAAATCGTTGTTATATAATTTTTCTTTTGGAATTTACCATGTTTTAATCACAAAATTTATTTTTAATTTATATTCATAATTTATATTTTTTTTTGTGTTATTATCAACAATAAATTATTCATTGATCTCATTTTTTTGGTCCCATTTTCTGTTGATGTAGAATATCATTCACAAAATAATAAATATTGAAATTATTTGACAGGGTTATTCCTATGATAAAATGTATACAATAAACATATTTTATTAAAATTTTATTTATGTTTTAGTTTATAAGGTATTAAATATATAATCATTTGTGGCACCTTTCTTGGTTCAATATAGTGTAGTTTAACCACGAAGGGTTGATGATAGGATTCAAGAAAAATAATTTATTCAACATAAGTCATTATTATTCCAAGGGATGAATATTCCTTTGGATGAAATGGTTTGGTTAAGAAATCATGAGAGTATTTTGAAATTTTTATAGACACTTGACCAAGTCCATGAGAAGTACACCATTTTCAATCTTGAATATCCATGTATAATGTTTTGGGACATGGTTTTATTTGGATAAAAATCAAGAAGGAATGGATTTTAATGGAATAAATTCCATTTTGACTATGTAGTTATTTATATAATCCATGAATTATTGGATGTTAAAGGAGTTGATAAAACTCATTATTGAGAATTAGTTAGAGATTGAGTATTATAATAACATCACAAAGCCCTCTATTATTTCTTCTTAAGATGAGTCTATTATTAAAATAAAGGCTCTTATATTTTCTATTATTATTCTTGAGGATATCCAATTATAGGTCATTATATTGATGATGAACCCTTTTGATAATTTGGTGAATAAATAATTTATGGAAGATATTGGGATGCAAGGTTTGAAAATATCAAACAAGGTTCTTTGTTCCTCTATATTATATTCCAATTATTATAATAATGGAAAACAAAACCATGTGAGTTTTTTTGGTGTTATAGTGGTGGTTACCTATAAATATCACTTCATACAGCATAATCTATATTTATTGGCATAATGTTTTTCTATTTTTTCATAAAAGAGAAATATTTGTCTCCTTATGTGTTCCTCTAATGGATTGAAACTCATGTGGTTGTAGAGGACATTTATTGATGTATTATCAATTTGTATCTTCCCCACAATGTGGTATATCCTCATTGACACCTAGAAGATCGATAGTGTATTCAGATGTTTCCTAGACTATAGGGTAATAAAAACATAACTCTTGTAACACCCCAATATCTTATGATTTTTTTTTGTCATGTAAATATAATTTCTTCTATAGCATGTGTTACATGCAACACCATGTTTTAAAAAACTGTTATATACTATTATAATTAATTTTAATCCTATAAATTAAACACATAAATTAAATATATATATATTAATAAGAATAACCAAATTATAAATATTCTGTATAATGGTTTTATACTAATAAAACATATTGACAAAAAATAAACATATTTTAAATTAATTATTTCTGTTTTGAAATATTAATTTCTAAAAAAATGTATTTATTTTTATTTTGATAAAATTATAAATAAATTTTATCCAAATTGTGGTTTTTTAAAAACTGAACCTATTATATAAAATCCTAATATCACTATTATTTTTGGGTGATTTTTTCAAAATTGTGAAGAAGATGAATTTTTAGATGAATATTAAAAATATAGTGGTATTATAAACAACATAATTTTCATTTTATATATTTAAAATATATGATTGATTTTAATATTGTTTTAAATTAATTATTCCAATTAAATAATTATTAATCTAGTTATGTTTATTTGATTCAATTTAATGTTTTATTTTTATATTCTTACATTCAATATGTTTGAAAATTTTCTTATTTGAAATCCCATATTCCCTCAAATCTGCAAGATTATTCTTATATTATATTTTTCCACTTCTATGATTTGAATTTGAAAAAAATAATAATAAATATTCGGAATTATAATAATTTATATTTTATAATCTGGTCAAATTTGTTTTTCTATGCAAATAAAATATAAAATATAAAATTAATTACCATGATTATTGTTAAAATCAGGTTTTGGTCATTATATACACTTTTTTAAAACAATAATATTCCATAGATAATGTATTTTTATTTGATGAATAAGATAAAATATTTAGAATAATTTTTTCCAATGTATCTTATAAATAAAATTTTATTTTAATTCTTGAAGTTTATATTACAGAATAAAAAATTATTCAAGTTTTTATGGTTTAAAAAATAATTATAAAAGTTAGTATACATAAATTATAAGTAATTACATGAGTTATTTATTTAGAGGATGTGTGGCTCAAACATATCATCCCTATAATATATAATATAAAAATTTATAAAATAAATGGGCTGATAGTAAATTCCCATTGTTGAATATATATGGGTATTTTAAAAAAATTACACTCTTCCACAATAATAAAAAATCATCCTCCCCTGAAATAATACCATTATATTGACTAATACATTACAAAACATATCCCCATTATAATTATAAAAATATGATATATTCTTGGCTTCCAAAAAGGCTTGTCATAGGATTATTAATAATATATAAAAAATAGGTTTCAATAAGAGAGGTTAATTGTGCTTAATAATATATTTCATTTTAATTAATCTCTACCCCCATATTTGATGACCCATGTAACAAACCCAACTATATTAACAAAAATCTATTTCCTTCATTATTACATTGGAATAGATAAAAAGGGTCTAATATTGATAGACCAATCAATTTTTCATTTTTTGAGAACCTTATACATATATGATATCAATTTTACAAAGGGATAAGGAATAAAAATTATAGAAATTGAATGAAAATTGATATATATGATCTCATTTATTGAATTATTCATCATATATAAGAAAAATGAATTATTAAAAGGGTGAGATCAAAATCTTGGCATGGGTTACATATAGTGGAAAAATCATGGTCCGATCATCATAATAAAAATTTAAAGATAAATAATATATAAAATATTCATTTAAATTACATGACTACTTTCATAAGAAAAAGAATAACCTATAATGAAGGTAAAGAAATTAACACACATTTTATTTAATCAATATACTATGAATGAAATTAATCCATAGAAAACAACATTTGAAAAATATCAGTGATTACCAAAATTATAAAAATTAAAATAATGAAAATGATTATTTCTATGAATTAATGATCTCATTAATCATTATAACTCTAACACCAATATAATTACTATAATTTTTTAAAACAATAATTAAAACCCCTTTTAATTTGGCTAACTAATTTGTCTCACGATATGTGATGACACATGAATGTGGATATCTATATCTGGGACCCACCCATGTCAATATGTCCTAATAATTCCTCATATATTGAAATTTAAATTTCATTTCTGAATCGATATGCCTAATCATCAAATATCTGTATTTAGTAAGTGACACAAAGTTATCAACACTTCCTTAGTTAATCACATAAGTTTCAATGTAAAAAACCATATTTTCCAATGTTATATGAGTGATTTAATAATATTATACCTCATAAAATAATATCAATTTTTAAAAGATATGTAATCTCTAAGGAAAAATTATAAGAACAAAGTTATCATTTCAAATGAAATTTAAAAATCACAAATTAATGTGTGATTGTAGTATAATATTTAACACATGGTACTTTACAAGTAATA
Organism: Viscum album; assembly: GCA_963277665.1. NCBI lineage: Eukaryota > Viridiplantae > Streptophyta > Magnoliopsida > Santalales > Viscaceae > Viscum > Viscum album. The sequence continues at coordinate 476,415,112 of OY728132.1, forward strand.
TCCACCGGAAGGAAAAAATCAATTTAAAAATTAAAATACAATGATTTATTAATGAATGATGATATTAAATATAAAATTGGAAGAATATACAATATATAAAGGAAATTAGGTTCGTGAAATTATAATATGAGTCATTTAAGGGAAATTTATGTGAAGTACATTACCTCACAATTCCAATCGGTTTAACCTTCTTTAAAATCCTATGACAATGTTTTAAAATTGGTTTAAACTTATTAAATAAACATATTAATTTATATAATGTCTTTTATTATCCTTTAACAACATCTTATAACCTATTATATAATAATAATTCATTGTTTTAATGGATTTGGGTGATAAATACCTTATTTTCTCATTGGTGTGTTGTCATGAATTATATGACTCTTATTCCTATTATAGAGTAATATAATATCCCTAATAAAAATCATGAAATAATAAACATTATTAAATAACAATTATTAATTTATGACTAATCATAAATTAATTTTTTGTGAAATTTTGTATGTTACAATCACAATACATTAGGATATACACACATATAACTAATGTCTACTTTTGAACGCTAATTATGGAAAGAATATATGTAAAAAAATTTAATTATTGAATCACAATGATTTCATAAATTCCATAATATTTCATTCAATATACTTATACTTATCACCTAGGTGGTGTGGTTATGAAAATATTTTCATCCCCTAATGAAGGCGGTAGTCCACGCATAAATGAATTATGTTATCATCATTTAGTGAGTGAAAATGAAAGAAATAGAATGATATATTTTATTCCCATATTGAAATTTTTTCCTGCAATATAATAATTATTTCATTTATATCACATATTATCATTAACATTAACTTTATCATCTTCTATGTAAATTATTAGAGAACGAAGAATCACATCACTTGGTGAGGAGATATTTTTCCATACACACGAACTATGTTATTGTATCCTGAATAGAATGTCGAGTAAAAAATGTATATATGATATAATGATACTAGATATATAAAAGTGGTATAAATATCATATATATAATTTATTTACATCCTCATACCAACTGTGATAGGTGTTGATGAAATATATTTTAAATCAAATTGTGAGGTGGAAGACTACTATACAAACAAGTGACATTATTGTTTCCCATTTGAGGGAAGACGTTATGAATATTTCTCATTAACATATCATAATAATATATCAAAATATGTATGACAATTAATTTATTAAATATTATTTATTTATTAAGAATTAATGGTGGTAGAAGATGAAATAAGATAAGAATTCATAGTGAGGAAATTTTCCTTTTTTCATACTACCTATTTATGATTATTCCTAAGTATCACAATATGGTATTTCTGACTAAAAAATACAAAAAGGATAACGATATATATTTTTTATAAAAATTGGATAATTTATTGTTTGAATAAATGGTTTTGATGATGAGAAAAATAGAGGATGGTGGGTGTCCATTTATTTGTGAGGTTAGTGAAATACTTTTCATTTATAGAAATAAAGAGTAACATATTTTTGAACATGAATAGGGTAAACAATTTATTATGATCAATAAATATACATTTCAAATATTTAATATGTAAATAAAATATATTTTATCTATTTATTAATTCATATAACCCTTATAATTTCAGTTTATCCTCATGATAATCTAATTTTTTACTTTAATCATAGTAATTAATTTTTTCTTTTTTGGAAATTTATTTGTTAAATATTTATATTAAACATATTAGATTTTATAAATAAATATTATAAAATATATTTAAATTTTTTTACAAATTCCATTAACATAATTTTAAAACATAATATTAATATTATTCTAGAAGACGTGAGTATAGAGATGTGTTTTACAGCGAAAATGTTCAAAAGATTACAATGGTTTTATATGAAAATTAAACATTAAAATTATAAAAATTACATAATTTGGATTAATATATATATTATTTAAGTATCTCTTGCATCATAATCTATTTAATATTCATTCACAAATGAAACATTTTATAATCAACCCAAAAATTAATCCCAATAAAATTGTAAAATTATTATATAAAAATTAAACTATGTTTTATCAAATAGTAATTCTAAAATATGTTAATTTTATTTTATATATTATGTGTTAAATGTGTAAATAAACCTCAATTTATAAAATACATTTTTTAGTAAACTTTTCATTTTCTTAAAAAAACTGTTATTTTTAAATATAATATATAGGTTAAAAAGTACATATTCAATCCAAATATTTTTTATAATTCAAATGGTCTTATTTTTTCCATCATATTTAATGGATAAGATATTATTTTCATGTTAATATAATATTTTAAGAGTATCACACATTGTTTATACTCAGATTTTTGTGCATAAAATGATATGTGTAACATCCTATCTCAGATGCCACAAATTTGGTGCACTGAGATTACTCACCATAAGACCCCAAGTGCACCTTCACATTGGCCATAGGAAACTTAATCCCAATGGGGGCTTACGGTATGGGAGAGGAGAAACTATGCCCTCTTATTAGAGTAAAAAACATCATAAATAAACATCTATCAGAAAAAAAAATTAAATTAAAATATCACGAAAGCTATAAATAAAATCCAAGAGAACATGTTATAATAATAAATTAATATGATTTAAAAACCAAAATATCTCTGCGAAATATACAACACCAGTGTCCCACTGATCCGAACATAAAGATTTATGAAAACAAAGATACTAAAATAAATGTACAGGGCACAAAAATTACCTCTAAACCAGAGCACATACCCAGTGTATAAAAAATTTCTAACTACGCCAAACCAATATGTTGTGCCCACATGATCAACATTTATTGATAATGAAACATTGGACCTCAGCCCTATCCACCAAGCAAATGTTCTCATCCTGAAAAGAAAACATAATGTCTACATGTATATGGAGGTGCATGTTCATAAGTGATAACATGTAACCGTAGTCCACCCCCATTATGAAACTATAAAAATATGCTTCAATATTCACATGCTCATGAAATATGCTAATTGTAGTCAATACACAACAGAAAAGGTATATAAAAGAAACTAAAAACCAACATTGAACCCTTATTTTGTAATCACATTCAATTAGGTGAAGCACTATCATGGCTATCGATTTTTATATTCATATATCTGTTATTTAATACATATATATATATATGTACATAAATATGTATATACAGGATAAAGTTGAATGTATTGACATAAAACCAACCATTGTCGTTCCATGGGTCTACAATATTGATCATCTAGATATCATGTTCAAGGGCTCTAATATGGAAGTCATTCCACTCATATCATGTATCAATAATTTAATCTCATGGTTTATATTACCAATTTACATATAACTTCTTCATTGAATTCCATAATGTCTTAGATTAAGACATGTAACTATAGTGGCATACTCATCTTAACCCTAGGTCCATCAGTACTCACATCCAAGAACTGTAAAAATGGATTCTACAGAATGACTCAATACATATGGTAAATTGTCACTCCTCTAGATACCTTGTTTCTTAGTTCATGTAAATCCAGTCAAATTTCTATTCCCTAGGACCTAGTCCGTAGGTGGTCAAGACAATTGGATCACAGATGAAGCATATGTGCATTGACAATAGGAAATATAGAAATAGAGAACATCAGTAAAACTCCATTACCACCCAAAGAAGTCTTTAATAAGGTAGAAAAAATCATACTTATCACTTGGGAGATATTAATCATCCATGAGTATCCAATGATCCAAAATTCCATCTCCAACACCATGGTCTAATAAACAACCAATGCGAGTGTAATCATCTATATGACATTAGAGAATGTATTCATCCTTGAATATAATCAGATCGATGAGACTAAAATCATACAAATAACAAATAAATCAGAGTGTTGAAAAATAATTATAAATACATTGCAGAGCCAAATCATTAACATATATCACTAATAGGGATGCCCAGAACGTATATCATTATAGATGGACAAACAAACAGATCCTAGGAATTAACTATTTAAATAAAAATTATTTTATAATCAAATATGTAGTCTTAAAATTCAATTACAAGATAGTACCATAAGGTATAATAGTAAACAATGAAATAACGTGGATCAGATCTTGGATCCCTGATAAAATGACTAGGCATCCAAATGAGAATGAAATATTCGATGCATTAGGCTCAAAAAATAAAACTAGTAATAACCTATGATAATCATAACTACATCAATAGTAAAATATGTTCATGTATAATGAAAATGGATTGTGTTTTAGAATTCCAAAAACAAAAACTAATACCAATTATTCAAGGGAATTAATTTTCTAATATTGTTTTATGGTGACACCTACTACCATCCCTACCAAATCTCGATGTACTAGGTAATGGTCAGTCAAAAATCAGGTCATCCACTAGGTCCCTTAATTCTTCCTAGGAGAGGCATCATACATTGTATCCTCATTGTATATACATAAGAGAATTAATCCCTAATGTGATATTTTTCTGAAAGTATAAAAGGATTAATTCTACATGGGATGAATGGAACTATAGGTCAATATGGTCTTCTTACTCATGACCTTCATAATGATACATAGGTAAATGGATTAAAATCTGGGTTTCCAAGGAAATAATGTAGGAAAAAAAATCCCACAGGGATGTATTTGTGGAATTAACAAGATGAAGGTATCCTAAATAGAATCCTCTTCTTCATACATAATAAGTGGAATTCTATAAGGGATCATAAAAAACAACTATTTTCATGGCCTCATGTACTAGAATGGAATATACCATTAGGGATATATCCTCATGGGAAAATATAAAATTGAATATATCATGGGACACATTTCATGTCCCTTATCCGATATAGGGGTCTCACTCACAGGAGACAAAAATATTTGATTACTATTGGTATAACATCTTTGTTCAATAAGACACTCGAAATTGCACGTGGAGGTAAAAAATGCCTCAACGGTTCTATGATCAGGATATACTTGAATAGATACTCATAATGGAATAATCTTATGTCCAAACAAACGCTAGGGGTGTGAAATAGAAATATAACCTCCAAGGGTAACAAAAGGGGAGTAAATGACATGTGTACCCTAGACCACATAATGTACACTAAATTCTCCACAAGGACATGTACTCCGGCTGGTATTGGCTTGTAAACATCTTTGTCAATGTAGTGTTGGAGAATTACATAGAATGTATCCCACTAGGGGTACCTTCCTCGTTACCTCACATGAATTGGACATGTATTTGTCCTGGATGTGCATATATACACGATGTGTTACCCACACATGGTCAAGATAAGTACCTGGCATGGTATGTGACCCATTCATGGATCAGATAACTAGGTAATCAATTCCATGGATAAACCCTATTAAATGGTGTGAAAATAATATAAATTATTTGTACTTTATAAAATTTCTCTTTACCAAACTATCAAAGTAATGAACATGTTTTCCACAAACAACATATCATGTACATGGTTTTTTCCAAATGGAAAAAACTCAAATATCCCAGAAACACCTATGTTCTCCCAAATAAATATAGACTGACCCCCAATATGACAAAATATTTCAAAAAAGTGATTTAAAACATTAACAATATGGGATTTTTGGGGAAACGTAATAACGAACTACCTTTAGGTGGACGTTGATGAAGTTTTTCTGATTTCCATGCTCCACACTACAACATGACAATCTTGCATGTCTCTAGCTCATAGGCAGTACCCTTATTCCTTTAGATCTCATTATCTCTCTCCAAAAAAAATTTTCTCTCTTGTTCACCTGAAAGAGGATCCATATAGTCTGTGCACTATAATCTAGATTAAAAAGAATAAAATTAAATTTATTAAAGATATTAATGAAAAATATGATAAAATAATAGAAAATGAAAGTGGGAAACAACATTACATAATTCCCAACATGGGTTTATTCCATTCCTAAGAAAAATTACCCATTTCAAAACTCAATACAAGAGGTAGATTCCAAATCAATCACTTCATTCAAATTATATAACTAAATGATCATGTGAAAATATATTAATATTTAATTTAATAAATAATAATAATTAATTTCCATATTGAAATCATAAAGTCTCGTAATTATACAAAAATCAAATTATATGGTAAATAACATATTCTAGGACTAATAGTGTGGTAAGACAAATTAAAGGAGGTCATCTGATAGTGAAAAAGTCAATTATATCCATAACAATCATCTAAATTGGAAAAATAAAATTTCTGATCAGAATTACGATATGAATAAACAATAGTCATTACAACACCCCCACTATAATCATTTCCATTCCAGAGAAGAATTTAGGTAAGACTAGCATTCTTCCCTTTAGTGAGAACATCTGCAAAAACAATATATTTTGATTTATCGATGACTAGTATCATATCCTCAAAATTTTCTCCTACATGGAAGAAATTTTGATCTGACTGATAAAATTGATCACGTCATAGGAATACCCACATTGTCATCATAATAGTTGGAACAAAGACCAATTGTTTATATAAATAAAGAATTAAAACCGAAAACATGGGTCTCCATTATCAAATAGTCGATGGGGAACTCCCCACTATTTGGATTTTCTTACACAACTCCATTGGTTCATAATAAATAGGTTTCAATCACCAAACCTTGAATTTAAATTAAAAATGATTGATTCTCTATGTATGTTTGATGATCTCATAGAAAAATCATGAAGATTTCATGATAGAGCTTGATTGTACAAAACTAGGACTATATTAAGATTTAAAAATGACCTCTACAACTCTCTCTGTAAAACACTCACATTAAAAAAGGATAAACATTCCTTTAACCAAAACCTGAAACCACACCCCTCTATAATTAGTGTCTATTTCTATACCCGGGTCAACCATCATACGATGCCGGATTTATTCTTGAGGTCAAATCTACCAAGGATGTAGAGATTTATTATAAATACAAATCATGGAAAACAATACACAAATAATTTCTCGAAAACATCTTTCTACAGCTTAGAGTTGACCAATAAATGATTTAGAATTAAATAACACAACACGCACACACATATTACTCTATCATCATACTCACACTCCTATGTGTAATCTAACACAATGATATGATGACTTTGATACACATTACAGTACTTTCAAAATATAGAAGATCCAATTTAACTTATCATTAAAATAAATCATCTCAACTGTTTAATGATTTTTCCCATGATCACCCATTACCCAGAATTATTCTTCTCACAAGATTCTACCCATGATTTTATTACATTATAAAAACTAGAAATGCATGTCAACTGAGCCATGAACCTAAATATTCAAAACTGTTGAAGTCAGTCTTGATACCGAACCACCCTAAGGGATTGTAAAAAGCTAAAGGCAACAACATTATTATAACATAAGAACATGAGAACTTATTGTTCCTCAATCAAAAAACAAAAATATAACCAAGATAAATGATTCAAAATGCATAGAAAAAAATGATTCATATTCTTACATAGGATTCCCTCAATCAAAATTGAATTCTAGACTAATATGTATTGAGTAAAAATAGGGGCCACTATGTCTCCTCTATAGCCCTACAGATAATGTCTCATAACTTATCAAATTTTCTAACCGCCAAACTCAAAATACAAAACCTCATTAAGAAATATTAATATCATAACTTCCTTAATGTTTTAAAACTAAAAACATCACCTACAAGGGTTATATCCACACCGATAATCCGAATATTGAACTACTCCATGCCTGCCACAATACAAACGTAAAAAATGATAGTGATTTGACACTCACTAGGCATCCAAAAGAGTTAAATCCCATGGAGGTTAAATTCATGAGAAACATCTTAGTACTAATCGACATAGTACAGAGAGATCTAAGAGGATAACCACAAAATTGGGATAGTTATGTAGAATTTCATTATAATATATGCAAGAAAACGTTGTTTTAACTGTTTCTTAAACATTAAATAACATAATGTGATAATTTATGCCCTTTAATGTGTATACCACACAATAATAATGTTCATTATTGACCAACTATGGTCGCCACACTTCCCGTACATGGGGAATGTGTTGTCAGTGTCACCCCTAAATTCTTCAATATAGATCAACATAAACCGACGTCCAATGAATGTATATATAAAAGAAGAATAAATTGAGTAAAATTCAACAATGAACCTATAATGGATTAAAAATTTTAGTTTTTTACAATATAATTTTTTTTCCTCAGACAGTAGTAATAAAAAAACTATAGAAGGCATATATGATCAAAATACAATGTTAAAAATATGAGGCATGAGACTCCAATTTCATTATTTGTACAACAGTTAAAATAACTATATGGACAATTTATAATGGGACATGATTCATAAATACAAAATAAATCATATCATCCACTCACTATGTGTGTCAATCAAGGAAAAAATAATTTACAAATATAACATCACATATTAGAAAAACAATCCCATAGCCTTGTCGACCAGGTATTATCACTAGAACAAGTGTACTTGATGCACCGGTCTTTTATACCTAAAATTTTCTGACAAATTCTAAATAACTCTTTCTACCTTATCTGAAATAGTAATTCCATGAAATTGAAAATCTATTATAATACTTTTTAACGTCCTGACACTGATGCCACAAATTCAATGCTCCAAGACAATTCCCCATGAGGCGTTATGCATTCCACTCAATAAAAAAGATGATAATGACTAGCATTGATTTACTTGGGTGTGAATGTTGGAAGAATATACACACATATCAATTTTAGAAAAAATATAGTTATTGTTAATTATTAGAATCTACAACAAATAAATAGAGTGTTACTAAAATATATCATGTGGTAATAATAAATGAAAATTATATAAAATGTAAAACATCTATATAAGTCATACAAGCCGGGCACTCGCTAGACCTACCATATAAATTCAGGAAAAAAAGATTAATTTAAATAATGTATAAGGATATTCTACTACCATTGATCCCATCCACATACCTAAAGTCTTTACACTGGTGTACTACACCATCTAGATCAAATATACCCATATAAGTGACTCCTCTTGATCATGAAATATTTAGAATCACCCAATCCACCTTGAAATTGTTGAAAAAATTATAAAAAGACATATTTTCTACACATACATAGATTAACATATTTTATTAGTTCATTTTATCCCTTATCATTTAATTTTAACATCTAAAAAACCCATTTTTACCATAACGATAGTAAATAATATTGGTTGTTATCACAATTCATTAATTTGAAAAATTATGCTGAAATTTTTAGAGGATATAAGTTATTATATTTCAAAATATTTAATTAATATTCAAATATATCATTCCTATAACATGGAAAAATATATATATAATATTAATCCTCCTAACATGAGGATAATGTGTGTTTGAAAATTTGAAATGTAAAAACATTTAGAATCTTTTTAAAAAATCAATATGAAAATGATTCCAATAACAATAATTTGATAAGAATATATATAATTGAAATATTTTTACTTTAATTTTATTTAATATAATTTATTGTTATAATTAATTTTAATCAATCATGTTTTTAATAAAAATTTAGTAATTTCAATATTAATCCGAAAATGAATCTTCAAAAAAAACAAATACACAATTTTAACCTATGTAACAATTTATATTAATATTTTAAAAATAAAAATCGTTATCTAAAATAAATTTCTATTAATGGGAATAAAAATTAAATAAATTATCTACGCATTGTGTGACTAAATCACCTTTTATAATAAACTATAGTTTTTCAAAAAACAGTTTTCCTTCCAAATGAATCTTATATTGATTTCTGATCAATAATTAAAAATGTAGTTGTTTTAACTATATTTTTTCACATAATTAAATTATTCATATACATACCTTACAATATAATGTCCATTTTAATATTATTGGGTTTAAATTATATTCTAATGGAGTATCAGAGTTTTTTTTAAACCAGTTGTTGCATGCATCACAAGTTGCAGATGAAATTATATATAGTATAAATAAAATATTTTTTAATTTATTGGCGTGTAACATCATAATAATTGAATTATAATAAATAATTTTTCTATAATATTTTTATATGTTTTTATTTTAATTACATAAACTATATCCTTATTCACTTCATTCAAATAGGAAACAAAACCATCAATCCTTGGTATGATACACTACTGACTCGTGAAAAATGTAAATTGACATCCATCCCTATACATTATAGTTAGATATAATAATTTATTTAATTACTATATGTAATATTCATTATATAATTTTAATATTAAATTTATTAAATTACATCTACCTTACTACTTTCCATTTTTTGGAGTACGATACAGTTACTCATGTACGACCTACTGGATCTATGAATAGTGTATATGATTATCAATATTAAACTATTAGGAATTAACCAAAAAATATATATAACGAATATAATATATATATATATATATTTAATGGTTTAAATTACCAGGATTATGGAACAATTTATATAAAAAATAATCCAAAATAAAAATATATTCTTAAATGCAAAGCATTGCAGTTATTTTGAAAAACATGATTATTAAAATTAAATTTTAAAGAAGACATAATGAAAGGTCATATGAAAAGAAATATGGTATTATATATATTTATTTATTATTCAGTAAGATATTTATAATAAACCTATATATATTGTAAAATATGATTTAATTTTTATGAGGGTGGTCAAGACAAATGTTATGTCATTTACAATCTCTTTTTTATTTCATTGAGACATATTACATATTCACTGCCTATTTATTTTTCATGGTGTATATATATCCCTTAATGTATTTCATAATTATTATTATTAATATTATTGGATATAAATATCCCTCAATGTTTATCTCTTTCATGGTTACTATTACTCAAAATATACCAATGATTTAATGGTCGGATGTTAAAATCTCATTGTTTTTTTGATTGTTTTGATTATTCATTCAATGCTCAAATATATTTATAAATTTCTTCTTAAATTATTTAATATTATTTCTAAATGGTTATTTATTTATAATAAATTTTATCCTTTCATTTTTCTTCCCATTATGATTGCAATATTCGAAAATATTCTTTTGTAATGAAAATGAACTTTATTTCTCTTATTGGTAGGAAATAATTTTCTTTCCAAATCCATTGTTTTGAAAAAAATTCCTTATTTTTTTGATATTACTATGTGATTTGTTTTAAATAATTCTACCCATGTGTTACTTTTTAGAATGAAATATTAAAATTAATCTTCATATTTATTTTTGAATAATGATAGTTTGAATTTTACAAAAAAATTTATATAGAATCATGATTTAATGTGTACAAAATGAATTAAATTTTACACCATGATTACTATTCATTGATTATAACTATTATTCGTATCATTTACAATATTTTATCATAAATTGTTTTCATAAATATATGGTAGACTTTTATATTCAGAAGAAGTTGATGGAACTCATATCCTTTTCATTGATAGTCATGGAAGTGATCTATGAATATTATATTGGGTTGGGCGAGTGAAACATGTCCAATTTGATAGTAATGGTTGTGAAAATTGACTACCATGTCTATTTTTGGAGTGAAACCAATTTATTGTTATAATCTTTGAAATAGGCTTTACCTATAAAAGGAAAGATTTTATATTCTTATGGGAATTCCAAAAAACATTCTTTTTAGAAAATATAATTTTATCATGGGTCATTATATTTGATTATCTTATGATTATTGTCTTATAAACTACCAATATTTATTCTATGACTCATGTTTATGATCTATGATATGCAGTGTACTATTTTAAAATGAAATTATCATGTTATTAACCCATATACTAATGTTATATTTATATAGTGGGTTTTTACACTTCTAGAGAATTAAATATCAATATTTATAATGTTCACAATTTCAATTTAATGAATTACGGTATTGTGTATTACAAGCCCAATAATGGTTGATGATAAGAATAACATAGTGAGAGATGATATAGTTCACTTTTGAACCAGTGTATGTTGTATCCGAGTTTCCAATAATAATACACCTAACTGGTTCTGGCATGGGACATTATGTTACAAAATTAATATTCATCTATTATGATGAAATATATATTTATGAATTTTTTGGGACTCTATAGTTTTTCCCATATAAATATTTTGTTAACCATTACAAACTAAGATGAGAAAAAAAATTAAGAACCCTTTAGATAAACATAAATATAAATATATGTATATGGAATAGTCATGGGATTATGGTGAAGAATATATTGAGTGGTTTAGAAGAAATTAAATCCTGACTTAGATACTATAATTAGAGGTGGATCTGGAACTATAGTATGTTGGGGGCATAAAAAATCATTTAGAATGACTCAATCAGCACCAATTGAACAACAATGTTCCTTTCATCACACCAAGATTGACACTCCATCATCATGTACTTTGGAAATTAAAAAACTCATTTTGTACCATTATAAAGGATTTGAATAAGTGTTTTCCTTGAAAGACCAATGTTAAACCTGATATTTCATCGATTGAAAAATGGTTTCCTTATCAATATATCATATGATTTATTGATAACTCTAATCAATGGGTTTTCAATACCTAAATGGTAATTTTGGTTTTATGAAAGTATTTAATATATAAAAACATATTTGAAGTTGTTATACGTTTGATAAAATATTGTATTAAATTATTTGATCTTAGTTATTTGTGTTCCTATATATCATTAAAAATATATAGGTATATTAATTATTATCCTCAATTATTAGAAACTAAATAAGTAGTGAAAACCCATATAATTATGGTGATTTCTTCTAAATTCTATTATTATTATATTAGTGATGATTTTTGTAATGTGATTCCAAAATATATCATTAATGTCCCATTCATTGAATTTCAGGACATCATAGGCTTTGATTTTATTTATCTATATAAATCAAAAAAATACTAAGGAAGTCACATTTAATATTTCAAACCAAAATATCATCATCTATCTAAGTTACTATAATTAGGAACATCCAATGGAAATATAATCCATTCTCTATGTTTGTATACCCATTAAAAATGGGTTTTTGTCTCATAAGTACTGGACAACTCAACATCGATGGTATGTTTATTATATCAAACTTTATTGATGTCTATCAGAAAGTGTTTCTAAGAATTCCATTTTTCATCAGTCAGATCTGGTAAACATCAAAACCAGCACCCATCCAATCCTGTGTCAAATCCAGAAGGGGGTTCCCTGTCCCCCTAGGTTTTCAAAAGTTCTCAAGTACCATATACAATGTTTTGGGATTTATTTAACTGAGTTACAATACACCGAACCACCAATAATATAGAATAAATCCCATCTGAAAATTCTTAAAATAAATGCTTAATTAAAATTTATAATGGAATAAAACTTTTAAAAAAGACACAAGAGGTACATAACTACAAAACTTTGCATCAAAAACATCCAAAGTACGACCACACGACAAGGAGTCACCCCTGATGAGAAGTCTCCACAACAACACAATGAGAAAGAAACTAACAACCCCAACCACCATATCTAAAGTACATTACCTTACATCTATCAAAACTAATATAGTCTTGTTACTCCCTAAGGTTTAATTAGGCAGTGAGCCTATTCTCAATAGGATGCCACTCAAATTGATTCCATGTGATAAACATCATAAGATAAAAAACATTATAGTTTTTATAATAAGAAATAGTAGCAACGATTTCAAATGAATGTATCTTTTAAATGAAAATTGTTTTAAATGGGTAAAATAAAATAATGAAAAAATTTAAATAAAACATAATAGATAAATAAATTTTCATCCAAATAAACCATAGTCCAATGGGAAATACCAATTAGTAAACGAGAACTAACAAGGGAATACCCATAACCACTAGTTTGTTGGGAGCCCAAGGTACCACATATATTGGTTTAAATGTATTCATATCATTATTCATTATTTTCCAAAAGCCACTAGTAGGGATCAGACTCATAACTTGTTAATCTCCAATCATCACCATTATATTTTTGTAAGTCTCATTAACATCAAATTTTCTATGTTAAACAAGTACAAAACCACTCTTGATCACTAATGTACTAGTGCATATTTGCCCACCATGATTCTTGAGTTTCCCTCACAATGCTCAAACCATTTCAACATGTTATCAAATTCCATTATCACATATAACACTATTTATGGTCATATACATTAATTTGTTTTCTAAACATGCTTTTCACCCATGGTGTAATTAAATAAAACTTTTTAATTATCATAAAATAATTTCAAGAAGTACAACCAAGATTTGTTCATAAAATACATCTAAAACCAACTTTTAAAAAAAATTCATACTGACATCTCTCTGAAATAGAATTTAAAGACATAAATCCTTTTAATAATATCATTTCATTAACCAAAAAACATACCCAATTGATACAACTTGGAACACACAATAAAAAAACTAATTTTTTATGAAAAATGGAACATTGAAATAAACAAAATATCAAATGATACGAAAAATGGTTTTAACACAAATAAATTGGAAGTTGAATATTCAGAAAATATAAATCAAGGAAAAATAACTCATTAAGGGATGCTTACATAATCAAGTACCATATATTTTAAAAACATTTATTCATTGTGAAAAAATTTAACCGCTCCCCCACCATTACCATTAGAAATTAAAACAAAAAAACCTCAATATTAAACCAATATAATAAAGGTCAAAACCTAAGTAAAAATTCCTAGTTACTGGACATTTGGAACATCGTCAGGGGGAGAAACCTTTCAGAAATGTAAGGAAAAAGACAAGAATTATCTTACTTGATAAAAATTGATGAAATCACCCCCAATACAAAAATATATGAATCTACACAAATCCAAAATTAAATGGGAGATTAGAATAAGGGTTATGAGGTCATGTAAAAACTAAAATGGGGGGAAATAGTAAATAATGAATGATTTATGATTTTTATATTTGAGAAACCATGAGGTAATACTCCCTAATCCATGGTGAATATGATCTCAAAATTAGGAAAATAGAACATTGAGGTGAGCCAAGGTCTTTTGGGCTTGAGTTTGATGTGGAATGAATATAAAATTTAAACAATGAATCAGATATAAATGAAAAAAAATTATTTCCTTAATTCTAGAAATGGGCTCATGGGATGGCCCAATAACTGAACAAATCACCATAATCCACCAGGATTATGAGTTACTAAATGGTCCAAATGGATATCTTGATTTGAGTACGGAAGGTGAATCTTTGTGGGATGTGTACTATATAACACATGTTTAAAAACATAAGAGTTATAAAATAAATGAATTTTGTTTTTAAATCAGGATATGGGATAGGGATTTGGCCCAAATCATTAAGAAACCACCATTTTCTCAAAAAAATCCATGGAAAACACCGCAATCAAAGAAATAATTCAAATTTAATCATAAAACATTAAAATGTGTCATTTATGAGAAAATTATCCCCATCATAAAAAAAATTCCACCATCGTAATGTCATATTAAAGATAGATCAGATAAGTGAAATGAAAACTACACTTCAAGACGTGACTTACGCTCCCATATCTCATGCTCATTAATACTATGCTGCACGAGGACTCAAAAAATGAATAATACTCCTTCAAATAATATTTATTCAAGAGAAAAAAATACACACTAGTTGATCAACCATATATAGATCTAGTTCCAACACCAAATCCTCCAATCTCAAAAAATGGGATGGGTCCAGATTGAATTTCATTAGCTAGGAGACGTGTAACGCATCATGGATCCATGTCAATTAAGTGGTAAAATCTAACTACTATGCGACCTTACCAATCCTATCAATGATTTCAAAAGGTCCCACATTCCTTGGTCTTAGCATCCCATTCCTACCTAGACAACGATGATCTGAGAGGGGAGCCACATTCTAAAAATTTTGGTCATGCACTAAAAACTCAAAAGGTCGACGCCTATGACTGGAAGAAGACATTTTTTGACTCTGTGCTGTTAAAAACATTTTTCTAATATATTGAACAATATCTGACATCTCTTATACAATACGTGGACCCAACAATGAGGTCTCACCCATGTCCACCCAACACTAATGTGATATACATGACCAACCATAATTCTCTTCAAATGGTGCCATGACGATTGACTATTGGTAGCTATTGTTATAAGAAAACTCTAATAAAACCAAAAGGAAATCTCATAAACCCAAGAAATACTATAAAAATTACCACACCATTTATTCTAGACATTGATTACCCTCTCCATCTGACCTTCCATCTAAGGGTGGTATGTTGTACTAAACATAATATGAGAGAACAATTTATTATGAAGGCCACTCCAAAACTGTGTGGTAAAATGAGGTTCCCTATATGAAATAATGTATGATGGAACACCGTGGACCCTCAAAACATCCTACACATAAAAATGTCCCAATTACAAAACAATTGATAATATAATGGATCAGAATGAAATGGAATGATTTGGTCAGACGATCAATCACCACCCAGATAGAATCCATTCCTCAAGGTGTACGAGGAAATAAAACTATGAAATACGCGATATCCTAGTCCCACTTCTCAGAAGGAATTGGTAATGGATTATACATACTAGGGGGAATTTGATGCTCTAATTTCTTTTGATGACAAGTATAACATCTCGGTATAAAGTCAGTTTTGTACCATCTCATGCATAGCCACCAAAACTGGCCACAAACATCATAATACATCTTGGTGGCACCGTGATGGATAGCCAACCGAGACTGGTGGCTATCATGCATGAACACCTTCCATAAAAAAAATGGAACCACTAAGTGGACCATGAAAACAAAGTTACCCTATAGGTATGAAGATAAATTTGAGTACATATCCTCATCATGAAGAAACAACATCGACAATTGAAATATCTCATTATAGGGCCACTGTGGCTCAATCATCTCCACAAGAGAAGGGTTCAACTAAACACTCTCCAAGAATGCACCTAAACTATGCACGATGTTATCCACATGAATCTGAGTAAATATCCCCATCATTGTCCATTTAGCACTAGAAATCCTCAAATCCTTCATTGATACCCTTGTACTAATGGAAATAGAAACCATGTTACCCTTACCCGAGGTGTAGATGATATCAAATTCAAACTCCAATATGTAATCGATCAAAAATTACTACCATAGGTTAAGATCCTTCTATGAGAATCTGTAGGCTAAGCTCTTGTGAATAGAATAAACAAAAAAATTCTCCCCAAGGAGACACTGACACCACATAATAAAACCATGTATCACAACTTTTAGATACCGGTTTTGGTTCTTATTTTTATTTTAATGTGTTCAGAGTTGTCTGGATCTATATGCCACCATGTGATCATCAAACATAAGCATACAACTAAGACCCAAACATAAGGCATCAAAATATACCACATATTCATTTTTAGATTCTTGAATGATCAACATGGTGGTGGTAGTAAAGCACTGTGTTAGCTATTTGAAGGAAGCCTAAATTTCTGGGGGCCAAACAAACTTCACCACATTCTGGGTCGGCACGGTCCTAGGTGACGAAAACCGAGATAAATCCTAAAAAACCACATGTATTATCCTAGAAATCCAAGAAAACTCTTGATCCCTAGGAAATTCATTGGATTATCCCCTGACATAACGATAAATATATTCTCGAGATCCACATAAACTCCCTACTCTGTGATCAAATTCCACCAAAACATCACCTCCCTGATATATAAGGTGCACATGGACAGCTTTGCAGAAATGCAGTGATACCGCAAAGTGACCAAAACGATCCAAACATAATGACCAAGCTTCTCCCTAGATCTATAGTATACTAGGATGTCATCCAAATATACCAAGAAAGAATAAATGAGATACTTTTGGAACTCCATAATCATGAGTTCTATAATGACTTCTGGAGCATTGGTTAATCTGATGGGCAAGACCATGTACTTAAAGTGGTCGTACATACTTCAGAAAGATTTATTTGGGATATCTACCTCTTTCACCCGGATTTGGGGGTAACTATAATGATAGTCTATTTTAGAAAACCATTTTTCATTAATTAACTGGTCATATATGTTATCTATTTTTTACAAAGAATACATTTTCTTGATTTTTACCTATTTCAGCCTTAGAGAATCATTACACAATCAGAGTGAATCGCCATCCTTCTTCACATACCAAACCGCAATGAACCAAGGATAGACTATCGAGAAAATGAATACCTAGGAATAAAAATTTTCTAGCTATATCATTAATTTCACCACCTCGATGGGTGATACACGATAGAAGGGAGGGATATCAGCTTTGTTCCTGAATCTAAATCGACCGAGAACTCCAAATCCTACTCTGGTAGAATTCCTATAAATCATCTAGAAATACCTCCATAAATCATCCACTAAATGGGGTAACCAACCCTCAGGAGAACAACCATCTTCCACATTAACAACTGATGATAACTGGAAGAAATGATTTCTCAAATCTGGAGGTGGGGGTCTCGCACGACCAAATCGATGATCGCATTCCCCGTGAATAACCTTAGGATTTCTGTCAGGAGATATGAAACTCACCCACTACCTATTGGAATCAATGTAAACCTGACATTATACCTTCCAATACATGATAATTATTAGGTCAAATAGATCCATATCTTAGACTAGGATATCTCACTCCCTTTGAACCCCTGACACAGAAATCCCTCACAACGGGCACCTGAGACCATGTTCCTTCTTATTTCCCAACATCCTCCCCATCACCATCGTAAATGAAAAATATCAGTTGTAAAATTAATAATTCTCACAATACAAGCATATTTAAATGAAATAAAGTATCCATTATTGAAATGGGAACTATTTAAGAAGATGAAATCCAAAGGGTACATCATACAGTCGATAACCATGCATCCAATTTCGTTGGTTGCCTACTCAATGATATGAAGATTCCCGATATCATCCTAAGAACGAGAACATTCCTATGGATCTTCCCTAAACTGGATCATCATAGAAGATGATTTGTCACAACCCTCTGTGAGCACCAAACCAAAATCATTCCATACATAATGGCTCTAACTAAGTTGACACTCTCCTATAAGCCACTAATCATGCACCACACTAATGTGGACATGCCATCCAAAAATAGTGTTGAATGTTTCCCATACCTCACAATGATAAAATGCATTTAGAGGAAATTTTCATGCTGGTAGGATCTTCCCTGGACTACCACCGTGGTGGTATATGAAAAACCTCACATCAGAAGCCACAGATAAAAGAAGAGTGTCCTGAACTACCACCTTCTTTTGTCCTATGCTCCTCTCACATTCTTTTATTCTCAAATGAACTACTACTTACCATAACTGATAATTTCCTATAGAATCTAGACTTACACTTTCCATAAATCTACATAATAAAATAATAATCAATGACTTCCACATATTTTATCAACATGAACCTGAAAACATGAGAATATAAATGGGGCCGCAAACCCATTTAAATCTTTTGGGCACTTATCTACTCATTTTCGATAAATTCAAGTGTAATAGACTAGATCAGAGAAGTGGTTGGCATACTCCAAAATTGACTAGTCCACGTATACATGTTCTATAAACTATCAGGTCATAGAATAATACAATACCTCTAGACTACAGTACTTATTAAAAGTGACCATGGAGTCCTTCAAGGTCATCTAGTCATTGGTTTAATCTTGATGCACCGATTATCACAAACTGTTTCTAGGACCCTTAATGTGGAAGGTGGAACATTTCACACTGACCTATTATGGAGTATCAAGGAACACTAACAATAACTCAATTTCTCAACGCATTCCTCTACTTCCAAGTGTTTAGTGAAACCTCGGTAAGTGGGAGGATTTTTTTAGAAACTCCTATGATTTTTCCTTCCTCCAACATGAAAATTATTCTCTAGTAGGAATATGAGTAATATCCCCTCCCTTTCCCATGGTTTTAAATTCTCGAACAACAACTTCTATGAGCCATTGATGATGTTCAAAGGGAGAACTGTATGCTGCTTCCTCCCATGGAATGAGAGCATTCTTGGGAGGCATGTTGCTAAAAAATGAAATAGTCACAAAAAGAGAACATTAGTATGAAAAGAATGACAAATTTCTGAAATAGTATCAAATATAGAATAATCAATCTCATCAAAATAATAAAATAAAAAAACCTCACTTCCACCCAATGTCCACTTAGAGCCTTCAGTCCACACATCCAATCCAGAAGAGAAGTCAAACAATCAATCAGGACATTCCATGGTGACTCAAGGTTTGTCACACGATCGGTAACCCAAGAACCCAACTAAATTCAATGACATAAAGTCTTGATAGTCTTATCTCTGGTCTAACTAGACACATCCTATAATAATAATATAACCCAAAAAGATTAAAGTCCTATGATACAATATTGTCACGAACCAGACCTGGTATCCATCAAAACCAGCACCTGACCTGGCATGTCGAAAGGCCCGAAAGGATCTACCTTTCCCCATGGCCAGGATAAAGTGCCCTATTATCACAAATAATGTTTTAGGAATGATTTACACAAGTTAGGATATATAAAACAACCAATAATGTAGAGTCAACCCAATCTGAAAATTAATGCCAAATAAGCCTTAATTAATATTCATAATTGATATAATGGTTTTAAACAAGACATAATAGGTAGAAAACTAGAAAAACTTTGATAAAAGATATCCCATGTACCACCAAACAATAAGGGGCCATCACCCATGAGTTGTCTCAACAACACCACCCCATGGAAGCAACGAACAATCTGAACTGTCATCTCAAAAGGCCTTTCCCTTTCTTGTGTCGAACAAAATCATGTATACCTACATCGATGGTGTACGTAGGTTGTGGTAATAATCCCAATTGGATTCTAACCAAATCTATTACATGTGAAAAAAATCATCAAATAAAAAACATGCCAGTTTTTATAAAATGAAATGGTAACAATGGTTTTAAAAAGAATGTATCTTTTGAAGGAAAATAGTTTTAAAGAGGTTACATTAAATAATGAAAACATATAAAAATATGCCAGATACTGAGTTTGTCATCTAGCCACACCATAGTCCAAAGGGAACTACCAGGTAGTCAGCAAGGATTAAACACGGTAACACTCATTGGTACATGTTTGTTGTGAGCCCTAGGAACCACGTATCTCTCTGTGAAAGAAATCATATCAGTATTTGTTCTCATGCACGAGCCACTTGAACGGAAGATAAAAATAACCTAGTTTTAACCAGTCATTAAAATTATAGTTTTTTATATTTATCAATGTCAAAAATTCTATATGAAATAAGGAAAAAACCACCTTATATCAATATCATATTTTTACATGTCATTCCAATTAGATACCTGGGATTCCCTCATTGTTCTAAAAAACGTTCCACATGATATCTAATTTTTTTTCACATAAAACACTAGTTCAGGTCATACACACTCATAATAGTAGCTAATAATTATTTTCACCCTTTTTGTAATTCAATATAGCCTTTATAATTCTAAAAAAAATCAAGATGTACAACCTTAGTTTTCACATAAAATTCATCTAAAAACACTCTTTTGAGACCAAATGCGTACCGAAATCACCGTAATTAGAAAATTGGAGGAACTAAAACAATTTAATAAGATCATTTCGTGAACTATAAAACAAACCCAATTGATACAACATGGAACGCACAATAAAAACACTCTTTTTTGAACAAAAATGCCACATTAATATAAACCACAAAACCAATGCTACTAAAAATTGTTTCTGCACCAAAAAAATGGAATAAGAATATAATAAATACATAAATAAAGAAAATGTAACTCATAAAGGGATTATTAAACATGGAATCACCATCCATTTATGTCAAAAACCTTGAACCATTGGGTGAAACATCAACTGCATCACCGCTGAACCACAAGGCAGTGAAAACAAATCTAAACCCATAATATTTGACTAAGAAAATTAAGATCAACCCCTTGGTATAAAAACCTAGTTTATATAAATTTGAATATTTAAGTATATGATAAACCCTATGAATTGTAAGGAATAAGAAATGAATTGACATACATGAGAAAATTAGGTAACAAAACACCCCCAACACCCCAATAGTTGAATCTCCAAGTAGTTAAAATTGAATGAGAGGTTCTAATAAGGCTGAGGAGGTCATGTGGGGACTTAAATGGGGGAAGAAGATAAAAATTAAATAATTTATGAATGAAATACAAGTTCCTTTTCAAATATGGATGATTTTAGAGACCATAACGAAATTCTCCTAGATCCATGATAATGATGAGCATCAATGAGGGAAAAAGGATCATGGGGGTGCACCAAGGATGTTTGGGCTTTAGTTATAAGTGTAATTACTGAAAAATATTAGAAATATAATGAGATATAAATGAAGAAAATTATTTTCTTAAATTTGGAATGGGATCATAGGTTGGACCAATTCCTAGAAAAAACATCCAAATTTACCAAGATTATAAGTTCCTAAGGGGTCCAAATGGATATGATGGTTTGAATATGATATGGGAGGACAAGATGGAAGTAAAATGGCTGAAAAATGTTAATAATCTAAGGAGTTATAAAAGAACAAATTTTTTTTTTGAAATACGTAAATGGTCTCACGGTTTGGCCCAAATCATGATAAGATAACCCTTTTCTCAAAAAAATGTTCGGGAAACCCCCACAAACAAAGAAAAAATTAAATGTACATGAAAAATACCATTAAAATAATTCATGTGTGTGACATGATTGAATCACGAAGATTTTTTTTAATATAACTCATACCTTCTACAAAAAACATTTCAAAAAATCCTTACATAATGGCCCCGATTGACATATAGAAATAGAAGAAGCACTTATGGTAGACTCATGACCAGAGGATCATTCAAAAATTATTATCACATTGGGGTGAACAATATTATTTTAACTAGAAGAGTGATTAGAAAATGTGAATTTTCATTAAACTACTTCATTCTATATATCATTAATTGATGGTCTAAAATATGGATATTTTTTTCCAACACTTTTGTCAGGGCATGCGCATCCGTCACAAAGAGGACTCGCTATGGTTACCCTGAATTACCACTTTCCAAAAGCGGGTATCATCTGCTCCTTATTCAGGGACATATGCTCCTTGATCGAAATGAGATGATGGGATATCGGTTTTTCCTTCTGTGGATTCCTCCTCAAAGCTCATCACCTAGTCCGAGTATCCCTCATAGATTTAATATATTTTTCGTGAAACTCTTATTGACACCATATCTCCATGGATGCTAGTTAATTCCACTGCTTCTTTCAGGACCTGCCAAGGGGGTCTGTCAGGGATGCACCCTTTGTCTTTGAGTGTAGTCAGGTTAGGGCATCACTGGAACATCTTGAATCTAGTGAATTTGCATGTCTTTCTTCATTCCTTTATCATGGGGCTTGTCACGGGTGAGGAAGCCGGAGGCATCCAACATCAAATGTGAGGACACCTATGCCATATGCATGTATGTAAGGCTTTCCATAGCTTCCCTTGTTTAACAAAGGGGATGCGGCAAGTTTAACATCTAGAAGAGATGGATCGGGCTGATCAGAACACTGGTTAGTGTGGATCATATGGATGCAACCCCCGGAGGGGCCAATGATATTGGGGCCAGCACGTGGGCGGCTTCCCGAATACTATGGAGGAGAGTGAGGTGGCATGATCTCAGTGGGATATGGTGGTCTGGGTATGAATTAGGATGGATGATGGCTTTGGGATTGTGTCCTAAAGAGACTTCCAACAAATACTCGTGGTATGGAATCAAATTCCATTTATATTAGTGATACGATGGGACACCTTAAGAGGTGGCCCATTAGAATGGATGCATGGATGGGATCCAGAGGAAGTAGAATCTTCGGGTTATGGAATGAGCGTCCCGAGACAAGGGGGCTTGAGGGAGAGATCAGGATGAAAAATGGGTGATGGTCTTGAACCTCGTGGAGGATTTCTACATATCTTCACGGCAGGGAATCAAATTTTGTGTAGTTCAAGTGGTATTTGGGGCCTACGCTCTAATACGGACGATGGTATCGGTAAAACGATGTGAATATGGATACATGGTCCGGATGGATGGTGGGATTGAACCTCAAGGAGGCTTCCTACTTACCATGCCTTGACATGGATCAAAGTCCCTGTAGTTCGGGATTAATTTGGGATTACACTCTGAGACATCCCAAGGTGGATACAGTTTAATGTCATGCAGGATGTGGGAGAACCTGACATGAAGGAACGATCAGGTGGTGGTATTGATCAACGTGGTGTCTTCTTACATACCATGCCTTGACATGAATCAATTTCCCCATTGTTCAGGTTGGAACGGGGCTTACGCTCTGAGACGGCCCAAGGTGGTGGATTGGGGATTACGCTCTGAGGCGGCTCAAGGTACTTGGTGAACTGGCGTGAATGGGGTCGGAGTGACCAATGGGTGGTGGGCTTTAACCTCATGGAGGTTTCCTACGTACCATGCCTTGACATGGATCAAAATCTACAAAGTTCGGGATGGACAGTTTAACAACATGCAGGACGGGGGTGCTTGGATGTTTAATGTTCTACAGCTAGGACAAGGGCATTTGGGGCATATGCTCTGAGATGGCCCAAGGTGGGTGGGGCTTATGCTCTGAGGCAGCCCAAGGTGTTTCATGGTCGATACCCACTCTAAACTCATGGGAGTCATACCTGGTGTGAGAAAAAAGAGCTATAAGAGACCTGAAAATCACGTTGCGTAGGGTGAATCCATGGGAATTCAAGAGGGTATTATGCATTGATCGTCCCAAGGTGTTGCGACATACTCCAGGATGGATTCCTGAGGGTAACAATGCACAGTGGGAGAAGGATTTGGGATTGAAGAAAGGATGAGTCACATTCCCAATCACATCCTCCGCTGGCTTTGGCACCGAGGAAGGGAGGTGGAGCAAGGGTGCTGCATCCGGTAAGGAAGGTTAGGGGCTTACACCAAGGTGGTTGACCATCCCTGCAGACAAACAACACTCCAATAAATCACCCCTTATGAGGGATGATCCCATCCCCGTGGAGATGAGTGAGCATGGAGAATTTCCAAGGAAGGGGACCCTGCGTGCGAGGCATAGAGCTAGGTCACAGTTTAACGTCATGTGTTGAGGATGAGGTTTTTATGTAGTTTAACATCCTATAACTCTGATGAGGTGGGTTTTCCCCACACCCCTAGGTCTTACATAACCTGTAACCTCTGCCCCTTTAGGAAGGTAAGGCATCAGCAAGGCCATAGCATGGGGGTGTCGTGGAGTGAACCACAAAGGGGTCCACGTTAGCGTGGCTATGTGAAGAAGCAATAGCCATTAGCGTGTCTATAGGACGAAGCATAAGACGAAGAAACACAAAAGGAAGGATTTTCCAAGGGTCTTTGATGTTACATTGTACAAGCCTAGAAGGTCGTACGAGAAAACCATGTATGATGTGGATGCCCAGGGTGCACAAGACACCTGGGAATGGCACCCAGAAGGAGGGCATCACCCAGGGGGCACCGATGTGAAGGGCCCTGGGGGATTGCACACATCCCTTGGGATTTGCATGAAATAAAGGTGTTCTGTGCGAAAAGACTCATGTTGGCGTGAAATCAGATGATTCTTGTGAAAAATAAGGGGGTTGAGGTTTTTGGTGTGGCTCAAAGGGATTGCGCACAAGGTAAGAGATTGCGCGGAAAGGAAGGGGTTTGCGTGCGAACCTAAGGGATGGCGTGAAAAGGAAGGGATGGTGAGAAAAATAAGGGGTGTTCGTGAAAAGGAAGGATTGCATGCATCTTGGCCGACTTCATGCCATGGAAGGGATTGCGCACAAGGGGAGGACCCCAAACCTTGTTGGATTTTAGTCTAAACCATGGGGATCTCACATGAAGGCAGACCCCTGGGCGACATGGCACAAAAACGAACAATTACTGAAGGCCATATTGTGTGCGCATGGAAGGATAATTTCACACACGGGTGGCGGTTAGAATTATTCCACCATAAAAATGAAGGGGCACCTTTTATTTATAGGTGACCGGGGGTGTGAAATATAGGTCGGCATGGAATTATTGCGCGATAGGGGAAGTGGTGTGATATTTCAACCACACAGGGTTTGGGCACGAAATTATTTCGTGCCCACACCAGGAACTCTTGGTGAATCCCAATGATTTCCATGTGGGATACTTTTTTTTTGCGCACCTCACCCGTTTTTTCGCGCAATACCTCTTGGCCCCCTGAATTGGGTCTCCAGGTCCGAATATGACTTCACATTGTCATTTTTGAACTTTCTTTAGCAGTTCTGCACTTTTCAGCATCTACAAATTCCCCCCTTAGAATTGTATTGGTGAGGGGTCACAACTATTGGATTCTGAGGGAAATTCCGAAATACGGGGCTTCGGGGCCCCCCAACATGCAAAAATCTGATATGGCATGCAAATTTCATCCGGGCTCAGAATCCCTTTTCACGTGGGCATGGAACTCGTGGGTTTAAGGCACAAAAAGGTTTGTTTCCAATAACCAAACCCTCTTCAACATTATAGGTACCTCCCAAAAAGAGCATGCCTTTTCCAACAATATGCTGTTATGGGACTTCGACATTCTGGAAGAGGTCCCTCTACCTGGTTTTGAGGTTGATACACCATGGTCATGGGTGACCATTTAAGACAACCTTCCCAATACTACATTACGAATAATGGTCATCCTGCCAGAGAAACCACGTATATGGACGTCTATTTCTTGAATCCCAGCACCAGGACCATTGTTGGGGGTGATCCTGTTGCAGAGAGCTCACCAAACCTCTATGCGAGCACCTTCTATTAGAGTGTCACTGATGAGGCTAAAGGCTGTTTGTAGGACTGGTATCTGCAGTCCAGAGGCAACATCACCAGTGAGTGGGCCTGGGCATACTTTGTTCACCATACATGTGAACAATTTCGGGTCTATCTGCGGAACAATAGTCTCTTTAAGTTGGTGTGTACATCACAATTCCATTTCTACCACCAGACTGAGCTTAGGTCAGAGTTGTTCACTCGATGGTCCCTCGACACCATCACCTTCCACCTCCATCACAGTGAATTAGGCATCAGTCACTGGGACATCCACTGCACCGGTGGAATCCCTTTGGATTGCCATCAATACGATGAATTCCACCCACCGATGAACATCAGGGGTGACAGATCTCAAACACCAATACTAACATGGCACCTACTGGAACTGGCCAAGGAGAATCTGGGGGTCAAGACTTCCCAAAGGAAATCTCATACAATGACTGGTTCAGCCTGTTCCTAGAGAGGAATCTATATGTCAAGATGTTAGGGTGGGGGAAATGGTTTCCATTTACAACTCAGAGGAGCAAGAGAGGATCATACTGGAGGATCTTGGAGGTGGAGCAATGCCTATCATCGGGATACAACACAAATGAGGCACGAGACCCAAATTTCAAATATTTCGGATTCCCCACCACATTCCTGAGAGGATGGATATTTCCAGTGGGGGATGTAAATATGGGTATCTGTCCAGTGACCCTGGTGATGGTGGGCATCATGGATGCCAATAAGAGGTTTAATTTAGGGGTCTCCGTGCTGGCACGGTTATACGCCATGCTGGGATGCATCCCGAGAGGGGGATCACCAAGGAGAGTATGTGGCCCATCCAGATCATCCATGTCTGGGTTGAGTCTCACTGCAGTGGCTACACTTTCCCAAATTCCATCTATCCTCCAATCAATGACATGTGCCCCTCTCTGCTAAATATTGTTTGGGTCATGTCAATGACTCTCAATAGGGATGGAGTACAGATCAGGATTGGTAACCATTCCAAATTCACCTTCAACCCATTACCTACCCCATCTTGTCAGCTGAAAGGCAATGAGAAATTCTCACTGGAGCAGAAGAAGTACATCTTGAGCATCATTGGTGGGGTGCATCTGTCCCGAATCGATGGGAAGATCGTCTGTGAGCCCTATGTGCCATCCAGGTTCACTAGGAAGTTTGGGTACCTCCAGAATATGAAGAAGAAAGTATAAATAGATTTCCGGGTGGAGAGGCATCCATGTGTTCTTTGTTAGCTATGGTTGATGTTCACAACCTACGGCTCTGGTGACATCATCACATTTCCTCCCACCATATTTGAATGTTGGAATCTTAACATAGTATGTTGAACATTGGACCAAATAATACCCTAAGGGGCTTCTGCATAAGATATCCTGGTATTTCAATGTCACCAGTGATGAACCTCAGCAGCGAGAGAGTAGGCAGGGTGCTGCTAGAGGGGGATGACTAGAAGTGCCTCAGGCAATGGGGCTCGCGCAGGGCGGACCCTCAGCAGTGGGGGCGTCGCATAGCGTGACCGCGCCCTTATCGCCTAGAAGAGGAGGGTCTCATGGAGCGGCTAGAGAAATTCATGGGATGAAAATAAGATACATGCTTCATCCATCCTAGGATGTGATATTCCCTATGCTGTGGTCGGCTTGTATAACCCTGCAGAAGTCAATGAGTATCGAATCCCATAAGTAGAAGATATTGCGAGATGGGATCCAGATGCAAGAAGTAGGGATTTTCCGAGTATCTGATAGAGTGAACGTCCACAAACGGCATTCATATCTAATGACCATGGACACGTACACACGCCAATGGGGTCAGCATTTGGAGCAACCTCTCTTGGTGAAAGTGATGCTCGGCCATGAGCATGATCCTGAAAGGATGGATCTAGGGGAATATGACAATGATTAGGAGTCAGAGGGTGGCAAAACAAGAGAGGAGGAAGAAGGAGAAGGGGATGGTGAAGGAGAAGGAGAATGAGAAGGGGAACCCAAATGTGAAGGGTCGTAGGTGGCGTCCCACCAAGGGAGTCTCCGGGAGAGCGGTGAGATCATCAGCTCTGAAGTAGACGTAACCGAGATACTCAAAGTATGTTTCAAACCATATATATACTTTTACTTTTTTTCTCCTTCCTTGAAACCCTAAACCCACTTTCTCCCCCATTCATAGGAGACCACTGGTGCTGGCACAGATCAGGAGTCCCCAATTGGGGGAGGATGTGCTCTAATAGAACAAGGTGGGGCACTGATGCTCATTATTGAGCTTACACGTTCTGAGGCATCACCCTCCATGATTTCTCATGTAGCATCCAGAGAACTAGAGGTTGTTGCCTTGGGTTCATGTAATTTCCTTTCTTTCATACTGGTACTCACTATCTGGGGACCCCACTGATCAGGGTGCTCCATGTCTGTATAGTGATCATGAAACTGGAGGCTCGTCGGGCTGCTGAGCACGGACCATCCACGAGTGTACCGATGGAAAACATACGACACCATCCAGAACATGCCTCCTACACTGAGTTGTCCCCATAAATTGGCTAACAAGGAGTAGTGGACACTAGTGGCGCTGCTGTCGGGATAGGGCCCGAAATCGACGAGGGTGCCACCAGGATCGAGCGGAGAGAAGAAGGTCACCCATATGTTGGGGAGCCTATTCCCCTGGGAGAAATATCTAAGGAAGACCCAGATTCTAGCATGTTGGGAATCTTCCCTATCTATCAGCCTAATGATCCCAAAGAAATAAATGATTTAGATTCGGAAGCAGCTAAGGAGAGCCGAATGACGCGACCAATGGGATGTAAGTGCATCTGGTGATTGCTCAGTCAGCCTAAGGAGGAATGGATGAAGTGGATTGGGTCACCCCATAATTGGTTGTGCTTCCTATGTGCTGGAGGGGCTAATGATCAATGCCTTCACCTAATGATCTGTGATTACATGGCCGAGAATATAAGTGAGAGGATTCGGCGTGTCAACGTCATCCAGTGCCAGGAGGATTCGAGGAGTGCCCGAGCATTTCGGAGGGTAGAGCGGGAGGTCCAAAGCCTCAATGAACATGTGAAAGAACAATAGATATTCATTGAAAACTGCTCCAAGATCGTGGAGAAGTTGAGGGCACAACTGGTAGATGACCAAAACCACTCGTGGAAGAGATTCTCTAGATAACTGGGCTCCAGACTGAACAGTCGTGGGCCTGATCCCGGGTTAGTGAACTATTATCCGTGACCACCGATAATGAAAGGGTCCTCAGGGGATGGGAGGAAATCTTGGATGCCAAAATTAAAAAGGTGGTGGCATTAGAGAGATCTATCCAAGAATCTGACCCTTAGGGGACCTATTTTGGCCAAACCCATTAACTATTCCCGCCTTAATACTTTCTATTCTCTGAACTATATGAATGGAAAAATTTATTTACATGCCCCTTGGATTAATGTGCTCGACCATAATCATGAAATAAATAACAATCCATTCCAAATCTTACATGGGTCATGATAAGAGATGTAGGCCCGTACTATCACATCATTTGATTGTGGGAGTGTTAACCAAGCTTTGAGCATTCGAAATTCGAACCCAGATTCCTGAGGAGAAGAGGGAGGCCCAATCAATGGAATATAACTTCAGGTTGATGAGTGTATCATTTTCTCAATTTGCCCTAGCGCATGAGTGGGGAAATACATGTGGAATTGGAATCATCCCAAACATAAGGGAATGAAAAATGTGAATCACGTTACCCATATTTGGAACACTATGGGAGGGGCGTGGCAATGATGTAAGATTGTTGTCCGTGTTCAAAACACATCATTTCTATTGAAGTAGCCCAAAATGGGGCCCACAAATGAGGGCCAACCACTGACCATGTTTACAAGACAGTGCCTAAATCAAATTTGGTTGATCAGTCTTCCCTAACGTTGGACCAGGATAGTAGGCGGACCACAGTTTGAGTATCCATACTGTTAGGGGGTCCCTCCAAAGTTATCAGTCCTCTGGAACATTATCCCGGGATAGCAGGCGGACCATAGTTCAAGCATCCATACTGTTAGGGGGTCCCTTCAAGAATGAAAGTGGATGATGATCCAAATAAAGGGGCATGCAAAGTGTGGAAAGTGACGTGGTGGCTTGTTTGACCAGAATCCAACACTCCCAATATTATGAAACCATGGTGGAAGAACATTAGAATGGCACATTAATCTGATAATGGATCATTCCTACATTTAGATAGGACCTCTCTAGAGAGGTAACAATTGCTTCCCCATGTCATTATTTTTCATCCCGAACTTGCTCAGGGAAAATTCAGAAGTTACACAACTCTATAGGGTGGGGTGAGGTTGAGAGGCTGACAATGGGGAAAAGGATGGGATTTGTAATTCCTAGGGATGGACCTGAGAAGAAATGTTTGGGTGGTTTTACATATCTCATAAGGATGAGAATCAAGTCATATGTTGTTCTGGAAAGGGTCATAGTTTAAGGTCTTAGAACTAGGACTGAGGATTGGTAAGGAGGTTTGGAGACACTGGGTAAGGTGATTACAAAACCAGACGTGAATGATTACTTGAGTCTAGATTACGATGTGCTCCATGGGGAGGTGATTAGGTCAAGATACCAAACACTAAAATTAGGCTGGGCATGTGGGTCCGATGGAAAATAGCACTTCATTGTGATGACCACATCATAGAGGACATCACTTTGGGTATACCCAACATGAATGTGAACACGGTCTAGAACATCACTATGTGAACCTCTGGGAAATAAGCCTCGGGTCAAGCGGCCTACGAGGGTCAGAGGATAAGGGGATGGTGATGTTAGCTTCCAGTTGAGCTGCAATCGGAAGCACGATGTTCCGGTGATCCAACATTTCCCATGGGGAATAGGATCAAGCTGCACATAGTTCTTAATGATGATCTTAGTTTATGGTCTTATAGCTCGGACCGTGGGAGCCCCGAAGGACGCCATATCGCAACTTTGTCCTCTTGACGTGCAGAGGTGCGCGGAGGGATTGTTCCAAGAGTGTCACGATTTCACCAGGACATGATGGGGTGGAACATAATGTGAATCATAATACTAACATTCAAGGCCCGAAGGGGGCTAGTTTGATGAAAATGGTCTATTTTTTACCATGTTCGCAACATAACATCCTGTTGCATTATCTTGAAATAGGGATAAGAAAATGAGCATCTACCGCAGACCATGTTTTCAATGTGGGATTTCTATCAATTTTTTTCTTGATACCCTCATGGGCGTTGGCCCGTAACTGTATGAGAGTCGTTAGGCTTTGTATCCATGCCATTTTTGGGGGTCCCTTCAGGTGAGAAAGATAAAGGGGGCCCAAATGAAGGAGAACATGTATCTTGACAAAGGGAAGGAACTTTCCTATGTTGAATCTGACACTCCAGGTCCTAGACTAGAGTAATCTTAGTCAGATTGGTGAACCACCGCAAAGGGTCAAAGGTATCACCTTGAGAGCATCCAAGAGATGGTGGATTCCCAGGAGAAGGGGGTCATGATGCCAAAAACCATACACGAAGGAGGGAATAACCCTGTACCACACCTATGTATCCCCATCATGGAGAGGAATAGGCCAAGGGGCCTAGGTGACCGGGATATCGGGATATCCCTGATGGATGAGGATGGAACCAAAATCTAAAGGTTTAGGCGGTCCTACATATCCCATAAGAATGGGAATCAAGTCACACATAGTTCATGAAGATATATTTTAACATCATGTAGGATGATATACAAATTAACGCCACGTGGGAGGACATACAATTTAACTTCATTTTGAAAACATACAATTTAACATCATGCGAGACTACATACATTTTAGCGTCATGTAGAACCATCATGTTTATGTCGTGTGGAAACATAATCCAGTTTATGTTCATGGGGGACACCATAGCATCAGGAAAAATATTTCTTAAGTAATGTGGCATTGGTGGGAGGAGTTATACGCTCACCATCCATGGTCACCAAGTAGTACTCACCATTTGGATAAACATTATGAACAATGAAAGTCCATTCCCATTTAGGCTCTAGAATAGGTGGTTTCCTGCCAGGGATCATTGGTTCTATTAGTGGTAGAACCAAGTCACCATGTAGGAATGAGCCGAGGAATTCCTTTTTGTTTAAAGCTTGAGCCATCCTACTCGGATGCCTTTCTAGATTGTACAAGGCATGAATCCTATTCTCATCTAGTGCTTCCAATTCAGCTAGACGGATCTTAGCCACTCTATCTGGAACTTTCTGGTCATAGATCACTATGCGCAATGAGAGAAACTGAATCTCGATGGGCTATATGGCCGCAGTTCCCTACACAAGGGAATATGGGGTCACCTGGGGGAATTAACAAGTCATCGTCTAATAATCCCAGAGGGATTTGGAGAGTTTGTCCAACTAACTCTTCTTGTTCTGACCAAAGAACTTTTTCAGAATGTTAGAGAGGGTTTTGTAGAACGCCTCAATCATCCCATTTTCTTGCAGGTGATTGCAAGAGGAATGGTTAGAGATAATGTTGTACTTGGCGTACAATTTCTTCAGTTCAGCTGCTTAGAAGTTGGTCCCGTTATCGGTGAGGATAGCATGAGGAACCCCAAACCGATGGATGATATTGAGAATCAGGCAGTCATCAATAGAACAGTCCTTGACTTCCCTGGGAAGAATTGCCTCATCCAACTTCGAAAAGAAATCCATAGCGGTCAGAATGAATCGGCATTAGTGAGCCATTGCCGGAGGTTCTGGTCCCACAACATCCAAACCACAGACTACAAAGGTCCAAGTGTACTTGGTAGAATAGAGAGGCTCTAGTGGACAATGAACACTGAGAGCATGAACATTGCATGCATGGAACCTCTTGGAGAACTCGATGCAGTAATGGATCATGGAGTGCCAAAAATAACCTAATCTCTGAATTTGTTGAGACATTTTTTGATCAGCCCGATGGGCACCACAGGAACTGGCATGAACCTCTTGCATGACTTGTGGAATCTCAACACCATGAATGAAATAGAGGATAAATCCATTAAATCCACTTTTATAGAGGATCTTCTCAAGGATGGAATCACACTAGAGGGTAAGATGCATCACACAACATTGAATTCGCTCATACTCGGCCCTGTCTAACAGGAGATCACCATGTTGGAGATATTCATCCAATGGTGTCATCCAATTGGTAACCACTGCAATCACAACATCCGAACGACCCAAGGGTCCCGACATAGAGGCACTAATGGTAAGGTTGTTTACCTATGGGCTGTCATCCCCATCAAGGGTAACATGATCTATGAATCTCTGATGCGCCACATGGATCATCAGATCATCTTGCTCAGGCTCTGCAAGTGTTGTTGCTAAAATAGCTAAAGCATCCGCTCGAACGTTCTATGACCAAGGGACATTGATAAACTCTAGTCGGGAAAGGAATTGTGCCATTTTCTAGAGAGTGCATTCTAACAACGGTAAGAGATCTGGTTAACAGATGAAATATGCTCCATTGACCTGCTTGATGACTAACTCAGAATCCCCTTTCACATGAAAATGGGGCACATTGATCTCATGGGACATCTTTAGGCAAGTAATGAGGGCCTGATACTCTGCCTCATTGTTGGTGTAGCATCCTAATAACAGGAACGAATATGGAATGGCGGATTGCACTAGGGTAATTAAGGAGATACCCAGGACAACACTATTGAGTCTAGGATCCTTAAGCATCATACTGGTGGGGCTTCGGGAGGCACCATCGAAGTGCATTTGCCAACATGGGATGACCCGATCGACTGAGAGGATTGCCTCATCAAGAAAATCCCAGTCCATTGACTAATCCGTAAATGATGTATGGGCAGATAGAAATTCCGAAAATGCCTACCCTTGGATAGCCTTATGGGGCATGAAACTGATGTCAAAATGCTAGAGGATCACCGCCTACCAGGCTAGCTAGCCAGTCAACATGGGGAAATTCAGAATATTATACAATGGGTCTACCCGAGAGACTAGCTATAACTCGTGGAGCTGTATGTAGTGCCGCAATTTCTGTATGGAAAACACGAGCGCAAGGCAGCTCTTCTCGATGAGGGAGTACCATGCCTCTATAACGAGGAGCATGTAGTTGATGTAATATAGGTTGTTCTCAATATCATCACTGTTTTTCTGGGCAAGAAGGATGTCGAGGGACCGCTCCAGGGCAGTGACATAGATGATCAGCGACTTCCTGGAGATGGGTGGCATCAACACCTGAGACTAGAGAAAATATCTCATGACTTCCTCAAAGGCAGTCTGGAACTCTTCATCCCATTCGTATACAGATCCTATATTCACTAGCCGGGAACAGGGCATACACTTTCCATCCAGTTTTGCATTGAATCGGATTATGTTGACTAAGTGTCCATGGAGACCTCGAAGCTCCCAAATATTACTTAGTGGAGGCATCTGATTGATTTCCATGATCTTATCCGGGGCGATTTTGATGCCCCAATACCTGACAACAATGCTAAGAAACATCCTGGTGGTGACCTAGAAGGAACACTTCCACGAGATCATCATCAGGTGGTGGGAGCGGATGAATCCGAACACTTTCTCAATGTCCTAGAGATGGTCCTAGTTTTGGTGATATTTGACTACCAGTTCATCCACATATCATTCCACCAACGTCCCAAGGATTAGATAGAATATGTGATGCGTGGCCCTCTAATAGGTGGCACCTGCATTTTTTAGGCTGAATGGCATAAACTGGTAGAAGAAAATACCTTGAGGTGCTCTGAAAGTATTAGATTCCTCGTCCTCAGGGGCCATCCAGATCTGATTATATCCAGAGTAACCATCCATGAAGGAGAGGGCTTGGAACCCAGCTGTAGCATTGATCAACAATTCTATCACTAGAGGGATAAAATCATCCTTCATATTGTGATGGTTGAGATCACATAAGTTGATGAATACTCTGATCTATCTGTTCTTCTTGCTGACTGAGATGATTTTGGAAAACCACTTGGGGTACTGGACCCCTTTAATGAAGTTGGATATGATGATCTTGTCATCTTCGGCATTGACAATGGCACCGTGAGAAGGGTGGATCTTTCTTGGAGGCTACTTGAGCCCATGATGATTTGTTAGGAGAATGATGTGTTGGATGGCTACCTGAGGATCTAGTCTCATCATTTCATCGTAACTCCAGGAAAATACATCATTGTACTGTTTGAGGAATCCTATGTACTACTGCTTCTCCTCGAGGGATATGGCGACACTAATCGGCGTAGGTCTCAAATCTGTCTCACTACCAAGGTTAACATGTAACAACTCATCAACTGTGGCAAGGATTCATTCCTCAATGGTAGGGGAGAATCCGCTATATCCTCTCATCCACTTATAGAGGGATCACCTGGGTGAGATGCTACTTCAAGGTAACCAGGCCTTGATGGGATGCTGGTACCTGCTTGTGTGGTAGTGGTCATTGCATCGTGGAATTCTGGCGCTTTTGAGACCATGGATATGAAGGTTTTTGACCCGATCACATATGGTCTCTAGACCAAGGGTCCACAGATGATAATATCAAAGCAGTAGTAATTTTTTGGCCGGAGCCGACTTATTCCAAACCGGAAAAATAGAAAATTATGACATACTGCCATTGACATGAGCCCGACGTCCCAATATCTGATGGGGGTGGGAGGCTCCGAGATAACTGGGGCCTGATTCATATAATAATACGAAGTGATCTTCCGATGCTGCCTAGATTTGGGAGAAGGAATCCATCTTGTCCCGAAAATGACAAAACATTGCCCATATTAGGGGATGTGGCCTCCAACCGATGGATCGGGAAGACATAGTTGTCTTTCAATCCCGCCTAAGGGTCGGTCGTAGCAGTGAAGGGCTAAACTTCACTTGGCTAGACTTGTTATCCTTTCTCTTGTAATAGTCAGCATCCACGTAGCGGGCTTCGCAAGAGGCGAAATAAGATGCATCACCATGGAGCGCACCAACTCGACCATTATGGGAGTACTTGAGGAATTGGTGATACGATGAGTTGACCACCGCATGTAGGTGGAGCCATGGCCTACCCATCAATGAATTATACTCGGTGTCCTGAGAGATAACCATGAACTCGGTGCTAGAAATTAAGCCATCAAACTGGGTCTTCAGATGGATCATGCCAACCAGTGTCTGCTCTGTACAATCATATCCCTAGATTCTCAAATCAAAGGGAGTCAGGTCATCTTCAGATAACCCTAGAATCAACATTTTCTACATCGTGATAAGGTTGATCCTAGTGCTGGTGTCAAAAAAAAGTGGCCAACCTCCACACCGTTGAATTGTCCAATGATATATAGTGGGTGGTTATGCCCCTATACGGCATAGTGTTCATAATCTCCTGTGAATGAAATGATGGCCTGGAATTCAGCATCCTCAACTACTTTATCATGAAAGGCCTATGCAGCTGCTACCTCCGTCTCAAACTGGAGGTGGCTCTTTAAATCCTCGTCGAGCCCTTCATACTTATCTGGCGAAAGGAGAAGGTCTTCAAGGATAGAAATCCTTACTGGGATTCTAGCAAGGTGCTTGAGAACGATGTACTTTCATTCGCATCATGATCCTATACTTGTAGGGAGTCTCTCTGTGATGGAATTCGTGGCTGGCCCTACCAGCTGGACCGACGTCTAACTCATGCTCGTATATCCCGTTGATCACTAGTCGAAGCTCGGAGAGTCATTATTGGATGAGGACCTGATGGCTGAGATCAGCTTGTAACATGTCGAAGCTATTCACGACATAGTCGTAGCAGTTATTCCTGATCTAGAAGCACAAATGGTGGAAGTGGCGGGCCATACAGTCAGTATACTTATCATACATGCGGTCTAAAACCTGCTGCCACTCACCTTCATCATCGCTACTTCTATCTGATCTCAGAAAGACACCAGCCACTTTTGTCGGGGCTAGGCCCAACCTGACTATATTTTTTTCAATCTGGTCTTGAATTCAGTCCTTGAACACATAGAATTTCTTGATGGTGTGCCCTCGGATCTAATGGTAAGGGTAGTAGTTGGGGTGATCCATAAGATGTGCCTCTTCTGGCTTCCGGCACTCAGGCAGTCATATGATTGTTTGATCTAAGGCACTGCGGAAGTAGACAGGGACCTGAGCCTCATCGAATGGGTAGGCCTGATTCTTCTGTCCAGAAAGGGGGCTCTGGGATCATGTCCCTTATGATGGGGCAGAGGAGCTTTCTGAGGTGGCAGAACATGATAATCTCAACTATGTGGTGGTTGCGTGTTGTGTGAGGGCGCCTACCAATTCTGAGGATGTTGTTGTGCTGGAAGATGCTCCCATGGTGGTGGACCTCTGCGAGGCTACAGAGATGGCTCCACTAGTAGCAATTATAGCTACCTATGGGCCTCTATCTGAGCCACAATGGTGGGCTCGGCTCTGGCATCCCTCCTTGCCAGGATTACTTGAGGTAGCAGGTGTGCTTGATTGGCATGTTGCAGAGCTTCATCGAGGCGTTGGGCCTTATCTGAGAATTCTCATAATCCTCTGAGATAGTTCTTGAGTAATCAAGGAGGGAACCGGTTATGTCCTGACATTTCCCAAGCACATTATCCGCAATTGATCCAGATTCAGTGGCATGTCAAGGGGGTATGTGAGCTCCTTCCACCAGGTGATGAAGTTTGTGACTCGCTCAGCAGGCCTTTTCTTTCACCTGATATGGTCTGTGATGTTCTTCTTCTAGGTGGAAGAGCTTAACTAGTAAAGTAAATACCTGTGATGGTCCCCCCAGCTTGACACAGATCCAACATAGTGCTGGCTGTACAAGACGAATTTCGGCCCTTCCAGCGTCTGAACAAAACAGTAGATCATGGAGGCCTCCTGCTTCGCTAGGGTCCCTAACATAGGCCCACACCTTGAGTTAATGTGGGCCATATGCTGCAGTGGGTCCCCCATCCCGTTAAAGGGGGAGAAAGTGGGATTCCCAAATCCTGAGGGTCCTCGCATGTAATCAACCCATGATGGGTATGGCCTCCCATCAGGTGGGATAGCCACCTATTGAATTTCTAAAGCCCTGAGGTGGGTGATAAGAACCGCCATTGGATCATCTAAAGGCTAGTTCATGTCCTGATGTGGATCCCTAACCACGAGAGCATTACCGAGCTCTTCAATGCGGTATCCAAACTCAGTGTCTCAATGACCGGCTAGTGGAGCGCCCGTCAGGGATGCCGGAGGAGCCTGTGTGGGGTTCCTTGGATTGTCACACCATTCAAGAGGGTTCAAGAAGACATACCATACCCTCTTTCCATGATCTCTGGCTTCCTCCATGTCAGCGAATGCGGCATGATCAGGGTGGCCTGGAAGAATTTTGCCACGGGTGTAACGCCCCGACCCTAGATACCCAAAGTCGGTTTATTATTACATAACATTGGCATGATCACAAGAAAGATGAAATCTCGAAAGACCGATTGGTTTAGTAGCCTTGGAAACACTAGATATATTCATACGTCTTACATTACACCATAAAATGAAAAACAACTACAACAACATATTGTCTCCATAATCCACACTCATATCCCCACATAATATCCCTACAGGTCATTCATAATTTACTTCTTCAGATCCTGGGAAAAATAAAACATAG
Source organism: Viscum album (assembly GCA_963277665.1). NCBI lineage: Eukaryota > Viridiplantae > Streptophyta > Magnoliopsida > Santalales > Viscaceae > Viscum > Viscum album. The sequence goes on from OY728132.1 coordinate 476,454,541, forward strand.
AAAAGGGATGAGCTCAAATGCCCAGTAAGGATGACAATATAGCAGAAACTTTCATAAATAAGAATAAACATTTAAGGCAATGTATAACTAAAACAAAATCCTTTCAAATTTGAACTTTCAATATAGTATGGCATAAATAAAATGAAATAATGCCATTTACTTATTCACATGGATATTCTACTAATCGAATAATCACATGAAAAATCAATAACCACTTTCATAATGATGGAATACATAATGCCAGACTATCATAACCACATAGCCAAGGTCTCGTGCCAAGACTACAAATAAGATTTTGTCAAGGCCTTGTGCCAAGACACTAGTTTGTCTCATGAGACCTACCGATGCATCGAGCAGCTATAGGAGGCTCCACCCGTCACATATTAAGTTTAATGCATTACCATATGAAAAGGTTTAAACATAACATAAACATTTGTATTAAAACTAGCATACGAAATGTCAATACATTCACTATAAACTATGAATGGTATAAAAATAGAATATCCACAGTCAAACATATCACAAAAACTTCAATACAATATAGAAGTTTTGTATCATAATAAATCAACTTCAAATAAGCGTAAAATCCATCAAAGGATGTTGACATAGATGAAATCAATACTCTATTTAGAGAACTATCTCTTTTTATTTTGAAATCATTTAAGAGACATATAAAATAAAACATTTTCTTTTGAAAATATTATTATAAGCTTGTAAGGGAAGCTTTGAATATTTTATAATGGCAGAAAATAGCCGCACCCGCCATATAAGTTAAAAAAACATTCTTACCTTAATCTTGTCGAAAAGGTTAAAAAGGACCTTATTTTGAAAACGATGGAAAGATTCATTTATAAACCACTTATAAAAGTCAAAAAGGGTATAATTGACTTTAACTCATATTCTAGTAAATAGTAAAAATGTTTTGAAATATATTTTCAAGAAACATGGATGTGGATGATAAAGAGATCCTAGTAGATAATTATGAATAAACAACCTCAGATAATGAAGAGATTGTGAAATAACCCTTACCTTGTACTTTTCCATGGTTGGGGTAGGTTAACCTCCTGTATAATGGTGAAATAATTGTTATTAAATTATAAAATAATCATATATATTAATATGATATCATATATTATCTTTTAATATTGATTTGTTAATAATATCTCAGAATTATAGTTATTTCGGGTGATAACTTACTCATTTTCTTTTATATGTTCTGTTACATAAGCCTTGTTTTTTGAATCTTATTCATATCCAGAATGATATCGTGTCCTTAAACATAATTTTTAAACCATCAAATGATAATTATACTTGAATGGATACGATGGAGAATGAATCTCATCGCGTTCGTGGAGACGGTAGTCCGTACGTACGCACGAGCGACAATATCATTCTTTTGATATTAAAATGATATATAAATGGATGGTATATCATATATAAAGAATCATTATCATGTTATATTTATTATTTACATGTGTTACACATCATTATTATACCCATCCAAATAATAATATATTGAATAACAATTACACCACGACGTGGAGACGGTAAGCCGTACGTACACACGTATGGTGACATGTTATTCAATGGGTGGACAGAATAATGAATATGGTTGTACCATATTTATAATAACATCACAGTATATGTGAGATACTGGAGTTATTATTTTAGAATGGTAATAACAAAGAAAGAAGAAGTGGAAGAAGAAAGAAACGTGAAAAGGGGTGGTGAAAACATTACCTCTTCTTCGGGTTCTTCCTTTTGATTTGATCAAAAGGGCTCCATAAGTTGGCTTTCTGATCAAACTAAGGCCTCTAGGTTGTAGTGAGGAAAGTTGGGAGAGTATTTGGGAAGAGTTTGGCCGAACCAAAAGGCTTTGAAGGTGTGAAAAAATGGGAAGGAGGAGTGCCCTTTTATAAGAGGGGTGAGGGGCACCTTTAGAAAAGTTAGAAATATTAATTTATTATAAATTAATATTCGGTTTATAATGGATCCATAGTTTATTATTTAAATTTTAAGGTGGGGATGGGTCGAAAACAACTCAACCAATAGATTTTAGACTATTTTGGGTACTTATATTAACCTTATCATTAATTATTAACTCTAAGATAATTAGTTTCTCTTTTACAATGTCTCTTTGTATTTTTATATAATATGGTTAATAAACGTACTATATAAATCAAGCGACCCCCATGTGGTTCATTAATGATGAAACTATCATGATATAAGTCTCTTGGCCGAACCTTAGATTTTTAAGAATTTTATATCAATTAATAATATAATATTTGTTTTAAGAACTCTTTTATGTCAATTTTGACACTATTCAATGGTTGATTTTTATGAAACTCATAACAGATTGATTACTTCGAACAATGTCAATTAAATCAATACTAATATATCATAATATCCTAGAAAATTAGTTTAATTCATTAAAAGTTTCATATTTTACTTATTTGGGTATTTATAATATCAATTATTTTAATTTTTCACTATTATAGTAATTAATTCATCATCATTGTGTCATAAATAAATTAAATTATTTAATGTCTAAAAATTATAAATAAAATATCATTATGTAGGAAATCTTTTTATATTTCTAATAAATATTTATAATCTAAAACCAAACATATATAAACCTATGTAGAAATTGTTTTTCTAAAAGACATATGCTTGTGTCATTTTTGTATTCATTTTAACTTAATTAAAATAAAGTGTCCCTATCACCTACAAGTGGCACCATGGGGTCCCAAAATCGACCCAAAGATAGCTATGGTCGAAAATTTATCAACCAATAAGTCTAGGACACGTTTTAGGGTAATTTAGTATTATTATAATATTATTTTTTAACCCTTATTTACCAGATTTACCCTTAACCATGGTAAATAAAATATTTACCGCAGTAATTATTCAAAATGTCAAAAAATAAAAGTTACCTATTTACACAATTTGAACATCCTGATTCCAAATATGGAATCCATTTTTCTAAATTCAAAACACAGAAGTGGCAGAAATTATGTTAAAATTAATTCCCGCTGTCAAAACAAAAAGCGTGTTTTTAAGAGATAATAACTATCAAAAGATTGACACTTGTTTATGTTCGGTTTAATTGTCAAATTATGTCAAATGACCAACATTATATTAAATGGTAAAAATATATTCTAAATATAATTCAAAACCACTCAAATTCATAATTTATCACTATTAATTATTTTGAATAAAAAAGTTGTTTTTAATTAAAATTTAGTAATTTTCATTATTCATCAAAATATTAAAGTTATCCTAAAAGTACCAAAATTTCACCTTAGGATAAATTAGATATTAAAAATCCAAAAATGAAGTCCATTTTGAAATATAAAATATATATAATTTCAAAAAGTAGGTATTATTATTCATAACAGCTATTTTGATTGGTTATGGTGTGTTAGAACTCGGTGTTGCGTACAACACACGCTCTCACATTATTCAAAGAGAAGCATACCATAGATGCTTGGGGTGTTACAACGGGGTATTTGTTCCTGCCCCCACATCCTCGACCTAGGATCACTATAGTCGGACCGTCGCTCCGCAATATGTTCAGCCAGAAGTCCGTCAACTAAATACTTCTTCTCAGTATTCCATTGGCGTAGTGTGCCCTTCTCAGGGCCCTCTTCCATCTTTTTTATATAGGCGGATGGGTCAGAGTGCTTGACGGATCCAACGTGCTCTTTCACCTTGCTGACAATCCGGATGAGTTCCAATGCATTAGTGGGTGGATGGAGACCTAAGAGGATCTATGCTAGTGAGTAATCCTCCTAGATGGGTCCAGTAGTGGCACATCCTCAGGGGAGATGTCCCCATCATGAAGTCCCAACTCATTCTCCCTTCCCGATAGATCATTCATGTTGACTTCCACTCTTCTCAAGGTAACTTCCTCACTATCACCAAGTGAGTTAGGCTACTGGGGAATCATACTAAAGATGGGGGCAGTGTACTTCCCCCATCCACGAACATGCGCGTGGGGGTATCATCATCAATAACTGTTCATTGTACTTGGAAACACTTAACAAATTGTCGTTGGAGGTCCCTGTGATGGCCAGGGGACTCTGGGTGTTGGACCGCGGGGAGTGTGGCCAGGTCAACTAGAAAAAATTGTCCACCGATGTCTTCCAGGTGATCTTGGCTCCCATGATAATTCACCAGTTGGTGTCAGAGATGGATGTGAGTTGCCCAAAGGGTTGGATGGAAACATTCAAACTGTTCCAAGGTGACTGATTCTGGTCTACAAAAACTCGATCCTGATACCAGCCAAAAATTCTCCGGGAAGTGGCCCGCTACGAGGATGGTTCAGAAGCTCCTCGGTTCAAATTCAGTGTCTGACCCTTGATTTCCCCACTCATCAAAAATGATTGGCGGAGGAAATGGTAGTGGTGCTGAGGCAGACCACTGGGACGGTGGGCTGGTTGGCGGAGAATACGGGGAGTGAGCTGATTGGCTACCGAATATTGGGTTGTCCTCTTAAGGCTGCAGCGTATTGTCCACCATATCACGATAAGATAAACCTGGGACCAGGGATCCTGACACAACATCATCATTTTCCATGGGTGGGCCATTTCACAGATCTTCTTCCATTGACCCCCAAAATAGCTCTCCTTAGCCTCCAAACAAGATTGAGTGCACTTCTGGGGATGCTGGTAGTGACTGCACGGTCGGCCCCAGGGAACATTCCATGGCCTTGTCTTTCTGTATATACCTTAGGAGGGAAATAGAGATCCTGTGGATATCTCATTCGGTGAGTACGTGGCTGATGCACCTTGTTCCCACCCCATCCCTAAACTTGGAGGAATGGGGAGATGGTTCCCACGATGAGTTGCACTCTGCTTTGGAGTCTGAGAAGCGGACTGGTCTGATTGTTGCCCTGCCTTCCCCAAAATTCCTCTTGCAGTGGTGGAGAACATTTATCCTACCTCTAGATGGTTCTTTAGGGCAGGGGTTATTTCCAACATGGGGTCCTCTATCTGCACTAGTGCTGGGGTGGATAGGGTTTCCACCTGAGAAATCCACGGTGCAGGGAGCACAAGGACAAATGTCGAAAGGGACATAGGGAGGACCTCCATGTTGGGCATTGGTGAAGTGGGATATTCATCCACCTCTCCGATTTCTAGGGCATGGAGGACCTTTTCCGATCACTAAAGGGACATTGGGAGGACCCTCATGTTGGCGAGTGACCAGACATGAAATGTCTCCAAACTCGCAGTCTACGGTAGGGGGAGTGACCCTGAAACTCGTGTAGGGAGCACATAAGAGACCCCTCATGTATTGTTGTTGTCATGGAGATGGTCCTCTCTTTGGGATAAAGGTGGTGTGGGGAAGAACTCCAAGCCGATGTTGGAAGCAGGAAGGGACCACACCATCTGTAGTGGTGGTGCGGATTGAGCCTCTGCACTGGGCAACACTATTGTCAATTGGTCTACAGCATCCATCGCCTGTGCTGGTGACCGAGAGAGTAAACCAAACCATCCCATGGGGTGGTTGGGGACTCGATCCAAGTCATGTGTATAGCTTCCCCTGCTCAACGTATGCAGGGAGTTGGGATATGAATCTGCGATGGCTCGGGCCATAGTAATTGCTGACATTGACACCCCGTAATGAGCATTTCCTTCTGCTCGTGCTTGAAACTGGGGTCGCGTCAGATGGACTTGAGCCAGTAGTGTAGGTGTATGGATTACCTACTCCTCAGCTTGGGGAACCGGGCGGCAGTGCTGACACTGCCTGGTGGGGGCCCTCATTGGGAGCCCTTGAAGCGGGATTCCGATTGGGCCGGTCTGGATGTCCCATACTTCATTGGCATAGGGGAGGGAGGTGTCAAGGCTCTCTAATGACAAGATCCTGAATCCATTGAATGTTGGGGTGGGGAGCAGTGGCTCCATGCATAGCCCTCGGGGGCGTCATTGACGGTGAGGCGTAGCTACCTCGAGATCTAGGCGGGCCATGCACCTGTTAGGGATGACCCCCCTCATCCTTGTACCTACGTAAAAGGTCATTGATTACCCTTTGCTGGATAATTTTTGATTGGGAGAGGGGGCATGGGTGCTTAGAAGTCATGGTGGTCAAGGTTGTCCTGGATGAGGAAAAACCTTACTGTGTAGCCACGTCGATATCGCCCCTGCTCCTGCGTCGGTGTGCTGGGGAACGAGCTCCGATTGCAACAAGTTGATTCCTGAAAGTAGAGGGATGAGAATATTAACACTGAAAGGAAATGAAATCGACAACCAGTTCCCTAGCGCCTTTCCGTCTTTTGTGGCCGGTAAGAGGGATCCACACAGACAACGTCGCAGAACGTAATTCTCAATGTCTTGATTGTCCCAACTTTTGGAAAGTTTTAGGTCAAGACTGTTTGGTGGGACCTAGTACCAGATGACGGGTTCAGATGACATTCTAAACCACATATTCCCCAGACACTAATATCCTTCTTGCTGTGGAGAATCAATTCGGGTTGGGTACATCTTTTTATATTTCTGATGCTTTCGCCGGGGCTCACGAATCCATCACGCAGAAGATTTGCTACTATTACCCCACATTACTGCTTTCCAATGGGGGGTGGAATCTGCTAATTATTCAGGGACATCATATCTTTGATCGAAACGGGATTATGGGATGTTGGATATTCATTTTGGGGATTCATCATCGGATCTTGTCACCATGTCTGGGTCACCCTCATTGATTTAAGACATAGTTCTTGAAACACGTCCTGGTGCAATATCTTCATGGATTCCAGTTAATTACACCACATTTGTTAGGACCTTACAAGGGGTCTGGTTAGAGCTGCAACATTCGGTTAGGAGAGTAGTCACATTGGGGCATCACTGGCATGTCTTGATACTGGGGAATTGTAATGTGTGTCTTCTTTCCCTTATCATAGGGCTTCTCGAGGATGAAGAATCCCAATTAATCCCACATCGAACGTTGGAAATCTTATTTGATTGGCTTGTATCAGTGGTTTTCCTCAGCTTCCCATGTTTAACACAGGGTATGCCACAAGATTAACTTCTAGTGGAGACGGATTAAACTGATCGGAACACCGGTTAGAGTGGATCAGATGGGCGCCACCCTCGGAGGGGACACTAATATTGGGGCCATCACATGGGCAGCTTCCTGAATGCTATGGAGGGGAGTGAGGTGGCATGATATAACTAGGATGTGGTGGCCTGGGTAAGAATCAGGATGGACAATGGCTCTAGGTTTGAGTCTCGAAGAAACTTCCTACGTATCCCTGTGGTGGCAAATCAAAGTCTGCGTAGTTCGGCGAGACGATGGGACACCTTAAGAGGCGACCCATGAGAATGGTTGTATGGATGGGACCCAGAGGAAGTGGAACCTACAAGTTAGGGAATGATAATAATGAGACATGTGGGCTCAAGGGAGAGATCATGATGAGACGTGGGTGATTGTTTTCAACCTTATGGAGGCTTCCTACATATCCCTATGGTAGGGAATTGTAGTCTGCGTAGTTCAGGTGGTATCTAGGGTATACTCTATAAGACATCCCATAGTTTCATTAAACTGAAATGAAGATGGACCTGGGGTATGGATGGATGGTGGGCTAGAACCTCATGGAGGCTTCCAACGTACCATGACTTGACATGGATCAATGTCACCGTAGTTCAGGATGAATTGTGGAATACGCTCTGAGATGTCCCAAATTGGATATAATTTGACGTCATCCGGGATGAGGGAAAACCTGACGTGAAGGAATGATCATGTTGTGGGCTTGAACATAGTTTAGGCTTTCTAGGTTCCATGCCTTGACAAGGATTATTATCTCCATAGTTCGGGTTGGAATGGGGATTATGCGATGAGATGGCCCAAGGTGGTGGATTGGGGTTTAAGCTCTGAGTTGGCCAAAAATGCTTGGTGAACCGATGTTAATGGTGTCAGAGTGACCAATGGGTGGTGGGATTGAACCTCGTGGATTATTCTGGCATACCAATCTTTTCCATGGATCAAAGACCATGTTGTTCGGGATGGATAGTTTAACATCATGCGGGACGAGGGTGCTTAGTAGTTTTCATTGTGTAACTCAGATGAGGGCATTTGGGGCTTACGCTCTATGATGGCCCAAGGTGGTTGGGGCTTACACACTAAGGCGACACATGGTGTTTCATGGTCGATGCTCACTCTAATCTCATGGGAGTCATGCTTGGTGTAAGAAACAAGAGATAGCAGAGACCAGACGATCACGTCATGAAGGGTTCATCCATGGGAAATGAAGAGGGGAATACATGTTGAGCATCCTATGGTGACGGGACATACTTCAGGTTGGAGGCCTGAGGGAGACAATGTGCAGAGGGAGAGGGATTTGGGACAGAAGAAATGATGATTCTCATTCCCCATCACACCCTCTGATGGTTTTGTAAACGAGGAAGTGAGGAGGAGAAAGGGTGCGGCCTCCTGCAAGGAAGGTTAGGGGATTACACCAAGGTGGCTGCCCTTCCCCATGGACCAACTCCACTATATTAAATCACCCCTTGTGAGGGATGATCCCATCCCCATAGAGATGAGTGGGTGTTGTGAATGTCCAAGGTAGGGGACCCTGCGTGCGAGACATGAGGCCAGGTCACTGTTTAATGTCATGTGTGTGAGGATGAGGTTGCTTGAAAGTTTAAGTTCTTGTAGCTCGGAAGGAGCTAGGTTTTCCCCACACCCATAAGACATACATAACTGGTATCCTCTTCCCCCTATCTAAGGGAAGGAATCTCCAATGTTGTAGCGAGGGGGTGTGATAGAAAGAACCATCCATGGGTCTACATTAGCAAGGCTATGCGAAGAAGAAACAATTGTTAGTGTTCTTATGCGAAGAAGCATAAGGAGAAGCAACACAATAGGAAGGATTGTCCAAGGGACTTTGAAGTTACTTTGTACAATCCTAGAAGGTCATACGGGAAAACCATATATGATGTGGATTCCCGGGGGGCACAAGTCACCTGCGATTGGCACCCAGATGGAGGGCATCGCCTGGGGAGCACCGAGGTGAAGGGCCAGAGAGATTGTGCGCAACCCTTGGGATTTGCGTGAAATAAATGGGTTCCGTGCGACAAGCCCCTGGTTGGCACGAAATCCGTGATTCTTTCATGAAATAGGGGATGGCGTTTTGTGTGTGACTCGAAGGGATTACACGCAAGGGAAGATATTGCGCGGAAAGGAAGGGGTTTGTGCATGACCATAAGGGATTGTACACAAAGGAAAGGATGGAATGCGAAGGAAGGGGTGTGCATGCAAAGGAAGGATTGTGCACAGCTTAGACGGCTTGCATGCCATAGGAGGGATTTAGCACAAGGGGCAGACCTGGAAGGGGGTTGGAGTTTTCTCTAAGCCATGGGGATCACGTGAATAGGTAGACCCTGGGGTGACTTGGCGTGAAAAATAAACATACATGAAGGAAATATTATGCATGCATTGGAGGAAAATATAGCACACGAGAGGTGGTTTGAATACTTCCACCCTGAACAGGAAGGGGACACCTTATATTTATAGGTGATCGGGGGCATGAAATACTGGTCTTCATAAAATTATTGTACGATATGTGCGGTGGCGTGAAATGTCAACCACTTGGGGTTCGGGCACAAAATTAGTTCACGCATAGCCGAGAACTCTCCGTGAATCCCAGAGCTTTCCATAGAGGATACATTTTTTCATGTACCTCACCCGTTTTTTCGCACAACACCTCCGGGTCCCCTGGACCGTGTCTCTGGGTTCAAATAAAATTTTGCATTGTCATTTCGGTACTTTCTTTAGCACTTAAGCACATTTCAGCATCTACAATTTTTCCAACACGTTATTTTGTATATGTTATAGACAATAATGAATATATAATGATTCCAATTGATCTTATTAATTCACCTACTATCACGATGTATTTAATTAATATAGTCCTTATAGACTACCTCGATAAGTTTGTAGAATTATTTATAGATTATATTCATATATATTTGAAAATCATGAATGTCCAATAAGCATAAATGATATTTTTTTATGAAGTACCCATATAAGGAGAAACTGTATCAAAAAATTAAAACGTTTTAATTTTGGAATGAAAACATTTTTTGGGTAATAAAATATCAATAGAGGGTGTAACGATGGGTATATCATAGATAGTGGCCATTGAACATTGGCCCAGACCGTCCAATACGAATGAGATCAAAATTTATGTTATTTTCCTTAATATTATCTATGATTTGTGATTGATTTCTCATAACTATATAATACACTCCGTATGATAACTCGTTAGGTATATAGGTTCCTCTAGATACATTAATGTAGTATATATTATGTAAATGACGAGTAGTCAATCCAGTGAACATATGATTATCTTACCAAATAGTGGTGAATAGTTTCTAATCTATATTAATTCATCTAAAAAGGGGATTGGGTGATTTATCATATTGAATGATTTAAATATAGCTCATGCCTCATGAAAATATATAGTTCTTGAAAAAAAACAAATCCTTATTTCGTTTTTTCTGATGTAATAATTTTAATAATGATATTAGTTAATTATCATTTTGGTGAAATGTGTGATATATATAATGGTCAAAATATTTTAATGTATATATTCAAAATGATAAAGTTAAATCGCTGATTGAAAATATGGTTGTAGATAATTAATTACAATGATTTTTTAATAAATTATCACCCACAAATAGACAACAAGGAGGACGATTCAATGAGTTGATAAGATCAAGATAGCTTATATATGGTGAGGATCACAAAGCATCCAATAATTATAAATTTGAAAATGATAGATCTGTAAATAATAATGTTATGTAAAAATCACATCTTTTATAAATTAGTGTTGATCCATTAAACCATGTGATGATTAAAGAGGGTCGGAAAGAAGATATTAATCTTTAGAAGAATTTGAGAAATTTTCCAAAGTTTAACTATAACTATGATATAGAGATATGTTTATAAACTATGTATCTACCCCATTAATGTTATATTTTAGGAAGGATAGGTTTGAGGAAGCCAATAGTACTCCATTATATATTAATATGGGAAGTAGAATGATCTATATATATTTGAAAGAGTATTTTCGGTTGGATGGAATGAAGAAAAATGATGAAGAGTTAGTATCATGGGGCCTGATATGTCATTAAATGATTGTTGACATAAAATAGTCTATGGGAATATTACATCGATTAGACATACAATAATAAAAATGATAATATATCATAACTTATTTTTTCATAGGACTCCCAAAAACATAAAAGGTTAATAATGTTATATGAGTTTTCATATACCATGTTATGTATTCAAAACATTTTATTTATATGATAGAATAATTTTAATGTGATAATATTTCTAGAATATAAATTAAGGATGTGGTATTGTTTCATGGAGTCAAACATTATATTATATGTAATCATATTCTAAATTATTACATTGATGTTCTGGTAATGTAGTCAACAATCCCTTAATAAGAAAATGATTTTCATCACTATGTTTCAACCTCAGATACTTCGCCAATCTGAGTTTGAAAATCAAATCCTATATGATATTATGTTGTATCGTCAAATGTATTTCAAAGGTGGTTGTCATGAAAACCTTACTCTGGTTGAGTTTTTATACAAGTACATCTTTCATTAGAGAATTCATATAGATTCATATGAATTAATATATATAATAAATAGTATAAATCCAATTTATTATGATTATGTTTGAGAAATAATAATAATGGGATAAGATATAGCTTATGAAATGGAAGATAAGGATATGGCATTTCAATTGTACCTAAGCGAAGCACGATGTTGAATACTAACAATCACCAACATGAAATTGAATTTTATGTTGGTGAAAATGTATTTCTAATAATTTATCCATTGAAAAAGGATAAGAGATTTTGATTTAAGTAAAAACATATCTTTAGTTATATTTTTCCCATTTAATTCCCAATCGTACATGGAAGGTAACATATCAATTGGTGGTTTCAACAAACCTCTCTCAGCATGTTTTTTTGTTAAATGTATCTCTCATGAGAATGTTCATAGGCGATACTTCACTTTTATAAAACTCATATGTAATACAAATATACCATGATCATTATTATAAGTAAAAATATGTGGACATTCTAGATTATATAGGTAGTTTTCAAAAAACAATACCAATAACAGGGTAAAATTATTATGGAGAAACCACCAACTTAAGGAATCTATGTGGGAACATGAGGATATAATAAGGTAGAGTTATGTTCAATATATTATAGCATAATAAATGAATTTAGAGGGTAAAATAAATTTTAATGGGAGTATGAAATAACACACCATTAATTTATTAAACATATATATTTTTAAAATAAATTTTCTTTCATTTAGAGGAATCTCCCCATTTCTCTCTCGCGCTAGGGTTTCTCTTTTTGTGACGTCTTGGAGTGTTGGAGGCCATCGCACGGCCCCCCAGCATCACCTCCCCCCTCCATCACTTATTACACTTCTTTTCTCATTATTTCATCTTCTGCGGTGGCCTCTGTTCTCTCTCAAGTAATGGTTCTCTGATTCTGGCATCGCCATTTTGTTTGGTTATCTCTAGTCGTTAGCCTCGTCGACAGTCCCAATTCTCGTAGCCCTTGCCCGCTCCTTCCCTGATCTGATACTTCACTATTCTGCACCCCGCCAAGGCGGATCTGAATCGGTGAAAATGGAGATATTTTGGGTTGTGAGGTTCTGCGGCTGTCGGTGTGCCTAGAACAACCCTTCGACTATGGTGATTATGCAACAACAAATTATAGGAGAAGTTTCTGGTTTGTGGGTTTTGTTCAGTGTTTCTTCACCATGACATCAGTGATGTGTTTTAGGTTTTTTCTGATTTTTTGATTTGGTGAGATGCTGATTTGATTCTGGTATTGGGTCATTGTTGTATCTTTTTTTGGTGGAGGTTGTTTGCGTTCTCTTCAACGACTAGTAAATGATGGTCACATTTTGATGAGGATGGTTCATCTGTGATGGTGGATTGATGAAGTGGAGATTTCCAGTTATGTTGTTTCTGGTTTGATTTATGGTTATTGGATTATTCCTCATAACGGTGTTATAGTTGATGATGGTGTGACGATGTTGACGACAGTCTTCGGAGGGGGATGACGATGATATAGTGTTTGAACGACAGTAAGGATTAAGGTTTTTTATGTTGTTTGAAGCTACATCGGCGAGGGCTTGTGGGTTCTCGCCGACAATGGTTGATGAAGGTGTTGATGATGTCGATGAGGTGGGTCGTTGTATGGGGCATGGCTCGAGGAGGCTCACTGACCGAGGATGTGTGTTTCGTGCCGTCCTGTGAGATTTTGAATTTTGTATGGAAGTGGATTTCGTCATTAGTGTCTTTTTGATTTTGGCGATCTGGTAATCTATTGTATGGAATGGTTCCTTCTCACCCAAAAATCTATTTTCGATGATCAAATAAAAATATAATTTTCACTCATCGACTGTGTGGGTTATATTCATCATCGCGTTTTAAAAAATGGTGATATGAGATTAATATAGATCATAAACATTACTATTATATGATTGTTGTAAAAAATGGTTATATATAGAAGAATGAACACATCATTAATATTATTTATATTTTTTTCAATATAAATAAATATTATTGAAAAAAATTCAATTTTAATTTTAATAACGAATTTATATGTTTTCATAATTGTAGTTTCCAAAAAAAGTATCTATTTTCATTAAAAATATAGTTAAATAAAATTTATCCAATATTATAAAATTTATTTTAAAAACAAATCATCATTTTTTGAATCTATATGTAAAAATTATATTTTCGTTATTTTTCTATAATTCTCTAAGATTATTTATTATTAGATGAATTATTAAAAACCAATATCATTATTAAAAACTGCCATTTTATTTAAATATTTTAAAATCTACAGTTTATTTTATTATTGATATAAAAATTAATTTTTTCTATTATATAGTGATTAATAAAGTTAGTTTAATTATTTATATTTCATATAAATTTTTTATTTTTAAACATTCTATCAATTTTAAAATTTTCTCTTCAGAAACATTTTTTTCACATAAAAGGGATTAATATATAATTTAATAGTTTCAATTACATGGTTTTAATTTTATTAAATGGATACCATATTTTTAATCATCATAACATATTGTAAAATTTAAAAAAATTCATTTTCCTTCAGAATTATAAATATTGAAAATAAAAATTAGTCATCGTGATTAAGGATACAATAAAGTTATATGAGTTACATGTTATTATTTTAAAATATATTTTATACACACATAAATGTTTTATTTAATAAATTTGATATTATATTTAGAATATGTATGTACAAATAGTATAATAATGAAAAAAAATTTATTCATAATGTCTAAATTACCAATGTAAATAAAAAGATACTTGTTATCGTGGTGATAACTAAAATAGTAAAACTATGTTAAAGTAATATCTAATAAATAATATGGTTTTTTATTTTCGATGTCCTAATAAAACATATAATACCTATAATACATTATTTTTAAGTATGGTTTTACTAGGGTATTGAATTTCCATTGTTGGATATTTTTGGGTATTTAAAAAAATCCATTATCCTCATCAAATTATGAAAAATCGCTTCCTACCCTAATATATTTGAACCTCTTAAAAATATTTCACGAAAAATCCTACCAATATATATCCCAACATACATATACACGTTATATTTCTTTATGGATTCCCAAAATACCAAATGAAGGGTAATTAATAATAGATCCAAAGGAGGATGTTCTATGTGAAGTTAATTTTCATTGATAAGCTCTTTCTGATTTTACATCTTCTCTTACAACCATCATTCTTGAAATAAAAATTCCAATATTATAACAAAATTTAATAAAATATACATAAATGATAATTTTTGTGGAAAAACTTATATTTATCTACTCTTTCCATCAAATGAGAATCCAAACTGTCCATCAAATTAATGATGAACATCCACCTCACGAACTAATGTAATTCACATTCCATCACCACCTCTTGATATCAGAAAAAATGATTTATTTATTTATTATATATGATATTTGTGATATTATTATACTTATTTTGATAAAATATATCATATAACTATTTATTTTACATTCTATGGGAATACAATAATATCGCTTGTGTGTCTGGAGGACTATAGCCCCACGAAGCAATGATATTCATTTTACACATATTATTTACATGGAATTTAATATGGATATTATTATTTAATATATGTGATATATGTTACACCATTTTTAGATAATAATGGTGCTATATTATTGATCATTATTCAATTCCATATATTGATAAAATGAAACAAATTTCATGAATACTTTTGACTTATCGTCTTAATAAATTATACATTTTATTTTTTATATATAATATCTATGGATTACCATTAATAATTATATAAATAATATTTATAATATTTTTATCATAGATTAAATATTATAGTCAATCGAACCATGTTCATTTTAAAAGGACTACAAATACCAAAAAAAAATATACATGAAAACTGTAGGATTACTACAAAAAACATGATTTTACATGGAATTATTATTAAAAGAGTAATAATGTGTACATATAAATAATATATGGTATTAAATACATAAATTTGGTAATGTAATTTATGTAAACTAAAAATATATTTTTTACATAGTTTTTTTAATGTCTAAAAATGAAGTTGATAATTAAGGTTTGATATTTTTAGTCTCTCTTTGATTTAATAGATACATGTTCGATATTCAACTTTTGTTTCATTTTTTGTGGTATATAATGACAATGAATATATTTTATTATAATATTAATGAAAATAATTTGGAAAAAATTTCCACAAAATTTTATCACTTTAATGATGTTTATGATTCCAAATTTACAAATGTTGTAAGTGTTTGATTTTACAATCTCATTGTTTATCATGATTGTTGATTGAGTATACATTAGAAAATGAAATATGATGATTTTTTTTAACATCATTAATTTTATTATCCTATTTATATTTAATGATAATTCATTTCATTCCTTCAAATTTACCTCATTATCTATTCAATATTTGAAAATCATTATTCTTAATGTAGTACAATATTTTTTTTATCTGGTCAAAAAAATCCTTTTCTTCTATATATATGATTCCTAAATCTGTTTCCATGAATTTTTCAACTTTACTCTTTGTTTTTCTATATTCTTTTTTATCTTATTTTTTTATTTTTTAAAATTTTTTTAAAAATTAATTTTTTTATTCATTTTCAAAAAAAGTCTCATTAAGATTTTACCAAAAATGATAAAGGACTCTTAGTTTTAATGTGTATAGCAGGAATTGTATTTTTCAACCTCATGATTGATTAATTATTTTAAATATTACAATAATATATTTAGCAGTTATTATCAAAAATAATATTTTTTATAATATTTGTGAAATATTTTGATATTAAATAAATTATTTCAAAATTGAAGGTACATTTTCCTAATAAAAATTTTATGATTGTTTTAGTGTGTTTGTATTAATTTTTGATAAAAATCATAGATGTTGTTTTTGATTTTCTATAAATTTTATTTAATGATACAATTATTTATGATTAAATTGGATGGTTTATGGTTATTATTAGATTTTTTTTGGATATCATTTTTCCATGATTTATGTTTTTTAAAATGGATGTCATGATTATTAAACCCATATATTTTTAAGGGGATATTTTATGATGGAATATTTATAAAACCAATTTTATTTTCATTAAATATGATATTAGAAACCATTTATGTACCCCATTTTATTTTCATGGATTTTGATATTTTTTTAATGATCTTATTACATACAGATATATGGATTATGTAACGGGTGGGAAAAATATATCACTTAGATGATTGTGGTAATTAATATGATATCATGATATTAATATGACTGGAATGGGGACTGTACCTTGTATGTTATGGAAATTTATCCACATTGGTAGTCATGGGACTGGTCCATGAGAACTATAATGGTGTTTACATAGAACACAATCCGAAATGATTGTTTTAGGAGTCAACCATGAGTACTATGATGGGTTGGGAAGTTGAGAATATCAACTATGATTGCCTTCGATATGATTCATGATTAATAAAGAAATTATTTTCTATTCTGAAGTGAATAAAAAATTTATTTATTACCCAAATGTTACATTCTCATTTCTCAATTTCGTTGATTTGATTTTTATTCATTTTATATAAACATCAATGATTTATTTTTTTACTGATGTTTATGATCTATTATGTTTGTGTTGTGTTACTAAAATGGAATTCTAATGTTTTTAGTCCCTTATGCTATTTTTTTCTCGATATATCTAATTTAATGCTTAATGATCATTTTATACCACCTTTTCTTAAGATTCCATTCTCCAATTTATGATAAAAGGTGTTTTGGATGATATGTATAATAATTTTTGTAGTTGTGTAATGCATTGTGGGAGATGATATTGGTTACATATGAAACAATTTTTTATGTATCCATGTTTCTAATGGAACTAGAAATAAATGATTATCACTTGGATTTTTATTCTATGTAATAAATATTTATATATTAAGATATAATATTTATGTATGAAATGTTTGGGTCTTTATATATATTGAAGGATGATGTAACATGCTATTTCAGTGATTCCAATCATGTTTGATCTAGGTATTTTGATTATAATAGATATTATTTATGCAGCTTTATCCATAATGATTAATTTATTTAATATTTGTCTCCCTAAATCCATTGAATGGAATCATATAGTGGACCATTTTCAAATGACTAATAGAAATAATATTGATTGTTATAAATTGCTGAAATCTGTTAGAATGTTTGGGGACCTAGGTTTTTGATGTCCCATGGGTTCTTTAACTATGTGTGATATATAGTTGGTTATTTTTTTCATGTATATAGACTTGTACATTTTAAATGGGATTATTTTTATGGATTGTCTAATCACTATCAAGAATATAATCAATTATTATCATTGGGTCATGTTCTTCAATGATTCTAATGATAACCCCCTTGTTATTCATTAAGAATGAAATACAAGGACATTCTAGATGGGAAAATTAAGTTTACATATTCGTAAGTTGTTATTTATTCTATATATATGTTTGAAAAGAAATATTTTGGTTTCATTGTTACAAAATTTGTTAATGGGTACCATTAATTTAATTAATTAATTTTTTTTATTCTTCAAGAGCCTGGGGTGGAGATTTCAATAAAAATAAATCAAGAAACTATATAAATATAAATATTATGAATGAAAATTGAATTAGATGAATTGAAATATATATAAAAAATTTTGGATCATCTGAGAGATATTGAATTTATAAACATATGCATAACAAAATGGGTGGATGTAACTATTTTCTTCTATAAATGAAGATGGAAGTATTTTATACTAATTTTATTTCATAAAAATAGTAAATCATTCTTCAATAAAAAATATACAATGTCCCAGAAAAATTATTTTCATGACATAAAGCTAGTGGTATCATAAAATTAAAAATCGTTAATGTTTCCTCCAAAATAGAGTCAGAGAGATGAATGTTCCTAATATTTCCAATAAGATAATTATTTTCCATTTTGAGTACCTTGTCGTTTTATTATTCAAAATTAACAGTCATGGGGTCATTAGGGAATTGATCAGAAAATATTTTTATAGAAAATATTCACATTTTAAAAAAGTTTTTTGGACTAAATACATGAGTAATAAAATTATGAATATGATAATGTGTGTCACATGAGGCATCTTTTGGGAATTATAAGGGAGAACTATCTTTAAGTAAAATTACAAATGATCTAATAGTGGAACTGTGATGATAGGTTCTTTAGACATTTTATCTTTGATCATGGAATCATAGACGATCCTAAAAATGTTTTGATCATCATGTCAGTTGATGAAACATACAATTTATTTGGGATTCATTAACTAATGTTCGTGGAAGGATATTTTCAGAAATTCATAAATAATTTCTCAAATCATTCCTCTTCTTTGACCTCTCTAAACTGAACGAGGTGATTCTCTTTTGGGAATAGTATTATTAGGTGTTCATTGATTGAATTATGAAAAATTTGACCTCATAACCAATATATATATTTGCAAAGGATAGATAAGGATATTAATTTTCATTTATGTTTTTTTATAGATTAGTATTTTTCTTTATAATGGAAGATCTGTTAACGGATTATATCTCTTAACAAATTTTAACTCAAAAAATGAATTAACATAATTATAATTTAGATATGAATGTTACTATTCATGATCTAAAATGGTATGATCACTATCTATTTGGGGAAATGTGTACTATTTAAATTAATGATAAAATATGGGTTTTATCATTTCTATAATATATTTGATAATGTTATTGATATTATAAGTATACTACCTTGTATTATTCTTCATAAAAATATTATATATTACATGAATATTTTAATTATTTGTTGGAACTCTTATTATGATGTTACCTTTCATTAAATATGAATTATGTAAAGAATAAGCTGAAAATAATGGAATTTTTTAAGATTTACCTGGGATACATGGAATATGAGGATGGTTATATTCAAGAAAGTATCTTTAAGTCATTCTCCCATTCTGAGATAATTCTTTTGAAAAAAATATATTCATTTTCAATGTATCATGAATTCATTATATGTTGGGATGACCATCATTGTGTGGTCTCTTTCATACGAGGGTATTCTTTTCTCCATGAACTTATATGTTGTCCCTTTTTCTATAATAATTTCACATTTTGTAGCTAAAAACCATTAATTTTTTGTTTCCATATATGTATGAAAAATTAAATTCCATGACATGAAACATCATTTTACTCATCTGGTATGAAATTAGAAATAACAATACTAATATTTTATTATTATAACATCCAATAATATAAGACAATAATACAAAATACTACTTGTTTTATCAATCCTCTTCCCTCGACAACATGGACGTGGAATGAATTTTTCTGAGAAATCATTGAATTCTCACCTCAATCATAGAAATGTAAATAAACTATATGAATGTTGATCGATTGGTTTACCTTGATAACTCGAATCCTACAGATATTCGATAGTTCAAATATTGTGAAAGTAAATATGTTATTTATGAATGAGATTGTAAGTCTTTGTGGGGTCCTTAATAGAATTTTCTCTGTTATGGACATCATTTTTCCAAATTTCATGGAATGGGTCTTACAGTGATAATATGAACCCAGTTCGAATTGAGAAAAATGTATCAACAAAAAAAGAATGGTATGAAGAAAATGGATGAAAATATTCAAAAAGATATAATTCATTTCAATTTCATAGACATCAGGGGATCTTGTGGTACTAATATGGGGACGATTTAATTATACTATGACTTTTTTTTAACATTAATCTATCCAAATGAAACAATTTTTGTATTTTTATGGAAATTAGTGTAGCAACCTAGTACATTGTGGGATAATATTCCATGGTTGGACTGATTTCTCTTCAATGTACTACATTGAACATCTTGTTGGTTCATCAATATTAGTTAATCTGTTATATGTGGAAACCGTATTATTTTGATTGGAATCTTTTCTATTTATATTTTCTAGTGGTGATCACGTGGTATTGAAAATATCTCCTTGGTTAGGTCACTGATGGAATATTATGTAAAAGAATTTTACTCCATGGAATTTGCAACTAACTGATATAATTGAATGGATTAGAAAGATATATTATAACTTTTACATACCAAATTAGTTTTAATTAATCCATCACATATTCAATGTGTCTTAACTCAATAATTATATTATTTACCAATCTCATGATTTTAATTATGGGGGTCAAACACCTAAAATAAAATATGATAATGACTAAGAAAAAAATTTTGGTTATTGATTGTAAACTAATTATTATACATGTGATTTCTACACCATCAGGTCAAGTGATGTGGACACATGGTTCTATTTGTCATGAGAAATGGGTGAAGGAATATTTAAGGAGGAATATTATTCATTAACTATTTGAGGTCCATAAGTATTTTATAATTCTCTATAGAGGTAGAAAGTGAAAGGGTTCGGTGAATTTTAACTTCCAATTATCTTTTTCATGAACTACCTTTTTTTAACTTTGTCACTCCATCAATAGTTGTATACAAATATTTTGCAGGTTTATTTGATTGTCGATAGAATTTTGGTTGTGGTGATGATTTTATTTCTTTTATAATAGGTTGATATGTTACCATAGTCGTTGAATTAGATGTTTATATAAGAGACATATGTAGTCCACCTACGTAATGTTGAGTGAAACCAACCAACATGTAGAGGGATGAAAATAGGAATTTCATAATGGAATCCCACTATCTAATTGCTTTAATCCAACTATCCCATTAATTGAGTGTTCCATTGTGTATAAATTATACATGGAACCACTGGTCCCTCAATGAGAGAGAACTAGATGTCTGATGGGATGACCTATTGTTTTCTCACATCTATAGAAGCCACTCGATTGTTTGTTAAAAATACTGATCCACATGTGGAAATATTCTAGGATAGAAATTTAAGGATTAATATTTAATTTCATTAACATTAAATTGTAATTGTAATTATTAATATTAATCTAATTTTGAATAAATTATTTGATTCCACATGGACACTCTCTTAGGTTGTTCATGGATTTCTTAGCTCAATTCCTTTATGAATAAAAGAGACAACTCTATACATATAACACTCTTTGTATTTTAATTTATTTGTTTATCACTAATATAATTATTCATCTTATTAATACTATTTCTATATATATGATAAAATCATTGATGATATGTATTGTGTGGTTTATGATTCTAACCAGGTTATTTATAGATCAATTGTAAAAATGAGGGGAATTGTTCAGATCATCAATCATCAGCATGTGTTGATCCTGGATTGTGTTAGTTTGTAACACATTATTTTCCTTCATTTACGAACTTATTAATATAGAGATTTATGAATATTAATCATAGTTATTGAATCCATTATTGATTGCATAGACCATAAGATCATCATAAATGATTGTTTTCCCATGAACATTGATATTACAAGTGTTTCATCGTAGTAGGTTTCAAGATTCAAATTTTTTATTAACCATTTTCCATAACTTTTTAATTTATTTATATCTAGGTATAATGGTATAATATTGGTTTTCATAAAATATTATGGTCTTAAATAATGTTTTGAAATTTAATCTCACCTTGGTGTTTTTAATGTAGATTATTATATATCCTGATATGACTGTAATTAATGATACAATTTCCTTGAGTGATAGTTAACTAAATGGTGATCGATATAGAGGTAGGAAACCATAATTTAAGATGAAATAAATCCCCATATACCTATTATACTATTGTAATATCTGGTCAGTGATTCCTATGTTTTATAATGGATAAACTATTTTGGGAGTAGGGCTACCCCCAAATCCTATTATTCGATGGTAATGTGTACACTAGCAGGAATATTGATTACTATTACATAATGATAATCCCCATTGACCTATATTTTTATGTACTCAAGGAATTGTTTTATCAATTTTTTATAAATAATGTAAATTATTGATATTTACATAATTGATTTTAGAACAAATTAGTTGGAATGATTTTAAAAATTCATGAATGATGTCTTTTATCAATTCATAATGTCAAAAAATGTCTTTGTCCTTATTTTAAATTATCTAAGAATAATTCATTATTTTTATAATTTTATCTCATGAATATCTTGGTGGGATATAACATTCACATTTTTCCTCGACCATGCATAATTTGTTGGGTGAATTTAATTCTTATTATATATAAAATTTGTTAGAAATGTTTACTAGATGGAGGTATTACATTTGGTCATTAATTGGATGTGAGATCTCGGATGTGAAATCATATCACAAGAAGTTTAGGGTTTCATTTTTTGAGTAATATAGGGGTTTATATATGTACGAGATCTTATTTTTCCTAAATATTATATTTATAAGTTTTTTTATTATTTTTGAAATACATACATATTATATAATTTTATAACACTTTTTTATGTTTTATGGATCAATCCTTTGCAAAGATAGATGTTGATGCCCAAGTACATGTCCCCATCCCATGTTGAGGATGAACTACCATTATGCAATGTCTATGAAGGTCTGTGTTATATATGGTTATGTTAAATCGAGTTATTATGTGATAGGTAAAACATTATGGTTCTGTTAAAATTAATTGTAAGGTATTTATTTCCTTAGGATTGATAAATGGTGAAATTATTGAACCTAATATAGGATCAATGGATGATCCATGTGATAATATAGAATATATTTATGTTTAATTTTTTCAAATTTAATAGCATTATAAGGCATAATATGAACCATCATTACTAATATCATATCCTTTTTACAAGAAGATATTTTTAATATTATGTTATCACAGAATTTGAACTCTTGATCACATCATATATTTTTAGTATAACTTTTATGTTGTAAATGATCTACCAAAATTTTGTTCTTAATATTATTAACAATTTCAACCATTTAATAAAATATCACCAGTTATATAATAATCTTTCACAAAATTTATACCATCACATTGGAGTTATTTCCTTCCTCAAATAGAGGTATTTTCAAGGATCTATATAAATTCTTGACCGAAGGAGACTTTTTTACAAAAACTAGACAATTTAAAGTTGTTAACCCCGACTACATTAAAATCTATTGAAAAATAATTCAATATAGCTTATAGGGTTTTCATCTTCAACTCATATTGACCATCTATATAAGGATGAAATGTAGTTCTAATGATATACTATATATTTAAGGCATGTTGAAGACATATTTAGAACTACAAAAAATGATCATGCCCCAATTAAATATAATACAATGTCATATTCCATGAATCCATAATATATTTGTATGCATATCCTATAAAAATTACAATATGGACATTTTATCTTATTTCAAAAACATATTATTACTTCACAAGGAAATGGACTACATACCAAGTAAAATTATGGGCATTATATTATATTGTGACTCAAACGATGAATTCCATGGTGAAGTTAAATCACTTAAATAATATATTGATTAATGGTTTTAGTATTCCATTATACATAAATCTCTTAGCAATAACTTATTAGCATATTATGAATCAATATGCATTCATTCAATTTCCCATTTAATGTTTTCTCGTCAAAAATACACTTTCAGATCTCTATACCTATTTTTTATGAAAGGATTATTTGTGAATTATTTATAATGATCCACAGACAACAAATCTATCAGATGTTATATTGATAGAATACACACTCAGTTCATGGAAATTAATATTCCATTACAATAATGGTATAACTCAACAATATTAATCAAATTCATATATAATTTCATATCATCCATATTCATTTTTATCCTCAAATTAATCGATGGGTAAAAATTTATACGATGCTAATAAGATTTATTACAATTCATCGTGATTTTAATATCCATCTTCTACAAATCCATTATTATTGGATATCGTTGAATAAAAATATTAAAAATAGTAGATTGGTCCTTCAAGTTTAGAGAATTATAAAGTTTTTTCTCATTCCCAAGGTGGTAGTGATTGAGTATTTATAATCATTAATTATAAAACCTAATTATTTTTAGAAAATATATTTCTAAATAATTCCATTTCATTAATATCATTCATTGCATGCAAAAACATTTTTTGAAAACGATGTGATATATTATTAAAATATATTATGTCTATTATAATTTAGCTATGAAATTGAAATGAATTAATTAGAATAACTAGAATATGAATTAAATATAAATTACCATATCCATATTATTTTTTTGGTGTTATCTATAAAATTTAGGTTATAAATGTTTAGTAAAGTCATTTTATACATAAAACAAATGTCTTCAGAAAAACGAGTATTTCATCATTTTAAAATTAAATGTTAATTTATACGAATTTCCAGATATTTTTTTTGAAATAACAAATCTTCATTTTTATGTAATTATTTCAAATTTATCTTTAGGAAATTTGACAATAATTCCATAAAAATATCAATTTTTAAAGAAATTTTGAAAAATACTAATTCATTTAAATGATATTTTCCTTTATTTTTTATGAGGTCAAATTATATATTTGATTAGTTTTTTATTTGTATTATTTAGTTTTAATTAATCAAAATCCATTTATGTTCTTTTCATTTGATTTTATACTTGAATTTAGTTTTAAAACACGTTAAATTTTAAAGGATATTTTTCCAAAAGGAATGCTTTTTCATTGGCTGTGCTAGTTTTAATTTAAGTTAAATTATGATACATATATGGTTTGAATTATGGAAAATGGATTCCATTTTTGTAATTTTATGGAACAAATTTCATAAATAATACCATTTTATAATTTAAAATAGGAATAATAAAATGGTAAAAATTATTAACTCAGTAAATGGTAAAACATGTTAATATGGATTAAAAATAAGTGATAAAATTATACAATTTCATCATATTTTTTTTAGATAATTTTAATTCAACCCGTAAAACATATTGTTTTATATTCATTTTTATGGACATCTTTTATTGAATGTGACTTATTTATTATTTTCATCACAGAAATTCACAAAATTACATTTTATTTATTTTGAATATATAATATGATTACACATGAAGAAACATGTAGTTTAATAATAAATCTAAATTTTATTTTTGAACATAATAATATTATACTAATGTTATAAGTTTATTAAGGAATTTTTTTCCTTTTAGATGATTTTATGGCCATTGTAATATTTTTTAATTGAGGTATCATTTATATCAAATTTACGTTTTTTATAACTATACCATTCATAAAATGGGGTTATTGGTGTATATGTTTTCTTATAAGTATTATTCAAAAATATAAAATATTTTTGTAGATCGTGGTTTTTTTATTTTTTAGTGGTGAAATAATAACATTATTTCATTAAACAATGATGACACGGTAATTATTCAAATAATAAACAAATGAAATAAATTTTAAAAATATTTTTTGAAATATTTTTTGAATGAATTACCATTATAAAATAATTTTCTCATTGAAATATTAGGGAAGTTTTATAATATATTTTTCAAAGATATCTTATTATCATTATTTTATTAATGAGAGTGTAACGAATAATGACAAAATTTAAAGTAATTTTGTTTTATGAAAATAATATTTTTTAAATGTATTTAAAAATCATAAAAATTATAATTACGGAAAAATGGAAATTTTATGGCCTCCAATATCATATATTATTCATTTATATTTTAATTTATTCATTATAAGTAAAAAATTCAACATTTTAATATTGATTTTTTTTTATAATAGCTAATATTAAAATTTGATAACTAAATGTTAATCAAGATTATATGTTTTAAAAATAAACCAAAACATGTAAAAAATATATTTTTTGATCTTATTACAAATATATCCCACATTATAATTTAATATGACTTGTTTTAGAGGTATTTTTACTAATATTATGTTTATAAAATATTGATTATTTGAGGAATTCTAAAAGATCCCCTCACCTCCATTATAAAAGGACACATTTTCCCACACAAAATTTCACCAAATAGATTTGTATATATCTAAAAAAAATATACCAAATACTCTTATTCAGTTCATTATCCACATTATATATTTATTTTTGGACCCAAAAGACCATCCCTATATATCTTTATAGAAAATATAAGGGTGGTGTTCCAAAGAAGATGTAATCGCACTAATCGATCACATTATTTTTTTTTCAATTGTAAAACATCTATAGATATCTGTTATATATAGTAATATAATAAATTTATAATCCTGTATATGATGATATTTTATTATTATTATTAACATAATGTTTTACACCCATTTCCAATCAAACATATTGTGAAAGTATAACCCGTGTGCATGTAGGACTTACCATTTCCACGTAGTGATACAATTAATGTTTTACCACCATCATTCATGGTGTGTATTATGATTGTATTAAAAATTATATAGGAAAAATATAATAAAATTATTATTATTTAAGTACAATAAAATTTCTAACTTCTTATAATCTATGTTGAGTCAAAAGTTACCTTTTGACTTCTATATCTTGTTTTGGAAATCACAAATTACTTTTTAATTGAAATTTCTTTTGTCAATCATATTGTACTGATTTTGTCAATCGTATCATACTGACTCTATCAATCTTATCGTACTGACTCTTGTCAATCGTATCATAATGACCTTGTCAATAGTATCATACTGAATCTTGTAAATTGTATCGTACTAACTCTGTCAATCGTATCGTACTGACTCTGCTACTCATACTTTCATTACTTACATGTTTTTGTAATTAGTCAAAAACACTAGTTTCATATTAATCGTACTATTGTTCATCATCTTCATATGTATTTTGTTTTAACTAATACGATGTCATTGAGTTAGTAACAAAATAATCAAAATGAGGTCGTGATTTCTGTTTCAAATTGACCATAATAATGCTAGGTGTCCAAGTCCCTCTGAGTTTTACGGAGAAATATGATCGTTGGAGGAAATGTGACCGTTGGAACCTGAGGCCTATAAATATGAGGTCATTCGAGCCATATAGAGAGAATTCTGATGATACAATTGTGATACTTTGCTTCTAACAAGATTCTAGAGAGATAAGCTATGACTTCTCACATGATGTGCACTTTGTGCATCCGATAATCGTATCGAGGGATTTCATGTAATTTAATGACAGAGGTACC
Source organism: Viscum album (assembly GCA_963277665.1). Lineage (NCBI taxonomy): Eukaryota > Viridiplantae > Streptophyta > Magnoliopsida > Santalales > Viscaceae > Viscum > Viscum album. Next base: position 476,482,232 of record OY728132.1, read on the forward strand.
GATTACCTACAAAATCGAGGGCTGTCAGGGATAGGCAGACAGATGAACTGATCATCGTATCGAGGACTGCTGAGGATAGGCAGACGGACGGTCTGATCATCATATCGAGGGCTGCCGGGGATAGACAGACATACGTTCCGATCATCGTATCGAGGGCTTACCAAGGTGGTGGTAAGAAAGATCTCTATTCCAAGGTGAAAGTATAACCCTTATATTTAGGTCAAAACAGTTGTAATACTTTTACATTTCCGCTACTACTTGTATTAGAAAGGAATTTGTATTGTTTCCTTTCTTCATTAAACTTTCAATTGTAATTGTTTTAATTAAAATTATACTATTACATATTGTATCAATTGGTTATATACTCTTTAAGGTAGGATCATTCACTGTTATTACTCTGATTATTGTATTCATCTTGAATAAAATTACTTTACTTTTGTAATAGTATTACATTACATCATACATTATACTCAATAAAATTGTGGATATTTGTATTTGTATTAGTTTTAGATCTTTTAAACTAACTTCTTAATTTTTTAAACACAAACCTTTAAACCTACAATTCAACCCCCCCCCCCTCTTGTATTGTTTCATCTAATATACATATACATCTACATTTCGATCCAACAATTGGTATCAAAGGGGGTTTCCACTGATTTGTATTACTATCTTTATTTCTTTCAAACACTCATTTTAACTACTTACTACACTAACGTGTGGAGTGGAAAAGATTTTTGTTTTATTAGATGGTAGGAATGAATATTTGGTCAATAGTCAATAGAAATCCTTCTAGACCACCAATCATTGATGTGAATGATTATGAGTACTGGAGAGATCGTATGAAGATGTTCGTCATCAATACTGGCGTAGACAATTTTATTATGCATACAGGAGGTTACAAAATTTCTGACAAAGAAGTCAGTACATTCACTAACCAAGAGAAGCCAGAATATCAACTGAATTACAAGGTACACAATACTCTATTATGTTCTACGACCAGGAATATATATAGCCAGATATCTTCATGTGAAGCATCCAACTGTATTTGGAAGAAATTACAAGTCACTCATTTTGATACTTCCAATGTTATAGAAACAAGAAGAGAAATGCTTCGAGCATAGTATCATGGATTTGTTTTTCCTTATGGAGAACCAATATTTAAAGTGCAACAAAGATTTATGACAATTGTCAAAAGTCTACAATCCATGGGAGAAAAAAGCCTTGATGGTGAAGCTCTTGTAGATAAGATTATAGATATAATTCCAAATGAAAGGTAGTCAAAAAGGACAGCTATTGATGAGAATAGAAAAGATTCCCAGATTACTCTTGACGAACTATTCAGAACACTTTTACAGCATGAAACAAGAATGAAGAGAGATGATGATTACAACAAAAAGAAGAATTGAAATAGAAGTGTAGATTTTACATATAAATCTAAAACACGTGAACGGATAACAAGATCCAAAGGTAAGAAAGTAGTTATATATGATTCAAGTGATTATGATCTTTCAGATAATGAGTTAGCCAATCTCGCTCGAAGGATAAAAAAGATTGTGCGAAAGAAATATTTCCAATACAGATTCAAAAAGAAAGATAGTAAGGATAAGAAAGATTCATAGGTAACATGTTATGAATGTAAGAAAGTAGGACATATAAGGACTGATTTTCCTTCACTAAAGAAAAAATAAAGGGAGGAGAAACTATCTGAAAGAAATAAGAAAAAATTATTATATGAAAAAGAAAGTCTTGAAGGAAAATGATAGTTGGAGTGGAAGTGGTAGTGATTCATCAGATAATTCTTCAGAATATGAGTCCTCATGACAAATAAATATTGGAATTATTGCCAGATTACCAATTGAAGATCACTGTCTCATGATAAACGTACATAAAGTTGAAGCTATTACAAATGTTTCATTAAATTAAAATTATACTGATAAGTATTATGAATCTTTAAATGATGAATCTTCATCATCAGAAAATGATTCGTTACCTTCAATTGAAGAAGTATATAGGTTTGCTAAATTACTTGAGAATGAAAATTATAAACTCAAGAAGAACCTTGAGAAAGCAAACTCTAGAATTTCAGTTTTAACTGAAGAAGTATCGGATCCTTCTAATGATCTCAATATGAAAACTTCTAATTTTGATAGTATTTTATAAACCCTTGATAAAGTCAAATCTGATAACGATAAAATTTCTAAGGATCTAGAAAATGTGATTTCTAATAGAAATGTTTTAGAGCCTAACTCTAGTTCAAAATAGAATGTTTTGGAAGATAAAAACAATGATTTAAAACTAAAGTCAGAAATTTTCTCTTTAAAGAGATACTTGTAAAACATTAATCATGGAAAAAAAACTTTGACAAAATGTATTCCCAAATCCATCCCCAGAGAAATCGTTCTTGACTTGGTTATACTCATTCTAAACCAGTTTTTAGTAATAACTATTTTGTTCCACAAAAAACCTCTTTTTGTTCTAAGTGACAATGTGGTTGACACTGGAAAAGAGAGTGTTCTCTCAATAAAACTCAATCTTTAGGATCTCATAAATCTCATTTTGTAAACCAAATGTGGATTCCAAAAATTCTGTTATCGAACTATTCTAGATCCAAACATGTTTGGATTCCAAAAAAATACTTGTTTCTTTTTCAGGAAAAAAATAAGTGTACCAACAAGATTATTTGGTACATGGATAGTGGTTGTTCTCGACACATGACCGGAAACAAAGTTTTCTTTGAAAAGGTTATCAAAACAAAAGGTGGAAAGGTTACCTTCAGAGATAATTCTCAAGGGAAGATTGTTGGTATAGGTAATATTGTTTTTCTTGGAAAAGTTCTCATCTCAAATGTTTTGTTTGTTAAAGGTCTTAGGCACAATCCCATTAGCATAAGTCAATTATGTGATGAAGGTTACTTTGTGAATTTTAGAAATGATAAGTGTCTAGTTCACAATTTCAAGGATGATTTCATTATATCTTCCCATAGGCAAGATATTTTTTAAACTATTAACTTAGAAGACCTTTGGAGCCAAAAATTACCCTACTTAAGTGCAATAGAAGACCAATCATGGATATGGCATAGAATACTAGGACACTGCAATCTAAGAAACCTTTGTAACCTCTCAATGAAAAGACATGTAAAGGGACTACCAGATCTTAGATAAGATTCTTCAAAAGTTTGTGATCCTTGTCAATTTGGAACGATACATAAAACTAGCTTTAAATAAATTAACGAAGTTTCAACATCTAATGTATTACAGTTAGTACATATGGAGCTTATTGGTCCTTCACAAACTAGAAGCATTGGAGGCAAATACTACCTATTTGTTTTAGTTGATGACTTTACCAGATTTATATGGGTATATTTTCTAACAAAGAAATATGAATCCTTTTTCTATTTCAAAACATTTAGAGCCCAGGTTAAAAATGAGAAAAACCTTTCATTGATAACTATTCATATTGATCATGGTAGTGAATTTCAAAATTTAGATTTTGAAAAAAAATTAATAAGAAAGGTATTGCTCAAAATTTCTCAACTCCAAGAACTCATCAGTAAAATGATTTTGTTGAAAGAAGAAATTGTATTCTTCAGGAAATGACGAGAACCATGATGATTGAATACTCAATTGCAAATCACTTTTGGGATGAAGCCGTTAGTACTGTCTGTTATACTATAAATCGTGTTTTAACTATACTATTTCGTAATAAAACACCTTATGAGTTATGGACTAGCCGAAAACCTAAAGTTTCATACTTCAATGTTTTTGGGTGCAAATTATTCATTCTAAATACAAAAGATAATCTTCACAAATTCTCACCAAAATCTAATGAAGGAATCTTTTTTGGCTATTCAAAACTTCTAAAGCTTATAGAGTTTATAATAAAAATGCTTTTACTGTTGAGGAAACAGTTTATGTAAAATTCAATGAAAATGATCCTTTTGATTTCAAACCATCCCAACCTACATCCTCAGATGTGTTTTCAAAAACTGTTTACCAACCATTGTTAGAAGAACCTTCTGATAAGGAAAATGTTCAAGGAAGTATTCTTGAAAGTTTTACCTGAGAAGCGTTTCTACCATATATTTATGAACAGGTTTTACAAAACCCAAATCAATTGTTTCTTAGAAATCATCCCAGTGATAATATCATTGGTGATTTAAATCATCCTGTAAGCACCAGAAATTCCTTATGAAATGAAATGGAACATCTTGCTTTTCTTTCCCAATTTGAACCTAAAAGTCCAAGAGAGGCCTTAGGTAATGATGATTGGATCAAAGAAATGCAAGATGAACTAATTGAATTTGAGAGGAATCATGTCCGGTCTCTAGTTGAAAGGCCTAAAGAAACAACTGTAATTGGTGTAAAATGGGTTTTCAGGAAAAAAATGTGATGAAAATGGAATCATCATTCGAAATAAAGCAAGAATTGTTTCTAAGGGATATAATAAACAAGAGGGAATAGACTATGAAGAAAAATATGCTCTGGTAGCTATACTTGAATCTATTCGTATTCTATTAGCTTTTGCAGCATAATTGAATTTCAAACATTTTCAAATGGATGTAAAATGTGCTTTTCTAAACGGTTTTGTCCAAGAATATGTTTTTGTTGAACAACCTCTTGGTTTTCTTGACCCAAAACATCCTGATCATGTTTTTAAACTTACCAAGGCTCTATATGTTCTTAAACAATCCCCTAGAGCATGGTATGATAGACTTACATGATTTAATTTACAAAAAAAATTATATAAAAGGTACAGCAGATCCAAATCTTTTTATAAAAATGGAAAATAAAAATGTTTTTATTGTTCAAATCTATGATTATGAAATCATATTTGGATCGACTCAGAAGACATTAACTGATTATTTTACTAATTTAATGAAATATGACTTCGAAATGAGTATGATGGGTGAGTTAAATTTCTTTTTAGGATTTAAAATTTCTCAAAAACCAGATGTAACATACATATCCCAACATAAGTATATTAATTATTTACTCAAAAAGTATGGATATGACAAAACTAATAGTATTAGCACTCAAATTGGTGCCTCAAATACACTTGATCTTGATGAAACCTGGAATCCAGTAGATCAAACAATCTTTAGATGTATGATAGGATGTTTTCTATACTTGATGGATAGTCGACCAGACATAATGTTATCTATATGATTATGTGAATGATATAAATCTAATCCAAAATAGTCTCATTTAATATCCGTAATAAGAATATTTTGGTATTTTAAAGGCACTATGGATCTAGGTCTCTTTTATTCTTCTGGATATGATTTTGTTTTAAATTTTTTTTCAGATGCTGACTTTGGTGGCTGTAGAATGGATAGAAAAAGAACATCTGGAACATGTCATTTCTTAGCAGATTCTCTGGTATCATGGTCCTTCAAGAAACAAAACTCAGTAACACTTTCCACTGCTGAAGCTGAATATGTAGCAGCTGGAAGTTGCTATGCTCAAGTGTTGTGGATGCAACACACACTCACTGACTATGGATTGAGTTCTTCCATAACCCAAATTCTATGTGATAATACTAGTACCATAGCTCTTAGTAAGAACCCAGCACATCACTTTAGTGAAAAACACATAGATGTCAGGCATCACTTTATTAGAGACCACACACAAAAAGAAGATATTATTTTACAATTCATCGGAACGCAAGAACAACATGCTGACATTTTCAAAAAACCATTACCTTTTGATAGATTTGAGTTTGTAAAACAGAATCTAGAAATGATTAAATTAAAATAATCATTCATAACTACTTAATGATTTACATTTCTCCTAACATTAACAAAATCGACTAGAAAGGGGGAGAACATTTCATTCCATGATTCTTACTATGTTTTTTCTTATCTCATGTTTTTTGATTATCTATTTTCTTGGTATGTGTTTTCTTGTTTATCGTATTGACAGTTTTATCATATCATTTACTTTTTATATTTATTTTATTGATAGTTTTTTTCATATAATTTAGTTTTCTATATATCATATCGTCAGATCATGGTAAGGAATTTCTTTTCCATCGTATCTACCGATCATTGTAATGAATTTCTTTTCCATCATATCGTCAGATCATGGTAATGAATTTCTTTTCCATCGTATCGTCAGTTCATGGTAACAAGAATGTTTTCCATCAGCTTGTCAATTCATGGTAAAAATATTGTTTTCCATCGTATTCTCAGTTCATGGTAACAAGATTGTTTTCCATCGGTTTTTCAGTTCATGGTAATGACTTTATTTCCAATCAGCATGACGATTGATATTATTTTTTTCCATTACGTACGATTGTGTTTTCTTTTTTACTCAACTGAAACAAATAATTACCTTACATTCTCCAGTAGGATCTTTTCCATGTTTTTTATTTTTTTTCTTTCATTTTAATCTAGACAATTGATCTTATTTTCTCTAATCTTGACCGTAGAATTACAACGGTCACCCCTATATCGCCTATAAATACCCCCCTCCCCGAACCCACATCGTTTTTTTTTTCAGGTTTTACGTCGAAGCTCTAACTCTATGTTTTTAAGGCATCATACGATCTTTCAAGCGGCATCACCTATATGTCTCAGTCATCTGATAATACTCCCATCGAAATGTCTTCAAATACATTTACATAGAAAATCTTTTTCAGAGAAAGGTTAGTTTCTCAAGACATTTTTTATTCGTATGATTCCACAATCAGAAGAATAATTTTGGTTCATGGATGGGAGAATTTGTGTGTTGAAAGACCTATTTCTCAAGATCCAGTTAACCTTGATGAAGTTAGTCAGTTTTATAAAATTGTATCCTTCGACAAAGACATGACTATCAATTTTTCTGTGTATGATAGAAAATTATCCATGTCTGTGAAACAAGCAGCTCATTTTCTGAATGTCCCAATAGAAGTTGATTCTTTCTTTCCATCTCATAAAATACCAGAGGAAGTCGGTACGTTTAATAGATAAAGTGTTGAGAATTATCTGTTTGTTAAAAATGAAGAGAAGAGAATAAAGGCTCATCATTCTCTGGAAAATAGGTTTGTGACTTTATGGATACAAGGTTTTCTTATCCCAAGGAAATGAGATAGAGAAATTCTGAAATTTTCTGATATTTTTATGCTTGACTATCGTGTAAATATGAGAAAAGTAAATCTCATGGGATATGTTTTTGAAACCATCAAGAATATCAAGACACGAGGAATTATGTCCCAAATGATTATGTATCCAACTGTTCTTACAAAATTCATTCTCGAGAGTATAAAGTTTTGTAAATTTCCTTTGAAAGGAAATCTGGTAGATTTGAAAGCCTCATGGATTAGCAAAAGAACATTGAAGAGGTTGAATGTTTGTTTTGATCAGAACTCAAAACGTTTTGTTAAGGATTTAGAAGCTGAATCGGCTCAGAATCAATCAGCACCTATGCCAGTAAAGTAAAATCAATCTGCTGGTATTACTCAAAAGTCTGATCCGAAAAAGAGCTCAAAGACAAACAAGAAGCCAAAGTATAGTAAGGAGGTTGTAGAAAAATGGAGAAAGGATAAGGAACAGAGAAATGAAGGTGATCTAAAGTTCGGTCTTGACCAAGATGAAGATTTTTTGGAAATAATAAGGGTAGAGGAAACCATTAAAGCAGAAACGAAAAAGAATACTATTTTGAAAAGAAGGCTCATGACTTTGATATCGCGAAAGTACTCAGAATGGTTGAGGGTGCTACTACATAACTAACAGAAGAAGTGCACCATGAACCCATTGTACAGAGCCTTCTTATGAATGAAAAAGGAAAACAAATTATGGAAGAGATAGAAGAAGTTGAAGGAGAGGAAGTATATTTTCTTTTATAATTCTTTCATAGTTCGAAGAAGAATGGAGAGGAATCAGTTCAAAAGCAGAGTGAAGGTGTTCAACAAACCCCTCATGCCGATCAAGAACACATTGAATCTTGTCAAACTCTAGATAAAACACCCCCTCATGAAAAGCAAGGTGATCAAACCTATCATACTGGAAAATTTATTGTCATTAGTGACAATGTAGAAGAAGAAAAAAGGGAGAAATAAAAGGCAAAAATAAAATAGCCAGTTGTTGACTCAAGCCAGTCAAATGGTTTTCCTTCATATGATGAGGATACTGATTCAGAACATACAATCTCTCTCAATAAGAGTGATTACATTGTTCATGTTTTAAGAATGGTTGAGAAGACCATTCCATACTTTCCCAGGCTGGGAGGTAAAATTGATTTTATTACTGATAATCAGAAAAAGAAGTTTGGTTCCGTAAGAGATTTGAGAATGAACGTTCTTTCAGTTGAATCCAATTTGAAAGTTCTTTCAGAAAGTTCGGCTGCTCATAAAAAGGCTTGAAAAAGGATGACCAAGTGGTCCTAAAAAATAGAGAGATCAGTCAATGACCATGTGTTAGAATATGAAGATATAAGAAGGTTGTCATATTTTCTTGTTATTTCTTTCAATAAGCTTGACAAAGAAACCGTTGAAAGGATGAATCAGGTAAATCATGGAGCTGATATTCCTTCAATGAAATAATTGCAATAGAGAATGAATTCTTTTCACTATGAATTCTCGAAGGTTTCATCTTTCAAAGATGAAATGGTTTTTTTCATGAAACATAATTCTGTGTTATCTAAAGATGACAAGAATCTACAATACATAATTGATACTCTTGCAGAAGTAATCAGAGTCCATGAGGACACTATCAAGAATCAAGATCATATTTTTGTAGAAATACAAGGGCTTCTCAGAACTCAGTGTGATTCAATTTCTGAAGACAATAAAGTAATCAAGAAGATGAATGATGTTCTTCATGAGCTGATAAAGAAGGAAAAGTAATGAGAAAAGAACTGACCATTGTATTTGTTTTTCTTTTCTAATGTAACTTGTTTGTTTTGTAATGACTATTATGATTCTTTTCTTCTCTCCTACAATTCTTTTCTCTAACCCTTTCAGGAAACTCAAGGTTACCCATTCTTTTTGTAAACCACAAAGGGGGAGAATTTTTTTATAAAGGGGGTGAATGTTTTAAAAATGGAGAATGATTTAATCAAATTCTTCGAAACCAAGGAAAATCTGGGAATACAATCCTATGGAAATTATATAGCTAAGGGGGAGTTAGTTGTATTCAAATTCATATTCAGAAGATTTTTCAATAACTCTAGGTGGAGAAGTGTTTCTTGTTTTCTTTACTTTGTGTTTTGTTCTTTCCAAAAAGGGGGAGATTGTTGAGTCAAAAATTACCTTTTGACTTATATATCTTGTTTTGGAAATCACAAATGACTTTTTAATTGAAATGTCTTTTGTCAATCGTATCGTACTGACTCTGTCAATCATATCGTACTAACTCTATCAATCGTATCGTACTGACTCTTGTCAATCATATCTTACTGACTCTCTCAATCGTATCGTACTGACTCTTGTCAATTGTATCATAATAACTCTATCAATCATATCGTACTGACTCTGCTACGCATACTTTCATTACTTGCTTGTTTTGGTAATTAGTCAAAAACACTTATTTCGTATTAATCGTTCTCTTGTTCACCATCTTCATATGTATTTTGTTTTAACCAATACGATGTCGTTGAGTTAGTTACAAAATAATTAAATTGATGTCGTGCTTTCTATTTCAATATGACTGTTATAATGTCAGGTGTCCATGTTCCTCCAAGTTTTTGGAGAAATGTGACCGTTGTATGAAATGTGACTGTTGGATCATGAGGCCTATAAATTTGAGTTCATTTGAAGCCAAGAAGCGAGAATACAGATGATAAAATTGTGATACTTTTCTTCTAACAAGATTCTATAGAGATAGGCTAGGAATTCTCTCATGCTGTGCACTTTGTGCGTTTGATAATTGTATTGAGGGCTTTCACGTATTTTTCCGATGCTTTCGCCGGGGCGCGCGCATCCGTCTGCAGGGAGGACGCACCGCTTGTTGCCCCACATTCCCGCTTTCCAAAGGCGGGTGGAATCTGTTCCTTGTTCAGGGATGTCTGCTCCTTGATCGAAACCGGGATGATTGGATGTCTGATCTTCCTTCCGTGGATTCCTCCTCGGAACTCATCACTTAGTCTGGGTCTCCCTCATAGATTTAAGACTGCTTCGTGAAGCTCATTCCCGGTGCCTTATCTACATGGACACCGGTTAATTACGCTGCTTCTGTCAAGATGCTCCAAGGGTTCTTGTTGGGGCAGCAACCTTTGGTGAGGAGAATGGTCACATTAGGGCATCGTCGGCATGTCTGTCTTCAGTCCCTAATCACAGGGCTTCTCAAGGGCACGGAAGCCTGAGGCATCCCACATCGAACGCAGGGAATGTGTAACATTTGAAGTTTTCCTCAGCTTCCTTTGTTTGACACGGGTTATGCTGCGAGTTTAATGTCTTGCGTAGATGGATCAGATTGAAGGCCCCCTTGGGGGGACACCAATGTTGGGGCCAACATGTGGGAAGCTTCCCAGATGCTACAGAGTTGAATGGGGTGGCAGGATCCCACCGGGATGTGGCGGCCCGGGTAAGGAACAAGATGGATGGTGGTGTGAGACATGGGGCGTACACTCTAGGGCGGCCCAAGAGGAGGAGTAAGTTTTAACGTCATGCGGTATGAGGGAATACAGTTTAACATCATGCGGGATGATGGCATGTGGGGCTTACGCTCTGAGGCAGCCCATGGTTGGTATGGGGCTTATGCTCTGGGGTGGCCCATGGTGGGTATGGGGCTTATGCTCTGGGGTGGAACATGGTGGGTATGAGGCTTATTCTCTAGGGAGGCCCATAGTGGGTAGTGAACCGACGTGAAGAGGTCGGAACAACTGGGTGGTGGGATTGAACCTCATGGAGGCTTCCTACGTACCATGCGTTAGCATGGATCAAAGTCCACATAGTTCGCTGGGATGGGGATTACACTTTGGGGCGGCCCATAGAGGATGTCATGGTCGATGCGCGCTCTAATCCCACGTGAGGCATGCTCGGTGTGGGAAAAAAGTGGCATCAGGGACCAGACGATCACGTCGCGAAGTGTGCATCCATGAGAAGCGGAATGAGGCTTTCACGTTGAGCGGCCCAAAGGGGAAACAGGGGCTTACGCGTGGTTAGTGGCCCTTGGTTCCGGGGCTTACTCCAAGGTGGAGGCCCGTGGTGTGACAAAGCGCAGTGGGAAAAGGACTCCACTGGCCTTGGCAGGGCGAAGTATGGAAATGCACGGGTGCAGTCATCCGCAAGAAAGGTCAGGGGCTTACGCTCTGAGGCAGCCCTTCCCCCGCGGACAAACGCCGCTCCGACAAGGAGGATCTCATTCCATTGAGGAAGAGTCCATTCCTGTGGAGACGAGTGGTGTAAAGAATGTCCGAGTTGGGGGGACCCTGCGTGCGAAGCACGGGGTCAGACCACAGTTTAACGTCTTGTATCAAGGATGAGGTGCTTAGCAGTTTAACGTCCTCCAGCTTGGACGAGGTGGGTTTTATCCACACCCCTAGGGCTTACATTCACAATGCCCTCTACCCCTTGTGGAAGGGAAGGCATCGGCAAGGACGTAATGATGGGGAGCCGCAGGGCAAACCATTGGGGTGTCCACGTTAGCATGGCTACGTGAAGAAGCAATAGCCGTTAGTGTGCCTATGCGGAGAAGCATAAGGCAAAGCAACGCAACGGGAAACACGGCCCAGGGGACCTTGAGGTTACTTCGTACGAGCCTGGAAGGCCGTACGGGAAAACAATGCATGGCGCGCATGCCCGGAAGGGGTGACATCAGGTGCCGGTGTAGGGGGCAGCCAAGGGGCGTCAAGATGAGAGGATCCGGGCTTTGTGCGCAAAAGGGGATGTTTGCGCGCAAAACACCAGGACGATGCGCAATTAGATAAAATGGAGTTGTGTGCGAAGAGGGAATTACGCGCAGGATTTTGCGCGCAAGGAAGGGTATTGTGCACAAGGCTGGAACTCGAGGGAGGGGAAAACTCACTGAGGCCAGTGGAGTTGCGCGCAAAGGTGAACTCTGGGGCAAGATTGCGCGAAATGAAGGATTACTTGAATGCCATGTTTCGCGCGGGGGGTGGGGGGGAAAATTGCGCGCACGAGAGTCGCTTCGGATTCCTCAACCCCAAAACCATTCAGGATCACTTTATATTTATAGGTGACCTCGGGCGCAGAATCCATGCGGCGCGCAGAATTTTCCGCGCCGAGAACCGCCGGCGCGCAATATCAAGCCACAGAGAACCAGGGCGCACAATTATTTCCCGCCTCATCGGCGCGATTCCGTTAATCCTGGAAGGACTTCGTGCGCAGAACATTTTTTTCTCGCGGATGCTCCTTTATTTCGCGCACCACTTCCCAGGCCTCCGGTTCAGGCCTCTGATTCTGAATACGACTTCGCTTCGTCATTTCAAAACTTCCTCCAAGAGTTACGGACCTTTTTTCGGCATCAAAAAATGCCCCCCTTGGAATTGGATCAGCGATAGTTCGCAACGATCGGAATTCAAAAGAAACGCCGAAACACAGAACTGCAGAGTCTCCTGGTCAAGTCGCACACAAAATTCCGATGCGGCGCGCAAAACCTACGGATGCGCGCGGAATCCTCTTCCGCGCAGCGCGGAACCCGGGCGCGCCTATAAAAAGGGGCGCTAGGTCCCAACTCCGTACATCCGCTTTTTCTGCGCAATAAGCTTACTGCTCTAGTGTGCGAAAATGCTTCCGCAACTGCACGTAAAAATGCTCGGGCAGCACGGAATTCCTTCCAAAATATGGCCGGTATTTTGCGCCAGACCGGGATTTTCTGTGCTTCACGTGCCTATTGCGCGCCAAAATCCAAGATTTCGCGCGACACCTTCATATTTCTAGCAGAACTCTCCGATTCCGCGCACTGCATCCTGATTTCGCCCAAATCCCAAGAAATTCGAGATGGCCGCAAACCGAGTTGATGGGGGGAAGTCGCCTCTCATAGGAGCGAAATGGCGGCGAACGAGGATTTTTACAGTGCCAAGGGGATTTTGTCCAACAATCTGATTTGTTCAATCTGTTAACTCCGGCTCAGAAGACGTATCCCCTGTCTGATAAACTCCCTCTCTAGAATTTCAGCATCCTGAAGGAGGTGCCACTGCCAGGCTTTGAAGTGGACACGCCGCGGTCTTGGGTGACTTAGGAGGATGAACTTCCTCACTACAACATCACCAACAACAGTCATCCTTCCAGGGAGACTAGACATATGGATGTATATGTACTGAAACCGAGGACTAGGACCATTACCAGGGGCGAGCCTATGGCAGAGGATTCTCCGGAACTCTACGCGAGCACGTTCCGTCAGAGCATTACAGATGACACGAAGGGCTGGCTGAAGGATTGGGACATGCGGTCATGAGGCAACTTCACCAGCGAATGGGCTTGGGCGTTCTGGGTCCTCCATACCTGCGACCAGTTCAGGGAAGAACTGCGGTATATCGGCCTATTCGAGGCGGTATGGACATCCCAACTCCACTTCCACCGCCAGCCTGAACTCGGACCAGAGCTATTCACCCGGTGGTCTCCTGACACCAACACAATCCACCTTCACCATGGGGAGGTCGGCATCAGTCTATAGGACGTTTACTGCATCGGCGGTATCCCACTAGAGGGTTACCAATACGACGAGTTCGTTTCTCCAAAGAACACCTGGGGAGACTGGACACAGACGCCTATGCTGACATGGCACCTGTTGGAGTTGGCCAAAGAGAGTCTGGGGGTCAAGGACTTCCTGAAGGACGCTGCCTTCATGGGCTGGTTCAGCCTGTTCCTTGAGAAGGATCCGGCCATCAAGATGACGGGACGGGGAAAACGGTGCCCAACCGTGACTCAGAGGAGCAGGGATGGGTCATACAGGAGGACCCTGGAAGCGGGGTAATACCAATCATGGGGCTACCATGTGATTGATGCTCGGGACCCGAACGTCCGGTATGCCGGGTTCCTTGCTGCCTTCTTGAGCGGGTGGCTCCTGCCGGTGTGAGACGCGAGGATGGGCGTCCATCCAACAACATTGGTGATGGCGGGCTCCATGGCCGCCAACAAACGGTTTAACTTGGGCGTCTCTGTACTGGACAAGCTGTATACCATTCTGGGGCTCATCTCACGAGGTGGGTCGCCTCAGAGAGTATTTGGTCCCTTCCAGATCTTCCGTGGCTGGGTGGCAGCTCATCTCAGTGGGTATACTTTTCCAAACACCGTCTATCCCCCGGGCAACAGTCTACGACCGTCCTTGTTGAATATCACAGGGGTGGAACCGATGACGCTCAATGAGGAGGGCATGGGGATCCGCATCGGAAACCATGCCGTTTTCAACTTCAGACCATTCCCCACCCCAGTCGGCCAGCTAGTGGACAAAGTTCAAGGCTCTCTAGAACAGCAGGAATACTTCCAAAGCATTCGGGGCGGGGTGCTCGTGGCTCGGATTGACGGGAAGGTGATCTGTGAGCCGTACGTGCCATCCCGATTCGCCAAGCAGTTCGGGTGCCTCCAGCGAATGCCAAAGAAGGTATTCACGGCTGTCTGGCAGGAGAAGAATCCATGCATCATGCGCCAGATGTGGTTGATGTTTACCACCTTCGGCTCTGGCAATGTCGTCACTCTTCCCCCCGCTGAGGTCGATGCCAACCTAGTAACCGAATACGCCGAACACTGGACCATTGCGTACCCTGAGGGGCTATTACGCAAGCACGTCCGGCAACTCGAGGCCACTCGCGCGGATACCGGGCGACGGGAAAGATGGCACGGTGCTGTCGGAAGGGGGGAACCAAGGGTGTGTCAGGTAGCGAGGCCTGCGCAGGCCGGGACTTCGATAGTGGGGACATCACATGGTGCTGCCACGTCCTCATTACCCATAGGGGGGTCACATGAGGCGGCCAGGGAACTGCCCGGGAAGCGAATAAGATATCCAGTCGAACCTTCCCAAGACACAATTCTTCGGCACTGTGGTCGGCCTGGATGACCCTGCGGCAATCACTGAGCGTCGAAGCCATCTGGTAGAAGATAATGAAAAACATGATTCAACGGCCAGAGGTCAGGCTCGTTCGAATTACCGACTGAGTAAACTTCCATCGGAATCATGCTTATCTGACGGCCATAGAATCATACGCACGCTAGAGGGGGCGGCGTGCAGAGCCAAATTTCCTTGTGAAAGTGATGCTCGGCCAAGAGCAGGATCCGGACTCGATGCCTCCAGGAGAAGGCGACAGTGACGAGGAGCCGGAGGGGGAGGAGGAAACCGGAGACGAAGAAGGCGAGGGAGAAGACGAAGAAGAAGGGGCCGAAGGTGAGGGGTTTCGAGGGGCGACCTACAAAGGGAGTCTCCAAGAGAGCGGCTAGATTTCCAACTCTGATCTCGACTTAACCGAGATTATCGAGGTTGGTCTATGTCTTCATTTATTTCCCTCATTCATCCATTCTCACTTATAACTCACTTCCCCATCCTACTCAGGAGCAGTTGAGCATTGGAAGAGCATCCCCACCAAAGGAGGGAGGGGAGGAACCGGCGAGACATGACGGGGATCTGACACCCATCATTGAACTAACAAGCACAGAGGGGTCTCCCATCATGGCGGCTCTTGCGGCGGCCGAAACACTGGGGACCGACGCTCTGGATTTCTGTATGTCTCACGCTTCACTACCGGTGCTTGGTGGCAATGGATCCCATCTAACCAGAGTATGCCCCATGCAGTGATCTCAACACTGGTGGCACGTTAGGCTGCGGAGCCCGGGCCGTCCGTGAGTGGACCAGCGGAGGACATACCACCTCATTTGGAACATGCTCTCTGCACTGAGTCAGCCCCGACAATTGATGAACAGGGGCGACAGACATCAGTGGGCCTATTCCTGAGACGAGGTCGGAAGCTTGTGGAGGGATCATTGCTGCTGGGGCGAGAGAAGAAGGTCGCCCGGATGTTGAGGATTCTATTCCTCACGAAGGCATCCCTGGGGCGGATCCTACTGCCGATCTTCTGGCGTCCTTCCCCATGTACCAACCCGCTGACCCTAAGGAGATAGATGACTCCAAATCATAGGCGGCCGAAGAGATCCGGATGGCACAACGCAAGGGGTGGAAATGTATCTAGCGCTTTCTCATGCAGCCTCAGTCTGAGTGGCTGAGGCGGATGAGATCACTTCAGACCTGGGTGCGCTTCCTGTGCGCCGGAGGAGCTGATTCTCGGCGTCTTCATCTGACGGTCTATGATTACATGGCCTTGAAGATACGCGATATCTGCCAGCGTACAGACATTTACAAGTGTCGGGAAAGATTAGAAAGCACTCAAGCACTGCTGAGGGCAGAGCAGGAAGTCAAGAACCTCGAAGGGATGGCGGCAGATAATGAGGCCTTCATCGCAACATTCTCTGAGATCATGGAGAAACTGATAGCCCAGCTGGATGATGCAAAGGAAAAGCTGGTGGAGGCGAGTCACCGGATGACTGTGCTTCGATGCGAGCGGGCGTAGGCACAAGCTAGGGCTGGCGAGCTGCGCTCTGTGGTGGCCGATGAGGAGAGAGTCTTCAAAGAGCGAAAAGCGGCCCTGGAGGCTACCACCCAGAGGGTAGCAGCACTGGAAAGATCACTTCAGCATGATGATCCCTAAGGGCTTTGTTTTTTGCCATCTCATGAACTTTGCTTGTACTGCTCATCGTCTCAATCCAATATATGTCCAAATACACTCTTTTGTACCCTTGGTTTATGTGTTCAACCATGGATTCGAAACAAATAACAACTCACCCCTAGGCTCCTGTGGGACATGCCCAACGTGAGAAGCAAGAGATGCTCGTACCATCATTCTGTTCAACTGTGGGGCATTGACCAAGATGCAGGCTCCAAAATCATGTCTAGAATTCTGTGGAGACCCTAGGCCGATTGATGTGTCGACTTCTCAATGTGCTTTAACACTTGAGCGGGGCAATTTCGGGGGCATTGAAATCAATCCGAACATAGGGGGATGGAGAGAAATGGTTAATCACGCTGCCCAAACTCGAGACCCAATGGGGCGCAACCATGGAGGATAACTGTCAACTGTGGCCGAAACACAACATCTATATCACATTGGCCTGGAACAGGGACAACAAATGATGGCTGACCACTGACCATGTTTGCAACATGGGGCCTAACTCAAATACTGTCGGTCAGTTTCCCGGAACGTCGGCCTAGGATAGTAGGCGGACCGTAGGTCTATCATCCATACTGTTAGGGGGCCCCGTCAAACATGACCAGTCCTTCGGAACGTTGGCCCAGGACAGTAGGTAGATCATAGGTCGAGTATCCATACTATTAGGGGACCCCATCAAACTAGACCAGTCCTCAGGAACGTTGGCCCATGACAGTAGGCGGACCAAAGGTTGAGCATCCATACTGTTAGGGGGTCCCTTAAAACATGAAAGGAAATGAGTATCTGAATAAAGGAGAACGCAAAGCATGGGAGGTGGAGTGGTGGCTTGTTCGAAAAAAGTCCAACACTCTCAATATTGCGCCACCGTGATGAAGGCGCATTAGGCGGACATACGGACCTGATCACGGGTCGTCCCAATTTACAGGCATGACCTCTTTAACGAGAGAACTGTCTCTTCCCATTATTACCTTGGGGCATCCTGCTGCTTGGGGTAAATGTCCTGATTACACCACATCTCATGAAGTCGTGTCGAGGGGCCAACAATAAGGAAGGATGGGATTTTCCAATCTCTGGGGCTGGACCCAAGACAAAATGTCCAGGAGGACCTACGTATCTCATTAGGATGAGAATCAAGCCACACGTAGTTCATGAAGCACAGTTTAACGTCATACATGACGAAATACAGTTTAACATCATGCGGGACGAAATACAGTTTAACGTCATACGGGACGAGATATGGATCTTAGTTTTAAGTCTTAGAGGTCAGACCATGAGAATCTTAGTTTTAGGTCTTAGAGCTCGGATCGTGAGAATCTTAGTTTTAGGTCATAGAGCTCGGACCGTGAGAATCTTAGTTTTAGGTCTTAGAGCTCGAACGGTGAGAATCTTAGTTTTAGGTCTTAGAGCTCGGACCGTGAGAATCTTAGTTTTAGGTCTTAGAGCTCCGACTGTGAGAATCTTAGTTTTAGGTCATAGAGATCGGACCGTGAGAATCTTAGTTTTAGGTCAAAGATCTTGGACCGTGAGTGGAAAGGGGAAGAAACAGACACATGGAAAGGCGGTTACAAAACCCGACGTGAGTGAGGACCTAACCCCTACTTACCATGTGCTCTCCAGAGAAATGCTCGAGTCCGGGGACCGAACACAAAGGTAGGTTGGCTGGGCCCATGGGGAAGCTCCCCAGGCGCTCCTATGTATCTCATAAGGATGAGAATAAAGCCATATGTAGTTCTAGAGAAAATGTCACAGTTTAGGGTCATGTGATAGGACCAGCAACACAGTTTAAGGTGATATGGTTTGGAGCAACAACACAGTTTAAGTTCATATGGTTTGGACCAACAACATAGTTTAAGGTCGTATGATTTGGACCAGAAACACATTTTAAGGTCATATGTTTTGGACCAAAAACACATTTTAAGGCCATATGGTTTGGACCAACAACACAGTTTAAGGTCGTATGGTTTGGACCAGCCGTGAGAGGAGCCTCAGGCCAAAGAGGCCTATGAGGGTTCAACAATCAGGGAGGGGAAGCAGCTTCTAGCTCCCAGCTATGCTGGGCCCAAAACGCAATGTCCGAGCGACTCCTAATTTCCTATGGGGAGGAGGGTCAAGCTGCACGCAACCCGTAAAGAAGAGACCCAAACACATACTCTAGTGATCATATCGCAGGATCCCCGAGAGACACCATTACGCAGCTCAGTTTTTCTAATGTGCGGGGGTGTACTGAGGGTTAGTACAAGGAGTGTCGAGATTCCACCTTGACACAGTGGGGCGGAACATGACATGAACCATGCCACCAACATTCAGGGCCTGGGTAAACCAGCGTGACGACTGAGGATTACTGCGGACCATGTTCGCAAAGCAACATCCTATCGTTTTAGCCATGGGGACAAAAAAATGAGAATCAGCCACTGAACTTGTTCGCAACGCGGGATTTGTATCAATTTTTTGTCTGAATCCCTTGGGGGCGTTGTCCCATGATGGTAGGATAGCCCTTGGGCATTGTATCTAGGCCGTTCTTGGGGGTCCCTCCGGGTGTGAAGGATGACGGGGGCCCGAATGAAGGGGAACACGAAGCTTGGAAAGTGGATGGAACTTGCCTAAGTCATATCTGGAACTCCATGTCCTAGACCAGAGTACCCTGAGCACATTAGTAGACCACTGGAAAGGGTCAGATGGCTCAGTACGAGAGCGGCCAAAAGATGGCGGATCCCTAGGAAAAAGAGGGGGCGTAATGCCAAACACCTCGGGAACCGGGAGATCGTGGGATCTCCTAAGTGATGGGGCTGGACCTGACATCGTGTTCAGGCGGTCCTACGTATCCCATAAGGATGGGAATCAATCCATACGTAGTTCTGGAAATCGTATTCTAATTCCATTGGACATAGGAGGGCTAAATCCTGAGGACAGGGTGCGCGTGGTGCAACTACTGCAAACCCGACGTGAATGAGGAAATAATGCCACACCACGCTACGCGATCCTGTGGTCAAGGTCCCGGAGGCGAGACAGATGTGATAGTGGACCTCAAGCTGGACCCAAAGACGAAAGGTTTGGGTTTTCCATCATATCTCATTAGGATGGGAATCAAGCGAGATGTAGTTCTTGAAATACAGTTTAACGTCATGTTGGACGAAATATAGTTCTTAGTTTTAGGTCTTAGAGCTCGGATCGAGGTGAAAGGGTAGAGTTTGGAAACTCCTGGGGATGGACCCAAGACGAAATGTCCGGGCATTCCTACGTTTCCCATTAGGATGGGAATCAACCCACACGTAGTTCTGGAATATAGTTTAACGTCATGTTGGATGAAATATGGATCTTAGTTTTAGGTATTAGATCTCGGACTGAGGTGTAGTTTACGGTCATGTTGGACCATACAGTTTAAGGTCATGCTGGACCCTGAAGCCTTGGCAATGTACTTCTTGAGGAACCTGGCGTTGGTGGGAGGAGTGATGCGCTCACCATCCGTGGTTACCAGGGAATACGCGCCATTGGGATAGACCTTATGAACAATAAAAGGTCCCTCCCACTTGGGCTCCAACTTGGGTGGCTTCCTGCTGGGAATCGTTGGCGCTCTGAGATCCAGCACCATGTCACCTTGCAAGAAGGAGCGGAGGCGAACCTTATTATCGAAATCTCGAGCAATCATGCTCTGATGCCTCTCCAAGTTGTGTAAAGCGCGAAGCCTACTTCCGTCCAGCGCTTCCAACTCCGCTAGACGGATCTCATCAGCTCTATCCGGCGTTTGCTGGTCGTAGACCACCGTGCGCAATGAGGGAAGCTGTACCTCGATGGGCAGGATGGCCTCAGCTCCGTAAACCAGTGAATACAGAGTCATCTTGGTGGAATTGCGAGTCGTCATCCTATAAGCCCAGAGGGCGTTGGGGAGCTTGTCCGGCCAACCTTTCTTGTTCTGACCCACCATTTTCTGCAAAATGTTAGAGAGGGTTTTGTTAAATGCCTCAATCTATCTATTTGCCTGAGCATGATGACGGGAGGTGTGGTTAGAGAGAATATTTTACTTGGCGTACAATCTTCTCAGCTCGTCCGCTCGGAAGATGGTTCCGTTATCTGTGAGGATCGCATGAGGTACTCCAAATCGATGGATGATATTGGAGCTCACGAAGTCGGCGATAGAACCAGCCTTGACTTCCCTGAGCGGGGCTACCTCTGCCCACTTTGAGAAGAAATCTTTAGCTGTCAAGATGAACTGGAATTGATGGGCCGTCACCGGCCGGTAAGGCCCTACGACATCCAAAACCCATACTGCAAAGGGCCAAGAATACTTAGTGGTATGGAGAGGCTCCAGTGGCCGATGAAAAAATTTATCATGAACTTCGAACACATGACACCTCATGGCGTACTCAATGCGGTCGTGGATCATGGAGGGCCAAAAGTATCCCAACCTCCGAATCTGCTGGGCAAACTTCATCCTAGCCTGGTGGGTGCCACAGGAACTAGCATGCACTTCCTACATGACCTGTGGGATCTCAACTCCTTCAAGACAACGGAGGAGAACACCGTCAAACCCACGCATGTAAAGAAGCTACTCACGATTGGGACCGCTTTGAAGGGTGAACTATGGTGCGCGGCTCCAGATTCATTCTCGCTCTGCTCAATCCATCGGAAGATGGTCGTGCTGGAGATATTCAAACAGGGGAGTCCCCCAGTCAGGAACTGTCCCAATCACCATGCCTGGAACCCCAAGGGGCCCTGACGCAGGGGAACCAGTGGTGAGATGGTTCACTCGCAGGCCACGATCGCCCTCCGGGATATCAGGAGTAGGGGTAACAGGATCAATGACTCTCCGGTGCGCCACATGGATTATTAGGTCATCCTGTCCAGGCTCCGCGAGTGATGCGGCCAGGCTAGGGAAAGCATATGCTCGACTGTTCTGCGACTGGGGAACGTGAACGAAATCTGGTCGGGAGGGGACATAGCCATTAGAGGTAGGGTGCACTCTAGCAGCGGCATGAGTTCTGGCTTCCTGACAGCATAGTCATCGTTAACCTGCTTGATGACTTGCTCAGAGTCCCCTTTCACACAAAGACGGGGCATGTTAACCTCTAGAGCCAACTTGAGGCTAGTGATGAAGGCATGATATTCTGCCTCATTGTTGGTGCAGCCTTCTAACAACAAGAAAGAAAATGGCAGAATGGCTTGCTCCGGGGTGATGAAAACGATACCCAGGCCCACCCTGTTAAGCCTAGAATTGTTGAGCCTTCTACCAGTAGGGATTCAGGAGGCGCCGCCAAAGTTAATCTACTAGTACGGGGTGGCATGATCGACTGAGAGGATTGTCTCATCAGGGAAGCCCGAATCCAGTGGCTGGTCCGCAGAGGTGGGGTGGGTGTCGAAGAAGTCTGCCAATGCCGGCCCTTTGACGGCCTTCTGAGGTACGAACCTAATGTCGAACTGCTAGAGGATCACTGCCCAGCGTGCCAATTGGCCAGTCATCATAGGCCATATCAGGATGTGTTTCAATGGGTCTACCCGAGAGACCAACTATGCCTCATGGTGCTGAAAGTAGTGCCGTAATTTCTGTACGCGAATATGAGCGCCAGGCAGCTCTTCTCGATAGGAGAATATCTAATCTCCGCGTCGAGTAGCCTGCGGCTGATGTAGTAGAGGGTATTCTCTGTTCCCTCATTGTTTGTCTGGGTGAGAAGGGTGTCGAGGGATTTCTCTAGGGCGGTCACGTAAAGGACCAGAGGCATTCTGGGAACGGGAGGCATCAGGACAGGAGGTTGAAGCAGATACTACTTGATCTCCTCAAAAGTGGACTGAAACTCTTCGTCCCACCCGTAGGCGGCACCTTTCTTCATGAGCCTGGAGAAGGGCTTACACTTGCCGGCCAGATTCGCAATGAACCAGCGTATGTAGGCTAAGTGGCCTTGGAGGCCTCAAAGCTCCCAAATATTACTCGGGGGAGGCATCTGACTGATGGCCTTGATCTTATCGGGGTCGATCTCGATACCTCGATATCTCACAATGAAGCCAAGAAACATTCCGGAGGTGACCCCGAAGGCACACTTCAACGAGTTCATCTTCAAGTGGAAAGAACGGAGGAAACCGAACACATTCTCCAAGTCTTTGAGATGGTCCCGACGCTGACGAGATTTAACCACCAGGTCATCTACGTAGAATTCCTCCAGGGTCCCGAGAATCAGCTTGAATATGTGCTGCGTAGCCCGTTGATAGGTGGCACCCTCATTCATCAGGCCAAAGGGCATAACCCGGTAGCAGAAGTTACCCTGGGGGGCCCTGAATGCAGTGAACTCTTCATCCTCGGGGGCCATCTGGATCTGGTTGTAGCCGGAGTACCCATCCATGAAGGAGAGGGCTTGGAACCCGGCCGTCGTATCGATCAACAACTCTGACACTGGACGGGGAAAGTCATCCTTCGGACAGTGGCGATTAAGATCGCGGAAGTCGATGCAGACCCCGATCTGCCCGTTCTTCATCCTGACAGGCACAATGTTGTCCAGCCACCTGGGATACGGGACTTCCTTGACGAAGTTGGCCTTAATGAGCTTATCAACTTCGGCCTCAACCATGGAACCATGAAAAGGGTGCATTTTCCTGGGAGGCTGCTTGAACCCGCGGTGGTTTGCTGGGAGGCCAAGGCGGTGGACGACTACTTGGGGTTCTAGTCCCAGCATCTCGTCATAACTCCAGGAAAACACATCATGGTGCTGTCTAAGGAAGTCTATGTACTATTTTCATTCCTCTGGAGGCATAGTGGCACTGACCAATGTGGGTCTTGGGTCCGCCTCACTGCCGAGATCCACCTGTATTAGTTCGTCAACTGTGGTGGAGAAGTCCTCCTCAAAGGAGGGAGGAGCATCTTCCCTGTCTTATTCTCTTCTTGAGGAAGAATCATCCACTGAGGGAGCCATTTCGGGGCTGCTCGACCCTGATGGGGAGCTAGCACTGGCTTAGGCAGCGGAGGTCATCCTGACGGGAGACTCATGCACCGTGAAAACCATGGCGACGAAGGCGGTCGATCTAATCCCATCCGGCCTTTGGCCCAAGGGGCCACGCTTTACGACATCAAAGCAGTGGTGACACGTTGTCTTAAGCCGGTCGATTCCAGCTTGGCGAAATAGACATGTATGACATACCGCTGTTTCCATGAGCCCAACGAACCGATATCTCACAGGGGTAGGGGGCTCGGGGATCACCTGAGCCTGGTTGGTGTAAGAGTACGATGTGATCTCCCGCCTTCGCTTAGACCCGAAAATATGCCTTCCTCTGGTACTCGAGAGGATAAATCACTCTCCCATATCGGGAGTCGAAGCTTCCAACCGATGGATTGGGAAGACATATGCGTCATCCAGACCAGCACAGGGATCACTTGAGAAAGTGGCGGGCTCAACCTCATCTGCCAGGATTTGCTTGTCCTTGCTCTTGTAATAGTCAGCGTCTAGTTAACAGGCTTCACAAGAGGAAAACGGAGACGCATCTCCTTGGAGCACACCCACTCAACCCTTAAGGGAGTATTTGAGGTACTGGTGGTATGATGAGGGAATCGCCGCATGCAGATGGAGCCACAACCTGCCCATCAATGCGTTGTAGGCAGTGTCTTGAGAGACAACCATGAATTCAGTATTGGCAACTGAGCCACCGAACTGGGTCTTCAGATGAATCTTGTTGATTGGAGTTTGCTCGCTCCTGTCATACCCCTGGATTCTAAGGTTGGAGGGAGTTAAATCATCTTTGGACAACCCCAGTTTTCGCAGTGTCCGAGTTGGGATCAAGTTAATCCTAGAACCCCTGTTGACAAGACAGCGACAGACTTCCACGACATTGAACTGGTCGGTAATGTAAAATGGGAGGATGTTCCCATGTATGGGAAGGTATTTATCTTCACCAGAAAACGAGATAACTGCCTGACATTCGGCGTCCCCGATCACCTCAGTGTGGAAGGCTTCTGAGGCCACTACCTCCATTTCGAACTAGAGGGGGCTCTTTAGAGCCTCGGTGAGTGCCTCACGCATTTCGGACAACAGGAAAAGGCCCTCAGGGATGGAAATCCTTGCCGGAATACCAGCCAAATGCTTTAGGGCATCATACTTTCGCGCCAAACGCGAGCTTTTGCTTACAGTAGGTCGCTCTGCGATTGGGGGCATGACGGGTCCTGTTGGGGGGACCGGCGACTGACTGGTACTAGGAGCATCCCGCTGTGCACTAGAGGAAGCCTGGGAGGTGACTGTCAGGCCAGGACCGGAAGGCCGTAGTCGGCTAGTGGCAGGGCAGGACTGGTCGCGACGTGGGCAAGGCGGTCCCGCCCTATCCAGCAACACAAATGGTGGTGGAAGAAAACCTGTTGTCACCGGGTGAGGGAGTCGCGAGTGCTACTCTCTATATCGGGCCTGCTGGCTGGTCTCGGTAACATGCACGACCTGACTGGAGGTGATGACTTCCGTGCCCCGACGATTCACGTAGCCACGGCTCCGTCGGCATTGGCGACGGCTGGGAACATTGGGGAGATTCGCCTTGCGCTCCTCATCGTCGGGAGCCAAAAAGGGATTTACCAACTCTACGGTGTTAACCGAAGTGTACCATGGGCTGTCCAGGAGGTCCACCTGGTGCTCCTCAACATTGGGAGCCAAAATGGTATTTACCAACTCTACGGTGTTAACCGAAGCGTACCCTGGGCTGTTCGGGAGGTCCACCTGGCGCTCCTCAACGTTGGGAGCCAAAAAGGGATATACCAACTCTACGGTGTTAACCGAAGCTTACCCCGGGCTTTCAGTCGAGGAATCATCCACTACCGGACATGGTATCAATGGGATCCCCATCTCCGGGGGCATGAAATCGCCAAGTGTGCGAGAAGATGACGACAATGGCAGGGCGTGTTCTTTGTTCTTGCTTCGTCGCCTACTCTTCTGGGAAGAAGTAGGCTGGGATGACGAGGCCAAAGCGGCGCTCGCAGACTCTGAGGGATCTGGATGACTCAGGCAGGCACAGATAATGCCATGGGAATGGGCGACCGTCCTGCAGGCCATCCAGTAATTATAATTTCGGGACCCACGGTCGAAAACCTGTTCCCACCCATCCCCGTCGTCGCTGCTGTCATCTGATCCCACGAAGAAACCTGCTACCAATGTCGGGGCTGGCCCCAACCTGACTATGTTGTTGTCAATCTGGTTTTGGAGCCAGTCCTTGAACACATAGCACTGCCAGATGGTGTGCCCCAGGATCTGGTGGTAAGGGCAGTAGTTGGGATGATCAGTGAGACATGCCTCTTCTGGCTTCCGGCACTCAGGCAGCCACACGATCCCCTGCTCCAAGGCGCTACGGAAATAACCGGGGATCTGGGCCTCGCCAAACGAGTAAGCCTGATTCCTTCTGTCTGGAAAGAGGACTGTTGGGGGCTGACTAGGACCAGGGGCCGGAGGAGCAGGCCGAGGAGGCGGAGCCGGATTACCTCGCCTAGGTGGTGGCGGTGCGTTACGCGGAGGCGCCTGCTGATTTTGAGGCGGTCGCTGCTGGGCCAGAGGCAATGCCCATGAGGGTGGACCCCTACGAGCATGCTGAGCTGGCCTCATTGGTAGCAACGCTAGCTGTCTAGGGGCCTCGATCTGGGCCACAACAGTGGGCTCGGCTCTGGCGGCTCTCCATGCAACGATTATAGGAGGCAGCTAGCGTGCCTGACTGGTCTGTTGTAGGTCTTCATTGAGGAATTGAGCCCTGTCCGAGAAGTCCCGGAACCCTCCAGGGTAATTCTGCATGATCAGGGAAGGAACCAACTCCGCCCTGACGTTCCCTACACACATCGGTAGTAATTTCTCCTGAGTCAGTGGCATGTCAAGGGAGTATGTGAGCCCCTTCCACCGGGCGACGAAGCCTGCGACTCGCTCATCGGGCCATTGCTTGCACATGAAGAGGTCTGCAATGTTCAACTTCCGGGTTGTGGAACTGAACTGGTAGAGGAATTTTCGGCGAAGGTCCTCCCCACTAGTCACCGATCCAACAGGGAGCTGGCTGTACCAGACGAATACTGGTCCTTCCAGTGTCTGAACGAAGCACTAGAGCATGGCAGCCTCCTACTACACCGGAGTCCCTAACATAAGCCCGCACCTCGAGTTGAAGTGGGCCATGTGTTGAGGAAAGTCTGTAGTCCCGTTAAAGGGGGAAAAAGTGGGGTTCCCAAATCCTGGCGGGGCCGGCATGTCTTCCACCCACGCTGGGTATGGCTTACCATCTGGTGGGATTGCCACATATTGAGGGTTCAAGTAGGGTCCCCTAGGTTTTCTCGCCGCTCAGGAGGGTTCAACGAAACATATCGCACCCTCTTTCCATGGGATCCAGTGTCCCCCCTGTCGAAAAACATGGCACGGTCACGGTTGCCCGGGGGAATCTCAGTAAGGGGTAGATGGTCCTACCCCTGCTGTCCTGGTCTAGGAGCACCATAGTCAGGCCGCCACTTTGCAATGCGTTCGGCCAAGAGCTCGTCAACAAGCCTCTTTTGCTCAGATAGCTGCTGGCATAGCGCGGCCTTCTCGGGATCTTCTTCTGCCTTCTGCACTGAGGCAGATGGGTCGGCGTGTTTGACAGAACCTCAGGCTCTTTACCCTTGCCAATGTTTCAGCCTAGTGTCAGTGCCTCCGTGGGTGCAGGAAGACCTAGGAGTATCCAATGTTGGCGAGTAATCCTCCCAGATGGGTTCAGTAGCATCCTGTCCTCGGGGGGTGAGTCCCCGTCAAGGGGCTCCACAATGTTTCCCTCATCTGAATGGTCATACATGTTGACCGCGACTGCCCTTGGAAACGTTCCCTCAGGGTCGCCCAGCGGATAGAGCTGTCGGTGGATCAAACAGAAGAGGATAGCATCATATTTCCCCCATCTGCGGACGTGCGTGTGGGGGGTGGCTTCCTCGATAACTCTGCAGAGTACTTGAAAACCCTGAATGCATTGTTGCTGGAGGGCCTCGTGGTGGTCTAGTGACTCGGGGTACCGGACCGCGGGGAGTGCTTCTAGGTTGACCCGGCGGCACTGCTCACCGATCTCCTCGAGATGAGCTTGGCTCCTGGGATAAGGCGCTAGCTGATGGCGGAGGCGAGAGTGAGTCACCCGGATAATATGGAGGAAGCATTCAAACTCTCCCGGGGTGAGTGACTCCGGCACATCAAAATCTGATTCTGCGACCAGCCAAAACCTCTCAGGGAAGTGGCCTGCTGCAAGAGCAGTCCAGAAGATCCACGGCTTCGGTTCGGGGTCCGGAACCTATCGACCTTGCTCGTCCACTGAGGAAATTCGGGGAATTGGCAATGGCGTCGAGGAAGGACGCCGGGGCAGTGGGCTGGCCGATGGGGAATACGGTGAATAGGCCGATTTGCCGCCGAGCCCTGGGTCATCCTCTTGGGGTTGTCGTGCCCCAACTGCCACGTCGCGATAGGATGGGCCGGTGAACGGGCCTCCTGTCAGAGCGTCGGTGCCCGCCAAGGGTGTATCATCTCATGATTCATCTGTCGGTCCCCAGAAAAGCTCCTCAGCATCCCTAGTAGGGGCGGGAGGTGCTTCCGTGGAGGCCAGTGGAAACTGCGGGCTTGACCCGCGGCTGTACGCCAAGTCCTCGTCCTCCTGGATATACCATCGAAGGCAGGAGGGGATCATACGGACCTCGCATTCGGGGAGTATGAGACTAACGCGTCGCGTCGCCATTCCTACCCTCGACTCGAAGGGTTGGGGGGAAGGTTCCATCATCGAGTCATACTCTACCTCAGAATCCAAGAAACGGACTGGTCTAATTTCCGTCTGGACTCCCCTGACATTCCTCCTGTGGTGAAAATGCCCGACCTTCCTGCCCCTGGGTAGCTCCTCAGGGTAGGGACGACTTCCGTCATAGGGTCCCCCGACCACAATGGAGCTGGGGCAGAGGGAACCGAGGGCCGGGGTGCGAGAAGCACCGGGACAGATGTCGAAAGGGGCATGGGGAGGACCTCCATGTGAGTGGGCAACTGGATACACAACGACTCTATGCTCGCGGCCGGCAGTAGGGGGAGTGACCTCATACCCCATGCAGCAGGCGCTGGAAGGATTCATACCCGGAGCATAGCTGTCGCGACGAAGCTTTCGAATTTCCAGATTGGAAGCACGGAATGAGCCTTCATGGTGGGGGGCACTACCGCGGATTGGTCCGCAGTGGCCATCGCCAGTGCCCGCGACCGGGATACTCGACCCAACTTGCCTGTAGGGCGGTCAGGGTTTCGATCCCAGTCGGTCAAGTGGCTGCCCCTACTCAACTTGTGTGGGGTTCTGGTAATGGGAGTCAGCAGTGGATCGGGCTACAATGGTTGCTGATGTTGATGCCCCAGGACGGGCATTCTCTCCCGCTCGTGCCCGATGCTGGCGTCGAGTCTGATGGGCCGAGACCAGCAGTGCGGGCATGAAGATTGCCTGCTCCTTGGCTCGGGGAGTCGGGCAGCGGCGTCGACGCAGCCTGGCGGGGGTTCCTGCCATTGCCACTGGGATGGATCGCCGATCGGATGGACACGGACATTCCCCACCTCATTGGCGTAGGGGAGGTATGTGTCATGGTACTCTGGGGATAGACTCCCAATGAGGATGAACGCCAGCGTGGGGAGCGGCGGCTCCCTACGCGGCCCTCGAGGGAGGCGATGGTGGTGAGGCGCAACCGCCTCTATATCCAAATGGGCCATGCCCCTGGTGGGGATGACCTCTCCCTCTTCATACCTACGAACCAGGTCATTGATCACCCTCCGCTGGATGACTTCTGATGGGGAGAGGGGGCTCAGGCGCCTGGCTACTACGGTGGTTGGAGTCGGAGCGGTCGTGAAATGGGCGGGACCGTGCGGGGTAGCCGCGTCGGTACTGCCCATGCCCCTGCGCTGGTGGGCAGGTGGCGACCGAGCTCCGAATGTAGTGATCTGATTCCTGAAAGCAGTGAAATGAAACCATTATCATCGACAGGAAAAGAGATCAACGACCAAGGCCCAACGACATTACGTCCTCCATGGTCGGTGAGAGGTATCCATGATGGAGGAGTCTCAGAACGGAGTAGTCAATGCCTTGATGGCCTCGACCCCTGGTGGGTTCCCATCCCGGTTAGGGTTACCCAGACCTGGTGACATGCTATTCTTCCGATGCCCTGACGGCTACCATTCCCCGTGTTGAGGAGAAGAGCTTCACGTCAGGTTCACCATTTTTTTTCTGGCGCTTTCGCCGAGGCACGCGCATCCGTCTACGGGGAGGATGCGCCGCTTGTTTCCCGCATTCCCACTTTCCAAAGGTGGGCGGCATCCGTTCCTTATTCAGGGACGTCTTCTCCTTGATAGAAATTGTGATGATGGGATGTCGGTTCTTCCTTCCGTGGATTCCTCCTCGGAGCTCATCACTTAGTCCGGGTCTCCCTCATAGATTTAAGACGGGTTAGTGAAGCTCATTCCCAGTTCTATATCTACATGGATGCCAGTTAATTATACTGCTTTCGTCAAGACGCTCCAAGGGGTCTTGTCGGGGTAGCAACCTTCGGTGAGGAGAATGGTCACATTAGGGCGTCGTCGGCATGTCGGTCTTCGGTCCCTCATCATAGGGCTTCTCAAGGGCGCGAAAGCCCGAGGCATCAAACATCGAATGCGGGGAATGTTTAACATCTGAGGTTTTCCTCAGCTTCCCATGTTTGACACGAGGTATGCCACGAGTTTAAAATCTTGCGTAGACGGATCGGATTGAAGGCCCCCTGGGGGGGGACACCGATGTTGGGTCCAGCACGTGGGTGGCTTCCCAGATGCTACGGAGTGGAATGGAGTGGCATGATCCCACCGGGATGTGGCGGCCTGGGTAAGGATCAGGATGGATGGTGGAGTGAGACATGGGGCTTATGCTCCGGGGCAGCCCAAGAGGAGAAGTACAGTTTAACGTCATGCGGGATGAGGGAATATAGTTTAACATCATGCGGGACGATGGCATGTGGGGCTTTCATTCTGAGGCATCCCATGGTGGGTATGGGGCTTACGCTCTAGGACGGCCCATAGTGGGTAGTGAACTGACGTGAAGAGGTCGTAACAACTGGGTGGTGGGCTTGAACCTCGTGGAGGCTTCCTACGTACCATGCATTAGTATGGATCAAAGTCCATGTAGTTTGCTGGGATGGGGATTCCAAATTGGGGCGGCCCATAGAGGATGTCATGGTCGATGTGCGCTCTAATCCCACATGAGTCATGCTCGGCGTGGGAAACAAGAGGCAGCAAGGACCAGACGATCACATCGCGATGGATCCGTCCATGAGAAGCGGAATGGGGCTTACGCATTTAGCGACCGAAAGATGAAACAGGGGCCTACGCGTGGTTAGCGGCCCTTTGTGCTAGGGCTTACTCCAAGGTGGAGGCCCGTGGCGCGACAACGCGCAGTGCGAAAAGGACTCCACTGGCCTTGGCAGAGGGAAGTATGGAGATGCACGGGTGCAGTCATCTGTAAGAAAGGTTAGGGGCTTACGCTCTGAGGCAGCCCTTCCCCCACGAACAAATGCTGCTCCAACAAGGAGGATCTCATTCCATGTGAGGAAGAGTCCATTCCCGTGGAGACGAGTGGCGTAAAGAATGTCCGAGCTGGGGGGGACCCTGCGTATGAAGCATGGGGTCAGACCACAATTTAACGTCTTGTGTCATTGACCAGGTGCATAGCAGTTTAACGTCCTGCAGCTTGGACGAGGTGGGTTTGCTCCACACCCCTAGTGCTTACATGCCCAATGCCCTCTATACCTTATGGAAGGGAAGGCATCAACAAGGTCGTAATTAAGGGGGCCGCAGGGCAAACCACTCGGGGGGTCCACGTTAGCGTGGCTATGCGAAGAAGAAATAGTCGTTAGCGTGTCTATGCGGAGAAGCTTAAGGCAAAGTAACGCAATGGGAAACACGGCCCAGGGGACCTTGAGGTTACTTCATACGAGCCTGGAAGGCCGTACGGGAAAACAACGCATGGCGCACATGCCCGGCAGGGGAGACATCAGGTGCCAGTGCAGGGGGAAGCCAAGGGGTGTCAAGGTGAGAGGTTGCGAGCCTTGCACGCAAAAGGGACGGTTTGTGCGCAAAACACCGGGACAGCGCACAATTGGATAAAATGGAATTGCACGCGAAGAGGGAATTACGCACAGGGTTTTCCGCACAAGGCAGGGTATTGCGCACACAGGACGCGAATTGTGTGCAAGGCTGGAACTCGAGGGAGGGGGAAAATTCCCTGAGGCTGGTGGAGTTGCGCGCAATGGGGAACTCTGGGGCATGATTGTGAGAAATGAGGGATTACCTGAATGCCATCATTCGTGTGGGGGGAGCCGAATTGCGCGCATGAGAGTTTCTTCGGATTCCTCAACCCCCAAACCGTTAAAGGTCACCTTATATTTATAGGCGACCTCGGGCGCGGAATCTAGGCGGCGCGTGGAATTTTCCGCGGTGAGAACCGCCGGCGCGCAATATCAAGCCGCAGAGAACCGGGGCACGCAATTATTGTGCGCCTCACCAGCACGATTCCACGAATCCTGGAAGGACTTCGCGCACAGATCATTTTTTCGCACGGATTCTCCTTTATTTCGCGCACCACTTCCCGGGCCTCCGGTTCGGGCCTCTGATTCCGAATATGACTTCACTTCATCATTTCAATACTTCCTCCAAGAGTTACGGACCTTTTTTCGGCATCAACAACGTAATTGAAACATAGAGGTGCCGATTACCAACAAAATTGAGGGATGTTGGGGATATGCAGACAGATGAACCGATCATCGTATAGAGGGCTGTCAGGGATAGGCAGATAGATGGTCTGATCATCATATCGAGGGCTGCCGGGGATAGGCAGACATACGTTCCAATCATCGAATTGAGGGCTTACCAAGGTGGTGGTAAGATAGACCTCTTATCCTAGGTGAATGGATAACCCTTCTCTTTGGGTCAAAGGAGTTGTAATACTTTTACATTTCCGGTGCTTCTTGTATTAGAAAGGAATTTGTATTATTTCTTTTTTTAATTACTCTTTCAATTATTATTGTTTTAATTACATTTATACTATTACATATTGTATCGATTGGTTCTATACGCTTTAAGGTAGAATCATTCACTTTCATTTCTCTGATTATTTTAATCATCTTGAATACAATTACCTTACTTTTCTAATAGTATTACATTACTTCATACCTTTATACTCAAAACAATTGTGGATGTTTGTATTTGTATTAGTAAAAGATCTTTTAAACTAACTTCTTAATTGTTTAAACACAAACTTTAAAACCTACAATCCCCCCCATTTTATTGTTTCATCTAATATACATATACATCTACATATTCGATCCAACAATATATTATTTTGTAAATGATAATGTCACTCATATGTATGTTTGGACTACCATCTCAATGATGTGATACATTTATTTCATTTATTTCACATTTATTGTAACATGGGTATAATTTATCAATATAATATATTTATATATATAGTAATAATTTTTATTAAAAGGTATATTATTATTTATCATTCATTTATCCCATTAGTCAAAAAATGAAAACATTATTCATGTAAACATTTGGACTACTATATCTATGAGTTATGTAATTCATTTTACAATACATAATTATTTTGATTGATAATATATATATATAATTAATATGTTTTATTTTTATAAAATAATGAACATTCCTATATTTCTATGATTATGAACTGTTTCTATGGACCAAGACTACCACAGTGAAACATGGTTGGAAAAAAATGTTGTTATCTCCGGGAATTGAAATTTAAATAAGAAATTACAAATAAAAAATAATAAGAAGCTATAAATAAAAAATACATTGTATTATCGATATATTTTTATTAAATAATTTAATATTTATTACATATATATTAAATAGGGTGTTTGAATGTAAACAAGATAAATAGATACTTGAGGTAAGGGATTTTTCTCTCACTTTTATTTTTATAGGACACATGCCTTATACATTGCTTATTTTGTTTTATGGTATATATACTACTCATGAATGTAATTTAGGTTTAATATCATAAAATAAATGGTATTTAAAATTGCACATTGGTTTATTTAATTTATGAGGAATATGATTCTAATTATGATAATGTGAAAGGGGTTTATTTTACGATCACATCATTATTCAATATTGTCAATATTTATGTCTACAAGGAGGAATAATTTTCTTCCATGACCTTGTTTTATAACAATTTTTTCTAAAATGTTTTTAATATTATGATATTAATTTTTAAATTCATTTTTACACCTCTTTAATTTCATGGCAAAATTTTCAAAATGAATCAACTTTTAATTATACAAAAATAATTTTTTATTTTCCATAAAAAATTTTGAAGAATATTTTTCTTGACACATAAAGAATAAATAGAATTTCCCACCATCATGATGAATTAATTATTTGAAACATTCATTACAATCACATAAGATTCATTTCAATTAATATAATTTCTTTTTTAATGGTGTGACTTTAAAAAAATGTTCTCAAAATTAAATTTTTATTTATAACGAATTATTTCAAGGGTTATTTAAAAACGTTTATCCATAAAAGAAAACATTATTTGATGTTACATAGGTTTTATTTTTTATATGTTTCAAGGATAACATCCTTATTCTTTATTTGGATGGATTATGTTAATGGTGAAAATATGTTGATGAAACTCGATCCTTTTTTTAGATTAGTTCTACATTGATGAAATTCTATTCATTTATTGTGTTTGGGGATGATTATTGTATTATGATCTTATGAAACATGTATCAATTATTTTCAATATATAATATTTGGGAACTATATGTCCCTCCAATGAAATTTGTAAGGATGGATAACTCATAAGTAGAAATTTTTTGTGTAATCTTGCTTACATTTTAAAAGTAATTATGCAGGAACTAGATTACAACATCAAAATTTCATGTATCAACTAGATTACATGTCCACAGTGTTACAAGTGGACTTATAATTCCTGGAAATAATATTATATGTGGACCTGGTTTCATGTGCATAGGTTCATATGAGAGCATGATTTCATGTTCTTGTTTTTTTTGAGTGAACCTCGTTCTACTTATAAATATTCAAAATGTTATAAGATGATGTGTATGGTCCAAATTAATGTTTCATGTCAAATATATGCTCTCATGGTTTATGTTATTCGATCCGTTTAGGATTCATGTCTTCTGAAATTCCAATCATTATTCCATGACACGTTATTATTAATATTTTATATGTATAATATATATTTTTAAATGTTAGGTTAATGTTATCACAGCTTTATTACCATGTTGTACTTATTTTACTATTGATATTTATATTATTTAACCTTACATAGAATCTAATCATGCCTTTTCATATGATTTTCCCTGGTTAAGAAGTATTGTTTTTGAATTAATGTGTCTGAAAATGGTTCATGTTTTTAATTTCATAGTCGGAGATGATATAGATAATTTATGTACCTATTATTTTTGTGTCCTTGTTTCAAAATAAACTATACATATATGGTTCTGGTAAGTTTCTGTTATGTAATGTAATTAATACTCACCCCTTTAGATGTAACCTTTATGTATGAAAATCCTGGGCCATTATAGTTGGTTTCAAATTAATTTTATAGATATCCATTGGAAACAATTATGAGAATGATTTTGTGATGTCTATTGGAATATTTATATAGAAATGTATAGAGATTTCATTATTGATAATTCTCTAGATTAGTCAACATAATGTGTTGTACTCCTCATGTATTAATATTGTTTTAATGATCACAAATTACAATAATAATAAAAAATCATATTAATGATCACAAATATCAAAAATCTTATTAATCATGTGTATTTATGTTTCATGTTATCTCATACCTTATAATGGTTAAGCTCAATTCATTTTATGCATATTACTGTTTAAGTCTGAATACAATTATTTGTCTCAGTACAAGACACCGTAAAGCCTAAGTCTTAGACAACGTGTCCACGAGATACCATGACACAGTTAGCCTGACACTGTGAAGCAAGACACTAAGAACAGACACCGTAAGCCAGACACACTATTTTCCTAAGTTCCAGACACAGTAAGCAAGATACAGTCCTCAAGACACCATGAAGGAGACACCATTTCCATAACTACTGTGACATCGTTTCCGAACTATTTTTTCATTTTTCTATTTAAATTTTTAATGGTCATATTTGATGTCTTTGAAGAACTGACATAATTAATGTTTTCATGTAGACATAGTATGAGGTACGAGGTATGAAACATATGGAACCTGTCATCTAAAGCTCATGAATTGTGAAGATAAAGAGAAGTGTTCCCAAGAGAAACATATATGGTGACAACACAAGAAACACGAGTGCATTGTAATCAACAGAAAAGCAAGCCTGAGCATAACCATGAGGAACACAATGCCTGATCTTCAGAGAAAGAATTGTCTCATGAATGAAATCAAACTCTACTGTAGAACAAAAGAAGTACACTGGAATCAATAGAAAATATTCACCCATGAAGAACAAAAGATGAACCACAATACTCTGTTTTCCAACACAAAAACCAGAGAAGGACACAGAAGAATTTCTCTCTTATCCAAGGAGTCCAGAGTTGCACTACTAATCACTAGAGCATTCTAAACCCACAGCTACTCTCTCTTAGTGATTATTTTATTTATTTTAGAGCAGTGTGTGTACTCTGTATATTTTACACACACAATGGCTCTTATGAAGAACATGAGGATTTCAAAATCCTCATCCCAAATTCTTTACTCCTTAACCATAATTTTTTTTAAGAGGTCCCTGAGTTTCCTGGTTAGTACAGGTACTATTGTTAACCCTGATCCAGGGTGTGGATCAAAGTTTATTTATATAAACTACATGGTTGTAGGTGATCACCAAGTGGAGTGGATTAGGTCCCGGCTTGAGACTGAACCACTTGTTTTATATCCATTGTTCAATTTAAATTTAGTCTACTCTATTTTACTACATTACTGCACAATCCAGAAAAAATCTAAATTCACATCGATAGTTATTCATGGAACGAAGTTATATCTGATTTTTCTTAGTAGGATAACTTCAAAAGTAATGTTAATAATACGAATTAATATTACTGAGAATTAATCAATCTTTAATGAAGTTGATTAAATAGTCAAACTCTTATAATAGTATAACCTTGATTAACTGTGTTGTATCTATTTTTGGGTAAATCATTATTTGTAAAACTATTATCATTTAATCATAAATTTTTATAGTAACTCTATTCACCCCTCCCCCATTTAGTTAACTACTACAACCAACATTTTGTATCAGAGGTTGTTTTATTAGGACATTGTGTATTGTTATTCAACTGTGAATATAGTTGTACTTTAAAAATCTGTAAATTTCTATTAATTTTAAATTTATATCTCTTTTAAAATAATTTTTTAGTATGGAAAATAGATTTGAAGGTTTTTCAACCAAAAGA
The DNA here is from genome assembly GCA_963277665.1 of Viscum album. Classification (NCBI taxonomy): domain Eukaryota; kingdom Viridiplantae; phylum Streptophyta; class Magnoliopsida; order Santalales; family Viscaceae; genus Viscum; species Viscum album. The sequence continues at coordinate 476,519,244 of OY728132.1, forward strand.
CCAACATTCTTTAAGGGAACAAACTATGCTCAATGGAAAATTAAAATGATAATGCATCTAGAGTGTATGAGTTTTGAAATCTGGTATTCAATTATAGATGAATGAAAACATCCAATGACTGATAGAATTCCATGGGATAAAACTACCCAAATTTCATACATTATCAATTGCAATGCTATGAATTCCTTGTAATGTTTCTTAGGAGATGAAGATTTTAATAGTATTTCTGCTTGTAAAACTACCCATGAAATTTGGGATACCAAGTCCATCTCACATGAAGGCACGTCAAGTGTAAATAAAATGAGACTTAATACATATACTATAAAATATTATAATTTTTAGATGAAAAATGATGATCCTATTTCGGATATGTATCTTAGGTTCAATGAGATTGTCAAAAAAATGATTTCTCTAGGAAGAGAAGTCACTGCCAGAGAACAAATCATGAGATTTCTCAGATGTCTACCTGATAGATTGAGGGGAACCTCTTTCTCAATTATAGAGTGATGCGACATCAGCAGGATACCTGTAAAGGAACTCATTTGGAAATTGATGATGTACGAGGAAGTGATTAAAATCAACAGAGAAGATGATGATGAACCAAAGAGGAAATCTATTGAATTCAATACCACACTCTCGTAGCACAATGTCAATAGAAAAACAGGAAGATCCTATATATAGTTACACTACTGAACATTCATCGCCAGACAGTGATGAGGAGATACCTCAACTGGCTAGAAGATTCATATGATTTTATAAGAAGAAGAACTTTTTCAGAAAACCAAACATCAAGGGAAAGTACGATAAAAAAGGAAACTGGAAAAAGGACTATAAGAGAAGTGACAAAACTGACGATATTGTATGCTATGACTGTAAAAACAAAGGACATATAAAGGCTGACTGTCCAACACTAAAATATAAGAAGAAATGTGAGGATAGTGATAATAAGTACAAAAAGGAAATAAAGGCAACCTGGAGTGCCTCTACGGATAGTTCAAGTGAATCAGAGACATCACATTATGAACAGGATAACAATTCCAATATGTGTTTTGGGACAAACACATTTGAGGTAACATTGAACTATTCTATGCAGAATTCATACTATTCTGAAGAGGTATGTGACTCTGATAATATGTCCAATGAAGAAATGTTTGAATATTTCAACATGCTTGAAGAGACATGCAATGAATTAAAGGATAAATATAAATCACTGAAGAAACAACATGCTCCCCCTATAACTGTTAAATCTAAAAATACTACTGAAAAAGAGTAAAATTCTCAACTGCTCAAAGAAAACAATGAACTAATAATGACTAATGAGCAATTAAAAAGTTTATTAGAAATGCTTTCTGAGGGTAAATATACCATTACCTAAATGATAGGAAAACAAATTGCTCATAAATATAATAATGTCATTGGTTATCAACATGGTAAAAGAAACATTTGTAGAAGAAATTTTATTCCAATGTCTAGGACATATGGTTTTGTTCCCAGTTCTGGACATATCTCAACTAGCTTGAGTCATGATACACATTCTATTGTTTAATTTTTTGTGGACCAAATATAGTTTAACTTTCAAAATAATTACATAATGCTTATAGGAAACCTTTGAGACAAATATGGGTTTCTAAAGAACTTATTACTAATGTTACTGGACCCAAACTAGTATGGGTACCAAAATATGTCTTTGCTTGATCATTTTATAGGAAATATTCTTAAAGAGATACTACACAAATCTGTGGTACATGGACAGTGGGTGTTCAAGACACATGACCAGTGACTACACATGTTTCAAGAACCTGGTAAAAGTAGATGGAGGATATGTCACATTTGGTGACAATGCAAAGGGGAAGATCATTGGCTTAGGCCATATTGTTAACTCTTATTCGATTCTAATTTCTAAAGTAATTTTCGTTAATGGTCTAAAATATAATTTTTTAGTATCTCACAATTATGTGATGATGGATATCATGTTAAATTTGAAAATGATGCCTATAATTTGTTTGATTCTAAAGTTAAATTAGTATTTTAGGCATCAAGGAATGAAAATGTTTATTCTGCTAATTTAGATTCCTTAACTTCTCAAAATGTATCTTGATTAATTTTATTTCATAAAGAATCATGGCTCTGGTATTGCAGACAAGGACACTGTTATGTTCACTCCCTTATAATGTTAACTAGAGAAGGCCTAGTTAAAGTCTTACCCAAACATGAGTTTCTAAATGAAAAATTGTGTAATCCCTGTCAAAAGGGAAAACAATACAAAATCACTTTCAAACCAAAGAAAATGTTTCTATTTCGAAAAATCTTTAGTTGGTTCACATGGATTTCTTTTGGACCATCTAGAGTTTATAGTTTAAATGGGAAGCACTATATTGATGTTCAAGTAGATGATTTTTCTAGATATAACTGGACCATCTTCATGGCTCACAAAAGTGAAGCATGCTCTTATTTTACTATGTATACCATGTTTGTAGAAAATCTTAGTGGACTTAAAATTAAATATTCATTAAGTGATCATGGATGTTAGTTTTAAATTCAAGAGTTTGAATCCTTTTTCTAAAAAAATGGTTATAGTCACAATTTCCCTACCCCTAGAACACATCAGCCGAATGGTGTTGTTGAATGAAGAAATAGAACATTGCAATAAATTTCAAGAACAATGCTTAGTGAATACGACCTACCTATTTACTTTTGGTCTGAAGTTGTTAATAGAGCATGCTACATAATCAATAGAGTTTTGATTAGATCAATTCTAAAAAAGACCTCATATGAACTCTGGAATAATAGGGAGCCTAAGGTAAATTACTTTTGAGATTTTGGTTGCAATGTATTTATTCTCAACCCTAATGGTAATCATGACAAAATTTCCCCAAAAAGTGATGATGGAATATTCCTAGGTTATTCAATTTCAAGTAATACTTATAGAGTATTCAATTAGAGAATTAAATGTGTGGAAGAATCTGTCCATATTATGTTTGATGAAACAGATCCACATGAGCCTAGAACAATCCTAGAATATCTAGAGGATGATGTATAAAATCTGAACATCAAATCAAAATCATCAAATACCTCTGTGATAGAATCTGTGAAAACTACCAATTCTGGAAATTCTATTCAATCGAGTCATAATGAACCCGAATCTATTGATGAAACTGAATTCACTAGGCCCTTTTTTTCTAGAAAGGTATGAACCCTTAGAAACCATCCCTTAGATGTTGTTATAGGAGACTTAGATAATAGAACACAAAATAGAGCTTCCCTTAGAAATCAGGTTGAACATCAAGCCTTCTTATCATAGCTTGAACCTAAATACATTGATGATTCCATAAAAAATGAATATTGGCTAATGGTTATGCAAGAAGAACTCAATTATTTTTAAAGAAATATCGTTTGGAAACTAGTTGAAAGACCTAAGGACAATTTTTTCATGGGCACTAAATGGGTGTTTAGAAATAAGGTACATAAAGCTGGAAATAATTTTAGGAATAAGGCTAGATTAGTTGCATATGGCTGTAGTCAAGAAGAAAGAATTGACTATGAGGAGTCTTTTTCTCCAGTATCCAGATGTGAAGCCATTAGAATTCAACTTGTTTTTTCTGCACATCTGAATTTCAAACTATATAAAATGGATGTTAAGATTGCATTATTAAATGGGTATACAGCTGAGGATGTTTTTGCTGAACAACCCCTGGTTTTAAAAACCCTCATTTTTCAAATCATATTTTAAAACTATCAAAAGCATTATATGGTTTAAATAAAGCTCCAAGAGCTTGGTATGATAGGTTGAGTACTTTTCTTATTTCCAAATATTAAACAAAAGGAATAAATTATTCTACCATTTTCATAAAACTAATTTCTAACGATGTTTTAGTTGAACAAATCTATGAAGATGATATTATTTTTGGATCTTCAAAAAATTCATTATGTATTGATTTTTCTAAAATGATGCAAAACGAATTTGAAATGAGTTTAATAGGTGAATTAAAATTCCCTCTTAGATTTCAAATCATTCAAAATAACGATTGAATTGTTTTAACTCAAATTAAATATACTATAGATCATTTAAAACATTTTGTATTGGATAGAACAAAAAGTAGTGACACTCCCATGACTACGCCATGTAAGTTGGATCTTGATGAAGATGGAAAATATGTTGATCAAACCACATATAGTGGAATGATTGGAATTCTACTATACTTAACTTATATCTGTCCTAATATTATGTTTATTGTGTGTTTGTGGGATTATTTTCAAGAAAACCATAAGGAATATCATTTAAATGTTGTAATGAGAATTTTCAAATACCTCAGGCATACACCCAATCTACGACTTTTTTTCCTATAGGAAAATCATTTGAACTAGTTAGTTATTCTGATGATGACTTTGGGGGCTGTAAGTTAGATAGAAAGAGCACCTCTTGAACATGTCACCTTTTAGGCAAGTCACTACTATCATGGTGTAGTATGAAATAATACATTGTTGTATTATCTACTGCTGAAGCTGAATACATAGCTACTGGTAGTTTTTATGCTCAAATTTTGTGGATGAAACACACTTTACTAGATTATGGATATCAATTCAGACATGTACCAATAAATTGTGGCAACACAAGTGCTATTAATATTTCAAAAAATCTTCTTTCACATTATAGGGCAAAACATATTGATTTAAGACATCACTTTTTGAGGGATCATTATCAGAAAGGTGATATTACCATGGAAATCATTGGCACTGAATATCAACTTGTTGATATATTCACTAAAACATTAAATTATGAGAGAATATATTACATAATACATGATCATGGCATGATCTATCACAAATAGATATCTTACTAGTCTTACTATTTAGTATTTCACTAATTTTTTACCTTACTGTTTCATGTTCACAGTTTCACGGTTACTTTCTCATGTTTACATTCTCACAGTTAGCACTTTGTATTCACTGTCTCTTACTCACTATCACACCATGACTGAACAAAGTTTACTTACTATCTCACAATGAAAAAACATATCATTCATTGTCTCATCGTGACTACCACCGACTGTCTCATCGTGATGATAATTTATCATGGAATTTTAAATACTATTCATGATCTCACTAAGAAATTTTTTTTTGTTTTATTTTAGTCTGTATCACGGTAATTTTTATTTCACCACTTTTTACTTTCTCGTGCTTTTACTTTTGTGATATTTGACAATCCCAAATGCTAAAACAAAAGGGGTTTTACTCGATTCTTCACCCAAACTCTCTCCCACTCACTCCTTCTAAACCCTTTCATCCTAGAAACTCTCTCACTCACTCTCTCTCTCTCTACCAGTAGTGGATGCCAAGGATGAAGCGTTCATATTTTTCATCATCTGAGAAGTGGTGCTCGAAGAAACATAAGAGAGCACTAAATTTGGCACCCAAAGGACCCCCAAATCCAAATCTGGTAAATCATGTTATTGTACCTAAAAAGGAAATTTTCACTTAGTGGTTTTTGTCTAGAAAATCTATTGTTTTAAATGTTTTAAGAGAAAAAGGCTAGTTCGAATGGTTCTCAAGGAAGGATAAACCTATTTACCTGTGGTTGGTAGCCCAATTCTATCAGTATGTACAATTTTCATTTGATGCTGGTGAAGGTTTATTTGTGAAAAAATGGATTAATTTCCAAAGATGCTCATTCTCATCAAGGTTATGGGTTTCATGCCTTAAGATACCTCAAGAATGAATTTGTGGTTATTATCAGAGAGAACCCCCACCTACAACTGATTTATTTGACCTGGAAAATTCACTAGAAACTCTAACTAGAAATAAAAGCAAGAGAAAGGCCATAGCTGGTGAACTAGATTGGGAGACAAGGCTATTGTTTAAATTTGTTCAAAATCTGATTAGCACAAGGAAAGGTGACATTGATGTCTTGAAGTATCAAGATTGGTTCTGATTCATATTTTGAATAATGGACACAAAATCAATCTGTGCATGTATATCATTCACCATTTCTGTGAATTGATCATGGTCACATCCAAATCCACCTCTTTATTTTACTATAGGCTGATTTCAACAATGCTTGTTTCCAAAGGAGTATTTGGACCCAATGAAAAATTATTGGTGGATTATAAATATTTTTTATGTAAACCTACCATCAGAAGGATGAAAATAAAATGGAACCCCAAGATGAATGAATGGGTTGATGATAATGATATGCTTTATGAGAAGTATAATCATGTGGATTATCCAACAATGCCAAAGGACATTTCGGATCCTAGGTTGGAACTAGATGAAGTTTCAGAGTATCTGGAAGATGAAGAAGAAAAGGGAGATGCCTCTGAAGAACACCATAGAGAAGAGGATGATATACCTCATGGGGAAGAAGTTGTTATTGAGGAAGAAATGACAATTATTCATCCTTCTTTTCATGAAGTAGAACCTCATGCCCCTAGAGATGATATTAATCTGGAAATCCAATATGATTCTACAAGATAATTAATTTCCCTATAATCTATGCAGAAATCCATGGAAGAGGCTATAGTAGAAGAACTCCATATTGTGCAAGATGCAACTCCAAAAAAACACCCTGTTAAAGAAGAAATAAATCTGGAATAACTCCCAACTATCCAGGAAGCTAATCTGGAAGACCATCTATTGGAACAATATGATCCTGAGATAATACCCTCTACTAAAGAGAGGATGGAAATAGCCTTCAGGTTAGCTAGGAAAGAAATGGATGAGGAAATTAGAGATGAACCAATGTATTCCAAACAAGTACCTGAGCCTCGGGGTCCTGAAACAGAAATAATTATTATGGGGGAGCAACCTCAAAATCATGAGGCTTGTGAAGATGATTCTGTTGAAGAATCTACACCAACTGAGTAATATTTTGTTTACAATTGGTATATATTACATATCTTCTATGATGTGAGTGAATATCAATAGGTTACTACCACTGGGATTGACCTTTCTTCATTGTTTTAGCTGAAAACCGCCACATACATTGCACTTGAACATGAACATCAAACAGAACCTCAACTTGATCCTGCACCTATACCACATCCTGCACCTCCCCCTTTACCTGAACATCAATATTATATCATCAAGTATTATTTGAAAGTATTTGGAGAAAAAATCTTATCTGTAATTGAAAAACTCTTGTCCTCTCAACCTCATCTTGTGAACAAACTAAGTCAGGAAGATGCCTCACTGATTTAAAAAATATTATCTATATCATTCAACCCAAAATAATTCATCATATTCCAGAATTAAGGGTTGAAAACATGTTTCTTTGTAATTATATTGAAACTCTGACAAGTATGGTTGATGACCTCCAGAGAGAATTGCATTCTAGATCAGAGCCTGCACCTATTGCAGCTTCTCTTGAACTAGATGTTTCTTATATTTCTAGAGATATTGTCTCCCTGATTCATCCATACATCTTATCCATTGTTGAAAAGATTTTAGAAAGACACAAATAGTTGTTTCACCACATGAGAGTTCTTGGGGAGAACCTGAAAAAACTCACAGATGAATATACTGGTTGTCTTGAAAAGGTCGTGAAACAACTCCAGTCTCTAACCACAACTGCAAAAGCCAATACATCCTTTGGTCAGACCTCCACTCCTTACTTGGACAATAATTTCTCATATCCATCGTAAAGTAGGTGATTAATAATTCCTAAAGTGGCTTTGATATTGATCCTTTATCTGAAGTTGTTATGAACAGTGATTGAGTGCTTGAACTGGTTCAAATTCACTCCACGATTGCCAATGATTCCCAGCAGGAGATCTCTAAGAATGTTGACTTCTATTTCAACCATACTTTCTCCAAGACTGTTATGAACAATCACTTTAAATATCTTTTAGTGACTCTTAGAATAACTCATATGACCCATGCCATCAAAACCCAAGTTCCAAAGCTCACTGAGTTTACCAGATTGTTGGACATGTTCATGGAAAACAAAGATGATTTTGAAAAGGGCATGCAGTATGGAGTGGAGATTGTTGCAGACATCATTAAACTTCTGAGACCATATCTTCATGTTTAAAGCACAACGATTGTTGCTCCAGTGGATACTCCTCTCAGAACTGGATTACCTACTTTCACATCAGCATTAGCTTCAACATCCACATCTGTTGGCCAGGCTCTTAGTCAGATCATGCCTGTTGTTCTTGACCAGGAACTTACTCAATCTTCTAAAGCTCCAAATTTTTCTCCATCAGTCATTGAAGGTCTACCATTACCTTCTTTTTCTACCACTTCTATTCCTTCTTATACAACAGCACCTACCCCTATGGCTTCCTCTTTTGCTGCAGATAAAGGCAAAGAGAAGTCTACTTCCTAAAGAAGCTTAGTGACTATTTTTTTAATCGGGATGTCATTATTTTTTTTGGGTATTTCTACTGTCTATTTTGGGCTGAACACACTTAATTCCATATGCACTATTTTCCCTCTATTTTTTCTACATTTTGATAATACAAAAATGGGGATAAATATGCAATCTATGTTAACATATGTCATTTTTTCTCTCTGTAGTTGTATTTAATTTAGCCTTTAACTCTATATGATTTGTGATCATCAAAAACGAGTGATTGTTGGAATCTTCATGTATTAATCATGTTTTAATGATCATAAATCTCAATAATAATTTCAAATATTATTAATGATCACAAATATCAAAAATATCATTAATCATTTGTATTTATGTTTCAAGTTATCTTATACTTTATAATGGTTAAGATCAATTAATTTTCTGTATATTATTGTTTAGTTTTGAATACAGTTATTTGTCTAAGTACAAGACACAATGACCAAGGCACCGTGTAACCTAACACCGTGAAGCCAAAGTCTCGGACACCATGACCACGAGATACGGTGACACAGTAAGCCTAACATTGTGAAGCAAGACACTAAGAACAGACACCGTAAACTAGACACACTGTTTTCCTAAGTACCAGACACAATTAACGGGACACAGTCATCAAGATACTATGAAGGAGGCACTGTGAAGGAGACACCTTGAAGGAGACACTATGAAGGAGACACTGTGAAATAGACACCGTGAAGGAGACACTGTTTGCATAAGTATTGTGACACTGTATCCTATCTATTTTGTCATTTTTATCTTTTACTTTTTAACGGTCATATTTGACATCTTTAATGCACTGACATAATAAATTTTTTCTAGTAGACATATTATGAGGTACGAGGTACGACACATATGGAACCTTTCGGATAATGTTCATGCATTGTGAAGATAAAGAGATGTCTGCCCAAGAGAAACATATAGGTAGACAACAAAAGAAATGTGAGTGCACTGTACTCAATAGATAAGCATGCCTGAGCATAACCATGAGGAATACATTACATGATCATTATAGAAAGAACAGTCTCATTCATGCAATCCAACTCTACTAAATAACACACAAAGTACACTGGAATTAAGAGAACATCTTCACTCATGACGAACACAAGATGAACCACGACACTTTGATTTTCAACACAAAAACCAGAGAAGGACTCAAGAATCATTTATGTCTTATCCAAGGAGTCCAGAGCTACACTGGTAATCACTAGATCATTCTGAACTCACATCTACTCTATCATAGTGATTATTTTATTTATTTCAGAGTAGTGTGTGAAATCTGTATATTTTACACACACACTGACTCATGTGCTGAATTGGAGGATTCCAAAATCCTCATACCAAATTATTTACTCCTACATAGCCATGAAAACTATGTTAGAGGTCCCTGTGTGACCTGGTCATTTTTTTGTTTTCCCACAAAATCTTTGGATGAGGTCCCTCTGTGGCACGGAAAGTCCATGTACTGTTGTCAACCCCGATCTAGGGTGTGGATCATAGTTTATTTTAACAAACTGATTGGTGGTAGTTGATCACCATGTGGAGTGGATTAGGTCTCAGATTATGACTGAACAACTTGTTTTATATCTATTGTGCCATTTAAATGTAGTCTAATCTATTTCACTGCTTTACTGCACATTCCAAAAAAAACACCAAATTCACCTTGATAGATAGTCTTAGAAGGAAGTTATATCTTATTTGTCGTAGTAGGATAAATTAAAAAGTTATTTTAATAATTCCAATTAATATTTCTGATAATTAATCAATATGCTAAGAAGTTGATTAAATAGTAATACTCTTATAATAGTATAACCTTGATTAACTGGGTTGTATATATTTTTTTGGGAAATCATTATTTGTAAAACTAAAATATTTTAAATATAAATTATTAAAGTACTCAATTCACCCCTCTCCTCTGGAGTTAACTACCCCAACCAACATAATGTAAAATGTCTTTCAATTTTGGAAATGGGTAAATAAAGTGATTTCTATGAAATTACATACATTTTTAGATTCTATAATGGAATATGGTTATGGAATAGATGTACCTTGGGGTAATAGCACCTAAATATGTGTATTGAGTTGGGATCAATCATCACCTAGTTAACAAAAATGGGCCTTGTTGCACAACCTATTTAAAATTAAAAGATAATATGGGTTAGAAATTAATAAAATCATTATGATCCATTTATCGTGATTTAAATAGATGAAAACCATAAATGACCAAGTACAATCCTAGGATGTCATATATTAAAAATAATTTGTCTTAATTTAGACATCGTATAATTTATTTCATTTATATTGATTTAAAATATGATTAGTTTTTATCAATTTATGATTTTGTAATTATACAATATATTTATATAGAAGGAATCTTATTAATATTGAATCTATTAAAAATTTTAGTGACTATTAACAACCAAATTCGATGATGAGTGTATAGAATGATATTTTAATTATGAATAATTGGATATCCTGAAATATTATTGAAAACGTGATCTACGAAGATAATACTATCATATTAAATATGAGGATGATGGAAATTTAAATTATTTAATGTGGTTATGAACATTTAGGATTGACGATTTAGCTCATCAAATGTCAGTATGGAAAAAAGGGGATGCTAGGGGAATATATAAAATTGATCGGAAGATGTTACCTATGTGGAAATTAAGCTCATAGAGTGAAAAATATTATATGATTTCAATGTATTGTTTGTGGTAAACTTGTGAATTATCCAACTAGATTCCATAAACTAGTAATTATCATATTGAAAATGTATTTTTTCATTCCATTCCAATAATTTATGTGTTTGAATTTCTATATTGATATATTTTGATTCAAGAATGATATTGTAGAAGTAGTTTTCCAATAGTATTGGAATCATAAATGTATTTATATATTTTTGAAACATCTTAGTATTTATTATAATATATGTCTCAATGTATGATTAATAAAAGTGTTTTCAATACCATAATAGATTTATATGTTTAAGGATGATCTAATGTTCGATGAATTTTAACCTAATTTTGATGTTATATGTTGTGGGGGGTATATTATGATTAACTGTACATTTTTGAAATAAATCCATTTAGTTTTGTATATATTGAGAATGTTATTTGACGTAGAATTCCTTGAATCATTATGGACTTTTGATAAAGGTTATTGTTATATGTTAGGGTTTATCATACATTTAACATTAAGAAAATTATGATTTATTGTCCATCACTTTACAATGTCATCACACTTCATTGATATTAGATAATATTTCTCATTGTATGTAACACCCCATGATTTCATAGCAAGTAATTTGTTCAACGTAATTCAATAACTTGCACTACACACAACAGCGAGTTCTAGCGCACTGTGACTTACCAAACTAGTCTTTCAAAAGCGGTTATGAATAGTATTAACTGAATAGTGAACATTATAAAATCCTTATAACTTTATAATCCATATTATAAGCTTCATAGACATAATGTAAGAACAAATACATTTTTTTAGATAAAAGAAGTATTTTTTTTAAAAAATGAATATTTACCTCCTTTTAATGCAGAAGCCTTTTTAAATCCAATATTAGAAACATTAATATATTAAATTTGAAAAAATTAACTTCTTCATTAGAATTGGGACATTAATTTAGTTTGAATAATGTTTTGGTGTTTTAATGACAACTTTCATATTTTAGTGAATTGTGAAAATACTCCATTTTAACTGAAAACAACTTTTTTAATAAAAATAATTTATACTGTTAAATAATATATTTTAATGGTTTTAAAGTATAAATAGATTATATTTTTTCCATTTAATCCAATTATGGTCATTTTATGTAATTTGACTTTGAAAATGAACATAAACAAGTGTCAAACTTTTGATAGTTACTATTTCTAAAAAATACGCCTTTTGGTTTTGTAAGCGGGAATTAATTATAAATTAATAAATTCATCTTCTATGATTTTAATTTGGTAAAATCGACATCATTATTGAATTGGTATTATCAAAATTATCTTAGGGTGTATTTTTTGTATTTTTCCGAAAAGTTTTAATTTTTGATTAATAGTGAAAAACACTGAGTTATAGTTTAAAATCAAATTTCTATTTAAATAATTATTAAATTTATTTAAATTTATTTTAGGTCAAAATATTTACATAATTACTATATATGTTTAATGTATTTCATTGGATTCAGTTTATAATAATTTTAGATATATAAAATATTTATTGAACTTTTCACCGTCTTTTACCCACCTATTTGGATAATTTGTAAATTCACATAAAAATTAATTTTACTGCTTCTGGGAGTTGAATATAGAAAATACAAGAGACATGGTTAATATCAACAACTAAAATGTGGTTCAAAAAGCTAAAAATAATTTTTGGTTTATAGTAAATTTTTACTTTTATTTCCCACAGTTAAAAGTAAATTGGGTAAATAAGGGTAAAAATGATATTATTATTACCCTAAAACATGTCCTATTTCTATTTTATAAGTTTAAATAGATCAAAAACATCGTTAGTAATAAATTATTTCCCTTTAGGTCCACTGTAATTAGATTGGGACATTTATTATTATTTAATTTAAAGAAGAGTTAAAGTGTAAAATTCAAAGTTCATTAACTAAACCATTTTTAATATAGGGTTTTACATAAGATAAATTAGAATTTAAATATTAATTAGGAAGATAAAAATGTTTAATATATCATGGTATTTTATTTATAATTTTTATACATTATATAATTAAATTTATTAATGACACAATGATGATGTCGTAATGACCTTATCAATGAAAGAATCAAATAAATGGTATTATAAATACTAAAATAAATATAATTTCACATTTTATAAGACATAAACGAATTTTATAGGTGACTATGACAAGATATGGCTGATTAAAAGTATCTTTTTCGATGTAATCAAGTTGTGATGACTATCACAAAAACAAAGTACCAAATAGTGTCAAAATTTACATAAATTAAAATTTAAAACAAATACTATATTATTGGTCGATATAATATTCATAAAAGTGTACGGATAAAAAAAGAGCTTAAATAATATTATATATGTCATTAATGAGAAACTTTAAGATCTCTTGGAAGATTATAGTATGTTTATTAACCATATATATTAATTATACAATAAGACACGGTAAAAATTAAACTATTTAACTAAGAGTGAAATCTAAATGCTAAGGTTAAAATGGTAACCGAAACATGTCTAAAACCAATTGGTGGAGGGTATTTCGACACATAACCACATAAGGCTCCAAAAAAATTCATTTTTACCCATTATAAACTGAATATTATTGTATAATAAACTAATACTTTAATCTTTCCCTAAAGTGACCCTCACCCCTCTTATAAAAGGGCACTTCCCTTCTCTCAAAATCACAGCTCCAAAGCAATTTGTCTCTGCCAAAAACTGCCCAAATATACTCCTAACTTCCATCAATTCAACCTAGAGGCCTTAGTTATATCAAAAATCCATCCTAAGGAGCCCTTTTGATCAAATCCAAAGGAAGAACACTAAGAAGAGGTAATGATTTCACCACCCTCTTTCAAGTTCCTTTCTTCGTCCACTTCTTCGTTCTTTATTATCACCATTATAAATTATTAAATATAGTATCTTCTATATACTGTGATGTTATTATAAATTGTTCACAAAAATATTCATTATTCTATCCATCTTATGAGTGATAATGTCACCATGCGTGCGTACGTGCGGCTTACCATCTCCATGCCATGGTGTAATTTGTTATTCAACACTATGTTATTTGGATGGATATAATAATGAGTAATATGTATATAAATAATAAAAATAACAAGATAATGTCTCTGTAAAATTAATATACCATCCATTTCCACACCTTTAAGGAAATGACATTTTCACTCATGCGTACGTATGGATTACCGTTTCCACGACTCGATGAGATTCATTTCCATAGTCACTATTCATTGACGATTATAAAAAATTATATTAATAATATGTTTGTAATATATGAAATAATAATTATACTGGAGATATATATATTTATATATATATATGTACTTATATATATATTATTCATTTAGTTTTGTTCAATACGTTATGAAAACAGAAACTGCGTTTATGCATATGTATGGACTACCGTCTCCATAAACGATGTTTTCCATTTCATATATATGTCTTTTATAAATATTTATATTCTTAATATATATGACATATTAATAATGTATTATATTCTGAAAATATTTAAGTCATGATCTACTTCATAAAATCAAGAGTAACAAGTTATAAGACGTATGATAAAGAAAGCAATTATTACCAGAAATGCTAATTTGACATGGAATTTATTATTAAATGGTTAGTATAAAGTCATAAATGAATAATTTATGATACAATAAATATTAATATGGTTATTTTATAATTTAATAACATACTATGGTCTTCATATAATATGTTAATCATACCCTCTACTAAAGGAAAGTGCAAAGTAAGTGGTTTTCATCTCACTCCTCATTATCGTCAGATTCATGCCATATTGCCACTATTGCCTTTTGTGTGGTGTATGTACTTTCCATAATGGTATTATTTGTGTAATAAAATTTAATTTATGTGTATTTAAATATTCATTATATGATACCTCTTTAATGGGGTGTTGGTTTCGTATGTTACCAAATTGGTGAGGGTTAATTTCACAATCTTTTTATTATCTGAGGTTGTTTTTACCTATGTATATAATGGGACATATTTATTATCAATGTCCATGTTTCATGAAAGTGTTTTCAAAAGAACTATTTTAAAGCACTTTTTAAAACAAACATCTTTTCAATTGTTTTAAATATTTATTCATTTAAATATTTCTCATTAATGTGCATGTCATCAAAAGAGTTTTTAAGGATTTATTTATATGGACATGAGTGTTTTTAAATTGTTAATTCTTATAAATAGTTTCAAAGTTGTATGGAACACTTTGATTCAAAAATTTCAATAAATTTATTCCCTTCTAAATTGTGTGGCATTTTAATGTTTTCATGAAAAAGGGATATTTCTCTCATATATTTTTAAAATTAATTTCCATCTATGTCAACATCCTTTGAGGGATTTTAAACTTGTTTGAAGATGAATTATTATGATACATGTCTTCCAAATTGTATTGAAGGTTTAGTGTATTTTTGACTATGGATGTGTCATTTTTATACCATTCATGGTTTAGGTATAATGTATTGACATTTCATATGCTAGTTTTAATATAAATTTTTAGGTTATGTTTAAAACTTATCATATGAGGAATGCATTAGACATAGTAAGTGATGGGTGGTGCTCGCTATCGCTCCTCGATGCATCAGTAGGTCTCATGAGACCAACTAGAGTCTTAGCAAAGGGCCTTGAAAAAATTTTATTTGTAGTCTTTGCACAATGCCTTGACTATGTGGTTATGATAGTCTGGCATTTTGCATTCCATCATTATGAAAGTGGTTAGTGATATTTCATATGAGTATTCGACTAGTAGAATATCTATGTGAATAAGTAAATGGAATTACATCATATTATTTTTGACATATTATGCTGAAGTTGATGTTTAAAATGATTTTGTTTTAGTTATTCATTTCCATAAATGATTATTCTTATTTATGGATGTTTCCGCTATATTGTTATCCTTACTGAGCATCTGAGCTCATCCTTTTGTATGTTTAATATTTCCTACGATTCTAAGAAGTGTATTGTGATTGATATGCAGGGTTAATCCAAGGGAATAATGGTGTTCATAAAGGATTATTTATGTATTTTTATATGATATAAAGTATAATGTAACATTAGTGTATGAAATCTATTTTCCAAGACTACTAAACCGAGCAGACCTTCGGGACTTGATTCCTTGTAATCAAGACAATGTATTAAAATAATGCACCGACTCTTGGTAACTGAGGACAGGGCATTATAGTTAGTATCAGAGGATGTTTAGAAATAACCATTCAATATAGATTTAGATAAAAACTAATTAGATCACATATACATAAGATAGACTTTGAGGATTAGTATAGATGAAATTCCTATAATTTTGGTAATGTAGTGATTTTGTGATTTTTCCAAGAAAATAAATCTCTGTCTGGATATGAGCAGGTAGATGCGGCTCTGGCATAGATGTACCTAGGGGTAAAACCCAAAAACACTACTTTGAGCTATACTCGAATGGGAACTGGTGCACAACAATGGGCCTTGCCGCACTCTTGGTTACGACACTCCCAGGGGATATTCTTAGGATAATTCTCATTTTATTTACAAATAATTATGAAGGGTTTATGAGTAGATAATTCCTCAATGAAAAAATATTATGATTTTGAATTATATCCATAAACAATTCAATATTTGTTCGGTATTTTAAAAGTTTTGAATCATTCATTTCAATTCATAAATTGACCTAGTTTATGCTATTATGTTGAAATGGCGCCCAGTAGAAGGAATATGAACATCAGCAATACATATGATCCAAAGGGTAAGAAGGATATTATCATTCATAGTATTAAGCCACAATTTAGAAGGTAAATAGTCTCCCATGTATTCTCAACATATGAAAAAATAGTTTCATGTGTTAATATGATAAGTAAAGAATTCCTTGAGTCCTATGTCTTTGAAGGGAATGAAGAGAAGAAAAGGATGGAATAGAGAATGATAGTTAATGGGACGAGGGAAAAGAATAATTTTCCTATATTTGATAACTGTGGGAAGAAACACCATGGAACTTGCTTGAAGGGAATAGGATTTTATTATAAGTGTGGAGAAAAAGGACACCATGTATGTGATTGAAAGGGTAAGAAAAAGGTTTCAAATGTACAATGCTTCATCTGCACGAAGTTGGGACACTACACGAACCAATGTCCAAATCATCAGAGTATGCCACAAATGATGTAATTGGATAATAATCAAGTTAAGATACAACAACAGATGAGGAGTAATGATTATATTTCTTATGTTGTTATTAGAGAATTTTGTCATTTGAGTGTTGTATCATTAATGTACTGGTTATAATAATTATGGAATATATAAGGATTATATTATAGTACTATTTTATTAGGGACTTGAGATAGTGTGGAACCATGAAAAGTGACTCAATAGTAGGTTAAATGTTTGGAAAATATATGGTTGTGAGAATGAAAACCCATAATATGGTTCTGATACCGAGGTTGTGATTTTGGAATAATACCTGATTGATTTGGATAAATTATATTAGATATTGTTTACTACCTTAAAACTGATTAATGATTTGTATATTCCATCATTGTTGGAGTTTACAACATTTTGGGATAGAAGTAGTACATCCAGTATTCTATATGTAATAAGGGATCATGAATGTAATCCATAAAGTTTTATGGTAATTCAGGATGTTGTAGTGTTTTGAAAGAATATATGATTAAGGTGTTCACATGTTGTTACGTGGAAAAATGGATCTTCATTGTGTTTACCTACCTTATAAATTTTGGACATTGATTTTGGGCAGATGTATTTTAGATAATTCTAGTTTGAGATTATTTTTGTATTTCCATAAAAGGACATCCCAGAGGTCGGGTGGCAACCCGTCGGGTCCGGCAAGGCCGTGAGACTTGAACCCGCAACCGAAGGGAGACAAGGGTGTATCACATACCAATGGCCCACATGATGTCCTGCATTGAATAATGTAGTCATTTTCTAAAAAAAAATTACTTTTAGATGAATTATAAATACATATTTTTGAACCCTATATGAATAGGATAAATATAATATTATATTTATGTTCAATTATCTTTTAGTGTGAAAGATGAGTTTGTGGTAGAAATTAGTTAATGTATGGGACTCTACTTGTCATGTATATATTTTTCATCTTCTCTTATTCTATGATGAAAATAATTCTTATACATTAGTGAAGGGATGTTATAACAAAAATCGTGTTATAAAAATAACATATGTTTTGTTAAACTGATTGTATTTTAAATCATAATAGATTGATGAATTTAAGGCCCTCAATTTTACCCTTGTTTTTGATTGATGACCTCAATTACAACCTATAAGTATTTATGTTTTCCTCCAATTATATTTCTCTAATTGAGATAAATTTTCTCCTATTCATCATCATAATTTGGTGGTGACCCTTTAATTTACATTTTCCTCTTATTAAGACTAAATTTTATTAACCTAATCTCTGATGTGGGTTATCCAAAAGATATTTTATATTTTCAAACTTTTATTTTTGAAAAATTATTTCAAATTGTGAGGATGTAATTTATTTAAGGAGTGAATAATTTAACACCGTAAAATTTCATTGAAAGTTATTTCTTCAATATAATTCAATGACTTTCACTACAAGCAACACCGAGTTCTAGCGTACCATGACTTACCAAACTAGTCGTTCAAAAGTGGTTATGAATAGTATTTACTGAATTTTGAACTTTATATAATCCTTATAATTTTGGAATCCACATATAAGTTTCTTAGATATAATGTGAGAAAAAAATACATTTTTCAGATAAAAGATGTAGTTTTCAAAAAATGAAATTTTACCACCTTTTAATGGAGAATCCTTTTTAAATCCAATATTTGAATCATTTATATACTCAATTTGACAAAATAATATTCTTCTTTAGAATCGGGTCATAAGAATTTTGTTTCAATAAATTTTTGGTGTTTTTTTGATAACATTCATATTTGGGTGAATAGTGAAAATACAATAGTTTAACTCAAAACAACTTTTTTAATCAAAATAATTTATATTGATAAATTATAAAATTTAACAATTTTTAAGTATTAATAGATTATTTTTTTACCATTTCATCCAATGATAGTCATTGTAAGTAATTTCTCTTTGAAATTGAATATAAACAACTGTCAAACTTTTGATAGTTATTATTTCAAAAAGACATGCCTTTTGGATATGACAACGAGAATTAATTTTGAATTAATAAAAGAAACATATATCTATTGAATTTGGTAAAATATACTTCATTATTGAATTCTTAATATCAAAATTATCTTAGGGTGAATTTTTGGTATTTTTCTGAAAACTTATAATTTTTGATGAATTTTAAAAAAACGGAGTTATAGTTTAAGATCAAATTTTTATTTAAATAATTATTTATTTTATTTAAATTTTTTCCATTTCAATATAGATACATAATACCTATATATTATCAATGTAATTCGTTAGAGTCAGTTTATAATAATTTTAGATACATAAAAATATTATTGAACATTTCACCGTCTTTTACCCACCTCCTCGAAGAATATTTTAAATCAAATAAAAATTAATTTTACAACTTCTGTGATTTAAATTTTGAAAATATGAGAGACAATGTTAATATCAATGAATAAAATGTGGATCAAAAAGATAAAAATAATTTCTTGTGAATAATAAGTTTTTACTTTTAATTACCACAGTTAAAAGTAAATAAGGAAATTAAGGGTAAAATGTATATTATTATTACCATAACACATGTTATAATTATATTGGAAAATTTTAATTCAACCAAAAACAGCCTTAAAGATAAAATATTACCCTTTAGGTCATCATGTAATAGATTAGGACATTTATTATTATTTAAATTAACGAAGAGTGAAAAGTGTTAAATTCAAAGTTCATTATCTAAACCATTTTTAATATATGGTTATACATAAGATAAATTAAACTATAAATATCAATTAGAAATATAAAAATATTTCCTAAATCATGCAATTTTATTTATAATTTTTAGTCATTAAATAATTAAATTTATTGATGACACAATGATGATGGAGTAATTACCTTATTAATGAAAGAATAAAATAAATTGAATTATAAATATTAAAATAAATATAATTTCAATGTTTTTATGACTTACAAGAATTTTCTAGGTGAATATGACATGATAGGCCTGATTAAATGTATCTTGATCGAAGTAATCAAATTGTGATGACTTTCACGAAAACAAAATACCAAATAGTGTCAAAATTGAAAAAAATTAATATTTAAAACAAATACTATATTATTGGTTGATATAATATGCATAAAAATGTAAGTATCGGAAAAAATCATACATAATATTATATATGTTATTAATGATCCACTTGAGGTTCTCTTGGATTTTTATTGTATGTTCATTAACCATATATAGTGAGAATACAAGAAGACACTGTAAAAATTAAACTATGTGCCTAAGAGTTAAATATAAATAATAAGGTTAAAATAGTTACATAAACTTGTCTAAAACCTATTGGATGAGAGTATTTCGACCGATAACCACCCAAGTCTCTAAATACATTCATTTGGTACCATTATAAATGGAATATTATTGTATAATAAATTTATACTTTAATCATTTCCAAAAGTGACCTTCACTCCTCTTATAAAAGGGAACTCCCCATTCTCTCAAAATAACATCTCCAAAGCAATTTTTTTCAGCCAAAACCTACACAAATATCCTCCCAACATCTGTAAAATAAATCTATAGGCCTTATTTTGATCAAAAATCCAATCTATGGATTTATTTTTATCAAATCAAAAGGAAGAATCCGAAGAAGAGGTAATGATTTCACCACCCTCTTTCAAGTTCATTTCTTCATCCACTTCTTCTTTATTTGTTATTTCCAATATAAAATATTAAATCCAATATATAATATATACTGTGATGTTATTATAAATTTTTCACAACTATAATCATTATTCTATCCATGTTAAGAATGATAATGTCACCATGCGTGCATACGTACGACTTACCATCTCCACGTCATGGTGTAATTTTTTATTCAACACATAGTTATTTGGATGGATATAATGATGAGTAATATGTATATAAATAATGGAAAAAACAAGAAAATTTCTCTGTAAAATTAATATTCCATCCAGTTCCACACCTTTATGGAAATGATATTGTCGCTCGTGCGTACGTATGGATTACCGTCTCCACGATGCGATGAGATTCATTTCCACATTCACCATTCATCGACGATTATAAAAATATATATTAATAATATTTTTTTAATATATGACATAATAATGATAATGTAGATATATATATATATGTACATACATATATTTTATTCATTTAGTTCCGTTCAATACATTATGAAAACCGAATCAGCATTTATGAGAAAGTACGGACTACCATCTCCATAAACAGTGATTTCCATTTCACATATATATATATTATACATATTTATATTCAAAATATAAATGATATATAAATCTTGTTTTATATTCTAGAATTATTTATATCATGATCTATGTCTTTCAATCAAGAGTAACGAGTTAAAACATGTATGATAAAGAAATCGATTATTACCCGAAAAGTTAATTTAACATGGAAATTATTATTAAATGGGTAGTATAAAGTCATAAATGAATACTTTATGATAGAATAAATATTAATATTGTTCTGGTATAATTTAATAACATACTACGGTCTTCATACAATAGGTTAAATGTTCCCTTAACTAAAGGAAAGTGCAAGGTAAGGAGTTTTCATCCCAATCCTTATTCACATGAGATTCATGAAATATTGCCACTATTAACTTTTGTGTGGTGTATGTACTGCAAATAACCTAATCCATTGTGTCATACACTTTAATTTATGTGTATTTACATATTAATCATATGATTCTTCTTTCATGGGGTGTT
The DNA here is from genome assembly GCA_963277665.1 of Viscum album. NCBI lineage: Eukaryota > Viridiplantae > Streptophyta > Magnoliopsida > Santalales > Viscaceae > Viscum > Viscum album. The sequence continues at coordinate 476,541,188 of OY728132.1, forward strand.
TGTTTCGTATGTTACCAAATTGGTAAGGGTTAATTTCACAATCACTTTATTATCCTAGGTTGTTTTTACGTAAGTATATAATGGGACATATTTATTATCCATGTCCATGTTTCGTGAAATAATTTCAAAAGGAATTATTTAAGGAACTTTTTTACAAAAACATCATTTCAAATGTTTTAAATATTTATTCTTCTAAATAATTCTCATTAATGTTTATGTCTTCAAAATGATTTTTAAGGATTTATTTATATGGACATAAATGTTTTTAAAATTTTAGTTCCTATCAAAGGTTTCAATGTGGTATGAGACACTTAATTCAAAAATTTATTTAAATTTCATCCTTTCTAAATTGTTTGACTTTTAAATGTTTTCATGAAAAAGGGATATTTCTCTCAATGATTTTCACAAATCATTTCCATCATGACAACATCCTTTGATGGATTATAAACATATTTGAAAATGATTTACTATGATACAAATCTTCTATATTTTATTGAATGTTTCGTGATATGTTTGACTATGGATGTGTTATTTTTATACAATTCGTGTTTTATGGATTAAGTATTGACATTTCGTATGATATTTTTAACACGAATGTTTATGTTATGTTTATACCTATTCATATGAGGAATTCCTTAAACTTAGCAAGTGACGGGTGGAGACTGGTATAGTTCCTCGATGTATCGGAAGGTATCATGAGACAAACTACTGTCTTGGAAAAAGGCCTTAACAAAATCTTATTTTTAGACTTGGCACAAGGCCTTGACTATGTGGTTTAAATAGTCTGGAATTATGCATTCCATCATTATAAAAGTGGTTAGTGATATTACATGTGATTATTTGACTAGTAGAATATCCATGTTAATAAGTTAATGGAATTACTTCATTATATTTTTGACATATTATACTGAATTTCAAGTTTAAAATTATTTTATTTTAGTTATAAATTTCCTTAAATGTTTATGCTTATTTATGAAAGTTTCCACTATATTGTTATCCTTACTGAGCATCAGAGCTCACCCACATCTATCTTTTATTTTTCCCGGGATTCCAATAAGTGTATTCTGATTGATATTCATGGTTATTACAATGGAATAATGGTATTAATAAATTATTATTTATATTTTTTTTATGTTATAATGTGTAATGTAACATTCATGTATGTAATTTATTTTCCAAGGCTGCTAAACTGATCGGTCCTTCGGGACTTGATTCCTTGTAATCATGCCAATGGATTAAAATAATTTACCGACTCTGGGTAATTGGGGTTGGGGTGCTACATTGTATCCTCTTTTCAAGAATTTACATTATTAATTAGGTAAGGTTTTATATAAAACCACATTCAATTTTATTGTATAAGAATAAAGAGTACAACTTGATGTTTTGAAAAATTATTCACACATATATTTATTCCATGATTTTCATAACTTTATATCATACTCATAAAGATAAATAGTTTAAGAGTGTAATTAAAACCCTATAGGATAGGTTATGAAATTATTCTATGTTTTTCGATGGTGGTTGCGATCAACTCCTTCCTTGATTTTAATTATCCTGGAATAATATATTGAAATTTTGATCATAGATGTCTTCTTATGAAACCCATTATCGAAGGAAGTGTAAAATAACAATTTATATAAATGATGTCATAGATAAAAAATTCTTAGACATAATAATTCTGATAAGGTTTCGTAGAATATGTATTATATTCTCTAACATTGAAGTACTACCCATGTTGGAATGATATATTATTCAAATAATCATTGACATGATCTAGAATTTGAAGTCAGTGAGAAGGTCCAATTAAAAAATTATTTATGAATGAATTAGGGGAAAACTATACCCTAGGTATTATATTTAATTTGAAATTATGGATTGTATTGAGATAGTATCTAATCAATTAGAACATTCAGAGAAACTCTCTTAGTATCACAATGTGTACCAAGTATCTATCTTTGGAAATTCCATGCCTGATCAATCACCATTACTAAACATATTGGTCGAAAATTTAAATCATAATATTTTTATGAGGACAAATCTGTATAATTTCTTGATTGAATAATAATTGTTCTATGAAATAAGACAACATACATGTTACAAGATCGGTGGAGAAACCACTAATTTAATGTTGTTATGTGAGAACCTAGTTATGTAATGAGTGATAAGTATCATCCATATTTTAAAAAAAAGTAATGAATTTTTAGTTTTAAATTAATTTTATATGTTGTATAATGTGGAACCCCCTCATATTTATGGGATATATATTTAAATAATTTTAATTAATTTATATCATCTGTTTCATGCAACAAAAATATTAGATGAACCCTGGAATACAACTAAAATATTAATTAGCCAATATAAAATTGTGGTTAAATTGAGGGAAGGGATAGTATTACCAATATTATGAAATAAAAATATATTTCTAACTAAATATTAATTAATTAGTATGTTCCTATAAAAGGATAATGCAAATGTTTAATAAAGATATTTTATTCTACAAAAACATGTTTTCTCCAAAAATGTGTTTTCTTCTTATAATGAGAGAATATTAATTTTTAGAATTTATATAAAATTAATTTTACTCAATTGAATTTATTTTTTTATTTATCATTAGTAAATAATCATAAAATTATTTTTTTATAATTTACGGAAACATTTAATTTGTTAGGAACTGGGAAAAATACCTTTTTTTGAACAATGAATTTTATTTATTTGTTTTTAGATGGCCAAATTATTTTTTATATTAGTTTTAATTTTTCTAGTAAATTATTATTTAAAATAATTTAATTTTTATTTTTAATTTGTATATTATAATTTAATTAGTTATAAAAACAATTTATATTAAAAACCAATTTTTTGAAAAACAAAACTGGTGTTTGTTTTGTTTTTCTATTGTATTTTAAATTAAATTATAATAATTATGTGTTTTGATTTTGAAAAAGGTATAGAATATTTGTAATCATTGGGTATAAATTTAGTAAATAGTTACCATTTATTTTTACTTAATAGGAATAATAAATTAGGTAAATACTATTATGTTGATGAAGGGTAAAATGTGTTAATATGGATTAGAAATAAGTGACAAGGCTATACATTATCATCCTTTTGAATATTGGATTATGTTAATTAGAAATCTGTAAATAATTTTTTGAAATTAATTTATTTAATGGACACTTTTCAATAAACATGGATAATATATAATTTAAATCAATGAATGTAACAAAATGTCACATTTTTTACTTAAATATCTCTTATCTGTCCACATGGAGAAAAAAGTATATAATGAATGAATATAAGTGTGAATTTATTATTATTAAACATAGTTTCATGATATAAAATTATTTATGTATTTTTGGGCCATTTGCGTGATATTATGACATTTATAATATTTTATTTAATGAAAAATCAATGATCCCACATTCATGTTTTCCATTACAATGACATTTTTAAAATGGGTTTATCTAGAGGGTAAGTTAGACTATAAATATTATTATAAAATATTAATGATTATTAAATATCATTGTAATTTATTGTAATTAATAGTTGTGAAATATTTACTGTTAATAATTACACAATGATGATGCACTAATTAGTCAATTAATAGAAAATTATAATAAATTATATTAAAGGTAATAAAAGAAATATATTATTAATTAATTAAGGATAAACATGAACATTCTTGATTATTATGACATATTATTGGTGTGTTTACAGTTTTTTTCAATGTTATCTTAATATATTCATTTTCTGAATATGAATGTAATGAATAGTTTCAAAACTAACACTAATGATATTTAATTAAAATAATACTTTATTAAATTATTTTGGATCTATAAAAATTTTAAATAAGTAATATGGGTCTATTTTATGGTCTATGTTGTTTTAAATATGACATTTATATTTTAATTTACTCTTTATATAAAGCAATTATAGTATTCTAGTTTTGAAAATGTTGTTACCATAGTTAAAATTAAACTAAGATAACTAAGTGTTAATAAAAATGATAATGTTTAAAACTAACACAAATATTTTAAAAAACATATTTGATGGATAAATTAAACACCTATATTACCTTAACATTGAAAAAATTACCATTTATGGGTAATTATTTTCGATTTAATTTATTATAAATTAATATTTTGAGAAATTCCAAACAGTTCCCCCATTTACAAAATAAAAAAGACAACACCTATCTCACTTCAGTTCAACATATTTAGGGATTAATCTTGAAAATATTGTGAATAATTTTCATATAAACATATTTATAACCATTTTATATGTTTTTCCCCTCGTAAATGTCCATCCTTATATCCCATTAAAAATAGCTAAATGAGTCCTTCTGAAGAAGAGGTAATAGTTATTACCAATCACATTATTTTTATACTATAATATAAATACAATAAATTTATTATATAAATAATAATATAATATCATAAACATACTAAATATTATGAATTTTTATAATATTTTTGAAAACAAAATTATATAACCACATTCCCATCAAATAAGAATGGAATGTATCACTCATGCATACGTACGTTACCGTCCCTATGTAGCGATACAATTAATTTTTTAGAAAAATATTTCATTGATGGATATTATGATGTTATTACTGATTATATATGATATTTCTAATATAATTAAACTTCTTTATTGAAAATATAATTTTTACCTTGTTACGTTCTAATATTTTTTATATGATTTCGTCACTCCAATGTACGTATGGACTACCAACTCCTCAATGTGATGTGATACGTTTTTATTTTATATTTCACAAGGATCTTAATAACAATGTATATTATCCATATAAATGATATAAATATATATAATAATGTTTCTATAAATGTGTATTTTGTTATATTACTTTTTTATCCTACTAATCAAAAAATGGAAACTATGTTCTTGCATAATTACGGGATACCATCTCCATGAAGGATAAAATTCACTTTTATTCCTCTAATTTTTATGATTCATTGTAAGTATGTATATAAAGAACATATAATATGTCTATTAGATTATTAAAATTCTTTAAATTATGTTACATAATCTATGTATAAGGACCAATACTTCGTAATTGAATCATTCTTGAAAATGAAGCTGTTATCACCCTAAATACAATTTTTAAAAACGAATTATTAATAATCATGTTATAATATGTTAAAATTACTCAGAATTAATCTTATCATAGGTATATGTTTTAGGTATATATTTATAATAAATCCATATTAATTATATAGGGTATCTCATTGTGATTGTAGAAAATGGATATGTGGGGTACGATAATTTTTTACAACTTTTATTTCATTGGGACACATGCCTTGTACACTAATTATTTCTTTGTGTGTTGTATATACTTCCCATGAATTTATTTAATAGACCTTATCTAGAAAAATATAGGATATAAATATACATTTATATTTATTTCATTTATTGAAAATACTATTTATTTATCTAAAAATTAGTAAGGGTTTATTTTAGAATCTCATAATTAATATGGAATCTCTATATTAAAGTATCTATTGTGTAATATATCTCTTCAATACCCATGTTTTCCAATTTATTTGATCACATTTTTTATTATTCATATATGATTGTTTAAATTCATTTATACCCCATTTAATTTTAATATAGTATTTTTAAAATGAATCTTCTTTTCATTTTCCAAAAAAAGTATTTTATGTTTTTTTACCAAAAGCGTGAAGGCGGTGTTTTTTACCTTATATGTAATGACCAATATTCACCACCATTATAGGGCATTAATTATTTGAGGCTTCATTTATTCTTAATTGTTTTTATTTTCAAATAAAATATTATCTTAATTAACATTGTGTCTTTTTAAAAAAATTATTTGAAATTTGAAACGAAATTTTCCTCATGTATTATTACATTTTGATATTTTAAAATAATTTTATTTTTGAATAAAATATTATTTTACGTTTCATTTAATATTCTATGAATATTACCCAATGATAACATTCTTATTATTTTCCTAGATATTTTATATTTAGGGTGAAAAGATGTAGATAAAACCTGTTCAATGTTTCCATAGGTTATAGGTTGATGAAATTTGTTTCTCTTCAAGAGATCTAAAATGATAATGATTTATTTTTTTATTTTGTAACACATGGGTATGATTTATATTATGTGATTTGTGACACATATATGTCCCTCAAATTCATTTGATAAATATGAATACCTCATGAGAATGAAAAATATATGTGTTATCATGATTACATGGTCACAAATGTAATTCGGGAACCTAATCAAGTGTTCACAATGTTATAAATGAGCATGATTACATATTTAAAATGATAATATGTACCTGTGATTCAATTCTATAATATTATCTACGGACATGGATTCATGTCCATAAATTTATGTGAGGGCCTGATTTATTGTCCATAACAAAAATTGTTAACTTATTTCTATTTATACAGGTTCACACTATTATAAGACTATGAGTATTGTACAATTTCTTATTTCAAATTAATATTACTCTCAAATACATTTTGTTCATTCATCCTTTTAGGATTCATGATTCATGTAAGACCAATCCTTATTTCATGACACAATATTATGTATCTATTGTATGCAAGGTATAAATAATCATTTAGTTTGTTCATGTTCTGACACCATTATTATCATGTTATGATGGTGTAATTTTTGATATCATTATCTAATAAAATTGTGTAGAATATGATATCACACATTATTATGATTAATATCTTCATTTTATGATGAATTATTTTAGATATTATTTTTCTTATAATCATTCCAGTTATAAAGTACTATGTGGTAGATGTTATAGATTAATTATAAACAAGTTATTTATTCTATGTTTCTAAAGTCACGTAAAAAATATGGTTATTTTTTAGTTTTTTCATATTATGTAATTAATATTAATGAAATTAGATGTAAAATAATTTAATGAGAATCTAGATTAATTATATTAATAAACTCTAACTATCACCATTTTTTATCATTCAACTATTTCTATGTGAATAAATTATTTAATATTGTATGATTATAATATCCAGAACATTTATGAATTTCAATAATGACATTTTTCAGGTATTCAATTACAATTTTTTGTTTAATTTTTGTTTCATTATTACCTTGGAGGTTTTACAGAGAAATTGGTATATTTTTAATGTAAGGGGAAGGTGCATAGTGGGTGTTAGTATCTTCCAAACTCTGTGAACAAAAATAGAATAAATTTGGAGGGATGACATACGATTTGTGAGATTGTGTGCCCTTTAAAGAGTAACGGTAAGCCCCCCTAACGAGGTACATTACTTAATCAAATGTTTTGGTGAAATTTGTGACCCTTCCAATGAAACCATTTGTGATTTTTTATTTAAATTGAAAATTAGTTTTAAAATAACCAAAACCCATGTATAAACCCAAATAAACCCTATCTAGACCCTAAAAAATTCTATCATTTTTAGAAGAATTTAGGGAGATTACATGTCATTCCAACCTCTGTTCATGGAGAATCCAAGCTTGAAATTGTTATCTAAATCTCTCCATATCTGATAATATAATCTCATGTAGATTCCACTGACTATTCCATCATATATCATTATTTAAAGTAATTTTTTTCACTTTTTGTTGTGAAACTAGAACTTGGTTTAGGTTGATCAAATGTTTTTATTTTTAGATCTATGTTTTGTAAATAGAACATATTTTTCAAAATGTTCTTGATCATTATTTGTGATTGGGGATTTTAGTTGTCAAGAGTTTTTCAATATTGTTGTATGTGATCTCAATTAAATTCATATTGACATTATTTTAATTTCATGTATACCTTATTATAATTAAATGTTAACATTTATAAATTCAATAATATTTCGATTATATTAATTATTAATTAATTTATGGAAGAATTGAATCTAATTAATTAATTTTTCATTTAATTAATTCAATGTTTGAATAGAGAAATAATGAAAAAATGTTATTTATGAAGTAGAATTATATAATTAGAGAATTAATGAGGGAAATAATTTATTTTTGAGTTGATGAGATATTGTGATTTTTATGATTAATTAATAGACTTGTGAATGGATTAATGAAATATTATTATTGTGGAATTGGTTAGATATATATATTGTTGAGTTTATTGGACTAATTAATTGGTGAAATAATTAACGTTATTTGGGATGTAGATTTGGATTAATTAAGTTACGAGTTAAATATTATATTAAAGGTGTTTATGAATGGTAAATTTATCATTTTATGAAATTTAATTGATGTATTATATCATGGTTTTTTAATAATTGAGTTGGTATCTCATGTTTTGAAATGTGAAAAGGGGATTACTGTTTATTAACATTGAATGGTGTGATATATGTGATATACGCATCATAGTGATATTAGTGTGTGAGACGTTGACTAGTGGTTCAAAATCACATAGTGATATATTTATGTGGGATATAAATTGTTGAATCAAATACCCATGTGTGATAAATGTGGGGTCGTAGAGACTACGTTTCTAAATACCTATGTGAGATAAATGTCTTTGAGATATGGATTGGAGCTCCAAATAACAATGTGTGGTAAATATGTGTGGGGAAGGGACTAAGCCTCCAAATACTGATGTGAATTTGAGGTGTGGGATAGGGAATGGAGCTCCAAAAACCAACAAGGTGTTATAAATTATGTTCCACACCAATGAGTTGGCATTTATCTACTGTTCCAATTTGCTGTGACATAAATTGATAAAAGATGATAAATCATAACATTGATATATCGAAAAGGATAAAACACTGACACATTAAAAATTATGTATTGTGGGTCCGACTATCCTCAAGAACTCGAATGTTTATGTGGTTAAATAAATAGTAATTTCATCAATCTAAATGGTTTATTTTATTACATATACATTATTATGTTCAACTACATACATTGTTACAAAATGGGTGTTTTTCTTAGAAACCATGTTTTGTGGACAACTATGTTATAATCACAAACTACATGGTTGGACTGATCGGTACCCGAATAGGTTTCATGGTTATAGAACAAGATATATAAATGAGCCATATAATATATAGATTATTTTTGGTGGATAATGGATGAGGTAACAGAAGGTATCTTCACTCAATTTATATTTGAATGTGTCATTATTTATTTTGTTTTTTTCATATTGAAACACAATATCTAGTTGACCTTAAATATCGTGTCCTTAGATAGGATATTTTATTTCTTATCTTTTTCATCATTTGAAACTGGTTGGTTTAGATATTCGATATATCAATTGGTTTTTTTTTATTTAAATTTTTCTTTTGTGATACATTTATAATGAGTGTAATTTCTCCCCATGGTTGATATTAGAACATTTCTTCTTGTCAAAAACCACTACCATATTGGGAGGCGTTATTGAGGTCATGTGGCTAACTGATTCAAGGTACTGGTGTTTGGTACTTAAGATATATTTTTACAAAGTGGTATCAAATGGGTTTTCTTTTATTTATATTTTATAAATATTTAGAAATGATGAAATAAATATAATGAGTTGGGCCTTGGTGAAGAGATCCTACATTAGATTCTCTAACCCATGTATGTGCATAAAATCCAAGTAAACAAGGAGGGATTACTATAATTCATTTGTGTTGTTAAAGTTTGATGTTTTTTTCACCTTCATTGATGCACTTATTGTGTGATGTGACTATTAATTCTATGATTTTAATAGATTGGGCTTGTCAACCAATAGGAAATGAATGTTGAGTATTCATGCATTATTCTTGGTTCTCAAGATAATTTTTTGAATTTAAAAATATTATAAATTCAAGGGAGAATTGGGTTTGGTTTTGTTTCTCAAAATAAAATGTTTATCATTTCATTTAAAATTGAATAAATATTGTGAAATAATATGAATTGGAAAATGAACATCTTATGGTATGTGGATAAATGGTTGTCTAAAGAGACTTAAACAATGAGAATGAGTTTACCCTTGTTAACCATGACCTAGATGTAGGATGATTAGGGGCAGTTATATTGCATCAGTTCTAAACATGTGGTGGTTTTTTGTGGATTTAATTTTTGTGAACTTTGTGAATCCATTGTTAAATTAGTTAATGTTTTGTTATGTTTTCAAATATTTATTTTTTTTATTGATCTTCCTCAATGAAGATGCTTATTGAGATGATGATAGGAGGATATGGAAGGATATGATACTCTAGTAGTGGAACATGAGGCACCATTAGTTCAGTGTGATGAACTAGGTGAGATGTTCTAGGAGAACATTTCAAGATTCTTGTAGTGTTTGGAGAGATACCTAGAGTGTGTTATGAGGGGTATGTTCGACCTTACGTGAGTGTATCAGTTGTAGAAACCTTTGACTATTAGAGGATAAGGTGGAATAGAGGAAACAAAGTCATTTATTGATTCCATATATTAAATACATGACAATGTGGGAAATCATTCAGAGAATAGGGTCTTGTTTGCTGCTTATATGTTGGAAGGATCAAGGAATCACTAGTGGTATGTTCAGGCCAAGAAAGGGAAGGATGATGGGACGGATTGGAAGGTCTTTTTATAAAGGTTCTTTGAGCACTTATATTTGGATACATTGAGATAGTAGTGATAATATGAGTTAATGCGGATGAATTATGAGAGTTTGTCCATGATAGATTATGTTGGTACCATAAATGACATGCAAAACTTTGCTCCAGTGCTAGTAGAATGTGAAATTTCTCCGGAACAGTGGTTCTCGGATGGATATAAATGGGAGATTATATCCTTGGATAACAATAATCGATGAATTTTTTATAATGTTGTATATTAGGTTCTTATTGGTGAGTGGAATCTAAAGGAGGATTCTAGTGATTGATCTGGTGTTTCAACTAGGAAATTAGGGCTACGTCTTCTAAATGTAGTAAGCAACATCATGAGTATTTTTAACAGAGATTAAGAGAGAATAGTGGTCAGGGGGAAGGGTCAGTTACTCAATATATTTTACAAGTGCGTCGATAGTAGTGTGGTAGTTTGGGATACTATTGTAGAAATTTTTCCTTCACCATTATTAGAGTGCCAATATTTCATAATATTGGTACATCTACGTAGGATTTGTAGAAACCCAGAGAATATAGGTAGTGATGGATCTTCTCTGAAAAATTGAAGTTTGGTAATGGGATCATCTACACCTTATCTATCTTTTATTTATAATTATACACGCCATGGTGGTCGTGGAAGTGGCCATGGTGCATCTAGAAATTAGTTCTCATATTAGATGATTATTGAATATCTGGGGGATAAAATTACATCACAGAGAATTACAATAGTGCAGTTTCGTGTAGTTCATCCATAACTTGTGGATACTGAAGCTAGATAATTGACATTTAGAGGGAAATTTTTGGTATTTTATAAAATTAAGAGTGCTTGTTTTTATACTGGAGCCTCTCATATCATTATTTCTATATCAAATGTAAATGATTTGAGTCTGATAGTGGATTCAATGAGCAAGACGATGACCAAAGATTCTCCTTTAGGATTATGGTTGAGATACATCAATTTTTGAATGGCATGTTATCTCGATTTTGAGTAGTATCATTTCCATTTTGGTCATTATATTCTACATAGGTCATGCTTTTCCCTATTTCGAATTATGTAATGGTTAGCAGATAATGGATATCATATTGATTGATAATGATGGAGAGTTAATTTTGAATCCCAAGAGGGTGTAAATTATATTCAGAGTGTGGAGTGGGATATCTAGGTATTCCATGCAGGTCCATTTCATAATAAACTGGCGGATATCACTTCATATTTTATTCATTTGTTCATGGGTTATGGGTGTGTGATAGAAAATATTTTCCACCCGTATTGGACCAATTTCATGATGTGTTCCATGAATAATACCCATCGATACCATGTGAGTGACATGTGGAATTTAAATTTGAGTTCATTTAAGGGACTGAGGTAGTTTCTATTCCACCGTACATAATGGAACATGTAGGGCATCAAGAGCTCATGTTTAAATAAGATCAGTTGATGGATAATTGGATTATCCAACCGATTAATTAAACTGAGGGTTCTCTAGTTTTTTTTTTCTAAGAAGGATAATAGGATTCTATAATTTTGTGGTTAATGTAAGGTGTTTAACGAAATGAATAGGAAGAACTGATATCCTCTTATGGGAATCAACATCTTTTTTGGGCTAGTTTAGGAGAGCTTGCATTATCTCAAATATTTACTTCAGATCAGGGAAGAATGAGTTGAGAATTAGCCATTATGGGAAACTAAGAAGTGCGTTCAGAAGCAGTTATAGCCTTTATAAGTTTCTCATAATGTCGATCTTGTTGAAGAATGTACTAAATGTGTTTATTTCCGTGATGAAAAGAATATTCCATATGTACCGAGATCAATTTGTGGTTATGTTTATGGATACCATCATGATATATGCTAACACTCATGATGAAATTTCAAATAATAATGAATCTTTCTTGAGTACAAAGTGTGGGATGCAGATATACACAAATACAACTATGTGGTATTTTAGGATTGATTAGGTACACATCATAGGTAACGTCATTATAGATTAAGGTCTGTTAATGGAACCATAGAAATTTTAGGTAGTGGTTTCTTGGGATAAACCCAATAATGTTATTGTTATCCACAACATTTTCGTATTATCCATATATTATCAAAGATTAATACATAAATTTTCCCAAATAGAAGTACAAAATTTGGGCTTCACCCAGAAGGGTATAATGTTCGAATTGTTGGAGGCATGTGAAAATTCTTTACAAAAGTATAATAAGTTCTTTTCATTAACAAAAATATTGACCCTTTTTGATTCGGAGGAGGAGTGTAATGTATTTTTTGATATGCATATGATCATAATTAAAGTATTTATGATATAAGGAGATTAATTTTTGGCATATGTGTCTAGGGTTTTGTGACCACTTGAATGTAATATCCTTACCTACATCCTCAAATACCGATGCACACAGTTGTTGTATATTTTATCACATACTTTATTGAAAATAACAACATGATTTCAGAAATTACCTACTACTTAGTGTAAAAATACATTGATTTTGGTGAACTAGTTCCTATTCAAGAAATATATGTCCAAATTCACAAAATGGGGGAGATTGAGCAAAATTTACAAACAACATAGCGTGTATCGATTTACACTCCATGTACATCAAGAATCAAACATGGATTGATGATTAAATGTACATGTCCAAGTAATCATAATCTGGTACATACTATTTTCACCAAATACATGTAATATTATACATTATAAAAGCGGTTAGTACCCAAAAAATGCAACTAGATGCCATGTATATCGGTGCTACACACTGTGTATAGGTACCTACCCAGAGGAGCCATGATCCAGGTCAAAGAAGGCGTGTTAGGTTACCTACCGAAATACAAAAAAGGCAAACACGCGTTGGAAATAGTACACACTATGTAATTTCTCCACACGTCGGGTAGTAATTGTTTCTATAAAAAGAGTCATTGGCCTCTAGATTGAGAGAGTGGTGTGTGGGGAAAAATTGTGGATAAAGGGTTGAAGGACCAAAGGAGAGAGGCTCTTCCACAGTACTATCACCATTATACCGTCTATCGAAGAATCACATCCACCTCAAAGTTCCATGCATGATCACACCAGGTATCAAGTGATTTGTGTTTATCATTTTCTATATGTGTAACTAAATACCCAGTGTGTTGGGGTTGTGGAAGATAATGATTTTTTATTTAAATTAGATTATATGAATGTGTTTGTTCCTTTTAATCTATTCATATTATTCTTAAACAACTTTTTATATCACTGAAAATTTTGAACCAGACAAAGGGAAGAATTATCTGGGATTTAAAACAAGAATAATGATGAATAATTTCTTGACCAGTGGAAGTATTCATCACCTCAAAATGAACTATGAGAAATAAATTACAGTGAAACACTAACTACCATACCAATGGTTTAGTTTTTTAACTATAAATACAAGTTTACCGAACCAAGGAAAATTTATTTCAAATTGAAACCCAGAGTATGGGGTTATTTTGAACAACACAACCTCATAATTAATTTGATTTACTAAAAAAATATCTCATTAATCCATAACCCCAATTCATGTATCTTTTAATATATATCAAAATCAATTTTCCGTATTAACTTTTATTATATTATGTAAGTTGTTATAAGAAACTTAATACCAATTGTTCTTTTTATCCAAACAATAACAATCAACTCAATATTCAGAAAACATAATTAAAACCAAAATACAAACTATGTTAAACAAAATAAAAATAACATTCTGTTCATTGTGGATCAACCCATTACTATTGTTGTACTTGTTAGGGTAAATATAATTTGGGACACCGATAATATACTATCAGTGAAAGGACTCGACAAATTTTGTTGTTGTTTCTGAGGAGGAAATAAACGATAATTTTTTTTCTTGTTTTTATTTATGTTGTATCAAATTTTATTGAAAATAAATATCGTAAATTTCCAAAAATCTATTTTATCTTATCATTTGTTTTTGTCTTTCTTTTACCTCATTTACACTTTGTGTGTTTCATATCGTGCAAGTTTTTATGTTTATGAGTGGCTACATCACACATTCCAAGAATAATGAGCCGTTAGGGTTTTTACTGATTGACATTGAGATTGAACTGACACTCTTAGTGAACCAGTGATAACTTTGGATGAGCTAAACAAAAACATTCCACTGGCGCAGAACGAGGAAGGAAATACAGTTGTTGTCCAAGGAGCTGGATAGCAGTTCGGTCTGGATGACAACTGGAACCAGCAAGCTCCACTTCCTTCAGGGTATGGCCCGCAGAAACTCCAACAATTACAATTGGAGTGGATTCCATTTTCAACCAAAGTATGGGGCCATAATATACCCCTCAAGATCAACAATACATGCCAACTCCACTCCCTCAGTACCCATCTCTACTTCGTACTCTCATGGAGTACGAACTGCTATCTATCCACGTAGTTGAAACGTGAATTGTTTTTTCATCGCTGTAGGCCCAACACTTCGTGATCTAGCATGCTATCATGCAGCTGATCTAGAACTCCGTTCAATTTGGTGGTTTTCCTAGTGAGGATCCCAATGCCCATCTCTCTGATTTTCTAGT
This sequence comes from Viscum album, assembly GCA_963277665.1. NCBI lineage: Eukaryota > Viridiplantae > Streptophyta > Magnoliopsida > Santalales > Viscaceae > Viscum > Viscum album. The sequence goes on from OY728132.1 coordinate 476,556,284, forward strand.
GGTCTGCGACACGTTCTGCTACCATGGAGGGTCCACATATGCTATTTTTCTTCGCCTCTTCCACTTCTCTCTAATGGATAAGGTGAAAGACTGGATTAATGGTTTTCCACAATGATATATCCTCACATGGGAGGTGCTAGCCCACATGTTATTATCAAATACTTCCCACCCTCGAAGACTCTGACTCAATGAAACAAAATACACAACTTCAAGCATCATGACACTGAGTCACTTCATGAATAATGGGAGCGCTTCAAGGATATGTTGCGCAAATTCCCACACCACGGACTTCTACATCGGATGTGGGACCAAACCATCTACAGAGGACTGAATACAAATACAATGTCTATGGTGGATGCTACTTCCGGAGGTATGGTAATGAGGAAATACACCAAAGAGATTTTAGAACTATTGGAAGACATGTCTGCTAACAGATTTCAATGGAATTACGAGCGGGGTACACAGAAATGAGGTATGAATAAAATTGATGCAACAACTATGCATGATGCCCAGTTGGATGTTGTGTCAAAAAATATCGATGCTCTCAATATGAAGGGAATTTCTCAAGTACATTCGGCAAACCATCTATATTGTAGTTAATGTTTTGATAACCACATCATGGGAGAATGCCTCAGTTTGGCTGGAGGTCCTTAAAAAAGAGAGTTATGTTTTGTTTCCTAAAACTAAGGGCCAAACCTGTACAAGCAGTACCAGAACCTAGAATGGGGTGATAAACAGAACACAGGCTAGGAAAAACTACAGGAGAATCTTCTATCACAGTAACTGCCCAACTAAAACCAGCATCCATATCAAAACTAGTACCAGAGGCTGATAAATCCCCAATGGGGCTTTATCAACAGAAAGTGTATTAGAACCCTCACCCACATCAGTCATAGATTCCACCACCTCTGCGACCTCAACATCCACCAGAGCAGAAAAACACATCAGGGATAGATAATATCATGACCAAATATATATCTACTTCTTAGACAAGGTTCCAAAATCAGGAGGTTTTAATTCGAGTCCTGGAAAACCAAATTGGTTAGTTGGCAATAAAACTCTCGGGATGTAAACCTTGTACACTACCAGGTAACCCTGACAATAACCCAAGGGAGAAGGCTCATGCCATCAGGCTACGAATTGGAAGGGAGCTACCACAGTAGCAACCAGCCTTTCCAGGTGTATCCACTCCCCCTATTGATGACAAAGGTATAGATATATACCCCTCCTCATCCAAAATCTCATAGAAGGAGGCTTCACAGAATAATGTTAAAGAGGTTGTCTAACCCTTTGAGACAGACATACCCATCCAAGAGAGATTTTACTAGAGAAATCTGAAAAACCACTTCAACAAATCCATGTACATGTTTAATAAGCTACAGATAAATATACTTTTTATGGAGGAAATCACGCAGATTCCCACTTATAACAAATCCATGAAGGAAATAATATCCAATAGAAAAAAGATGGAGGATTGGGGCACCATTTCCCTAATCAAGGAGTGTTCTGAATTCATTTAACCATCGATTCCTTCCAAACTCTAGGATCCATGTATCTTTACTATTCCATGTACTATTGGACTTGGAGAGTTTGGGAAGGCCCTCTCTAACATTGGATCTAGTGTGAACCTCATTCCCCTTTGTGTTTTCAATAATCTAGGGCTCAACCTTTGGAATAATACCCAAGTGTCTCTTCAACTTACTGACCAATACATCAAATATTCAAAGGGGGTACTAGAGGACGTGTTGGTCAAGGTGTGTAGGTTGGTTGTTCATACAGATTTCATCATTCTTGGCATAGTGGATTACTAGGAGGCACCCCTCATACTAGGAAGACCTTTCCTAGCCACTGGGAAGGTACAGATCGATGTGCACAAGGAGGAACTAATTTTTCTGGTTGGAGATGAAAGAGACTCCTACAATGTCATCAAGGCCATTAAGCATGCTTCATTATCAGAGTATGAGGTATTTTATGTGATAACCACCATGGATGATCATTTGAGAAAAATAGATGATAACCTAGTATGTTCTTTTACTTTAGAAAGTGTTATCCTTCCAAACATTATATGTGAATAAGAGATAGAAGACATGAAATACCTAGAAGGCCAGGGTGTCCACTATTGGCAACATGCAGTTGTTCCTAATAGTCTGGAACAATATAAGGTGCAACCACTTGTGCCTTCGAATTTAATGATGCCTAAACTAGAACTGAAGCCTCTCCCATATTCTCTAATGTATGGGTATTTGGGGGACAATCAATCATTGCATGTCATACATAACGTGGAACTGTCATAGAATCAATAAGATTCACTTTTTTCGGTTAAAAAACAATGGAATCATGATATTGGGTGGAATGTCACTGATTAGAAGGGAATAATCCCTACCATTTTTACCCACAATGTGCTACTGTAAGAGGCTGCCAAGTAATATCGGCAACCACAATGGTGCCTGAATCCCCCATGAAGGATGTTGTAAATAAAGAGGTGATCAAATTGTTGGATGTAGGAATCATCTATCCCATATCAGATAGTCCATGGGTGAGTCCCTTACAAGTGTTACCCAAAAGGTTGGTTATCACTATGCTATCAAATGATACAAACAAGCTCATCCCAACTCGAACTATCACAGGGTGGTGGTTCTGTGTCGACTACCGGAAGCTGAATGATGCCATGATGAATGATCATTTCCCCTTCCATTCCTAGATCAAGTGCTAGAGAGACTATTAGGGAAAAACTTATATATATTCCTCGATGGCTATTCTGGCTATAACCAGATTTCCATTTCTCTCGAAAATCAAGAGAATATCACATTCACTTTCCCTTATGGTATATTTGAATACCGAAAGATGTCATTTGGCATTTTCAATGCCCCCACCACCTTCAAGGATTTTATGATGTCTGTCTTCCACGACATGGTGAAACAGACTCTTCAGGTATTCCTGGATGATTTTTTTATTTACATTTAATCATTCACCATTTGTTTATGGCACCTAGATATAGTTTTAAAATGAGATGAGAACACTAAACTAGTTTTGAACTAGAAAATGTGTCATTTAATGGTGCAATGTGGCATCATCCATGGCCAAAAAATCTCCACAAAGATGATAGAGGTGGATCTGGTGAGGATAAAATTGATTTCACGACTACCTATTCCGACTTCTATAAGATCTATCCACAGTTTCTTGGTCCATTCCAATTTATATAGGCCGTTTTTCTATGACTTTTCAAAACAATCCTATCCCCTCAGGAATATTATAAGTAATGATTCCATATTTGAGTTTGATGAGACATGCGCTATAGCTTTTGAACAACTAAAGAAGCACCTAGTGGAAGATCCAGTGAGTATTTCTCCCAACTGGGAGGAAAAATTTGAGGCGATGTGCTACGCCAGTTACCACGCAGTGGGATCAGTCTTCGGCAAGCAGCTTGACCAGTTTCTCCAACATATATATTATTCCAGTATAATGCTCAATGAGGCACAAATCAACTACACCACCATGTAGAAGGAGTTGATTTTAGTGGATTTAGCATTTCATAGGATTCATTCATAACTAGTGTTGTCTAATGATACTGTTTATTCTAACCATGCATCACTAAATTACCAACGAAGGAAAAAAGATGTGAATCCCCAATTGTTCTTTTGTGTACAGTTCATACTAAAATTAGATCTGGAGATCCGACATACAAAAGTGAATGAGAAAGTCTTTGTTGACCATCTCTCCCTCCTAGAGGTGTCTTATTTAGAGAAGGAGTAAGATTGGGATATCAAGGAGGAATTCCCTGATGAGCATTTATTTTCAGTTGATGAAACACCTAGACCATTATATGTTGATATTGATAATTTTTTGGTTACAAGTGTCATTCACCCCGACCTCTCCTTCCAACAAAGGAAGATATTTTTCTCAGATGTGAAGAGGTACATCTAAAAAGATCCTCTTCTATTCTCATCATGTGGTGATGGGGTGATCCATCGTTTCATCTTGGAGAATGAATTTAACAGGGTCCTGTAGTTCTGGCATTCCTCACTAGTTGGTGGACATCATGGCCCTGACTGTATGATTGCAAAGTTCCTGCAATCTGGGTTTTTAAAGCCCACCATGCATAAAGATTCTTGAGCCATTGTTTCCTATTTGGATCAATTCTAGAGGACTGGTAACATGTGGAGTAGAGTTGAGATGCCTAAGCACACCATCCTGGAGGTCGAGAACGTCAACGTTTGGGGTATAGATTTCATGGTTCCCATTCCTCCATCCGTCGAAACAACTTAAATCCTCGTCTGTGTCGACTATATCTTCAAGTGGGCGGAAGAGACTGCTATGTCACACGAAATGACCATGGTGGTCATTATATTGTTAAAGAATCATATTTTTAGTAGGTTTAGATTTCCTCAAGTATTGGTTAGTGATAGAGGGACCCAGTTTGACAACACACTAATGAGAGGAACACTATAAATGTATAGAGTAAAGCATCAGATGGGGACACCATATCATCCCCAGTCCGGTGGACAATTAGAGCTCTCCAACCATGAGAACATGCAGATCCTGGGGAAAATAGTGTACACATCGAGGAAAGATAGGTCCATGAAGATAGATGATGCTCTATGGGTATATCAAACTGTTTTCAAAACACCACTGGGAATGTCCCCATTCGGTCTCATTTATTACAAGCCATGCCATCTTCCAGTGGAGTTGGAACATAAATCCTACTAGGCCGTTAAGGCCTAGAATATTGATCTGATGGCAGCTGATGAAAAGATGAAGCTCCAACATTGGGAAGATGATGAAATCATATTAGAGGCGTATGGAATGCCAGACTATACAAGGAGAAGACCAGTGAAATTCATGAGCAGATAATTTTACGTAAATCATTACCATCGAGTGATCAAGTACTTCTCTTTAAATAACGTCTTCTATTATTACCAGGGATGTTAAAGTCACGTTGTTTGAGACCATTGCATGTTATATGCGTATTCCTTCATGTTGTGGTGGAGATTTCTTCAGAGGATGGTTAATCATTCAAGTTGTAGGGATATGGGTTGTGTAATGCCCTATCCCCAGTTACCCAGAGTCAGTGTATTATTTTAATACATTGGAATTATTATAAGGAATCAAGTCCTGAAGGACTGATCCATTTAGTATTCTTGGAATATAGACTATATACATGATGTTCAATATTAAAACATTGAAAAAAATACAACAGTAATTTATTCATTTATAAATGTCCAAGCCTCCTTGAATATTCTTGATAGTCACTCATAAATAACTTTTACATATCATTGGAAAATAAAAAAGACGAAATGGGTGAGATTAGATGCTCAGTAAGGATATATAATTTAGCTGAAGATAACCATTTAATGTAACATGTGTAAAAAAACAACAAACATTCAAAAATAAACATGAACATAATATGGAAAAAATAAATCAATAATTAACATATAAATATTTACATGTATATATTACATGTTGAATAATACTATGAAATAACTAATTTCATAATGGAGGAATGCATAATGCTGGACATTCTGAAACATCTTGTCATGGCCCTGACCAAGACGTCTAAAAATGATTTAGGCCTCAGCAAAAAACATATATCAAATTTGGTAAGGCCTTAGCCAATTAAATTTCTAATTGTATCATGAGACCTACCAATGCATCAAGGATCTATATTTGGACCCACCTATCACATACTATGTCCAATGCATTCCTCAAATTAAATGGTATAAACATAACATAACATTTTTATTAAAACTATCATAATAAATGTCAATAATTTATCTATAAAACATGAATGATATAAAAATAACACATCCATAGTCAATCATATAAAAAAACCTTCTCTACCATATGGAATATTTATGTTACAATAAATCAACATCAATCAAGAATAATATCCACTAAAGAATGTTGACAACGTTGAAGTTGATCAGTAAAAATCATTGAGAGAAATATCCCTGTTTAAAAAAATCATTTAAAATAAATAAAAATGAATTCATTTAATAGATATTTTTGAATCATAGTGTCCCATAACACATTGAATCATTTGAAATTACTTAACATTTTAAAACATTCATGTCCATATAAGTAGATCTGTGAATCCATTTTGAAAACATGGACATTAATGATAAGGGTTTAGAAGACTAAATCATTAAACCATTAAAAATGATGTTATAGTAAAAATTCCATTAATAATAATCCCCTTAGTTCCCACCAAATGAAGTAACCATAAATATTGGTAACATTATTTTAGAAGCTCTTTTGTTTTATTTTCATTCAACACATATAATTCATTTTTATTAATCTATTAAATTGAAAACTAGGTATCTTAAATATATAGAGATTTTATAGTTGCAGGTGTTATTGTATGGTCCTCGACCCGGAATCCACTAAACTGATGCTCTGAGACGGGTGGTTAAATGACCATATGTGCGCCTCCCCATATGCCAAAAGTTGTTGACTAGCAGCGGGGGTCCAAATAGTTTATTGGGGAGACTATACCCCCCTTTTTAACAGAGTAAGACATAACAAAATATTAAAAAATAGTGCAATAAAACCCAATAATACCATAGTATGTATAAACAACCATTCCACAAATGGGGTACAACCATGTCCAATAGTAAATATAGCACTCCACCCTAAAAGTGAAAAAGAGATAAAAAACCCAAATGAAGTCAAAATAAAAAATCCCAAAATGGACCTAACACTAAGTTTATGCCCTTATCCATGAACAGTCATGCCAACACAACTACCTAGAAAGGGCATTTTCCCTTCTCTGGAACTGAAAATATGAATTCTACTCTGATAACCAATGACGACCTGAGTAATGTGTGTGTACAACTCAGTAATCCACCAGCAACGTTGTCTACAAAATATCTGGTATAAACAATTGAGCATGAAAAAAGGAAAATAATAATAAAGGAAAAATTATTCATTATGATCCATTTAAAATTTCAGGTCCATTACCAACATTTATCATCATTTCAATAAATTACCATTTCATCCCATTTCACATTACCTCCCAATTTCGACACATTTTTCATGGGTTTATCACACAACTAGTAACCTGATATCAAAGTAACGAAATACATACGTGAGAAAAAAAACAATTGTCATATCTCCCAAGGAACATCATCCTCATGGAAACCATAACCTCACCTTTAAGCATTACTTCATGAGTATGTTAACCATTTACTCACCTTGAAACATGTAAAGACCCGTGAAATATAAGGGAATTTTTTTTTCTTAATTTTCTTTTGGATTTTTACAAGAATGCAGTTTCAGACGACACTTGATTCTGAGGCCTGGTGTGCCCAGAATTTCTATCCGAAGTTTAGCTCAGGTACGTTTAGTGAACGAATGAGCGAGAATTCCTATCTTTTGAACCAGTGGTCAGAATCAAATTCTGAGGGCACCGATGGAACCGTAGCGCCGATAATTACATAGGAACACCTTTTCTGGGTCTGCATTTGCTCGATGTGAGTTGTTTATTTTTGTGGATTAAGTGTTAGTGAAATAAAATTTCGTTAAGAATTTTATTTCTCTTCTCCATGAGTTAGAACCGAAGTGTAAGAGTTAGGGTGGGACCCAATGTTTTTTAGTTTCTCTTGAGTGGATTAAAGGTGGGGTGGGGTCCCCACGAGCCCCCACCTTTTCAATTACCTTAACTCCCTAACTCCTCTTAACCCCCCACATATGTTGTGTCCCTTTAATTGGGTGAATTTACCTCTCCACTATTTAAGTATGCCAACACCCAATTCAATTAATTAAATTATGTTTTTAGTTTTGAATTGTGGCTTGATTTAATAAAATAAGGATGAGCCTTATTTTATTTTGGATGGTTGTTGTGTGTGGACATTGAAGGAGAGAACTCTTGGGTGTTTTCATCTTCATCACAAAGAACATCAAGACTTCGATGAAGAACACTGTCACCGAAAGAAGAGATCGACGTGCCGTCTCTTCTTCTCCCTGCAGCCGGTGTGTGACCCCTTTTTCTGAGGATCGATGATGTACCCACTTTCTATCTTCTTCCTGTTTCAAAGAAAAGGAGACGCCACTTCTTCCTCAGGCATTCTCTGTCAACTTACGAAACTTCACCTCGCGACGTCATTTTCCGTGGCGAACCCCCGTTCTAGCTACGCTCAAAGAAGGGGTTATTTAATTATTTCGTTCGTGAAATCTATTTTGTCATCCTTCGTGAATTTATTACCAGTTTCTATCAATTAACGAGAGGGGGCTGGACCGCACAATCACGGCCGACCCTCCTCTAATTTGAATGTTGTTTCTAATTTGGTTGGGACAGAATGGCGTGGTGTCGTCGCACCGCGCGAGATCGTACAGCAAGTAATGTGCGGCGTCGTCGCGCCACGTCATGAAGTTGAACAAGGATGCAACGCCGTTGCACCGTGTCGAAGAAAACTGAAGACACCGCGGCCAGAGTGGGGCCGTGGCGGAGGGGCACGGTGCCATCGCACCACGGCGGATGAACCAGGCCGCTGTAGGTTCCGGGCCACGATAGAGCAGGGTGACCGGTGGCGGGTTCTGTGCCGCTGGAGTCGGCGAAGGAGGAAGGTTCGGCCATCACCGGTCCTTGTTGGCAGAATCGGCCGGCCGGTGCAGGACTTCTGGACAAAGGGAAAACTAGGGGAATTACTTCCCCAGGCCAGCCAAGAAAGCGGCCCCATTAATGGGGCCGCGGTTACAGGGAAACTGGGGGGAACCCCCCCCCCCCCCCCCCCCCGTGAGCCGGAACAGCTCGACCGCTTGGCCGAGCCAGCTGGCTCCAGCGCGCTGGGTCGCTGGCCGGGCCGGGCCGCTCCGGGCTGAGCCGACCCGGACCTGGGTCGGGTCGAACCGGTTCAGGCCGACCGGGGGGTCTCAGGCCTGGTCGTTCCGGGCCTCAAACCCCCGTTTTCAGACGTTCTACGGTCTTTTTCCCATAACATCGGCTACAGAACTCTGATCACCACACCATAAGTTGCGATGCGATCCTTGAATCGAAATGGTCGTTTCAGTATATCGCACTCAAGGTTTCAGAATACTTTGGGTTTGGCCGGGTTGGTTCGTACGCGAAACCAACCAGGCCCTCAGAGCCGAAACGCTCATATCATAAGCTCCGGACGTCCGAATGACGTGCCATCGACTTTGTTTGATTTCATATTAGTGAGACGGATCTTTTGACTTACTCCGCCTGAGGTTTGGACATAGGTGGAGTACGTTCTGGTTGGTTTTGCCTTAAAAACCAACCGGGCCCCTGAAGGAAAAAGCCAATAACTCTCAGACCGGGCGTCCGATTGACGCGTTGTCTGCGATGTTGAGTTCCTGTATACGATACAGAACTTTTGGATACATCAACTCTGGACTATGTGTTAGTTTATGTATCAGCCTCTCGGCTCGTGGAGCGGACCCTCCCGAACGCGCTTTCTGTGTGCGGGAACCCTAGAGCTGGCTGCAACTACTACTACTACTACGACGATGGTAAAGAGATCCTCAGTGGATTCGACGGCGATGATTACAACACTCAGCGATCCTATGTGGATCAGTGCTACCGATCCTGTGTGGGTCCGATCCTGTGTGGGGCAGCGCTCAGCAATTCTGTGTGATCCAGCGCCTACAGATCATGTGTGGGTCCGATCCTGTGTGGGTCTTTGCAGGTGTTATATACCAATTAATCCTTTGTGGGTCAGATCCTTTGCGGGTCATTGTGGGTGTTAGTACTTATCGATCCTTTGTTGGTCCGACGACTTAGATGAATCTGTCGTAACATTTGATCATCTCTATCGTCATACGAAATAGTATACCTGTGTGAGCTGAATCCTATTTTACATTCCTATGTTGATTGTGTTGTGCAATCCTGTGTGGATTTACGTTTTACTTTCCTATGTGGATTGGGTTGTACTTGGGCTCGGATGTTGGATTCGAACGAGAATTGATGACTTAGGTATATGTATGGGCATATACCTAAGCAGTGTCGCATGTTACTACATGATTTACCTTTCCTTTTTGGTTTATCCTTTGTGGATAATGGGAGACCTTCAGGGGTCTCGGGGTCCCTACTGAGTAGCTTATACTCACCCCTACACGGGCTATGCCCGCACTACGTTGTGTTGGTTGCAGACGACGGACATCGTTGATCGTGGTTGAGGCTTGTAGAGAAGGACTGTACCTAGAGGTGGACCACTGGGTGGGACATACTCGGAGCGGACGGTGGGACCCGAGGAGCACTTGAGCTATCTGTACCCACCCTTCAGGTGGGATTTCTTATAGACAGCTCGGCGTTGCGGCTTTACATTTCAGTTGCTATTTTCCCTTTCTAGTTGCACTTTACTTTCAGTTTGGATTTATATACTATCCAACTTACTTTTCCACACTTACTGTTGTACTAAGTTTTACTTAGTGTTTACTTCTTCTATTTCATACTCTGTGGTGCTTGTTTACTTTACAAAGGCAATGCCTTCCCTTTTTACCGGTATTTATGCCTTGATGCTAGTCTCCAACCCCTGGACTATGGAAGGCGGGCTTGGGGTAGTCACGGCATGGGCCCCGAGGACGGGTTGTGACAAATTGGTATCAGAGGAGTTCAGTTCTACCGCAGAACATGGGACACCGATATTTTTCTATGTGAAGCAATAATGGTTAGTGTATTGGGTGTGGTTATCAGTCAAGGGAGTCGAGTGTTGGTGCGGCGGCCGACGTATCCGTACACCAGGACCCTGACTTCTGATTTCCGTCTTAATCCACGAAAACATTGATTTCATGTGTGTTTCAGGTTTTCTTTGTGATTACTTTGTATCAGCTCACCAGGTATACTTTTCTGACCATGGCACACCTTTTCTATTTTCAGGATGGACCCAGGATGATAGCCAGCTAGGGTTCCAAGAGTTGAGCATGACGACAGCCCACCGAGCGACAAGGCCTCGATGCAGGGACCTTTGTCAGCAGTGGCAGCAGAGGTACCTCTACCCTCCGATCCACTAATGCTTCCAACACAAGCCGCTGATGATGCACAACGCCTTAGTGCACTGCATGACTTCCAGCGCCAGCGACCGCCCAGGTTCCGTGGGGAGACAGACCCCCAGACAGTCGAGGACTGGCTGGAGGCAGTGGTGAGAGTTTTTAGGTTAGTGAGGACACCAGCAGACCTCATGGTGATCCTCGCAGCGAGCCTACTGCACGCAATAGTAGGCAGATGGTGGACCTTGATACTCCAGGTGCACGATGAGGCATCTCTTCTATGGACGGATTTTGAGAGACTGTTCTGCTCAGAGTTTGTCCCATCCACCCTCCGTGTGGTGCGCATTCAGGAGCTTCTTCAGCTGCGGCATGGCAGCATGACGGTCGCCCAGTACTCGGCGAGATTTACCGATCTCTCACACTACTCTACAGAAATGGTATGGGACCCATTCATCTGGGCCCAGACCTTTGAGCATGGATTGAGACACGATATCAGGGCATCACTGATCTCCGTCAGCATTCCGACTCAGACCGAAGTACTGGTGTGTGACCTTTTGATCAAGAGCTTTCTTGCTGAGTCTAAACCAGCACCGAGACCCACTGCAGGGCGACACGTAGCAGTGTCTTCTGCATCAAGAAGTCGACAGATGACTCATGGGTCCAGGAAGACTAGACCCTCAGGCAGACGACCTCAAGACACTAGCTTAGTAGTGCGGGGCACATAGCATGGAGCCAGTCTTTCAAGAGGAAGGCAGTGCTACTCATGCGGTGGGCAGGGCCACATGGCTCGTGACTGCCCGAACCGCCGTGCCAAGGAGCAGCAGACGGTTGAGGGACAACCTAGGAAGAGGTAGAGGGTCAACTATGGCATTCCGTAGAGAGAAGGTGGATGAGACAGAGGAGCTGGCCAAGCAGCAGGTGGTGGGCGACGCTTTGAGGCTCTACCACCACCACCTCCAGGAGGTCCACCCCGACCACAGGGAGCCGGCGGACAGAGATAGGCACTGCTCCAGGTAGCGGAGGCCTACGACCATGGCGCGCCCGAGATGATTCGAGGTACTATCTGTGTCTATTCCACCCTTGCTACAGTTCTTATAGACATAGGAGCGAGTCACTCTTTCATAGCTGCGGCCCTTGTTCGAAGATCAGAGATTCCGACAGAGCCGTTGGCTCGATCCTTATGGATAGAGACTCCTACGGGAGCAGACTCGACTATTACGCACTGGTTCTGGAAGTGTGAGCATACTCAAGGAGGTGAGAGCTTCGGCTGGGATCTTTTTGTAGCGGCGTTGAGGCCTTACGACGTCGTCTTTGGAATGGATTGGCTATCTACAGTCCATGCACAAATTGACTGTATTAGGAGCATGGTGCGATGTGTACGCACCGACGGGAGCAGGTTCACCTTCACCGGAGAGAAGGGAGCCTTCGCAGAACAGGATGGACATCCGCAGAGTAGAGGAAAACCCATCACTCCTCAGTTGGCTAGCCACATCCTAGGAGCAGTTGATGTGAAGAGTCCTAGTTTTCCTGCATTTGTGGATCAGTATGTGGACATCATTCCCGACGACGTTGCAGGGCTACCTCCTCGTAGAGTGGAAGACATTGATATTGACATGTACCATAGGAGAGCCCCGATATCGACTCCAGCATATTGAATGGCCCCCGTTGAGCTTCGAGAGCTATAGGTACAGTTGGAGGACTTGCAGGGAAAGGGGTTCATCTGACCCAGTGTTTCACCCTGGTCTTCCCCGATATTATTCGCCAAGAAGGTGGACGGGAGCTTGCGAATTTGTGTCAACTATCGTCGCCTGAACCAGGTGATAGTGAGGAAAATGTATCTGCTGCCGAGGATTGATGACCTCTTCGATTAGCTTAAGGGAGCATGGTGGTTCTCGAAGATAGACCTCAGGTCAGGCTATCATCAGCTCAGAGTTTGAGACGAGGACGTGCAAAAGGCGACCTTCAAATTTCGGTATGGCCACTATGAGTTCTTGGTTATGCCATTCGGCATATCCAATGCTCCAGCATTGTTCATAGCCCTCATGAACAGGATCTTTCAGCCATATCTCGATCGATTTGTCGTGGTCTTCATCGATGACATTTTGATTTACTCAATGACTGAGGAGGAGCATGCCAACCACTTGCGGGTTGTACTAGACACACTCCGAGAGAACCGGATTTATGGTAAGCTCTCGAAGTGTTAATTCATGATACGTGAGGTCCACTTCTTGGGACACATCATCTCTGAGGCTGGAGTTGCGGTTGATCCAACGAAGATCGAGGCTGTGCTAGCTTGGGAGCCACCCAAGAGTGTGATGGAGGAGAGAAGTTTCTTGGGATTATTTGGATACTATCAGAGATTTGCGCCAGACTTCTCTAGAGTAGCGGCACAACTCTCAACATTGACAAAGAAGGTTAAACCCTTTGTGTGGTCAGATAGATGTCAACAGATATTCCAATAGCTGAGACAGAGATTGATCAGCGCACCTATCTTGAGGTTGCCTGAGGAGGGAGTAGGGTACGTAGTCTACTGTGATGCATCAGGGACCGGACTCAGATGTGTCCTGATGTAGGAGCGGGCCATGATCACCTATGGATCACGTTATTTGAGGCCACATGAGCAGAACTATGCTACCCGTGATCTGGAGTTAGCAATAGTAGTCTTCGCTCTGAAGACATGGCGACACAACCTGATGGACGAGAGCTTTACAGTCTTTTCTGACCATCAGAGTCTCAGATATATCTTCTCTCAGAAGGACCCGAATCTGAGATAGTGGCGATGGCTCGAGTTCCTCCAGAACTATGACTTTGAGATAGTTTATACTCCTGGGAAGGGGAACGTGGTAGCCGATTCTCTCAGCAGGAGGATGGGCATTCAGCTACGTGAGGAGGTGACAGATCGGCTAGCCTCTTTGTAGATATCTTTCTTGGATAGAGATGGTGTAGCCCTCCTCTAGTCTCTCACAGTCACTCCTCCTCTACTACAGCAGGTCAGAGAGGCACAAAGTGGGGACGCTGACTGTGAGACGCGGCATGTATAGATATCCTAAGGACATGCACATGATGGTTTCTCCTTTGGAGCAGAGCACGACATCCTTTTCAGAGGACGTACCTTGGTACCAGTTTTTTTACGGGAGGAGGTGCTGAGAGAGTTTCAAACTTCTCCTTTGGCGGTATATCCTAGAGTGGCGAAGATGTTCCAAGATCTCAGATGACAACACTGGTGTCCGGGCATGAAGAAGGTTCTGGCCGAGTTTGTTTCTCAGTGACTCACCTTCCAGCAGGTGAAGGCAGAGCACCAGTTACCAGCAGGCTTGGTACAACCCTTAGAGGTCCCAGAGTGGAAGTGGGATGACATATCTATGGACTTCGTGACTGGACTTCCATGCACTTCTAGAGTTCATGACTCTATTTGGGTGATTGTCGACCGACTCACCAAGTCGGCACACTTATTACCCATCAGAGAGCAGGGCTCAGTGGAGAGATTGGGATGAATTTACGTTCAGGAGATTGTACGGCTTCATGGTGTGCCATCATCTATCATCTTCGATCGAGATGATCGCTTTACTTCCCAGCTTTGGAAAGGATTGTAGGAGGTGTTCAGGACACAGGTACGTCTGAGCACAGCCTTTCACCCTTAGACGGATGGTCAGAAGGAGAGGACCATTCAGACACTCGAGGACATGATCATCGCATGTGTCCTCGACTTTGGTCGTAGCTGGGAGGACCACCTACCCTTGGTGGAGTTTGTGTACAACAACAGTTACCACTCCACCATCGGGATAACACCATACGAGGCATTGTACGACTGAGCTTTCAGATCTCCTTTGTACTGGACAGACCCTGGGGAGTCAGCACTTGTGGGATCGGAGATGGTTAAGGCCATAACAGAGAAGGTCCAGGTCATCCAAGAGCGGATGAGGACATCTCAGAGCTGGCAGAAGTCTTGTGCTGATAGGAGGCGGAGGCCACTAGAGTTCGAGGATGGCGACCACGCCTTTTTGCGTGTCTCACCTCGAAGTGGATTACGAAAATTTAACCGAGGTGGCAAGTTGTATCCACGTTTCATCATACCGTTCCAGGTCCTCAGTAGGATTGGCGAGGTGGCTTATCGCATGGCTCTACCACCTTAGTTGCACCGGGTGCATGACGTCTTCCACGTATCTCAACTGAGGAGATACGTGCACGACCCAACACATATCATTGACCATGGTGGGCTTGATGTTGATGATGGGGTGACTTTTGCAGAGGTCCCAGTGGAGATCGAGGATCGACAGGAGCGGGTCCTACGTGGACGGTCGATTCCTCTAGTGGGCAACAGATGGTAGCACGAAAACCTCTAGGAGAGCACTTGGGAGTGGGAGGCTCAGATGCGTGCTCAGTACCCAAATTTGTTTCCCTAGTTTTTGATTTATCTTTACGAGGACGTAAATCCCTGAGGTGGGAGTAATGTAAAGACCCATAAAATTCAAGGGAATTTTTTTTAATTTTCTTTGGTATTTTTACAAGAACGCAGTTTCAGACGGCACTATATTCTTAGGCCTGGTGTGCCCGGAATTTATATCCAAAGTTTAGCTCGGGTATGTTCAGTGAACGAACGAGCAGGAATTCCTATCTTTTGAACCTGTGCTCGGAATCGAATTCTGAGGGCACCAATAGAACCGTAGCGCCAGTAATTGCTTAGTAATGCCTTTTCTGGAGTTGGGTTTGCTCGATGTCAGTTGTTTATTTTTGTGGATTAAGTGGTAGTGAAATAAAATTTCGTTAAGATTTTTATTTCTCTTCTACATGAGTTAGAACCTATGTTTAGGAGTTATGGTGGGACCCACTGTTTGTTAGTTTCTCTTGAGAGGATTAAAGGTGGGGTGGGGCCCACACGAGCCCCCACCTTTTCAATTCCCTTAACCCCCTAACTCCTCTTAACCCCCCACTTAAGTTGTGTAACTCTTATAACCATTTAACTTACCTTTAATTGGGTGACATTACCTCTCCTCTCTTTAAGTATGCTAACACCCAATTCAATTAATTAAATTATGTTTTGAATTTTGAATTGTGGCTTGAGTTAATAAAATAAGGATGAGCCTTATTTTAATTTGGTTGGTTGTTGTGTGTGGACATTGGAGGAGAGAACTCTTGGGTGTTTTCATCTTCATCACGAAGAACATCAAGACTTCGACGAAGAACGTCGTCACTGTAAGAAGAGATCAACGTGTCGTCTCTTCTTCTCCCTGCAGTCAGTGTATGACCCCTTTTTCCGAGGATCGAAGACGCACCCTCTTTCGATCTTCTTCCCATGTCAAAGAAAAGGAGATGCCACTTCCTCCTCGAGCGTTCTCCGTCAACTTATGAAGCTTCACCTAGCGACATCATTTTCCGCAGAGAACCCCCATTCCAGCAACGCTCAAGGTTGGGGTTATTTAATTATTTCATTCATGAAATATACTTTGTTGTCCTTCGTGAATTTACGACTAGTTGCTATCAATTAATGAGAGGAGGCCGGACCGCACAAACACGGCCGAACCTCCTCCAATTTGAATGTTGTTTCTAATTTGGTTGGGACGAAATGGTGTGGTGTCGCCGCACCATGTGGGATCGTATGACAAGTATTGTGCGGCACTGTCGCGCCGCACCGTGAAGTTGAACAAGGACGCGACACCGTCGCGCCGCGTCGAAGAAAAACGAAGACACCGCGGCTGGAGCGGGGCCGCGGCAGAGGGGCGCGGTGCCGTCGCACCACGCCGGATGAACCAGGCCGCGGAAGGTTCCAGGCCATGGCGGAGCAGCGTGACAGGCGGCCAGTTCTGGGCCGCCAGTGTCGGCGAAGGAGGAAGGACCGGCCATCGCCGGTCCATGTTGGCAGAACCGGACAGTCGGTGCGGGCCGACCAGACAAAGGGAAAACCGGGAGAATTAATTCCCCCGGACGGCCAAGCAAGCGGCCCCATTAATGGGGCCACGATTATAGGGAAACCGGGGGGGGCAACGCCCCCCCCCCCTCCCCCCCGCGAGCCGGAACAGCTCAGCCGCTTTGCCAAGCCAGCTAGCGCCAACACGCCGGCTGGGTAGGGCCGCTCCGGGCCCGAATGACCCGGACACGGTTCGGGTCGAACCGGTTTGGGCCGACCGGGGGGTCTCGAGCCGGGTCGGTCCGGGCCCGAAACCCCCATTTTCGGACCGTCTACGGTCTTTTGACCATAACTTGGGCTACAGACCTCCGATCGACGCACCGTCAGTTGCGATGTGATCCTGGAATCGATATGGTCTTTTCGGAATATCGCACTCATGGTTTCAGAATACTTTGGGTTTGGATGGGTTGGTTCGTACATGAAACCAACCGAGCCCCCGGAGCCGAAACGCTCATATCTTAAGCTCCGGACGTCCGAATGAAGTGCTGTCGACATTGTTGGATTTCCTCTTAATGAGATGGATCTTTTGGCTTACTCCTCCCTAGGTTTGGATGTAGGTGGAGTACGGTCAGGTTGGTTTTTCCTTAAAAACCCATCAGGCCCCTGGAACAAAAAAGGCAATAACACTCAGACCGGGCGTCCTATTGACGTGCCGTCTGCGACGTTGAGTTCCTATTGACGATACGAAACTTTTGGATACATCAACTCTGGACTATGTGTCATTTATGTATCAGCATCTCATCTCATGGAGAGGACCCTCCCGAACGAGCTTGATGTGTGCGGGAACCCTAGTGTTGGCTGCGACTACTACTACTACGACGACTGTACATATACCCTCAGTGGATTCAACAGCGACGACTACAGCACCCAGCGATCGTATGTGGATCAGTGCTACAGATCTTGTGTGTGTATGATCCTGTGTGGGTCAGCGCTCAGCGGTTCTGTGTGTGCCAGCGCCTACAGATCTTTTGTGGGTCTGATCCTGTGTTGGTCTTGCAGGGGTTAGTTACCTATCGATTATTTGTGGGCCAGATCCTTTGTGGGTCATTGTGGGGGTTAGTACGTATCGATCCTTTGTGGGTCCGATGGCTTAGATGAATCAATGGAAACATCTGATCATCTCTATCATCATACGAAGAAGTATACCTGTGTGAACTGAATCATGTTTTACTTTCCTATGTGGATTGTGTTTTGTTGTCCTGTGTGGATTTACGTTTTGCATTCCTGTGTGGATTGGGTTGTACAAGGGCACGGATATTGGAGCCAAATGAGAATTGATGACTTAGGTATATGTATGGGCATATACCTAAGCAGTGTCGGATGTTACTTAATGATTTACCTTTCTTTTTTGGTTTATCCTTTGTGGATACTGGGAGACCTTCGGGGGTCTCAAGGTCCCTACAGTGTAGCTTATACTCTCCCCTGCACAGGCTATGCCCGCACTACGTTGTTTTGGTTGCAGACAAAGGATAGCGTTGATCGTGGTTGAGGCTTGCAGAGCAGGACGGTACTTGGAGGTGGACCTTTGGGAGGGACATACATGGAGCGGACGGCGGGACCCGAGGAGCAGTGTATCTATCAGTACCCACCCTTCTTGTGGGATTTCCAGTGGACAGCTCGGCGTTGCGGCTTTACTTTTCAGTTATTGTTTTCCCTTTCCAGCTGTATTTTACTTTCAGTTTGGGTTTGTATACTGGCCCACTTACTTTTCCACACTTACTATTGTACTTAGTTTTACTTAGTGTTTACTTCTTCTGTTTCTTACTCTATGGTGTTTGTCTACTTTACAAAGGCAATGCCTTCCCTTTTAACCAGGATTTATTCCTTGGTGCTAGTCGCTATCCCCTGGCCTATGGAAGGAGGGCTTGTGGTAGTCACGACACGGGCCCTGAGGATGTGTCGTGACAAAACATTAGTCCAGGTGGATGCAACAGATAGGGAAATATAGCATCATGCCTATCCCTACCTCGTTCATTAGGAGTTGAGTTTAGAGACATAGTCCAACTCGACCGGTTGGCATATAACCTTAGTTAATACCCCAAACTACCATGCTTTATACACATGCTATACATATTTGTCTCCATTAACCATTCACACAACATCACAACCATTTACCAAGGAAAACATAAACCATACCAGTAAAATAATAGTTAACACCATGTTGTAACCCATTAACACAGTACCACATTTAACCTCATTTATCCATTTAGCCCAAT
Organism: Viscum album; assembly: GCA_963277665.1. NCBI lineage: Eukaryota > Viridiplantae > Streptophyta > Magnoliopsida > Santalales > Viscaceae > Viscum > Viscum album. Next base: position 476,575,349 of record OY728132.1, read on the forward strand.
TCCATTTTATTATGCTTATCTCACTAAGCATTTAGTCACTATGCCTATCTCACTATGCATTTTCATTATCTCTAACACATTAGGCTCCAATACCATGCTCATAAACCATTCATTAATGGTCTTTAATCACTTCCACATATTAACCCAATATCTCTTTGGTTATTACCCATATTAGGTGCACCAAATAGAATATAACCAACGCTAATAGTCACATTAACACATTTATCATGGGATTAACATGATTACAGAAAAATCTCAATTGTTATTCACAATTCCCTAGGTTCGAGAGAGTTAGCTCACCCCATGGGTGGACCTAAATTAGTCCCATCACTCTTGATGCAACCCATAAGGATCATTAGGGTCTCCATTTAACTTGAAAATATCCATTTCACATAAACATGGTATGGGTGATCAAAATATACAAAGAGACTCCCAAGAACAAAACCACACATGCACAAATAACAAAATAAACCATTGGATATAACTTGTAGACCACATAACTCGATACCATAATTGAACACACACTTAATAAAGCCCTTAGATGCAACATCATCCAAACATTAATGCTTTAACCTAAAACTCAAAACATGAGTAGTGTTTAAGAGCATCACAAAATAGATGATGAGAGGATACAAACCCGAAACTCAAAAGAGAAGAAAAGATGGGATTAGCCATACCTGAAGTTTCGATCCACAACCATGGGAACCAAAAACACCTTATAAATGAAGGAGATTGATCTCTTGGATCTCATGAGAGATTTGTTTCACCCCTAGGATGTATAGAGGCGAAATGGGATGAAATATTTAGTTGGGGTTAAAAATCCCAAGGTTGAAAAATGTAAATTTTAAAAGGTTTTTGGGCCACACAGCTTCATGGGATTCCCACATGGTTTGCTATATTAATTCGTAGACTGTGCGGACTACCCAGAAAAACCAATTTTCTCCACTTTTAATGTAACGACCCAAAATTTCATTAATGGAAAATCCCTCTTGATCCAGTTAAATGTTTCTTTATGTTTTTATAAGATGTCAACTTCTTTAGTTTAACGTTAAGATTTGTGACCGTTACTTTTATAGCCGTTGAACAGTGATCATCTGGGTAGTTTAAATATAAGGCTTTAACGAACCAATTTTTCTACTCAGACAAAGGAAGCGATGGCCTCATCCAGTAGAATTGCCCCTTACGAAGCCCATTTGTCGGAGCTCGGAAAGGAGGTGGCGTCTTTGGGCTTTGCCCTTGACCAAGACCAAGCTGAGCTTCATCAAGTCAAGCTCGAACGTGATCGTCTACGAGAAAAATGGAAGTTGATTGAGATTACCACTCGAGCAATGTTATCCGAGCAACCCCAAGAGTCTGTCACCATCGCGCACCTTACCCTTAGGTCTTATGCAGCTATTTTAAGGGGTTATGTAACAAATAAGTAGAACCATGTTCATGTACATTATTTTTTTTATATATATAATAATGAATATAATTTCTAGTCATTTTTGATACATTGTAATTAGTTTTTAAAGTACAAATGGTGTTTTTAGTTATTATTTAAATAAGAATTATATTTTATTAAATTAAAGGATTTTTGAATTAAATAATAATTTAATAAAATATTATTATTAATATTAAATTAATTGTCATTAATTATAAATGATCTTATAATTTTATGAATGCAATTAAAATGTTTATTAAGGTTTGAAAGTCATTTCTGTCAAAACCCGCGAATTTTTTTATAAATGTCGGTTTTTATTTTAAAAGTGAAAATTCACATATTTAGAAAATTATTTATATAAAATAAATATTATTTTTGGAATCAGGACGTCGAAATTATCCAACGGTGGATTTTTCATAATTTTCTGAGACAGTCCAATTTTTGGGTAAAAATTAAATACCATTTAAATATATAATGTGTTTTATGACATAATAATGACCCAATGGTGATGTAATAAAATACCATAATCCTTATGTTCGGCCAATATGTGTTTTATAATTAAAATAATGAGGTTTTGGGTTTGTTTGACTCACTTTTCAAAGCATTAATGGAGCCCTCAAGACTTATTCAACACTTTGCCTTTTTAAATTAATTTCCATGGGAGTCTGACTCACCTCCACATAAGCAACCCTAATTTTTTTAATAAGTTCGGACCTTGGCCTTGTAAAATATTGTTTTCCTCTTTCCTTTTCCAGAAACCATGGGCAAATACCATGGGATGGTTTGTGGTTTGGATTATTTTAATATAAGGGGTCCCAAACCTAAATAATAAAGAATTCTCTCACCTTTCCTATATAAACCCACCCAAGCTCCCACTTCCTCCTCACTCAAAGCCCTTGAAGTTCGTCCAACCTCTTCCCTACTCTCTCTAGAATCCTCCCAAGGTGCCCCAAGCTCCCAAGAAGCCTCTCACAAGCCTCTCTCTAGCCTTTGGAAGCACACTTCCAAGTAAGGGTTTTTCTTCCTTTCTCATTTTTGTCAATTTTCTTTAAGTTGTATTGCCCTTTTAATTTCATTTATGAATGTTGGGGTATGGTTTCGCACCTCCCCCATACTGCCCTCTTATTGTTTGAATGATGGGATAACCCTTTCTCTCTCATTAAATTCCTCCCATGTACACCCGTTACTATGCCGAAATTCCGAAAGGAACCTTTTTTCTCCTCTTATATATTCAAGCAATACTTTTGTATCATGAATCTAAATTCCTTTTCAATTGTTGGGACATGTATCTATATGACCTTATTACTTTCCATTACATGTAAATATGATGAGGAACCCTTTCTCTCTCATCATCCCTTTTTATGAATTCTTATGTCACACCGTTACGCTGCCGAAATCACACCGATTTTCTAAGCCAATATCATTGTGTAGTGAATACCATGCCCATTTCTCCATCAAGGGTATTCACCTTTATGCACATTTACTTATTGATTGTAAAGTTTCATGTATGAATTCCACATTCCTTTATCGTGGAATAAATGATTATGTTTTATGAATCCATGTTTTATGATCCATGTGGCACACTTATGCATGAAATGAAATGTTTAAGAAGGGTGCGCCCTGATAGCGCTCCAATGCATTGGGTAAAGTATAGTATCATGATACGTCATGTGCAATGAGTGTTTACTCATTCTAATTCAAGTGCAACGAGGGTTTACTCGTGCTTCAAGTGCAATGAGGGTTTACTCATGCTCCATGTGCAATGAGCCTTGGCTCATGCTAATTCAATGTTAAGTGTTGTTGCCACATTTCCATGTTATGATTATCATGCTTTATCATGCCCTTATGTTCATGTTTCTCTTATGATCTATTGATATTCCTATTTCCTAACATGTATTTCACTCCTCATGTTATTCATTGTTTACTCCCTTACTGGGCTTTATAGCTCACCCTTTTCTTATGCATGTCCTCAGGTTATCCCATGCAATGCTAAGTACGAAGGAATGTAGTGGTCATGTAAAGGAAGTTTTCAATAAGGATGTTGTATTTCAAGTTTAAAGTTTTTATGTAATGATCCTAAGCCCCAAAGACACTAAACCTCTCGATCTTCTATGTTGTATCAAGTGAAGTTTTATGTAATAAAGCATGTTTAAGTTGTAATAAAAAGCAGGGTTGTCATAGTTGGTATCAGAGGATAGGTTTAGTTATTTTTGGGATTAGGAAATCCTAGTAACGCCTTAGATACAAGACTAAGCATAATAAAAACATCCCTAAGTTTTGGTAAATACTAAGTAAGTGTTTTATCAAACAAATACATCCCTGTCTGGATACGAGCAGGTAGAGGCGGCTCTGGCACAGATGTATCCTAGGGGTAAAACCCGAAAACACCGCTTTGAGCTAGACTCGAACGGGAACTGGTGCACGACAACGGGCCTTGCTGCACTCTTGGTTACGACACTCCCGGGGGATATGTTTTGATAAATTCACAATCTTAGTATGAACCCTTATTAAGGGAAAAATGCCCCTAAGAATATATGTTAGAAGGAAGATCATGAAAAGCCTGGATTGAATCCTATAGACTCATGAGTTAAAGAGATTAAAGTTTATTTATAAGTCATCAACTTTTGTCTTTGGATTACCCTTTATGAGTTACCCCTAACTTTCCTTTTATTCCAGCCAATGGCCGGTAATAGGAGAACTCGGGCTAACAACTGTTGTGAAGATCAGTGTGATGATTGTACCAATGAGATGCCCAATCCAATGGGAGCGGGAATCACGAACTTTGTCACGCTTCTCTCTCAATTAACTCAAGTTTTGAATAGAAACACTGGTCAAGAGGAACGTTCAACCCCCCCTAAGAAAGAACAAGTCACTATTGAAAGCTTCATGAGACAAAGGCCTCCTACTTTTAGTGGATCATCCGATCCCACGATTGCTGAACAATGGATCAACTCCATTGAAAAGATATTCTCCATCCTCCAATGCTCTGAAAAAGAGAAGGTTCTCCTGGCAGCTTATCGTATGGAGGGTGAAGCTGATCAATGGTGGACGTTGATCAAAAATACGAAGCCTGAGGAGGAGATCGAGGCTTTGGAATGGAAGGTATTCCGGAAGATGTTTTTCGATAAATATTTTCCACGCACCCTCCGTCTTAAGATGGAAAGGGACTTCCTTTCCCTCAAGCAGAAAGATGAAGAATCTGTGGGAGCGTACAAGGCAAACTTCACAAGGCTTGCACGATATGCTTCCGGCTTTGTCGTTACCCCCGAATGCAAGGTTGACCGCTTCTTTGGTGGGCTGAAGCCTAGCTTGCGGAAAGCTTTAGCGATCCGTGACTTCGACAGCTATGAGGAAATTGTCCGATGTGCCCTCAAGGTTGAAATGGAGATCGGAGAATCACAGGGGTATCATGGGGACAAGAAGCGGAAGGTGGACTTCAATGCTGGTGGTCCGATGGATAAATCCAACGGCGCTAAGAAATTCCAGCACCCCACTTGCCAAAAGTGTGGAAATAAGCACCCTGGAAATTGCCTTAGGGGGACAAGAAAATGCTTCAAGTGTGGAAGAGAAGGGCACCTAGCTGTTAACTGTCAGCAAGAAGGACCCGCGGCTGCGACGGAGGGGAGGAACGCCCCGTTCGAACCTCAACGCGTTGTTCAATGCTTCAAATGCAAAGAACCGGGTCATTTTCCAAATCAGTGCCCTAATCCAAGGGTTATCGGAGGAAATCAACAACCTCCAAGACAGCAAGGAAGAGCTTTTTCCATCACTTCTGCCGAAGTGAACCCCGACAACGAAGTGGTGACATGTACGCTAGTTATTCATTCAAGAATAGCGAACGTACTTTTTGATTCAGGTTCTACGCATTCTTTTATATCTCAAAAGTTTAGTAGAATAATCCCTGCACCACCACAAATCATGGAAGTAAAGATGTCGGTGAGTACGGCAAATGGGGCAATCATTGCATCCCATGAGTATAAGTCCTCCCCTGTTATAATCTGTGGATTGAATTTCCCGGCGAACCTCGTCATACTCCCTTTGGTGGAATTTGATGCAATTCTTGGCATGGATTGGCTTTCCTTATATAGAGCCAACATAAATTGTCGGGAGAGGGAAATCACACTCCATATGGAGAATCGACCCCCGATTCTTTACAAGTGTCAGGAGGAAGATGAATCTCCTTTAGCTCCATCATCTCAAGCATGGATATTGCTTCCTTATGAGCACGCATATCTGGCTCAGATGATTGAGTCCAAGGAAGAAACCACCCTTGAAGAAATGCCTATTGTGAGGGAATTCGCTGAAGTATTTCCCGAGGAACTTCCTGGTCTTCCTCCAAGAAGAGATGTTGAGTTCTCAATTGAACTTATACCTGGGGCGCTACCAATATCCAAGACTCCATATAGAATGGTTGTGGTTGAGCTTGAAGAACTGAAGAAACAACTACAGGAGAATCTGGATAAAGGGTTTATACGCCCAAGTGCATCACCATGGGGTGCACCAGTCCTCTTCGTCAAGAAGAAGGATGGGTCAATGCGGCTTTGCATCGATTATCGTGAACTTAACAAAATCACGATAAAGAACAAGTATCCTCTCCCAAGAATCGATGACTTGTTTGATCAGCTGCGTGGAGCACAATACTTCTCCAAGGTCGATTTGCGGTCGGGATATTATCAAGTAAGGGTGAAGAAGGAAGATATCCCCAAGACTGCTTTTCGTACAAGGTACGGGCACTATGAATTCATAGTAATGCCTTTCGGACTCACCAATGCTCCAGCAATATTCATGGACTTGATGAATAGAGTCTTTAGAGATTACCTAGATAAATTTGTGGTAGTCTTTATAGATGATATTCTAATATACTCCAAAACCAAGGAGGACCATGAGGAGCATTTAAGAACTGTACTGGAGACTTTGTGCAAGGAGAAGCTCTATGCCAAGTACAGCATGTGTGAGTTCTGGTTGAAGGAGGTCTCATTCTTGGGCCATATCATCACAAGCAATGGGATATCTGTGGACCCCTCCAAAACAGATGCAATTGAGGGATGGCCGAGGCCAACATCGGTAACTGATATCCGTAGCTTCTTGGGGTTAGCTGGATATTATCGACGATTTGTGAGAAACTTCTCACGATTGTCCAACCCTCTTACCAAGCTAACTCGAAAGGGAGTAAAGTTTGCTTGGAGTGATGAATGCGAAGAAAGCTTCAAGGAGTTGAAAAGGAGGCTTATCACTGCACCTGTGCTCACTTTACCCACAAGTGGGGAGCTTTTTGTGGTATTCAGTGATGCTTCGAAGAAGGGCTTAGGATGTGTGCTGATGCAGAATGATAAAGTGATATCCTATGCCTCAAGACAGTTGAAAATCCATGAGCGAAACTATCCAACGCATGATCTGGTGTTGGCGGCGGTGATCTTTGCCTTGAAAATCTGGCGGCATTATCTCTATGGGGAGAAATGTGAGATATATACTGACCACAATAGTCTTAAATATATATTCACACAGAAAGAGCTTAATATGCGCCAGAGAAGATGGATAGAGCTCATCAAGGATTATGACTGCTCAATACATTACCACCCTGGGAAGGCGAACAAGATGGGGATGCCCTAAGTAGAAAGGATCCAGCAATTCTTTCAATGATGAGAATTGAGAAGGATCCAATCTCCTTAGACTTGATGAAGATGGATGTGGGAATCATAAAGAAGGGAACATCATCAATCCTTTCACAAATTATTGCTCAACCATCTCTTTTGGAAAGGTTAAAGGATGCTCAAAAGGATGATGCGAGAATCCAAGAAAAAGTGGAAGCTATCAAAAAGGGAAAATCCTCAGAGTTTAATGTTAATGAAGAAGGAATTGTGCGGTTTGGGAAAAGACTATGTGTCCCATCAAGTTCGGAGCTGAAGAAGGAACTTTTGGATGATGCACATAGTTCAAATTTCTCTATTCACCCAGGGAGCACAAAGATGTATCGAGATCTCCGAGAAAACTTTTGGTGGGATAATATGAAGAAGGAGATCGCCGAATATACATCAAAGTGCCTGGTGTGTCAGCAAGTGAAGGCAGAGAGGCAGAAGTCTAAGGGGATGATGCAACCATTGCCCATACCAGAATGGAAATGGGAGAACATCACCATGGACTTCGTCACTGGACTTCCAAGGACATCCAAAAGCAACAATGCAATCTGGGTTATTGTGGATCGTCTTACAAAGACTGCACACTTCATTGCTATTCGAGAGGATTTCTCTTTGGATCAACTGGCACGAATATACATCAGGGAAGTGGTACGGTTGCATGGAGTACCACTATCTATTGTGTCTGACCGAGATCCAAGATTTACCTCTAAGTTTTGGAAGAGTCTTCAACATGCTCTGAATACTGAACTGAACTTCAGTACGGCCTATCATCCTCAAACTGATGGCCAATCCGAGCGGACTATCCAAACACTTGAGGATATGTTGAGAGCATGCTCAATGGACTTTAAAGGAGGATGGGATCAACATCTTCCTCTAGTTGAGTTCTCTTATAATAATAGTTTTTACTCGAGCATCCAAATGGAACCATATGAAGCCCTGTATGGGAAAAGGTGTAGAACACCGGCATGTTGGGATGAGGTAGGTGAACGTAAGCTGCTTGGACCAGAAATGGTCGAAGAAATGGTGGAGAAGGTGAAAACCATTCAGCAGCATATCAAGGCAGCCCAAAGTCGACAGAAGAGTTATGCAGATAATCGTCGACGAGACCTTGAGTTTAAAGTCGGAGACATGGTGTTTTTACGCATATCTCCGTGGAAGAAGGTCATGAGGTTTGGAAAGAAAGGGAAGTTAAGTCCAAGGTACATCGGCCCATTCGAGATTCTTGATCGTGTTGGGGCTGTGGCCTATCGACTAGCACTTCCACCTACTATGGCCAAGGTGCATGATGTCTTCCATGAATCCATCTTAAGGAAGTACATACCAGACCCTTCACATGTACTCTCTTCCGAGGTGGTACAATTAGAAGACGATCTTTCTTATGAGGAGCAACCAGTGAAGATCTTAGATCGTAGAGAAAAAGTTCTACGAAATAAGACAATGCCCCTCGTCAAGGTGTTGTGGAGAAACCACAAGTTTGAAGAAGCAACTTGGGAGTTGGAGAATATGATGAAGCTAAGTTACCCACATTTGTTTTAGTATGGGAAAAGGAAAATTTCGAGGGCGAAATTTCTTAAGGGGGGAATGTTGTAACGACCCAAAATTTCATTAATGGAAAATCCCTCTTGATCCAGTTAAATGTTTCTTTATGTTTTTATAAGATTTCAACTTCTTTAGTTTAACGTTAAGATTTGTGACCGTTACTTTTATAGCCGTTAAACAGTGATCATCTGGGTAGTTTAAATATAAGGCTTTAACGAACCAATTTTTCTACTCAGACAAAGGAAGCGATGGCCTCATCCAGTAGAATTGCCCCTTACGAAGCCCATTTGTCGGAGCTCGGAAAGGAGGTGGCGTCTTTGGGCTTTGCCCTTGACCAAGCCCAAGTTGAGCTTCATCAAGTCAAGCTCGAACGTGATCGTCTACGAGAAAAATGGAAGTTGATTGAGATTACCACTCGAGCAATGTTATCCGAGCAACCCCAAGAGTCTGTCACCATCGCGCACCTTACCCTTAGGTCTTATGCGGCTATTTTAAGGGGTTATGTAACAAATAAGTAGAACCATGTTCATGTACATTATTTTTTATATATATATAATAATGAATATAATTTCTAGTCATTTTTGATACATTGTAATTAGTTTTTAAAGTACAAATGGTGTTTTTAGTTATTATTTAATTAAGAATTATATTTTATTAAATTAAAGGATTTTTGAATTAAATAATAATTTCATAAAATATTATTATTAATATTAAATTAATTGTCATTAATTATAAATGATCTTATAATTTTATGAATGCAATTAAAATGTTTATTAAGGTTTGAAAGTCATTTCTGTCAAAACCCGTGAATTTTTTTATAAATGTCGGTTTTTATTTTAAAAGTGAAAATTCACATATTTAGAAAATTATTTATATAAAATAAATATTATTTTTGGAATCAGGATGTCGAAATTATCCAACGGTGGATTTTTCATAATTTTCTGAGACAGTCCAATTTTTGGGTAAAAATTAAATACCATTTAAATATATAATGTGTTTTATGACATCATAATGACCCAATAGTGATGTAATAAAATACCATAATCCTTATGTTCGGCCAATATGTGTTTTATAATTAAAATAATGAGGTTTTGGGTTTGTTTGACTCACTTTTCAAAGCATTAATGGAGCCCTCAAGACTTATTCAACACTTTGCCTTTTTAAATTAATTTCCATGGGAGTGTGACTCACCTCCACATAAGCAACCCTAATTTTTTTAATAAGTTCGGACCTTGGCCTTGTAAAATATTGTTTTCCTCTTTCCTTTTCCAGAAACCATGGGCAAATACCATGGGATGGTTTGTGGTTTGGATTATTTTAATATAAGGGGTCCCAAACCTAAATAATAAAGAATTCTCTCACCTTTCCTATATAAACCCACCCAAGCTCCCACTTCCTCCTCACTCAAAGCCCTTGAAGTTCGTCCAACCTCTTCCCTACTCTCTCTAGAATCCTCCCAAGGTGCCCCAAGCTCCCAAGAAGCCTCTCACAAGCCTCTCCCTAGCCTTTGGAAGCACACTTCCAAGTAAGGGTTTTTCTTCCTTTCTCATTTTTGTCAATTTTCTTTAAGTTGTATTGCCCTTTTAACTTCATTTATGAATGTTGGGGTATGGTTTCGCACCTCCCCCATACTGCCCTCTTATTGTTTGAATGATGGGATAACCCTTTCTCTCTCATTAAATTCCTCCCATGTACACCCGTTACTATGCCGAAATTCCGAAAGGAACCTTTTTTCTCCTCTTATATATTCAAGCAATACTTTTGTATCATGAATCTAAATTCCTTTTCAATTGTTGGGACATGTATCTATATGACCTTATTACTGTCCATTACATGTAAATATGATGAGGAACCCTTTCTCTCTCATCAGCCCGTTTTATGAATTCTTATGTCACACCGTTACGCTGCCGAAATCACACCGATTTTCTAAGCCAATATCATTGTGTAGTGAATACCATGCCCATTTCTCCATCAAGGGTATTCACCTTTATGCACATTTACTTATTGATTGTAAAGTTTCATGTATGAATTCCACATTCCTTTATCATGGAATAAATGATTATGTTTTATGAATCCATGTTTTATGATCCATGTGGCACACTTATGCATGAAATGAAATGTTTAAGAAGGGTGCACCCTGATAGCGCTCCAATGCATTGGGTAAAGTATAGTATCATGATACGTCATGTGCAATGAGTGTTTACTCATGCTAATTCAAGTGCAACGAGGGTTTACTCGTGCTTCAAGTGCAATGAGGGTTTACTCATGCTCCATGTGCAATGAGCCTTGGCTCATGCTAATTCAATGTTAAGTGTTGTTGCCACATTTCCATGTTATGATTATCATGCTTTATCATGCCCTTATGTTCATGTTTCTCTTATGCTCTATTGATATGCCTATTTCCTAACATGTATTTCACTCCTCATGTTATTCATTGTTTACTCCCTTACTGGGCTTTATAGCTCACCCTTTTCTTATGCATGTCCTCAGGTTATCCCATGCAATGCTAAGTACGAAGGAATGTAGTGGTCATGTAAAGGAAGTTTTCAATAAGGATGTTGTATTTCAAGTTTAACGTTTTTATGTAATGATCCTAAGCCCCAAAGACACTAAACCTCTCGATCTTCTATGTTGTATCAAGTGAAGTTTTATGTAATAAAGCATGTTTAAGTTGTAATAAAAAGCAGGGTTGTCATATTTAATGTCATGTTTCTTTGGAACACCCCTGAGACTTGATTAAGAACATAATTATCCAAAAAGGTATTCAAATGGAAAATGAAATGAGAATATACCTTTCCATGATCTGGGATCATATAACCTTTCTACCATTTTACGGCTCGTCCCCAAGATGAACTTCCTTGCTTCATTTTAATTCTTAGGAAAAGTGATTAGACCACCGAGCCTGCATATCTTATTCCTGCTCCATGGTTTTTCTGGAAAATTTACATGCTTCCATTGTACTCGCTACAATAGAACAACCTTAACCAAAAAGAATTTCCCACTACGATACACGACATGAACCACCTGCTCCTCAAAGGACACCTCTACCTCATGCTCAACATGCTCAACAATCAACATTTGAGTAGCATCTAGGTGAAAACACCAATGCTACCACAAATGAACGACATCATGCATCCCAATATAACGATGTGGAACTCCAAAACGGTATGCCACCAACCTAATCATCTCGACTATATCAAATGACCCCACATACCTGGGTAGCAACATGACTTGATATTGAATATTTCCGTTAGAAAACCATGCTAAAACCCCCAGGAACACACCATCACCCACCCCAAACTCAAGGGGAATATGTCTTTGATCCGCATATGACTTATGACTACTACGAGCCATTTACATATGCTTCCAAATCATCTGAACATTCTTCAAAGGCTCCTGCACGAGACTCGGTCACAACAACTCGGTTTCACCAGTCTCCAGCCAAAAAAAGCAATGATCTACAAGACCACCCATATAGATATTCAAATGGTTCCATTTGAATCATATCATGAAAACTATTTTTGTATGAAATTTAAACAATTCATAGGTGCCTCTACTAAGAACCACAAAAATCGTAGACACATTCCCTCATCATGTCTTCCAACACATGGATTATATGACCTGACAGCCCATCCATCTGCTGGTGGAAATTCGTACTCAAAATTACCTGTGTACCCAACAACTTCTACAATCCATTCCAAAAGTGCGACATGAAACAAGGATCATGATCCCAAACTATAGTCCATCGTAAAACAATCTACCATTATATATCACAAACATAAAACTCACCCTACTGGTCATCTATGTTAGTCTCTTGAATCGGTATGAAATGTGACACTTTCATTAATCGAACAAAAACCACCCATATTACATCATTACTCCAAGGATTCCTCGTAAAGCCCACCATGTAATCAATTATCACATTATCCCACATCCATTATAGAATGGGAATTGGATGTGATAAACCACCTGGGTGTCAATGCTTGACCTTCACCTTTTGATATGTAAGGTTCCATGCCACAAAGCCCACTACATCCTTTTCCATTTATGGCCACCCAAAAATTCGGCGAAGATCATTATACATCATAGTCAAACAAGGTTGGACCTCTCATTTGGATGTATGTAACTCTAAAATCAACTCTTCCCTCATGTGTACTATCACAACCACTCGACAATGAACAAAAACAACCTCATCCACACTGACGACCCATCCTAAAGGTGGAACCCCACCATTATGTCTTTCATTCATTGCCAATATTTCAAGATTGTTACGATAAAAATATCTAACATGACTCTAATGTGTCGACTCAAAAACCACATAAGAATGATCCACTAGGCGTTTTTCCTCCTACACCTCATGGTGTTTCTCTGTGAACTATGCCATCACCTTCCACTCAGTGCTGGATTCTTGAACTACCTGGTTCTGATCCTCCCACCTCAAAGTATCAGCACCACTATTCTCTTTTCCCAGTTTATATATTATCTCAAAGTAGAAGGACTAGAGATACTCCACCATCTTCAATACCAATGATTCAAATCCTACTGAAAAAGATATACTTTAGACTCTTTTGATAGGTATACACAGTGAAACTTTCCCACATTGAGTGGTTCCTTATGAACATTATGGAATACAATACTACAACCAACTAAAGATCATGAGTGTGATAATTCCTCTCATGGCATCAGAATTGACTCTACCCATATGCCCTAACCCACTCATCCTGCATCAACACAGACCTAATATTGATACTTGAAACATCACAAAACATAACATACTTTCTACCTGGATCAAGTAAGAGCATGATCAGTGCAGTTGTTAATCGCCTTTTCAACTCTTTAAAGGGATCTTCACAAGACTCTGACCACTAAAATCTGATTCCTTTCTTGGTCAAGACCGACATTGGTTCTACCAAATGAGATAAATTCTTAATGAACCTCCAGTAATATTTGGCAATACATAGAAATATAAAATCATCCGAGACACACTAGGGCTGCTCCCAAGACACAACACCATACACTTTATCTGGATCTACCAAAATACACGAATCAAGAATTTTGTGACCGAGAAAACGCACTTCGCAAATCTAGAACTGACACTTTGACAACTTAGCATAAATCTGGTGTTGTCTTAGTGCACTCAATATGATTTCAATATATTGGTCTTGATAGTCATGAGTTTTCTTGTACAAAAAGATGTAGTGAAAAAATAAAACCACAAAATGATCCAAATAATGGTGAAATATTCAGTTCATAAAAACCATGAACTCCATCGATGCACTAGTTAAGCCGTAAGGCGTCACCGAAAACTCAGACAGCCCTTAACATCTCTCAGAAGATGTCAGCAGTATGCCCAAAGGACTCACCCTCAACTGGTGATAACCCGATCTTAGATCAATCGTAGATAACACCATAGAATCCATCAACTATTCAATAATTTTATCATTTCTAGGAAGAGGATGTCGATTTTAACCATTATATTATTTAGTTTCTCATAATCAACGCACAAACTTATTGACTTGTCATCCTTATTTTCAAAAAGAAATGGTGATCCCAATGTAGATGTAATAGGGAATATGAACCCCTTATGCTCCCACTACTCATAAAAAACCATTAACTCATGAATTTAGACCAGTTACATTTGGTATGATAGAATAAAAATTGGCTCGGCCCCCTATAGTAACTCAATCGCAAACTCAACGTCCCACTAAGGTGGTAGACCTAAAAAGTTATCAAGAAACACATCCAAAAATTGATCAAAAACTGGAGGACAAAAATAATATTCCCACCATTCATCATCAACCACAATACAAGAAACATGAGCCATGATTCTCTCTAACTATTGATAGAACGGTTTGATATGACCTTCCCGAACATCCCACTCTCCATGATGAACCTAAGAATCCCCCACACGTGACCTAAACGATACCGTGTGATGGTAATTGTCTATTGTGCACTCGATACAACACCAACTAGTCCAAACCCTGAATCATGTCAAACCCCGACCTCATGAGAATGAATAAGCACCACAAGAAACAATACCCATCGATTTCTAAAACTCATCCCTTACCCTATCTGATGTCTTTATTTCACACCACAAAGAAGTGTCAGTCGTTATAACCCCACACATATTCTCCAAAGGAAAACTCAACACGACTACATACTGAGAAGAAATAAATGAGTGTCTGGAATCGATGTCAATAAATGCACTATAATGCGTAGATGCTACAAGGATCATATATCAGAAAATTGATGGCCCATCATCACCATCACTAGAAGCAGAATGATATTCATGAAGGTGACTTAACCCACTACCTTGGGCTCTAACATATGTTTCCTACACATAACATCCCTACTGATGTGGGGTATATTTCCATGGAGTTTCGCATCAACCGCCCCTACCGTGAGAGCAGCACTCTATCAGATGTCGATGAAACTAGCCACACATATTCCCCTGCCTTTTACAATGACAGAAGAACACACAATCACCACCCTAAGAGGCTGACCATCTCTTCTAACCACCTTTCACACTTCAATCCTAAATAATAATTCCAAAATGACACTTTTGGTCTTCAGAAGCTTCACCAATTGTCTGCACATATAACACCACAATCCCACTACCATGAACACTATTCGAGTTTCCTTCTGAGATAAATGCCTAATCCACTACCTCTATAAACCTCTTATGGTGAATTTTATTCCCTTGAGACATAGACTTCTGTCTCAGCCTATCCGAGAAACACCTTGTAACTACTTCCTCATCCCCCGCCAATTCAGGGACAAAGCGTCCCAGGTCAGTGAAGCTGCCAACAGACTCCATCACTGATATTGACCCCTATGTCATGCTCATGAACACTACAACCCACTCCTTCCTCAATTTCTCTAGGTACAAAATTTTCTAGAATCATTTCCTAGAAATCCTTCTAGAAAATTACATTTGCTTGATTAGTCTGAGCCAGGATGTCCCACAATCATTTATCCTGGCCCTGCAGTATATTGGCTTTCAACTTGACCTGCATCATATTATGAGTCCCCATATGATCACGTATCAGCTGGATAGAATCTATACAGACCCTTAAATACGTTGGCCCACCCTCTATGGTAAAGGTTTGAGGGTTCAGGTAGTTGAAACTCTTTAGTAAGCAAATACATACTTGGTGCGACCAACCCTGGGTCCCGATCCATTATCTACATTAAATGAGACAAGTTCACTCAGAACCTCTCATCCCCACTTTCATCGATTACCACATTATCTTCTTCCTCTACTGGAGGAGTGTTCATAGAAAAATTCTTTTGTTTCCCAAATGGATCTTGATGTCGTGGTGATATTTCTCTACATTTCCAAACACAATGTTTTGAAGACATACTATAAATATTCACAACTTCACAACAATAAGGTATTAAATAGCCACAACAACCCTATACATTTTGAATAACACCCCTGACCATCTTTACCACAGGTTGTGGTACACAAAGGTTTTACAACCTGATGCACCCAACCAGTGTGTTGCTAACATGATGCATGACACCAAACTCACTAGGTGACAAAAATGATGCATGAATGTACAACCTCATTGCATTTTTTCCATATTCCAAATGTCATAAAAAATCACATCAAACAACATTTACATAACCCAATAGTGATATATCTTCAAATGTAACATCACACAATCAAGAACAACAATTCCCTCCCTGGGTCAGTTGGGGTTTCCCCCATACATGGCTTAGCTACTCCGATGTTAGAGTACATTACCAAGGCCTGACACATTTTAACTCATGTTTACCATCCCAAATAACAATATTACAGAGATGGAGAAGAATGACCTCCTCTGAATCCCTAGTGTGTGTGTACGGTTCTGTGACTTGTCTATAAACCACAAGTCTGGGTTTTTAGTATATCAGGTTTGTGTTTTATATGTTCTGTAGACACATACTATGTAGAGTTGACAATACCTTTACTTTTTTACATTTCATTGTGGTTTTTAGTGTCCACTACTGAATATTGCTAAACTCAGCCCTGTACCAGCTTTGCATTCACTTGTCATGTCTCTGGAAAGTGAGATTTTTATTGGAAAAGTCTTGGGAAGACTAGGACATGACCGAGCTTTATGAGTTCCCTACATGTCAAGGTGTTCCTACCAGTACGAGAAGCACTCCCAGAAACTCTTTGGGTTTACATGTTGGACTTTGATGTTTTTCAGACTCCTGTTTTTGGTGGGCTTGTATTCCAGCCGAGTTTTCTTACAGCACTTTACATCCATCGTACTCTATTGGTTGGGTTTAGTATTATGCATGCATTGTGTTCCTTAGTTGTTTTTTTCTTTTTTTTTACATTTCAGTATTTTTGGGCTTTGAGATGTGTGTGTGTCTACAGGTGCTTAAGCAATGCCTCCCAAGTTAGTAATATTCCAATATAGTGCTGGTCCCCAAGCCCTGCCTTATTAGAGGCGAGCTTGGGGAGTCACGACACGGGCCTCATAAGGATAGGTCGTGACACTTATAAAAATGGATCATCCTTTTTGAAATATCATTCCCCATCATTCAATGCTCTATGAATGAAAATTTCATTATAAATATTTATTTAACGTACGGTGAAGATGATGAATTAAAAATAATATCATAAAAAATAACAATACCGTGGAGGATAAACAATTGAGTGACTGGAGGGAATTTAAAAAATAAAATCGTTAATTATTTTACATGAACACTACGATAGAAAATGGAGAATCAATTCCTTTTCCAAAAGAAAAATGTTGACAATTACATTAGGGTGTATGTTGAAAATAGACACGAATTTCACAAAAATAATTATGATTTTTTATTTTACCAAAATGAAAATTTGAATAGTTATTTGCATTAAGAAATATGTATTTATGAAAATCCATATCATTTCTTGACATTGAGAGATACATGAAATGTTTTTCAACTGCCCTCAATTTGAAAATGGAGGTCGGTGAATATCAAGGTTCTCTTTCAACTAGATATAGGATGTAGACAATTGATATTTATTATTGAGGTTTGATGGAAAAATATTATAGTTGTATGAATATCTTTCATATCGTAGGTCTATAATATAGGAATAATAATAAATGATGAAGGTAAAAAGGGAAAAAATAATGTACTAAAAGTAATGGAATGTAGCTTGTGATTTTTGTAGGAGAAACCAACCAATATGATAGAATAACGGAACTCCCTTATCAGACCTCATCATATAGCTCAAAAATTAATCTATATGTAATATATAAACTATGCCATTATATTATCTATGGAATGGTTTATCGAAAAAACCATTGGATGAAAACCATGAAGGCCTAGAAGGAATGAGCGAGCTTTTGATATCACAACTACTGAGGTGGATCCCATCAATGAATTGGTGATAAATATTCTTGTAATTCATTAAATTCTATAGAATTTACATTTTTATTTTTATTATATTCATTATTTTATTTCATACTGGAATAGTAGATCTATTCAAACACAACCTCAAGTCATGGATGTTGAGTTATTATTTAATATGTATAGTGGGAAAATTATTACAACCCAAAAAAATAACCCATACAATATCCATATTTGTGGGATTAACTTTCTATAGAACATTCTCATACTACATTTATTGTAATTTGATGCATTATCAAATATGTAATGGATTTTCTTCTATCAAAAGAACATAATTTTCTATGACATGTAAGTCAAAGTCTATATCATGAATAACCCTCGGAATTTAAAAAACTTCCAAGTAGGGATGAATTTTTATTGCTAATAATATCTCCTATAGGTAGAGTATTTACTTGAGAGAAATAATATGAATATTAATTGATTGAGAATAATGAAAATATCATACATGTTTAAATTCACATTTTTATAGAATCAACTAATATTTTTCCAAAAAAAATCCTAGTGTTATCCCAAGCCTTGATGGTGAAATCCCAATTCATCTTCTACAAGACACATTTCCAACAATCAAGACTTCATTGATAATGGTAGTTATTGAACATGAGGTGATAAAAAGTATTAAAGGAAATTTTATATAAAGGGATTATATTCTCTAGTGAATTTCCATGAGGTTGAATGTCTTATTTATTATGAATATGGAAATTACAATGCATATATACATTGATTATAATTAGATCAAAATGACCATGATAAAAAAATTATCCACTTCCATAATTTTTTTTATTGATTATCTAATTATAGATCAGTACATCTCTAAGGTGTATCATTAATAGTAATATTATTATGTAAAAGTATATAAGTAAGAGATCACTAATGATAATATTTATACATGTTACATAAACATTGAAATTATTGAAATTCTATATGTACTCACTAATAATCCAATATCATTCATAGAATTGATGAAGAAATACATCAGAGAACACATGGAATAATATATTTCAGTCATTATAGATGATATTTTTATCAACACACAAGGAAATATAGAACATGAAGATCATTCATATATAGTATAGAAGACCTTGATGATGTGAAATGTATACAAAACACACAAGAAATTGTGGGATTTTATATTATAAGGTAACATTTGTGACATATCATATGAACATAAAGTGGATATATGTGGATATGTAATGAAAAGAATCAATGACGGATAGACCAAGAAAATATATGTGATGAAAATATGTAGTTTCCTTGGATTATATGTTCACTATCATTTATTTTTGAAAATATTAACTAATTTTTCAAGACCACTAACTATTCTTAATTGGAATAGAGTCACGTTTTTTCGAAATTATGAATTCAAGGATGAACTTAATGATTTAATGAAGAGGCTATTCAATATACATATTACCACAATACCAATCTATGGTGATGGATTTGTGAAATGAATATATAAATAAAGAAAATTTGTTGGTTGTGTATTCATAAAAGATTGCATAGTGATTTCTGATTCATTAACTTATTAGTGATCATTAATTTAAAATACCAAATTCATGATATGGATTTTGTTTTAGTTATCTTCACATTTATTATATAGTGACAATACCTCAATAGAGAGATGTATGACATTTATAGATCATAAAATATTTTTATATATATATTCATACAAAAGTAAATTAATATTTTCTAGTTAATGTGGGATGATATGATCATAGATTAGGACTATTCTGTCCATTTCTATTATACGAAAAGAATAAATGGAATACAACCTAAGTAGAAAGGATCATACTAATTTATCTATGAATTATATTCCAAAGGATCTAATATTATTGGATAATAAATATTTTGAAATGGGAATATTTGGGTTATATTAATCCTTACATTCATGAATAACTATCCAACCTTACAATCATGATAGGATTTAAGAGGATTATAAAGTTGATGAGTTTCTATAGAGGAAGGTAGGGAATATTCGAAAGTTCAATATTTCTAATGAATATTTTCAATGAAATGATACTTAGATATGACTTCCATCAAAAACATAACTAAATATTGAACTTATAGATGATGTTTATAATTCTAGATTAATATTTTAACAATAAAGTAATATTATGTATATAAATTTAGTGCATTTTTTGGGATACCATGATGTTGGAGATTGTGGAGGTTTTATCTTGATTCAATGTATTACAAAAATATCAATGAGGAATGATAAAATATCATGAGAATTGTACAATAATTTTCTATTGTGGCGTGGAAATAAAAAAAAATAACCACATGTTTCATCATATGTCTCTTGAGGTAACATAAACAAAATTAACTCCCTATACGTGGTATTCAATTAACATATACATTAATCACATTTCATTGATATCAAGGAAGATTTCTCCCTTGGAAAACTCACCAATATATATGGGAATGATCTGTTTAGAATACATGGAGTCCCACTCTCTATTATATATGATGAAGCTTAGATATTAACCTTACTGTTTTGGAGAATCATTAAGAATGTGTTCGCAGTAGAACTAGACCTCCTCACATCTTTTCACAATTATACAGATACTCCATATTAAATGTGAATTAAAACTATAGTAGACATAATACGATCATGTTCAATAGATTTAAATTTTTTTTGTACAAAAAAATATACTATCTATGATATCATTAAATATGAGTTTTCTTTCTAGAATTAAAATAGAACCTTATGAGGCCCTATATGGGAATTGATGTTGGAATACATAATGATTAGATTAATTTGAAGAGCATAAGATAATGGCACAAGATCTTATCTAATATTGATTTAGAAGGATCAAACCAATCAGTGTCATTTGAAATATACAAAAATTTGATGGAACATCTACACGTAGAATTATAGATGATACAAATAGGTTGAGGCTAGATATAATTTTTTCCTTAACATATCACCATGAAAGAATTCCATGGGGTTAGTGGATAAGGAAAATATTATTTCTAGGTACATTGAACCCATTGTGATCCTTGATTACATCAGAGTGGTGGCATACAAATTAGAAATCACAAATATCTTATCTCAAGAACATAATATGGTCCATATATCCCTGTTATGGATGTACATACTAGACCCCTCACATGTATATAATATATATGTTTTACCAATATTGATCGATCATTCATTCTAGGAGTTGTAAATGGAGACTATAGATCATAGAGACATGGTTCAACAAAACAAGGCAAATAACCCAGTGAATGTGTTATAGTAGAACAAAATGATGTAGGAAATGAAATTGGAATATGAAGAGGTGCTGAAATAGAAGTACCCTTATATTTTTTAGTGTGTGAGATAAAAATTTTAATAGAATAAATTTTTAATGATAGAGTAGTGTAATGACCTAAACATTTATAAATGAAATTTCCCTTATTGATTGAATAAATAATTTATCAAGTATGGAATTTATAAAAAAACCACACACTATATTGTTTATTCAAGAAGTATTGATCCTATAAAATTTAAAATTCTCTTAATAATAATAATAAATGATAATATTTCCATTTGGAAATTATTTTTTTAGTATTTTACATAAATGTTTATGATAACACCCGATTCAACCAGATATATGATGTGATGGCCTTGTCTAGTAGTGTTGCACCCTCCAACGACCATTTATCTCTGATTATGAGGGAGATAGAGTGTCCTGGATTTTAACTTTATAATTCTCATGTTGATATTTTGTATCTAAATTATTAATAAAACCATTTAAGGTGGTGATTCGATCCTATAAAGATATCGGTCAATACCATGTACACTGAACCTCCCAGAAAAATCTCTCAATCACGTACCTTATCCTCAGGGAATACACTAGTGTAACAGAGAGCTATGTTTCATGAACCCAATAGTATGAATTTTTTAATTATATTTTAATTAAATAATTATTATAATAATTTATTTTTAATAATAAATTTTAAATGAATAAATAAGGATATTTATAAAAAATCTATTCGGAAGAGGTGGAACCGAAACATTATTTTTTTAAAGTATATTGTTTCACTAATGACATATTAGTAGATATATTTTATATTTTAATTATAAATATATGATATTTTCAAAAAAACATAGAAAATAATATTTATTACAGATTAATTATAATATTATTTTATAATGTAAAATTTAATTGTCCTAACATTTAGAAAATTGTTATTGTAAAAAAATCAATATTTTTCAATAAATATGTAATTTTTGAATAAATATGTAATTTTTAAATGTGGTAATAATCATATATTATGAATTATTAAGATAAAATAATTATTATATTTTGAAATAAAATAATTGAAATTATCCTTTGGTGACTTTTTTATAATATTATATGTTAGTCAAATTTTGAGGTAACTATTAAATTGAGTTTTAATATATAGTATATATTATGAAATTATAATTATCCAAAAGTGATGTAATATATGTCAAAAAATAAATCCATAAGAAAATATGTTATTTATATTTTAATATAATGTTTTTTTAATTATGATGGAAAATTTCATAAACCCTTAATGAATCCTCTTAAACCTATGTCATATTTTAAGGTATTGAAATAATTTATTTGTAATCATGAATAACATAAACATCACCAATGATTTTATTTTGATTATAAATGTTTGAAAAATCGTTATGTGATGAAATCTAAGTCACATGGATAGAAAATGTGGTAAACAATGCATAAATTTTGGTTTTGACTACATTATTATATAGAGTCTAAAATCGATTTTTTAAAATTAATAATGAATTATCTTTTATTTTACACTATAAATTCTCCCAGACTTCTATTAAACATCTCTAAGAACCCTTTAATCATGAAATTAATCTTTTCATCCATTTTATGTGTCCTCCCATTGTTCCTCATTTCTATTATGATTCTCTTACAAATATTTTACAATCACACTCCTATTTTAAGGGATCATCTCCTTTTCCTCTTTATTTAAGATCATTATTTAATTTATACCTTTTATTTTCATATTAATAATGTTGTAACATGCTTCCAAACATCAATATTATTTTACTTATTCTTTCCAAGTGATTATATAATCCATTTATTCACATTTATCCCCTCCATGTATCTTTATGTACCGCCGTATATAGTCAAAATCATCATGTGGTTTTCAATGCCATGCATTTTTATAGTGAAAAACCATTAAAATTTTCTATTAGATATTATCAAATCTATGTACCCATACATAATTATTTGGTAAATTCTATGTATGTGTCTCACATTCCTTAATAATGGTATTAAAATAGATGATGTATGTATTTACGTTGTATGATCTATGTGGCATATTTAATCATGCACATGATATGAATTTGGCTGGAGTGCCCATAATTATATAGATCTCCAATGAAATTGGTAATGGATTATTACCACAATATTCCATGAATTGTTAACATGAATTTATCCTAATCACACTTTGTTATTTTGTCTTGGTGGTATGACTACATATCAATATGATTTTATTATTTGTGTTGATTCCACATTCCAATTCCACCATTATGCTATAATATTTTATCATTCCTTGTTTTTCAAGAATATGATTCTAAACACTAGCATATAACCATTATATGCCTCTTAAATCACATGTGTTGTATTACCTTATGATATGTTTTTTAGTTCTTCCCAAGGATTTATATTTCACCACATTATTATATACAACCCCTAGTTTTTCCATGGAGTTTAAGATGAATGATCTAATTTTGGATCAATTTAAGGTTGTTTTCAATTATTTATTTATATTCTTGTAATATTTTTTTATGATTTATATGGAACATTTCAATATCAATGGATTAACGATCATTTGAAGTTGTAAAATATGTCCCATTATGTAATAAATCATTAATTAAAGTGTATTGAAATATAGTATGTCATTTGCATATATAAATATTATATAATATTATATCAACATTCAAAAAATATCATATTAATACATGTATTAGGATCATAATATTTTGTTTTAATGTATTCATTGTTTATATACAAAATAAAATTATTTAATTAAATATAATTAATATATAAAGCAAATTTCTCCTAGAATAACATCAATTTTAAACATACCCTCCATAAATATTTTACTCAAAACCTCATGAAATGGAATTAAAGTAGTCTGTGAGCTTAAATTCCTTGAATGTATGAATATAATAGGTATAAAGTATTGATAATAACTAAGCATTAGATAAGAATGATTGTATAAGAAAATGATTATAAAATACCAAAGTCGAAATAATTTTCAAAATGATCATTATTCAAGAAAAATTAAATTATGCATTGTTAAAATAAAAGACATATGACCATACGGCATGTAATCCTCATTAATAAATCATAAGTAATGAGAATGAATCATAAGAAAAATAAATAATTTCTTATCATACACATATGAATATGAAATTATTTTGTAAATAATGGTTCACATAGAAGAATATCATATTTGATAAATTCCCACATTATATTGAGTCCACTACCCATTCCCTCATTTCCTTAGTCATGGTTTACTCTAAATACTATCATTGTTGATAGAGCAAAAATATGAACTATATTCAATCCCCATTCTAGTCCATATAATCACATTAAATATTGGTATGTTCAGATTTCATTTTGGGGGTATATAATTAAATTCCCAAAAATATTTTAATTAAAACCATATATACTATATTCCGAAATATATTTAAAAAATTCAACATATCACCATAACATTACTCCAAAAAAACAAAAAGATTTATTAAAAATATCATCACCACATAATAAATATTCATTAATAATAATTTATCTATATTGTATCAGATGATATATACATATTAAAGATTAAATATCAATAAATTAATATGATATAAATAAAAATGATAATAAATGTGAATTTCACCATTTCATAGAAAACAATGAAAGTGTCAATTTTAGTCCATTTCATTAAAAGTAAAAAATACTTTAGTATTTAGAAAATTATATTTAATTAAAATAAATATGGAAACATTTAAAGGAAAATATCATTAATATATAAATAATAACATCATAATATTTATTCATTCATAAAAAATAAAAACAATTATCTATTTGACACTTTTCTAAAGAGTATTATTTTTTCTATTCCAAAAGCATTTTAAAAATTAATTTTTTAATCAATTGACACAAAATTAAATATTTATGAATATAAAATTATTAAAATGATTTTATTATGTAATCTACCATAAAGATAAAGTATTATAGGGAACATGGTTTTGGAAGAGAAGTTTTTTTGATAATGAGAACATATATAATAAAGTATCCATAGAAAACATTAATCAATTAATTAAAGTAACCAATAGAATAGAATAAATTGATTACATTCAATCCCCTAAAATGAAAATAGGATAAGAAAAAAAATTTAATAGGTAATGTTCATATAATTTTACTAAAGGAGATTTAAAAATAGACAATGCTATAAAATCGACTCTCAATATAAAATTATACCTCATGTCCCATCACACTGCTTATGAATTAAAACATCTAGTATAGTATATATAGATATATATAAATTTCTGTGAATTTTTTTTCATAAAACATATTATAATGAATCAAATTATATATTAATCAATTATAACTTTTAATTATAATTTTTTATCAATTCCTAACTAATATATTTTTTCTTTTAAAAATTGTTTTTTTCATTCATTTATTAGTTATATGATTCATGTACATGATATATGGGGAAGGAAATAATTATATATAGAATTGTAATAATGTCCTAAGTGTCATAAATTTTAATTATAATAATTCTTAAAACCATTTATGAAATTTATTTTTTAAAAATGACTAACATATATTCATAGAGATAATAGTCTGTATGTACTAGGGAGTGATGTTTTCACTTTTTAATCGATAGAACACAAGATATATTGATTATAAATCCAATTTTTAGAACCATCATTATATCAGTTATAATATATATATATATATATATATATATATATATCTATATATAAAATAAATTTATCATTAGGAAATTTCAAGTTATGTGTAAATGAAGACCTTATCACATCACTTCATGGTGGTGGTAGACTACACATATGAGTGAAAAATGTTTTCCTTTGTTAACTAGTAAGAAGGATATAGGAAATTAATCTAATAATATGAGAAACCTGATTTACTATATTAATTACACTTATTCAGTAATGTTTTAATTCCAAGACCAGTGTATGGTCCAGGATAATATAAATTAGTAAATCAATGATCTCATTTTTATTTTATAAATTTTCCCTTTCTAACTCAATGAATGTATATGATTCAAGCCTCAGTACACTCTTATTTTGTAAGTCAACCAAACCTAGAATAATTCCAAAATATAATTGCACATAACCTAATGATTTATAATGTATAATATGTAGACATACTCATTGTGTTATTTGTATATTCCTTCAAACATGCATTATATTTTAATGGATAAGGTTTATAAAATAAGTAATTTTTTATTAGCTAAATTATCATATTGTTATATCCCCATTTCCAATCCTCCTTTAAAAATTTGTTATACATCCCAAACAACGACTTCTAATCCAGTTAGTAATCATACTACCCGTCAAAAATATTCCTACAACTAGTTATACCCAACATTTGATGAAACTAAATTTGGATGTATCCATCCACTATAGATATATCATAAAATGTTCCTCATTTAAGTTATTTTTGGATCACACATTATCATGTAAAATTCAAGTACAGTTTCATGACTGGTGGTATTTCTTTGAAAACATTTAACCAGAGTAGACATGATGTTTACTTACTACAAAACTGGTCTATAAATACAATCTTATAATAAATGAAGACTTCAACAAATTATTTTTGTTTGAAGGTGGTCCAAAAAATTATTCACTGATTTTTCTTGAATTAATAACATGCTCAAAAAAATTCATGTTCAACTTGAGATATTAATTTTTATATAATTAATGTGTGGACTATATGATATCTGAAATTTCATAATCAATAATGTAAATATTTGTTATGAGGTTCATGATCATATATAAATTCATGTTTGTATTTACACATGAAAAAAAATATCATTCAAAAACAATAATGATTGTTCCTTAATCATGTTTCTCCATTAAAATCTTTCTTTCACACACACAAACACACTATATGTGTTTTATGAGTGTGTGTCAAACTAGTGAACATGAACTAATTCAATTAAGTCATTATTTTATGCACAATTCAAATAGCATTTGCTCAAATATCCATCAGGAAATAGTGAATATGAATATTTCATATTTCTTCTATGAACATGATACCCTTTGAGGACCATAGTGGACAACAATCTCTTAGGGTTTCTTATAATTTTTTAGTTAATCTGGGATATAAATTAAGAGGGAATCTCACTATATCAAGGTTCTTCATGGAACCATGTTCATTCTAATGAAAGAGGTTTGTGTTTTGTTCACAATTCAAATGCATATCATATCCAAATTTATATTATCATAACATTCATTGAACCATAGCTTCATTTAGAGACTATTGTGTCGATAATTTTCGTGTTAAGGGGGATGTAGGATCCTATTGTCCCTCAGTAAACTGACACTTTCGTAAGGTCTATAGATTTTAAAATTACATAATTTTGAGTTATGTCATGAATTTTACATTATTTCACATAGATAGTTTTTTAATTTTTATATCCCTAGAGAATTTTGGCATAACACATACATAATAATGAAAAGATTAGAAAAACTATTAAAATTATACATGGTTTCTTTTCAGGCTCAATCATGACATCTTTTTCCATGATCCCTTCTTTGTCCCTATTTCACCATAAATTATAAGAAAAACATCTTAAAATAGTGGTTGAGCATAAACAACCAAATAACCAATACAAAAAGAAGGAAAACTATAATTCTATCAAATACATGTAAACCAAGAATACTTTATCATAAAGTAATACCTTTAACCTTAAATATATAGTAAATACATTCCTTTTATTATAATCTCATTTATTAGCCTTTTTTTCCAATCAAATGATTACCATTAAAAACACAAATAGAACTAATAACATATAAATGTACATTTTTACATAATTAAACTAAAATGAAAAACCCAAATGACTAACTTCCATTCATATCACCTATTCAAATGGGATAATCATACTAATGACTTCCTTACAAAATTCCTTGAAGGTGATAATGTTACCATCAATCCTTGGATTATCATTGAACCACCCATATTTGATTTATCATGGAACCTCCTTTATTTGACTTACCAGGATATCACCGGTAAAATGTCTATGTACCATTATAAAATCATAGCACATTAAACATTTCCATTATAAACATTTCACTCACAAAATCACATTTGAAATCCAAAAAAAATAATTTCACGATATTGAGATAATAATTCAATATTCAAAACCATTTTCAAAAACAAATTACCCATAAAATGTAATATGTGATTCATTTTTATTTTAAAAACATTATATCTTTTAATGTAATCAATTTATCAAATAATGGTGATGGAGGGGGTGATATTTTTGTCACTGTATTTGTTAAAATGGACATTTCATTTGTCTCTGGTCAGAACAATCTGTTCAAAACAAATAAAAATTATCATTTTGGAATCCACTGAATTAAATTCAAAATATAAAAAAATTTCTTTCAAAATTTCTTTATATTAATATAAAAAATATTTAAATTAATTTCATGATGAAACATATTTCATTGTTAAATCTATAAATGTTTAAGGTGTCTTGTAAAACATTGAACATTTAAATCAAAATTTCCAAGAATTTATCAATTTATAAAAAACTATATATTTTTATTATACATATAAAATCTATATTAAATTTCATATTTCCTATATATACACCATATAAAATTATAGTGGTGAATATTAACGAGATATTCCTCGATGAAAGGAGATTGACATGAAGACACGTACCTTGAGTCTAACTCATCTCATATGTTCGTAATCTTCATGAATAATAAATTTAGGAGATTTTATAATTTCTTCAGAAAGATTTAATTTTTATTATTCCTTTTATATAATTAATTACCATGATAAAATAATTAGTTAATTGTTGGAGTTAATGTCTGATATTTTGTAGATATTCAGTACTTAATATGAAAATGATCATGGTTTGATGACAATTGTCAATGTGGTAATAAGTAAATCATTTCTAAAATAATAATAAAAATAATGTTATAATAATAAATTATATATATAAATTATAACATTAAATACTTTAATTAAATGTGGATATGAAAAAGGAATACTGTTATAATTATTCAGATAGAGAGCTATACGGATGCACATGTAACAATTTCATTTTCCAATGATAATTATCAAAAGAAGGTAATATAATTTTATATTTTAAAAAGCATAATAATATCATTAATTTCATATTTATCATTTCATTATACTTATATACCTATATCATCCATGTGATGTGGTGATTAAAAACTGATCACATCACATTGTGGAGTTTATAGTTCAGACGTACACACGAACGACGTTATCAATTTTATGTGAATGGGAGGTAAGAACATAATTGATATATTATTATATTATAATGTTATATATTTCATGAATATAACACATGAAAATAAATTTTGTCATTATTAATATCTTTATAAATGGTTATGGAAAAGGAATTATTTTAGTTTGTGGAGGTGATAGTTCACACATACAAAAGAATGATTAATTATATTCCCATTTAATGGTTGGAGGGATGTATTTAGGTGATGATATTATAATAATAACATATCAATATATTTATGAAACAATATTTATTATTTCATCATGTATAATGATTATCTAAATGAATTGGAAGAAGAAATAAAATAAAAACAGTTAAATAAAATCGTTACCATTCATTCAAATGATTACATTCCTTAACACATTAACACATATAAAGAGGGTGTTATTCCTAAAGTAAGGACTCATGAAAGTGTGGATGGAATCAAGGAAGGGTTTTGGGAATCTCTTGGATAACAAATGTTTTATATTTTATGGGATATAGAGTAACATGTTCCCTTTTATAGGAGAAGGGAGGGGCACTCTTCGAATTTTTAAAATCATTAAATTTATATAAATTTATTTTATTTTACAAATTGTACCAGAAAATTTATTTCAATGATATGATAATTTTGGGTCTAAATATTATCATCCAATGAAACATAAAAAAATTTGGAATATTTTTTAATCATTATGTTTTTTGTTTTATCCCTTACATAACAATTTTATTTATTATAGTTTTATTCAGTAATTTCGACTTTGAAGGATAAAATTATAAAAATAACAAGAAAAAATACCCATAAATGAACCTTTAATGATATTATATTACTTATAAAAACAATTTTTTTTAATTTTTTAATATTAATTTTTTATATCATTTTATTAAATAAATTTTATTTTCATATCTCAAGAGTGTCAATTTTGACACTATTCATAATGAACTTTTGAGAAATATCATAAAAACAAAGTACCTTCAAAAACATTTAAGTCATCCATAAAATTTATAAATAATTGATAATATTATTTTATAGAATAAATAATTTCATATTATAGTTACTGTAATATTTTTATTTTTTATTCTTCTTTTAATAAATCAATTTCTACATCGTCATTGTGTCACTATAAAATTTGATTGTTTATATCATCAAAATTATAAATAAATTACCATGAGGTTGGTAATATTTTTATTTTTCAATGAATTATTTATAATATATGCTATATATTCATTCCCTATCCTTTTACATATATCATTACATGATTTTATGAACAATAGAGCATCATATAGCAAGATAATGATCTTAAATTCTAGTGTCTTGGAAGACTAGGTAAATAAATCTAAAAAACATGGGAATAATTAATGAAATTAATTATTTAATATTTATAATTAGATCCTAACATCAATTATTTTCAAACATCATTATATTATAACCTAGGGTTAAATTGAACAATGAGATGAGCTAAAAGTCGTGATAGGGAGTAAGAAAAAATAATAATGCTTCTGCACATGTGTTAGAGGGAATGAAATACTGATATAAAATGGCATGAAACATATGAAATCGTGAATTGAAAAAATGGTTCAATGAAACAATTAATTCATAGTAACGTGGAAGCAACATAAAACATGAATTTAGCTTGAGTCAAGGCTCGTTCCACATAATGAATCACAAGTCCGGGTTTGCAACAAAAACTGTTTCACACGGTAGCACGAGTCAAGGATAATCTCTACAACCATTGCACATAACGTCTCATAACTCTAAAATTTACCCAATGCATTAGAGTGTTATCAATTTTCACCCATAAAAAAATATCATGAATATGATTTCAATATATATAATCATAAATAATCAATTCTACATATTCATAAGGGAAACCCTTGGTAATAATTGTGTTTTATAATCATGTCATAATGAACAAAAAGGGGTGTATCATAAAAATTTACATGAGGGTAATGAATTAGATAATTCAAGTAAAGTCATAGTGTAGAATAGTTATATATTACAAAAATTTATTTCAACTTGATGAAACAACATGTAAAAAGAGTACTTATGAAACTTTAGAATAAAAATATTTTAGCGTAGTTAATGAAAAATATCCAAATTTATTTAAATCATATAAGAGAATAATAATTTATATAACACAATTTGAAAAAAAGATGGTTTTAGTAAAAAAAATTATTTTAATAAAAATAATGATGTCTTCAAAACATATTATATAATGTACTTGAAAATGCGTAAGAATTCATAAGTATCCCTTATAATGGGAATAATTATCAGAAATAATTGAGGAGGGAATCATTTTAAAAATATGCATATATCCATGATAGAATGGTAAATGTATATTTATATAGATTTTTTGAACATATAAATTGAATTTATAATATTTTCATAAAAATAATAGATAATAAATTTGTGTAAAATGAAAGATAAAACAATCTAAACGAATAATGGTGGTTTAGGTAGAATCGTAAACATTAAGTCTGATAATGTCCTTCACATGATGTTAATGTTCTGTATAACCATATTATATTCATTTATTATTATTTATAGAACCTATTATTCATGTAATTTAATTATTTAAACCTTATTAAGTTCATTCAAGTCATTTTTTATTGTTGATGAGGTTCACTTTCATTATTCGGGAGCATTTGTTTTTCTTGGTTTTCATGATTTGTTTACATATACACATGTAAAGATAAAATGTTGGATAATGATTGTTCTATAGAATTGAATTTTTATTTTATTAGTTATCTTCAATAATATTACATGGTTATAAAATTAATTTGGTTATTTGGATCGAATATGAACATTACTTATAACCACAACTGTTAATTTGCTGTTTTTTTATCACAATGAAATAACTTTTCTTTATAAATTTAAATCATGTAATAAAAATATTCCTGAACCATAAATTAGAAATAATAAATATATTATATTATGTTTCATCCATAAATATGTTTCTATGTAATCAAATTAATATGGTAATAGACACTGAAAATCATTGGTATTTGAATGTGATAAATTAACACATCTCATATAGTGTTTTCATTTCTATTATAAAAGAATGGGAAAAGAGAGATGAAAATGAATTATTAAATTACCATAAGAAAAATCTAATACATCATTGGTATTGATGTTACCATAACATTTTGATGACATGAGGTGAGGAAAGAAAATGAATGGAAGGAACATGGAAGAAAATAACTGAAATGATAATCAAAATTTACATCATGAATATATCTTCATTGAGAACATCTTTATGGGATATGAAATGATATTTTAAAGAGAAAAAAGTATTTTGTATAAGGGATAGGGGTTTAGGGAAATATTTTAGTATAATTTTAACTAGGTTCTTTGATTGGTAGGTGTGAGGAGAAGAGGAAAAGAGGGTGGTATCTATAATGGAGGAGAGGAGAGGTTTGTCATTATTTTAATCATTAGTTTAGTATTATTTTCTAAATACTATGAATAGTATTTATTCTTGTGAATAAAAATTGTATCAAGAGCATGTGAGTTCAAACTAATGGCCATTTAAATCGTACATGACTCAGTACTGATGCCAAAAGACATTTATTTATCATTTATGGTAAATTATTGTATTTTACTATTTACAAAAATTCATGTACTTTAGAAAAATCCAAAAAATTTACCCCAACTATTTATCAACCTATACATATGAAAAATTAATTCTATTTTATAAAAATAATATCAATATATGTTAAAATTGTTTTTCTTTAAAAACCAAATTTACTTCAAAATTTGAGATTTCAAACATAGAACCGATTTTCTAACACTTTGAAAAATTAAATATGGTCTCTTAAAATTTCCTTATAATAATAAGTTGACAAATTACTTATTTATGAACACATTTTATGAAATTAAATTTTATTTTGAATTATTAAATTAGTCATAAAATTATAATAAAATATACTTGAATAAAACAAATACCAACACATGATTAATAATTTTCTAAATATTTATGTACATATAATGTGATATAATTATATCGTATTGTCACTTATAATATGCATATATATTATTTATACTTTTATTTGTGAGATTACAATACCAGTTTCTAGTTTACTGTTTATACGGTTCATATTATTATTATAGTGTTACCTTTTATTTCACTCATTCTTTATTTATATGGGTTGTATTATATTCAATATGAAGTCTTATTTAATTATATTATTAGACATAAGAATATAATTTCATTGATAAAACATTGGGTCACTGAATTATTCCCCCTTTTGGAATTTTTTCCCTTAAAATTTATTTTTACTATCTGTGATGAAAACTAGTGTGGGTACATTTTCTTCACGGCCTTCTATAGTTCCCATGTGACCTCATTGTACTTATAAATACACTATAATACTTTGACTTGGTGAGTAGTCATATTATTAAGAACATTATCTCTACGACCCAAGAACTTCATTGGATGCTCCTCATAACAAATATCATTCTCCATCAATACCACCTCTGAAGATAGTACATGAGAGGGGTCCACTATGTACTTCATTAAGAGGGATTCCTGTAATACATAATGTACATTAGACCTGGCAGGTGGAAGTGCTAGTCGATCGGCCAGCACACCAACACGATCAACAATCCCAAAGGGGTCGATGTACCAAGGACTTATCTTTCCTTTCGTACAAAATATCATGACCTTCTTTCATGAAGATATGTTGAGTAATATCATGAATCCACAATTTAAATTAAGGTCCCATTAACAATTGTCAGCACAAATCTTTTGTTGACTTCAGGCAACCATGACATGCTAATGAATGGTTTTCACCTTCTCTACCCTATCTTAATATAGTTTAGCTACTAGTATCTTTTAATCAATGACATGAACACATAATTTTAGTGTTATACAATGTTCCTCGTAAATGTCTCTATATAGTGTTTTTCAGATGCTAGAGTAAAAATTATTGTATTCATAGAATTAGACCCGTGGAAGATGTTGGTCCCACCATCCTCTTAAGTACATAAAAATGAATCTCAACATGTACTCCAATTTCTAAATAGTTCCCTCATATTAGATCATAGTTTGAGGATGATAGTTTATACTGATGTTCTAATTAGTTCACATATCATGTTGGAGACTTTTAAAAAACATTGAGGTGAATCTCTAATCTCTATCGGATACAGTATATAGTGGTACAACATGTAATCATACAAAATATTTGATAAATGTCCATTCAAGTTCATCCAATAGGAAGTCCTATTGAATTAAAATAAAGTGACTTACCATTGTAATATGATCCAGAATGACCCATATAACATTGATTCCTATTGATATCTGGGTAAATCTAGTGGTAATGTCAATAGTGATGTTCTCTGACATCCATGTTTATATTTGTATTGGTTTCATCATCCCTCTAGACATTTTCCTTTCATTCATCAATTTCTAACATAATAGGAACATTGTATTATTCTCATCAATATCATTCTTCATATTTTTCCTCCAAAAGATCTCTCAGAGATCTCAGTACATATTTATGCTCCCTGGGTGAAGAGAGAAGAATGAGCTATGTGTGTAATTTCGAAGATCCTTTAAAATCACTAGATCAGATTCTACACATACTTGTGACCCAAAACTCATTAAAATACCTTCATCAATCATGAATTAAGGGGATTTTATTTTTCTAATAACTTATAACCAACCCGTAATTTCCACATCATTTCTCAAGGAATCCATTATTTTCACCCCGAGGGATGTTTGAGAATTCATTTCAGAATGGATTGATGTTGTTCCTCCATCAATTATTTCCATGTACATCCTCTAAAAATCTAGTAATATTAGTTCTTATTCAATTAACAATATTGATAAAGATACATTATCCTTTCTACTTATAGCATACACTACCTTAGTTTCCTTACCAGTATTGTAGTGGATTGAGTAGTCATAATCATTGATGAGCTTTAACCGTCTTTACTGGTGCATAACAATCTCTTTCTATGTGAATATATATCTCAGACTATTCTGACTAGTATATATCTCACACTACATCCCATAAAGATTATATTTCCATATTTTCAATGAAAATATCACGGCCACAAACTCCTGGTCATGCATGGGATATATTTTTCCTTGTATTTATAGATTCCTATTGGTGTGTCCAATCACATTATCATTTAATGATAACATAGACAAATCCATTCATTGAAGCAACACTATACACTACAAGGAGTTACACA
Source organism: Viscum album (assembly GCA_963277665.1). Classification (NCBI taxonomy): domain Eukaryota; kingdom Viridiplantae; phylum Streptophyta; class Magnoliopsida; order Santalales; family Viscaceae; genus Viscum; species Viscum album. The sequence goes on from OY728132.1 coordinate 476,611,014, forward strand.
CCTATCAGGAGTGTGAGTATTGGTGTAGTGATAAGCCTCTCTATTCTCTCCTTATTGATTTCGTCACATTCTTGAGTCCATATGATCATCACCCCCTTCCATTTTTTCTTTTCGATTGTATTTGAAAATCAATAGATTCTCATTAAAAATCACCAATAATTCCCTAATATACCATGAAAGTTACAGATTTCCATTCTAAATGTCAGTTAGAGACACTCATTAATATCCCTTTTCATGGATGAGACCACATATAATAATTTTCTATTGATAACATTCCCCAATAATGATTCTTACTCCATCCAATTTTTTTTCTTTCTTCACACAATGAATCTCCCTCCAAAAAATTCGTCATCACAGTATTCAAATAATTCCCATGATCCTCCACTCTCATGGAGTAAACCATATATCATCAATAAAGACTAAAAAAATTTATGATGGTAATATCAAAAGACCCTATTCATTAAATATATTAATATTGCTGGAGCATTAGAGAGTCCAAAAGGAGTCACTATGAACTCTTAGTATAAATATATCTTTCCAAAGGATGTTATGGGAATATATTTTTTACTCACCTTTAATTGGTGATATCCCTATCGAAGGTCCACATTAAAGAAATAACTAGCCCCACGAAGCTAATCGTACACGTAATTTATCTGTGATAAGGGATACTTGTTCTTCATCATGATATTATTATGTTAACGATAATCAATGAATAGTCACATTGATACATCGTTCTTCTTGACGAAGAGGATTAGTTCTCACCATTGTGAAGCACTCGGGCATATAAAACCTTTCACTATTTTCACCTATAATAGTTTATTTAGATCTTCCAACTCCATAGTGGTCATTCTATAAAGTGTCTTTGATATAGTAAGGGATCCCGGAATAATTTGAATTGTTAACTCAACCTATTAATCAAGGGGAAAGAATATAATTCTTCATGGAATACATCAGTGTAGTCCCTCTCGATGGTCATATCATTGAGAATTATTATCTACTTTGTCTCATTAATTAGTGAAAGATTTTATTTCTAAAAATAAAACATTACCCACAAATGAGACAATGATTCTGTAGTATATTAATCATCCTCATTACAATAGTATAAGATACGAGGATACTCTGGGATGTGATGCATGATTTTATTTCCCGATATTTAATTTTGGATTTGTATGAATATATCCAATCCATGCCAGAAATAGCCTCAAACTCCACCATTAAAGTTATGATAATATTTTCTAGTTGGATCAGTCCATAAAAATTTATTGCGGATGAGTTATATACATTGGATTCAATAAATTCCCCATTCACTATTCTCACTGATAACTCAACCTCCAAATAACGATGTGGTGTATGAATAGTTATACTAAACATTCAAGATATAAAATAATGCGTAGAAATAGATTAAAATAATAATTTTTCTATTCTTTAATGAATAACTAATATACCCTTTACAACATCACTTTCCATATCCAACTCACTAGTATTGATTAAATAAGTCCTTTCAAGTTTCCTTGGACAATATTGTTTATTTCAATCGACAACCCTTGTCATAGGATTATTGTTATCATAACTCCCTTGTTTCTTGTATTTGAAACTCTACACTACTGGATGGGCATTGATCTAAAACCTCCTTTTTTCCACCCAATATTTATTCTTCATATCCATTATGATGTTATTAGATTGAAGTCCCATTATTCCACATTCGAAGTAACTATCGTTTCCCTTTAGATAGTTCCCATGATGATTCTCCCCCAAATATTGACACATGGGATGTTCGATCATCTTTCCATAAAAGTATTTATGTTCTAAACCACCCATATTAGACTCCATTTCACAATTTTTTCACTAGGATGGTGAGACCATTAAGAGTCTCTGATCTCCATTTCAACCTTGTGTGCAAAAAAGGCAATATCTCCATGACTATAGAAGTTTGGAATATCCAAAAAATTTATTTGATATAGATTTTTACACTAATATAGTAATCCACTTTGTTTTTGGTATTTAGAAAAAACATGATGGCATATCCTACATGACTTTTTTAAGTTTTCTTCATACACCCTGATAGGCTCATCATCTATCAGCTTATGTTCAATGGACTCTCTCTGTATAAAGATGGAGGGTTCGGGAAAAATATTTTTTAATAAAATTTAGGAATTTTTCCCAAATCCTTGAATTAATTTCCTATTGGGAAAATTTATTCATGATCAATATATACCACTGATTATCTTCCACATGAAAATGATAGACAGAAAGTACAACTTTTTCTTCTTTTGGGAACTAGTGGATATATAATATCCTTTTAATGGTGTAAATCAATATTTCATTGATGATTAGATCAGAAGATCTAATAAACATTGGACATTTATACATGAAGGATTCAATATCAATATACTCATTCATAGGAATATGAGGGAGTTCCACTTCACTCTAGTTATTATTCATAAATTGAGCTTGCTGAGAAAGTAATGTCATAATGTTTGGAGAACCCATTCCCATAATATCAAGAATATCATTAGGTAAATCATCACACATCCAATCAAATTTATTTTCCAAGAATTTTATTATATTTCACTCCATTATCTAAGAAAAATAATGTATAATTATGGGGCTTTATTAAACATCTAATAAGAGAAAAAATAAACATTAATCATAAAAGGTAAAACATGAAATGGGAAATTATATTCTATCATGTGCCTCCCTAGGTTTCAATCTATGTTATCCATAATTATTTTCCTCAAATGTATTCTTATGGGATTATTTTTTTGATCCCTTAATAATTGTTCATACTATGCTAATGAATTTAGAAAATCATATCCCGCATGTGTATCGATCCACGAGTGTAAAAAAGTCATGTTGATGTACACCAGTTCCTATTCCAGTCTATATCAAAAATGTTTTTTAGGTTTTAACCCTAGATACATCTATACTAGAGCCACATACAATAGTTTTTATCCATATACAGATGTATTTTCTTGATAAACAACATACTCTATAGATACCAAAATTTAACGATGTTTTCTTCTACATAGTCTCAATATTAAGGATCTCACAAAAGTGTTATATTATTAATCTCAAAAAATAATGAGACCATACTTTGATGCCAACTATAGAGATATTATCCTTTTACACATATAATTACAATATTTTAATCATAATAAAAAATAATATTACAATATATTATCGTAAAATCTATTATCTTGGAAGACTATGTACATAAAACAGAAAACATGGGTCGAAATACAACATTAATTTATTTATTCATAATTTTTTTTTTCTAACTACCATTATAATGTTAAATAATCATATGATGAAATAGGGATAACATGAACAAAGTGATGAGATAAACGACCGGTAATATAATAAGCATAATAATAAATCATTAGAACATGGGTTAGAAGAAATGACATAGTGATATAAAAATACATGGAACATATGAAATCATAACATCTAATCATGGGATCATATAAAAATAGTCTCTTAGTAATGTGGAAGAAACATAAAAAATTACTTTAAAACATGTCAAGGATCATTGGACATTTATTACCAAAAATCATTGTTATCCACCAAGACTGTTGCACATGGTGGCACAAGACAATTCTATATTCCAAGACCATTACACATAACATATCTTGAGACTAAAATATACCCAATACATTGGATTTCTATCTTGGATCACCAATTATAAAATTTTAATTTATATTCTTTCCACAAATATAATCATACAAAATCAATCATGCATAAATATAAGGTTTACCCATGGTGATAATTGGGTATCCTAAACATGTAATAGAACCTAACAAAGGGAAGTATCATAAATATGTTGATAAAGGAAATTAATTATATAATTCATTGAAAATAATATAGTATAATAGTAATATATCATTAAAATTTATGTCAACATGAAATAATAACATGTAAAATGTGTACTAATGATATTTTAGAATTAAAACATTTCAGAATAGTTAAAGGAAAATATCAAAGATAATTTAATAAAGGGGATTTTACTTTTTTTAAACCAAAAGTGACCCAATATGTTTTTCTTAATGTAAATATTGGTTTTATAAAAATAATTGTTGCTTAATATAGATTATATAGTGTACATGAATATGGGTTTGAATTCAGGATGTTCTGTTAAAACGAACTTGCTTATCGGTAATAATTATGGAGGGAATCATTTAAAAACATTTATATACCCAAACGATAATTATGAATTTATATTTATAGATGAGTTTGTAGATATAATTTTTTTTGAATATGTGTATACAAGTGATATATATCATCATATGGGTAAAAAGAAATATAAAATAATCTGAAGGAATAATGGAGGACTGAGTAGAATCAAATACCTTTTGTCTGACATGTCCTTAACATGATCTTAATATCCTAAAAACAAAATTAAATTCATTAATTAATATTTATGTAACTACATATTAATTTATATGTTTTATTATATCCTTATTAAGTTTAATCATAACCTTTTTGATGGGTTAAGAGGTTCAATTTCACTGTTTGGGAGCATGTGTTTCCTTGGTTTTCATGATTGGTGTACTTATATACATGTAATGATAAACATTTAAGTTGATTATTGTTGTCAAGAATTGATGTTTTATGTTATTATTGAACATAAATAAGATTACATTGTTATAATATTTAATTACTTATTTAACCTGATGATGAACTTTTATGATAATCTTTTTTCTTAATTAGCAATTTTTTGAACACAACGAACAATGTTTTCTTTATAAATTAATATAATAAGTATAAAAATATTCAAGAACCATAAATTAAAAATATTACATATTATATAGTCTAGTTCAACCATAAAAATGGTATCATATCTAGAATTGTACATGGTAATATAAATTGAAAACTCATCATTATTGAATCAGGTAAATTAAGAGATCACAAATGGTCATTTCATTACTAACATTAATGTAAATAAAAGAAATGAAAAGAGGAATTTATCCCTTAAATATATCTTCATAGAGAACATGTTTATTGGAGTGGATTTGGTATTATTATGGGAAAAAAGTGTTTCTAGAATTGGTATAGGGGATTTGGGAGATTTTTTATTATAACTTGGATTATGTACAAGGATTGACAGGTGTGTAGAGAAGAGGTAAAGAGGGGCAGTATTTATATTATATGGGAGGATAAGTTTCCCGTTATTTTAAAGATAAGTTTGATATTTTTCTCGAAATAATTAAATTTCTTGACACTTTTATCCAATAATAGAATGTATAGGATATGAGTTAGATCCAATGGCCATTTACATCATCCATGAATCATGAATGATGCAGAAATAATTTTATTTTTCAATTTTAATAAATTATTGTATTTTACTATTAACCTGAAATTTATGTATTCTAGAAATATACCCAAAATTAAACCCTAAAATTTTAAGCATTTATAATAGTAAAACTAAGTAAATTTTTTCAAAATATGTATCTAAATATTTTAAATTTAATTATTAATTGAAATCAAAATTTACTTGAAAAAAATATTAAAATTGAAGCCTCTTTTATAACACTTTTAAAAATAAATAATGGTCTACTAAAATTATAATATAATAATAAATAATCAAAATACATATTTAGTATTTCATTTTATGAAAATTATTTTTTTTAAATCATGAAATTTATAATAAATTTGTAATTAAATATACACTACTTATAAAAATACAAACAATTAATTAATATTTTTTAAAATATTTAAATATTTATAATATGACATTGTAATATCATATATTCACATATAATATGGATAAATTTTATTTATAATTTCATTAGTGAGGTTACTGTTACATTGTCTCATTTACTATTCATAAGGGTAATATTAATATTTTAAAGATACATTTTATTTCCAGCATTCATAATTTATATAATTTGTATATTATTCAATATATAATCTTATGTTATTGTATAATAAGACATAATAATGTAATTTCATTGATAAAACATTGGTTCTTTAGATGATATCTTGAATTTCCACATATTAAAATAGATTTAGTAATGAATGACACATTTATGTCATCTTTGACTTTAACAAAAATATAATGTTAAAAACATTATATTAAAAACCAATTGGCTTATAGAGGCCACAATTTCATCCAAAGGATTGTATTGGATGAAAATAAATCATCCAATTATTTCTGGTTAAGTTTTAGATTAATTTAAAAATAATATATTGCTATTTTTACCTTTATTTACCATATTTATCTTTAATAGTGCTAAATAAAATAATAAAGTAATTTTTCACCATGAATTATTTTGATACAATTAGATACATTTATTTAATGACTATATCAATTTATATACAATATTTAAAATTAAATTCACTGATGTATAGAAATAAATTAAAAGTTAATCTTATTGATGGATTGAGAATATATGTTTTTCAAGTAAAAACATTCATAGGTTCACATTGTTTTGATATCAAATTTCTTGGAGAAGTTGGATCCGATGAACTAAATTGGATTAAATAATTAAAAAATTATACTAATTACACTCTAAAACCAATTAAAATGATAAACTAAGAATAAAAATAAATTAGATGAAAAAGTGGTTTTTAATTAAAAAGCAATATTTTTCAGTAATCATTAAAATATGAAATTTCTCAAAAAAATCCTTAAAATCATTGAAAATAGTTTTTTATATCTTTCATACAATAGATATGATTGATGTGTGAAATATAATTTATAAATATAAAAAAATTTGTTTAAAATGGGGTTTCCATCATATCATAGTAACAAAATGTTTTCTCTGAAAAATACACATCTTATTAATAAAATTGAATTTCATCTAATACCATGTCTAGAAAACATATAAATTTAATGATAATCATATGGAACTTATATTTCATTAATATAATCGAACAAGTGATATTTATATTTTTTTATAAAAAAATAATTTTCAAAAATTTTTTTTTTATAAAAACACATTTTTTGTTCCATTTGTTATTAGTTTTCTATATAATGAATCAATATATAAAAATGTGTAAAAAATATTTTCAAAATTAAGTTAATCTCCTTTAATTCCACTATTCTAATGAATATATGGAAACTAAATCTTATTTTAATAATAATAATAATATATATATATATATATATAGATTCAATAACATAGTCATATTCGAAACATATGATTTAGGAGAAACCCATTGTTACATGTCAGTTAGGCTATCAGAAATAACCACCCTTTTAATGTGAAATTAATATCTAATTCATAAATATTATTATGTACTTAATATTATTTTTATATATTTATCTGGGATGTTATACGCTTCCCTGTTTTTCTAATTTCATCCTTGCAATTTTTTATTTGATCTTGGTAACTATATTTTCACTTTTCCAAATTACATTGTCGAAATCCCACATTGTTGAATGAATCAATAAAAAATCCATTTAGAAATAAATAATGTGAAGTGTAAAGGTCACTTGAAACATCATATGCAATTTTTTCATATTTGAAAATGTTGATATAAATGAAAAACGAAGTATCATTATTTCATGGAGAGTGATAATGAACAAGGTAGGAGAATGCTCTCAATTAGGGAACCATAAATTTCTAATTCGTTAAAAGTTAATTGATATCTTAGAACAAAAAATAAAAATATAAAATTTGTTTATGATCATTATCACTTTGTTTTGGAATTGAATTACATTCACGAATACTAACATAAAGAAACATACTTACTTGGGAAGTACAGTTTCATCCTGTAGTCCAATTCTACTATAATCTCATATTTTTCTCCAAATAATTAGTTTTCTTGATGATTTATTTGATTCCTAAAGCAATAGAATCATAATCTATAGGAAAAAATATCCACAAATGGTTAAATTTATATTTATCCTTTCATAAATCCTTAAACAAATTCAAAAAATTTAGTATAAGGAAAAAAGGTTTCATCAAAACGTATAAACCACTATATAATTAAATACTACTTTTAATCGCTAAAATCCAATATTAATACCCACATAACAATATAGTCTATTCATAAAATAACTATATTTAACATTAACAAATAATATTATAGACTAATATTTAAGCACAAAAATTATTTGTATTTGACCACATAATCTTTGGAGATAAATTGTATCATTTTATACCCAAATTAATTCAATTATGCTTGTAGTCTCCAAAAAATTAATCATCATATTAATCATCGGGATAAACTACATGTTTCCATAAATAAGTATAATTATCATAAGTCCATCATTTATTCATTAGAAAAAAAATTCATCCTTTATTCCTAAAATAATTTATAATAGTAATCTTATACAATGATCATATTAGGATCCCAAAATAGTTAACATCATCCAAAATAGAATTAACTATTTAATAACTAAACCAATTTCTAATAAAAATTAAATCCATTCGATAAAACATAAATTATCAAAATCACTTTATTATTATTCTAATAGCTCACTTATCTAAAAATTAATAAGTCACAGTAACAATGAAATTCATGTAGTCCAATGGTAGGTGATAAATCCTTTTTTACCATCAGTTTTTGGTTGGATTACTGTGGCCTTGCAGGCCACAATTGGTTTTCATTTTTATAAAACATTCTAATTATTATAAAATTTCCAAAATATGATAAATACCTTCAATGTAACCACACCTTGTACTAACCTCAATATTTATCTCATACCATTAATTTGACATAAAAAAAATAATAACCCATAATTACCTCTAAAATCAATGAGCATATAATCCCTAAAGTTTATTCAAACCATTATAATTATGTCCACACAATATAAGTTAATTCTTCCATCGATAAAATTTTATCATAGAAAAAATTTTGGTTATACATTCAAAAAAATATTCTTCCAAATTAATCATATCATCAAATTAGCATAAATAATTTTATAAATTTCATCATCCTACAATCTACCATGACTCTTGAATCCATTATATATAGACATATTAATATTTCTATGTTATTTATAATCCATTAAATATCCCTTTAAAAATTATCTCTTTATAACAAATTTGTAAAAATAAAATTCTTGGATTATATCAACATGATTCATTAATATTAATCAAATCATGTTTCATAATTTATGGATAAGATGATAATTCATACATTGAATCCAAATTTCAGTATATTCTTTATGCTAATTTTCTCTTTCAACATGTTGTCCTATTTATATAAATTTTACAACCACAACTCTTCTATAATATCTCTTTTAGGAAGAGTTGGATTATATGAGATATTTAAATAATATTATAATGATACCATGATAGATAATTTGTTTTAGAAATTAGCAGTTTTTGGATAACTTAAACCATTTCATATAGGTGAATAGAATACTTGAAAAGATGTCAAATTCCACCCAAAACGTTTTTGGGATACTATTGATGATCAAATCATTGTGGAGGGATAATAAGGTTGTGAAATATCACTTTCCTTTCATAATTTAAAATTATACTTAATCTTCCAAAATGAATCATCACATAAACATTAATTGAATTATTAGAATCATAATCTTCTATAAGTTAATGATTACATAATATTTTTAATAATACTCTAAGCCATAAACATTAATATATTTCATTTTTTAGGTTTTTATCCAATCCACATAATTTACTATGGTCGTACAAAATTTTTCTATGTGATAATAACGATAATGATTATATGTGATCTTTACCCTACACCCTGATAACATCTTTACCTCTAAACATATCTAAACTTTTCCTTTGACAGAATTGTACGGACCCTATCCTTAAACAATACCTAATCTTGAGTAATTTAAATAAATTTACCTTAGTTCACTTTTATTATCTATTAATGTTTATTTATTTATACAATTAGGCCATAAATTTTAATTAAAAACTAAGATATTAAAAATTAGTAACTTAAACTAACTATACATTTCTTTCAAAGAACAAAACTATTAATATGAATCACGGTTTTTTTCATGTTCAATCAACAAAACATTTCCCTTCATTCTATATTGTATCTATTACCGCTTAAATTATGTTATAAAAATTTAAATCATGTTATGAGAATAAAAAATAACTAAGGAAGAAAAAAATAATGAAAACTATTAGTATTGAAAATATATTTAAACTATGAATGCTTTGTTATAATGTAATACAGTTCACCATCATAATGTTGTAAGTACAATCCTTTGATTATAATATTATTCCATTACTTTTTTATAATAAAAATAATAACCTAAAAGGATTTTAAATAACATATAAAAAGTAAATATAACTTGAGACATAATTATCCATAAATGGAATAACTATACGATTGACTTCCATAAATATCACTCGTACAAATGGAATAGCTATAAGGCCGACATCCATACTGAATCCTTAGATGGTATAAAGTAACCACCTATCATTGGTTTATCATGGAACCACCTGTATTTGGTTTATCAATTAACAACTCATATTTTGTTTATCATGTATAAACCCTTCAAATGTTCAATTACCAATATTCAATCATAAAACATAAAATATTTCAATTATGAACATTTCACAGATAAATTTAAATCAGAATAAAAAGATATCATTTCACAATAATGAATTAATTATTCCATTTTAAAAACCATTTCAAATAAAAACTACCCCTAAATGGGAATAATTTATACATTTTTTGGTTATAAAATTATTTAATTTAGTTTAATCAAAACATCAAATAATGGTTATGGAGGCAGAGAAATTGTTGTCACCATATACGTTAAAAAGAGCATTTATTTTTCTATTTTTCAAAAAAAACCTTATAAAATACTTAAAAATATTCATTTTTTAAAAAATTAACTTAAATTAAAAATATATAAAAAATTCATATAATTTTTTTTATATGTATATAATAAATATGTAAATTAGTATCATGAAAAATAAAATATGATAATTAAATCTCTAAACATTCAAGGTGTTGCAAACCACTTGTAACTTTTAAATCTTAATATCCATGAATTAATACATTTATAAAAACATTATATAACATTATTATTGATAAAATATGGATACTGAATTTCATATTTGTATTACATACACTTTAAAAATGAATAATGGTACATATAATCAAGTATACCTCAATGAATGGAGATTGAGACAATGTCCATTACCTTGAGTCTGACTCATCTCATAAATTATTTATCATCAAGAATAATAAAAGTAGGTTAATATATACTTTCATAAAAAATAGTTAAATATATTTATTCCTTTATTATAATTATTTAAAATTTTATAATAATTATTTAATTATTTTAATTCATGTATGGCGTTTTTTCAATACTCAGTACTTGAGTAGAAAATGAACATGGTATGATGTTAATAGTCCATACAGTCATAAGATCATACACTATAGAATATTATGCCAAAAATAATAATAAATTATATATATCAATTATATAATCAAATAAATTCAATAAATATGGATATGAGAAATGATGAATGGTACGATCATTGAGATGGTAGGTCATACGTATGTATGATTAACCGTATCATTTTTTAGTTATCATTCTAAAAAGAAAGTAAATATATTTTTATACATATAGAATGATTACAATTTAATTAATATCACAATAATTATCTAAATATAATAATATAGCTTTTATAAGTGATGTAGTGATTAAAAACGAATCATATCTCTTTGTGGAAGTGATAGCTCTAATGTACGCCCAAACACCATTATTATTTTAATGTGAATGGAATATTGGAAATTAATTGATATATTACTCTATTATAATGATAAATATTTCATTATAATCACATATAAACATTAATTATATCATCATAATCATTCATTTGATTTGGTTATAGAAAAAAATTATATCGGTTCGTGAAGATGGTAGTTCACACGTAAATTCGAATGATTAATTATTCTCACAACTAATGGAAGTGGAGATAGATTTATGTGATTATATTAATATAATTAAATGTCAGTGTATTTAGTCACTAGAGTTATTATTACATCATGGATAAATTAGAATTGAAGGAATTGTATGATGTGAAAAATATAAACACTTAAATATAATCATTACATTTCTATGTGATTATCACTTTCATAAGAGATTAACACCTCTATGAAGGGTTTTATACCAAAAATAAAGCCACAATAATGCGGGGGTGGAACCTATGAATGGGGTTGGGAATATACTAGTCAATAAAAATTGTTTTTATGTTCAATGAATAATGGGGAATGTGTGTGTAGTTAATAGAGAGGGTAGGGTCACCTTTAAAATTATTAAATTTATTTGTTTAATATAAATTCATTTTCATTATTAAAATGGTCCCATAATTATTTATATATATTATGTAATGGTTTTTGGTCAAAATAAAATAATAAAATTGAAATTATATTTTCTAATGGTATTTAGTGATTATATTTTTGTTCTTAACCCCTATTTAACCTTATTAATTCCTACAATTTTATAAAGTAATTTTTGAATTGGAAGGTTAAAATAATTAAAATTACATGAAAAAAGACCTATAAATGGGTCATTTATTCTATGATATTACATATCCCAACTATATTTAGGAATATTTGATTTTCAAAAAATTTATATCATTTAATAAAATATTGATTATTTTAAAATTTCAAAACAATGAATTTTGAAACAATTCACTAATATAAATTTTAGAAATATAATAAAAAATTAATTACATAATGAAATATTTTAAATCACCCATAACATGAAAAAATAATCAATAAAATTCAATGATGACCTCAAATTTTTGAAATTATATTTATCTTAATTTTTTATAATTTATTTGATTCATCTTTTAGTAATGCAATTATTGCATCATCAGTGTTTCACTATTTATATTAATAATTTATTTAATAAAATTTATATAATGATTACTATTATGTAGGTAATATTATTATATTTCTATGTACAACTTATGTTATAAAATATCTCTTATATAGAACCATATTAAAAAAAAATTTAATAAGAGATATGTTTCTGACATCTTTGTCTTTACTTAATAATATGTTATAAATGTTATATTCACACCCATGTGGCTTAAAATGTCGAAAATATCATCCCAAGGATTTTATTTGATTAAAATAACTCCTTTAGTGAAATTTTTACAAGTTTTTTGCGTAAATTTCAATTATAATAATATTAATTTTAAATTTAATTGCCAAGTTTACCCTTAACAGTGGTAAAAAAATACTAATGTTTCTATAATCCAAAAATTATTTTTATACTATTAAATGTTTTTTATAATGATTAAAACCATGTATGTACATTTTTAATGATTTAATTATAAAAAGTTTAAAAATTAATTTAATGTAAATCCCATTGACGGATCGAGAAAATGGGTTTTCGAAGTAAAAACGATCCAATGTTCACGATGTTTTTATATCAAATATCAAAGAAAATTTGATTCCAATGTCCTAAATTAGAATAAATAAAAAAATAAAACTAATTTCACATTAAAAAAAGTATAACAAAACTATATGAATAAATTAGATGAAAATTTTGTTTTGAATTATAATGTTGTATTTTCACTATTCATTAAAATATGAAAATTATAAGAAAAATTTAAAAAATTTACCCAAAGTAAAATTATATATCTCACTTTTAATGAAGAAGTTTTTTTCAAATATAATTTATAAATTTGAATAAGAACTATATTTAAAATGATTTTTCCAATCAAAAGGTGGTAAAAATGTTTTTTTAAATACTACTATTATGCATAAAATTGAAATTTTTTCTAATATACTATCTAAAAAACATATATAATATATTTTAATAATTATATCAATATTTTAATTATTTATTATAATACAAAAATATTTATTTGATTATTTTATTATTTTTATTACTTATACTTAAATTCTATTCCATAAACACTAAATTTTATTTTTATTACTAAATAATATTCTAACAAATGAATCATTATATTAACATGTGTAAACTCTATTTTAATAATTTATATAATATCATTAATTACATATATTCAATTAATATGTGATAACTTTTCCATTAAATAATACTATTAATAATATATTATTTGTTTTTTGGTATTTCACTGTCATGCATGAAGCATAATATTTCGTAGAAACCTATTCATTCATATACGGTATTCTATACGACATAACATCCCTTTTAAGATAATATTACTATATAATTAATAAATATTTAATAATACTATTATATAATTTCATGTTATATTATAGATATTCAAGTGGTATTTATTAAAAAACCATATGAATCACATGGATCATTTTATTCAAAAGACAAGCACTATGAAAGTATCTGCAACACCACTGTCCCATGAGGTATTTTCCTCTTATAGATGACGTAGATAATTCCATTCAAAAAACAAGCCCTTCATTTCATGATTTATATTTGATAAATTCAAATCTCATTAATTTATTAGTGTTTATTAATGGAACAAATGGATAAGATGTTCGGTTTATTAGAAAACATATGCCACATTATATGAATTTTTATTGTGCATGTTTTCCCATATCAATTGTAGTGTTATATTCACAAAAATATCAAGTGTATCACATGATACTTTCTACATTTTCTAAATAGCCACTTAGATATGTGTTTTTATTTTTTCCAATTATATCTCCTTGAATTATCCACAATCTCTATGCATTATTTCATGGCATAATATTGCATGAATGAATTTCTAGAATTCTGAATAACTAATATCTTTGGTATGTTAAACAAATATGGTCATAATTAATCAATCAGGGTCCTGGATTGTTCTTTGTACTAATTGGGTTTATAGGACAAGTACAATGATGAAGGAAATTAACAATATCACTTGGATATATTGGATTGGAGGCATCAAGCAACCCTTATTTTTTTAGTCATTTCATTGATTGAGGAATAATATCAAAGGCCTCCCTGTCTCAAATTGTAGACAAAATTGTTCATTAGTGTTGTTTAGCAAATAAGTAATGGTTCGTTCTCCACGATCTATATAATGAGGATTAGTTCTTATTACACCTTTCACACATGCTACTAAGACCACACTTCTGCAAGGACACCATCACATTATGGGTTCACTCAATCAACTATTTCTGTCCAATAGGCCTAACAAAAAAGAACTTTGAGGGCATATACAATGACTTCCATGGCACCTGATTTCTTTCTCAAGACAGTTCCTTGGGAATGGTTGTCCTTTGGATCCCGCATGATCATGAGTCAAGCAGGGATTTTACGGCCCTTAAGAAGGCCTTATTTATTAATGTAATCGAATAAAAATTTATTAGTGTTATTCCAAGTATAGAAATTAATAAAAATCCATATGAAATAATATCCCAATACATAATTATAAATAAACCATTTTGTTCCAAATTCAATAATAATTTTTTTTTCACATATATGACATCCTTAGTTCATCAAATATGAAATTAAAATTGTATAGACCCCATAAAAATTCAAAAAAAAATTTAAGATAATTTTTTCTTCCTAACACATGTCATTTTGAAAATTTTGATCAAAACAAAAAATCATCAGTGTTAGTCCAAAGATAATTTTCTAATACTGACATCCAATTCTATTAGAATAATCTATTACCATTTGACAAGAATTAATTATTAATCTATAATCACTGAACCTATATTGAAACCTCATTGACAAAAAAAATGTATCATTGGTCCCAAAAATCCGCCCTTTGTATTTTTTTTTCAATGCCTCTTTAGCACTCTTTGTAAGAATCTATATGCATGATCATGATTTTCTCCCACTTATTATTAATCTAATGCAAGGGAATTGTTGTAATCATATAAAAAACATGAACTCGTCACTTTGATGATTAATTTAGGAATTCCTCAAAGAGAGTGATTATGTCACATGTTTTTTCTTAGCAAATAGCATTTGCAGAATCTACTCATGAATACATGGTCTATCCCAATTTATAAAATAATAGAGAAATGGTAATGGTTCTCAAAGCTATCCATAGACCAAAATGAATGTAAAATCCCGATAATAATGTCTCAATTCATATCCAAGGGGTTGTAAATAACCATATTTTCCAATTTATTACTGAATATTACACATAAATAAACAATCACATCAGAATGTTTTGGTAACAATGTTAATACATTCCTTAGTATCACTTTTTCTCGAAGAAAACAATATTGAATAGTTCATATTATAATAAATTTAATAATATGGGATATGAGTTTTATTTTAACATGTGGATGCTCTATTTCAAATTCATTCTTGGGTTTTAGATTCATTATTTTTGGTTTCCCCCTCAATATATTTAAAATGTTATTCCATTTCACAATATTCATTAGACTCGCTGAAGAGAAATCAAATTCTGATGTTCACATTTGTTAAACCAAAACATATCTATAAATTCCATATATTTTTATTTCCAAATAATAATTTAAAAGGAAATAATTCTATAAATTTTTTGTTTCTAATAATTATCATTTCGACTAATAACATTCTATCAATATGAACTTTTTATTAATTTTTATTACTAATATTTTGGGATTGTCCTTTCTTCATCAGTTGGAAATATTATTGTGCATAAACATTCCATTTCAGCATTATACGGATAGGTTTTTAACATTACATTTCTTCTTAGTTCTCTCTCCATGGGACGATATAATTTTCAGACAATATCTTATTTCATTTCTAGTTTGATCACACCTTTCACAATTAATGATTTTAATATAATAACATGTGGTTGAATTTTACTCATATTTTTCTTGAATAAAACTTCCCACATAGATTATATAATAATATTCTTCCCATTATCTTGAGAATTTTCTTCTTCTTCGTCAACTTTATTATCCAATTTCTATTGTTTCGGACAAACAACTGCTCATTATTTCATTACTTTTTCTCTCTTCTCAGAATCTTCATGTGACTTACCACTTTTTTAATCAAATTCCTAGTCATAGAAAATTTAATAACCCTTATTACTCTTATCGTTCATTTCTCACCTTTGTGACCATCCTTACCTGATCTACCACAAATTATCCTATTGTATTCAAATATGATATTTTTTTATTGTATTGGTGATGTATATGTCACATACCTCTCTTTCGGATAATGCAATATCATTTCTTCTTCATTTCTCCTCCATGATTTACATACATCATTCTATATCATCTCATATTATTTAATTTTCAATCCTTATTGACTAATTTTATTAATAACTAATGATTCATTATTTCTATATGGTTTTTCTATAACAATTTTAATTTTCATTCCAACTAAACAATTATCATACTAAATCCACTTATTTCTTAAATATTAGTCTCTTTAATCTATATACCTCCTTTAGTTTTAATGGGGTTATTATTATCCAATTTATTTATCATTTTTCCTTCTTGAGATTGATATTGGACATCAGTTTTTCAGGATGAGTTTATTTTAATGTACATTCTAGTTTAGTTTTATCATCGCCTTCTTCATAATCAAATGAATCTTTTTTATTTCATGTTTATACCCACAAGAAAAATTAGATTCATAGAAGATCATATACTTTTAGAATCACTACATATTGATAGAGAATAACTTATTTCCCTAAAGATCATATTTATTGTCATGTAATAATACAACTTCATTTACTTCTTCCCCTTTCATTATTTTGACATTTTATAATCATTATCTAATTCCGTGTTATAAAAATTATTTAGTAGGTAGTCACAAGACAAATAAATATATTTTCAAAATTATACCATTTGAGTGGTTGTTCCATTTTTTACTTCCACCTACCTCAGTTAATAAGTCTAATAAATAATTTATTATCTCAATTGAAGTCTTATTCACCTACCTCGTCCTTAGAAAAACATAATTTTAGTTATTATTTGAATCATTATTTTACATTTATGATAGATTAAAATTCCATTTATATGTTTTCATTATTTTTTCATGTTGAAATTTGTCACATTTCATATATATGTAATATACTATAGAGTTTATTTAATTACAGATCTTCTTGGTCTCCAATATCAAAAAAAATTTATAAAATTTATCTACAAGATTTCATATCCTCTATTTTACAATGTTTTATTCATCTATTTTCTCCCCAAATAATATAATTCCTTATAAAATCTCACATTACTTGAGATTATTGAAATAAATACTTTAATCATTTTCAATTTTGGAATTATTAAATCCTCTTCTCCATATTTTCATAATTTCATCATTTTATTTGAGATGTAATTCATAGATTCTTCTCAATTTATCCTAGATCTCCTTCGATATTAGGAGACCCAACACTAAATATTATATCACTTCAGATAGTTCCACCAATATTATTTTTTATCCTTTCCAACAATATTCTAGTTCCTATTATCTATAAAATTTATTGGAGTATTGTAATCATTGGGTGTAAGTATAAATGTAGTTGTGTATAATAATTATAATCCAATTGTTATGTATATGGTAATATTGTAATCCTATATAGATGATAATTCTCACAACTAAAAATGGGATCACCCATTCTATTAACTAAATTCATGTTCTCTATCCAAAGACGGTTTTCATGTATTTAAGTGGTAATCATCCATATGATTCCAATTGTATCTCCAATATTAGTGTAATGTCACTAAGAGGGGGAGGGGTGAATTAGTGATCCCCTTGTATTTTTTTCATGTTTGAATTTATAATTTTATTTTTTTGGTTGGTTAAATTCTCAATCAACTATTCATTTCTCATTCATATTTAACTTGAATTTATTGTAATTTAATGGAATATAACACAAGGATTTACACAGATGGGTACCAGGAACCAATCACATTATACATTTGTTACTCTTTCAAAAACATATTATCAACTATTATAGTTTCTGAATACAATGTGTAATTTATTAAAAACTATAATAAAAATATGGTTATAACCCTATATCAAATACACCCTTAGTAGTTGGTTATACCCCATAATTGAACCATCTTATCACGATATTTGTTATACACCCCAATAAAAAAAGCATCAACTGCTTAAAAACCCTAGCCAGAGCCTCTCCATTTAGAAAAATCTATTAACAATATATTCAAAATTAAATAATCTTTATCCATCAACATTAAGTGTCCCACAATTGTGTATATAACTCATATTTAATTTCACTAATGTCAAAATTTTTAAAATAATATATGATGAAAATATATTATCAGTTTATATAGTAAAACACATCTCATAAAATTATTACATCATATATATAAAGACCCCACCATTCTTAAGATGTGTGTAGGGGGTTTACAATAATTATTCACTTATATTTTATAAATGATTAACTATAACAACCCAATTCATGTTTATCATGGTATCTCAATTCAAATATATATCATCCATAGATTCCATGTCATCCAAATGTATTATTTGGGTATCTAAATAGTTTTTTACATGTTCATGATATTTCATGAATGAATTAAACTATTTCCACATAAAACACTTATATACATTTAACAAAACTGAATGGGTGAGCATTGATAATGTATCCCTTTCATAATAATTTTTTATGGTCACACACTTTATGTGTTTGTTGAATAAGTGTCATGCATATGTACATGGACTTCATCCTTTGAGAACATCCTCTTCATAGAATACAAACTTCATAGATTCACTAACCCTTTGAATAATAGGGTACATAAAGATGTCATGGGTCTTATCCATGAATGATACTCTTCGAAAACCACAAAGGGTGATACTATATCATTCTATCTCAATAATATTCATGGAAACCATTGGGGTAATGTGTTGGGTTGTCACACTATCTCATGGGGATTTTAGAAACACTATTCTTTACAAACATCAATGATTTTACTAGATAAATAAGTTGTATGATCATGATATCCACCTTCACAAAATTATAGGCTTCAAAAAACCACAATGAATTTTTGGGACTCATGATTGTATGATTTACATGTTAGGAGGGCCATGGGATCCCCTTGTCACTAGGGAAAGTTGAGTTGTAGGGGATTCCATCCTTTCATGGACTAGAGTAATATTATTTCTATGATTCTTCTAAAAATGAATCTACAAAAAAAGTATTTATAACCCCATTATTGAATGATGGATTCAAAATTTATATTTAATGTGAAATGTTCCATGGACCAAAAATGATTCATATTTCTACTACATCACAGACTCCTCTAAATATAATATAATTAATTTTTATGAGGAATTCTTCAAAGGACTGAGTCGTTTGGGTTATCTCAATCATACTCCTCATTTCATTTTGTTTCAATTATGTGATTTTTTTTTCTCTTTTTTTGTGGTAGACTTACATGTATGGGATTGATATCACATTATCAATTATATATTATGTAAATGTCGTCATGAAAGTCCATTTTTATTTCAGAATATGATTACAGTGCAAATGTTTCACAAGAACTACACATGCATGAATGATGTTACATTTGAGGGATGAATTTGATTCAATATGAATAACTAATACCTTTATATTTATCTTCAATGTCATCCAAAATCATTCAATATTTGTCTCAACATGTTCTTTTGTTTACAGGAGTTCTTGAACAAAGGAAAATTAGGATGATGCTCAATGACATTAACAAGATAGACGATTTCACCCGCATCATTAATCCATTGTTCTTTCAATAATTTAAAAGATAGAGGAACAATTTAATGTGACAATTTATCCTAGATAAGATCCTATTCTATTTTCAAGTATGGTATATCAATTATGGCGTGACTACCACTCCCTGAGGTGGATAACGGGGATCAGTTCTGGTTACACCATTCACACACACCACTATAGTTGTGCCACAACATGCCAACCATCACCCTATGGGAGTACCCATGATCTCATTATCTAATATTGTTATTATACCTGGTCCTACTATGAAATAATACATGGTCCTTCATGCTTCCCATGTGATATCTTATAACAGTTCCCCATGCAAGGTTGGCCCTTGGGTCCTACATGAGCTTGAGTCAAGCTATCCTTGACTGACCTTTAAGTGTTTGTTATTTTTGAATGTGTCAACAAAAGTATTAAATATCATAATATATATATATATACAATTATAAAAATAAATCTCAAAAAAATTTTAACTAAACATTCTAAAATACTCATTGAATTCTTCATGCAATATTCAATTCATTTTTTATGACAACTTCTAATAAATTTTAATATCATGAAATATGAAAATAAAAATTAGTTTCATTATTTAAAAATAAAAATAGACGTACACATTTTTTTCAAATTAACAGGTATCATTACTAAATTTAATAAAAATATAAATAATCATTGAAGTTAGTCAAAGTAGAATTCTCCATGTGTGACATACAATTACCTCAAATGAATATATAACAATTATCCAGACATCCCCACATCAAACAAACTCCCTGAATACATATTTAAATGTCATTAAAAAATTAAAAACATTACCAACATAAGTAATGTTTGTTGTAAAATATTTAGAATATTATTTAAATGAATTAATCATGAAAATGATTATTAAGAACATAAAGGTCTTTTAGGGAATCCACCATTGAAAAACATCATAACAGCTCCTGGATGGGTTTTTTGGGATGCAAAATTCCTTAGAGGTCGTAGACATTGATGTTTGCAGAGTATTTATGTTGAAAAATCATGAGATAAATTTATCATCTATTCTATAAAAAATTGTAGAGGAGATTACCTTTTATATGTTATGGGAGTTATACACTTGAAACTATTAAAAATATTTATATCTAATTTCATCAGTATAATTGGAATGTGGATAAAAATGGGAAATTTTTAAGAAATGAAGTAATATGAAATAAAAATAAATTCCACAAATTGTGTTTATACTATCATTTAGACCATTTTAACACATTAATAAACCATTAAAACATTATAAGGGTAACAAGAATGTTTCCATCGTTACTTTTAATTATGAAAAAAATAATGTGGAAATAATATAATAATATTAATTTTTATAATTTAAAATATTGAATACATTTTAAATTTTATGATTCCTTGAATTTGATAAAATTAAATATAATAAATCTTAATAAAATACCTACAGACTATTTTTATATAGGTATTTTTAAGCATAGAATTGGATTTAATACAATTATATTTCATGAAAACCCAATTGTATTAATTTTATAAAATTGGATTGAATATATTATCTTATAATTTAATATAAATCATTCATAATTGATAGTAACTATGATTTATTATTAAACTAAAACAATGGGTATATAGAAATATATTTTTTCATATAAACATATTTTTTTCAACAATTGATTAAACTTCATTAAAAAAAATTCATAATTGAGGAATTAATTTTCTACACGTGTAAATGATATTTTCAGATTTATTTTGGACTATTAATTCATTTTTAAATATAATATATATTACATAAATCATTTTTGTATTCAAAAAATTAGTAAATAGTTCATTATGATCAACTGTATTTCCTAATTGAATTAAATATTATTTTCAATTATTATCACTCATATAAATACAATAATATTTGATTAATATTATGATTTATTTTAATTATTCCCATTATTTAATGGATGTGATTTTAATAAACCATAAAATACATAAAATTTATAAAGGAACAATTTGATTCTAAAATCCATGGTTATTAAATTTACAAAGAAATATATAAAAAATGACTATAATTATTAGTAAAATCCCCGATGTATTAGTAATAACCCCTACACCACTTGATCATGAGACAACATAATCATTATATATACATAATTTTATAAGAAATTGGGTTTAGATTATTTAATAAACATGGTTAACTTTTTTTGAATGATTTATAATAAAATAATTATGTAAATAGATATTTGGAGGGATTTTAAAGTATATCACAACTCAATTTCCACAAAATCTATATAGAAGATATGGATTTGTAGAGTCATTTACCTTGAAATAAATATTTTTTAATATAATAATTTATGCAATACATGTATAATCCAAGTTACCTAATAATGATATTCCATATTCTAAAAAACATTCATATATATCTAGTGATTATAGTTATTAATTATGAATGAAAATAATTTACAAACATTGTATAAAATAAAAGAATAAATTTTCATTAATATATAAATTTATTAACTGTAACATCACCGGTAAATAAAGAATAAAGCATTTTCATATTTATTAATATTTACAAATTAAATATTAATTTTACTTTAAATGGGTTTCTATGTTCGATAGCCTGCCTGATACACAACAATAAGTTTTTTTGAAATCTTACGTTGCACACTAGTAATAAATAAATATTATTTTAAATGTTAGTTAACACGTAGCTATTGTGATGGCGAAAATTAATAGAAATAACTAAAATATGATTATATATGTTTTTTAATTGTATTTATGTTTATCCAATAAAGGATAAAGGCTTAAAATACGAAAAAAATTCAATTTTAGGCATAGATACTCTAATATTCACTAAAAGGTCGAACTATCGCCTTTTAATGAGAACCCTCTTTAAATATAGTTTTGGTCACTATTATACATTCTATTGAAACAAGTAAAATTCTTCTTTATAATCGGTACATCAAAATTTACTTTGTGTAATTTTTTTGTATGTTTCCGATAAAGTTTATTTTTTAATTAATTGTGAAAAATGATGTATTTTAATTCAAAACCACTTTTTAATTTAATTTATTTATATGATTTGATTATATTTTTAATTTTTTTTAATAGTTAAATTAGAATATATTTTTACCATTTAATCTAATAGTGGTCGTTGGAATTAATTTCACCTTGAAATTGGACTTAAACTAGTGTCAATCTTTTGATACATATCGTTTCATAAAAACACGCTATTTGTTTTGACAGTGGTAATTAATTATTAATTTAATTAATGTAACTTATATGTTTTGAATTTTTTAAATTAGACATCATTTTTGAATTCGGAATATCAAATATAGCTTAGGGTGAGGTTTTCGTATAAATCTGAAAAGTTTCAATTTTTTATGAATAGTGAAACCACAAGTTGTTCTTAAAAACTGATTTTTCGTTTAAATGAAAATTTACCACCTATGTGTTTTGAATGTCAAAAATCTGACATAAATGGTTGTCATTAAGAATTAAAATGTGGTTCAATGGTATTAAAATAATTTTTTGGTGAATAGTAACTATTAAGTTTTAATCGTTATTAGAGGTAATTAGTGTAGTTTAAGGTAAAAATAATGTTTTAAT
The DNA here is from genome assembly GCA_963277665.1 of Viscum album. Classification (NCBI taxonomy): domain Eukaryota; kingdom Viridiplantae; phylum Streptophyta; class Magnoliopsida; order Santalales; family Viscaceae; genus Viscum; species Viscum album. The sequence continues at coordinate 476,635,085 of OY728132.1, forward strand.
AATATGAAATGACCTGGACACATGTCCTTTTCTTATTGGATGTGTCATTTCCAACCAAAAAAATCCATGGGTCGACTTGGGTACCCCATGGAGAAACTTTGGTTGGAAAATGACATTAATAACTTTTTATTTAAAGTTAAAATGAAAATGTCACAAACATGAGTTGTTTTACTAAAAAAAATTAAATGGGTTTATACAAGTCATATTTTTTACTATAAATATTCATTAGAAATATAATAATATTTCCTACATCATGATAGTTTTTTATAATTTTTATACATTATATAAATTAAATTATTTATGACACCATGATGATGCAGCGATTACCTAATTATTTAATAACTTAAATAAAATGAAAAGATAATGTCAAATCTAAGACCTACACATGTCAAAAACCTATTGGATGGGTGGATTTCGAACTCTTATCACCTTATCCTAGAAATATATAATTTTGGGACCTTTTAAATCCGATAGGCATTTTATAATAAAGTAACCTTTTATAGCATTCCAAAAGTGCCCCTCCTCTCCTCTTATAAAAGGCCCCCACCTCTACCACCTTACCCACGCCTATCAAGCCGTTGGCTCGGGCAAACCCTTTCAATTTTTTCTCTCCACATCCCTATCTTACTCCTAGAAGCCTCACTTTGGGCAGATGTCTTCCCAATGAAGCCTTTGATCTCAAATCAAAAAGAGTTACCCGTTTTAAAGGTAGTATTTTCTCTTGTGTTCTTATGTTTTATTTTGCTTCTCCAACCCCCTAAACTATTTTTATTCATTTATTTTCTAACAAAACCGGTATCTTCAAGATAATAGTATTTTTTATAAAGAGTATTCGAGCTACACTTACCACACCATCATCTAATGGTGAAAGAGCATACTATTTCCATGGATGGAGAATTTTTGCCTCACGAAACGATGATTGTTCAATATTCTTCTAACACCTTCAAAGGTGCCCATTAAGATGAAACTATATTTATATATGATATAAACATGTTTATGTTGTACTTAAGCTTCTGTATTTTTCATTTATGGCATATCTTTATGGTTTCCATTATGGGTAAACGCGATATCTTCATTTTAGGAAGTGCGGACTACCGCCCCCTCAAAGTGATTTGATTCGTTAACACCATATGTTGTACGTATAAAGGATAAATTTAATGATATTATATATGATATTATACTGGAATTATGATATTTCTTTATATCATTATGATTTCACTCCATTAAGTATGAAATATAAATGAAAGTAGAGTTCATGCGTACGTACGGCCTACCGTCTCCATGAATAGTGCATTTCATTTTTACCTCTAAATGATTATGTAATATTATAAATGCATGTATATACTAGATATATATGATATATATGATATCTACATCATGAATATAATTCTTCATATAATGGATATTTTACCACATGAACAACTTGTAATTATAAAGAGTTTATTTTTGACCCAAGTACCAATGATCGAAAAAATGACCAGTATTAACTTTAATATTTATAGTGTTCATAACATGGTAATAATGGATATAAAAGGAATAATGAAATTGAAAAAGGTTCTTATGAATGTAGAAATTAACTCATGTTTATTATTCAGGATGTTAAAGAATGATCGAGTCAAGTCGGACCCGAGGTATAGGGCTTTGTCTCAATCTCCTTTCATTGAGGCATATTTTGTTTTATTCATAACCATATTTTATACAGTGTATAAACCCCTTTGACTTTTACATTTATCCAAAAGGAATCTTTTTTATTTGAAGCGTTTTACTAAATGACAAAAGGGAATGTTTTTGTCATGCGTATGTGGCGACAATGACTTCTCCGCCGCCGTAACCATTATTTGAGTTTCTTCTTCCTCTACAAGCAATACCTTTTTTTAATGAAAAATAAATACCATGTTTTACTTTTCATTTATTTTGGTATTGAAAATGGTTTTCATAATGTTATTATTATATCAATGTGTTGTGTTGATATCTTGTGATTGAAATGTGGAAATGTTATGTTTTCTTTCTGCATTTTTTATGTGATATGATTATGTTATGGTTCATGGGAATTGTTATGAAGATGGGTGGTTCCGTGATAAACTAAGGGCGGGTGAGCCCGATATAGCTCTCCAATGCATTGGGTAACGTGAAGGAGTTAAACGTTAATGTTTCTCTGAAAAGATTTAGGGAATATATTGTGATGGGTATTCCAAACGTAACCAAGAGGGTTACTCCCTACGTAAGAATGTTATGAATGCCTCAAGTTATCTTTATGTCTTATGATTTCTATGATTTATTCATGAATTGATGATGAATGTTAATGTGATTATGTTTTATGAGTAAAGTATGATTTCATACATGGACTAATGTTTTCATTTCATACTTTTATATCCCTTACTGAGTTTTTTATGCTCATCCCATGTTTTTGAAATGTTTTCACAGGTCATGGGAAAGGTACATGATGTGATGATAGTGTCAAGGAACTGTCAAGATCGAATCCATTTTTTATTTTAAATACGATTTCGTCAATGGGAAAAAAAGTACTATCTTTTATGTAACCACTTTGTTTAAATGTGGAATGTAATGCATGTTTTATGATCTCATTATCAAAAACTCTAAACCTGAAAAGATCCTCAACATGTATTCTTGACGTAACTCAAGATTAAGTGATGTTTAAGGCTAGGGCCTTATAGTTGGTATAAGAGGTCTATTTAGATAACTTTAGGAGTTAGAATTCTAATAAATGATTATCCAAAAATATTTTTTTTATGGTCAAGTTGAAATGATATAGAATTTGAATATTAACATGTTGCTTCATCTAAGATATGTTTGTTCAGAATGGTTTTCCTTAGAGGAAATAGGGAAGTAGTGCTAGGAAAGCATACAAAAGGAAATGACCATCCAAATCAGCATCATGAGATGGTTGGAATTGGAACTGAATAGTTTGTTGTAGTAATGGCGCAGTTGACTCAAGTGATATGTGGTGGTGGTATCCATGCACGAGATCAACCAGATCAACCGCAGAGGAACATGTCAGTGGTGGGACATTTCATGAGGAAACATCCCCCATCATTTAGAGGATCATCTGACATTGTTCTATCTGAAGGGTGGATTAAAGCACTGGAGAAGATGTTCAATGTCATGGGGTGTTCAGAAAATCAATAGGTTAGTCTTTCTGTTTACCGTTTCGAGGGTGAAGCAGATCAGTGGTGGTCGATGGTTAAAAATATTAGGGACACTAATGAGATTGATGCTCTCGACTGGGATGAATTCAAAGGTATGTTTCTTGAGAAGTATTTTCCTAATTCTATTTGACTTAAGATGGAAAAGAAATTCTTGGAATTGAGGCAAGATAATGACTCAGTGGATACCTATGAAGAAAGGTTCACTCGATTGGAAATATATGCTCCAAATTTTATCCGAGGCCTTGATAGTAAAGTCAATCGTTTTTACTCTGGATAATAGCCAAAATATCTAAGGGCTTTAGCTTCTCGTGAGTTCAAGAGTTATGAAAAGCTTGATCGATGTGCTGAGAAGGTGGAAATGGAGTTTTTCGATGATCAAGTGTTCTATAACAACCAACAGAAGAAGAGACCGAGGTGGCATGAGAAAGGGTAGAATTATTCAAAAAGGTATGATGGTAAGAAAACTAAGTTTCCAGTTTGTGATAAATGTGGGAAAAGGAATGCTGGGGAATGACTTCTGAATTCTGGAAAGTGCTACTGATGGGGTAAGATGGGACATAAGGCTCGTGATTGCACTGAAAAAGATGAGGGTGATGGTAAGACCAAATTTGATTTATAGTTAGTGAAATGTTTTAAGTGCAATGAGATGGGTCATTATGAAAACAAGTGTCTGACAAAGAGCTCAAGATATTGGAAGTAGTTAGAATAAAAGCAGAAAGGGGTGGTGAAAAACTTTTCTACAACTTTAGAAGATATCGGGCCATCAAATGAAGTCGTATCAGGTACATTGATTTTTTTTTCAGATTATTCCAGTGTGTTATTTGATTTGGCGTCTACACATTCTTTCATCTCTGAAAACATTTCTAGTAAAATGGGAATACCATCTCATGAAATGACTCCTGAACTTTTGGTAAAAACACTTAGGGGAAATGTTGAGGCAAAAAGAATTTATAAGAATCTTCCTATCCTTATCTGTGGAAAGAACCTACTTGCAAACCTTATTGTTTTACCTCTAGTAGAGTTTGATGTTATCCTGGTTATGGATTGGCTCTCTACTTACCATGATAAGATTGACTGTAGAGCTAAAGAAGTTTCTTTTCAGAAAGACTTTCAGTTTGTGTACAATAATGAACCCTTACTGTTGATAACATTTCAAGAGGCCGAGAAAAATGTAAAATATGGAAATGAATGTTACCATTCATATATTGTTGAAAACAAGGGAACTATTCCGATTAACGATGTGCCAGTGGTAAATGAGTATCCTGATGTTTTTTCATGATGAGTTTCCTGGAATAATACCAGATCGGGAAGTTGAATTTACTATTGACTTAGTTCTATATGCTATGCCCATTTCAAAACCCCCTTATTGAATGACTCAAATTGAACTTTTAGAGTTGAAGGATCAATTTCATGATTTATTTGAGAAAAGTTTCATTCGACCTAGCACATCACCATGGGGTGCTCCTGTTTTATTTGTTAAAAAAAAAGATTGTTCTATGAGACTTTTCATTGATTATAGAGCCTTGAATAATATCACTATTAAGAACAAGTATCCTTTGCCTCATATCGATGATTTGTCTGATCAGTTCTAGGGAGCTCGGCTTTTTTTCAAAGATTGACCTGAGATTGGGGTACCATCTGTTGAAGTTAAAGGAAGAAGATATTATGAAGACGGCGTTTCTAACAGGATATGGCCATTATGAATTTATAGTAATTGCTTTTGGTATAACCAATGAACCTACTGTATTCATGGACCTTATGAATTGAATTTTCCATTAGTTCTTGGATAAGTTTGTGGTTATTTTAATTGATGATATCTTGGTGTTTTCTTAAAGTAAAGAGGATCATGAAAGACATTTAAGGGTTATTTTTCAAACCATAAAATAAAATAAATTGTATGGAAAATTCAGAAAGTGTGAGTTTTCGTTGCAACAAATTTCTTTCCTTGGTCATATTGTTTCTAAAGATGGGATAACTATTGATTCTACAAAAACAATGGTTGTGGAAGAATGGCCAAGACCCACAAATGTAACTGAGATTCGTAGCTTCCTTGGTTTGGCAGGCAATTACCGAAGGTTTTTTGAAATATTTCATGGATTTCTAGTCTAATGACTAAGCTATCTTGAAATGGTGTTATGTTTATCTAGACAAAAGAATGTGATGATTGTTTTCAAGAACTGAAAAGAAGATTGGTGAATGCTCCTGTTTTGTCACTACCGTCCAGGAATGGGGAGTTTGTTATCTATAGTGATGCTTTTTTGAAAGGACTTGGTTTCGTCTTAATGAAGAATGATCAGGTAAATTCTTATGTTTCACGACAGTTGAAAACTCATGAGGTAAATTACCCTACACATGATTTGGAATTATCTACTGTTGATTTCTCTTTGAAAATTTGGAGGAATCATTTGAATGGAGTAAAGTGTGAGATATATATACCGATCACAAAATTTTAAAGTATATACTCACATAAAAAGAATTGATCATGAGACAGGGGAGATGGATAAAATTAATCAATGATTATGATTGAACACTAAATTACCATCCTAGAAAAGCAAATAAAGTGGCTGATGATTTGAGTTGAAAAAGTAATGCTTCATTAACAATCCTGCATTTGGAACTTCATCCTTTGGTTAAGGATTTGATGAACTTTGGCATAAAAGTTGTTGGTGAAGTATGTCCTTCTATTTTGATTAAGGTATCAGTGAAATATTCTCTATCATACAGAATCAAGAAAGTACAAATGCAAGACAGTGAGTTGCAGAAGATGGTAGAGCTGGTTCAGAAGGGTAAGTTGCCTGAATTTAATATTGATAATGATTTTGTTTTGAGGTTTGGTAAGAGATTATGTTTTCCTTTTGATTCACAGTTTAAGAATGCGTTTTTATGTGAGGCTTATAGTTCTCTGTTTTCAGTTCATCCAGGAAATACTAATATGTATAGAGATCATTGAGGGTATTGCTAGTGGGACGGAATGAAAAGGGATATTGATGATTTTACGGTGAATTTTTTGACATTTCAATAGGTTAAAGATGAGTGGGAGTTACTAAACGGGATGCTTCATCCTTTACCAGTACCAGAATGGAAATGGGAGAAAATATCCATGGTCTTCGTTGTGGGGTTGCCGAAGACACCTCGAGGTAATAATGCAATCTGGGTTATTGTTGATTGCTTGACTAAATCTGCTCATTTCCTTTCTATACGAGATACCTTTTCCCAAGATTTACTTTCCCGTTTGTATCATAAAGAGATAATTAGGTTACATGGAGTTCCCCTCTTTATTGTATCTGATCGTGATCCCAGGCTTACTTCTAACTTTTGGAAGAGCCTTTAGAAGTCATTGGGTACAAAATTAAATTATAGTACAGATTTTCATCCTCAATCAGATGGGCAGTCAGAACGAACAATTCAGACATTGGAGGATATGCTACGTGCTTATTCGATGGACTATCAAGGATATTAGGACTAACATCTTTCATTGGTTGAGTTTTCTTATAATAGCAGTTTTTATACCAATATACAGATGGATCCATTTAAGGCATTATATGGTAAACGGTGTCGAACTCCAGCTTTTTTAGGATAAAGTGGGGGAAAGGAAGCTGATGGGACCAGAATTGGTGGAAGAGATGGCAGAAAACGTTCAGTTGATTTAGAAACACATGAGAATAGCACCGAGCAGTCTGAAGAGTTATGAAGATAACCGAAGGAAGGATATATCTTTCGAGGTAGGTGACCATGTTATTCTCAATGTTTCACCATGGAAAAGTGTGATGCAATTTGGTAAGAAAGGAAAGCTGAGTTCAATGTTCATTGGACCATATGAAATTCTGGAGAGAGTTGGATCAGTTTCTTACTGAGTGGCTTTACCTCCGAGTTTATCTCAGGTACACAATGTTTTTCATGTTTTGATGTTGAGAAATTATATGCCAGATCCATCTCATGTTTTGAGCCTAGAGGTAGTTCAGTTGGAATAGAATCTCTCTTACAAAGAACAACTGGTCCAGATTCTTGACTATATAGAGCATGTGTTGCAGAATAAGTTAATTCACCAGGTAAAGGTTTTATGGAAAAACCTTATGGTTGAAGAGGCAACATGGGAATCTGAAAATGCTATGAGGGATAAATACCCCCACTTATTTTGAATGTGAATAAAATTGCAAAGAAGCAATTCCCAAAATGGGGGATTGATGTAACATTCCATGTAAATAATGAATAAAAAATTTTCATATTTATAATATTTACGAATTAATATTTATTTTTACTTTAAAGGAGTTTCTATGTTCGATATCATGCCTGATACGCAACAACGAGCTTCTTTGAAATCTTACGTTGCACACTAGTAATAAAATAATATTATTTTAAATGGTAGTTAACACGTAGCTGTTTTATTGGCGGGAATGAATATAAATAACTAAAATATGATTAGATATGTTTGTTAAATTTTTTATGTTTATCAAATAAAGGATAAAGGATTAAAATAGGAAAAAAATTCAATTTTAGGCATAGATAATCTAATATTCGCTAAAAGGTCGAACTATCGCCTTTTGATGGCGAACCCTCATTAAATATAGTTTTTGTCACTCTTATACATTCTATTGGACCAAATAAAATTCTTCTTTAGAATCCGGACATCAAAATTTACTTTGTGTAAATTTTTTGTATTTTTTCGATAAAGTTCATTTTTTAATGAATAGTGAAAAATTATGTATTTTAATTCAAAACCATTTTTTAATATAATTTCTTTATATGATTTGATTATATTTTGAATTGGTTTAATCGTGAAATTAGAATATATTTTTACCATTTAATCTAATAGTGGTTTTTGGAATTAATTTATGCTTGAAATTGGACTTTAACTAGTGTCAATCTTTTGATACATATCGTTTCATAAAAACACGCTATTTGTTTCGACAGCGGGAATTAATTATTAAATTAATTAATGTAACTTATATGTTTTTAATTTTGTAAAATATTCATCATTTTTGAATTCGGAATATCAAATATATCTTAGCGTGAAGTTTTGGTATATTTCTGAAAAGTTTCAATTGTTGATGAATAGTGAAACCACTAAGTGGTAATTAAAAAAAACTGATTTTTCGTTTAAATGCAATTCTACCACCTCTGTGTTTTGAATTTCAAAAATCCAACATAAATGGTTGTCATTAAGAATTAAAATGTGGTTCAATGGTATTAAAATAATTATTTGGTGAATTGTAACTTTTAAGTTTTCATCGCAATTAGAGGTAATTAGTATAGTTTAAGGTAAAAATAATGTGTTAATAATATGAAATGACCAAGACACATGTCCTAACCTTATTTTATGTGTCATTTCCGACCAGGACAATCCATGGGTCGACTTGGGGACCCCATGGATCCACTTTGGTAGGAAATTGACATTAATAACTTTTTATTTAATGTTAAAATGAAAATGACACAAACATGAGTTATTTTACTAAAACAATTTTTAAATGGTGTTATACAAGTCATATTTTTGACTATAAATATTCATTAGAAAGATAAAAATATTTCCTAAATTATGATATTTTTTTATAATTTATATGCATTAAATAAAATAAATTATTTATGACACCATGATGATGTAGCGATTACCTCATTATGTAATGATTTAAATAAAATGAAAAGATAATGTAAAATATAAGACCTAAACATGTCAAAAACCTATTGGATGGGTGGATTTCAAACTCTTATCACCTTATCATCGAAATATATAATTTTGTGACTTTTTAAATCCAAAATTCATTTTATAAAAATGTTACCTTTTATAACTTTCCAAGAGTGTCCCTCCTATCCTCTTATAAAAGGCCCCACCTCTACCACCTTAACCACAACTCTCTAGCCATTGGCTTGTCCAAACCCTTCCCATTTTGTCTCTAAACATCCCCCTATTACTCTTAGAAGCATCAATTTGGGCATAATTCTTCCCAAGTAAGCCTTTGAGCTCAAATCAAAAAGAGTTACCCGTTTTAAAGGTAGTGTTTTCTCTTGTGTTCTTATGTTTTATTTTGCTTCTCCAACCCCCTAAACTCTTTTAATTATTTTTATTTTGAAACAACACCAGTATCATTAATATATTAGGATTTTTTTATAATAATTATTCGAGATACACTTACACACACCTTCATCTAATGGTTAAAGAAAATACTGTTTCTGTGGATGGCGAAATTCTGCCTCACAAAACGATGATTGTTCAATATTCTTCTAACACCTTCAAAGGTGACCATTAAGATGACACTATTTTTATAAATGATATATAATTTTTTTATGTTTTACTTATGCTTCTGTATTGTTCATTTATGGCATACCATTATGGTTTCCATTAGGGGTAATCATGATATCTTCATTTTAGAAAGTGCGGACTACCGCCCCCTCAAAGTGATTTGATTCGTTAACACCATATGTTGTACGTATAAAGGATAAATTTATTGAAATTATATATGTTATTATACTTGAATTATGATATACCCTTATATCATTATGATTTCACTCCATTATGTAAGAAATAGAAATGAAAGTAGCGTTCATGCGTACGTACAGCTTACCGTCCCCATGAACGGTGCATTTCATTTCTTACATCTAAATGATTATGTAATATTATAAATGAATGTATATACCTGATATATATGATATATATGATATCTAAATCATGAATATAATTCTTGATATAATGGATATTTTACCACATGAACAAATTGTAATTATAAAGAGTTTATTTTTTACTCAAGTACTAATGATCGACAAAATGACCATTATTAACTTAAATAATTACATAGTGTTCATAACATGGTAATAAGTGATATAAATGGAATAGAGAACTTGAAAAAGGTTATGAAGATAGTAGAAATTAACTCAAGTTTATTATTCAGGATGTTATAGAACGATGGAGTCAAGTCGGACCCGAGGTATGGGACTTCGTCTCAATCTCCTTTCATTGAGGCATATTTTGTTTTATACACAACCTTATTTTATACGGTGTATAAACCCCATTGAATTTTATGTTTATCCAAAAGGAATCTTTTTTATTCGAAGCATTTTACTAAATGAAAAAGGGAATTTTTTTTGTCGTACGTATGCGGCGACAACAACTTCTCCGCTACCGTGACCATAATTTGAGTTTCAGCATCCTCTACAAGCCATGCCTTTTTTTAAATAAAAAATAAATACCATGTTTTACTTTTCATTTGTATTGGTATTGAAAATGGTTTTCATAATGTTTTTATTATATCAATGTGTTGTATTGATATCTTGTGATTGAAATTTTGTAATTTTATGTTTCCTTTATGCATGTTTTATATGATACGATTATGTTATGGTTATTAGGCATTGTTATAAAGACGGGTGGTTCCGTGATAATCTAAGGGCATGTGAGCCCGATATAGCACTCCGATGCATTGGGTAATGTGAAGAAGTTAAAAGTTAAGTTTTCTCCGAAGAGATTTAGGGAATATACTATGATGGGTATTCCAAACATAACCAAGAAGGTTACTCCCTACATAAGAATGTTATGAATGAGTCATGTTAACTTTATGTCTTCTGATTTCTATGATTTATTCATGATTTGATGAGTTATATTAAAGTGATTATGTTTTATGAGTAAAGTATGATTTCATACATGGACTAATGTTTTCATTTCGTACTTTTTTATCCCTTACTGAGCTCTTTATGCTCATCCCATGTTTTTGAAAGGTTTTTTACAGGTCAAGGGAAAGGTACATGATGTGATGATAGTGTCAAGGAAGTGTCAAGAAAGAATCCATGTTTTATTTTAAATATGATTTTGTCTATGGAATAAACGAGTACTATCTTTTATGTAACCACTTTGTTTAAATGTGGAATGTAATGCATGTTTTATGATCTAATTATCTAAAACACTAAACCTGAAAAGATCCTCAAAATGTATTCCTGACATAACTCAATATTAATTGATGTTTAAGGCTGGGACCTTATAGTTGGTATTAGAGGTATGTTTAGAAAACATTAGGAGTTAGAATTCTAATAAATGATTATCCAAAAAAAATTTATTGTCAAATTGAAATGATATAGCAATTGAATATTACCATGTAGCTTTATCTAAGATATATTTGTTAGGAATGGTTTTCCACAGAGGAAACAGGGAAGCAATGCTAGGAAGGCATACATAAGAAAATGACCTTCCAAATCAGCATCCAGAGATGGTCGGAATTGGAACAGAACAGTTTGTTGTAGTAATTGTGATGTTGACTCACGTGATACGTAGTGGTGGTATCCATGCACGAGATCAACCAGATCAACCGTAGAGGAACATGTCAGTGGTGGGACATTTCATGAGGCAACATCCCCTATCATTCAGAGGATCATCTCACCCTGTGCTATCTGAAGGGTGGATTAAAGCACTGGAGACGATTTTTGATGTCATGGGGTGTTCAGACAATCAAAAGGTTAGTCTTTCTATTTACCGTTTGGAGGGTGAAGCAGATCAATGGTGGTTTATGGTTAAAAATATCAGGGTCTCTGTTGAGATTGATGCTCTCGAATGGGATGAATTCAAAGGTATGATTGTTGAGAAGTATTTTCCTAAGGCTGTTCAACATAGGATGGAAAAGAAATTCTTGGAATTGAGGCAAGAGTAAGACTCAATGGATGCCTATGAAGAAAGGTTCACTCAATTGGGAAGGTATGCTCTAAATGTTTTCTGATACCTTGATAGTAATATCAATCATTTTTAATCAGGATTAAATCCAAAATATCGAAGGGAATTATCTTCTCGCGAGTTCAAGAGTTATGAAAAGCTTTTTAGATGTGCTGAGAAGGTGGAACTGGAGTTTTCCAATGATCAAGTGTTCTATATCAACCAACAGAAGAAGAGACCACAGTGGAAGGAGAAAGGGAAGAATTCTTCAAAAAGGTCTGATGGTAAGAAAACTAAGTTTCCAGTTTGTGATAAATGTGGGAAAAGGCATGCTGGGGAATGTCTTATGAATTCTGGAAAGTGCTACCGATATGGTAAGATGGGACATAAGTCTCGTGATTTCACTGAAAAAGATCAGGGTGATTGTAAGACCAAATTTGATTTACAGTTAGTGAAATTTTTTATGTGCAATGAGATGGGTCATTATGCAAATGAGTGTCCTACAAAGAGCTCAAGTGATGGGTAGATGTTATACTACAAGAAGAAAGGGGTTGTGAAATCTTTTGCAACTACTTCACCAGATGTCGAGCCACCAAATGAAGTTATATCAGGTACTTTGTTTGTTTTTTCAGATTATACTTGTGTGTTGTTTGATTTGGGGTCTACACATTCTTTCATCTCTGAAAAATTTTCTAGTAAAATGGGAATACCATCTCATGAAATGACTCATGCACTTTTGTTAAAAACACCTGGGTGAAATGTTGGGGATAAAAGAATTTATAAGAATCTTCTAATCCTTATCCGTGGAAAGAACCTACTTGAAAACCTTATTGTTTTACCTCTAGTAGAGTTTGATGTTATCCTAGGTATGGATTGGCTCTCTATTTACCATGCTAAGATTGACTGTAGAGCTAAAGAAGATTCTTTTAATAAAGACATTCAGTTTGTGTACAAGAATGAACCCTTACTGCTGATAACATATCAAGAGGATGAGAAACTTGTAAAAGATTGAAATTAGTGTTACCTTGCACATATTGTTTAAAGTAAGGGAACTGCTCAGATTAATGATGTGCCAATGGTAAATGAGTATCCTGATGTTTTTTATGATAAGTGTCCTCGAATAATACTAGATCGGGAAGTTGAATTTACTGTTGACTTAGTTCCTGATGCTAAGCCCATTTCAAAACCCCCTTATCGAATGCCTCAAATTAAACTTTTATAGTTGAAGGAGGAATTGTAAGATTTATTAGAGAAAGGTTTCATTCGACCTAGAACATCACCATGGGATGCTCCTGTTTTATTTGATAAAAGGAAAGATGGTTCTATGAGACTTTGCATTGATTATAGAGCCTTGAATAATATCACTATTAAAAAAAATTATCCTTTGCCTCATATCTATGATTTGTTTGATCAGTTCCAGGGAGCTCATCTTTTTTTCAATGAATGACCTGAGATCGGGGTACCATCAGTTGAAGGAAAAGGAAGAATTTATTCCTAAGAAAACGTTTCAAACAAGATATGGCCATTATGAATTTGTAGTAATGCCTTTTGGGATAACCAATCCACCTGATGTATTCATGGACCTTATGAATAGAATTTTCCATGAGTTCTTGGATAAGTTTGTGGTTGTTTTCACTGATGATATTTTGGTGTTTTCTAAAAGTAAAGAGGAGCATGAAAGACATTTAAGGGTTATTTTTCAAAATATAAAAAAAGGAAATTGTATGGGAAATTCATAAAGTGTGAGTTTTGGTTGCAACAAATATCTTTCCTTGGCCATATTGTTTCTAAAGATGGGATAACTGTTGATTCTGAAAAAACAATGTTTGTGGAAGAATGGACAAGACCCACAAATGTAACTGAGATTCGTAGCTTCCTTGGTTTGGAATGCTATTACCGATGGTTTGTCAGAAATCTTTCACAGTTATCTAGTCTAATGACTAAGCTAACTCAGAAGGGTGTTATGTTTATCTGGACAAAAGAATGTGATGATTGTTTTCATGAACTGAAAAGAAGATTGGTGAATGCTCCTGTTTTGGCACTACTGTCCAGGAATGGGGAGTTTGTTATCTACAGTGATGATTCATTTAAAGGACATGGTTACGTCTTAATGCAGAACGATCAGGTAATTGATTATGCTTCCCGACAGTTGAAAACTCATGAGGTATATTACCCTACATATTATTTGGAATTATCTATTGTTGATTACTCTTTAAAAATTTGGAGGAATCATTTTTATGGAGTAAAGTGTGAAATATATACCGATCACAAAATTTTAAAGTATATATTCACTCAGAATGAATTGAACATGAGACAGAGGAGATGGTTAGAATTAATCAAGGATTATGATTGTACAATTCATTACCATCGAGGAAAAGCAAATAAAGTGGGTGCTACTTTGAGTCAAAAAAGTAATGCTTCGTTAAAAATGTTTTATTTGGAACGTCATCCTTTGGTTAAGGATTTGATGAAATTTGGCATAAAAGTTGTTGGTGTAGGATGTCCTTCTATTTTGATTCAGGTATCAGTGAAAACTTATCTATCATATAGAATCATGAATGCACAAAAGCAAGACAATGAGTTGTAGAAAAAGATAGAGCTAGTTCAGAAGGGTAAGTTGCCTGAATTTAATACTGATAATGATTGTGTTTTGAGGTTTCGGAATATATTATGTGTGTCTGGTGATTCACCGTTGAAGAATGAGTTGTTATGTGAGGCTCATAGTTCTCCGTTATCAGTTCATCTAGGCTATACTAAGATGTATAGACATCTTTGGGAGTATTACTGGTGGGACAGAATGAAAATAGATATTTCTGATTTTACTGTGAAGTGTTTGACATGTAAATAGGTTAAAGGAGAGAAACAGTTATTGAAAGAGATGCTTCAGCCTTTACCAGTACCATAATGGAAATGTGAGTATATATCTATGGACTTCATTGTGGGATTGTTGAATACACTTCGAGGTAATAATGCAATCTGGGTTATTGTTGATCTCTTGACTAAATATGCTCATTTTCTTGCTATACGAGATACTTTTGTCCCTAGATCAACTTTCCTGTTGGTATCTTAAAGAGATAGTCAGGTTACATGGAGTCACTCTCTACATTGTATCTGATTGTGATCCCAAGTTTACTTATAAATTTTGTAAGGGCCTTCAGAAGTCATTGGTTACTGAATTAAATTTTAGTACAACTTTTTATCCTCAATCAGATGGGCAGTCAGAACGAACGATTCAGACTTTGGAGGATATGCTACGTGCTTTTTCGATGGATTATCAGGGAAGTTGGGACCAACATCTTTCTTTGGTTGAGTTTTCTTATAAAAACAGTTTTCATTCTAGTATACATATGGCTCTATTTGAGGCATTATATGGTAAACAGTGTCAAATTGCAGCTTTTGGGATAATGTGGGTGAAAGGAAGCTGATGGAACTAGAATTGGAGGAAGAGATGGTAGAAAAAGTTCAGTTTATTCAGAAACACATGAGAACAGCACATAGTAGGTAGAAAAGTTATGCGGACAACCGGAGGAAGGATCTATCTTTCAAGGTAGGTGATCATGCTTTTCTCAAAGTTTCACCGTGGAAAAGTGTGATGCGATTTGGTAAGAAAGGAAAGTTGAGTCCAAAGTTTATTGGACCATATGAAATTAAGGAGATAGTTGGATCAGTTGCTTATCGAGTGGCCTTACCTCCGAGTTTATCTCAGGTACACAATTTTTTCATGTTTTGATGATGAGAAAGTATATGCCAGATCCATCTCATGTTTTGAGCCTAGAGGTAGTTCAGTTCGAAGAAAATATCTCTTATGAAGAACACCCAGTCCAGATTCCTGACCGTACAGAGCAAGTGTTTTGGAATAAGGTAATTCACCAGGTAAAGGTTTTATGGAAAAACCATATGGTTGAAGAGACAACATGGGAATCTAAAAATGCTATGAGTGATAAATACCCCCACTTATTTTGAAAGTGAATAAAATTGCGAGAACGAAATTCCCAAAAAGGGGGAAGGATGTAACATCCCAGGTAAATAATGAATAAATCATTTTCATATTTATTAATATTTATTAATTAAATATTAATTTTACTTTACAGGGGTTTCTATGTTCGATAGCGTGCCCGATACGCAACAACAAGTTTCTTTGACATGTTATGTTGCATAATAGTAATAAAATAATATTATTTTAAATGGTAGTTAACATGTAGCTTTTGTATTGGCAAGAATGAATAGAAATAAATAAAATATTAATATATATGTTTGTTAACTATTTTTATGTTTATCCAATAAAGGATAAAGGGTTAAAATACAAAAAGAATTCAATTTTAGACATAGATACTCAAATATTCACTAAAAGGTCGAACTATCACCTTTTGATGGAAAACCCTCTATAAATATACTTTTGGTAACTCTTATACATTCTATTGGACCAAATAAAATTCTTCTTTAGAATAGGGACATCAAAATTTACATTGTGTATATTTTTGGTATTTTTCCGATAAAGTTCATTTTTTAATAAATAGTGAAAAATGTTGTATTTTAATTCAAAACCTCTTTTTAATCTAATTTATTTATATGATTATATTATCTTTTGAATTACTTTTAAAGTGAAATTAGAATATATTTTTACCATTTAATATAATAGTGGTAGTTGAAATTAATTTCACCTTGAAATTGGACTTAAACTATTGTCAATCATTTGATACATATCGTTTCATAAAAACACGCTATTTGTTTTGACAGCAAGAATTAATTGTTAAATTAATTCATTTAACTTATATGCTTTGAATTTTGTAAATTAGAAATCATTTTTTAATTTATAATAAAAAATATAGCTTAGGGTGATGTTTTGGTATTTTTCTGGAAAGCTTGAATTTTTGATGAATAGTGAAACCACCAAGTGGTACTTAAAAAATTGATTTTTTGATTAAATGAAATTTTACCACATCTGTGTTTTGAATTTCAAAAATCTGACATACATGGTTGTCATTAAAAATTAAAATGTGGTTCAAGGGGATTAAAATAATTTTCTTGGTGAATAGTAACTTTTATGTTTTAATCGCAATTAGAGGTAATTAGTGTAGTTTAAGGTAAAAATAAAGTTTTAATAATACTAAATGACTTAGAAACAAGTCCAAACCTTATTGGATGTGTCATGGCCGACCAAAAAAATCATGGGTCGACTTGGGGACCCCATGGAGCCACTTTGGTAAAAAACTGGCATTAATAACTTTTTATTTAAAGTTAAAATGAAAATGACACAAACATGAGTTGTTTTACTAAATAAAATTTAAATGGTGTTATACAAGTCATATTTTTTACAATAAATATTCATTAGAAAGATAAAAATATTTCCTACATCATTAAATGTTTTTTATAATTTTTATTCATTAAATAAATTAAATTATTTATGACACCATGATGATGCATCAATTACCTCATTATTTAACGATTTAAATAAAATGAAAAGATAATGTAAAATCTAAGACCTACACATGTAAAAAACATATTGGATAGGTGGATTTAGTACTCTTATCACTTTATACTATAAATATATAATTTTGGGACCTTTTAAATCCAAAAAGCATTTTATAATAAAGTAACCTTTTATAACCTTCCAAGAGTGCCCCTCCTCTCCTCTTATAAAAGGCCCCCACCTCTACCACCATTCCCACACCTCTCAAGCCTTTGTCTCGGCCAACCCCTGCCCATTTTGTCTCTCCACACCCCTATCTTACTTCTAGATGCCTCACTTTGGGCAGAAGTCTTCTCAATGAATCCTTTGAGCTCAAATCATAAAGAGTTACCCGTTTTAACGGTATTGTTTTCTCTTCTGTTCTTATGTTTTATTTTGCTTCTCCAAACCCCTAAACACTTTTTATTCATTTCTTTTGTAACAACACCAGTATATTAATTATACTAGGATGTTTTATAAGAAGTATTCTAGCTACAATTACACACACCTTCATCTAATAGTTAAATAGCATATGGTTTCCGTGGATGGCGAATTTCTTCCTCACGAAACGATGATTGTTCAATATTCTTCTAACACATTAAAAGGTGGACATTAAGATGACACTATATTTATATATGATATATAATATGTTTTAATTTTACTTAAGCTTTTGTATTTTTCATTTATGGAATACTTTAATGGTTTCCATTATGGGTAAATGTGATATCTTCATTTTAGGAAGTGCGGACTACCGCCTCCTCAAAGTGATTTGATTCGTTAATACCATATGCGGTAAGTATAAATGATAAATTTAATGATATTATGTATTATATTATACTGGAATTTGATATACCTTTATATCATTTTTATTTCACTCCATTAAGTAAGAAATATAAATGAAAGTATTGTTCATGCGTACGTACGGCTTACCGTCTCCATGAACGATGCATTTCATTTCTTACCACTAAATGACTATGTAATATTATAAATGCATGTATATACTGGATATATATGATATATATGATATCTACATCTTGAAAATAATTCTTGATAAAATTGATATTTTACCACATGAACAACTTGTAATTATAATGAGTTTATTTTTGACTCAAGTACCAATGATCGACAAAACGACCATTATTAACGTAAATAATAACACAGTGTTCATAACATGGTAATAAGTGATATAAAAGGAATAATGAACTTGAAAAAGGTTCTTAAGCAAGTAGAAATTAACTCAATTTTATTATTCAGGATGTTAAAGAATGAGCAAGTCAAGTCGGACCCAAGGTATGGGACTTCATCTCAATCTCCTTTCATTGAGGCATATTTTGGTTTATACACAACCTTCTTTTATACAGTGTATAAACCCCTTTGACTTTTACATTTATCCAAAAGGAATCTTTATTTATACGAAGAATTTTACTAAATGAAAAAAGGGAATGTTTTTGTAGTACTTATGCGGTGACAACGACTTCTCTGCCACCGTGACCACTATTTGAGTTTCGGCTTCCTCTGCAAGCCATATCTTTTTTTAAATGAAAAATAAATACAATATTTTACTTTTCTTTTATTTTGGTATTGAAAATGGTTTTCTTAATGTTTTTATTATATAAATGTGTTGTGTTGATATCTTGTGATTGAGATGTGGAAATGTTATGTTGCCTTTATGCATGTTTTATGCGATGTGATTATGTTATGGTTCTTGGGCATTGTTATGAAGATAGGTGGTTCTGTGATAAACTAAGGGTGAGTGAGACCGATATAGCTCTCCAATGCATTTTGTAATGCGAAAGAGTTTACCACTAAGGTTTCTCTGAAGAGATTTAGGGAATATACTGTGATGAGTATTCCAAACATTACCAATAGGGTTACTCCCTACGTAACAATGTTATGAATGCCTCAAGTTACCTTGATGTCTTATGATTTCTGTGATTTATTCATTATTTGATGAGGTATGTTAAAGTGATTATGTTTTATGAGTAATGTCTGATTTCATACATGGAATAACGTTTTCATTTCGTACTTTTATATCCCTTACTGAGCTTTGTATGCACATCCCATGTTTTTGAAATGTTTTTCACAGGTCAAGGGAAAGGTACATGATGTGATGATAGATTCAAGGAAGTTTCAAGAAATAATCCATGTCTTAAATTAAAAATGATTCTATTGAGGGGGAAAATAAGTACTATCTTTTATGTAGGCACTTTGTTTAAATGTGGAATGTAATGCAGGTTTTATAATCTAATTCTCTAAAACTCTAAACCTGAAAAGATCCTCAACATGTATTCTTGAATTAACTCAAGATTAAGTGATATTTTAGGATGGGGCCTTATATTATCAATTTTACATGTCTAAATCAAATATATTAGTTATATGTAAAACATATGTTCGATAAATAAATGAAACAACATATAAATTATTTTAAACTCGTATATTTACTTCACTCCTAACAAAATTATTTTATTTTTTTGAACATGTACGTCTAAAAATATATGCTATTTAAATCCAATACTTAATAATCATTAATTGTAATTAGAAATATTTATTTATAGTGTATTTGGTTAGTTATTTTTTAATTACATTAAAAATTTGATCAATTCACATGTTATAATAGTAATCTACACTGTTTAACATTTAATCCGGATAAGACATCAATAGCATAAAATATGACACTAATGATATCAAAATAAATAAAATTATATATTTATTATTTCAAATTAAATTTTTCAATAAAAACTAATACGTATTCTAATTTATTACTATAAATAAGAAGAAAAAAATATACATAATATTTACAATATGTCAATGAAATGTATTTTAATTTGTTCTTTAATAAAATTATAATTTATATATAAATATTTATAATTAGATAGAAAATCATTTTAATTATTTGATTTATATCTATTTAATATAAATTTAGATAGAAAATCCATATATTTATCCAATAAATAATCCCAAAAACAATTTCATATGGACCAAACATTATGTTTTAACTAGAATAGTGAAACACAAACCACATTGTTAGATATAATTACCAAAGTTTGTAGTGTTATCTATATGTCATATTTCATAAAATTATTATTCATGAGATAAATAGTTTTATGGTTACTCATTATTAAAGAAAAAGGAAATTACATGTTATCATGTTGGAAATAATCAATGATTTTAGTATTCAATGTGTTTTATTGAGCTATTTATTTATACATTTTTCCCATGGATTTCACTATATGAATGTATACTAAAAATGATTACAATTATGTATCACATACCATTAATCAAATTAATTTGTTTTAGTCATGATATTTTTTATATTAAATATAAAAAATGACTTCTAAAAAAATAATAGTAAAAATTTATTTATAATGTTACAAAAACATCTAGATGTTTCATCCATAAATAAAACATGAAACACTTCCAGGTATATAATTAAATTACTAGGTAAAAATTATCTAACACCGGATAATTTATATTGTGTCATGTAAGAAAAAATATTTTTCTAGATAGTTTATAAACAAATATATTTTAATAATAATTAAAAAATACAAACCGCGTACAAATCATTATTAAAGAGGTGTCTCAATTATAAATTCAATTTTTACTCAAGATAGGAATGTACATTGATTATAATATTTTTCATAGAATTTTTATCTATATAATTCATTAATTTTGATATATATAAGTTATTTATTTATTAAATACCTAACATGGAATATCATAAATTATTTAATGATATTTAAATATTGAAATTTTATAAAATTATTATTGTATATATAATTATTCTTGAAAAATAATTTACTTTTATGAATATTTTAATATGGAGAATATAAATTAGATCATTCTGAATAAAATATAAGATATCCAAGTGAAAATGGAATTCAATAAAACATGTTTTTAATATATTAAAATAATGTTAATTAAATTAGGTCATTTGGACTCTCATTTTTTATTTTTTTATGAGAATCTTTTTTTAACATAAATAATGTTTTCAGTGACATTCATAACAACATGTTTATTCATACTTGGAAATAAATTTCCTTTATTCACAAGACACCAATTCTCCCTAATTAAACAATAATAGTGGCCCCTCATTCAAATCACTATAAATTATTGTATTATATTTTTTTAAAAACTATTTCCTTTTTCATAGTAATGTATATTCTTTAAATTAGAGTTGTCTCCGATCATGTTATTTTAAATAATTCTTTTCTAAGGTAAAAGTATTTTATCCAAACTAAAATAAATAACAAATTTATTATAATATAATTAATTTTCAAATGAAAATTTACAGATCCATTGTTCATAATTATTATTTTTTATGATATTCAGTAAAAAAAAATTGTTTTAAACATATGATTCCATAGTTTATGCAAAAAAATTAAGTACCCTATAAAGTTAATTATATAAAAAAAATTAAAATGATTACAAAAAGATTCATGACGTGATTCCACTAATGATTTTAAGATTATATTATATTAATAATTATTTTAGTGAAACACAAAAAATAACTTAAATTCCATGAAAGAAAGAAAAAATTAAAAATGAAATGAATATATGAATTTTAAATGTAAATGATATTTTCAATATATATTTTCATCTTCCATAACATTTTTTTAATTTAATAAACTCCATCCAACCATTTAATACACTCATAGGTTATCCATTTATAATGATAATCATTAATAAAATATATATATTTTATCAAACATGATATTCATACTTATTATCATACAACCTTCTAACTAGAATCACTGAACATATTATGTTTTATAATGAAGATTAATTAAATGATTTTGGCTCCTGTAAATATATAAAGTCTAAAAAATTCTTATATTAATAATTATTGGATTTATAAACACGTAAAAATCACGAATAACTCTCCAATCATCCCCTTAATGTTGAATTAATTATAAAATATTAAAATTCACATGTAACTTTGCTAGAAATTATGAAATTTCATGTCAATGTGATTATAGTAAGATAAATTGAAATATCTTATATTTAATTATCTCAAATATCATTAAATATATGAAAATAAATGGGGAATAGAAAAACACACATATAAACTATGCGTATCAAGTTATCCCTATAAATGAGTCCGTTTCAATAATGTAATTTTATTTTAGTGTAATAGTGATATAATAAGGTTCAAATGAATTTTATTTCACTGGGATATTTATATAGTGATATATCAGTTCTATCGTTCATATTTTTATATTATTACATTTAAAGGTGTATACCATAAGATGAAAATGATGAATTTTTTTAGAGTATTAACATGACAATCATGAAAAAATAAAAAAATTTAATTTTATATAATATAAATAATAATGTTGATATCATATTTGATAATATGGTTAAAATATATTCCAAACATTCATTTTTATGTGAATAAATGTATTATTGTCAGGAATGAGATATATATTCCCTTAATTACAAATGAAAACAATGTATACATTAAAATATTTTTTCTATTATGAATATAAAAATTTATATTTTAGTCTTGATCATAATTGGTTAATATTTAATTATAAATAAAATTTAATTTTATCTTTTTTATTTTTTATAAAGTCATTACCCATTCATGATCATTAATTTTTATTATATGAGTTAATATTTATTTTATCCTTTAATTGTGTTTTTATTAATATTTTGATATCAATTATTTATGTTGATGAAAATTTCTATTTTCGAATTATTTAGTTATCAAATTTTGTTTTTATTTTGGTGTGTGGTTATTTAATTGTATTCAAATATTTATTTTTTTAATATAAAATAAATTTGTTTTATATTAATATGATTAAATATATACTAAAAATTATGCATAATTATTTCGATATACCATGATCTAAATTATTTTTATTTATGTGATATTTTTTGATAGGTTTATATTTTATATTAAAATATCATTTAAAAAAATAGTCAAATTTAATAATAGATGTAATATAAACTATATTGGATTCTGGTACCCAACATTAGTGAGAAGTACTCCACAACTCTAGTAGGACCATTAAATTTTTTTGATGTAATAATCTGTAAATGTTGAGAAATAAAAAATTTATTTTTATTAAAAAATGTGTTATATAGTTTGAACAAATATGGTTAACAAATTAATACAAAATCTAATGTTCTTGATTAATATGCAAGGAGAACTTATTTAATGAAGAAATCATGGATTGATATTATAGATAAAGGATATATATCTGAAAATTTTTTGGATAATTTTGAATAATTTAACATATAAAACTATTTTCATGTTTTTTAATTTTTTTTATATTATGACCACATTAAAACTATTTTATTTTTATTATTTTAAATTGATAAAAACTATGAGGATGTTATTGGGGATGTAGCATAAATAATTAGTAAAATTATTGTCTTTGAATTTAATAAATATTTTACTCATCTTTTTCTTGATTGAATCAATTTACATTTCTACAAATATTTGAATTAAAAATGTTATTAGTGTGTAATATTTATTGGTGAAATAATATTCTTCAAATTTAAAACATTCATGAATCCTTGATGATGAAAAATATTAAAAGGTTTGTAAAACGATTATCTATATAATAAAAAGTCTGGATAGCCTTATGATGATGAGACCAATGAATCCTTCAATATTTATTTCAATGATTAAAAGGGTATACAAAATATATAACTATTATTATTTACAAAATATATTTAAATTGAAAGTAAAATATTTAATCATATGTTAAACAACATTAAACCCTACCATATACAAAATGATCATCCATTGTGATATTTAATTTTAGTTTATTTTTATGAAATGTAAATTCGTTATATCAAAAAAAAATAAAATCATTATTATTTTTTAAATGAATAACACATTCCCTTCACTTGTTTTTAGAATTATCCTTATAACTTTTTACATATATTATGTGTTTTTATTATTGTTTGATGACTCATACAATGGAAAAATATAATTATTAGGCTAAAAATGCTCAACTAATGAAATTACACAAGAATTATCATAATATTATATTTTTAAATAATATTCATTTAAAAAAATTGTATAATGGTTTTTTCTTGTAATACTCATATATAACATATATAAATATATTTCTTCTCTACCATTTTTTTGGTGATGGTTTGAATCAAATGAAATTATTTTAAATAATTTATTATATAGGTTATAATTGAATATATAAAGATGTATTGTAGATGTGATTTTTTTTATTTAATAAAAATAGAAATTTATATGATATTTATCAATGTGATATGGTATATTAGAAATTATGAATCAAAATATCTGTTATAATGATATGAATTTTTTTTAATCTATTAATATGTTATTATAAGGACCATGCCTTAAACATTAGATAATTTTGATTTAAATGAATAATTCACATTGAGGATCCTTTCAGGTATAGTGATTTAGAGAATTAGGACATAACTATTACATCTCAAAAGATTACAAGGTATACATATCTACATAGTTTCCCATTTTTAAATAAAATAAAAACTCATAAAAAAATAATCATGTCTAGTTCCATGTTTTAGACATCATGAATTTTCTTTGATCCCATCTTTGAACCTATTCATCTTTAAGTCCTGTGAAAAAATTTCAAAATGTGGGATGAGCCTAAAAATCTCAGTAAGGGTTATAAAACAAACGACGAAAACATTTGTTCATAAATACATACAAAACATGAACTCTTTTACTTACCTCATGAAATCATAAGATTTATGAAAGACATACTGAAATCATTTATCATAAAGGTTACTTGTTCCATCTATATCATACTTACATTTTAGTTATCACAGCTACATTGGGAGTTACATTGGAAAACCCATCACAGTATATTTCCTAAATCTCTTAGAAAAAACATTCACGTTTACCTCTGTCACGTTACCCAATGCATTGGAGAGCTATCTCAGGATCACCCGCACTAGTTTTATCATGGAACCACATGTTTACATAAATAATTACCAAGAACCATAACATGATCATAACACATAACATAAGCAGAAAAGAAAGATAACATTTCCACATTGTAATAATAAAATAACATTTCAAGATATTGAAATAATAAATCCATTCTCAAAATAATTTTCAATACCAAAATATGTAAAATGTGTATATGGTACTTATTTTTTCTTTCTTAAAACATTTCAGATTGTTAAGGAATCTAGAGAACAAATAATACTCACGGTGGCGGAAAGCTCCTTGTCACCACTTATGTAAAAAAAGAATCATTCATTTCTGTCATTTAGTAAAATGCTTCATACAAAAAGAATCCCTTTGAATAAAATGAAAAGTCAAAGGGGACTATACAGTGTATAAAAGAAAATTGTGTATTAAAACAAAATATGCCTCAACGAAAGGAGATTGAGATGAAGTCCCTTACATCTTGTCTGACTTGAGTCGATCATTCATTATTCTCCTGAATAGTAAAATAAAGTTAATTTCAAATTTATTAAGAACGTTTTTCAAGTTTATTATTCCTTTATATCACTTTTTACCATGTTATAAACATTATACAATAATTTATTTTAATAATGTTCATTTTTTTGATATTTGGTACTTCAGTAAAAAATGAACCCTTGTACGTACAAGTTGTCCATGTGGTCAATGGTTCATTATATACAGAATTATATTAATGATTTGGATATCATATATATAATATATATCTAGTATATACATGTTTTTATAATAGTACAAAATAGTTAGAGGTGAGAAATGATATGCATCGTTCATGGAGATGGTAAGTCGTACGTACGCATGAACGTTACTTTCTTTTCTATTTCTTATTTTAGAGTAAATAAAACAAAATGATATATAGGTATATTATAATTCCTGTATAATATCATATGTAATATCATTAACTCCATCCTTTATACATCCCATATAAGTAATTAACGAATGAAATCACTTTGAGGGGGTGGTAGTCCGCACTTCCACAAATGAGATTATCATATTTACCCACTTTGGAAACCATAAATGTGTGCAATAAATTGTAATTAAATAAGAATAAAGAAAATATAATCACAATATATATATTATATAAATACATTTCTTCATAATGGCCAACATGAGAGGTTTTAAGATGTAATTGAACAATCATCGTTTCATGAGGCGTTAGTTTTCCATCCATAGAAGCAGTATGTTCTTCATCCATTAGATAGAGGTGTGTGTATGTTTAGTTCTAATCCTTCACATAACAACATCTTAGTTTATTGAGGATACTTTTTTTGTTTCAAAATAATGTAATAAAAAGAGTTTAGGGGTTGGACAAGTAAAATACAAGAAAATAATTTGAGAGAAACCATTGCATTTTATTTAGGTAACTTCCTTTGGTTTGAACCAAAAGGTCTTGTTGAAGTGCCATATGCCTAAGGTAAGGATTATAGGTGGAGTAGAGGGATTTATTGAGATTAATTGGGTAGATTTTGGTTGAGAAAAATGTCTTTAGATTTTTGAAGAATTTGATATAAGTGGTCTCCTTTTATATGTGAGAGGAGGGGCTCTTTAGGAAGGTGTGAAACTATTATTTTATTATATAATGATTTTTGGTTTCTAATGCCCCAAAGATAATTAAATATGAAGATAAGATGACTCATGGTCTAAATAAAATAATCCAATAAGAATTTTACATGTTTTGGATATTATTTTAATCAATATAATCTTATTTATTTAAATGATTTATTAATGAGCTAAATACTGCATCATTATTATATCATAAATAATTTAATTTATTTGTTTTCTAAAAATTATAAAAAAATACCATGATGTAGGAAATCATTATAGATATCCAATGAATATTTATTGTTGAAAATATGACTTACATTACACCATAAAAAAATTATTTACTAATATATATTTGTTAATGTCAATTTTGTCTTTACATTAAATTAATTAATTCAAATTGTCATTATCACTCCCAATTGTTTCAATGGGGTCCCAAAATCGACCCAAATATCCCCATGGTCGTTAATGACTCATAAAATAGGATTATGAAATGTTTAAGGGTAATTTTATATTATTAATATATTATTTTTTACCATTATTTACATGATCTACCGTTTAACCATGGTAAATAAAATATTTACTGAAGTAAATATTTAAAATTTCTAAAAATAAAAGTTACCTATTTACACAATTTGGGCCTCCTGATTCCAAAAATGGAATCCATTTTATCAAATTCAAAACACCAAAGTGGAAGAAAATAATTTAAAATTAATTCTCGTTGTCAAAACTGTCACACCCCGACCGCGGACGTCCGTAATTTTTCTTCTTTCTTGGTCACGGTTTAAATTTTCCGGAGATTAATTGCATTGGAGGTTTCGCGCCGGTGCGCGGTCACCGCATCGTTAGCGGTGACCGTGCGTTCAGCCCGGGTGACAGTGTGTTCACCCGGTGTTTTAAATATTATAATTTTTATGTTGGTTCTTTGTTGTTAATACGTTGTTATATGTGTTATTGTTATTGTATATATGTTTATATCTGTTTATATATATATATGCGTAATAATGTATGTATATGTATATATCTATATGTGTACAAACATATATATGTGTGTAACATCTTTGAATTTTTTTTATAACTATTATTTTAAATATTTGGTCAAAAATAATTATTATTTGAATTAACTAATTTATTATTTATTATTATTATTAGTTTTATTATTGTTATATAAGTTTTATTATTATTAATATTATAAGTTTTATTATTATTATTATTATTATTTTATCATATATATATGTAAACATAAACCCTACCCTACCCCTACAGCCGCCACTTTTCTTTCCCCCTCTTCTCTCTCCCCCGTTTCTCTCCCGCTCAACCCAGGCGCAGCACCTCGACCTGGCGCGCTCCCTCTCCGCCAGCCGACTGCCGGCCTCCTTCCTGTTTCCCTCCTGCACACCGTCCCGCCGTTCCAACCTCCCTCCCCTCGACCGGCCATCCGGTCTCCGCCCCGCCTCCCTCGTGCCGACCGCCGTGCCCGCGACCCCTCCTGTCCGGCCTCCGTCTGCGCGCCTCCAGCGCGACCCGCACCACACCTCCTCCGACGCCGCCCTCCCTGCTCGCTCCCCCTGTCCCGGCCTCGGCCGCTCCCTCGCGCAGCTTCCCCGTGCGAACCCCCGGCTCCGGCTCCCCGTTTCCCGTCGACCTCCCCACCTTCCGGCGCGACACCCCCCCTTCGTCGTGCTCCCCTCCAGCCGCCGCCGCCCGACTCCACTCCCGCTCCGGTGCCCTCGCACCACGGCGACCTCCCCACTCGTCCAGCCTGCGTGCGCCGCACCACCTTCCCTCCGCCTGTGGTAAGTTTTATTTTAGCTTATTTATTTATTTACGTTTTATTTTCAACATTTTTATTATCATATCAATAATATTAATATTATTATTGTTATGCCATTATTTTTATTCTTATTAGAATTTTGTTATTATTATTACTATTAGATTATTGTTATTATTATTATGTTAATAGCATTATTATAATAATTATTATTATTATTATTATTATTATTATATTATTATTATTGTTACTATTATTATAATTATTATCATATTATTATATTTTTTATTATTATAACTACTATCATATTAATATTAATATTAATATTAATAATAGTATTATTATTACTATTATTATTATATTTTTATTATCACATTTTTATTATTATTATATTATTTTATTCTTATTATTATTATTATTATTGTATTATATTAATATTGCTATTATGATTATGATAATATTATAATTATGTCATATTATTATTGTTATTATTATATCATTATCATTATTTTTATTAAGTTATTATTATTCTCGTTATGTTACTGTAATTACTATTATGACTATGTTATTATTATATTATTACTGATAATAAAATTTTATTATGGTTATTTCTATTATGTTATTAATGTCGTTGAACTCGTATAACGGTCTACTATTTTAGGACCCGTTTGACGGCGCAATTCGGTGCGCCCTTCTTCGCAACGGGAGTTTTGCACCGTGTCATTCTTCGTTCCGATCCGAGGTAGGTCTCCCTTTGCACTCGCCTTTAAATTTAGAATTTATTTATTCCTTGAATTTTATTAAGGTTCAGTAAATTCAAAAGTATTACTATTAGTTATCTATAGTTTGGTGATCTGGTGATGATAAAAGTTGTGTTAATTATAGCATTTCATTAAAAGTGTTTTCTTGGTTTCAATTGTGGGATTTCATAGTAATGTCGCTAAATGGTTCTTCCTGAATAACGAAAGACATGTTGAATTGGGTTTTGAAATGTTTTTGGCAAGTGTAAATTAGTAAATGTACTGTTTATGGAAAATAGTGTTTTCTTGTAACCTTGATTAGTGAAAACGTCGTGTGACCCTTTGAAATTGTTTTTTTGAAACCTTACGTGTGGTTCTTGGTTGACGAAAGATGTTTTCCCTTGTTGTGTTATTAAAAATGATGTTTTCTAGGTTGTGATAGTTGGTTATGTTTTTGTTTGAGTGTTTCCAAAAAGGGGTTTTTGCAAAAAGATTGGGTAATGACATTTATATTTCTAGAAAGATATTTTTGGCGTGCGTGAGTTTTGAGATATTGTTCGGGTGTGGAAATGGTGACTTTTGTGTGCAATATCTTGTTTGGCCTGCGATATGAGGAAGAAACATACTATGTGAATGTGAAACTTGTTTGAGCACACGGGGAAACCCTGGGTATCTAGGTGGGCGGACTAGAACTAGTGCGCTAGTGAGCCGGATGGGTGTCGTCCCTGTTTCACTTAGCTGGATTGACGATTGCAACACTAACTAAACATATGATATCTGCGGGTCGTGGCCTTCTAAGCCACGTGTTCTGAGGGTCGTGGCATTCTAAGCCACGTTTTCTGAGGGTCGTGTCCTTCTAAGCCACGTTTCACCGAGACACGAGGTTCTAGGGTCCCACGCGAGCTAGATGAACCTTAGGGGATTTACCCATAGTGCTCTACCATCTCTGGCGTGGTGCCTTCCGTCGGCATACAGGGGACCACTTGGGTGTGAGTGTGTGCGTGTGTGAGTATGTGTGTGTGTGTGTGAGTGTGTGAGTGTGTGTGTGCCCATGGTTATTGCTGATAACTTCTGGTTTATTTTTACTTGTACTTGGTTTTCCTTTCCTGTTTACCTTTACATGCACTTGTTTTCCTGCTTGTTTGCCTTCAGTCATATTTCACAGCCTATACTGTTAGACTTTGGGAAAAATGGTTTTCAAATGAAAATGTTTAATTCTCTTTGGGTTAGATTTGAAAATGTAACACTTTGCTTATCAGAATGAGTTTAAAACTAATGGAATGGAACTATCTTTCAAAAAGGAATAAGGGAAATGTCTCTTGTTTGATTTTCAAGTAAAGCATTGTGAAAACTTACTTTTATACATTATAGCTCAAACCTGGATTATGTAGATTCTTTATTTACTGGCAGTGCATTGGGATTTGTTGTGGGGCTCACCTACTAAGTACTTTTGTGCTCACGCCTATCTTTTACCTTTTCAGTTGCAGGTTCCTTGTGTTCAGGTTTTCCTGGCTTGAGTCGCTCAGTGTGGGAGCGACGTTGGTTGTAGTTGGGTGGTGAACGCGAGGTCACATGGAGGTATGTCGTGGTGTAGGTTTGTTTATGTCTTTAGTGTCTGTTTGTTTGTTTAGTTTATATTCATTCTTTCGATCCTCCTTTTAGCTTGGGCTGAAATTGTTCCCAACGATTAAAGTTTCAATGCCCGGCACTTGTTGCCATCCCGGGGGGATCAGGAACGCTCCTTGGGACTTGCCGCGGACCGGCTCGGGTGACCGGTTCAGGGTCGACCCGGGCTGGTTCGTGACAAAATGGTATCAGAGGTGGTTCTTGTTATTTGGGTTGTCCGGTAGAAGGAGATTAGGACTGTTAGAACTCGAGTGGTATGTACGGGAAGAGCATCACGAACTCTTGCTCGCACTGATCTTCGAGTTACCAGGGGTAGTTCGGGAATTGTGTCCTTGTCTATTCTGGTTTGTCTTGGATTGAGAGATGACAATGGAGGCAAGCCGACGTCACATCGTGATTTCACATGGAGTAGTGACCCATGTGGAGTCCGAGTACGTGGTTTGAATTCCTCCTAGTGGTCGAAACTAACTTGAGACATGGCTCACTACCATGTCGTCAGGTTGAGCGTGACTACTACTCTCTCACTTCAGTGGTTGATGCAAATTTGGATCCTACTTTTGTTTTGGTTTGTGTGAGTGCGCTGTTTGAAATGAAAAAGGATTTTTGAAAATTGGACTGGTTTCTTTTAAAAGGACTTTAAATGTATGAAATGGGTTTTAAAACTGAAATCTCTTGATTTGTAAATCTGTTGTTTTCTTGGAATTGGATAAGAATGATTTGGGTTGAAACCTCAGTTCCTCTTTATGAACGTCTGCACATGTGTGAGAATGCATGGAAAGTGTGTGTTGACGCACGTATGAATGGAATGTGGATAAAGACATGTGCAACGGTTCATGAGATTACCTGGGTGTGTTTGAAATTTAACGCTTGACTTTGTTTTCTAAATTGGCTTTAAAGGGGAAACGGTTTTGGAAAGTTTTGGTTTGAAAGTGGATTGGTTTTTTGGAAAGTGATCTTGAAAAAGGGTGCTTTTGAAATCAAAAATGAAAAGGGAATTTTAAAGAGGAGATTTTGTTTTGGGTTGTATTGTATCTGTTTGGTCCTTATGCTGACTGTTTTGATGAAAGCGCTTTTATTGATGTTGCTTCGATTTGATGTTGGTTTTGGCTTTGTGTTTTATATGTCGCTCAGGAAATGCCGCCCAGAAAGGTCTCTAAGTATTCTGATAAGTCATGCCCAGTTTTTGGTCCTCCTCAGACTTTGCCTATTCTCCATGGTGATCAGGGTCCGCTTGAGGCAGTAAAATGGCTCGAGGAAGTGGAACGTGTCTTTAGAATGTTGGGAACTCCCGATAATGTTAAGGATCATGCAATTATGGAGTTGATTGAGGGTCCAGCTCTGGACCAGTGGAAGATGGTTACCCCACTGTCAACGCAAGGTGAAATGACGTGGGATGTCTTTAAAACTGTTTTCATCTAATGGTTTGTACCTGAGGGAGTGAAGCTGGAGAAAAAGGGAGAGCTTATGCATATTCAACAAGGCCAACGGACAGTGAAGGTATATGTTGACCATTTCAAGGAACTAATTTCCTTTTCTCTAGATGTAGCGTCACATGAACTCATGAAGGCCTCTCTTTTCACTGGGGGTCTGCGTCCAGAGATCAAGGAGCGAGTCCTCCCTTCTAAAGACCCTTGTTTCGAGAAGCTCGTAGAGGAAGCATTCTTGGCTGAGTTGGTTTCTGGTGTGCAGGTGTTTAATCCTTCAGTGTCCCCTGTCGTTTGTAAGAGTTCCCCCTCTGGTGAGGAAAATGCGCCAGAGATACCTGTTCCTAATGAGTTATTCCCTTTGGTCCCAGCTTCCAGTTCATCAGATCATTCGATGGTATGCTTTCAGTGTGGTCGTTTCGGGAATTTAAAGCTGTCTTGTTGCAACCCTCTGAAGACGTGTCATCGATGCGGTTGTCTGGGTCATCTGGAGAAGTTTTGCAGGAAGCGTCGCATGAAGAGGACGCTGTGATGGGAGAATGTCAGTACCTGACTGTGAGGCAGAAGATGCTTCAGCCATCAGAGCCCCAGCCACAAGTCTCGCGGTGAAGCTCACGCACAGTCAGGAGTTCCCAGGGTTGTGAAGCCTTGGTCAAAGTTCTGTCTTCTGTGTTGATGGTGAAGCAATTAGAAACCTCTTCCATACTTGTTTTCCTGCTACTGAAGTTTCAACAGCGTTATAAATGCGTAGTTTTTCTATAAAGTGATGATGGACTGGTTCTATGATAATCTAAGAAGACTTGTCGTGTGGAGGTGATATTCCAAATCGTGTGTCCTTCTTAAAAGTGTGTTTGACTCTCGTGTGGGTTGACCTCGTTTTAGTTATGTTTAAAATGTGGTTATGTTTCGTGGACTTCGGTGGATCATGTCTCTAATTTGATGTTGGTTAAGTGTTTTTCTATGGGTTTTCCCTGGTGTTGAAGTTGATGACTCTAGTCGAGGGTTCAAGGTTTCGACGAAGGTGTTGTTTTTCACTCGTGCTATAAGAGTTGGTTTAAACCGGTTGGGAGTTCCCGCGTCGACCCCCCTTCCCGGGGTTTTCTTTTTAAATGGTCATCTTTTCTTCACTAGATAAGTTCTTGTGGTGGGGAGAACCCCTTCGTGTTCTCCCCTCAATCTCGGACCCCAGTTTTCTCTTGAATCGGTCGGGTGTGACCTGTGTAGAGTAAGGTCATCCCCGAGAACCTCAGTTTTCTTCAGTTCCTTTAGTTCTGTTTGGGCATAGACTTGGTTTTTGGCTGACTTGTGACTTGGTGACTTTCTGGGGGCAGAAAGTGTCTGTGGTGGGGAGAATTGTCACACCCCGACCGCGGACGTCCGTAATTTTTCTTCTTTCTTGGTCCCGGTTTAAATTTTCCGGAGATTAATTGCATTGGCGGTTTCGCGCCGGTGCGCGGTCACCGCATCGTTAGCGGTGACCGTGCGTTCAGCCCGGGTGACAGTGTGTTCACCCGGTGTTTTAAATATTATAATTTTTATGTTGGTTCTTTGTTGTTAATACGTTGTTATATGTGTTATTGTTATTGTATATATGTTTATATCCGTTTATATATATATATATATGCGTAATAATGTATGTATATGTATATATCTATATGTGTACAGACATATATATGTGTGTAACATATTTGAATTTTTTTATAACTATTATTTTAAATATTTGGTCAAAAATAATTATTATTTGAATTAACTAATTTATTATTTATTATTATTATTAGTTTTATTATTGTTATATAAGTTTTATTATTATTAATATTATAAGTTTTATTATTATTATTATTATTATTTTATCATATATATATGTAAACCTAAACCCTACCCTACCCCTACAGCCGCCACTTTTCTTTCCCCCTCTTCTCTCTCCCCCGTTTCTCTCCCGCTCAGCCCAGGCGCAGCACCACGACCCGACACGCTCCCTCTCCGCCAGCCGACCGCCGGCCTCCTTCCCGTTTCCCTCCTGCACACCGTCCCGCCGTTCCAACCTCCCTCCCCTCGACCGGCCATCCGGTCTCCGCCCCGCTTCCCTCGTGCCGACCGCCACGCCCGCGGCCCCTCCTGTCCGGCCTCCGCCTGCGCGCCTCCAGCGCGACCCGCACCACACCTCCTCCGACGCCGCCCTCCCTGCTCGCTCCCCCTGCCTCGGCCTTGGCCGCTCCCTCGCGCATCTTCCCCGTGCGAACCCCCGGCTCCGGCTCCCCGTTTCCCGTCGACCTCCCCTCCTTCCGGCGCGACACCCCCCCCCCCTTCGTCGTGCTCCCCTCCAGCCGTCGCCGCCCGACTCCACTCCCGCTCCGGTGCCCTCGCACCGCGGCAACCTCCCCACTCGTCCAGCCTGCGTGCGCCGCACCACCTTCTCTCCGCCTGTGGTAAGTTTTATTTTAGCTTATTTATTTATTTACGTTTTATTTTCAACATTTTTATTATCATATCAATAATATTAATATTATTATTATTATGCCATTATTTTTATTCTTATTAGAATTTTGTTATTATTATTACTATTAGATTATTGTTATTATTATTATGTTAATAGCATTATTATAATTATAATTATTATTATTATTAAAATTATTATTATATTATTATTGTTACTATTATTATAATTATTATCATATTATTATATTTTTTTATTATTATAATTACTATCATATTAATATTAATATTAATAATAATAATAGTATTATTATTACTATTATTATTATATTATTATTATCACATTTTTATTATTATTATATTATTATATTCTTATTATTATTATTATTGTATTATATTAATATTGCTATTATGATTATGATAATATTATAATTATGTCATATTAATATTGTTATTATTATATCATTATCATTATTTTTATTATGTTATTATTATTCTCGTTATGTTACTGTAATTACTATTATGACTATGTTATTATTATATTATTACTGATAATAAAATTTTATAATGGTTATTTCTATTATGTTATTAATGTCGTTGAACCCGTATAACGGTCTACTGTTTTAG
The DNA here is from genome assembly GCA_963277665.1 of Viscum album. Lineage (NCBI taxonomy): Eukaryota > Viridiplantae > Streptophyta > Magnoliopsida > Santalales > Viscaceae > Viscum > Viscum album. The sequence goes on from OY728132.1 coordinate 476,670,432, forward strand.
GACCCGTTTGACGGCGCATTTCGGTGCGCCCTTCTTCGCAACGGGAGTTTTGCACTGTGTCATTATTCGTTCCGATCCGAGGTAGGTCTCCCTTTGCACTCGCCTTTAAATTTAGAATTTATTTATTCCTTTACTTTTATTAAGGTTCAGTAAATTCAAAAGTATTACTATTAGTTATCTATAGTTTGGTGATCTGCTGATGATAAAAGTTGTGTTAATTATAGCATTTTATTAAAAGTGTTTTCTTGGTTTCAATTGTGGGATTTCATAGTAATGTCGCTAAATGGTTCTTCCTGAATAACGAAAGACATGTTGAATTGGGTTTTGAAATGTTTTTGGCATGTGTAAATTAGTAAATGTACTATTTATGGAAAATAGTGTTTTCTTGTAACCTTGATTAGTGAAAACGTCCTGTGACCCTTTGAAATTGTTTTTTTGAAACCTTACGTGTGGTTCTTGGTTGACGAAAGATGTTTTCCCTTGTTGTGTTATTAAAAATGATGTTTTCTAGGTTGTGAAAGTTGGTTATGTTTTTGTTTGAGTGTTTCCAAAAAGGGGTTTTTGCGAAAAGATTGGGTAATGACATTTATATTTCTAGAAAGGTATTTTTGGCGTGTGTGAGTTTTGAGATATTGTTCGGGTGTGGAAATGGTGACTTTTGTGTGCAATATCTTGTTTGGCCTGCGATATGAGGAAGAAACATACTATGTGAATGTGAAACTTGTTTGAGCACAAGGGGAAACCCTGGGTATCTAGGTGGGAGGACTAGAACTAGTGCGCTAGTGAGCCGGAAGGGTGTCGTCCCTGTTTCACTTAGCTGGATTGACGATTGCAACACTAACTAAACATATGATATCTGAGGGTCGTGGCATTCTAAGCCACGTGCTCTGAGGGTCGTGGCCTTCTATGCCACGTTTTCTGAGGGTCGTGGCCTTCAAAGCCACGTTTCACCGAGACACGAGGTTCTAGGGTCCCACGCGAGCTAGATGAACCTTAGGGGATTTACCCATAGTGCTCTACCATCTCTGGTGTGGTGCCTTCCGTCGGCATACGGGGGACCACTTGGGTGTGAGTGTGTGCGTGTGTGAGTATGTGTGTGTGTGTGTGAGTGTGTGAGTGTGTGTGTGCCCATGGTTATTGCTGATAACTTCTGGTTTATTTTTACTTGTACTTGGTTTTCCTTGCCTGTTTACCTTTACATGCACTTGTTTTCCTGCTTGTTTGCCTTCAGTCATATTTCACAGCCTATACTGTTAGACATTGGGAAAAAATGGTTTTCAAATGAAAATGTTTTATTCTCTTTGGGTTAGATTTGAAAATGTAACACTTTGCTTATCAGAATGAGTTTAAAACTAATGGAATGGAACAAACTTTCAAAAAGGAATAAGGGAAATGTCTCGTGTTTGATTTTCAAGTAAAGAATTGTGAAAACTTACTTTTATACATTATAGCTCAAACCTGGATTATGTAGATTCTTTATTTACTGGCAGTGCATTGGGATTTGTTGTGGGGCTCACCTACTGAGTACTTTTGTGCTCACGCCTATCTTTTACCTTTTCAGTTGCAGGTTCCTTGTGTTCAGGTTTTCCTGGCTTGAGTCGCTCAGTGTGGGAGCGATGTTGGTTGTAGTTGGGTGGTGACCGCGAGGTCACATGGAGGTATGTCGTGGTGTAGGTTTGTTTATGTCTTTAGTGTCTGTTTGTTTGTTTAGTTTATATTCATTCTTTCGATCCTCTTTTTAGCTTGGGATGAAATCGTTCCCAATGATTAAAGTTTCAATGCCCGGCACTTGTTGCCATCCCGGGGGGATCGGGAACGCTCCTCGGGACTTGCCGCGGACCGGCTCGGGTGACCGGTTCAGGGTCGACCCGGGCTGGTTCGTGACAAAAACAAAGAGCATGTTTTTAATAATTAATAATTATCAATAGATGGACTATTGATTAAGTCCAATTTCAAAGTGAAATTGTTCCCATGACATAGATTAAATTAAATGGTAAAGATATTTTCTAATTACACTTTCAAACCATTTAATAAGATAATTTGACCATATAAATAAAGTATTATAAAAGGCACTTTTGAATTAAAATACAATATTTTACACTATTCATTAAAAAAATGAACTTTATCAGAAAAATTCCAAAAATTTACACAAAGTAAATTTTGTTGTCCCTATTCTAAAGAAGGATTCTATTTGGTCATATATAATTTATTAATGTGACCAAAACTATATTTAATGAGGGTTTGCCATTAAAAGGTGATAAATCGGCCTTTTAATGTAAATTATGCTTAAAACTAGATTCTTTCACATTTTAAGCCTCTATCATATTATTGGATAATGTATATACACATAAAAAATATGTATAATCATATTTTAGTCAGTTTTATTCATTCTCTCCAATACAATGGCTAGTAGTTAACTACCATTTAAAATAATAATATTATATTATTAGTGTGCAACGTAAGATTTAAAAGAAACCCGTTATTGCGTACAGAGTACGCTATCGAACATAACAACCCCTTAAAAGTAAAATTAATATTTAATTCACAAATATTAATAAATATTAAATATTCCTTATTCTTCATTTACATCAGATGTTACACACTTCTCCCCTTTTGGGAATTTTGTCCTCAAAATTTTTATTCACTTATCAATATAAGTGGGGGTATTTATCCCTCATAGCATTTTCAGATTACCATGTTTCCTCTTCAACCATATGGTATTTCCACAAAACCATTACCTAATGAATTACCTTATTCCGCAACACTTTCTCTCTACGGCCAAGATTCTGGACTGGTTGTTCTTCATAAGAGATATTCAATTCCAACTGAACATCCTCTGGGCTCAAAACATGAGATGGATCGGGCATATACATTCTCAACATCAAAACATGAAAAATATTGTGTACCTAGGATAAAAATGGAGGTAAAGCCACTCTGCATGCAATTGATCCAACTTTTTCTAGAATTTCATAAGGTCTAATGAACCTCTGACTCAACATTCCCTTCTTACCAAAAGTCAGCACACATTTCCATAGAGAAACTTTGAGAAAGACATGATCACCTACCTCAAAAGAAAGATCCTACCTCTGGTTATCTGCATAACATTTTTGTCTACTCTAAGTTGTTCTCATGTGCTTTCGAATCAACTGAACTTTCACTGCCATCTCTTCTACCAACTATGGTCCCGTCAGCTTCCTTTCACCTACATCATCCCAAAAAGCTAGAGTTCGACAACACTTTCCATATAATGCCTCTAATGGAGCCATCTGTATACTGGATTGAAAACTGTTATTATAAGAAAATTCAACCAAAAGAATGATGTTCGTCCCAACTTCCCTGGTAAAACATCGAGAAAGAATGTTACATATCCTCTATGGTCTAAATTGTTAGTTATTATTGCCCATATGATTGAGGATGAAAAGTTGTACTAAAATTTAATTCAGTACCCAACGAATTATGAAGGCCTTTCCAAAAGTTGGACGTAAACCCGAGATCATGATCAGATACAATAGAGAGAGGAAATCCATGTAACCTGGCTATCCCTTTAACATGCTACTGAGTAAGTTGATCTAAAGACATATTATCTTGAATAGGAAGGAAATGAGCAGATTTAGTCAATCGATCAACTATAACCCAGATTTCATTATTACCTCGAGATGTCTTTGGTAATACCTCAACGAAGTCGATGGATATATTTTACCATTTCCACTCTGGCACCGGTAAAGGATGAAGCTTATCTTTTGGTAACATCCGCTCTGATTTAACCTGCTGACAAGTCAAACACTTCATAGAAAAATCAGCATTATCACTTTTCATTACGTCCCACAATTAATACCCCCGAAGATCTCGGTACATCTTAGTAGTACCAGGATGAACTGAAAATGAAGAACTATGATCTTCACATAACAACTCATTCTTCAATATTAAATCACAAGGTACACATAATCTCTTTCCAAATCTCAAAACACAATCATTATCAATATTAAATTCAGGTAACTTACACTTTTGAACCGACTCTACCTTTTTCTACAACTCACTATCTTCATTCTGCTCTTTCATTATTCTGTCTGATAGAGATTATCTCACTAACACCTAATACAAAACAGAAGAATTTCCTACACCAAAAACTTCTATGTGAACGTTTTTCAAATCAAAAACTAAAGGATCATGTTCAAAATGTAACATATTTAATGAATCATTGATTTTTCAACTCGAAAATTCAGAAAATTTATTTTCTTTTCTCGGAATGTAATGGATCGTGCAATCATGATTCCTAATTAATTCCAACCATCTCCTCTATCTCAAGTTAATTTCTCTCTGAGAGAATATATACATTAAAATTTTGTGATCAGTATATATTTAACACTTCACGCCATACAAATTATGCCTCCAAATGTTTTATGCAAAAATAAGAACATCTAATTCAAATCATGTGTATGGTAATTTAACTCTTGGGGTTTCAACTGATGTGAAGCATATGTAATTACCAGATCATTTCTCATTAGGACACAACCAAGTAATTTCAACAAATAATCACTATAGATAACAAACTCACCATTTCTGGAAGGTAGTTCAAAAACTGGAGCATTCACCAATCTTCTTTTCAATTCCTGAAAAAAATCATCACATTCTTTTTTCCAGATGAACTTAACACATTTTCAAGTTAACTTATTCTATGAACTAGATAATACTGAAATAATTTCAACAAAAATATGGTAATAACATGAAAACCCAAGAAAAATATGGATCTCGGTTATATTGTGGGTCTTGTCCATTCTTCAACAACTTTCGTTTTAGCATGACAATAGTTATGCCATTTTTTGAAACAGTGTGACCAAGGAAACAAATTTGTTGTTACCAAAACTCACTCATAATGAATTTCCCATAAAGTTTATTATCTTTTATGGTTTTCAAGAGGACCCTTAAATGGCTTTCCTGCTCCATTTTACTTTTAGAATACATCAAAATATAATCAATGAACACAACCACAAAACTTATCCATGAACTCACAGAAAAATCTATTCATAAGATCCATGAATATAGCAGGTGCATTGGTTAAACCAAAATACATAACTACAAATTCATAATGGCCATATCTAATACGAAACGCGGCCTTTGGAATGTCTCCTTCCATTAATTTCAATTGATGGTACCCTGACCTCAAATCAATCTTCGAAAAATTCTGAGCTCCATAGAGATGATTAATCAAATCATCGATATGAGGAAAAGGATACTTATTCTTAATAGTGATGTTATTAAATTCTCTATAATCAATGAAAAGTATAATTTAAGAATCTTTCTTTTTAACAAACAAGACAAGAGAACCCCGTGGTGATGTGATATGTCAAATGAAACCTTTATCTAATAACTCCTTCGATTTCTTATTTAACTCAAAAAGTTCAATTTGAGCCATTCTATAAGGGGGTTTTGAAATTGGCTTAGCAATAGAAACCATGTCAACTATAAATTCAACATCCTGATCAGGTATAATATTTGGCAACTCATCAGGGAAAACATCAAGGTACTCATTTACCACTGGCACATCATTAATCTAAAAAGTTCCTATGTTTTCAACAATATGTTCAAGGTAACATTCATTTCCATCTTTTAATAGCTTCTCAGCATCCTGATATGTTATCAACCACAAGGGTTCATTTTTGTATACAAATTGAAAAACATTTTGGAATGAAACCTCTTTTGCTCTACATTCAATCATATCATGTTAAACAGAAATCCAATCCATGACCAATATAACATCAAACTATACTAGAGGCAAAATAATATGGTTTGGAGGAAGATACCTTCCGCACACAAGAACAAGAATGTTTTAATGTTTTCTTTTTGTCTCAAAATTTCCCCCGGATGTTTTTACAGTAAGTTCAGTATTTATATCAGGAGATGGAATTCCTAATTTACTAGAAAACTTCTTAGAAATGAAAGAGTGTGTAGACACGAAATCAAACAACACATTGTGATAATCTGAAGAAACAAACAGTGTACATGACACAACTTCATTTGATGTCCCAACATCTGCTGGAGGTGTGTATAAGTGTAGTCAGAATTATTATCATAACAACATCATAGTATATTGAGGATATTGGTTTTGTTACAAAATAATGGAATAAAAAGAGTTTAGGGGATGGAGAAGTAAAATAAAAGAAAACAATTTGAGAGAAATTGTTACCTTTAATTTAGGTTACTTCCTTTGGTATGAACCAAAAGGACTTCTTGAAGTGCCTTATTCCTATGTTAAGGCATCTAGGAGGAGGATAGGTATGTAAGGAGATTAATTGGATATATTGTGGATGATCCAAATTTCTTGAGATGTGTGATAAATTGGATAGAGATTGTCTCCTTTTATAAAAGAGATGAGGGGCTCTTTAGGAAAGCGTGAAAATATTATTTTATTATATAATGAGATTCAGATTATAATGGTCCAAAAATCATTAAAGATGAAGATAAGATGACTCGTGGTCGAAATAATATCTTCCAATCATAATTTTACATGTTTTGGATATTATTTTAATCATTATAATCTTATTTATTTAACTGATTTATTAATGAGGTAAATGCTGCATCATTATTATGTCATAAAAAATTTAATTTATTCTTTTTCTAAAAATTTTAAAAAAAACCATGATATAGGAAATATTTTTATCATTAAAATGAATTTTTATAGTTGAAAATATGACTTATATAACGCCATATAAAAATTAATTACTAAAATATTTTTGTTAAAGTCAATTTTGTCTTTACATTAAATTATATAATCCAAATTGTCATTATCACTCCCATTTCGCTCTATGTGGTCCCAAAATCTACCAAAAGATGATCATGGTAGTTAATGACTCATAAAATAGGATTAGGACACGTTTAAGTGTAATTTTGTATTAATATAATATAGTTTTTTTCCTTTATTTTCCTGATTTATCCTATAACCATGGTAAATAAAATATTTCTGAAGTAAATATTTAAAATGTCAAAAATTAAAAGCTAACTATTTACACAATTTGGGCCTCCTGATTCCAAATATGGAAACCATTTTTCCATAATCAAAACACATAATTGGCATAAATTAATTTAAATTTAATTCCTATTGTCAAAACAATGACCGTGTTTTTAAGAATTAATAACTATCAGAAGATTGAGTGTTGATTAAGTCAAATTTCAAAGTGAAATTGCTTCCCATGACCAAAATTGGATTAAATGGTAAAAATATATTCTAAATACAATTAGAACCAATTAAATAGATAATCTAACCATATAAATAAATTATATTAAAATAATCTTTTTATTTAAAATAATTTTTTTTAATTATTCATTAAAAAATGAACTTTATAAGAAAAATTTCAAAAATTTACACAAAGTAAATTTTGATGTCCCTATTCTAAAAACGGACTCTATTTGGTCATATAGAATATATTAAAGTGAAAAAACTATATTGAAAGAGGGTTCACCATTAAAAGAAGATAAATCGGCTTTTTAATGTAAATTCTGCTTAAAACTAGATTCATTCACATTTTAAGCCTCTAACATTTTATTTGATAATGTAAATAAATTTAACAAACATGTATACTCATATTATAGTAAATTTAATTCATTCCTTCTAATACAACAGCTAATAGTAATGTGCCATTTAAAATAATATTTTTATATTATTATTGTGCAACGTAAGATTCCTAAGAAACCAATTGTTGCGTACTGGGTATGCTATCGAACAGAGCAACCCTTATAACATAAATTTAATATTTATTTCACAAATATTAATAAATAAAAAATATGTTTTATTCTTCATTTACCTGGAATTTTACAGTTATAATATAAAAATAAAACAATATAATATAACATTATTGTTTAAAAAATAAATAATTAAAATTTTTTAAACTTTTATCACACAACGTGATAGAGAATATTGTTAAATTGATCAAAGACATTCTATATATCTATTTAATATTTTCCCTGAGAATTTAAATAATTTATTTCTTGAAATATATCATAGAAAACATGATGGTGGTATCATACACGTAAAATAATATCGTATAAGTCAATATAAGGATATATTGGCCTATGAAATGATTGAGGTATACTAATTATGATTATTTGAGATTACTATTCAATATGATATTGTTTAGGTAGATTAAAACTAATGAAATTTTATCATTCACTATGTAATGGGAAAAAAAAATCCTATGGTAGATATCTTACACTATGATATAAAAATTCATGTTATAATATATTTTAGAAGGAAAATATTTAATCTAATGAGACTTATATCGTAAAATGTTGTATTAAAGATAATGTAACAGCATTATATCATTTTACTTTTTGATGACATCATATTAAAATTAGTGTATCATTTATTAAATGATAGAAATTACCAGAAACATTTTATTAATCCTTTTAGGATATCTTGTTTTATTTGATGAATATTTAATGTAATGGTAAAGGTTTTTATATTCATGTGGTAAATAAGAAAAATATAATATGAAGATTTTGGTTATTATAGGAATAATGTTTTAAATAAAATAATCATATTTTAAATAGATATACAATTTTGAGTATAATCCATGATGAATTTATTAGGCAATCCTGAGTAATATTCATAATATTAAACAATTTCATTTTATATTAAATTTCAATATAGATTAAATCATATTTTTTTGTCAATCAATTCTATGATATTTCATATTTAAAAACCATGATTTTGGCGTCAGGAATCAATGGAAGTAAATACTAAAATATTTAAATGCTTTAATTCCAAGTGAGCCGAAAATTAACTATTTTTCTATTAAAATGAATGCTATGTTTAATAACATGATTTTTAGAAAAACATCGATCCAAAAAATTCTATAAATATTTATTTGGAAATGAAAATAATGATTTATAATTGATTTTTGAAAATAGATGTATTAAAATTATTCAATATATATATAATGTTCATCATTAAAAATAATTCATTGATAAAAACTCAATTTATTTAACTAAATAATTAAAAAAAATATTTCATTTTTTAAATGTATGGATTTTAAAAATAAAATTATATGGATCATTATTTTATAGATCACAACATATTATTATTGTACTATATTATTGATATTGATAATATATTAACAATAATTTTATTAGTAATTTTATGAAAATAAATTTTAGAATAGTAAGTATTTATATTTTTTCCCTATGAAAATATTTATAATTATATTTTTATTTTTTAATGTCATATGTATAAATTTTGGAATTAAATTTTGAATAATATACCTTAATTTTGGTGTTTTGAGGAAAATTGTTATCATATGATCAATTTTTATCATGTTACTAAGATGCTTGATTTTTATATGAATACTGAAAATGGTATTTTTTAGTATAACTATATTTTACACAAATTATCAGTAAATAATAAATTTCAATATGATTCCAAAAAATTTTAATTGGAAATTTTATTTATTTTAAATGTATAACTCCATAATTATGATTTTTTAAAATTTAGAAAAACAATTATTAACATTTTATAAACATAAATAAAATTCTCTACTAATATATATTATTTGAAATTTCTTTTAATTGAAAATTTTATTATTAAATTTTCTGTTTTTTGAATGATTATAAATCCACATAATAGATATTTTTTACCAAAAAATAATGTATATCCTGAAAATTGAAAATAAGGATAAATTTACACTATACATAAATTTAAAACATAACTGTTCTACATCAAAACATAATTTTACATGTTATGTAAACTAATTCTCAATAAAATATTTCTCACCATATGAAATTTTATATTATTATAAGATTTTAATAATTTAAATAATAACATTAAATTTATTAGACAATTAAAATTTCTATTCTGATCCTAGAAATTTGGTACATAGGGTATAAATAGAGATGTCATTATAATGGTAAATTAGGATAAAATGGTGTTAACCACATTAACAATGAACAAACATGATTAAAAAATGTTTGACAATGTATTGGTGGATGATTATCATCCATACCTGTTATAGATATATTATTTTCCATTCATTTATATTTTATCAACTAATAATGTAATGATATTATTTAAATGTAAATATATTTTAAAAAAATTACACTTTCAATACATTTAAAAGACTCACATAATATCAATTTCCACTTCCATTAAAATTAAAATTCTCAACCATATCATTATCATATAATCTCAAAATATATCTCTCAACTTCTTTCAATCCTTAGACTTCCCAAAAGTCCATTATATGATGACTATAGGTTTCAACCAGGGGGAACTAATTAATAGTGTGGTAATTCTATTTACACTAGTAAATCATCAAATTCAACAAAACTACTTCTAAATGATAGATATATATAATATTTTCCTAGAATTAGTAAAAATAAAAATGGAATAATTGTAATTAAATTATTAATATCTAGGTTTAAAAAAAGATACCTAACAGAACTCCTAGTTTTCACTATTAAAGATTATTCTTTTATCTATCACATTATCTTTACGAACCATTATGAATGATCCCTTATGTTATTGAATTATTATAAGGAATAAAATAGTCCCCAAGCTAAATATATATATAATTATATAATAGTTTATTTATAACCGAAATAAAATGTTATTGAATAAAAGAGTAATTGATTTAAAAGATGAGTTTTTCATAAGAAAATAATTTATAATTATATTGTGAGATTATTTACTCATCAAAACAATAAAAACCTTTTTTTCTTCATTAATATTTAATTTATAATAGAGACCATTTAATAAATGACTCCAAATAATAATCAGAGGAGTACGCAATATGAATCCTAATGGTACAATATATATATACTGGGTGTCGTGACCCCCTCCCCACAAAGTGTACCCCTCCTGGGCCGGCAATGTGAGAAAAGAGATAATGACCCCCGAGTCCCGCCTCTAGTAGGCCCCGGGTTGGCGACTAGCACCGTGGGTATAATATGCACATAAATGGGAGGCATTAACCTCTAAGACAACACATCTGAAGAGAGAGATAGAATAGACTCCAATCAACTCCAACTCAGAACAGAAATATAAAATAAATCCAAGTACATATATTAAATTCCATGAAAAATTACTACAACTGATAGGGTAAACTAAAATTACCCAAAAGAAAGTAAAACAGATGCGACCACAAACCCGAACAACTCATCCTCCAACCACAAGCTAATAGTAACCAGCTTAATCTCCAACCTACTCCATGTGACCTTAAAAATAGTTTATATATACATAGGGTGAGTATAACAATATACTCAGTAGGATCCTCCCCAAGCCTCTCGTGCAAAAGTAAAGAAAGCATGCTAAAGCCCAGTGAACAACAAGTGAAACTAACTCGTCACCTAAACAGGTATACTAAGTTCCCAACCTCACCATGGCTACTCTCACCATGTAATGCATACAAGAATATAGCATATTGTATAGAATATCAAGGGTACCCAGCTACCACTTCCCCACTGGTTTTCCGCTTTTCCCCAACGACATATGTCTTCTGCTTCTTTCTCCAAAGGCTTGCCCGTAGACACCTGGGCTAATCTCCACAATATGCACCTCGTGCTCCACAAAGGCTTTCCTGCAGACACCTGGGTAGAGCGCCACACCATCCTTCCAACCAGAAGTAACCAGGTATTTTCCGGGAGCCACCACATCCCGCATAATGTGTATCATACATTGGGTATTATACCTCAAGCCATTATAGCCCATACACCGAGTAGGGATCCTCAAGCCATCATAACCTATACACGTTACTCTTATAGTTGTCTATATGATACTATATCTAGAATATATGTGTGTGAAATAACCACAATGCATTACAGCCCTCTACACACATATATGGGAAAACTAACTGTTGTGCCTATTGGCACATGTATCTACCAAGAGAAGAGAGCGGGGCCAAAGTGGGTAGTTAGCCATTCGACCTCCCATCAGAATGTCGGGTAAAACACCCTCCAAGGGCTCAGAATCCCCAGGGTGTCAGTTTCCCTTACTGACAGGGTGGAGTAGCGTATAAAAACACAAAAAGTACAGAATATATATATAACTCACATCCAAACTATGGTCATGACCTAGTATTAGATACAACTACAGCTAACGTCTCTCAGACCCCAGGCTGCTACTTCTAAGACTAGGTATCCTATAAGCATAGAAACATTTGAAGATCTTTATTAGATTACTCCATTTTCATTTTATCAGTTCCACTATATGTTAATTAAATCTTTAAACATTAATTAACCATGAACAATTCCACATTAAACTGAATTGGAATCACATTCAAAATCAACGGCGCCTTTTAAGATTCACATCACCTTTAAATTCAAGTATCTCTATCCCAATGGATTTTCACCATTTAATCAAACATTCATTAAAGAATTACTTTTCTATATTCCTAGGCATTCTAGAGAAGCATCATATGCTTCAAAACACAAAGGAGGCTCAACACGGTGAGTAGATATACTACCCATCGAGTCTTTTCCACCTATAGAAAGAGCATAGACCCATTCTCCATCAAGAGGCTAATCACGGAAAGCACGTGGCATACCCCGCGTGTCTTCGCCTCCTTTGGAAGGTGGGTAAGCAAGACCAGCTTCCTGACCAGTGGGGAAAAGTAAAACAGATAAACAACCAAACAAAACCACCAACATCCAGCCATTCTATTACCCCTGGTGTCCTCCCCGACACCCACATGCATAAAATGACGCATCACTCCACTCTAGTAGTTATTAACCACCACAACCACAAGGCCTCAATGCCTCCACATATCATAACACCCCTCCAGGGTCACATCACAGCACAAGCAGCAGGAAAACAATAATCACATCAATGGGCTCTTGGCCCTTTAACAAACAAGAGGATAACTTAGAACCCTTTTTGAAATTATCAAACAAGCGATTCTTTAATCCATATTGAATTATCAGATTCAATCCATAGGTTCCAATTTTGGAGAAACTAATCAATAAGCTATCACAAAGATTTAACATGCTTACTATGCCAATTCAATTATCATCAAATTAGATCAACTACAACAATGACAACAACCAGATTCATTTACATGCCTCTTTATCTTTAACCAATTAATTAACAATTAATTCTGGCATTACGTTCATTATCAATTTCCATCAAGAACGAACAACTAATCAATGAAAACATAGATATCACTATATCTAGAAAAACATGAGAAAAACTGTTATCACGGTACAAAGCACCAACATGCGATCAACCAATTCTTTTAATCCGGTTCAAGTATTTAATTAGGCAAATTTCATTGTGATCCAAAGGAATAAATAATAATAATTCTACGATTTCACATATACAATTAGAGAAGTGATGAATCCACTACCTGAAAGAGTTCTTGACGTCCTTTATCCACACTATGGGTCAAAATCCTCCTCTCACGACAACTGCATCCACTAGAGGATGCCACGGTATGAAAGTACCAACCAAACACAAGAAAAACCCCTTAGAATCATGGAGATTACATGGTATAATATGGAAGGGAGAAAAAAGAGAAGATCATCCCCAAAAGAATGACGATAAAACATACCTTATTGGGAAGATTGACCGACACAGCTCGGTTGCATCCAAAACAGAGCAGAACCAATCCAAGGAGTAATGATTGATTGTGCAACTACTACGAGAATGATTGAATGGTTCTAGCATCTCTTTGCTGAGAACAAAGGGAATGAACAAGGGAGAATGATATCTCGCCCCTTTTTGAAGATTTAATTGGGTGACGGTTTAAGATCCTTTTAATTCTCTATTAAAAACGTATCGCATTAACCCACGCGGTTTGACCATGTAAATACATCCCGACCTTAGAAATAATAGATATAGGATTTATGCCAATTTAATCGGCCTTAAGAGTCCTTAAAACAAGGATTTAAATGTATTTTACGTCAAAGGAAATGTCAAATGGGGAAAAACTGTTGGAAGCTAGAAACACTGTTCACATACTCAAAATTTGGAAATGGAACGAAAAGGTCACCGTTAGACCTCACTATTCTAGAAACATTGTTCAAGGAAATTGTTAGAAGGTCACCGTTAGAAGGTTACCATTCATGAAACACTGTTAAAGGCTACCATTAGAAGGTCCCCATTATAAGGTTATCGTTCTAGAAACACTGCTCAAGTCCACCATTAGAAGGTCACCGTTAGAAGGTTACCATTCTGGAAACACTGTTCAAGACTACCGTTAGAAGGTCACCGTTTGAAGGTTACCATTCTGGAAACACTGTTCAAGCCTACCGATAGAAGGTCACCATTAGAAGGTTACCATTCTGGAAACACTGTTCAAGCCTACCGATAGAAGGTCACCATTCGAAGGTTACCATTCTGGAAACACTGTTCAAGCCTACCGATAGAAGGTCACCGTTAGAGGGTTACTGTTACTGTTCATAAAATTGGAAGCACTGTTCATAGAACTGGAAAATTGGCAAAGTGTTGGGGATAAGTCACCTCGACCTCCCGGACCACCTCCAACACCTCATTTTTACAAAGTAATGGACCAGAGAGGTCCGGGCCATTACATTTGATACCTCTCAAAACATTCTCGTCCTCATGAATTAAAAACCAACCCAGAAGAAAAGAGGGGTCCGAACAACCACCCCACAAGATACCGCTTAGGGGAAAACCACCATGAGTTGTTCGAAATCTGGAACAAAACTACGACATCTGAGAGTATGGGAATAAACAATCCATACCCAAACAATTCAATCATAACATCACATCAAGGTAAATAAATAAAACATGAATGGTATGACCACAAAGGAAACATCATTACATGAATGCAGTTAAACATTAAACAATTCTGGGTACTGAGCATGTATCTGGGACTCTTGCTCCCAGGTACTCTCCTCCATGCATCCGTGTGGCCACAAGACACGAACTAAGGGGATAGAATACCAACGCAACACCTTCTCCTTGTGGTCTTGGATCATCACAGGTCACTCCTCGAAGGTTGCATTATCATGAATATCGATCTCTCCCCAATCGATAACATGAGATTCATCATGAAGATAATGACCGAGATATGATACATGGAAAACATCATGTATCTGACTCATCTGAGGGGGATGTTCTACTCGATACGCCACAGCTCCAGCACGAGCTAACACCTCGAAAGGCCCAACAAATAGGGGAGAAAGCTTAAACCACGACCAAACTTTCACTGCCCACGAAGGGGAGTCATCTTCAGGAACACATGATCCCAAACATTAAACTCTAAGGGTCTCCTTCTTTGATCAGCGTATGATTTTTGAAGATCTTCAGGTGTCTTCATCCCCTCACGAATCAGCTAAACCATCTCGGTTGTAATCTGCACTAGTTCTGGTTCGAGAATTGCTGACTCTCCGACCCCAGTCCAGCGCAACGAATAATGGCATGGCCGACCATACAAAGCATCAAACGGTGCCATATCGATAGTAGAGTGAAAACTATTATTGTAAGCGAACTCTACCAAGGGTAAGTTCTTCATCCATGAATCTCCAAAATCAAGAACACAAGAACACAACATGTCTTCAAGAGTCTGCATGGTTCGCTCTGTCTGACCATCCGTTTGAGGATGAAAAGTAGTGCTAAGGAACAGTTGTGAGACAAAAGCATGTCGGAGACTTCTCCACACCCTGGAGGTAAAACGAGGATCTCGATCAGAAATGATCGTCCTAGGTAGTCCATGAAGTCTCACCACCTCCTCTAGATACTGCCTCGACAAAACTTCCACTGAGCTCACCTTATTGATCGCTATGATGTGGGATGATTTTGTTAAACGATCTACTACCACCCATATAGCATCATGTCCTCCCAGAGCTTGAGGTAAACCTGCAACAATGTCCCTTGAGATGTCCTCCCACTTCCACTGAGGAATCTCTAATTGCTGGAGAAGACAACTAGGAACACGGTGTTCAACCTTCACCTTCTGGAAGACTAAACATCGAGACACACACTCTGCAACCACATTCTTTAGCCCCGACCACCAAAACTGACTCCTCAAGGATCGGTACATCTTTGTCACCCTAGGTTGTACTTCCAAGGGTGAACTATGGATATCTCAGAGAACCATCTCGCGCATCGCCAAGGGAACAAAAATCCTACCATGATACAACACTCCGTGTTGTTTATCCTCTGACCAACCATTAAGGGCCTCACCACAAACAACTCTGTCTCTCCAAACTTCCACCTCTATATCACCCAACTAAGACTCTTCCACCTTCTGCATTAGGGATGACTGCACCATCATCTAGAAAAGACAACCTCTACCCCCAACTTCTCCTATATCAAGATGCAAAGCTAATAGCTCTTCCATCACTCTCCAGGAATCACCAGATTCATGGACAACATCATTACGTGACTTTCAACTTAGTGAATCAGCTACAACATTCCCTTTTCCAGATTTATATGATATTTTGAAGTCCTATTCCTGTAGGAACTCCATCCACCGACGCTGCCTCAAGTTCAACTCACGTTGGGAGAAAAAATACCTCAAACTCTTATGATCGGTGAAAACCACAAAGTGCTCACCAATGAGGTAATGTCTCCACAACTTCAGAGAAAACACCATGGATGCCAACTCAAGATCATGGGTGGCATAGTTGCATTCATGGGGATGCAACTGCAGAGACCCATAAGAAACAACTAACCTCTGCTGCATGAGAATACAGTCTATCCCCAGATGTGAAGCATCACATAAAACATCAAACTGGACTCCCTCTACTAGAAGACAAAGGACTGGAGCACTTACCAACATATATTTTAGATACTCAAAAGCTCTCTGACACTGATCAGTCCATATGTACGTTTGATCCTTCCTGGTCAAAGCTGTTAGAGGAGTCTCAACTCGGGAGAAATTGGCTGCAAACCTCCTATAATAGCATGTAAGACCAAGGAAACTTTGCACCTCTGACACAATCTTTGGGGATGCCCAAGACACCACTACTTCTCTCTTAGATAGATCGACATCTACTCCCTGTTGGGACACAACATGCCCCAAGAAATGAACTTCTAGATCCCAAAACTCACACATGGACAAATTCCAAAACAACTGATGTTGGCGAAGAACTCCCAAAACGGCTCATAGATGCTCTGAATGCTCCTCTTCTGATGTGGAGTACACAAGGATGTTGTCGATGAAAACTACAAAAAACTTGTCTAGGAATTCATGAAAAACAGAATTCATCAACCCATGAAAATAGCTGGAGCATTCGTCACGCCGAATGGCATTACAACAAACTCATAATGCCCATGACGATAACAGAATTCAGTCTTCGGGATAGCCTCATCCTTTACATGCATCTGATGATATCATGACCGCAATTCGATCTTTGAGAACCAACATGAACCCTTCAGGTGATCGAATAAGTCATCAATCTGCGAGAGAGGATAGCGGTTCTTTATTGTCACTTTGTTTAATCGATGATAATCGACACACAACAGCAAACTTCCATCCACCTTTTTCACAAACAAACTGGTGCACCCCACTATGACACACTTGGCCAAACAAAACCACACTGCAACATACCATCAAGATGTATACATAGCTCTCGTAACTCAGAAGGGGCCATCCTATACGGAGATATAGAGATAGGAGATGCTCCTGGCTGTAGCTCGATCCCAAAATCGATCTCTCATCGATGGGGTAATGCTACAACCTCTTCTAGAAAGATATCTGGGTACTCCTTTACGACCCTAGGAAGCACCAACTACTGAACCTCTGAAGAACTCAGCATCATCTCAGGAATCATGGATGATAAGTATTGAACTCGTCTATGACTCATCTGAGGATTTCGCTCACCTAGAAACACCACTTTCTCTCCATCTGCATCATAGAAAACGACCTTCTTCCTGTAGCAATCCACAATATCCTAGACCGAATACAACCAATCCTTGTCGAGGATGACATCATATGGTTGTATTCAAAAACATAGGAAATATCCCCAAGAGCGGTGTTTCCCCAACACTAGCTCAAAGACTCTACATAATTCAAACAAGTCGGATCGACCTCCAACTGGTTTAGTCAACGCCAAGGGCACTAGAAGCCTCTCAACCTCAAGTCCCAAAGCATGGACAAGGGTAGGTGATATGAAGGAGTGTGTTTCTCCTAAATCAAATAAGGCATACACCATGGTAGAAAACAAGCAAAGGGTACGTCGAACAACATCTGGCTTTCCTGGAAGCGCTAGAGATTGAAGTTGACCACGACCTCCTCCACGGCCTCTCTGACCCTAATGATGACGACCACCACGGCTGCGCTCTGCTCTTTGAGGACGGGCAGCGTCATTGGGTTGTCCTCTACCTGCTCCATCTACCCTATGGTGATCTAAAGCTGGTGAAACCTGCTGCTGCTGCCTCGGCTGGAACTGCCTCAATGAAGGAACCTAGAGCAGAGAGCCCGTTGCACGATGACTGCTCTAAAATGTCGGGCACTCCCGCTGCTGATGACCACGACCACCACAAGAAAAACAAGCGCCTGATCCCTTGGCATAGGCCTGAGAGTTGCTGCCTCCAGGGAAACGAGATGGAAAGGGCTGGGACCAACTCCCAGGTGAATGAAAACTCTTCTTCCCTGAAAACCAGGAACCCCAGACCACAACTCTGCTTCATGAGGAATCATGAAGATTCCCCTCTCGTGAGGATCTGGTCCTAGCCATAGTCCTCTCAATAACCTCTTCCCTCTCCAGCACCTCGAGATATGTCATTAGTATAAATGGGGCGACATGGCACATGATCTCTGGAGGAAAAGCCTCCTCGAAAAGCCTCAGCCTGGCCTCCTCATCTGGTAATAGTTTAGAATCATATCATAGAAGGTTTGTGAAATGGATTCCAAACTCCCGAACACTGGAGGTCCCCTGTCGAAGGGTAAGAAGCTCCTGGTGACTAGACACCTTCAAAGTTGATGAAAGAAACTCAACTCTAAAACTGTCTCCGAACTCATCCCATGAGATTGCTGACTCCTCACGATCCCTAAGGAACAAGAACCACCATTGTCTTGCTACTCCACGCAGCATCGTCACAACTAAGGACACCAACTATTCCTTACGAGCACGAATTGAACTGAAGCCTATCTCGACCTCCTCCAACCAGTCTTCTGTGATTGTATCTGAAATGGATCCCTCGTACTTCTGTAGACTCTAGCGCTGAAACTCACAGAGTGTCTTCTTCCATGTGTCATCATCGTCAAACCCGACCCGGCGACGATCCGCTGGAACAGCCTGCTGGACATCTTCTGTGCAAACCTGATGAGGACGTCGACCTAGATCCATACATGTAAAATAACAACTGTTAGAGATCCTAAGACTGGAATATGGAAAACTCAACATTAATGAATTAATTGTTTTCTTTTATTAATTTATGGTTAACCTATCCCAAGGTCTACCCATTCAAATACATGCGCAAAGAAGAATGATGCATGATCCTTTCCTATGTCTCTACCCTACAACCAGTATCACTTTGTTTAGTAGCCATCGTAAACATAAAGGTTCGTGCAACAGATCATAGGGAGGGACTAAACGCCTATGTCTCTTCCCGTCACCAGTGTTTACCCTACTTCCTAAACATGAATGACATTGTTTCCCTACCATCCCATGCATCCTCACCAGTGCCTAACTCCAAACTCCATCATATCCCTCCACCAGACCTCTGATACCACTCTGTCATGACCCCTACCCACAAAGTGTACCCCTCCTGGGCCGGCAATGTGTGAAGTGAGATAATGACCCCCGAGTCCCTCCTCCAGTAGGCCCAGTGTTGGCGACTAGCACCGAGGGTATAATAAACACACAAATGGTAGTCATTACCCTCTAAGAGAATACATGCAGAAGAGATAGATAGAATAGACTCTAATCAAATCCAACTCAGAACTGAAATATAAAATAAATCCATGTACATTTATGAAATGGCATGCTAAGGTACTACAACTGAAAGTGTAAACTAAAAGTATCAAAAAGAATGTAAAACAGCAGTGACCACAAGCCCGAACAACTCCTCCTCCAACCACAAGCTAGTAGTAACCAGCTTGATCTCCAACCTCCTCCATGTGACCTGAAAAACAGTTTATATATACATAGGGTCAGTATAACAGTATACTCAGTAGGATCCTCCCCAAGACTCTCATAAAAAACTAAAGAAATCATGTTAAATCCCATTTGACAACAAGTTAAACTAATTCGTCAACTAAACATGTATACTAAGTTCCCAACCTCACAATGGCTACTCACACCAAGTAACGCATACAAGAATATAGCATATAGTATAGAATATAAAGGGTACCCTGCTACCACTTCCCCACTGGTTTGTCGCTTTTCCCTAATGACCTACGTCTTGTGCTTCACTCTCCAAAGGCTTGCCTGTAGACACCTGGGCTAAGCTCCACAATCTGCACCTCTTGCACCACAATGGCTTGCCTGCAGACACCTGGGCGAAGCACCACACCATCCTCCCAACCGGAAGTAACCAGGTATGTTCTGGGAGCCACCACAGCCCACATAACATGTATCATACATCAGGTATTATACCTCAAGCCATTATAGCCCATACACCAAGTCGGGATCCTCAAGCCATCACAGCCTATACACGTTACACCTACAGTAGTCCATAAGATACTATATCCAGAATATATGTGTGTGAAATAAACACAAGCCATTACATCCCTCTACACAGATATGTGGGGAAACTAACTATTGTTCCTATTGGAACATGTATCTACAAATAGAAGAGAGCAGGGCCAAAGGGGCTAGTCAGAAATTCGACCTCCCATCAGAATGTTGGGGAAAACACCCTCCCTGGGCTCAGAATCTTAGGGGTGTCAGTTGCCCTTACTGACAGGGTGGAGTAGCGTATAGAAACACAAAAATTACAGAATATATATATAATTCTCATACACACTATGGGAATTACCTAGTATTAGATACAATTACAGCTATCGTCTCTCATACACTAGGCTGCTACTTCGAAGACTAGGTATCCTATAAGCACAAAAAAAATTTAAGAGCTTTATTAGATTAATTCATTCTCATTTTATCAGTTCCACTGTACTTTAATTTATTCTTTAAACCTTAATTAACCATGAACAATTCCATATTAAACTGAATTGGCATCACATTCAAAATCAAATGCTCCTTTTAAGATTCACATCACCTTTAAATTCAAGTATCTCCATCCCCGTGGGTTTTCACCATTTTATCAAACATTCATTACAGAATTACTTTTCTATATTCCCAGGAATTCTAGAAAAGTTTTCTATGCTTCTAAACACAATGGAGGCTCAACACTTTGAGTAGATATACTACCCGTCGAGTCTTTTCCTCCTATAGAAAGAGCATAGACCCATTCTACCTTGAGAGGCTAAACACGAAAACCACGTGGCATACCCCGGGTGTCTTCACCTCCTTTGGATAGAGGGTAAGCAAGACCAGCTGCCTAGGCAGTGGGGAAAAGTAAAACAGATAAACAACCAAACAAAACCACCAACATCCAGCCATTCCATCACCCCTGGTGTCCTCCCCGACACCCACATGCATAAACTGATGCATCTCACCACTCTATGCGTCATCCACTAACACAACCACAAGGCCTCAACGCCTCCACATATCACAACACCTCTCCATGGTCACATCACAGCACAAGCAGAAGGAAAACAACAATGACATCAATGGGCTCTTGGCCCTTTAACAAACAATAGGGTAACTCACAACCCTTTTAGAAATTATCAAACAAGCGATTATTTAATCCATATTGAATTATCAGATTCAATCCGTAGGTTCCAATTTTGGGAAAACTAATCAGTAAGCTATCACAAAGATTTAACATGCTTACTATGATAATTAAATTATCATCAAATTAGATCAATTAAAACAACGACAACAACCATATTCATTTACATGCCTCTTTATCTTTAGCTAATTAATTAAAAATTAATTCTGGATTTACGTTAATTATCAATTTCCATCTAGAACGAACAAATAATCAAAGAAAACATAGATATCACTATATCTAGCAAAACATGAGGCAAACCGTTATCACGGTACAAAGCAACAACATGCGATCAACCAATTCTTTTAATCCGGTTCAAGTATTTAATTAGGTCAATTTAATTGTGATCGAAAGGAATAAATCATGCTAATTATACAATTTCACATATACAATTTGAGAATCCATGAATCCCCTACCTGGAAGAGTTCTTGACTTCCTATATCCACACAACAGGTCAGAATCCTCCTCCCACGACAACTGCATCCACCAGAGGATGCCACAATTCGATAGTACCAACCAACCCCAAGAAAAACCCATTAGATTCATGGAAATTACATGGTATAATATAGAAGGGAGAAATAAGAGAAGATGATCCCCAAAATAATGACGATAAAACATACCTTATTGGGAAGATTGACCAATACAGCTCAGTTGCATCCAAAACAGAGCATAACCAATCCTAGGATTAAAGATTGATTGTGCAACTCCTACGGGAATGATTGAAAGGTTATAGCGTCTCTTAGCTGAGAACAAATGGATAAAAAAAGGGAGAATGATATCTCATCCCTTTTTGAAGATTTAATTGGGTGACAGTTTATGATCCGGTTAATTCTCCCTTAAAAACGGATCGCATTAACCCACGCAGTTTGACCAAGTAAATACATCCCGACCATAGGAATAATTAATATAGGATTTATGGAATTTGAATCGGCCATAAGATTCCTTAAAATAAGGCTTTAAATGTATTTTGCATCAAAGGAAACGTCAAATGGGGAAAAACTGTTTGAAGCTGGATACACTGTTCACATACTCAAAATTTGGAAAAGTAAAGAAAAGGTCACTGTTAGACCTCACCGTTTTGGAAACACTGTTCAAGGCTACAATTAGAAGGTCACCGTTAGAAGCTTACCATTCTGGAAACACTGTTCAAGGCTACTGTTAGAGGGTCACCGTTAGAAGGTTACCGTTCTGGAAACATTGTTCATGTCCATCGTTAGAAGGTCACCGTTAGAAGGATACCGTTCTGGAAACACTGTTCAAGGCTACCGTTAGAAGGTCACCATTAGAAGGTTACCGTTCTGGAAAAACTGTTCAAGCCTACCGATAGAAGGTCACCGTTAGAAGGTTACCGTTCTGGAGACACTGTTCAAGCCAACCGATAGAAGGTCACCGTTAGAAGTTTACCATTCTAGAAACACAGTTCAAGCCTACCGATAAAAGGTCACCATTAGAAGGTTACTGTTACTGTTCATAAAACTGGAAACATTGTTCACAGAACTGGAAAATTGGAAAAGTGTTGGGGATAAGTCACCTCGACCTCCCGGACCACCTCCAACACCTCATTTTCACAAAGTAATGAACCAGAGAGGTCTGGGCCATTACACTGGGAGGCCATTTTACTATTCTAATCCATCTATCAAGAATTGTGATTAACATCATGATCATAGAGGATTCTCTCATCATACATTGGAAGGGGAGTATGGAATATAATATATCATCTAGTGATGAAGATTATGTATGAAATAGAATTCAATTTTTTTAATTAATTATTTTGAAAAGAAACTATTTGTTATATATTAAAGGAATTGGAAAGTAACAACCCTTACTTTAGTATCCCACATCTGATGTATAATTTACTATACTAGAATAAATATAAGGGATCTAATAAAACATTCTGTGAGTTGTGATAATTTTTTTAATAAATTAAATTTCTATGATTTATTTCATTACAAATAACACCATGTTAATCTTGTTCTATATGTAACACAAGATTAGCTTCTGTTATATGAAAATTTGAGCTTTAACAAAAAAACCATATATATTTAATATAGAGAGTTAAATGTCACTAATATATCCAAGTAATTAAACATCGAAATATGAATAGTATTAAAAAAAATTATAATATTAATATTAATTATTTTATATTAAGAAAATATATTGATAATAAAATATACAATTTTAATAATAATATATAAATCTTTTAAAAATAATAATTTCTAAAAAAAATATTTTATGTATTTTTGAGGATAATATTAAAATTACTTTTCTAATGTTTAATAAAATATAATTAATAAAAAAATATGATTTTTTAATTCATAATTGAAAAATTATGATAGTGTTTATTTTTTGGATTTTTCTAGAATGATACATTTTTTATTAATTGTGAAAAAGACTGAATTGAGTTTGAAAACATTCTTTTAAATTAATTTTTATATAATGTTACTATATATTTTTTATTTATTTTATAGTATGAATATTTATCTTATTGATAAATAAATCCAAATTGTTTCAATGGAACAAATATCAAATTTAAAATGGATATAAATACATTATAATCTTTTAATCGTTTTCACATTAAAAACCCAATTTATCATCTAATTATTTCAATTAATATTAAATTATTTTTTTCCATTTATGTGATGGATATTGGTAAAAATGGGTTACATATTTTTAAAATGGAAAATTTATATTATCTAATGGGTTCTCCAATTTTATTCCAAAAATGAATAGTTAATGTAGTAATAATTAATTAGTGATGTGAATATAAAAATGCGGTAACAATAATTTAAACTAAAAGTATGAGGGTAAAGTTTACCTATAAACATGTATAAAAATATTGGATGTACATATCTGGACTATATCATGTTAATGTTTTGATTTTTTATCATTATCGACCCATTTTTAATGAGAATAACATGTGAAAACACAACTCCATTAAAAAATATCAGGTGTGTCCTATCCCTACATAAGAAATTCCACCCACCCTCATGTCTCATTAAAACCAACATACATCTTTGGTTTATACAAGACCTACCAAAACATATTCTCAAATTATTTCACCTCATTATAAAATCCTTATTTTGGGTAAAAATACATCCTTAGAAGGAGTTTGGTGTAATCCAATGGAGGATTCACAAAGAAGAGGTAACTTTCATTGACAAGGATTATTGTTTTATTTATTACTCCACTCACATAAATTTTAATTGTATAGTACAATATAGAAACTAGTATTATTAAATATAATATTATTTTAATATTTAATTTCAATGAAATTAAAACATACCCATTTCTATCAAAATGGTTACAAATTAATTATTTTTTACTGTATTTCAGAAAACAAACTAAAAATATTATGCAATTACAATTTCCATTAAAACCATCATAATATTTTCATAATAATGGATTTATTTTTTATGTATTATATTTATGATGTTGTATTGATTTTGAAATTTTTATATCACACGTACCATTATTCTTGTATGTTTTTGTGAATATGATAACATTTTCTTATGTGTTATGTGGAATATTGGCTCATGATGTGATTTGATTAATTCAATAGTTACATGGGAATAATTATGGTGTGACATACTGGCCCATATTCCATGCAGTAGAGTCCCATGAAAAACCATTACAATGTTTTATCAAAGGCTAGTTTTCATTTTATCTTATTTTTTACTTACAATTTTGGAAATAAAGACAAGATACAAAGAATAGACATGCTTTGGTCATGATATCATGCATTGTATTAGCTACCCCATGTATGGGGGAGAACCCATGTAACAAGGGAAGTATTTTTTTATTCATTTTTATTATTATAGTTGAATTTTATTTCACCTTGTGTGACACACATTTTATGTGATGTGATTTTTTTAGATTTTTTTACATTTAATTTGTTTTCCAAAAATACCATGAGATTTGAGTCTGCATGCACTGTTCCTGGAATTGAGGATTATTTTTCTGACATGTATCATTATAGGAACATACTAGAAAACAAAATTTGGGTAAATTTTTGAACTAGATATGTTATCTCGTACTTGTAAAATTTAAATGAATGTAGTTCCTAAGATTAATTTGATAATGATTAAAAATCTTTGAATGATGAGAATAAATGGGCATATAATTGATAAAATTCTAATAATGTGAAATTGTTTACATTTGTTAACAAAGAATTAGTTGTTGGATGGTTAATGATAGTTATAGTATCTTAGTCTTGATCATGTGGTTTGGAAAAAGAGGAAATAATTATTGTGGTTTTGTGTAAATACTTCTTGTTAGTAGTGATAATGTTATGAAATAAAAATCCCATATTTTGATTATCTGGCCTTCAGGTGGGGGATTATTGTAGTTATAATTCCATAGTTTGAAAACTTTTTTATAGGTTGTGTGAGATACCATATATTTTTGGATCTATTTGGTGGGTCGGGAAGCTCAATACTTTCAAAAGGTCAAGATGTCTCCATAGTTAAAAGTGAAATTAGTGAGGGAAAATTTGTGGATGTGTTCATTGATGAATTATTAGTGTAATTTTAATTACATATTATCATTCCATATATCGTAAGATCTTCAAGGGTACACTGAAAATAATTTGGATTTATTGATAGCTACCTGAATGTATTTCGTTTTTATATTGGACCACCGTTGGGGATTCTCATATGATGTATTATATGTGGAGCTGGATGGGGGATGATACACCCATGACAATTTTTTCAACAAGGTACTCAGTATTAAAAATATGTACATAAAAACGCTGTTGATTGAATAATTAATATAACGATGTTTAATTTTTAATTAATTTTTTAAGTTTTTTAATACTTTTTTGAACAATCAAGAAATATGGTGTCACATTTACATGATGTAAAATAAGAATTCATGTCGTGTATTTATAACACCAAATATATTAAAATTACACCACTATCATCATGTAACCCTAATGAAGCCCATATACTCCACTATAGAGCTTCTACAATCCTCTTTATCCATTTGAGAACCTCCATAAACCTTCTTTTTATACCATAACTACTATAATCATATTAAAATTTTAGCGAAGCTCCATCACGCACCACGATCATTCTCCGATGAGTCTCCATGAACCTCCCACGTACAGGTTCTCTTCTCATTTAGATGTATATATTTCTTCTTCTCCTCTTCATGGATAAAATAATGATGATTATCTGTTATTGGATATAGATCTATATTTATGGAATATAGATCTAGTCTTTTTAGATCTAGATATAGATTTGTTAAATCAAGATCTGGGATTATTGTTTTTTGACGTATATTTAAGAGATCTCATTCCACTTAATTGTTGATATATGTTTCAAATATAGACTGTGTTATTTGTTACTTTCTTGGTTATTCCATTACAAATTGAGGTTTTCTGTTGGTAACATTTATTCCTCACCATTATTGAGGTAGGTGGTCTGAAATTCAAATTCCACAATTGTAAAATTTAATTATGTGTATAGATGATATAGAATTTCTCGATCTGTTTACAAATTGGATTTTAAATTAAAATTAATTAATTAGGGGAGTTAAATAACTATTTAATTATCAAATTTTGATATTTAGGGATTATTTAATTGGATAAATAAATTGTGTATTAATTATGTGATTTTGTGTTTTTTGAATTTGGTAAAACAAATTTGGAATTATTTATGTATTAATCGAGATATATGAAGATGATTAATTAGTTATAGAATTAATTAAAATAAAATTCTTGTTATTATGAAATTTTATTTTTGGATAGATAATTTTTCAATTAATTATGCCAAAATAGAGATTTTTATATTGAATGATTAATTGATGAATTAATTATTGTTGTATTGATGTTTTTGGATGGGTATAATTTATTATATAATTAATTATTAGAGTTTGTTAATGATTTTTAAATTCATTAAAAAGAATGAATTTGTAGAATAATTAATCGTGGTGATTGATTTAATATAGATAAAATAATTAATATATGGATTAATTGGGGTTATGGGAATGTTTATATTTTGAATAATTAATTTTTTTACTTAACTAATTTTAGTAGTGTTTTAATTTAATTATTCAATGATATAATAGGATTGTGATAGATTAATTAAATTTGGAAATGAATTAATGGAATATATAATGAAAATTAATTTGGTAATTAATTGATAGGTTTGAGATAGAATAAATAAATACGTAATTAATTAATTGGGGTGTTTTTTATTAATTAATTGGTGAATTAATTAATGGATCAAATGTTTTCATATATGAGTTGGATTAATTAATTAGAATATTAATTAATGGGTTATTTTTATAGTAAAATTGAAGTAATTATATTAATTATTTTGTAAATTTCTTAATGTGTATTTTTTGGATATTGAATTGATTGAATTGAATAATTAATTGTTAAATTAATTATTATAAAAATAGATTTTAATGATAGATACTTTATTACAAAATTAATTTTGGGACATTGAGATAGTTTATTTGATATAATAAATTTAGAATTATTGATGATTTATTTAGATTGGTAATGACATAGTTAATTATATAATTAACAAT
The DNA here is from genome assembly GCA_963277665.1 of Viscum album. Classification (NCBI taxonomy): domain Eukaryota; kingdom Viridiplantae; phylum Streptophyta; class Magnoliopsida; order Santalales; family Viscaceae; genus Viscum; species Viscum album. The sequence continues at coordinate 476,698,696 of OY728132.1, forward strand.
GTGATTTCATTTTGTTCATATTGATTAAGTAATAGATGAGTTTGTTAATGGGATTTGTATACATAATTAATTTTTGAATTAACTATTTATAAATTTTTTATAAGATAAATGGTGTATTTTTTATGTTATTTCCGGGTTTAGTTGATTCCTAAATCAAGTAGAGGATTAGATTTTATTATTTAATTTTTGATGTAATTATTGTTATTGAAATGATTAGTTAACCGTTGAATTAATTAATTGTTAGAAAGTGGTAAATTATTTGTTTAATTGACTAATAGAAGAGATGTGATTAATTAAATGGTGAGTTAATTAATATTAATGTTATTGTTAATAATTTGTTTAATTAATTAATGGGAATTTATGTTATTAAATATTTTTAAATTAATAAAAGGTATTGGATTAATTAAATTAAAAATTTGTTAATTATTGATAAGTGATGTGTTATACAAAATGATCTACAACCATGAAAATAATATAAATGCTTGTATAAATTTAGTAATTAATTGTGGAATTAATTATGGTATTGGTTGATACAATTTAAGATAATTATTTGGGGTATTAATTATTGGATATCGGTATTGTGAAATGAATAATTAATTAGTGAATTAATTATGATCAATTGAATAAGCATGTTTGGATAATTAATTTTTGAATTAATTATTGGATATTTGTTTTTTGAAAAGGTTAGTAAATTTGTAAGTTAAATAATGGGCATTGATTAATTAATTTATGAATTAATTATTTGATGATGGGATGTTTAGGTGTGATATAATGATTAATAAGTTTAATCTTAGTACATGTGCTAATGTGGAACCATGTTATAATTTGATTCATGTCATGATGTGATGAAAGGTGATATAAAAATTTAATTTAGTGTTGGCGTACTATAAATAATGATCTAGGACGATGATGATATACATGAATAGTTGTTAAATGAGGGCTAGACATGACGATCTATGCTGGTGACAGATCTATTGGGCGTATTGAGTTAATAGGTTTCTAGATATAATGATCTACTATAGAGATAGGTTCACACAAATGATAATGGGGTGCTAGACATGATGATTTACACCAATGTTATGTCTATATTTTGATATTTGGGGTGTTAGACAAGAAGATCTACACCAATGGTATTTATTACTGCTTATAATTTGGAGGCAAAAAAATATGTTCTATATGAAGGAGTAATTTATGTTATGGCCTTACATGAGAATACATCAAACATTAGAATGAGTTGAGTGAGGTGTTGAGATATTATATCACTTTTTAATACATAAACCTCTAGCATGGCTCAATGTCGGTATTAAGATTCCATATTACATAGGGAACACAATAGGTTATGGCATGTTCCAAAGCTCGTATTGAAGTGAGATCTCCTCGATAACCCTCGAGTTAATATAGTTAAATAAAGATTAAATGAATATGAAATAATAATTATATATTAATTGTACTTATTAATTTTCATAACTACATATGTTATCTTACTGGATTTGTTTTAAACTGCATTAGTGGTTGAATGATGAATTATACTCACACCCTCCACATTCTACCTGATTAGTACCCAGATATAATTTTTGTTTTTTTGGAAGAAATGCAGGAAAAGGATGAATTTTAGTTGGCTATGTTGGGATTGTTTATAGTGATAGAACCTGGCAAGGTATTGGGACCATCATTGAGGATTTTTTAGTGTATTTATTTATTTTGGGTTTTTCAAATTGACACTCGATCTGTGCATATTATGGAATATCTAGTATTTAGTTTGAAATTTTATTGTCATTCATTGGTTATCCAAAAATATTGGTATTATTTTTATTATCATATGGTTCTTATAATGTTTATTTATCTCCACTGGTGTATAAATCTAGAAAACATTGTTATAGTCTCACCATTATTAAATTATCAGACCCTCACAACATTTCAGAAACCTTTGGAATACGTGGATGTGCGCTAGAGGTCGTTTCATTGTTCGGATCAGGGAATCATTGTGTGGAACTCAGGCCAGGATGTTATATTAGGATATTCTTGATTAAAAAATGATATATATGAAATAAACATGATTTTGGAATTATAATTTATATCATTTAATTTTCATTCTTTAAACTAAACAGGATAATAAAAAAACAACATTCGTTTGTAGATACATCATGTCGTCTCCATGAATGGTGTATTTTAGTTTATATCACTATATTTTATATATTACATTAAGTAGGTATATAATACATATATGATATTTATATCTTGATATCATAATGAATATAGTGGAACTATGATAAATCAAATAGGACAAAAAATATTTCAAATAAAAACATATATGAAAACCCATGGACTATAAGGTCAAAGGGTTTGAAAAACTATGCAATAATGATGCATGAGATATTGTCTCGAGGAACACCGTGAACAGTTGGCTCATAATATTATTCAAACCACTCACTAACCTTCTATTTCTAGACTTTAACAAATTTCACAATATCTCATAGGCATATTCATGATTTTTCCAAACCTTGTTTCATCAATGAGACAACCTAATGAATAATGTTTTCCCATACATGGTTTTATGGAGGAGTTTCAGGGTTATTACTATCCTTTCTCAAAAATACATCGTCAGAGAATCCTCTAGTATTTTCCAAGGCCAATCTCAATATGTTGAAATATAACCCAATCATTATATACACATAAAATAAAAAAACATCATATACCTAATAATTTTGGTGCTTCAACCTATCATTTGATATATAATGAAATAATCATATATTTAATTTATTTCCTAATAATATTCCTTATCAGAAAATATCTATATTTTATAAATAAAATCAAAAATAAATATGTCACAATTTAATAAAATAAAATTCAATGTAAAAAAACATATCTATAATTTATATGTGGATTAAAAAATAATAATTTTTATGATATGATTATTTTTTATTAAATAAATTTCTAATGCGAATTTATCATGTGAATGGAAATATTTTCAGGGATGTTTAAATTCCATGAAAATGAAAAATGAACATAAATTATATAGAAATATAGGTTTTGTACAATATTTTTCTTTCTTTCTAAATTTAAATAATGTTTTTTATTTGAAAGTATATTGAAAACAATTAGTACAAAAAATTAGTGTAAAATGGAAATAATGGTGTGAAATCATATTTATGTCATATATGATTAACAAAACACTTCTTTTGATTTTGGCAAAGATAATTCAAAATTTCATATTAAACACCATCAGAACTATTTAATTAAACCCATAAAAGAATAATGGGAACATTAAATTCCATTAATACTTAATTTTAGTAAATTGAAATGATATTAGAAAAAATATTTTAAAATGAAGGATATGTATGATCCAAATAATTAATCGAATAGAAAAATAAAAATATCATTTATGTTAAACTCTCTTCAGAAAAGAGAAAAATTAATTGAATAGTTTATATTCTATAAATAATTAAATAAATATATGTATATATATATATAATCATTTTAAATAAATGTAAAGGATATTATATACACTATATACATGTAAAATGTTTTCTAATTTATAAAAAGTGTCATTTGAGTGTAAATTTGGAAAAAATCAGTTACCCCATTTTTCAGTTTAGTTGAATGTGCTTTATCCTCATGAATCGTGATTTTAAGCATGATATTAATTTATAAAATAATAATATTTATACTTATAATATCATTTATGAAACTCTTATACCTTTTATCATCACTTGAAAAAATAATTAATTATTATAATTTGTTTTGGTGTAAACTACTTTATTTTTATCTGCATGTTTTGTCGTGGAACGTACAGTACTTTTAAATTGATTATAGTTATATATCATCTAAAATTTTAATCATGAAATAAATATCCTATGTATATATAAAATCATTCCTTATTACATTCCATGTAAATTAGAATAAAATAGTGGATCTGAACCCTTAATAAGGGGTTAAGTAGAGACCCACGCCCGAGAGACAATATCATGTTGACATGGATTTGAAGGTAAGATGTTATATATGATATTAAAATTGTATTGGAATATTTATTTCATAAATACTATAAAAATATATTTCTTATAAATTTATATCCATCAATGTAAAATTTGGGATGAATGGTGAATTACACTACAACATGGAGATGATAAGACAAACATATACATGACTAATGTTTAAAATTTTTTAGGATATAAAATGTATGGAAAATGGTAGTATAATTATAGTAATAACTTCTATGTATGTTACTGATATTTCTATTTTTATTTTATAATGTTATGGAATCATTTATAGGACCGGAATATGAAATAAATTTTAAGGATTAATTAATTATTATTACCTATTTTTTAAAAGGGCTATTTTAGATATTCTATATAGGGACAATGGGTTAGACTCCTAGGGTGACCAGATCCTATATAACATAGATTAGGAATCTGAGATTAAAATTGGTTATAGTATTGATGAGATAGATCGATCAAATTCTTTTGATGAACTAAGATAATGGGTGTCTGTTAATAAGTTATATGAGGAGAATTGTTGGAATTTATTGAATTGTTTAATTAATATGATTAATTTTTATTTTGAATTTTACCAAAATTGATATAAATAAAATATATGATAATTAGTTTTTAGAAAACTATAATAAAGAAAATTTTGGATTTTTTAATGTTTTTCCATTTATCATTATGTTATAACACCCACTATCTATTTTAACAATTACCATAGTAATAAGGTTTTCTACCAATTTTGGATCAATAATATTACAATAAAATTAAAAATTTCCAATAATTGACCATGGAAAATGTTTTTGAAAATATTCCACTAATTTTCATAATATAATTTTTTTTATAATTCTTGAATCTTTTAGTGAAATATTATTTATTATAAAATAGTTGTTAGGTAATTATTTGCATTATTGATATAATTTCACATTTAATACAACAATAAAAAGAGGGAATTAGATTGTAATATGCTAAAAAATCACAATGAGGTTATATTTATATAAATAATTTAGGGAAAAATATTTTATTAATAATTAATTAGTTTTAGTATTTTAAAAATGATATATTTTTTTCAATTTATTAAATAAATGATGTGTCAGCGTAGCACATGCATTTGTGGTAATTTTTTCATCACTAAAAGTTTAAAAAAATATGTAATGATAGAAATTGTTATTTATTATTCAAATGATTATTTATAACTAAACAAAAGTTATCTCTATAACTATCATAAAATAGTATATAATTTAAATTAAGATAAGAGAACTTAATTTCTTTTTCTTTCTCATAATTACTATACAGTCCATGATCATAGTTAAATAAGAAAAAAAATTTATTGATCTATAGATTATTATGGATGAAATATATTCATCTAATGAAATATTTGTTTGTGTTTATTTTTTATTAATGCCTTATCACATTATTTTTAGTATTTAATTAAAAAATTTACCTTTACCATGGTGACAATTTTTTTACTACAGCTAATATTAAAGATAATATAAAAAATGGGACCCATTTATGAAATCTATAACTCCTGATTTAAAATATTTAATTCATATTATATGTTTATATTTCTATAATTATAATACATTAATATAAAATTAATATTCGCAACTCAATGGGAAATAGTTTCAGAAAAATTTCTTTCTAAGTATAAAAATGTTATCATTCAAAATTCATGTAAATAAGTAATTAAAACTAAAATAATTTAATTATTAATAATATATTTCAATTAATTAATATTTTAAAAAATTTCAAAATATAAAATTTCATATTCTTGAACCACCAATATAGTTTTCAATAAATAGATTTATTTTTCACTAGTCATTAAAGAAAAAAAACATTTCTGAAAAAACTAAAAAATTCAACCAAATATATTTTTCATATGACGAATTGAAAGAATTATTTCATGTAATAAAATAAATTTTCTAATGTGATCAAATAATTTATATTTTATTATATCACATAAATTAATAAAAATCAATTTTTAAGAAAACATATAAAATGAAATAAATAAATTAATCAACTCTTCATTTCATAAGTGCCAATAATTTTTTTATTGAATATGATCCACATATATATATTTAATATTTATTAAATCCATTTTAAAACATCCAATTTTTTATAAATTTTATGAAATTACTATTTAAATTATAAATTTCCATGTTTTATTAAGGATTACTGTTGCATGTTTAATATGATATCAATCATAATGTCATATTAAAAGCACTACCTATATAATTATTTCCATAAAAAATTTCAATTTTTCATTAGAATTACCATATAAAGAATCTAGGTGTGTTTTTTCATAACATCTTTAGGTTGTTATGTTGCATCATCTATTTTATAATTTCATTAATGTAACATTACCGGTTGAGTCATTTGATTCCTCAACAAATTCTCTATAATGTCTTGAATTAAGATATTGTTTTAATAGTATGACATATAATATTCTAGTAATATTTATTTAAATGTGATTATAAGTGTTGGGTTTGGCATATAATTCAAAATAAAATAGATGTGGAACACATCTTTTTTTTGGATTGGTGGAATTTCACATCGATAAGGTAGATTTAAGATAATTTCTAGAATTATGAAAATTATGATGTACTTTGAAATAAGTTTTTACATCTTATTAAACCCTATATTACACATCCATGGAGATAATTTCATGAAAACATGATTCCATAATTGAAATTCCCAGTCATTCTATTAGTTATTTGTTTAACTCTTTTTCATTCATTGTGTTACATTGATCTGTTTTCAAATACTATTTTCTATCATGATTGTGTCATTAAAATGTTATGTTTCTTCATAATTCATTTCGAAAATGTCAACACAACACATGAGAGTTGGAAATCCCTTTCCTTATAATTATTCATTAAATTAATTTATAATTCTTTAAATAAAATAATACAGTTATATTCAAACTCTACTAAAGGTAAATACTGATACAATAAAACGTGAGATTGAAGTTAACAATAAATAAAATCATATTCAAATGTTTGAATAGTCTTTTTAAACATACAATAATTTTTATATTAGAATTATGTTATCAAATTATTCTCAATATAGAGATCATTTGAGCTAATCTCCCAAAATTTAAATTTAAATAATGTATGACAATAAAACAAGTTTAACGTGTTTCACAATAAATTCTTATAAATGAAAAAATATGGACTATCTCAAAAAACATATGAGGTAAATCTTTACTTGAAGTGATTAAAGGTGAATATTTATTAACATTATCAGTATAAGAACTTATTCCACCACTCTTTCTAGTTTTCTTAGTAAATTAGTTTAAAAATATATAGTAATTTCTTCTGATTTGAAATTATAATTATTAATAGGTTGGATATTTCCTATATTATTTTTTATATCAAATATCAATTTTTATAAAAAACATCTATACAAATTATCATCAATTTAATTCTTCATATATCCAAAATAAAATTTACTTCAAATATCAATTCATCTATGTACTTATAAGGAGTATAAAAAAAGTCATGTTGTATGAATCTTATAATAATTTAATTTTTAGTACATGTATTTAAGAACACGTAACCTATTTTAAAACAATATATTTCCATCATTAAATATGATGTCTTCCACTTTCCCATCATTAATGAAGTAAATATTATTTTGAAAATATTCATTAATTTGAATATACTTTATAATAGTTTCTATTAAATATGGATTTTAAATCAATTGAAAAAGGGGATATGTTTCCCATTCCTTAGTGACTCACAGATATATCATTACATAATAGTCATTGTGTATCCACTCTTGTGAAACATTTATTGTTTTTTGAGGTCATTTCTGGTAAATCCATCTTGGTCGATGATGTTAAAGGTTCACCACATATATCCCCATTTGATTTTAAGCACTAGGGGAAACCAAGTAACACATATTAGAGTAAGGATTCTGACGTTCTTTAACAATATTTATAGTTATCCATTATTGGAATGTTTTCCTACTGTTGTATATAGGTTAGATTAATCTAGTGATCCCTTAAAACTATAGTATTTCCCCATTAAATGTTTTGAATCCTAATTCTATATTATTATTATTTTGTTTCTCCTCAAAAGAGTAATATTTTAAATTTGTGTCCCACAACCACAAGTCCATGTTATTAAGTAGTATGAGGATGATGAAATAAAGCATATATTTTGAGGTGGTTTTTAATCCACATATACTTCATTTCCTATTAGGATTTGAAATACTACCTATGTATAAAATTAAAAAGGTATTAATTTATTTTATAGATGTGGGTGAGATATAAAAATCTCATATACTATTTCATTTCAAGCACCAAATATGACTACTCTGATTATTTTTGTGATAACATTTCACTAATTAAACCCCTTTAACAACTGCGAATTATACATAATTCCATATGGATTGAAGAAGGAATACCTATTTTTCATACTAGATTATAGTATACAACTATGTCTAGGAATGAATTACATGGTACTATCTCATAGGATAGGGCTATTAATCTTGTTGGACCCTCAATGAATAATTAAGACAAACCAAATAGTGATATTTTTTGGATTTATAGTTACTATTCATAATGCACATTTTACCTCTAAGGGGGAGGAGTCCAAAGAGAATATTATTTTTAAATGAATCCAATCATAGTGAATATTAATTTGAATTAAAAATTAAAAAAACATTCATACTCTTTGGCATTTCAAAAGGGAAGAAAGCAATTGTTGGTTTGTATTTGTTATCACCCCACACCTAAAAAACATGAAAACACAATGATTACACTAACATGATGTGGAAAATTGTAATAATATCCTTATGTTTTTGGATTGAGTATAATATATAAATTCCATATCATCTTAATGTTCAAAATAATACCTCATCCTCAAATAAATCATATTCTAATGAGCCAATTTCCTCTTGAATCATCCTTTATGCATAAAGATGTTTTCATGATCGAAACTCAAAATATTATTATCACGGATGGTCTAAGAGGGAAAACATAAATATGGGTTGATGAATATAATATATTTTATGTTATAGAAAATAAAAATTTGAATATATCTTTTTATGAGTATCATGATATTATAATATTCATGTTCTCTAAAATTGATTTAGAATTTGATGGGAATCAATTGTTTGTGTTCCTGAATATCAAACTTTATAAATTTACTATGATGTCTACTTTACACTCCAAATATTGAGGATATACTATTTTTATGATTTATTATTCATTCATGAATGACTTTTGATTTTATGGGATGGATAGTGAATCTATATTCCTTAATTATCCTCAATGAATATATATATAATTTTACAGAAATAGTATAATGTTAAGGCTTTTATTAAGGAAAAATCATAGATTCTAATGAAATTATGTGGCTTGATAGATCGATATGATTATGGGGAGTGATTTATCATCATAATTGTTTTCTATTTATTTATTTCTTATATTTGTTTCATGTTTGGGAACTCAATTTTTTGTCATTTTTGCATGATATCAATATTAAATTGTTACTTTTTTACTTTAACATTCATTCATATCATTATAATTCAATACATTATAATAACTTTTTTATTCTGATTTATGACTTATATAAATCTACTTGTAATTATTATTTTGATGAATAGGTGTAGAAATAATTAGCGTGATCCCTGAACAAGGATTTATCTACAATTAATTATTGTGATGCTACAGGGGGGCCTCAAATAAATTTGGATTATAAAGTCTTCAAGTTTTTATAAAATTTATTATTGATGATTTTTTCAAGTTATACACATATTAATTCCAATTAATTATATATATAACTATAAAAATGGATTGGGTAATTTACATTTAAATTATTCTCTGTTAGTGAAATAATGATTCAACATATATGTTTTCAAATTCTGGTTTTGTTCTTCTAATAATATTTTTTGTGTGTATGTTTTTTTCTTACAACCCATATCCTATATAATTTGAAACAATAATGAAATATATAATTTTTTCTAAAAACTATGAAATTTAATGTTTAATGCATATTCATTTTCATTCCATATATTGTAGTGTATGGATCAATTAAAATTCTTTAGTAGCTCAAGACATCATCATTGCCCAATTTTTAATTATTTACATGAAATTTTTTAATTCAAACTATATGATATATGTATAATTCACTTCATTAATTGTAGAGTTATGGTGCCCATAACCTCAAAGAAATAGTTACATAATCTAAATCAAGATCATAAGTCAAAAAGTTATGTTCATGAATTTCTAACTACTGATATGTATAGGTAATAACATTATAATTCTAAATAAACGAAAAAAATTTATTCAATGTATCACTATATATTAAAAATACTTTTTTGGATGGTAGGTTCTGCATTATATAATTCAAAAATATTCCATTCATGTTATCAAAAATATTCTTTATATTCATTTATTCATATAATCACAATACTTAATGAGTAGTCATGGTTAACATGATAGGTAATCTAGAAATGTTTTAATCAAATCATCCATAGAAAACATCAAAAAAACTACAGAGCTCAGTTACGATCATTAGAGTAGGTAATTCTTTACTCATATTGCCTCTATATAATAACGAAATATTTTATCCGTAGAGACAATATGGTGACGAATATAATAATTATGACTCTATATTTCCTAATTTCTAAATTTTACAGATAAAAATGTTTCATTAAGTGTATCATGAATGATCTTAAATTTACCCATATGATCCTCATACATTTCAATTTATACAAGGATTTCATCAATAAATAAAAAATATATAATCATATATTCCTTGATTAATCTATAAATTATATCCAAAAATGGGAGGATGATTTAACCAATCAAAAATAAATTACCATAAAATCATAATTTTAAAACATTATATAAATGTTCATCTTCAAAATATTATCCTCTATTACTCATAATTGATTATACATTAAATGAAAGATTATCATTTTGAAACAATGAGATATTTGGATTTTTTTGAATAAGTCATCAGTTTAATGTAGATAATGGTTTTTTTCATATCTAAACTACATTTATTTCTCAATCATGAATATAGAGCCTCATAGATATACATTTCTTATTAATTAAAATAATCTGTTCTACTGAAGCTGAACCACTAAGGAATATTAATTTTTTTTTCATATAAAATATTTACTTTTTTCATTAACTCCACTAATTCCATAGTTTCCATTCCATATGTATCCTTTTATATAGGTTATTTTTTAGGGATTAAATCTATGAAAAACTCTTCTTCGTGTTATTTTGGTCACTGATCTAATTATAGAAGAAATACTATAATATATTACAATAAAAACGAATAAAATCATTTTGATGATTATTTTTCATCCAAATAATGTGTTGGATCTTACCATACAAGTATGTAATTCATAAGTGATAGTATAGGGCTATCTATATAATAATTAGATGATGAATAATCCCCTGTAATGATAAGGAATTAAAAATATTCATTGAAAATAAAATTTTCATTCGATTTCTAATAAATTTATAAATTTAATGTTTAAATAAAATCAAAACAAATGATTATATAAAAATTTGAATATGGTATGAAAATCAAGTATAAAAAAGGAAGAATTATGTGTAATAATGGTAAATAAGTGATAATATTTATTTGTGAGATATATCCATATTGAATTTCGACATAAAAATACATTATCATGGTTATGTGGAAATCACTAAATTTCTTCGAAAAAATAGATAATAGAATTGACTATAACTATTCAAAATAACATAAATAATTTCATAAATTTTACGATATAATTAATTTACCTTGCACTAAAACATTGGTAACATTATCCTTAGGTGAAGTAATCCTTATTTCTTTGTATTCTCACATCAGTATCTTATATGATGTATTTCGTTAATTATTGTAAAATTTGTGAAAATAATTCTTTATTTCTCTATATTTTAGACACATTCAATCCATGATATATTTCACCGCCCTAAGTTAATTAGCCATATAATTTATATCATCCCACTTATAAAAATATCAAATTAATTTCATCAATATTCAATAATTATCATTCCATAATTTCTAGATAATGTTATTTTCACTATTACAGTTATATTATTTCATTCCTTTCCATTATCAGGGTTCTCATTCGAACTCTTCTTAGGCTAATTTACCATGTATATATAATACCAATAGAATTATATCATTACTTTGATATCACATAACACTCTTTCCAAATTAAATTAAATTATTTGAGAAACTAGTTTTCATTATAGGTTTTGTGTAATTCCTTTAAATAAATTGTCAATAACTTACTCAAGAATATGCATTTAATTTTTGTCATATTTATCTTTCCTTTTAAAGGAATTCACAAACTCAAAAAAAAAACAGTCTTCCTCATTTTTCTTTAAATAGGTGTACAATCAAACCATGTCAATTCATAGTTCATAGGGAGAATATTTATTGATGAATGTTACGTTACAATGTAACTACTCTATATGTTCTATTTTTTATCACCTCTATACTATGGATCAATAGACATTATTGATTAAAAACAACTACAATATTATAAACTTATTTAATATCCTTTTCTAATTAATTATATCCAACAACAAGGCACATCTTCTCAATAGATTTAATAAATGTCATATCTACCACAAGATTGGTCATTCCACTAAAATATTGATTAATGTTCTATATGAATCAATAAAATAATGGTGTATCATATTTTGGAATTTCATGCTTCATTATACATGGATGACTATCACACATAACTTGGTTCTCTAAACCTTATATGGAAATCATCTACTAAACCAAAACACTAACTGTATTATATTTTTAGTGGGGAATGCCATATTATTACCATGGGTATTATGTATCTTTCTTCCTTTATTAACAGTCTCTATGTAATGTCCTAGATTGATATAGTTGTTATCATAATCATCATCAATGTTTAACTAGAAAAAAACACCTCTAATGGTAAATGTTTTCAAATAAGAAAAAAAATTATCATAATTTGTATTTTAGCTATATTTATTTTAAATCTATTACCTAAAGATTCTACTAAATATTATTTAATTCCAATTATAATAACAACAACACCAATAATCCAATGTCATTGTAATATTTTTTTACATTGGATTAATTGCTAGAAATATAACCATAAATGAGAGATTAGTTTATTAGTAATAAAAATATTTATACTAAATGAATTATATTTTGTATTGGGAGTAAAAAATACGATATAATAAAATAAAATTATTATTACCCTATACACTCATTTGACGAATTCATCATCAAAACCTAGGGTAGGGAAATAAAAAATAGTTGTTCTCAAATTTATATTAATGTTTATATATGGAAAAAAGATAATGAGTAAATAAATAATAATCAATATAGCTTGATAAATAACTTGAAATAAATAAAATGTAGTCAATAACATAACATGAATTGAATTTATGGATATTATCAATGTAAAAATATAATGGATTATGAAACTAATTTAATTTAAAATGAATAAAATTCAGTATATGAGATATCATGAATTTCTTCAGCATTTTATTAATACCATTAATACAATTATCACATGCAATTTATAACTATATATAATAGTAAATTTAATTTGGCCAAATAATTTGTCTAATAATAACTGTTTATAAGCTTTTAATCATTATAAATTAGGGCTCCACCTTTCACTATTTGTATAGTTTATTCCTTTTATCTCATAATGATATTGCATATCAAAAATTAGATGTATTGAGTAAATAATATTATATATAAATATTTTTTCCAATCAATTAAATAATATGTACAGTTCAAAAATATGTAAAAATTATATATGGTTTATAAAATAATCATATCTATGATATATATTTAGATAAAATTAATTTCCAATGATAATTAATCTCAATAATGTGAATATTTGAAAGAATTTTTTTTAATAAAGATGACATTTAATTCATAAGAAATAATTTTTTTCATAACATTAAAATTCCTGGAAAATAGTAGAGAGATATTAAAAATAAGATACCATGAAAGTGTTTTGTTTGTTCAAATAGTAAATTCATGTAAAAAATCTAAATAATTAAAACATTTAATGATGGTGGGAATGTCAATTAACGCCATATAAGATAAAATCATTCCATTTTTACTACTATAAAGAAAGTTCATAATGTAAATTTTGATGAAAATTTATTTATATTCAATTGAAACCTCAAAAATTCAATGAAACTATAATTTTTTCATAAAAATTCATTCTGAAAAATAATTAACACATTCTAAATCAAATAAAAAAAATTATGGAAGAAAAATATACCTGACCAAAAAGTTAAAAAATATAAAAGTTTAATTTAAAAATTCCTCTTGAAATGGTTACATGAATTGAATAATTAATAATAAATAATAAATATGTATTAAATTTATAAATCTCATAATTGAAGTATATACACAGTAAAAAAGTGAATAGGTGCATGAAAAAAAATTATTCATAATGGAGTGGATGTTTGGATGGAATTTGTTACCTTTTGTTTCTTCTTTGTATAACACTCATTAACATGAAATAAAGTTTTTTAAACATATCACTAATTTATAAATTAATCGTATTAAATTTATAATATCATATATTATCCTATTATAACATTATATCTCATATATGTCACTAATCATTAATTAATATAATTGTTTGGTTATTAATTGAATTATTTTCTCATCCATGATTTTTCAATGAAGTTATATCCATGTAATTTCATTAGAATTTCGCAATTTAAATAATTTTAAACATGATAATAATAACATATATTATGATTAAATATATCGTTATAACCTTCTTTATAAAGATAACATGAATATCTGATCACATAGATTTATGGGGGTGGTAGTCCACACATTCCAACTAGAGACATTATTTTATTCCAACAGGTCGAATGGTATGATGTTATAAATTATAATAAAATCAAATAGTAATTGTAGTTTTAAAATATATAATATATTTTCATTAGGAAAAAAATTATAACCATCCATTTATGTTGTCATGAAAAACAAATTACACCACTATTTGTAGATCATTAAACACATGTCTCAAAAAATAATGTGTTCAATTTTCATAGTATAAAAAGGTGGTGAAAACATATTACCATAATCATTGTAAAATATAATAATGTTTATAATATTTATGTTAATATTTTATGATTTTTATAAAAGAAATATAAATGTTATATGAATAATTTAATTTGATTTTCATGATAAAAACAAGTAAATATTATTCAAAAGAGCTCATTTAGATTGTCTAATAAGGGGAATTGGGTTGGTTATTTATAAATAAAACAACCTCCTAGGATATATATAATGATATTAATATGGTAACATTCCAAGGTTTGGTATATCTACATGGATTAATGGGTTTGTAGTAATTGAGTAAATGTATTTCATTTAATAAGTGAGGAGAGGGGTATTCATGTAATTTCATAATGAATTAAATTTATCTAAATTATATTTTTTTCAAATAGAAAAATAATTATTTATATAGATGATAATATGAATATGAGTAAGAATAATTTCATCCCACAATGTTTCCACATGTTACAGGAATGGTTTCATCAATATAATTCATATTTAACCACTGTTAACTCTGTTAAACATTACAGAATTAATAATGATTTCATATATTTAATGGTAGATAATGATACTATAAATTCTTACAAGATTCATATATTAACCATGTATGGTTTTTTCACGAATACCCAATTAATTTAGTGGATTTTAATTTTTTATGAATTTTAAAAAAAATTATTAAAATATTATTCATAATAATAAATCAATATTGTTTTATAGACACTATTTAGTTTATTGTATTGTGAATACATAAAGAAAAAGAGAGAATTAAAATATAATACTTTCACACATCATTAAAATATCATATTAATTTATAAAATCAAAAGAAGAAAATAATTCATCAAATTATATTAGTTTTTTATTTTAAATATCATATATATCATACTTCTATAAATTAAATAAATTATTTGTTGGTGTTTTTTAAGAATTTAAATTAATTATTTCCTCACTAAAAAATATAAATAAATTAAAATTATAAATGATGTGTTATTATTAAATTTATCATTTTAATCTAAATTTAGTTTTATTTATCACTATCATAAAATATTATTTATACTAAAATAAGAAAAGTGAATATTTTGTCTCTATCCCTCACTTATAAAATATAAAGCTCAAAATCAAAGATAAATAGAAATAAAAGGTATTATTTTCAAATTTTTGATTATTTTGATGAAATATAATCATTAAATGATAATAAATAAAGTGTAGGGTCGGTTATTAATGCATTATAACATAACTTTTATCCATAATTATATTATTTACCCTTACTGTGATGATATTATTCTCTACGGTTAATATTATTAATGACCTTAAATAAAAGGAAGTCATTTTACCATATTTTGACATCATTATTAATAATATATAATCCAAATTTCATCATAAAATTTCATTAATGATCAGACAAACATTTATGATAAAAAACATATGAAAAAAAATATTTGAGAAAAATTTGAATTTTTGTATAGAAATGAATTTATACCAAATTAAAGAATAAAATTAACTCCATTGACAATAATTCCATTATTAATTATATAAAATAACTAATTTTTTTCAAACTATTTTAAAAAGATATTATCTTTTTAAATTTGTAAAAAAATAATAAAAGAAACAAAAATTATTATTTTCGTTATTCATTAAAAAATCAATCTTTTCATAAAAATCAAACCTTTCAGAAAAATATAGAAAACTCACATTGCAAATCAATTCATATTCTAATTGGAAATTGTTGTTCACTATATTAAATGCATTTTATAAAATTGAAAACAATTTTTTATATTTCTCCCCAAAAAAGAATAAATATAAATCTTGAACATAACATATAAAAATAATTAAATAATGTATTTTGAATTTTATTAATTATCAATAAATAAATTTTTATTTATTATGAAATTAGTATGTTTATTTTATAGCTTTTAAATTTCAATTCATGTCCATAAATTTAATTATTCAATTATAAAAATCATATATAAATTAAATTTTTCATGTTTATGTTTTAGCTGAGATTTGAATAATGAATTTCATAAAGAAATATTGATAATTGAAAAAAAAGATAATACATTGGATTTTTCTGATATAAGGTAATAAAAGAATTTTTTTAAAATTTTGGTCGATAAAAAATGAAAATTTTAGTTTAAACGGTGCGAAAATATAATGTCATCATACTAGATTCATATTTAATTCCATGTTTTAGATTTCATGAATTTAGGAACGAAAAAAACAATTACACTAATCAATGTTAAGAAAATGAGAATAAGCACCAACACCCGACTAGAATATACAAATAATGAATATTATATTAAAAAACTACTGATATTTATAGCGATAATATGTGCTTATTTATATACATAATCATCAATATATATTTGTTATTGTATGTTTCCTCCTACAATTACATTTTGAATCAAAAAACACCCAATAATATCATTAATATAACAATGTTAATGAATATTATTATTGTTTTATTGGATCTTGATTATTGTATTTATTATTATTCATTATTTACATTAATTTTATGTGATTTGGAAAGTGGAGTAGCTGTAGACACATATATACAATTGTATCAAAATAGAGTTATCATATTTCAAATCATAAGTTATCTTATGAACACCTATGCCTAAAAGGATGTTAGAGAACTATATAGGAATATTTATCCTATTATAGTGGCTAAAATGAAAAATTATAGTAGTATATAGATTCAATATAAAAAAAATAATCACATGTCGTTATATTCCTATTATGATGGAATAATCGGGTCTCTTTGACATCAAAAAGATACATGGGAATATACATTACTGAAATGAAATCAAAATCTATATATAATAGATTTTACAAAAAATTCACAAGATTTTAATAATTAATAAAAATTGATTTTATTCATTTTGATGGGAAAATGTAATTCCTTGATATTATTATATGAATTTCATTTCAATTAAATAAAATAAATTTTTTAATAACTTCAGTCACACGCAATCACCAATCCCAAAAAAAATCATATACTTTTATATAATTATTATTATTTTTTCAGGGAAGTTATAATAGTTTGTGCATTCCCAGTCCATTAGATTGATTTTGTTTTCTTTTGTGACAGGTTATAGGTGGCTCAGAAGGATTATGGAGATGTTCATATGAAATAATCTTGAAAAATGGGGATTAAATTTTTTGTAACTAAATTACATGACATAAATTTTTTTTCACAACATTCTATGGGTAGTTAACATCACGAAATTAATTAGGGTTTAAATGTAAAATAAATCATAATATGGTAGGATTTTGATGGAATTTGATCATTAGGGATTCCATGGAATGAAAAAAGATTTTTGACCATGTAATCCCCCGCTAATACAATGTCTTAAACATTATTAAAGCCCATGGGATGTCAAACATATGGTTGTAGTGATACACCCTCAAACATAGGCGACCCATCAACCCCTCTCAGACATCCTGCAGATTATTAATCAAGGATCAATTCATAGATACTCTCTATTGATCTATACTGATCTAGATTCAATCTAAGGTGTGTTCTTCAATATATCTACAATTTATTCTGGGTTGGTCACAATTTCCTTCTAATTTTTCATTCAATGTAATTTATAATGTTTTCCTCTAGTTAAACATGGGGTTCTCTACTGTTATTGTCGTTGCGATGGTGTCATGACATCCTCAGGTGGATGAAGATATTGTGGTAGATGTAATCAGATGTCACTAAATTTATCTATTATTATACAAATATCAAGGAAATCCATTCGAGGTAGGGATTTTTTATTAATTTTTTATTGTGTATTATCTGGGAAATATGTACAAATTTTTTACAAGGGATCATTGGTGCGACAAAATAATCCAAGATAATATTCGGGTGAATTAAATTGAAGGGGTAAGAGTGATTCAAATCACATATTAATGTAGTTATATTATTGTGATATTGTGAGATATCTGGTCCAAACTCCCAACTAAAAATAATAGCCATTAGAAGTCCTCGTTTTATCACTAAATAACTATTATAATTAATAGTTCATGTAGAATGTTTGTATATGGAAATTTGTAAATCATGTATACATGGAAAATAATCCAATGCCCCAAAATTAGGTAGTTTCTTTGATAAACCAATAATTATCATGTAAAATTAAATAAGAAAGCTTTAATAAATCTAGAATTTTGTTAATCTTTAGTATGTGGGGTGATGTGTGTTGTAAAATAGTTGTACCTGTGTGGGTTGTACATAAGGGATATGAATTGGTTGTGTTTGTGATTTGTGGGTATGCTCTGGATTGTGTTGTGGTACATTTGTAAAGTACTACTGTGTTCTATGGGTTTTTTTGGGTAGTGATGAGATGATCTTTTAGAAAATATGTCAACCTGGACATGTAATGAAATGTTAGGTTGAGAGATTTATCGATTATGGAATGGGTGAGAATTGTTTCACAATAGGGTAACAATTGTTGATTGTGGTGATGTGTTGCTGGATGTGGTTGTGTGTGGATGGGTTTTTGGTGGAATGAACATGAAGATGTATGTTGATGGTTGGTATAGTTAATTCTCCTAGAATATCAATATGTGTGACATTTACTATGTTTCTTGTTGTGTTATGGTCTTGGTAGTTTCTATGATAGTAATGGAATAAATGAATAATTTGTTGGTTCATAATATTTGGAAATGTGTTGTGTTTCATTAGTTAGTATAATTAATAAATGGTTGGTGAATAGAGGATACCAATCAATAATTAAATTGGATGTAAATTGAATGGAATTTGTTGGTGGATGTGTAGTGTTGTGTATTTAAAGGTAAACAGAATGTTGGTAGTGTTTGGAACTAGTTTATTATTAGGGTCACATGTATGGGGGATGTGTTTCTAGTATCATATATCTATATACTTGTATTTTCTTTGTTATTTCTACAAGAACCCCACCCATTCTGAGAACTTTGTGACGAACACCCCCAATTATCATGGGTTAGGGTGCCTTACCTAAATATCCTAGTATGAGGATGGATGGATGGAGACCCACCATTCTTACTCCCTCATCTAGGTGAAAATAGATCAATATTTATTAGGAAGGTTGTGGTGATAATGGCCTAAGAGTTGGAGGGTAGGTTGTGCTTTCCTAGGTTTATTCGGGATAAGATGTTTTTTTTCTTTCCTACCTGTTTTCAAGAGGAGATGTGTTGCACGTTCCCATGTGTTTTACTAATGATATGTGTTGTGATTTCCAAGTTGATTTCAAGACGAGATATGGTTTGTGAGGCCCAACTGTCTTATGGTGGTATGTTGTGTGGTTAATGGCCCAGGGGTCTTTGGGGGAGATATGATATGGTTTCTGGCTTCTGTTCCTTCTAGAGGGATTTAATGTGGTTTGGGAGGCCCATGTGTGTGTTTTTGGGGTTTAATGTGGTTTGTAGGGCCTTTGTCTATGTGGTTGGGATGTAACAATGCTATTTTGGAATAAGTTGGAGCACAATGATGTTTTTTCATTAGGCATGAGTGGCTAAAATAGTGGATAGTGGTGTGGGGGTACCCTATTATTAATTTTAATTATATTACTTTACTTGTCTAGAGTTATTTGTGACCATGCATTGTTGAGGCTAGGATGGTTAGTATACTTCTTAGGTGAAATTTGGTTCTAATTTTATTTATCACTGGGGCATTTGTATTTTTCCTTTCAATTGGGCATGTGATACAATGGGATTTCCAAATAATGATACTTTTATTCTTACCTTCTATTAAAAAAAACTCATTCAAGTTTCCATGAGAATTTGGTGGACGTGTTGGGTGTTAATAGATTGGGATTTGGGACCGTTATTGAGTTTCTAAATTGTCTTGGTTTTTTACATTTCTTTTGAATTTTACTATAGCAGTACTAGTTCTATATTATAAATTCATATACGATGGTTTTTTTTCAATATGTCATTGAGTTATTTTTTGGATTATCCATTACATATCCATATCATGTTAAAAAATGTAATATCATATATATTGTGTTACATGTATACCCATTGTGCTAGTATCCAACCCTTGGCCTACTGGAGGCTAGAATTAGAGGACATAATCTCCCTTTCTTCATTTCCACCCAAGTAGGGGTATAGTTGGAGTGAGGGGGTCGTAAAATAATGTTATCATTTTATGATTGTTGAATGATTTGATGGATTTTTTAGTTATTAAAATTGATTATTTCATGGGTAGGTATCAAAAAAAATGTTTGATGCTCTTGGTTCATCAAAAATTCCAAGTACGATAGGCTAAGAAATTGGATTTTAGGGCACCACGGTCTGATAAAAGGACTTCGAGTCTACTGAAGGACAAAGTGAGGATACAGAATTTATTGGATAAAGACCTAGGAAAGGTTCATGCATCATAATGACTGATTTTATTGTTTTAGTGTGGATTTTTTGGGAAGGTTAAAATGGTTAAAAATGGATGAAATGAACTAGAAAAGATAAAATGAATCTCAAAATCTATACTGGTCTTACTAAGGAATTTTTGTGTATACTATTCAACTCTATACCCTGGTCATTATCCAAGTGGGGATCATTCATTGAAGGTATACAAGGATGAATCATTTAATTGATCGAAGGTTGATTCAGTTGAGGAGGAAGACTAGTAGGAGAGGATATTGTGTTCATTCCTATGACAGTCCTTGGGAAAATATGAAGGTACTATTTCATACATAGAGAATGAGATCTTGATTGATAAGCACAAGATATCCCTCAGCTTTATCTAGGCCCCAACAGAGTACTAGGTTCCTCTAGTAGTGATTCAGATGAGGGGATATTCGTGTTAATAGTGGATGATATATTTGGTTGAGATGAAGGAAGCATACATTTCAACAGTTGAATTTGAGAAGTAGTTCTGATTGGAAGTCCTACTATAAACCATGAATGTTGAGAAGAAGTAATTGCTACTCTCCCTACCATATGAGTGTACATCGGTACAAGATATGGAGATCATGTTCAAAGATCTCCTTCATTTTCCCCAGATAGCATTCTAGATATGTATTCTCATGTGAGATGTATAGGGGAGGTGCTTTGTCCTTCTATCTAGTATGTTGTTACTTCCATTACACTATCAAAGTACATTAATGTTAAAAATAAGGAGGAGGTAGTTGAAAGTATTCACTCAAGATGAGGTCTATCATAATATGGGGTCCCATAAGGTTCTTCTTGGGTGTGGGTTACGCATGGTAGGTCTTAGTAGCCATAAACTTAGAGGTTTAGGTCGATAGAAAGTCGTCTATGTAGCTTACTTTTTGACCATCTAGTCATCATGCCTTTCTTGTGAACTTGGGAATAGAGTTTTTATTTTGTGGACTTTGCTGTCATCTTCTGAATTAATGCCTAGAAGCTGTTCGAGATCAGTATGGTGCAGGTGGGTGGGTTTAGCACCATCCTCAACAATAGCTTCCAGCCAGACCATTTCAACATCATGGTCAGTAAGCTCATGCTCCACCGTGTGTATATGGTGAAGGTATAATCCAACCTCAGTATGAACCTTATGTACCTATATCTGGTTGTGGTTGTGCAGGTAGTTTTCAATTGAGGGGTAGAGGAGCATGGTCTGGTCAGTTGCACATAGTAGAGGCGGTAGTTCTTGCATGGATACACATTGTAAGATGTACAATTAGTTTGTTAAGTAATCTTTTTTGTTCTTTTTCTAATTCAGGATCTCAACACTCTTTTTCTAAACCCTTGTTAGTATATTCTTTGAGACTAGACATAAAGAAAATTATTATGCTCCTAGTATTGAGTACACATGTGAGAGGCAAGACCAAATTGTTTGATGTGTACTAGTGGTGTAGAGATATGATGAGACCACATCAATATATTGGGAATCACTTATTGCTATAAATGTAGCCATATGATTTCTTCCATTTCATTGAATGTTTTTTTTCTAGGAATTTTTTCATTGACAACTTTCTAATGAGTGGTGTGTTTTCATATGTGGATGGTCGATGTGTTGTTTTCGTTGGTGATATGGGGTGGTAGGTGGGAAATCTTCTTGTGGACAATCTTTTTTCCCTATTGAAATATTTTTTAGTGGAATCAATAGTTGGTGTGATGGTGGAGGTTAACAGAGTTTTTTGGGAGTTCCTATATGTTTTAGTCGAAGAAGTTGTTACACTACCCCCTAGAAATGATATTGAATTCGGGAAAGACCTATATCCCACCGGTTCTCTGAATTAAATAACACCCTAAAAATTGTAACCTTATGAGATGAAGGAGTTGAGGATACAAATTCATGATTTGATAAAGAAGGGATTTATCATGCCCAGTGTGTCCCCATGGGGTGAACTGATGTTGTTTTAAAGAATTAAGACGGTGGTATGAGGTTGTGAAAAGTCAATAAGTGGATAAATGTTTTGATTGTCAAGATCCATTAACCTCTTCCTAGGATAGATGATCATTTAGAAAATTTATATGAGGTTATATGATTTTCTATGATTGGTCTACAGTATAAATATCACCAGTTTTGGGTGAAGGCAAGCGATGTGCTAAAGAATTATTTCAAGTTCATGTATGGGCACTTCATGTTTTTATTCATCTCGTTTTTTTTACAAACGTAGAATCCATGTTCTTTGGGATAATGAAATCCATATTTTATCTGTTCGTAGACCGGTTCATTATCATAAAAATTAATGATATATTGATTTACATTAATTCAGAGGAGAAACATTCTGATTATATAAGGATTATATAAGGATTTACTTGTAGGTTATTCTAAATCATAGTATTTATGTAATGTTGTCAATGAATATGTTTTGGATATGATTGATGCATTTCCATGGCCATGTGGAGTCACATTAGAGTGTGGTACTGGATCCATCAATGGTTAAAGGGTCTGTTTCTTTTGAAGTACCCAAAAAGGTGGGAAAAGTACATTGTTTTCTTGATCTCACCAACTATTTTACAAGGTTTTTAACCGATTTCTCTCGATTTCAAGATCTATTGATTAATTATACTATGAAAAAACAAGATTTTGTGTTGAGTGACAAATTCCAGGTTGAATTTGAAAATATAATGAGGATTTTGATTAGTTATATAGTGCTCTGGCTTCTAAGGAAGGAGTCGTGTTTGAGGAATTTCGTGATGCTTCCTATATATTATTGGGATGCATCTTGATACAAGGATGAGTAGATATCTCTTATGAATCTTGTATGTTACTCCCATATGAGTTTAATTATTCCACCCATGAGAAGTATCTCTACAAGATTATTATTTAATTTATGTGGTTGGATAATAATGTCATTTATGAGTTCTTTGTGGCCATAAGATACAATATAAGCTTGAAGTATATCTTTTCATAGTGAGATATATACTTTCGGTAGTGAAGGTGAATTTAGATTCTTCATAAATATGACTTTGAAATATCCATCACCTCAAGAAAGGGAAATGTCAGTGATGATGCTTTTAGTCAAAAGTCATAGAATGTGGTAGTTCAGTAGTTTGTGGATGCATGGAATGTGATGGGAGAGTAAGAAGCCCTACACATAAATACTATAGATTGAGTTGGTGGTTGATATTTGATCTAGATGATAGTGAAGCCTTATCAAAGGAAGTACGTGGAGGAGTCTCAGTGGGGAGGATTTAGGTAGATGTGTTATGTGATCATTTTGGCCATGGTGATGCTTTGGATGGATTTTTGGAACTAGTTGAACTGCCATGACAAGCTATTTTATTATGCAGCGTTGTATAATGTGGACCTTTGTGAGTTTCATAGCATACAATTATTGGTATAACCAAGAGTTTCTGAGTATAATTATGTCTTGAGGATGTATTTTTGGTGTCATGGATGATATAAAATGTGGTAGAGTTTTTGGTAGGGATATTAGTTTTCCGGCAGGCGAAGGCTGAGCACAATTTTACAAGTTGTTTGTTACAACCCCTGGATATACCTGAGTAGAAGTGGGGAAAATCCCAATGGATTTCATTATAGGGTCAACCAAGGATTATGGGGGACATGATACTCTCTGGGTGATAGTGGATCAATTGAAAAAATATACCCCCTTTTTAGTAATTAAGAAGTCAGGCATAGTAGATGCTCTGTCTAAGAGGTATGTGGATGTTGTTGTGCAGTTTCGTGGAGTTATGAGGACCATTGTCTCAGATCGGGACACAATGTTTACATCGTAAGTCTAAATGGGATTGTAGAATGATTTTGGAACACAATTATTCCTCATCACGGTTTTCCACTCTTATACAAACGGTCAGTTAGAGTAGACTATCTAGATGTCAAAGGATAGGTTGAGGGCATACATCTTGGAATTAGGAAGATCATGTCTACCACACCTGCCTTTAAAAGAGTTTTATTATAATAATAGATATAATTATTTCATCTAAATCCCACCATTTAATGTGATGTATGGAAGAAAGTTTTTCTTGTTTGTGATGGATGAATTTTTGGGAGACAATTGTTCTTAGTCCTAATATGGTGAAATGAATGATAGATAAATTTTAAGTCATTTGTTAGAGGATGGAAGCAGGACATGAATGAAAAAAATCATATGTTTATCACCTAAGGAGGCCACTGGTTTTCAAGGATGGTGACAACATATTATTTATGGTTACCCCTCAGTGTGGGTAGTAGAGGTTTCGCAGAGGGAGTCAGCTTCCTCCCAAGATCATTGGAACCTTTGAGGTGTTGGTGTAAGTTTGTGAGGTTGAGTACCATTTTGGTGTTAGCACTATAGTTGGATTTGATCCAAATTTTCTTCCATGTGTCACATCATTATCCGTATCAACACTTTGAATCCCATGATATTGAAATGGAATAGTTGGATTTAAAGGTTGATGTGATGTTTTTGGAGTGACCAGTGGAGATTAAGGATCTTTATGTGAAAGTAATGCCTTGATAAACGATTCCATTGTTTTATGTGATTTGGAGGCATGTTGTCTAGGAAGAGAGTTCTAGGAAGAAAAAGAAAGAAATGTGTTCCCAATACCTCAAGTTGATCTTACATTTTCTTTGTTCATTTTTAATTTATGATGTAATACATGAATCATTTTTATACGGGAAGAGTTGTTTTCCCTTGGTAGTGCAATGTGTGGTTAACTATTTTATAAAGTTCTAATGTGTAAAAATTAGAAGACTAGAATCATAATCAAGACACGTTAATTGCGATTTTATTAAACTGATGCGGGTGAGTATGTGATGCCATTACAAATAATATCATGACATGGGGGATGAAATTACATGATTTGGATGTTTATAAAGTGTGGTTGTTGTGCGTTAAAAGTGAATTTTCTGTTGTTTCAGGTGGTGTGTTTGGGCCATAGTAACATTTTTTTGTATGACGAGATCCAGGAGCGATATCTCTCAAGGTGGTTGTTTGGACCCCTCTTTCTTCTAGCCTTAGATTTAGAATTTAAATGGAGAGAATCATTTCTGAAGTTACTAATGTTACAGTTCATGCATTCATGTTCCCTTATTTTGTGAGTTTTTTGTTTTATGTGTTTCAGAAGGGGAAAAGAATTTTTATGGAGTATTTCTGTTTAAAAAAGATGGACTTTGGGGGATTACACATAATGTAGCTGAATTACATGGTTTGATTTTTTAAATCATTTCTTGAAATGAGTGGTTCATAGTGTGAAGTGTCATGTGGTTTTAAAAAATAAAATAAATCGAATGACGATAATTTTTTTCGGCAGATGTCAACCTCAATGGATTTCATGGAATGAATGGGTATTTCATATTGTGTAATCCCCAACTACTATAACATTGTATACTTTTCTTCAACCACTAAGGTTTTCAAAAAATAATGTTCGAGTGATACACCCTTGACACTAAGTGGCCTTGTGACCCCTCTCCACCATATTGATGATTCCATTATCAGAGATAGATTCGTAGCTTCTCTCCATTGAATAGTAGTTATTTTTGTTTAATTGTATATGTGTTATTTCCCATTTCAATAGTTCCTTCTAGGTTAGACCCTCTATTGCTCTCATTCATCTTTCCAAGTGATGGAGAATGTTCTACTCTGGTTTTAAATGTCCATCTCTTAGATTTTTTCATTGTGGTGGTGCCACAACCTCCTCAGGTAGATAATGATGTTGCAGAAGAGGTAATAAAAGGTCTACTAAATGATCCTTTCTTGTGTGAGGAACATTAAAACCCATTCAAGGTAGGTATGTTTCCATAATTTATCATTTATTGAGTGTCATGTGAGTGGGATTAACTCTTATTTTCCTAAATATCATCGTTTCTCAACATAAATCTATGATAAAAATAAGGTAAATTAATTTGATTGGTGTATAATTATTTTAATCACATGTTTTAGGGAATGATATTTTTGTGATATTATGATTTATAGAGGATAAAAACCCCATATAACATTGTTGCTGTCGATGGTCCTTTTTTGTGCACTAAACACTTTTTTTGGAGGTTGGTTGATGTTTATTGTTTGAATATAGAAATTGATAAATAACATACACATACATAATGAATAGATTCCCTTGTATTATCCAATTTTTTTTGACAAATTATAAATTAACAAGTAAAATTAAATATGTATGCCTTACTAAATCCAAAATTTTGTTTTGATTTGGTATCTAGGGTGATGTTTTGTGTGATATTTCTATTGGTGTGTGTGCGGGATAGGTGAGATATGATGTGGATTTGTTGTGATGTGTGGGAATGTTCAGTTTTGTGCTTTGGTACATCATTTAGGCCTAGGTGTGTGTTGTGAGTTGGTTAGGGTATTTTTGTGGATGAATGTATATATTATAACTCAACCTAGATATGTAATGGAATCTTAGGTCGAGAGATTGATTTATTGTGGAATGGTTGAGATCTGTTCTGCAGTGGGGCTATAATAGGCCAGTACGATTATCTGTTGCTGGATGTGACAGTGTGTGGAGGATTTTTTGAGGAATTTTCATGAGGAGGTATGGTGATGGTTTTTATGTGTAAATCTCCAGAAATCTCTCCATGAGTGATTTTTTTGTGTCACATTTTTTGTGATCTTCTTTGTAGTTGCCCAGCTTTTAATGGTATAAATGAAAATATAATTGTTTAATAATGTTTTTAAATATCATGGGTTGGATTGTTTAATATTATTAATAAATGGGTTGTGAATAAAAAAAATTAATGGCGAATTAAATTGATTGGAAATTAAAAGGAGGTTGTGTCTTTCGGTATGGTGTTGTACATTTAGTTCTATACATAATGATGGTAGTGTTGTGAGAAATTTTTTGGAGAACCCATATATTGGTAATGGTTGTTTGGTATTGTATATATGTATAATTTTTCTACCTTTTGATATTTATACGCACCCCACCCTAGTTGAGGACTATGTTCTGAAAAACCACATTGTAACGAGGGAAGGTAATTTATCAATCATGTTGTTGGTAGGATGAACGACTAGCCACCAACACATCCATGATCCCTCATTCAAGAGGTTATAACAAAATATTTTATGAGATGTTTGTGTTATAGAGGGCCATGAGTGTGTCAAAGGGTTGTGTTTCCCCACATGATTATAAGATGAGATGTGTCACTCACTCCTAGGTCTTTTTGGGATGAGATTTTTAAAAATTGATTCCCTTGTAAAAATACCAAATAAGTAAATATATAAAGATAAAAACAATATTAAAATATTTTTAATGAGATAAATTTATGAAACTTTTTTTCATGAAGTAGGATGATATCTTTAGGGAGGTGTTTTTAGGATGAGATGTGTTTTTATTTCATAGGTGTTTTCAGGATGAGATGTGTTGTTCTTTCACTAGTGTCTTTAGGAGGCGATATGGATTATGAGGTCCAAGTCTCTGTGGAAATGGTGTGGAGTAGTTTTTAGCCAATGTGTTAGTGGGTTGGATGTGATTTTTTTTGCATCCTAGGATTCTTTATGCAGGGGTTGATGCACTTTTTGGGGCCCATGTGAGTGTTATAAAGTTTTACACGATTCTCTTAGAAGTGGTGCGAGCATGATGACATTTTTCGTAAGAGGGGCCAAACCAGTGGGAAGTGGTGTGGGGTTACCAATCAATGATTTTAATTATATTATATTACTTGATTTGAGTTATTTTTTTAGCACTCCTTGAAGAAGTTAATATGGTATGTATACATGTTAGGTGATGTTTGGATATAATTTTTTCTCAAGAGTCATTAGTATGCTTCCATTCACTTGGTCATGTGAGACATGGGTTTTCCCTAATGATTATACTTGAATGCTCTCCCTATGTTTATAATGATGCTTTCATATTTCCAAAATGGTTACACATACTATGTTGTGAATTACTAGCTTAGGCAAGGGGATAGTTATTGAGTCACTACATTATCATGGTTTCAGGTACTTTTCCAAGGGGTTTTACTATACTTGTACATGTTCTATTTTATGCATGTGTGTGGGATGATTTTGGATATCTTTTATATATACAATGGTTTTATTTTGTGGATGATCCATCATTACTCACAATCTAGTTTTAAAAATTAGAAATGACTTTATATTGTGTGACATGTATACCCTTAGTGCTAGTTTCTTACATGGGGCATAGTAGAGGTGGGACTCAAGGGTCATTATCTTCCTTTCTTCATCACCATCCAAGGAAGAGTATATTTGGAGGTAGGGGGCCATGATGGAATTAGGGAGTAAAAATAGAGATAAAAATTATTAAATATATATAAAAATAAATAAAATAATTATTTTTAATATTAATTACTAATAATCATTTCATAAAAATAAAATAATAATAACTTAAAAACTAATAAGACTGCATTATGAATTATAATTGTAACGCCCCGACCCCAGCTACCCAGAGTCGGTGCATTACTTCGTAACATTGGAATGATCACAAAAGATCAAGTCTCGAAAGACCAATTAGTTTATTAGCCTTGGAAACACTAGATACATTCATAAATGTTATATTACATCACAAAGTGAAAAACTATAATAACAAAGTCTCCATAGTCCACACTTCTATCCTCTTCGGACTATCCCTGTAGGTCATTCATAAAATAATTCTTCACATCCTAGAAAAAAATATTAAAACATTGAAAGGGATGAGCTCAGATGCTCAGTAAGGATAACAATATTGCGGAAGCATTCATAAATAAACATAAAAATTTAAGGCAATGTATAACTAAAACAAAAGCCTTTTAAACTTGAACATCAACATAATATGGAAAAGGTAAAATGAGATAATTCCATTTACTTCTTCACATGGATATTCTACTGGTCGAATAATCACATGTAATATCAATAACCACTTTCATAATGATGGAATGCATAATGCCGGACATTCTGAAACATTTTGTCAAGGCCTCGGCCAAGACGTCTAAAATGATTAAGGCCTCGGCCAAAACCATAAATCAAATTAGGAAAGGGTCTCGGCCAATTCCACGTCTAGTTGTCTCATGAGACCTACCGATGCATCGAGAAGCTATAGCGGGCTCCTCCCGTCACTTATTAAGTCCAATGCATTCCTCATATGAATAGTTTTAAACATATCATAAACCATAACATAATCGTATCACATAAAACATGCATAAAGGAAACATAACATTTCCACATTTCAATCAAAAGATATTAATACATCACATTGATACAATAAAAACGCTTTCAAAACCATTTTAAATACCAAAATAAAAGAAAGTTAAAACTTTGTATTTATTTTTCATTAAAAAAATGATGGCTTGTAGAGGAAGCCGAAACTCAAATAATGGTCATGGCGGCGGAGAAGTCATTGTCACCGCATAAGTATGAAAAAAAAACATTCCCTTTTGTCATTTAGCAAAACGCTTCATATAAAAATATTCCTTTTGAACATACGTAAAAGTCAAAGGGGTTTATACACTGTATAAAAGAAAATTGTGTATAAAACCAAATATGCCTCAATGAAAGGAGATTGAGACGAAGTCCTTAAAAGATAATTTTTTAAAATAAAATAGATCTATTATGTGTATTCACTATAGGTACACATAATTAATGTGAAAATACAAAAATAGGACATAATAATATCATGACATAATTTTAAAGTAGGAGATTAACCCAAAGAATGGAAGTTGGGTTAAGAAATTCCCTTACCTCGTGTCTGACTTGACTCAACCATTCTTTAACCTCCTGAATAATAAACTAGAGTTAATATATACCTTATTAAGAACCATTTTCAATTTCATTATCCTTTTTATATCACTTATTACAATGTTATGAACATTATGTAATTATTTAAGTTAATAACGGTTGTTTTGTCGATCTTTGGTACTTGAGTCAACAATAAACTTCTTATAATTAAAAGTTGTTTATGTGGTAGAATATCCATTATCTCCAGAATTATATTCATGATTTATATGTCATATATATCATATATATCCAGTATATACATTCATTTATAATATTACGTAACATTTAGAGGTAAGAAATGAAGTGCACCGTTCATGGAGACGGTAAGCCGTACGTACGCATGAATGCAACTTTCATTTCTATTTTGTATTTAATGGAATAAAATCATAATGATATAAAGTATAATATAGTTCCAGTATAATATCATATATAATATCATTTACTCCATCCTGTATACATCCCACATATGGCATTAACGATTCACATCACTTTGAGGGGGCGGTAGTCCGCACTTCCTAAAATGAAATTATCGCGTTTACCCATAATGGAAATCATAAATTATGCCATAAATGAGAAATACAGAAGCATAAGGAAAACATAAACATAATATATATATCATATATGAAAATAGTGTCATCAAAATGGCCACCATTATAGGTGTTAAAAGAATTTGAACAATCATCGTTTCGTGAGGCAGTATTTCGCCACCCACAGA
Organism: Viscum album; assembly: GCA_963277665.1. Lineage (NCBI taxonomy): Eukaryota > Viridiplantae > Streptophyta > Magnoliopsida > Santalales > Viscaceae > Viscum > Viscum album. The sequence continues at coordinate 476,730,494 of OY728132.1, forward strand.
AACAGTATGTTCTTTAACCATTAGACGAATGTGTGTGTAAGTGTAAAACAAATCCATATCATAACAAAATCCTAGTATATTTTAGATACTGGTGTTGTTACAAAATAAAGGAATGAAAAGAGTTTAAGGGGTTGGAGAAACAAAATGAAACAAAACAACATTAGAGAAGACATTACCTTAAAAATAGGGTAGATCTGTTTGATTTGAGCCAAAGGCTTCCTTGGGAAGCATTCTGCCCAAAGTGAGGCTTCTAGGAGTAAGTGAGGGATGTTGGGAGAGTATTTTTGCAGTGGTTGGCAGAGCCAAATGGCTTTATGGTGTGAATAAGGTGGGAGTGGTGGGGGCCTTTTATAAGTGGAGAGGAGGGGATCTTTTGAAAAGATTGAAATGTTACATTATTATACAATGCTTTTTCGGATTCTAAAGGTCCCACACTTATATAATTAGAGGATAAGGTGACAAGGGTTCGAAATCTCCTCATCCAATAGGCTTTGGACATGTGTATGCCTTGTATTTTACATTATCATCTCATTTTACTTAAATCGTTAAATAATGAGGTCATCGTTGAATCATCATGATGTCATAAATAATTTAATTTATTTACTGTCAAAAATTATAAAAAAAATACTATGATGTAGGAAATCTTTTTATCTTTCTAATGAATATTTATAATCAAAATTTGGACTTGTGTAACCCCACTTAAAAACTGTTTTAGTAAAACAACTCTTGATTGTGTCAATTTAATTTTAACATTAAATAAATATATATTAATGTCATTTTCCAACTAAAGAGGATCCATGGGGTCCCCAAGTTGACCCATGGGTTGTATTGGTCTGCCATGACTCATCCAATAGAAGTAGAACAAGTTTCAAGCCCATTTCATATTATTAAAACATTATTTTTAACTTAAACTACACTAATTACCTCTAATCGCGATTAAGAACTTAAAAGTTACTATTCACCAAAAATTATTTTAATCTCATTGAACCACATTTTACTTCTTAATTACAACCATGTATGTCGGATTTTTGAAAATCAAATCACATAAGTGGTAATATTTCATTTAAATGAAAAATCAATTATTTAACTACCACTTAGTGGTTTCACTATTCATCAAAAATTGAAGTTTTTCAGAACAAAGCCAAAATTTCACCCTAAGCTATAATTGATATTCCGAATTCAAAAATGATGTCTATTTTAAAAAATTAAAGACATATAAGTTTCATTAATTAATTTTATAATTAATTCCCGCTGGCACAACAAATAACGTGTTTTTAAGAAACAATTTATATCAAAAGATTGGCAATTGTTTATGTCCAATTTCAATGTTAAATTAATTATAATGACCACCATTGGACAAAATGGTAAAAATATATTCTAATTATACTTTAAAACCACTAAATAGTATAATTTATCACTATAAATTATTTTGTTTAAAAAAGTTGTTTTTAAGTATTTTTCACTATTCATAAAAAATTGGAAGTTCTCAGAAAATTACAAAAAATTCAAATTTGGATAATTTCGATATTACGAATACAAAAATGAAGTCCATTTTGAAATATTAAATTTCTATAATTTTAAAAAGTGGTTATTACTATTCATAATGGCTACTTTGATTAGTCGCGGTGTTTTAGAACTCGAAGTTGCGTACAATGCAATCTATTGCATTATTGAATGAGAAGCGTATCGTGGAAGCTCGTGGTGTTACATTCTCCCCTCCTTCAATAAATTGCGTCCTCGCAATTTGAAATATTTCTTTGAAAATAAAAGGTTGAAAAGAGAAAATACCTTTGAGGAAAACCCACATCGGAAATATGATTAATAAAATTTATCCTTAATAAGAGGGAAGGGGAAATGAAAAAGTCACCACCCAATTATGATCTCGATTAGGAGAACATTGGTGGAAATTAGAGACATATAATTGGAGGAAAAACGTAAATATTTGTAGGGAGTGATTGAGGTCATCAATCACAATCAACTGTCAAATTGAGGGCCTCAAAGCCTTCAATCTATGTTGATTTAAAATATCAACAGTTCAACAAGACATAAGGTATTAGGATAACACATTTTTTTTTGTTTTAATATCCCTTTACTAAAGTTTAAGAATAAATTTATTCTTTGAATAGGAGATAGGTATATATATATTTATGCTTGACAATTAGAGTTTCAACCTTCAACTCATCTTTCACTCAAAAAGATAATAGAACTCAAAAATATTATACTTATCCTAATTGTATAAGGTTCCAAATGTTAACACATACCATTTAGATTAGTAAAATTATTTTGTAGTAACTGGGGACTTCCTGTAGGCTAGTGGTAGGAAATAAAGGCCTGTCGCACTATGGTTGTGGGTTCGATTCCTGCAGCTTTGTCCGATGCGACGGGTTATGCCCCACCCTGCAGGTTGTCCTTTTCCTAAAAATAAAGTACTATACTATTCCAAAAATAATCTTCATAAATGTTTTAACCCTAAACAATACTATCCAAAGATCAACTTAATCCATTCCAACCTTTATAGTTATCCAAAATACCTCCGTCCAGACTTTCTCTAAAGGGTCGTTAAATTCCAAAATCAATTGTAACCTCATATTCCCCAAACAAAGTAATGTTTCTCTTATTGTCACATACTAAAAATATGATTACCTTCATCATATTAAATCCTTAATGAAAACAACATGTACTGCAGTACAATACTTATATATATCACATTATTCTTATAACCATAATCTAGTTCTTGAGTCCAAAAACACAAATGCAATAATTATTCCGCTTCAACTGTAGTCACAGCATAAGATTGGCCTTGATCCCTTGGCCTTTTTTGAGGTACGTTTCCTTGACTCTTAGGACATTCATTTGCATAATGACCCATTTCTCTACAATTGTAGCATTCAACATTGATAGCCTCTTTCTTTCCCTTGCAATCACGCGCCTGGTGACCTTTTTCTCCACATTTATAACAAACTCCCATTCCTTTTAGGCAAGCACCAGGGTGATTCTTCCCACAACTATCGCATAATGGAAAATCCTTCTTTCCCTTTTCCCCTTTATCCGTTTCTTATTCAACCATTCTCTTCTTCTCTTGCTTTACTTTGTTGTCATAAGACTTAGAGAATTCCTTTTCTGTCTTGATAGCACACGAGACAATATCTTCGTATGATGAGAAGGATTGTGATACTAAAGCACGACGGAGAAATGATTTTAACCCATCAAAGAAACGATCAATATTACTTCTTGGGTTACGTATATAATCGGCAGCATGCCTCACTAACCTTGTAAAGTTAGCCTCATACTTTGCGACATTCTCATCCTCCTTCTGCCTCAAACTCAGAAATTGCCTTTCCATATCTGCTCGATGGTCACGAGGAAAGTATTTTTCTAATAAAAGCTCTTTGTACTACCTCTATTCCATATTCGATACGCCATCATCTTCCTTTGTGTTTTGAATCAGCGACCACCACTGATCGGCATCTCCAGTGAGGCGGTAAACTGCCATGACAACCTTCTCCCTTTCACTACTCCCCAAGGCATGGAATATTTTCTCTATGGAATTTTTCCATTGATCAGCTACTATAGGATTTGTAATCCCATTGAAGTTTGGTGGTTGTTGCCTCATGAAACGGTCTAGCATTGATCCTCCACGTTGCGGATCAGGGTTCTCCATACGAGTAAGGTTATTATTCATAACCTGAGTAAGTTGTCCCAGTTTGGTGATTAGCTAATCGGCACCGATTGCATCACCAGCCCCAATATAATTATCTTGAGCAGGAGGGAAATCCCTACATGGAGTGCGTGCATTGATACGGTTTCCATTTCTTCCACTAGGAGCCATTTCTAAACAATTGCATAAACTAGATCAGTTTATGAATCAACATACATAATTCCATACTTGTAAAACACTTTAAATAAATTGAACTATTTATGGATATAATCCATAATCATAAAAAGAAATGTTTTCTTTGAGGTAGTATATACTCATAACCCTTCATAGTGGTTTGTAAAGAAAGTGAGAATTATCATAAGCATATCCCCCGGGAGTGTCGTAACCAAGAGTGCAGCAAGGCCCGTTGTCGTGCACCAATTCCCGTTCGAGTCTAGCTTAAAGCTGTGTTTTCGGGTTTTACCCCTAGGTACATCTGTGCCAGAGCCACCTCTACCTGCTAGTATCCAGACATGAATGTATTGCTAGGAAAACTCATAACATCTCTAAAAACAACATTCTAGGAAGTTCTTCTAGACTAATCCTCAAAGTCTATCTTTGGGCTATGTGCTCTAATCAGAGTTTATCTACATCTAGCTTCCAAGGTTAGTACTAAACTGCCTCTGATACCAACTGTAACGCCCCGACCCCAGCTACCCAGAGTCGGTGCATTACTTCGTAACATTGGAATGATCACAAAAGATCATGTCTCGAAAGACCAATTAGTTTAGTAGCCTTGGAAACACTAGATACATTCATAAATGTTACATTACATCACAAAGTGAAAAACTATAATAACAAAGTCTCCATAGTCCACACTTATATCCTCTTCGGACTATCCCTGTAGGTCATTCATAAAATACTTCTTCACATCCTGGAAAAAAATATTAAAACATTGAAAGGGGTGAGCTCAGATGCTCAGTAAGGATAACAATATTGCGGAAACTTTCATAAATAAACATAAAAATTTAAGGCAATGTATAACTAAAACAAAAGCCTTTTAAACATGAACATCAACATAATATGGAAAATGTAAAATGAGATAATTCCATTTACTTCTTCACATGGATATTCTACTAGTCGAATAATCACATGCAATATCAATAACCACTTTTATAATGATGGAATGCATAATGATGGACATTCTGAATCATTTTTTCAAGGCCTCAGCCAAGAAGTCTAAAATGATTAAGGCCTCGGCCAAAACCATAAATCAAATTGGGAAAGGGCCTCAGACAATTCCACATCTAGTTGTCTCATGAGACCTACCGATGCATCGAGGAGCTATATCGGGCTCCACCAGTCACTTATTAAGTCCAATGCATTCCTCATATGAATAGGTTTAAACATATCATAAACCATAACATAATCGTATCACATAAAACATGCATAAAGGAAACATAACATTTCCACATTTCAATCACAAGATATCAATACAACACATTTATACAATAAAAACGCTTTCAAAACCATTTTCAATACCAAAATAAAAGAAAGTTAAAACATTGTATTTATTTTTCATTAAAAAAATGATGGCTTGTAGAGAAGCCGAAACTCAAATAATGGTCATGGCGGCGGATAAGTCGTTGTTGCTGCATATGTACGGAAAAAAACATTCCCTTTTTTCATTTAGCAAATCACTTCGTATGAAAATATTCCTTTTGAACAAACGTAAAAGTCAAAGGGGTTTATACACCGTATAAAAGAAAATTGTGTATAAAACCAGATATGCCTCAATGAAAGGAGATTGAGACGAAGTCCTTAAAAGATCATTTTTTAAAATAAAATAGATCTATTATGTGTATTCACTATAGTTACACATAAAGAAAGTAAAAATACAAAAATAGGACATAATAATATCATGACATAATTTGAAAGTAGGAGATTAACCCAAAGAATGGAAGTTGGGTTAAGAAATTCCCTTACCTCGTGTCTGAATTGACTCAACCGTTGTTTAAACTCCTGAATAATATACTAGAGTTAATATATACCTTATTAAGAACCATTTTCAATTTCATTATCCTTTTTATATCACTTATTACAATGTTATGAACATTATGTAATTATTTAAGTTAATAACGGTCGTTTTGTCGATCTTTGGTACTTGAGTCAACAATAAACTTCTTATAATTACAAGTTGATTATGTGGTAGAATATCGATTATCTCCAGAATTATATTCATGATTCAGATGTCATATATATCATATATATCCAGTATATACATTCATTTATAATATTACGTAACATTTAGAGGTAAGAAATGAAGTGCACCGTTCATGGAGACGGTATGCCGTACGTACGCATGAACGCTACTTTCATTCCTATTTTGTTTTTAATGGAATGAAATAATAATGATATAAAGGTATAATATAGTTCCAGTATAATATCATATATAATATCATTTACTCCATCCTTTATACATCCCACATATGGCATTAACGATTCACATCACTTTGAGGGGGCGGTTGTCCGCACTTCCTAAAATGAAATTATCGCGTTTACCCACAATGGAAATCATAAATTATGCCATAAATGAGAAATACAGAAGCATAAGGAAAACATAAACATAATATATATATCATATATGAAAATAGTGTCATCAAAATGGCCACCATTATAGGTGTTAAAAGAATTTGAACAATCATCGTTTTGTGAGGCAGTATTTTGCCACCCAAAGAAACAATATGTTCTTTAACCATTAGACGAATGTGTGTGTAATTGTAAACCAAATCCTTATCATAAAAACATCCTAGTATATTTTAGATACTGGTGTTGTTACAAAATAAAGGAATGAAAAGAGTTTAAGGGGTTGGAGAAACAAAATGAAACAAAACAACATTAGAGAAGACATTACCTTAAAAATAGGGTATATCTTTTTGATTTGAGGCAAAGGCTTCCTTGGGAAGAATTCTGCCCAAAGTGAGGCTTCTAGGAGTAAGGGATGGATGTTGGGATAGTATTTTGGCAGAGTTTGGCCGAGCCAAATGGCTTGAAGGAGTGAATAAGGTGGGAGTGGTGGGGGCCTTTTATAAGTGGAGAGGAGGGGCTCTTTTGGAAAGATTGAAATGTTACATTATTATACAATTATTTTTAGGATTCTAAAGGTACCACAATTATATAATTCGAGGATAAGGTGATAAGGGTTCGAAATCTCCTCTTCCAATAGGCTTTGGACAAGTGTATGACTTGGATTTTACATTATCTTTTCATTTTACTTAAATCATTAAATAATGAGGTCATCGCTGCATCATCATGATGTCATAAATAATTTAATTTATTTAATGTCTAAAAATTATAAAAAAATTACTATGATGTAGGAAATCTTTTTTGATTTCTAATGAATATTTATAATCAAAATTTGGACTTGTGTAACCCCACTTAAAAACTGTTTTAGTAAAACAACTCATGTTTGTGTCAATTTAATTTTAACATTAAATAAATATATATTAATTTCATTTTCCAACTAAAGTGGCTCCATGGGGTCCCCAAGTTGACCCATGGGTTGTCTTGGTCGGCCATGACTCATACAATAGGAGTAGGACAAGTGTCAATCCCATCTCATATTATTGAAAAATTATTTTTACCTTAAACTACACTAATTACCTCTAATCGCGATTAAGAACTTAAAAGTTACTTTTCGCCAAAAATTATTTTAATCTCATTGAACCAATTTTTACTTCTTAATGACAACCATGTATGTCGGATATTTGAAAATCAAATCACAGAAGTGGTAATATTTTATTTAAATGAAAAATCAGTTATTTAACTACCACTTAGTGGTTTCACTATTCATCAAAAATTGAAGTTTTTCAGAACAAAGCCAAAATTTCACCCTAAGCTATAATTGATATTCCGAATTCAAAAATGATGTATATTTTACAAAATTCCAAACATATAAGTTTCATTAATTAATTTTATAATTAATTTCCGTTGTCACAACAAATAGTGTGTTTTTAAGAAACAATTTATATCAAAAGATTGACAATTGTTTATGTCCAATTTCAATGTTAAATTAATTATAATGACCACCATTGGACAAAATGGTAAAAATATATTCTAATTATACTTTAAAACCACTAAATAGTATAATTTATCACTATAAATTATTTTGTTTAAAAAAGTTGTTTTTAAGTATTTTTCACTATTCATAAAAAATTGGAAGTTCTCAGAAAATTACAAAAAATTCAAATTTCGATAATTTCGATACTACGAATACAAAAATGAAGTCCCTTTTGAAATATAAAATTTCTATATTTTTAAAAAGTGGTTAGTACTATTCATAACGGCTACTTTGATTAGTCGCGGTGTTTTAGAACTCAAAGTTGCGTACAATGCAAGCTATTGCATTATTGAATGAGAAGCGTATCGTGGAAGCTCGGGGTGTTACAATAATGTAACATTTTGAGAAATGATATTTTTTATGTTATTTATTTTATGAAATAAAATATATTATGGTCAAAATATATTATATATATTAACAATGATTTAAATCCAATTATAATATAAATTCGAAAAGAATAAAATAAGAATTTTTAATATTTTAAAAATGATATTTTACAATAAAAATAGTTTCAATAACATACTATGTTTTAATTAAAATGATAAATTTAGAAATTATTTAATTTTTATTTGAAAATACTTGATTAATATTTTTATTTATAATAATAATATTATCATATGGTAATTTTTGGGAAATTTTTTAATAAATTATTTTTTGGAAAATTTTGAAAATTACAGGTTTTTTAAGTTGAAAATATCCTGACTTGATCCCTATATAATAAACCCTAAAAATATAATATAATAATTTAGTATTTACAATAATTTTTTATGAAGTGAAAAATTACATTAAAAAAAATATAATATTCAATTTATATAAACTATTATTATTATTTTAGAAACATAATTAATATTTTCATATAAAACTCATTTTGGTATTTTCATGAAATTAAATTAGGTTTTGTTAATAATTTTTTTTATTTGTAAGAATTATTTTATTTTCTAATAATCTAATTTTTATAATGAAAATAATATTCATGTAAAAATTTACCCTTTATATAATCATTAATATTAAAAAATATATTATTCCTAAAAATTATTCTTTTCAAATTATATACCATATTACAACAATTAATTTATCTAAAATTTATATTTTAATATAAATTTATTTCATACATAAAAATAATATAAATAATTATGAAATAATAATACGTTAAATTTTAAAAATTAATATTGGGTACCATGTTAAAAATAAAATTCCCTCAACAAGAGTAATTTAGGGTAGAAAGGAAGTTATCAAAGTTCAAAAGTATAAAATAAGTATAAAATAATCAGAAAATATGATTGAAAATTGAGTTTCATCATTATATCTGTCACGACCCGACCCTACCCAGGCTCGAGCTGCAACTACCCCAAGCCCGCCTCCATAGGCCAGGGGCTGGCGACTGGCGCTGAAGGCTAAACAACTCGGGGAGGCCTTTGCCCGAGTACCTATACACATACATGCAACATACTCAATGTAGATGTGCAGAGTAAAAGAAAAGACACGTAAAGTAAAGGGGAACTTCTATATATAAACCACAAAAGTGCATCGACCTCAAAAAAGTAAAAAGAAACTACTGAAAGTAACTGAAAAAGAAAAGGGGAAAAACACGTGCCCAACCAGAAAAGTGCCACAACCAGGTAATAGGTAAAAAAATGTAAACAGCTGGAAGGGTCCCCCACCAGGAACCCGACTCCGACCATAACACACAGTCGAAACTCCTCATCTACTAAGCTTCACTAAAGTCATGCTCCACCTGTCTGTCATCTGCAAATCACACAAGGTGTGGGAAAAGCCCAAGCAGGGGTGTGTATAAAAATACTCAGTAGGATACCTCGAATGCTCGAGGGAGAAACAATGGAGGTAACAAAGGGCGAGAAGTAGATCAAACATGGAAAAGTAAGGAGTACAACTGAGAGTGACGTAAAGAGTACAACATGAAGTGTAGTAGAGTAACAGTAGAGAGTCCAGCTCAACCCAACAAGAGAAAATAGGTAGACTCGTCTAGACACAAGGAGCTGGAAATGGTGAGAAGAAGAACTTCCAGTCGAGTCTTCGCTACCTGTAGCAGGAGAGTAGACTCGTCCAACAACGAGAAGATAGATACAGAAAGAACGTTGCATACCCCACGTGTCTTCACCTTTCTTGGAAGGGGATTAACCAAAACCCAAGGAGTGGGTACTGGGAAAAGGTATATATATATATATATATATATTCTATGTTAGAAATACCGAACAAGATCATAATGGGATATCCATCCCGTAGCATAGCCCAAGAAAGCTAGTATCCAACAGTCCCAGAAGTAAACACCATCGATGCCAAAGCATCCCACACATATTCCATAAACTATAAGTCACGGGGCTCAAATCACCACACCTTGATACTATCCACTTTTGGTGTCACTAACTCACCATCACGGTTTTAGGTCTCATTGCAAGGACGCATCTCAGTGCTGAATGATCCCCTCATACCTGAGAGTTATGGGGTAACATCAAACCACACCTCGTCACTGCCGTGCAGTTGAGATGTCTCCTAAAAGTCGACAGGTGACCCCCTGCCAAGCCCCTCTATAGGGTAATCCATGGAAGTCGATGAGTTCCCACTGGAGGGAGATCCGGCAAGAGTCGATGGGTGCCACACTACCCAGTCTTGTAAAAGGTTAATTCACTGGAGGGAGACCTGAAAACAGTTGTCGGAAAGTCCCAATGCTCAGTCCAGTTGAAGGGTACTCCACTGGAGGGAGGCTCAGAACCATCATCGAGGACCACTTCCCAGCCCACCTATAGGCAAACCCGGCATCAAGGACCACTTCTTAGCCTAGCTGTAGGCAATCCCGACATCAGGGACCACATCCCTACCCAGCTGGAGGTAAACCCAGAAACGTTTTGGCCATCCCTGTTAGACGGTACTGCTCGGTGAACACTACTGTACTGGCCATCCCTGCTGGATGGTAACCCACTGGCCATCACTAACAGATGGTAACCCACTGGCCATCCCTGCTGGATGGTACAACTAGCCAGCCCTGCTGGAAACAACCTCTCAGCCAGCCCTGCTGGAAAAAACCTCCTGAGTAGAGGATCGGTGCCCCGCGTAATGTGTTGGTCACACCGAATCCACAAGAACACTACCAGGGAACACGAAGAAACTCTTCCGGCCAAACCATCCAGAACAGAACCTGGCGAAACCACTCAACCCTACTGGTCAAAACCATCGTGAATAGGACCAGGGAAAACTCAACCCTTCTGGTCAAACAAACGAGAACGGAACCATGGGAAAACTCAACCCTACTGGTCAACAAACGGGAACAGAACCATGGGAATACTCAACCCTGCTGGTCAAAAAACATGAACAGAACTAGAGGAAGACTCAACCCTGATGGTCAATAGTCGAGAACCGAGGAATCCTCTACATTGCGAGAGGTCAAAAGTACGTAAGGAATAACCTAGAACACACATGGGGCCCACATGATGTGCAACCCCAAGTCAACCCCCAAAATGCGCACAAACGTTCTCAGGTACAACCTTCCACATGTACCTCCCAGCGTTCTTGCATTCTCCCAGAGTATACCACATCTCCAGCCCAAAGGCTAACATGCACATGACACCCATCGTCAACATGAAGGTGTAAACATAACAACTCCAACTTTCCACCTCAATGGATGAGGCACGACCAACCACATCTCATTAAACACCAACATCACTCTCCCAGGAGTGAACTCGATCACAGGCCAAGAGTTCCAAACAAACACCACAGGAAGAACCACCACCGATACACCTTTCATATTTCCACATTTAATAAGATCGCATATGAGGCTCAACACACCTGAACAGATTACACAATTGTAATACTAATGGAAAAAAACGTGAGATTGACTACCTACTCACCTAAAATGGATATCCGACGGAAAAGTCACCAACAGTGCCTTACGCCTGAATGTCATCCTGTGATCCTGAGCATTGTCCCCGAAAAAAATTGAGCCCATCTCACCATTACGATCCCCTTGGGAAAACACGTCAAGAGGATAGCTCACTTGAGTGGAATGGATATCCGGAGAAAAAGATGCATTCTGCCACACCGCACATGGGCGGTGCTTCGTGGGACCTACATCAATATCCTGAAGCACAACAAATGGATCACACTGTTGCGATCCTCACGAAAAAGTACACAAGGTGGACTATTCACTTGTCCAAAACAGACACCCAGTGATAATGATGGAAATCACTGCCAACACCCAAAATGACCTTCATGGGGCCCGCACCATCGTGAAGAATTAAAGTGGGCGGATAGCTCCCTTTCAATGCCCTCAGAAAAACACACAACATAGACTACTCTCATGCCCCGAATGGATGTCACATGAAAATGTTGTAAAGCGTTGCATGCAGCTTGAAAGACGGGTTGTGGGGCTCACGCCTCAACTCTGATTTCAAAGCCCAAAACCATACTAGGAAACTTCAGATCAACACCACGGTCGCAATGCCATTGACGGCACTCGAAACAGACATCAGATGTGTCTGTGCTGTCCAAACCACTCAACCCTGGGAATAATGGTCATCCACTTAAAGGCGTGTCGTTCCACAAAGGCCCTTGTAATGGAAATTAAAAATCCCTCAACCCATCTCAAAATGTCTCTCTCAATCCAAGGATCGTGTTTCCACAGATGGAACACATTTCTGAACCACAGTTTAAAAGTTACAGAAATTTTAATCATCATCGGACGTAAGAGAGGGTGGTCTGGACTTGTCCGGCCGGTCCACACCCCCTGGACCAGCTCAAACCGACCAGCCCGCGGCTCAGCCAGCTGAGCCGCCACGTCCCGCGGTTCACCCGCGCAGACCTTGTTCCACCAAACTGGATTGGCCCAGATGCCGGTATTTCTTCCTTGTGGAGACCCGCAAAAGCAGTTCTGATGTCTACCAATCAGGACAGCAACCCCAGTCTACCGCGTCCTCATGCCCCTCAGGCGCTCGCCACCCCCGCTCGACCGCGGCGTCGCGGCCACCTGCTCGCCCGCACTTCCTCCGCTCTCCAGCGCCTCTCCCGGCCTCGCTCACCCGCAACCGATCACCCTGCTCTGATCCCACCGCCTACTTCGTGCTCTCCTGATGCCCCCAGCTCTCCCGGCCGCCGTAAACACCCGTCGGACCACCATCGGAACCACCGAAACCTACGAACTTCGACGAGCGACTAAGAACTCCTCCGAATTCAGAATTTAGTTTCGAAAAGTGCGATAGAAAGATCAAAAAATATAATAAACAACCATGGGCTTTATTTGTAGATTCTATAGCAATTCAATGCCATAGATTGGGATCAAATTTGGTGCGGGAATTAAAAACTCAAAACGAAAACTCTTACCTCTTTGGGAATAGCCCGGAGGATCGTCGCATGATCCGCGCCTTGACACTGCCGCTCTGATTTTTATCAGAGGAGGAGGAGAGGAGGAGGTTGAGGGAGAGGATTTTCCAGGGGGTGAAAATTGATGAGGGAGGGGAGTGGGTTTGGCTTAAGTAGAAAATAAAAATTAATTTAATTAATTTTTATTAATTATCCACTAAAGGACCCAACTCTGAAACACTCGACGGGGTCCGAGTTGAACCTCCTTGAGGATAAACACCACCTCCCGAGCACAACGACAGTCTCAGGATTTTAATCTGAGCCTACATTCAAAAGTTATAAAACTGAACGACCGAGGACGCCAAATTATGAAAATGCCCCCGGGGCTATTTTTCGCTGATGGCTCGCACCCGCGAAGATTACACCCCTCCTAGGGTAAAAGTTACGATTTGGACTCAACGGTGCCCTCAGTTTTCTAATCCAAACCACCATTTATGTGATACATGTGTTTAACCATTAAACGAATAAATTAATTGATTAATTTACCTGTTTAATGTACTGGAAGAGAGAGAGGGTTCCAAATACCCCACGCCGACATGCTTTATGTCATTCCTATGATAAGCACCCCATTTCGGACCCATCTGTTTACTCAGGATTCAGATACGGATCACCATTTAGGATTTATCCCATTTATTTGGCATTCCCAGTGTGAACACGTGGAAAATTTAATTCCGGCCACACCGGGTCTTGGAATCACACGCCTTCTGAAGGCGCTACTCTGTAATAACATCAAGAATATTCCAAAGTCATTTAAAGAAAATCTAGGTTCTTACATCATTCCATCCTTCAAGATTTTTGTCCCCAAAAAGAATATCCAGGGAACAACCCAGGGTACTAAGCCCACACCTGGCTCTCCCATACCCATAAGAAATCATGCATAGTTCAGCATCATGGCTCATAGACCAAAAGATTTTATCTGTTTACATGAGGTCTTCCCTTACCGATGACACGCATAAGATAATGCACACTTCTTCTTTGGTGAGTCACGTGGGAGACGGTATGCACCAAAACTAGCAATTTGGTTAAGGGAAAGGCTGTAGGGAACCTCTCCATCCCTTGGCATGTTATCAAATGTTCCAAAGGCTCCGGGGGGCAGCTCACCTTCTTGACCGAAAACTTACGTCACATGCCGTGACTGGAATCACTGCTTACACCTGAAACAAGGCCCGGTGATTCCGTCCTTTAGAGTATCCATGTGGTGGAAGACCCAAGGATATCTGGTCGCGCATGTTTTCACAGTCATTGTCTCTCAACCAAGACTCTCTGACACACTCGTAGAGTGAGGGAGTTGACACCATCGATTAAAGAGGAAGGTTACAAACCTTCTACTCTACCAACACAGGGTTACACCCGATGCCCTACGTCACCCTGGTAACACCTCAAACATAGACCAGTGAGAAAACCATTTCCCACATAGAGTCTAACAATTATACTACAAAAAGTAGAAGAGTTGTAGAGCGTTCCTCCTTTCACCTCATGCTCCGCAAGATCATAGATATCCAAAGCTCGTGGTTATTCATGGTCCCAATTGTTTGCTCCGGGAGCCTGATATAGATCACCTATTGGTGAGGGGAAGACCTTGTGATGTCGTCCACCACTACCAGATCCTCCCACTCCTCTTCTAGCACCACCTCATTGGGCGCTACCTCTGTTGCAGTGGCGAACCTGCTGCCTGCCCGATGTCCTCAGCGTGATTGGTCAGGCAGTCTCATGACAAGTGACCTTGGCCATCGCAAGCATAGCACTGACTCACTCCGAGATGCACTAGTGCCCTCTAGTGCCACTACGGTGTATGACCATGCCCTTGAGTCTGGTTATCAGAAATCCACATGTGTTGAGGTTCTGCTTGCCGACGTTCACTAGTTGTGGAAGACATCTCAGCTCTGTCGAGACTACTACCACAACCAACTGTAGAACACGATAGGAAGCTCTCTGTCAACAGTGCCTGCTCTAGCACCCCGACATATATGGGAATGCCCAAGGGTACTATGATAGCACGAATCTCTTGGCGGAGGCCCTCCTCAAACTTCCACGCTCGGAAGTTTCCATCATGGACGATGTCCATGTAAAAGCGTGCACAATCTACGAAACTGGCCATGTACTCGGCCACCATCATCCCACCCAACTGAAACTGCAGGTTATCCTGAATCTGAATGGTGCGTAAGAAGGAGGATAAAAACTCCTCATGAAAAAAAAACTGAAAGTCGCCCCACGAAAGCAACGAATCCTCAAGAAACTGAGTCACCAGACTCCACCAACGCCATGCTGCTCGATTGAAAATTATTGTGGCCAAATCCACCATAAGACCTATTGGCGTCTGCACAAGCCTGAAGTGGGAAACCACTATCTCAAACCAAACCTCTACTGCCTCAGGGTCTATCTCACCACTGAACCTCAGTGGTCTCTATAGCTAGAACTCACAGAGCGCACTCAACCTGCTCTCAAACTCATCCTGCTCTTCTATAGTTGTCTGCTTCTCAACATGTGGGGGTGCTGCTACCAACCCACGCAGAAAAAGGGACTCGAATGGTGGGTCCTGTACAGAGGCCTCATAGCTCACAGGGTCGTCGTCAGGAAAAAAGCTGGTATCCTGGCTGGCTATCTTCATAGAGACATCCTGAATATTATCAAGGAGTGTCGTGATCAGATGATAATATATGTATATCACAACAACAACAATGATGGGGAGCTAGGTCAAGAAGGAAAATAAATGACTCAATCCTTCACAATGAACAAACTAATTTTCCCTCCAACGAGTTTCTTGGCATGCCGAGTCGACAAGCGGGTTATTAGGGCCATGGTGAATGGATACATATGTCACACCATCAATGGAATACCTGGCCTGTGAGCCGCTCTCGAGACACGTTAAAATTGTTTCTCTAAATCCTAACCAATTCCTTTTTAGGGAATTCTGAACAACGTCTGAAGGAACTAACCCCCTATGATACCACTTAATCAATACCTGACCCTACCTGGGTTCGAGCCGCAACTACCCCAAGATAGTATCCATATGCCAGGGGTTGGTGACTGACGCTGAAGGCTAAACAACTCAAGGGGGCCTATGCCTGAGTACCTGTACACACACACGTAGCGCACTCAATGAAAAAGTGCAGAGTAAATAAAAAACAATTAATGTAAAGGGAAACTACTATATATAAACCACAAAAGTGCATTGAGCTCTGAATAGTACACAGAAAGTGCTAAATGTAACTGAAAAAGAAAAGGGGAGAAACACGCACCCAACCATAAAAGTGCCACAACCTGGAAACATGTACACAGATGTAAATAGCTGGAAGGGTCCCCCACTTGGAACCCAACTCCGACCACTGCATGTGGTCCCAGATCTTGAACTCCTAAGATCCACTGAAGTCACGCTCCACCATTCCGTCATCTTCAAGGGAACACCAAGTGTGAGAAAATCCCAAGCAGGGGTGAATATAAATATACTTAGTAGGATACTATGAAGGCTCTAGGGAGCAACAATGGTGGTACCGACGAGTGAGCAGTAGATTGAACAGGGAAATGTAAGGATTACAACTGAGAGTGAATTAAAGAGTAAAAAAAGGACTGTAGTAGAGTAATATTAGAGAGTCTAGCACAACCCAACAATAGAAAGGAGGTAGACTCATCCAGACACAATGAGCTGAAAACGGTGAGAAGATGAACTTATCATTGGGTCTTCACAACCTGTAGCAGGAGAGTAGACTCTTCCAACCACGAGAAGCTAGACACAGAAAGCACGTGGCATACCCTGCGATTCTTCTCTTATCCTAGAAGGGGAGTAAACAAAACCCAAGGAATGGGTACTGGAACAAGGTATATACAAATATATATATTCTCTATCAAGAAACCCGAACAAGATTGTAAGGGGATCTCCGTCCCGTAGCTCAGCCCAAGAAAGTGAGT
This sequence comes from Viscum album, assembly GCA_963277665.1. Taxonomy (NCBI): domain Eukaryota; kingdom Viridiplantae; phylum Streptophyta; class Magnoliopsida; order Santalales; family Viscaceae; genus Viscum; species Viscum album. The sequence continues at coordinate 476,747,527 of OY728132.1, forward strand.
ATCCAACAGTCCCAGAAGTAAACAACATCGATTCCAAGCATCCCACATGTATTCCTTGAACTACAAGTCAAGGAGCTCAAATAATAACACCTTGATACTATCCGCTTTGGGCGGCATTGAGTCATCCTCACGGTTTTAGGTCACGTTGCAAGGATTCATCTTAGTGGGGAAAGCGCCCCTCGTACATGAGAGTTCTGGGGGAATGTCAAACCATCCCTTGTCACTGCTCCGCAGTCGAGAGGTCTCCTCAAAGTTGACAGGCGACCCCCTGCCCAGCCCCGTTGGAGGGTAATACATGAATGTTGACGGGTTCACACAGTTGGGAGACCCAACAAGAGTCCACAAGTGCCACACTGCCCAGTCCCGTAAAAGGGTAATCCACTGGAGGTAAACCCATCAAAAGTCATCGATGTGTCCAAATGCTCAGTCCCTTAGAAGGGTACACCACTGGTTGGAGGCTCGGAACCATCATTGGGGACCACTTCCAAGCCTAGCTGGAGGTAAACCAGACATCGAGGACCACTTCCCAGCCCAGCTGGAGGTAAACCCAGCATCAGGGACCACTTCCCAACCTAGGAGGAGGTAAACCCAGAACCACTCTGGCCATCCCTTCTAGATGGTACTGCTCTGTGAACACTGCTGTACTGGCCATCCCTACTGGATGGTAACCCACTGGTCATCCCTACCGGATGGTAACCCACTGGCCATCCCTACTGGATGGTACAATAGGCCAGACTTGCTGGAAACAACCTCCAGGCCAACCCTGCTGGAAACAACATCTTGGGTAGAGGATCGATGCCTGCATAATGTGTTGGTCACAACTAATCCAAAAGCACTCTACCAGGGAACACGAAGAAACTCATCCAGTCAATCCATCGAGATCAGAACTAGGGGAAACCACTCATCCCTGGTGGTTGAAACCATCGTGAATAGGACCAGGGAACCTCAACCCTTCTGGCCAAACAAACAAGAACCTAAGTAGGGGAAAACTCAACCCTCTTGGTCATCAAACGAGAACAGAACCAGGGGAAGACTCAACCCTGCTGGTCAACAAACGCGAACAGAACCAGGGGAAGACTCAACCCTATTGGTCGATTGTCGAGAACTGAGGAACCCTCTATGTTCCTAAAGGTCATAATAATGTAATTCATAACAGGGCACACACATGGAGCCCACACTATGTGCGGCACCAAGTCAACCCCAACCCAGCGCACAAACATTCTCAGGTACAACCATCCACATGTACCTCCTAGCATTCTCGCATACTCCTAGAGTATGCCATGTCTCCATACCAAAGGATAACATCCAAATGACACCCATCGTCAACGCGAAGGCGTAAATGTAACAACTCCAACATGCCACATCAACGTCTATGGTAAAACCAACCACATCTCATTAAACACCAACATCACTCTCCCAGGAGTGAATGTGATCACAAACCAAGAGTTCACTACAATCACTGCCTGAAGAACCACCGCCGGTACACCTTTCATATATCCACATTTAATAAGATCATGCAAGAGGCTCTGCAAGTCTGGATAGATTACATAATTGTAATCCTCTTGGAAAAACATGCGAGATAGACTACCTACTCACCTTAAATGGATATCCAATGTAAAAGTCACCAACAACCCCTTACGCCTGAATGGTGTCCCGTGATCCCAATCCTTGACCCCAAAAACAGTCGGGCACATCACACCATTGCGATCCCCTCTGAAGAACACGTTAAAAGGACTTCTCACTTGATTGGAATGGATATCCAGAGAAAAGATGCATTCCGCCCCACCGCAAACGAGCGGTGCTTTGTGGGACCCACATCCTAGTCCCCAAGCACAATAAACAGTTCACACCGTTGCGATACTCTCAATAAAGTACAAAATATGGACTATTCACTTGTCCAAAATGGATATCAGTGATAAAATTGGAAATCACCACCAACTCCCAAAACGACCCTCGTGGCACTTACACCATCGTGCAGAATTAAAGTAGGCAGATTGCGTCGTTGTAATGCCCAAAGAAAAAACCCAACATTAATTACTCGCATGCCCCGAACAGACGTCCGATGAAAAATTTGTAAAGCGCTACACACAGATCGAATGACGGGTCGTGGGGATCTTGACTCTACACAAGTTTCAACGCCCAAAACCACCCTAGAAAACTTCAACTCATCGCCAGGCTAGCAACGCCACTAACAGCGATCAAAACAAACATCGGATGTGTTCGTGCCGTCCAAAACAAGAACCCCCAGGAAAAACACTTGTCCACTTAAAGACGTGTCGCGCCACTGAGGACCTCATCTCAGATATTTAAAATCCCTAAGACCATCTCATAAAGTCCACCTCTATTTAAGGATCGTGTTGCCATAGACAGAACACCATTCCGACCCTCTGTTTAAAAGTTACGGCGTTTTTAAACATCATTGGATGTAATAGGGGTGGTATAGACCGGTCCGGCCAGTCCCCACCCCTTGGACCGGCTCAAGCCGGCCGGCTTGCGGCTCAGCCGGCTGAGCCGCCGTGGCCTGCGGTTCGCCCGCGCGGACCGCGGTCCACCAAACTGGACAGACCCGGAGGCTGGTCTTTCTTCCACGCGGAGACCCGCAAATGCGGGTCCACTGTATGCCGGTCGGGGTTAAAGACCCCGGTCTTCCGTGTCCTTGCACCCCACAGGCACTCGCCGCCCCCGCTCGACCCCAAAGCCGCGGCCGCTAGCTCACCCACACAGCCTCTGCTCCCCAGCGCCTCTACTGGCCTCGCTCTCCTGTAGTCGAACGCCCTGCGCTGATCCCGCTTCCTGCCGCCGCGCTCGCACGATGCCCCCAGCTCACCCGGTTGTCGTGAAGCCTCACAAGACCGCCATCGGAACCCCCAATACAAGCAAACATCGACAAGCGACTGTGAACTCCTCCGAACTCAGAATTATGTTCTAAAAATTGAGATGGAAAGATCATAAAATATACTACACAACCAGGGAATTCGTTTGCATATTCGAATGCAATTCAATGCCACATATTGGGGTCAAATATGGTTCGGGAATTAAAAACTCAAAACGAAAACTCGTACCTCTTTGGGCATAGCCCGGAGCTTCGCCGCATGTTCTGCGCCTTGCTGCCCCCTCTCCGATTTTTATTGGAGGAGGATGAGAGGTGGAGGTTGAGTGAGAGGCTTTACCAGGGGGTGAAAATGGAGGAGGGAGGGGAGGGGGTTTCGCTTAAGTAGAAAATAAAAATTAATTTGTATTGATTACTCACGAAAGGGCCCACCTCCGAAACACTCGATGGGTTCAGGGTTAATCCTCCCCAAAGGAAAACACCACCTCTCGAGCACAACATCGGTCTCAAAATTTTAATCTGAGCCTCCATTCAAATGTTATAATACTGAATGTCTGAGGTTGCCAAATTACGAAAATTCCCCTTGGGGCATTTTTCACTGATGGCCTGCGCCCTTGAAGTTACACCCCACCTAGGGTAAATGTCACATTCCTGACTCAATGATGCCATCAATTTTCCAATATGTGCCACTGTTTAAGAGATACTTGATTTTAACCATTAAGCGAATAAATAAATTTACCCGTTTAACGTTACAGATTTGAGCAAGGGGTCTAAACTCCCCGCGCCGTCATGCTTTATGTCGTTCCTTGGGTAAACACCCCATTGTGGACCAATCCGTACACTCAAGATTCTGATCTGAATCACCGTTTAGGAGTTATCCCATTTATTTGGCTTTCCCATTATGAATGCACTGAAAATTTAATTCTGGCCACACTGGGGCTCGGAATCACACACTGTTTGAAGGCGCTGCTCCTGAATAACATCAAGAATATTCCAAAGTATTTTATAGAAAAAACTGGGTTCTTAAAATATCTTACACAATCTATTATTTACCATTATTGGATACTTTTTCTATGAAAAATTTTATTGATCTATTGAAAAGATGAGATATTTTAGAAATATAGAGTACAAATTACTTAAAAAAAGTTTACCCACTCTTATTTTCTCTAAATATTCTAAAGATATATATCAATAGAAAATCTGTGCTTGTTTATATTAAATTCCCAAAATATATACTAGAATCATTTTTCATCACCTATGATAACCTTACTAATCAATAAAGAGACAGACCTCAGAGAACATCCAAAGGGATATGACATTCCCTCGAGTAAAATTTCATAGTAATTTTCTTATTCTTCCCTAACTAGTAACTTCTATCCAGGATTTTTGATAACATCATCATTTTTAACCTATTGAAATTTTATAATCCGATAGTAATATCATTTTTAAACCTTCCACTAAATTAATTGATAAAAAGTAAGTTGTCATCATGTGTCTGTGAATACTACATTTTTTGTAACAAACATGTTCAATTTTTAATAAAAAAATAACATTAAATGTAATAATAGTGTTGTTTCATGAAAAATTATACTAATTATTAAATTTTAAATATTATGAAATTATAATTACATTATTTTTATTCCCCCAGATTTTCTAGGAATAATAAGATCATCATACATGTATGTATATATTACCAACTCCATGAAACATTGTATTTGAATTTCCCATAATATCCAAATGTAGATGTATTTTGAAATATATCTACTGTACGGTAACAAAATATTAAATATTAATATTTTTTAATGATGTAATTTAAAATTATGAAATTAATAATGATAAATGATTACTATAATTTTACCTTCCACAAAAAAATATCCCAAGAAAGCATTTATAATTTGGGCTCACTTTGTGATATCCCATGGAACTACATTAACATGGTTGTAATATAATAAAAGATTGAATATAAATCCACAATTTGGGAGATAAAAATGTTATTTGTAATCATTTTTACCATGTTTATTATATTTAATGGGTTTTTGGGTATTTTATCGACCAATCCCATGTAACCGAAACAAGAAGAAATTATAATAACAACTGAAAATTTGTTTAAAATTGGTTATTTGGAAATTAAATACATATGAATAACGTTATATTTAATTACATTAATAAATTTAATTTAAATATTTTTTAATTTATTTGAATGTGTAGATTGAATCAGAAGGTAACATTTAGAATCTTCCTGGCAACCACTATAATATTCAAATTATAGATTTCCTATCATTTTCTATGTTTATTTACATTCTATTATAATTAATTTATTCCATATAATTTGTATATATTGTTTCATTATATTAATATTTTATATTACACTCATTTTTTGGAATAACATGTTTCTACATCTTCCTAATGATTTTCTCATTTATGTATAGTCTAATTTAATTGATTCTTTTTCTAAATTTATAGCTAGTACTACCAATTTTAAGGTTTTTAGACAAAAATTGCTTCTAGAGTCTATAGTTTTTTTATCAATTAACATATTGGTTCATCATCTTGTTAATGGAATCTAATATTCTTTTGAAATCTTTATAATATCATTTTCACTTCAAAAAACCTGAAATATTTAGTTAGATATTATTCTCAATTATCCTTAATCCTAAACATGAAATTTTACACACTGTAACACAATGGCCAAAAAACAATATTTCATCATTAATATATAAATATTAAAATTTATTTAATACATTTTCACTTTGTAATCCTAATGATAATGAATTCAGATTCTATTTGATGCAATAATATAAAACCCATATCATTATCACGGGCTTTATCATTCTTTTTATTTCATGATAGTTTCTTTTCCCCACGTGCTAAAAGAATATATGAAAATAATAGAATTTTAATTATGTGATTTGTGGTACATGAAATTTAGAACCTTATAATACATTGTTTAATGTTCTAATATCATTAAACTACATGTATGGTACCTGATCGATTAACCTACACACACTATGTTGTTTAATGGGTGGCCCTACAAATATATGTCCTTCCAATGCATTAAGAAATTATTTTGGTCAAATGAGATGATATATATGTTATTAGAGAGTAATACTAGTCCACTAAGGGATATTTTATACTATGTAATTATAAATTTGGGATTGAACAATGAACTATACTTATGATGTATTAATATATAAAATTCACATATTTTAGATTACATGATATTCTAATATCAATTCCATATACCAATTATCCATTATTATATAAATCAGTTTTTCCTCGATAATATAAATTTTTTGATATTAATATTACATCATTCTTGATTTTTGGACAAAAATTATTATACCATATTATTTTAGGTATAAAATTCCTCCCTGTTCAAGTTTTAATATATTCTTATGATGTATCCCGTGATGACATATTGATAAGTTTTCCATTTTTAGGAATTCTATAACACCCATTTATTATCCAACTATTCCCATAATAATAAAGATATTTATTTCTTATGAAAATATTCTAAAATCGAATAGAAGTGTTTATTTACTTATAAATGTTCACAAGTTTAGTGAAAAATCAAATCTATGATACATTAGCTAAATGACACAACAAAAATTTGTTCCTTGTTAAAAGTGAGAGTATTATGTGATTTATTTCATTAAATTATGGTAATTAATTATTTCAAATACATGTTTAACTTAGGTATGTACATATAAAAATAAATATATTTTAATATCTCAGTTAAATAATTAAATTATTTTTGTAAGAATGTAATTCATAAGATAAACATGTATTGTTGAATATGGGATATTTTATAGTGGAACGTGACATTTAGTTATATGGAATAACATTATTATATTTTCCTCACATTCGAGGTTTTGGAATTAATTTCTAAAAAGTGTTTTTAAGGTTATATAAAAATATAGGATATTTAACTCCAATATTTTTTGAATATACGTATAAATATAGTTACCCATGTAGTTAACATATAAATATTACTTCTTATTTGATGAATATTTACTATATAATAATATGATACACACTAGAATCATATATCATTATTGTATCTCGAAAAATGGATACATAAAAAAATTATTAAAAAGAGATCTAAATAATCTAAATCTAGGTTACTTATAACATGAACCCCTCAAATCCATATTATACGTAAAAAAAATTCATCACAAATTAGTGAATGGAATCATATGAAATGGTGAGTTAAGTTCTATGTAATAATAAACAATGGTATTATCATTGATCACTAATACATTGAATGAGTATAGGGGCATGATAAAATGAGATTAACCTTTAAAAAACATATAATGGATAGAATATGTAATAATATAGAGTCCTGAAATAAAACTTGGTTGTTTATAAGTTGTGAGTAAAAAATATATCATATAAAATGATCCATGGGAACAAAACATATGCTTGAAACCTATGTTTGTGGAATAAAAATAAACATGGAATATAATTTTCATAGTAATGGTCCCCATACATGACTATCATAGTGGGATATGTTCACTCACCATTCCATAATTTCCTTATTCACAGTCTATTACAATGATTATTAAAAATGAAAATTCTATTACTGAACTAGGATAATACCATTTCTAGTCTATATTATCTCATGAGATATTGATCCCAATCCAATGCATTGGAGAAATATAAAATTTCAGTACAAAAAATGAAATTACGAAAACATATTTTTATACCATAGGATAATAAATACAACATTATAGTATATGCCATATAAATAATAATAATTTCAAAGATATTTCACTACAACATTAAAAAATATCCCATGAAAAAGAAATTAGTTTAATAAAGGTATTATATTATCAAAAATATCATGATGGAATGAAATGAGATTTATATGGACACACAGATATCATAATCATTATAATGAATTAAAAAACTGAATCGGGAGATATTAGGGAATAAAATTCCAAGAAAATTATATATATCATCAAATGATGTAATCACATTTGAAAATTGAATTTATAAAATAACAACAATTTTCCTTGAGTAAAATACAATTATCCAATTTTATATAACTAATTTAAAATCAACATATCTCTAAAATATTAAATATGAAATTTCTTAAAATAATCATGAGAAACTGTAAATCGAATCGTTAAAGAACAATGTGGTCATTATAGTGGAAAATTTGGCTCATGGTATGTATGTATAAAACAAATTCAATTCACATATTTGGTTAAATGTTAAAAGTACATCATTCCAAATACTATAATATTTATTTTATTTTATTATGTTAAAAATATGTTTAAATGAATAAAATATATTTATAATAGTAATAACATTCTACAAATAATTTTTAGAAAACAATAACGGGGATAAAAAATTGTTTTTGACTCAAGAAAGAACTATTGTCTATTTTACTTTAAATTATTCCTTTCCTGTTCTGAATAAATAAATAAAACAAAATGAAAATAAAAAAACATATTCATAAAAAAATTTTATTGGAGAACATAATTCAAGAGAATTACTGGACATATGTTATAATATTTTATTATTTAAAATTCAATAAAAAACAATCCCAATAAACAATGTAATTGAATCATAAATCCTATACTATTATGGTATCATTTTAATGATAATCCTTATGAAATAATGATCAATATAAATATATGTATAACTAAATAATATAATGACATGAATTATAAAATTCATTCATTTGTAGTATATTAACCTCACAAAATGAACATTATAGTGACTATTGAGATAGTCTCCCAGAAATTAATATTATATTAGAAATCAAATGTTAAGAAGACTGACATTCATTGAATGTTAACGTCCATATTGTATAAATAATTTAAACTTATAATTATTATATAATATATTAATTTTCATCATAATAATATTTTATATTATCTCATTATAAAATTTCAAGAACCATTTAATAAAAATTCCCTATTAAAATAATTGTTTTCGAGTGAAAATTATATTATTATTCAAAACAAAATTTATATTAGGGTTTTCTGTCCTTTTATTGACAACAATTCCATAATATTTGGAATTATAATCATGAAATATATATATCAAATATATTCATTATATATATATATATATTTCTATTAATATAAAATCATTGTATATAAAAATGTTGAATGATGATGTCCACAAAGGCAGATTGGGTGTAAATACACATGAACATAGTTTTTACTTATTGAATTATGGAATTAATGGTTGGTAAATATTAATTTACTAGTTAATAATCATTATTATATAATTTAAATAATATATATTCAAGAAATCCCTCTTTATTAGAATCTATTAAAAGATGATATGAATAATTTATAACAGTGCTTCATTGTGGTGGTGTCCACATGTACGAACAAATGAAAAAGTAATTTATTGATTATAAGAAGGTAATAAGGTATATATTATATTGTAAGTAGACGATAATTATATTATCCAAAATATCATTTATAATAAATAAAACCATCATCATAAAAATCAATGATATATGGTTATTGGAAATTAATTACGTAGCTACAATAATGTGGTTGTCCACACATACGCATGAGTGATACATCAACATCCCATTTGATGGAAAAGCAGATGGATAGCAGTAATACCAGGACAGTTTTTTTTTGTATATTTTGAATAATTAATTTATTATTTTATGATGAAAATTATATATTTATAAGAGTTAGAATATGTACCAAAATTAATGAGGTTATGAAAGTCTATTATGTATTATTTAGAAGACCCCCATTATCTAATTTACTAATGAAAATGAATATGGATTTTGAGAAGTATAGAAACATTAATAGATGTATAGGGAACATTATAATACAATTAGATTTCTTTTTCCATTCGTTATAGATCAATTTGGAATATAGAAAATATAGCAGGGGTGTCCTTATATAATGGATGGAAATGAAACACATGGAATTACAAAAAAATTTAAAATATAATTATGTCATTATCAATTCAAATGACTGCAAATTTATATAGATTTGATGAAAAATCAGATATTAATGGCATTAAATTAATGAGAGTTATAGATATTCAACTTAGTTACAATTAATAAAGACAAAAGGATAATTGGACTATTTATGATATTTTAAGATATTTATTCTTAATAATGTATAAGTTTTTCAATATTAATTATATATATGTTTAAGAAATAAATATAAATATAAATTCATAAAGCTAAAGGAAAATATTTTTTAGAGATGTTTTCTTTTTTAGGCATACAAATTAACATATATCAAAATCATGAATTTCTCTAATTAAAATTGAATTTATCATATTATTAAAAATAAATTTGATAATATATAACATTATGAAAATTAGGAAATATAATCAGACTTTGATATCAAATTATTTAGTGAAATTAAATATCAGTACTTGAAAAATAATTATTTTTCAATAGTCACTAAAAATACATAATTTTAATAAAATAAAAAAAATTCACACAATAAATTATTGTATGATTATTTCAATAAATAGTTTCCTACTTTTATAAAGAATATATTCTATATATGTAATAAATTAATGAAAATTTATATATAAAAAATCAATAAAAACATTTTTAAATAAAATATATTTTAAAGTATAATGTGACCTTAATAAAAGAAAAATTATTATTTCTTGAAAATAAATTAGTATTTTTTAGATTTTATTAAAATATTCAATTTAAATAATATTTAAATTACTCATATCCATATCAACTAACTAAATAAATATGATATAATAGTAAAATTTGATTAATAAAAATTTTATAATGAAAATTTAATCATTTTGTTTTGATTCAATGAATTTACACCATTTCACATACTCAATGAAATAAATACTCATGATTATTTTTTTATTCATGAAGCATTAAATGTTACATAAAATGGATATTTATATCAATAAAATAACTTAATTTCATTCCTTCTATCTCAAGTTATCATCGAAACCAAAATGGTTAACCCAAGATACTAAATACGGATAAATACAATACATTAATATCTAAAACCTAAAAAACAAAACAAATTCTCAACTAAATAAATCCATTAATAGATAACATTAATAATTATTCAAAATTTTCATTTTCAAATAGAAAACAATAGAATCTAAAAATAATTTATAACATATTTATTTTCAAAAGCATCATTATAATTAATCCTCATAAAGTTTGATGTAACTCATAATGCCACATATCAAAAAATTTGACAACCTTGATTATCCTAAAACATGATAATAAAATAAATTTACATTAATCATTAAATAAAATATATATTCATCTAAAACATTACACTGCACTTATTACATAAAAACAAATAACATAATATATCATTTAATTCCAAAAATGAAACATACTTTATTTAGAATGACCTAAATCACTCAGTCATCAAATAACATTACAAATTAAAATTCAATGACATCGTACACATTAATTAATAAATTTAAATTGTATATTTATCAGAACTGAACATTATTAATTCAACATTATTAACATATAATTGGTCATAATATTTTTAATCATGTATTCTCAAAAAATATCACCTAACTACATAATATATGATTTTAAATCATTATAGAAATATTATTGTGTAAATATCCTTAGATTTTTCATGATATATGTATCTAGAATATAATTGATAAAACATTTAACCAATATAATTTACAAATCTTGATACACAATTCAAATCATCCACTCATGAAATTGGCATATCATATCTGTTCACTTGGCCTAAGAGTTAACCCATGGATTAGAAAGATCACTTTGTTAATTCCCATGTTCCCCAAACATTAGACTGTATATTAATCAATAATGAATACTAATATGAACTTTATTTTCAAAAATAAATTATCTTCCCATACCATTGTTAAGTTCACCTTATATTTCCATCTAACATTCATGGCAGAAAAAAAAGAACATGTATTCCATTATCGTCACCACCTCATGAACATTAATAAAATTATATATTTGATTTAATTTATGAGTTATGAAACTCAACAAATATTACATGTCAATATCATTTTGTGATGGAATATTAGTAATAATTGAAATTATGGACATTCTAACTCAAATTTGAATTGGATTATCTTGAGGAAAATATTATCATTGTCCATCACAACGATGATTAGTAGTGTTTCATTACATTTCAACCCTTAACAAAAGCTAAAAATGTTATTTGAGATATAATAATCATAGTGGGAAACCACATAATCAAGAAATATAATTTAAGAGAAATTTAAATCAAGAATCCTTCATTAAATTTAAGAAAATATCTTCTCATCCAAGGATTTTAGTGGTCATTATATTTTGAAATATTTTATAATGGTTCATAAATATTATTTGAATTAGCCTAGAATATTCCTTATGAGTGTCACATATGTTGCATGGTATGGGAAATATCATCATGCATCATAATGATGGAACAAATATAATGAACCAACTATTTTTAGGATATTTTCATTTAGATTAATCTATTCCCTAACCACTTTCACATATATTAGCTCCCTGGGTGATTTTTTCAAGAAAACAAAAATCATTTCGTTGCCATAAAATTTTGAATTCTCTTATGCATATGATAATCCTAAGGGTTAACACAAATGTTTTCTCATCCATATTTCCAAAAATTATTAATCCTTACTCTAATACCGTTTATAGTGTATGATTTATTTAATAAATAAATATAACTATTTAATTGATTAATTTTTCATAAATAAAATTATGATTCACACCACAATCATATTGTTTTAGGGTCTTTAGATAATTTGATACCTAAAAATTGATCATAAATGATCTTAATCTACTCCCACTATTTTTAATATATATAACACCCTTATAATAAATATCATATATGAAAAATTTATTCATTACATGGGGAAATAAATCATAAGAAATAGTGATATCAGATTCTCTTTAAGGGGGAGAGGGTAGTATAAAATCACCACTTAAACATGGAATGAGAATAATTGTATGAGAACATGAGATATAATTTTAAAACCGTATCCTTGTTAAAATATATAATAATAACAATTCATGTTATATAAAATTGAGGTTTATAAGACACAAATAAAAAATAATCCATGACCAAGTTCCATGAAAGCATAAAATATTCTTGTGACATAGGTTTATACTATGCACAAATGCATGTAAAATTTTCCCCTTAAAGAATCATAATTTATAATAATATCAATGTGGAATTGGTTCAATTTTAATTGTACCATATCATTATTCAATGTTCACTCAAAATATTATGAACAGGGGACAAATTCTCTTACTGATCTTGGTTTACTCCGCATTATTTCCATATTTTATCATGATATTTCCGTTATTACCCATCTCAGTAGAGGGATTTATTATTTTTGGACCACAAATCACATAATCGAAATTATACATAGGTGTGACATAAGATCATAATTCATTCATCAAAGAATAACACATTTAATTGGAATGGGTGTCATAAAATTTTCATCATAACATCAAATCATAACCCATGGAATAGATATGAACTACATAATTGTTTCATGAAAAAATTATTAACCTATGGGGGATAAAAATGTTCAATGGAATAATTATAAATTCTTCATCATCATAATATATCCAAATAGTGAAATTGGATTGTTTTATTTGATTAAATATAATGAAAATTACAAATAAAATCAATGCATTTTATTGAATCTTGAAAATTCCATTAGAAGACCCATAAAAATTTTCATTAGGAAAAGATCCTTTAAACATTGAACTCGCATATTTGAAATCATAATATATCCCAAAAATCCATGAAATTTTTTTGTTTTAAATATCCCTAGAAACATTTAGTGGAATCTTCAATGCATTGATTGGTTATGAAAATGGATAATTAATTTTTATATGTGTTATATAAATTAACGATTTCTTTCATAATATTAGTAAAATGTAAGAAGTACATTGTTCAAAAAATAAAAAAATCCTTTTAATTTTTTGAAAATTAAATCATGGATTATTTTTAAAGTAACAAAATTTGATAATTTTAAATTAATTCTTTAATACTATTTTAGAAATTTGGGACATTGAAGGAAAATGATTTTTTTTAACGAGATAAATAAAATCAATTTTACTTAAATACAGACCTATAGGATTTAGTTTACTCAATGGGAAGAAAATTAGTGTAAACTGTTTTTTATATAAATAATAAAATAATTTTAAATTCATGATATTTTTTTGTGGTAATTAGAATTATATTATCATTTAAAATTTAATCATAAAAGATTTTGATAAAAATGATATTGAAATATTAAATCCCGTACATCCTTTTTAACAATAGGGTTATAATCCCAATATATTAAATATGAATTTATAGTTATATATAGCATATTTTTTAGGTGTATAATCCCAAAATCCATTCATGGGTAGTATAAGTGCCACCAGAAATTTATATTCAATGAATACCTCATATTTCTCTTAGAGATAAAGGTGAGATGAGAAATTAACATACCTCATGTTAGAGTTTATTGAATGTTCTCTAACTAAAATTATAATAAAGTTTAGTAATTATATTTATATAATATATTGAATAACATATATATAATATCATATATGATCTTTTTAAACTTTTTAACACCCATTTAATAATAATAATTTATTAAAATCATTCTTTTCGTGAGTTGAAAGTATCATTTTTCTTGGTAATTTTTGTTTAGTATATCATGACCACTTTATTTAATCATAGGTCAACTATTACCAAATTTTAAATATGTTAGAATTATCATATTTATTTCATATTTATATATAAACCCTTATAAAATGTATAGATATAAGAAAATGTATTATAATAAAAATGGAGATAGTATGCCATAAATACAGAATATTATTGTATTCATTTCTTAAAAGTTGAATAAAATAATTCCTTATTAATGTATAATTATTTGATTTTATATACTAATTCAAACCTTCCATGTAATGTGGAAATGGTGAATTAATCTCATCATTTCATGTAGGTTCTAGTCTATATGTACACATGGTCATCGTTATCAATTTAGATTGGATTTGAATGAAGGAAAGAGGATGAAATATTTTAAATTAAAAATTGTAATATTTTCATAAGTAAGATTTTAAAAAATAAACCCAATAAAAATTATGATTCCTGAATGATTGTGATAATGTTTAATTTGTATTGCTATGTGGAGGAGGTCGTCCCCATGCACATACAAGTGATAATTTCACATCTCATTTGATGGAAAATTGGTTTGATCATGGTGTATTAATAATCATAATAACATTTATGAAAATTTAGATTACCTGATATATTAATATATTATAGATGCAACTGATTTAGAAGAGTTAGAGGGATAAAACTAAATTAGTTCGGTAAATAGGATTACCTCATCGTCAAAATATGTCCTTATGATTATTTCTTATAGACCTAATGAATGGTATTTTAATAACACTAGAACATCTAATTCATGTATAGATATGTTGAGAATATAATTAGGTATGTTTTATTAATTATATATGGATTTAATTTCTGTAAAAAGGGAGAATGGGTGTCCTTGTATACTAGAAGGAAATGGAACAGTTAGAATTACAGAAATGATAAAAATATAAATAATTCATTAGGTATAAAAACAGTTAAATATGGATTTTTATTCCATGAAAATGGGTTAAAGTGGATATATTACCTTAAATTTAAATTTAGATAGATTTTGGGATAATTTTAGACCACATGGATTGGTTTTACATGATAATTATCATATTTTATCCTTAACTGTAGTAACTAATTTTTCTACCCAAAAGAGACATTAATTTAATTAGAAGAAAATAATTAGAAAATTAATATATATTCTATGAAATTTTAAATTATTTACTGTCCTAATTGGATACATTAGATGTGATCCTTATATTTTAATATTGAAATTAAAACAAATTTGATAAAATATCAATATATAATATTCTGACACTATTTATTTACTTTGACAATAAAGTCATCATGATAGTTATGGAATTAGAATATAATCATTTGATATATCAATAAGAAGTTATAGTTATCATAAAATTTTAGGTAATATTCTAATTCTCCAAAATTATATTACTTTTAATATTTATATAATAATTTAATTTATATTTCTACTATATCAAATAATACAGTGTTAGAATTCCGTAAACATTTTATGATGTTATTCAATCACTATGTTTTTTTAAAAAAAATTAAATAATAGAGAAATTAATTATTATTCATATAAGTAATTATAAATTAACTTTTTCTCATTTTATCAATACAAAAAAAATATATATATTAATGAAAGGGGAGTGATTTTTTAGAATTTCATTTGCATAATATATTTTAAATTTTCATCTGAGGGAAAATTGGACCCAAATTTTAATATATTTAGGATTGGGGTGTCTATCATTGAATTTATTCACTCTAATTAATTAAGGAAAATTATTGGGTTATTTTAAACTTTATATAATTTAATCCATGTAACAACCCAATATTTTATCAAGGGAAAATCCCTGCATATAAATATGTCATATAATCACATGAAATCACAACCCAATGAACTACTAAGTACTATATGACCTTTAAAACTAATATTTTCTGTATTGTATAATGAATTTAAAAAATTTCACATACATGGTTGAGTTCAATGAGATATCTTGTGTCTTATAAAATCAACATAGTTTTTGATGAATATCAACTTACCCATGTGAATAGTAAAATACCAATATGAATATTAATGAATAGTAATTTGGACAAAAAATATAATCATCAACCATGTATATTCATATAAAATATCGACATCATATAAGTTTAAAAATTATCATAGTATAAGTATTGGTATTATTTTATGTTATAAATATTTTAATTATAATTTTATGATTAATTTAATTATTTAAATTTGATATATATTTTCATAAAATAAAATAATAAATTTTTATTTTATTTTATTATGGTTATAAGATAATTTTATGGGGCCTTCATTAATTTATCAATGTGTTATAAAAAGATTTATTGTTTTAATGTTGTTTATTTCGAATAAATTATGATTTTAATCAAAAATTAAATTAATATTATTCAGTAAATTATTTTTGAAATATAGAGTTCATTTGTTATATGTAGACGTCAAAAAAGGGTTAGGTTGTATTTTTGTGATTTTCCTAAAATGCATGAAATTTTATGAATACTAAAATTCGATATTTCACATAAAATGGTAAAATTCGAATTTCCACATCATTCATGAGTCGTCGATGATGTAAGTTTCCACTGATTCTAACTCAAGTTCACATATTACATTTTTTGATAATAAGTATCTAACACCGTTTCTTGTCCTAAGAAAAATAATTAAACAATGAATTAAATATTCAAAATTCACTCCTCTCCTATAATATAAAATCACCCACACTCCCCTATTCTATTCACTCCAATCAAACCTTGTACAATACCAAAGATATTCCCAAATACCTCCCCAATCACCTACTCCACTTCCAACATCCCTTGGTCTCATTAAAATACCAAATCCTCTCCTTTTAAGAGGTACTCAAAGGACATAAACTCTAGAGGTAAATTCTTCTTTCTATTTTTTAATTCTTTTATCATGTTCAATTTTTTATTGTTTCCTTCAACACCTACCATCACACAAATAGTATGATAACTCTAAAAACATTCATTTATTGGATTTATATTATGCTCATAGTATAGTTTATCATAATCCCACT
The DNA here is from genome assembly GCA_963277665.1 of Viscum album. Lineage (NCBI taxonomy): Eukaryota > Viridiplantae > Streptophyta > Magnoliopsida > Santalales > Viscaceae > Viscum > Viscum album. Next base: position 476,765,013 of record OY728132.1, read on the forward strand.
TTCCCCATCCTTTTATTCTATAAATGAAAATTCTGACCGAGAAGTGTTTGTTTATCACATTCAAGGAGAACAGATTTTTAATTTGCATAAAAATCTTTTATATTGGTCATGAAACCATTTCAATGGTTTGAATATATCATTATATATGTATTTTATCTTATTTAATGGTTTTTATTCCTTATATATTCATGATATGATATAATAATACAAAAAAAAGTCAATTATGAGAAAAAACCACATTAATCCAAGAGTTTATAATTAATATTTTATATAATAATTCACCTTAACTCCAAGTATTCAAATTAAATGTACAACCAGGTATTCATTTGTATGTTCACTATTGTCATATAACTTCAATTATGGAAAAAAACTCTCATGATATCTGTTTATCCATTAATGTATATAAGTAAATTGAACATGAAATAAACTAACCCGTACAATGACATTGAATCACATAACCAAAAAAAAACTTATGAATGAACTCGAAATGGTTACACTAAATCATTTACAAGTATATTTTTTTTGGAATTTATAATTAACGAACCTAACGTTATTATTCAGGTGATTAATTTCAAGAGAAGAACACCATTATACTTAAGGTAAGAGATCCTCACTTTCTCGCATTTATTTCGGAATCTCCTCTATGATATTCCTTTTTAAGTAGAATTAATAATTATGGGGTATGATTTTTCACATTCCCCATAGTTCCCTGATGATGAATTAATGATTATAAACACATTTATCTCTTATTAGTACCACCTATGTACACTTGATACCAAGATGATAATCTATAAGGGATTCTACCTAAAGCACCTTTATTCCTTCGGGTTTCACTATCATTCTTTTTACTCAAATGAAAGTGTATTTTCGTTTTATGTAAAAATTCTATATATTAATTTTATTATCCAAACTCATTATTCAAGGTCCATCCCTCATTTTATTTTGGTTAGATACATTCTTTTAAGGGATTTCCAACTCGATACATTCTAATAAGCAAACTCGTTTAAAGGGAAATTCCCACATTTTTTACCCAATTTCAAGTGAACTATACCATTTATCTAAATATGAATTTTTTTTTATAAAATCATTTTTTATTATAAAAACCGTCCTGTTTGTTTTTGGGTTTTATATAAATTATTATTCCATTTTAGATTTTAAATCCTCTTTAGTATTTTCCTTAAAACCCCATAAATATGTTTTAATGCTAAGAGTTTCATAAATACTCTTATTACATGGTTTCACTTATGTTTTACATCACTTTACATGATATATTCCTATATTACCTTATTAATGTACATATATGTTTTATTTCATTTCTCTCATGGACACATTTATGAAATGACAATTCATTATTCCTTATAACATGAATATGATAACCATTTCTCTCAATGTGTTCCCTTATATTTATGTACTATTGATTATGAATTATTACTTATGTGGAAGTAATATTAAAGAACATGTTATGAATGGTATTCCTAGATATAACTCCAATGGATTGTTTAATGTATATTCTCAAGAGATTTTATGTTCAACGGTGACGGCGGTTAGCCTTGACATGTGCTATCATGTGCAATGACCCTTGTCTGATTCAAATGTCATGATTTATGTTTCTTCCACAGTAATATTAATTCAGGTTTATATGATCCCATTTTTATATTTAATGATTCAATATACCATTTATATAATTATTTCATGTTCTCTAACCCTTGTGATAATGTCTTATTCTTATGTTTAATCTCTTGCTAGGATTTTAGATATTCATTTTTTCATTTGATCCCTAGGGTAACCAATGAATATTTAAAGGTGAAATGTAAGTTAAGATCTCTTTAGAAAAAGAGCACATTATTATGAACCTTAAGGATGATACTAAGTATAAAGAAACACCCATAAATTATAGGAAGAAATGAGTTTGTGGTTTATCAAGAAAATACATTCCTGTATGGATAGAAATTAGTTGAGTTGGTTCCTTCATATATATACCTAGACGTAAAACATGAAAACCTTGCTTTGAGCTAGACTCGAATGGGAACTAGTGCACGACAATGAGCTTTGATACACTCTTAGTTTGACACACCCAGAGGATATGCTTTGGTAAATTCTTGAGATTAGTAAAAATTATTATTAAGGGAATAAAAAAGTCGATGAGAATATATGTTAAAAAATAGATCAATGATAACCTAGATTGAATCACAGGGAATCCAAAGTTAGGATCAATATCTCTTTTACATGTTTCTCCTCTTATGTTCAATGATTCAATTTTTATTTTCAATAGCTACATATAGAAGCCCTATATTTGTATGGTCTTTTTTTAGGTAATAGTGTGAAGTAGAAGAACACGTAAAAATAATAAATGTGATAGATAATGTAAATATTAACTTAATGATATGCCTGATATCATTTTAATGGGTGCTTAAAATATCATTTCAGTGCATACATAGCTTGATCATGTTAGTAATAATAACTAGGTTCATGTAGAACATACTCCTACTCCAAGGAATGAGAAAGTTGTTGTTTAATACTTCATGTGGATAAGGCCTCCCTTGTTTTGTGGATCTTTTGATCCCATCTTCACAGACCAGTGGATTAACTCCATTGAAATGATATTAACTATACTGTAGTGCTTAGAAGTAGAGAAATTTATACTGGTCATCTATCATTTTGGTAGGGAAGCTGATCAGTGGTGGAAACTGATCAAGAATATGAATCCCAATAATAAGTTGATTCCAAGGAATTGGAGGAATTCAATACAATTTTATCAACAAATATTATCCATGATCTATCTATCTGAACATAGAAAGAGAGTTCCATAGACTCATGAAAAAGGAATATGAGCCAATCGGGGAATATGTTGAAAAATTTACAAGGAATTATTTTTATGCCTATGTCTTTGTCATGAAAACCAAAATCAAGGTCTATGGATTCTTTTTCGGACTAAAGATAAGTCTATGAAAAGTGGTGGAGATTCGAAGCTTCAAAAGCTTTGAGGATATTTTCTATTGTGACCTCAATAATAAAATGGAGATCAAAGACTCATAGAGTTATTAGGGGCCCAAAGATAGGGAGATAAAATTAAAATATCATGTGGTTGGTCTTGATACTATATTCCAGTATAGGAATGAGCTCGATCATCTCACATGTTATAAGTGTGGGAAGGAGAATCTTGGTAATTACCTAAATGGATCTACGAATTGGTTCAAAAGTTGAAAGTATGGACTTTTGGATTAAAACTACCGATGGGATATGAAGAATCCTGCTAATATGGAAGATGAAAGGATGGTTCGGATAAAAACCTAGCCTGTAGCGCAGCTTTATAATTGCAAGGTGAAAGGGAATTATAAAAACAATTTCCCAATGTCATGGGTTGTCATAGGCAATCAGCAACAAATTCCATGGAAACAAAGAAGGGATTATTCTATCACTACTACTGAGGTGGATCCAGAAAATGATGTGGTGATAGGTACACTAGTTATTCATTCAAGAATAACAAACATAATATTTGATTCTGGTTATAAAAATATATCATATCCCTAATTTTTAGTAGAACTATTCAAACAAAACCTCGAAATTTGGAGGATAAGTTATTTTTGAGAACAATAAATGAGGAAATTATTGATTCCATGGTTTATAACTCCTCCCTATTTAATGATGGGTGACTGATCCTCCTAACAAATCTCATTATATGTAAATTATGGAGTTTGAATTAATATATGTAATTGATTGGACATCTTTATACAAATCCAACATCAACAATCAGGAAAGGGATATAACTCTACCCATCCCAAAGTATCTTCCAATTCATTAAAATTGTAATGAGGGAGATGAATATATTTTAGAATCAGTGTCCCATGTGTGGATATTAATTCCATATGAGCGTGAATTTCATGCCCAAATGATTGAGACAAGGGAGAGAATCATGCAAGAATAAATGCCCATCATGAGGTATTGCATTGAGGTATTTCTTGAACAGTTTTCTTGTCTTCATCCAAATCAAGAAGTTGAGTTTTCAATTGAATTTATTCTTAGATCTATACCTATATCAAAGAAACCTTATAGAATGGACATCGTAGAGCTTCAAGTGATGAAGTATTAGCTACAAGAGAATATGGAGAAGGGCTTTATGTTCCTAAGTGCATCACCATGGGGTGCGCCAGTCCTTCTGGTCAAAATAAAGGATGGATCAGTGGCCTCTACATTGATTATCATGAGCTCAGAAAAATCATGAGAAAGAAAAAGTATCACCTAGAGTTGATATATGTCATATTTGATCAACATCATTGGTCTAATTATTTCTCTAATGTGGAAATTCGGTTGATATATCACCAATTAAATATGTGGAAGGATGAAATTTCAAAGACTACCTTTCGAAACAAGGTATGAACACTATGAGATCACAGTGATGCCCTTCGGTCAAACTAATGATCTATCGATATTCCTGGATTTCATGAATATAGTCGTTAAATATTACCTAAAAAATTTATGTTAGTCATTATATATGATATTCTGATATACTACAAGAGCAATGAGGAACATTAGGAGCATTTGAATATTGTGATAAAGAATTTTCTAATGGAGAAGATGTATGTAATGTATATTAAATGTGAGTTTTTTATTGAGGATGTATCATTCTTAGGTAATGTTATCACCAAAAATGTGATATAGGTAATCCCTGACAAGACAATTGTGATTGAAGAGTGGATCATGCCAACATCTTTAAAGAAGATCTGCACCTTACTGGGTCTATCCAAGTATTGTCGACAATTTGTTATGAAATTTTCACAATTCTCAAACCCATTGACAATGGCGACACCAAAGGGAGTAATGTTCATGCGGACAATGGAATGTGAAGGCTATTATAATGAGTATAAAAAAAGGGTAATCACTATGCTAGTACTTACACTCCCAACAAGTGGAGAACTATTTGTTGTGTAAAATGATACATCAAAGAAGGTATTATGGTATGTTCTCATGAAAAATTAAAATGTGATAGCCTATGACTCATGGAATCTAAAAAACCAGGAGAAAAACTACCCCACCCATGATCTGAAGTTGGAGACTATGATCATTAAGTTAATAATATTTCGTCATTATCTATATTTATATAATTGTGAGCTATATAAATGTAATAATAGTCACAAATTTAAATACACAAAAAAATAGTTTAATATTCTCAAATGAATATTGATAGATTTCAGTAATGATTATGAATTCTCAATCCACTACTATTCTGGTATGGAATATAATTTTGCAGATTCCCTAAGTTGAAATGATCTTACATATTTATCAATTATGAGAATTTAAATGGATATAACCTTCTTAGATATTAAAAATATGGAATTGGGAATCATTAAGGAAGGAAAATCATCTATCATTTCTCAAATTATTTCAATAACATCCCTCATGGATAAAATATAGGATTCTTAATAAAAATATGTGGAAATCCTTAAAAGGGTGGAATCTATCAAAAATGGGAAATCCTCAGACTTCATGATTAATGGAGAAGGAGTTGTGTGATTTGGATCACGATTATGTGTACCATCCAATCTAGAGATAAATAAAGATCTTAAGAATGATTCACATAACTCAAACATTTATTTCCACCCATAGAGAAAAAATATGTATCAAGATATCCTAGGGAACTTTTGTTGAGATAATATGAAGAAATAGATCGCGGAGTATACATAAAAGTACATGGTAAATCTACAAATGAATGCTTAAAGATATATATCTAAGGGGATGCTGTAAAAATTACACATTACAACATGGAATTGGGAGAACATCGCCATGGTCATTGTACTAGACATCAAAGGACATCTAGTGGAAACAATGATATATGGGACATTAGGGATCATCATACAAAGAAAGCTCACTTTACCATGATTCATGAAGAATTCACAATGGATCCACATAAAAATTTATATATCCAAGAAGTGGTAAGGATACTTGGAGTAAAACAATATATTTAATCATATAGAGACCCTACATTTACCTTGATGTTTGGGAATAGTCTCAAACATGCTCTACACACTAAAATATATTTCTGTAAGACCTTTCATCCTCAAACTGATGTCTGATCACTGTGAACTATTCAGACACTATAACATATGTATAGATCAAGTTATATGGACTTCATGGATAATTTGACCAACATATTCAACTGGTTTAATTCTCATACAACAAGAGTTTATACCCTAGCATCTGAATAGCATCATACAAATCCCTTTATGAGAAAAGGTGAAAAACAATGTCGTGTTGCAATGAAGATAGTGAGCATATTCTTCTAGGACCTGAAATGGTCGATGAAATGGTAGAGAAGGTTAAAACCATTCAATATCACATCAATGAAGAACAATGTCGATAAAAGAGTTATGTAGACAATCATCAATGAGACCTTGAGTTCAAAACTGGAGACATGATATTTCTATTTATATCTTCTTGGATGAAGGTCCTAAGATTATAGATGAAAGGAAAGATAAGTCTCAAGTAAATCATCCTCTTCAAAATATTTGATCGAGTCATAGTTGTATCATATCGGCTGTCACTTCCACCTACCATGTCCGATGTACATGATGCCTTTCATGAATCCCTTTTAAGGAAGTAAATACCAAACACTTCACATGTACCCTCATCATAGGCGGTACAGGTGTAGATAGATCTTTTTTACGAGGAGAATCCAATGATGATCTTGGATCATAGAGATAATGTTCTATTTAACTACACTACCCACCAGGTCATTGTTCTGTGGATGAACTATATGTATAAAAAGGTAACATGGAAATAAGATGAGGAAATGTAGGAAAAGTACCCACACCTTTTTATGACATAGATTGTAAGAATACTAATTTTTTAGGGAGAAATTCATAAGGGGGAATAATGTAACGACACAGTGTTTTATCAGTATAAAATACTATCGTATTCTAATGTCATATAATCACATGAAATCACAAAATAATTGAATAATATGTACCATGTGACCTTTAAACATAAAAATGTTAATTTTATGTTTTGAATTTTGAAAATCTGACATACAGGGTTGCATTTAGTATTCTATTTAGAGTCTAATAGAATAAAAATAGTTTTTTGATGAACAGTAACATACACTTGGGAATAATAGCATGCCCTAATGAATAGTAATGAATAGTCTGTTTGAAAAAATAGAAACATCACCCATGAATGAAAAAAATACAATTTAGACATATTATAAGTTAAAAAACGATCATCGTATAAGTACTGGTATTTTTTGTGTCATAAATATTTAAATTACAATTTTATGATTTAATTTATAATATAACATGAAAATTTATTTTCATAAAATTTAATCACTAATTTTAATTTTCTTTTTATATGGTTATAGGATAATCTTATGGAACATGAATAATTTTACAAGGAGTTATAAATAGACATATAGTTTTAATGACGTTGTTTTTGAATAAAATATTTATTTAGAAAATATATATTAAATATTTAGAAAATTATATTCGAATCATTTATCTTATTTTTTGATTATACATGATGAAAAATTATTGGGTGAATTTTTGGTATTTTTTTAAAATACATGAAATTTTTTTATGAATAGTAATATACGATAATTCCAAATAAATTATAAGACCAGATTTTATACAGCATTAATCATACAGGGATGATGAAAATGGCCATTGGTTAGAATTCACATGCACTTATTACTTTTTTTAGTCATTCGAATCAAACACTATTTATTTCCTTCATAAAATTAATTAAATAATTAGTTAGATGTTTAAAATTCAGTCATATCCTCCACTAAAAACCACCCACACTCCCTTATTCTATTCATTCCTATCATGCCTTGTGACATGCATATGTTTTTCCCAAATCACTCTCTGAGATCCTCCCTGCTTCCAACAGCCCTTGGTCTTCTCAAAATGTCACGACCCGACCCTAGCCGAGTTCGAGACGCAACTACCCCAAGCACGCCTCCATAGGCCAGGGGCCGGAAACTAGCGCCAAAGGCACAACAACCTATTGAGGCCTTCGCCAAAGCACCTGTACACACACACGCAACACACTCAATGCAATAGTTCAGTGTAAACGAGACGAAAAGCATAGTAAAGTAATGGGAAACTGCTATAAATAAACCACAATGTGCATTGACCTCTGAAAGTACAAAGAAAGTGCTAAAAGTAAACTGAAAAGAAAAGGGGAAAAACATGTGCCCAACCAGAAAAGTGCCACAACCTAGAAACAAGTGAACAAAAATAGTAAACAGTTGGAATGGTCTCCCACCTAGAACTTATCTACGACCACCGCATGCAGTCCAAGCTCCCTAACTCCTAAGCTCCACTGAAGTCACGACCAACCTGTCTGTCGTCTGCATGGGAACACCAAGTGCGGGAAAATCCCAGGAAGGGGTGATTATAAAAATACTCAATAGGATTTCCCAAAGGCTCGAGGGAGCAACAAAGGAGGAACCTAAGGGTGAGCAGTAGAGCGAAAAGGAAAATTAAAGGAGTACAACTGAGAGTGTAGTAAAGAGTATAGTAAAGAGTCCAGCTCAACCCAACAAGAGGAAAGAAGGTAGACTCGTCTAGACGCAAGGAGCTTGAAATGGTGAGAAGGTGAAATTATCATCATGTCTTCTCTACGTATAGTAGGAGGGTAGAATCGTCCAACCATGAGAAGCTAGACATGAAAAGCACGTGGCATACCCCGCGCGTCTTCGTCTCTCCTGGAAGGAGAGTAGCCAAAATCCATGTAGTGAGTAACAGAACATGGTATACATACATATATGCTCTGTCAATAAGCCCGAGAAAGATCGTAAGGGGATCCCGTACGACTTCCCCGTACTACAAGTCACGGGGCTCAAACTACCGCACCTTGACACTATCCACTTTGGGAAGCATTGACTTGCATGCATAGTTTTAGGTCGCGTCACAAGGACACGTCTCAGTGGGGGAAAAGCGCCCCTCGTACTTGAGTGTTTCGGGATAAGTCAAACCACACCTCGTCACTGCCCCGCAGTCGAGAGGTCTCCTCAATGTCAAGGTCGTTCCATCATTGACCCGTACAACCAAGGGTCCCGCTCCGGTAGTCACGGAGGAAAGCCACAGACTAGCATAGTAGAACGGACTGAGTTTGGAATGTCAACGAGTGACCCACTACCCAGCCCTACTGGAGGGTAAACCCTAACCAGATATCAGGTGACCCACTACCCAGCCCTGCTGGAGGTTAAGCCCTACTACATCATTAGGTGACCCACTGCCCAGCCCCGCTGGAGGGTTGACCTAGAATAAGTTGACAGGAGACCCACTGCCCATCCTTGCTATACGGTAGACCTGGAACTAGACGACGGATGACGAACTACCCAGTCCTACTGGAGGGTAGACTCTAAGAGGTCGTTGGGCGACCCACTGCCCAGTCTCTACTAGGGGGTAGACCATAAGAGTGTCGGGTGACCCACTTCCTAGTCCCTGCTGGAGGGTATACCATTGAAGTCAGTCAGCAACGCATTGCCCAGTCTCTACTGGAGGGTAATCCCGAAAAAGTTGATGAGCAACCCACTGCCCAGCCCAGGTGGAAGGGAAGCCCGAAAATAGACTTTCCATCTCCACTAGATGGTACAACTCAGGCCAACAAGACTCAGAGAGGGGTATCGTGAAACCACCCAACTCCAGAACAAAACCTGGGAAACCACTCAACCCTAGTGTTCTAAACCATCGAGAATAGAGGTACCCTCTATCTCGCGAGAGGTCAAAGGTACATAAAGCAGGGCACGACACAAACATGGGTCCCACACGATGTGTGGCCCTAAGAGAACGCCAACCAAACACACAATAGTTCTCAGGTACAAACATCCACATGCACCTCCATGCGTTCTCGTATACTCCCAGAGTATACCATGTTCCAGACCAAAGGTTATCGTGGACATGGCACCCAACGTCAACGCGAAGGCATAACATAACAACTCCTATGTGCCACTTCAACGAATGAGGCACAACCAACCACATCTCTTCAAGTATTTACAACACTTACACGAGAGTGCAGGCGATCACACGCCAAGGGTCCGCTACAAACACGGAAGAAGTACCATCACCGGGGCACCATTCAAATTTCCACAATTTACTAAAATCGAGCATGAGGTTTTGCTCGCCTGAACAGATTACACCGTTGTAATCCCCGCAAAAAAACATAGGAGATAGACTACTTACTTGCGCAAAACGGTCAACCATTGAAAAAGGTAACATTCACCGTAACGAACCCGTGTGGGGCCCGCACCCCGAATCCTATACTGAAAAAAAAGATCACACCACTGCGATCCCACTGGAAAAACACACAGGATGGACTACTCAATTTCCCGAAACGGACATCCGGTGATAAAGGTACTATTCACCGTAGTTAGGTCGGGTGGGACCCACACCACGTCCTCGAACAAGGTTGGGCGAACTGTGCCATCACAATACACTCCAAAGAACATGTCAAATTGACTTCTTACTTGCATGGAACAGACATCCTGAGAAAAAGATTCATTCTGACGCACCGCACACGAGCGGTGCTATGTGGGATCCACATCCCGGTCCCGAAACACAACGAATGGATTGCATCATTCCGATCATCTCAAAAAAGTACACAGGATGGAATATTAAATTGTCTAAAATGGTCACCCGGTGATAGAGATATAAAATCACCGTCAACGACCAAACATCCCTCGTGGGGCCCGCACCATTGTGCCGAATTAGAGCGGGTGGATTGCACATTTGCAATCCCCTCGGAAAAACCTACATAATCGACTGCTCGCACGCCCCGAACGGACGTCGGACTAGAATGTAGATAAGTGCTTCTCGCAGATAAATGATGGGTCGTGGGGCCCACGGATCAACTCCGGCTTCAACACCCAAAACCACATTGGAAAACCCCACCTCAACACCAGGGTCCCAACGCTGCTGACGACGTTCAAAATGGATGTCGAACGCGTCTTCGCCTTCCAAAACAAGATTCCCCGAAAAATGTCAATTCACATGAAGATGCATCACTCCTATGAGGACCCTTGTTTCAGGAATTAAATATTCCCGAAACCATATCAAATTATTCATCTCATTCTGAGGCACGTGCCGCCAGAGACGGTTCGCGAAACCGACTCCCAGTTTATGATTTATTAAAATATAAATCATTTTATAATAATAATAATAATAATAAATTATTATTATTATTAATTTTTTTAACAAAAACCTGGCCGACCAGGAGGGCCGGTCTTCTTCCACATCCACCAGCAGGACCCGCTTTGTGCGCGTCCTCGTCTCCCGGTAGACCGGCCAAGCGGCCGGTCCTCCTCCGCACTCCTGAGATCGACGCCTCGGGCTCCCCCGCTGACCAGGCCAGGCCGACGCCTGCCGGCTCCCTCACCCGGCCGACGCCGCCTACAACCCCATTGGACCGCTGCCGCAAAAGGGAGCCACTCCGCCTGAGGATACCCCTGCCGCCGTCCCAGAACCGTGGAAGCCCAACTGCCGCGTCACCCGCCTGAAGCTGCCTCCGTCGGCCTCCTCTCGCCGTCCGCGAGCCCCGGCCGACACCCTCAGCAGACCGAGGCTGAACACCCCACCGTCGCGCCTTGTTTTTCACCCGGCCACTATGCTCGGCCGCTCGGACATGCCGGAAAATCCCAAAACCGGCCGGAAAAAAAATAAAAAATGCGCAACATTCTCCAGACGACAGAGATCACCTCCAAACTCCGATTTCAATTCCAAAAAGGGAGATAAAAAGATCATTAATTATAATACACGATTACGGGATTTGTTCAAATAAATAGCAACAATTTGATGCAAATAATCGAACTCAAAGAGGGGTTCAAAATTTAAGACTCAAACGAACAACGCCTACCTTGATGGGCTTCGCCTGACGCTTCCTGTGCAATCCGCCACCGCCAAAACACACATCATTGAGGAGGAGAGGATGGAGGTGGGCTTGGTTGAGACTCCTTCTACCAGGAGGATGAAACATGGGAGGAGAGAAGGGAGATGGTTTGTTTAAATAACGAAAATTAATTAAAATTTTAATTAATTTAAAACCCCCAATATAACCCGCATCTGAAACACCCAATGGGATCGAGGATAAGCCTCCCTTAGAGTAAACACCACCTTCGGAGAACAACGGTATTCTCCGAATTTGATTATGAGCTTCCGTTTGAATGTTATTAACCTCAACACCAGAGGCTTCCAAATTACGAAAACGCCCTCGGGACCATTTTTCACAAAAGGGCCGTGCCCGTGAATATTACACCCCTCCTAGGGTAAACAACACACTCTGTACTCAACGGTGCCCTCGATTTTCCAATCCAATCCATCATTTAAGGGATACTTGAGTTAAGCCGTTAAATGAATAAATTAATTATTTAATTTATCCATTCCACGCTCTGATAGCGAGCGAGGGGTCCAAACATCCCGCACTGACATGCCTTATGACGTTCCTAGGGTAAAAAATCCATTTCAGACCCATATATACAATCGTATATCTAATTCGGATCACCATTTACGAGTTATCCCATTTATTTTTCATTCCCAGTGTGAATGCACTGAAAATTTAATTCTGGCCACATCGGGGCTCAGAATCGCACGCCCGCTGAAGGCACTGCTCTGGATTAATATCAAGAATATTCCAATGTCATTCACAGCAAAAATTAGGTTCTTAAATTATTACATACTTCAATATTTTCTTCCACGAAAAGAAAAACCAGGGAACAACTCAGGGTACCAAGCCCGCACCAAGCTCTCCCGTACCCAGAAGAACTCTTGCACAGTCCCGCGTCACTGCACACAGAACAAAGGATTTGATCTGTTCACGTGAGTTCTTCCCTTTCCGATGAAGTGCATAGGAGCCCACACACATCTCTTCAGGTAATATACATGGGAGACATCATGCACCCGCTCCAGACTTTGAAGTTAGGGAAAGGCGGTAGGGAACCTCGCAATCCCTTTGCACAGTCTCCAACGGCCCGAAAGGTCTCTAGGATATCCCACCTCCACGATCGAACCTCTACGTCCCACGCCGTGGCTTGAATCACTGCCCGCACTAGGAACAAGGCCCGATGATTCCCTCCTGTATAATATCCATATGGTAAAACACCTAGGGATATCTGGTCATGCATGGTTTCACAGTCGATGTCCCATGACTAAGACTCTCTTACGTGCTCAAAAGTCAAAAGAGTTTCCACCATCGACTAAAGAAAAATTTCCCGCGCCTTTTTACGTTTCCATCACAGGGTTACACCGACTCCCCACATCACCCTGATAACACCTCATGTAAGGAGCATGGAGGAAATCATTCAACAGACAGAGTCTAAAAATTCTACTACAAGAAGTAGAAGAGCTGTACAGCATACCTCTTATTTACTCAGTTTCTGTAGGATTGTAGACATCCAAAGATCACGGTTGTCTGCGGTCCCAACTATCTGCTCCTGGTGCCTGATGTGGACCACTTAGTGGTGATGTGGAGTCCTCGAAAGGTCTTCATCCACTTCCAGCACCTCCCACTCCTCTGCTAGCACCACCTCTCTAGGTACTACTCCGATCATGGCGCTGCCTCTGTCATGGTGGTGCACCTTCTGCCTCCCCGAAACTCTCTGCATACCTGGTGAGGTAGTCCCATGCCAGGTGACCTCACCCATCGCAATCATATAACCAACTCTATTCGGGCTGCACTGGGGCCCTCTGGCACCACTGTGGTGTACGACCACACCCTTCAGTCCGGTGGTCAGAAAGCCACCTGCGTCGCGGACCTACTTGCCGATGCCCGCTAGCTGCCACAGACGTCTCGGCTCCAACGTGCCTGATGCCACCACCAACTCTAGAACGTGACCGAAAGTGCTCTGTCACTAGCGTCTTGTCTAGAACCCCAACATATGTGGAAATTACCAAGGGTACAATAACACCACGGATCTCTCGGCGGAGACACTGCTCAAACTTCTGTGCTCAGATGTTGTCGTTGTGGACCATGTCTGGGTAAAAGCGTGCAGGGTCTACGAAACTAGTTTGCATACTCGGCCACCATCATCCCTCCCTGCTGAAACTGCAGGAGCTCTTAAATCGAAACAGATCACAAGTAGGAGGGGAAAAACTCCTCATTGAACATCAACTGAAAGTCACCCCATGAATGCGATGACTCGTCATTAAACTGAGTCACCAGACTCCACCAACGCTGAGCTGCTCCACAAAAACGGTTGGCTGCCAAAGCCACTCTCTGATCTGCTGGTGTCAGCACAAGCCTGAAGAGTTAAACCACTAACTATAACCAAACCTTTGCTTCCTAAGGGTCTAGCTCACCACTGAACCTTAGCAGTATCTACCGCTGGAACTCGCAGAGTGCGCTCAACCTGTGCTTAAACCCAGTCTGCTCTACTGAAGCTATCTGCCTCTCAATAGATGGGAATGTAGCTATCGGCCCACCTGGAGAAAGGGTCTTTCATGATGGGTCCTGTACTGAGGCCTCGTAGCCCACAGGTTCATCGTCATGAACCAAAGCTGGTATCCTGGCTGGCAGTCTTTGTGGAGACATCCTGAATATGATCGAGTGTTGTGGTCAGATGAGCATATATGTATACCATAACAACAACAACAATGGGGAGTTGACTCAGAAAGGACAGTCAAAGACTCAATCCTACGTGATGCACAAACAAATTTTTCCTGCAACAACTGTCTTAGCATGCCGAGTCGACAAACAGATTATCAGGGTCCTAGTGAATGGATACGTCGGCTGTCGCACCATCACTGGACTCCCTAGCCCGAGAGCCGCTCTCGAGACACGTTAACACTATTGACCTAGATCCCAACCAATTCCTTTTATTTTAGGGACGCCCGAATAGCGTCCCAAGGAACGAACCACCTCTGATACGACTTTTTCATGACCCGAACCTACCCGGGCTCGAGCCAAAACTACCCGAAGCCCGCCTCCATAGGCCAGGGGTGGGCGACCAGCGCTGAAGGCACAACAACTCGGGGAGTCCTTTTTATAAGTACTTGTACACACACATGCAGTACACTCAATGCAATAGTGCAGTGTAAAAGAGATGAAATGTAGACTAAAGTAAAGGGAAAATATTATAAATAAACAACAATGTTCATAGACCCATAAAAGTACAAAGAAAATTCTGAAATTAAACTAAAAAGAAATGGGAAAAACACACGCTCAACTAGAAAAGTGCCACAACCCAGCATCAGGTGAACAAAAAAAGTAAATAGCTGGAAGGGTCCCCCACCTGGAACCCATCTACGACCACAACACACGGTCCAAGATCCCGAACTTCTAAGCTCCACTAAAGTCACAACCAACATGTTCGTCGTCTGTAAGGGCACACCATGTGCGGGCAAAGCCCAAGCATGGGTGAGTATAAAAATACTCTGTAAGATGTCTCGAATGCTTGTGGGAGAAAAAAAGGAGGTACCAATGGGTGACCAGTAGAGCGAATATGAAAAGTAATGGAGTACAACTGAGAGTGCAGTAAAGAGTACAGTAAAGAGTCCAGCTCAACCCAACATGAGGAAAGAAGTTAGACTCGTCCAGATGCAAGGAGCTGAAAATGGTGAGAAGCTAAACTTCTCATCGAGTCTTTTCTACCTATAGTAGGAGAGTAGATTCGTCCAACCACGAAAATATTGACATGGAAAGCATGTGGCATACCCCACGCGTATTCACCTCTCTTGGAAGGAGAGTAGTCAAAATCCAACAAGTGAGTAACAGAACAAGGAATACATACATATATGCTCTATCAAGAAGCCCAAAAAGATCGTAAGGGAAACATTGTCCCGTAGCTCAGCCCAAGAAGGTGAGTAACCAATAGTCCCAGAAGTAAACATCATCGATTCCCAGAATCCTACACATCTTCCCCAAAATACAAGTCATGGGGCTTAAAACACCGCACATTGACACTATCCACATTGGGCGGCACTGACTCGCCTGCACGATTTCAGGTCGCGTGACAAGGACGCATCTCGGTGGGGGAAAAGTCCCCCTCGTACTTGATAGTTCTGAGTTTAGTCAAACCACACCTCATCACAGCACCGTAGTCGAGAGGTCTCCTCAATGTCATGGTCGTTCCATCACTGAACCGTACAACCAATGGTCCTGCTCCAGTAATCACGGAGGAATGCCACATACTAGCCTAGTAGAAAGGTCTGTGTCTGGAATGTCAATAGGTGACCCACTGCCCACCCCTGCGGGAGGGTTAACCCTAACCAGATATCGGGTGACCCACTGCCTAGCCCTGGTTGAGGGTAAACCCTAATACATCATCAGGCAACCCACTGCCCAGTCCCGCTGGATGGTAGACCAGGAATAAGTTGACATGGGACCCACTGCCCAGCGTTACTGGAGGGTAGATATAGAACTAGACAACGGGCGACCCACTGCCCAGTCCCACTGGAGGATAGACCCTAAGAGGTTGTCGAGTGTCCCACTGCCCAGTCTCTGATGGGGGTAGACCCTAAGAGTGTCAGGTGACCCACTGCCCAGTCTCTATTGGAGGGTAAACCCTAAAAGTCAGTGAGCAACCCACTGCCCTGTCTCTATTGGAGGGTAAACTCAAAGAAGTCGATGAGAAACCCACTGCCCAGCCCCGCAGGACGGTAAGCCCAAAACTGCTCTTACCATATCCACTAGATAGTACAACACATGCCAACAAGACTCGGAGAGGGGTATCGCGCAACCACCCAAATCCAGAACTAATCAAGGGAAACCACTCAACCCAGCTAGTCTAAATCATCGAGAACAGAGGGACCCTCTACGTCGCGAGAGGTAAAAGGTATGTAAAGAAGAGGATGAAACGCACATGGGGCCCACACGATGTGTGGCCCAAAGCCAACCCCAACCGAACACACAAACGTTCTTAGGTACAAACAACCACATGTACTTCCAAGCGTTCTTGTATACTCCCAGAGTATACCACATTCCAACCCAAAGGCTATCGTGTACACGACACCCAACGTCAACGTGAAGGTGTAACATAACAACTAAAACCTTCCACCTCAATGGATGAGGGACAACCAACCACATCTCTTCAAGTATTTACCACACTCACATGGGAGTGCACACAATCACACGCCATGGGTCCGCTATAAACACGGTAGAAGAACCACCACCGGGGAACCTTTCATATTTCCATAATTTAAAAAGATCGTGCACAAGGCTTCTCTTACCTGAACAGATTACACCGTTGTAATCCTCATGAAAAAACACACGAGATAGACTACTTAATCGCCTGAAATGGTCAACCGGGGAAAAAGGTACTATTCAGCGTAACAAACCTGTGTGGGGACCACACCACGACTCCGATACTGAACAAACAGATCAAACCAATGCGATCCCCTCAGAAAAACACACGGGATTGACTACTCAATTTCCCAAAACAGACACCTGGTGACAAATGGACTATTCACCATTGCCAGGTCGGGTGGGACCCACACCACATCCCTGAATAAGCTCAGGAGAATTGCGCCATCACAATGCTCTCGGAAAAACATGTAAAATTGACTGCATACATGCATGGAATGGACATCCGAAAAAAGTTGCATTCCAGCGCACCGCACACGAGTGGTGCTATATGGGACCCGCATCCCGGTCCCAAAACACAGTGAACAGATCACACCATTGTGATCCTCTCGAAAAAAGTACACTGGATGGACTATTAACTTTTCCAAAACGGCCGCCCAGTGATACAGATGGAAAATCACCGACAACGCCCAAATGACCCTCGAGGGGCCCGCACCATCGTGCCAAATTAGAGCGGGAGGATTGCACCATTGCAATCCCCTCATAAAAAAATCCACAATCGACTGCTCGCACGCCCCGAACGGACACCCGAAGAGAAAGTCGATAAGCGCTGCACACAGCTCAAAAGACAGGCCGTGGGGCCCACACCTCGACTCCGGCATCAATGCCTGAAACCACATTGGAAAACCCCGCCTCAACACCAGGGTCCCAATGGCACTGACGGTGTTCAAAACGGACGTCGGACGCATCCGCACCGTCCAAAACAATATTCCACGAAAAAACGTCAATTAAATTAAAGAATCGTCGCGCCTCTAAGGCCCCTAGTTTCGGGAATTAAAAATTCCCGAAACCATCTCAAATTATTCCTCTCATTCTGAGGCACGTGCCACCGCAGACATCTCGTGAAACCGACTCACGGTTTATGATTTATTAAAATATAAATCATTTTATAAAAATAATAATAATAATAAAATTATTATTATTATAACATTTTTTTAACAAAACTAGACCGGCCAGGAGGGCCGGTCGTCTTCCACATCCACCAGCAGGACCCTCTTTTTGTGGGTTTTCGTCTCCAAGTAGACCGGCCAAGCGGCCGGTCCACCTCCGCACTCCCGAGGTTGACCCCTCGGGCTCCCCCGCTGACCACGCCAGGCCGGCGCCCACCTGGTCCCTCACTCGGCCGATGCTACCTGCAGCCCCAGTGGACGGCCACCGCAGAAGGGAGCCGCTCCGCCGGAGGAGACCCTCGCCGCCATCCCGGGACCATGGAAGCCCCACCACCGCATCACCCGGCTAATGCCGCCTCCACCGTCCTCCTCTCGCCATCCGCGAGCCCCGGCCAACACCCTCAGCAGACCGAGTCCAAACACCCCGCGGTCGCGCCTCACTGCTCACCCAGCCACCACGCTCGACCGCTCGAACTCGCAGCAAAAACCCAAAACCGACCAGAAACAAATCAAAAACCCGCAAATTTTTCCGGATGACGGAGATCGCCTCCGAACTCCGATTTAAATTCCGAAAAGGGAGATAAAAAGCTCATAAATTAAACTACACGATTATGGGATTTGTTCTATGAAATAATAACAATTTGATGAAAATAATCAAACTCAAAGAGGGGTTCAGGATTTAAAACTCAAACGAACACTGCCTACCATGATGGGCTTCGCCCGACGCTACCCACGCGATCTGCCACCGCCGCAACGCACCACCTTGAGGAGGAGAGGATGGAGGAGGCCTTGGTTGAGACTCCTTCCGCCAGGAGGAAGAAACAAGGGAGGAGAGAAGGGGGAGGGTTTTTTAAATAATGAAAATTAATTAATATTTTAATTAATTTAAAAGCCCCAAAATAACTCGCATCTGAACCACCCGATGGGGTCAAGGTTAAGCCTCCCCTAGGGTAAACACCACCTCTCGAGCAGAACAATGGTCTTGGAATTTGATTCTGAGCTTCTGTTTTAATGTTATTAACCTCAACGCCCGAGGCTTCCAAATTATGAAAACGCCCCCAGGGCCATTTTTGACAAACAGCCCGTGTCTGTGAATATTACACCCCTCATAGGGTAAAAGGCACGCTCTGAACATAACGGTGCCCTCAGTTTTCCAATATCGTTTAAGCGATACTTGAGTTAATCCATTAAAGGAATAAATTAATTATTTAATTTATCCATTCCATACTCAGATAGCGAGTGAGGGGTCCAAACGTCCGGCACCAACATGCCTTATGTCATTCCTAGGGTAAACACCCCATTTCGGACACGTCCATACACTCGAATCTCAGATCTGGACAACTGTTTATGATTTATCCCATTTATTTTTGCATTCCCAGTGTGAATGCAATGAAAATTTTATTCCGACCACACCAGGGCTCGGAATCGCACGCTGTCTGAAGGCGCTACTCTGGAATAATATCAAGAATATTCCAAAGTATTTCACAGAAAAAACGGAGTTCTTACACAGAAGCCCAAATCTTCTCCCTTTAAGAGGCTCTCAATAGAGATAAAATCAAGATGTATATTTCTCTTTCCAATTCTTTAAATTTTGATCATGTTCTTTTAATTTTTTGTTTTATTCTCCAACTACGTTCACCCAAATTGTATGATATTTATATTAAAATAAATTTATTGTAATAAAATTTTTATAATGATATAATTTATCATAATATATTCCTTCTCCTCCATTAATTTAATAAATGACAATACCATCCAATATTTTTGATTTATCACATTCAAGAACGAATAGTTATCTATTTACATTATCATATAATAGAATGGTCATGAATCCATTTTAATAGATTATCTAAATAATAATATATTGATTTTATCTTATTCAATGTTCTATAATCCTTATAAATTCATGATGTAAAAAATTAATACAAAACAAGTTATTTTTTAGCAAAAATCACTTCCTTAAACAAATAGTTTTTCATTACTATTTTATAGAGGGAATCACATTCAATCCAAGTAATACAATAAATTTTACAAACATTTAATCTTATGAATGATTAATAATTTAATATAAAACACATTCTTTATATGTACTCTCAGTATACATGTTCATCCATTCATGTATATAAGTAAATCGAAATTGAAACTAATAAACCTGAGTAATTAAATTGAACCTCATAACCAATAGAAAAGGTTATGAAAGCACTTGTAATGTTTATACTTAATCAATTAAATGTAATTGAGGTTCTAGAATTATTAATTTAGGAACCTAATTTGATTATTCTTTTTATTAATAACATGAGAGAAACAAAATCAAACTTAATGAATGGAATCCACTATTTCTAGCATTTTTTGAAGAATCTTCTTTATATGACTCCCTTTTATGTATATTTCTGAATGATGGGGTATGATTTCACATATTCTACATAACTCCATCATTATTTAAAAAATATTTATAATTCCTTTCACTCTCATTAAGACCTCTAATGTACACCAGATACCATTCCTATATTCTGTAGGGGATTCTACCCAACTGCCATTATTCATTCGGGTTTCTCTATCATTCATTTTACCTAAATGATGTTGTACTTTATATTTATTTAAAACATATACAAAATATTTATATTCTTTAAAATCAATTTTCAATATCCATCCCTCATTATCTTTTGTGGATATACATGCTCTTAAGTGACTCCCTCCTTGACTCTTCCCAATAAGAAATATCTTTTTATGGGAACATCCCATAATGTTTATCCAATTTAAAGTGAACTCTATGTATTTTAAAAGACATATTTGTTCTTATAAATCACCCTTTTCATTATGTAAATATTATTTTTTAATTTATTGTTTTTGATAAAACATTATTCCATTTTCAATTTTGAAGGATATTTAGTATTTTTTGTAAAAACGTATGAAAATGTTTTTATAATAATAATTTAATGAATACCCTTCTTACATGTTTTCACTTCTGTTTTTCATCACACACCATGATATATTCCAATTTTAAATTATTAGTTTTCATATATGTTTTAATTCATTTCTCTTATGGACACATTTATGATATGCACATTCTTTAGCTTTATGAAATGAATGTGATACCCATTTCTCTCCATGGGTTCCCTTATGTTTATATATGGTTGACTTTGTATGATTATATAAGTGGAATGAATATTTTTGAATATTTTAATATTGATTCACCCAAATAGTTCTCCAATGCATTGGGAAATTTTTTGTCTCATGAGACTATATGTGAAACGGTCAAGGCGGTCAGCCTTGACTCATGCTACAATGTAATAATAATCTGGGTGGTTAACCTTGACTTGTGCTCCTTTATGTGAAATGGACCTTGTCTCATTATAAAGGAATGATTAATGTTCCTTCCAAAATTTTTTTAATTCATGTTTATATGATCCCATGTTTATATGTTATGATTCTATATGCTATTTTATATCATTATTTCCCGATATCTTACCCTTGTGCAAAAGCATTATTCTTATGATCAATCACTTAGTATAATTTTAGGTCATCCTTTGGTTCATGTGATCCTCAGGGAACCCTATTAAGATGTAAGGCTTCACTGGAATTTAGGATCACTTTATGATGATTGAATAATGAAGTGTTTATTTAGACCCATGTTTTATGTTTTATGTACCTAGTCTTCAATGAAACTAGGCATCACGATCCATGACTTGTACTTTAAAGATTAATTTTACTCAAACTCATATAATTCTATGTGTAAAAGGCTATAGTTCCTATAAATCATTTTTAACTATTTCATCCTCACAATGAATAATTTTTTTCAATTATTATTATTCATCGTAGAAAATTATAAGGGGAATGTTTATCAAAATCAATCAACATGAATCTAAGAATGGTATAATTTTTTACGATTTAGTATATTAAATTTTTATAAGTCAATAATAATATAAATTTTTTAAAAACAAAATAAATAGATTTTAAAAAACAAGTGTTTTTATGTAGAAAAATTATGTTATTTTAAAACTAGGAAAACTTTTATTATCAATAAAATGATTCAATTATTATAAATAAAATAAATATATATATGAAACTTAAATAAAAATCAATATTATAATGTTTCCTTTTAATTACTTTATTTATTAAATTTAAATAAAAGTATCTGAAAAATTGTTATTTTTTAAGTATTCACTAAAAAATCAAGCAATTTTGAAAAATTATAAATTATAACCTAAGTGAAATATAATATGATCTTTACAAAAAAGCCATTTTTTTACATTATATAATACAAATTTTATGACAATAACAATAAATTATAATTTCTAATTCCAATATTGAATAGAAAACATTTTTTATGAAATTCAATTCCCAATAATTAAATGAATTTACAAAAAATTGAGTTCTTATCAATTGATATTTAATCAATAAATTTATATTGTGTTTGATATTTACAAATATATTACATAGAATAATTACTAATATCCATAACCTGTAATTTGACAACGTTATAATTAAGATTTCATTTAAATAATAATATTTTCTGAAATAAATCTCGATTCACATAATGATTGACATTGTGTGTTAAAAATTATTATAAAAAATTTAATATTTTATTTAAAATTGAGGTTGTTAAACATAATTTCATATATATGTGTACTAAAAAAGTATTTCTTGAGTTAATAATAAAGAAACAAATTGTGATTTCAGGTTCTTAAGATCTATATTCATTATTTTATATATCATAATTAATAGAAGATCCATGATAATTGTAGTTAACAAAGATATTACTGTAGGTAATAAATATTGATTTTTATTATATATTAATTTTATATAACCACAATTTATATAATGAGTCATATTGGAAAATTATTTAGCATCGAGAAATAAAATATTTAATTAATATTAAGATCCAGACAGCAAACACTAACAATTGACCAAAATTTATAGTTACTTTTTTGATTATTTTTATTATTAGGTTATATACATGATATCCAAAAATTAATTCATGTTGCACAAATGTATGTTATAAAAATATAAAATACAAAACCAATATATTTATACATTTGAAAACTTTTATCTGATGATTGTTTATTTAAAAAGAACACAAAATGGGTACTCTAGATCAAATTTTAATATAATTTTTAAAATTTATATTAAAAATAATATAAAACTATCAATTATATATTATAGAATTAAATTAATTTTTTATTACCTAAATATATAATAAGTCATTTCTACTCTAAAACCTATCTAAATCAGATAATTCTATGAGACAAATTCTCAATATCCTAGGTACATATTAGATCATTAAAAAATGTTATTCAATGGAAAAAATGATAACATGCCATATGAATGATTTGACGATGAGTACATTGATATAACTATATTTCATAGTATTCTATCAAATATTAGGTCTTAGTGTAATATTATTGTGTGAATTGATATATTTCATCACATATGATATTATTGCGCAAACATATATTTATATTTTTATAAGCCCATAATGTTATAAAAATATATTAAATACAATTCCATAAATAAAATCATGAAATAAAACATCATATACCACATAGAGATGAATCCATTGTAATTATATTTTATTAAAAAATATCTTAATTTACTAAGATGGAATCATGTATTCCTTTACAATGAATTCATAAAATTTATAACAAGACATATATAATACTAATCTCATTTGATTTTCATCATGGTTCATGTTCTAATAGAGTATATTATTCTATTGAATCATATTATCGATAATGTTATTGAATTAATGCATAATATTTTTAAAAAATTCTCAATAACTATTTAATTATCCTCTTGAAAAGGGTAATGGGATATTCTATAATCATTCACTGGAGTTAAATGCATTGGTAAGATAATATTATATGATATAACACAAAAATTGGAGTGTTAATTGTATATTAATAAAAAATAAAAAATTTCATCCCACACAAGTGTATGATGACCATAAAATAAAATTTATTGAGAAAATAAATATAAATTAATGGAATAATAGATTAAATAAAATGGAATGTAAAACAACCAGAAGGTAAATACACTGCATCCTGAATATAAAATGAAATATATAAATTATAAATAAAATTAAGGGTGTAAAGAAAATAAAACATAAAAAAGTAAATGGAATATTATCTAGAAACAAGAATCCACCAAAAGGAAATAAATCTGTAATAGAAATTTGAATAAATTAATCCATCAATTTTAGACTAAAGAATATTTTGGTTCATAACGTAAACAATCATGTCCCATATCTTCACATGGATTTTCCTGGAAAATAATGTCATCTATCATAATATATGTCCATTCTGGGAAAAATAAAGACTTCAATACCTAAAATACCACAATCATAAAATATCCAATAGTCAATAACATCAAATTCATATTATACATCAATAATTCATGTTTAGATAGACTATAATCCCACTAGATTATCATGAATCTTAGTGATTGAAAAAATAACAACTACAAAGGGTTAAATAATCACATTTACAATAATCGCTAAAATTTGGATTCCCAAATCAAATTATCTATAATGAATAGAAATAAAATTATCTTTAGGAAATATTGATTTTAAGAACAGAAAATGCTTGTTAATACTGTTATCATTCCCAATATAAATGTTAATGGTCTTCAAGGCCTCAGATGTTATTTATATTTTTTCATTGTAAAAATATCATTTTTTTGAATGCTATGATATTTCAGACTAGGTATAGTCACATTATATTCTAAAATATATAATATGATTGTTATATATCATGTTCTAGACCAATATGTTTAATTCCAACATATCACATTAATTATATATAGAATATAATTTCTTAATTTTTATCTATTAGACATACATAAAAAATTTCACAAGTAATTGTTGAATAAATTTTTTATAGGGAATGTTTAACAAAATTAGATAAAGAAAGGATTATAAAAATCGTTTATAAT
This sequence comes from Viscum album, assembly GCA_963277665.1. Lineage (NCBI taxonomy): Eukaryota > Viridiplantae > Streptophyta > Magnoliopsida > Santalales > Viscaceae > Viscum > Viscum album. The sequence goes on from OY728132.1 coordinate 476,790,119, forward strand.
TTATTTCAATAAAAAAATGTTTTTTTGATACAACCTTAAATCATAAATATACCCATATATTACAATCAAACCCATGATTGAAAAAGAATATTTTAGACATAATTTAAATGTGAAGTCTATAAAACAATTGATTAAATATATTAAAATTATAATTACTTAACAACTATGAAATATTCTTACATATAAACCTATATAGATCATACAAACATATAGGTAAAAAAATATTCCAGTACATAATTAAATTTATCCATATAAATCATTAAAAATCATTCATAGTGGTAGTAAAAAAAACATGGTCATCCCTAATAACACCCACTTTGTTAAATAAAAAAAATAAATCCATAGAAATAGAAATATGATTATGTTAAAATTTAAATAGTGTTTAATACTATTTAAAAAATATTCATTAATAAAAATATATATTAAGTAAATATTTAATGAATTTGAAATGATATTTTTTAAATAAAACATACATCTATCTCCCCATATAATTTTGAATGATTTAGTTATTTGTTGTTAAAATCTATAAGAAATTTTTTTACATCATAATAAAATTTAATTTTCATTTATTTCCTTGTATACTACACCTTATTGATATATTTATTCATATTTTACAATGTTTCCATTATAAAAAGATATATATTCATATATAAAAATATTAAACAAATAAATATATACATGTTCATTATATTCAATTTAAATTTAGTAATAATGACACAGTTAATGGAAATATAGAATTACTTACGAATTTGGGATTATCAAATCTAGACTTTCTAATTTCATCAGTTATTGGACTACATTCAGATTATTCAGTTTTCTAAAATACCTTATGTTGAGAAAAACCTTATACTATTATTATTATGTTTAATAATGATCTTAAAAAATTATTCATTTCATCTAATTCATTATATATAGTCTAAAAATAAATTTTTTGAGGATAAATTGATTCTCCTAAAATTTGATATTCTAAATAAGAAACACAATTTATTGATTGATGACTGGAACATATTACATATGATACGAAGGATAATATTTAACCTTTATTTTCAATTTATATTATTGAATAATGAAGATTAGATACTGTAGGATAATGACCGTAGAGTATACTGTGGGATCCAAATAAATAATTCTTTAAAAACACATCAATTTCTTTATACACATAAAAAATCATTTCTATTTTTCTATATCAATAACATTATGAGGATTCAGATGATATTTCTTAAAAAAATAAACTTCATCACCATAATATAGTATATATACCAGACACAACCACTTAATTTATATAAAATATTAAAAATATTAACATTGATTTTGATTTATTTATTTTAACATGACATAAAATTAATAGATTTTATGGTATATTGACATTACTCAAACATATTCATATATAGAATATAAATTATTATATTCACCATCCAATGTTATATATTCTATTTTTTTTTATATTTGTGTTCTTCAGAAGTATAAATTTTATTTTCAAGGGATTCCCTAAATTTAATATATAGAAATTTTTTTATATCATTTATCAAAAGGAGGTTGAGAGATTGTTTTATAATATACATAATTACAATAATTACTTATATTATCTAATCCTTTTCTAGATGGATTTCTTGGGAATGATATATTTCATCAATATTTTTTGCACTTTTACTAAATAATCATTAATATAGTCAGGGTTACTCTTTTTTAAAAATTCTAATGATTTTTTGTGAAACCATTTTTTATAATTTATTTTTATAAAATTTTAAACTCTTATATCATAATTTTATATTTCTATAGTTCCAATTATTAATTTAAGTTCTTTCATTATTCTATGTTATATAATTTATTATAATATTTCTAATCCAATAATTAACCATAATTTGAAGAATGTTTCTTTTTTTCTATATAATGGCCTCAAGGGGATTCTACTTTTTTTGATAGAGATGATCAAATATCATAATTAACATATATTATAATATCATTATCTTAATATAATTTATTATTTTGATTTTGGGTGTTCATATTTTTTTAAAACATTATTAAAATTCATTTCCTTACTCACATAATATATTTTCACCTTTGGTTTCATTTAATGATTGAAAATTTCAAATTTAAATGTCTCTTAAATTCAAAATTCTGAAACACAATCAATGTAATGGATATTTCATGTCATAAATAGGAAAGTCATGAGTTGGGTAATATAATTAATTTAACCAAACATAGCCAAATAACATTCATGTAATCCATGATAATAGAAATAAGGTTCAAAATTCTAATTAATTTGAGTAAATATACAACATATAGTTTTTAAACATCGATATTATCTTTATAATTATTTTTTAAAACAAAAAAATTGAATATGTTAAGGAAAACAACAATCAGGATATAGATTTCTCATTTAACGATCTACGTCTATTATATAAAACAAGGATTCCTAAAATATGAATTTATTATAATATATTCTCAGTTTATGAAGATTAAACATAATAAATTGATAACATACTATAGAAGTTAGTCTAAGGACCCCCATTATGTTTTATGGTATTTAATAACTCACAATCATGAACAATGAATATTATTTTTCCCATATTCAGTAAAAGGAAATAAATCTACAGTATAAAAATGATGAATAATGTTATTATAGAGTGGTTAATGTTACACTAAAAGAAGGGACAACAAATACCATCCTTGGATTAGTAATCCATTTTTGTATGGGAGTAATGTAAATTCAACCAAGGTGATTCGATCAACCATTCATGAATAATTTATCTAGTAACAATATCTCTATAAATATTTTTGGTTCTTTCTTGAAAATAGTCAGGAGATGAAGTTTTAAAAATTTAGAGGTATATAACATCACTCTATATTATTATAGTGTAAACTAATATGGTATAAAATCATCTATATATATTTATTGAACAACCATATATTTCAAATAATCCAATAATCCATTTCTTGGCCCAAGGAAAATATATTACCGTAAAATCCGATCAAATATTGAAATAAATTTATTTTATGAATAATATATAGTGAATTTATATAAAATAATCGCATAATTTTTTTTGATGAAAACATATAGATATCACTATAAAAAACATGGTAATAACATCACTAGAGATGAATGTAAAAGATTATTTCTTTTCATGTTATCTTTTACAGAAAAAACTGATCTTATTTTTTATAAAATAGTTTTGGATATATTTCACAAAAAAAATCCTTATATTCCAAATAATTTTATTAGAACAAATTCCCAACATGACATATTGAAAAAAGTCACTCTCCTACAATTAGTGAGTGATTAAATAAATAAATAACCCTCAATTAATTGAAACATAGAGGAATAAAATCATAAAAGAGGATAATTTATTTTTCAAAAAATTAAAAATTTACCAATTTCTAAATATATATGTTTATCAATTAGTTTTATTGAATTTTTCATGAGAATATAATATATCTAATGAATAATGAGTTTTAAGTTTCGTGATATATATTTTAATGAGATCCATCAGAACATATAATATTTTAGTCCTCAATTATCATGAGTGAAAATATATTTTGAAATATAAGATTAAATATAACTAAGATATTCATAATTGTTTATAAAAACAGGTCATCCACTATCTGATATTATCACATTTATTGAAAAGTAGAATACTACTAGGAAGAAGATAAATATTCAGATAGCCTAATGTCTTTCTAGATTCAATTCGCAATCAAAAATATTTTATCTTCTTTATTAAAAAAAATTTAGTGATTTTTAAAAAATTATACCCATTAATTTTGTTCATTAATTTTATATTAATTTTTTTTCATGAAATATTATTTAAAAAAAATTATCTTCTATGATGGATACCAACTCTACTTTATTTTTGATAGTTATTTTGAGTCATGATTTATCTATTAATTTACCTCTAACATAATTTCAAAATATTATTTTATTGTTTTATTTAAATTGGATTAGGCTTAGTTGGACTTCAATTATTCTCAGAAAACACCTAATTATATCTACTATATATATTTGTTAATGTTTGGTAGTTATCTTCAATTTCATCATTATATTACTACATTTCATTTTGGGGTTTTGACACTCAATTTGATTCATCATCAGATTTCTTATCCAAATATCCAATAATCTATGTTCCTGTATATTTATATAATAAAAATCAATTGCAAAATTTTCTATAATAAACAACTCATTTTTAGATAGTATATAAGATAGTGGTAATAAAAGGTAGTAATTACACTTATATCATCCCTATAAAATATTGTACAATATGAAGATTGATATTATCTTATTATTCAATTGTCTTGCGATATTTTGAATGTATTCCATTTCATTATTTTATAATATATCATTGATTACTTTTATTTACATTTGAATCATTCATAATTAGGACATATATATTTTATTTTTTTAGATGAAAAACAATCTTTGATTAAACCTTTTACATGAAAATATATATATTTTTTTAATTTTTAAATTATAAAATATATTTAATTGTCTATATATATAGAATTCCAAGAAACATCATAAAAATATAATGATTTACACCTCCCATATGTTTAAGATAACCAAATCTTGAATATTTTTTATTATTTCTATGATGAACTATTCCTTGAAATTTGAGAATCATTTTTTCCGTGTGTTGATTTGTAAGAATGAATGTTATTTTTCATATCCTTTTACAAACATCCATTTAACATACTCTAATAATATTTTAATGGTCAAAATGATATTCCAAAATGAATTTAGCAATATTTTTACTGTCAATAATTATACATTGTTTATGTAACAACCCGAGATTTTATAAGATACATTCATTTTAATTTCATTCATATCTTCTATTGTACGACACACCAAGATTATCTTGCGCTATACGCAACACTGTATTAGCTTGCAGTATACGCAACACTTTTCTTGGCTCCTGTTACACACAATTTCAAGTTCGTTTGATAGAAGTTATTCTACGCAACATTGAGTATATATATATATATTCAATATATAAATAAAATATTGTTGGATTCTGTTATATGCAACAACAAAGGAGTTGTGTACTACACGCAACCCTGACTTGGCTTGCATTACACGCAATTGCAACCTTCCTTGATAGCGTGTGTTGTACGCAATACCGGGTTTTACTAAACAACGATATATTATTATACTATTTTTATGAACTAGAAGTTATGAATAGTTCTAACTAAATTTTGAATTTTATTACATTATTATTCATCTTACACATTTCTAGAACATGGTATAAGAACAAAATAAATTTTTCGGGTATTTTTAAAAAAATGAATTTTTGCCACCTTTTAATGGTGCACCCACTTTAAATCAATTTTTTGACATGTTTGTATGTTCAATTTGACAAAATAAAATTCTTATTTTAAATCAGGATATAAAAATTTACATTAGATAATGTTTTGATATTTTTCCGATAACTTTCATATTTTAATGAATAGTAAAAACATGGTATATTTTAATTAAAAACAAATTTTTTCATCGTAATATTTTATGTGGTTAAATTATAATATTGAATGGTTTTAAAGTATAAATAGAATATATTTTTACCATTTAATATAATGTATGTCATTAGCTTTGATTTTACCTTGAATTTGTAGGTTAAATCAATTCAATATTTTGCAATGTTTTAAAGAAAAACCCGTTTTCTTTCGACAACAAGATTAATTTTAATTTAATTTCTTCATCTTCTGTGTATTGAATTTGAAAAAATGGATTCCATATTTGGAATCAGTGGGTCCAAATTATGTTAATAAGCAAATTTTTATTTTTGGGCATTGTGAATAGTAACTATAGTAAATTTTATTTACTATAGTTAAAGGTAAATTGGGTAACTAAGGGTAAATATAAGATTATAAAATTACCATAACACTTGGAAAAATCCTATTGGATCGCTAAAAGTAGACCCATATAACCTAAGGTTCGGATTAGATTAATTTTATGGACTTTTGTCCATGAAAATAATTTAATTATTATTAAAACCAAAGAATGTTACAACATGTCACTTTCTTAAATCTTATAAGTATAATAATTTTAATTTAGTTATAAACTTCATGAAACATTGAACATGAATAGTATACAAAAATCTAATACAATTATATACATCATATAAATTTATTTAGAATTTTTAGGGATTAAATAATTATCATTTATTATGACACAAATATGATGCAGTAATTGTATTATTAAGGAAATATTGACATAATTGATGTTATAAATGACCAAATAAATGTAATATGAGACTTTTTATGACTTACACTAATTTTCTAGTTTAATATGACATGTTATTATTGATTTAAGTAATTTGGTTCGAACTTATCATTCTGTTATGAATTTCATAAAAATCATGTACCAAATAGTGTCAAAATTGACATAAATAAGGTTTTAAAACAAATATTATATAATTAATTGTTATTTTATTCCTAAAATATAATGATTGGCCAAATGACTTAGATAAGGTTTTATATATTAATAATAAACAACTTGGGGTTCGTTTGGCTTCATATAGTAAGTTTATTTACCATATAGTGTAAGAAAACAAAAAGACACGGTAAAAGTTAAATTATTTAACTTAGAGTTAAATCTATTTGATAAGGTTACAATAATAACCTAAACTTGTCTAAATCCTATTGGATGAGAGGATTTCGTCTCATCCCCACTTTTGCATCAAAATAAGACCCTTTGGAACTATTATAAACCGAATTTGACCTTAATATAAAATAATATTTTGATATTTTCCTAAGCTGCCCCTCTCCTCCCTTATAAAAGGGCACCTCCTCCCTCTCCTCCTCACACCAATTTGAGCATTCATGCTCGGGAAACATCTGCCAAAATCTCTTCTCCACTTCCCTAGTATCATCCTAGAGGTCCTGGTCTTCTTCAAAGACCATCCTTAGTTCTTTAAGTGGATGTTAAGTGAAGGCGCGTCAAAAAGAGGTAATATCTATTACCGATCTTTTTCAATTTCGTTCTTCTTCAACATCTTATTCATTAGTTTTTTCATTATAAGGTAATAAAATCAGTCTTTCTTATATACTGATATGTTATTATAAATATGAAACAACTCTAATTAACCTTCTATCCATCATATGAAAAAAGGAAATCACCGCGTGTGCGTACATACGGAATACCGTCTCCACGCCGTGGTGTAATCTATTTTCCGCCACCACCATAATTGGATGGGTATGATGGTGTAATTAGTAACTATATATGATTATAATAAAGTGATATTGATACTTAAATATTATATATACACTTCAACACAATTACATGACCATGGGAATGATATCATCGCTCGTGCGTACGTACGTACTACCATCTCCACGACGCGATGAGATTAATTCTCCACATTAACCATTCATGAATGATTATAAAGTATATATAATGAATAATAATGAAATATATTACATGTTAAATCTAATGGATTTATGTATATATATATGTATGTTATCTACTTACTTCCATTCAAGACAATAAGGAAAGCAAAACAGCATTCATGCGTACGTACGGACTACCGTCTCCATGAACGGTGTGTTTCATTTAATTTATCTATATATTATATATATATATATACTGAATATATATGATATATAAATCATGTTTTATATTCTTGAAGTAAGTAAATCATGATATAAGTAATAATAATGTCAAGAACAACAAGTCCAAACACCTACGATAAATGAAACGATTTTACCCAAAACGCTTCTTTAACATGGAATTTACAAAAGAACGGGTAATATAATGTCATAATTGAACCATATATGATATCATAACAATGAATATGATTCTGTAATAAGTTAATGAAATTATTTAAATCATTATACAGGAGGTTCGGATACATACAAAGCATATCGGACAAAAGGTAAGGGAAATATCACAATCTCATTTTTATCCGAGATTGTTTATACTTTGGTATTTACTAGGGTGTATTTTATCATCCACATCCATGTTTCCTCAATATGTAATATTATTTCCATCGACCTATAATTGTTTAAATCCTAATTTACCCTTCAGTGAGTTTTTAGTAAAAGATATGAAAGGAATCTTTTGTTGTTTTTCGTATGAGGTACTTTTTGACTTCTCCGACAAAAGTACGAGAAGAATGTTTTTTTAACTTATACGACATGAATGGATTTATAAAACAATACTTCCAAGAAACTTCCTTTACAAGTTTTCATGGTTATTTTTAATCAACTTATTTTGGCTTAAAATTGTATGACATGTTATGAAAGGAAAAAAAATCTGAGGTAGAATGGATATTTTCCTCAAGAATGGAGTTCAAGTGTTTTATCAAAATTATTTTCCATCTAAGATAATAAAGGGTTCTGTTTTCATCCCTATTATTACATTTATTTGATTATGTTGTGATGGAAGTATTTTTAGGTATTCCTTTATCTTATATGAATTGTTTTATGATGTCATGATTCCCATTTTTATTACATGGGATATGCAATGATGTATGATTTATGAATTTGTGGCACACATAAGAATGGTATCATTATGAGATGGGTGGGGCCTATATCTCCCTCCAATTCATTGGGTAAAGATTTTATATCTCATGAGATAGACATGGCTGGAATGGTAGGTTATACCGGTTCAGTGAAACAGGACTGAAACGAGGGTGACTCGGTTCAGAAATGGACTTTGTCCACTAAGATAGTCTTGGCAATGAGTCTTGACTAATAAGATATGATTCTATATGATTATGTGTGTATGCCACAAAGTTTCATGTTTTAAGTTATGATTATTGGGATTTCATTTCACTATTATGATTTATCCCATGTTATGAAATTATGCTCTGTTTTGCAGGTTATGATTTCCAAAATGTTATGTTCTTATGAAAATGATGTGATTGATATTTCTTTTGTTTACCGTTACTGAGAATTTGAGCTCACCCTTTTATGTTTTCTTTTCCCCAGGATATAAAGAAAGGTTTTAGGTAAAAAAAGGAAGATCATTATGGGAGATGTTGAAGATCTTTCACCATGATTAGAAAATTATATTCCGAGTTTCCAATGACTCTAAACTATTATGATCCTTGTGTGTGTGTTTTTGTTATGTAATAAGTATTCTGCAAAAGTAATGTAATGTCCTTGTACGTTAAGCTTCGAGTCTCTACAGTTGGTATCAGAAGAAAGGTTTAGTCAACCTTTGGAAACTAGGATGCGAAAACGTTAGTGATATCCCTAGCGATATTTCTAAGGTATGTATAGGGATGTCCCTAAGGATAAGTATACGTATAGGTTATAATACTTGAATTACGCTAACGATCATAAAATTAAACCTAAGATGTTAGATATTGAAGGTACTCCCCCTTTATTATGTTGTTTTCCCAATCATGATTTTTGCCTCTCACACTATTCTTTTTGGGTTTTAGATGATGGATGGAACCCGAAGGAACTGTGTCGATCAATGTAATGGACAATGCAATGATTGTCCTCCTAAACAAACAAATGTTATGAGAGATGGAGTGCAAAATATTATTTCTATACTTACACAAGCTATGAATCATTATGGACTTCCAAATGAGCAGATAAGGGAACTATATTCTATTGAGTCCTTCATGAGGCAACGTCCACCTTCTTTCAGTGGGTCTTCGGATCCACTTGTTGCTGAACAATGGATTAGTACCACTGAAAATATATTTTCAATTCATCAATGTTCTGAACATGATAAAGTAATCTTAGCAGTATACTGTTTGGAAGGTGAAGCTGATCAATGGTGGTATCTTATCAATAATACGAGGCCAAGAGATGAAATTGAGTCCATGGAATGGGACGAGTTCAAGAACTTGTTTTTCAGTAAGTACTTCCCTCGTATTCTTCGAACAAAGATGGAAAAGGAGTTTCTTGAGATGAAGTAGAAGGATGATGAATCTGTTTGTATATACGAAGAGAATTTTACAAGACTTGCAAGGTATGCATCTGGCATTATCATCCAACCTGAAAGTAAAGTTGATCAATTTTTTAGTTTCTTAAAACCAAGTCTTCGAAGGGAATTAGCTATAAGAGACATCGGTAGATATGAAGAAATTGTGCGTTGTGCTATCAAGGTAGAAATGGAAGTTGGTGTTACTATACCATCTCATAGTTTTGACAAGAAACGAAAGATGGAGTTCAAGGAGAAATCTCAGAATAATGGTGAAAAGAAGATGAATGTTTCCTTATGCACAAAGTGTGGAAAGAAGCATGGTGGAGATTGTCTTAAAGGGACTAGAAAATGTTTTAATTGTGGAATAGAAGGTCATCGAGCAGCTGAGTGTCGAAGTAATGGAAAAAGGGTTTATAATGATGTGAATAAAGTAAACACTACATAGAACGCACCACCAACACTTCAATGCTTCAAGTGAAAGGAAATGGGGCATTAAGCTAACAAATTCCCTAATCTAAGGGTTAGTGATGATTGAAATGAGAAACCGCTTAAGGCAAAGGACAAAGGGAAGTCACATGCGATTACTATTGGCGATGTTGAATATGAAAATGATGTGGGGGAATGATTAAGTGTTTATGTAAAGGGATTCCAAAATAATGTTTTATATAGTATCATGGAATATTGGAATATTTATGTATTTGCCTATTGTGGTTTTCAATAATATTATGGTACTGGTAACCATGGAAAGGGATTGAGATATTTTTGGAAAAAAAAGATGATATGTGCATAATGAAGGGAAAATGAGAAAATGAAATGTTTGACAGTATTCATGAGCTCATGATTGATATAAGGACTAAGTGATATCATGGTTTGAGTATATAGAATTTTGAGGATTTTGGTATGTAGAAAGTGTTAACTTTTAACTGCATTCAAGTTTTCACTATTGTTCAATGGGTATTCACTTTTTCAAGAGAATACATGATTAATGTATTCACTTGATTGAAATGTGACCAACAATATATATATATATATATATATATATATGAGGGATAAATGATGGTATTCACATGCTTGGTTGATGACATTTCAAGTAATCGTTTTCTTTATACTATGAGATTGGACTGAAGTATTTTAGATAAGCCTAAATATTGGAATGGATTATGTTGGACATATGCTATGTATTGTTTAAAGATAGAACTTTTTTTTCGATATTACTGATGGGATTTTATAGTAATGTAGTTTTAGAAAAAGGAAAACCTGTAGGATGGGCAACGGCCCATCGCGTCGGACAAGGCTATGGGAATCAAACCCACAACCGAAGTGCGACTGGCCTTTTTCGCCTACCACTGGCCTACAGGAAGTCCCTATTTAGTAGAAACTACTTTTATTATATTAAGCAGTATAAGTCCGTTTTAGGAACTATATAAGATTAATCTCACTATAGATGGACTTATGTTATTTTTTGATAACTTTTATAACCTTTTGTTTGAGATAGATGGAATGACCCATCATTTTATCACATGATCTACTAACACATCACGAATGACAAATTCAACTTCATTTCTTTAAGTGATGAAGTGGAAATTGTCCAAAGAATGAAAAACGGTGAGACTATACCAAAATCACGAATGTATTTCTTCTAATTCCAATTTCATCAACTATAGGGAAATGATCTTGAAAAACCAAAAAAAAATTCCTACTGCCCTTATATTCGATGAATCAGATGGTACCTTAGATCACCACAAATCAATAGCTTTGTGATTGTTGGCTTTTTCATAGCCATGTTCTCTACCACACTCTATCATAACACGACAGTTAGACTTCTCTTCCATGTCCATATTTTCTTCTATATGGAAACCCAATGATGAGTTCATTTGGGTAACCATTATATTTCATACTTTAGTTTTTAAAGTTCATTTTTGGTATTTCTTTTTATGATGTGGGTTTTTATGAATAGTAAACGATTTATAACCCCGACGAATTTCGAAGGTGAAATTCATTATTAAGGGGGTATAATGTAACAACCCGAGATTTTATAAGATACATTATTTTTAATTTCATTCATATCTTCTATTGTACGACACACCAAGATTATCTTGCGCTATACGCAACACTATATTAGCTTTCAGTATACGCAACTCTTTTCTTGGCTCTTGTTACACACAATTTCAAGTTCGTTTGATAGAAGTTATTCTACGCAACATTGAATATATATATATATATATTCAATGTATAAATAAATTATGGTTGGATTCTGTTATACGCAACAACAAAGGAGTTGTGCAATACACGCAACCCTGACTTGGCTTGCATTACACGCAATTGTGACCTTCCTCGATAGCGTGTGTTGTACGCACTACCGGGTTTTACCAAACAACGATATATTATTATAATATTGTTATGAACTAGCCGTTATGAATAGTGTTAACTAAATTTTGAATTTTATAACATTATTATTCATCTTACACATTTCTAGAACATGGTATAAGAACAAAATTAATTTTTTGGGTATTTTTAAAAAAATGCAGTTTTTCCACCTTTTGATGGCTCACCCACATTAAATCTAGTTTTTGACATGTTTATTTGTTAAATTTGACAAAATAAAATTCTTATTTTGAATCAGGATATAAAAATTTACATTAGATAATGTTTTGATATTTTTCCGATAACTTTCATATTTTAATGAATAGTAAAAACAAGCTATATTTTAATTAAAAACAACTTTTTTCATCGTAATATCTTATGTGGTTAAATTATAATCTTTAATAGTTTTAAAGTATAAATATAATATATTTTTACCATTTAATATAATGTATGTCATTATCATTGATTTTACCTTGAATTCGTAGGTTAAATCAATTCAATCTTTTGCAATGTTTTAAAGAAAAACCTGTTTTCTTTCGACAACGGGGTTAATTTTAATTTAATTTCTGCATCTTTTGTGTATTGAATTTGTAAAAATGGATTCCATATTTGGAATCAGTGGGTTCAAAATATGTTAATAAGCTTCTTTTTATTTTTGGGCATTGTGAATAGTAACTACGGTAAATTTTATTTACTATAGTTAAAGGTAAATCGGGTAATTAAGAGTAAATATAAGATTATAAAATTACCCTAACACTTGGAAATATCCTATTGGATGGCTAAAAGTAGACCCATATAACCTAACGGTCGGATTAGATTCATTTTATGGACTTTTTTCCATGAAAATAATTTAATTATTATTAAAACCAAAGAATGTGAAAACATGTCACTTTCTTAAATCTTATAAGTATAATAATTTTAATTTACTGATAAACTTCATGAAACATAGAAAATGAATATTCTACAGAAATCTAATACAATTATATACATCATAGAAATTTATTTAGATTTTTTATGGATTAAATAATTATTATTTATTATGACACAAAGATGATGCAGTAATTGTATTATTAATGAAATATTGACATAATTGATGTTATAAATGCCCAAATAAATGTAATTTGAGACTCTATATGACATACACTAATATTATAGGTTAATATGACATGTTATTGTTGATTTAAGAAACTTGGTTTGAACTTATCATTCTGTTATGAATTTCATAAAAATCATGTACCAAATAGTGTCAAAATTGACATAAATTAGTTTTTAAAACAAATATTATATTATTAATTGTTATTTTATTCCTAAAAATATAAAGATCGACCAAATGACTTAGATACGGTTATATATATTAATAATAAACAACTTGGGGTTTGTTTGGCTTGATATAGTATGTTTATTAACCATATAGTGTAAGAAAACAAAAAGGCACGGTAAAAGTTAAATTATTTAACTTAGAGTTAAATCTAATTGATAAGGTTAAAATAATAACCTAAACCTGTCTAAATCCTATTGGATGAACGTACATAGACCCATACCCACTTTAGTTTCTAAATAAGACCCTTTGGAACTATTATAAACCGAATTTTACCTTAATATAAAATAATATTTTGAGATTTTCCTGAGGTGTCCCTCTCCTCCCTTATGAAAGGGCACCTCCTCCCACTCCTCCTCACACCAATTTGAGCATTCATTCTCGGCCAAACCCTGCAAAAATCTCTTCTCCACTTCCCTAGTATCATCCTAGAGGTCTTGGTCTTCTTCAAAGACCATCTTTAGTTCGTTAAGTGGAGGTTAAGTAAAGGCGCGTCAAAAAGAGGTAATATACATTACCGATCTTTTTCAATTTCTTTCTTTTCAACTTCTTCTTCTTTAGTTGTTTCATGATAAAGTAATAACATCAGTATTTATTATATACTGATATGTTATTATAAATATGAAACAAATCTAATTAACCTTCTATCCATCCTACGGAAAAAGGAAATCACCGCGCGTGCGTACGTACGGAATACCGTCTCCACGTCGTGGTGTAATCTTTTTTCTGCCACCACCTTAATTGGATGGGTATAATGGTGTAATGAGTAACTATATATGATTATTATAAATTTTTATTGATACTGAAATAGTATACATACACTTCAACACAATTCCACGACCATGGGAATGATATCATCGGTCGTGCGTACGTACGGACTACCGTCTCCACGACACGATGAGATTCATTCTCTACATTAACCATTCATGAATGATTATAAAGTATATATAATGAATAATAATGAAATATATGACATGTTAAATATAATGGATTTATGTATATATATATATATATATGTATTTCATCTACATACTTTCATTCAAGATAATAAGGAAAGGAAAACAGCATTCATGCGTACGTACAGACTACGGTCTCCATGAACGGTGTGTTTCATTTCATTTATCTATCTATCATATATATATATATACTGAATATATATGATATATAAATCATTTTTTATATTCTGTAAGTAAGTAAATCATGATATAAGTAATAATAAGGTCAAGAACAACAAGTCCAAACACCTACGATAAATGAAACAATTTTACCCAAAACGCTTCTTTAACATGGAATTTACAAAAGAACGGGTAATATAAAGTCATAAGTGAACCATATATGATATCCTAACAATTAATATGATTCTGTAATAAGTTAATGACATTATTTAAATCATTATACAGGAGGTTCGGATACATACAAATCATATCGGACAAAAGGTAAGGGAAATATCACAATCACATTTTTATCTGAGATTTTTTATACTTTGGTATTTACTGGGGTGTATTTTATCATCCACATCCATGTTTCCTCAATATGTAATATTATTTCCATCCACCTACAATTTTTGAAATCCTATTTTACCCTTCGGTGAGTTTTTAGTAAAAGATATGAATGGAATCTTTGGTCGTTTTTCATAAGAGGTACTTTTTGACTTTTCCGACAAAAGTACGAGAAGAATGTTTTTTAACTTATATGGAATGAATGGATTTTTAAAACATTACTTCCAAGAAGCTTCCTTTACAAGTTTTCAAGTTTATTTTTAATCAAATTCATTTAGTTTAAAATTGTATGACATTTTAAGAAATGAAAAATATTTTTGAGGTAGAAAGGATATTTTCTTCAAGATTGGAGTTCAAGTGTTTTATCAAAATTATTTTCCATATAAGATAATAAAGGGTTCTGTTTTCATCCCTATTATTACATTTTTTTGATTATGTTGTGATGTAATTATTTTTATGAATTCATTTATCTTATATGAATTGTTTTATGATGTCATGATTCCCATTTTTATTCCATGGGTTATGCAATGATGTATGATTTATGAATTTGTGGCACACATAAGAATGGTATCATTATGAGATGGGTGGGACCTATATCTCCCTCCAATTAATTGGGTAAAGATTTTATATCTAATGAGATAGACATGGCTGGAACGATAGGATATACCGGTTCATTGAAACATGACTGAAACGAGGGTGACTCGGTTCAGAAATGGACTTTGTCCACTAAGATAGTCTTGGCAATGAGTCTTGACTAATAAGATATGATTCTCTATGATTATGTGTGTATGCCACAATGTTTCATGTTTTATGTTATGATTATTGGGATTTCATTTCACTACTATGATTTATCCCATGTTATGAAATTATGCTCTCTTTTGCTGGTTATGATTTCCAAAATGTTATTTCTTATGAAAATGATGTGATTGATTTTTCTTTTGTTTACACTTACTAAGCATTTGAGCTCACCCTTTTATGTTTTCTTTTCCCCATGATATAAAATAACGTTTTAGGTAAAAAAAAGTAAGATCTTTATGGGAGATGTTGAAGATCCTTCACCACGAATAGAAGATTATATTCTGAGTTTCCAAAGACACTAAACTATTACAATCCTTGTGTCTGTGATTTTGTTATGTAATAAGTATTCTGCAAAAGTAATGTAATGTCCTTGTACGTTAAGCTTCGGGTCTCTACAGTTCAAATTCCCATTTCATCAATATGAAATAAAAAAATTCTATTATATTTATTGTCCAATATTTATTTCACTCATAGATATTGATGAATATTTACTATAGTCATGTAAAATTAATTCATCATAGAAACTAATATATTTTGAAATAAGAAAATAAAATTATAAATTAATGTGAGAATATATAATTTTGTTTTAGAAAATTCTTATTTTTGACTACATTAATTTTTTCACCATTCAAATTCCTTATATTATCCACCATAGTGACAATTGAGAACATATATTTTTCAAAACATGGAAAATAATTATTTATTACATTGATATTAAGATAGAATTATGGTCATTTTCATCAAATGAATCATGTAATATATATATATATCTATATAATTTTATAATGTCTAATAATAATCATGAAATTATAAACTATAGTATTGATCATGTATGATTCCTTTTGATTACCCAGAAACAAATATGATTTAATATAAAAAATTTTATTTTTGAGATATATTTCATAAATTCATCAAATATTTAACCCTTCCATATCCGAAAAATACCATTTATTTTCTAAATATTAGTATAATATGACAATTTTAAATAAAAAATGTTAAATGGACAGTAAAAAAATTAGATACTCTATCATATGAAGAGTTATTATTATATATTAATAATAATTATCTAATTCAATTTAATTTTATTATGTATATAATCAGATATAACACTATAATTAAGGAGTTGAATTTAAGTTAGAAAATTACATACATTCATCCAACTAAATTATGATATGAAAAGAATATTTAGTCTAACAATTAAAATGAAAGGGAAAAAATTTATTTAACGGTGGTATAATGTAACACCAATATATTTTATATTATATATTATAATAAGATCTAAAATGTTCAATCACGTATCATAATCATAACATAAGTTAAAAATGAACCAAAATAGATTCGAAAATCGGAAAATTTACTTGTTTAATTGAGTGGTAAAAATATATGTTATCGATTTATGATATATATAATGAAATAAATAGATTTTCAACCAAAATAAGTCAGTTATAAATTAAATTTTTGTTGATAAATAGCTGATTAGACATATTAAATATTTAATATATAAAAATTATAAAAAAAATTATTTCTATGTGTTATCATGGAGATGAAATATACTGGAGACATAATAAATTATATATATGAATAATATATTAACACCTATTTTTTAGTAGTTAATAAGAATTATGAAAAAGAGTAGTTTTTATTTTTTAAAAATTGTATTCCAATTTTAAAAGTTTTCATGATATTTTTTTTCTATACAAAACAAAAAATATAATATTTTATTATTTTATTTTTAAAAAAAATCTAAATTTCATATTATAAACATTAATATTATATTTTGGTTGTTTTTTAGTTTTTTATTAAATACATTATTTCAATGTAAATAAGGAAAAATACAGTTTGTACAAAAAATAGATATTTTATGCATTTATCATTATATAATAATACTAAAAAATTATATACAACAATTTAAACTATATCATATAAAATATAAGAGTATAATATACATTTTTTCTTGTCTTAATTTTATCATTTTTTTTAATATAAGAAATATATTCTTGTAAAAAAAAAATTTTCATTTTATTTGTTTAACTATTAAGTTATATACATTTTGTTTTAGGTTTATTGGAATGAAAAATAAAATTTATTTCTATTATTATAAATTAATTATATCATCAAAATAAAAAAATTACACTACACATAATTTTCATAGATAAGCATACATTTTTTTATTAATGATATTTTTAATGGTTACATGGTCTAATAGAAAAAATAAAATTTTCCACACATGAACATTATCAGAAAAAGTTGAAATCAAATACGTATAAAATAGTTAATAATTATATAATATAGTTTATTTGTTTTTTTCATTTAAACACAATTAAATAGTTAAAAATGATAGGAATAATAAAACCAAAAAATGGTAATAGTTTTGATTATATGAAAAAAGGACCAACACACATGTTCATAATAAGTTTTCAAATGAATCATTGACTTATTATATAACTCATTTCATCCCCATTGCATTATCTTATGTTAATGAGTCTTATTTACATGTACCATATCCTCTATCTTTATAGTGAGATCAAATTTGTACAAAAATCTAGTTTATAAAAATTATTAAAGGGACCTGTAATCATAATTTCATGAAAATTAAATCTATTTGGTTTCAATATGAAAATATAAATATTACTATTAAATTTTAATAATATTATTTTCCATTAATCTTTTGGTGACAACATATTTCATTACAAATCAATCATCCATGGATTTTTCTAATGTGAAGCCTAATTTCCCACCATGAGTACTTTTATTAATCTAAAATTTATTTTATTTAATTTGTACAATAACATATAATTTTTTATTAATTTATATATAATTAAACATTATATTTTTAATAAATTTTATTATACAATGGGAATTTTTTATAATAACATTTCCCCATTTCTGTTAACAAAAGGAAAATATAATTTCAGAGTTTTACAAAAAACCACCTCAATGAAGTGGAAACCACTATTTTTAATCACCACCACTATCCAATGATTATATTTATTAAATTGAATTTTGAATTTGGAATATTGTATTTAGTTATTATTTGGAATATTCACATTATAATCCACCTGATTCTCAACTCTTTTTTAGAAACTATAATGTTACCAATGCGTTGGAAGGGCTACCACCTGCATAATGTAACTTATCCCATTTTTCATATAGTTTCGTCAGTATATATTTATATATATAAAAATACGATTCCAAAAATTAAATAGATCATTATAATTACACTAATAGTCAATAATAATGATATTATACCAAAATAATTGCCAACAATAATCATAATATTCAATTAATTATGGATTATTAATGCTAAGGCAGGTCTAACCACATACATGAACAATAATATAATATAATATTGTAGTTAATTTAATAAAATAACTACATATGAAATATTATATAAATAGTTATATAATTGTTTAATCTTTGTTCTATAATTAAAACAATAAATCATAACACATTAATTAAAGCACAAATGTTTGTTTTCTAAAACTCTTGGAAACATTCTCATCATCGATATTATCTCTAGGGATTAAAAAAAGAAAATATTATAAAATAAATTTATAACATTTTAGATAATTATAAAATATATATTCTAGTAACATTATTGATATGTGAGTGATGTAATTTTTTTATAAAAATGTCGAACAACACAAATATGACGACTCAAGTTCATGGAAATCAATATTGCGCATACATTATATTGAAAGTTGGTTATAACTAACTAATGTACAGATATATAATAATTTAAATAATTTAAAAATATATATATATATATAAATAAATAATGTTTTTTCTATATATTATTACGATATTTATTTTTATTTTATAGGATTATAGAGTTCATTGTTCTATGTAGGTAAATAGGGAAATCATTTTTGTTATCTTATTTCCAATTCATTTGGTAATTTTACATACTATTTACCATGATTCCTATTAATTGAATTATATTTATTTAAAATACAATGAATATTCAATGAATAGTTCCATGTAATTAATGGGATATAATATTTTAAATAATTTTATTTTTTTAATTTGATTTTGATGAAATTGTTACCATAATCATATGACTAGTGGATAACTCAATTTTTGGTAATGATTAATATAGGTTCTCTTAAAATTAATTCTTATACATTGGGTTCATTCATACATTCTTTTATATTATATGTCTTTATTTCATTTTTTACATTTTTTCCCATTAACCAAATTCCTAAAATTACATTCTTCACGGATGATGTTTCATGTATAATATTTTGACTACACAAACATCCTTTCATTTAGTTATATTGTTTCACTTATAATTTTTTTTTCACTCTTTGATTTTATAATTATAAAATTTATTTAGTTTTTCAATTTTATTCATCTCTAGAGTAAAATTTATTTTAATCTTTGTATTTTACATTGATGAAACTCTTCACCAAAAATTGAATCATTGATAAAAATAATTGTCATCATCTTTAAAGATTCTTCTCTATCCTAGTACATACCTTCCTTTAGTATTAATAATACCCTTTAAAATGGGAAAAATTATTATTTTTTATCTCATCACCTCATTATTTTCATTCTCATATTAAAAAAAATTAATTTTTACACTTATTATTTTATGATTTTTAATAAATATTATTCTAAATATTTAAACTATATTCCATACATGAACAATCAAATGTTTTTTCTTTCAAAAAAATTAAATTGAATACAATTATATCTAGTCAATGTTATATTATTATAGTATATTATTAAATGTAAATATTCTAAATGTTTCCACCTCATATTTTTGGAAATAACTTTTTAATGTGGCTCATAATTATTTTGGATTAAATTAATAATTATTTTAAAATAAACTATTTCAGTATTTATTCCATGTCAAAAAACATACATTCACCTTTATTATTTTTTCAGAAACATAACCTCTACATACTAATTGTTTCAAATGTAAAATAATCATACCAAGTTTTACAATATATTTATTAATATATTTTGGTAGATGAACATGAATATTTAAATATTTCAGAAGTTATTATTATATAACAAATACAATATGATTCTCATCAAAATTATTGTAATTTGAAAAAAGAAATGTGTTCTAGAGGATATTTGTAAAATTTCTATATCCTAATCCTTTAAAATTATTCATTATTTAATATTAATATCTATAAAATATATGATCATTACCATCATCCATCATACATACCCTTCCACTGTGAATATGTATAACATTTCATGCAAGTTATTTAAATAGTTAATTCCCAATTATATATTTATCTTATTAAATGTTCCTAAAAGATATATTGAAAAATAATTAATTAGAAATGCTAATAAACTTACTGTATAACCATTATCATATAGTTGATTATGATTAGGGGTATACTTATGGAATTGTAATCAATTTATTGATTGATAATATGTTGAAAATCCATATTTATAATATTTTGATATGTGTTTCTATTCATTACTCACAAAATTCAACTATGCATTGTTTGGGAATCCACCATATTTCTCTATATGCTTTATGATCACGTTATCCATTTTATATACATGGGAAAAATTATTAGAGTTTCCATTGTTCTTATTAATATAAGGAATATTAATATAAAATTTAATGATTATTTTTTTATTAATTTTCCCATATGATCAATAAACTAGATAATAATTAGTGATTGGTGGGGCCTAATTGAAAATAGACCCTCATTGCGTAGCTAGCTAGCATGGGATATATTACCTTTTGTTATTTAATTTTTTTCATACTCATAACATAATATTGTTTAGTCATAGGTATGTAAATGTAAAATCATGATTCCTTTGTTCCCATTGTATTGGAATAAAGTAGGGATTTTTTTCATAAATTATGCATTTCATCTCTAGTGACTCAATTATTTCCATCCATTTTTATTGTGTTTTAACGATGCATTATTGTTTTAGTTTCACTCTATTATGTCATTATTATTTATTATAAATTCATACTTTATTAATTTTTTTTGTGTTATTATAACATATTATATTTTATTATTATCGAAAAATGAATAACATTGCTGATCATTTCAGCACATAAATTCTTATATTCCAATTTCTCAATGATATAATGAAATTTATTACACCTGATTTGTCATCCATGATAGATTTTTTAGAAACTTTTTAAGAGACTGTAGAAATTTATTATGGATTATGTAAATTACAATATAGTTTAAACACATTGTCCACTACCTAAGAAAGTAAAGGATTTTTTTATTTATAATAATTATCTAAATATCTAAATGAAAAATGTTATGGGGATGAATATAAAGATATTTTTTTCAATCCCATGAATATGGGATTTTTATATTCCTATGTATAATGTTATTATAATATAAATTGTGTATGGTATATATTTTCTGCAACTAGATAAAGAGTGGTTCTTGGCCCTATACGCATAGGCTAGTACATTGACAACTAATCTGATTTATGTTTCTTCTAGTGTTTCATTTCCCTCCTCTAGGGAAAACATTGTTAAATAGCTCAACCAATTCTCCCAATCTCCCCATCTGCTTCACCATAAAAATAATTAATTCAATACATATGAACTTGAACTAAATAAAATTTAAAAAATTCATGAATAATTTAATTGTTACTATAACATCAAGGGTAAATAAAGAATATGACATTCTTATATTTATCAATATTTGTGAATAAAATTTTAATATTAAATTTAAGGGAATGCTATGCTCGATGGCATACCCAATACGCAACAACGAGTTTCTTTAAAATCTTACCATTCACACTGATAATAAAATATTATTTTTTTAAATTGTAGTTAACGCCTAGCCATTTTAATGGAGGGAATGAACAGAACTAACTACAAAATGATTATATATGTTTTTTAAATATTTTTACTTTTATCCAATAAATTTTTAAGACTTAAAAAGAGAATGAATCCAATTTTAAGCGTAATTATTCTAATATTCTTTAAATGGTTGATTAACCGTCTTTTGATGGAAAAAACGTTTTAAATATACTTATTTACAATTTTATATGTTATATTTGTCAAAATTAAATCATTCGTTAGAATCGGGACATCATAATTTACTTTCTATATGTTTTTGGTATTTTTCCGATAAAGTTATTTTTTAATGAATAGTGAATGACGTTGTATTTTAATCCAAAACCTCTTTATAATCAAATTTATTTATATGGTTAGATTACCATTTTAATTCATTTTAATGTGAAATTATAATATATTTTTACCATTTATTCAAATAATGGACATTGGAATTGATTTCACAGTGAAATTGGATATAAACAGTTGTCAATATTTTGATATGTATTGTTTCATAGAAACATGCAATTTTTTCTGACAATGGAAATTAATTAATGAAAATTATATGTTTTGAATTTTGTAAAATAGATATCATTTTTGAATTTTTTATATCAAATATAGAATAGGCTTAATTCTTGGTATTTTTCTGAAAAACATCAATTTTTGATGAATAGTGAAACCACTAAGTAGTAGTTAAAAAGCTGATTTTTTGTTTAAATGAAATTTTACCGCATCTATGAATTTAATTTTAAAAATGGACATACATGGTTGTCATTAAAAAGTAAAATGTGGTTCAATGGGATGAAAATAATTTTTGGTGAATTGTAACTTTTGAATTTTATTAATCGCGGTTAGAGGTAATATGTGTAATTAAAAGTAAAAAATAATGCTTTAATAATATTAAATTACATTGAAACATGTCTTACCCATATTGGATGAGTCATGTGCGACCATGAAAATCCATGTGTCATCTTGGGGACCCCATGGAGCCACTTGTGTAAAAAAATGACATTAATAACTTTTTATTTAAAATTAAAATAAAAATTACACAAACATGTATTGTTTTACTAAAACAATTTTTACATGGGTTATATAAGTTATATTTTTAACTATAATATCTAATTAGAAAGATTAAAATATTTCCTACATCATGGTAATTTTTTTATAATTTTTATACATTATATAAATAAATTTATTTATGACAGCGTGATGATCCAACGATTACCTCATTAATGAAAGATTCAAAATAAATGAAATGATAAGGTAAAATATAAGACTTAAATTTGTCTAAAACCTATTGTATGGGAGGATTTCTAAACCTTATAACCTTATCCTCTAAATATATCATTGTGGGACATTTAAAATCCGAAAATCATTTCATAATAATGTAACATTTCATGACCTTCCAAGAGTTCCCCTCCTCCCTCTTATAAAAGGCCCCCACATCTACTCCCTTACCCACACCTCTCAATCCCTTGACTCATCCAACCAATGCTTATATTGTCTCTCCACATCCCTCTCTGCATCATAGAACCCTTACCTTAGGCATAAATCTCTCCAAGAAACTTTTTTGGTTCAAATAAAAAGGAGTTACCCGTTTTAATGGTAATGTCTTCTCTTATATTATTTTGATTAATTTTGCTTATCCAACCCCATAATAACTTTTTATTCCATTATTTTGTAAAAAAAATATTATCTCAAATATACTATAATTTTTTATGTGATTTATTCGAGCTACACATACACAATCCTCCATCTAATGATTAAAGAAAATGTTGTTTCCGTGGATGGAGAATTAGTGCCTCACGAAACAATGATTGGTCAATTATCTCTTACCACCTCTCATGGTGGCCATTATGATGTCACTATATTTTATATATGACATATATTGTATTTACCTTTTCTATATGCTTCTATATTTTATATTTAAAACATACCATTATGCTTTGCATGTTATTCAAATGTGATAATTTCATACGAGGAATTGTGGACTACCGCCCCATCAAGTGTTGTGACTCGTTCATGCAACACATGGAATGTATAAAGAATGAAATTAATGAACTTATTTTAATAATATAACATATATATTATAATGTAATTATAATATATATATATCTCAATTAGTTTAAATTCCATTAATATGACAATGAAATAAAAGTAGTGTTCATGTGTACGTACGGTCTACCTTGTCCACAAATGGTGGATTTCATTTTATATATAAATATGTTATGGAATAGTATAAAATGAATTTATACTGTATATATAGGATATTTATATCATTAATACTATTTAGCAATTTAAGTAATTTTTACTACATGGACAATTATTTTCAAACAAGTTCATTTTTGACTCAAGTATCGAAAATCAACAAAAACATCTGATATGAACTCTCAAAACTAACTAATTATTATAACATTATAATATGTGATATTAATTTAATAATAAAATTTAAAGGAGTTACTTAATAAATTATAAATTGACCAAAGTGAATTATTCTGGAATATAAAGAAACAAACAAGACAAGTCCGACTTGTGGAAAGAGATCTGACCTCTCTCTTTCTTTTCAAGTACTTTCTTTTATGTCATTTCATTTATGCTCCATGTTCTTATGTTGGAAAATTTTATTTTGTATTAAATAGTATGTAATTTTTAGTTTCATTTGATGAGAAACCCCCGCTTTCTCTCATCCATTCATTTTAAGAATTTATATGTGGCGCCATTAGGCTGCCGAATTTTCATAAGGGATTTATTTTCACACTTTTAATTCCTTGAGATTTCCATTAGCCGCCACTTATTTATGGAATGTGGTTTATTTTGTACTACAAATTGATATATATTATAACTATTCTATTTATATTCATGTTGTTATGAAATTAATTTGGTGGTTATTATCTTTTGGTCATACGACTCGATTGATTACAACAAAGTAAGGGGTTTTTATCTCACTTTTTATTCCCGTGAGATTCAAGCTACATTTTCCACTATTTACTTTTGTGTACTATATTTACTTCCAAAAATTCTACTATTTTTGTAATATAATCTCATTTATGGGTATTTAAATCGTCATTATATGTACCTTCATTCATGGGGTGTACGTTTCGAAAGTTACCCAAATCGGTAAGGGAACCTTTCACCTACCTCTTTTTAAAAGACTTATTTTTATTAGGTCATTTAATTTACATCTTCTTATTCTAGGATATGTTCTTATATATCCTTATTACTTTAAATTATATGTCCAAGTGACTAGATACCCTTTTTATCTTCTTATGTTATGTTGTCAAATTTCGGTAAGGGAACTACTTAACCAAATTTCAATTCTTAGGGTTAAACCACTACTTCATGATTATGTCGCACTATGAATATGTGTGTATGAACTCTGATTGTTTTACACTTAATATCCTCTTATATTTGGTGTATATATATTTTTCACACATAATTATTTAATTGATTTATCCTTAATCTAAGGATACCTACTTTGTAAGGGACTTCGTCTCAATCAACTTTCATTGAGGCATATTTTTGTTCTAATACAAGACATTCTATTATGCGTTGTATAAACACCTTTGAATGTTTATTTCATTCAAAGTGAATCATTTTCTATGGAACATTTTACTAAATGACAAAAAGGAATGTTTCTTTTAACGTGCATGGTGACAACAACCTTTTCCGCCGCTGCGAGTACTATTTGAGCTTTGGCTTCCATAAAATGTGGTAATGTTTTTAAAAGAAAATAAATACAATATTCTATTTTATATATTTTGGTATTGAAAATAGTTTTTATAATAGATTTTTTATGTAAATATATTATTGTTACATATTGTGATTGAAATGTGGATATGTTTTCATTCCATTATATTTTTTTATGACTTATGATTTTGTAATGGTACTTGGACATTTGAAGGCTGGTTACATGATAAACCATATGATAGGTGGTGTCGTGAATACTATGACAGGTGCTTATGTTATAACATCCAATGAATTCGGTAGGGAAGTCAGCCGTATGGATTTTATATTTAGTGACATGTGTAGATGTTGACTGTATGGTTATTCAATTAATGTATGTTAATATCATAAGATACAGTTATATGTTATGTGTTCTTTATATGGGGTTTATGGTAATATTTTGGTTACAAAAGGGTATGTAATTATCTTTTATTTAGGGACGAGTATTTACTACTTCATAAAGGTGAATGGTATTACTTATGATAAAGAATTCATGATTTACTTATTGTTTTGAAAAAACTAATAGTTTTCCTTCTTTGTGTATCCTTTACTAGGATTTTTATGCTCATCCCAAGTTTATGATATGTTTTACACATGACATAAAGATGAATTGGATAAAGGATGGGATCAAGGAAATACATGTTATCTAAAACATGTAACTAGACGTGTTTCTTTTTAAGAGTTTTTATTTTATAGAAATATAGTAGAAGTGTCTACTTTGTAATCTTTTGAGATGTAATAATTATGTCCTAATTCTATAAAATATAAACCTAAAAATATCCTATATGGGAATTATTCATTTAATTCTTGATTATATAATATTTTAAGGTTGGATCCTTATAGCTGGTATCAGAGGTCAGTTAAGATAACTTTAGAGGTTAGGGAATTATTTAAGCACAACTGATATTATAATAATGGTTAGGATTTCAGAATGTGTCATAGTTTTAGATAAAGTGAATGAGTTTAACATAACATGAATAATTATATCTTAGTATTTACCCTCCTCATAAGATATTATATAATTATTCTAATGATATACTAACACTAACCTTCTTGGTTTTAGTAAATGGCTGGATCTAGCAAGCACCAATGTAATAGTGGATGTGATGAAAAATGTGATGGTTTTCTGAATGAACAACTGAATGATATGGGAGATGCAATGATAACTCTTGTGGTTATTCTCAACAGACTATCAGGAGTCATGATTAACAAATTGAGCCTTGGTGAGTTCTCTAATGCATCATGTACGAGATAACCAACTCGATGTGGATGTTCTAGTAATAATTATAAGGGTAACCAGTAGGGTTTATATGATCCTTACTTTTGAGGTAATTATGGGTTACTATATGTTATGATGGAAAATTAAAGTCAAGAGATAAACTTGAGGTTAATTATGTTATGGTTATTTTTGAAGATTTTATCTCCTTTTGAGGAATTTTTTAAAAATTATATAGTTTTGGGAAAAAGAACAACACGCAGACCATGTGACAACCCGTCACGTCGGACGAAGCTACGGTAATAGATCCCACCCCAATGTGCGCCTGGCAGTTATCACCTACCACTAGACTACGTGAAGTCCCTAGTTAGTATGAAAAATTATTTTTAGTTATATGATATTATGAATCAGTAATAAGTTTTTTTAGGGTTATATATGTATATTATTAACCAATCATGGATGATATGTGAGTAGGGTAATTACTTTTCAGTATGATACATTTAGAGTAACTGATATTATTTGGAGATAAATGTTATGATTTACCTTGGAAGACTATGTGATTAAATCCTTTAGAGATTTGGGTTTCAATCAAACATAGGTTTATTTTTGAATAATATTAAGGGAAATTTGGTATTGAATGGTTTCTATTGAACTTTGGGTTGTTTGATAGATTTTTAATATTAATAGTAGTTTTTATTTTTGTTAAAGATTATATTTTTTTGGGATTACCTAATCTTATACTACAAATTTTGGTTCTGGTTAAGGTCTAAAGACATGTGAAATATATAGTTCCCTTTAGTAGATTATTTGATTCTTTATAAGTTGATTATAGTTCTCTTAATGTGAAAAAGTCATCCAAAATACTCACCTTTTAGAGAAAATATGGGTTTTTGTAAGAAATTTAATAAGATATGAAAGTATACACTAGAAGTAACTATGTTTCCTTATGTTTTAGATATGATCATTAATAAATTCCTCAATTAAAAGTAACTTAAAAAAACATTTTCTGTTAACTTTTCCTATAGGGGAATCGAATACATTTTAACCCATCACATGTTTGTGATTTTCTGGTGGTTACCTTTCTCCTGGACATATTTTCCTATCACTCTCCAGCAGAACATGATGGTTTTTTTCTCCTCCATATCCATGTTTTCATGGAATCTTAGTATCTGTTGTCTTGGGTGACCTTTTTACTTTTCATTATTTCTTTTAAAGTGATAGTTTAATTTAATCCTTATCCAATATGGGGATTTCAATGATGTTTTGAAGCCCAATTTTAAAATTGCGAGGATGCAATTTCCAAAATGGGGGAAGGATGTATCATTCTGGGTAAATAAATAATATGACATTATGATATTTATCAATATTTGTGAATTAAATGTTAATAATACTTTAAAGGGAATGATATGTTTGATGGTGTACCCAATACGCAACAACGAGTTTCATTGAAATCATACATTGCAGACTAATAAGAAAATAAAATAATTTTAAATGGTAATTAACACCTAGCCATTGTAATGGAAGGAATTAACAGAACTAACTACAAAATGATTATATATATTTTTTTAAATATTATTACTTTTATCCAATAAATGTTAGAGGCTTAAATTGCGAATGAATCCAATTTTAAGAGAAAATATTCTAATATTCTTTAAATGGTCTATTAAGTGCCTTTTCATGTATAAACCGTTTTAAATCCAATTTGAAAAATTTATATGTTATATTTGACAAAATAAAATCCTTCTTTAGAATCAGGACATCAAAAGATACTTTCTCTATGTTTTTTTTATTTTTCCCATAAAGTTCATTTTTTATGAATAGTGAATGATGTTGTATTGTAATTCAAGACCACTTTTTAATCTAATTTATTTATATGGTTATATTATCTTTTTAATTGGTTTTTATTTTCAATTAAATATATTTTTACCATTTAATCCTATGGTGGACATTGGAATTAACTTTACATTGAAATTGGACAAAAACAAGTGTCAATCTTTTGATATATACTGTTTCATAAAAACACGCTATTTGTTTTAAAAATGTGAATTAGTTAATGGAACTTATATGTTTTTAATTTTGTTAAATAGACATTATTTTTGAATTCTGAATATCAAATATAGCCCAGGGTGATTTTTTGGTATTTTACTGAAAAACATCAATTTTTGATGAATAATGAAACCACTAAGTGGTAGTTAAAAAACTGATTTTTCATTTAAATGAAATTTTAACGCATCTATGAATTGAATTTTAAAAAATCCTACACATATGGTTTTCATTATTAAGTAAAATATAGTTCAATGGGATGAAAATAATTTTTGGGGAATAGTAACTTTTCAGTTTTATTAATCGCAATTAGAGGTAATTAGTGTAATTTAAGGTAAAAATGATGTTTTAATAATATGAAATTTACTTGACACACGTACTAGCCTTATTTAATGATTCATGGATGACCAATAAAATCCATGGGTAAACTTGGGGACCCCATGGAGCCACATGGGTAAAAAATGACAATAATAACTTTGTATTTAAAGTTAAAATAAAAATGTCACAAACATGTATTATTTTAATAAGACAATTTTTATTTGGGGTTATATAAATTATCATTTTGACTATAAATATTCATTGGAATGATAAAAATATTTCCTACATCATCATAATTTTTATATTATTTTTAGACAATAAATATATTTATTTATTTTTGACACCATGATGATGTAGTGATTACCTCATTAATGAACGCTTTTAATAAAATGAAAAGATAAGGTAAAATATAAGACATAAACTTTTCTAAATCCTATTGTAGGGGGGATTTCGAACCCATATCACCATATCCTCGAACTATATCATTTTGGGACCTTTAAAATCCGAAAATCATTTCATAACAAAGTAACATTTCATGACCATCCATGAGTGCCTCTCCTCCCTATTATAAATGGCCCCCACCTCTACTCTCATACCAACACCTCTCTAGACCTGCACTAATCCAAATCCTGCTCCTATTGCCTATCCACGTCCCTCTATTCATCCTAGAATTCTTACCATACGATGGATGCTCTTTAAGAAACCCTTTTGGTTCAAATTGTAACAAAAAAAGTTTCTTCAATATACTATGATGTTTTTATGAGAATTATTCTAGCTACACATACACAAACCTCCATCTAATGGTTAAAGAACATACAATTTCTGTTCATGGAAAATTACTTCCTCACGAAATGATGATTGTTCAATAATCTCCTACCACCACTCATTGTGGCCATTATGATGTCACTGTATTTTATATATGATATATATGGTATTTATGTTTTCTATATTCTTCTATATGTTGTATTTAAAACACTCCTTTATGCTTTGCAAGTTGTGCAGATGCGATAATTTCATACGAGGAAATGTGGACTACAGCCCCATCAAGTGATGTTACTCATTCACTCAATACATGAAATGTATAATGAATGAAATTAATGAACATATGTGACCTATATAACATATATATTATACTGTAGTTAATATATATATATATATCTCTCATTTAGTTTTAATTCCATTAATATTATAAAAAAATGAATGTAGGGTCCATGCGTACGTACGACCTACCATCTCCATGAACACTACATTTCATTTTCTATATCCAAATTTTATGGAATATTATAAAATGAATTTATTAAGGATATATAGGATATTTAAATCATTAATACGATTCTGGAGATGATGTACTTATAAGTACATAGACAATTCCTTTCAACCAAGATCATTTTTGACTCATGTACCAAATATAAACAAAAATGTCTGATATGAACTCTCATAATTAAATAATTATTATAGCAATATAGTATTTGATATGAATTGAATAATAGACATTAAATGATGTCCTTAAGAAATTATAAATTTACCAAAGTTTATTGTTAATGAATATAATAAATCGAACAAGACAAGTCAGACATGAGGTAAGGGATCTGACCTCTCTCTTTCTTTTCAAGTTCTATCATTTATGTCATTTATTTTATGCTCCATGTTCATATGTTGGAGGATTTTATTTTATATTAAACATACTGTAATTTTTATTTTCATATGATGAGAGACCCCTCTTACTCTCACCAATTCATTTTAATAATTTTTAAGTGGCATCGTTAGGCTGCTGAATTTATGTAAGGGATTTCTATTCTCACTTTTAATTCGATGAGATTTCCATTAGTTCCCACTTATTTATGGAATGTGGTTCATTTTGTACTTAAAATTGATATATATTATCATGACTATATTTATATTAATGTTGTTCTAAAACTCATTTGGTTGTTATTATCTTTTGGTCATATGACTCGTTTGATTACAATGAGGTAAGTGGTTTTTATCTCACTTTTTATTCCTGTGAGATTCATGCTAAATTTTCCACTATTTGATTTTTTTGGTGTATGTACTGCCCATTATTCTACTATTTATATATTATACTCTCATTTATTGGTATTTAAATCTTCCTTGTATGACCCTTATTTCATGGGGTGAATGTTTTGAATGTTTCCCTAATCGCTAAGGGAACCTCTCACCCTTCTCGTTTTAAAAGACTTCATTTTGTTAGGTATTTTAATTTTCAAATTCTTATGTTGGTTTATGTTCTTATATACCCTTATTACTGTAAATGATATGTCCAAGTGATGAGATACCCTTTTTAACTCCAATCGTCTCATTTTCGGAATTTTAAAATAATGTTGTTATGCTGTCGAATTTCTGTTGGGAAACTTCTTAACCCAATTTCAATTCCTTAGGTTAAACAACTACTTCTTGATTATGTCGTATGATGAATATGTGTGGATGGTCTCTGATTTTTTTAAACATAATATCCTCTTATATTTAGTGTATTTATATTTTTCACACATAATTATGTAAATGATTTATCCTTAATCTAAAGATACCGACATTGTAAGGGGCTTTGTCTCAATCTCCTTTAATTAAGGAATATTTTTGTTCTAATACAAGACATTCTTTTATACGATTTATAAACACCATTGAATTTTCATTTCATTCAAAGGGAGTATTTTTCTATGAAGCGTTTTACTAAAAGACAAAAAGGAATGTTTCTTTTAACATACGCGGTGACAATGACCTTTTCTGCCGGCACAAGTACTATTTGACCATTGGCTTCCTTAACAATACATAATGTTTTAAACGAAAATAAATACCATATACTCTTTTATGTATTTTGGTATTGAAAATGGTATTGATAATATATTTTTTATGTACAAATATTTAAGTGATATTTTGTGATTGAAATGTGGAAATGATTTCATTCAATTATATTTGTTTTTTGTCTTTTGATTTTCTAATAGTACTTGGTCATTTCATGGGTGGTTACATGAAAAACCATATAACGAGTGGTTCTGTGAATACCTGGATGGGTGGTTACGTTATATCCTCCAATTCATTGGGTATTAAAGTCGTCTGTATAGCTATTCCATTTAGTGATATGTGTGGAAGTTGACCGTATGGTTCTTCCATTTAAGTATGTTTATGTCCCAAGTTTCCATTATTTGTTATGTGTTCTTTATATGGGTTTTATGGTAATATTTTCGTTACAAAAGGGTATGTAATGATCATTTATCCAGTGATGTGTATTTACTGCTTCAAAAAGGTGAAAGAGATTACTTATGATAAAGTATTCATGATTTACTTATTGTTTTGAAAAAACTAACACTTTTCCTTCTTTGGGTATCCTTTACTCGGCTTTTTATGCACATCCAAAGTTTTTGGAATTTTTTCCACCAGACATAAACATGAATAGGATCATGGATGGGATCAAGGAATTAAATGTTGTCTAAAACATGGAACTAGATATGTTTCTTTTTAAGAGTTTTTATATTATTGAAGCTTAGTATAAGTGTCTACTTTTTAATCTTTGGAGATGTAATAGTTGATCCCTAATTCTCTAAAAATCTAACCCTGAAAAGATCCATTATGTGAAATATACATTTAATTCAATATTATGAAATGTTTTAAGGGTGAGTCCTTATAGTTACAACAAAGAATGTCGAGTCAGATGCTACATCATCTTGTAGTGGGGTTGATAACCTAGAGAGACTACAGGTAGTTTGTTGTTGGATTTACATCTTTTCTGTTATTCTATAAATTATATTTCATAACAAATCATTATATTAATTTGTAACATATATACTATTAATATTTTTATTGATTATAATAGGGGTCTTACAAAAATCCTTAAAACTAAATATTGAGTTTGGGATTCGATTGATATTTAAATATGTGTTTTATATGATTGAGCATGTTTGGTGGAATTTTTGGTTTCTATGAAATTAATTTTCCCAATACATATTACTGTAATGATTTATTTTTCTAAATTATTTTTGTATAATTTTTTTAGTTTCGTCTTTTTCAGATATTATTTTATCTATACAAATAGGGGAACAAGTATTTAGTATATTGAAGAGGTATCCATCTATGGTGTTAATCTATTTTGACACAAACAATTTTTTATTATTAAATGATAATGATTATTTCATTATTAGTGGAAGAGGATGAAATTAATCATAGATTTGTATGAGAATATTTAATTTTTTTTCAACATAACTAATGACATTACTAGTTAGGTATATTATTAAATTATTGAAAAATATAATCCCATGTGATTCAACATGTTTAAATAGGACATACCATGTGACAATAAAAATGTTTCAGGACAATAGAATTCGAATTTATAACATATTTTAGTATTAATTGATCTGACCAAAGGTATCATAATTATAAACTATATTATTTTTGTAATTACGTTGTGTAATATATTGATATTTATATATTCTATTTCTAATTATATGTAAAAAACATACAAAATTTTTATTTTCTACATAAGATTTAAGACC
The DNA here is from genome assembly GCA_963277665.1 of Viscum album. NCBI lineage: Eukaryota > Viridiplantae > Streptophyta > Magnoliopsida > Santalales > Viscaceae > Viscum > Viscum album. Next base: position 476,824,552 of record OY728132.1, read on the forward strand.
TCTACAATTAATTCAATGATTAATGTTGGTTCTTGAATATTTTTTTACATTACTAGTATGTGTTTATTACAATTTGAAATCTCACTTTTAATATATATTCTGAAATTTAATTTATTTGCAAATCCAATTAATATTCATGAATTATAATATTGTATTTTCTGAAATAAATAATTATTTATTTGAACCTTATGGGTATAATTTTCTTTCAGTATACATAGATTAATTTCATTATTATTAAAACATGTACAAGTATGTAAGGGTATATATTAGTAATTTTTGACAATAATTAATTAATGAATCATTTTTACATGTTTTACCCAAATAATGTCTTATAGTTAAACTAATGATGAATGAATTGATTATTTCATTGAAAAAACAACACATATATATTATGTTCAATGATTTAGGGACTGGATGGGTATTATTAATAGTTTATCACAAATTGTTCTTGAAATATAATTGTATTAAATAGTGAGATTAATTAGTTATGTCTATTTCTCTTTTTAGTGACTGATTATAACAATTAAATACCCTTAATACTACCATTATTGAATGATATTATAATTTTTATTAAAATAATCAACACATACCACATTATAATTGTTTTAATATTCCTTTGAAGTGTGTATTATCAGGATCCCTATGAAATAACAAACAAGTTACTCCTTATGATATTATCATGAAAATATTAGAATCACCAAAGATATTAATCTGATACCCATTCAAAAAAACTATTTATTAATTCAACCTATGAATAAAATAGTTATTATATATTTCACAATGTTACAAATGATATAGAATCTCCAAAAAATTGGATCCACATTGTTGGTTAATTTGAATGTTAAAACAATTTTAGATTTTTTTATAGTTTGATCTTTACAAAACGATGTGTTATTAACATAAGTTGGTAGGTTATTACATTAAAATAATTTCACTAATTATTTCTTATTAAAATCTCACAAGAACTGTGATTTGGAGTATGTTATAGTGATTAAACATCCACTATTTCATTGTGAGTATGAAGACACCATGGAATTTTGTTTAGTTTATATTTTGAAGGTGATATAATTTAAAAATAATTTAATATTTATTAATAAGATTATATTTTAGCATATGGATTGAATTAACTAAGGTATATTATTTGGATTTATAAGGGCAGATCATATGACATAGTATATGATATCATTGCATTACCAATGATTAATTTTTAAATCCAATGATAAATATTTAACATTAGAAATTTTTTCCAATACATGTCATTATTATATATGATTCATAAAATGTTTTTAGTGGGAGTTTTGTTAAATTTATATAATGAATTAAATAATTGGTGAAATTTTATTCATGAATTTTTTAATTCATGAATAAATTCATGATGTTTGACCATTTAATACATAATTATATTATTAATATTGAGTGGGTTATTACAAATTTGACATGATTTTGAAGATTCTACAATAAAATATAATTGCTATCTTTTCCCTATTTTTTGTGTAAGGCGACTGCAAGTAGTGGTGGAATCTCCATTCATGTCCAATGTGGTGGGTTCTTTATTAACTCAAGTATAAACTAAAAATAAGGGAGTCTGAAAGATTAATATATAGGATCTTCATGAAACCACTATGAAAAATAATATAATCATTTCTCAATATTAAATTGTATTTATGTTGTTAATTTTAATTACAAATGGTTTCACATTCATACAGTGTAGATCATCTGAATTTGTTTTCTATTTGATTTAAATTTCCTTATTTATTCTTAATTGATACATATAAACCCTGTTGTTGTACTATATAATTACCACTATATTTTAATCATGAAATAATGTTTGAAATAAATAAAAAGCTATTTATTCATAAATCATTTTCTATCATTAAATTCTATTTCATATTTTTTGTGATATCATTTATGATAATTTATATAATATCATTTTATTAAATTTTAGTTTATCATATTGGATAGAATACATCACATCATAGTTAAATTGTTCTGTTTTCATCAATTCATATCATTAGACTTAGTATTACGTGTATTTTAATTGTTTTGTTCACATATGAATAACATAGAGAATGTCTTTCTGGGGAAATCACAACCCATTAAAATATATGTGTTTCCCTCATATTTACATAAATTTAATTTATTTTAATAACCTTTATAAGCTATTGACATTGAAGGGTAATTGTTATGTTGTTCTTCACTATTGAGCAAATATTTCATTACCCATTGTGACTTGTGTTTATATTCCATATATTTTACTTCGAATGCCATGAATTCATGATCACTTAGCTTAATCCAACACACTTATCTAACAATCAAATTGAACACTTTTAATAATATTTTTTATTTGATAGTGTATGAATGGTTTTTGTGATATCTCAAACTTCGATACATGAAATATTATTAAAAAACATATTAATATTTTGATTCCTCTAAAATTTTATTAATTATTCATTTAAATTAGTTATTTTATATGTAAAAAAGAGTTCATGATAATTAATTAATTATTAATATATTTAAAATTTAATTAATCAATTTTTTTGGTAAAATAATTTAATAATCAGGAAATAGATTTTTTATAAATTACCAAAAATAATAATTAATATTGTTAAATATCTTTTCAAAATCATATGGTAAGTCATATAATCTTATCATAAATAATTTATAAAAAATATAGACAGTTAATATATATTAAATAATTATAAATTAAAAAAAATAGGAAGAAAATATTAAATAATTTTTTTTAATATATCATTTTGTTCACATTAAGTTATTGGAAATATTAATATTAATTATTTATTTAATAAATTTCATAAAAAATATCAAAAATGAGTTTTCATAATTCATTTAAACATTCTTCAGATAGTATAAAATACGTGAAATTTATATTAATGAAATTATTAATATAATATATTGAGAATATAAAACTTTTACCTTACATTTAATATCATATATTTTATGTAATAATTTCATATAATATAGTAATATAAAATACTTCATATTAAGAATAAATAATTAGTGGTTATATCTATTTAAACATGGAAAATACAATATTTTTACGAAGATATAATGTTTTTATATTTTTTCTATTCTTCAATTTCCTTATATATTTATCTCTGGTTTAAAAATAAGAGTTATGAATTTGTTATAAGAAATGATACTCATAGATAAAACATAATTATATATGATTATGAGTTTAAAGAACTAATTAAATTACAATATATGATATTCCGTTTTAAGAAAATATATTCTAATACATCGATCATCATACTAGGTATTTTCATTAAAATTTTGCGATCCCAAGGATTAATTTTATGCAAGGAATAGCTGTAATAAGAGATTATAAATGTTATGTGAAAAAATACCACTGCTATATTTGGGTTACAATTATTTAGTAAACCCTTATGAAGAATACATGAAACAAATTATTGATATTATGTCGATATTAAATTTTGGGGGAATTATTTATTCATTGATCTATATAAAAGTTACATATAATTTGATGTGGGAGATGCCATACCTGAATAGCTACATAATTAAATAAATAATAATGCGGAAACACTAGTTTTTGAAATACTATGCATGGTCAACTAATGGATATATTGGGTTTGGAAGAGGTCATAATTCGAATTGGATAATACATAATAAATTTCCATATTATATACAAGTGTAAAATGATATTCCATATTTAATCACTCAATTATAGTTAAATATATTCATTATTATAAAATATATTTTCATATGATTCCATTGAATGATGAAATTTATTGTGAAAGTATTGTTGAACTAGTACCAAAATATAGGAATAGTTTTAATAAAAGAGGATTAATTGTATCTGATATAGAATACCTTCTTCTATTACTAAATGTGAAATTTTTTCAAGATGTTGAAATGAATGAATTTTAGTAGAATATTTTCATTTTAATAATGCTTCAAATTCAATTGATGTAAGATTTTATGTGGGATATTATTCTATACTAATCTACTTAATATGATCTTGTATATATATTGACTTGGATATACTATATTATTACTGAAAGTCTTGTTCTAGTTTTTGAATGATTATTTTTGAAATTTTTTATGAACATAAAAGAATATAGAAATTTTTTAGAATATTATTTTTCAATGTATTAATAAATTATTGATGAAGAATGTTATTTCTATGTTTTTGTTCTATATAGACAATAAAAGTGGGGAATGTTGAGTCAATAAGGTTTTCCTTATGACTTTTCCATTCCTTTTTATTTTGAAAATCACAAACACCTTATCTTAAGAAAAGATGCTTTTATGAGGAAAGTTGCTTTTATAAGAAAAATTACTTTCCAAAAAAAAATCGCTTTCTTAAGGAAAATCGCTTTTATAAGAAAAATTATCCTTATCATATTTTATTCCATATTTTTCTTAAGTATGAGATTCAGATTCATTTCTATCTTAACGGATTCGTTGAAACTTTGATATGAAGCATTCTGTTTTTAGGATCCGATTACTGGATAAGAACTCTAAGGAAGTTTCATTTCGTATTCCGGATATGAAGTCTGACTAAGTTCTATATTCAAGATACGAATTCTTATGTAGTTCAATAATGAATTCTCAATACGAATTCTAATGATCAATTCTCATTACGAATTCTGATGACGAATACTCATTCTGAATTCAGATGAGAAATTCTCATTACAAATTCTGAAGAAGAATTCTCATTACGAATTCTGATGAAGAATTCTCATTAAGAATTCTGATGACGAATTCACATTCCGAATTCCCATTCCGAATTCACCTATTAAACAGAATCTAATCATATTTGTTTTAAACAATCTGAATTAATTCAGACTTCGAAAAATTATTTTTTGTTAGACTCCGAACATTCTTTTTGCTTATGCCTTTATATTTTGTCTAATCTTTATTATTGTTCCGTACACTCCGAACCTTCACTCTAAAGTTTTCGTTCTGAACTTTAGAGTTAGATTTAAAACGATGTCGTACATTCTGTTACACTTGTTTTGTTATAAAACGATGTCATCTATTTTGTTATAAACTAACTGTTTTCTAAGTGACACGTGTACAGGTCCCTCCGATCTTTAAGGAAAATATGACCATTGGGAAGGAGGCTGACCTTACCTATAAATAAGAGCTCATTTTAAAGAGCTCATAACGGATGGATTAACAACTTGATTTTGTGCATACATGCGGTTTAAGTTATTTCTAGAGAGGGAGGCTCTTATTAACTCTCAATGCTTCGTGCGACTCTGAATGTTGGTGATTACATTCGAGGGCTTTCGGGGATTAGAAGAGAGAGGTGCTGACTACCTTGAAGATCGAGGGCTTCCTTGCTGAGGAAGACAGAGGTTTCCAACTACCTTGAAGTTGAGGGCTTGCGGGGAAAGAAAGACAAAGACTATGATCTTCATATCGAGGGCTTACCCTGATGTGGGTAAGACAGACTAGCTTGAAAGTATAAATCAAGGTACCTTTATCCAAGGTTGTTGTATACCCTTCTTTTTGGGTTAAAATACTTATATCCTGTTTCTAGTAGTTCTACAACATGTTTCATTCCTCTGCATTTTGTATTATAAGGAAAGTATAAATTTCTTATACTTCCTTATTTGTACTCTGTTTCACTTAGATTCTATACGATTTAAGGTATAATCTCATATTGTAATCTTTTGTTATGGTTCATTTTCCGGAACCATATTTCCGGAACCTACTTTGGGAATCTCTTTCCAAGTTTGCATTTGGTGTTAGAGGTCTTGTAAATTTGCTTAGTTTATCTTTGTTAAACTCAGCCCTTTCCTTCTCTTAAGGAAAACATAGTTATTCTTAACTAACTTTAATGGTTCCAAAGGATTTTTTAAAGTGTACAATTCACCCCCCCTCTTGTAAATTGAGTATCTACATCTCTATTTCGATCCTACAGGGAATGTACTAATAAATAGAAAAATTGTTTTTTGGAACGTCTAATAATGATTCATCATGTATATTGTTGGTGAGGTAATATTTTAAATGTAGTGTAGAAAATAAATAGTGTTTTTTCATGTGATAAATAATCATAAAAAAAGAAGGATTTTTAATAACATCATAATGTTTCCATGACTTATTCTATAATTATATAAATTAAACCTATTAAAGGATATATAAAGTTATCTCATATCATGTATTTGATAAAAGATGGGTTTTTTTGAAAAATATTTGTTATAAACAATATAATATGACAAATTTAATACACATTTTTTTTATTATATTATGCATCATTATTTTGATGATAAGACTTGTTTTCATATATCTTATATGAGATATAAGATTTTATCATGATGTATATGGGATATATGATCTATCCAACATCTATATGATATTTTGAAGAATAAATTCTTATATTGAGAATAATAATTCCAAAAGGTAGAATACCATAAAATATATTTATTAAATGGATTATTTGAATAATTTTATAATAAAATAATGTATGATAATTTTTTATTTTTATAAATTTCATTATGTTTCCTATCATGAATTTTTTATGTCATCATAATGTTTCAAAAACTTGTGGGACTATGTTTAATCATTGAGATGTATAAAATTAACATAAAATGAAATGATCCTATAAAACCTAAATTTAATGTTAACAAATATCTAGAATTACATTCTGTAAAGGAATTGATTATAATTCTTCTATAATTTATATTTTTTAAAACTTATAAATAGTTATGGGTAGAAAATAAACATTATCAACATCATTCCATTGGATGTTACAAAGTAAAAGTGTTTAAATGTTTTTTTAATTTATTTTAACATTATGAATGTTATTAAAAAGCATATCCATTTTTAAAACTATATTTATTTGAAATATTTTACACCATCTAGAATTTAATTTGTGGATTTGATCTGATTCTCACATTGATATATGATATGAATTATATGTATATATATAAAGATATTATCCAAACAAAAAAATTGATGAAAAATTAACATTGTTCATATATAATATCATATGAGATTCAGTAAAACATGTTTTTATATATGGGTTTATTAATTACTATTAATGGACTATTAGAATATAAAAATTATTATGTTATAATTGAGGCATTATAATTTTTTTATGCATTCACTTTGTCTATATATATAAACATATATATATATAATGAAATGAAATGGTAATTTTCCACATAATGTATGAATTTAATTTTTTTTATAACTGATAAATTATTATAGATGACGTTTAAAAGATAATGTTATCATGTGCAATTATATTATATCAGGATCAAAAACCTTCTCATAATTCCTAAGAAAAAAATATTTTGTCATAATGAGTGTACACAATGACTGTGATACACAATGAATTTTGTAAAACATGGGTGAATGATTAATATTTTTATCCACCAATACTATAAATTATTGAAATACCTAGAATTTAAATCAATATATATAGATATATTTCATAAGAAATCATTTTGGATAGGATAATCAGGGGTAGTGGGGTATGTTATTAGGAATGTAATTAGATTATGATGATCCAAAATGTGATTTATCCTCTCATATAAAAATTATTAGATATATATTCTATCTAGAAATATAGAGCAAGTCAATGTATGACTGAACATAGATTTTATGAATGATAATAAATTATATTATATATCGGCAATTGAATTTTTTGTTCAATATTGGTCAATGATATATGGTTTAATCATTATCCCATTTATTTTATTACTCGAGATGCAATTACAAATGACTTGAAATATGGAATTGACATACAACCAATCCCTTGGAAAATCAATGTCTCATACATAAAAAATATAATAAATGTAATATTGGAAATGATATAATTAGAGGAAATGTCATGTACCAGGCTGGGTCGCCATCCGACCTGGTACCAGACCTAGTCCATGATATGTCCTGAAGGGCATTCTTGATCCCCATGGGCTGGTAGAAGTTCCCAGATATCAAGAGTGACAAGTGGGAATGGTTTACCCAAAATATTAAATAAAAAACAACTAATAAGATAATTAAAATAAAACTGAAAATGGACTACCAAACAAGACCTTAAACTAAAATCAAATTTAAAGGTTTCCGACTTTATCCAACTTCTAAAATATAATGGCAACCAAAGGGATAGAAATTCTGACTCAAACCTCCAACCAATAAGAGAGGTCCGACAACCACAAGCTATAAACACTAACATGCATGTGACGACCTTCCACAACCTAAACCACCATCACTGAGGACGATGTCCCAACCTATAATACACAAAGAAAAAGGTCTACATATACCCAAAGGAGTATGTAGTGTGTGAGGAAAGAGCCTAGTAGGATGTCACCCAACAAAATCGTTCCACACATAATTATTAAATAAAAAATACATTTTCAATATTAACTAAAGAAAAGAACTAAATTCTTGAACTGTTTAATAGAAAATGAAATTAAACAAAAAAGTTTCAAATGGAACAACTTATATTAATACACACACACACACTTTTTAAAATAACAAAAGTCTCACACTAACGAGCATAAAGTAGCCAATGAGAACTAATATGGGAGAGTCCACATTGGTGATAACAAGCATGGGTCCCTAGATCTTCATGTCTCTGTGAAACATGGCTTGGAAGGCTACGACCCTCAAAAAACGTATCTTAGAAGGCCACAACCCTCAGAAAAGCATATGTTTAGACAGTGTTGCAATCATCAGTCCTGAAAGTGAAACTGGGTTGATTCACCTCCGGAACACTAGCTCACTAGTCTAGTACACCCTCCTAGCTACCCGTTCTTCCCGGTATTTGCTCAAACAAGTTTCAAGTTCATGTGACACTATTTCAAAAAAGCCAAACAAGGTATTTATGCAATCAAAATCACAATTTTCACACCCGAAACCGCTTTTAAAACTGTACGCAAACCAAAATCATTTTAAATCATAATCTACATAGGTCACATACTCAATTAAAAGAACTAAAAAATCCAAGAAATCACTATCATTATCAAAAATGCCACTAACAGCTTTTATTAAACAAACTCAACACACATCGAATGACTTTGAGCATTAAAAATATTCCCAGAATATTACCAAAAACAATTTTTTTTCACCCTTAATTTTGATAAAATAAAATAACCCAAATTTTCCATAATTAAATTTTTGAGATAAAAAACGTATTAGACACTAGAACGACACAAAATGTTTGTTGAAAAACCTTACACCGCATTTAATATGATTTTCCACAAACTGCACAACTTAATAAGCTAAGAATAAAATATTATGATACCATTTTAGAGAAGGAACGTTTCATCACCCATTAACCCACACGAAACCTTCTTTTATGATAGGATGCACATGACACTATGTCAAAAATATATTTCACATAATTTCAAAGAATAATAAGCTAAGCACACAATATAATAATATTTAAAAACTAGACATCAGTATTCAACATAAAACACACACATAATATAAACATTCTACTATAGAATTAAAAATAAAATCAAACATTAAGGATGATAAATTTCACCCAATTAAAATTAATTAAATAACAGACTTATTTAATTAAACTTAAAAATTAATTAATCAAAAAATAATTAAGAGTGGAAACATCTAATTTTGATGCCAAGGCTTCCAAAATTGGGTGCGAAACTCCAATCGTAACCAATTCTCATCACAAACAACTAAAATTATAACCTAAAAAAAATCTAACCATAGATGAGATCAAAACCAGACAAAAAACCCACATAAACTTTAACCGAACCCCATTTAATTGAATGAAAGAAACTAGAACAACAAATGGGTTTACCCAAGGTGTTTTTTGGGGGTAGGGGTACGTCACAAGTCTGATTCTAGAGGGAAAAATGGTGCGACCGTAGGGGGTAGGTTCTTGTAGGAAAGATGGGGACACTGTCAGTCTGTGACGGAGAGTCGAACAGTGCATGAGGCATGAGAAAGGGTCTGGGTGGTTGTGTGAGTTGGTTGGATGATTGTAGGGGTGCGTTACTGAGTCTTCATGGGAGATCAAATAATTGTGCAATCCAGGGAATCCGTCAGACAGAGTGGGTGATGGGATCAGCTAACGGTACGTTTGAGCATGCCAGTAGGGGGGGGGGGTGCGGCATGATCTAGGAGAGGATATGGGGTGGTTTTTATGATAAAAAGAAGAATAAAAATAGAACTGGGGAAGGGGTATGGAAGACCGAGGAGCGTGACGGAAAAAGTGGGGTTAGGGGAAGTTCCACAAATCATAAAAAATATAAAGGAAAAGAAAAAAATAAAGATAAAATAAAAATAAAAACAAAAAATTAAATAATAATATTAATAATAATATTATTATTATTACTAATATTCTTATACTAAAACCATGAAAATAATATTATTATTATCATTAAAACGGAATTTATTAACTCAACGCATTACTATAATTTTTTTGTTCAACATATTAATTATATTTTGTTATTATTAATAATTATTATTTTTAATTAGTTGACCATCGATAAGGGTCATATGACGGCCCTGGAAAAGCCGAATGACTTCGTAATTATGCTTCGTCCATCTGTCACATGTTGACAAGACAAAAAAACTCATTTATCGGAAAAAACATCAACTTCATCTAAGAATCAGTTTGCACCTCGACGGGGCATTCCGAAGCCAATGAAAAGAAAATCAAATCAAATACATTAAAATATTTTAATAATAACAATAATTATAATTATTACAATATCAATAATGACATAATTATTCTTATTTTTAATTATTAACACTATTAATAATAATAATAATAACATTATAAAAAAATTATTATTATTATTTTTATCATTAATTTAATTTCCAAAAGTGTATTAAAACTTCTTATTTATTATATCTCAATCTCATTATTCTTCACAAATTTATATACTTGCCTTGAACACCCAGTAGACCGTGCAGTTAACTGGGAGAGGTCACGCGGTGACTCAGGAAATGTTTCGCGACTTTGACTGCAGTGTGTTGAATGCAATCAAGGCCAAAACATGCATTTTTAAATAAGAACACCAATTTTTTTTAGTCGATCTTCAACCCGGACTACCCAATACCTAGAAAATTAGGAAAATAATTTATTTAAATATAATGGTTGTGACAAGAAACATTTACCGAGATACAAGCGTTCGATATAGTTCATGAAATCTTCCTTTTTAGATTGAAAAGAATTTATCATTTTCTGAAAGAAACTCTTTTCATACACTCATATTTAAGGATTCAACTTTTTTTAATAAAATTAAAAATTTTAGGGTCACAAATTACTATTAACGTAATGGGATTCTCATTTATGAAGCTCAAAGAGCTACCACAAAATGTAATTATTGTTTATCCAATATGAATCATATATTATATATTAAAAGGTATTACATATGATATGATATAAGTGAAATATGATGTCTACATAGAGAAATTTTTTTCATAACATATCCAAAATTATATTTGAATATAGATTAAATTGTTATAAGCTATATAAATTCTAATAAGGAATTAAAAGGGTCTATGATTTGTTATTGAAAGTAGGAGATTAATGTATATGTGACATAAATACAACATTTTTTTATATGACATGATATTGTCTAAGGTCACAACATGCATAAACTAGGGAATATAATTTCCATTTGTAAATGGGTTTTGTATGTAATGGTAAATTATATATTTTATCTATATACGATTAATTTATATAAAAATATTTATCATTATTAAAGACAATTCATAATATTTAATACATTGATGATTGGTTATGTCATGTGGATAATGAATAATTGGAACATTTTTTACAAAATATATTATTTAAGAAATCATTAATACCATGACGGATAATTAAAAGTTATATAAACAAGATATATAGATGATATGAGGGTATTCAAACATTCCCAATTATTGGATGATTATATCATAACATAGATATTTCTTATCTATTTCCCATTATTGTACTTGTATATAGAAATACATGGTAATGAGAGTTCCATCAATTAAAATGGAAATTCTTAAAATTCCATGGATAGGCCATGTTGGATGAGTTTTGATCCCCCCTAAATGTGATCTTCATCAAAACACTAGAATGATTTTTTAGCATATTATCAATTAAGAAAGGTACATCATGTTCATTGTTTTACATATAAAGTGTTTCAGTTACATGGATGTTATATCTGGTTATTGAGGAATCATGTTTCTTATTATATATTTTTTGAGTAACATTATATCCTTATAAAAAATAAATTTTATCCATCAGTCACCCAATTACACTATAGTCTTATAGGCACTAGAATAAATCATTATAATTCATTATGAAATCATTTTATTCTATAATTTTTATATATATAAAAACACATTCATGTATTGAGTAGGAAACTAAAAAAAGAATAACAAAAATAATAAAACACCATTAAAGAGATGATAAAAATTTATAATAAAAAAAGGAATAAAAATCCTTCAAAATATGTGATACAAGAACTCCACATCCCAATAAATTTAAATGATTCATGGATCATGTACAACCACCTAACAATTTCGGACCATAATACCTTGAAATGAACTGGTTAATAATCATCTTATGTAATGATTTTATTTTTGATTTCTTCTATTAAATTATCCTTCTTATCATATAACAGATTGTTTTGGTTATGGACCATGATCACCTCTCTGGGAAGAGGTGATGGATTTATAATTCTATTCATAAACCCATTGATGATTGAATAATATTTTAATCCATGCTGGGTATTTTGAGTAATAAATACCATAGAAAATGATGGTACAATTCCATGAGGATAATTCTTTTTGAATTTTTAATTCCCTCTTGAAACATTTCACAATGGTTTGTGTTATCTATGCTTCCATATATGATATCATAATCATGACTGGAGAGAAATGAATCTAAATATAATATAATCACTAGGCCTCTTTTGTTTTAAACACTTAGTGGTAATAATTTTCATTAAATTGGAAAATAGTTTCCTACGTGGTCTAATATATATTACCCATTCTAAATTCAACATAATGTTCATTTCTTTATCAGATTCCATACACCTAGGATCCAAACAATTTTGAGTAGTATATATTGTTACAATATCAATATATACTAGAACATTATTAATTTATATAGAAACAATAAAAATGATCATATAGTTCCCCTATTTTTCATATTATTGGGTTGAATTCAAAAATTTATTTTCAATTGTATGGAACTATCGATGACCACATCATTTAACGGTCTAAAATTTTTACAATGAAATTGCATCGCAAATAGTTTATCTTTACTATCATAAAATAAAATGATATATATACCCACATCATAATGATTTGAATCTATTTCCCCGCATCATTAGAAAATAATTAGATATTAAGATCATAGGAATTGAAATGATTTATGAAATATATTTTATTGTATGAGAATATTTATTGAATACATGAAATATAATTACCCAAAAAGAATAAGACATTAACATTAAAATTGTAATGTACTAGATCCAGGTACAACACAAAAGTTCCCCAAACCCGATTGGTCATATAAACTCAAGAGTATTTACCAAAACTCTAGTTGATGATGACTAGCAGTGAGGGACAAGGTGTGATATGGGGAAACTATTACCATATTAGTAGAGTATATACAACAGATAAAAAATAACAAAAAATAGAAGAAGCATTAATACTAACAAAAAATAAACAGTGGAATAAAAAATGTAAATTCAATTGAGGCCATAATATATACATATATTATTCACTTAAAATGTATATATGAAAAGAGGAAAACAACTCACAATGCTTGAAATAAAAAAAATATGTACAAGAGAAACAAGAGAACTCCTACAACATCACAAACCACTACTTGGTCCAATGCTCTCCAGCTCCAACAACAATCATGTACCTTGTAAAGAAGGATGTATACCCATATATACACCTACAACCATATAATTGATTTAGGTGTAAAGCATGACCGATATAGGGTGTTGGATGAATCCCACTAAGTAACCACCAAAAGATCTATGCATAAATATTAGGGAATATATATAAAAGTAAAAAAGAATAAATTAAGTAATAAACAAAGAAGTACTCAAAATGAAACAATCCAACTATTTTAAATTACATTCATTTATATTTATTATTCAATCTATTGAAACATGTAAACCTTTTATTGGTCCTAATATCTTTATCCCCTTTTAATGTAACCAAACAAATGTATCATAATAACATCTACAAATTGCAGGTAAGGTCAAGTCTATGAATTTGATTTGGCTTAGCAGACTCTTCACAATCATTCAATTAATTAACAATGACACTTTGGTAATGTTCTCATAGTCTAATCCCCCTATCATAACCTATCATGAATTGATTTAATAACGACCCTTTGACAATCACTCATGGTATAACCCCTTTGGTCTAAATTATAAATAATAATTTATAAACAATCACCTAGGAATATCGCCTGATCAATACCCCTTGTCTAAAATAACATCAATAAATTATAAATGACCACCATGGTAGCTATAAATGTCTAAAACCGTCATTTTTATGACCACCTTATATCTCTTACAGTCAATACCCATGGGTCAACAAAACAAAAAACATATATAAATGATCCAACCATAGGATTCACTCACAGTTAAATTCTTCTTTGTCAATAATTCACAATTCATATCACATGCATATCATATAATTAGTAACTCCATATTAACAAAATAGTCATGGAAAAAAGGAAATCCTAACTAGAATTCTAGATCAAATGACCATTAAAAATAAAACTCATGAAACAAACACACAAGGTGTCCCAAACAAAAGGTATGTAAGCTACCACATATTAAACTGCACATTACCAAACAACCAAACCACAATAGGTAAAAAACATAGTTTAATTCCTAAACACACATTACCCCAAACATGGGAATGAGGCACTTTTATCACATAAAATTCAAAAGCAAACAATGAAAGGAATAAACCACCACCCTCAATGTCATATGGTCAATAAACATGAACACCGACCCTTGAATTGGCCTATTTTAGAATAGATATACAATAGGTGAAAAAATAATCAACCTTAAATAACCCATCATAGACGGAAAATTATAAATAAATGATATAAGGGATTTTTAAACCCACCAGTGGGATTCTAAGCCACCCGATGGTGTCTTATTCAGATCATGAATGGATAATCGAGAGGGGTTTGAAATTCCCTAGCTGTTCTATTTCTCTCTGGTATGAACTTAAGGAAGAAGAAGATTCATTCAGACATAAGAATCACACCCGATCCGATATATAAATTAAAAAGAAATATATATTTTCTGTTAATTAAATTTTCATTCCATACAGTATCCTTAACCAGATCCCAACTTTAGCCTTTGGCCATGTCATTTTACATCCATGTAGTCGGTGGTTAAATAACTAGTATGCGTATATACAATGAAACCGGGTACACGACATGCACTCATAAGTACACGACATGTATTCGAAAAACTAAATTTCCTCCATTTCCTAAAAAAACCAAAATAACGATCTATACATGAAATGAATATCCAATTTCCTACAAAATTACTTCTTAAAAGAATTTCATCCTGTAATTTCCAATCCATTGATGGTGAAAAAGAATATGTGAAAAACTCGAGCCCTAGTGATCTCTCATCAGCCTACCTCTGCTATGTCTTGTCTTGTACTCGACCATCATTCCATAGCACTCATACTGAATAATAGATTGGCCAACGAGAACCATCATGTTTTGATCCATAATCTGTATAGGATTCTACTTTAAGGATCAATCCTCCTCCCACTAAACATCCTAATGTTGAAAAACATGAGATGGTTCTGACGTTTAATGTCATTGCTGAGATACATGAATGATGTGGTGCATAACTCGATACCTATGAGGTAACTAAAAATGATAGGAAACTAGTCCCACACTCCCCAGAACTTTATGCGGGATAAAATATCTTGGTGAATGCTTCTCTTGTATCCTAATTCTCTAATGTCCCAACAATGGTGTGACATGTATGAGAACATGACATCCAACCTCGAACTGCATAGGTCTTATTGACTAATCAACATAAGATTTTTGGTGATATTTGGTAGTACACATCCTATTTTGAATAAAAACCACATGCTCAGGGTTCTCCTGGACAAGACGAGGTCCCATTATAGATACCTCTCCTCCTGCCAAGAAATATAGGGGTGATCAACATGACCTACTGTACAAATCCTCATAAGGATTCATTTCAATCTCTTCCAAAAATACTATTAATGTTGAAATTCTCCACTTATGAAATGTGTCTCTACAAAGAGCCCCATAAATCCAGAACACAAGATCAATGTATGTCCTCCAAAAACTGAATTTTATACATGGAATGGACATCAATCTGTGGATAATAAGTTGTACTGAGAAGAACCAGTGATCTCAAAGCCCCTCTATTTTCCCTTATAGACATAAAAAGTTAATCGGGCATCCTGTTCTGAAACAAAAGAATGTCGAATCCTATTCTAAATTAAAATCACTTAGATGTACAACATTTGAATCTCATTAACACTAAAGGTTTCCTTGATTGGTAGGAAATGTGAACCATTCATTTGTTTTTCAACAACATCACATACAACATTATTTCTTCAAGGGGACGTTGGTAAACCCATCAAGAAATCCATCAAGGCATCATTCCACATCCACACGGGAATGGCTATCTACTGTAAAATATCTACTAGTAACAGATTCTCTAACATCACTTGTTGACAGGTGGATCATCTCAAATAAAACCAACAGTATATCTCTTTATGCATGGCCACCAATAATGACAATATAGATCTTGATACATCTTCCTTATACAAGGATGAACTACACATACCAGTGGAAGAAAATCTCATAGATCACATTGTGTATGTTGGTTTCAACACTTAAGCATCCATTAAAACACAAAACCTCATCCTCACCTACAGTCCACCCAGGTGTAGTGTCGTTTCCTAACACAATCTCCCATATGACTAGTCCTTCAAAAACTGATAGACGCCTCAGTCACACTAAATTTATTAGGGTAGAGATAACAACTTAAAAAAAAGTCTTTGCATGTTTGTCATGAACCACCAACTGCATCAAAGATAATTGATCCATAAACTCCCACTCAATTATGCCCTCTTTAACTGCATGTATCTGAGTTCTCCTTCTCAAAGAATTAGCTACTGTGTTACATTTTCCCAGCATGTATGTATTTATAATGTCAAAGGACTGAATGTACTCAACCCACCTTTTCTATCTCAATTTTATTTATCATGTGTAAATATATACTTGAGGCTTTTCTAGTCACTGTATACCATAAAATTCCCTCCCAAGAAATAATGTTCTCAATAACACAATACATGAACAACTAGAACCAACTCAAGATCATGTGTCGAGTAATTCCCCTCATGTGGACTCAACTGCTGAAACACATATGCAATGACTCCTTCCCCCTTCTTATGTACTACGTCAAGCCTGATACCTAATGTATCATAGTAAACGATATTTGTCTTTTTCAACTCAAGTGAAAAAAGTATTGTTGTTGAAGCCCATATATTTTCATCCCTTGAAAGGCTGAATCATAGGAATCATTCCATATGTAAATCACAAAATTCCTAGTCAAGCCTGTTAGTGGAATCGCTAAGCATGAAAAGTCCTATATAATGCATTTTATGTAACCAAATATCCCCTAAAATATTCATACCTCAAAGAAGTTCTTCCTTAACTCCTCCTAGATTACTACTCATACATATTAGGGGACAACATATACTCTTATCTTAGAGATAACATGAAATAATAAATGAATCTGGTCTATCTAAAAGTGTTACTTGGATAACATACCATATAACTGATTCTCTCTCAGTGGACTCAAAATTATCTCATGACGAATGGAATGGGAATTTAGAATGTGTTAGTACACTATGATATCATTTATAAAGACTACTAAAAAATAATCCAGATATGGATGGAACACTTGGTTCATCAATTCCATAAAATCTTCTGGAACATTTGTGAGACCAAACAACATAAATAAAATACTCATGTAGACCATAACTACTCTAAAAGGATGTATGAGGTTTATCTGATGGTCTAATGCACTACTGATGATAATCTGATCTCAAGACAATTTTTGAGAACACCTCGTTACCTTGAAGCAGATTAATGAGATTTTCAATCCTTTGAAAGGGATATCAGTTCTTGACCATAAAAACATTAATCTTCCGACAATACGCACAATGTCTGAGGTTACCATTCACCTTCTTCACAAAAAAAAAGTGAACCCAATAGATAAGTACTGGTTAGTATGAAAACCTTTGCATGCAACTCCTCTATTAGCTTCGGGAGCTCTTATAACTCTGGTGTAGCCATCCTATAAGGATGAATGGTCACTAGTACCGCTCTGATAATTAGATCAATAGGGAAATATACCTATCTCTTAGAGGTAACCCTGAAAGGTCCTCTAGAAATACATCCTTCAAATGATCCACCACTGGGGTGATGTCCATCACTGATGTCCCATGATCATCCTAATATTAATTAACTATATATGTTGTAACTCATACCAACCAATGATGCTCAGGTCCTAATCTACTTGTATAGACATCCCATTCGCCCTTATGTAGAAAATACCCACCCTATGGTGACATAAGACTGACCCTACGGTGATAACAGTCCAAATAAACCTGAAATGAAATGAACCAGTACATTCTATGAATAAAATAAAATCCTATCATATATATTTCGTAGAGGTCCAATAATAATTTACACCCACAAACCTCAAGAGGGAAATCCATGCAGTAACATACACTACTCATCCAAATCCCAAACTTAGTGTCTTGCATCATACCATCATCATAATTAATGATACATAGCGCAATGCTCTCTGAAATGGTAGAAGTTATAAAACTAGGGTAAGCATCTATATCACAATGATAGGTGGATAAACCTGAGAAAACTATAATAATACCTATATTTGTAAAGTGTCCTAGATTTGAGTCTTTTTGGGTCAGTTCAATCACAAACTCATGACATGTACCACAACCATGAGACCATGTCTACTTAACCTGAGTTGACCCACTCGATTATCACTAAGAACCTGTCAACATGTTTCTATGTCCATGACCACCTACTCGGCCTAAAGATCCAAAATTCACTGATTGTAGAGATTCTTGTGATCCTACTCTTGTAAGTGGAGTCATAAAAATTATTCTCTCACTCGATACAGGTGATAACTTCCTACAAAAACACTGAATGTGACCCATCCTGTCACAAGATCGAAACTCAAATGGGAACTTCATGCAATGTGTTGTCACATTCCCACTCTTCCCACAGTGTTAACACACCACTGGGATACATGAAAGTATCATGTGGCACTTACCACTATCAGTCGAAACTGTACCAACCATGGTTGTGGAACCACTCAAGCTCACATATCCTTACTCCCTCTGATTTCACTTAGTCATCATCGCCTAATTTACTATATAAGATACTAAATATATCCTAAAAACATTTATTTATTATTATATGTTGTTCCTAAGGCCATCCTCAAATCTCGTATCATGTGATAACTCATCGCCTCCCAAAACAGGTGCGAAGCACTGATTCTTTTTACATAGAGAGAGTAATCCACCATTGAATGTGTGCCTACAAAAAATTCATGAAATCCCACACTCAGTCATCTATCAATGTATCCATAAAAAATTAATCATTGAAGGTATTTTGAAACTCTTCACCAGACATATCTTGATGACGTACCACCCATGAGATAAAATCCTACCATCTCTTGGTGGAATCACTCAATATGTAAGTCATGAGATCCACCATTCTCTCTAGAGGTATCTTTAGATGCTCAATGATAGAGAGAATGACCAACAACCATGAATCTGTAGCTTCTGATCCTCCATACTCTAAAAATAGGAAGGATTATGCTACTATAACACCCTCATCAACTTATCCATAGTTGGTTCAGGATGTGGTGCTCCCTAAAAACTCTATATAATCCTTATAAAGTTTTCATGGAACTGTGCATCTGCACTTTTATCTGATATAATAGATGGTTCCAAAACAGGCATGAAGCGAGGATCTATTCGTATTCCTTGATCTACAATTTTGGGTGTCTGGTCATCACCTTGTACATGGAGTACTACAACATGAAATCTTGGTGGCCTATCCGTGGAAGGTTAAGTGCACATGTCGGTTCATTATTATCAAGGACTGCAAATTAAATTATAATAAAATGAAATGGAGAAAAGGTATTCAATTATTTCAAAAGAGGGTTTCATTGCATGTAGATCTGCTACATGACATGTTCCCTTAAGCATTAACATGGGTGTGTACCTATGCCAACTAGGTCATGTGACACCCAATACACACAGTGTGTTCCTCCACACACACGATGTCTACATGAATATTCTATCCTTATGAAATTCTTGTACATGGTTAAAATAAACGGATCTTTCTCGGTGTAACACTACAAGTCGTGTTCACCCTAGACACAACATGTACTCAAAATTACTATCCACCTATATCGTTAGCCACAAGATTGGATACATGATCGACTGTAGCATTACATGTACTCCCATAAAATGGAATATTCTACCCAACGTTTATCAACCATGTGTCTCTGCTCACATAGTCAGTCAAATGGTCAACAAATACATGGCATGTATATACGGTAAATAACATGAACTTAACCAAATGTAGTTATTCTAGAAAAGGTGAACACATGGCATGTTTTCATAACATGACAGACCATGATTTCAATGTTTTTGGACAATATTCCTCTAAAACATCTCCAGAACCCTCATAAACACAAATAAAATGTCAAACTAATGCCATGATCTGATCTGTGAGTGCCCATAATCCTGTGAATCAATGTTTGGAATCCATATTCATATCATTACTTAAAAGAAATCAATTAATTTTTAAAAATGATCTTCCAAATTTTGATCCAAGAGGGACCACATCACCTCAGGGACCAAAACATGAAAACCATCCAAATAAAACATTACATATACCAATACCCTATCAGACTATTAGTTATTTCTATTATGAAATCTATCACAACAACATGAATATATATCACAACATCTATCACAATAGTATACAATCATTAATGCAAAATAATTGCATGACTATAATTCATGTCATGTGAAATATATTAAGTGCCCACATTATGGAAGAGATAGAATAACCTCATCTCATTAGGATGAAATAGAAATAAATCCACATTGATATCAATCATAATAACACAAATCAGGAGAATCAGTCAATGGTGAAGTAAAATAAACTATAACAATACTAAAATCTAAAAAATTGCAATATTCAAGGTAACTTGGATTTTCCCTATACATGAGTTAGCTACTCCCGAGCACATATTATTACCAACTATGTATTCCTTCCTATATGGGTCTATATGTTCTAAATAGTATGTAAACGAAGAAGAAAAAATCTCTCTTCTACCTCCATGCAACATCTCGTATCCGGGTGCCGCCCAATGGTGTCGCAAACCTTGTTGGTCAGGTAACCTCAAGCACATTTCCCCAAATGAAAAATTCTACCGACTAACATCAAGAGAAAAAGTGAGATAATGGGGAAACCATTCCCTCACAGGCATAATATACATAGTGGATAACAACTAGTAAACAAGAGTGGAAGCAACCAGAAACAAATAGAGGAAGAGTAAACCATAATCCCACAGATTCTATAATATATATATTTATGATGGATAAAATACATATCTAAGGAAATGGACAAAGAATTACCATTTTTTTAAAGAAATATATAAATCAATGTACAAAAGAAACAAGTAAAATACATCATCATAACAAGCCTTAGCTTGGTCCCATGCTATTTGGCTCCAACAGCAATAAACTACCCAATGGAGAAAGGATCATGGCCCTATCTATAAATGCAACCATATAATCTGTTTGGGTCTAAAGAATGGTCAAAATAAGGTTTGAGATGATTCCCAGTATGAAACAATAAAAATATTTGTTCCTAACAGTCAGTTATTATATATATAAGGCAATATACATAAATAAAGCAATAAATAATGAAGTAAACAAATGTAAACAATACAATAGTATTAAATTACATAAGTTTACATATATTATTCAAAATATTGGAACATGTAAACCTTTTGATCTATCCTAACCTCTGTATCCCCTATGAAAGCAACAAAATATATGTCTTAGAAAACAATCTGATCAAAACAAGTAAGATTGAGTCAAGGCATCCCCATTTTCTAGAGAGACTATCCAGAAGCATTCAGTTATTAATTGATGACACATTGAGAATATTCTCACAGTATAACCCCCCTACTCTAACATATCAATAATTTATTTAATAAAGACCCCTTAGGAAGCTACCATGGTCTAACCCATTTTGTCTAACATATAACTAATAATTTACAAACAATGACATGTGCATCTCTCATAGTCAATACCCCTTGTTCAACATAGAATCAATAAATTAAAAACGACTACCTGTGTAGCTATCACGGCTAAACACCTTGGTCGGTGAACACCCGGCCGCTCTCAGAGTCAATACCCCTGGGTCAACATAACAACAAAACATACATAAATGTCTGTACCATGGGTAGCTCTCACAGTCAAATTTCACATGCATAATCTTATAAAATTCATAGAAAATATATCTCATATAATCAGTAGCACTATCCTAACAAAACTATTCATGGAAATCAAGGTAATCTTAAAGGTAATTCAAGACCATATAGGCATAAATAATCAATCATGTGAAACACACCAACGATATTACAACTCTGCCCGTTTTTACTCGTACAAAAATGATTTATTTCAAAAAATTACACATAGGACGACTATGAGGATCAAGGGGTCTAGATTCATGGGAAATTAGGAACATTACATGATAAATTAAGATATAAAATACATGAGAATTATTAAGAACTTATTTTACATGACCATGACATTCCTTCATACATTGCATTTTATAGGACAACCTGAAAACATTCATAAGAAAAGGGTGAGTAATAAATCCCATTAAGGGAGAAAGAAAGTCACAACATGATGAATATATTTAATGTTTGGAAATATGCATATCAACGGAGCATAAGAGAAATGTGAACATAAAGGCAT
The DNA here is from genome assembly GCA_963277665.1 of Viscum album. NCBI lineage: Eukaryota > Viridiplantae > Streptophyta > Magnoliopsida > Santalales > Viscaceae > Viscum > Viscum album. The sequence goes on from OY728132.1 coordinate 476,847,604, forward strand.
TATATAGCATGGTTATCCTAACAAGGAAATGTGGCAACAACATTAAACATGTTATTAGCATGATATAAGGCTCATTGTACATAGATCATAAGTAAACCATAATTTCTCAAGAATTATCATGTGTAAATCCTCATTGCACTTGATGTATCATGATACTAATCTTTTCCCCGTGAATTGGAGTGTTATCAGGGTGCACCCTTCTTAATCATTTTATTTCATTAAAATGCATGCCACACAGATCTTATAACATGGAATCATTAAACATCATCATTTATACTATGATAAAGGTATGTATAACTCATACATGGAAATATATAATAAATACGTAATTGTGCATGAATTTTATTACCCTTGATATAGAAATCTGCATGGAATTCACTACACAATTACTTTGGTTTCAAAAACCGTTGTTCAATTTTGGTAGCATAAGAGCGTGACATAAGAATTCATAAAATTGGTTAATGAGATAGAAAGGGTTGTCCAATCATATTTACCTGAAATTTACAGTAATAGGTCATATTGAAACATGTACCAACATATGTAATGTAATTTATATTTATAAAATAAAATAATTGCTCGAATTTAAAAGTGGAGAGAGAAATCACTTACCGAATTTTAGCATGGTAATATGATTACTTGGGTGGCATTAATGATATAGAAAAGGGTATATCATCATTTAGAAATATGTGGGAAACTATAGGGGAGGCGATAAATTATACCAAAACATTTTTAATTGAAAATACAATTGTATTGCGGCACTATGAATCATGGACCCAAATGAGAGAGGAAGAAATATTGTACATGGAAGTGTGATCTCAAAGGATTGAAAGAGGATTAAGAGAGGCTTCTTAGGAGCATCGGATGCATTGGGATGATTTTATTGAGATTTGGTTTGAGTAGTAATGTGCTCCAAGTGGTTTTAGTGAAGATAAATGCGCTCTTGGGTGGGCTTATATAGGAATAGAGCGAGAAATTATTTATTATTTAGGTTTTGGACACCACACATTAATCTATTCATAACAACAAACAAACACATGGTTTTTTTTCATAAGCTTTTTTCCATAGGGGATTGGTAAAAATTATTTTATAAGTGATGAGCCCTAAATACTTAACATACAAGGCTTAATTATGTGGAGTTGATTCACACTCTCACGGAAAACACATTAAATGTTAAAATGTATTATTACTATTTATTGGTCCACTAAGGAACCATAAAATTAATCAAACATTTAAAAAATAACATTATTTTAAATGTAAAACATATATTGGCCAAAAATATTGTATTTACTATTTTATTACATCAATGTTGGCTAATTATGATGTCATCATACACATTATATATTAAAAAATTATTCAATTTTTACCCAAAAAATCGACTATCTCAGAATAAAATATAAAATTCACCATTTTAAATTTTTCACATTTGATTACAATAATTAAATTTATTTTATCTAAATAATTTTTAAAATATGTCAATTTTTAAATTTAACATTAAATCCGACATTTATCAAAAATTCGTTGGTTTTTTTACAAAAAATCTTTCAAAACATAATAAAAATAACAATTGTATTTATAAAAAATTATAAGATCATTTATATATAATAAAATGTAATTTAGTAATAATATTTTATTTTAATATTCTTTAATTTAAAAATCCAATAATTCAACAAATTCGATTTCTTGATTGAATATTATCTAAAAAAATACTATTTTTGCTTCAAAAACTATTTAAAAAGTAACAATAATAAAATGAATATATTTTCATTATTGTATAAAAAGGAATGAAAGCAATCATAATGCCAAGGTCTTATTACATAACCCCTTAATAAACCTTAATATGACCAATGGGTATAATGTGCGATAGTGACAGACTATTAGGGTGGATAGGATAACATCGCTTGGATGGAAATCTATATTAACATTAACTTATCATGTAGGCAGTTCCATTTATGCTTATGATGTTGAAGCTCAACATGGGATTGTTCAGGGGAAGTGACACCACCTCTTTCTCGTGCTCTAGAATATGGGATTTTTACGGTGAAATTATACTAGATAAAGCAACTGCTTCTTTTGTCTATATAAATTAGGCTTGAGAAAGCACTATATTTATACTAAACATGTGATCACTATTCAATGTATATATTAGAAACAGTATTAATTCTGATCAGTATTTTAAAATACAAAAATATAAAACAAAAAATAGTTTATATGTTTTATACAATGAATTTTCAAAATAATACATTCAATTAGATCAATAGAAAATTCCATTAATAAATTTTTGGGTCATTACAATCTTCCTCCCAAAAGAAATATCTCCCTCTAAATTATAGTTTTCCCACACTAAAATAAATTAGGTTAACTCTGCCTCAACACTTCCTCTGTTTCCCATGTTGCCTTATGAAACATGTGGTTTTTCCATAACACCTTGAAAGAGGGAATTTTCTTATTTTGTATAACTTTTTCCCTATGATCAAATATCTTCACTAGCTTTTCCTCATAGGATACGTCCTTCTCTAATTGTACCAACTCTGGATTGAGTACATGCAATGGGTCAAGTTTGTACTTCATCAAGAGTGATACATGGAATACATCACGTAATTGATATAGGTATGGTGAGAGTTCTATTCAATTGGCTACTTCTACAATGTGATCAAAGGTATAAAGGGGCTGATGAATGTTTTTCATTGAATTTCCTTCTTCCCAAATTTTATAAATCTCTTCCAAAGGAATATGTAGATGAATACCATGTCTCCAAAATCAAAATCTAGGCCATGTCCATGATAATCAACATAACTATTTTGTCAAATCATAGTATAATTAATGCATTGATGGTTGGTCGTTAGCTCCTCCATTGTTTTTTCGACCATTTCGGGACCTAGGTGTTTTTTCATCCAAACATCATCCCAACATGCCAGTGTTCAACCCCTCTTCCCATAGAGGGATTCATAATGAGCCATTTTTATTCTTGAGTTGAAACTATTATTGTAAAAGAACTGAACCATTTTAAGATGTTTATCCCATCCACCTTTGATATCCATTTATCATTCTCTGAACGTATCCTCATTTGATTTGATAGTTCTATCATATTGGACATCTGTTTTGAAATGATAAACCATACAATTGTTCAACTCTGTATTCCTAGCATGTGGAAGACTCTTCCAGAACATAGAGTTGAATCTTGGATCTTGCTTAGATATAATAAATAGTGGTACTAAATGTATTCTTATCATTTTTATGATATATAACTATTCATATAGATCCAATGGCAATTACTCTCGAATTTCAATAAAGTGTACAGTCTTTGTAAGATGATCCATGACATCCTAGATAGCATTGTTTCCTTTGGATGTCTTATAATGTCATGTGACAATGTCCATATTAATGTTATACCATTTCTATGTTGGTATGGGTAATGGATTCATCGTCTATTTAGACTTTTTCCTCTCAGCGTTCACTTGCTAACATACCTGGATCTTTGATGTATACTTAGATACCTCCTTCATCATGTTATCACACCAATAATACTCTCAGATATCTCGATACATCTATTTGTTTCATGGGTGAATGGAGATATTCAAACTATTTGCATCATCCAAAAGATCATTCATTATCTCCAGAATTGATAAAACACATCGTCTTGTCCCAAATCAAAAAATACATTCTTTATTAACATTGAACTCTAATTATTTCCCTTTTTTACATTTTCCATTTTCTTATGAATTCCCACATCATCCATTGGGGAATTCTTTTACCTTTCCAAAAGATATGGATAAGGAATTATTTGTGAAAAGATATATCATATTCCCTTCTATATGATTCCCATGTCCATATTTATCATATATATGAAAATTTGATCCTTTTCATTACTAATCAATGAATGAATTGTTAGGTCATTTCTCTATAGAGAATCTGCTACCTTGTTCACATTCTCTTGGTGGTAAGGGATTGAGAATTCATTTTCTTTTATCATCTCTAACTATCTTCATTTGCACAAGTTCAACTATTTTTGTATGAATATATACTAAAGGATCTCATGATTCGTATATATTTCAATCTTCTCCCCATAGAAACATATCCCCAAAGAGTTAATGTCACCAAATTTTTTTGAAAGTGATTATTACTACAGCCAATTCCAGAACATGTGTTGGATAGTATTTCTCATGAATATTCAATTTCAATGAAACATAGGCAATGAATTTTTCATTTTTCATCCACACAATGCCAGTTCCCTTCTTCAAAATGTCACCAAATACCACAAAATGTTTTTAACTTGTGAGTTGTGTGATCATAGGTGCATTGATAATCTTCCTTTTCAACTCCATTATGGTATCTTCACATACACCACTCCAAGAAAACACTACTCGCTTCCAATTTTTCTTGGGAATAGGGTTGGACAATGATGAGATATTTATCACAAATCAACGATAATATCCAACTAACCCCAAGAATATATGGATATCTATTACCAATCTTGGAAATAGTCCCCACTCAATTGTAGCTAACATGAAGGGATCCAAATATATCTCATTTCTTGTGATGATATGACCCAATAATGAGACCAACTTCAACCAAAACTCACACTGGTTGTACTTTTCATAAAACATCTCCATTCACAAGGTCTCTAGTAAAGTGCATGAATGTTACTCATGCTCCTATTTTGTTTTGGAGTATATTAGAATATCATCTATAGTGGCTTCTAAAAATTTGTTTAGGTAATATCTAATGTCTCTATCCATCATGGTCATTAATATTTTGGGAGCATGGATGAGTCCAAAAGGTATTACTAATAATTCATAGTGCATGTATCTAGGACTAAAAATAGCCCTGGGGATATCTTCATTATTCACCCTAAGTTAATAATATCCCAAACATTGATACACTTTTGAGATGTATTTTTCTCCACGTAGCTGATCAATCAAGTCACCACATAATGGAATAGGATACTTGTTCTTTATTATTATTTGGTTGAGCTCAAAATAATTGATGAAAAGCCACATTGACCCATCATTCTTCATGATGAAGTGGACTAGTTTACCCTAAGGTGAATCACATGGGCATATAAAGACTTTATCCAAATTCCCCTATAGTAGTTTTTTCAGATCCTCAAGCTCCACAATAGCCATTATAAACATAATCTTTGATATTGGAAATTCCGTAGGTATAAGTTCATTTGAGAATTGAACATATCTTATAAGAGAAAGACCAGAAAATTCCTTATGAAACACTTTAGTAAATTTCCTCACAATAAGAATGTCTTAATGGTTGTTTGAATCCTTTGACTCAATCATTTGGGCATGATATGGAAGCTCATATGGTTGTAATATCCACAATATAGTTGATTGTGCTAAATGATATTCATCATCATCCTTGAACTTGTACAGAATTAGGGGTCGATTAAAAATATGGAGATTTATTTCCCTCTCATGGTAATTTTTGTTCGCTCTATATAAATAAATCCATTACATGATGTATAACGAGGTTCTCTGGGACATTCCAACAACAAATTGGGATAGGGGACGAGTTATATTCATGGGATTCAATGAATTCCCCATTTTACATTATCATTGACATCTATACATTAATTATTTATTGTGGTGTTGGTATTGTTCTACTAATAATTTGTGATATAAAATAATTCTTTGAACCAGAATCAAAAAGTATGATCACATTTCATGAATGAATAACTACAGTAGTAATCACAACATCGTTGTTGGTTTTCACTTCTGTAGTAGTGATAGAAAATGATATCCCATTCTTCCTTGGAGGTTTTTAATTTCCTATGAAACCCCTTGCCTTAGGGAACTGGTTTTCTAAGCTCTCAGGTTATTTGTAGTTAAAGAAATGATCAATGTGTTGAGGTTCAAATAGAGCGTTCCTCTCTTCTTTTGTAGCGGTATGTGCTTTTATTAGATTGTTAATGGAATGATTTCCATCTCTTCTACAACTAAATAATTTCATTGTCCCCTTTAACAAATATCCATGTTTCCTATTTTGGCACCATTGGCTAGTGGCTTGCTTGAATTTCGTAGCTCTATTGGATTTATCCATCGGACCACCAGAATTATAGTCTGCATTCCAAATCTTATCTCCATGATACAAATGTGATTTTCCAATCTCCATTTCGACTTTGAGGGAACATCAGACCATTTCCTCATTATAAAACCCCGATATTTTATGAGAAGTAATCTTTTTAATTTATTTTATGTATTGTGTTGTATGATTCCCCAAGATTATCTTGCACTATAAGCAACACCGTATTAGCTTGCAGTATATGCAACACTAATCTTGGATCGTGTTACACACAATTTCAAGATTGTTTGATAGTAGTTAATCTACGTAACATTGACTATATATATATATATATTCAATTTATTAATGAAATATTGTTGGATTTTGTTATACGCCACAATAAAGGAGTCATGCACTACCCGCAACCCTGACCGGGCTTGCATTACACTCAATCTCGACCTTCCTTGATAGCGTGTGTTCTACGCAATACCAGGTTTCACTAAACAATGATATATTATTATAATATTATTATGAACTAGCCATTATCAATACTATTAACTGAATTTTGAATTTTTTATCATTATTATCTATCATACATATTTTATAGAACATGGTATAAGAACAAAATAAATTTTTCGGGTAAAATATCTATTTTTTTTAAATGCATGTTTGTCACCTTTTGATGGTGCACCAACATTAAATATAGTATTTGACATGTTTATTAGATCAATTTCACAAAACAAAATTATTCTTTGGAATTAGGATATTAAAATTTACTTTTGATAAATTTTTCTTATTATTCTGATAACTTTCATATTTTAATTAACAGTAAAAACACAATATATTTTAATTAAAAACAACTTTTTTCATCATAATAATTTATATCGATAAACTATAATATTGATTGGTTTTAAAGTATAAATAGAATATTTTTTACCATTTAATATAATGCATGTAATTAGCATTTATTTTACATTGAATTCATAGGTAAAATCATTTCAATATTTTGTAGTGCTTTAACTTTTAAAACTCATTTTCTTAATAGCAGGATTAATTTTAAATAAATTATTTCAAATTCTATGTTTGGATTTTTTAAAAATGTATTTCATATTTTGAATCAATTGGTCCAAATTATGTTAAAAGGCTACTTTTTATTTTTGGGCACTATGAGTAGTAACTACGGTAATTTTTATTTACTGTAAGTAAAGATAAATTAGGTAATTAAGGGTAAACCTAAGATTATAAAATTACCCTAAAACATGCTAAAATTATATTGGATGACTAAAATTAGACCCATATTACCTGAGGGTCTTATTAGATTCATTTTATGGACTTTTGAACATGAAAATAATTTAAATATTATTAAATCCCAAGAAAGTGACAACATGTCACTCTCTTAAATCTTATAAGTATAAAAATTTTATTTTAGTGAGAATCTTTATAAAACATAGAACCTGAATAGTCTAAAGAATTATAAAAAAATTATATACATCATGATAATTTATTTAAAATATTTAGGGATGAAATAATTATCATTGATGGTGACACAATAGTGATGCAGAAATAGTTTAATAAGTGAAAAATCAATAATATAGATTTTATTAAAATACTAATACCTATAAAAAGCAAGAAAAACTTGACCAAACATTATTTGTAGAGTATATATATACCCTAATCACCCAAGGGTATATTTTTGGGCAATTTGGTGCCTTACAAAACAGATTATGACATTTATATTATTTTATTTTAAAGGATGTCAAAGATGTCACCATCATAATTTAATAAATATAACAATTTCAATGTTGTGATTTTAAGATGATAAATTCATGTAAGAATATTATTCTGAAAGGTATTATATTTATCTTCATAATTGGATTTTATTTTAAATTTTTATACAACAAATATGTATATTAAATAATTATACAAAAATGTGGTAGTAATTATTTTATTAATAGATATACCAAATAAATGGTTTAAAAAATATTAATATAAATATTATATGAACGATTTATTTTGCTCCACTAATTATTAAGATAAATATGACATGTTTTTAATCTATTAAATCATTTAGTTATAACATTACTTCTATGAGGATTTTATTTAAATTCAAATAATTGAATAGTGTTAAAATTGAAACTATTGTAATTTTATAAACATAACATAATATAAAATTATTTAAAATTTACAAAAATATATAAAAATAATAAATTAAAATTTATATGGTCCATAATGTAATAAATTATCCAATTATAGACAATTCACAACACATAAGTAATTATTTATAACAATTTAAAATTTATAATTTTATTACCACAAATAAAACTAAATATATTAAATAAGGATAAATCAAAATGAAAAGGTTTAAAATAAGATCAAAACATGCCTAAATTTGATTGGTTGATGATATTACAACCCCATATAATCTAATCTTAGAATTGAGTCATTTTTGATGGTTTTTATGTGGGGTTTGGATTTATATTAAACTAATATTTTTTAGGAATCTAATGGTTCCCCTATCCTCCCTTATAAAAGGGCACCTCCTCCCTCTCATACATACAAAACTATGAGACTTCATGATCGGAAAACACCTTCCCATTTACCTTCTCAACTTCACTATAAATATTATAGATGTCCTGGTCTACTTCAAAGAAAATTTTAGTGCAATAAGTGGAGGTTTCAAAGAGGTGTGTCCAAGAAGAGGTAATATCCATTATCGATTCTTTCAAATTTATTTCTTCTTCTCCTTCCTCAAATTTAGTTGGTTCATTATGAATTAATAAAATATTTATCACTCATATAATTATATGTTATTATAAATATGAAACAACCCTATTCCACCTTCTATTTATCCCACAGAAAAATGAAATCACCACGCATGCGTACTTGTGGAATACTGTCTCCACGTCGTGGTGTAATATGTTTCCCACCACCACCTTACTTGGATGGGTATAATGGAGTAAATAATAACTATATGTGATTATTTTTAATGTGATATTGATTCTGAAAATGTATACATACACTTTAATATAATTCCACCATCATGGGAATGATTTCATCACTCGTGCGTACGTACGGACAACCGTCTCCACAAACGCGATGAGATTCATTTTCCATGATTAAACATTAATGTATGATTATAAAGTATATATAATAAATAATCATGAAATATATTACATAATAATGATACTGGATTTATCTATATATATGATTCATTTACTTAATTCCATTTAATTCAATAAGGAATCGAAAGCATCATTCATGCGTACGTACGACCTACCATCTCCATGAACAGTGTATTTCATTTCATTTATATATCTATTATATATATACTGAATATATATATGATATATAAATCATTATTTACATTCTGTATGTAAGTAAATCAAGATATAAGTCATAATAACATCAAGAAACAACTAGTTCAGACACGTACGATAAATAAAATGATTTTACCCAAACCGCTACTTTAACATGGATCTTACAAAATAACAGGTATAATAAAGTCATAAGTGAACCATATATGATATCATAACAAAGAATATGATTCTGTAATAAGTCAATGACATTATTTAAATAATTATACAAGCATTTCAGATACGTACGGAGCATATCGAACCTAAGTTAAGGGATAATGTTGCAATCTCAATTGTTTTCTATCCGAGATCAATTATACGTATGTATTTAATGGGGTTATATTTATCATCCATGTCCAAATTTTGTAAAAATGTTTTAAAATATTTTTAAATTCCTTTGTACCCATTTTGACTTTTACTACATTGTATGTAAGTAATCTTTTTTTTGTTTACCATATGTGGTACTTTTTTACTTTTCCGAAAAAAGTACGAGAAGAATGTTTTTTTAACTTATACGGCATGAACGGATTTGTACTGTTTCATAATTCCTTATTTTCAGGAAGCATACTCTACAAGGTTTCAGGACTTTTTTCAAAAAAAATCCATTTCTTTTAAAATTTAATGGAATTTTGTGAAAAGAAAATTATTTTCAAGAAGAAAGGATATTTTCCTCACGAATTCATTTCATGTGCTTTATCAAATCCATTTTCCAACTAAGATAACATTATTTCATATGTGTATGTTTCAAGTATAATGTCTCTATGATTTATATGGTTTCAATTTTCTTATGATTAAATTATCTCCATTTGTTTTATATGGATTATGTTATGATGGAATGATGTTTATGAAACCCAATTTATTCTTTGGGTTATGATGAAAGATTTATGATTGTTTTGTGCCACACATAAGAATGATTTCAATAATATATGGTTGGGACCTATATCTCCCTCCAATTCATTGGGTAAATATTTATAACTCATGATAATGACATGGTTGAAACGACAAGTAAATCTCGTTCAGTAATACAGGGCTCGATCGATTAGTAAACCCGGTTCAGTAATGGACATTGCCCACTAAGATGGTCTTGGAAACAATGAATTGGCTACTATGGAAATAGTATCATGTTCTTAATGTTTTTCCACAGTTACATGTTTTATTCCCATTCTACTTTATCATGATTGATGTTCCATTATGATCTGGGCATTACGTGCTGCCATGTTTTATGTCATTTTTCATGATCTTTATGTTTAAAAATTATGTTCATGTTTTTAAGTTCCAATATATATGGTTTCTTTTATTTTCTCTATGCATATCCTTACTGGGAATTTGAGCACACTATTTATATGTTTTATTTTCCTACAAGATTAAAAGAAAGGTTTTAGGTAAGGAAAAAAAAGGGGAAGATCGTTATGGTAGATGTTGAAGATCATTCAACATGATTAGAAGTTTATATTCCATGTTTCCTAAGACACTAAACTATTACGGCTCTTTGGTGTTTATTTTTGTTCTGTATTAGATATTCTGAAAGAGTAATTTAATGTCCATATATATCTAGATTTGGGTCTCTAAATTTAGTATCAGAGGAATGGTTTAGTCAACCTTTGGAAACTAGGATGTGAGAACTTTAGTGAGATCAGTAGAGATTTTTCTATGGTATGTCTAGGGATGTCCCTAAGGTTAAGTATAAGTATAGATTATAGTCCTAGAATTATGATAAATATATTATAATTAAACCTAAGATGTTATATATTGATGTTTCTCCCCCTTGATTATGATTTTGGCCTCTCACGCTATTCTTTTTGGGTTTTTGAAAATGGTTGGAAATAGGAAGATTCACGATAAAGGAGGATATGATGGACAATGGAATGATATTTCTCATGATCAACCAAATGAAATTTTATCTAGAAGTCCACATATCATTTTTATTCCTAATAAGCAATCTCATAATATGATCAATAATCTCAAATTTGGTAGGTTTCACGACTCAGCTAATAAGATAAAGATGAAGTTTCATGATGATCATAGATGAAAGAATGTTCGATTTCCCTCAAGTAAATCATGTGGGAAGAGGCATCAGTGAGAATGTTTCAAAGGAACCGGAAGATGCTTTGGGTGTGGAAAAGAAATAAATAAAGCTATTAATTGTAAATCAAAAGGTTCAATTAACACCATGGACAAGGATAATGGTATTTCTAAGACATCAACAATGGTTAAGTGTTTTAAATGTGGAATGTATGAGCATTATGTAAACAAATTCCCTAAGGTAAAATCTCATAAAGGGAATCAGCAAGGTCATATGGGTAATATTTATGTGGATGATGATAAAGAGACTACAAATGATAAATGAGATGGAAGAAATGATGAATCTCAGTCAGTGGTTTAATAAGGTAGTTTAATGATTGCATGTTTATCAAGAATAATGTATGGTACTATGGAATAAAGAAAAATCTATGGATTGTTACACTGTTGCCTTTGTTTGAGTTTTGAAAGTATATGTTGAATGGAACTGGTTACCATGAAAGGTTATTCAAATATTTTAGGAAGGTAGATGATATGTTCATAATGAAAGGATTAAGAGATAATGAGTTGTTTGATAGTATTAATCATATCATGACTAGTAAAAGGAGAAAGTGATATCATGGATTGAGTATATAGAAATTTTGGGATTTTCGTATGTGGAAAGTGGTAAATTTTGACAACATTTAGGTTTTCACTAAGGGTGAATGGATATTCATTTTTCAAGAGAATACATGACTAAGGTATTCATATATTTGGAATGTGACCAAAATGTTTTATCTTATGATATATGGGGGATAAATGATGGTATTCACATTCTTGACAGATAAAAATTCTAGTAATTGTTTTCTTAATACTATGAGCTTGGACAAAATTATTTTGGATAAGCCTAAATATTGGAATGGATAATGTTGGACATAAGTTATAATTTTTTAAGGCTAGAACTTTTTTTCGATATTATTTATGGGATGTTATAATAATATAGTTTTAGAAAAAAGAAAACCTACAGGACGGGCGACAAACCGTCACGTCAGACAAAGTTACGGGAATGAACCCACAACTGAAGTGCAACAAGCCTTTATTGCATACCACTGGCCTACATGAAGTCCCTAGTTAGTATAAAGTTGTTTTAATTTGTTAAGTGGTATGAGATATGAAGTATAAGTCCATTTTAGGAACAATATATGATTAATGAACTTATATATATTTAATTACTTTTGCAAACATTTTGTTTGAGACAGATGGAATGACCCATCATTCTATCACATGATCTGGAAACAGTTGACAAATAAAAAATTCAACTTTTTTCTATAAGAGATGATGTGGAAATTGGTCAAGGCATGAACAACAGTGAAATTGCACCAAAATCATGTACGTTTTTCTTTTAATTCATCAATTTTAAGGAAATTATCTTTAAAACCATAAATTTTGTCCTAGTGCCCTCATATCCGATGAATCAGATGGTACCAAAGATCATCACAAATTTATGGCTTTGGGATTGTTGGATTTTTCATATCCATGTTCTCTACCACTCTCCATCAAGACATGATAGTTAGATTTCTCATCCATATCTATATTTTCACCTATGTTCTCTTACATGGAAACCTAGTGATGAGTTAATTTGGGTAATCGTTATGTTTCATACATCACTTTTTAAAATTATGTTTTAGTATTCCTTTTTAGGATGTGGGTTTCTATTAAAGAAACTTTCATGTAGTAAACCATTTATAACCCCGATAAATTTCAAGTGTGAAATTTATTTTATGGGGGGTAGAATGTAACACCCAGAGATTTTATGAGAAGTATTATTTTTAATTTATTTGATGTATTTTTTTGTATGATACCCCAAGATTATCCTTCACTATACGCAACACTGTATTAGCTTGCATTATATGAAACACCAATCTTGGATCGTGTTACACACAATTTCATGTTTATTTGATAGTAGTTAATCTATGCAATAATGAGTATATATATATAATGTATAAATTAAAAATGGTTGGATTTTGTTATGTGTCACAACAAAGGAGTCGTGCACTACATGTAACCCTGACTTGCCTTGAATTACACGCAATCACGACCTTCTTCAATAGAGTGTGTTCTATGCAATACCGGCTTTCACTAAACAACGATATATTATTATAATATTTTATCAACTAGAAATTATGAATAGTATTAACTAAATTTTGAATATTATAACGTTATTATCCATCTTAGATATTTTCTAAAACACGGTATAAGAACAAAATAAATTTTTCAGGTAAAATAAGTATTTTTCAAAAAATATAGTTTTGTCGCCTTTTGATGGCACACCCACATTAAATATATTTTTTGATATGTTTATAAGTTCAATTTGACAAAATAAAAATATTCTTGGGAATTAGGATATTAAAATTTACTTTGGATAAATTTTTCATATTATTCTGATAAATTTTAAATTTTAATGAATAGTAAAATCACTCAATATTTTAATTAAAAAAAACTTTTCTCATCGTAACAATTTATATGGATAAATAATATTTAATGGTATTAAAATTTATATATAATATATTTTTCCCATTTTATATAATGTATGTCAGTAGCCTTTATTTTACATTGAATTCATAGGTAAAATCATTTCAATCTTTTGCAATGTTTTAACTTTTAAAACTCATTTTCTCAATAGCGGGATGAATTTTAAATTAATTAATGCAAATTATATGTTTCAAATTGTGAAAAATGGAATTTATATTTGGAATAATTAGGTCCAAATTCTGTTAATAGGAAAATTTTTATTTTTGGGCACTATGAATAGTAACTACGGTAATTTTTATTTACTACAGTTAAAGATAAATTGGGTAATTAAGGGTAAAACGAATATTATAAATTTACTATAACACAATAAAAAATTATATTTTATGAATATATGTTGACCCATATCACCTAAGGGTCGGATTAGATTCATTTTTTGGACTTCGGACCATGAAAATAATTTAATTATTATTAAAACCAAAGAAAGTGACAACATGTCACTCTCTTAAATCGTATAAGTATAATTATTTTCTTTTAGTGAAAAACATCATGAATCATTGAAAATGAATATTCTACAGAATTATAACAAAATATTATACATCATGATAATTTATTTAGTATTTTTATGGATTAAATAATTGTTATTAATGGTGACACAATAGTGCTTCAAAAATTGTTTATTTATTGAAAAATCAATAATATTATTTTTATTAAAATAACAATACCTATCAAAAGTACCATAAACCTGACCAAACATTATTTTTCGAGTATATCTATACCTTTATAATCCCACGGTCTATTTGTGGATCATTTGGAGCATTATAAAACCGATTATAACATTTATATTATTTTATTTTAAATGACGTCAAAGATGTCACCTTTATAATTTAAGAAATATTACAATTTTAATGTTGTTATTTTAAGATGATTAATTAATTTAAAAATAGTATAATGAAAGGTATTATAATTATCTTAATCATATGATTTTATTTGAAATTTTTATACAACAAAGAGTATATTAAATAATTATACAGAAATGTTGTAGTAATTATTTTATTAAGAGATATACCAAATAAATGGTTTTAAGAATATAAAAATAAATATTAAATGAACTATTTAATTTGATCCAATAATTTTCTACATAAATATCTCATGTTATTAATCTATTAAAACTTTTATTTTGAACATATCTTCTGTGAGGATTTTATTTAAATTCAAATAAATGAATAGTTTTAAAATTGACAGAACTGTTTTTTTATAAAAATAACATAATATAAAATTGTTTAAAAATTTAAAAAAAATTACAAATTATAAATTAAAATTTATATGGTCCAAAATTTCATAAATTATAAAATTATGGACAATTCACAACACATAAGTAATTATTTATAACAATTTAAAATTTAGATTTTTATTTCAACAAATAAAATTAAATAGATTAAATGAGGATAAATCCAAATGATAAGGTTTAAAATAAGATCAAAACATGTATTAATTTTATTGGATTATGATATTACAACCCTATCTAAACAAATATTTTAATTTCATCATTTTTGGTTGTTTTTATGTGGGGTTTGAATTTATATTAAACTAATATTTTTGAGGATTCTAAAGGTGCCCCTCTCCTCCCTTATAAAAGGGAACCTCACCCCTCTGATATTTACTCAACATTGAGCCTTCATGATCGGCCAACCCCTGCCCATTTACCTTATCAACATCCCTAGAAATATTATAGAGGTACTGGTCTTCTTCAAAGACCAATTTTAGTTCCCTAAGATGAGGTTTCAATGAGGCGTGTCAAAGAAGATGTAATATCTGTTACCGAGTCATTCAAATTTATTTCTTCTTCTATTTCCTCTTATTTAGTTGTTTCATTATGAAGTAATAACATCATTATCAATAATATTCTGATATTTTATTATAAATATGAAACAACCCTCTTCACCTTCTATCCATCCTACAGAAAACGAAATCACCGCACGTGCGTACATACGGAATACCATCTCTACATCGTGGTGTAATCTGTTTTCCACCACCACCTTACGTGGATGGGTATAATGGTGTAAAGAATAAATATATGTGATTATTATATAATGATATTTTTTCTGAAATAGTATACATACACTTCAATACAATTCCACAATCATGGGAATGATATCATCGCTCGTGCGTACGTACGGACTTCCGTCTCCACGAACTTGATGAGAATCATTTTCCATGATTAACCATTC
Source organism: Viscum album (assembly GCA_963277665.1). Classification (NCBI taxonomy): domain Eukaryota; kingdom Viridiplantae; phylum Streptophyta; class Magnoliopsida; order Santalales; family Viscaceae; genus Viscum; species Viscum album. Next base: position 476,863,724 of record OY728132.1, read on the forward strand.
AAGTATTATTATAATGTATATATAAAAAATTATCACGAAAGATATTACATAAAAATGATACTAGATTTATGTACATATTTTTTTCATTTCCATAATTCCATTTAATTCAATAAAGAAACGAAAACACTGTTCATGCGTACGTACGACCTACTATCTCTACGAACAATGTATTTCATTTCATTTATATATCTATTATATATATAAAATGAATATATATATATGATATATAAATCATGATTTACATTCTGGAAGTATGTAAATCAAGATATAATTTATAATAACATCAAGAAAAAATAAGTCCAAACTGGTACGATAAATAAAACGATTTTACCCAAAACGCTGCTTTAAATGGAACTTACAAAATAACGGGTAATATAATGTCATAAGTGACCCATATATGATATCATGAAAATGAATATGATTCATTAATAAGTCAATAAAATTATTTGAATCATTATATAGGTGGTTTAGATATGTACAAAGCATATCAGACCTAAGGTAATGGATAATGATGCAATCTCAATTGTTTTCTAACCGAGATTGCTTATACGTAAGTATTTATTAGGGTTATATTTATAATCTATTTTGAAGTTTTATGAAAATTTATTCATGTATGTTTAAAGTCCTTTTTACCCATTTTTGACTTTTACTACATGGTATTTATGAAATCTTTTTTTTTGCTTACCATATGAGGTACTTTTTGACTTTTCTGGAAAAAGTACGAGATGAATGTTTTTTTAACTTATACGGCATGAATGGATTTTTACGGTTTCATAATGCCTTATTTTAATGAAGCTTAATCTACAAGATTTCATTGACTATTTTCAACAAAATTCTTTTTCTTTTAAAATATAATGGAATTTTGTGAAAAGAAAAATTATTTTCAAGAAGAAAGGATATTTTCCTCAAGAATTCATTTCAAGTTCTTTATCAAAACCATTTCCCATTAAATATGACATTATTGCATATGTGTATGTTTCATGTATAATGTCTCTATGATTTATATGGTTTCAATTTTCTTATGATTTGTAACATCCCGGTTCCCGGTGCCACTCAACGGGTGCCCCGAACTCGGTTCTCCATGTGACCTCAATCGTATTTCCTCAAATGACAGAGGATGCTGAGTAGGAGGGAGTTCCTAGGTATAATAGTGGGAGAAAATATTCCCTCATTTGTCAAAGTGTAGCATAGCAGAATAAGAAATAAAACATAAAAAAATAGTGGATGCAGTAAACCATACAAAACTGAAATAAACAACAGTAGTGGATATAACCAACAGTATATATCTAATGATGCTACCTATCTCATGTTCTAAGAAAACATGTAGAACATGTTATACATCAATACAGAAAAACACCATGTATAGTACATCAAAACAAAACAAAACAGCTAGTAGCAGCATCATGAGCCTAGGCTCGGTCCCATGCCCTTCTACTCCACAACAACAGTCAAGTACGTGTATAGGTACTTTTCCCCTATCTACACCTGCAAAAACGTAATCTGTTTGGGCTGAAAAGCATGACCCAAACAGGGTGTGTGAAATATATCTCAGTAGGCACCCACCAAAGGCTCGTGCCCAACATCATGTAAGCATGCAGCAACATTATGAAATAGTAAAATGCAATAAAGTAAGAAGAAATGAAAGTAACTAACTTAACAGTTAAATTTCCATTTTATTATTCATTTAATCCATTTAATTTTGTTGCATTCTATGCTCAATATCACCAAGCCCTCATGCCAACCAGTAACATGCCCTCAAGCTAATATTGTGAACCACTCCCTCGGGATATACAGAATCCAACCCTTAGGTATTACCCTCAAGCGTAACAATAATTACCCTCAAGCATCGGACGTGTCACGCTCATGCACAGATGTCAAGCCCTCAGGCATGAAAAGGATGCCCTCAGGCGAAATAGTACGTTACCCTCAGGCTAACACAGTCACGCCCATAGGCTATAACAATGCACCGACCTCAGGAATATGTAACTGGGCCATTCCCAACATATAAACATGAAATTTAAATACAGTTCCTCTCAAGGCAAAAGTAACGAAAAATTAAACATGGCATACCCTTGGTTATCCTGGCCAAACGGCTAAACAGAGGAATACACCCCCACGGGATGGTCCTGGATCAAAGAGATGATCCCAACCAACATTTTAATTTCACAATTAATAACCTATTCAATTCGAGGTGTTTAATATAGCAATGGCCTCAGCCACACGACACCCCAACACTGGTTCGTGGCAAAAAAACGCACAACACCCACAAAAGTTGGAAAATTAACACCAAGGCACCTACCATATATGCCAACCAGTGCTATACACGAACGTCGGTTATAGAAATGCCCAAGAATGGCGTATATTTGACGAAGAAGAAAACTCATTCAAACATAAATAAAATTCACTTGGGAAAGAATTGTTATAAACGAAATAAGGCGAGCGGAGGGCTTACCCACACGGTTCCAAAGATATCGTCCGAGGAAGAAACAGATTCCAAACGAACACTCGGCAGATCTTCAAGGGTTCGACCATCCTCTCACAAGCTCCCCTCCCATTCAAAGCCTTCCCTATGAATAGGGGAGGCTACTGCCCATTCTAAGTGAAAGAAAAACAAAGTACACGGTGTTTACTTCCCATTTTTTAAACTGTTCCTCTGGCAGCCTCCGCCAGCACGACACTATTCACTTGCCGACTGGAGTACACGACATGTATTCCTCAGTACACGGCGTGTACTGTCACCCAGCTGGTGGCTGATCCACCGAAATACTATTCTAGCCTACCGACTAACTAGATGGCGTGTAAAGGACCCATACACGGCGTGTAGTTGGTTACTACACCATTCATCCCCGGCATGGCCACACGCCCCGTGTACCCATCCCACACGGCCAAAAGTACATGGTGCGTGGACAAAGAACAGGGTGTGTACTTTCCAAATTTTGTATTTTCCCCATTTTTTCATATTTTCTCAAAAACATTTAAGGAAAATAGAAAAGAAGAAGCTCGTACCTCATAAAAAGAACCGGGTTTTTATAACTTCCCCCCTTATAGCAATTCATCCCCGAATTTCACTTCCAAGGGTGGATAAGATAAAACTGCGAACAACTCTAGCCACTGAGCACGTACATCAGTCTCCCACTCCCAGGTTTCATCCTGAACATGGCCATTCTGCCATAGCACCTGTACGAGAGGAACTGACCGGCCTCAGAGAACCTTCGTGCTCCTGTTAACGATACGTATCGGATGCTCCTCAAAGGACACATCTAACTCGAGCTCAACATCCTTGGGCTGAATGATGTGAGATGGGTCAGAATGATAGCGGAACAACTGAGATACATGGAAGACGTCGTTCATGGAATGATACCTCTGAGGTAACTACAACCAATAATCAACCGGCCCGACTATCTGCAGGACCTCGAATGGCCCCACAAGCCTCGGTGAAATTTTACCCTGTATCCTAATCTGCTTGTGTCCTAGCCTCAGCAAAACATGAAAGAAAACCTACTCCCTAACCACGAACTCCAAAGGTCGTCTGTGGAGATCAGCATAAGATTTCTGATGAGAATGCATGGTAGCCATCTGCTTCTGTATCATCTGGACCTGCTCAGAATTCTCTTGTACAAGACATGGTCCCAGTAGAGCTGCCTCACCTGCTACTAACCAGCACAAAGGTGATCGGAATGACCTACCATATAAAGCCTCATATGGTGCCATATCTATAGTTTCCTGCAATATATTGTTGTAGGAAAACTCAACTAAGGGTTTATGCTTCTCCCAAGATCCCACAATGTCTAGGACGCATTCTCGCAGCATTTCCCATTGCACCTGTATAGTACGCTCGGACTGGCCATCTGTCTGAGGGTTGTAAGTTGGGCTCAGAAACACCTGTGTACCTAGTGCCCTCAGGAAAATATGCCAGAAACGAGACGTAAAAATGGCATCCCTATTTGAAATGATAGAACGAGGGACCCCATGAAGACATACGATCTCTCTGATATACAACCTTCCGAGCTCGTCAACACCAAAAGTATCCTTGATTGGAAAAAAGTGAGCTACCTTCATGAGTCTGTCCATGAAAACCCACACGACGTCATTGACACAAGGTGATCTTGACAAACTTGTCACGAAATCCACCACGTCATCTTCCCATTTCCACTCCAGAATGGGTAACTGTTGTTACAGTTCAGCTGGTCTCTGATGCTCTGCCTTCACCTGCAGACATGTGGAACACCTCGTAACAAAATCGGCTACTTTTCTCTTCATACATGGACACCAGTACTGACGTCTGAAGTCACGGTACATCTTGGTAACACCGGGATGAAATTCCTAAGCTGAAGCATGAAACTCTCACATCATCTCCTCATGTATATCTCCTAGAACCCACACTCATCCATGGAACCACAATACATCATCATCGTCTATCGTCCAACTAGGTTGAGGGTCCTCACTTTCCAATGACTCCCGTAGAACTAGGCCTTATGAATCAGATAGTTGTCTCATCCTCACTCTATCTTGGAGGGTAGAAGTCACAGCTAAAGATGAAAGATAAGTCCACCCCTGATTTCCATGCACCTCCAGATGCATCTCAGAGAATAGGGCCATAAGCTGCCACTCACCACTGGCCTCCTACACCGCCTATATCTGAGTCTTTCTACTCAGTGCATCAGCTACTACATTACCTTTACCAGTTGTATAGGCAAGATCAAAATTGAAAGACTATAGATTTTCGACCCACCTTCGCTGCCTTATATTCAAGTCACACTGAGTAAAAATATACTTGAGACTTTTCTGATAGGTGAAGACCAAAAAATGTTCTCCCAAAAGCAAATTTCTCTAACAGCGCAACACATGACTGACTACAGCTAAATCGAGATCATGCGTCGGGTAATTCCTCTCATGTGGCCTCAACAGCCGAGACCCATACGCAACTACTCGATCGCCCTGCATCAACACTTCTCCCATCCCAATACCTGATGCATCACAATAAACTGTATAGATTTTTCCCTCCTCTGAAAGTACCAGGATCAATGTTGATCTCAACCTTACTTTCAGGTCCTGAAAGTCTTCCTCTCAAGCTTCCGTCCAAATGAACTTCACACCCTTCTTAGTCAAACTCGTTAACGGCATTTCTAAGCGAGAGAAGTCTGGTATGAATCATCTAGTGTAACTAGACAACCCTAAGAAACTTCATATCTCAAACACGTTCTTAGGATTCTCTTAGGAAAATAATTCTCTCACCTTCTCTGGGTCTACCGAAACTTCTTCCTCGGAGATGATATGACCCAGGAAGTGAATCTGGTCCATCCAAAAATGGAACTTTTAGAGGTTATCATATAGATGATGCTCTCTTAGTGTACTCAATACGATCTCATGATGGGTGGCCTGGTTTTGTCGAGTGTGAGAGTACACAAAGATGTCATCCACGAATACTACCATAAACGAGTCCAGATAAGGTTGGAACACATGATTCATTAGAGCCATGATAACTGTTTGCGCGTTCGTGAGTCTGAACGGCATATCTGTATACTCGTATAGACCATACCTTCTCCTAAAAGATGTGAGAGGTATATCAGATGGTCTAATGCGTAGTTGATGATATCCTGGTCTCAAGTAAATATTTGAGAACACTTGTGCTCCATGAAGTTGATAAAAAATATCATCAATCCATGGAAAGGGATATGGGTTCTTAACTGTCAACTGGTTTAGCTTCCGATAATCCACACAATGTCTAAGGTTATCGTCGGCCTTTTTCACAAAAAGGACTATAGAACCCCATGGTGAAGTATTGGGTCAGATAAACCCCATTGTCTATAACTCCTCCAACTACCACTTGAGCTCCTGCAACTTAGGAGTGGCCATTCTATAAGGAGGAATGGACACCAGTGCTGCTCCTGGAACATGTTCAATAGAGAAATCCACCTCTCGCTCCAGAGGGAGACATGTAAAGTTGTCCGAAAAGACATCCATAAAATGATCAGCCAGTAGAGGGAAATCCATTCGACAAGTCCTCTGGTCATCCAAATATATGCTCGCAATCTAGGTTGTGACTCCACCTCACCCATGATGCTCTGGCCCAGCTCGACTCACCTGAACATCTCATTCACCCTTGTACAGAAACTCTCTGACCTCTAGTGATGTGAAACTCACCCTAAGATGATAGCATTCTAAAAAGGCACGAATGGGAACCAACCATTCCATCCCGATAATGACGTCACAGCTCGTCGTATCCAAGACATAGAGGTCCCAAAGGAAGTGACACCCACCAATCTTAAGGGGGAACTCCTTGCACAGACACACAACAATCGTTCTAGTCCGCAATGGATTGTCTAGCGTCATGATATCATAAGAAGTAGAAACACATATCCTATGGCTCTCAACAATAGCAGAGATATGAAACTATGTGTAGCACCCATACCAAAAAGTAATAAATATATAACTGAAGCTACTAGGACAATACCTCAGACTGTAGAAGGCTCGGGATCCTACTCCAGCTGGGTCTATTGTACTGCATAAGCTTGCCCAGTGCCACGCCCCTGCGACATAGCCTGGATACCCCGAGCTATCATTCCCTATTGCCTCTAAGATCCTAGTGTCTGGCTACCATGACCACGAACACCATCTCTGCCTATAGGCCCTAACGTATTCCAGTTCACTGATTGGTAAAAAACCACTAGTCCTACTCCCACTTGTTGTGTCTACACAGAACCCCTCTCACTATCCATCTGTGGAAACACCCTGTAAAAGCAATGTAGATGAACCATCTTGTTGCAAACGCGGCACTCCACTGGGTCTTCTGGACATTGAGGTCTCTTGTGCCCCTCTTTACCACACTAGTAGCACCTGACCGGTCCACATGAAGAAACTCCCTGGCTGGTACTTCCACTCTGAGAGAATTCCATCTGTCTCTTCCTCTTTCCTGCAGAAATAATACTAGTAACTGGTGCTGATCTACCCTGGCCCACACCACTTGATTCCCATAGGTTCCTCTTGGTAATCAATGCCTAATTAACAATAGAATGTATAGTAGGAAACTTGAAAACATTCACTAGTTCCCAGATGTCATAATGAAGACCATCATCAAAACGCCTGGATCTCAGTGTCTCATCACCCACTAGTATAAGTGAAAAGCACTGAAGCTCAGTGAAGCGAGCATAATAGTCCATCACCGATATAGAACCCTGCTGTATATTTATGAACTCTCAATCTCTATATTCCCTCCGCTTCTCTGTGATGAATAATTCATAGAAGACTGCCTGGAAATCCTCCCACGCCATGTCTCTATGATGCGATGACTGGGTGGTAACATCACACCACCTCTTGGAGGAATCACACAGCATGTATGTCGTGGGATTGACCCTTCAACCTGGAGGTGTCTCAAGATGCTCGAAAGTAGTATGCATCAACCCTATCCAAGACTCTGCAGCCTGTGGTCCACCATCCCTTGAAAATGTAGGCGGATGTTGATGGTGAAAGGTACGTGTCAGCTTGGAAATAGATATGGCAGTATGCGGTGCACCCTGCATGGTCTGCATGAAACGCAATATGCTTTCATAGAACTGCGCCTCCATGCCGGTGTCTGGTATAACAGCTGGTGCCGCATCTGGCACTGCTGGAAGATCAACTTGTAGCCCATGGCCCACCATCTCTAAAGTATTCTTATTACCGCTCTCCTGGAGAACCACGTGCGATCTTCTAGGTGGCATGACACTACAAGGTAAAAAACACGCCTTAGATTCATGATTATTGAAGAACAAAAAAAGGAACCACAAGGGAACAAGAGGAAGATGGCATTTCAAGATTTGAAAAACAAGACTACACGATGTGTATTCTGACTACACGACGTGTACTTGGCTTCCCTGCCCCAGCCCAGGTCCTTCAACACGGCTAAGGCACACAGATCCCATTTGATCAAAACTACACCACGTGTATATCCTCTACATGGAATGTACTAGAGGGATCCGTTGACCCATGTTGTTAGTTACACGGCCGGATACATGGCTCAACCTACACAGTGTGTTCTATATACACACGACCTGTACTCGAAAGTATATACCTGACCCATGTTGTTAGTTACACGGCCGGGTCCCCAGGTCACACTACACGATGTGTACATTCGGTACACGGCGTGTTCGCGCCAAACATTTCCCTTCCCTATGTCGCCGCCCACACGGTTTTTGACACCGGAAGAGACTACACGGTGTGTACTCTGGGTACACAGCGTGTACTCAAAAAGTTCATTTTTATTCCTGAATAGAAGAACATACATGGCATGTCTAAAAATAATACACGGCGTGTATACTGGGTTTCCAGACAGTATGCCTCAGAAACTTCACCAGAACCCAGAAAATACCGCAAAACAACACCTAAGTGTCAAATTACGATCTGTGAGGGCCCATACACCCCACGAATCAGGTTTTGACATATTATCTATTTTATAACATAATAAACAGTCAATGATCCACCAACATTCGGTCAATAGGGGACCACACTCCCCAAAAACCAAAGTTTGGTGTCCATTATAGAAACAGACTCACACAAAACTACCCTATCACATAGCACGTAATTATCAAGTAGATATCACAACAACATGCTTTTCTAGAACATCATCTATCACAACAACATCCAATTTTTAATGCTCCTACATGGAATGGAACTGTGCATGGTATGTGATTTCTAGCATGTGCCTAAATGATGCATGAGACGGAATACCCTCATCTCATTGGGTTGAAACTAAAAAAAACCCATAGATAAATTATGACAGCACAGTCTCAAGTGCGTCACCTAATGGTGAAAACATATCAACTGTAAAATTTTCAAAATCAGAAAATTGAAAAATACGAGGTAGACTGGCTCTTCCCTATATGCGGGTTAGCTACTCCCGAGCATTGCTCATTACCAACTGCCATTCTCGTCCTATCCAAGAATAAAGATCTAAATAGTAATTTAAGAAAAGATAACATGCCTCTGATACCACTTTATAATGTCCCGGTTCTAGGTGCCACTCAACGGGTGCCCCGAACCCAGTTCCCCACGGGACTTCAAGTGCATTTCCCCAATCACCAGAGGCTGCCGACTAGCAGCGAGGGCCCAGGTCTGATAGTGGGGAAACTATGCCCTCATTTGTCAAAGTGTAGCACAGAAGAATACGAAATAAAACTTACAACAAACATCGGAAGCAGTAAACCATACACAACAGAAATAAACAACAGCGGTGGATATAACCAACAGTATATAACTAGTGATGCTACCTGTATCATGTTCTATGAAAACATCCAGAACATGTTATACATCAATACAATACAATATAGTGTAGATTACAGTAATACAAAACAACACAGCTGGCAGCTGCATCGCGAGCCTAGGCTCAGTCCCATGCCCTCCTACTCTACAGGAACAGTCAAGTACCTGTATAGGGAATCTTGCCGCTATCTACACCTGCAGAAAAGTGATCTGTTTGGGCTGAAAAGCATGACCCAAACAGGGTGTGGAAATATATCTCAGTAGGCACCCACCAATGGACCGTGCCCATCAGCGTGTATGCATGCAGAAACAATGTGTAATAGTAAAATGAAATAAAGTAAGCAGTACTGAAATTAACCAACTTAACATTTAAATTTCCATTTTATTATTCGTTTAATCCATTTAATGTATTTTCATTATGTGCTCAACAACACCAAGCCCTCAGGACAACCATTAACTTTCCCCCAAGATAATATAGTGAACCACACCCTCAGGCTATACAGAATCCAACCCTCAGGTATTTCCCTCAGGCATAACAAAAATTTCCCTCAGGCGTAGGAAGTGTCTCCCTCTGGCACATAAGTCAAGCCCTCAGACGCGAAAGGATAACTTCATTTGAAATTGTATATTGCCCCTAGGATAACAGAGTCACGTCTACATGATATAACAAAGAACTGCCCTTAGGAATAAGTATCTAGGCCATTCCCAACATATAAACATGAAATTTACATACAGCTCCACTGAAGGAAAATGTAATGAAAAATTAAACATGGAAAACCCTCAAGTATTCTGGACAAATGGCTAAATAGAGGAACACACCCCTTGGGATGGTCCTGGATCCAAGAAATGATCCCAACCAACATTTTTGTATAAAAAATAATCACATATTCAATTCTAGGTGTTTAATATACCAGTGGCCTCAGCCCCACGACACCCCAACATGGGTTTGTGGGACAAAAACAGACAAAACACATGACATTTCGAAAATTATCACCAAGCCACGTACCTTATACACCAAAGAGGGATATACATGAACATCCATTCTAGAAACACCCAAGAATGGAGTGTATCTGAAGAAGAAGAAAACTCTTGGAAACGTAAATAACTTTCCCTCAGGAAAGAATTGCTATGAACGGCTTAAGGAAATCGGGGGGCTTACCCGCGTGGTTCCAATGAGATCGTCCGAGGAAGAAACGGATTCTAGACGAACACTCGGTGGATCATCAAGGGTTTGGCCATCCTCTCCCAAGCTCCCTTCCCGTTATAAGCATTCCCTGTGAACAGGGGAGGATACTGCCCATTTTAAGGAAAAAAACAAATTACACGGCATGTAATTCCAAGTACATGACATTTATTTCCCATTTTTTAAACTATTCCTCTGGTGGCCTCCCACCAGTGCGGTACTGTTCACATGCTGACATGAGTACATTACATGTACTCCTGAGTACATGGCTTGTACTATCGCCCAACTTGCAGCTGATCCACCGACATACTGTTCTGGCCTTCCGACTGACTACACAACATGTAAAGGACCCATACACGGCATGTATTCGGTTCCTACACCCTTCATCCCTAGTATGGTCACACGCCCCATGTACCCATCCCACATGGTCAAAAGTACAATACATGTGGAAAAAGTACAAGATGTGTACTTTCCAAATTTGGTATTTTTTAATTTTTCCATATTTTCTCAAAAACACTTAAGGAAAAGGGAAAAGAAGAATCTCATACCTCATAACAATAACCGGGTCCTGACATGATGAAATGATTTCAATTTGTTTTATATGGATTATGTTATGATGGAATGATGTTTATGAAACCCAATTTATTCTTTGGGTTATGATGAATGATTGATTATTGGTTTGTGGCACACGTAAGAATGATTTCAATATGATATGTGTCGGACCCATATCTCCCTCCAATGCATTGGGTAAATATTTATATCACATGATATAGACATGGCTGAAATGGAAAGTAAATCTGGTTCAGTAATACAGGACTGGAACAAAAATTAAACCTGGTTCAGTAAGGGACTTTGTCCACTAAGATGGTCTTGGCAGTAATGACTTGGATACTATGGAAATAATATCATGTGCTTAATGTTTTGAAACAATTTAAAGATTTATTCCCATTCTATTTTATCGTGATTGATGTTCCATTATGATTTATTCCATACATACTTCCATGTTTTATGTCATTTCTCATGATATTGATGTTTAAACATTATGTTCATGGTTTTATGTTCAAATATATATGTCTTGTTTTATTTTCTCCATGCTTACCCTTACTGATCATTTGAGCTCACCCTTTTTTTGTTTTGTTTTCCACCAGGATTAAAATAATGGTTTTAGTTACAGAATCAAAAAGGGTAAGATCGTTATGGGAGATGTAGAAGATCTTTCAACATGATTAGAAGTTTATATTCCATGTTTCCAAAGACACTAAACTATTACAGTCCTTTGGTTTCTATTTTTTTGTATTATATATTCTGAAAGAGTAATGTAATGTCTATGTACGTCATGATTTGGGTCTCTACACTCATAGATATCAAATCCATGGATCTCTAGGGATTTTTGTATGCTATGTTTTTTCCCACCAAAGAATTAGTAAACCAAGAATTTGAGGGTAACAACAAAGCTGAATGTGTATTGTGAAGACTTATAATGTTTTCATCATATGGTATAATGGATTTTTCGCCCATATTATTAAGGGAAAATAAGTCCCTTTAGATTATATGTTGGAAGGTTCATGGAAAATTTTTATCGAAAAACATTTTCTAGAAATGCTTCAATTCCAATGCCTCGATATCATCCTTATGAATTTTATTATTGATTAGTGTACACCATTGATCGGCTTCACCCTCCATACAAAAACTATGAATAAGATGCTTTTATTTTTAGGAACATTGATAGATGGATAAGAACATTTAAATTGATTTGATCCACAATTCTACGATCGAGGGATCAGATGATCCACTAAATGTTGGAGTTATTGGTGTCATGAAGAACTCCATTGTGGCTTGTTCCTTCATGGGGGGGGGGGTGGAAATTTCACGTATCCCATGTTTCTATTAAAAACATGAGTTAACTAAAAGTGTATTGTGAAAATGATTGTGAATCCCACTACCATTGGATTGGGTACCTCATTATAACAATCATCCCATTGTTTTTCACACTGGCTATTAGAAAAAGTACTCCTATTTCTAGACATTTGTTGGAATAAAAGGAATGTTAGGGGTAAAACACAATGGTTAATCCAATGACAGAAGGGATAATGTATAAATTGATTTTATTATATTAATTTCCAAATTTATATCGTTCAATATATGTTATCCATGATCTACATCCCAATATATATTCATAGGAGAATTTTTTTAATCACTTAATAATGATTCATAATAAGATTTCTAATTTACCTAAGCATATCTCCCATGAGTTTCATTAAGAAGAGAGCAGTAATGCATGTTTTTGTGAAATGGATTCCATTTGAGTATTTCTTAAAGATGTGTTTTCAGGTTCTACCCCTAGATACATTTGTGAATAAACCGCCTCTACCTATTCAAATCCATAGAGTGATATATTTTCTTGAAAAAAAACATACTCAATAATAACCAAAATTTAGGGATGTTTTATTATACTTCGTCTTATCCAAAAGGTTTTCACTTGGGTGTTCTAATCGAAATACCAAAAATATCTTAACCTCCATTTAATACCAACTACAACTACCCTTCTATTTATTACAAATATAATGATGATTTATTACATTAAATTGAACATAATAAGACTTTGAGGATTGATAGGTCTTTTGTCTTGGGATATTATGAACATTACATGATGTCTTAAGACATAAAATACGTCAAAATTAATGACAACTTATTTTACATGACCACAACATTCTTTCGTATGTTGCATTGTATGGGAAAACCTGAGAACATGAATTAGAAAATAGAGAGCTATAAATCCCAATGAGGGATTAAGAATGTAATAACATGAACAATATAGTACATTTTAGTCTATACTCATATCAATGGAGGGTAATAGAAACAGGAACATAAAGGCCTGATATAGTACGGAAATTATAACCTAGATATGTGGAAACCACAGTTAACAAGATATTAACATTAACCAAGGATCATTGAACATTTATAATAAATAAACAAACATTTCACATGAATTTTCATGAGTAAACCCTTATTTCACTTGTTGTATCATGATATTAATCATTACACAATTTATTAGAGCACAATCAGAGCACACCCTTCTTAATCATTTAATTCCATGAATAAGTGTGTGACATTGATCATATAACATGGATTAATTAAACATAATAATTTATTCCACAATAAATAAATGTTTAATTATTATATGATAATATATAATTAATATGTATATGTTCATGAAGGTGAATACCCCAGATAGGTAAATGGGATTGTATTTAATACACAATGACTTTGTCTTGGAAAATTGCTGTGTAATTTCTACAGCATAGCGTCATGACATAAGAATTCATAAAAAGAGTTAATGAGTGATAATTGGGTGTATAATCATATATAAATGAAATTTAAAGTAATGGAGTCATATAAATACATTTCCCCAAATATTTAATGGAGTTTAGATTAATAAAACAAAATAATTTCTTGAATGTAAATGAGGAGAAAGAATCCCCTTATAGAATATCGACATTGAAACATGTTTAAATAGGAGGAATAAATGAGATAGAAAGGGTTATATAATCATTAAAAAATAATGAGTGTTGTTTAGGGGAGGTGATAAACTATATGGAATCAATTTTAATTTAAATTAAAAGGGTATCGAAACATAATGAATCATGGACAAAAATTACAGAGGAAGAAACCCTTTACATGGAAGTGTGATTCCAATGTCTTGGGAGGGGCTTCATAGAGGATTCATGGAAGATCGAGGTACCTTTATAGGATTTTAGAGAGATTACAGAATGGTAGGGATATTATCCAATGGTTTTGAGTTGGGATGGTTTATATAGGAAAAGAGAGGGAATTCATTATTTTTTAGGTTTTGAACACAACAAATTTAAATAATCAAAACCACAGACCAACACATTGTTTTTTCCCATGGTTTCTTCCCAAGGGAAGTAGAAAAAAATATTTTACAATTCCTTTGACTAAACATCTTAAAATATTAGACTTCCTTCGGTGGAGGTGAGTCAAACGATCAAGGAAGTAATTCTAAAAGATAAAATTTTTTATAAGTCGTAGAGGGTCTACTAAGGCACAATAAAATTAATCAAAAAAATCTAAAATATCATTATTTTAAAGTTAAAAAATATATTGGATGAAAAAAATATTTATATTATTTTATTAAATCACTATTGGGTTATTATGATGTCTTAAAATACATTATATATTTAAATTCTCTTTAATTTTTACCCAAAAATTATATTGCCTCATAAAATTATGAAAGATTCACCATTGGATGATTTCAATGTCCCGATTTCATAAATAATATTCATTTAGTCTAAATAATTTTAAAAATATGTGAATATTTAATTTTAAAATTAAAACTGAAATTAATTGAAAATTCATGGTTTTTGACAAATACAACTTTCAAACATTCATTAAAATTACAATTGCAATTAAAAAAAATTATACCATAATTTATATTTAATAAAAATTAATTTAGTAATAATATTTTATTCAAATATTATTTAATTAAAAAATCCATTAATTCATCAAAATTGATTTCATAATTGAATATTAACTAACAATACTATATTTTCTTTATAAACTATTTACAATGTAACAATAAAAATGGATGTATAATCATTGTTCAATAAAAAAAATAATCCACATAATAATAGTGTTAGGTTCTTGTAACATAACCCCTTATAAAAAACACATAGGTCCTAAGGGTATGTTCTGTGATGGTGACACACTCCTAGGGTGGCTCAGATAACGTCACTCAGGTGGTAATCTCTATCAAATTCTACCTCTCCTGTAGGCGGTTCCTTTCATGCTTAACATGTTGAATCCCGGATTGTGCTAGGTCAAAAGGGAAGACTAGTGACTCCACCACCTGTATGAGCTCCTTAAAATGGGATTCCATGGAGCAATTCTATTGGATAAGGCCACTACTTCCTTTGACTAAGTGAATTGGATCTGTTAAAGCCCTATATTTATACTTATCATGTAATCATTGTTTAATGAGTATAATAGTAATGTTACCAATTATTAATGGCATTTTAAAATTAAAAAACATAAAACCAAATAAGTGCATATGTTTTATATAACCATTTTACTTAATAAGTCATTTAATTAGATCAAGAGTAATTTTCATTAATAAAACATTGAGTCATTACACACGTGGTGTCCCATTAACAGGGAATCTAACCATACACATATGAAAGTACTCTTTATCAATCAACCAAACCATAAAAGTTAATAATTATGATTTAGTTTGAAAAACACACATTACACCAATCAATGTAATGTAATACTTTTGGGACATAAAATTCAAATACGAACAACAAATGGAGAAAACAACCTACCACGATGATGTACGATCGATATACATGAAAGTAGACCCTTTAATCGTTCTAAATAGGCGTAGATCAATAAAAAGATGAAGAAAATAAACCATTATGAAATGAAAAGAGAAGAAGAATTAGGAATAAAATATCTTTGGGTTTAGAGAAATCATAAGTTGGATTACAACTCACCCGATGACATCTCAATCAAAGGTCGGTCAGAGAATCAGGAGGGGTTAAAATTTGTTCAGCCATTCTATTTTCTCCAATATAGTAAACCTAAAAAAAAGGAATATGTATGAAAACATAAGAAGTGACCATACTATGAAATATTAATTAAAAATAATTTAACATATTGTTTTAATTAAATTTACATGCCTTGTAGTAGTGTTAACCAGCCCTTGACTTAAGTATTATTTCATGTCGTCACATGAAAATGTACTCAGCTACTACAACACTAGTAAACAGTCTTATAAAGAAACTAGGTACATAGAATGTATTCATAAGTACATGATGTGTACATAGATAGTCTATATTTCTTCCTTTTCCTCAAAACAACATGAATTTAAGATCCAATCCTGATATGGAGATCAAGGTTCTTGAAAAATTATCTGTGTGCAGTGATGTTATATTAAGAATACTAAATTTTCATTTGTGATGAGGTTCAAATAAGCCTTATATGTAATGATAATTTTTTCTATTGGTTAACCCATTTCACCAAGTTAATTTTTTATACTAGGAAATATTTCAATAGGAGTGAATTGAATACAATTGAATAATTATATATGAGAAATATAATAAAACATATTAAAAATTAATATGTATCATGAGTGAAAAAATAACAACAATATTTTTATATATATATATAATGATATAACTTTTTTTCTAAAAAAATATTGATAAATATTAGATCATGATGATGAAAGGTTACACATAGTTTACTCAAATTGATAATAAGAAACAATCAATCAAGACACCAAATTGTTGAATAAAATTATAATTTTATGGTATACAAGAAATCGTAATATGATTTTAGCAATGTAAATTCATGGTAATATGAATACCATAATGGAATTCTATAATCCTATTCTAATGAATAAATTGCTATCCTTTGAATGATTTATAACTTCTAGACATAGAGAATGTAAATTATTTCTTTACAAAACCATATCAAAATATGATGAGAGATGGGTGACATAAATATCCCAATCTTTCAGTGGTTATTTATTATTCACAATAACGGAAAAAACATCCATGAAGGTACTATTTGATTCAATAATTTATACTTTAGTTAGAGAGTAAAAGATGGAGGCCTCCTTGAACTTGGTAAAGTAATATTTAAATAAAGATGATTATTGAACAACATTGATTCTTGATCTCTATCATTATGGAATATGATATGATCGAGTGAATAATGGGTCATAAATAGTGAAAATTGACACAAATATCCCATTATAGTGGTATAGGTGTGGGGATTAATGTATTAAGATGTATTCAGAGAAGAGGATATAGTGAGTCTCATTGATCATGGGGTGACAGTCAGTGGTTCCAAAAATCAACAAGATTAACGAAGAGTTAATCTAATTATATTATGTTTTTTAATACTTTAATTATCATATGAATAATATTTTCATAATCTATTTAAAATAAAAAACCTAAATTATGTCCTAAATTTAAAACCTTAAATTTTAATTGATATTTACATATATTTTTTTATTATTATTTGTACTACTAGTCACAGATTTAGCACAATATTTTATGAATTAATAATCCCTAATTATTTATATTAACAATATAAAAAATTATAACCCATGTTTGCAAATATTATCATAAATAATGGATTATCTCCTGAATAATTTATCAAATAGGAATCTTGATACCACTTTTGAACTCATAAATCATTCTTTACACAGTTAGGGTCATGGAGATGTGGTTAAGGATACCCTATAATCTTGCACTAAAAAGAATTCAATCATTGGGAGACACAAATTTTTCAATTTATGGTCGGAACAGAGGTTGCTCTATTCATTCAGTTTTGGGGATAATGTTTGAGGGAAACATCATGTGAGCTATAATGATGGATAGAAACTAATGATGGTGGGAGAAGAAACAATTCCATCAAGTGACTGGTGTAGGTTTTCAATGGAGGAGTCCATAGTAAGGTTTGTGGCCGCAACTACCTTGATGGTGGACCTCTTCTTTGGCGAGTAGGTGTGGTCTGGATTCCATTCACTCAATAGATAGAATAGAGACAAGATGAATTTGACGGAGGATGGATTCCCTCTAGTGGAAAGGTGATCAGGTCAGGTGTTGTTGAAGGTTGTTGAGAAACACAAGATGTGGTGCGTATAGTGTGTGACACATAAAGATGTGAAAAATAGAATAGTATAAAAAAATGGGTTAGATACTAAGGTTAATTCCTAGAGGAGGAAGAGTAAGGTTAAAACACCATTAATGTTTTTATATTAGGATGAATGAGAAGTTATTTATTTTTAATCGATACAAGACTACATGTTGGTTACCATGGGAAATTTTTTTTGTGAAGCATAAAAGGATGACCACTCAGAGAAATGAATAATTTAATTATTTAAGAGTAGGAATATATGTTGAATTTATAACCTCTAGGTCATCCATATCCATATATTGGTAATAGTTCCTTATTTCAATGGTCTATATAAGGATCCCCATAAACACTATATTAAAGGGAATTATTTAAAAATTAACAAAAGATTATATGAAATTTTGGATTTTCGGAAGAACACATGCTTTATCCTCTGAGTCACAAAAGGAATATTCATATTTGACATCTCGTTTATAAAAATAAATGTGATGATCATATTTGAAAAAAATAAAAAAATAAAAAAAAATTAATTTATTCATATAATTGAAATTTATAAATCAAGTTTTTATATATTTAATAACTCATTAGAGACATCTCTATGGTATGATTTATAACCAGGGGGAGTCTTGATAGAAGATTCATTTTGGAGACCATTAGTAGTAACTGATTAATCATGTATTTATCCAGAAAACATAATAATATATCCATTAATTATATATTAAAAATCATATATTTTTTTTATCATTATTGATCATTCAATTATCTATATAGGGAATTATAAATCTTTGAAAAACGAATTTGTTTATATTTTGGGGAATATTGATTTAATTGTTCCACAAATTAAATATAAATTTTACATTCATAAGATCCTATAAACTATTTACATATATTAAAAATATTAAAATAAAATATTTGATATATTACATTAGGATTATATCCCCTTACATTCAAATGTACCCACAATATAAATATTTTATTCATTTATTGTCTTCATCTTTATTTTTTAAATTTCAATTTATACCCCCTTTCATTCATAATGTATTTGGTAGTAGCGTTCACTCTTTTATAGTGATTATACTATCCTCTGATCAGATACTTATACAGACTAATTATTATATTCATGATTTTGGATTTATGTTTGAAACATAAGATATTGACATGAATATTTATCCAAAATGTTAGTCAAACTCATTGAATGGTTGGAATTTCTTTTCATTGTATAGTTAATGTGCTAGTAGAATTTTATTTGGAATATGATCCATTAATGAACAAGGATTGGATCTAATTACAATAAAAATATATGTGGAATTCAATTAATTTGGTTTTTTTTTAGAAAAAAATGAGTAGGAACCACAACCCCATTACCATATATCTAGTGGAATGGTACCTTGGAATAATATTAAATGGGAAGCACATTAAAGAATCAATATGTTTGTTTATAATGATAAAATTTATGCATATATGATTCTAATATTACATTTAGAACACAAAAAATCATAAATTTTTTTATTACATAATTCTTATCATCCAATGAATATTTATTTATATATTAAATAAATCAATACAAATAAAGGATAATCTTATATTCTTAGTATGCTTTTAATACTAAAGAATATATCTTGATAAAATATGATATAATTAAAATGGTTTAGTGGATAATAAAACACTTTTAATTTTATTTACAATTTTAGTTCAATGTACATCCACGAATAATATAAATATGGAAAACAATTAATTAAAAATATATTCTCATTTAATATATTCCACAATTCACAATATTCATTATCTAAAAATTAAATCCTCTAACAATATGTCAATAATATTATCATAAGACCCATGACAAAGGATCTATCATTTTATTAATTTTTAAAAACTAGTTACCCGAAAAATTTATTCACTAATATTGTCTCATTATTCATGTTGATACAGTGAAGAAAATATATAATTGACCCCCACTTATCAATTTGACACCTAGTATATTCATCAAATATTGACTAATCTATATGATATATTCTCAACATTTAATAAAAAAAACATATATCCAAACTAAATAAATAGTTATAAATGTTTCCATATTCATTGAAATAAGAATCTAAATAATATTCCTTCAACATATATAACATACAAAAGAGTTATAAAATTTAGATGACAATTAAATTGTGGAATTATTTCTGTATAAATCAATGATATATAAAATATAAAAAACAATGAGAAAATAATGTCCAATTAAATTATAGAGTGTGATAGATAATGTGATAATGATAATGTTAATGTGTATAAAACAATAAATCAGTAAAGGATAATGGAATTAAATTTATTCTTAAGAAATAATAATTTTTAATGGAGAATACTATTCAATGAAATAGATAGGATATTGGAATGAAAAAATTAACATTCATATTCTTTAATTCATTGTTATCATTTCAAAAATGTCAAATTTATAAATTACATCCAAAATTTATTTCATTACATTATTCAAATAATCCATTTTTATTTCAATAAAATATGAAACAAATAATTCAAAAAAATTATTGAGAAAAAATTATCCTTTTAACATCACCATGGATACACGTTAAATAAGCATCAATAAAATTAATTTTATTATGGGGGAAATATTGTTCATGTGGTAACGATTAAGATAATTTGAGCTTTTACACTTTTGGAAAAAATCCAAAAAAAATCTTTTTCAGAAATTGATTTTAGGATTCCATTCATAAATATTTTAGAAAATAAAAATTAAAGTTCAAAATAAAAATAAATAATAATCATAGTATAAATTTTAATATTATTGTTTACTTTAAATTTTCCTCCACATAAAATAAAAATATTTTGTATGAAAAATAGATGTCATGAGTTTTTAAATATAGTATCTCATAAATATACCAAACTAGTCGATTATAGGTACAATAAGTGAATACATGGAAAATAAAATTGATAACCCCAAATATAACAATGAGTAAATATATTATGTTGGGTTCAATTTATTAGGTAATTTAATTTTCCCAATGTAAATACGAACATGAAAAATAATTATATAAAATGCCATTGTAATCGAAAACTACTTAATTGGGTCTATATTTTGGATTATTCTAGATAATGTAGTATAATTTTTTTAAAAAAATATTCATAATATCAAATTTCTCATATATTACATTTTTTATTTTATCATAAATGTAATTTTATTCATAATAATGTTTTTTCATATATTTACCTCTTATGGTTGTTCGCCTATTCCACAAAATTATTTCAGTATATTTTTTTGGGTTTAGGGAGTTATGAAATGTTTTTATAATCATACAAATGTAAATAATCTTATTAATATAATTTCTATTCATTATAAAAATTGTAAAGAATCATATGTTTTTGGTAGATATATATAAAAGAGTCACATTACATCTTGTAGGGGGGTAGCTTACACATATGAATGAGCAATGTTATCATATTCCATCAGATGGAAGGTATATAAGGTGTATGATAACACATATATCTTAAACCATAGTTTTTTAGAAAATATAATAAATATTCATTAATACTATATATGTATGCTCCATGTAAATATTTTATGAAAAATAAATTACACAACTATTCAGAGATGATTTGTCATATTTACACATGAGCTGTGTTTCTATTTTACATTATATGAAAAAATATTTGAACATTTTGTTATAAATAAACCAAATAAACTATTAGTATATATATAATATTTATGTTATTATATAATCTTTTATGTGACATAATTAAAGGTGGTAGAATAAGTAATAAAATTAAACACCACAAATAAGAGTTATATCTATTCTTTGGAATCCTATTTAATCATACATGTTAAGACTTCATAGGATGGATATAAGGAAATAGTAAAAGATTTATGATAAGGGTAATGTGTCATGGAAGCTATTACTATATGGTTTGGAAAATCTATGTTGGTCATTTTTTGTGAATTAGAGTAGATAGAGAGTTTACTTTTATAAGTAAGCTGGGTGGAATACTTATTGATACTCTAAATATTAATATATATTATGTGTTCAATTCATGTAAAATTGTTCCAAGAGTTTTTAAATTTGATGAAAAGGTGTAAACCGATGCAATATTTAAATATAATAAATTGTAAAAAAATTTAAATTTTCATTTTAACCATTATTTTTTATTTTATTCCCATCATTAACCCATTACGTTTTATCATTATATTTTAGTTTATCTCCCTCCTGAATATTTGTATATTAAATACCATTATTTGTCATTTTTAATAAAATAAAAATATATTAGAATTAATGTCATAAAAACAAAATTTTTATTCAAATATAAAATCCTTAAGTATAAATTATACATTTTAATTGTCATTGAAATTCATGGGTTAAAAAATTAATCAAATATATATAAAAATATTGCTTTTTCAAAAAATTAATTTTATTTTACTAATATAGGAACAAGTGTTGAATTAACATTATTTAAGCCTTAAAGTCTATTGTACTATATATAAAAATAAGAATAATTAAATTTTCTAAAAAATCATTCACTGTTGAAGTAATCATTTAAAACAATTCCCATATTTTTTTATTCCTATTACAACTAATTAGACATGTTAAAATGAAGAGATAAAAATTCTTAATTATTTTATAATAAATTAAAATAAATTCATATTCAATGGAAAATGGAACCAAAATTAAAAATTATGTATGTTAGTATAGTTATAATAAAAAAAATATCATCAAATTTAATTAATTCATTATTTTCATTTATTTTCATGACATATCCCAATGTTCTAAACATAATTAACATGTTTTAAGCATTACCCTATTGATTAACATATTCCATTTTTACTAATCATTATGAATAATAGTTAAATTAAATTATTTACCATAGCTAAAACATATAAATAAAAATAGGTAATAATAATTTCAACATTAAATTCATATAATATGGAGAAATTTATTTTAATACATATATGATAAAAAATAAAAATTTTAACAAAAATGGGTCTTTATGAAAAGTAGAAAATTTTCCGAATTGAATTAATAATTTTTATCATGTATATATTCTATTACATATATTACAATATTTTTGAATTCATGTTAATACCTTATATCCCAATTGTTGGGTTATTGATGTCAAATTTAGAAATTTTTTTACAGTTATGCATAAATCAATGTTGTATGATGTATATTCTATCGAACACATTGTTTTTATTAATGTAAATATAAACTAAAATATCGGAGTATTACACACTACCCTCATGAAATAATTTTCAATCTCATAATTTTAACTATTATTTCCAATACTGAATTTATTATGACATATACATATATTCAGACAATGATTTTATCAAGAACATTAATTTATAGGTTATGCCCATTAAATATATTATGCATATATCTCTATAATATTCATACATTAAATTGAGTGTATAAGAGAATATAGATTGAGTTGTGTGTTATATTTCACACATGACTTGATAAAGTTATATTCAATACTATTAATTATGTGAAGTTCCATTAAGATTTAGATTAAAGAATACGATTAGATTTAATTTTTTTATTCTAATAATATTAATATTATATAATCATTTTATGTGAATAATCCTGATCAGAATGATTTTTTATAGCCTAAATAAATGAAATTATAATTTAATAGAATATAAGATCCACAATATAATTGAAATTATTTCCACCAATTTAGAACCCAATTGGTTAAGATATTGTAAAATATTAAATAATAAAAATAAAACCATTAAAATATTAGTCTAAATAAATTTCAATTAATTGAGGGTCAATATTAAACTCCTCAAATATATAATGTTAAATTTGTATAAAAAATAATGGTTTTGAAATTTTTTCTTCCCAAAATATCTAATTTTATTATCCCCAAAAAACCTTTATCACTAAAACATTATTATGAAATAATTAAATATTCAAAAATAATCACCAATGATATGAATTAAAATCTAGGAATGATTATCTTGTCCTGTCACATAATTATCTTAATGGTAATTTTTATATTATTCAATGTATATAAACAAATTTACAAAATCTTCCTAAATTAATTTAGTATCATTTTTAATGTTAAATATATGCTTCTAAAAATAATAGTTTAATATGTTTCCATACAACTAAATGTTATTACAATAAATATATTATTTTTTCTTTTAATAATCATAAAAAACTATCATTCATAATTACCAAAACATCATAATAATACATTCTTGATTTTAACAATATTCACCCTATATTAAATTCCCAAAATTATCCATTTATCCCCAATAAAAATTCTTTGATTTCAATGGTCTTATCTAGATAAACTGAAATTTATTCTATAAATTTCATTTTTCAAATGGAAATAAGCTTTCTAAAATGCACATTTAATATTACTAAATTAAAAATATAACTCGTTTTCTTAATAAATATTCAATAATTATTCTCAATTGAATCTCAAGATCATAATAACATTTTGAGTATGTAATTATATTATCCAAAATAGTAAAATATAATTTTCAAATTAATATTTTATTCATGGGGAATTCTTTACCATAATTCACAATCTCTTTATTGATAATGATATAGAGAATAATTTACACTATCATTTCATTTTAAATATAGAAATTGATGGGATTTTTCTCTATAGTAGTAATAAACTCATGTTACCTTTAATAAATTACCAAATTTATTATTCACACCTTAATAACACATTAGTTATTGAATCCTTTCCTATTAATGTTATTTATAAATAAAAATATTACAAAACTCGTGTATTAATTTATTTATAGTATATTTACTTTTGTTTAAAATTATTTCATACATTTAGATATTTTAAAATGTATAATCATAGGATCCTTCCCTCAAACGTCCCTCTTGTTTAGTCTCTCCATGAAGTTTAGGATGTTAATAAAAATTTGATTCCAAATACCAAATATTTCATTATGTGTCATACTATAACACCTGTTAAATTCTCATATGTATCAGGTTAATCATTATAAAAAAAATTTTGTCAATTACCTTCTTTCCTCCAAACGACATCCATAAAAAAGTCTACATAATTGATTATCCCAAATCCATTATGAAATTTTATTCATTGAATAAACACCAATAAAAATTTACGAAATACTATATTAGTCTATCATAATGAATATCATTTTTAATCTATTATATAATAATAATTTATTCTATTAAACATTATTAGATATAAATTATCATCTACATGAATCTGTAAACCCACGTCTGGTGCTTATTATAATGGTAAATTAAATAAGGATCCCCTGATGACTTATAAATTTGAATAAAAGTTTATATAAACTATAAACATAGACCATTTAAATATTATATTGTAAATAGAGAGTATAAATTTATGATTAGTAATGTGTTTGTAAGGATCATTGAAAAGAAAAAAAATATGTGCTAGGGAATGAAAATAAAATAAAAGATAATAATATATTATCAGTAAGGGTTTCATATAATGTCATATATAGTTATTCATTAATTCATAACTAATATGAATAAATGGATAATAAAAAATACCATGAAATCAATAAATTGAGATAAATTAAAATTAATTGATATAATATTCAAAACCCATGATTTATCCTAGGAAATCTGAATTATACAATCAAGGACATCAAAAAAATATCATTAATCATTCAATCATCACATAAACCAAAATAGATCTATTATATTAGTTAGATTATGTTAATTTCGAAACTAATTTTCCCACATTTTTTATCTTAAATGGTATTTCTATGCATGAAGAATGTATCTATAACTAGGCCACACCCATCAAATTCATATCGTATTCATTTATATTATAGCGAAAGATTGCCAAAAAAGACTCAAAATTTCATATAGATAAAAATTTATCTATATTAGATCAAGAATACCAAATATTTCCCCAATAAATTATATAAGTTCTTTAATTGTATTCCATCACATAAAAGCATATATATAAAAGACATATTTTTTATAAAACAAGAAATTGGTTGAAATCATTTCAATTAAAATAAATATAGTTAAGATATATTCATTGAAGAATGAGTATGATCCAATGAAATGATGAAGTATGTAAGGGAATTTGATCATTATAGTGTAAAGTACCAAAAAAATCAGTCATTATGTAATAAATAATACAAATTATTTATGCCAATAAATTGATTATAATTAAATATTTTTTTAAATTTTTATTTGGAAATAGAACCAAATTTTAAAAGATATTTTATTTTTAATTTTTAGTATCTCATTTGAAAAATTGATGTTTTAAATCATATCCAAAATTCATTTAATTCAAGTAACAATATTATGAAGTTTTGGTTTGATAAAAAATAAAACAAAATTCTAAATATTGTAAAAAGAAATTTCTTTTAAGATAAATATGATATTTTTTAAAGGAAAACAATTGAATAGAACATTAATGGTGATGTGATATTATTTTAATGCAATAAATTATAAAATAATGGTTTCTTTCAAATTTTTAGTAATAATTAAAATATTAATTTGGTTTTAATATATTAGGATCATATAATTTTCCCTATGTAAATTTGAACATAAAAAATATCGATATAAAATGATTTTCCAAAAGAAATACCATAAATATTGTCTCTAATTTGTCATACATGTTACATCGAATAGTATAATTAATATATATTTTATAAAAAAAGATATCCAAATATTCATTTTAATATTAATTTTTGTTTTCCTTTAATTTTACTTAAAATACATTCATCTAAAATTTCATTATTACATCGATCAGCTTCGACTGTTCATTAAATTAATCAAAAACATTATTTCTATATTTTTTATTTTAAAAAATAGTTATGATATGGTTTTATTATCTCTAGAAATTAACTAATTTCATTAATAATGTGTTTTTATATATGGTTTTATAATCATCATTTCCTGATTGTAAAATAAATATTAATCGCATTGCTTCGTGGATGTGGTTGTCCAGACATATGAATGTGAAATGTTATCATTTTATAATGTGTTTTATATTATTAATATAAGTTATATATTATATTTAATTAATTATAACTATTTCATAAATATATTATATAATGAATATAATATATTCTATAACCATTTCTGAATAGAATTGAAGAAAAAAATTATGCTGCAACATGGAGATATATGTCATACAAACCCATAGATGATGTAATCAATTTTATGGGATATAATAAATGATAAATAAAGTTCATCCATAAAAATATTAAAATTTTGACTTATATAATATACTATTTTCATTATATAAACATTTTTAGGATAAAATTTAATATAGAATTTTAAAAAAGAAAACAAAATAACGCAGCGAAGAGTTATATATCTTAATTGGAAACCCTTCTTAAATACATTATATGGATCAAAATTACAGACATATAGAGAGAAAAAATATTTAATATATGGTAATGGAATAACCTAATTTATTTTTACAAGGAATATTCTATATATGTGTCTTTGTTTTTTTAATTATTTGTGGGGTGGTTCAATTTTATAAGTGAGGTGGGTGGAAAAAATTTAAACAAATGAAATATTAATATATTTTGTATTTAAAACTAATGAAATGTTTATTATTACATTATTCACATATATTATAATTAATATATTGTGAAAGATCTATTAACAATACATTTAAAAAAATATTTGGGGTAAATTAAAAAATGATCATTAGTTTTATCTCCCCCTTAACTGTATTGAATAAGAACAATTATATCAGACTATTCACTCTTTAAGAGTCCTGAATGTTCTTTAAAAACATGTAATGTGTCATATAAAAGAATAATTAATTATACCTGTATCAATTTTCTACTAGAATTAAACAATATATTATTATAATTATTTAATAATGACTTAATAATATTATTAGAACATAGTATTCTCTTGAAGTCCATTTTGAGGACTATTAACAATTATTGAACATAATTGAATCATGAAAATAGTGGAATTTTAATGTAAACTCTTTCATAAACACATAATAAATAATAATATATGGTTAATTTCTGGTAAGAAATAATTTATCCATTGAATATGGGCTATGTTTTTTAAATCAATTTATTTCATTTTTCGACTACTTGAACAAGAATTTTTTTATCATTGTATAATATTTCATGGATATTCTAATAACTATATATAATTTAATACAATTAAAATAATTTATTTATTTTCAATGAAACAATTTACAAACATTCATATATTCTTTTTAATTCATATTCTATCATGTTATAGATATTTAAAATCTGATTGATAATTTGATTTTTTTTCTTATATTAAACAAATATAATGGCCATACTAAATGTATAAAATAATAATTAATTTTTTTAGAAAATGGGATGATAATTATATTGATAATATCATATAATTAATTAAAATAATGGTTTGGTTAGATTTGGGGACTTTATCCTACTGTTTCAACCATAATTACTGTGTTTTCCACATCAAAAAAGTGTTAAAATATTAAAATGGTTACTATACATTGGGATTCAAAATGTAATTAAACTATCAGAAAATTTTGATTCTAATTATAATAAATATGAAATATAAAATTCAATATTGATCTCTTAAACACAGAAAATAGGTATTTACATATAAGTACGAAATTGAAATCCAAAAAAAATTAAAAGGAAAATTCCCATTAAGTATAAAGACATATAAAAAAATAAAATATAATAATAATTATAATGAAAATAAATATATTTACTAATAAAAATTATATTATTAAATTTTTTATGTCTAATTTATTATAGACTATAATACCAATTACTTGATTTTATGGAAATTAATAGTAGCATTCAACAAAAACATTGTTTTTCATTATTCACCCTAAAACTTTCAATTTAATAAGAATTCTAAAAACATAACCAAAAGATAAGTTTTATGGAAATATTTCATAAAAAAATTATTTTATAATATTTTATTTATAAAATTATAATATATTAAATATAAATATTTTCAAGTAAAAAGGATATTTTTTCTAAGAAATATAATTTTAAATGTCTTAATTCAATTTATTCATATACATTTACCAAAATATAATAGTTGATGAATTTTAAAATTCCTTTCATAATTAATTAAATTTGTTATTTATTAATTCATGTAAAAATATTTCATCATTTTTTTATTCATGTTCATTACTTTTAACCCAATAGTTTTATTTATAAGAGTTATATTCTAATAATTATTTGTTATATGTTTAATACTGGTGCTTTTAAATGTGTAATTAATAAATAACAGTATTTATTTAATTGAAAATATAATATTATATCATATGGTATTACCTATTTTAGTAATGGAACATCAGGTGATGCTTAAGGTTGAAGTTGATTGGTTGAATATTCATGACCACATGACTTGTTGTTTAGAAGAATGTTTTTTTCTACCACTGGATGCATTGCTAGTGTTTTTTTGGATTTATTGATCTCATGACTATATAAAGGATCAACTTGATTTATTTACATAACTCAGTCAAGTCAACATGTATCAGTGAATATTCCCTAGTTTTCATGTTCCCCCGTATGTCATGTTTCCTCACCAAAACCCCATGTACCCATGACGTTACACAACATGGGAAGAAGAATAATGTGCGGATTAACTATATAGACATGGATGTCCTTTTCAATCCAATACACAAAAAGTACTAGTAAGAGACATGTTATTTCCAACATATGATCATTTCTAGCTGACCTATGTGGTATTATAATACATGTACCTCTACGATATGTCCTTTACTACCCCTATACCATGAATAATTTAATCAAACATGAATTTACTAAAAGTTATTAAATTATGGAGTATGTATTTTAACTATTGGATATGTTTTACTCTTTAGGATTATGAATTCCATCCTTGAAAGAAGGGAGTTGGGACAATAGATACAGAGATGTTGATAGGGTTAGTATTTATCCAACAAAATGAGGTGTTAATACTATATTAGTGGAGTCTGTTTTTTTCATATATCAAGTTCATATAGGACAAGAATCCCTTATTGGAGTGATTATTTCCCCAATAGTCCTGGGGGATAGATCACCCAACATCATATAGGGGAATAACTGTAAATGTTCTCTGAGAGATATAGATTTCAATGGGGAAATTCCATGTTTTTATGGGTTGAGGAAAAAAATTGGACCAGCTTTCCTCTTATAAAGTTATTTTTTATATAGTTTCCTTGTAACCTCTAGGTTATAGTAATGATATAACACTTTCCTTTGATTCTTTACATCTTAGTGCTTTCTCGTTTTTTTAAAAGGAATGTTTTTACTCACACATATATCATAACTTCCTGAATTATTCATGTGTTATATAGATGGAATGATATTCAATGGACATCAATGGGAACATGGAGTAGGAATTACATAGTGGTGATTTATAGATGACTAAGTAAGACATTTTTGAATGGTGGTTTCTTATTTTACATTTTTTACCACATGTTTTTAACCGAGACATACAGCCTGGTTGTTAGACATTAATTTTATCAATATTTAGTTGACTATATACTATTATATGTAGAACTATAATATTTTATGTGACGTAATAATTTAATAATCCATTTCCAATAGTTATTTTTTACTCTACTATGTATTGATATATTTGTGTGTTTACACATATAGTATTATCTGGGCTTATAAAAGTTTGATATAATTATTCAGTACAAGTCATCGAACCTAGACCTATTCGATGTGAAAATATGGTTTAGCATTCAGAATATCAATGTCTATGAGGACATACTATGTCATTCCATGACATAATAATATTAGAGCCTAATATAATGAGTGAATATGTTTAAATATAGAGTAGTTATTTTGTTTTTTTTGGATTTATGGAAATTATGTTTTAATTTTATTTATTTTGAATATTGGTCTAGGGACCCCAATTAAAATTCAAGGCCAATGGTTCCATTCACCAAGACTCTGATAACCCACTTGTGTACATGAAACATACAGGGATTAGTTTAATATAAAACAATGGTATATCCATCTTATTCAAATATGTTTAAGTTTCTATGTCATTCATGAATATTCAACAAATATATTTATTATCATTTTAAAAAATTACTTTTATATGGTGATTCCACATAGATATACAACTAGTATTATACGAAAGGATTTCAAGTAGGATCAACTTAGTGATGAGGACTCATTCCCATAACCATCTATGGGGTATTTCCTAATGTAGTGACCCTTCCCCCAATAACCCAAATCCATTGCTTCTTACCATTATAGTGGAATAATAAAATATTAATCACATCAGAAATGAATATTTATTTTAGTATTATTTGTAATCAAGATACATCCATGAGTCATAGTTTACATTTGGAATAAATAAATAACTACATATTTTTTAAAATTAGTTTATTTTATCTATTGTACCCTTGCATATCAATCAAATTAAAACTCATGGAATCCAATAGATATGAAACAATATTAGTGTGATCTCATGTTTTAATAAGGGTTATGTTAAATGGATGAATCAATGAATCAATATGTATAATTGACCTGGATGATTAAATAAATAATCATGAATTCCATTTATAAAATAATATAAGGAATAATCATTTTGGAAAAGAAAATAATGAAATAGACATACTTATTAAAAAGATATTTAAGGAATATTGAAAATTTAATTCTAAATTAATGATCAAGCATTCCATTTAAATAAATATATAATGCATAATCAATATAACATGGTGTATATCTACACTCATATTCCATTTAAATAACAGTATACAAATTTTTTAAATATGTAATTATAAATTACTGAACACAAATTCTATTTAAATAAATGTATAAGGCATAACCAATATTAAAAGGTATTTAAATGAAATCTCACTCCCAATAGTCAATATATGGAGTAAGAAATTATCCGTATATTTATTCCATTTTAAAAATCCCATCAACTATAATAACTAAATTCTAATTTTATGTAATGATTAATTATTAAATACCATGTCTCATAGGTATATGCAACATTTAACATCATGAACATTCAAAATTAAATATAAAACATACCGGAAAAAACAACATTTACAAGAATAAATTTTACAACTTCATCCCATTAGACTACCAATTAATGAATGTGATAAAATTCAATTTTCCCATACCTATGTCAGTCCAGTCCAATGCTTTCTTCATTTACTGAATAATCAATTTTTTTCTGAAACAATGTATCTTATCAAAGTCATGTATTGAGAAATTGATATGAATTTATCAATATTTGAACAAATAATGAAATAAAAATCAACATAAATATGGTTTATAAAAATTGTATATGGTTTCATTGATAATAATATCATAGATAAATTATAATGATATTTATTGAAACTTATATGTCCAATGATCATATAGAAGTGATTAACTCAAGTGGAACAAAAAAACTAAAATATGATTCAAGGAAGTGGAAGTAAATACTATCCTCGGTCAGAGTAATCATAATCAATCAAGGGGAAACCAATTGATGGTATCAATAAAACGTATTACCATTATTTTATGAATAATGTTTTTATAATTGATGGAATAAAAGAAGATCTTAAAAACATTCATGACGAAAAAATCATTTTAAATTTGAATGTAAATTTTTTAAAAATTAATTAACAATAATAATTTAATTTGAAAATAATTTTTGAAGCATTTTTTTTTAAATATCCATTTCAAAATGAAAATTATTCTTCAATGAAATGAGGTTGTATAATTTATTACATTGTATATAAGGTAAAAATAAAATTCTATTTAAAATGAAGAAGTAAGAAAATACCTTGTTCACAAAATTATAAAAAAATCTTTTCAAGACATTTGGTAAAAAGTCAGAAAATATTAAAAATAAAATAAAAAATAATTTTGAAGTGGTAAAATTATTTTTGGAAATAATTATTTGGAATAATAGGTTTTAGATGAAATTAGATTCCTATGAAATGAAATAAATGAATTTATGCTCTCTTAAAACCATTTTCAATATCATTTTATGTAAAAATTAGTGGAACCTTGGAAAAATATCATGAAAATAATACTGAAATACCAAAGATGATGAAAATGAAATGGTTTTCTAAATAATAATAGAAAAAAAATTCAATTGAAAAATCATATATAAAAAATCCATAAAAATGAAATTGTGAAGTAATCCATATCTGAGATCCTAACAATGAATTGGGAATAAAAAAATGAATCAATTTTGTGTATCAATAATAAATACGGATAAAAAAATTGGAAATATAACAATATTTAGCCAAAAATCATCACACACAAAATTTTAGAATATTAACGAGGGTGAGAAAGAAATATAACACAATGAAAATTAATTAATTTATCAAATTATTTTCCACACAGAAAAATATTTAATTCAAATCCAATTAGTTGAAATAATTCAAATAAAATTTCAATATATAAGGATATAAAAAATATTAATTATATTACATTTCATGGGTTATTTTCTATAACAAATTAAAGTAATTATTTGTATACGATTATAAATTTCCTCAATGAAATGAAATTGAGATAAAAATTATGTAATATTCTCATTATTTTGGGTAATGAATGCATTAACATCATTTATAGTGTGTATAAAGATGATTTAAAATTTTAACATAATAATAATAATATTTATGATATCATTTATCATTCCATTATAACATCAAACAATTATTTTGTTACTAATAATTAATTATTGTCATTGATTTAGGTCCTAATTTTATTGTGTTCAAGTATATTTTGTATCATTATTTTATTGTTACTCTTAATTTTTTCATGATTTTATTTTATCAAGAATGTTAAAAATAATTTAAATATCACATATATTTATTAATATTTATAAATATTAGTCATAAAATTTTGGTTATAGGAAGTGAAATACATAGTTTATGGAGACGGTATGTCATACGTTCCTAGGAACACTATTTCTATTTTCTTATTATATTGAAACAAAGAAATATAAATTATATATATATATATATTCAATATAGTATGATTTTTATGACTTATATATCACATATTTTTATTGAACTCACCCTTAATATATTCCATGTAATGCGTGAAAAATCATATCGTAATGCGATGCGATAATCCATTATAAACACGAACAATGTTATTATATTCTTACAAAATTTATAGAATGACACTTTGTGTTATATAATTACTAAATAATAATAAATACATACTAAATAAAATATATATGATATAATTTTTAGTTATATAATTATTCCCATCCTTAAATGGTTTTAATGGAAAAATAAATGACAAAGGTATATGAGGTCATAGTTCACAGTATAAACAAATAAAAACATTGCAACCAAAATTTTGTAAGTGTGTAATGTTTTAGGTTGTAACCATAAAATAAAAAAATATATTTATATTTAAGATAAAAATATTATTAAATAACCATTTTTTAAAAATTAAATAATACGATGGTGATAAAAATAAAATAATAATATTTTAGAAATATAATACATCTTCTTCATGTATCCTCAATAAGTTTTCACTAATTCCATCCTATTTATGTTATTTTTCTAGAATTAAGAATCGAGTAATCTTTATGGGTTTCTAGAAAGTTATTTGAGTAGTAAATGGATGATCCAATGTTGTTTTATGGTTTTAATATGAGAGGGGGTGGGTTGCCTTTAATAAGTCGGGTGAGTAACCGAGTTGTAATTTTTGAAATACTTAATTTCACCAATGTTTTTATTATTTTTTCAGGCCACAATAATTCTAGATTCTAAATAATTGAAGATTTAAAATTGAAATATGTTTATAAAATTGGTTTTTACAAGTTATTTATCCTTTACACATTATTTTATATGTTTAACCACAAATACACTCAAATTTTCTTTAATCGTTATCATTAATTTTAATTGATTTGAATAACCACATCGGTAAACAATTATATTTTACATCATAAAAATAATTAATTTTTCTTATTAAACATATGTAATCCATTTTTCACAATCAATCCATCAATTTGGAATATTTAAATGTAATATTAATCTCATAGACGTATCGATAAACTGAGTTTTTAAAATGAAAATGGTAAACTGTATACAATGTTTTTATATTCTATGTCATTGTTAAATTGATTCCAATGAAAATTTCATATTAATATATGTATAATTGAAGTATTTTTACTTTAAAAATTTTTATAATATAATTTATAAATATAAATAATTTAGATAACTTCTCAATTTTTATTTAAAATTTAAAATTTCATACTTTTCATCATAAAAATGAAACGTCATTGTAAAATAATAAAATTAAATATAATATTATTATAAAAATGAAATTTAAAATATGTTGTTTTTTAATGATATTTTTATACGTTTTATAGTTTAGTTTCAAAGAAGGTTCTATGATAAAAATAAAAAAACTGGCATTAGAATATTATAGTTTCTTATATGTAAAATTGGATTTGTTCATAGGTAAATTATATAAAATATATTATATGAAAGAAAAAATATTTTAATACATAATATTTAAATATTATTATGATCATTGATTAATATTAACTATTTCAATTTATTAGGTTAGATAATTATTGGGAACATTGAAATAATTATTTTATAATAAAATTACCTTTATATTCGTTTGTTATTTATTTTCATTTATAAACAACTGGAAAACAATTAATTAATTTTATATTTGTGAAATAAAATACTTCTATATGTTAATCAATCCAATTAATAACCCCTGATTTAAGTATATGTAGATAAATTGCATAATAAATAATAATATTAATCACATATTTTTGTTTCCTAAAACGAGGTATTTCCTATTTTATGTGATGGGTTTTCACCATATATGAGTGTTTTAATTTTTATAAAATATATTAACAAAATTCTTATATGGTTCTTAATAAATAATAGGGAAATTTTGTATATAAAATTAATTATTTTAAAACCATATTGCAATGTTTTTTTAAATTAAAATGCAAAATAATTTTATTTAACTATTTTTATAATGTTATTAATGGTCATGTTAACTCTAAAGGTTATAAATATCATTAAAATCATTTCTATAAATGTTAAATGTATTATTTTATAAATATGGTTTCCACTAAAACATATATATTCAAAAAATTTCTAAAACCAAACTATTTATTAAATGGGTTTTAATATGTTGAAGATATGTTTATCCATAATCTCATAATAATTATGTTGTTCAAAACTCAATTTCTAATTAATATAAAATTATGTCTATATTTTGAATAAATCAAATATGTTTCATGGTTTTCATAACCAAAATACTAGTGGTAAATAGCTTATAATATTTATTTCTATAATTATAATAAATAATTACATCTTCTATTATATTTCCACTTTGGTCATTCTCTAGATTAAGGTTTAACCTAGTGGCTTCATAATCAATATCTATTCAAATACATTAAAATGGGTTTTCATAGAAATAAAAATTATCCTAAAATTATCCCCGAGAGTGTCAAACCAAGTTTCCAAAGAGGCTCATTGTCAGGTAGCACGTTATACTCAAGACATACTAACAATTTTATTTTTATAGTCATTACCGAAGGTAAATAATTATGACAACAACTTACACATGTTACATCCAGATAGTAGTGTAATTAAAATTTAACCCACACAATATCTACCATTAAAAATCAGATATTCTTCTATACATATCATTTAATATTATTATAGGTTTATATTCTATAATTTTTTTCACTATTCTAGTTCTCTTTGTTTATTTTAAACTTTTTCTGAAAGAAAATGTAGTAACTTTGACCCAAAAATGAAATAGGTGGTGCCTACTACTATTACATTGGCATATGATACAAGGAATGGAATATCAACAGACCGATCAATTTATTAATCTTATTAAAAAAGATACATAAATGATTTTTACAATAAATTGGAATGATATACATCAATATAATTTGAATTTAAAATGAATTTATTCTATATAGGGGATCCCCATATAAAATGAAATTTAAAAATCATAGAATCATAGGGAAAGGAATAAAAATAAGTGAGGCATAAAATGATCATAAATGGATAAGTACAACAAATTCATTAATGAATCAATAATCATAATTAATAGTTGCATTCAAGTAACTGAACACACATGCCATTAAAATACTTGGATAACTAATAATTAACATATCTTGGTAATGAAATGAATATATATTCCATTAAAATAATTGTATATGAAAAAATTAACATGGAAATATAAATATATTAATTGATAGTTAATTTAAATAACTTGATAAGTCTTGATCAACATGGAAAGGTAAATAAGTGAATAGAATTTCCATTTAAATAGTCGTATAAGAAAATCAATATTAAAATGTTAATTATTAATCTCACATTCAATTTAAATAACTGGATAATGAATATTCCAAATGAAAATATAAATAATATAAAAGTCATTCCATTTAATCAATAAGATGATAATTAAATTCATCAAGAAATTTTTTTCATAGTTCAATCCAATGGATAGTAATCACCAACTTTTTTAGTATAGAAATGAATGAATTTTTTATATCATGATTCAGATATTCTTGGAACCATAACCATCAATACCATTTAGGATATAAATATACATGGTAAATCCCAATTTTACTGAGAGAAGATATCCAATTCAACCATTGAAGCTTTTAGTGCATCAAGGGGGTATCATTAAACAACACACAATCCATTTAATACCCATACATATCATTCCAAAATATAAAATAGTTGATTTAATTAATAAACAATGTTCATTGTCAAATAAAAATATTCTGTAAATAATACAATTTTATTAAAATTTTAAGAGTTAATAAAATAAATTTAT
The DNA here is from genome assembly GCA_963277665.1 of Viscum album. NCBI lineage: Eukaryota > Viridiplantae > Streptophyta > Magnoliopsida > Santalales > Viscaceae > Viscum > Viscum album. Next base: position 476,901,529 of record OY728132.1, read on the forward strand.
ATGTAATCAACATATGTATTAATAGTTTATTTCATAGTAAATTATCATATTCATGGTAAAAGATATCAATATTTTGGGTAAATTTAGTGTTTAATTATTACTGGACGATGAATAGATCAAGTGAAATTCAATGAGTACAAAAATTATTCAAAGAAGATAATGTCAATATAACCCTTAATTAATATAATCATTAGCCATTTAGGTGAAAAATAAGGATGGAATAAATACAATGTATACCCATTTTAAAATGAATATGTGTCTTTTTGTAGATGAAAGAAAAAGACTTTTAAAAAATTCAATATAAAAATATACTTTTTATATTAAAAATCACTTTTTCTGACATATAACATTTTGAAAATACTTTTCATTATAAATATTAATTAAAAAAATTTCATTAAAATTAAAAATTTTATATCAAAAATCAAGATTCAAATATATTGAAAAGGTAATTATATATAATCAATATATGGTAAAAATAACATTACCTTTGAATTATACATTAGATAGAAAAGATCCATATTTGGAAAAAATACAGTGAAATTACATTAATGAAATTTCATAAAAACTAAACATGTGTACAAATATTTATAATAAATAATATATAAAATGTTAAAAACAATTTCCTTTTTTTAAAATATATTTTTTAGAAGAAAACAAGTTTCAAACAAAATAGCGAAATTATGTCAAGTTTTATTAACAACATTGTATAAAAAAGTTTATGTACCAAAGAGTGGTAAAATGGTAATATTATGTAAAAATAATCATTAAAAACTATGTGGTACGAAAATTAAAGTGTTTATTTAACAATGGAAAAAATAATTCCCATCAATCGAAAATTAAAATGTATAAAATCTGAAATAATAATATATTTTAATGTAAACCCATACAAGGATCGTAACATTGATGTGATGATCCACCAATTAATCAATTATTTTTATCATTTATTAATCCAAGTAGGTAAATTTCAAAATAAAAGTATTTATATTCATAACTAATTACCCACATATTCATAGAGTATTAATGATAATTCGATAGTAATAGAATCCATTTAAATAGAATTGAGTTATGAAATTCATTACAACTTGGAAAATTTTAATTCAAATCTGTATAGATGAAATAATTCAAACTGAAACATAAAATACAAATAATAATTTATTATTCATGATATCAAATGTCAATTTAATTTATATACACCATGTAAAATTAATTTGCTATATAACATTAGAATATGCCTCGACGAACTGAAATTGAGATGAAATTATAACACATTATGCTTTCCATTTGGTCGTACATTGTTTAAACTCGTCTATATTTGGTTTAAAACTTTTATTAAGTTATAAACACCATATTAATATTTATTTTATAATATATGATTACTTTATAACATATAATCATTTTTTTCTATGAATCATTCATTATTTTCATTGTTTCAGGTGTTAATTTCCTTTTTTTCATGAATGTTTTGACTTCTTATTATTTTGTTCTATTTAAATACATAATTATAAAATCATCTAAAGAATGTAAATAATGATTTAATTATATTATATATTCCTTAAATATTTTGTTTAATCCAATAATTTTGGTTGTACAAAATGATGTACATTATTCAAGGATACGGTAGGTCGTATGTTCGCAAGAACATTGTTTCCAATTTCTTTTCATATTGAATGAAAAAATTTAAATGATATATATATATATATATATTATCATTATAGTATTACTTTTTCTGTCATATATATATATATATATCTTATTTCAATTAAAAAACTCGTTAATACGTTTAGGTAAAGCATGACCGAATCAGATCACTTCACAAAGAGGTAGTTCATCATACATTGGAATGAAGATATGATATTCCCAAAAAATGGATAGCTTGAAGGAATAGGATTTATAATAATTATAAAATCATATTGAAATAATATGAATCATATTAATTATATATAAATAGTATGAACCTCATTATTACCAACAATGAATGTTGGAAATAGAAATATGAATGACATTGGTTAGAGGTGTTGTTGTCCTCTGTATACCCGAATGATGAATTTTCAACCCATTTGATGAAAATGTGTCATTGTTTTTTTCAAAAAAATAAAATAAAAACACATTATTGTACTTAATAAATGGATTTCACTAATTAATTATTTTATAATTATATATGATGTAGGTACAGAAGTAAATAAAAAAACACATTTTAAGTATTATTACATATTGTTCATGTATCCAGCTTAGGTTTTAACTAATTCTATAATATATTTACTTTTTCCATAAGATATAAACCTCTATAGTTAGGATAAAGAATTTGGGGTGTTATTTGGGCTAGGAATGGCCATGTGAATATGGTTTGAGGTTTTGAGGACACGAGGAAAGGGGTGGCCTTTTATAAGTGGGGGGAGTGGCACACATTTATTTATTTGAAAGAGTGAATCCCAAACATGTTTTTTTTCATTTAATATGGCCAAAATAATACTCAATTCGTGGTATTAGATGTTATAAGGTTTATTTATGTTCATACTATGGGTTTCTAAAATCATGTGTTATTTTTTACCTTATTTTATAAATTTTACCACATACTAAGATCATTTTATCTATAATAGCTTTAATAGATTTTAAATTATATCACTAATAATGTTGGTAATATATTAATATTGACTTATTATAAATTGAAAATTAATATCATTTCATATGTATAATTCATTTTCCAAGATTTTAACCATGTATGTTTCAATAATTTAGATAAATTTATTCCTTGAGAAGTGTCGAGAAAACGGGTTTTTAAAGCTAAAAAGATCAAAATATTATTGTATTACATAATTAAATTTCAAAAAAAAACATAATAAAATAACATAAATTTAATTCATTTGGTATTATTTTATCTATTTATAGTTTAAATAAAATAATAAAAAATATATCATAATAATTTATTTCGATTAAAATTATATTTTCCTTTAAAAATCAATATTTACTATTATACATAAAAAAATAAAAAATCTCACAAAAATACTGAAAATTCACCGTATGGTAAATTTTATTTTCTTTTTAAAAGTTAATTTTTGTCCAATAGTAATTTTTAATATGTCACAGTTTAGTTTATAATAAATTCACCATTAAAATGTGGAAAAACAACCATTGAAGAATAAAAAATTTCATGTGTAAAATTGTATTTGTTCATATATTATAAATATCAAATATATTGAACATATTTGAACAAATTTGATTGAATTTATAATATTTAATAATTATTATTACTATTTACTAATAATAATTAATATAATTTATATTTTTTAAAAACCTTTGGCAACAAATAAATAGTTTTTTATAAAAATCATTTACAATATATTCAATTGGTTTTTATTTTCATTTATAATTAATTCATAACTGATGAATTATTTTCATATGTCTATATACATATATTTTCTTCTGTTATATAATCATATTAGTAACATTTAATTTAATTTATAAGATATAAATAACTCATTAATATTAAGATGAAAAGTATTTTTTTGGTAAAACATAGTCATGTGTGTAATGAAATCTATCAATGAAACTCCATGTTGCGTGAAAAAAAAGATAACCAAATATTTATTTATTTTCAATTAATACAGTAGATTTAATTTATATAATAAATTATATATATGATAATTTCACTGTATTATATAATTCATTATTCAAATAATGTTTCATTTCATATATTTTATCGAATATAACATTCATATTTTAAAATACCAGGATGTTTATCCCTCTAGATAGAAAACTATTAAACCACAAACAAATTAAGAAGATTGTTGACCATGACCAGGTATATGAAGTGATGTCATACATATTTATAGTTATAAAATAATTCAATAATTATAGGTTAACAATTCACATTGGTTTTGATTTCATTTTGTGTGATCCTAACCCTCTAGTAGTATAGGAGTAGTTAAATCTAATGGTCCATGTATTCAATATCCTTTTGACCCCTTTTCATTATATGATACTAAAATCTAAAATACTTCTCCATTTATCCATAGTATGATGTTATATTTTGATGATGTATTACATTGATGATAATTCATGTAACAAAAATATGTTTTTTATCCAATTTTGAGAGGAGAAAGACCCAATGGGACAATGATTACTGTGCATCCATTTATTTCTTGTGATTCAACAAGGAAACCTGTTAGTCATTGAGTAGGCGTATGAGAATACATACATCATACAATAAATTTATTACATAGTTATTGATATTTATTTTCATATAGGATGACTAATCATTAACTATGTATATTTTTAAGAGTCATGTTTGATCTCATAATAAAACCAAACAATGCATATATAGTAGATTGTTCGATATTGGTAGATATCATTCTGGTAGTTCAGTAATATCTATATTGTGATAATAAAGGTCACTTGGGGGTATAAAATTTACCCGTATTTTGACAAGAATGATATTTATGATCATGATACACAATGATTTTCATGTCTATTAAAAACAAATTATATCATACCATAGTGTGGAGAAGGTTTTCATAATCATCTAGAGGAGATGGTATTCTTTATATATAATAAAAGATGTCAAATCAGTTGATAGATTATATTTTTGTTTGTTTTATAATATCTCATTTTACATTTTTCATCAGTTTAGTTTCTTAAATATTTTTAGATTCATCTAAGGGGGTTATTGATTTCTTAAAGTGGTAGATTAGTACTTGAATTCATTTTTCAATAACATACCATGATTCCATGTTCATCATAATATAAAAAATAATAATTTTGTGAATTAATTTATATGAATGATATCATAAGTATATTTTTATATGAGCCAAATTGGTTTTCATGAAAAATGGTTTCTATTAGAGAACATTCAATGGAAAGGAGTTATCAGACATGATGTGTCCCCATTGGTATATCTCATTGTTTTCCCCAAGAATATTGATTGGTTATTGAGTATTTTTCCACATTATTATCACACAAAAAAAATTCATTTTAAAAATAAATATTGACTACTTTTAATTGATAAGATATTATATCATTTTAAATTGAAATGTTATTCTTGAATATAGAAATTTGGTATGGAAATCATCAACTATGGAATCTGACTGATGGAATGCATAAGAATGAATTATGATGTCTCTATAGTCACTATGAGTACCTAGTGATTCAATTTATAATTATTAGCATCCCATTAGTATTTATGAGAATCATTAATCATACCTCATATCATATCCCATTACAATATACGGTGAACTTTACCTATGAAATTATAATTTACTCGATTATAGATGTTATACACATATAGAATTTAATCTTGGAATTGGGAGTACATTTTTAACATTGGTTATCCGGATAACTATTAATGTTCTAGTTCATCCATAGAAAGGTATAAATTGTGAATATTCATCTTTATGGAGTGAGTATATATGGAACCCGAAATTATTGATGTGTTGTGATGACGGTTGACACCCAATAAATTGATAAAGGGGTAGATTATCCTTTGTTTTAGTTGATATTATGTGATATTCATTGAATAATTCTCAACAATTTTATTACCATAAATACCAATAAAAACATTATAATCCGTTTATCATAACAAATAAGTGATTGATGGTCATAGAGGAGTAAGAGTGTAGGGTGAGTAGTCATTTCTTCATTACATTTCAAAAGGTGAGTGGTTTAAATAGTATTATATAATTCTTTTGGTGCGGGGATAAGTTGTGTATTGATACATATGTGAGGATAATATCATATGATTAAAGGTGTATTGTTTCAAACCAGAAAACTAAAAACATTTCATTGTGAGATAGTATTTGTGTTTTTCACCTAAAATACATGAAGTCGCTATCTTGAAAGAAAAAAGGTTGATATTTATTTTTACCACATATGATTCAGGTACATCACCCCTTAGTGATATCAAAACCACATATATATGCACTGTAAGGAGTTAATTTGGAAATTTAAATATTATTATCTTTATAATATTTGTTTTTAATTAATTACTCAAATATTAAGATGTGATTTTGGTGTCCAGGGATAATGAAGAATGTTGTAGAGTTCATGTCTTGATGCCATTGTTATCCGCAGTTAAGGTAAATGATCGAAAACCATATTTTTTTTTCATATACCTTATGGATATAAAGTATAAATATGATGGAAGAAACATGGATTTTGATAACTTATTTCAGTTATTGATGTGTGAAAACGATGTTATATATGATACTATAGAATGACTAACTATGTGATCACACTTCCTCTCCATTTGAAATAAGGGTTTTGTGGAATATATATGATGCTTGTATAAATAAGAGATCAAGATGATTCATTGTTTCATCTAATAATTTTCAGAACCTATTATTCCTATATTACATTTCATATGTACAGTTTCGTGTATGGGAATGTTAGGGCACTATTTTAGATGTTCATGAGGTTCCATCACACACTACCAACCAGACCGATAAAACACAAACGTCTTAGAGAACATGTTTTATGCCATATATTGATTTTCTCCAAAATTGTTAAGATCACATTCCCATATTATATTTTACCAAGAAATAATTATATTTTACTTACCAATATGACACATTTTTAAGCCAATTATAGGATAAATTTTATGTCACTACAATAGCGGTTAGAGTCGACAGAATTAATATTTTTTCTCAAAGAGGCATCTTGGATAAAATAATAAATGTTCATACCATCTACTGTAGGATGATTATATATCAAGGATGATAAATCCCTTATGTTGATAGAAAATAGAGGCCCTTATAATATAATGTGGTATTGCATATATTACATATGATATCACCTCAATGTTGTTTATAGTTATTTTTATACAGTGGCAGGGAATCTCTATGGTTAATCAATCTATTTCATTTACATATTTGTAAATGTGATAGGAAAATAAATTCACATTAACACTAAATTTGGACATTATTATGGATGTATTAATTATTTCATTGTCTGATAAGTACATAAAGTATCCAACAGAAGTTGTTGAATTGGGTGAGATGGGTATTGAAAATAGATTCTCCTTTTCATAGTATATGGTTTTTTCTTGGTTATTTTATTTATGATCGTATATAGTTGAATGATTCCCTGTTTTCATATTATGTAGAAGCACATTAATCAATAAAATAGAATTTGGACTTGGGAGAACATGTTTGAAGAACATTACACTCAAAAATTTGAACAGATCAATAATTTTAGAATGAAAATCAATGACAATGGGGACCGTTTTTCATATGAAATTTAATCTATTAGAATATTTTTAATAATATCAATTAATCCAGTTAAGGAGGATGAGAACTTTTTTAGTTATATTTATGATCTAATGTTGTTATATTATAATTAATAAATATGTTTACACATAATGAAAAAAATCATAAAATTATTTGATTATCTACAAAACTAAGTCACATATAAGGAAATTGAAACCACCACTAAATAAATAAATATGGTATTACCCTAGGAGAGATGTAAGAATCATTCATATTATTATTTAGGTTTATTCACTAACATTTGATGATATTTTATGAATAAATAAAAAATTTAATTTATTACTTTATATGAAATATCTAAACCAAATCATTCTATATTTAATCCCACATTAACGTGTCTCTAAGATTTAGAACCCTAATATTGTGGCATTGATTAAAAGAAATCCATAGTTTTATATGTAGCAGGTGATATTGTAGTTGTGGAATAATTTTGAATCTGTCCAAATTCAGCCTCATCTTCCGTAATGTTGAAACAAGCTTTGTTTGTTATCTCTGATTAAAATTACATCAATGAAGAATTTTTAATTATTTTTTTATATTTATTAGAAAAAGGATTTAAATATTACATACATTATGAATAAAATATAAAATATATTTGTTCATTTGTAATACTAAAATTGCATAATGTTTTTAATCGTGATATTTAAAATTTTTCATTGGTTTATATATTTTATCATTAATAATATTACATAGTTGATAAAGACCGATTTTTAGGGGACACCATCATTTCCTACATTTGAATTTAATTAACAATTCCCTTGACATTATACTAACGTTCACAATTAGTGTTAATTCTTGGATAGTTATTGGACTATCCCTTTTATCAAATATTAAAATTGATTTAATTTTATGTCCTTATTTTTTTTTTTTATTGATAACAAGGATAACGAGATATTGTTGGATCCCAAATGATGATGTAATTTAGAGATATGTTGGGGTTCTGTTTTTTTATATTATGTGGTGTACACAAAACGAGATTCATTAAAGGAATCTATTATTTCGAGGATTGGTTTATATAGTATGATATCTACTAGGGAATATATGGAATTCAATATTTTTTGATAATTTATTTATATATATAAAAAAGTTTATCTGAAGAAGTGTCATAGTAAAACTACTTTCATAGAGAAATCGTGACTATAAAACTGTTATTATTGATGAAAATATACCATGTGTATTGGGATTCACCTTTAAGGTTTTAACAAGAGTGAATAATCACCTGACCATGTGATATATCCACACTCCATGTGTCTATTTAATATCCAGGTAGATGTGTTCAAGATGTAAATTCCTAGTGGCATGTAGCATAGTAGTTATTTCTGATATATCATATTGTAGTTCAAAGGAGAACATATATTTTGGACATTTTAAATAAGTGATATCAGATTAAATGTTTTGGTGTTTAATTTTTCATTATGGATGATATAAATGATAGGGTTGGGGCACTATATTAATAGATCAAGTTTTCGTGGATCATGCTAATTTTTTTATAGCTAGGGTGTGGGGGGGTCATCTATAACATGAAGGTAAGAATGTGATGTTTTGGATGTTAATCCAATTTTGGTATAACCATGTATTAGAAATGTTATTATTGAATATCATCATTTTGAGGGATTAGAGGCTAATACATAGTGATTTCCCTTAATCCATAGTCCTCTTAATTAGTTTATAGAATCTATCTATTCGAAATGACATGGATTTAATACATTATTTTTTTGAGGAACCACTATGAAGTTACAAACACCATTTCACTATAGTCCTTAGAAATATGGAACTTATTATAGTTTATACCAATTGGATGCAACATTACTGATATTTTCCCATTTATATATATAAATTCCTAAGGCCCCACAGACCCATAATTCTCTCAAACATTCATAAAAAACATAAAATTATTCTAGGGCTGTATAAAGTGATCACACTATCCCTGAGCTCATTTCTTCAACACAAATTATGGAGGATCAACATTTCACAACTATATGTGAATTGTGTCCACATTAGTCTTGGATTCCCTCCATTATATTATAGTGGACCATATTTTCTTGAATCTATCTCTATCTCTTTCTCATATCATGATCTAAAATAATTTTTTAATTAATTTTGATTGGTTATATTTTATTTGGTTTGAAATAATGTTAATTTTGAAGTGTAGTTGTGATTATTTTATGATATACAGGAATATTGATGTCGATGTTCTAGAGGAAATAACATCATTAAAATTTATTAGTCAGTCTTACTGTTTTTCATATTATAAAATATTTTTTATTTTCCTTATATTATGCTTGGGTTTAATTGTATTTGACTTAGTTGATACCTTGTGATACTAGGTCTTATGTTTGATCACATATGTGTGTGTGTAACATTAAGACCCATGGTTGTGATTGATCACATGTTTATGTTATTATTTAGATATTGTTTCATCACTCTTGATATACTATATTGGTCCTCTATATATGATGAATTTATTTTCATATAATGTATTTGGTATATTCATTATCATTAATATCTGGATGGTTACAACGTGTCATAATGAAATATTATAGATAAATTGAACTATAGGTGAGGCATGGTAAGGTGTTGCATGTAATAGGTTTAACAGACCATGATAAATGAAAAATCATGATGGTCATATGTGTCTTGCCCTAAAGGCCATGGTTGGTTATCATAGTCCTCAATGTCCTAACTTATAACACGATGCCAATATATGATGGCCAACTTGCCTAAATAGAAGAAGTATCATAATGTGAAATCCTTATGGAATGACCCAATAGGGATATGGGGGATATGTGTGATGACCTTATTGTTAACCATAGTTCGTTACTTATTTTATGAATAAATTTATAGTATGGGTTTAAAGGAGTACAATAAAAGGAATATGTAAACACGTTGAGCACAAAATATATTGGTGCATGACTATATAAAGATTATTCTACAAAAATACATTATCATTCCATACACTCTTATGATTATTCAGGCATTATAAGGATTCATTGGTGGTTTCCTATTAGGTTTTATTACACACACAATCTAAGAGAATCTCGATATAGGCCCATAGTTCATAGTCAATGATACATGAATGAGAAATTCCCTAGTGATAAATTTTTTTCATACAAATCATGTTGATTATAGGTGGTTTCAAGATGGACTCTATAGTGAGTGTCCATTGTTTTTTCAAATTCTTATTAGTACTAAAAATCTTGTATTCCTATAAAATGTCAGGTTTATGGTTTAATATTACATTCAACATGGTATAGATTACATTATATAAGTTTTTCATTATTTATTTATTCATTGTCTTACTAATATTGTTATATCATTGATACTGCTGTTTTAATCAACCCACTGATGAAATTGAATCCCTTAATTCATTCCAATATCCACCTACATATGATTAAGAAATCACGAGGCTACGAGGAACCCCGTATCAAGAATGATGTGTTTCTATGGGGAGTTTTAATCTTGTGTGTCTATACATGATGTGTGTGCTGCGAAACATCCCTTTCATAAAAAATACATCACATTAATGTTGATGGGGGTAGGTGATGACTACATCCATATACATGGAACAAAATGGACCCCCTCTACATTTTGTGTGATTTGGAGAGACATTCCATGTGTAATTACTGAACATTACCTAATGACTAATTTGGAGTAACACTTCATGTACCACGTGGAAATGTCATGCACATACCACTGGCCTAGATTAGCTTACTCAGAATCAAATTCACCCTCTTTATTCGCAGGTTGAGTAAGCATTTCACTCCTTAGTATTGTGATAATTCCATTGTGTATGTATTTCTCCAACATACAGATGGAGAAAAAATATTCAATCAACAAAACTCAACAAATGGGTAGGACCCACCATGTAAGGTATGGATCCTCTCTCTACAAAGTTGTTTTTCTCGCATATTTATATCTTATAAGACACAATGATACTCTACTGGTGTCAATATTTCATACAGTATCACGTAGAAATGATAATTCATCATCATATAGGGGAATGACCACATAAGATGCTCTAAAAATATCGATTTGAAGTATAGAATGATTTTTTTTATTGGATGGATGAGAGTATATAATGTATACATTGGTTCTTCGTTCCCTTTATACTAATTTTTATTATTAAATTATGGCTCACAATTTTGATTCATTAGATCTTCATGATTTATGTGTGTCCTATATTTTATGTAAATTCTCAACCTACACAAGCACTACCTCTACATGTCATGTCTTATGTAGATGACATATTACTTGATGGAGATAATAGGGACTAGGTATATGTGGTTATTAGTGGGGATTTATGGTTTTCATACCTGGAAAATATTTATTTTTCTGGTTTGATTATATGATTAATGTCCCACTTATTTTCTAGTTATACCTACATACTTGTTTATAGGATAATATTTTTTTGGACCTTACTGACTTTTTACAATTATAAATTATTGTGGGATATTAGATTTTTTATGATATTATTATTATAGGTTATTATATTTTATATAAAACATTTTGGTATGAAGATACATGTGTTTTCATGTGTGTATAGGAATATTTTGATAAATCCACAGACATGCGTGGAATGACTACATAATTTTAGTCGTTATACCCTATATTGTTGTTGGGGATATTGGTGTGACATACTCATCTTATTACCATCTTGGAATCCTTTTATGGTTTGTGTCATGCTAGAAAATAAATAATAAATTAATAAACTTATATGTGACATTACATTCAACTATTTTGTTAATTTCTTTGAAATTTCACATAAAAATTTAATGTAACTATAACATGCTAACAAAATGTAATAAATAATCATGATAAAAAATAATTTGAATGTTCTCAATCAAATTTACCCATATCTCAATGTGGGCATGTCCACCAAAAAATTCATAATATAATGAATATACATTCTTAAAATATTTATTTCCTCATGAAATGGAAGAACCATTATAAATGTGACAATTATATCAAGTTTATTTCATTACATACATAAATTAATCTTTAAAAATAATGTACTATTTTGAATTAATACATATTATATAATTATTCCTTTTATATGGTCACATCACAAGCCAATAAATACAGTGGGGACATGATTTTAATTTGTCTTGTACAATAATGGTAAAAAAATGAATTTTTTAGTCATACATGTGAAGAAATTAAATATTGCTTAAGCACCACAAGATAACAATTTTTTCAACGTACCCTACCAACAATGGATTTGTTAATTCTAATAGATTAAATATGAATTGTAATTATCTATGAATTATTTCATTTTTGGTGTCTTATTAACTAATTTTAATGGATATTCATTATATGGATACACCCATATATATATATCAATTTTTTATGGAAGTAAATTGAAAATGCATTAGTAGCTCTATCTAGATTACATGTCCCTCTCCATTATCTTATATTTCCACTCATTTAATTACAAAATAATTCTTTATTATGAATTTGGTTCCAGTCACACTAATTATAACATATATTGACAAGCCATAATTTTCAATTTTAGTAATCCATTAGAAAAAAGAAAAAAATTGAATAAATTTTAATTTCCCTATTACTTTAATATAAATACTATACACAAAAAAGAATGAAAAATAGAGATTTCAATTATTATAATATAATTATTTAATTTAATAACATTATGTCAAATCACTCAAATATCAGATACAAATGAATCTCAAATGGACCTCATTTTTAGTGATAATGGTTTTTAATGGATCTAGTACAATATCTTTAATAATCACCCATTATATGTCAATATATCCACAATCAATAATGAATCCAATGAAAAGGTTTTTATTATATATTTTTTAGGATTTTTAAAATTTAATTTTCTCATCCTGGGAAATTGTTATATTTTTCTCATAGTAAATATTCACTTCCCCGAATTATATAAATTAACCTATGAAGAGTAACAAATTTATTAATAATAAAAATATATTATTTTTAATGGATGTAGTGATATAAAACAACTTCAATATTGTTTATACCATGGATGTTACAGAATATTTTATTATATCCAAAAATATATACGTGTTAGTTATTATATAAATTTTTTTAGTGATTACTTACATCAATGAGTTTGTATTAGAGAGGAGAATAAATTTTATTATTCTAAATTATTTAATTGGTGGTGTCATAACCTAATATTATAAATTACATATTTTTCATTAAAACATCAGTTGTATCCCTAAATTAAATATATAAAACACCATACCAAGATGAACACTAAAATATTATATAATAGTTGAAATTAATTTGTTAATTTGGTGGATAAATATATAGGTAACCACATTATGAATTAAATTTTAAAATAAAGTAATCTTTATTCTTATTAATAAGTAATTCAAAAAATTAATGTATCTATTTAATTAATACTAAAATTTAATTTTGTAAATATGTTTTACTTAAAATAATATTTTTTTTAATGTAATTTGAAAAAAATATATTTATAATAGATTAGGATTATCAAATATATTAATGGTATATATTTTTTATTAATAATAATAAAACAATAATTTTATTAATACATTCTTAAAAATTAATATATTAGTTAATCCAATGAAATATTATTTTCCTATAAAAATTATTTTTTATTATATATTAATATGTTATTTAAAATTATATTTATCATATTTTTATTTGAAATTTTTTAATATAGAATATTTATTTGGATTTACAGTATAAAATTTGATTAGGATATAAATTTTTTATTTTTATGAAATAATCAATTTTTAGGTTATTATTCAATGAAAGGTTTTAATGATAACTAAAAATTTATAATTATAAATAAAAGGCTTAAAATATTATAACACATCTAATTTATCAAATATTAGTGAAAGTATTAATGAAAAACATTTTTAAGCATCATTGAAATTTTATAAATCATTTGATTAACATTTTAACCATTTGAGTAATATTTTCCTAAATAAATTGTATTTTGTGTTATGTTATAATTATATTTTATTTTATTACATTATTTTTTTGTATTAATTTCAAATCATCATAACTATATTTTATTATAAAACAATTTATATCATTAAAATCAAATATTTTGATAATTATATCCTATACATATCTTTTAATAACAAAAATACACTTTCTCTAAAAATAGGATACTACATGTTATACGCAGTAATGATAAAGCTAATTTCTCTTAGACTTAAAAATTATATTATAAATTTGATTTTGTATGTTTAATCATTAATAAAAAAATTATGTAGCATTTCCATATAATTATTTAATATTTAATTTCTTTAGAAAAAATTTATTCCCATATTAAAACTAATAATTGTAGAAGTGGAAAATTCAAAAATAATTGAGCATAAAAACATGATTAAATCATTTTTTACAAATATTTTTGGAAAAATTATATACATTATAAAAACCAACAAACCATTATTTTCAATTTTTGAGTCTTATTGATATGTAAAAAATTATATATACTTTTATTACATTGAAGTATTTAAAAAAATCCATTCTCAAAACTCATAAATGATATATCTCACAAACTCTTCAATTACCCTATAAAAATAGTTTTTCAATTTAAAATAAGCACATATTAATTCCCCTATAATTTTATTCCTTTTAATTAATCAACTTGTGCATGATATGGTCTTTAGAGATCCATTTGTATGGAGACTTCAAAGGGTAATACAGAGTCCACAACACGTGTACGTTTTGTTTCCTATCTAATTTTATTTTTATTATAGAATTCCTAAATCCATCAGTTTAAATTACTATATACTTATACCATTATTGTTTCTTATATTATTACTATTATTGAATAATTTTTTACCACATTTATTCTGTTGTAATTTTAAAAAATAAACCATTAATTGGGCCTTGTGTGGACATCCGCCATCACAGAGTGATGAAATCAAATCTTCAAAAAAAAAATCCAATATTATATGGGAGAGAATGAAGAATAATTTTTAAATATATAATTTAATTTGTAATATTTAATGAATAATTACAATCCATATTTTTTTCACTCTCATTTTTTGGTAAATGAAAATATTAACATTGAATTGTTAAAACTACCACCTCCATGATGTAGCATATATCAATTTTCATCTACATTGTTTTATATTATTTTAATTCTCATAATATAATACTAACCACATTAAAATTAAATAAATAATATAATTTATTATTATTTTATAAATTAATATTATAAAAAGAAATGATTTTAATAATCATAGTCATCAATTAATTATTGTATAATCATCCTTTTGTTAGTGTGACTGCCTATTATTAAAATATTACCATGTAATATGATGTGGGACTACGAGAACATAAAAATAATAATAAATTATTAGACTATGTTTATAAATTTATTATTTTTTTTAATTTAAACATTAATATTATTCTAATTATTTCTGATAGCATTTTCCACTTGTTAAAAATCACTATTACATTATTATCATCAATTTTATCACCATAATCCTTAATAATATGAGATATAATTAAATTAAAAAATTAAAAATAATAATATTCCATAGTATTCTAAATTATGCAATGATTAAATTTTTGATAATATTGGCACACAAAAACCCAACCCTAAAACTAGTTCAAAGAAATCATGATTAATAGAAACCTATATTGAAAAAATATAACAAATAACTAATATAGTTTTGTAGATTAAATATAAATTAGTTTATTAAAATATATTTATTTAAAAATTATATAAAAATAAATACTAACATAGTATTTTTTATATAGGATCTCCAAGAGATTCATTATTTCACTATTTTGTTTCATTGATCTAGTAATTGTATTCACCACATGTTAATTTTCGTGGTGATTAGATAAAAAATGGATTTTATTATTTAATATATTTCATGAGATCAAATTTACTAAACAATCCCTCTCATGTTTTATATTAAATTAATTTTCAATTCGATTTATAATGATATTTAATTTGTTTGTCTCAACACAAACTGCCATTAATTGAGTTACAATATATCATGTAAAATATCTTAATACAATTTTGGTTACTTCATCAAAAAGATTTTATATATAAATATTTCATGCAAATTTGTGTATTTTAATTTCTAAATTAATTTTTCTTAATTTAATGAATTTCATCTTCAAAATGTGTTATATTATCTAGAATGATTCACATACCCATTAACAACATTTTCTAATCCTTACCAATAATTTCAATTCCCACCATTGTTCAATATCTTAATTGAAAACAAACATATCTGTTATATCATCATAACTTCATATTTACCTACACATATTTTAAATGTAATATATTTTTATAAATTTTACATTGTGGTATTACAACAAATGTGGTCTAAATCTTAAAAGGGATCATTCAAAACTACCCCACAACATTTTCATTAATATTTATTTTTATTTGTATTTATATTCCTCAGTATAGATTTATTCAATTTCGTAAATATATTTTATTCATTTATTTTTATAGATGTAGATAATTTTATTTACCTTTATTTTAGGGATAATACATCTTTTAGGATTCCTTATGAATTCTATTTTTAATGTAAACTGAGTTAAATAAGAAATATGATTTCTAATTTCAGGACAAGTTTCAACTCTATAAAATATTTAAAGCTTTTTATCATCCAAATAATCATCATTATTTTATATATAACCATACTAGTTTAATATAATTTTAAATAAAATATCAAAATCCATTTATATAATTAAATTATTCTTTTCCTAATCCTAAATCAAACCTAATGTTGGTATTTTTTGTTTATATGTTTCATTAATCATTATGTTTAAATTACGGACATTTGAAAACATGATTTATGATTTTGTTTTATTATTAAAATATAAAATTATAAAATTATTTAATTATTTTATCTATTGGTAATCATAATTATATACCCATATGTAATTATTTGAGAAAAAAACCCACATCGTTCACATTTATTTTATATTTCATGTGCATTGTGCATTGTTTTTGTTCCATATGTTTCAGATGAATGAATTTTCATATTATGATTTTCATTATGTAATTGGATTACTTTTAATAATAAATTCCTAAATATCATCTGGTAATATTTTAATCTAATAATATACCATTTATTCTATATAGGATTCAATCCTAATCACACTATGTTATATGATAGGCCAACTATGAAATATACAGCTCTCCAGTGCATTGGGTAATGCTTTTTATGTCATGAGATAATACTAAAGGGAACAATTAATTTGTACAAAAAACTATGAGACACTTTCCACTATATTTATTTAAATAGAGAGTGTACCAAATTTACTATGGGACTCTGTATACTCTGATAGTTATGGAAGTAAGGCTTGCAATATGATTAGGATATCATGATTGATGTTGTAACACCATATTTATGATTCCTCAAAAATATTAAATCATTTCTTTATGAATAGTTTCCCTTATTGAGTGTTTTATGTAATTATAGTTGGTATCAAAATGGGATTTCGTAATTCATACGAATGATTTTATTCGGTTTGCAAATTAGGATAAGAGAACCACTATGAATCTATAATGAATTAAGTTTTTATGTATTTATTTGGATATTACATGGATTATTTTTTAGACTAGGTTCTTCGAAATCATGTGATTCAGAGTCTCAGTGTTCCAACAATAATGATTTAAATTTCTTTAAATATATTAAAAATAATGTGTGGGATATTTTCAAAAAAATTGTAATAAATCATCAATGTATTTTCAGATCAGAAATCTTATTGTACTATTTAATTCAAAATGTGGGTTTTACCCTAACTGGGACACTATATTTATCATTGTGTTTCATTAGTAAAAACGTGTTCATGGGTATAAATAAATAAATAAAATAAATATTATTATTTTTTCTTTTTTTTCCATTAATTTTTATTATAAGTATATGGTATTCTGATTTCTTTCTAGGTGGTCTCTCAAAACCGTCAGATTCAGACAGTGGTTGGGGAGAATAATTGATGACATATGATAGACTGTGATTGAATCATGGATCATTAAACCAATTGAGATCATAGTCCTCATCAACATTGGAAATTTGAATTTTTCTCATGAATGAATATTATAAACCCCAGGTAAGATGTCTGATTTTTTTTCCATCATGATTTTTAACACCAGATTAAGGTGAATATATTCCACCAATAGATTAGATACACATATCAACATTATATTTTTATTAAATGAATTATTTGTTTTTCTTAACATTTAATTATTAATATTTATTCATCTTATTCTATGAAAATGAAATGACTCTGAATGAATATCTTCTGAGGTTCATTCCTCATATATTATGGTATATGGTTTTCTTCCATGGTCCCTTACACATTCATCATGGGATTTTCCTTTTTCCCCAAGGATCAACGAATAAAATAAATTTCTCATTATCTGATTATTTATCTATGCAATGGATTCATATTGTGCATGTGGTTCATTATTGATTTCTTGATCAAGGTGTAACCACTGTTGTGGATGATCATAAGTGGATCAAAATGGATTTTTGAGAGCCATTCTTCTAGATTTTTGGCACATGGTAATGATGGATCGATGAGGAAATTTATGAGTGGATTCAAGTATATATTTTTGATTATCTATGTTGTAAAGGACCTTACAAACCATAATATAAAATATCTATAATGGGATATGACATTGGATAAAAGATGTATGGAATAAATGAGATCATGAAGGAACAATAAAATAATGAGAAACGTGTAATTTATTTTGAGATTACACATAGTGTGGGGACATCATATTGGAGTATACTATATCAATATTAAGATAATGATCACAGGGTGGTGGCCCCAATCACATGATATATTTCTACTCTATGATAGATCAGTCTGTACATAAAAATGTACAACGACAAAAGAAAAATTTAATGTCCAACTGTAAATGGTCCATACATGGACAATCCAAAGTATATAGACATGTCTAGGTTACATGAGAATGGTGTGGTGTAATCTCCATTCATTTTATACTTATTTTAAATGCTAGGTATTCATATATTTATGTGTCAAGTCTGGATTTACCACACGACCAGTCTTTGGGATTTCTGGACACACCATTTATCCCCCATCAAGAGTCCTTATAGCTCTTCATTAACTTATTTTAGACCAGTCATGGTTATGTGTTTTCAGTTGGTCCATTCTATAGTGGTTATATGTTAGAATGACATCCATATCATAGGATTGTGATCCCCTCAAATGGTCTAGTCTCTGATAATGTTTTGGTGTCCCTCCATGATAGTAGAGTTTGATCCTCTATCATATTTATACCCTAGGGGGGGTTTTTGGAATTATATTGACCTCCCTAAGGAGGGAATTGATCCAAAATCCAAGAAGTAGTATAAATTTGGGTTTTTTTGTATCATTATAAAACAATTCCATATTTATCGAGTAAATCAAGATTGGATTTTTGGTTCCCCCCATTAGTTATGGGTGTGAATCCCAATATGAGTACCATATTCATCATAGAAGAATGAGAGTTCTTTTGTGGTGACCAATTATATTGACCTCTTCGTCGAGTGTCTCAAGTGACCATATGCCTTATATAGTGGAATATCCTAGAATTATCATTGCATTTAGAATAATACTATTAATTGTAGTTGGTTATGACCACCTAGTATAACAGTGTTTTTCATGAGTATATATTGTTGATTCATTTTTCAATTATTGTTATATTTCAAATTTAGTTGACTATACTTGGTGATTCTTGTTTAGTTTTTTATCGGTTCCCTAATAGGGATTTATATACTCACCCATAAATTGTCTTCTCATGCATGTGTTGTGTCTTATGTAGGCGAAGGACAAATTTATTGTGTTTTTTAGAAATAGTAGTGCTTTGAGAGTTGATGGATCTTGACAGACTAAGGTGTTTATTGGGAGCTTTCATTTGACATTAGTTATCTCTTGTGGAAATTTTTTGACACTTTATATATTTTGGTTGGTAATTTATTTGGACCCATTTTCAAATTTTTTTATTACTATCATACCTTTTTGTGTGATCTTATATATTTTGATGCAAAGTGTTCTATAAATTTACATTTCATCATTGTGTGGTATCGGAGATGTGTGTTCATGTACATGTACATTAGGAAAATTTCTCGCATTTGGGAGATATTCCTACTCGTGTTGGTGATCAGCGCCTGGCCTATCTGAGGTAGAAATGGGGTACGCATTGGTCACACCTCAGTGCGGTGTTTCATGAATTAGTTTTATCAAAGAAATTAGTTATTCTATAGAAAAAAACATAGTGAGATTTCTATTTTGGAATATTTTTTAGTTTATTAGTTATTTATTTTAGGATAGAAACTCATATTTATGTGTGGTTGCTGATGTATAAATACACCTGGACTCTGATCACCTCCATTTCAACATAGTACATGTAAAAAAGTCTATTCGGGAAAATTATATATTAATGAATTCAATTTTATATGCCTGACTTGATTCATCTCACAAACTGTATGATTTTAAAAATTGTAAATATTGTTATATTTTTGGATGCATCCATGTAGACAGACCATAATGATTCATCTACATGATAACGAGGTTTAACCACCATGTGAAATGGAATCATTTTAGGGGCATGTACTCTAGACAGAACCTATGTATAGTTTACCAGCTATACCACCACCCATTGAGTTGCATCTATCGATGGACATACCTGTTGAGGACACAGGTAGGTTGACTACATTGTATTAGATTCAAAGGTGGTGACCTCTGAGGTTTTATAGTTTTCTATACCACCATGTCAATACAGAATGTTTACATAATGTCACTTTTTTTCTATTGTGTGAGGATGTATGCATATAAGATTATGATACACATGGATAATAATATTTGGGGATTTATTGAGTGATGGTTGATCTAAGTAACATAGTCACCTCAAGATAAATATCTATCATTCTAAAAAAATTGAGCATATCATTAGGGAAGAGTTCTATCTAGAAACATTATAATGAACACCAAAACTAGAGAATCTATATCTATAGTAAGAAAGTTTGACTGGGAAAGATTACATAGTGAGTTTTTGTAACAGCCCAGGTAAATAAAGAATATGTAATTTTCACATTTATCCATATTTGTGAATAAAATATTAATATTACTTTAAAGGGGACTCTATGCTCGATGGCGTACCCAATACGCAACAATGAGTTTCTTGGGAATCTTACGTTGCACACTAATAAAAAAAATATTATTTTAAATGGTAGTTAACGGCTAGCAGTTGTAATGGAGGGAATGAACAGAACTAACTAAAAAATAATTATATATGTTTGTTAAATATTTTTATTTTTTACAATAATGTTTATAGGATTAAAAATGCGAATGAATCCAATTTTATGCGTAAAAATTCATATATTCTTTAAAAGGTCAATTAACCACCTTTTGATGGAAAACCAATTTTAAATCCACTTTTTAAAAAATTTATGTGTTAAATTTTAAAAAATAAAATTCTTCTTTAGAATTGGGATATCAAAATTTACTTCGTTTATATTTTGGTATTTTTCCAATAAAGTTCATTTTTTAATGAATATTGAAAAATGTTGTATTTGAATAAAAAACCTTTTTTTAATATAATTTATTTATATGACTATATTGTCTTTTGAATTGTTTTTAAAAATAAATTATAATATATTTTTACCATTTAATCCAATATTGGTCATTGGAATTAATTTCACTTTGAATTTGGACTGAAACTAGTGTCAATCATTAAATAGATATTGTTTCTTAAAAACACGCTATTTGTATTGCCAAAGGGAATTAATTATTAAATTAATTAATGCAACTTATATGTTTTGAATTTTTTAAAATAGACATCATTTTTGAATTCGGAATATCAAATATAGGCTAGGGTGAATTTTTGGTATTTTTCTGAAAAACACCAATTTTTGATGAATAGTGAAACCACTAAGTGGTTGTTTAAAAACTATTTTTTCGTTTAAATGAATATTTACGACTTCTGTGGTTTGAATTTTAAAAATACGACATACATGGTTGTCATTAGGATGTAAAATTTGGTTTAATGGGATTAATATAAATTTATGGTGAATAGTAACTCTTATGCTTTTAATCGCGATTAGAGGTAATTAGTGTAATTTAAGGTAAAGATAATGTTATAATAATATGAAATCACATTGACACATGTTCTACCCATATTGGATGAGTCATGGCCAACCAAGAAAATCCATGGGTCAACTTGGGGATCCCATTGATCCACTTTGGTTGGAAAATGACATTAATATCTTTTTATTTTAAAGTTAAAATTAAAATGTCACAAACATGTGTTGTTTTACTAAAACAATTTTTACATGGTGTTATTTAAGTAATATTTTTGACTATAAATATTCTATAGAAATATAAAATTATTTCATACATCATTATATTTTTTTATAATTTTTATACATTAAATAAATTATTTTTTTATGACACCGTGATGATGCACTTATTACCTCATAAATGAACTATTTAAATAAAATGAAAAGATAGGGTGAAATCTAAGTCTTAAAATTGTCACAAACCTATTATATGGGTTTATTTTAAAACCTTATCACCTTATCCTCGAAATATATCCTTTTGGGACCCTTAAAATCGGAAAATAATATTATAATAAAGTAATATTGTTTAACTTTCAAAGAGTTCCCCTCCTCTTCTCTTATAAAAGGCCCCCACCTCTACCACCTTAAACACGCCTCTCAAAACATTTTCTCGGCCAACCCCTTCAAATTGAATCTCTCCACATCCCTCTCTTCATCATTGAAGCCTCAATTTGGGCAGAATCTTTTCCAAGGAAGCCTTTGAGCTCAAATCAAAGAGAGTTATCCGATTTAAGGGTAATGTCTTCCCTTGTGTTCTTTTGTTTTATTTTGCTTCTCCAAACCCCTAAAATCTTTTTATTACTTATTTCTGTAACAAAACCAGTAACATAAATATAATATTATGTTTTTATAAGAATTATTCGAGCTACAATTTCACACACCACAGTCTAATGGTTAAAAAACATATTGTTTCTGTGGATGGTGAATTACTGCCTCATTAAACGATGATTGTTAAACATTCTTTTAACTCCTTCAAAGGTGGCCATTAAGATGTCACTATATTTATATATGATAGATAATATGTTTATTTTTTCCTTATACTTCTGTATTTTTCATTTATGGTATTCCTTTATGGTTTCCATTATGGGTAAACGCTATATCTTCATTTTAGGAAGTTGCGGACTACCGCCCCCTCAAAGTGATTTGATTCGTTAATGCCATATGTGGGATGTATACAGGGTGGAATTAATGGTATTACATATTATATCCTAATTTAATTATAATATAAATTTATATAATTATTATTTCATTCCATTTAATACAAAAAAAATAAATGAATGTAGCGTTCAAGCGTACGTACGACTTACCGTCTCCATGAACGGTACATTTCATTTCTTATCTCCAAATGTTATGTAATATTATAAGTACATATATATAATGGATATATTTGTAATATATTACATCTAAATGATGGATATAATTCTGTAATTATAATATATATATATCTCATTTTGTTTTAATTCCCTTAATATGACAAAAAATGAAAGTAGCGTTCATGCGTACGTACGACCTACCGTCTCCATGAACAATGATTTTAATTTTTTATCTCAATATGCTATGGAAGAGTATAAAATGAATATATACTGGATATATATGAAATTTAAAAAATCAATACTATTCTGGATATGATGTACCTATAACTACATGGAAAATTATTTTCCAACAAGTTCAATTATTACTCGTGTACCGAACATCGACAAAAATGTCTGATATGAACTCAATTTATTAACCAATTATTATAACATTATAATATGTGATATGAAATGAATAATAATATTTAAAGGAGGTCCTTATGAAATTATAAATTGACCAAATTTTATTAGTCAAGAGATTAAAGAAAGATCGAGTCATGTCGGACACGAGGTATGGGATCCACCCTCTCTCTTTATTTTTAAGTACTCTATTTTACGTAATTTCATTTAAGTTCATCTATATTATGTTTGGGGATGTTATTTTATATCCCTCATACTATACATTTTATGTTCATGTTATGAGATACCATATTTGATCTCATAAATTCGTTTTTTGATGTTTTAAGTGGCGTCGTTAGGCTGCCGAGTTTTCGTAAGGGATTTTTCACCTCACTTTTATTCCTGTGAGATTTATGCTACATTTTCCACCATTTCGATTAAGTGGTATATGTACATCCCATTATTTTACTTTTTGTGTAATATAATATCATTTATGTGTATTTACATCAATGTTGTATTGTCCTTCTTTCATGGGGTGTATGTTTCGAAGGATACCCAAGTCGGTAAGGGAACCTTTCACCCTCTTCTTATTAAAATACTTCTTTTTTGGGTCATTTAATTTACATATTTTAATGTTGGGATATGTTCTTATATATAATTATTGATGTAAATTTTATGTCCAAGTGATGAGTTACCCCTTTTTATCTCTCATTAACTTATTTTATGAATTTTGAAGTGATGTCGTTAGGCTGTCGAATTTTACCTAGGGAATTTCTTAAACCAATTTCAATTTATTTGGGTTCAACATGTAGTTATGGAATATTTCATCCTTTCAATATGTGTGAATAACCTCTGATTGTTTTACACTTAATATCCACATATATTGGGTGTATTTATATTTTTCACACATAATTATGGGATTGGTTTATCCTTAATTTAAGGATACCTTCTTTACAAGGGATTTAATCTCATTTTACATTTCTATTGAGGATTCATTGTTATTATGCACCTATTCACTCTTATATGGTGTATATACAGTCTTTTGGAATATTATATCATTAATCCATTTATTCTCATGATATTATGACATTCTGATTTAATCTTATTCCTCAATTATTGTATTCTAGTGTCTCTCATTTTGTTAAAAAACTCTTTAACTAAAATACCATTTTAAATATTTTAATGATTTATTCTTTTAAATCTTTCTCATCAATATCCACTTTTTAAATAGTGTTTTTAAGGATTTATTTATATGTATATTTATGGTTTAAAATGTAAAAATCTTCAAAGTGGAATGGGACACTTTGATTCAAAAAATAATAATTTTTTTAAAATGTTTTGAAAATGGTTTTTAGAATGGATTAATTAATTCAATATCTTAAAATGTTATATTGTTATTGTAATGTGGGAATGTTATCTTTAATTTATGATTATGTTATGTGCTATAGTTATGTTATGGTTTTTGGGAATTTTTTATGAAGATGAGTAGTTCTGTGATAAACTAATGGTAGGTGAGCCCAATATAGCTCTCCAATTCATTGGGTAACGCGAAGGTGTTAAAAGTTAAGGTTTCTCCGAATAGATTTAGGGAATATACTGTGATGGGTATTCCAAACGTAACCAAGAGGGTTACTCCCAACATAATATTTTTATGAATGCCACAAGTTACCTTTATGCCTTATGAATTCTATGAATTATTCATGATTTGATGAGGTATGTTAAAATTCTTATGTTTTATGAGAAAATAATGATTTCATACAAGACTAATATTTTTTTTGTACTTTTATATCCCTTACTGAGATTTTTATACTCATCCCACGTTTTTGAAATGTTTTTCACTGGTGAATGGAAAGGTGCATGATATGATGATAGTGTCAAAGAAGTGTCAAGAAAAAATCAATGTTTTATTTTAAATATGTTTCCATTGTTGGGAAAAACAAATAATTTCTTTTATGTAACCAATTTGTTTAAATGTGGAATGTAATTCATGATTTATGATCTAATTCTCTAAAACTCTAAACCTGAAATGATCTTCAATGAGAATTATTCATTTAATTCAATATTAAGTAAGGTTTATGTTCAGGGCCTTATAGTTGGTATCAAAGGTCTGTTTAGATAACTTTAGACGATAGGGTATTCTCTAAGCAAAAGTGACATTACCATAATGGTTAGGATTTCAGAAAGATTCATAGTTTTAGATAAAGTTAATCAGTAAGTATATCTTAGTTTTAATCTTCCTCATTAGTACATGATGGTTTTGTTGACATACTCACACTGACAGTTATATTTTTAGTGAATGGATGGATCTAGCAGGCACCAAAGTGACAATAGGTTTGAAGGAAACTGTGGTGGTTATCTGATTAAGAGACTGGATGAAATGTGGGATTAAATGAGGAAACTCATGGCTGTTCTAAACCAACTATCATGGAGTCATGATCAACCACTTGAACCATTGTATGTTCTGTAATGCATCATGTAATAGATGACCAGTTGATGTGGATGTTCAGGGAATAATTATAAAGGTAACCATTAGAGTTTATATTATCCTTACTTTTGAGGTAATTATGGGTAATTATATGTTATGATGGAAAATGAAAGGCATGAGATAAACTTGAGGTTAAAATATGTTATGATTATTTTTGAAGATTTTATTTCGTTTTGGGGAATGTTTTAAGAATTTTATATTTTTGGAAAATGGACAACACACAGACCGTGTGAAAACACGCCGCGTCGGAAAAAGCTACGGGAATCGAACCCACAACCAAAGTGCAACTGGTATTTATAGCCTACCACTGGACTACATGAATTCCCTGGTTATTTTGACTAATTCTTTTTAGTTAGATGATTTTAGGAATCAATAGTATGTTTATTTTGGGTCATATATGGAAATGACTAACATATCATGGAGGATATGTCATTCGGTTAATTACATTTCAATATGAGAATTTAAGAGAAACTGATGTTATTTGGAGATAAAAGTTAATTTATACCTTGGAAGACTATGTGATTAAATCCTTCAAATATTTGGGTTTCAATCTTAGTTTGGTTTGATTTGAATAATTTTATGGACAATTGTTTGTCGAATGGTCTTTGTTGAACTTTGGGTTTTTTTGGACAAATTTTGGAGATTAAGAATAGATTTTCATTTTATAAAGGATTATACTTTTGTGGAATATCTGATCTCATAATAACATTTTCTGTTTTTGTTTTTGTCTAAAGACATGGGAAATAAATATTTCTCTTTTGTGGATTAGGTGATTCTAATGAATTTTATTATAGTACTCTTAATGCGAACAAGTCTTCTTAAATACTCATATTTTGGAGAAATTATGAGTTTGATTAAGGAATCTAGTAAAAGTTGAAATTCTACGTGACAAGTATGTATGTTTCATTATGATTTAGTTAAGCTTAAAAATAAATTCATCAATGAAGAGTAACTTAAAAAAATGTTTTCTGTTTACTTTTCCTACTGAGGAATCGAATACCATTTAACCCATCACAAGTTTGTGATTTTCTTATGGTTAACTTTCTCCTAGACATGTTTACTGTCACTCTACCTCAAAACATGAACCTTTGGTTTTTCCTCCATATCCATGTTTTCCTACATGGAATCCTAGTATGGGTTAACTTGAGTGACCTTTGTACTTCTCTTTCTTTATTTTAAAGTTATTGTTTTACTAACTCTTGTTCGGATGTGATATTTTCAATGATGTTTCCAAGCCCAATTTTAAAATTGTGAGGACGCATTTCCCAAAAGCGGGGAAGTAAGTAACACCCCAGGTAAATGAAGAATATGGTATTTTCAAATTTATCCTTATTTGTAAGTAAAATATTAATATTACCTTAAAGGGGACACTACACTCAATGGCGTACCCAATGCGCAACAACGAGTTTCTTAGGAATCTTACGTTGCACTCTAATAATAATAAAAATATTATTTTAAATGGTAGTTAACGCCTATCCATTGTAATGGAGGGAATGAACAGAACAAAATACAAAAAGATTATATATGTTTGTCAAATATTTTTACTTTTTACAATTAATGTTAGAGGATTAAAAATGCGAATGAATCCAATTTTAAGTGTACACATTCTAATATACATTAAAAGGTCGATTAACCGCCTTTTGATGGAGAAACACTTTTAAATACACTTTTTGACAATTTTATGTGTTATATATGACAAAATAAAATTCTTCTTTATAATCGGGACATCAAAATTTACTTTTTGTATATTTTTGGTATCTTTCCGATAAAGGTCATTTTTTAATGAATAATGAAAAATGTTGTATTTTAAATCAAACCCGCTTTTTAATTTAATTTATTTATATGGTTAGATTATCATTTGAATTGTTTTTAAAGAGAAATTAGAATATATTTTTACCATTTAATCCAATAGTGGTCATTGGAATTAATTTCAATTTGAAATTGGACTTAAACTAGTGTCAATCTTCTAATAGATATTGTTTCTTAAAAACACGCTATTTGTTTTGACAGCGAGAATTATTTAATGCAACTTATAAGTTTTGAATTTTTTAAAATAGACATTATTATTGAATTTGGAATATCAAATATAGATTAGGATGAATTTGTTGTATTTTTCTGAAAAACATCAATTTTTGATGAATACTGAAACAACTAAGTGGTAGTTTAAAAACTATTTTTTAATTTAAATGAAATATTACCACTTCTGTGGTTTGAATTTCAAAAATCTGACATACATGGTTGTAATTAGTATGTAAAATGTGGTTCAATGATATTAAAATAATTTTTTGGTGAATAGTAACTCTTAAGTTTTTAATCACGATTAGAGGTAATTGGTGTAATTTAAGGTAAATATAATGTTATAATAATATAAAATGACCTTTACACATGTTCTACCCTTATTTTATGAGTCATGGCCGACCAAGACAATCCATGGGTCAACTTGGGAACCCCATGGAGCCACTTTGGCTGGAAAATTACATTAATACCTTTTTATTTAAAGTTAAAATTAAAATGTCCCAAACATGTGTTGTTTTACTAAAACAATTTTTACATTGGGACATATAAGTCATATTTTTTACTATAAATATTCATTAGAAATATAAAAATATTTCCTACATCATCATATATTTTTTATAATTTTTAGACATTAAATAAATTAATTTCATTATGAAACTGTGATGATGTAGTGATTACCTCAAAAATGAACGATTTAAATAAATTGAGGAGATAGGGTGAAATATAAGTCTTACACTTTTCACAAACCTATTTTATGGATGGATTTAGAAACCTTATCACCTTATCCTTGAAATATTTTCTTTTGGGACCTTTAAAATCTGAAATCATTTTATAATAAAGTAATATTTTATAACCTTCTAAGAGTGCCCCTCCTCTCCTCTTATAAAAATCCCCCACCACTACCACCTTACACACATGTCTCAAGCCTTTGGTTCGCCCAACTACTGCCCATTTCATCTCTCCACATCCCTATATTCATCATTGAAGCCTCACTTTGGGCAGAATCCTTTCTATTGAAGCCTTTGAGCTCAAATAAAAAAGAGTTACCCGATTTAAAGGTAATGTCTTCCCTTGTGTTATTTTGTTTAATTTTGCTTCTACAAACCCCTAAACTCTTTTTATTTCTTCTTTTTGTAAAAAACCAGTATATTAAATATACTAGGATGTTTTGAAAAGAAGGATTTGAGCTACACTTTCACACACCACTGTCTAATGGTTAAAAACATACTATTTCTGTGGATGGCGAATTACTGTCTCACGAAACGATGATTGTTCAATATTATTTTAACACCTTCAAAGGTGGCCATTAAGATTTAATGATATTTATATATGATATATAATATGTTAATGTTTTCTTTATGCTTCTGTATTTTTCATTTATGGCATACCTTTATGGTTTCCATTATGGGTAAACGCGATATCATCATTTTAGGAAGTTCGGACTACCGCCCCCTCAAAGTGATTTGATTAGTTAATGCCATATGTGGGACATATAAAGGATGTAATTAATGGTATTACATATTATATAATAATGGAATTATAATATACCTTTATATAATTATTAATTTATTCCATTTAATACAATAAAAAGAAATGAAATTAGCGTTCATGCGTACGTACGGCTTACTGTCTCCATGAACGGTACATTTCATTTCTTATCTCCAAATGTTATGTACTATTATAAGTACATATATATATAATGTATATATATGTAATATATTACATATAAATGATGGATATCATTCTGGAATTATAATATATATTTCTCTCATTTTGTTTTAATTCCATTAATATAACAAAAAATGAAAGTAGTGTTCATGCGTACGTACGACCTACCGTCTCCATGAATGGTGCTTTTAATTTTTATCTCCAAATTCTATGGAATAGTATAAAATGAATATATACAGGATATATATGAAATTTGAATCATCTATAATATTCTGGATATGATGTACCTATAACTACATGGAAAATTCTCTTCCAACATGTTCAATTTTTACTCATGTACCAAACATCGACAAAAACGTCTGATATGAACTCACTTTTTTAACCAATTATTATAACATTATAATATGTGATATGAACTGAATAATAATATTTAAAAGAGGTCATTAAGATATTTTAAATTGACCAAATTTTATTATTCAGGAGATTAAAGAACGACCGAGTCATGTCGGACATGAGGTAAAGTATATAACCTCTCTCTTTCTTTTTAAGTACTCTCATTTATGTCATTTCTTTTAAGCTCATCTTTATTATGTTTTGGGATGTTCATTTATATTCCACATACTGTAATTTTTGTGTTCATGTTATGAGAGACCCTATTTGATCTCATAAATCCTTTTTTGGAAGTTTTATGTGGCGCCGTTAGGCAGCCGAGTTTTCGTAAGGGATTTTTCATCTCACTTTTATTCTTGTCAGATTTATGCTACATTTGCCACCATTTACCTTGAGTGGTATATTTACTTCCCATTATTTTACTTTTTTTGTAATATAATTTCGTTTATAATTATTTACATCAATGTTGTATTGTCCTTCTTTCATGGTGTGTATGTTTCGGAAGATACCCAGGTTGGTAAGGGAACCTTTCACCCTCCTCTATTTAAAAGACTTATTTTGTTGGGTCGTTTAATATACATATTTTAATGTTGGGATTTGTTCTTCTATATCCTTATTGATGTAAATTTTATGTCTGAGTGATGAGTTACCATTTTAATCTCTCATCAACTCATTTTCTGAAATTTCAAGTTATGCTGTTAGGCTATCAAATTTTACCTAGGGAATTTCTTAACCCAATTTTGATTTCTTTGGGTTCAACATGTAGTTATGGAATATGTCATCCTTTGAATATGTGTGAATAACCTTTTATTGTTTTACATTTAATATACAATTATATTGGGTGTAATAATATTTGTCACACATAATTATGGGATTGATTGATCCTTAATTAAAGGATACCTTCTTTATAAGGGATTTAATCTCATTTTACATTTCTATTGAGACTTCAATGTTGTTATGAACCAATTCACTCTTATATGGTGTATATAATATCCTTTGTATTATTATATCATGAATACATTTATTCTCATGATATTATAAAGTTCTAATTAAATTTTATTCTACAATTATTGTATTCTAGTGTCTCTCGTTTTGTTAATAAACCCTTTAACTAAAATACCGTTTTAAATTTTTTAATGATTTATTCTTTTAAATCCTTCTCATTAATATCCAGGTTTTAAAAATGGGTTTAAGGATTTATTTATATGGATATTAATGGATTAAAATGTTAAAATATTCAATGTAGAATGGGACACTTTGATTAAAAAAATCCACTTTTTTAAAAGGTTTTGAAAATGGTTTTTAGAATGGATTCATTATTTCAATATCATAAAATGTTATATTATTATTACAATGTGGGAATGTTATCTTTCATTTATGCTAAAGTTATATGCTATGGTTATATTATGGTTCTTGGGAATTGATTATGAAGACGGGTGGTTCCGTGATAAACTAAGGGCGGGTGAGCCCAATATAGCTCTCCAATGCATTGGGTAACGCGAAGGAGTTAAACGTTAAGGTTTCTCTGAAGAGATTTTGGGAATATACTGTTATGGGTATTGCAAACGTAACAAAGAGGGTTACTCCCAACGTAATAATGTTATGAATTTCTCAAGTTACCTTTATTCCTTATGTTTTCTGTGAATTATTCACGATTTGATGAGGTATGTTAAAATACATATGTTTTATGAGTAAAGTATGATTTCATACATGGACTAATTTTTCTTTTCGTACTTTTATATCTCTTACTGGGCTTTTTATACTCATCCCATGTTATTTAAATGTTTTTCATTGGTTAAGGGAAAGGTGCATGATATGATGATAGTGTCAAGTAAGTGTCAAGAAAGAATCCAAGTTTTATTTTAAACATGTTTTCGTTGATGGGAAAAAATGAATACAATCTTTTATGTAACCACTTTTTTTAAATGTGGAATATAATTCATGATTTATGATCTAATTCACTAAAACTATAAACCTGAAAAGATCCTCAAAGTTAATTATTTATTTAATTCAATATTAAGTAAGGTTTAAGGCTGTGGCCATATAATTTACTGACCTCGAACACTACTCCTTGGAAATGGTGTGATATTATTATTCAAATCTCAGTACATTGAACATTTATCATGCAGGGACATCAAGGAATCCGTGGAATCCCTTTCTATCCACACATATGTTGGGGTGTTTGAGCAAGCCCTGTTAGTGGTGTGATTTCTTGAATAGAAGGCTCTCGAATTGGGTGTTAGTAGTGCCCACATAATTGCTGATACCTTGTAATAATTTATATAATGACAGTCCCAATGATCCAAGAGGGTGACCAAAATCAGGAGGAGAACAATAGAGATATGTTTACTGATATATTTCTCTAAGGGTGGATTAAATTAGTTTAGGTAGAGGTGGTGTATCTATTAGTACGGCTATTGACATTAGATAAGAGACTTTCTAAAATTTTGTACAGTTGACCATGAGATTCTCAGGGGAATACTGAAATTGACACAGAGGTAGGTGTTGGGTGTTCTAAAGGTAGTGGATGTGGTAGAGGGGCTATAAGATAAGAAAGAGGTTGACAAAATTTCGACATATTAAAAACACCATCCCCAAGTTGTCTGCACCAGGATCCGGGAGGTGGTAGATAGAGATGAGGCTTGATGTTGGTTGTGGAGATATATCACCCACAGTCCTTACAGATGATATAAGGTAAAATTTGTGCAAATTATATTAATTATTAATTATTGATTGAAATATTTGTGATTCATTCCATCTATTCCATATATCTTGTTTGATATATAGATATTCTTGTAGGGATATTACTTCTCCCACACAGTTGGAGACGTTGTTTTTTAATTTTCAAATAATTTCACACATGTTCCCACAATGAAACATTTTTATTAGAGGCATGATTTCTATATGGGGTCACATTGATGTATCAATGAAGACTTATGAAATAATTTTATATAAGGAATTTATATCCATATTTCAAGAACAGTTTGACTATTTAGTATAGGATGTGGTATCTCCAAAGAAAAAAATCTACGATTTCTGTTTCAGTGAAAAAGAATCATTGGAAAATTAGGATGAGCTGAGGAATATTAGTGTTCATCTATTTACTCACTAGAAGGCTAGAATGACTCTTAGAGTAGTTTATGATTTGTTAAATCATTTTCCTGTAGTTATGGTAGAGAATGTGAACCTCTTCCTTTTGTAAATACCAAAATTATATCCTTAGAGAGTGATTGACTTTTTCATTGACTTTCATGATAAGGATATTTTGATATCCACACCACCATATTGGATGGTTCCAGTATGGATTCAAAATCCAAGGGTGGAGTTTTGGACTTGTAGTAGAAATGCTTTTATGAGACCATGTGTTTCCCCAAGGAAAGTTACAATGTTTTTTTCTAAGACGGCGTGTTGTATATTGAGGATATGTTTGGATTTATAGATCATCATTTATATTAACATGAATGATATTTATCCACTACTAAGGATCAAATACCTATTTTAAATGTTTATAGGGGCACAGTGGTTATCAAATTGTGACATCAGATCAAGCTGTCCCCAGTGACAAGTATAGGATGAGGATATGCTAGTGACAAAATTATGATGTTTCATTGGTCACTATGAGTAGTTGGTGATGTATTTTGGTGAGATGAACTCCCATGTAGATGTCATGAAACTCATGAATCATATCATTTATCCATTCATAGGCTGATTTTTTGTTCTCATCAATGAGGAATTCGTAGTGTATTCATCATATGAGGTGGATCATGTAAGACATTTTAGGATGGTCTTTGACACAATCTAGTATAAACAACATTATAGGAATATCTTGATGTGTGATTTTTGTATTTGATATCACCAATTTCTAATTCAGAACATCTCAAAAGAAGGAGTATTAGTGGTCTCTTTATGTTTGAGTTAGTGCTTTATTAGAATCCACCAAATAGTGATAAAGAAATATGAATATTACTTGGGTATATAGGGTACAATAATGGTATTTCACATTTATTTTTTGAGAGTGGAAACACCCTTGAATTCTTTGAACGTGAAGGGGAATCCATTTGTGTGGACAGAAAAGAGCCAATAGTTGTTTTAGGATATGCGGAAGAGGTGGACTAGCACTCCCATCTTAATAATGTCATAGGAGGGTGTCAAATATCTAGGGTTCTAAAATTAATCATGGAACATACATTTTTCTTTTCTAATACATATGTATAGGGTCATATCCTATGGTTTATGCCTGTTGAGATCACTTGTGTAGGACTGCGAGACACATGAAATTGAGTTTTTTGTAGTATTCTCCACTCTAAATATGGGTTGAAACTAACCAATGGGTTAGTGGTTTATCATTTAATCAAACATATAAGTATCAAGTAAATCCCATAACAAAATGAACGTAAATTGAGATATTGGAGAAGGATAGAGTTCCTATTGGAATATAAAATTTGAGATTTTATAAAATCTCGGGATGCATAATATGGTTGCGGACACACTCTGTATGAGATATTTCTCTCACATATTGGCTGATCCAATACAGTATTTTTAAATTTATTTTATATTTCATATCACACACCTTTTATAGGGTGTCATAGATTAACATAATAGTGATAAAACTTGTGAGGCATTATATACACAAAAATCAACAGGACATGCTCCTGATGGATATATTGAAGGTTTGGAAGATGATATAATCTTCAGATAATTGACAACAGAACTATTTTATTTTGTTAGAATATATGATGAGAATGATTCCTAGATCCACGTTATCTAAATATCCAGTTGTAAACACAATATACCCATAACATCAATTTTAGTTGTGGTGGCCATGAACAAATAAGATAATTATAGAATTTCTCTCTTCATGTCTCTGTATTCAGTTAGGGAAGGGTGAGAACTAAGACCTAGCTTGTTTATCTCAACCCCTAGTGATGACAATGTGTAAGTGGGATAAGATATCTATGTACTTCATGGAGGTCTTACGTTGTATGTCCATTGGACATGATACCATATTTGTGATCTTATACCAAATCACAAAGTCATTCCACTTATGAGATATTCATTAGTATTGTTAGGTGAGAGATTAGGACAAATATATGTGCATGAAATAATCATACTCCCTTGACATACCTCGATGATCATCTCTTAAGTTTTTTCTGAGATCACATCATGGTTATGGAGAGTATTAAATTAGGATTTTTGTACTTAGTTATGTTTGAACATAGTGTTTCACCGCCATAAAAAAGTCTATAAATAGAGGACCCTTCAGATAATTGAGGACATGTATAAGGCGTTCATGTTGGAATTATTCCATAGTATGGATGAATGCCTACCATTGGTGGAGTTTTTATACAGCAATATATACCACTCCACCATTTGTATAACATCATTTGAGGATTTTTATGGTCAACCATATAACAAACTAATTTATTGGACTATTCTAGGAAAATCATCACACATCGTCCTAGAGTTGATGTGAGATACTGAAAATAAGTTGAATATCATATAAGAGCGAATAATGACTTTATAAGGGCATTGAAAGTATTATGTTAGCCAATGATAGAGACTTCCAGAGTTTGAGGATGGGGGAAATGGGTTCTTGTGGGTCTCAGATCGATGAGGATTGAGTAGTTTTTGACGTGGAAGGAGGTTATATATGATACTAATTAGTACCTAACAAATATTTCTATGAGATACAGATGGGGAATACCACTTATATCTACCATATTTGTTTAATTAGGTGCACAACTTCTTCCATGTTTCATAGATAAGGATTTTCATGGATGAACCGGTGAAATATTTCCACTGGGGATGTAACACCCCAAGCTTCTACGATACGCTCTTCTTTGAATAATGCAATAGCCTGTGTTGTACGCAACATCGAGTTCTAACACACACCACAATAGATCAAACTAGCCGTTATAAATAGTAATACCTACTTATTGAAATTTTATAAATTTTATCTCCCAAAATGGACTTCATTTTTGGATTTAGAGTATCGAATTTAGCCTATGGTGAAATTTTGGTACTTTTCGAATAACTTTAATATTTTGATGAATAGTGAAAATTAGTAAATTATAATTAAAAACAACTTGTTTAATCAAAATAATTTATAGTGATAAATTATGAATTTGAGTGTTTTTAAAATATATTTAGAATATATTTTTACCTTTTAATACAATTTTGGTCATTGGACATAATTTCACAATTAAACCGAACATAAACCCGTATCAATCTTTTGATAGTTATTATATTTTAAAAACACTCTTTTTGTTTTGACAGCAGGAATTAATTTTAAATTAATTTCTACCACTTATGTGTTTAGAATTTGGAAAAATGGATTCCATATTTCGAATCAGGATGTTCAAATTTTTTAAATAGGTAACTTTTATTTTTAGACATTTTGAATAATTACTTTGGTAAATATTTTATTTACCACGGTTAAAGGGTAAATCTGGTAAATAAGCGTTAAAAAATAATATTATAATTATAACAAATTACCCTAAAACGTGTATTAACATTATTTTTTGATACATGTTCTACCATGGGCATCTTTGGGTCGATTTTGGGACACCATGGTGCCACTTGTAAGTGATAGGGAGACTTTATTTTAATTCAGTTAAAATGAATACAAAAATTAAACAAGCATATATCTTTTAGAAAAACAATTTTTAAATAAGGCTATATATGTTGGATATTCGACTATATATATTCATTATAAAGATAACAAGATTTACTATGTAATTTTAGTATATTTAAAATTTTAAAACATTAAGTAGTTTAATTTATTTATGACAAAATGGTGATGGAGTAATTACCATAATAGTAAAAAATTAAAAAGATTTATATTTTAGATACCAACATAAATATAATTTGAGACTTTTTATGATTTACAGTAATTTTATAGGTTAATATTACATGTTAGGAATTATATAATTAACTTTTTAAAAATCAATAATTCTGTTATGATTTTTAAATAAATCAATTATTTAATAGTGTCAAAATTGACATAAAAGAGTTTTGAAAACAAATATTATATTATTAATTGATATTACAGTCCTAAAAATATATGTTTCGGAAAAGAGACTTATATCATGATAGGTGTATCATTAATGGACCACTTGGGGGTATCTTGGAAGTATATAGTATGTTTATTAACCATATAATATAAAAATTCAAAGAGACATTGTAAAAGTGAAACAAATTAACTAAGAGTTAATAATTAATGATAAGGTTAATATAGTAACACACACCTGTCTAAATTCACTTGGTTGAGTGGTTTTTGACCCATACCCACCTTAAACATTAAATAATCCTCTTTGAAGCCATTAGAAACCGAATATAAATTTTTTATAAATTAATATTTCTAGCTTTTCCAAAGGTTCCCCTCACCCCTCTTATAAAATGGCACTATCCCTTCTCATTAAATCACACATTAAAAGCCTTTTTGTTCTGCCAAACTCTGCCCAAATACTCTCTCATCTTCCCTCAATTCATCCTAGAGGCCTTCCCATAGTCTGAAATCCAACCTAAGAGCCCTTTTGATCAAATCAAAAGGAAGAACCCGAAGAAAAGGTAATGATTTCACCACCCTTTTCCAAGTTCCTTTCTTATTTCACTTATTCTTCCTTTGTTATTACCATTATAAAATAGTAAATCCAGTATCTTATATATACTGTGATGTTATTATAAATATGGTACAACCATATTCAGTATTCTATCCATCCTTTGAATAACATGTCACCATACGTGCGTACGTACAGCTTACCGTCTCCACGTCATGGTGTAATTGTTATTCAATAAATTATTATTTGGATGGGAATAATAATGATGTGTAATTAATGTAAATAATAAATGTCACATGATAATGATTCTTTATATATGATATACCATCTAATTATATTTTATTTTCATATCAATAGAATGATATTGTCGCTCGTGCGTACGTACGGACTACCATCTCCATGAACGCGATGAGATTCATTTTCCATCATATCCATTCAATTATAATTATCATTTGATGATTAATAATAGTATTTATGTACTTGATATAATTCTGTATATGAATAAGATACAACCAATCCATAACAAACATGGATTATGTAACAACACATATAAAAGAAAATGAGTAAGTTAACACCCGAAACGATGATAATTCTAATATATTATTAACAAAGAAATGTTAAAAGATCATATATGAAATCATATTAATGTATATGATTCTTGAATAATTTAATAACAATTATTTCATCATTATACAGAAGGTTAACCTACCCCAACCAAGGAAAAGTACAAGGTAAGGGATAATTTTTCACATCTCATTTTTATCGGAGATTGCTTATTCGTAAGTATTTACTGGGGTTATTTCTATCATCTGTGTCCATGTTTCTTAAAAATGTTTTTTAAAACATTTTTACTATAAACTAGAATTTGGTTTAAAGTCATTTATACCATTTTTTGACTTTTTATAAGAGATTTATAAAGGAATCATTCCATCGTTTTCCAAACAAGGTGCTTTTTAACCTTTTCGACAGAATTAAGGTAAGAATGTTTCTTAACTTATACGGCGAGTGCAGCTATTTTCTGCCGTTATAAAATCGTTAAACCATCCCTTACAAGCTTATAAGAATATTTTCAAAGAAAATGTTTTATTTTATAAATATATGACTCTTAAATGATTTCAAAATAGAAAGATATATTTCTCTAAAAAGAGTTTTTATTTCATCTATTCCAACACACTTTGATAGATTTTACGCTTATTTGAAGTTGATTTATTATGATACAAAACATCTATATTGTATGAATGATTTGTGATCTGTTTGACTGTGAATGTTCTATTTTAATACCAATCATGGTTTATGGTGAATGTATTGACATTTCGTATGCTAGTTTTAATATGAAGGTTTATGTTATGTTTAAACCTTTTCATATGGGAATGCATTGGACATAATATGTGATGGGTGGAGCCCTCTATTGCTCATCGATGCATTGGTAGGTCTCATGAGACAAACTAGTGTCTTGGAACAAGGCCTTGGAAAAATCTTAACTGTAGTCTTGGCACGAGGCCTTGGCTATGTGGTTATGATAGTCTTGCATTATGCATTCCATCACTATGAAAGTGGTTATTGATATTGCATGTGATTATTCGACTAGTATAATATCCATGTGAATATGTAAATGGAATTATTTCATTTTATTTTTTCTATACTATGTTGAAGTTCAAGTTTAAAATACTTTTGTTTTAGTTATACACTGCCTTAAATGTTTATTCTTTTTTATGAAAGTTTCTACTATATTGCTATCCCTACTGGGCATTTGAGCTCACCCCATTTCTATGTTTTATTTTTCCCAGGATGTGAAGATGTAAATTATGAATGACATGCAGGGATATTATGAGGGGATATTAGTGTGGACTATGGAAAAAATATTTTTTTGTCGTAGTTTTTCACATTATGATGTAATGTAAAACTTTATGAATATATCTAGTGTTTCCAAGGATACTAAACCAATCAGTATTTTGAGATTTGATCTTTATTTTGATCATACCAATGTTATGTAATAATGCACCGACTCTTGGTAATTGGTGTCGGGGCGTTACAGTTGGTATTATAGGAAGTATAGTACAAACCTTGGAAGCTAGATTTAGATAAACACTGATTAGAGCATGTAGACCTAAGATGGACATTGAGGATTAGTATAGAAGAACTTCCTAGAATTTTGGTATTGTAGATATTTTTTGAGTTTTCCGAGCAATACATCCCTATATGGATATGAGCAGGTAAAGGCGGCTCTGGCATAGATGTACCTAGGGGTAAAACCCGAAAACACCGCTTTTAGCTAGACTCGAACGGGAACTGGTTCACGACAACGGGCATTGCTACACTCATGGTTACGACACTCCTGGGGGATATGCTTAGGTTAACTCTCATTTTCTATAAAAATAATTATAAAGGGTTTATGAGTATATACATCCTCAAAGATAACATTTTTATGACTATGGATTATATCCATAAATAGTTCAATTTTTGTTAAGTGTTTTATAACTATAGAATTATGTATTTTGATTCATAAACTGATCTAGTTGATGCCTTTGTTTAGAAATGGTGCCTAGTGGAAGAAATGTAAACTGTATCAATTCACACACTCCATGTAGGGATTCCCCTCCTGCTCAAGATAATTATAGTGGAGTTGGCGATGCAACTGGTGTCGATCAGCTAATCACCATAATGGGACAACTCGCTTAGGTTATTAATAATAACCTTACTCGTATGGAGCACCCTGATCTGCAACGTGGAGGATCAATGTTAGATTGATTCATGAGGCAACAACCACCAACTTTTAATGAGAGTACAAATCCCTTAGCAGCTGAGCAATGGATAAATTTCCTAGAAAAAATATTTCAGGCTTTGGGGAGTAGTGAAAGGAAAAAATTTATCATGGTAGTTTACCCCCTCACTGGAGAAGCTGATCAATGGTGGTAATTGATTCAAAACATGAAGGAAGATGATGAAGTATTAAATATGGAATGGAGGGAGTTCAAAGATCTGTTTTTAAAAAAATAATATCCTTATGACCATCGAGCAGATATGGAAAGGCAATTTTTGTGTCTGAGACAAAAGGAGGATGAGAATGTCGCAAAGTATGAAGCTAACATTACAATGGTAGCAAGGTATGCTGGAGATTATATACCTAACCCAAGAAGTATGATTGATCATTTCATTGATGGGTTAAAACCATTTCTCCGTCGAGCATTATTCTCACAATTCTTTTCATCATATGAAGACATTGTTTCACGTGCAATCAAGACCGAAAAAGAAATCTCTAAGTCTTATGACTATAAAGCAAAGAAAGTGAAGAAGAGATCTGCTGATCAATCTGGGAATGGAAATAAGGGTAAGAAGGGAAAGGTTGAATATCCATCATGTTGTAAATGTGCGAATAAATACCCCGGTACTTGCTTAAAGGGAATGGGTGTCTGTTACAAGTGTGGTGAAAAAGGCCACCAATCTTGTGATTTCAAAGGGAAGAAGGAAGCTACCAATGTTCATTGCTACAATTGCAGGGAGATGGTACATTATGAAAATAAATTTCCTAAGTGTCAGGAGAACTTACCTCAGAATAGGCCAAGGGATCAAGGCCAAGCTTATGCTATCACTACGGTCGAGGTAGAAGCTCCGAAAGACGTGGTGGCAGGTAATTTAATGGTTTTCTCAAGTTTAGAAAATGCATTATTTGATTATGGATCATCGCATTGTTTCATATCTTCCCAGTTTTCTAAGAATATTAGATATTTCCAATTTGATTTAACAAGGGAGTTTTCAGTTAATACTCTTAAGGGATGTATCATTGCAACAAAGTTTTGTGAATCAGTCCCCATTAGAGCACATAAATGTTCTTTATCTACTGATCTCATCATCATACCTATGATTGAGTTTGATATAATCCTTGGTATGGATTGGATTTCGGACTATGATGCGAAGATTTATTGTAAGAAGAATGAGGTTATGATTTTTGATGATAATAATAAGGAAGACCTTATCTTTAGAGCAGAATCGTCACCACATAATTATTTTCTAGATCCACCCCCTGTAGATAAACTAAATTCAATTATTGGGGAGGAAGAGAAAGAAATGATTGTGGGTGAGGAATGTAATGTTCACGTAGAGTATGTACCTGTTGTGAAAGAATATGTAGATGTATTTCCGAAAGATTTACCTGGACATCCTCCAGAACAAGAAGTTGAGTTTTCCATTGATCTAATTTATGGATCAAGGCCTCTATCGAAAACCCCTTATAGAATGGCCTCTGTAGAATTAGTTGAACTAAAGAAACAACTAGATGAATTGTGTAATAAGGGATT
The DNA here is from genome assembly GCA_963277665.1 of Viscum album. NCBI lineage: Eukaryota > Viridiplantae > Streptophyta > Magnoliopsida > Santalales > Viscaceae > Viscum > Viscum album. The sequence goes on from OY728132.1 coordinate 476,943,954, forward strand.
TATTCGCCCTAATGTTTCTTCATGGGTAGCCCCTGTTCTTTTTGTTAAAAAGTAACATGGATCTATAAGGTTATGTATCTACTATACGGAGATCAATGCTATAACAATAAAGAACAAGTATCCTCTACCTTGCATTGATGATTTATTTGACCAATTTCATGGAGCTCAATACTTTTCCAAGATTGAACTTCGATCTGGATACCATCAGTTGTGTGTAATGAAGAAAGACATTCCGAAGATAGCTTTTCAAAATAGGAACGAGCATTACAAGTTTACTGTAATGCCTTATGGATTGACTAATGCACCCTCTGTATTCATGGATCTGATGAATAGAGTTTTCAAGGATTATCTCGATGAATTTTTGGTGGTATTTATTGATGATATCTTGGTATACTCCAAAAGCTACGAAGATCATGAAAATCACTTGCGCATTATCCTGAAGACTCTGAGAAGACATGAATTATATGGGATGTCTAGAAAGTGTGAATTATGGATTCATGAGATTTATTTTCTTGTCCATATTGTCTCTAATGATAGAATCTATGTTGATCCTTCTAAGACCAATGCAATCCAAGAATGGCCAGCACCTACCAGTATAACTGAGATACGCGGTTTTATTGGTTTAGCAAGTTATTATCGACATTTTTTCAAGAATTATGCTTGATTGGATAACCCATTAACGAAGCTCATACGTAAAGGGGATAAATTTGTTTGGACAAAAGAGTGTAAATAATGTTTCGAAGAACTGAAGAGAAGATTAGTCAATTCTTCTATATTGACTCTACCATCAGGGAATGGTGGGTTCGTAATTTATAGTGATGCATCGAAAAAGGACTTGGTAGTGTCCTTATGCAGAATGATAGGGTTATTTCCTATGCATCACGATAGTTGGAAATTCATGAGAAAAACTATCCAACACATGATCTCGAGTTAGCAGCTGTGATCTTTTCTTTGAAGATATGGAGGCACTACCTCTATAGTGAAAAATTTGATATTTATACTGATCACAAGAGTTTGAATTATATTTTCTCATAAAAATAACTCAAGATGAGGCAAATCAGATGGCTTGAATTAGTCAAGTATTATGACTTCACGATACACTACCACCCGAGGAAGACATACAAGGTGGCAGATGCTTTGAGCAGAAAAGATCATGGAGTTTTGAAAAATATGAGAATTGAAAGGGATCCAATATTTATGGATCTGGTGAAGATGGACATGGGAATAACCAGGGAAGGTGAATCATCAATGCTTTTTCAAATGGTCATCAAAACATCTTTACTAGAAAGTATTAAGTGTTCTCAGACCGATGATGAAGAATTTCAAAAGAAGATTAAAGCTTTTGAATGATGGGAGATTGAGAGACTTTGTGTATGAAGAAGGAATTTTGAAATTCAGGAAGAGACTTTGTGTTCCCGATATACCAGATCTAAAAAGAGAATTGCTGGATGATGCTCATAGTTCCAATTTCTCTATACACCCTCGGAGCACAAAAATGTATAGAGATTTGAAGGAACATTTTTTGTGGGGCATCATTAAGAGGGAGATTGCTGATTTTCTGCCAAGATGTATGGTTTGTCAACAAGTGAATGCTGGAAGGAAACCGCCTAGAGGAGTCATGCAACCTCTTCCCATACCAGAGTGTAAATGGAACAATATTACGATGGACTCTGTCATGGGGCTACCAAAGACTCCTAGATGGAACGATGAAATATGGGTTATTGTTGATCGTCTTACCAAGTCAGCAGATTTTCTTGCTATAAGAGAAGATCTAACACTGGAATGTCTAGCAAGACTATATATTAAAGAAGTTGTGAGACTTCAAGGAGTACCCCTATCGATTGTTTCAGATCGTGATATCTGTTTTACTTCAAGATTCTGGAAGAGTCTTCAGAAATCCCTGGATACTGAACGTCATTTGAGCACTGCCTACAACCCTCAGACAGATGGACAATAAGAACAAACAATTCAAACCATAGAAGACATGTTGATATCCATCTCACTTGACTTTCAAGGTATGTTGGATCAATATTTACCTCTCTTAGAATTTTCCTATACCAATATCTTCCATTCGAGTATTTAGATGGCACCATATGAAGCGTTATACAGAAAGAGATGACGCACACCATCCTTTTGGGATGACGTTGGTGAAAGAAAACTTGTAGGTCCAAAACTGGTGGAGGAAACAATGGAAAAGGTGAAGGTAATCCAAAATCACATCAAAGCAGCTCAAAGTAGGCAGATGAGATATGCTGATAATCGACGGATTTGGAATTTCAAGTCAGTGATCATGTTTTCCTGAAGGTATCTCCATGGAAGGGAGTCATACGTTTTGGTAAGAAAGGTAAATTGAGTCCTAGGTACATCGGACCTTTCGAAATTCTAGAACGAACTGGGGTTGTAGCTTACCGATTGGCAATGCCGCCAAGTCTTTCCAAAGTTCTCGATTTGTTCCTCGTATCTCTATTGAGGTAATACATGCCTGACCCAACACAAGTACTCACCTACGAGGAATTAGAACTGGAACCCGATCTATCTTATTGGTAAGAGCCCGTCGGCATTCTTGATATGAGAGAACAACTACTGACAAACTGGACGACTCTTCTGGTAAAAGTCTTGTAGAGAAACCATAAGATGGAAGAGGCTACGTGGGTAACCGAGGAACTTATGATAAAGAACCATCCGAGTCTTTTCATGTGGTTGTATTCTAGAAATTTCGAGGACGAAATTATTTGAAGGATTGGATAATGTATCACCCCAAGCTTATATGGTACACTCCTATTTGAATAATGCAATAGTGTGTGTTGTACGCAACATCGAGTTCTAACACACACCACAACCGATTAAACTAGCTATTATAAATATTAATACCTACTCTTTGAAATTTTATAAATTTTATCACTCAAAATGGATTTCATTTTTGGATTCAGAGTATCGAATTTATCCTAAGGTGAAATTTTGTTACTTTTCGGATAACTTTAATATTTTGATGTATAGTGAAAATTATTAATTTTTAAATAAAAACAACTTTTTTTAATCAAAATAATTAATAGTGATAAATTATCAATTTGAGTGGTTTTAAAGTATATTTAGAATATTTTTTTACCATTTAATTCAATGTTGGTCATTGGACCTAATTTCAAAATTAAACCGAACATAAACAAGTATCAATCTTTTGATAGTTATTATATTTTGATAACACACTTTTTGTTTTGACAGTGGAAATTAATTTTAAAATACATTCTACCACTTCATTGTTTTGGATTTGGAAAAATTGATTCCATATTTGGAATAAAGATGTCCAAATTTTTTAAATAGGTAACTTTTATTTTTAGACATTTTGAATAATTATTTCGGTAAATATTTTATTAACCATGGTAAAAGGGTAAATTCAGTAAATAAGGGTTCAAAATAATATTATAATAATAAAAAATTACCCTAAAACGTGTCCTAACCTTATTTGTTGATACATGTTCGACCATGGGAAACTTTGTGTCGATTTTGGGACCCCATGGTGGCACTTGTAAGTGATAGGGACACTTTGTTTTAATTAAGTTAAAATGAATACAATAATGACACAAGAATATATCTTTTAGAAAAACAATTTTTACATAGGGTTATATATGTTGGATTTTAGACTCTAATTATTCATTAGAAAGATAAAAATATTTCTTACATAATGGTATTTTATTTATAATTTTTATACATTAAATAATATAATTTATTTATTACACAATGGTGATGCAGTACTTACCATAATAGTGAAAAATTAAAATGATTGATATTGTAGATACCCAAATAAAAATAATTTGATACTTATTATGAATTAAACTAATTTGATAGGTTAATATGACATGTTGTATAGCATCCCGCCTTTTTATCACATAAACTTTCATTACATTACACATAACTGAGGATCTTTAAGGTCTAGTGTCTTGGAAACCAGGAACAAAATACATAAAAAAAACATAAAACATTCTTCTTAAACACTTGAAAGGCTTCTCCTTTAGTTCATCCTATGTTCATTATGCATCTCATAACCTGGGGACATACATCAAAAGAAAGGGTGAGCAGAAGGCCCAGCAAGGGAAACAAGTGAAACATTTTACATATGAACATGGGATACATCAATAAAGTTATGAAAAGAACTTTAAGGCATGAAAATGAAATCATGAGGCATATAATAATAAAAATAAAAATCTTTCATAACTTGAAGATGTGGCTACAACATTTAATATTGGCAATCATTTCGTTTCACCAAGGTCCATCCCCAAGGTGTCGTTAAAAATTACCATGGTTATTCACCAAGGCGTCGTTAAAATGGTCATCTCTAGAGATTAAGTCTTTACCCAATGCATTGGAGCGCTATCAGGGCGCACCCTTAAATTTTCCGTTATTATAATGTGAGCCACATATATCATCATCAAACATTTCATAATTAACCCATATAGCATAAAATAAATGGGTTTCATTTCATAATCATAACATTTTAAAAACTGCTTTAATGACATGATCTTTACGGCACTTTAAACCCACGGAAAGGGAAGCGGGTCTCATGTATGTAAATCCCAGAATTTAAAATGGAACATTTTGATATATATGTGAATACCCTTGTAGAAATAAGAGCTTTGAGTATTCACTTTATAACATATAATAATTTTTGAGAAAAGAGAGAGGCATTTTGAGGGGAAAATTCTGCAGCATAACGGCTATGTTACAAGGTTTTAGAAAACATTGAGAAAAGAGGGGACATGGGTAAAACATTCATAAATGACCCATCATACAGTAGAGGGACAAAATATAAGGGATTTATGAACATGATAATAAAATTTGAAAATATACCATATGAAATGAAGAACATTAAAGGAAGAAAACAAAACAAGATTTCTCTTGTGAAAATTCGGCTGCCTAACGGCATCACTTAAACTTCAACAAAATTGAATTGACAAGGTCAAATAGGGTCTCTAATCATATGAACATAAGATTCCAGTATGATAGATATAGAGATCATACCCCAACATAATATAAAGTAACTTGAAAGAATTGACATGAAAGTAGAACTTCAAAACGAGAAGGGTGAAGAACCACTTAAAAATTCGGCAGCCTAACGGCGCCACTTAAGACATCAAAATACTGAATTGAAGAGATCAAATGGGGTCTCTCATAATGTGATCATAAAAGACCAGTATGATAAATATAGATATCATACCCCAACATAATAAAAATGAACTTGAAAGACATGACATGAAAGTAGAATTTTGAAAAAGAGAGGGGTGAATGAATCCCTTGAAAATTCGGCAGCCTAACGGCACCACTTAAACTTTCTTAAAACGAAATGATGAGAGTAAGAGGGGGTCTTTCATCATATGAACATAAAAAGGGCAGTAAAAGGAGTATAAAAGAACATCCTCCAAAATAAGAACATGGAGCATAAAAGGAATGACATAAAAGAGATCACTTGAAAAGAAAGAGAGGGGTCGGATCCCTTACCTTAAAATGTAACTATTAAACCTAAAAGGTTGGGACCTTGAGGTCTTGGGGGAACCTTGGGAGGACTCCTTGGGAGGTAATGAGACCAGAACTTCGTTGGGGGAGAGTTGGGAGTGAAAACTAAAGGAGTAAAAGGTGGGTATTTATAGGAAAAGTGAGGGGACAAGGCATTAATGGCCAAGGGACACCTCACTAGTGGTTTTGGCAAAACCATGGGCTTGCCCATGGTATTTGCCCATGGTATTGGCCACTTGGGACACCTCACACCTTATCTTACTATTCATAATTCGACCATATTGAATATATATTTAATACATCATTTAATGATGTCATTAAACACCCGTAACTTAAAAACTATACTTTCACTATTCACCGAAAATTCAACTTTCTCAAAATAATCCCAAAATTTCACCTTAACCAAATATCAATGCTATGATTTCAAAAATGAACTCCATTTTATAAAAATAATTTTCTAAATATTTTTAAATTTTTTTTTAAATAAATACACTATTCATCGAAAATTCATTTTTTTCAGAAAAATCCCCAAAAATTACCATAACATAATATCGATGCTCTGAGTTCAAAAATAAAGTTATTTTTATAAAAATAATTTTCTAATTATTTTTAATTAAATTTTTAATTAAAAAACACTATTCATCCGAAAAAACTAATACTTGAATAATAATTTATGAAACCGTTATCTAACTATTTTATTGAATCACATTACTAAATCAAGGTGCCTAGATTATTTTAAAACTTTCTTTAAGTGAGATTACTAATCCATTTGGTCATATTACTAATCCTAATCATAAAATCACTATTCATAATTTACTATTCATCAAAAATCAAGTTGATGCTATTAGACTCTAAATTTCGTACTGAACATAATTGTAGAAGACCATTTTTCGAAAATCATTACACATTTTTAATTATTTAAGGTTTACACAACCATTTTTAAAATATCCTTTTTCTAAAATTCATCAAAAATATGCATACAATATTTATCCGGTCATTTGAAAATTCATAAACATCATCATAAGAAGAAATCCAAATTTTTATTTAAAAAAAAGGATTACACAAGGCAATTACGGTCTCGTTACATAACCCCTTATAATACCCGCATAGGACCTAAGAGTAAGGTGTGCTAGGGTGATAGAATCTTGGGGCGGCTCGGTCAACATTGCCCGAGTAGTAATTTCTATCAGTTTGAACTTTTCGCGAAGGCGATTCCATTCTAGCATCACATGATGAAGTTCGGCTTGGGTTTGGTCCAGAGCAAAGGCCAATGGTGCTACCTCCTTCCCAAGCTCTGTTAGATGGGCTTCGATCGGTCCATGACTACTAGGTGAGGCCATCAAATCTTTATTCTATAATAATTAACCAAGATTACTTATATTTAGAGACAATAATCAAAACATTTCGTTCACGGCGGTCATATTGACCGATGGTAATATAACACTCAAAAACCAATGGTCTCATTTTATTTATAATCATGTTTATCAAATAAAACATTTTTTTTGAGTATAAAAGAAATAACACATGAAATTAGGAAACAAGATTTATTCAAAATCTCGGGTCGTTACAATCTTCCCCCCTTAAGAAATTGCGTCCTCGCAATTTTTTTAAATTGGGTTTTGAAATTTCATTGAAAGTCCCACATCGTAAAAAGAGTCAGTAACACCATTACTTTAAAAGAAAGAAAAGGAAGTACAAAGGCCACCCGAGTTAACCCACACTCGGGTTCCATGTAGAAAAACATGGACATGGAGGAAAAAACGAAGGGTCAGTTCTGAGAGAGAGTGATAGAGAACATGATTAGGAGAAAGTTAACCATGAGAAAATCCCAAACTTATGATGTGTGTAAACGGTCTTTGATTACCTAGTCGGAAACGTAAACCAACAACATTTTTGTTTTACGTTTCTTTTCATAATTTTGAGGATTTCATTTACTACATAGAACAAAAACATAAGAAAATATATCTACCTTCATGTAGAGTTTCATACTTTAATAAGTTTCTACCAAAACTAATCTTTTCTCCAAACGATGAGCATTCAAAACTACTTGGTCTCACCAAAACACAAGAATCATCTTCTAGAGAATCACATAATCCACAAAAGGTCAACTATCTATTTCTTCTATCTTTAAACATTATCCCAAAATTAGAAAGGGTAAGGTAAAACAACTCTTCAAAAAGAATCCCATAGGAATGGAAACTACTTTTAAATCTTCAAAGTTCCATGGTACTACCCAACGTTCATCATAGACCACTCCATAAATAACGGTCCTTAAAATTCCTCAAAATAAACCAAACTAAGATTGAAACCCAAATACAAGAAGGATTTGATAACATAGTCTTCCAAAACAACTTCATTGTTCATCTCCAGACAACATCAACCACACCTAACATCTTATAACAAAAGTAGCTAACCTAAACATATTTTACCCAAGATAGGTTAATCATTCCCAAAAGTAACCTAAATTACTATAAGTCCACCTTAAATTCATCAATTCTTCAAAATATAAGTCAACCTTACTCCTCAATGAAAATACTATAGTAATCTATTTACCTCGATCATATAGGGTCCCCAAAATAGTGAACGCCTTCCAAAATAATAATCATCTTTTAATCCCCTAATCATCTCTGACATATTAATATGGAAATTGTCGCATTTCCTATCACATTGGTTGTTGGGACACGTTATTCCATTTCCCACCATTAACTAAGAAGATAAAGTATAATTAGAGGCTTAAATACTTAACCAATAATCATGAAAGGGAACTTAAAGCATATAAGGATAACTTGTAGAAGAAAAGTATAACCTAACTTGTGATCCCCTAGGTTCCCATCTAGGTTATCCATGATCATATATTCTTATGTGAATCTTTATTTTATTTTATCTTTGTTCCTTTAATAATGGTTCATACCAAGCTTATGAATTTACCAAAGCATATCCCCCGGGAGTGTCGTAACCAAGAGTGCAGCAAGGCCCGTTGTCGTGTACCAGTTCCCGTTCGAGTCTTGCTCAAAGCGGTGTTTTCGGGTTTTACCCCTATGTACATCTGTGCCAGAGCCACCTCTACCTGCTCGTATCCAGACAGGGATATATTTGCTTGGCAACCCCTTACTCAATACTCAACAAAATACCAGGAAGATTTCATATATTAAACTTTTCAATAGGGTTCCTCCTAGAGTTTTCATATCCTAATTTCCACAAATAACTAAACCATCCTTTGATACCAACTATAGCATCCCGCCTTTTTATCACATAAACTTTCATTGCATTACACATAACTGAGGATCTTTAAGGTCTAGTGTCTTGGAAACCAGGAACAAAATACATAAAAAACATAAAACATTCTTCTTAAACACTTGAAAGGCTTCTCCTTTAGTTCATCCTATGTTCATTATGCATCTCATAACCTGGGGACATACATCAAAAGAAAGGGTGAGCAGAAGGCCCAGCAAGGGAAACAAGTGAAACATTTTACATATGAACTTTGGATACATCAATAAAGTCATGAAAAGAACTTTAAGGCATGAAAATGAAATCATGAGGCATATCATAATAAAAATAAAACTCTTTCATAACTTGAAGATGTGGCTACAACATTTAATATTGGCAATCGTTTCGTTTCACCAAGGTCCATCCCCAAGGTGTCGTTAAAAATTACCAAGGTTATTCACCAAGGCGTCTTTAAAATGGTCATCTCTAGAGATTAAGTCTTTACCCAATGCATTGGAGCGCTATCAGGGCGCACCCTTAAATTATTCGTTATTATAATGTGAGCCACATATATCATCATCAAACATTTCATAATTAACCCATATAGCATAAAATAAATGGGTTTCATTTCATAATCATAACATTTTAAAAACTGCTTTAATGACATGATCTTTACGGCACTTTAAACCCACGGAAAGGGAAGCGGGTCTCATGTATGTAAATACCAGAATTTAAAATGGAACATTTTGATATATATGTGAATACTCTTGTAGAAATAAGAGCTTTGAGTATTCACTTTATAACATAAAATAATTTTTGAGAAAAGAGAGAGGCATTTTGAGGGGAAAATTCCGCAGCATAACAGCTATGTTACAAGGTTTTAGAAAACATTGCGAAAAGAGGGGACATGGGTAAAACATTCATAAATGACCCATCATACAGTAGAGGGACAAAATATAAGGGATTTATGAACATGGTAATGAAATTTGAAAATATACCATATGAAATGAAGAACATGAAAGGAAGAAAACAAAACAAGATTTCTCTTGTGAAAATTCGGCAGCCTAACGGCATCACTTAAACTTCAACAAAATTGAATTGACAAGGTCAAATAGGGTCTATCATCATATGAACATAAGAGTCCAGTATGATAGATATAGAGATCATACCCCAACATAATATAAAGGAACTTGAAATAATTGACATGAAAGTAGAACTTCAAAACGAGAAGGGTGAAGAACCACTTAAAAATTCGGCAGCCTAACGGCGCCACTTAAGACATCAAAATACTGAATTGAAGAGATAAAATGGGGTCTCTCATCATGTGATCATAAAATACCAGTATGATAAATATAGAGATCATACCCCAACATAAAAAAATGAACTTGAAAGACTTGACATGAAAGTAGAACTTTGAAAAAGAGAGAGGTGAATGAATCCCTTGAAAATTCGGCAGCCTAACGGCGCCACTTAAACTTTCTTAAAACGAAATGATGAGATTAAGAGGGGGTCTTTCATCATATGAACATAAAAAGGGAATTAAGAGGAGTATAAAAGAACATCCTCCAAAATAAGAACATGGAGCATAAAAGGAATGACATAAAAGAGATCACTTGAAAAGAAAGAGAGGGGTCGGATCCTTTACCTTAAAATGTAACTCTTAAACCTCAAAGTTTGGGACCTTGAGGTCTTGGGGGAACCTTGGGAGGACTCCTTGGGAGGTAATGAGACCAGAACTTCGTTGGGGGAGAGTTGGGAGTGAAAACTAAAGGAGTAAAGGGTGGGTATTTATAGGAAAAGTGAGGGGACAAGGCATTAATGGCCAAGGGACACCTCACTAGTGGTTTTGGCAAAACCATGGGCTTGCCCATGGTATTTGCCCATGGTATTGGCCACTTGGGACACCTCACACCTTATCTTACTATTCATTATTTGACCATATTTAATATATATTTAATACATCATTTAATGATGTCATTAAACACCCGTAACTTAAAAACTATACTTTCACTATTCACCGAAAATTCAACTTTCTCAGAATAATCCCAAAATTTCAACTTAACCAAATATCAATGCTATGATTTCAAAAATGAACTCCATTTTATAAAAATAATTTTCTAAATATTTTTAAATTTTATTTTTAAATAAATACACTATTCATCGAAAATTCATTTTTTTCAGAAAAATCCCCAAAAATTACCATAACATAATATCGATGCTATGAGTTCAAAAATAAAGTCATTTTTATAAAAATAATTTTCTAATTATTTTTAATTAAATTTTTAATTAAAAAACATTATTCATCCGAAAAAACTAATACTTGAATAATAATTTATGAAACCGTTATCTAACTATTTTATTGAATCACATTACTAAATCAAGGTGCCTAGATTATTTTAAAACTTTCTTTAAGTGAGATTACTAATACATTTGGTCATATTACTAATCCTAATCATAAAATCACTATTCATAATTTACTATTCATCAAAAATCAAGTTGATCCTATTAGACTCTAAATTTCGTACTGAACATAATTGTAGAAGACCATTTTTCGAAAATCATTACACATTTTTAATTATTTATGGTTTACACAACCATTTTTAAAATATCCTTTTTCTAAAATTCATCAAAAATATGCATACAATATTTATCCGGTCATTTGAAAATTCATAAACATCATCATAAGAAGAAATCCAAATATTTATTTAAAAAAAAGGATTACACAAGGCAATTACGGTCTCGTTACATAACCCCTTATAATACCAGCATAGGACCTAAGAGTAAGGTGTGCTAGGGTGATAGAATCTTGGGGCGGCTCGGTCAACATTGCCCGAGTAGTAATTTCTATCAGTTTGAACTTTTCGCGAAGGCGATTCCGTTCTAGCTTCACAAGATGATGTTCGGCTTGGGTTTGGTCCAGAGCAAAGGCCAATGGTGCTACCTCCTTCCTAAGCTCTGTTAGATGGGCTTCGATCGGTCCATGACTACTAGGTGAGGCCATCAAATCTTCTTTCTATAATAATTAACCAAGATTACTTATATTTAGAGACAATAATCAAAACATTTCGTTCACGGTGGTCATATTGACCGATGGTAATATAACACTCAAAAACCAATGGTCTCATTTTATTTATAATCATGTTTATCAAATAAAACATTTTTTTTTTAGTATAAAAGAAATAACACATGAAATTAGGAAACAAGATTTATTCAAAATCACGGGTCGTTACAATCTTCCCCCCTTAAGAAATTGCGTCCTCGCAATTTTTTTAAATTGGGTTTTGAAATTTCATTGAAAGTACCACATCGTAAAAAGAGTCAGTAACACCATTACTTTAAAATAAAGAAGAGGAAGTACAAAGGCCACCCGAGTTAACCCACACTCGGGTTCCATGTAGAAAAACATGGACATGGAGGAAAAAATAAAGTGTCAGTTCTGAGAGAAAGTGATAGAGAACATGATTAGGAGAAAGTTAACCATGAGAAAATCCCAAACTTATGATGTGTGTAAACGGTCTTTGATTACCTAGTAGGAAACGTAAACCAACAACATTTTTGTTTTACGTTTCTTTTCAGAATTTTGAGGATTTCATTTACTACATAGAACAAAAACATAAGAAAATATATCTACCTTCATGTAGAGTTTCATACTTTAATAAGTTTCTACCAAAACTAATCTTTTCTCCAAACGATGAGCATTCAAAACTACTTGGTCTCACCAAAACAGAAGAATCATCTTCTAGAGAATCACATAATCCACAAAAGGTCAACTATCTATTTCTTCTATCTTTAAACATTATCCCAAAATTAGAAAGGGTAAGGTAAAACAACTCTTCAAAAAGAATCCCATAGGAATGGAAACTACTTTTAAATCTTCAAAGTTCCATGGTAATACCCAACGTTCATCATAGACCACTCCATAAATAACGGTCCTTAAAATTCCTCAAAATAAACCAAACTAAGATTGAAACCCAAATACAAGAAGGATTTGATAACATAGTCTTCCAAAACAACTTCATTGTTCATCTCCAGACAACATCAACCACTCCTATCATCTTATAACAAAAGTAGCTAACCTAAACATATTTTACCCAAGATAGGTTAATCATTCCCAAAAGTAACCTAAATTACTATATGTCCACCTTAAATTCATCAATTCTTCAAAATATAAGTCAACCTTACTCCTCAATGAAAATACTATAGTAATCTATTTACCTCGATCATATAGGGTCCCCAAAATAGTGAACGCCTTCCAAAATAATAATCATCTTTTAATCCCCTAATCATCTCTGACATATTAATACGGAAATTGTCAAATTTCCTATCACATTGGTTGTTGGGACACATTATTCCATTTCCCACCATTAACTAAGAAGATAAATTATAATTAGAGGCTTAAATACTTAACCAATAATCATGAAAAGGAACTTAAAGCATATAAGGATAACTTGTAGAAGAAAAGTATACCCTAACTTGTGATCCCCTAGGTTCCCATCTAGGTTATCCATGATCATATATTCTTATGTGAATCATTATTTTATTTTATCTTTGTTCCTTTAATAATGGTTCATACCAAGCTTATGAATTTACCAAAGCATATCCCCCGGGAGTGTCGTAACCAAGAGTGCAGCAAGGCCCGTTGTCGTGTACCAGTTCCCGTTCGAGTCTAGCTCAAAGCGGTGTTTTCGGGTTTTACCCCTATGTACATCTGTGCCAGAGCCACCTCTACCTGCTCGTATCCAGACAGGGATATATTTGCTTGGCAACCCCTTACTCAATACTCACCAAAATACCATGAAGATTTCCTATATTAAACTTTTCAATAGGGTTCCTCCTAGAGTTTTCATATCCTAATTTCCACAAATAACTAAACCATCCTTTGATACCAACTATAGCATCCCGCCTTTTTATCACATAAACTTTCATTACATTACACATAACTGAGGATCTTTAAGGTCTAGTGTCTTGGAAACCAGGAACAAAATACATAAAAAAACATAAAACATTCTTATTAAACACTTGAAAGGCTTCTCCTTTAGTTCATCCTATGTTAATTATGCATCTCATAACCTGGGGACATACATCAAAAGAAAGGGTGAGCAGAAGGCCCAGCAAGGGAAACAAGTGAATCATTTTACATATGAACTTGGGATACATCAATAAAGTCATGAAAAGAACTTTAAGGCATGAAAATGAAATCATGAGGCATATCATAATAAAAATAAAACTCTTTCATAACTTGAAGATGTGGCTACAACATTTAATATTGGCAATCGTTTCGTTTCACCAAGGTCCATCCCCAAGGTGTCGTTAAAAATTACCATGGTTATTCACCAAGGCGTCGTTAAAATGGTCATCTCTAGAGATTAAGTCTTTACCCAATGCATTGGAGCGCTATCAGGGCGCACCCTTAAATTTGCCTTTATTATAATGTGAGCCACATATATCATCATCAAACATTTCATAATTAACCCATATAGCATAAAATAAATGGGTTTCATTTCATAATCATAACATTTTAAAAACTGCTTTAATGACATGATCTTTACGGCACTTTAAAACCACGGAAAGGGAAGCGGGTCTCATGTATGTAAATCCCGGAATTTAAAATGGAACATTTTGATATATATGTGAATACCCTTGTAAAAATAAGAGCTTTGAGTATTCACTTTATAACATAAAATAATTTTTGAGAAAAGAGAGAGGCATTTTGAGGGGAAAATTCTGCAGCATAACAGCTATGTTACAAGGTTTTAGAAAACATTGAGAAAAGAGGGGACATGGGTCAAACATTCATAAATGACCCATCATACAGTAGAGGGACAAAATATAAGGGATTTATGAACATGGTAATGAAATTTGAAAATATTCCATATGAAATGAAGAACATGAAAGGAAGAAAACAAAACAAGATTTCTCTTGTGAAAATTCGGCAGCCTAACGACATCACGTAAACTTCAACAAAATTGAATTGACAAGGTCAAATAGGGTCTCTCATCATATGAACATAAGTGTCCAGTATGATAGATATAGAGATAATACCCCAACATAATATAAAGGAACTTGAAAGAATTGACATGAAAGTAGAACTTCAAAACGAGAAGGGTGAAGAACCACTTAAAAATTCGGCAGCCTAACGGCGCCACTTAAGACATCAAAATACTGAATTGAAGAGATCAAATGGGGTCTCTCATCATGTGATCATAAAATACCAGTATGATAAATATAGATATCATACCCCAACATAATAAAAATGAACTTGAAAGACTTGACATGAAGGTAGAACTTTGAAAAAGAGAGAGGTGAATGAATCCCTTGAAAATTCGGCAGCCTAACGGCGCCACTTAAACTTTCTTAAAACGAAATGATGAGAGTAAGAGGGGGTCTTTCATCATATGAACATAAAAAGGGAATTAAGAGGAGTATAAAAGAACATCCTCCAAAATAAGAACATGGAGCATAAAAGGAATGACATAAAAGAGATCACTTGAAAAGAAAGAGAGGGGTCAGATCCCTTACCTTAAAATGTAACTCTTAAACCTCAAAGGTTGGGACCTTGAGGTCTTGGGGGCACCTTGGGAGGACTCCTTGGGAGGTAATGAGACCAGAACTTCGTTGGGGGAGAGTTGGGAGTGAAAACTAAAGGAGGAAAGGGTGGGTATTTATAGGAAAAGTGAGGGGACAATGCATTAATGGCCAAGGGACACCTCACTAGTGGTTTTGGCAAAACCATGGGCTTGCCCATGGTATTTGCCCATGGTATTGGCCACTTGGGACACCTCACACCTTATCTTACTATTCATAATTCGACCATATTGAATATATATTTAATACATCATTTAATGATGTCATTAAACACCCGTAACTTAAAAACTATACTTTCACTATTCACCGAAAATTCAACTTTCTCAGAATAATCCCAAAATTTCACCTTAACCAAATATCAATGCTATGATTTCAAAAATTAACTCCATTTTATAAAAATAATTTTCTAAATATTTTTAAATTTTATTTTTAAATAAATACACTATTCCTCGAAAATTCATATTTTTCAGAAAAATCCCAAAAAATTACCATAACATAATATCAATGCTCTGAGTTCAAAAATAAAGTCATTCTTATAAAAATAATTTTCTAATTATTTTTAATTAAATTTTTAATTAAAAAACACTATTCATCCGAAAAAACTAATACTTGAATAATAATTTATGAAACCGTTATCTAACTATTTTATTGAATCACATTACTAAATCAAGGTGCCTAGATTATTTTAAAACTTTCTTTAAGTGAGATTACTAATCCATTTGGTCATACTACTAATCCTAATCATAAAATCACTATTCATAATTTACTATTCATCAAAAATCAAGTTGATCTTATTAGACTCTAAATTTCGTACTGAACATAATTGTAGAAGACCATTTTTCGAAAATCATTACACATTTTTAATTATTTAAGGTTTACACAACCATTTTTAAAATATCCTTTTTCTAAAATTCATCAAAAATATGCATACAATATTTATCCGGTCATTTGAAAATTCATAAACATCATCATAAGAAGAAATCCATATTTTTATTTAAAAAAAAGGATTACACAAGGCAATTACGGTCTCGTTACATAACCCCTTATAATACCAGCATAGGACCTAAGAGTAAGGTGTGCTAGGGTGATAGAATCTTGGGGCGGCTCTGTCAACATTGCCCGAGTAGTAATTTCTATCAGTTTGAACTTTTCGCGAAGGCGATTCCGTTCTAGCTTCACACGATGAAGTTCGGCTTGGGTTTGGTCCAGAGCAAAGGCCAATGGTGCTACCTCCTTCCCAAGCTCTGTTAGATGGGCTTTGATCGGTCCATGACTACTAGGTGAGGCCATCAAATCTTCTTTCTATAAAAATTAACCAAGATTACTTATATTTAGAGACAATAATCAAAACATTTCGTTCACGGCGGTCATATTGACCGATGGTAATATAACACTCAAAAACCAATGGTCTCATTTTATTTATAATCATGTTTATCAAATAAAACATTTTTTTTGAGTATAAAAAAAATAACACATGAAATTAGGAAACAAGATTTATTTAAAATCTCGGGTCGTTACATGTTGGTAATGATTTAATTATCTTATTTTAAAAATAATAATTCTGTTATAATTTTTACAAAAATCAATTATTGAATAGTGTCAAAATTGACATAAAAGAGTTTTCAAAACAAATATTATATTATTAATTGATATTAAATTCCTCAAAATCTAAGGTTCTTCCAATAGTCTTATATCATGATAGTTGTATCATTAATTGACCCCTTGGGGGTCTCTTGGATGTATATAGTATGTTTATTAACCATATAATATAAAAATACAAAGAGACATTGTAAAGGTGAATCTAATTAACTAAGAGTTAATACTTAATGATATGGTTAATATAGTAACCCAAACCTGTATAAATACTATTGGTTGAGTTGTTTTCTACCCATACCCACCATAACCTCTAAATAATCCACATTGGAGCTATTAGAAACTGAATATGAATTTACTATAAAATAATATTTCTAGTTTTTCCAAAGGTTCCCCTCACCCCTCTTATAAAAGGGCACTCTCCCTTCTCATTAACTCATACCTTCAAAGCCTTTTGGATCGGCAATACTCTGCCCAAATACTCTCTCAACTTCCCTCAATTCATCCTAAATGCCTTACTTTAGTCATAAAGCCATCCTAAGATCCCTTTTGATCAAATCAAAAGGAAGAACCCGAAGAAGAGGTAATGATTTCACCACCCTTTTCCCAGTTCCTTTCTTCCTCTACTTATTCTTCCTTTGTTATTACCATTCTAAAATAATAACTCCAGTATATTATATATACTGTGATTTTATTATAAATATGGTATAACCATATTCAGTATTCTATATATCTTTTGAATAACATGTCACCGTACGTGCGTACGTACGGCTTACCGTCTCCATGTCGTGGTGTAATAGTTATTCAATAAATTTTTATATGGATGGGTATAATAATGATGTGTAATTTATGTAAATAATAAATGTAAAATGATAATGATTCTTTGTATATGATATACCTTCCAATTATATATTATTTTAATATCAAAAGAATGGTATTGTCGCTCGTGCGTACGTACGGACTACCGTCTCCACGAACGCGATGAGATTCATTCTCCATCGTATCCATTCAAGAATAATTATCATTTGATGATTAATAATAGTATATAAGGACATGATATAATTATGTATTTGAATAAGAAACAACTTATCCATAATAATCACGGCTTATGTAACAAAATATATAATAGAAAACGAGTAAGTTAACACCCCAAATGACGATAATTTTAAGATATTATTAACAAAGCAATGTTAAAAGATCATATATGATATCATATTAATGTATATGATTCTTGAATAATTTAATAAAAATTATTTCACCATTAAACAGGATTTTAACCTACCCTAACCAATTAAAAGTACAAGGTAAGGGATAATTTTTCAAATCTCATTTTTATCCGAGATTGCTTATTCATAAGTATTTACTGGTGTTATTTCTATCATTCATGTCCATGTTTCTTAATAACGTATTTCAAATAATTTTTATTATTTTCTAGAATGTGGGTTAAAGTCATATATACCCTTGTTTTGCTTTTTATAAGAGGTTTATAAAGGAATCTTTACGTCGTTTTCCAAACAAGGTGCTTTTTAAACTTTTCGACAGAATTAAGGTAATAATGTTTTTTTATCATATACGGTTGGTGCAGCTATTTTCCGCGGTTATAATATCGTCGAAGCTTCCCTTACCGGATTATTAGAATATTTTCAAAGAAAATGTTTTATTTTATAAATATATGACTCTTAAATGATTTCAAAATAGAAAGATATATTTCTCTAAAAAGAGTTTTGATTTCATCTATGTCAACATCCTTTCATAGATTTTATGCTTATTTGAAGTTGATTTATTATGATACAAAACTTCTATATTGTATTGAAGGTTTTGTGATATGTTTGACTATTAATGTGTTATTTTTATACCAATCATGGTTTATGGCGACATTATTGACATTTCGTATGCTAGTTTTAATACGAATGTTTATGTTATGTTTAAACCTTTTCATATTGGAATCCATTGGACTTAATATGCGACGAGTGGAGCCCACTATAGCTCTTCGATGAATCAGTAGGTCTCATGAGACAAACTTGTGTCTTGGCATAAGGCCTTGTAAAAATATTATTTGTAGTCTTGGCACGAGGCCTTGGCTATGTGGTTATGATAGTCTGGCATTATGCATTCCATCACTATGAAAGTGGTTATTGATATTGCATGTGATTATTCGATTACTGGAATATCCATGTGAATATGTAAATGGAATTATTTCATTTTATTTTTTCCATACTATGTTGAAGTTCAAGTTTAAAAGGCTTTTGTTTTAGTTATACACTGCCTTAAATGTTTATTCTTATTTATGAAAGTTTCCTCTATATTGTTATATTTACTGGGAATTTGAGCTCACCCCTTTTCTATGTTTTATTTTTCCTAAGATGTGAAGAAGTAAATTATGAATGACCTGCAGGGATATTATGTGGGGATATTAGTGTGGACTATGGAGACAATATGTTGTTGTAGTAGTTTTTCACTTTATGATGTAATGTAAAACTTTATGAATATATCTAGTGTTTCCAAGGCTACTAAACCAATCGGTCTTTCGAGATTTGATCTTTCTTGTGATCATGCCAATGTTATTTAATAATGCACCAACTCTAGGAAGCTGGGGTTGGGGCATTACAAGGGAGATCATAAAATCTAGGCTGGACATACATTTTCAGAGTATCAGTTGGAGTTTTAGATCTACATGAGAGTAATCATTATGTGAGATAGATTCCACTTGTAAATTTTTTATTCTAGCACTGAAATCATTAGAATATCAACTAGGAATAGTATATCCATGTGTTATCCCATTAATCCCATTAATATTAGTAGTTTTTTAATTCTTGGGATAAAAATACATAATGTTGGGAGATTGTAATGAATAAATTTTTTATATTATTTTAGGATATTTTATTAATAATTTTTGAGAGCATGCATTGAGACTGTGTTTGATTCTCAGGCCTGGTAATCCTAGGATAAATGTTTGAAATATCATAATTATATTAAATATAATTCTTGAGACTTTATCATGAAAAAGAAAAATAACTATATAATGGGGAATTTATTATAAATATTATGGCACCAAATAGTTAATAACCTTGGTTTTACATTAGAAGAGACATATTAGTTTTCTTTATGGGCTATTTATGATGATGTAATCATGGGGATAAATATATAAAATAAATAAATATGTCTTTTTTTTATATTGGTTCACAGATCAATTTATCCTATTATAATATGGTAATAATATTTTCTCAGGGTTAGATTCTCATACACTAGAGTCGTAGTGTAAAATTTGAGAGTTTTATTGGCGTATGAAAATGAATCAATACCAGATCATGGATCATGGTGCCAATGGAGTTCGTGTATTTCATTAATGAATGAAATGAAACTATTTTTGACATTGAATGATCCAAACAAAATGTAGTTTATTTCATTTTTTGTTTTTAATTCTATTTATTAATCCTCTATAATTTTCAATAAAATCCATGAGAAGAATTAATATGTGATTCTTCTATATAATTATATTAATGGATGGATTTATTATCTATTTCAATTTTTCATCGTTTTTTGTATTATTCCTTGATAATTAATTGAGTCTTACTGATCAAAAGATGAGTACCATTCCTAAATTATTTTGTTTTTTATTTTTTATCTCCAGACATTCCCTATACATTCATTACTTGTGTTTTATTTTGTTTCATGGCGAAATTTATAACTAATATTTGACTGATCTGTAACCGTTCGTTGTGAAACTGAACAATATCTTAGGTGTAGATCATGATTGATGGTGAGATTGAGGTACGAAAATAGTGGTGTATGAACAATATTGTATTATAATAGATTTATAGATTATGTTCATACGGATTTTTGATGTACTGTAAGGGTGGTTTAATAAGGATAATCTAGAGCGTATTCGATTCATTATTTTCATTGTATAATGTTTGAAATTACTGAACTACAATATATAGGTTCCAAAAATGATTTTTCCTCTAGTGAATAACTTTACTGTGCGGAAGATATCAAAATGGATCTCAAAAATCATGAAAAATAGGACATGTATTTCAGGATTACACATCGTGTGGGGACTTCTCAGCATCAGTTAGAATATCCAGATGATGTAAAGGATCACACAGAATGTTTTCCATTCATTATGGATCAACATGTATTTCATAATATACATGAACATGAGAAATATTACACTTCCAAAAGTGAGGCTGTGTACAAAGACAATTACAAATCCAGCTACACACATTTTACTACATGGTAAGACCAAGGTATACAAACACAACCGAGTGACATGTACACAACATTGTGTGATCTCTACATATCGTAAAATTATTTTAAATGTCTTTTATTCAATGATATATGTTTATTATGGGTATATAACACACAATAATACTATGGGTTATCTGGACATGCAGTGAACCCCTAGTAATCTCTATCTAACCTCATCATTTATGTTTTAGCTCTTCATTTCCCTAGTTTAGAAAACTCTATTTTGATTGTGTTCTCCTGGTATATTCCCTCAAAGTTAAAATTGAGAATTACATCAATATCACATCACTTTAATCCATTCTATATTTTGAGTCGCAAATATTATTTTGGTGTACCTCTGTGAGACTAGAGTTTGATCCTCATTCATCATTATACCATATGTTGGGTCTGTGGAATTGGAGTGACCTCCCTATGTATGGAATTAATCCTCTATCTAAAATTTTTAATTTGTAGGGTTTGTGGTATAATTATAAAATGATCCTCAATGTAGTGAGTTTACATAGGTTGGGTTTGTGCTATCTCTAAGTGGTTCTATAAATGAAAACCTATATGAGTACAATGGAATTCTTGGACCAATGTTATTTATTTGATGGGGTCTAATTATATAGACCTCTTATTCATGTGTCTCTATTGATAGAATGGATCATGGAGTGTATTCTCCCAGATCAAGAATTTCCTCATGAAGAATACTAATGTGGTAAGTTATTTATGTCTTCATAGTGGTGTTATGTATTTCTGGAGTATGAGTGGGTGTTTATATTCTACATCTATTGTTAAATATTTTATTTAGATGAATATACTTGGTTATTTTTTTATATATTTTGGGGTGTCCTACTGATTATTGTTATACTCAACCATGTATGTATTTTCCATCATTTTACGTGACTTATGAAGGTGATAACCCAATTTAATGTCTTCTTATAGTAAATGTGGGAGGATAGTGAACTACTAGAGCTTGAAATACCGATGTGTTAATTGGGGGATTGAATTGGTATTTATTAATCTCTATTAAAATAAGTTGGATTCATTAAAATATTTAGTTGACATGTGTTTTTACTATTTTTTTCATTCACTATATTATTATACTACAATGTAATGGGATCATAGTTATGTGAGTTAATTGGCTTTGGGTTTTTTACACTATATATTTGTGCGAGAAAGGATATGTGTGTGTATGGAAAGGTACATTAGAATAATTCACCCCATTTGTGGATTATTCGTATTTGGTACTGGTCACTAATCTATAGCCAATTAGCGGTGGACTTGGGGTAGTCCAATGTTAGAACTCTATGGATTGGATCAAGACAATAATCCATAATGATAACCATAATAGATATGCCTCTGTATAGGTTAAAATCATGTTATTTTGGAAAATTTGGGATTTTCTAATTTTTCATGAAATAACTTCCCATCCTAAATAATAAAAGTGGATAAATTCTCTAGTAAGGATTTATATAGGGGTTCTAACCATGGGTGAGATATAGTATTTATTAAATCTATTATCACCCAGTTTACGATAAATAGGGATAAAATCATACCTTCTATGACAGTCATATGTTATATGCATTGGCGAGTCACAATATATATAAATCCATCAACATGGATTTTTTATGTTATGTAATTAGTTTGATAGTTTTTGAGTAAACATAACATAAATATACCATTATTGAACTACGATTTATATAGGTATGGTAAAAAAATAATTTGATAGATCAATTGAGTAAATCATTTTGTGTTTTAGTTATTTATTAGATAATTAATGAACATTAATCTATGATATTAAATATGATTCACCCATGTTTACCTATTTTATATTGTAGTAATAGAAGAAGATCAGAGAGACCAGTTAATAGTGGGTGGTATCAAAAAATCGGATTATGTACTGATGACAAACATAATGAAATATGAGTTTTTGGGAGAAATATAATGATTATGTCAAACCATCAATGGGGAATTTTTATTAACATATTGGTAATTTTTTGTCACTAAAATAAAACAAATAAGATAAATATGATGAATCATGGAATCTATAGAGATTAATACAATTAATGAATGAAGATTGAATTTCCATTTTGTAAAATATTATTGTGGAGGAACCTTTTGTACTAACATAAATAAAATATTATTTGTATAATATGTGGTTAATGTTAGAGTTGGGGAACTAATTACAATGAAAATATATTGATCATATTGGAAGGAGGGATTTTAAAAAATATTTCTTCTAGTGATACCACTAATATAACATTTTATTATTTATAGAGAGCATTGGAATTTTTTAAATCAACGCTTTCATACATTGGATAAAGAATATGTTAAAATATCAAAATTATTAAAGACCAGTGGAACAAAACTATTCCTATGAAAGAAAAACTACATAAGGTAGTTATGAAATATGTATAGACTAATGAAAAAAATATTCCACAATAAATTGTGGGTGAATTTTTTATATATAGTTCAATGATCTCTATTAAATATGTTTATCTATAAAGAATTTCAAATAGTCAGGTAAATAACTATATATTTCTTTTTCATTAAAACAACTACTGATACTATTATACTCTCCCACGTTAATGTTTCTTGGAATGTTCCTTATAAAAATATTATTAATCTTTATTTAAGGAAATGTTATTTTATTTGAAAATTTCAATATTTATATCAACATTGACTCTACAGGAGTTATAAAATTATGTCATATTTCTTATCGTAAATCAATATGTCACCAATTATAAAAAAAAATTATGATGATATAATCTATAATAAAATTTAATATGATATATATTATTAAACCCAAATTATTTGTAATTATTAGTGTAAATGTTTATAAAGAATCACCATATAGTGATATGTACATTATGACAGAATAATAAGCTGTCATAGAAATACAATTGTTACAATGTTTTATATCCCTCTAGGAATTATATCTCATGTTATGTAAATTATTTTCATACCAATAACTAATCATGATATTTTTTTATTCAAATTATATGGATGAATATATCTAAAAATAGGGAAAGTGTAACTCAATAAGAATTTAAATTGTGTATTTTCATTGAAAATCAAACATGTTTGATAGATTTCTTCACATGTAACTAAAAACCAAAATGAACCATGAAAAAAAAATATATACATGTTAATGTACACATTTAATTGAAGAATAAAAATAGAGGTAACAAATATATTAAATTTATATATAAATTTAATAAAAATTATTCTTAATAAAAATTCATCGATAATGCTAATATGGAAATAAAATTTGAAAAATTATTTTATGCTATAAATATTTTTTAAATTAAAATTTAATATTAGTAATATTTATATGAAAAATACTTTTATATTATTGAAATTTACTGTTTGTATTTTGATAATATAAATTTTTTTTTGAATAATATTTCAACATTATTTTTATTAATAATTTATATACAATGGTAATAATAATGGTTAATACATTCAAAATTTATTTTCTTATAAACAAAATTTCCAAATTTTTTTATTTATTTTTGAAATTATAAAAGTATAAAATTTTATTTTTTATTACGGAATTAAATTTTAAATTTTAATGTTTAATTATTATATTATTTTTTTGGATTTATCATATCTTATAAAATATTAGGTGAAAATTTAAAATTATATTATTATAAAAACTAAATTATCATAATTATATAATAGATAAATATGAAGATTAACTATATTTTAATTGATCTCAAATAATTTTATGTGTTAAAATTATATATTTTGGAAAAAATATATTAATTATAATAAATCTATGTTAATCAATATATAATGTTAATTAATTTATCCCATATTTTTTTAATCATAATTTTAATAAAATATTTTTTTTTTAAAAAAAGTTGATTTATCTTTAATTAAATGAAACATATTGATTTATAAAATGATAATTTATATCATGATAATTAATGAAATTTTTTATTAGATATGACATAATGGTTTTTTTGTTTAAATACACAAGTTCTAATGTTTTTCCTCACATTACATGCACTACTCTTATGAAGAATATTAATTTAATATATAACTATAATTTAATTAAATTTATTTAATATCTATAATTAATGTTCAATATATTTCAATTAGAAAATATTAATATTTAATACTTAATATTAAATTTCATTGGTTAAAATTAATTGCCTTGAAATGCAAAAAATTGAAAAACTGGAAATTCTATTCATTAATGTTTTAATAACATTTTTAGAAAATCTATCTACTGATTTATTATGGAACTATTGACCTTATATCATCACAAAATCCAATATTATATATCAAAGAGTTTACATGACTTTCAAAACTTGTGTTCTCATTATATTTTATTGAAATAATTACAAAAATATCATTATAACCAGTTTTAAATGGGCCCACTCAACACACCTAATAGAGTACAATAAAATTTATTTTCCCTATTGGAATAATACCAATAATTTATTACCCATGAATCCAAATTATTTTCTACGATCCAATGGTCACATGATATTTTCATAAGATTTTAATTTACATGATGTTTTTAGGGGAATGCCCTGGTCCTCAATGTGACTTCTATTTTCCATATATCGTTTATTTTAATTAATAAATTACAAAATATATATGTTATTATTGATAAAAAATTAATTCATTATTTTATATATAAATAATTTTACTATGTAAGGTAAATAATTTTAACCACCTTTCTAATTTTTTGTTAATAAAAATGGAACTGCCATTTGTAAAATGTGAGCATTACAAACTCCATGAAGAAAAAAATTACTTATTTCTACCACCAAAAATATATATTATACTAAATTAATAAAAATAAATACTAAAGGATATATATATATATTAATATTATTACTATAAAGAGAAAAAAATAAAATCCACCCTTTCACTACTCTTATTTGATTAATGAAAATTTTACTAGTATATTGTGCTGACTGCCACCTATACAGAATAATGTATATATTTATTTCATTTATTTTATGTATTATCTAACAAATTATCTTCAAATATGATTCTAAAATATAAATTTTTCTAATTAATGACTATATTGTTCTATAAAAATGTGATTATTTTCAAAATAAACCACTTTCATAACCAGAATCATCCATTAATAATTGAATAATTGTGTTTTGGTTGGACTGACCATATACAAGAAAATTAATATAAAATAATTTCTTTTATGATAATAAGAACTTACGTAATGACAATATATTATATATATAATAAAATATAGATATTAATTTTTCTTTTTAAGTTAAATGATAATTGTAAACTAAAAAATTATGATAATTGTTTTCAATTATTAAAAATCACTAAAACATGTTATATTTAATTTTTTCAACATGTATTTTAACTAAAAAATTTAATAAAGGGGAATAATATATTAATACTTTTTTTTTGAATAATTAATTAATTTACATTTTATTATTTTTAAATTATAAAGTTTGTGAGAATAATTAATCACAACATATCTATATATATTACTTCTTCATATCCATAAATATCACCAACGCTTGATACAGAAAATAGATAATAACTAAAAAATATACATGTATAGAATAATTAAAAATGAATATATTATAAGGTTATAAATATTATAATTTTATCAAATATGTTAGTAAGATTGTTATTTTTTATATAGGCGATTCAAAAACAATATTGGAATTCAATAATTATAGAATGTTTTGGAACTCAATATTGTCTCATTGAGATATGAATCATATTCACCAATGTTTTATTATTTTAATATGTTAGAAATGAAAATAATGTTTTTATAACCATTATAAAATTTAGGATAATTTTTTATGTTTCTCATGTTCTACCTTCTATTGATTTTCAATTATAAATATTGTACTGGTGTAAGGGTTTTTGTTAACAGAAACAAATTTTCATTGAGTTATAATTACTCATTTCTACTATCATAATATCATTTTTTTCATGATAATTATGATTATTTATTTAAATTTTTATTCACATATTATTATTATTTCATTATTAATTTAATTACCACCCATGGAATAATTTCTCCCCCATCATGTATATAATTATTTTTAATATTTATCATCTCGTTTAATGATGGTTCAACCTCATTTTCAATACACTCTCTATTCTAAAATTTTCTCCATTTTTTTATAAAAAATTAAATGATATCTCATGTGACCTTCATATTTATCTTTTTTTAATTGATGGTTTTATTATACTTTTTATGATGTGGGATTTCAAAAAAGATAATTTGAATCCATAATGGGATCTTCTTGAAACTTCCCTCATTACTTTTTAGCTACTCATCCTCCTTCTTTATCTCTATATTACTCATTCTTGTAATCATGCATTTTATACTTATTATTTTTATATAATCCATTTATAATTATATATGATTAATTGCATTTTTTTGGGTAATACATATATCTGGTTCCCATTAAAATTTAACATTTTATGTAAATGAGCTTAAGAGAAATTTCTGATTTATTATTATATATAATGATTATCTTATAAAATATTTCCATTAACATGGATTTATTATATTATAACTAATTATTTTATAGGTAACCCTCTTGGTTCAATTATTATTAAATAGAAAATAATATCACATTTAATTTCTTAAAATAGACATTGTTCATTTAATAAAGAATCACTTATGCAGTTTTTTTTCTTATAACATCTCTTTGATATCTATAATTAATTATCATATTTTGGAGTAATATTTTAACAAACTATGTTCAATTATTAAAAAATAAACAAAAAAATGTTTTAATTACCTCATATTTGGTAATTTTTATGATATATCATTCGATATATCTTTATGAAATTATTTTGAAAAATACTTATTTATCAACAATTTTATCATGGTTATGATTAATAAATAGTATCATTTCCACATGTGAAACAAATATAGATTAATAAATTTTGATTTTAATTCTGTAATGGGTGGTTAAATAATTATACCTACAAAAATTTTATTGGATAATGTTTTCATCTCATCAGATGCTATATATAATTCATGAAAAACTATCCAATGAAGAAAATTTTCTGTACTATGTGGGAGTAATCAATATAATCCAAAGTAAAATGTTTAGAAATTTACATATCTTATGACATTATGAAATGGATTTTAGAGTAAATCTAATCTAAAAATGTATTCTATCAACTAATTTTAAGGGCTCGGATCCACGTGGATCGACCCTTTGTGTGTTTTCAAAGACCAAGGGGCTCAGAGAAGTCTTGGAAGAATTCTACAAGAGTTTGGTCCGGAGAAGATATAAACAAGGGGCTACATGACATGTCCAAGGGCTACACGATGTGTATCATTCAAGTATATGAAAAATAAAAAAAAGCACTAAGGTGGTAGGTTTTTTGGGTGCGTGTCGCCTCGAGGTTGTACACGACATGATGAGGAGGTGCACATGGTGTACTTCTTTAATGTTCTGTGTTTTAAAGACACCAATATGCTTAGTTTTATCAAGACCTTTGGCTTGAGTGCACCCCCTCTAAACTCGAGACAACTTGAATGCCTCCCTCTTCAATGATTGTTGATTCCATTACCATAGATCTGTTCCCCGCTTCATTCTTTGATTTTTCTTTAATCCAAGGTAAGATCTTCTTCCATTCTATGGTTTTCATCGAATATTTTCACCGGTTTCTCTTTATCATGCAATGGAGTTTGATCCAAATGGTTTTTTGAGAGATTATTTAGGTTATTTTTTATGAATTTGTCCTTTGAAAATCATGGGTGGTTTAAATTATTGTTGCGAGGGGGATAATGATCTGCTCTCAAGTGAATATATTCATAAAACTTTTGAGGAATGGATTCATTCTCTATGTATTCTTATTCAAAAAACTGTATAGCTATATTATTATAACCCACTAGATCAAAATGGAATTTTCATATTAATTATTCAAACCAGATAAATAAATTAATATGAATCATATGTTATTTCCTTTTGTTTCAATAGATAGTGTGATATCTATAGATTCAATTTTTAGCATTTCATTCTTGAGAAATTTTGGTAAAGAACATAAAATGGGAGTAATTGTAAATTATTTTTCAAAAATAATGATTCGTGTAAATGAATCTGGTTGTCTTTGTTGTAAATTGATTATAATAAAATTGATGCAGTAGGCATGTATAATTAGTTTTTGATAGCTATCATAGCTTGAAGTTTAGGATCTACATAGATGGAACCTATTAAAGGTGAATCAGTTAATTTAAAATGGATTAATAAACTGGTTTGTTGATAAAATATTATTCCTAATATGGTTCTGAGATACCATCTTTCTTGTAAGGCCAAGTGTCTTTTGATGTGGAGCCATGAGTGGTCATTTCGTATGTAGGTTGGATGCCTTGTCTAATGTCCAAGAGCCCAATTGATATGATGTTTGTTTCCTATAGCTTCTGTTGTTATGGGATCCTGGATGGCTGTTGTGATAAGGGGTGCTAGGAAGGCCCATTGGTTGAGGTAACATTTGATTCCTAGAGTAACATTAGGTATCAGTTTCTGCATGAGGGTGGCAGGGAGGAGACCAAAGATGATGAAATGTGTTGGATGAGAATGATTGGATATATGATTAATCTTGTTGGTAGTTTGTCATATTAATTTTCCCCACTCCTCAAAGAATATGATCATTCATAGCCTATACCAAAAGTGGGGAAGTCATGTAGGGTATTCTATGTGATTTTTGTGTTTAGATTCTATTGGGAGGATTGGTCTATTCTTTTGATATAGGTTTAAATGAAATGAAAAGTAATTTGTTTACTCAATGGGTAAATACCCCTTGTAATTAGTTGCATCAAATGTTTTTCTATATTTCATGGGAATATGGTAAAGTAATAATTCTGTTAATAAATTATTAAATATATAAATTTAACCCATTTTTTTTATTTCTTGGATGCAATTTTGAGTTAATATTTTTGAGAAAATTTTAACTTGGTTTGGTTATGCCTAGAAAACATGAAATTCTGGCATGATGCTAATGAAATAAAATATGGAATTGTTAATGGATAATTAATGATTATATAATTAATTATTGTAAAATGAAATTGATAAAAAGGGAATGAAGTAATGTAATAATGCTATTAAAATGGTTGTGTTCTTATAAGATACCAAGTCTTATCAGTGGAATCCAGGTGTCTGATTGATATTATCTCCATTTGAGTATAAGACTAGGATATTTCTATACTGTTGTTGTGAGATATAGTATATTATTTACATTTTTTGTTTCTGTACGCTACTCCACCCCATCAACTAAGGATACCGACACCCCGCGGATTCAGTGCGTGGGGGGGGGGGGGGTCCCCAGCATTCTGGTTGGTTGATGGATGGCCCACTACCCCATTTTTTCTTAATATCTTATCATGGATGTTACTTTTGTTGGTAAAAAAATGGCTAATTTCCCTCATATATGTGTTTGGAGGGGGGTGGTGGATTCTAGTTATTCACAGACATATATTCTGGATATAGATTTCTCTAGACTACTATAGGTGTAACATGTATAGGTTGTGATGGATTGGGGTTCCTTATTAAGTGTATGGGCTGTAATGGCTTGTTGTATAATGCCCAAAATATGATATATGTTATGCGAGATAAGGTGGAACTTGGAAATTACCTTGTTATGTTGGCTACATGGACATACTGGTTATGTTATGTGATGCTTATGTTGTGGTGCTTCTCCCATTTGTCTACTGAAAATCATTTTCATAGAGAGATGCTTGGGACGTGGAACATTGGGGAAAAGAAGAAAAATAGTATGGAAGTGTAAGTGGGGTAAACATGATATTATTTATTATATTATATACACTTGTATGTGATACATTGTTAGAGTATAAATTGTGATTTAGGTAACCTAGTATACTTGTTTAGGTGAGGAGTATGTTTCACTTATTGTTCACTATGATTTAGCATGCTTTCTTTACATTTGCATGGGAGGGTCTTTGAATGATCAAACTAAGTATACTGCAATACTCACTTACGTATATATAAACTGTTTTTAAGTCACATGGAGATGGATTGATATCAGGCTAGTTACTACTATCGTGGAGTAATAGGAGTTGTTCGGTCTTCATGGTCACTGTCGTTTTTATATTCATTCTGTGATTGCACTTTTCCCTTCCAGTTTTAGTAGTTTTACAAGACATTACATTAGTGTACATAGGATTTTTTTATTTTACTATATGAGTTGGAGTTGGTTGGTTCCGATCTTATATCTCTCTTCATCATGTGTTATCCCGTAGGGTAATGCCTCCCAATTTTGTGTTTATTATACTCTTATTGATAGTTACCAAATCTAAGAATATTTTGGGCAGGACTTGGGGGGAACTGTCTCCCTTCTCACATTGCCAGCCTTGAAGGGGTACACCTTGTGGGGATGGGGTCACGACAAATTGGAATCGGTTGTCAGTTTGATGGATGTGATGGAGTTTTCTGTTAGGCATAGGTGAGGTTTCCTGGGTTTGTAAGGAAATACTGTCAGTTAAGGATAGGTAGTGATGTAAAAATATAGATCAGATGAGACATATGTGTTTAGGCCACCTTTGATCGGATGCATGTACCTTAAAATTTACAGTGGCTACTGAGCGAGGTTACACTATTTGTAGGGTCGAGACCTAGGAATGGATCATTCATCATTCTTCTTTGTGCTTGTTTTTGAATTGGTACAGATTGGGGTAGGTTAACCTAAAATAAATACAATAAAACAATTAACTACTGTTGAGTCTTCAATTATCCATGTTTTGGATCCCATACATTTTTTATATTGTAGGTATGGCTCTAGGTTGACGTCCTCGTCAAGTTTGCGCGGAAGATTTATAGAAGGCTACACAAACAGATTGTTGCAAGGTAGAGAATGAAAATGAAAAAATATGGGGGAGGAAACTATGAAGAATTTAGCACCATAGTATACAGAATTATAAGTGTTACATTTCAGGTGTAGTCACCGAAGATTGTTTAGAGGTGGTTGCAGTATCCTTCATATCGATCTATTCTTAGAAGGAGCATTGGGTGTCTTTGGTTGTGAAGATTCTATATAGGGTAGCGAGGAAGTGGTGGTTCTTGTTATTTTGGTATTGCATGGAGTCAGAGATCTTGTGGGAGGTGTTCCAAGACATGTTCAGAGTTGGTTTTCATTCTTCGACCATGAATTCATCCATTATCTAAGATCTGTATACTATTTGAAAGGTGAGAACCATTGTGAGAGAATTTGGAATTTGTTTTAAAAACATTTAGTGATATTATTCATACCTATTTCCAGATTAGAATTCCAATTCAATGCATTTTGAGGAGGCTTTGAGTCTAGCGATCACGCACCAGGTCACCCTACTAATGTTGAAGACATATATTATGGTTCTAAAATGGGAAGAGTTTATCAAGAGGACATTGGAATGAACTAGATAATCATGTGAGTGGAGTCACCAAGATTCCTCACGAGGCAGAGTTATGTTCTAGGGTTCCCGTGTTTCAGGGAAGAAGAGTTTCTATTCGACATGGGTTAGGTCTCATCCCTCAACATATTGTTTCCCTAGGTGGAAGGCTCTCAGGCATATCCTAAAGGAAAAAGTTCTTTTTTTCATATGAAGGAAGGGGTAATTAGTTGTGATAGTGCCTGATCATTCAACATAGTCACTATCTACATGGTGTTCCACTCCAGGTTCCTCCATTGGGGTAGTTACATCCAATGCAACGGTTGCAGGTTTCACTATCTTTGGATTAGTATAGTGAAAATAGGAAGGTAGAGGATTTCCTCGAAACAATCCTCATCCCCAGAGTGGAGAGTGAATTGGTGGAGGTGGTTTTAATCATGGTCAGAGAGACAATTGTGGCAGTTTTGGTCATCATATTGATTTATCATTTCCAGAATAAGGCAATCCAAACATCATTTGAGGTAACCTTTGCTTGTTTTCTATTTGGGTTGATTCCTTGTTTCATTCAGGAGAGACATAGTCCTTCATATCACATTCCCATGTCCATTTAATTAGACTTGAGGTATAGAGGATTCTAGTTTCCTTATCTTTACTGGCATCTCTTCAATGTCAATCCTATGATCTCTTTCTCTCTTCAATCATTGTGCAATTGAATATAGTATCCCTTTCAAATATTTCATTTATTGAATATGATAATTCTATTCCAATGTATTCTTTTCTTCACAACTTCTTGTGAGATCCTATATCATACAATCATCAATGTTGAATTCATCCTTGACACAATCATGGAAATTGTCAAGATTTCTCATGTCCCTTATTGTTTTCCTTGACCAACTAGTCATCTTCCTGTATGATCATTTATGCACTTCATAGTTGATGATGTTTTTTGGAAATCTACCTCATGCATGACACACTTATCCATCACCATGGATATTGAATCCGATTTCTGGTTTAAGGTGTGTTAAAGAATTTGATATCTCGAGTCAATGCTTGGAAAAATAGAATGGTCCCAACATGCTTTTTCAATATCATAACATCAAAATATTTTCCTAGGGATGATGATTCAAAATCTGAAATTTTTCATCGCGAGGTTTCTTTTTCTAGATCAGAATGTTTCCTCTTCAAATATCCACCAGCATCCTTCTTCTTTATAACATCTTTACTAGGTGTATCAAAAACCACATGATTTCTCTTTTCAGTTATCAAAATGGCTTCCTCATGAAGAGATTGATGTTCACTGTTAGACAGCTGAACAATTTTATCTTCATTTGTCTCTTCCTTCTCAGCTTCTGACTCATCATCCTCAGGGTGAATAAAATAATGATTAAAACTTTCTTCTTCAAGCATCTTAATCACTTCTTCTTAAATCATGTCATCTTCTCCTTCCACATCTTTCCCAGGTGTAGCCAGCTTTGAATATTCTACTTCAGAAGTTCAGATTGAGAGCTTCTCAGATAGATATTCTTTCTCATGAAAATCTTCTACATGTTTAATCACCTATATGGTGTCACCAATGGTTTCTACTTCTTCTTAACTTCTTCAAATTCATTTACTTATTTGACTATTTTTGGAGTCACAAATTTCCTCCCTGGAGTTTCAGGTTATGCTTCTACTAGGTTTGATTCTTGTACATGAATATTTTCGTAAGCTTTCTAAGTATCCCTCTGAAAGGATTGCACAATCTCTGCTTCATCCATTTTCATAATTTGTTTCTTTTCATTCTCGTCCTTATCTAAATACTCAGTAGTCTTCTCCTTTATAGATTTTTCATCAGTAGAGTCTAGTCCAAACATGGGATCTCCTTATTTCTGGTTCTTTTTATCATCCCTCCACTTAGATACTACCTCATTTAAATAGGTTTTGTTGTTTTTTCGTCATTGGGGGTGTTGAATGAAATTCCTTGTCCAATGTAGTTTTTTATTTTCTTCCACTTCCTTCACATTCCTATTTCTTTCATCTTTTTTGGAAGTCTCATCCACTTCCTGTTTCTTCAGTATTTCTTTAGATTCTTTTTCCGGAATGTCATAAAATTATTCATAATTTTTTTGGAAAATCTAGCATTCATCCTTCTCATGGTATCATCACTAACCAACATGACATTGAAATTCCTTGGTTTTGAACTGTAAGGAATTATGAAATACTCCATAAACCAAAAAATCATCTTTAAAAGAATCGATGGATACATAATGATCTGAGCCTTTATATTTTCATTCATTATATTCTTGATTGTAATCAAAATATGCTTTTCCATGTTAATTTTCCTTAGATTGATTATGAAGTCCAAGATATACATATCAATCTACTTAAATATAACCTTGTCCCATTTCCTTGGAATGATTAATCCATGAGCCCACAATTCTAGAATCCTGAAATTTGTGGATATTTTAACAATATTAAAAGTCGTAACATCTGTAAGATAGAGGCACTACATAACATTCACCTTAACAAAAATTCCTTGAACATCTGGAAACTTATGAGAACAAAATTCAACTTATCCTTCATAATGAACTCCTATCAAATTTGCAGCATTGGTGTATGAGAGAGCATAAGTTTTACCAATTCTTTTTAA
The DNA here is from genome assembly GCA_963277665.1 of Viscum album. Classification (NCBI taxonomy): domain Eukaryota; kingdom Viridiplantae; phylum Streptophyta; class Magnoliopsida; order Santalales; family Viscaceae; genus Viscum; species Viscum album. The sequence continues at coordinate 476,979,059 of OY728132.1, forward strand.
AGCGAATTATTCCCTACCTCCTTCCTTGAAAAAGCTTATTGTTTTATTGAATTCAACTAGAAGATCCAGACAAACTAAATCATTAGCACTTGGATTTGATATAGAAACACTTTCCCATCCATTCAGTTTAATTATCTTGGATATGATTGAATAATACATAGTGAAACAGTTTGGATGCGCCAATCATTATCTATATACCTACCACTCTGAGATTGGATCGATAGTAGAGATGTCTTTCTGAGAATATTCTTCGACAGACATTCAGATTTAAGTAAGATTTGAGAAGTTAGGAATATGATTAAGTAGAAGGTCAAAACATAAGTATGTGAAAGCATTGGAATCAACGTGGGACAGCCATCAGGGGTCCATTATATAGGTCTTTTAAGTGAGGGTTTAGATTTCATACCCAATCCAATGGTTGATAAAATTTATGATCAGATCGTTGAAAAGATAGCAGCAAGGAAATTTTGACAGAATCTGATCATTGGAGGCTTTGAAGGAAACATTCAGATTTATGGAAATGAGAATATGATAAATTTAAAAACAGAATAAAATATTAGAAAGTAATTTATGATTACAAAAACTCAAGAAAAGTAACATACCTATTATATTGATAGGATGATTATTCATAGTGAGGAAAATTCTTCTTTAAGAACATTAGATTCCAAATAAAATTATTATGAATAAAATTTGAAAAACTAACTATGAATTTTTAGAAAATATTCATTGTGAAAAACATAGAAAATATTCATTATGAAAATTTAGAAAATATTACTATGAAAATTTTCACTATGAATGATTTAGAAAATAACACTACAAAAAATTTTATTATGAAAGATTAGAAAAATAAAACTACAAAAATTTCCATTACGAATGATTTGGAAAATCTAACTACGAAAATTTCAATTATTAATGATTTTTAATATCTTACTATGAAAATTTACATTACGAAATATTGAGATCTAACTAACAAGTATATGTACTCCCTCTATGAAAAGGAGTTTATTACTATATAGATATTGGTTTCAATAGAATGTTAACAAGGAAGATTACATATGGTTATCATTCCTAACTTCTGTTTAATTTATTCAAATCTTTCATAGGGTAAAGATTTTGTGAAAATATCAGCATGTTGATCTTGTGTTCTGATAAATTGAAGAATGATATATCCTTTTTCTGTGTGATATATTAGAAAGTGATGCCTAATATCTATTTGTTTTTCACAAGAGTGATGTATAGGGTTATTAGTTAGGCCAATGGAAGTAGTATTATCAAACATAATTTGTGTTTTGGTAAAACTCATACAATAGTCTGTGACTGTGTGTTTCATCCACAACAATTGAGCACTATTACATCTAGCTACTACATTTTTACCTTCAGTGTTGGAAAGTGCTACTGAGTGTTGAATCTTTCATAACCATGAACATAATGAATTGGTTAATAAATGACACATTCCGGATGTAATTTTTCTATCCATTCTACATCCACCAAAGTCTGCATCTGAAAAACATTTTAGGAGATAATAATTTCCAGAAGTGTAAAACAGTCCTAAATCCATGGTTCCCTTTAACTGGAGAAAAATTATTTTCACCAATTTTAAATGAGATTCCTTTGGATTGGAATGATATTTTTCACATAAGAATATTGAAAACAATATGTCTTGATTACTAGTTATCATGTAAAATAAACAACCTATCATACCTCTACAAGATGATTGATCTACTAGTTTCCTAGCTTCATCAAGATCAAGTGTGTTTGAGGTACCAATGGGATTACTAATATACTTAGTTTTGTCATATCCATATTTTTTAAGAAGATATATAATATACATATGTTGGTATATATAGATTCGTTTTGGTTTTTGAGAAATTTTAAAACCAAGGAAAAATGTTAACTCACCCAACGTACTCATTTCAAACTCAGAATTCATTAGATCTGTGAAATAATCATTTATAGATTGTTGAGTTGAGCCCAATATAATTTCATCAACCTAAATTTGAAAAATCAAAACATTTTTCTTATATTTATTTATAAAAAGGGAGGGATCATCATTTCCCTTAACGTAATTATTTTGAAGAAAAAATCTTGTAAGCCTATCATTCCACGCTTGATGGGATTGCTTATGTCCATAAAAATATTTGGTAAGTTTGTAAATATGATGATGATATTTTATATCCTCAAAACTAGGAGGTTCTCCAGGAAAAAAATCATATTGAATATATTCATTAAGGAAATAATATTTCACATCTATTTTAAGAAGTTTGAAATTGAAGAATACTGCAAAGGCATGTCTAATATGAATTGATTCATGACTAGATACTAGAGAATAGGTTTCTTCATAGTCTATTCCGTCTTGTTGATTATATCTTTTATCAACCAATATAGCTTTATTTCTTAAAATGATTCCATTTTCATCACATATATTTTTGAAGAACCATTTTACTTGAATAAGAGAATTTCCATTTGTTTTTCAACCATGTTGCAAACTTTATTCCTTTCGAATTCATTTAGTTCATCTTACATAGCTTTTATCAAATCATAATCACCTAAAGCTTCATCAGTTATTTTTTGTTCTAATTGGGAATGGAATGTTATATGTTTTACTTCACTCCTTAAGGATCTTATAGTCCTTACAGTTTGATTCACATCACCAATGATACTATCACTGAGACGATTCATTAGAAACAATTGATTTGGGTTTTTCAAAACATTTTCATCAATATACTGTAGTAAATCCTCTAGGGTAAATGTTTCAAAAATATCTTCTTGAACATTTTCATTATCAGAAGGATCTTCTAAAAAAGGATTATAATTAGTTTTTGAAAATGCATCCAATGATATAGGTTGAGGTTGTTGAAAAACAAAGGGATTAGTTTCATCAAATTTGAGATGTACTGTCTCTTCAACAGTAAAAGTGATTTAATTGAAATCTCTATAAGCCTTAGAAATTGTAGAGTAGCCTAAAAAATTACTTTATCAAATTTTGGTGAAAATATGTGAAGAATATATTTAATATTAAGAATTAATACCTTGAAACCAAAAACCTTGAAATATGTATTTCTAGGATTTATACCATTCCATAACTCATAAGAAGTTTTATTAAGAAAATGTCTAATAAAAAATCAATTTATTGTAGAACAAGTTATACTTACAGCTTCATCCCAAAAAATGTTTGGCTATAGAAAACTCAATAAATATGGTTCTAGTTATCTCTTGAAAAATTCTATTCCTTATTTTAACAAAACCATTTTGTTGAGGAGTTCTAGGTGATGAGAAGTTATGAGTAATGACTTTTTTACTAAAAATGATTAAAAATTATAATTTTGAAATTCTCTTGCAAGATCACTATGAATATTTATCAATGTGAGGTTTTTCTAATTTCTAACTTGGGATTTAAAACTATTGAAATAAAAAAAGATTCATATTTATTTGCTTGAAAATAGACCCACGTAAATCTAGTAGAATCATCAACTAAGACAAATACATAATATTTTCCTTCAATTCTTATAGTTTGTATAGGACCAAAAAGATCCATATGCACTAATAGTAATGCATCTGTGGTTGAGACTTCACTAACTTATTTAAAAAATAATTTATGTTGCTTTCTATATTGACAAGGATCACAAACTTCTGACGAGTAAAATCTAAGCTCAGGTAGATCCTTAACTAGTATTTTTTTAGAGAGTTTGCATAGGTTCCTAAGTTTATAATGTCATAACCTTTTATGCCACAACCAAGAATGTTCTTCCATTTCAGTAAGGAATGGTATGTATTGTCTCCTAAGGACTTCTATGATTAGTGTGTAAAAATTATCATGCCTATTAGTAGAAAGAATGAAATTTTCCTTGGAATTGTGTACTAAGCACTTGTGATTCCAAAAAATCACAAGGTAACATTCATCACATAATTGACTAATTCTAATGAGGTTGTGATTAACACCTTTAACAAATAAAACATTTGAAATCAATGTTTTTCAAGAAGAACAATGTAACATATACCAATAATTTCTCCCTTATCATTATCTCCTAAATTTAAATTTCCTCTTTTCATCTTGATAATATTTTCATAGAAGTTTTTGTTAGCAGTCGTATACTGAGAAAATACACTATCCATGTACCATGGATTCCTGATTGTAGCATCGTTATTTTACGGAAAATAATAGTGTTAGAATTTCGGAACCCAAACATTCTTTGATCAAGAAACAGCTGAAAGAAAAATCTCAGGCACCCACATTTTCATAAATTAATAAGTTTTTTGAAATCATAAAGACTGATTTTTGTTTAAGAAAAATTTTATTTCCCAATTCCCACTACACTGACACTTAGTACATAAGCGAGAACATTGACGAACAAAATATTTGTTACTAAAAAATGGTTTGGAACGAGTATAACCAAAACCATAATTATTCCTTAGAGGATGGATTTGAGAATACATCTTATCAAAATTTTCATTACATATGGTAATGTCTGACCAATACTTCCTCAAGGAAAATATTTCTAGATTTAGTCTAATAATGATGTTCTTTTCTTCAAAATCATTAGTTTTGAAACTAGAGATAGGCTCGAAAACATTTTTCATAAAAATTATATTATATAGATCCTAAGAATGTTTATCCTTCTATGAATTTACTTCCTCAAAAAAATTTAAATAATTCTAAAATCAAGGGTTTTCTTATCATGATCTTTAGAATGATATTATATTTCCTTTGTAATAATAGTATTTATAGATTTTTAATTATCTATATTTTTCGTGAGTTTTGAATTCTCATTTTCAAGAAGCCTATAAATCCTAGAAACTTCTTCATATATAGGTAATTTATTATCTTCATCAGAAGAAGATTCTTCATCAAAAGTGTTATAATATTTACTATCACTATAATTATCATTCAAAGATATATTGGTCATGGATTCAGCATTGTGTTCCTTTTCCATTAGAAAATGATTTTCAAGAGGTAGTCAGGCTATTAAACCAATATTCTTCTGTCTAGAAGATTCATAATCTGATGATTCTTCTGAAGAGTCTCCATGACAGGCACTCCAGGTGTCATTTGATTTCAAAACATTCTTGGAATTTTCTTTGTAGTACTTATTTCTATATCTTTCAGATGTTTTTCTTTACTATATTTTCTCTTATGTATAGGACAATCAGGTCTTATATGTATAACTCTCTTACATTCATAACATGTGTATTTTGATAATTTCTAATCTTTCCTTTATTTCAACTTGTATATGGATTGAAAGTTCTTCTATCCAACAATATTGTTCATCCTTCAAGATATATTGGCCAGTTTATCTTATTAAGATTCAATTCCACTTGATTCAGATTGAATAGAATCCTTCTTAGATTTTGATCTTATAACTCTCTCAAGAGTCTTGGCTTTCATATGATTTGATGTTGTAGTAAAAGAAAAAATGCAATTTCCATAATTCTTCATCATATTTTTAGCATCTCTCTTCATTCTAGTCTCGTGTTGAAGAAGACTTCAAAAAAGTTCATCAAGAGTGATAAGTGTAACCTTTCTATTTTCATCAATAGTTGTTCTCTTGGTTTCCCACTCATTAGGCATGATTTCTATGTTTTTATCTACACGAGATTCATAATCTAATTCTTTCTCACCCATAGATTGTAAGCTATTAACAACAGTCATGAATAATTGTTGCACCTTACATATGGTTTCTCCATAAGAAAGAAAAAACCATGATATTCAGCTCTGATCATGGCTCTTCTAGTTTTAATAAATTTGGATGTTCCAAAGTGTATAACTTCAAGCTTCTTCCATATTCAATTTTCTACTTCACACGAAGAAATTTGTCTATATTTATTTCTAATCATAGAACAAAGCAATGTATTTTATACCTTATAAATCAGTTGATATTCCTGCTTTTCTTGGTTGGTGAAAGTACTAACTTCCTTGTCAGGGATTTTATATCCTCCACCAATCATGCCAAAATTTTCTACTCCATTATTGATAATGAATGTCTTCATGCGATCTCTCCAATATTCAGAATCATCCTCAACAAAAAATTGTGGTCTAGTTAGATTTATATTGTCGATAGAACCAACATCAATTCATGTCATATTATGGAAATTCATTCCACACAAACTTGTTAGTAATAAATGTTTGTAAACAAGGAAAATATTCCTCAGTAAGGAAAAAGAAGAAAACTGAAAAAGATGAGCAAGGAAAACCTATATGTGAATATAATAATTTCAGAGACCTCCTCTGATACGAATTGTTTGTTCCAAATGATAGACTATACTAATTGTAGTATCATAATAATGATTCTCAATATACAAGAAGGGGATGAATTATATACATTAAAAATTCTTTGGGAATTTTTAAAGTTGTTCGGAAACCTTTCAATTGTTTAACAAGGACAAACCATGTAAATTCACAAAACCTCTAAGTTCTACAAACATGATTGATTCAGGAAGTATGATTCCGAGAATGTAATTTCTGAAATGTGGTTCTAATAATGGGACATAACATAAGTTTACATGGATAAAGATTCTACCTTAATGCATATAGAATCTAACTATATTAGAGTACATGTATAATAAAGTATAAGAATGTTATACTTTCCTCGACAATCAAAATGCATCAGAAAACTTGAAACAATACAAGTAATAATTAGTAAATATTTTGACCCAAAAAAAGGGTATACAACAACCTTGGATAAAGGACGAATGATTTATACTTTCAAGAAAGTCTTTCTTACCCACACCAGGGTAATACCTCGATATGAATATCAGAGTCTTTCTTGATATCCTTGCAAGACCTGCACTTTAGGGTAGTCGGAATCTTTTCCTTCCTCAGCAAGGAAGTCCACAATAATTAAGGTAGTCGACAACTCTGCATCCTATCCCTAGAAGCACTCGAATGTTCTCAGTAATATTCAGATTCACATGATGAAATTCTGAACAAGATGTTCAGTATGCACAAACAAAGAACATCTCCCTCTAGAAATCTCTTCAGCAGAATGTAATCTCTAGAGTCATAGAATAATGTTGAGATCGTTCAAATGAGCTCATATATATAAGTACATCTTCAACGATCGAATCCCTCCTCTAACTATCACATTTTTATTTTAATTTCCAATAGACCTGTACAAGTGTCACTCAAACAACGGTTAGTTAGTAACTGAATTCATGAAATCTTTATATAAACAAAACACGAGTAAGAAAAAATAGGGTTACTTACCCATATTCATATTTAGGAATGTAAGAAAAAATTAATGTTTGGAGTCTACCCAAATTCTATTTGGATTATATAATACATTGATATTTGAATTCTATTTATCTGAAGAATTCAATGTTAGAATTATATAGAATTCAAAGTCTAAATTATTATGATATTTGGAGCTTGAATTCATAAGAATTCAAAACCTGAACTCATAAGAGGTCAGAGTCTAAATTCATGGAACTCATAACTTGAACTCATAAATGTTCGGCGTATGAATTCAAAGTACTCGGAACCTGAGCCCATAAATGTTCAGTGTCAAAATTTAGAGAATTCGGAGATAGAACTCAGAAGAGTTCAGAGTCTAAATTCAGATAATTCGGATTCAGAACTCAAAAGAGGTCAGAGTCTGAATTTAGAGAACTCGTAGTCAGAACTCAGAAGTGTTTAGAGTCTAAATTTAGAGAACTCAATGTCAGAACGTAGAAGAGTTCGATGTCTGAATTCAGAGAATTCGAGGTCAGAACTAAGAAGATTACGGCATCTAAATTCGTATCCTGAAAATAGAACGCATTATATCTAAGTATATATATGATTACGATGTTCTGGATTGGAAACTGAATTTTATAAATTGAAAATTGAATAATGAAAAACATGGTAAGGATAAATTTCCTTGGGGATGGAAAATTTTTCTTCTGAAAGTAAAACATAGGGTAAATAAATTTATCCTTAAGATAAGGTGTTAGTGATTTTCAAAAGAAGAAGAAATGGAAAAGTCATAAGGAAACCCGATTGACTCAACAATCTCCCCAAATATGAAGGATCGAAAAAGTCATAAGGAAACATTATTGACTCAAAAATTTCTTATATTCAGTGCATGGTATCATAGATTTCATCCATAGGGAGGTGGAGTTATTTAATCATGATGGAGAGACAATGCTGTTTGTTGGAATGAGATATAATCATTGGGGTTAGAGGCATGTTCCGTGCTTGTCAAACATGGTGGATTCGATAGGGCTATGTTCGTTGGAAGTTCAGTAGTTGGTGTTTCGTAGGGACATAGAATATAACACATATGTCTTTCGAAAAGAGGTTTTAGCATTACCCCCTCAATGGTAGATTGATTATGGGATTGAGCTATAACCAATAAAATCTCCTATATCTATGTATTTATATAGGATGGCCCCTTATGAGATACTGGAGCTACGTAAACAGATCGATAGTCCATCACAGAGAAGTTTTATATTGCTGAGTGTGTAAAAATTGGGGAAACCAGTTCTATTTTAGAAAAGGATGATTGAATTTTCCAGTTGTGTACTGATTATCATCAAGTAAACAAAGTGACAACAATGAATCACTATGCTCTTATATTGATTGATGATTTTTTAGATCAATTTAATGGTTCAAGTGTTTCTGAAAGATCAATATCGGGACAAGATATCATCATATGTGTGAGAATAATGAAGATATCATAGTGACTACTTTCTGTTGATGTTATGGCCATTATGAGTAAATTTTAATGTTGTTTGGTGTGACGAATGCTCAGCTGTGTTCATTGAGTTGATTAATTTTGTGGTCTATGATATCCAGGATATGTACATGGTGGTGTTCATATACGACATCATATTTTTCTCTGCATTTGAGGAAGAGCATGCAGAGCATATGCAAATCAATTTTCAATTTCTTCATCAACAAAAGATTTTTGGGATGTTGTTGAAGTCTATGTTTTTGGCTTGAGAAGTCTATATCGCTGGTCATGTTGTATCACAGAAGTAATTTTCTATAGATCTGCCTAATATAGAAGAAATTGTTTCTTGGGAAACCCCATGATAGAGATTGAGGTGCAATGTTTCCTTGGTCGTTGATGGTACTTCAAGAGGTTCATAGCTAATTACTATCGGGTTGTGAATCCTTTGATGACATTGACCTGGATGGATCTGGCATTCATGACGAATGATAATTGTCAGGCACCTATATTGAATCTGAAAGAAAACTTAGTAAGTGCTCATTTTTATTGTCTTCCAGCAGAGGGAGTTCAGTTTGATGTTTTATGTGATGCTTCACATATGGGGTTGGGTTGTGTTTTGAGGCATTAGATATTAGTCTTTTCTTATGAGTATTTGTAGTGGTTTCCCCATGATCATATCTATTCCACCCATGATTTGGAGTTGGATTCTGTGTTTTTTCTCTCATTTTTCGGACACATTACAAAATTTGTGAGTGCTTTGTGGTTTTAACCGATCATAAGATCCTGAGATATGTTTTATCCCAGTGTGACTTCATCTTGAAAAAAAATCAGTATATGTAATTATTAATGGATTACAACTTCAAAATATCTTATACAACTAGAAAGGGGAATGCTGTAGATGATTTACTAATTTGGATGTCACGTAGTGATGCAGTGCAATAATTTGGTGATCCCTAAAGAGTGATGGATGAATGCTTAGTATTTCATCTCAATATGGGAGATGTTTGGGGTAGATGATGTCTTTTTCAGATGTCTGTGTAGTCTTCTATTGTGTAGAAGGTAGATGATTCACATTTGGGGGATCTAGAGATGGAGGTTTAGAGAGAACATGTTGTTTGTAGAAAGGCCCCTAATGGTTGGTCTGATGAAAGACAACGCAATGTGTTATATTAGGGAAGGATTTTCATTCATCTATTGATGGTTAAGAAAATTATTCTAGAGTTCCATAGTTCACCTTTAGTGGTTAATCATAGAGTTACAATGATGTATGGAGCCTTGAGGAGTCATTTTTTGTGGCCAGTCATGAAGTGCGTAGTTACAGAGTTTGTGTCTTGATGTATGGTCTACCAAAAGGCGAAGGAAGAGCATCATGTTCTTGGTGGTTTTCCCACTTATTAGATATTCCATTGAAGAAGTGGGAGGACATATCATTGTGCTTTTTTACAAGTTTAACTTGAGATCAGGGAGGCCATGACGTTATTTTGGTGGTAGTGGATCATTTCACCAAATCAACACACATCATAGCAGTCATGGAGTTGAGAAAAGTGGAGGTATTGTTGAGGCATTGTCTCGATGAGGTGTTGAGACTCCATGATGTCCTGAGGGTGAACATTTTCTATTATGATCTTCATTTTAGCTCTAGGGTATAGAGAGGACTCCATCACAATTTTTGTTATTAGCTATGCCTTAGAATTGCTATTCATCCACAGAAAAATAGTCAGATTGAGCGGACCATTCTGACTCTTGGAGACATGATTCACACTTCTGTCATGGATTTTGGTGGTTCATGGATGTTGCACTTATACTTGGTGGATTTATCTTAAAAAATAGTTTTCACTCCAATATCACGACCTGCCTTCCCCAAAAGGAGGGCAGGGACAACAGATTGACCAGACCCTTCCTTCATTAAGTTAAAGGAGAGATAATGACCTCCGAGACCCACATTTAACATGTCTCAGAGTGGTGACTAGAACCAAGGGTATTGAATCAAACACAAGATGGAAGGTAATACCCTTTTTATTGTTGTAGGATCGGGAGACAAGATAGCATCCCCAACAACACCAATGTTGAAAGTAAAGGAAAAGACAAAAGTAATCCATTCCCATATGCAAGTTCAAAAGTAAAAGATACATTTCCCAAGAACTCCAAAAGTAATGTACCAAGAAAAGGAAAACAGCAACACCAACTGCCCCAACGTCCGATCTTGTAGGGTCCCGCACGATCCCTGAAATTCTCCTGGAAACCTTAAAGCAGTTTTATATACATAGGGTGATCATAAAAGTATACTCAGTAGGGAAAACCAAAGACTCTCATGCACAAGTGGGGAGGCATTCTAATGCCCCGTGAAAAAGGAGATATCCAAAGAACCTAGCAAGGAAAACTATCCAACCAAGGCTCAGTAAGGAACACTCCCCAAATAACGAAAGTCAATTAATGTATAGTAATAGAACATCGATATTCGGGTAACCCATGCCACTTTCCCACTGGTAATTGAAAACATCCTACTCATCGAACCAATTCTGCGATTGTAACACCCTGTGATTTTATGAAAAATATTCTTCTTAATTTCATTGATGTCTTATGTTGTATGTTACACCAAAGAATATTGTACTAAACACATCCCTGACTTGGGTTTCATTACACACAATCACGAACTTCCATGATAGCATGTGTTGTATGCAATATTGAGTTTCATAAATGATATATTACTATAATATTATTTTGAACTAGTCGTTATCAATAGTAATACCAATTTTTTCAAATTTTATAAATTTTATCATTCAAAATGGACATCATTTTTTGGATTCGTAATATCGAAATTTGCCTAGGTTGAATTTTTGGTATTTTTCTGAAAACATTCAATTTTTGGTGAATAGTGAAAACACTAGGTTACTATTTAAAAACCAAATTTTTATTTAAATAATTATTTATTTTATTTAAATTTATTTTAGGTCAAAATTGATACATAATAACTATATATGTTCAATGTAATTCATTGGAGTCATTTTATAATAATTTTAGATATATAAAAATTTTACTGAAATTTTGCCTGTCTTTTACCCACCTCCTATGGGAATTTGAAAATTTACAAAAAACATAATTTTACCACTTCTGTTAGTGGAATTTCAAAAATAATAGAGACGCGTTTTATATCAGTAAGTAAACTGTGGTTCAATAATCTAAAAATATTTTTTGTTGAATAGTAACTTTTACTTTTATTTACCACGGTTAAAAGTAAATAGGGTAATTAATGGTAAAATTGATATTATTATTACCCTAAAAATGTCCTAATTCTATTGGATAAGTTTAATTCGACCAAAAAAACCTTTGGAATAAAATATTACCCTTTAGGTCCACTTGGATTAGATTAGGAAATTTATTATTATTTTATTTAAAGTAGACTTAAAATAGTCAAAATCAATGATTAAAAACTAAAATATTTTTAATATATGGTTATACATAAGATAAAATAAACTATTATAATTCATTAAAAAGATAAAAGTATTTAATACATAATGGTATTTTATTTATAATTTTTATACATTAAATAATTTAATTTATTTATGACACAATGAAGATGCAGTAATTACATTATTAATGAAATATTAACATAATTGATGTTATAAATACCCAAATAAATGTAATTTTATACTTTTTATGAATAAAATAAAATTTATATGTTAATATGCCATTTTATTATTGATTTAATTAACTTTTTTTGAACTAATCATGTTGTTACAAGTTTCAAAAAAATCATGTATCAAATAGTGTCAAAATTGACATAAAATATTTTTTAAACAAATATTATATTATTAATTGTTATTTTATTCCTAAAAATCTATGGTTCGGAAAAATGGCTTATATAAGGATATATATATTAATAATGAACCACTAAGGGTATATTTGTCATGTTTTAGTATGTTTATTTACCATAGAGTTTAAGAAAACAAAAAGACACAGTAAAAGTTAAATTATTTAACATAGAGTTAAATCTAAAGGATATGGTTAAAATATTAACCTAAAATTGTCTAAAAACTATTGGATGATATTATTTCTACCCATACACACCTTTGCTTCGAAATAAATCAATTTGGAGCTAATAAAAACTGAATTTGACTTTAATATAAAATAATATTTAATGTTTTTCCAATGGTGTCCCTCTCCTCCCTTATAAAAAGGGAACACCTTCCATCTTCTCTTCACACTCTATTGAGCATTGAAGCTCGTCCAACCCTGGCCAATTACTATTCTAAAAATCTCTAGTTATATCATATAGGTTCTGGTCTTCTCAAAATACCAACTCTAGTGCCTTATGAAAAAGTTTAAAGGAGGTGCGTTGAGGAAGAGGCAATCTCTTCAACCGAGTCATTCAAGTTTCTTTCTTCTTCTACATTTTCTTATTTAGTTGTTTCATTATAAATTAATAATATCAGTATTAATTATATACTTATATGTTATTATAATTATGAAAAAAAAACTATTTCACCTTCTATCCATCCTACGGAAAACGAAATCATTGTGCTTGCGTACGTTTGGAATATTGTCTCCACGCCGTGGTGTAATCAGTTTTTCCACCACCACCTTACTTGAATGGGTATAATAGTGTAAAGAATAACTATATATTATTATTATAACATCATACTGATTATAATATATGATATCATCCATACCAATTCCTTTCAAAAAAAAATTGGAATGATATCATCCCTCGTGCGTACGTCCGGATTAACGTCTCCACGACACGATGAGATACATTTTCCATGTTAATAATTCAAGAATGATTATAATGTATATATAAAATAACTAATCATGAAATATATGAATTAATAATGCTACTATATTTTTTTAATATATATGTGTGTCATCTACTTACTTCCATTCAAGTCAATAAGGAAAAGAAAACAACGTTCATGCGTATGTATGACCCACCATCTCCATGAATGGTGTATTTCATTTCATTTATCTTTCTATTATATATATATACTGATTATATATGATATATAAATCATGATATACATTCTAGAAGTATGTAAATCATTGATATTAGTAATAATAATATCAATAAGTATAAGTCGAAACAATTATGATAAATAAAAACGATTTTAACCAAAACGATGCTTAAACATGGATTTTAGAAAAGAACGGGTAATATGAAGTCATAAGTGAAAATATATGATATCATAACAATGAATATGATTCTTTAAAATTCAATGATATTTTTTAAATAATTATACAGGAGGTTCAGATATGTACGAATCATATCGGACCTAAGGTATGGGATAACTTTTCGAAATTCATTTTTATCTGAGAATGTTTATTTGTAAGTATTTGCTGGTGTTATTGTTATCATCCATGGCCATATTTTCTAAAAATGTTTTCATGTATATTTTAATCCTTTTTGCCCATTTTTTTTACTTTTACCACATGTTATGGAAAGAATCGTTCTTTTTTTTACCATACGAGGAACTTTTTTTACTTTTCCGACAAAAGTATGAGGAGAATGTTTTTTAACTTATACGGCATGAATGGATTTTTTTACGATTTCATAAAACCTAATTTTCATGAGATTCTTCTACAATATTTAAATAATTTTTTCAAAAAAATAATTTTCTTTTAATATTTCATGGCATTTTGTGAAAATAAAATGATTTTGAATAAGAAAGGATATTTTAATCAAGAATTAATTTTAAGTGTTATTTCAAAACAATTTTCCATCTAAGATGACATTATTTAGCATGTTTATGTTTCAAGTATAATGTCTATATTAGTTTCATGTTTTGATTTTTCTTATGGTGAAATGGTATCCATTTGTTTTATATGTATTATGTGATGATGGGATGATGTTTATGAAACCCATTTTATTCAATGGGTTATAATGAATAATTTATGGTTATTTTTTGGCACAAGTAATAATGATTTCATTATGAGATGGGTGGGACATATATATCCCTCTAATGCATTGGGTAATGATTTATATCTCATGATATAGAAATGGATGGAACGACATGTTAATCTGGTTCAGTAATACAGGACTGGAATGAGGAGTGAACTCGATTCAGTAATGGACATTGTCCACTATGATGGTCTTGGAAGCAATGCATGGCTACTATGGAATTCATATCAGGTGCTTAATGATTTGCATTAATTACATGTTTTCTTCCAAGGATATTCTTTTTAGGATTTATGTTCTATTATGATATATGCATTGCGTACTTCCATGATTTATGTCTTTGCTCAAGATTTTGATGTTTAGATTTAATGTTCAAGTATTTTTATTCAAATGTTTCTGGATTGTTTTATATTCTATATGTTTTCCCTTACTGAGCATTTGAGCTCACCCTTTTTATGTTTTCTTTTTCCCAGGATATAAATAAAGGTTTTAGGTATGAAATAATGGGGATGATCTTTATGGGAGATGTTGAAGATCTTTCACCATGATTAGAAGATTATGTTCCACATTTCCAAAGACACTAAACTATTACGGTCCTTTGTTGTATATTATTGTTATGTATTAGATATTCTGAAAAAGTAATGTAATGACTAGTTATGTCAAGCTTTGGGTATCTACAGTGGGTATCAGAGGTCAGTTTAGTCAAACCTTGGAAACTAAGATGCGAGAACATTAGTGAGATCCCTAGATATATTTATAAGGTATATCTAGGGATGTCCCTAAGGTTATGTATATGTATAGGTTAGAGTCCTAGAATTATGGTAAAAATATTAGAATTAAAACTAAGATGTTAGATATTTAAGGTACTCCCCCTTTATTATGTTGTTTTCCTTTCTTTATTTTTGCCTATAACACTGTTCTTTTTGGGTTTTAGACGATGGATAGAACCCGAAGTAACCTTGTTAATCAAATGTAATGGACAATGCAATGATTTTCCTCCCGAACAAGAAAATGTGATGGGATATAGAGTTCAATATTATATTTTTATACTTACACAAGCTATGAATCATTCTGGATTTCTAAATGATCAGAGAAGGGAACAATATTCTATTGAGTCATTTATGAGGAAACATCCACCATCTTTAAATGTGTCTTCTGATCCACTTTTTTCTGAACAATGGATCAATACCATTGAAAATATATTTTCCATACCTCGCTGTTCAAAATATGATATTTTCATTCTAGCTGTTTACCGTTTAGAAGGTTAAGCAGACTAGTGGTGGACTCTAATTAAGAATACAAGACCCCATGATTTAATTGAATCCATGGAATGGGAGGAGTTCAAGATCATGTTTTTCAGTAAGTATATCCCTCATATTCTTCGAAGAATGATGGAAAAGGAGTTCCTTGAGCATTAGCAGAAGGATGAGGAATCTATTGGTATATATGAAGCGAATTTTACAAGACATTCAAGGTTTACATCTTGATTTATCATCCAACCTCAAAGTAAAGTTGATCGATTTGTCAGTGGCTTAAAACCAAGTCATTGAAGGGAATTAGATATAAGAGACTTTAGTATCTATAATGAAATTGGGCATTGTGCTATCAAGGTAGAATTGGATGTTGGTGTAACATATAAATCTCATGGTTTTGACATGAAAAGAAAGATGGAGTACAAGAAAAAACCTCAGAACAATGGTGAAAAAAGGAGAATGTTTCTTTATGCTCAATCTGTCGAATAAAACATGGTGGAGATTGTCTAAAAGGAACTAGAAAATGTTTCAAGTGTAGAAAAGAAGGCCATCAAGAAGCTGAGTTCCGAAGTAATGTAAAAAAGGTTACTAATGACGTGAATAGATAAAAGAGTACAGAGAACACTCCACCAACACTTTATGCTTCAAGTGAAAGGAAATGGGGAATTATGCTAACTAATGCCCTAATCCAAGGGTTAATGATGATTGCCGTGAGCAACCTCTTAAGGAAAAGGACAAAGGGAAGTCACATGCGATCACTATTGGCGATGTGGAGTATGACAACGATGTAGTGGAATGGTTATGTGTTTATGTAACGGGATTACAAAATAATATTGTGGATTATAATTTATAGTACTCTAGAATATTGGAATATCTATGTATTGGTTTATTATGGTTTTTAATAATTATATGGTACTAGTAACCATGAAAAGTAATTCAAATATTTTGGAAAGAAGATAATATGATAATGAGAAAATGAAATTTTTAATAGTATTCATGAGCTTATGACTGATATAAGGACAATGTGATATTATGGATTGATAGAATTTTTGGGATTTTGGTTTGTGGAAAGAGTTAACTTTTGACAACATTCATGTTTTCACTATTGTTCAATGGGTATTAATTTTTCAAGAGAATACATGATTAAGGAATTCACATGTTCGGACTATAACCAACAAGATATATTGTATGATAAATGATAGTATTCACATGCTCGGTAGATGAAATTTCTAGTAATTGTTTTCATTATGCAATGAGATTGGACAGAAGTCTTTTGGATAAACCTAAATATTGGAATGGATTATGATGGACATAAGTAAGTACTGTTTATGGATAAAACTTTTTTCGATATTATTTATGGAATGCTATAAAAATGTAGTTTTAGAAAAAGGACAACATGCAGGATGGGTGACAACCCATCACGTCATAATGTAGTTTTAGAAAAAGGAATAAAGCAGGATGGTTGACACCTCATCGCGTCAGACAAGGTTGTGGGAATCGAACCCACAAATGAACATCGACTGGCCTCTATCACATACCACTAGCCTACAAGAAGTCCCTGGTTAGTAGAAAATATTTTTATTATATTAAATAGTATGATATATGAAGCATAAGTCCATTCATGGATCCATATACGTTTAATATCTCCATATATAGACTTATGTATATTGAATAACTTTTTGTAACCTTTCATTTGAGAAAGATGGAATGACCCGTCATTCTATCACATTATCAGCTAACAGTTCACAGAAGACAAATTCAACTTCATTTCATTAAGAGATGAAGTGTAAATTGTTCAACGCACAAACAATAGTTTGATCGTACCAAAATCAAGTATGTATTTCATTTAATTCAATAATTATTCCACTTTAGGGAAATGATCTTAAAAACAAAAAAATTCTAGTGCCCTTATATCCGATGAATCATATGGTACCTTATATCATAACAAATTTATGGCTTTGTGAATGTTGGATTTTTTCATAGCAATTTTCTATACGACTCTCCATCAGAACTTGATGGTTAGATTTCTCTTCCATATCCATATTTTCACCTATGTTCTTCTATGTGGAAACCCAGTGATTAGTTAATTTGGGTAAACATTACATTTAATAATTTATTATTTAAAGAAAATTTTTTCTATTCCTTTATACAATGTTGGTTTCTATTAAAAATTTTGAGTAGTAAACCATTTCTAACCTTGACGAATTTCGAGGGAGAAATTCATTTTAAGGGGGGGTAGAATGTAACCCCCCGATTTTTTATGAAAAATATTTTTTTAATTTCATTAATGTATTGTGTTGTATGCTACACCAAAAGGAGATTTCACTACATGAATCCGTGACTTGGCTTTCATTACCCACAATCGTGACCTTCCACGATAGTGTGTGTTGTATGCAATACCGAGTTTCACAAAATGAGATATTACTATAATTTTATTATGAACTACCTGTTATGAATAGTAATACCCACTTTGTGAAATTGTATACAATTTATCTTTAAAAATGGAATTCATTTTTGGATTTTTAATATCGAAATTAGCCTAGGGTGAATTTTTGGTATTTTTCTGAAATAATTCAATTTTTTCTTAATAGTGAAAACACTAGGTTACTATTTAAAACCCAACATTTTATTTAAATAATTATTTATTTTTTATAAATTAATTTTATGTCAAAATTGATACATAATACCTGTATACGTTCAATGTAATTCATTGGAGTCATCTTATAATAATTTTAGATATATAAAAATTTTATTGAACTTTTGACCGTCCTTTACCCACCTCCTAGGAAAATTTCCTAATTTACATGAAACAAAATTTTACCACTTCTATGAGTGGAATTTGAAAAATCCGAGAGACATGGTTGATATCAATAAATAAATGTGGTTCAATAAGATAAAAATATTTTTTTTGTGAATAGTAACTTTTATCTTTTATTTACCACAGTTATAAGTAAATACGGTAATAAAAGGTAAAAATGATATTATTTTTACCCTAACACATGTCCTAATTCTATTGGATAAATGTAATTCGACCAAAAACAACCCTAGGAATAAAATATTACGATTTTGGTTTACATGGATTAGATTAGGACATTTTTATTATTTTATTTAAAGAAGAGTTAAAATAGTCAAAATCAAAGTTTAGTAACTAAAACATTTTTAATATAGGGTTATGCTTAAGATAAATTTGAAAATAAATATTCATTAGAAAGATAAAAATATTTCCTACATAAAGGTATTTTATTTATAAATTTTAGACACTAAATTATGTAATTTATCTATGACACAATTATGATGCAACAATTACCTTCTTAATGAAATATTAAAATAATTGATCTTAAAAATACCAAAATAAATGTACTTTTATACTTCATATGGATTACACTAATTTTATAGGTTAATATGACATGATAGTATATATTTAATGAAAATTCTTAGAAATAGTCATGCTGTAATGATTTTCAAAAAAAACAATTACCAAATAGTCTCAAAATTGACATAAATTAGTTTTTAAAACAAACATAATACTATTATTTGTTATTTTGTTACTAAAAATATAAGGTACAGAAAAATGTCTTATATAAAGTTATATATATTAATAATGAACCACTTGGGGTAGGTTTGTCTTGTTATAGTATTTTTATTAACCATATAGTGTAAGAATACAAAAATACACGTTAAAACTTAAATTTTTAAACTTACAGTTAAATCTAAATGATAAGTTTAAAATAGTAAAATAAACATTTCTAAAACCTATTGGATGAGAGTATGTCGACCCATCCCCACCTTAAATTCGAAATAAATCAATTTGGAGCTATTAAAATGTATATGTATAATAAGTAATCATGAAATATATGACTTAATAATGCTACTGGATTTAGGTATGTATATATATATATGTAATCTACTTACTTTCATTCAAGTCAATAAGGAAATGAAATCAGCGTTCATGCGTATCTACGACCTACCATCTCCATGAAAGGTTTATTTCATTTCATTTATCTATCTATTATATATATATACTGAATATATATGATATATAAATCATGATTTACATTCTAGAAGTAAGTAAATCATGATATATGTAACAATAATATCATGAACTACAAGTCCAAACATGTATGATAAATAAAACGATTTTACCCAAAACACTGCTTTATCATGGAATTTACAAAAGAACGGGTAATATAAAGTCATAAGTGAACCATATATGATATCATAAAAATGAATATGATACTATAATTAGTAAATGACATTATTTAAATCATTATACAGGAGGTTCAGTTACGTACGAAGAATTTAGGACCTAAGGTAAGGGATAACTTTTCCAATCTCGTTTTTATCTAAGATTATTTATTTGCAAGTGTTTACTGGGGTTATTGTTATCATCCATGACAATGTTATATAATAATGTTTTAATGTATGTTTAAAGTCCTTTTTACCCATTTTTTTACTTTTACCACATGTTATGGAAAGAATATATCTTTTGTTTACCATACGAGGAATTTTTTTTTTACTTTTCCAACAATAGTATGGGGAGAATGTTTTTTGACATAAACGGTATGAATGGATTTTTTAAGATTTCATAACGCCTAATTTTCATGAAGCTTCTTATACAACATTTTATGAATATTTTCAACAAAATACATTTATTTTAAAATTGCACGGCATTTTGTGAAAAGAAAGTTATTTTGAATAAGAAAGGATATTTTCCTCAAGAATTCATTTCAAGTGTTTTATCAAAACTATTTTCCATATAATATGACATTATTTGAAATGTTTATGTTTCAAGTATAATTTCTCTATTATTTTCATGGGGTGATTTTTCATATGAATAAATGGTATCCATTTGTTTTATATGGATTATGTGATTATGGGATGGTGTTTATGAAACCCATTTTATTCATTGGGTTATAATGAATGATTTATGTTTATTTTGTGGCACAAGTAAGAATGATTTAATTATGAGATGGGTGGGATATATATCTCCTTCTTATTCATTGGTTAAAGATTCATATCTCATGAGATAGACATGGATGGAATGAAATGTTAATCTTGTTCAGTAATACAAGACCGGAACGTGGAGTGAACTTGGTTTAGTAATGGACTTTGTCCACTATGATGGTCTTGGATGCAATGCATTGGATAGTATGGAAACCATATCAATTGCCTAATGTATTTCCACAATTACATGTTTTCTTCCCAGGGTATTTTATTAGGATTTATGTTCCGTTATGATATATTCCTTACATACTTCCAAGATTTATGTCTTTGCTCATGATTTTGATTTTTAGATTTTATGTTCAAGTTTTTGCATTCAAATATTTATGGATTGTTTTATGTTCTCTATGTTTACCCTTAATGTGAATTTGATCTCACCCTTTTTATGATTTCTTTTCCCCAGGATATAAAGAAAGGTTTGAGGTAAAAAAAATATAAGGGGAAGATCTTTATTGGGGATGTTGATGATCTTTTACCATGATTAGAAGATTATGTTCCCTATTTCCGAAGACACTAAACTATTACGATCCTTGGTTGTCTTTTCTTATTATGTATTAGATATTTAGCAAAAGTAATGTAATGTATATGTACATCATGATTTGGGAATCTAAAGCCATTCTCACTGTAGTCCCACTGCCACACCCTGGTAGCACAAACATAGGCCACAACCACGCATACTGCCCACAAACACCTGGGCCGCAAAAAAAATCATTCCTGCAGACACTAGGGCCATAACAACTATACATAACCATTCCCGCAAACATCTAAGCCAGAACAACTACTGCCATGCCTGAAGACACCTAGGACTCATCCCGAAGATACATGGGATATAATTCTCCCTGCAAACACCTGGTCCAATCACCTAACTACCCTACCCGAAGATTCTTGGGATAATAATGGATTTCAAGCCATCACAACCTGCCTGAAGAGTCTTGGGATATTTGGTGAAGGGAGAAGAAAAAGAGATAATAACTAGACACTCATAAGAGTGTTGGGAAAAACACCCTCCCCCATGGAATGGGGGTGTTCGACACTAAGTGGTCAACTTGGGTGCGCCGTGAATAAGAAACGTAAAAAAACTACAGATATATGTATAGGTAATAAGAACACATCCCAACCTAGGGTTCCAAAATCTAAGCACAAACACCCTTGTTACTATTCATTCATAAAAGAAGCCACATCACTCATGGCCAAGTCACAAATCATTCCTAAACCAATTCCCCATTTAATCCATTCTTAGCTTAATGTTCATGTGATCCCATATAAGTTAATTCTGCACTACTGGGAAACTAATAGGCATAGCCACAAGCTAGGAAAATAGAAATGGTCAAATTTAAATTCCACCATGCACACTCGGTTCACTTGTGAAGTCACAACAACAAATGAATAAGAGATATCCCTCAAAGTACCAGAACCAAAGAATCCCTCAATATACAACCCCATATCCCCAAAACCACGAACCAAAGATATTCCAACGGTATAGGATTCCACCCCAATTCATATCACGAGCAGAGAAACCACACAGTTTCTGAATCACAACCAAGAGGATCCCATCCTCACCCACATCACCCCATAAGCAATCAAACAGAACAACACACCTACTACCAAAACAGAGTAGCGAAACATCCATGTTCAAGCACATCATTAATTATTTTATTCTTTCTGTTGTTTATCCAAGGTGACCACACAGTTCTTTATGTTTACTGTTTATCCATTTAATCTACCAAGATTACGTGATTAACCAATTTTCATGTTACAGTCATTTAATCATCACAGAAGGCATGGTTTCATTAGTGCGCAAGGAAATACCACCAAGGGCCATGATTTTCAATGAGCACAGCCCAATAGTTCACAACATAAGCCTCAATGAAGAGAAGAAAAATAGAACAGCAGAACATCATTCACACCCCTTCCCTTCATCCTTTAAATTTCGTTTGTTATCTACATTATGGTTTGGTTTTAAACATTTCCATAGGAATATCAGCGTACTCAACCCACATGATACATATAATTGAGAGACGAAGGAAAATACCTTCTTGGTTGATCAAGGATCAATGTTTTTCCCATGCACCAAGAATAGGGGATAAAAGGCTTGCAGGGGTAGAATTTTATGGACTCCAAGAGGTACAGGAAGCTCTAGCAAAGGCGCACCATAAGCCACGAGAAGAGAGGAACTCCAGGCACACTAGGAAGAAAAATTAAATCCAGCTGATAGGGATAAAATAAACAAGAATCTCTAGCGGGAGTTATAAAGAGGAGATCCTACTGTTACATGATATGGAATTTTGAACGCCTGTAATGTCGGATCATGGTTTTCTATGCGGGTAGGCAGTTACACATGATGATATTAAGATGTTATTTAATACCCCCCATTGGGGAGGTTTCTTAGGATTTTTAGGAATTCATTATGGGATTTAAATGGCTTTAAAAAGGATAAAATAATTAATTTATGTAAAAAATTACATTGTGGGAGTGAGACTGGGAAAAGAAAACTGATGGATGGGTGAGGATATGGTGCCAACATCCTAGTGTCACCCTTACAATTCCACTGTGACGGTGCCACTATGACTTATGCCACCATCACGGTGCCACCGTGACTGGTGCCACCATGGCCAGTGCCACTGTTTTGGTGGGGCCTTATTTTGGAAAAGTAATGTCCATGGGAGTCTGTGCCATTACATCAGATACCTCTCAATCTATTCTCACCCTCTAGAATTAAAGCCAGATCTGAAGAAATGAGAGGGGTCTGAACAACCACCTCGAAAGATACCTCTCAGTAGTACACCTAAACAATCACAATCATACCACTCCTCTCTGCCATGAATCCATGAAAACCCAAAGATTAAACCATTTGGTCATGTGGCGAGGGGTTTCCCTTCCTCCTTGTTAAGATACTATCCACTTTGGGTGGCACTGACTCACCCGCACAGGTTTAGGATCATCCACTCTAATGAATCAAAACTTAGAATTAGGTCCTTCCCTCCCCACATTTCAGGACACTTCACAGACATCCACAGAAAAGGAAAACCACACATTCCATAATTAAAAATGTCAATGGTTCCATCAACCAAGTATAAATAGAATAGAACAAAACTCAAAACTGCACTGGGTACTGGGTGCGCATCTACATCTCTTATTCCCAGGTAATTTCCTCAAGCCCACCGTGTCTCCACAACACTCGAACCAATGGAATGGTTAATCTATGAAACACCTTCACTTCACCACCTTCTATCATCACTGGTCGCTCTAAGAACGTTGCATCGTCCCTGATATCTAGCATTCCCCAGTAAAGGACGTATGAACCGTCGGGCATATAACGACGAAGATGGGACACATGGAAGGCATCAGGCACACTTTGTAGCTAAGGTGGAAATGCAAGCTGGTAATCCACCTTTCCAACCCGGTGCATCACCTAAAAGGGTCCAACGAACCTGGGAGAAATCTTACATCCCCTTCCGAACCTCCGCTGACCACGATAAGGGGAGACCTTCAAGAATATGTGGTCCCTGACCCCGAACTCCATGGGTCTCCTACTATTATTTGTATACGACTTTTCTCGATCCTGATCCACCTTCATCCTATCCCGTATAAGCTGAACCATGATAGTCATGCTTTACACCACCTCTAAGCCATGAACACTTATTTCCCCAACCACAGTACAGCACACGGGTGAGCGACATGACCTTATGTACAAGGCTTCGAATGGATCCATGGAAATGGTTGAGGATAACTATTATTATAGGCAAACTCCACCAAAGGAAAGCGTCACACCAATGATCCTACGAAGTCCGGGGTACTTTACTGTAGAATATCTTCCATTTTCATGATGGTGCGCTCCATCTTCCCATCTGTCTGTGGGTGGAAAGTAGTGCTAAGACGTAGCTGGGTGCCAAAATCATGCTTCAACCCTCTCCAGACTCGTGAAGTGACCCTTGCATCCAAATTCAAGACTATGGACCTTGTAACTCCATGTAACCACACCACCTCATCCACATACCTCCATGCTAAGGCATCCACTGCACCCGACTCCTTGATCCCCAGAAAGTGAGCCGATTTCGTCAATCGGTCCACCACTACCCAGATAGCATCACAACCACCTTGAACCCTGGGTTTCTCCATGTCGAAATTTATTGAGATATCATCCCACTTCAACTCGGGGACATCTAAAGGTTGTAACAAATCTCCTGGAACATGTTGTTTGGACTTTTCCTATTGACACACTAAGAATTTGGCCACGAACTCTGCCATGGCTCGCTTCACCCTAGGCCACTAGAACTGACCTCTCAAGCCCCGGTACATCTTGGAAACCCCCTGTCTTCACTTCTAGCGGTGGTTTGTGGAACACAATAAGAAATATCTCGCACATCTCCTCTAGAACAAATAGATTTTCTCTGAGAAGAACTCGATTCTGACCATCCTCCATCCACCCTTCTAGAGCATCACCTTGGCTAACCTGGTCAAGCATAACATTTCATTCTGGGTCTCCCCATTGAGACTCCTCTACCTATCGCAATAAAGAAGACTGCACTTTAATCTGATACAGGCAGCCTCTACCACCTTCCAATCTCGTATCCAAGTGTAGGGCAGCTAACTCCTCCATCGCCTTCCAAGCATCAGCCGACTCTTGAACCGAATCATTCTACGACATCCTTCTCACAGAATCGGGCCCCACATTCCCATTTCCTGAGGTGTAGGAATCCTTGAAGTCATAGTCCTGAAGGAACTCCATTTACCTTCGTTGTCACTAGTTCAGGTCCCGTTTGGAGAATATATACTTGAAGATTTTGTGATCGGTGAAGACCACGAAGCGCACCCCGACGAGGTAATGCTACCTTGACTTTAGTGCAAAAAATTATAGTCGCATGCTCCTGATCGTGGGTTGAGTAATTATGCTCATAGAAACGTATCTTCATAGACCCATAAGAGATCACCCATTGTTGCTGCATCAGCACAAATTTGAGGCCTTGCCCTGAAGCATCACAGAACACCTCATACCCTGCCCCTTCTTCTGGAAACCTCATCACTGGGGAACTTACCACTCTCTCCTTCAAATAGATGATGGCTACCTCACCCTACCTGTTCCACACAAAATCTTGGTCCTCCTTGGTCAAAGAAATCAAAGGTGCTGCATCTGAAGAGATGTTGGGTACGAATCTCTTGTAGTAACCTACCAGCTCAAGGAAACTATGAACCTCTTCCACATTCTTGGGTGATACCCAAGAAACAACCACTTTGACCTTAGATGGGTCCACTTCTATCCCCTTCTCGGTCACCACATTCCCATGGAAGTGCACCTCTCACGTCTATAACTTGCTCTTGGAAAACATCCCTTAGAGCTGGTGCCATCAGTGGACCTCTAAAACCATCCTCAGGTGCTCAGTGTGATCCTCTTCTGATCTTGAGTAGATCAGGATGTTGTCAATGAACATGACTACGAACCGATCCATGTATTCCCAGAATATTGAGTTCATGAGTCACATGAACACAACAAGAGCATTTGTAACGCCGAACGACATGACTCAAATTGCTCGTATCTGCACCTGAAGGTAGTCTTAGAAATATCGCCCTCATTCACCCTCAACTGGTGATATCCAAACTGAAGATCGTTCTTTAAGAACCAACCTGCTCCCCTCAGTTGATCAAAGAGATCATCTATCCTCAGGAGAGGGTAACGATTCTGGACCGCCACCTGATTCATCCTCAGGTAATCAATGCACAGTCTTAGACAACCATCTGCCTTCTTCGTAAAAAAAGATAAGAGCACCCCACAATGACGCACTTCGCCGAACAAAACCCTTCTTCATCAGATCGTCAATCTGAATCCGCAACTCCTGTATCTCAGAAGGTGAAATTCGGTTGGAGGCCATAGAAATAGGACGGGCACCATATTACAAGTCTATTCCTAACTCAACATCACGTTGAGGGGGTAGAGTTGTCACCTCTTCTGGAATGACGTCCATAAACTCACTGAAGACCCCTATAACTTCCACCAACTCTACGTCGACCGACTCCAATGATAGCTCACCTAATAAGGAAACGAGGGGTTCCTCCCACATATTTCTCTTATGGTCACCCCAATTGCTGATAAAAGTTACACGTTGGCTGCCAAAGTCTGAAAACATGACCTTTCCTCAGAAGCAGTCAATGACAACTCATACAGAGAACAACCAGTCTATGCCTATGATGACGTTGTATGGATGTATCTGGAATAGTAGAAGATCCTTGCCTGACTGATGTGACCCTATCACCAGTCTACACCCCTAGAAAACATAAAACAAGTCGGTCTAACCTTCGACTAGTGTGCTCAGCACCATGGGCACTGGAAGTCTCTCAGTGTCTAAACCAAGAGCACGGGCCAGACTAGGTGCAACAAAGGAGTGCGAAGCACTGGTATCCAACAAGGCACAAGCAAGGTTACTAAACAAGTTGATCGTACCTCGAATGACCTCTGGCTTGGCTGGAACTGCTGGCTCCTTAGAATACAATTGCCCACGCACAGCTCCTCTATCTCTTGGCTAGCAGACACCTCCACAAACACATTCGGGTTGAGGACCCGTAGATGCGCCCCGAGGTCGGCCTCCCTCTGCAACATCTGTCATCCTAGGTGTGGGAGCTTGCAGACCCTGATGCTGCTGTTGAAAGGGCCTAGCTGGACACTACTCCTACTGTGGTGGGCGCTGAATCTTCCTACCCCCGCCATATTATACTCTGTCCGAGCACTGATTCCAATGGTGCCCATGGCTTCCACAGATGAAGCATCTCATCCATGGGCCTGAAATGAGAGTTATAGGGCCCAAATATCGGAACTGGAACTGTGGAGGTCTGCTCCCTGCTGGTCAGAACTGAGAGGGTCCTAATACAGGAGGCTTGCTGCTGACGACCTTCCCATTCAACGAGCCCAACTGGATTCCCTCTTCTGATACACCTCTCAGTGTGTGCGTCCTCTCCACCAATTCAGCTTTCTTCTCGACCTCTAAGTAGGCCGGTAAGGTGAAGGAGGTAACAACATAATGGAGAGAAGGTCGAAGCGCCTCCTCAAACATCTCGCCCAAGACTCCTCATCCAGAAAGAGGTCTAGAGAAAAGTGGAGGAGATCCTTGAACATGATCCCTGACTCTCTTACTGACATTCTCCCCTGCTATAGGGAGAGTAGCTCCTGCCTCTTCTCAGGCTTCATCGTGGAAGAGAGGAATTCCGCCTGGAACTCCTTCTTGAAATCAAACCACGTCACGCTAACCTACCTCTTCTCCCCAAGGTAAAGCGTCCACCACTGACACGTTGCTCCCCACATCTAGCTCACACCCAAAAGAACCCAATATTTGTTGGAGTTCGTAGGAAGCCAAAAGCTATTACAAACTCCTCAAAAAATCTCTTTGTCTCCACATCAGAGATTCTACCCTCATACATCCCGACGGTCTATTGCTAAAAGGAATGAAGCATCTTCTACCACTGATTTTCCTACTCTTCCTAGTCTTTCCTCTATTGATCGGCCAAGTCAACTTCTTGGGCCTTGATCACACGCACTACTCGTGGTTGCCTCACAGGTTCCATAGTTGCAAGGTAAGAAAGGAATTCCTACGCCTGAGTAGCGCAGAATATTGTTCATAAATTTATCATAGACTTTATTAAATTCCCAAAACACCCTAGGAAAATGAGAAAACAAGTCATTATGTTGCATGTACCATTCCTAGGGTCTCTAAACTACAATCAGTGTAGCCTCACTTTGTCGTTCAGGAGGTCTACAGTCCTTGCATCGGATCACATGGGGCCATAAAATTCCATGTCCTAGCTAGTCTTCCCTAGCCTATTTCACACACCAATATCACCTAACACTGTTGCCCTACCATCCCATGCAATCATCAGAATTCCTTACTCCAGACTCCCTCCTATCTCTCCACCACTCCTCTGATACCATTCTGTCACGACCCACCTTCACTAAAAAATGTGAAGCGACAACAGATTTGCTAGACCCTTCCATCTTTATGTTGATGGAGAGATAATGACCCCTGAGACACACCTTCAATAGGTCCCGTAGTGGTGACTAGCACCAAGGGTATAAAATCAAACACAAGATAGATGTCATTGAACATTTTATTTTAATTGGATCAGGAGATAGGATAGAAACCCCAAAAACACCAAAGCTAAATGTAAAGGTTAAGCTGAAAGTAAACCATTCCCCTATTCATGTTAAAAGTAAAAGATACATCTCCCAAGAAATCTATTTGTAATGTACCAAGAAAAGGAAAACAACAGCAGCAACTGCCCCAACATCCAAGCTAGTATGGTCCTGCACAATCACTAAAATCCTCCTGGAAACCTGAAAGCCGTTTTATATAGGTAGGGGGAGCATACAAGTATACTCAGCAATGAAAACCAAAGACTCTCGTGGATATGTGGCCAGGCATTCTAATACCCCGTGAAAAATGTGATAACCAAAGAATCTATCAAGGAAAACTATCTAGCCAATCCTCACCAAAGAACACTCCCCAAATAACGCATGTCAAGTAATTTATAGTAAAATCACATCAATATTGGGCTACCCCGCGCCACATTCCCACTGGTTATTGAATACAACTTATGCATCGAACCAATCCTACCATTCTCACTACAGTCCAAATACAACACCCCACCCACACACACCTGGTCCAGAACCACACATCCCTCCCACAAACACCTAGGCCATAATAACTATCCTTCCTGCAGACACCTGGGCCATAACAACCAAACATGACTATGCCCGCAAAACACCTAGGCCAGAACAGCCAGTTCCACGCCTAAAGACACCTGGGCCTCATCCTGAAGATAATTGGAAAACCATCCTACCCACAAACACCTGGGCCAATCAACACACTACACTGGCTGAATATTCATGGGAAAATAATGGACATCAGGCCATCACAGCCTGCACGAAGAGTCTTGGGATATTCGGGAAAGGGAGTAGAAAAGGTGCTAATAACCAGCCACTCATAGGAGTGTTGGAAAAAACACCCTAACCCATGGAATGGGGGTGTTCGGCACTGAGTGCTCAATTTGGGTGGGCATGAATATGAAATGTAAGAAAATACAGATATATGTATAGGTAACAAGAACTCATCTTAACCTAGGGTTCCAAAACCAAGGCACAAAAACCCTTGTTACTATTCATTCGTAAAAGAATCCACATCACTCAAGGCCAAGTCACAACTCATTCCCAAACCAATTCTTAGTTTATCCCATTCTTAGCTTCATGTTGAAGTGATCCCATTTAAGGAAATTCTACCCTAATGGGAAACTAACATGCATAACTACAAGCCAGGAAAAGATAAACAGTAAAACATCAATTTAACCATTCACACTCGATTCTCTTGTAAAGTTGCAACAACAAAGGAATAAGGGAGATCCCTCAAAATACCAGAACCAAAGTAGGATTCAAGATACAACCGCACATCCCCAAAACAAAGAACCAATGATATACCAATAGTAAAGGATTACACACCAATTTTTATGAGGAGTAAAGCAACCACAATGTTTCAGACTCACAACCAAGGGGATCCCATCCTCACCCACATCACCCCATAAGAAATCAGACAGAACAACACACATACTAACAAAATAGATTAGGGAACAATCCAGTTTCAAGAACATCATTCATTATTTTCTTCATTCTATTGGTTAGCCGGGGTGACCACCCAAGGCTTTAAGGATACTGGGTATCCATTTATTCCACCGAGTTTACATGATTAACTAATTTCCAAGTTACAGTCATTTAATCATCATATAATGAAAGATATCATTAGTGTGCAAGAAAAGACCACCGATATCCATGATTTTATTGAGCATAGCCCAATAGTTTAAAACATATGCATCAAGTAAGATAATAAAAATAGAACAACATTAGAATCATTCAAACCCCTTCCCTTCATTCTTTAAAGTCTGTTTATCATCTTCATTAAGGTCTATTTTCACCCATTCCCATAGGAAGAACATCATACTTACCCCACATGATACACAGAAAGGAGATATGAAGGAAAATCCCTTCCTAGTTGATCAAGGATCAATGTTTTTCTCCATGCTCCAAGAATAGGGGATGCGTGGCTTGTAGTGGAGGAATTATATGGACTCCAAGAGGTACATGAAGCTCCAGCAGAGGCACACAAAAGCCACAGGAAGAGAGGAACACCAGGCACACCAGGAAAAAGAAAGAAATCCTTCCACGAGGATGAAAAAAAGAAGAAACTCTTGCAGGTGATATAAGGAGGAGATCCTACTGTTACGAGATATTGAATTTTGAACGTCTGGAAAGTCGGATCGTGGTTTCCTACGAGGGTGGGTAGTTACACATGATGATATTAAGGTGTTATTTAATACCCCCCATTGGGGAGGTTTCCTGGGATTTTTTTGAATTAATTATGGGCTTTCAATGGATTTAAAAAGAGAAAAAGATTTAATTTATGTCAAAAATTACGATGTGGGAGAGGGACTGGGAAATGAAAACAGACTGATGGGTTATGACACTGTTCCACCGTCATGGTGTCACCCTTACGGTGCCACTATCATGGTGTCACTGTCATGGTTCCACCGTGACCGATTCCACCGTGAACAGTGTCACTATTTTGGCGGAGCCTTATTTTGGCAAAGTAATGGACAGGGGGTCCGGGCCATTACATCAACCATCTGTATGGTGCCATTTGGATACTTTTATGGACAACATTTTTGATCTTCTTCGTTATGGACTGGGGTTGGAGAGTTAGAAATTCTTAGACTGGAACTAGTGCAGAATATAACAAAGATGGTTCATGTTATTCATGATAGGATGATGAAAAAATATTAACATCCGAAAT
Organism: Viscum album; assembly: GCA_963277665.1. NCBI lineage: Eukaryota > Viridiplantae > Streptophyta > Magnoliopsida > Santalales > Viscaceae > Viscum > Viscum album. The sequence goes on from OY728132.1 coordinate 477,010,671, forward strand.
ACTATGATAATCAAAGGAGGAGACCGTTTTTATAAGGACCCGACCTTAAACATTACATAATAATTAATTAAATTAATAATTCACATTGAGGATCATTTTAGGCATAGAGTTTTAGACAATTAGGACATAACTATTACATCTCAAAATATTACTAGGTAGACACTTCTACACAATTTCCATTTTTTCATAAAAAACTCTTGAAAAAAAGAGTCATGTCTAGTTACATGTTTTACAAAACATGACGTTTCCTTGATTCCATCCTTTACCATATTCATCTTTATGTCCTGTGAAAACATTTCGAAATGTGGCATGAGAATAAAAAGCTCATAAAGGTTTATAAAACAATGAATGAAAACATTTTTACATAAATACATAAAAATCATGAAAACATTTACTTACCTTGTAAAATCATAATATTTATCAATGTCACATAAAAATCATAAAACATAAAGGAAAATTGTGGCATAAAAAACATATTTACATTTTAGTTATCATAGCTACATAGGGAGTTACTTTGGAATACCCATCATAGTATATTAGCTAAATCAATTAGGATAAACATTCATGTTTACCTCTGTCACGTTACCGACTGGATTGGAGATCTATCTTGGGATCACCCACCCTAGGTTTATCCCGGAACCACCCGTATACGTAAATAAATCCCAAGATCTATAACATGATCATAACACATAAATAAGAATAAAGAAAAGATAACATTCCCATATTGCAATAACAAAATATAATTTCACAATATTTAAATAATAAATCCATTCCCAAAATCATACTCAATACCAAAATATGTAAACAGAGTATATGGTATTTATTTTGTTCCTTTTAAAAACACTCCGCCTTGTTAAGGAAGCCAAAGATCAAGTAATACTCATGGCAGTAGAAAGGTCGTTGTCACTGCTTATGTAAAAAAGAAAATTCTTTTTTTAATTTATTAAAAGGCTTCGTATAAAAAGATCCAATTTGAATGAAATGAAATTTCATAGGTTCTTATATAGAGTATAAAATAAAATCGTGTATTAAAATACAATATGCGTCAATTGAAGGAGAATGAGCCGAAGTCCCTTACCTCGTGTCCGACTTGACTCGTTCGTTATTTAATCTCTTGAAAAAAAAATTAAAGTTAATTTATACTTTCTTAAGAACCTTTTTAAACTTAATATACCTTTTATATCACTTATTACCATGTTATAAATATAATGTAATCATTTAAGTTAATAACGTCCATTTTGTCGATATTTGGTACTTGAGAAAAAAATGAACACCTTATATTTATATGTTTTACATGTGGTCAATAGTCCATTATATATAGAATGATATTAATGATTTATATATCTTATATATCATATATATCATGTATATACTTGTATTTATAATTGTACATAACATTTGGAGGTAATAAATGAAATGCACCGTTCATGGAGATGGTAAGCCCTACGTGCACATGAACGCTACATTCATTTCTATTTCTTATTTTAATTAAATAAGAACATAATTATACATAGTTATATTATAATTCCATTATAATATCATTTATAATATCAGTAAATATATCATTTATACATCCCACAAAAGTTATTAACGAGTCATATCACTTTGAGGGGGCGGTAGACCCCACTTCCTCAAATGAGATTATCGTATTTACCCACTAAGGAAACAATAATGGTGTGCTAAGAATTGGAAGTAAAGAAGCATAATGAAATCATAAAGATAATAAAAATCATATATAAATACAATTCCATCATAATGGCCACCATGAGAGGCGATAATATGTAATTGAACAATCATCATTTTTTGAGGCCTTAGTTTTCCATCCACAGAAACATTATGATCTTCATCCATTAGATGGAGGTGTGTGTAAGTGTAGTTTGAATACTTATCATAAAAACATCCTAGTATATTTAGGATATTGTTTTTGTTACAAAATAAAGGAGAAAAAATAGTTTAGGGGTGGGAAAAGTGAAATAGATGATAACAATTTAAGAGAAACAGTTAGCTTTAATTTGGGTAACTCCCTTTGGTTTGAACCAAAGGACTTCTGGAAGTGCCTTATGTATGGGGTAAGGCTTCTGGGAGGAGGAGAGGGATGTAGGTAGCTTATTTGGGTAGTTTTTGAACGATCCAACTGGCTTGAGAGCTGAAAGTAACTGGTTAGAGGTGGACTTCTTTTATAAGGGATATGGGGGCTCTTTAGGAAAGTGTGCAACTATTATTTTATCATATAATTATACTCAGTTTCTATTGGTCGAAAAATAATTAAATATGAATATAAGAAAACTAATGGTATAAATAAAATAATCCAATCATAATTGGACATGTTATGGATAATATTTTAATCATTATAATCGTATTTGTTTAAATGATTTTTTAATGAGGTAAATACGTCATCATTATTGTGTCACAAAAAAATTAATTTATTTTTCGTATATAAATTATAAAAAAAATACCTTGATGTAGGAAAACATTTTTATCTTTTCAATGAATATTTAGAGTCTAATAAATGTCTAAAATAACACCATATAAAAATTATGTACTAAAAGATTTTTGTTAATGTCAAGTTTGTCTTTACATTAAATTAATTAATCTAAAGTGTCATTATCTTTCATAAGTAGATCCATGGGGTCCAAAAATCTATACAAGGATGGTAATGGTCGTAAACTACTCATAAAATAAGGTTAGGACAAGTGTTAAGGAAATTTTGAATTATTATAATATTTTTTTAACCTCGAATTACCTTATTTACCTTTAATCGCGGAATATAAAATTCAAAAGTTAATATTCAAAAAAAATTATTTTCATCTTAATGAACCACATTTTATTTATTGATAACAACCATTTATGTTGGATTCTTAAAATTCAATTCACATAAGTGGTAAAATTTCATTTAAATGAAAAAGTCAATTTTTTAACTACCATTATGTGGTTTAACTATTCACCAAAAATTGAATTTTTTTAGAAAAATACAAAAAATACAGCCTAAGAAATATTTGATATTCTGAATTCAAAAATGATGTATATTTTTAGAAATTTAAAAAATAGAAGTGGAATTAATTAATGTTAAAATAAATTCTGTTATCAAAACAAATAGCGTGTTTTTATGAAACAATAACTATCAAATGATTGATACTTATTTATATCCAATTTCAATGTGAAATTAATTTCAATGGACAATATTGGATTAAATGGTAAAAATATATTCTAATTACACATTAAATCAAAAAAATTCAAATCTATCCATATAAATAAATTAGACTAAAATGTATTTTTGAATTATAATACAACATTTTCACTATTCATTAAAAAATGAACTTTATCAGAAAAATTACATAAATTTACACAAAGTAAATTTTGATATCCACATTATAAAAAAGGATTTGTTTGTCATATAGAATGTATTAAAGTAACCAAAACTAGATTAATGGTGGGTTCTCCATTAAAAGGCGATAAATCTGCTTTTTTTGTAAATTATGCTTAAAATTAGATTCATTCACATTTTAAGCCTCTAATTTTTTTTGGATATATGTAAATACATTTATCAAACATGAATAAACATATTTTAGTTAGTTATTTTTATTCCAAATAATACAATGGGTATGAGTTGAATACCATTTAAAATAATAATATTATATTATTAGTGTGCAACGTAAGATTCCAAAGAAACCTGTTGTTGCGTATTAGTTACGCTGTCGAACATAGAAACCCCTTTATAGTTAAATTAATATTTAATTCACAAATATTAATATGTTTTAAAATATATTATTCATCATTTACTTGGGATGTTACATACTTCCACCCTTTTGGAAATTGCATCCTTGTAATTTTTATTCACTTATCAAAATATGCGGGGGTATTTATCCCTCATATCATTTTTAGATTCCCACGTTGCCTCTTCAACCATTTTGTTTTTCCACAAAACCGTTACCTAGTGAATTACCTTATTCCACAACACTTGCTCTCTACAGTCATGAATCAGGACTAGTTTTTCCTCATAATAGAGATTCTATTCCAACTGAACTACCTCTGGGCTCAAAACATGAGACGGATCTGACATATACTTTCTCAACAACGAAACAAGAAAAACATTGTGTACCTTGGATAAAATTGGAAGTAAAGCCACTCTGTATGCAAATGATCCAACATTCTCCAAAATTTAATAAGGTCCAATGAACCTCGGATGCAAGTTTCCCTTCTTACCAAAACACATCACACTTTTCCATGGAGAAACATTGAAAAAGACATGATCACCTACCTTAAAAGAAAGATCCTTCCTCCGGTTACCAGCATAACTTTTATGTCTAATTTGATCTATTCTCGTGTGATTCTGAAACAACTAAACTTTCTCTACCATCTATTCTACCAATTCTGGTCCCCAAAGCTTCTTTTCACCTACTTCATACCAAAAAGCTGGAGTTCGACAACACTTTCATATAAAGCCTCAAATTATGAAATCTATATACTGGTATGAAAATAGTTATTCTTTGAAAAATCATCCAAAAAAAGTTGTTGGTCCCAACTTCACTGATAATCTAGTGAACAAGCATGTATCATATCCTACATGGTCTGAATTTTTCATTCTGAATTCCCATCTGATTGAGGATGAAAAGCTGTACAAAAATATAATTCAGTACCCAACAACTTCTGAAGGCCATCCCAAAGGATAGATGTAATCCTGGGGTCAGGATCAGATACAATGGAGAGGGGAACACCATGAAACCTGACTATCTCTTTAACATACAACTGGGCAAGTTGATCTAGAGAAAAATTATCTCGAATAGGAAGGAAATGAGAAGATTTAGTCAATCAATCAACAATAACCCAGATTGCATTATTACCTCAATATGTCTTCGGTAATCCCACAAAAATGTCCCTGGATATATTTTACCATTTCCACTCTGGCACCAGTAAAGGCTGAAACATACATTTCAGTAACTTCTACTCTACTTTAACCTGCTAAAAAGTCAAACACTTCATAGTAAAATCAGTAATATCTCTTTTCATTCCATCCCACCAGTAATACTCCCGAATATCTCATTACATCTTTGTACTTCCAGGATGAACTAAAAATAGAGAACTATAAACTTCACATAACAACTCTTTCTTCAACTATGAATCACAAGGAATACATAATCTCTTTCCAAATATCAAAACACAATCATTATCAACGTTAAAATTAAGAAACATACCCTTCTGAACCCACACAACCATTTTCTGCAACTCATCGTCTTCCTTCTGTGCTTGCTTAATTCTATCAGATAGAGATGATTTCACTAACACCAGAAACAAAATAGAAGAATTTCCTACAACAACAACTTCTATTTCAATTTTCATCAAATCAAAAACCAAAGGTTCTCGTTCCTAATGTAACATGGTAAACGAAGTATTACTTTTTTGACTCAATGCATCAGCTACTATATTTGATTTCACCGGATGATAAAGAATCGTGAAATCATAATACTTGATTAATTACAACCACCTCCTCTGTCTCATGTTCAATTATTTTTGAGTGAATATATACTTTAAACTTTTTTGGTCAGTAAATATTTCACATTTTACTCCATACAAATGATGCCTCCAAAATTTTAAAGCAAAACCAACAAAATCTAATTCCAAATCATGTGTAGGGTAATTTAAATCATGTGGTTTCAACTAATGTGAAGCATAAGAAATTACCTGATCATTTTGCATAAGGACACATCCATGTCCTTTCAACAAAGAGTCATTGTGGATAACAAACTCACTATTTCTGGATGGCAGTGCCAAAACTGGAGGATTCACCAATCTTCTTTTCAATTCCTAAAAAAAACCATCACATTCTTTTGTCCAGATGATCATAACACCTTTTCATGTTAACATAGTCGTTGGACTAGATAACCATGAAAATATTCAACAAACCTCTGGTAATAACCTGAGTCAACTAAGCTATAACTGTAAAACCTCTTCAACTCTGATTCTAACCATCTTAGGATGCTGATTTGGAAGGTTATTTTCCCTTGAATGCCTTCCCAGAAAAGCTTCACTATTTCCTTTATTAAAAACCATTCATAACACAGAAATATCTTAGGTAAAGAAACATAGTAATCTATAAATGCTATATCATTTTAATATTACCATAAATTAATTTATATAAAAATACCCTAGCTCCAAAAGTTATCTAAACGAACCCATGATACCAAATTTAAGGAATCATCCATAAACATTACATAATATTGAATTAAATGAATAATTCACATTGAGTATTTTTTCAGGTTTAGAGTTTTAGAGAATTAAGACATAACTATTACATCTCAAAAGAATACAATGTAGACACTAATACACAATTTACATTTTTTCATAAAATAAAATCTATTGAAAAGAAAGATTCCTCTTTATATCCATGTTTTAGACAGCATGAATTTTCCTTGATTCAATCATTGAACCTATTCATCTTTATATCCAGTGAAAACATTTCAAAACTTGGGATGATCATAAAAATCTTAGTAAGGGTTATATGTCAATGAATGAAAATATTTGTTCATAAATACATAAAAATTAAGTAATCTTGTACATACCTCATGAAATCATAAGATTTATGAATGTAACATAAAAATCATAAAACATAATTGTAACTTGTGTCATCCAAATCATACTTACATTGTAGATGTCACAGTTACACATGGAGTTAATTTAGATAGCCATCACAGTATATTCCCTAAATCTCTTTGGAAAAACATTCACTTTTACCTCTGTCAGGTTACCCAATGCATTGGAGAACTATCTCAGGCTCACCCACCCTAGGTATATCACGGAACCACCTGTATATGTAAATAATTCCCATGAACCATAAGATTATCATAAAATGTAACATAAGAATAAAGAAAAGATAACATTCCCACATTGCAATAGCAAAATATAATTTCAAGATATTGAAATAATAAATCCATTCTCAAAATCATTTTCAATACCAAAATATGTAAAAACAGTATATGGTATTTATTTTTTTCCTTTTAAAAACATTCCAGCTTGTTAAGGGTGCCAAAGATTAAATAATACTCACAGCGGCGGAAAGGTTGTTGTCACCGCTTACATAAAGAAGAACATTTTTTTCATTTAGTAAAATACTTTGTATAAAAAGATTCCCTTTGAATGAAATGAAATGTCAATGGTGTTTATACAGCGTATATAGGAAATCGTGTATTAAAATACAATATGCCTCAATAGAAGGAGATTAAGATGAAGTCCCTTAACTTGTGTCTGACTTGACTCGTTCGTTCTATAATATCCTGAATAATAAACTAATAATTATTTCTACTTGATTAAAAACCTTTTTCTTGTTTATGATTCGTTTTATATCACTTTTTACCATGTTATAAACATTATGTAATAATTTAAGTTAATAACATCCATTTTGTCATTATTTGGTACTTGAGTCAAAAATGAACACATTATATTTATAAGTTGTCGATGTGGTCAATATTCCATTATATACAGAATGATATACATGATTTAGATATCATATATATCATATATATCCATTATATACATGTATTTATAATAGTACATAACTTTTGGAGGTATGAAATGAAATGCACCATTCATGGTGATGGTAAGCCGTACGTACGCATGAACGCAACTTTCATTTCTATTTATTGTTTTAATGCAATTACAACATAATGATACATAGTTATATTATAATATAGTATAATATCATATATAATATCATTAAATCTATCCTTTATACATCCCACCTGTGGAATTAACGAGTCATATCACTTTGAGGGGGCGGTAGTTCACACTTCTTCAAATGAGATTTTCGTATTTACCCACCATGGAAACCATAAAGGTTTGCTATAAATAGGAAGTACATAAGTATAAGGAAATAAAAAAATATAAATAATATATAAATACATTTCCATCATAATGGACACCATGATAGGTGATAAGATGTAATTGAACAATCATCGTTTCATGAGGCCTTAGTTTGCCATCAACAGAAACATTATCTTCTTCATCCAATAGATGGAGGTGTGTGTAACTGTATATCTAATCAGTCTCATAAAAATATCTTATTATATTGAGGATACTGGTGGTGTTACAATAGAAAGTAATAAAAATATTTTAGGGGTTGGAGAAGTAAAATAAAAGAAACAATTTAAGAGAAATCGTTTACTTTAATTTGGGTAACTCCCTTTGGTCTAAACCAAAGGACTTCTTGAAATGCCTTCTGCCTAAGGTAACACATCTACAAGGAGGAGAGGGATGTAGGTAGCTTAATTGGTCATAGTTTGGACGAGAAAAATGGGCTGAGAGGTGTGAATAACTGTTTATAATTGGACTCCTTTTATAAGGGAGAGGAGGGGCTCTTTAGGAAAGTGTGAAACTATTATTTTTTTATATAATTATATTCGGTTTCTAATGGCCCAAAAATCATTGAAGATGAATATAAGATAAATCATGGTAGAAATAAAATCATCCAATCATAATTGGATATGTTTGGATAATATTTTAATCATTATAATATTATTTATTTAAATGATTTATTAATGAGGTAAATACTGCCTCATTATTGTGACATTAATAATTTTATTTATATGTTGACTAAAAATTTAAAAAAATAAAATGATGTAAGAAATATTTCTATCTTTCCAATGAATATTTATAGTCTAAAATATTTCTTATATAACACCATATAAAAATTAATTACTAAAAGATTTTTGTTAATGTAAATTTTGTCTTTACATTAAATAAATTAATGTAATGTTTCATTTTCTTTCATAAGTTCCTCCATGGGGAACCAAGATCAACGCAAGGATGTCCATGGTTTGCCAATAATCATCAAAAAATGTTAGGACATGTGTTAAGGTAATTTTTATTTATTATAATATTCTTTTAACGTTGAATTAACCTATTTATCTTTAACCACGGTAAATAAAAGTCAAAAGTTACTATTCACCAAAACTTATTTTCTTCTTAAAGAACCAAATATTACTTCTTGATAACTACCATGTATGTGGGATTTTTAAAATTCAATTCACAACAGTGGTAAAATTTCATTTAATTGAAAAAGTCTGTTTTTCTAACTACCACTAAGTGGTTTCACAATTCATCAAAAATTAATGTTTTTCAGAAAAATATAAAAAATTCAACCTAAGATATATTTGAAATCCAGATTCCAAATATGATGTCTATTTTGACAAGTTCAAAACATATAAGTGGAATTAATTAATTATAAAATTAATTCCCACTATCAAAACCTATAGCGTGTTTTTAAGAAACAATAACTATCAAAAGAATGTTACTTGTTTATATCCAATTTCAATGTTAAATAAATTACAATGAATATCATTGGATTAAATGGTAAAAATATATTCTAATTACACTTTCAAACCAATTAAAAATACAATCAAATGATATAAATAAATTAGATTATAATGTAGTTTTGCATATAAATACAACATTGTCACTATTCATTAAAAAATGATCTTTATCAGAAAAATTCCAAAAATTTATAGAAAGTAAATTTTGAAATACCATTCTAGAGAAGTATTTTATTTGGTCATATAAAATTTATTAAAGTATACAAAAACAATTTTACGGAGGGTTCGCCATTAAAAGGTGATAAATCAGCCTTTTAATGTAAATTATGTTTAAAATTAGATTCATTCACATTTTAAGCCTCTAACTTTTTATTGGATAAATGTAAATACATTTAACAAACATGTATAATCATATTGCAGTTAGTTTTGGTCATTAACTCCAATACAACGACTAGGAGTTAACTACCGTATAAAATAATAATATTATATTATTAGTGTGCAACGTAAGATTCAAATGAAACATGTTGTTGCGTATCCAGTACGCTATCGAACATAGAAACCCCTTTGAAGTAAAATTAATATTTAATTCAAAAATATTAATAGGTTTGAAAATATATTATTCTCCATTTAATTTTGATGTTACAGTTTGAGTTTGATTTTTTGTATCACATGTTTCTGAAGGTGACTCCCTACAGTTGGTAGTGAAGATTGGTCAAGGGAGAAAGATATCTCTTTTGTTTTTTGGTCCCTTCATGGTGTGGTATCATGTTGGAGTTGTGGCATGTCAAGTATCACTTCCCCAATAGATGAGCTTGATATGTAATGTTTTTCATGTGTTGTTGCTTCGTCTTTAACTTCACAAAGACTCTCACATCATCAATAAGGGAGAGATCAACATTGATGATGATGCGTCCTTGATGGAGTGGCATGTGGAGACATTGGACTGCATAGAGAATATGTTGTGTAGGATTTCTGTCCACTTGGTTCAGGTATTGTGGTGGCACAGTGGAATGGAGAAGAGTACCTGGGAATGTGAATTCCAGATACACACTCAGTATCCTAGGTTGGTTGATATTTATGTCTTGCCTTCTAATGATGTTAATTTTGTGGTTTTAGACTATTTTTTTTATGAGATGGATTTATTTTGTTGGTTTTTGTTGAATTATCCACTTGGGAGATATCTCTCTCGTGATAGAATTTAGGTTCAATATGTGGTTGTCATGAGGTTTTTTGATGTGGTTGAGCTCTTGGGGCAGCGAGAGCATTAAGAGGTATCTTACAAAGTGGTTTTTCGGACAAGCAATTTTTTGTTACCACTATAGTTTGGGTTTGGATTCTTGAGGGGGAGAATATTTTGATTGGTATATGATGTAGTGTCCAGGATCCATGTGGATTGACCGTTTTCATGTTTTTGAAGACTGAGGTGGTTACAGAAGGCTCTAAGGATGTCTGGAGGAGTTTGGTCATGAGAAGCTGAAAAATGTTGGCTACACAACATGACCAAGGGTTTAATGATGTGTACCATTCGAGTTTCAGTTATATAAAATGATGTTACATGGTGACACGTTTTATGGAACATGTCACCAAGTGGTGGTACATGACATGACGAGGAGGTACCCATCGTGTACTACCCCACCATTGGGTGTTTTAATGAAACCTAGCTACTCGGGTTTTTCAAACCCTATGTCATGAGAACAATATCTCCAGGGCCCAAATTATGTGAAATCCTCCATCTTTAATGTTTGGGGATTTCTTCACCCTGGTTAAGTTTTGGGATTCCTTCATCGATATCTCTTCAATCCGAGGTATGGTATAACTTCTTAATTTGATCTTCATAGATCATTTTTCTCCAATTTATCTTTTCCATGTTATGGAATTTTACCTCCACAGTTATAAGAATGTATATTTTGTTTTTTGTTGACGTGGCTGTGCTACAACATCCTCAGGTGGATGTAGTTTTTGCGGGGAAGGAGATCATTATCTGTTACTTTGATCCATTCATGAGAAAACAGAATTAGAACCCGTTTGAGGTAGGGGATTCAATGTCACTCAATTATTTTACATAAAACATTAGAGTTATCATGTTTTATCCCACTATAACACAATGTCATAGATATAATAATTATTTCAATTGGATAATGAAATTTGAATCAATTGTAAGTTACAACATCATGTTTTTCTAGATAGTGTGCTGTTATGATTACATTATTTTTAAGACATTATTGATTGAATTTGGTAAATAATATATATGGGTTTTAATTATAAAATATGTGTCAAATATAAAATTTCATTTAAATGAATATGGTGGTTTTTTTGTAAATTGATGATAATCAAAATGATGATGTTAGAATGTTTAATTAATTTGTGACAGTAATGATAGTCTACTGTTTAAGATGCCTATAGTTGAAACCTACTAATGATGAGTTGGTGAATTCATAATTGATTAATGAACCTATTGTATGATAAAAGATAATGTATGGTAGGCTTCTACGTTACAATCATTCATGTAAGGCTGAGTGACTTTTGCGTTGGAGCCATGAGTGGTCGTTATGTATGTAGGTTGGATTCCTTGTTGAAGGGCCAAGAGCCCAGTTGATATGATATTTTTTCATATTGATTTTTTTTGTGATGTAATACAGGATGACTATTAAGATATGTAGGGGTAGGGAGGCCTAATGGTTGTGGTAGTAGTTGATGCTTGGAGTGGTGATATGCATCTATTTATATACTAGGGTGTCATAGATGACACTGAAGATGATGAAACAGGTTGAATGCGAATGATTCAATGTATGCTGAATCACGTTGGTTGTTAAAATTATTTACTTTCCCCACAACTCATGGATGCTGGTATTACATACCCTCATTCCAAAAGGTATGAATATGGGGAGTGTTTTTCAAATGATTGTTGTGTTTAGATTGTCGAGGGAGGATGTGTCTACACTCATAATATATGTGGAAAATATGTGATGGGTAGTTCATCTACTCCCTAGGAAGATCCCACTTGCGTTTAGTAGATTAAAAAGTTTTTCTATAATGCCTAAGAATATGGGAATGAAAGAATTATGTTATTAAATTATTGAATAAATGATGTTAACCATTGGGGTTGTTGCTGGCTGGGATGCAATGATGAGGTAATATTTAGGAGATTTTTTGGAATTGGTTTGGTAATGTATTCTGTTCATGAAACGTTGGTGTGATGCTATTGAAATTTAATGTTTAATTATTAATGGTTTATTAATGTTAAAATGCATAATTAACATAATGTGAAACTGATAAAAAGGGAATGATGTAATGTAATAATGCTGTTGAAATAGTTGTCTACCTATACAATACCTAGTCATAGTAGTGGCCGCCCGAAGTCAGAGAGAAGATAGATTTATTTGAGTTTAAAACTAGGTTATTACCATAGCATGGTTTTGTGTTATATTATATTTTGATATTTTCTTACACTACTCCACCCTGTCAGTTAGGGAAACTAAACCCCTCATATTCTATGTCGTGAGTAGTATTTTCCCGAACATTATGATTGGAGGATAGAAGGTTGACTACCCCCATTGGTGCAGCTCTCTTCTCTTGGTAGTTACTTGTGATGGTAGGAAAAAACATTATTTCTCCCAATATATGTGTCCAGAGGGATATAATTGATTTTGTTTTTTCACACTCAAATATTTTGGATATAGATTCTTATTGACTACTATAGGTGTAACATGTATAAGCTATGATGGATTGAGGATCATTAATCATTGTATGGGATGAAATGGAGTGTGGTATACTGCCTCACATATGATACATGTTATGGGAGTTGTGGTTTTTCTTGGAAACTACATGGTTACATTGGTTATATAGACATAGTTTTTGTGTTACACAACGTTCATATTCTGTTGTTTTGACCATGTGAATTTGGGAAAACCTTTTTGGATGGAGATTCTTATGATGTGTGACATTGGGTAAAAGAAGAAAACTAGTGGGGAAGTGGTAGTGGGGTACCCTCGATATTCTTTATAATATTATATAATTTTGTTTTCAATTCATTGTGTGACTAGTCATGGTGAGTCTAGGGTCATAGTATACTAGTTTAGATGATGAGTTTATTTCACATGTTGTTAACAATGATTTTTAATGCTTTCATTACTATCGCATGAGTGGCTCCGAGGATGATCCTACTGATTATACTGTTATACTCAAGATACAAATAAATATACTATTTTTTCAGGTCATAATAATTAGTTTGGAGATCATGCTACTTACTACTTTAATGGAGTTTCACGAGAAGCTCGAGATTCATGGTCACTGACATTATTATATTCCTTTGGTACTGGTAGTTTTTTCATCCAGTTATAGTAGTTTTTCAGGACATTTTATATGTGTACATGGTATTTATTTTATATTACATTCTGAGTTGGAGTTGGTTAGATTCTTTCTTATCACTCTCTTAAACATGTATCTTCATAGTGGGAAATGCATCTCATTTTTGTATTTACTATACCCTAGTTGTGATTTCAATCTCAGGGCCTACTAGAGGTAGGACTCAGGGGGGTCACTATCTCCCTTCACAAATTTCTAGTGCAAGAGGGTTACACCATGTACGAGGGGTTGTGGCACTGTGTCTATTAGAAATGTGTCATCTCCTAATAAACAATTAATCAATATCCACTATGATAGTCCTAATACTGGTCTTTTTATTATGATTATTTCATCATGATTTTTCTTATTGTGAAATCGTAATAATTTTTTTCCACACATGTCATCATTTTATTAATAATTTTATTTTTATTCCACAGTATTATGTCAGGGATGTTTTTGTTCTTTTGAGATAAATTACCATTCCCTCCGGATTTATTGACTTATAATATTTTTCTAGTTACTTATTATTATTAATTTTTTCATACCATTATTTTATCATAAGAGTGTGATCTAACCCTTCATGAAATATCGATATTATATTCCATAAGGATCATTTATGATCTCCTGATTCTCATGATTCCGTTTCACATTATATAAAGTTATGAATAAATAATCTAAATTATAAATGGGGTTTAGAATAGTTTTATTGTGGATAAATGGTTCATTGTATGGTAAAATATAATTATTATTTAAAATAAACCCAATGATATGATTCCAAATAATTCTATATAATTATGAGATTAATATGATTATAATTCAGTGAATATATTTTATAGATCGAATAAAATTATTTCGCATACCACACTAAATATTATATCTAGATAATCAATAAATTATTTTATTAACATGTGAAAAAAAACTATTCAAATATGTATAAGACTCCACAATATTCAAAATGTTATCCATACCATTCTATAATCATTATTACACATCTAAACATATATTTCATAATTAAAAAATAATTGAAATATCAAAATCATAAAATATAGAAAAAAAACTAAAGATAAGATTTGATAATTGATTAATCATCATCCACATTTAGACTCAAATTATTTTTATATTTTTTAGCTCTGATTCCTACATTTGAAGTTGAATATCCACCCCAAATATGCCATTTATATCCCTTAATCATCAATACTGAATCATAGATTAACCTCATGGAAAAGTATCTTGATAGTTCATGTTCCCTAAAAATAATGTACCATTAATTATTCCTTTTTTTAAATTTGGTTGTAGTGGGAATCAAAGGATTGATAATTCTTTAATTCAAAAAATGTATCATCATTACCAATTTAGGAAAAAATAACAATGTTATATCATGATGATTTTAATATATATAAATAAATATTAATATTTAAATTTTAATTACCTATATCGCAATTTTTTTAAAGGACATGACTCTTATATTTTTGCAAAACCACAGATTCAAAGTCATGTTCCAATGGATTTTAGACTTATCATCAAATGACACATTTCCAAATTTAATTACAGTGCCTGAGATATGTTTATGTACCTAAAATATTAACAAGATTACATTTTAATATCAATCAATGACTATTATGTATCACCAAAATTTTAAAACATTCCTTATCGTATTATAATATAACATAATATTTGGTCATAAATATCTCATGAATATACATTTAAATATATATATTTTTGAGTTCAACATAAAAAGGGCTCATACATATTGTATAATTATAACCTCCTTGAAAAATTTCACCAATGAAAAACTCAATAGAGTAACTGTATGGTATCATGAATGTATCTACAAACAGAAAAGGCTATCAACAAGTGGGAAGGACAAAATAAATACCATGGGTAGATTATAACATCTCATTATATTATAAATATTATTTGAAATACTATAACTTTCACCATCACTTAAAATAAAAGGATAAAATAGATATCATTTGTATAAATAATAATTACATATAATAGAAGTATATTTTTAAATATCATTTGTAGCAACGATTTTCCAAGAAATTTATTTTCTAGTTTAAATGCTATCAAATGTTTTCTTATAAAATTTCATAACACATAAAAAATTTATCAAAAAATGATAAAAAAAATTTAGATTTCTTAAATAATATAATATATATCACTAAGAGTTTAATAGAAATCAATAAAAATTAAATCATATTTAAGAGAATCCTCTTAATTAATGTCCTGTAATAAAACAATATGAAAATAATTATAAATTATTCAAATAAATAGTTGGGATTTTATATATATGATTACACATTAATCATTAAATATTTACATAAATTGTTATATAATAATTAGTTTTGTACCATAGGTATTCATTTTGGGATTTTCAAGAATGAAATATTTTTCATGTAAATCCATAAATTTATTGAGTCTTCAAATATATTTATTGAACATTAGATGTACTGTAAAATAGATAGTGAATCTTTCTGATATTGTTTTCATAAACATATAAAGGGAGAAATACTGTTAAGTGTTTCGATTGATAAAGCTCCACAAGAAACCCAAGAACAATTTTTTCCAATATATAAACTATCAATCCATTATATTTTTTAATTACATATAAATATGACATAATTTTACTTTAAATAGATACATCAATGAATTTTCATTATTTTCGGTTGATGTTTACAATATTAACTCCATCAAATGTTTATAACATAAAACTATTAATGAAATTCCACTATCATCAGTAATCAAGATAGGTTAAATTTTTTTAAAGGAATATGTAATTATTTTGTATTTATATAAAATATTATTGAAACTAAACAATAAATTACCCTATACATTGATTTAATTTAAATTTTTTAATAATATATTTTCTTATTTAGTGATGTTTGTTATGGTAATATATTTCATGTCTGGTGAAAGGTGTTTCATGTCAAATTAAAATTTATTGACACATGGTCACATGAAATAATTCATGATATAAATATAGTATATTTTACAGATGAATTTACAAAAAAATTATATCACACACACTTGTATTGAATGAAATAATTCTGTTCATGGATTTACACTGATTATATAATTAAAAATTTTAGCATGGTTATAACACTATAAATAATATATTCATTAACTGAATGAGAGGAATGAATTCTAGTAAATAATAGTTTCAAATTTAATAATAAACATTATTCAATATAAAATTATTTCATTTTTGAATATCTTAAAAGTTGATAATATTTTTTTACTTTGATAAGAAAATTTGAAAAAACCAGAAATCAATTATTGTTTCTACTAATTGATGGTTTATATTAGATTAAATATGACCTGAGTAAACATAATATAATGTGTAAATCAGATTATATTTGTGATTTATGTTAAATTAATCTTTTCTCCAAAAATATTTTCAAAATAGAGGAAATATTTCAATATATTACATTGAATAATTCATATATTTTTTAACAGATAATAAAAATATTGTTTATGTAAAACTATTGAAAACAATTCTAGGTAATTTGGACCTTCAAACATTGTATTCAAATGTGTTTTATGATGAATCATGTAAAGACCTGTAAAATTAAGGGAAATGTTTTCTTAATTTTCTTTGTAAATTTACAAGAATGCAGTTTCTGACGGCGCATGATTCTGAGGCCCGGTGTGCCCGAAATTAATTTCCGAAGTTAGGCTTGGGTACGTTTAGTGAATGAATGAGCGGGTTTTTCTATCTTTTGAACCAGTGCTTGAATTTGAAATCTAAGGGCACTGATGAACTTGTAGTGCTGGTAATTGCTTAGAAACACCTTTTTCGGAGTCATGTTTTCTCGGGTGTGGTTTTTTTAAATTTTCCGGTTAAGTAAATGAATAAAATAAAATGGTGCGACCAATTTATTTTATTTAAGTCACTTATCCTATGATAAGTGGATGAAGTGAGACCCAAAATATCCTACCCACTTGGTAGGATATTTGTGAGGTGGGGCCGCACGAGCCCCACCATTTCTTCCCTCTTAAGTATTTCACATGCAACCCCCCCTCTTTAATGAAAGTCAACCGTGCATTTTTTTGGTTAAGAAACGCCCCAATAAATTTGGCAGTTAAATTGTTACAATTAATTCACTGAATTATTTGTTCGTTTCTTTTCTTTTGATTTTCAATTTCATATGTTATAATAATAAAATAAGGGTAGGACTTATTTTATTATGTTGGGATTTGTGTTGTGTTCAGACATTGGGAGATAAAGGGAGGATTCTTCGTTCTTCGATGACGAACGCGAAGAACGCACCGCCTCCGACGAAGAATGCCAACCTCCGATGGCGGACGACGGCGAGAGACGTATTCCTTAGAGATCACCTAATGTCAACGATGTTCCTTCCGCGGAGAACCTTTACATCCGCGACGGTTAATTTCGCGATGATCCCCCTCCGCGATGCCTTCTTCCGCGATGGGATTTTCCGCGACGAACCCTCGCTCGACGACAGTTGAGTTATGGGTTTATGGATTTTTGTTCATGAAACATCCTTTTTCGTTCCTCGTATTTTTCTTTTTTTGGGCCGCTTGTTATCAACTAAACGAGAGGAGGTCGGATCGCACGAACACGGCCGACCTTTTTCCCCCCTTTCTTGTTGTATTGTCGCAGTTCAGAAGATAGCGGCATGGTGCGACAACACCGCACGGGAACCTGGAGTGATGGGGCAAAGATGCGTGGCGCCGTCGCACCATGCCGTTAAGGCCAAACAAAAGTGTGGTCATAGTCAGGGCCATGAAGGCGAACGAAAGACTCCGCAGTTGTTTCATTTGACATGCGGATCGACGACCATTGACGGAACGAGCAACAGAGACGATTTGATGATCCCACAGAGAAGTACGGGACACAAGATGAACTTTGGCACATGAGGAATTGTAAACGGACCACCGAAGCAACTCCGGTGGCCCGCAGACACCTCCGGCAGCTCGGGTCGCCGTCACGGCGGCGCTGGCAGCCAGAGGCGGCGGCCGGCACCGGCCGGCCGCCCGGGGGCGGTGGCGCCCTAGCGCACCTCTTGGAGAAACCACCGCGGCTGAAGCTACGACGGCAAGAGGTTGGATCCCGCGGTGGCGTGGGATCTAGAGGGACGTGGCGAGTGCCACGTCCACGGAGCACCAGCTTGCTGGCCGAGCCAGCGAGCCACCCGGCCGTGCTGGGTCGGCTTGGGCGGACCGGGCCGGGCCACGCCCAGCCGAGCCGGGCCACGACCTGCCGGGCCATACCCAGACCCGGGTTGGGTCGACCCGGTTCGGGCCGACCAAGGGGGGTTGGACCGGGTCAGACAGAGCCCAGACCCCCTTTTTCGAATCACTTTCGGTCTTTTGCCAATATCTTGGGCTACAGACCTACGATCGACACACCGTCAGTTGCGGTGTGATCCTTGGATCACGACGGTAGTTGTGGTATATTACACTCAAGGTTTTGGAGAACATTTGGTTCGGCAGGGATGGTTCAGATACGAAACCAACCGGGCCCTCGGAGTAGAGACACCTATATCTTGACTTCCAGACGACCGATTGGCATGCCATTGACTTCGTTGAATTCCTCTTGATGAGGAAAAACTTTTGGCTTACTCTGCTCAAGGTTTGGATGCCGTTGGAGTGTGGTCGGGTTGGTTCGCACATGAAACCAACCGGGCCCTTGGAACGAAAAAGCAAATAACTCACAGACCGGGCGTCCGATTGACGCGCCGTCTATCTCGTTGAATTTATCTTGACAGAATGGAAATTTTGGCATATTTCTCTAGAGGTTTGGATGCAGTTGGATAATGATCGGTTTGGATTGTACCTGAAATCCAACCGTGCCCTTAGAACGAAAAAGTTGATAACTTTCAGACTGTACGTCCATTTGAAAAACCGTCAGCGGCGTTGGTGATCACGTTGACAAACGATCCCTATAAGTATACCCTATGATATTTCGGGGTATAGTTGAGATACGGCCGTGTTGGTTTGCACACGAAACCAACCAGGTCCCTGGGACAAAAAGGCTAATAACTCACAGACCAGGCGTCCGATTGAAGCACTGCCTGTTGCGTTGAGACCCCCATGACGAGGCAGTCCTTTGAGGTACTTCTTCGTGGGACTGTCATATACTTGGAGTATCTAATATTAGCTCGTGGATCAGACCCTCCTAGAGATGAGCGTACGGAGTACGGAGACCGTGTAGCTGGCTGTGACCTGATGACTGCTTTTCTGATTCGATTCGGAGTGACTAGCATAGCCAAGTAGGGAGCACTACTTTGTGAGGTGGAAGACCCATGGCGGAGGAGCACTACTGTGTGAGGTGGCAGACCCGCGGTACTCGACAGGAGGAGTACCTCTGTTGGCTATGAGTGGGAGCACTACTGTCTGAGGTGGCAGACCCATGGCAGAAGAGCACTACTGTGTGAGGTGGCTGACCCGTGGTACTCGACAGGAGGAGTACCTCAGCAGTCATAGGTTGGTGAGAAGCACCTCGGAGACGTGACAAGATCAATGTACTCCCAGAGATGGAGCTCTTCAGCAGTTACGGTTTTGATAATGAAAATAATGGTTTGAGCTGAATCTTTGACCTTTGTGTTTACCTCATGATTGAGAAGGGTCACTTGATAACATAGGTATAAAAATGGGCATATACCTGGGTAGTGGTTATCCGATGATTTCATAATCTTGTGTTTCCTCATGACTGAGATGGGTTACTTGATAACTTAGGTATATGTATGGGCTTATACATAAGTAGAGCTTATCTGTTGAGTTCATATTTGTGGTTATCCTTGTTGGTTTTAGTGAGACCTTGAGGGTCTCGGGGTCCCTACTGAGTATCGTTATACTCACCCCTGCATTGGCTATGACCGCACCCTGTTGTGTTGGTTGTAGATGACGGGCAGTGCTGACGGAGGCTGAGTGTTCGAGGACTGGAAGGTACCCGGAGGTGGACCACCCGACGAGTTAGTATCCAGAGGTGGACTTCACGGCGAGACGACACTCAGAGGGGGTTTACGGGTGAGAGCATTGAGGAGATGTGCTATCTATACCTACCCTTCAGGTAAGATCCGTGGTGTACGATCCAGGAGCTGCGCTATCTGTACCTACCCTTCAGGTAGGATCCGAGGAGGACGACCCAGGAGCGGCTTCCTTTCTTCCAGCTGTTTGTCTTTTCTGTTGTACATCCTTTCAGTTGTAGTTGTACTTTCAGTTGAGATTGTATTCCAGCCCATATACTTTTCACCACTTTCTTTTGTACTTAGTGTTTTACTTCCGCTTGTACACTGTGGTGTTTGGTTTACTTTTATAAAGGAAATTCCTTCTAGTTATCAGCATTTATGCCTTTGGTGCTAGTCGCTAGCCCCTGGCCTAAGGAAGGCGGGCATGGGGTAGTCACAACACGGGCCCCGAGGATGGGTTGTGACAAATAGGTGTTAGAGGAGTCGGTTCTACCAAAGAACTTATAACTCGGATATTTTTATTTCTGTGAAGCAATAATGTTAAGGGTACAGAGTGTGGTATTCAGTTCAGGGAGTCCAGTGTTGGTGCGGGCGGCCGACGTATCCATACATCAGGGCCCTGACAACTGATTTCCGACTTTGTGCATGAAAACACTGATTAAGTGTGTGTTTTAAAAGGTTTTCCCATAAAATAGCTCAAACCGGGTCAGCTCACGAGGTATAATCATTTGACCGTGTCACGTTATTTCTTTCAGGATGCCTTTTCACGGACGACTAGCTAGAGACCAGAGGGATGTGCATACTGACAGCCTTCCGAGCGACGAGGCTTTGGTACAGGGACCTCTTGCTGTTGAGGCACCAGCGGAGGCACCAGCGGTACAACCATACAATGGGCCACTGATGCCACCAGCCCCAGCAGTAGGCGATGCACGCCACTTGAGCGCGCAGCACGAGTTCCAGCGCCAGAGGACACCTAGGTTTCGGGGAGCGATGGACCCGTATGCGGCTGAGGATTAGCTGGAGGCTGTGGTGAGAGTCTTCAGGCTAGTGGGGACGCCAGCAGACTTCATGGAGATCATTGCATTCAGCCTTCATCAGGAAGAAGCAGGAAGGTGGTGGAGCCACTTGTTCCAATTTTGCGACGGGATGACCTTCACATGGGAAGACTTCGAGACCTTCTTCAAGGTGGAGTTTGTGCCAGTAGCTCTACACCCCGAGCGTGTATAGGAGGTTTTACCTTTGCCATAGGATTTTCGATCAGCAGCCAAGTCATCTATAGGCAGTAGACAAATGATGTTTACATCCAAGAGGACAAGACCAGCAGGTGGTCGACCTCGGGTTATAGGATCGGTAGTGCGTGTCACCCGGGGTGGAGTCAGAGCCAGGCGTTCCAGAAACGGACAGTGTTTCTCATGCGACGGGAAGGGTCACCTGGCACGTGACTGTCCGACTCCTTGTACAGTTGATCCACAGGCTTTGGAGGAGCCATCGAGGCAGAAGCAGCGGTGGGTGCTTGAGCAACAGCCAAGTAGTGGACAAGGTAGTAGAGCTTCGGAAGTAGGTGGACAAGAGCGGAACTAGTGGATACATCCCTTGTACTTCTAGTTCCATGTTGTTTGTGTATTCATGTCTTTTTACTATGAGCTGCAATAATAAAAAAACATATATTTGTGATGTTTTCTTTCCTATCATTTTGTTTGGTTGATACTAAGTGGTCTCGGTTAAGACTGTTGACTTGACCATCACTTCCGAGATTTCTACTGGAGGAGACCCAGTGACCTCACACTGATGCTGATAGTGTGACATGACCCTTGGAGGCAAGAGTGACAGTTTGATCTCTTGGTAGTAACGTCAAGGCCTTACGATGTCGTCCATGGAATTAATACAACATTCATGTATGGATTGACTGTATTAGGAAATGAACGTGGTTTCTCCAGAGGATGAGACCGAGTTTCTATTTTCAGAAAAGGAGAAATTTTATTAGATCTTTCAGTTCCTAGGCAAAGAAGGTGTAGATCATCCAAGAGCGGATGAAGACTGCACAGTGCAGTAAGAAACAAGAAACAGGCCCCAGTCTTAAAGACTTGGGCTTGTTAAATGTTTCAAGAAGTGGAAGCTTTAAAGAGAGATGAGTCTGCGAAGCAGCAGATGTGGAGGCAGAGCTAGGGGTGCAGCATGAGGTGGTGTACGTTTTAACATGCTACAACCACCTGCCTTAGTTGTCCCCACCAGGCTCAGAGATCTGGAGGGAAGGGGAAGAGGGTAGCTGTGTGTGGTCAGGGAGAGTAACCCGATGGCTCTACGAATAATTCGAGGGACAATCTGTGTCCACTACAAGCTGCCATAGTAACAGACGTTGATACAAATCATTCCTTCCTTCCACGAATCTTGTCCCAGACCTAGAGTTTCCGGTAAGCCGTAGACTTGACCCTCACGTCTGGAGATATCTTGGTAGAAGACTCGATAATCACACATACGCCGACAGTGTGATCAGACCCTCGAGGAAAGAGTTTCGATTGGACTCACTTGGTGGCAGCGTCGAGGCCCTACAATGTTGGTTTGAGTATGGACGGGGAAAACACATTTCATACAAAAATTGATGGTATTAGGCAAGATGGTTGTGGTTTAACTACAATGTCAGGATGGGTTTCCTTGGTCGGTGAAAAGGAATCCCCAGGAAGCACAGGAGGGTGCGAACGATCACTCTTTAGTCAATCAACCTTACCATCATGGCAGTAGTCGTTTGAGTTCCTGTTTTAACAGGAATTGGAGACCTTTAGAGTTTGAGGATGAAGATCGTGTTTTTATATGGGTCTCAACTCGAAGAGGTTTACAGAGATGTGACCAGGCGACATGTTATCTCCGAGGTTCAGCGGACCTTCTTAGGTCCTTAGCTGGGTAGGCGGGGTGGTTTACCGCTTGACCCATCCCCCTTAGTTGCACCAGGTACACGACGACTTCCACGTATCTCAACTGAGGAGATACGTGCATGATCATTCACATATCATCGACCATCAGGAGCTGGATGATGGCGATGGGGTGTCTTTCACGGAGGTTCCAGTGGGGATCGAGGATCGACAGGAGCGGATCCTATGGGGATAGTCGATTCCTCGGGTGCACTTTCATTGGCAGTACGAGAACCTCTAGGTAAGCACATGGGAGTGGAAGGCTTAGATGCATTCTCAGTACAATTTTTGTAACCCTAGTTTGTGTTAAAGTTTTACGAGGACGTAAAGCCCTGAGGTGGGAGTAATGTAAAGTCCCGTAAAATCAAGGGAAATTTTTTCTTAATTTTCTTTGTAATTTTACAAGAACGCAGTTTCTAACAACACCTTATTCCATGGCCCGGTGTGCCCGAAATTAATTTCCGAAGTTAGGCTCGGGTACGTTCAGTGAACGAACGAGCGGGTTTTTCTAACTTTTGAACTGGTGCTCGGAATTGAAATCTGAGGGCACCGATGAACTCGCAGTGCCGGTAATTGCTTAAAAACACCTTTTCTGGAGTTACATTTTCTCGGGTGTGGTTTTTTCAAATTTTCCGGTTAAGTAAATGAATAAAATAAAATGGTGTGACCAATTTATTTTATTTAAGTCACTTAACATATGTTAGTGGATGATGTGGGACCCACAATATCCTACCCACTTGGTAGGATATTTGTGAGGAGGGGCCCACACGAGCCCCACTGTTTCTTCCCTCATAAGTAACGTACATGAAACCCCCCTCTTTAATGATAGTCAACCGTGCATTTTTCTGGTTAAGAAACGCCCCATTAAATTGGGCAGTTAAATTGTTTCAATTTATTCACTGAATTAATTGTTCATTTCTTATCTGTTGATTTTCAATTTCTTATGTTATAAAAATAAAATAAGTTTAGGACTTATTTTATTATTTTGGGTTTTGTGATGTGTTATAAGATTGGGAGATAAAGGGAGGATTCTTCTTTCTTCGATGAGCAACGCGAAGAACGCACCGCCACAGACGAAGAACGCCAACCTCTGACGGAGGACGGTGGTGAGAGACGCCTTCCTCAGAGCTCACCTAACGTCAACGACGTTCCTTCCACAAAGATCCTTTTCTTCTGCGATGGTTAATTCCGCGACGATCCCCCTTCCGCGATGCCTTCTTCCGTGACGGGCTTTTCCGCGACGAACCCTCGCTCGACGACGCTTGAGGTAGGGGTTTATTTCTTTTTGTTCATGAAACATCCTTTGTCATTCCTCGTATTTTTCTTTTTTTTTTGTGGCCGCATGTTATCAACTAAATGGGAGGAGGTCGGATCGCACGAACACGGCCGACCCTCCTCCCCCCTTTGTTGTTGTATTGTTGCGGTTCAAAAGATGGCAGCACGGTGCGACGACACCGTGACAGAACCTGGAGTGATGTGAAAGGGATGCGTGGCGCAGTCACCTCCCACGGTCTAGGCCGAACAAAAGTGTGGTCGTAGTCAGGGCCGCGAAGGCGAACAAAAGACTCCACAATTGTTTCTTTTGACATGCGGATCGACGGGCATTGACGGAACGGGCCGCAGAGGCGATTTGATGATCCCGCAGAGAAGTATGTGACCCAAGATGAACTTCGGCATAGGCGGAATTGTAAAGGGACCACCGGAGCAACTCCGGTGGCCCGCAGACACCTCCGGCGGCGTGGGCGGCCGGAACCAGCCGGCCGCCCAGGCGCGGCGGCACCCCAGCGCACCGCCTTGAGAAACCGCAGTAGCTGAAGATGCGGCGGCAAGTGGTTGGATCCCGCGGCTGTGCAGGATCCAGGGTGGCGCGGCGCGTGCCGCGTCTGTGGAGCACCAGCTCGTTGGCTGAGCCAGCGAGTCACCCGGCTGAGCCGGGACGGCTTGGGTGGACCGGGCCGGGCCGCGCCCAGCCGGGCCAGACCCGGACACTGGTCGGGTCGACCCGGTTCGGGCCGACCCAGGGGGGTTGGACTGGGTCAGACCGGGCCCAGACCCCCATTTCCGGATCACTTTCGGTCTTTTTCCCATATCATGGTCTACGGACCTCCGATCGACGCACCGTCAGTTGCGATGCGATCCTTGGATCGAGGTAGTAGTTTCATTATATTACACTCAATGATTTGGAGATCTTTGGGTTCAGACGGGTTGGTTCGGATACGAAACCAACCGGGCCCTCGGAGCGGAAATGCCTATATCTTGAGTTCCGGACATCCAATTGGCATGACGTAGACTTCGTTGAATTCCTCTTGATGAGACGAGAACCTTTGGATTAATCCACTAGAGGTTGAACGTTGTCGGAGTGCAGTCGGGTTGGTTCGCACACGAAACCAACCGGGCCCCTCGAACGAAAAAGCCAACAACTCACAGACTGGGCGTCCGATTGACGTGCCGTCTGTCTCGTTGAATTTCTCTTAACAAGACGGAAATTTTGGAATACATTGCCTGAGGTCTGGATGTAGTTGGATAAATGTCGAGTTGGATTGTACCTGAAATCCAACTGGGCCCCTGGAACAGAAAAGCTGATAACTTTCAGACTGGACGCTCGTTTGACGAACCGTTAGCTGCGTTGGTGATCATTTTGAAAAATAGTCCATATGAGTATACCCTATGACAGTTCGGGGTACAGTTGAGATATGGTCGTGTTGGTTTTCACACGAAACCAACCAAGCCCCTGGGACGAAAAGGCTAATAACTCACAGACCGGGCGTCCGATTGACACGCCGTCTATTGCGTTGAGACCCCTATGACGAGGCGGTCCATTGAGATACTTCTTCGTGGGACTTTGATATACTTGGAGTAACTACTAGTAGCTCGTTGAGAGGACCCTCCTAGAGACGAGCGTACGGAGTACGGAGACCGTGTAGCTAGATGTGACCTGATGACTGCTTGTCTGATTCGATTCGGAGTGACTAGAATAACCCAGTGGGGAGATCTACTTTGTGAGGTGGCAGACCCATGGCGGAGGAGCACTACTGTGTGAGATGGCAGACCTGCGGTACTAGACAGGAGGAGTACCTCTGTAGGCTATGAGGGGAGAACTAATGTGTGAGGTGGCAGACCCATGGCGGAGGAGCACTATTATGTGAGGTGGCAGACCCGCGGTACTCGACAGGAGGAGTAACTCAGCAGTCATATGTTGGTGAGAAGTACCTCGGAGACGTGACAGGATCACTGTACTCTCAGAGACAGAGCTCTTCAGCAATTACAGTTTCGATAATGAAAATCCTAGTTTGAGCTGAATCTTTGACCTCTGTGTTAACCTCATGATTGAGAAGGGTCACTAGATAACTTAGTTATATGTATCGGCATATACCTGGGTAGTGGTTATCCAATGATTTCTTAATCTTATGATTCCTCATGATTGATATGGGTTACATGATAATTTAGGTATATGTATGTGCAAATAACTAAGTTGAGGTTATATGTTGAGATCTTCGTTGTGGTTATCCTTGTTGGTTTTAGTGAGACCTTGAGGGTCTTGGGGTCCCTACTGAGTATCGTTATACTCACCCCTGCACGGGCTATGCCCGCACCTCGTCGTGTTGGTTGCTGATGACGGGCAGTGCTGACGGAGGCCGAGTGTTCAAGGACTGGACAGTACCCGGAGGTGGACCCCCCGACGAGTCAGTATCCGGAGGTGGACTTCACGGTGAGACGAAACATGGAGGGGGTTTACGGGCGAGAGCATTGAGGAGCTGTGCTATCTGTACCTACCCTTCAGGTAGGATCTGTGGTGGAAGATCCAGGAGCTACGCTATCTAAACCTACCATTCAAGTAGGATCCAAGGAGGACGACCCTGGAGCTGCTTCCTTTCTTCCATCTGTTTGTCTTTTCTGTTGTACTTCCTTTCAGTTGTAGTTGTACTTTTAGTTGGGTTTGTATTCCGGCCCATATACTTTTCAGCACTTTCTTTTGTACTTAGTGTTTTACTTCCGCTTTTACTCTGTGGTGTTTTGTTTACTTTTATAAAGGCAATGTCGTCCAGTTATTGGGATTTACACCTTTGGTGCTAGTCGCCAGCCCCTGGCCTATGGAAGGCGGGCTTGGGGTAGTCACGACATGGGCCCCGAGGACACGTCATGACAACTCATAGGGTGGATAAAAGTATTTTCTAAAAAATATAGGAAATATGCATACAAGGGAACAAATTAAAATATAAAATGTTTTGTGACGACAAAAAAAGTAAAATTATGAGTTTTTTATTAAAGGTATTTTAATTTTCTACATCATGATCTGAATATCATTCATTGGTCAGAGAACACCACCATTCGAAATATATTTTTATAATTTAAAAAAAAACTCTCATGGAGAAAAAATAGAATTCTAGATTAAAATAAAAAATAATACAAAGAGAATTTGACATGAATTTTATAATATAGTACAGTTTAGTTAAAACTAATAATCCAATGAACATTTTTTATAAAATTTAATGGCACTTAATATGACCATTATATAAAAAATATAATATAAAAATTGATGCTAAATTTAAATAAAATGATAAAAATGAAATTGATTTTATACAAGTTTCATTATGATATTTTAATTAAAAATATCATTAGAAAAGTTAGCACCTTCAATTGAATGTTGGGTAAAAAATATAAAAATCCATATCCATACACATTACATTCCATGATATGTGGGAAATTGAAGATTCTAAAAAATTAAAATAGACAACAAAAAGAGGACGTTATGTGATAAATGATCTGTGATATTGAGCATATAATGAGGAGGTAGTTTTTAACATTACATAATATGGTTTTGATGCTGAATCAAGAAAAGAATATATTGACCAACATGCCCTTTATTTGAGAAAGATTATATAAAAATTATTATTTAATATTCAATAAATAAATATAAGTTTGAGAATGAAAAATTTATGGAGTTATAAATATTAAGAATATGAGAATATATGATTTTGGGACAACCCAAAAAAAGAAATAAATGGAATGAATACATAACCTAGAGAATAAAAAATTGAAAATTCAAATCATTAATACTAATGTAACGATTATGTAGTCTAATAAATAATGTAATACATTCTATAGTTATTATTTAATAATAAATACTAATGGATTTTGCTACAAAATCATTCATATAAAAATGAAAATAGTAAAATTATATTTTATATTTAGAATAGAATATTAAATAATAACATGTTTTATATTTTGGCAAAAACTAATGGAAAATATTTATAAGAAATTTAGTTCCTAAACATATCAGATATTTAAAACGATTATTAGTTTTTATAAAATTTTATAATATATCATATTTCAAAACACATATATATATATATAATTTATAAACCACTGTAAAATATTAAATATAATCATTTTGCCTTATTAGAGATTTAATGTTATCACATAATAAGGTCTATAAAAATGTATATATAAGCTCCAAGACAAAGGAAGAGAAATATTTAATGTTTAAGATAAACTTCATAACAATGTAGAGGGATGTGAAACATGTGAGGCAATATAAGAGTTTCATAATTCATAATTCCAACTATATATGTGTTTAATTTTTAATATTGGACTATTTGAAGAATATATATAATAAAATGATTATGTAATTTGAACTAAATACTTATATAATATATAAAAACATGAAATTATTATATTTATAAAAAAAATAAATAGATTCTAAAGAAAATATTCTATTGCTTATGTAAATCAAAAATAAATTTGAGAAAAAATATTAATAACTTATATGTCTAAATGTATATATTATGAAAAAAATATTTATATTAATGGGTAATATATAGATATAATAATGATTATAAAAATATGAAATATGAAACATAATATAGCATAATTCAACAAAATAATAGTTCATAGAATAAAAATTCAACTCGTTATAAAAATATATGATAACTTTTTTGAGAAAGTTATCACAAAACAATAGGCCTAATACATAATATTTAATATTTAGGTTCTCAATGTGAATTTTTTATTTTAATCAAAACCATGAACTAATAAATAATTAATATAATTTTTTGAAATTATTATTTGGTTAAACATTATTTAATCTACATTAGAAAATTTAAATAATGAATTTCTAATGCATAATAAATTGAAATTTACTATGTTGATAATGCATAAAAAAGATAATAATGGGAAATATATGAAAACTTATTCAATGAAAAAATTCATGATATGATACTGTAAATTTTCTTTCAAAACCTATATTCAAGATTAATTAAAAGTAATAATAACACAGATAGAAAATAAAACAAAAAATATTAAAATAGATATATTTATCAAAATGAATAATGTTCACTAATAGGTTAAAAATAATTGGTACTAGCATGTGTAAATATATTTTATTTTTTATAAAATTTTATTTTGAGGATATTTGAGATATATTAGAATATATTATCAATGTTATTAAGATATATCATGGGAGGAAAATGATGAAAAAAATAACCATATAAAATAGAACCTGAAATAATGATTGGTAAAAATTAGGGTTACAAAAGTTGAACAATCATATATCATATAATCATAATTAAATCAGGGATAAATAATAATCGTTTTACATGTTTATGTTTATTATAATATAAATAGATAATAAACCTATGAACAAAGGGGAAATAACCATAAAACGTAAATGAAAAGTAAAATTAGGTACATTATTATTTGAAGTGAACCTATCCCATGGATGTGAAATATGTTTATATATATGATGTTCAACATTTGATGAAGATAAAATAAAGAAAATTTTATAGATTTTTTTGAAGAAAGTAGTATTGCTGAAAATGGAAATGATTGTGGAAATGTGATGCTAGGGATCCACTTGTTGGGATGTTGATTTGGAATGTGATATTACCACACATCGATGGAAACACATCAATGAGTGGCCATTAATGATATAGAAAAACTAGGTTGACAATAGGATTACAAAGATGTATTATTAAAAAACCCTTCATTTTTGAGGAGACTATGGCAGACATAGGCATGAGAGAATGTAATTTCATCGATGAAAAGTCATTTGGAGGAGGAGGTCAAAAGATGGAGTTGGTGGGGTAGTTGGAGGTAGTGTTATAGAGGGGGTTGGGAAAAGGACTGAGTAGGGAGGTAGAGGAGTGATAGAGTCATGTTGTAGTTGGGGGACATGTGGAAGTGTAGAGGGAATGATCGATAGAGTGGTAATTTTTAAAACATGTGGATACATCTTTTATAGAGAAATAAATAATATATATATTAGATTTGATAATTGTAATATATTTATGTTTTATTACATACCAAGTAGCATGTAGGTTCCATGTAGTAAATGTATCATCCCAATATACTCATATATTCAACAAATGTATCTACTAATAATTATCATTGTTGGGTACACCTTATGTCATAAATTATATATATACCATCTTTATTCACTAAAGAGTCTCTCAGATCTTTTGGAGGTGTCTATATAACATTGAAATAATTTTGAAAATTAAAATTTCTAATTTATATTATAAAAATAATATATATATTTGGTAAAATGAAATATATATATGAAAACGACATCAATACAACAATATATTTCCAAAGACAACCATACTTAAGTAAAAAAATACCACAATTTCAATAAAGTACCAAAAAAACAATGCCCAAAGAGTTTATGAATAATGGTCATCCTAAAATACATTAATTAAGGTTTTTAAAATATTATATTAATAATGAACAATGAAATATGGAATAAATATTGTCAGAAATACATATATGAATTGAATTGAATAAAAGATCCCTAAAAACACTATATTTTAAAGATAATAGTCTAAAATCCATATAAAATTGTCTATTTATATATATAAGTAATATTTATGAATGAGAGACTAATAATGTTATAATATAAGGGTTATTTAGAAATTAAATTACTGCCCCTCATTAAAATTATATTCCGGAATCCCACATGTGAGCTTATAGTCTCCACCATCTAGATAGTATCCCTAAAACTATATAATGATATGTAGGTTACAGTAATAATTATCATCTTATTTATCAAACATCTTATAATCCAATAATAATTAAATATAATAATAAAAAATAATTACAATTTTTTAAATAAAAATTCTACAAGAATATTTTGAGGTGTTAAGATCACCCCACAATATAATAGATCATCCCTAGTCTAAAATTTATGGAATAATTGTGATTCAAAAGAAAATTAATAATTCGTATAGAACCTTAAATCATCATCCTACACCCACATATCTTCATTCATGCCTCTATGATTCCTTAACACTAATAACAAAACAATCATCTTCTCAAGAAAATTCATTTCCCTCTGATACCCTGTAAGAATCTAAAAATTCTTTTTAAAATGCATCCAAATAACTTTGATATCATTATTATTGATCAGTTGATATTCTTTGCGGGGATACTATTAATGCTATTACACATGAAAAATATTTTTTATTGTCAAAAAACAATATGGGGTGGATCAACAATATTGGACAACACAAATATTCTCAAAATTATCATATGACAAAAAATAAATGGGATCCATCATTTTAATCTTTTTAATATTCAAATAATGAATTTATTATAACATAGGAATCAATTCCTAGTCAACAACAAAAAACCCCACATGTATCCAAGAATAAATAAAGTAGGATGTCTACATTATCTCCTCCATTACTTACTAATTATTAACTATATAAACATATTCATCTACCTATTACATTATACTAATCATGAAGATAAATAACATGCAATATTATGTATAATTTATTAGTGAATTTCATTACATATCATCTATTGTCTCAAATATATCCATATTAAATTTAGAATATTAGTAATTTTTTATTAAAATACTTCCAAATCAATGTTGTTATCCCAAGAAGCAATAAAATTCTAAGAAATATTGTTTTAACAATACAAATAAAATTTAAATATTATGATTAGTTTATTATTTTTTATGATAAGAATTAATATGTATAATTTTGAATAATTAACCTTTTATTAAACCAACAAATGAAGAATGGTTAAGAAAGATTCGTGAACAAATATTATAGTTGGATGTCTTCTATATAACTGTTCTATCTTATGAAAATATATCATTCCTAGTCATTTCATAGTGAAAGAACCCCAAATTAGAAAAAATGTACTATATCAGTCAAATTATCAATGATAACAAAAAATTATCATTTTTCAAATTACCCTTTGTAAATCCTATGTGAAAAATATAATTAATCCATCCCATTTGTAGTTTGATATTATAAAATGTTATAGAGGAACGATTATTGATTAATTTTAAACTATAAACTACCGATGAGTGATACAATGGGTTAAAAAATTAGTTACCACCTTCATCATCAGTATTCATGAAATACGATATATTAATTTTATGATAAGTCATTGTCACATTTGGCAGTATCTCCCACATTAGTGTTTTAAGTTCAATCTTCCAATCCACATGCCTTCCGAAGAGAAAAAATATAATTACATGTATGTTAATAATGTACTCTTCATTAGTATTATAGTTTTGTTATGGACATATACTCTATATTTTTTACCTCGAGTATAAGAAATTTATATCTAAAAATACCTATCACATTACTCTGTTTAAAAATGACAAAGTAATGGATAATGTTGTTAGAGTATCTCAACCCTGGTACAATTTTAAATACAAATGAAACTATTCAAAAAGATATAAAATACCCTACTCACTATTATACTTAATCAAATGATTATTTAGATATTTTCCTTTACAAATAATATACTACATAATTTCCTTTTATTCATTTATATTCATTCTAAAAACAAATAAAATCATGTACTCAAACTATCTACCCATCAGATGATTTAAAAAATTCATTGAGAAAATGTGTTTTTGGAATTTATGTTTAATATATTTCATGAATAAATATACCATCTATTGGAGACTCCAACACATTAAATACTGAACTAAACTTTCCAAGTATCCATCTTGTTTTTTATTTTTTCTATCATTTTTCCACAACTGATTTGATCCATAAAAAATAACATGAACAAATTACTTGAAGATCACTCCCTTATTGAATCTATAATATCTATAATATAATTTACAATCAATAAATTTCACGCATAAGATAAGTATTTGTTTTCATGTCAACATTACCTATAATTACTGAAAGGAATTATAATATGCATTAAACTACAACAAATAAACCTTTCATGGATAGAATTTAAATTGGTTATTCAATGTTGGAGAAGTATCGAATAATCCTTAGATATTATATATCCAATCCTAGAAGGCCTCAAATATAAAACATAAACATGGATCACCACCATGAAACTATTGGACACAACTTACTGATGTCTAATATCACTCAAGTATTCGATATCACAAATTCCAATAGATTTACAAGGTTTTTCCATATGTGGCCCATCAACAGAATTTAGTATAATTTTTTCACTCACATGGATTACAAAAATAATCCCCATATGTAATGAATTCAAAACCTATCACTAATAGTACATGAGCATATCATAAATAAAAAACCATTATAAGAAAATATATGAACATGGTTCATCACTTCCATAAACATTTTTTTTGTATTATTCATGATGAATTATATGATAAAATACTAACACAAGTATTACATTATCCAATAGGTAGTGTGGGGTAGGTAAGAATAAATTACACTTGTCGTGGCCCATCCCAGTGGGTCCCAATCCGCAACTCCCCAAGCCCACCTCCAATAGGCAATGGGTTGATGACTAGCATCGAGTAGGAATGTTAATAACATGGGAGCCATTTCCTATAAAACTATACACATGCACACACATCTCCAACCCAAAAAGCTGAAAAGTAAAAATTACTACAAATGGAAATGCATGCATACACTAAAATCCCACCCAATAGAGTATGATAGGAAGTAAAGTACAGTAATGTAAAACCCTGGGCCAAAAGTACAAGACCAAAAAATTAAAGTATGTAACGTAGTCCAACCTATAATGAATGGTACTAAGACTGCAATCCGTAGACGTAGGAACACACCTCATCTTGTATGATCTCATTGAGCACCGTCTGTTCCTGGTCCACATAGAAACCTATCAAAAGCTCACTCGTCTGCACAAGACATGACACGTGCAGGAAAAGCCCATGCAGGGGTCAGTATAACAATACACAGTAGGACACCCCGAAACCACAAAGGAATAAAAAAAGGGAAATAACAAAAAGAAAATATACATTCATCTCTACACAGTATATGTTGACAAAACATATAACATGAATATCTAGATATACTCATAAACGATTGACCATCGTGAAACCACCACTAAGATCCAACACGAATATTCCACTAAGAACGTAATAAGGAGAACAAAATACTTGGTCTGAAGAGAGAGAGATTATAAGTACTCATTCTGGGAGAACACACTCCACAAGTACTTGAGAATATGATGTACATGTGAGGATCACAACAAATAGCAATATGGTGAGTATGACAACTCAGTCTGAACTAATCCGCAAAGCATAGGATCAGCGGCTGGGTAATGTTGGTCACATCGATACCAAGAACTCTACCTAGGGATCCAGGAATGAATAGAGGATCTGGCCCAAAGTCTCATAGAGGGGATTCCAAAAAATCTATTCAAGAAGTCTTACTGAAGGGATCATACTCTTGTACATAGGAAATGTTACCAGAAACCTTTAGGGGAAAGGCCAAGCGAACAAACCCTAAGAAAGAATGTCCAAGTCACAGAAGGAAAATGGCTCAAGCCATGTAAGCCAAGTTACATGGCGTATAGTATGGTTACATGTTGTGTTCCTTGACCCTGGGTACTGCCCATGTAAATGGCCCATGGCATCCGTCCAGGCTGTGTAAAAGTCAACTACATTGCGTGTAGTGAGATCACATGCTGCGTTCTTTGAATCCGAGTACTTCCCTTGTTAACGGCTCACGCCTGAAATCTACGTTGTGAAGAAAATATTAACTACATGGTGTGTAGAAGGATTACATGTTGTGTCCGAGTGCCCAGGCTCACCCCATGTACGCTAGCCATGTTCCCATACATTGTCTTTGTCTGTGTCGATAGTCCATGTGCCAGTACATGGTGTATCCTGTGTATCTGGTCGGGTCTGGCCGAGGAATGGTATACACATCGTGTCCTTGGCCATGTACCCTACCCATGTACGTGTACTCCTGGATTACATGACAGGTGTTCTGTCGATGAAAAAATGATGTGTAGCCCATATTACATGTCGTGTAGATGGGAAATTTCTAAAACTGTCTTCTTCCTTCACGCCTCGGCCGATCTTCTAGATCTCGATTCAGTCGTCTGTTTTCCGTGAAACTGAAGACGCTGGTCCATTTCATCTTCCTAACACTAAATCCAGGTGTTTCGGACCTTCAATATGGTCAACGATCAACATATGATCATACGATGAAAATACTCTCGAAGATCAATTTCTCCCGAATCGCTTAGATTCGTTCGTCGTCGCCTTCATCACAGCTCCGTTGGATCATCTCAGTTTCGGATCCATAATCTCAGATCATTACACCGCAGATCGAAGGTGCAATCAATCGTTGTTCTTATCCTGTGAAGGAAAAATAATGTGAAGGAAAATATTAACAAAATAGAATAAGAGGTAAGAACCTCTTTCATTATTTGTGATTATCCAGGTTCGTCTCCATTAGATCAAAACCAAAAAAAATCAACAGATTATAATTATGAGCATTGGATCTCCCGATAAAACCCCAAATCACACCCACACGCAAAACGATCGATCCACATGCTAATTAGTTCGTGGATTAGTCTGTTTTTGTCATAGTAAAAAAGAATGGGGAAGGAATCACAAATAGTTCAACGCCCTACCTAGATCTGTGGTGCTCGTTGGCGAAGATCAGATCACTGCATCATCGTCGCCGGTGAAATCCGTCACGAATGTCGTCGCCGCATTGGCAGGTTTTCTCTAGAACATTTCAAGAGCCTTCAGGGGAAATTCAAGGATATGATATTTGTAACCCTGATACACTTTGAAACCTCTATTTAAAAAAGTTAAATTATTTCACTGTAGCACGGATTTAGTAATATATTTTAATTAAATATTTTATCATGGTTACATCCAAAAACTGGATTTCACCTCCGACCTATGCCAGCTAATCTTAGGTCTCTGTTAGGGTAAATCCGCTGCTCTGGACGCAACGGTGCCCTCGGATTTCTGATCCAAGCAACCATTCAACAATTATTCCACTTTTTCAGGAAAACCAAATGTGCGTGTAATTTATTAATATATTTTAATTCAAACATTTGTTTCAGGCTCACCATTCCTCGTAACTACATGTCGTCACATCTTCTGGTCTTGAAATAATTCCCATACAATATTATAATAATACATGGAGAAAATACGAGACATTACATAACACCATCCTTAGGGATTTACAACCCCGAAAATCCAAAACATAGGCTACTCGAAAAGATGTTGGTACAGTACACGAATATGTGCCTCCCGCTCCCACATTCTCTCTTGATGATTCCTTTGCTACCACCGGACACACACCGAGGGAATAGCTCACCCACGAAGGATATTCTCCTGCCGATACTCAATCTCCACGGTGTACTCTACAATGGTCACTCCATCATCAATGCCCAGCTCGCCCCAGTTGATAACGTGCGATGGATCATGCACGTATCTCCACAATTGCGACACATGGAATAAGTTGTGTACCTGGTCCATCTGAGGAGGTAGAGCCAA
Organism: Viscum album; assembly: GCA_963277665.1. NCBI lineage: Eukaryota > Viridiplantae > Streptophyta > Magnoliopsida > Santalales > Viscaceae > Viscum > Viscum album. Next base: position 477,047,887 of record OY728132.1, read on the forward strand.
GCGGTAAACCACCTTCCCGACTCTACTCAGGATCTGAAAAGGGCCAATGAACCTTGGAGTTAGCTTTCCGCCTCATCCAAATCTCGGAAATCCCTATTGAGGTGAGACCCGAAGAAACATGTGGTATCCCTCCTCAAACACCAAGGGCCACCGTCTCCTGTCATCATATGACTTCTTCCGACTATGTGTAGTCTTCATCTTCTCCTGGATGACATACACCTTCTCTTTAGTAGCTCGCACCATCTCCAGCCCCATAATCACTAACTCTCCTTGGTCAGTCCAGCAATGCAGCGACCTGCACGGTCTCCCATACAATGCCTTGAATAGTGCCATACCAATTGTGGAATGATACCTCTTGTTTATGAAAACTCAACCAGTGGTAGGTGATCCTCAAAACTATGACCGAAGTCAAAATTGCAGGCTCGTAGTGTATCCTCCAGGACATGGATTGTCTGCTCTGTCTCACCATTAGTCTGAGGATGAAACACTTTTCTCAAGCGTAACTGAGTCCCAAAATCATCTTGAAATCCCTTCCATAATCGAGATGTGAAACGAGCATCAGGATTTGAGATGATATTAGATGGAACTCCATGAAGATGAACTATATCCTTCATGTAGAGGTATCCCAAGCTCTCTACTGAACTCTTCTCCCGTATGGCTAAGATGTGGGCCGACAGGTGAGTCGGTCAATGATCACCTAGATAGAATCATGTCCCTTGGATGTACGTGGTAAACCCATCACGATGTCTATGGATATGACATCCCAATTCCACTCTGGAACCTCAAGGGATTGAGTCAAACCTGCCAGAACCTGGTGCTATGCCTTTACATACTGTCATGTAAGGCACCGAGAAACAAAATCTACAACACACTTCTTCATTCCTGGCCACTAGAACTGATGTCAGAAGTCCTGGTATAACTTTTCCAAGCCTGGATGCACTGCCAAAGGAGATGAATGTAACTCTCTCAGAACCTCCTCTGACAACATCACTGGTACTTCTGTATTCCCTATGAAAAGAACATTGTGCTCTCTACCTCTTGAATATCCATCAGCAGCATCACCTACAGATATATAGGCACGTAGAGTCTCACAGCTAGCATCCTCGAGTTTTCCTTACCATACTCACTATAAGAGTGGAGGGGTAACAACCATCTACCGAAGTTATGATCCCTCATCTGTATTCACGAAGGATAACTATAAAGAGGTAAATTTCCTCATCGCCTCATCCAACAACTGCGAACTGGATTTCTTGCTGAGAGCATCTACCACAACATTCCCCTTCCTAGGACTATAAATGATCTCAATGTCGTAATACTAGAATAACTCAATACATCTCCTCGGTTTCAAATTTAGATCCTTCTGAGAAAAGATATATCTGAGACTCTTGTGATCAGAGTAGACAATAAACCACTCGCCCATTAGGTAGTGTCGCCACATCTTCAACACGAAGACTACCGCTGCCAACTCAAGATCGTGGGTTGTGTTGTTCTGCTCGTGTGGCATCAACTGACATGAGACATAGGCAATCACCACATTCCTTTACATCAAGAAACAACCACACCCGGTCCCTGATGTGCTGCAGAACACTATGTCCTCGACACCCTCTTTCGGTAGTCTCATGATTGGGGCACTCGGCAGACTCTGTATCAACTGCTGAAAATCCTGCTGGAATCTCTCGGTCCATACGACAGGCTGCCCCTTTCAGGTCAAGGCTATCATGGGTACTAAAATCCTAGAGAAATCAAGGATGAATCTATGATAGTAGCCTGCCATCCCAAGGAAACTCCGCACCTCTATCATGCTCCGGGTGGCTGCCATGCAAACACTGCCTCTACTTTTTCTGGGTCCACTACTACACCATTTGCTGAGATAAAGTATCCAAGAATGTAGACCTCTTGTATCCATAATCGACACTTCGAGAGTTTCCCGTACAACTTTTGTTATCGATGTGTTTATAGAACCATCCTTAGGTGGATAACATGCTCCTCCTCGGACGCAGAGTACCCGAGGATATCATCGATGAAGACCACCATGAACCGGTCTAGATAGGGCTGAGAGATCCGGTTCATAAGTCCCATAAACACTTTCGGGGCATTTGTCACACCGAAGGTCATCATCATGTACTCATAGTGACCATAGTGACATCTGAAAGCCATCTTTGGTATATCCTCATCCCGTACTCACAACTACTGATATCCTAATCACTGATCAACCTTTGAGAACCATCATGACCTTCTTAACCGGTTAAAGAGGTCATCAATCCTATATAGTGGATACCTGTTCTTCACGGACAACTGATTCAAGTGCCAGTAATACACACACAGCATCATGCTCTCGTTTTCCTTCATGGAAAACAGAACCAGGGCCACCCAGGGTGAAACACTGGGTCTCGTGAATCCTTTCTTCTACAAGTCTTCCAGCTACATCCCTAGCTCACGAAGCTCTGCAGAAGCCATCCGATATGCTGATCCTGATATCAGTGTTTTCCCGGGTTGCAAATCAATGCAGAAATCTATCTCTCGACGTGGAGGTAGTCTAGGGACTTATTTAGGAAATACTTCCTCAAACTCATCCACTATTACTAGAAACTAGAAACTCGTAACATTTCTTATGCCAAGGTCTAGGCTATCCAACTGATGTGAAATCAGATATACCTTCTTATGTACGAGTCCATCCTGGGATGCCTGGGTCTCCTTTTCACCGATGATAGAGAACCTCAATCCATCACTACAGAGACACCTCACCCTTCACCTAAAACAGTTAATCTAGGCATGAATTATGGATATCTAATCCTTACCATGAATGACATCGTAAGGCGTCAACGCTACCACCAAGAGTTTCCAACTGAAACTCTCACCTCCAAGGGCACGGTCACACATTATGCAAAGGTGTGTGATCTCTGAATCTTTTCTAGTCAGTGTTTCTATGTGTAAGGGTTGAGTTAACATTTCAACCAGAATCTCATGGTCTTGAACATGATATGCAGCCAGAAAAGAATGACTAGAACCTATGTATATCAGTATAGAATCTAATGTAGAAAAAGACATAGATTGTACCTCTAATCATTCTGAGAGTACTTGGGTCATAAGCCTCCACTGCCTGCAACTGTCCCTACCTCTGTCCACCAGCTCCCTGAGCTAGGGGTGGACCCCCTGGTGGTGGTGGTGGTAAAAGGTCAAAACGCCAACCACCTCCAGCTGCTCTCCTAGCTCCTCTACCACGTCTGCTACCCAACATATCTTTCTGCTCCACATGTTGCCTCTACCTCGGTGGTCCATCCACTACTCCCATGTCAGTAGTATGGCAGGTCAGACAATCTCGAGCGAGATTTCCCATGCCATAACAAGAGTGGCATCTCCTCTATCAAGGCTGGCTAGATGCACCATGCGAACCCTGTAAGTTAGATTCCTTGTCCTGGTATCTCCTCTAAAAACGTCTCCCATCCCAGGGTCCTTGACGTTGGCGCCTTACTGTCAAGGTCTCTACTTTATCTCACTCACTACATAAAACTTTTTGTTGTCTCTTCTCCGCCAAGAATCTCTCAACCACCAAACCACGCTCGAGCACCCAGGCATAAGTACGAATGCTCATAGGTACGATTCTAGCTCGGATGTGTCTGCGCATTCCCCGCTCAAAATTATGAGCTCTGAAGTATTGATCCCTGACCATATCCATCGAGTACCATGAGGGGTCGGTAAACCTAGAAGAATAGTCATCCACCGTCATGGTCCCCTGCTGAAGCTGATGAAGATCCTGTATACACATTTCTCTCAGGGTAACTAGTGAAAACTCTTCTCTAAATAGATTCTCAAACTGTGACCACACATGAGTCGAATCACTGTGGGTCTAGATAACCAAACACCACCATCGTCCTGCTGATCCCTGCAAAAGGCTCACTGCCAGGATCACCATCTGGTCTGCTGGTGTCCCGGACAAATGGAAGAATATGGTCACTACCTCAATCCAGTACTCTGCTTCCTGAGTGTCAGGCTCAATTAGAATCCTGAGGGGTATCTATCTCTTAATCATGTGGAGTGCACTCAGCATGTGTTCCTCCTCCACTAGTACAGTAGGCACTAAACACTGCTTCACATGTGGTGGAATAAATAACACACTAAACAAAGGTAAAATAGGGGGTCTGGTCCCCGTATCGCAGCTTCATCACTGAGGGGTTCATCCTTGTGATCGAGCTACTAGATCCTAGCAGGTGTGCTTCGCGGAGGCATCCTATAAAGAAACAAGTTGTATCTCAGTCAGTGAGTATATCTAGAGAGTTGACTCATGAAGGACATGGAATCCACAAACCATTCCTATATGATGCATGTACCATTATTTTTCCATTGCAACTAGTGTTATCATCTTCTGAGTTGAAAAACAAGATATCAAAGTCTGGGTGTATGGATACATCATCCCCCCGCACCAAAACTGGAGTCCTTGGCCTGAAAGCCAAACTCAAAACACTTAACACTATTGCCCTAAAACAACTCACAGACTCATTTTACAAAGGTAGAACTAACCACCTCGGATACCATTATGTCACTACCTGTCAATGTGGGGCCCGAGCTGCAACTCCCCAAGCCTGCCTCCAATTGGCCAAGGGTTGGTGACTAGCACTGAGTAGGCATGTTACTAACATGGGAGACATTTCCTATAAACCTGTACACATGCACACACATCTCCAACCCCACAAAGCTGAAAAGTAAAAACTAATAAAAATTGAAATTCATGCATACACTAAAATCCCAAACAACAGAGTACGATAGGAAGTAATGTACAGTAATGAAAAACCCAGGGCCAAAAGTACAAGCCCACCAAAAGAAAGTCTATAATGAAGTCCAACCCATAAAGAAAGGTACTGGGTAAGTAATCTATAGCCGTATGTAAACACCTCAGCCTGTCTAATCTCACTGAGCACCATTCGGTCCTTGTTAGCCTTCAATCCTATCAAAAGCTCAAAAGTCTACACAATACATGACACGTGAGGGAAACGCCCGTATAGGGGTGAGTATCACAATACTCAATAGGACACCCCGAAACCATAAATGAATACAGCAAGGGAAATAACACAATAGAAATATACATTCAGATCTATATAGTATATGTTTACATAACATATAACAAGAATATCCAGATATACTCATACACGATTGACCATCGCAAAACCACCACTAATATCCAGCAAAAAGATTCCATTAAGCATGTAACAAGGAGAACACACTCCTATGACTGAAGAGAGGGAGAGATACGAAGTACCCATTATGGGAGAAGACAATCCACAAGTAATTGAGAATACAATGTCCAGATGACGATCACAACCAATAACTACGGGGTGATTCCAACAAATAAGTCTAAACTAATCCGATGACCAGAGGATTGGTGCCCAGGTAAAGTGGGTCATGTTGATACCAAGAACTCTACCTAGTGTTCTAGGAATGAATAAAGGATCCGGCTCTATGTATCACAGAGGGGATTCCAAAAACTCTAATCTGGAAGTCCTGCTAAAGCGATCATACTGCTGTACATAGGAAACGATACCATAAACCGTCACAGGAAAGACCAAGAGAATGAACCCTAGGAAAGATAGTCCATGTCATAGAATACAAATGGCTCAAGAAATGTAAGATAGGTTACATGGCGTGTAGTATGGTTACACATTGTGTTCCTTGACACCGGGTACTGCCCCTGAAAACGGCCTGTGTCATCCGCCCAGGTTGTGCAGAACTCAACTACACAGCGTGTAGTCAGATCACACACTGTGTTCTTTGACTCTGTGTACTGCTCATGTAAATGACCCATGTCTGAAATCTAAGTTGTGCATAAAAGCATAACTACATGGGGTGTAGTAGGAGTATACGCTATGTCCGAGAGCCTGGGCTTGCCCCGTGTACGCTGGCCATGTGACCGTACACGGTCTCTATCCGTGTCACTTATCCTTGTACCAGTACACGGGGTATCCCGTGTATCTGGTCAGGTCTGGCCGGGGAAGGGTATACACGCCGTGTCCTTGGCCGTGTACCCTAACCGTGTCAGTGTACTCCCATAGTACACGCCCGGTGGTCTACCGATGAACACATACCATGTATCCCACACTACAGGGAGTGTAGTCAAGAAATTTCTAGATCCATCTTCGTCCACCGTGCCTCGGCCGATCTTCCAGATCTTGATTCGGTCATCCATTTTCTGCAAAACTCAAGACAAGGATCCGTTTCATCATCCTAACACCGAATCTGGGTGTTTCAGACCTTCAACCGTGTCAACGAACAACATATGATCATCCGATGAAGATACTCTCGAATAGAGATTTCTCATGAATCTCTTAGATCCGTCTGTCTTCGTCGTCATCACAGCTCAGTTGGTTCATCACAGTGTCAGATCTATAATATCGGATCATTACAGCACAGATTGAAGGAACAATGGATCGATGTTCTTAAACCATGAAGAACGAAGAACGCACAGGGAAATAGTCACAAAATCGAACAAGAGGGATGATCCTCGATCGTTGTTCGTGACAATCAAGGTTCGTCGTTGTTAGATCAAAACAAAAAATAATCAACAGGTTATAATTACAAGCATTGGATCTCCCAATAAAACCCCAAATCACACCCACCCAAAAAAGATAGATCTGTAGGCTAATCAGTTCGTGGATTAGTCCGCATTCATCGTAGAAATAAATAATGGGGAAGGAATCACAAAGAGGTCAATTACATACCTGGATCTGAAGCACTCATTGGTGAAGATCCGGTCGCTGCGTCATCGTCACCGGAGAAATCCGTAAAGAAAATCGTCGCCACGTTGGGAGTTTTCCTCCAGAGCTTTTTTAGATCCTCCAGGGAAAATTCAGGGATAGGAGATTTGTAAATCTGATCCCCTTTGAATCCTCTTTTTAAATAATTTAAAAATATTTTGATATAGCAAGGATTTAATAAAATATTTTAATGAAATATTTTATTATGTTTATGTTCAAAAAATGGATTTCACCTCCGACCTATGCCATCCAATGTTAGTTCTCTCCTAGGGAAAATCCACTGCCCTAGATGCAATAATGCCCTCAAATGTCTGATTCGAGCACCCATTCAAGAGTTATTCAACTATTTCAAGAAAACCACAAGTGCGCGTAATTTAATTATTTAACTAAATTCAAACATATGTTTTGGGATCACTGGGCCTCAGAACGACCCATCGTCTCATCGCCTCGTCTCGAAATAGTTCCAATATAATATTAAAATAATACATGGAAAAAATTTCAGACATTACAACACTAAATTAATAATTACATATTTTTAACTCAATCATGAACAAGACATGGGATATCCTGAGATGATCAAACATACCACCGGTACATGTGATTGTGTATCAGGTTTTCATTTTCACCTATTTTATCTTTTTATAATCGATATATGGGTTCATGAAATGATATTCATTTGTGAAAATATAAAATTACATCCCCATGATGATGTATTGTTTTAGATTTATCTAGTAGCTTCAATTAATGTAATTAAACAATAATTTCATGAATCCCTAAGGGGATATCTGATAAGGTGGAACTGAAATCAGCTCGAATAACATCTTGATCTTTATGTTGAACTCCACCACCCTATTAGGTAGAAATATAGACAAATGAAATTATTAAATACCTCAATACTAGTATCTAATTAGATTACACACATAAAACATTACAGTATAATTTTTTAATATATAAATTTATACATGGATGATAATTATAATTAATTGCTGATAGTTATGTCCTAATTATCCTAAATGTAAATCCCAAAATCCTATATAAACATGACCACTAGCATCAACAGTTGTGATTGATATCTGACGGTTGTACATATAAATAAGAGAGTGATAGTGCAATATAATATTCATCCCATGAATCAAATAAATATAATACATTTTGGTCATGAAAACAATATAAAATAAATTCATGTCAAATTACATAAATATAAATTCAATATAATAACTAATTCCCCATGAAGGAATCTCTGGTGGTGTATCTATGGTCATTAACATAGACTGATACTCTATAATGTGGCCTGAAATATCAAATGAATTAAAAAAAATATATGTATTGAATGATACCATATAAATGAATTCATATCGTAATGTAGAATCCACTAGAATTATACCTTGAATTACATACTATTTGACATCCTATTTCACTATAGTAGACTATAGGGAATGATGATTTCTTGTTCTATGGACATGATTTTCCTTCTATCCCTATAGATTAATCTACTATATTGGATTTTATAACTTATAATTATACTATATAACCCATCTTTTACTATTCATCTAATATATCTAAAAATACATGTATCTTATAGTGGTGTATATCTCATTCTCAACTGTTGTGGATTCATGAATTCCCTAACATCGAATATCTCTAATGATTTCCATAGAACATCTATATGTTCCCCATATTTTTAAAATATCATCAATCTACTATTAGTCTATAAATTTATATTTAATTTTTTCTAAACATTGAAAATGGGAAACAACACACTACACCCCCATGATAGATGTAATTTCCACTAATTTAGAGTAAAAATTAATATTGGAGTGATTCATATATTTAAAAGATTCACTATGAATTCTCTTGTAATTAATGATATATCCACCCCTCAAGAATAACATTATATTTCCCCATTTTCATACGGGCTATGTACACCACATCCAAAATGAATATCAAGAGAAATATATTCACCTACAGACTAATATCATATCTGGGTCCATCATAATATCTCTTCACAGTGGTTACATTATACACTTCCAATGAAGAAGAAAAATTATGATTGTCTATGAATCAGGTATCATGAACTATCTTCAAATCACATAACTTTTAAAGTTAAATAAAATACCAAAACATGAATTCACACATGATCACTAGAATTAAATAGAAAATGAATTATTACTGGGGGCCCATGATTCCCATTCCTATGTGATAATTTAATTAATACCATATTTCACACCATCAATATTCCCATTATCTAAACCTATAGGATTAAATATATAGATTCATATGTTGATGATTAATCACAATTTCATCAATAGTTTACATTAATTCTAATCAAAAAACCACTTCTCAAAGGCCACCTTGACTGGAAATCATTAATATATGTTAAAGATATATCATTTTTTGTGGTACATCATCATTAACTAATATTGTAGAGGAACATTCAACAATAACAATAAATATAAAAATTATAATTTTTTTCATCTACTATATTCTATATAGATTCATGATTCTTTGTTCTAAGAGTTATAGGGGTGTGTTTATCGCCACACTCGTTTCTCACTTCCAATATTTATCAGGGAAGATTATCAAAAAAATATCAAACCAATGCCTCTAGAAAAATTCTAGATAAATTTCAATGAAAACATTATGATAAGTAATAATAATAATGGAATATTTTTATATACATCCCAAAATTGAAAAGTTATAATACAATCATAATTACATAAATAGTTTCTATAATTGACAATAAAACTGGGTGATAACACTATATGATTATCATGATGCATAAAACATCACATTAATTCATTAATATCCCATGATTTGTATATAATAAATAACTAATTGAAAAATTCAACAACAACACTCATGTTTTAATTGATAAATATTATCATAAAATATTAAATAGAAATCACACGACTATCATCAATGGATATCAACATACATGGGTTATCAAATCATAAGAATGAGCACCATAAAATGTCGTGAAAACATCCAATATCTTATATAATAATCCAAAAGTGTATTAAAAAACATAAAAAAATACTATATTTAAACATTTTAATTCCCCTAACATGAGTCACTCATAAGTAATGGATTCAAGTTACTATATTTTCACAAGAAAATATTGCCATACACCCTAGTTTATAGTCTAGTAAAGAGGGTATAATTAATACTATAGGGAGACTAAACCCTCTTGTCAATGCAGAAATAATAGTATAATTCTAAAAAATATAACGATTACAGGTGATAACAAGATCACAATGAGGAATCATCCAAATAATAAAAACATATAATAATTCTTAAATCAATGTAATTTCAATTCATAGACTACTTGAATCACCAACCAATCCCAAAAAGTAAGAAAATTATTATCTGGTTTTGAGCCTATGATTTGTCCAATGATATATTATCTAATTCCAACATTCCCAATAACTCATCTAACATAATGGTATTTACCTTATTCTGACCTCTAATCATGATGTTTTCATGGGTACCATATTCATCACAAGTAGGGGTTATGTAAAACATATGAGGTTACCTTCAATAGGGGATAAATAATATTGAGTATGCAAAATGTATGTAGTGATGTTAAAATAAAATAAATAAATTATTCCTTAAAAACGATTAAAAAAATATATACCATCAACACACAGGTCCTAGGTGGACACTAGAGTCCACCATACCTATTTCATAGATTTACTAATGTATTTTTCTCCAACAACATAGTCATTTCTGTATATACAAGGGAACACCGTATCCAATTAACTATGTCTGTGTTCTACCAACAGAATGTATATATAATTTTGACACCACATACTTTTAACCACGTCGGTAATGACACCAACTCAAGTAACTGTTATCCATTATTTTACGTTAATTCAATGGAAGATGTTACATTGAATTACATCCTTATAGATCAAATAGTTTTGTAGTCTTGGTAAACAATATGAAAATACAATTTTAATATTATATTAGAAAATATAAAATTGAAAATAATTTTATTCAAGAATTACATTATTCCCAATAGAATAAACATTCATATCATTCATAGTATAGTTCTTGGATTCCTAGGAATGGGAAAAAATAAGGGAGATCTCATATACTTTGTAAGGGTTATGTCCATCAAAAGTTATGATGAAACAATAAATACAATGAATATGGATAGGTAAATTAAAAGAGAAAAAATTATTTAAAATCACTACTGGAAATAGAGGATGTCCCAACGGTTTAGAACTGTTGGGAAAGGCTGGGGAACCGTTGGTATATGTTATACCAACGGTTCTGCCAACCGTAGGCAAGTAAGCCGTTGGGAAAAACTTTTCCCAACGGTTTACAGTGAACAGTTGGTATAGGCGGAGAAAAATACTAAAAAAGATTCCCAACGGTTGTTAAACCGTTGGCAAAACTCAGAACACTGTTTTTCCTAACAGTTTTCAAAAACCGTTGGGAAAAATAAATAGTTTTTCCCAACTCCCAAATCGTTGGGAAAACTAAATATACATTTGGATGAACTCTTTCCCAACGGTTCTAAACCGTTGGGAAAAGAGTTATTACCAACGGTTCAATGAACCATTGGTAAAAACATATTTTTAAGATTCTATGCCAACGGTTTAAAACCGTTGGCATACCCTAGGCTGCAAATTGCAGCAGCCTGCAATTTGCACAGCCCCTCTGTACATCAGCCACCTCTCATCTCATCAGGCCTCATTCTCACCTCATTTTCGATCCAACTATTGTACCTGTAATAAACTAAAACATAAATATACAATTACGAACAAATTCATACACATTTAACATATAATGGATCCTGAAACTATACACATCCATAATTAATTTACAATTCATAAACATACATAATTCATATATAATTCAATTTAAAATTTAGATGACAATTATATATGGAATCCGATTGAGACGGGGATGATTGGTACACGTCACATATGAACCACGGATCGTTCTCCTAAAGTTTCAATGGAAACCGAATGCGTTTGGTCGGTTTTGCGTATGCCAGTTCTTTTCACTTATAGTCCTACCCATTTTAAACAAAATAGACACAGTTAGAGCGGTGTTGGCCACACCGCGCCTCGGATTGAGTCGGGGATGACTCGTACACCTCACATATGACCCATGGATCGTTCTCCTAAAGTTTCAACAGAAACTGAATGCGTTTGGTCGGTTTTCCGTATGTACTTAAAATGATGTCCATTTTAATCAAAAGAGATCCACTTAGACTGATCCCGGCCACACCGCGACTCAGATTGAGCCCGAGTGGGCTCGTACATGTCACATATGACTGATCGATCGTTGTGATAAATTATCAACAGATTCGGAATGCGTTTGGTCGGTTTTGCGTATGCCAGTTGTTCATTTCACTTATAATCCTGTCCATTTTAAACAAAAGATACACAGTTAGAACGGTGTCGGCCACACCGCTCCTCGGATTGAGGTGGCATTGACTCGTACACATCGCATACGACCCATGGATCCTTGTGCTAAAGTATCGACACAGTCCGAATGCCTTTGGTCGGTTTTTTGTATGTCACTTGATGATTTTCACTTAAAATGACGTCTTTTTGAAACAAAAGACCGACACTTTGAGTGGTGTCGGCCACACCGCGTCTCCGATTGTGGCGGGGTTGATTCGTACACGTCACATATGACCCATGGATCGTTCTCCTAAAGTTTCAATGGAAACCGAATCCGTTTGCTCGTTTTTCTGTATGTACTTAAAATGGTGTTCATTTTAAACAAAAGAGAGCCACTTAGACTTATCCCGGCCACACCGCAACTCGTATTCATCCCTGGTTGGCTCTTACACGTCACATATGACCCATGTATTGTTGGGATAAATTATCAACAGATTCGGAATGCGTTTGGTCGGTTTTCCGTATGCCAGTTGATGCTTTTCACATAAAATGACGTCCTTTTGAAACAAAAGACGGACACTTTGAGTGGTGCCAGCCACACCGCGTCTCCGGATTGAGATGAAACCACCGTGCAACATTCTAATTATTATTCGTGACGTGTACGCGCAGACGGCACGTCAATCGGACATGTCGTGTGCCCGCGGTGACCGACAACGCAGTTCTGGTGTCATAAACGGCCAAAATGGGCGTGCAACGGTCAAATTCATAGCGGACGACCTCGGATTGATCTGAAACCACCGAGAAACATTCTAATTATTATTCTTGACGTGTACGCGCAGACGGCACGTCAATCGGACGTGCGGTTTGCCCGTTACTGCTCAATATTCTTGTTTTAAGTGATGCGCGCGCTTCGTAAACGCGCGTGAGGGGGGTCCAAACGGGCTGAACGATGTCGGAATGGCCTGAAATAAGACGACAAATACGGGTGAGTGATTTCTGAAGTGGTCGATCAGACGGCACATCAATCGGACATGACCTGTGCCCGCGGTGGCCGAGAACGCAGTTCAGGTGTCATAAACGGCCAAAACGGGTGTTAAACGGTCAAATTCATAGCGGACGACCAGAGATTCACCTGAAACCACCTTGAAACATTCTAATTATTATTTGTGACGTGTACGCACAGACGGAACGTCAATCGGACGTGCGGTTTGCCCGGTACGGCTCAATATTCGTGTTTTAAGTGATGTGCACGCTTCGAAACGCGCGTGAGGGGGGTCCAAATGGGCCGAACGATGTCGGAATGGCCTGAAATCAGACGACAAATACGGGTGAGTGATTTATGAAGTGGTCGAGCAGACGACACGTCAATCGGACGTGCCGTGTGCCCGCGGTGACCGACAACGCAGTTATGGTGTCATAAACGGCCAAAACGGGCGTCCAACGGTCAAATTCATAGCGGACGACCACCGATTCACCTGAAACCACCGTGAAACATTCTAATTATTATTTGTGACGTGTACGCACAGACGGCACGTCAATCGGACATGCGGTTTGCACGGTACGGCTCAATATTCGTGTTTTAAGTGATGCGCGCGCTTCGTAAACGCGCGTGAGGGGGGTCCAAACGGGCAGAACGATGTCGGAATGTCCTGAAATCAGACGACAAATACGGGTTAGTGATTTATGAAGTGGTCGAGTAGACGGCACGTCAATCGGACTTGTCGTGTGCCCGCGGTGACCGACAACGCAGTTATGGTGTCATAAACGGCCAAAACGGGCGTCCAACGGTCAAATTCATAGCGTACGACCTCTGATTGAGATGAAACCACCGTGAAACATTCTAATTATTATCCGTGACGTGTACGCGCAGACGGAACGTCAATCAGACGTGCCGTGTGCCCGCGGTGACCGACAATGCAGTTATGGTGTCATAAACGGCCAAAACGGGCGTCCAACGGTCAAATTCATAGTGGACGACCACGGATTCACCCGAAACCACCGTGAAGCATTCCAATTATTATTTGTGACGTGTATGCGCAGACGGAACGTCAATCGGACGTGCGGTTTGCCCGGTACGGCTCAATATTCTTGTTTTAAGTGATGCGCGTGCTTCGTAAACGCACGTGAGGGGGGTCCAAACGGGCCGAACGATGTCGGAATGGCCTGAAATCAGACGACAAATATGGGTGAGTGATTTCTGAAGTGGTCGAGCAGACGGAACATCAATCGGACATGACCTGTGCCCGCGGTGACCGAGAACGCAGTTCGGGTGTCATAAACGGCAAAACGGGCGTTAAACGGTCAAATTCATAGCGGACGACCAGAGATTCACCCAAAACCACCGTGCAACATTCTAATTATTATTTGTGACGTGTACGCGCAGACGGCACGTCAATCGGACGTGCGGTTTGCCCGGAACGGCTCAATATTCGTGTTTTTAAGTGATGCGCACGCTTCGAAACGCGCGTGAGGGGGGTCCAAATGGGCCGAACGATGTCAGAATGGCCTGAAATCAGACGACAAATACAGGTGAGTGATTTATGAAGTGGTCGAGCAGACGGCACGTCAATCGGACGTGCCGTGTGCCCGCGGTGACCAACAACGCAGTTATGGTGTCATAAACGGCCAAAACGGCGTCCAACGGTCAAATTCATAGCGGACGACCACGAATCACCGAAACCACCGTGAAACATTCTAATTATTATTCGTGACGTGTACGCGCAGACGGCACGTCAATCGGACATGCGGTTTGCATGGTACGGCTCAATATTCGTGTTTTATGTGATGCCGCGCGCTTCGTAAACGCGCGTGAGGGGGGTCCAAACGGGCCGAACGATGTCGGAATGGCCTGAAATCAGACGACAAATACGGGTGAGTGATTTATGAAGTGGTCGAGGCAGACGGCACGTCAATCGGACTTGTCGTGTGCCCGCGGTCACCGACAACGCAGTTATGGTGTCATAACGGCCAAAAACGGGGCGTCCAACGGTAAAATTCATAGCGTACGACCTCAGATTGAGCTGAAACCACCGTGAAACATTCTAATTATTATCCGTGACGTGTACGCGCAGACGACACGTCAATCGGACGTGCCGTGTGCCCGCGGTGACCGACAACGCAGTTATGGTGTCATAAACGGCCAAAACGGGCGTCCAATGGTCAAATTCATAGCGGACGACCACGGATTCACCCGAAACCACCGTGCAACATTCTAACTATTATTTGTGACGTGTACGCGCAGACGGAACGTCAATCGGACGTGCGTTTTTGCCCGGTACGGCTCAATATTCGTGTTTTAAGTGATGCGCACGCTTCGAAACCGCGCGTGAGGGGGGTCCAAACGGGCCGAACGATGTCGGAATGGCCTGAAATCAGACGAAAAATACGGGTGAGTGATTTATGAAGTGGTCGAGTAGACGGCACGTCAATCGGACGTGCCGTGTGCCCGCGGTGACCGACAACGCAGTTATGGTGTCATAAACGGCTAAAACGGGCGTCCAACGGTCAAATTCATAGCGGACAACCACAGATTCACCCGAAACCACCGTGAAACATTCTAATTATTATTCGTGATGTGTAAGCGCAGACGACACGTCAATCAGACATGCGGTTTGCACGGTACGGCTCAATATTCGTGTTTTAAGTGATACGCGCGCTTCGTAAACGCGCGTGAGGGGGGTCCAAAACGGGCCGAACGATGTCGGAATGGCCTGAAATCAGACGACAAATACGGGTGAGTGATTTATGAAGTGGTCGAGCAGACGGCACGTCAATCGGACTTGTCGTGTGCCCGCGGTGACCGACAACGCAGTTATGGTGTCATAAACGGCCAAAACGGGCGTCCCAACGGTCAAATTCATAGCGTACGACCTCGGATTGAGCTGAAACCACAGTGAAACATTCTAATTATTATCCGTGACGTGTACGCGCAGACGGCACGTCAATCGGACGTGCCGTGTGCCCGCGGTGACCGACAACGCAGTTATGGTGTCATAAACGGCCAAAACGGCCGTCCAACGGTCAAATCATAGCGGACGACCACGGATTCACCCGAAACCACCGTGAAACATTCTAATTATTATTTTTGACGTGTACGCGTAGACGTCACGTCAATTGGACGTGCGGTTTGCCCGGTACGGCTCAATATTCTTGTTTTAAGTGATGCGCGCGCTTCGTAACGCGCGTGAGGGGGGTCCAAACGGGCCGAACGATGTCAGAATGGCCTGAAATCAGACGACAAATATGGGTGAGTGATTTCTGAAGTGGTCGAGTAGACGGCACATCAATCGGACATGACCTGTGCCCGCGATGACCGAGAACGCAGTTCGGGTATCATAAACGGCCAAAACGGGCGTTAAACGGTCAAATTCATAGCGGACGACCATAGATTCACCCGAAACCACCGTGCAACATTCTAATTATTATTTGTGACGTGTACGCGCAGACGGAACGTCAATCGGACGTGCGGTTTTCCCGGTACGGCTCAATATTCGTGTTTTAAGTGATGCGCACGCTTCGAAACGCGCGTGAGGGGGGTCCAAACGGGCCCAAACGATGTCGGAATGGACTGAAATCAGACAACAAATACGGGTGAGTGATATATGAAGTGTTCGAGGAGACGGCACGTCAATCGGACGTGCCGTGTGCCCGCGGTGATCGACAACGCAGTTATGGTGTCATAAACGGCCAAAACGGGCGTCCAACGGTCAAATTCATAGCGGACGACCACGGATTCACCCGAAACCACAGTGAAACATTCTAATTATTATTCGTGACGTGTACGCGTAGACGGCACGTCAATCGGACGTGCCGTGTGCCCGCGGTGACCGACAACGCAGTTATGGTGTCATAAACGGCCAAAACGGGCGTCCAACGGTCAAATTCATAGCGGACGACCACGGATTCACCCGAACCACCATGAAACATTCTAATTATTATTCGTGATGTGTACGCGCAGACGGCACATCAATCGGACGTGCCGTGTGCCCGCGGTGACCGACAACGCAGTTATGGTGTCACAAACGGCCAAAACGGGCGTCAACGGTCAAATTCATAGCGGACGAGCACAGATTCCACCCGAAACCACCGTGAAACATTCTAATTATTATTTGTGACGTTTACGCGCAGACGGCACGTCAATTGGATGTGCGGTTTGCCCGGTACGACTCAATATTCTTGTTTTAAGTGATGCGCGCGCTTCGTTAACGCGCGTGAGGGCGGTCCAAACGGGCCGAACGATGTCGGAATGACCTGAAATCAGACGACAAATACGGGTGAGTGATTTCTGAAGTGGTCGAGCAAACGACACATCAATCGGACATGACCTGTGCCCGCGGTGACCGAGAACGCAGTTCGGGTGTCATAAACGGCCAAAACAGGCGTTAAACGGTCAAATTCATAGCGGACGACCAGAGATTCACCCGAAACCACCGTGCAACATTCTAATTATTATTTGTGACGTGTACGCGTAGACGGCATGTCAATCGGACGTGCGGTTTGCCCGGTACGGCTCAATATTTGTGTTTTAAGTGATGCGCACGCTTCGAAACGCGCGTGAGGGGGGTCCAAACGGGCCGAACGATGTCGGAATGGCCTGAAATCAGACGAAAAATACGGGTGAGTGATTTATTAAGTGGTCGAGCAGACGGCACGTCAATCGGACGTGCCGTGTGCCCGCGGTGACCGACAACGCAGTTATGGTGTCATAAACGGCCAAAACGGGCGTCCAACGGTCAAATTCATAGCGGACGACCACGGATTCACCCGAAACCACCGTGAAACACTCTAATTATTATTCGTGATGTGTACGCGCAGACGGCACGTCAATCGGACATGCGGTTTGCACGGTACAGCTCAATATTCGTGTTTTAAGTGATGTGCGCGCTTCGTAAACGCGCGTGAGGAGGGTCCAAACGGGCCGAACGAAGTCGGAAAGGCCTGAAATCAGACGAAAAATATGGGACAGTGATTTCTGAAGTGTTCGAGCAGACGGCGCATCAATCGGACGTGCCGTGTGCCCGCGGTGACCGACAACGCAGTTCTGGTGTCATAAACGACCAAAACGGGCGTCCAACGGTCAAATTCATAGCGGACGACCTCGGATTGAGGCGGGGTTGACTCGTACACGTCTCAAATGACCCATGGATCGTTGTCATAAAGTATCAACACAATCCGAATGCGTTTGGCCGGTTTTCCGTATGCCAGTTGTGGGTTTCACTTAAAATGATGTCCTTTTGAAACAAAAGACATACACTTTGAGTTGTTCCGACCACACCGCGTCTCGGATTGAGGCGGGGATGACTCGTACACGTCACATATGACCCATGGATCGTTGTCCTAAAGCATCAACACATTTCGAATGCGTTTGGTCAGTTTTTCGTATGTCACTTTTTGTTTTCACTTAAAATCTTATGGAAATTCATATAGAATATTTTTATATCATATTTAGTATGGATTAGATTTTAGTTGATCATGCTATGAAACATTTCAGAGCTAATGAAATTAAGGAAGGTGGAGGGGCTGTCCGGGGGGCTGTCCGGGGGGGCTGTCCGGTGGGTGTCTGGGGGGCTGTCCGGGGACCAATGAGGAGGGTGGGGGGGCTGTGCGGGGTCTGTCCGGGGGGTGTTTGGGGGTTGTTCAGGGGGTTGTCCGGGGTTGTTCAGGGGGCTGTCTGGGGGTTGTTCAGGGGGTTGTTCAGGGGGTTGTCCGGGGGTGTTCAGGGGGCTGTCCGGGGGGTGTTTGGGGGGTTGTCCGGGGTCCGGGGGGGGGGGGGGTGGGGGGGGTTGTCCGGGGGGCTGTCCGGGGGGCTATCCGGGGTCCAGGGTGGAGGGTTGGGGGCTGTACGGGGGGCTGTCCAGGGGGCTGTCCGGGGGGGCTGTCCGGTGGGTGTCCGGGGGGCTGTCCGGGGGACCAAGGAGGAGGGTGGGGGGGCTATGCGGGGTCTGTCCGGGGTTGTTTAGGGGGCTGTCTGGTGGTTGTTCAGGGGGTTGTCCGGGGTTGTTCAGGGGGTTGTCTGGGGGGTGTTTGGGGGGTTGTCCGGGGTCTAAGGGGGAGGGTGGGGGGGTTGTCCGGGGGGCTGTCTGGGGGGCTATCCGGGGTCCAGGGTGGAGGGTTGGGGGCTGTCCAGGGGGCTGTCCAGGGGGCTGCCTGCGGGGCTGTCCGGGGGGTGTTCGGGGTCCATGGGGGAGGGGGGGTTGTCCAGGGTCCAAGAATGAGGGGGGTTGTCCAGGGAGTTCTCAAACAAACAACCACTAAAAGACAACAACATCCATAAAAACAGACAATATATAAAAATAACTCAACTCCAATACTATACTACGAGTCTAGATAAAACGAACAACTAGAATAGATTAAACATCAAATCTCAAGTCAAAAATGTAACGGATCAATATGTCCCACATCAGCATCACCATCTCCATCATCATCATCATCATCATCATCGCCCTCGTCATCGTCCTCACCCTCCACAGCGCCTTCCTCCTCGCCTTCGCCCTCCTCCTCGCCCTCCTCATCTCCTCCTCTTCCGCATCAGACTGCTCGCCATCATCATCTTCAAGATGGACATCGCCCTGACCACCACTGGAACTTCCACCTGGTGCACCATATATAGAATGTATCGACGACATGTATTCATCAATCGCTGGGCTGGCCTCTGCTGGAAGTGTTGGACGTAGAACATTAATAAATTTCATAAATGCACTGTTTGCCCTAGCAGACTGTTCTGCCGTCTCTGTGGCCCTTTTCTCAGCCTGTTCTGCCGGTGCCCTAACTTGCTGCAGCTCGGTGGCACTACAACTCGTACCTGAGGCAGACCAATACCTCGTCGGGGCTATCCTAGGTCGGCAGCGTACTCTGCCAGAATGATCATCTCCCAACACCTGATGTAAGTGATCAGATGGCCCAAAAATGTCTGCTTCTTGGGCATCGAGGGCCTCTAAAGCATCCTGTTAAAAATATAAATATAATATTAAGTTACGAAATAGATATTAAAATATAAAATCAACAGATTAAAACTTACAATCTGCTGCTGAGTCGCTTCGTTGATAGCATGTCCATCCTTTTTTCGTCTACTCGAGCAAAACAGTTTTGCTCGAGGCACACGTCCTTCAATATTTTGTACTTGCCTCTACAATGACATTGAAAACAAAATTTATATAAAGACTTCATAAAATAATTAAATAATTGAGGAAACAAAAGAAAATGTAAGTCGTAAAGAAAACTTATAAACAATTGTCATACCTGCTGCCTCTCATGATCCGGCATCGTCGTGCGTCCTAGTGTATGGAGGTATTTTTTTGCATCAATGTTTTTTTTATTTTTTCCAGATGATGCCTAAATAAAATTCGATAATTCAAAGGATAATATTAATGAAAAACTTGAAAGTTATTATTTAAATACCTCAAATGTAATTCATACCTTAAACTGGGTAATCGTCCAATGAGTAATCATCTGACGATACTGCTCTATAGGACAATCATCCACGACTGGTACCGCCTCTAACTCAGTGCCAACTCTAGCACGCCAGCCAATATACAGCTCATGCTTGTAGGCTCTCCAAAGCTCGCCTAAATCCTTTAGATGTTCCAGTCGTGCACCCTCACCATCAGGAAAATTAAATCGAAGCTGAAATGAAAATATTAATTTATATAAATACAAAAAAAATTCATGGAATTAAATACAACAGATTTTTTTACCCATATCTCTGCCCAAGCTCTGTCTTTGACCTCATGTGGCAAATGTCTCCACGACAGCGGGCTGACGGGAATGATGTCGGAGTATTTGGCAAGCGTCGCCATAAAACTCCGACATTGCTGCCCTGTTTTCTCAACCATCTGATTGTCTTCATTATATTCCACCATAACCTGTGTGCGATGGTTCCACACCGAACACATGCGTGTACGGCCCCACCCCCGCCTCCTATCAGTAGATGTATCTGTCATGAAAGAAAAACAAATATTTTATCAAAACATGTTATAATGAAAATAAATATTGCTATAAAAATTTGATAGGGTTTTATAAATATACCTGTGCTAGTCTGATCAATGAGTGGCGCCAGATCCACAGAACCTGATGGAACACCCTCTGGTGGAACAGGAGTCGAAGACGATGGAATATAAAAGCTCGGAGAGACAGAAGTAGAAGGAATAGAAGATGGAACAACTGTATGAACTGATGCTGACTGGGGAGTGGAAATCATCATGGGATGTGAAAATGATGGGGCAGAAGATGCAGAAGGTAGCGAAAACATGGGAGGTATAAATATCCTGTGTGTCCCTAACGACACACCGGGATCAGAATGTGGGAAGGCTGAAATGTCAGTGGGAGGGGCAGGGTCTAGTCGGGCATGCGCAGCTCTATGTCCACCTCTGGTACGAACCCTCCTCGTACCACCGGCCTGAGTACTAGGACCAGTACTAGGCTCCTCGTCGAATAACTGTCGACGTAATGGTAGATCCTACAAAAAAGTTTACAAAAAAAATTAATCACATGACATTATATATTCTGTAAATATATATATATATATTTGAAATAAAGTACTCACTGTAGGCACTAATGGTGGAATGCCCATCTCCTCCATCCGACGATTGTTCTCCGCCATTTTTTTTCTTCGTCTCTCTTCAATTGGCTTCATTTCCTGCATTGGAAAACAAATATGTAATTAATTAGAAAAAGAAAATTAATGTGTAAACCAAAAAACTAAATTTATGAGGGAATGAGGGGATTCATTTGTAATTTAGCTATCAATTGTTTTAGAAGAGCTTGAATGAATTTAATAAAACATACAAGTTGTATTGTTCACCAAGTTAGAAATATTGTTTGATTTGGTTTGAATACAGTTCAATTTCAAATTAGAAAATGCAATTCAAATAAAACAGCAACCAATAAACATTGAAAATTCAACCTTGTGCCATCCTCCTACCCTACATGACCCCAACAACATGCCACATCTTATTATAGCCTTATCACATCACACCTCACCGAAAAACACTAGGGAAATCATAGTACATCTCACCTGAAGACACATGGACAATCACATCGCATCATGCCTAAAAACACATGGTCAATCACTTTTTAAGGAAGAGTTGGGAAGACATGGTAGCTATCCAAACATATAACCACCATCCTAGATATTAGAAAAAGTACCCATAACTCAAAACCTCTGATCGTTGGTAAGTTTATCCAACTCTGGTTGGGAATGTGTAGAAATAACATAAAAATACATGATATATAGATAGCACAAAATACTCAACCTATGGGTTCACATTAACTACATAATCACACACTTCACTACTACCATAAAACACATAAACCACACCACCACCACACAAGACGCATATCATTGGAATATAATTCTACATTCAATAAGTCTATCTATGGAATTATCATAAGAATCCATGTATCAATTGGAATATAATTCTACATTCAATAAGTCTATCTATGGAATCCCTCCCTTGGATCCATGTATCACCAATGGCTTAATCAATATTCAAAGAAATGAGTCTATCCGTGGAATTCCACTGTGAATCCATTTATCACATAAAGCATATAAGTTAATAGAAACAAGATTATATACCTGACATCCTAATAGAATCCATGTAATACTATTTACTATTAATCATTTAATAAATTTCATTTCATTTAAACAATTCATTAAACATACCAAGGTCAAAAACAAAGGTATTTAATACAACTCACCTCAAAATGGCGACTCAATCAAATAATAACCTGAAAAGAATGAAGCTTCATTTACTCATGTTGTAATGACAAGATAATGAGATTCTCTTGCTTAATCAATCAATTCCATATCATGGTCTCAACATAACTCATAATGGATAGAAATTCAATGAAAATTCAAGCACTCACATGAGAATTTTTAATATAACACTCCTAACAAGACTATAAAGATATCACATGCATTAGCTATAATATATCTAACATGGTAACATAAAATATAAGTGTTAAAGGGGAATGCAAACCATAAAATACCCTTAATTAATTTAATTTACAATTCAATTCATAAATCGAACAATCAATTCGATTTATATAACCTTTCACAAATGATATCCCATGTTCAATGGGTAAAATCCAAAATGGAATTTTCAAGAAAACTCACCCTTAGGCGCCGGCAGTAGCTCCAAAATCGTCTAAACTGAAGGGAAAAATAAAAATAAGTTTCAATACTATCCAAACATTTGAATACCTTTTGAGATAAAGAAGAAGAAGAACCTGAAGAAGAGCTTCAAGGTCCGGCCGGCAGTACTCCAAAATCGCCTGCTGCTGCTCCCGTTAGGGCTCTGTAACGCGAATGGGGGAGAGAACGGGCTGCTGGGGATTTGGGGAAAACCTTTGCCAACGGTTTTTTAAAACCGTTGGCATATCTCCCCGAAACAAGGCCTATCCCAACGGTTCCTTAGAACCGTTGGGAAACACTCCCCAAAACAAGGTCTATCCCAACAGTTCCTTAGAACCGTTGGGAAAAACTCCCCAAAACAAGGCCTACCCCAACGGTTCTAAGGAACCGTTGGGAAAAACTCCCCAAAACAAGGCCTATCCCAACGGTTCTAGGGAACCGTTGGGAAAAACTCCCCCAAACCAAGCTACCCCAACAGTTCTAAGAAACCGTTGGGAAAAACCTCTATTTTAATCATTTACCAACGGTTCTATCAAACCGTTGGTATGTAACTGTGGGGAAAAACCCACATTCCAGTAGTTAATAATATTATTGTCATGCTAGGATAATGAATAAAAAATTTATGGTAAATAATTGAATACACATTCCACATAATTTATAATCGGATGATGAAATGAATCCATAGATAACATCCTTTAGAAATTCTCATGAATAATCATAACTAAATTAGATAAAAGAATATTCATAATTATTTTACATTATGATTACCAAAATAATTATACATACACCATCAAAACATTTCATAGGATGATTTAAAACTACATTTAGAAACCTATATAATGCTAGGTTGTTAGTTTTTATCATGAGACCCGAATTGATGGACTACACAAGTTTACACCCCACCTATCAATAGTGTTTTGAATCTTTAATTATATATTTTATGATCTACTTAATTTATATATCAAAATTCTATATGAAAAAATATTCATGTTGACTAAAAAATATTGATTACTAAATATCCATTATTAATCAAATACATTAAATGTAATATCATTACATAAAAATGTTACTTGGTTGAGGAAATAATCATACCCATTACAAAATTTGTATGGATATATAAGAGTAATTAATTTTAAAATGATCACAAGACAGAATATATATAAATAATGTCAATAACTATTGGAAAACAATCAAAAATGTTAATTTCAATACATTAATTTGTTAAAAATATCATCAATCAAACTAATAAATAATTAGTATTTAATTAATATTAAATATGACCATTATTGTAATAATAATGTTATGGTTTCATCAATAAATAGACATTTGATAATAATATCCTTAAAACATTATTAATGAAAATATCATCTTTATTTAAAAAATAAACATTTAAAAACTAAATAATCCAGAAACAATTTCAAAATAATGTACTTTTAAAATATCATTTTAAAATATTAAATAACCATTACAAAAATTTAGTGAACATTTTGCCTGAAAATATTATTCTAGTGGTACAATTTAAATCATCGATTACTTCTTCTTTTTTAATAAATGACATATGAGGATTGTTTTCAAAAAGAAATGGGGTTTCCTTTGTCATAAATTTAAAAATTAAAAATCTGTAACAATTAAATTAATAATTAATTTGAAAAATATTAAATGTGTTTATAATTTTTTTTATAAGTAAAAATTTGGATGAAAACAAATTTTTGACAATAGAGGAAAATGAAGTTTGAATTTTTGAAAGAATATTTCTCAATTATTTATGTAAAAAGAGTGGAAAATGGAAATATTACATTATAATATAATGAATAACTATGGTAGATTAAAATTACATGTTTTTATTTGTAAATTAACAAATAATTTCCATCAAATGATATTCAAGAAAAAAATCTTAATCACATTGATATTATGAAATAAACCCTTAAAAGGATCAAAAAGTGAAAGTTTTTATTTTCCAGTGAATCAATTATGTGTATCAAATATAAGCATGCATAAATTTTTTTAAATACATCATAATGATATCAATTTTAATTTGACACATAATATTATAATAGTAACTATAAAAAATATGTAATATAACCCATTGAAAAGTAGATATGTTTTCAACATAATTAAAACATGGTTAATCTTGTGTAAAATACCCTTAAAAGTAATAATTAAAAATCAAATAGAAACCATCATGAGATATTAATAATATTGATTTTATATGTAAATTTTTCTATATGTACACCAAATAGTAGAAATTCGTTGACAAACAACACAATATGCCTCAATAA
Source organism: Viscum album (assembly GCA_963277665.1). Lineage (NCBI taxonomy): Eukaryota > Viridiplantae > Streptophyta > Magnoliopsida > Santalales > Viscaceae > Viscum > Viscum album. Next base: position 477,073,403 of record OY728132.1, read on the forward strand.
AGAGAAATTGAGATGATGTCCCTTACTACATGCTTCTGTTTGGCTGAACATTCATTAACCACATGATTTGTTCTAATAAAAATGTCATTTACTTACATAAATAACATTTAAATATTTATAATATCATATAAGAACATATAAAAACATGTTTTTAGATGTTATTTATTAATATTTCATTATTTTCATTTATTCAGATGTTAATTGCCCTTTTTTCAAAGTTATGATTTTTCAAGAAATTTTTTCTTTATATATATATTATATAGTTCCATCATATCCATAATAATTATTAATAATTAATTATCATATTTATTTTCAATATAAATTTTAAAAAAATTTGAAAGATATTTTGGAGAAATAATATTTTTTCGATCATCAAGACTACATTCCATACATATTAATGAGTAAAGCCTCCTTTTTTCAACATTCCTTATAAAAATGAGTACGTGATATTTTAAAATTATATAATGATAATAATATGATATTATTAATTTAAAATTAAATATACATATATATATATCATCCCTATTTTCTATTGAAGAAATGATTGTCTCATCGACTAATGAATGTGGTAGACCATGTGTACAAGGATGATGTAATCATTTTTCATTGACTTGAATGGTATGAAATAAAATTTAATATTATTATTTAATAATGACATATATTTAATAAATATCATTATTATGTCATGATTATAAAATATATTTGATATTAGTATCCTCATTATCTTCCAGGAGATGTTTTATGGAAGAAAAAATTACATTTCATGCAAGGTGGTAGTCTATCGTACAATCATGTGTTGTTTTCGTATCACTTAAAAAACTAAAATTTGAAATGGTATATATGATATAATAACTCTAGAGGTAAAATTATTCTATGAAAATCATATATATACTATTTATAGACAATCATACCTAATTATTTGATGAACTAATGGAAAAATAAATGAAATCGCTTCGCTTTATGCTAGTCAGCCATACAGATGAATGATTATTTAATTACCCATTTTATAAAAGTGGAGATGGTTTTAGGAAATTAAATATAAATCAAAAACACTATGTTTGTGGAGTAAATATATTTTATTATATCATCATGTTTTAAAAAAATTAATTGAAGTGGTTGAAGAAATAATTTAAAAACTCTATTTAGCGAATGTTACATATTCTTTGTCACGACCCGTCCTCGGGGCCTGTGTCATCACTACCCCAAGCCCGACATCCATTTGTCAGGGGTTGGTAACTATCACCAAATGTGTAAATCACGATAAAAGGGAAGGCATTGCCTTTATAAAAGTAAACAAACACAACAGAGTATACAAATTAAGTAAGCACTAAGTAAACTGAGTACAAAAGTAAGTGCGGAAAAAATGGGGCAGTATACGAAACCAACTGGAAGTACAGTAAAACCAAAAAACTAGTACAATTGTTGTAATATAAAACGAAAACCACTGAGTCATCCTCCGAAAATCCTACCGAATGGGTGGGTACAAATAGTCTCCTCAGCCCCCCGGGTCTAGTCGTTCGCTCCGTGTACATCATACCAAATGGTCCACCTATGGGTACCATCTAGCTCCATAAGCATCCACCTCGATTAGTGTTGTCCATTATCTAAAACCAACAGAACATTTTTCGGGCATAGCCCGTGCATGGGTGAGTATACGATACTTTGTAGGGACCCCGAGACGCCCAATGGTCTCCCTAAATCCGCTAAGGATAAACCAAAAAGGAAAGATACAATCATGAAGTATCATCAAAATCTACTTAGGCTTATTCTCTTACATATACCTATGTTATCAACAACGGTTTGGCTCTAACTCTTGAGCCTAAGTACAACCCAGTCCACGCAGAAAAGCAAGTAAATAACATCAATGTTAATGATTGAAAGTGATGACTCATCTCACACTAGTATACATCTTTCTTAATGTGATAATGATAATCAGATATAGTCACTGATTCATCTATGTTGTCGGACCCATGTAGGATACTGTACCAGTTAATCTGTCGGACCCACGTAGGATACCAGTCCAGCTACTCTATCAGACCCACGTAGGATACTAGAACAGAAGTCAAACTATCGGTCCCACGTAGGATACAAGAACAGTAACCATCGCTGTCAAACCCATGGAGGATTCCAATACGGTATTAGTCATCACCGAACCCTCATAGGATTCCAGTATGGTAGTCTTCATCCCCGAAACCACGAAGGATTCTAGTACGGTAGTCATTGCAGTCACATCTAGCTCTAGGGTTCCCACACACAACACACTCGATTCTGGGAGGGTTCGCCCCTCGAGCAAAGAGATCAATAAATAAACTATCAGGAAGTCCATATTTTATCTATCCTGATGTTCCGTCTCATTAAAAGGAACCCAATGTGACAGATGGTGCGTCAATCGGATGCCTGGTGTGAGAGAAATTTGAATTTTTTCTCCTGGGCCCCGGTTAGAAATACGCTTGTTCCAAACCCGGACGTTTTCCAATGTTTTTCAAAACACACTTATATTATGGTAAAAGAACTATCACATCACGAGGGTCCTAGTGCCCTAGATGGCACATCGATCGGACGTGCGGTCTTCGAGTTATTCATCATTAAATGAAAACAGGCATAGCCCATTTAGCCTAGTGGGTTGGCGGGTCGGGTCACACCGGTTTTGCAGGTCAACCCCAAAGAGGGTCGGAACGGCCAAATGAATCGTGTGGCCTGGACCTGCGGGGTGCGGTGCAGCCCAGCACTGTGCAGTGTGGCCTAGATGGCCGCAGCTCGGCCGGCATGCTGAGCGGCCTGAGGGGGGCGGGGGGCAGCCCCCCGCGGTCCCGATCCAGCGGTGCCGCCCTCCAAAATGGCCGACTGAATTCAGTAGCAACCATTCGGACATCCTGGTGTGAGCTGCCCGCATGGGCCTGCCGTAGTTCCCCTAGCGTGGTGCCCTCCTGGCATCACTGTTCTTCTTAGCTAGGTCGGCCGCCTGCCGGCCGGTTTTCCCGCCGAGCATCCTGTGGAACACGGGCCGCGGTCCTCCACAGTGTGGTGCCTCTTCTGGCACCATGGTCTTCCTTCAGCCCGGACGGTTCTCCTTCAGTCGATCGGCCCGTATTTGCGGGATGCAGTTCTTCCGTCCGCGTCCGACTCGCGGTCGCCGCCTTCGATCGTCGCTGCTTTCCGTTGCGAATTAAAATGAACGAGAACAATAGAGGGTCGTCAAGCCATGTCTGTTCAGCCCGCACCCTCCGAGTTAGGTGGTATGATGTGGCCAAAGAAAAACATAAACATTTAATGAAGAAGAAGAACATTTTATATCAATTAAAATTTGATTGTAATCCCCCTACCTTAAAATACGGTTCGCAGTAGTCTGGCGTCATGGTAAAATGGTGTTGCGTCCTTTCTCACCCATGTTGGAGTAGTGTATGAATGAAATCGCTCCTCATGTTCTACATTAGAGTTGTTGGTTGTTTATGAATGGTGTTCTTCGTCATATGAAGAACACTATTCTTCTCTTTCACTAGAGCTTTCTCAAAACATTCTCCAACATAAGGAATTCCAAACCCAAATAATAAAAAGGCTCCCCCATAATATAACACTTCTATATATTCAAATTATTACAAACACTTTAATTAATTAATTGGAGTTCAATACATTAATTAAAAGAGTCAGAAAATATTAAAGGGAGAGAGAGGGAGGTATAGAGATCACTTCATTAAGGGGGAGTTGTCATAATAAATTAAAGGGGATGTTAATGGGGAGTTAAGGGAAGATGAAAGGATGGAGGTTTGTGTGGGTGCCACCTCAAAAATATCCTCTCATGAGTGGTTATGTGGGAATGGGCCCCACCAATAACCTCCCCCTTGTAGGATATGACTACCAAATATAAATAAAATTGCGTTTCAAAATATTATTTAATTTATTCTAAATCCCCCAAAATTAACATTCAACCCACACAAAATGCAACAGTAGTAAAGGTCCACTTATAAGAATACAGGCATTGCGAGTTCATCAGTGCCCTCATATTTCGATTTCAATCACCGGTTCAAAAGAGAGAAAAACTCGCACGTAAGTTTACTGAACATACCCAAAAAAACAATAGAAATTGATTCCAGGCACGCCGGGCCTCAGAATCAAGTGCTGTCAGAAACTGCAGACTTGTAAAATTCTAAAGTATTTATGAAAAAATATTCCATGAAATTTCTGAGTCTTTACATTACTCCCACTTTAGGACTTTATGTCCCTATAAAGCTACAAAACACACTATGGAAACAAATAAGGGTACTATACATGCATCTGAGCTTCCTGCACCCAAGTGCTCTCCTTGAGGTTTCCATGCTATCAGTGAATGCGCACCAGAGGAATTGATGACCAACGTAGGACCCGCTCATGTCGATCCTTGATCTCCACCAGGACCTCCGTAAATGTCGCCCCGTCATCGATGTCCAACACCCCATGATCGAAGATGTGGGATGGGTCGTGCACGTATATCCTCAGCCGAGATACGTGGAAGACGTGATGCACTCTGTGCAACTAAGGTGGAAGGGACATGCAATAAGACACCTCGCCTACTATGTTGAGGACCTGGAAAGGTCCGATGAAGCGCAGATATGACTTGATGCCCCAGAAAATATTCAAAGATCTCATCGAGGTGATACCCATAAGAAAATGTGGCTGACATCCTCAAACTCCAGTGGTCTTCGTCTCCTATCAATATAGGACATATGTCTGCTATGTTCAGTCTTCATCCACTCTTCGATGATCTGCAAGTTCTCCGTCGGAGCCTAAACCATCTTAGGTATTACAAGTTCTAACTCCCTAGGGTCAGTCCAACATAGAGGTGAACTGCAAGGTCGGTCGTACAATGCCTCGTATGGTGCCATCCCGATGGTTGAGTTGTAATTGTTGTCGTATGCAAGCTCCACCATGGTTAGGTGATCCTCCCAGCTGGACCACAGTCAAGGACACATGCATAGAGCACGTCCTTAATAGTTTGAATGGATCTCTATTTCTGGTCGTTTTTCTAGGGATGGAAGTCGGTCCTCAGACGTAGTTGCATCCCAAAAGCCTCCTGTAACCCCATCTATAGCCGGGTAGTGAATTGAACATCTTAATCAGAAACAATAGATGATGGCACACCATGAAGCCGTACGATCTCCTGAAAGTAGTGTCTTCCCAAGCTCTCTACTGAGCCCTAATATCTGATCGGTATGAAGTGGGATGGCTGGGTGAGTCTATCTACGATCACCCAGATAGGGTCATGTCCTCTGGATGTATGTTGAATCCCCATCATGAAATCCATAGATATCTCGTCCCACATTCACTCTGGGACCTCTAAGGGTTGTACCAAGCCTGCTGGTACTTGTTGCTCTGCCTTCACTCGCTGACATGTGAGCCATCATGAAACGAACTCTACTACAAACTTCTTCATACTCGGCCACATGTGCAGTCTTTTGAGGTCTTGGTACATATTCGCCACTCCTGGATGTAACTCTAGAGGGGAAGTGTGAAACTAAATCATCACTTCCTCCTGCAGTGCAATTGGTACCATAGTACGTCCCCAGAAGAGGATGTCGTGCTCCCCTCCTTCAAAAAATCCAGCTGGCTCCTGTCCTCTAGATATCTGAGAAAGTCGTGTTTCATAGTCAATGTCCCCAATTTGTGGCACTTTGACTCCCTGAAGGTTTGGAGGAGTTATTTTGAGTGACTATGGAATGGCTGCTCCATCTATATCAAAAAAGGATATCTACAACATAGCTAGATGCTTCGTCGCCTCTCCTAGTAGATGAATGCCCGATCTCCTGCTAAAAGAATCAGCTATAAAATTTCCCTTCCCCGGAGTATAGAATATCTAAAAGTCATAGTACTGGAGGAACATGAACCATCACCGTTGTCTTAGGTTCAGGTCCTTCTGTGAGAATATATACCTGAGACTGTGGTGGTCAGAGTAAACTGTAATGTGTTATCCCATCAGATAGTGCCACCACATTATCAAGGAAAAGGCCACTTTTGCTATCTCTATGCCATTTGTAGCGTAGTTCTACTCGTGTTGTCTCAACTGTCATGAATCGTACGTGATCAATTATCTCTCCTGCATTAGGACACACCCGAGTTTGGTCCCTGATGTGTCACAATAAATTACGTACTCAACACCCTCCTCCAGCAACCTCAAGATGGGCGCACTGGTCATCCTCTACCTCAGCTCCTAAATGCTCTGCAGAAATATATCTAACCACACGAAGGGTTTCCCCTTCTTCTTCAAGGATGAAAGTGGTGCTGAAACTATTGAGATTTCTGGCACAAATCCCTGATAGTACCCAATAAGACATAGGATGTTTCGCACCTCTGTCACACTCCTTGGTGGCTCCCAAGTAAGAACTGCCTTGATCATCACTGGAACCACTGCAACATCCGCCTCCGAGATGAAGTGTCCCAGGAAGTGTACCTATCATATCCATAAATAACTCTTCGAGAGCTTACTATAAAGCTAGTTCTCTCAGAGTGTATCTAGTACAACCTGCAAGTGGTAGGCGTTCTCCTCCTCAGTAGTCGAGTAAATTAGTATGTCATTGATGAAGAATACGACAAAATGATCGAGCTAAGGCTGGAAGATCATGTTCATGAGACTCATGAACATTGATAGAGAATTGGTTACCCCAAATGACATAACCAAGAACTCTTATTGGCCATACCGACACCTGAAGTCCGTCTTCTGCTCATCCTCGTCTCGAACTCTGAGCTAGTGATAGCCGGACCAAATGTCTATCTTCGAGAACTATCGTTCTCCCTTGAGCTGATCAAAGAGGTCATTAATTCTCGGGAGTGGGTACTTGTTACAAACAATAACCTAATTCAGATGATGGTAGTTGACACACAGTCGCAAGCTCCCATCCACCTATTTGGAAAACAAAATCGGAGAATCCCAGGATGAAACACTGGGACGGATAAATACATTTCTCTACAAGTCCTCCAGCTATACACGCAGCTCGGGAAGCTCAGCAGGAGCCATCAGATATTCTAGAGTATATATGAGTGATGTCCCATGTTATAGGTCTATGTTGAAGTCTACCTCTCTGCGAGGCGGTAGTCCTGGAACGTCTTCAAGAAAAATGTCCACATACTGATCCACCATAACAGGAAAACCCAGACTATACACATCAACCACTTAGAGGATTAGACTAGCCAAGTAATGTGTGATCAGCTTACCTCTCATCTGCAAAAGTCCATCCTACGCTGCAAAGGCTCCCTTCTCACGAGTGAAGGTGAACCTGCTCCTATCCGTGCGGACACATAATACTTTGAATCTAATACAGTTGATCTGAGCATGGACGGTACATAACCCGTCCAAATCCAGGATGACGTCGTAAGCCCTAGACACTACTACAAGAAGATCACAGCTGATTCTCTCGACTCCTAGAGTAAGGTCACACTGGTGGCACTAGTGTGTAATCGTTGAGTCTGCTTTCATAGAATTCTCTAACAGTAAGGTTCAAGCCAATGACTCCGTCATAATCTCCGAGCTCCAAACAAGGGCATCACTAATAAATGAATGACTCGCACCTGTGTCTATAAGTACTTCAACAAGGGTGGAGTAGACACAGATAGTACCTCGAATCATCTCAGGTGCATTGTGGTAATAATCTCCACTACCTAGAGGTGAGCCTTCTTCTTTCCACCAGATCTCTGTGGCCGGGATGGACCTCCTAGTGGTGGTGGTGGTAGAGCATCAAAATGTCTTCCACCACCCACTGCTCGGACAACTCCTCTTCCTCATCCGCCTGCTCCAAATGGACCACCAAGGTCGAACCTCTACATTTTCCTGGGAGGTCCCTCCACTGTCTGCTACTCATCTACACAGTGGGTCAGGCAGTCTCGAGCCATGTGACCCTGCCAACCGCATGCATAGCATTGCCTACTCCTCGTATAGCTGGCTCTGTTTTGGGTTCCCCGCACATCCGAACCTGTATCCTAAGGTCGCTCTCCTGATGGCCTGGTCCACTTGGACCTCTATGACATCTGCCTACTGGCTGTTGTAGAAGAATCCAATACGTGTAATCCTATGGTGGGTCTCGCTACTGGTGTCAGCTTAGCATGAAATCTATACACATGAAGGGCTCGCTCCAGCACTCACTCCTGCGTCAGAATGCTGTGGGAGATCATCGAAGCCCTGATCTCGTGCCTCAGTCCCTGCTCAACGGTCCGGGCCCCGAAGAATGGGTCTTGTACCATATCATTGGAGAAGCACGAGAGGTCAGTAAACCTCACTGAGTACTGAGATACTATCATGCTTCTCTACTATAGATGAAGTAACTCATGAATTCGCACCGCACGAAGGGTGGCTGGAAAAAACTCCATGGGGAAGAGACTCTCAAAGTCTGTCCAATGTAGAGATTCCACATCATGCACCGAGAGCATCAATTTCCACAATCTACATGTTGCTGTGTGTAGGATACTCGCATATAGGATCTCCATAAGGTCGGCTTGTGTCCCAACCAATATGATGACTCTAACGATAGCCTCCAGCCAATCCTCGGCTACCTAAGAGTCTGTCTCTCTGCCGAAACTGGGTGACCTCTGTCGCTGAAACTCATGCAACGCACTCAGGTGGCTTGCACTATTAGCTGATGGGGCTGCTAGTATTGGTTTCCTAGTGGGTATTGATACCACTGGTGCCTTCGCTGTGATGGGGCCATGCACCGAGGCCTCCTCACTCGGTGGGATACCATCTCATACGTAACTCGGAACCCTAGCTTGCGGCCTTCATGGGGCCATCCTGAAAAGAAGCAGGTGCGCCACGGTCAAACAATATATCTGGTGAGATGATACAAATTAATCATAATGAAAACATTTGAAACACAAATGCGATAATTGTTTTCGTGCACTCAGTCATAAATCAGCAGTCAGGGTCCTGGTGTATGGATATGTCACCCTCCTTCCATCAATGGACTCACTAGAAAGAAAACCACACTCAATACTCTTAACAACATTGCTTCACGTAAATGAAAGATAAGATTATTGAGTTCTTTGTTATAACCGACTCCTCTAATACCAATTTTTCATGACCCGTCCTCAGGGTCTATGTTGTGACTACCCCAAGCCCGCGTTCCATAGGCCAAGGGTTGGAGACTAGAACCAAAGGAGTAAATCTTAATAAAAGGGATGGAATTTCCATTATAAAAGTAAATAAACACAACAGAGTACGTAACGGATGTAAGCACTATGTAAATTGAGTACAAAAGTATGTGCTGAAATGTAAATGGGCCAGTATAGAAACCCAACTGAAAGTAAAGTACAATAGAAAATCTAGTACAACTGCATTAAAGTAAAATAAAAACCACTGAGTCGTTCTCTGGGAATCCCACAAGAAGTGTGGGTACATATAGTCTTCTCAACACATCGGGTATGATTGTCCCCTCCTTGTACTTCCCACCAAGTGTTCCACCTCCGGGTACCGTCTAGGTCCACAAGCCTCCACCTCGATCAGTATTTTATTTCGTCTGCAACCAACACAATATAGTGCGGGCAAAGCCTGTGCATTGGTGAGTATACGATACTCAGTATGGACCCCGAGAACCCCGAAGGTATCTCTAAATACTCTAAGGGTAAACCACAATGGAAAGATACAACCATGAAGTATCAACCAACTCTACTTAGGTATATGCCCATACATATACCTATGTTATCAACCACAGTTCGACTCCAACTCTCGAGCCCAAGCACAACCCAGTCCATACAGGATAGCAAGTAAATCATATCGATGATAATGATAGAATGTCAAGACTATATCATACAGGTATAAATCTTTCGTAAAGAAATAAAGATGATCATATGTGGTCACTAATTCATCTAAGCTGTCGGACCCACATAGGATACTTGACCAGCTAAGTTGTAGGACCCACGTAGGATACTAGTCCAACTACTCTGTCAGACCAATGTAGGATACTAGAATAGAAGTCAAACTATCGGAACCATTTAGGATACAAGAACAGTAACCATCATCGTTGAACCTACAGAGTATTCTCGTATGGTAGTCTTCATCGCCGAACACACATATGATTCCAGTACGATAGTCGTTGCAGTCACAGCCAGCTCTAGGTTCCCGAACACAGTATGCTTTGTTTTGGGAGGGTCCGCTCCTCTAGAAAAGTGGTTGATACATCAACTGTAACAAAGTCAAATGTTTATGTATTCTAATGTTTTGTCTCATAAAAAGGAATCCAATTCAATAGACGAAGAGTCAATCAAACGCCCAATCTGAGAGTTATTAGTATTTTTGCTCTGGGGGCATGGTGGGAAATACACTCGTTCCAAACCTGGCCATTTTAAAATGTTGTCCAAAACACACATATATTATCTCATAATGACTAACACATCATGAGGGTCCCAGTTCCATAGATGTTTCATCGATCAGATGCATGATTTTCGAGTTATTCACCTTTAAGTGAAAATGGGCCCGGCCCATTAAGCCCAATGTGATGACGGGTTGGGTCAACCCGGTTCTGGCGGGTCAGACCCGATGAATTGCGTGGCTTAGCCTGAGGGGCATAGCCTGAACAGAGTGGGGTGGGACCCGGCTCGGCCCGGCAGGGCGCTGCGTGGCCCGACTGGCCGAGCAGGTCGGCCTGCATGGCTGAGTAGTCCTGGGGGGGCATGACCCCCTACTTTCCTGAACAAGAGGCACCGCCATCCCAACCATTCGACCGAAGCCGGCGGACCTTCGTAGCCTGAGCGTCCCACACGGTCGGGCAATGGTTCCCCAAGCGCAGGGCCCTACCGGTTCCCAGGTCTTATCAGCCTGGCCGGCCGCCTGCTGGCCGATTCACCCACCGAGCGACCCGTAGAAGGCGGGTCGTGGTCCTCCACAGTGTGGCTCTCCTTGTGGCGCCGCAGTCTACCTTCTGCCCGGCCGACTTCGACCGGACGGTTCTTTTTCGATCGAGCGGCCCATGGATATCGGTCGTGGATCATCTGTATGTGGCCGACGCGCGGCCACTGCGTTCAATCATCTTCGCTTCCTGTTTCGAATTAAAAAGAATGTGAACAACGAAGCATCATAGTGCCATGTTCATTCAGCGCATTCCCTCCACGATAGGCGGTAACATCTGGCCAAAGACAAAACATAACATTTAACGAAGAACAAGATCATTTTTTATGAATTAAAAATTGAACACAATCCCCCATCCTTAAAATAAGGTTTCGGTAGTCGGGCGTCGTGGGAAAACAACATCACCTCCTTTCTCTCCCTGATTGAAGTAGTGATGAAAGGCAATCGATCCTCGTGTTCTTTATCGGATTTGTTCAACATTGATGAATGGTGTTCTTCGTCGTATGAAGAACATTATTCTTCTATTTCTCTATAGCTTTCTCAAATCTTTCCCCAACACAACGAATGCCAAACCGTAATAATAAAAAGGCTCCCCCACTATATAACATTGACATATATTCAAATTAATTCAAACTATTTAATGAATTAATTGGATTTCAATTAATTAATTAAAAGTGTTGGAAAATATTAAAGGGAGAGAGAGGGAGGTGAAGAGATCACTTCATTAAGGTAGAGCTGTCATAATAAATTAAAGGGGATGTTAATGGGGTGTTAAGGGAAGATGAATGATTAGGGGTTCGTGTGGGCCCCACCTCATAGATATCCTCTAATGTGAGGTTATGTGGGTGTGGTCCCCACTAATAACCTCCCCCATATAGGATATAATTAAAAGATATAAATCAAATTGTGTTCCACAATTTTATTAAATTTATTCTAAATCCCCCCAAATTAACATTCAACCCACAAAAAACGCAACTATAGTAAGGGTCCCCTTAAGCGAATACTGGTTCTGCGAGTGAATGAGTGCCCTCATATTTCGATTTTGTGCAATGGTTCAAAAGATAGAAAATCCCACACGTATGTTTACTGAACGTACCCAAACAAAACTTCAGATATTGATTCCGGGCACACCGGGCATCGGAATCAAGTGCCATTAGAAACCAAAGAATCGTAAAATTCTAAAGTATTTAAGAAAAAAATTTCCATTAAATTTCCATGTCTTTACATTCATCATGTATTCTCCTTCATTTTTCACAAATATCCAACCTAGATAGATTTAATTCAAAAAATTTATGTTTAATGGGATATGTTATATTGGTATCTTATTTTGGAATGTATTTTTTAAACCCAAATTTTGTGAATGTGTGATAATGGGAGGAGATGGGTGTCTTCTTTCAAGTGAGAAGAGTGGCACACATTTGAATTTTCGAAATGAATAAGATGTATCGACATTATTTACTTAAAAAATAGAAAAAATGTAGTATTTTTGAAAATATTATGTAATAGAGTACAAATATTTATATAGAATTTATTTAAACATGTTTTTATGTAATTTGAACCCTTGTATTTTTAGTTTTACTACCATTAAATCATTTCTCAACCTAACCACAGTAAATAATTTTTACAATTTTCACTATTAATGTATGTAATAATATAATGTAAACTTATATGATAATAAAAATTTTTATGATTATAAATATTGAATCCATTTTCCAAATTTCTGATTATATAATTCGAAACTTTTAGATTAAAATTATTCATACAAACCCAATGAGAAAAGCGGTTTTAAAATATAAATTTTTTAAAAGTTTATAATGTTTTTATATCAAATTTTAATATTAAATGATTAAAATAAATTCATTTGTATTAAACGACACATAATTCAATGATTTATTACTTCAAAATCAATTAATAATATAATTTATGATTATATAAAATATAACTTAAAATGAATTTTTCAATTAATTGTTTTCATTGTTCATCAAAAAAAGAAAAATTTCATAAAAATAAAAAAATAAATTAACACCAAGATATTTTTTATTATTTAAAACATAATTTTCATTTTATGAGATAAATTGAATAAAATGAGTTTATTTAACATAATTTTATTTCATAGTGTGAAAATATGTGTTTTAGAAAAAAAAATTTAGAAAACATTTCATTTTCAGTTAAGTGATTCTATTTTTGTTTATATAAAATAGAAAAATATAAGTTTCCTAATTTAATCATTAATATTAATTCCTTATCATTTAATGGAAATTTTATACATCTATACTAAATTATCTTTATTAAATAAGTGGGTGTTCTTATTATATATTGTTCCAAATAAAATATTCTTATTTCATAATTTTGGGTGTTACATTATCTCCATCATAAATAAATTTTTACCATGCAATTATATCACACACAAGAAAATCAAGGGTTTTATTTAAGAAACTTCCTTTTAGGAATTTCCACATATTTAACGTTTTAATAAAAAATCATTTTTAAAAGGTAGAAAGGGGATGTAAAATGTTCATATGGATTAATATATAACTAAATTTCAATGTATATAATAATTCATGGAATGTGAATACGTGGAAATGGAATAAAATTGAAAATAATTATAGGGAATGTTAGAGGTAATTGATTATACTAAATTGAATGATCAATGGAATGATAAGGAACACAAAACCATATATATATATATATATATGTGATGATTTAAAATAACATTTGATTAGTGAGATATGAAGGTTATAGGGTACATTTCTCACTCATGGTATTTTTAAAAAGATTAGTAAATAACTTAATACCAAATAATATAAGGATTTATTATTACTTGATAGATTTCTATTTCATAAGAACAGATAAATAATTTGGTTTTTCTTATAAAAATTTACAATTCATCACATAATCCAAGAAATGAGTATCTAAAAATGAATTTTTCATGCATGGAGATCTAATGTTTAAATTTAAGGTAATGTAATATCCAAAACAGGACATGTTATTCATTAAATATGTAGTTATTATAATGTTCAAATATTTAGAACAGGTAATCAAATACGCATAAATATCTATATTTTGAAGTTATACATTAATATCTAAACCACTATCCAAATATTAAATTAAAAAATTAAATTAAATTTAAATCATATAACCCTTCTAAAAAACTATTATCCAATAGATCAAAAATCGAACATAGAATTTAAAACATGATCATATATATTATCCCCCAAAAAACCAGATGTAATCTTAGTTATAAAATTTCAAACATGTGAATAAATTCATCTTTTATTATCACGAAATATTGTAATAACATTATTAAACAAAAACAATTATTGAAAACAAAAATGACTCATTATTCTTGATGTAAAGAATTAATTAGTCCATATATTTCCTAAATCCAAAAAATGAAATCTCCATAAATGATAGCATTAACCACCTTTTAAAAATGAAATTAATCAAATCCAAATTACTCTTTACTATCCAATTCACTTTATATATATTAGTGATCTTTTTATCCAAATATTATTAAGTCATCATACAGAAAATAGTGTGGGTTATGTTTCCCTCAATCATTTTTTCAAAAAAGTTCAACATTCTACTGAATTATTTCTCTTTCTCATCAAATCCATTTAACATATAATTTTAAATAAAAAATGAAAATGTAATACTATAATATTTTTATACATTTAATATTTATTTTCACTAGTATATCCTTGATAAAATACTAAAATAACATAATTAATGAATCCAAATAATAAATATTAATAAATCCACTTTGTCTATGTTAATAGAATATGATAGAATACAGTCCATTAGATTTTTTTTTGTATATTCCATTTACGATTAGAGAATTTATTTTTTTAGTTTAAAATATTCTTATATTCTATTCTTTGAACATTGGAATCACTAGTTTGAAAAAACGTATTTTATGTTGGGAATTTTTTTTACATCTATTTTTTGCTGATGTTTTTGCACGAGATGTTATAAATATTTTTTTACATTGGTTATTTGAAAATAGATGTAAAAAGTCAAAATCCTAATCCATTTTCACGTCGGTTCCAAACAAATGAGAAAGAAAATGGATCGATGTCAGAATTTATTATGTCAGGTTTTAAATATCTAACGTAATATGTTTTTTATTTCATTAGTTATTAAATAAATGACATAATAAACAAACCCTCCGATGAATTTTTCACATTGATTATTATAAAACTAATGTGAAAAAAAATGTTATCACAACATTAACTTTTTAAACCGACATGATATAACATTATATAAATTGGTTTTTCACATCAGTTAATAAATAACCAATGTGAAAACATATATACTACATTGGTTATAAAATAACGGATATAAAAAACCATTCTCATTAATTTATTACGTTGGTTATATAATAACCAATGTAAAAAAATATTTTTTTAATAAACCAGTTAATCCATTACAATGTACTACCAGTGGAGACTTGAAACAAGAAGTGAACAGACCAAAACTAGACCAAAACCATTGGAAAACCCCCCACCCCTAGACACCCCAACACCCTAGATACCCTCCCACCCTTGGTACCCCCCCCCCCCAAAAAAAAAACCCAGACACCCATACCCCCTTGGACACCCCACCCCTTGGACACCCCACACCCCCATGGACACTCGCATACACGCTAGACATCCCCACCCCTGGACACCCCCACCCCTTGGACAACCCCTCCCACTAACCATGGACACACCCACACCAATGAAATACCCACCCCTAGAAACCCTACACCCTATAGAAAACCCCCACCCCTATACACCCCCTACCCCCAAGGAAAACCCCCTGCTGGACAGCCCCCACACCCCTAGACACCATCCAACCCATTGGACACCACCCCACCCCACTAGACCGCCCCCACCACCTGGACACCCCGCCACCACCCTAGACAGGCCACCACCCACTGGACACCACTCCACCCCACTGAACAACCCACACCCCCTTTACACCCTCCCAACCACTGGACAACCCCCTTGGACACGCCCTACCCCTTGGAAAACAACCCCCGTCCCCTAGACAACCCCAAACCACTAGACACCCCCACACCATCACCCCCCCCATGGACTGCCCCACTACCCCCTTAAACAATCCCTAACCCTTGAACATCCCCACTCTACACCCCCTCATCCCCATGAAACCATTACTATGCTCTACAAAAGTATAAAACAACCAGAAACTGAGCCAAATTCAAACCTAAACCAGACAAAAATATAAAATAGAAAAACAACAGAACTCGACCTAAACTATATTAACTAGAGAAAAATTAATCATTCACATATAATAACATTAATAAAATACAATGTCTACTAAAGAACCTAAATCCATCCAAAACAACTACATAATACATAATTATAATTACAATAATCAAAATTACATTTTTCACTATAAGAAAACTAAAATCAAATCAAAACTGTAAAATAATTTGACCATTCAACTTTTATGTGTTTGACCTATTGTTCACTATAGGGTTCAGGGTAATCAAATAGATAAAAATTAAAAGGATAGTATTTAACAAGAATAATAAATAAATTAAATGAAATATTATGGAAAAATTTATAATGAAATCTTACTAGGTAAAACATTAAAATAGTTCCAGTTGTAATTATTTCATACGTAAATCCATACATATAATATTTTCATTTGACAATTCATTTTTATTCATGAATATTATGTTTAAATGAGTGTCAATTTAAAATATCATTTTTTATGAAATAAATTGAAAAGTACCAATTACAAATGAATATTTACCGTTAATTTTACATAATTGATCATGGATGTTTTTTTGAATGTAGACCCATCCCCAATTAGAAAATAATATGAATCGGATAAATTTAATGTTAATTATTACATAAACAAAAATTAATAAATTGAAACATACTTTTCAATCAATTTCTAGAAACAACCCCTCACATCACCACAGAAATAGCATATCCAATAAATATTTTCCCCCATGGTGAAAAAACACCTAACATCTAATGATCAATGATAAAATACATAATTTAAGGTCAGAAGTTTTTTGTCTTAAAATATATTAACAATTTTCTTGATATATTTTTCACACCCCTCACAAAAAGGCATCATCCAACATTGCATGATTATATGTTCTTAAAATATTTTAGCAATAAAATGTGTTCTTTGTTCCTCATCCAGTGCATGTCCTTCAGGGGAAATAAACATCGGGTCCATGAATCAATATAAATCCATTCCACTCATTCTTATCAGTCTTGTTATAATGATACATAATACAATATAGAAATATGTATAATTTTTTTTAAAAAATATAACATAGGGAATGGTGTTAATACATAAATAGAAAAAATATGCACCTTGTTGACGCCCAACTTATCTACAGTATCAAGCTCCATGGTATCTTTTTTCACAATCCTCACATTGGTTTCACATCCACTAACATGATATTCTCTTGAAAACTCATAATTATCCACAAAAAAATTTGAATATCATGACAATATGTCAAGACAACTAGAAAATGTATCTGATGTCATATACATTTTTTTGTCTATACAAAATTTATTTTCCATTAAATTATTCTTGTACAAATTAATAGAAAAATATACTCATTTTTAAATGTCAAAACATTATTAAAATTTAAAATAAAATATATAACATACATACCTCTATGATAATAATTAGCAGAATTCTAAATGGGTGAACTAAAAATTGGTCGATATTATGTCCAACCATCATCACCTCATATGTAGGTAATAGTAGTCAATTTAATCTATCTATAATATCTTTTAAAGTGTCCATATGATGCTCTACATCTATATATTGATGATTAACTATATATCTTAAACAATATACCATCACATATGGAAATATATGATGGCGAGTATCATTAATATACAATTCGCAATATGCAAGAAGCTCTGGTGGAGGAGTATAATAAAAAATGGGGTCCGCAGGCTGAGGTGGGGGAGTGGGAGCAACTAGTGGAGGTGGAAGATAAATAATGGGGTCTGTAGGTTGAGGTGGAAGAGTGGGAGCTATAGTCTGATATTTTCATTTCATGTCAAAAAACATAGACTATACTGATGCAATAATCTTTTCCACCATCTTCATATTAATATTATGAACATTATCCTCAAATGATTCTATTTTTTTATAACCCCCCCCCCCCCCAAGGTAAGGATTTGATGAACATGGGAAAACTATTCTTACTAATATATCTATTGGATATCGTCGTACACATCTGGGTTGTTCGGGTTATCCCAATGTTGTAGATAAAATATCTTTCCTCTTAATAGCTATAGATATCCCCTAGGTTCACTACTCCTCTTGATAATAAACTATTAAATAATTGATAGTTTCGACAATGATTAAAATTATATAAAGAATATAATTAAAATAAATAAATAAAATAAATATGTTACAATACTCTTAGCTATGATTCTCAATTCTTCCAAAAGATATTTTCCATTTTTTTCTCATCTAATATCTCTTAAATTTTTCATGTCTAGAATGATGGGATTGAGGGACAACCTCTACCGAGATTGAAGACTCAACTCTCATTTTTTAAATTTATTCACCATCATTTTTTCTTCCAATTATGTATATCCTTCTTGAGATAAACTATGAGTGTATAAATTTTTCAATTGGATCACTTGATGAGATGTCCTTGTTTTATATAAATAAATAATAAGAAATCATTAACAAAACATTAAAAAGATCATTCATATAATAATGCTTATAACAATTACATTTCACCTACTGAAAATGAATCTTTTATTCTACCTTCAAACAATATATTCCACATGTTTTCCTTAATAAAAGGATATATATGACTTGGATTTTTATGATTCATTTGACAAAAAATAAGATCAGATGTGAGTGTTGATTTGAAATCCATACTTCTCTTAATAGACATCGATAAACATTTCTTCTTAACTATCTTAGTGTCAGGAATATCAAATGTCATCTGATAAAGATAAGGTAAAATATATTATACTTGAAATGTATAAATATTATTCAAAAAACAGAATATGGTCTTACCGATATCATCTCCCACACATGAGATATTATCACTTTTACACACTTCTTCGATCATCATACAAATTTATTACATTGATTTTACCCAAATTTGATACAAAACTCTTAAAATATTTTTCATTTGGAACTCTAGGAATAACATTCTCATAAAAATCAACCAGTATCCTCTGGTCCTAGCTACGTTCCAGTGATAATTTTCATAAATATGTGCAGCCACATTTACCAACTCTTGAACTCTTCTTTTTCAGTATGGGAGCACATGTGGATGATTGTGGAACATAAAAAATCTACCAATAGCTTCTGGTCCAAGCTATGTTCCAGTGATAATTTTGGTAAATGGATTTTTTCTCAAATTCCATCATCAGGAAATTTCCTTATGGCACAAACCATGTCTTCAACATGCTAAAAATTAATTTAATCTAATCCTTCCAGAGAAGTAGGAATATCAAATTAATCATTATCTTCCTCAAGATGATCCTCACCAACATATTGTTTTTTCACTTGTAAAACAATAGACCAATGCATATCTGATTGGTCAACTACATTTAAAATCATTTTTCCATGCGCTACCATTATAATAGAATTTTATGTGTCTTCTTATCTATTCAGATTAACAACTGTCATTCCAAATTCATTGTGTATGAAAATTTTGGTACTGATAAACCATTTTAGTTAAAAATAAGATCTTTAATTTTAATGAAATTAGCCTCCCATATTTCATTAGTGACTCCATAATATGAACATGATGCAAAAATTGGGTTTTTCTCTCTAGAACATAAAAAATTCATTACCTCTTCAAACACCAATACACCAAAATTTGGAACTATACATCTTTTTCTTTGCGATTTTGTATGATATATATAGCCTTTAATTTCATACCCAGAACATGTTATCACATTTCAATATTGAGCAGCCACTAACAATATTAATGTAATTGATGCATCTGATCTAGTGATAAATTTCTTGTTTAACTATGGAATTTTTTGATGTTTTTCTCAATCAAAATCCACATTTCATTCTTATTTGGATGACATTGATTAATCTCATTAATTATTCCATGTGATATACAGTTGAGCATCAGCTATGTTATTCAAGATGTATAATTCTACCTTCTTCATCTATTCAGCTGACATCAATTTGACCTTCATGCCTTAATCCCCCTACCCTCATTATTACCACGTTCATGGAGAGATAGAGGAAAACCAATGTGCTATGCCACAACCAAGTAGATCGTAAAAAACTCCGCAACCTCCTCAAAAATAAATTTTTCAATAATGGAGGATTCAAGTCAATATTGATTCTTAATATACACCTTCAATATTATCATGTACCTTTCTAAAGGCTATATCCAATGAAAAAAATATGGTCTACAAATAATTATTTCTCGAACAAAATGAACAACTAAATTCACCATTATATCAAAAAATGATGGAGTAAAACACATTTATAATTGGAAAAGTATAAAAATTTCATCCTTTTCCATAAAATTTCAAATAATTCACATCAATCATCTTATTAAAAATTGAATTGAAAAAATATCCCAACTTCATTATAGTATATCTAAGACAAATTATATATATTCCATGCAATAAAACTGGTAGAAGATGTTGCATCATGAAGTGACAATCCTGAGATTTCATATCTATAAACTTCAAATCTTTCGAAGAGACAAAATTTATTACATTTTAAGAATAACCATGAAGAACTTTTAAATCATTTAGACACTGACACAAGCTATTTTTCTCCCTTGTGGATAATGTTTGACAAGTCGAGGAAGAAATTTTCACCTTTCATTTGGAGTGGGATCTAACTACAAACATATTCCCATTAATAGTTAGCCTATTTCTACATGAGACCAATATTTAGTCATTCAATTAATATCTAAAAATGATTCAAAAAAACTATCGTAGATATTTTTCTCCATGTTTATGATTTAAATATTATGTTTCACTTCATGATATATCTAATATGGTAGCTCAAAAAATATTGACATTTTATTCCCATTATGTCTATCATTACCAGATACATGTGTCTTTCAAAATGACACATCAAGGTTTTTATCCCACTGAAAATACACATCAAGGGATATATTTTTTGGAGAAATATCTAATTTTTGGGGACCATTGAATTCCTTTTTTGTCTTTTATAAGAGTGATGATTATGCAAAAACATTGGATGACCCATGTACACTATTTTCTTCCTCTAATTAAATTGACAATATGAAATCTGTTTTTTACAAATTGGACATGCTTTAGGCCCCTTAAAAATGTATCTAGGTGAATTACCATACATCAGGAATTAATTTATAGTTAACATAAGCACTACATGTAGGTAAAAATAATCCATTTTATATGAATCATACACCGTAATATCGTCCTCCCATAAAATATTAAAATCATCAATCAATAGTGACAATAAAACATTAAAATCATTTCTAGGATGCTTCAAACTAGATATAATTATAATCAACATGAAATATTTGTGATACATACGAAATCAAGATATATGTTTTGAATTTCCAATAAAACAAGACATGACTTATGTGTGCTACTGAGGGTTCAATATGGAATCATTCCATCTGTGGAAAACCCATGTATGAGATTTGTAATTTAATTTCCAAATATAAGATACTAATAATAAATTTTATTCATGTAACACAAAAATCTTCCACGGTACGTTTCCCTTTGAATAATGAAATGGCGTGCATTGTACGCAACTTTGAGATTCTAACACCCCACAACCAATCAAACTAGCCGTTATGAATAGTAATACCTACTTTTTGAAAATTTATAAATTCTATCTCTTAAAATGGACTTTATTTATGGATTCAGAACATTAAAATTAGCCTAGGGTGAAATTTTGGTGCTTTTCAGATAACTTTCATATTTTGATGAATAGTGAAAATTACTAGATTTTAATTAAAAAAAACTATTTTAATAGAAATAATTAATATTGAAAAATTATGAATTTGAGTGGTTTTAAAGTATATTTAGAATATATTTTTACCACTTAATTCAATTTTTTACATTGGACATAATTTCACAATTAAACCAGACATAAACAAGTGCCATTCTTTTGATAGTTATTATCTCTTAAAAACGGGCTTTTTGTTTTGACAGCGGGAATTAATTTTAAATTAATTTATGTCACTTATGTTTTTGGAATTTGGAAAAATGGATTCCATATTTGGAATCAGTATGTTCAAATTGTGTAAATTGGTAACTTTTATTTTTAGACATTTTGAATAATTATTTCGGTAAATATTTTATTTACCATGGATAAAGGGTAAATCCGGTAAATAATGGTTAAAAAATAATATTATAATAATAAAAAATTACCCTAAAACATGTCATAACCTTATTGGGTGATACATGACTGATCGAGGGAATATTTGGGTCTATTTTGGGACCCCATGAAGCCACTTGTAAGTGATAGGGGCACTTTATTTTAATAAAGTTAAAATGAATACAAAAATAACACAGGCATATATCTTTTAGCTAAACAATTGTTACATAGGGTTATGTATGTTTTATTTTCAACTATAAATATTAATTACAAATCTAAAATGACTTAAAAAATAATTATATTTTATTTATAATTTTTAGACATTATATAATTTAATTTATTAATGAAACAATGGTAATGTAGTAATTACTAAATTAATGAAAAATTAGAATAATTGATATTATAAATACCCAAATAAATGTAATTTGAGACTTTTTATAAATAAAAATAATTTTATTGGATAATATGACATGTTAGGATTGATTTAATTAACTTTTTTAGAACTAATCATTCTGTTATGTATTTTAAAAAAATAAATTCTTGAATAGTGTCAAAATTTGCATAAAAGAGTTTTTTAAAACAAATATTATATTATTAATTGATATTAAATTCCTAAAAATCTAAGGATCGTCCAAGAGACAAATATAATGATAGTTGTATCATTAATGGACCACTTGGGGGTCGATTGGATGTATATTGTAATTTTATTACCTATATAGTATAAAAATAAAAACATACATTGTAAAAGTGAAACTAATTAACTAAGAGTTAATATTTAAATATACGGATAATATAATGACCCAAACCTGTCTAAATTATATTGGTTAAATTTATTTCGACCTATCCCCACCAAAACATTTAAATAATCCATTTTGGAGCCATTTGAAACCGAATATTAAATTATTACAAAATAATATTTTTTACTTTTCCAAAGGTGCCCCTAACCCCTCTTATAAAAGTGCACTCCCCCTTCTCATTACATCACACCTTCAATGCCTTTTGGTTCAAAAAAACCCTACCCAAATACTCTCTCAACTTCCCTCACTAAAACCTAGAGGCCTTAGTTTGATCGTAACACCAACCTAAGGAGCCCTTTTGATCATATCATAAACAAGATCTCGAAGAAGAGGTAATGTTTTTATCACCCTTTTTCAAATTATTTTCTTCTTCAACTTATTATTTCTTTGTTATTACAATTATAAATTAATGAATCCAGAATCTCCTATATAATGTAATATTATTATAAATAGTGTATAACCATATTCAATATTCTATCCATCCTTTGAATGACATGTCACCATACATGTGTACGCACAACTTACCATCTCCACGTCGTGGTGTAACTGTCATTCAAGAAATTATTATTTTGATGGGTATAATAATGATGTGTAATTCATGTAAATAATAAATATAACATGATAATTATTCTTTATATATATTATATACCATCCAATTATATAATATTTTATCATCAAATGAATGATATTGTCGCTCCTGCGTACGTACGAACAACTGTCACCACAAACGCAATGAGATTCACTCTCCATCATATCCATTGAAGTTTAATTATCATTTGATTATTTAAAAATTATGATTAAGGACTTGATATAATTATGTATATGAATAATATAAAACAACCAATGACAAACATGGCTTACGTAACAAAACATACAAAAGAAAACGAGTAAGTTAACACCCGAAACAACAATAATACTAAGATATTATTAACAAATCAATGTTAAAAGATCATATATGATATCATATTAATGTAAATGATTCTTGTATAATTAAATAACAATTATTTCACCATTATATAGGAGTTCAACCTACCGTCTACCAAGGAAAAAGTAAAAATTAAGGGGTTTCTTATCTCACATTTAATTCCGTGAGAATTCCACTGTTCGCCAATTATTTATTACATGTGGTGTGTGTACTACACATGTTTGTATTTATTGTGTAAAATACATTAATTAATTTATATTTACATCATCCTTGTATGATCCTTCTTTCAAGGGTGTATGTTTTTTATGTCACCAAATCAATATGGTAATTTGAAATTTCAATTTCCACTCATTCGGCTTTACGCATACTTCATTGATTATTTTACTCCAAGATTATGTGTGGAATCACTATTCATTTGATTATGTCATAATTTCCACTCCCCTTTCTATGGATAAACTTTTTATACACATAATCACTCTATTGATAAATTATCAAGTCATCGATATGAATTTGATAAGAGCAATTTTAACTCATTCTCCATTTTTTGAGTTAAACATCCAATTCATTGGTGTTGTTTTTACAAGATTAAGTGTGAATGTCCTTTGATTGTATTAAACTGAATATCTAATCATATTTAGTGTATTTATATTTGTCACACATAATTATGTCGTTGATTTATCCATAACCTAAGGGTACAACCTTTATGAGAGATTTCATCTCAATTTACATTCCATTGAGACTTTTTTGTTGATATACACCAAATCACTTTTATGGGGTGCATATAATGTACATTGACATAGTATATCATGAATCCCTTTATTCTAATGATATTACAATGTTTTATTACCTCAATTATTTTTATTCAAGTGTCTCTCTTTTGGTTAGAAACTCTAAGTAAAATATCATTTTTAAAATTTTTAAAGACTTATTCTTCTAAATCTTGATCATTAATGTCCATTTTGTAAAAAATGGTTTTAAGATTTTATTTATATGCACAAAAAACTAATAAAATTAAAATGAATTTTAAAAGTTTCAAAGTGGTATGGGAAACATTGATTCAAAAATCTATTTTTAAATGGCTTATTAACAAATAGTGTGACTTTTAAATGTTTTCAAGAAAAGGGGGACAATTCTCTCAAATAGTTTGGATGGTTATTTTCATCTATGTCAATATAATTAATTAATATCGATTGAGGTTAATATGATACAATACAATCTTTTATATTGTATCGAATGAGTTATGTTTGACTATGGATGTGCTATTTTTATACTATTCATGGTTTGTGGTTAAAGTATTGACATTTCGTATGCTAGTTTTAATACAAATGTTTATGTTATGTTTAAAACATTTCATATGAGGAATGCATTGGACTTAGTAAGTGACGAGTGTAGCCCGTTATAGCTCCTCAATGCATCGGTAGGTCTCACGAGACAAACTAGTGTCTTGGCACAAGGCCTTGGAAAAATCTTATTTGTAGTCTTGCCATGAGGCTTTGGCTATGTGGTTATTATAGTCTAGCATTATGCATTCCATCATTATGAACGTGGTTATTGACATTGCATGTGATTGTTCGACTAGTAGAATTTCCATGTGAATATGTAAATGAAATTATTTCATTTTATTTTTTCCATACTATGTTGAAGATCAAGTTTAAAATGATTTTGTTTTATTTATAAATTACTTTATGTGTTTATGCTTAACTATGAAAGATTCTGCTATATTGTTATCCTTACTGAGCATTTGACCTCACCCCTTTAAATGTCTTGTTTTTCCCAGGATGTGAAGAAGTATTTTATGAATGACCTGTAGGGATAGTATGAGGGTATATGAAGACAAGATGTTGTTGTAATTTTTTTACCTTATGATGTAATGTAAGACTTATGAATATATCTAGTGTTTTTCAGACTACTAAACTAATCGGTCTTTCGAGACTTGATCCTTTGTGATCATGCCAATGACATGTAATAATGCACCGACTCTTGGTATCTAGGGTCGGGGTGTTACAGTTGGTATCAGAGGAATTTTAGTACAATCCTTGGAAGCTAGATTTAGATAAACTCTAATTAGAGCACATAGACTTAAGATGAACATTGAGGATTAGTATATAATAAATTCCTAAAATTTTGGTTTTGTAGAGATTTTGTGAGTTTTCCGAAAAATACATACATGTCTGGATATGAGCAGGTAGAGGCAGCTCTGGCACAGATGTACCTAGGGGTAAATCCTGAAATCACCACTTTGATCTAGACTCGAATGGGAACTGGTGCAGAACAGCGGGCCTTGCTGCAATCTTGGTTACGACACTCCCGAGGGATATGCTTAGGATAATTTAAATTTTCTTGACTAACCGATTTGAAGTATTAAATATATTATATGAGAGTAAAAAACCTTGGTTAATCATAATGTGTTTCAAATTGAGAATATAGTGACATGATAATCTCTAAATGATTTTATGACTACTGTTACTCACACAATTCTTTCTGGTTTTAGTCAATGGCTATATTCCAACGAAGTCATAGTGACTTTGAGAATGATTTACAAGGTGGGAACAACAGTGGAAATGAGCAACAAAATGGAATGTTGATAGGCGTGAAATATATCGTCTTTATTCCAAATCAATTTTACAAAAATATGAGCAACAATATATATATTAACCAATTCCCGGACTCAAAAAAGATGAGAAAGGTGATGAATGATAAGAGTTCCAGTAGTGGAGACCATGGAGAAAGTAATCCTCAATTTCCATCATGAAGGATATGTGGAAGGAGACACCCAGGAAAGTGTCTCAATGGGACAAATAAATGCTCTACGTGTGGGAAGGAAGGATATAATGTCAATAATTGTCGAAGAAAAATGAAGAGTAATTTGGAAGAAGATAAAAATTGTCCCAAGAGTCCATTTACAGTCATTTTATGTAAATGTAGGGGACCTAGTCATTACCCGAGTAAATTCCCTATTCTATAGGATATTTTCTTGGTCAATGAAGAATTTATGTGGAAATAAATGGTTGCAGAAATGTTTAAAAAGTTTTAGTTCTCCTTGTTGATGGGTTTACTTTGGAATAATTTTCTCTTGTATTTGTAACCCCACAGTTTTCCATGTAAGAATGATATTTGAGGAAGAATTATTTCTTCTCTTGTGGATATAGGTATGAATAACCATTTGGTTTTATATGATCATTGGGGTTTGAGAGAATTATAAGTTATTATAATTTAGGATGAAAATTCAAGGTATTATATAACATTTGTGGTTAAATTATGTTATGGTATTTTGATGAATTTATCTCATTTTGGTAATGTTATAGAATATAGTTTTTGAAAAAATACAACACGTAGACCATGCGATAACCCATCGCGTCGGACAAAGCTGTGGGAATTGAACCCACAACCAAAGTGCGATTGGGATTTATCACCTACCACTGGACTACGTGAATCCCCTGGATAGTGTTACTAATTATTTTTAGTTATATGATTTTATTGATCAATAATAAGTTGATTTGGGTTCTTATGTCTTATTAAATGAATACCCTTGGTATAAGAAAAATGATTTGGTGAATAAGTGATAGATGTTATTTTTGATGTTGTTCGATTTGTTGTGAACACTATATGCCCAAGGAAAATAGAATAGTATGGGATTTCATTTGAGGAGTAATGGTGGATTTTTATCTATTTTTTTATTATGGATTTATAGTGATTTGTGTTGTTTATGGAAATGATTAGGTTAATTACTTTTAAGTATGTGACTTTAAGAGTAATTAATTTCATTTGGAGATAAAATTTAATGTGGAAGACTACATTCTTATAAGTTTTTAGTTTCAATATTAGTTTGTATTATATTGAAGGATTTTAAGGAAAATTGATTATTGAATGGTATTTATTTATCTTTGGGGTATTGATGGTTTAATTTTAGAAATTATGATTAGATTTTCTCTAATGGAATATCCATTGGGGGGTCATTAGATATTATACTAACCATTTTGGTTTTGATTAATCTCTAAAGACAAGGTAAATATATAGTTTATCCTATATGGATCATGTATTTTTATTAATGTTTATTCTATCTCTTTCATTGTGACCAAGTCTTCTTGAATACTCATTGTTCAAAAAATGAGTTAGTGGTAAAAAGTTATTAAATAATGATACTTTATATAAAAAGTAATTATATCACTTTATGTTCTTAGTCAATATCATAAATTAATTCCTCGTACTTATGTAATGTAACTTTAATAAAAAAAATGTTGTCTGTTTACTTTTCCTACTGGGAGACTAAGGACCGTTTGTCCCAACACAAGTTTGTGATTTTTTTATTGTTAACTTTCTCCTGATCATGTTTTCTATCGCTCTCCATCAGAATTGAAAAATTATTTTATCGTCCATATCCATGTTTTCGTACGTGGAATCCTAGTATGGGTTCTCTTGGGTGACCCTTATACCTCTCTACATTTCTTTTAAAGTGATATTTTTATTGACACTTTTTCCGATGAGGGACTTTCCATTATATTCTCCATCCCAATTTTAAAAAAATTGTGAGGACTCAATTTATTTAAGGAGGGGATAATGTAAAACCCCAAGCTTCCATGGTAGGTTTCCCTTTGAATAATGCAATGGCGTGCATTGTACGCAACTTCGAGATTTTAACACACCACAACCAATCAAAATAGCCGTTATGAATAGTAATACCTAATTTTTGAAATTTTATAAATTATATATCTCAAAATGGACTTCATTTTTTGATTTGGAATACCAAAATTATCCTAGGGTGAAATTTTGGTATTTTTCGGATAAATTTAATATTTTGATGAATAGTGAAAATTACTAGATTAAAAAAAAACAACTTTGTTAATCGAAATAATTAATATTGATAAATTATGAATTTGAGTGGTTTTAAAGTATATTTAGAATATAGTTTTACCATTTTATTAAATTTTTTTCATTGTACATAATTTCACTATTAAACCAGACATAAAAAATTGCCAATCTTTTGATAGTTATTATCTCTTAAAAACACGCTTTTTATTTTGACAGCGGGAAATAATTTTAAATTAATTTCTGCCACTTCTGTTTTTGGAATTTGGAAAATTGGATTTCATATTTGGAATCAAGATGTTCAAAATGTGTAAATAGTTAAGTTTTATTTTTAGACATTTTGAATAATTATTTCGGTAAATATTTTATTTACCATGGTTAAAAGGTAAATCCGGTAAATAAGGGTTAAAAATAATATTATAATAATGAAAAATTACCCTAAAACGTGTCCTAACCTTCTTTGTTGATACATGTCCGACCATGGGAATCTCTGGGTCGATTTTGGGATCCCAAGGAGCCATTTGTAAGTGATAGGGACACTATTTTAATTAAGTTAAAATGAATACAAAAATGACACAATCATATATCTTTTAGAAAAACAATTTTTACATATGGTTATATATATTGGATGTTCGACTATAAATATTAATTAGAAATATAAAAATATTTACTACATAATTATATTTTATTTATAATTTTTAGACATTATATAATTTAATTTCTTTATGAAACAATGGTGATGCAGTAATTACTAAATTAATGAAAAATTAGAATAATTGATATTATAAATACCCAAATAAATGTAATTTGAGACCTTTTATTAATACCAATAATTTTATAGGATAATATGACATGTTACGATTGATTTAATTAACTTTTTTCTAATTAATCATTCTTTTATGATTTTTACAAAAATAAATTATTGAATAGAGTCAAAATTGACATAAAAGTGTTTTTTAAAACAAATATTCAATTATTAATTGATATTAAATTCCTAAAAATATACGGATCCTCCAAGAGACTTTTATCATGATATTTGTATCATTAATGGACCACTTGGTGGTCTCTTGGATGTATATAGTATGTTTATTAACCATGTAGTATAAAAATACAAAGAGACATTGTAAAAGTGAAACTAATTATCTAAGAGTTAATACTTAAAGATAAAGTTAATATAATGACCCAAACCATTCTAAATTATACTGGTTTAGTGTTTTTAGACCTATCCCCACCTCAAATTTTAAATAATACATTTTGGAGCCATTTTAAAACGAATATTAATTTATTATAAAATAATATTTTTATCTTTTCCAAAGGTGCCACTCACCCCTCTTATAAAAGGGCACTCCCCCTTCTCATTAGTTCCCACCTTCAAAGCCTTTTGGTTTGGCCAAACCCTTCCCAAATACTCTCTCAACTTCCCTCACTACAACCTAGAGGCCATAGTTTGATCAGAAAGCCAACCTATGGAGCCCTTTTGATCAAATCAAAAAGAATAACATGAAGAAGAGGTAATGTTTTTACCACCCTTTTTCAAGTTATTTTCTTCTTCAACTTATTATTTCTTTGTTATTCCCATTCTAAATTAATGAATCCAGTATCTATAATATACTGTAATGTTATTATAAATATAGTACAACCCTATTCAGTATTCTATCCATCCTTTGAATGACATGTCACCTTACGTGTGTACGTACGGCTTACCGTCTCCACGTCGTGGTGTAATTATCATTCAATAAATTATTATTTGGATGATTATAATAATTATGTGTAATTTATGTAAATAATAAATATAAAATGATAATTATTATTTATATATGATATACCATCAAATTATATATTATTTTAACATCAAAAGAATGATATTGTCGCTCGTGCGTACGTACGAACTACCATCTCCACGAACGCGATGAGATTCATTCTCCATAGTATCCATTAAAGTATAATTATCATTTGATTATTTAAAAATAATGTTTAAGGACTTGATCACATTATGGATATGAATAAGATAAAACCTATCAATGAAAAACATGTCTTACGTAACAAAACATATAAAATAAAATGAGTAAGTTAACACCCAAAACAAGGATAATACTAAGACATTATTAACAAATCAATATTAATTGATCATATATGATATCATATTAATGTAAATGATTATTTTATAATTCAATAAAAATTATTTCACCATTATACAGGAGGTTAACCTACCATCAACCAAGGAAAAAGTACAATGTAAGGGGTTTCTTGTCTCACTTTTAATTCCGTGAGAATTCCATTGTTCACCACTTATTTCATACATGTGGTGTGTGTACTGCCCATGTTTGTATTCATTGTGTAATATACATTAATTCATGTATATTTACATCATCATTTTATGATCCTTCTTTCATGGGTGTATTTTTTGTATGTTACCAAATCAATAAGGTAATTTGAAAGTTCAATTTCCACTCATTCGTCTTTACACATACTTCATTGATTATTTTACTCCAAGATTATGTGTGGAATCACTATTCATTTGATTATTTCATAATTTACAATCCCCTATATGCGGATATAATTTTTATACACATAATCACTCTATTGATAAATTCTCAAGTCATCGATATGAATTTGATAAAAGTAATTTTAACTCATTATCCATTTGTTGAGTTAAACATCCAATTCATTGGTGTAGTTTTTACAAGATTATTTGTGAATGTACTTTGATTGTTTTAC
Source organism: Viscum album (assembly GCA_963277665.1). Taxonomy (NCBI): domain Eukaryota; kingdom Viridiplantae; phylum Streptophyta; class Magnoliopsida; order Santalales; family Viscaceae; genus Viscum; species Viscum album. Next base: position 477,104,757 of record OY728132.1, read on the forward strand.
ACTAAAAATCCAATCATATTTAGTTTATTTTTATTTGTCACACATAACTATGTTGTTGATTTATCCTTAACCTAAGGGTATGGCCTTTATGAGAGATTTCATCTCAATTTACATTCCATTGATACTTCTTTGTTGATATACACCAAATCACATTTATGTGGTTTATATAATGTACATTGACATAGTATATCATGAATCCCTTTATTCTCAAGATATTACAATGTTTTGATTACCTAAATTATTTTTATTCAAGTTTCTCTCTTTTTTTTAGAAACTCTAACTAAAATACCATTTTTAAATTTTTTAAAGACTTATTCTTCTAAATCTTGCTCATTAATGTCCATGTTTTAAAAATTAGTTTTAAGAATTTATTTATATGGAAATTAACGTTTTAAAAGTAATATTAATTTTAAATGTTTCAAAGTGGTATGGGACACTTTTATTCAAAAATCTATTTTTAAATGGCTTCTTGACAAATAGTGTGACTTTTAAATGTTATCAAGAAAAGGGGGATAATTCTCTCAAATAGTTTTGATGGTAATTTTCATCTATGTCAATATCATTAATTATTATCGATTGAGGTTAATATGATACAATACAATCTTTCATATTGTATCGAATGAGTTATGTTTGATTGTGGATGTGCATTTTTAATACCATTCATGGTTTCTGGTTAAAGTATTGAAATTTTATAGGCTAGTTTTAATAAGAATGTTTATGTTATGTTTAAAACTTTTCATACGAGGAATGAATTAGACCTAGTAAGTGACAGGTGGAGCCCGCTATAGCTCCTCAAAGCATATGTAGGTCTCATGAGACAAACTAGTGTCTTGGCATAAGGCCATGGCCAAATCTTATTTGAAGTCTTGGCACGAGGCCTTGGCTATGTTGCTATGATAGTCTGGAATTATGAATTCCATCATTATGAAAGTGGATATTGATATTTCATGTGATTGTTCGACTAGTAGAATATCAATGTGAATAAGTAAATGACATTATTTCTTTTTATTTTTTCCAAACTATGTTGAAGATCATGTTTAAAAGGATTTTTTAGTTATAAATTGCTTTAAGTGTATCTTCTTCACTATGAAAGTTTCTACTATATTGTTATCCTTAGTGAGCATTTGAGCTCACCCCTTTCAATGTTTTATTTTTCCTATGATGGGAAGATTTATTTTATGAATGACCTGCAGGGATAGTATGAGGGGATATGAAGACAATATGTTGTTGTAATTTTTTTACCTGATGATGTAATGTAAGACTTATGAATATATCTAGTGTTTCCAGGACTACTAAACTAATCGGTCTTTCGAGACTTGATCCTTTTTTATCATGACAATTTCATGTAATAATGCACTGACTCTAGGTATCTAGGGTCGGGGAGTTACACTTCCATTGGGGAGGATCATCCATATTTCGTATTTTTTCATCACATATCATCTCATCATCATGCCATAATAACCTTTTTTAATCTTGTGAATTTGAAAATAAACGTTTCAAATGAATAATTATAGGAAGATACCAACATACCTTGGAAGGGATATTTGTAATCTCTACATCATATTGTGATTTTTCTTTCAAAATTTAATGTGATATCCAACATTTAGAACTCTTTGACAGATATCAATATTCCTTCCTATATATCATACATTCATTCAAACATACATGCATTTTCTTGTATACCAAGCTAATCAGGCATAATATTTTCTGGGTTGTATAATGTGAATCTAGGAGACTGTTGTCTTTTGGAAGAAGGTCTTTCAACAATTGAAGAAGCTCTTTAAAACTTATGTCACTCCATTGATGTTTCACATCTAGTTTAATCAATATATACATCACCGAAAACACCATAAAATCCATACAATGAAGATATAATGTTTTTTCAGCATCACTATATAGACGTGAAATTGTTAGATCAATATCTATTTGTTCTGATGCAATATCAAAAATCATTTATTCTATTCCATCAGAGTTACCATATTGAAGATCATTAGCATTAGTAGATATGGCATTCTCTCTAGTTTCAGCATGCCCAATCCAAGGGATATAACTTTCACAAAAACCATGACAAATGAGATGATCTTTCTTTCCTATACATTTCATCTTCTTCATATTAAAAAATTTTAGGAATGGATTGGTAAACATGTCACTACATTGAAATTTTCATTTCAAAAATTCCAAAAAGGCATCAACACCTTCCTCATATTCATTACTCTTTTGATTAGTCGTAATCCAACTTTGACTCATTATTACCGAAAAAATATCAAAATTATACATCTTTGTATGATAATCAAATTTTATATTTATATGAAAAATATAATCATTTGAATGTAATGTTTTTAAAATCTAAAATAAATTTAGCCATATTTGAAAAATATATTCATGAAAATGATTTTAAAAAAATATAGTAATCTATAACAATTTTAAATAATCTTGGATCATTTATTCTTAGGGTACTTAATGAATACATCTTAGTGCAACTGGATACCAAATTCACCAATCCTTAAACAATAAATATGACATATAAATATTAAAATATGTAAAAATTCACTACTGAAAATTACACCTATCCCAACGATTTGAATCCATTGGGATAGCCTCTGAAATCATTGGACACTCCCACCGCCTGGATACCCCCAATCCCCTTGGACTGCCCACTCACACCCCTTGACACCACCCCCACCCCCTGGACACCCCACCCCCTTAACACCACCTCCATCCCTTCCACCACTAACACCCCTAAAACACCCCAACCACCCAAGACACCCCAACCCCGTGAACTTCTCCCACCCCTTGTACCCCACCACCCCTGGACAACCCTACCACCTTGGAAAGAACCTTCAAACCCTGGACACCCTCACCCCTTTGAAACTCCCTAGAAACCACCACCCCATTGGATATCCCCCACCCCCTAGACAACCACCACTCCTATGGACATCCCCCACTTCATGGACACACCCACCCCCTGGATACCTCCTACCCCCATGGACATCCCACTCAACCCCCCCATGATACCATCCCCACCCCCTGAACACCCTTACCCCCTGGACATCCCCCACCACCTAAATATCCCCAACACCTCTGGAAACCCCAACTATGGATACCCCTACCCCTTTGGACATCCCACTCACCCCTCTGTACACCACCCCACCCACTAGACAGCTCCATACCACCTGGACACCACCCTCATCCCATGGACACCCCTACCCCATTTGAAAGCACCCACACCCCCTGAACACCACACCCACCCCCTTGGACACCCCCTGGACACCACCTCACCTTAGACAACCCCCACACCTAGACAACCACACCCCTTTAGATAGCCCCCCACCAGTGGACACTCCCCTCCCACAACACACACCTGGGCACCCCTACCTCCTTTGATAGCCCACTCACCACCCTGAACACCACCCCCACCCCTGGACTCCCCTACACCCTTTGATAGCCCCACCCCCTAAACAAACCCCAGCCCTCTCGACACCCCTCCCCCTGAATACCCCTACCACCTTGGAAAAAACACTCACCCCATGGACACCACCCCCACCCCCTTGACACCACCCCCAAAATCTACCCCCATGGAAACCACCTAGACACCCCACCCCTAGACCCCCCACCCCCTTATCGCCCCTCACATCGTAGACAACACCCACAACCCCTGGACACCCCTACCCCCATGATAATCCCCCTCAAACACGTAGACTCCACCCCACCCACATGGAAACCCCCTGGACTCCACCCACTGGATAGCCCCCCCCCCCCACATCCTAGACACCCCCACCCCTTGGACCACCTTACCCCTTGGAAAACCCCTTCACCTCTCAGGACACCATCCCCACCCCTAGACACCCCCACCCCCTAGACACCGGCCACACCAGGACTGCCCCCTCAATCTATGGACACAACTCCTACCCCTAGAAATCCCTACCCCCTTGGAAATCCCCTTCACTACCACTAGAACCCACCCGCACCCACTTGGACACCCCCTGGACACCACCACCCCCTAGGACAGCCCCCCGGGACAGCCCATCCACCCTTCTAGACAACCCCCACACCCATGTACACCCCCACCCCTGGACACCCCCTACCCCTTGTAAATCCCACTCACCCCACTAGACACAACCCCTACTCCCTGGACACCCCTACCCCCTTAGAAGGCCCCTAACCCCTCTAAATACCCTCCAACCCCTCTAGACACCACCACCCCTAGACACCCCTACCCCCTTTACATCCCACTCTACCCTATAGACCCCACCCCACCCACTGGACACCCCTAACACCTTGGAAAACCCCCTCACCCCTAGATATCTCCCTCACCCCTAGCCACCACCCCCACCCCCTTGGACACCCCCTACCTACTTGACAGGCCCCCCATCCCCCCTGACACCACCCCAAATCCCTTAGAAACACTCTAGACAACCCCAGACCCATGGACAACCCCTAACCCCTAGACACCCCAACCCCGGGACACCCCCACTCCCTTGGACTACCCCCCTGGACACCCCCTGTACACACAAACACACCCATGATAGAACAAGAAAAAAGTGTAAACATTCATGATATAACATCAATGTTATATTTTACATGAAAAAAAATTATCATGGTATAAAAGATCACTATGACACTTACCATGATATAATGAAAACATATTGAAAAATAACATCTCAAAAGATACATTTTGGGAATCAAGAAAAATAAAAAATGAAACTGAGTTGTTTGGGGCTTACATGAGAGTTTCGAGTTTACCCAATAGATCTACTAATAATAAATACGATGAATGATGTTTTAAAAAAAGGCTGGAGGGAAGGAATTTGAAGAATCCTTTCTAGGTTTTCCTTGTGAGAGAGATGAGTCATTGGTCTTCCGATTGAAGAAAATATAACGACTGAATAAGAGGCATGATAAATAATTTAAAATATTTATCACATTAATTATTAAATAACCGATGAGATAAACTAATTTTTATTTTTATAATGTCGGTTTTTTAATAACCGAATTAGAAAATTATTTATCACATCGGTGATTTTAGAACCAAAATTATAAATGGCGCTTTATCATGTCGATCATTTAATAAATAATAGGATAAATTCAAGATATTTACATTATTACATCATCTATTTTATAACTGATATGATAAGCATCCCATAATTTTATCATTCACGTCAGATATAAAATAAACGACATGATAAAACTATTCACAGAATTTTTCACGTCGGTCTAAAAAGAATTAACGTAAAAATTGATGCCCATCAATTTATCACGTATGTTATTTTAGAACAGACGTGATAAATATATTTTTACAATATTTTATATTAGTTATATAGAAACAACATGAAAAATTTCGACGTGTTAAATTTTTTTTCCACTAGTTAATATTTTTCATTCCCATTATCAGACATGCATTACATACTTCATTTCCACACTTATGAGAAACACAGATTCCCATTATGAAATTATCAAGGTGATGCTTTATATAATTATCACATCTAAGAAAACCCTTCAATCCCATCGTAAACGTATATGTTTTTACTTTTTTTTCATGTTCATCTATTGATTCCCATATAATACATAATTATTATAGAATTATTTCTCTATAATTGTAGAAAATGATACAATTTCCCCATATGATGATAATGTTAGGTGGAATAGTTCTCTTTGAATTATTGTCTTCATCCCATAAATGAAATGATCATTCCTACTCATTGGTTTTTATTCATTGATCAGGTTATTATTCCAAATTCTATGAACCACATCTAAATTTGTAGATGCATTATATTAGATCATATAATTTTTTAAGATAAGGTATAATCCAATAAACCATGATATACTTAACATATATAAAAAGAGTTATGGATTTATAATCTCATAAAATTAGACATGGTTTCATTGTATATATCTCTATTTTCAAATCCTATATAATGTTTTGAAATGAAAATGTGATTTATCGCAATAATATCCCCATGGGGTTTCAATCTTGGTCTATATTACAGACTATTATCCTATACTGTGATACAATCAGTTCAATCCCAATGAATCCATTTGAGAGTTATTACCTCAAGTTGAATTTTCTATAGAACAGTGTCAAGTTGTACTACCCAAAAACAGATACATTTCATTGATAACCCTTATATTCTCCACCATAACTTAGCAATTGGTTGTTTTTCTATACTTATTATCATGACCTTTCATAGTGTTATGATTCTAATATATATATTTCATAAATCATATTCCCTTGGTTTTTACTAAAATACTTCTCATATAAACTCTAACAACCATGAATTGAATAAAATAGATCTGATGTCTTACTTTAATACATTATAATAAGATACATGTAATCATATCTCGAATCAAAAAATTGTTTTTTTAATTTTTGTAATATTGAAATAAATATGATTCCAATATTAAATTTGAAAAACAAACTTACAATATAATATTTGTATGAGATTAACTTTACATCACCAAAATATCCATAAATATAATTCATATTTCACATCTCAAATACATTGGTAATGAAAAAATAAGGGTGTTCTCAGATTATCATTATGTGTCAAGTACAAAGGAATCTACCATGAAACAATAAGAATATTAAACATCATATTTGAAATAACTAGAGACACATTCGATTTAAATAACATTAATATCCTAAAAATATATGTCATAATAAAAATAAAAAGCTAAATAATTGCACCCAAACATCAACTAACCTAATATATATTAACTAAATCAATCTAAATATAAATCCTTGAAAAAATATCCAGTTTAAAAAAATTGTTAATAATAAAGGAAATTATTATTTATTAGGATCATTTATATTAGTAATCAAGATTCCTATACAACCAATACCTTGGACATGGTTGCAAAAAACATTTGGTTTAACCATCCGTAATAATATCTTTATGATTTTTCTAATGAGACCTACTGATTCAAGAAGAGTATGTATAATTATTTCCAATAAGTAATCTAGTTCCAAATCATTCCTTACATATCTAATTATTGGTTTAATTCATGAATCTACAGACCATATCGTCAAATATCCAATGTGGGTAATGAATAAGGATTTTTCATTATTTCATGCTTAATAAAATTAAATTCAATGTAATCACTATTTCAATAAATGCGATCAATTTAATAATTTAATCATATTCATTATAGAAAGTGTAAAAATAATGAATATAGAAGAATATAAAAAATATAATAAGAGAGTGAATATTTAAAAGTAATGTTTATGACTACAAAAGAATGGATGTATAATCATAATATCAATTAATTTCATTCAAAATAATTTCTCCAACAATTCATAAAAATAGATAACATGTTATCAATGATATTTATACCCACCGGATTAAACATAATGGTGTTAGTGTTATGGTTGAATATAAATACCATTAAAATATCATTAAAAGTATACTCATAAACATTATTAAAAAAAGATATATTTTTGTTATTTTGAATGTAATATTTTAGAAACAAATGTTTTAGAAAACAAGTTAAAAAATTTTCTAAAAAATAATTTTATTCATATTAAATAATATATAATATATTTTCAGGGTCATGGTGTTTCAAAATGAATTTCATTATGTACATATTAAAAGAAACATTTCTATCATTTTTTTTGATAAAAATGGGGTTTATTTCGAAAAAAGAAAAATATTACATTAAAAAAATAATTTCTACAAGTCAAAATGTGTTAAAATATATTCAGAAAATAAAATTTTAAAGGTTAAAGACACTATTTAAACATTTTTTGGAATCATAGTTATGAAAAAATTATATTTTCGATCGAAGAGAGAAATATTGTTAGATTTTATTGAAAAATGATTCTCAAATATTTTAAGAACAAAATAATGAATTATTTTTTAATATTAATAGTGAAAATAATCAATTTATTGGGGATAATAAAATGAAGTGGGAGATTAGTAAATGGACAACAAATTACCATCGATTGAAATTTAGGAATAGACACTCGTTATTTGAATGAGATTATGAAATTAAATTTTACAATGATCATATCAATGAATTGAGGATTATCAAATGAATTGATTATTTGTATAACTATAACTTCCAATAGAAATAATGGAAATTAAAAAAAAAAGAAAAATAAAATTCTTTTTTGAATAGAATCTATGAATATTAAAGATGATTAATTAATAGAACCTAATGAAAATAAATTGAATTTGTGAAATTATTTACCACATAGTAAATACTATGTAATATCTTCTTGTATTTAATAAATTAAATTAATACTAAAAATACCATGAATTATTAAAATTTTATGATATTACATTTCAAAATGATAGTATATAACCCGTATAAAACAAATTTGGTGAACAAAACTAAAATACTCTGAAAAAAATATAAATTTAGATGTAGTACATTACGTCAAAAATCATTTTTCATGAAAAAAATAAACATTCTTTATAGTGTTTTTAAAAAATAAAATATATTGTAATAAAACCATATATATATTTATAATATGGTACATAATCCTATTATAACTTCTTATCACCCATTTGTTATTAATCATTCATTTTTTAATTGTTGTATGTGTTAATTACCTACTTTTCTCATTTGTTATTTTTATTTAAATTTCTTATTCAATGAATAACATATATTTAAATAACAATAATAATAATATTCATGATAAAATTATCATATTTAGGAATAAATTATAATTTTTATAGAAATAATGAATGATTTTTTTAAATGAATTATGTTACGGTCAAGGAGATGATATGTTGTACACACACAAGGGAAAAAATTTCATTATTCAAAATTCATTATGTAGATTAGCTAAGTAATATTATAAAATTTAAAAAAATATAACATTATTTTTTTAAATATACTTATATATATCATCGATGTGTTCTAGTGTTGAAAAGGGATAAATGTCTATTTCTATAGGCAGTATTAAAAAATACATTAATGAAGTTATTATTTTTCAGTGATTAGAAAGGTAAGAATTACAATTATATAGTATATTTTATTATTGATAAATATTTCCTAAATTCGATGATTATTTCATTTATTTCATATATATTTGTTACCTTTGTAATTATTATTTCCCTGTAAATCATTTGAGAAAAATAAATCACATCACATTGTGATGCAGTTTACCTGCATACACATGAGGGATGATATCATATCTAGAAATAAATAGAATATAAAAATCATTTATATGATATTAAGAATAAATATGTGTAATTATTTTATAAATTTATTGTATATAATTTTTATCAATCAACATTTTAAATAGTGAGATGTGGTAATAGAGAATTAAATAACATCCCATTGTTAGGATGTTCTCCATGGTACATAGGAATTATGATTTCATAACACATTTTCTAGAAGTTGAGGTAATTGTAGATCATAAAATATTCATAACAACTAATAAATATATATATAGATATTGATTATATTATATAATCAAGTTTTAATATTATTTGATGGTGTTATAGAATGAAATAATATAATTTTTTTTAATAATGTCAACTCTTCTTCAGGTAACCATATGTTTTAAACAAAAGCCTTCATTGGTTCAACATCTTACCAAAAAATCGTATTATTTGTGGTAAGAGGAAACATTAAAATTAATTTGGTTATTTAATTTTTATACAAAAATAGTGTGAGGTCCCTAAAAATATATTATAGGTAGTAGCCTCTTAAATATATGGTTACTAGAAAAATTGTAATTTTTTAAAATAAAAAGGTTTACAAAAATTATTCACATGTCACATGGGTCCAAAAATGGTGTATTATTTGAAATTGGCATGGATGGGTCTATATATGGCAATATAATATATTTTAGAGTAGTGTGTAGTTGAATTTAATCATCATACTTTTATCAGAACCATGGTATGTGCATTATATTATTAATATTTGTATATAATTTTTATTTCTTTCACAATTCATGTTGTTAAAAAATAAAGTTAAAATTATTAGATAATATAATTTATTCTTGGTCATAATGTGGAATTAAATTATTGAATTTATTTTCCAATAATTTATATAATTTAATTTAATATTAATCTTAAAAATTCAAGAAGAATTCTTGGTTTCAATGAGCCATTTATTATATGATTACAATGGTTTTATATTAAAATCCCATAAAATATATTAAAATGGACTTAATTAGATTAAATGAAATGTAATGAAAAAAAAATTATTTAAAAAATCATAAAATATAATTTCAATTTAAAGATAATTTTAACAAAATATAATATTGATAAAATTTTAAATTTTTTCAATATTATTTAAAATATTTAACATTAAAAAAATAATTAACCATTGGAAAAATTTGGTATTTTGATTTAAAATATAAAGTTAAATTTTTAATTAATTTTATTATAAGTGATGAAATTAATTTTATATAATGAAATGTTTGTTTTAGTAAGCTATATTTTTGAAAAAAAAATTCACAATATATTTAGTTTTAATATAATATTATTTTATCTTTAATCAATATAAAACAATTATTTTCAGAATATAGTTATTAAAATTTATACCCTCTAATTTAGCATCATAGTTATAATGTTGTACTATATTACCGTTAATTTATTCATGTGGTTGTGTATAACAAACTATATCATATAAAATGTTCTTATTTTTGAATGTTGGTGTTGTACAACATCTAATGTCACAATTACAAAATAATCACAAGATAGGAACACTAGATTTATTGTATAAATTCATGGTCCCCAAATAGTGATAGTCGTTATAATTAGTATAAAATTTCATTGGAATAATGTCATGGTCCTATAAATTTAATAATCAAAATTTCATGTATTTAGTATCCTTGGTATCTGGTAAAAATCCCCTAAAAATATATAAATTTTTTTCCACTTAATAAGGTTAAATAACCTTGGGTATTCATTTAATTAATGAATAATCCTCCAATTTCAATTATTGGGAATTTACCAATCATTTTTAGTAAAGGGATAAATATAAATCACTAAAATTATATATATATATATATATATAATATTACTTCCCATGAATTATGGAAAGGGCCACAAGTAATTTATAAATATCATGTAATTCTTAGAGTTGATACATTATTTAACACATAATTATTTGGGGATGGATAACCTAATTTTATGGCATATATATTTTATACTCATAGACAAAAATGCCATTCAGATCCCATTAGACGTTATAATTAAATTAAATTTAAGATCATGATACTATTTAAAATTAGTTATGGGAAAGTATAAAATATTTTATCATTACTACCCATTATATAAATAATGAAAAAACAATCAAATATCAAGGGACAACTCAATACAAATAACCTCAATTGTAAAAAGCCTCCAAATAATAATCCTATCGAGAAAATGACTCTATATCATCACTAATGAAATTATTTTAGAGTTATGGAATATGAAACTAAGATTAAATAGTGATCTATATAAAAAATCGGTTAAAACTTACTCCAATGTTCAAACATAATATACGACCCTTCAAACACAAAATAATTGATAGAGAGGAGTAAAAATATCCAAGGAATAATATCACTAAATATATATGCCATTATTGGTCTGGAATAATTTATAGTTATGAAACATCATATTATGCTGAAATTACATCAATTCCCCTTATTACAACCCCATCAAGGAATCTAGTGGGAATGTTTCATGCGTATTCTATGTGGCTACAAATACCTCACCACTGTTACCCCTAGGCCTTTCGGTGGCCGTAAGAACTCTCCAAAGAGATGCTGGTCACTTATTTCATTTCTTAGAACATTTTAAAACCAATATTACTCCAATAATAATATAAAATTTTAGTCAAAATTTTTTTTTTAATGAATTATAAATTAGTTCATCATCCAAAAAGAGACAATATGGTATAACAGTCACAGTTATATAATTATATCATTTTTTAATTTACCAAGTGTCGAATCTGAATTACTGATAAATTATTACAAAATCATTCTAGTGAATCTTACAAATGAAAAATAATTATATTTACATAACCCATTACAATGTTAGTTTTCCTCCAATTATTTTATATGGATTTTCTATATTAGTCCTCTCATTTGAAAAAGTCCCATTCTTATAAACATAACCACCCCCTTCTTCAAGTATACTGCAAGAATCTTGTTAACTAAAATTCCTAAACCCATAAAATTTCGCTAAAATTATCTATAAAATTGTTATCAGTACATATAATTCAGTATATATTAAAAAATTTATAAATTAATTAAATTCAATATTTCGTCCATATTATTGAATATTCAAGAAATCCAATGAATTGACACTTTTATATGAATATAAATATATATATATACAAGTGTATGAATAATATTTATATATTATATATATAATATAACTTATTTGATTAACTAGTCATTTACATAAAACTAAAACATGTATTTTTTGGATAAGTGAACATATATACTATTAACGAATAAAAATCCAAACCACTATCCATTATAAGTTCCCTATTTAAATAAATATTTTACATATAATGATCAGGCATCTTAATTATTCGTAATTATATTTTCTCAATGAATTATATTAAACTAATTTCATGTTTTTCTCATATCCCCATGTATATTTTTACGTACCATCATCTATGTATTTCACAGAAAAAAATATGAAATTTATTAAACATATATCAGATTACAAGATCGTGAAGTGGTTTTGATAACACTGGATGGTAGGTTCTAATATTAAATAATCAATGAATTAATAATTTGTTTTGTTTCTACTATAATGTAATATTCATGATTTCAATCCAATATTCTTGAATGACACACATTCATTATTCAACATTATATGAATTTTTTCGTAAGTCTTTATTGATTATAATGTTATTTTAATGTATTCCAACATTTGTAGATAATTTATCTATAAATTACCCCTATTACGTTTTATTTTATTTTATTAATATTTTTCATATTTAAAATTATCAAATTTTAGAGTAATATTTGAACTTTAATAACAACTCCACAACCCAGTTTGATGGATTTTGTTATCTATTTGTTCAGGATTATATATTTCTCAATGTATTAAAATAATCAAAAGTAATTTACACATTCATTCACCAATATCCTCAAATGATTAGTATAGTATTTTTCAAATCTTCTAAAAAAAGACATATTTTCATAACTGAATTATCTCACCAACCACCTCTCCCACATTTGATTTCAATTATTAATGTGTATTTACCTCTAAAATAGGATGTTTGTGATTTCATATTTATTTGGTTTTTACCAAATAGATACATTAATGTATTATTGGGGAATAAAATGTTTATAAAAAATGGTATCTTATAATATAATTTCATTATAATGATTTAGGGGGATAACATAGTCATTTTTAACGCAGGTTTCTCAATAGGCGATGTTTTTAATATAGTTTTAATCATGTTACGATTATTTAATCATTCTTAGTTGTCTAAAGAAATTAAAAGACTGTAATAATGATATAATAAATTGTTTCATATACTATTTGGTAACTATTTTTAATATATGTATTAATATAGTGCAATTAGTTTAAAAATAAATTGTATTATGTTTAATTTTCATTAATTTGAATGTACAAACATTTTTATTATTACATTCGATGTAATGGTGTTCCTATGTCAAATTAAAATCTACCAATTATCAAATGAAAATATTTTTATGTACACTCATGTTATGGTTATAAAGATTTAAATAATAGAAACCATAAAAATTTAATAAATAAAACTTTTAAAAAAATATTCAAACATTCAAATAACTACATAGATTTCTCTCTCCTACAACTGAATTACGCATCTTATTCAATTTATTTAAAAATTTTTAATGATAATGTAGATTATATATATTTATTGGATTCATGAATAATTCATAAAAGCCCCAACATGGGGGTATTATTTGTAAAAGTTATTAGGATTGTTACCTCTTCCGATAGAGCTTGTGAAATATTTTAGAAATACATATTCAATATTACCCATTGATGTAAAATGTTTTGTTTTACCCCAATTTTGTTATGATTGTAGCACATAATGAGTTAAAATTATGTAAATTAAAATAAAATTCCCATCTAGGATGATCTATTCTTATAATTAGATTTAGTAATTAATAATAATGAATCTATTTTTCGCCGGAATGTATATATTTTTTTGAAATTAGTTTCCATTTGTGATCTTGTTTTCTTGTTTTAAAATAATGATAATGAAATTCCTATTTCTTGATTTCAAATAGTTTTTAAATATTATTTTTTTCTTTTCATATCCATAAAAACATATATCTATATTTTTCTCACTTAACATATAATAAGACTTCTATTTTAGTACCACATTTGGATGAATTCTGATAACACTTATGAGATGACATGTGATAATTAGAAAATGATAATTTTATGATTTTTCATTGGATAAATATATCTTAAAACCATTGAATCAAATTAATAAAAAAATTATTGTAATTTCAAGGATACTAATAGTTTACTTATTCAAAATTTTGTATTGTAAAATGTTTTTTGGTTGAAAAGGCATCGATGAATTTTGAGTCATTCCAAAAATTATAATAAAGGATTCCATGGTAAACTTATAGGATTGGATATCTTCTCCACTAATGAAATTACATGGGACAACTAACTAGAAATTAATTTTTTGCAAAAAGTGAAAAAATATTTGAATGATCCATCTTGGTGGAATTAGTTTCCACCTATTTTCTGATATTGTTCATGAAATTTAATATATATGGCCTACTAAAAAACATGTGTAAGGACTGTATACAATTTACATCAAATATATCACATATCAATTAAAAATTTCACAGTCTCTTAGGTATTTCATGACTTTTAGATATGATTCATTTGAATTTACATTACGTATCTTTAAATAGTATAGGCTTGTAATTTTTCTATTATAATACATTATTAGATATATATTATAGTCCAAAATGGACTCTATATGATAATGTATGACATAAATCCCGAACATATTATTCCTAATCCAACGAAAAACATCTTCTAGTAATTTTATCAAAATATTAATTCCAAATATATATATCATAAAAATGTAAAAACATTTATCAAAATTTAATTAAATATTTTGAAGGTTGTTTAGGTGAGATAAGACTTCAGATATTGCATAGATGATTACTATATCAATATACCATGGTACTTTTTCCTAACTCAAGTAAAAGTATTCTTCTTATAAGATTTTATTCATTGGTTACTTGGATAGAAATTATTCTTCAGTTGTCATAGGAAACAAATTAAAGTGGTCAATGAATTTTTTCTCCACACCTATCTTATGTTTTATCACTATGTACAACTCCAATATTGACTAAATATATTTCACTGGAATTTTTTTCTCAAAATTATTCATTATTTAACATATTAACAAATGCTAAATTATACTACTATATTTTTTAATAGAAAAATATTATCTAACTTTATCCAAAAAATAAGATACTAAATATTCTTTCTAGTTGTCACATAATTATATTAGTTTAAATGAAATGTTTATAAATATTATAAAATTCCATGAATTCTTCCACAAATATTCTATGACATAGCATCTCTAGCCTTATGGTTTGAAGCATGAGAATGATACTCAAAAGTGTTTTCCATGTTAGTAAATTACATTATTGGTTGTGTGGTTATTTTACTATAAATACGTCACATTATTTACTATTATCACCATCAAATATATATTCAACATCTTTAAACTAAAAATTATAAAATTAAAAATTTACATTTATAAAATATATAATAAATAATCATTAAAGTATTTTATATCCTATATAATATATAACATGTTTCCCAAATGATAATTAATTAAACTCACTGAAAAAATGTGTTTTTGATTTATCACCCATAATCCAATTTTCTAATATCACATGTCATTAATCTATTCTACATTCCTTCGTCAAATTTAACTTTTCTAAATATAAATTAATTTTATTATCAGTGATTTTTTTCAAATAATTGTCTCAGTTTCTCACAATTTGAGCAATATAATTTTCAAAATTATAAAAAATAATCCTAGAGTACATCATTATAATATTATATATCATATGTGAAAAATCATATTATCCATATTTATAAATAAGTCATGTAATCGAAAAAATGATATTAATTTGTAATAATTGGTACCATATGAACATGAAAATGTTCTATTATCATATTACATTAGATTAAGGTTCATTTTAATAGGTTCATAATTCTCATCTAGAAATCATTAATGGATCTTACTTAATTATTTTATGTCATTTGGTGGAAAAATGTGATACAAAGGTGATAATTCCTAGTAACTGGGTCCAATTTAGTATAGTCTGTATATAATATGCAACTGTTCAGCTCTCTTAGTACACTTATTCCATCATTATCATTCTTAACAAGGTCCACTCTAGTTTATTGGGTAATATTTTAATGGTACTAAACCATTGAGAGTTTGAAATATTTATGTAATACCTTTTTCTTAGTAATTTTCTATATACTTCTTAACAAACACCATTGTGTTTCATTTTAGTCTTATTTGGTAATACCTGACATTTTATGACTATATTTTAAACCAAATTAATTTGATACATATTTCAGTAGTAATCCCACGTATATATCCTTATATCAAAATGATTTCATGTATATTTTCACTTAATATATTTTCCATTTTTTTCATTTATAGAAAATTTATATTAATAATTCATTACTTGAATCATTATTTCATTAATTTAAAACAATCTTTTTAATTTACATTTCAATGGATTTATCTCATGATTGGGGTGTTTAAATTTTTATTAGATCTGATTATGTTTCCCTACCTATTATACATTGTATTCCTATATAATAGATAAAGTTTTATTATCATCATCACTGAAAAAAAATTATTACCTTAAATAATATATTAATTCAAATAATCTTATCATTGTTTCCTTGTGGTTTCATTTTCCCCCATATTTTTTTAACAGAAGATCCATATCATAAATTATTTCAAAAATATACCGCATTATATAAATTCTATATAATTATATAAAATTAATAATCTAAAGAATACTAAACACAATGATATAGATATCAAACCCAAACATTCTCGGACACAAAATAAAACACCTGGATTGGAAGTGGTCCAACTGAATGTCCCTCTACCATTAGTTCGTTTCTCAATAGATAATTAAATCAATTAAAGATTTCACCCAAAAAAATATAACATAAAATCAACCACCATATT
Organism: Viscum album; assembly: GCA_963277665.1. Classification (NCBI taxonomy): domain Eukaryota; kingdom Viridiplantae; phylum Streptophyta; class Magnoliopsida; order Santalales; family Viscaceae; genus Viscum; species Viscum album. Next base: position 477,121,917 of record OY728132.1, read on the forward strand.
TAATCCTATAACCGTATAACAAAATCTTTATCCAAAATTTCAACAAGTTGAACACCATTATTAAATTAATAATGATTTGGAATAAAAACATACCTAATGTTTTGAAATGGACAAACAATAATATTACTCCATAAAAAATATACAAATCTTATTAATAGTGTTGTTATACACCTTTAAAAATCAAGATATTATTTCAAAATAATATCATGGTGTATTAATTTGAAAATATAATTGAATATTAAAAAAATTACCAATTTTCTGATATCCAACATCTTATTATATGTTCTCTTCACAATGGCAGTGCATAAGACATGAAAAAATTGGCTACAAATGGTTAATTTTATCAAATCATGTGATTGACATTAGTATGAAAATAGAGAAGATATATTTACTTTTTATATTTTTTTCAATATTTAATATTCATTATAATTAGTTGTTACTACATAACGAGTTACCACGGTGAAATCTATTTTTGTTTTGTAACATAATTATAAAAATTCAATTAATTAAATATATGATATAATTTTTTTCATAATTTTGTTAAATAGGTTCATTCAACTCACTATATATTGATATACTTGATTTGTATTCTCAATTAAGGGAGAAATGGTATTTACAATTAGATATAAACATCTTGTGTAGGGGTTAGGCCATATAAATTTTTATTACCACAACTTCATTATATGAAAAAATCATTACCATATTATATGTATAAAAGATGATAAATTTAATATAATTAAAAATATAATGATTAATGTATAGTTTTGAAATTATGAATAATTCAAAATTTTGTTCAGTATATTTAATGGAAACATAATTACCAATTGGTGATTAATTTATGTCAATAATGAGAAACATTGAATGATTCTGGATTCTCATGAAGATTATTTTTGAGTGTGAATGATAAATTAAAAATTGAAATGAATGTGGTTATAATCATGGATATGAATGAGATTTTATTTATATGTAACTTATTATACAGTGTGTTTTAATTTATTAATAGGTCTAATAAGAATAATTTTATTATTATAAACTATAATCACAGAATGATTGATATTTAAATATAGATTTTAAATACTAACAGTGTTATTTCCTATAACATATATATATATAACAATTTTAATAGATAATGTTTAGATACTCTAATAGGATTATAGTGGTATTTTGATTAAAATTTTGAGTTCTATTATATTCTTATGTTACTTGAATGGGGATGAAAAGTCATTATTCAATAGGTGATAAACACAAGATATTTGAAAGTGGATGAGACTCATTATCATGTTATATGTATAGATTAATAGAAATGAAACTAATATATTTTTATTAAACATTACCGATTATTGGTTTTTGATTTTTTAAACAACATGATTCATATTAGGATCACTCAAAAGATAATCTTTTGGATAGTGAATAGATGAAAAAAAATTTATTTCAAATGTTATCACCTTTTAATTTTCTGTTTTATATATATATCTTTTCTGAATTTCATTGTGATAGATTTTATGTTAAAATATAGTTATAACATGAAATATTATATGTAGTAATTCTATATTTTCCATCATATCAAAAATAAATTACTATTCTTACTGAAAATCCAAATTTATTGGTATTTGGGACAATCCCACTATGTGTGATAATGCTCACATGATTTTTTTTGCCTTCTATTTTTAAAATTAAATTAATTTATATTATGTGGGTGTTCATCATTAATAACTTCAGAGAAAATTATATTTTAGAGGAGTCATCATATATTAAATTTTAATGGCTTAAATTTGTGTGGTCGGACATTTCACTCAATACAATTTTGATTTCTATTTTATATGAAATTTTGATGCCAATTTATATATATATATATATATATATTTTTATTTTTCTAGTCAATTGGTGGTTTATAATGAATAATATACTGAAATTACACCCATTTGTTATTTTATCTATAATTAGATATAGTCCTTTACATCTATTCATATTCTATGTGATCATTAAAGTCATAGTTGATATTTTTACTAACAAAGGTGGGGTTTAAAAAAATATGATTTATATAATAATGTTTATAATAAATATGTCTATCTCAATAAAATTCAGGAATATTTTTGATTTAATTTAAACTCAAAGATAAATATCCTATAAAAATATTTTATTCGATGAAATCCATTTTAAATCCTGTAGTATTATTTTGAAATCTAATCACAAACTAGGAGTAAAGTACTATAAACCAATGGACAACCCCTAAATAATTAATTTTTTACACATTAAAACTTAATGATATTACGTATAATCATAATTTAGCAACTATATTTCCTAAATTCACTATAAAATGCTATCTTGGAGTCGTCAATAATCCCTCACACAACAAAAAATATAAAAAAATTAAAAAACCAGCCACTTTTTAGCTTACCTAGACCTATTCAAAAAAATTACACCTAAAATAATAAACTTAATATTAAAATTAATATTTATTATCAAATCTTAATAGAATCATTATTTTAAATATTATATGTTTCATCTTTTCTAAATTAGATAAATCAGTCTCAGTAAAATAATGAACATAATATTTAAATTGTGTAATCACTTTCCAAAGAATATTCCTCTTAACAATATATATATATATATATATATATATTAAATTTCATTATCATATTTTCTATAATATACAATAATAAATATATAGAAAATTTTTTATATATCTAAACACCTTCATTTCATTTCATAATTTTATATTAAATAATTCCTATCGATTATACAAAAAACTCATGGAAATCACATCTCCATAATTAATTTAATGTCACTTTCACTTTCCAAACCATAAAATATTTCCTACGTTAATTATATGTATTCAAATTTCATGACCCCATCCCTCCAATGAAACCCCTCCTGGGATTGAAATGCTTAATGGGAGATAATGACCCCTGAGTCCTGCCTCCAATAGGCCATATGATGGAGGGTGGCACCAAGGGTGTACTAATGTCACAATATGGGAGGAATTCACCATTATAAGAAAACTATATCTATATATCGGAAGAATAAAACATGAAAAATTCATGAAATACTTTAATATAATTACAATGATTCCAAAAATGCTTGTATAAATCAAAACTGACACATATAAATTCTATAAATAAATAGTAAAAATAATAATTCTAAGATAGAGACAGACAAATATATCCAATTTCGTGAACTAGAAATGTCTATCATAGTCCATAAGTTCCTCCTAAAATACGGAAAATTGTAATTATAAATTTTGTGTGATTATACACGTATACATAGTAGTAAATTCAATGTCTCTAATGCACATGTGAATAGAGGACACCAATCCACCCATGTGAAAACATCGCCTCAGATGTGCTGATTTTTCAAAATCATGGAAGATGTGTTTTCAATTTCAATTATATACATAAAAATATGAAATAAAACCACCTTAATTGTTGAAACATATTTTAATGTGTATGAAATATCATCTTTCATGTTCTAGAGATAAAATATATACATAATAATATTTTATATAATGAATCCATTTCGTGATTATCAAAGAACAGAACAAATTATCTAAATCTATATCACTAAATATTTATGTAAAAATTCATATAAATACCATATATAAAATCATTTATAGTATAATATAATTAATCAAAAATATATTAATACCATTTCATTCCAATTATATAATTTCATTTATATTAAATAAGAGAATAAAATAAAAACCAGCCATGGAAATCATGTAATGTATGCACCCAAAATAATGGAAAGAATAGAATACTAATAATTAAAAACCAAAATGATGATATCAATCTATCAAATAAAGTGTTATAAATATGAATGATTTTCTGTAAGATATTAATAACAGTCTTTTAACTATTAAATAATGGTTTAAACATGATTGATGTAAGATGAACCTAAGGTAAGAAAATTATTAACACAATTTCTATTCATTAGGATAAGATTATACATTGTTAATTATATGAAACTACTTTTTGTGATGTACATATTTTATATTATGTCTAATAATGTTTTCATAATCTTATATTAAAATTTCCATACACTCTACTATGTCTCAATTCAAATATATGATATTTTATATGATATTTATTAAAAAATCCTCTTTTGAAAATCTATTTTAGATAATTCAAAAGTAAGGATTTTATTAAATTAATCTTGTTTTATGATTATGTTCTAGTTCGTGGACATAATTTATGATAAATGGTGGGACCTATTTTAAGATCCCACCAGAGAAGCCAATAAACCGTTGCTCCGAGCCGGTTCACCATAAGGCCTCATGCACGAATCCCCATACGCTAGAGGCAGCCGACTACCAGCAATGGCCTATGGTGTGATAGTGGGGAGACTATTCCCTCATACCAGAGTATGAAAACTGTGGAAATAAATAAGTATCATAGACAATAGAAATTAAACAGAGTGTAGAAGTAATAAACAATTGAAATAGAACAAACTGTAATAGTAAAATGTTGTAAAAGCCCAAACAGCTCTGCAATACAATACAACACTGGTCATCCATCGAGCCAACCTTACAAATACAAGTACAAAGGAAACTGAAAGTAAAAGTACATGGATCTACTACTAACTTTGAGCCAAAACATGTACCCGATCTCCCAACAACATCGAACTATAGTAGCCCGATCAGTAGAACCACTAAAGTAGCTCTACTCGATCACTCAACACTGGACCATAGCCCTATCCACCCTGAAACTTGTGATCAACATGAAATGCAGACATAAGGTCGACACGTACACTGAGGTGTACCTGAAAGGGTGAAAAATAATCTCATTAGGGCACCCCGACAAGCAACCTAGAACTGTACTGCCAAAAGTGTATGCAAAAACATTGTGCTCAACCTAGCTGGAACACAACAAAAGGAAGTAAACCAAACGTGCACCCACAGTTGAATTTAGGGTGTTTAATCCATGTCAACAAGGCATGTGCCACTATGGATGTTCATATCTATATATGTACACATTTATAGTCCCATAACTATACACATATACATAAATATGAATATTCATGATTAAATGATTCAAATAACAAGAAACAACATCAACAATCAATACTTGGGACCATAATCCCATTCTCCTAAACATCATGTGCAAGGACATTGAGCTGGATGTCAGGCCACTCATGTTGTGTATCATTAAGTCGATCTATGGGTCCGTAATCCCATCAACATGTATCTTCTTTGGCCAATACCAGAAATATTCCTCCGATCATGAAAAAACAAGAAACCCTATGGGAAGTACTCACATTCTATCGCCTCTGGTTCAACCAAAAAAACACAAAAATAAAGATAACAAAACAGATATCTCAACAGACTACCTAACAACAAGTAGTCTGAAACCCAAGCTTGTTCTTTGGCATGGTGGACTCATCACAACCAACCAAAATTTATTTATCAAGATGACCCTCTATGTTGATCAAGTGGGCAGACCCCTATGGTCACGTATTCAAAAAAGGAAAAGACACTATGTGGAAGCACTCTTCGTCAATTCCCCCTATGGTCTTGTAGTGATAATACAAACTCTATGAGGAAGCACATACATCAAATTCCCCCTTTAGTATCAATTTTATAATTATCAAACCCTCTGATAGAGCACAAAGTCATTCTACCTTATGGTCTCGTAGTGGTAATAATTAAATAGTCCCTCTGAGGAAGCATTAAATGTCAATTCCCCATTTGGTCTTGCTACACCAGGTTCCCGCAACCCTTAGTAAAGAAATCGTATGTAAGTTATTCGTAGCAGCCGTAATTATGTTCAACAAACTACTTGGTTAATATCTATAATTCAACAAAAGAATTTATACAATAGACAACACATGGAATCAATCATACCAAGCCAAGAAATTAATGCAACATGGTTTGCCTCATAGGAAACCTAAGCCCAATGGTGATAAATAGCCAAGATGAAGGAAAACAAGCATGGGTGATCCTTGAACAAGCTAATAAGAAAAAATCATTCATCTAATATCCTCAATATCACATGAAATATAAGGCAGAAAAATAAAAAATTTCAACACCCTAACCCGAGATACCAGATACATGGATATCCAGAACTTTTGCACAAAAACTCAAGGAAATTCAACGTAGGGAATCAAAACACTTGATCAGGCACACAAGTAATAGTAAGCATATAAACAAAATAAAGACACATCACTTCAGGCTCAACAACCCCCAACCAGGAATCACTTATGGTAAACCCCACAACATCAGTAAACCAAGTCAGATATAAACAGACAATGATGGTGGCCCGAACGCCCATCCCAACAATACATCCAAAGACCAAAGTGATTACCAGTTTGGCATGGGTTCTAGGTGACACCCGATCACCATCTCTACCTAAAATCGACATAACAACTCATGGTTGGTCAAAAAATGGACACCCACTAGGTCCCTCAGGTCAAACACAGAGGATGCATCATAATCAGGAACCTCCATGAAAACACGATTGAATGCATCCTACACGGGATCCTTAGTGATGAGTGAGGCAGAAATCCTACATGGGATCCTCAAAGGAAGTAAAACATAAGAATTCCATAACATGGTTCCTATCAAAGGAAGAACAATAGAGAGAGTTATCCTATAATGGACTCCCAAGGCTAGAAAACAAGCAAAGGCATCCCTTAGGGGATCCATAGATGTACCTGGTATCAAAGCCTCATAGGCTAGAAGGGAACATCTCACAAGGGTAATGTCCGCTAAGGCATGGGTTATGGGAGATATCTCATAGATCATATTCTATTAAAGGTCTCAACTATGATGGTCCAAACACCCAACCTATCATCCACCCCTAAGTCTCACTCTCCGGTGACAACTGAACTCAATAACTGGAGGAAGAAACCCTCCATTTTGATAGAAATCCCCAAAATCATCTTTCTATGACCTCTAAAATTCAAAAAAAAAAATCCACCTTTGTGATCTACATGAAAAAACGCTCAGAATTGTCTACTCACATGCCCAATTCTGACTTCTAGAGCCCATAATATCTCATAATTAGTAAATTGAAGTAGTACATGGCTAGAGTACATGGCCAAAGCACAATGGGCATGCCTGTGTTAATGTAAACGGCGTGTACATTACTGTACATGGAATGTACTATTCACAAAAAGTTATGCCGTGTCAGTTTTCACCTGAACACATGCCCATGTACCACTACACGGTGTGTACATAAAGTACACGATGTGTACTCGCTAAAATCCACAATTTCATGCTATATTTCACATGACAAGCCACAAGGCTACCCACTAAACTGCGTGTACTCAATTTACACAGCGTGTAAATAAGAAAATGTCATCTTCCCTAAATGGGAAGAACACTTGGCATGTACCACTGATATAAATGCCATGTATTTTGGGTTATCTAACGGGAATTCCCTAAAAACACCCGAAACACCCGTTTTCATCCCCAAAACAATAGATCTAGCCCCATGGGCTTAAAATCATTAAATATAAGGCTTTAAAAACATTAAAAAACATTTATTAAGGGGATATATGGTGACAAAATAAATGGCCCTTCCTTTGGGTGGAAACCACTGATGCTTCAGTTGATTTCACATCTCCCAGTTGCCGCACGTCGACTCAGCGCGTCGAGAGCTTTGAATCAGTTCACTTTTTCGATTCAAATTATCCATATTTCTAAAAATCCATATCACCCATAAGTCATGGACAAAGGTGAGGTGTAGGAGACATGTTCAAGGAGGAGTAGGAAAGATGAGAGACGAAAAGAAAAGGAAAGAAGATATGAAAAGGAAGAAAAAGGGGCCTAGGCCAGCCCCAGGGCCCGACATGAGTTTATGCATTCCCTAGGCTAAACTCCCCATTTCGAAGTCAACGATGCAGACATAATATAAATCTAACACATTTTTTAAATGTTATGGCCAAATGAACCTACGAGAATAATTTAATATTTAATTTAATAATATTAAATATTAAATATTCTTCCAAAATTCAAACAACTCGGATTTCCTCCAAACTCCTATCTTAGGGTAAACTCCCTATTTTAGGACCAATAGAGTTGTCCGAAAAAATATACGAGATAATATGGTTGGGGGAAAAGACCATTTTACCCATCACAACCATCCCACAACAAAAATTCTAAATTTATGCTCAAAACAACTATTCGAAAAAACAAGTGTTCTTACAAACTGCCCAACATAAACCTTCTCATCCCAGAGAAGCCCAGTGAATGAAACAAAGACAAAGCTCATAACCTGAGCATCAACACAACCAAGCTATCTAGAATGTACAACGACCTGCCTTACATCATTAACTACCACCTTCTACATAGAATATATTCAACTACGACCAAACTGGTAATCCCCACCATAGTAACACCCATGTCATCATCTTAAAAGAAAACGTCGAGCTTAAAAGCCCACTGGAAAACACCTATGTTTATCCTAAACAAGGAAAACCACCCTCAATGGCCAATGGTGCCCTCCACACCATATGGTGTTCCTTACACCACTTGAAGAGCACAACCAGAACAGGTTTATCCCTCAACAGGGAAGAACATTAAGAAAGAAAAAGGAGCACGATGTAGGGTCAATGATCTCTTAGAATACTCAAGAAGAATAAAGATAGCGCATGATTGTCTCTTACTAGAGTACACTATGATTTCACCGAAGGTGTTTCTATCTCCCTCTGAGCTAAACTAACATCCTTCTAAAACTCGACCAAGATTTAATAAAGGGTTAACCATTTCACAGTAACCCAAAATTTCAAAAAGTCACCTATACAACAGAAGGACATTCCAAAACAACTTCTAGGATCAGATTCCAAAGAATGTCTTCAATGATTGGTCCTCGGCATGCACCAGGTCAATCACAGATTTAGATTCAAAATGATGCCGCCCAAAATAGAAGCATCAGAAACACTGGTTGACTTAAATAGGTACCCAAACAGGACTTCTCATCGAAACTAGTCGCAAAAAACAATCACCACTAAAAAGGAATTGGAAAACACTGGCCAAAATTTCACATATAGGTTTCCCTAGATCAGAGAAGACATCGACCTACAAGGGTACGATTCCAAACCTAGGGTATCTAGGTCTTCTTACTAGCCCAACAGAAAATCCTCACAACTGGGTCACAAGTTCTACCCACCTATCCCAAAAGATCCAAAACCACTCAGAAGATGGTAAAGATCAAAACAACAAAAGAAATTATGAACCTAAACACATCCTAAAATGGCCCTAATCCTCTCCACAAATCCTCAGAAGGAACTACTCTATGGAGTTCACAACCAAAGGAGAAGTGAAACTGAACTGACACCCATCGGGAATTTGTATACGAGAATACACCAAGGAGGTCAAGTTCACAAGAAAATCCATGATATCTATCGACATAGTTCTCAATGATCTGACTAGATAACCACAGACCCAAGAAACAACACCCAATAACGGTTAAACAAAAAGGCTTCACGTGACACATTGGCCAGTTGGGGTCACAACACCACCTGTGCACAAGGACTGATTCACCGTCCTCACACCAACGCCTCATGTTATATCCACATAACTTGACATTAGAGTAAAATTTATGTGTAAGCATACCCAAAGGTCTCAATCGTCCATAAAAACACACACTAAAAGGCATATATACTGTGAATCCTATATGCCTAGTATGACGCATGATACGCCTCTCACCTTTTCTGGCCATGAGTCAAAATCTATCCCAGGAATCTTACCATTGTCCAAGAGCAAAAGATCCATAATAAATCAAAACACCACAAAAAATGTTCATTTCTCAAGGAGAAAATCATATGCAACTGTAACATCACAAAATCAAAACAGCAATCCCAAACCCTAGAAACCCGGACTTCTTACCGGAACAACTGTTCACGACGCACCAGCCCGATATCTGTCACCTGTTCCGACACATTACTAATACTCCTATCTACCATATCACAAATACTAACAACCAGGAATGAAATCTCCTCTAATACCAATTCCTAACGTCCCAACCTTGAAGCCACTAAACCGGTGCTCTGACCCGATTTGCCACAAGGCCCCAAGCGTACCTCCCCTTACGCCAGAGGCTTCCGACTAGTAGCAAGGGCCTAGGGTGTGATAGTGGGGAGACTATTACCTAATACTAGAGTAAGAAAACAATGAAAATAACTAAGTATCATACATAGCAGGAAGTAAATATATTGTAGAAGTAATAAACAACTAAAATTGAACAAGTCGTAATAGTAAAATGTTGAAAATTCCGAATAGCTATGCAATGCAATACAACACTGGTCACCCACAGGGCTGACCATAAAAATACAAGTATGAAGGAAACTTAAAGTAAATGTACAGGGTTTTGATACTAACTAAGAGACAATCCATGTACCCAATATCTATGCAACATCAATCTGCAGCAGCCCGATCAGTAGAACCTCTCGAGCAGCTCCGCTCGATCATGCAACACTGGGCCTCATCCCTATCCAAAATGCAACTTGTTCCAACCTGAAAAGTAGACATTAAGTCTACACACACACCGAGGTGTACGTGCAGGGGTGAGAAATAATCTCAGTAGGGCACCCCGACAAGAAACCTATAACTGTGCTGCTAAAAGTGTGTACAACAGAAATGTGCTCAGCCTAGCTGGAACACAACAATATGAAGTAAACTAAACATACAACCACTGTTGAACTCAGGGTGTGTAATACCTGTCAACTGGTAAAGTGCCACCATGGACGTTCATATCTATATACGTACACATTTATAGTCCCATACATATACACATATACATAAATATGAATATTCATGATTATGTGATTCAAATAACAAGAAACAACATCAATAGTCGATCCTTGGGAACATAAGCACGATATACTGGACATTCTGTGCAAGGGCATTGTGCTGGACATCATGCCACTCAAGATGTGTATCATTAAGTCAAAATCTGGGTCCGTAATCCCATCAACATATACCTGCTTCGTACAAAGCTAGAAATATGTCTCTGATTAAGAGAAACAAAAACAAGTAACCCTATGGGAAGTACTCACATCATGTCCCCTCTGGTTCAACCAAACAAACACAAGCATGCAGATAACACAATATATATATCAGTAGACTACATAAGTACAAGAAGTCCATATCCCAAGCTTGTTCTTTGGCATTGTGGACTCACCACAACCAACCATCATTTATTTGTCATGCTGACCCTCCAGATGGCTCACGTGGGCAGACCCCTATAGTCACATATTCAACAAAGGCAATGACACTCTACAGAATCAGTCATCATCATTTCCCCCTATGGTATTGTAGTGATATTACAGACTCTTTAAGGAAGAACATACATCTAATTCCCCCTTTCATCTCTATTCTATAATTATTAGTCCCTTTTAGAGAGCACAAAGTCAATCTCCCTTATGGTATAGTAGTGGTAATAATTAAACAGGCCCTATGAGGAATCACTAAACGCCAATTCCCCTTATGGTCTTGCTACACTAGGTTTACGTAGCCCTGAGTAAAGCAATCATACGTAAACTATTCTTAGCAGCCCTTATTATGTCCAAAAAACTACTTGGATAATATCTATAATGCAACAAACGCATTTAAAAAGCAGAAAACACATGCAATCATTCGTACTAAGGAAAGAAATTAATGCAACAAGGTTTGCCTCATAGGAAACCTAATTCAAACAGTGGTAAACAGCCAAGGCGAAGGAAAACACCCATGGGTGATCCTTTAACATGATAAAAAATAAAAATTATTCATCTATTCGCCTCATGAACACAAGAAATCTAAGGTAGATAAATAAAATAGGTTCAAACCCCAACCCAAGATACCCGATAAATGGATATCCGACACTTTTGTACAAATAGTCATTGTGATTCAACGTGGGGAATTGAACCACCTACTCAAAAAAAAGAAGTAAAAATATGCATCCAAACAAAAGAAAGACGCATCACATCAGGATCAGCATCCACCAACCAAGAAGCACCTCTGGTAAACACTACAACATCATCAAACCAAGTCATATAAAAACAAACAATGTGGGTGTCCCGAATGTCCATCCCAAGAATACATCCAAATATAATAGGGATTTCTAGTTTGGAACTGGTTCTAGGTGACACCCGGTCACCATATCTACCCAAACCTGACATAAAAACTCAAGGTCGGTCAAACAATGGGCACCCACTAGGTCTCTCAGGTCAAACACGGAGGAGACATCATACTCAGGATACTCTAGTTAAACACGAGAGAAGGCTTCCTACAAGGGATCCTTAGTGAATAGTAAGGGATGAATCCTATAAGGTATCCTCAAAGGAAGGACAACATAGTCATTCTTTAACATTGTACCTCTCAAAGGAAGTACAAGAGAGAGAGATCCAACAAGGGACTCCCTAGGTTAGCAAACAAGCAAAGGCATCCCTTAGGGGATCCTTTGATGTACCTAGTCCCAAAGCCTCGTAGGCTAGAAGGGAACACCTCACAAGGGGAATTTATTCTAAGGAATGGGTTATGGAAGATATCTTATAACTCATATTCTATTAATAGTCTCTACTATGTGTTTCCGAACACCCAGCCTATCATCCATCCCCATGTCTCACTCTCTGGCGACAACTGAACTCGATAAGTGGAGGAAGAACCCCTACATTTAAATAAAAACCCGATAAACCACCATTATATTTCCTATAAATGTAAAAATGATTCCACCATTGTGATATACATGAGAAAATGCTCAGAATAAACTACACACACGCCCAATTCTGACTTCCAAAGCCCAAGATATCTCAAAATTACTAAATTAAAATAGTACATGACCAAAGTACATGGTCAGAGCACAATGGGCCTACATGTTTAATAGTACATGGCGTGTACATTAATGTACATGGCATGTACTATTCAAAAAAAGTAACTCTATGTCTATTTTCAAACGAACACATTCCCATGTACAACTACAAGAAGTGTACTTAAAGTACACGACATGTTCTCGCTAAAAACCACTATTTTGTGCTCTGTTTCGCACGGCAAGCCAAACAGCTACCCACTACACAGCGTGAACTCAAAGTACACAGAGTGTAATTATGAAAACTACATATTACCTAAATATAAATAACAAAAGTCATGTACCACTGGAATACACACCGTGTATTCTGGGTTCTCTAATGGAAATCACTAAAAACATCTGAAACACCCATTTTCGCCCCCAAAACAACAGATCTAGACCCATGGGTTTACACACAAGAAATATAAGGCTTTAAAAACATAAAACAACATGTTTTAAGGGAATTTATGGACAAAACATAAGTGACCCAACCTATGGGTGGAAACCACCGAAGCTTCAGTTGATTTCACGGCTCCTGGTTGCCGCATGCCGACTCAACACGTCGAGAGCTTCGAATTGGAACCCTTTTTGTCTTCCAACTATCCATATTTCTCAAACTAAATATCTCCCATAGGTCATGGACAAAGGGGTGGTGTAGGAGAAGTGCGCATGGTGGAGGGGTAAATAAGTGAGAAGAAAAGGAAAGGAAAGAAGAAAATAAACTGTAGAAAAAGGTGCCAGGGCCGACCCCGGTGCCCGACATGAGATTATGACTTCCCTGGAATCAATGATGTAGACAGAATCTCAATATGATGCTCCGTTTAAATGTTATTTCAAAACAAATATATGTAAATAATTTTATATTTACTTTAATAACATTAAATATTAAATATTCCACAAAAATTCGAACAGCTCAGAATTCCTCCAAAATCCTGTCCTAGGGTAAACTCTCTATTTCAGGACTAACAGAGTTATCAGAAATATTATCTGAGATCAGATGGTAGGGGAAAAACACCATTTTACCCCTCATAACCATCCAATATCAAACATTCAAAATTTATTCTTAAAACGATTGTCTAGAAAAACAAGTGTACATCCACCTATATCTCCCTTCAATCCATTGGGTGTTTTTATGTTGTAGTTTGGATGTATAGTTACTCCAAGTGTAACTATGATGGTTAAAAAATAATGTAACTATGAGGGTTACATTTTAAGGTATCTATGAGGGTTCAAAATAATAATGTGTATTAGTGGGTTATCAAATTATGTATTTTATTTCCCAATATACCTGTATGGTCTTATTTATGTTCATTATTTTTGTATGGAAATATAATGTTACTAAAAGTATGTATATATGGGTTAGAAGTATGTATTTTTTTGAAAAATATTTCTTATGTTTAAATCTATTATAGGATTAATGTTTTCATTCATTCTTTCTCTATTACTTATTGTGATTTTTTTCTCATACCCTTTTTTTAATATATTCTCACTTGGTATAATATGTTTTAGACAGAGAAGAAAGACATGATAAATGTTATGATGATTTTTAAAAAAAACATGTATTATTTGAAATGTTTTATATTTTGGAAGGAGAAGATAATTTTTTTGGGTTATATTATTTTTATAAATGTGGAATTTTATTTATGTAGTACATACCAATTCTCTGAAACTATAAACTTGGAATTATTGCGAATATGAATAGAATAATGTTCTATACTAAAATTTATGTTTATGTAGTGTAATAAGGATGATTTCTTATACATAATATCCCTTCAAAGACTATTCCCCCACCATTATGTATGGGATTGTTGTTTTGAGGATATTCCATTGATAGAGTTTTTGTTTGACCAAACACTATAAGTTAATTTTTAATTTTTGGGATTAATCTTAAATTTTGGGTATTCAATCAGGTTGCGTATGTTAGTTTTGACTTTTTGGGGGTGTGTTTATGGTTCATTTGAAGTTCACACATGTGATTAAAATATTTAAACTCTTGTGGTATGACCCCATCACATAATTCCCTATAAATTATACTTATAATTAAATCTTGTTGCTTTCATATTCATTAATTTATAAATTAATTGTTAATATTTTTTAATGATATGTATCATGTTAAATTCATAGGTGTTTCCATGAACATTATTCCAATTTCAATCCATGTTTCACACCTCAATTCCAATTATATTTAGTTTATGAAAATGATTTAACATTGGTTTGAGTTTCTAAAATTAGTTTTTTATATGTTCTTCCATTTATACAGATGCTTTTACCTAGGAAATTGATTTTGTTTAAGTGGTAAATGGTTTTAAAATGTTTTTGTTCAATGTATTGTGTGGGTTTTTCTGTTAGATGAATCTTAACAAAGATTTTAAACTTGTTTTTGGGTGTCTTTGTGAAATTAAGATGTTTATCATGGAGTATTTCATTGTGTTAAGAAATGTGTGTGGTTGGTTTCCTCAAGTATGGATTGGGAAATTACTACTTGTGCTTTCCATTGGATGTGGCCACATCCATTTGTGTAAAATGTGCACACATTGATGAGAATTCAAATAAATATGGAATTGGGAGTTGTTCCCTTATTAAGTCATGGTTTTCTAATAATTAATTCTTATTTAATCTCCTTAAAACTCAATTTGGTAAACGGTTCCATAGGTATTCAATTTTCTTGGGTTGATCTCTAAACTATGTGGGATGTGTGACTTGATAGTGTTTCACAAGTGATGATTGTTCATCTAAATAGATTAATTCTCATTTAAAAAAATTTAGTGCATTATCTAAATATTATTTAACTTGCTTGTATGATAATGTAAATTTGATGGCAGACCTAATTGAAAAGTGGAACATTTATGGGTATGTTTGGATCTCAATAGATTGTTTTGTAATGTCTTAGTCGAAATGGGATATCAAATTTTTTAGAATGTTTTTTTAAATTGTGTTGGTAAAAGACCATAAGATGATTAATGCTAATAGCCCATTTAGTATTTTGATACATTTTTTTTGGAAAACACCTCTTGAGTTAGGTCTCTTACATCATTGGTTGATCATGAAATGGAAGGGTCATTGACATAGGATTTCATTGAATCGTAATAATTTTGAGGCACGGTAAAAAACCATGATGTAGCTAGGGTGGTTCTGGATTGTGTAGTGTGGGTGGTTATATAAATGTGACTTTTTATTTGAATTTTATGGAAAACCCACATTTGAAGTATACATTAGAACCTAGAATATAATATATGTTTATTGATAATGATTGCTATATTTTTTTAGATTATGCACTATCTTGTGGTCTATATCTAGTGGTATTTTATTATTATTACAGTGGGTTTGGGTCCATCAACCAAGCTAGGTAGGGAGATAGTCAGGCATTATGATGTCATTGAATTGGGTATGACATTAGGATGAGTAAAATGTATATTATGTTATTGTCATCATATTATTTCCAAGGTATTCCCATAATGATATGACTATAGAATCATTATTCATTTCCCTCTTTTTGAGAATATCAATTATGCACTTGGTGTTGGAGTTTTTGGTGAATCATGAATGTGTGTTTTTTTAAAATAGTTTTAATAATTATTTATCTTTATAATGAAAAATAAAGGTGTCATATTTGGTTTATTTTTTAGATTTCTCTCCCACAGACAAATCTTAACTTCACAATGAACCTTGTTTTAAAATGAGTGGCCAATGTGTTCTGATATGTGTATTTTCAAATAAAAAGGATGTGAACCCAATTTTTATAAGTTGTATCTCATTCCTAAAAATCAGGGTTTATTTCATTAAATGATTCCACATTGGGAATAGAAATAGCATGACCTACCTACAGAGTTTTAGTATTCATTCTTAGGTTGTTTTCTTGTTTTTAATTAATACTACATGTTTTAGCTTGGTTCATATCACTATAGGTGAAACTTCACTTTGGTATTAGAGAGTAAACCATGCAGTCATGTGGAGTTATATTTTTGACTAGGATAGTCATGTTTTTTGTCCTCCATTATTTTTCCTGTCATATATATATATATATATAATTTGCTATTTATTTATACTTATTATTATTTTCATTGGGAGAAATCATTTCTATTTTTACTCTGCCAATGTCCTGATAATTGTTTCTTACTCGAAAGGATTGGGAAAGCCTCTTGGGAATATCCACAGATTGTCTCAGGTGAAGTGTTCAGTGTCGACCAAGGTTGGTTTGAGAAAAATATGTTGTTTGATAAGGTTTTCTCATAATTGGACCTTTCTTTTCAGTTATACAATTGTTACTTTAGTATGAAGAGGTTGATGAATTATGAGCGTCGATGATTGATGTGTAATAATTATGAGGACTTCATGAACTGATGCTAATCTTGAACCATGTGCTACTATGGGTTTTCTATAATTTTCGGTGTTTTTTTCTTCTTATGGTTTATTTGGTGATGGGAAATAAAAATATAGTGGAGATGTTTCCTCTTTTAGGTCGTAGTGTTGATCTAGACATGTTGAATATGAGACATTTTTTTTAGAATACTCTGTATTATGGTAGTGTGAGTGGCATATGACTAGAAACTATATGGCCAAGTCAACCATTGAGAATATTATCCCCTCACAAACAGTATTGGATTTTTTTTATTTCTGGAAAATATTTTTGAAAATGAATTGATTTTGATTTTGAAAAGATTAATTTAATGATGTAATGACTTTTTCTATCATGTTACTTATTTTATAGTTTTATAGTGTCCACCAAAATAATTATTATTTGGATACCCGAGGTTTAGCTTTGGGTGGTCATCATTAAGCAACACTCATGTTGATCAACTTATATAATACATCTTTGAGTTTCAGAAGATAACACTTGTGTTCTTTTATTGTCAATTGGATCCTCTCGAAGTGAGAATGTGGATGCTGAAGATAGAGAGAGACTAGAGTTTCCTTGTGCTTTTTGACTCATTAAAGGTAATGTTTTCTACCATAATTCTCAGAGGCCCAATCTAGAAATTGTAGAAGACCATGTCTCAAATAAATTATTAAAAAGATCTTACTTGGGAACTCATATAATCATTATTCATTGAATTGTATTTTTCTAAGATGAAGAAGCTGAGAAGGAGGATGGACATGTGTCGTGTTCAACAGGGTCTTGGTTCAGTACTATAATTATATAAACATTTCTTGGACATCATTGTGTTGGACCCAGTGTATATTGAACTTGATCCAAACATGGATCGACATTTTGAATTTGCGCCAAAATCAGAACATTGGTTGAAGTTGGCATAACTCAACCTAACCACCTATATAATTTGATTTAAAAATTCTTACTTAATAAATATAATTTAGCTGGTGGACATGTGGTGTTAAATCCTCCTCTGGTCTTTGGTAGCATTGTAGATGATATAGATAATAAGAATGGGAAGTGGCCTGATGTGGTGGTACTAATAGGTCGGTTAAGAGGCATTCAGACCTCCGGTCTACATCATTAGAATGCAAAGATGTGATCCGTCATTAGTGTGGAAATCAGGGCTACATGAATCCATTGTGTCCAATTTATCTAAAAGCCTTCCACAACTATGGATTCGTATGTCACCAACAAAAGATATATCCAAGTGCTTCCAAGAAGAATCATGAATCTGCACACAACTCATTAAGTGTCTCTTCACCCCACATTCATGAATATGGTGATGTTTGGGATCAGTTTGGGGGTTGTCTCTATAATTATTTTTGTATGTATTAGTCATTTATGGTTCAGTTTTGTGGTGTTTGTGTTCCTTACATTGTAATAATGGTTAATATAAAACCCTTTTGAACTACTATTTTAATGGAAGTGTGTTTTGTGTAATTTTATTTTGTGTGATATGTTGAAGGGTTTATAATTATTTACTATGAAGCTGGATATGTTTCAAAAACCTGAGCTCGATCCATAGGTCTTAGAGGGATGTCGACATGAATTCAGGAGGAATCCAGTAGTGTAAAAACACATTGTTTAACTTTCTATCATGAGTGTGGCCTGACTAGTGTTCATTCGAAGGCGTGGAGTTATTGGATATGTTGACTGTGGTTTTATTTCCTCATTAGTTTTTTCATTCCATCCCATACCCATTGGAGAGGGGGGTCTCTATGGAAATTCTTTGAGTTCGATTAATTTTGTCAGTTTTTTTATGGGGGGACACATTTAAAGTCTCGTTGAAATATGTTTATGCCTCTTCCTTATGGTGGGGAGTCAGTTCGGGCATCCCTATGTGAGAATCAGTTTGTTGGTGGGTGGAATCTAGTGTAACAACCTAATTAAATGTTCTTATTTTCATAATGGTTTGGACAAGTGTGTCTTGAGCAGTTTAGTGGAGTAAGGTTCTAAGTATATTTTCTATATATAGTTTGAATCCTTTTGATTTTGTTTTGGGTCTATGTATTTTAATGAAAATGTCTACATCGTGGAAGTTATATGTTTGTTTGACCAATCAACTGGGGGTGCTGAAGCTTGTAGCAGTGGGTGGAACTTATTGGGGAGTCCATCTTAATCACCTCAGTTTTTATTGTTATCCTTTCATTCATTGATAGTGTTTTACAAAACTATGCAGCCTATTACAGCCATGATATATGTTGAACAAGAGATTAGATTTTGATTATTCAACCTCTCAAATTAAGCGCTACCGGTTGGTCATCAACGGAGGAACCTCCCCTTCCTTCTCCAAATTTTTTGTTATTTTTAATGTGATTTCTCACTCACGGTCAATAGTTCCCCATCAAATCATTGACATTCAACATCTCCTCATTCGCCACACTAATTTCATCATAGAATCATTTCTTTGTTCATCTTTGAATGAACCCTAGGGTTACAGATTAATATTTTTGGTTGTTTTCCTTGTTTATAGGGTGTTTTTATTGCCCATATGGATCGATTCTTCATCTCCATGGTGTTTTGTCCCATCCGAACATGGATGAGGTAGTCATTTCCTATTCTTTCCTTTCCAGAATACTCTTTGAGCTCTTTTGTGCTTTCATTAATTTTTAAATTTCTTTATCCTCTCAAATATATCTATGTATTCATGTTAATTGTGAAATCATGTTTGTATAATTTACAAAAAATAGGTTTTCAATAATATTTGTGGGAAATGCCTAGATTTATAGTACCTAGGGTTTTTGTTTAAAATAGAATTGTTATTTTAAAGTTAAATTAGGGGTTATTATGAAATTTTGAGCATTGATAATGATGTGAGGGATATTTTTTGTTTGTGAACATGATTGGTTTTTTATGTCCATGTAATGTTTTATCTTGTTAAATGTGTTAAATTTTTTTAAAATGGGTATTTTGATTACGAGGGAATTTTTTTATGTTCTCTTAATAATGTGGATGGTTGAATGTGGTTTTATATGATATTGTGGGTTTTAATTGAAATGTTTTTTTGGTGTTATCTTGGATATTTAGCGTATCATTGGATGTTGTCACAACCATGGGTGCTCTTTGTGAAAACATGTTTATTCCATCAAATTAAGATGGGGATTTAAACTGGTCTTCCTTGACATATTTTATTTAAATTATTTTCTTCCTATATCATTTTGGGTCCTTCATGTGGTTTTTGAATTTGGTTAAAAATTAAACCACATGGGTGTAATCTCCTTTTGATTTGGGATTGTATTTATTTGATTTTTTTCATAAGAGAATATATGGAATTTCACATTTTAATATGGTTTCAGAAATTATTTGGAATTATTTTGGTTAATGAATTTGGGTGTGTAAACATAATCACCATTTGGAATATTTTTAGAGTTATGTGTATCTCCTAAAATGTGGAAATTCTTGTTTAGAAATACTTGGGGAAGTGGTGTTCCACATTTTTTTTTCAATGTATTAGTGTGAAAATGTTATCAAGAATGGGATTATGATGTGAATGTTGTGGTTTGAGAAATTTGATGATGTATTTCGTTGATACATTGTGTTTTTGGTATAATGTGAGGTTTGAAATTTGATTGATCGCAAATAGGGAAAATCTTGTATCTAGGTTGGTGGACTAGGACTAGTATGTTAGTGATCCGGAGTGGTTTCATCCGTATTAAAATTAGAAATATTGATGATGGAAGCAATAAATATGATATTTTGATAATTGGGGACTACTAGACAATTGGGTCTTCCCCTCCTAGTGTCTCATGCATGTGAAGGTTATTTGTTATGGGAACCACTAGTACATTGGTGATTACCCTTCTAGTGGCTCATGCATGGGATGTTTATTGGTGATGGATACTTTTCATTGAGATACGATATACCTAGGTCCCCATAGATAGCAAGTGACTAGGATTATTCCCCATGACTAGTGGTCAATTATTATATTGAATCTTCTGTTGACATACAATAGGTTAGGTTGGTAATTTTAAAATATAATACATTAACATTAAAGTGGTAGTTTTTAAAACAATTTTACAGTTAAATTTGTTTCCATTGAAAAGTTGTACTAGTATTGTTTCGTTTGGGTATTTGTTATAAAATGTTGGTTTTCTGAAAAAATGGATGGTGTCATGTGTTCTCCATTAAAATGATAAATTTGGGGTTTTTAATAATATTAGTAAAATATATTATTATAATTGTATTAAAATCTACTATTAATGGACTTTTTTGAGAGAGGAAACAATTGGACTCCGTGGTGATTTTGTACGGATCTGTTAGCTCACAAACTACCTATAAGACTCAGTATCAGTAGAAACGAGCTATTATATAGGTTCATCATTTGTTCAGGTTTTCTGGCTCATGTGCTCGTGGTTAGAACCTGTTTGGTATTGTGGTTGGAGGTGACCAAGAGGTCACATATAAATAGATGTACCCTGGTCCAATTTGAGTTTTTTATTAGTTTTAATTTTCATGTTATAGTTTTTAGTATGTTTTTTTTGTAAGTTGTATCTGGATAAACTATGTATTTATATATGTTCAGTTGTGGGTTATTATTGAGAACTCAGTTTGATTTGTTAAATTATTCAATCCTGGTTTTTAATATAAAATTGTTCCCACTCGATTTATATCTGATGCCAGACAAAAGTTTCCAGCCCTTGGGGATCAGGAATGCCCTTTGGTCCATGACACAGACTGACTTAGGTGATTTTTACAGGATCGGCCTACGTTGGTTCGTGACAATGTTAGGCCCCTCGAGCAATAGAGTTATGGAGATGGTCAGGAGTTAGGTGATTATGATTTCAATAATTAGGGTCTACCTTTAGGATGAGTTACATGTCGATTATGTTTTATTCTTCTTCTATGTTCCTAGGTATTACTATGATGATCCGACTATAAATTCATTATCTATTTCCCTCATTGTGAGACTATCTCCCTTGTACATGGTTTTAGAGTTTATTGGTAAATAATGAATGAATGGTTTTTTAAAATGGTTTTAGGATCTATTTGGATTTATAATGAAAAATGATGGTTTCTTATATGATTTATTTTTTAGATTTATCTCCCACAAACTTCACTTAACATCACAATGAACAATGTTTTAAAATGAGAGGGAAATGAGTTGTGATTAGAGTATTTTGAAATGAAATGGATGAAAACCTTATTTATATTATTTTTATCTCAATCCTAAAAATCATTTTTTATTTATTTAATGTATATTAATTGGGAATAGAAATAATCGGTCGTACCTACTGTGTTTTATTACTCATTATTATAGTGATTTCTTGTTTTTGGATCCATCTGTAGGTTTTTTACTAGTTTGGATCGCCTTGGTCAAATTTTTGATTTGGTGTTAGAGAGTAACCCACATGGTTATGTCGAGTATTAGTCATTGATAGGTAAATCATATTTTTGATCTTAATTTATTTTTCTTTTTGTTTTTCTATTTTATGTTCTATCTATTTTAAAGGTTTATTTTTTATCATTGGGTGAAATCATTCGAGTTTGTACTCAGTCGATGCCCTAGAACTTGTCGCAATAACAAGAGGATTAAGAACAACCATCGACCATTTCCTCAGATCGACTTGGTTAACCGGTTAAGGGTGAACCTGGGTTTGTTCATGAAATCACCAATACAGTTTAATATAATGTTGGTTATACACAAAAATACCATTTAACAAGGATTTCAAACAATTTTTTCCATTAATTCTATCGATGCATCAGGGTCTATATAATTACCAGCACCACCCGTGTCTATATGTCAAATTAATTCCTCATACAGGGAAATATCAATTTCATTCCTGAAAAATATTCTACACAAACAAATATCAATATCCTATAAATAATATTGAATATAAATATTCTCATAATCAATCAAATAACTTTTGATGTAAAAAAGTATATAGACTTCATATATGGTTTAGTAATTAATATAATCAAGGAGAAAAAGAATATAGACATCAAAGAAAAACGTAATTTCCAACAAAAATTTATCATAATAAATAAAATGTTTTGATATAATTTTAATGACTATAAAATTATTCTAGAGAATTTGGGTGGCCATAAATTCATCAGAAAAAGCATATTTTATAGTAAATTAATTTATTTACTAAATAAAATGAAATTTTTAGAACAAATTTAATGAAACATTTTTAAATGCATCATTTTTGTAATGTAATTGAAATATTATAGAAGAATATAAATTCTGTAAAATGGTTATAGTCATGGGAAAATATTATAAAACCATAAACATTAAAAACAAACTCTCATTTTGAATTTCTATAAGAAAATAAATAAAACTAGACTCTATGAAAACATTATAATGATTCCCCTAAAAACATGTTTAATGTAAAATAGAACATTATATGTCGTAAAAAATTTATTTGATTTAATAAAAATGACTATATTGAATTTTTTTTAATACATGGGGATGAAAGAAATATATAACCCATCAAAATGAAAAATAAGACCATATTTTCATATAAAACATTGTTTTTCTGAATGAATATCCACTGATTGGAAAAAGATAATGAAAATATAAAAACAGATTAATTATATAGAGGATATGAATATAGGTGGATTTTGGAAGGATATATTATATGTTTCCTTTAATGAAAATATGAGAAATACCAAATATATGTTATTTTAAACTAAAACAATGATAATTTAGTAACATTTAGATTATAACTATTTGAATGAGTAATAATAAAATGAAACATTAACCATAATTATTAAAATTATATTCATGATATATATATCACAAGGGTAGTAAATACATTACATAAAAATCTGTAGGATCATATTACCTAATATATATAAATTGAGTTGAAATTGGGATGAAATCCCTTATAGTGATCATATAATTGAAATAGTAATTAGTCAATGAAGATATTATGTGTTACAAATATATATCCACAATATATAAGCAGTAGTAAGAAATAAAATAGTAAAATTTCATTTTTCTCATAATATTATCATAATATATTTTATAATATAGATATATATTCCAATGAAAAGATTTTTAGTCATGAAACCCAATGAAAAGATTATTTAAATAATGTAAGAATTAATCAATGACAATATCACGTTTTAAATATGTAAATAGAAACTAAAAATTTCAATATATAGAATGGTTAAATAATTGGTCATTTCTCACATAATCATGGAATTAATTAGTCAATGAAGTAGTGATATAACCCAATAAATGAAAATAGAGTTAAAACCCCCATTAACTCACATTTCCCAATAACTGAATGTAATTTAAAATCCAATATGATGTCTTTATAAATATTATAAATATATATATATATATATAAAGTAATAATATCATATATTTTTCTGTGATAACATCTTATCACCAAATCATTTATAATAAATTATTTTTATCATTATTTCATTTGTTAACCTCATTATTTTTACAAACATGTTTTATCATGGTAGTTTTACCATTAATTCTTCATTATGATTATATAATTTAGATAATTTTAATCATGATATAAATATGATACATGTTATTTGAAACTATCATTATTAATATCCATGTAAATCATAAATGAAAACAAATCACATAACATTATTTATGTGGTAGTCCATACGTTCACATATGTGATGTTATCATTTTTCAAATAATTTTGAATATAATTATATACATAAGATATTAGAATTACAAAAGAATAACCGTGACTTAAATTTCATATATATTATTAATTTCTATATTTTTAATCATCCAATTAAAATTGACAGGAAAAATTATTCACACCGCTATATGGAGATGGAATAATGTTACTACATAGACATGGTATTATCACATAATGCGTGTTGTAAAATATGTAGGAAATTATTGTACCATAATATTAATATCATAAAAATATATTTTTAAATCTAGAGAAATTATTATAAAACTAAAACATCATATTTAGAGTCTGTTAATGATGAATTAAATTCACAAGTGTTAATTAATACGATTACCTCTTCATCAGTATACATCCATGTGTTCATCTATTATGGGTACTCTGGATGACCTATAAAAAACATATGTACCTATACAACATTAATATGGTTTTTTTCTATAGAAATGTTTCCTGTTTTGTTGAGATGTCTTAATTAATTTGGTGTAATGAAAAGGGTGAAGTGTCATCCTTTTATAACTAAGGGGAGGGGCACTATTAGAATAACATAACAAATAAAATTAAAATAAAATAATTTTCATGGAAAAATTAATGACATTTTATATAATTAAAATAAAACATCAATATGAGTCCAAATACTCTCTTATAAAAATATATAGAAATGTATTATCTATTTTTCTATCCTTATCTATTAGTTTCAACCACATGTTTTTATTTTATCAATTACAATATGCCCATTAAGGGTCCTGAATGTTACCATAAAAGCACAATTGGCCCTTATATTGGAAATAAATTACATTTTAGAACAAATCAATAAACCATTTTCCATGTTCATGATTTTTATGATTTAAAAATTGTATTCTAAAATATATCAGTAATTAAATTTTTGAAACTAATCAATTAATATGTTATTTAATTATTAAAAAATAGGTATTGTAAAACCCAACATTATAAAAGAACAAAATTATAAAGGATATTATTAAGAGATTTAAACACTAAACTTAGTCAAGAATGTAACACCAATAAAACTATGATATATTTATTTATAAATAAATTCAATCTATTTGATAGTGTGTGTTACAAACAACCACTATATTTTTATGTTCGACAACGCATTCAATACACAACACCACGCATAAATAACCCACAATATATATTATCATTTTAATCATTTCAATATATTTTATAGTATTAATAGTAGTAAACACATTATGGAATATATACATATTATAATCAATATAAATTACTTATATGTATTCGGTAAATAATTAATCAATATTTAGGGATGCTTCGTTTCCTTCCAATAAAATTCCTCTTTAAACGATATTTTTATTCCTATTTATAAAACGAATTATAATACATTTTTGGAAATTTGATAATTTTTTTGATAAATTAACTTCTTATTTGGAATATGAGTTTCAGAATCGAAGTTGGGTGATATCTTTTCAGTTTTTAGAAAATAATTCTCTTCTAGTGAATTTTGAAAATTAATATTTTTTTGATATTTTTCTTTTCAATAAATAATTTAATAAAAAAAATAATTTTGTTTTTTTTATTATTATAAGTATATTAAATAATATTTTGAGAGGTATATATATATATATATATAAATTGAAATTTATTAAAATATTAAACACATTATATAGTATTTCAGTATTTCGTGGGTTTTTGGTTAATAAATGGGGTTCTCTTGAAAATAGTTTTATAGTGCATAATGGTTATCAAATTTAATTAATTAAGGTAACAAAAATGCGGTATATTAAAATGAAAGAATTATATTATATATCAATTTATATTAATTTGTTTTCATAAAATGGTATTTCTTATTAATACATTTAATATAAACATAGCGATTTTCATGACCAAACAACTTTATTAAAACTAGAGTTTTCACCACGTCTAAAGAATATGACTTATTTATAATTTTTTCAATTATGTGAGTTGAATTTGTAAAAATAGTTTCCATATTTAAAATATTATTTAACAGTTTCATCGTAATTTTCATATAAAAATTAATGAGAAAATAATAAAAATTAATTACCACAGTTAAGCTAGTAATGGATTTACATTGCGGTTAAACTAAAAATATAATGACCAAGATGACTTATAAACTATTATAAAATAAATTTTATCACACTATTTGTTCTAAATTATTTCTATGAATTTATAATACTCAATTTTTCCCATGTGGTATGTGAAAAATGTGGGTATACATTTTTCTTTTTCAAACATTACAAGTGTTCCACTCAACACAATTACAAAATGCCGCCATTCTCATATCTGATTAACAAATTAAAACAATTTTATATTGAATTATATATTACAAATTAATTAATTCCATATTTCAATAATTTAATCATGGATGGATTATATTGGTTATAATTCCATTATAAGAATCCATTCGTGGTTGACCAAAGAAAACTATGAGAAGTATAGTTAGTATTCTTCAATTATCTTTTTTATTTTAGTTCTTCCTTCAACATATTAAATTATCATTAATAAGTTATTATTTAATAAAATATATAACATACATATTCTAATATTTTTATGTAAATTTAATGACATAAATCCTTTTCTTCTTGAATAATATGTGTTAAAAAATTGTCAATCATGTGTACGGTATAGTACATCCTCGTGACGTGATGTCATTTGTTTTCTGTAACCATCTCTCATGGTGGTGTATTATTATTCTAATATTGTATATTTATGATATTTATAAAGTTATTATACCTGAAAATTTATTATATAATATATACCTTTATTAAATTAAACTCTGTATGGGATATGATAACATCACTCGTGTGTATGCAGGACTACCGCTTCGTGAGGCGACGTTACTCATTTTTCACTCTCACATTGAATGTAAGTTAGTAATTATAAATTTAATGATTATAAGTGACATAAATTAAATTATTCTTATATTAATGATATATTTATCATTATTAAAATATTATATATCCTTTTTATTTTTAAACTAAAAAATTGATAATGTCCTTCTTGTATGTGTGGACTACCTCTTTTACAAAGCAATGTGACTCTATTTTCATGACCACACTACATAGACAATATAAAAAAATTATATTTAAATAAATATTATGGTTTAATATATATTTTTTTTGGAAGTATATAATATTACTAACCTCATTTTGATAATGATCACTGAAAAATATAAACATTACTCATGCGTACTTATGTCCTACCATCTCAATGGTCAAAACTTGGTTCATCATGAAAAAAAAATTATTATGTTTGTTATTAAAAATTTAATTGATGAAAAAGTATGAAAATTATTAAATTATTATTATGGTTTATATTTTAAAATTATAAACACTTTTATTATTGTCAGTATAGAGAACCTGTTTTAAAATAATGAACTAGATGTCCCCAAAACACCTAACATGGACTTAACCAATTGAGTTTTCAAATAATTTTTTATAAATAAAATAAATAAATAATTTATGTATAATGTAATAAACATGAAATTCATTCTTAAAATTTATAATAATTAATATAATATTACAATGCTTGTGATAAAGTATATGTATTTAATGCCTAGATTCTTGGTAAAGGACTTTTAGTATCTCTTTAATTTTTGGGAGACAAATGAAAATCAAGGACTCATATTTCTGTGTGGTATTTTAAATATTATTTTGAAATTTTATAACCTTCATATTATTTTAATGATATTTTATGTTTCATGGAAATTTATTTTTAAAATTTTTCTCACGATTCAAAATATTACAAAAGATTTATGGTATTTTCAACAAACTTTTTACTTTTATGAGACTCATGTCATATTCACAACAAATTTATTTTAGATATTGTATATACAACCACTGATTTTATATTATGATAAATATAATTTTCATTAATTTTATTTAATATATCTATTTGATGATATTTCTATCATGGTGTTTGTGGTTGAATAAATACAATAGATATAATGGTTGTTTTCCTCAATTTCCCATCATTGAGACATATTATATATTATGTACCTATAATATATTAGGGGGTGTATGTAAAGAAATATAATAATATATATCCTGAATTTACTTATTCTCTTCATAACATAAGATTCCTATAATGTTATTATTCATGGGGAATATGAAACATTTTTACAAATATAGTAATGGTTTTATGTTACAATCTCATTGGGCATAGGGATCGTTTATATTTGCTTTTGATGATGAATTCATAGGATTTATTCTAAGGGAGTGCATGATTTTTATTATGATATTTAACATTTATTTGAATACATTTTCAATTTATTTTACAATATTTATGTAATAATTTTATAAAAAATATATATAAATTTTAAAATCCTTATCAGTTTTTCCATCAGTCAAAAACCCCTTTTCATTAAAAAAAATTTCTATTTCTTTTAAAAAATATTTTTAAAATTATTGAAATTAAATGTTAAATTTTTTTTTCCATTTTTTAATTTTTATAAATTTTTAATGCAATCTTATTATATTTTTTCAAATGTTAACAATGTATCTTTTAAGAAAAAATAGAATAAAATATTTCTTTTAACATGTATGAAATGAATGGAATTTCTTCTAGGAATGACCTTTATACTATACCAATAATACTTTCTAATTATTACATATTATTTTAAAAGAAAATTATTTCAAATATATTATTTTTAATGTTCATAATTTATTTTCTACAAATAGTTACATTCTATAAGAAATGTTATATGTGATATTTGAAAATCATTTCTCATATAAGAGGGAATCCCTTTTTTGATAATTTTTATCCTTTTGGGATATATAGTAATGATATTTTCTGTAATCATTCTCTAGGTATATTTTTATTATTTTAAGGATATTTTTATGAAACCTATTTTATTACCATGGGTCAGTCACGTTTTAATGATGTTTCTATGTAACCTATTTATTTTACTTGGGTTAATCAGGTTTTTAAATGATTTGTGTTAACCCCATTTATTTACTACTATTTAATCATATTTCAAATGGATTTTTATTCATCCAATATCATTTTTATGAGTTAATCATGATTAAATGAGAATGTTATGGAGAATATTTCTTTTCTAGAGGTTTGATCCCTTTTCAAATGTAGTTTTTGGAACACAATTCTTTTCTATGTTTAATAATGTTATTAATGTAATACTGATTATTTTTATGTTTTTGATAATGATGAATAATCTATATAGACATTACGTATGGTTGATGAATATTTTAACATGATGGTTATACCAAAATATCATTATGTGATCTTACTATAACTTATAAGATTTCTATTCCAAGATAGAACTCCAATGAATTAGGAAATGATTATGAACTCTAAGGAATTATACTTAGAGTTAATTGTATCATTATTCCATTTGTACAGGTTCTACACGTGTTCGATAAGGGTTATATTATTATAATTTTCCTTGACTCCAACAAGTTTTACAAATTATTTCAATTGATTCATAATGATTCCTTTGATCAAGATTGATATCACATGGCTCAAGCTTATTACTTATTATGTCTATTTCATTTTTATGGACTTATTTCATGTTTCATGATTGATGATCCAGGTGTTCATGGGTATGAGTTATTCTATTATTCTCTCATTTAATATGTTTATTTAATCAAACCATTATTCACTTATTATGATCATTAAGGAAATACTATTATTAATTTTATTACTTCCCTTATTAATCATTTCATATCAATGTTCTTATGTTATCATTTTCCCATGTTCATCAAGAATGAATTTTAATGAATTATATCTTGATGTAATTTTATATGTGTTTTGTAGATGATATAATGTGAATGAATAAATTTTTGGTTAAGTCGGAGACATTATCATTTAGCTACACAGATATTATTTACGAATTATATTGTCCTAATTATAAAAAACGCTTAACCTAACTGGACATTTAGAATGTGAATGATGAAACTTTTTATTTTTATGTTGTATTGTTCTGATGGAGATAGTTGTGTCACCTTTATCTGTATTAAAGATGAAAATCTAATGTTTATGATGGAATCAATGTATATAGGAGTGTGGGTTCTTTGGTAATTAAAGTTTCTATAAGTGTAATGGCTTAGATAAATTTTGAAAGTAGTATTTATTTATATGAAGTTGACATTAGTCTTATGAATAAAATTCATTGGGTTATATGATTAAGGTTGATTATAAGTTAAATTCCTTACACACTAATGGTCATGTTTTCAGTTTCAAGATCATAATGTTATTAATGACTCTTTTGGAGTCATTTAGTTTTATTAAATATATGTAATTATTTGGTTTAAAATTGAATATTCATTTACATTTTTTTGAAATAATATTTAATTTTTAAAAAATCATTAGGTTTTAATGATTTTGGATATTGTGGTAATAATGGGAACAGATGTATTTTTATATATATAACCACTTTATTTTCAATGTGATTTAGTGATTTTCTGAATAATGATAATTTTTTTAAAATAGATATCTCCATGTTACTGGAATGAATGATTAAACTCATGAGATATTATTTTATGTTAAAAAACAGTATAGTGATATAGTCTCCCAGTAATGATTTTCATTGATTAGTAGATATTAATTTTAAAATTAGGATATTATTTTATTATTTCATCATATGAAGATTACTTCATTTTGAAAAGAATTTTACCATGTTATAACCATTTTGGTTTTCGTTAATTTCTAAGTAAATGTGGAATAGATTAATAATCCCTATTTTGTTTATTTGGTATTTAAAAGTTGATTTTAGTGTGTCATGCATTATAAAAAATATATTTTAATACACATCATTTGAAGGAAAATATTTGATTTTGGTGGAAATTTTTTTAAGGAATATGTTCAAAATATAATGTACATATATTTCCATTGTCTTAAAATCTAAACTAAAATAAAATTCCTCAACTATAAGAGAAGTGTCTTAAAAATATTCTATTTACATCATATCAGATAAAATAAATGCCTTTTTCACAACTATTCGGTTTATGGTTTTGTGGATATTTGATTTCTCATGATCATTAATATTATAGTGATAGATGATATCTGTTACACAATATTCTTATTCTATGTCTAATGTTTTTATCCATATCAAAATCCTCATATCCCACTATTGTTTTCAGATTTTAAAACCCACTACAAGTTATCTAGAAGGCCTTTAGAATTCGTTTTATCTCATATTAAGAATATGTTTTTAAACAAGTTAACTATGATGATTTCTAAAAAATTGATATATTAAAATTTACAACAATTGATTACTGATATAGAGTTCAAATTTTGGGGACTCAATTTATTAAAAGGTGGAGGGGATGATGAAGCACTATAAGATTTTAAATTAAGAAAATTATATAGGATAGTATAAACTACCCTTAAAACTGAACATATATGAGAATTTGACAACCAAAAACCTTATTATATATTTATTTTTTAAAAAATTTAATCAATTTTTTAACATTTTGTATACAGAACGCTAATATTTTTATGTTCAATCTAGTATTCAATACACAACACCTAGCATAAACGACCCACAATATATGTAAATTTTATAATCTAATAGTTATATTTGATTATATGTGTATTATTATATATTTATATATATATTTTAAATATCAATATAAATTATTGATTAATTTTTATTAAATAACTAATAAATTCTTTAAAGTGATTTAAATCTACAAAAATATGTTTTCTTAATAAAATATTTATTTATTTTATTGAAAAATATATTATCGTGTATTTTTTTGAAATATTTTATTTTTTATTTGTTAAATTTTACTTAATAATTTTTTTATTATTAAATTTTAATTTTGGCCAATTTTCTGGTCATTTTGTAATAATTGAATTTTAAGGGAATAGTTAAAAATATAGTTTTTTGTAAAAAGAAAAATTTATTATCAATATTTTATGAAAATAAGTCACATTTTGTTTATATTAGTAAATATATAATAATAATTTTTTAATTATATTAGATAAAAATAACTCATTTTCAATAATAAATATATTTTATTTTATTAAAAAAATTAGCCTAAAATCATATTTTTATTAAAATATTTTTCAATTGCACAATCCTTCTCCATTTTAATTAATAAATTTCTTCCATAATAAGTAATATTTTAAAATAAATTTAGAGATTTTATTTATATAAATATTAATTATGATTCATAAAAATTATTATTATTAATCATAGAGTTAATATAATATTATCTTTTTATGGAATTTTACACTTCCTAAAACCCTCTTTTTTATCGGGTTTATGAAATTTATTTTAAATTTAATTACACCAATTTTATTAATTTAAATTGTCAAAATTGATTCTATATTTAGAATAAGTATAATTTATATTATCTACTATGTACATCTTATATGATACCAAACTCAAGAGCGAATACATTAAAAATTAATTATTGATGATGAGGTAAAAAATGGGTTCTGAGAGGTTAAACTAAGAATTTAGGGTTTAAAAAAATATGTGTGAAACATTTATTTTATGTAAATATATAGACTTTATCATGTATTTGTATCATGAATAATCTATTTTAAACCCTTGTGTCTTATGAGATATATGGGTACAGTTTCTCTGTCAAAAAAATACTGGTATACAACCCA
The DNA here is from genome assembly GCA_963277665.1 of Viscum album. Taxonomy (NCBI): domain Eukaryota; kingdom Viridiplantae; phylum Streptophyta; class Magnoliopsida; order Santalales; family Viscaceae; genus Viscum; species Viscum album. Next base: position 477,155,237 of record OY728132.1, read on the forward strand.
TGTCTTTTAGAAAAGGTCACCCCTCTCCTATCAGAATCAAAACATCAACAACCATTGGTTCACAAAATACCTACCAAAATCACATACATAATTCCAAGATTTTATTATATATTCCTTATATAGTTCATAAATACAATATAAGTATTCTTTTGTTAGATACTAATAGAAGCTACTCGTAGTACATGTAAATTTTTTCATCGAACAATTTTATTTTATTTATTCCCCAACCACCATTAATTATTATTAATTTTTTTTTGTAATAATATCACTATTGTAAAGTGGAGATATATTTTGTTATTTTAATTTAATTTCCTAAATCCATATCATATTCCATCTAACTGGTTACGAAGTCAATATTCATGAGTATAATTGACAAAAACCTCTCGATTGTATGCATTTTATACATTACCAAATCCCCCGAGAGAGTATTCTGATTGATATAAAATATATATTTTATTTATATATGACATTATTATAAATGTTTACAAATTATTATATATATATATATATTTAAATATGTTGTTAATCGGGGAAATGATAACTTTCCTATGGTGTTTGGAAGATTACCACCCCCAGAAGTAATGTGATTCATTTATCATTAATAATTTACATGGATGGTAATATATATATATATTTAATTTATATCTGAAATATAATTATAATAATTTAAAATTAGATATTTTTTATTCTTAAAATATAATATATGATTTTATTTTTTATACTGATAAATGATTATTTCATTTGTCTACATGTGGACTAATGCCTTATAGTGATATATATATATATATTTTCATATCCAACAATCATGGAAGATATATATAAGTATATTTACAAAATAATATTTTATACATGATTTTATTCTTATTTAGTGAATAAAAAACATAACAAAATTCTGTTTCATAATTGTCATTGGAAAATAGAAACATTGTACATGCATACATATAACCTACAATCTCAATGATTGTAACATATTTTATTTTTTACACCCACAATTCATGAACAATTTCTAAATTTTATTTTATTAACAAATATAATACATATTTTATGATAAATATTATTTATTTGTTGAAATAATAACCTCTATGACCATTGTAAACAAACAAAAGCGGTTTTGAAATGGTGAATCGAACATTCATAAATCTGTTGTCTTGAAAATAACAGATTAATTTTTCAAATATGACATTATAAAGATATAAAAAATATTATATATGAATAATTAAAAAATTAAAAATTATTAATAAATTTTGAAATTTATATATTCTTTTTTTAAAATATTGAGAATAAATGAATGGTCTATATAGACTCATGAAATGGAATTTATAGTCTCCCTTTTACATCAGAGAGGCATATGAAAAATCACCACTTGTTTATTTTATTTTATTTTAATAATTACATTAGATAGTTTATAAGAAAAATATAATCCTTTAAATTATATTTTCGGTCACATTGGATTTTATTCATTATTGAGTCTTATGATTAAAAATTTCATGACAGCGGTAATGGATTTTAGCCTCACTATTTCATTTAGAAGACACGTTGTATATTCACCACATATTTCATTATTGTGGATTATATACAAACAATTAATGGATATTAGAGTAATTATCCTCAATATTATTTATTTTTTACATATCCATTTCATAAACTCACCATTATGTTATTTATTTTATAAATATTACCAACATTACAAGATGTTTCTTTCATGAAATTTCTTTCTTTGGGACATATTTTGTGTTCCATACCATTATACTTTTATAAGGGGTATATTAAGACCCATTACCATGATGGAACATTATATTTTATATTATCATGATATTTTTTTTCAATTCAATTATATTAACTCATGGGTATTACAATTCATTGTTACATAAGTGGTACTTGTTTTATGATAAAATCATAATGTTTATTGGGATTGTTTATGTTAATTCTACTGATGATGAAAAGTATATTATCCATATATATAATTCATGAAATATCTTTTCATATTTTTATTTAATGACAACAAATTATATACCACAATTTTCATTTATTTATGTATTCAATAGGTTAAAATATGTTTTTATAAGAAATGTAATTCATTTCTCACTTCAGTTTTAAAAAAAATATTCTTCTGAAAAAATGAATTCCAAAAAATTATTACAAATGTGTTAGATAATTTTTAAATTTATTTATGAATACATTTTCACATAAGTTGAACAGTTAAAAAAAATAATTAAAATAGTTTTCAAGTCGTTCCAAAACTATTCAGATTTGGATATTATAACAAATTTGAATGGAATCATTGAATTAATGTTTACAACATGAATAAAATTTTATACCATCAAGACCCTTATTTCCATTAATGAATAAAATATTTTATATCATGTTTATTTTTATATAATGGGGTTTGAAAAATATATTATTAATTTTAGATAAATTAAAATTTTAATGATAATATATTATTTTTCATAATAAATCATCCAAGTGATCATTCAAAATTATTCTCCATCTATGATTACACCCTTCAATGGATTCTTCTGCAATAATTGTTATAGTTGTTAATTATTACATCACCATTATTAAATTATATCTATTTTAATATTTCAATGATATATCTATGCAATATGTTTCCTTTACATGGGTTGATCATGTTTCAAAGTGATTGTTATGGAATAATTTTCATTTGTATAGGTTAATTATTTCTCAAATACATAGTTGTGGAACCCATTTATTTTACATAGTTTATTCAGGTTTAAAATTATTATTATGGATATATGTTGTTTTAAACATTTTAATAACAATACAATGAAATTGTTATGGAACTTGTTTCATTTCCACGATTTAATATCGTTTCAAAGATGTTGTTATGGAACCTATATCTTTTCTATTGGTTAATAATGTTTCCCAAATATTGAAGATTATTTTTATTAGTGTTATAATGAAATTAATTACTAATAAACTTTATTTTTGTTTCATATAAACTTCTATACAATGGGTGATCTCATATTCTATACAGTGATCATGTTATTTTATATATGATAAGTTACCCCAGATACAACTCTAACGCACTGGTTAATGATAATGTTCACCATAAAATATGATTTAATGTTAAGTGTGTAATTATAAAATTTTAAGGGTTATATAAGTGTAATTTATGGGATATATGATGATTGTTTACCATTATATCGATACATTTTATCTATTTTTTCCCGATTTTATAATTTTAGCTTTGATCATGATTCACGACAAATAGTACATGACAATTTATCCTTATGAATCTTTTCACTATTAAATAAATATTCCATGTTAGATGATTTATTATTATTTTATTAATGTGTATTTGTTATTTTATGATTCCCTCATACACTAAATTATTTATTTATACCCTTATGCACATCTTATGTCATCTCAAGTGTTTAAAATTTAAAAGTATGTTTAATAGCATAGATGATATGCCACACCATTCTTAAAAAACAACTAAATATTTTTATTTAAATTGGATGATACCATATAACTATTAGAATGACATATATGATAATGATTAAATTAATTATGAAAATATATCTTATGCATGTATATATATTTATTTATTTTCTGACAAATTTATTATAAATGATGATAAAACAATTTTATAATAAACAGATCTTTAAAAAACAATTTAAATCTACAGAATATTTTTTTATAACTAAAAAATTAAAATAAAATCTGTTGGATTATATAAATGAAGTTTATAATATGTTAAATATAATATATATAATTCATCGTATGTGTTTTTTATACATGATATATGAAGAAATCCAGATTTACGCAGAAAATAAATATTTTAATAAAATGGTGTTTTTAGTGCCTTTTGAGGATGGAATGGTTTTAATGTTATTTCTTATAGTTATATAAATAATATTTATCAAAATAATAATATTCATTTTATTTTTAATATCAATAAATTAACACTGGATTAATTTTTTGAATTTTTATAATAAATTTCACATTTTATTGAATAGTGAAAGTATTAGATTTTAAATGAAAATAATTCAACAAAATAATTTATTATGTTATGTTTTTTATTTTATTGGTTTTAATATAAAATTATCTTATTTTATATAATCTAATACATTTTTGTTAAATAGAAGTAAATTAATATTTAATTTTAATATAAAAAACATTTGAATCTTTCAAATGTTCTTAATTTCATTACACATTTTATCACCCAATCATCAGGTTTAGTTTTATGTAAATTTTATCCAATTATGTTATTTTAATTTAAAAACAATGATTTCTTATATTTTATAATAAGATACAATTTTTTAAAATAGGACCTTATTATTTTTGGATGTTATTAATAAAAAATTTGTTAATTTTTATTACCATAGTTGTTGGTAAATTGTGTAATCAAAGGTATAAATAATATTATAAATATTATAAAAATACCTTAACACAGTACTAATTTTATTGGATGTCTGTTTATAGACATAAAAACCCATAGGCCCAATTTTTTAAGCTATTGGTGCCCCATCGGTGATTTTAATCCATTTATATTTTATTATTCAATGAAATGTCAGTTTCATAATACTTCATTGTTTAATAAGTGAAATATTTTTAAAATATGGTTATATAGGAGATATATTGAACTAAAATTATTTTTTTTAAAATCTTAAAAATTATATTTATTATAATATTTATTAAAATAGATAGTAAATAATTAAACTAAATGTTTGAACCATGATAATGCAATAACTATGTAATTAATGAAAATATCAAAAAATTATTATTCAACATATTAAAAAGAAATTTATATAAATAATTTCACTCTAAGAAATTTTTTTTATTCATTTTAAATATTATTTTTTAGTAGTATTGGTTGATACTGTAATTTTTTTTTTTAAATTCAAAATAACAAATCATGTCATAATTGACATTAATTGTAATTAAAAAAAATTAATTAATTAGATGATAGAAATTTTTTTAATATATAAAATTGCACTTATTTATTTTTATAAATATTAAAACTTCATCAATATAACATTAAATTTTCGTTTTAAATTTTATATTAATTATATTAACCATTATAGAATAAATTACAAGATTTTGTGGTAACAGTTAAATGAGTAAAAAAATGATTTAAAAAATTATAATTTTAATTGGATGAAAGTAATTAGACACATAATCATCCTATATTATAAATAAATCTTTTTTTATTCCATTTATAGCATTAAATTAAATTTATATCAATTTTAAATTCTAATAAATTCCATGAGTTCCCATCTCCCCTATATTTAAAGAGCACATCTTCTTCTCATTACTTAAAAAAACCAATTTGAAAGAGGTAATATATTAAAAAATAACTTAATTTAATCACTCAACAAATTATAAAGATTTTATATTAGGCATAACACAATCCTTAGTAGTCTTATTGTGCTAAGAAAAGAAGATCGCACGGATAAAAAATATTGTTTCAATCAAGTATATAAGTTTTATTTCTTCTTGTCCTTCTATAAAGTAATAATAAATCATTTTGAAAACACAATTAGTCTAAAATAAATATAATTTTTTGATATTATATTAATATAGTATCTAAAAGACATCTCAACTTCCATAAAATGGGAAAAGAAACAATCATTTGTGTGTACGACAGACTACAAATTTGTGAATCTATATAAAATGTTTTCAATAAGTATATTTAAATACTAATTTTAAAAATATACTTAATTTTTATATAATATATGAAGGATATATTTATCGTTTTTGATTTATAATATATCAGTTATGTCTAAAAATTATCTTGAACATAATAATGATAATGTCATTCGTTCGTACATGTGAACTGTCACATCCAAGAAACAATGTGATTAATTTTTCTTCCCCACATCACATAGATGAAATATATAAGTATATTAAAAATAATAATTATATTATATTGATATTATTATAATTCTACGATGGTTAAATAATAGATACCATACATTAAATATGTTCATTGAAAAATGAAAATGCTACTGATGTGTACGTACAACCTAACGTATCTATGATTATAATGTTGATAAATTTTCATAACCATGTATAACAATTTTATTTAAGTGAATAATTTATGTACTAATAAGTTAATAATTTAATGAATATTATTATGGATATGATGGAATAATGTACATTTTTACTATTTAAATCATTTTGAAGTCATTTTGGACTCAAGAACCAAATATCGTCAAAACATTCTATTTGAAATTGAAAAGTTATGTAATTGTTAAACCATGATAATTATAGATGTAAAAAAGAATAAAAAAATTGTAAATAGTTTCTATATGATGTATATAAATATCATTATTATTTTATTTTTAGTGATTGAAAATGTTTTTTATGAATCGGGAATAATTTAAGGGACATTATCTCATTTTTCATTCCGGGAAGAGTAATTTTTATTTTATGAACCTATATTATTTTTTGAGGATCATATAATTCCAACAGTAATGTTATAGGATGAATTTATTATTCTCATGATATATTATTTTTATAACCCTTAATCTATCATACAAAATTTGATTCAATTGATTACAAAATGGAATGGGATTTGTTAAATCAATTTCAATTCAATGTGTTAAACTTCAACATCATTATTATGTAGTGATAAGTAGGTGTGTGAAATTAATTTTAAATATATTATATTTTATATAAATTTTATTTATTTATATTTTCATTGAATAAAGATTATAATGTTATTTTATTAATGCAAACTTCAATGATATTATATTTGTAAGGGGAATTTTAACTAAATAAGACTTATTATAAATGTTTTCATGATTAATTTTCTATATATTTCTAATTAAAGTCCATTTTTTGAATAAAATAATTATGAATTTGTTTATATGGAATGAAATTAAACAAACTAAATTCAAATTTCTATAAAATGAATTCAAAATGAAAATTTGTGATTTATTATTAAATGGACATTATTTTAAGAACCCTTATAATGGTACACTTTCAACATTTTAACAAAATATAGGAAGATTTAATTTTTTATATATAAATATAATATTAAATATTCTATATTCATGAATTCTTAATGTTATTATTCTTTATTTATTATTTTAAAATTTTATTTTCAATAGGAATTTTTTTCATTTATATGTATGTGATGTTATAAAACATGAAAAGTGATTTCAAAGTGAAAAAAATATGTTAGTCTTATTAAAAATTTATGTGTTATAAATATTTTATGGTTATTGGTTGTTATTTATGGGTATTAGTGGTTATGTAATAAATTAATAGTGGTGAAGCCCAATATTGCTTTCAAATGTATTGGGTAATGACAAAGAGTTAACAAGTATGGTTGCCCCTATGATATGAATGGAATTTTCTATTATGGGTATTCAAAATTAAACCAAGAATATTAATCCCCAGGTAGCCATGAATGATACTATGAGGGTGATATGGATTCGATGTAGGATTTTGAATATGTGATTTTATTTTTTCATTGAGTATTAATAGAAATATATGATTTAATGTTGTAAGAAAGAGAGAATATTTTTTATGGGTGAAAATAATTACATTGTGAAATGTTTTTTATGAGTTTATAGGAATTCATAGATTAATATTTTATTTATTTCCTTTTTTGTGTCCCTTAATAATGTTTTTGATCCACATCAAATGATATAATATGTTTTTCTCTCTGAATATGGGAAAGTAGTCATGAAATTGAGATTAAGGAAAAAATTGTGAAAAAAAACATTCAAAAAGAGAATGCATGCATATTTTTTAATGAATTTTCTTATTGTGAAATATTTATAATTATTAGAAAATTACACTTGAAATTTATGTTATTATTTATTAAGAGTTTTTCCAACTTATCTAATTCATTGAACTAAAAATAGCCTCAAATATTAAATTATTTTTCTATAACAATATAATTTTTATTGATTAAGGACACATCGTTATTTTAGGTATTAGAGAAATATATAAATAATAATATAGATTATGATGTCTTAATAAGAGTGTTGGATATCATCATGGTTTTATTATTTTATGTTTTATCATATGATTATTGTCATAGAGAACCACTCGATGCCCTATGTTATGAAATTTTATGGTGACTAATTGTATTTTTAGAGACATGTATTTTTTTAGGTAATTGTGAGTTATTAAATTTTGGGATGAAAAAAATGAAATGTATGAGATATTCTTTTATATTAAAAATTCTTATATAAAGATGAATTTACTTTTATAATAATAATACATTAGTTCTAATCATTTAACAAGTTGATAACCCCATGGATTGATGACTATATATTGCCTCCAACAAGGTGACAAGAATCAAACACACAAAAAAAGAGGATAAGTGTGTATCACCTACCACTAGACTATGTGTGGTCCCAATTAGTATAAATTTTTCTTTCTATTTTACAAAAAGTTATGGATAAAATATAATATTTTTTGGGAAAATTTGTTTTATCAAATAGGTAATATTGGGATTGAAAAATGATTTGGGGAACTAAGTGATTAATTTAGTTTAGGTAAGAATTTTGATTTACGAGAAATATATAGAATTATTTTAAATAAGAAAATATGGGATTTTATTTGATTAGTCAATGTTTAATTATATTTTTGAGTCAAAATGTATTTATTGAGCACATATGGTGATTTGGTTATTTATGTAAATGGGTAGCAAATCAAAGAGAACATGTTATTTATGAAATTAATTTTTTGGTACGAGACATTAAGAGTGATTGATGATATTTGGAAAAATACGTTTAAATTTTCATCTTAATTTTTGGTTTGATTTATATCACAAATCAGTTTTAGGGAAGTATTTTTTTTGTTGATTAGTTTATGTAGAACATGGGTATTTCTAATAAATTATGCATATTTAAAGTATCTTTTCACCATTTAAATTTTAATTTTATTGGATAATTTTATTCTCTTATTATATGAACTATATTTTTGAATAAAATCCGAATATATGAGTAATAAATGATTATACTTGTATGGATTTCATGATCTATAGAAGATGATTCATATACTCAATGAATGATAAATTAAACACAAATACTGATCCTTCGAATAAAAACATTTGGGTTATATTGATTAATGGATGTAACTTTTCTTGTAAAGTATGTATATTTAATTCTTTTCTTACAAAAGGTAGTAATATAATTATTCAACTATATAAGAATTATCAGTAAACAAAAACATTACCTGATGAATTTTCAAACAAATAAATCAATGACCATTTAGACCATAACTTTTTTATGTTTTCTTAATATTATCAATTTCAGGTCTATGTTCTTTATCACTATCCATGAGATCATAAATGTAATTTTTATCTTCCCTGTCTATTTTTTCTTACATCGAACTTTTTTATGAATTATGTTATGTAAAATTTTTCTCATCAATTTCATTATTTTTAAGGGCACATTTCATTAAAAATTATTTTCAATGTGGGAATTTAAGAAGGTATTTTTAGTAGTTGAACACTATTTTAGCACTCATGAGTTCAAATTATTGAGATGAAATTTATTAATTTGGGGGATAATGTAACATAATATTTATTAATGGGAAACACAATGATGGATAGTGTACGTGATACAACTCATCAAAAATAAATAAACCATAAAATATTATTAATTCATATTGTAGATATCCCATATCCATATGAATAGAAGGTATGAATATCATTTGGTGAATTATTAAAATAGTGTTAACAAATCTATATATAATTAATTATTTTATAAGAAACTATTTATAAATAAAGAAAAAACCTTTTTGAACATAAAAGGAAATGATTTTATAAAAAACTACATAAATGTGAACAACTGCGTTTTATAAGAATAAATAAAAAAATAAATATTTTAAAATTATATTAATGAAATTTATATTATATTACATCTAATTTTCAACATTATTCCTATGTATTTTCAAGTCATGTTATATAACGAAATCAAATTTTACACCTAGATGATATATTTTTATATAGAGTAATTTTTATTCCATTTAATGGTATAATTTTTTAAAATTTATTTATTTAAAATTTAATAAACATTTTCGTTTAATGAATAATACAATAAATTCCATTGGTTAAATTATTGGTATTTTTGTGTAAGTGTCTCGTTTTTATGAATATAGAAAAATACTAGAGTTTAATCGAAAACTTATTTTACATCAAAATAATTTATTGAATTAAATTACTTTTTTTAAAGTATAATTAATGAAATTTTAAATTATTGTAAATTTTTTATTGTAACCAATTCGACATTGAACATGTATATAAATACATATGAATATTTTGATCATTTTAACTTAAATAACATGATTTTACACACCATTAAAAAGAATAATTTTAAATTAATTTTATCTATCTATGTGTTCAAAAAAATTTAAAATTAAATTCATATTTTGAAACAAATGTAAAATATATTGTAAATAAGGACCTTTTATTTGTCGACATTATGAATAGTAACTGATAATTTTTATTCATAAGGTTAAGGGTGAATTTGGTAATTAAGGTTATATTCAATAATATAAATATAAAAAAATTAACCTAAAACATGTCATTATTTAATTTTATTACTAATTATTGACCATAAAATATCCTTAGGCCATTGTTGTGAGTACATAGATCCTATTGGATAACTATCATCAATTTATATTATTTTATTAAAAAAATTCAATTTTGTAATTATTTTGTTTACAAATTGTGAAATGGTTTTAATATGAAATTATATGTTGAATCCCTTGAATATATAGTACTATAAAATATAAACTGAATATATTTATACTTATTATTAATTAATAAATTTTTGGGAAGAAATTACTAAATTAAATGGTACATCAATGTTGAGGTAATAAATGATTAATAAATTGAAATATCAAACACATTACATTAAAAATTTTACATGAAATATAATTTTATATAATTAATCAAATCCAGGCAATTTTTATGTTAATTTAACATTTTAGTGATATTTTAAAAACCATTGTTCGATCTTATATTTTTTTTTTTTTAAATTTTTAAAATGGTAAAATAGTTAATAGAATCAAAATTTAATATAATGATATTTTGAAATAAAAAATATTTAATTAAATGATATATAATTTATAGAAATATAAATTTTATCAAATTTATTTTTATAATTTTGGAAATGTCATCAATGACTCATGGAACGACCTTCTAAAATTTTATAGTAATTAATGGAAATTAAAATTTTTTTATAAGGATAAACCCCTTTTAAGGGGTTAGGGGGAACTGAAATGACTTCAAATACATAAATAAAATAAAGACCCATTGTCCAATGACCCATAACCAAAAATAATCTTATTAAAATATTCCATGACAGTCCCCTCTCTATATCAAAATCATCATAATTTTATAGTAATTATATTATTATTTAAAATGTAAATTACAAGATATCATGATAAGAGTTGAAAGTTATAAAACATAAAGATAAGGATTTTAAAAATAATAAAAATTTAACACCCATAGGTTTTTTAAAAAATTAAAAAAATTCATGGAAAAAATATATAGGTAGTTATAACTCTACATGAAACAATATTTTTCTGCTTCAATGATAGGAATATCAAAAAATGAGAATCTTTAGTTCAGATCAGTAACTTAATTTGGGTATGATAGAACAATATTTTTTTGGATAATTGTAACATACACTTATGAATAGTAAAATGATTAGTAATATGAACATTATGAATTTTAAATCATAATATTATTTTGTTTTATTAGGGTTATAACATTATGATATGTTGATTCGTTTTTCAAGGTGTTAAAAATTCAGTTATAGATTGAATGATTTTATATTCGAATAAATTATTATTTTATTAAAATATAAGTTATTAATATATAGAATATTATTTTCAAAAAATGGAGTTCATTTTTTAATTCTACCCTTCATAAAAATTTCATGGTCAATTTTTTGGTTTTTATGAAATTCATTATTTTTTATTATAAGTAAAACAAGTTAAATTACGGTAAATGCTAAATACTAGTTTTACTACATCATAGGTGATTAGAGGATAATGTAAGCCTAGTTGGTTCAAACTCACATGAAATTATTATTATTTGATGTAACAAGAAACATTATTATTCAAATACTTGAGAAAAAATATTGTAATAATGATTAAAATAATGTAAAATCCCTCTAATCCATCACTATAAATTCCATCATCATTCCCCTCATTATCACAGACCTACCAATAATTGGAAATTTATTATTTTCTATAAAATACCATCCTCAAGTATCTTCTCAACCTCCAAAACCTTCTAGCCTCCATAAAATGCCAAAACCAAAGGCCTTAAAGAGGATCTCAAAGAGACGAGATCAAGAAGTAAGAATCATCTTCCTTTTTCATGTGTTTTTTTCATTTCTATTTTTTTATATAATCTCATTCCCTAAACATATACAAAAAGTATGAAATATCTAGACTCGTATATAGTATTTATTTTATCATGTTCATGAAATGAATCACCATCTTCCTTCGTTGCATCTCTATCTTGTTCAAAAAATAAAAACACCATCCACGATGTGCTAATTTACCAAAATCATGGATGATGTGTTATTAAAATACATTACATAATTTAATGCTTATAATAAAAACCGTATAATGGTTAAAAAATAATATAACGTTTATTCTCATTCTTATATTATTTTCTGTAATGAACTTATATTCAAGACATTAAACAATATTATGAATCAAGTTCATGATTATCGAGGAACTGCAAAAACTGATCTCAAAAAAATCATTAATATTTTGTCTAATAATCCATCATCATATATAATAAAAAATGATTTCTGGTTTCATTATATATTCTAGAAAAAAATCTATACCATTTCATTCCACTTATATAATTTCTTTTCCATATGACACAAATATAAAATACCAACTGGAAATGGAAATCATGTAAATAACGCACCCAAAAAAACGAAAGGATCAAAATAATAATGATTAAAGGTTTAAATGTTGTTATTAAATCATCATATATGTTTATATAAACAATAAAATGTTTATATATGATATTAATATCACTATTTTAAGTTTTATAAAATGATTTTAATGAGTATTTAGTAAGTATAATCTGATGTAAAGGATTTAATAACCCAATTTCAATTCATCAAGTAATCTATCTACTTCAATATTAAGGTGGAATTAAGATTACATGTCATATAAATTTTTTTATATTATGTTGAATTTTTTATTTATAATTAATTTAGATATACCATCCACTATATTATGTTTTACTACAATTATATTATATATTTTAATGGATATTTCTTTTAAAACCCACTTTTAAATTTTTTTTTCTATATTTCAAAAGCAATGTTGTTTTGGAATTATTCATTTTGTATGATTGTTTTCTAGATCATGGGAATTTTGTATGATGATATGTGGGACCAATATCTCACCCAAAGATATGTGTATGTGTATGTTAGAGGACATCCATATGGTTACTCGAAATATAATTGTGATAGTTACAAAAACTGTTCGGTAGCTGTAAGGGATACAAATTACAAGGTAGAACAAATTGATATAAGATTATGTAAGTAATGAACCATGATATATTAATGGTTCTATTTATGTTCTATATGTTCTATGAAAATATAATGGAAATCCCTTATAATTTACTAGATTTGGGTGCCACCCAATGGTTCCACAAAAAATGTTTCTTACAAAACCTCAAGCCCATTACCCCAAATGCCAGCGGTTGCAGACTATCATCTATGGAAAATGTGAGATAATAGGGAAACTACGACCTCATTGGCAGAGAATACATAGAGAAAAAAACGACACAACAATGGAAGCAAAAATTTTAAAAATAACTGAATGAAAGAAGGATGAATGTAAAACCAACAAATGCCACTATATGTATATATGATGCATGGTATATGTATATGTGAAATTGTCCAGAAAATATATAATTATACAAAGAAACATAGAATTTAATGTAAAAAATAACAAGTAAACTCTAGCATCATTGCAAGTATCAGCTTCCTCCCACTCTCTCCAACTCCTATAGTAATCTTGTCCCTACTGAAGAAGGGCATTATTCCTTATCTACAACTCCAATCATATAGTATTATTAGGTCCAAAACATGACCCAAATAGGGTGTGATATAAATTCTAGTAGGTAACCACAAAAGTATATATTTCTAACTATTATTGAATATATATTGCTTTTAATATTAAGATATAAAAAATAAATAGGAAGTATGAAAAAGTAAACAATACATCATTTTTCAATTCCATTAATTTTCTATTTATTATTGGACTTTTCAATCATGTAATATCATGATCAATCCTATGCTCTATATCGACCTATTAAATAGTAACAAAACATATGGCTCAAGTGACCATCTATGAAATCAAGTAAGACTATGTCCCACCTTGAGCATTATCATGGGAGACTCGTCACAATCATTCAGTAATTCATAAAAAACCTTTTAGAAAATATCTCGTGGTCTAACCCCATTGTTTTAGCATATAACCAATTCATTAAATAATGATAGTATGGGAATCTCTAACGGTCAAACCCCTTTAGTCTATTATAACACTAATCATTTAAAAACAACCACCTAGGTAGCTCTCAAAGTCGATAACCTTGTGTCAACATGGAATCAATAAATTATAACTGATCTCTCAATCAATATCCCTAAACAATCATAGCATAAGGTAATTATAAACGACCTCCATGGTAGCTGTAACAATCAATATCCCTTCTTCAATCATTTACACCGTTGCTCCCCTAGTCCGGTGTAAAAATAATGCACATATAATATCAAAGTATCTCATGTAATCTAAAACTACTACATGGATAAACATTCATAGGCATATCACATGAATTTCATTTAATAAAACAAACTCCATCCTAGTCAATCAAGGCATGGGAACCATGGTAACACTAATAGGCATCAGAGAAAAAATGGACATAAAAAATTAATCAATTGTAGCACCCTCATGGGTTGACCCATAAACAAGGCATATTACCTTAGGCATATGTAACTAAATTTTATCAATCCATAAAATAATAATAGGTATTAAACAAGGTTTCATTATAAAACAAGCAATAACCCAAACATGGGTATGAAAAAAAATCATATATAATATAAAGACAACCAACAAAAGGCACAAACCACCCAACTCGATTGCGTATGATTGATATACGTGAATGTTGGTCCTTGAATCAACCTAAATAAAATTAGATATTCAAAAAGGTTAAAAATGAACAACATTTCATAAACCATGAGATAGGATGAATTCAGAAGAAAGGCTCTAAAAAATTAGACAAATCACGGGTGGGATTCCAATGTATCTGATAGTGTCTCAATCGGTGCTTGAATAAAGAATCACATGATCGATCTTCATTCATTATTCCTGAGTGTTGATGTACAAAACATGGGAAGAAGTAGATAGTTATGTACATGAGATGTGACCACCTATCGATATATCAATTAAAAATAAAATAATCCTGTATTTTTAATTAAATGTTCTTGTGGAGTAGTAGACATAACCGACCCCCATCGTATGTGGTCTCCCATGTCACCACATAACCATGTACATGGGTATTAAACTTCCTTTACACAATAGTACGCAGTATGATAGGTACCTAGAATGTACATAGAAGCACACAACGTGTACATAGAAAATACAATTTTCTAATTTTTCATTAAAAACAACCCAAAATGAGCTCAATATAAGAAATGATGATCCGAGTTCTTACAATCTTCTCCCTTAAATAAATTCATCCTCAAATTTTCTAACCAAATGTGGTGAAGAAGAATATGAGAAAAACTCCAGCCCCTACAATCGTACGTCAGCCACCCACTCCCATGTCTCTTCCCACACTCAGTCATGCTGATATATCACCAATACCAAAGGAATGTGCAATCTGTAGAGAACCCTCATTTTGTGATCCATAATTTGAATAGGGTGCTCTTCCAAGGATGCATCCGCATTCAAATCCACCTCCTAGGGTTGAAAAATGTAAGACATATCAGAAAAGTAACATCGTAGCTGAGAAACATGAATGATATTGTGCATAGCCTGGTACTTCTGAGGTAACTAAACACTACTGGAAAACTAGCCTTTACCAACGGTTTGGAACCGTTGGTATAGGCCTCCAAACTTTGGTATAGCCTATACCTACGGTTTGGAGAACCGTAGCCAATAAGCCGTTGGGATAGGTCTATACCAACGGTTTTCAAAAAACCGTTGGTATATACCTATACCAACGGTTTTGGAAACCATTGGTATAGGTAATATGAAATCTATACCAACGGTAATGGAACCGTTGGTATATAAATTCCAAAAAATAAAACATCCACTGGGATTTGATCCCAGGACCCCTCGTTTATAATCGAACGACTTAACCACTAACCTAACATCACTGTGTAAACATAATTTCATAAATATATATATGTATTATCTTAATTATTTAAAAATTTTATTTATATAATGTTCTTGGTTAGAAGGCCTGGAAAAAAATTAAATAATCTATCCCAACGGTTTGGAAAACCGTTGGGATATCCCTTTCCAAACGGTTTTCCAAACCGTTGGGATAGGTTTTGGTGGGTTGAAATTTTGTTGGCCGAAGGTTGAAATTATCCCCTCTCTTTCCCAACGGTTTTGGTGAACCGTTGGGAAAGAGGACCCTTTCCCAACGGTTCGTTGGGAAAGGGGAGGGAAAGAGGACCCTTTCCCAACGGTTTTGGTGAACCGTTGGGAAAGAGGACCCTTTCCCATCGGTTTTAGTGAACCGTTGGGAAGGGGAGGGAAAAGGGACCCTTTCCCAACGGTTTTGGTGAACCGTTTGGAAAGGGTAGCTATACCAACGGTTTTTACAAACCGTTGGTATAGAAGTGTTGGGAAAGATCATCTTTCCAGTAGTGAAATATTATAAGTAACTGGCCTAGATATCCCTAAAACATCAAAGGCAAAACACATCTTAGTGAATTCTTCCCTTATCTTTTAATCCTCTTGTTTCCCACTCTCGATGTTATATATAGGAAAACCAGATCTCTAACCTCTAACTCCAATGGTTTTCTCCTTCGATCAACATATGATTTTTTTCAAATGATGTGTCGTAGCCATCTTTTTCCAAATAAACTCCACCTGCTTAGCGGTCTCCTAGAAAAGATGAACTCTCAGCATAGCTGCCTCTCCAGCCTCCAACCTACACAATGGTAATCCATAGGGTATACTTTACAAAGCCTCATTAGGTTCCATCTTTATTATTTCTAAAAAACAATTATTATAGAAAAACTCCCCTAGTGGTATGTTTCTCTCACATGATCCCCTGATATCCAAGATGTATGCTTGAAAAATATCCATAAAAACCAAAATCCTGCACTTAGAGTATCCAACTGTCTAGTGATGGTTTGTTGTACTTAGAAGTACCTGTGAACCCAAATCCCTCTGTAGTCCCTACGAGACACAATTAGAAAACCTGGAATCCCTATCATAAACAATAGAGTGTATAACCACATGAAAATGTATTATTTCTCAGAAGTAAAACCTTCAAAACTCATCAACACTAATGGTTTCTTGATATGAAAAAATAGTGCATCTTTCGTGAGTCTATAAATAACATCCAATAAAAAAATTTCATCAAGTAGACCTCGGTAAACCTATTAAAAAATCCATTATGACATCATTCCACATCCACACAGGAATGGGTAACTACTATAATATTATTTCTCGTAATTAATGTTATGCCTTACCATGATTATAGGTGGTAAATCTCAGAACAAAACTATAACATCCCTCTTTTTTCCTAGTAACCAATACTGATGATTTATATTTCGATACATCTTGGTGAAACCATGACGACCTGACCATAAAAAGGCCTGAAAACATCATTGTAGCTCATTATTCATGTCTGCTACTGTAACACCCCAAGCTTCTATGGTACGCTTCTGTTTGAATAATGTGATAGCGTGTGTTGTACGCAACACTGAGTTCTAACACACCATAACCAATCAAACTAGCCGTTATGAATAGTAATACCTACTTTTTGAAATTATATATATTTTATATTTCAAAATGGACTTCATTTTTGGATTTTTAATATCTAATTTAGCCTAAGGTGAAATTTTGGTACTTTTCGGATAACTTTAATATTTTGATGAATAGTGAAAATTACTAAATTTTAATTAAAAACAACTTTTTTAATCAAAATAATTAATAGTGATAAATTATGAATTTGAGTGGTTTTAAAGTATATTTAGAATATATTTTTACCATTTAATATAATTTTGGACATTGGACATAATTTTACAATTAAACCGAACATAAACAAGTGTCAATCTTTTGATAGTTACTATCTCTTAAAAACACGCTTTTTATTTTGACAGCGGGAATTAATTTTAAATTAATTTCTGCCACTTCTGTGTTTTTAATTTAGAAAAATGGATCTCATATTTGGAATCAGGATGTTAAAATTTTGTAAATAGGTATCTTTTATTTTTAGACATTTTGAATAATTATTGCGTTAAATATTTTATTTACCATGGTTAAGGGTAAATCTTGTAAATAAAGGTTAAAAAATAATATTATAATAATACTAAATTACCCTAAAAAGTGTCCTAGCCTTATTGGTTGATAAATATTCTACCATAGGCATCTTTGGGTCGATTTTGGGACCCCATGGTGCCACTTGTAGGTGATAGGGACACTTTATTTTAATTAATTTAAAATGAATACAAAAATGACACAAGCATATATGTTTTAGAAAACCAATTTTTACATAGGGTGATATATGTTGGATTTTATATTATAAATATTCATTAGAAAGATAAAACGATTTAATACATAATGATAGTTTATTTATAATTTTTAGACATTAAATAATTTAATTTATTTATGACACAATGATAATGAAGTAATTACTATAATAGTGAAAAATTAAAATAATTGATATTATAAATACCCAAATAAATATAATATGAAACTTTTAATTAACGAAACTAATTTTATAGGATAAATAATATATCAGTATTGATTTAATTGACTTTTTTCGAATTAATCAATCTTTTATGAGTTTCACAAAAATCAACTATTGAATAGTGTCAAAATTGACATAAAAGAGTTCTTAAAACAAATATTATATTATTAGTTGATATTAAATTCCTAAAAATCTAAGGTTCGGCCTAGATAATTATATAATGATATTTTCATCATTAATGGACCACTTGGGGGTCTCTTGGATGTATATAGTATGTTTATTAACCATATTATATAAAAATACAAAGAGACATTGTAAAAGTGAAACTAATTAACTTAGAGTTAATACATAAAGATAAAGTTAATATAAGTACCCAAACCTGTATAAATTCTATTGGTTGAGTTGTTTTCGACCCATCCCCAACTTAACATTTAAATAATAAACTTTGGAGCCATTAGAAACCGAATATGAATTTATTATAAATTAATATTTCTAGCTTTTCAAAAGGTGCCCCTCACCCCTCTTATAAAAGGGCACTCCTCCTTCCCATTTATTCACACTTTCACAGCCTTTTGGTTCGGCAGAACTCTACCCAAATACTTTCCCAACTTCCCTCAATACAACCTAGAGGCCTTAGTTTGATATGAAAGCCAACCTGTGGAGCCCTTTTGATCAAATCAAAAGGAAGAACCCGAAGAAGAGGTAATGTTTTCACCACCCCTTTTCAAGTTCCTTTCTTCTTCCACTTCTTCTTTCTTTGTTATTACCATTCTAAAATAATAACTCCAGTATCTCACATATACTGTGATGTTATTATAAATATGGTACAACCATATTCAGTATTCTATCCACCCTTTGAATAACATGTCACCATACATGCGTACGTACGGCTTACCGTCTCCACGTCGTGGTGTAATTGTTATTTAATATATTATTATTTGGATGGGTATAATAATGATGTGTAACTCGTGTAAATAATAAATATAACATGTTAATGATTCTGTATATATGATATACCATCCATTTAAATATTATTTTAATATAAAAAGAATGATATTGTCGCTCGTGCGTACCTACGGACTACCGTCTCCACGAACGCGATGAAATTCATTCTCCTTCGTATCCATTCAAATATAATTATCATTTGATGATTTAAAAATTTTGTTTAAGGACTTGATATCATTCTGGATATGAATATGATACAACAAACATGTCTTATGTAACAAAACATATAAAAGAAAACGAGTAAGTTAACACCCGAAACGACGATAATTCTAAGATATTATTAACAAATCAATGTTAAAAGATAATATATGATATCATATTAATATATAATATTCTTTTATAATTTAATAACAATTATTTCACCATTATATAGGAGGTTAACCTATCCCAACCAAGGAAAATTACACGGTAATGGTTATTTCACAATCTCTTCATTATCCGAGGTTGTTTATTCATAATTATCTACTAGGATCTCTTTATCATCCACATCCATGTTTCTTAAAAATATATTTCGAAACATTTTTAATATTTACTAGAATATGAGTTAAAGTCATTTATACCCTTTTTGACTTTTATATGTGGTTTATAAAGGAATCCTTCTGACGTTTTCAAAATAAGGTCCTTTTAAACTTTTCGACAGGATTAAGGTAAGAATGTTTTTTTAACATATACAGAGGGTGCGGCTATTTTCCTCAGTTATAAAATATTCAAAGCATCCCTTATAAGCTTATAAGACTATTTTCAAAAGAAAATGTTTTATTTTATATGGCTCTTAAATTATTTGAAAATAAAAATAGATATTTCTCTAAATAGTGTTTTGATTTCATCTATGTCAACATCCTTTGATGGATTTTATGTTTATTTGAAGTTGATTTATTATGATACAAAACTTCTATATTGTATTGAAGGTTTTGATATATGTTTGACTGTGGATGTTCTATTTTTATACCATTCATAGTTTATGGTGAAATTATTGACATTTCATATGCTAGTTTTAATACGAATGTGTATGTTATGTTTAAACCTTTTTATATGGGAATGCATTAGACTTAATATGTGACGGGTGGAGCCTGCTATAGCTCCTCAATGCATCGGTAGGTATCATGAGACAAACTAGTCTCTTGGCACAAGGCCTTGACAAAATCTAATTTGTAGTCTTGGCATGAGGACTTGGCTATGTGGTTATGATAGTCCGGCATTATGTATTCCATCATTATGAAAGTGGTTATTGATTTTTCATGTGATTATTCGATTAGTATAATATCCATGTGAATAAGTAAATGGCATTATTTCATTTTATTTATGCCATACTATTTTGAAAGTTCAAGTTTGAAAGGCTTTTGTTTTAGTTATACATTGCCTTAAATGTTTATTTTTATTTATGAAAGTTTCCGCTATATTGTTATCCTTAATGGGCATTTGAGCTCACCCCTTTTCTATGTTTTATTTTTCCCAGGAAGTGAAGAAGTAAATTATGAATGACCTGCAGGGATATTATGTGGGGATATGAGTGTTGATTATGGGTAAAATATGTTGTTGTAGTATTTTTTCATCTTATGATGTAATGTAAGACTTATGAATATATCTAGTGTTTCCAAGGCTACTAAACCAATCGGTCTTTCGAGATTTGATCTTTTTTGTGGTCATTCCAATGTTATGTAATAATGCACCGACTCTGGGTATCTAGGGTCGGGGCGTTACAACTACACTCATGAACGTCCATGAAAATGAAAAAACTCAAAATCCCATAAGGTCCAACCAATAGTAGGGTTATCATCTTAGATACTCTCCCATAGGACTAGGCATTCAAATTCTGATAGCATCTTCATTCACACTTGACATAGCAGAGTAGAGGTAACAAATATAGAATAAAGAAATTTCTACCCCTCTTTGTCATGATCCTCCAAATGAATCTTATAGAATAGTTCCATAAGATGCCACTCACTACTGGACTCCTAAACTTCTAGTATCTATGTCCTCTAACTCAATGAATGTGCCACTATGTTGCCTTTTCCAAGAATGTTGAAATGATCAATTTCAAATGACTAAATGTACTCAAACAACCTTTGTTGTCTTACATTTAGATCTGGCTGAGTAAAGATATACATGAGGATTTTGTGGTTAGAGTATACCACAAAATGCTCTCCCAATTGATAATGTATCCAACATAGTAAATCATTCACAACTGTAGCTAAATCGAGACTATGAATCAGGTAATTCCATTCATGTGGCCTAACATTTCAAGGCATGTATGTAACGACTCCTCCCCCCTACATAAGAATTGATCCCATATTGATACATTATATTTCTCATAAACTGGTGTAAATCATTACCAGATCCTGAAAAAATAAAGATCATTGTAGAGGTCAATTTCCATTTTACCTCATTAAAGGGTGAATCACACAAATCTATCCATAATTACATCACACAAATCTTAGTGACTCCTTTCAGTGGCACTTATAAGCTGAAAAATTACAGAATAAAAAACCATTAGTAACAAGACAACCCTATAATACTCTATACTTCAATGAGGTTATTCAACTTCTCCCAGTAAACTACTTCTCTCACATTCTATGGGATTTATGATACTACAGTCATTTAGATAACATGATCCTCGAATTAAATCTAGTTCATCCAAAAGTGGCACATTTGGATGTTAACATATAACTGATTTTTTCTCAGTGTACTCAATGCAATCTCCGGACAGATGAAATGGTCATGTTGAGTGAGATAGTACACCAATTTATCATCAATGAAGACTAAAAAAAATAATCCATATAAGGATGAAAAATTTGGTTCATTAGTTCCATGAAAAATTCCATGAATTTGTGAGACTGAACGACATAACCAAATACTAGTATAGACCATACCTACTCCAAATATTTTTAAGAGGTATATCTAGTGGTATAACATGAAACTTTTCATAATGAGATCTCAATTCAATATGTGAGAACACTTGGGCTCCTTGATGCTGATAAAATAGATCATGAATCCTCAGTAAGGCTTATGGGTTCTTGACTATCAACATGCTTAGCTCTCGACCATCAACAAAATTTCTAATGGTAACATCCTCCTTTTTCACAAAAAGAATCTGCTAACTATAAGGGGAGTAACTAGGTAGGATAAAAAAATCACCTAAAACTATTCTAGATACTACATGAGATCTTGTAACTCTCATTTAGCCATCCAATACTAAGGAATGGACATTTGTGCCGCTCCTAGAATAAGATCAATAGAGAAAACCACGTCTCTTTATAGTGGTAATCCTGAAAACCTGTCTAGAATGACATATATGAAATGATCCACCACTAGTGGAAATTAGATATGTGAAGTCCTATAGTCATTTAGATATAAACTAGAAATCTGGGTTGTAATTCCTCCCAACCCATGATTCTGATGTCCCACTCTGCTCACCATGACATTTTATTGACCGTTGTATAGAAAATATCCTCCCAATATTGATGTGAATATCACCCTACGATGATAAAATTATACAATAGACTGAAATGTGGAAGACCAGTATATTCCAATAATGAAATTGAGACTTTTCATCTCCAAGACATAGAGGACCCATAGAACATGACACCCACAAACCTCAATCGGTAACTCCTTGAACTGATGTACACAAGTAATCATATTACCTAATGGTGTGTCTAGTTTCATAACATCATTATATGTAATGATACAGAGCTTGAGGCTCTCCCCAATGGAAATATATATAAAATATTTGAATGATACCATATGATAAATTGAAGAATAAAAAACTAAGGCTACTAAAATTGCAATTCTAACCATTGAGGGCCCAAAATCCTACTCTTATTGGGTCTGTTCCATCACAACAGTCTAACCTGAAGCATGTCCCTATGGACCTACCTTGCTACCCAAATTTGATCGATATTGTTGTCGATGAAAACCTATAATCTGGCTTCGATGATCACAACTCCCTCCTTGGCCTGAATGACCTAAAAAACTCTAGTTCCCTGATTTAAGAGAAACTTTTGTTCCTACTCTTGAACATGGAATCATAATATATATCCTCACAATAACTAATGGTGAGAACATATGAAAAACTCTTAATATGACTGATCATGCCTCAATATAAGTACTTTGATGGGTATCTCGAGCACTGTGGTCTCACGCACCCACTCCTTCCACAATGGTAGCACGTCACATTGCTACCTGGAGATACATCCCTGCTACTAGAAGAACCTAAATGTGTATTCTCTATGTGGTGAATCCTAATATCAGTCAAAAGAGTACCAAATCTAGATGTTGGACGGGTCAGACTCACAACTCCTAACTCCCTCGTATTGTGCTCGGTAATCATTATCTGTTTTACAATAGTGGTCACCGAAGTCAACTAGAAAACATTCAAATCTGTTTGGATCTCATACCTGATGCCATCCTCAAATCACCTAGCCAGTGATAAATCATCACTTCCAAAAACATGTCACTAAATTTAGAGCTCTATAAATAGAAGTAATAATCCATCACTAATCGAGAGCCCTACTCATAATGCATGAATTCCCATTCTTATTCATCCGTCAATGTCTCAGTGTAGAAGAAGTAAAAGAAGGTCCTCTGAATCTTTTCCCAAGGCATATGTAGATGAAATCCAGTCTATGAGATGACATCCCTCTATCTATACGTGGAATCACGTATAATTTAAGTCAAAATCTTCATCCTCCTCTTAGTAAGCATATCCAGATGCATGAAGATATAAAGAGAGGCCTCCAACCTTGACTCTGAAGCATATGGTCCTTGATTTTTATGAAAAAAGAGGGAGGATGCTTCTGCGGGAACAAATGCATTAACTCTTTCATAGTCGAGACATGATGTGGTGCTCCCTAAAATGTTTTCACCATCCTCAAAAATCATTCACGAAACTATGCATTAGCACTTGCATCTAGTACAATAGCTGGTGAAACGACAGGAAAAAAATAGTAGGATCTACTGGTAGTCCCTGATGTTCCATTTCTAGTGTCTATTCCCTACTGTGTAGTTGGTGTACAACTAGGGTACATCTTGGTGGAATTATTTTTCAAGGTCAAACACACAGATCAATACAAGAGTAATGGAACTGAAAATCAATAGTGAAAGAATAATATATGTTAAGAAAAATATTAGAGTTCTTCAAAATTGGTTTACACGACATGTAGAACCACTACATGACATGTTATCTTAAAAATTAATAGGGTAATTCACCCCTTCCATCCTGGTTGTGTAACACCCCATACACATGCCGTGTTCCTCCTAATATTCTATGTAAACTTGAATATTCCCTCCATCCGATGTACTTATACTTATATTGTACTTTATAGTTCTACTAGACTAATACCACATGGTGTGAGAACTCTAGACACATTGTGTACAACTATTGTTCCATCCACCCATTTCATTAGTCACACTACCAAATACATGGTTTATTTCATAATGGTGTGTACTCCTAGTACAAAACATGTTCTTCTAACAGTTATCCAACCCCATGTCTTTGCGCACACAATCGTTGTCACATAAATGAATTATTTTAAAGTTAAATTTCATTTAACATCCATTTATGCTTTGTTTTTGGGGTTTCATCTGCTTTGATGGTGGAATGGGTGAGTTTTCATTAATTGGACCAAACCATGAGGCCAATTCCAGATTAAAAAATAAATTTTGATTCTTTTATAAATTTTACAATTTTTAATATTTTCACCCATTCATGTTCCTAAATGGTCTTCCCTGACATATTAACACCAAAATTGTATCTTGGAGCCTTTAGAAATCCATAACCATGTTGTATATGGGTTTTTTTAAAGGATTTGGCCTGCACAAATGCCCAATTCCAGTATTAAAAATAAAATTTGTTTGGTTAATAACTTATCCAACATAAAAGTTTTTTCAGTGATTCCAAGCCCCACACACGCCCAGTGAACCCAGACGCGCGTCATGTATCCTCCCACCATCTTTTCAGATCTTTTTCTTCGCGGTATAGGTCGAAACTTCTGAATAACTAACATCTTGGGAAGATTAATAAAGGTATTTTGTTTCCTTCATTAATCCTTAAATTCTAACTCTTCGTTCCAAATTATAATTCCTACATGGTATCCTTGTCCTTTTTATAACCTCACTTTAATTTTTTGCTGTTTTAAAATTCAGATACTTGTGTATGGGAGGCGATTTCTACAAGATCCCTCAAGTAAGTTGGTCTTCTTCATTCTTCGTTCAATTTTCTTAGGGTTACATTCAATGTGATTAGGGTTTCATACCTTATCCATAGGGTTCATAATGTCTATAAGTTAGGGTTCAAACCTAGGGTTTGATTTCTTTTCTTTTGGGTGAATGATTATGGTTTTAGTTTGTATTTCAATTCCTTGAGGTTCGACGGAGCTGTAGTATATTTTTCGCACCATGTTTTGAGTGTTTCAACATAAAAGGAGGGTGATTCCATGTATAACCATTTTATGATGAGTTATATTTCTTGGTTTCTTAATTTAGTATGTTTAAAATATATTTTTTTCAATGAAAACTGATTTTTTGATGGATTTAGTTAAGTGATTAATTTTTTAGTTGCATTTTTTCTTGGGATTGGGTGCTTTTCACGCGTGGCTCTTGGGAAAATATTTGGGTGTATTTTATAACATATGAAAGTGATTTATTAGTGATTAAAGTGTCTGAAAATTCTGTTTTGTTAATGCAATAATGTCATGTGGTCCTTGTAATGGTTTTTTAATGGTTTTAATGTGTGAAACCATGTCGTACTTCTTGAACGTGATTTTTGAAAACATGTGTTTTCCATGTGTAACTTCTATGGTATTGTTTGAGGTATTTGTATAAAACTTGGGGGTGGTTTAATAAATGTTTTTAGGGCTTCCAATTCTACTTTGGATTGTTATTGGAATTGTTTTGGACTTGAATTAGGTTTTTGAAAAGTGTTTTGTATGCAAACCATGTTTGCACCTCTTGTGTTGGTTTATGATAATTATAAATGATTTAATGAGTTACACAATGTGTGAAATGGTTGATTATTTACTGTTATAGTGATATTATGTTTTTTAAATTAGTATTTGAAACATAATGTGGTCAGTTATGTTGTCAAACATTTTGGTAATGTTTTGTAATTTGTCGAGGTGATTTATGAATTTTGGATGTGGGTGCGAAACGTGTTTTCGGGCTATTTTGTGTGAGTGTGATGTGAAAAATGTAAAATGTTTATGTGAAGGATATTATGTAACATGTGAGTGGGATTTTATGTGATGTTTAGAATTTTTGGAAAGATTTAATAAAATTGTTAACGGATTTGTCTAATTGGGAAAGATGTTCAAAATGTGTTGTGGGCTATTTTTGGTGTGAGTATGATTTCAAAAATCATTTGAATGAAAAAGTGGATTTCTAGACTTGTGTGGAATACATTTTGGCTGTTTGGTGATCTTGTGATGTGAAAATGATATTTTTGTGTGTAGTGTATATATATTGTCTTGTTGAACTTGTCTGATCACAAGGGAAAAACCCGGGTATATAGGTGGGTGGACGTGTACTAGTATGCTAGTGAATCCGTGGGGTTTGGCCTCAGTTTCACATAGAAAGATTGACACTTACAACTCTAATTAAAGTATGATGATGATGATTGGGGACAGTATGTTATGAGTATGTTCCCTACTAGTGGCTCGTGCATGAGAACGAATATTGTGAGGGTTACTCTAACCGAGATACAAGGTACCTGGAAACCACAACGAGCTAGTGCCTATGGTTAATTTCATATTTCTTGTTCTCATTAGTAACATTTTTCTTACCAACGACATATGGTATAGTTGGATGAAGAATTCAGTAGTGTTGAAATTATTTTTAAAATTGTTGATTCTTAATGATATCCCACTTGAAAACTGTTTTATTTTTTTAATTTCATATTTTAGAAATTGTAACTAGCTTTTTCTGTTTATGATAACTTGCAAGATTATTGTATTTGAATGTTAATCACATGGAATATTTTAGTGGTGGTATCCTACTGGGAATTTTCTCACACCCTACTTACACCCGTGTGTGTAAGTAGATTTGGTTGTTTATTTGTTTTAGGTTTGGATACAGTTTTGAGTTCCAATGGTTTGGGTTTCTAGTATTTCCTTGGTGGTGAAGTCTTGCAGAGATGTCTTGAGGGTTGTTCCCCATTCCATGAGGGTTCTTGGGATATTTCATTTTGATTTTGAACCTTTATTATAGTCTTGTTGAGTTGTTTTAAAAGATGTAATTCAGTTCAGAATTTTGTAAATGATGGTTTTAGTTGGAAAATCCATATTCGTTTTATTGAGTTTGTTTGTTGTTTAATGTTTATAAATATGGGTAAATCATTCCCAAACATCATTTTATGATACCCAGGAACTTGTGCCATCCTGTGGGGATCATGAATTCCCTTCGGGACTTGTTGCGGGCTAGGTCGGGTGCCAATTTTGATGGTGACCAGATTCGGTTGGTGACAAAATGGTATCAGAGGAGGTTCGCTCTCTTTGGGTCATGTTATTTGGGGAACAGTCGGGATATTCTAGAGTTAGGAAAGTTGGGAGTTGGAATTTTGGTTATGAGTAGTGTGGCTGATCACCACACCTCAAGACGGGATTCAGGTCTCCAGGGGAAGTCAGGACCATTTAGAGTCCTTCAGTTTTCATGGGTTTATGATGAATAGGGGAAATGAAAAGAGAGTTAGGTTAATTGTCTCAGTGAGCTCACAGGGCCTAGTAATCCATGTGGGGCGGTGGATATTCCCTAGAACACTTTATGTGATAGTGAAGTGATTGGAGTATGTCTGCCCACCATATGTCCAAGCCACCCACTGAAACTTGTTTCCTCTCACATTGTCTTGTGTTCATTAATTTTGAAATCCTGGAACATTGATTTTAAAGTGACTTGGTTTTAAGAAGTGTAAAGTTTTTGGGAAATGATTTTTAAATAAATATGGAATGGTTTGACTTATGAAATTGTGGAACTAAATTTTCAGAATTATATTCAAAAGGAAAATGTTGTACTTACACCTATTTTTAAAAGTTGAAACTATAATGAGGTTGGTTTTGAAAAAGTGTTTCCCATAGAGTTTTCTAAACAATCAAAGGGTGTTTTAATGGGATAAGATGATATGAAATTGATGTGAATAACATGAAAGTGAGTTCTTGTATAAATGGTTGTATCTTTCTGAAATGTTTAGTAAGATTTGAATTGGTATTTTGATCTTTTGTTTATTGGTTTTGAGAAAAAGATTGTGTTGGTTGACCATTTTGTTTTATAAAAGTGGACAGAATCTCATTTTTAAACTTTGGTATTTTTGTGAGTAAACATGTGCATGTGGTCATATGGGATGATGAATGGTTAAAGGAATGACTATATGAGTGTTGTAACAGATATGAGGAGGGTTCCCAGTGTGGCACCAAACCATGCATGTGTGAGGCCCATGGGGTACCATTGTAGGATACGCTTACCGCTGAAATGTTTGTTTTCAAAGAAATGGTTTTAATAAAAACCATGATGTCTTGATAAATTGTTTGGGATGGTGTGTATTATGGGTTTTTGAAAAATTTGATGTTGTGGGATTATTTGAGACCAAGAACCCCTCCCGTTTGAACTGTGTTTTGGGTTTGTGTTTGGTCGATAAGTTCTGTTGTAGGGATGGTTAGTGGTCTATTTTGAAAATTGTTTTGGAACACCTTTACGGCGATTCCCATCATGTGTTTGGATATAGTTTGTGGTATATATTGACCAATATACCATCTTGGTTGGGTCCTTGGGTTCAATCATTGGATAAGGTACACCCCATTAAGGGTTAGTGCACAACTGATGTGGAACCCGGATTGTTTCGTCGTTTGAATACCATCTAGTTGATCAATATAAGCACTCTATTCCTTGAGATTTTTAGATTGAGTCTACTCCATTTCCTTTCCTAGATTTGTGTATCCTTTTGTAGTGGGGGAGTGATCATGGAAGGTTTCAAGAGACCATAGCTTCTTAATTTTTCATATTTTCCTAAGGTGGAAGTGGTATAGGGTTGTTAGCATGGATGAGTATCTGGATGGTGTCTAAGAGGTCCTCTCGATCCATCGTAGTCTTTTTGAAGAAGTAGTTCACAATAAACTACCATTTTGGGAAATCTATTCATAAGAGGATATTGTGGCCACTATATAGAATTGTGTGTCATTTAGGGATGTAGTATAATGTACCTTTTCATTCATTGCTTATATTAGTCATAATGGTCATGGTTAGTGACTCATTGTGATGTCATGTTCTCGATTGACACTAAAGGTGAAATTCATGAAATACTCTGAGTGTCTCTATTATTTTGGGAGAATGTAAACTTTGTAAAAACATCAAAATCATCCATTTTTTTGGAAGGTTAGTATAGGTGTTATTTACTTCTATTGTTTCTCACCAAAAGAAACAAGGTGTTATTTCTGTTCATCTTCTAAGCCATTGTTTTAGTGAAATATTGGGTTTTGGTAACGTGAGTTTGGAATGTGTTATGTCTTGAAAATATTTTCAGGGATTGTAGTCTAGTTTTTAGTGGAACTAAAAGAATAATTCTCATTCAGGGGGTTTCCAAGGACTAACTGCGAGGTCGATGATGCTTCGATCATTTGAGCTCCAGCCATAGGTCTCGGAGATAAGTCGACTCATCGTTAAGGGAAATGCCTGGGTAATTTAAACCCTTGTAAAATGTCATATCCTCAGTGTGAAATATAGGAAGTGTTTAAACCCATGGTGTTATCATCTTCCTTATATTGTTCTCGTTCGGTGGAAATAGGTGGAGGGCCTTGTACCCATGTCATCGCCTAATTTCATTCCCCCCATTGGTTTCCATTATGTCATTGAAGAATGATTGGAAATTTGGATAGACAGGTTGAGCACACATTCTATGCATGATTTGTAGGGATTGTGTGCTAGGAAGCCATGTAGAAAAAATGATCTGCATAGTTAGTGCACGGTTTCCCAAACCGTGCGGACTGACCCTGCACCCTTCCCAAATCTTTTAAAAAAATTGGGTCTTTCTGTGTCGGCCCATGCTGGTAAGTTAAGATGGTTGGTTCTTATGGTGGGGAGACCCACTATGATTGTCATGTATGTTCCTTTTTAAACTATGAATGGAATTCTACCATTTGTAAATGGGAGTTCATTCAGGCCTCCCCCTCTTAGTGTCAGGATTTTATCTCGGAAAATAATATAGGTTTCCATTTATGGTGGGGTGCCTATTTGTGTCCCCCCATACCAATGGCTCAGATTTATCCATTGTATTGGCTTGGTGGTATGTAGTCTCGTTCGGAACTATCTAGATACAAACATCTTCCATGAGTAAATTTTGGGATTGGAGAGCTCCCAATAGTTTAGTTAATGTTAGTCAGGTGTAACCTTGTTCGAAGTTATTGTTCGTTTGGGTGAATTTCTTGAGTCTTTTCTGGATAGCGTTCGAGGAGTTTCATTTTGGGATAATGTATGAATGTGATTGATCATTTTAGTAAAGTGGTGTAAGTTTGGGTTGTGAGATTAATAATTCCTTAATTGATCATTGGAGGTGTTTTGGACCTTGGGGTGATGCTTGGGAAATAAGTACATATTGGTTTATCGGTTGGGTTTGGTTTTGGTATCTGGCCTTGTGGTAGCTTTACAAGGACGAAACGTTTTCATGGTGGGGAGAATTGACCCATAAATGACTTATTTTAAAGTTTAATTTCATTTAATTTCTATTTATGCTTTATTTTTTGGGTTTTCTCAAGATTATATGATGGATAGGGTGAGTTTTCATGAATTGGGGCAAACCGTGAGCCCAATTACGGATTTAAAAAGAAATATTTATTCTTTTATAAAATTTTCAATTTTTAATATTTTTCAACCATTAAAGTTTCTAAATGGTCTCCCCTGATGTATTAACACCACCATTATAGCTTTGATCCTTTAGAAATCCATAATCAAGTTGTATATGGGTTTTTATTTAAGGGATTGGGCCTGCCCGAAAGACAGATTCTAGTTTTAAAAATAATTTTTTTAATTAATAACTTATCCAATATTAAGTCTTTTCCAGTGATTACAAGCCCCACAAACGCCCATTGATCCTAGCCTCGTGTCCAGTATCCTCCCACCATATTTTTATCTCTTTTCCCTTGCGGTTTAGGTCGAATCTTCTGAAGAACTCACATTTCGGGAAGATTAATAATGGTAATTTCTTTACTACATAACTCTGTAAATTCTCACTCTTTTTCTCCATTCAATTTCCTACATAGTCTCCTTATCTTTGTTTGAACCTCCCTTAAATATTTGTCTATTTTCAAATTCATATACTGGTGTATGTGAGCTGATTTCTACAAGATCCCTCAATTATGTTGGTCTTCTTCATTCTTCTTTCAATTTAATTAGTGATATATTCAATGTGATTAGTGTTTCATACCTTATCCATAAGGTTCCTAATGTCCAGAAGTTAGGGTTCAAACCTAGGGTTTGATTTCTTTTCTTTTGGGTGATTGATTCTGGTTTTAGGTTGGATTTAAATTCCTTGAGGTGCGACGGTGGTGCGATTTTTGTTTCGCACCATGTTTTGAGTGTTTCGACATAAAAGGCAGGTGATTCAATTTATAACCATTTTATGATGAGTTATCTTGATTGGTTTATTAATTTAGTATGTTTCAAATCTATTTTTTGTGCTGTGAAATCTGTTTTTTTATTGTTTTAGTTATGTGTTTAATTTTGTAGTTGCATTTTTTCATGGAATTGGGTGATTTTATTGCGTGTCTCTTGGGGAAATATTTGGGTGTATTTTATAACATATGAAAGTAATTTATTAGTGTTTAAAGTGGATGAAAATTCTGTTTTGTTAATGCCTTAATGTCATGTGGGACTTGTAATGGTTTTTTTGATGGTTTTAATGTGTAAAACCATGTCATACTTCTTGAACGTGATTTGTGAAAACATGTGTTTTTTATGTGAAACTTTTGTGGTATTGTTTGAGGTATTTGTATAAAATTTGGGGGTGGTTTAATAAATGTTTTTAGGGATGAAAATTCTAATTGGGATTGTTATTGGCAATTTTTTGGCCTTGAATTAGGTTTTTGAAATTGGATTTGTATGCAAACCACGGTTTCACCTCTTGGTTTGGTTTTATGAAAATTATAAATGATTTAATGAGTTACACAATGTGTGAAATGGTTTAATTGTACTGTTTTGGTGATAGTATGTTCCTAAAGTATGTTTTGTGAAACAAAAAATGGTCAGTTATGTTGTAAATCATTTTGGTAATGTTTTGTAAATTTTCTAGGTGATTTATGAATTTGGGATGTGGTTGCGAAACGTGTTTTCGGGCTATTTAGTGTGAGTATGATGTGCCAAATGGACTATTTTTATGAAAAGGGTATTATGTAGCATCTGAGTGGGCTGTTATGTGTTGTTTAGAATCTTGGGAATTATTTTATAAAACTGTTAATGGATTTGTTAAATTGTGAAATATGTGGAAAATGTGTTGTGGGATATTTTTGGTGTGAGTATGCTTTCAAAATTCATTTGAATGAAAAAGTGGATTTTTAGACTTATGTGGAATAGATGTTGGCTGTTTGGTGAACTTGTGATGTGAAAATGGTATTTTCATGTGCATTTCATATTTATTGACTTGTTGAACCTGTCTGAGCACAAGGGGAAAACCCAGGTATCAAGGTAGGTGGACGTGTAGTAGTATGCTACTGAATCCGTTGGGTTTGGCCTCAGTTTCACATAGAAATATTGACACTTACAACTCTAACTAAACAATGATGATGATGATTGGCGACCACTAGGTTATGGGTATGTTCGCTACTAGTGGCTCGTGCATGAGAACGAATATTGTGAGGGTTACTCTCACCGAGATACGAGGTACCTGAGACCCACAATGAGCTAGTGATTTGGGGTAATTTCCTATTTCTTGTGCTTATTAGTTACCTTGTTCTTAACGTCAGAATATGGTATAGTTGTCTGTAAAATTAAGTAGTGTTGACATTATTTTTAAATGTTTTTATTCTTAATGATATCCCCCTTTAAAACTGTTTTATTTTTTTAGTTTCATCTTTTAGAAATTGTAACTAGCATTTTCTATTTATGAAAACTTGCATAATTTATGTCTTTGAATGTTTATCACATGGAATCTCTTAGTGTTTGTATTCTACTGGGAATTTTCTCACACCCTACTTAAACCCTTGGGTGTAAGTATATTTAGTTATTTTGTTGGTTTAGGTTTGGATACGGTTTTTAGTTCCAGTGGTTCGGGTTTCTAGTATGTCCTTGGTGGTTAAGTCTTGCAGAGATGGCTTGAGGGTGGTTCCCCTTACCATGACGGTTCTTGGGATATTTCATTTTGATTTATTAACTTTTTATAGTCTTGTTGAGTTGTTTAAAAATATGTACTTCAGTTCTGAATTTTGTAAAAGATGGTTTTAGTTTAAAATTACAGATTCATTTTATTGAGTTTGTTTGTTGTTTAATGTTTATAAACATGGATAAATTGTTCCCAAGTATCATTTTATGATACCCGGGCACTTGTGCCAGCCCGTGGGGATCGGGAATTCCCTTTGGGGATTGTTGCATTCCAGGTCGGGTGCCAGTTTTGATGGCGACCAGATTTGGTTCGTGACAGTCATTCACATGGTCAAGAACTGAATAGTGTGTACTTATATTACACAATACGTAGATAATAAAATTAATTTTCTTCCAAAACATAATAACTCATGGATTGTGTTCATAACCTCACATGCCATGTTATTATGGTTTTCTGGACAGTAAGCCTTTGTAATATCTCTAAAACCCCCCAAATCATAATATTTTTCCATTTACGGCTAGGTTCCACTCCGTGAGATCCCATAATCCCCAAAAATCAATATTTGGAATCATAATTCATGTCCCCTCATAACATAATTCAATTAATGTTAAAAACATGATCAACCAAATTATTATCCAAGAGGGCCCATAACACTTCCGAGACTAGATCATAGAATCCCCAAAAATTATGATTTAAATATACTAATAAACTATTGAAATACTAGGTATTTTTATCGTGGAATCTATTACAACAACATTCATATCTTTTACAACATCTATCACAAAAGCATGAAATCAGTAATGCACTATAATGTAATGTCTATAATGCATGACATATGATCTCTAGAAAATACTAATATGATGCCTATGATGGAATACCCTTATATCATTAGGTTAAAGTATAAATAGAACGACAATTATATCAATCATAACATCACAAAACAAGTGAATCACTCAACGGTGAGATCAAATCAATGGTAACAATTTCAAAACAAAAAAAAATACAATATTTGACGCAATTTTCCTTATACATGTACACAAGATCACTAATCCAATGTATATCTTGTTAAAAACTACCCATTACATGGTATACCAATCTATTAGCTCCAGATATTAAGGAAAAGTAGAAAATAGATGCTCTAATACCACTTTGTAACGTCCTGTATTTGGGTGCCACCAAAAGGTGCCCCAACCCCGGCTGGTCACATAATTTCAAGAACATTTCCTCAAATTCCAGAGGATGCTGACTTGCAGTAATGGACAAGATTTGAAAATGGGAAATCTATTCCCTCATTTTCATAGTATACACAGTAGAAAGAAATGTAGTAAATAATTGCGGAAAAAAATACCAAAAAGAAATAAATAGGAGAATACTGAAAGAAAAACCAAAAAAATCCAATATATATATATATATATTATGTAATATATATCTATTAAAACATCCAAACAAGACACAATTCTGGATAAAAATATAGCAACTAAAATAAAAAATAACAAGTAACCTCTATCTGCATCAGTATCTTCAACTTGGTCCCATTCTCTCCAACTCCAACAACAATGAAATTCCTAATGAAGAAGGGATATTCCAATTATCTAAAACTGATATCATATAATATTATTGGGTCCATAACATTGAAAAAATGGGTTTGAAGTGAATCCCCGTAGGCATCCACCAGAAGATATGTTCTTAACTATCCGTGAATATATATATATATATAGAAAATAATTTGAAAAAATGAAGATATAAACATGGAAGTTATTAGAAGTAAATAACCCTATAGTTTTAAATTAATTTTATTTACATTTATTATTCATCGATTGAATCATGTAATATCCAGTTCTAGCCTATGTTCTTTATCCCCCTATGCAAAAGTTACAAAACTGATGTCCAAGAAGACCATCTAAATAATCAAGTAAGACTGAGTCCAATCATTTGATTTGGCATGGATGACTCATCAGAATCATTAAATAATTCATAAACAACCCTCTAATAATGCTCTCATGATCTAACACTTTCGAATTAACACAACACCAATTTATTAAAAAACAATCCTCTTGGAATCTCTTATGGTCAAACACCATTTTTCAGACATAGCACTAATCATTTACAAACTTCAACTTGTGAAGCTCTCAAGGGCAATATCATGGGGTCAACATGGAATCAATAAATTATTAACTATCCCATGGGTATCTCTCATGCTCAATAACCCTTGTTCAAAATAACATAAGATAATTATAATTAACCACTTGGGAAGCTCTCACAGTCAATACCCCTGGGTCAATCATCTACAACAAGGCTCTCACGGTCCAGTGTAAAAACATTTGGATTATTATATCAAATATACTCATGTAATATGAAAAAATACACTGATAATCATTCACTAGCATATCATATGAATTTCAAATTATGAAAAAAAATCAATCCTAAATAACTATGGCATTGAAATCAAGAAAATCCTATGAGTAATCCAAGACCAAACATTAATAAATAATCAATCAAGCGAATCACCCTCACGGGGTGTAAAAAACACTCAATACCTC
Source organism: Viscum album (assembly GCA_963277665.1). Taxonomy (NCBI): domain Eukaryota; kingdom Viridiplantae; phylum Streptophyta; class Magnoliopsida; order Santalales; family Viscaceae; genus Viscum; species Viscum album. Next base: position 477,191,979 of record OY728132.1, read on the forward strand.
GAATGTGGGTATGCGGAAGTTTTTTCATATATTATTCAAATAAAACCAATGAAATCTACAATCCACTTAACTCAATGCCTTGATATCGATGTACATTAATGTAGACCCTTGATTCGGCCTAAATCGATGTATATCTATAAAAATATAAAAAACACATAACCTTGAATAACACACGAGGGAGAATGAATTAGGAATAAATGCTATAAAGGATTTGAGAACTCACCATTGGGATTCAAATTCAACCTACAATGCACCAATAGAATCATGAATGGAGAATCATGGGTTGGACCTTCATTCTTTATTCTAGACCTTTCCTGTATGAAACATGAGAATAAGATGATGGTTTCAGACACGAGGGATGACCTCCTTTAGATATATAAAATTAAAATAAAACTACATGGAGTGTTCATTAAATGTAAATTTAATGTTGTACCCTTAACTAAAACCTATCTTAAGCGGCCTTCCAGATTTCTACATGAATATTTACTCGGTCATTACCTAACCATCACACAGTTGTACACAATAATCTAGGTACGTGGACTGTACACAGAAATACATGACATGTACATAGAAAATAACCATTTCATACATTTCCTAAAAAACAACCCAAAAAAATAACCATAACTGAAGAAAATATTATGGTTCCTACATATTATGTTTCACAATGTAAGTTAATATGGGTAACAATTATGTCTTTTTTAAAAATTATTTCATAGGTTACAACTATTCATGGAATAATGTATTATTTATTTATTTTTATATACATTACTGAGATTTTGGTGTGTATCCAATGTTTTTAAATGATTTTCATAGGTTATATGGATTTCTAAGATAATGAAGTAATCTGTGTTAAATGTTATATTGAATTTTCAAAGAAAATAGTTTTTATTTGAAATGTATTATATTTTGGAAGAAATGGATATTGTTATTGTAGTATCTAATCTATATGAATATGAATGTTATTTAGGAATAATATCAAAATTCCCTAAAACAATAAAAATGAAAATATTCCCAATATTAAAGGATGTGTGTTATTAATTATGATTCATGACTATGTAATGTAATAAGGTTGGTTCCTTATTGTTGGCATTAGATGATGGTTTAGATGACATTATGGGTTAGAATGATGTTAATAAAATACCACAAATTATTTCTAATTTATGTTTAATTTGAAAAGATATATCATTTATAGATAACTGTGTTTCATCAACAATGATATGTTTGTTCTGAATGGTTTTTCGTAAATGAAATAGGGATGCTGAAGTGGTGAGGCACCCACAAAATGATATAATTTAGAATATATAGCCTGGAATGGTAGAGATATGAACTGAGCAGTTTGTGACAATAATCGATTAGATAACATAGGAAAAAAATAGTGGTGGAATCCATGTAATATAACAACCAAGTGTAACAAAATAGAACATGTCAATTGTGGAATTTTTTTTTGAGACAACAACCTCCTTCTTTCAATGGATCTTCTGACATTGTAGCAGCTGAATGATTGATTAACACCATTGAAAATATATTAGATGTTATAGATTTTTTATATAATCAAATGGAATGTCTATCCATTTATCATTTGGAAGTTGAAGTTTATCAGTGGTGTTTAACAATAAAAAATATCCAGGATGGAGAGGATATTGATTCCTTAGAGTGTTATGAATTTAAAATTTGTTTCCTTGATAAATATTTTCTTGATGTGGTTATACATTATATAGAGAAAAAATTAGTTTAATTGAATAATAATGGGAAGATGGTTATGTTGTTTTGTATAAAAGAAAACCCACTTGACTAGTGAGGTATGCTCCAAATATTATTCTAAATGTTGATAGTAAAATCAACCAATTTTTATATGGATTAAATCCAAGGTATAGAAGGGAATTAGCCTACCATGAATTCAACATATATAATAAAATTTTATGAATTGATGAGGTGAAGATTTAGTGAATTCTATTAATCCCCTGCACATTTAATACAAGAAGAAGAAGAGGTCCATATTATATGTGGTGGGTAAGAGTCAACAAAAGAAATATGATGGTAAAAAATCCTATTTCTAGTTTGTGAAATGTGTGGAAAAAAGAACCATATGGAAAGAAATCCCAAAACTAGAATATGATATCAATGTAGTATGTTTAGACATATAGCCCGAGATTATAATGAAAAATATCCAAAGACTAATCTTCTTAATCACAATGTCAAGTGATTAAAATGTGATGAGATGGGTCATTATGCATATTATTTTCCAAATAAATATTCGAATGGTGCAAATAAGCCCGACTATAATTAGATAGGTGTACTGAGATCCTTTTCGACAACTATTATAGACATCAGGCCATCAAATTAAGTGCATCATGTAACATTTTTTAACATAAACATTGTTAATATTATTTGGATGTTTATGAGGAATTTCTTAATAAATTGGAAATATCACCTGAAAAAATGAGACTAGAACATATTTTTAAAACACTAGGGAAAAATATTATTACTAAGATGAATTATAATAATCATTTTGTTATTGTTAGTAGAAATACATTACATACCTACCTTATAGGTTTTCATTAATTGAGATTGATGTCATTTTGTGAATGTATAGGATTTCTGTTAATCAGGATAAGATTGACTGTAGAGAAAAATAATTATTTTTTAGGAAGAGTTTTATATTTTATACTAGAGAGAACCCATGCAAATAATAACTTGTTTGGAAGATAACGAACTAATGAAATATGGAAATTAAATTTATCTTCCCATATTGTTGAAAACAGGGGAACCATTCAGATTAATAATATTCCATCGTTAATGTAATACCTTGATGTTTTTCATGATGTGCTACCCAGCATCATACCTGATCAGGTAGTTGATTTCAAAATTTACATAGTTCATGTTGCTACGATAATTTCAGAACCCCTATATGAAATAACTCAAATAAAACATATTGAATTTATACATTAGTTTCAAGAGTTTCTTGATAAAGGCTTCATTATTCCTATATCATCACTATGCAGTACTCTTGTTTTGTCCATTAAAAAGAAATATGGTTCCTTGAGGCTTTTAATTTATTATATATCCTTTAATAATATTATTTTGAAAAACAAGTATCCATTTCTTCATATTGATGAATTATTTGATCAGCTCTTGAGATATTAGTACTTTTCAAGATTGACAGGAAATTCAGATACCATCAGCTAAAGGTGAATGATGGTGACATCCTGAAGACAACATTTCATACTAGATATAGGCATTATGAATTTTCTATTATTCCATTTGGGATAAAAAACTCATGTGATGTATTCAAGGCACTTTTGAGTAGAATATTTCATGAGTTATTGTATATGTTTGTGGTTGCTTTATTGATGACATTTTGGAATATTTTAAGAGTAAATAGGATCTTAAAAAATACTTAATGGATGTTTTTAAAACCACAATGAAAAATAAATTGTACAGAAAATTCATCATGTGCGATATTTGGTTGAAACAAAATTATTTTATTGGGAACATCATTAATAAGGATGGATTAAAATTTTTTCCTACAAAAAAATGTTATTGATGAATGGACAAACACTAGAAAATATATAAATATTCGTAGTTTTATTGGATTAGCTGGTTATTGCCAACAATTTGTTTAAAACAATTCATGTTTATCTATCTGAATAACTATCTCACATGAAGAGGGGTTAAATATAATTGTTCATAAGAATGTGATTTTTTTTCATTAACTGAATAAGATATTGGTGAATTCTCCAGTTTTGGCCTTGCCTTCCCAAAATTAGGAGTTTTTCATCTATAGTGCTGCTTCATTAGAAGTACATGGTTGGGTTCTAATGAAGAATGATCATTGAATTACATATGCTTAAATACAACTAAAAACTCATGAGTTAAATTATCTCACACATTATTTGGAATTATGATCTGTGGGTTTATAATTTGAAAAAATAGAGGCATCATTTATATGGTTCCAAATTGTAAATATATACTGACCGTAAAACACTGAAGTTTATATTCACACAGATGTAATTAAACATGAGGATGATAATATTGCATGAACTGATAAAGTATTATAATTTGATGATCAATTACCATCTGAAAAAAAGTGGATGATTCCTTTTTTCAAAAACATCAAGCATCACTAACCATGTTACATTTTGAACATGATCCCTTGATTAATTATTTGTTGAATTTTGGATTAGATTTTGTTGTTATATAAAATACCTCTATTTTGTTTCAAATTTCAGTGTATTCAACATTATCAGATAGAATTAGTCATGTTTATAATGATGGCCATGGGCTATAGAAAAAGAAATTATTTGTTAAAATGGGTATGTTTCAAGAATTTATCCTTGATAAAGATTTTGGTTTATGATTTGGTAAAATGATTTGTGTATATTTTGATTCCCAAATGAAAATTTTTTGGAGTAAAGCTCATATTTATCCATTTTCAGTTCATCCTAGTAGAACTATGATGTAATGTGACCTTCAAGGCTGTTATTGGTGGGATGGAATGTAAAGATATATTGTAGATTTTTTCATGAATTATTTGACATGTTAACAGTTTAATTCAAATTTGAAGTTACTGAAGGGTATGGAATCACTTATGCCGTCTCCATATTGTAATTGAGAGAATATATCCAATGACTTCTTGGTGTTACTACCTAATAATTCTTATGTTAATAATGAAATTTGAATTGTTTTCTATTTAATGAAAAAATCTATACATTTTCTTTTCATTCAAGAAATAATATCCTTAGATGAGCATTATAGACAATACCACAATGATATTGTCATATTACATTGATTTACTCTTTCCATTATATATAGAAGGCAATATAGGATCACTTCTATATTTTCGAAGGGATTTAAGAAGTTATTTGCCACATAAATAAATTTCAGTACAACTCTTCGTGCTCATTTAGATTGGAAGTCATAATAAATGACTCAGACATTGGAGGATATTCTTTGATATTTTTCAATGGACAAACAGGGATGTTGGGATCAAAGTCTTTCTTTAGTTAAGTTTTCTTATAAACACAGTTTTTTTTCCAGTATACAGCTGGGAACATTCAAGGAACTACATGGGAAGTTGTATAGAACTCCATATTTTTTATATGATGTCCAGAAAATGATGTTTATGAGACCATAATTAGAAGATTAAGTGTTTGATAAAGTGAAGAGTATCCATAATCACTTGAGGACAATATAGAGCAGGTAGATAATTAATGCAGAAAACATGAGGAAAGACTTTTATTTTGATGTAGGTGATCATTATTACATATAATCCCACCATCGAAAAATGTTATAAATTTTGGTATGAAAGGAATGAAATATCAATGGTTTATTATATCCTGTCAAATCCATGAGAATGATCAACCATTCACTTACCAAATATATTTTCCACTAAATTTAGTTCAGGTACACAATTTTTATCATGTTTCGATATTGAGAAGGTATGTGAAATATTCAACACATGTTTTGAGACCATAATTAGTTTATTAGAAGAGAATCTTTCTTATGAAAAGAATTCTGTTTAGATATTTAATCAAAGAGAAAAAATATATTGGAATAAGGTAATCCCCTAGGTAATGGTTTCCTCGAAAAACCACATTGTTGAAGAATAATCATGGGAGTATGAAAATGATATGAGGGAAATGTACCCACACTTGTATTATAAGTATATAATATTGCGAGGATGCAATTTACAGAAGGTGGGGAAAATATATCACTACAAGGATTTAAATAACTATATTTAAATGAATCTATTTCATTAAGTAGATAGTTATAATTATCTGATAAACCTAATTTTTCATAATTTGTGACGTTAATTTCAAAAAAACGGTCATCTACAGTTGTGATCTATATGTTATTTGGACTCTGATAGAACCATCTAGTTTTTTGGGTGAAAAGTAACATACCATTATGTGTTGTAATATGAATAGTAATATGACCCTTAAGAATAGTAAATCATTTTATTTTTTTATCTTCATAATGTAATCAGATAATGAGATGTTTATTAATTTTTCAGGGTGTTAAATAATAAGTTATAGATTAAAAATTGTTATTTTAAAAAAGGAATGTGATTATATTTAAAATTAAAATTAAAAATATTGAGAAAAATATTTTAAAAAAATTGAGTTTTGTTTTGAATAAAACATGTTGAAAAATGGTTAGGGTGAATTTTGGTTTTTTTATTGAAATTCCTAATTTTTTTATGAATAAGAAAATATGATAAATTACTATTAATGTTAAAAACATGTATTACTACATCATAGGTAGTGAAAGAATGATGAAAAAACATATTGTTCAAAATCACAAGATATTATTAATATTTGTGGTCACATAAATAAAGACTATTCATATTCTCTAGATAAAATATTATAGTAATGATTTATATAATGTAAAATCTCTCATCTACTCCACTATTAATAACGCCCACATTCCCTTGTTTCTTAAAAACCTTTCAAGCCTTGAGAATTTTCTATGTTTTTCCAAAACCCCTTCTCAAGTCTCTCCTCCATGTCAAGGACATATAGGTCTCACCCAATGTTAAAAAAATCCATAAGAAGGATCATAAGTAGAAGAGATCTATAGGTAATAATTCCCTTCCATATTCATGTGTTTTCATTCGAATACCTTAATATTCTAATATTCTCGTTACCTCTACTTATACATGATGTATGAAATCACTAGAATAATAAATACTATATTTTTTAATGATTGTGATAAATATTCACCATCTTCATCCCTCTCCATTCCCTCTTGTTCTAAATAAAACTTTGTCCAAGTGGAGTTGATTTACCAAAATCATAGATGATGCGTTTGCAATATCCCTTACATACAGAAAATCCGAACATAAAACAAATTTAATGGTTGAAAAATAATTTAAATTGTTTATTGTAACTTTTTCTGTTTTGGAAATAAATAATTTGAATGACAAAAAACTATATAATGAAACAACTTCATGATTATTGAGGAACATACATAAATGATCTAAAAACACCATTAATGTTTTATGTAATTATCTATAATCATTTATGATAAAAATATAATTTATGGTATAATTATATATTTGAGAAACATATTATTACAATATAATTCCACTTTGAGAATTTGATTTCTATAAGAAAATAAAATAAAATACAAACCAAACATGGAAATCATGTAATGAATGCACTCAAAACACTGAATGGAACAAAATATTAATGATTAAAGTGTGAATTGATGTTATTAAATTTTAATAGAAGGTATTATAGACATTCATATGTTTTATTAGTATACTAATAAAAATCTTTTAAACATTAGCCAATATTTTTAACGAGTTTGATGTAATAAAAACCTGACGTAAGCTAATTCATAATAGGATTTCCATTCTTTAGGTTAACATTATAATTCATTATTTATGTTGTATTAAAATTCTTTGGGAGATTAATTTTGTTTATTTTTTTTAGTAACAGCGTATTAACATATAACACCAACTCTTTTATGTCTAAATTCAATTATATGATATCTATAAGATAACTTTCAATTATAAACCTCTGAAATAACTATTTAATGAATTCAAAATCAATATTCTTATGAAATAATTAATATTTTATTATTTTTTCATGTTCTTGGGAATTGTTTACAAAGAATTGTGGGATATATATCTCCCTCCAATGCATTGGTTATGGGTATGTTATAGGTCAACTGTATGCTTACACAAAGTGTAATTATGATGGTTAAACAAATTGTAATGTTGTAGTGAGGGTTACAAATTATAAGGTAGATGAGAGGGTTACAAGATTATATATGTCATTCACGAAGATACATTTATGGTTTTTTTATTCCATATGTTTTAATGAAATCAAATCGAAATATCATGTTTCACAATTTATGTTTAAATGTGTAACAAGTATTTCATTTTTTAAAATGATTTCATATGTTACATGTATTCATGGACTCATGTTTTCTTTCCTTAATTGTATATCACTTACTAAGCATTTTGTGCTCATACAATATTTTAATCTCTTTTTCATAGGTTATAAGGATGTATTAGACAATTAAAGAAGCCATGTAAAATGTTAAGAGGAATTTTCAATAGAAAAAAGTTTCATTTGAAAAGTATTATATTTTTGGAATATATGGATACTATTTTTGTGGTATCTTATCTATATGAATGTGGATTTATATTTATGTATTATATCCTAATTCTATTAAACTATAAGAATGAAAAGATCCTTATTATCAAAGGATGTGAGTTTTTGACTGAAATTCATGATAATGTAAGGTAATAAGGTTGATTACATATATAAATCATTTTTAATTTTCAATACATAAATACATTTTGAACCTTAATATCAATATTTTCAAAATAATTTACATTATATACATATGAAATATACATTTAATTTTTATTATATTAATATTTTAATGAATTCTACGAGTAACCCTCTCCTTTTATAAAACTGAAACAATTTATCTATATTTATTAAACTGAAAAACCGATTTGGAACCACCATGATCTTCCAAAATATCATACATAAATACTTCCCCAAATTCAATATATCATCGTTTATGTTGAATATCAACCATAGTGGTTATAAGGTGGTAAAAATAGGAGATCTTCTGAACAAGAGGTATAGTTTAAAAAATGTATTTCTTTTTTTATTTCCTCATCCTATCATTAAGATATTATTCAACCACGACGAAATAATAACTCCAATAAGATAAATATATCGAGATTTATTATTTTATATCATCATAAAAAACATTTAATCATCCATAAAATGGGAAAATAATTAATTGTTTCTGTGTACGACAAACTAACACCTCATGAACCAATCTAACTTCTTTCTAGAACTCTCTCTAATGAATGGTAATAAAGATTGAATTAATTTTTATATATTATAGTAATGACACATTTTCTTTATTAAAGAATAATATATCTTTTATGGTCTAACTATACTATGCACATAAAATTTATAGTGTTGTTCTGACATGAACTATCACCACCAAAATGTGATTTGATCGTAATATATATATATATATATAAGTAGATTTAATTTTCCAATATGATGTTAATGATATTATGATCATTATAAAAAATTAAAATAACACATACCCTTTTTCAAAAATTGATAATTAAAAATGGAATCATTACTTATGCGTTTGTACGTTCTACCCTCGCCATAATTATAATATAGTTCATTTTTCCTAACCATATATAATGATCTAATTTTAAAATATTATTTATTAATTAAAATTATATTTCAGTAAAAAATGTTATTCTATAGTGATCTAATAACATACACTTTGACAATTGACATCATACAAAGGTCATTTTGTACTCTTGCACCAAATATTGTCGAAACATCTAATATAACCATAACTAATAATATAATTTTATAAAATGATTATAATCTTGAAGAAATAAAATAAAACATAAAAATATTTCACAATAATGCAAATAATTAACCTATGATTCTAATTCAAGATGATAAAAAATTCATGTGATGAGTCGAACTCATGGTTGGGGACTTATTCTCAATTTTCATTAATTGTGGCATATTTTTCAGTTTATGTACCTATATTATTTTATGGGAAGTATATAGCTACAAATTGAGCGTTATGTCATGAAATTATTTATTATAATGAATTTTAATGTGTTTATAATATTTCTATTTCATTTGAAATATGACTTTATTTATTAAATGTAGTAAGTGTTTTGAAAAACCAATTTCCATTCATCAGGATCAACTTTTACTTCTTGATTATTTTATAATAATATTTTGCGAGAAAGGATTTTTGAAAATAAACTATTGTATTTAAATTTATTTTAGGTCTATTTATAGTGGATTCACATAATAAATTCATTTGATTAATCATGACATAATTTATATGATATTTTAATGTATTGTTTACCTAATTAAACATTAATTTAAATGTTTTAATGATTTATTTAAAAATATTTAACATTCAGTTTCTTTTTTTAAAAATCATTTTTATGATTTTATTTAGGTGGAAATGAATTATTTAACATTTTTATTTTTAAATTTATCTTAAATTTATTAAAATTTAATTTTTTTATGTTTTATGTGAGGGATGTTATTTTATGATTTTCTTTTAATGTTACACTTTCAAATTTGATTGAAAACGGAAAAAAATGTATTTGTCTTTTTTCCATTATTGGAATTACCCAAATTCATTATTATTTAATTTCTTTTCTCTTATTTTACATTTTTAATAAAATAAATTCAAATTACAGGTTTTTATTCTGTATTTCACGGCATTGTAAAAATGGAATGTGATTTTAAAGTGAAGAAGTAGTTTTTTTGGAATGATTTATGTTTTATGCCTATGTCATGGTTCATGGAAATTTTTTACGAGTATGGGTGGTTACATGATAAAACTAGAGAGGGTGATCTCGTTATATATTTCCAAATGCATTGGGAAATGATACGAAGTTAACCTCTTTGGTATCTCATAATATATTATGTTAATATAATTTAGTGGGTATTCCAAATATAGCCATAAACTTAAATCCATTTATATAAGTGATATCTAATATAAGGGTGATATGGAATTATTTCTAAAACATAACTTAATGATTTATGTTTTTATGGAGTTTAACAAGAAACATTTGGTTTCATGAGGAATGCAAAGGTGTTTATGTTTTATTAGAGAAATGAATATCATTGTGAAAGGTTTCTAATGTGTTTAAATTTATTGGTTGACTAGTGGTTCATTTAATTATTTTTATGTTTGGTATAGAGATATATGTGCACATCACAAATTTTAAAAAATTTCATTGTGTTTAAGATATAGTATGGATAAGAATGAGATCATGGAGAAAAATATGTATATTTTTTCTTAAATAAAAACTTTATTTTTTTAATATACATATAGTAGGAAATTGAAAACTGAATTTTAATGGCAACATATAATTTAAGGGTATAATTATTAATAGTTTTTCAAAATTATATAAAACTATAAATTTTAAATATACTCAAATGACCATTTCTGTTAAAAATCAAAAAAATATTTATTGTTTATGTCTAGGTCCTTACAGTTGTTATTATAGGATGGTTTAGATTACTTTTGATATTATGATGATTTCGTAAGAGTTATTGATATCATAATGGGTCTATTATTTTGATTTTTATCATACATTTAATATCATAGAAATCCTTTTAAAGACTATTGTTATGCAATCCTTTGTAGAAAAAATGTGTTTTTGGAGATACTTATTTTTTAGGAAATTGTGGGTTATTAAAGTTATGGATATAAAATTAAAGGTATGAGATAAAATCAGATGGTAAAAAAATCTCTACAAATATGATATTATTATTCTAGAAATTCTAAGAGAATTATATAGTTTTAGAAGAATAAAAACCTACAGGATTGATGAAAAACATTCATGTATGACAAGTATATGGGAATAAAATCTACAACCAATGGTATAAAAGGGTGCATCACCAACCACTTTCCTAAGTGATATCCCGATTGGTATGTTTTTTTAGTTAAAATTATTTAATGAGTAATGAATATGTTGATTTTGGGACAAATATTTTATCTTATAGATAACAATGGGATTGGAAAATCATTTGAGGATAATATCTTAAATGTTATTTTGAAGATGTGTACTATTTTGAGAATTCAATATGAACATGGTATGTATTATACTATGTCATTTTGAATTTCCTTTTGTAGTCCAATATTTTTTTATTATAAAAATATAGTGATTCTAATTATATATGGTAATGATTAATATATATTATATATTATCTTATTTATGAAATTCAATTTTTAGTATAAGAAATTAGGATTTATTATTATTATTTTTATGAATATGTAATCAAATATTTCATATTTTTGGGTTTAAATCTTCATCTAAAATTGTTTTTTGGAATTATTTTTATTAAATTAATAATGTATTTTGTTCTATGGGTATTATTGTTTATTTTATGAGAATTTTGCTTATTCTTCTTATATTGGTTTTTTATATAATTACGATTCCACATCATAATAATTTTAGTTTTTTTAAATATATAATGATAGGAGTAATGGATAGGTATGGTTTTGTGGATTTGTTATCTATTAATGTTGATTCTAATTCTCCAGGTATGAAATATTCATCATGAATACTCATCGTTTGAATAAAAATATGTATTTGTAGTGGAAATCAAATATATTTTGATAATATACTTCTCATGTCTTTATATTTTATTATATTTTAGTATAGGTTGTAATAAAATAATTATACTCCATAAAAATAAAGTTAAAAAAGTTATCTATTTAATTTTCATACTATGAAATCAAAGACAATTTAAACAACTTCCAATTTAATGATACTTTTATTTTTTTCTTTATCATCACCATGATCCATATCACACTCCACGTGAACATGGTAGTTATTATTATATTCTATGTCTATGTTTTCCTATGTTGAACATAAGAATTTCTGCTTAAATTTTACCTTTATACTTCCCTATTACAATTTTATAGTTGTATTTTCAATAATTTATTTTCCTTATATGGGATTTAAATAATTGTATTTTGAATAGGCTTTCCAAGGAAATCAATATAGAGTTCAAATTTCAATGACACAATTTGTGAATGGGGGGTTGTAACATCCTATGTCTTTTAAAGGAACCACTATAATTCATACTGTACATGACATGCCATTTTGATCTTAAAAAACAACTAAATATTGTCATTTAATATTTTTTATCATGTAGTTGTAAAATGGACTGTATGAACATGATTTTCTGAATGACCAAAATATGGATGAAAGATTCATATATAATTAATTTCTTTTCTATCTAATTAATTATAAATGAAAATAAATCCATATTGAAAATAAATGGAAATGATTTTATAAACAAACTATTTAAATGTGAACAAGTCTGTTTTACACAAATAAAAAAATAACTCTTTTTGAATTATATTAAATATATTTTTAAAATATTGAATCTAAATATTAATTATCATCTTATGTATTTTGTATACATGATATATAATGAATTCCAAATTTATTTTTTAAATTTGAATATTTATAAAAGAACATTTTTTACCCTTTTATGACACACTTTGAATGATTAATACAAAATTATAATTTTGATGAATTTTTGGAGTTTTTATAATATGATTCATGTTTACTGAATAGTAAAAAATATTATAATTAAATGAAAAATTACTTTTTTATCTAGTTAATAAATATTTTTAAATTTTAATTTTTGTAGTTTTAACGTATAAATAAAACATTTATGTCATTTATTCCAATTTAGGTTATTTTAATAAAATTCACATTGATTATGGATACAAATACCTTTCAATTATTTTAAAATTTTCACATTAGTAACCCATTTTCCCACAACATCAACAGAATTAATTTTAAATTAAACATATCCAATTATGTGTATTGAATTGTAAAAAATTTATTTCATATTAGGAATCAAACGGTCTGGATTTGTTAAATATTCACTTTTTATTATTTTAACATTATGAATAGTAACATTGTTAATTTATGTTAAAACTCATAACGAAAAATCATGTTATTAGAGTTAAAAAAATATTAGAAAATTTTGAAAATTTCCCTAAAACCTAAAATAATTTTTGTAGTCTTTATAGACCAAAATACTACTTTTTAGATTTTTTGAGCACTTTGAGGCACATAAATGAATTTAATCCATTTATAATATTTTATTCAATGAAAATTAAATGAACATACATTGGGGATATATTTGACAATAAATTTTATTTTTATATAAATTTTTTGTTTATCCAGATTTTTTTTTCTAGTCCATAAACAATAATGTCATATTAATGTATAATGATGATGTGACAATTGTTTATTTAATTGAATTATACAATAAATGTAACTAAAAATAATGAAATGGAAATTATTTGATGTATTTAAGTTCATTTAAAATTTTTTTATATTAATATTACATGTCATTACATTTTTATAATTCTTTTTGTTTTAAATTTTTTATATTAAAAAATATTGAATAGTGTCACAAATGACATTTATAATATTTGAAAATAAATAATATTTAATTAAGTGATATAAAATATGTAAAAATATAAAAATAGGCTAACTGATTGGTATAATTTATAAAATTCTATCACTAAGACATTTAATGGTATCTAAGACATTTAATAAAATTTTATTAACCGATAAAGTGTAAAGTTCATGATATCATATTAAATTTAAAAGTGTTAAAAAATAATAATATGGAATAAAAATTAATAAAAACGCATCTAATAGTCATTTAATGAATTGATATCAATTTACCATCATACAATATACCAAATAACTGACTTTTAATTTATTTTTAATTAGATGTATTTTTAATTAATATAGTATTTGGATAAATTTCAAGAGCTCCCCTTTCATCTATTGGAAAAGGATACCTATTAATCTATTCTAATTACCTAGAAAACCCATTTTTATTCGACCAGTATCTTCAAAATTACCTAAATAGAATACCTCCCCATAGTCAATTTCTTTTATTTTATGTAAAACACCATCCATAGTGGTATTAAGGCGTAATAAAATGGATATAATATGAAGAAGAGTTATTATTTTAATCATGTATTTCTATTTTATTTCTTCATTGAATTTCATCAAATATTATTCATCCCGTATCAAATAAAATAACTAATATCATTAATATAATGTTAATACAAAATTTTAATATCATCACCAAAATTCATCCCCACTTAAATAAAATAGGAAAATAAAAATTCATTCATTCATTCGATGAACAACCACCCTGTGAACCGATATAATTTGATTGGAATAACAATCTATAATGATTGGTTATAAATATTGAATAAATTATTATAACTGATATACTGGAAATAATTATCATTGTTAAAGAATAAAATAACATTTTTGATCTTACCATTTCAGGAACATAAAAATGGTAATGTTATGTGTCTGTAAGTGTGAACTATCCCCTCTATGTAGTAACGTGATTCATTTTTCATTACCACATCACAAAAATATAATATATATGTTTAGTTAGAATATAAATATTATATTAATGATATTATTATCATTATTTAAATATAAAATTATTCATTACTTCATTTCATAATGATCATTCAGAGATGGAATGAACACTCATGTGTACTAACATACTACCATCTCAATGATTACTACATATTTCATTTCTCATTAACATTAATAATTTAATTTAATAAAAAATAAAATTTATATATAAGAATGACAATAATTTATTGAATATTATTTTGTAGGTGATTAAAAAATGTAAACATTTACTATTGACATAGCACCAAATGTTTTTTGGTCAGAGGTACCAAAATTCATCCAAACATCATACATGAACGTCAATAATTAATTAATTGTTGTAAAATCATAATAATTGTTATAAATGGAATAATAAAATTTAAAAATATTATCAAGAATTTAAATTTTATTTTTCTATGTTAATTATTCATGATGGTATTGAATGTATATGAAGATTTCGACTAATGTAAAGGGTGTTCATCTCATCTTTTGTTCATAAAGGAATATTTTCATGTCATGCACATATATTATTTTGGAGATGTTTATAAATAGCATTTGAATTTTATATAATTTATTTATTGTTTATAACAATATATAATATTTTAATAAATTTTAAACGTTCATGGTGCATATGATCTTACATCTTATAACGTTTTGATGGATTTCATAACTCAATTTCCAGTCACTCGGTTATGATTATACTTCATGATTATTCCATGCAAATATTTCATGTGAAATAATTTATGAGTTTATAATGTAGTATTTTATAATTTAATTTAAATGGGATATACATAATTAATCAATTTTATTTATTATAATGTCATTGATAAAATATTTGTAATGGAATTTGTGACTAAATTAAAGATTTTTGTTATTTTAGAGGGTTATTTTATAAATATTCATCTTTCATGTCTATGTTTTTTATTATTTTTATAGATATTTTATATTGATATTATTTTCATAAAAAATAGAGTTAAAACATTATAATAAATTTATTCAAAAATGAATCTTTTTCAGGTTTTATGTAATGGACATTTCTCTAAAAGAATTCTTTAAAGTTACCCATTCAACAATTTTTACAAAAGAAAAAGGGAATAATTTTATATATATATGAAATGAATATAATTTATATTTTTGAATAATATATAATGTTTTTATGCTTCTATTAAAATTTTATACTTTTATTTCCAAATAATGTTCTTTCATTTTTGAGTTCATAGATTTGTAAAAAATTAAATACAATTCAATGTGGAAATTTTTTTTTTATTAATGAAAGTGATATGTGTTGTTATTATCTTATGGTTATTGGGAAATTTCTATTATTATAGATGGTTTCATGAAAAAATTATTGTGGTTGATCCCATTGTAGCTTTTCAATTTATCATTTAATGGGAGGATATTAACAGGTACTATTTCTTAGAAAAGATTATGGTAATATACTATGGTGGTTATTGAAAATGTAACCATGAGGGTCGGTCACTATGACACCATGGGAGATACTATAAGAGTTATATTTAATTATTGGCATATGTAACCTTTATGATTTATTAATATTATTTATTTTTATAATAATATATTTATTTTATGATGTATGATAAATGGATTATGTTATATTGCTAAAAAGTATAACTATGTTAAAATGTTTTCATGGATTTATAATAATACATGGAAAAATGTATTTGATTATTTTATGTACAATTATGATCTTTTTTTCTCATCAATTTTTTTTAAAAAAAATCATATTGGCTAAGGGATATTAGAGACAAGGATGGAGTCATGTGTAAAAAATGATTCTTTTTTCCTAATGGAAAACCATTTTTTATTTGTAAATAATTTTTCTTAGGTAAAATGGATTTTGATTATATGTGTAATATTGTAATGTATGGGTTTAGTTTCTAGGATTTTTTCCACACTCTCAACAACTATAGACTATTTTCATCACCTACTAAAAATCTTATTTGGATAACACTAAAATGTGTAATGCTTATGGCACAGTCCTTAGAATTATTATTCTCATTAATGATTGTCAATTGATAATTCTTATATTTACCATTATTTAGTGTTTGACCTCACCATTCTTCTGATTTACTCTACCACGATATATAATGACTGATTGTGAATTAATTATGTTTATAAGGGATTTAATATGGTTTTTGATGATTATTTAATGAGAAATAATAAAAATTGAGTTATGTTGGAGAAATTATCATTCAAAAACATGGTTTTTGTCTATGAAAAGGATGGTACCAATTTTATAAATATATTAACCTAAAAGTTCAATTGGAAATAGAGTGATATAATTTTTCATATATTGGTTTTTTTTTTGGATGAAAATATTATGTCACCTATAAATGTTTCAATGATTGAAATATAATGTTTATGATTTGAGCAACATATCTTCGATTGTGGGTTACTGGGATGTTATAAGTGGAATTTGTATATAATCATTTAACACATAAGGAATATGTTATATTTAAATATAAAATCACTAGGAAAAAATAATTAATCCATATTGTAATATTTTTATTTTATTTAAATCATTTATTAGTATTTTTATATTAACTAAATAAATATTAGGTCAACTTTTTATCAGAATTTAGTTGCATTATTAATTAACTAGGAATGAAAAATAAATTACTATGATGTAAATAAAGAAATCCAGTTTTTAATAATATTATAGACAAACAAAAAAACTATTATTATCCATATGTAAATAAAAAATGATTTTAAAGTCAAGAGACTGACAATATAAAGTTTTATTTAATTAAGAAAATTTTAATTTCATTTCTATGGTCAAATATAACTAAAATTTTGTTTATTAAAATCTTGGATTGATATGGATAAATTAATAGCATAAAATCAAATTAAAAATATTATATTCAATTTTTTATATTTTATTCCATTATTTTCACCTCAATGTTATGATTTATCGTTTATCAATGTTATAAATTTTACCACTATTATTATTCATAATCACTAAAAATATAAAAGATTGGTTTTCCTGATATAAAACACATAAGTATAAATATTGATTAATTCTATCCTTAATTTTTTTATTGAATTAGATAAAATTATTATTTTTATAAATACATAAATCTCAATGAAAAACTCTTTCTTATAAAAAGTACATTTATGAACTAAAATTATCTTATATATAAAATGAAATTTGTGTTATCATAATTGATTATTATAATTTTAATATAGCATATATCACATTAAGATCAAATAAAAAATATCAGTGGAGATTTAAATTACATTATATGAATGTAGTATTTGAAAAGTATTTATTTTTTCAATATAAACTATAAGATAGTAAATTTTAGACATTTCCAAAAAAATAATCCTAAACTAATTTTTACATGATAAATTAAAAAGCTATATCCTTTTATCAAAAAATTATGACTATTATATACAATAGTTATAATATTTTCTCACAATTTGGAATTTAAATAATTTTTAATGAAAATAGAGTTTCTATATAAAAAATATGTTTAAAAAAATGATTATTGATTTTTTATTAATCTTTAACTATTTATAAAATACTATACACATTATTCATAATATTGTTAAAACTATTCATACCAATAACACCCTATGAATATGTTATTATGATAGTTATCACCGATCCACTGTAATGGTAGGTATTAAAAAGATTAAATAAAAATTTAAAACATGTGTTTTAAATATTTAAATAAAATAAATTCTTCGTTTTCCAATTAAATTTAAATTAACATAAAAATTATTTAATTGTATAAGAAATATTTATATGGAAAAAAAATTCCCACAAAAAATAATTTACATTAGTAAATTAAACACATAACCTTCCGTGGATTATTTTCATGAATCATATATATTATATATTAAATAAAACTTTTATTATTAATACACTATGTTCTCTAGACAATAAATATTAAAATATCAATTTTTTTCTTACAATTGTATTTTTCTAATAACTAGTTTTGTCTGAATTTTCAATGTTATACTAATATTAATTTTAAACTCAATTAGAATATTTATTTTAAAAATTAAAGATAATTTTTTAAATCATCTTGTAAAATTTATCATGGAGTTATTTTTTATAATTTTTCTGAAATATAATTTTTTCAAGGAATAGTATAAATACATGTTATTATTATGAAATGTAATTACATTTTTAGAAATTTAAAACTTATAAATTAATTAATGATGATTTTTACAGAAAAATTAGTTCAATTATATATCTATATTAATCATATATATTTCTATTTAAAAAATTTAAAATTGAAATTTTAAGTAAAATGTTTTTAATCTTTTGGAAACATTTTTCTTTGGAAACCTATTTTTTCATCACATTTATAGGATAAAATTTAATTAATATTTTGTAATTATTTGAATTTTATTTTTTAGAATAGAATCTATATTTCAAATTTTTATAAAATATCAATGATATTATGATAAAATTAAATATTTAAAATTATTAAAATTAAATTTAGTAAATTTTAATTACCGCAGTTAAGGTTAAGATGATTTTCAAGGTGGTTAAATTAAAAATATAAGTGGTAAAATTCCCATAAAAAATGAAATTAAAAACTCTTATGGGAATATTTTTACTATAAAACCTATAATAATCAATAATGGACCATATTAGATAATTTAATCGTTTCAAAACATATGTATACCTTTTTTTTCAAAAATTACATATGTAATTTAAACCACAAATAAAAAATCCCAACCCAAATCCAAACTATTCACACTACTTTTATAAAATGACTTGGTAAATCCATGACCATATCCATTCACTACATTCCACCTATATTTTTTAATCTTTATTTATCTTATTAATACCTACTAATAAAGATATATATATATATAAACATGATGTCTCTCCAAAAACAAGATGGAAATTCAAAAACATTATTTTATATCTTATTTCATTAGGCGCTTAAATATAATATTATAGTATCATAATCATGTAAAAAAATAATATATTCCATTTATTGATGTTTTTATATTTTAAATTAATAACCTATATATATATTATATTCTATCAAATAGGTTATTAAATCAATATTTGTTTGAAAGGTGGGATACCACCTCATTAACTAATGATATTAATTTTTCATCACCACAACTCACAAATAAATATAAGGACATATTAAATGATTATATATTATATTTGGGATATTATTATAATTCCTTAAAAAATTTAAAAAAAATTCTTCTTATATTCCATTCTGTGGAATTTGATAACACCACTCATGTATATGGAAGACAATTTCGTGGTTAAGCAATATGATTCGAACCTGTTTTACATAGAATACAATAAGGATATATTTAATGAAATTTTATGAAATCTATATTAAATAAGGATTTTAATATAGAAATATTATATAATTTACACTAACTTATTTTATTCCATCGAGAAAATGGAAATTATGTTCATGTTTATGTACAACCTACCACTACCATAATTGGGGTGTTTCATTTCCTATGTCATGCATATTTAAATATCCACAAATATATATATATATACAATATATATTATATATTTTTAATTTTTAACATTATTAATATTACATAACTGTGTTAAATTTAAGTGTAATAAATTAACAAATCCAAACAAACACTAAAAACATAGCAGTTGTTGCCTGATAAATGACTTTATCATAGAATTATTAATAATGTAATAATAAAAGGGAACTATTAAATCATATATGGTGGGATATATATATTTATGGTTTTTTGAAATATTTTTAATAATCATATATTTATTATAAAATATATGTGAATATGTAAAAGGAATATGATATTAATGGTAAGGAATTTTTGCCTCAATTTTCATTGGGACATGTGTTGTGTTATCCATATATATTATTTTATGAAGTGAATAAAAAAATATTTTCCATCAAATATCATTATATTATTTACTCCCATGATATTATAAGGTATATTTTCTATTATTATTTCCCGGGGTCATACGATACAATGTTACCAATGTTGTAAGGGTTTTCTATTATAATCTCACTGTTTATCAAGTTTGTTCAAGATTATACTTCAAATGATGAAATATTTTGATATATATCTCTCAATAAACAAGATAATTTTATTATAATATATATAATAATTGAAAATAAATATTTTCACTTCATTTTACACTTCATATGTACACACGATATAAAAATATTATTTTTAAGAAAGATAAATTTTTTCTCTTCAGAAGAAAACTCATTATTCATCCATGACCATGTCTTAAGAAAAAATTAAAAAAATTTTATAATGTTAAAAAAATTATATATTAAATAATTATACCTTTTTTTTGAATTTGGATAATTTAAAAAATTAAATTTAATTTATTTTCATTTTCCAAAGAAGTCCCATTTTCTTATTTGTGAAAAGGTGGATGTGATCTTTATTTTACCATATAGGATTGGAATATAATATCATATCCTCAATACCAATAAATTCATTGAATCATGATTAAAAGTGTATAATAAAATGAATAGATTGTGTTTTAACACAATCTTATGAATTTTTAATTTATAATAAATTTAATGACAATTAAAGGATATTTTCCTCATTAAAAGCTCCCTGTAATTTTCCTTTAAAAAAATTCTACCTATGATAACAACATTTTATGTTACTTATGTTTTACATGGAATTTGACTCAAGGATACCATTCTTATTATATGTATGAAATGATTATTTTATAATGATATAATGACTATCAAACCTACTTATCTTTCATGGTTTGTAATATAATAAAATGATTTCGGATCCCACACTTTTCAAACAGTTATAAATTAATGTAATTATTAAATTACGTTGAAAACCTATTTATTTTTTCACAGGTTATTTAATGAGAAAATATATATGAAACATGTTTCATTTTATGGGTTCTAATGTGATTAATTATTTAAAATATTGAGAATGTTTTATATATGATTTTCAATATCAAACAGGTGGTACTTATATATTTCTAAAATCAACTGGGTAATAATATTCATCCCATTAAAAAGGTCAGACTAAAATGTGAAGTAAACCTAACTATGTAAGGAACTCAAGGAATAATGATAGTCTTGGTAGTTAACCCTGAATAGAATGGTGATTGGTAAAGTGATTAAATTCCATAATTATATCCCTATAGATGATCATTGGACTACCATGAAAATGATTTTATGTGATTTTGTGTGATCCAAAAAATATATAAATATTTCTAAGGATATGCTCTCAAATCATTTTTACACTTTTTCTATTATTCTTAATTTATTATGAACTATAATTATTTTGGAAATGATTCTAGTCTATGATATATGACATGGAGGGTATTATTTTTAAATTTTATTCTCATGTTATTATATATTTATGGAAATGATATATCAATATCCCTCTTGTTAACCCTTACTTAACATTTGAGTACACAATTTATTTTTATTTACATTAACCATGTTATGATGAATGGTATTATATATGATATGTAAAAAATTGTATTATTATTGATGAACATAGTTAGAGATTATGTAGATCACTTATAGTATTGTTCCTTTGGGTTTATTTTTTAGATCTAATGAGTCCTAAAATATTTTTTCCATGGATCATAATGTCATGTAATTAAAATTGAACTATATAGGTTTAATATTTATGTTTGAGAAGATTGATATTTAATGATAGTATCATAAAAATATGTTATTACACATTGGAAATTATAATGATAAATCATTATTGATATCTGAAAAAATATTTTTGTGGATATATCTATTGGCTTAACTATGTATGTTTCAATAAATAGAAAAATTTCATATAATTTTTTTCAAGGATATAGTGGGTGGTTTCCATGAAACTACATCTATATATGAATACTACAAGTTGATGTGGATCATCAATAGAAGTAACAAGGGGAAATAAATCCTATAAGGGGACATTGATATTAACATGATATTAACATGGTACATGATAATTGTCATTTTTGTGCGCCTAATTGGACTATCGTATGAGATTTTCATTAGAAATTCACAAAAACATTACAACACATCATGATAGAATTTAATAATTATAATGAATATCCCAAGATAATCCTTTGGTGACATATATTAAAAATAAATCCTATTTATATAATCATCATATATGTGATTTTTATTATTATGTGGTTTCCTATGATTATAATTATTTCATAAAATATTATTTTTGTTTTTATTCGGTGGATATAATAATAAGGAACCACGATAATGTTGATTGTGATGTATAATGACATGATTTTCCTCTTGTTCAAAAAAATATTATGGGTGGTTTTATACAATATGTAATTTCTATTATCATAGATTTTATTAACCACAAGTCATATAGCACAAAAAAACAAGTAATAGAGGGAACAATTTTCAATTAATCCATTATTGAGGAAATGTCCAACGTCCTTTAGTGGATGATCGGATCCACATGATTCTACAAAATGAATAAACAATTACAAAAATTTACTTTACATTCTCAAATATTTGTACCATTAAAAATTATGTTTCAATTTCTATCATTTGGAAAGAGAAGGTCTACAAATTTGTAGTCTCATCAATAATTCTAGGGAACGTGATGAAATTGAATTTCTAAAATGGGGACAATTATATGTGTGTATTTTTTAATGAGTACATAACTATAATTATTAGTACCAATATGGATGGAAAAATATATGATATAAATAATAAATATTATTATTTAGTTGGTACCTAGGAGGAAAGTTTTACAAACCTTCTGAGGTATGCTCTCGGCATTTTCCTCCAACCATAATTTATGATTGAATGATTCTTTAGTGGACTAAAAAGTTCTTTATTATGAGTGATAGAAAAAATGAAGTTCAATAGGTATGATGAAATAATTAAACAAGCTTTTATGGTGAAAATAGAGATTATATTTACCCATTATGTCATGATTTTATATGAGAAAGAAAATGGTGTTCAGAGGAAACTATAAAAAATATAACTAGAAAGGTTCAGATTTATATCATGCTTAATGTGTAGAAAGAAACATCCAATAAATTGTTTAAATATACTATTAAATGGATTATGTGTGTAAATGAAGGTTTTCATGAAATAGAATTTCTATTTGATGGAAATGTGTCATCTAATTATGAAAATATAGATAAATCCATACATATTGAACCACATACACACCAGTGTTTAAATATCACAGAGTACTGGAAAAAAATTTCTACTTACCAAATTCCAACGATTTTGATGATGATAGAATTTGAATTCTATTAATCTATGGGATAATGAGAAATCACAGGTTATCCCTATTTGTGATAAGGTTTTAAATATTTATTAGTTGAAAGGTACATGTTCTTTCTACTCTAGAACTAATAATTTATTATTTTAATTTGGATCTACCCATTCATTCATATATAATGAGTTATAAAACGACATCTATATTACACCAAAATAAAAGTTTTAGAGTTAAAAATGAGACCCACTGATGGTAAAATGATCATATATTAAGTATATGATTAATCTCATGTTGATGATTCTTAGAATGCAGTTTCAGAATATCTTATCATTTATCTTCTAGATGAATTTGATGTTATCTTATGAATAACTATGATATCTCTTCATAAATCCGAAATTTATTTCAATTGGTGGGATACCATGTTTGAAACACTAATCCGTCCTTTAATCATCTATCTGTGTTAGGATAATTAGAAATTTCTTATATAAATTTCATTCTTTATATGATTTTTCATTCATATTAAATTTAATATTTTATCATATATGGCTGGGGAAAACTCATCATTTATCGCATGAAGCTTTTTCTGAGTTTATGATATCTATATCGAATATTTTCTTTGTTATCCACCAATGCATCATTTTGTGTTCTGAATAAAACACACACTTGTTTCTATGCCAGTTTCAGAGTCATTAAATATAATGGACTCAATTTTGTTATAGGAATTGATAAAATAAACTCCAAGAGACCCAAGCGATGGGATTCATATTTCCATGTGTATACACATAGAAGTAGAAATTATTTAAAATAAGTAATATATAACAATAAATATATGTATTTATTATTGGGATCTTAACTTGATCATATTCAGGAACACATATCTTTTACAATTAAATGATGAAAAATTTAGTAAACTATGTAGAGCTCAAAACATATCCATAATTGAACATCATAATCGATATTATTAATTGATTATTCAAAAGGAAGATATTACTATGACCGAATTCCATAGAAGGTTTCGAGAGTACAAGTTTACAGTTATTCATTTTGGCCGTACTAATCACCCTCTATCACAATGGATATAATGAAATTTGTATTTATTAGATACCATGAACAGTTTGTTGTAGTCCTTATAGATGATACATTTATCGATTCCAATAAAATTATATGAGGATTACCACTTGATAATTTTCCTAAATTCATAAATTATGGATAAATATATGAATAGATTAAAAGGTGTTAATGTTAGCTACAAAATGATTTATTTATGAGTTATATAATCTAAAGAGGGTATTTCTGTAGGTAAATCAATGATGGTGGTTATTAGATGTTGTCCATGAAAAACCAAATTGATCATGACCAATAGAATTATTTTTTAGCTATATATAAATGATGTTTTTTTGAGAATTTTTCATGATTCGATAATATACTCACCGTGTATACGTTGAAGAAAGTCTCGTTCGATTATATAGAATAGTGCGAAGAAAATTTTATAAAATAGATTAGATTATTTTTTAATGTCATTATTATTACATTATCCTATAATGGGTATACATAAATAATCTATTTGGATGCATCTATGAAGTTATCATTATTAATTCATATATATAATAACTTGGTTATAGTTTTTCCCCATGAAAAACAATGGTTAATGTGAAAAAATATGCAACTCATGATTTTGTTTTAGCTATTGTATTTTTTTCATTATTCATATTGATATATAATTTTCAAAGAGATAGGTGGGATAGATAAATATATAAAAAACTTTTAATGTATATATTCCGAAATAAGTAGTCAAATATTTTCAATAGATGATGGATATTGTTGATAAAATGTTTTAAAAACTCATTACATTATCACCTTACAAATGTGAACAAGGTAGATGATGAATTGACTTGAAAGGGTCATGATGTAATATAAACAGTGATGATAAAAAAAGATCTAATATTTTTGGACATATAATGGATGGATCTAGAAAAAAATATGGAAGGGGATGGATTTTGTCTTTCTCTATTAAATGTCCATCCATATATCTATTTGATGAATAGAATGGTTTATTAGAAAGATAAAAAACTGAAAGATAATTAAAATAATATTCATGAGTATGTCCATGATAATGATTGAATGATAGGGTTTAGGAAACTATATTGTGTTTTTTCCAAACTAGATCTTTTGATGGATGTGTTAGAGGAATCATATAGTGATGTGTTTTATATTCAGCCCAGAAGTATGAGTATGTATTGTGATTTGAAATAATATTTCTGGGATGAGGGAATAAATAGGGTAATCACAATGTTTTTATCTCATCTCATGGTATGTTAGCATGTTGTTCTTGAATGAAAAGAAAATATTTTGGCATATTACATCCATTACCCATACTAAAATAGAAATTTGTAAACATCACCTTGGATTTTTTCCATTGAACTCCCCAAAACGTCGAAAGGGTCTAATTATTAATGGAATGTACTTCAAAACCATACACATGTACAACACATAATTACTTTCAGGGATGATTTCTATCTATATCAATTGATCATGACATATATTATGTAATTGGTAATTATGTATGGTGAACAACATTATGTTATGTATAATTTAGAATTAAGGCTTACCACATTGTTCTAGATAAGTATTAAAAAATCATGATATGGAGTAGATTTTCATAACATCAGTTCATCGTTAAACATATTTACAGTTTGATAGAAAATTAAAAACATAGTGGATATTTTGATATCATGTTTTCTATATATTAAAGGTGGGTTTGAAAAACACCTCCTTCTATATGAATTTTTATTCAATAATACTATTCACTCGATCATTCAAATGGCTTCATATGAATACTAATAGGAAATAATGTTTATTAATCTAACATTTGGAAATAATTTTGATGAATTTTGGGTTTTGGAACATAATATAGCATATAAAATTAATGATGACGTTAAATTCATTAATAAAATGTATATCTAGAAAAATGTTATCAAAAAATTAATAAAAATAATCAACCTGATCTAGAATTTTATGTTAGAGATTAGCTATTTTTATAAATTTATTTATAGAACAAACAATTTCAAAATAATCCCAAGGTATAAATATTCCTCTGATATTATTCATCATTTTGGTAATATATCTCATCTCATGGAAAGTCTGACAGAACGCTCAATGGTTCAGAGTTGGTTCTATGTGTCTATGATGAGGAAGTACAAACCTAGTCCATCACGATTATTAAACATAGATGCCATAAATTCATAGCATGATCATTATTATGAGGAAAAAATGGTGGAGATTCTAGATGAAATAGTAAATGTTATATTAAATGAGACTTCTTACCTTGACAATTTTTTGTGGTGAACCAGCCAGCATGAGAGACCTTTATAGGAACCTAGGCATGTAAGTAATTTTTGTATCCTCTATTTTTGGTAAAAATCTAATGAATTTAAAGAGATAAATTAACATATATATGGTTATAATGTAAAAATTTTATATTTTATGATTTTTTTAAAAATAAAAAAAAATATTTTAAAAATATTCTATTACATATGAATTTGACTTTAGTTTATTTTACAAAAAATAATTGGGTTTCATTGAACCTTGTATTATAATAAAAATACTATTATTATAGTTCTCAAAAAACCATCAAAATGGTTGGAAAAAATAATTTAACCAAAAAACTAAGATATATGATTTAATCATGAATATAAAGTTAATCATTTATTAAGAAATTAACTAATGACAAATTAAATCTATTTGAAAATGGAGGAATTTTTTTATGAAAACTATTGTTATTCACATGCTAGAATATTACTTTTATAATTTAAAAAAAATCATATTTGGATAGTTATTTTAATGAAATTTTTATATTATATAATAAATAAAATATTTATCATCAAACATATTTGTTTCTTGAGAAAATATATACATAAATTCAATATTTTCTTAAGAACTATATTTTTCTAAAAATTATTTTTGTCACAATTTTCAAAACATAATTTAAAAATACTTTTTTCTGAATTTAGAATATAAATTTGGAAAATTAATCCATTTTTTGAAATGAGCATGTCTTTAACTTATTTGGGATAATTTTTTTATAATTTCCATTATAGATAAATTTATCTATTAATATAAAAAATACATATTTTTATTAAGAAATTTTATATATTGTAAAGAGTATAAAATCATTAAAATTGCATTAATATTTTTTAAATGATATATTTGTTCAATTATATATCTAATTGTTGATTTTTGTTCACTTTAATAAATTTTTTAAGAAAAAATACTTTTATCATATTAAAATTATCTTTTTTTTTGATATATGCTTTTTAATTACCCATGTGGGGTTAATTGGAAATTATATTTTCCAAAAAATTTAATTGAAAATGACAAAATGGATTCAGAATTTTTAATCAGAATAAGTTATATTATTTAAAAAATAAAAATTATGTTTTACAATAATGAACAATAAATTGTGTAAAAATTAATTAATGCATTATACATGGAAATCTATTTATTAGGTGATAAAATACAATAAAAAAGATTAGATGAATTAGAAACTTGTCTATAACTAATTATATGGCCATATTCTGGTGATATAACCTCAAATAATTTACATGTTAACATTTTTTAATCATTTTCCAATTGAATAACTTCAGTAGATGTTTTTTCAAAAATTAGAAGTGTGGAAATAAATCCACTTATAAAAAGACATACACTCTAATATCCTTTTAACAAATCAAAATAAAAATATTTTCGTAAATCCAATCCAAAATACATTAATTAAATTCATAAAATGATACTATATACTTTATGTTATTATGAATCTCTCCAATGAAATCATTTAGTATAAACATTAACAAACTCTCACATGTAGTGGAAAATCAATAAACTTTTGTTTTTGTTTTATTTATTATTCCACCCCCATAAGATATTACTATGTTGTTATGATATAATAAAAATAGTCGAAACAACTTAATTATATTTTATTCTATCTATTTTATAACATATATTTATCTCACATTCCGTCAAATGTGTTATTAAATAATTATTTGTGTGTATGGGGGACAACCCCCTCGCAAATAGATGTTATTCAATTTCAATCAATACTTGTGAAGATTTTATATAATGATGTACTAAATATTGAAATTTTATATTTACGATATTATTATATGAGTAGAAACTTTTTATGACATATTTAGTCTTACATTAAATTCTATAATAATATGATATCGTTAGTGGGGTGTACAACAGATGACTGCCTCACAAAGTGATGCGATTTAGTGACACATTAAATAAAATGTAATAAGGTTGTGTTTAATGAAAATATATTATATATATGACATAAAAATTCTTATGGTGAATTATTATATTATTTAACGTTTTATCCTTCAACGTTTCAGGATAAGGGGAACAGCATTAATTTGTAGGTATGGTCTATCATCTCCAGGAACAATGTATTTCATTTTGTATCCCTAAATTTTATAGATAAAAATGATATTATCTATAATGAATATATATTTTATTTATATCTTTTATAAAATTATGTATAAAATTGAACCATGTTCAATTTAATACGAATGAAAGAAATCAAATCATACACAAAAAATAAATCAGTTATAGCTTAAAAGGTGAATTTAGAAAGGTACTATTTATAAATATATAATGAATGGTCATAAGTAAATCTTGAATGGGATAATATTTATATATATATATATAATTATAATAAAATAAACTAATATATAATGTTGTTTTGAACATATACGAAGGAAGTTGAGACATAAGGTGTGTCTTTTTTGTTTCCATTTTTCTTTCCTTTAGACATATTTTATGTTATAAGCCCAAGTTATTTTTTGAGAAGTATATAAAACCCATTAACGTGTAAAATAATTGAAATACTTATTCTAATAAAATTATTCTTTTCATTTATATTTATTCTTTTATTTTCATTACGACTAAATTTTACCATCGTGGTAATTATTTTATGATACAATATCATTATTTTTCGGGATTTTTTATTATTATGCATCCTATTATAAAATAATTTGATCCATATCTAATGAAAAAAAAAATATTTTTTTATGTCATCATTTAGTATTTTATGAGATCATTTTTGAAATTTTTTTACTCAATATTTCAAAATAATATTTTTTTATGAAATAACATATTTATTTCTCTCATTGGTCAAAAAACTGTTTTCATGAAAAAATATTTTTTAAAAAAATAGAGATATCTTTTAACATTTTATAATGGATTTATTAAATACATTTTTATATTTTTTTAATTCTTAATGACTTTTTTATAATTAATATTTTGTTTATTTTCCAAATATGTAATGCCACTATTTTATCAATAAAGTGAACGATTTCATTGTTTTAACATGTATAGCATCAATGGTGTTTCTTGATGTCATGCACATTATATTATTTGAATAATTTTTTATATTATTTAATCGTTATTTAGAATGAATTGGATTTCTACAATATCTTATGAATTTAAATATAAAAAAAATTAGTTTCATAAAAATGATATTATTTATCAAGAAACATTCAATGTGATGTTTTAATAAAAATCATTTTCCACGTTATATGGATTCCATTTCCATTACATATGATTTAATATGTATTTAATCTATAGATATTAAAATTATTCATTATCTATATAATTATTATTTATTATAAAAATATATTTTTGATTGCCATTTCACTTAAATATGATATTCAATGATAAAATGTTTATGAAGCCCGCTCCATTTTCCTCAGATTAAAATTT
This sequence comes from Viscum album, assembly GCA_963277665.1. Taxonomy (NCBI): domain Eukaryota; kingdom Viridiplantae; phylum Streptophyta; class Magnoliopsida; order Santalales; family Viscaceae; genus Viscum; species Viscum album. The sequence continues at coordinate 477,222,925 of OY728132.1, forward strand.
TATGAAATGATTATGAATCATGTTACATTCTAATTGGATATGTTAGGATGAAATTTTTATGAAACACATTAAATTTTTAGAATCTGATTTGAGTTATTTTTTATGATCTTGTAGACTACCAATGTATTTTTTCCATTATATGAATGGTGGGACCTATATCTCCCTAAATGCATTGGGTAAATATTTATATATAATGATAAAATTTTTAATATAATGGTGTGTGAGCCCACTTCAAAAAGGGACTCTTTCCATTATAATATATTTTGAGTGAACTATGATAATACAATTGTTTTTTGGAAGTTAACCAACTCATCTGTGATCATTTTTCTAATGAACCTTGAACTACAAAGGAAATATTTTTCTATACTTATGTGTATTCGAAGAAAATTGTATTCCAATGTTATATTATCATAATTTATTTACATTAATTATGTAATGATTAATGTAGTATAAAATACTATTATTAAATCTTTTTCTAATGTTTATGATATATGATATGCATGTAATAATTTTCCAAAGTTATTCTTATCTTCTCTTACACTAATACTATTGATAGGCTGATATCTCTATTGATAAACCTTAATTGGAATCTAAATTCACTTATTCATATGATTATATTATCTAATTTATGATTAATTGTATTATGTTTTATTTGTATAATAATGTTTCCAGTTATGACGAACATTTTGGGAAATGACATAGCTCACTTATAGGTATGTTCTTTTTGTGTATGTTTTTCCAATGGCACTAAACTGAAATGAATCTAGTGAGGATCGTTATGTTATATAATGAATATTAAAATATTGAGATTTAAAATATATGTATTAGAGGTTTGGGTCTATAAAATACCATCCAATATAGTTTCTAGGTGATTACAATTATATTATATAATAATATTTAAATAATATAAAGTGTTTCCCATAATGCTTTATGATGTGTTTAAATAATTCTATCATTAACAGTATTATGAACATTCATGTTTTAAAATTCCTGCCCTAAAAAATAAAATAACCTCCATCACTTTTATCTCAGTAATCAACATATAAATATATGATAATTATTTTCATTAAAACCAACTTCAAAGAGACAGGTAATAAAACATCATTTGAAACGATAAAATAAAAAATACAAACATCACAATAAAAAAATTATCATGTTCCTAAACAAGGTAATCATTGGTGGGATGTTAAAATTCATATTTGGGGTGAAAACTAGCATTCATGGACTAATATTGTAAAGACCCGTAAAATTCAAGGGAAATTTTTTTCTTAATTTTCTTTGGAATTTTACAAGAATGCGGTTTCTAACGGCACCTGATTCTGAGGCCCGGTGTGCCCGGAATCAATTTCCTAAGTTTGGCTCGGGTTCGTTCAGTGAACGAACGAGTGGGATTTTCTAACTCTTGAACCGGTGCCCGGAATCAAATTCTGAGGGCACCGATGGAACCGCAACGCCGGTAATTGCTTAGGAACTCCTGTTTCAGAGTTGTGTTTACAAGAGTGTTGATGACAAAAATTGTGGAAGTTTATTTTATAATTACTCTATAATTTTTATTATTTTTACTCTATGTGTTAGTTCTTGATGGAAGTTGGGTAACCACCCAACCTCCCTTGGGAGGTTATGAGGGTGGTGGGGCCCACATGAACCCCCCCTTCATATACTCTAACCCCCCTCAACTCCCACTTTAATTTTGTTAACCTAAGATATAACTTATGACTTTAATGTAATAAGTTTAATGAGCTGAGTTGTGTGTGGTTAAATTGAATTTTAAACTCTTGAAATTCAAAAACTATGTTGGGTTAATAAAATAATGGGAGGATTATTTTATTATGGGGTTGGTTGTTCTTGTGGTGGAAACTTGGGAGAGAAAAAGGCTAAGTTTGAGAAAGCCTTCTACTTCTTCAACCTCGATGAAGAACGCGAAGAACACCGTTCATCAACGAGGAACATCTCCGCTGAATAACGTGACGTCTTCTTCCATCGACGTTTCCCCCTTCGAACACACCTCGATGACAACAGAATCAACGTTCATCTTCCACGACGCCATATCCGTGACGTGACGTTCTTCTTCTGCGCCGTCTCTTCCGCGATGGTTTTCCATGACAAAATCTCCATCAACGACTTCAAATCCCCACTTAGCGACGTCGACGTTCATTTTCCACGATGCCCGACCACTGTGATGCTCGTCTTCCGCGGCTAGTTGACAAACACCGCTCTTGAAACTGAGGTAGGGGATTGTAATTAATTATTTTGTTCGTGTTACATTCCGGAATTTCTTCGTGAAATTTTAAAACCTATTGTTATCGAATAACGTGAGGGGGTCGGACCGCACAAACACGGCCGACACTCCTCCTTATTTTCAGGATTGATTTCTTTGTGGTTGGAACGGAATTGTGTGGTGCCTTCGCACCATGCGGAAATCGCACGGCAAGTATTACGTGATGCCTTCGCACCGTGCTGTGGAAAGAAGTTTAAGAACGTGATGCAGTCGCGCCGCGTCGAAGAAAACCGAAGACGCCGTGGCCAGAGCGGGGCCAAGGCGGAGGGGCGTGGTGCCATCAGAGCATGCCGGACGACAAGGGTCGCGGCCGGTTCCGGGTCGCGGCGGAGCAAGGTGACCGGCAGCCAGCCGGGCCACCGGTGTCGGAACTAGAAGGGGACCGGCCACCGCCGGTCCCGTTGAGAAGGAACCGGCCGGCTAGGTCGGGCCGGCCGGAAATGGGAAAGCCGAGGGAATTAAATTCCCCCTGTTGGCTTCAAACGGCCCCCCATAAATCAGGGGGGCTGCGGTAACAGAGGGGGGTAGGTGCCCCCCCCCCTTTGCTGAAATGGCTCGGCCAAAGGCCGAGCCAGACAGCCCGCAGTCCCCAGCCGGGCGGGTCCGGGCAGAGCTGGACCGGGTCGACCCGATTCGGGCCGACCCAGGGGGTCTCGGGCCGGGACAGCCCAGGCCCGAAACCCCCGTTTTCAAAGCGTTTGGGTTCAAAGGCCCATAACTCGGGCTACGGACCTCCGATCGACGCGCCATCAGAGGAGACACGATCCTTGGAATGAGACGGTCGTTTTGGTATATCACACTCAAGGTTTCGGAATACTTTGCATTCGGCCAGGTTGGTTCGTTCACAAAACCAACTGGGCCCTCGGAGCGGAAACACTCATATCTTGAGCTACGGACGTCTGATTGACGTGCCATTGTCTTTGTTGAGTTCCTCTTAGTGAGACGGTTCTTTTGGATTACTCCGCCCGAGGTTTGGACGCAGGTGGAGTACGGTCGGGTTGGATTTTCCTTAAAAACCAACCGGGCCCCTAGGACAAAAATAGCCAATAACTCTCAGACCGGGTGTCCGATCGACGCGCCGTCTGCGCCGTGGAGTTCCTGTTGACGATACAGAACTTTTGGATACATTAACTCTAGACTATGTGTCAGTTGATGTATCAGCCTCTCGGCTCGTGGAGCGAACCCTCCCGAACGAGTTTGCTGTGTGCGGGAACCCTACAGATGGATGCGACTGCTACTGTGACTGCGTCGACGACTGTACAAAGATCCTTAGTGGATTCTACGACGATGACTACAGAACTCAGTGATCCTGTGTGGATCAGTTCTACTGATCATTTGTGGGTCCGATCCTGTGTGGGTCAGCGCTCAACGGTTCTATGTGAGCTAGCGCCTACAGATCATATGTGAGTCCGATCCAGTGTGGGTCTTTGTGGGGGTTAGTTTTCTACCGATCCTGTGTGGGTCTTTGCGGGGGTTAGTATCTATCTATCCTTTGTGGGTCTGATGACTTAGATGGATCAAAGATCATCTTTATCATCTTACGAAGAAGTATACATATGTGCGCTGAATCCTATTTACTTTCATGTGTGGATTGTGTTGTGCTATCCTGTGTGGATTATGTTTTGCTTTCCTGTGTGGAATACATATACTTTCCTGTGTGGACTGAGTTGTACTTGGGCTCGGAGGTTGGAGCGTATTCGAATTGATGACTTAGGTATATGTATGGGAATATACCTAAGCAGTGTCGGTTGTTACTTCGTGATTGTATCTTTCTGTTGTGGTTTATCCTTTGAGGATTTTGGGAGACCTTAGGGGGTCTCGGGGACCCTACTGAGTATCTTATACTCACCCCTACATAGGCTATTCCTGCACTACATTGTGTTAGTTTTAGACTATGGACAGCGTTGATCGTGGTTGAGGGTTGCAGCGCAGGACGGTAGCTGGAGGTGGACCACTGGGCGGGACGTACTTGGATCGGACGACGGGACCCGAGGAGCAGTGGAGCTATCTGTACCCACCCTTCAGGTGGGATTTCCAGTGGACAGCTCGGCGTAGAAGGTATTACTTTTTAGTTGTTATTTTCTCTTTCGAGTTGTACTTTACTTTCAGTTTGGATTTGTATATTGGCCCACTTACTTTTCCGCACTTACTATTGTACCAGTTTAACTTAGTGTTTACTTTTTCCGCTTGCTTACTATGTGGTTCTTGTTTACATTACAAAGTCAATGCCTTCCCTTTTTACCGGGATTTACGCCTTGGTTATAGTCGCTAGCCTCTGGCCTATGGAAGGCGGGCTTGGGGTAGTCACAGCACGGGCCCCCAGGACGGGTCGTGACAAATTGGTATCAGAGGAGGTTCGGTTCTACCACAGTCTCTGATCTTTCTTCTATGTGAAGCAATAGTGTTAAGCGTATTGGGTGTGGTTATCAGTCAAGGGAGTCCAGTGTTGGTGCGGCAGTCGACATATCCGTACACCAGGACCCTGACTTCTGATTTCTGACTTAATGCACGAAAACATTCATTGTGTGTGTGTTTCATGTTTTCATTGTGATTACTTTATATCAGCTCACCAGGTATAATATTCGGACCATGGCGCACCTGTTTCCTTTTCAGGATGGCCCCATGACGGCAGCCATCTAGGGTTCTTGGAGTCGAGCGTGACGACAGCCCACCGAGCGACGAGGTCTCGGTGCAGGGCCCTTTGTCAGCAGTGGCACCAGCGGTAGCCCTACCCGCCGAGCCACTGATGCTACCAGCACCAGCCGCTGACGATGTAGGTCGCCTCAGCGCACTGCATGAGTTCCAGCGCCAATGACCACCCAGGTTCCGCGGGGAGACGGACCCCCAGGCAGCTGAGGACTGGCTGGAGGCAGTCGTACGAGTTTTCAGGCTAGTGAGGACACCAGAAGACCTCATGGTGATCCTCGCCGCGAGCCTACTGCACGCAGCAGCGGGCCGATGGTGGAGCTTGATGCTCAAGGTGCATGATGAGGCATCTCTACTCTGGACAGACTTTGAGAGCCTCTTTTGTTCAGAGATTGTCCCAACCACCCTCCATGCGGTGCACATTTAGGAGCTTCTTCAGCTGCGGTAGGGCAGCATGACGGTCGCCCAGTACTCGGTGAGATTTACCAATCTCTCGCACTACTCTACCGACATGGTACACGACCCATTCATCCGGTCCCGTACCTTTGATCAGGGATTGAGACACGAGATCAGGGGATCACTTATCTCCCTCAACATTCTGGCTCAGACAGGAGTACTGGAGCGAGCTCTTTTTATCAAGATCTTTCTTGCTGAGTCTACACCAGTGCCGAGACCCACCGCAGGGCGGCACCTAGCAGAGTCTTCTGCAGTAGGTAGTCGACGGATGAATTATGGGTCCAGGCAGACTAGACCCTCAGGAAGACGACCTCATGACACTGGCTCAGTAGTGCGGGGCACATAGCGTGGAGCTAGTGTTTCCAGAGGCAGGCAATGTTACTCATGTGGAGGGCAGGTCCACATGGCTCGTGATTGCCCGACCCGCCGTGCTGAGGAGCAGCAGACAGTTGAGGGACCACCAAGGCAGAGGTAGAGGGTCGACCGTGGCGGTCCATAGGGAGGAGGCGGATGAGGCAGAGGAGTTGGCCGTGCAGCAGGTGGTGGGAGATGCTTTGAGGCTCTACCACCACCACCACCAGGAGGTCCACCCTGACCACAGGGAGCTGGCGGGCAGAGACATGCACAGCTCCAGGCAGCAGAAGCCTACGACCACGTCACGCACGAGATGATTCGAGGTACTATCTGTGTCTATTCCACCCTTGCTGCAGTACTTATAGACACAGGAGTGAGTCACTCTTTCATAGTCACTGCCCTTTTCAAAGCTCAGAGATTCCGACAGAGCCGTTGTCTCGATCCTTACGGCTAGAGAATCCTACGGGAGCAGACTCGATGATTATGCACTAATGCCGGCAGTGTGAGCTTACTCTAGGAGGCGAGAGCTTCGGCTAGGATCTTTATGTAGCGGCGTTGAGGCCTTACGACATCATCTTGGGCATGGATTGGTTGTCTACGGTCCATGCACAAATTGACTGTTTTAGGCGCAAGGTGCGATTTGTACGCACCAACGGGAGTAGGTTCACCTTCACCGGCAGGAAGGGATCCTTCACAGCACATGATGGACTTACATAGAGGAGAGGACATCCTATCACTCATCAGTTGTCTAGCCTCATCCAAGGAGCAGTTGACGTGCGGAGTACTGGTTTTCCTGCAGTGGTGGATCAGTTTGCATATGTTTTTCTCGACGATGTTCCAGGGCTACCTCTTCGCAAATAGGTAGACTTTTACATTGAACAGTACCCCGGAATAGCCCCGATATAGACTCCAGCGTATCAGACGGCCCCCACCAATCTTCAAGAGCTACGGGTACAGTTGGAGGACTTGCAGGGCAAGGGGTTCATCCGACCGAGTGTTTCACCCTGGGCTTCCCCGATTTTGATCGCCAAGAAGGCGGACAGGAGCTTTCGACTTTGTGTCGACTATCGTCGCCTGAACCAGGTGACAGTGAGGAACATGTATCCGCTACCGAGGATTGATGAACTCTTTGATCAGCTCAACGGAGCACGATGGTTCTCGAAGATAGACCTCAGATCAGGCTATCATCAGCTCAGAGTTCGAGATGAGGACGTGCAGAAGACGACCTTCAGATGTCGGTATGGCCATTATGAGTTCTTGGTTATCCCCTTCAGCATAACAAATGCCCCAGAAGTGTTCATGGCTCTCATGAACAGGATCTTTCAGCCATGCCTCGATCGATTTGTTGTGGTCTTCATCGACGACATTTTGATCTACTCGACGACTGAGGAGGAGCATTCCTACCACTTATGGGTTGTACTATACACACTCCGAGAGCACCAGCTTTATGGTAAGCTCTCGAAGTGCCAGTTCTGGATACGTGAGGTCCTCTTCTTGGGGCACGTCATCTCTGAGGCGAGAGTTGTAGTGGATCCTACGAAGATCGAGGCAGTGCTAGCTTGGGAGCCACCCAGGAGCGTGACGGAGGTGCAAAGTTTCTTGGGACTAGCTGGATACTACCGGAGATTCGTGCCAGACTTCTCTAGAGTTGCAGAACCACCCTCAGCTTTGACAAAGAAGCGAAACCCCTTCGTGTGGTCAGATAGTTGTCATTAGAGCTTCCCGGATCTGAGACAGATATTGACCAGCGCACCTATCTTTAGGTTGCCTGAGGAGGGAGTAGGGTACATTGTTTACTACGATGCATCAGGAACCGGACTCGGATGTGTCCTGATGCAGGAGCGGGCAATGATCACCTATTGATCACATCAGTTAAGGCCGCATGAGCAGAACTACGATACCCATGACCTGGAGTTAGCAGCAGTGGTCTTCGCTCTGAAGACGTAGAGACACTATCTGATGGGCGAGCGTTTTACAGTCTTTTCTGGCCACCAGAGTCTCATGTACTTTTTCTCACAGAAGGACCTTAATCAGAGACAATGGTGATGGCTCGATTTCCACAAAGACTATGACTTTGAGATAGTCTATACTCCTGGAAAGGGGAACATGGTAGCTGATGCCCTCAGCAGGAGGACGGACATTCAACTACTTGAGATGGAGACAGACCTGCTAGCCACTTTGCAGATATACTTTGTGGATAGAGATGGGGAATCCTTCTTTCAGTCTCTCACAGTCACTCCTCCACTACTGCAGCGAGTCAGAGAGGCACAACGTGGGGACACCGACTGTGAAATGCAGCGTGCACAGATATCCTAAGTATAGGCACTAGATGGCTTCTCCCTTGGAGCATAGCACGATGTCCTTTTCAAGGGACGTACATTGGTACCAGTCGCTTTACGGGAGGAGGTGATGAGAGAGTTTTACACTTCTCCTTTGGCGGTACATCCTGGAGTGGCGAAGATATACCAGGATCTCAGACAAAAGCACTGGTGGCCAGGAATGAAGAAGGCTCTGGTAGAGTTCGTTTCTCGATGCCTCACCTGCCAGCAGGTGAAGGCTGAGCACCAGGTACCAGCGGGCTTGGTTCAGCCCTTGGAGGTTCCAGAGTAGAAGTGGGATAGAATTTATATGGACTTCGTGACTGGACTTCCACGCACTTCCAGAGGTCACGACTCCATTAGGGTGATTGTCGACTGACTCACCAAGTCGGCTCACTTCTTACCCATCAGAGAGAAGGGCTTAGTGGAAAGCTTGGGACGACTTTACGTTCATGAGATTGTTTGGCATCATGGTGTGCAAGAATCTATCGTCTCCGATCGGGATGCTTGCTTTACTTCCCGGCTTTGGAAGGGGTTTCAGGAGGCATTCGGGACGCAGCTACGTCTGAGCACAGCCTTTCACCCTCATACGGATGGTCAGACGGAGAGGATCATTCAGACTCTCGAGGACATTCTCCGCGCATGTGTTCTCGACTTTGGTCGTAGCTAGGAGGACCACCTACCCTTGGTGGAGTTCACGTACAACAACAACTACCACTCCACCATTGGGATGGCACCATACGAGGCATTGTACCACCGACCTTGTAGATCTCCTTTGTGCTGGACAGACCCTAGGGAGTCAGCACTTGTGGGACCGGAGATGGTCCAAGCCACGATAGAGAAGGTCCAGGTCATCCAGGAGCAGATGAGCACAACTCACAACCGGAAGAAGTCATACGATGACAGGAGGCGGAGGCCACTAGAGTTCGAGGATGGTGACCACGTCTTCTTGAGTGTCTCACCTCGACGTGGATTATAGATATTTGTCCAAGGCGGAAAGTTATCTCTACGCTTTATTGGACCCTTCCTAGTCCTCAGCAGGATTGGAGAGGTGGCTTATTGTCTGGCTCTACCACCTCAGTTGCACCGGGTGCACGACGTCTTCCACGTATCTCAGCTGAGGAGATACGTGCACGACCCTACGGACATCATTGACTATGGGGAGCTTGACGTTGATGATGGGGAGACTTTTTCAGAGGTTCCAGTGGAGATAGAGGATCGACAGGAGCTGCTCCAGTGTGGACGGGCGATTCCTCTAGTGCGCATCAGATGTCAGCACGGGAACCTCCAAGAGAGCACTTGGGAGCAGGAGGCTCAGATGCGTGCTCAGTACCCTCATTTGTTTCCCTAGTTTTGATATATCTTTACGGCAACGTAAATACTTGAGGTGGGAGTAATGAAAAGACCCGTAAAATTAAAGGGAAATTTTGTCTTAATTTTCTTCAGAATTTTACAAGAAAGCGGTTTCTGACGGCACCTGATTCCGAGGCCCGGTGTGCCCAGAATCAATTTCCGACGTTTGGCTCGGGTACGTTCAGTGAAAGAACGAGCATGATTTTCTAACTCTTGAACCGGTGCCCGGTATTGAATTCTGAGGGCACCGATGGAACCGCAACACCGATAATTGATTAGGAACTCCTATTCCGGAGTTGCGTTTACACGAGTGTTGATGAAAAAAATTGTGGAATTTTATTTTAAAAATACTCTACAATTTTTATTATTTTTACTCTATGTGTTAGTTCTTGATGGAACTTGGGTAACCACTCAACCTCCCTTGGGAGGTTATGAGGGTGGTGGGGCCCACACGAACCCCACCCCTTCATATCCACTAACCCCCCTCAACTCCCACTTTAATTTTGTTAACCTAAGTTATAACTTATGACTTAAATCTAATAAGTTTAATGAGGTGAGTTGTGTGTGGTGAAATTGAATTTAAAACTCTTGAAATTCAAAACCTATGTTGGGTTAATAAAATAATGGGAGGATTATTTTATTTTTGGGTTGGTTGTTCTTGTGTTGGAATCTTGGGAGAGAAAAAGGCTATGTTTGAGAAAGCCTTCTATTTCTTCAACCTCGACGAAGAACGCAATGAAATCCGTTCATCAACAAGGAACATCTCCTACGAAGAACGCGACATCTTCTTCCATCGATGTTTCCCCCTTCGAACGCACCTTGATGACAACGGAATCGACGTTCGTCTTCTGCGACGCCATATCCGCGACGTGACGTTCTTCTTCTGCGTCATCTCTTCCGTGACAGTTTTCCGTGACGAAATCTCCGTCAACGACTTTGAATCCTCGCTTCGCGACGTCGACGTTCATTTTCCGCGACGCCCGACCTCCGCGACGCTCAGCTTCCACGGCTTGTTGACAAACACCTCTCTTGAAATTGAGGTAGGGGATTGTAATTAATTCTTTTGTTCGTGTTACATTCCTGAATTTCTTCATGAAATTATAAAACCTATTGTTATCAAATAACGCGAGGGGGTCGGACCGCACAAACATGGCCGACCCTCCTCCTTATTTTGATGATTGATTTCTTTGTGGTTGGAATGGAATGGCGTGGTGTCGTCGCACCACGCGGAAATCGCACAGAAAGTATTACGCGACACCGTCGTGCCATGCCGTGGAAATAAGTTTAAGAACGCGACATCGTCACGCCGCGTCGAAGAAAACCGAAGACGCTGCGGCCGGATCGGGGCCACGGCGGAGGGTGCGGTGCCTTCGCACCGCGCTGGACGACAAGGGCCGCAGCCAGTTCTGGGCGGCGGCGGAGCAAGGTGACCGGCGGCCAGCTGGGCCGCCGGTGTCGGTACTGGAAGGGGACCGGCCACCGCCGGTCCCGTTGAGAAGGAACTGGCCGGCCAGGTCGGGCCAACCAGAAAGGGGAAAGCCGGGGGAATTAAATTCCCCCAGCCGGCTTCAAACGGCCCCAATAAATAAGGGGGGCCGCAGTTACAGAGGGGGGCAGCCCCCCCCCCCCCCTTGCTGAAACGTCTCGGCCAAAGGCCGAGCCAGACAGCGCGCTGGGCGCGCTGTCCCCAGCCGGTCTGGCAGACCGGGCCGAGCCGGACCGGGTCGGCCTGGTTCGGGCCGACCCAGCAGGTCGCGGGACTGGTTGGTCCGGCCCTGAAACCCCCATTTTCGGACCGTTTGGTTTCAAATGCCCATAACTCGGGCTACATACCACCGATCTATGCGCCATCAGTGGCGACATGATCCTTGTAATGAGACATTCATTTCTGTATATCGCACTCAAGGTTTTGGAATACTTTGAGTTCGGACGGGTTGGTTCGTTCACGAAACCAACCGGGCCCTCGGAGCGGAAACACTCATATCATGAGCTACGGACGCCTGATTGACGTGTCTTCGACTTTGTTGAGTTCCACTTAATGAGACGGATCTTTTGGAATACTCTGCCCGAGGTTTGCACGCAGGTGGAGTACGGTCGGGTTGGTTTTTCCTTAAAACCCAACCGGGCCCCTGGGACAAAAAAGCCAATAACTCTCAGACCGGGCGTCCGATCGACGCGCAGTTTGCGACGTTGAGTTCCTGTTGACGATACGGATCATTTGGATACATTAACTCTGGACTATGTGTCAGTTGATGTATCAGCCTCTCAGCTCGTGGAGCGGACCCCCCCGAATGAGCTTGTTGTGTGCGGGAACCCTAGAGCTGACTGCGACTGCTACTGTGACTGCGACGACGACTCTGCAGAGATCCTCAGTGGATTCGATGACGACGACTACAATACTCAGCGATCCTATGTGGATCAGTGCAACCGATCCTGTGTGGGTCTGATCCTGTGTGGGTCAGCGCTCAGCGGTTCAGTGTGAGCCATCGCCTACAGATCCTGTGTGGGTCCGATCCTGTGTGGGTCTTTGCGGGGGTTATTTTCCTACCGATCATGTGTGGGTCTTTGCAGGGGTTACTACCTATCGATCCTTTTTGGGTCCGATGACTTAAATGGATCAGAGATCATCTTTATTGTCTTACGAAGAAGTATACCTGTGTGAGCTGAATCATGTTTGCTTTCCTGTGTGGATTGTGTTGTGCTATCATGTGTGGATTACATTTTTCTTTCCTGTGTAGAATATGTATACTTTCCTGTGTGGACTGAGTTGTACTTGGGCTCGGAGGATGGAGCGTATTGGAATTGATGACATAGGTATATGTATCGTCATATACCTAAGTAGTGTCAGTTGTTACTTCGTGATTGTATCTTTCCTTTGTGGTTTATCCTTTGTGGATTTTGGGAGACCTTCGGGGGTCTCGGGGTCACTACTGTGTATCTTATACTCACCCCAGCACACGCTATGCCCGCACTACGTTGTGTTGGTTGCAGACGATGGACATCGTTGATCGTGTTTGAGGCTTGCAGAGCAGGACGTTACCTGGAGGTGGACCACTGGGCGAGATGTACTTGGAGCGGACGGCAGGACCCGAGGAGCAGTGGAGCTATCTGTACCCAACCTTTAGGTGGGATTTCTAGTGGACAGCTCAGCGTAGCGGCTTTTACTTTTCAGTTGTTGTTTTCCCTTTCGAGTTGTACTTTACTTTCAGTTTGGGTTTGTATACTGGCCGAATTACTTTTCCGCACTTACTGTTGTTCCAGTTTTACTTAGTGTTTACTTTTTCCGCTTTCTTACTCTTTGGTGATTGTTTACTTTACAAAGGCAATGCCTTCCCTTTTTACCGGGATTTACGCCTTGGTGCTAGTCGCCAGCCCCTGGCCTATGGAAGGCGGGTTTGGGGTAGTCACTACATGGGCCTCGAGGACGGGTCGTGACAAATATAAAGTTATATTGAACATGGTTAGGATGTGGATAAAGACCAGACACCTTTAAATTCATGAATAAGGAGAACACTATTAGTTCATCGTAAATAAATGTAAAAGTATGAATTTTTTATTTAAATATCCATTTATTAATCATTCATGTTTATTTTTATATCAATATAGACACCATAGGACAATATTTTTAGTTTATATAGATTTCATAAGTATAATTTCATCAACGTTTGTGCATTGATAAATTTCCACATCACCCCTTACTCAAAAAAAGATGATGAATTTATTATGCCTACCACATTAAATTAAATTCAAATAGATCCTAAGGGACATAACATTAGGATAATTCATTCCTTATGTCTCTAGTTCTCATCAAGACAAAATATATATAATAATTTTTATAATAAATATAAATATTAATTTGATAAATATTAAAGGAATATCTGAAACCTCTTCAAAATCCAACACAAACAATTCCAGAAATAGTTAATCATAAAAGTCATCCAAAATATGTTAATAAAATTCAGCATCTCAAAATATATAAATAAATCACTAAACATCCGAAATAATATTATGAATAATGTTCCAAATAAAAAAAATTGTTTTTTAATGTCCAATACCAAATATGTGAAAACCTAGATCAAAATTTCCCCTATATCATGGTAATAACATGAATTATAATATAACCACATTGAAAACAGAAATGATTAAAAAATATAACCATGAAATTATTCATTAAAAAATCAAAAATTATATAAAATATTATATAAAGAACAGAAATTGTCAACTTCATCAAATATTCTATAAATAACTGTGTCATAAAATCTGTTTCATGGTCAACAGTTTTATCCAATACACATTATCAATGGAAATCATCTCTTTATGTAAAATAATCATTATTATCACAAAATTTGAAAGATATTCATTGATATATCTCCCTAAATATTCACTTTATATGAAATTGTGATACCATTAAAATAATTTTACTGGTCATCATTACCATTCCAAATATTTTCTGAAAATCCATAATATCAAATGAATGAAAAAGAGTCATTAGATGTTTCAATGTAATTATAAAAATAAAAATATTGAGAAAAATACATATTAAAAAAATTTCAAAATTTCTAATAAATATAATCATAAAACATTTAACACTATTTTTTAGAAAATTTTTATTCATTATAATTTTATTTAATTCCTCCTTTTTATATGACATTAACAGTCACTTCATTTTGAATGTTAAAACTATTAACCAAAAAACTATGTTTTTCCTATTTTTGAGTACCCCACTAGGGAATAAATTTTTATAAATTCCACACATTCCACTTTAAATACATTCTTTCATTCATGATATCTATGGTAAACCGGTAATATCATCCCTAACATTAATTTAATTATTAATCATTTTTTATTAATTACTTATTTAATGTCTTTTTCCATCCATCCATCCAATAATATGTTTTTATTTCTAATTCATGTTTTGAATTTCCCTATAGAGAACACTATTTAGGAGGATTAAATTAATGGAGTCCTAGTGTATCATCCCTATTTAATTTACCCCATTTCTATTGGAGATACCCAATCCTAGATAATAAACATTTAACACCATTAGTAATCCGAAAGGCCAAGAAGTCAGCAACCATGTTCCCCTCACACCATGTATGGCTAAGTACCACATATGGTTTGAGAAGACATTTTTAATTTTGAATGATGTAGGAAATATTCAAAGAGGTTTTGACCTTCACCTTCATCAAACCATAGATAATAGTTGAGTCGGTTTCCACCATCTCTATCTTATTGTTGATCGATTAACATCGATCAAAACCATTCATCAATGAAGAAGACTCTGAAATTATGAAATCATCCACTCCAAATATAAAATTGAAGGCTAGTATCACTACCCCTTCAGTATCGAGAACCACTTCCCTGCCATCATAAATTTATACCCACATCATATTTCTATGTTGGGTTCTAATTAACTTTCTGGAGTATTCCACTTAACCCATATGCCTTTCATGTTAATATTATATATGATGTGTGTAATAATATTACACTCCATGAATACTATTAGGGAAGCATAAGCCTCCTATCTTTTGATTATGGAAACCACTTCATCCCAAATATGCCTGGCTCTAAGCACCATATCCATGTTCGAGCAGATTGTTCCCCCTTGATTTCTAGTTCTCCATATACACCAATAAAAATCATAACGAATCACTTCCCATGAATTATTCTCAAAAGAATCATTTTTAGTTCCCAATAACAATGATTTAAGGAAAGAGGGTTGCATAACATCTTGGCCTCCCTTATTGAAGGCCCTATGTTGGGAAATCTGGACTGCAGCCACCAAGTCATTTGTAATGATGAAATTTTTGATTGATTAAAATTTGGTATTAATATAGAAAAAGAATTTTTATGATAGTAAGATCCATTTATTCCTCCCCGATTCATCGATTAGAATATCTTTTTTACATTGATTATATATTATAATATTTATTTCACTGGCAGGACGTGGTACAAATTAATTTCATTCCTTATATATGGTATTCCATGGTCCTATGGCATCGAGCAGTACCAATTATCTAAGAATGATCCGGAAGCTGACCTTGTAAATATATTTTTTCTAATACTTGGTTCAATGTGACGTTTTCAATGTTATTTTGTTTATTGTGTGTGAGGATATCCTGAACAAAGGGCATGGAACTACTTCCCCAGAAAAATGAGATATTTGTGGTCGAAAATCCTTGGAATCCAATCGTTCAACCAAAATAGTTTTAATTCTAGAAATTATTATTCCCATATCCCACAAGCAACTTCGAGTGAGTGATAACCACAAGTAAATTATTATAAATCATGATCCGGATTCGTGAGTTAGTTCCACATCCTCTCTCCCTTTGTATTCCATATATATTATTAATAAATCCTTCCCATGGTGATATATTTTCCCAAAATACCCATTCATGTTTAGCTTTTATTCTTACAATTTCTACTTTTACAATTTAGCAATTAATACCAGCATTAGAAATCAACCTACCCAGCTTCTCCCATCATATCTAATGAAATATTCCATAATTGTGTGAGTGTCATATTAATATTTTCAACACATTATTAAAAAAATTTCAACAGCACAAGTGAAATGTTCAGCACTGATATTACAAGCATGAAGATCTATTTTAGGAATAAATCAACCAATATGATGCACCCACAGAAATATAAAAAAATAGTCATCCATTTTTCAATATGTGTTGTAATTTCCTCAACAATTCCATTAATGTGATGAGTCTGATCCCTTCCTAGTGAAATAGTAGCTCCATGATATTGCATAGGAATGGATTTTTATTCATTCCCATTTCTTCAAGAATCTCGCTCCCCCTTAATTATGAACCTCATTTCAAGAAAAAATTACTACATTTATCCCTATTGACGGCCTAACCATTCCACTTGTAGTAGGTTTCCATGATCTTGTCAAATTCTGTAATGGTCCACGTGTTACAATTAAATAAAAATAACTTTTAATTACAAAAAAAAATATGTGTGATATTTCACTAGTATTGGATCTACCCTGATTATAGCTTCCCACCATTTTATTACATAATATTTCATTACATTTTACAAATAGAAAATCATTTAAGTCTAGTGTCTTGGAAATCACGAACATATAACATGAGATCAATATAAAACATTTCTCTAAACCACTTGTAAGGCTTCTTTATTGTTCATCTTATGTTCATTACAACATCTCATATCCTAGGTGCATACATCAATGGAAAGGGTGATCAGAAGGCCCAGTAAGAGAAACAAGAGAAATATTTTACATGTGAATTTGAGATATATCAATAATGTCATGATAAATAACTTTAAGGAATGAGAAAAAGATCATGAGGAATTTCATAATAAAAATAACGTGTTTCATAACATGAATATGTGGTTAAAAATTTGTAATTATAAAATCATTTCTGTATCACCAAGGTCCATTCCCAAGGTGTCATTAAAACAAATTACAAAGGTTATTCACCAAGGTATCATTAAAATGGTCATCTCTTGAGATTAAGTCATTACCCAATTCATTGGAGCAATATTATGACACACCCTTAATTTTATTTATTATCATGTGATCCACATATATAATCATCAAACATTTCATAAATAAACCATTTAGCATAAAATAAATGGGTTTCATTTCATAATCATAACTTTTTAAAAAACTACTTTGAAGTCATGATATTTATGTCACTTTAAGCCCACAGAAATGGAAAGTGGGTTCCATGTATGAAAATAAAATAATTAAAATATAAAATTTTGATATATATGTGAATACCCCTATAGACGAAAAATCATTTAGTATTCCATTAATTAAATAAATGAATTTGAGAAAATTGGAGAGGAATTTTGAGACTGAAATTCTATAGCACAACGACTATGTTACGTGGTTTTAGAAAATATTGAAAAGATAGGGGTAATGGGTCAACAACTAATAAATGATCCATAAAATAGTATAGGTACATAATATACAGGATATAAGAACATGGTAATGAATTTTTTAAGACATACCATATGAAATGAAAAACGTGGAAGGAATACAAAAATAAAATTTCGCTTTTGAAAATTTGGAAGCCTAAGAGCGTCACAAAAAACATTAAAAAATGAATTGATGAGATAAAATAGGCTATATAATAATATAAACATTAATGAATATCATTATGGATATATATATCATACCCCATCATGGGAAAAAGGAACTTGAAATAATTGACATGAATATAGAAATTTGAACGTGGGAAGAGTGAAAGAATCACTTACAAAACTTCGGCAGCCTAACGACACCACATAGACATTGATGAAATGAAATGATGAGATAAAGAGGGGTTATCTAATAATATTAACAGTTAAAGTAAATTAATTTTAAAAATAACATCCTCCGACATAAGAAAATGGATCATAAAAGAAATGACATAAAAGGTAGTACATGAAATGAAAGAGAGAGGTAAGATCCCTTACCTTGAAGAGTAACATCAAAAGATTGAAGGTAGGGACCTTTGGAGGCTTTATAGATCCATGGTAGAATCCAAATGAGATAAAGAAACCATAAATTCGTTTGGGAGGATTTTAAAACTAAATGAATGAGGGAAATTCTTCATATTTACAAGAGAAGTGAGGGGACAAAGCATTAATTTCCAAGGGACACCTCATCGGTGGTATTGGAAAAACCATGGACTTTCAACTTGTATTTTCCAATGGTATTGGACACCGGGGACACCACATAACTTATATTACTATTCATCAGTCTATCAGAATTATTGAATAATTAATACATCCTTAATGATTTCATTAAACACCTGATACTCAAAAACTGTATTTTCACTATTCACCGAAAATTCATCTTTTTCAAAAAAACCCAAAATTTTACCTTAACCAAATATTAATGCTCTGATTTAAAAAAATGAACTCCATTTTATGAAAATAATTTTCTAAATATTTTTAATTTAATTTTAATTAACCACACTATTCACCCGAAAAAACTAATAATAAACCAATAATTTCTGAAATAGTTATTAACCTATTTTATTGAATCACATTACTTAATCAAGGTGTCTAGATTATATTAATACTTTTTTTAAGTGATATTACATTTCAATTTGGTCAAATTACTAATCGTAATCGTAAAATCACTATTCATAATTTACTATTTATCAAAAATAAAGTTGATCTTATTAGACTCTAAATTTCACACTGAACACAACTGTAGAAGACCATTTTTTTGAAAATCAATACAAATTTTTAATTATTTAGGAGTTAAATAAATATTTTTAAAATATCATTATTCGAAAATTCATCAATAATATGCATACTATATTTATCTAGACATTTGAAAATTCACAAACTTCATCATAATAATATGTCACAATTTTTATTTAAATCAAAGTATTACACAGGGCAGTTACTGTCTCATTACATAACCCCTTACAACACCAGTATAGGACCTAAGAGAAAGTTGTTCAAGGGTGATAGAATCTTGGGTCAGCTTGAACAACATTTCCCGAGTAGTGATTTCTATCAGCTTGATCTTCTCGCGAAGGCGATGTCGTTCTAGCTTCACACGATGAAGTTCGGCTTGGGTTTGGTCTAGAGAAAAGCCCAAAGGTGCTACCTCCTTCCTGAGTTCCATCAGATGGTCTTTGACTGGCCCGAGACTACTGGATGTGACCGTTGGATATTATTTCTATATTAATTAATCAATATCACTTGTATTTATTGAAATTAATAAAAACATTTAGTTTCCAATAGTATAATTTTAATTATTATCATTTTATTAAATGAAATTGTTTTTGTTGAGTATATAATAAAATAACACACAATGTTATGAAAAAAAATTTATTCCAAATTTCGGGTCATTACAATCTTCCCCCCTTAAGAAATTGTGTCCTCGCAATTTTAAAATCGGACATGGAAATTTCATTGAACGTCCCACATCGGAAAAGTGTCAGTTAAACTATTACTTTAAATGAAAGAATGGGATGTACAAGGGTCACCCGAGTTAACCCATACAAGGATTCCATCTAAAAAACATGGATATAGAAGATAAAACAAAGGGTCATGTTCTGATTGAGAGTGATATAATACATTATTAGGATAAAATTAACCACAAGAATATCACAAACTTTAGATGCGTTAAACGGTCTTTTATTACCCAGCACAAAACGTAAACCAACAATGTTTTTGATTTACGTTTCTTTTTATAAATTTGATGAATTATTTTACTACATAGAATAAAAACATAATGAAATATATCTACCTTCATGTAGAGTTTCATCCCTAAAGACGTTTCCACCATGACTAATATTTTCTCCGAAAAATGAGCATTCAAAAAGGCTTGGTCTCATCAAAATCACAAGAATCGTCTTCTAGGGAATCACATAATCTAAAAAAGTATAATTATTTTTTTCTCTTGTCTGTAGTCATCATTTAAAACTAAAATAGTTAGTAAGAGATCATATAATCCCCAAAAAGATAATCCCATATAAAAAAATATGACTATTAATCTCCAAAATTCAACAAAAGTACGCAAAGTTACATAAATACAATTCAATACACATCAGTCCTTAAAAATATTTAGAATAATCCAGACTAAGATTGGAACCCAAAAATATGAAGGATTTAATCACATGTTCTTCCCAATTTTTTTTTTTAACATTTATCCCCAAAAAACATCTACTACTATTACAGTCTCATAATAATGTGTAATTAACCTATTAAAATATTATTTATGCTAGGTTCATCATTTTCTAGAAATAACCCAAATCACCATATGTCCACAATAAATACATAAATAATTACAAAAAAAATTCAAACATTCCTCCTCAATTTAATTCCTGTAGTACATTAGGAATATAGTACTCCAATAGAGAAAACATCGCTCAAAATTGCATTTATCATTTAATCACCAAATCATTTTCCTATACAAAGGTTATTCCTTTGATATATGTTTCAAAAATCAACCTTTTCTTGATCCATTAAAATATTAGGTGCGTTTGTTCGAAGCTCATAACAATAAACTCATAATACCCATATCTTGATCAAAAGGCAGTTTATGGAATATCATCATTCTTCACCCTCAATTGATGATAACTAGAACGAAGATCAATATTAAAGAATAATTTAGTCCCACAAAGTTTGTCAAAATAGACATCAATTCATGTAATATAGTATTTTTCTTCACTATGATCCCATTTATTTATCTATAATCAATGCATAACAGCATCGATCTATTATTCTTCTTCACAAAGCGAATTGGTTCTCCCCTAGGAGACATAGTTGGTTGGATAAACTCATTCATCAAAAGATCTCAGAGTTGTTTCTTTAATTCCCCTAGCTCCATATTTTACATCCAATAGGGGGTCATTGACATCGAATGAGATCTAGGTAGGAGTTCAATGGAGAACTCTACATCTCTTTCTGGGGGAGGTCCAAGTAACTCCCCAAGAAATACATCAATTTCTTCCAAAATGATGGGAAAATTTTATAAAATAATAAATCCTTCGTGAGAGTCTTATTTCATTTATTAATCATTTAACTAAAAGGATTTTTGGTCTTAAAACATCATCCTTATACAAATTACAGTTTTATATAATTCATTCATAATGATTCACAAAAATCATGCGATTAACCAAACCTCTCCCCTATGAGGGTCATAACTAAGAGAGCAGTGAGGCCTGTTGTCGTGTACTAGTTCCCAATAAATTCTATCTCAAATATTTATTTTGGGGTTTTACCCCTATGTTCATCTGTGCCAGATCCACCTCTACATGCTCGAATCCAGACAGGGATGTATTTTCTTGATAAACCACTTACTCAATACTCACCAAAATACCAGGAATATTTCCTATATGTAATCTTTTCTATAGGGTTATTCCTAAATTTTTCATTAATAATTCCCATAAATAACTAAACTATCCTTTGATACTAACTAAATCATCCCTCATTTTTTTATATAAAATTTCATTAAATTTTACAAACAGATGATCTTTAGTGTCTTGGAAATAAGGAACATAAAACATGATACCAACATAAAACATTCATCTAAACAACTTCTAAGGCTTCTTCGTTGTTCATCATATGTTAATTACAGTATCTCATAACCTGGGATCATACATAAAAGCAATTTTTGAGCATAAGTCCCATTAAGGGAAATAAGAGAACCATTTCACATGTGAACTTTAGATACCTTAATAATGTCATGATAAATAACTTTATGGGAAGAAAAATATATCATAAGGTATATCATAATAAAAATAATTTTTTTCATAACATGAAGATGTGGCTATAAATTTTAACTTAGGAAATCATTTTCATATAACCAAGGTCCATCCCCAAGGTTTCATTAAAAAAATTACAATAGTTATTCACCATGGTATCGTTAAAATGGTCATCTCTAGAGATTAAGTCTTTACCCAATGCACTGGAGCTCTATCTGGGAACATAATTAATTTTTCATTATTATCATGTGAGACACATATATAATCTTCATACAATTCATTAATAACCCATATAGCATAAAATAAATGGGTTTCATTTCATAATCATAACATTTTAAAAACTGCTTTAAAGTCATGATCATTATGTCACTTTAAACCCATGGAAATGGAAAGAGGTTTTATATATGTAAATACCAGAATTAAAATAGAAAATTTTGATATATATGTGAATAACACAATATAAGAAATATATTTTATTATTCACATAATAAAATAATAAAATTTTAGAAAAAGAGAGAGACATTTTGAGAGGAAAATTCTACAGCATAATGGCTATGTTACAGGGTTTTAAAAAATATTGAAAAGAGAGGGGACATCGGTCACCCAATAATAAATGATTCATACAAAAGAAGAGGGGAATAATATAAATTATATCTGAAAAGGTAATGAAATTTGAAAGACATGCCATATTAAATGAAAAACATGGAAGGAAGACAAAAATAATATTTCTCTTATGAAAATTTGGCAGCCTAACAACATCAGTTAAAACATTAAAAATGAACTGATGATATAAAATAGGGTCTCTTATCATATGAACATAAAATAAAAGTATTATGGATATATAGATAATACTCCAAAATGGGAAAAAGGATCTTTAAAAACATTACATGAAAATAAAACATTGAAAATGGTAAGAGTGAAAGAGTCCCTTACAAAAATTCGGCAGCCTAACATCGCCACTTAAACATTCATAAAATGAAATGATTAGAGAAAGAGGTGATAGATAATAATATTAACATGAAAAGGAAGATAATATGAAAAAAAACATCCTACAACATCAAAACATGGATCATAAATGAAATGACATAAAACAGAGTACATGAAAAGAAAGAGAGATGTAAGATCCCTTACATTGAAGAGTAACATCAAAAGCCTGAAGTTTGGGACCTTTGGAGGCTTGAGGGCACCTTGGGAGAACTCCTTGGGAGGTAAAAAGACCAGAAATAACATATGGATGATTTAGAAATTAAATGAATGAGGGAAAGGCTTTGTATTTATATGAGAAGTGAGGGGACAAAGCATTAATTTTCAAGGGACACCACATTAGTGGTATTGGTAAAACCATGGACTTGCCCATGGTATTTTCCCATGGTATTGGGCTCATGGGACACCTCATACCATATATTACTATTCATAAGTCGACCAGAAATATTCAATAATTAATAAATCTTTAATTATGTCATTAAACACCAGAAAACTCAAAAACATTATTTTCACTATTAAACGAAAATTCTACATTCTAAAAAAACCCAAAATTTCACCTTAGCCAAATATCGATGCTGGGATTTCAAACAATGAACTCTATTTTATGAAAATAATTTTGTAAATATTTTTAATTTTATTTTCAAAAAAACACTCTTCACCTAATAAACTAATACTTAACCAATAATTTCTAAACCAGTTATTTAACTATTTTATTTAATCAAATTACTTAATCAAGGTGGCTAAATTATATCAAAACATTTTTTATGTGAGATTACTAATCCATTTGGTAACAGTATTAATCCTAAGCATAAAATAACTATTCATATTTACTATTAATCAAATATTATATTGATCTTATTAGACACAAAATTTTATACTAAACACAACAATATAAGACCATGTTTGGAAAATCATTACACATTTTTAAATATTTAAGGATTACATAAATATTTCTAAAATATTTGTTTTCTAAAATTCCTCAATAATGAGCGAACTATATTTTTCCAAACATTTGGAAATTCACAAACATCATCATAAGAGGAAATCACAATTTTTATTTAAATAAAATGATTACACAAGGCAATTATGGTCTCGTTACATAACTCCTTATAACATCAGCATATGACATAAGAGTAAGGTGTTATGGGGTGATAGAATATTGGGTTGGCTCAGCCTAAATTGCACAATTAGTGATTTCTATCATCATGAACTTCTCATGAAGGCGATTCTGTTCCATCTTCACATGATGAAGTTCGGATTGGGTTTAGCCTAGAGCAAAGCCTAAAGGTGCTACCTCCTTCCTGAGTTCCGTCAGATGGGATTCAATTAGCCCGAGACTACTGGATACAGCCATCAAATCTTCTATCTATATTAATTAATCAATATCATTTGTATTTATTTTAAATAATGTCAATATTTTGTTTCCAATGGTATTATTTTACTTATACTCGTTTTATTAAATGATATTGTTTTGTTGAGTATAAAATAAAAGAACACACAAAGTTATGAAACAAAATTTATTCAAAATTATGATTCATTACACCGATATGAACAAATGATTCCACTACGAAATTTACCCTAAAGATATCTATTAAGGATGTCTGGAACTAAACTGAAGTAGAGATAAGATAGTGGATATCCCTATCACAATCCACGACTGGGTTTCAAAACCCCGTATTGATTTCCAATGAATGATATAACTTTCCCTGGAGATCTGAATATTCTAAATAGCAAGTCCACAACCCTATGGAAAATCACATATTCCCCAGCATGTTGATGATAATTTTTTATTCGTATTTATCATATAATTTGTGCATGTCTACTATAATCACCACATTGGACCCAATAACATTAATAATGAATCCTACACCAACTCATGTACCATGTTATTGGCCGATTGTGTAGATGTCCTTTTGTTAATGCACTATTGAATTTCTGAGATCCATTGAGAATAATGGGTCACTTATATTCTATTGAGAATATTTTTATGGACTTTCATTGCAAAGTCACACATACTAATTGGTCTATAATTATTTATTTACAGGGGGTCATTCACATTAAAAATTAGGATCAAAGTCAAATAACAATAACCCCAAGGAAGGTGTCCCCCTCTAAAAAAATCCTTAATGGAATAAAGAACCCCCTTTAATGATATCATATATGCTAATGTATATGGACCCTAAAAAACCATATATACCCATAGTAATTTTATATTTAAGGTTATTATATACCTCAAAAATCTCATATTTTTCAGACATTTTTTCCAAATAGAGATTTACCCTATTGGACACCACCGTCGGCAAAAACATAAACAAATAATTATGTTCAGATGAATAGCCTTCATGCATAGATGGCATAGGATCATCCTATAACATTTGGAATATTCAAAGGATATAAATCCCATGACCTTAATTTATTTGGTAAATGATCCATCATACATTCAGATATTGTGAACATTTTCATGTTTTCATTATTTGATACGGGACTATAATAATGTTGTATTTCTATCTCACTCTCTCTCTTTTCCATGTTTCCCTAGATCTCTCACAAATAATTATTTATTTCACCAAGTTTATGAAAAAAAGATTATTTTTATTTTCAACTATGATGCCTATTTTTTCATCAATAGTGCCTAAGACAACACTTTATATCATAGAGTTTTGTATCCTATATTTTTTATTAACACTATTTAATAATGTTTCTAACAATAATCATATGATACCATCTATAATGACATCAATTCCAGTAACACAGTTCCAGGTCCTAATTTTCCATATTAAAATATTTAGCTAGAGTTATCCACTGAATTTAATGACCATTTTATTAGTCTTGAAGCACCAGATACATACATGATCTAATTTTCTGTATTTGTATACAATATATAAAGAATAACTAAAGATTTATTTTATAATAAATAAAAACCATTAAATGATTTATTATCCATATAATGTGAAAGGGAAAATTAAAATTTCTTATCTCAAATTTTCAGTATGGGTTATGTTAAAAATATTCTATAATAGGTAAAAATGAATAATCAGTATGGAATGGTAAATAACAAAAAACACAAGCCTATAAATTAAAAACCTAAGAACAAAATGCATATACAAATATTATCAAATATACAAATATAATTGAAAACTAAAACATAATTATCCTTGAAATAAATTATTAATAACTAAATAATTGTATTACATTTTTTTCTCTTTATCCAAGAATATTTAAAACATGGGTATCCACACAACAAAAACAACATTTAATAATGATGGTCACCAATTTTTTCTAATAAGGCCTATTAATGTAGCGAGTTGATATATTATTGTGTACCACACCCATTACTATATGACTGATTCATTTATCAAATATTTAATGATTTGTTTAATTCATGAATAATATTTTTAATATATTAATATCTATGTAGATTAAAGAAAATTAAATATATCATTTTTCCAAGTAAATAAAATAATTTTCAAAGTAAAATAATCTTATTTAGAAATAGTATATAGTTTAGAAATTAATTATATGGGCAAGAAAAAGTGAATGAATACTTAATAAAAATGTAATTTTGAATGATAAATTAATACATAAATGTTATTTTTTCAGATAACATTAATGAATACTAAATTATTCTAGAGAACTGACATGAAAATTAATTTATAAAAAAATTTAAACTTATTTTAAAGTATTATAATTAAATAAATTGATATAAATTGAAGATATATAATTAAAATTAGTTTTTATAAATGTTTTTTTTAAAACATTGAAATATATATGAAGAAGCTAAATAATTTTAAACATTAATGGCAGTGAGAAATCCTGTTAACTCCATATATGTTAAAAAGTAACATTACTTTTGAATTATTTTAGCAAAATAAATAAATGACCCTTTAATAAAACCTTATAAGTATTATATTAAAACATTATCAATATTTATAATAAAATATTATTTATTTGATAATTATGTTTAAAAATAAAAAATAAGTGTGACAAAAACATGTACATTAAATATAAATATTCTATATAAAAATGATAGATAAGATTGGATATTCATTTAAATAGTAAATATCATGATTTAAGATAAAAATAATTGAAAACTCGGAAGGAAACATGGGTAAAATTAATTATCTTGAGGAAAATAATATATATAGTGTTTACTAAGAATACATAATAATATTTCATTAATGAAAATATATAGAATTCCAAATACATAAGATGGTGAAATAATTTCCTACAACATTGGAAACATTAAAAATATAGTCCTTAGAAATAGTAAAGATGAACTCAAACATTAATCATTATTAATAAATAAATATTTATTTTATATACATCAATGAGGTGCTACATAGAAAACATAAAATAATTCTGTGCATATTTGTAAACACCCTTTAGTAAACAGACAATTGGGATGAAATCCTTTACAAAAATCATATCATATAATGAATATTTATTAAATAAAGAAATAATTTGTGAAAAATATGAATCCATAAAACATAAATGTAAATACAACATAAAACAATAAATTTTCATTACATAGATAATCACGACATAAAAAATCAATAAGAAGTGATATAACCTAATGAATGGAAATTGAGTTATAAAATTGCATCCTACAATTAAATCGATGAATTTAGAAATAATAAATGAATATAATATTTTTTTTAAAGTAAAAATAGAATAAAATATTAATATAAAACATAATAAAATATTTGGTCATTTTATACATAATCATGGAACAGCTCAGTCAATGATGTGGTTATATAAAACAATAAATGGGAATTTCATTATAAACCCCATTACCTCATTTATCCTTTTATATAAACATGATTTGTCATCATCTATAATGGTTTTAAACAAGATATTAATTTATTCAATAATCATATTAATATTTATAATATAACATATCATCTTATGATAACAATGTAGAACACATTCAATAATAATATGGAATTTTTACCATTGTTTTGTTTGTTAACTAATTTATTTTTTTATATATGTAATATGAAAACCAAAATGTTTTATAAAATTTATTTAATGTTTTATTCATTAATGTAACACTTTATAAAATCCCATAGATTATGAAACATGAATTAATTATGAATATACAAAATATAATAAATACATGAAAAAATTATGATGATATTATTGAAACCAACCTTAAAATGCTCTTAAAATTCCATAATTCATCTAACACAACAAGAGACACCATATATCTTCACATAATAATGGGGTGAGTTATAAAAAAACTAATGTAATATTCAAATAATTACATCTAGGAATGAAGAACATGTGATCTATGAGGTATTTCATTGTAACATTAGTGTGGTCAGAATCATTATCATGAATAATTAGTGATTATATAATTTGATTGAATAAAGGGAACATAAGAATGTCGAATAAATAGAAAATATTACATATCAAACACATTTCAAGGATTATAATAACAAAATAATAACATTGTGTTATAAGGATAACAAGCATTTCAATATATATGGAATCTCATGAGATAAAAATACTTCCAAATTCATTAGAGGGATAAATTATTTCGGGCACAATGATAACATTCATTTCATGTACATGTATAATTGATCTTTATAAATACAATAAAAAAAGTATTCATTTCATCACATTTATCCCCATTATTAATTTGTTTTTTAACAAAAATAGAAATCCCAAATAAATAAATTATTCTTATAGCATGATGAATTTCTTTATGGGGAAGAGGGAATGGGTATTCAATATAAAAATCATTGTAATGGAAAAACATAAATTTATTTTAGCAGTAAAAATGGGATATAAAATATTCATAGATGATTTTAATTACATATAATTATTTATCTCATGGCCTGAAAATCTTATTTACACAAATACTAATTAAAAAATTCATATTCTGACCTAAATAATTAGAAAAAAAGATTAATTAAAAGAAGAATCATGAATAAAGTGTGGAAGGGGAAGATTTCATACCCTGGGAGGAAGATTTTAAAATATTTGTAGGGGTTCCATAAATACAATATAGAATCATGGGAGGAATATATAGTAAAATGTATCTAGTTTGAATCACCATTTGTTTGGAGTGAAGAGAAATTGGTGTTTGATTCAGTGTATATATAAAAAGGGATGAGAATTGTTTATTAATTAACAAACAATGGTTTTTGATTCTATATTACTATGTAATAAAAACCATAAACCATACCATGGTTTTCTACCACATTTTTTTTACCAATTATGAGTGATTTTTTGTAAAACCATTAAATAATTCTCTTCATGATTTTGAAGTAATTCATGTTTCAAAATAAATAATTTTAAGGTGATCATGTATAATATCATTCTCAGATGATTTATTATGTCTGTATAAACAATAATAAATAACATTAAAAAAAATTATATTAATGGAGAAAAAATTAATTTATCATTTATCATATTTATATTATTTATTTAATCACTTTCCACATTATATGATGTCATTATATATACCATATAATAATATCATATATATTATTTACATGATTTTTTAGTAGTAATTAAATATTATTAAATACATTTCATTGGATAAATTTTACCTGATGTTTTATGTAATAATATATATTCAATGAAAATAATTATCTATATATGATAATTTTCACTTTAATATAAAAAATCCATCTTTAATTATAAAATCAATTTTTTGACAAAAATAATTTCCTGACCATTATAAAATTTATATTGTACTTTAAAAAATTATGTTATAATTTATATTTAACAAATATTATTTAATAATAATATTTTATTAAAGTATCATTTATATATATAATTATTAATATTACCAAAAATGTGATTTCATTGAAATTATATTTTCCCCAAAATTCCATATTTCCATCCAATGAAAATCTAGTATTTATCAAACTCATTATATAATCCATTAAAAATTAATATTAATATGTTTTTAATATATTAATTATAATATTAGAATTAATATATAAAAAATCATACAATGAGGGTTTTGGTACATAAACATTAATTATAATAGTTAATTCCATAGGTCTATGTTATTAAATAGTGATATTTTATTACGATATTAGGTGATCATGATTAAATTCATTATATTTATGAAAATGAACTTCTCCAATAAAAGAATTCTCATTCACTAATTATTTATTCTTGTCTTGGGCTTGGTCCTGGTAAAATCCCAATGACGTTATCCCGCACAGATGTTATATTAAATGGGTTTTATAATGTATAATCATTCCAGTTGTGACCATCATATCCATTAGCTTTTTAAATATAACATTATCATAACTAATCATATAAAACAAATATTGGTTGTTTAAAAATGTTTATATCATCAGTATTTAATATTCATAATGTTATTTAAAATTTTAATTCTGTATTATATTAAAAAAATAAGAAGATTAGTGCATGTGTTTTTTGACAACATTACATAATGATTTGTTTTTTAATTTGAAAATAAAATTTAATTAACAATTATTTGGGTCTTCACACATTCCCCAATTCATAAATTTCCCTATTTATATTTTCATTTCGTACACTAAAATAGGGGATGGTACTTTTATTTTATTTCATCTATAATTTCCTTTATTCTTACCTCAAACTTATGGTTCCACCATAACACATTTATTTGACAAGTTATATTGATTAATGGATGATTGTGTCCATAATTCATGTAAAGACCCGTAAATTTCAAGGAAATTTGTTTCTTAAATTTCTTTGGAATTTTTCAAGAGCGCAGCTTCTGACGACACCTGATTCCGAGGCCCGGTGTGCCTGGAATCATGTTTCGAAGTTTGGCTCGGGTACGTTCAGTGAACGGACGAGCGGGTTTTTCTATCTTTTGAACCGGTGCCTGGAATCGAATTCTGAGGGCACCAATGAAATCGCAGCGCCGGTATTTTCTTAGAAACGCCTCTTCCGGAGTTGCGTTTGCTCAGACGTGGTTTTTAAATTTTGGGGCTTTAAGTCAGAAATAAAATAAAATTTGTGCAACAACTTTATTTTATTTCACTTAAGCTTCTTGGAAGTCACTTAGAAGACACTTGAACTGAGTTAATGCGGATAGGGTGCTATCCGGAAATATCCTACCCCTTGTTAGGATATTTGTGAGGTGGGGCCCGCATGAGCTCTGCCGTTTCTTTCGCTAAGTAACGCACCCGCGAAAACCCGTCAAAGTAACTGAAAAGTCAACTGACGCGTTTTCTTTAATTTCTTAACAGACCATTTAATTGGGCGGTTTATTTCGTGAATTAAATGGGCTGTTTCATTCGTTGAATTAATTCAATGAATTTAATGGGTCGTTACTTATGTGTTTGCGTTCATTGGCAAAATAATAAAATAGACAAACTTGTCTATTTTGGAGGATCCTCCAATTGTGCGAGATCCTCTAAACCTCCACCCTCCCCGCGAAGAACGCGAAGAACGTGAAGAATGCAAAGAACGCGAAGAATGCCGGCGACCGGAATTCGACGACGCACACCGTGATCTGCGACGTCGACGAGCTCTACTCACGACATTCTTCGGCGACACCTCTTCTTCCGCGGCCGATCCTCGTTCGGCAACTAAGGTGAGAATCGAATCGTTTAATTCTCCCTTTTTTTTTAATTTCAATGACAACGCATTTAATTAATTAAATCCGTTTGTTCTAGATCCGGAGATCATCGGCGCGACGTTTTTCCCGCGGTGCGACGAACGTCTCTTCCGCGACGACGCGACGATCCCCTCCTTCCGCGACGAGCGATTCCGCGACGACCTCACGTCCGTCGGCGACTTCGAGGTAGGGGTTTATTTTCTTGATGATTCTTTCCCGTGTTTATTCTTTTGAAATAAAGAACCCGATCACGGAACAATTTTAATTTATTTAAAATTGTTGATTGGTTTTTTTTCTCTTTCTCCCATTGTTTATGACTAACGCGGAGGGTGCGAATCTAACGAACAAGACCCGGCAACCCTCCGCCGATCATTTGTTGTGCGGATTTGGCGGACGACAACGAACCGTGCGGCAAGGGCGATCCGTTGATCCCGCAGTGAAGATCGGCCCCCGGGAGGAGCAATGTCGCAGACGGGAGGAAAAACGGGCCACCGGAGCAACTCCGGCGCGGCGGCGTCGGCGACCGGAGGTGGCGGGGAACCGCCGGACCGCGTCCGCGGTCCGGCCACCCAGCACGCGGCCCGCGCGGCCCGCGTTCCTCCAAGCCGCGGGTCAAACCCGCGACGGTTTCTTCGGCCGCTCGGCCGAAGCCGAGCCGGCCGGTCCAGTCGGTCGGGCCACGCCCAGGCCGGACCGGACTCGGCCTCGCCGGGTCGGGCCGGGTCGGGCCGACCCGGTTCGGGTCGACCCAGGGGGGGGGGGGGGGGTCGGGCCGGGTCGCCCCGGGCCCAGAACCCCCGTTTCGGGCCTTCTTCGGTCTTTTTCCCATATCATGGGCCTGGGACCTCCGATTGAAGAACCGTCAGTGGCTACGCGATCCTTGGATCGACACGGTCGTTTCGGTATATTACACTCAATGTTTCGGAAGACTTTGGGTTCAGCCGGGTTGGTTCGTACACGAAACCAACTGTGCCCTCGGAGCGGAAACGCTCATATCTTGAGCCCCGGACGTCCGAATGACATACCGTCAGCTTTGTTGAATTCCTCTAATTGAGACGGAACTTTTGGCTTACTCTGCTCGAGGATTGGATGCCGACGGAGTATGGTCGGGTCGGTTCGTACACGAAACCAACCGGGCCCCTGGAATGAAAAAAGTCAATAACTCACAGACCGGGCGTCCGATTGACGCGCCGTCTATTTCGTTGACTTCCTCTTGATGAGACGGAACTTTTGACATACTCCGCCTGAGTTTTGCATGCAGTCAGAGTATGGCCGGATTGGATTGTACCCGAAATCCAACCTGGCCCCTGGAACGGAAAAGCTGATATCTTTCAGCCAGGACGTCTGTTCGACGAACCGTCAGCGGCGTTGGTGATCACGTTGAGAAACGGTCCCTATGTGCTTACCCTATGAGAGTTCGGGGTACAGTTGAGATATGGCCGGGTTTGGTTTGCTCACGAACCAACCGGGGCCCCGAGACGAAAAAGCCAATAACTCACAGATCGGGCGTCCGATCGACGCGCCGTCTGTTGCGTTGAGACCCCTGTGACGAGGCGGTCCTTTGAGATACTTCTTCGTGAGACTTTGAGATACTTGGAGTATCGACCAGTAGCTCGTGGAGTGGACCCTCCCGGAGACGAGCGGGCGGGGGAGCGCTTGGGTATAGCGGCGGACCCGTGGTACTTGATAGTGATGGTGCACTTGGATGCAGCAGCAGACCCTTGGCGGTGGAGCGCTTGGTTGTAGCAGCGGACCCGCGATACTCTACGGAGTGTGTGCACTTGGTTGTAACGACAGACCCGCGACGGTGTAGACGTGCGTGCGGAGTACGGAGACCGTGTAGCCGACTGAGACCTGATGACTGCTTGACCGAATCGACTTGGAGTGAGTCGACTAGCCCAGTGGACGGAGTGCCCAACAGTTGGCAGCAGACCCACGGCGGATGGAGCGCCCAGTAGTTGGCCGCAGAACCGCGGTACTTGACAGGAGGAGTACCTCTGTAGGCTATTTGTGTGAGCGCCCAGTAGTTGGCAGCAGACCCTCAGCGGACGGAGCGCCCAGTAGTTGGCAGCAGACCCGCAGTGCTCGACAGGAGGAGTACCTCAGCAGTCTTAGGTTAGTGAGCAATACCTCGGAGTCGTGACAGGACCACTGTACACTCCAGAGACGGAGCTCTTCAGCAGATACGGTTTCGATAATGACAAATCCTGGTTTGAGCTGAGTCAATGAATCTTTGCGTTTCCTCATGATTGAGATGGGTCGTTTGATAACTTAGGTATATGTATGGGCATATACCTGGGTGATGGTTATCCGTTGATTTCATGATTTTTTGTGTATCCTTGTGATTGGATGGGCTACTTGATGACTTGGGTATATGTATGGGCATATACCCAAGTAGAGTCTGATGTTACTTCGTGATTGCTGTCTTTGCTTTGTGGATATCCATGTTGGATTTAGTGAGACCTTAAGGGTCTCGGGGTCCCTACTGAGTAGCTTATACTCACCCCTGCACGGGCTATGCCCGCACTTCGTTGTGTTGGTTGCAGACGACGGACAGCACAGATCGCAGTTGAGGCTTGCGGAGCAGGTCGGTACCCGGAGGAGGACCACTGGGCGGACGTACCCGGAGTAGACGACAGGACCCGAGGAGTAGAGGAGCAATCTGTACCTACCCTTCAGGTAGGATCCGTGGTGGACGATCCAGGAGCTGAGCCATCTGTACCTACCCTTCAGGTAGGAATCGAGGAGGACGACCCCGGGGCCGCTTCGTTCTTCCAGCTGCTGTTTTTTCCTTTTGAGTTGTACTTTACAGTTGGGCTTGTATTTCTGGCCCTTTTTCTTTTCTTCGCTTGTGTTTACTTTTCCGCTCGCTTCTCTGTGGTGCTTGTTTTCTTTTATAAAGGCAATGCCTTCCCAGTTATCGGGATTTTACGCCTTTGGTGCTAGTCGCCAGCCCCTAGCCTATTGAAGGCGGGCTTGGGGTAGTCACGGCACGGGCCCCGAGGAAGGGTCGTGACAAATTGGTATCAAAGGTGGTCGGTTCTACCGCAGACTCTGATGTTTCCTTTTCTGTGAAGCAATAGTGTTAAGAGTACCGAGTATGGTTTTCAGTTCAGGGATTCCAGTGTTGGTGCGGGCGGCCGACGTATCCATACACCAGGACCCTGAAAATTGAATTCTGACTTTGTGCACGAAAACATTGATTGCGTGTGTGTTTCCAAAGTTTAAAAATGTCAGCTCAAACCAGGTCAGCTCACCAGGTTTAATCGTTTGACCGTGTTACGTGGTTTCTTTCAGGATGCCTTTTCTCGGACGACCAGTTAGAGACCAGAGGGATGTGCGTGCTGACAACCTGTCAAGTGACGAGGCTTCGGTACAGGGCCCTCTTGCAGTTGAGGCACCAGCGGAGGCGCCAGTGGTACTCCCATACATTGGGCCACCGATGCCACCAGCCCTAGCAGTAGGCGATGCCCACTACTTGCGCGCACTGCATGAGTTCCAGCGCCAGAGGCCACACAGGTTCGGGGGAGAGACGGACCCGCAGGCGGCTGAGGATTGGCTGGAGGCTGTGGTGGGAGTCTTCAGGCTAGTGGGGACGCCATCAAACTTCATGGTGACCTTTTCTGCCCGTCTTCTTTAGGCAGCAGCAGGCAGGTGGTGGAGCCACTTGTTCCAGTTTTGCGATGGGATGGCTTTCACATGGGAAGACTTCGAGACCTTCTTCAGGGTGGAGTTTGTGCCAGTAGCTCTACACCCCGAGCCTGTTCAGGAGCTGCTGCATTTGCCGCGTGTTTTTTGATCAGAAGCCGAGTCATCTGTGGGCAGTAGACAGATGATGCAGAGGTCCAGGAGGACCAGACCAGTAGTTGGGCGATCTCGGGTCTTAGGACCGGTGGTGCGGGGCACCCAGAGTGGGAACCGAGCCAGCCATGCAAGGAGCAGGTTGTGTTACTCATTCCGCGGAAAGGGTCACCTGGCACGTGACTGTCCGACTCCTCGATCCGCAGGCTTTGGGGGAGCCACCGAGGTAGAGGCAGCGACAAATGATTGAGCAACAGTAAAGCAGGTGGACAGGAGCGGAACTAGTGGATACGTCTCTTGTACTTCTAGTTCCATGTTGATGTTGTTTTTGTGTCTTTTTACCATGAGCTGCAATAAAATAAAGACACTTATCTTGTGATGTTTTCCTTCCTGTCCTCTTTTGTGATGTTACTGAGTGGTCCCGGTTAAACTATTGACATGACCCTCACTTTCGAGATTTCAACTGGAGGAGACCCAATGACCTCACACTGATGCCGACAGTGTGACTCGACCCTTGGAGGCGAGAGTGACAGTTGGATCTCTTAGTAGTTACGTCGAGGCCTTACGACGTCATCCATGGCTTGAATGCATCCTTCATGCCAGGATTGACGGTATTAGGCAATGGGTGTGGTTCATCTAGAGAAGGGATGAGACCAGGTTTCTCTTTTCGGCAAAGGAGAGATTTTAGCAGCTCTTCCTGATCATATGCAAAGGAGGTGCAGTCATCCAGGAGCGGATGAAGACTGCACAGTGTAGTAAGAAACAGCAAACCAGTGCCAGTCTTAGAGACTCGGGCGTGTTAAATGTTTCAAGAAGAGGAAGCTTAAAGGAGAGATGAGTCTACAAAGCAGCAGACGTGGAGGCACTGCTACGTGAGCAGTATGAGGTGGTGTACATCCTAGCATGCTACAACCACCCGCCTTAGTTATTCCCGCCAGGCTCAGGGAGCTGAATGGCGGAGGAAGAGTGCGGCTGCATGCGGTCAAGGAGTGTGACCCAATGGCTCTAGAAATGATTCAAGGGACAGTCTATGTCCACTACTAGCTGCTGTAGTAACAGACGTCGGTATGAATCATTCCTCGCTTCCACAAATCTTGTTCCAGACCTAGAGTTTCCGGTAAGCCGTGGACTTGACCCTCACGTCTAGAGATACCTTGGGAGGAGACTCGATAATCACACTTACGCCGACGGTGTGGTCAGACCTTCGAGGCGAGAGTTTTGGTTGGAATCTCTTGGTGGCAGCGTCGAGGCCTTACGACGTTAGTTTGAGTATGGAATGGGCAATAACTGTTCATACTCAAATTGACGATTTTAGGCAAACGTTGGGATGGGTTTTCCTTGGTCGGCGTAAAAGGAAACCCCAGGCAGTGCAGGGTAACTCTTGCACAGGAGGGTGCGACTGATCACTCTTGAGTCGGTCAACCTTACCCTCATAGCAGCAGTCGTTTTGAGTTTCAGCTCTAACAGGAATGGAGACCTTTGGAGTTCGAGGATGACGACCACGTCTTCTTACGGGTCTCACCTCGACGAGGTTTATGGAGATGTGGCCTGGGAGGCAAGTTATCTCCGATGTTCGACGGACCTTCTGGTCTTTAACAGGGTAGGCGAGGAGGTTTACCGCTTGACCCTACCACTTCAGTTGCACTAGGTGCACGACGTTTTCCACGTATCCCAACTGAGGAGATACGTGCTCGACCCCTTCGCATATCATCGACCATGAGGAGCTAGACGGTGGCGATGAGTGTCTTATACGGAGGTTCCTGTGGGGATCGAGGATCGACAGGAGCGGATCCTAGGAGGATGGTCGATTCCTCTTGTGCACTTTCTTTGGCAGCGCGGGAACCTCCAGGTGAGCACATGGGAGCGGGAGGCTCCGATGCGTGCTCAGTACCGCTTTGTTTCCCTAAGTTTGTGGTGAAGCTTTACGGGGACGTAAAGCCCTGTGGTGGGAGTAATGTAAAGACCCGTAAATTTCAAGGAAATTTTTTTCTTAAATTTCTTTGGAATTTTTCAAGAGCGCAGCTTCTGACGACACCTGATTCCGAGGCCCGATGTGCCTGGAATCATGTTTCGTAGTTTGGCTCGGGTACGTTCAGTGAACGGACGAGCGGGTTTTTCTATCTTTTGAACCGGTGCCCGGAATCGAATTCTGAGGGCACCAATGAAATCCCAGCGCCGGTATTTTCATAGAAACGCCTCTTCCGGAGTTGCGTTTGCTCAGACGTGGTTTTTAAATTTTGGGGCTTTAAGTCAGAAATAAAATAAAATTTGTGCGACAACTTTATTTTATTTCACTTAAGCTGCTTGGAAGTCACTTAGAAGCCACTTGAACTGAGTTAAAGCGGATAGGGTGCTATCCGGAAATATCCTACCCCTTGTTAGGATATTTGTGAGGTGGGGCCCGCACGAGCTCCGCCGTTTCTTCCGCTAAGTAACGCACCCGCGAAAACCCGTCAAAGTAACTGAAAAGTCAACCGACGCGTTTTCTTTAATTTCTTAACAGACCATTTAATTGGGCGGTTTATTTCGTGAATTAAATGGGCTGTTTCATTCGTTGAATTAATTCAACGAATTTTATGGGTCGTTACTTATGCGTTTGCGTTCGTTGGCAAAATAATAAAATAGACAAACTTGTCTATTTTGGAGGATCCTCCTGTTGTGCGAGATCCTCTAAACCTCCACCCTCCCCGCGAAGAACGCGAAGAACGCGAAGAACGCAAAGAACGCAAAGAACGCCGGCGACCGGAATTCGACGACGCACACCGTGATCTGCGACGTCGACGAGCTCTACCCGCGACGTTCTTCGGCGACGCCTCTTCTTCCGCGGCCGATCCTCGTTCGGCAACTAAGGTGAGAATCGGATCGTTTAATTCTCCCTTTTTTTTAATTTCAATGACAACGGATTTAATTAATTAAATCCGTTTGTTCTAGATCTGGAGATCTTCGGCGCGACGTTTTTCCCGCGGTGCGACGAACGTCTCTTCCGCGACGACGCGACGATCCCCTCCTTCCGCGACGAGCGATTCCGCGACGACCTCACGTCCGTCGGCGACTTCGAGGTAGGGGTTTATTTTCTTGATGATTCTTTCCCGTGTTTATTCTTTTGAAATAAAGAACCCGATCACGGAACAATTTTAATTTATTTAAAATTGTTGATTGGTTTTTTTTCTCTTTCTCCCATTGTTTATGACTAACGCGGAGGGTGCGGATCTAACGAACAAGACCCGACAACCCTCCGCCGATATTTTTTTGTGCGGATTTGGCGGACGACGACGAACCGTGCGGCATGGGCGATCCGTTGATCCCGCAGTGAAGATCGGCCCCCGGGAGGAGCAATGGCGCAGACGTGAGGCAAAACGGGCCACCGGAGCAACTCCGGCGGCCCGCGGAAGGCGGCTGCGGCGCCGACGACCGGAGGCGGCGGCGCCCGGCGCACCGCCGGAAATTCCGACGCGGCCGAGCCGCGGCGGCGGCGAACCGCCGGACCGCGTCCGCGGTCCGGCCACCCA
This sequence comes from Viscum album, assembly GCA_963277665.1. Classification (NCBI taxonomy): domain Eukaryota; kingdom Viridiplantae; phylum Streptophyta; class Magnoliopsida; order Santalales; family Viscaceae; genus Viscum; species Viscum album. The sequence goes on from OY728132.1 coordinate 477,261,387, forward strand.
GCACGCGGCCCGCGCGGGCCGCGTCCCTCCAAGCCGCGGGTCAAACCCGCGGCGGTTTCTTCGGCCGCTCGGCCGAAGCCGAGCAGGCCGGTCCGGTCGGCCGGGCCGCGCCCAGGCCGGACCGGACCCGGCCTAGCCGGGTCGACCCGGTTCGGCCGACCCAGGGGGGGGGGGGGGGGGGGGTTCGGGTCGGGTCGCCCCGGGCCCAGAACCCCCGTTTCGGGCCTTCTTCAGTCTTTTGCCCATATCATGGGCCTGGAACCTCCGATTGACGAACCGTCAGCGGCTACGTGATCCTTGGATCGACACGGTCGTTTCGGTATATTACACTCAAGGTTTCGGAAGACTTTGGGTTCGGCCGGGTTGGTTCGTACACGAAACCAACCGGGCCCTCGGAGCGGAAACGCTCATATCTTGAGCTCCGGACGTCCGAATGACGTACCGTCAGCTTTGTTGAATTCCTATCAGTGAGACGGAACTTTTGGCTTACTCTGCTCGAGGTTTGGATGCCGACGGAGTACGGTCGGGTCGGTTCGTACATGAAACCAACCGGGCCCCTTGAACGAAAAAGTCAATAACTCACAGACCGGGCGTCCGATTGACGCGCCGTCTGTTTCGTTGACTTCCCCTTGATGAGACGGAACTTTTGACATACTCCGCCCGAGTTTTGGATGCAGTCAGAGTATGGCCGGATTGGATTGTACCCGAAATCCAACCGGGCCCCTGGAACAGAAAAGCTGATATCTTTCAGTCAGGACGTCCGTTCGACGAACCGTCAGCGGCGTTGGTGATCACGTTGAGAAACGGTCCCTATGTGCTTACCCTGTGAGAGTTCGGGGTAAAGTTGAGATATGGCCGGGTTTGGTTTGCTCACGAACCAACCAGGCCCCCGGGACGAAAAAGCCAATAACTCACAGACCGGGCGTCCGATCGACGCGCCGTCTGTTGCGTTGAGACCCCTATGACGAGGCGGTACTTTGAGATACTTCTTAGTGAGACTTTGAGATACTTGGAGTATCGACCAGTAGCTCGTGGAGTGGACCCTCCCGGAGACGAGCGGGCGGGGGAGCGCTTGGGTATAGCGGCGGACCCGTGGTACTTGACAGTGATGGTGCGCTTGGATGCAGCAGCAGACCCTTGGCGGTGGAGCGCTTGGTTGTAGCAGCGGACCCGCGATACTCTACGGAGTGTGTGCGCTTGGTTGTAGCGACAGACCCGCGACAGTGTAGACGTGCGTGCGGAGTACGGAGACCGTGTAGCCGACTGAGACCTGACGACTGCTTGACCGAATCGACTTGGAGTGAGTCGACTAGCCCAGTGGACGGAGCGCCCAGCAGTTGGCAGCAGACCCACGGCGGACGGAGCGCCCAGTAGTTGGCCGCAGACCCGCGGTACTCGACAGGAGGAGTACCTCTGTAGGCTATTTGGGTGAGCGCCCAGTAGTTGGCAGCAGACCCTCAGCGGACAGAGCGCCCAGTAGTTGGCAGCAGACCCGCAGTGCCCGACAAGAGGAGTACCTCAGCAGTCTTAGGTTAGTGAGCAGTACCTCGGGGTCGTGACAGGACCACTGTACACTCCAGAGACGGAGCTCTTCAGCAGCTACGGTTTCGATAATGAAAAATCCTGGTTTGATCTGAGTCAATGAATCTTTGTGTTTCCTCATGATTGAGATGGGTCGCTTGATAACTTAGGTATATGTATGGGCATATACCTGGGTGATGGTTATCCGTTGATTTCATGATTTTTTTGTGTATCCTTGTGATTGGATGGGCTACATGATGACTTGGGTATATGTATGGGAATATACCCATGTAGAGTCTGATGTTACTTCGTGATTGATGTCTTTGCTTTGTGGATATCCATGTTGGATTTAGTGAGACCTTAAGGGTCTCGGGGTCCCTACTGAGTAGCTTATACTCACCCCTGCACGGGCTATGCCCGCACTTCGTTGTGTTGGTTGCAGACGACGGACAGCGCAGATCGCAGTTGAGGCTTGCGGAGCAGGTCAGTACCCAGAGGAGGACCACTGGGCGGACGTACCCGGAGTAGACGACAGGACCTGAGGAGTAGAGGAGCTATCTGTACCTACCCTTCAGGTAGGATCCGTGGTGGACGATCCAGGAGCTGAGCCATCTGTACCTACCCTTCAGGTAGGAATCGAGGAGGACGACCCCGGGGCCGCTTCGTTCTTCCAGCTGCTGTTTTTCCCTTTTGAGTTGTACTTTACAGTTGGGCTTGTATTTCCGGCCCTTTTTCTTTTCTTCTCTTGTGTTTACTTTTCCGCTCGCTTCTCTGTGGTGCTTGTTTTCTTTTATAAAGGCAATGCCTTCCCAGTTATCGGGATTTTACGCCTTTGGTGCTAGTCGCCAGCCCCTGGCCTGTGGAAGGCGGGCTTGGGGTAGTCACGGCACGGGCCCCGAGGACGGGTCGTGACAATTCATGATCCTCACCAGCCTCCTCTATTATAAAATATCATTCTACAATTGTACTACCTATAAATTTATGACATGTGAGTTTTTTGAAATTTATTTCCTCAATAGAGATACATTTAACACCTCATGTACATGACAAGTCCTATTAAATAAGACACCAGTCTAATATGATCAAGGATCTCAAAGGGGGTGATTAATCTAGGACTATTATTTTCTTTATTCAAAAACCTCATGAATTTCTTCCTTTGTGATATTTGGGGAACACTTTATCACTCTCACCATGTCCCATGCCTTATCAATGATAACCTTTATATATTTTCTCTTTAATTATAGTGTATATAATATGATGTTTAATGGTTTGAATCCTCTAATCCATTTCATGGATATTAGAATGTTACATTATCGAAATCTCTCCAAAAACATCCTAGAATGTTGGAGTCTTAATCATATTCCCATAAAAATCCCATAAGGTTTCATTTGAATGGAATAATAGAAAATATTTTTATATGAGAATACTATAAGGGGAATCAGCTGATCAAAAAATCCTTAAAAATTCATGTAATATCATCTATGTATATCATCTAGAGTTTTCATTGTTCTTTCCTAATAACCAACAACATGTGGGTGATATGTATTGTTAAAGATCAACTCTATATCAAATTCTTGCTGAAGCATTATATAAATATATAAGATAATATTCATATATTGATCTAGTACAATAAATATTTGAACCACATACTATTATCACATCACTTCTATATTTCATGGAGAGTTTTTGAATACATAAAAAATCCTATAATGTAATTAAATGTTCTTATAGGGAAAGGAAATCGACTTCCACCGAAAAAGAATTATTACATTTAGGGGTCATATGGATTTCTAAAAAATTTGTGGATATGATTTCCCATTCCCATTTTGGTATGATAAATGGATGAAATATACCCTTATACATCTTTAATTTCACAAAGACATGTTATCATACCAATCAGTAAGATATAAACATTGTGATCTCTATCTTCATGTTATCCAACAAGTAGCTTTCCATCATATATTGATACATAATTGATGTTCCCAGATAAATATATAATGATGATATATAAAATCCATCTAGAAGTTCAATGTCGATTCTTCAATTTTATAAAACATATTTCTGGGTTCCATCCCTTATAACTCAATCGTCATCAATAATAAACTCTATAATATTAATTACATTCTCTTATAGAAAGTCATCAACATTCTTCTCCTCATCGATCCAATCATGCATGGATATATGATTAGTTATTTGAGAATTTTAATACCAACATACATTTATATCTTATATTTTTATCTTTTTTGGTTATATGTTTTGACCTACAATACGTTGTAACAGGTCTGAAAATATTTTTGATCATTTTTACAGATTCAACAGTAGATTATCGGGCCTATAGAGCCTCGATGTAAAGATAATAAATTTATTAAATTTATGATATCATGTCCGTGATGATTCCACGTAAAATATGAATGACTATATATGGGAGTATCATATGGGAATTATGATACCATAGTTGAGTTTAGGCCAAGGGTTTTACACTAGGCCTTTAATATGATTTTTTGGGTCTTGGTGTTTGGATGAGGGATTGTTGGTGGGTGATTTCATGACGTAAGTTTATTTAACAAAATGTACAGTTTCTAATTACCCCAAACCCATTCCCGCATTCTAAAAATAGATATTATCACATCCCCCTAGAGAGATAAAAAAATAAGTTATAAAATGAGATGATGACATGAATTTAATCCCCAATATTGATGTATAACATCACTTAATCGTGCTTTTGCAGCTCCGAAGCATTGTTTTGAGCCCAATATTTTTTTTATTTCACCAATAGGTAGGATAATTATATATATATGTGTGTTCTAATCCCCATTTTGATACATTTTTTAATGTTTTATAACATTGTTATGAATAATATAACTTTATTGGGTTTGATCTTTTTTTATAGTAAAATTTAGGTTTTATGGTGGATCTAATAGAATTACTATTTGTAATTCCCAATCAAAAAGCATATAGTGCAGAGTAAAATGATGTGTTTTCATTTTATTCATGGATGATGAACATTTGGTACTACACACATTGTATAGGTGGTACATATATTATAGTGATCCTAGGTTGTGTGTATGTGGGATCTAACCATAAATTTCATGTCAAGAGACATGATCATGTTTATGTACAATGCATGAAAAATACAAACTGGGTTTTTACATGATCATGGTTTGAGGAAATGTCCAAGAGGCTGGTTATCCAAGACATGTTGTTTGTTGATGTTAAACACCATGTGGAAGACATGTTTGGTCAAACTGTGTGGGTAATGACAAGGAAAGGGGAACATGGGATGTGAGACACACTATAAACACCATGTACAATCCATATATGATCACATTAATTGACATGATGTGTCAAAGAGGACATTATAGGTGGTTTAATTGGGGTCACATGCCATGTGAACCCTAGTAAATGTTTTGTACCATTCATGTTATTTTATTCGTTTTGTATATCCATCTATAGGGATAAGATCAAGATATAAAAATATAATACCCTAGTAATTTTTTCACATAGAATATTATGGTAACCATCATGGTGGATTTGGACATAAAAGGTATCATAATTCAAGAATGACATGACATTAATTATTCATGTACATTAGTACTCATATGGGTAAATTGATGAACACATTTTTGGATTGGTACCCTTCACATTAGTCATAAGATGTGTGTCCTCTATGGATATTTTAGGATATTATATTAGTTTTCCAATATCAAATTAGGGTGAGGGTCTCCTAAATGTGGTTTTGTTGCGGCTGGAGAAGTTATTATATTGATGCTTCTTTTAGCAAAGATAGACCAATGTAGGATATTAGTATGATTTATCTAAGAGATGATATGAATGGTAATACCCTATTGTATTAGGGATTGGGATTCCCTTACTTATTCTACTATTGGATATGAAACCTCCCCGTAAAGGGTTTGGGTCCTCAACCTATGGTGTAGTTTTCCCGGGGATGGAGTCCATTTATTGTATATAGGTCTGGGTCCCTGGTATCATTCATGTTGAGGGAGAAAGATATCCCCTATCTTATTAGATTGTCATACCTCTCTTCTTATTGTGAATATATTGTATATTTTACTTTGTTGTTCTAGGGTGTAAGTCCTCTATCCTTGGAGTATGTATTCTCCTGTCAAACCAAGATGTGGATCATCAATAAGTGATTACCCAACAGAATCATTACTCCCTTGTTATACGAGGGTACATGTCCACTATTATAGTGTCAGTAAAATCCAACAATGTTAGTGTGTGGGACTTGTATTTTGATGAGATATGTAGTTTTAGAACTCCTATATATACAAGGTATGGAACTTCTATATACCGAGTGGTTCCATATTTCTTTTAGTAGTTTCGGGTAGTGAGTCCTCCATTCATGTTATAAAATCCAATGTGGTGGAACATATTTCTATGGGGTGGTACCCTATATAAGTTACTGATGAATCCCACATTGTATGTTGTGATCCATCAACTCGGCAAGGTTCATGACTCTTCATACAGGTACTTCATATATTTATTGGGGTTGTTAATATTTATAAATATGGCATATAAAGGGAAGTAAGTATGTGTGGCTCCCTCCTAACTCTTTCTATTGAGGGAATCAATGTGGTTTATATTTTGGATTAATACTTCTTTAATTTATTATATTGGTGAGGTTGGGTCTTTATGCATGTGTGTCGTAGAGATTTCCCATCTTGAAAGACAGTAGTGAAATGACATGTAGTGTTATGGACTATAGTTGGACCTAGAGCAATTCTCAATGGAGCATTTTCTCTCATATGTGCTATTTGGGATGGTGGGGTTTGTGGAGTATGTTCTCAAATATTTAAAATTACTTATATCCTCATATAGAATCACGTGGGATGATATTATTTTAGTACCACATGAGACATTGAGTCTAATACAAACATATCTTGGTGTTTCTTGTATTCCTTACCATGTTGTCACATGTCAAGGTTGACACACCATTTGTATTATGATAAATAGTCACATATTTTTATATAGATGCGAGTATTGAGTTTCTATATCATTATTTTTTATAATCTAGCTTATTTGAGTAAATTGCGGCTATTAGTTTGTTGTTTTTTTGTTTTTTGTTTTTGATGATCCTACTAGGTATTGATATACTCTTTGATCAAGTTTCATCATGATTATTTTTTAGGATTTCACTATAAAGAAAGACATATAAGGAATATTTTAGTAATTATGCTGATGAACAACCCATTAATGAATATTTAGTTTGTGGAAATACACAGAATGTGGTTCAACAAATTGGTATGATAGTTATGCCACCATCGACCAAGTAGCTGGTTGTTCTTGTACTTTAGGTTGTGGATGAGCATTCGCTTAGTGCAATACAAAAGTTCTAGAGGTAGTGACCTTATATATATAATTTTATTCATAACACCCATGTATCTAATGACTTTATTGATACAGTGACAAAACTTTTCTATCTTGTGAAGACACCTCTTGATGAAATGGTTTTTGTTATCGTCATCCTTTTTAGGCCTCAATTGGGAAGTGGTGGAGTGTGATAAAAGAGACCCATGATGAAGTGATTTTCACATAGTTGGACATTGAGAGGCACATAAATGAATATTTTTATACCTAAAAACATATATAAATAAATATCGAATAGTTTATACCTCTTTTTCAGGGACTATGTCCACGAAATATAACTTCGTGAGGTTCACCAACCATTCACATTACTCTATACATGTTGTTAGAGATCCATTTATTCAATAAATGGACCTTCATATAGTAACTATAATGTGGATTCCATGAATAAGTGGTGTCCTTGTTCCTTCCATCCTATACAAGGTTTATAGAGTGAGTTATGGTGATAATAATCTTTTTGTAGTGGGGTTAGATGTTTGTGGTTGTAAGGGATGATCACATGGTTGATTCTTCTGTATCAGGTAGAGGATGATAGTTGATAGGGATGTGGCACATGATTTATACTCATTTATAGACTAAATAATTAGGATCTATAGTGCATGAGTTATTATAGGTATCTTATTAGACATAGGAGTGGTAGGGTCATTGTTGAAGAAGAACAAGACAATTAGGGGGAGATTGTCTGGCCCACTATGCTACTGATAGGTTCAATGTCAATGGACCACCCTAGAAGATAGAGCATCTAGATCATGGATTTAGATTTATAATATATGACCTTTGTAATATTTTTTCTATTATTGTTAGATCGATTTTGAGGTAATATATTTTTTCCACTTCTTATTCACAAATTATCCACGGTTATTTAGTTCACTAGTGTTGCTATGTAGTATTTTTTTAATGTAAAATTAGACTTAAGAGAAAGTTGGAAATTTCCCACACCAATACACATTCATGAGAAATGATATAAAACCATGTGGTTCTGTTTGTGATTCCAAAAGAAAATCGTGTCAAGGTGTTGAGGATGAGTCCCTTGAATCATGTGTTCAGGGTGTGGATGTGTTTTAGAATGTTAGATCAGAAAAAGACATTACAGGTGGTTTATTTTTAGTTTTTCCAGTATACTTGATGTCCCTTGTGGAGGGAGTTCTCACATATGAATCATTCTATAGTTGAAAATATATTCCATATAATGTTTCATTTCTGTGGTTTGGATACATACTAGCCATTAATCAAGTGTTTTTCCTCTTGTGTGTGTGGAAGTTTATTTTGATTTTTGATTTGGGATGAAATCGGAGGTTAATAGAAGATGATACTATTAGGACCTTGTATATACAGTTGGGGAACACTTTTTGTTTTCTTCATATCCACTTGTTCTCAAACATATATTATTATATGATACAATATATTTTCTCCTGGATTAGTTAATCTATGGGTGGACGAGGACCACCGGTTTACAATATTATTTGATATTGTTTAGAGAATTTATGTGACATTACCCAGATCCCGCAGATGGGATGGGTGGTTGGTTATCATCAATTTACATAGCTAAGTAGACATAATCTGACATTGTTATGTGATAGAGATAAGATTTCATCTGAATTATAGATGTGGGTTATCATTTTTTGTTCCCATAAGGGAGTTCGTGTAGGAAACATGAGATCCCCTTGGTGAGCTCAGTGGAATGGGAGTCCCATTGGAGAGATTTGTTTGTCTTCTTATACCAAATAATTCTTCTTTTAGTGATTAAAATTCATAAGGTGGGAAGATTTTATTGATTCATTTTTTGAAATGTAATAGTCTAGAATAATTATAGGAATATCTTCAAAGCTAGAAGCCTATTCAGTGCGTGATTCTGGGACCGGGAGGGACTCAGTGGGGTGATATTAAAAATATTCAATATATTATATCCTAAAAATGTTGTTTCTATGTATGAATAGAAATCCCCCTGAGAGGAGTATCATATGAGAAATAAAATATTATGGATGAGATTAAAAGGAAATCATTACACATAGTTGGACATAATGTTTTCCGGTGTCAGGTTCTTGTTTTTAGGGGGTATTGGCGGGAGATTTGATGCTATTATTTTATTTTAAAAAATTAATTTAATATCATTAACCATCTATCTTATCTTGTATATGAAAGGGAGAGGAATATCTCCAACTAGAGGGATCGATAACCCTAGGGTGAAACTAATGATAGGAAGTGTCGTGTATCCCCATTTCTATCACCGATCATCATTGGATCTTTCATCAGTAGCTCCCACATATCATTTTGAACTCAAATAATCAGAGTTTCTAAGAAATGTATAAATATCTTTGTTTAATGTCTTTTCTATAAATTATATTTCAATGTTTTATGGTATTATATCCCGATTATGTCTAATAGAGATCCCTTGAGGTTATATATTTATGTTTTGGTTGAATCCGTCATGTTTTCAGTGGCACACAGGGGATTCTGGTTCTGAATTACTTATCATACAATGTGTAGTGTAGAGGCACACCATGTTTTCCTCTCATTAATGGAAGATGATCTTTAGGGATGACAGACCATGTACTAGGGCTATACATTGGGTAGTGTGTCTAGGAAAATTGGTGGAGAGAAATGTCCAAAGATATTATTTCAAGTGACATGGTCTAGTGGAAGTACAATGTAAAGACACAGACATGGGGTTCCATAAATTGGAATGTTTTGAGGACATGATGAAGAGTTTGGTTATCCCAGACATGATGCATACTAGAATTACACAAAATGTGGAAGACTTGTATAATTGATCTGTTTGGGGAAGAACATCACCAGGGGCCCATGTGAGATGATACATACCATATATGTAATGACCTAGAATATTATAAATAAAATTCCCCTTGTGATTTAATTAAATTCCCTATAATGTATTATGGTTATAGAAAACACATGAATATATATTTTTAAATTATATCCAATAATATTTGATAGATATTTTTTCCTCGGTACCATTGATAATGTTTTCCATGAACATCGATCACATGATTAATATACATACATGGTTTTAAAAAATCTGATTGACACTAAAAAAGGATTTTATGGAATCAACCAAAATGATCTTAACTTTTGAATACCAATTATCATATATTCTGTGGGAGATAGAATCATTGGTATTTTCCCTTCATCCAAGATCATTTTGAAAGCCAAAAACCTATGTATGGGCCTAATTGATTACATGAGGAGTCCAATTTTATCATGATCATGGCCCAAAACCTGTATGTAAAACAACCCATGACAGTCTCAGCATCATGTCCCTTATCATTAAGTAGTTTTTTTGTCTTTAAATTATATATATCAATACCATAATAATAGGAAAGTTTATTTGGTATTTGAATAGAATAATATTCCTGGTTTCCTTACCATTACATTAAAAACGAATTTTTTGTTTCATATAATAAAACAAAAATTTTATTTATTATTATTATTTAATTTCAATTAAGTCATCTGTATAGATAAATTCTTTAATATATGAAATAAATTATATATTTATGAAATATTATTTTTATGTAATTTTTATTAAATAAAATTGATGATATAATTTTTATAATGTCATATGTTATATTTATATCAGTTCAAAAGTTGTTATATTCAATAAACAATTCCCTATAATTGTCAATTCTACTTTTAAAATTGAAATTAATTATATTAATTTTTTTTATAAAATGAATTATATTTTTAGAGTCATATTTTGTACATTATAAAACAATGATATTTTCAAACTTTTTGAGATAATCAGATTTTTGAGTTACAATTATTCATCGTATAAATATATAGTGTAAATTATGACATCATAATGACAAAAAATGATATTATAAATACATTAAATTGTTCTTGTGAACAAATCTATGTTTTCAATTTAAAATATTAGGATGGGGAGGTTATATGATTTATATTATATTCAAAATATGATTCTTTAAATGAATATTACATAATTTTTGGTTTCAAAATCACTTCCTTAGGAGTATTACTCACATCCACATCAGTAGGAAAACTATTTAATGTAATTCTTCCCTTGGAAATATAAAATAATAAAAAACGATAACATTTTCCCCAAACCAATGGAAAAACTATAACAGCATTAGTATTAATCATCCATTTTTCCTAAGAATTTATTTCCCATGTATATCCACCATTTAACAAAGTCATATATTGCATTCAAACAATAATTATGATTCTTTCTTTACATGAAATGCTGACTTGTCATACAATACACACAACAATGAGTTTCCATAAAAAATCATTTTTGTTTTATTTTTCTAAATCCTATAATTATAAAATAGCCATTAATCATAGAATTATGTGTAATAATACATAAATTTAAATTTTTTTCTATAATGATTTTTTATAAATAAAACATGTTGATAATGGAAGATATAACTTTTTCAAGTCATTATATGATTAAAGTTACTATTTTTAAAATTAATTGATTTTTGAGTCATTCTATGTAAAATAATAAAATTAATTATAGATACATTTCAAAATTTAAATTTTAAAGAATAATTATTTTTTAAATTTATAATTTCAAATTTTTATTAAAGTAATTTTTTTGGTTTTATTTGGGAAACATCATTTTTTCATGAATAGTTAAAAATACAAAATTTATATCTAAATCATCCATTCATATAATTTAATTATAAAGTTAAATTATATTTTATAATATTTTAAAATTTTTATTAGAAAATATTTTTATTGATTAATTCAATTTATTTCATTTTAGTAAATTTTACTTTAAACATGTGTATAAAAACTTGAAAAACGTTTGGATGTGTTTACATTATAAATCAACATGTCATCTCATCGTCGACATTAAATTGAAATTAAATTTTTCAGCATCAATTATTGGAATTTGGAAGCATATATTCCATAGATTTAATAATAATGAAATATAATTTCTATTGTGTTCATCTATTTTTTACCAAAAAAATAGTGATAGTTATTAAAATTAATTAAATTTATTAAGTGAAAAATTTCATTAACGACGTACAAAAATATAATTTTAAGACCCAAAATGACATAGAAAAATATATAATAGAAATTATTAATTGTTATGTTGACTGTATCTTCACTATTATATAATTTTTTCCGTTATGGGGTTAACATGAAATGGGAATAACCTGGGAAAAATTACTTTTTCCAAAAATTTATAAGAATGCCACTCCTCCAACAATAAAAAAATTCCTCCTCTCCACCCACTTTATCAAACCTATAATTTCAATATTTATAGACACTTATCAACAAAAAATACATCATAAAAATTACTCCCCTAAACCTATATGCCTCACATTATTAATACATCAATCAAATTATTCCGTTTGGTGAAATCCAAAAGGAGTTTCTCAAAGAAGAGTTAACATCTTTCATTAAGAACATTTCTTTTTTTTATCTGCACTACAACAACTATTATTATTCAATGAATTTATAAAATATAATTATCCTAAATATACTATCATATTATATTGATATTATTTACCTAAAAATATACACCCTTCCACATAATGGGTAATGAATATACTATTTACATGTACGACAAACTACAACCTATTTTAACGATGATTTTTATATTTTCCTTTGGCATATATCTTAGTGAAAATTATGATGAAAAATATATTTATATTTTATTTCTATGATATTTATAATATCATTAAATAATGTAATTATTTTACAATACATATCATTATACTTTCCATTTTGTGTAAATATGGTAATTTTGTTTGAGGATGTGTGGATTATCGCCCACGGAAAATGATGTCATTTGACCACACAATATATTAAATATATTAAGAATTGGTTTAACGAAACTATATGATATATATCAAATAAAAATTCTACTATAATTATATCCTATTTATATTTTATTTTATTTCTTTCATTATATAAAACAATAAAACGGAAATTGCGTTCATGCGTACGTACGACCTACCATCTCCATATATAGTGTCTTCTATTTTATACAATTAAATTCAATGGATTGTTATAGTAAACATATAATTAATAAAAATTATATTTATTTAATATTTTAAAATCCATATGTCGGGATATATGTATAAGGACCAGATTTATAACAAATTAAGACACATATTAAGACCAAAGAAGATATTACTCAAAGTAAAACCATACCATATAATTTATAAAACGAGGTAACATAGTTTCTTAATAAAACAATATATAGTATTATATATAAGAATATTGTTCTTACAAATATTTATAAAAACATAATATTTTTCATATAGGTATATTGTATGAGCACAACAACTGTCTTGACACATGTTTAAGGGGGGTTTTATCTCTCGTTATTTATTCCATGAGCCACATGCCTTAATCACAAAGTGATTCATTTCTAGGGTGTGTATCCCGAACATTAATGTATTAAATGATTGTTATTGTTAAATATATTGGAATTTATAGATCCATTATATTTCTTCCATTCAGGTAGTTTATGTTTAATAAGCGCAAAAAATGGGAAGAAAATTTTGTCTCAATTTTCTTTCCATGGGAATCATGAAATGTTATGCCGTTATATTTTTCTAGGAGGTGTATATACTAAATTTGATATTATATATCATGAATAAAAATACTTACATGATATTTCAAGAAACATGTAATTTCATTATCTTACATTGGCATAATGGTTCAATGCTACCATGTGGTCAGAGATTATTGAAAAAATCTTATCACATTTTGAGATTTTTTATGTTTATGATTCATTCAATGAAATATTATGATCCTTATTTGAAGAAAACTAATGTTATTCCTTATACTATTTTTATCAAATATATATAAATGTATTAGTTCAATTTTCCACAATTGGGTATTTATATAAATAATAATTTTTTGAATAATTTTACTATATTTCTCTCCTAAGATTGAAATATGTTTTATATAAAAAATATATTCAAAGTGTCTTAAAATGATCTATGAATATAAATTATTGGGAAAATTTGTTTTATAAATGTCTATATTTTTTCATGTTTATATTATTTGTTTTATATATTTATTTTTCAAAAACAATTTCCTTATTTATTTATATGTTTTCAAAGTACTTTTAATGAAATTGTTTTCAAAATGTCTTCACGATTTCAATATATGTTTTCAAGTAGTTTCAAAAGTAAATATTTCTCAAAATGTTTTAGAAGATAACTTTTTTATTTTTTATGTTTATTTTCATGGAAATTGTTTTCAAACTTTTTTATGTTATTAAAATAATTATCCAAATATTAAAACATATTTGCTTTAAGAAATGTTTTTATAAGATCTATCAAAATTATTTACCATATAATAATAAAAACATTGATGATACTCATATATTTATGGTTAAATGATTCAATGCTTCAATTCATACATTTTACACGAATGGTTTATGATATTATGGAATGATGTTTATGATACTTGTTTCACATTCCTGGGTTAAATGATTATCAAACACACTACTTTACATAGGTTAGGATTTTTAGGAAATGATTGTGAATCATGTATCATTTTCCATATGTTATGATATGATTACCTTTTTAAGATAACAATTTAATTTCAAGGATTTAGATATTATTTTTAATGATTTTTTGAACATGTAGGAATGATTTCATTATGAGATGGGTGAGACCTATATATCTCTCTAATACATTGGGAAAATATTTATATCTAATGAGATTGTATAATATAGTATTGAGAGTGAACATTAACTTATAGTATGTCCAGGAGAGTGAAACAAATATACTAAGATGGTATAAAGAGTGAAAGAATGATATTATGGTGTCCATGGAGTAATACATGACTACAAATACGGTATGAGGAGTGAACCCATACTAATAAGATGGAAGTTGAAGTGATGTATTGATTACTATCAATAAAATATTATATTTTAATTTGGTTTCCACAATTCCATATTTTACTCTTATGAAACTCTTACATGTATTATTTTATTTTTTTCTTTATTATTAATGTCTTATGAACATCCGTTATTTTTACAATGATTCCTATATATTTTATTTGACATAAATGTTATGATCTTCTAATATTATTATCATGTTATTATACCCACATTATTGTGTTTATTCTTACATGTCTCCATTATTTACCCTTAGTAAGAATCTTAGATAACCCATTTTTATGTTTCTTTCCCCATGTTATAAAGATAAGTATTATGTGTGATTTATCTAAGAAGATTTCTTATCATTATGAACTTATAGAGAGATAATGTAGGTAACCTATTTTCCATTATTTATGTGTCCATGTTTTTATAGAAACTATACTAATATAATATTTGGGATTACATTTGTGTAATGTTTTCAGTATTCCAAAAAAATATTGTAATTTTAACGATTGAAAAGATATATATTCAATAGTTGTTACCAGTGGGATGTTTTAGTCAACCATTGGATACTAGTATGAAATTTATTTATGATATCCTTATGTAAATTTTCATAGATAGGTCTTATAATGGCTCTAAGGATAAGTATAAGGATGAATTATTAATTATGAAAAATTTCTTGTAATCTTTATAATGGTAATATTGTGTGGTTTCCTAGAAATTCATCCATGTCTAGATACTACAACAAGATGTTGATCTAGAAGAGAAGTATATAGGAGGAACAATGCGGAAAATGTTTGATGGGCCTGAATCTTCATAACCAAGTATATAAAATGAGGCTTAATGCATTTCTAGTTTTTCACTCCTACCAGATATGCATGGGGAAATCATAAACACTTCATGAACCATCATAAATTATATAAATATAATGTGGAAACAAATAACCTACTATATACCTCATGTTAAATATACTAATGAAGTTTTAATAATTTAGACATCCTGTAGGTGATTTTTCATGATTATGTGGTTCCTCATTTTAAGAAATGTTTCATTCTATTTTATTTTTCTTATAGTCAATTACTAGAACCAAAAGGAGGTTTCAATGGTTATTGAAATAGGCAATGCAATTATTTTTTGACTGGGAAACCAAATTTTATTAGATAAGGGAGGAATATATTTTTACTATGCTACCCAAAATAACTCAATATTTTATTCATGGTGGACTTCCAAATGATTAATTGAGGGGAAAACATTTTTTTTATTATATCATGTAGTAATTACACATTATTTCTTTAGGTCAAATGATCATATTATTACTGAACAATGGAACTATACTACTAAAAATATAGTCTTTATTCTCTATTTTTCGGAACATGATAATGACATTCAATATTTTTTAAAATTTATAAATTGAAGCAAAATAGTGGAGGATGATAATACATAATATAAGGTAGCATGATGATATTTAATTCATGGGTTGGGACTTTCTCAAGATATTATTATTTTAGTAAATATATTACACATATACTTCATTATAAGATGGATGAAGGGTTCCCTAATTTGAAGATAATTGGTGATGTATATATTAGTACCTATGAGTATAATTTCAAAAGATGTGTGAGGTACAAGTGTAGAATTATTTTCAATCCTAAATATAATGTTGATAGCTTGTTATGTGTCTTAAATGCAAGTATCTCAAGGGTAACATTCACATAATAATATATTATTTATGGTGGAATTTTTTATTGTGCAGTCAGGGATGAAATGTAGGTTGGGTTTATGTTTTAATCTCATGGTTCTGAGCAAAAAATAGATGGATTTAAGAGAAATATTTAAAAACCATGAAGTGAAGATAATATTTCATTTACACTCTATTTGTTGGTTGATGCATGTAGTAAATTAACAAAAGTGGGTTAATAAATGTTTTAAGATTTTATGGGAAGGACATAAGATATTTTATTTCCAAAGTGACAAGAATATGTAAGCTAACCTTCCAAATTGAGAAAATCAGTATGGAATTCACCAACCATAATTCTATGCAAAAAGTTTTATTAGAATTTAAATTATGATATTCATATACCAAACTAAAAGGATGGGGATGAGGAATACAATCAATATCCTTACAATTTAATAGAAAAGTGGAAATATCATTGCACTGATATTTATAATGAGAGGTGTGTTAAGACAAGGTAAAATGTACACCATTCATCTATAGTTGAACTGCTAATATTATATTTGATTCTGGATCTACCCACTCTTTCATATGTAAATAATATTAAAATGGTGTTGAAATTCCACAAAAACTATTATATGTGTAATTAACTAGGAAAAATAATAATGGTATGGTGACTACATTAAAATAATATGATAAATCTCTAGTTTAATTCTATTGGAATATGTTTCCATCAAATATTTTGATTATTCCATTGGTTAAATTTATTGTCACCATTGTCACAGATTTTATATATATTCTGACAATCACATATCAATAGTAATGTATGGTATGATACAATTATTATATCAAACCCTACTATGTTCCTCTATCAATTTGATGATCGTCATGAACATTCTTTGAGTATTACATCCAGTGAATGGGTCATATTTCCCATTTACAAGGGGTGTTTTTCTCAAATTTTGGTGGGATAAAAGTGATGATGATGATATTATGATTCTTTTAAAATTTGGGAATATTATTCTTTAAGAGTTAATAAGACATACACCAAAATTAATAATTTATTTCTCAATAGAAATAAATCATGGTTCCACACTAATTTAATAGACTACCTACACAATGGCCCAAATGGATTTGTTGGAATTGTTGAAAAACTACCTGAAAACCTAGATAATGGATTCATTGAACCATGTTTATCACCTTAGTGTGAACATAATATTTTTTTAAATGAAATATAGATCAATGGAAATATAAATCGATTATCTACAGCTCAACACGGCCACAATCATGAACTAGTATCCTCTCCACCATATTGATGACATGTTTGATCAACTCTATTAAGCTTAAAACAGTTCCATGACTGACCTTGGTTTTTGATGTCACAAACTTGATTTTAATATAGATGATATACCCTAGAAGACATTCCATACATTGTATGTACATTATGAATATTTCATGATTCATTTTTGACTTTCTATTTTTCCTCTTATCATCATTTATTTGATAAAAATAGTCTTTAAATATCACTTCTACCCGTGCATGTTAGTATTTATAGATGATATTTTTATCTATTCAAAGGGAATTAATTTTAATTAATATTACCTTATAAATTTACTAAATAATATATGGTTGTATGAAATATTAATACATTATATTTTGAAAATTTCTGATACAAAAGGATTCTTTATTTGGGTCAGAAATTCTTATGATAAAGTATATTAGTACATCTATGTAAGATAGAGTTTATTTTTATTCTTTCCTAGACCATTCATGGTGACTATTATCAATAGATTTCTTTGTTAGTATATATATTATTAATGGGTATTTTGAGAATTTCTCAGGACTATCTTATACCAATACCAAGTTAACTCATAAGGGTGACATGTTCCTCTAGAAAATGATTGTGATGAATATTTGAAGGAACTGAAGAGATGTTTATTTATAGAACCTATTCATACATTACCCAATAGATGATTGGGGTTTTTAATTTATATTGATTCATAAAAAAGGTAATATGATGTGTTCTTATGTATTATAACAATGTTATATCTTATTCATCAGGAAAGATGAAGGCCCAAGAGAAAAAAGGCCAACCCAAGATTTGGATTTAGTAGAGGAATTATTTTTTATTAAAGATATGGTGAACTTATATTATGGTAGAACTGTTATATATATATACATTAAGGAATTTTTTTTGTTTGTCGAGTGCCATTCTCAATTTTGCTGGTTTAGGGTATGACGAATAACTATATATCAATAGAGGAAATCCACAACACATGATTCTAAATTGATTATCAACACATCTTATCATCCTTACAAATATGTCCAATATTAGAGAACAATTATTCCCCTAGTTGATATGTTGAGATATTGTTAAATGGATATCAAATTACATTGGTATTAACACATTACATTGTTTAGTTTTTCATAGTACATCAAATTTCATTTATAAATTCAAATGAAATATTAGGAATCCAATTTTCTAATAAATTTAGAGCTCTAACATGCTGTGATAATCTCCTCACATTCATTTTAAATCCCACCCTCAAGGGAAAATATTACTTCCTTCTCTACATTATTCAAGTGTCTTTTGTGTTTTATGTATTTTATATTAACATCCTAATATTGGGATATTTTATTCTATATCCCCATTTTAAAAATTTTTATAAAAGATCAAATACACATTTAACTCTCATTAATCCCTCCCATAAACTATTATATTCAATCACTACGTTGAAAAAATTAAGTAAAGGATCCTCAACTCATCCTCTTTATTAATTTTTCATTATAATATTATGAATTATATTTATAATTCCAAATTTTTGGATATGTTTCCCTCTGTTCATATTTCAAACCATTTTCTATCCAACTGTTCAAAGAAACATTTCACTCTCATCAACTAATTTTATTAATTTTTATGCGATGTTATATGCTACCAAAATTCAACCATGATTTTCTATGATAAAAGTGTTTGGATTGAATACCCATACAATTTTATTATCATTTGTGATCACCTTTATTCACATATTATTATTCAGTAGGGAATTAAATTTATGTATGACATATTCTATTTCAATTAAATAAATTGTTATAATAAATGGTTCCTTGTTTTATAAACTTCATTGCACACTTAACCATGCAAATGAAATGAATTTGACGAGTGGAAACTAAATTCGTTAGTGATATAATGCAGTTGGTTATTCTTAGTTCTATGAAAAGTCATGATGGTATAGCCATTTAACATCATTCCTTTATGTCACTTTTTCTGTCATGAAGTCTTGAAAGATATCCTAGTGTTATTTTAATGATGTTTTGTTTTATGTCATTTCCAAATTTCCATGTTTCCGTTACGTTATCTTGTTATATCATGACTTATTATTCATTTTAATGATTATCACACCTTTAATTATATAATTACATTCTTTTTGTATTACATGTGTTAACTTATTCATGTTCTTCCTTTTTTACTCCAATAATAGGATTTATCAATAACCTCTTTTAAATGAATGTCCCTAGGTTATGACATGCAATTTTACGAGTGATCATGTTAAGTATGATTGAAATACAGATGGTTTTCTCCGATTTTATGTAGTTATGTAATGTACCTAATTCCAAAATTTAATATAAATATAGATATTCAAGGTTCTATTAAGTGTAATCGTGTGAAATAATTCATGTATTTGTATGTAATAATCAGAAGGGTTGTTATAGATGGAATCAGAGGAAAGAATTAGTTATTTTTTTATTATGATTAAAAAACTATATACAATGACTTATAGATTAGAAATACTATAAAAAACATCACTAAAATCTTGTAAGTACAGATTAAGTGGATTAATAAGAAAACACATACCTGTATTTATACTATATGTGGGTATTGGTTCGTACTAGATATATAGATGGGTAAAACCTAAAAACAATAAAATAAACTAGACTCGATTGGGAACTGGTGTATGCCATTGTTCCTTGATATACCCATCCTTTGAAATTATTGGGGATATGATTTTCTAAATTCCTAAATTTATTATTGATCATTAAATGTGAATATAAATACTTAAGAGGATATATGTTAAGAAATAGATCATCGATAACATATATTAATGCCTATATATTAAAAAGTATATAAATTTTATTTTTATGTTATTTAATTAATGTAACTCGATTCCATATTATGTTTCTAATAGTTTAAAAATACTAATCTCTATCTTTTCATTTAATATAGTCAATGGATGAAAATATGTTGAATTAGGAAAATTACCAATGTGACCAGCAATGTGATGACTATCCTGTCATGATACGCAACCCGATATAAATATTGATCACAAAAATATTAATGTTATTATATAATCCAACTCATATAATTAATAAATACACAAACCATGAAGATAAATAAAATACTCATAAGAAATAACTGGATGAAATTGAGATCATTATGTTACAAAAGCTGCCAATTTTCAATGGTTCATATCATCCCTTAATCATAGAGCAATGGATCAACTCCATTGGTCATATCATCTCTTTCCTAAAATGTATCAATCAAGAAAAATTTTTACTAGAGGATTATCATATGGTGGATGGATATGACCAGTGGAACAAATTGATCAATAATATGAAGTCTGAGAAAGTGAACGAGGGGATAGAGTGGAAGTAATTTAAAAATATATATTTCAATAAATATTCTTCTCATACACTCTAAATTAAAATGGAAATCAATTTAATTAAAATAAATAAATAAAATGAATAAAATATCTAGGTATTAAAGGATAATTTCAAAAGACATTCATAATATTCCTCCTACATTGTCATTACCCACGAGTACAAGGTTAATATCTTATTTGGTTGTCTAAAAGTTATTGTACAAAAGTCCCATGAGATATAATTATTTTATTTCTTTGATTAAATTTTCTTATTCACCCTCAATGTGAAGATAGATATTGTCAAATGTAAATGGTATATTGGGGATAATATGTAGATATTGGATTTTAATTCTGGTGTTCTGAAGGAGAGGTTAAATTGTTCCATGAAATTTTAAAATGTCACTTGTCTAATGATAAGAGTGATTCTCCATTGAAATCTCCAAAGGAGGAATATTTAATGTGTTACATGATCAAATGAAGGGAACCTAGTTAATGAATATCGATATAGGTACCCCACCAAAGTGACTTAAAAAAGAATTTTGCAGCAAGAACTCAATTTAATTTTCATTGCTTCAACTACGTGGAACCAAGGAACAATTCAATCAAATGTTCTAAAATAACGTTTTTCATAGACAACACAAAACATCCAAAGAAACAGGGGAGATATTTTTCTATAAAAACGCTATGGGTGATCCCAACAACTAAGTGGTGAAATGTACAAAAAATAATCATTCAATAATATTGAACATAATTTTTCATTATGGTTCTACACATCCCTTCACATCTGAAATGTTTTAAGAACATTTCAAATACCACCCATGTTCATTGAATTAAAGATTATGGATAAAATAAATATTTTGGAAATTATTTTGTCCCTAGTATATAACTCCTCCCATATGAAAATTTATGCTTATTATTTCCCTGAAAAACACATCATACTCCCATTCGTGAAATATTAGGTAATTATAGTATTTGATTTGATTCTCCTATATAGATCCAATATAACTTTTTGAGAGAATGAAATAATTCTCTATATTGTGAATCGCCCCATAATTTTTTACAAGTGTAAGGAAGAGGATGAATCTTTTTATCTCTATCATCTCATGAATGAATATTATTTCCTTAAATTAAATAATATCTACCTTATATTTTTTATTATAAGGAATTAATTTTCATTGAAGACATTCCCATTGTGAGGGAATATGATGATGTGTTTCCCAATTAATTAACTTGTCTTACTTCCATCAACGTGGTTTAATTTTCAATTTATAGTATACCAAGGGTGTTACTATTATCCAAGTCTCCATATAAAAATAATTTTGTATAAATTTAGGAGATTAAGAAACCACTAAAATAGAATTTAGTTAATGGGATAATATTCCCATCTGATTCAGCATAGGATTAACTGGTCCTCATCACCATGAAGAATGATGGGCCAATTCACGTTTCCATTTTTTATATTAGGCTAAAAAATCGTAACAAATAACATATATCCTCTTACGTATATTGGGGATTTTTTTGATCATATAAATGGATCACAATAATTATTCTAGTTGGATAAGTGTTTGATATATTACTATGTTTGGTTGATGAAGGAGGATATCCCAAAAAATAATTTTCATACTAGGTACATGAACTATGATTTCATAATAATGACATCCAGACTCATTGATTCTCCATCAATCATCATCGACATGATGAATATAGTGTGTATATATTACCTTGATATTTTTTTGTTAGTCAATATATATGCTATTTTAATATATTCTAAAAAAAGTTCTATCATGAGGACTATCTATGAACTATTATATATATCCTATAAAAGCATCATATAAGTTAAATATACATAAAATATGATTAATGGTTTAATTTTATCCCATTTTAAGGCATATATTAACAAGAAACGTGAGATCTATGAACCCTTAAAATACTGATTGAATTGAAGGATGAATTAGGCTAAACAATATGATAGTTACCGGTAAATTACTGGGTTTATCTGGGAACATTTATTTATTAGTGATAAATATCTCATAATTTTCAATGCATTTAAAAAGAATAATTTATAGTAATCTTGTATTCTTGGAATCATAAATTTAAATAAAACTTCATGAATTTAAAATTGAGACTTATCACTAATATTGTCCTCATAATATCCACATGTGAAAAAATATTCATAGAGGTTAGTGATACTTCGAAGAAGATATCGGGTTTTTTGTAAATAGATAATGAAAACATGATAACATATAATTCATGGATGTTTATAGTTCATGAAAAAATCCTCCCAAAACTTGATCTCATGTTGGATTTAACAGTATTATCTTTGAAAAATACAGTGGAATTGTTTCATTGGGTACAATTGTTAAACCTATAGGGATCAAACAAACATAATTTATATATTCACACAAAAATAGTTTAATCTACACCAATAAATATTGTTAGAGATTATAATGGACTATGACTACTTAATTTAAAACTGTAATGGGATAGTAAATGAAGTGGGATATTCTATATCAATAAAGGGTGTAAAAATTATACAATTAATGATAATTGAGATAGATATTATCTTCTTGTATTTGGAATGGATGGATATGGGAATCCTAAAATAAGGATCACCATGAATCCATTAATAAATTATTTCTCAGTCATCGCTTTTTAAGAGATAAAAGACTCTCAAAGGGATGATGTGGGAATTCAGTACAAAGGGAAAACTATGAAAATTGGGAAATAATTATTGTTTAGAGTTAATGAAGAAGGATTTGTATGATTTGGTTCATGACTTTTTCCCACGAAAATCAAGAGTTAAAGATGTTATTAGAGGTTTCAAAACCATATACCTTAATTATCCATTCGAGAAGAAAAAAGATGTGTCAAGATCTCTAAGAGAAATATTTTTGGTATAATATAAAGAATATTTTCAAAAAATATACATCAATATGTATTCAATATAAAAAAGGATGAAATAAAATAATCTAGTGTGATTATGCAACCATTACTCATATATAAAAGGAAATGGGGAAAAATCAACAAGGAATTTGTCACCAGCCATCAAAATCCATCAAGATGAAATATTTCAACATTGGTTTTGTTTTTTTATCTTAGGATTACTTCTAACAACATCATGATCTGATTTTATTTCCCACTCATTCAAATACCAAGGACATTAATTATAGATGTTGTGAGGATACAATGAAATCAACTATTGATTGAATCTAATATATATAAAAAAATTACATCTATATTTTGAAAGTGTCTTCAATATTTTATAAATAATGAGTTGCACTTCAGCATATATAATCACCCTCAAACTGATAATCAATATTAGAAGAAAATCCAAACACTCTAGGAAATGTTTATATGATTATCAATTGACTCGGAAGTTGAACGTGATCAACATATTTTCTTTGATGAGTTCTCAAACAATTAATGATTCCACCCAAGAATAAAAATGGAAACCTATGTTGCCTATTATTAGAAGAGGTAAATAAAACAGACATGTTAGGATGAATATTGTGAACACAAACTTCTAGTTCATGAAATGGTAAGGGAAATTGTGGAAATGGTTAAGACCATTCAATAGCAAATCAATGTTTCTCATAGTCGACCAAATGATTTTACTAATAATCAATGAAGAGACATATACATTGATATTAGAGGCATGGAATTACTATGTATATCTCTATGGACGAAATATAATATCTTTGTTAAGATAGGAATGGTTAGTCTAAGATAAATATGTTCCTTTAAGGTCATTATTCACATTGGAGTAATATCTTATCGACTTGAACACCCACCGAACCTATCTCAAGATAAAGAAGTATTCTATGTATCTATCATGAGGATGTGAATACTAGACCCATCACTGGTACTCAATACAGAGGTATTACTATTGGATAATGATATCCCATATGAGGATCATCTTGTGAATATTATAGATAATAGAGGAAATGATATAAGAAATAAGAAAACGAACCCTATTAAAGTGAAATGGAGAGACCATATGGTTTATGACTAAATGTGTGAACAATTGTATTTGTTTAAATATAGTTACCCTAGTCTTTTTCAGTTTTGGAAATCATAATAACAAAGGGAAATTTATAAAGGGGCGATTATAATTAATTAATCTTTAATAAATAAAATTCCCCCAATGATTTAATTTAATGTCATAATATGCCTTATGGTTATAAAAACACAAGATCATAATTTTTTATTATAACATAACAGATTTAAAAGTTCTTTAAGAATCATTACTATTGATATCGTTGTCCTTGAACATTAATCATATTATTAACATTAATAAAGGCTTTCAACACATCAAAATAACATTGAAAATTGAAGTGGTGGTCAAAAAAAGTTGGAGCGTACCCAATTATGCCCATTTATTAGAGCTTATGAGGTAAAAATCATATCCATGATTTTCTAAGGACTATTCCAATAATGATATCCAAAAACATTTGTATTATATATATTGTTCATGGGAGAAGTTCAAACTCATTAAGAACACAACACAAACCAGTTATGCCAGACCACCGTATTAATGTTTCACCATCACACACCTTACCCTTAGTGAGTTATATTGTGTTTTAAAGATATATTCATCAAAATAATATTAATATGAAAATTTATAAAGTATTATTAATTTATTAATGCTCATATTTTCTTCTAATCATTACTTTATATATTATTTAATTTTTTTACAATAAATCAAAAAAATTATTTCTATTTGATATTAAATTTTAACGATGACATTTATTTTGAATAATTAATGTATTTTGATAAAAAATAATATTATAATATTATATTTTTATTAAATAATATATAAAAAATATAATTGAATATATATTTTAATAAATATAGATGTATATTTTAAAAGTTTTTGAAATTTTTAATGTAGAAAATCTATAATTTCAAAATAAATATCAATTATTAGGTAAAAAGTAGACATAAAAATATTAAAAAAAATTATATCTATTAAATTAATATTATTTTTTAATAATAATTTCGATATTATACAATAGTGATTTGTTTATATTTTTCTGAGAAGATCCAATTTTTGGGTAAATAATAAATACTGTACAAATGTAATATTTATATTATGACATCATAATGACCCAAAATAATGTAATAAATACAATAAATGGTATAAAAAATCAAAAAAAAATGTTTTATCTTTTATATGTTATGATTTTAGGTTATTTTAATTATTTTATAATCATATTATGAATCCTCCAAAACTAATAATAGTTTTTATGGTTTAAAATTATTTCATTAAGAGTATGACTCACCTCCACTCAAGATAGAGTATTATTTTATTATGTTCATCCCTATCACATATATAATGATTGAACAGATTCCACTTTATCAAAAACCATTTGCCGAAACCATGGTAATTCCCCCTCTCATATTATATATATATCCTCTAAATCTCCCATTTAAATTACTAAATATAAATATAGTGCATAATTAATCATCCCTTCCTTTTTTGTAGTCTTCTTATGGATCCCCCAATTTCCCAATAAGATCTTACCAAGAATTTTTTATGGTACTCTCATTATAAAGTATCCTCTATTTCTCCTATTTATTCCCAAATCTAACTCCTCTTATATGATTTATCATTATTTCATAATATTGGGATATGTTTTCTATATCCAACTTATATTCCATTTTCTAAATGACTATATACCCATTTCAGTCTCATTAATACCTCTCATGATCCTCTATGTATACATATTTTCAAGCCTAAATTTTGCATGTTATACTCACCTTCTCCTCTTTATTCATGTCACTTTATTATCGAATTCCTTCCGTTTCCAATTACAAATGTTACGATATGTTTTTCCATGTCTCTATTACACTCCATTATATTTTAAAATAAGAGAGAACCATTTATATCTCAACAATCCTATTTATGAATTTTTATGTGAAATCATTATGCAGCTGTAATTCTATAATAATTTTCCATATACAACAACTATGTAGTGAATACATGTAATAATTTTATATCAAGTGTGTGTGCATTAATGAATATATTCATATTTATTAGGAAATTGCAAATATCTATTCTAACCATCATGAACATGGAATATAATTTTATGATACACAGTTTTATGTTTTATAATCTATGTGGAACACATAAGTATGAGAATGAAATTAATGTGACAGGTTAAACCAAAATTATTTAGCACCCTAATGAATTGGAGAATTTTTAGAATCATGAGATGAAATATTGGGAGAAGGAGTAAAAAAGACCCCATAGAGGGATATTTTCCATCATGATGTACTTTATATAAGAAATGAACTATTATTATGATGTAGAATTTTATGTTGTTGTCACATTTCCCATATTGTGTTTATGATACAAGGGTGTATCATGTATTACTATTCATGTTCATGATTCTAACATAATTAATGTTTCATTGATATTTTTATTTTATAACATGTATTAATTTTTCTATCTAATGAAATTCTTATCCCCTTACATTTATTTTTTGATCACCCCTTTATTATGTGTGTCCCTAGGTTATCCCATTCAGTTTTATGTGCCATCATATTAAGAAGTAATTACTAATAATGATGTTTTAATGGTTTTTCTTTTAATTTAATGAACATGTTTCCAAAATAAACTAGAATTAATGATCATATAGTTTTCATTATTTTTAAAATTATGTAATAAAAAAATATTAATGTTGAATAATGAGATGGATTTTGATAGTTCACATTATGTTCAGATGGTGTACGATCACATGGAAAGGCATGTCCTACAGTAGAGGTAACATTAGTTGTTTAGGAGGGGTCACATGTAATTTATACCCCATTACTTGATATGAACTATATTTAAATAATTATCCAATATTATCTCATTCTTTTAGTCCTAGATTTAGTTATGTGAGTATCATATACGTTGAATATTTCTAGATATAATTTAATAGTTATCTTAATGGGGGATTTGGAGATTCTACATGGAATGATATATGATCTATAATGACTTTAGGGCACATGGTAATGGGTAGTGATCACGGTGGATCCCTGGAAAAATGTTTGGATTATTCCCCTTCCCTATCATCTCATGATCAAGGTATTCCTATACACATTACGTCTGAAGATTTGTGTTCCCACATCGTATTAGGGTGTAGGTCCCCAACATGTATCTATGAAGACTTTTTAGGACTAACATGTATGATGCCCCCTTCAGTAATTTTTTATTTATACAATAGATCATATTGTTTTTATAGAGAAATTTGGACTATTACTTTTTTATCTTTTTGGGGAAATCAGTTCCCTTACATCTCAGATATGTTGAGATGTAACAACCCCACAGAGTGGGTAGGTACTCTACCAATGGATTAGTTTTCCCATGTTTGGTACAACTCTAGTTGGACTAGGGTTCAGATCAATCATATCATTTTTTTGATATGAATATAGATCCCCTTTAGTATCAACGATCAAGAACTCCAAATTAAATGTGATGACAAATTTGGTACTCCGCTAAGGTTCTAAAGTACGTGTCCTCTATAAATGGTGTTTATACTCCCTATCACACTAGGGTGAAGGTCCTGTATATTAGATGTTCAGATAGAGTTGGTACTCCCCTATCATTCATGTTCACAATTCTCTATTAGATAGTCAGTACCCCCCTATCGTGTAACGGTTTGGGTCCCCTATTGTGATCATATAGGTGTTGTAGGAAACCCCCTATATACAAGATGTTGGTACTATATTTAAGAATTTGTACTCTCCAATCATCAAGTAGTTGTGGGGTGTAGGTCCTCTAATAGAGCTGGATCTCATAAAAAATTTGGACTATTATTATGAGGTGTGGGCCCTTCTACTTGTTACACATGACACTTGGTGAAGATATCGGTCTCTCTCAATATGCTGAGGTGATGGAATATCCCTACTGGTAATTTAATAGTTTCAAGATACGGTTAGAAGTTAGAAATATCATTTCTACAGGGTATCAGTGTACTGTAGGACACTCCATACAATGTCTGCATATGTGATCCACATGGTTCATGTTCTGGTGCAACGAGCCCTCATTTCTACATAGTGATTAGGGTCAAAACTCTACACATAAATAACAGAGAGCATTCATAGGGTGAAAATAGAGGTAAAATGACCTCTATTAATGAGAACTATAGTTGGACCAAGAGAAAGTCCCTATGTACACTATTAAATAGAATATGATATCATAGATATTTGGGGTTGTGCAGTGTGTTCTCCTTTCCCTATGTTATCAATGATTCTCGAGTAGAACTAGGTGTACGAATTTTAGGTAAGGACCTACTGAGTCTTTAATTATAATAAGAGTATGTCTTGGTGTTTCTGGGAGTCATTACAATGTTTTCACAAATTTTAGTTGACACACCATGTGGATTAAGTTGACTAGTTGTGTATCGCTGAGGAGTGGTAGACATCGAGTTTATATATTTTTTGGTTTACTCCTCGAGTTGGGTAAATATTTCTATGGACTATTGGTTTCTTTATTTTTGGTTTTCGGTTTATATGGAGCCTATTGGATGTTGTTATACTCACGCATAGATGGAAATTTCCAACACGTGTCATGTCTTTTGAAAATGAATGGACATTCGATGGAGTTTGAAGAGGACTAGAAGCGGGTGAGGCTTAGTGAGGTAGACATAATTTGGTTTTTACCTTTTATTGGATGAGGTTGTTTCAAGTGGATGCATTTGATAGTGAAACCCTCCATCGATGTAGGTTGGATGCGTAACTATTTTTCCAGGTTTTTTTTCTCTTTTTTACATTATGTGCTTCTTTATTTCCCAGATTTTGGGATATATATCGTCTTATATTTCTATTTCATGAATATTATAAAAAAATGGTTTTATTGAAATTTACATGGGTTTTTGAATACATAAAACATATTCTATGACCTAACATATGTGTAATAAGATGACTTAGTGTTTAACGCTTTCCCCTGGCCTATTGGTGGCTGACTCTGGATAGTCAATGCTTAGGACCCAGTGTGTGGGTTCATGAAAATCTTTTTCATATCAATGAATTTATACCCCATTAAATGATCATCATATAATGATTTTAAATATACTTTATACTCATATATTGATTAATAAAATTGTGTATTCATCATTTAATGTATAAGTACCAAAATTTAACAAAATCTTTTATTTGCAAAAAAAATTGGTTTTCAAAAAAATTAAAAAATTCACCCTAACTATTTTTTTTGATGTGTACAATTAAAAAAAATTACATTTTATGAAAATATTTTCTAAATGTTATTTATTTATTTTATATTTAAATAATAATTTATTAAAAACAAAATTTTAAATCTCAAACAGATATTCTAATTCTTTTTGAAATTTATTTATGTCTCTTAAAATTGCCTTATAATAATAAGACAAAAAATAATAATATATGAATAAATTTTTTGAAAATATATTTTCCATTGAATTATTAAATTATGTTTAAAATTGTAATAAATTTTTTGTTACATACACAAATATGTTTTTTTAATTTATCACTTCAAAAACATTTGATTACATATGACATGAAATAAAAATATCATATTTTCAATAATAAGATAACTAAATTTTAGTTGTACATTCAATGGTCAAATCAGTATTCCATTGGAAAATTTACTACTCATATAGGTCTTGTTATTATTCTAAACGAAATGTTAAAATACCATCAGTATAGCTTCTTTACATATAGAAATACATCTTATTACTTTCAGTGTAAATTTATAATGTTATCATTTTGCAGTATATGTGATTTTAGGTTATTTATACTATAAGAAAAATTTTATAAGAACGATGAGATTACATTGATAACCAATTGGGGTGTTAAATTCCTCCCCCTTTTGATATAACAGCCTTGCAATTTTGTTTTACTAAATCATGAGAGGGTACTCCTCTTTTATTTCCTCCTCCGGTTCCTAAGCAACTTTTCAATTCTCAGGGTACTCCCCAAACACATTAACAAAGTGGGTTTCCATATTTCGTAGAACCTTATATCTCTTGTCATGAATCTTTATCAGTTTCACCTCATATGATAAACCATTTTTAATTGTTCCACCTCTTAGTTCATTACTTTTGAGATATTCGGTATGTATATCCATAGGAGAAATACATAGAAGACATCATGAATTTTTGTCATACATGGTGGGTATAAACACTGATAGAACTATTCTAGTATGTGAAACTGGATCACAAAGGGACTAATTTACCTTGCTCTAAGCATCCCTTACTTTCCAAAAAACAAAACACTTTCTGATATAAATATTCGATGGAAGACTTTTTCTCCAATGTATAACTCCATGTCCCTTTGATAGTTGTTAGCATAACACTTTTTCCTACTCGGAGTAGCTTTGATATACTGTTGGATGGATTGAAACTTCTCTAACATTTTATATATATGATCAGGTCTATGTAGGATTAATTCTCCCACTTCATCCAAATAGTTTGGAGTTCTACACTTATTTTCATTCATTGATTTATATAGAGCCACATGAATACTATAGTGGAAGATATTGTTTTATGAGATCTCATCCAATAGAATATTTCGATTCCATATGCGTTTGAATTCATTTCAGTGGTCTCTTATCATTTCTTTTATCATTGGAATAGTTATTTTAAATTATCAATTATATTAGGGGTGATATACTATAATGATATTCAATTAAGTAGTAAAGTAAAGCTGAAGACATATCCAAAATTTAGATGTGAACCTTGGATCACAATCAAATATAGATGAATGTGGTAAACCATTCAGTGTCACCACTTATTTAACATAAATCATAGAATTTTGTTTAAGAGATTTATCATCCCATATAAAAATGAAGTGGGCAGTCTTGGTGGGTTAGTCCAATACAAACCATATTCAATTATTTCCATTGGGTATCTTCAGGATAATAGTGATTAATTACCTATTCTCATTATCCCATTCCCACATCGGTGTTAAAAATGGATTCATTATGAATTTGGTTTTATTTATGTATATTTCATCTTTGTATCATATTATAAACCTGAGATATAGTCTACAATATCCTTTTCCTCTTGATCTACAAAATGTTTTATCCAATAACACATTATATCATGGTGCTAACAGAATCAATTGGAAAAGTTATGATATGTGAATTATCCAATTGGCTTCTATTTATCTCTGGTAATGATGGCATATGAATCCATTTTCCCAAATGAAATATGAAATCATCATTGATATAAATATGTCACAAATTACATTATTTTACTACATTAAACTGATTTTTTAACTCATAATCATCCATTTTTACCTCTTCAGTATTTTATTGGATTTTTTGTTTTGAAATAATTGGGGGAAAGATAGGATTTATTACCATTCATTGTTATTTCCAAATCCATCCTTTTCAGGTCTACGAATAAGGGGTGTTTCACAATTTTCAACATGGATAGAGTAGCATGTTATTTTCTACTAAGAGAATAATCTATCCTATTCTCCATAATAAGATAATAGTGAATAGAAAAAATCATTGTCTTTGATTAACACTAACAATCACATTTTATTCATTTTGATCTCATATTTATTTAATATTTATTTTAAGATCTTATGATCTTTATATTTTTCACACTTCCAACCCTAGATTATGTTTTACAAGATTTTCTTGGAAAAGAAAACAACTTCTTTCTCTAGATCTTGTGTATGTTGTTTTACTCGTGATTCCTTACCAATCATGATGATTGTGATATAAATAAATCATTTTCTTCAATACAAAACCCAATTATTTATTTTATGTATCACTATATATCACAAATTATTATGAACTTTTTGGAAATGTGTGTACAACTTCAATGATCAGAACTCTATTTAGCTCCTAAATGAAATAATCACATTCTTTCATCCAAATATAAATTTTATAATTAATGTTTACATAGTTAATGGGATATAAAATCATGAGAAATTTCTCACCAAACATCGATAGTACAGGTTTCTGAAAAGAAAAATACAGATTTCCATGACACTTGACAGTTTGGGATATTCTTGAGTTGCCTTTATTTTTGAAGGGTCCACAACATCATCCTCACATATAATCAAATTACCCAATAATATCACTAGGTCCATTCCAATGTCACACTTTTTCAACATGGAATATCACTTATTATTCTTTAATATCACTAACTAAAGCCATATATATTATTCATGTTCATACATGCTCTTGGAGTAGATGAGAATATATTTGATAATCATAAACATGAAACATTTTAGGTAATCTACAATTAATATATTCAGCATATCCTTGGTTGTTTTAGGGGTATTATTAAGTATAAGGGAATCACAATAAACACATTGTGCCCACCCCTTGTACAAAAGCTAGTCTTCTGAATATCACCCTTATTCACCATTGGATTATGATATCCAAAATGAATATCTCTCATTAGGATGTACAAATCTAATAAAAAATAATCATATAATTTATCAATTATAAGAAGAGGATAATGTTTCATTATGATTATCTCATTGATTTCTGGATAATCGATACTCATCTAAATTGATACATACTCATTCAAAACAGAGTAATAAAACACCCCAAGGTGATGCGGTAGGGTGTGTGAAACCTTTATCAATGTTCCCTTGAAGGTGATTATTTAAATCCCGCAGTTTGATATTGTCTATCCAATAGGTACATTTTGAGATATGAGTAGATCCATGTATGACGTGTATTGGGAACAATACCTCATAATATTGGGGATGTTCGGTAACACTTCGGGAAATAAAATACTATATTTCTTATAATGTGAATTCCCCCTAGGTTGACACCTTCATTTGACTCACATTTTTTTGAATGATATTTTTATTTGGAGGGAATCAACACCCACACCATAAAAGGATTTAACATAGGATATTCATGATCGTCCTTTAATTTACTAATGATAATGGGAAGGATTTGAATATGAATATATATTTCCTTTTATATATAGTTTATATGTGCTATATATAATTTGAGAGAATCAATTCCCTTTATATATTCAAATTCATCGAAGGGAAGTACCATTATATTCAATTGATAAGTCTTCCCACATATACCAACAAGAGGATATTACAATACATGGGATGAAATTATTACACCACTTAGTGTTTTTACATATATCTATAAATCATGGATTGGTGATTTGGTTCAATAGTTTATGAAAACATAAATTATATAAATGAATGCGTAGAAGCATAATCAAATAAGTCCTTTTCATTTCTGGAGTAAATTGTAAGTGTTACTTGTATGAATTTGATTTCTTGAATTAATTTAGAAGTAGTAGTAGAATAATACATCCCCTTACCCTTAGTATTTAGTGGATGATAATACTAATTAAACTAAAGGACTCAAGGTTTAGTTCACTGTCTTCCATATTGAACATTCATTCAATTTTTGGGCCATTGAACCATTTGTGGTGCTCTCCATTCCTCCACCATATTAGTAAAATTCATTATATCAGTTGTAAATTCATGACTTTAATGACATTTTTTGTCAAACTTATTTCATATCACATCACATTAATATAGATCCCATGAATCTTCTTCCATAAATTCAGACATGTGTGTGGATGTGATTTATTTCAAACATTTTAATTAGATCCCCTAGTTTGAATCTCCAACATTTGTTTCTTATCACCATACCCATGGGACTGTTCTCCAAAAAACATCTCCACTATCAGAGCACCTTGAAATGATTATTAATGTCTCTAAAATTATCAAATTTATAGATCCTTTTAAAGGTTTGGTTTTAATTCACTAAATAATAAATAATATTTTCAATCATTATTAATAACAAAACAAAAATCATAACTTTCAATCCTTCTGAAATTATATTCATTGTTCTAGATAGATTTACCTTCCCTTTTTATTATTCTCTATGAATTCTATTTTTATTTTTTAAAATGATTCGAGTGAAATAATATATATGAAACATTTTTTTAAAATATTCCCACTCTATATCATTATTTTCATACATCATATTGGTTTTCTTAATCAAATTCCACAACTGAATGAACACCCTATATAAATGAAAAATGATCGTAGTCACATTATCCATTCCATAACTTTGATTCATAAAAAATAAAATCGCATTTGAATTTTACCCACTAGTCCACCACTAGTGGATTGTGAGATCTACGAGATGTCTGTGCCATTTCCATATAAAAAACTCAATATAATATTTCTCCCTCAATGGTGAAGGCATGTGTTCAACAAGACTCAAGTTATTTTTCATTTTCTACGAAAATATATCAAACATCACCTTGAAATTATATACTCCACCACACTTGGCATTG
The DNA here is from genome assembly GCA_963277665.1 of Viscum album. Classification (NCBI taxonomy): domain Eukaryota; kingdom Viridiplantae; phylum Streptophyta; class Magnoliopsida; order Santalales; family Viscaceae; genus Viscum; species Viscum album. Next base: position 477,296,697 of record OY728132.1, read on the forward strand.
TTAATTTTGTTTGGGAAATCATAGCATAGTCTCTTGCACATGTTTTTGACATAGTTTTGTCTAGTTCCCAACCATTTTATATAATTGAAATTTCTACAAATAAATATAGTTCAAAAATTCATTAATAAATAATATATTCCATTTTAAAATTATTCATAATGTAATATTTGAGGTGACCCCTATGTTTTTAATTTTTTAAAAACATTATTTTATATTTTATTACATTTTATTAGTATCATACTATGGTTTGAATCTATGGTTGTCTAACAATATTTTTCAAATGATCAAAACCATGCTCTGATACTAACTATAGATTCCCTACTTTTCTTACATATCTTATTACATTATATTAAATAAAAATCAATCGGAATAATTACCCAACTAGGATCCAATATATTAGTTTATTGGGAAAATTAAGACTATACATAACATTTCCAAAAGTAAAACGTAATAATTTATTTTATTTCCTTTATCTCTTACTTCTTATTATCCATTGTGTTATCATTAGTACATGTAATATAAGGCCCCAACCTTAAACCTTACTTAATATTGAGTCATTACAAGATTACACATTGAGGATCTTTTTAGGTTTAGAGTTTTAGAGAATTAGATCATAAAACATGCATTGCATTCCACATTTAATCAAAGTTGTTACATAAAAGATAGAATTCATTTTTCCCATCAACAGAAACATATTTAAAATAAAACATGGATTCCTTATTGACACTTCCTTGACACTATCATCATATCATGTACCATTCCCTTAACCTGTGGAAAACATTTCAAAAACAGGGGATGAGCATAAAAAGCTCAGGAAGGGATATAAAAGTAAGAAAAGAAAACATAATTCCATGTATGAAATCATTATTTACTCATAAAACACAAGCCTTTTAACATACCTCATCAAATCATGAATAAATCATAGAAATTATAAGGCATAAAGGTAACTTGAGGAATTCATAACATTCTTACGTCGAGAGTAACCCTCTTGGTTACGTTTGGAATACCCATCACAGTATATTCCCTAAATCGCTTTGGATAAACCTTAACGTTTAACTCCTTCACATTACCCAATGCATTGGAGAGCTATATCAGGCTCACCCGCCATTAGTTTATCACGGAACCACCCGTCTTCATAACAATGCCCATGAACCATAACATAATTGTATCACATAAAACATGCATAAAGCAAACATAACATTTCCATATTTCAATCACATGATATCAATACAACACATTGATATAATAAAAGCATTATGAAAACCATTTTCAATACCAAAATTAAAGAAAATTAAAACATGGTAATTATTTTTCAATTAAAAAAAGTTATGGCTTTTAGAGGAAGCCGAAACACATATAATGGTCACGGCGGCGGAGAAGTCGTTGTCACAGCAAACATACAAAAAAAAACATTACGTTTTACCATTTATTAAATTCTTCATATAATAATATTCCTTTTGAATAATCGAAAATGTAAAAGGGGTATATACACCATATAGAATAATGTAGTGTATAAAACAAAATATGCCTCAATGAAAGGAGATTGAGACGGATCCCCTTACAACTTTGAAGCTTTTAATGGAATGGCATTTAATCAAAACATTATAATATCATGAGAATAAATGAATTCATGATATAATATTCCAAATGATAGTATATACACCATATCAATGTGAATTGGTGCAAAACAACAATGAAGTCTCAATGTAATGTCAATTGAGATGATATCCCTTATAAAGAAGGTATCCTTAAATTAAGGATAAATATTTCACATATTTATGTGTGAAAAATATAAATACACCCAATATAAGTGGTTATTATGTGTAAAATAATCATAGGACATTTACACATATTCATTGGATGACATATTCAATAATTACAAGTTGAAACCAACGAAATTGAAATTGGGTTACGAAGTTCCCTTACAAAAATTCGACAGCCTAACAGAGTCACATTAAAATTCAGAAAATGAGTTGATGAGAGATAAAATTGTATCTCATCACATGGACATAAAAATTACATAAATATGAATAGAAAATAACATCCTCCAACATATGAACATAGAACATAAAATAAATGACATAAAAGAGAGTACTTGAAATAAAGAGATAGGTAGGATCCCTTACCTGGTGTCTGACTTGACTCGATCGTTCTTTAAACTCCTGAATAATAAACATGAGTTAATTTATACTTGCATAAGAACCTTTTTAAAGTTAATTATTCCTTTTATATCACTTACTACCATGTTATGAACACTATGTAATTATTTAAGTTAATAATGGTCATTTGGTAGATCATTTCTACTTGAGTCAAAAATAAACTCTTTATAATTACAAGTTGATCATGTGGTAAAATATATATTATATCCAGAATAATATTTATTATGTAGATATCATATATATAATATACATCCATTATATACATGCATTTATAATATTGCATAACATTTAGAGGTAAGAAATGAATTGCACCATTCATGGAGATTGTAAGCCGTACGTACGCATGAACGCTACTTCCATTTATATTTATTATTTAATGGAATTAAAACATAATGATACATAATAGTATTATAATTAAAGTATGGTATCATATATAATATCATTAAATCTATCCTTTATACAGACCACATATGGTATTAATGAATCAAATCACTTTGAGGGGGCGGTAGTTACCACTTCCTAAAATGAAGATATCACGTTTAACCATAATGGAAACCATAAAGGTATGCCATAAATGAAAAATACAAGAAGCTTAAGTAAAACATAAACATATTATATATCATATATAAATATAGTGACATGTTAATGGCCACCTTTAGGGTGTCAAAAAAATATTGAACAATCATCGTTTCGTGAGGCACAAATTCACCATCCACAGAAACAGTATGTTCTTTAACCATTAGATGTAGGTGTGTGTAAGTGTAGCTCAAATACTTCTTATAAAAACATCCTAGTATATTAAAGATACTGTATTTGTTACAAATTAAATGAATAAAAATAGTTTAGGGGGTTGGAAATGCAATGTAAAACAAAAGAGCACAAGTGAAGACATTACCTTAAAATCGGGTATCTCTCTTTGATTTGAGCTCAAAGGCTTCCTTCGGAAGACTTATGCACAATGTGAGGATTCTAGGAGTAATAGAGGGATTTGTAGAGACATAATTAATAGGGTTTGGCTGATACAAAGGATGAGAGGTGTGGGTAAGGTGGTAGATGTGGGGGCCTTTTATAAGTGGAGAGGAGGGGCACTCTTGGAAAGTTACAAAATGTAACTTTATTTTCAAATGTGTTTCAGATTTTAAATGTCCCACATTAATTTATGTCTAGGATAATGTGGTAAGGGTTCAAAATATACTCATTAAATAGGTGTTTAACAAGTTTATGTTATATTTTTAACATTATCTTTTCATTTTATTTAAATGCTTTATTAATGAGGTAATCGCTGCATCATCATGATGTCATAAATAATTTAATTTATTTAATGTATAAAAATTATAAAAAAATACCATGATGTAGGAAATATTATTAGATTTATAATGAAAATTTATAGTAAATAATATGACTTGTATAACCCCTTTTAAAAATTGTTTTAGTAAAAAAACTCATGCTTGTGACATTTTTATTTTAACTTTTAAAAAAAGTTATTTATGTCATTTTCCAACCAAAGCGGCTCCATGGGGTCCCAAAGTTGACCCATGTATTTTCTTGGTCCACCATGACTCATCCAATGAGGGTAGGACTTGTTTCTAGGTCATCTCATATTATTAAAATATTATTTTTACCTTAAATTACACTAATTACCTCTAATCGCGATTAAAAACATAAAAGTTACTATTCACCAAAAAATATTTTAATCCCATTGAACCACATTTTACATCCTAATGACAACCATGTATGTTGAATTTTTGAAATTCAAATCACAGAAGTGGTATAGATTCATTTAAACAAAAAATCAGTTTTTAAACTACCACTTAGTGGTTTCACTATTCATCAAAAATTGATGTTTTTCCGAAAAATACCAAAAATTTACCCTAAGATATATTTGATATTCTGAATTCAAAAATGATGTCTATTTTAAAAAATTCAAAACATACACGTTGTATTAATTAATTTAATAATTAATTCCCACAGTCAAAACAGATAGCATGTTTTTAAGAAACAATATCTATTAAAAGATTGACACTAGTTTAAGTCCAATTTCAAAGGGAAATTAATTCCAATGACCACCATTAGATTAAATGGTAAAATTTTATATTCTATATAAAGTCTAATATAAATTAAAAATATAATATATCCATATAAATAAATCATATTAAAAGGAGGTTTTGAATTAAAATGCATCATTTTCAAAAAAAATGATCATTATCGACAAAATTACAAAATTTTACACAAAGTAAATTTTGATGTCCATATTCCAAAGAAGGATTTTATTTTTTCAAATACAACATATAAAATTGTGAAAATTATATTTAAAATGGGTTCTCCATCAAAAGGTGGTTAATCGACCTTTTAAATAATATTAGATGATTTATTCTTAAAATTGGATTCATTTTCATTTTAAGCCTCCAACATTTATTGGATAAAAGTAAAAATATTTGACAAACATATATTATCATTTTTTAGTTAGTTCCATTCATTCCTTCCATTAAAATGGATAGGCGTTAACTACCATTTAAAATAATATTGTTTTATTATTAATGTGCAACGTAAGATTTCAAATAAACTCATTGTTGTGTATTGGGTACGCCCTCGAGCATAGCATTCCCTTTAAAGTAATATCAATATTTTGTTCAAGAATATGGATAAATATAAAAAATCCATATTTTTATTTACTTGGGGTGTTACATCCTTCCACCCTTTTGGGAAATGCGTCCACACAATTTTAAAATTAGGCTTGGAAGCTTCATTGAAAACCCCACATCGGAACAAGAGTTATTAAAACTAACACTTTAAAATAATGGGAGAGAAGTACAAATGTCACCCGAGTTAACCCATACTAGGATTCAATGTATGAAAATATGGATATGGAGGAAAAAAACGGTCATGTTCTAATGGGGAGTGATAGTAGACATTTCTAGGAGAAAGTTATCAACAAGAAAATCACAAACATGTGATGGGTTAAACTGTATTTGATTCCTTAGTAGGAAACATTAATAGACAACATTTTTGTTTTATGTTACTTTTTATTGAGGAATTTATTTATGAGCTTATCTAAAACATAAGGAAGCATACTTAATTGTCATGTTGACTTTCAAATTTTACTATAATTCTTACAAGAACTCACATTTTATCCAAAAGACGAGTATTTCGGATGACTTGTTCACATTAAGAGAGTTATAATCAACTTCTAGATAATCACCTAATCCACAAAAGAGAACTATATACATCCCATGTATTTAGACCGTAACCAAAACTAAAACCCAAAGTTCAACAAAGGCCATTAAATAAACATATATCCATAAAATTCTACAAAGAAAACCAAACTAAAATTGAAACACAATTCTCTGAATGATTTAATCACATAGTCTCCTATGATAAATTTTAACATATTTCTCCAAAATAACATCAGTTAATCTTACAGTATCATACTGAAATGTAATTAAACTAATCACATGTCCTCCATGATAAGCTAATAATTTCCATTGATAACCAAAAAAATCAACTTAATCTTAATTCATGAAATCATCTAACTAAAAATAATCATTCAAACTAACCAGGGACCTCACGTAGTCCAGTGGTAGGTGATAAATACCAGTTTCACTTTGGTTGTGGGTTCGATTCCCGCAGATTTGTCTGACGCGATGGGTTGTCACACAGTCTGTGTGTTGTCCCTTTTCAAAAACTATATAATTTTATAACATTCCTCAAAAATAGATAAATTCATCAAAAATAACTATAACATATTTTAACCACAATGGTTATCTAATAACTTCCATTTTGCAACCCATAATGTATTAACCAGTAATTGCCTCAAATTCAAGGATCATATAAACCCAAATGGTTCATTATAACCATATCCACAAAATAAATGATAATTATTCCTTCTATAATATTTTCGTATATAAAACATCAGGGATACTATAAAAAGTCTTCTAATTTACTGCCATCATCAAAAGAGACTTAATACATCTAAGAATTTCACTATCCTAAAATCTACCATAACCCTTGAATCCCTAATATGATGACCTCTTACTCATTCAACATTCTTCATGATCCATTAGGCATTCCTTTTCAACTTATTCTGAAATACTTCTTTCCTACAAACAAAATCATGAATAAAATCCTTTGATTCCAATAATAGGAAAATATATGTTAAGAAATAATCAATACATTTCATTCTTCATTGTCAGTTTCTTTATCCTCAATCATAATGAAATTAGGTATTGGTAAATGAATATTTTTACGAACTGGGTGACCCCATTCCCGAAACTTCTTCGTAGGACATGTTTTTGCGTAATGACCATGCACACCACATTTAAAAAATTCAATTGATCCTTCAGAAATAACTTCTTTCCCTTTCCTAGAGTCAACTAGATGCTTCCTTTTTCCATGGTAGGTTCTTGCTTTCTGACCTTCATTTCCATATCTATAGCATCTTTCTTTCCCTTTGAAACATTTTCCTATGTCTTTCTTTCCACATAATTGACACATAGGTTTTTGAACATACTGACCTTTATGATTATTACCTGAACTTCCATAGGGATTTGTTTCTCGCATACACGATGCCTTATAAAAATCACTAAGGTCCAGGTGGTAAATCATGACTCCAGATAGTTGGTTGAGGATAACTACAAGAGTTCTCATTGTAGCTCCCATATCATTCAGTTGTTCTTTCATAAAACTGTCATAGTTTTCTTCAAATTCACGGTTACATTGGTGCCTGCTAGATCCAGCCATTTACTAAAACCAAAAAGGTCAGTGTGAGTAAATCAGTAAAATCATCAAATAAAAAAGATGAAGATAAAGACCAAGATATACTTATCCATGTTATCTCAAACTCATTCTTACTTTCAAAAAAACAATTACTCCATCTAATATACTATCCATTGTGGTTATACACAACTTTTCACTATTTCTTAAACAACTCTCTAACCTCTAATGTTATCTAAACCAACCTTTGATACCAACTATATGACCCTAGCCTTAATCCTTATATAATCTTGAGTTATTACAAGATGACACATTGAGGATCTTTTCAGGATTAGTGTTTTAGAGAATTAGATCCTAAAACATGCATTACATTCCTCATTTAAACAAAGTGGTTACATAAAAGATAGTATTCATTTTTCCCATTAATGGGATTATATTTAAAATAAAACATGGATCCTTTATTGACATTTCCTTGACAATATCATCATATCATGTACCATTCCTTTGACCTTTGAAAAACATTTCAGAAACATGGGATGAGCATAAGAAGCTCAGTAAGAGATATAAAAGTACGAATAGAAAACATTAGTCCATGTATGAAATCATACTTTACTCATAAAACATAATAATTTTAACATAACTCATCAAATCATGAATAAATCAAAGAACTCATAAGGCATAAAGGTAACTTGAGGCATTCATAACATTCTTACGTAGGGAGTAACCCTCTTGATTACGTTTGGAATACCTATCATAGTATATTTCCTAAATCACTATAGAGAAACCATAACGTTTAACTCCTTCGCGTTTCCCAATGCATTGGAGATCTATATCGGGCTCACCCACCCTTAGTTTATCACAGAACCACCCGTCTTCATAACAATTCCCAAGAACCATAACATAATCGTATCACATAAAACATGCATAAAGGAAACATAATATTTCCACATTTCAATCACAAGATATCAATACAACACATTGATATAGTAAAAAAATTATGAAAACCATTTTCAATACCAAAATAAAAGAAAATTAAAACGTGGTATTTATTTTTCATTTTAAAAAAGGTATGGCTTGTAGAGGAAGCCGAAACTCAAATAATGGTCACAGCGGCGGAGAAGTCATTGTCGCCATATACGTAGAAAAAAAACATTTTGTTTTGACATTTAGTAAACGCTTCGTATAAAAAAATTATTTTTGAATAATCAAAAAATTCAAATGGTTTTATACACCGTATAAAAGAAAGTTGTGTATAAAACAAAATATGCCTCAATGAAAGGAGATTGAGAGGGATCCCCTTACCACATTGAAACTTTTAAAGGAATGGCATTTAATAAAAAATTTATAATATCATGAGAATAAATGAATTCATGATATAATATTCCAACGTAAAGTTTATACACTATATCAAAGTGAATTGGTGCATTACAACAATGAATTCTCAATGGAATGTCAATTGAGATGAAATCCCTTATAAAGAAGGGATCCTTAAATTAAGGATAAATCAATCAAATAATTATGTGTGAAAAATAAAAATACACCCAATATAAGTGGATATTAAGTGTAAAACAATCAGAGGACATTCACTCATATTCATTGGATGACATATTCAATAACTACAAGTTGAACCCAATGAAATCGAAATTGGGTTACAAAGTTCCCTTCCAAAAATTCGACAGCTTAACAACGTCACATTAATATTCAGAAAAAGATTTGATGAGAGATAAAATGGTATCTCATCACTTGGACATAAAAAATACATAAATAGGAATAGAAAATATCATCCTCCAACATAAGAACATGGATCATATAAGAAATGACATAAAAGATAGTACTTGAAAAGAAAGAGATAGGTAAGATCCCTTACCCTGGGTCCGACATGACTCGATCGTTCTTTAACCTCCTGAATAATAAAATTAAGTTAATTTATACTTTCTTAAGAACCTTTTTCAAGTTAATTATTCCTTTTATATCACTTAATACCATGCTATGAACACTATGTAATTATTTAAGTTAATAATGGTCGTTTTGTAGATCATTGCTATTTGAATCAAAAATAAACTCTTTATAATTACAAGTTATTCATGGGGTAAAATATATATTATATACATAATTATATTAATTATTTATATATCATATATATCATATATATCCATTATATACATGCATTTATAATATTACATAACATTTAGAGGTAAGAAATTAAATGCACAGGTCATGGAGACGGTAAGCCGTACGTACGCATGAGCACTACTTCCATTTCTATTTCTTATTTAATGGAATTAAAACATAATGATACAAAATATTGTTATATTTATAGTATGGTATCATATATAATATCATTATATCTATCCTTTATATTTACCACATATGGTATTAACGAATCAAATCAATTTGAGGGGGTGGTAGTCTGCACTTCCTAAAATGAGGTAATCGCGTTTAACTATAATGGAAACCATAAAGGTATGTCATAAAAGAAAAATACAGTAGCTTAAGTAAAACATAATAATATTATATATAATATATAAATATAGTGTAATCTTAATGGCCACCTTTTAGGGTGTTAAAAGAATATTGAACAATCATCGGTTCGTGATGCAGAAATTCACCATCCACAGAAACAATATGTTCTTTAACCATTAGATGTAGATGTGTTAGTGTTGCTAGAATACTTATTATTAAAACATCATATTATATTGAATATATTGGATTTGTTACAAAATAAATGAATAAAAAGAGTTTATGGGGATGGAGAAGCAAAATCAAACAAAAGGACACAAGTGAACACATTATCTTAATATTAGGTATCTCTCATTGATTTGAGCTCAAAGGATTCCATGGGAAGAATACATCCAAAAGTGAGGATTATAGGAGTAATAGAGGGATGTGGAGAGAAAAAATGAGCAGGATTTGGCCGAGACAAAGGCTTGAGAGGTGTGGGTATGGTGGTAGAGGTGCGGTCCTTTTATAAGAGGAGAAGAGAGGCACTCTTGGAAAGTTACAAAATGTTACATTATTTTCAAATGAGTTTCGGATTTTAAAGGTCCCACTGTAATGTATTTCGAAGATAAGGTGGTAAGGGTTCAAAATATACTCATCCAATAGGTCTTTGACAAGTGTAAGTTATAGTTTTAACATTATCTTTTCATTTTATTTAAATCCTTTATTAATGAGGTAATCGCTGCATCATCATGATGTCATAAATAATTTAATTTTTTTATGTCTAAAAAATATAAAAAAATATCATTATGTAGGGAATATTTTTAGATTTCTAATTAATATTTATAGTCAAAAATATGATTTGTATAACCCAATTTAAAAATTGTTTTAGTAAAACAACTCATGCTTGTGACATTTTTATTTTAGCTTTAAATAAAAAATTATTTATGTCATTTTCCAACCAAAGTGGCTACATGGGGTCCCCAAGTTGACCCATGGATTGCCTTGGACGGACATGACACATCCTATGAGGGTAGGACATGTTTCTAGGTCATTTCATGTTATTAAAACAGTATTTTTACATTAAATTACACTAATTACCTCTTATCGCGATTAAAAACTTAGAAGTTACTATTCGCCAAAAAATATTTTAATCCCATTGAACCACATTTTTAATCCAAATGACAACCAAGTATTTCATATTTTTGTAATTCAAATCACAGAAGTGGTAATGTTTCATTTAAACGAAAAATTAGTTTTGAAACTACCACTTAGTGGTTTCACTATTAATAAAAAATTGATGTTTTTCAAAAAAAATATCAAAAAATCACCCTAAGCTATATTTGATATTCCAAATTCAAAAATGATTTCTATTTTACAAAATTCAAAACATATATGATTCATTAATTAATTTAATAATTAATTCTTGATGTCAAAACAGATAGCGTGTTTTTAAGAAACAATATCTATTAAAAGATTGACAGTAGTTTATGTCAAATTTCAAAGTGAAATTAATTTCAATGACCACCATTAGATTAAATGTTAAAAATATATTCAAAATACACACTAATATAAATTAAAAATATAATCTATACATATAAATAAATTATATTAAAAGTAGTTTTTGAATCAAAATGCAACATTTCCAATAAAAATTATCTTTATAAGAAAAATAACAAAAATTTACACTAAGTAAATTTTGATGTCCATATTCCATATAAGGATTTTATTTTGTCAAATACAACATATAAAATTTTCAAATGTATATTTAAAAAGGGTTCTCCATCAAAAAGAAGTTAATCAACCTTTTAAAGAATATTAGAAGATTTATGTTTAAAATTGGATTCATTTGAATTTTATGCCTCCAACATTAATTTGATAAAAGTAAAACTATTTCACAAACATATATAATCATTTAGTAGTTAGTTCCGTTCATTCCTGGCATTATAACTCTTAGTCGTTTAATACCTTTTAAAATAATATTGTTTTATTATTAGTGTGAAACATAAGATTTCAAATAAACTCGTTGTTGCATATTGGGTACACCCTCGAGCATATCATTCCCTTTAATGTAATATTAATATTTTTTTTAAAAATATGGATAAATATGAAAATGTGATATTCTTTATTTACCTGGGGTGTTACATGTAATCACCTAAGGATACACCTCAATGAATGGGGTGAGCTAAAATCTATGTATGAGGATATAAAAGAACATGAATAATTATAACATGGAGTGATAAAAATCATTATCATATTAACATGGTTATTAGATCATAATCAGGAGAGAAATCATTCGAAGAAGTAATGGAATGTGTAAATTCATATAAAGAAAAAACCTATTTAATTATATTCAACCACCACACATACATAACATTATATCTTGAGAAACACCACATTAAACAATGATTTGGAGATCTATATAATTATATGTGAACATGTTGAATCACATCATTCTCATGAGCTATAAAATTATCGGTACACCTGTCACATCCTGACATTTAAATTTTCATGCATGTTAAAAAGAACATTTATAAATAATTGACATAAAATTATCAATGGAAAAGAAATGTCTACCATTTATAATAATATCACAGGTAGAATTTTGGGTTCCAAATGTATAAAGGGATTAACATTACTGTTATATGAATCATTAACATTGACAAAAAAGAATCAAATTCAAGATAAGTCAAACATGTGTTATCATAATACATCTTTTTATTGGTAAAATATAATATATCGTCACATAATCAAATTGGAAGCATGTATATACAAAAAGTAATAATAAGGAAATGAAATGGTATTTATGGATCATTAATTGGACATCCGTACTAAAAATAGAGCAAAACAATCAAAACAAAATGGAAGAGAGTTGTGTTTGAGAATCCAATTACCTAAGGTTTTAATGCATTGTTCTCATTAATAACATGAAAAATTAATTTAAATTCATTAATTTAAAAATAATGATACATTTATACATGAATTATATTTATTATAGTTTTATTAAGATAATTTGATGAATTTTAAATGAGTTATATATTTTAATTTATTTATTTGGGAGTGTTCATTTTCTTAATTTTCATGATTAGTTTACTTGAATATGAGTACATATATTTTTGTAGAATGTTCATAATTCTCCATAGTTGAAATTATTTTCCATTAATGAAAATATAGAGTTTTATATGATTATATAATAAGATGATTAAGGTCAATAAGTATGAATCATTAGATAACTATTTAATGAAAATAGTTTACGATAATTTATTATATTATTTATTATAACAAACTCTATTTTTTAATCATTTAATAATATATAAATATTTTATTTCCAAAAAATAAATGAGTTCTAAATTAAATTTTTATAAGTCTCCAACCTCAAAAAATACATAATATTGAGATATGTAATGAATTTACAATCATTCACACTGATAATTCTTTTAGGTTTAGTATTTTAGAAAATTTTTCCACAGTAACTACATAACATCTAAAATATTATGATGTAGACATGTCTACATGGTATCCATTTTTATTTATATAATAAATTTTAAATTATAAAATGAATCATTTTTCCTTATAAAATTATTCATAACATTCATCTTGTCTTATTCCATTCTCTTTACCATCATTTTACTATGTAGAAAAATATTTCAAAAACATGGGATGGGGAAAAATATCTCAGTAAGAGATTTAAATAACCAATATAACCATTAGACCATGAATATTTTAATCTCAGGATTTTTTTTCATAAAATCCAACTTTTAACCCCTAAAACAGAAAATTTTTAACATCCCTCGTGATATTATAAAAATATTAAAAAATTACCTAGCTGTCCTAAATCGTAAAGGTAACTTGTGGCATCCATATCATACATACATTGTAGAATTCAAAGATATATATGGAGTAAACAGAATGGTTATAATTGGAATACCCATAATGATATATTCCTTAAATATATTAGTCGAAACCTAATAGTTTAGCATCATATCATTATTGATTGCATTAGAGAGCTATCATGGTCTCAGTCTCCCTTTGTTTATCATTGAAAAACCCATTTACAAAAAAAATTCCCAAGAACTATTACATAACCATAATATATTAACATGTATAAATGAAGAATGACATTTAAACAATTCAATCAAAAAAATAATTTCAAGATATTGACACAATAAATCCATTATAAACATTATATTCAATAAAAAATACATTAAAAGGGTATATGGTATTTATTTTCATTATAAAAACCTTAAGGATTATAAAGGAAGAAAAATATAAAATAATGGTCACAATGGTAGAAAAGTCACTGCCACTACCTAGATTAAAACAACATTAATTTTCTCATTTAGTAAAATACTTCATAGAAAAATATTCCTTATGATAACCACTAAATCAAATTAAAATTCAAAGTGGTAAATTATATACCGTACAAAAGTAGTTAGTGTATTTTATCGAAATTTTTCTCAGTGAAAGGAGATTGGGATGAAGTCCCTTACAGTGATTCTAAATGATCACCTAAAATATTTTTATTCCTAGATAGTAAAAATAGGTTAATTTATACATGTTTTATAAGATTGTTACATTTCCTATTCCTTTTATATCACCTGTTACCAAGTTATAAAAATTATATAATTATTGAGGTTCGTATCGAATTTGTCATCATTATTCATTACATGAGTCAAAAATGAATTTGGAATGATTTCAAGGGTCTATGTGTTAATAAGACATTTAAATATTCATGACATAATAATCAATTTTATACATCCTTTATACCATTAAATCATACCTTTTAATAATTGTATTACAATATGAATGGCGTTATAATGATGGAGGTGATAGACCATGTGTACACAAGAGAAAAAAAATTCTATTTAGCATTTCTCATTATGGAAATAAGGTAATTATTAATTTAGATTTACGTAATTATAATTATATAATTAAATTTATATTAATCATTTAAATTTACATGTATATATCATAAAATATATGTGGTGAAAAAATGATTCGCATCACATCATGGAGGTGATTGTTTAAAAAAATCCTGAATGACTTTATCATTTTTATATGTAAGGAATGTTAGAAAATAATTGATATATGATTATATTATAATAATTAATATGTCATTAATATCGTACACAAAAATTAATTCCATCATTATGACCAATATACAGATACGTTAAAGAAAAATATACTATATTGGTTCACGAGGTGGTAGTTCTCCGTAGACACGAATGAAATGTTAATTTCCCATTTGATGAAATTAAAGGTGTATTTGGGTGATGATATTAAAATAATAAATTATAATTAAATTTAATAAACTTGCCTTATTAGTTTCCAATGGAAGAAGAATGTTTAAATGAAGTGGAAGATGAAATAAAATAGAAACACTTCAAAAACATTTCCTTTCCTACAGATGATCACCATTCTTAAATACATTACAATACAAAGAATGGTTTTATTCATAACATATTTCCCCATGATTATTGGGAATTATGTAAGGGTTTTTTTTGGTACCTAATGGCCAAATATTATTTTAGGTGTAAGTAATACAGAGGAATGTGTATCTTTTTATAGTAGATAGAAGGGGCGATATGGAAATAATTAAAAGTATTAATTTAAAATGAATTTAATGTCGATTCAAAATGGGAACAAGTTGATTTCTTAAATGTAAGTTGGTATTAGTGTTCAAATAAAAATCATAAAATGCGAATAAGAAATGTTTTGTATAAATTCTAATCAATTTTATTTTTGTTTTATCCTTTTTTTCTCTTACTGACTTATAAACAAATTTATGATTTGATATAATCAGTAATTACCAAATCATTCCAAAATACTTGTGAAAGCGTAATTAATTATATTTATAGATTTTTCTTAACCTGTTGGTTTATATTTTTTTTATAAATTTTATATTATTTAATTAGATATTTTATATTAGATATTTTTAATTATGCCATTTTTGACACTATTAAGTATATGATTTCTTAAAATAATAATAATGACATGAATCCTTAAAATAAACATTAAATATATCCAACAATTTTATACTCTTCCATAAAATTCATTGATGGTATAAAATATTTCAAAATATACTAATTTAAAATTTTTAATATCATTTATTTGATTTTTTCTTTAATAAATCAATTACTTCATCATCATTGTGTAATTATTTAATGTAATTATTGATTTTTTTAAAAATTATAAATAAACTAAAATGATTTAGGTAATAGATTTCTGTTTCCAATTAATATTCATAGTTTATGATATCACGTAAATCACCCAATATTAAAATTTTTATTATGGGGAAACATATTAATGACATTTTATCCTTTAGATAAAATTATGTGTTATAATTGTCAAAATCTCACCTAGGTGACATCAAATGGTCTCAATTTATGCAAAAATATAGTCCCAGTCTATTATCTCTCATACAAGAATATTATGTCATGGTTTAGGTTAATTTTATAACATAATAATATTAAATTTAAATTTAATTATCATTTTTACCTTTAACCACGGTAAATAAAATATTGAAGTCATTATTCATGAAAAATTATTTTGGTCATATTATAACACATTTTCTAAAATTATTATAACCATGTATTTACATTTTAAAAAATTTAATTCAGAAAAATGTTAAATTAATTTAATATTAATGCCATGTATAGATTAAGAAAATTTCTTTTTGAAGTTAAAAAGTTTATAATTTTATAATGTTTTTATATAAAATTTCAGTATGAGATTTATTCAAATTGACTAAATTGTATTAAATTATAAAACACCATATAATTATTCCATAAAACAATTAAAGTTATATTCAAAATATTTAAAAAATTAGATGAAATTTCAGTATTTAGTTAAAATTTTTCATTTTCACAATTCATTAAATTGTTAATAATAATAGAAAAATACCAAAAAATAAAACAAATTAAATTTTTATGCCCCAGGTCGAAATAATATGTGTAATTTCTCATTTCAATTTTTCAATAAATTCAAAAATTGAAATTAAATTTTTTTTCACCATCAATATGTGGTAAAACTACCTTTTAAAATTCTTAGAGTCTTTTATGCTTAAAATTTTATTTATTATCATTGTAATCCCATAAAATTTATTGGATGAAGTTAATAATAAATAAAAATATTATTATAATTTATGTAGTTCTATTCATTTCCACCAATAAATCATATATGTGATAAATACTATATAAAATAATAATAATATATTATTATTCTGTATAACTCAGTATTCTGTGCAACATATGTTTTTAAAGGATCCCATTGCAGTGTATCTGTTGCACTATCAGACATAAAATCCCATTAATATTAATATCATATTCATAAATATTAGTAGCTATGAAAAAGTATTACTCTATAAAAACCTGATTTGTAACACGCTTCCCCCGTTTTGGGAATTGTGTCCTTGAAATTGTATTTACTCACCAAATAAGATTAGGTATTTATCTCTCCTAGAATTTTCATATTCCCATGTCGCATAGTCAACCATATGGTTTCTTCTACCAAACCATAACCTAACGTATCACCTCATTCCATAACACTTTCTCTTTATGGTTATGAACATGGATTGAATGTTCCTTATAAGAAATATTCTCTTCCAACTGAATTACATCTAGAATGAAAACATTTGAGGAATCCAACATATATTTTAATAACATTGAAACATAAAAAACATTTTTCAGAAAGGATAAAAATGGAGGTAATAATTTTTTATATGAAACTGATCCAACTTTCTCGAAGATTTCATATTGTTCAATGAACATTGGTCTCAACAATACATTCTTACCAAAATCAATCCCACATTTCCTTATAGAATCATTTAGAAAGGCGTGATCACATACCTTGATCGATATATCCTTCATCTGATTATTGGATAAACCTTTCTACATAATCTACGATGCTCTCATGTGTCACTGAATCAAAGAAACCATTTATTCCATTAATTCTACCAACTATAGTCCTATCAGATTCCATTACCTAACCTCTTCCCAAAGTGTATGTGTTTGACACTACTTACAATATAATTCCCTTAATGGTTCCATCTTTATTCTAGAATGAAATTATTATTGTAGGTGTAACATCCCAAGTAAGTAATGAATAATAGATATTTTTATCTATGTCTATTAATGATTAAGATAGTGTTTTAGAGGCTTAAAATGAAAATAAATCCAATCTTAAGCATGGAATACACTAATATTCTTAAAAGATTGTTTTACTGCCTTATGATGGAAAACCCTTTTTAAATCTATATTTGACAATTTTATAAACTATGTTTGTCAAAATAAACTTATTATTTATGATTGGTAGATCAAAATTTATTTTGTGTGAATTTTTGGTATTTTTCTGACAATGTTCATTTTTTAATGAATAGTGAAAAATACTGCATTTTACATCAAAACTGCTTTTTAATCTAATTTATTTATATGATTAGATTATCTTGTGAATAGGACTTAATGTGTAATATGAATATATTTTTACCATTTAATCCAATGGTGGCCAATGGAGTCAATTTCACATTGAAATTGGACTTAAACTAGTGTCAATCTTTTGATACTTATTGTTTCATAAAAACACGCTATTTGCTCTGACAGCGGGAATTAATTATTAAATTAATTAATGTGACTTATATGTTTTGAATTTTGTAAAATAGATTTCATTTTTGAATTCGTAATATCAAATATATCTTAGGGTGAATTTTTCGTAATTTTCTGGAAAACACCAATTTTTGATTAATAGTGAAACCACTAAGTGGTACTTATAAAGACTGATTTTCCATTTAAATGAAATTTTGCCATCATTGTGTTTTGAATTTCAAAAATCCGACATACATGGTTGTCATTAAGAAGGAAAATGTGGTTCAATGAGATTATAATAATTTTTTGGTGAATATTAACTTATTAAGTTCTTAATCACGATTAGTGGTAATTATGGTAGTTTAAGGTATAAATAATGCTTTAATAATATGAAATGACATAGACACATTTCCCAACCTTATTGGTTGTGTCATGGGAGACCAAGACAATCCATGTGTCAAATTTGGGACCACATGGATCCACTTTTGTTGGGAAATGACAAAAATAACTTTTTATTTAATGTAAAAGTAAAAATGACACAAACATAATATGTTTTAAAAAACAATTATTACATGGGCATATAAAGATCATATTTTTGATTATAAATAGTCATTGGAAAGATAAAAATATTTCCTACATCATAGTATTTTTTTTATAATTTTTAGACATTAAATAAAGTAAATTATTTATGACATAATACTGATGCAACGATGACATCATTATTTGACGATTTAAATAAAATGGAAACATAATGTAAAATCTATGAACTACACATGTCCAAAACCAATTGGATGAGTGGATGTCGAACCCTTATCACCTTATCAACAAATTATATCAATGTGAGACCTTTTAAAACCGAAACACATTTTCAAATAAGGTAATATTTCTTTACTTTCCAAAAGTGCCCCTCCTCTCCTCTTATAAAAGGCCCCCACCTCTACCTCGTTTCACACACTCCTCAAGCCTTTGGCTCGGCCAAACCCTGCACATTTACTCTCTCCACATCCCTCTCCTCATCCTAGAGGATTCCTTTTGGGCAGAATCCTTTCAAAGGAAGCCTTTAGGCTCAAATCAAAAGGAGTTACACTTTTAAAGGTAATTCATTCTCTCATGTTCATTTGTTTTATTTTTCTTATCCAACCCCCTAAACTCTTTTTATTTACTTATTTTGTAACAAAACAATTATATTCAATATACTAGGATGTTGTTATAAGATTTATTTGAGCTACATTCTCACACAACTACATCAAATGGTTAAAGAACATACTGTTTCCGTGGATGGCGAAATTCTGCCTCCCGAAACGATGATTGTTCAATACTCATTTAACACCTTCAAAGGTGGCCATTATGATGTCACTATTTTTATATATGATATATTATATGTTTATTTTTTCCTTCTTCTTCTGTTTTTTTTTATTTTGGGCATACCTTTATGGTTTCCATTATGGGTAAACACGATATCTTCATTTTAGGAAGTGCGGACAACCGCCCACTGAAAGTGATTTGATTCGTTAATACCCTATGTTGGATGTGTAACGGATAAAGTTAATGATGTTATATATGTTATTATACTGGAATTATAATATACTCTTATATAATTATGATTCCATTCCAAAAAAATACGAAATAGAAATGGAAGTAGCGTTCATGCGTACGTACGGCTTACCGTTTCCATGAACGGTGCATTTCATTTCTTACCTCTAAATGTGATGTAATATTATAAATACATGTATATGCTGAATATATATGATGAATACGTTATCAAAATCATTAATATAATTCTGGATATATCGAACATTTGACCAAATTAACAACATGTAAGTGTAAGAAGTCTATTTTTGACTTAAGAACCAAATACCGACAAAATGAACATTATTAACATAAATGATTACATGATGTCCATAACATGGTATAAAAGGAATAATGAACTTTGAAAAGGTTCTTATGCAAGTAGAGATTAACTCAAGTTTATTATTCAGGAGATTCAAGAACGGTCGGGTCATGTCGGATACGAGGTATGAGACTTCGTCTCAATCTCCTTTCTTTGAGGCATATTTTATTTTATACACAACATTATTTTATACGGTGTATAAACCCCTTTGAATTTTACATTTATTCAAATGGAATATTTTTTATACGAAGCGTTTACTAAACGAAAAAAGGGAATGTTTTTGTCGTACGTATGCGGCGACAACGACTTCTCCGCCATCGTGACCGTTATTTGAGTTTCGGCTTCCTCTACAAGCCATACCTTCTTTTTAAAAGAAAAATAAATACCATGTTTTAATTTTCTTTTATTTTGGTATTGAAAATGGTTTTCACAATGTTTTTTTGTCTTGTTTTGATATCTTGTGATTGAAATGTGGAAATATTATGTTTCCTTTATGCATGTTTTATGTGATACGATTATGTTATGGTTCTTGGGCATTATTATGAAGACGGGTGGTTCCGTGATAAACTAAGGGTGGGTGAGCCTGATATAGCTCCCCAATGCATTGGGTAACGCGAAGGAGTTAAATGTTAAGGTTTCTCCGAAGAGATTTTAGGGAATATATTGTGATGGGTATTCCAAACGTAACCAAGAGGGTTACTCCCTACGTAAGAATGTTATGAATGCCACAAGTTACCTTTATGTCCTATGATTTCTATGATTTATTCATGATTTTATGAGGTATGTTAAAGTGCCTATGTTTTATGGGTAAATTATGATTTCATTCTTATGTATATATGTACCCATGTTTCATTTCCATGTTTTTATAACCCATACTGAGCTTTTTATGCTCATCCCATGTTTTTTTGAAATGTTTTTCACAGGTCAAGGGAAAGGTACATGATATGATGATAGTGTCAAGGAAGTGTCAAAAAATAATCCATGTTTTATTTTAAATGTGTTTCCATTGAAGGGAATGAAGAATACTATCTTTATGTAACCACTTTGTTTATATGTGGAATGTAATGAAAGTTTTATGATCTAATTCTCTATAACTCTAAACCCGAAAAGATCCTCAATGTGTAATCTTGTAATAACTCAAGATTAATTAAGGTTTATGGCTGGGGCCTTATAGTTGGTATCAGAGGTCGGTTTAGATAACTTTAGGGGTTAGAATTCTATTAAATGATTATCCAAAAATATATTTTTTTGAAATGATATAGCATTTAAAGATTACCATGTTGCTTTATCTAAGACATGTTTGTTTAGAATGGTTTTCCACAGAGGAAACAGGGAAGCAGTGCTAGGAAGGCATACAGAAGGAAATAACCTTCTGAATCAGCATCCAGAAATGGTCAGAATTGGAACTGAACAGTTTGTTGCAGTAATGGTGCAGTTGACTCAAGCGATAAATGGCGGTGGTATCCATACACGAGATCAGCTAGACCAACCGCAGAGGAACATGTCAGTGGTGGAACATTTCATGAGGCAACATCCACCATCATTCAGAGGATCATCTGACCATGTGCTAGCTGATGGGTGGATTAAAGCACTAGAGAAGATTTTTGATGTCATGGGGTGTTCAGACAATCAAAAGGTTAGTCTTTCTATTTACCGTTTGGAGGGTGAAGCAGATCAGTGGTGGTCTATGGTTAAAAATATCAGGGACGCCGATGAGATTGATGCTCTTGACTGGGATAATTCAAAGGTATGTTTCTTGAGAAGTATTTTCCTAAGGCTGTTCGACTTAGGATGGAAAAGCAATTCTTGGAATTGAGGCAAGAGGAAGACTCAATGGCTGCCTATGAAGAAAGGTTCACTCGATTGGAAAGGTATGCTCCAAATTTTATTCGAGACCTTGATAGTAAAATCAATCATTTTTACTCAGGATTAAAGCCAAAATATCGAAGGGTATTAGCTTCTCGTGAGTTTCAAAGTTATGAAAAGCTTCTTCGATGTGCTGAGAAGGTGGAAATGGAGTTTGCCGATGACCAACTGTTCTATAACAACCAGCATAATAAGAGACCGAGGTGGCAGGAGAAAGGTAAGAATTCTTCAAAAAAGTCTGATGGTAAGAGAACTAAGTTTCTAGTTTGTGATAAATGTGGAAAAAGGCATGCTGGGGAATGTCTTCTGAATTCTGGGAAGTGCTAACGATGTGGTAAGATGGGACATAAGGCTCATGATTGCACTAAAAAGGATCAAGGTGAAGGTAAGAACAAATTTGATTTACAGTTAGTGAAATGTTATAAGTGCAATGAGATGGGTCCCTATGCAAACGAGTGTCCGACAACGAGCTTGAGTGATGGGAAGCAATTAGACTACAAGCAGAAAGGGGTGGTGAAATCCTTTGCAACTACTTCAGCAGATGTCGGGCCATCAAATGAAGTTGTATCAGGTACTTTGTTTGTTTTTTCAGATTATGCCAGTGTGTTGTTTGATTCGGGGTCTACACATTCTTTCATCTCTGAAACCTTTTCTAGTAAAATGGGAATACCATCTCAAGAAATGACTCCTGAACTTTTGGTAAAAACACCTGGGTGAAATGTTGAGGCAAAAAGAATTTATAAGAATCTTCATATCCTTATCTCTGGAAAGAACCTACTTGAAAACCTTATTGTTCTACCTCTAGTATAGTTTGATGTTATCCTGGGTATGGATTGGCTCTCTATTTACCATGCTAAGATTGACTGTAGAGATAAAGAAGTTTCTTTTCAGAAAGTCTTTCAGTTTGTTTACAGGAATGAACCCTTACTTTTGATAACATATCAAGAGGCTGAGAAACTTGTAAAAGATAGAAATGATTGTTTCCTTGCACACGTCATTGAAAATAAAGGAACTGTTCAGATTAATGATGTGCCAGTGGTAAATGAGTATCCTGATGTTTTTCCTGACCAGGTGCCTGGAATAATACCAGATCCGGAAGTTGAGTTTACTGTTGACTTAGTTCCTGATGCTAAGCCAATTTCAAACCCCCCTTATCCAATGGCACAAATTGATCTTTTAGAGTTGAAGGAGCAATTGCAAGATTTATTAGAGAAAGGTTTCATTAGACCTAGCACATCACCATAGGGTGCTCCTATTTTATTTGTTAAAAAGAAAGATGGTTCTATGAGACTTTGCATTGATTATAGAGCCTTTAATAATATCACTGTTAAGAACAAATATCCTTTGCCTCATATCGATGATTTGTTTGATCAGCTCCAGGGAGCTCAGTTTTTTTCAAAAATTGACTTGAGATCGGGGTACCATCAGCTGAAGGTAAAGGAGGCAGATATTCCTAAGACCGCGTTCCATACGAGATATGGCCATTATGAATTTGTAGTAATGCCTTTTGGGGTAACCAATACACCTGCTGTATTCATGGATTTAACGAATAGAATTTTCAATGAGTTCTTGGATAAGTTTGTGGTGGTTTTCATTGATGATATTTTGGTGTTTTCTAAAAGTAAAGAGGAGAATGAAAGACATTTAAGGGTTATCTTGCAAACCTTAAAAGAAAAGAAACCGTATGGGAAATTCAGCAAGTGTGAGTTTTGGTTGCAACAAATTTCTTTCCTTGGTCACATTGTTTCTAAAGATGGAATAACTGTTGATCCTGCAAAAACAAAAGTTTTGGAAGAATGTCCAAGACCCACAAATGTAACCGAGATTCGTAGCTTCCTTGGTTTGGCGGGCTATTACCGAAGGTTTGTTAGAAATTTTTCACGGTTATCTAGTCCAATGACTAAGCTAACTCGGAAGGGTGTTAAGTTTATCTAGACAAAAGAATGTGATGATTGTTTTCAAAAATTAAAAAGAAGATTGGTGAATGCTCCAGTTTTGGCACTACCTTCCAGGAATGGTGAGTTTGTTATATACAGTGATGCTTTATTGAATGGAATTGGTTGCGTCCTAATGCAGAATGATCAGGTAATTGCTTATGCTTCACGACAGTTGAAAACTCATGAGGTAAATTACCCTACACATGATTTGGAATTAGCTGCTGTTGTTTTTGCTTTAATAAGTTGGAGGTATCATTTGTATGGAGTAAAAGTGTGAAATATATACCGATCAGAAAAGTTTAAAGTATATATTCACTCAGAAAGAGTTTAAAATGAGACAGAGGAGATGGCTAGAATTAATCAAGGATTATGATTGTACAATTCATTACCATCCGGGAAAAGCAAATAAAGTGGCTGATGCTTTGAGTCGAAAAAGTAATGCTTCATTAGCAATGTTGCGTTTGGAACGTGATACTTTGGTGAAGGATTTGATGAACTATGGCATAGAAGTTGTTGGTGCAGGAAGTCCTTCTGTTTTGTTTTAGGTATCAGTGAGATCTTATCTAACAGATAGAATCAAGAAGGCACAGAAGCAAGACAGTGAGTTGCAGAAAAAGGTAGAGCTGGTTCAGAAAGGTAAGTTGCCTAAATTCAACATTGATAATGATTGTTTTTTGAGATTTGGGAAGAGATTGTGTGTGCCTTGTGATTCACAGTTGAAGAGAGATTTGTTATGTGAAGCTCATAGTTCTCCGTTTTCAGTTCATCCGGGCAGTACTAAGATGTATAGAGCTCTGCGGGAGTATTACTGGTGGGATGGAATAAAAAGAGACATTGCTGATTTTACTGTAAAGTGTTTGACATGTCAACAGGTTAAAGCAAAGCGGCAGTTACCAAAAGGGATGCTGCAGCCTTTACCAGTGCCAGAGTGGAAATGGGAGAATATATCCATGGACTTTGTTGTTGGATTACCGAAGACATCTCGAGGTAATAATGCAATCTGGGTTATTGTTGATCGCTTGACCAAATCTGCTCATTTCCTTGCTATACGAGATACTTTCTATCTTGATCAACTTTCCCGTTTGTATCTTAAAGAAATAGTCAGGTTACATGGAGATCCTCTCTCCATTGTATCGGATCATGATCCCAGGTTTACTTCTAACTTTTGGAAAGGCCTTCAGAAGTCGTTGGGTACTGAATTAAATATTAGTATAGCTTTTCATCCTCAATCAGATGGGCAGTCAGAACGAACAATTCAGATATTGGAGGATATGCTATGAGCTTGTTCTATGGATTATCAGGGAAGTTGGGACCAACATCTTTCTTTGGTTGAATTTTCTTATAATAACAGCTTTCATTCCAGTATACAGATGGCACCATTTCAGGCATTATATGGGAAGCGGTGTCGAACTCCAGCTTTCTGGGATGAAGTGGGTGAAAGGAAGTTGATGGGACCAGAATTGGTAGAAGAGATGGCAGAAAATGTTCAGCTGATTCAGAAACACATGATAACAGCTCAGAGCAGGCAGAAGAGTTATGCGGATAACTGGAGGAAGGATCTATCTTTCGAGGTAGGTGATCATGTTTTTCTCAAGGTTTCTCCTTGGAAAAGTGTGATGAGATTTGGTAAGAAAGGAAAGCTGAGTCCAAGGTTTATTGGACCATATAAAATTCTTGAGAGAGTTGGATCAGTTGCATATCGGGTATCTTTACCTCCGATTTTATCTCAGGTACACAATGTTTTTCATGTTTCAATGTTGAGGAAGTATATTCCAGATCCATCTCATGTTTTGAGTCCAGAGGTAGTTCAGCTAGAAGAGAACCTATCTTATGAGGAACAATCGGTCCAGATTCTTGACCACAGGGAGCAAGTGTTACGGAATAAGGTGATTAAGCAAGTAAAGGTTTTGTAGAAAAACCACATGATTGAAGAGGCAACATGGGAATCTGAAAATGAAATGAGGGATAAGTACCCCCATTTATTCGATAAGTAAATAAATTGCGGGGACACAATTTTCTAAAGGGGGGAAGGATGTAACATCCCAAGTAAGTAATGAATAATAGATATTTTTATCTATGTCTATTAATGATTATGATAATGTTTTAGAGGCTTAAAATGAAAATAAATCTAATCTTAAGCATTGAATACACTAATATTCTTAAAAGATTGTTTTACTACCTTATGACGGAAAACCCTTTTTAAATCTATATTTGACAATTTTATAAACTATGTTTGTCAAAATAAACTTATTCTTTATTATTGGGACATCAAAATTTACTTTGTGTGAATTTTTGGTATTTTTCTGACAATGGCCATTTTGTAATGAATAGTGAAAATACTGCATTTTACATCAAAACTGCTTTTTAATCTAATTTATTTATATGATTATATTATCTTTTGAATTGGTCTTAATGTGTAATATGAATATATTTTTACCATTTAATACAATGGTGGTCATTGGAATCAATTTCACTTTGAAATTGGACTTAAACTAGTGTCAATCTTTTGATACTTATTGTTTCATAAAAACACGCTATTTTCTCTGACAGTGGGAATTACTTATTATATTAATTAATGTGACTTATATGTTTTTAATTTTGTAAAATAGATTTCATTTTTGAATTCGTAATATCAAATATATCTTACGGTGAATTTTTGGTAATTTTCTGAAAAACTCCAATTTTTGATGAATAGTGAAACCACTAAGTGGTACTTATAAAGACTGATTTTCCATTTAAATGAAAATTTTCCATCATTGTGTTTTGAATTTAAAAAATCCGACATACATGGTTGTCATTAAGAAGTAAAATTTGGTTCAATGAGATTATAATAATTTTTTGGTGAATAGTAACTTATTAAGTTCTTATTCGCGATTAGTGTTAATTAGGGTAGTTTAAGGTATAAATAATGCTTTAATAATATGAAATGACCTAGAAACATGTCCCAACCTTATTGGTTGTGTCATGGCAGACCAAGAAAATCCATGGGTGATCTTGGGGACCCCATGGATCCACTTTTGTTGGGAAATGACAAAAATATCTTTTTATTTAATGTAAAAGTAAAAATGACACAAACATAATATGTTTTACGAAAAAAAATTTACATGGGCATATAAAGATCAGATTTTTGATTATAAATAGTAATTGGAAAGCTAAAAAGATTTCTTACATCATTGTATTTTTTTTATAATTTTTAGACATTAAATATATTAAATTATTTATGACATAATAATGATGCAGCGATGACATCATTATTTGACGATTTAAATAAAATGGAAAGATAATGTAAAATCTATGAACAAGACATGTACAAAACCAATTGGATGAGTATATTTCAAACCCGTATCACCTTATACACTAATTATATCAATTTGGGACCTTTTAAAACCGAAACACATTTTCAAATAAAGTAATATTTCTTTACTTTCCAAAAGTGCCCCTCCTCTCCGCTTATAAAAGGCCCCCACCTCTACCTCATTTCACACACTCCTCAAGCCTTTGGCTCGGACAACCCCTGCCCATTTACTCTCTCCACATCCCTCTCCTCATCCTAGAGGATTACCTTTGGGCACAATCCTTTCAAAGTAAGCCTTTATCCTCAAATCAAAAAGAGTTACACTTTAAAAGGTAATTCATTCTCTCATGTTCATTTGTTTTATTTTTCTTCTCCAACCCCCTAAACTCTTTTTATTTACTTCTTTTGTAACAACACCAGTATCTTCAATATACTAGGACGTTTTTATAAGATTTAATTGAGCTACACTCTCACACAACTACATCAAATGGTTAAAGAACATAGGGTTTCCGTGGATGGCGAAATTCTGCCTCCCGAAACGATGATTGTTCAATACTCATTTAACACCTTCAAAGGTTGACATAATGATGTCACTATTTTTATATATGATATATGATATGTTTATGTTTTCCTTAAGCTTCTTTTTTTTTCATTTTGGGCATACCTTTATGGTTTCCATTATGGGTAAACACGATATCTTCATTTTAGGAAGTGCGGACTACCGCCCCCTGAAAGTGATTTTATTCTTTAATACCATATGTGGGATGTGTAAAGGATAAAGTTAATAATATTATATATGTTATTATACTGGAAATATAATATACTCTTATATAATTATGATTTCATTCCAAAAAAATACGAAATAGAAATGGAAGTAGCGTTCATGCGTACGTACGGCTTACCGTCTCCATGAACGGTGAATTTCATTTCTTACCTCTAAATGTGATGTAATATTATAAATACATGTATATGCTGAATATATATGATTTATACGTTATCCAAATCATTAATATCATTCTGGATATAACGAACCTTTGACCAAATTAACAACATGTAAGTGTAAGAAGTCTATTTTTGACTTAAGAACCAAATACCGACAAAATGAACATTATTAACTTAAATGATTACATGATGTCCATAACATGGTATAAAAGGAATAGTGAACATGAAAAAGGTTCTTAAGCAAGTAGATATTAACTCAAGTTTATTATTCAGGAGATTAAAGAACGGTCGGGTCAAGTCGGATACGAGGTATGGGACTTCGTCTCAATCTCCTTTCTTTGAGGCATATTTTATTTTATACACAACTTTCTTTTATATGGTGTATAAACCCCTTTGACTTTTACATTTATTGAAAAGGAATCTTTTTTATACGAAGCGTTTACTAAACCACAAAAGGGAATGTTTTTTTCGTACGTATGCGGTGACAACGACTTCTCCACCGTCGTGACCATTATTTGAGTTTTGGCTTCCTCTACAAGCCATACCTTCTTTTTAAAAGAAAAATAAATACCATGTTTTACTTTTCTTTTATTTTGGTATTGAAAATGGTTTTCACAATGTTTTTTTGTGTTGTATTGATATCTTGTGATTGAAATGTGGAAATGTTATGTTTCCTTTATGCATGTTTTATATGATACGATTATGTTATGGTTCTTGGGCATTATTATGAAGACGGGTGGTTCCGTGATAAACTAAGTGCAGGTGAGCCTGATATAGCTCTCTAATGCATTGGGTAATGCAAAGGAGTGAAACGTTAAGGTTTCTCCGAAGAGATTTTATGGAATATACTGTGATGGGTATTCCAAACGTAACCAAGAGGGTTACTCCCTACATAAGAATGTTATGAATGCCTCAAGTTACCTTTATGTCCTATGATTTCTATGATTTATTCATGATTTTATGAGGTATGTTAAAGTGCCTATGTTTTATGGGTAAAGTATGATTTCATTCTTATGTATATATGTACCCATGTTTCCTTTCCATGTTTTTATAACCCATACTGAGCTTTTTATGCTCATCCCATGTTTTTTTGAAATTTTTTTCACAGGTCAAGGGAAAGGTACATGATCTGATGATAGTGTCAAGGAAGTGTCAAGAAATAATCCATGTTTTATTTTAAATGTGTTTCCATTGATGGGAATGAAGAATACTATCTTTATGTAACCACTTTGTTTATATGTGGAATGTAATGAAAGTTTTATGATCTAATTCTCTAAACCTCTAAACCCAAAAAGATCCTCAATGTGTAATCTTGTAATAACTCAAGATTGAGTAAGGTTTAAGGCTGAGGCCTTATAGTAGGAAAACTCAACCAATGAAAGAATTTTTTTGAAAATCCCTGGTAATCTATTCAAAAAGAACATAATATATCCTCCATTATCTGAATTTTCTATTCTCACATCCCATCTAATTGTGGATGAAATGTTTTCCTAAAATTTAATTCAGACTTGAATGACATTTAAAGGCCCTACAAAAGGATAGAAGTAAACCTTGGAACAAAATCAGAGAAAATTGAGAGACACAATCCATGTAACCTAACTATTTATTTAAGATGCAACATAAAAAATGGATATTTAGATAATTTATCTCAAATGGGAAAAAATTTAACACAATAATTCATATTATCAACAATAACCAAAATCACATTCTTACCTTGAGAATTATTTCCCAATACCACTACGAATTCCCTGGATATATTTTACTATTTCCACTCGAGAACTATTAATGGATGAATCAACCCATTTTGAAAATGTCAATATTCTTTAACCTTCTGACATAGTCAAACAAATCATTATAAAGTCATCAATATCTCTTTTCATTCCATAAAACTATTAATACCCCCAAAATATGTACATTTCAGTACTGCCAGTATAAACATTCAATGGAGAAATATGAGCTTCACTTAATAACAAATTATTCAACTTTTAATAACAAGGAACATATAATATCTTCCCTAACATGAAAAACAAATCTTTATCAATGTTAAATTCAAGAAACACACACTTTTGAACCAATACATCTTTTTTCAACAATTCATTGTCTCCCTTCTATGATTTTTTTATTTTTTTTATAAATATTACTGTACTAAAACAGGAATCAAAATAAAAAAATTCTAGAACCAACAACATCCATTACAATGTTTAAAAATTCATTAATCAAAGGATCAAGTTCCAAATGGAACACGATTAATGATACATTACTTCTATAACTTAATGAATCAAACAAATTATTTTTATATACATCTGTAATTAATCGTGAAATAATAATCCTTGATTAGGTCCAACCATATTATCCATCTCATGTTCAATTATATTTGAGTTAATTTACACCTCAAACTTTTGGGTTTAGTATATATTTCACATTTTACTACATGAAGATGAGGCCTCCAATCATTAATATCAAAAGAAATAATATGTAATTCAAAATCATGTGTTGGGAAATTTAACTCAGGAGGTTCTAACTAACAGTAAGAATAAGAAATTATGCAATCATTCTTTATTATGACAGAACCAATTCCTTACAAAAAAGAATCATTGTATATAAGGAATTCACCATTTCTGGAAGGAAAGGATAGAATTGTAGAATTCCTTAATCTTCCATTCAAATCCTAAAAAACTAATAAAATAGATTTTTATAGATGAATACAACAAATTTTAGAGTTCAATATGTTGATGGACTAGATAAACATTAATAGTATTAAAAAACCCTGAATAATAGCCTTCCAAACTTAGAAAACTATGAATCATAGTTATATTTGTCAGTCTTGTCCATTCTTCAATAGCATTTATTTTTGAAGGATCAACGATAATGACTTATTTAGAAATAATGTAACCAATGAAACAAAATTATTGAATCCAAAATTCAATCTTTCTGAATTTCCTATACAATTTATATTCTTTTATTTTTGTCCAAATAAAAATTAGATAACATTGATTCCCTTATTTAATTTTATAATATACCAAGATGTCATCAATAAACCTAACCACAAACATATAGATGAACTCATGGAATATTATATTCATAATATCCTTGAATATAGTAGGTGAATTACTTAATCAAATGGGAGTAATTAAATTATCATAATAAGAATATCTAGCATAAAATAGAATCTTCATAATATCTTTTTCCAGTAATAAAAACTGATAGTACCCTAACTTCATGTCAAACTTCAATATATATTTCTCTTCCTAGTGCTGATCAAATAAATCATTAATACGAGTTAATGGAAACTAGATCATAATAATGTTGTTATTTAAGGAACTATAAACAATGAAAAGTCATAGTGAACCATCATTTTATTTAACCAAGAAGACATGAGCACCCCTTGGGGTAGTACTAGGTAAAATTATACATTTATCTAATAACATCTACAAATCATTCTTAATGTCTAAAATTTCATATGTGCCATTAGAAAATGTGGTTTTGAATTTTCATTAGCATCAAAAACTAAGTCAATGGTAAATTAAATATCTCAATCATTTATAATACTAGTCAATTAATTAGATTACACATCAAGACTTTCAATTACCAATGAGGCATCCTATATATGAATAGTGACATTAGTTTCAATAATATGTGAATGAAAACATTCATTTCCTCATTATAATAGTTTCTCAGCTTCCTGATA
The DNA here is from genome assembly GCA_963277665.1 of Viscum album. Classification (NCBI taxonomy): domain Eukaryota; kingdom Viridiplantae; phylum Streptophyta; class Magnoliopsida; order Santalales; family Viscaceae; genus Viscum; species Viscum album. Next base: position 477,328,203 of record OY728132.1, read on the forward strand.
TGTTATCAAGGATAAGAGTTCAATCTTGTACACAAACATTAATTTTTTATGAAAGGAATCCTTTTTATCGATTTGGTCAATCATAGCATGGTAATCATAAAGCCAATCCATATCCATAATAACATCAAACAATAATAGTGGAAAATAAAATGGTTTGAAGGTGTGTTATATCAAAAGATAAGGATAAGATGATTCTTATAATTTAGTTTTCAATAACATTTCCTCTTGTTATTTTTAAAATAAGATCTCAATTCATATTATGAGATGTAATTTTCAATTTATAAGAAAATTTATCAGAAATTAAAAAATGTGCAAAACATGAATCAATAACCATATTGGAAAAATATGATTAAATAAACATTGTACATGATACCACTTTATTTGATGTCACATAATTTACTAATGTAGCTGTAAAGGTCTTCACCACACAATTATTTATATAGTCTAGCAATATCATATCATTAAAAGTACTCCTCAATCACATTGTTTCATAGGAACCCATCTCAATAAACAAAAACATATTAATAACTATAATTATAGTTTTTCATACCATTACCATGGTCTATTTTATTCTAGTTTTTGGACTTATTTCTTATTTTACAATATCCAAAGAGCTTACTAGAATTCTGAAGGAATTATTCAGTGTGTTTTTTACACAATATTCACAAACATTAATCATATTTTTCTTACCTTCAGATTTTTATGAAGATTTATTCCCTTTAAATTCACACGTTGACCTCTTATTCTAAAAATTTTACAAAAAAAAATGATCATCCAAAAAGTCCATAACTACATTCTTTGCTGATCAATGATTTCATTCATAAAATTTGAACTAACAAGAATTAAAAACCCTTAAATACATGGGCATGAATCCTATGTAAAAATAACTGATTTTACTATCTATATCATATATGAAATTTGTATTGTTCCTTATCGTTATAGTAAATTTTTATTCATAGACAACCATTAAGTCATCCTATTGCCTCTAATACTAGAATTTTTCATCAATCCTATGTCTAAGTACCATTGAAATATTTTATTTGATAATCATATTTTTGAATTAATCCCACTCAAGAGAATGAATCTCCTCACATTCCATGATATTCATAACCATTGTCAACCATAGATCGAATCAACCTTCAAAATGGTAAACATCTGGTCGAACAATTTGATTGTGTAAACACCCCATGAAATACAAAATATTTTCAATGTATTTAATCCACCCTTATACTAGAATGGGTTCTGATGATCTTATGAATGATGTGGGATATTTACCCATGAAATATTCCACTACTGACATGTTATTTTGTGGATGATCTCTCTGATCTTGTGGATGGTTACAACAACCATTTATTGAATGATTTATCTTTTCTATCACTACAACAAGTTGTTCAGTTTTGATTCTGGCCATCTCAGGATGCTGAATTGGATGGTTGTTTTCTCTTGGATTTCATCCGTGCATAGCATCCCTATTTACTCTTCATAAAAACCATTAGGAACAAATATATAATTCATGATGAAAAATGGTAATTATCAAATTATATATCATTTCAATTTTATCATTATGTAATAATAATTTGTGGATATTCTATAAATATTATTTAAACCCCTATATTTATCTAAAAGTACCTATGATACCATCTATAACACCTCATCCTTAGACATTTCATAATCGTGTGTTATTTTTAGAATTTACATTTATTCCCATTGATCATATTTTTTGGTTTATAGATATATAGAATTTTTCCATAACTATTACATCACATCTCAATTATTATAAAGTATACAATTATACATGTTATTTATTTTATTAAAACCTAAAACATTTTAAAGTAAAACTTGAATTATTTTATTTGATAAATGTTTTCATAATATTCATCTTAGATTCTGGATTTCTCTTAACAATCCTTATACCATATGGAGATAATTTAAAAAACATTAGATGCGAACAAAAAATACAGTAAGGGATTTAAATAAATAATGAAGTTATTAGTCCATAAATATTTTAACCTCATGATAACATTTTCACAAAATCAAAATTTTCACTAATTATACATAAAATCTTTAGCATACCTCATGGAAAAAAATCCTAAAAACATCATATACATCATAAATCATTAAGGTAACATGTGAAATGAATATAATATTTATATTATATCATTAACAACTAAATAGGGAGTAACCTTCATTGTAACATTTAGAAAACTGATCATTATATATTATATAATTCTGCTAGGAATATCCCAATTATTTTACTCCGTATCTTTACCCAATAAATTAGAGAGCTATCACAGGATCACCCACTCATGGTTTATCAGGAAGCCGCATGTATATATAAGCAATTATAAAGAAAAATAATATAATCTTTACACATTAACAAGTACAAATGGAAAATTAAATTCCAACATTGCAATAACAAAATATTATATAAAGGTATTGATATATCATATCCCTTCCCAAAAATGTTTTAAATACAAAAATACAATAGAATGGAATTTCTTTTTTATTTTTATTTAAAAAAAATTAATTCTTATAGAGAAATCCAAATACAAATTATTGTATATAATGGTAGAAACCTCATTATTGTCACATACAATAAAAATCATTTCCTTGTATGTTTAGAAAAAAACAATGTAGAAAAAGATTCCTTTTGAAAATATTGGAATGAAATTATAATTTAATGGGGTTAATTATACAACATAAAAAATAATGTGGTGTATATTATCGAAATATGCCTCAATGAAAGGATATTGAGATGAAGTCCCTTACCATGAATCTGACTCATCATGTACACACTTTATATTAATTAATAATAAACAAATGTAAATTTAAACATACATGAGAACATTTATTATTTTTATTATTCCTTTTATATCACATATTACCATTCTATTAATGTAACATGGTTATTAATGTTCATATCAGATGTTCTGTCAAAATTCAATTCATTAGACTAATGTAAATAACTTATGATGTCAATAGTCCATGTGTTCTTAAGACCATTGATTATTCATGCCAAAATAATTGATTTTATACATAAATTGTAATTTTAAATCAAACCATTTCTATTGTATGAAATATGAATAACATTTTAATCATGGTGACAGTTGGCTATATATATGCATGAGTAACCTTTCCATTTTTCCATGATCATTATAGAAATTAGGTAATAATTTTATTATCTTTACATAATGATCAAAACATAATTAAATACATAATAATTATTTAAATATTCTTAATATATAACATGTTGTGTAGTGAAAAAGACGAACATTGCTTCGTGGAAGTGATAGTTCCCACGTAATCATGAACGGTGTTATAATTTTTTTGTTCATGGAATGTTAGAAATTAATTGATATATTATAATATAATATTGATAAATACGTCATGAAAATAATATAAAAATATCAATTCCATATTTATGAAAATTCTTGATAGATTGTAATGAAAAATTTATTATATCAATTTGTGAGGTTGTAGTCCACTGTACACATGAACAAAATGTTGATTTACCATTTGGTAAAATTGGAGATGGATTTGGGTTATGATATTAACAAAACAACATTGTAGTATAGTTAAGATACATTATTTTTTAGGTCATTAGGTATTAATGATATTTAATGGATGTGGAAGAATAAATAAAATAGAATCACAAAAATAAAAACATTACATTTCCTTATGATGATCACCTTCTTTAACACATTAGTACTTATAAGAAAAGTGTTATACATAATATAATACCTCATGAATATGGGTCGGAATTATAGGAAATAGTTTGGGATTATCATAGAGGATTTAATTTTTTATGTGTGAGTAAGTTAAATGAAGGAGTGTCATTTTATAGGATAAGAGAGGAGCAATATTGGAATTGTTAGATGAATTAAATTGATATAAATTCAATTTCAATTCCAAATGGGCCCAAATTAAAATTTTGAAATATAGGATGAATAGGTGTCTATATATAATCAAATAATGATAAATAATTTTTTAATAACATTTAATCCTTATCATTTGGTTTTAAGATTTTTAATTCTAACTATTTTATCAAGTAAATTACAATTTAAGAGTTAAGATAATTACTCAATCATGAATACCAACCAATTAATGAGTCATTAATTACAAATGTTTTATTTGGTAAATAGTTTGGTTGATTATTGGATTTTAATATGTTTTTTATCAATTAATTGGATATTTTTAAAATTTTGTTACGAATTATGTCAATTTGGACACTATTCATTACATCACATTTTAAAACAATCATAAAAAATAGATTCTTTCAAAAAAAATATACATTTAATGAATAATAACACGTAATATTCCTAAAAAAATTTATATGTCATAAAATATTTCAAATTATATTTATTTTATAATTATTAATTTCATTAATTTTATTCTTTATTTAATAAATCAATTACTACACCATCATTATGTATGTATTTAATTAAATAATTTATTTATAAAAAGATATAAATATATCATAATTATGTAGGAAGTATTTTAATATTTATTTAAGACTATTCATTATTGACGATATCTCTTATATAACCCCATAATATTTTTTTCTTATTGGTAGACATATTTATGACATTTTTTCCTTAAATTAAAATTAATTGTTATAAATGACATAATCACACCCATGTGGATTCAAGAGGCCACACATCCAGTCGAAGGATGGTAATGGTCGATAATAACTCATCCAATAAGATTAAGAAATTTGTTGGGTAATTTAATTTTATTACAATGTTAATTTTAGACTTAATTAACCTATTTATATTTAATCACGATGAACACTATACAAAATTTACTATTCATCAAAAATTATTTATATATTATAAGAATTTTTTATACTAATTAAAACAATGTATTTTCATTTTTGAAAATTCGACTCACAAATGTTGTTAAATTAATTTAACGTTAATATAATTCAAGGATGGAGAAAATGAGTTTTTGAAGTAAAAATGTTTAAAAGATCAGAAAGTTTTTATATCAATTTTCACCATAAAATTTATTCAAATCACCAAAATTGTATTAAATGATAAATTAATCATCTAATTATATCATAATACCAATTAAAAGGATACCACAACTATAAAAATAAGTTATTTCAAAAAGATATTTGGTATTAAGATTCGATATTTTTCACTATTTATTAAAAATTCAATATTTTAATAAAAATACAAAAAATTCAACCAATGTGATCATTGATGTCCCTCATACAAAGAAGAAGTCAAATTTTTTCATATAATTTTTTTTTCAAATTATTATCCTTAATAATTTAAAAGTATTCATCATCAATAGGTGTTCAAAGAACCTTTTAAAAATATTAAATCTCCTAATACATTAAATCAGATTTATTCTTTTTTTTATGATAAGAAAATTTACTAGAAGAAAATAAAAAAAATTAATAAGTATTTGTAAACTAAATATTTATAGATATATTAATTCCTAGAAAATTAATTGAATGGTGATAACTAAAATTTTAAATTGTATTAATATATTATTCTTTGGTATAACTCAGTGCTGTGTGCGGCAAATGATTTCAGAGAATACCTTTATAGTGTGTCATATATGCTAGAAAACATATAATCCCCTCAAAATTAATATATAATTAAAAATTATTTATAGATTTAAAGAAGTATAATTATATAATTACATTGTATTTTACATATTTATAGTATTTACCAACCATTATTTTGGTTTTATGAATAGAAGTAATGGTATTAATGGAAGATGAAAATGAATCATCCAAGATGTCGTTAAATTGGCATATCATGGGTGATGACATCAATTTTAGAATAAAATAAATAGAGATAGTTATAAAGGATTTTAATGATGTATTTTACACTAAAATTATATTATTATAGAATATAATAGTCACTAAAGTTATCATGAACATTTGTATAGAAGAGGTGAGGAGAGTATAATAAATGTAGAAAACAATTAATAGAAAATAAAAGAAAATGTAAGATGAATTTACCTCTTTAAACTATCCTCATAGGAAACATCATTAGAGAAATGTTTTTATTTTTTGGATAAGACCAAAGGCTCCTAGACATAGGTGAGTTTATTGGAATGATACATAAGAATAATTTAGAGATGGCTCAAATCTTGAGAGGTCTGAGAAAAATATGAGTGGAGGGGTGGAATTTTAGGTAAAATAGATGGGTGTTTTCTCATTATATTATTCATTAGTTTATTATTTAGACACATGATAAAAATAATAGATTATTACATGAATAAATATATTATGTAGAGAAGGATAATTTTAAATTATGATTCCTACAACAAAAATGGAATATGAAATTGTGTATTTATGTTATATTTTATATATATTGTATATTACCGTATTTCATTATTCACCCATAATTAAATTATTTAAAAACAATACAAAAAATACACTATAATAATTTTTCCACATTTTTCATTCAAAAATCTACTCAATTTTTTGAAAATAATCTTCAAAACATGAGGAATTTATTTTTTAATTAAAATATAAATTTAAAAAATTATAGATTTTAAAATTAAATATGATATTATAACACATTGAGAAATGAATAAAGGAATCATAATATAATCTTCTAATTACAAGACAAAAAATACTAATTTATGAATACATTTTCTGAAAATATATTTTATATTAAATTATTAAATCATTTATAACATTGTAATAAAATATTTATGACATAGAAAAATACCAACACATAATTTATAATTTTAGAAACATTTATTTACTTCATCCATGAAATAAATGTAGAATATTTCAATTAATAAGATACCAAATTTTATTTGTTCTTTAAAAGGATATGTTATAATTTTATTGGATTGTTTATTATTCATAAGCATCATGTTAATATTCCAATGGTCAAGTTAAAATTCCATCATTATAGGTTCCTTATTTCGTAAAATATGACTTATTTCATTCATTATTAACTTATAAATGACATTGTGTTATATATATGATTTTATGTTATTTAAAAAAAATAACATATTTATAAGATATATGAAATTTTATTGATAAATGTTTGGTATGTTACAAAAAGTACCAAATTTCATATTATTCAGTTGATGTTATATCCCCGACACACATTAATTGACCAGCATCAAAGAATGCCTATCCAGTGATGTCTAAAATAGTGTTTCATATAAATTTTATCCCTTAATATTCTATATTATTCTCTATATGGATCCCTATAGTCTCAGATTGACATTTTTGGGTAGCATCGAGCTTGTTCGAGCCCTTGGATTCACAACAGATCCACGATGACACAACAGTATCCCTATAGAAGTATATTTATGAAATTTTTATGGAATAGTGATTATCAATTTGAAATGTGAGATATAAGATATATGTTATATGTTAGGATACAAATGATATAAGATATAAGATAAAATATAAGATATATAATATATAATATAAATGATTTGATGTATAAGATATGAGATATAAATCACGATTAAATATTCTTATATCACTTATAAATTATAACTGAGGCATTCTTTAGATGAACCATCCATGATAATTTGATACATGACTTCATATAGTCATTTTAAGACCAATTTTAGATACCTAATTTAGACTCATGCCCCTGGTCAAAAAAATACCCAATAATAAGAAAGTTATTATTATTTTGGAATCCTTTATTCGATAAATATCTATATAAAAGTGTCAGAATGAAGATATTTTTAAGATTATGTGACCCTAAAATTTATGTGGTTGTTTAAATAACCATATTATGTATTTAATTTGGACTCTAGGATAGGGCCCAAGAGATGTCATTCAAGTATGATGTGGTGAAATGTTACTTCTTCATAGGTTTTCCTATCGAGGAATGTGAGTAGCCTATCATGAGTGTCTTTCCATAAAGATCACAATGTTGTGATCAATATCACCATAAAATTTGATTTGAAGAAGAATATCATTGAAATAATTTTTCCCTTCATATCTTTGATGAACCATGTTTTTTATCATGATTTTTATCGTGAAATGTCTGGTATAACGCTTTCACATTGTGTATTACTACATGGTCTGAATTTCCTATTCTCAAAGGGACACATCATGTTAGTAGAACATGAAAACATGATGTGTGGGAACCTATCATATTATAAAATCCTTTATGACTCTTCAAGATTCTGTATCTCTTTCATTTGGACTTGGATATTGGCCCATGAGTGGCCTGTCATGAGATTTTTTACGCATCGAACATTATAGTTCCCTGTGTTGTGGATTTAGAAATATGTTTCAGATCTTCCAATCATAAAACATTGAGGTGACACATGATTATGAAAGACATCATACATGATCACCATAAAATTATAGGATTACCCTCTAGTAGGGATGGGCTATGGAATTCCACAATGATCATTCAAGGTTACACTCTATTAGGGATGGTCTATAGAGTTCCTCAATGCTTCTCGCATACCCTCCTACTAGACTAGGCAATGGAGTTTTCCAATCATATTTTTTGGATTACCCTCAAACTGGGATGTTTCATTCTTTGATAATAATTCTGGGATTACCCTCCATCAAGGGTCTGTAGTGGAATTCCCTAATTATATTTTTGTGTTACCCTTCTCCAATGATGGGTTGTGGAGTTCCACAATGTTCCATGAATAACCTCACTCACAGGTAGATAGTGGAGATCCCCAATGACCTTACTATGCTTATCCTCTAATAGAATAGGGATGGGTATTTTCTTGATGTACTTCCCATATGAAACCCTACAGATGGACTGGGTAGTCAAGTTCCATTGTAATTATATGAGATGCACTCCCTATCATTCCAGGGAATTAGAAACTCACATAGATGTTGTGGCCCCTTGACTATACAACACAGAGTCGATATATGGTTTGAAATAGATATGTACTCACAAAGAAAAGAGTTTATTTCCCTGATGAGAGGAGTTATTGTGATGTAGGCTATCATAGAACAGACGAGTTATTGATTCCAATATAGGATAGTATCATGGTTTGGTTATTGAGTCCCTTATAATTGTGTGTTCAAGGTTGACACTTGATATTCTAGGTATCACTGATTGAAATATTTTGGAACAGTTGGCTACTATTATTCATGGATTAGGGTATGTGATAGAGATCCCCTTACTCCCAAATTTTGGATTCATTAATTGTGAATATATTATTTCTTTCTTTTGGATCCATATGTTGGATTTGTATACTCTCAATCCCGGAGAGGTGAAGACATGTAAGGTAAGTCAGGTTATTTCATGTCTAGCTTCTCTTGTTTGGTTGAGTACTCTATCCAACTATAAATAGATAAGACTAAACAAGAGTTTCATCATCTCATTGCGTCATGATAGCCAATTTTAATGGGTTTAAATTCTATCTCTCCTCAAGTTGAGTTTTACAATTTCAATTTACTATGTGTATCAAATATCATTCTCTTTATTTGTATCTATTACTTCAACTCCATGACTCGTTTGGGACATTACAAATAATATGTTTATACTCACACCTACATGAGATTTTCCCACATGTGTCACATCTTTTATAGATGATTATAATCTCAAATATGATAGTTGAGAAGCTAGATGGTACTGGTATATTTTAATGTGTACAAAGGTCGAAGCTAGGAATTCAAAATAGGGCTCTGATTTAGCTGTTTTTTCAACTCTTGTCAGGGTGGTAAATATTTACTATTGGGAAATAATTTCTCCACATTTAACATTTATTCTACACTATCATACATATATACTATCAAGAGGTTCATTCTTATTTGGTTTACTTTATAGAAGTGTTTCATCTTTTATATTCTCCCTCTATAATTTTTTATTTATTTGTTCATGTGGGAGTGTGAATGTTCATAGGGAATAGCATACCTGTGTTATTTATATCATTGGTGATTGTTTCCCCCCATGGCCTTTGGAGGTGGGCTTCAGGTAGTTGAGGCTCAATCACTAACTTAGGTCACGTTATAACAACATTCATTTATAGAAACCATAACATCACGATTCAGGGTTGAACAACTCATGTCATACCGAGAAACTAACTCCTTATACAAATTTAATGAAATTTATAAAAAATAATTTAACCTATAAAAATATATCATATATGCTTTGAAATTAAAAAAAACAGAAGTCCGTGAAAAAAATATTAAATTATCAAAATAAATTATAATTTCATAAATCTAGACTTGAGATAGTAATTTTTGAATGCTTGAAAACTAATTAAGTATACAAGATCAATAATTAAAAATGATATTTTGTAAATTCAATAGTTTAATAAAGATGAATATTTTAATATTTATTTCAATATTAACCATTTTATATAAGTACATTATGTGGAATTTAATATAAACTACGTTATATATCAGTTTTTTAGATAACATATAAAAATGTTATAATAATTTAATCATCAATTTTTACTTATGAATAATTTCTACATTATATATATCACATATTTAAATTTATTTAATAATATTATCTTTTCAACCCACATATATTTTTTCATGATACATATAACATTCCATGTTTTGATTTTTATTATTAACATATCATATTTAAATTTACAAAATAATTATTATTAATATTGGATCATTTATATTATGATTTATTTTATAACATATGAATACATTAAAAAGTGTTAAACAATGTGAATTCATTTTAATGAAATATCATGATAAAAAAATTTATGTATATTTTTTAGCCCTATCAGATTAGGAATAACCCAAAAAAATGAATTAGTGAAGGATACTGACTATTGTAAAAAAATTATTATCTACATTACAATTTATAAACTAGAGACATTTATATATAAACCATAATATTGACTATCCCTTATTAAATTTCAATAATTCAAAAAAATATCAATTTCATAGTTGAATAATTTTTTCTCAAGCATTTCGAGCTAATAAAATTTAAACCATGAATTGGTTGAACAAATATTTTTCGATATTGACACATGGATATCTCTTTACAATATTACTAATAAAAATTTTCATGTTACTCCCGATGTATTGACATAGTATTTGTAATGATCTATTTCTTCTGAATATAATCCATTGTAATTTTTTCACAATCTATTGAACATGTACTTAGATGATCAATAACATTACATTCTAAATTTATATATGATACATAATGATTTTGAAAACAAAAAAAAAATCAGTGATATTTTTTAAAAAAATATTCCAGAAAATGGAATTTTAGAGTTTTAGAATTTAATTAAATATTGAATCTCAATTATATAAAAATAAATGTAATAACAATATGGGGGTTTAGAGGTGAAAATTATATTATAAACCTAGTAGAAACAAAACAAACCAATAGACTTGTATATATGATCAATTCATTATTTTGGATTGATTGGATTATGTGAATATGATTTACCATTTCCCTATTAAAAAAATATGTGATATTCCACATAATATTTAGAATGATACATTATAATATTCCTTCCAACTTATTACTAGTGTGTCTCTATGGGTTGGATTAACAAATCATTTATTTTGATGGAATCTCTTAAACCCGTATTTTTTTAGAACCTTTTTGTAATGATTTTAATAGTTATAATAGGTAAATAGATTTTCAGCCATGATGATTCTATGATAGTCTTCATATACCAATACCCATCCTATTATCATTTAGTTATTTTATATTAACTAATGATACTACCTATAGATATAAATGATTTACACATTATTTAAAATAATGAATAATGTTACAAAATAATTTAACTCCATCGTAATTCATGCTGATACATTCAACACATATTAATTCCATATTAAATCAATGAACTTCAATAAATATAATCTAATTATATTTATATATGTTTATTATAGCATGTTATAAGAGTGGGATGTTGTTTTACACATTATTGAATATAGAAAAAATATCTATGTTGAAAACTATAAAATATTAAACAAAATTATATCATAGATTATATTAAAAACAATGAAAAAAATAAACTTCAACATTTTGGTTGGATCATTATTTCATATTTAAAACAAAAAATAATATAGAGTAATATCAAAGCTACAATACTCACATGCCAGGAAATTTTATGTATTTAAATGTTATTAGAGATAGTAGCAATTATTGTGATAATCCACCCTAAGAGGGTAATATAACATTTTAACATTCTCTATATAAGGGTAATGAGTCATTATATTATAATATAGTGGAATATAATCTTTTGTATTAATATAATTTAAATATGGATAATTATTCTGAAAAATAAATGGGATAATAGTCTTATAAAGAGATCACCTATAATTGATGGGGTAGTTATAAATTTTTTAAATACTGTGATGAATTTATTTTAGTAATATATAATATGAAAAAAACTAAATTGATATTATAATGTAATTTGTATTCTATATAAGTAAAAGGAATAAAAAAATCATTAATAACATTAAACTAGTGGAGTAACAAAATTTGTATGATCATTATCATATGAAGTTTATGATAACATGGTAGAAATAACCAATATATTCATATATCCATCAACATTTAATTGGATTTAGAATATTTAGACATAATTAAAATTGATTTCATTAATATTCAAATGTTTTATATTAACACTATAATTAAAGAAGAAAATATGATTTCATATTTTTACTCATATCTCAGACGATTGTATATTTATATAAAATAATAAAGTCAATTTTATACAGTAAAATAATTATTGAATTAGCATATTTGAGTTATTTAATTTCTTATTGTATTATATGAAACATGTGTATATACATTATATTTTTTTATAATTAATTTCAATTAAGAAATGTAATTTTTTAAACCCATAACTAACATGTATAATTTATACATAATAAATAAGTCGTTACAGTATATACAATATAAGAAATAATATATTCAATGATTAACTAAATAAAAATTTGGAATATAAATAAAAAAAATATTTCATATATATATTTTATATGGTCTGTGATACAAAAAACCATATACACATTATTATTACTAGACATATGATAACATATATCATATTATACTATCTTTTAGTTGTTCTAAATCCTAGTAAATATTATATAAAATTTAAACTAAATATCAATGTCATATCAAAACTATTTTGGAGAAACTATTTATTTGTCAAATATTTTGGTTATGTGATTTTATGCCACATAAATAATTATGTTATGATGACTTTCTAAAATAGTGTGATTTTTAATAGTCATGAATGATAAATTATTATGGAATTGAATACATTAGAAAATGAAGATTTTGTAAGATATTTAATGAAGATAGTTATAATTAAAATTTTATTATTAATGATAAAGAATCCATATGTGTTGAAATAATTAATGAAACATCCCTGTATTTTGGATTTCTTGAAAATAAATTAAAAAACTATTTGTGGAACGACCTGAATTTTTTAAATCATATTTATTTCCTACAAATGTGTGAAATATTATTAACGAACCAATTACATCCTTTTAATAATGAAGTTAGTTTAATTGAAATGTGACCTTTTGGTTTTGACTGTTATATGATCATTGGTCAATTATGATTGGTGGACAATATGACTGTTTTTCAATGTAACTATTGGAAATAATACTCTTAATAATAAGATTACCTTTATTATTTGTTTCATAAATAGAATAAATAAATATTAATTAATTCATAAACAAGATTAAATGGCGTCATCCAATAGAATCATGTCATACAAAGCCCATTTTTTCAATCATGTAATGTAGGTATCATCGCTGTTCTTTTTTCTTGAACATGCCCAATCCAAGGTTCACCATTTAAATCTTCAACGAAATCACATATGGGAGAAGAACAAGTTAATAGAGATTACTAATAGAGTGATTTTATCGGAGAAAGACGAAGAGTTTATCACCATAACACTCTTTACCCTAAGGTCATATGAGGGTGTTATAAGGGGTTATTTTTCATGTCCCCAGTCCCTTAAAATTTAATCCATTTTTCTTAATGACATTTTATTCAATAATTTAGTTCTTATGAGAAGATTACCTTAAAAATAATAAATATTATAAATCGAATATTCATATAAAAAATAGACTTATATTAGAGTTATAAATTACTATATCAGACAAATATTTTTTTAATAGTATTTATTAAAGTGGAATTGTGTTTTTTAAACAATTTCATTTAATTACAAATAATAATATAATTTTTCATAAATTTCAAAAACATTATTGTGCATTTTGGGTCTACTTTTTTTTTACTAAATAATTATTTTAATATTTTGAATTTTTATTTCTCATATTTAGTTATTTATGATGATTAAAAATACATAATTTTTCAATTTTTAACATTGATATTTGGTTAGGGTGATTTTATGATAGTTTTATAAAATACTATAGTTATTCGTAAATAGTAAAAATATAGTTTGAGTTATTCAGTATGTTTAATGACTTCATTAATGAAGAAATTATGATATAATATTTTTTAGACTCTTGTAGAGTAACATATACTAATAATAGTCCCATATAGCCAATACCATGGAAAAATTCACTAGAAAACCCCATGGTTTTGAAAATACCATTGCGGAGGTGTCCTAAAAAATTAATAAAAACACTCTCACATTTCTTATAATTAACCTACAATTACTTAATTACCATTAATTACAGAATTATACTCAATGATTATATGATAGTATTACCTCCATAATATTCCTCCAAAGGTTTCCTCAAACCACTTATGTCCTGATCATCACGTTTTAGGAGTCACTCTTCATGGTAAGTGAAATGTCAAACTTCTCTTTTTTCCATTCAATGTCTACTTTATGTGGTATATCATTCCATATCATGTTATTGTATCACTTTTCATCTATCCCGATACAATATTAAGATTTATTTATGAATGTGAGTCCCTTTTCCCACAACCTTTTACCATTTTCAAAAATCATGTTTCTTAACCTTCATGCAGACATATTTTCATCTCTAAATCACTATCTTTTTATCAATAATTTTTATAAATACCCATACCACATTCTTCCATAGTGGTATTTACATATATATCAAAATTATCAATTTTAATTTTCAGATGATCATATATTTAACCCCACCTTCAATTTTTAGGGTTTAAAATGTGAATGGGGTTATGTTTTTATGAACATTATAATAAAAAATGACTTTGAAATAAAACACATTTATTTTATTCTCCACATGTTATTTATGAGATGGTTTATTATGATATACGTGTCTAAAAATAATTATTATATATTGAGTCAGTTCCCTAATAATTCTCTGATGCGTTAGGTAATTAATTTTTTCTCTAGAGATGACATGTTTTTAATACCTTGGGAAATAACATTTTATGTATTTATGACACCATGCTGATAAACCTTTGTGAAATTCTTATGAATGAATATATTAAATTTTAAGTAACATTTACAATTCCTGATTCAATTTATTCTATTTATTATATTCCTCATGTATTCTTATTCATTCGATATTGTTATTCTTCATGATCTTATTAATATTTAACAATATCACATGTAAGTTGTTTCACATAACATCCCTTAATGGGCCTTCTTTTCACCCTTTATATTCATATATTTCCTTAATTAATGAGATATAATAAATGTAATTTTTAAGAATATTTTAGAATCCATTCAACTAGAAGAGGCCAATTTTTTATGTTTTCATGTTTTATGCATCTTTTTCCAAGACTCAAAAATTTAAAAGATCCTCTATTTCTAAAAATATATGTAAATTATTGCAATGAAAGGCTATATTTCTTAGCCGGTATCAAAGGATGCATTAGTAATTAATGTAAATTATGATTAGAAAACCATAGTATGAACCCTAGAGAAATGTTTAAATATAATAAAAATTATTTGTAATATGGTGAATCATTTTTTAAGTATTTTTCAATCAAATATATTTTTGTTTATATAAGAATAAATGGATGTGGATTTGGCCTAGATGTTTCATGAGGTAAAACCCAAAAATCACCTTGGAGATAGACTTGAAAGGGAACTGTTACCTGGGAAAGGGTTATGCTTCACTCCTCGTTTGACACTCATGAATGATATATTTAGTTAATCATACTCTTTTTATGAATGATTTTAAAGTATTTATATAAAATTTAACAACTTTCAATGAATATACTGTTTAAGTAAGATGTTATATGACCTAATAGTCTCATTGAATTTGTATTATTATGAACCATATTTCTTTATTAATATTTTCTTATTTTAGAAAATGGTAGGAAAAATGAGAATCTTTGTAAATGGGGAATCATAAAAGACTATGAACTAACGTCCCTATAAAAGATGATAGAATGGAAACCAACATGAGAATGATGAATAAAAAAACTCCTGTTATAAGAAATAAATAGAATCAATCATGGAGATAAGTTTCACTATGAATGGTAAATTTTCTAGTTTACTCCATTTTACCTTAACGACCAACAATGTTCAAGGGATCTACCACACCATTTATTGCAGAATAGTTGATAAGTTCTAGATAAATTATCATATTAATAAATAATTGATTAGAATTTGAGAAATAAATGAATGATGAGCACTATTTGGGGGGAGAATCTTATTAGAGGTTATAACTAGTTAAAATCTACCTGTGAAACATGAATAAATATATAGAGTGTGATCAATTTAATGGAATCATTTTTAATATGTATTTCCCATGTTCGATGAGAACACAATTGAAGAACGAATTCTATGAACTGAAGAAGATGGAGATTGAATATATTATGTTTTAGGAGATTAAAATCAAAATACATTCCATTTATACCTCTATATTTAACATGGATCCCAATGGAATGGTTGATAGAATATTAGGTAGACTAAGACCTCATCTACGAATGAATTTATCCAAGCATGAATGTAAAAGCTATGGGGATATCGAATGGAGTGCTATCAAGGTGAAGGTTGTTTTTGGTGAGACAAAATGATCTGAAAAATTTTATGGGATGAATTGATCTCTATTGATTATCCTTGGAAGGAGTTTTGAATAAGGAAGAGGAAGAAACAAGTGAAACATTCCACATGCGATAAATGTGGTAAGACTCATTTGGGGAAATACATTCTCGGAAGTTGGATGTTTTATAATTAGAAATAAATGGACACATCATAAAGAATTATCATAGTGAATTGAATTCTCAACTTCTCAACACAACCAAAAAAGATAAGTTAGTTCATGGCTCGCCTGAAGTATAATAATTTAAGTGTGGATAGATCGGTCACTCAAGAAATAATATAGAATCAATTCCAAATATTTTAGAAGTATTTTTATTTGTAATGATTCATTGAAGTATTATAAAAGTATTAAAAAAGTTTAGGAACTATTTTATTCTCTTTTGAAAGCATAATCTCATTAAAAAGATAGTAG
The DNA here is from genome assembly GCA_963277665.1 of Viscum album. NCBI lineage: Eukaryota > Viridiplantae > Streptophyta > Magnoliopsida > Santalales > Viscaceae > Viscum > Viscum album. The sequence continues at coordinate 477,345,490 of OY728132.1, forward strand.
TCATTCCCATTTTAAAATTTCAAATTACACTATGGATGGACTGGCTCTCAATGTGTACTTCTAATATAAAATGTAAAAGAACGAAGATATTAGTAGTCATAAATGGATGGACATCAGTTGATTTCAAATAAGATATATCTCAACCATAATTTTTTAATGATGTTCCACCAATAGACAACATTACAGACTTTATGGGTGATGATGATGAAGGGAATTTAAGTATAAGAATAAAAAATATTCAAATAATTGAGGAGTACATTTATCTATTTCATGAGTAGTTAAATATACCTCCAAAATAAAGTGAGGTAGAGTTCTCAATTGAAATTATGTCAAGATCCAATCCAATTTCAAAAACCATGTATAGATGGTGAATTTTGAGATGGATGAAGTAAAGATAGAGATCCATGTTATTTTGGAGTTGGGATTTTGATGCACCTGATTTGTGTATACATGTTTCAAAAAATTAATTGGAAATATGAACATGATTTCAGAAAATAACTAATACTTAGTAAAAAAATACTTCGATCTTAGAGATCTTTTTCATTTTCAAATGATTTCTGGCCAAACACACAAATAGGGGGAATGTTGAACAAAATTTACAACAACATGTATATATATACACATGCAATGTAATATCAGAATCAGACATGGATTGGATAGGAAAGGTACATTCCCAAGTTCATGAATGTACATTCACAAATTGTAATAAAACTACATTTCATGTATAGTCTTCTAGAAGTGGATGTTGGTTGAGAAGAAGTTTACACACCCATGGAGCCAGCTGATGGTTACATATCGTGTACCAAATATCCATGCCATGTATAGGGTTCTAGAAGTAGTTGGTGCCTGATTAAAGATAGTAGACACCTTGTGTGGTGCAGCTAAAAGCTATGTATATCCACCTACTAGGGGGTGTCGTGTTCCAATTTAAAGATGTTGTGTTAAGCCACCCACATGGAGAGGAAAAGATGGAAGAAGCACATTGACAATACTACACGATGTGTACTTCTTACACATGTTGTGTACTTTTATTTTCTATAAATAGAGGCCTTGGCCACCGGTTCAAGGGTGTGTAGAAAGGGGTGAAGGTCCGAAGGAACGAATCTATTCTTCCATTCTACCACCAATCAACTACTTCTCCATTATACCATAATAAAAAAGATCCATTCACTCATCAATTTTTCTACGACTATCATCAGTTATTGAGGCTAGTATTTTTATCTTTTCCTATATGTGAAACTAAATACCATATGTGCTGGGTTGTGGGAGATCATGAGTTGTGATTTACATTACATGTTATCAATGTGTTTGTTCTTTTATAATATTCTTATACTTTTTAAATCACTTACTCTTATCAATAAATATCCTTAGCTAAACCAAGGGCATAATATTCAGGGATTCAAAAGAAGAAGAATAATGAATATTTTCATGATCATTGGAATAACTCATCGAATCAAAATGTACAAATCCAAATAAAGAACTGTTAAACACTGAATACCAGACTATAGAGTTAGTTTCCTCGTCTATAAATATATGTTTACTGGACCGAAATTTTTTTGTTACCAATTGAATCCTAGAGAGTTGGGTTTTTATGAACAATACAACATCATAAGAGATTTTATATAATAAAAAAATTCTTCCGAATCCACAACCCCAATGAATTTTCTTCCTTATTTTCATCAAAATAAATTTTCCAATATTCTCTATTATGCAGTTAGGTAATTTCATAAAAGAATATAAAATCCAATTTCTCTTCGTATACAAACAACAAAAATTGAAAATAAATTCAAAATAATTCACTAAGAAAAAAATAAAAACAAGATAAGAATAAAAATATAACTTATTTTTCCCTCTGGATCGTCCCCTTACTGGTACTATACTCGTTAGGGTAAAAAGAATTTGGGACAACGTTAACATACCTTCAGCAAAACAAAAAACCCAATTTCGGTGCAGAAGCTGGGGAAACGTGAAATGTTAATTTGTCATTGTTTTAATTTTGTTTGTATCAAATTTTAGTTTACGTAAAAATTATAAATTCCAAAAAATATTCCCTTTATAATATCATTTTTTAACTTTATTCTTCCTCATTTATCGTTGGTATGTTTAGTCTTGTGTAGTTCTATATGTGTATGAGAATCTACCTCAATCATTGCAAGATCGCTGATCCTTCAACTGTTTTCCCACATGACTCATAGTTGGGATGGACAATCTTGAGGAACCAATGATAATTCACAGACGAGAACAACAAAAACAATCCAATGGTGCAGAACTAAGAATGAAATTCCAGCTGATGTCAACGGATCATGATAGTAGTTTGGTTCGAAGGACAATTAGAACTAGAAAGCTACACTTGCTCTAGGATATGACCCACGGTAGCTCAAACAATTCCAACCAGAAAAGATGACATACCTACAACAAAGAAAAGTGCTATACTTCACCCCTCAATAACAACAATACATTGATCCTCCACACCCTTAGTATCCACCTCCACATCATAATATCATAGAGTACGACCTTCTCTTTATTCAAGAAGAAAATATGGGAATCATATATCCTCTAGTGCGGGACCAAGACTTCGAGATTAAGCATACAATCATGCAGTGGATCCAAAACACATTTCAGTTTGTTGGTTTGCCCAGCGATGACCCCAATGCTCATCTGTCAATTTTTTTTGGAGGACTGTGACATGTTCCGCTTCCATATAGTGTCCACAGACGCCATTGGACTTCTCCTTGTAACCTTTCCACTAAAGGATAATGAAAAATACTGGATGAACATTTTTATACAATTATCAATCCTCGCCTTGGAGGAGCTATGCTAGACATTCATGTCTAAATACTTCCCACCCTCTAAGATAGTGACTCTGTGGAATGAAATAAACAAATTCCAAATGCATGACTCAGAGTCATTTTATGAATAGTAGGAGAACTTCAATGAGATATTGTGTGAATTCCCACACCTCAGACTTCCACATTGGATGTTGGTCCAGGACTTTTACCGAGGGCTGGTGACGAATACAATATTCATGGTAATTTCTGCTGCTGGGGGTATAGTTGTGACAAATTCCCCCTGAAAAAATTTCAAACTACTATAAGACATGTTTTCCAATAGCTTCTAGTGGAATTCTCAATGGGGCACAAAAAAATGAGTTATGAATTACATTGATGATACTACTATGCTCGCTGCCCAGTTGGACGATGTGTCCAAAAAGATCCACTGACTCAATATTATGGTCGTGTACCAAGTACATGCGAAAAACCATCCGACGTGCAATTTATGTGGTGAGAACCATATCCTGAGAGAATCTTCAGGTTGTACAGGTGGGCTTTTCGGGAGCAAGGTGAGTTATGTTTCCCAAAACCGCAGGCCAAACCTCTACCAACAGTACCAGAACCTAGCATGGCGCGATCAACATAATACAGGCTGGGGCCAACAATAACAGAATCCTCTTCCACAGAGACCACCCATCTATGCTTATCCTCATCATCTGAACTAGTAATCAAGACAACAACATCCGAAACAGGTATCTTATCAGCAGAAAGGGTATCAAAACCCTCACCCAAAACATCTAAAATAGCCACCACCTTAACCAGCAGCCCAACCACCTCATCAGGAAAACATCACAAGGTTAGAGGAAGTCATGAACAAATTTTTATCTACTATTGAGACCAGATTCTAGAACTAATAAGTTTCCATTCAATGAATGGGGAACCAAATTGTCTAGTTTTCAAACCAACTCTCAGGGAGGCATCTCCGTTCACTACTGGGTAACAATGAGAAGAACTCAAGAGAGGAGGCCCATGCCATCACACTACAGAGTGGAAGGGTCTACAACAGAACGAAACTGCATAGCCAGGTGCACCTACTCCCTCCACTGATAACAACGGTATAGTTATAGACCTCTAATCATCAAAATCCCACTTTATGAGTCTTCACATAATAAATTAAAGGAGGTGTTCAAACACTATGAGCATGCCTTAACCTTTTTGGAGAGAATGAAGCAGAGAATGCCTGACCAACAGTTCCAAAAATTCATCGATGTATTCAGGAAGCAGCACATTAATATTGAATTTACAAAAGCACAAAATCGGAAACCCACTTATAAGAAATTCATGTAGTAAATACTCTCCAATAAAAGAAATATGGGGTATTTGGGAACCATTTATCTAACCAAGGAGTGTTTAGTTGTCATCCATCATTCGATTCCTCCAAAATCTAGGATCCATGTAGCTTCACTATTCCATGCACTATTGGACCATGAGAGTTTGGGAATTCCTTCTACGACTTAGGGTCTAGTGTCAACCTCATGTCCCTGAGTGTTTTTAAGAATATAGGACTAAACGATCTAAATCCTACAATAGAATCATTTCAAATTGCTGACTGATCCATAAAATATCTAGAGGGTCTACTAGAGGATGTGATGATCAAGGTGGGTAGGCTAATCCTCCCCACATATTTCATTATCCTTGTCATGAAGGATGACCAAGAGGTACCTCTCATATTGGGACGCCATATCTTGGCCATAGGGAATGTAATTATTGATGTGCACTAGGGAGAGCTGATTTTCTGGGTAGGAGACAGAGAGTCTCCTACAATATCTATAAAAATGACAAAAATGATTCATTGTCAGAGCAGGAGTGTTGTTATGTAGTGACTACCAAGGATGATCACCTGGGAAAAGAATGTGATGATCTTGTATGTTATTTTTCCTTAGATAACATGGTTCCTATAGACATTTTAGTCGATTAATAAATAAGGGATATAGAATTCCTTGAAGTTCAGGGTAGCCGATACTGGCAACGAGCAACTATACGTGATATTCAAGTGTGGGAAAATGTGCAACCACTTCTACCTTCGATTCTAAGAGGCCCTGAACTCAAAATGTAACAACTTACATATTCTTTAATGTACAGGTATTTGGGATGTATTCTAACATTGACTATCATACATAGTGTTGCACTATCACAAAAGCAGGACGATGCACTTTTTCATGTTTCAAAACTGCAGATTCTTCATATTAGGTGGGAAGTTACATATTTGAATAGAATTAGCCCATACATTTTCACCCACAAGGTTATTCTTGAATAAGGCGTAAATAAATCTTTGAAACCATAGTGATTCTGGAATCCACCTATGAAAGAAGTTGGATGAACAAGGTGATTATGTTGTTGGATGTAGGCATCATATATCCCTTATCAGATAGTCTGTGGGTGAGTCTCCTACATGTGGTACCCAAAAAGGGGGTATCACTATGATTTCAAATGACAAGAACGATTGCATCCCCACACACACTATCAAAGGATTGAGTTTTTGGGTATACAACATGAATCTAAATGATTCCATAATGAAAGAACATTCTCCATGCCCTTCATGGATCAGATTCTAGAGAGACTAGCATGGTACGACTTTTACTACTTCCTTAAAGACAATTCTGGCTACAACCAGAATTACATTTCCCCAGAGGATCAAGATATGAGCCCATTTAGTTGTCCCTATGGTACATTTTCTTATCGAAGGATTTTTTTGGCATGTTAAATGCCCCCACCATCCAGCACATAATGTTGGATACTTTCAATTACCATGAAGAATAGATATTAGAGGTATTAATGGATGATTTATCAATTTACAAAATATCATTCACCACTTTTTTGCGACACCTAGAGCTGGTTCTATAAAAATTGTAAAACATTAACGTGGTTTGGAAATGGAAAATGTGTCATTTTCATGGTGTATATGGGGATACTCCTTGTCCATAGAATCATAGTAAAGGAGATAGAGGTAGACCCGACAATGATAGAATTAATTTCATGACTTCCTATTTCGACTTCCGTCAGAGCCATCCACAGCTTCTTGGGGAATCCAAGATTATAAGGGATGTTTGTCCACAACCTCTCAAAATTAGCCCAACGACTCACCAATATTCTGACCAATGATGTCATATTTGAGTTCAATTCCTCATGCACTACATATTTTGATCAAATGAAGTATTTCATTTTTGAAGCTCTAGTGGTGATTGATCTCGACTAGGAGGACCAATTTGATGTGTTGTGTGATGTCAGCCACTAAACTGTAAGAGTAGTCTCAAGCCAACATCTTGACTGGATTTTATATACTATCTAATATTCTACTAGGATTCTGAACAAGTAACAGATCAACTACACCACCACAAAAAAGGAGATGATCGTAGTGGTTTTCGTGTTTGACAGGATTTGTTCTAACTTAGTGATATATAATGTCATTGTTTAAACTGATCATGCAGTACTAAATTACCAAATAAAAAAGAAACATGATAGGCCACGACTTATCTAATGGGTAATCCTCTTACATGTATTTTATCTAGAGATTTGAGACAAGAAAGGGATAGAAAATGTTGTTGCAGATCAACTCTCCCACCTGGAGCTGCCTTATTTAGAGAAGGAGAAAGATCGGGAGATCAGAGAGGATTTACATAATGAGCACCACTTTTCAATTAACGAAACACCTAGTCCTTGGTTTGCTGATATTGCTAATTTTTTTGTTACAAGAGTTGTTCACCCTGACCTCTCCTTGAAAAAGTGGAAGAAATTTTTCTATGATGTCAAGATGTACTTTTAGGAAAATCCTATTCAGTTCTGATCTTATGGAGATGGGGAGATCCTTCATTGCTTCCCTGAAACTGAAGTTCATGGAATCCTAGAATTATGACATGCCTCGCCTGTAGGGGGACATCATGGGCCTGATCGTATGATATAAATGATCATAGAGTCTTTTTTTTTCTTTCCCACCATGGATAGAGATGCCCGAGGCATTATTTTCAGTTGTGATAGGTGCCCGAGTCTAGCTAATGTGGGGTGTAGAGATAAGATTCCCCAATACCCCTTCTTGTAGGTCGATATTTTTGACGTCTAAGGAAGATATTTCATGGAAACCTTTCCACCATCCATCAGGAACACTTACATCCGGGACTACATCGACTACGTTTCCAAATGGGTGGAAGCCCCTGCTACAACACATCACATGACCAAGGTAGACCTGGGATTTTTAAAGAAATATATTTTCAGTAGGTATTGCATTCCCCGTGTACTTATCAGCCACATAGGTTACCACATCGGAAAAAATTTGTTTAACGGAATAATATAGAAGTATAGCGTGAAGCATCATATGGTGAAACCATATCATCCCCATTCTAGTAGACAAGAGGAGATCTCCAACCGTGAGCTCAAGCAGATTCTGGAGAAAATATTAAGCACGTCAAGGAATGACTGGTCTAAGAAGCTATACGACTCTTTGTGGGCATATCGAAAAATATTCAAAACACCACTCGGGATATCCCCATTCCGCCTCATCTATGGAAATCCATTCCATCTTGCAGTATGGTTGGAACACAAAGCATACTAGGCTATCCATGCCCAATATTTTGATCTCACAGAAGGTGAAGAAAAGAATAACATCCAACTGTCATAACATGATGAAATTAGATATGAGGCGTATAAGAATGCTATGAAGTACAACATGAAGACATGAGAAATTCAAGGTTGAATAATTTCAGGAAAATCCATCTAAATCAGTGATCTGGTACTCATTTATATCTCTTGCCTCCGAATATTCCTAGGGATTTCAAGGCCACTATGGTCAGGACCATTCCATGTTATAAGAGTATTCCATCCTTGGGGGGTGAAATTTTCCAGAGAAGATGGTCTTTCCTTCAAGGTGAATGGAGAACGGTTGAATATTTACCTTCACATGGAGGAAATGGTAGGAATGTTGTCCACCATACATATCAGGTAATTTTGAGGTTTTTCAGTCGAACCAATGACCTAAAAAAAAGGTGCTTCTAGGATGAAAACCTTGAGGATACACGCCATTTTCCACCAATCTACATGACATGTAATTATTACTTTTCGTTTATATACTAAATATTATATTATATATATATATATATATTTTAACTATGTAATAAACAAGGATGATTCTAGTGTTGATGGTATGGTCACTAGAGATTATCTAATCAATCACTAGTTTGAATCCCTCCTAACCTTCCTTTGGTATGGGGATACTATTTTTTATATTCATGTTTCCATTCATGGCATGTGGGGTATTATTCATTATATATATTTATTTTCTTATATGAAAACTCATGATGGAGATGGATCAGTTAGCTAGGGTCGTAACCCGGTTCTTAAAGACTTGGGTTTGAATCCTGACAACTACCCCATTACAATCATTTTTAATTTTAATAATACCACACAAGGTTTCATTCACTATACGTCTTGTGCACCATGTTTCCATTACTAATCTTAATAGATTTTTAACATAATGGAATTACATATGGGTGAAGTTGGCAGATTGGAAGAGCCTCATCCCTTGATCCAAAAGACCTGTTTTTGACATCGACAAATCTACCTGCTTCATCCCATTTAGTAGAATTGAAAACCACACACTGTTAATTTCATTATTTCCTTGTATTATAGGTCTTATACATAGAATAACATAAAATAAATAATTGGATAACCAGTACAATACTTTTCTCTAGTGGATGAGGGCTTTTGATCGGAACGGCTGATCGCTGTTTCGAACCTCGCCCCAAGCACCTGACCAATGGTTGTACTTCTATTTTTCCCAATTTAGAACACACAACATGTATTTAACGATAAATAATGTGTATTGTTTTATTTTTTATAAATTATGTTTGTCTATATATATATATTTACATATATATTTTATATTATTTTTATAATTAATATTAATTATTATATATTTACTATTACAATTTAATATATATATGTATATATAAAAAACCAAAAAAATTGATACACAGAATTTATTCTTATACTACACATTGTATTCATCGTCTATAAGTGCTACGCCCCACCCATCTTCAGCTTCTGCCGCGCAAACCCCCCCCGGTTTTCTCTCTCTCTCCCATCCCACTCGGTCTTCCCTTCCCACATTGGTATATTTTTTGGCATTTTACTTCTTATTTCTACTTCATTGTTATCCTCGATCTACGTAAACCCTTCTAGACACTTTTTATGATGTTATTATTTGTGTTTAGGATGATTTGGGGATCAGACGACCGTTTGGCTTCTGCGATACAAGATCACAGTTTGAATAACACCCAATATGTATTGTGGTACACGACCACACACCGAATGCTTCATGATTTTTAAAAACACCATGTGTAAGTTCGAAACACACTGTGTACCTTCCCCCATCGTTTCAGGATATCTTTTTCACAATGGCTAGTACACCATGTTCACAGACAGAGCGTGTATGTTCGGTACTTGCAGTGTATACCATTTTTTCATCCAGCCCGTGTATAGCACCTCACATGGATATATATATTTCTCTCATAGAAATATCGTGTTGTCCTCTCACATGGCGTGTCCCGTGTTTTTTTTTCTTCTAGAAAACTGTAGTGTCATTTCCAACACACGACCATGACCACTTTGTAAGAACACGATGTGTATGTTCGGTAAAAGTTGTGTATCCTTACCCGGTCTATCCCTTGTTCACTTTGCGTGTATATCTAGAGAACACAGAATGATAACTAACTTTCAGTACACATCATTTAATCTCGATATACACATCTTGTACTATTTATTATTTAGTTTTCTCAAAATTTATTCATTTCCTTTTTATTTTTATTTTTCAATTTTTTGGTCATTATTTCCTTTTCATGATATGATAGACAGACACCCTTCATGTGGGAAGCAGTGCGCCTATTCCACTGAAGGGGAGAGGCACATTTTTCGTCAAATATGACTTCGGCCCGTGCCGCAACCATATTCGCACTCTCATGTGTACCGTTCACCTATAATGGCCATCCTTACACAACTATCTTTTTCAAATGAGGTCGGTCCTATTACGGCTGCACTGCCCCCATCCTTCCATGTGCCTCCAAGAACCACCCTCTCTTCCCCACCTGCTGCCACTCCACCAGAGGTCTCCTCCTTCGTAGCTCGTCCCTCATCAACCACCACATTTTGTAAGCCTCCGAATAATGCATCCACTAGATCCCCATATCCAACCCCCACTGCTGCACCTCCACCTAAGCAAATCCTTTCATGTGTTCCCAACCCTTTCATGGTGTTCCCACTCACTGACGTGGTGAAAAATAGAGTCCAGCATTTCTCTTGCCACCCGATTAGGTTGAGCAGCCACTATATTGACAACGGTGTCCCTCAGTAGTAGGGAATATGGGTAGAGTTAGAGGATCTCCTCGAAAACATGAAGTTACACCTGATCATCCAGGTCAACAACACTATTTTCAAATATTTATTTTGGGATTTTTTCCTTTTTTGGAGTTCAATTGAGACGAGTACCGTGAGATGCCTAGAGATGCAATTACAGTGGTCCAATTTCGACGATGTGGAAGGCCATTCTCCCTTGCTATGACTTATTTTGGGCAAGGGTGTGTTTTTTATCCATATCCCATCACCCCACCCCTTATCTCCACCATATCCCAACCCCAGCTTTTTGAGCTCGTTTCCATGTGCGGATGATTATTGGGACTAAAAACCATTATACCCCCACTTACAAGATGATTACCTTCGTCATTGACCCTATCCTCCAATTCACCCACCACTGCATTAACACCTTCCTTTTCCCTCTCTAAGTGGATATGGGGGTCCTTACCAGCCGTGACATGGAGCTCCTCACCTGTGTCATCCAGTAAGACTACCGGTACATCCCTTACATTATTACCTCTTATTTCCACGACATGTTTATCGTCTGTCAGGAAAACATGAACTGTAGGTTTAACGCCACCAGCCATGCCCACCACCTTGCAGTTATTGAGCCTTCCTTTACCCATTTCCTAATAGGCTTCCCTTAATGTATGGACATTATCATGCTTATTCACATATTATTGGTAAAGAAGTAGGGGGAAATTATTTCCTTGCCAAGGCACCATCTTGACCAATAGCTGACCCTCCTGGCCCCACCGATGCACCTGGGCCTCCTTCCCCACACCTTCCTACTTCCCCACCCCACCCCTTCATTATGTCCTTCATTCTTCTAATCCATCTACTACCCCTCCCATCGCACCCTTATTCGATCTCTCATTTTCCTTTCACCTAGCCTCAATGGAGAAGCACTTGGTTCATCTCCATCAACATCAGGACAAACTCAACCAAATAGTGGGGATTCTTCTTCAGCATCATGGTATTCGACTACCCCCACTACCTGCCCCTTCCTCAGCTCCTATACCTTTTTCTGCAGCTCCACCATGGTTTATTACACATGCCACTAATTCTGTTCCCCTCTCTACTATGGGCCCAAAAAATTCCACCACTACTACCAGTACACTGACCACTGCTGAGCCTCCTTTTCTGAGTCCATCTCATGTAGCTCGAACTCCTACGACATCTCTTCTTAGTGTCGATTTTGACCCTCCAATTTCTACAGCTCCTGATCCTTCTTTCCTGGATGTTTCCGTACCAGATAATTCCTCTTCTAATGTGACCCCCATACTTGTTTATTGCCACATGTTTTTTTATATATATTTGTGATATCATGTGCCTATGTATATTGTGAATGCCTATAGTTTTACCTCTCCACGATCATCACAGGTACCCCGGCACGCTTCAGGAATCTCTTATCCACATCTTCCTGTCTTTCATCAGCTAGACACGAGGGGAGTATTGTTTTTCACTTTTCCTATTATTTTCTGTTACATTATATATTTAATTCATTCCTTAAACCCCCTCATTACAGTCCCATATCATGTTCCCCCATTCCCTTCCTCATTATTATGTGGCACTTGGAGGACTATGTGCGATATTCAATATGAGGGATTGTCTCTTGACCACTTTTTTCATGGCCCTTATCCTCATATAGGAGACATCATTATTGGACGATATATTTGAAAACATGAAGAAATATTGGTTATTCATTTTTCTAAATAATTATTGTAATAGTGGGAAATTTTTAAAAGGTGCACGCATATTTTGATTCATAAGTGTTTTAAAATGATTGCTGATATAATTTAAATTACAACATAAAATTTTGGCTAATTACATTGTTTAGACTAATAAATTATAAGCAAGTCATGACCAGATTGTATATTTATTTGTTTTTCCCACTCTTGAGAGGTATTCTAAACTCATTGTCATTTTCATCTTAATACCCTATATCCTATTATTTTTTTAGGATATACATAACTACGAGATTTAGCAAGTTCTTTTTTCTAAACATGATGAATTTTTTGAATAAGATTAAAATGACTTATGAATTAAATTGGATTAACCTATTTATCATGAGACCAACCCAACATTTGATCTTTGTGAAGACCCTAGAATCCATGAAAAACTTTATAGGATTCCATATTATAAGCATATTTCTATTCCTACTCTAATTATTTTATTTTTTTTCTTGATTATATAATTTATCTTAAAATAAGGGATTTGAAAAACATGACAAATTATTGTGAATTGTTGTAAAATTAATTATAGGGAGATCCTCTTTTTCGTTTGAGACCAAAAAGGGTTCCAACCCCTTATTTTTGGAATTTAAAAAAGGTCTCATTTTTTTAAATTACAATGGAATCATATATTAACTAATTTGTTTGTGAATCATTCATAACTATAGGACATTTTGGTGATGCAATCATTTGACCAAGATTGTTGAGGATTCTCTTTACACTGAGCATAATTTTGAATATCATGCATTGTTACATAAATAATTTAGCTTTTTTTCAAGCCTTATAGTTATTTTTCACATCTTTATCCTCCAACCATTAGCCATAGCGACATCTGATATTTATTGAAAACCCTCATGATTATTGAAATTAAATTTTAGGATATAGAGAATTAGATTTCTTAAAAACCTATGGATAGACTGTATATATCCTTGATTGAGAATAATTTTGATTTAAAATATCTTGAGTGTCCAATATATTATTTTTGAGGTAGAACACCAAGTGGATATTTTTAAAGTTGAAACATGTGTTCTAAAGATGATGGATGTAGTTAATGAAATTGTATACAATGCATGATTATAATAACTTATATATTGGAAGTATATATTACCCTTTTAGAACATTCTCATGTCATTTTATAATTTAATTTTATGATTAACTTAATTCCATCCTTTTAAAATATAGCTTCATTTAATTAGATGTTGAGATTTTCTTGAGTGAAAGAAAATGACTATGTTTGCGTGAGTTTGTTGCACCCGATTTGTGTATACATTTTTCACAAACATTATTGAAAATAAGAATATGATTTCAGAAAATACCAACTAATTATTAAAAAAATAATATGCTCTTGGTGATATTGTTCATTTTCAGGTGATTTCTGGCCAAACACAAAAATTGGGGGAAAATAAGACAAAATTACAAATACACTGCATGTACATTTATACACACCGAGTAAATTCAGACATGGAGATGGATTGGATAGGACAAGTACAAGTACAAGTTACCATAAGCACGTACACACCATGTACTAAAACCCTATGTCATGTAACGTGTTCTAGAAGCGGTTGGTGGTTGAGAAGATTTTTACACACCCACGTGGCTAGCAGATGATTACAGGCTGCATACCCAATCTGCATGGCATTTATAGTGTTCTAGAACATTTAGTGGTTGATTAAAGAGGGTTCATTCCATTTGTGGTGGTTTTACACGTGGTGTACATCAAACTACAAGGCGAAACCATGTTCCAAGTCAAATATGGAAAGTCAGGCCACCCATTGGTGGAGAAAAAGATGGAAAAAGTGCTTGGTCAATACTAATTGGATTTTACTTTTGACACACTCTTTTTACTTTTAATTTATAAAAATAGAATACATGGCCTATAGTTAAAGGCTGTGGAGAAAGGGATGAGATTCAGAATGAAAGAAGCTATGTTTTCGTGCTACCTTCATTCAACTACTTCACCATTCTACCATTCTACCAAAGAGCCTTGCTATCCATATAGTTTCAATGATAATCACATCAAGTATTGAGGGTCTTATTTTTATCATTTCCTATATGTGTAACTAAATACCCCATGTGTTGAGGTTGATAGAGATTATGCATTATAATTTAGATTAGTTGTCAGGAATGTGTTTGTTTTTTTAACTTCTTATTATTCTTCTTAAATCTCTTTAGCATATCACTGATAATTCTGATCCAGACCAAGGGCCGAATTTTTGGGGATTTAAAAAAATAATAATGAAGAATATTTTCATGATCATTGGATGTATTCATCGAATCAACATGGAATAAGAAAAATAATGAAATGTAAAACCCTGACAAGCAGACAAATGTGTATTTTTCCTCAGCTCTAAACATATGTTTACCGGACCAAGAAAACATTTTTATAAATTGAATCCCAGAGTTTTGGGTAATTTTTAACAACTCTACTTCATAATATTTTTCATATAATAAACAACTTCTTACAAATCCACAACCCCAACACCTTTCCTTCCATATTTTCATCAAAAACAATATTATCATATTTTCCATTATTCCGTTAGGTATTTTTTTAAATGAAACATAAATCCAATTACTCTTTGTATCCAAAAATAGAAAATCAACTCTAAATTCACAATACAAATGTAATACATAAATACAAAATAGATAAGAAAGACAAAAAGAACTCCTTTCTCCCAGTAGATCTACCCCTTACTAGTACTATACTTGTTCGGGTAAAAATAATTTTGTACACTGATAACATTCCTTCGGTAAAATGATAGATGTGTTTTATCTAGCCAATTGTGTCCTCTTGGAGAAATCATTATTTATTTGTGATGATGATGGATAGATCTATGTAGTTATGAATTTATTGTATATAATTTAATGGGATCATTGTAGAAATAAAGTACCCTCTTCCAATAATTGATGATTTATTTGACAAGTTTGTGGGGATTAATATTTCTCCATGATTGATCTTTGATCTAGTTATCGTAAATTGAGGTTAAATTAAGAAGATATTCTAAATACTCCATTTTGATCAGGATATAGGAACTATGTCTTTTTCATTCAATTTGGCATGACTAATGATCCCGATCTTATTCTGGATTCGATCAGTAGAGTCTTTAATAATAACCGTGATAACATTGTGACTCTTTTGATTGATGATGTTATGATATATTTAAGAAGTCCTGGTGAGAATTAGTAACATGTATGTGTGATAATAAAAACTATTAGGAAGTGGTTTTTATTTGGAATGTTACCCATGTGTGATTTTTTTACAATATATTTGTTTTATTAGGGAACAGTATAACTAGAGATGGGATATCACTTAACCTTATAAATACAATGTTTGTGGGTGAGAGGAAACATCCTACAATAGTAAATGAGAACTATATTTTCCTAGGAGTTTCAAGATTTTAATGAAAATTTGTGAAGAAAAAATAATGAATTTCCATTCCACTATCCCAGTTAACTCAAAAGGGGTTGATTTAATATAGAAAATGGTGTTTGGGGAATTTTTTTAAGTGATGAAGAAGGTCTGGTTTAATACACCCATGTTATCTCAAACCTCTATAGGATAAATTCTTGATAATTTTAGAAATGAATATCTAAAAGGGATTGGGTAGATCCTCATGTAAAATTACAAGATAAATTCTTATAAATCTCAATAGTTGAATCCTCATGATTTTATCCATCCAATGCATGATCTTGAGATGGATGTGGCTATTTTTTCTATGATGATATTGAGGCACTATCTTTGTGGGGATAAATGTGATATATACAATTATCATAGATATTTGAAGTATATACTAATAAAAATGAATTAAAAAAATATATAGAGGAGATTGTTCGAACATAATAAATTCTATGATTTCCCAATTTCTTATCATCCTTGAAGATAAAACAAATTTACTGAGGAATTAAGTATGAAATATCCTATTGTTATCTAAATGAAATGTATTCAAATATATCCTTGTATCTGGGACCTAGGAAAACCGTACATGGGAATTGTATGGGAAAGGACATCATCAATCCCTTCCCAAATGATTCCTCAAAAAAATTAAAAGAATGGTTAATGAAATCTATATAGGAATATAATTTGATACAAAAGAATATATGGGTTGTGATGGATGGTATGTCTCCTATATTCAATATTGATCTAGAAGGCATACTGAATTTTCATTAAAGCCTATGTGTTCCATCAATTCCAAAAATAAATATGGATCTGATGGATGATATTCATAGCTCTATATTCTATATAATTCCTAGAAGAAAAAAAATTATATGGAAAGTCATGATAATTATTGGTGGGATAACATGAAAAGTTAGAAAGCCAACTAAACTACAAGGTGAATAGTGTGTCAATAAGTGATGGCAAAGCGACGACACCCAAAAAGGTGTATTACAACCACTAAAAATAAAAACATAGAATTGAAAATATATGAATTCATATTTGGTTACTGATATTATTAAAATATCCACAGGAAATAATGTGATAGGGGTTATATTGGACCATCGGACCCAGACATGTCATTTAATCTCTATATGAGAATACTTATCTATTGAATTTTATTACAAAATATATGTGATGGAATTGGTGAGGTTGCATTACATAACAATTTCTATAATTTTTTATCATGATCCAATGTTCACAGGAAAATTATAGGGATACTGTCATCATGAATTGAGTACCGAATTGTATTTTAGTAAATCTTATTACCCAAAAATTAATGGAAAATTTGAATGAACTACTCAAACACTATAAGAAATGATGAGGACATTATCTATGGAATTGTAAGGTGGATGGGATCACCACATCCCATTATTTTTGTTCTCATAAAAATCAACATTCATTCGAGTTTTCAAATGGATCCTTATGATACTATATATGGGAATAAATGTAAATAATACTTGTTGGTATGAAGATTGCGAGATAATTATTCTTGTGGTTAATCTTGTAAAAGGTTTGATAGAAAAGGATCATTCCATCCGACAACACAATAAGGTTGCTCATAGTTAGGAAAGTATATATGATGAGAACAATCTTATGGACATAGATTTTAATGTTGGTGAAAATGTATTACATATTAATTCACCATGGTAGAAATTAATGTGATTTGGGAAGAATGGGATTCATTTCCTTAGGTACTTTTCCGCTACTAACTCTTTGACTATATTGGAGTAGTGGCCAATCACCCACTTATTCCACAAAATATATCTCATTTTCATGGTGTTTTCATGTATATATTCTAATGATGTACCTACATGACCCATCACATGTATTGAATCTGGAGTTGGTACAACTGGAACACTATCTCTCTTATGAGATGAATCTAGTAGAGATATTGGATAATATGGACAAGGTTATATGCAACAATACTACCCACCACATCAAAGAGATATGGAGGAACCATTTGTATGAGGAAAAGACATGGTGACTACAGGAAACAATGTGGTTTTAGAACACCTTCCTTTTGTCAACTGAGAGAATGAGTTCAAATTTGATGGATAAAATTTTTAATGGGGGAAAATGTACTAACCTAAAATTTTTAGATAATATTTTTTCAATAAAAATATTTGATATATTATTACAGAATAAATATATATTCCTTTAATAATGATTTTAGTATAATTTAAATGTTACCTTTGGGTTTCAAAAATTATATGACTGTTGGAAACAACACAATTAATAATAATATTAGCATTATAATTACTATTATAAGTTGAAATTATAATTGTCAATTAATGCATAAAGAAGAGTCTGTGGGCCCATCCATTAGAATCATACCACATAAAGCTCATTATTCAGAGGGTGGAATGATTGTAGAATCACTGGGCTATAATGATGACCAATCCTAAGCCTAGGATTACCATGTTAAGCTCGAATGAAATAACTTGAGGGAGAAGTTCATGTTAATGGGGACTTCCACTCAGGTGAAGTTATATGAGATACTAGAAGATTATATAAACATAACTCACCATACACATAGGACATGTGATGGTTTTATATGGGGTTTCTATTAACTCCTTATTCACTTAAATTGTAATCCCTTTTGAATAAAATTTATTATATAATTTCCATTTTAAGAATATATTTTCTTAAAAATTGAAATAGAATTTGATAAATTGATTATTCAAATTACAATTGTAAATTTATGGGAGATATAAATTAATAAATTAATATATTATTTTATTAAAAAATTTAATATAATTAAATACTTATAACAGATCACATTAATTTAATTCCAAATGATAAAATAATTTTAAATTTCTAATGGGTGAAAATTTTTACAATGGATTTTACTATGTAATTTCTATCAATTATTATTTTTAATAAATATGTATTTTTATATTTACTTAATAAATTTATCATATTTATAGATTTATTATGATAAAAAAATTATAATTTTGGAATTCTGAAATTCAATATTAGTTAAGGGTGACTTTATGATAACTTGATAAAATACATTAGTTATTCATGATTGTTAAAAATAATGTCTGTGTTTTTTTTTGAATGATTATTGAAATAATAAATGAATTAATAATGATGTAATAATTCTTGTTGAGTTTTTGGATTAAAATATGATAAAAGGTGTCCCATTTTTTCAATATCATGGGAAATATCATGGTTTTGGAAATACCACTACTCATGTGTCCTCGATAATTAAAAAAAATCGCCTCCCTTTTTATATAAATGCACACCCATTCCATTATTTACATTCATAATTCAATCAACATAAATGATGACATGATAGTACTACCTTCCATGATATCCCCCAATGGTTCCTAAAACCCCAAATGCCTCGACCATCATGTTTAAGAGTCACTCTTCATGGTATGGTAAATCTTAAACATTTCATTTCAATTCAAAATATCTATAGAAGGTATCTATTTAAAATTTACACATCATGTTATTATGTAATATTTATTTTATACCTTTATTATATTATTATTAATATTTAAATGGTTTCTAAATTTATCTTCTCTTTTTATTTTTTTTTAAAACCTTGTTTCATACCCATTATGATGTCTGATTCTGTTGTCAAAATTTCTCTCTTTTTATCATGTTTTTTTTGTGAATACTGAAACCTAATTATTATCTAGTGGTATAAAAAAATGTAAAACAATATTTTGTAATTTTGTTATTAAAAAACATGAAAACCTTTTTCCTTTTATAATGTATCAAAATGAAAACATGATCTTGTTTATAAAAACATTCTTAAATAACATTATTTTCAAATGAAAGTCATTTATTTAATTCTCTAGTAGTTAAATATAAGATGTTTTATTTTGATATATGTTTATGATATTAATTAATACATAATATGTGTAATCCTTGATAATGTAATAATGCATTGGATAAATAAATTTATTTAAATAGAATATATTTGGATGAATAACCTTGGTAATTTTTATGACACCTATGTGATAAACCATAGTGATATTATTCTGAATGACTCAATTAAATATTTTAGCCGCATATAAAATTTTTTCATCATGTTATTTTATTTTTGATATGATTCATTTGTTTTTTCCATTCAATATTTATATTGTTGATGTTCTAATCAAAATTTCTCAAGATCACATGAAAACAGTTTCACATGTTTTCCATTATTGGGCCTTTGGCTCACCCTTTACATTAATGTATGAACATAATTGATGAGATGAAATAAATGTAATTAGTATGAAGCTTTATGATTCCATTCATGTAGAGTAGAATAATGTTTTATTTTTTATTGAATTATTTTACATCTTTTGATGACATTATACTTATAAAGATCCTCTATTTGTAAAATTCTATGTAATATTATATTCTAAAAAAGTTGGGGTGTCGTAATTAAATGGTTGGATTTTCAAAAATTAAAATTTTCTTATTTTTAAGTCATAATAATTAGTGTTTGTTATTTAAATGTTAATTTTTTAAATCTATAAATAATTAATTACTGATCGTTTTGTTGATATTTGATACATTTTATTAAAAACAATAACTACGTATTTGTTAGAAGTGATTTTTAAACCGCCTATTAAAAAAATCCTTTTTTTGCAATATTTATCATCAAAATTTTTATGGTGAAATACAATAAAATATATATATATATAATGTGGTATTTTCTCAAAAATAAATTATTTATACTTAGTTTATAATAAACACTTCCAAAATAACTTTTATTTTTTATCATTATTTAGTGGTGGTTATTTTCCGCTCATAGCAGTTATAAACAGACCTTGTCGTATAATGTTGTTTTTTTAATATTTTGGATGATTAAGCTACCAATAGATTAAAATAATAATATATTATTAAAATTAAATATGAAACTTATTCCCAAAAAATAGTTGGATCAAAAAATAAAAATAAAAAATCAATATTTACATTAATGATATTAAACTAATAAATACAAGAATTTCATACATTAATATATCATCTATGTACCATCCCAAGAACATTATTCTAGTTTTGTTATATATTTTACACTATATATAAGAGATGACATTGTAAAAGACTGAATAATATTTTTATAATAATATAACCGGATAAAAACATGCTATTCATATTACATTTCTTATAACAATTTAATACCTAGTGAATGTGAAAATTATACAGCCATAAATTCATTTAATTATTCCTTATTCATATTATATGGAATAAAAAAACATGGATTAACATAGATTACCAATAATGGTTAAGTATTTTTAAATCTATCATGACTATAATATGTAATTATCAATTTAGAATTGTAAATAATAGAAATTCCATACCATTTAATTAATCACATGAGTATAAATAATAATATGTTAGGAATAAAAGATTATCTTATTATTAAAAATAAAAATTCATAATCCGAAAACGTGACTGTGGAAATAATAACTATTCAAATAATAAAATTGACATATATAACTAATTTCATATTGATGGAATGTATAATGTTGGAGACCATATTAATTCCATCATTGAATTTTTACATAAAAAAATATAGATATAGTTAATTTGAATGTCATGTTGTCATACTAGATTGTCTCATGGGTCCAAAAATTGTTTCAATGGTCTCTAGTAGGTAATTATAATCAAATACTAAGTCCAATTCATTCATTAAATGAAAGTGGTGAAATATAATCAGTGTAAATATGAATAATGAAATAATATGAAAAGGTAATATTATCCCAAAAAAAATAAAACATAAAAAAGAATATATCCATTGTATAATTTTTAATGGAATAAAAATATGAAAACCATAGTAAATCATTGTATTCACCAAATGAATTTTATATATATAAACTTATTTAAAAAAAATTCACTGGAATTTTTCATTTCTAAAATACCATTCTTATTTTAATTCCATTTATTTTGAATATAAATATTGAATAATTTTTAAAGAATACATTTCATTGATATAAATATATAATAAATATAATGGAAGCATAAAATTGTATATTATTCATGATTATATAAAAATTCATTCCTTTAGTGTTAATTAAAAAAATAATTTGTTCACAATAACGATAAATGATACCATGTTTTAAAAGAGAAAATTATATTACTTCATAAATATTATTTAAAAATTAAACGACGAGTATATGTTAAATAAATGTATAATTTTATTTTAAAAAAATATTTATATAATATAATTAAAATATAGAAATAAATTTAATAGATGTTTGTCCCAATGAAAAAATGGTTTTTTAATTAGATATATAACATTAGCATCAATAGTACATAATAGTTAAAAATTAAATGAAAACATAAAACTAGTTAAGAACAAACATATTATAAAATTTATAGGATTTTAGAAAAAAAGTAATCATAAAATACAACCAATAGAGTAATAACCATTAACAATTAAAAATATTGATTTCATTTGAATATATACACTTACCTCATCTTTGATATACTTCATATGTGTTTAATCATCCAATATTAATTTTTTATTGAAAATTTAGATTAGGACCATAATAATATATAACATTAAATACACTATTTAAATATAACATTTAACAATTGGTTTATTAAAAATTATTAATTAAATTCCCTCTATAGGTGAAGTATGTTTTGGTTTGTTTGTTTTGTTCCCAGTATACTGATAAATGATACATAATCTCTATAATCATAATAGTGATACAAATTATATAAATATTCATTAAAAAATATTAAATATCATCCATTAAATGTATATATAGAAAAATGAAATATTCAATTTATGTAGATAGAAGGTTGTAAGTATATGTGACAACACATTCAATTTTTTATAGATTAAATAAAAAATGGTAAATAATAAATCACCAATAAAAAATAATATTAATATAAAATACATAATAAAAATTCATTAAATGAATCCCTATTACCTTATACGAAATGTAAAATTAAAAATATATATCACACCACTTTGTAGAGTTAGTAGTCAAAAAGTTCTAATGAGCAGCGCTATCGTTATCCAATGGATAAGAAAATTAGAAGGAAGATATGTAATTATAATAAAATATGATTAATTATGTGATAAATATAATATATATAAGTATGTAAATACATATGTTTAATAATCCTTGTTATGTAGTGACACTACATTTATTAGGTCTCTATGGTGAGATAATAAGTCATATATATGAATGATTGATTTCTTCTCCTCCTATAAGACTGAAATGATATGGGAAATTTATTTCACAAAATCATTAAAAATAGTATAATGATATTTCATGAGAAAATATTTTCTTATGGCTAAAAAAATAGATTTTTTTGAATAATAATGATATTTTAAAGGGTTGGTGACGAATATTGCCTCTTACTTTGAAAACATCCAATAGATTCAGGGACTCCATAAATGAAAATTTAAAAGATAATAACTTATATATAGTGAAAATAAAGTATTAAAATATATATTTTTATGATATGGTAGATATAATTAGATAAAAATGATTGAATTAATTGAGTGAAATGTGTTTCATTTTATAAGGGAGTGAAGTAACCCTTTTTGAATTTTAATAAACGTAAAGATATAATTATTTCATTATCAATAAAATTTCTTCTGAATATAATGATATTTGAATAAAAATATTATAAGATATACATATCTGCATCCAATGAAATTTATACTGTTTTTGAGTGATTTAAAAAAATATAGTTTGGTTTCTCCTAGTTAATAAATATAAATTGGAACTCTAGTATGGACTTTTTCAATCGTAAAAGGTTAAAATTTTAATAATGAGGCACCAAATTTTCTCAAAATTACCATGTTATAAAATTTTATATTATTTATAATAATAATTTTTATATTTCAATATTAATTATGATTTTCAAAATTAATTACACCATATTTATTTCAAAAAATTATATTAATGGAATTTTAATTACTATTAAATTAATATATATTCAAAAAAAAGAATGAAATGGATGTATAATGAATAACACCAATACATTTTTAATTTTTAATTTTTTGTATAAAAAATTAATGGTACACAATATATCCCCGAAATATTATTATTTTGATATTTTTTAGATATTTAATTTTATTTTTCTATTAATTAATAAATAATATATCTTGGATTTGTAAGAATTCATGCTAATAAAAATTAGTAATAAAATATCATTATAAAAATATATAATTATATTTAAAATTAATAATTGTATTTCAACTTATATACATTTTATAAATCTATAAAAATTTTAGAGACATTAAATCTGAGAGAGTTATATATATTAGTTATTCCTTTCATAAATTAATATATTGGTCACAATCCATGAAATTTGTCACAATATGGCCTTAAATTCAAGAATTTAATGGAAATTTATATATTTCACCAATCCGATTGAGAAATGTAAATTATTATGTTCATTTTGAGACAATATATCATGTTATAAAAAATGTGTATTACCCATTTTACTATTTATCAAGATGAAAAATATTTTCATTTGTTACTATTGATATTTACCAAACATAATGAGACACATGTTACCAATTTTTTAATAATATATTATAAATTATTTAATCATTATTCAATATTAAATATGTATGGTTGAAAAGATAAATTTTAAAATAAATTATTCAGACACGATGAAATGTAGTTTTTAGTAAACTATGATTTTAAGTATAAAATTTAAATTATATCCAAATAAAACATATTTCTAAATCATTTGAATTTATTTTTATTTATCTAAAATTAATTTATAATATTTCAATTTAATATCATATAAAATATATAATGGTACTTTCAAATTATTTAATATAATAAATGTGTTTAAAAATATAGTAATTTTTACTATTTAATTAAAACTCAATGATTTTAGAGAAAATGAAAATTTTCACCATAATTTAACAATGATATGTTTATTTAAAAAAATAATATTTATTTTTTTAAATATTGTTCAAAATATTGGCCGTATGAAAACACTATTTTTTATTACAATAATAAATAAATATTAATTACATGAAATATTATTTTGATTTATAAAAAGTGTTACTAAAACATGACTGTCATTATTTCATAATAATTATTCAAAATATTTGTGTTGGAAATTTAGTATATATATATATATTGTAATGTTATTAATTAATTAAATTGTTACCAGTCCAATATTTTTTTAATGGTCAAATAAAAAGTATTTTTCTTCATTTGGCTCGGTGTATAATTTTCCATATGTTATCAAACATAATTTTCATTTTAAATATCATGGTTCCACATTGACAACTAATATTAATAATTTTTTCCATAATAAATATTAGTCATTATTGAATATAAAAGGATTATAATTTCAATGTTCCATATCTAAAAACCTATATCCTAAAAAGGGGTAATGAAACATAATCATAATATTATAAAAGGGACATTTTAGGGTTGTTTGGAATGGCACATAATTATGATTCAAAATATGAGAACATTATTGGCATGCGAATTTAAGGACTTAAAGAAAAATTAATTTTTTTAACAATAATGTAGAATGAAATATAACATGGATCACAATAAAGTGAATAACCATAATGATGTTAACGACTCCCAAAACCATAAATCAATAATTTTAGGAAAAATAAAAAATATTCATCTCTATTTAATTTAATAAGAAGATATATTTATTTAATATTGTATTTATGTTTTAAATTAGTTCCACATAAATCTAGAATAAATGTATATGTAAATACACTTTCATGAATAGATTATTTTAATCTATTTATTAATTTCCAACAAATTCTCAAATTTTTATATAAATAATGATTGTTATTGATGATTTTTTTCATGAATGATCTTGGTAAATATATATATAATGAATTAAATAACCTAAAATAGTATAATGAATATTCCCCCTATCAAAAACTAAAATTATTACCACACGGTAAGACAATATCCCAAATAAATAGTACTTCATAAGATGTAATAATAAAATTTATTAAAAAATACTAAAAAATTACACTAATGATTCAAATTATGTTATTACTGAAACAATGATCCCTACATCATAATTGAAAATATTAACCACAACACTAATAGTGTTTTCATTCCATTTTACATTCAACCCAAAATATTTAATATAATTATTCCCATATAACATTTCATGTTAATCCATATGTTAAACCTTTAATTTGTATATAACTAATCGTAATGAATAACCAAAAAATATAATTAATAGAAATGATAAACTAAGATATAATATTATATTTCAGTGATGTTATCCTAAAATAAAGTGAATCAAATTTAGATATTACCTGGAAAGGTAATACGTACCTTGAAAATTAATATATTTTAAAATTAAAGGCGATCAAATAATCACATATTAACAATAATTATGTTCTATAATCCACTATCCATTGACCATAATTAATATTACAACATATTATATAGAAATATGATGTGTTATATATTCTTTCATAGTGTATTCTTCATTAAAAATAATTAATTATTTGAATCACCAAAAAATCCCATCAATTAAAACCTTAATATTGGTATATGTTATTTTGAAATCACTATAAATCTGAAACACCTAATCGCATGATGGTATCCATATCATATAGGTTAACTTCAAATGAAATATTATCTACTTAAAAACATTACAACAATACTTATTATTAAAATAAAATAACATATTATATCCATTAATCCAAAAAAATGAAAATAATGTCATAAAAGATAACATAATTAACATTATAGTCAAACCACAAAACAATTTAGAATTCACTAACACTGTCCCATTTACATCATCAATAAAAATACTCTATTTATTTAATTTAAAAAAGATTAATTTACTAATAAAATCAATTTCCTCTTTTTATCAGTACCTTTCAACATATGTTTTCAAATCCTTAATGAAAATATAATTTTAAAATACAATTATATTTTTTATTATTTTTATATTTAAAATTTCATAGATATAAAAATTATTTAAAGTGATGAACTTTTATAAATTAAATTCCTTCTTTTGAATGAATAAATTTTTTATCTTGTATTAATGTTACGGAGTGCACATTCTCTGCATTGTTTAATTTAGAATGTTTTATGCATTAATATTTATAATATTTCTATGTATCATAACAACTAATAATAATTTCACATATTTGTGATAATATAATTCGAACATAAAAATTGGTGTGTTAAAGTTCTATTGATATATATAGAAGATGTGATGGACTTGAATAATATTATTGTACCCTTTGAATCCCATTTATTAGAACATTCGAGGGATATAACATCACCGTACCTTTACAATGTTCACTCTCAAGCAAAGATTAAATAACTAAATTGTTATCTAAACGATTTACATGCTATGTTCATGAACATCCTTATCACAGCAGAAAACATGTATACCAAAACAGCCCCAAAAAATCTCACCGTTTCACATCTTAATGTATGGAATTAACAGTTGTGAAAAAGGATATGTATCTAGGCCCAAATATATTTAATTCAAATATTTTCCTTTCAGAAAATGATAATATTTATCTCCTTTTAATATTTATTTTTAAATGTTTAAATCACAAGTTTGAGAAGAATTATATTATTATATATTGATATAGAATGTTCAATTTTTATGAAATATATAGTTCAAAACATGAAATTATTTTTATTAATATAATAATTCTAAAAATAAATTATATTTTAATAAAATATAATTTTTAAATAATATTTATTATTGATAAAATGAAATATAATTTTACAATGTCAAATGTAATTATTATAATTCTCAGAAATCTATTATAATAAAAAATTATTATATTTAAATTTATTGGTATTACTATATAAATGTTAATTTTCACATTTAAAAAATTATTTATATAAAATACTAATTTTTTTTGAAATTATAAATTAAAAATTATTCAGTGGCGATTTTTTCTCAATTTTCAAAGATAATATATATTTTTGCGTAAAGAATAAATATTGGTTAAATATATAGCTTGTATTATGACATCACAATATCCTAAATGTTACATAACATATTCCATAAATTTATTAAAAACAAAAAATAAAATTCTTTTAAAAATAAATAATTTTTTTTCAATTATTTTACTTATTTTTCAAATAATTATCTTTATCTCTATAAGCAATATTATATTATATGATTTCAAAATAAGTTTCATTAGTGATGACTCATTGTCACATCACCAATTTTATTATTTTAATGTTATTTGTTACTAGACATGTAAAATAATAAAATACACATTACATTTGTAGAAACAAATATATGGTTTTTTATATTACATTATCTTATAGATTCAAATTTCTATGTATTTAAATTTATTTGGTGATATTCTATGTTTCTCTATACAAACCCACACTAGATCTAATTCATTATTGAAAAAAACTCATAGATCATGGAATTAATATAAAATTCCATCTATAGTTTCTTTACAAGTTTCCACTAATATCTGAAAAATCAACTCCCGTTCTTTCAGAAGCACACTCTCAAAGTAGGGGATCCTCTATGTCAAATATTTATTAGTAAAAAAACACTAATTTATGAATTTCTTCATATTAATCATGTTTTAAAATATTTTCCCAAATCTATAATAATTTATTTTTAATTTCAAGGTGTTTATAGATCATTTCACTACAATTAAAACCTTCAACAAATTATTACATACATCCACTATGATTCCAAAATCATCATGTGGTTATACATGCCAATCATTTTTTAGTGAATACCAATTAAAATTTTCAATCAAAGTTATTCACATTGATATACCAATTGGTTATTGTTTAGGAAAATCCATGTATGTATCTCATTTATGGTAATAACATGACTAAAAGTTATTAAATACATCGTTATGCTGTATGATATATATTGGAAAAATATGAATGTACATGATATGAAAGTTCCATCTAGGATAAAAATTTAGGACCAAAAAATACAGTGGTAATTCTTTTTATCTCATCTAATTCCATTTATGTTGCATGAAAGGTTATCCTAATAAAAATATGTTATGATTTCAAATAGTTTATCGTTTACATATTCGTATGGTTCCATGTTTTAAAATGTTTCCATATTTACACATTCCCTTTATTATATAAATTTTTATAATGATTCATTATTCAGTATTATGTTTATTTCACCTTTTATGTTACCTTTATAATCATCATGAATCACATGATGTATTTAACCTTATTCTATTCTATTTATGTACCCTTAATAGGATATAAATCTCACCCAATTCTTATGCACACATCCTGGTAATCTCGTACATTTTTAGAAGAATGATGGAATTTTAGGACAATGGATGAAATATTTTTTGTAATTACATTATTTTTATTTTTAATCTTGATATACAAACTACCCAATTTACCAATGAAAATAGTCGTAAACAAAATTTGTGATTTTAATTTTTTAACCTTTATGTAATATAAAAATTATACTGAATTAAAATATGTGATGTAATAGTTAGTGTCTGAGGAAAGTGCAGTATTTTTGTGATTTGGATAAGGAAACTCTAGTAAAAGAAATAGATATAAATCTAGATATAGTAAAAAAAATTATATTATTAATATTTATATTATTTGGATAATTTGAAAATATATCTCTATCCTGATAGTATAATTTGATCGAGATATTCGAATGATGTACAAAGGGGTAAAAAACCTTGAAATTGAACATATAGATGCAATTAATCATTACTTGTTCCATGAAAATTGTCCTTGTTTCAAAACTAATTAAATAGAAATAGGTTTTTTGTTTTGATAAATTTATAATAACTTCAAAAACCATTATTATGTGAATAAAAAACCATATGATTTTTATCCCAGGATATTTATTATTGTTAACATAGACTGAATTCTATAAATTTATAGGTCAAGGAATACATTTCATTTATGAGATATGAATCTAATTTTAATTATTTCAAATTTATGTGCTCAATATTTTGAAAATATTTATCCCTTATTTTCCCATTACATTATTGTAAATTCATGGGAATGGTAGGAACCATTTATAAAACCAATTTGAAGAACAATTTATTGACTAACCAAATAAAATTATAAACCCAGATGTGGTTAGGAATCAAAAAAATCATGGGAATTCATTCTTAATTGACTAATTTTTTGAAAGGAAACTTGAATTATGAAGAAATACCAATTCCTTAAATGAAATAGAATGTTGTGGTAATGTCCTGGATCCGGGTGCAACTCAATGGGTTCCCCGAACCCGGTTGGTCATATGACATCAAGCCCATTTACCCAAATGCAAGTGCCTATAGACTAGAAGTGAGGGCCTAGGTCTGACAGTGGGAAAACTATTCCCTACTTTGTCAAAGTGTAACGCAGGAGAACAAAATACATGAATACAAATGTGGAAGGAGTAAACAATACAAAAGATAAAATGTACAATAGTACAGAAATAATTTAATGACCAATAGTCATATATAATTATTCAATATGTCCCTAATTCTAGGAAAGCAG
This sequence comes from Viscum album, assembly GCA_963277665.1. Classification (NCBI taxonomy): domain Eukaryota; kingdom Viridiplantae; phylum Streptophyta; class Magnoliopsida; order Santalales; family Viscaceae; genus Viscum; species Viscum album. Next base: position 477,375,230 of record OY728132.1, read on the forward strand.
CCAAAACAAGATACACTACAATCTGAACCAATAAATTACAACGGAAAAATATTACAATAACAAATAAATAGCACAACATGAACTCATTAGCATTACAAGCCTAAGCTTGGTCCCATTCTCTTCTTCTCCTCTGAAACAATCAAGTACCTATATAGGGAATATTTACCTTATATATACATTCAGTAATATAATCTATATGGGCACATGACATGACCCAAAGAGGGTGTGAGAAATAAATTTCAGTAGGCAACCACCAAAGGTTCGTGCCCAACTGTCAGTGAATTTGTGCAACAGTAGTGAGAAGTAATGGAAAAATAGTAAACTAGGTAGTACTCCAAAGAATGGACTCCTAGTAATTCCATTTACATTTAATTATTATGTAACAATTCATGACAATTGAATAATAAGTTCTCAAGACTCAGCCTCAGCAGACAATCTCATAAACAGTGCCACAACAATACTACAACAAGCTATCTAACATATACACAGAATAAAAATACCACGCCTCAGGTTTAACTTGGTTAGTATAACATGTAAAATCATCACAGTGAATATATGTAGTAAATACTGTCCTTATACAAAAGAAACATTACCCTCAGGCTAAAAAAAATCGTTCCCTCGTGCCAAACAGAACCTTTCTCTTAGGACTTTCCATCAGGAAAATAGTACATTGCCCTCAAGCAGAATAGCAACCTTGCACTCAGGCCTTTCCCTCAGGCTAAATAGAACCATTCCCTCAGGCTAAATAGAACCTTGCCCTCAGGTCTTGACCTTAGGCTAAATAGAACTTTTCCTCAGGCCTTGCCCTTAGGTTGAATAGTGTCTGGGTTGGGCCCAACACATAAGCAAGCAATTATAAACATTTTCTCTCAAGAAAACTCAATGCATGCTATAACAATGGCATACCCTCGGGTAACCTGGCCAAATAGAAAAACAAGGGAACACACCCACGAGGTGGCCCTGGATCCAAGAAATGATCCTAGAAAAAAATTTATAAATGTTTATTAAATTACCTTTGAAATTATATGTATTCAATTAGTCAAGCCCTCAGCCATACGACAACCCATACATTGGAGCGTAGCATAACGTTACACAAAAACAACATGACAGTTGGAATTAAAAATCAGACCACCATCCTTGATCTCCTCTAAACAATATACATAAACGAAGGCTTCTAAAACATACGATAATGACGTAGATCTTGGATAAAAATTTATCCATTCAATATTAAATAACATACCCTAGTAAAATAATTTGTAGGAACGAATCAATGAGAAGGAAGGTCTTACCCCCACAGTTCAAACAAGATCGACGACGGATGGAACATATTCTCAGTGTGCGATCAGGATTTCCTCCAAGCTCTGGCCACTCCACCTGGTGCTCCAAATGCGTCCAATGCCTCCTCTACCAAATGAAGAGGCCACTTCTCATTTTAATCTAAAAAACACCCTACACTGCATGTACTCTAATGTACATAGTGTGTAATTTTCATTTTTTAACTGTTCCTCTGGTGACTACTTTTCACCATCGAACTATTCATTTGTCGACAAGATTACACGGTGTGTATTCCAGAGTACACGGCATGTACTGTCGCTCTGCTAGAGGATACTTCCACCACCACACTATTTACCTACAGACTGATTACACAGAGTGTATATACTAAGTAAATGGCTTGTAGTCATAGTTTACTCCCTTCATTGCCGACATGCCTACATGCCCCGTGTACTCATCACACCCAACCAATGTACACGGAATGTGTAAAAGTACATGGTGTGTACTCACAATATTTTGGATTTTCCAAATTTTCCTTATTTTCAGGAAAACACTTAAGGAAAAATGGAAATGAAGAAACCCGTACATTAGGAATAAGAACCAGGTAATGAAAAAAATCCCCCCTTAAAGTAATTAGTCCCCGAATTGACTGTCCAAGTGTGGTGAAGATAATGCTGTAAATAACTATGGCCACTGAGCATGTATATCGGTCTCACACTCTCAGGATTCATCCTGCACTTGACTATGGTGCCATAGCACTCATACGAGAGGAACTGACCAACTTTAGAGAACCTTTGTGCTGCTTTCAACAATACAAATCGGATTACCCTTAAAGGATGCACTGACCTGAAGATCAACATCCTATGGATGAAGAACGTGAAACATGTATGAGTGATAATGGCATAGTTGAGATACGTGGAAGACGTCGTGCATCGCCCAGTACCTCTATAGTAACATCAACAGATAGGAAACCGACCCGACTCTCTCCAAAATCTCAATCGGACACACATACCTCGGTGAATGTTTACCATGTCTCATGATCCGCATGTATCCCAACCTCATCAAAACAGGCAAGAAAACCTGATACCCATTTACAAACTCCATGGGTCATCTGCGGTGAGCAACAATAGATTTTTTATGAGACTATACTATCTCCATTCAATTATGAACCAACTAGACCTACTCTGATGCTTCCAATATGAGACGTGTTCCAGTAAAGCTGCCTCCCCTTCCACCAACCAGCATAAAGGTGATCAGAATTCCAACCATATAAATCCTCATACGGTGCTATCTCAATAGTATCCTGGAAACTATTATTGTAGGAGAACTCAACCTAGGGTATATGATTCTCTATAGAGCCCCCAATGTCCAAGAAATATGCACACAGAATGTCCTCTAGTACATGTATCGTACGCTTTAACTGGCCATCGGTCTGAGGGTGGTAAGATATTCTCAGAAACACCTGTGTACCCAGTTCCCAACAAAAACCTTGACAGAAACAAGACATAAATCTGGTGTCCCTATTTAAAATGATATAAAAAGGAACCCCATGATGACGTACTACCTTATAGATATAAAACCTCTCAAGAAAATCAACATCAATGGTCTCCTTTATTGGAAAAAATGAGCTACCTTCGTATGTCTATCCACAACAACCCACAAGAAATCACTACCTCTAGGTGACATCGAAAACCCAGTCGTAAAATCCATCGTGACATCATCCCATTTCCACTCTGAAATGAGTAATTGTTGTAATAGTCTGGGTGGCCTCAGATGCTCCCCCTTCAGCAGCTGACAGGTGGATCATCACGTAACAAAACCAGCTACCTATCGTTTCATACCTGGCCACAAATACTGATGTCTCAAGTCAGGGTACATTTCGTATCTCCCTGATGTACTTCCCATTGTAAATATTGAAATTCCTACATCAACTAATCGAGTATATCCCATGGAACCCACAAACATCCATGGATACGTAGTACTCATCATTGCCTATCATCCAACCAGGAGGAGGGTCCTCACTTTCCACCGACACCCATAGAACTAGAACTTCTGAATCTGATAGCTGTATCATTCTCAATCTATTCAAGAGGGTAGAAGTCACAACTAAGGACGAAAGATAGGATCACCCCTGACTATCGTGCAACTCCAAATTCATCTCAAAGAATAAATCCATTAGTTTCCACTCACCACTTTCCTCCTGCACTGCGTGTATCTGAGTCCTCCTACTCAGTGCGTTAGAAAATGCGTTACCATTACCAGGTGTATAAGAAAGCTCAATGTCGATGGACTGGAGTTATTCAAACAACCTTCGTTGTCTCATGTTCATGTCACACTGGGTAAAGACATACATGAGTCTTTTTTGGTCCATAAACATGACAAAATGTTCTCCCAAGAGATAATGTCTCCAACATCGTAACGCATGAACAACTACAGCCAACTCGAGATCATGTTTCAGGTAATTCTTCTCATGTGGCCTCAACTTCCAAGACCCATACACAATTATGTGATCACCCTACATCAACACTTCTCCCATCCCAATACTTGATGCATTACAGTAAACTATATATCTCTTCTCTTACTCTAGAAGTATTAGTACTGGTGCTAATTTCAACCGTTCCTTCAGCTCCTTAAAGGCTATCTCACAAGCTTCTGACCAAACAAACATCACACCCTTCTTAGTCAATCCTATCAATGGTGCTTCTAAGTAGGAGAAGAACTATATAAAGAGCCTGTAATAACCATTCATCCCCAAGAAACTATGTATGTCACACACATTCTTAGGCTGCACCCAAGATGCTACTGCTCTCACTTTCTCTGGGTCTACTTCAACTCCTTCCTATGAGATAATATGACCTAGGAAGTGAATCTAGTTCATACAAAAGTAACACTTTGAGAGATTGGAATATAGCTGATGATCTCTTAGCGCACTCAGTATGATCTCAAGATGGGTGTCATGATCATGTCACGTGTGAGAGTAAACCATGATCTCTTCCAGAAGACTACAACAAAAGATTCCAGAAAATGGTGGAACACACGATTCATAAGACACATGAAAAATGATAGCATGTTCGTGAGTCCGAATGGCATGTTCAAGTACTCATATAGACCATAACCTCTCTAAAAAGATGTAAGTGGTATGTATGATTGTCTAACCGGTAAATGATGATATCTATATCTTAAGTCAATCATAGAGAATACTCATGATCCTCAAAGTTGATAAAAGAGATCACCAATCCTCTTCAAGGGATATCGGATCTTGACCGTCAACTGGTCCCGCTTCCGATAATACAGAAAAAGTCTAATGGTGTCATTTTCCTTATTAGAAAACAAGACAGGAGATCCCCAAGGAGAACTACTGGGTCAGATGAAACCCTTTGTCTGCAACTCCCCCAACTGCCTCTTGAGCTTCTGAAATTCTAGTGTAGCCATCCTCTAATGAGTAATAGACACCAATGTTGTTTCTGGAACAAGCTCAATAGTGAAATTCGCCTCTCGCTTCAGAGGAAGACCTAAAAAGTCATCTAGGAAGACATCCTTGAAACGATCAACTATTGGAGGGAAATCCTTCTGGCATGTTCCCAGGTCATCCAGATATAAACTCGCAACTTGGGTTGTCACTCTACCTCTCCCATGATCCTCGGGTCCAGCATGGATATCTTGGAAATACCATTCTCCATTGTCTAGAAACTCTTCTCACTCTGGTGACGTGAAACTCACCCTGAGAAGATAGTAATACACAATGTCTTGAAAGGGTACCAACCAGTCTATCCCGAGAATTAAATCATATCTCATCATCTACAAGATGTAGAGGTCCAATGGAAATTTACACCAACAAACTTCAATGGGGAACTCCTTTCACTGATGCACACCTTCCATTCTAGTCCCCAACAGAGTGTCTAGCATCATATTATCAAAATAAGAAGAAACATAGAGCCCAAGGGTCTCCACAATTAGCACATATACCAAGATATGTGTAGCACCCATATCTAAAAGTAACGAAGAAAAAAGAAGAAGAAACTAGAATAGTACCTCTGACAGTATAAGGTATGAGATCATACTCATGTTGGGTCCCTTGCACTCCATATTCCTACCTAGTGTCGTGACTCTGTGACCTAGCCTGGATACCCTGAGCTGACCCGCCCAACTATCTCTGTGATTCTGGTGTATGGATACCATGGCCACAACCACCACCTCTTCCTAAACGCCCCGATGTATTCAAATTCACTTACAGGTAAGAAGCTTCAATTCCTGCTCCCACACACAGAGTATTTATCAAGACCCATCTCACTAGACACTGATGGAAATGCCCTGCAAAAATGCTGCAGATGACCCAACTTACCACAAGCTCGGAACTCCACTGGGTCACATGGACACTGAGGTCTTCTTTACCCTTCCCTACCACACAAGTAGCACATAATCATGAAACTTGTCGAATAATTCTGGAAATCACTAAAACCATGAGAGAAATCCATTTTTCTCTTCCACTTAGCGATAGAAATATTGGCAGAAACTAGTACCGAACTGCCATGCCCTGCACAAATAGCTTCGAGCAGGTTCTGCTCTGTAATCAGTTCTTGGTTCAAAATATCATGCATTGTAGGAAACCTAAAACCATTCAAAAGCACTAAGATGGCTTATCGATGACCATCCTCAAAGAATATAGTCCTCAACGTCTCATCCCCCACCAAAACAAGTGAAGAAAGATGTAACTCAGTGAAGTGGGAAGAATATTCCACCACTGACATGGCACCCTAATGCAGATTCATGAACTCTTGAGCTCTATCTTCCCCCAGCATCTTCGTAAATAAAAAGTCCTAGAGGACCACCTAAAAATCCTCCCACGCCATGTCTCAGTGATGCTAGGTCTATGTGGTAACCTTCCTCCACCTCCTGGCGGAATCAATCAACATCTATGTAGCAATCTTGACCCTCCTCATAGGAGGCGTCTTCAGATGCTCGATAATTGTCCGCATAGACCTAAACCAAGACTCCGCAACCTATGGTTCTCCATACCCTGAAAATGTAGGTGGATGTTGTTACTATAATATACATTTCAGCTCAGCAATAGATGTGGCAACTAGTGGTGCTCCCTGTAAGGTCTCCATAAACCGCATGAAGCCTTCACAAAACTGTGCTTATGCGCCTATGTCCAGTATAATGGATGGCGCCACATCTGACTGTCCTGGAGGATCTATCAGAATCCTGTGTAATACCATCTCTAGAGTATAATTGTTGCCGCTCCCTTGGAGAACAACTTGTTGTCTTCTCGGCAGCATGAATCTACAATGTCAAACACACTCCTCAAATAATGATAATCGAGGACTGAAAACAAGGAGTGTAAGAAGGGAATAGGAAATAGAAAACATTCAAGTTTTACAAAACAATACTACATAGCGTGTATAAAAAAACATGCCATTTTCCATCAAGTCTTCCACATGGGTGTGTACTCTACCCAACTAGTCATTTAACAGCCCAAACACACGGTGTGTTGTCCGCACACACTATGTGTACATGAATTTGCTTCCCTGACCGATGTCCTTATACATGTATCTCTTTTTAATGAGACTACACGGTGTGTATATGTGCTACACAACATATACAAGACAATCATTACTGACCCGTGTGGTCTATTACATGGCTGGGTACACAGTTCAGACTACACGGTGTGTTCCATATTGAAATGACATGTACTTATTAGATTCCAACTGCCTGTGTTGTTAGTGACATGGTCGGCTACTTGGCTAACACTACACGAATAGTAACACCTGCACATGGAGTGTACACCAACCCGTTTCCATAGCCAGATGGCCAAGTCCACATGGTCTTTCAATGGTCAAGGCTACAAAGTGTGTCCCTCAGGTACATGGTGTGTTTAAGAGGAGTATCACTAACCCATGTTTGTTATCTACATGACCGGATCCTCGTTTCAAACTACACGGTGTGTTCATCATTAAAACATCGTGTATAAGATCTAATTTCTAAACCCACATGGTAAGTTACATGGTAGACAGAATCTTAACACAACACGGTATGTATAATAACAACATGACATTTTCCTTTAAGTTTCCTTATCTGATGATTCTTCCTATACGGCCTATGACACGAGTATAATCTGCACGGTGTGTACATACAGTACACAACTTGTACATAAAGTTTTTCCGTTCTTCCCTAACGTAAGATTAAATGAATTGTACTAAAAAATACACGGAATGTATTCTATATTTTTCCAGACAGTAATCCTCAGAAACTACTCTGGGGCCCAGAAAACAATAAAACCAACACCTAAGTGCCAAATTCAGATCCCTGAGGGCCCATACTCCATGTGAATCAAATCTTAGAATCTTATGTGTGTTATAACATGTTAAACAAGTTGATGATCCACCAATTTCCTGTTGATCAGGGCCCATACTCCTCAAAAACATATTTTTGGAAGTCATTCACAAATCCTTACATAATAATACATTTTCAAATAGTTGGTATTTTATCAAGTAATATACCAAAACAACATGCCTTTTCTAGCAGAACATCTATCACAACAACATGTAATTTCTAATTCACCTACATGGCATGGATACAATGCATGGAATGTGATTCTAACATATTCCTAAATGATTTAGGAGATAGAATACCCTCATCTCATCAAGTTTCAACAAAATAGAACCCAGTTATAAAAATATAAACAGCACACAACAAGTTCATCACCCAATGGTGAAAATCACATTAATTGTAATAATCATAAATAGAAAATCACAATTTAATTTGAGGAAATCTGGTCTCTACATGTACATGGGGTAGCTACTCCTGGGCACAGTTTGTATCGAATCCAATCCAATCTTTAGGCTTATCCATAATACTGCAGTCCACTCTCATTATATAGTGAAAAAATTTACCAGAGATTTAATACCATCGTTGATCCCCTAATATAATAATCCATGTCTTGTTGGTCACATTCCAAATATTCGAAGGCCTTAATCATGTATTCTCTTGAAAAATGAATACCCATTGAATCTTACTGAAAACATGAATGCTGTCAAAAGTTAACTCTTTCCATATACCAAAATCCAAAAATTCTATATACTCAAAACATGATATAACCTTCTCCTTATATTAGTCATGAGCTCATGAATACTATCAAACATTTAATTTTATCCTTATCCATTTATTATGCACATATCATCTACCTTCCAAAAATATCTAAATAACCTTTCATGGTTAATGGTACCGTTAATCAAACACTTTCAAAACAACAGTGTAACAATCCTTCGATGTCTCTTTTTTCTATAGTACCATAAGATTACCTATACAACATTACACTTGATAAACATCTAATCATTCTAATACCTTCTTAAACCATTGAATGAGCTTCAAAAATTCTTTCATCTCACATATCATTTGTAGTCTCTTCATCATCATCAACATAAATACTACCTATACGACCATTCTGATTCTCTTCATGAGACTTTCCCTTAGGACATTGGTTTGCATAATTCCCGTAAATTTCACATTTAAAACATTTAACCATTATTGATGTTGTAGCAATACCATTATCCTCATCCATGGTGTTAACTGAACATTTTCCTTTGCACTTACTGGATTTGTGTCCTTCTTTTCCACACCCAAATCATCTTCCAGTTCCTTTGAAACAATCTCCCTGATGCCTCTTCCCACATGATTTACATGAGGGAAATTTAGCTTTCTTTCCTCTATGATCATCATGAAACTCCATCTTTTTCTTATTATCTATGTCAGGAAACTTACCAAAGTTGATATTATTGATCTTATTATGAGATTGCTGATTAGGCATAATAATGATTTTTGGACTTCCAAATCTTGTTTCATTTGATTTCTCATGAAGAATATCATTCCCTTGTCCGTTATATCATCCATTATCATGAATCTTTCTGTTTCCAGCCATTTTCTAAAATCCAAAAGGAATAGTGTGAGAGGAAAAAATCATGATAGGGAAAACAACATAGTAAAGGGGATGCACCCTCAATATATTACATCATAGGTTAAATTCTATGATCGTTACCTTAGTTCTTGGACTATATCATATACATATACTTATCCTTAGGTATATCCCTAAACATACCTTAGAAATATCTCGAGGGATCTCACAAATGCTTTCGCATCCTAGTTTCCAAAGGTTGACTAAAAATTCCCTCTGATACCAACTATAGAGACCCGAATCTTGACGTACATAGATATTACATTACTTTTTCCGAATACATAATACATAACAAAAATAGACACACATGGACCATAATAGTTTAGTGTCTTTTGAAACTTGGAACGTAATCTTTTAATCCTGGTGAAAGATCATCAACATCTCCCATAACGATCTTCCACTGTTTTCCTTACCTAAAACCATTATATTAATCCTAGGGGAAAATAAAACATAAAAAGGGTGTTCTCAAATGCTCAGTAAGGGTAAGAATGGATAAAAAAACATACCATACACATTTGAAACTAAAAACATGAACATAATGATTAAACATCAAAATCTTGAGCAACGACTTAAAACATGGAAGTACATAAGGCATAGATCATAATGGAACATAAATAATGATAACATAGCATGGGAATAAATCATGTAATTGTGGAATCCATTAAGCACATGTATTTATTTCCATAGTTGCCAAGGCATTGCTGCGAAGACCATCTTAGTGGACAAAGTCCCTTTCTGAATCGAGTTCACTCCTCGTTTCAGTCCTGTAACACTGAACCAGATTAACATACTGTTCTAGACATGTCTATATCATGATATATAAAATCTTTACCCAATGCATTAGAGGGAGATATGGGTCACACCCATCTCATAATGAAATCATTCTTACTTGTGCCACAATATATACATAAATCATTAATCATAACCCAAGATTAAAATGGGTTTCATAAACATCATTCCATCATAACGTAATCTGTACAAAAAATTTGGATATAACTTCATCATTAGAAAATTGAAACCATGTAAGTCATAGATACATGATACTTGAAACATACACATGTAAAATAATGTCATCTTAGATGAAAATGGTTTTGATAAAACACTTGAAATGATTTCTTGAGGATAATATCCTTTTTTCGTCAAAATCATTTTCTTATCACAAAATGTCATGCAATTTTAAAAGAAAATAATTTTTATTCAAAATAGTCATGAAATATTTTGGAGGAATCTTCAAGGAAATAAGGCTTTATAAAACCGTAAAAATCCGTTCATTCCTTATACGTTAAAAAAACATTCTTCTCGTACTTTTGTCGGAAAAGTCAAAAAGTACCTCATAACGTAAACAAAAGAAATATTCCTTACATAAAATGTTGTAAAAGTCAAAAATGGGTAAAAAGGACTTTTAACATACATGAAAAAACATTTATAAAACATGGACATGGATGATATTAATAACCCCATTAATTAAATACGAATAATCAATCTCGGATAAAAATGAGATTTGCAAAATTATCGCTTACCTTAGGTCTGATATGCTTCGTACGTATCCGAAAATCCTGTAATATGATTTAAATAATGTCATTGACTTATTACAGAATCATATTCATTGTTATGAAATCATATACGGTTCACTTATGACTTTATATTACCCATTCTTTTGTAAATTCCATGTTAAAAAGCGTTTTGGGTAAAATCGTTTCATTTGTCATCCATGTTTTGACTTGTAATTATTCATATGATTTCTTAGATCATTATTAATTAATTCTAGAATATAAAACATGATTTTTATATAATATATATTCAGAATATACATATATATAATAGATCAATAAATGGAAAGAAACACACCGTTCATGGAGACGGTAGGTCGTACGTACGCATGAACGTTGTTTCCGTTTCCTCGTTGAATTGAATGGAATTAATTGGATGAAATATATATATATATATATACATAAATCTAGTATCGTTATTATGTCATATATTTCATGAATACTTATTATATATACTTTATAATCATTTATGAATGGTTAATCATTGAGAATGTATCTCATCACGTCGTGGAGACGGTATTCCGTACGTACGCACAAGCGATGATATCGTTCCCATTATTGTGGAATTTTATTGGAGTGTATGTATACTATTACATAATCAATATCACTTTACAATAATCATATATAGAAATTATTTACACAATTATACCATCCATTTAAGGTGGTGGTGGAAAATAGATTACACCACGGCATGGAGACGGTATTCTATACGTACGCACACGCGGTGATTTTGTTCTCCATAGGATGGATAGATAGTGAAATAGGGTTGTTTCATAATTATATATACATATAATTACATGAGTGATAGTGAGGTTATTACTTCATAATGAACCAACCTAAGAAGAATAAGTGGAAGAAGAAATAAAGATGAAATAATCGGTAACGGACATTACCTCTTCTTTGAAGCGCCTCTTTGAGACCTCCTTTTAGGGCACTAAAATTGGTCTTTGAAGAAGACCAGGACTTCTAGGATGTATCTAGGGAAGTGGAGAAGAGAATTTGGTAGGGGTTGTGTAACATCCTAGGTAAATAAAGAATAATGAATTTTCATATTTATTAATATTTACGAATTAAATATTAATTTTATTTTAAAAGGTTTTCTATGTTCGATAGCATACCCGATACGCAATGATGAGTTTCCTTGAAACTTACGTAGCACACTAGTAATAAAATAATATAATTTAAAATTTTAGTTAACATGTTGCTGTTTTACTGGTGGGAATGGATATAAATAACTAAAATATGAATAGATATGTTTTTAAATGTTTATACATTTACCCAATAAAAGATAAAGGCCTAAAATACGGAAAGAGTTCAATTTTACGGGCATATATACTCTAATTTTCACTAAAGGTTCACTTGTCACCTTTTAATGGTGAACCGTCATTAAATATAGTATTGATCACTCTTATACTTTATTTTGGACCAAATATAACTCTTCTTTAGAATCGGGACATCAAAATTTACGTTGTGTAAATTTTTGGTACCTTTCTGATAAAGTTCATTTTTTTATGAATAGTGTAAAATGTTGTATTTTAATTCAAAACATCTTTTTAATATAATTTATTTATATGATTAGATTATTATTTTAATTGGTTTTAAAGTGAAATTAGAAAATATTTTTACCAGTTAATCCAATGGTGGTCATTGGAATCAATTTCACTTTGAAATTGGACTTAAACTGGTGTCAATCTTTTGATATTTATTGTTTCACAAAAACACGCTATTTGTCATGACAGCGGGAATTAATTATAAAATTAATTAATTTGACTTATATGTTTTGAATTTTGAAAATCCGACATACATGGTTGTCATTAAGAAGTAAAATGTGGTTCAATGAGATTAAAATAATTTTTTGGTGAATAGTAACTTTTTTTCATTAATCGCGATTAGAGGTAATTAGTGTAGTTTAAGGTAAAAATGGTATTATAAGAATGTGAAAACACCATGAAACTTGTCCTACACCTATTGGGTGAGTCATGGACGACCAAGAAAAGCCATGGGCCATCTTGGGGACCCCATGGAGCCACATTAGTTGGATAATGACATTAATATATTTTTATTTAATGATAAAGTGAAAATGACACTAACATAAATTGTTTTACTAAAATAATTTTTGATTGGGGTTATACAAGTCCAAATTTTGATTATAAATAGTCATTGGAAAGCTAAAAATATTTCCTACATCATAGTAGTTTTTTTATAATTTTTAGACACTAAATAAATTAAATTATATATAGAATAATAATGATGCAGCGATGACATCATCATTTGACGATTTAAATAAAATGGAAAGATAATGTAAAATCTATGAACTACACATGTCCAAAACCAATTGGATGAGTGTATTTAGAGCCCTTATCACCATATCCACGAATTATATCAATGTGGGACCTTTTAAAACCGAAACACATTTTCAAATAAAGTAATATTTCCTTACTTTCCAAAAGTGACCCTCCTCTCCTCTTATAAAAGGCCCCCACCTCTACCTCATTTCACACACTTCTCAAGCCTTTGGCTCGGCCAGCCCCTGCCCAATTACTCTCTACACATACCTCTCCTCATCCTAGAGGATTCCCTTTGGGCAGAATCCTTTCAAAGGAAGCCTTTAGGCTCAAATCAATAGGAGTTACACTTTGAAAGGTAATTCATTCTCTCATGTTCATTTGTTTTATTTTGCTTCTCCAACCCCCTAAACTCTTTTTATTTACTTATTTTGTAACAACACCAGTATCTTAAATATAAAAGGATGTTTTTATAATATTTATTTGAGCTACACTCTCACACAACTACATCAAATGGTTAAAGAACATACGGTTTCCGTGGATGGAGAAATTCTGCCTCCCGAAATGATGATTGTTCAATACTCAATTAACACCTTCAGAGGTGGCCATTATGATGTAACTATTTTTATATATGATATATAATATGTTTATGTTTTCTTTAAGCTTCTGTATTTTTCATTTTTGGCATACCTTTATGGTTTCCATTATGGGTAAACATGATATCTTCATTTAAGGAAGTGCGGACTACCGCCCACTAAAAGTGATGTGATTCGTTAATGCCATATGTGGGACGTGTAAAGGATGGATTTAAAGTTATTATAAATGATGTTATACTGGAATTATAATATACCTCTATATCATTATTATTTCTTTCCATTAAAGTATGACATAGAAATGAAAGTAGTGTTCATGCGTACGTACGGCTTACCGTCTCCATGAACGGTGCATTTCATTTCTTATCCCCAAATGTAATGTACTATTAAAATTACATGTATATAATGGATATATATAATTAATGATATATCTAAATGATGAATATAATTCTGGAATTAAAATATACATACATCTCATTTAGTTTTAATTCCACTAATATGACAAAGAAATGAAAGTAGCATTCATGCGTACGTACGGCTTACCGTCTCCATGAACGGTGCATTTCATTTCTTACCTCTAAATGATTATGTAATATTATAAATACATGTATATTCTGGATATATATGATACATATTATATCCAAATCTGGAATTTCATTCTGGATATAAAGAACTTTTGACCACATGAACAACATGTAATTGTAAGAAGTCAACTTTCGACTTAAGAACCAAATATTGACAAAACAAAAATTATTAACTTAAATGGTTACATAATGTTTACAACATGGAAATAAGTGATATAAAAAGAATAATGAACTTTAAAAACGTTCTTAATCAAGTATAAATTAACTCAAGTTTATTATTCAGGACGTTAAAGAACGATCGAGTCAAGTCGGACCCAAGTTAAAGGATTTCGTCTCAATCTTCTTTCATTGAGGCATATTTCGTTTTATACACAACTTTCTTTTATACAGTGTATAAACTCCGTTGACTTTTACTTTTATAAAAAAGGAATATTTTTCTATGAAGCATTTTACTAAATGACAAAAAGGAATGTTTTTTTAACGTACGCGGTGACAACGCCTTTTTCCGCCGCCGCGAGTATTATTTGGTCTTTGGCTTTCTCAACAAGCTGTAATGTTTTTAATATAAAAAAAATACCATATACTCTTTTATATATTTTGGTATTGAAAATGGTTTTGATAAATGATTCTATTATGTCAATATATTTATGATATATTTTGATTGAAATGTGGAAATGTTATCATTCCTTTATATTGGATTTATGTTTTATGATTTATTATTGGTACTTGGACATTTTAAAGGGTGGTTACGTTATAAACCATATGACGGGTGGTGCCGTGAATACCAGGACGGGTGGTTACGTTATAACCTCCAATGCATTGGGTATGGAAGTCGGTTGTATGGCTATTCCATTAAGTATGTTTGGAAATTGGCCGTATGTCTCTTCCTTTAAGTGATATGTGTGGAAGTCAACCGTATGGTTATTCCACTTAAGTTTGTTTATGTCCCAAGTTACCTTTATATATTCTATGTTTTTTTATATGGGTTTTATGGTAATCATTTGGTTACAAAAAGGAAAGTAATGATACTTTATTCAGTGAAGATTTTTTTTACTACTTCATGAAGGTGAAGGTATTACTTTGATATAGTATACATCGTTTACTTGATGTTTGAAAAACTAACAGTTTTCAATCTTTTTGTATCCCTTACTGAGCTTTTTATGCTCACCCCAAGTTTTTCGAAATGTTTTTCACAGGACTTAAAGTGGAATAAGGTCACGGATGGGATCAAGGGAATTTCATGCTATCTAAAACATGGAATCTAGACATCTTTCTTTTTAAGAGTTGTTAATTTATGGATACTTAGTAGAAGTGTCTACTTTGTAATCTTTTAATATGTAATAGTTAAGTTCTAATTCTCTAAAACTCTAAACCTGAAAAGATCCTCAATGTGAATTATTCATTTAATTCAATATTAAGTAAGGTTTAAGGCTGGGGCCTTATAGTTGGTATCAAAGGTCGATTTAGACAACTTTAGGAGTTATAAATGTGATAATTTATAATATGATTGAAATGATATTGCATTTACGGATTACCATGTTGCTTCGCCTAAGATATTTCTGTGTTCAGAATGGTTTTCCGCAGAGGAAACAAAGCAGCTATGTTGGGACGACATCAGGAGGAATATAACCTTCCAAATAAGCAACCTGAGATGGTCAGAATCGGAACTGAACAGTTTGTTGCATTGATGGCACAGTTGACTCAGGCTATAAATGGTGGTGGTATCCATGCACAAGATCAGCCAGATCAACCACAAAGGAAGATGTCAGTGGTGGAACACTTCATGAGGCAACATCCCCCATCATTCAGAGGATCATCTGACCATGTGCAAGCTGAAGGGTGGATTAAAGCACTGGAGAAGATTTTTGATGTCATGGGGTGTCCAGAACATCAAAAGGTTAGTCTTGATGTTTACCTTTTTGAAGGTGAAGCTGATCAGTGGTGGTCGATGGTGAAAAATATAAGGGATAGTGATCAGATTGAGGATCTTCACTGGGACGAATTCAAAGGTATGTTTCTTGAGAAATATTTTCCTAAGGTGGTTCGTCTTAGGATGGAAAAACAGTTCCTAGAATTGAGGTAGGAGGATGATTCAGTGGCTGCTTATGAAGAAAAGTTCACTCGATTGGCAAGGTATGCTCCAAACTTCATACGAGATCTTGATAGTAAAATAAACCATTTTTACTCAGGGTTAAAGCCAATGTATCGAAGGGCTTTATCTTCTCTTGAGTTCAAAAGTTATGAAAAACTTGTTCGATGTGCGGAGAAGGTGGAAATGGAGTTTGTCGATGATCAGGTGTTCTATGACAAACAACAGAATAAGAGGTCTAGTTGGCAGGAAAAGGGGAAGAATTCATCAAAGAAGCAAGGAGGTAAGAAAACCAAATATCCATCCTGTGAGAGGTGTGGTAAAATGCATCCTGGAGAATGTTTATCCAAGTCTGGTAAGTGCTTTCGGTGTGGTAAGTCTGGTCATATTGCTCGTAACTGTAAGGAAGATGATCAAGCAGGAAATGAAAAGCCAACGGTAAGATGTTTTAAGTGTAATGAAATGGGTCATTACGCAAATGAGTGTCCAACATTGAACTCAACTGGGGGAATGCAGTTAGACTACAAGCATAAAGGGGTGGTAAAATCCTTTGCAACAACTTCAGCAGATGTTGGGCCATCGAATGATGTGGTATCAGCTCCAGGGAGCTCAGTATTTTTCGAAGATTGACTTGATGTCAGGGTACCATCAGTTGAAAGTAAAAGAAGAAGACGTTCCAAAGACTGTGTTCCGTACTAGATATGGCCATTATGAATTTGTAGTTATGCCTTTTGGGTTGACCAATGCACCTGCTGTATTCATGGACCTTATGAATAAAATTTTCCAAGAGTTCTTGGATAAGTTTGTGTTTTTGTTTTGATGTTTGTGAAGAGGTTATGTGTGCCTTTTGATTCACAGTTGAAGAATGAGTTGTTTTTTTCATCCTGGAAGTAGTAAGATGTACAGAGGTCTGCGGGAGTATTACTGGTGGGATGGAATGAAAAGAGACATTGCTGATTTTACTGTGAAGTGTTTGACATGTCAACAGGTTAAAGCAGAGCAGCAGTTACCGAAAGGGATGCTTCAGCCTTCACCAGTGCCAGAGTGGAAATGGGAAAACATATCCATGGACTTTGTTGTGGGATTACCGAGGACATATCGAGGTATTAATGCAATCTGGGTTATTGTTGATCTCTTGACCAAATCTGCTCATTTTCTTTTTATACGAGATACTTTCTCTCTTGATCAACTTTCCCGTTTGTATCTTAAAGAGATAGTTAGGTTACATGGAGTTCCTCTCTCCATTGTATCAGATCGTGATCCCAGGTTTACTTCTAACTTTGGGAAAGGCCCTCAGAAGTCATTGGGTACTGAATTAAATTTTAGTACATCTTTTCATCCTCAATCAGATGGGCAGTCAGAACGAACAATTCAGACCTTGGAGGATATGCTACGAGCTTGTTCGATGGATTATCAGGGAAGTTGGGACCAACATCTTTCATTGGTTGAATTTTCTTGTAATAACAGTTTTTATTCCAGTATACAGATGGCACTATTTGAGGAATTATATGGGAAGCGGTGTCGAACTCCAGCTTTCTGGGATGAAGTTGGTGAAAGGAAGTTAATGGGACCAGAATTGGTATAAGAGATGGAAGAAAAAGTTCAGTTGATTCAGAAACACATGAGAACAGCTCAGAGAAGGCAAAAGAGTTATGCGGATAACCGGAGGAAGGATAAATCTTTTTAGGTAGGTGATCATGCTTTTCTCAAGGTTTCTCCTTGGAAAAGTGTGATGAGATTTGGTAAGAAAGGAAAGTTGAGTCCAAGGTTCATTGGACCATACGAAATTCTGGATAGAGTTGGATCAGTTGCATACCGAGTGGCTTTACCTCCGAGTGTATCTCAGGTACACAATGTTTTTCACGTTTCGATGTTGAGAAAGTATATTTCAGATCCATCTCATGTTTTGAGTCCATAGGTAGTTTATCTGGAAGAGAACCTATCTTATGAGGAACAACCGGTCCAGATTCTTGAACATAGGGAGCAAGTGTTGCGGAATAAGGTGATTCATCAGGTAAAGGCTTTGTGAAAAAACCATGTGATTGAAGAGGCAACATGGGAATCTGAAAATGCTATGAGGGATAAATACCCCCACTTATTTTGATAAGTGAATAAAATTGCGAGGACGCAATTCCCAAAAGGGAGGAAGGATGTAACATCCCAGGTAAATAAAGAATAAAGAATTTTCATATTTATTAATATTTACAAATTAAATATTAATTTTATTTTAAAAGGGTTGCTATGTTCGATAGTGTACCCGATACGCAACGATGAGTTTCTTTGAAACTTACGTAGCACACTAGTAATAAAATAATATTATTTTAAATGTTAGTTAACATGTAGCCATTGTACTGGCAGGAATGGATAGAAATAACTAAAATATGATTAGATATGTTTTTAAATGTTTATACATTTACCCAATAAAAGATAAAGGCCTAAAATACGGAAAGAGTTCAATTTTACGGGCATATATACTCTAATTTTCACTAAAGGTTCACTTATCACCTTTTAATGGTGAACCGTCATTAAATATAGTTTTGATCACTCTTATACTTTATTTTGGCCCAAATATAACTCTTCTTTAGAATCGGTACATCAAAATTTACTTTGTGTAAATTTTTTGTACCTTTTTGATAAAGTTCATTTTTTTTATGAATAGTGTAAAATGTTGTATTTTAATTCAAAACATCTTTTTAATCTAATTTATTTATATGATTAGATTATTATTTTAATTGGTTTTAAAGTGAAATTAGAAAATATTTTAACCAGTTAATCCAATGGTGGTCATTGGAATCAATTTCACTTTGAAATTGGACTTAAACTGGTGTCAATCTTTTGAAACTTATTGTTTCACAAAAACACGCTATTTGTCATGACAGCGGGAATTAATTATTAAATTAATTAATTTGACTTATATGTTTTGAATTTTGAAAATCCGACATACATGGTTTTCATTAAGAAGTAAAATGTGGTTCAATGAGATTAAAATAATTTTTTGGTGAATAGTAACTTTTTTTCATTAATCGTGATTAGAGGTAATTAGTGTAGTTTAAGGTAAAAATGGTATTATAAGAATGTGAAAACACCATTACACTTGTCCTACACCTATTGGGTGAGTCATGGCCGACCGAGACAATCCATGGGCCAACTTGGGGACCCCATGGAGCCACTTTAGTTGGAAAATGACATTAAAATATTTTTATTTAATGTTAAAGTGAAAATGACACTAACATAAATTGTTTTACTAAAATAATTTTTGAGTGGGGTTATAAAAGTCCAAACGTTGATTATAAATAGTAATTGGAAAGATAAAAAGATTACCTACATCATAGTATTTGTTTTAAAATTTTTAGACAATAAATAAATTAAATTATATATGGCATAATAATGATGCAGCGATGACATCATTATTTGAAGATTTAAATAAAATGGAAAGATAATGTAAAATCTATGAACTACACATGTCCAAAACCAATTGGATGAGTGGATTTCGAACCCTTATCACCTTATCCACGAATTATATCATTGTGGTACCTTTTAGAACCGAAAAACATTTTCAAATAAAGTAATATTTCCTTACTTTCCAAAAGTGCCCCTCCTCTCCTCTTATAAAAGGCCCCCACCTCTACCTCATTTCACACACTTCTCAAACCTTTGTATCGGCCAACCCCGGCCCAATTACTCTCTACACATACCTCTACTAATCCTAGAGGATTCCCTTTGGGCACAATCTATTCAAAGGAAGTCTTTAGGCTCAAATCAAAAGGAGTTACACTTTTAAAGGTAATTTATTCTCTCATGTTCATTTGTTTTATTTTGCTTCTCCAACCCCCTAAACTCTTTTTATTTACTTATTTTGTAACAACACAAGTATCTTCAATATACAAGGATGTTGTTATAATATTTATTTGAGATACACTCTCACACAACTACATCAAATGGTTAAAGAACATACGGTTTCCGTGGATGGCGAAATTCTGCCTCCCGAAACGATGATTGTTCAATACTCATTTAACACCTACAATGGTGGCCATTATGTTGTCACTATTTTTATATATGATATATAATATGTTTATGTTTTCTTTAAGATTCTGTATTTTTCATTTTTGGAATACCTTTATGGTTTCCATTATGGGTAAACACGATATCTTCATTTAAGGAAGTGCGGACTACCGCCCCCTAAAAGTGATGTGATTCGTTAATGCCATATGTGGGACGTGTAAAGGATGGATTTAAAGTTATTATATATGATGTTATACTGGAATTATAATATACCTCTATATCATTATTATTTCTTTCCATTAAAGTATAACATAGAAATGAAAGTAGCGTTCATGCGTACGTACGGCTTACCGTCTCCATGAACGGTGCATTTCATTTCTTATCCCCAAATGTAATGTACTATTAAAATTACATGTATATAATGGATATATATAATTAATGATATATCTAAATGATGAATATAATTCTGTAATTAAAATATACATACATCTCATTTAGTTTTAATTCCACTAATATGACAAAGAAATGAAAGTAGCGTTCATGCGTACGTACGGCTTACCGTCTCCATGAACGGTGCATTTCATTTGTTACCTCTAAATGATTATGTAATATTATAAATACATGTATATTATGGATATATATGATACATATTATATCCAAATCGGGAATTTCATTCTGGATATAATGAACTTTTGACCACATGAACAACATGTAATTGTAAGAAGTCAACTTTCTACTTAAGAACCAAATATTGACAAAACAAACATTATTAACATAAATGGTTACATAATGTTAATAACATGGGAATAAGTGATATAAAAAGAATAATGAACTTTAAAAAGGTTCTTAATCAAGTATAAATTAACTCAAGTTTATTATTCAGGACGTTAAAGAATGATCGAGTCAAGTCGGACCCAAGGTAAGGGACTTCGTCTCAATCTCCTTTCATTGAGGCATATTTCATTTTATACACAACTTTCTTTTATACGGTGTATAAACTCCTTTGACTTTTACTTTTATACAAAAGGAATCTTTTTCTATTAAGTGTTTTACTAAACGACAAAAATGAATGTTTTTTTTAACGTACGCGGTGACAACGACTTTTTCCACCGCCGCGAGTATTATTTGGTCTTTGGCTATCTCAACAAGCCGTAATGTTTTTAAAATAAAATAAATACCATATACTCTTTTATATATTTTGGTATTGAAAATGGTTTTGATAAATGATTCTATTATGTCAATATATTTATGATATATTGTGATTGAAATGTGGAAATGTTATCATTTCTTTATATTGGTTTTATGTTTTATGATTTTATATTGGTACTTGGACATTTTAACGGGTGGTTACGTTATAAACCATATGACTGGTGGTGTCGTGAATACCAGGACGGGTGGTTACGTTATAACCTCCAATGCATTGGGTATGGAAGTCGGCCGTATGGCTATTCCATTAAGTATGTATGGAAATTGGCCGTATGGCTATTCCATTAAGTGATATGTGTGGAAGTCAACCGTATGGTTATTGCACTTAAGTATGTTTATGTCCCAAGTTATCTTTATATATTCTATGTGTTTTTATATGGGTTTTATGGTAATCCTTTGGTTACAAAAAGGTAAGTAATGATACTTTATTCAGTGAAGATTTTTTTTTACTACTTCATGAAGGTGAAGGTATTACTTTGATAGAGTATACATGGTTTACTTGATGTTTGAAAAACTAACAGTTTTCATTCTTTTTGTATCCCTTACTGAGCTTTTTATGCTCACCCCAAGTTTTTCGAAATGTTTTTCACAGGACTTAAAGTGGAATAAGGTCAAGGATGGGATCAAGGGAATTTCACGCTATCTAAAACATGGAATCTAGACATCTTTCTTTTTAAGAGTTTTTATTTTATGGATACTTAGTAGAAGTGTCTACTTTGTAATTTTTTAAGATGTAATAGTTATGTTCTAATTCTCTAAAACTCTAAACCTAAAAAGATACACAATGTGAATTATTCATTTAATTAAATATTAAGTAAGGTTTAAGGCTGGGGCCTTATAGGTTGGCCGAGATTGAAGGCTCAATGTGGTGTGAGGAAGAGAGTGAGGAGGTGCCCTTTTATAAGGGATGAGAGGGGCACCATTGGAAAACTAAAAATATTATATTATTATAAAGTCATATTCCATTTTAAATAGCTCCAAATAGATTTATTTCGAATCTAATGTGGGTATGGGTCTAAATACTCTCATCTAATAGAATTTAGACAAGTTTAGGTTCCTATTTTTACCTTATCATTTAGATTTAACTTTAAGTTAAATAATTTTACTTTTACCGTGTCTTCTTGTTTTCTTACACTATAAGGTTAAGAAACATACTATAAAAAAATAAATGAACCACAAGTTGTTTATTATTAATATATATAACCTTATCTAAATCATTCGGCCGAACCATATATTTTTAGGAATAAAATAACAATTAATAATATAATATTTTTTTAAAAATTATTTTATGTCAATTTTGATACTTTTGGTAATTGTATTTTATGAAAATCATAACAGAAATATTAGTTCGAACAAAGTAAATTCAATCAATACTAACATGTCATATTGACATATAAAATTATTTTATTTCATAAAAAGTTTTATATTTTATTTATTTGGGTATTTATGACATCAATTATGTCAATATTTCATTAATAAAATTATTACTACATCATCATTGTGTCATAAATAAATTTAATTATTTAATGTCTAAAAATTACAAATTAAATATCATTATGTATGAAATATCATTAGCTTTCTAATTAATATTTATAGTCGAATTATCTTATGTATAACCCTATATTAAAAATGATTTACTTATTAAACATTGATATTTACTATTTTAACCCTTCTTTAAATAAATTAATAATAAATGTCCTAATCTAATCCAAGTGGGCCTAAATGGTTATATTTTATTCCTAAGGTTGTTTTTGGTCGAAATCACTTAACCAATAGAACAACGACATGTGTTAGGGTAATCATAATATCATTTTTCCCTTAACTACCCCATTTACTTTTAACTGTGGTAAATAAACGTAAAAAGTTACTATTCACCAAAAATTATTTTCATCTCATTGAACCACATTTTACTTACTAACATCAACCGTGTCTCTCGGATTTTTGAAATTACACTCACAGAAGCGGTAAAATTATGTTTTATGAAAAATTAATTTTTTTAACTACCACTTAGTGGTTTCACTATTAATCAAAAAATGAAAGCTTCTAGAAAAATATAAAAAATTAGGCCTAAGCTATATTTGATATTTTGAAATAAAAAATGATGTCTATTTTACCAAATTCAAAACATATCAGTTTCATTAATTAAATTAAAATTAATTCTCGTCATCAAAACAAATAGTGTGTTCTTAAGAGATAATAACTATCAAAAGATTGACACTTGTTTATGTCTGGTTTAAATGTGAAATTATATCCAATGGCCAACATAGTATTAAATTGTAATAATATATTCTAAATATACTTTAAAACCACTCAAATTAATAATTTATCACTATTAATTATTTCTATTAAAAAGGTGATTTTTAATTAAAATTTAGTAATTTTCACTATTTATCAGAAAATGAATGTTATCCAAAAACTACCAAAATTTTACCCGAAGCTAATTTCGATATTCCGAATCCAAAAATGATGTCCATTTTAAAGGATAAAATTCACAAACTTTATAAAATTGGGTATTACTATTCATAACGTCTAGTTTTATCAATATTTTAATAGAATATCATTGTTTAGCGAAACTCGTTATTGCGTACAACACATGCTATCGTGGAAGGTCGTGATTGCGTGTAGTGCAAGCCAAGTCAGGGATGCGTGTTGTGAAGTGTAAAACACCAGAAATTAATGAAATTAAGAAGAATATTTTTTATAAAATCTCAGGATGTTACAAATATTTTTAAATTAACATATTATATAGTTACCTTAAGGAAGAAATATTCATAAACTATTCGTGATTAACGGTTAGACTGTGAAACAAACCCTTTAAATATTAACAACACATTTTTTATATGTTCAATACTATTTTGAAATTAATATTAATTAATATTAATATATTATATAATAACATTCATATATATCATATAATAAATGATTTATATTTAACCTTTTATCACATGTTTATGACAAATGTTTTATTATAATCATTATTTTAGGTTATATATGTTTTTCTAGTATTTTGGGTCCTTATACATTGATCATAGTTCAATTAGTTCTATAATATTAATAATTATATAGATATCATATATATTAATTATATAAATAGTTATAGTCAACCATAAATGGTAGATTTAGAAAAATGAATTACACTATTAATGGTGATAGTTTGTTGTTTTTATGAATAAATAATGATTTCACTATTCAATAGAAATAATGAAAGAAGTGTATATAATAAATTTCATGAATATAAAATATTTTATTTTATAAATATCATATATATTTTAACATAACATGTTTTTAAAGGGAAACACAATGTTTTATAATGTACACGATACAACACGTCATACTTAAGAGATGGACTGGCCTATATTATAATGTTATCCTTATAACATAATCGATAGAATGACATGACTAAATAGTATTAATTTAATTATAAAATTAATTTCTATAGATAGTTTTATAATTATAAGGTGAAGAATTATTTATAAATTAATGCAAGACGCTTTTTAAAATATAGGGGTATGTTTTTTCTGACAAACTATGTAATTGTTTAAAAGTTTGTTTATAAATAATAATGTACATTTATTTATTTATTATTAACTAAATTTATTTATAATATATTTTTTAAAATCCATTTATTTGTTATATATATATATATTAAATAAGATCAAATTCTATTTTATGCAAAAAATGACTAATTTTCAAATAAGGCAATTTTACCATAATTTGATGGGGAATCCATTCTAATTTTTTTTTCAATTTAGAAAAATATATTTTATAAACCAAATATATATTTAAAAATTTAGTATCAAATATTTAATTTCTATAAATTCCTAGTGTTTAATTAGATCTTTCATATTTTGAATAATTGTAAGTAATACAAAATATTAATGAAAAATTACTTTTTCAACAAATTTATTTGTATATTTTGATTATTTTTTAATTGGTTTTAAGTTATAATTATATAAAAATTTTATATATTAAATTACATTAGGTTATTGAAATCAATTTTGACATTGATTTTTGATATAATATCTATGTGAACATTTAAATGTTTTACATTAAAACACATTTTATTATTCTGTCAAAGAGATTAATGTTTGCTTTTGTTCTACAAATTATGGAAATTTATATTCTATATATGGAAAAATTTTATACAAATTATATAAATTGAAACCATTTATTTTGGATATTATGAATAATAACTTTAGTAATAATTTTAATCACAATGATTAATGGTAAACCAGGTAATTGAAGGTAAAAATTATATTATAAAAATATAAAATTATCCTAAAATCTGTTCTAATTTGATTTTAAGAATTTTTTCTGAGAAATATAATCATTTTTTGTAATTTAGGGCCACCATTAGGCAAACGAATGACATTAAATAATTTATAATATTATATTAAATTTAATGTAAATTTTTTACACATTTGTTTTTAATTACAAAAGTATTGTTAATATTTGGTTATACATGCGATATCATAAACATTAAATATTATATAGAGATATGAAATTATTACTTACCTCAGGTTAATTTTAATTAATATTTTAGGAAACTGATAATTATATTAAATGGTGAAACATTGATTATGATGTGATTGCTTCATTAATGGATCAATAAAATTATTTTTATTTAAAAATTTATAATAAATATTTCTCGATATAATTTATATCATGGAAAAATTGATGAATTTGAAAAAAATTTAATGTTTTTTAATATATGGTTTGACTATATCATGATCTTATGATGTTATTAAAAGGTCATGAATTTCATATTTTAACAATTGACAGTAATGGTATTTTAAAATATAAGATATTTTTTAAAATATTAAAAATATTAAAAAATCCAAATTTGTCCCAAATTTTATAACAAATCATTATATGACATTAAATAAACATTCATCTTTACTTTTTCAAAGTTATGCTAATTATATTTACTATTAATGTGTAATGTACTTGATATAATGCTGTCTGTAAAAAGAGAAAAAAACATGTGTATTACAAAAACATTCAAATTAGTTATAATTTTTATTTTGAGATAAGATTATGGGCCAAAATTATAAAATATTCTAGAATAATAATATTTGGACAATTATTATTAGAAAATGTTTTACTTTTTATTTTAATAATTTTTAAAAATTCCAGCAGTGTTTATCATAAATCCAATAGAAGTGAACCTATTCTTCTATTTTCTTCAAACCATGAATCATAATTGGATCAGTAAAGCTATTAAAAATATAACTTCCAAGAAAACCTACCCAAATTCTTCTAACATTATATAATGTATAAAACCATCCTTTTAGGCGTTAATGTGTTAATCAGTAGAGACTATCCGAAGAAGAGGTATTGTTTTTTGTCTAGTATTTCTGGTTTATTTATTCATCCACATCCCAAAAATATTATTCAATCAAGTTGATATAATATCTAATCTATCTTAAATATAATGATATGAAATTATTTTTATATCATCACTTAAATATATATCAACTTCAATCATAATGAAAATAAATTAATCATTAATGTGTATAGGTGAACTATCACCTTCACGAGACAATATAATTTGTTTTCAAATACCATCTCTCAGGACTATTTTTAATGATGTAATAACTGTTTGTATATTATATTCATGATATATTATTCATTATAATAATATAATACCTCAATTATGTTCTTAACATCCATAAAAATAAAAATGTTTACATCGTTCATGCGTACTTGTGAACTATCACCTCCACGAAGTGATGAGATTCATTTTCCCCATATCATAAGAAATATATATATATATATATAATTAATATAATATTCCTGAAATTATGTTCATTTTGAAAATATAAAATATTATTTAACTTCTTTCCGTAATGAACAATTATAAAATGGGAACGTTACTCATGTGTATGCACGACCAACAATCTCCAATAATATAACATTGTACATTTTTCTTATCCATAGATAAATGGTTTGATTAAAAAATTTAAATAAAATTTAATAGTGATTATTATACCATTAATATTATTTTTTAGATGATGAACTAATGAAAACATTCACTATTGGTAACATACCCATGCCATTTTGGAATCAAGCACCAAATATCATTAACATATCCAACACAAGCATAAATAATTATGTAATTATTATTTCATGGTAATATATTTTTTAAAAGTAATAATAAATATGAAAATAGATCCCATGAAATTAAACAATTAACCTTATTTTATTTTTCATGATTAAAAATAACATATGAGATGAATCAAACTATATATAAGGGATTTTGTCTCAATGTTCTTTAATTGAGGCATTACATGATGATATAAACCTTTATTATTTTATAATGTTTATATATGGATACTATGAATATTCATATTCATATTTTGTCAATAATTTTTTTTTAAAATGAATTATTTAATATAGATTATGATTTAAATGTTTATGTTTATAGGAGATAACATGAATGTTTTAACATTTAATTATCAGGTCATTTTCTCAAATTCAGTAATACTGGTATTATTTTACGTACTTAATTATATAGATATAAAAGGATTATAAGGAAATTTTATTTATATTGTTGAATTTCATTCATTTGATTTAAAAATGTAATCTTATTACATGATTTAGACAAAATGTTATGATAAATGAAAAAAGAATATTTTTTAACGTACACTACGACAAAAACATATCCAACATCAAGTTAATTATTATATATTTGTCTTCCTATAAAATCCTTATGTTTTTTAAATTATGAAAAAATTATTATTCCATTTTCTCAGTACTTTTTTGATGATAATATTTTGAAAATAGATTATTATTTCAAAAACATTAAATTATTTATTTTGATTTTGAATAAAATTTACAATTTTAAATTATGTAAAATACTATCTCTTATGTTTAATGACTATATAATTATACTTGTATATATTATTAGTGGTTATTAGATAAACCAATGATTGTTATAAATGTTATAACCTACAATGCATTGGGTATGGTTACCAGTCGTATGGTTTTTCCATTTTTAAAAGTGACATGTATGGATGTCAGTCGTATGGATATTCAATTTATAAGACTGAAATGTATAGAAATTGGCCGTATATTAATTTAATTTTTTTATAATTATTTCCCAATTTATAAAATTAAATATTATATTTTTTATTATTAGTTTTCATTAAAATCTATGATTTTCAAAATGTATGATGATTATCTTTTAGAAATTATGATCTACATTACAGGGTAAAAATTTAGGATTTATTTAAAGTAAAATATTTGTTAGTTTCACTAGTCTTATGGTATTTTTTCTTTTTTCCTCGTACTATGATTTTTTCCTCATCCCATGTTTAGAACTATTTACTATAGGAATTACATATTGGTATATCCAACAAAGGTTTCATGTCAATGGTATTGAATATGTGATATGAAATGAAAAAAAATTTATATTAAAAGGGATTCCATTGGGGGAAAATGGTTAATGATTAAATTATCCACTTTTAATATAGGGGTTTACTATGTAAGAGTTTTTCCTATTTCTCTAAAACATTAGACCTAAAATATCTCTGTAAATTATAGAAATGAAATTATAATAAAAATTGAAAAGAATAAATATTTTTTAAATTTGGATTATCATAGTTGGTATCAGAGTAGGGTTTAGAAATATTTGGAGATTATGGTGTTTTCTTAATAGGTAATGATATAATCACAGGTTTATAATCTATGTGTTGTTCGTAAGTTTAATGTATTATAAAAACTTTTAAAATTTCAATTTAATAAATTTTAAGGTGACTAATGTTATATTTTGATATATATATTTTTGAAGTTATTAAAGGATATTTTTTTATGGATTTGTGATATTTAAATAATTTTATAATAATTATATTGTTTTAGAGAAATGAAAATCCATAGGAAGGGTGAAAACCTATCACGTCCCACAAATCCATTAAAATAGAACCGAAAACGGAAGGGTGATAGTGATGCATCTCTTTCCACTAGCCTACATGATGTCTTAGTTTAGTATAAATTTTTCACATAATATAAATAATTTGATAGATTTAGAAAAAATTTAGTTCGGTATCATATGTTTTACATAATATATAATCATGTAAATAGATTTTTTTGTGATTATGTGATTAATATTGTTTCAAAAGATATTAAATTATTTTGGAATCTTGTTATATTAGGGTAATTATAATACTAACGAATTTTATTTTAATAGTAAAGGATGAATCAATTTTTGGATGAATGAAAGGAATTTATTGATAAAATAGGGTGATTTGTAGTTTTTTATTGAAATGACTCACATAACATAGAAAATGTTTTATTTTGAAAATTAATTGTTGGTAAGAGAATTCAAGAGTAATCATTTATATTTACAGTTAAATGTTAAGAATATCATGGAAGACATTTTGATCGAATTCATATAAATTTTGGGTTTCAAACATAGTCAGAAATATAGGAGGATTTATAAGGGAAGTTATTTGTTGAATGGTCTATAATGATCTATGGCTATTTTTACTGTATTTTTGAGGTTGAACTAACTTTTCCACAAATAAGTTTTATTATATTATGTAATTAACTTGTCATTTACAAAAAAAATTTGGTTTGGTTATTATCTAAAGGTAGGATAAATATATAGATAATAATTATTGTATTATATTATTCTCATGAAGTTGATTCATGTGATTCTAATATTCTTATTGAATTCTCATAATCTGTAGAAAAGGATGATTTTGTGGTGGAAATTAATTAAATTATGAAATTTAATTTTAAATTAACTATATTTACTTATTATAATAGTCCAAGTAGTAATTTATTAACACTAATAAATGAAAATGATCCTAAAATTAAATCATTTTCAATTTATTTTTTAGATAATATAATCAATGGCCGTTTAACCCATCACAAATTTATGGTTTGGTGATTTTTAACATTCTCATTATAATGTTTTCAACCACTCTCCATCCAAAAATGTTTTCTAGTATTCACATCCATATCCATGTTCTCTATCATGTAACACTATTATTTTCTATCATAGGTATCCTTAATACCTCTATTTCTAACTTTTAAATCGGATGTTATTTTATTCCTTTTTCCAATGTGGGATTATAATAATGGTATTTTAGAAAATAATACCTTAGTTACAAACCCCAAATTTATATTTTAAGGATTAAATTTACAAAATTTTGTAGAATGTAACATTACTAGTTTTAAAAAAATAAATTTTTTCGATAGCATACATGATATGCCACATCAGGCATAAGCAAATAAAAAATTAACGTTTATATGTCACCATTATATGATATTAATTATAATAATGGTAATTAATATTATTAATTGAATTATAAATATATTTTATAGATATGTATTCTTATTTCATTGTTTACATATCTATTATAGATGAATGTAAAAGCCGTTTAAAAATAAAAGTAAATTCTTTTATCATCAACTATTTAAATTTGATCAACTGTCATTCATTTATAAAAAAATAAATTATTTTTGTTATATTAATTAATTATATATTTAACATATTAAATAAAACATTTATAAATAATATTATGTGTTCTATAGACATGATATATGAACAAATTAAATTTTTTGCATAAAAAATCATTTTCCCAAACATCTAGTTTTATCAATTTATTATGGTGAACCCATTATAAATTTATTTTTTCATAATATAAATTATATTTTAAAAAAATATTTTATTATTAGTATTATTATAAAAATTTTTATTGTATAAATATTTTATGTTTATTAAGAACACTAATATTTTGAATAATATTGAATAATACAAAATATAAGTTCAAAAATACATTTTTGTCCAACTAATTATATAGAAAAAATATGTTTTTAATTTTTTTTAATGTATAACTACATCAACATTTTATCATTTCATCCAATTTATGTTATTGGAATAAATTTAAAATTGAAATTTGAGAAGAAAACTATGTGAACATTTGAACATTTGACATTGAAAATGGTTTTCTTATTCACTTAATTAGACTAATGTTTGATTAATTTCATCCATTTCAATTTTTTGAATTTTTGAAAAACCTAAATCCATATTTGAAAGCATGTGATTCAAATTATGTAAATATATAACTATTTTTTTCATTATGATTAGTAACACCTGTAATAATTTTTTTACAATAGTTTAGGGTAAATTAGGTAATTAATTATTAAAAATATATTAAAAAATTATAAAATTACCAAAAAGGTTGTCCTTAATTTACTGTATGAGTGTTTTTTGACCAATAGAATTTTTGTTTTTTGAAGACCCCAGGGAGCCACATGGATGAAATTTATAAATTTATATTATTATATTCAATGAAAATAAACTTTTGGTAAACATTTATTTTTAACAAGTAATATATCATTACTATTGATTTTTACATGGTATATATTAATCATTAATTATTTTATGTCATGATTAAATTGTTACCTATATAATGATAATTTATTAATTATTTTTAGGAAAAACATAATTATATCTAATGGTGACACATTGATGATGCCTTAATTTCTTCAATAATGATAGAATCCAGTAAATTATATTTCAAATATTATAATAAATATAATTTTATATAATTTATGTCGTGTTGGAATTTTATTAATGCATTTTACCTGTTATTTTTGTGTTAAAAATTATGGTTATAATATATCATGATGTTATGATATTTTTAAAAATTCATAAAATTAATAGTGTCAAAATTGACACTATTGATATTTTAAAATATAAAATATTTTATTAATTGTTATAAAATTTATAAAAAACCATTATATTCAAAATATTTGTGATAAGTCATGAAATTTAATTAATGAATACTTTATAAGACATTTTGAATTTTATAGATATTATATTGTTCTGCAAAGTGCAAATTACTTGATAAAACAATAATAGTTTAAATGGTCAAAAAATGATATGAACTATAAAAATATTAAAATCTGGTATAATATTCATTTTATGATATTATTTTGAGGAAAAATAATATTTTATTTTGAATAAATCATTTTTTACTAATAATATTTGAAAATTAATTTATATAGATAGAATAATTTGATGTATTGCAATAGTGTCACTCCCCTCTCCTATAAAAGGTAACTCATTCTTCTCTTTTATGAACTTGATAAAACCTATTTAGTTCAACCATGATCTAAAATAATACCTTTATATAATTCCCATCTATATTATATATAATATATTTTTAAAATAATACATTTATTAATGGTGTTCATGTGTTAATCAAATAGGATCATCCAAAGAAGAGGTATCATTGTTAATTAAGTATTTTTTCCCTTTATTTGTTCTTCCACATTCTTCTAATCATCATCAAACATGATTTTATATTTACTCCATTATCATAAATATAATTATATGTCATTATGTTAATATCTTCACCTAAATCTATCTCCACTTCCATCAAATGGGTAAAGTATTAATCATTTGTGCTTACGTGTGAACTTTCACCTCCACAAATCGATATAATTAATTTTCCATTACCTCTCTAAATACTAGTTATAATTATGTAATTAATTTTTATATTTGATATTATTTATATAATTATAATTATAATAAAAAAATATATCAATTATGTTTTTACATTACATGCATACAAAAATGATAACATCATTCATGAGTACGTCACAAATATAACCACCATGAAGTGATGTGATTAATTTTTCAGTACCACATAACTTGTATGATATATAAATATATATAAATTATTAATATTATATTCATTATGTTAATATCATTATAAGAAGATAAAATATTATTTACCATATATCAATAATGATCAATGAAAGAATGAGAACGTTACTCATGCATATATACGACCTACAATCTCCATGGTTATAACATTGTTCATTTTTAATAACCATAATCATGTTTTTTTCATTTAAAATTATAATTACAATTTTTTTATTGTTATTATTTCCTGAATATTATGCTGGAGATTATGTAATAATGTCAAATTTTAATATTGACATAATACACAAGTTATTTTGCAATAAATAACTGAATACCGTCAACACATAGAATCTGAACATAAATAATAATTAATTTATATAACAATGTAATAAGTTATAAGAAAAAAAATATATATTTAAAATTTTCTAAATAAATTATATATTTAACTGATTTTTATTATTATGGAATATCAATAACATATGTGATGAATCATAGTCGATGTAATGGATTTCGTTTCTATCTCCTCTCATTGAGGAATTTCTTGATGATATTCTCCTTTATTATTTTATAAGGTGTTCATATGGATTCAATGAAATTTAATATGAAAATTATATATATGAATTTTCTATTTAATGTTTTATTAAATTAATTCTTTCATATACATTATGATTAAAATTTACAATGTTATATGGGAAACGTTGAAATTTTAAAAAATTAATTAACAAATCAATTTTATCCCTGTTAATATTCATGATATTAATTTACCTATTTATTTTATTGGATGTTAAATAATTATTAATAAAATTTTATGAATAATTATTATTTCATTAAATGGTTTTCAAAAATTAATCTTCCTACATGTTAAGTATTTAATGTTATGAAAAACAAAATGAAAAATATTTGTTGATATCTATGAGGAAAAAAACAATCCATTTATGTGACCATTGTAGGATATTGGGATTCCTCGAAAATAGTTAGTATTTTTTAAAATAAGAAGATTACACATATTCTATTTTTTAGTTATTTTTGTGTTGAAAATTGTTTTTAAAATGGAATAATTATTATAATATATGGAAATGATTTATTATGACTGCAAATGAAATTTTAATTGTGAAATTATAGAAAATGAAATATTTGAAGTGTTATGATCATATAATGGTTATTTGAAATTTTAATTTTTGTCAAGATATAAACTAATGGTGGGTGGTAATGTTATAAACTCTAATGCATTTGTTATAGTTGTTGAATGTATGCGTATTCCATTTGTAAGAGTGATATTTATGGAATTTGGTTGTATGGCTACTCTATTTTTTAGTGTAACATGTATGGAAGTTAATTATTTTGTGATTACATTATTGAATAATAATGTCCCATGTTTCATACTCATGTATTTGAATGATCCCATATAGAGTTATGTATCCTGGATAGGGGGATGTTTTAATCATTGGTACTCTTTCTCTTTTATATTTCTTTTCAATTGAAACATCCTTTGCATACTATTAGAGACTTCTATTCCCTACTGAAAAAAATCAACACACATTCATAGGAACACTATGATTTACAAGGTTTTCTATTCAATAAAAATATCAATGTACTTGGTGTGGTTTTAAATTTATCTCATTCTATAAAATAAAGTAAGAAAAAAATTCCGTGGATTACAACATGTAGGAAGTACCGTTACAATCATGTAGAACTATGAAACAATAAAACTAGTACATGAGAATACTTTTAGCACAATAGGGTAACAAAATTGTTTTATAATAGCTAATATTACCAGATCTTCATTCCATTTTAGAAAATGTATCACAATTTTAATACAATTAATCAATTCATGACCCAGATGAATGGTAAAAACCACTTGTACATTGTTATGAAAAAACTGAGTTTGATATTTTCTAATTCTGATAACTTTGAGTCTGATTCCTCCAAGTTCAATTATTACAAATAAATCTTCCCAGTATGTGTTTATTATTGAAAAATATATATAATAATAATAACCACTTCAATTCTTAAATACAATTGTCAAGTAGAAAATAATTCGAATGAATCAGCACCACCAAACACAATTGTCAGCCGGAACAAAAATGATCTATTCTTCACTCTAGAATCCAAGACCCTCTCTATCCCTCTTTTATAAGGAACAATACAAGAATAATAAATTAATAATGTAAATTTTTCTCTTTTATATGTGACATAATAAATTTTTATGCGGGAATCGAAAAATGTTTCCTGCTCACACAAATTCACACAGATTTGAATTTCACATGAAATCGTGGAGAAATTATGACTTCGTTAAAACTTCACGATTATTCTCGAAACATATAAAATGATCACCTTTTATTTTATAGAATCCTATATTATATATCAATAAAATTAAAATTGATCATAAATACATGGGTCAAGTCATCAAAATTCAAATATTTCGTGCTGATTTATTCAAAACGAAGATTGATACCATACCAAATGAATGTCTTTGATGAAATGACCATCCCCACTTGAGATATAACTACTCTATTAAATGAAATACCCCCATGAAAATTCATTCATCAATATCCACGTTCATTTCTTTTTCTTAACTCTCTTTAGAAAACACATTATGACATTGAAAATGTGTGCTCGAATCAAGACTTCAATCCTGGCTTTGAATGAAGTGATGGTCTGCATTAGCATCATCTGAATTCAATTATAAATTATGGTAACATTGCATTCATTCCTGATTAATTATTTTCATCTGAACCCATTCATTATCTTTTAATAATACAAATGTTCTGTAAATGAACATCTTGAATGAAATCATTTTATATATGATCATTCTGGATATGATCATTTATGGTTACAATCATTTCTAGTAATGATCATTATGGTTATGATCATTATAGACATGACCATTATGCTTAAAATAATTCTGATAACAATCATTCTAAATCCGATAGCATTGGTTACGATGATTTTGGTTATGATCCTTCCAGATTTGATATATGGTTATGATCAAATACAATCTGAAAATGATCATCTTCTTGGATGAGATACAAATAAATATGAATATAATTCTTTCTCAATCTACACCATCTATTTCATTTTTATCTACATTAATATGATTGTTTAAAAAAATATGTGTCTCATCTTCCATCAGCGTCCCCCATTCCATTAGAAAAACCATAATTTGACCACTTAATTTACATTCAACTAAAATCCAATTCATTTCTAAGAAAATAAATACAATATAAGTATAATTGTTTTGAAATACAATCGATACAATATGTATATGATTTTTTTCTAATTGTTGAAAAAACATTTGTACCTCTTCTTGTTATCCACTATCCGGATACAATAAATATGAAGATGAATATTTTCAGATTATTCTGAAAACAATCATTACCTTTTATTTATCTCTGCCATCTAGATACGATGAATCTAAATACAATTATTTTATGATTATTTTGAAGAGAAATTAGTACCACTTCTTTCTATTTACCATATAGATGTGATAAATCTGAATACGATTCTTTTCTGATTGTTTTAAAAAACAATATGTACCACATCTTTTCTGATTTTTTTGAAAAACAATCTGACTATGATTCTTTTTCAATTGATATCATCTCTTTCACTCCCCCATTATTATATCAATATTTTATTATACGTTCTCAATACAACCCATTTATTTTATGAATTAATAATCTAAAAATCATCAACATAATTGTATCCAAAGTTTCACATCTATTCAATTGTGAAACCGAAGATAATCGACATCGAACATGATACATTCTCCAATGAAAATTATTCTTCAAGAAACTGATCAATTATTTTATAAAACAAATATTCAAGAAATTTTTTCAAAAATAGTGTGAATTTTTTTCATTACATCATAACCAACATTGAAAAAAATATACAACTATTGAGACCTTTATCGACTTCATCATCAGTTTGGTCCCAATAATCTCCAACATTGGATTTTGTTTTCAACAAAGATTTATAAATCACTAAACCTTGAATCAAATTGAAGTTATTTTTTCCTTCATTATCCCCAGAAAATAATTCCAATAAATTTTCTTACAATCAATCCAACAAAAAGTTAGAATATTTCAAACAGAAATCAATATTAAATTTACAACTTTCAAATAAGTCTTTCATTTATGCAATAGATTTATAAAACCAAAAAAATTCTCCACCCTGAAAAAACAATCCAAAGGTATGATGATAGAGGGGAGAGATGCACATTCAAAATCATTGATGAAACAGTGGTTGGAAACCCATGTTCAACCTCATGTTTGAGAATAATTCACTCAATAATGGTTTTGGGAAAATATCAGCCACTTGTTCCAATAATGTAACATACGTCAGTTTCAATTCATTAATCTCCACATGATCCTTGATTAAATTATATCTTATATCAATAATTTTTAATGATAATTTTGAATTGGATTCGTAGTGATATTGATTATACTTTTATTGTCACAACCCAAGAGAAAGCATAACATCACTTCTAAAAGTAAATCTTCTTAATATATTTCCATCCACATAAGTTGAGTAGTGGCATTAGAGACAAAAACATAATCAAAATCATATATATAGATAGTTATTGAATTTAGTATATGTTAATTCCAACTAACACAATTATTTCCAAAATATAATAACCCATGAGATGTGGATCTTCTATCACCAACATTTTCTTCCCAATATGCATCAGAATACCAAAATGGATCAATAAAATATGAGATGCAATATCTGATTGTGAATTTTGTAGTTCCTATGAGGTATCTAAGAGGTCGTTTTCTGAAAATATAATGTGATTCTCTTGGATAAAATTGAAATCATGAACATACGGTAACATAATTAACAACCTATCGTCCAGAGGTAGTCAAATACAATAGACATCCAATCAGCTTTGGATACTATTTCCAATCCACTTCTATTCCATTTCCATCCTTAATCATATTTTTTCCAACTGAAATGGTAGTGTAATAAGGTTTTCAATTTTTCATGGCATACTTATAGAGTTTTTCTTTTTCATAAATTTCGTGGGAATGGAAAATATAGAATTTCATTTGATGGATTTTTATCTAAATAATGTATTCCATTTCCCAATGTGTGGAAATTTCAAAAAATTCATAATTTCTTCATTAATTTTTTTGTTAGATTCCTTCATCATTCCCTATCAATGATAATATCATCCACATAAGCTATTACAATGAGTAAATAGTTTGACTTTCTATGATGTAAAAATTGTTATCCACTCTTCTATTAATTAAATATATATTTCTTAATCATTTATATTATTTTGAATACCATTACATCAAAGAATGTTTTAAGAATTACAATTAATTTTCAATCTACACACATAACCTTTATCTTTCCCTATAAAAAAGACACAATGATTTTCAATATAAACTACTTCTTCAATATCTTCATTTTTTAATTCAGATTTAATATCCTTTTTATTGATATTGTTGCCTCATTGTTAAGATATAGAAAAAAGGATTATGATTGATTAAAGACATTTAATTTGAGAAAATCAATCATAAAAATAAATACCCTCAGTCTATGAATACCCCCTTTAAACAAATATTTCTTTGTTTCTTATAACTTCACCTTTTTCATTCAATTTGTTCTGGAGATCCAATTTGTTTCAATGATATTTTTGTTATCAAGATTGGGTTTGAGTTCCCATATATTATTATTTTCATTATGATCCAATTATTTATTTATTATTTGAACACTTTACGAAATCTCAAAAGAATCTTTCACATCAATCAGTTCCACTTTTGAATACAAAGTAGTGTTTGTAGTGGAATTAGATGTGATTCTTTTTTGAGCCTTCTTATGATGATAACCAATTATATTCTGTGCTTCCCCATGTTTTCTCATCATTGGATATGATTTTCGATTGACTTATTCATCAATGGAAATTGCTGATTCTGATTCATCAGCTTTATTAGGAT
Organism: Viscum album; assembly: GCA_963277665.1. NCBI lineage: Eukaryota > Viridiplantae > Streptophyta > Magnoliopsida > Santalales > Viscaceae > Viscum > Viscum album. The sequence goes on from OY728132.1 coordinate 477,414,363, forward strand.
TACAATCATGTGTATCTTTATCATAATTATCTACCTAAACATGCTCAACTTCTTTGTCTTCCTAGAAATGTTTATCTTTCGAGAGAGATTTCAATAACATTTAAATCAATTTTATCAATAATTCCCCATGTTTATTTGTTTATTCATATATATCCTCTTCCTTTTGGAGTGTATTTTTCAATGATTTCATCCTCACCTTTCTGATAAAACATAACATATTTTCCACTTTTCATTATTATAATACATAGACTACCAATAACTTTTAAGTGCATAAATATTGAATTTTATTCCATAAAAAAATTCAACTGGAGTCATACCCGATTGAGGCTTATAGAAACAATTGTTCTTGAGATAAAAAATAGTACTCATGGTTGTATTTAAAAAGTAATGAAAAAGACCACACCCAAGTACATGATTCTCCCCATTTCCACCATGCTTATATTATTTACTTTAGCAATCCCATTTTTTTGTGGATAGTATCAAGAGATATACTCATAATGAATTTCATTATTCTCAAGATAATATTCACACATTTATATTCGGTATTCACCAACATTATATCTTCTCAAATTCTTCACAGAATACTCACATTCTTTCACATAATTTCTTCTTAAAATTTTATACATTTTAGAAGAATTTTATTTTTGGTTCATGTACATATCACATGTAATGCGAGTAAAATCATCTATGAATTTAATGATTTATTTTTCTAAATCTGTTTATTGATTTCTCATTGGGAAACATATATCAGAATGGATTAGCTATAGGGGTTTTTGTAATCAAATATCAACATTCATATACACCAATTTTGTAATATTTCTTTTCATTAAAATTTTACAACACCAATCTCTTCTACTGGGAAAAATAGAAACATCTTGGACACTTTATTTTTTGAATAACATGATCATATTTCTATAAAAAATATTTCCAAGAATTTTATACTATAACTAATTCTCTTCCACCATACTGAAAGAGAAAGAGTTTTATGAATCACTAACCTAAGAAAAATTTCCTTTAATACATTGGCATCTTGTAACAATCCTTATATCGTCTTCACACTTTATAAAAAATCCATCTATTATAAAGATAAACTTATTAACCTCATCACAAAATTGTGAATCAATTACAGTATTGTGTTTAATCCAATCAATATACAATATTTTCATATATTTTATATTTTTTTTTATAATGATGGTAGAACCAACGCCTTTGATATTAAATGATTTATCATTTCCCCTTGTTATTGTTCCATCATTATAATATTTCACATCCTTAAACAATTTTATGTCAGTAATCATTTGATAAGAAAACCCACTATCATGTAACCATGTCCCTTTTCCATTCATGTATTTTAATACAATTTCAACAATAAGTGAGTTTTCACCATTATTTTTATTTTTCACCTTTGGATTTTGATAAATGAGAATTTTTTCTGAGCTAGTAACCAAATAAGAAATCCTTTTTCAAGGTGTCCAGGTTGTTTACATCTTTTACAAACATTTTTCAAGGGTTGGAACCTATTTTCAATATCCACATCATTCTTTTCATATTACTTCCAGACAACCTTCTCAATTTTATTTCTTTGAAAAGATTGAATCCCCCTTAATCACACCCTTTCATAACATGTGTGATAATAGAAATATTGTTTATTGATCAAACATATACTTGTTTTGTGACCCATTCCCCCCACAAATATAGCAATACGCTTCGATTTATTTTCCTCAAAAACTTCCATACTGATAACAATTATGAAAACATTTCTCAACCATATTTTTTTCACATTCAATTAGACTATTCTTCTTATTTTCAGATTTTATAGGATCCAAAGTATTTGAATCATATCCAGATCCATTTAAAACATTTTCAAACTCATGAGGTTTTTTAACTTCTGAATTCTTCACTTTGACCACATATATAAATTTTCCCATATTATTCTTTTCAGACACACATTAATTATTTTTCTCAACCTTTGAAGGTTTATATTGCTGAATCTTATCATGTATCTCATTAAGATAACATTCTCCTAATGTAATGATTGAGTTTCTGAAACATAGAATTTTGTTCATCTTAATTGTGTTTTCCTTGGAAAAGTTCCAAATATTCTTCTTTTCCATTCAGCTTCAAATCCAAGTACAGATTACAATTATTTTCATTATCAAATGACTTATTCAACTCATCAATATCATTAACCAGTTTCTCTTTCTCAACAACAAAACATTCTTGGTTTGCATGATCATTTTTCATCTATTTTTTTTCTTTTCAAACCTTCTGATCATTATCACAATTCATTTCAACTTTTCTTTCACATTCATTTCTAGATGATTTTTTTCATCTTCTTCAAAACTACTACTTTTGAATTCATCATCATTCACTGTTGAAATGAAAATATTTTCACCACCATAATAAATTGATTTTTTAGACTCAAAACCACTCCCTTCATCATGATAATGTTTTTATAAGAAAGTTATTCGGTTTGATAAGAATAAATTATTTTCTTTTCCATTGTCTCCCTTTTTCATCCCTGATCTTCTTGTATTTATTTCTTCAATATCACTATCTTCTTTTTTCATTCATCGATGACAATTAGACGAAAAGTGACCAAAACCTCCACATTCTAAAAATTTCAAGGGATCATTCCATTTATATTCCTCTATAACTATTTTCACATTATTAGAAAACAATGATATGATTTCATTGAAATTTTTACATACCTCATTTTCAGATTCAGAATCACCAGCTCAATCTTCAATAAAAACCTTCTTTTACTTTTATTTCTTCATAACCATGAATTAAATTTATCATTCAAACATTATTTTTTTCTTCATATATTTCTCTCTTTTCATTTAATAGGTTTTAATAGTGCTATGTAAATCATCAAGTGATAATGTTTCAGGATATCTATTTTCTGATGAATAAAAATTTTCATCGAATTTTTCAGCAAGAATTCTCAATATCGTTTCAAAAACTATATAATTTTTCTGCGTTTCACCAAGACATCTAATAATACTCATAATGTCATTCACCTAGGTAAATAATTCCACAATATATTCATGATCACCCATCATGACATATTTATAAATTAATATCCTTATTTATAACTCTTCCTTATTCACTTTTATATTTCCTCAATATATGTTTTTCAATTTATCACACATACCATTAGTTTTGGAATCACTGTTCACTCTGGGAAATTCACTTTTTTAAAGTGATGATAATATAGGATTATCTTCCCTTCCTTCATTCTAATTAAACTTCTTTTCAACATTTGTAAGTTAATAACTATCATCAATGGGATTAAACCCAATAGTTATAGCTTCAAAAACCTCATAACAGATTGACATAAGATATGAAATCATTTTATCTTTCATGATATGATAGTTTTTTCCATCATGTACTAGAATACCATTATTATTCATACAATTCATATTCTCTATCATCAATGAATAACAATGGGAACATGCCTCTAATACCAATTGATAGTGCCCAGTCAGAGTAATGTATCACTGAGAGGTGGAGGGGTTGAATATGTGATACTCCTTTTCTTTTATGTTTCTTTTCAACTGAAACAACCTTCTCCTCCTATTATAAAATTCAATTACCTACTAAAAACAACATCAGTACACAACTCCATGAACAAAACGCTTTACATGGTTCACTATTCAATAAGAATATCAATCCCATTGTTATGTTTTTGAAATGGACCAATAACATAAATTCCACTAGGAAAACAATCCTTGGATTACAATGAGTAGGAAGTTTCCTTATAGTTGTGTATTACTATGAATCTATAGTACTAGTTCAGGTGCATCCAATTATAAAAATAGTCTGTCACAATTATTTTATAACAAATAATAGAACATGTTCTTAAATTCAATTCAAAAAATGTATTCAAAATATAATAGAATTCAACAATTCCTTACATAGAAGAAAGGTATAAACCACATAGACATTATTATAGAGCATTGATTTTGATCTTTTCAGAGTCTGATTATTTTGAGTCCAATTCATTCGAGTCTAATTATTACAAATAAATTCATCCATTCCAATTTTCTAATAAAAAAATATAGAGAAGAATCTGAACCACTTCAATTACCAAATGCAATTGTCAAGCAAAAATGAATATGAATTAATCGACACCATCTATAAAAATTTTCAATCAGAAGAGAATTGATATATTATTCTCTCTAGAAACCTATAGCCTCTCTCTACCTCTTATGTAGTTAACAGTAAAAGAGTACAAAATTTACATTGTATTTGTTTCCCATTTATAGGTGAACTAAAATTTGTTTACATGGGAATCCCAAAATGTTACCCTCTCACAAAAATTCACCCACATTTGAATTTCACTTTAAATCATGGATCAATTATGATTTCATCAAAACTTCTTGATTCCTCTCAAAAAATCTATAGTTATCAACTCTTGTTTTCAATAATCCAATATCAAATGTAAATTTAATTAAAATTTATAAAAAATACCTCGGTCTGATCATCTGATTGTTGTTATTTCATGCCAATTTCACCAAATAATTCTTGATACTATTCAAACTGAATGTGTTTAATGAAATTCACATTCCTAAAATATAAACAATCAATCATTTAAATGAAATCCTCTTCTTTTACAATTCAATCGTAAATCCCCAATTTCAATTATTTTCTCTTGGCATACTTGAGAAAACACATCAGGAAATTCAAAACATGTTATTGAATCATAACATCCTTCATGGATTTGATTACATTGAGGATAAGATTTAGCAACATATGAATTCAATTTAAATATATTGTAACATGTTGGTCACAGTGGATACTCAATAGGGTGTGAATTTAGTTCCAATTTTAAAATTTAGGTTATAAACTATAAATTTAAAAAAAATACAATTTAAAAATGGCACAGTTAATTAAGGCAGTAGAAATGTAAATGTTCAATTGGTTAATAGGTTTTCCAAAGAGTGATTAGTACTCAGATAAGTCCGTGTATTATACTAATTCAACTTTTTAATCGAGTTTAATGAATTAAACAAATACACACACTAACCAAATCTAACTATCAATGTGTAAGATAAATTAGTTATATGTTTTAGAAAATATAAGAAGCCCATAAAACAGAACTGAGTAATTAAATATTTAAACAAAAATGTAAACATGATGTTCAGTATCAAGAAGAGACTTAATCATATCCACTTGGTGATCACCAGCAACAAAGTTATTTATATAAATAAAATTTTGATCCACACCCTTGATCGGGGTTCACAACAGCACAATAGGTTGTCTTGGTCACACTTGACCTCTACCACAAATATTCGTGGGAAACAAAATAAATAAGTGATCAAGTATTCATATAGTTTTATATTCTCCAGTTAAGCTTAGTAGACAGTGTGGGTAATACTAGTAGATAGACACACTACTCAAATGGAACGTATAAATCAGAACTGAGTCAAGGATGAGAATAGAGTTAAGAATTCCTTGTGTGTTGTGGAGTTAAAATCTAGACTCAATGAATATTGAGAAACTGGTATTTTAGTCTTCTTATGGAAGATGTCTTCAGAACAGAGTATCACTGTTTCTATAAACCAGTATTAGGGGATGAAAAGGTTTAGCTCATTGATGTTTTGGTGTATATTGAGTCTTTTTGTTGAAGATAGCTTGTTGGTGTCTTCTTGTAATCTCAAGTGCTTAGTGCTTCTCTTTTGGTGATCGCACAGTCTATGTTTCAGCATGTACTTATAGTATCATCGTCTCTTTAACATGAATGATGTGGTCCATTTATAGTCTAGGATCCTCTAAGTAATAGATTTTTCACATGTGCATGTACCACGTATTTGTTTATGGATTGTCTTATTGACAACATTAAATAATGTTAGAATCCATAATTTGTATACATATGACCATTAGAAATAAATTTGAATTAATAAAATGGAAACAGTTATTTATATCAATCGGCGAGGAATCTTCTGTATTTTGTCTTTAGTTTGACAACATCGGTCTGTCGTCTTCAGAGTTTTATCTTCAGTGTGTTGACTTTGGTATTTCATTCTTCGGTCTCTCAAACGTCGGTTTTGGTCAGTCATATTCGGTTTCGGTCAGTAAAACATCAATTCTAGTCTTTCAAACTTCGGTTTCGGTCTATAGAACTTCGGTTTTGGTCTGTCAAACTACAGTTTCGGTCTGTCGAACATCGGTTTTGGTCTATCAAACTTTTGTTTCTGTCTGTCAAACATCGTTTTTGTCTATCGATGTTCAGTTTCGGTATATCGAACATCATTTTCAGCATGTCATATTTGGTTTCGGTGTGTTAGCTTTAGTTTCGGTATGTCATCTTTAGTTTCGGTGTGTCATCTTCAGTTTCGGGAAATCTAAAAGAAGATTGTGAGGAGTCTATATTGTATATACCATTACAAGAATAATTGTTAATCTAAGTACATGATAAAATACTCTTTTAAAAATATTGATTCATCACTTGTATCTAATTGAATTATTAAATTATATGTTGCTATATGACAAACATGATTCACATAGAGATATTAAAATTAGCATGAAAGATATGAATATGTATATTGAAATTATTTGTGATTATGGAAAATATAATATCATTAAAGTTCCAATAAATATCCCCTTTTTTTGATAATCACAAATTTTGGAATATATTCAAAAATAGGGCTGAAAATACTTTTTCCAATATAACTAATGTTTCAAATTGCTAGAATTTATTTAAAACAAATCTCCCCCTCACTCGATGGATTAATGAGAGTATATGCCACCCTTTTTTTCTCAAATGTCATCCTTAATTTCCTTCCCTTTCTCAAATTCTAGCCTTACATTCTCCCCCTTTTGGGATTAACAAAAATAGAAAAACAATAATGATAAATAAGATAAAATAATGACACCACAAGAATTTTCATTAAAAGTCATAAGAGGAAAAGTAAAAAAAACATAAAGTCCATATAAAAAAGAAAAGATCCATAACTAAGGTTTTGGATGTAGAAGAAATTTGCCTTTGTTTATAGGATCCAATAGGGAAGGAGAAGGTTTGGTATTGGAAGAGGATGGGGATGATCTAATTACAACACTAGGTAGGGCAACACCGGTAGGAACAATATCTGCAAGGGCAGGCCTTCTCTCTGAAAGCAAAAGACTTGGAGACTCCTCAATAATGATCGGTCGAATCTATGTAAAATCCCGAAATACATTCATTGGAGTATGGGGTCGAGAGGTAGTACCAATTGAAGTAGCTGGAGGGACTACAATTGACTCATCCAAAACATACAGATAAGGGTTGAGCAGCTGGATGAAGTCATTAATGACTTATCCACCATATTCCATTGCCTTCCCAAAGTCATCCTTATTCTCATGAAACTATTTTAGTAAAGGTGTAAAATATTTCAACTGGAGAACTTTATTTTTGAAACCTTCTGTGATTGGAGGAATTCAAAGAATTTCTGCCAGAAACATGAATCTATTGATGAGGTCATGCTTGGTGTATATCTTAATGAAATACTTATCCACCTTTTCCAAAATTTCCATCTAAACTACAGAGGATTAATTGGTGCATTGTCTGACTATATTGTACACATGATTTGTATTCTGATGTACTTTTTCATGATTTTCCATTTTTAAGCAATATGGTGTTTCTGAATCTCTTCTATCATCATGGCCTTGAGAGACTCTAAATTAACAATAACACTTCTTCCATCCCTAGAACTGGATGGGATAGTCAATAATTTTCCAAGATCATATTTCATAATTTTCAAATCTACACTAATTAAATGGGTGACCAAGTTCATGATAACCACTAGAACACCACTAAGGGATGTCTTGAAGTCAGAGGTTAAGGTATTCATCTCATTTCTCATCTTTCTCAATATTTGATTGAGCAAAGTATTGTTTCTAATAATAGTTTCTACAGTAGTAATAAGATTCAGTTTAATCTCCTGAATCACAATTCATGAAAATTTTCTTGAATCATCATCCGAGATACTTATTGAGGTGGAGGTTTCAAATCTAGATCCCACTGATGCTAGCACAAACTCACATATCTCATTCTTAAACTTTTCCTAATCAGACATAGTAACATAGTCACTAGGTACTGACTGAGAAACTGGGTGTACTGATGGATATGCAACTATTGGAACATGTTCAGTAGGCTCTGGGTCAGAATGGACTTGAGAAACAAGAGTAGGAGGTGTCATTTCATCATTTGAATAATATTCTAAACAAAAAGAACAATATACTGGATTACTATTCCCCTCTCTAGCACAGGTCCAATCTCTTCTCTCAATGGTATCAATTCATACCCTTCATTACCGAGGCTCAATAATAACATCAATATCATTAATTTATTCATCCTTGTCTCTAGCCATAATAATTTTTTTGGGGATAAGAACCAACTAAACTTCATGTTCAACCTAAGCTGCATGTTCATCAACTTCACCAGGTACTTCCCCAATCTGAGGCAGGTGAACTGCATCTTCATCTTCCTAGCCAGCATCCATAATATCATTCCATTCATGAATGATTTCATGTTTTTCAGCTTTGGGAAGGAGTGGTTTGTCCTCATGTCCAACATCACTATGAACATTAGCTTGTTGATCAGCAGGATCAATTCCATCACCAGCTCCATGAACAGATTCCTCACTGGATCTGTTAACCACATGTTGTCCCATATTAATAGTGTCACTCACATTCTCAACACTTCATCCATCATCATCATCACCATCATCAGATTACTCATCTGATTTGATAACATAACCTTCAAATTTAGTAACTTCAATTTCCTCCTCTTCTTCATCACCTATAATAGTTTGTCTTGAAGGCAGTTTCATAGTTGCACTAGCAGGTCCATTAGTCATATTTTTGGGACTTTCCAAGATATCAGGATCACTCTTATCATCAAAAGGATATCCTTCTTCCCAAATAACTTCATCCTCAGTTTCTTCATCAAAATTGATAAGAGATTCTCAAGGTTTGAGGCCATGATAAACTTGGTCCTTTTGTCTAGAAGGATAGTCAACAAGATTGAATTCCTTATATAGCCTTTCTTCATCTCCTACCGAAAATCTCTTCCATGGGTTTCATAATATTTTCATCCTTTTACAAATGACTTTCTTAAGACAAAAACAATTATAGGTAGTTATCATTTCATCTCTATTTTCTACACATCTTAATTTCCTCATCATAGTAGAGACCGTTCTCGGATAGTTTAAGTTGGTTGCCTTCTTATATTTCTTAATCAACTCAGAGATATGTACCATAAGATATCTACAGAGATTCACCTTTATTCCATGTTTCAAACAAAAATCACAAAAACATCCTGAAATTTCATAGTAGAGAAATCTCCCTTCCTTGGGTAGATTTGATGTCGTATGATCTTAAAATGCAATCTCACTTATACTTCAAATTCATTTGCAACAGTACCTCTGGATTCTTAATTACCCAAAAAGCTCCTTTAGAGCATATTCATATGAAAAAAATTTGATGATGGTTTAATATTACCAGGATAGTCAGCATAAGCACCTTCATGAGGTACCTCTAAGCATTCGGCCCATTCCTTCGAAAAGAAAACAACATTCTTTACATTTACTATAGGCTTCATCTTTTATGCCTCAGCTTAATTAAGTGTTATACTCAAATACGGATAGAACTCGTACACTATCTGAGGATAATAGGGTCTTTCAATGTTGGTAAACCAATGGATCCACCCTTGTGATTCCATTACCTTTAGCAAAAAATATTTCTTTGATAGAAGCCACTCAGCATACACTTCCTTTTCAGATGTAAAAAAGATACATTATAAGCATGGTTTCTGAGTTCTACAGGTATCAACCTTCTGTCGCTTTAGAGGAGGATATTTTTTAGGTTGTTCCATTGCACACTTAGTCTTTTCAAGGGAGAACCTGCAGATTCAAACAGTTTCGAGAGGTCAAGGGTTGATAGAGGGAGTGAAAAAATGTAAGAGGCACTACGACTATGGAGAAGGTGAATGGTCGGGATGGATTTCACATAATATATCATTTAGGGATTGTAAGTCGAAAAACAAAAAATTTAAATGTGGTAAGTCGAAATAAATGAAACAAGATCATTTAACCTAAAGCAGATTGAATTTACAATATAGCCCTTAATTGTATCGGTGTCACAGAATTAGTACCAAGAAGATTAGTCTCACAAAAATCGATGTAATGAAATCATTTTTTCAAAGATCGGTTCCACAATAATCAGTTAAAAAAAATTGTTTTCATAAAAATCATATTCTCATTAATCGATTTTAAATGAATCGGTTTTACAAAAATCGGTATCACAAAAATCAGTTTCACAAAAATCGGTTTCACAAAAATCATTTTCACAAAAATATATTTCAAAAAAATATGATTTATAAGAATCAGTTTTATTGATTTTTCATTCCTAGTTCATGTCTGCTGTAATTTATTCTCTCAGGATTTAAGGGTTTGGTGAATATATCATCAAGATGATGTTTAGTTACAATAAACTCAAGAGTTATATCACCTTTTTGATAATGATCTATCAAAAAGTGATGTCTTACATATATATTCTTGGTTCAATAATGAGAAATTGGATTCTTAGAAATATTAATAGCACTTTTATTGTCACAGTTGATGGAGACATGTTTTTATTGATATCTATAGTCTAGTAAAGTGTGTTTCATCCACAAAATTTGTACACAAAAACTACTTATAGAAATTTATTCTTCTTTGGCTGAAGATAATGCAACAGAATTCTTCTTTTTGCAGCACCATGATAATAGTGACATTCCTAACATGTGACATGTCTTAGAAGGGATTTTTCTATCTAGTTTACTACTAGCAAAGTCAGTAGCTGAATATTTTATTAATTCAAATGATTTTCCTCTTGTGGAAAATAGTCATAAGTTATGAGTATATTTGAGATATATGAAAGTCCTTTTAAAAACATTGGAATGAGATTCTTTTGGATTATCTTGAAAGCGTGGACACATGCATACACTGAACATAATATCAGGTCTGCTCGCACTAATGTAGAGTAGACTCCCTATCATGCCTCTGTAGTTTGTTTGATCTACTGATTCTCTAGGTTCATCAGCATCCAACTTACAAGTGGTACTCATAGATGTATAACAACCTTTACTGCCATCCAAACCAAAACTTTTTAAATGTTCTTTATAATATTTACATTGATTTAAAATAATAGCATATTTATTTTGAAAAATTTGAAATCCAAGTAAAAAGCTATATTATCTCATTAAACTCATATCAAATTCATTATGCATTATTTTGAAAAATATGTATAGAAAGAATTTTTAGAATATCCCAAAATTATATCATCTACATAAATTTGTACTATTAAAACATATTTTTAAATCCTTTTGATAAACAAGGTAGGATATGCTATTTCATTAGTAAATCATTTTGTAATAAGAAAGGAGCTAAGTCTATCATACCAAGCTCCAGGAGCATTCATCAAACAATATATGTCTTTAGAACGTTTAAAAACATGATTTGAAAAATGAGGACTTGTAAAGCTAGGGGGTTGTTCATTAAATGCATCATTAACTATATACCCATTTAGAGAAGCGCTTTTGACATCCATTTGATAATGTTTGAAATTCAGATGAGCTGCATAAGCAGGTAGTATCCTAATGGTCTCTATCCTAGCTATAGGTGCAAAGGTCTCCTTTTAGTATATTCCTTCTTCTTCACTATATCTTTGTGCACCCAACCAAGCATTGTTCCTAACTATATTACCAGACTCATCAATATTGTTTCTAAAGACCCATTTAGTGCTTATTGTCAAAATTTCTTTAGGTCTTTCAACTAGTTCCCACATTTTGTTTATTTCAAATTTATTTAATATTTCTTTCACATCCATCACCCAAAATTCATCATTGATAGCATCATTAATATTTTTGGGTTCAAGTTATGAAAAAAAAGATTGATGTTCAACCTGGTTTCTGAGAGAATCTCTAGATTGTGATCCTCGATTTAAATAACCTATACATCATCTAATGAATGATTCATGATAGTTTGAATACCTCTAAAAAGAGTTGATCAAGATTCCTCATGATAGTCTATCGGTCTAGACCCAATAGGTTAAGATTATGGAAGATTCCCAGAATTGGTTACTTTTACAGGTTATTCACCATCATTTTCATTATACATGAGAATTGACATATCTTCCTAATGATATTCATGAGAGGATTTGTGTTCATGTGGATTAGTCTCACTAAATTTGACATGAAATGACTCTTCCACACATTTTTTCTTCTTATAGAATACTATATAGGCATTACTAGTTGTAGAGTAGATTATGAAAATTCCTTCGACACTCTTGTAGGGAAATTTGTTAAAATTATCTTTAGTGTTAATTATAATTACTTTACAACCAAAAACACTAAAGTGGTTAACCATAGGCTTCCTATTGTTACAAATTTCATAAGGGGTCTTCTTAAGAATGGGTCTAATCAAGACCCTATTAATGTTATGACCACATGTATTTGCAGCTTCATCCCAAATGCAAATAAGTGGATTATATTCAATAAGCATAGTCCTAGATATTTATTGAAGGGTCTTATTTCTTCATTCCATGACTCCATTATGTTGAGGTTTTTTAGGAGCATAAAATTTTTGACTACTACCATTGTTTGAGAAATAGGATTCAAACTCATGATGTTTAAACTCACAACTATGATCATTTATTAAGGTCTTGATTTTAAGTCCACTAGGATTTTCTATAGACTTGGATTATTTGACAAAATAAGAGCAAGCTTCAAATTTGTGATCTAGGAAGTATTCCCAAGTGTACCTAGAAAAGTCATCTACAAAAACAAAAACATAGTGCTTCACATTTGAACATGAACTATTGATGGTCTAGACAAATCCATGTGAACAAACTCAAGTAGATTAGAAGTAGAAACTTATTTCTTTGGTTTGAAAGAAACTTTGTGTTTCTTTACCTTTTGACAAGGATTGCACACTTTTTTATGTGGGAATTCTAGTCTAGGTATGACTCTAACTAAACCATTCCTATTCAGTTTCCTAAGAGAGTTCACATTGTAGTGTCCTAGTATTTTTTCCCCATCTAGGATTCCATATGAATAGAATTAATGAATGAAATATTTTTCTTAGCTACAGAGTTTAATTCAAAAACATACACATTCTTATTTCTGAGAGCATTAAATATTAAATGATTTTTGAAATTAAAAACAATGCATGAATCATTTTCAAATTTTACATTGAAACCATCATCACACAACTGAGATATGCTATATATATTGTACTTTAATCCATCAACAAAAAGTACTTTGGAAATTAATAATTTATTAGGGTTACTGATCTAGTCTAAGCTGATGATTTTTCCATTCGCATTGTCACAAAAATTTACCTAACCAACATAAACATTGATTAGGTTCCTAAAGCATGAGTAGTCTCCTATAATATTCCTTGAAAATCCATTTTACAAGTAAGACAAGGTCTTAAAGGCACTCTTTAGGAAACATCCCTCCAAAATTGATTAGACATGGGGTAACATTGGTACCCCAAATTTCTTATGTTCTGAGTGGTTAGAAAGTACCATTATGGGAACCCATTTATATCTCACAAATTTCCTATAATCAAGAGATATATTTTGAGACATAAAAAATTTGTTTTGTACTTTAGAGAATTGGTTATCACGAAATGGTCCAGTTCATGAACTAGCATTGAATTGTCAAGATTTTAGAATAAATTTATTATTAATTATCCTTCTATGTCCAGGCTGGTATCCTAGAGTTGTTGTATATTTTGGGAAAATCTGTTATCCTAGAAACTAAGTGATGATGTCTCAGGCTTCAGTAGATTTTTGAAGGTCTCTTCTTCATATCTCATTAGATTACATATGTTCAGTGTTTTCCATTAACAGTTTGGAGATTTTATCTTTTTCAATATCCAGACTTGACATATAATTTTCATTTTAACCATGTTTTCTCTTTAATTATTTATACTTTTCCTTGATCTCATTGAAGGTATCTGCATGTATTTAAATATATTAAAATAGTTCATCCTTTTCCATATCTTCATCATTATGTTACTCACTCTTATTCTTAGAATAATAGGCATTATGTATAGGAGAGTTAAGTGTTACATCAGATGATTCTATCATGAAACATAAGTTGGCAGGATAGTTATTTTCACTTTGATAAGCATCAGATCCACTGGATATATCTTCTGAACCACTCCTGGTAGCTTTCATATCCTTTTTAGATCCTTTTCACATGCCTTCATATTTTTTCTTGTATTTCATATTGGGGCAGTCTGCCTTCACATGACCTTTTCGTTTTCACTCATAGAAAATTAATTCATTTGAGTTGTCATTCAATTTTCTATCTTTATTCCATTGTCCATTACTATCATTATGTCCCTTGTAGTTTTAATTCCTAAATAATTTCTTCTTTTGGTAAATCGTTTTGAATTTTCTAGAAAGATGAGCCATCTCCATGTCATTGTCTGAATCTGACTCTTCACTAGTGGAGTTGTCAACATGAACATGAACTTATAATTTGTTTTTTCTCTTTGAGATAGTATTCTTGAATGCTACTGACTTCTTACTTGGTTCCACATCAACATGTTAATTTACTTAATGTTTATCCTCATACATCATAAGTTTTCTAATTAGCTCTTTCACTGGTAGCATGCTTATATCACAAGATTCTCGGATAGAAATAGAAGTTCACCTCCATCTGTCAGGTATGCATCAAAGCAATCTCATAATTTGGTCCTTGTTATCCATTGGTTTTCTTAGAAGACCCATAGTTTTCACTATTTCATTGAACGTAAGATACATTTTAGAGATCTGTTCATCAGGATTAATTTTAAAATTATCATATTTAATAGTATATGTATTTAGTCTCTTTTCTTTTACATTAGTTGTTCCCTCATGAAAAACAGCTAAAGTATTCCAAATTTCATATGCAGTTTTACAAGCATATATTCAATTGAATTCATTATCACCTAGAGAACAGTATATAAAATTCACTGCATTATAGTTTTTATTATATGTAGCTTTAGTCAACTAATACCATGATTCTCAAGTAGTAGCAGGAAATACATTTTTCTCTTCATTTGTGTCCCAGATTTCAGGTCCCATACTCCCTATATATATTTTCATTTTTAATTTTTACTGAGCATAGTTATTACAATTAAATAAAGGAGGCATGTTAGTATCAACACCCTCTACTCTAGTTTCCATAGTAGACTAGATTCTGAAGAACTAAAAATTTAGATATAACTGAAATTTTATGATCTTTATGATAATACTAAAATCACAGTTGAAAAAATTGAAATATATTGAATATAGATAAATACTCTTATACAATATTCTGTTCAAAGTGGTTAGTCAAGAGGGGGGTGAATTGAGTTATAAGTTAAAATTTTATTTTAAAAACATTACATTTAAGAAAACCCCAAATTTAAAAATGGATTGTTAATTAAGGCAGTAGAAATGTAAATGTTCAATTGCTCAACAGGTTTCTCAGAAGCTGATTAGTCCTTAGATAAATCAGTATATAATACTAATTAATCTTTTGAAACTAGTTTAATGAATTAAACAAATACACACACTAACCAAAAACAACTATCAATGTGTAAGAAAAAAATAGTTTTATGTTTTAGGAAATACAAGTAGTGGATAAAACAAGACAGAGAAATTGAAGACTGGAACAACAATGTGAACAAGAGGATCAGTCCCAAGTAGAGACATAATCCTCTCCACATGGAGATCACATTCCAATATGTTGTTTATATAAATAAATTTTGGATCCACACCCTTTATCGGGGTTTACAACAGCATACCAGGCTGTCCAAGTCACACTTGACCTCTACCACAGTAATTCGTGCATAGAAAAAGAAATAAGTGATTGAGTATGAGGACAGTTTTATATCCTCCAGTTAGTCTCATGGGATAGTGTATATAATACAAGTATATATAAAAACTGATCAAATAGAAATTATAAAACACAATAGAGTTAAGAATGAGAATAAAGTTATGAATTCATTGTGTGTTGTGATGTAAGGAACTAGACTCAATAAATGTATAGAAACTAGTATTTGAGTCTTATTTTGGAGGATGTATTTATACCAGAGTATCACAGTTTCTGTAATCCAGCTTCGATGGGTGAAAATGTTCACCTCGTTGATGTTTCAATGTATATTGATCCATTTTGGTGATGATATCTTGTTGGTGACTTCTTGTAATCTCAAGTGCTTAGCGCTTCTCTTTTGGTGATCTGACAGTCTGTGTCTCAGTGTGTACTTCTAGTGTCTTTATCTCATTAAAGTAAAAGATGTGGTCATTTTATACTCTAGGATCCATTATTAAAAATAATATTTGCACATGAATGTACCTTATAGTTGTCTACCAATTGTCCTACAGAAAACATTAAATAATGTCATAAACATTAATTTCCCTACATATGACCATTAGAAATAAATTTGAATTAATAAAATTTAAATAGTTATTTATATGAATAGGTGAGTAATATTCTGTTTTTTTTCTTCGGTTTGATAACATCGGTCTTTCATGTTCGGTGTGTAATCTTCGGTGTGTCGACTTTGGTCTTTCATTATTCGGTCTGTCAAACATCGTTTTCGATCTGTCATCTTCGATTTCAGTATGTCATAATTTGGTTTTGGTCTGTTGATCTTCAGTTTCGTTCTATCAAACTTTCGATTCAATTTGTCAAACATCAGTTTCGGTCAGTTGATGTTCGGTTTCGGTCTGTCGAAATTTTGTTTCGATCATTCAATCTTCAGTTTCGATTTGTTGAACTTCGTTTTCGGTGTGTCATCTTCAGTTTTTGTGCTTCAGCTTCGGTTTCCCTGTGTCATCTTCAGTTTCGGTGTGTCGTCATTAGTTTCTGGAAATCCAAAATAATATTGTGAAGATTCAGTATTGCATATACCATTACAAGCTGAATTGTTAATCAAAGTATATGTTAAAATACACTTGTAAATATATTGATTCACGAATTGTAACTAATGACTTATTAAAGTATATGTTGCTATATGGAAAATTCGATTCACATAGAGAAATTAAAATTGGAATGAAAAATATGAATATGAATATTGACATTATTTGTGATTATGAAAAATATAATATCATGAAAGGTCAAACATAATGTTCCATTCATTTCTGCTTCATTATTTTCATATCAACCAATGAATTTGTATTTTTAGAATACAAATTGTCTGGATATGATCATATTGAATACAATAATTCTAGATACGATCATTCTGGAAATGATCATTTCTGGTTACAATCATTCTTGTTATGATCATTCTGGTTACGATCGTTCTGGTTACAATCATTCTAGTTACGATCATTCATGATATGATTTCTCTGGTTACAATCATTCTATTTATGTTTATTTTAGATAAGATCATTGGTTATGATCAAATATAATATGAAAACAATGATCTACATAGATAAGATACAAAACAATACGAATATAATCCATTCCAAATCATCACCATATCTATCCATTTCATCTACCCGAGTAAAAAAAATTTGAAAAAAAATCGGTGTCTTATCTTCTATCGGTATCACCTATTCCATTGACACCACTTTTTCCATTACCACCACCATCACCATCACAAATTGTTTTATGTTCACCCAGAATCCAATTGTTTTTAAAGATAATTGATATAATCTGGATATGATTTTTTTGAATGAAAATCCATACAATATGGATATGATTGTTTTATGATTTATAAGAACAATTGGTACCTCTTCATTTCCTCTTCCAACATGATATGATAAATCTAAATATGATTATTTTCTATTTAAAAAAAACGGTATCTCTTTTTTCACTCTGCCATCTGGATATCATAGATATGAATACAATTCATTTTTTTTTTAAAAAAATTTATACCACATATTTTTCTCAACCATTTGGATATGATAAATCTAAATAAAATACTTTTCTAAATGTTTCAAAAAACAATAGTTACCACTTATTTTATAATGTATTTAAATAGAAATATAAATACAATTTTTTCAGATTGGATGCTTCTATTTCACTGCCCCTGTCTTCTATCAAGAATAGATCACAATTCCTCAATGAAAAAAATGATTAATATGAAAATTAATTAATAAAATAACCTCCATAATGGAAACAAATGTTTCAAATATGTTCCTATGTGAAAACGCTAATGATTTATTTACAATATGTAACATTATCTTGTGAAACATCTTCTTCCTAAAATTGGTCAATTCTTTTCTAAAAAAAATCTCAAAATAATTGTTTCCAAAACAATGTAATGTGATTAATTTTCATCAAAACCAACCTTGACACAAAATTAAAACTCAAGAAACCTTCATCACCTTCATCATCAGCTTTGTCTCAATAGTATTACATTGTTTTTTTTGTGTTTTTATTAAAATAATGGATTTAGAATTGGTATGGTGATTTTTTTTGTTAAATGAATGTATATTTTTTTTGGTTAACAAGGTATGTCTAATTTTATAGAAATTTTTTCTGTGTTTTCGTTGGACTAATGGTTTTATTTCTTTATTATCATTATTATAAATTTTCCCTAACCCTTTGGAATAATTTTTTTTTAACTGGGATTAAATATTTTTTACTAAAACTAAAGGGTCATGATGAATGTATTTAAAATTTGATTATAAAAGAAACCATTATTTTTTATAAATGGATTACTTTAGTGGAAAAAATGAATATCGATTATATGTATCCACTTGTAAGTTATGGGTTTACTATTTTCCAATGATTCCTTAATCTCTTAAATTGTAGACATGAATGATCATTGGGATTGAATGAAAATTAATTATAGATAAAATTCACTAGAAGTAATTTTCAAGGAATATTCCTTATGTATATTCATTAGATATATCCTTTTTTACAATCCATTTTTGGATTAAATAAACAAATAGATCACACCACTTCATAGAGATGGTTGTCCACACATACCAATGATGCATGTTATAATTTTTCAAAGGATTGGATTGTAAGAAGGTAGTTATTATATTAAAATTCAAGAAGAATAATTATTTAATTATTTCATATATATTATTTGTATGGATATTTATTATTGTCCATGTTATGTGTTGTTGAATGATGAATTACACCACTATGTGGAGACAATAATTCGTATGTAGGAACAAGTGATGTTTTCGATTATGATAGGATGTAAAAGAGATTGGGAATAGTTTCCCAATTATAATACCATATCAATATATTAATTATAGTAATGATATTATTATTGGATGATTACGTTAAATAGATGGTAATGGTAAAATGAAATAAATTTGAATGATTAAGTAATAACTATTACCCATTTTTCAGCAGAAATCCATTATATTTATTTATATAGTCTTTTTCAATGCACTATTAAGAATTTAAAAACCAATAAATAGTTTATTTGGGAAATTATAAGATAAATGGGTAGTGATTAATTTATTAATTTTTTCCCTATGGGGTGTGTTGAATTTAGATAAAGGCATGTCCTTTTATAATGGATGGAAAGGAAACACATGTAAGACCATAAAATATTAAAATATATTCATGTCATTCTCAATCCAAATTCTTCCAAATGTTCATATAGTCCAACTTAATATGGATAAGTTGGAAATATATATATAGGAAATTAAATTCGAATATTTTTTGGCATCATTTTGAACCTTTTCTTTTTTTTAAATACTTTGTTAACTAATTAAAATCTTAGTCATGATAATGAAATTTTAAATAATATAGGGTAATAATATTACATATAATGTATGCATTAGAGGATAAAATAACAATTTATCAAATTTTTTAAAAAAATTATTCCAATTGTCCACTTTTTATATTTTCTATTTTTTATAAATACTATAACAAAGTATATTTTTCATAAAATATAAATAATGTCATTTTAAGAACTATTAACATAATTTGAAAATTAAACCAAAATGAAAACAATTAAATTTGAATATAAATCATTCAAAAGAAATATATTAAATTTTAATATCATAAATTGAGGGAAAAATTAATTCAACCTATTTTTATTAGTTTTAATATTTATGAAATAATTTATTTTAAGTTTCTAATTATTGAATTTATACTTTATTTTTGTTGCATAAGAATTTATAAAAATTATATAATCACTATATATTAATAATAAATTACCATGATTTAAAATTAATTTATATTCCAAATATTTGTTTAAAAATAAAAGTATCATATTTTAATAAAAATGTTAAATTTCTATATAACTAAATTAAAAACTGACATTTTTTTTATTTATTGATAATGATAACATAAATCTCATAATATATGGAACATTGGACAATGTGGATAGATATTGATACATGGATTAAATTCATCAAACTACACCCATAAAAGAGGATAAAGGTAGCCTCTTATATCAATTTTATACCATGTATTATTGTTTTAACTTTATTATACTAATTTTTCCATTACTGAGGTGAAAAATAATTACCATTGTTATTATTAATGATGAAAAAATAATAACATGCATATTTAACTATTATTAACTTCATGACTAAAATATAGTATATATTCTCCAATATTAAATATCTTTATGTGGAATAAATAACTTTTAAATATTTATAAATAGTACACAATGAAAAATGGTTTTTTAGAAGTATTTTTTTATAAATATCAACTTCTATCATGATAATAAATGTTTAAAATAAAAAATGATGTCATTAAATTATTAATAATAAAATGAATCACAATTCACTTAATTTTATTTTTTCATAAATAATTTATATTTTAAATTATGTTATCGAATTATTATATTTGGAATTTTTTTATATTTTCGAATTGACAAAAAAATAAATCTCATCACGGAAATCCAAAAAAATTTAACCAAATATTCTCTTGATATGATAATTTAACAAATTAATTCTATTGTTTCATATTAATTTTTTATATTTTAATAAAATTAATTATATAATTTTCTAAAAAAAATCTATATAAGGAAATCATATTTTGAAGAATAAAATATTTTCACTAGAATGAAATTTAGTTCTTCATTACTAGGAATTTTTTAATATATGTGTATTCTCTATGTCCTATATATATATCTTTATAAATTTGGTTAATACTATAAGTTCCTACATAATCAACTACGAGGATAAAATATATATATTTATATAACAATAGTTTGGGATTCATTTGATATCATTGGTATTTGTTGTATATGAAATTGAATAAGATTTCTTTAATAATTTATATGTTCTAAAATTTAAATATATAAATAATTATTCAAATGTTTATAAAATAATATATATATATATATATATATTCATCAAAAATTTGAATATATTAATATCCCAATCCCACATAAATTTTTGGTAGTTAGGTCATACATTCTTCCTCCAAATGATACATGATCTGTATATCTATATTCAATAAATTGTGATTCATTATATATTTATTTAATTAAATAAATGACAGAATGAATTTAATTTTAAAATATATAGAACATTAAAATTATTTTTCTAAATTATTATTATAATATAATAATATTTGATTAAATTTACTAGAATCAATATTTTTGTAGTTTTCACATATGTAATATGTTTATTGGAATTCCCCATGTAATGCCATTAAATAATATACAAAATTCACTCCACATCATGAAAATCAACACATCTCTTGGTAATGGTTGTTCCTCCAGCTTATGTATTTTAATATTGATAATATAAATTTTTAGTTCTAATTTTAATAGATCCTGGCATGTAACATTACATGAACATGAATGAGGATGTATTATATAAATTGATAAACAACCTCTTTAAAATGACTAAGAGGGGGGAATTATCTAGAACCCAACCCTCAAACATTACTAACAGTCTCCATTACCCAAAATTATACACTTGTATCTCTTTGGGTGACTAACACCGACTATGAGGGATTATCTTTCCATAACTCTTTAAAAATTATACAAAAATAGAAAATTAATATCAAATATATATTTCATCAATTTAAATAAATTGGGATATATAATTCTGACACAATTTTATGAAACAAGATAATTTTTATATTTTTTATTAGATTTCATGTGCACGTTGAACCACAACTCCATTCAAACGACTTTATAAACACCTTTTCATTCCCCTTATAAAAAGTAACTGTAACAGCCCAAGATTTTATAAAAAAATATTCTTTTTAATTTTATTAATGTCTTCTGTTGTACGCTACACCAAAAGGAGCTTGCACAACACGCAACCCTGAATTGGCTTGCATTACACGCAATCGCGAGCTTCCTCGATAGCGTATGTTGTACGCAATACCGGGTTTTAATAAACAATGATATATTATAATATTGTCATGAACTAGCCGTTATGAATAGTATTAACTAAATTTTAAATTTTATAACATTATTATTCATCTTACACATTTTCTAGAACATGTTATAAGAACAAAATAAATTTTTCAGGTAAAATAAGTATTTTTCAAAAAATGCAGTTTTGCCGCCTTTTGATGGCGCACCCAACTTAAATCTAGTTTTTGACATGTTTATATGTTCAATTTGACAAAATAAAATTCTTCTCTTGAATCAGGATGTAAAAATTTACATTAGATAATGTTTTGATATTTTTTTCGATAACTTTCATATTTTAATGAATAGTAAAAACACGCTATATTTTAATTAAAAACAACTTTTTTCATCGTAATATCTTATGTGGTTAAATTATAATATTGAATGGTTTTAAAGTATAAATAGAATATATTTTTACCATTTAATATAATGAATGTCATTAGCATTGATTTTACCTTGAATTCGTAGGTTAAATCAATTCAATCTTTTGGAATGTTTTAAACAAAAACCCGTTTTTATTCGACAACGGGATTAATTTTAATTTAATTTCTGGAACTTATGTGTATTGAATTTTAAAAAATGGATTCCATATTTGGAATCAGTGGGTCCAAATTATATTAATAGGCTACTTTTTATTTTAGGGAATTATGAATAGTAACTACGGTAAATTTTATTTACCATAGTTAAGGGTAAATCGGGTAATTAAGGGTAAATATAATATTATAAAATTATCCTAAAACATTCCAAAACCCTATTGGATGACTAAAAGTAAACCCATATCAACTAAGGGTCAGATTAGATTCATTTTATGGACTTTTGGCCATGAAAATAATTTAATTATTATTAAAACCAAAGAAAGTGACAAAATGTCACTCTCTTAAATCTTATAAGTATAATAATTTTAAATTAGTGATAAACATCATAAAATTTCGAAAATGAATAGTCTCCAGAAAGCTAACATAATTATCTACATCATGAGAATTTATTTAGAATTTTTTTGGATTAAATAATTATCATTAATTATGAGACAATAGTGATGCAGAAATTGTTTATCTAGTGAAAAATCAAGAATATTGTTTTTATTAAACTAATAGTGACCATAAAATGAACAAATACATAACCAAAACTTATTTTCCATGTAAATGTATACCATAAGCATCCAATGGTCGAATATTTGACCATTTTGAGTCTTATAAAATCAATTATGACACTTATATTATTTTATTTTAAATGATGCCAAAGTTGTCACCTTCATAATTTAATAAATATAACAATTTAAATATTGTGATTTTAAGATGATAAATTCTAGTAAAAGTATTATTGGGAAAGATAATATATTTATATTCATCATAGAATTTTATTTTAAATTTTTATGCAACAAATAAGTATATTAAATTATTCTACAAAAATGATGTAGTAATTATTTTATTAAGAGATAAACCAAATAAATGGTTTTTAAAATAATAAAATAAATATTATATTAACTATTTAATGTGCTCAACTAATTTTATAGACACATATGCCATTTTATAAATCTATTAAAGCTTTTAGTTCGAACATATCTTCTGTATTTATTTTATTTAAATTCAAATAAATGAATAGTGTCCAAATTGACACTATTGTTATTTTATAAAAATAACATATTATAAAATAGTTTAAAAATCACAAAAATATTTGAAAATTATGAATTTAAATTTATCTGATCTAAAATGTTATTAAGTATCCAATTATGGACAATTCACAACAAATAAGTAATTATTTGTTATAATTTAAAATTTTGAATGTTATTACCACAAATAAAATTAAATTGGTTAAATAAGGATAAATCATGTTGATAATGTTTAAAATAAATTCCTAACATGTCTAAATTCTATTGGTTGATGATATTACAACCTTATCTTATCTAATATTCAAATATGAGTCATTTTTGGAGGTTTTTAAGTGGGGTTAGATTTATTATAAATTAATATTTTTAAGAATTCCTAAGGTGCCCCTCTCCTCCCCTATAAAAGGACACCTCCTCCCCCTCCTCCTCACACCAATTTGAGCACTCAAGCTCGGCCAACCCCTGCCAAAATATCTTATCCACTTCCCTAGAAACATCCTAGAGGTTCTGGTCTTCCTCAAAGACCAATTTTAGTGCCCTAAGAGGAGGTCTCAAAGAGGCGCTTCAAAGAAGAGGTAATTACCGTTACCAATTCTTTCATCTTTATTTCTTCTTCCACTTATTCTTCTTAGGTTGTTTCATTATAAAGTAATAACATCAGTATCACTCATATACGGATATTTTATTATAAGTATGAAACAACCCTATTTCACCATCAATCCATCCTACGGAAAAAGAAATCACCGTGCGTGCGTACGTACGGAATACCGTCTCCACGCCGTGGTGTAATCTATTTTCCACCACCACCTTACATTGATGGGTATAATGGTGTAAAGAATAACAATACATAGTTATTACAACATCATATTGATTCTGATATATTGTATAATCCACTCCAATTCAATTCAATATTTATGGAAATGATATCATCGCTCGTGCGTACGTACGGACTACCGTCTCCACGACGCGATGAGATTCATTCTCCATGTTAACCATTTAAAAATGATTATAAAGTATATATAAGAAATAATAATGAAATACATGACATTATAAAGCTACTGGATTTATGTATATATGTATGTCATCTACTTACTTCCATTCAAGACAATGAGGAAAGGAAAACAGCGTTCATGCGTACGTACGGACTACCGTCTCCATGAACGGTGTTTTTAATTTCTTTTATCTATCTATTATATATATTTATATACTGGATATATATGATATATAAATCATATTTTATATTCTGGAAGTAAGTAAATCATGATATAAGTAATAATAATGTCTATAACAACAAGTCAAAACACCTACGATAAATGAAACGATTTTACCCAAAACGCTTCTTTAAAATGGAATTTACAAAAGGACGGGTAATATAATGTCATAAGTGAACCATATATGATATCATAACAATGAATATGATTCTGTAATAAGTCAATGACAGTATTTAAATCATTATACAGGAGGTTCGGACACTTACAAATCAAGTCGGACCTAAGGTAAGGGAAATATCACAATCTCATTTTTATTCGAGATTGTTTATAATTTGAAATTTACTGGGGTGTATTTTATCATCCACATCCATGTTTCCTCAACATGTAATATTATTTTCATCCACCTAAAATCGTTTAAAACCTATTTTACCCTTTGGTGAGTTTTTGGTAAAAGATATGAAAGGAATCTTTTATCGTTTTTCATACGAGGTACTTTTTGACTTTTCCGACAAAAGTACGAAGAATGTTTTTTTTTAAACTTATACGGCATGAATGGATTTTTAAAACATTATTTCCAAGAAGCTTCCTTTACAAGATTTCAAGTGTATTTTTAATCAACTTCTTTTAGTTTATAATTGTATGACATGTTAAGAAAAGAAAAGTGTTTTTAAAGAAGAAAGGATATTTTCCTCAAGAATGGAGTTCAAGTGTTTTATCAAAATTATTTTCCATCTAAGATAATAGAGGTTCTGTTTTTATCCCTATTATTACATGGATTTGATTATGTTGTGATGGAAATATGTTTATGAATTCCTTTATCTTATATGAATTGTTTTATGATGTCATGTTGTTTAAGAATCCCATTTTTATTACATGGGTTATGCTATGATGTATGGTTTATGATTTTGTGGCACACATAAGAATGGTATCATTAAGAGATGGGTGGGACCTATATCTCCCTCCAATGCATTGGGTAAAGATTTTATATCTCATGAGATAGACAGGGCTGGAACGGTAGGTTATACCGGTTCAGTGAAACAGGACTGAAACGAGGGTTACTCGATTCAGAAAGGGACTTTGTCCACTAAGATAGTCTTGGCAATGAGTCTTGACTAACAAGAAATGATTCTCTATGATTATGTGTGAATGCCACAAAGTTTCATGTTTTAAGTTATGATTATTGTGATTACATTTCACTGCCATGATTTATCCCATGTTATGAAATTATGCTCTCTTTTGCAGGTTATGATTTCCAAAATGTTATGTTCTTATGAATACGATGTGATTGATATTTATTTTGTTTACCCTTACTGAGCATTTGAGCTCACCCTTTTATGTTTTCTTTTCCCCAGGATATAATGAAAGGTTTTAGGTAAAAAAAAGGAAGATCATTATAGGAGATGTTGAAGATCTTTCACCACGATTAGAAGATTACGTTCCGAGTTTCCAAAGACACTAAACTATTACGATCCTTGTGTGTGTGTTTTTTTGTTATGTACTAAGTATTCCGCAAATGTAATGTAATGTCCATGTACGTTAAGCTTCGGGTCTCTACAGTTGGTATCAGAGGAAAGGTTTAGTCAACCTTTGGTAACTAGGACGCTAAAACATTAGTGAGATCCCTAGAGATATTTCTAAGGTATGTCTAGGGATGTCCCTAAGGTTAAGTATACGTATAGGTTATAGTACTAGAATTACGCTAACGATCATAGAATTTAACCTAAGATGTTAGATATTAAGGGTACTCCCCCTTTACTATGTTGTTTTCCTTAGCATTATTTTTCCTCTCACACTATTCTTTTTGGGTTTTAGAATATGGCTGGAAACAAGATGATTCACGATAATGGAGGATATGATGGGCAATGGAATGATATTCTTTATGAGCAACCAAATAAAATGGGATTTGGAAGTCCAAAAATCATTATTATGCTGAATCAGCAATCTCATAATATGATCAATAAAGTAAAAATTGGTATGTTTCCTGACTCTGCTAATAAGAGAAAGATGGAGTTTCATGATGATCATAGAGGAAAGAAAGTTCAATTTCCCCTATGTAAATAATCTGGGAAAAGGCATCAAGGAGAATGTTTCAAGGGAACTGGAAGATGCTTTGGGTGTGGAAAAGAAGGACACAAAGCAAGTAAGTGAAAAGGAAAAGGTTCAGTTAACACCATGGATGAGGATAATGGTATTACTACGACATCAAAAATGGTTAAGTGTTTTAAATGTGGAATGTATGGGCATTATGCAAACCAATGCCCTAAGGGAAAGACTCATGAGGAGAATCAGTATGGTCGTATGGGAAGTATTTATGTGGATGATGATGAAGATACTACAAATGATATGTGAGATGAAAGAATTGTTGAAGCTCGGTCAATGGATTAAGAATGTAGTGGAATGATTACATGTTTATCATGTGTAATGTTGTATAAGTAATCTCATGGTATTATGGATTAAAGAGACATGTAAGGATTGTTACACTGTTGTCTGATTAATGTTACCAGTATCCATGAAAGGTTATTCAGATATTTTTGGAATGTAGATGATATGCGCATAATGAAGGAATAATAAGATAATGAGGTATTTGATTGTATTCATGAGCTCATGACTGATATAAGGAGAAGGTTATATCATGGTTTGAGTATATAGAAATTTTGGATTTTGGTATGTGGAAAGAGGTAACTTTTAAACTGCATTCATGTTTTCACTAAGGTATTCAAGCGAATACATGATTAAGGACTTTGAATGTTTAGAATGTGACCAACAAGACATATCTTATGGGGATCAACGATGGTATTAAATCCCTGGTAATCATTTTTACTATGTTATGAGAGTGGACTGCAGTATTATGGATAAGCCTAAAGATTAGAATGGATTATGTTGGACATAAGTTAGTATTGTTTAAGGATAGAAGTTTTTTCGATATTATTGATGGGATGTTATAGTAATATAGTTTTATAAAAAGGACAACCTGCAGGACGGGCGACAGCCCATCGCTTCGGACAAGGCTGTAGGAATCGAACCCACAACCGAAGTGCGACTGGCCTTTATCGCCTACCACTGACCTACAGGAAGTCCCTGTTTAGTAGAAACTAGTTTTATTATATTAAGCAGTATGATATATGAAGTATAAGTCCATTTTAGGAACCATATATGATTAATCTCACTATAGATCGACTTATGCATATAATTTTTACTAACCTTTTGTTTGAGACAGATGAAATGACTCGTCATTCTATCACATGATCTACTAACACTTCACGAATAACAAATTCAACTTCATTTATTTAAGAGATGAAGTGGAAATAGTTCAAGGCACGAACAATAGTGAGATTGTACCAAAATAAAGTAAGTATTTATTCTAATTCAAATTTTCATCTTTAGGGAAATGATCTTGAAAACCAAAAATTTTGTCCTAGTGGTATTATACATGATGAATCAGATGGTACCTTATATCATCACAAATCTATGAATTTGTGATTATTGGATTTTCCATAGCCATGTTCTCTACCACTCTCCATCAGAACATGATGGTTAGATTTCTCTTCCATATCCATATTTTCACCTATGTGGAAACCCAATGATTAGTTTATTTGGGTAACTGTTACGTTTCATACCTTTGTTTTTAAAGATTGGTTTTGACTTTCCTTTTTACGATGTGGGTTTCTATTAAAGAAACTTTCGAATAGTAAACCATTTATAACCCAGACGAATTTCGAGGGCGAAATTCATTTTAAGGGGGGTAGAATGTAACAGCCCAAGATTTTATAAAAAAATATTCTTTTTAATTTTATTAATGTCTTGTGTTGTACGCTACACCAAAAGGAGCTTGCACAACACGCAACCCTGACTTGGCTTGCATTACACGCAATCGCGACCTTCCTCGATAGCGTGTGTTGTACGCAATACCGGGTTTTAATAAACAATGATATATTATAATATTGTCATGAACTAGCCGTTATGAATAGTATTAACTAAATTTTGAATTTTATAACATTATTATTCATCTTACACATTTTCTAGAACATGTTATAAGAACAAAATAAAATTTTCAGGTAAAATAAGTATTTTTCAAAAAATGCAGTTTTGCCGCCTTTTGATGGCGCACCCACCTTAAATCTAGTTTTTGACATGTTTATATGTTCAATTTGACAAAATAAAATTCTTCTCTTGAATCAGGATGTAAAAATTTACATTAGATAATGTTTTGATATTTTTTCGATAACTTTCATATTTTAATGAATAGTAAAAACACGCTATATTTTAATTAAAAACAACTTTTTTCATCGTAACATCTTATGTGGTTAAATTATAATATTGAATGGTTTCAAAGTATAAATAGAATATATTTTTACCATTTAATATAATGAATGTCATTAGCATTGATTTTACCTTGAATTCGTAGGTTAAATCAATTCAATCTTTTGCAATGTTTTAAACAAAAACCCGTTTTTATTCGACAACGGGATTAATTTTAATTTAATTTCTGCAACTTCTGTGTATTGAATTTTAAAAAATGGATTCCATATTTGTAATCAGTGGGTCCAAATTATATTAATAGGCTACTTTTTATTTTAGGGAATTATGAATAGTAACTACGGTAAATTTTATTTACCATAGTTAAGGGTAAATCGGGTAATTAAGGGTAAATATAATATTATAAAATTATCCTAAAACATGCCAAAATCCTATTGGATGTCTAAAAGTAAACCCATATCAACAAGGGTCGGATTAGATTCATTTTATGGACTTTTGGCCATGAAAATAATTTAATTATTATTAAAACCAAAGAAAGTGACAAAATGTCACTCTCTTAAATCTTAAAAGTATAATAATTTTAAATTAGTGATAAACATCATAAAATTTCGAAAATGAATAGTCTAAAGAAAGCTAACAAAATTATCTACATCATGAGAATTTATTTAGAATTTTTTTGGATTAAATAATTATCATTAATTATGACACAATAGTGATGCAGAAATTGTTTATCTAGTGAAAAATCAAGAATATTGTTTTTATTAAACTAATAGTGACCATTAAATGAACAAATACATAACCAAAACTTATTGTACATGTAAATGTAAACCATAAGCATCCAATGGTCGAATATGTGACCATTTGGAGTCTTATACAATCAATTATGACACTTATATTATTTTATTTTAAATGATGCCAAAGTTGTCACCTTCATAATTTAATAAATATAACAATTTAAATATTGTGATTTTAAGATGATAAATTCGATTAAAAGTATTATTGGGAAAGATAATATATTTATCTTCATCATAGAATTTTATTTTAAATTTTTATGCAACAAATAAGTATATTAAATTATTCTACGAAAATGATGTAGTAAATATTTTATTAAGAGATAAACCAAATAAATGGTATTTAAAATAATAAAATAAATATTATATTAACTATTTAATGTGCTCAAATCATTTTATAGACACATATGACATTTTATAAATCTATTAAAGCTTTTAGTTCGAACATATCTTCTGTATTTATTTTATTTAAATTCAAATAAATGAATAGTGTCCAAATTGACACTATTGTTATTTTATAAAAATAACATATTATAAAATAGTTTAAAAATCACAAAAATATTTTCAAATTATGAATTTAAATTTATCTGATCTAAAATGTTATTAATTATCCAATTATGGACAATTCACAACAAATAAGTAATTATTTGTTATAATTTAAAATTTAGAATGTTATTACCACAAATAAAATTAAATTGGTTAAATAAGGATAAATCATGTTGATAATGTTTAAAATAAATTCCTAACATGTATAAATTCTATTGGTTGATGAGATTACAACCTTATATTATCTAATATTCGAATATGAGTCATTTT
Source organism: Viscum album (assembly GCA_963277665.1). Classification (NCBI taxonomy): domain Eukaryota; kingdom Viridiplantae; phylum Streptophyta; class Magnoliopsida; order Santalales; family Viscaceae; genus Viscum; species Viscum album. Next base: position 477,445,348 of record OY728132.1, read on the forward strand.
TGGAGGTTTTTAAGTGGGGTTAGATTTATTATAAATTAATATTTTTAAGAATTCCTAAGGTGCCCCTCTCCTCCCCTATAAAAGGACACCTCCTCCCCCTCCTCCTCACACCAATTTGAGCACTCAATCTCGGCCAACCCCTGCCAAAATAACTTCTCCACTTCCCTAGAAACATCCTAGAGGTTCTGGTCTTCCTCAAAGACCAATTTTAGTGCCCTAAGAGGAGGTCTCAAAGAGGCGCTTCAAAGACGAGGTAATTACCGTTACCAATTCTTTCATCTTTATTTCGTCTTCCACTTATTCTTCTTAGGTTGTTTCATTATAAAGTAATAACATCAGTATCACTCATATACTGATATGTTATTATAAGTATGAAACAACCCTATTTCACCATCAATCCATCCTACGGAAAAAGAAATCACCGCGCGTGCGTACATACGGAATACCGTCTCCACGCCGTGGTGTAATCTATTTTCCACCACCACCTTACATGGATGGGTATAATGGTGTAAAGAATAACAATACATAGTTATTACAACATCATATTGATTCTGATATATTGTATAATCCACTCCAATTCAATTCAATATTTATGGAAATGATATCATCGCTCGTGCGTACGTACGGACTACCGTCTCCACGACGCGATGAGATTCATTCTCCATGTTAACCATTTAAGAATGATTATAAAGTATATATAAGAAATAATAATGAAATACATGACATTATAAAGCTACTGGATTTATGTATATATGTATGTCATCTACTTACTTCCATTCAAGACAATGAGGAAAGGAAAACAGCGTTCATGCGTACGTACGGACTACCGTCTCCATGAACGGATTTTTTAATTTCTTTTATTTATCTATTATATATATTTATATACTGAATATATATGATATATAAATCATATTTTATATTCTGGAATTAATTAAATCATGATATAATTAATAATAATGTCAAGAACAACAAGTCAAAACACCTACGATAAATGAAACGATTTTACCCAAAACGCTTCTTTAAAATGGAATTTACAAAAGGACGGGTAATATAATGTCATAAGTGAACCATATATGATATCATAACAATGAATATGATTCTGTAATAAGTCAATGACATTATTTAAATCATTATACAGGAGGTTCGGACACTTACAAAGCAAGTCGGACCTAAGGTAAGGGAAATATCACAATCTCATTTTTATTCGAGATTGTTTATAATTTGAAATTTACTGGGGTGTATTTTATCATCCACATCCATGTTTCCTCAACATGTAATATTATTTTCATCCACATAAAATCGTTTAAAACCTATTTTACCCTTTGGTGAGTTTTTGGTAAAAGATATGAAAGGAATCTTTTATCGTTTTTCATACGAGGTACTTTTTGACTTTTCCGACAAAAGTACGAAGAATGTTTTTTTTAAACTTATACGGCATGAATGGATTTTTAAAACATTATTTCCAAGAAGCTTCCTTTACAAGATTTCAAGTGTATTTTTAATCAACTTCTTTTAGTTTATAATTGTATGACATGTTAAGAAAAGAAAAGTGTTTTTAAAGAAGAAAGGATATTTTCCTCAAGAATGGAGTTCAAGTGTTTTATCAAAATTATTTTCCATCTAAGATAATAAAGGGTTCTGTTTTTATCCCTATTATTACATGGATTTGATTATGTTGTGATGGAAATATGTTTATGAATTCCTTTATCTTATATGAATTGTTTTATGATGTCATGTTGTTTAAGAATCCCATTTTTTTTACATGGGTTATGCTATGATGTATGGTTTATGATTTTGTGGCACACATAAGAATGGTATCATTAAGAGATGGGTGGGACCTATATCTCCCTCCAATGCATTGGGTAATGATTTTATATCTCATGAGATAGACAGGGCTGGAACGGTAGGTTATACCGATTCAGTGAAACAGGACTGAAACGAGGGTTACTCGATTCAGAAAAGGACTTTATCCACTAAGATAGTCTTGGCAATGAGTCTTGACTAACAAGAAATGATTCTCTATGATTATGTGTGAATGCCACAAAGTTTCATGTTTTATGTTATGATTATTGTGATTACATTTCACTTCCATGATTTATCCCATGTTATGAAATTATGCTCTCTTTTGCAGGTTAAGATTCCCAAAATGTTATGTTCTTATGAATACGATGTGATTGATATTTCTTTTGTTTACCCTTACTGAGCATTTGAGCTCACCCTTTTATGTTTTCTTTTCCCCAGGATATAAAGAAATGTTTTAGGTAAAAAAAAAGGAAGATCTTTATAGGAGATGTTGATGATATTTCACCACGATTAGAAGATTACGTTCCGAGTTTCCAAAGACACTAAACTATTACGATCCTTGTGAGTGTGTTTTTTTGTTATGTACTAAGTATTCCGCAAATGTAATGTAATATCCATGTACATTAAGCTTCGGGTCTCTACAGTAACAAAAAACATTATAAACATAAAATTCAAAGAAATTTTATTGACTATATATATTGAATATTACCATATTCAAACTTATTATCGAAAAAAATTATAACCATTTGTTTGTGGGATGATTTTTTCTCATTATTTTATGTGGTTTTTAGAATTTTAATAACAAAATAATGATAATATTAATTAAAAATCCATATTTTTTGTAACATATGATCTATTTCATATTAAAATATCAACAATATTATGTTAATTAGAATAATGATTATCTTAAAATTCATTGCACTCAAATTGAGGTTTCCATTTCATTATGTTTTTATTAATTTGTTGAGAACTCAATGAGGGGTCCTTTAACCAACACCAAAACCTATACTTATAGTCCTACGTAATATTCCTAAAAACATTCAATGCCTATTGAGGAAAAAATTCCTATTTAACATCAAAATTGAAAAGAATAAACATATTATATTTGAAAAAATTTATATATTATCATCTGATTGGATTATTATATAATAATTATAAATATTAATTTTTATATAAGTATAATTATTTATAAAATATATTATTCATATATTTTGTTTAAATATTCTTCCAATAAGGAGATGTGATAGGAATGGTCATTCTCTAGAAGTGATTGGACCATTATTAACCAATATAAGTTTTCAATTTCATCTAAAGGCACCGAAAAATGTGTTTTATGGAATAAATACACTAATATTACTAACTAGACATTTAATTTTTTTATTGAGAATAACACCCTTTTTAGGGATGAGGGGGAACACATTATGAAATCATTGACATAGAAAACCAAAAACCCCCACAAACTAAAGACCCATGACAAAAAAACGATCACAATAATAAGGAAGCTCCACCGAGCAACAAAAAACATTAAATACAATTTCCACAATCTCAGAGATGAACATCTTGTTGTCCCAGGCGAAATCACATGGTCCTGATACCGATGGCCGAATCCATACCTTCTATGACTTCTGATTCCAAAAATATATAAAATAGAGAGAATCCATTTCCCTACACCTCATGTAGAACAACTTCTTGTAGAAAATTAATTGATGAATCCCATGAGAACAAGCCTATAATGGCTAAAAATAAAATCACATTCAAAAAATACAAGCCACAAATAAGAACAAAATTCATCATCCCAAGAAATTATTAAGAGAAATATTATATAGATATTCAAGAAACACACACGAATACAAGTAAAAAACCAAAATCGCCAACATGACTACCATTGAGGAAAATCATTCATTTCCAATTCAGTCATCACAAAATAGGGTGAATATACACATTACCAACTGAATCCCCCCACTGCCTGAGCCAAATTGAACAAAGCGCTTAGAACCAACATAATAAAAATTAGACCACATACATCCACTGAGACTAAAAATCTATGCTACAACTATTAACTGATACCCAACACATTCGGGAAACAACCTCCAACACTAAAAAACATGAAATTTAGAGAGGAAGAGGAACCAGTGAGTATTCTGATTAGACATCTTCACCTAAGACTCAAGGCCCCACCCACACCTCGAGGGAGCATTACCATTGAGAAAATCCAGGAAAATCATATCATGTAACATCTTTCTGGGATAGAAGGAGGGTAGATCAAAACCATGGAGGAACACTTTCTATAATACAATCTATCTAGACTACAAAAAATAGAAGGGACTTGTAGAGAAGGAACAAGGAACTGTGAAAATGACATTGGTGTTGGAGCACACATGGAGTGTCCAGACCATACCATTCGAAAGAACCCAAAACCGACAAAAAATGATTTGAGCAATAGAAGGGGTAGGAAACATTGATGAACAATTAGCTCAATGTTGAGGGAATCATGATACTCCCCCATGAATGCCACTGTGGAAAACCCTAGAACGCCGTATTGTGAGAATGATGCCCAATCTAAATTTTATTAAAGATCAAAATATTAATTGTTTTATGTTTATTTTGATCTTATTAATGTATAATGTAACAATTTCATATATACAAAAAATATTATAAAAATGGTTGAATTTTTTTTCACGTTAAAAATTACATACCAGTAATTTATCTATCTAATAATTTCATTATGGTAAAAATTTTCCAATATACGTATTTGGTGAAAACTCAAATATTGCTCAATATAATCCCTCTTATATCCCAATATTATATGTAAATACACTTGAGTTAGAGATTGTAGCTGATGTATATTATAGAATTTAAGAAGAAATAAAAATATGGAATGTTGAGAAAACAAAAAATTGATACCATCTATGATGCATGTTTGATTAAATTGTACATATCATCCGACATCATATAAATATTAGATGAAATTTCATTAAAAAAATTCTCTAATAATTCATAAAAACAGAAATACAAAATAGTTTATATAATAAAATAAAATTTCAAACTTGTATTTTATTTGACAATAATAATAATATATAAATATATATCTTGTATTTTAAATAAACATAAAATATATTTTAATGGAAATAAAAAACAATAAATTAATTTATAATTTACCATATTATTTTTATCATAAAACATTTATAGGATTTAATTGTCCTTCCATCTCTTGAAATACATACAATTTAAATTTTAATATGGATATATGTTTAAATTTGATGTTTTCGGTTCTATTGGATATTATAAAATAATTGTTCAAAATCATCAATAATATCATAATACTATCTTTTTTTTGACATGGATTTCAACAATCCACATTCCATTGATTCTATCATCCACATAGTAAATTTTTTTCACTTGTGAGGGAAAATAATACGGCGCATGATAATCATACAAACATGTTTAAATATTTAGAGATAATTTAACATACCTAAATATTAACAATTATTTCCTTACATCCTCGTAATTATTCATGAATATTCTTTTGAATTACATAATTTAATATTTTATATTTTATGTCAATTTTGTAACGTTAATCAAATTTCCAAAATATCAAAATACTATGATTTTTTTGAACATACAATTTTTCGGAACTTCTTCATAAGATGACTAAAAAAATACCTTCGTATTATATTTATTAAATCTCCTAGAATTTTTCAAGAACCTGACAAAAAAATATTCCAAATCATTTGTTACTCTATCTCAGGAATAAAAATTCATGATATACATTTATTAATATAAAAAATTACTATTTTTAAAATATATATATATAAATATTCTATGAATATGAAATTTATTATCATCCTACATGACGTGAAAGCCAGTAAATTATGTCTATGTTAATAAATTTTTTCATACTTTTTAATTTTATTCCCAATATCAACTCAATATTATAGTATTTTTGCTCAATTATTCAATTAATGCATCAAAAATACCAATACAGAATAGTACATATCCATGTTCCTCTACGAAATAAGATATTTTAAAAAAATTATGATATTATTCGAATATTATAACTCAATATTATAATTTTATTTGTTTTATTATATTGTTTATTTGGATATTTTTCATCATCAACATATCCAGAATAATTTAATATCATCTCAATATTATCAAATAACTCAAAAAGAAGAGAAAATATTCTTCCTCTTATCCTTGATTAATATAATCTTTTAGATCATATTTTTCTTCCTAGAAGCCCTTATTGAAATAGATAAAAAATAGTCCCACATAATACTATATAATTAACCACATCTAAATAGATTTTTAAAATATTAATATATGTATCATAAAAAATAATACAAAACTACCTATTTATTTTTTAAATCCATCAATAACTTAAAACCCAAAAACCATTAATATCCCTTATCTAACATAGAGTTATATGAATCATCATTGTGAAAAAGAAGGAGGAAATTTTATATCCTTATAAAAAAATTCATCAAGATTCATTCCTAATGTTTTGTAGGAATATTTGGGTAAATTTTTTTCTAAAAAATAGTTTTATAATTATGAAGAACTCAATTATAACTACTATTAATTTATCATGAAAAAATTTACTACATTCCAAAGGTTGAAATTTCTCCATGAAATTTTTGAATCAATGATTGTTTTCTCATTCAATCGTAATTTTATTAATTCCAACACATAATGACACATAACATAAAAATGAATCATGTAATTTCACATTTTTTATCATCGATGTAAAACAAAATATTCTTGAATTTTAAATATAATAACATACACAAGATAGTTTCTATTATGATATTAAAATTGATTATACATAATTAATATCTTATTTTATATACATATGATCATTAAGAATAATTTTTTATATTCAATTAAGATGAAACATCTTAAAATCCAAAAAATAAATTTATTTTTTTCAATGTTTATAACTTCATAATTATGACATAACCCTTGAAATTTATAATATGATAGTTTTAACTGAAATAAATTGTTTCCTTTATGGTTAGGTAACAACTAAATTTGATATGTTTTTAAATAATTTATTATAATATATCAAAATAAACCCATACCCAAATTTTTCATAAAAATAAAAAATTTGTAACTTTATTTCCAAACATGATATTATTTTTTTGGTGATATCAAATCAATTTTTACATATAATTTTGACTTACTAAATCCATATTACCTACCAGAGTCATATAATACACAATAGACCATTAAATATGTTACATCCTTGTTATGATATGTTCTTTTTATATTTTTATGGAGTATTATTTCAGGTCCCATGGATTTTTTTTAATGGATGTTGGATGGGAACTAGATGGATAATAAATTCACATCAATAATTTCTTATTCACTATTTGATTCTGTTACTGTGAAGAAGAAACGATTCGGGATCAATATGTAATGTCCCGGACCCAGGTGCCACGCAACGGGTGCCCCAGCCCGGTTCGCCAGGTGACCTCATGCACATTTCCCCAAACGCCAGAGGCTGCCGACTAGCAGAGAGGGCCTAGGTCTGATAGTGGGGAAACTATGCCCTCATTTGTCAAAGTGTAGCACAGCGTAATACCAAAATAAACATACAACAACAGCAGAAGCAGTAAACATACACAACTAAAATAACTACAGAAGTGTATATAACGAACAGTATATATGTGATGATGCTACATGTTTCATGTTCTATGAAAACATCCAGAACATGTTATACATTAATACAGTACAGCAGAAAATAGAGTACAACAAAACAAGAAAAATATCTAGCAGCGGCATCGTGAGCCTAGGATCGGTCCCATGCCCTCATACTCCTCAGCAATAGTCAAGTGCCTGTATAGGGACTCATGCCCCTATCTACACTTGTAGCAATGTAATCTATCTGGGCTGAAAAATGTGACCCAAACAGGGTCTGAGAAATATATCCCAGTAGGCACCCACCAAAGGCCAGTTCCCAACTGCGTGTAAGAATGAAACAACAGTGTGCAGTAGTAAAATGAAATAATGTAAGCATTACTCAAAAGTAACTAACTACCATTTATATTGCCATATCATTATCCATTTAATCCATTTAGATATTAGAAACCACCACAGTACATTTCTAAGTAAACAGTCCACGTCCTCAGACAAACAAAACCTTACCCTCAGGTAAGCAGAATCCAACACGCAGGTATAGCCCTCAGTCATAACAGAAATTTCCCTCAGGCATAAGAAGTGTCTCCCTCAGGCACAGAAGTCATGCCCTTAGGCATGAAAGGTTTCCCTCAGGCGAAATACTACTGCCCTATGGCTAAATAGTGATGTGACCTCAGGCTAATCAAAACAATTCCCTCAGGCTAAATACAAAATCTCCCTCAGGCTAATTAGGTAATCGGGTTGTTCCCAACATGTAATCATGCAGTAACAAGCAGTTCCTCTCAACTAAATTCTAAAATCACTACTTTGAAGGCATACCCTCGGGTATCCTGGCCAAACGACTAAATTGAGAAACACACCCCTGGGGGTGGTTCTGGATCCATGAAATGATCCCAACCAGCATTTTAACATCACAATTTAATCACCTATGAATTTCTAGGTATTAAACATAGCAACGGCCTCAGCCACACGACACCCCAACATGGGTTTGTGGCACAAAAATGCATAAAATACACAGTAGTTGGAAAAATAAACACAAAGACACCTACCTTATATGCCAACAAACACTATACCCGAATGCCGACTCTAGAAACACCCAAGAAAGGCGTAGATATGACGATGAAAAAACACATTCAATCATAAATAACATACGTTAGGAGAAGAATTGGCACGAACGGTACTAGGTGGGGAGAGGGCTCACCCGTGTGGTTCCAACTAGATCGTCCGAAGCCGAAACGGAATCCAGAAAAACTCCCGGTGGATCTTCAAAGATCAGGCCTCCTCCTTTGGTTCCAAAATGGCTCAAGTGCCTCCTATGCAAAATGAGGAGGCTACTACCTGTTTTAAGCTGAAAAAACAAAGTACACGGCGTGTACTCCCTTCATTTAACTGTTCAAATGGCGGCACCGCCACACTGTTCATACGTATACATGAGTACACGACATGTTCTCTTGAGTACACGGCGTGTACTATCTCCCAACTGGAAGCAACACCACTACCTTACTGTTCAAGCCTTCCGACTGACTACACGGCATGTAAGGTACCACTACATGGTGTGTAGTCTGTTCCTACACCCTTCATCGCTAGCATGGCTACACGCCCCGTGTACTCATCCCGACATGGCCAAAAGTAAATGGCGTGTGGATAAGGTACACGGCGTGTAGTTCCAAAATTTAGCATTTTTCCCATTTTCCATATTTTCTCAAAAACACTTAAGGAAAATTAAATGAAGATGCTCGTACCTCTAAAATAACAACCGAGTTCTTACAATCTTCCGCCCTTATAGCAATTCATCCCCGAATTTCCCGTTCAAGGGTGGTGAAGAGAAAGCTCAGAACATCTCTGGCCACTGAGCACGTACATCGGCCTCCCTCTCCTACGTCTCGTCCTGCACTCGGCCACGCTGCCATAGCACCCATATGAGAGGTACTGACTGGCCACAGAGAACCTTTGTGCTCCTATCAACGATACAGATCAGATGCTCCTCAAAGGACGCATCATGCTGAAGCTCAACCCCCTTTGGATGAAAGGTGTGAGATGGATCTGAATGGTAGTGATGCAACTGAGACACGTGGAAGACGTTGTGCATGGATCGGTACCGCTCTGGTAACTGCAACCGATAGGAAAGCAGCCCGACACTCTCCAGAATCTCAAATGGTCCCACATACCTCGGTGAAAGCTTACACTGTCTATTGATCTGTTTGTGTCCCATCCACGGAGAAAAATGCAAGAAAACATGATCCCTAACCATGAACTCCAAAGGTCATCTGCAGCGATCAACATAAGACTTATGATGAGACTACGTGGTAGCCATCCGCTTCCGAATCAACTGGACCTGCTCATATGTCTCCTACACGAGCGGTGGCCCCAGTAAAGCTGCCTCACCTACCTCTAACCAGCACAAAGGTGACCGGCATGGCCTACAATATAAATCCTTGTATGGTGCCATCTCAATAGTTTCCTGAAAACTATTGTTATAGGAAAACTCCACTAAGGGTATATGATTTTCCCACGAGCCCCAAATTTCTAGGACACATGCGTGCAACATGTCCTCTAACACCTGTATCGTCCGCTCTGACTGGCCATCTGTCTGAGGGTGGTATGATGTGCTCAGAAGCATATGTGTACCCAGCACCCTCTAAAAACTCTGATAGAAACGAGACGTAAAGCATGTGTCCCTATCAGAAACGATAGAATAAGGGACCCCATGAAGACGTACGATCTCTCGGATATATAGCCTTCTGAGCTCGTCCACAACAAAGGTCTTTTTGATTTGCAAGAAGTGAGATACCTTCGTGATACTGTCCACAACAACCCACACGACGTCATTGCCTCGAGGTGACCTCAGTTGTCCCATCATGAAATCCATCGCGACATCATCGCATTTCCACTCTGGAATGGGCAACTGTTGTAACAACCCAGCTGGTCTCTGATGCTCTACCTTCACCTGCTGATAGGTGGAACACCTCGTAAAAAAACCAGTTATCTCTTTCTTCATACCCGGCCACCAGTACTGACTTCTCAAGTCACGGTACATCTTTGTAACCCTAGGATGAACTACCCAAGCTGAAACACGGGACTCTCGCATTAGCTCCTCCCGTATATCCCCTATAACCCATTCACATCCATGGAAACGTAAAAACTCATTATCGCATATCGTCCAACTGGGAGGAGGGTCCTCACTTGCCACTGAATCCAGTAGAACTATGCCTTCTAAAACCGATAGCTGCATCATCATCACTCTTTCCAGAAGGGTAGAAGTCATAGCTAACGAGGAAAGATAAGTCTTCCCTTGACTGTCATGCACCACCAGATGCATCTCAGAGAACAAAGCCATGGGCTGCCACTCACCACTGGCCTCCTGCACTGCCTGTATCTGAGTCTTACTGCTCAGTGAATCAGCTACTGCATTACCTTTACCAGGTGTATTGGCAAGCTCAAAATCGAAGGATTGTAGGTACTTGACCCAACTTCCCTACCTCAGATTCAGGTCACGCTGAGTAAAGATATACATGAGGCTTTTGTGGTCAGTTAAAACCACAAAATGTTCTCCTAATAGGTAATGTATCCAACAGAATAATGCATGAACAACTACAGCCAACTCGAGATCGTGCATCGGGTATTTCCTCTCATGTGGCCTCAACTGCTGAGACCCATACGCAACAACTCGGTCGCCCTGCATCAAAACGGCTCCCAGTCCAATCCCTGATGCATCACAGTAAATTGTATAGATCTTCCCCTGCTCTGGGAGTTTCAGGAGCGGTGCTTATGTCTGCCTTCCCTTCAAGTCTTGAAAAGCTATATCGCAAGCTTCTGACCAAAAGAACTTCACACCCTTCTTAGTCAGACATGTCAACGGTGCTTCTAAGAGAGAGAAGTTCTATATGAAGTATCTGTATTAACCAGCCAGCCCTAATAAACACCATATCTCAAACACGTTATTGGGCTGCTCCCAGGAAACTACTACTCTCATCTTCTTTAGGTCCACTGCAACTCCTACCTCTGAGATGATATGACCCACGAACTGAATCTGGTACATCCAAAAGTGGCACTTCGAGAGCTTAGCATATATCCGATGAACTCTCGTTGTAATCAATACGATCTCAAGATGGGTGGCATGGTCATGTTGAGTTTGATAGTACACCAAGATGTCGTCCATGAATACTACCACAAATGAATCAAGATATGGATGGAACACACGATTCATTAGAGCCATGAAAACTGCTGGCACGTTTGTCAGTTTGAACGGCATAACTGTATACTCATATAGACCATACCTACTCCTAAAAGTTGTGAGAGGTATATCAAATGGTCTAACGCGCAGCTGATGATATCCAGATCTCAATTCAATCTTCGAGAACACTCGTGCTCCACGAAGCTGATCAAACAGATCATCTATCCTCGGTAAGGGATATCAGTTCTTAACAGTCAACGGGTTCAACTTCCAATAATCCACAAAAAGTCTTAGGGTACCATCCGCCTTCTTTGCAAAAAGGACCAGAGATCCCCAAGGAGAAGTACTAGGTTAGATAAAACCCTTTTCCTGTAACTCCTCTAACTGCCTCTTGAGCTCCTGCAACTCAGGCGTGGCCATCTTATAAGGAGGAATGGACATTGGTTCTGCTCCTGGAAAAAGATAAATAAAGAAATGCACCTCGCGCACTAGATGTAGACCTAAAAAGTCATCCGGGAAGACATCCCTAAAATGATCGACAACTGGAGGGAAATCCGTCTTACAAGTCCCCAGGTCATTCAGATATAAGCTCGCAATTTGGTCTGTGACTCCACCTCTCCCATGATGCTCTGGTCCAGCTCGACTCGCCTGAGCATCACACTCTCCCTTGTATAGAAACTCCCTGCCCTCTGGTGACGTGAAACGCACCCTGCGATGATAGAAGTCTATAAAGGCTCGAAAGGGAACCAACCAGTCTATCCCGAGAATGACTTCATAGCTCGTCATCTCCAGGACATAGATGTACCAAAGGATGTGACACCCAAAAACCTCAAGGGGGCACTACTTACACTAACTCACACCAACCATCCGAGTCCCCAACGGAGTGTCTAGCGTCAAGATAACAGAATAATTAGAAACACCAAGCCCAAGGCACTCCACAGCGGGTACAGATACAAAACTATGTGTTTCACCCGTATCAAAATGTTCTGAAGACTTGACAGAAGCTACTAGAACAATACCTCTGACTATAGAAGGTCCGGGATCCTGCTCCTGCTAGGTCTGTTGCAATACATATGCCTGACTAGTGTCGAGACACTACGACACAACCTGGCTACCCTAAGCTGTCCCGCCCTGTTGCCTCTACGATCTTAGTGTCTGGATACTATGGCCACGACCAGCATCTCTGCATGCACGCCCCGACGTATTCCAGTTCCCTGACTGGTAAGAAGCCACTGGTCCTGCCCCCGCACGCGGAGTCTGCATTGAACCCCTCTCACTATCCACTGGTAGAAAGCCATGCAAAAGCGCTAGAGATGACCCATCTTGCCGCAAGCTAGGCACTCCACTAGGTCTCGTGGAAACTACGACCTCTTGTTCCCCTAAATACCACACTGGTAGCACCTGACCGGTCCACCTGAAGATGATTCCTGGCTGGTACTGCCACCCTGAGAGAATTCCATCTGTCTCTTCCTCTTGCCAGCAGAAATATTACCAGTAACTGGTGCTGAACCGCCCTAGCCCACACCACTCGATACCTATAGGTTCTTCTCTGTAATCAACCCCTGGTTCACAATCATGTGTACAGTAGGCAACCTGAAAACATTTACCAGCACTCAGATGTCATACCGAAGACCATCCTCAAAACGGCTAGCTCTCAATGTCTCATCACCCACCCACACAGGTGAAAAACGTTGATGCTCTGTAAAACGAGCAGAGCAGTCCATCACCGACATAGCGCCCTGCTACAGATTCATGAACTCTCGAGCTCTATCTACCCTCAGCGTCTCTGGATAGAAGTAGCCATAGAAGACTGCCTGAAAATCCTCCAACGCCATGTCCTATGATGCTCTAACTGGGTGGTAACATCCCACCACCTCTTGGCGGAATCGCGCAGGATATAAGTTGCGAGCTTGACCCTCCTCCCTTTAGGCGTCTCATGATGCTCAAAAATAGCCTGCATTGATCCTAGCCAAGACTCTGCAGTCTGTGGTCCGCCATCCCCTGAAAATGTAGGTGGATGCTGCTGCTGAAAGATACGTGTCAGCTCAGCCATAGATGTGGCATCCGGTGGTGCTCCCTGAAAGGTCTGCATGAACCACAATAAGCCTTCATGGAACTGCGCCTCCACGACTTTTTCCAGTATAACAGCAGGTACCGCATCTATCTCTGCAAGTGGATCAACTGGTAGCCCATGTCCCACCATCTCCGGAGTATAATCGTCACCGCTAACCTTGCAAACAACTCGCGGTCGTCTAGGCTGCATGAATCTACATGGTTAAAAGCACGCCTTAGATTCAATATTATTAAGACTGGAACGAAGGAACCACAAAGGAAGAAGAGGAAAAAGGCAGTCCAAAATTTGCAAAACAAGACTACACGGCGTGTACACTTACTACACGGCGTTTACTTGACATCCTTTCCCCGGCCTCGGTCCTTTTACACGGATAGGCCACGCGGTTTCCGTTCCACAAAACTACACGGCGTGTATAATATCTATACGGTGTGTATGGTTTTATTTTCCAACTGCTCGTGTCATCTGTGGCACGGCCGACTACTCGGCTGGACTCTACACGGTGTGTTACACCTGTACATGGTGTGTACAACACCCCATTTCCCAGCCACACAGCTAAATCCACACGGTCTTTCATCGGACAAGCCTACACGACGTGTCCCAATGGTACACGGCGTGCTCAGGGAGAGGTGACACCGGACTGTGTTGTTAGTTACACGACCGAGTCCCCAGGTCACACTACACGACATGTCTATAACTTGCATGGAATGTTCTGTCAAGGAGTTCATCGTCCCGTGTTGTTAGTTACACGGCCGGACTCCGAGTCAACACAACACAGCGTGTACAAAACTACATGGAATGTTTTACCCATGCCCTTCCCTACCCCGTGTCTCTTCCCACACGGTTTGTGACACGGGAAGAGACTACACGGTGTGTACTCATGGTACACGTCGTGTACTGAAAAAGTTCATTTTTCTTCCTGAACAGATGAAAACACACGACGTGTATGAGGTCCTACATGGCGTGTATTCCGGAGTTTCCGGACAGTATGCATCAGAAACTTCTCGAGAACCCAGAAAATACTGAAAACAACACCTAAGTGTCAAATTCTGACCCGTGGGGGACCATACACCCCATGAATCAAAGTTTGACATCTTATTTATGTTTTAACTAATAACCAATCAATGATCAACCAAATTCCGATCAATGGGGGCCCATACTCCCCAAAAACCAAAATTTGGAGTCCATTCTATAAACATGCTCAAACAATAATACCATATCACAAGGCAGGTATTTATCAAGAAGCTATCACAACATCATGCTTTACTAGCACAACAACTATCACAACAACATGAAAATTCTAATGCACCTACATGGAATGGAAACTATGCATGACATGTGATATCTAGAATGTGCCTATATGATGCATGAGATGGATTACCCTCATCTCATCGAGTGGCAACTACATCGAACCCACAGATAAAATATAAACAGCACAATCCAAGTGCATTACCAAACGGTGAAAACATATCAATCGTAAAATTTCAAGATCAAAATAATGCAAAGTATGAGGTAGACTGGCCTTTCCCTGTACACGGGTTAGCTATGCCCGGGCACAAATTATTACCAACTACCGTTCATCCTAACTCTGACTACGACTCCAAATAGTACGTCAACGAAAATAAACTCCTCTTATACCACTTTGTAACGTCCTGGACCCGGGTGCCATGCAACGGGTTCCCCGAGCCCGGTTCGCCACATGACCTCATGTGCATTTCCCCAAACGCCATAGGCTGCCAACTAGTAGCGAGGGCCCAAGTCTGATAGTGGGGAAACTATGCTATCATTTTTCAAAGTGTAGCACAGCGAAATACCAAAATAAACATACAACAATAGCGGAAGCAGTAAACATACACAACTGAAATAACTACAACAGTGGATATAACCAATAGTAGATAAGTGATGATGGTACATGTTTCAAGTTCTAATAAAATAGCCAGAACATGTTATACATCAATACAGTACAGCAGAAAAAAGAGTACAACAAAACAACCAAAATTGCTAGTAGCGGCATCGCGAGCCTAGGCTCGGTCCCATGCCCGCCTACTCCTCAGCAACAGTCAAGTACATGTATAAGGACTCATGCCCCTTTCTACACCTATAGCCACGTAATCTGTTTGGGATAAAAATCATGACCCAAATAGGGTGTGAGAGATATATCTCAGTTGGCACCCTCCAAAGTCCCGTGCCCAACTGCGTGTAAGCATGAAACAACAGTGTGCAGTAGTAAAATGAAATAAAGTAAGCTGTACTCAAAAGTAACTAATTACCAGTTATATTGCCATTTCATTATCCGTTTAATCCATTTAAATATTAGAAACCACCATAGTGCATTTCAAAGTAAACAGTTCACATCCTCAGAAAAACAAAACCTTACCCTCGGGCATATGAAGTGTCGCCCTCAGGCACAGAAGTCAAGCCCTTTGGCATGAAAGGTTTCCCTCAGGCGAAATACTACATCCCTCGGGCTAAATAGTGCAGTTCCCTCAGGCTAATCACAACAACGTCCTCTGGCTAAATACAAAAACGCCCTCAGGATAAACATGTAACTAAGCCATCCCTAATAGGTAAAAAAGCAGTAACAAGAAATTCCTCTGAAGGCAATTCTATAATTACTACTTTGAAGGCATACCCTCGGGTATCCTGGTCAAATGGCTAAACAGAGAAACACACCCCGGGGGGGGGGTTCCGGATCCAGGAAATGATCCCAACCAGCATTTTAACATCACAATTTAATCACCTTTGAATTTCTAGGCATTAAACATAGCAACGACCTCAGGCACACGACACTCCAACATGGCTTCGTGTCATAAAAATGCACAAAACCCACAGTAGTTAGAAAACTACACACAAAGCCACCAACCTTATATTCCAACGAATGCTATACCCAAACACTGACTCCCGAAACTCCCAAGAACATCGTAGATTTGATGAAGAACAAAACTAATTCAAATGTAAATAACGTACATTATGAGAAGAATTGGAAAGAACGGTTCCAGGAGGGGAGACGGCTCACTCGTGTGGTTAAAAGGAGATCCTCTGAAGCCGAAATGGATTTCAGATGAACGCTCGGTGGATCTTCAAAGATCTGGACTCTTCCTTTGGCTCAAAAATGGCTCAAGTGCCTCCTCTACCAAATGAGGAGGCTACTGCCTGTTTGAAGCTGAAAAAACAAAGTACACGGTGTGTACTTCAAAGTACACGGCGTGTACTCCCTTCATTAAACTGTTCAAATGGAGGCACCGCCACACTGTTCATATGTCGACATAAGTACACGACATGTACTCTCGAGTACATGGCGTGTACTATCGCCCAGCTGGCGGCGACACCACTGCCTTACTGTTCAAGCATGCCGACTGACTACACGGCGTGTAAGGTACCACTACACGGCATGTAGTCAGTTCCTATACCCTTCATCGCCGACATGGCTACATGCCTTGTATACTCATCCCAACATGGCCAAAAGTACCCGGTGTGTGGATTAGGTACACGGCGTGTAGTTCAAAAATGTAGGATTTTTCCCATTTTCCATATTTTCACATAAACACTTAAGGAAAAAGGAAAATAAGAAGCATGTACCTCTAAAATAAGAACCGGGTTCTTACACAGTACATGAATATCATACATGAGGATAATTTTATAAACATTTTAATTTGATTTCATTTGATTTTTAATCTATGTTGATTCCGTTTATGATTAAATGATGGCACAATGATTCACATTATAAATCCATGATCCCAAACATGAATCCTTTCTCTCTAATAATTTTTATACAACATATGATAAAGAACAACTATAAATAATATTTTATATAATCCCTCCAAAACAAGAATCACACAAAGAGATATTGGGTAGCTAAATTTCTCTATGGTTCCTTCTTTTCTCACATTAATCATCTACATGGTTGGATGCATATGTATTAGTTAGATTGATTATTCTATTAACATTAGTTTCATTCCACATTGTCTTAATAGTTTGGATGAGATTTTTTATGTGATATAATTATCTAGTGATATTTATTCTTAAGTACGTTCAAGATATATTGAGTTATCATCATTAAGATGATGGAACATTTCTTGATAGTTTTTTATTTTGTGTGTTTCTCAAGGTATATATTGTTCTAACTTCTATATCGACCATCATGGTTATGTATCCCAATTAAAAAATGTTGGAATTGATTATAAGGCATTTATTATATGATCTTTCATCTCTTATCTATTTTGATGATCTAATCTTTTTTATTGTTTGTCTCGAGTGTGAGGTTGGTGGTTTTATCTCTCGCTATGTTGGGTGAATAATGAATGTTATTAATTTTCAAAATTATTTTCTATACAAATTAAAATGAGTTATTGATTTGTGTGCTTGAAAAAGATTTCATAGATACATTATTTATCCTTTATTACTGTTAGATTAATTTTTATATTAAATATATTTAGAATTGAATTTTGAAATTGGATTTCAAAAAATTATTTTACAGAATAGATGTTTTTTAAACTGTTTTTGGATGTGATATCCATATGAAATTGGATTGAAATGTGTCCCACATGGGAACTTTTAGTAGTTATGTGGAAAGAGTAGTATTGGACTTCATCCATTTGTTTAGAATGGAGTTTCAATTTCATAGGATTCCCTCTATTCCTGGTCTGTAGATAAATAGGCTATAAGAAATTGTTGACCCATTTGGGGGTTCATTTACTACAATGTTCTTTTACTCCATGGATCTAATTCATGAGTTCTAGGGACTTTTTGTGTTAAGTAGTCAATTTTTTTTGTAAATGATTTCTATCTATCTGGACATATGTTATTATTAGTATATTTATCCAATGTCTGTGATCATTGAACTATTTGGATATATATAAATTTGTAGATGAATGGTTTGAAAAATATGGTTATTTATATTATTTATTAAAACTCATTTACATGGAATTTATATGAATAATGTAAAAGAAGAAACCATGTTTGAGTATTTAGATATATAAATAGGTTAAATATTATCACTCCATGTTTTCTTTAAATTTATCATATTGGTATTATTATATATAGGTTCTATATTGAACAATTGGGTGGGATCCTATAGATCCTACTTTTCTGACCGTTTTCACAATCCCCCAGGGAAGGGTAAAAATGTTATTGTTTTTGATATTGTAATGAACATGGAAGCACAATGATGTAGAGATATTTCTATGAGATGAATATTTAAAGGTAGATATGATATGGTGGGATGACTCCAACATATCACATGATGTATTCATTTTGGGTTTAGATGTCCATTTGGTTTTTGGACACATACCATTAGATTTATTTAGATTTTTGTCCATTTTTACCCATTTTCATTTATATTTTATAACAATTGTATTTTCTTTTATTTTCTTATATATATATATATATTATCTTATTTTATAATTATACAAATCATTACCTCTAGTAATTTTTTTAGTACTAGTATCATGCTAGTGGTGATTATGAATTCTCTTACAGGTATTCCATATTGTAGTTTGGAATATTATTAGATAGTTTTTTCATATTTGGTATATGAAATTTTCTTATTAGAGAATGGATATTCTTTGTACTTGGACGTTTTTAGGTGTCAAATAGTTTTCATGGTACATGGGGGATATGTTATGGCGAGTATCCATCCATCTATTACCATGATGGTCTATGAATCATTATGGGATGTTGGGATGTGTGTATCATATGTTGTTTTCCAAATGTAATATCAGTTTATTATTTTAATTATTTTGGTCTCAAATTAATTTATCATATTTTTTGATCGGTTCATTATATTTTGGAGTATCATACCTTTTATGAGAGACTTATTCTATGAGTTTTTTAGGATGGTTCATCAATAGGTAATCTTCCATGGAATCACCCTTTGGGTATAAATAATTTTTAATCTATCATTCTAGTTTTTCATTCTATATACCAGAAAGTGTTGTGGATTAAAAATAATTTATAAAGGCACAACAAATATCGAATTAATAAATTGAGCATGATTGAGAGTTCCTATATAAGATTAACAAATCCACTAAGTGTATGAATGAACCCCAAGAGGTGTAGTGTCTTGAAAATATTGATATATAATTAAACATCACAGATAAACCATATTTTATGAACGATAAATATGCAACATTCATTCTCATGTTTAATAGAAATTTAAGGGGATTCCATGGTACTGTATATCTATAACAAGGATTTGGAATAGAAGATGCTCAATGACCTCTTATTATTGATGTTCAACTTAGAGTTTATAATGATAAAAAAATAATTTTATATCTTCTCTTTATAGAAGAGAAAATTCATTTTTTTCTAATCACACAAATCAGTTTATAAATATGGTTCATTTTTTTTTGGATTTCGAAATGAATGATAAGTTCAATGAAGATAAATACATGTAGTTCATGACACAGGAAATACTATTTCTAATATATAAGTTTATACTTTCTATATTTCAGTAGATATTTCATATGAAATTTATGTAAAAATGGATATAATGGGAGTAAATGTACTCTTTATTATCCCACTAAACTGATGAAAATATCAGTGGCACAAATGGAACAAAGACGATGTGGCATTATAATAGTAGTGGTGGAGTAGGTAGATCTCATCCATGATCTTCCACTATACTAGAAGAAAAATCCTATATTTTTTAATCAAATTCAACAAGGGTATCAGGATAGGGAATTTACTACATAAATTCTTCTCTAAAAAATGATTTAACATTCATGTAGAATAAAGAATCCATAGAGAGAGGTTCAACCAGACATTATATATGCACATTTATAGTTAGAATTCTAGGAATATAATGGACTCTAAAACATAGTCAGATGCTTCAAATTATATATGTTATAAGCCACATATCTCAGTAGTGAAGCGCCATCATGTAGTGTATAACATTTAAATGGGGAGGTTGATGTATGCATATACTATAGTAAGAGATATCATTTTTTAGTATTCTATTGAATTTAGTTTTTTTATAAAATTGCCTCAAACACTTATATCTTTCTAGATTATTGAGGAGTTAATGAATCTATTGGATACCCATACCCTTTTTATGTAGACATGAACATTTATTTGAATGATTAATGCCTAGGGGTTTCATTTTCCTATGTGTTTTGTTTCAATAATTTTTGTATCATCAGTTTGGGATTTCATAGTTCTAGATCTATATATGTTATACATCATCATTGGAATTAGTGTGATAGTTTATCATGATGTTGATTTTGATATGTTATCGTCATCATGTTTCATTATGTACAACATATGGGAGATCTAGGGGATTTTAAAGATATTTTCCCCCGAGGTATGATCTTGTATGACCATAACACATATATCTAAAGAATTATTTGATTTTTATTTTAGTTGATCCAGAAGATGTGTTTTTTATTGGTAGTGTTTCGTTAATTTTTAAGGACGTCTTTTTTAAATTATGAAATATATTTTCTGGTCTTCTCATATAGATCAAGAAAATTTTCCTGACTGATATGGAATCTGTACAAATCCAATTAATATACCCTATTATCATATGGCTCCCACAGTGCTTAAATGATACAGATCATGTCACATAATCTTTTGGTTAATGGTTTTATTTCGCATATTATTTCACTGTTGGTATAACGTATTCTATTTACCAAGAAGGATGTTTTTTGAAATAGTTTTTCTAGAAACATATAATTTTGAACTAGGTTATTGTCAAGTATATATAACCATTTCCACATGTTTATTAAATGATAGATATGTGAAATTTGGATATGTTCATTTCAAATATTGATATGTGGTTGGCCTATAATCTTATATATGTTTATAATTTGATATCCCTCAGACCACTTCGTAGATAAATTATTTCCATTATGTATATATTTGTTTGGCGTTTGGTGTGACTAATGACCCTACATTTTTTATGGAATTCATGAATGTTATATTTTATTAGTATCTTGACACTATTTTCACTATATTAATATAGGGTATCCTAAATAATATTGGATCTCATCATGAGCAAGGGAACCATATCAATATTGTTTTCCAAATAATTTGGATCTATACGCTTTATTAATATTTATTCCAATAAAATTTCTTGATCTATGAGTCAATTTTTTTAGTGAACATGGGTACTAAAAATGAACAGTCAGTCAAAAATGAGATGGTAAAGGATTTATTTTCCTGTGAAGGACACACAACGTCATCGAGATGTGTAGAATTGTTGGTATGGTTTGATATTATAAGTGGTTATTAATATAATTATACAAATTGGAATCACCTCGGACATCTCTTATGATAGAATGACTGAAATTAATTTGGGTTGCAAAATGTCAACATTATTTTTTAGGAGTGAGAACAACATTTAATATTACACATAATTTTGTTCAAACCTAAACACAGTACGTGAAATTTGGTATACAATGATACTTTTGGTGATGTTATGGGTTGTGTTCTTATACGAGATGGTCACATTGTGCCGAAATGATCTCGTAATCATTGATAACCTGAGAGAAATTACCGCTATATTTATTTTTATATATTTATGTTTATTTGTGTGATTATGTAGTTGAGGAAAAATCATATTTTGGAGAGGATGATAGTTTTTTATCTTAATAATATCATAAATATATATATATATATTGGCATAAGTAAATGAATATCAGCTAGATGTGGTGGATGGAATATTATTAGAAGTTTGATTACTACATAATATATATATTGTGGAATTTTAATTTCATCATAGAAGATCATTGTAGAAAATTTACACCACACGACTGCGTGAAATAAAATGAACAGTGGAACTATATAAGGATGTCCAATAAGATGCCTCTGGATGTTCATGGGGATGATTTAGGAATTGTTTTGGCCAATTATCGGTTAACATCATCTCCATATGTTGTTTTGGGTAATTGTTATGATGACGTTTCTGTAGGATTTCTTGAAATAATATATACAAGAGAATAGTTATAATTGGTTTCTAACTTATGATGTAATTATGCTCTTATTATATCAATATTTCATCCCATCATCCTTTATGATATCTATGTTTTATGAATTTTTTAGTTCTATGATGATCATTTATCTTGGAACAATGAATATGTATTATTATATGAGAGAAATTCTTTAGTGATCCTGATTGAAGAAAAAAGTTTCTGAAAATACATCATGTTTCTATACGTACTAGAAGATTGGGAAAATAAAAAATAAACCACATCATATCATCATCATGTTTTTGTGTTAGTTTGTAAATGGTACAATGTGTCCAGAGAAATAAATATTGGATTAACACGGACTCTGTGAGGAGATATCTATCTTTGTGTTTTGATTGATCAATTAATTACAATATTTCACTTAATTACATTTATTAAAACCACCATGGAATTTTTTTTTGTTATGTTTTACATATAAAAGAATTTGAGGATTCGTGGGATTCCATCTCTTGTTTTACCATGTTGGGATCCAGGGTTTACATACAGATTCTGGGAGATTATATAAGTTGTTTTTGGGACTCAATATATTTTTAATATGGCATTCTATCGCAAAATAGATGTTTAGACAATTTTTTTTATTCCAATTCTATAAAATGTCCTTTGTCTCTATATAATGGATTTTTATGGATTGTGTGATGGAAGTATTGGAATAGAAAAGTTTTATTATTATAATAGTAATTATTCAACAATTATAAATTCAACAATTAATGTAATCTATGGTATCCCATGCAGATCATAGTATTGTTTGGTTGAGATGGGTGGGGCCTCTCTAGTTGGAATGAGTGACACTTAATTGATGTCATTGTGGATTGTACATATTAATCGATTATTTGTTACACCTATGAGTTATAATAAATAATATATTCTTCATTTATGATGTCCTTTGGAGTTTTCAGTTGGTGGTTAAGTTTTCTTAATCATTTCCTATCAATTTGGTCACTATTTTTTAGAAAAATTAGGAAATATGTCTTATGATATATTGGTCCATATGAGATCATATAGAATAATAGATGGGTTTTCTATTAGTTTTAATTAAAAATTAGATTAAATGTATTTATGATTTTGTGAACATATCCCAACTCAACAAGTACTTCCAAATTCCATCCCATATTACGTTTTGGGTGGATATTGAGTTGGATAAACATGTTTTATTATGTGAATAGTAGTGGATACTATTCATTCATAGTTAAAATTATTTTATGGAAATTCGGTTCAATTTATCATTGTGTTTTATAGAATATATCTGTTTTAAATTATTCTTATGATAATGAATCTTCCACATCTGATTATTTTCCTAACCTCTTTCATGAATATTCTTCATATTCATCACTATATGGGGAAAAATGAATTACGTTTTTAATAATTAAAAAAAAAACTATTTTAGTTACACTATATTTATATGATTATGTGTTTCTTTAATGTTTCATTTGAGTTTTTATAGGGAAATATATGACAACCATTGGTTTTAGAATAAATTCACACTATGAATTAATACTTCATGACATAAATATGTTATTTTGATTAATCCATGAATGTGATCAAAATGTGAATGGAATACACCATGTAAATTATATTATCAATGTGAATTGGTCAAAAGTGATTTTTAATATTATGGGGAACATTTTTCAGTGGACATGTAATTGGAATGATTCAGGTTTGGAATCTAAGATTCACACTGTAAACCCTTTCATCCCAATGGGGTTTGTCAACAACAAACAATGTCAAAAAATCTATATAGATTATATATCCACCATCAAACATTATTATTCTTCTATTCCATATTCATTTTTTTAGTTATTTTGGGTTCCTCATTTTTTAACATCGACCTATGACATTAATTTATTCTCTTCTCTGGTTATGTGTTATTTTCCACTTGTTTTTGGATTATTGTTGCCACGATTTGGTTATTATGAAGGTATGTATATGTGGTATATATTGATCTGATTATATATCATCATTATAACCTTATATATCCTTTATGTCATCATCTTCATGTGGAATTATCAAATGTTTATTTCTGCAATAAATTTGAGATTATAGTGGTTTGTGTTGAACTAACTTTCATATCATTTTTTTTCATGTCTAACTCATTTTTAGAATTTGAAAATTGATATAGTTCATCTGTTAATTATTAATTAACTAATTTAATGTGTTATTTTGGATGTTATATGATTCATTTATGACTATGGTTATGTAAGAGGGTTCATTCATTAACATATATTTGGTAAACTCTGTTAGGTATTTATTTTCTTAATTGGACTCATAAGGAATTTGTATGACTAGAATACTTTTCTATTATTAATGAGTGTTTTTAAGAAAATGGATGTTCTCTTGTTTTTGTAAGAGTAATGTTATTATCAATGAAATGGAATGTAATTTTTTTTCAATACTTTTTTATGTTGAATAATGGGTCATTTAGAAATATTTGTGTAATGTGAAATACCATACAAAATGATTTTAAATATACCACACATTGGATCCTTGGATGCTTATGTGGAAGGTATTGTATTGGGTATATTCCAGTTATATTGTAATGAGGATAAATTTTTTTTACAAGGTCATATTGGAATAAGATTCATGAATAGTTTTACCTATCTTAGTGTTCACTTTTTGGGGTGTCCCTTTTCCCCTAAGACATGATGCATGTATTCTAGAGAATTAGAGTGTGAAATAGTCATTTCCCATTATAGGATGGGTCTAAAATACATGAAATATGTTATTTATGAAATTATTGTACATTTCCTATTTTATTTTAACTTATTAGTTTGATATAAACTGATACATTCATTAAAAAAAGAAAATGATTATTGGAATTATGATTTGAAATTTTTGTTAACTACATATTTTTGGAATATCATAAAAAGTGTAAACTACATTACATGATTTTGATATAATAAATAAATAAATTTTATTATGTCATGTTTTCATTAAATTAATCATATTTGATATTATTGTATAGGGAAATTATTTTTTAAAACATATGTGTGATCTTTAAAAACATATTTATCACACACCATGCACACACTCTCTAGGCTGTATAGACCATGTATTTTCTTTTAGTGTAAGAAGTGCATGGAACTATAGTGAGGTGGTAAAAATAATATCTTCTAGATATGCGTCTTTGAATGTGAGATTGTGGGACACTTCCAATATATCAAATGGAGTAGTTTTTTCATGTTCTATATTTTTATTTAGGTTTTGGGATATGTAAGATGCATATTTTCAAGAATCATGGATATATTACTACATTTACATTTATTTTTTATGACCAATATCCTTTCATGGTTTTCATCTACATGTATATATATTTCATGTATATTTATTTATCTAGGGATAAATCATTACCTCTAATTTATTTTCGATTTTCATCTTATTTTTGTTATCCTATGGCGTTATGAATTCCCTTTGAGTCATAAAAATTTTCATATCGAAACCCACTGAGATGTGTTTTTCAAGCCTGGTACATGGAAAAAATAGATTTTTCAACATGGTAATCTCTTTGTATCAAATATATTGACTAAAAATTCCTCACTGAGAAGTATATGTGATCAAAAAATACTCGAATTCTAATACCGGAAAATAATTGATCATCCACATCTGATAAAAAATATTATGAATAATTTTCATATAGATTCATCATTTGTTTCAACACTATTGTGCATATATTATATTCATCAATTTATAATAGTATTAAAAAATATATTTTTTTGTAATTTCTAGGAATATAAATTCTTATAATCATCATAAAAATAATAGATTATTTATTTAGAATTATTATTAGAGGTAGATTATAAGGGATCAAAATAACAGTAAATATTTTATAAGTTGTACATATAGTATTGAACTGATTAAATATATTATTATATTATCTAAATTTCACATTACTATGATAAAATGAGTAATTTGGATATAATTAATTAGTGGACACCATTTTTCATAATTTTATAGTATAAATATAAACCAATCATTGTTGTTTTTTGATAAAATATCAATTTATTTTGTTATCTTTTCTAGAAAATAAGATCAATATTTCCAAAGATGGATTAAATTGAATAAAACATTATTTAATTTTAAAATTTTAAATTTTCTTCTTATTATCAATTATTTCATTTAAAATTTCATCACATTCATCTAATTTCAAACTAAATTCATAAAATATTTTATAATTTTCCATATCCAAATATTATCGTTGATACTACAAATATTCACTTTGGTATGCATGTATCATTATATAATTGAGACTATGATTGTTAAAAATATTATTATGGTTATTAGTAGATTTATGTATCTTAGAATAAAAATTATTCATGTAGAAAATATGAAATATTTTACATTCTTATATATTTAATTCCTTATAAGAGAATTATATGGAACCGCCTTAGTAAAATAGATTATAATATTTATTCGATACATCATTTATACAACATCTTGTATCAATATTCCAATAATCCATTTACCAAATTGGATTGTTCAGATTAATTATATCTTTTATTAGTGTCTTAAATAATGTAATTTGGTTCTAGTGATACATCGTAATATAAGGATACAACTGTAAAACATTTTACAATCATCGTTATTCAGGAAATAATTCAAAGTCTGGATTTTTATTAGAAAATATTGGTTTATATTATTAAGTAAATATGAAATAAATATTACATAATAAACACATATATTAAAATTTGGAAATATCCACATAGTATTAATTTTTCATACAATATTTAATTTCCATAATGAAACACATTTTACTTTTATAAAAAACATACAAGAATTAGGAATTGAATTTTTCATATTTCACTTTAATCATTATAAAAAAGAATAAAATTTGATAACAAGTAATCATAACAAAAATATTAGTAAGGTATATAAATGAATTAAATTTACTAATACCAAAATCCATATGTCTACTGAAAAACAGGAACACCTATAATATTTTTACATTTTACACACAATTTGTTGACCATATAATATAAATAATATCTGTAAGTAAGTTTATGTTTTTGAATAATATAATTAAAATTAATATATTATTGAAATGAACATTATTCAATTAATTGAGGAGGAATATGAATAATAAGCATCATATAATCTATCTGAGGCTCACCCATGATCGTCTATAATTATCAAGTTGTACAAAAATATTCATTATAATAAACATTTTTATCATCAATTAGTAAAAAAAATATTTACAAACCATAATCACAACAGATTGAATATCCAATAAAAATAGGGGAAATTACCATTTTTATAACAAAATAAATAAATGAAAAAAGTATTTTATAATTTGAAAAAAATATAATTTGGAGAAAAATATGAAAAAATATAAAGGATGATTAATGTAAATAATAAACTATGAATTACTATAATTTTATTGATTCCATACAATTGTAGAAACCATTTTATATTAAAAATTGCTTAAAAATGTCAAAAGGTGACCCATACAATAAATATTGAGAATAATAATATATTAAAAAATTTATAGAATGTAGAATATGGTATAAAAATACATTTAGAAAATATTTAAGAATAAAAATAAATTTTATTGAATCATTTAAATAATCATAAACACCAAATACATTTTTTTAATGAGAAACATAAAAAGATGATGTATAATATAATTCCTCATATCCTAAATACTTTATAAAATAGTCAGTTCAAAAAATACCAAATAATAAAATTTTAATATTAATTGAATTTATTATTAATCTTTTTCATGTTCATTCAATTATAAATTTCCCATTAATTTTATTTATTATATATTATAAATAATTATTTAATTTTTTATGATGATGTTGGATGTTTTAGGTATGGTCTGTTCATAATCTAGAAATTAATTTTTATATTGATCATGGTTGAAGGATTCATCATTCCATAATATAAATAATGATAATAATGATATAATAAAAATGTTTATATCTCATTGACAACAATATAATAATATATGGCAGTCATAAAAGATAAAAAAATCTTGTCTCTTCATAGACATGGTAATCCACACACACACACTATTAATGTTATCATTTTATGATAGATATAAATTAATATATTTAGGTATTATTTTAACTCATGGAAATGATAATAATTTCATTAAAATCATATTTCTAAATTAATTACATTATAAAAAATGATATTTTGAGATGTTATGAATGAATAAACATTGAAATTAATTGTGGTGGTGATCCACTTATATGAATTAGTAATGTATTCATTTCTAGTATGATGAAAATAGATATGAAATGGGGTTTTACCATTATCATAACAACATTTTAGTCTTTCTATGTATCTTATGTTACCATTTTAGTAAGATTAAATGATATTTCAAGGAAGTAGAAGATGTATTAATCATGAAATATGTTAGGGATGATTTATAACTCATTCTTGGATAATCTATTTGGATTACAACATAATTCTTGTAACGTTTTTCTTTTATTAATAGAATGATCTCTAGAAATTTTGATATGAAGGATGGGAGAATGTTATCATGGACTTCGCTAAACTATAGTGGTAAAAATATGTGATTAAGAGAGATAGCATGGTTCCCTTTTATAATAAAAGTCATATGAGCATAGATTTTATGAGCACTTGTATGTTTTCTTTCAATGTCAAAGAGTGTTAAAAAATTTAGTACTCAATAAATATTACTTTTTTTGGGAAATATATTTTTCTTAAATATATTAAGGGTTTTTGTTTAATAAAAATTTGTAATATATTATACATTAAAATTAAAACCTTGTATATAATGTTTAAGACGAATCATAATGTAGACATGTTAAAAAAATTGATTCACACATCCAAGGACATGTGATATATGTGTGTAAATATATATTTACATGAGTTATGTTAATATTAAACAATGAATGAATATTTATTTTACAAAAATTTATTCAAATATATTTTCATATGTATAATCATATATATAAATATTACATTTTGATATATATGTAATTACTGTATATGAATAATTAGTGATATTATATATGTATATTAATACATATATGTTTCCAGATATATATAAATACATATTGGGACTTTATACACATGTTCCTCCAAATAGATATCATTTTATCTATCTGAAAAATTTAATCATATATATAAATTCAACATAAAAGGAGATAGAAATTTAAAAAAACTGTTGATGATTTAAAAATTGTTTTACAGTTATACGTGTAAAAATCGGGGGATTTTTTTTAAATATATTTTTATAAAAATTACGATAAGATGTGGGATAATTACATGTTAATTAAATTAATATATGATAATTTATTGATTCTTTGGATTGTTAGGAATATAAAAAATAATGATACAATTGTAGGTGGTGTGTTGAAATAATGAAGGGGGAAATATATTGGAGATGTGGTGGAGATTTGAATTGAATAATAATGTAATATTTTATTTTAATATCATGAAAAAATTTAAATTAATTTTTAAAATAAATATTTTTGTTGTAGGTGAATGGATGTCATGATATTATAGGATAAGGCACAACCCATGGTATAAAAATCAAATAAATAAAATATACAAAATACCAATGTTTTTCAACTATATCTCCAATAATACTAATTGGATTGACGCATCATTATTTCCCTTAGATTAATAATGAGGAATATAATGAAATAACATAGTTTTCTCTTTATATATGTAAAGGATATATTTAAATATTTTATTAATTTTTATTTTTAATTACAATTTTAAACATGATGAATCAAACGATTATATCAATTATCAGTTTCCTTTTTTGTGGATTAAAATTTATATTTGATTTGGATAATCTAGTCTAATTATTCATCACATCATAGTTATTTAGGGTTGTTAAGAGAGTCCTAAAATCATTATGTATATCCTTGAGAAGATCATTTCTATCCCTGATCAAGTCTTCAAATTTTACATAGGCGATCCTTAAATTTTTACCTTCTGTATCATACAATAGGTTGTATGATTTTTTATATTGTGGGGAATCAGTAGTTAAAACCTAAAAAATATTAATAAGACGATTAAAATAATTTCAAGGTGAAATTTAATAAAGTAGTATGTTTTTACAAAATTTGTTATTACAAATATATTCATACTATATGGGCGTGATTCATTATAATAAATAATATATTTTATTGCCTTTTTTATAATTTGATAAGTGTTTTGAAATCAATAATATTGTACATTTTTGGAAACATAGTAAATATAATTTTTTATTAACATATTTTTTTAATAAAATGGTTTCCTAATGATCATGAATTATTTGAGAATTTCCTTAAATAAACTAGTTTAATGTGATAAAATTTCCTTTTTCCTAAATGTGAAAAATGTTATGTTTTCATGATGTGTTGTGGTGTGTACATCTTGAAGGGGAATCAATGTGTACCCACAATGAGTGGTATAATGTTTATGGGTGTTTAACTTTATATGGGGAAGTGAGGAATAAACATTTTTTGGGGAGCTGATGTGTGGTTTGGATATGATATAGTTGAGATGGGAATTGATTGTGTTGTGATAGATGCCTAAGTATTAATGAAATTCAATGAAAAATTAAAATTTTCATAGAATTGGTTAGTGTGGATAATGAATTTTTAAAATTAAAAAAAAATTCAAGTGTTGATAATGAATCATGTGAAATTAAATTCTGAAAAAAATAAAATAATTAGTCAATGAGTTGATGTTTTTTCTATGTTGTAATTTTGTAAATAGTTATGATTTGAAAAATAAAGGGGCTTGAAATATAAAATTTTTCTTGTGGGTTATTTTGTGGTGATAATAATTTAGACATAGATAATAATCAAGGGAATTTTGGGAGATTCTTGGTACCTTTTGGTGAAGACCTAGGAAGTTATTATATTTTTTTATATTATATATATTTTTATATTTCATGTTATTTTAATACACTCCCAACCCATGTTGATTACAATGTCAAAAAACCCATATATATATATATATATGGGGTGTTATTTTAAAAATCCTAGATGTGCTAATGGATGGATTGATACCCCATCAATATAACTCTCAATTTCAAGATATGTTTATTTTCTCATTATATGTTGACCTAAAGAAAAATATACACCATGAGGAATGTTTGATGAGATAATGAGGTGGATTGTGGTAGAGGTCATGCATTGTGTATTTGTGTGAGATGTGTAGTTATATTCTAGGAGCCTACAGAAGAGATGAAATGTCATGTGGTTATTATGTGGGGTGACATATTTCTATTCCATTAAACTGGAGAGATTAGATTGAAATTATTCAAAATTTTAGTGTAAGAGTTCAAAATCATTTGGAATGGGGTATGTCATACCATTTATCAATATGATTCAAATTTTGTTATTTTATATGCAATTGTTATTTGGTGAGTGTTCCTTATAGAGGATGGGTATAGATAGTTTACCTGTTTCGGTTCCCTTTCCCTATATGTGCACTAACTAGTGATTTTGTATGATATATTCGCTTTTTATTGATGTACATTGGATATATTACAAAGTATAATAATATTGTTACCCACATATATTTAAAAGGATTTACATGTTTCCATGATGAATTTATGGAATTTTTTCATGGTACTAGCTCATGCCAATGGAGTTGTTTATGAATCCTTTCCATAAAATATATTTTTTGGCTTTCATTTTGAGACTTTTATATGTATCTATTTTATTTATACATAAATTATGGATAGATTTTTCATTAAATTTTATAATATTTTATAGATTTCATTTTATATCATTTATCCTATATCCTAATACTATTTTATTATAGAGGTTAGTCTCACCCATTCCAAATATTGTTATTACCTTGGTCCTAGTCACCATCCTAGGGTCAACAATATATTGGACATGCATATAATCTTCTATCATCCATCATTTTAGTACAATTAGAGGTAGGGGTCATGGATGATTGATATCAAAGTTGATGTTGGAGATATAGAATTGAGTTTATATTTTTCAAAAAAAAATTCATCTGATTTCAGTGAAATAACTCTAGTGGATCTTGATACATGTCATAAAATAGGGATAGCAGCTATGAAAATCCATTTTAGGGCCCCAATGATCCAGTGAATGGGACTTAAGATCACTGAATGTCCCGTTTAGGTATACTTTTTTGTAAGGTAGAGGTATATGAGGGGTACATGAATCATCATTTACTAAGCATAAAATTGAATGCGATGGTTTCATGATGTTATGGAATTTACCTAAATAAATAACAAAATTTTATGATTCTTTCTATGACTTTTACCTTGAAATTTTTACTAATTATATTTTATTTTCAGGTTACATAATTTATAAAACATAAAATTAAAGAGAAAAATGGTGTTAAAATGACTGTTATTTATAATAAAACATTTTGTGTCATTTTTGTGTTATTTATATTCATGTTTTTGTAGGGTTCATATTGAATTCAATTGTATTTATTTTCATAAAATGAATATCATGATATATTTATTACCAAATGACTTATGTTTAATGAGAATCAATCTTATTAACTTTTTTGGAAACACTATTTAAATTGGAAAACAAATATGATGCATGTGAACGTGAGTAGATATCACCCTAGAATGATAAAATAAGTTATTTTGAAACTATACATATAAATATTCGTGTTCCCATATTAGTTAAAATTTCATTTCGTTATTTGAATTTATTATTTTCCATTATCATGGGGCTTGTACATGTTGTAAAACATGTTATTTTACATTTAAAACTGATTTTCTTAAATGACCATCCTTATTAGTGATAATTCCATTAAATTTAGAAACATTGATATTAATTACATGATCCTTATCTACACATGATTTCAGTTGTAATGTATTTATGTAATCAGATGTTGTAATCATTTGTTAGGGTGGAAATTATTATCATGTTTAATGTTATATTTTTTAAATGATAAACATTATTTTTAGTTTCCTTTTTGCGAATCATAAAATCAAAAAAAAATTAAAATTACTTCTTTCGATGACTGTTAAAACTATTTTAGTATAGAAATAACATTTCATCTCATGATTATTAATGAGTGTTTTGTTATGGGAAACATGAATAATGTTGAAGACATATTTGTTGAAACTATCGTAATAATACTATTTGGGACATTATAATGATGAATGTTGAATATTTTGTATTTAAATATAGATTCAACATCATATTATTCTTATTATATAATATATGAGTGATTTCTTGAAGAATGAAATTATTAAATAGTTTTTATTTAGAATACATTAAATACTGAAACATTGTTATACATCAACTATAGTTTTAATACTATGATTAATGATTATGTTTTAATTTAATCATTATTGTGATAGGATATATTATTTCATAACACTATCCATACATTTTTAATATTTCAAGAAATTTTGATGTGTATTTCCTAGATAATAATATGTACCATGAATTCCTTAATTAATAAAATAAAACATAATGTGAGATATGACATGTGTGTAGATTAAACATTATCATGTCATTATGTCAGAGCTATTTGGATTCAAGGAATGGTGTTCCACAATAAATGACCTGGAAATGTGGAGTATTATTTGTGGGTCCATTTACATTCTTCCATTGATGTGTTATTATTCATTATAGAAATATATTACAATTGGGAACCTTGATGACACTGTTATTATCATTGATTATGAGACCCATGATATGAATACATGGTTATAATAACCAATCATTATTTTGGATAATTAATTACAAATGGTTAATTTATGATTTTCTCATTGAACATTTAAAACTGTATAAAAATTATCATGATAAATACAGATGTGAAGTAATGTAATCCCCAGAATTAATGGGGAATAAATATTTCATTAATTATATGCATGGGTGTCCATGTTTTATTTTCTTTTGCGATATGTGATTAAAAAACAACACTCATATGAGGAAGGATAAAAATCATCCCTAATAAATATTCCTTATATTTTGACTCAATTAATAATATGAGGGACAATAAATGATACATAAGGATTATAATATATTTACATGGGATAGGTAATTACATTATTTCTGTGGTTTATGATTTGATGTTTGATGATAGTGGTGACCATTAATTTGTGAAATTATGAATATTTTATAGAGATGGTGGCTATGTCAAAAGGCAATTTTCTTGTGAATGGAAAAATTGTGAGGTGATATTTGTTTTTGAAATAAATACTTGATGTTCTCATTGGTTAAGGAGTTTGGGATTATGGTAGTGTTGTGATGTGGTGGTGATGTTAAATGGTTGATAAGTGTGGTTAATCATGTGGGATTTGATATATTGTGTTGGGGTATGAGTTTACAGTTTGGATAACCAAGATCTCATATAATTGTTAATCACAATATTTGAGTAATAAATAAAAAATTATATTTGGAAAATTTTTAAATAAAAGAATTTGATATTTCATTCAACACCTAAATAGTGTTTGATGATGGATTTTATGGTAATTGTTTACTAATGTCATATTGGTCAATTTTTTTGATATTTATATTTTGTTTATGGCATGTGTTATGGCCTCAAATATAATATTGGTGGGAATAAATATTCTACAGCTTCGTTCATTATATTACGTCACATTTTAAAATAATATGTTTGGGTCGGTTTCACCCAAAGTGGACAATAACAATATGAGGTGAATGTGTTACATCTATTTTTATACATACATATGATATTTATATGTTTATATGATTTCTTTTATTGTTTGGTGAATATTGTTTCTTTTATTTTTCATGGATACTATCTTGGTAAATAAATTTGTTTTGAAAACATGGGTACTTTCACTAATGGACCTAGTTGATTGTTCATATAACATGTGTTTCTATGATTAATGTAATGTTTTGAATTGTATTTCCTATTTTATAACATAATTTTTATTGATAATAAATTAAAAAATTTAATGGTACATATTTTTTAGTTTAACAATGTGAATATGATGAAATAATGTTACCATTCTGTATATTTATGATGTTTTTGGAATCTTGTTAAATATGAAGCGGTAGATATCATGATGGTAATGTTTAATTTATGCTATAAACATAAAAGTGATTTTATATAAAATTTGAGTATTTAATAAATTACATAGTTGTATTAAAAATGATATCATGTGAAATATTTCGAATGAAAATTGTTAATCTATTTTTCTGTTTATCTATTGAAGTGGTAATGAAATTATTCCAACAAAAAGAAATTTATATTGATTTTTTCATGATTGGATATTCACATAATATTATGTTGTAATAATTTGTGAGTACCACTTCAAAAAAATAATTTTTATAAATTATTATTATAGAAAATATAAAAGAAATGGTTTTTTGAAATTTACATTATCAATAATGATTTTTTCAAACTTTTAGTATGATTTTTCAAGAATTTTCATTTGATAAAAACCTTTTTATAAAGTCGATAAAAATTTGTTCTATTTTTCAATATTATTTACTAATAAAACTAATTATTTAAATAGAGGATATTTTTTGGGAATGTTTTATTCATTATGTATTTGAACATAACATGTTTTAATATTGAATGTTTTCATCATAAAAGAAGATTATTTATATTATAAACTATTTTATAATGATAGCTTAATGAAAAGTTTTAAACATAATGCAATGATTATCAAAAAAAATTATTTTAGAATCATGATAGTTTAAATAATAATGAATTTTTTATTTGTTTCTTATATTTTGAATTTGGAATAATATCATTATATATAATCCTGGTTCTAATTTGTGTAGTTTTAATATGGTAAATTTAATGCACGATGAAAAAATATTCATTTTTTTACACATAACTCTGTCATTATTTTATTGATATTTTTATACATGTTTGATAAGTATTTTCAGGATATATGGTTTTTTATTCATGTTTCATGGAATAAAACGTTATCCTGAAAAGACTCACATCGATTGGTAGGTCATAAAACTATTCTCAATTCCTTCTAGTTTTGTTTTTATTTGTAAGGCATGAATTTTTTGATAGGTATCAAACTTAATGAAATATATTATCCAAACACTTTATATTTTTCTATTGGGTTTAAAGGGTCCATAAATTTATCTACAAAGGAATATTATATTTTTATTCACCTTTATTTCATTAAATATATAATTGGTGTCTATTAAAGGGAATTCTAAAATATATTACAAAAAAATTGAATACCTTTCGTATAAAATTTTGGTTGATTCAAAAAGACTACATGTTAATAAATTTTGATCCACCCATCATGTGACATGTAATATATGTGTGTATATATATATTTACATTTATAATGATAATATTAATAGTTTTCAAAATATATGTTTTATAATAATATATATATATATATATGAATTTATACAAAAATATTATATTTTCATAACAATATAATGAAATTATATGAGTAATTAGTGTTATTATATTTTTATATATATCTAAATATGTGCATTGAAATATATATATATATATATTTATATATATTAATATTATAAAATTTAAATAAATAGACTATAATATAAATTCATATTTTTTAATCTATATTTGACAAATTAATATATATATATATATATAATAATTTTCAAAAATAAGAAGTGATAGAACATTTAAGGATAATGATAATGATTTAATATTTTTTATATTTAAGAAGTTTAAAATTTATAGAATCTTTTACAGAAATTTATTAAAATATTTTATCAATATGGGTGAATTTTTTTATTTAACTAAAATAATAAATGATAATAGATTCAGGTGACTAATTTTGAGGAGATAAAAGAAATGAATAATATGAAGCGAGTTATAATAATTTAGAGATAAATATATAGTTTGGAGAGAGTGTTTTATTCATGTTATTAATAATTATATTTTTTATTTGAAATTATAAAAATATTCAAATTAAATTGGATTTATAAGGTTATGTAAGAGATGTGAAATAATATTGATAGATTTAATGAGGAATAAAAACCTGTGTTATAAAAGTTAGATATATAAAATAGAAATAAATCATCAACATCTCTCTATCATATATCCCCAAATTTTATATTGTACAACAAACCATTAGTTTTTCCAGGATACTTTTTCTGATTAAAGGGTGATATAATAGATTATTTTCATATCTATCAATTATTTTTTCTTAAATTAACTAAATAAATTTTTTGTGATTAAATTATCAATTATGGATAATGGAATGATTATATCTTCATTAGGAATTTATTATATAGCAAATTAAGATAGATTTTTGAGTTTGGATATCTATTCTAACTATTATTCCTCTCAAAAAACTTCTAGGTTGATATGAAATTACCTATTTATTATTTTCAGAACTAATGGATATTGTTTTTAATCTTGGTCGGGGCATTGATTTGATGTATGGTATTAATCATTTCACAACAATTTTACCATGTAGGTGGGACTATGCTTTTATTATATATCAGGCATATAATATCAATCCTAATAAATATTATTAAAAATATTTTTTGAAATATAATGTTAATGTAATTTAAATGACATTATTATACATATTTTGTTGTTTTTCAGATATTAGTGACTATACAATCTGGATGCCTCAATTAAAATTATCATTACTGGGATCCATTGTTTGTGATCATTTTTCTTTGATTTAGAAAATATATTTTTCATGAATTTTTAAATCAAAATTTAATATATTATTTGAAAATTCATTTTTGGTTAATAAAATAATTTCTCATGATTATTTATTATGTGAGAATGACCTGTAATAATTTACTGTAATTTGAATACAAACCATATTTATTAAAACTGAGGAATCAAATGTTTTCTTGATTTTCTATGATGTGGTTTTGTTTTGGGAAAGTGATATATAACAATGATGTTAGGGATGATGTCTGTGAGGGGTGAATATATTGTGGGGTGGTGAGGTGTGACAATAATAGATGGTGGTGAAGTACGGTAGTGATATGAGGAAGCTGATATGGGAATAGATTTTATTTTGATAGATACCCAAATAGTTATATAATTAAATACTAGTGTTTAATTGTTATGAAATTGGTTTAAGAGGATAATAAACTTTTAACTGAAAATGTATATTATGTATAAATATTGATCAAAAGAATTGTTAAACAAAATGGCTAAATAATGAAATTAAAGGTAAATTTAATGGTTCTGATTGATATTTGGGAATTATGAAAACATGATTGATTAGATAAATAAAAGATATTGAATTGTGAAATGCCTCTTGATGATTTTTGTGTGGTTGTGAATATAGACATGTTATTGAATGTGGGGAATGGTTTGAGTATGTTGGCACATTTTTTGATAACCTCGTGGAAAGGTTTGTGTGTGTTGTTATTATATATATATTTTTATTCTTTGTGATTTTTATACAAACCCATCCATGTCATGCACCATATGATGACACCGACATACATACATAAATATATATATATATATAGGTGTGTTCTTCTTGAAATCCAATATGAAATGATGGATTATAGTAAACCACTTTTTTCCAAATCTATCATCCACGAGTGTTCAATATGTACATGTGGTAATGATTTGAAGTCAAAAGTGCACTGTGATGATGGTTTGATAAGATCTATAGATTTATTATGGATTGATTTCTTCATGGTAAGATGATTGAATCAGGGTTAAGACTATAATTTTATAGATAAGCATAAAATCTAGTTCGTGGTATGTGAGTGATGTTACGACCCATCATTCGTTGGTCATGATGTGAGGAGAATTAATTTATGTCAATTGGTCAGATGAGATTTGATGTGGTTGTACAATGAGGTATATTTGTGTAGTTTTGATATCAGGAAGTGATTGTAGGGCCCTAATGTATGATGTTGGTGTGTGAGAGTGAAAAATTAAAAGGAATTTAGTGCGGGTGAACATTATTTATATACTTAATATTATGTAATTATAAATGGATTCATTATTTGGTCATATTACCATTGATAATATGGTTCTTTTGGTTGAACACGCTAGGTTTTTTTTATGTTTCTCCATCTTGTGAATTTCTATGCTCTTTTCACATTTTTATAAGAGTCTTTTGATATCATACTTAGTATACTAATATACTATCCCAATGTACATATGAACATATATTTAGGTTTTTATATAGAATTGAAGGAACATTCTACGTATTATTATCATAGATAATTTGATTTATATAAGTTTCAATACCATAGATTAATATTTGGTATTTTATTTGGATATTTTTATATGTATCAGTTTTATTGAAAACATTCATTATGGTATTGTTTAATATTCATATATATTTTATGTAATGTTGTTTATTTCATTTGATTCATCACATATCATTATAATGATTAATTATAATCGGTATTTTCTCTCATTTAAACGATCTTCATACGAACAATGATATATTCCTATCGGGGGTCTACATTTGGTAGAACAGTGGGGGTCATTATATATAGTTTTTATTGTGTTGTCTATAGAGATAGGGGTTGTGAAAAACGGTTTAAGATTCCTGGGATTTACTTAATTTATTACATTAATATAAAATAATTTTCATTTGATAGTGTAATAAATTTATATAAATAGAATATAGGATGAGGATGTGTCTAAATACTCATTAAAAAAATTTGGATGTTTTTTTGTGATTTTTTCCGTTATCACTTTTAGTAACACATATTAACCATTTTCATGACTACCATAATATCATATTTTTTAACTATAGGTGTATGTAAATTTACAATAAAAGGTAATACGACCAAAAAATTTGACAATATATATATATATTAAAACATATCCCATTAATTAGGCTGAATATAAAGTTTTTTATGAATTTTGAATCATTTAAGAAAAATTTTTTATTAATGAAATATTGTTAATGTCATTTTTAAAGAATTCAATTAATATAAATATAATTTCATCATTATATGAATAGAATATGATTATAAAATATAAAAAGTTTCTAATATCATATATATATATATATATCAAAATTAGGAAACTATAAAACACAAAAATTATTGTAATATTACTGTTCGAATAATCAATTAAATTATTTTTCAACATTTTGGACAAGAACTATTTTGATGTTGAATAATCATTTAAGGTAATTATTTTGGGTTTAAAATTTAAAAATAAATTTTCATGATAAAAAATAATTTATATTTAGTATCAATATTTATAACCAATCATAAAAACCTTATATTATTATTATAAATATTTAAAAATATGAAACCAAATAGATTGAGTTATTTAATTTTTTAACTAAAATTATATTATAGTCATTATCAAATATAGGTTGGAAGTCATTGAAAATTTTATAAAAAATTGAAGAAAGTGGTTGGAAAAATATATTATAAATGAATAAAATATGTAAGATATGTTTTTACTCATTATCACATCATTTTTAAAATTAATAATCTTATTTACCCATGTTGACGTGAATAGTATTTACAGTGGTTATTATTCATAATGTCAAAAAAACTTTTGACAAATTTAAAAAACCTATACATCCTATTTACATTAATAAAATCCATTTCTGAAAAATGATTTTCCGAAATTGAAAAAATTTAGATTTGATAAAAACAAAAAAACAAAACTAGAAACATTTTTTTTTTAAAAAAAAATCATTTTAAGCCAACAAATTTACCTAGAAAAATATCATTCCTAATAATGATTTTGACATGGCTTATTATATTTCTTATATTTACTATATTATTAATACACATTATTTATAAATGGAAAATTATATTTCTTTATATAGTTGTTGTGAACAACAATTTCACAAATATTGATATTTCACACCTTTAATTAGAAAATGATATTATGTTTAAAATTCTAAAAATCACTATAATATAATTGTGAAATATAATTTCTCTACTAATTTTCATTTTTTAAAATAAATTTAATAAAATATAATAAAATTATTTATATTATCATCGTATAAAATATAATAATTTTTTTTGATAGACATATTTTTTCAGATAAATGATATTAATGTCATTAATTTTTAAATAACCTAAATTAAATTGAAGATTATTATTTTAATTGAATATATAATATTATTATATAATTTTAAAAAATTTTAATTAGTGATTATTTTAATAAATTAATATTGAAATACATATCTCCCATAAAATAATTTTATGAAAAATATGTCTTTTCCATTCAAACTATTTTCTATCAATTTTAATGAATTGATAATAAATGAATAATTGATTAATATTTTCATTTACGAAATATATTTAAATGTAAATATTTCATAATATTATAATTATTATTTATATTATCTAAACATTTAACTAAATTATGATGGTGAAATTTGATTAATAGTATAACTATTTTCATTTTAGATTTTTATTTCAACTAAAAAATAACAAATATATTAATTAAATAAAATAAATTATAAAATCATTGGGTGATAATTTGTCCCATTCTTTTGAAAATAGATTCCTCATATTATTATCTTGATTTTAATAAAACATTTACTATTATGTTGAAAACAAATCAATCATCTTTTCAGTACAATTCAATGGGTAAAAAAGACATCAGATATTAAAATGTTAATTTGAATTTAGAATAATGAAACTATGAAAGGATATATATGTAGATTGGAAGTGGTAAAAATATAATATTTTAAATTAAAAAAATTTATGATTTCATTATTTTTAAATGTCAGACCACATTGTTAAAAAAACAATTTCCCATAGAATTCATATCCAGAAAAAGAATCCATAATAATAATAAATTTAAATCCCCAATAAATATTTACAACTATAATTTAATCATAGTGTAGGCTAAAATTGTATTAGGTTAATATACTAAAATAATAGAGTTCCTGACATGATAATATAATTTCGAATGAACATGAAATATATGACAATATGGGAGTAGAAGATACCATCAATTAATATGAACACTTTGTATTGGATAATTTCTTAACTTATTAATATATGTGTGAAAATATTTCATACATTCAATCAAGTTATAATTTTATCCTTTTACTATTTTTATATACCCAATATATTTCATCATGATGATTATATATCTACAGAAAACACTGTCATGAATTTTTATACTTCCCTTAATGATTAATACATGTGATTTTATATTTTGAAATC
Source organism: Viscum album (assembly GCA_963277665.1). Lineage (NCBI taxonomy): Eukaryota > Viridiplantae > Streptophyta > Magnoliopsida > Santalales > Viscaceae > Viscum > Viscum album. The sequence goes on from OY728132.1 coordinate 477,487,990, forward strand.
AAATAAAACATATACCAGGGTAAATTTAAATTTTGGATAAATTAAATGTATTTTTATTTCTAAAAAATAATCTAACAATAAATTTAAATTTTGGATAAATTAAATATATTTTTATAGAAATAATGTTAAAGGATCATTGTTCTATTAAAAATAATCTCATCAAAACAATAATATATAAATTTATCAATTTGAGAAAATAAAATTCCCATATAAATTTTATTAAGAATTAACCATCAGTTACATTTAATTATGTTTATAATATCTCTAAAACTATTCAAAAAAAGTAATAATATTTTTCCAAAACATGCAAACCCATATTATTATATGGGTATGATAACATATGATCCGAAACTAAAAAAATTAACCTATATTTTTTTATAAATACTTTAATAGTACAATTGTATCTATATCATAACCATTAATGATAACTATACCATCACCCATATACAAAATAGAAATGCCCATAAAAAAAATTATATTTTTAAATTTCTATAGACTATAATTCAATTTCTTGAGGATTTTCAAATAGACTTATTTTTTTCTATACAAATACCTATATCCTATGAATTTATTTAAAACATTGGATCAGACAAATCACTTAATTGGGGATATAAAATAAATAAATTGATTGGTAAAAAACCTATTTGGAAAGTGAAAACAAAGAGAATCATATTTTTTTACCAATTTGAATGGTATTATTTGAGCTTATAAATAAATCATATCCATATGGAAATCCTAATTTTTTCTAAAATAGAAAAATTATAACCCATTACATGAAAATAAAAACCATTCTTGGATAAATAGTCAATCATAATAGTTATATTTTATTTACTTCTATAAGTAAATGGATCCTAGTTAAATCGATTGGATAAAAAACCTCATTAAAAAGTATTGTTCTTTCCCTAGAAGACAATAATCATTAATTAATGCATTGGATATGTATATTGGACTAACCCATAATATATGTTGTTTCATGATCAGCCTTAATAAAATATAATTCCCATGTATCATATCAAAAATATATTTTTATTCATTCATATTATTACCATATATCCTTTGAAAAAATAATTATAAACATTAATAAAAACACATTCTATTTTTACATAAAAATAATGAGAAATATCTGTTTCCATTAAAAATAATTCCTAATGTTAACTTATGAAAATTTTATGAACTAAATTCTTTTTAAGATATTAATGGAATATTTTGAAGGATTAAATCACGGAGTCCTTAACCTGGAAAATGTTTTCCATCATCTATATTTTATGCAAAAAAATAATTTTCATATAAGTCAATAGAGTCAAATGTGGACTGAATATAAAAATTTATAAAGATTCCATTTTATAACATTTTAATTAACCTGGAATATTTTTTAAAATTAAAATTAGAAACAATTTAATAAAATTAAATAATCTACACAAAAAATTTAAAATAATGGTGATTGTAAGAACTTTTTTTCAATAAAAACATTTAATGATGATTTCTAAAACAACTAACCTTATATTAAAAACTTTTTAGTGTTTTCCATTAATTATATCTAAAAAATTAAAATTATACTAGTTTCATAGTTTTTAAAAAAAATAAAATTTCATTACATTATCATTATCAATTTTATGTAAAATGTTACAATTTATATTTAGATACAATATTAGTTAAGATTATATCAAAAATATTGAGGATGTTTATTTCATAATATTAAAATAGTTTCTCTATGATTATCATTGTAAAATTTTATATTTATACATGATATGTAGAAAGATAATAATGAAATTTTAAGTACTTTTAATGATAAAAAACTATATTCTACTTTTTAGTGAAACTGATATAGGTTAAACAAATCACATTCTTTTTTGGAGGTGGCATCCCACCCATAAGAAAAAATGATTTTATAATTAGACAATGGATGGAGCGGTTATAATTTGAAGATATCATATTTATATATAATGATAATAATTTAATTAGTATCATATATATATATAAGTAACAATTATTTAATGTAATCCATTAGAGGTTCTGACAGAAAATGAAATCATAGCCCCGTAGAGGATGTACTCCACACATACACATGTAGGACATTTTTATTTCATATTAGATACAAATGGAGTTAAAAGGGAAATATGATTATAATGATGATATATATATTCAATAATATACTTTCATTCATTCATCATGGATAAAGATAATTTGATGGAGTTGGACAATTAAATAATCTTTGAATAGGTCAGGGATGACTTATTACTTCTCCAAAGATAACATATTTTTATTAAGCCATCAAAATTCAAGGATATTTATTTAGTTGATATCAGGTCTATTGGAAGTGTTGAATAATGTTGGGTTCAAACAGGGTGGTTAGTTTTTAAACTAGAGTGTGAAAAATGAAAAGAAGATGATAAGATGAGAGGATGTTAATTATAATTGAGGAGAGGGGATGTCTTGGAATTACATAAAGTAGTAATATAAAATAATTATTCTTCAATTAAAAAATAAATATAATATTAATAATTATTAAATAAAATTCTAAATAGTCAATTTTATTAAAATAATTATAATTTTGAGAAAAATATGTTATATTTTTAACAATATTTTTTTAGACACTAATAATCCCATTTTAAAATTAATATCATATCAAGTTCATATAAATTAATCAATGTCTCTAGAAAATGACAACTAACCTATAAATATACCTTTATTTACAAAACAATTTATATCTGAGTCCATTTTTTTATGATAATATTTTTATGAATATTAAATCATTTAATTTTTCACAACATGTCATAGAGAGGACTGTACCGTGACATCCTCAATCCCACCTCTAAAATCCAAAGGTTTTGTTACTAGAACTGAATAGTAATATCCCATTAATGAGAGGCATTACCGAATAGAGGATGTACACATTCACACATCTCCAAGAAAAAAAATGGAAAAATCTAAAAACCGTTATGTAAACCATGCGTGCATACCACTTTTTCTAAAAACTAAATACAAAATTTAGTAAAGTAAATTAAAAAGGTCCCTATAAAATCCCACCATATAGATTCTAGAACACAATTAAAAGCAGGATGTAATAAAACTAGGACAAATTTCCAAAAAAAAAGTAGGAAAAACCTAGTTCTTTCTGATTTCAGTTGGCACTGCCTGGTCCTGGTCCACTTAGGATTCCATCAATTGGATGATCTTCTTCATAGGACTTGACATGTGTGGTAATATCTCGTGAAATTGTAAGTATAACAATGGTAATTTGGAATCATCAAACACCAAAAGAAATAAAAAAGGTATATAGAGTTATATCCACATAGGTATATGTCTACAACTAATATCACAAGAACATCCAGATATACTCAATAGATACACCATATCATCAGGTAGTCATAACTAACTACCAGATACAAGAATTATCTAGAAGCCTTCTCATTCTAGGAGAACATAGTACTCGACCCATTATATCATCACATGCCATAAATGAGAAGGTGTAGCTCCTTTATCCCATCCTTATGCAAATCAATTGGTCATAAAATAATACTATACACAACGAGGGGATCATGACTAGAATCCCTAGGTGATTCCATTAACATAGATGGATCAGACCTCTACAATAGATATTACACCCAGAACTACTGGGGGAAACCACATACCCTAGTGATGTGGCCCACTAGATTAAGGATTGGTTCTCTACTCATGGAGGTTATCTAATTCCCTAAAATCCACTTGAGGGGATATAGGATCACACTCCAGACTTAGAGAGGTATACCATACTCTATTTGAGACTCATCCAATAGTGGGGATTAATATTTTGAGATATAGATGTAATTTCATGAAACACCATTGATGAAAAGACCATGTGAATGCCCTCAACCTATAATTGTTCGAACTAGGAAATTGAAGAGCCTCAATGATTTTTTATGGGAGTAAATAGAATGTATCAGGGGGTACATGATGTGTCTAGCTATCTAAATTCTTGCCCGTGTCGAAGAGCCCCACATGACATGTTTTGTCGATATACACAGTGTGTATAAGGGAATACACAATGTCTATAAACACTCAATACCCATCATTTTTCTCTAAATCATTGTCTCAATGATTAGGTATCAATTCCAAATATGGATCCTCGATTGGATGATACATCTTGTATATATAAGCATTCAATGATGTAGGGGTCACTATTTTTATAGATTGATGACCGTGGTCGGTCCACCAACCACGCCGACCTACCACTGAATTTGACTACAATGGTTGACCACATGTGGGCTGCCTGTGTGTTCTTTATACCCATAGTCCACAGTCATGGTAAGTGACCCCAAGTCATCTCAAATTATTGCACCCATGCGGTTTTATATCACAGTTGGTAACCAACGAGATCTACATCAGCTAACCTTAATTAGACTGTGGTCCTCCTCTAACCACTAACCTGACCCAACATAGCCCATGGTTCCTAGCCTATCTTCATATCATGGCCCTCCTGGATCATCATCTCACCCTAGGTAGTGCCACCAACATGTCTGCCTCTACCCTGGTCGCTGAATCCCAATGTAATATATCTCCCACTCTTCCAGAATCAACTTCTAGCCACCCACACCATCTTGCACCATTATGTGCCTCTATTTTTTGCCTCATATGACATCCACATCCTCCTCCACATCTATGAGACACCTCATCTTCTCTGATTCAAAAAATGGAAACAATTGCAAATTTGAGCTCATCTAAGCCTTTTTGTCACCAGATAGTGTTTCTAAAGATAAGATCAACACTAAAAATGGGTTAATTCATTATTATACATTTTATACAAAAGAATATCATGGAATAAATTTTTTTAAATGATCCATCATTTAAAAATCTCCTTCTCTATAGTTGCACATATGTCATTTAATGACGATCCTAGATCTACAATATTTGATCAATTGCCCATGAATATGGTATGCAAGGATTGATTTATCGGGATGTGTCGATCCTCAATCCAATGAAGAACAACCAATGTGAAATTCTTGATTTGGTAAAAAAAGAACAATAAATATAGTGTGAAAACCCCCCCAATCAATGTCCATGTTGATCTTGGATTGATTCTATTAGAGTGTAACACAATTCCATCACTGAATTAATCCATTTAATCTTATCCCAATAAAATCCCATCCCACAATACATAAGATCCATGAAAAAAATACTCTCATTGATTGATTCATGTTCATTATTGAAATTATGATTTCCGAATTAAAAAATTGATATACACTACAAGACCCAATATGGATCAATTTCTTGTGAATAAAAATTCATCATTATTGTTATTTCCAATTGTGAGATCCTCAATTTTCAATGGCGCACTGATCTTCAAAGTTTGATATTTCAATTTTGATCCATAGATTCTCCTCTGCTGGGTTGTGTATCAGTTTAATAGGTAATGGGTCCAACAATAAAATGTGGTTATAACTGATTTTAAAGAGGATTTTATTAATTCACAAAATTATCGAATAAAAATAAATAATTTTATTTAATTTTTTTATTAATTAAATTCATTATGACTTCTTCACAAACACTTTTCACTAACAACGGTCATGTCATACATAGTGAAAAGTCAAAATTACAAACTCAATGATGGACTCAAATTTCTAATATGAGTCAGTATTCATGTGTTATTATGGTTTAAAAATAAAATAATTTTATTTAATAATTTTATTTAATAATTTTATTCAAAATTACATTATTGATGATTTTTCAACAAATAACCCTTGTAGGAAAATTTAAGGCCATGCCTAGGGTAATTTCATTGATATAAATTCAATGTTGCCCATAGATTTCAGAGACAATAATCCATTTGGGAGTTTTCCTCTTTCTTTGGAACATCGTGTGCACGTGTTATTAAATATATAAATATTTCTCAAATATTATTTATGGGAACATTGGGCCTTAAAATCAAATAATTACATAGCACAGGTTCTCAAAATCAATACATTTCATATGTTAAAATAGTACAAAAAAATAAAGATTTTACATTCTATAAAACATGGGTATTTATGTCCTTGAAATTCCAAAATGAGGGCTACTCAAACAAATGGTGGTACAAATCATGAATCTATGCCTCCCACTCCAGTGTTCTCTCCTGGAGATTCCCAATATTCCACGACAAACGGACCAAATTAATTTATCTCCCATTAATAATACTTTTATATCGATCATCCATCTACAATATGTATTCAATAAAATTCACTCCCACCTATATATCCATCTCACCCATATCGATGACATATGATGGGTCATACGAGTACCTCCTCAACTGTGACAAGTGGAAGGCTTCATGTACCCACTATAATTGTGTTGGTATATCTTAGCAGTACACCCCCTCCTATAAAATACTACATATATGGAAAATTCCAATGAATTATTTATTTAGCTTACCGCACTGGCCAAAACACTTTAATCCAATATGATCTTATAGCTGAAAGAACATATTTCCACCTTCGGTAACACTCCAATGGAATTTCTCATTGATCACCTTAATATTTATGATGAATTTGTGCAGTTTGCATCCACTCCTATATTATTTTTGCACAATTTGTTATGTTAATTACAACAACTATGGTCCTATGAGTGCTGATTTTTTTGGGTCACTCTAGTAATGTGAAGACTCGTTGGTCCTCTAACAAAAATCCTCCAATGGATTCATATCAATGGATTAATGGTAGCTATTGGTGTGTCAAAACTCCACTAGTGGTAGGTTATTCTCCCAAATATGACCAAAGTATAACTTGTTTGACCACTACATGCCCTCCAGAGTATGAATAATCTGCTATGTTGAGTTATCTATCAATTGCTGAAATTTTATTCATAAGCGTAGTTGGGTCCCAGAGGCCTCATATAATCCCTTCCACAACTATGATGCATATCAGGCATCAAAATAAGAATATATCACTGATGGGACTCCATGGAGTTTAACTGTCTCATCTATGTTTGGGAATCCCAAACTCTTAACTGATCTCTTCTCTTAGATAGATATGTAGTGGGTCGACATGGTGTGTCGGTCAATGATCACCCTTATGGAATTGTGTTCCTAATATTTATGTGGTAAACCCAACATAAATTCAATATAAATGGAGTCCCACAATAATTTTAACAGTTGAGAGGGCTTATCTAAACCTGATGGAACTTCATGCTCAACCATCACATTACAAAAATTAATGAATCATGAAATAAACTAAAAAACTCTATTCTTTATCCTTTATTACAAAAATTGAAACCAGAGGTCATGGAACATCTTTTTTACACATAGATTTTATTCCTAATTGAACTTATGATACTCTCTTTAAACCACCTCTCACAACATCCTTGGAAAAAATATGTAAACTTTGAAAATAATGACATACTCCTAACCTTTTTAATATCCAAGAAGATCATACCCCATGGATATTTTAGCACTTATGGCGTTGCAGCTAGAATACCTATGTTGGCCATCGCTGTGTCGTTGTAATAGTTTAGGGGTGACAACCATCGATTAGAGCTATGTTACTTCATCTCCATCTTTAAAGGATATCTGAAACAAGGCCAACCACTCTAATGCATCATTTGGAAACTCTAAAATAGAACTTCTACATATATCATCATTGATTGCATTCCCTTCCAAATATTATAGATAATATCAATGTCATAGTACTAGAGGAACTCATGATTTCATCTCTATCTAATTTCCAAATCCATCTAGGAGAAGTTATAATTGAATCTCTTTTGGTCAGAGTAGATGATATACCACCCTCCCATGAGGTTGTGTTTTCACAAATTCAATACATATAATACCATTGTTATCTCCAGATCATGGATCACATAGATAGTGTCGTCCACTCTCAACTGGATTGAACAATTATTAATTAGTGGTTGCCTCTTCATCAATACACAATAAAGGGTTGTCCTAGATGCATCATATAATGCCACATACTCAGTACCTTCCTCCAGTAACCTCAGAATAGGAGCACTCATAAATCATTGATTTTGATCCTCAAAGAACTACAATCACGTTTTTTCCCACCTGAATGGATTCACCTTTCATGTCAACGCTTTCAGGGGAGCTACCTCTCTAGATAATTCTTGTCAAAACCTCTAATATTAAACATAGAAATAAAGGAAACTATGCACCAATGAAACACACATGGGTGGTTTAGAATAAATCACTGACTAAACATTTGATAGATCCACTTGGAACTCTTCCACCACTACGGAAAACTATGGACTCATCACATTCTATGCACTAAGGTTCCGACAATCCAACTGATGAGTAATCAGCTGAATCCACCTATGTGTGATTACATCCTCTGATACATGTGTTTCATTTTCATAAATAATGTAAGGCTAGGTTCCTTCACTATGATCACCCCATAGTCTTCACCAAAAATATTCAGTATGAGAATGAACTATATATTACAACTCTATACCAAGAATGATTCTACAAGTCCATGATGTTGAAAACAAGAGATCCCAACCGAATCTCTCACCTCCAATAGGTGGGTCACTCTATTGACATTAGTGTGCAATCATTGGGTATCCTCAAGTAGGATTGTCCATTCATGAGGGTAATCTAAATTGTCCAACTATAATCTCTTATTCATGAAGAAGATTTGTGGGTAAATTAATTACTTGAAAATGTGTTTAATAATCACGAAGCTAAATTATAAAAGACAAGTATCATACCTAAAATCATTCATGCAACCACTAAGTCATAAAACATTACCACATACAATTTTCCCATCCCCTTTCTTCCAGATATATGATCCATGTGTGAACTACCTAGGGGTGGCGGGGTAACATGTTAAAACATTCAACACCACAAACTTCACTCTCGCGTCCTATACCATGTCCGCAACACAGCATATTTATCTTCGAATTCTTTCCCACTACTAAAACATTCGAACACTAATGCTTTATCAAGAACCCCATTATATTTAAGAATTCTTAGAGGGATTATAAAATCTCATATTTCCCCATGCAGAACTTGATCAATGGACTGGTCCTTAAATTAGTGATCATGTATCATATAAATCGAGTGCCTAGAACGACCAATATGACTCGATAAATACTAAGACACCGACATATTTTCCTGCTAAAGCTGTAGAATATCGTATATTTTAAAAACTCTTTTCTTAAGAGGTGATAAATCTTCTATGAAAAGGTTCTCATACTCTATCCATAGAATATTCACCACATCATAAGATTAGGTAACCAAATCCCACCATCTCCCTACTGATCCGTGTAGATATCTCACTACCTAGATCATCATTTGAACTATTGATGTCCTGAATAGATGGAATAATCTTGTCACTGCCTCACTCATCAATCGACCTTGTGTTGGAATCAACTTGAACCTAAGGGTTCTTTGCTGAAAAATCTAGTTCAGTGCACTCAGCCTACACAATCCATAGACTGTTACTAAAAGTGTCATGTGATACACTATAGGTGGTGGTATGGCTGAGGCACCACCAAGAGGTGCTATCTCCAGTACATATACATACATTTATGCCTCGTCACATAGAAGATCATCATTGTGATAACACATTTTATACCCATATGGTTGTCTACATGGATGCATCCTCAAATAATACACGATATACAATAAACAATCGGGTATATCGGGGGAGCTGACACAAGAAGTAATTGGGAAAACAACCATTCCTATAGGATGTGTGTACCGTTTTTTTGTGTAACAATTGATCACATATACCGAGTCGAAGATAAGGTGATCATAGTTCTGGTGTATTGATATGTCTATCTCTGTACTAACATTCGAGTCCCAATCTAAAAGGATGAAATACAATGAACAAACATAGTTTCCTAAAACCAATATCATTGACTCCGTATATTGAAGTTGAATATGATGCTCTGATACCAGTCAATATATAACTTTCTTGGAGAGAAATATTTAGTAAATACCCTAAGCCAACATCCAATAGGCTAGGAGAAGGTGACTAGCACAGAGAAGTCATATCCAACAAATGAGAGGAATTTTAATAATGTATGTATACACAAGAACACATCTCCAAGCTACAAACTGATGAAGTGTGAAAACAACTATGTAAACAATACATGAATACCACAATATCCTATAACTAGATTCTGATAGGACGTAATGTAAAGAGGAACAAATATATTATCACTATAAAGACTCTGTAACACATGACCAACTAGGAATTTACAGTACTAGGACTACTATCTAAATTTCATAGGAACACACCTTAGTATGTGAGGTCTCACATTGCACAATGTAGTCCTGCTCCACCATGGACTCCATCAAATTGTCGATTGTATGCATAAGACACAATATGTATAGGGAAGACCGTGTTAGGGTGAGTATATCAATTCTCAGCAGGACACCAAAAAATCACAATGAAATAAAAAATAGATAAGTAAATTCATCTCCACACATATATATCTATGTAACACATTTATCATGAACATCTTAATATAGTCAAGAGGTACACCATTCCATCATGATTTCATAAACATCTACCAGCCACATGATACATCTAAAAAAAATTCATTTTGGGAGAATTGACCATTGAACCATAATAGAATCGGAGTCACTAAATGAGTAGGTGTAGCTCATTTGGGAACTACCCAAAGATAATTCACATTTTCAATGGAAGTCTTTGATACAGAAATGGGGGATTCCACTCAAACACACTATGGGATTCCACGAATCCAACCCAGATCAAACCAATACATAGGGGATCATAACTAGAACTCTTATGGGATACCACAAACCCTACATATGTCACCAAATTAATGGAGGATCAAGACCCCCACTCATGGAATTCACGTGCTTTCCCAAACTATGCTAGGGGTGATATATGATCAAACTATATTTTCAGGGAGGGATACCAGACTCAATCTAAAACTAATCCTCAATAGAGGAATATACTCATGTTAGGTAGATGTATTTCTACACTTCACTCTCATGGAAATGAACAAGGAAACTCAATCAACATATATTTGTAGAAAATTGTAAAATGAATATCCTTGATAATTATTAATGGGAGTACGTGGTGTGTCAATGGGGCTACACAGTGTGTCCAGCTATCCCATGCCTTTTTCCATGTGGGATTGACTCACACAATATTTAGTCTCCATATACATGGTGTGTATAAGGGTATACATGGTATGTAAAGACACACCATTCCCAAAAATTGTATCAAAATGATTGTATCAACATTATGGTCTCAACCCCATAGTCAACTAATCGATTGGATGTTCCGTTTAAGAGTTATGAACATTTAATTAAGGAAGGGGTCACTCTGACCATATACCAACCGTCGTGGTCTATCCACATACTTCAAAGTCCTATTATAGCGGTCAACATCCCACATTTTCATTTCACCTGTGGTCAATTGTCATAGTAAAACCTCGTGGTTGGCCACCATTAGGATCCTCCCTGGTTGCCCCAGATCTGACCATGATCCAACTCAGCCCACTGTCCCGACCCAACCCACAGACATGATAGATCCCATCTAGCCCTACCCATATGCCTATCCCATCTCACCAATCTAGGAAAGACATCCCACATCGTACCAATTCCTTGTACTCCTCTGATGGCCCTACTAGCTCCCCACATATGCTGCTGCATATGAATCCATTACAAGCACCCCTAACTCAACATTCCACCTGCACGGTCATGCACTGGCCGCTTCCACCTTCAATTATTCTATCATCTCCATTTAATCTAATTCCAAAAATCGATATGGTCATATATTCTATCTCATATAATCCTCACCATTTTTTTACAATGATTATTGTCATCATATTAGGTTGCAGAACAGATTAAATCGTTGTTCTTGGTTGTGTGGTGAATAAAAAATGAAGGGGAATTCAAAAGTCAACTTTCATCCGAATCACTCCATATCTAAAATCACACCTCCTTCCTATCATTATTATACCATATCAAAAATATCATATCATTGTGATGAAAATATTGTGTGCAATGATTGATTGGTCCGGATGTGTCGAACCACGGGCCAATGATGATCACCCACGGTGAAATGAAGAATTGAGGGAGAAAAGAATAACAAATCAAGAAGAACAAACCCCAAGTGATTGTCATGTCAATTTTATTTCATTTATTTAGAACATAAAATGAATCCATCCCCAAATTAAACCATACAATCTTGTCCTGAAAAAAATACCTTCTCATTATACACAGATCTGTGAATAAATCAATTCTTCGATTGATTAATGATTCTTATAGAAATTAATAATGGGGAATTAGTTAATTGAAACACATTCCCAACCTCGATTTGGATAAATTTACAATGAAGAAATAATTTGAGATGTTATCATTTCTGTTGGTGAGATCCTCAATATTTGTCGGAATACTGATCATCAAGTCTTGATTGGTCAGTGGTCATCAATGGAAGATCCTCCACCGACGACTCTCTAAAATCTAGAGGATATGAGGTGAATGATGATAATTGGATATAAACAGCTTTATAAAATATTTTACTAGTTTATACTTCATAAAATAAAAATAGATAAATTTATTTCATAATTATATAATTTAGGTTCTTGATGACTTTTTCACATATGCCTCGTGAAGACCAATATTATGTCATGCATAGAGAAAACACTACATTACTGGCTCAATGGTGGTCTCAAATATCCAATCTACATCTTTTACCAGATTTATTTTGAATTTAAAATAAACTAATTTTTTTATTTAATTTTTGTTTACATCCTTGTTGAATTTTTATATTGATGGCATTGGCTGAAAAATATTGGGTTTCACCTACGGTAAATTTGTTGTTTCGAATTCAATAGTGACCTCATATTTCTGATTGACACAGCTTTTTTGGAGTTATTATACATTTTCATGAACACATTATATACATGCAGTTAAATATTTAAATATTTTTGAAAAATAATTTGTGAGAAAACATGGCCTCATAATCTCATTTTATCTCAGTGTGTGTTCTGCATATTAATCCATATATTATAAACGAATAGTACATAGAAAATCAGAGATCTCAAAAAATAATATAAAGTATATTATATAATATCATTAAGGTTATTAGATGAAATATTCATTTAATTATAATTTAATTTCATAATGATAACAATGGAATTAAAATATAAATAATAAAAAATCCATATTCAGTTATATATATATATATATAATGGGATTCTATAACTCACCCTAAAATTTTCACTTCTAGGGTTTTTAAATTCACACACATAAAATTTATACCACAACCACAATCACTGGTGGAGTATTGCATAAATAATTGGGTAAATTTTATCATCCTTAAAAATTAAAAATAAATTACTTTGTAAAATAATTAATTTGTATTTAAAATAAACTCTTATGAAAAAAATAGATGTCTATTTATCATTTTGATGAAATGTTTGTCATTTTAAAATACATAGGCTGGAATTTTTTATTTATTATTTAGAAATTTAGTGAAGTTATTATCATTGAAAAGTGAAATGATATTAAAAATATTGATAACCATTTTTGACTAGGGTAAAAAAATAATTTTAAAATAAAATAATGGAAAGTTTTAGAGAGAATATTATGTCTCTTGTCATTATTTTTAATATTAACTACCACTTTAACCCTTACAACGGTGAATATTTTTTTAATAAAATCATGATTTATAAAAAAAATAAAACGAATTTATTAAAAAACATTGAAAATCATGATTTATTATATGGAATGGATTTTTAATGATTATATTTATCAAAATGGAAGAAATTAAGTTATTGTTAAATCAAAAAATGAAATGATGATTTTTTTAAAAAAATGAGTTATTATATGAACAAACGATACTACAAAAAGGTAATGTATTTTCATTATTCATTTATTAATAATTATATAATTTATAATTATAGAATAATTATATTAATTTATGATCAAATAGGTTTTTTAAATTAATATATATAATGTAAAGAAATAATTTCTTTAAAATTAGTAGATTTCACTATTGATTTTAAAATTAATTTTTTTTACCAAAAGAAAAATACACTCTTAAAAAATATGTATAATTTATATTTAAAACTGAAGGTCATTTTTTCAAATTCATATTTAATTTTTTTAAAAATTTAATATAATATATTCAAATAATATTTAATAAAAGTCATTTATAGAAAAATATATTAATAATTCAAAAAATGATCATATTATTATGCCTCAAAAAATATTAAACAATAAATTATTATTATTTATATTCATTAAATATATAATATATTTTTTTAGTTATAAAAATTTTTCAATAAAGATAAATTCGTTAATTTATATTAACAAACATTCTCCCATAAAAATAATTTTCTTATTTATATATATTTTCTCTTGAAAATATTTTTCCTCTTCATTCTATTTTATTAATAATTAATGGAATATTGATTAATAAATTAATTTAAAAAAAATTTCTATATGAATTTTATAATATGTTTATTATTATTCAATAAAGTAAAACTATAAGGCCCCGACCTTAAACCTTACTTAATATTGAATTAAATGAATAATTCACATTGAGGATCTTTTCAGGATTAGAGTTTTAGGGAATTAGAACATAACTATTACATCTCATAAGATTACATAGTAGACACTTCTACTATGTTTCCGTAGAATAAAAAAAATGTTAAAAAGAAACATGTCTAGTTCCATTTTTATATAGCATGACATTCCCTTGATCTCATCCTTGACCCAATTCCACATTAAGTCCTGTGAAAAACATTTCAAAAAAACTTGTGGTGAGCATAAAAAGTTCAGTAAGTGATACACAAAGAATAAAAACTATTAGTTTATCAAAACAACAAGTAAACCATGTATAATTTGTCAAAGTAATACTTTTCACATTTATGAAGTAGTAAAAACTCTTCACTGAATAAAAGATAATTACTTACCATTTTGTAACCAATAGATTACCATAAAACCCATATAAATAACACATCACATATAAAGGTAACTTGGGACATAAACAAACTTAAGTGGAATAACCATACGGTCGACTTCCACTCATATCACTTAATAGAATAGCCATTCGGAAAAATTCTATATATACATAATGGAATAGCCATACGGCCGACTTCCATACCCAATGCATTGGAGGTTATAACGTAACCACCCATCCTGGTATTCACGACACCACCCGTCATATGGTTTATCACGTAACCACCCGTCAAATGTCAAAGTACCATTATAAAAATCATAAGACATAAAACAAATATAATGAAAAGAAAACATTTCCACACTTTGATCACAATATATCACTTAAATATATTGACATAAAAAATCCATTATAAAAACCATTTTCAATAGCAAAATACATAAAAGAGCATATGGTATTTATTTCATTTTAAAAAAATATTACGGCTTGTTCAAGAAGCCAAAGACCAAATAATACTCGCGGTGGTAGAAAAGGTCATTGTCACCACGTACATTAAATGAAACATTCCTTTTTGTCGTTTAGTACAACACTTCATAGAAAAAGATTCCCTTTTGTATAAAAGTAAAAGTCAAAGGGGTTTATACACCGTATAAAAGAAATTTGTGTATAAAACAAAAAATGCCTCAATGAAAGGAGATTGAGACGAAGTCCTTTACAAAGATAATTTTAAAATAAAATAGATCTATTATGTGTATTCACTATAAGTACACGTAAAGAACGTACAAATTCAAGATAGGACATAATAATATCATGACATAATTTTAAAGTAGGAGATTAACCCAAAGAATGGAAATTCGGTTAAGAAGTTCCCTTACCTCAGGTCCGACATGACTCGATCGTTCTTTAACGTCCTGAATAATAAACATGAGTTAATTTATACTTTCTTAAGAACATTTTTCAAGTAAATTATTACTTTTATATCACTTTTTACCATGTTATAAATATTATGTAATCATTTAAGTTAATAATGTTTGTTTTGTCGATATTTTGTTCTTAAGTTGAAAGTGGACTACTTACAACTACAAGTTGTTCGTGTGGTCATTGGTTATTTATATCCAGAATGATATTCATGATTTGGATATCATATATATCATATATTTCCAGAATATACATTTATTTATAATATCACATAATCATTTAGAGGTATGAAATGAAATTCACCGTTCATGGAGACGATAAGCCGTATGTACATTTGAACGCTACTTTCATTTCTATGTCATATTAATGGAATTAAAACTAGATGAGAGTTATGTATATTATAATTCCAGAATTATATTAATCATTTAGATGTAACATACATCATATATATCCATTATAAATATGTACTTATAATAGTAAATTATATTTGGTGATAAGAAATGAAATGCACCATTCATGGAGACGGTAAGTCGTACGTACGCATGAAAGCTACTTTCATTTCTATCTCATACTTTAATGGAACGAAAATATAATTATAGAAAGGTATATTATAATTTCATTATAACATCATATATAATAACTTTAAATCCATCCTTTATACATCCCATCTATGGTATTAATGTATCAAATGACTCTGAGGGGGCGGTAGTCCGCACTTCCTAAAATGAAGATATCACGTATACCCATAATGGAAGCCATAATAGTATGCCAAAAATAAAAAAATACAGAATAATTTGGAAAAAATAAACATATTATATATCATATATAAATATAGTTACATCTTAATGGCCACCTTTGAATGTGTTATATGAGTGTTGAACAATTATCGTTTCATGAGGTAGAAATTCGCCATCCACAGAAATAGTATGTTCTTTAACCATTAGATGTAGGTGTGTGTAAGTGTAACTCGAATACTTCTTATAACAACATCATATTATATGGAAGATACTGGTTTTGTTACAAAATAAATGAATAAAAAGAGTTTAGGGGGTTGGAGAAGCAAAATAACACAAAAGGACTCAAGTGAAGATATTACCGTAAAATCAGGTAACTCCCTTTGGGTTGAGCTCAAAGGCTTCCTTGGGAAGACTTCTGCCCAATGTGAGGCTTCCAAAAGACATATAGGGATGTTGAGAGACAAAATGGTAAGAGTTTGGCTGAGCCAAAGGCTTTATATGTGTGGGTAATGAGGTAGAGGTGGGGCCTTTTATAAGAAGAGAGGAGGGACACTCTTGGAAAGTAAAAAAATGTTACTTTATTTTAAAATGAGTTTCGGATTTCAAAGGTACCACATTGATATAATTCGAGGATAAAGTGATACAGGTTCGAAATCCACCCATCCAATAGGTTTTGGACATGTGTAGGGCATATATTTTACATTATCTTTTCATTTTATTTAAATCCTTTATTAATGAGGTAATCGCTGCATCATTATGATGTCATAAATAATATAATTTATTTAATGTCTAAAAATTACAAAAAAACTACAATGATGTAAGAAATATTATTATATTTCTAATGAATATTTATAGTCAAAAATCTGACTTCTATAACCCCATGTAAAAATTATTTTAGTAAAATAATTCATGTTTGTGATATTTTTACTTTAACATTATATAAAAAGTTTTTAATGTCATTTTCCTTCCAAAGTGGCTCCATGGGGTCCCCAAGTTGACACATGGATTGTCTTGGTCGTCCATGACATATCCAATAAGGGTAGGACATGTGTCAAGTTCATTTCATATTATTAAAACATTATTCTTACCTTAAACTACACTAATTACCTCTAATTGCGATTAAAAACTTAAAAGTTACTATTCACCAAAAAATATTTTTAATCCCATTGAACCACATATTACATCTTAATGACAACCATGTATGTCGGATTTTTAAAATTCAAAACACAGAAGTGAAAAAATTTCATTTAAACGAAAAAAATTAGCATCTTTAACTACCACTTAGTGGTTTCACTATTCATCAAAAATTGAAGTTTTTCAGAAAAATACCAAAACTTCACCCTAAGATATATTTGATATTCCAAATTCAAAAATGATGTCCATTTTAAAAAATTCAAAACATATAATTTTCATTAATTAATTTAATTATTAATTCCCACTGTCAGAGCAAATATGGTGTTTTTATGAAACAATACGTATCAAAAGATTGTCACTAGTTTAAGTCCGATTTCAAAGTGAAATTAATTCCAATGACCACTATTAGATTTAATGGGAAAAATATATTCTAATTCCACTCTAAAACCAATTCAAAATATAATCTAATCATATAAATAAATTAGATTAAAAATAGGTTTTGAATTAAAATACAACATTTTACACTATTCATTAAAAAATGAACTTTATCAGAAAAATACAAAAAAATTACACAAAGTAAATTTTGATGTCCCGATTCTAAAGAAGAGTTTTATTTGGTCTAATAGAATGTATAAGAGTGAAATAAACTATATTTAATGATAGTTCTCCATCAAAAGGCGATAAGTGAACCTTTAGTGAAAATTAGGGTATAAATGCCTAAAATTGATTTTTTTTTGTATTTTAAGCCTTTATCTTTTATTGGATAAATATAAAAACATTTAAAAACATATATAATCATATTTTAGTTATTTCTATCCATTCTCACCAATTCAACGACTATGTGTTAACTACTATTTAAAATAATATTATTTTATTACTAGTGTGCAACGTAAGATTTCAATGAAACTCTTTGTTCCGTATCGGGTACGCTATCTAACATTGCAACCCATTTAAAGTAAAATTAATATTTAATTCATAAATATTAATAAATATGAAAATTTTTTATTCATTATTTACCTGGGATGTTAATCATTCCCTCCTTTTGGGAATTGCTTCATCACAATTTTATTCACTTATCAAAATAAGTGGGGGTATTTATTTTTCATAGCATTTTAAGATTCCCACATTGCCTCTTCAACCATATGGTGTTTCCACAAAACCTTTACCTGGTGAATTACCTTATTTCTCAACACTTGCACTCTTCGGTCAAGAATTTGGACTGGTTGTTCTTCATAAGAGAGATTCTCTTCCAATTGAACTACCTCTGGGCTCAAAACATGAGATGGAACTGGCATATACATTCTCAACATCGAAACATGAAAAACATTGTGTACCTGAGATAAACTCGTAGGTAAAGCCACTCGGTAAGGAACTGATCAAACTTTCTCCAGAATTTCATATGGTCTAATGAACCTTGGACTAAGTTTTCCTTTCTTACCAAATCACATCACACTTTTCCATGGTGATACTTTGAGAAAAACATGATCACCTACCTCGAAAGATAGATCCTTCCCCCGGTTATCCGCATAACTGTTCTGCCTGCTATGAGCTGTTCTCATGTGTTTCTGAATCAACTAAACTTTTTCTTCCATATCTTCTACCAATTCTGGTCCCATCAGCTTCCTTTCACCCACTTCATCCCAAAAAGCTAGAGTTCGACACTGCTTCCCATATAATGGCTCAAATGGTGCCATCTGTATACTGGAATGAAAACCGTTATTATAAGAAAACTCAACCAAAGAAAGATGTTGGTCCCAACTTCCCTGATAATCCATAGAACAAGCACGTAGCATATCCTCAAATGTCTAAATCGTTCGTTATGACTTCCCATCTGATTGCGGATAAAAATTTGTACTAAAATTTAATTCAATACCCAACGACTTCTGAAGGCCTTTCCAAAATTTAGAAATAACCCTGGGATCATGATCAGATACAATAGAGATATGAACTCCATGCAACCAGACTGTCTCTTTAAGATTCAATCGAGAATGTTGATCTAGAGAGAATTTATCTCGAATAGGATGGAAATGAGAAGATTTAGTCAATCAATCAACAACAACCCAGATTGCATTATTACTTCGAGATGTCCTCAGTAATCCCACAACAAAGTCCATGGTTATATTTTCCCATTTCCACTATGGCACTGGTAAAATATGAGAAATCCCTTTTGGTAATTGTGGCTCTGCTTTAACCTGCTGAGAAGTCAGACACTTCATAGTAAAATCAGCAATATCTCTTTTCATTCCATCCCACCAGTAATACTCCCACAGATCTCTGTACATCATAGTACTACCAAGATGAACTGAAAACGGGGAATTATGAGCCTCACATAAAAACTCATTCTTCAACTATGAATCATAAGGCACACATAATCTCTTCCCAAACCTCAACACACAAACAATATCAATGTTGAATTCAGGCAAATTACACTTCTGAACCAGCACTACCTTTTTCTGCAACACACTGTCTTTCTTCTATGCTTGATAAATTTTGCCTGATAGAGATGATGTCACTGATACCTGAAACAAAACAGAAGAACATCCTATACTAACAACTTCTATGAGAAAGTTCATCAAATCAAAAACCAAAGGATCTCATTACAAACATATCATGGTTAATGAAGCATTACTTTTTCGACTCAAAGCATCGGCCACTTTATTTGATTTTCCTGTATGGTAATGAATTGTACATTCATAATCCTTGATTAATTTCATCCATCTCTTCTGTCTCATGTTCAATTATTTCTGAGTGAATATATACTTTAATCTTTTGTGATCTGTATATATTTCATACTTTACTCCATAAAAATGATGCCTCCAAATTTTTAAAGCAAAAACAAAAGAAGCTAATTCCAAATCTTGTGTAGGGTAATTTATCTCATGAGTTTTCAACTGACGTGAAGCATAAGCAATTACCTAATCATTCTGCATAAGGACACAACCAAGTCCCTTCAACGAAGCATCACTTTATATAACAAACTCATCATTCCTAGATGTAAATTCCATAACTGGAGCATTAACCAATCTTCTTTTCAACTCCTTCGGTAGTAACCTGAGTCAATTGAGCCATCACTTCCAAATTGTTTAGTTCTGATTATGACCATCTCAGGATATTGATTTAAAAGATGATTTCCCTCTATATTCCTTCCCAGAAAAGCTTTTCTGTTTCATCTATGAAAAGCCATTATTAACCCATAAATATCTTAGGCGAAGCAACATGGTAATCTTTAAATGCTATATCATTTCAATCATACCATAAATTGGTTTATAATTTAACAATTTTGTAACTCCTAAAGTTCTGTAAACCGACCTCTGATACCAACTATATGGCCCCGGCCTTAAACCTTACTTAATATTGAATTAAATGAATAATTAACATTGATGATCTTTTCATGTTTAGAGTTCTAGAGAATTAGAACATAACTATTACATCTCAGAAGATTACAAAGTAGACACTTTTACTATGATTCCATAGAATACAAAACTCTTAAAAAGAAACATGTCTAGTTCCATGTTTTATATAGCATAACTTTACCTTAATCCCATCCTTGACCCTATTCCACATTAAGTCGTATGAAAAAAATTTCAAAAAAAACTTGGGGTGAGCATAAAAAGCACATTAAGGGATACAAAAAGAATGAAAACTATTAATTTATCAAAACAACAAGTAAAAAATGTATACTTTATCAAAGTAATAATTTTTACCTTTATAAAGTTGTAAAAACTCTTCACTGAATAAAATACCATTACTTAAACATTTGTCACCAAAAGATTACAATAAAACCCATATAAATAACACATAACATATAAAGGTAACTTGGGACATAAACATACATAAGTGGAATAACCATATGATCGACTTCCAAACATATCACTTAATGGAATAGCCATTCGGCCAACTTCCAAACATACTTAATGGAATAGCCATACGGCCGACTTCCATACCTAATGCATTGGAGGTTATAACGTAACCACCCGTCCTGGTATTCACAGCACCACCTGTCATATGGTTTATCATGTAACAACCCTTCAAATGTCCAAGTACCATTATAAAAATAATAAGACATAAAACAAATATAATGAAAAGAAAAAATTTCTACACTTTGATCACAATATATAACTTAAATATATTAACATAACAAATCCATTATAAAAACCATTTTCAATACCAAAATACATAAATGAGTATATGGTATTTATTTCATTTTAAAAAAACATTACGGCTTGTTCAGGAATCCAAAGACCAAATAATACTCGCGGCAGTGGAAAAGGTCATTGTCACCACGTACGTTAAAAGAAACATTCCATTTTTTCATTTAGTAAAAAGATTCGTAGAAAATGATTCAATTTTGTTTCAAAGTAAAAGTCAAAGGGGGTTATACAACTTATAAAAGAAATTTGTGTATAAAATAAAAAATGCCTCAATGAAAGGAGATTGAGACGAAGTCCCTTAAAAAGATCATTTTTAAAATAAAATAGATCTATTATGTGTATTCACTATAAGTACACATAAAGAAATTACAAATACAAGATAGGACATAATAATATCATGACATAATTTGAAAGTAGGAGTTTAACCCAAAGAATGGAAATTGGGTTAAAATGTTCCCTTACCTCGGGTCCGACTTGACTCGATCGTTCTTTAACGTCCTGAATAATAAACTTGAGATAATTTCTACTTGCATAATATCCTTTTTTTATGTTCTTTATTACTTTTATATCACTTATTACAATGTAATATACATTATGTAATAATTTATGTTATTAATGATTGTTCTGTCGATATTTTGTTCTTAAGTCGAAAGTGGACTTCTTACAATTACATGTTGTTCATGTGGTCAGAGGTTATTTATATCCAGAATGATATTCATGATTTGGATATCATATATATCATATATATCCAGAATATACATGTATTTATAATATCACATAATCATTTAGATGTAAGAAATGAAATGCACCGTTCTTGGAGACGGTAAGCCGTACGTACGCATGAACGCTACTTTCATTTCTATGTCATATTAATGGAATTAAAACTAGATGAGAGGAATGCATATTTTAATTCCAGAATTATATTAATGATTTAGATGTAACATACATAATATATATCCATTATAAATATGTACTTATAATAGTACATTACATTTGGGGATATGAAATGAAATGCACCGTTCAGGGAGACGGTAAGCCGTATATACGCATGAACGCTACTATCATTTCTATCTCATACATTAATGGAAATAAATAATAATGATATAGATTTATATTATAATTCCCGTATTACATAATATATAATAACATTAAATCCATCCTTTATACGTCCCACATATGGCATTAACGAATCAAATCACTTTGAGGGGGCGGTAGTCCGCACTTCCTAAAATGAAGATATCACATATACCCATAATGGAAGCCATAAAGGAATGCCATAAATAATTAAATACATAAGCATAAGGAAAAAATAAACATATTATATATCATATATAAATATAGTGACATCTTAATGGCCACCTTTGAAGGTTTTGTATGAGTGTTGAACAATCATCGTTTCGTGAGGGAGAAATTCGCCATCCACAGAAACAGTATGTTCTTTAACCGTTAGATGTAGGTGTGTGTATTTTTATCTTGACTCCATCTTATAACAACATCCTAGTATATGGAAGATACTGGTGTTGTTAAAAAAGAAATTAATAAAAAGAGTTTAGGGGGTTGGAGAATCAAAATAACACAAAAGGACTCAAGTGAAGACATTACCTTAAAATCGGGTAACTCCCTTTGGGTTGAGCTCAAAGGCTTCCATGGGAAGACTTCTGCCCAATGTGAGGCTTCAAGGAGTGAGATAGGTATGTGGAGAGGCAAAATTTTCAGAGGTTTTCCAAGCCAAAGGCTTTGGAAATGTGGGTAAAGAGGTAGAGGCGAGGGCCTTTTATAAGAGCAGAGGAGGGGCACTCTTGGAAAGTAAAGAAATGTTACTTTATTTTAAAATGATTTTCATATTTAAAAGGTCCCACATTGATATAATTCTAGGGAAAGGTGAAAAGGGTTAGAAATCCAACCATCCAATATGTTTTGGATATGTGTAGGGCTTATATTTTACATTATCTTTTCATTTTATTTAAATCCTTTATTAATGAGTTAATCGCTGCATCATTATGATGTCATAAATAATATTATTTATTTAAAGTATAAAAATTATAAAAAAAGTACTATGATGTAGGAAATCATTATATATTTTTAATGAATATTTATTGTAAAAAATATGACTTCTATAACTCTATGTAAAAATTGTTTTAGAAAAATAACTCATGTTTGTGACATTTTTACTTTAACATTAAATAAAAAGGTATTAAAGTCATTTTCCTTCCAAAGTGGCTGCATGGGGTCCCTAAGATGACACATGGATTTTTGTGGTTGGCCATGACATATCCAATAAGGGTAGGACATGTGTCATGTTCATTTCATAGTATTAAAACATTATTCTTACCTTAAACTACACTAATTACCTCTAATCACGATTAAAAACTTAAAAGTTACTATTTACCAAAAAATTCTTTTAATCCCATTGAACCAAATTTTACTTCTTAATGACAACCATGTATTTTTTATTTTTAAAATTCCAAACATAGAAGTGGAAAAGACTCATTTAAACGAAAAAATCGGTTTCTTTAACTACCAATTAGTTGTTTCACTATTCATCAAAAATTGATGTTTTTCAGAAAAATACCAAAACATCACTCTAAGATATATTTGATATTCCGAATTAAAAAATGAATTCCATTTTACAAAATTCAAAAAATATATGTTTAATTAATTAATTTAATAATTAATTCCCGTTGCAGAGCAAATAGCGTGTTTTTATGAAACAATAAGTATCAAATGTTTGACACTAGTTTAAGTATGATTTCAAAATGAAATTAATTCCAACGACCACTATTGGATTTAATGGTAAAAATATATTCTAATTCCCATTTAAAACCAATTCAAAATTTAATCTAATCATTTAAATAAATTAGATTAAAAAGGGGTTTTGAATTAAAATACAACATTTTACACTATTCATTAAAAAAATGAACTTTATTCGAAAAATACCAAAAATTTGCACAAAGTAAATTTTGATGTCCCGATTCTAAAGAAGCATTTTATTTGGTCCAATAGAATTTATAATAGTGAAAAAAACTATATTTAATTACGGTTCACCATCAAAAGGCGATAAGTGAACCTTTTGTGAAAATTAGGGTACAAATCCCTAAAATTGAATGTTTTCTTATTTTAAGCCTTTATCTTTTATTGGATAAATGTAAAATCATTTAAAAAACATTTATAATCATATTTTAGTTATTTCTATCTATTCCCGCCAATACAACAACTATGTGTTAATTACATTTTAAAATAATATTATTTTATTACTAATGTGCAACGTAAGATTTCAATGAAACTCTTTGTTGCGTATCGGGTACGCTATCGAACAAAGCAACCCATTTAAAGTAAAATTAATATTTAATTCGTAAATATTAATAAATATGAAAATTTTTTATTCATTATTTACCTGGGATGTTACAAAAACCAACACCTATGTCATGGTAGTAATATTTATGTAATAGTATTTTGCAGTTTGATTAAGCTTGATGTTTTATATATCACACAATATCAAATATATATGTTAATGAAAATAAATTATCAAAAAATAATGAATTACATAATGTTATAATTATTCTATGAGGTGCATAAAACATTGGTATTCTAGACATGAATCCCATTATCCACTATCATGGATTTAGTATGTCCATTTTGATGAGATTCCCCCATTAGACATTCTGCAATGCCAAATTCCATCTACAAAATCCATCTCACATATCCAATAAATATGTTTTCAAATATAATTTTCTTATAGACATCATATCTATTCAACCACCATTTTAAATTACAATATTGAAAATCCTAACATCCTTAACCATGTTATCTAATATGTAACTAAATTGAATTCACCACATGGCCTCAACTACACCACATCATATGCTATAGGTTTCCTTCTTGAATCAATGGTCAATAGTGATATAATGGGAACTCTATACCATCATTAAAAATATCCATAATAATGGTATGTAATAATAAAGTAGTAGTGGAAATAAAAAAACAGTGGAACAAAATAAACAATATTATATAAAGTCGAATAAATTAGTAAATGTAATCCATTACATATGATGTTGTGATGATACAAAATAATATTAGGATGAAATGGTAAAAAATAATAAAAAAATAGAATTACATTGAAATGAATCATAAATTAAAAACAAAAATAATTCAATGGGAATATCAATAATTGTCTTGGTCATTCTCTCCTAAGATCATATATAAATGGAATTAAAAATACAATGTTTGGATCCTTATATTTTCGTTCCCTACATGCATAAATTATCTCTAGGTACAAATCAATGGAAATGGTAGAGTGTTAGTAAAACTCGGTATTCTACCACCAATGGTTTGTAAATCTAATATAGCATGTGAATAATAAATTTAAGCATATGAATATATAATAAATGTAAGAAATTTAATTAAATAAAAACATTTTCAACTTAGGTTGAAAATGGGATATGTGAAAAAACCTACCTACTTCAGCCTAGGAAAGATTTATTAGAGAATATGACCATTATTATTCAACTAATCCAATGTAAAATACATAGTTTTCCATTATAATATCTATAAGGGATGCATGTGAAATCCACAATGTCCATGATCCAAGAATTACAATCAAACCATATGCTAACATTTTCCTAGTAGTGTAATCCAAGGTCAGAATCCTTGGCATTCCACTATATATTTTTCTATAAAATATTGGGGATAGGTGAATCCTAATCTCTTGATAGACAAGGATGTATAACATAGATATAATATAAGATAGCCTATGTCAAGGAAGTCATGGAAAATCTATAGAAATGATCAATTTAATTCGAATTTCTATTAATAAATCTACATCCTTAGTAACAAGGTGAAAAATTTATAGGGTAATATGTTGAAAACCCATGATTAGAACCCCAAATGTAGGTCGGATCAATAAATTAGTTGGTATCTTTTACTTCCAACCATGGAATTATAGGTCAAGATTCTTTGATTAACTAAATGATCTACATGCCTTTATAGTGATCCATGTCACGTAGAAAAGTGAAAAATAATATTAAAACCGGTCCAATTCTGTGGGAATGATATGTTCCATTTAACAATTCATATTATCAAATCAGTCAACTATTTTTTAATGTATCAAACCATACTTACCATAGGTTCTTTTTTCTTATGAAAAATAAATTTTTATCCAAAAACTAAAACAAAAACCCCTAATGGGGTGGTTCAGTTTGATTTTATCAACCGAACATGATGCCAGTACGTCTCATTAACATTCATGCGATTTTATGTGTTATCAATTAAAAGATTTAAAAACTTTATTAGAAAGGCTTGAAAACCATGGTGTGTGGAACATTGAAATATTTCATAAACTTCTAGACAATATGGGAACACAACTTGACCAAATATATATTCATCATTTTCTATTATTCATCAAATATCAATGTTAGACATGGTCTTCAACGAGACAAACACTAAAACTAGAAAAACCGTAAAATTTATGAATATTATAACATATTTCGATAAGTATAATAATTTTTATGAAAACCTAGAATTAATGTATGCAAATTTCTAATCATTCTAGGGGGACTAATAGTGACTAAACATGATCTAAATGGAGTATTGATTTGAGAGATAACTTAATAACTTGGAAGATGGAATAATATAGATCTCATATAGTGGTCCTCTATAAAAATGATGAATATGGATAATGAAATAATTTTAAAGGGTCCAAATGGGAAAAAAATTCATTTTCCAATATTTTTAATTGTAAAAATGTATTTTTAATTTTTTTCCAAAATGTATGAAAAATAGAGTTACATACTACTATTGTAAACACCTATCGTATG
This sequence comes from Viscum album, assembly GCA_963277665.1. Lineage (NCBI taxonomy): Eukaryota > Viridiplantae > Streptophyta > Magnoliopsida > Santalales > Viscaceae > Viscum > Viscum album. The sequence goes on from OY728132.1 coordinate 477,515,589, forward strand.
GTTCGTGCATATGGATAGACCAAAAAAATGTGAACCACACATTAAATACTATTCAAAGGTCAATTCAACATTGGTATTGGGACACATTATAAATAACTGTTTATCAAAAATTCTTGGATCACTTAAATAAAATATATGATTTTCATTTATATGTAGTCATTGTTTTAAAATATTGAAAACCATGATCCTCTCTCCCTAGGCCACATTATTGAGTTTAAGGGTTAATGGTTTCCATGTGATCACCTTGTGTGTCATCACGCTTCCCTAAAGATTAGAAAATAATGATATGGATGAATCCTAATATCTCGACAAACCTCAATACCCCATTTATTTTTTTCAGTAATGTATAAAAAACATTAGTGCATATTACGTAACCCATAACTCAATGAAAAAATTTATTCCTACAACTTCCCTCCTCAGAATAATTCATAAATAAGAATCTTATTCTGATGCTTGTTGGTCTTCGTCAAATAATAATATTATCCACCAATCATGTATATCATTGTCTCATTTTTTGGCATTGTCAAACACAAAAACATTACTCTATTTAACTCAGACTAGTTGAAAAAACATAACATATAGAGACTTTGTTCAATTTTAAATGATACCGACTACATAATACATAATATGATCATCATCCTATAACACAAAATTTCAAGGATAACAAAATAAAGTGGGTATTATTAATTATAGATATGTTGAGAAACAGAGAAAATATCATTGATAGATCTATACCACTGAGAATGAATTATTAGATATTATACCAGCCTGATCCCTCCTATATCACAAATGGTCTGGTGAATATATGTGACAATTGAACATTTCATTTATTGAATATATGATCCAATGTAGGTTAAATATGATATATATATATAAGGACATCTCACATATAACTCTATAGAATAGTTATATATATTTCAATATAACTTCTAATGTGGTTGATCCATTTCCATATACTTCTTGAGTAGTTTTACCAATTATGTTGTCACCTGAATGAGATAGGGTCCCACCAGTGCTACATTCCACACCTCTAAAAAGCATAAATCTGAAAAAAGATATATCATATAGATTCTCAAAAGGATAGATCTGGATTTTCACATGGAAATAGTTATTAAAAACAAAATCAAATAGGGATGTGAATTTTTCACATTAGACTCTAAAATAAATTACACCTTCATGGATAATGTTCTAATTTACTAATATATTATAAATATAATTTCCATTAATAATCATTTGATATGATGTACTCAAGAGCCCCAGAAAACTACGAGGCTTCTATAACACCTATCAGAATAGAGGCATCAACTGAGAATATAAAACTAATATAATAGAATATGAAATCCCATATTATAATATGATATATCATACATATATCCTCTAAAAAACATACATTGGGAAGGTTTCATGTATTGGTATGATGTGGGTGACCTCTATAAACCTATCCATGATTACCGAGAATGGAAAAAATCCCCATGGTGATATAGGTGTTCACAATAGATAATCTAAAGTGATGTCATCCTATTGAAAATATGGTAATGGAAAATACTATAACATCCGTTCAATTAATTGGGGTTCCTCATTCATTAAATTACATACGAAACACCCATTAAAAAACCTCCATCCTCATTTACCATCGTAGGATAAGCTTATAGTGATGTAAATAATAATACATCATAGTGATCCCAGAGTGTACATCATATTCGGAAGAATGAGAAACATTTATTAGAAAATATTACATGACTACATATACCCAAAAATTCTCATGAAAATACATATAATGTGATTCTCATAAGAAACTCAACTACTCTAGAAATAACATGAAACACATTCACATGTGAGGGATCATTTAAGATATGATTATTTCATAAAATTTATCAAATAATTAACTAATAAATTAAAATTTAAAGACATGATTATAGGATTCTTGTTAGGCTATTTATATTAATAATTCATATAAAAAATATGCCTTATTAACTACCATTCACAATTAGATTCTTCAACCATGTGAATTAGATATTTATAGAATAGAGGATCATGAAAAACATTTCCGTTTCCTAGAATATATGTAATCACAATGTTGATATATTTATTGTATTCTAACCATCAATATTTATCATGGATCATGTATCACTGGGTGAATATTTAATTGATGATTTTATAATTTTTTTATTTGAAAAATTGTTCACCAAAAAAGTAATTTCTCCAAAATCATAACGTATAAATCATTGATGATAATTAATGTTCATGTGAAAGGTTATTAAACTCATGATTCCATAAATAAATAAGGTTATATAATATGAATTGTTCACCTTATAGTAAAATATAACAAATTCAAACACCAAATGAAGCACAACTAACATTTTAAGACTTTCATGGCTCATGATATATCATTATCATTGATTATGTTAACCATAAATTCATGTTATAAATTAATTTATCCCGAAGTTATGATTATTTAATATATACTATTTTCTTGGTGAATAATTTATATTGTGATGCAATCCATGAAATGTTTTCCAAAAGAATCATTGTAGTTTAATGAAATTTTTGAGCTTCTCCCAAGAAATTTTGACTCATAGCATATCTGGATCTGTAGATAAATATGATTCTAATATAATATTACCTAGGATGTGAAATTTATCCATATAGAAAATTCATTGTGTGATATTTGAAAATAATCCTTTATCAGTTAACATACATTCTATGATTTCATGGTGTTTTTCCTGAAATTGTGTACTATGGAAATGAAATAAGATATATTTCATGAAGAAGATGAAAATTATTTCCTAGAATTGGTGGAAAAAAATACATCGTGGCCATAAATTTTATAGGAAAATTTGTTAGAATGATAAAAATATCAGGATATATGGGGAATCCATACCGTTATTAGAATGTTTTTTGTGGTATATACGAGGGCCTAAATCGAACATGTGATGGTATATCGATATCTAACCCATAAATGAAAATACCATCGATCTGTTGACTGGTGTGATCATCTATATAAGGATGTCCGTATATATTTTAGATTGTAAAAAGATTCAATAGATGAAAATATATACATAAACTGGTGGTTCCATATTCATTCTTATAAGAAACAACACATTAATCCCATGGGGAATTACTAAGTCAGATAAACTATTTTTCTTCTAGGTCCTCACTCCACCATTTGAGTTCCAATGATTTTTATGAACCATCCTATATAGGTGAATATATTTTGGTTATATACCTAAAAATATTTCAATGGTGACCTTTACTTCTCCCTTTATATGTGGGCCTTAAAATTAAATAAGGAAAAAATCACTATATTGGTCCACACCAAAAGGATATAAATTCTACTTCACTCCTCAAATGGATATATAAAGACTCCAAATGAAGGAAAAAATTGCACCTAGTCATTGATGCTCTTGTTATTCTCAACATGCATAGACATCCTATTCTGATTATTTAACATAGTTAGAACCATCATGTGATATAAAATACACCCTATAATTATAATAATCGATATGGGATAAATATATAAATAATTAGTCCATCTTGATAATTATTTAAATTCGTTCATTCATAATTATAAACAATCCCATATGAAATGGTAATCACAAATATTGATGGAACACTCCTTGCATCTTCGATCATATTCTTACTATACTCCAGAAAGAGTATCAAGAAACATTCACCAAAAAATTATTAATTTTTCATCCCATGATTCTAATTCAATTAATAAATAAATAACATGTATGAGACCAATATTTTATAAAAATATAATACTATAGTTCTAAATAATATGATTATACATCATAATATTGATACCCAGAAACACTTCTCTTTAGTTTTATGTTATGCTTCATATAAATGTGTTGATCTATTATCTTGATCTATAAACTAGCCTCCCTAAGTAGGTCTTCTAGTATTAACCTACATATAATAAGACCATATTTATTAACCATATCCAAATATAGGGTCTGAACAACTAGTAGTACTCTAAATCCTTACATGACATGGTTTTGTTTTTCCAAGTCCATTATTTTAACTATTTATGATCCTCCCCCTATAGAAACTTTTGTAATTTTTATACGAAATTAATGATGATGGCCCACACTATAACACCCAAAAAAAATTGGGTCTCTCCAAACATAGGTTTTCATGTGACCCATTCTTATGCACTAATGGAAAACAGTATACCTATCAATGTGTAAACTCTGATAGCCATTTCCCTCAAGAGTATTCTCCATGTGATACATCCAACCATTTTTTTGTGCTCATCGTAACCAAGATACAAAACAACTGTCTCATGTACCATTATATTCCAATATATTACACCTATATAAAACATCCATGTTCAACAAATAAGAGATGGTATTAAAATATAATACATTCACCCAACGTTAGTTGGGGTACCATTACCTATCCACAAATAGACTCATTATAGACTACTCACCACAAAAAATGAGGGTGAGAAGAACTATAGATAAATGAAGGAATCTAAATAGTCCATGAAAATAATAGTTTCTTATTCTAGATTCAATAGTTCACTATCACAATCATTTTTCAGTTATTCTCAAATGATGAAACAATATAAGGTAGTCTAAAAGTCCATGTTGAACCTTCCATGATGATTATACCGATATTTAATAATATCCTTCCATAGCATGGAGGAACACCATTGAATATATCCCATGAACATTTCCCCCATTTCTAGATGCATCTAAAAATTCCGAATAATCTAAAAAATATCCACAATCCACAACTAATCATTATGGTAATTGGATTCCCCAAATAAAGTTGATGAATGATATTTTTGGAACTTTGAGATTATAATTGAATGTTGTAGATGCCCCTCCATATATTTCATATTCAATAGGAAACAATCATTGATTTTTATGATCAATTCAGAATACTTATTCAACTGGTGGTAATATATGAGTTGTTGTTAGTTGTACTATAGGTGGGTCATGTTCCACCACCATAGGAGAAAGGTAGTCACCACATTATTTGATATCTACTTGAGGCCATCTTGTAGTAAAATATCTACAATTTTAATCCCATGAAATATAGAACATCAAAGGAATAAGATAATTTAAATTGATAAGGAAACAATATACTTGAGTCATGAATTCTAGATTCACAATATTCCACTACATATTTTTAGGGTTAAATTATAATTTTAAATTCTAAGTTTCAATAATATGATTTAGTTATAACAATTATATACTCATTTTTATAGTATCAAATAGTCATCATGTTATTATTGGAATCCTTGTTTAATTTTACCCATATCCAAAAAAAATATAATCTTAAAAATTTCTACTTTACTGAATCTCAATGATAGGATAATTTTCTATTAAAAAGATATAATGAGTAAATATATTTATGTTATATCAGTGATTTTTTGCAAATATTACCATCCTATTGCATATGGTTATAGTATGTAACATGTAAATACACAATGGTTCAATTATATCAATCAGCATTCCTAATTTATAGACATAATAAAATTTAATTTGACATTATTTAATATCAACCAACTAATGTTAATCTCGTATACATGCTGTAATTGTGGTCAAACATTTCCTAATTAGTATGTTAATGCCCCATAATGTTGTTAATCCTGAAAATCCATTTAGGATGATTTAGAGAAATTTTTTAACTAGTTTTATTTTCTATTTTTCTATAAGATGATTTAGAAAATTTTCAAGTTTAACCATAATGGAACAAATGACATGATATGAAAAATCAATAAATTGTATGTGCACATAATGGTATATGCATGAAATGTAATTATCTGTTACCATATTAGGATACATAATAAAATTATCCCCTTCCATACTATCCCATTAATAGAAAACTACATACATTGAATCCTAAAAAAATTTGGGTTACCCAAGAGTGAATGTAGTATAACTATAAAAGGATAAATCCAGAAAAAATAAACTCATCCATGGTAACATTTATTTTCCATCTAATTTGGTTTATCTACAACAATGATCCAACTTTTACCAAGTTACGAAACATTTTAATATGTTGTATTTCATCCCAAAATATAAGGAAGATCAAATAATTATGATGATACCACTTTTTGAGATCACTTTCATGGTTCCTCATATGTAACAAATCATGGTCGGAATCATAGTCTCAAGGGAATCACCACATAAACCTAAGGATACTGAGTAGTAGTGAGGATATATTTGATACCATTAGTGATGCAACATCATCTTTATCATAGTGAACTATAATTATATGTAGTGATATTATAAAAGATAAAACAATAATGTTGTGGAAATAAATGAAATTTATTATATAATATAGATATATCGAATATATATAATTCAATATATATCATGTCATGATGATAAAAAATGATGATAGTAGACTTGGTTGAAATCCCAATTAAATTACTGATACATAAAATGTAATCCAAAAGAAAACTAACATATTTCTATACAAGGATATCAAGAAATTTCTCAGTTATAATATCCAATGTTCCCATATAAATGGAATCAAATGTAAATCAATATGCTCCTTCCTTTAATCATATCTTAATCCATGATGTCATTCAATGTGAGAATCAGTGGCTTAAATAGGGTGTTAGTGAAAATTGGTTAACCAGCACCAATGATGTCAAATAAAATTATATAATGATAATATAAAATTTAATAGTATATATATAATGAATGTAAAGAAATAAAGTATATATAAAACAATTCAACTTATACTCTTGATATAATACCTATCCAATAAAACTTCATAGGACTATTCTATATGCATATGATCATATTAAAATTATTTACCAAATGACTCGTGTAAAATTTCAAATGTTTCTAATTGAATTATAAAAAAATTTCTTCTGAATACCATGGAATCACTGACTATTTAATGTAATTACCTTCTATAGTTATCAACCTAGATGTTAGGAATAGTGTATTAGAATAATACAACAGATGAACCCTTGGAGATCCATCCTAAATGTATTTAACTGGTCTTATTTGAAAGACCAAGGTAATAAATTTATAGAAAATGATAGATCCTAATGGGATAATCAAAGGCGGTTTGTGTCCGATGAAATCAAGCATAATTGAAGGATTTCATACAAGGTATTAATATTTATAGAAATTAATTTGATTCACTGGGAATAAGATGAGGCATTCGCATAATAACACAATGAACCACCCAATCTTTTATATCTCACATTGTGGTTGAACAAATTTAAAGGCCACCAACCTATGAGTTTGAGAGAGTATTTACAGGTCATGAATTAGTGTCTCAGTCAATGAAGTCCGTCCAGTTAATGTGATTTATGACTAGTAAAAAATTAAACCCCAAAATATAAAGTGATAAATCGTATGTGAATCATATAATCTATTTATCAATTCAATTTATCAAATTAATTCATTCCATTTTCAATTATTAGACCAACCACAACATATGGGTCTTTCAGTTAAAATAAAACCATAGTTATCTAGGATTTTAACAAGAACCGTCTATGGCTAGGTTTTTGTATATTTTTTCTAACACTATCAATATAATAATGTCTCAATAACATCCATGTAAGGGTATAATAATTAATTACATTAGTTGCATAGTTACAATGAAACATGAATAATTATTGGTATTAAATATAACAAAACATTAAATATGAAACTATACATTGTGGGGAAGTAATATAATTCCCACTCTATACTTATTATAATCTCCACATCCATTATAAACATTTTATATGTGCTTGAATGAGTGTAATCAAACAACCAGGAAAATCCCATAAAATATATCATATGGTCTTATATGAATATAATACCAATGATATTGAATATACCATATGAAGGAATTAGTTATTGTGGTAGAAATACCATGTGTGAACCAATATTAGATACGATCATTGAAAACATGTTTAGATGAGTGATAACTCTAAAATCTTATGAAGTGAAAAAGGGATTGAATTTATGGTGGTATAATATAAAAATGAATAAGTTGTAAAAAAAATAACGATCAAGGGTAATAAATGTGAAATTAATATTTTAATAGGCTTTTTAATAGGTCTCAATTTTTTTTACATTTTTGTAAAAACCATTCGCTAATTGTGCACACCTACTAAACTTGTGTATATCCCTATCATGATTAATGGTAATGGTTAGATACCCTATACATTAACCACACATTGAGAACTTTCCCAATTCCTATACACTACATGGTATAGGCTTACATTCAAAAAACTATCTGAATATCATGCATGTACAACATGTAGTAAATTATTATCTTTTCACATTCGTGCATCCCCTATTGCATTGTTTGTCAAAATATGCTTCAACCTCCCTCAAATGAATGATTGAGGAACACCATTCATGATAATCATCTGTAAATAATGACACTCATCTTATTTCCATGAAAATGAGAATTATAGGGCTATAATATTCCTAACCATCAATTAATCATATGTTACCCCATTATAATTTTTTAATAAGATAATAGAAGTCTTATAATAATAATTATGGGATGTGGTACTCCAATAACCCCTATATTCTTATGATATAGACAATTATTATTCTTATCAATGTATGTATTTTCAATTGAAAAATGTAAAAAATAATCAACCCCCTTAGTATAATTTTCTATATTTTGAAATTTGTTAATAAATATTTTATATATTTTAGTATATTGATAAATATCTACATAAAAAATATAATAATACCTAATTAATTAATATCATGTATATAATAATAAACATGTTTTTTGGAATAAAAATTAATTATTTGAATAAATAATATAATTTATAATAATTTTCTATGAAATAACTCCAGATACAATTTTTATATAAAAAAATATTTTTAATTGATTCAAATGTAAGCATTTATAAATTTTTCTTAATAAAATAATTATTAATATTATTTTATTTATAAATGAAACATGAAGTATAAATATAATTTGATATTTCCATAACATAATTTTATAGAAGAGTCTATACATTCCAATCCAGGATCAACATACCATGTTTATTAATATATTAATATATATTTCTAATAAATAGAGAGAGAGGATATAGTTATATGATATATTAGTGCTTACACACCTCAATATATTTTGATTTATCATTATTTATGTGTTTAGGTAATAAAATAATGAACATAATGGGAACAATTATTTGAATATGTTAATTGAAGAGATCATTATACAACAGACCTCTATAAATTTTACAATTAAATAAAAAACTAAATTTTCAAACAATATTATATACTTTTTTTCCATTAAATCACAAAAGGGAACTAAAATATATCCACAAGTAGTCCCAAATAACAAGAGTATGTATAAAAAAATTACAATTTGTAACACCATTTATATGATATAAATGTTCTACTCAAATGTATCAGGTGTAATTATTTCAAAAAGCTTATTCTCCCAACAATGAGATGTTTATATGAAATTAAAAATTATAAATCCATTGAATATATCACCAATTAAATATAGGTAAAATATAAATACCAAAATTCAATTAGATATAACTGTCTAATTCTTGTAATAAATATCATGAAAATATACTTATAGTGTCCTATTTTGTTAATTAATATTTTATTTTCCATCAATATAGTATATAAAACGTTTACTATAGTCATGGATTAATTATAATTTCAATTAAAATATTATCAACAATTATATTCAATATATATTTTTTAAATACCATGGTCATCGCATAATTATGTTGGATTCCTTAATACCATAGATGACGTCCTAAGGTATGAAATATAATATTAAAACTGAATTCATTTTCCATAAAACATAAAATTAATTTTCATTAAGATATTGGTATGATCTACCTAATGTTGAAATTGTGTCAAATATGGCATTTAAACTCTTATTTAAAATTTAAGATTTTTTATAAAAAACTAGATTTCATATTATAAAACAATAGTTTAATTAATTATTATTTTCTTAAATATATAATATTTAAATAAAAATTATACTCATATTATTATCTCTAGAATAAAAATAATAAAATTACATATTAATTTTATTTATTACATTAATTATTATTTAAAAATATATATATTACCTTAATACTTTATCTTTTGACATGCGTTTTATTATTTTTAGGTACTCAACAAATATATTATTTATATGCTGGTAAAAGGAACTATAGTATAATAATTTGGATACTATGTTGAGAGCATCCATTATAGGTCGACAAATATAAAATTTCAAAAAATATGAGAATGTACCATTTTCAAAATGTGAGGATTCTATATATGGATTATTTTTTAGATGGGAGGAAGTAATCACATGATATAAACTGATAAATTTTTGTGGGATGTGATATGTTGTCTCTATTTGATGATGTTTAAAAAAACAATATTAAAAATATTTTAGTGATGGTAATGTTTAACATACCACTAATAATTGGGAATATATTTTGATTTTCGGATTATTTGAAATTATATTTAACCGTTGGTAATTAAACATAACCAATATGTATTTTTTATTATAGTGTGATGATAATGAAAATTATACAGATCCTACAATGATAAGCATTGAAGATGGGGTGACCAAGGAAGATGCACTGTTGGATATTAAAAACTATGAATAAGGGGATGGTGAATAAAAATCTATGAAAAATTAAAGAAATTTAATAAAAGTGATAAGGAAATTATATTTGAAGAAGAATATGGTGGAATATTTTTTTATGAATATAGAAAAATTAATATCAATATAAGTCGATGTGAAGTGAATTGTTCTCTAAAATATTACAATCAACTATATTAGTTATCAAGAATCATGAAATAATATTACATATAATGATTCAAATTCAGGTAAATGTCTCAAATTGGATGATGTTGGTTTTGGGAAATGGTTTTAGAAGTACAGATCCATGTATATAAATCTATATTAATGTTCCACATAAGATAATGCATATGTTTGGGTTTTCCATATATATGTGAATTTTCACTTTGAATTATAATTGTAAACATTTGAAATTTGGATTTATAAGATATTAATATAAAAATAATTCACTTAATTTATACATATTTATTTATTAGGGAAATGTTTATGGTAGGTGAGATACCATACATGAATTCATTTCTGTGTATGTGATTCTTCACATAGAGTAATATGCATACCGGACTTCTCCAACCTAAAATCATCCATATTTTGGAATTTTAATACATTATATGTAATTTGGTTGATATTTAAAAAAATTGTTTAATCCAAATAGATTAATTATACAATGTATGGAAATTAGATTAAACCCCAAATAATTTAAATTAATGAAATATTATATTGCTTGTATACAAGCTACAAAATGGTTAAACAAAAAATGCACTATTTATATTTGGTTTTTATAATTATAACCTAAAAAATAAAATATAAATTATTAATATTATTATAAAAACAAATTTTTAAATATAAATTCTCTAATGAGTTTAAATATATTGGTAGACCATTAGAAAATGGTAATCAATTCATTTTATTCTTCAAAAAAATGATTTTTATCAAAATGGTTTTATTAATTTTTTTCAATGAATATAAATTTTTTTGATAGATCACTTATCAAATTTATTTGATAAAATGAAAATTATTTCATAATAAATCCTAAAATAATTATATTTTAGGTATATTTTTATATTTTATTAGAATGATTTATATTCAAGTGAGTTTAAAAAATAACAAATATTTCAAATTCTCAATAATTTTCCAAAAGAAACCAAAAATAATTTGTATTTTATATTAAGGAGATAAATTTCCCATTTATTAAAATTTATATTAATTTTTTAATTTTTTTATCACTATTATTTTTCATTCAAGTGTAAATAAATTTTTTGGATTAAAACTCATTTTTATAAAAAATATTTTTTGTTTTTCTTCTATATTTGTAACTTATATTAATTTTTTCAAATTTATATGAATTGAAAAATGGATAAAGAAATCCATATTTGGAATAATTGTATTAAAATTTGGTTAATTGGTAACATTAATATTTATGAAATATGAATATTAATCATGTGAAATAGTTTAGAAAATAAATAGAGTAAAATACAATATGTATGGTAAAACTAATTAAAAACATTAAATAACTCTAAAACATGACTTTATAGAATTGGATATGTTATTTTAGACCAAAATTATAGATATGGAGTTAAATAGTTTATTTAAAATCATTATTTTCATAATGATAAGGGAATATTGAAATTTATAGTGATATGTTATATTTTATTCAAATTAAAAACTATTTTTCGGCCTTTGTAATTATTATATTTTATTGACTATTTGATTCATCTTATTCTTTATCAAAAATTTTAAAAAATATACATTTTTTATTATATGAGAATAACATTCATGGAAACCAATTTATAACATGATTATATTAGAAAAATACATTTATTCTAAAATAACGTATTTCTTTAATAAATGATTTCCACGTATTTTGAGTTTTTATATAAAAAGTAATTTATTCATCCCTCAGTATTAAAATATGATATAATTTATTATTTTTTTGAATAAAAAACTATAAATTATTATAGATAGATCTTTTTATTTTTTATTATTTAAATATGTTATTAAGGTAAAAATATAAGTATACTAGTTATCGATAAAATTTATGTAATGATATACAACTATGAGATAGTTCTTATTATATATCCAAAAGTGTCATTTTTAATAAATGTTCTTTATCCATGTTTATAAAATACTTTAATATATATCAATTTATTTCTACATTATAATAATTCAAAAATTTATATGATTTTAACATAATATAATTTAAAAAAATTAGCCTCTTGTTTACAATATATATAATATTGTGGGAATTGAATAAAAATATTATATATTGAATTCGAAATGGGTATTTGGAAGATTAATGAATTTTTAAATGTTAATTTATTTGATGTTATCATTGATGATTTATTTCACTTAAATGCTTACGAAACACCAACATGGTAATAGAACATGTTGTAGAAAGTCATATATATGAATATAGATAGAGGAAAACTAATTGGTTTTTCCTTAGTTATAGTGCCCCACTAATTTAATAGAAATATTTAATATATTAGGTATATGTGATACATCTTTATTTAAATTAATTTTCTGTCATATTGTATTTAATGAAAAATTAAATCAATATTTGAAATAATACATAAATGATATTTCATTAAAAATATATATCTTATTAAATTATTCTTAAATATGAAAAGTAGCATATTTTACACATTCAAGTTTATGAGGTTCAATATATCAACCATGATCCTTTTATGGGACAATATACCTTTTATAGTAACATTATAGCCCTTTAACGAGGAAAAACATTGATATCTTATTAAGTGTGAATAGTTGTGATGTGAGGTAAATAGAATGAGATAATGGTTAAAGTATAACTTAAAATAGTTATTTTAAATTTGATTATTTATAATCATCCTCATGCAATGTTTAAATTATATAAATTCGGTTCCATTTTCCATGAATATTAGTTTATATACATTTTAAACATTAAGAAATTCAGCATGTTCACCTCCCCTCATTATAAATGTGAACCCCCTCTCCTCCTTTCAACACATATCAAAGTATATTTGGATCATAAAGTACCCATATCATCACATTAATTAAGTCATTAAACAAATTATATAGGACTTATTTTGGGCATAATACTAACCATAGAGGGTATTCGTTTTAATAAAGAGTGGATTGTTTGAAGAAGATGAATACTTTTCAACTGAATGATTTCATTTTATTTCTTCATCTAATTCCTCTAAATATTAGTCAACCATGTATATATAACAAAAATATTTTATTATATATAATAATATTTATTGACATTAATAACATGTCATATATCCATCTACTCTTATATCGAATGCAAAATGATAACATCATTTAATTATGTCATAGTCTACTGCCTGGAGAACCACTGCAAATAAATTTCAATAAAAATCTCTCTTAAATGGTTTTAAGGATAGAATTAATTAATATATAATATATTTAATAGTAATTTATCATCATAAATTTATTACATCACACCTAGTTCATTACTGTTCTGTCTACTTAAAATTGAAAATGTTACATGTGAATATTTTTCGATTACAACCTCAGAAAAGAGATGTAATTAATTATTCACCACCATATCATAATGATTATATATATAATTTTATTAAAATAATATATTTATATATGAAATATTTATTTTATTTTTTTAATATAAATTAATAATTGTCTTTTTCACATCATGATCGTTGAGAAATTGATATATTAGCCATGTCTCTATCTGGCATAATATACTTTCAATCTTAAAATAGTTTATTTTTTTAACCATATATCATGAATATTTTTATGTATATATGATTTGTTAAATGGATTATTATTTCATTATTATTATGTTAGATATGTTGGAAGAACAATTTATTTCTGCATGATAAAATTACAAAATCCATTTTTAACATATTAGTAGATGATTGAAAAAATTTTAGACTTGAAATTATATGATTATGTAATTGAATATAAAAATTTTAATAAATAAAAATGGAATCATAAACGTGGAATTAGATAAAAAATTATATTATAAATATAACTTTTTTCTTCATCATGATGTTTAACAAAAGTGACGAGTCAGATACTATGTAAGGGTCACTTTAATTTGAAACACAATATTACAAGTATTAAATAGTTACTTAAAATATTATATCAATGTAAATAGTCAAAATCAAAAAAGGATTAAATTATAATAACATAGAATAATCATAAAGGATTTATTTTCTATTTTATCATTCATTTAATTATTTTAAAAATTATTATTTTTATTTATTTTATACATAATGCTTTTTGAAAAAGAAAAAATATATATTCTAGTATAACATATTTGACAAATAGTTTTTTACCACCACCACAAAAATTACATAAAGATTGCCATAAATTATAGTTATTAATGCTTTCTTTAATGATAAATAAATTTTTTTTACTCCCAGTCATCTCTTTAAAAATAAATATATTTTTATAAAAGGAAATTTTTTTCTTCTGGGTGGAAATATTTTTTTACACAAGAATTCATCTATTATGATTATGATTTTTATATTGTGAATTATTTATGAGGTATAATTGCTCCCATATATAAATATTTATGGTTTTTTTTTATATACCATGGATTAGTGGTTATGTTATAATTACAAAATGGGTGAGCCTAAGATAAAACTCAAATACATTGAGTATTTTTATGAGTTTTTATATGGGTTATTGTATGAGTGAAAGGAAAAGTGCGGAAAAATATTATTATATGATTTTTCAAATATTACAAGGGATTTTATTTTAATCATATAATTTAATAAATCATGATTTTTAGAATATTATTAATTATATGTTTTTATATTTTTTAATTGTGAAACGTATTAATTTTTCAAAAATAATTTAGGATAATTTAATGAATGAAAATAATAAATTATGAGTTTTATTTCAACATTATAAAATTTTATGTAATATTTTATGAATTATCCTTAGAAAAAAATATATTTTGTTTCTTTGATTTATTTATTTTGAGATAAAGTTTATTTTGAAATTATGAATTTTTATTACTATTCATTAAGTTACATGTTTCATTCTTTTATTTTTTATGTCATCCTCACTGTTGTTTTTTTTTCAGTATAGATACTTATTTTGAGATAAATTTTATTTTGTGATGCCATTCTGGAAAATATGGTGATAACCTATGAGATGATACAAATCCCTACCCACAAAAATGATGTTTGTGAGGAGAATATGGTAGAATACAATGAGAAGATGAAAATAAATTCAAATGACTATAAAATTCAGCAGGAAAATACGTCCAAAAAAACTGAGGAATTGCAAATCCATGATCATGTCTGTAAATAACATTATTCAATCACTTTAGAAATCTACGAGAATTTCAAAATACTTGGTTAATTATACTTAGACTATTCTAAATATATATATATATAAACCTTGAGAATATGAAAATACATTCTCAAATATAATTTTTATTCTAGTCAAATACTAGGGAAATGTGTGTAGCTACTCTATATACATCAACTATGAAATAGTGGTAGATTTATATTTCTTCCTCATCACAATAATGGGTGTATTACCCCATCCCCACTAAAGGGGTTTCTTAGAAGATTATAATAACAATAGATAATTAAAAATAAATTCATTACCATATCCCACAAACCTGTAGATGCAAAATCCAAGAAATGAAATCATCTTTATGTAGAGCCCATGACCCTTCCTCTTTAAGTTGGGTGAATCATCCTTGCAACAGGAGGTCCCATATAAAGTGTACATACATTCATACATCAGTCATGGAGGGTCATAAGAAATATTATATTACTAATGAACAACTAGATCAAGAACAAATACATTTTCCAACATTAGATTAGTGGCCCATTTCATTCACCTCTCTAGGGAAGGAACATATCTATCCAGAATCATAAGAAGAAAAAAGCATGATTTTATAGAAATATAGGAGTAACCTGAAGAAAATACAATTTATGGGAATGTCCATTCACACTCTTGGGAGATAATTGATAAATAAATCCAGCCTACAGATGTTAAAAACTATACTGTAGACTAATGAATCATCTATAATACAGGATAGAGTTCAAATGGAAATTAAACATCTATTAATGGGTACCCATGATACTACTGATCATTTAAACAATTAAATAGTGTAAGTAGTAGTAAAAAAATATCACCATGTAGAACCTCTACCCCTAGATCTTGATTCCCTCCCCATAATAATCACAATGAAACTTTTTCTAATGGGAACAACATTGACAACAATGAGATGAAGTCCCCTAATGAGAACTTTTAAAACCATCCTCGTTGATATAAATTCAATAAAAAAAATATTTACCCCCACCTTAGAAATCATATAAAACACTTCCCTTATATTGTAAGGCTCATTTAAATATATGGCTATTAATTTTTGAATTATTATTTATAAAAAATTAAATATATTCTCAAAAAATGCTGATATGAGGTAGTGGTCATCGTCCAAACTATTGAAAAACTATTTATGCACTAATGAGATCCCTAATATACGCATTTTATGTGAGAAAATAGTAACAGATATCAAAATATTGTCTATATAGATAGAGGAATGTCATGAATAAGAATTGAAAAATATATGAAGAAAAATGATTCTGGATAATATAATAATCATGTATAAGACCAAAAAATTCCCAATTTGACTTTCCAAAGTAATTTTTATATGAATTTATAAAAAACATATCATTTAATAACCAAAAAAATAACTTCTATATGAATATTATGTACTCTATATATGATGGGTATGATGTTTAGGATAATGTATTGGGGTATCTTTTCCATAAAATTGTCATTTAAGACCTTCTAGATTCAGGACATCCTCGATCAGTGAAGCCAAAGAATGATCTTCCGCTATATTTCTTTAATGTACCATGTATGTTAATACATATAATCATCATGACCGCTTCTGGTGTTCATATATGAAGATAAAAGAACATGTAGAATTGAATTTTACCACACAACATGGTAAAAAAAATCAACCATAGATAAAAAAATGAATTATTATTTATCTAACGAAACAACAATTAATTAATTCATCTTAATAGAGATTTAAAACTCATCAATAATTGGACTTTATTATATCTCAAACATTTAATTCCTGATGAGATAATAAAATCCAAAAACTCATGAATCATGCAACAAAAATCTCCAATAATACTTCATTCTTAAGTGATTACATAGATTATGCCTGAAATATATATGAAAAAGTGGATGATTCATGTTAAATCCCTTCATTTAACCCATCTTCTGCCCAAAAAACTGTGTAGTAGATAAACCAAGATGCGTAAAAAGAAACAACCACCTCTATACAAGAACAACCCATCCCCATACAGTTAGTGAAATTTTTAGTAAAAATTTCCCAATCAATAATGAAAAATTCATGTTGTGTCATCATATTTTATGAATGAGAGAATCCCATACCCACAGTAATAGTGGACTTTTTAAGTCATCCCCACCCTTAACAAAAATTAATATTTTCCAATTTTAGGATAACTCTATGAAAGCAGGGCTCCTGAATCATCGTGTCACATGTCCCATGTTCCTCAGAAGGTATACATGTGAAAAAAATTCGTGGTGGTTCCCTCTCAATAACTCTTCACCAAGAATAACAATGAGTATCACAAAAAAGAAAGAAGAGATCAAATAAATGGCACAAACAACTCTCCAATCAATCTTCCCATAATCTGAAGACAATATTGAACTATGTATTAGTGAATGTTAGCTAAATCAATCATGTCAAACCATCAATTGATTGTTCCAAAATATTGAAGCATGGAAAGGATGGATGCATTAAAAAATTTGATCACATTGATGAAAATGATGGAGGTTTGTACACTTGGAAACAAAGAATTGATGTATATATGGGAAGACCCATGAACCATCCAATACATCCTTCCCTTTATTCATCCAAAAAAAGGTACGGAAAAGGTAACCTAAAAATACATATATATGTTGTTAAAACACTTACACTCAAATGTTGTTTCACTTAGCATGAGGTGGATATTAATGAGTTGGGAAGATTCAATGCAAAATTACATTGAGGAAGTATTCCTATTGAGTATGGACCTGATAAGAGGATCAACTCAAACATAAAACATGAGTACATCATATGAAAGGGTATATACGAATGAGTAATGTTGTTCCAAGACATACACATAAACCTTTTAATGGAAAATTGGTTTACCAGGATACAATTATGGAAAGAGTTCAAGAGTTCCCTCCATATTTGATTCAATAAGAACAGATTCTATAAGATACCCAAAAACATCCCCATGCTTTGTGTCAGACAATGATATCTGTAGATCTCAGATGATATGAAACTTCTATTGGAGATCCTATTTCAATTCCTACTCAACTGAGTGTTAATGATGTGATTATCACCTCCATAAAACTAATTGAATCTAAATTGGATATTTAATATGAATAACATGAAATGTTTCAACTATAATTGAATCCTTACATTAAATGGGTGATTAACATCTGATCCTCAACCAATTTAAAGAGTTATATGTTTTTAATATTAATTGGACCAGGGGTCAAAATTGGATTCTAACACATTTATTGTCCCAGTTCAATCCCATGATAGGGGCCCTACACTGTAAAAAGTAGCGAATCTCAAATTCTTCATGAAAACCCTTCAATCACGAACCATAGTTTGGTACACAATATTTCATGATCTTTCAAACATAGAATATGAAGATATTCATCAAAATATTCTTATATAATTCACCTCACAAATGAAAAATTATATAATCCTTAACATCTATAATTTAACAGAACAGTAGAATGTGGGAATCACATATATCATTGCCAATTTTAAGAGATTGATTTATTCCATAAGGTTGCAGTATTCATGAAAATATTTGATTTTTGTTTTTATAGAGAACCTTCATAAAGAGTTACTAACACCTATAATCGAAATAATATATAATTCTGAGTGCCAATAGTTTTCTTCAATTACACATTTACTGTAAGATTCAATAAAACAAACTAAACCCACAACTTGAATAATTCCATTAGCCATGGGTGGATGAATGGTAATGTTGGAGGCAACATTTGTCATAGTTATTCCACCCCAATGAAAATTGTATCTCCAAATCCAATAATATATCATATAGAAAGAACATTCATAATTAGTAAAATCCACATTATTAATAATTTAAGTGGGGACACATGAAAAATCAATTATATAAGTGAATGAATACCAATTATTTTTTCTGAGATGAGGGAGTATACAATGATTTTATTTCTTCTATAGATAGTGATTTAGTCTACATATAATATCCTAATAGGCCTAACCAAGTAATTCTCAATTTAAGGATATATTATTTACCTGATCATGTTATACCATGTCACATTATTCTATAATGATTCTTATTCAAGGAAAATCTACAAAAAGTAGAAGATTATTATAGGTTAAATTAGTGAAAACAACCAGTAAATGTTGAGTACTTATCTGCTACTGCCCATGAGGATGGATGTGATTTGGAAGAAGTGTGCTGATAAGGATCTCAAAATTTTTTTGATTGGATTAATCAAAATATATCCACACAGTAATGACATAAATTTACATTATATATATTTTTAATACAAAAAACCCATAAATAAAGAGTCTCCCAAATAACGTACTAATCTTGTTCCCTTATAAACATGAATACATAAAAAATGGTACACAAGTGAGTTTCATTATCACAAAATATGTTATAAATTACTAAAACCCATCTTCTACACATCACACATAGTACATATATTTATATATATTTTTCTTCAATATCCTCCTACTTGTTAAAACCTTCTTTTAATTTGGTAACTTCTTTTGGATTGCAACAAAGTGATTCCATGGACATTGTTCATAAGAATAATATGACTCTAGGGTGATGGGAGTGATTTTTAGGATCTTTTTTGATGATTTTGGTGGATCCATCATGTTTTGAGAGGTGTGAGGATGTTGGATCAGAGTAGGACACTTTATAGTGACGGAGGAGTGAGACTCTTGTAAATTTTCTAACAAGTAATTAAACCCATTATTTTCTAATGTCATTTGAATCAAATAATGGATTAAAATAAATAAAAGTGATTATATGGTCAAAATATGGCCATCTTATGAATTTTAGACTTTTATTTCATTTTTTCTATTATAATTACGGTTTGGTCCCTTGTTAATCTTACATTCACCTTATTCGTCAAAATTTATATTAATTATTTTCAGTAATATTTTTCAAATAAAAATTATTTTAACTTATTAAAAATTATAAATTATTCTAATTTCAAATATGGAATTAATTTTTCCATATTCAAATAACAAAAGTGGAAGAAATTTATTTAAATTTAATCATAAAGATAGGACGACAATGTGGGGTTTTAAAGTAAAAGCCTTCATAAGACTGATAACTTTTTTATTCGATTTCAATGTAAAATTCATTTCAATGACAGAAATTTGATTAATTGATAAAATGGGATCGAACATACCATTTAAATATTTTTAAAATATCTTTTATTCTTATAAATACCATTGATGAAAAGCCTGTTTTGAAATCAATATCAGTATTATTCACTATTAATTTAAAAACAAAACATCACCAAAAATAAAAAACAATTTTACATAACCTATTTCTATGTTTCCCTATATATTTTGATGTTTATATTGACTTATATAATCCATAAATGATCTAAAAAAGGGATTTAACATAGGATCTCTGTTAAAACATGGTGAAATTCTTTAATAAAATTATAGTACTTTATATATAATACATGTTTTTTGTATCTTATAACTATTAAATTTATATAATGAATATCAAAACCATTTTATTGAATTTATAATATATATGAAATATTTATTACAATCTAGTTGATATTTTCTAAATTTATTATGTTACAAAAGTAATGTGGAAATAAATAAAATTTTTTATATTCAATCATTTTTCATATTAATTAATAATTAACCTTTAACAATTGAATTCATTTTATAGTGGTGAAAAGAAAATTTTGAAAAAAAATTATTTAACCCTTTTTATAACTACTAATTATACGTCTATGTTATGATAAATTAATTTTATACTAAATTACTATTCAGTAAAAATCAAGTTATCGTTTTATAAAAGCCATCGAGGAAATTTATAATTTTGTGTAATGAATGTTGGCCTCGGTATCCTTTATTGATCAAGTAAAAATTTATTATTCGTGTAGTGCATTATTAAATTGTTATTATTTAAAACTAGATACATTTATAGTTATTTACAATTAAATAAATTATTTTTACTGTTTTATGAAATAAAGAATATCATAAAGTATTAATTAATTATCAAAATATATTTCAAAAAATCAAAGGGTCTCACATTATACACAACATAAAATGAATTTCTCTACTAAAATATGTATTCTTTAAAAACAGTTTAATAATTAAATGTTTCATTCATATAAACAACCATAATGAAAATGAATACTAAAATGTCCTTGAAAAAATGAATGTTGGAAGCAAAATAGTTAACCAAAGTATCATATTACTAGGATTTCATAGACGTTAAAATAGGTGGGATGTGAAAAAATAGTCTTGAAGGATAAGTGTATTTATTAATTGAGATTTATTGAGGTTGTCAATAATAAACATGTTAATGATCAAAATAAAGGTTATAACATCAATTTAATATATATATATATAATTATTTAAATATTCATTAGATCAAAAAAGGTCTTAGGATAACATTTTCATTCAAGATAATTTACCTAATGATAATGAATTTTCATGAAAATATATACTTGCGATATATCTATACATCCTCAACAATTATTGTTCCATGATACAAATCACCTATTTCTCTAAAAAAGAAGGTCAAATTTTTATTCCTATATCACAAATAGTTCATGGGATCAATGATATGATATAAAAATTTTAATAGATATCTTCAATATAAAATATTTAGATTAGGTTATCTAATATGCCTAAATGATCTTGTGGTGAGATAACAATTTCATATTTCCGAATTTATCAGTAGAAAAAATAAAAGTTCTCATAAATCATTAACATTATAACTCCTATAAAAGATGAATAATATATGATTTAGAAAGAATTAATTGAAATAATATTAACATTAACCCCCCATGTATCAAAAAATTTATCTTTGTCGTCACAATACAAAGATTAGAATACCCTCATCATATATTCCATTTTTTCAAGGTAATAACTTAAATTACTATAAATCATTCTAGAAAACATGAATGCCTCATTATTCCAAATATTACTGGATATATCCCTTAAATCTAAGATTTTCTAAACACCATACCTGATGAAATTGACCATTTTTGAACTATATATTAAATAGATCAAAATTTGTAATTTTTATACATTTTACATTATCAAAATAAATAATCTATTGATCCAAGCTAAAGACAATTTTACAAATATCATGATCACATTAGAAGTAAAATTTACATTGAAAAATACAATTTTTTAATTATTCATCACCATTAATCTTGTCCTTTTAAATCCATAATGAAAACATATAATAAAAATACTTGTATATTTAATTACTCAAATAAGATAATAATTGAATTACAAATCATAAACACATCATTCATCTGAAATAAGTCTCAAACCATTAATTTGGATTAATAATCTTATTATATAATAACTCTTTCTTATAATATAAGATAAGAATCATTTTTTAAGGTTCATCAACCTCAATCTATTAATTATAATTTTTATTGTATTAATTACATGAATAATATTACATACCATTCACATGTCATTTTTGTACACTTTATCATCAGATGCATAACCAATAATCATACCTACTTCCTGATTCTATTTAGGATATTTCAAATTTGGAAAATGAATTTTCATTATGGAAATAATTTCTATATATGAATCATTCAATGCCATCAATGATCCTTCTAATTCTCTAAATTTTCTAAAAGCAGAAAGGACAGGGTGAGAAACAGATATCATAGAAAAAAACCTCTTGATAAAGGGAAATGAATCATAAGATGTCAATATCATGACACCTTCTTGTTTAATTAATGACACATTAGATTTATCATAGTTTATTCAGAGTAATCATTAATATATATATTTCATGATGGTTCATGTAGAAGTTTGTGAATTGAAAAAAAAATATCACTAGGGATTGTTAATCCAAGTGCACTATAAGTCCCATTATCATCAACGGGTCACAGCCAGTCAGGCCCGAATGACCATGTTGGGAATTTTAATCCTAAGTATATTTCATCCCCAACCATTTCAAATGTTAGTTTCCATACATATATATATTTATATGAAACCACACACATTATACATTAACAAAATTTGATGATATTTTCATAAAATATAACTCATCCTTGTACTTATCTTTAGAGATATCACTATACATATCCTTATAAATATATATAGGGATCTCGATAATTTTTTATAATCCAAGTATAAAAATGATTTTATACCTTCGCGCTATAACCAACTTTGGAGTCCCAAACATTACATTCATTAATATTACAATAGTTCTACGAAATACAAAAATCTTTCAATAGATAGATTCCCAAAGATGGTACAAGTCTTGTTCCATTGGAATAATTGAAACATAAACACTAGTACCTTACTGAGATAAATTATCTCCCACTAGGTTATTTATAAAAATAAAATTTCTTAGAAACTTCATTCATAATTTGTATCTTCATAACCATATGCCTTGACAGAATTTATTTTTATCCAAACATCCTCTTATTTGGGTAACTCCTTTTAATTACCACCAAAAGGATTCCGTGGATTTTCTTCTACTAAATAAGAGTATTTTAGGTTGAGGTGAGGTATCATTAAGAGATATGTTTACATATATTAATCACAATAAAGTGGATTGTTATGTGTCAAGATGTCGAAGGAGATTAATTCTTTTTTATGGTGGAGTATAAGTGGCACAGTTGTATATATTGGAAAAAAAGACCACACACGTTTTTTTTCATATTCATGTGGAACTAAAAAATTAGAAAATTAGATCAATGTGATGATAGGGTACACATAATGTATTTAAATGGGTTTTGGACTAATATATGTTTCATTTATGCCCTTATGTTAATTGTTTAGTCCCTTATTAAGATTAATTTAACCATAATAGTTGGAATTAACTATAATTACATTGACTATTATTCTTGGTAAATAAATAATATAATATAATGATAAATATTAAATTATTCTTATTGTAAATATGGATAAAATTTTATCAATTTTTAAATAGGTTAGATGGAGAAATTATTTATAATTTAATCCCACAAAAAGGATGACAAAGCGTGTTTTTAACGTAAAAGACCCAAAATATTTTATTTAGATTTATAAATAATTTAAAAGGGAAACAGATTAAAATGACATAATTTTTATAAATTGATAAAAATATAATGTATTACAAAATTAAAATGAATTTATAATATAATTTATCCCTTATAATAAATTAGATAAAAAAGAAGTTTTAAATTAAATTTCAATATTTTTTATTGTTCATTAAAAATTAATTTCATTGAAAAATACCAAAAATTTACCAACGAATAATTTATTATGATTTTAATTAAAATTTTTAGTTTATTTTGGAATATATAATCCCAACCAGACCTATAAATTAGATTTAAAATATGTTCCTTTATGAAAGGATGTTAAAATTACAAAAAAAATAGCATTTTATGAATAAAATTGGTTTTGTTATTATATTAAGAATATAAAATATATTAGATAAATATAAGAAATATTTTATTGAATATTATATAAATATATATATATTTATATCACATTAATATTTCTCACACATTCTAATTAAAAAAAATTATTATATTAAAAAGCATTGTCGGCATAACATTTATATTATTTTCCATTATATTCAATTTATTGTCATATTCATTTAAAATTAATTTTTAAAAATTGAAATAATTTAAGATTTTTGTGAACAATATATAATCATATAACAGATAACCATATTTATAACTATTAATTATGTGGAAATGATATATTAAATAATTTTTATAAAATTTTTTTTGAAAAATCTTGTTCTTGCATGTTATAGAAGAAATCGAGGAAGTCATTGATGCATATAAATAACATAACCTAGTTGTTCAGTGTAGGTAATGATAATATTTATGTTTCCTTTAGTGAAAAGTTATAATTTTTTGCATAACACCATCCACACATAGTGATTTGATATAGAATAAACTATTTGTTGTTGTATGAAATACAAAAAATAAAAAATATTGAAAAAAATCATGAAGCATTACATGAAATAAAATAAACAATTTTCATTTAATAATAAGGTCATAGATTAAAAAAAAAATTATCCCACTTTTTGTACCAACTCCTACTGGTCAATTTGAACCACAAACCTCTTGAAGGATGTCTTTCATGAAATGACTTATCCAAAATAGTGGGGATAAAACATGGGATGATGAACCTCTCACAAGGATAAATTTTTTACTCATTCTCTCCGAAATTAAGACTGTGATATTTAAAAAACAGTGACCATCCCACTAAATAGTGTTACCATATGTGGTTGAGAAGAAAAAAATCACTATATAAAGAATATATATTCTTCTAAATGAATGTTATTCATATAATGGTACCATTATTAGATGAAGAGTATACCAATGAAACAGAGTTCTGCCCACCTAATTAGAGAAAAGATGGTATATGATATCGTATCCATGCATTGAAGTAAATACATAGCCATTAGAGTGGACAGAATTGGAGCCCCACCCCTACTCACGCTATCCATGATTTGGAAACTCATGAAAGTGGCCTTTATCATGTCTGATATGAACATGTGACTTACTCAATGTAATCCAAAATCCACCAAGAATGAATCATTCTATAGTATCAATCATAAGAAGATTTCTTGTCCAATCACCATTAAAATGTATTAAGGAATGTTCATTAATGTATTCCGAAGATGAGAGCATCCTCAATTCTTTTTCTGAAGAATGAAACATCTACATCAAAAAAACATGTCTATAAAGATTATATGAATGATAATCCCCCCTTCCAGGAATTGAAATCCATTTGGATTTTTTTGAAATATTTATGTATTTATCTGTGAGGCCAGTCATGTTTTCATTCCAAAATTTGCTGACTTTGTTAAACAATATTAGGGATGTACTCATAGTGGATTTTCTAATCCCTGAAGACTTTGTTGACGGGGTCACAGTTGTTGAGGATTAGAATAAAATTATAATCTTATAGAGTGTCACATGGTGATCTCATGTACACATCATGATAAATATTGTATTATGCAAGGACACATCAGATCCATGTATGTGTTTGGTAGGATAAATGGTATCATTGTTTGAATTTCTTTAGATTATAATGGCTCAATATTTAATCTCATTACAATATAGTCACATAAATATTTATGCTAAATAATATAATATAAACATTTTAACAATAAAATTATAAGGATATGTCAAAATATTTAAAAATATATTAGAAAAATCATTCTCAGGGATCAGGTTTGAGACCTTGTATCTGAATTGGAATATCTTGGTGTTTATTTTCAGGCAGTCATCAATGAATTACATGGAATTCCATGCCTACATATTCACATGGAAGTCCCCACATCAAACCATTTATGTATTAGAAACCACATTAGTGAAAAATTGTTATGCTTCATGTCGATGAGGACCCATCTGAATTGTATAGGTGACATTATATTGACGTTGGAAAATAATATATATATAAGGAAAACATCTCATGATTGTTGGTCTTTTTTGAGTCACATGGCTGAATAATCTACAAATGACCAGGATCATCCCATATTAACGAACCAGTGAATAGAACACAGTACCCATCAATGAAATTATGCACATGGTCCAAAATTCCAGATCATATTCATTAACCTTCATTAAATCAATCATGATATGTACGATAAGAAGTGATGAAAATTCCACTGACCCCCTAGAGAGTGGTAAAATATTATATGAAAATTTCCTCATTTCATCCCATAAGCCACAATAAATTCATTCGTCATCTAATTATATATAATAAGATTTCACTTCACTAGAGGAATATAAAGAAACTATTTATCTACCCCAATTCTATCCTATAGAACATCAATTAAACCGCACATCTTCCGTTGGATAAGAACAAAAAACATCATATTATTGATATGAAAACATTGAATCCTATATTTAATTTTATGATTAATCTTCACTATATACCCCGTATAATGGTAAAACTGAGGAGTAGGAGAAATTCAAAGTGGAGGAAGAAGATTAAGAAGATTATGAGGAAGATTTTAGGGACATCACTCCATCATTTCCAGATGGAGTCTCTACCACCATTGATGGAATCAAATAATTAAATCTGAGAAATTAAGTTATTCCAGGACCAACTTGGATCTATTTGACCATGTCACGACCCACACTCGAGGCCCGTGCCGTGACTACCCCAAGCCCGCCTTCCATAGGCCAGGGGCTGGGGACTAGCACCAAGGCGTAAATCCCAACAAAAAGGGAAGGCATTTCCATTGAAAAGTAAACAAGCACCACAGAGTAAGCAAGCGGAAAAGTAAACACTAAGTAAAAACTGTACAAGCTGTGCTGAAAGTAAAAGGGGCCGGAAATACAAGCCCAATAGTAAAGTACAACTGAAAGGAAAAACATCAACTAAAAAGGGAAAACTGCAGCATCGAGCCGTCCTCTGGAAGTCCCACCTGATAGGTGGGTACAGATAACCTCCAATGCTCCTCGGGTCCACCTGACCGCTCCGAGTACGTCCCGCCCAGTGGTCCACCTCCAGGTACCGTCCTGCTCCGCACGCCCCCACCACGATCAGCGCTGTCCGTCGTCTGCAACCACCACAACGTAGTGCGGGCAAAGCCCGTGCAGGGGTGAGTATAAGCTACTCAGTAGGGACCCCGAGACCGCTGAAGGTCTCCCGAAATCCACAAAGGATAATCCACAAGGAAAGGTACAATCACGAGGTAACATCTAACACGGCTTAGGTATATGCCCATACATATACCTAAGTCTTTAATTCCCCGTTCGGCTCCAACGTCCGAGCCCAAGCACACCCCAGTCCACACAGGAAAGCAAAACGTATACCCACACATGATAGCACAACACAGTCCACAAAGGAGAGTAAACAGTAAATCCACACAGGATAGCTCAACACAATCCACAAAGAAGAGTAAACACAAGATTCAGCTCACACAGGTATACTTCTTCGGATGACGATAAAGATGATCACTGATCCATCTAAGTCGTCGGACCCATGAAGGATCGATAGGTAACTAACCCCGGAAAATGACCCACATAGGATCGGACCCACACAGGATCGGGCCCACACAGGACCGGGCCCACGCAGGACCTGTAGGCGCTGGCTCACACAGAACCGCTGAGCGCTGACCCACACAGGATAGGACCCACACAGGATCGGGCCCACACAGAACCGGTAGCATTGATCCACGTAGGATCGCTGAGTGCAGTAGTCGTCGTAGTCCACTGAGGATCTCTACACAGTCGTCGCCGCAGTTCACTGAGGATCTCTGCACGGTCGTCGTCGGAGTCCACGGAGGATCTCTGCACAGTCGTCGCCACAGTCCACTGAGGATCTCTGCACGGTCGTCGAAGAAGCAGTCGCAGCCAGCACTAGGGTTCCCGCACACAACAAGCTCGTTCGGGAGGGTCCGCTCCACGAGCCGAGAGGATGATACATCAACTGACACAAAGTCCGAAGTTGATGTATCCAAAAGTTCCGTATCGCTAACAGGAACTCAACGTCACAGACGACGCGTCGATCGGACGCCCGGTCTGAGAGTTATTGGCTTTTTCGTCCCAGGGGCCCGGTTGGTTTTTAAGGCAAAACCAACCCGACCGTACTCCACCTGCATACAAACCTCGGGCGGAGTATGCCAAAAGATCTGTCTCACAAATAGGAACTCAACAAAGCTAACGACACGTCAATTGGACGTCCGTAGCTCAAGATATGAGTGTTTCCACTCCGAGGGCCCGGTTGGTTTCGTGTACGAACCAACCCCACTGTACTCAAAGTATTCCGAAAACTTGAGTGCGATATACCGAAACGACCGTCTCGATCCAAGGATCGCGTTTCCGCTGACGGAGGGTCGTTTGGAGGCCTGTAGCTAACGATACGTCCACTTGAACGAAGACCGTCCGAAGAGGGGGGTAAGGGCCCAGCCCGACCCTCCCGGGAGTTCGCCGAATGGCCGAGGCACGCGGGGCGCCGCCCCCACGGCCTGGTGGTGTCGCGGCCCCCCGCATGGGGCCACGCTGTGTCATGGACGCGGCTTCGGCCGCGTCCGAGGGCACCAGACTCGTGCGGCCGCGGGTTCGCGGGTGTCGCCGCCGCCGCGGCTTCAGCCCCGGCGGCCTGTCTGGCGGCGCTCCGGGGCGCCGCCGCACCCGACTGCCGGCGCCGCTGCTCCCGGCTACCGTCGCCGCCGCACCCGGCTGCCGGCGCCGCTGCTCCCGGCTACCGTCGCCGCCGCTCCCGGCTTCCGGCGCCGCCAGACAGGCCGCCAGGGCTGAAGCCGCGGCGGCGGCGGCACCCGCGGACAAGCGGCCGCGCGAGTCCAGTGCCCTCGAATGTGGCTGAAGCCGTGTCCATGACACAGCGCGGCCCCACGCGGGGGGCCGCGACACCGCCAGGCCGCGGGGGCGGCACCCCGCGTGCCTCGGCCGTTCGGCCGACTCCCGGGGGGGTCGGGCCGAGCCCTTACCCCCCCTCTTCGGACGGTCTTCGTTCAAGTGGCTGTATTTTGAGCTACAGGCCTCCAAATGACCCGACGTCATCGGCAACGCGTCCTTGAATCGAGACGGTCATTTCGGTATATCGTACTCAAGGTTTCGGAATACTTTGAGTACAGTCGGGTTGGTTCGTACACGAAACCAACCGGGCCTTCGGAGCGGAAACGCTCATATCTTGAGCTACGGACGTCCAATTGACGTGTCGTTAGCTTTGTTGAGTTCCTCTTTGTGAGACGGATCTTTTGGCATACTTCGCCCAAGGTTTGGACGCAGGTGGAGTACGGTCGGGTTGGTTTTGCCTTAAAAACCAACTGGGCCCCTGGGACGAAAAAGCCAATAACTCTCAGACCGGGCGTCCGATTGACGCGCCGTCTGTGACGTTGAGTTCCTGTTAGCGATACGGAACTTTTGGATACATCAACTTCGGACTTTGTGTCAGTTGATGTATCAGCCTCTCGGCTCGTGGAGCGGACCCTCCCGAACGAGCTTTCTGTGTGCGGGAACCCTAGTGCTGGCTGCGACTGCTTCTTCGACGACCGTGCAGAGATCCTCAGTGGACTGCGGCGACGACTGTGCAGAGATCCTCCGTGGACTCCGACGACGACCGTGCAGAGATCCTCAGTGAACTGCGGCGACGACTGTGCAGTGATCCTCAGTGGACTGCGACGACTACTGCACTCAGCGATCCTACGTGGATCAGTGCTACCGGTCCTGTGTGGGCCCGATCCTGTGTGGGTCTTATCCTGTGTGGGTCAGCGCTCAGCGGTTCTGTGTGAGCCAGCGCCTACAGGTCCTGCGTGGGCCCGGTCCTGTGTGGGCCCGATCCAGTGTCGGTCCGATCCTGTGTGGGTCATTTGCGGGGGTTAGTTACCTATCGATCCTTCGTGGGTCCGACGACTTAGATGGATCAGTGATCATATTTATCGTCATCCGAAGAAGTATACATGTGTGAGCTGAATCTTGTGTTTACTCTCCTTTGTGGATTGTGTTGAGCTATCCTGTGTGGATTTACTGTTTACTCTCCTTTGTGGACTGTGTTGTGCTATCCTGTGTGGGTATACATTTTTCTTTCCTGTGTGGACTGGGTTGTGCTTGGTCTCGGACGTTGGAGTCGAACGGGGAATTAAAGACTTAGATATATGTATGGGAATATACCTAAGCCGTGTCAGATGTTACCTCGTGATTGTACCTTTCCTTGTGGATTATCCTTTGTGGATTTCGGGAGACCTTCGGGGGTCTCGGGGTCCCTACTGAGTAGCTTATACTCACCCCTTCACGGGCTTTTCCCGCACTACGTTGTGGTGGTTGCAGACGACGGACAGCGCTGATCGTGGTGGGGGCGTGCGGAGCAGGACGGTACCTGGAGGTGGACCACTGGGCGGGACGTACTCGGAGCGGTCAGGTGGACCCGAGGAGCAGTGGAGGTTATCTGTACCCACCTTTCAGGTGGGACTTCTAGAGGACGGCTCGACGCTGTAGTTTTCCCTTTTTAGTTGTTGTTTTTCCTTTCAGTTGTACTTTACTGTTGGGCTTGTATTTCCGGCCCCTTTTACTTTCAGCACAGCTTGTACAGTTTTTACTTAGTGTTTACTTTTCTGCTTGTTTACTCTGTGGTGCTTGTTTACTTTTCAAAGGCAATGCCTTCCCTTTTTGTTGGGATTTACGCCTTGGGGCTAGTCCCCATCCCCTGGCCTATGGAAGGCTGGCTTGGGGTAGTCACGGCACTGGCCCCGAGGGCGGGTCGTGATAAATTGGTATCAGAGGAGGAACCCAGCCTTAAGTGTGTGGTGCACTGCCTGGGTTGATATATAAGGCCCACAACGAGGGCGTTGTGCTCTAAAGGGGGGGGGGTGATTGTAACATCCCCAAATGATAAAGGGTTAAATGACTAAATGATATGACTCATGTCAACAAGGTGCACCTTCCTTTTCTGGAGCCTGCCTGATTAGAACTCCACAATTAAGCGTGCTTGGCCTAGAGTAGTGATCAGGATGGGTGACCTCCTGGGAAGTACTCGTGGCACACTCTTTGATTGTAACATCCCCAAATGATAAAGGGTTAAATGACTAAATGATATGACTCATGTCAACAAGGTGCACCTTCCTTTTCGGGAGCCTTCATGATTAGAACTCCACAGTTAACCGTGCTTGACCTAGAGTAGTGATCAGGATTGGTGACCTCCTGAGAAGTTTCTCAGGGTGTGTGTGAGTGAGGACAAAGCACACTGGAAAGGACAAGTGTTGGCCTGTGGGGACTGTCATTAGTCAGATGACCCGTTCAGGCATGTGGGTGGACCCTGGGGTGGGCCCCACGTGTCTGTGGGGCAACTGGTGGTACCTGTTGGGCCAGGACCCAACCGCCATGTTAAGGTGGGGTGGTTGTGCTGTCACCGGGACCCGGTTGTCACATTTGGTATCAGAGGAGGAACTCAGCCTTAAGTGCATGGTGCACTGCCTGGGTTGATATATAAGGCCCACAACGAGGGTGTTGTGCTCTAAAGGGGTGGGGTGATTGTAACATCCCCAAATGATAAAGGGTTAAATGACTATATGATATGACTCATGTCAACAAGGTGCACCTTCCTTTTCGGAAGCCTGCCTGATTAGAACTCCACAGTTAAGCGTGCTTGGCCTAGAGTAGTGATCAGGATGGGTGACCTCCTGGGATGTTTCTCAGGGTGTGTGTGAGTGAGGACAAAGCACACTGGAAAGGACAAGTGTTGGTCTGTGGGGACTGTCATTAGTCAGATAACTCGTTCAAGCACGTGGGTGGACCCTGGGGTGGGCCCCACGTGTCTGCGGGGCAACTGGTGGTACCTGGTGGGCTAGGACCCAACCGCCATGTTAAGGTGGGGTGGTTGTGCTGTCACCAGGACCCGGTTGTCACAGACCATGTATTTTTAGAAACATATTATTGCACATTATTTTTTAAGTAGAAATGGGATTTATTTCTTTTTCAACTACACAAAAATTTAAGACCTCAATCTTGAGGTGGCCACCCATTTCCTGTGACAACTATAGGACCACTAAATCTAATTGAAGGCCACCCGGTTGTCACAGACCATGTATTTTTAGAAACATATTATTGCACATTATTTTTTAAGTAGAAATGGGATTTATTTCTTTTTCAACTACACAAAAATTTAAGACCTCAATCTTGAGGTGGCCACCCATTTCCTGTGACAACTATAGGACCACTAAATCTAATTGAAGGCCTCCAAAAAGAAAACTCCAACTCATGAGACCAGTATAGATCCAAAGAATGAAAAACTCCCTAGTTTCATCTACCTTGAAGAGGTCCAAAATCCAAAATTGTTTTACATTAGTTCCTATTTCAGGAAATGGAATGGGTAAATCAATTTCTGCAGCGATTCATGAGATTTCAATTGGAACTACTTGAAAGATTATTTCCCAAACACAGTCATATAATTACATAGTAATGTAACAACTAGATATCTGGTTTTATCCTTTATATAAGAATACTGATTATAATAAAAAACTCCAAGGACTAGTAATTTTAAGAAGAATCCACCTTCAGTGCCAATAGTATGTACTTTTATCTCATGTAATTAACTTAGGATTAAAGAATGACAATTCTATATACCACATTTACATTCATTTCATCTTCAAATACTTCATATATATGTTTATTGAATATTTTTTTGATGAAATGGTAGTTTAATATTGATACTACTCTGTCCTTTAAGATATTAATTTATCCTTCTTCAACAATTTATGAAAATGCATCAAGAAATTTAACCCCGGGAAATGTGATGATTCCATTTGCTGAGGGATGTTTCTCATCATTGTCAAATGACATCGTTGAATTAGATTGTACCCTAAGAAAAAATATATAATTACCATTTATCCTCCTCAAAACCTCAATGGTTTTAGGGGACATCAAGGTAACTTGTCCTACATTTTACTCTTTATATCTATAATTATAAGAATATGTTTTCCTTTGATCAATTTGATCAGGGGGGTTACATATCAGTGGATTGATGATTTTTAGGACTCAATTGATAGTATCATAAAATATCTCTTAATCCCAAGAGTGTTTATACGAATTATTAATGGAATTCCACTATGTATAGTAGTAGATCTATCATTGGGTTCATTCTATGTACAAAAAATGATTTTAGATGTGAAAAAAAACATTATTAACTCATATATACCATGCTAGATGTTGAGACTCGTTATTCATGTATCTAGAAAAGATATATGGTATTAATATTTTTAGTCTATAAACTAAGGAATTACATGATTAATCACAATTCCCATTTGGTCTCTCATAGAACCCCACTCATATAAATTCTCATTCATTTATTATTGAACAAAAATCATTCATGTTAGGATGTAATCCTATTTTAGTCTGGTTTTCAGTTTGTTCCATAGAATGTTTTGAAAAAATAGATGTTATAATAGTTTCATACATATATTATCTCATCAAAAATGATGTCAATAGATACTCATCTACATGATGAAGATATCTTCTATCTTCTGGAAGATCACTAGATATCGTTTATGTATTTTGATAGAGCCTATATAACATGAATAGGGAATAGAATGGAAGGCCATATGATCAACAGAGTTAGGTTGTGATTATTACTTATTTCGCTAAAATATTATGTACATAATCAATCCTTCATGTTTCTAGATGGCTGTAAAAAAATGAATAGGAATATTATGCTCTCAGTGTAGAGATAGATCTTGAATATCATGTACAAATAAATCACTACAATATAAAGGGATATTCTTAACTAGTCATCAACTAGGTAAAATAGGAGTATTCCTAAAAATATGAAGATCGGATACCTTATCTAGAATACATATTTAGAGTAATGGTAATAATTACCTTAGGATATAATATTATATCACATACCACACTAACATAATTCTCATGTAGACAAAATACGAAATATTTCCATGGATCTAGTAGATCCAAAATATGAAAAAACTATCATAAGAATTGAAAATAATTGGATAGTCTCACATTTTTTTCATTCCATCACAGAAGATATTAATTATTTTTCTCAATACATGATCAATATAGTCCACCAAATGGGTTCATTAGACTCTTTATAGACTACTATCCAAATAGAATACTCCTGATTGATTGTATTGGGAAACTGAAAATTTATTGATGAATAATTAAATTCATTATATAAAATATCACTAATAATCTTAAGATCCACAAAACATGTTTCATTGATGTTTTCATTCATAAATGAATTGATGATGAAGATAATAAAACATTCATGAATTAAATAAACACTCTAGGATTTTATGTCATCATGTAAGGGATCAAAATTTCCCATCAAATTCAGAGGCTTTGGTACTACTGGCCCGCGATGATGATAGATTGCAAAACATTGACTAGAAATATTCATTCAAGCGAGGTTAATTCCTTCTTCATTCATAAAGTCTCTGTGATTTTTCATACATCCAAATAGGATTTTCCATTTTCCATATAAGGAATTGATGTTATAGGGCCATATACTACCACCACTACAAAACAATTCATGTATATTCTCACTACAACAAACATCTTTTTCAAGTGTTCTGAAGCAATCCCCTATATTAAATAAAGGTATGAAATATTTTCAGCATTATAAAATTCATCATCATTGTCAAATATAGGTCCTCTCATACAATGCTAATGGAAAATGAAACCAATTTATGTTATGATAAGTTATAGAAGCATTATCAAGAGTATGATAAGAAAACCAACCATTTTTCACCGAATCATGCATCAACTAATAGTTCAATAGATTAATTCACCAAGAATCTATAAATTATACTCAAAAAGATTATTGATAATGATAAATAAACATGGATATATAAGATCATACATTCTTTTTTGGCTTACTATATTATAATATTTCCTACCACATACATGTCCCAATCCTCATTAGTATAATTAACTAAGTTTCTCCTTATCATTGAGGCTCAACTACCCTTAATGGACATTCCCATTTTTGAGAATGTATCCATGTGAGAGAAATCCCAAAAAAAAAGTTCAATGAACTAGGAAAACTGGATGAGAAGAGACATAATACATTGTATCTTTTGGATGTCCATTGAAATCTGATTACATGAGAATTTAACAAAAAAATATTACCTCCAGCCATTCCCAGAGGGTGAGATGTTTTTGTTCTTACAAACTACCATGTTATACAAAAGAATATATAGATGGATCCAAATTGCCAGGGAGCATTATCAATCCACAATGTCTATTCAAATGGACCTTATTCATTGACCTCAATGGATTGATATCTTCTTAAATCCCCTTCCAATGAAATATTTATCATGAAATACTCCATGTGAAAAAAGTTCAACTTTCTTCTCACCTATATGATGTCAAATTTCATAGTCAGTCTGTGTCTCATTACCATAATTAGAGTGAAATATAATCTATGTCAAAATATGAAAAATTGTGTGACATCTCAGTTAAGGATATAATAAATTGCACTATGTGGCATAATGACATTGTCTCAATAAGATAAACTGTATATAATCCCTCTCTAGGATTTATGATATTTAAATATGTATAATATCATCCAGGTCACAGGATGATAAACTATGGGGAATATAAGTCTATGATATACGACATTAAACTATTTATCACATTGTATATGTCATAAGATGATAAAATTTATGATAATAGAAACCCTATTGAATGATGTTAAACTACAAAGAACCATAATTCCTCTCCCCGTGACATCAAATAAATGAACTTTTTTCTTCCATGACATAAAATTTACCTTTATTTTGATACTTACATAAGGGGACATTGACCTTGTTGTTGTTCTCCCACCACACCTCCATTCAATAAGTACATGTGTATTTATTCTCTTACCTATGGTATATGATGTGACACCAGATTCTTCCATTCCAATTCTAGATGCATCAAAATAAAAATTCCCATCCACGCATGGGGAAAATAATAATGAACAAATAAATTTTCTAGAAATAATTGTGTATTTATTCCTACCATCACAACGTACCAATTTATTCCAATTCTGCTTTTATTTTTTGTAGAATCAAATTTCCACCATTTATGAGATTGTTTTTTGCATCATTGGACTTCCAGAACACTATCCAAAATTATTTTTCTTCTTTATATCCCCATAAATTGTTTTTCCATTACCACAAGTATTTTTCACATGAATTAAAACTATAATACACCATAATAAGTTAAAATTTATGGTACAAATCCTTTTTACATTATGTCAAATTACAAACCATGTCATCCATACACAAGTGGATCAAAATCATGGGTATAATTCAATTTCCACACCTCATTCATGAATAATTCATTCATTTATTATCTCTCTATAGAGATACATATTAAAAACAAAATATATAATAAGTGGTCTAGCTGCATGAAAAAAAATGATGATGATAAGTCCCCCTATTCATATCGGTCAGACCTGCATTGAATTTTTATTGTCTGCTAACATTATAGTGCTTTATTCTTATTATCATGTGATATATATTCACACATGAATATCATGTTCTATGTTCTGGTTCATCATAAAAAATCCCTCCTCCATGTGTATTGGTCAAACAAGCACATGGGGCCTTTTCCATTACTATTTATGGTTTAATTCTAATTCCAATGAGATACAAATAGATTCCTAGATATTATATATTATTCAAGAAACCGCAATATAAAAAATCTCCTATCATTTTTTTGTATAAAATTTATGTGGTGGAATATTGATTCTCCACCCCTTGTTTCAAACATTGATCATAGATCACATGGACCTATGATTATTTCTAAAGAAATCCCTATCATATATTTGCATATCAGTTCACATCAGGGTTACATTAGTCCTCATAGTATAACCATAAAATGTCTACTATACGTCCTTACTGTTTGACATTAACATTCATGGCTGACACAAGTTTGAGAACTATGTCTGGCATGATTCTTGTCATTGCATGATATACATTGAATCCCAAGTCATTAATCATATGTCTAGCCACTATATCTCATATTAACATTAGGAAACCATCTTCCAAAATTCAAGATTTAAAACTAAATGGATTAAATATATTTAATATATAATAAAATTGAGTAGTTTTTATGAACTATATGTGGACTGATTCACACTTTAACAAGATACATAGTGATCTTATATCCAAATGTAATTATCCAAAACAAGGGAAAATGAAATAAAATTTTCCCCATTCCTGTTTACAAAAAAATATCTATACAGGATGTCTTGATTTTGTTTCATTCATTCAAGGTTCAATCAAAGATAATAAAAACAAATAATTGACCACTTACTTCAGGGTATGATCATTATAGATTATTTCATAATCAATCGAAAATAATGGTCTAAATTCTAATCATGTAATGAGAGACATTTCTTTCACCAATCACACTCTATGTGGTGTGAATTTTAGGATATGAATAATCCCAATATGGTTACATGAAAATTGAGGATTATTATCCAATGGAAACTATTGTTTTACTATTTAGGATACACCCTTGTTGGTTTTCAAAAATCACTCATAAAATTTAATGTAAACCATAATAAATTCATTACAATTAGAGGACACATCTATCTCTGAAATAACCAATGGATTATTTTTTCCCATATCATCCTCATAGTTCAGGAACACCAAGAATAATTATTTATTGATTCTATATTGACTTATGAGGCATGTCAGGAAATCATGGCCCAATTTTCCATGCATTAACCAACATTTTCACGACATATAGTATATTTAATATGACCTAATAGAGCAAGAAAACATTTCTTCTTCTAAACACGAACTTAATATTTACAAGAAATATTCAAAAATGATGTTAAAATGTAGTCTTACAATGTGTATTAAGAAATTGGTTACCTACAAAACAATATAATCAAGACTCAAACCATAACTATGAGATTACACTTGTAAGGTAATTCATTAAATTTCCAAATGTCCTTAATTTTGATTCATCCCATCTTTTTCACAATTATTCACCTTCATCGTTACTATAAAGAGATGAACTGCAAGGCAGATGTCCTCATTATAAGACACTAAACTAGATAATTTTGAAGAACTGTGTTCAGATTCATTTTTATTGTCATAGGATATTTATTCACACCAGAATCTCTAATTATGGGACTATCTATAGGGAAAAGAAACAATGTACCTCTTTCCTTGTGTATGGATTTGACATGAAGATGGAAGTTTCACACAAGAACTATGTGTGGATAAAATCTTTAATTGATGATATATTTAGTGATGCATTAATACTA
The DNA here is from genome assembly GCA_963277665.1 of Viscum album. NCBI lineage: Eukaryota > Viridiplantae > Streptophyta > Magnoliopsida > Santalales > Viscaceae > Viscum > Viscum album. Next base: position 477,555,094 of record OY728132.1, read on the forward strand.
TATATTTACCCAAAAATTACCATAAAAAATAAAAAAACTCCCCCATTATGCTATATTGTATCTAGGTCCACATATAAGGGTCCAATATGGGTTCCCACCTTGTTTGTAAACCCTTATTAAAAAAATTCCCATTAACCCCACAAAAAGATAGATAATTTTGTGGGGAGACAATTATAGAGCTATATATATATTTCTTCGGTCATTGAAGTTATACATAGTGACACCCTGATCATAATCCTTTGTCACATCCATAAAAAACAAAAAAGAAAATTACACCTTATTATCATACGAATTAGAACCATGTGAGATATGTATTCATACATATTATAATGCATTTTTGACGTGAGATAGTGCTTCCTTATTCATGGCCATTCATTAAATAAGGAAAAATATATAGGGATGTTTGAAACTACATAATCTTTTTAAGGCCATTACTAATAGGGAGGGTCAGTTTCCTGAGAAAAACATTGTTTGATAATTCATTATACACTCGATTTGGTTTCACATAAATCACAAAAAATATGGTCCTAAAAACTAGAGGGAGACTCATTTTTAGGAAAGACCTATTCTATCTCAATAATACCATAAGATATTTTCATCTCATTTCAATACCTATATTCAAAAAACATTATATTGTAGCTTACAACCATCGACCATTTTTCCAAATGATTATAAAAAAATTTCAATCATATCACAAAGTAATACCCTAATATGAAACAATTGTAAAAAGAATAATGACCACAAAATTATATCCCCCAATCATCCATGGAACAATAGGTTAAATATCATAGTAAATCGCTATTCGAACTAACACCCTTCCTGGAATCACACAAGAAAAATCATTTTTGGGATTCAGATTCATTTGTTATCACATATAATGGACTCCATGAACCTTCCATGGAAAATATATTTATGGCTATGGATAGTGTTTTATATCCCCCACGAATGGCCTTATCCCACAAACAATAAGTATTTTTTAGGTGGGGATGGTATTTTATATCACCCTTGTATAAAATTATTCACAGAAAAAGGAATCCTTTATGGGATTCCACAAATTAACTCCCCTTGGACCACCATAGATACTCATCCATCGTGAGAGTATGTTTCTCTACACCTTTATAAAATCCACAATATGGGTTCCAAAATAGGAGAGAATTGTGGGCTTAGAATGGAGGGTAATTTTAAATATGTTCTGGTGCCATCAGTTCTGAGCATTTATAAGTACCCAATAAACTTTCAGGACAAAACTAATTTACCTGAGAATTTCTAAAACAATAACCCTTTTTGATACCATTGAATGATTCATAGGCATATGGTCTCTTTCCAGATCATCACTTCGCATAGTAAATCATTATGTGGTGGAATCCCTAACTCACATTGGAAGATAATTTTTGGGATGAAATCAATCCCACATAAGATGACTATTGGGATAAAATTCCTCTAGCTAATGTTGTAGTGATTTTTGGTTGATTGTGATTGTTTAAATAACATGTTTCTAAGGTCAATTTCGGAGTTCTAGAGTAACATTTTTCATGGTATATTGAAAAATATCCCATAAATTTTAATGATTTCTATAGAAGATTAAAAAATATGTTTACAAGGTGGATCTATTTACTACTTTTTTAATATATTTTGTATTAAAAAACATGGATGTTTGCCCAATAATTACGAACGATGGATTTTCATAAATACATCATAAAAATTTGTTAAAGTCATGAGTTTTTTTACTATATTTTCTAAATGATAATGAGATTTACAATAAAATTTTCCTTTGTGAAAGATCAGTTTCATGATGGTGTGGCACAACATAATCGTGGAACATAAAATGATACATATATGATACTAAGATATGTAGAGCATTTTATGTGCACAAAGGGTTGATAGTGATTCTCACCAACTACAAGAAGCTTCACCAATGATCAATTTTCAAGGTGATTCATAAAAAGATTAATATTACTAAATGAGATAAGTGGGATTTTTGAAAAGGCTACCAAGAGGATGGAACTCTCTATGAATAGAGGAAACACAAATAAATAGGCTTGTACCCCCTTTAGAAAATATAGTTAATCCGTATTAAAAATTTGTAGGCTATAAACTCATAATGATGATTCACTATGTATTTTCATGTAAAACATTCCTAAATTAAAAGAATTTTGTGATGGTTGAGAAAGATGACACAATGGTGTAATCATAAAAAAATATATTGATGTTTGTGAAGGCTATAAGAAGATGACTGAAATTTGTGAGCATCATTAACGTTAACATTGATTTATGAAATTGATTGATATTAATTAAAGGAGTTTTATTCACCAATTATTATCGATACTCATGAAATAGGTGATATTCGCAAATTCTATATTTTCCAAAAATGTAGTATATAATTATGAAGAATTGGGATGTTTTGTTATGGCTGTCAGAGCTTTGTGAATGCAGCGAGAATGTGAATGTGTTGAAAATAAATTTCCTAGTAGAAATTTGTAAAAGTTATATTCATCCAGAGTATGATAGTGGGAAATCAATTGAGAATCTCTCAAAAATTGATGATTTATACATAATTTATTGTGTATTTTCATACATATAAAAAAAATGTGTATGAATAAAATCTAGATTTGTAAAAAATATAAGAGGAATAAAGTGGTCTCTTTAACATTTATTGATCCATCAAAGGAGAGACCGAGGGAGTGATCCATGGGAATTATTTAGATGTCCCTAAAGAATGTAATTTTAGTGATCTTGGGTATATAAGTGATCTAGACTAAACCTTATGTTTTCATTGAGACTTATAACATTTGTAACATCAATACATTTATGTTGTAATATCATTGGATGTATCATATTGAGAGTGGAAAATGTAAAATCATTTGTTCTTGTGAATTATTTTATTTTAAGTCACAATATTATTCATGAAATATATAGAATATTTTTATGTTTACCACTGGAACAATATCAGATGGGTCTGTTGTTTTAATCATCATACCATGATACACCCAATAACATGATATTTATTGTAGTTGACCTATCAATTGGTTTCTAATTGGAAGGTTAATAATAATGTTTCTTCTTCAAGGGTTTTAATTGATGTTTTCAATAAAAAGTGGTTTCTAATCCTCGAGGGAAACAATTATCATTTATGGATGAAATTAATGAAGCCCAACATCTGATAATTTGGAATTGATGTCTTTATAGAAGTGATGAATATAATTTTTTCTAGTATCGAATGTTTTGATTTATCTGAATCTCAAAGAAGGGAATTGGTTTTTTACTCCATAGGGGACAATGATTTTGGTGGAATCCTATCTAAGGAAATATATATTATGATGATGACATATAATTCATCATAATAGAGTTTTAGCTATAATGGAACAAGAATTTGGATAACTGAATTCACTATACTGAGTTGGATGATTCATTATTTGATTGGGTGTATATTTTTTTGGAATACATGTATGGACTTAGAGAAATTATTTATGTTGTACCAATTTTGATATACAACTTTTAAAACATCCACCTCATTTAAATCATAATGGTTCATTTTTGGAAGATAATGATCCTAGAGAGGTATTACTGGATAGCTTGGTTTGTTCTCATATTACATAGTATATGAAAAATGATGATCATGAGTCTTCAGAAAAAATAGAAGTTTAAATATGTGGTATTCAGGGAAAATAATAATCTAAATATTTAATATTGAAAATAATAATAAGTTATAGATTAATTAATTTGATTCCCTTAGTAAAATTTATAAATATGAAAATAAAATTTCAATTAGAATCTCTCACTTTCATAATTTTGATGTGGAATGGATGGGCATCATGAAATGATGTTCCCTATAATGTTTTAAGATTATGATAATGATTAAGTTAAAATTCCCATGAATATGTTTTGAGCATAAAATAATCAAAATAAAAATATTAAAGAAAAATATTGAAACAATAAATTTTTATTCAAATGTAGATTAATGATTAAAGGTATCTAATGTAGAAGAGTTGTAGTACTGCATGGATAAAGATTAAAATTATTGGGTGAATGATTTTAGAAATTCTTATATAATCAAAGAAATCAAAAAATGAAGAAGGAAATGCCAAAGGAATAGTTGACCGTTTGGTCAAATTAAAAGCTTCACATAAAATTTTAGACATTTGGAGAGTTATAGAAAGAAATCCAACTGGGTGGTTAACCATGTGAAACTCTTTATAAAAGATTAGGAAGAAGATAATTCATAGATGAAATATGAAAATGAAAATCATAATTCTTCATTTTTGGAGAACATTGACATAATTAGAGAGTAACACCTCGAATAATATGAATAGAAATTTATGATTGATAGTATGAATTATAATATAAAAGATCAAGACAAACTCCTGGAAAATATTGAGGAGGAGGTTGTCAGCCTACAATGGAAATTGAATTATTAGTAGGGACTATTGAATCTAGTAATACAAGATATAAATGAAATTTAAATTGGAATGGTAGAGTAAAAAGTGATAGTGAAATGTAAATTTAATATCAGGTGAATAAAATAATAGATACAAACATTAATGTTGGTATTATTGATTGAAAATAGAAAGAATTAATGGTTGATTTTGGACAATAAGAAGTTGTTTTGAGATTGAAGAGAGATTTTAGTATGAATCAAAACTAGTAGAACCAAACCACTCATGTAACAACTAGTGGTTCACAAGTGACTTGTGTGAAATTCACCCCACATTATATGTTTATTACTATGAAAAAATATGGCAGTAAATTTTTTTTTGATCCATACCTAATTGGCACAAAATTGAACAAGAATAAATTTTGATTCCAAAAAAAGCTCAACAATGCATGATTTAATTTGATTGTCATTATTTCAATTGTGGAAGATTTAAACACATGGAATTATTCTACTTATCACCAATTCATAGAAATGGGTTTAAATAGAATGAATTTGTTTATACGTAGAATCTCAATGTGTCATAAACTGAGATGAAAATATAAAACTGATTTGTAGCATTATAATATTAAATTTGTTTATTGTACTCTAAGAATATTCCAAAATAATAATCAAAGAAATGAATCATAAAGGAATGATTTAAACCTCAAATAGTCATAGTTATTAATTTCAAAGTATTTGATCTCACTAGAATAAGTATTATTAAGAGAGGATGCACATCCCATTGATAATGAGTAATGAACTAGTGATAGGATTCAGTTACTATATGGGTGATATAATAGGATTTGGTAATCATAATGTTATAAAAATTACCCTATTAATAAAACCCAAGTTTATGGTTTATAAATGAGATGTTTAGATATTGTCGTTGTCAATGATATCAGTCACAACATGAATAGTGTGTGTCAGTTGTGTTACTCAAGACACGCCATTGGAATTTTACAAAACTATGCCTCATTAATGGAAGTGATGGTGAAACTATTTTATATCAAATGTGTATTAAGAAGAATCTCTACAATGTGTGTGGAGAAAATTATATGGAATCATTTCAAAAAATATGAAAATTTTCTATCATAAATGCCTTGGTCATTTGAGCCGAACGTCATTGGATGATCTATTGAATTGTTTTGATACTCGAGATATGAAATTATTATCATGTTATCATAACCATATGTTCCATATATTTCAAAAATAAATGATGAATCGAATAACATATAATGAAAAAGGGGAAATATCAACAAAAGTTTCTAACTTGGTAAATATTAATGTGTAGACATGAAATTCATCAAGATCTTTTGATTGTGGGATATATTATGTTCTATTAATTAATGATTTTAGATGAATGGAATGTGTTTCATCCACCACAATCATATTTGAGGTGTTTTATGGTATAAAATGTTTCCCTAGATAATTTTAATTGATTTTAGATCGAAAAATCAGGATTATAAGAATAGGTAATGGAATAGTGTTTAGAAATAAACAAGTGGAATATTATCTTCGCAAACATGGGATAATGTACCATGTTCTATCAGTTATTACTCTAGATAAATTAATTATTTAAGTGAATAAATCATATTATCAACAATAAGGAAATAAATATTCGAACTGAGAATGATGTTATATAGATTTTTTTGAATGAAGCTAAGAAGAAATCAGTCTACAAATTTAATATATTGGTATTATTACCAAATGAATAGAAGAGTCAATATGAGTTATGGTATGGAAAGAAGACAACATTGATGTACTATCAAGATTTTGGAAGTATGTGTTTCATTCCCAATAATGAGAACAATAGAAAGATTTATTCCCATATAGATGGAGTGATATTTTTTTTGATACTCAATAAAACAAATGTATCTATAGTCTTTAATAACATGTTAGTAATTATAGTTGATCAAAATTGTGTAACCATAGTACATAAAGAAAAAAATATTCAAAAAAAATAAGATCTTTCTCTATAGGATAGTGATGAATATATAAAAGCATTGATAAATTTATAGTTCAAGAGTCTGATCTAGAAGATAATTTATATATTGAAAATAATTAATATAAAAAATTAATGACACAATTGCGGAATATTGGAGCTGGAATTTGTCAAAAGATTATAATCACTATTCATGAAGTGTCAGTGTGGACATGGTGGATATAGACACTACAAGTCTCATTTTGATAATAGGTAGTGTAAAAATGTTTTTACCAAGAAGTCGGAGATAATAACCTGGATAAGACTATGATTGTTGATCTTGTGTATTTTGGGAAGAATCAGACCCTTGAGATTGTTTGAAGGTCAATATAAATGAATTTCATTAGGACTAAATGGGTATTTCTCTAAAAAATTATTGAAGATGGCATGGTGATTCAAAACAAAGAATAGATAGTTTGATGAGGTTACTCCCAAATGAAGAGCATTGTTGTTGATGAAAAAATTCTCATGTTTCAAGGATAGAGAAAATCATAATAATCATATCCATATCAAATCAATGTTGTTCAACATTATCCAGATGAATGTCAACTCAACATTTCATAATCAGGATCTGTATGAATAAATTCACATTGATCATATAGAAGGTTTTAGAATTTATGAATACATGAATGGAATTTTTTAAATGGGAAAGGAATTATATGTGTTGAAGAAAGAAATGATATTTTGGTATTCAAGGCTAGATCAATTAATAAAGATGCACATTTTCAGCGCAGTGTACTTGATTATAATTTATATGTTAACAATGATTGTAATCAATTTATGATGGTTTTTGTGTATGTCGATGAAATAATATCTTGTTGATTATATAATATTTAAGGATGTTTTCTTTAAGAATTCAAAAAAAGTGATTTTGAGATATGATCGATGGCTGACTGAAAAATTTTTCTTTAGTTTATAGGAAAAACATTGAAATAATGTAACACTAATTTACCAATATAAATATTTCATTGTATTTCATTCACATTTGGAAAAGATAATTCGAAGGAGATGATGACTATGAAGGCTACCAAGATGAGACTTCCATTGTCACGACCCGTCCTCGGGGCCCGTGCCCTAACAACCCCAAGCCTGCCTTCTGTAGGCTAGGGGCTGGTGACTAGCACCAAGGCGTAAATCCCAGTAAAAAGTGAAGGAATTTCCTTTGTAATGTAAACAAGCACCACAAAGTACAAGAGGAAGAAGTAAAAACTAAGTAAAATTGAGTACAACAGTAAGTGCATAAAGTAAATGGGGTCGGAAATACAAGCCCAAGTGTAATGTAAAACTCGAACGGGAAAACATCAACTGTAAAGTAAAGCCGCTACACTAAGCTGTCCACTGGAAATCCCACCTGAAGGGTGGGTACAGATAGCTCCACTGCTCCTCGGGTCCCGTCGTCTACTGCAAGTACATCCTGTCCAGTGGTCCACCTCTAGGTACCGTCCTGCTCTGCAAGCCTCAACCATGATCAATGCTTTCCGTCGTCTGCAACCAACACAACGTAGTGCGGGCATAGCCCGTTCAGGGGTGAGTATAAGATACTCAGTAGGGATCCCGAGACCCCCGAAGGTCTCCCAAAATCCAAAAAGGATAAACCACAATGTAAACATACAATCACGAAGTAAAAACTGACTCTGCTAAGGTATATTCCCATACATATACCTAAGTCATCAATTCCAATACGCTCAAGCCTCCAAGCCCAAGTAGAACTCAGTCCACACAAGAAAATATATGTATTCCACATAGGAAAGCACAAAACAATCCACACAGGAAAGCAAACATGATTCATCTCACACAGGTATACTTCTTCGAAGACGATAGAGATGATCACTGATCCATATAAGTCATCGGACACACAATGGATCGATAGGTACTAACCCCCACAAAGACCCACACAGGATCGGACCTACACAGGATCTGTAGGCGCTGGCTCACACAGAACCACTGAGCGCTGACCCACATAGGATCGGACCCACACATGATCGATAGCACTGATCCACATAGGATCGCTGAGTGCTGTAGTTGTCGCCGTCAAATCCACTGAGGATCTCTGTACAGTCGTCGTCGTCACAGTAGCAGTCGCAGCCAGCACTAGGGTTCCCGCACACAGGAAGCTCGTTAGGGAGGGTCCGCTCCATGAGCTGAGAGTCTGATACATCAACTAACACATAGTCCAGATTTGATGTTTACAAAAGTCTTGTATCGTCAACAGGAACTCAACGCTGCAGATGGCGCGTCAATCAGATGCCTGGTCTGAGAATTGTTGGCTTTTTTGTCCTAGGGCCCTGTTGCTTTTTATGGAAAAACCAACCCGACAGTACTCCACCTGCGTCCAAACCTCGGGCGGAGTATTCCAAAATAACCGTCTCACTTAGAGGAATTCAACGAAGTCGATGTCACGTCGATCGGACGTCCGAAGCTAATGATATGAGCGTTTCAGCTCTGAGGGCCCGGTTGGCTTCGTGTACGAACCAACCCGGCTGAACTCAAAGTAATCTGAAACCTTGAGTGTGATATACCAAAACGCATGTCTCCTTACAAGGATCGTGTCGCCGCTGACGGCGTGTCGATCGGAGGTCTGTAGCCCATGATATGGGTGTTTGAACCAACTTAGTCTGAAAAGAGGGGGTCTAGGCCCGGCCAGGCCCGGCCCGACCCAGTACCCCCTGGGTCAACTGAACCATGTCGACCCAGCCCGGGGCGGCGACCTGGCCCAACGAACCGGCCTGGCCGGCGGCGCGGCAGCGCGTCTAGAGCAGCCTTTGCGCTGCGCATGTTCCAAGGGAGGGGCGTTGCACCTCCTTTATGAAAACGGCGGCCCATTAATTGGGGCCGCTTGAAATCCAGCTAGGGGAATTAATTCCCCTAGCTCCCCCTTGTCCGGCCAGCCTGACCTGGCCGGCCGGTTTCTGCTTAACAGGACCGGCGATGCCCGGTCCCCTTCTAGCTCTAACACTGGCGGCCCGGTCCGGCCGCCGGTCACCTTGCTCCGCCGCGGCCCGGAACCGGCCGCGACCCTTGTCATCCGGGGCGGTGCGATGGCACCGCGCCCTTCCATCGCGGCCCCGCTCCGGCCATGGTGTCTTTGGTTCTCTTCGACGCGGTGCGACGGCGTCACGTCATCGTTCAACTCCTATGCGTGGCACGACGGCGTCACATATAACTCGCCGTGTGATTCCTGCATAGTGCGACAGCACCACGCCATTCCGTTCCATCCACAAAAGAATCAATCATAAAATAAGGAGGAGGGTCAGCCGTGTTTTTGCGGACCGACCCCCTCGCGTTATTTGATAACAAATGGTTTTAAACCACAAAGATCACCATGTTTATATTCACAACAAAATAACTAAACAAACCCCTTCCTCGGTTTCAGGAACGGTGTACGTCAACGAGCCGCGGAAGACAAGCATCGCAGAATTCGGGCGTCGTGGAAAACGAACGTCGATTCCGTTGTCGTTGAGGTGCGTTCAAAGAGGAAACAACATTGGAAGAAGACGTCACGTTTTTCGGCGGAGATGTTCTTCGTTGAAGAATGGTGTTCTTCGTTGAAGAATGGTGTTCTTCGTCGGAGGTGTTCTTTGTTGAAGAACGATGTTCTTCACGTTCTTCGTCGATGTTGAAGAAGAAGAAGACTTCAAACATAGCCCTTTCTCTCCCAAGTCTCCACTACAAGAACAACTAACCCCAAAATAAAATAATCCTCCGACTTATTTTATTAACCCAACATAGGTTTTGAATTTCAAGAGTTTGAAAATTCAAAACCCACATTTAACTCACTTAAGTTATTTACATAAGATGTTATAAAATTAATGAGGTGATAAGTTAACAAAACTTAACTGGGGGGTTTAGAGGGGTTAGGAATGTGAGGGGTTGGGCTCGTGTGGGTCCCACCCAACCTTATCCTCTCAAGGTTGGTTATCACAAGTGGGTCACACCCCCAACATCCTTACATAGGACAAAACTACTAAGTGTGAAAAATATAAATTGTTAAATATTTATTTTTTACTACCACAAAAATTAATAACTCCCCTCGTGTAAACAAAACTCTGAAACAGGAGTTCCTTAGCAATTATCGGTGCTGCAGTTCCATCGGTGCCCTTAGAATTCGATTCCGGGCACCGGTTCAAAAGTTAGAAATTCCCGCTCGTTCGTTCACTGAACATACCTGAGCCAAACATCGGAATTTGACTCTGGGCACACCGGGCCTTGGAATCAGGTGCCGTCAGAAACCACGGTCTTGTAAAATTCCAAAGAAAATTAAGAAAAAAATTCCCTTGAATTTTACGGGTAATTACATTACTCCCTCCTCAGGGATTTACGTCCCCGTAAATATATATGAAAACTAGGGAAACAAATGAGGGTACTGAGCATGCATCTGAGGATCCCGCTCCCAAGTGCTCTCCTGGAGGTTCCCGTGCTGCCATCTGATGCGCACTAGAGGAATCGACCATCCACATAGGATCCGCACCTGTTGATCCTCAATCTCTATCGGGACCTCCGCCAAAGTCTCCCCATCATCAACGTCTAGCTCCTCATGGTCAATGATGTGCATCAGGTCGTGCACGTATCTCCTCAGCTGAGATACGTGGAACACGTCGTGCAACCGGTTCAACCGAGGTGCTAGAGCCAGGCGATAAGCCACCTCGCCAATCCTGTTGAGGACCTGGAAGGGTCTGATAAAATACGGAGATAACTTGCCGCCTCGGCCAAATCTCCGTAAACCTCGTCGAGGTGAGACACGCAAGAAGACGTTGTTGCCATCCTCGAACTCTAGTGGCCTCCTCGTCCTGTCAGTGTATGACTTCTGCCGGCTCTGAGCTATCCTAATCCGCTCTTGGATGACCTGGACCTTCTCTGTCATGGCCCGGACCATCTCCGGTCCCACAACTGCTGACTCCCTAGGGTTTGTCCAGCACAAAGGAGATCTGAAAGGTCGGTCGTACAATGCCTCGTACGGTGCCATCCTGATGGTGGAGTGGTACCTGTTGTTGTATGCAAACTCCACCAAGGGTAGGTGGTCCTCCCATCTACAACCAAAGTCGAGGACACATGCACAGAGCATGTCCTCTAGAGTCTGAATGGTCCTCTCCGTCTGACCATCCGTCTAAGGGTGAAAGGCTGTGCTCAGACGTAGCTGCATATCGAACTCCTCCTGCAATCCCTTCCAAAGCTGGGAAGTAAAGTGAGCATCTCAATCAGAGACGATAGATGATGCCACACCATGATGCCGCACAATCTCTTGAATGTAAAGTCGTCCCAAGCTCTCCACTGAGCCCGGCTCTCTAATTGGTTAGAAGTGAGCTGACTTAGTGAGTCGGTCGACAATCACCCAAATGGAGTCGTGACATTTGGATGTGCGTGTAATTCCAGTCACGAAGTCCATAGATATCATGTCCCACTTCCACTCTGGGACCTCCAAGGGTTGTACCAAGCCAGCTGGTACCTGGTGCTCTGCCTTCACTAGCTCGTAGGTGAGGCATCGAGAAACGAACTCTGCCACAGCCTTCTACATGCCCGGCCACCAGTGCAGTCGACTGAGATCTTTGTACATCTTCGCCACTCTAGGATGTACTACCAAAGGAGAAGTGTGAAACTCTTTCAACACCTCCTCCCGTAAAGGAACTGGTACCAAGGTACGTCCTTTGAAAAGAATTTCGTGCTCTGCTACAAAGGAGAAACCCTCAGGTTCCTGTCCTGAGGATATCTGTGCATGTCACATCTCACAGTCGGCGTCCCCCACGCTGTGCCTCTCTGACCCACTACAGTAGTGTAGGAGTGACATTGAGAGACTAATTAAAAGTTGCTCCATCTCTATCCACAAAGGATATCTGCAAAGCGGCTAGCTGCTCTGTCGCCTCCTCAAGTAGTTGAATGCCCGTCCTCCTGCTCAGGGCATCGGCTACCAAGTTCCCCTTTCCAGGAGTATAGATTATCTCAAAGTCATAATCCTAGAGGAACTCGATCCATCGCCGATGTCTCAGATTCAGGTCCTTCTGTGAGAAGATGTACCTAAGACTCTAGTGGTCAGAAAAGACTGTAAAGCACTCGCCCATCAGATAGTGTCGCCACGTCTTCAGGGCGAAGACCATTGCTGCTAAATCCTGGTCATGGGTAGCGTAGTTCTGCTCATGCGGCCTCAACTAATGTGATACATAGGCGATCACTGCCAGCTCCTGCATCAGGACACATCCGAGTCCGGTCCCTGATGCATCGCAATAGACTACGTACCCTACTCCCTCCTCAGGAAACCTCATGATAGGTGCGCTGGTCAATCTCTGTCTCAGCTCCTGGAAGTTCTGCTGACATATGTTTGACCAGACGAAGGGTTTTCCCTTTTTCGTCAAAGCTGAGAGTTGTGCTGCAACTCTGGAGAACTCTGGCACAAATATCTGGTAGTATCTAGCTAGACCCAAGAAACTCTTCACCTCCGTCACTCTCCTGGGTGGCTCCCAAGCTAGCACTGCCCCGATCTTCGCAGGATCCATTGCATCTCCTACCTCAGAGATGACGTGTCCCAAGAAGTGGAACTCATGTATCTAGAACTGGAACTTCAAGAGCTTACCATAAAGCTGGTGCTCTCGCATTGTGTCTAGTACAACCCACAAGTGGTAGGCGTGCTCCTCCTCAATCGTCGAGTAAATCAAAATGTCATCGATGAAGACCATGATAAATAGATCGAGGAATGGCTGAAAGATCTTGTTCATGAGGGAAATGAACAATGCTGGAGCATTGGTTACACCGAAAGGCATAACCAAGAACTCATAGTGGCCATACTGACATTTGAAGGTCTTCTTCTGCAAGTCCTCATCTCGAACTCTGAGCTGATGATAGCCTGACCTGAGGTATATCTTCGAGAACCACCATGCTCCCTTGAGATGATCAAAGAGGTCATCAATCCTCGGTAGTGGATACTTGTTCCTCACTGTCACCTGGTTTAGGCGACTATAATCGACACACAGTCAGAAGCTACCATCTGCCTTCTTGGAAAACAAAATCGGGGAAGCCTAGGGTGAAACACTGGGTTGGATAAACCCCTTGTCCTGCAAGACCTCCAACTGTACCCGTAGCTCTCGAAGCTCAGCGGGGGCCATCCGATACGCTGGAGTTGATATCGGGGCTGTCCTGGGGTACATGTCAATATAAAAGTCTACCTCTCTGCGAGGAGGTAACTCTGGAATGTCGTCGGGAAAAACGTCTGCAAACTGATCCACCACTGCAGGAAAACCAGGACTCTGCAGGTCAACTGCTCCTAGGATGAGGCTAGCCAACTGATGAGTGATGGGCTGTCCTCTCCTCTGCAGAAGTCCATCCTGTGCTGCGAAGGCTCCCTTCTCCCAGGTGAAGGTGAACCTGCTCCTGTCGGTGCATACACATCGCACCTTGCGCCTAAAACAGTCAATCTGTGCATGGACCGTAGATAACCAATCCATGCCCAAGATGACGTCGTAAGGCCTCGATGCCGCTACAACAAAATCTCAGACAAAGCTCTCGCCTACTAGAGTAATCTCACACTGCCGGAACCAGTGCGTAATCGTCGAGTCTGCTCCCGTAGGAGTCTCTAGCCGTAAGGATCGAGCCAACGGCTGTGTCGGAATCTCCGAGCTCCGAACAAGGGCAGTGGCTATGAAAGAGTGACTCTCTCCTGTGTCTATATGTAGTTTATCAATGGTGGAATAGACACAGATAGTACCTCGAATCATCTCGGGCGCGCCGTGGTCATAGGCCTTACTTCCTGGAGATGTGCCTCTCTCTGCCTTCCCGCTCCCTGTGATCGGGGTGGACCTCTTGGTGCTGGTGATGGTAGAGCCTCAAAGCATCACCCACCACCTGCTGCTCGTCCAGCTCCTCTGCCTCGTCCGCCTCCTCCCTCTGGACCTCCACGGTCGACCCTCTGCCTCTGCCTCGGTGGTTCCTCAACTGTCTGCTGCTCCTCGGCACGACTGGTCAGGCAATCACGAGCCATGTGGCCATGCCCGCCACATAAGTAGCTCTGCTTGCCTCTCGAAAGACTGGCTCCGCGCTGTGTGCCCCACACTACCGAGCCAATGTCCTGAGGTCGTCTGCCTGAGGGTCTGGTCTGACTGGACCCATGAGTCATCCGTCGACTGCCTACTGCAAAAGACTCTACTACGTGCCGCCCTGCGGTGGGTCTCGGCGCTGGTGTAGACTAACCAAGAATGCTCTCGATCAAAAAGGCATGCTCTAGTACTCCTGTCTGAGTCGGAATACTGAGGGCGATCAGTGATGCCCTGATCTCGTATCTCAATCCCTGCTCAAAGGTCTAGGCCCGGAAGAATGGTTCACGTACCATGTCGGTCGAGTAGCGCGAGAGATCGGTAAATCTCGCCGAGTACTGGGCGACCGTCATGCTGCCCTGCCGCAGCTGAAGAAGCTCCTAAATGTGCACCGCACAGAGGGTGGCTGGGACGAAATCCGAGCGGAAGAGGCTCTCAAATTCCGTCCAAAGTAGTGATGCCTCATCGTGCACCTGGAGCATCAAGCTCCACCATCGGCCCGCTGCTGCGTGCAATAGGCTCGCAGCGAGGATCACCATGAGGTATGCTGGTGTCCTCACTAGCCTGAAAACTCGTACGACCGCCTCCATCCAGTCCTTGGATTCCTGGGGGTCCGTCTCCCCATGGAACCTGGGCGGTCACTGGCACTGGAGCTCATGCAGTGCACTGAGGTGATGTGCATCGTCAGTGGCTGGGGATGGAAGCATCGGTGGCTTGGCGGGTAGAGCTACTGCCGGTTCCACTGCTGACAAAAGGCCCTGCACCGAGGCCTCGTTGCTCGGTGGGTTGTCATCACGCTCGACTCTCGGAACCCTAGCTGGCTGCCGTTGTGGGGCCATCCTGAAAGGAAACAGGTGCTCCATGGTCAGAACAGTATACCTGGTGAGCTGATATAAAGTAATCACAATGAAAAATTGAAACACACATGCAATCAATGTTTTCGTGCATTAAGTGGGAAATCAGAAGTCAGGGTCCTGGTGTCCGGATACGTCGGCCGCTACACCAACACTAGACTCCCTGGACTGATATCCACACAAAATATGCTAAACACTATTGCTTCAAATAGAAAAAGATCAGAGTCTACGGTAGAACCGAACTCCTTTGATACCAATTTGTCACGACCCGTCTTCGGGGCCCATGTCGTGACTACCCCAAGCCCGCCTTCCATAGGCCAGGGGATGGTGACTAGCACCAAGGCGTAAATCTAGGTAAAAAGGGAAGGCGTTGACTTTGTAAAGTAAACAAGCACCACATCGTACAAGTGGAAGAAGTAAACACTAAGTAAAACTGAGTACAACAGTAAGTGCGGAAAGTAAAAGGGGCCGGAAAATCAAGCCCAACTGTAATATACTACTCGAAAGGGAAAACAACAACTGTAAAGTAAAGCCGCTACGCCGAGCTGTCCACTGGAAATCCCACCTGAAGGGTGGGTAAAGATAGCTCCACTGCTTCTCGGGTCCCGCCGTCTACTCCGAGTACGTCCCGCCGAGTGGTCCACCTCCAGGTACCGTCTTGCTCTGCAAGCCTCAACCACGATCAATGATTTCCGTCGTTTGGAACCAACACAACGTAGTGCGGGCATAGCCTGTGCAGGGGTTATTATAAGATACTAAGTAGGGACCCCAAGACTCCCAAAGGTCTCCCAAAATCCACAAAGGATAAACCACAATGGAAAGATATAATCATGAAGTAACAACCGACTCTGCTTAGGTATATGCCCATACATATACCTAAGTCATCAATTCCAATATTCTCCAGCCTCCGAGCCCATGTACAACTCAGTCCACACAGGAAAGTATACGTATTCCACGTAGGAAAGCACAACACAATCCACACAGGAAAGCAAACAAGATATAGCTCACATAGGTATACTTCTTCGAAGATGATGGAGATGATCACTGATCCATCTAAGTCGTCATACCCACAAAGGATCGATAGGTACCAACCCCCAAAATTACCCCAACAGGATCAGTAGGAAACTAACCCCCGCAAAGACCCACACAGGATCGAACCCACACAAGATCCGTAGCCGCTGGCTCACACAGAACCGATGAGCGCTGAACCACACAGGATCAGACCCACACATGATCGGTAGCACTGATCCACATAGGATCTCTGAGTGATGTAGTCGTCGCCGTCAAATCCACTGAGGATCTCTATACAGTCGTCGTCGTCACAGTAGTAGTCACAGCCAACACTAGGGTTCCCGCACACAACAAGCTTATTCGGGAGGGTCCGCTCCACGAGCCGAGAGGCTGATACATCAACTGACACATAGTCCAGAGTTGATATATCCAAAAGTTCTATATCATCAACAGGAACACATCGTCGCAGACAGCGCGTCAATCGGACTCCTGGTCTGAGAGTTATTGGCTTTTTCGTCCCATGGGCCCGGTTAGATTTTATGGAAAAACCAACCCGACCGTACTCCACCTGCGTGCAAACCTCGGGTGGAGTATGCCAAAAGATCTGTCTCACTTAGAGGAATTCAACGAAGTCCACGACACGTCGATCGGACGTCCGAAGATCATGATATGAGTGTTTCCGCTCTGAGGGCCCGGTTGGTTTCGTGTACGAGCCAACCTGGACGAACTCAATGTAATCCGAAGCCTTTAGTCCGATATATCTAAACAACCGTCTCGTTCCAAGTATCATGTCTCCGCTGACGGCGCGTCGATCGGAGGTACGTAGCACAAGATATGGGCGTTTGAACCAACTTAGTCTGAAAAGAGGGGGTCTGGGCCCGGCCCGGCCCGACCCAGTACCCTGTGGGTTGGCCGAACCGGGTCGACCCGGCCCAGGCGGTGACCCGGCACGAGAGGCGACCCGGCCCGACGACCCGGCCCGATGACCCGGCCCAGCCCGAATGCCCGGCCCGGCAGGCGGCACGGCAGCGCAGCCGGCGCGGCGGCGCGGCCAGAACGTGCGGCCAGCGCGGCCTTTGCGCCGCGCATGTGCCAAGGGAGGGGTGTTTCCCCTTCTTTATGAAAATGGATGCCCCTTAATTGGGGCCGCTTGAAATCCAGTCAGGGGAATTAATTCCCCCATCTCCCCCTTGTCCGGTCGGCCCGACCTGGCCGGCCGGTTTCTGCTCAACGGGACCGGCGATGGCCGGTCCCCTTCCAACTCCGACACCGGCGGCCCGGTTTGGCCGCCAGTCACCTTTCTCTGCTGCGGCCCGAAACCGGCCACGACCCTTGTCATCCGGTGCGATGAGACGACACCGCGCTCTTCCACCACGGCCCCGCTCCGGCCGCGGTGACTTTGGTTCACTTCGACTCAGCGCAACGGCGTCGTGTCCTCGTTCAACTCCTCGATGTGGCGCGACGGCGTTGCGTATAACTCTCCGTGTGATTCCCGCATGGTGCGACGACACCACGCCATTCCATTCCATCCTCAAAGGAATAAATCATAAAATAAGGAGGAGGGTCGGCCGTGATTGTGCAGACCGACCCCCTCATGTTATTTGTTAACAAATAGTTTTAAACCACAAAGATCACCAAGTTGATATTCACAAAAAAGTAACTAAACAAACCCCTACCAGGGTTTCAGGAACGGTGTACGTCAATGAGCCGTGGAAGACGAGCATCGCGGAAGTCGGGCGTCGTGGAAAACGAACGTTTATTCTGTTTTCGTCGAGGTGCGTTCGAAGAGAAAACGTCGTTGGAAGAAGACGTCGCGTTCTTCGGTGGAGGTGTTCTTCGTTGAAGTACCGTGTTCTTCGTCGGAGGTGTTCTTCATTGAATAACGGTGTTCTTCACGTTCTTCGTCGATGATGAAGAAGAAGAAGACTTCAAAATTTGCCCTTTCTCTCCCAAGTCTCCACTACAAGAACAACTAACACCAAAATAAAATAATCCTCCCACTTATTTTATTAACCCATCATATGTGTTTAATTTCAAGAGTTTGAATATTCAAAACCCACATTTAACTCACTTAAGTTATGAACATAAGATGTTATAAAATTAATAAGGTGATAAGTTAACAAATCTTAAATGGGGGGTTTAGAGGGGTTAGGAAAGTGAGGGGTTGGGCTTTGTGGGTCCCACCCAACTTTATCCTCTCATGTTTGTTTATCACCAGTGGGTCCCACCCCCAACATCCTTACTTAGGATAAAACTACTAACTGGGAAAAATAAAAAATTTTAAATTTTTTTTAACTACCACAAAAATTAATAACTCCCCTCATGTAAACGAAACTCAAAAACAGGAGTTCCTCAGTAATTACTGGCTATATAGTTCCATCAGTTCCCTTGGAATTCGATTTCGAGCACCGGTTCAAAAGTTAGAAATTCCCGCTCATTCGTTCACTGAACGTACCTGAGCCAAACTTTGGAAATTGATTTCGGGCACACCGGGCCTCAGAATCAGGTGCCGTCAGAAACCTCGTTCTGGTAAAATTCCAAAGATAATTAAGAAAAAAAATTCCCTTGAATTTTACGGGTCTTTACATCCATGGGAGATGATGCCAATGTAGTTAGATTCATTGAATGCACACTAATATTTTGTGGTTTATTGAACATAATAAAAAAAACCATATATTGTTTTATCCATATTCCAGGAATAAATATATCAATAAAATCCAATGAAAAAAACATGATTTATGGGAAATGTATACATAGGTATTTTAACGAAATTGTGGGGTTTGTCCTCCTATAGAATGAAAATCATAAAATTAGTTTATGGGATATACTTGTGCAGATTGGGACAGATCACCATATAAAATAAAATAAATTTTAGTTGGTTCCTTCTATCATTGTAGGTTGTGTATTTCATGGTTATTTTATAAAAGAAATCAATATGATAATAACTATAAAATCTAAATATATTTACTTTAATAATTTATAAACAAGTTATTATGGATCAAGTAACTAATTTAATACATGGGAGGTGACGTAAACACTCCCATTAGAACCAATTATGATAATTCAACTTCAATATACGATATTTAAAATCCATTCCATCACTCTATGAATAAACAAATTAAAATGAAGTATCATTTTATCATGAAGAAGAAGGAGTATGGTCTTGGTATGTCAGTTTATGTTCCTACAGAACTACAAGATACATATATTCTAATGAAATCCTTACCCAAAGAAGCTTTTGGGGTACATCGACTGACTCTGGGTGTTTAATCAACTCCCCACACTTGAAAATGTGTGAATGGGGCACCGCCACCCCAAATGTATGATGTTTTTCTCTAATGTGAATTTATTTCTTTATTGTGTTTTATAGAACAAAAATGATTCATTTAGGTTCATTTAAAAATGGGGGAAATTATCTCGTTAAAATGGTATAAAATGACTTAATCAAGACCTGGGTGGATGTTAATTGGATGAGAAAAAGGGAAGGGGGGTTTTAAATATGAGGATGATAATGGTTACCAAACAAATAATACATATCATGATATATTGAGTTCACAATGAATGTAGTTGATCGATTTTGGAATTTTTTTTATTTATTGGTGAACATTTCAACATACTCTTTTTCTCACTCCAAGAATGGGTCATGTGGGATTATAGTGTTTGATGAGTAAAATATCTTATTTTTATATGAATCACAATAAGTAAAATTTTTTATATTATCGAATAATATTTAACAAGGTATCAAAATGTGAAATTTGGTCAACAATACCATAGGGGTATATTGTAGGGAAAAATCCCTCAATGGACCATTGAAGTATTTTGGGATGATTATTTTTTTTGAAAATGATGGTTGTTCACTTAATTTCATGTGTTAGATGGATATTTTTGACATGGTATATTGAAAATGATCTATGAAAAGGTAATAGAATCTATAGAAATGCTACAAAAAAATTAAATATAAAGGTTTTATATTTTAATGTGTTTCCCAAATTTTTGGATCCCAAAAAAGGGACGTGTGTTCAATCATTGAGATAGATGTGTTTTCATAAATTTCACAATAAAATTTTTTAATGTGATTATTTTTTTGAATATAGGAGTCTCATGAGTGTAAGGATCATTGAAATTGAATTTAGTGTCATGAAGGCTGGGATTCACAATGGTGTATCTCATCAAGATCGCCTGATGAAAATAGAATGTCTCAATGAATATGAGAAGTGGAGATTTTTAAATGCATGAAGTGTTGACACAGATTCTCTATGACAAGGAGAAGCTTCACAAGTAGTAAATTTCAATTTTTATTCATGAAAAGATATACATTATTGAATGAGATTGGAATACAACAAAAAATTATTCTATAGATAGAAGCCTCTATAAATGGAGGAAAATCTAATAAATAGGCATCTACCCCTTCAGAATTGTAGATCAAGCCTTAACAAAAACCTAAAGCCTTATAATTTGTAATCGTGGTCAGCTAAGGTTTTTTTTGAAAAATATCATGAACAAATGATGTTTTGAAATTCATTGAGTGAAGACCTAATGTTTTAATCATTTGGAATGTATGGATATTTGCGAAGGAATAAAAAATTGAACATAATATTGTGATCTTTGTAAAGTATACATAATCTTCATTAATGTTTTCATATTATTGATATTTGGTTTCTTAACAAAATATAGTTCATCTTTAGGAAAATGGTGATCATCAAAAAAAATTAGGGTTCATGATAGTAGATTATAAAGGGGAATAATTAGGAATCTTTTCAAAGCTTGTGTGTGATTCATGATGATAGTGAGAATCATGAAGGTGTTGAAAAGGTATTTCCAAGTAGAAATATGGTAATATTATATTAATTTTGTGGAATAATTTTTTACATAAATAGAGCATCTTCCTTAAATTTTGGATGCATTAATTATTTCTATTTATGGGTCCTACAAGTCTATACATTATCTGTGAATACATTCTAGTGTAGTGAGACATGGTAAAAGAATTAGATGATCCCATCCATCAGTAGTGAGACTTCAAATAAGATAATATGCATGTGTCCATTGAAAACTAGTGATATTTCTCTAACCATTAGAAAGGTTTTGATCATGGGGAAATAAGTGATTTGGATGGATCCTTATTCATTTAATGATACATAGTGGATTTGTTACATTGGAACATTTCTATTGAATTCAACTTGGATGTAGACCAGTGAAGGTGAACCTTATAAGATCGTTTTATTATTAATTATTTTAAATATATTCATACATTTCTATTTTAAGGCTGAATGTGTGTTTTTTTCGATGAAACAAGATCTAATTGGGTATTTGTTTTAATCTATCATATCCAGAATCACCCAAACCCCACATTGATTATTAAACCAAGTTTTGATAAAAATGATGTTATAAAGGGGAAACCTCAGACCATATATAAAATAACTACATAGAGGCCACCCAAATATGAATATAAAATTCTATATGAAGGTAACCAAATCTTATATAGAAAAACAATTTGAGGAATGCGGAATCCTTGGGTGCTATAGTGCCACACTGTCATTACCCTCTTATAATTAACATGTTATACCCACTATGGCCCCTCCCAGAACTGAAGAGATGGAATTATTGTTCTTAACCTTATTGAGGTAATATATAATACATTTGTTTTACATATATCAAGGTATCAACCCAAGGTCTATCATAAAACAAACCAATTCATGTGAAAAAAATATTGGGCACATCATCTTGTCCTATCCTGATTACATTCTCGTGGTAACAATGGTCCTAAGAATAGAGGATCTCACATTGACTACCTCATTTCATGTAGGGGGAGGGGTAAATGTTTTCCTCTCCATTTGATGAATATATTAATATAATCATCTGTTCTCTAGGAAGATTTTAAGGGAATCTCTCATAGATATTTCCTTTAGTCCTTCTTAGTAAATATTTCAATCTTGGCCTTCTATTCCAGTCCATGGTATATAGATGGGAGGATATGTGAATATCTATGATCACTCCCCTTACCTATTATATTTACCTTATACTACATCCACAAATAGAACAAAACTAAATTTTTTGTTTTCTGGATCTATCTGTACCACTTATTTCCCACACAAACCATGACTAATGTCTGAATATATTTTTTAAATGATCCAAACATCACCAGCAGTCCCATACCCACATGATCCTCTTCCAAATCTGTGTTCTTAAAACACCGACATGATTCCCAAATGGGTGTAAGTTAATACTAATCCAATCCCATGGACATGGGCCTCCATCAATATAAATCCTAACCATAATAATTCAAAAGGAAATCATCATAGGTGTAATCCCTGAAAACATGTCACAATCCTCTCAAAAGTTCTTTGTAACATTTAAGACAACCCATCGATGTTTTATATTCCAAATGAAAATCTATGGGACACCTTCATAGCTGAAATCCCTAACCAAATTCCCAAACTACACAGTATTTTATTACCGACCAATTGAAATATGTAGTAAGCCTCCATGAGGTCCAAACCCAACACCCAAAATTCACTATAATTTTTAATGTCCTTAATCACAGTAGAGTCACATATAAATAATACATCAATATTCCTTCATATATTTTTTTATCACTATTTTTTTGGGAAATATTACATTTAAGATCATGTACCCCTATAAGAGGCCACATCTCTCCCAGGAACTACTGGTCCCTTTAGTGTAAGACCCAGACCATTGTTGGATATGAATATTAAACCTATAATTGGTTTTCTTTTAACATTAAAAATTCATGGTTGGGTCATTATCCCATTAAATGAATATTTATGATTTGACATATTTAGTTGAACTGAACTATGTAGTTCCTGATTCCTTTCAAGAGGATACATGATAATCACATATTATGGGCTTGATACGGACATCAAAACATCTCATGCCCCCTAGATATTATTTTGGCCTATAGCACACCACAATTCATCGTAAACTATCATAGTAATAATAGAAAATTTTATATTATGTTTTTCTTTGGTAACATAATAGAGAACCTATTATATAAAAATATATCTCCTTTAATCAGGAACCTTAGATACATACAGATGATTCCAAATACATGCATGTTAGTAAATTATTGTAAATTCATTGGTGACCTTTGTTATAATTTCAGATGAACAAATGATTCAAAAATATGTCATATATCTATAATAGGATCCCATATTATGCAATAATTTCAACAAAAAGGTGTGAAGACCGTGATATCCCATATTTCTGAACAATGTGGGTTCAGATGTGTCATTGACAAACATCCCTAATGAATGCATTCCTTTTGAATGTATATCCACGAGTCATCATGTATACATGATTCATTGGATAATTCTTTATTAATGATCATAAATCAATGGAGACCATTAAAAAATTGGGAACCTTACATAAATTACTGTGGGAAATTAAATCCCCTCACAATTAATATATCAATCACAAATAGAATATGACACACATGTTTCTTTAGAAATAGGTTTATTAAATTTAATATAATGGTTTTATGTTGAAAATCTGTTTTGTATGGATAGAAAAGTAAAAATACTACATTTCTTCATCAATTGACAAGAATAATTCATTGAATTAAATTTATTTCTTGATTTTATTGTGAAATGTTTTTTATTCAAAAATAAAATGTTTTCCAAAATAATACTCATGTTATTTATAAGGATATTAAATGGTATTTCATCCACAAAAAATATTACAACAAGATAAATTTAATTCAAAATATGGATTCAATTTTCCAAATAAGTTTTTATATCACCTATTATTTTTGACCGCTTAATTAATTTCTCATGGTAAAAAATTCATTCCATCAATTTTGAGATTAAAATATGTTTATATTTTTTAACATATATGCATGGTTTAAATTTATCCAACACATTCCATAATTATATTTGATATTTTTTCTAATACCCTAACCATCAAATTACATAATTTTTTCAAATTTCAATACACCTTTATTTGATTATAATTCAATATTAGTTAATGTAAATATTCATTCAATAATATTACTCCCTTGTTTTGTAAATACATAATATATTTTATGGGAATAAAAGTATGATTTTTTCAATTTTGTTATTTTCGAGATAAAAAAATTATTTATATGTTAATTTATCATTAATTTTTAGTTATAAAATTATTATCTTAAATTATTATGTTACATTATCACAGTAACTGTGTTAGAAGTATGATAATCAAGTAAATGATTTTTGATATTCTAAATGTATTTTTTGTGAATTATATTTTACAATGAATATTATATTTAATATGACATAATAAATATTTATTAATGGTTTATATTATAATTTTTTTCATTCATGTTTTATTTCAATTTTATATTGAATTAAATGTTCCAAAATTTTAATTTTTTATATTTTAAAATAAATAATATTTTCATAAAATATTTAGAATTTTAGAAATACTTTATTCATCTGTGTGAATGGGAAATGGTTTTTAATATCATCCATTTGTCATTAATGAGAAACTTTTCAATTTATTGTGTCTATTTTGACCCCTAATTATATGACAACATCGATATCATTATAATTTTTATAATAGTTATCAATAGATAAGAACCATGATATTTATTGAAAAAAATCACATATCATATTCAAAATTATATTGGATGAGAGGATATTAACACAAATATCTGTTCTCTAAGAAATTAACAAATTGTTGTCCATGTTGTAGTTAAAATTAACATATATAAATTTAATACATTCTGTTATTCCAAAAGTGGTCCTCCCTTTATTATAAATGGTCACCAAATATCCTATTATCCACATAGATAATGATCCATTTTTTATTCAATCACATTACAAAAACAACCTTTTCATCTAAAATAAGTTTCTATATTTCTTAATTTTCACATAATACCATCTTTAAAGGGATGAGGGTGTATGGAATATGATATTTTTCAATGAAGATCTATAGTTTTAATCTAATTGATTTTGTTTTTTCATTATTATAAATCATAAAAATATTATTCAACATTATGATATAATACTATCTATATATTTCAAATTATTATATTTTATTATTTTATTATAATAACCATTATTGATCTCATGATTCATGTATTGGGAAAGAAACCCCTCATCCATATATATGGTAAACTATAACCTCATGAATCAAAGTATTTTGTTTTCTATATATTACTGTAGTGTAAGACTATTATTCTATGTATCATTTGTATATATGACATTTTGAAATTAGTTTTTTCTAGTATGTTTATATATTATTTATTATCATTGAATTATATCCACAAAAAAATAATAACATCTTTTCTTCACATGTTTTGATTACAACCTCTACAAATATATGTGATTATATTTTCTTCCCCCATAAAAAAAATTTCATACAAAAATATTTAAAAATAAATAATAGTATATTTATTATATAATTACTATTATATAAGAACAAATTAATAACTACCATATTTCTGTCATGATCCTTCTAAAATGAAAATGTCACTCATGAGTATATAAAACCTACCATCTGTATGATTGTTAAATTGTTCATTTTTAATACACATCATTCATAAATGGTCTCAAAAATAAAATTAATCAATTAATATTATAAACCTGTCATTATTATTATTCTATAGATGATGTAAGAATTTTTTTTATAATTGTCCTGCAACTAAAGTCCTTTTATACATATGAGGAAAATGTCCCCAAAATGTTTTTCATGAACTTAAATGATTAAGTATTCAAATTTGACATTGTAAAAAATAAAAATGTATAATAAAATTTGAATAGTTTCTAAATAGTGTAATAATATATAAATTTTATTAATCATGATGTGAATGAAATGGAATGGGGATTTAGAATTGAGGAAAGGTTTAATAATCTATGAAATCAACTTTATAAATGTTTTAAATATTTATTTCCTTAATATTTATATTTCATGTATATATTAATATTATAATTTTATATAAATATTTATATGGAAAAAATGAATGATAAATTAACATTTATTTCACTTTTTACACTCATTAAATGGGTTCCTAAAGAAATATTTTATGAATTTTATGTGGAATTTATTTACAGTAAGAAACTAGTGAAGATATATTTAGACATATATAGAGACAAAAATAAAACCAACAACCATGAAAATTATTTGATGATTATATAGAATTAAATTATTAATTTGTTTTAAAAAAACCATATTCCCCCTTTTCATACGTATTTTAATGTTGGTATTTAAATGGAATGGTTATTTCGATATCTAGAAATGTTTCTCTTTTGGTTGGAAATAATATTTTTACCAAAAAGTTAATGTTATAAGATATTTTTTGTCTCATTAAAAATATTTTGTATAATTTTTGGTTTGTATATAAACAATTATTTGGCTGTTATATAATAAACCAAGGATATGTGTTTCCATTTTGAACAAAGGATGAACCAATAACATGCGAGTCAGAAATAAGTATCCCATATATTGTCAATTTGTATGTTTGATAATATGAGTGATATGAAAATAATTTTCCAATGTAGAAACGTGATTTATATGTAATTGTAATGGGTTTTTAAGAATATATTATTATTTCACGTGGTATTCTATTGATAATGTGTTTAAAAAATTTATTTTCTTCTTTTGAGGGGTGAAA
Organism: Viscum album; assembly: GCA_963277665.1. Lineage (NCBI taxonomy): Eukaryota > Viridiplantae > Streptophyta > Magnoliopsida > Santalales > Viscaceae > Viscum > Viscum album. The sequence goes on from OY728132.1 coordinate 477,581,972, forward strand.
TGTATATCTTTATGATTTTTTTTCAATAATTAAAATCTTTTTTCAAAGTAACATTTATGAGGTTTATTTTTTATTTAGAATATATTATGAAATTATTTACTTAAATATTATAAATGACAAATTTATTTCATGGGTTATAAATTTGTAATCATAAGACTAAATTTTATTTGTACGAAGCTAAATATCTACAAGTATTCACGGACAAATAGATTTATATATTTGTTTGTATATGTCCATTAATAATATTTTATTATCCGTAAATATAAAATTACTTTTCATTGGTTTCTAATTATTATTAAGAAAATGGATTTAGATATAATATTGAAAAATAAAATCTTGGTATTGTAGGGATAATGGAAACATAATGATAGGGGTACTGTTATGTAATAGTTTATCTTAATACTCTAAAACAATAGACCTAGAGTGTCCTCGATTACGCATGTGATGACATATATTCACATAATGTAGACTATTTTAGATGGATGAAATTATATCATTGTTATTGGTACAAATTCAAGATATATAACCTTTCTTTTATTAATATTATATCCAAGAGTTTAAGTACATTGATGTCATAAATAGTTACCCATGTGAATTGTGACGATGCAAAATAATGTTATGATGTTCTGAATGTGAATAGTTTATGAATTAAATATGTTCTTCATCTAATATAAAATGTCTATTGGATGATTCCAATTAATAATACAATTGTATTACATATTACAGAATATATATAAATAGTTGCTTTATATTTATATAATTTAAATGATAGTCCCTTTTCAAAAATTGTTTACACATACAATTTTCTCTAAATATGTGTTTCCTTAATAAATAACAATGTATGAGATATTTTATATTGATTACAACGAATATATTTTTATAAAAAATTATTTTAGAATATATCAGTTTTGCTAAGAATAAAAAAATAAATTATCATTGTATAATGTAAGTTAAAATATGAAATTCTAAATTTTTTTAGACTATGGATTCTCAATCTAGAGGTTGAGATATACTTTGTTCCTTAATGAAAATTTATATATCAAGATAATAATAATAATTTTAGAATTTTTTTTGAAAATAATAAATTTAATATTTTATGGAAAATATCATTTTAAATGAAGGAGACTTGAATTATGTTTAATGAATATAGAAGAATGATAACCTAGAATTTTGATAAAATATTCAAGTTAGAAACAACCAAATATACATTATATTTAAATATTATTACCTAAATTTTTGTTTAATATATCAATTATACTAACCTAAAATTTTATGATATTATTATATTTATTGGACTGAAATTAATAATAAAAAATAAATTATTTTTCTGCTTCATCTAGAAATGACAAATAATATGAATGGTTAGAAAAATATAGAAATAATAATTATGTTCAATCATAGGAACCATTGCTACTAATGATTGATGAGGATGTCAAATACCTGAAAACATAGTTATTTAAATAATGACTTTACTGATTGTTTTTATTACTGAATAATGAGATGAAAATAGATGAATCCATCACTAAATTTGTTATTATATATATTATTTAATTAAAATGAAGAATATATTTAGAATAATGGAGAGAGACTTGGAACTATTGATGAAGGATAAAATATTTTAGTTTCAAGAAGCTAATAATATTACACAATTTTTGTCATCAACCACTCTTTGATTAAAATCATTGAAGGAAGAACCATTGGAGTTTTAATGTAGTTGTAAAGAAGAATAGGTAAAAATGTTTTCTGAATATTTTTAATGGGATATAGATGATTATTTATTTTATCTAAACATGTGGTTCACTAGAATAATAATATTATGTAAATTAATGGTTTCAACTTATTTAGAGAGGTATTTCCAAACAAATACCCAATGAAGAACATGTGAAAGAAAATTTCATGCACATGTGAATGAAAATAATTATTCAATTTTCTTCTAGGATGGTGAAGAAGGAAGTGTAATCTATTTCTTATACATAAAATAAATATGATGTGTTTCTTGTATTTTTTTACAATAATTTAATTAAAATTGAAGATAATTATATTACATTGGAAATTAATAGAAGAAAATTTCATTATGAACTCAATGGATGATTAATAATAAAAAAAGGTGTTTAAGAATATCTATATTGGAAACATAAATACGTAATATGAAATTTGAGGTTATAGAGGGATAAAATTAGTCTATGGTATAAGTATTATTTTTATTACCCCTTTTAAATGTATGATACCACACATAAAACCATCAATTATTTTTTGGATGACCGCATGTAAGAAGAATCGCATTATTATTTTATGTGTGGACCTATATTATTCCAAGATTGGACTATGAATAGATTTTTCATATTGAATGGTGAGACTTATAATTATCTTTTATTCTTTTTATATCTACATCAAGGAGAATGAGGGTAATTATTATTCGAGAATAAATTCTATATTGATTCAAATAGTTTAAGGGATATAAATACTAAATAATAATTTACAAAAAAATGAATTTTCCATCTCATTATGTTGATTATATCTTCTTATGGTCATAATAATTGGTGTTAGAGTGTTTCTTAAAAAATAATTGGATTTTCTCTTTATGGTTGTCCAATTTTTATGATTAGAGAAAAATTCTAATATCTACAATAAATTTTATATTTAAAGATTATTATTTTTTCCTATATCAATAATAAAAATATGATAAAAATATGATAAAAATGAAAAAAAATAAAAGAGGTTGTTGAAGATGATTTCCATCCGGAGTGATTAAAAAAATATTTTTGTTAATTTCTTGAATATAACAAAATTGATAGAATTTTCAATTATAATATAAACTTCATTATAAATGCTAAACAACATTAGAGAATTATTTAATATCAATTGATTCAATTCACACATGTAAAATTGGGTCTTTTATTAATTAATTCTATAAATAATCAAATGATTTTCGAGGAATGGTTGATAGTGATGACATGGGTGTGGAAGTTTATTAATGGATTAATGGATATTCATTATTATATTTGAAAATAAGTATTTTCCATTGTTTTTCAAGATTATTAATTGTATAAAAATAATACCTCATATTTAAGATGTGAAAATAATGTGTTAAATGATTTTCTAGAAAGGGTTTTATCTTGTATAAATATATCTAAACATATTTAAGGAAAATATGAAAAGAATGTGGTTCTTTTAGAATTGTTCTAAAAATATTTTGGTGAGTGTCCTATTGAAATCCATGTGAAGGATGTTGCTAGTATAGAGTTTGACAAAATATTCCAACCACATGAATAAATATTTCTATAATATTTCTCAAATAGATTCCATAGATATTTTAATAATGGAACATAACACATTGTTCAAAGATGAAATCAAATATCATGATGAGGATATTTAATGAATTTATATATAAATTGATGAATGATCATAGGTTTTCAAATATGAGAAATAAAATAATAATATCATGTACCTATAGAATGATATGAAATGTATAATATTAAAGACAATCAATATTGACTCATTATAAAAATATTTGATAGTCTTTACAACAACATATTATTATATGGAATATTATAATCATATGAACCTTCATAATATGAAGTGAGGATCATTACATTACATAATGATTTTTATCATGTAAAAATTATAATCCATAACATTTGTAATAATTTATATAAATATGTGTTCAAGAATATTTTATGAATTTAAATATATATGTATATAGAGATATAATGAAAGGTAATTAGAATCATTTTACAATGACAATTTTGGATAATGGAAGCAATAAAAAAATATAGTCCCTTTTGAACATCATAACATGTGATAATGAAAAAACCTAAAACTATATAATCATTTTTCTATAATTACTTAATAATAACTAGAAGGTAAAAGATGATTAATATTTTTATGTTCTTGTTGGTGATAGATAGGATTTGTTAACTATTCATTAGTTTTTTGCAATCCACTAAATGAAAATAACAATGGAGTCAAATTTCATTGTGTATACTTCTAAAGAAGAAGAAATGTAAAAATATTTTGTGGAGTTTGTCATATAAATACTAATTTTATATACGTGATGAGATTTGAGATTATATCATTAATAGTGGTCACATGATTTGTCCATGTGCATATAAATATTTATAAAATGTAAATCAAATGAAAAACCCACATATGTGAGTAAATAAATGATTAAGAACAAGAGTATAAAAGGAAAATTATTTGTAAATAATTATTCATCCATTATGGATTAAAAGAAATTTTCGTTAACCAATATAAATTTTGAAAAGTAGATACAAAAATATTCTGTAAGAGTAAAAATTAAATAATATATTTTTTTAATCAAATTTGACCTAATGTGAAATATGGATATAGAAATTTGTCATCCATTATGGCCAAATATATTTTTTTGAGATAGAAATAATATTTTAAAATTGAAAAGTATATGAATAAACCACATGAAAAGTATAATGAAGAAGGGAAATAAAAGTTTTCATAAGTTTATCATTAATGTCATGATAGGTTAATGAAAATAAATATTTTTTAGTATTACCTAGTGTGAATTACATCCGATTTTTACACACACACATTGATTAAAATATAGTAATTATGTCATTAGAAGAGTTCATAATAATGATTCATGAATAATCATGTGATATAAGTTTCATAAATACACTTAAAAAGATAAATTATAAAAAATGAAATTATAGAAAAAGATATATCGCTGATGAAAATATTTATATTGAACATAAACATTATATGTAAAATGATGATAATTGAAACAAAATGGTTCAAAAAATACTCAAAAACATGTTTTTTAATTAAATAACATGAAGAACAAAATTATTCCCATAAAATGTGTGTTTATCTATTATAATTAAAATGTATTGAAATAAATGTGAATTGTTTGATCAAGTGGAATGATGTGAACATAGAATAACGTAAATATATGTTAAATTATTTTGGATGAAATTCGAATAAATATCATAATTATAGAATCTCTGTAATGGTAAAATTTTTGAGCCCTTGGAAACTGGATGTCTAAAAAAATAATATTTCATGTCAGTTATTCAAAGTCAAATTGATTTTTCATCTATTTTTATTAGTTTAATAGACATAAACAATATAAAACTATTATTTATAAACTATGGAAGGGAATAATATGAATTTGGGTGCCTATATTATTATAATGCATAAAAATAAGTGATTTAAATTATTGATTATAATATTGAATAAACATAACAGAATGATGACATTATCATAACATATGAAAGTGAGACACAATTAGTTAAAATTATTTAATAATGAATAATGGAATTGTGTGTTTTAATGAAAATTAAGATATTTATATGAGTTTATATTCATCATTAATATGTCATGATCAATGATAAAATATAATAATCATCGACATATGTTTGTCGAGTACACATAAAAAATGAAAATTATTTCATTATACAATGCTACCTTTCAAGGTTATTCAATTATCATCCTCATCGTTACTCATCCATAATAGTATACTGAATCATATTTCTATATACATAATGAAATATAATAGTCTATATGTAACACCCCGAGATTTTATGAAAAATATTCTTTTTAATTTCATTAATGTATTGTGTTATACGCTACACCAAAAGGAGCTTTCACAACACACATCTATGACCTGGCTTGAATTACACACAATCGTGACCTTCCAAGATAGCGAGTGTTGTACGCAACACCAAGTTTCCCTAAACAACGATATGCTATTAAAATATTATTAAAACTAGCCGTTATGAATAGTAATAACCACTTTTTGAAATTTTGTAAATTCTATTTTTCAAAATTGACTTCATTTTTGGATTTGGAATATCGAAATTAGCTTAGGGTGAAATTTTGGTGATTTTCGGATAACTTTCATATTTTGATGAATAATGAAAATTACTAAATTTTAATTAAAAACAACTTTTTCAATCGAAATAATTAACAGTGATAAATTATTAATTTGAGTGGTTGTAAAGTATATTTATAATATATTATTTCAATATAATATAGTGTTGGTTATTGGATGTAATTTCCCATTTAAACCAGACATAAACAAGTGTCAATCTTTTGATAGTTATTATCTCTTAAGAACCCGCTATTTGTTTTGACGAAGGGAATTAATTTTTTATAAATTAATCAATTAAACTGATATGTATTGAATTTGGTAAAATTGAAATCATTTTTGAGTTCAAAATATTAAATATAGCTTAGGCCTAATTTTTGGTATTTTTCTGAACACTTTCAATTTTTGATGAATAGTGAAACCACTAAGTGGTAGTTAAAAAAACAGAATTTTTCTTAAAACGTAATTTTACCGCCTCTCTGAGTGGAATTTAAAAAATACTAGAGACACGGTTTGTGTCAGTATGTAAAATGTGGTTCAATGAGATGAAAATAATTTTTTGGTGAATAGTAACTTTTTAATTTTTTTACCACGGTTAAAAGTAAATAGGGTAATTAAGGGTAGAAATGATATTATTATTACCCTAAAACATGTCCTAATTCTATTGGACAAGTTTAATTCGACCAAAAACAATCTTAGGAATAAAATATGACCATTTAGGCCAACTTAGATTAGATTAGGACATTTATTATTAATTTATTTAAAGAAGGGTTAAAAGAGTTAAAATCGATGTTTATTTAATAAAACATTTTTAATATAGGGTTATACATAAGATAAATTCTACTATAAATATCCATTAGAAAGATAACAAGTGTTACTACATAATGGTATTTTATTTTTAATTTTTAGACATTAAATAATTTAATTTATTTATTACACAACAATGATGCAGTAATTATCTTATTAATGAAATATTGACATAATTGATGTTATAAATACCCAAATAAATTTAATTTGAGACTTTTTATGAATTCCACTAATTTTATAGGTTAATATGACATGTTAGTATTAATTTAATTAACTTTTTTCGAACGTATCATTCTGTTATGATTTTCAAAAAAAATCAATTACTAAATAGTGTCAAAATTGACATAAAATAGTTTTTAAAACAAATATTATATTATTAATTGTTCTTTTATTCCTAAAAATCTAAGGTTCGGCCGAATTACTTAGAAAAGGTTATATATATTAATAATAAACAACTTGGGGTTCGTTTGGCTTCTTATAGTAAGTTTATTAACCTTATAGTATAAGAACACAAAAATACATTGTAAAAGTAAAATTATTTAACTTAATGTTAAATCTAAATGATAAGGTTAAAATAGGAACCTAAAGTTGTCTAAATTCTACTTGATGAGAGGATTTAGACCCATACCCACCTTATCCTAGAAATAAATCAATTTTGAGCTATTTAAAACCGAACTTGACTTTATAATAAAATAATATTTTTAGTTATTCCAAAGGTGCCCCTCTGCTCCCTTATAAAAGGGCACCTCCTCCCTCTCTTCCTCACACAACATTGAGCCTTCAATCCCGGCCAACCCCTGCCAAATTCTCTTCTCCACTCCCTAAAAACATCCTAGAGGTTCTGGTCTTCTTCATAGACCAATTTTAGTGTCCTAAGAGGAGGTCTCAAAGCGGCTCTTCAAAGAAGAGGTAATTTCCGTTACCGATTCTTTCACCTTTATTTCTTCTTCCACTTATTCTTCTTATGATGTATCATTATGATTTAATAAAATAAGTATCACTAATATAATGATATGTTATTATAAGTATGAAACAATCCTATTTCACCATCTATCCATCCTACGGAAAATGAGATCACCGCGCGTGCGTACGTACGGAATACCGTCTCCACGCCGTGGTGAAATCTATTTTCCACAACCACCTTACTTGGATGGGTATAATGGTGTAAAAAATAACTATATATTATTATTTTAAAGTGATATTGATTCTAAAATAGTATACATACACTCCAATACAGTCCCACGATCATGAGAACGATATCATCGCTCGTGCGTACGTACGAACTACCGTCTCAACGACGCGATGAGATTCATTCTCCACTTTAACCATTCATGAATGATTATAAAGTATATATAATAAGTAATCATGAAATATATGACATAATAATGATACTTTATTTATGTGTATATATATGTATGTCATCTACTTAATTCTGTTCAACTCAATAAGGAAACGAAAATAGCGTTCATGCGTACGTACGACCTACCGTCTCTATGAACAGTGTATTTATTTCCATTAACTGATTTATTATATATATGTATATTCTGAATATATATATATATATATATAAATCATGTTTTATATTCTGTAATTATGTAATCATGATCTAAGTATTCATATGAATAATTACAAGTCAAAACGCGGGCGACAAATGAAACGATTTGACCCAAAACACTCTTTAACATGGAATTTACAAAAGAACGGTTAATATAAAGTCATAAGTGAACCATATATGATATAATAATAATGAGTATGATTCTGGAATAAGTCAATGACATTATTTAAATCATTATACAGGAGGTTCAGACACTTACAAAGAAAATCAGACCTATGGTAAGGGAAATATCACAATCTCATTTTTATCCGAGATTGTTTATACTTTGGTATTTAGTAGGGTGTATTTTATCATCCACGTACATTTTTCCTCAATATGTAATATTATTTCCATCCACCTACAGTTTTTTAAATCCAATTTTACCCTTCAATGAGTTTTTATTAAAAGATATAGAAGGAATCTTTTTTCGTTTTTCATACGAGGTACTTTTTGACTTTTCCGACAAAAGTACGAAAAGAATGTTTTTTTAACTTATACGGAATGTATGGATTTTTAAAACATTATTTCCAAGAATATTCCTTTACAAGTTTTAAAGTTTATTTTTAATCAACTTCTTTTAGTTTAAAATTGTATGACATGTTAAGAAAGGAAAAGTATTTGTGAAGTAGAAAGGATATTTTCATCACGAATGAAGTTCAAGTGTTTTAACAAAATTATTTTCCATCTAAGATAATAAAGGGTTATGTTTTTATCCCTATTATTACATTTAATTGATTATGTTGTGATGGAATTATTTTATATGAATTTTTTTTATGATGTCATGATGTTTATGATTCCCATTTGTATTACATGGGTTATGCAATGATGTATGATTTATGATTTTGTGGCACACATAAGAATGGTATCATTATGAGATGGGTGGGACCTATATCTCCCTCCAATGCATTGGGTAAAGATTTTATATCTCATGAGATAGACATGGCTGGAATGGTAGGATATACCGGTTCAGTGAAACAGGACTGAAACGAGGGTGACTCGTTTCAGAAGGGGACTTTGTCCACTAAGATAGTCTTGGCAATGAGTCTTGACTAACAAGAAATGATTATCTATGATTATGTGTGAATGCCACAAAGTTTCATGTTTTAAGTTATGATTATTGTGATTACATTTCACTTCCATGATTTATCCCATGTTATGAAATTATGATCCATTTTACAGGTTAAGATTTCCAAAAGTTATGTGCTTATGTATATAATGTGATTGATATTTCTTTTGTTTACCCTTACTGAGCATTTGAGCTCACCCTTTTATGTTTTCTTTTCCCTAGGATATAAAGAAAGGATTTAGGTATAAAAAAAGGAAGATATTTATGGGAGATGTTGAAGATCTTTCACCAGGATTAGAATATTATATTCCGAGTTTTCAAAGACCCTAAACTATTACGATCCTTGTGTGTGTGTTTTTGTTATGTACTAAGTATTCCGCAAATGTAATGTAATGTCAACGTACATCAAGATATGGGTCTCTACACTATAAATGATATATATATATATATATTAAAAACAAAATTAAAATACTATTTTACATATTTAATAAGAACATTTGAAATATATCCTAATTAATAAAATTTTAAATAAAAATTCTTAGAATATTAGTAAACTGATTTTATTTGATTATAATATTTAATATATTTATATAATTATTAAAATAAAAAAGATTCATTATGATATGAAAATAAATCCACATAAATATTGATAAAATTGTTTTTTCTTGTAACAATTTAAAAAAAATGTATACAAAAACTTGTTTGTCGAATAATTTGTAACAGAAAAATCATTTGAAAACATCATCAACAATATAAAAGTCATAAAATTGAAATAATGATAAAATTTAAAAAATTGTTAAAATTGTTAATAAATAATTTTTTAATATAATGTACTTAGTGAAAATATTTCCTTGATCCAAAAAGTAAAAAAGGGTTGTCTTTTGATAAAAAAATATTTCTCAATCATTTCATCTAATAATGAGAGAAAAATGGTACTACTATATGTAAATTCAAGAAATAGAAATAATACTATAATTTATCCTTGGTTTCAAAATATGAGCTATATAATTTCCCTAAAAATATGTTTCACATAGATAATATTGAAATTAAATGACAATATAACATATATCAAATTTTTTAAGTCCCTTCATTCCCCATACAAGTTCCATCCTCTTATATAATAAAGATATAAATAATAAAAATATATTATAGAACTATATTAATACATATCAACCAATATATTATTTAATTATAACATATTATCAACTATTTATTCAAAATTCATTAATAAAATCACATTATCAGATGATAAATGATTCATTTTTCATGCATGTTTCGATTTGACAGATCTAACAATTTTCAGTTGATATGATCCCATAAAATGATGAATTTAAATAATTTCCTTACTATGAAATGTAGTCATTATATTAAATATTATAACTATTCAAAAAAATAGGTGATAGAAATGAATTACACCACTTCATGAAGAAGTTAATTTCTATATACAAACATCAGTTGTTTATAGTATTCAATAGATGTAATTAAAGGATGGTAAAATATATCTATAAATTATAGAATAATTTTTATATCAAAAAAATAATATATAATTATTAATTTTATCACAATAAACAACAATGTTAAAATGTAATGGATAAACATTCATATTAATATGTGTGGTGTGGGTATAGACATATGCATGATATATACATTCATTTCCCATTTGATAGAAATAATGATGAATATTACTATAAATTATTTATAATTAAATATCTGTATATTTATGATAATTGATTCATTATGATATTATGTATAGTACCTATTTAGATAATTTAGAACAATAAATAAACTTTGAAAGAGTGAGGTCTGTATATTACCCATTCCTTGAAGACACATTTTTTTCATTAAAATTAACCCTTCAAAGGATGATATTAGGGGAATAAAATATTCAATATGTGGATTGGAAATAAATAATGAATATTTTTAGGTAGGTATTGGTTTAGATACTAGCATTTAACATTATGATTAATGGAGGAGAATCATCTCCCTTTTCAAATTGAAGGAAATGTCAAAAATTAAATTAAATGAATTATTTAAATATAATATATATCATAATAATATATGATGGTACTAAGGAATAATTTTTTTTATAACAACTGATAGGGTTAAAATAAACTCATCCAATCACATTTATAAAAAATTTCAGGTCATTTTTAACCATATCTTAAAGTTAATGCCCATTATACCTATTTTAAGCTTAACAATGATAACAATTTTTTCTATCATTATAACCTAATTATATGAAGAAAAGTAAATTTGTTATTCTACCCAATTATGAAAAAAACTTTTGAAATATATTAATCCATTTAATGAAATTCAATTACAAAAGGTGGAATAATTTTTTATAAGATGCGACTAAAAATCATGACAAATCTGTTTTTAGCAATTAAATAATTTACCAATACAAATCTTTTCACACTGTAATCAAGTAAAAATAATATTTTCTAGAATTTGTTTTATTTTTATAATGTGGGTTTTAGGAATTTTATAAATTTAATATTTAATTAGTCCATCCAGTCATACCCTTATGTTGAAAGAAGCAATAATAGTTTTTCAGTTGAATAAAATATAACACACATTCACAAAAATAACTATATTATGTTCTAAAATTCAAAATAAAATTTAAAAATGAATTATTTAACTCCTATAACATTTATTTGGTCAAAAAATAATTTTTAATTAATTAATACATTCCTACATAATATAAAAGAAATTAATTTCCCAGTATTTGGAAAATCAATATTTTCACTATTCACTAATAAGTATACTATTTTAGAAAACTATGAAAAATTCACAGCAAAAAAATATGACATGATGAATCCAAGATATATAATTATAATTTCCAACACAATTATTAAAACTATTATAAAATAATATTTATCCACAAACAAAATACAACAAACACAATTTTGAGAAATTATAATTTTGATGAATATGATAACATTACTGAAATTTTTGTTCCTTTTTTAAAAAAATTAATGAAATAATTTTTCATCCTATAAAACCAATAAATATAATTTTTTTAATGTGTATATTTATATATATCATAGTAATATTAATAAATTTCTTTAACAACAAAAACTAAATAATAAAAAGTCAATTGTATATCATAGTTCAATTTAAAATTGTTGTTATGTGATAATAAGAATATTTAACTATTAAATTTTTTTAAAGTGATATATATATATATATCATAAAATATTTGGTTTTTAATTTCTAAAACCATTTTAATAAAATTTTCAATCAAATGATATCACTCTAATACAAACATGTTAGTATTACTAGACCTCATCACATCCTTGTCTCCCCATCATGAATTCTAGAATTTGTGGTTTCACCATAAAACATTGATAGAAGGGTAGTTTTATACTAATAAACATTACATATTTTTTGTAGAATACTTATTAGTTGTTCCACATGAGAAAGATTTATTTTATTATGATGAACAATAATTTTAGTTCATAATAATTATTTTATAAGTAATTTTTTAATAGAGATACATAGAACTAATCATGAAATTGAAATATTTTTTTAATGAACCAGGTGATAAGAAAGCATCAACAAAAAAAATCATGGATTTCAATGTCACTAAAATATATACAAGTCATCATTCCCTTCAATCTAAACCTCAAATACCAATTCTGAATATATATTCATAAGAATACCATATCACTACCTATAGATCACACTTATAAATTTTATCATATATTTTCAATGCACTCTTAGATATAATATGGTGAGGATGAATTGCTATAACATTATATTTTATTTAGACTTATATCTCATTTCCCAATAGCTTTATTTATCCCACATCCTCCCTCCATGATGGGTTTTATCACACCCTTAAAGAGAGTGTTCATAGTAATACATTTAAATGTTTTAGTGAATGATATTATTATATGAAAATTTTAATAGAGAATGTAGTTGATAACAATCTATGTTGAAATTCCTTTAACATTATCTAAAAATATATTCTTAGGTGTAATCTCTCATTATATACAAACAACCTATCAAGTTATTATAATTAGAGACACTGATTCTCTATATATTTATTTACTAATGATGACTTTTTCAGAAAATTAATGGAAATATTATATTTTTATTAGATATAATAAAATGTTTTATTTAATTAAAATTTAAAATTTAGTCATTTACTAACTATAATTATGAAAATGAAAAAAATCATCTACAACCGAAATAAAATGTACAGATTTATTAAAGACAATGACTAAAACCTATATATAATTAACAACGTTAATGAATAGTTGGGAGCCTAATGAAGAAATCCATTGGAATTTTCCCATTTATATTCTAGTATGGGAAATGGTGGTAACATCCATTAATATTCTATCACATGTCCTTGATTTTTTTACATACCAAACATCTAGATAAATACTCTATAATATTACTTTCCTTGTTATACCTATATAAATTCTTTTTCACATCTCTATACATGTGTGATGAATTTATACAGATAAATATAAGTTTAATGACAATAATATTTCTTCTTATATAGAAGTTTTGGGACATAAATTCATTTTAGGGAATATATCATTCAATAAATATCTTTGATGAAAATAGGAACATTTCTCACAATCTTAAGTAATCCCAATTTTTACTTTTATTTCTCTTTAATTCTAACATTGTTTGATAGTTAAAACTTTTTCTAATAATTATATTATGTGTCCCTTTTCATCATGATTTCCATATCAATATTTATAAACTCTTTCATTATTTTATTAGTTTCAATCCACATCATGGTAAAACTAAAAATGTATTTCAAACTCAAATAATTGGACACCTCGATCACATTCCAAGTGCTGAAAATTTTATAATTGATAAAATTAACAATTAATTGGGATCATTTCCATTTTATCATATTGAACACTATTTGTGGGAAAATATTCATAGAGATCTTTAAAAATATATATATGTCAAACCATTCATATTGAATATAATACCTCCTTATTTTTAATATCAAATTTCATCTTCATTCTCTAAATCATGTGTTTTGAAATTTGGATCATGAATTTTCTTTTGGTGTGATGCATAAAAGATCATCAATTCATACTAAAACAAGATAAATCTCATTACATTCATGGATACATCGCTATAGATCCTGAAAACTTCTATATAGTAGAGAATTGTAGGCATATCGAAACTTACATACCTTATTTTACACTCCATGAAATAGGATTCATATTTATTTGCGGGAAAGAACATGGATCCATATTTATTAAAATGATTATATATATTATATATTCATTTTAAATCCATCATTCATTATTGGTATTACTATACCAACCAATGAGAAATATGTACCGATATAACTAAAATTGATCTTGTCCATTTTTAATCACTAGATTCATTTATAAAAATACTAATATACCATTACATGAGATTATATGACTGTAGAATTAATACTTATATTTTTAAAACCCATAAATTATTTAATTGTAAATTATCTTCTCCTTCCACAAAGATGTCAATAAAATATTCAAATGTTATTAGTGATATATCATTCCCTTTCAATATATAATTTTATCCACTATATATGCTAAAAAAACTGATTTGGGAAATATCAACATAATATATACATTATAATCCTGACAATTGTTTTGGAATTACAAATCCCAAATTCAATCTCTTTGTACTTATAATTATAATACATTATATAAAATGATTTCTTATGCATATATTCCTTCATGACACATCATTGATCATATCATAAATTAAGGTCATCCTTTTATATTTATTTAACTCTGTACATTTGATCAATTATTTTAGGAATATATTTTCATGGATATTAGTTATATGTTTTATAGTGTTATGATAACAATAATTAATTGAAATATTCATTAAAAATTATTATTTCTTATAAAAAAATAGGTACAAATCAAATAAATGTTATATGAAAAATATATTATATATCTAGATTCTCTTATAGTTGATTTCTAAATTTCTACAATTGAATCAATGAACTTTTATTTGGATTATAAGAAATAGGTGATTCAAAAGGTGTTGGTTTGGTTCAAAAAACATAAGAATTTGGGGTAGAAAGTAAATTATTATGGAATTATATATGAATAATACCAAACAATATTCATAATCTCACAGATGAATTTAAAACCAACCACTTGAGATAATAATCCCTGATGAATTGGTTGTAATACCCATATATTGGAAGTTAATTCCGCTCGATTTTTATATTTATGTAGTCACTAAATTATGATCATAAGATGATTTAAAATATTAAACATTACATCCCATCCTTTGAAATTATTATATGATCTATATAGGGAGAGATCTAATATATACCAAAAAAATTATAAAAGATATAGAATCCAAATATTTTTATAAAGAATTTTCAAACAAAAATATAATAGAGAGGATATATATAATTGAGATATTACTATCAAACCAATCATTTTTGACTACTAACACAACATCAAATCACTAAGGTGGTGAAATTATACCATAATAAAATTCACCAAATATAAAAGTGTTTATAGATCCATAAAATAAAATTTAAATTTAAATTCTAATAATGATATTAAGTGTACAATTCACTATATCATTCAATTAACCCACTACAATATTTTTTATCGCATAATATATGTGACAAAAAATGTTTTATCAATGTAATTATCTTATTAAAATTATTTTTTTATAGTATAGTCATATAATATTACAAATAGTACACAATACCAACCTTATAATTAACTAATAGATGAAATAAAAGGCATATCTTGATCTTAAAGAACATATACTGATGGAATAGTAACATGACCTTTGGAATAGTAACATGACCCTTATGAATAGTAAGCCAAAAAATGAAATTGTTACCTCATTATTGAATGTATAAATAAAATTTATCCATCTTATAAGTGACCATATTGATCAATTATATATTAGTATAAGTAAATAAATATTTTAAATAATATTTTTTTAGTGTTGTTATTTTTATAAGTCATATATATTTAATTAAATTTCATCAATAATTTATTAAATCAAAATAATAGTTATATTTATAAATTAAATTATTAAATTATTTTTTTATGCACATATAAAAATTTAATGGGACATTATTATATTTTCAAACTGTTAGAAAAATAGTTTTAGATTAAATATTTTGTATTTTTCATGTAAATTATGATTTTATTTTAAAATATAATATCTCAAATTTAGAAAATAAATTTTAATAAATGAATGTATTTTTTGATTTTACACATCAAAAAATGGTAGTTGTTGATGTATGGGATTTTTTAAAATGCATGAATTTTTTGAGTAGTTAAAAATGACTAATTATGATTAATGATAGATAAATGGATTTATAGAACCTGCTTGAGTCATGTATGACGTAAATTGACATTGGTTCAAACTCAAATTCTCAATTTACAATTTTTGGTCAGAAGAATAAATATTATTCATACTCAGGAGAAAAAATATTAAAATAATGATTAAAATATCTGTACTCCCCTCATCTCTACCATTATATATATCATAACTCATCACCTATTCACTTCACTCTAATAAAGACTTATTCCATGTATAAATTATTCTAAAATCTCATACCAATATCCACCCAAAGTCCATCAAAAATTAGTATCTTCAAGAGAGAAAAACCCTTTCTCTAAGGATTCTTTAAAGGATGATATATTCATGAGGTAAATTATCATTTTCATTTATTTTATTTTCATTCCAATTCCAATTATTATATTTCATTCCTAAACTCTATTAATCCAAATTTTATGAAAATTATACTACCATATATGAACTATAAATTTTTTATGATGACATAATAAGTCATTATCATCTCTCATTTCCCCTCCATTTATACTATAAATGAAAACATCATCCGAGATGTGTTAATTTATCAAATTCAAGGACGAGAGGATTTCAATTTCTATTTCCATTAATAATTCGGTTCATGAAACAATTTTTACGGTTGGAAAATAATATATTATATTTATTATTTCTAATGTATGTTTTTAAAGAAATTGTACACATGATAATAATTTATAAAGAAATATGTGTTTTATATGATCAAAACATGATAGTTTACCAAAATGCTTATCATTAATGTTTTAAATAATGAACCATCTTCACTTCCAAAAACCATATTAATTTTATAGAAATGTAAAGTTATTTATGTGAAATAATAGCACACAACACCAATTATGGATAGACATTATAATATTATAATTTTATGCTAACATGTTTATAATTAAACCAATCATGAAATCCAAGGAAACAAAAAATCCCAAATAATAAAATTGGAAATCATAACACAAAAAATATATCATGAATTGAATAAATAATGTTATAAAAAATGAATTAAACAAATAATACATTATATAAATTTTAATTAATGTATGTAATTTTGTTATCCAGGGAATTAAGATCACGTGAAGGACACCACTAGACATAGGGTAATGGATTCTACTCAAACCTTCATTATTCCTTTAGGTTGTTCTTTGCTTATTTTTACCAAAAATTATTTTTTCTATATTAACATCATATAAATAATTTTTGTAAGCTTTAATGACATCTATCAATATATATATTCATCATTCTCTTTCGGGGATATAAATTCTTTAAATGATTCCCGTTCTCAATACCTCTTGACATGTAATCCCGTTTTAGGGGAACTTTTCGAATTATAAAACATATTCATGTAAAAATTATATTATATTTTCATGACACCATTATTTTAATAAAAAAAATCTTTTTATTTTGAAATTATTCTTGTTTCACTTTGGTATTTATATAAAATATTATTTCCTTTTATTTTTTAAATGACCATTTGTAATTTTATTTAACCGCACTAAACTGTCTTAATTATAATGTTTCTGAAGTACTATTTTTACATATCATTACATATTATTCTTTAAAAAATTAATTATATATTCCAATTATACTCTATTATTACCCATGAATGATTTAAGCCCTTTCCTTCATGTAAAATTTTATGATACATCTATTTTTAGGCATTATGACATTATTATGATACCCTATTATTACCGTGGAAAAACCTTAAGTTTTTTTATGATTTATTTTTTGATGGGTTCATCTATATAACACTCAAATTAATTGTAAAAAGTTGAGTATCATGATATGTTATGTTCAATGGTCTCGGTGGTCAACCTTGAATCGTGTTACCAAGTGCGGCAGTCTTGCTGGTTATCCTTGATATGTATACTCTATGTTAAATTAGCCATGAGACATGCTAAAGCCATGTTTTAAGTTTATAACTACTAAATATGAATCCATGTTAATATTATCCCTTGTTTATATAGTTTTCTTCAATATGTCCCATGCCTTTCTATATCATTATGTCATTCCCTCTATACCATGTGCTAAATCGTTATTTTTATTCTTATTTCCATACATGTATTTTTAGATAATACCTTTGTTCATATAATTTATATGTTATCCAATGATTATTTATTATCACAATGTATTTTTGGATCCCCTTAGTAAGATTAAATAAATGAAGGTTTCTTTTAGTTTTATGCTTTTAGTATTATGTACATAGACTTCCAATATACTAGACTTTTTGATCTCTAGTTTTTATTTTGTAGTTTAATTATTATTTAAATAATTTAATGATATGTGTAAAAGGTATGGGTCTCTATAGTTGGTATCATAGGATGGTCTAGTTAATTTTGTATATTTTGAATAGAGAACATTAGTATGATTATTTTTTATGAAACACATTATAAGAAATATTTGTAAATTTTTTTATGTATAAAGTATGTGGTTTGTCAAGAAAATATATCAATATTTGGATGTCAACAAGTGGATGTGGATCTGGAACAGATTTATATATGGATAAAACTAAAAAACAACACATTTATCTAGTATCGAACAGGAACTAATTCACGACAACGAGCCTTAATGTCCTTGTGGATTGATGCTCCCATAGGATATGATTTGGCGAATTCATAAGCTCATTATGAACCATACTTAAGTGAATTAAAATGAGATCCCATATAAATATAATTTAGGTAACAAATCATGGATAACATAGATTGAAACCATGGGAATAAAAGGTTAGGATATACTTTTCTTTTAAGTGTTTATCCTTTTCTGGTTAAATTTTACATTTTTTTATTATTATATATGTTTTAATTCCCTAAAATTATAAATTATTTTTATTAGTTAATGTTGATAAGTAGAATAACACATGCCCAAAATAAATGTGATACAAGATGTGGCGATTTACCTAATGATATTTCTAATATTATGTGAATAGGTGCTCAAAAAATTTTAACAATACATTATCAACTCGCTCATGTTATGAATAATAACATGAATATTGTGGAACTACATATTCCTTTAAAGAAACCATAAGATTCCAATAAATCTTTCATGTGTAAAAGGACTCTATAGTTTAGTATATCTTCCAATCCCCTCTCCACAGAATAGTTTATTAACTCCATTGAAAAATATTCCTAGTCCTCTAGAGCTCATAAAAATAGTGTTTCATGATGGAGCTCTATTATTTTGATGGGGAACATAATCAGTGATAGAAACTAATCATGAATAATAAGTCACATGAGTAAATTTATTCAATGTATATGGAGGAATTCAATAAATTTTTTCAATGGGTATTTTCTCTTAACCCTTCGTATCAAGAGGAGAGGGAGTTACTCTGACTTAAGTAGCAAGAAGATGAGTACAATGGGGAGTATCAAGTTAAAATTACTAGGCTTTCCAAATACAAAATTTTATTTTTCTAGAACACCAAATACAATGTGGATCACTTCTATAGTAGACTAAAGGCGAGTCTGTGAAATGTGTATAAGATATAAAATCCAACATTTATGAAGTCATTTTATGGGTTTCCCTTCGGGATGAAATGGGGATTAGATACTCTCAATTGACTTTTGGTATCAGATAAAAAAATGAGGAAATATATTATAATATGGTGTTCTGAAACATAAATACCATGATTCAATGATGATAAAACATCCCTTGTGTAAAAATTATGGGAATAAAAATCATAGTAAGTGTCTCAAGGGTACTCGGAATTTCTTCAATAGTTGAAGATTGGGACATTTGGATAAAAACAATTAGAAGGATATTAATAATCCCACTAACATTGAATAATAATGGAAGGATCAGATCAATAATATGTTTATTGAGTAGTGTTACAACTACAAGTAACATGGGAATTATTCGAACAATTTTCCTACACTAAGGGTTGTCAGAGGAAATAAAAAAAACATCCAAAAAACATTTAAGAATTATGTTATCACTACTGCTGAGGTGGGTCCTGAAAATTATGTGTTGACCGCTATAATAGTTATTCATTTATTAATAAAGAATATTCTATTTAATTCTGGTTTGGCACAATCCTTCATATCATGTAAGTTTACTAGAACTATTCAAACACCACCTAAAAATTTGGAGGTTATGTTATCCTCAAGAATAAAGACTATGGAAATTATTGCATCTAGGGTTTAAAATTCTACCCTGGTAAATTATTTTATATTGAACCTTGAAGTGCACTGTGTTGCATTTGTTGTTAATGAGACATGCTGTTGTCTTAGAATGAATGGATGTCAAGAATTGTCAAGATGTGAATGCCAAAGTTTGTGATGGTTTTGGTGGTAAAGGAGAATGGCCATGGTACTAAGATGCATGTCACTTACGAGATTCACTAAGTGGCATAGGAGATGTGGTTGAAACATTCTCTATGAACATCTGACGATTGTTGAGCTGTTCTTAAAGTTCCAAGAACTTGTATCAACTGGATACAAAGTCACCACAAAGTTAGAAGACCATGCATTGTATTGACAATGCATGAGGAGAGGAAGATGATCCATCCACAACCACTGAGTGGATGAAGTGGATTGAAAGAAGTCCATGCACTAACACATAGTGCATGTGAATCTGAAGAAGTCCCAATTTGTTCTCTGATTAGATCAACAAAGAGAATTGATGAAGTTATGTGATTCAGGAGCTCGGTTGATGAAGATCCTTGAGAATTCTCTCCTATGTAGAAAATGAAATGATGAAGAAGAATTATAAATTGAGGAGTTGTTTCTTATCAAGAAGATTAATGTTTGAATTCTCTAGAAGAAGATGAAGGATAAGAATAGCTTAGAGAAGTGGCTTGGAATGTGGCATTTGGCTTATACTCATATGGAGGAGAACTTTGTTTTTAATAAAGTCTTTACATTTCCTTTGCCAAAAAATATGGCCAGCCCGTGGACACCTTGAGGGTTCAACCCCAAGGCTCATGTGGGCCTAAGGCGCCACGCCCAAGGGGGAACCCGTGGGGCGAGTCCAGGGAGGTAGGGGCGCACCCGTAGGACACCACATGGGTGCCTGGGGCACGCCCGGAGGAGCACGGCAGGGGCGCATGAGCGCACCCGAGTGTGCATAGTGGGCGCTAGGAGCGCGCCCACAGAGGCGAGAGTGGGCGCAGAGCGCGCCCGCAGAAGAACACGGTGCGGGGCGGCACCGTGGAGGGAGAGAATTCAACTGAGCTGGTTGGGGGAGCGCGTAGTTGATAAGGCGCGGAGAAACCAGGCGCCGTTTCAATGTGGGACAAACATTTTTGCCGCGGAGCGAATCCCAGCCGCTCATCTGATCGTGTGGATGATCTAAGCCGCACATCTCATCCGCCGCGGCCCATCCTGATCGCGACCGTCCAAATCTTCGATCTGATGGCCGTGGCTCGTCTTCCACCTCGAGCTCGAGCCGAGGACATCCCGAAGCCTCCCGCGAGCCTCCGTCGAACCAGGAGCAACCTGAGAGATGTTTTCGAGCTCCCGGGCACCTCGGATGAAACTGAAGGCTCCCTCGTGCTCGTCTGGCCAAACCGAACCCATTCATGCAATAAAATATGCATGCACACGATGGATGAGAGATTTCGAGATTCGGCCGAGGCAAAACGAAGTTGCCGAGGCTTCGGTGAGTTCGTGTTTTTCATGGGATAGAAGAGACGAAGACCGTGCATGCGTTCTAAGTCGCATGCACGCGGAGAAGAAAAAATAAATGGAACACGCGTGAACAGAGAGAAGAAAAAAAGATTTAAGAAAATCTTGAAATCCCGAAATCTTCAGGAGATTAAAAGATATCCCACGCGGAAGTCTTGAGGATTCTCTGCCTATAAAAAGAGAGGCCGAGACCTCATTGTGGCTTGCTGAAGTTCTTGTTGAAGATTTGTGTCCCGTGAGCTCTCTGCCTCACGAAGAAAGAATCCCCGCGCAAATTACTTGCGCGGCGGAAGATCTCGGTGCCATCCTTGGCCAGAAGGAGTCCCTTACGCGCTGCTCCTTTGCGCGACAAGAAGAAGAGGTTGGGCTGCGCCAACTTGCGCGCTCCCTCTGTGCACCGCGGCCCCCTGTGCGGTAAGCACTTGCGCGGAAATGGCCACCCGAGATCCTGTGCACCTTGCACCTTGTGCTTGTGCATTTGAAGAAGGTAGTGGGGTGTTGCATCTTGCGCGGCCCTTGCCAGTGCACCTTGTGCGGCTGTGAGGAGAAGAAGGGAGTTCGGGTTGTGAAGTGTATAACACACCTAGTGTGTGTGTGCAAGGAGAACCCAAGACTTGGCCGTCTGTGTGCATAAGGAGGAAGACCACCACATTTGTGTGTGTGCATAACAAGAGGAAGACCCGAGGCCATGTGTTTGCACAAAGAACAACACCAAGTGGTGTGTGCCAAGTGCTAAGAAGACCACACATTGTGTGTGAAGTGAAAAAGGCCGAGAGGAAGTGTGTGCAAGTGGAGTAGGTCGTAGCCAAGTGTGTGTAAGTGAATAAGGCCAAAGACCACACCTTGTTGTGTGAAAAGTGGAGAACCTTGTGTATGCAAATTGAAGAACATACCTTGAGTGTGTGTGTGCAAACAAGAAGAAGTAGGCCGAACCTAGGTGTGCACTAAAAGTGAACACACTTAGAAGAAGTTGAAAGAAGACTCTCACACTAAAGTATAACACACTTTTATGTGTCTGTAAACAAATTGGATAAAGTGTGTGAAGTTCAGTGAAGGTGTGTGCTTAAAAGAATTACACCCTTTGAGGGCTTACTGCACCTACAAGAAGAACAAGAGAGTGCATGCATGAATGCATGCACGTGCACACGTGAACAGAGTCAAATCAGTGATGTGCAATTGAGAAGTCCAAGACCAGTGGTTCTTGAAGAATTTGAGAAGGCCATGCAGTCAGTGCATGAGGATGAAGAGTTTCCATGCACTCAGTGCATGAAGTAGAGTTGAACTGAGACTGGACCAGACTGAAGTTAAAGATATCAGTTGTCTGAGTATTCAGTAGCTGGAGAGAAGCCAGGTCATCCTTTGAAGAAGGAGATAAATCCTGAGCAAGACGAGAAGACCTGATCAACTCAAGTGATCAGAGGTACAGAGCAAGGCCAGAAGTCTTTATCCCAGACTGCTGAAGATACTTGAATAAGCTTAAAGTGAAGAAGAGCTACTCGTGTGACTCGAGGAGCCAGGAGAAGACCCTGTGGGACTCAGGGAGAAGAAGTCTTCAGTGGGATTCTGAAGCAGGCCAGTGGGACTTTGGTAACACTGTGTGAAGCAGTATAAAGACCCTCCTGTGGGACTCAGGAGAGATACAGTGGGACTCTGTATCGACCATTGTAATTCTAACAAGTTATAATGGGAGAATCTATGCTGGGAGAGCATGGCAAGGATGTAGACCTTTGGTGCCGAACCTTGTAAATCCTTGTGTCCAGTGCCTTTACATTTACTGCATCATTCGTGGAAAGGTGAGAGATACAAGAAGAGTGGATCGAGGCTTTAACAAGCCATAGAGGTTTAATTGATAAGGAATCAATTAGTAAAATGTTTTTAAGGGATCACTGATTCACCCCCTCCCCCTCTCAGTGATTCACACTGATCTGGGCACTTCAATTGGTATCAGAGCGAGGTTACCTCTAAAAGATCCAAGGGAGTCTTTATGAAGTGCAGATTTGAGGAAACGAGCGACCAGCCTCAAATGGAGATATCTGCCAAGACTCAGAAAAATAGAAAGAAGAAACAGGCCAAGAAGATGAAGAAAGCATGTCCTAGCTGTGATGAAGTTGAAACAATGAATGATCTTCAGAGTGCACTCAAATATCTTCAGAAGACAGTTCCCATGGAAGTGGAAAAGTGTATAGCTACAGGCATCCATGATCTTCATGAAGAAAAATCACAGTTAGAAGAAGAAGCCAATGCAATGGAAGATCAATTGGCAAAAAGGGTTGGCATAAACAACACTCTCAGAAAGCTGGTGAAGGCTAAAGATGAAACCGTTTCTCTTTGCAATGAAAGATATGAAGACACTGCTGAAGAATTGAAAAGGAGACTTTCTGAGAAAGATTTCTTTAAAATAATGGTCAGAGATGTTTTCCATGCACTGGAAAAGAGGCACAAAGTTTCAATGAATGTCAGAGATGCTCAACTTGAAGACAAAGTAAACAGGGTAAAGGAGCTTGACAATTCATTACAGGAAATGAAAAAGGTGCATGAAGACCAACTAGAACAGTTGAAAGAAAATTGGGAAGGAAGGCTAAGAACTGTTGAGGATGAGAAGAACTCCCTCAATATGAAATGCTTAGAACTAGAGGTGATATTGAAAAATCTGCAATCACCCAAAGCTGAAGCCTCCCAGTCAACTGAAAGAAGAAATGTTGCTACTCAAGTGAGCATTGAGCAGGATGATTCTAAAAGAAAGACATCCTCTAATAAAAGGGCAACAACTTCTAAAAAGAAGGTACCATCCATCCCATCTTTTACTCATGCCTCTAAATGTGTTTCCACAAAAAGTGCAGGATGGAAGAATAACTCCAAACAAGTATGGATGAAGACAAAAGAGATCTCTCCTGAAACAACACAACTTGTCAAGAAAAGTACCCAGCAATCAGAAGTACACAAGAGGTCAAGATTTGTGGGTCAATGATGGTGTTGTAACAAGTATGGGCATTGTGCAAAGGATTGTTGGTACAATCCACTGAATGCCAAAGCACAGAGGAAGCCCATGCCTAGGGGGAGCAAGCCAGAAGAAAAGAAGCAGCATCCACAGGTCCAGAGACATCTGTTCATTGCAAATAGATTTGGATTACTTGACAACATCTGGGATGATTGCAAAAGTGGTCGCAAAATTGATACATTTCAATCTCCAACTGTATCCAAAGCTGGAAAGAAGAAAAGATCACAGAACCTGGATCAGAAAGAATCCTTGGGAAGCAGGAAGAAAATGGAAGATGCTCCCAAGAAGATTATGAAAAAGGAAGAGAAGACCTTGGAGTCTAAGTCCAAGAAGGGTGAGTCATCCAGTAGGACCACCAAGAAGACATGCTTCTACTGTGGAAAGAAAGGTCATACCATGGATCTTTGCAAACAAGCCATGGAAATCAATAGAAGCCAACTAAACTCAAATAGACAATCAATCCAAAAGAAGCAGAAGGGATTGATTGAAAACAAGTTTCCTAAGAGAGGTAGCTTGACAGAATCAAAGGAACCATGTGGAATATCCAGAACTGAGGCCACACTTCCAAGTGACTTACTAGTCATATGGCCAAATCAGTTGCAACTGGCCAGAGAACTACAAAGAGTTGAAGATGAAGCTCTGGCAATTGCTAAAGCAAAAGGGAAGAAGAAGGTTTCACATGAAGATGTTTTGAGAACCACACCAGCACAATCATCAATGAAGATCAAATGTTCAAGTGTGAAGAATGGTGAAAATGGGACATATCGGTTGAGAGAATCTTCTCAACCTTGTTGTTCACATTGATGAACCAAGGAGGTTCCATCTTATTCCCTAATCACTTGTATTTACATGTGCTAACACTTCAGGGAATTGAAGATGATGATCATTCTCATCTAGAGAGTGGTTTGGACAGAATGGAGTGCACCCCTTGAGGGGGAGCCAATCTGGAGAAGATGGGATTCTTAGATTAATACCATCTTGAAGAAAAGTGAAGGTATTCCAATCATACTTTCATCCCTTGTTTCTTAATTGTATTCATCATGACAATTAAGCGGGAGTATTGATTGAAGTCAAATGGATGAAAGGGGAAGCTTTATCTTTGCACCTGAACATTCTAATGAGTTTTATGATGTTTTGCAGGATTTAGCAAATTCATTGTTACATCTGAAAAATTTCAAACCCCCAAGCATGATCTCACATGTGTAGAGAATTGTTGGACAACATTGAGTTCCTTGGTTACATCACTCTTGTTTTCTACACCGGGTTTGCCCAAGTAGACTTAGAGTTGATTTACTAAAGGTTCTTTGCTAAAGAAGAACATGTGGCATCATCCCTCTCTTAGTGATTTTCAAGAAGATGCTATTCAAAGGGAGGAAGATATTTTTGAACGTGAACCACACCACACCTTTTCATTTGATTTCCAATAAGGGGGAGAAAATATTGGCACACATATTGACCCATTCATTTGTGCTGAAGTGGTGTATTGGCAACAAATACAAAGGGGGAGATTGAAGTGCACTGTGTTGCATTTTTTGTCAATGAGACATGCTGTTGTCTTAGAATGAATGGATGTCAAGAATTGTCAAGATGTGAATGCCAAAGTTTGTGATGGTGTTGGTGGTAAAGGAGAATGGCCATGGTACTAAGATGCATGTCACTTAGGAGATTCACTAAGTGGCATAGGAGATGTGGTTGAAACATTCTCTATGGACATCTGACGATTGTTGAGCTGTTCTTAAAGTTCCAAGAACTTGTATCAACTAGATACAAAGTCACAACAATGTTAGAAGACCATGCATTGTATTGACAATGCATGAGGAGAGGAAGATGATCCATCCACAACCACTGAGTGGATGAAGTGGATTGAAAGAAGTCCATGCACTAACACTTAGTGCATGTGAATCTGAAGAAGTCCCAATTTGATCTCTGATTAGATCAACAAAGAGAATTGAAGAAGTTATGTGATTCAGGAGCTCGGTTGATGAAGATCCTTGAGAATTCTCTCCTAAGTAGAAAATGAAATGATGAAGAAGAATTATAAATTGAGGAGTTGTTTCTTATCAAGAAGATTAATGTTTGAATTCTCAAGAAGAAGATGAAGGAGAAGAATGGCTTAGAGAAGTGGCTTGGAATGTGGCGTTTGGCTTATACTCATATGGAGGAGAACTTTGTTTTTAACAAAGTCTTTACATTTCCTTTGCCAAAAAATATGGCCAGACCGTGGACACCTTGAGGGTTCAACCCCAAGGCTCATGTGGGCCTAAGGCGCCACGCCCAAGGGGGAACCCATGGGGCGAGTCCAGGGCGGCAGGGGCGCACTCGTAGGACACCGCATGGGTGCCTGGGGAACGCCCGGAGGAGCGCGGCAGGGGCGCATGAGCGCACCCGAGTGTGCATAGTGGGCGCTAGGAGCGCGCCCGCAGAGGCGAGAGTGGGCGCAGAGCGCGCCCGCAGAAGAACACGGTGCGGGGCGGCACCGTGGAGGGAGAGAATTCAACTGAGCCGGTTGGGGGAGCGCTTAGTTGATAAGGCGCGGAGAAACCGGGTGCCGTTTCGATGTGGGACAAACATTTTTGCCGCGGAGCGAATCCCAGCCGCTCATCTGATCGCGCGGACGATCTAAGCCGCACATCTCATCCGCCGCGGCCCATCCTGATCGCGACCGTCCAAATAATCGATCCGACGGCCGTGGCTCGTCTTCCACCTCGAGCTCGAGCCGAGGACATCCCGAAGCCTCCCGCGAGCCTCCGTCGAACCAGGAGCAACCTGAGAGATGTTTTCGAGCTCCCGGCCACCTCGGATGAAACTGAAGGCTCCCTCGTGCTCGTCTGGCCAAACCGAACCCATTCATGCAATAAAATATGCATGAACACGATGGATGATAGATTTCGAGATTCGGCCAAGGCAAAACGAAGTTGCCGAGGCTTCGGTGAGTTCGTGTTTTGCATGGGATAGAAGAGACGAAGACCGTGCATGCGTTCTAAGTCGCATGCACGCGGAGAAGAAAAAATAAATGGAACCCGCGTGAACAGAGAGAAGAAAACAAGATTTAAGGAAATCTTGAAATCCCGAAATCTTCGGGAGATTAAAAGATATCCCACGTGGAAGTCTTGAGGATTCACTGCCTATAAAAGGAGAGGCCGAGACCTCATTGTGGCTTGCTGAAGTTCTTGTTGAAGATTTGTGTCCCGTGAGCTCTCTGCCTCACGAAGAAAGAAGCCCCGCGCAAATTACTTGCGCGGCTGAAGATCTCGGTGCCATCCTTGGCCCGAAGGAGTCCCTTGCGTGCTGCTCCTTTGCGCGACAAGAAGAAGAGGTTGGGCTGTGCCAACTTGCGCGCTCCCTCTGTGCACCGCGCCCCCCTGCGCGGTAAGCACTTGCGCGGCAGTGGCCACCCGAGATCCTGCGCACCTTGCACCTTGTGCTTGTGCATTTGAAGAAGGCAGTGGGGTGTTGCATCTTGCGCGGCCCTTGCCAGTGCACCTTGTGCGGCTGTGAGGAGAAGAAGGGAGTTTGGGTTGTGAAGTGTATAACACACCTAGTGTGTGTGTGCAAGGAGAACCCAAGACTTGGCCGTGTGTGTGCATAAGGAGGAAGACCACCACATTTGTGTGTGTGCATAACAAGAGGAAGACCCGAGGCCATGTGTGTGCACAAAGAACAACACCAAGTGGTGTGTGCCAAGTGCTAAGAAGACCACACATTGTGTGTGAAGTGAAAAAGGCCGAGAGGAAGTGTGTGCAAGTGGAATAGGCCGTAGCCAAGTGTGTGTAAGTGAATAAGGCCAAAGACCACACCTAGTTGTGTGAAAAGTGGAGAACCTTGTGTATGCAAATTGAAGAACATACCTTGAGTGTGTGTGTGAAAACAAGAAGAAGAAGGCCGAACCTAGGTGTGCACTAAAAGTGAACACACTTAGAAGAAGTTGAAAGAAGACTCTCACACTAAAGTATAACACACTTTTATGTGTGTGTAAACAAATTGGATAAAGTGTGTGAAGTTCAGTGAAGGTGTGTGCTTAAAAGAATTACACCCTTTGAGGGCTTACTGCACCTAGAAGAAGAACAAGAGAGTGCATTCATGCATGCATGCACGTGCACACATGAACAGAGTCAAATCAGTGGTGTGCAATTGAGAAGTCCAAGACCAGTGGTTCTTGAAGAATTTGAGAAGGCCATGCAGTCAGTGCATGAGGATGAATAGTTGCCATGCACTCAGTGCATGAAGTAGAGTTGAACTGAGACTGGACCAGACTGAAGTTAAAGATATCAGTTGTCTGAGTATTCAGTAGCTGGAGAGAAGCCATGTCATCCTTTGAAGAAGGAGATAAATCCTGAGCAAGACGAGAAGATCTGATCAACTCAAGTGATCAGAGGTACAGAGCAAGGCCAGCAGTCTTTATCCCAGACTGCTGAAGATACTTGAAGAAGCTTAAAGTGAAGAAGAGCTACTCGTGTGACTCGAGGAGCCAGGAGAAGACCCTGTGGGACTCAGGGAGAAGAAGTCTTCAGTGGGATTCTGGAGCAGGCCAGTGGGACTCTGGTAACACTGTGTGAAGCAGTATAAAGACCCTCCTGTGGGACTCAGGAGAGATACAGTGGGACTCTGTATCGACCATTGTAATTCTAACAAGTTATAATGGGAGAATCCATGCTGGGAGAGCATGGCAAGGATGTAGTCCTTTAGTGCCGAACCTTGTAAATCCTTGTGTCCAGTGCCTTTACATTTACTGCATCATTCGTGGAAAGGTGAGAGATACAAGAAGAGTGGATCGAGGCTTTAACCAGCCATAGAGGTTTAATTGATAAGGAATCAATTAGTAAAAAGTTTTTAAGGGATCACTGATTCACCCCTCCCCCTCATAGTGATTCACACTGATCTGGGCACATCAAACCTCACATAAAATCATTTCATACATTCACTGGTAGAGTTTAATGTAATTTTCGGCATGGATTGACACTCTATACACCAAGATAAAATTTACATTCTGGAATGGTAGACCACCCTTCACAAACCAATGAGACCTCTTATCATATACTAGTGTAAGTAGAAGGATGAAACTACTTCTAGATCATATTATCATGTGTTGATAATGGCACCTTTTGATAAATAATATCTTTGTCAAAATATTAAGGTAAAAGAGATGATACTTCTCAAAGTAATAACTATTTTGAGGGAGTTCACTGATGTATTCCCTGTAGAATTTTTTGTTCATCCATGTGATCAAGAGTTCGAGTTTTCAATTGAACATTTTCCAACATCCCTAAATGTAGAAAATACTCCTTATTGAAGACCCAATTTATAGCTGGATTAACTAAAGATGCAACTACATGAGAATCTAGTGAAGGGTTTTATATGCCCGAGTGCATCACCTTGGGATGCACCATTACACTTCTTCAAGAAGAATTATGGATCAGTGCACATCTGCATTGATTATCATGAGATCAATAAAAATCATATAGAAAATTTATCACATGACTCTAATAGATGACTTATTTAATTAGATTTTTCGGACCATTTATTTTACTATGGTGGGCCTTCGTCCTGGGTATAACCAATTAAAGGAGAGGAAGGATGATGGGAACAAAAAATCCTTTTGAATGAGGTATGGACCATATGAGTTCATAGTGATTTCTTTTAGACTAAATAATCATATATAAGTAGACATGGATTTAATAAATTGTGTCTTTTTAGATTACAACAACAAATTTATGGTAGTATTTATAAATGATATTCTGATTTAATTGATGAGTAAGTATGAACATGCAGAGCATTTGAATAATCTAATGAAGAAATTGTGAAGGGAGAGAAATTCTTCAAATTATAGTAAATATGAGTTCTGGATTGATGATGTATCATTTTTTCTGAATGATATCAATTGCATTGGAATATCTATGGTCCCATACAAGACAAATGAAGTTGAATAGTGGCCCATGCCAACATCTGTAATGGAGATCCATTACATTCTAGGTCTATATAGCTGTTTTTTAATATTTGTGAGGAACTTATCAGGATTGTAAAACCCAAAAACCATGATGACTTGGAAGGGAGTTATGTTTTTTAGACTCAAGAATGTAAGAAATTATTTATGGAGCTGAAAATCAAGCTTATCACTAGGCCAATACTCACACTCCAAACAAGTGAAAAAATCATTGTGTTGTACAATGATTCTTCAATGTTTTTAGGATATGTGTGGACGAATAATGATAAAGTGATATCATATTCCTCAATGTAGTAAACAATACACGATCGAAACAATCACTTACATGATATGGAGTTGGAACCCATGATCTTTTCATTAAAAATATTGAGGCATTATCTCTATGGGGAGAATTGTGAAATATAAGCTTGTCAAATGAGTCTCACATATATATTTACAATGATGTTGATTAATATTTACCTGGATGATAGTTAGATCACATAAAGTATTATAACTACGCAATCCACTATTGTACTAGTAAGGGAAAAAAGGGGGATGATTTTATATGTAGAAAGGATCCTATAACTTTTTCAATGATGTTTGTGGAGAAGGATCTAATATTCTTAGAATTGTAGAGGATGGAAATAAGAATCATTAAGTGAGGAACATCATCAATCATTTCTAAAATTATTTCGCAACAATAGGTCATGTAGAAAATATATGATGGTTAAAGAAATAATATGGAAATTATAAAAATGGTGGATGATTTTAGAAATGGGGAATATTGTGAGTTCAAGACTGGTACAGAAGGTGTTATAATATTTGTTTCACGATTGTGTGTATCATCTGATTCATAGATAATTAAAGACTATTTTAATGTATTTCATATCTCAACCTTCTCTATTTACCCAGAGATAATATAGATGAATTGAGATATCTGAGATATCTTTTGGTGGGAAAATATAAATAAGGTGATTGATAAATATACATCAAATTGCCTCATGTGTGAACAATTGAATACTAAAAAGAAATATTCTAATTGGATGATGCATCCACTATCCGTATGAAAATGGGAGTATTATAACATTTCCATGAACTAGGAAACTGTAAGTCCAAGGGAACCTAGAGAAAACATTGAAATATGGCTCATTATGGGTCGTCATACAAAGACATCACACATTATCATAGTTTGAGAATAATTATCATTGGATCATATTGCATAGATAACAAAGAGTTAGTAATACTGATGAGAGTAATATTATCTATTATATCTGATCGAGATCCTAGATTCACTTCAACTATCATGAATTTTCTCCATAATGATTTATGCACTGATCTGAACATTATTAAGACCTATCATCCTCATTCTGATGTTCTATCTGAGAAAACTATTCAGACTCTATAAGATATATTGAGAGCATGTTCTATAGAATTAAAATTAGGGTGGGATAAACATCTTCAAAATGTGAAATTATCTTAAAACAATTTTTTCCACTACAGCATCTGAATGGAACCATATGAATAACTTTATGGGAAAAGGTATAGAACACTGGCATTTTGGGATGATGTCAGTGAGAAAAAGCTTCTTGTGCCTGAAATGGTCAATGAAATTGATGAGAAGGTGAAATCCAATCAACAACACATCAAGGTATCCCAAATGAAATAGAAGATTTAAATAGGCAATCACTGGTGGGACTATGAGTTTAAAGTTAGAGACAAGGTATTCATCTTTGTATCTCTATGTAATCATGTTATGAGATTTGGGAAGAGTGGAATGAAAAGTCCTAGGTACATCAGCCCCTTCGAGATCCATGATAGTGTTAGAGATGTGAGATATTAACTAGAACATCCACCTACCTTGTATAATGTACATGAATTATTACATGTATCAGTATAAAACATTAAGATACATGATCGTGAAAATGTACACTCTTCATAGGTTGTACAGTTGGAGAATGATTTTTCTTATGAGGAGCAGTCGTTGATGATCTTGGATCATAGAGATAATTTTCTACGCAATAAGACTACTCACCTAGTCAAATTTAAATGGAAAAACCATATGTATGAAAGGGAAACAAGTGAAATAGTGGAGGAAATAAAGGAAATGTACCCCAAGCTGTGTACTGATTATAATGTAAAATGAAATTTTGAGGGAGTTATCATATACAGGGGGGAGAATGTAATGACCTACTATTTTACAAAAATAATTCCATTACTATAATTATTTCTTATTTTATAATCATATAATAATACATATAAAATATAATAAAAACCATATAAATAATGAATAAGTGAAATAAAAGGTATCTTGTGAAGTTATGGAACATATACCGAAATTAAAGTAACAGGACCTTTGGAATAGTAATGTGACCCGTATGAATAGTAAAAATGCCATTGTAATATTATCATCATCAATGAAATATTAAAAAAAATTAACCATATTATAAGTTAAAATATTGTATAATTTTTCTTAGTACAAGTAAGTAAATATTTTAAAAATCATTGATTTACAATAGGTATTTTTGTAAGAAAAGTATTTTTAATTAAAATTTTTTATTACATTAATTAAAAAAAATTTCTTTTCATAAAATTAAATCAAATATTATTATTCTGATATCTTATGATATGAAGATAATTTTATGCGACCTTAATTAACTTTTCAATGTATTAGAAAAGAAATTTTATTTTTAAAATATTAATTTTTCATTTATATAATTATTTTAGTAAAAAATTAAAAATTCGTTATTTATATTTTTCCCAAAATAATGTTTTTTTCATAAAAAAATTGAAAAAACACTATGGTGATCTTTTTGGATTTCTCTAAAAACTAGAATTTATGGTGAATAGTAAAAATGCTAATTTTAAGTAAATAATAAATAAATAAATTTCTACATTACGCTTGAGTACTAGATGATGTTAATTTCTGTTTTTTCAATGTCACATGCTCTCTATACCATTTATGGTCTCTTGATTTATGGATATTCATAATATTGAGAAAAAATATTAATATAATAATTATAATAAACGGAGTCCCCTCTATTTCTTGGTTATAAAGACCATGACTCTTTACATATTCTCTTCACTCCTCTCAATCCACTTTCCTTATCAAAATTATTGTAAAATCTCCTACAAATATCCTGCCCATGTCTATCATCCCAGGGTATCTTCATAGGACTGAAACCTATTATCTAATGAGGCTCTCATCAAATATATATTCTTGAGGTAAAATTTTCATTTCATTTATTGTATTTTCTTTCAATCACCATTATGTTTTTCATTCATCACCTCCTTTAATTCAAATTTTATGATAAATTTATTACATAATATGTGCTATAATATAGTTATGATAAGTAAATATATCCACATAATTTATCCTTTCCACTACTTTTATTCTAGAAATGAAAACACCATCTGAGATGTGTTAATTTATCACATTCAAGGATGACTTGTTTTCAATTTCTATTTCCATCATTAATTATGGTCATGAATCCATTTTAATGGTTTTATGAGACATTAATATATTCATTATGTCTAATTTATGGTTCTATAATCTTATATACATGTTATATTAATTTATAATGTAAAATGTGTTCGATGTGATCAAATACCGCCAATTAACCAAAATAGTTATCATTAAAGTTTAATATAATGAATCATCCACACTGAAAATAACCAAATGAATTTTATAACCATTAATTTTTCTCTATGTTCACTAATAACATACAACATCAATTATGGACAACCGTTCTCATCTAACAGGTCTATTCTTACCTGTATAAAAGTAAACCAATCATGATATCCAATGAAACACACACTCCCAACCCATGAAATTGACCATCTTACACCATAAAAGGTCATTAATGTAAATTATAATGTTATAATAAAAAAATATATAAATAATATCTTCCGAAAATATTAATTATTTACTCTAATTTTGTTATCCATGACATTTTGATCATGTAAACGAAACTGTCAAACTTATGGAATGGGATTCTACAAGAACTTCCATTTGTCCTTCGGGTTGTTCTATCATTATTTATACCCAAATAAATTTAACTATATAGAAATATTATAAATGATGTGTATGTACTCTGAACTCATGTATTTGATCCATTAATCATTATCTTTCCCCGATATATATATTTTTAAATGATTACCTCTATAATTATTCCTGATAGGAAATCCCATTTTATTGGAATTTTTAGAATTCGTTCCCATTTTCAAGTACAATATATAATCTATTTTTAATCACACATTTTTTAGAATGAATCATTTTTTAATGAAAACCATCTTTTTTCACTTCTTATTTTATATAAAATATTGTTCTCATTTATGATTAAAATGAACATTGGTCTTTTCATTAACAACACTAAAATGTTTTATATCTAATGATTCTTAAGCACTTTGGTTACATGTTATTAAATAATGTTGAAAAAAAATCATGCTATATTACTATTCTACAATATGATTTTCCATGAATGATCAAATTCCATTCTTTCATGGACGTTTTTTTGATACGCACATTTGGTATGATTTATGAAAAGATTATGATACAAATTCTTTCCATGGTAACCCTTACATGTATATATGATTGATTATGTTTGATTTTCTGTGCTTAAATAAAATTAATGAACATTTATTGATGGCTGCACCTACATATCACTTAAATACATTGGGTAATGTAGAGTATCATGAGATGTTATGTGCAACAGTATTTCTAGATATCCATGACATGTGCTACCATTAGCAATGGTCAGGGTGATTAACCATGACTGGTGCTCCTCAATGTGTAATGAACCTTGACTCATGCTAAACTCATGTTTTATGTTGCATCCAAATTATTATTAATAGAAATTTATATGACCCAATATTTATATGTTTTTATTATATTTATTCCTTGCCTTTTATATCATTATCTCATGCCTTCTATCCCACTTTTTAATGATTAATTCATACTCTTATTTCATTTCTTTGATTATTATCTCATCCATTTGTTCATTTTATTCATAGGATATCCAATGTATTTGTACGAGAAAAATGGATTTTATGAGA
Organism: Viscum album; assembly: GCA_963277665.1. NCBI lineage: Eukaryota > Viridiplantae > Streptophyta > Magnoliopsida > Santalales > Viscaceae > Viscum > Viscum album. Next base: position 477,618,201 of record OY728132.1, read on the forward strand.
TATTTATGAATATTAAATAACAAAATGTTTTTATGTTATTTTTTAAAAGTCATAAGTACATAGTATTCTATGAAACAATAATTTACGATATTTGGATTGTATTTTTAATATTAATAAAATATAAAATCATGTAATGACATGTGTAAAAGATTATTGTCACCATAATCGTTCACATTTTTTATTTCCATAAGTGGTTATGGATATATATTTCATCATTAAAACAAATATTTGAGAATTTATTTATTTCATAATCATAAACCTTGAAAATATAATATTGGATTGGGGGTGGAAAATTTGGTCTTGAATTATCTCCAACATTTACTAACCTCTTCTCAATAAATAGAAATTTCATTTCTCTATGAAATTCGTATTAACATTAATAACATTTAGGAGAAGCCATAAGACAGTTCCCTACATGCTTCACATCACTCCTATAATGTGATGACTGATTAATTCTATTTTATACTTGAATATTATTATTATTATATAATATAAAATCCCCCTTTAATTTTTCCCCAAACCATTACAATACTATGAGTTTTCAATTACAGTTTCTATAATGGGATCTAATAAAAAATATTAATAAATATCAAAGACGATTATATCCAATTCCTTTTAAAAACAATATCTCAAATCCCATTAAAATACAATAATATTGCTTCTAGGATTGAGGGTAAAACTAAAATAGAACCTGTCAGGTCTTGTGAAAAATTCTATTCAGATTCTTATTTATTTGTTATCATTATTTTATAGCTATAAATATTTCAATTTTAATTTCATTATAATATTTTCGAAGAAAAATTAATTAATGAATAACTACTTATCATAACCACATTTAAAAATGTCAATTTCCACCACTTGACTCATATTCATAATATGATTTATCCATTGATACACGTCACCATCTAAATGATACAAATAAATAGAATTTATTGATTTTTAAATCAGATAATAGTTAATTACTTCTTTTTATAAATGAACTATTTCTAAAAAATAATTATGTAATATGAATAACTAAAGGATAAAAAACCTTCTTAATTATAGCTTCAACAATGAGTAGTTTCTTCTTATTAAATTTTTTTATTTTTACCATGATTCATGTATCTATTCATATATTGAGAGAGTTGAGTCGGTATTTGTAACATCCAAGGTAATAAATGAATATTACATTTTCATATTTATTAAAAAATTTAAATTAAATATGAATTCTACTTTTAATGGGATTCTATGTTCTATGGAATATCCAATACAAAACAAATAATTTCTTTTAAATATTATGTTTCCCACAATGCTATGTCATATTTAAAAATAATAATAAAATATTATTTAAAATGATAGTTAACGCCTAGCCATTGAATTGGCGGGAATGGACAGAACTAACTATAAAATTAAATTGGTATTTGGTCATATTATATGTTATATTTGAAAAAATAATATTTTTATTTGGAATCAGGACATCAATATTTACTATGGGTAAATTTTTGGTATTAATCTGATAAAATTCATTTTTCATTAATAGTGAAAAATATTGTATTTTAATTCAAACCTTCCTTTTAATATAATATATTTATAAGGATGCATTATCTTATAATTTTGTTTTAAATTGAAAATATATTATTTGTTTACCATTTAACCCAATTTTAGTCATTTGATGTAAATTTCCTTTGAAAATGGACATAAATAAGGGTCACTCATTTGATAGTTATCATTTCATAAAAACACTCTTTTTATTTTGACAGTGGGAATTAATTTTATATTAATTAATACCACTTCATTATTTTGAAATAGGAAAAATTTAATCCATATATGGAATTAGGAGGTCCAAATTTTGTAAATATGTAACATTTATTTTTATACATTATGAATATTTAATTCAGTAAAAATTTTATTTATCCATGGTTAAAGGGTAAATCTGGTAAATAAGCGTAACAAAATATTATTACATTAATATTAAATTTCTTTAACATGTGTCATATTCCTTTTTTTTATTTTTTACAATGGGAATCCATGGGTCTATTTTAGGACCCCATTGAGCCACATGGTAGTGATAATGACAAATTATATTAATTAATTTTAAGTAATGAAAAAAATGACACAAAGATATATCTTTTATTAAATCAGTTATTGTGTGGGGTTTTATAAGTTATCGCATAAACTATAAATATTAATTTTAATTGTAAAAATATTTCCTACATTATAATATTTTTTTAAAATTTTATAAATAACATAAATAAAAATATTAAAGACACAATAATGATTATGTGTTTACCTCATTAATGAATAATTTAAATAAATATGATTAAAAAGTTTAATTTTTTTTTAAAAAACCTGTCAATTTCTTATTGGATGATTTTATTTCAAACATTAGTCATTTTATCTTTTACATTAATGAGTTTTTGATCATTTGAAACTGAAAATTATTATATAATAAAATAATAATTTCAAGCATTCCTAAAAAGCTCCTCCACCCCCTATAAAAGGACACCACTTCTAACCCATTCCCCACTTTTCTCAAGCCCATAGGCTCATCAAAACTCTGCCAATTAATATCCCTAAATCCCTATCCTCCACTTAGAAGCCTTACCTAAGGTAGATCTAAATTCAATTAAACATTTTGGGTCAAACCAAAGGGAGATACCATATTTAAAGGCAATGTCTTCTCTTAAATTATTTTGTTTTATTTTACATATCCAACCCCATAAACTCTTTCTATTCCTTTATTTTATAATAAAAACCTATATCCTCAATAGATTAGTTAGTTTTTATTAGATTTATTCAAACGAAACTTACACACACATCCATCTAATGGTTAAAAAACAAACAGTTTCTGTGGAAAGTGAACAAATGCCTCACAAAACGATGATTATTCAATTATCTCCTAACACCTCTCATGGTGTCCATTATGATGACATTGTATTTATATATGATATATATTCTGTTTATTATTTCTCTATTATACTATAATTTTTATTTACAAACATACCATTATGCATTCTAATATGGGTAAATACGATAGATTTATTTCACGAGTTGCAGACTACTACCCCCTCTTGGTGATATGATTCGTTCATGACATATACGGAATGTATAAAAGATTGAATTAATAAAATTATGTAATATATATATATATAACATATGAAATTATAATGTAATTATAATATAACTACGTATCATTATGTTTTCATTCCATTTAAATTCGAAATTGAAATGAATGTAGTGTTCATGTGTACGAACGACTTACAGTCTCCATGAACGGTGCATTTAATTTCTTACCCCAAAATGATATGTACTATTACAAATACACACACACACACATATATATATATATGAGGTATATATGATATATATGATATCTATAGAATGAATATCATTCTAGATATAACCTACTTTTGACAATATGGACAAATTGTAATTATAACAAGTTCATTTTTCACACAAGTTCCGAACATCGACTAAATGGCCAATATGAACTCAAATAATTAACATATTATCATATAAAGGTATTAAATGAAATTCAAGGTATAATAAGCGTGAAAAATATTCTTAATCAAGTTAAAATTAACATAATTTTATTATTCTAGAAGAACAAGGAACACACGAGTCATGTCAGACATAAGGTAATGGATTTCTAATCTCACATTTAATTTGGTGAGATTTCCATTGTTCTCCATTTATTTATTGCATGTGATGAATTTTTTACTTCAATAATATATATATATATATATCTATATATATTATAATTATTATCTTCATATTCATGGTATTCAATGATTCATTTGGGAGTTATTAACTTTTTGTCACACGACTCGATTGATAACATCGTGGTAAAGGGTTTTTATCTCACGTTTTATTCTTGTGATATTCATGCTTTATTTTTCAATGTTTTCTTTTTGAACCGTATATAATGATCGTGATTGTACTCATTCTATAATATAATTTAATTCTGGGGTATTTTAATCTTCATTGTATGCCCTTTATTTCATGAGCTGTATGTTTCATAAGTTACCAAATCGGTAAGGGAACCTTTCACCCTCCTATTTTTTGAAAGACTTATTTTTGTTATGTATTTAAATATTCATATTCCTAAGATATGAGATGTTCTTATATGACATTATTTATAAAAATATTATGTCCAATTGGTGAAATTCCTTTTTCTCTCTCATCAACTCATTCCTTTAATTTTAATGTGACATTGGGAGGATATCGATTTTTAGTATGGGGTCTTCTTAACAAAAATACAATTCATTGGGTTAAACATATACTTGTGATTATGTCATGTGAGGAATATTTTTGGATGACTTATGATGGTTTTACACTAAATTTCCAAACAGATTGAGTGAATTTATATTATTCACACATTGTTGTTTAATTTATTTATCCACAATCTTAGGATACCATCTTTATAAGGGGTTTCATCACAATTTAAATTCCATTGAGACTTCATTTTTTTATGTGCCAATTCAATTTTATATGGTGTATATACAGTCCATTGGAATATAATCCCATGAATACCATTATTCCCATGATATTTTAAATTTTCTATTAAATTTTACTCCTCAATTATTTTTATTCAATCATCTCTTATTTAGTGAGAACACCTTAACTAAATTGTTTTTAGTGATTTATTTATTTAAATATTTCTTATTAAGTCCCATATTTTAAAAAATGTTTTTAAGGACTTATTTAAATGGAAATTAATATTTTAAAATGTTTGTTCTTTTATAAGCTTCAATGTGGTATGGGACACGTTGATTCAAAAATCCCATTATTAAATGATTTAAATGGTTATACAAATGAAATTATAAAGCATTGATTATGTCAATATCTTGATATGATATATTGTGATTTAAATGTGGAAATATTAGATTTCCATTAGGTTTATCTTAAGTTTTATGAATATGGAATAGTTATTGGGAATTTTTAATGTGTACATATTGTTCCCTGATTAACCTATGGTGTGTGAGCCGAAGACAGCTTTCCAATGCATTGGGTAACGTGATACAGGTAAATGTTAATGTTTCTCCTAATAGATTTACAAAATATACTACGGTGGTTATTCCAAAGGTAACTACCTATGTAGCTGTGACATCTATAATGTATGTATGATATGAATGCCACCAGTTACCTATATGATTTATTATTTATAGGTGTTCTTTATAAATATTATGATTTCATGAGTATGTTATGATTTAAATGTATGGTTCTATTGATTTATATTTATTGGTGGGTTAATGTTTACATTATTTTATAACCCTTACTGAGCTTTTTATACTCATCCTATATTTTTGAAATGTGTTCCACATGACATAATGATTAATTGGGTCACGAATGAGATCATGGAAAATTCATGATGTATAAAACATAGAAGTATAAATGATTCATTTTAAGAGTTTTTATTTTTTGAAAAAAATTGATATTGTGTAGTAGTGTCTACATTTAATTTTCAAGATGATATGTAATAATTATGGTCTAATTCTCAAAAACTCTATACCTAAAAACATACTGAATCTTAATTATTCTTTAAATTAAATATTATGTAATGTTTTAATGTTGGGTCCATATAGTTGGTATCAGAAGTTGGTTTAGATAACTTTATAGGTTAGGGTGTTATTTAAGCATAAGTTTCATAACCATAATGGTTAGCATATTATAAAGAGACATAAAAATTTTAGAAAAATTGATTTTTTTTATGAAAAAAATAATAAGTCTATATTAATATTTACCCTCCTTATAAGATATTATTGGATGATTTTACTAGTATACTCACACTGACGTTATTGGTTTTAGTAAATGGATGGATCTAGTAGACAACCAAGTAATAGTGGATGTGAAAAAATAACTATGATAAATTTCTGAATGAGAAACTGAATGAAATAAGAGCTGTAATGAGAACTCTTGTGGTTATTCTCAACAAACTATCTAGAGTCATGATAGACCACTTTATCCTTGGTGATTTTTAAAAGAAATTTTATATGCGACAAACAAATCCCTATGGATGTTCACGTAATAATCCTAAAGGTATGTATGTTCAAAATACTATGATTCAAGGATGTAGAAAGAAGAACCGATGAAAATTATTCAAAGGGACGGGATGATTCTAATGATGTGGGAATAAAGGTCATAAAGAAAAAACATACCATGAAAAAAAGGAAGAGTCCAGTTGACTCTATGAAAGGGAAATAAGATCATTCTTGAGGGATTAAATAAATTTTTTATATTTTTTGTGCATGGTCATCATAGAAATAGATGTCTTATGAAGATGTTTTAGGAATGGGATCACCAGGAACATAAAAATATATGTTTACCAATTCATAATTTCATTCGGATTAAATATTAAAGAAATATACAATGCTCAATGAAAGTTATGGATTATTTGTTAACATATGATTTGATATTATTGAATCTTAGAGTATGATTCATGATTTTGTTTGCTGGAAATAATTATTTTAGAAAATGTTGCTAAGGAATGGTTAATGGATAATTAAGAATGTTATATTAGTAAGAAGTCAATATATAATGGATTCATTAAATAAGGTAGATTTTAAGATGATGAAATGATTTCTTGTATTAAGGCTGTTTTGAGTGTGGGATTATATATGAATACTTTTTATAGTATGTGTAACCTTGAAGTTTGATATATGAAAATGTTATTCATGGAATAAATATCTTTTATTTTGATTAGTAATCGTGAAATATTATTTTGTAAGAATCTATGTTTTTATTATGGACATATGCTGATTTGGGATATTTATGGAAATGATTAACCTATCAGAGAGAATATGTGATTTGGTTAATTACACTTCAGTATGAGAATTTAAGAGTAATGGATTTTATTTGGAGAAAAATTTAATGATTTACTGTAGAAAACTATCTAATTAAATTCTTTTGTGTTTATGGTTACAATCATAGTTTGGGTCACTTTTATGAATTTTATGGACATTTTTTTATTGAATATACTTTACTAAACTTTGGATATTGTTTTTTGAATTTTGGGGATTAATAATATTATTGATTTTTATAAAGTATTATCTTTTTTTGGGATTATATGTTCTTGTACTAAACGTTTTGGTTTTAGTTGATGTCTAAAGACATGGGAAATATATAGTTCAATTTTTTGGATTGTCTGATAATATAGAACTTAATTCTAGCTCTTTTAATGTGTCCATGTTAGTTTAAATACTCATCATTTTGAGAAATGATGTGTTTTTTGGTAGAATTTTAGTAAAGTATGGAAGTATACTTTACTAGTAAGTATGTTTCCTTATGTTTTCAGTTAAACTCATAAATAAATTCCACAACATTATTAAAGTAACATAAAACAAAAACATTTTCCGTTATCTTTTCAACAAGGGAATCAAATATCATTTAACCCATCACATATTAGTGATTTTATTGTGGATTACTTTCTCCTAATCATGTTTTCTACCACTCTCCATCAAATCTTGATGGTTTGATTCTCTACCAAATCCATGTTTTCATACATGGAATCCAATTAGATCTATCTTAGGTGACATTTTTATTTCTCTTTATTTCAGTTATAGTGGTATTTTTATTGACTCTCTTTCTAATGTGGGTCATTCAATGATGTTTCCTTGACCAATTTATAAAATTTTAGGAAACAATTCCCAAAAAGGGGGAAGGATGTAACATCCGAGGTAAATAAAGAACATGAAATTTTCATATTTATTAAAATTTGTGAATTAAATATAAATTATACATTAATGGTGATTCTATGTTTGATGGAATACCCAATATGCAATAATGAGTTTCATTGAAATCTTACGTTGCACCATATACTGAGTCACACTGAAAAAAATTAAGATAATATTATTTTAAATGGTAGTTAACGCCTAGAAATTGTATTGGCGAGAATGGACATTACCAACTAAACTATGAATATACATGTTTGTTAAATATTTTTACATTTATCTAATATAATTTAAATGCTTAAAATGTGAATAAATCTAATTTTAACCATAAATACACTAATATTCTTTAAAAGGCTGATTTACTGCCTTTTAATGGAGAACACTTTTTAATTTTATATTTGGACACATTTATATGTTTAATTTGACAAAACAAAATTCTTTTTTATAATCGAGACGTCAAAAAAAATTTGGGTAAATTTTTGTTATTTTATTTTAAAATATATTATTTTATGAATGTTTAAAAATACGTCATTTTAATTGAAAATAACATTTTAATATAATATATTTATAAAGATATATTATCTAATAATTGGTTTTAAAGTGTAATTATATTATGTTTTTACAATTAAATCCAATTATGGCCATGGGACGTAATTTTATGTTGAAATTGGACATAAATAAGTGGCAGTCATTTTATAGTTAATATTTCTTAAAAACACACTTTTTGTATTGACAGCGAAAATTAATTTTAAATTAATTTCTGCGACATATATGTTTTTAATTTGGAAAAATGGATTCTTTATTTGTAAAAAAGAGGTCCAGTTGTGTAAATATGTATCTTTTTTTTATGAATATGTATTTTAGTAAAAATTATATTTACCATCGTTAAATTGTAAATCATGTAAATAATGGTAACAAAATTTAGTATAATAATATTAAATTATCTTAACATGTGTCCTAATAATATTTCTATATACATTTCTGACAATGGGTATCCCTGGGTCGATTTTGGGACCCCATGGAGCCACATGGGTGTGATAACGACACATTATATTAATTAATTTAAAGTAATGACAAAAATGACACAAACATATATCATTTAATAAATAAATTTTTACATTTTTTTATATGTTATTTCTTTAACTAAAAATATTCATTTGAAATATTAAAATATTTCTTACATCAGATTATTTTTTTTCTAATTTTTAGACACCAAATAATAAAAATTATTTATTCCATAATAATATGTAGAGTTTACCTCATTAATGAATGATTTATATATTTAAGATTAACAAGATTAAAACAATTTTAAAAAAATATCAAATTATTATTGGATGATTTTATTTCTAACTTGAGTATTATTATCTTCAACATTATTGATATTTGGATATTTGGAAACTGAAAATCATTATGTAATAAAATATTATTTTCCAAAATTTTTAAAGAGCCCCTCATACACTTTATAAAAAGACACCACTTTTAATCCATTCCTCACACATCTCAAGCCCCTTTTCCAGTCCAAAATCCACCTAATTAAGCTTTATACATCCTTCTTCTCCCCTTATAAGCCTTCCCCTAGGTGGAAGGCAATTCAATAAAACCTTTTAGTTCAAATTAATAGGAGATACCAGATTTAAAGGTAACATCTTCTCTCAAATTATTTTGTTTTCTTTTACTTGTCCAACCCGAAAACAATTTTTTCATTATTGTATAAAAACAAAGTATCATAAATATACTATGTTGTTTTAATGAGAATAATTCGAACTACACTTACACACACCTCTATCTAATGGTTAAAGAACAAAATGTTTCTATGGATGGAGAACTACTGGCTCATGAAATGATGATTGTTCAATTATGTCCTACCTCCTCTCATGGTGTCCATTATGATGCCACTATATTTAAATATGATATATATTATGTTTATTTTTTCACCATTCTTATTTAATTTTTATTTACACACAAACATTTATGCCTTCAAATATGTGTAAATACGGTAATTTCATTTGTGGAAGTGCGGACTACCACCCCCTCAAGGTGATATGATTCGTTCATGACATACATGGAACACATAATAGATTTCACTAATAAAATTTTGAAACATATATATATATATATATCATATGATATCATAATGAAATTATAATATACATATATATAATTTTTTTTTCATTCCATTTTACTTGAAATAGAAATGAATACAGTGTTCATGCGTACGTACAACTTACCATCTCTATGAACACTGCATTTCATTGCTTACCCCCAAATGTTATGTACTATTATAGAAACATATATATACTATATATATATGACATATATGCTATCTAAATCATGAATATCATTTTAGAGATAATGGAATTTTTACCACATGAACAAATTGTAATTATAACAATTTCATTTTTTACTCAAGATCCATTCATTGACAAAATGTCTAATATAAACTGAAATAATTAACTAATTCTAATATAAAGTTAAAAAATTATATAAAATGAATAATACACATGAAAAAGTCTATTAATCATGTAGAAATTAACTTATGTTTATTATTCAGTATGAACAAGGAACAAACGAGTCAAGTCGGACAAGAGGTAAGGAATTTCTTATCTCACTATTAATTCTGTGATATTTCCATTGTTCGCTACATATTTCATGCATGTGGTGTATTTTTTACTGAAATTAGATATATATATTATCTTTATTATCTTTATATTCATGGTATTCTGTGATCCATTTTGTTGTTATTATCATGTGGTCATATGAATCGATTGATTACAATGCGGTAAATGATTTTTATCTCACTTTTTATTCCTGTGAGATTTCTACTTTATTTGTCACTATTTACATTATGTGGGGTATGTACTGCACTTGGTTGTACTATTTGTGTAATATACATTAATTTCATAGTATTTACATCTTCATTGAACGATCCTTATTTCATGAGATGAATGTTTTTGTATGTTACCAAATCGGTAAATTAACCTTTCATCATCCTCTTTTAAAAAGACTTCTCCTTATTACGTCTTTTAATTTACATATTATTTAGTTGGGATATGTTCTTATATAACCTTATTTATGTAAATTTTATGTCCAAGTGATGACATACCATTTCCTCTCTCATCAACTCATTTTATGAATTATATAGTGACGTCGTTAGGCTGTCAATTTTTTGTAAGAGAACTTCATAACCAAATTTCAATTCACTGGGATAAACTTTTACTTGTTGATTATATTTTTCTATGAATTTTTGTGAATGACTTATGCTTTTTTTACACAGAATATCCAAAAATATTGATTTTATTTATATATGTAACACATAATTATGTAATTGATTTATCCTTAATCTAAGGATACTGTCTTTTTAAGGGATTTCGTCTTGATTTATATTTAGTTGAGACATCATTGTTGTTTTGCGCCAATTCACTTTTATATGGTGTATATACTGTACATTGACATATTATATCGTAAATATATTTATTCTTATGATATTTTAGATTTTTATTAAATTTTATACCTCCAATATTCATATTCAGTCATATATTATTTGGATAAGAACTCTTTAACGAAAATGTTGTTTTAAAGATTCATTCTTCTAAATCGTTCTTAGTAATGTCCATGTTTTAAAAAATGGGTTTAATGATTTATTTGTATGGAAATTAATGTTTTAATATTATATTTCCATTAAATTATTCACAGTTGTATGGGACACATTAATTCAAAAATCTCTTTATTAAATGTTTTATATGGTTTTTAAAATTGTATCTCAAAGAATTGATTATGTCAATATCTAGAAATCGAATATTGTGATTACAATGGGGAAATGTTAGGATTCCATTATGCTTGTTTTACGTGTTATGAATATATTATGGTTATTGATCATTGTTTATTAATACAAGTGGTTTTGTGATAATCCTATGGAAGGTGAGTGCGAGATAGCTCTCTAATCCATTGAGTAACATGATAGAGGTAAACATTAATGTTTCTCTTAAGAGTTTTAGGGAACATACTGTCATAGGTTTTCAAAACATAACCCTCTATTTATCTATGATATCTACAATGTGTGTGTGATATGGATTCCACAAGTTACCTTTATAATTTATGGTTTATTTTTTTAATAAATCTTATGACTTCATGAGGTATGTTATGATTAACATGTATAATTTAATTGATTTGTATATATTTATGGGTTAATATTACATTTCTTTATTTTTTATCCCTTACTGAGTTATTTATTCTCACCCCGTGTCTTTGATATTTTTTCCACAAACTTCATGATGAATAGGGTCGAGGATGGGATCTAGGAAAAGTCATGTTGGCTAAAACATGAAACAAGATGTGTTTCATTTTAAGAGTTTTTATGTTATGAAAAAATGGATACTGAGTAGTAGTGTTTACATGTAATTTCAATTGATATTTAATATTTATGGACTAATTCTCTAAAACTATATACCTAAAAGATGATCAATGTGAATTATTCATTTAATTCCTGATTATTTAATGTTTTAATGTCGGTTCCTTCTATTATTCACTCAATATTGATAATCTAATATTCTTTTTGATTTGGATGATTATTAGCCTCATTAATGTAATAATCCCCAATTCACCCAAGCCCACACTAGAAGAACAGTAAATAGTTGACCCCTGGACATTCTATCTATCGACCTATATGTCAGACATGGCCAGTCATCCAATGCGGGCATGGGACAATCGGAGGTCATTACATAAAAAGCCTATTTTTTGTTAAAGATACCCTGATTGAGAAAACAACAATCTATAAGATCTGTCATGCCCAATCACAACAATGTGATGTAGAAGTGCCTCATCACCCCATAGCATGTATTCCCTGATAACAGCGAACATGAACTAACCCAACATTATGGGGTGTCTAATTATCCTCACCAAAACTACAACCCATTAACATTGGCATAATAGGAAAACTCTATGCGTTTAGATTACCACCATCGTAGTGTTACTCATAAAACTCCACAGTTTTTCCTAAGCCTTTTATAACAGGTTTGGGTTGTGGGGGAGTCGAATTAAAACTATCTCAGGGTAGGGGTCAGTTCATTCCATGTGTTATATGGGCATGCATGTGGTGGGGGCCTGAGGGTCTACTATCTACCAGTATTGGACTGAGGTGTAGATGTTCTTTAGTGTCAGTTTGGCCTAATCAGATATTTTTATAGTTATGGAATTTGACATATCATTCACTGTTAATATAATCCATTTTGGATATATCCTTTGAGGTGAAAAAACTGTGTCATTATCAATCATAAAAAATTATATTAAATGATATGGTATTGTCTGAATAAATCTTATGGTGTCCTAAATTATGAAACCTTATGTTCAACCCATGAAGATATATGAATATCCTCTCTATAATATTGTTATATCTCTTCAAATTAATCCATCAATTTTTTTAATGAAAATTTGATTCTAGCCAACTGTATACCCTATTATTTTCTACCCAGGTGTGTAGTTTTAGACACACTAATCATGCACTAAGAATGACTAATTTAATACCCAATTTTAACCTCTTAAAATTACTACCCATATATGGAATTTTTCAACATCCCCATCTAAATTACAATTTCTATATTGGAAAATATTTTCAAGGAATACTACACAAGACATACATCACCATTGATTCATGTTTTATCCTATATAGAGTCTTATCTCCATGGGTTTCAATAATATTTTATAATCTAATTTTATAAAAACAAAAAAACTCTTCTTTGATTTTATTTGAGGTGACCCAAGCATAACATAAATAAATATTTCATCATTTTAATTCAATATTCACAAATTTTTATAATTATAAATTCCCCATGAATAGTATATGATTAATTATATTTAAATAATATATATATAAACAACTTATTTTGTTAAATATCATCAAAATATTTGACAATTTTCTTTGATCATTGTACCAATATTAGTAATACCATACACAATACCATTATTCATATCCTTGGGATATGAAATCAAAGAATGGGTGATCTTAGATACTCAGTATGGTTTAACATATGACATATCAATTAGTGGTCTAAGTAAGGATAAGAATGAGGCTATTATAAATTGATCTTAACATAAGAAATTCATAAAAAATCTCTCAATGATCATTAATTATTAATCTAAGAATAATTTTTTAAAAAAAATATAGAAATAAATACAAAAAATATTGTTACTATAAAAAACCAATCCTGGTCCATGAGAGAATATAATAACCCTAATAGATATGTTTTTTTAATAATCCTTAGAAAAGAATATAATTCCCTCACCCAAGACTCACTTTCAATGACATCATAGTAGATTGGGTTTCAGCCAATTTAAATAATTTTTTTAGTCAGGGTTCACTCACAAGGAAATCATTATGGGTAGAGCCCATAACTAAAATTCATTTACTTGACATTCAAATACATAATATCTCATGATGTATCAATAATTAACCAATACAGTGTATGGAAATCTAATTTCAAGGTCACCCAAAAATATAATAAGAACCATTAATAAATGTTCCAAAATATCATAAAACATTTAACAATTCATTATATTATAACCCATATAAAATAATCATGTTTTATAACAATTACATTCATTCATTATAGAAGAACCCATTAATAAGAAACATGATTCATAATGTGTTCAGCATTACGTTATTCCCCAATATGTGGATTTGGGATTCATGTATAATTGTATGATCATAATCATCATATTTAATGATAATAAATAGATTAAATTATAGTATAATAAATCTTATGATGCATTAAATTCCATAATATAGGATTTTAAAGATGAGAAATACATTTCAAAGAAAATTCAAACTAATATTTTCTATCATGGGAAAAATATAATTATACTTTTATAAAATTTTCCTCAAATGAATTTATAATATTTGGAAATTTCATTTCATTTAAATATTTATGAAACCATGTTATGGAAAATTTAAAATAATTCATGATGGTTGGAAAATCCATTCATACCATATACAGTAAAAGATTACATTATTTTAACGCATTTGAAAATAATAAAAAAATGACATGATGGGGATAATATTATTTATAATGATAGAATTTTAAAAATATTAATAAAACAAAATGTATATTAAATTAATATATTATAATATTATAAGATTACTTTTAAACATTAACGAGGATATTTTTAAGAGTATGGACATGACAGAAAAGTTCATCGACTCGAGAGCAAATAATGTAGGAATATATTTACAAACATTTAAAAAAAAACTTGTGTTCCAATGGAGGCATGATTAATAGTTCATAAACATTTCAATAAAAATAATATTATAAGATAATTATTTTATATAGAGTATAATATGAATATAATTTTCCTCAAGGGAAATTCATCAGTGGATTCAATAAATGAAATATTATTTTAACATAAATCCCTCGTATCAAGTCATATCCTACAAAATATATGTTAAAGAATACATTCCAGTAGATAAATTCCAAACATATATATATATATATATATTCAACACCATAAATTATTTTCATATTGCATCTTATTAAAAAATATTAAAAATTCCTTAATAAAATTATTGTTTTGTGTAATTTTTTTTGGTTTTTCATTTATGATTCAATTTGATGAATCAAGTACATATAAATTTATCATAGATGGATTATATTTTAATTTTTAATAATTTTACATTTATTAAACGTAGTCATTTTATACACATTTTATCTATTATTTTAATGTTATGATGAAAATGAATTATGTCACTTCGTGGTGATAGAAATCCATATACACACAGGGGTGATGTTTCAACTTTTTAATGTATTAAATGAATGAAATGTAATGTGTAATTGAACTTCCCAGACTCATTATTATTCCATTAATAAAATATATAAATATTTAATCCAACCTAATTAAAAAAATGAATTATGGGATTTCATATGAATCATATTGTAATGCATAGGTGGCAGTCTATACATTCACACGAGCATACTAACACGTTCCATTTCATAGAAAGAAGGTATATAATGGGTATTCCATAATCTTAATAATATATTTTAATATTTATGATATATTATTAATTATTTTGGGAATTATAAAATAAATTTAGATGATTTTTAAGAAAAAATAAATTATGAATGTGTTGGGTAAGACGATTACATCTTCTTTTAGAGACCTCCTTTGGATTACAATTTAACCCTTCAGAGGAATATCATATGCTATGAAAAGATGATATTGTATAATTTGAATAAATAATGGATGGGATATGGGTATGTGTTTATGGAATACAATGGTCAAATGTTGTGATTGACACTAGAGAAAATGATCAATTTTATAAAAGAAGTAATAGAAATATTTGAAAAATTGTAAATGATTTGAATATAATATATTTCATAACGATTTAATATTGAACAATGGAACAAATAATTAGAAAATATTACGTGATAGGGACTATATAATTGAACCCAAATATATTTTTTAATGAGGTGGATTCATTTTAGGCCTCATATCCGATTTAAACCACTTCAATATCATTTTAAACTTTACAATGATAACATAACATATTGTCATGATAACATTATTTTATAAAAAATATCAAAGGAATCTCTAAATGAAATATTAAAATTTGAATTCATTTTTTGGAATCCATTATATTACTTTATATTTCTATAGGTGGTCGAAATTAATCTTACTATATTAATAATAAGTACATGAAAAATAGTTTTTTGGAATATAACTGATTTGAGAATTAAAATCATTTTCCATTGAAATAATATAAAATATTTTTCACATGAATTTTATAATTATATAAGTATAATTGTTCATTTATAAAAAACTTAATTTCACCATAAAAACATTCAATTAAATGCATTTTCTAAAAAAATGATTTAATTTCAATAAAATATAACTTATTTTCACAAAAGTTATACTTTCATTCCCAAGATCAATATAATTATTTAAATACGTTTTTTATACCATAATTATTTTTTAATGTAGAAATATTTAATAAATAACACTTTCATGATTACATAATAATAATTTCATGATTAGATAATTATAATATCATAAGATTGATAGTATTTAGAAAATCAATATTTTCACTACTCATAAAAAGTCAAATATATTAGAGAAATAAAAAAATCATCATATGATATGTTTTATATTATTAATAAAAAAAATTATATCATATTTTTAATATATCACAGGAAAATTTTATTGAAATTAATTACTTTACCATCATTGAAAATTAAATAAATACAATTTGTTATGGAAATGAATTTCTATAGTATATAATTAAAAATTGAGTACAAATTTTTTATGTATTAATTAGTATATTTGGAGTACATATTACAAATATATATATATATATATCATTATTTCATTATTTCTATTTATTTTTTTAAATATATTATAATAGTCACATTTATAAAATAATAATATTTTTTAATATCACAGTTTTCTTTATGTTTTGTGTTTCATGTTCTAGAAGACATTGAACAAATTGAATTTAATTAATGAAATAAATTTTCATAAAATATACTAGTTTTAAATTATTTATCAATATAATAATTTCACCCTCATAATTTCATCACCATTATACAAAAAATGATTATAATTATGCTTCATCACATCCTTCGGTTTCCACATAGCTTCACCCGATTTCATAATTCACTACATATCTACTACCAAGTGATTGGTTTTTCTCCATTGAGTTTTTCATATAATCTCCAGATGTTATTACCTATAAAATATATCAGGCTACAATGTCAAAACGTCTACATTAAATTCATATGAAAGATCAGGTATGCACATCAATTATAGAAATACATGGAACTGATTGTGTACTTTAGATACTTTCAATAGAAACACCAACTGATATGAAACCATCTTTGTGTGATAAATAATATCTTAGTGACTAGTTATTGTAGTGATAAACATTTTATTATTTCTAATTATCATAACACTATTATGATTATATATTTATAGTAATAACTTGTCACCATCTTCTAACTAAAGGCCTCCCTATTTATTGTAAACATAAAATTATGGTCAACTATGGGATTTCATTACATAAAACTATATGAATATAACCCACTTTATCACGTCATCATCTTTATTAAGTCCCAATCTAATCCTTCTCCAACTTCATCAGAACATGATGTAGTTCTGTCCTTCCTAGTATATCAAGAATTAAATAATTCCTTATTAATGATTGAGTAAAATTTTCTTTTTGTAAGTAACATTTACTAAATTAAGGTGTTGGTCACAATTTTTTTTAAATATATACAATATACCTGAAATATTTTAAATGGGGTATGAATTTTCCTTTAAAAATGACCATATTTTTTATGTTGATATGTAGTAATATTTGTAAACTTTTTATTCAATTATTATTGAAGAATTCTCCATAAAATGAAGTAGATCCTTATTTCCTAATCGAATACAAAAGGTGGTAATATATGAGTCTTTACCACATCAATTTTTATATCATACTAATAATATAAATAGATAAATTTTCTACAATAGAAATTAAATCACACTAATTTCATAATGTGATGGACTACAACAATATGAGAATTTTTTCCCTTTATTTATTTTGGTTATTCTGATAAAAAACACTATGGGAATGTGTTCCCATTTAGATTTTACTATGGTAAATTATTTTACCAACCCGTTAAAAATTTGTCTCCCATCATTATGTTTATTAAAAACTATAAAAAATGATATATAACAGGAAAAATAATTATTCATATTTTTCTACGCTAAATATTATTTAAAATTTATATATATCATCATACATCCAAGATGAATTGGATTTGTTGAAATATGTTTTCCATAAAAAAACACTCCTAAAATAAGGTATTCATTGGACACATACATAATTACTGAACATTAAAATTATGTCATAATCATGGTTGAATAGATTAAAATGTTTTACTTCTTTATCTTGTTACAAATGTTCATTCAGATTCACATTAATTATAAAATGGAAGGATGGTCCAATATTCACCTTAGATGAATTTAGTTTTTTTCATTCATAAATATTTCAATATCAATCATATATATATTAAAAAATTAACAATAATTAAATAGACATCATAGAAAATCTAACATGGTAATTCAAACATGGAGTATAATCCATCCAGTTATCTATCTGGGAATATAATATATTCAGATGTAGTAGGCATTAATTAATTAAAAAATACCCATTACAGAATATTATAATATTTCAATTTGAATATATACATTAATCATTAATTTGTATGATATATTTTACTCAATTTTCCATAAATATAAATCATCCACATTTTCTTTGAATTATTTACCACCAACAACTCTATATAATTTATTTTTTAATTTTTGTCATTAAATTTAAACTATAATGAAAAAATATATTATAATAAAATTATACAAGAGGATTCATCGAATTAAATTACTTTATGATGAATAATATTTAAAAAAAATATCCACTATAAGTTAGTTTAACAACCAGTTCACTAAATAGCCTCCAATTCGGGTTCTTGAATTTTTTTTTCATTAATGAGTCTAAACTAACATATCTCCCTTGTGACTCAATATCTTTATTATATTTTATATCTATGAATAATCACTCATATAGTGCTAGTATATTTCATCTAAGAGAGAGAATTTATGTATCTTAGTCACAATAATTATCTAAGGCCATAGTTCATTCACATATGTCATTGATGAATCTACCGATATATACTCTATTTAAATTATATATTCGATGAATTATTCATTTTATAGATTGAAGTAAAAATTAATGAATTTTTAATATATATTATCCATCTATAAGATCATCTATATTTTCTTATATGTTAATCATACCCTACCATTTAGTTTGAATAACTATATATATATTATATAAATAAATCCATATAATATTTGAGGTAATATCTAAATATTATATTGATTAGATCCATTAAGTTAGTGTGGTAGGGTGTTGGAATGACTAAATGGGATATCTATAAATACACAGTTACAATTCCTCACATTTATGCTTGTTCTGGGTATAACATCTTTTTTGACCATCAATTCGTGATTTTTAAAATAATAGTTAATAATTCCAAAATATTGATGTTGTATAGTTTATAAAAAAATTATTAATACGGGTTAATGTATATGTGTTCTATGTAGTGATATTTTTGGGATTTTGATAGAAGTACTCACTGTTAAATATTTAAAAATAGAAAAAAGAATATTCTCACTCCATTATGACATACTAGTAGATATGATTTCCTTATAATGATTCTCATGGAGTTTATTATTTCACTCATACATCTCAATCAGTGACTTTCATTATTGAATCACTAAAATTGGAGTAATAAATATTTTGAGTTATATTTATGAATCTAATCGATGGTTTGAAGGATTAATACAATGTTTTTAGAAAAATACATTAATATAATCATAAATAATAAAAAAATTATTGATTATTGGTTTCTTCCCGTCTGTTTGAGATAACTAACCCTTGTGAATATATATTGATACTCTTACAAGAGTTGTTACATCTGTTGGAAGTTTATATTCTTCCTTTCATTAAAATGTGATCATATATTTCATTTAAATACATAAGGAAATTTTGATTCATTGAAAATATATATTGGCCTCTATATAGAGAGATCTATTACATTTTCCAAATAAATGAAGTTTTATTATTGTGAAAATCACAATATATACAAGAAGAACTTTACCACCAATATCTATTAGAGAATATCTACAGACATGAGTAGAGATCATACATCCATTATTTAATTCTACTAAAAACTCAAAATCTAAGAAAATAGTTAGTTTCATGATAACAAAAAATAATTAATCAATGATAAGTGATTGAGTATATAATAAATTAATTTTGACATTTTCAATTCTAGAGTTCATGGTATGAGTGACTTTTACCATATTTTTCTCATGTAACAGTTTAACATTTTTTATTACATAAAAATTTCATTTTTTGTGAGATTAAAAGGATTTCACTGCAAAATATATTAATTAACCCATGAATTTCAGTAAGAATTTGAATAATTTCCCTATATCATAAAATTATACCCTTGGTGATTGTGTGGAATATACAATTGATCTTTTTCACTATCATTTACTAGACTCTTTTCTCATTATTTAATTTCATTATAGAATTATTTTACACATATAATATTAATTAACAGATGCCATAAGTAATTTTTCTCAGTGCTTTCATCCACAGTACTAATTTGAAGGAAGGATTTTTTTCATTATCCATTGGTTCAAATATTATAATTTCTTAACAGCCCAATATTAATATTAATTTCCCTAAAAACATAATAACACTAACAGTATCCAATATACATTTCCATCATGGGATAATGTCTATTTATTTCCAAATTTTATAAATATCTATCAAATAAAATTCTATTATAAGATTTGGTCATAAAAAAATAATGAAAATTTAAAAATTAATGTATATATTGATTATATATATGGATGTATATATTTCATGTCTACTAAAATTTACCTCTTATATACACATAAAAAATTTATAATTACTCAATAGTTCTAAAATTTCACATTCCATTTTCATGTTATTAGTTCAATGGAAAAAATTGTTGAGAAATAAAATCATCAATTCCTCCCATTTCATACGTTCCATTTCTTCCTATTTCCTCATGTTATTGATAGGCTTTCATCATTGGTCATCAATTCTAACCAAATAATACACTCCTAAAAAATCATTCCCATGATAGGATCATTTTATAATATCAAAAAATATTCTATATAATTTATCCATTTCTCAACAATAAGTAGATCTAAGAAACCACTAATGGAATGTTGTATTCCGCATACAGAACAACCAATTAAGATTTTTTTCCATTATCAATTTTAATGATCGGTATGAACTATGTTACCAATACAATCTTAAGGGTGTAGTGTCAACATAATGAAAATATTTTTACATTATATCCTTTATTTGTGTTTCTTATTATAGAATATGGTTGTTTAATTGTCCATCACATTATTTATTTACATGATTTATCCTAGTTCTAGTTTTTTTATTAAAAATATAAAGAATAATTTCAAAATTAGTAATAAATAAATTGATTAAATAATTAAGATAATATAAAAAATTATAATATCATGAACCAAAATTATGAATAATATTTGTTTCTTAAATATGTGGGTTAATTTACTTTATACTCAACAAAAACTATAAAGTTTAACTAGTTATGTTTGAATAATTAAAATGAGATTGTTGGGTATTGAATGTTATAATACTATTGGTCAATATTACCATATAAAATTATACTCATAATATTATGATTATTGTTTATAAAAACAAGTTCTCATGATTAATAAATACAAAAGGAAGAGTTTATGGCCACATCTAGTAGACTCAGACAGTACGAAGCCCATTTTTCAGATCTTGGGAAGGAGGCAGCATCATTGGGATTTACTCTAGACTATGCCCAAGATAAACACTGACACATAATGCTGGAACAAAATCTCTTACGTTGGATGTTCATGCTGATATAAATCACCACTCGTGCAATATTTTTTGAGCATCCCCAAAATTCTATCACCATATAACACCTTACACTTAGGTCCTAGGCAGGTGTTATAACGGGCTATAGAATAAGGCCTTAGTTACTTTGTGTAATCGATTTGTATAAATAAAATTTTTATTTCTAATTATGGTAAAATTTTTGAATTCAAATATCAAGATAAATATAGTGGAATTTAGAGAAGTTATGTTTTATTGGAGAATTATGGAAAAAATGTGTAATTTAAAATATTTTTGTATAATTAAATAAATAATAATGTTAAAATATTTTCATATAATGGTCTTCTACAATTTGATCACTAATAAATTTTGAGTCTCATAACATCAAATTATTTTTTAGTGAATCGTAATGTATGAAAAGTAATATTTCTCATATGAATAGTATTGTGACCAATGTAATATTAACATAACCAAATAATGAATAAATATAATTTTGGAATCATCGATGGTTATGAGATACATTAGCATATGTAAATAACTATTTTGGATATTATTAGTTAAGTATTGGAAATATTTGGTAGATAATGTTTTTACATAAAAATATAATACCTCATTATTAGAAATTTATTTTTTTTAAATGGATTTTCTATTTGAATTCATCGCATATATATTATGTTAGGGAGAATTTATAAGATTTTAATAAAATGTTTTGTATTTTCGATGAATAGTGAAAATACAGTTTCTATGTTTCAGTAGGTTTAATGAAATAATTAATTATGTTAAAATTATTTAATTATTCTAGTTATAATTTTAGTAGTAATATATTTTATAAGGTGTACCATGTGGCCAATACCATGTGAAAGCCCATGGTTTCTAAAATACCACTTATGAGATGTCCCTTGTAATGTAATAAAATATTCCCTCACATTTTCTATAAATTCCACCCTATTACTTCAATGAATTGATTAAAACTTCATCCTCAATAAAGATAAATACTTTTTTCCTTACAAGTAGTCCCCTCAAGGTTCCCTCAATCCCCAAGTGTTCCTAACCATCATGCTTTTAATGTAACTTATCAATATAAGTGAACCTTTTACTCTCCTCTATTATGTTATGAATTCCTTTAGTATATATATATTAGTTTCCATCATGTTATTTTGAGGTATATTCTTATATTTACATATTTATGTCCATTTTATATTCAAATTATTAGAGACACTTTCCACTCTCATCAACTTATTTTTCTGATTTTAATGTGATGTTGTTAGGATGCATAATTTTTCAAAAAAGAAATCGCATCTCCTCTTTTCATTCAAACATACTTTTCATTGGGTATGTCATTCAAATATCCATAACATGATATTATTTATTTTTTATTATGTACCCATATATAATTATGAGTTATTTATGAGTTTGTGACTCTTTTCCCCTCTCGTTTCAACATTTTCTAATACCATGTTGTATAACCATTATGCAAGAAAAGTTCAGTCTCAAAATATATCTCTCTCTCATTATCATTTAATTATCTTATTTTATTTATGTGAATTTCCAAATAAATTTATTTTCAGGGTTTATTCATAAATACTCATATATTGATATATTTTATACTATAATTGACATACATGAATCCTTCAATCCATTACTAGGGGTTATTACAGAAAAAATGATCATCTTTTAAGCACATTGAAAATGTCACAATTATTGATATGAAAACCATTTATATTAATATCTATGTGTTTTTTATGAAGTTTATGATTATTATATATGTGTATCACAAGGAAATAATGATATACTATAGGTTTCTCGGATATCACTTCAATTCACTGGCTTCAAAATTTAATCTCTAAAGATGACAAGTTTCACGATACCTTGGTAAATAATCCAGGTAATTTTTAGGACACCTTGGGGATGAACATTAGATATATGATAATAAATGTATAATTAAATTTTTTAGCCACATATTCAAGTTATTATTCATTTTATTTTTATTTTGATATTCCACTTATTCCATTTCTCATGTCTTTATATTTTTCATCAAGTTCTTGTTGATATCACAATTTAACTAATTCCCATTATCTCATTATAGGGCCTTATGATTACCCTTTACTTCAATGTATATCTCCAGGTTATAAGATGCAGTAATTCTACATTATATTCACTTATGATAAAGAATAATAAGTGTATTAGAAGAATATTTTTTATTGTTTTTCTGTATATTGTTCCATATTTCCAAGACACTAGACTTTAAAGATCCTCTATTTGTTAAATGTAAAGAAATGTTATGTAATAAAAATGCATGATTCCATATATAATATAATTTCATCAATTTTGTCATATTCATTTATCCAATTTTAATATTCTGTTAAAAAAATTCTTCGATTATCATCATATTTTTAAATCTATCATAAAGGTTCATAACGAAAATTTGAATTCAACTATGCATATCAATTGGGAATGTGTATCCTAGTGTAAAGTATTTGGCCCAACCACCATGCATTAGTGATGATCATGTCAATACCTAATACAACCATTTTATATTTTTTACAACATGGATCATCTATTTTACATCATAATACACATAATATTATCTATATATAAATTCATTTTCAAGGAAAACTACATAATTTTACTATAACAATGCATTAGGATGTTTTCTATTTCATGTTGATATCCATATTTTTGTCAACAAATATTTATAATAATAATATTGAAAGAAACTAATCCTAGGACCAATAATAACTGAGGAGACCTGGGTAGAATATACCTCAATATTTAATTTCTTATATTATTATTCATCACATATAAAAAATATAAACCCTTATAACAGTAATGGTATAGTTTCATTAGAAAACGGATATACAAAAATAATATTTCAGGATCAATATATTCTTCTCTGAGATTTTTAATATATCAATATACACTTGATAGACATACCCAACATAAGAAATATCTTCGTATGATCTGGAAAAAAATAAGAAAGGGTGAGAATTGACACACAGTAAGGGTAACCATGAGAGATATCAATCAATGCTCATATTTCATAATGAACCTAAGTGCATGAGATCATAATTTTTAGTTAACCATGGAATTAAAATTATGTTAATAAAATTTAATTAGTATTAATATAATATGTTATTTTAATTACAAAATTCAAAAAACATATGTGTATAAAGTATTAAATATTCAATATGGACTAAAAACAAATAAAAATAATAAGACATTTTTTTTCATGAAATTATTCATAATACATCGAAAATATATTCCAGGATAACTACCATTATAATCCATGTAGATTGGGTTGACTCCCTATTACATCATTTTCGATGTTATTCTTCACTTACATGGCTATCATAGTGTAATGCTTCCCTTATTGAATATGGTTTACTCACAAATCTTGTCATCAATATCTCATTAGATATCAATTCTTACCCAATAAATTGGAGAGATATAAAAAAATATCCCCACCCAAAATATAATTAATACTATAGAAATTTTTTCATTAAGATCATAAATAATTTATTAATTCACCATATAATAACTTCTATAATATATACATTATTCATGAAAAAGTCACAATTTCATCATTTAATAACACATTGAATTGATGTAGGTTTTATAAATATTTCATCCGAGCATAATTTACCTATAATAATGAAATAGGATTCATATAATCCACCTAAAATAATCATAATCTTAATTCATCATGAAATGTGTGTGTGATCTTTAGATCATATACCCATTGAACCATAAAAATCATTAATGGATGTGGAAAATGGTGATAAAACACCAAAAATAAAAGTTAAAAATGTTATTAAAAACATGATAGAAATATTATTCTCGCATAGAAACATTTAAAAACAATTCTTAAAATACTGATAGAATGATATTCTTGAAAATTATACATAAAAAGAGTATTTAAGGTATCAAGTAATAGACCAATAATTTTAGAACCATTATTTTTTCATACTATATACTTTAAAATATATTATTATTTTCACAATTTTCATTAGAATTAAATAAATTTATTTTTTAAAACCCTTTTCATTAAATGAATAAATTTAATACATTTTAAATGAATTAAATTTAAATGAAATGTTCCTTTTAAGAAAAATTTATTTTAGTGTTATAAACATATATAAATTTATTTTGAAGAGAATCCACATGGAAGAAAAAGTACAGTAAAAATGATGAAATAAGATATAAATTTCCATAAAAAATATTTTGTTGACCAATTTATGTACCAAACACTTTATAAATGAATTAATTAATTAAAATCATGAAAAACATGAGGGGAATAAAATAAATGCATTTTTCTATAAAATCCTTTTAATTTCACTTGAATGAAATTTTGCATAAAATTTGCACAATGAAATGAGGATGTATCAAAAATCTATTACTTCATCTACTATATTTCTTCATACACAGTAAACCCTCCATTATAATGTAACATCCAAAAAACATTTAAGCATATTTTTTATTTTAATAAATGATAATTTATTTTTTTATATTATATTTACAATAAATTAAATTAACGTTTTTCCAAAAATATAAATTATTTTCTATAATAAATTCGAATATTGAGAATAAATCATGTTAAAGAAATCTTGTTATAGAAATATTAATTTTTTTATTATTAAAAGAATAATTTTTTATTCAAGAAATATTATTTCACCATTATTACCAATATATTAATACTATTTATATATATTTTATTATATAAAAAATTATATTCAGGTTAAGTCAATGTTTCTATAAAGCTATGATATAATAGATAATTTTATCATAATGAAATCTTCTAAAAATTATTTTATAATATTGAGGTCATTTTGATAAAAAAATATAAGTGATTAATAAATATTTAAATATAATATTACTTTGATATGAAAAATTATAATTTTCATAAAATATGATTTTAATACTAATAGTTTTAAATATACTATTTATTTTGGAGGAAATTTTTTTTTACACATTATGAATAATGAATAATTATTTAAATTATAGTTTTATTGTATATATATATATATATTCTTTTAGTGATAGTAATTAACACTAAAATACTTGGTATTATTTTCTTATTTTAAATATATTAATGTTGATATATTGATATCAAATGATAAGATAAAGTTAATTTTGATGTGAATAGATATAATATATGGTTAATATGAATAAATATTAATTCATTTACTTTTAATATGTTTTTATTTATATTTAAAACTAATTTATTTTAAAAAACACCCAACCGAATAATTATACAGGGGAACCTGAAAAACATAATTGTTATTTAATGAATAAACCACAAGAGGGAAGAATTATACGAAGTCATCCATGTTATTCATTTGTGTTTTGGGGTGTGTATATTTCCAGCATATTGCACATAGGGTGCTCATGGTGAAAAAAATAGTTCACTATGTGAGTTGTGAATGTGAGGCATGACCAGTGAGGAGAATGTGTGTCTATGTTTCAAAGTTCCAATACTCCCATTACATGAAACATAAGGATTATCAAATCTATTTTAATATATATGATAGATCATATAAGAAAAAATCGGTGAGTGACATGGTTTACATGTTTACTATACATCAATTAAATACATTTGAATATGAAATCATATATATGATAATTTACTTAAGGGTTACCAATAAAACGAAGTCATAATATTCAGAGTCACACGCCCATTTTAAAGATAATGTGTTAGCTTATTTACCTTAACCATTGTGGGGTTCATAAGATACCACTCTACAAAACCATAGATGGCCCAACTGGAAGATAAAATTAACAGTTGTTGTCATCATCTTCATAAAATATTAAATAAATGAGTTATTAAATATGAATATAATCTATCAAACATACATTTTTTGGAAGATTTATGAATACTCATTAACATAACTGATTAAAAAAATTTATAATAAATATATATAATAGTAAATATTGTTTTTAATACCAATTAATCCCCCATATTTCGTTCTCGGTTTCATTATATATTTCATTAGAACCTTTGGTTACATCAACGTAAGTATATATATAAATATATAATATTAATCAACATCAATTTTTAATGTTATTTTTATTGAATCCTAAATATGATCTGTAATAATTAAAAAAAAATTCTATTAGAAGAATGAAAATTTTATTTCTTTTATGTTTTCAAAAGGATGGAAACTAAACGTAGATCTAAAGTATTGAAAATTTTGTGAATTTTATTTTAACTAGTATCTCTTCGAATCCCAAATTATTTTCCAATGATAAAGTGAATATATTTTTCATATTATAAAAATATATATGAATATTTAATGACTATATATACACATATATATATATTTGAATCAATAAATCCATTTCCCAATCTTTATCCCTAAAAATTACTTTTCCTTTGGTTATTGTTTTTATAAAACATGGGAGGGGAAAACAGTGCTGCCAATGTTCATTTTATATCCATAACTCTTTTATGAAGAATTATATTCCAAAAACAATTAAAATAATGTAATTATTTTTATCAAATCCACAATTTCATTATTTTCCAGAACTCATTTTGTTAGGGTGATAAATATAATATTTATATTTTTTTAATGGGAAAACATTATTTGTATCATTATTCTATTATATTCAATAGAATTTTTACAAAGATAGTACGTCATGATTTATAATATCAATTTTATTTTTTTATGTTATCATTTTATGAATATATTCTCATTTAAAATTTATTAATGTCATTCATAATCATATGGGACACCAAAATATTTTACGATATAATTTTGTTAAATAATTTTAATTTAATTAAAACATTCCATAACACAGATGACTATGATTAAAGAAACTATGATATTCTATTAATATATTATAATTCAAAAATTAAAGTTATCATATAGTCATAGGAATAGTGTATTTAAATATAAACACCAAAATTAGGAAAAATGATGGGTATATATATTATAAAAATTCATTCATTATCAATTTTTTATAAATGAAAATATAAATCATTTCAAAAATAATGAAATATTTTATGAAAAACATTTATGAACACAATGTATTTTTATCATTGTAAAATAAATAAATATCTATTATTGAATGATTATAATTAACAGTATATATTAATAAATTGATAACTAAAATTAAATAGTAATTTTTTATGGTGTAGTATTAGAGTAAATTCTATTTTTATAATTAATGTTATTTTTTTCGAAAAATATGTTTTATTACATTTTGCACACATTTTTTAGAAATGGTTTATTCAATATTAAGAAATTAAATTAAATAAAATAAATTAAAATCAGAAATATTGAATATAAATTTTCAAAATTACACAACATTTAGTTTTAGTTTATATGATTAGTAACTATTGGAAAATTTATCACTAAAATAAAGTGGAAATGAAGAAAATCTGAATGAAAAATACTTGATAAGACTATATAATTCATCCAAATTCATAATGTATAAATTAAATTCAACAATGAAAAAATTAGCTTCAAAAATTATATTTTTAACAGACCCTTTTATATGAAAATTACTTATATGTTTTTTTATTCAAAAAATTCCAAAACTGCCACATTCATTGTATTAAATCATTCTTATGTGTCCACATAGGCAAAAACGTATTTAATGATGGAATGTTAATTTTTCATATGTGGTAAAAAAGTATTTTCATGGAAGAAATTCATTTTTTATTTTCTATAATTATATAATGAAAATAATGGAATTGGAAAGACTAATGCAATATTCCCCCATTTAATTAAAAAATATAAATTTAATTTTATGCTTTTTGAAAGTGATGTAATTTGAATATGTTAATGTAAAAGAGGAATTTTATATTTTAATATGAAAATTAAGGGTTTCTTAATATCATTGGACAAAAATACCAACATTTTGAGGATGTATTAAAAGTTAATTTTTATAAATATTATAAAAAATAACTACAATGAAATATTATCAAAATATTTTTTTCTAAAACATTAAAAAATAATTATATAATTAAATAAGACTACTTTTATATAATTTGTCTGATATTTCATAAATTCACCATTTATTGGACAATTTTCACATTATAGCTAAATTGAAAACCCTATTATATTGACTTTATTTTATCGTAGTTAAAATTAGTATTTGTTTACTTATGGTTTATTGCAAATATAAGAATTAAAATTAAAGAAAAGTAAATTTAAATTATAATAGTATGGGGGATTAAATCAATATATAATCTTATAATTGAATCCAAGAATATTCATAATCATGTGGATTGATTATTTATTTACTTTAATTTAATCATTTTTTGAAATTCCAATTTTTCTATATACTCAATCATAAAATTGCACCAACTCCCTCAATTCTTCACATCACATTGAGCCTTCTAGATCAACCAATATCTACATATTTCCATTATAAAATACCATATAATAAACATATATGTGATTATATTATAAAAACAGATCATAGAGTCTATTAGTGCAGACTTAAAAAATCATTTTAATGCAGAGGTAATCACCATAACTGATCATATTATTTTCTACTCTCTTTATCCTCATCAAAATAATTGGTAATTAACATTTAATAATGACATAAATATCATAAATATTATTAATTTTCATTATGGTAAATAAATACCAGTATACACCGTATTTACCATAAACATGTGAATGTAAGTGGTTCTGATACGTATGTATGGATTGACATCTCTACATAAAGATACAGTTCATTTATCATAACTATATTTTATGTATTATTACTATTATGGGATTAATGTATATATATGATCTTTAGGAAATTATCATTACTTATTAATTATTACATAACATCTACATACATATTATCAAATATTTTTTGAAATTAGTACATTGTCTGTGCATATGTGTAGATGACCTCTTCCAGGATGTGATGTGATTCATTTGTATGTTTATTTTTCTGATTTAAAACAGGTGTAATTGGATGAATATATTAATATATATAATATAATAACTATCCTGAAAATATTTATTATTAATTACTTTTCTTCTATTGTAGCCATCAAAAAATTAAATTAACATTCTTCTGTCTGTACGACCTACCATCTTCATGATCAGTGTATTACATTTTCAATATAAAAATTTAATTAGCTAATATATAAAAATATGTATATTATATTTATCTCATTGATAAAATTTTATATATTTTGGAATTATTATCAATTTAAATTGAATGAAAATATTAAATCCAACAATATATTAAAAACAATGTAGTTATAACATGAAACATTATTTAAATAAATAATGGAAGATAATGTGGTACTAAAATGATAAAAATAAATCATATATTGTATATTATATATAATTATGTTTCTATAATAGAAATTTAATAAATATATATCTATTATATATGGAATTTTAATATGTATTTTGGAGTTTAAACTCGAGGTAATAATTTATTTCTTAATCATATAATTATATTGGACTGTTTAGGTTTATTTTATTAATGGTGAATATTTATGTACTATATAAATTTTCTATAAAAATGATTTCATTTATACATTTACATTATCCTATTATTGTATAAATTATTTTTATCCATTTTTTTTTCTTTTTACAAAATAGTATGGATGTTATCTTATTTATGTCTTCCAATTAAGGGAGTTTATGACTATTTCAAAAAAAAATATAGAAGTGATTATTTATTAAAAATATCTATAATGAATATGATTTTTCAACTGTAATGAATAAATTTTTATTGAATAGTAAATTATATTTCTACATGTTTACATTCAAATAAAAAAATTCATTATAATTTGTGATATTTTATTAAAAAATAAATGATTCGAATGGGAAATGTTATATTTATCAATAATAATTCCCAATGGCCGTTCAAATTCATTCATTATCTTAGATAAAATAATTTTATGTTAATTAATCATTACTCTAGATATGATATACAGATTAAATATTTATACTTTCTCTGTGTGAATGTTCAAGGAAAATATTTTATTTTTCAAGGGTTCTACTAGGGTAAATATGTTTTAAATAATATTATTAATTATTTCAAATATAAGGAATTATTTAAAATATTATATCCCACAAATTTGTGATTCTGATTATATTATTTGTGTGACCAATATCTCCAACCATTTCAGGTGTAAATATTGATATCTTTTGAGATAAACAGATAGGAAAAGAGATTGTACCCAATTTATTAAGGTATATTGTCCACTATTGTAGTCATATGAATGAACTATGATAAATATAATGGATTGTACTATTATCCCATTCCACTATGAAATTCATGGAATTATAATTGATGGCTAAAAATTATGATCGATGATATTTTAGGTATAATTTTAAAATGTTACTTTAATGTTAGTATAAACTAAATCTATAGTAATGCCTATATAATCATTTATATCTACCATTTCTAAAATTACTCATAATATTTAAACACGGTTTTCATTTTTTCGCATTCTGCAAGATACGTTGAATGGTATTAATTATGATTATACTAAAAGGTTGATTGTTATAAAAAATAAATTAAAGACAATGTAGATATTAGAAGAACTAATTTTTTTTATATTTCCACATTTCAAGAGACCTTATAAATATAAGATTATTTTATGGATCAATAAGTTCCTTAATTAATATTTATCAATTAATATGTAATATATATTATTAAAATATTTTATTTATAGTCGTTATTCGATAATAATTTAGTTATCCTTTTTAAATTTGTATGAGAAATATTTAGAAATATCCCTAATGATATGTCTATGTATTAGAGAAAATAATTTTTTTTTGTAATGATCACGAATGACCCAAGATAAAACATGAGATTTAATGAATAATGTGTCATGATTTTTACATACTAAAAATTATTTTTTAGAATCATGTTGTTTGACACTATGATTATAATGATCCACACTCTATGTATTGGATTTAGACAATTTATTGAACTTGAATTAATTTTTTAACACACAGTTTTATGGAAAAGATATTATTTTACCCCTTTTCTATTAAATTATATGGGAGTGGTAACGTAAAAAATCATTTTTTTTGCTCACAAAAATGTCTCAAGCTATGAATAACTCTAATATTCCAAATGATATAAGAATGGAAAAATGTTTTTTAAGTCCTATATGAGAAAACATCGACCCTATATTAGTGGTAATTAAAATAAAATTCCTTATAAACAATTGATTAGTATAATTGAAAAAAAATTATAATTTATTCTTTAGTTTTGATAACAACAAAAAATAATTTTGGCATAATTTGGATGGTTAACTGAATTAATATTTTAATCATATCATGAATTCATGAGAATAATATCTATTTCGTTTTTGGAGTGGGGTTAATTAATAATAATATTCTTCAAAAGTGTTCCTCTGTCATATTATTAATATTTAAATGGGTGATAATTCAATTAGTTAACAAATATGTATAAGGAATTTGTAGATACTTATGAGTAAAATATTACAAGTCATGTGTCATATGATTTTGGTATTATCAACCAAAATGAATGAAGTGTAAAATGATTATTTTGATGGTTTAAATGATGTTTGTAATGAACATTATACAAGAGGGTCATTAATTACAATGAATATATTTTTATGCTCTTTTTAGGAGGATATGGAGATTATGATAGCCATAATTATTGTGGGTATTATAAGAAAATTAAAGTTGAATTCAAAAAAATTCTACAAACAATTGATAGAAGAATATGATCTTTCCTATATGCTTAATGTATTGATTGAATCATGGGGAGTTTCATAACTCCAAAACTATTAACCCATTTGTGTTTCCTTCATTATTACATTAATTTAATATATAAGAAATCACATCCAAAAGGAATGGATATTATAATAGTATTTGTAATTTAGAAATACAACACATTTAAAAATTGAAATTTTAACATAATATGTTTTGAGAATAACATTATTCCCTTTAAAATTTATTCTATAACAAACATAATACAATTTACGGATTCATAGATGGAGAATAAAATAATAGGGAGATAAAATGCTCTATTAGGGTTTCATAAAGATAATGGTATCATATATTAGTTAGAATAATAAAATTGGAAAGGTGAATTACTGATCACATATATTGTTTAAATAAATAAACTTAAATGCATAAGGAATAATCTATATGCAATGGTAAATAACTAAAAACATATCCTATTTAAATAACCAATTAATGAGTCATCAATGTGTCATGGGGAATAGGAAAAAAAATTCCACTTGAATAAAAAAATTGGCATAATAAATATGGGAATGTAAATAACTAGAAACAAAATACGTTAAATTAATATTTAAGAATAAAATGAATTAATACAGAATACAAATTTGAGAATATCATAGATAATAATAATCATAATTTTAATGGTGGATATTCTAAATTATTTGATTTCAAATATCATGAAATTGATAACTCAAATATTAATTCCTATTAAAATAAAAGAAAAAATTTTGGGTTAAAAAATATCTAGTTTGGCCAACTATATTTAATCTTTATATATATTTCACAAGCGCTTTTAAAACTACGATGTACCATTCCATTCAGTTTACCTTAATACATTTGTCTCATGAGACATGTCAATGCATCTAGGGCATTTCTATAAAGAGTCACCATTCATAACATTATGTCTATAGAATTCCTCATATGTTAAATAATGGATTGTATTCATTAATAAAGTTCCTTGTGAAAAAATTTATGTATTAAATAAAAGAAATAAATATATCATTATTTCCCCATTCAATTAAATAACTATAAAAGTAATGAAACATGCATATAAATAATATAATGTTTGTGAAATATATATATACATGATAAATAATATTTATATTTATGTTAAATGTTTAGTCCACATAAAATTATAAAGTTCAGGGGAAAGTTATTTATTTCTAAAATGAATCGATGATTTTAATATCAAACTTTTGTTTGATAAAAATGATTATAAAAACTATATTGGAATAAATATTATGGTTTAAGAAAATATATTCCCTTTGTATTTGGAATGAAGTTTTATTTTCATAAAGAAGTAGAAATTCTATAAAAATACCATTAAAACTTTCTTCAGAAAAATATCATATCAATTTGAAAATAAAAATTTAAATATTGAAGTTCAAAAAATATTTGAAAAACAATTATATGATGAAAAAATATGTAATATTATAAAATATTCATTAAAACATTTGATATTTCATGATTTCTAGAAATCTTATTCATGTTGTACACATTTGAAAAATATTCGTTTAACTAATATTTTAAAAGAAATAATGACTATTATTTTTATTTGGAAATGAATATTTATATAAAAAATAATATAAAATGTAAAAATAGGTAACAACACATATAAAAAATCAGCCCTATTATTTTGAAAACAATTTAAAAAATATTTCAAAAAAAATGCTTTTGTAATAATATATATTTTATATCTAAGTGAGAAATGATTTGGGATTTTATTAAAATATAATTATTTTACATACCAATGTGTGTATAAACGGTAATATTACAAGAAATAATATAATATTCCTGATTAGGATAAAATTAAATGGGAAAATTAGACAGTAAACATATAATTTACTTCATATAAAATTCATGAATAAAAAATCTCGATTAGAAGGAGATTGTGAAATAAACTAATAAATCTAACATTAAATTAATGTAAAAATTAATCGATGACTGCAATATGTGAGTCAACATTAATTCATCATAAAACATATCTAAATTAAAACATATATTTTAAATAGTAATTACACACATAATCTTAGAATATCAATGATAACGAATGTGTAATATATCCTAACAAAATTAAATTATGTTATAAAATTCATTACAACTTGGAAATTTTCAATTAAAATATTATTTGAGGTAATTAATCATATTTTAAAACAATATATCATGAATAAGTTATTATTTATGATATTGTGAGTCACAATTGTAGTATATACACCATATAAATGAACATAGGATCAAAAAATTACAATGTTCCTTAGTGAAATGATATTGAGATGAAATCTATTACCTCAAAAAATCCTTTTGCTTAAACATGATTTCAAATCCAGTATAATAGTTTTATACATTTTTTATAATAAAATAACCATTTTAATAGGTATAATATTATATATGATACTTTCATAACATATTATCATCCTTATATTAAGCATTATTCATTATTTTTAGGGTATTGGGTTCAGTTGCCTTATTATGTCAAGCATGTTTCCTCTTGGGAGATCTGGTTCTATCAAAAATATTTTTGTTATATAATATACTAAATATTTATAATGAAATTAATATCATATTTTAAAAAAAATAAACATTTGAAACCAATAGTGATATATCATTATGATCATAGTGATGGTAGGGCGTACATAAGCATGAGTGTGGTATGAATTTTCAAATGATCATTATAGAAAAAAGATAAGTAATATATTATCTATAAATAATTAAATTAATTACATATAAAACATATTTTTTACCTAAATATATATATATATATAATCCTTATATATTTTTGATCAATAGAGATTCACATCAGTTAATGAATGTGGTACCCCACAGTCAGACAAACAATGAATGCATCAATAAATGAGTTAAAAGGTAAAAAAGAATATTATCCTCACATAATGAGAAATGCGTTATGAGTATAATAATTATGTAATTTATATAAAACATATTTATTAAATTGTTCATTCTTATATTCGATGTATTTAATTAAATAAATATGGATATTATCTCTTCACAAGACTATAATTCACCACACATACGAGCGATGTAATCATATCACCTAAATAATGGAATGTAATTTATATATATGTGTGTGTGTCTGTGTGTCTGTGTGTCTGTGTCTGTGTGTGTGTGTGTGTGTGATATAATAACTCAAATGTTATAACTTTAACATATATACAATATATATACTTTTTATCCTTCGTCAAACATTAATTTTAAGAGGCTTAACAGGTAAACGAATGACATCGATTTGTGAGACGTTTTTCCAACGTACACAAAAAAGATGATTTCATACCCCATTTCATGGAAATGGATATAGATTTAGGCCATGTAATAATTATAAAAACATCCAATTATATTGAATAATATTCTGATATTATATCATCATGGTTCAATAATATTTGAAGGAGGTGGGGAATATAATAAAATAAAGATTCAAGTTGAATAAAATTTCCACTTCTTTTGGTATAATCCTTATGTTCGAACTGATGATTTCCTATATTGTATTTATTCCATATAAAATGCCACCATGTTTAGTATATATAATTTTTGAGGTGATTTGGTCATGTAATGGAATATACAAAGAGGTTTTATTATGTTAATTAGTGAAGATATAGTGTGTCCATTTATATGTGTGGTGAGAGGAACACCAGAATATTTGTTGAACGATTCTATCATACACAAGTTTATTCATGAAACAAAATTTTTAAAAGGGCCATTATTAAACCTAAAATACATAAGGTAAAATTATTTCTTTAAATTTGGTGTTTTAAAATTTGATATATCATATTTAAAACTCATCTTTTTTGTTGAACACAACAGTCAATCCATTAATTGTGAAACACCTGAAAATAATTTTTACTATTTTAGAAATTAATTTGGGTCAAAAATTATGTTGAAATTATTTGATAGTAAAAACTAAAAATATTAAAAAAAATTAATTTATTTTACCAAATTAAATTTATAGTAGTCTAAATTTTTAATTTAATATTAACACTAAAGACATGTCGAGAAATATTTATTTTAAAAAAAATTCTTCAAATGTTTACAATTTTATATGAAAGTATTTAGTAAGAAAACGATTACAATAACATAAATTGTATTAATTGATATATTTATTAAATATTTTTTACATTATACCCATTTTTTTTAAAATAATTCATCATTATAAATAATTTAAATGTAATGGTAGTTTCCAATTCAAATTTTCTATTTTCACTATTAATCAAAAAATTATTCTTTTCAAGGAAATATACATAATATACCAAAATATAATTATAGTATATTAATTTCATAGATGAATAATATTTCATCAAATAATTTTTCAAATTTCTTATAATAATTAATTTTATATTAGTAGTTAATATAGTGTCTTTTAGAAAAATAATCTATTTTTAAAATATAATTAGTTTTCATTGAATGATTATTGTTTTATTTATAATAAATATATTATCATAATATTAGTATTTTAGATATTACAATTCATCCAAAACAATTTTATAAATTGAAATATTATATTAAAGATAAAATTAAATCAACGTTGTGTGCTCCACAAGCTATCAATGTGACTAAATTTCAAGATATATATTGTATGGGTTGATTGTGATCGGGGGTTGCACGTCGCATACACTGTCGAATAAAAATGTATTATTTTTTAAAAAAAATTCTATTATATTCTTACCAATATAAATAAATTTCATCATCTGAATTTAAACATGATTTTGATAATCAATGGTTTGATAGATGGAAATACCCTTATTGAAATACCACATCTTAAACGTCTTCATTAAATATCCATATTAAAAGAGATAATGGTAAGAATAATGGTAACATAAAAAGAGACATACTTTTGTTTCTATATAAGATATCATCGGATTCATGTTTATATATAGAAATAGAAGAAAATAATAAATAATTTCAAATATGTATTGATATCATTTAGAAAAAATAGTGAATTGTAAATTGAATTTAGGGTCCTCAAAACCACAAATCTGCGATGATAAAAAAGATTTTACAATTCTTATAATATTTATTTAATTAGATAATATTTTATTAATATAATGCACATTATTATAAACATATGTTAATTGTTTTAATCATCAAATAATTCCCTTCATATTGTTTTTTTAAATTTAAATTATCTAAAGAAACTTAATTGGGATTGTCAAATGAGGTTTACAGTAAGGCCTGTTTTTTTAATTAGGTGGTGAACAGGTCTATCCAAAATAATCAATCTAAGAGTACATACCCCTTGGTACATCTCTTCCCAATCCACATCCCCTTGTAGTGACCGGATATGGATGTATTTCTTGGAAAATCCCCAAAATATCTACCTTAACAAAATATTATAAAATTATTCTATAAATATATTGCAATCATATCATATGGTTATAATCACTAATCTATTTTTTCATAAATCTATTACCATGGTTTCAATAAAAAGTACTCTCATTCTAGCAATATTGACCCCAAACCCAAATCCCAAAGCCAATTCATAGTTCATTGTAATTATCTGAGATTAATGGAATCACATCATAAAGGACTAAATTCTTTTTCTTCATTTGTAAATAAAAAATATAATTTATTCTTATATTAGTTTTGAAAAAATATATTATTACATAAATTTTTGGAGATTAAAATTAATTTCTATTGTATATCATTGCATTTCAACCAAAGTAAATATCATTAAATCATGATATAAGAAACAAAATACTATTGACATCATATACTCATTAAACTGTTATATACTATTTATGAAATCCTTAATCAATAAGAATAATCCTAATGGAATGTTAAATAACGTAACACAAATTATTTATAAAGATAAACAGAGGGAATGACCAATATAGAATGTTAAATAATTGAACACACATTCTATTTAAATAACCGGATAATCCATAATGAATATGAAAAAGTATACAAATTTTAAACACATGAGATTTAAATAATAGGATAATACATAATCAATATTTTAATACAAATAACTAAAAAAACATTTCATTTAATCAATAATTGAATAATGAAATACATCTATAGATAATATCAATTTGAAAATACAATCGATAATAAATTATGATTTCTTAATAGAGGTATTAAAAAATAATTTTATTTCATATCTCAAGGAGATGATACATCTACCATCATGACCATTCACAAGATGATTTAATATTAAGGGGTATAAAATAATCTGATTTGGTTAACCGAGCTTCTAATTTCAGGACCATTCACAAGATAGTTTGAAACTAATTGGGACAATCTCATAGGGTTTGGCTAAATCATTTTCTCTCATGAGACATATCAATGTATCAATGGTAATTCATTAAATTTTCCAAACCCATTATATTTTGTCTAAATAATAACTCTTATATTTAATATTCGATTTACTTCATGAAATAATTTTTTTATAAAAATGTATCCTTATTGAGAAAAATATATGTATTTACCAATTTTTCAACACATCGTTAATAACACTCAAAGTCAAACATTGTAGGTATTAATAAAATAATATTTAAAAAATAAATATACCCATGATAGATAATATTGGTATTTAGAGAAAAATTAATTCCCAAAACAGAGTGAATAATTAATATGAATGTTAATGACTAAAAAAGTATATAATAATATAATGTTAATAATTTCCTTGGTCAAAATGATCAGAAACCAGCAAGAGTAAGAATAATTATGTCATAAACACAATATATACCTGATTTAATAATAATTAAGTGTTGTTGTCATTTATGAATAGAAATAACATAAAATGATCTTTGAAAAATTCTTAAGGAAAATTTTCATATCATTTTTTTAATATGAATTTAAAAGTAAAAGTAAAAAACATTTTTGAAATAAATATCGTTGAAAATAATATTATAAAAATATTATGAATTATTTTTGAAATTTTAATGGTTACTAATAGATAAAATTCCTTTAATTATTTAGATGTTAAAACAGATATTCCTTTCACATTATCACAAAAAACCAATTAAGTTTTATTTAAAAAAATGAAAAAAACATTCAAAGAAATTATAAAAAATAAAATAGGATTAAAATTATTTAAATAATTACTTTTTAAATTGTCAAAAAAATTAGAAAATTTTTTGTAAAACATTGTTTTAGAATAAAACAGATTTATTATCAAAGAGAAAAATAAAGTTTGATTTATTATGAAATTTTCTCTATTATTTTTTTGTATAAAAAGATAAAAATTGTATTATTACTTTTACATGTCTTGAATGACCATATGAGTATAAAATAAAATGTTTTATTTATAATATAATCAATTTATTTCTCCTAGCTTCAGTTTTTGAATAAATCGGCTCGATTAGAATGATACATTGAATCAAATCTTCAAAATGATGATAATGTTGATTTGGGAATTAGACAAGTAGTATATTATTATTTTCAGTTTTTAATCAATATTAACATTTTATATATAGATATAGATTTTATAATTTCATCAAAAAAAATAATCATACAATATTAGTGTCATCAAAGGAGTAGTGTAACACAATGAGATGAAATTCTGAAATGTGATTATTTACCACATAGTAAAATTTAATTAGAACACACTTTTATAAAATAATATAAATTAAAACATAAAATATAGTAAAAAATTTTGTATTCGTGAAATTACATTTCAACGTGGCATTATATATGTAGAATCCCAGATTTGTATAATATGGGTATTCCATGGGATTTTCAAAAAATTTGGCAACCATTATTGTTAGAAAAAGAATGTGGGTCAGTTTAAATAATTCTATTTAATTAAAATATATTTTTTCATATTAAATTAGTTATAAAAAATAAAAAATTACTCACCATATCCATCCTCTTTATAATGTGATATCTGAGACCCCCCCCCCCCCAATGCGACCATTAATTTGGATGATGCACACCATGTAGAACCCCCCCACCCACCCC
This sequence comes from Viscum album, assembly GCA_963277665.1. Taxonomy (NCBI): domain Eukaryota; kingdom Viridiplantae; phylum Streptophyta; class Magnoliopsida; order Santalales; family Viscaceae; genus Viscum; species Viscum album. The sequence goes on from OY728132.1 coordinate 477,659,906, forward strand.
CACCCTGAATTGCATGACACAACAACCTCATATGAACTCATATACAATGGCTAGATATAGGTTATTTCATCATTTATTTTTATCATATTTTTATGTTAATGCCATATACATTGTTATTCATCATCATTTTGGAAATTTTTTTCCTTTCGATCTTCATACTCACTCGGTCAAAAACTTATGGTATGGATTTGACCTGGTTATTATGATTCTTCTTGTTTTGCAGTATGCAAGGGATGTCTAGGGAACCTTGGTCTATGATCTAATAACCACCTCAATGTTGAGGTTGTTCATGTTGATTCTGTATACTTATTTCTATCGGAGGTATGGTTTTATACTACATAGTTGTTTCACACCTATTATTTTATATCCAGTGGTGTTTATGAGACTCGCGGGAATTGATGTATGGTGGAGCAATCAATTCCACTAGAAAACAAAAATTTTCCTAGGAATTATAATATATATACATAAAAATTCCATGCATCGGTTCACTCGTGGGATGAGGAACACATGCATCAGTTTACGGGTGTGTGTGTGTGTGTGTGTGGGGGTTTGTGTGTGTGTGTGATAACATGTTGTTTTTGGAGTTAAAATTTGAATAATTTCAATCGTCAGTTTAATCTGGTTGAGGTATGTCATGACCCACTACCACCAAATATGCCCCTCTTGAGCAGGAAATGGTGAAAGGGAGATAATGACCCCCAAGTCCTGCCTTTAGTAGGCCTCGGGGAGGCCACTATCACCAAGGGTATGAGTTTTGACAAATATGGGAGGCATTAACCTTTTTATTATTTAAGATCAGGAAATACAATGAGTCAACCACCAAAAAGAAAAAAAACATCAAGTGTATTGAAATAAACCCAAACCAATCCCGCATGCATGTTTAAATAGTTCTGAAACAAGGTAAAAGTACAAGGAAGCTCAAAGGTACTTTACCTAAAGAAAACAAGTACAGAAAATTGCAGCAACTCCAATTGTCCCGACTAGTAGGGTACCGCACGGCCCTGGTAGTCCTCTTGGAAACCTGAAAGAAATCGTAGGGTGATCATACAAGTATACTCAGTAGGGAAACCTAAAGATCTCGTGCACAAGTGGGGAGACATCCAAATGTCCCGTGAGAATGACAGAAGAAACCAAAACCTAACAAGAAATTCTATCCACCCAACCTCAGCAGCCACACTCACCAAAAACACAATCACACCAAGTAGTAGAATATAAGAACATAAGTTTTGGGTACCCCGCACCATTTTCCCCAACTAGCAATCTGCTCTTCCTAACGGCGAATGTCATGATTCTACCACACTCTTCCTGCCCGCACACACCTAGGCCTCACAACCACATATCCTGCCCGCACACTCCTGGGCCTCTCCACCACGTATCCCTCCCGCACAAACCTGGGCCTCACCACCACGTATCCCGCCCGCACACAGCTGGGCCACACCAACACGTATCCCACCCGCACACACGAGGGCCTCACCACCACGTATACTACACGCACACTCTTGGGCCTCATCCCAAAGATTCTTGGGAAAACAACATGTCTAAAGATTCTTGGGCCAAAACCACCCCAATCGAAACCTACCTGAAGGGTCTTATGTGTAAGGTCGCCTCAAGACATCACAGCCTACGGAAGAAGATGTAGGAATGAGCTAGTAACATGGGTAAAACACCCTCTCCCATGAAATGGGAGCGTTTGGCACTATGTGCTCAACATGGGTTGGGTGCGATAAAACACAAATATATATATATATATATATATACCAAACACTCAGCCCAACATATGGCTTCTAAATAGAGAACTGAGCATGTGCCTCGGCACTGCTACTGTGAAGCATGCATACAACAAACAACCCCAACCCCATATAGGTTTTCATGTTTCAACAGAATTAGTTTATTAATTCCATAACTACTGGGCATATATCCACAACCAACCACATCAATCATTCGTATAACATATCTTTTCCATCCACAAATCAATTTAGGAAAACACAACAAACTCCACAAATTCCATTTTATTAACCAACCAACCCCATTAACTATTATCCCCATTACACTATCATGCCCCTCCATTCACTAACTTTTCAACTTTTATTCATTAATCAAAACACATAGTTTGTTCACATTCAAACCCAACCCTGCAGCCCCGCTGCTAACCACCATAACCTAAACCACACCTTACATCATCACCCCTTTAATACCTTTCCTCATAGCCCCACTGCCCATCACTAACATAAAATTCACACCAAACCACAACCAAGCCAACCGTAGCCCCACTACTCACTCGATCCACAAAACCCACAAAAACACCCCTCTTCACATAAATCAACCCCAACAACAGCGACATGATTATTATTCTAATTTAGTTCAACTGGGGTGTTCAAACAAGTGTTCCATATATTCATTTATTCATCCAACTTTACGTGATTAACCAGTTTCCACATTCCATGATGTTTTCATCCCTAAATGGTCTAGAAAGATAGGGTAGAATTTAATTGCTCAAACAAAGGCCCCCAATGACCTTTATTTTCAATAGTTATAAGCATATTCAAATCTCAACATAATATCACAGGATATAAAAATAATGTAACAACATTCACAAAATTCACATCCATGTTATATAATCCATTTATTATCATTATTAAACCGGTTCAAACGTGTTTCTTGTAAACAAGTGGACACCCACCCCACATGATGCACAATTTAGAGAGATAAAGGTAAGATCGCTACCTCAACAGGTTCTGATCACAACACTCCCCCGTATCAACTTTAAAAGACATCTGTCGGTGTCTATCACTTCTGTTGAATCCCAGCAATACCTCCTCAGGTGGAGGTTTGAAAGGAAAGGTCGAAGGAAAGACAACAGATCTAATCTCAGAAGTTCCGCCTCATCATTACGATCCCGTGGCCGCTGAAGGATCGTAAATCAGAGCTCGAATGAAGAAGTTATGGAAGAAAAAGTAGCTGTCGAGTCTCTTGGGAGAGCTCTGCTCAGAGGAAAGGGGAGGAGAGGGGTCTGTTGAAAAGGAGGAGGGGACCCCTCCTATTATAGGCATTAAAAGAAAAATTACATGGTGTGTCCTTTATGGTACATGGCGTGTACTGGTCCATTTCACCTGCCCACCTCGCGGCTTCCAACACTGCCTTCAACGTGGAACAAGGCCATTGACTGGTCAACACACGATTTGAAGGTAACACATATGCGAGGAGACACTACACGACGTGTAGTATTGGGTACACGGAGTGTACTCATTTATTTCACACGGGAAGAACACGGCTCCAACACGGCACACAACCGTTGACTGGTCAACACACGGGTTGAGGGTAACACATACGTGGGGAGGGACTACATGCTGTGTTGTTTTGGGTACACGGCGTGTAACCAATTATTTCACATGGTAAGGATATGGCCTTCAACACGGGTTATACCCAGCGAGGGGGTACACGGTGTGTACACACACTATAGGGAGTGTAGTTTCAAAATTCTGAAAAGTGTGGGAAATTTCCATTTTACCCTCTAGAACACTTCAAGACCATATTTTTGACAAAGGAATGGGTTAGAGAGGTCCATGCCATTACATCAAATACCTCTGAAAAAATTATTGACCCATATAATTCAAAATCCAACCCGGTGGAACCCAACAAGATACCTCTTAGGGACCTTGTTATAATAGGAACCCAACCATCAACTCTAATTATAGGTGGTAGAAATTCTTTCTCCTATGTCGAGATATTATCCACTTTAGGCATCACTAACTCTCCTACATAGGTTTAATCACATCCTCATTAATGCGTCTCGATTAATTATTGGGTCTTCCCACTTCCATACATTATGATTTTCAACTTGTACTTCCCCCAACACCGCACAACCCACACACTGCCCGAACACATGGTTTGGGAAAAATTCATTTTCCTATGTCAAGATATTATCCGCTTTAGGTGGCATGGACTCGCCTGCATAAGTTCAATCACATCCTCATTAATGCGTCTCAATTAAGGATGATGTTTTTCCCTATTTCCAACACATCTGTACATACAAGACACTTCCAAAGAACAATGAAACAAAAGGTCTCATAACCAACCAACCGGGCATTCCATATATCAAAGGTACATAGTACAAAAACAATCATAGAAGAAAAAGGAAAAACACAAGTCAAAACAACTCCAGGTACTAAGTGCTCATATGGGGCTCCTGCTACCATGTTCTCTCCTCGAGGCCTCCATGCATCCACAACACACGAACCAACGGAATGGTTCTTCCACGGAGCACCTTCTCTTTATGATCTTTGATTCTGACTGGTCGTTCCTCGATGATCGCATCATCTCCCAAATCTAACTCTCCCCAGTAGATAACATGAGAGTCATCGTGTAAGTACCGATGAATCTAGGAGACGTGGAAGACATCATGAACATTCTCTAACCGAGGTGGCAGGGCCAGCTGATATGCCACCTCGCCGACTCGCCTAAGCACCTCAAAATGTTTGATGAACCTAGGTGAGAGCTTGCTCCCATTCCCAAACATCCTCTACCCCCCTCAAGGGGAAACCTTCAAAAACACATGATCTGCCACCTAGAACTACAAGGGCCTCCTTCGACTATCAGTATAAGAAATTTGTCTATCCTGAGCCGCCTTCATCCTCTCACACACAAGATGGACTATCTTTGTGGTGCTCATCACTACCTCTTTCCCAAGATATCTGTCTCACCAACCTCTGCCTAGAAAATCGGTGAATTACATTGTCATCCATACAAATCCTAAAACAGTTCCATGCCAATAGTAGATTGGAAGCTTTTGTTGTAGGCAAATAATGCTAATGTCTAGTGTCGTACCCATGATCCTATGAAATCGAGAACGCTTGCTCGCATCATGTCCTCTGACGTCTGGATAGTCTGGTCTGTCTGCCCATCGGTCTGGGGGTGGAAAGCAGTGTTAAGGCATACCTGGGTGCCAAAATCATGTTGTAACCCCCTACAGACTCATGAGGTAAAATGAGTATCCCGGTCTAAGATGATAGTCTTTGGAACTCCATGCAAATGCACCGCCTCGTCTACGTACCTTTGTGTTAAGGTACTCACCGGGCCTAACTCCTTAATTGCTAAGAAGTGAGCTGATTTCGTCAGACAATCAACCACCACCCAGATAGCATCATAGCCACCCTGAGTATTAGGTAGTCCTGTGACGAAGTCCATTGAGATGTCATCCCACTTCCACTCAGGGTCATATAAAGGATGCAACAAACCACAGGGAACACGGTGTTCAGCCTTTACCTGCCGACACACAAGGCACTTATCCACAAACTCTTCCACTTATCGTTTCACCCCGGGCCCCCAATAAATGTTCCCCCAAGCCTCGGTACATTTTTGAAACTCTCGGATGTACCACCAAGGTTGAGATATGGAACTCATAGAGAACTCCCTCACGCATTTCCTCCGGAACAAACAACCTTCCATGGAAAATCAACTAATGTCGGATGTCCTCTGACCATCCTTCTGAAGCGTTTCCCAGATCGACACGATCCCGCATCACCTCCACTTTAGAGTCCCCCCACTAGGACTATTCCACCTTCTAAGACAAGGAGGACTACACCGTCATCTGAAACAAATAACCTCTAACCGCCTCTACCCTTGCATCCAAGTGCAATGCAGCAAACTCTCCCATAGCTTTCCAAACATCATTGGATTCCTGAACAACATCCTTATGTGACTTCCTGCTTAGTGCATCATCCACAACATTTCCCTTACCTTTATTGTAAGATATCTCTATGTCATAGTCTTGGAGAAACTCAAGCCATCTCTACTGCCGTAAGTTCATGTCAAATTGGGAGAAGATATAACGTAAGCTCTTGTGATATGAGAAGACCACAAAGTGCTCCCCCAAGTTGTAATATCGCCACAAAGTCAGTACGAACACTACTATTGCAAGCTCCAGGTCATTGGTGGCATAGTTACGTGTGTGAGGGCACAACTGCCTAGACCTATAATAGATCACTCCCTTCTTCTGCATCAGCACGCACCCCAGACCAAGGCCAGATGAATCACAAAACAACTCATACAACAACCCTTCCTCTGGAAACCTATGTATGGGAGCACTATCAAACATCTCTTTCAAGTAGTCGAAAGCTTTCTAGCACTGCTCGCTCTACAGGAAGACCTGGTTCTTCCTAGTCAAAGATGTTAATGGAGCATCAACTGGAGAGAATTCTTAAACGGACTTCTGATAGTAACCTGCTAAACCCAGGAAACTACAATCTTCTTCCACGCTCATGGGTGCTGCCAAAGAAACAACTACTTCCACCTTCGATGGGTCCATTGAAACTCTATGTTGAGACACCATGTTCCCAAGGAAGAGTACTTCTTGCATCAAGAAATTACACTTTGATAATTTCCTGTAAAGCTGGTTGTGTCGAAGGACTTCCAAGACTACCCTGAGATGCTCAATGTTCTCCTCCTCTGATTTTGAGTAGATCTGGATGTCATCGATAAACACAACGACGAACCGGTATAGAAACTCTCAGAAGATAAAGTTCATAAGTCCCATGATCACAGTTGGTGCATTCATAACTCCAAACGGCATCACTACAAACAAGAAGTGCCCATACCTTCACCTGAAAGCCGTATTCGATATTTCACGGTCCTTCACCCTCAGCTGATGATATCCAGATGGTAGATCAATCGTAGAGAACCAACCTACCCCCCTTAGATGGTCGATGTGACCATATATCCTTGGGAGGGGGTAACAGTTCCTGACCGTTACCTGGTTCAACCTTTGTTAGTCTATGCATAGCCTAAGACCACCATATTCCTTCTTCATGAACAAATCTGGAGCACCCCACGGCGACACACTGGGTCAAACAAAACCCTTCTCAATTATATCATCAATCTGAATCCACTACTCCAGCAACTCCAATGGTGTCATCCGATAAGGGGCCATTTAAATTGGATGGGCACTAGAATGTAAGTCTCTCCCGAACTCAACATCACGTCAGGGGGGGGGGGGGGGTTGAGTGACAACCTCCTCAAGAAAAACATCGATGAACTCCCCAACAACCTCTCAGATATCCATCATCTCTTCATTATATGAAACCACTAATAAACCGCATTACAATGAAAGGAGAGGCTTCACATGCTGGATTCCCACCTGATATCTCCTCTCACCAACAAAAGCTACACACTACCCGTCCACATCGATGAACACGACTCTTCACCAGAAGCAGTCGATAACGGCAGTAACATAAAACAACCAGTCGATGCCAAGGATGAGTTCGTATGGCTGCATTTGTAACAGAAAAAGGTACCCACTAGATCGATGTGGTCCCAACATCATCCCACATCCGCGAAAAACACAAGATATGCTCATATGGCCTGCAACTACTGTACTAATCACCAGTGGTATGGAAAGTCTCTCTACATCTATTCCCAAAGCGTGGGCTAGACCAGGTGCAATAAAGGAGTGTGATGCTCCCGAATCAAACAAAATATAAATGAGAGTGCTGAACAAAAAAATCATACCTCGTACCACCTCTGGTCCTACTGGAGCTGCCAACTCTGCTACGGGCAACTGTCCACACCCAGCTCCAATGCTTCTCTGATGTAGTCCACCTCCCCGACCATGCCTTGGTCGAGGTCCTGGAAGAGAACCCTGAGGTCGGACACCTCCCGAAAAGTCTTCCCTCAGAGGAGCATGGTCCTGTTGCTGCTGGAAGGGCCTCACCGGCAACTGGTGCTGCTGAGGTGGGTGCTGAACCTTCCCACCTCCACCATATTGAGATCGGTTTGGGCAACGACTCTGAATGTGCCTGAAACCTCCACAAGAGAAACACTTCGGTCCTGGGCTCATGAAAAAGGGACGAGGACCTGAATATCTAAACTGGAACTGTTGGGGCCTGCTCCTCACTAGCCTGAACCTGGAAGGTCCCATCGCAGGAGACCTGCGGCTGACTACCTTCCCCTTTTACGAACCTGGCTGAAACCCCTCATGTGGTGCAGCTCCTAGAGAGTGCATCCTCTCTATAGCCTTTTCCTTCTTCAGTACTGCCAAGTACGTCGGAAGGGTGAAGGGGTGACATCATACTGGAGCAAATGATGAAGCACCTCCTCTAAACATCTCGCCCATGACTCCTCATCTATAAAGAGACCCAGAGCAAAGAGTAGGAGATCTTTGAACTTGATCCCCATCTCTCGTACTAACATAATCTCTTGCTGAAGGGAGAGTAACTCCTATCGCTTCTCTGCCTTGATCATAGATGAAATGAATTCCTCTTTGAATAACTTCTCCAAGTCAGCCCATAGAACCTCGGCCTCTATCGTCTCTCCGAGGTAGAGCGTCCACCATTGTCGTGCCGCACCTCTTAGCTGACTGACTGCTAGGGGAACCCAGTACTCCCTCGGAGCACGGATTATGGTAAAAGAGATCCCCAGCTCCTCAAGCCACCACTCTGTCTCTGTATCCCATGTACTACCCACATACTTCTTGAGGGTTTTCCACTGAAAAGAACAGAGAGTCTTCTACAAATGTCTATCTTCTTCTTCTCGGTCAATCCTCAACTGATCGACTGCCTGGATCTGCTGGGCCTCGGCCGTCTGAGTCACCTGGGGACAATTTCCATGTGCCATAGCTCTACAATAAACAAGGATCGCCTAAGCCCAAGTAGTAAGGAAATTCTCAAGGTTTTATTTTATCACATTATTTCAATTTCATTCCCAGAACGCCCAAATCAAGTAAAAAACAATCATGATGATGAATGTACCATCCCTAGGGTCTCTACCCTGCAATCAATGTGGTCTCACTTGGTCGTTCAGCAGGCCCAGAGTCCTTGCATCATATCACGGGGGGGGGGGGGGCTAAAATCCTATGTCCTAGCCAGTCTTCCCTGGACTATGTCACGCACCAAGACTATCCAACATGGTTGCCCTACCATCCCATGCAATCCTCAATGTGCCTAACTCCAAACTACATCTTATATCTCAACCATCACCTCTGATACCATTCTGTCACGACACCCTCCCACCAAAGATGCCCCTCCGGAGCTGGCAATAGTGAAAAGGAGGTAATGTACCCTATGTCCCGCCTCTAGTAGGCCCCGGGGTGGCGACTAGCACCAAGGGTATGAGTTTTCAAAAATATGGGAGGCATTACCCTTTTTATTATTTAAGATCGGAAAATAGGACAAGTTATCCACCAAAATGAAAAAAAGAACAAGTGTATATAAATAAACCCAAACCAAACCCGCATGCATGTTTAAATAGTTTCGAATTAAGGTACAAGTACAAGGAAGCTCAAAAGTACAGTACCAAAAGAAAAAAAGTACAGAAAACTGCAGCAACTCCAACTGTCCCGACTAGTAGGGTCCATCACGACCTTGGTAGTTCTCCTGGAAACCTAAAAGAAAACGTAGAGCGAGCATACAAGTATACTCAGTAGGGAAACCTAAAGCTCTCATGCACAAGTGGGGAGACATTCTCATGTCCCGTGAGAACAACAGAAGAAACCAAAACATAACAAGGAATTCTATCCACCCAACCTCACCAGGCACACTCACCAAAAACACAGTCACAACAGGTAGTAGTATATAAGAACAAAAGTATTGGGTACCCCAGACCATTTTCCCCCACTAACTAGCTACTATTCCTAACAGTGAATGTCCTGACGCTACCACACTCTTCCCGCCTGCACACACCTAGGCCTCACAACCACGTACCCCGCCCGCACACACCTGGGCCTCACCACCATGTATCCCGCTCGCACACACCGTGGCCTCACCACCACGTATCCCGACCGCACACACATGGGCCTCATCCCGAAGATTCTTGGGAAAACGACATGCCCAAATTGTCTGGGGACAAAACCACCCCAATTGAAACCTACCTGAATGGTCATATGTGTAAGGTTGCCTCAAGCCATCACAACCTACGGAAGAAGGAGCAGGAAGTAGCAAGTAACTAGGGGAAAACACCCTCTCCCATGAAATGGGAGTGTTCGGCACTAAGTGATCAACATGGGTGGGGTGCGATAAAACACAATGATACATACATACATATATATATATATATATATATACTAAAAACTCAGCCCAACCAGTGTCTTCTAAATAGAGAACTGAACATGTGCCTCAGCACTGCTAGTGCGAAGCTTGCATATAATAAACTACCCCAACCCCATTTTGGTTTTCATGTTTCTACAGAATTAGATTATTAATTCCTTAACTACTGGGAATCTATACCCAACCAACCACATCGATCATACGTAAAACATATCCCTACCATCCACAAATCGGGTTAGGAAAACACAAGCAACACAACCAAGTCATTTTTATTAACCAACCAACCACATTAACTATTTTTCCCATTTCACTATCATGCCCCACCATTCAGTAACTTTTCCACTTTTATTCATTAATCACAACCCATATTCTGTTCACATTCAAACCCAACCTCGCAACCCCACTACCAACCACCATAACCACAACCACACCGTACACAATCACCCCTTTAATACAATTCCTCACAGCCCCACTGCCTATCACTATCATAACATTCACACCAACCCATAACCAAGCCAACTATAGTCACACTACTCACTCGATCGACAACAACCCAAAAAAACACCCCTCTTCACATAAATCAACCCCATCAACAACTACTTGTTTTTTATTCCAATTTATTTCAACCGGGGTGATCACACAAGGGTTCCAGATTTTCATTTAATCATCCAACATTACGTGATTAACCAATTTCCACATTCCATAAAGTTTCCATCCATAATATGTCTAGAAAGATAGGGCATCATTTAATTGCGCAAGAAAAGGCCCCCAATGACCGGGAATTTGAGTAGGGATAAGCCTATTCAATTCTCAACATAATATAACAAGATATAAAAATAATGTAACAACATTCACAAACTTACCTTCCACGTTATATAATCCATTTATTATCTTTATTATACCGGTTCAAACGTGTTTCATGTAAAAAAGAGGACACCCACCCTGCATGATGCACAATTTAGAGAGGTGAAGGTAAGATCCCTACCTCATCAGGTTCTGATCACAAAACTCCCTCGTTTCAACTTTAAAAGACGTTCGTCGGTGTCCGTCACATCTGTCGAATCCCAGCAAAACCTCCTTAGGAGGAATTTGGAAAGGAAATGCCGAAAGAAAGAAATTGGATCCAAGCTCAGAAGTTCCGCCTCATCGTTACGATCCTGTGTCCGCTGACGGATCGTAAATCGGAGCTGGGATGAAGAAGTTATGGAAGAAAAGGATCCTTCGAGTCTCTTGGGAGTGCTCTGCTCAGAGGAAAAGGGAGGAGAGGGGTGTGTTGAAAAGGAAGAGGGGACCCCACCTTTTATAAGAGTGAAAAGAAAAAGTACACGGTGTGTACATTATGGTACATGGCTTGTACTTGGCCATTTCATGCGGCCACCACGCGACTTCCAACACGGCCTTCAATGCGGCACGCGGCCGTTGACTGGTCAGCACATGATTTGAAGGTAACGCATATGTGGGAAGACACTACACGGCATGTAGTATTGGGTACACGTCATGTACTCATTTATTTTACATGGGAAGAACACAACACCAACACGGCACACGGACATTGACTGGTCAACACACAGTTTTAGGGTAACGCATACGCAGGGAGGGACTAAATGGTGTATAGTTTGGGGAACACGGCGTGTACCCAATTATTTCACACGGTATGGACACGGCCATCAAAATGGGGTATAACCAGCAAGGGGGTACACGACGTGTACTCACACTACATGGCGTGTAGATTCAAAATTCTGAAAAGTGTGGGAAAGGTCCATTTTATCCTCTAGAACACTCCAAGACCCTCTTTTTGACAAAGGAACGGGCCGGAGAGGTCCGATCCATTACAAGGTAGGGACCCAATATATCACACTTTAATTATGTATTCTGTAAAGACAATGAAATTTCAAGGAATTTTTTTTTCTTAAATGATTTGGAATATTATGATTCTTTGGTTCTGACGACACTTGATTCTGAGGCCTGGTGTGCCCGGAATCATTTTCTGAAGATTGTTTCGGAACGTTCATTAAACGTACTTGCGAGTTTTTCTATCTTTTGAACCGGTTCTCAGAATTGAAATCTTAGGTCACCGATGAATGTATAGAGTCAGTATTCACTTAAGGGGAAATTTACAACAGTTTCTTTTCATGAGGGTTGAAAGTTAATTTTTGGGGATTAATTTTAGATTAAATAAAATTGTGTGGTACACAATTTTATTTTGAGAGTTTGTTATTTCCTCCAATGGGGATTTTATTGGTGGGAACAACACCCAAATAACTTCCCATGTGTGGATATTTGTGAGGTGGGGCCCACATGATCCCCAAACATTCATCTCCCCATAACTCTATTCAACTCCTTTAAACACCTTGATTAATTCTTGACAACCCCCCTTTAATTTCTAAACTCTCCACCTTCCACATGGTCATTAATATAACAACTCAGTGAATTAATTATTTTGTACACCACAAATTAAGTAATTATTTTGGGTGGATTTGAATCTTTTTGAAATGGCATGGTAAGTTAATTAAAATAGGGGAAAGCCATATTTTAATATTTTATTGGAAAATATTTCTGTGGAACCTTTGGAATTAGAAGAGAGCTTCATCCTTCCATGAAGAACGCCACCCTCTTCGACGAAGAATGCTGATTCCACGAAGAACAACGATGTGCCTTCCTTCCTCTTCTCCTAAACATGTGAGGAGATTCCACCTCCTCCTATGACGCACCCTGATGTCCATGTAATCGATGTCCGTTCTCCGTGACGTTATTCTCTGCGATGCCACCTACCACGATGCTCGTCTTCCAGGGCTCGTCGATAGGTGATGTCAATTATAGAGGTAGGGGTTTCGTATATTTTTTGAGTGAATATTCTGTACCTCATTCATTGTAATTATTCTGAATTGACATTGGCTGATTGTTACCGACAAACGCGTAGGGCATGGGGAGAAAAAACACAGCCCAGTGACCCTCTAACATTTCCTGTTTTATATGCATTTGGGAAGTAGCGAAAATCAAAGGCGGAGGCCGCGCACCGGCCGAGTGAGGAGGAACCGAGTCCCAAAACCATGGGCTACTTGGCCGATGAAGAACTGGCAGGCTAAAGCCGGCTGGCCCGAAGGAGGACCGCGGTGCCACAAGAGGCGCCACACAATGGAAGACTATGTCCCGCAATCCGTGGGCCACATCAATGGCTAACAGACTGGCCCGTTTTCCGAACGGGTGAAGAAGCTGCGGCACCTGAAGTAGCCGCATAGCCGGACCGTGGCCCTCCCTAGTGGGCGGCATACGCATGGAAGGTTGTCAGGAAACTGCTGGTTGGTTTGGGATGGTGGCGCCACTTAACACCACCGGTTTGGGAATGTGGGGGGTCGAGCCCCCCCCCCCCCCCCCCTCGGACCCCACGACCACCTCAGGTTGAGCTGATTGGCAAGCCGGCCAACCGGGCCATGCCGCACCGCGCAGCACCACGCTGGTTTGTGCCATGCCTCTCTGAGCCATGCCATGCGATTCACCTGGTTGGTCCGACCCTCTGCCAGGTCGAACCCGCAAAAACCGAGTTGACCTGACCCGCCATTCCATTGGGCTAAATGGGTCGAGCCTGTTTTAACTTAAAGGTGAATAACATGAAGACAACATGTCTAATCAACATGCTGTTTATGAAAATGGGACCCTCATGATGTGGTTGAACTTTTGAGATATTCTAAGTGAGTTTTAGACAACTTTCGATAATGTACAGGTTTGGAATGAGCATATTTTCAACCGGGCCCCTTGAACGGAAAAGCCAACATCTCTCTGACCAGGCGTCCGATTGACGTGAAGCCTATCGTGTCGGGTTCCTTTTGAAAAGAAGTTACTTCGAGATAAATCAACTATGGATTTTCATGACAGTTGATGTATCAAACCCTTGGCTCGAGGAGTAGACCCTCCCGGAATCGAGCGTGCTGTGGGAGGGAACCCTAGAGTTGGATACGATTGCAACGACTACCATACTGGAATATTCGGTGGGTTCGGCCACGAGGACAACCGTAGTATAATCCTTTGTTGGTTCAACGGTGATGATTACTATTCTTGTATCGTACGAGTTTCTGACAGTATGACTTCTGTTCTTTTATCCTACATGGGTCCAACAGAGTACCTGATCTTATATCCTAAGTCGGTCCGACAGCTTAGCTGGACTAGTATCCTACATGGGTCCTCCAAATTAGATGAATTAGTTACTTAATCTATTCATCTCTATCACTTTATGAAAGATGTATACCTGTGTGAGATGTGTCTTGACTTTCAATCATTATCATCGATGTGATTGACTTATTTCCGGTGTAGATTTTGTTGTACTTGGGCTCGAGAGGTGGATCCAAACTGGATTGATATGTTAGGTATATGTATTGGAATAATCTTATGTAGAGGTGGTAGATAAATATTGATTGTATATTTCATTTTGGTTTATCCATCGTGGATTCTGGGAGACCTTCGCTGGTCTTGGGGTCCCTACTAAGTATCGTTATACTCACCCCTGCACGAGCAATGCCCTCACTACGTTGTGTTGGATGCATACGACGGACATCACTGATCATAGTAGAGGCTTGTTGAGATGGACAATACTCGGAGGTGCATCTCTTGGTGAGACGTACACGGAGTAGACGGATGGACCCATGGTACTGGGGAGAATATCTGTACCCACCCTTCAGAGGGGATTCCTAGAGGATGACTCAGTGGTTGCTGTTTTACATTACTGCAGTTGTACTAGTTTTTCAGTTATTCTATACTTTTAGTTGGGATTGTATTCTGGCCTATTTACCTTTCATCACTTACTTTGTATTCAGTATTACATTGTTCATAATTCAGATTGTGTACTCTGATGTGTTTGATTACTAACATAAAGAAAATGACTTCCAATTTTATTAGGATTTATGCCTCTTGTGCTAGTCTATAGCACCTCGCCTGTGGAAGGCGGGTTTGGGATAGTCACGTCACGGGCCCCCGGGATGGGTCGTGAAAAAGTAGTATCATATTAGTTAGTTTTACCTCAAAACTCCAAACTCTGATCATTCCTTTCCATGAAGAAACGGTGTGAAGAGTATTGAGTGTGGGTTTTAGTCCAGGGAGTCCAGTGTTGGTGCGGTGACTGACGTATCCATACAGTAGGACCCAATCCCCTGATTTCTGACTCAATTCATGAAAACACTGATTGACTATGTGTTTAAAAAGTTTTATTTATGATTACTTTGCCTCACCACACCAGGTATATTGTTTTGACTGTGGCACACCTGTTTCTTTTCAGTATGGTGCCATGAAGGCAGCCAGATAAGGTTCCGAGTGACGTACGAGATGGAAACCCACCGAGTGAGGAGACCTCTATGCAGGGCCCCATCACAACTGTGGCACCAGTGGTACCACTACCCACTGATCCACCGATACTACTAGCCCCAGAAGCAGAGAGTTCCTACCACTTGAGTATGTGCATGAGTTTCAGTGACAGAGGTCGCCCGGGTTCCGCGGAGAGACAGTCCCTCTGGCAGCCAAGGATTGGATGGAGATTTTCTTCTAAGTCTTCATATTGGTAGGGATATCAGCCGACCTTATGGTGATCCTTGCCACCAGTCTCATGCAAGCAGTATAGGTAGATGGGGGATCATGATGCTCCGATTTCATGAAGAGGAATCATTACTTTGGAATGAATTAGAGAGTCTCTTCCACTCACAGTTTGTTCCCGCCACCCTTCTTGCAGTGTGGATTCATGTGTTACTTCACCTACGGCAGGGCAGCATGATAGTATCTCAGTACTCAATGAGGTTTAGTGACCTTTCGTGCTACTCCACAGACATGGTACGAGACCCTTTCTTCAGTGTTAGGTCCTTTTATCAGAGACAGAGGCATGAGATTAGGGCTTCAATGATCTCCCTCAATATTCTGTCATAGGTGGGAGTGATGGAGCGAGCCCTTCTCGTGGAGAGTATTCTCGATGAGCCGACACCAGTAGTGAGACCCACCGCAGGGCAACACGTAAGAAAGTCTTCGGCAACCAGAAGTAGACACATGTCACAGAGGTCCTAGAGGACTAGACCATTAGGCGAGCGACCTCATGATACAATTTCGGTAGTGTTGGGCACCCGAAACAATGCTAGCTATATGAGGTGAAAAAAGTGTTATACATGCGGCGGGCATGGTCACATGGCTCGAGACTTCCTGAACCGCCATGCAGATGAGCAGACGATAGTGGAGGGACCACCTAGGAAGAGGAAGAAGTTTGACTGTGGCTGTCGGTAGGGATCAGGAGGACGAGGCAGATGAGATGCCCAACCAGTGGTTGGTGGGTGACGTTTTGAGGCTCTACCACCACCACCACCTAGAGGTCCACCCTGACCACGATGAGCTGGCAGGCATAGGCAGGCTCAGCTCCAGGAAGTGGAGGCTTATGACCACGACACACTAGATATGATTTGAGGTACTATCTGTATCTAGTCCACCCTTTCTTTTGTACTTATAGACACAAGAGAGAGTCATTCATTTATTACCGATGCACTTATTCGGAGCTCGGAGATTCAGACGGAGCCATTGGCTCGATCCTTATGGATAGAATGTCGTATGGGAGAAGACTCGATGATTACGCACTTGTTCCATTAGTGTAGGCTTATTCTAGGAGGCGAGATCTTTGGCAGGGATCTTCTCGTAGTGGTGTCGAGGCCTTACAACGTCATCTCGGGTATGGATTGGTTGTCTACAGTCCATGCATAGATCAGCTACATTAGGTTCATGGTGTGGTGTGTCCGCACGGATTGGAGAAGGTTCACCTTCACCAGCGTGAAGGGAGCCATAGAAGCACATGATGGAATTTTGCAGAGGAGAGGGAAGCTGATCACACATTAGTTGACTAGTCTCATCCTTGGCGCAGTTGATGTGCGGAGTTCGATTTTTCTTGTTGTGGTGGATCATAATGTAGTTGTTTTTTCTAACGATGTATTAGGACTACCTCCTCACAGAGAGGTAGACTTTTACATTGACCTGTACCCCGGGACAACACCGATATCTACTCCAGCATATAGGATGGCACCCAATGAGCATTGTGAGCTGCGGGTTCATCTGGAGGACTTGCAGGGAAAAGGATTTATTTTACCCAGTGTTTCACCCTGGGCTTTTCTGATATTGTTCTCTAATAAGGCCAGTGGGGGCTTACGACTATGTGTCGACTACCATCGCCTGAATCAGGTGACCGTGAGGAAAAAGTACACACTCTCGAGGTTTGACGACCTCTTTGATCAGCTCAATGGGGCATGTTGGTTCTCAATGATTGTCCTTAGGTCACGCTATCACCAGCTCAGAGTTCTAGAAGAGGATGTGCAAAAGACGGCCTTCAGGTGTCGGTATAGCCACTACGAGTTTTGTTTTTTCCCTCCAGCACAACCAATGCTCCATATGTGTTCATGAGTCTCATGAACAAGATCATTCAGCCTTTCCACAATCGTTTTTTCATAGTCTTCATCTACGACATACTGATTTACTCAACTACTAAGGAGGAGAATGCCTACCACTTTTGGGTTGTACTAGATACAGTAAGAGGCCACCATCTTTTTGGTAATATCTTGAAGTGCCGGTTCTAGATTCAAGAGGTTCACTTCTAGGGACATGTCATCTTGGAGGCTGGATTTGCAGTGGATCCAGTGAAGATCGAGGCAGTGCTTACTTGGGAACCACCAAGGAGTGTGACGGAGGTGCGGAGCTTCCTGGGTCTGGATGGAAACTATATGAGAATTGTTCCAGACATCTCCAGAGTTACATCACCACTTTTATCATTGAAGAAGAAGGGGAAACCCTTCGTGTGGTCAGATAGATGTCAGTAGAGTTTTCAAGAGCTGAGGGAGATATTGAACAGTGTGCCCATCATAAGGCTACTGGAAGAAGGCGGTGGGTACTTAGTATACAGCGAAATGTCTACGACCAGACTCCGGTGTGTCCTGATGTAAGAGTGACCAGTGATAGCATATGGTTCATGGTAGTTGAGGCATCAGAAGAATATCTACACTACCCATGACCTGGATTTAGCAGCAGTGGACTTTGCCTTGAAGATGTGAAGGAACTATCTAATGGGAGAGTGCTTTACATTCTACTATGACCACCAGAGACTCAGGTAAATCTTTTCACACAAGGACCTATATGTTAGACAGTAGTGATGGATCGAGTTCCTCCAGGACTATGACTTTGAGATAGTCTATACTCCTAGCAAGGGGAATGTTGTAGTTGATGCTCTCTGTAGGAGATTAGGCATTCATCTACTAGGATAGGTGATGACGCAGCTAGCCAAGTTTTGAAAATATCTTTTGTGGATTGATATGGAGCATCATTTCTATAGTAACTCACAGTCACTCCTATACTCCTTTAGTGGGTCAGAGAGGCACAACATGGGGACGTTGACTCTGAGACACGATGTGCTCAGATATCCATAGGGTAGGCTCCTGATGAATATTCTGAAGGAGGAGAGCACGTCAACCTCTTGAAGGGATGTACCATGGTACAAGTTATATTGTAGGAGGAATTGCTGACGGATTTTCACACATCCCCTCTAGCAGAACATCTAGGAGTGGTAAAGATATACTAGGACCTCAGATGATAGCACTGGTGGTTGGGTATGAAGAAGGTTGTATCAATGTTCGTTTCACGATGCCTCACATGATAGAAAGTGATGGAAGAGCACTAGGTACCAGCAGGTTTGGTACTACCCTTAGAGGTCCCAGAGTGGAAGTGTGACGGGATATCCATGGATTTCATGATAGGTCTTCCACGTACATCCAGTTTGAATGACTTTATTTGGGTGATCGTTGACTGACTCACCATGTCAGCCCACATCCTATTGATCACAGGGTAGGGCTCAGTAGAGAGACTGAGGCGCCTCTACATTTAAGAGATCCTACAACTTCATGGTGTGAAATCGACTATCATTTATGATCTTGATGCTCATTTCACTTACCAGATATTGATGGGGTTATAGAAGGCTTTTGGGACACAGTTACGCTTGAGCACCACCTTCCATCCTCAGACTGATGGAAAGACTGAGAGGACCATACAGACACTCGAGGTCATGCTCTGTGCATTTGTCCTTGACGTTGGTCATAGCTGGGATGATCAACTACCCTTGGTGGAGTTTGCGTACAACAACAGCTACCACTCCACCATCTGAATGGAACCATACGAGGCACTGTACATCCAACCTTGCAGATCACCTCTATGCTAGACTGACCATGGGTAGTCAGCACTCATGCGCCCATATATGGTTTAGGATACGAAGGAGAAGGTGCAGATCATCCAGGAGTGGATGATGACTACACAGAGAAAATAGAAGTCCTATGCTAATTGGAGGCAGAGACCACTAGAAATCGAGGATGTCGACCACGTCTTCTTATGGGTCTCACCTCAATGGTGTCTATGGAGAATTGGCCGAGGTGGCAAGTTCTTTATACGTTTCATCGCACCATTCAATGTCCTCATCGGAGTAGGCAAGGTGGCTTACCACCTAGCCCTTCCACCTCAGTTGCACCGAGTGCATGACGTTTTTAACATATCATAGCTCTGTACATACGGGCACGACCCGAACCACATCATCGATCACAGGGAGCTGTACATCAATGACGAGGTGACGTTTGCGGAGGTCCTGATGGAGATTGAGGATCCACGGGAGTGGGTCCTATGTGGATGGTCGATTCCTCTGGTGCGAATTTTCTAGCTGTATGGGAACGTCCAGGAGAGCACTTGGGAGCATAAGGCTCAAATGCAGGCTCAACACCCCCTTTCGTTTTCCTAGTGTGTGTTGTAGCTTTACGGGGATGTAAATCCCTGAGCTAGGAGTAATGTAAATAACAGGAAATTTCAAGGATTTTTTTCTTAAATTCTTTGGAATTTTAAGAGTCTGTGGTTTCTAAGGACACTTGATTTTGAGTCCCGGTGTGCCCGGAATCAATTTCTGAAGTTTGTTTTTGGTACATTCAGTAAACGTTTGTGTGGGTTTTTCAATCTATTGAACCATTCCTCAGAATTGAAATCCCAGGACACCGATGAACTCACAGTGCTGGTATTCACTTAAGGGGACCTATACCAATGTTGTGTTTCATAAGGGTTGAAAGTTAATTTTGGGGGTTTAATCATAAATTAAATAAAATTGTGTGGTACACAATTTTATTTTGAGAGTTTGTTATTTTCTTCCCATGAAGAAGTTATTAGTGGGGACCACACCCAAATAATTTCCCATGTGTGGATATTTGTAATGTGGGCCCACATGATCCCCAACCGTTCATCACCCCATAACTCTCTTCAACTCCATTGAATCCATTGTTTAATTCTTGACAACCAACTTTAATTGCTAAACACTCCACCTTGAACATGGTCATTAATATGACAACTCGGGGAATTAATTATTTTGTACACCACAAATTAATTAATTATTTTGGTTGGATTTGAACCTTTTGGAAATGGCTTGGAATGATGATTAAATTAGGGGAATGTCTCATTTTAATATTTTCTTGGAAAATATTTCGACGGAACCATTGGAATTAGAAGAGAGCTTCATCCTTCCATGAAGAATGACACACTCTTCGATGAAGAATGTTGATTCCACGAAGAATGATGCCATCTTCGATGAAGAATGTTGATACCAAAAGGAATGATGATGTTCCTTCCTTCCTCTTCTCCACAACAAGTGTGGAGACGCCGCTTCCTCCTCGGACGCACCCAACCATCCATGGAATCGACATCCATTCTCTGTGACGTCATTCTCTGCGACGATATCTACCGCGATTCTCATCTTCCGTGGCACGACAATGTGTGACTTCAATTATCAATGTTGGGGTTTTGTATATTCATTGAGTGAATATATTGTACCTCATTCTTTGTTACTTTTCTGAATTGACATTGGCTGATTGTTACCACCTAACGCAGAGGGCACGGGCCAAACAAACATAGCCAAATGACCATCCGATGATTCTTGTTTTATTTGCAATTGGGAAGCGGCGATGATTGATGGCGGTGACCCCATGCCAACCACATGAGGAGGAACCCAGGACCGCAATAGTTGTATGCTCGACCGACGAAGAACCGGCCACCTAAAGCCTGCCGGGACGAAGGAGGACCAAGGCACCAAAAGGGGCACCGTGATGTGGAAGGCCATGGCCTGCAAACTGCGAGCCACTTCGGTAGAGAACCGGCCGACTTTTCTGCTGACTGGGTGAAGATGTTGTGGCACATGAAGGTGTCTCACAATCAGTCCCATTCCCATCCGAGTGGGCTGCTTGTGCTAGGAAGGCTGATAGGCATTGGCCGGATTGTTTGGGAGAGTGACGCTGCTTGGCGCCACCGGTGTGAGAATGTGGGGGGACGTGCACCCTACAGGGCTAGGCCATGCCGGGCCATGCCCCGCCGGGCCAGGCCGTGCGATTCACCATTCCGGTCTGACCCTCTGCTAGGTCGGACCTGCCAAAACTTGGTTTACCCGACCCACAATCCCACTGGGCTAAACAGGCTGGGCCCGTTTTCACTAAAAGGTGAATAACATGAAGACCTCATGGCCGATCGACGTGCAATATCTGGCATGAGGACCATCATGATGTAGAGGTACTTTTGAGATACTCTAAGTGATTATTGGATGACTTTGGATAATGTCTGAGTTTGGAATGAGCATATTTCCAACCGGGCACCTGGAATCCAATATCTCTCAGACCGGGTGTCCGATTGACAGGCAGTCTGTCGTGTCAGGTACCTTTAAACAAGTTAGAATATTAGGATACATCAACTCTGGTCTTCGTGATAGTTGATTAATCAACCCCCTTGGCTCTAGGAGAGGACCCTCCTGGAATTGAGCGTGCTGTGTGCGGGATCCCTAGAGCTAGCTACGACTACAACGACTACCTTACTTGAATCCTCTGTGGTTTCGACGAAGGTGACTACCGTACTGGAATCCTCTATGGGTTCAATGGAGATGATTACTGTTGTTGTATCCAACGTGGGTTTGACAGTTTGATTTCTGTTCTAGTCTCCTACGTGGGTCCGACAGAGTAGCAGGTCTAGTATCCTACGTGGGTCTGACAGCATAGCTGGACTAGTATCCTACATGGGTCCGCCAGCTTAGATGAATCAGTGAATACATCTGATCATCATTATCACATTACAAAAGATGTATACCTATGTTAGCTAATTCTTAACATTCAATCATTATCATCGATGTGATTTACTTATTTCCTCTGTGGACTGGGTTGTACATGGGATCAAGAGTTGGAGCCGAACTGAATTGATGAATTAGTTATAGTATGAGCATATACCTAAGTATAGATGGTTGATACATCTTGATTGAATCTTTTCTTTGTGGTTTATCCTTCGGGGATTATGGGATAACTTCAAGGGTCTCGAGGTCCCTACTGAGTATTGTTATACTCACCCCTGCATGGGAAATGCTCACACTATATTGTGTTGGATGCAGACGATAGACATCGCTGATCATGGTAGAGGTTTGTAGGGCTAGACAATACCCAGAGGTAGACCACATGGTGAGACATACCCAGAGCAGAAAGACGAACCTATGGTGCTGGGGAGACTATATGTACCCACCTTTCAGGTGGGATTCCCAGAGGATGACTTGGTGGTTGATGTTTTTCTTTACTGTAATTGTACTAGTTTTTCAGTTTTACTATTATTTTAGTTGGGTTTGTATTCTGGCCCATTTACCTTTCACTGCATACTTTGTATTCATTATTACGTTGTGCTTACTTCATCTTGTGTACTCTGTTGTGTTTGTTTACTTTCATAAAGGTAATTCCTTCCCATTTTATCAGTATTTACACCTTTGGGGCAAGTCTCTAGCCCCAGGCCTATGGATTGCGGGCTTGGGGTAGTCACGGCATGAGCCCTGAGGATGGGTCCTGACAAATTCCTTATATTAATCTTCAATTAAGTCTTTTTTTGTGTTTCCCATTTCAATGTAACAACATATCATGGCTAAAATGATGAAATGAAATAAAAATAGTGTTGTTTGATAAAGGTGTGTTATTATAATAATACACCTCCAATCAAGGTGCATTTAATTCAATCCAAAATATAGTGATAGATGGTATATCATGCTTAGTGTTGTTTGAGTTCTTCATATGTCATTCTTCTACCATAAATATATGGTATTTTATTTCATGGACCTTGAATTTTGTAAAATGATTTCCATGCGAGCTATTTCAATTCTATTGAATGTTAACTTTTTTTTTAAACTAGAAGAATAATGTTGGATGGATTATTAAATAGTACTTGAATGGCTTTGTCCTTACACAACCTAATATATTAGTTTTTACCCAATGTCAAGGGTTGCTAACTATGTAATTGATTTTTATATCAAATGATGAATTGATTGAACTAATTGGTAATGGATGAGTGACTAAGACCCTTTTCCCTTATTATGTCATAGCTTGAATATGATTGTATTTTTGTATATGGCTATTCCCATGTGAGAGATATAAAATCATTCCCCCATTAGTTTAACACTTCCACATCATGAATTAGGAACTCAATTTTGAGAATTTTATAAAAAAAATCCCCACATGAGTCGATTCATATAATTTTCATCAACTGGTTATGAATGAATGTGAAGCTTTTTAGTACCTTTATCACATTAGATATATTATAACTAAGTCATTTTTATGTATGTTTGGTTCGTTATGCATAAAATTCCCATGTATGTATTAAAAGGAAAGACATTGATCATGGGAATCTTTTCCAATTACATTAATAAGAATTAATTTCACACCATGATTCTGTTCCCACTTGATTTTATTAATGTTAAGGCAATCTAATAGTTAAATTTTTATGTTTTGATTTCTATGAGAAATGTTCCCGCGTACGTAAATGAAAGGCTAAGACATAGGTGGTTTTTCCTTTATTAGGTCACCAATGTCTGTATGTGGAACCGAATTATAACATGTACATTAAAATGTGTATGTGAGTTTGGAGTGGTAACATGGAAAATTCAAATGTGTGTGAGAGTTTGGAATGGTAACATGGGCATTAAAATTTTTGTGTGAGTTTGCAATGGTAACATATAAATTATAATGTGTTTGTGAGTAATGGAATGGTAACCTAGACTAGAAAATGATTCTGTGAGTTTGGAATGGTAAAATGGAAATTAAAATGTTTTTGTTTGTTATGTAATGGTAAAATGTCCATTTAAATGTGTGTGTGTGTGTTTGGAATGGTAACATAGACATTAAAATGTGTACATGATTTATAGAATTATAACATGGTCATTCAAATGTGTGCATGATTTATGGAAACATATTATAGAGATTAAATTGTTTGTGTGGGTTATGGAATTGTAACATGGACATAAAAATGTGTGAGATATAGAATGATAACATATTCATTCAAATGTGTAAAATATAAGAATGGAAACATACTCATTATTTTGCATGGTTAAATAAATAATATTAAATAATGTTATAAAGAGTTTATTTATGGATTATATATATTGTACCTTTTCAGGCTCTTATTATGGATATAAGTTGTAGAGGGTATCCCCATCAGGTGTACCATAAGAACCATGATCAATTATTTTGGTTAATTCAATAATGTTATTACTTTTTCTACACTTTCATGCTGTTTAATTATTATTCAATTCCTAGTGTGGTCTAGACATCAGTGGGTGTTAGTATACATAGATTTTATCTCACACCCTGTTCATGTTCCCTTGGTACCCTAGTAGACCTCATAATTGTATGAACTTTTTTTATTACTATATTATCTTGTACGTCAGAGTTAGGAGAAAATGCCTAAGCTGGTGCCGAGGATACTCATGGATATCACCCATGGGGAATTACTGCATTTTCATTATTTATATTCTAAAATTTAAAGATTTTTGTTTTGTTTACTGCTTTCTAATATTTTATCACAGTGACATTAATGTAATGTATAAACTAGCTATGTTGATTTTTTATACTTAAATAAGTATCCATTTTTCTTCCCCTATTTGTTTATTTCATTATACTACTTTTGCTGGTAGTTCCTTCGTACTAATAATATCTGTTTACTAATGTACAATCTAAATATGATAGTATATCCTCCCCATTAAATATCCTTAGACGCTCTCTATAATTCATCATCCTTTGTAATACAAGGAAATGCGCTTGAGGTCATGTGGTGACCAATTCGTCTCCTGGTTTTGTTGAAGGTCTGACCGAATTGTTAAATGGTTTTATCAGAGTGAAATTTTTCAATTATCATACTATTTTGGGCTATTAGATTGGTTATTTGGAATGTGTTTCCCATTCTTGGTTCTTATCACCACATGTATGGGAAATGGAAAAGAGGCCAGGGTTGAGATTCGATGTTACAACTGATATTATTTCACCATAAGAGATTGGAGTAATTTCTATTGTTTATAGATTTATGGTTTTTATGGAATTTAAAACATGGCATGTTAAAGAAAGGATGAATCAGGTTACGAATCATTATATATTTATATGGATTCAAACTTCATTCATATGTCAATCCATGCAGCTGCATTCATATGTTTCATCATAATATGGTTGAGTTCCTTAAATTCCATACTATTTTTTATGTTTATTAGCATGCATGTTTATATAGCATGTTT
Organism: Viscum album; assembly: GCA_963277665.1. Lineage (NCBI taxonomy): Eukaryota > Viridiplantae > Streptophyta > Magnoliopsida > Santalales > Viscaceae > Viscum > Viscum album. Next base: position 477,685,529 of record OY728132.1, read on the forward strand.
TGGTGATAAATTTTTCTTTCTATAATTTTTCTATGATACCTATTTACTATAATATTTCCTAGTATGATGTTTTAATCCTCATTAGCATGTATATGTTATTAAAATTTTATTATATTATTATTACAACATGTTAGTCTATGTTAGCGGCATGTACTGATCTGCTAACTTGTATGATTTATATTTGTTTTATTTTTCTACAAATTATTGGTTGCAATAAAATGGTATATAAATTTAAATTATAAGGTGTACAGGAACATTATAGATATATAGAAAGACGCCTATGTGACCAAGCCTTTGTATAACCATAGAATGTTTAATAATGGTTATAAATGTGGAAGAACTGACCCTTGTAGTTTTGATGGGTCATGATATTATGAAATTAATTTTAATAAGGTTTATTTATGAAAAACAAGGTTGAATAAATGGGAATATCATATTTTTCCATTCAATAAAAAGATATTTCGTTGAAAATTTTCCTTTCTATTATGTAATGACTTTCTATAAAAAATGTACAATGATAGATCATATTATAACATGTTAAAAAAATGTTTTTTCTTGTGAAATTGGACTTCTGGGTTGTCAAAAAAATATAAAATGTTGAAAGGATGAAATTAATTAATGAAATTTCTTTAAAATGAAATATTACAATGTTTCTTTTTATTATAACCTCATGGAATGGTAGTGTTAAATTTTTTGGTGACATTCCTTAAAATGAATACATGAACGACTATCCCTAGGAAGTTTGGTTTTATCATGGGAATAAATGGAAAGAGCTCTTGATACTAATAAAATATGTCTTGAATGACTAATATATATGGTGGATTTTTATTCTTACCAAGGGGATATCTCAATATAGGTATCTCCCTTAGAGATTGTTTCATCGCATTCCAAGAAAGATTTTTGGAATTTGTGCCATTTGATACCATTTTCCACACTAGGGATTTTATTTAAAAAGACACCATATTTGAGATGTGTTATTGTTGTATTTTGACCCTTGATATGGGAACAAGTATCATATAATTGTTGGTTCAACATGTTAGACATGCCTTAAGAATGGTCAACTATTTAGGGGGTTCGAAGAACCACTCTTTTATTATGTGATAGATGAATCAATGTGTTTTTATATGTGTTTATGGTTTCATGAAATGATTATTCAGTGGTTTTTGTGATCTTGGGTATTTATTTTTGGCATAAAAGGTAATTGTCATGTATTTAGTGGTGTAACAAACCTATCATGTTCAGGATAATCATTAAAATTTTGTGATCTTTATGACATTATCGGCTTAACTCTAGAAGATAGTGACTAAAACCATATGTTAGGTTAAGCTCACTACCTTATAGGACTTTTGGGGACTCAAGTGTTTTGATATTACAATGTGTTTAATTTTAGATATCATCCCAAATGTTTTTATGTGGTGATTGGGGTTCGTGGAATGTCATGTCTATGTTAAAGTTGTTTCTAAAATAGTGTTCTTGTGAGATTCGGGTCCTTCTGATGATGGAATGGATACACATGAGATGTGTATTGTCCCGTAAGTTCTAGTGTATGTTTTGGTGCATGATTTGCAGCACGACATCAATGTTGTTGGCAGTATATGAAACCATTTAGAAACTCAGTTAATTTTTGAATAATTTTTGTACTTATTTTTAATGAACATGATTACCATGGGTTGTATAGGAATCATGATTTGGATGATAATTTTCCAGTAAGTTAATACAAGATGTTGTAACAAGGTGACTAGTAGTGGTTTGAATAATCTTCTTGCATCTGGGATTACATTGAGTGTGCTCTTCTGAATGAGATGATCATGTCCCCATTCTTGACCTCATACAATAGGCACTATCTTAGCATCATTATTATGCCATTATAATGTTTTAAACATATTTTCTATAACGACCTGTACATTATATACATTGTTAGTACTTCAAAATTTAAGCACACTTATTACAACATATAACAAAACCAGGAAAGGACCATATAGGTATAGCGTCTTTAGAAACTAGGAAATATAAACAACTGGTTCCTAAAGCATCTACTTTTCCTCCCATTTATTTCATCATATCTGGAGTCCCTTTTTGGCATATCCTACTTAATAATCTTCTTCCAGACCTGGGGAAAAAACATACAAAAGGGTGAGCTCAAATTATCAGTAAGGGTAAACAAAAGAAATATCAATCACATCATATACATAAGAACATAACTTTTGGAAATCTTAACCTGCAAAAGAGATCATAATTTAATAACATGGGATAAATCATAGTAGTGAAATGTAATCCCAATAATAAAAAATTAAAACATGAAACGTTGTGGCATACACACATAATCATAGAGAATCATTTCTTATTAGTCAAGACTCATTTCCAAGACTATCTTATTGGACGAAGTCCATTTCTGAACTGAGTTCACTCCTCATTTCAGTCCTGTTTCACTGAACCAGTTTAACATGCCGTTCCAACCATGTCTATCTCATGAGATATAAAATCTTTATCCAATGTATTTGAGGGAGATATAGGTCCCACCCATCTCATAATTATACCATTGTTATGTGTGCCACAAAATCATAAACCATACATCATAGCATAACACATGTAATAAAAATGGGAATCTTAATCATCATGACATCATAAAACAATTCATATAAGATAAAGGAATTCAAAAAAATATTTACATCAAAACATAATCAAATGAATGTAATAATATTGATAGAAACAGAACCCTATATTATCTTAGATGGAAAATAATTTTGATAAAACACTTGAACTCCATTCTTGAGGAAAAAAACCTTTCTACTTCAAATTCTTTTTTCCTTTCTTAACATGTCATACAATTTTAAACTAAAATAAGTTGATTAAAAATAATCTTGAAAACTTGTAATGTAAGATTCTTGGAAATAATGTTTTCAAAATCCATTCATTCCATATAAGTTAAAAAAATATTCTTCTTGTACTTTTTTCAGAAAAGTCAAAAAGTACCTCGTATGAAAAACGACAAAAGATTCCTTTCATAACTTTTACTAAAAACTCACTGAAGGGTAAAATTGGATATAAACTATTGTATAAGGATATAAATATTACATATTGAGGAAACATGGATGTGGATGATAAATATTCCCCAGTAAATTCTGAAGTATAAACAATCTCATATAAAAATTGAGATTGTGAGATTTTCCCTTACCTTAGATCTGATTTGCTTCGTAAGTGTATGAACCTCCTGCATAATGATTTAAATAATGTTATTGACTTATTACAGAATCATACTTATTGTTATGATGTCATATATGGTCATATTCTTAGCCTCTTATTATTTCATTACTACTTGTTATTCGGGTGTTTATTATTTTTTGTTCTTATGCGTGTTTTGTCGAATAAATTATTATTCTTCTCTTTAGGATATAGATACCTCCTTTCCAGAATGGTATTAGTGTAATATATATCATATTCATTCATTCAATTCATTTATATAATCATTATGCAATGAAGATCATGTATAACGAGTCACATCACATCGTGGAGACGGTATTCCGTACGTACGCACGAGTGAAGATATCATTCCCATGATCGTGGAATTGTATTTGAGTGTATGTATACTATTTCAGAATCAATATCAATTTACAATAATAATATATAGTTATTATTTTCACCATTATAACCATCCAAGTAATGTGGTGGGGGAAAATATATTACACCACGGCGTGGAGACAGTATTCCGTACGTACGCACGCACGGTGATTTATTTTTCCATAGGATGGATAGATGGTGAAATAGGGTTTTTTCATACTTATAATAACATATCTGTATATGAGAGATACTGATGTTATTACCTCATAATGAAACATCTAAATAAGAATAAGTGGAAGAAGAAATAATGATGAAAGAATCAGTAATGCACATTACCTCTTCTTTGAAGTGCTTCTTTGAGACCTCCTTTTAGGGCACTAAAATTGGCCATTAAAGAATACCAGAACCTCTAGGATGTTTCTAGGGAAGTTTAGAGGAGAAGTTGCCAGGGGTTGGCCGATCTTGAAGGCTCAATGTGGTGTGAGGAAGAGGGGGAGGAGGTGCCCTTTTATAAGGGAGGAGAGGGGCACCATTGGAATAACTTAAAATATTATATTATTATAAAGCCAAATTTGGTTATTAAATAGCTCCAAATTGATTTATTTCAAAGCTAAGGTGGGTATGGGTCTAAATACTCCCATCAAATATAAATTAGACATGTTTATGTCATTATACTAACCTTAACTTTTAGTTTTAATTCTTAGTTAATTAGATTGACATTTACCATGTCACTTTGTATTTTTATATTATATAGTTAATAAACATACAAATATACATCCAAGAGACCCTCAAGTGGTCTATTAATGATACACCTATCCTGATATAAGTATCTTGGCTGAACCATAGATTTTTAAGAATAAAATAACAATCAATAATATAATATTTTCTTTAAAAACTATTTTATGTCAATTTTGACACTATTCAATAGTTGATTTTTGTGAAACTCATAACAGAATTATTATTTCGACCAAAGTAAATTAAATCAATCCTAACATGTCATATTAACCTTGAAAATTATTTTAATTCATAAAAAGTCTCACATTATATTTATTTGGGTATTTATAATATCAATTATTCTAATTTTTCAGTATTATGGTAATTACTGTATCATCATTGTGTCATAAATAAATTAAATTATTTAATGTCTAAAAATTATAAATAAAATATCATTATGTAGGAAATATTATTATATTTCTAATGAATATTTCAATCTAATTTATCTTATGTATAATCCTATATTAAAAATGTTTTAGTAAATAAACATTGATTTTAACTCTTTTAACTCTTCTTTGAATTAAATAATAATAAATCTCCTAATCTAATCCAAGTGGACCTAAATGATAATATTTTATTCCTAAGGTTTTTTTGGTCGAATTACACTTATCCAATAGAATTAGGACATGTGTTAGGGTAATAATAATATCATTTTTACCTTTAATCACCCTATTTACTTTTAACCGTGGTAAAAAAAAGAAAAAAGTTACTATTCACCAAAAAATATTTTCATCTCATTGAACCAAATTTTACCTACTGACATCAATCGAGTCTCTCAAATTTTTGAAATTTCACTCAAAATGCGGTAAAACTATGTTTTATGAAAAATTTAGTTTTTTAACTACCACTTAGTGGTTTCACTATTCATCAAAAATTGAAGGTTTTCAGAAAAATACCAAAATTTCACCCTAGGCTAATTTCGATAGTCCGAATCCAAAAATGAAGTCCATTTTGAAAAATAAAATTTATAAAATTTAAAAAAGTTGTTATTACTATTTATAACGGCTAGTTTTAATAATATTTTAATAGCATATCGTTGTTCAGTGAAACTCGGTATTATGTACGATGTAAGCTATCGAGGAAGGTCGCGATTGCATGTAAAGCAATCCAAGAAAGTGATGTGTGTAGTTAAATATTCTTTTGATGATTTATATAACATAAAAACAAAATATTTCTCATAAAAGTCTCAGGTGTTACATTCTACCACCCTTAAAATGAATTTCTCCCTCAAAATTCGTCACTTTGTAACAAACAGATGAGGATACCTCTCCCTCATCATATCCTAAAGCTCCCATGTTTCTTCTTCTAATTGGTGGTTCCTCTATAAAACTTTCACCAAGTGAGTGGTATTGTTTTGTAGGACATTTTTGCTACGATCCAGAATCTCTATCGGCTGTTCTACATAAGAAAGATCTTGCTCCAGCGGTACAACTTCTGAGCTGAGTACATGTGAAGGATCAGTTAATTACATTCTCAGGAGAGATACATGGAACACATCGTGAACTTGGGAGACATTAGGTGGAAGCGCCAATCAGTAATCTACCTTTCCAACATGATCCAGTATTTCAAAAGGACCGATATATCTAGGGCTCAACTTTCCCTTCTTTCCAAATCTCATGACACTCTTCTCGGGGGATATTCGTAAGAACACTTTATCACCCACTTCAAACTCTACGTATTTTCTTCGGTTGTCGGCATAACTTTTTTTTCGACTCTGAGCTGCTCTTATGTGTTGTTGAATAGATCTGACCTTTTCTGCCATTTTATCAATGAGATCAGGTCCTAATAGCTTTCTTTCCCCAACTTCCTCCCAGTAAGTTAGAGTCCTGCATTTCTTTCCATAGAGAGCTTCATAAGAAGCCATCTGAATACTGGAGTGAAAGATATTATTATACGAAAGTTACACCAAAGGTAGGTGTTTATCCCAACCACCTTTGAAATCCATAGAGCAGGCTCTCAACATATCTTCTAGAGTTTGAATTGTTCTCTCAAACTGACCGTCTTTCTGAGGATGATAAGCAGTGCTAAAACTCAACTATGTATTCAGAGTATGCTGAAGACTTCGCCAGAACATTGTGGTAAACCTCGGATCCCGATCAAATATAATAGAATTTGGTACTCCATGCAATCTTACCACTTCCTTTACATATATCCTGATAAGATGATCTATAGGGAAATCCTCTCTAATTTCAATGAAGTGTGCAGACTTTGTAAGACGATCAACTATGACCAAGATAGAATTATTACCTTTGGATGTCTTAGGAAGTCCTGTGTCAAAGTCCATAGTGATGTTTTCACATTTCTATTCGAGTATGGGTAATGGTTGTAACATCCCATTAGACATCTATCTCTTATCTTTAACTTGCTGACAAACCAAACATCGAGAGACATATTCAGAAACATCTCTTTTCATGCAATCCCACCAGAATTACTCTTTCAGGTCCCTATACATCTTCGTGCTTCCCGGATGAATAGAGAATGAAGAACTATGAGCCTCATCCAGCAGCTCCTTCTTTAATTCGGGGATGGGAGGAACACAAACCCGATTTCTGAATTTTATTATCCCATCACAATCAAGGTTGAATTCAGGAACATTTCTCACCTTCTGTTGTAAATCTACATCTTCATTATGTTCCTCTTTAATCTTCACATGTATATATGGTTGAACATTCATTTGAGAAAGATACGATTTTCCCCTTTCATTATAATTCCAAGATCTATCCCTTGTAAATTCATAAATATTGGATCTTTTGTGATCCTCATCATGGATAATCTAGCATGGTCTGGTTGACTTAATGCATCTTCCACCTTATTTGCTTCCCCACGGTGGTAATGAATTGAATATTCGTAATCCTTAATCAGCTCCAAACATCTTCTTTGGCGCATATTCAGATCCTTTTGTGTGAAAATATTCTTTAAAATTTTATGATCAGTATAAATATCACACCTTTCACCATAATGATAATGCCTCCAAATCTGTAATGCAAAGATTACCGCAGCTAACTCCAAATCACGAGTTGGGTAATTTTGCTCATGTATTTTCAACTGTCATGAGGCATAAGCTATCACCATATCATTTTGCATAAGAAAACACCCCAATACCTTCTTGGATGCATCACTCTAGATCACAAACCTTTCTCTACTAGAAGGAAGTGTGAGTACAGTGCACTGGATAACCTTATTTTCAAATCCATGAAATTTTATTCACATTCCTCTGTCCACACGAACTTAATTCTTTTTCGAGTCAACCTGGTGAGTGGATTATATAATCATGAAAAATCATTCACAAAATGTCGATAATGTCCAGCCAAACCAAGAAAACGTCGGATCTCAGTTACTGTTGTTGGTCTCGACCATCTTTCGATAACCACTATTTTTTCTAGATCCATAGATATCCCCTCTTTTGAGATTATGTGGCCCAAAAATGAAACTTTTTGAAGCAAAAATTCACACTTGGTAAATTTAGCATAAAGCTTCTCTTTTCTCAGGGTCTTCCATATAATTCTCAGGTGATCTTCATGTTCTTCCTTGCTCTTTGAATAGACAAGAATATCTTCAATAAAGACTACCAAAAACTGATCAAGATAGTCTCTAAAGACTGCATTAATCATATCCATTAAGATAGTAGGGGCATTAGTAAGACCAAATTGCATCACTATAAATTCATAGTTTCCATACCTTGTACAGAAAGCTGTCTTTGGTATATCCTCCCTTTTGACCCTTAATTGATGATACCCTAAATGAAGATCAATCTTGGAAAAGTATTGAGCTCCACGTTGTTGGTCAAATAAGTCATCAATGCGCGAGAGAGGATATTTGTTCTTTATAGTGATCTTGTTAAGTTCTCGATAATCAATGCAGAGTCTCATTGATCCATCTTTCTTCTTAACAAACAGAACAGGTGCTCCCCAAGGTGACGCACTAGGGCGTATGAATCCCTTATCAAGATTTTCTTGGAGTTTCTTCTTCAATTTCTACAACTGGATTGGGGCCATTCTATAAGGTGTCTTTGAAATAGGCAAAGCACCCGATACGAGTTCTATTGAAAACTCAACTTCACGATTTGGTGGAAGACCCGGTAATTCCTCTGGAGAGACATCATCAAACTCCTGTACAATGGGAATATTCTTAATCGTGAGTTTCTCACCAAACTTTTGAGATAAATAACCTTCATTTATTGGAATCAAGACCCATAATATGGAATAAATTTCCACTGGAAGGTTATGATCATCCTTGCATCGATAGACGATCATAGATTGATCTGGAATATGAAATGTGACTTCCCTTCTTTAGCAATTGATATGAGATCCATATTAGGGAAGCCAATACATGCCAAGAATCACATCAAATTCTACTATAGGAAGGATCACAAGATTTTCAGGAAGCACATTCCCACAAACTTAAATCAGGGAAGAATTATAAACTTTTGATGTGACTATTGTACCATTAGGGGTTGTCACAGCTAACTCAACATCTAATTGTTGAGGTAATATGGTGATACCCTTAGAAAATTAATCAGAAAAAAAAGAGTGGGTGGATCCAGAATCAAATAAAACATTTTCTACTTTATATTGGATGGTGTGTATACCTTTCACAACATCGTTATCGTACTCCACATCGCTGATAGAAATTGCATGTGACATTCCTTTGTCTTTAGCCTTAAGAGTTTGTTGACGTCGACCATCATCATCAACCCTTGGATTTTGTCATTGATTGGCATAATGCCCCATCTCCTTGCACTTGAAACATTGAAGTGTAGTAGGTTCATTCTGTGTATCCCTTCCTTTGTTTGCATCATTAGACATCTTCTTCCCATCATTATGGCATTCAAATGCCCGGTGACCTTCCTTTCCACATTTGAAACATTTACTTTTCCCTTTAAGACTACTCCCTCCATGTTTCTTTCCACACTTTGAGCATAAGGTAAAACTCATCTTCTTTTCAGTTTGCTCTTTAGATTTTCCTTTGAATTCAATTTTCCACTTCTTATGAAACCCATATCACTGATGGGTTACTCCAATCTCCATATCAACTTTGAGAGCACATCTAATGATTTCCTCGTAGATATTAAAGTCTCTTATGGCTAATGCCCATCGAAAACTTGGTTTTAAGCCACTAAAGAATCGATCGATCTTACTCTTAGGTTGGATAATAATCCCAGAAGCATACCTTGGATGTCTTGTAAAATTTTCATCATAGATACCAACAGATTCATCATCTTTTCGCTTTAGTTCCAGAAACTCCTTCTCCATATTTGTTCTAAGAATACGAGGGAATTACTTATTGAAAAATAAGTTCTTGAACTCGTCCCATTCCATGGACTCCATTTCATATATTTTCCTCGTATTCTTGATAAGATTACACCATTGATCTACATCACCTTCCAAACGATACACTGATAAGATGACATTATCATGTTCAGAACATTGATGAACTGAAAATATCTTTTCAGTGGTACTGATCCATTGTTCATACACTAATGGATTAGAAGACCCGCTGAATGATGTTGGACGCTACCTCATGAAGGATTCGATAGAATGTTGCTCCCTACTTTGCTCATTTGGAAGTCCTGCATGATTCATAGCTTGAGAAAGTTGTGTGAGCATGGCTACAATATTTTTCATTCCATCTCCCATAATGTTTGGTTCCTCAGGGGGACAATCATTGCATTGACCGTTTCATTCCGCATTCACACATTTTCTTAGGGTACTAGACAATGACTAAAACCAAGAAGAATAGTGTGAGCAACAATAATTATAATAGGAAAACCACATAATCAAGAATAAAATTTCACACTTAAGGTCTTATCCTAAGTTATTCATGGACATTTCTAAAACACTAATATTGTGTTCTATGCTTAGACATATCCTTAGGTTTCTTACTAAGGCTTTCACATCCTAGTTTCCAAAGGTTGACTATACCTTTCCTCTCATACCAACTATAATGACCCATAATTTACATACAATGTTAGTACTTCAAAATTGAATCACACTTATTTCAACATATAAAAAAACCAGGAAAGGACAGTATAGGTATAGAGTCTTTAGAAATTGGGAAATATAAACAACTGGTTCATAAAGCATATACTTTGCCTCCCATTTATTTCATCATATCTAGAGTCCCTTTTTGGAATATCCTACTTAATAATCTTCTTCCTGACCAGGGGAAATAAAAAATACAAATGGGTGATCTCAAATTCTTAGTAAGGGTAAAAAAAAGAAATATCAATCACATCATATATATAAGAACATAACTTTTGGAAATTTTAACCTGCAAAAGAGATCATAATTTCATAACATGGGATAAAGCATACTACTGAAATGTAATACCAATAATCATAACATAAAACATGAAACTTTGTGGCATACACACATAATCATTGAGAATTATTTCTTATTAGTCAAGACTCGTTTCCAAGACTATCTTATTGGATAAAGTCCATTTCTGAACCGAGTTCACTCCTCGTTTCAGTCGTGTTTCACTGAACCGGTTTAACCTGTCGTTCCATCCATGTCTATCTCATGAGATATAAAATCTTTACCCAATGCATTGGAGGGAGATATAGGTCCCACCCATCTCATAATTATACCATTATTATGTGTGCCACAAAATCATAAATATTCCCCTGTATATTCTGAAGTATAAACAATCTCGGATAAACATTGAGATTGCGAGATTTTCCCTTACCTTAGGTCTGATTTGCTTTGTAAGTATCTGAACCTCCTGTATAATGATTTAAATAATGTTATTGACTTATTCCAGAATTAAGTTTATTTTTATGATATCATATATTGTCATATTCTTAGCTTCTTATTAGTAATATTACATTACTACTTGTTATTCGGGTGTTTATTACTTTTTGTTCTTATGCGTGTTTTGTAAAATAAATTATTATTCATCTCTTCAGGTTATAGATACCTCATTTACATAATGGTATTAGTGTAATATATATCATATTCATTTATTCAATTCATTTATATAATCATTATGCAATGAAGATCATGTAGAACAAGTTGCATCACGTCGTGGTGACGGTATTCCGTACGTACGCACGAGCGACGATATCGTTCCCATGATCGTGAAATTGTATTGGAGTGTATGTGTACTATTTCAAAATCAATATCAATTTAAAATAATCATATATAGTTTTTATTTACACCATTATACCCATCCAAGTAAGGTGGTGGGGTAAAATAGATTACACCACGGCGTGGAGACGATATTCTGTACGTACGCACGCGCTGTGATTTTTTTCCGTAGGATGGATAGATGGTGAAATAGGGTTGTTTCATACTTATAATTACATATATGTATATTATTGATACTGATTTTATTACTTCATAATTAAACAACTAAGGAAGAATAAGTGGAAGAATAAATAAAGATGAAAGAATCGGTAACGGACATTACCTCTTCTTCGAAGTGCTTCTTTGAGACCTCCTTTTAGGGCAGTAAAATTGGTCTTTGAAGAAGACCAGGACCTCTAGGATGTTTCTAGGGAAGTGGAGAGAAGAAATTGGTAGGGTTGTTTCTAGAATGAAGGCTCAAAGTGGGGTGAGGAAGAGGGGGAGGAGGTGCCCTTTTATAAGGGAGGAGTGGGGCACCTTTGGAATAACTAAAAATATTATTTTACTATAAAGCCAAATTCTGTTTTTAAATAGCTCAAAATTTATTTATTTCGAAGATAAGGTGGGGATGGGTCGAAATAGTCTCATCCAATAGAATTTACACACGTTTAGGTCATTATACTAACCTTATATTTTTATTTTAACTCTTGGTTAATTAGATTGACATTTACCATGTCACTTTGTAGTATTATATTATATAGTTAATAAAAATACCATATTCATCCAAGAGACCCCCAAGTGGTCCATTAATGATAAAACTATCTTGATACAAGTATCTTGTCCTACCCTTAGATTTTTAGTAATAAAATAACAATCAATAATATAATATTTGTTTTAAAAACTATTTTATGTCAATTTTGACACTATTCAATAGTTGATTTTTGTGAAACTCATAATAGAATAATTACTTCAACAAAATTTAATTAAATCAATTCTAACATGTCATATTAACCTATAAAATTAGTTTAATTCGTAAAAAGTCTCAAATTATATTTATTTGGGTATTTATAATATCAATTATTCTAATTTTTCACTGTTATGGTAATTACTGCATCATCATTGTGTCATAAATAAATTATAATATTTAATGTCTAAAAATTATACGTAAAATATCATTATGTAAGAAATATTATTATCTTTCTAATGAATATTTACAATCGAATTTATATTATGTATAACCATGTATTAAAAATGTTTTTGTAAATAAACTTTGATTTTAACTCTTTTAACTCTTCTTTGAATTAAATAATAATAAATGTCCTAATCTAATCCAAGTGGACCTAAATTATAATATTTTATTCCGAAGGTTGTTTTTGGTTGAATTAAACTTATCCAATATAATTAGGACATGTGTTAGGGTAATAATAATAATATCATTTTTACCCTTAATCACCCTATTTACTTTTTACCGTGTTAAAAAAAATAAAAAGTTATTATTCATCAAAAATTATTTTCATCTCATTGAACCAAATTTTACTTACTGACATCAACCGTGTCTCTCAGATTTTTGAAATTACACTCATAGAAGCGGTAAAATTATGTTTTATGAAAAATTCTGTTTTTTAACTACCACTTAGTGGTTTCACTATTCCTCAAAAATTGAAGGTTTTCAGAAAAATACCAAAATTTCACCCTAGGCTAATTTCGATATTCCGAATCCAACAATGAAGTCCATTTTGAAAAATAAAATTTATAAAATTTCAAAAATTGGTTATTACTATTCATAACTTCTAGTTTTAATAATATTTTAATAGCATATCGTTGTTTAGTGAAACTAAGTATTGCGTACGACGCAAGCTATCGAGGAAGGTCACGATTGTGTTTAAAGAAATCCAAGCAAGTGATGTGTGTAGTGAAATAATCCTTTGATGATTTATATAACATAAAAACAAAATATTTCTCATTAAAGTCTCAGGTGTTACAATTTCTCTAGATATGTAGCTCTTATCTAGGATGTACACAAGATTTACGATTCATTGATCATTGTTTAGAACTTTTAGTAGGGATTCTGGTGTCTTTAAAAAGAAAATGATTTCTAGTGGCCTGGATCAATGTTATTCTTTTATTCATGTTGATAAAAATATTTGTAAAATTGATTAGTGATGGTTTGATCTATAAATTTCATAGGAAGTAGGGTAAGTACTTTGATGTTTTTGATTGTGATAACTGATAAAGTTCTTGGGAAGAATGGTTTTTTAGTTCTGTTTAGGTTGTGTTGTCTGTCTATTTCAGGAATCATTGATGAGGTTAGCATAATGTGTAATGGATTGTTCCATTTTTTCTTATGGGATATGATTGGTGAAATAAATATTTTAAAGGAACATCATCACTATAGAGTAGAGTGTGAATTATAGATCGATGATGTCTTTAGAGGAAAACATTCATGACCATTGTTGTGGGCTGATTGAGATTCGACCATTCTTTTGATGAGTTCCTTGTTATAATATCTGATGTAATTGAGTTATCAAGATAAATAATACATGAGTGAAGCATCACTAGGATTTCTATAACATGACCACTTTCTAAATTTCAATAGTAGATGAACATTTTTTTGATTTGGTCATTAAATTAATATACCCTTGGTGGAAATCACCAACTGGTGAATGGTAAAAGAGATTCAAATAAGTTCATGTCACTACTTTTGAGGGCTCAGTTAAATTCCGCTTTTATTTTTTGATCGAAATTATAAATTTGTCTTGGATTTTAATGCTTTAAGTGCTTATTGTTAGTTAAATTATAATGAGGTTTTTAGGAGTGGGAAACATAATGAAGCCATTCATGTAATTTAACAAGTCATATAGGATAGGTAATATTTTTATAGTTTTCAACAATTCTTGTGGATTATAATTTTTATGTTGAGTATATTTTACAATCTTATGTTTAGACCTAGGTGGGGTTTCCATGGGTTTTAAAAAAATTCGGAAACTTTTGCGGTTAGACCTTTCTGGTGTGTCTCTTTTAAGAATCCATTTTAATTAAAATAAATTTTATTTTTAAAATTAGATAAAATTTATTTGAAAAATAAATAATAATAAAAACACTCAAAACAACCCAGCATCCCCCTAACATGAGACATGATCCCCCCCCTTAGGCTCTCCCATTGACGTGACATACCACATGCAACAACCCCTCCCAGGGCTCGACACACACACCTCCTAAAACCTCCTCTCCATCGACCAAATCAAGGTGATATTTTAAAGGATTATCTTCAAATCAAATTTGTATATCCTTATACTCTATTAGATTTTATGGCTTTCTTTTATAATGGCCTATTGGTCACCATACCCAATTGTCTAAATCCCTTGTGTTTAGGTTTGATATATTTTTTCTATTTTCATTGATTTTAGGGACTTCAAGGGATGTCTCTGGACCCATTTGTCCATCTTCCACAAAATACCTCTGAAGTCGAGGAGGATCTGGTTGATTTTATCTTCAGATACAATTTTAGTTATGGTATTATACCAATTATTTATTTTCAAAATTTCTTTTATGGTCTATTGGTTTTTATGAGGCGTGAGGGAATTACTGTCGGGTGTTTCGATTGATTCCAACGGTGGACACAGAAATTCCGAAGTATGAATATATATATATATATAAATATATATATATATTATTTTTACGGGTTGCCTAATGTTTTAGGGATCACATGAATCATTTTAAGTATATATATATATATATATAGAAGTTTGTACATTTGAGAAGGTTGTTTCTTGACATAGAAAGCACTGAATTCCAATCATCGACAAGGTCTTCTTGAGGTAATGTCCATATCATTGACTCTTTATTTAATAATTACTTAGTTGATTATTTAAATATGTTTCCTTTAAGAGTTTCCTAGTTTAATGTAACTGTGTAGATTGACTGCAATTTTGAACTGAGATCAATATATTTTTTGTTTGATAAAGTCATTTTTTCAAAATAAATACCCTCAGAAAGAGGTATCATTCCATTAAACTAAAAATTCGTGATATATGTTAAATTATTATTCATGTGATTTTTTTATTCATATGTCTTTTTGTTTCCATCGATATATGCTATGTTATTTCGCTGCACTTGAATGTGTTTAAGTGACATTTCATACATGAGTTATGTAAATTCCATGTCATGTATGATAGTTTGTTAAACTAGAAGAATACCATTGTCTATCTTGTCAAACGGAACCTAAATGGAATTGGAATTGGACACTAATAGGTCATCCTTTTTACCCCATTTCATAGTAGGTTAATTATGTAATTGATTTTTTTATTAAATGATCAATTAATTGAATTAATTAGTAAGTGATGATTTTCTAATAACCTTTCCCCATATTATTCATTTTTTTTGCTAATCATATTTTTTCTTTTATGGATATTCTCATGTGATATAGATACAACCATTCCCACTTGAGTTTAACATTACCACATCATGTAGTAGGTTTTCAATTTTGAGATTCATGTTATAATGTTTTCCCATGTGAGTTGACTTTTAAAATTTCCATCTAATGTCTTTTGAACAAATGGGATGATTTGTAATTCCTAGCCAATATGAGATTCATTATAACTACGACTTTTGGATGCTTGTTAGGCAAGGTATACTTTAATCTCCTGTGTAAATATTTAAATCCAAGACATTGATCATGAACTTGTTTTTAAATTTCCAAAATATGAATGAATTGAACACATTTTTTATATCCCTATTGGAGTTGATTAATTTGATGGCCATGTAATAGTCTATTTTACATGTTAAACATGTTATGAGAAATGTTCTTGCATGAGTAAATGAAACTACATGCCTTACGTTTTTGGTCCTTTAATGATTCACCACTATTTTTGTGATTTATGGAATGGTAACATGAAAATTCAAAAGTGTGGTTGAGTTTGGAATTGAAACATGGATATCCAGATGTGTGTGTGAGTTTTGAATGGTATCATGGACATTCAAATGTTTGAAAGTAATTTAAATGGTAACAATGATATTCAAATGCATTCATGAGTTCAAGAAGGGTAACAACATCATTCAAATGTGAGTTTCAGTTTGTATTGGTACAACGGAAATTCAAAATTTTACATGTCATAGGAAATGGTAACATGGTCATTCAAATGAGTGCATGAGTTATGGAATGGAAATGTAGATGTTTAAATGTGTTTGTGAGTTATAGAATGGTAACATGGACATTAGAAAGGAATGAGTAATGTAATGGTAACATAGTCATTCCAATGGGTGAAATATAAGAATGGAAACATGCTCATCCTTTTGTGTGGTTTAATAATGAATATTAAATAATGTGATAAATATTTTGTTTATGAAATATATATATTGTTCTTGTTCATACCCTTATCCTGACTATAAGATAACATAGATGTCACTGTTAGGTGTCCCTTAGAAGCATAGATGGGTTATTGTTTACTTATTCACATTAATTATTTCATCACTATACATGCATAATGTTTAATTATTATTAACATCCTATAATTGGATAGACACTAGTGGACACCGAAATACTGATATTTTATCTCACATACTGCTCAGCTACGCTTGGTAATTGAGTATACATAATATTTTTATGATCAAGGTTGATTATTGTATTTTATTTTACTATTGAGTTAGGATAAAATGACTGGGATGGATCACAAGATGATCATAGAGATCACTAGTGGGGATTTTCGTTATTTTCATTATATGATTTCTAAAATTTGAACCATGTTATATTTTTAATGATTTTGAATTATGCATCACCAAGACAAGCATACAATGCATAAAATATCTTTTCCCATTTTCAATAATACGTTAATTTTTTTCCCTTCCACTATATTAGTGATTAAATTATATGTCTTCTGCTAATATTGATTTCCTTCCATTAAAATATGATTATAGTTGATCACTCCGAATATGATGGTATAAACTCTCAACAAACTATACTTACTCCCTAGTTTCTAGTCGAAAACCTTTAGTATAATAGGAGATTCACTTGAGGTCATGTGATGGCTTCTTCGACTACCAGTTTTTTGGAAATTTTAATTAGTACATTACAATATATACCATATAAAATAATTTAGGTGCATAAAATTATAATGCGCCTCTTGGAAATGAAATTGTGGTGAAATCATTTACCTCATAATTTCATTTAGTTTTGAATTCTTTAAAATCCTCAATAGTTCTATTAACCATGTTATATACATATACCATAACCGTGTTTATATTAATAATATCATATATGTTACCTTTTAACATATCATCCCCTATTTGTTATTGATATTTCAGTATTTTCATTTTTCTTAAGTTTATTTCCTTGTTCACTCATATGCATTTATTCATAGATGATCTATTTATTGAAAATATTATATATTTACAAATTAACCACAATGGTAATAAATATTTAATTAACATATTTTTACATAAATTATCCTTTTTAAACAAACAATGAGTTATAGTAATGGAAAATGAGATTTGTTATGATAATTGAGATGATCGGTAGTACATACGACTGATTTATATTTCTTTATTCAGTGTCCATTAAAGTAATTGAATTATGTAACAACATTTTATCATTATATAATGATAATAATATCATATAAAAATTATTATTTCATCAAATATTTTTATATATATCATCCATATTGTGTGATGATGAAAAAAGGAGTCATATCTATTAATGTAGGCAGTAATCCATATAGACACAAAAAATGATATCATATATAATAGTGTGAAAAGGCATTAAATAATATATTGTACAGTGAATGAAATATATATATATGTATTATTATATAATGAATCCATATTTATACTACTTTTATAAATATCAGGTATATACTTTCGATCAACTATAATCCCTTATGTGAATGGTGTTAATGGAAGAATGCATAAAATAGATTCAAATTCCATTAGTATGATGTACATAAAAATATTGATTTCGTAAACCATTTTATAGAATAGGATATAGATGATGTCGAATCAATAATTATTAGAAAATACAATTATATATAAGGTATATGGGTTATTAAATCATCATGGTTAAATAATAATTGGAGAACATTGAGAATGAACTAAAATTTAGACTATCATTGAAAAACATTACCTACAGATTGGGATTCCTCAAAATTCATTCAAAAAGGCCATCAATGGATGGATTTATTACCTAAATAATTATTATAGAGTGAGAGGAGTGATGATGGGAAGTTATTTATTCATCTATTGTCTAATCCAAAATAGGATTGAATGTGTGAAGAAGTGTGGATATGGTGTGGTGTTTTATATGTGATGTGAGTGGAACAACTGTAATTATTTTAAAAGATTCAATCATACCACAAAAAATTATTTTTAAAATCTTCTAGAATAGGATATTTTAGAATCTATAAGAGTTAAAGTCGATATTTTAAAATAAATTTTTTGTTTTACAGGTTATTATTCTATCTTTAACTGTTATCTACTTATATTAACAACTAGTAAATCCATTTTTACCTCAACATCAGAAATTATTTTATAATATATTCAATACTAATTATTTTTACAAATTAACTTGAGATATTAGAATTTATAAATTATTATGATTCCGAATATATAATCCACGTTTTCTAAGTGCAATACATATATGTGTAAAATTTTAAAATAAAATTAATATCCTAAACGATCCAAGAATGTGTGTTTTATAAAAGAAAATGATAAGAAAATGATAATTTTTTTATATAAAAATTAATATAAAAATGATTCAAATGACCTAAATTTGATTAATTGATATATAATTATTATTTTTGTTTTAAAAATTAAATCATAATTTTACTTTATAAATTATTGAAATAAAAAAGATGTTTCCAATCAATATTCAGTATTATTTTATATAAATAAATGAATAAAATATTTCCGAAATATTCCAAAAAATAATCTAATTATTATTATATAATTAATATTTCAAAAATTATGTTTTTTGTTCCCATTAATTTTTATCAAAAAATATAAAATAATTTTTAGTTTTGTTTGATTAAACCATCTTATAAAAAATTCAATTTTTACAAAAAATTTCTTATTTATTTAATAAATTTTTATTTTATTTGTAATCAATTGATAATCATAGAGGGTAAAAGTTAGTTACTACTATTAATACCCTCTAATTAAACTACTCTATATACTATATTATCATTGACTTCGACTGAGGTCGTGTATTCCACAAGCAATCAATTTGATAAAATTTAAATAAATATATTTCATGGGATGTTTATGTTTAGTATTTCATGTCACAATCACTATCAAAAATAATTGTTTGATTATTGATTTTTGTGTTTTAAAGGTCAATTGTGTTATTGGAAATGGTAACTGATTTATGCGTGTAATATAATTTCATCGAATCGTTAAATGATTACATTATTAGAAGAGTATATCTAAAGATGAACATAGATTGATAGATCCAGAAAATAAATCACCAAATCTACAGAGTTTAAATTTTGTGGATTGCTGTAATTATGTTAACTAGTTCCCAAATTTGAATGTTAATGGAAATTATTGATGTCAACAACATCATAGTCCTAAATTAAAAGGAGAACATCATATGATCAAAATTTCTAGTGAGGAATATTATAACATTGTGGTGACAGGTACACTATGAATAAACTATAATACTCCAATTTCTTATTAGATTATAAATATACATAATCATTTATAGCTAATTAATTTTCTAAGTGTATCATAGTACAAAATAAAAAATGATAATACTAGTTACTATAATATTATCTTATAGTATGATAATAACAATCCAAGTATATAATTCTTCTCCAATGGGTATTTGTGGGAATTTGTTTCTTAAAATCATATAATCCTTCCTCTAGTTTAATTATATATAATTTTGGGTATTTATTTGATTTAATTATATAAGCACTACATAAATAATTGAGTTTGGGAAGTTACATCTGATATTTGGAATTGACCTCTTTTCACATATCTGTGAAGAAAAAATTATTCAACCAATAGACATTACATCGATTATATGAATCACGATTCACATTATAAATGGGGTTTTATCAGAAATTGATTGGGAGAATCAAAAAACTCAAGATAATCTTATTAGGTTTTAATTTAATGAGTTTGTTCTGGAAGAGTTTCATAGTCTTTCGTAGAATCATGATGTTGATTCTTCATTATAACTCATTTCTAGTGTAAGAAATATTTCCATGACTCCATATAGAATTACAACAATTGAGTTAAAATAATTAACAATTAATCATCAAGAAAATCTTAACAAGGGACTAATTATTACATGTGTTTCACCTAGTGGTGGACTTTTTTTAGAGTAACTATAGATCAAGGTGTGTATTTATTGATTAAATAAAACATAAAACAATTATTACCAATAATAAGAATAACCTACCCTGTATTTATGACTTTTTTGGTCATTTTTGTGGATTTCAATGATTTTACATGAGTGGTGTACAATTTGGATTTCATTAATTTATGATAAAAAAGTGGATATAGCTAAGACATCATTATTTACATTGTATGGTCACTATGAATTTATATTTATTTCCTTTGGTCTTAGTAATTCTCACAATATCATTATAGAATTTATGAATATAGTTCAAATAGATTACCATGATTATTTTTTGTTAGTCTTTACATATCATATTCTTATTTATTAATAGATTACGTTAGATCATAAATCTCATTTGAGGATTCAGTTGAAGACCCTAAGAAAAGATAATATTATTTCAAAAATTAAATTTTTGAATTTTATATTTAGAAAAAATCACTATTTGGTCATAAAATATCATGGGAGTGTCTATCAGTAGAACATTCATGGAATGATGTTATTGAGAATAATCCAATACTAACTAATGTGAATGATTTTTTAGTTCACTCTGTTTGGATGGATATTATTAGTGTTTTATGGTAAATTTTTCATGGCAATTGAATCATCTCTTGATATTAAATTTTACAGGACCGAATAACATTTGGATTGATGAATTCAAGGACTAATTTAATTAGATAAAATGAGGCCTATTTAATTTTCCTATGATTACATTATCCAATATTAGAGAAGGGAATATAGTCTCTAATAATTCAACAAATTAGTGATCTGGATTTTTTCTACTATATATCGATATAATTATATCTTATTAAATATTATAATTGAAGTTTCATGTTTAAAAATAAACAAAAAATGTTTTGGATTTAACTCTAGTAATTTTTAAATTAATTATATTGAGGAAGTATATATGTTTTGAAAAGTTTGACATATATACCAATTGTAAATGTTTTGATTATATCATCACAAATAAAGTGCTAAATATGTTCTAGTTAAGATGGTGAAGAATTATAAAATGTAATTAATCAATAGTTCATTACTATCAAGAGAAAAATAACAAGCTGGAAAATTATCTATGTTGAATGAATCATGTTAGATCATCTATAATGAGGAAAAAATATCCAATATTTTAGGGTATGAAATTTATGTATCTGGATGTGATATCTTATTTATATAAATATTATCTTTATAATATTTCATTCACAAACAATATATATTCATAGTAATAATTTTATAATTATAATAGTATCATTATAATATTACATCCCAATATAAATATCATTATAATAGTATCATTATAAATATCTATTATAATGATACAATTATAATGATACAAAAAACTATAGATATTCATATAACCAACTTCAAACTATAGATATTTATATTTTTATATATAAATATCACTTCAAACTATATATATTCAAAATATTTTACTATAGATATTGGGTACATTATTAGGATGTAATATTACTAATCAATATAAATATCTATAGTTTGAAGTTATTTATTTGTTATTACTATGAACATGTCCTTGTAATAAGGTAATTAAATATGGAATAAAAATAATTATTTACCCTAGGAATATTGGTACATTATAAATTTATGAACATATTAGGATGTAATATTACTGATTCACACTTCCACCAAATCATTATTAAGATAATGATGTACTCAATGTATCTATCTCCAGAATGTACATTAATGATCTTTTATATGACTAATCTCAAGGGTTTCACCGTTAGAGAAATATCTATATTATGATGAAAAACTAGTTTATATTTTTATTATAGAGGGAATGTGTTGTTAATTAAGACCCATATCTTAGTCAACAATTATTCGGGATCCCATAAATTTGATAAATCTAAATGTGATCCTCGAGATGTAATGAGGAAAAAGACCATCCCTTAGATTCTATCAAATTTAAAGATTTTGAGTGAATATAAATTCTAAGGGGGGTATATTGTGACATCAGGATATTGAATGATAAATTTTTTTCAAATAAATTTAATTTCCTTGATTTGGTGAATTACACAACATAGACAGTTTCAATTAACCACAATATATAATTAAAAAATTATATTATAAAATGGAATTTTTTCAAAGATTTTGGATTGAAAGGTATGAGTTGAAATTTATAAATTAAGAAAAATGATTCCTTATTAATTTAATTAATTAATTAATTGGTTATCAATTTAGTATAAATGAAAATTATAATCATTTTAATTAAAAATTTAATAAATTATGAAAAATGGTATTAATGTGTATTTTTTTGTCAAAATTATTTTTCTCAAATTTCTTCACACATTATAAATTATAATTTCTATTATTTAATAAAATTGAATTAGATAAAATAAAGTACATATTTATAATCATGATATAAAAATTTGTTAATGTGGCCCCCTATATTGTTTTCTATTTTAAATGTATCTATTGTAAAATTTATCAGCAAAATAATGTTTAAATAATTATAAAAAAGATTATAACTATATTATAAAAACATATTTTTTTTCCTAAATCTTATTGAATTATGTAAATTGTACAATTCACATATTAAATTCTTAATATAGTGTTTTAATGGAATGTTTTCCACGAAAATGGATTATATATTATTTAAATTAGTGATTATTATGAGATTTCTCTATTTTGGTTTTTGATATCTCTTACATTTCAATATAGTAAAAATGTTACATTATGTATTAATATAACTGTCTACTTTTTTCTATATAAATTTATTTTAGGAAATATTTAATAAAAAATTAAGTAGTTATATAATGACATCACTTTCTATGGCAATATCATTGCAATATTTCATTATTTTAAAAAATGTAAAAAATAGTTTTACACGTATTGAATGTTATATAATTTGAATGGGTTAATGTGAATAATTAATTTTCTAGATATATATGATATATAACGGTGGTGTTAATCTATTATTTTCAAAATCTCCCTTTTTTGTTATTTATATAATGTTAAATTAAATAAATAATTCCAAAATTTATTGTAATTATGTTTCATCAAAATTATATTTTATTAAATTATGTAAAAAAATATAAAAACCATGAAAAACATAGGGATTAAATCATATAGTTATAAATATTAATATTTTTACTTTTATTGTCCAATATTTATAGTATATGTGAAATTTGATGCCAATTAATATGAAAACATCATTTAACATAGTTAAATTTTAAATTTGTTTATTAAATATTAATCAAAATGATAAGGATAAAATTTACACCATAACATTTATATATTCTATTGGTTTATGAGATTAAAACCCTATCATGCCATATCATCATATCTATGGAAATTTTTAGTAATGTCACTTGAGAATGAATATTTTATTCTTTAGTGTTTTGTGAAATACAAAAATCTCGCACTTAAATTATAATAGGGACCCTTTTACCTTACAATTTTAAAAAAACATTCATAGTTATATATTTAAAATACTATAGCAATACCCTTTTGAAATATCTATTTAAAAATTATATAGGTGATGGTCATCAGAAAAGACAAACGACATATCTCTTTAGACGATATATAAATGTATAGTATCAAATAAGTTGTAATCACATTAACTGATCGCTTTATTTCTACTCTTCACTAAAAAATCTAAATTTAGGTAATGTATCATAACATAATATATTAAATATCATAAATATTCTGAAATTTTATTTTTCTTAATAAAACAACAATATATATAGGCATTCTAATAAATGAAAAACAAATGTTTGTCTCATGCTTACATACAACAAACCGTCTCAATGTAGTGATGTAGTTCATTTTTAATATCATCATTTTTGTATATGAATTAAGATGGATTTAATGTTTATATATTATATTTTTTACCTAATTATATATTTTAATTATATTATCACATAATCCTATTTACAATACAATCTTTTTGGAAACTATAGCATCATTCGTGCGTACATGTCAATCACAACCACCATGAATCAATGTCATTTGTTTCTCATTTAGATTTAAATTGGATGAAAATGTAGAATATTTTTATGAATTTATATGATATAAATGATAATATAATGATACAATAATGGTTAAATAAAATTTACTTTTTTTGTTCCATCCTGGGAAAAATGAAAACAATATTCACTCATACATATGGCTATTATATCCATGAATTGTATAATTAATTTTATATCTATACAATTAAATGATTAATATAAATAAATATTTTTTATATAAATATATTTAATATGGTTAACATTATTTATATTTTTCATTCATAGTAAATGTAAAAAGGGTGAAAATTAAAAAAATCAAACATCATATGAAAAACGATGTTGTCACCCAAATATTGATTTCAAAAAATCATTCATAACAAAATGATAATAAACCTATATAATTAATTAGTAAATTTTATTATATTTATAATTATTGTTATATAATAGTTTTATAATAAAATTATATTTATTATACATTAGTATCAAACACATATGATGTATTGCAGGCTCAATGTAAGCGTTTATTTCAAAACTACAAGTATATTACGGGTTGAGTAAATATATTTCACAACTATGGAATTAAATTCATCCAAAATATAAGTTTTATTAAAATTAACTAAATATTTTAACCATTTTTATACAATTTTTTAGTTTAATTTTTAATCTTGTTTTTGTTTTTATAGGACAATTTGAAATGATTGTTTTTATCAATTAAAAAAGGAAACTTGGGACATTTTGGAAAAAAATATTAACGGAATGTTTTTATTCAAAATATATGTGATGAATGAATTTTAACTCAAAAATTTTTTTATTGGATTTTACATTATATTTTTAGAAATATACATTAAAATAAAATGTTTTCCTATGTAATTACGCAACTCTTTTGGAATGAAATCATTTCTAAATGGAATATATTTTATCCTCAAGAATTATTCAATGTTATATTTCAAAAAACATACCATATATGATGATTTTATTTAATGTTAATTATTTTATACATAGAATAAGATCACAACATACAATATTTAGTCTTTTTCTTGATATTTTATATTTATCAGTAAAAGAAAATATGTTAAAGGAACCCATTTCTTTTTTATTTGTTATCATAAGATGAATAATTTATGAAACCCTTTTCATTTCATAGGTTGTGATATAATGAATGAATTATGATATTTTTTGACACATATGAATTATTTTTATAATAATAAGAGAGTTTCATATATTTATCATTGACTTATTGGGTAATTATTGGTATCTCATAAGATAATTATAACAGTTATAGGTAGTGAACCAAGTTCAGTATGGTACATTGGCCACAATTTTGTAGGTTGGAATGAACCCAAAATACTAAAATGGCTTAGGGATGGGAAAAATTATAGAATTATAGACTTCTAATAGATCCTATACTACTTGGGATATTATTTTCCATTTTTATTTTATTCCCATAATTCCATCACTTATTACAATATAATTCTATAATAATTCATGTTCTTTGATTCCGTTTTATAATATTTTCATATAAAATTTCAAGTGTTATTATATGACTAATGATTATGATCTATGATATGAAGCTTAAAATTCTAATTATTAAGATAATTTTCATTGGCCCTTATTCTTTCTATAGGATTATGTATTCAGTTATATCTCTCATGTTTTCCCGTACTCAAAATCTAAGATCACCCTTTTATTATATTTATTATCAGGTAATAAAGAAAGGTATTCATTATAAATTCTTTAAGAAGAATCTAGTTATAATGGAATAAGTGTTAAATTATATAGATATTTTTTGAACCATCAATTTATGTTTCCATTTTTCAAATGACACTAGACAAATAATATTCTTTCATGTATTTTTATGTAATTTAATTAATATTCATATTTTAAGATGTAATATATATTCATGAAAATTATGGTTCACTATATTATAGGTGTGTCTATAAAATATAATTATTATATAAATTTCATTAATATAGAAATATGTATAATTTTATGGTCAACCACTCTTTTTAAAGGATTATTTTCAATTTATTAAATGGTTTTGGTCAAATTGTTATAAAAAATTTTCTTCCCTTTTAGGATGTTTCTAAAAAACATTTCATGAAATTAAATTATTCTCTACATGAATATAGTTTATTTTTATTTTAATGTTTGTTTAAATTCATTATAGTTGGAGAAGGAAAGATTCATCAAAATTTTATATAATAATTGGGCACATGGGTATCGTTTATGATGATAAGGACAAAGTAATTCCATAACCTTTAGGGGAAATTGTCTTAACAGGGAAACAAATATAGGAATATGGTATTCCTCATGGTTTTCCAAATATCAATTATTCAAAAAGGTAATTATTAATTACAAATTAATGTATTTACATAATATAATAGATATCATCATATTTTCAATAGTTGGTATATTTTGTAAATACATAGGCTTTTAAAGTGATATATATTCATAAAGGTTTTGAAAATTATATATTATGGATAATTTATTATTATAATTCTAGATACCTGTTATAGAAAATTATTTATTATATATATTTTTCTAATTCATAAAAATAGAATTGTTTTCAATATAAGTTTTATATTATTTTAAATGATTGTATTCGTGGTTTTATAGTAATTTATTGGGAAATTTTACTACAACACTAAAATTTAAAATAATTTTTTATAGGATCATTGAATATTGTGAAAGATTTTGGTTTCATTTAAGGAGCTTTCAAAATTGACGTGATATAATTATTTTTGGATAATGTTCCTAAAATTATTATATAATGTAATGTATTTCTATATACTCTAAAAACTAGAAAATAATGATAATTGGGTATGTAAGGGAATTTATATTTTTCAATTAATTATTATATAAAATATATATATCATATTAGTAGCAACATAGCAGGGAGCCTGAGACTTGAGATGTCATTGTACGTATCCAATCCACACATTAGACAACATTAGAGTCTATGACATTTTCATTAAAAGATAATTTTTGATTTATATGTCTTATTTTTTGGTTCTGGGATATTATGATCATGAATATTCCAATGTATAGGTTTCTTTAGAAATCCATGTTTTAATAATTTATAAAATTGAAAATTTTAATTTCTCTATGAATGAAGAAATAATTTGGAGGGTTACATTCCATTACGTGGTAGAGAATGTAACATACCCTAAATTTTATGCTTATTTATCATTTTAGATTTCTTTTATCATCTTGTTTGATTTTGAATAGAGAGAAGTTTATAATTTAGAATAAAAATTTAATTATTTTATGTGATATATTTCAATTATGAGTATAAATTAAAATAAGATATTAAAATTATTGATTTAATAGTTTATTAAGATTTTTCAAACTATCTTATTTTTAAAAAAAATATAAATTCAATTTTAATACAAATATATTAATATAATTTAAATATATATTATAATTTATCATATTTAGACACATGTTTACTAAATGTTTTTAAAAGAAATTATTTATAATTTTTATTATTATAATAATCCCTTTCAAAAATCGTTTAAGATAGTATATGTCTTATTATTAAAAAATATAATTTATTACTAATTAATTTCAATTAATTATATTATTATATGAAATATTATGATTTAAAAAAGTTATGAATATAATACTATTATATTTGAATGTTATGTTTCTTTAGAGAAATATTTTATTTTAACATATCATTATTCAATAAGATATAGTTAAATTATACTTTTATTATGTAAATATGATTTTTATCAATTTCAAATAATATTTTACTCAAAAAACGTGGTATTATTTTATTCTTTTTAAATATATAAATATTAATAAAATAACACGATAACATTATCTATAATGATAATAAATAAGTTAAATGTCTTAAATGAATATATAATTATGTATATACTATTAAGAATGTGTGTGTTAAAATTTCAAAGGAACATAGGATAAAAAAATTATACTCCCATATATCCTTGAACCATATCAACAACATAGTCATTTGAAACAATTGGTCAGCTACAAGTGGGAGGATGTCTATCAGTCAATCCAATGGTAGTATGCGAGAGTTTGGGAAATCATAATTCCCATAAATCATTCAAATGGTGTTCATGGGGAATGAAATGTACCTTATGTTGGCCACACATGGTAGGTATAACTTGTGAGGGGTGTGTCTGTATCTGTGTCATGATGTGGATCCCCCAATTCTTTGACATATTCACCTAAATGTATGTTCTTGTAATATAAGAGAGATCATTCAAATTAAAAACTGATGTCGGCATGGTAAAAATTAATTATGTTCACCCATTAAAAACATATAGATATAACATCCCTCTTCTAATAAATTACCTTCATGATTTCTGTTCAAAACAAGTATTTATATTCAACCTCGATTACCAATTTTAATCCTCCAATGTCATCTTTTTCCCCATCCTCTAGTGTAGGATCTATAATCTCCCCATTTCATTACCAGTGATTTCATATATTCTAGGAAAAACTGACATATGGTGTTTTATTGGTCATAAAATATGAATTAAATGAACTAGAAATTATATATGTATTTATCTGGTGATTCATTTTGAGGATACTTAATAAATAAGCATCATTGCAATAGATAAAAATTTGTTATAAAATATATATTAAAACACAATATTTATGATCAAATTTTTTACAAAGGAATCCCCCATAGTTAATTTTATATTAAATTATTTAGTATTCATAAATTACCATGTAAATAAACATTATATATATATTTGTGTGTGTTAATCACAATTATTAATATTCTTCATTTTCTGTATTCATAATATTTATCTACATGCCTAAAAAACATGCCATCCTCAATGCATCAAAATATGATTTTTTACTATTCAAAATGGGGAAAATATTAAAGAAAATACTTTAATTGGTATATATTGTTAATTTCATTGTTACTAGGATCTAATAAAATCTTCAATAATGAAAACTATAAAAACCAATATATTTATTTTTATTATGTAAATACAAAAGAATGGTGAAATACTCTATATATAAAAGTCATGGTTTTTAACTCTATGACCCAATCCTTTTCCTTATACATTATTTATATTTATGATGTTTTAATTACAATCATTGGTCCAGTGGGAACACACCTCTGAAGGTCAATTTAAATGTAGTATCCCTTCAAATTTTATTTCTCCTGACATAATTGATGTATGGGAATTACTATTTTAAAAAGAGTTTTTCAATATTTTTGAAAAATATTATTATATGGGAGATAAATTTCAAATTTATGAATTTGAGATGAATTTTTTATTAATCAAAATTTTTATTCAAAAACCTATTTAGAGTATTTTTTCAAGATATATAATTAAAATTTTCATGTTGGTTTTAAAGTTCTCTATTTATGCATAATTTATTATTTATTTTTAAATGTAATAAAGGATAATTGTGTTAATATTAACCCTAATTATTCATGGCTTGTAATGTATATATATATAAGTATATTTATATGTACAACTATTATTTATATTTATTATTTCCAATATATATTACAGATTTATTCATATATTTTCCAAAAAATTGTGTTTTCCTAGCAAATTTGTTTCCAAAAATTGAATGTGATATAAAATTATTTTCAACATAAAAATATAAATTCTATTAAAATGATTTTTCACTTTATTATATATTTAAAATATATAATTTTTTGAAAAAATATATTAAAATTAAAAAAATTATTTAGCATATTTGATGATGTCGAAAAATGTGATTCCAAAACATCAATGGGATAGTTTTCTAATAGTGATACATCTGATGGCCTCATGGATATTTTTATGTATTTACATGTATCATTATATTCCATAAAAAATTAATATTATCAAATTAATTATTTAAAATGTTTTATATATGAAATCCAATAATTTTCAGACCATGGTATATTTTGAAATGAATTAACATTTCAATGAGGTATATATTTTAAATTGTTTCGAGAAGTATGTCATATCCATAATTTATTTGAAAACCCTATAATCATATATTATAAACTTATTTACAATAACAAATGATTCTAATTTGATATATAGATAATTTCTTTCAATGGACTATTTTAACATTTCTTAAAAATATTTAACTGAATTTCAATCCTCTATTAAAAACCCATTATTTGATAAATTTTTTTCACACCCCATGTTGTAAAAATATTTTTTACTTCACTTTTAGAAGATCCCAATGTGTTTGGTTTCATTTAATAATATATCTCAAGTATTGTGAGATAAATAATTTTAGATAATTCATAATAAACTTCAATATAATATAGTGTATTTCATAATCATAACAAACATGACCCAAAATATCATTTTGGTCTTCCAATTCCATTATATTTATTAGTTAATTTTTATAAAAAAATGAAGTTATTTTTTTAGAATTGGATACCATAGTGTGGGTCCCATGATTTAATATTTGATAGCAAAGCCTCGGTGTAGAAAAGTATAGGGATTAGGATGTTTTCAATCGAGGATAATTTATGAATTAATAGTTTTAATACGATGATCTATGGAAATAAATTATGATTATTTGGATGTATATATATATATATTTTATTCAATCAACATATTCTTTATTTTAAAAATTGAAATTCATAATTTCTCTACATGAGATTTAATAATTTCGAGGGAGAAATTAATTATATGGGTAATATGTAAAATCCTATAAATTATAATAATATTTCCCATTTTATGTTGAATAATTTAATTTTTTGTAATATAGTTTTTAAATACCAAATTATAAAATTATATAATAATTACTTATATTCTATAATAAATTTAAATTTTTTAATAAGAAATATATAATACAAAAAAATATAATTAATACTTCTGTAATATATTTAAAGAAGTAATATATATAGTAAAATAAATAAATTATAATGAAAAAATATTAATATTCATTATATAAATGTTATAATTTAAAAAATTAAAATGACATATTAACTAATTATTTTTTAGAAGATTTGATTTTTTATGTTAATTTTTCATTATAAAAAATTTTGAAAATATTTAATAAAGTATTAGCCTTTTTTAATACTAGTGATTACTAATTATTTTAAATTATATTTATTTTAATATGGTGAATAATAATTTTCAAAACATTTTATTCTAAAATTATTTATTTTTAATATAAAAATAATTATCATGAAATATTTTATTTTAATATATAATAATTTAAGATAAAGTAATTGAATTGCATTATTTATATATATATATATATAATATTTAGACATTAGTTTTAATATCTATTACAAATAATATTTTATTAATTTTTGATGTAATATATATAAATCTGTATATAAATAATAAGGTCAAATTAGTTATATGGATAATAAAATTTGTAGACGGTTAAAATGAATAACTATGTACTTATATACTATTAATATAGTATGTAGTTCATTTATAATTTAATAATTTATAAAAGTAATTGTCATGTCCAAAAATAGCTAATGAAGACAAAAACCACTTCATATTGTGATATTATTGACCGACAATGAATGGTAGAATGTCTACCTTGACAACCACGGGTTGGATGTGAGTGTTTTTACATTCATATTTCTCACGGATGATGCACAATGTATGTGCAAGATTCCATTTTGAGTCATAAGGTTAATAAATGAACATAAAGGGGGTTGTGTGTATGTTTTTATTGGTGTCGATCCTTCATTTCCTTCAAACATATGACTAAAATAATCCCATGTAACAAGTGCTAGGCCTAAGTCAAGAATAAAGTTGATGTGGGATACTATTAACATAGTTACTATTCACTGATTAAACATGTCAACATTTTACAATGATCATCTGATATTTCACTTCTATGACATTTTATAAAATAGATGGTTTTTCATTATCCTCATGTATTAATTTTTAACCCTTGACTTCATTATCTTCACCCTACTCTTGTGAATGCTTCTCCATATCCCAATATTCATAACTAATGACAGCCAGATCGATGTTAAAATGGACATAAGGTGGTTTCATATTCTTTAAATATTATTTAAATGGCACATAAAATAAATTTTATATTTATTTAACATTCATTTTTATAATGATTCTTGATATATCATCATAATAAAATATTAGAAAACTATATTATATATATATATTTGAACAATATAGGAATGATCATATTTAATTTGAAGGAATCCCCAACATTTTGATTTATATTTTAACTTTGTGTACATTATAATTTATATTTTCAGGATCATATGTTAATATATGTATATTAATATACATAAATATTAATTTTCATTTTTTTGTATTCTTAAACATTTAGTGTAAGTGAAAAAAGAGAAAACTCCTAGTTGTTTCCAAATTAGACTTTTATAAGATTTCAACAAGATAAAATATTAGCATAGGTATTGGGATTGGTATTTTATATTAATGTAATTATATCTAGGATCTCATCGAATCCCCACTATAAATGATAAATCCAATATTTTTATTTATGTTATTTAATTACAAATAAATTGTAAAATTCGCTGTATATATTTATATATAAAATACTACTTAAATCCAAGACCCACACCACAACATCACCAGTTATTTATCACCCCATTATTGTATTTATTTTATTTTTAAGATTTCACCAACGCTTACAATGTTTACATAAAATGAAACTTCTCTATACTTATATAAATTATGAAAAGTTGATTTCTGGGAATTAATATTTTTAAAACTCATATTTCATTTTTTAAAACCCCTAACATAAAGGAAGACAAATTTCAATTTATATGT
Organism: Viscum album; assembly: GCA_963277665.1. NCBI lineage: Eukaryota > Viridiplantae > Streptophyta > Magnoliopsida > Santalales > Viscaceae > Viscum > Viscum album. The sequence goes on from OY728132.1 coordinate 477,718,950, forward strand.
CAAATGGATTTTATTATTTTTATAATGAAACTTTTATTTTCAGAACAATTTTTTTTAAAAAAAAATTAGGAATTATAAATGAAATTTTCAAATGGTTTTTATAGTTTTCAATTTATACATAAATTCTTAATTAATATTTATGCACATCATTAATGACCTTAGGTTTTTCCATGAACATTACTTATTCATGAAATTAAATAAATTTATATATAAGTATATATGTATATACAAATATTCCTTTTCATGCATTGTATTGAAATAATTTTATAGATTTGTTCCAATAATTATATCTTTTCCCAAAGATAGTTTTTACATGTGTATTGGATATAATATTTTTAACCACCCAAAAATAATTTATGAACCTTTCAAATGAATGTTTATAGGATAGTAATTTAGAAAGTAAATCTTTAGAAAAATGATTCATAAAAATTTTGAATGTGGGTATAATATTTTATGATTAGGAATTAAGTGATTAAACAAACATAAAGACAAATTTTCCAAAATGTGATACTTCTTGTGGACCCATGTATATCATATAGTTTTCTAAGTAACATTACAATACATGTCAAAATTATTAATTATAATGTAATTATTTTATATTTTTACTTGGATAAATATAATCATTTTACATTTATTTATAAATATAAATTAACTAGGTCAAAATAATTAATTATTTTTAATAGGATTGAAAACTATATTCTACCTATATTTGATTTTGAAATCCCTGTCCACATATTTTTTAAAATTATTTAATGCATGATTTTTTATCAATTTAATATAATTATTAATTCATTGATTGTATTTTAACAATGGAATTTGTTTGATAATATTTAAGAATAATTTTAATTATAGTTTTAAACCCCCTTAATTGGATATTTTAGGATCATGCTACATTTTAAAATGATTATTTATTATATCATTAAATTTTACATATGTGTTCGAGTTGGTTTAATGAGACAACATAAAAAATTTATTATACATTATTATATATATTTTTTAATATCGGATATAAATCAATGTTTTTATTAGTCATCCAGAACACAGAACAGAAAAAATATTGGTTATGTAAACGAATTTAGACATCTTTAATTAAAAATTCTAGAAAAACATGTTTTTATCACTGAATTTAGGAGTGTGGGTATTAGGGTGTCACATATAAGAAATTTAATTTTTTTTCATGAATCTATTCTATATAGATATTCAAATATATAAGATCATATATGATTCACAAATAGTATCTTATAACTAGTTTTTACAAGAGACATTATTTAAATCAATATTTAGAGTAACAACTAATTAATTTTTTTTCATTCACAAACCACTTTGGAACATCCATTCCTTTTACATTGATCATAGTCACATTAACAGAATTATTTTAATCATTTCCAAAGTATCATATTCAATAATTATAAAAACTATTTAATAAAATCGAATAAATTATTTTAAAAGCTTATTTCTTTTACATTAGAGTTATCTTAATATGTACCAACACACAATTGTTGATTCTAATTTTAAAATGATAGATGTAAATAAGGTTATACTATAATCCAACAATAAAAATCATTATTATGAAACAAATATAGTATTTTACTATTATATATATATCATAAAAAACCATCAATGAAATTGGTTGATGGAAAATAAGTCAAATTACAACATAGAGGGGGTAGTCCACACGTATAATGATGTGATATTTTCATTTCCTAATTAATAAAAATGGGGTTGAAATTTATTTCACATAATCTGGTTGAAACACAATATATTTATGATATATGATTCAAATTTATAAGATTTATATAACAGATTTAAAGGTAGTATAAAATTAAATAAACATTTAAAGAGTTAGGTAAGAAAATTATTTATTCATTGAGTTACTACATTATGAAAAATCATTAGGCCTTCTTAAGGAATAAAATAATCTATAAAAATAAGTTAAGGAAACTATAATGGTATTATTGAAGTTCATGGATGATATAAAGTTGTCATACATTTTGATTAAGGGATAATATAATTTTCATGTCATAAGTTGAGGAAAAGAAACCACTATTATAACATAAAATAATTAAATAAACTATATATAATTAGAGTTCAATCCATAACCAATTAACCTGAAATTATAATATAATATGTTATAGGGTTGAAAAAATCTCAACCAATCACACTTATATTTGTGTTGGTGTCATTTTATTCCTTATCATTTACTAAACTAATTTAAATCAATTTAATACTTAACCCTAAAAAATTAATCATTTAGTATTATAACCTAAATATATCACCAAAATTTGAAGACCATTATTTAGATTTACCATATCTAATAAAATTTAAATTGCCTGTTATAATAAAATTAATAAATTAGAATACATTTCAATGTTCACTTAAGATTATATCTATTGATAAATTTGAAAAAACCATAACTATCAAAAAAAATATTTTTCAACAAATGTAAATTATTAAAAATATATTAGTAACTAATTAATCTATAACAGGTCATAAAAATCTAAAACTAATTCTTCTAATATTATATTCATAATGATTTTTCAAACATTTTATATCATCATGACCATAGAATAATGAATCATAATAAGGTACAACTTTATATTCTTAGCATGGTTATACTTATGAGGAAATAAAAAAATAACAAGGGATCATAAGTTTAGTATATAGGTATATACAAGATGTATAAGAAAATCATCCCCTACAAATATTACATAATGAATCATGGCTTATTGTTTAAAATATGACTTTAGTCAAATCAATGTGTAAAGAAACATGATCCTTGGTTGAATAATATTCCCAAAATAATTAGCATAAAATATATAAACATCCATGAAATATTTAGTATATTTATTGTATAGGGAACAAAAAATTCATTAAACACACCATTAATTTCCATTATTTGAGAAACTAAAATATTTACATGAATACTGGTATCATGAGATTTTAACTCATAGGTAATTAATTATAGGGATGTATTGGACACCAATTATCATTATCAATTCATATGAGTGACACTTAAAAATAATTTTCACATTAGATCATTAATAATCCATGGAATCGAAATGGATTTCATTCAAAAATCATAACAAACCAAAAAATTGTTTTTATATCCATTTACAATTTACTAATATATGGTAAAATTTTATTATTCAAACATTTGGAATTACATGATAATTCCATGGAAAATAAATGTGTATCTAAAAACTGAAATTATATTTTTAGGAATATAATATTCAATCATGACAGTAATAAAGATGGTATATTAAATGTATAACAAGATTTGGTAATTATATGGGTGCAATTTGAACAATCAATCAATATATGGATTTTATGTGAATACACATCAATACATGATTTTAAATTATTATATTCATTGAGAGAATGAATTGTGTGAAATATTATTTTTATAACACAGCAATAGATACAAAAATTAAATTGATACTTTTATCATTTCCATTATGTAATATATTTTTTAAATAATTTTATAGAATGATGGTAGATAATATGATTTGATTATTTACCTTGATCATCAATATTTTTTATCAATGGACAATGTCATTGATTAAAAATATTGCTAAATTTTTATGACTACCATTGTCGAAATAATAACTATTATTGATAATTTTATTGATTTTGAAATTCAATACACTTATGAAACCCGATGAAAATGATCATTTAGAAGAAATATTAAGAATAAGTTTATTAAAAAATTAAAACATAGAATGAAAAAAACAGTATATATTATAATAAAGTACATTTATTTTTAAATGACTATGTTATGGGTCACATTCCAATGATATATTAAAAAATAAATATTTAATAAAACTGGAGATTTTAATTTTCAATAATAAATTTCAATTATTTATAATTAAAAGTAAATAAGTCATATCCTAATTAATTTTTGTATAAAGAGAAAATATTTTATTTTGAATTCATGGAAATCCATAATAAATATCATAAAATATCATTTATTGAAAACGATCACTAAAAAATGTATATAAAATTTTAATTATATAAATTTGTAATCGGAATTTTTTAAATGAAGTAAAATAATCCATATTATCTTTCCAAAAATTGGTTTGAAAACATTGGTTCAAAGTGAAAACATTATTATGGGGGTAAATCCTATAAAAACTGCCAATTATTATAAAATACTCATTTTAACGAAACTGTAGAATCATTAATGAAATATTTTTTTTTTGATAAATAATTTCCCTTTAAAATAAAGTAAAAAATAAAACATGAAATCATAATAGAATAAAATATATAAATCATCAATGATAATATTTATGAACAATGATTATGTCCTATATAAATCATTTGAATCATGAAAATCCCGTACACTATTTGAAATTTTTGGATCAATAATCGAAGAGAGAAATAACATTAAATAGAAAATTGAGTATCATGAAATATTATATGATCATTATATAAAATGACATATGGAAGTATTGAAATTGTCTGAAATGAATCATTGTGTGTATTTTAATCATGTATGAATGAAAAACAAATTTGAGACAAAGTGACCTTTACCATGTTTATCGGCATAGATGACTATAATCTAAAATGATATAAATGATGAATAATTATTGTAATAACACTTTTAAGAAAATTTTTCAATTTAATATTTTTTTCATATATTTCATTAAAATTGTTCTTTATATTTATACTAGTTAGTTCGTACATATTTTTATTATTGGGTATAGGTAATTTTGATCATTTTGAACTAGTTTGGGAAGAGTAATGGTGTAATATTTTTACTATTTTTAATTTCATAATAAAAAGGCCATTAATAATTATATAATTTATGACCTATAGTTATTTATTATTTTTAAATTTCATTTATTGAGTCCTTTAGTAATTATCTATGAAAATGAAAAAAAAAACATTTTTCGGTGATTATCAACCAATGATGGGTTCTTTATGAATTAATTTGTTAAATATTAATAAAACCATGAAAAAGAAAAGAAAATTTGTAATTAAAGTATTTATTTCATATCATACAAATAATTATTTTATCTATAATCATCCATGATATGATTTCATATTACTCATTATGTCAATGGTCAAGCGGACTCAACCATGATAATGCAATGATTAAAGGATATTTATGAATTGATTTAGTTAAAATATCATTTAATAGTATAATAATAATATAATTTATTATTATTTAGTTTGATAAATATAATTTTGAAATGATGTAAAATATTAATTAATGTATATGATAATTTTACCCAATTCGAAATAAAGCTTTTCCTCATTGTGATTTTTTTAAACAATTTAATTAATGATAATATTTTTTTTTCTATTGTCATTGATAAGTGATATATTTGATTATAAAATAAAACTAATTAAATCATAAAAATAATATTTTTCTATTATGATATTTTTAATGACCATCCATGTAACGTTAATATGAAACGAAAACAATAAATCAACCATTCTACTAAGGTGATAGTCCATATATAGGCTTATATATGAATTTCATTTCAAATAGAGTGGGAAAAGGGTCAATTTGATTTATCAATTCAGAATATAATATATTATCAAAATAACCTAATTATATAATTAATTTTATATTTGGACTATCCTTTTATTATAGTGAATGGAAATGAAATACCTTTCATTGTGGATGTAGTAGTATTCAAAACCCATTATTCATGTTTTTTTAACATAATATTAAATTGGATGGTGGTAAATTCTTCTTCAATCATTATTATAATATACTTGTAAAATTTATAAAATTATTTTAGTGTTATAATGAGGTAAAAATAAAATTTTTGTAGTTTAAATGGAGATTAATAAAATGATAAAACATTGAGTTGTTAGAAACATATACAATATATGATGGTTTATCTTCTTTTCCAAGGCAGTTAAAAAAAATATATTTTAGCTATTGATATTATCAAACCATCCTTACTGTGTGTAAGATTGCGTAGCAATTTAATGTGTAGATTCTAGGATAAATTTATTATTTTTTAGAATGATTTTAATTTTACAGATGATATCTAATTTTAAAATTGAAAAGCATGGCATTATTATAAATACACCAATGATTTCAATAATGTGAAGTCAGTATCAATGAATTTTGTTAAAAAAAATGAGGAGTAACTGATTACAGAGGATGTAATATATATTTAAACCTCCAATATAAAACAATAATTATGTTTTAAAGATCTTAGTCCATTTCAATTTTAGGTTTCTATTTTTTAAAAATTTAGTTTTCATCATGATAGCAAGTTTTTTCCCAGTAAATTTATAAAATGTACCTATAAAATCCCACCCCTCCAAATTGGAATAGGAATGTGGGGGAAATTATATTCCATTAAGATACACCAAAAGACTCAAAAATATAAATATAAATACCAAGGGATTTATTATTATATTGGTGATTATTTTCCCATTGAACATAAACAACCCAACAAAACATATCATAATAGAATAAACCATTACATGGTGCATGAAACAAATGAATGAAAACAAAATGAAATATATTTAATATCAAAAATACATATATTTAGTACAGAAGTGGATGAAAACTAACCTCAATGTGCCCAAAAAATGTAAATCAACCAATCTCAGTTATAACCCCGTAACACCAAAGCTCCAACATGCTCCATGCTCCAACTGCACAAAACAACCCCTTTATCATGATGCACCACTAAAGATGTGTCCTACTTTAACATTGACTATGTGTCGATAAAAATATATTCAAATTAGCAATATTCCCAATTATGGGTGAGTAATAAAACTCAGTAGGCTTTCCATAAATGACTTCACTACCCCCACGATAATGATGTATCTTTTTATCACATTTATATAAAAAAATATATAAAAATAATTGAAAATATTTCAACAATTATAATAATGGAAAAATCATAATATAATAGATTTCATAAATAATCCAATTTCAATGGAATTCACCAAAATATGAAATTATACCTTTTTTAATTTACATGATGGGATTACCCATTCAATGTCCCATAACCACGCACAGACACACATAATATTACAACGATGCTATCTTGGTGATATAATTGACAGTGGAACTTCACATACGTAACCCATCACTATGATGGTATTAATTTATGAATAATATTCATATCCTTCCCAAAATTATTGAAGTTTGAAAACTAAAAATTTCAAATACATCATTTGCTAAAATATTCAACGATTTGAATAAAAACCACTTTTGTTTCAAATATTTCTAAAAAATCATTTTAATAAAACCAACCATTTATTGAAATCCATTTTTCTATCAATATATTTCAATAAAACCATCCTATTATTGATTTTTTTGCATGCATCGAACCCAGTCAACCATGTTAAACATTCATTCTAAGATCATATTTTTAAAATCACTTTTTATAGAAACATAATGTTTTTCGAATTGCATAAAAAAATAGAATAATATAAGATTCCATCAAGTATTTCACAACAATTTCACAAAAAATATCAATAAAAATGATAAATCAATAATAATGTTGTATAGTCCTAGTATGATGAGTTGATATTGAATCAAACTACCTTGAGATTTATGGAGAAAATAAATAATGGTATAAAAATTCCCAAAAAACTAGTTTGAATCACCAAAACATGAACTTATATATTGTACCCTATCAATAACGACACCATATATGGCTATTATTTTCATAAGCCACCTTATATCCATCCATATTGGACATCATTTAAGAAACTATGAGAGAGTAGGAATTAGATCTAAGAAGGAAAAGAAAAAAGCTACAAAAAACGATGAGATTCCAAAGACATCGGTATTCAAAGCACCAGTAAAATTCTTCAAATTGTATCTAATTTGACGAAGAAGGTTTCCAGAACCCATAGATTAATAATTATTGATTTATATTTGAAATTTTGAAAAAAGAGTAGAGTTAATGGTTAATAAAAACCTATATAACCATTTTTCGGATCTTTTTTTACCATGCTCTAACCATGTGCTAGCCACTTCCCTATGGAAGACCTCGCACGGTTAGCCAACATGGTTAAAAAATCTATTTTCAGACTGTGTAGAATTTTGTTGTCCCAAATTTCCAAGATTCTTTAGGGATTCTATTCAGTTTGGAAAAAAATTCTCCTTTCCCTTAGTCATTGTCTCACTATGAACATTTTACTGTAGCAGTAGCTCGGTTTCCACAAACTGTGATCAAATTTTTCAACTATTGTAAATCACTATCAATATTTCAAATGTTTTCAAACCCCTCCCAAACATCACCAAAACACAGTATACATAAAATACATAAATGAATCGTTGCATATTTGAAACAAGGGGTGCACAATTCTTCCTACCATTGGCCATTGAATCCCTTGAAAGTGAATGCCAACATTTCTATGAAAGAGTTGTGACCATGTCAATTTTTTTCTTTCTTCATTCTGATGTTTATTTATGAATTAGACTATGTTTCCCTAAAACCCACCTTAGACTAATTCATTTTCCATAGAATAAATTCTCTATCCTATCCACAATTCAATATTTCAAGTGCACCAATGAGGCATCTATCTCTTGGTCAAAATGATACCATCAAATAACATGGTACTAACCTTTATTATATTTATTCAATTTATCTATATTAAAATAAATTTACACAGCAGTAAACCATATTGCGAAATCAAATAGATATTTCACCAACCCAACTCATTTATATTTATCATAAGTTCCTATTTATAATGTATATAACAATAAATGATTTAAAAAATATGATATATGATACCTGGAATTATAGTCACAAACACATGATCAGACAACTGAAATGATATCTACCATAACGATGATTTGAATATGATATTTTTTACTATGAACCATCTCCATCTGTTTCTGATATAAGTGATCCTTCTCTATTGTTCCTTGGATAGTGATTGGTCCAAACAGTGAAGTGTAACTTTTTTCACCCCACAAAGGGGATATTAAAAAGACCATATTTACAGTACATAAAAATTGTCCACATGCATCTAGGCCTTATATTTTTTCTTATAAGATAACACCACTAATAATATGTGTTCCTTCCATGATCCACTAAAATCCATTACACATGCCATTATCATATCTTCTAAATAAATATTATTCTTTTACATTACACCTCTTTTTAGGATGATACACCATACTCATAGTCAAAATAGCTCTATTGTATTTATTTTTATATCCTAAAATGATATATAATCCATATATCTATGTCTAAGACTATCTAAACTTGTACACATTTTCTTTTTACCACTTCTCAGATACATATTTTTGAAAATTCATCCACAAAAACATATTAACAATTTCGGATGAAATGGGACATCATTTTGAGTTTATTTACTATCACCTATATGGAATCATTTTCCCAAACAATTCATAGGCGACATATCACAAAATACATTTCAATATTCACTTATTTCATAATAGAAATAGGGTAATACTACAACATACCTTTTAGTTGATTTTCAATTACCTATTGAAAAGTTATCCATCTAAGAACAAACTCAACCACATTACTTTTCTTGGTTACCCACCAATATGATGCATTGAATGCCTTATACATAATTATTATTCCATGATGAACTTCCAATTTTGAATGGTTGTAAGTATGAATATGTTTTTATAGATAATATATATGTATGACAATATAATTTTAAAAGAATAACACTTAAATATAATCCATCTTACTTCACTCAATGGTATTCCCACCATTGATTTTTTCCTCATTTACACAATAGAAGAATATGATTCCTGGTCCCCTTTACACATATCTACAAAATCAATAACAAAATAAAACATTAAAATAATAGTTTAACATCACCTAAGTCTTCATATTCCATATGTATTCTTGTTATACCCAACATCAATTTCCATTAATATGAAGCTTCTTTTTCCAACGGAGAATATGAATTTATGGAAAATTAATATTCTACCAAACTTTCCTTATATAGTGTATACATAAATTCAAAGTTATCCCATTTGAGATACTCTATCAATCTTATTTGTTTCTCGTTAAAATACATATGTGAGAAAATATGTTTTAGGATGTTATAATCTTTAAACAAACTAAATTTCTCAGAAAAGAGGTATACATTCCACATCCACAAAACATGGACTATAGTATCATACTAAAAATAATGTTTTTGTCAATTATTTTTATGAATCCATATTTTTCATGAGCTATGATAACCAAAATGATCAATATGCATGTGAACACAACCCATCCATGATCCCAAGGAATCACAATACACCATAAAACCAATTATTGATTCTAGAAAATTTGACATTAGTTCAAAATTTATGTGTAACATTAAGCAATTTAAAGTACATTTAACATTCCTCATCCCATTGGAATGACTCATTATTCTTTTTGAATGCGTCTATATGTGATTATTGTTGTAAAAAATCATGAACAAATTATCTGTAATTTCTAACTAGGTCAAAGAAAATATGTATCTCAAAGATATTAGTTGGAAGTTTATGAGTAATAAAAACAAATACCTTCTTGGGATACACATAAACATCTATATTCCAGATTGTATGTCCAAGGAATCATACCTCCAATATCCAAATTTAACACATCCATAATTTTTCATAGATATGTTGACCTCTCAAAATACACAACACTATTATGAAGTGTTGATTGGGATCATCTGTTATCTTTGAATACCCCATTGTGCCATCTACAAACACCACCATGAATGAATCATGATATATTAGAAATATATGGTTCATCAATTCCATAATGACAACTAATGAATTCTTAAAACTGAATTTTATTTCTACACACTGAAATGGTTCACATCTACTCTTGAGAGATATTTCTGAAATATCCTTTTTCCAAACACAAAATTTTTGATATCATTATTTCAAATATATCTCAGTTAACAAATAATATCCCTTCAATTGACCAATAATGCATTCAATTAATTGGATTGGATGCCAATTTCTCCTTGTAAATTCATGAATCTTATGATAATATATAAATAAGTGAAGAGTTCAAACTGCATTTTTTTACCAACCATATAGGTATTGTCACCAAGAAATATCAGGATGAATAAACCCATTGTATTCCTACTCATCCAACTAAAACACGAATTCATAAAATTCAGTTGGATCCACCTAGTAATATGTATTTGAAATTATACTAATCCCTAGAATGAGATCAATCATAAAATCACCATTCTTATGAGTGGAAGTGTAGAGACCTGTATCCTGACGTACATGAAAATTACATTACATTTGCGGAATACTTAGCACATAACAAAAATACACACACAAGGATCGTAATAGTTTAGTGTCTTTGGAAACTCGGAACATAATCTTCTAATCCTGGTGAAAGATCTTCAATATCTCCCATAAAGATCTTCCATTTTTTTTTACCTAAAACCTTTCTTTATATCCTGGGGAAAAGAAAACATAAAAGGGTGAGCTCAAATGCTCAGTAAGGGTATACAAAAGAAATAAAAATCATATCATATCTTTTTGAAAATCATAACCTGCAAAAGAGATCATAATATCTTAACATGGAACAAATCATAGAAGTGAAAATGAGATCACCATAATCATAACATGAAACTTGAAACTTTGTGGCATGCACACATAATCATGGAAAATCATTTCTTGTTAGTCATGACTCATTGCCAAGACTATCTTAGTGGACAAAGTCCCTTTCTGAATCGAGTAACCCTCGTTTCATTCAAACAAATCATCGATATGAGGCAAAGGATATTTGTTCTTAACAGTGATATTATTCAAGGCTCTATAATCAATGAAAAGTCTCATTGAACCATCTTTCTTTTTAACAAACAAGACAGGAGCACCCCATGACATCAAAAATATTCTCCAGTGCATTAATCCACCCTTCAGCTAGCACAGGGTCAGATGGTCCTCTGAATGATGGGGGGATGTTGCCTCATGAAATGTTCCACCACTGACATGTTCCTCTGCAGTTGATCTGGCTGATCTCGTGCATGGATACCACCACCATTTATCGCTTGAGTCAACTGTGCCATTACTACAACAAACTATTCAGTTCTAATTCCGACCATCTCAGGATGCTGATTCAGAAGGTTATTTCCTTCTGTATGCCTTCCTAGCACTGCTTTCTTGTTTCCATAAAAGAAGTTGATTAAAAATAAACTAGAATACTTGTAAAGGAAGCTTCTTGGAAATATTGATTTAAAAATCCATTCATGCCATATAAGTTAAAAAAAACATTCTTCGTACTTTTGTCGGAAAAGTCAAAAAGTACCTCGTACGAAAAACGACAAAAGATTCCTTTCATACATATTACTAAAAACTCACCGAAGGGTAAAAATGGATTTAAACAATTTTAGGTGGATAGAAATAATATTACATATTGATGAAACATGGATGTGGAAGATAAAATACACCCAAGTAAATACTTACGAATAAACAATCTCGGATAAAAACGAGATTGTGATATTTCCCTTACCTTAGGTCCGACTTGCTTTGTAAGTGTCCGAAACTCCTGTATAATGATTTAAATCATGTTATTGACTTATTACAGAATCATATTCATTGTTATGATATCATATATGGTTCACTTATGACATTATATTACCCGTTCTTTTGTAAATTCCATGTTAAAGAAGCGTTTTGGGTAAAATCGTTTCATTTATCGTAGGTGTTTTGACTTGTTGTTCTTGAAATCATTATTACTTATATCATGATTTAATTACTTCCAGAATATAAAATATGATTTATATATCATATATATTCAGTATATATATATATAATAGGTAGATAAATAAAATGAAAAACACCGCTCATGGAGACGGTAGTCCGTACGTACGCATGAACGCTGTTTTCCTTTCCTTGCTGTCTTGAAATGGAAGTAAGTAGATGACATACATATGTATATATATACATAAATCCAGTAGCTTTATAATGTCATATATTTCATTATTATTTCTTATATATACTTTATAATCATTCTTAAATGGTTAACATGGAGAATGAATCTCATCGCGTCGTGGAGACGGTAGTCCGTACGTATGCACGAGCGATGATATCATTTCTATAAATATTGAATTGAATTGGAGTGGATTATACAATATATCAGAATCAATATGATGTTGTAATAACTATGTATTGTTATTCTTTACACCATTATACCCATCCATGTAAGGTGGTGGTGGAAAATAGATTACACCACGGCGTGGAGATGGTATTCCGTACGTACGCACGCGCGGTGATTTCTTTTTCCGTAGGATGGATAGATGGTGAAATAGGGTTGTTTCATACTTATAATAACATATCAGTATATGAGTGATACTGATGTTATTACTTTATAATGAAACAACCTAATAAGAAGAAGTGGAAGAAGAAATAAAGATGAAAGAATTGGTAACGGTAATTACCTCTTCTTTGAAGCGCCTCTTTGAGACCTCCTCTTAGAGCACTAAAATTGGTCTTTGAGGAAGACCAGAACCTCTAGGATGTTTATAGGGAAGTGGAGAAGATATTTTGATAGGGGTTGGCCGAGCTTGAGTGCACAAATTGGTGTGAGGAGGAGGGGGAGGAGGTGCCCTTTTATAAGGGAGGAGAGGGGCACCTTAGGAATATCTCAAAATATTATTTTATATTAAAGTCAAAATCGGTTTATAATGGTTCCAAAGGGTCTTATTTAGAAGATAAGGTGGGGAGGGGTCGAAATACCATCAACCAATTGGATTTATACAAGTTTAGGGTATTATTTTAACCTTATCAATTCGATTTAACTCTAAGTTAAATAATTTAACTTTTACCATGTCTTTTTGTTTTCTTTCACTATATGGTTAATACACATACTATAACATGCCAAACGAACCCCAAATTGTTTATAATTAATATATATATCCTTATCTAAGTCATTTGGTCGAACCTTAGATTTTTAGGAATAAAATAACAATTAATAATATAATATTTGATTTAAAAACTATTTTTTGTCAATTTTGACACTATTTGATATATGATTTTTGTGAAAGTCATAACAGAATTAAATGTTCGAACCAAGTCGATTAAATCAACATTAATATATCCTAGTAACCTAGAAAATTAGTGGAATTCATAAAAAATCTCAAATTACATTTATTTTGGTGTTTATAACATCAATTATGTCAATATTTCATTAATAAGATAATTACTGCATCATCGTTGTGTCATAAATAAATTAAATTATTTGAAGTATAAAAATTACAAATAAAATACCATCATGTAGAAAATCTGTTTATCTTTCTAATGAATATTTAAAATAGAATTTATCTTATGTATAACCCCATATTAAAAATGTTTTAGTAAATAAACTTTGATTTTAACTCTTTTAACTCTTCTTTGAATTAAATAATAATAAATGTCCTAATCTAATCCAAGTGGGCCTAAATGGTCATATTTTATTCCTAAGTTTGTTTTTGGTCGAATTACACTTGTCCAATAGAATTAGGACATGTGTTAGGGTAATATTAATATCATATTTACCCTTAGTTACCCTATTTACTATTAACCGTGGTAAAAAAAAGTAAAAAGTTACTATTCACCAAAAAAATTATTTTCATCTCATTGAACCACATTTTAGTCCTTGATATTAACCGTGTCTCTCGGATTTTCGAAATTCCATTCACAGAAGCGGTAAAATTAAGTTTTATGCAAAATTTAGTTTTTTTAACCTACCACTTAGTAGTTTCACTATTCATCAAAAAATTGATGTTTTTCAGAACAATGCCAAAATTTCATCCCAAGCTATATTTCATATTCCGAATTCAAAAATGAAGTATATTTTACCAAATTCATAACATAAAAGTTGCATTAATTAATTTTATAATTATATCCCGCTGTTAAAACAAATAGCGTGTTTTTAAGAAACAATATCTATCAAAAGATTGACACTTGTTTATGTCTAGTTTAAATGTGAAATTACATCCAATGACCAACATTGTATTAAATTGTAAAAATATATTCTAAATATACTTTAAAACCACTCAAATTAATAATTTATCACTATTTATTATTTTGATTAAAAAAGTTGTTTTTAATTATAATTTAGTAATTTTCACTATTCATCAGAATTTGAAAGTTATCCGAAAAGTACCAAAATTTCACCTTAGGCTAAATTCGATACTCCGAATCCAAAAATGAAGTCCATTTTGAGAGCTAAAATTTCTAAAATTTAAAAAGTGGTTATTACTATTCATAACGGCTAGTTTTAATAATATTTTAATAGCATATCATTGTTTTGTGAAACTCAGTATTACGTACCACACACGCTATCGAGGAAGGTTGCGATTGCGTGTAATGCAAGGAAAGTCAAGGATGCGTGTTGTTCAAGCTCCTTTTGGTGTAGCGTACAACACAAGACATTAATAAAATTAAAAAGAATATTTTTTTATAAAATCTTGGGCTGTTACATTCTACCCCCCTTAAAATGAATTTCTCCCTCGAAATTCGTCAGGGTTATAAATGGGTTACTATTCGAAAGTTTCTTTAATAGAAACCCACATCGTAAAAAGGAATACCAAAACTTATCTTTAAAAACAAAAGTATGAAACGTAACGGTTACCCAAATAAACTAATCACTGGGTTTCCACATAGGTGAAAATATGGATATGGAAGAGAAATCTAACCATCATGTTCTGATGGAGAGTGGTAGAGAACATGGCTATGGAAAAGCCAGTAATCACAAATCCATAAATTTGTGATGATCTAAGGTACCATCTGATTCATCAGGAATAAGAGAACTAGGACAACATTTTTGGTTTCCAAGATCATTTCCCTAAAGTTAAAGAATTTGAATTAGAATAAATACTTACTTTATTTTGGTACAATCTCACTGTTGTTCGTGCCTTTAACAATTTCCACTTCATCTCTTAAATAAATGAAGTTGAATTTGTTATTCGTGAAGTGTTAGCAGATCATGTGATAGAATGACGGGTCATTCCATCTGTCTTAAACAAAAGATTAGCAAAAATTATATACATAAGTCGATCTATAGTGAGATTAATCACATATGGTTCCTAAAATGGACTTATACTTCATATATCATACTTCTTAATATAATAAAACTAGTTTCTACTAAACAGGGACTTCCTGTAGGCCAGTGGTAGCTGATAAAGGCCAGTCGCACTTCGGTTGTGGGTTCGATTCCCACAACCTTGTCCGAAGCGATGGGCTATCACCCGTCCTGTAGGTTGTCCTTTTTCTAAAACTATGTTACTATAACATCCCATCAATAATATCGAAAAAACTTCTATCCTTAAACAATACTAACTTATGTCCAACATAATCCATTCCAATCTTTAGGCTTATCCATAATACTGCAGTCCATTCTCATAACATAGTGAAAATGATTACCAGAGATTTAATACCATCGTTGATCCCCATATATCATAAGATATGTTTTGTTGGTCACATTCCAAACATTCAAAGTCCTTAATCATGTATTCTCTTGAATACCCATTGAACCTTAGTGAAAACTTGAATGCAGTTAAACGTTAACACTTTCCATATTCCAAAATCCCCAAAATTCTATATACTCAAACCATGATATCACTTAGTCCTTATATCAATCATGAGCTCATGAATACTATTAAACATTTCATTTTCTCGTCTTCATTATGCGCATATCATCTTATTTCCAAAAAAAATATCTCAATCACTTTGAATACCACATCAATAAATATTGCAATACAACATTATTTTGGAATCCCATTACATAAACACTTAATCATTCCACCACATCATTGTCATATTCAACATTGCCAATATTGATCGCATGTGATTTCCCTTTGTCCTTTTCCTTTAGTGGTTGCTCATGTTGATCATCACTAACCCTTGGATTAGGGCAATTATTAGCATAATGCCCCATTTCCTTGCACTTGAAGCATTGAAGTGTTGGTGGTGCATTCTCTGCAGTGTTTGCTTTATTCACATCATTAGAAAACCTTTTTCCATTACTTCGACACTCAGCTGCTCGATGACCTTCTTTTCCACACTTAAAACATTTTCTAGTCCCTTTAAGACAATCTCCACCATGCTTCTTTCCACACTTTGTGCATAAGGAAACATTCATCTTCTTTTCACCATTATTCTGAGATTTCTCCTTGAACTCCATCTTTCGTTTCTTGTCAAAACCATGAGATGGATATGTAACACCAACTTCCATTTCTACCTTGATAGCACAACGCACAATTTCTTCATAGCTACTGAAGTCTCTTATAGCTAATGCCCTTCGAAGACTTGGTTTTAAGCCACTGAAAAATCGATCAACTTTACTTTCAGGTTGGATGATAATACCAGAAGCATACCTTGCAAGTCTTGTAAAATTAGCTTCATAGGTACCAACAGATTCATCGTCCCTTTGCTTCAGTTCAAGAAACTCTTTCTCCATCTTTGTTCAAAGAATACGAGGGAAGTACTTACTGAAAAACAAGTTCTTGAACTCGTCCCATTCCATGGACTCAATTTCATCTCTTGGCCCCGTATTCTTGATAAGATTCCACCATTGATCAGCTTCACCTTCAAACGATATACTGCTAAGATGACTTTATCATGTTCAGAACATTGAAGAACTGAAAATATCTTTTCAGTAGTACTGATCCATTGTTCAGCCACAAGTGGATCAGAAGACCCACTGAAAGAAGGTGGACGTTGCCTCATGAAGGACTCAAAAGAATATTGTTCCCTTCTCTGCTCATTTGGAAGTCCAGAATGATTCATAGCTTGTGTAAGTATAGCAATAAGATTTTGCACTCCATCTCCCATAACATTTGTTCGTTCAGGAGGGCAATCATTGCATTGTCCATTGCATTGATCAACACGGTTCCTTCGGGTTCCAACCATTGTCTAAAACCCAAAAAGAATAGTGTGAGGGGAAAAAATCATGCTAGGGAAAACAACATAATAAAGGGGAAGTACCCTCAATATCTAACATCTTAGGTTAAATTCTAAGATCGTTAGCGCAATTCTAGGACTATAACCTACACGTATACTTAACCTTAGAGACATCCCTAGACATACCTTAGAAATATCTCTAGGGATCTCACTAACGTTTTCGCATCCTAGTTTCCAAAGGTTGACTAAACCTTTCCTCTGATACCAATTGTAGAGACCCGTATCCTGACGTACATGGACATTACATTACATTTGCGGAATACTTAGCACATAACAAAAATACACACACAAGGATCGTAATAGTTTAGTGTCTTTGGAAACTCGGAACATAATCTTCTAATCCTGGTGAAAGATCTTCAATATCTCCCATAAAGATCTTCCATTTTTTTTTACCTAAAACCTTTCTTTATATCCTGGGGAAAAGAAAACATAAAAGGGTGAGCTCAAATGCTCAGTAAGGGTATACAAAAGAAATAAAAATCATATCATATCTTTTTGAAAATCATAACCTGCAAAAGAGATCATAATATCTTAACATGGAACAAATCATAGAAGTGAAAATGAGATCACCATAATCATAACATGAAACTTGAAACTTTGTGGCATGCACACATAATCATCGAAAATCATTTCTTGTTAGTCATGACTCATTGCCAAGACTATCTTAGTGGACAAAGTCCCTTTCTGAATCGAGTAACCCTCGTTTCAGTCCTGTTTCACTGAACTGGTATAACCTACCATTCCAGCCATGTCTATCTCATGAGATATAAAATCTTTACCCAATGCATTGGAGGGAGATATAGGTCCCACCCATCTTATAATGAATCCTTTCTTATGTGTGCCACATAATCATAAAACATACATCATCGCATAACACATGTAACAAAAATGGGATTCTTGAAACATCATGACATCATAAATCAATTCATATAAGATAAAGGAATTCATAAAAATATTTCCATCACAACATAATCAAATCCATGTAATAATAGGGATAAAAACAGAACCCTTTTATTATCTTAGATGGAAAAGAATTTTTATAAAATACTTGAAATCCATTCTTGAGGAAAATATCCTTTCTTCTTCAAAAACATTTTTCCTTTCATAACATGTCGTACAACTTTAAAATAAAAGAATTTGATTAAAAATAAACTTGAAAACTTGTAAAGTATGCTTCTTGGAAATAATGATTTAAAAATCCATTCATGCCATATAAGTTAAAAAAAACATTCTTCATACTTTTGTCGGAAAAGTCAAAAAGTACCTCGTACGAAAAACGACAAAAGATTCCTTTCATACATATTACTAAAAACTCACCGAAGGGTAAAAATGGATTTAAACAATTGTAGGTGGATAGAAATAATATTACATATTGATGAAACATGGATGTGGATGATAAAATACACCCCATTAAATACTTACGAATAAACAATCTCGGATAAAAATGAGATTGTGATATTTCCCTTACCTTAGGTCCGACTTGCTTTGTAAGTGTCCAAACCTCCTGTATAATGATTTAAATCATGTTATTGACTTATTAAAGAATCATATTCATTGTTATGATATCATATATGGTTCACTTATGACATTATATTACCCGTTCTTTTGTAAATTCCATGTTAAAGAAGCGTTTTGGGTAAAATCGTTTCATTTATCGTAGGTGTTTTGACTTGTTGTTCTTGACATCATTATTACTTATATCATGATTTACTTACTTCCAGAATATAAAATATGATTTATATATCATATATATTCAGTATATATATATATATAATAGGTAGATAAATAAAATGAAAAACACCGTTCATGGAGACGGTAGTCCGTACGTACGCATGAACGCTGTTTTCCTTTCCTTGTTGTCTTGAAATGGAAGTAAGTAGATGACATACATATGTATATATATACATAAATCCAGTAGCTTTATAATGTCATATATTTCATTATTATTTCTTATATATACTTTATAATCATTCTTAAATGGTTAACATGGAGAATGAATCTCATCGCGTCGTGGAGACGGTAGTCCGTACGTACGCACGAGCGATGATATCATTTCTATAAATATTGAATTGAATTGGAGTGGATTATACAATATATCAGAATCAATATGATGTTGTAATAACTATGTATTGTTATTCTTTACACCATTATACCCATCCATGTAAGGTGGTGGTGGAAAATAGATTACACCACGGCGTGGAGACGGTATTCCGTACGTACGCACGCGTGGTGATTTCTTTTTCCGTAGGATGGATAGATGGTGAAATAGGGTTGTTTCATACTTATAATAACATATCAGTATATGAGTGATACTGATGTTATTACTTCATAATGAAACAACCTAAGAAGAATAAGTGGAAGAAGAAATAAAGATGAAAGAATTGGTAACGGTAATTACCTCTTCTTTGAAGCGCCTCTTTGAGACCTCCTCTTATGGCACTAAAATTGGTCTTTGAGGAAGACCAGAACCTCTAGGATGTTTCTAGGGAAGTGGAGAAGATATTTTGACAGGGGTTGGCCGAGCTTGAGTGCTCAAATTGGTGTGAGGAGGAGGGGGAGGAGGTTCCCTTTTATAAGGGAGGAGAGGGGCACCTTAGGAATATCTCAAAATATTATTTTATATTAAAGTCAAAATCGGTTTATAATGGTTCCAAAGGGTCTTATTTATAAGATAAGGTGGGGAGGGGTCGAAATACCAACAACCAATAGGATTTATACAAGTTTAGGGTATTATTTTAACCTTAACAATTAGATTTAACTCTAAGTTAAATAATTTAACTTTTACCGTGTCTTTTTGTTTTCTTTCACTATATGGTTAATACACTTACTATAACATGCCAAACGAACCCCAAATTGTTTATAATTAATATATATATCCTTATCTAAGTCATTTGGCCGAACCTTAGATTTTTAAGAATAAAATAACAATTAATAATATAATATTTGATTTAAAAACTATTTTGTTTCAATTTTGACACTATTTGATATATGATTTTTGTGAAAGTCATAACAGAATTAAATGTTCGAACCAAGTTGATTAAATCAACATTAATATATCATAGTAACCTATAAAATTAGTGGAATTCATAAAAAATCTCAAATTACATTTATTTTGGTGTTTATAACATCAATTATGTCAATATTTCATTAATAAGATAATTACTGCATCATCGTTGTGTCATAAATAAATTAAATTATTTGATGTCTAAAAATTACAAATAAAATACCATCATGTAGTAAATCTTTTTAGCTTTTTAATGAATATTTACAATCGAATTTATCTTATGTATAACCCCATATTAAAAATGTTTTAGTAAATAAACTTTGATTTTAACTCTTTTAACTCTTCTTTGAATTAAATAATAATAAATGTCCTAATCTAATCCATGTGGGCCTAAATGGTCATATTTTATTCCTAAGTTTGTTTTTGGTCGAATTACACTTGTCCAATAGAATTAGGACATGTGTTAGGGTAATATTAATATCATATTTACCCTTAGTTACCCTATTTACTATTAACCGCGGTAAAAAAAGTAAAAAGTTACTATTCACCAAAAAATTATTTTCATCTCATTGAACCACATTTTAGTCCTTGATATTAACCGTGTCTCTCGGATTTTCGAAATTCCATTCACAGAAGCGGTAAAATTAAGTTTTATGCAAAATTCAGTTTTTTTAACCTACCACTTAGTAGTTTCACTATTCATCAAAAAATTGATGTTTTTCAGAACAATGCCAAAATTTCATCCCAAGCTATATTTCATATTCCGAATTCAAAAATGAAGTATATTTTACCAAATTCATAACATAAATGTTGCATTAATTAATTTTATAATTAAATCCCGCTGTTAAAACAAATAGCGTGTTTTTAAGAAACAATATCTATCAAAAGATTGACACTTGTTTATGTCTAGTTTAAATGTGAAATTACATCCAATGACCAACATTGTATTAAATTGTAAAAATATATTCTAAATATACTTTAAAACCACTCAAATTAATAATTTATCACTATTAATTATTTTGATTAAAATAGTTGTTTTTAATTATAATTTAGTAATTTTCACTATTCATCAGAATATGAAAGTTATCCGAAAAGTACCAAAATTTCACCTTAGGCTAAATTCGATACTCCGAATCCAAAAATGAAGTCCATTTTGAGAGCTAAAATTTCTAAAATTTAAAAAGTGGTTATTACTATTCATAACGGCTAGTTTTAATAATATTTTAATAGCATATCATTGTTTTGTGAAACTCAGTATTACGTATCACACACGCTATCGAGGAAGGTTGCGATTGCGTGTAATGCAAGGAAAGTCAAGGATGCGTGTTGTGCAAGCTCCTTTTGGTGTAGCGTACAACACAAGACATTAATAAAATTAAAAAGAATATTTTTTTATAAAATCTTGGGCTGTTACAGGAAGCCCTAATATATTTTCTGAAAAATGCCTTATAACAAAAAAAAATTACTTGATTTCTATTATTCTTGATCTATTCCATTGATGCCAAATTAAATGCTTAAAATTATTAATATAAAAATCCAACTACTGGTGCAAACAATCCAATTGAAAATTTCATTAAATTACGACCACCCCTAAAGAGATTCTTGATGTCATCTTCAATTGTAAAATTCACATCTTTGTTATATCAATCAATTTGAGCCATGAACATTGTCATAAAAAATACATATCTAGGATTATATCATTGTAATAATAGATTAGAAAAGATAATTCCCATATTAACATAGATCTATCAAGAATTATAGAACATTATTTACACATAATGGCTCAAAATTATATCAGACCAATAAGAGTTTGATGTTTCAACACATAAGAAATCATTTAAGAACTAAAATGGAAAAATCCGTACCAGAAGAATAAATAAAGTAAAACATTTCATCCATATAAAAAAATGGGTAAGTGTAGAATTAAAAATATTCATACCTCTCACTTCTGGTGGTGCATATGGATCATCCACAATCCTTTATCATCTCTATATAATTTCCTCCTCACTACACTATTACATTATTTCCCTGTAGAGGGTTACCCTATCAAAGAGTAATGGTATTCCTTGAATCTGAATGGATAAAAATATTCTAGTTATAAAAGGTGTTCTACAATCCTTGTCCCATCGAAAAATAACAATGTACATGACAGTTGAGAAGTGTCTCAAACGCTTTCCTTTGTAGATTGTGATAGTTTCACTAATTATTCCCTATGAGATATTAATTAAGGAATTATCTTGGATATTTCATACACTCTAGATTTATGTGAGTAAGAAAAACCAAATTGAAACATTCCAAAAATATCTTGGGTATTTCAGTATGATTTATTGATCCATCCATCTAGTTTTACACCATTTTACCACCGTGGAAGATGGTTTCCATATTCCAATTACTCCCACGATTAGAGTTCTCTCTATTTTCTAGTATGTATCAACAAAATTTCTTCACTCATATCTTATAATACATCCCTTTATTCTACCATTTCTATATTCACCATCTCATTATATTCTACTATGGATTTCAAAGCAATAATCGAGCAAATATATTTCCCCGTCCCGGATTCAAAAATGTATTTCTTTAAGGACAAACTTCAATAAATGTTTGGTTTAATGATTACTTAATTCTGGAATTTATCTTTTAACTCAATCAATTTGAGGATCAACTATTTCATGTTAAATAATTATATCATTATTTCATTAATAATTGTATTTGGATATAATTTTTTGTTGAAAAATTCATCAAAATCCTCACATGTATTGTCATTGTCCAGTTTAGCATGAACTGTAAAATCCCACCTTTAGAATGAATGATCATATATCATATTTGTATCTAGCTTGATGATCAGATCTAAAGTTTATCCATTGAAAAAGAATACATGATTCATACTTTTTATCCACATCACCTCATTCTTTGATTCCAAATCACTCAGAATGATGGGACGATTTTCTTCTATAAGTGAACAATATGATACACTTTCCTTGGATTTTCAATTCCTTTCCATGTATCCACTACATGTAAATCCCGGAATATACTCTGAACTAGCTATTAGATCAACTATGGATCTGGTGAAATGATGTTCTCACTAGCCTCCTCCAGTAGTTTTCTATGACACCTGGATGGTTTGAATTTATCTATTGACAAAAAACTCCAGAAGACTCACTCTATAGCAAATAAAGGAAAAAAATATCATCTTGCATCACATCACCACAATCACAAACTTATTTTTCAAACATCAACATTATCCACATTCAAAAATCATTTAAACTTTCACTAATATTTAAAAAATCATTAACTTTTTTAAAAAAATCATACCATTTCAGAAGCACGCTTTTGAGAAGAAACATTAAGAATTTTTACCAACCTATATCACTGATTAAAATCATAAATCATCACTAGAAATTTAATTTTAACGATTATTAGTAATTCATTCCTATATTTCATTTCAGGTATATCTCTTAGGATAATACCATGAAAACGAGATTCCAAATTCTATAACTATCTACTAAACATATATTTACCCAACTCCCATGTAACATGTTTTTGTATAAAAAAGGATATATTTGTAATTTTTCCCTAAATTTCAGGCCCCAACCATCATAATCCATTATAAATCCAAGAAAAAGGAATAAGAAAAATATGAATTTCAACTCAAATATAGAAAGAACGTCCGACCACTTGTTTTTCCAAATTCCAACAAGCTGATTCTACTTGTAACATCCCACCCCTCATCATTTTGTTGATAGGACAGATAAACATTACATGTCCTTAAGAAACATACCGTATATTATAATTATGGGAAAAAAATTACATTTTTTATTATTATACGGGGGGTGGAATTTACCTTTAAAAATAATCACTGCAACCAAACATGACATAAGAAATTGAACAACTGCATGATGCATAATTGGAATGTAACACAATTTGAAAAAATAAAATTAATACAAAAATCAATCTATATATAGTACCATAGTGTAAGAGAACAAAAATAAAATTTCACATTATAAGAAAAAGTAAAATAATTCAATGAAAACCATATAACTCTAAAGTTCCAACATGATCTATACTCAAAATCCACAAAATATCCCATGTATGATAATGCATGACTAAATTAGTGTGGTACTTTACCTTTTTCTGTGTCCCGATAAAAAATATCTGAAATAAAAAGAATGATCCAAATAAGGGGTGATTAATTAAATAGAATAACATTAAACTAAATTACATCCATACTCACCTCACAATTATAGAACTAGAAAATTTATATAAAAAATTTATACAAATACCATTAAATACTTTTCAAAATTTTAAAAAATCATAAAAATTACATACCATGATGTTTTCCTCATATAAACTTTTCCCAATGTATGCCTCAAAATATGTTATTAAACAATTAATCAATTCTTATATAGACATATCCCATTTCATTTCACATACCCACACATGCACACATAAACATAAAACCTTGCAATCGTGAAGTTAGCATTGATTTTAAGACGTCACATCCATAAATTATCCCATTTACAGTGATACATCATGTACATTATACATCCCCTTCCCCACACACTTAACCATTTTTGCTATCAACATTCCAATACACCCATTTCCAATGTAATTTGATCAATTTAATAAATCAATTATATTTTGAAAACATTTCTAACCAATAATTTCAATAAAACTAACACTTTATAGAAAACCATTTCCCATCAGAATATTTCTATAAAACATAAATGTCACTATAAATACTTTTCCATGCATCAAAACCAAGAAATATTGTTAAATCCTTCATTTTACGATAATGTTACCAAAATCAATATTTATCAAAACATCCACAATGCACAATTCCATAAACCAAAACCAATGGAGGATTCTGTAAATTATTACACATAATTAATATATTAAATATAAAGGGACACTGTAAATTTGAAATAATTCCATCTATTTATATCAGTAAGAGTTGATATAGAAACCTCAAACCTAACAATTTATGTAGAAAATGATGAATTTCATGGAGATCCCTAAAAAATTTGCTTGAATCACAAAAAACCTACATTAGGTTTGTTCTCTTTTCATCCAAATGGCCAAATAAAACCATTATTTGAAAAAACCACAAAATATATATCCACAATGGACTAGATCTATGAATGTGGGAGAGATATAGGGGAGTATATCTAAGAAAATTAGAAACAATACCATAAAAGAAGTCTTGTCAAGGGAATAGGAATTCACCGAACCATGAAACACCTCTTGATTTCCTATAAGTTAATGGTGGTGGGTTTTAGAGCCTTTGAGAGGAATAATTTTAATATTTTTTTCTTAAATGTAGTAAAATACTATATGTTAAATATTAATCCTGACCAAGAGTCACAAATTTATGATCAAGTATTTATACAATACATAGTTACTCACAATGTTAAGAAAAACCATGCGATAACTGTGTGCCAATATCAATATAAATGAGGACATCAAACTATTATAAGACACTGTTAAGAAAAATGTGGGCCAACCATACAAAAGACCACAATCCTATATTACACAGTTTGTCTAAAGATTCTGTATGGTTTGTAAAAATCATTCACCAATCCTTGCACCTTCCCCTTTGCCTATGTCATACAATGAATAGTTTTCTATATATGTTACATGGATTCCACCAACAATGCTATAAAATTTGAACTTGCATAAATTCCCCCAAAAACAATCCACAATGTTTTAAAACCCTCCAAATATTCAACTGAACACATTATATACATTAAAAACATAAATGAAAGTTTACATACTTGAAACCGGGGGTCTATAATATACAAAAATAAAATGTTATTTGTTATCAAATTTGAACATACAAATTCCATATTTTAAATAAATTTAAAAATATTTAATTTCTAATAATTATTAATTTTATTTTATAATAACATTTTTATAAGTTATTGGGATCATTTATTTTGAAAATTTTAACTTAAATTCTAAAATAACAAATACATGATTGAAAATTTAAAACACCATATTTAAAATTATATAATTCCCTAAAAGAATAAATATTTTATATTTTAAAAATAGTTTTTTTAATTTTAATTCCTTACTGTTTTTCCGAATAATTTTATTTATTTAAAAGTATTAATAAAAATATTATTTTCAGTCATACACCAAATTAATAGACATTTTATAGAAAATATAAATATTAATCACATGAAATTATTGAAATTATAAATATAAGGCCCTAGACTTAAACCATACTTAATCTTGAGTTATTACAAGATTACACTTTGAGGATCTTTTCAGGTTTAGAGTTTTAGAGAATTAGATCATGAAACATGCATTACATTCCACATTTAAACAAAGTGGTTACATAAAAGATAGTATTCATTCTTCCCATCAACGAAAAGATATTTAAAATAAAACATGGATTCTTTCTTGACACATCCCCGATACTATCATCACATCATGTACCTTTCCCTTGACCTGTGAAAAAAATTTCAAAAACATGGGATGAGCATAAAAAGCTCAGTAAGGGTAATAAAAATATAGAAAGGAAACATGAGTTCATATATACATAAGAATGAAATCATAATTTACCCATAAAACATAGGCACTTTAACATACCTCATCAAATCATGAATAAATCATAGAAATCATAAGACATAATGGTAACTTGAGGCATTCATAACATTCTTATGTAGGGAGTAACCCTCTTGGTTACGTGTGGAATACCCATCACAGTATATTACCTAAATATCTTCAGAGAAACCTTAACGTTTCACTCCTTCGCCTTACCCAATGCATTGGAGAGTGATATCGGGCTCACCTGCCCTTAGTTTATCACGGAACCACCCGTCTTCATAACAATTCCCAAGAACCATAACATAATCTTATCACATAAAACATGCATAAAGAAAACATAACATTTCTACCTTTCAATAACATGATATCAATACAACACATTGATATAAATACATTATGAAAAACATTTTCAATACCAAAATAAAGGAAAATTAAAACATGGTATTTATTTTTCTTTTAAGAAGAAGGTATGGCTTGTAGAGGAAGCCGAAACTCAAATAATGGTCACAGTGGTGGAGAAGTCGTTGTCATCGCATACGTATGACAAAAACATTCCCTTTTGTCGTTTAGTAAAATGCTTAGTATAAAAAGATTCCTTTTGGATAAACGTAAAAGTCAAAGGGGTTTATACACCATATAAAATATGGTTGTGTATAAAATAAAATATGCCTCAATGAAAGGAGATTGAGACGAAGTCCCTTACAAAGATGATATCCTTTGTTTAAGGATAACTCAATTACATAATTATGTGTGACAAAATAATACACCAAATATAAGTGGATATTAAGTGTAAAAGAATCAATGGTCATTCACAGATATTCAAAGGATGAAATATTCAACAACTACATGTTGAACCCAAAGAAATAGAAATTGGGTTAATAAGTTCCCTTGACAGCCTAACGACATCACATCAAAATGAGTTGATGAGAGATAAAAAAAGGCTATCTCATCACTCGGACATAAACTTTACATCAATAAGGATATATGAGAACATATCCCAACATAACAATATGTAAATTAAAAGACCCAACAAAAGAAGTCTTTTCAATAGAAGAGGGTGAAAGGTTCCCTTACCGACATGGGTATCTTTCGAAACATACACCCCGTGAAAGAAGGACAATACAACATTGATGTAAATACGGATAAATGAAAGTATATTACACAATGAGTAAAAATAATGGACAGTACATACACCACTGAAAGGATATTGTGGCAAATGTAGCATAAATCTCACGGGAATAAAAGTGAGATTAAAAATCACTTACGAAAACTCTGCAGCCTAACCGCACCAAAAAAATGGATTGATGAGATCAAATAGGGTCTCTCATCATATTAACATAAAGTTTACAGAAAGAGGAATATAAAAGAACATCCCCCAACATAACAAAGAGGAGCTTAAAAGAAGTGACATAAAGGAGAGTACTTAAAAAGAAAGAGAGAGGATAAATCTCTTACGAAAATTTGGCAGCCTAACGGCGCCACTCAAAACATCAAAAATGGATTGATGAGAGAGAATAAGGTCTCTTATCATATGAAAATAAAGATTACAGTAATAGTAATATAAAATAAAATCCCAATAACAAGAAAGATGATCTTTAAAAGGAATTACATAAAAGAGCGTACTTAAAAAGAAAGAGAGGAGTAGGATCCCTTACCTTGGGTCCGACTTCACTCGATCGTTCTTTAACGTCCTGAATAATAAACTTGAGTTAATTTCCAATTTATTAAGAACCTTTTTCTAGTTCATTATCCATTTTATATCACTTATTTCGATGTTATAAACATTATGTAATCATTTATGTTAATAATGATAGTTTTATCGATATTTGGTTCTTAAGTCGAAAGTGGACTTCTTACAATTATATGTTGTTCGTGTGGTCAAATGTTCATTATATCCAGAATTATATTCATGATTTGGATATCATATATATCATATATATACATAATTTACATGTATTTATAATATTACATAATCATTTAGAGGTAAGAAATGAAATGCAGCGTTCATGGAGATGGTAATCTGTACGTACGCATGAACGCTACTTTCATTTCTATGTCATATTAATGGAATTAAAACTAAATGAGAGGTATGTATATTTTAATTCCAGAATTATATTCATCATTTAGATGTATCATTCATCATATATATCCATTATATACATGTATATATAATAGTACATTACATTTGGGGATATGAAATGAAATGCACCGTTCATGGAGACCGTAAGGCGTACGTACGCATGAACGCTACTTTCATTTCTATTTCATATTTTTATGGAATAGAATAATAATGATATAGATGTATATTATATTTCCAGTATAACATCATATATAATAACTTTAAATCCATCCTTTATATGTCCCACATATGTCATTAACGAATCACATCATTTTGAGGGGGCGGTAGTCCGCACTTCTTTAAATGAAGATATCGCGTTTACCCATAATGGAAACCATAAAGGTATGCCAAAAATGAAAAATACAGAAGATTAAGGGAAACATAAAAATATTATATATCATATATAAATATAGTGTCATCTTAATGTACACCTTTGAAAGTGTTAAAAAATGTTGAACAATCATCGTTTCGGGAGGCTGAAATGCGCCTTCCACGGAAATAGTATGTTCTTTAACCATTAGATGTAGGTGTGTGAAAGTGTAGCTATAATACTTCTTATAACAAAATCCTATTATATTGATGATACTGGAGTTTTTACAAAAGAAATGATTAAAAAGATTTTAGGGGGTTGGAGAATAAAAATAAAACAAAAGGACTCAAGTGAAGACATTACCTTAAAATCGGGTAACTCCCTTTAGTTTTAGCCCAAAGGCTTCCTTGGGAAGACTTCTTCCCAAAGTGAGGCTTCAAGGAGTAAGAGAGGGAATTGGAGAGATCAAATGGGAAGAGTTTTTCCGAGCCAAAGGCTTTGGGAGTGTGGGTAAGGAGGTAGAGGTGGGGGCCTTTTATAAGAGAAGAGGAGGGGCACTCTTGGAAGGTAAATAAAAGTCACTTTATTTTAAAATGGTATTCGGATTTAAGTGGTCCCACATTGATGTGTTTCAAGGATAAGGTTATAAGGGTTCTAAATCCTCTCGTCCAATAGGTTTTGGACATGTTTATGTCTTAGATATTACATTATCTTTCCATTTTATTTAAATTCTTAAATATTGAGGTCATCGCTGCATCATCATGATGTCATAAATAATTTAACTTATTTAATGTATAAAAATTATAAAAAACTACTATGATGTATTAAATAGTTTTAGCTTTCCAATAAATATTTATAGTCAAAAATATGATTTGTATAACCCCATGTAAAATTTTTTTTAGTAAAACATTTCATGTTTGTCTCATTTTTACTTTAACTTTAAATAAAAAGATATTAATGTCATTTTCCAACCAATGTGGCTTCATGGGTTCCCCAAGTTGACCCATTGGTTGTCTTGGTCGGCCATGACACATACAATTATGTTAGGACATGTGTCAAGTTCATTTCATATTATTAAAACATTATTTTTACCTTAAACTACACTAATTACCTCTAATCGCGATTAAAAACTTAATAAGTTACTATTCACCAAAAAATTATTTTTATCCCATTGAACCACATTTTACTTCTTAATTAAAACCATGTATTTCGGATTTTTGATGTTCAAAACACAAAGATTGCAAAATTTCATTTAAACGGAAAAATCAGTTTTTATAAGTACCACTTAGTGGTTTCACTATTCATCAAAAATTGATGTTTTTCAGAAAATTCCCAAAAATTCACCCTAAGCTATATTTGATATTCCGAATTCAAAAATGAATTCCATTTTACAAAATTCAAAACATATAAGTCACATTAATTAATTTAATAATTAATTCATGCTGTCAGAGAAAATAACGTGTTTTTATAAAACAATAATTATCAAAAGATTGACACTAGTTTAAGTCTGATTTCAAAGTGAAATTAAATCCAACGACCACTATTGGATTTAATGGTAAAAATATATTATAATTTTACTTTAAAAACAATTAAAAATGTAATCTAATAATATAAATGAATTAGATTAAAAAGAGTTTTTGAATTAAAATACAACATTTTTAACTATTCATTAAAAAAATGAACTTTATCGGAAAGATACCAAAAATTTACACAAAGTAAATTTTGATGTATAAATTCTTAAGAAAAGTTTTATTTGGTCCAATAGAATGTATAAGAGTGAAAAAAAATATATTTAATTACGGTTCTCCATCAAAAGGCGATAAGTGAACCTTTAGTGAAAAACTAGGGCATATACGCCTAAAATTGAATTCTTTCCGTATTTTATGCCTTTATCTTTTATTGATAAATGTTAAAACATTTAAAAACATATATAATCATATTTTAGTTATTTCTATCCATTCCCACCAATACAATGGCTACATGTTAACTACAATTTAAAATAATATTATTTTATTATTAGAGTGCAACTTAAGATTCCCAAGAAACTCATTGTTGCGTGTTGTGTACGCCATCGAGCATAGCCTCCCCTTTAAAGTCATATTAATATTTTATTCACAAATATGGATAAATATGAAACTGTCATATTCTTTATTTACCTGGGGTGTTACATCCTTCCCCCCTTTTGGAAATTGCATCCTCGCAATTTTTAAAATTGAGCTTGGAAACATCCATGAACGTCCCACATCGGAACACGAGTCGGTAAAACAATCACTTTAAAATAAATGAAGATAAGTACAAATGTAACCCGAGTTAATCCATCGTAGGATTCCATGTAGAAAAATATTGACATGGAGGAGAAAACATAGGGTCATGTTCTGATGGAGAGTGATAGAAAACATGTTTAGGAGAAAGTTAACCACAAGAAAATCACAAACTTGTGATGGGTTAAACGGTATTCGATTCCCCAGTAGGAAAAGTTAATAGACAACATTTTTGTTTTAAGTTACTCTTTATTGAAGAATTTATTCATAAGGAAACATAATCACTTATCATGTTGACTTTCAACTTTTATTAAATTCCTTATACAAACTCATATTTTTTCCAAAAGACGAGTATTTAGGGAGACTTGTTCGCATTAAGAGTACTATAATCAACTTCTAGAGAATCACCTAATCCACCAAAGAGAACTATATACATCCCATGTATTTAGGATTTAACCAAAAACAAAACCAAAAAGGTTAGTACAAGGTCAGATAATCTAGAAAAGGATAACACAATAAAAACAAAATCTTTGCTTAATCACCAAAAATTGTCCAACAAAACCCAAAGTTCAAAGAGGACCATCCGATAAACAATTTGTCCATAAAATTCATCAAAGTAAACCAATATAAGATTGAAACCCAAATATTTTAAGGATTTAGTCCCATAGTCTTCCAAGTTAAATCATAACATTTATCTCCAAACAACATCAGTGTTTCCTAAAGACTCGTATTGAAATGTAATTAACCTAATCACATATCCTCCATGATAGGTCAATATACTTCCATAGATAACCCGAAATCAAATTACTATTAATTCATAAAATCATCTAACTAAAAACAATCAGTCAAACTAACTAGGGACTTCTCGTAGTCCAGTGGTAGGCGATAAATACCAGTTGCACTTTGGTTGTGGGTTCGATTCCAGCAGGTTTGTCCGACGCGACGGGTTGTCACACAGTCTGCGTGTTGTCCTTTTTCCAAAACTATATAATTCATAAAACATTCCCCAAAATGAGATAAAATCATAAAAAATAAACATAACATATTTTAACCTCAAGTTTATCTCATGCCTTTCATTTTCCATCATAACATATAATAACCCATAATTACCTCAAATGTAAGGATCATATAAACCCTAATGGTTACCTTTATAATTATTACCTGAACTTCCACAAAGATTGGTCATCTCGTACATGATGTATTATAGAACATACCAAGGTTCTAGTGGTTGATCATGACTCCTTGATATTTGGTTTAGAACAACCACGAGTTTCCTCATTGAATCCTCCAATTTATCTAGTATCTTAATCAGAGAACCACCACAGTTTCCTTCAAACCTGTTGTCTCTCTGGTGCCTGCTAGATCCATCCATTCAGTAAAAACAGAAAGGTCAGTGTGAGTATATCAACAAAACCATCACGTACTAATGAGGAAGATAAACACTATTATATAATTACTCATTCACTTTATCTAAAACTAGGACTCTTTCTGAAATTCTAACCATTATGGTAATGTCACTTATGATTAAAGAATACCCTAACCTCTATAGTTATCTAAACCGGCCTATGATACCAACTATAAGGCCCCATCCTTAAACCTTACTTAATCTTGAGTTATTACAAGATTACACATTGAGGATCTTTTCAGGTTTAGTGTTTTAGAGAATTAGATCATGAAACTTGCATTACATTCCACATTTAAATAAAGTGGTTACATAAAAGATAGTATTCATTCTTCCCATCAACGGAAACATATTTAAAACAAAACAAGGATTCTTTCTTGACACATCCTTGACACTATCATCACATCATGTATCTTTCCCTTGACCTGTGAAAAACATTTAGAAAACGTGGGATGAGAATAAAAACCTCAGTAAGGGTTATAAAAATATGGAAAGGAAACATGAATTCATATATACATAAGAATGAAATCATACTTTACCCATAAAACATAGGCACTTTAACATACCTCATCAAATCATGAATAAATCGTAGAAATCATAAGACATAAAGGTAACATGAGGCATTCATAACATTCTTACGTAGGGAGTAACCCTCTTGGTTACGTTTGGAATACCCATCAATGTATATTCCCTAAATCTCTTCGAAGAAACCTTAATGTTTCACTCCTTCATGTTACCCAATGCATTGGAGAGCTATATCAGGCTCACCCGCCCTTAGATTATCATGGAACCACCTGTCTTCATAACAATGCACAAGAACCATAACATAATCTTATCACATAAAACATGCATGAAGGAAACATAAGATTTCCACCTTTCAATAATAATATATCAATACAACACATTGATATAAATACATTATGAAAAAAAATTCAATACCAAAATAAAATAAAACTAAAACATGGTATTTATTTTTCTTTTAAAAAGAAGGTATGGATTGTAGAGGAAGCCGAAACTCAAATAATGGTCACGGTGGCGGAGAAGTCGTTGTCGCCGCATACGTACGACAAAAACATTATCTTTTGTCGTTTAGTAAAACGCTTCGTATAAAAATATTCTTTTTGGATAAACATAAAAGTCAATGCGGTTTATACACCATATAAAAGAAGGTTGTGTATAAAACAGAATATGCCTCAATGAAAGGAGATTGAGACGAAGTCCCTTACAAAGATGGTATCCTTGGTTTAAGGATAACTCAATTACATAATTATGTTTGACAAACGAATAGACCAAATATAAGTGGATATTAAGTGTACAATAATCAAAGGTCATTCACACTTATTCAAAGGATGACATATTCAATAACTACATTTTGAACCCAATGAAATAGAAATTGGGTTAAGAAGTTCCCTTGACAGCTTAACGGCGTCACATCAAAATGAGTTGATGAGAGATAAAAAAAGGGTATCTCATCACTTGGACATAAACTTTACATCAATAAGGATATATGAGAACATATCCCAACATAACAATATGTAAATTAAAAGACCCAACAAAATATGTCTTTTAAAAAGAGGAGGGTGAAAGGTTCCTTTACCGACATGGGTATCTTTCGAAACATACACCCCGTGAAAGAAGGACAATACAACATTGATGTAAATACTCATAAATGAAAGTATATTACACAATGAGTAAAAATAATGGACAGTACATACACCACTCAAAGGAAATTGTGGCAAATGTATCATAAATCTCACGGGAATAAACGTGAGATGAAAAATCGCTTATGGAAACCCGGTAGCCTAACAGCGCCACAAAAATGGATTGATGAGGTCAAATAGGTTCTCTCATCATATTAACATAAAGTTTATAGAAAGATGAATATAAAAGAACATCCCCCAACATAACAAAGAGGATCTTAAAGGATGTGACATAAAGGAGAGTACTTAAAAAGAAAGAGAGAGGTTAAATCTCTTACGAAAATTCGGCAGCCTAACGGCGCCACTCAAAACTTCCATAATGGATTGATGAGAGAGAATAGGGTCTCTCATCATATGAAAAAAAAATTACAGTAAGAGTAATACAAAATAACATCCCAATAACAAGAAATATGATCTTTAAAAGGAATGACATAAAAGAGTGTACTTAAAAACAAAGAGAGGAGTAGGATTCCTTACCTCGGGTCTGACTTGACTCGATCATTCTTTAACGTCCTGAATAATAAACTTGAGTTAATTTCCACTTTATAAAGAACCTTTTTATAGTTCATTATCCCTTTTAGATCACTTATTGCCATGTTATAAACATTATGTAATCATTTAAGTTAATAATGTTTGTTTTGTCGATATTTGGTTCTTTAGTCGAAAGTGGACTTCTTACAATTACATGTTGTTCGGGTGGTCAAATGTTCATTTTATCCAGAATTATATTCATGATTTGGATATCATATATATCATATATATCCATAATATACATGTATTTATAATATTACATAATCATTTAGTGGTAAGAAATGAAATGCACCGTTCAGGGAGACGGTAAGTCGTACGTACGCATGAACGCTACATTCATTTCTATGTCATATTAATGGAATTAAAACTAAATGAGAGGTATGTATATTTTAATTCCGGAATTATATTCATCATTTAGATGTATCATTCATCATATATATCCATTATATACATGTACTTATAATAGTACATTACATTTGGGGATAAGAAATTAAATGCACCATTCATGGAGACGGTAAGTCGTACGTACGCATGAACGCTACTTTCATGTCTATTTCATATTTTTATGGAATGGAGTAATAATTATATAGAGGTATATTATAAATACAGTATAAAATCATATATAATAACTTTAAATCCATCCTTTATATGTACCACATATGGCATTAACGAATCACATCACTTTGAGGGGGCGGTAGTCCGCACTTCCTTAAATGAAGATATCACGTTTACCCATAATGGAAACCATAAAGGTATGCCCAAACTGAAAAATACAGAATCTTAAGGAAAACAAAAACATATTGTATAAAATATATATATATAGTGTCATCTTAATGGCCACCTTTGAAGGTGTTAAAAGAATGTTGAACAATCATCGTTTTGGGAGGCCGAAATTCGACATCCACGGAAACAGTATGTTCTTTAACCATTAGATGTAGGTGTGTGAATGTGTAGCTCGAATAATTATTATAAAAAAATCCTAGTATATTTATTATACTGTATTTGTTACAAATGAAATGAAAAAAAAGAGTTTAGGGGGTTGGAGAAGCAAAATAAAACAAAAGGACTCAAGTGAAGAAATTACCTTAAAATCGGGTAACTCCCTTTGGTATTAGCTCAAAAGCTTCCTTGGGAAGACTTCTTCCCAATGTGAGGCTTCAAGAAGTAAGAGAGGGAAGTGGAGAGACAAAATGGGTAGAGTTTTGACGAGCCAAAAGCTTTGGGAGTGTGGGTAAGGAGGTAGAGGTGGGGGCCTTTTATAAGAGGAGAGGAGGGGCACTCTTTGAAGGTAAAGAAAAGTCACATTATTTTAAAATGGTATTCGGATTTAAGAGGTCCCACATTGAATTATTTCAAGGATAAGGTTATAAGGGTTCTAAATCCACTCATCCAACAGGTTTTGGACATGTGTAGGTCATATATATTACATTATC
Source organism: Viscum album (assembly GCA_963277665.1). Taxonomy (NCBI): domain Eukaryota; kingdom Viridiplantae; phylum Streptophyta; class Magnoliopsida; order Santalales; family Viscaceae; genus Viscum; species Viscum album. The sequence goes on from OY728132.1 coordinate 477,756,119, forward strand.
TTTCCATTTTATTTAAATCGTTAAATAATGAGATCATTGATGCATCATCATGATGTCATAAATAATTTAATTTATCTAATGTCTAAAAATTATAAAAAAAACCCTATGATGTAGGAAATATTTTTATCTTTCCAATGAATATTTATAGTCAAAAATATGATTTTTATAACCCCTTGTAAATTTTTTTTAGTAAACCATTTCATGTTTGTCTCATTTTTACTTTAACTTTAAATAAAAAGTTATTAATGTCATTTTCCAACCAAAGTGGCTTCATGGGGTCCCCAAGATGACCCATGGGTTTTATTGGTCGGCCATGGCACATCCAATGAGGTTAGAACATGTGTCAAGTTCATTTCATATTATTAAAACATTATTTTTACCTTAAACTACACTAATTACCTCTAATCGCGATTAAAAACTTAATATGTTACTATTCATCAAAAATTATTTTTATCCCATTGAACCACATTTTACTTCTTAATGACAACCATGTATTTCAGATTTTTGATATTCAAAACACAAATATTGCAAAATTTCATTTAAACGGAAAAATCAGTTTTTATAAGTACCACTTAGTGGTTTCACTATTCATCAAAAATTGAAGTTTTTCAGAAAATTCCCAAAAATTCACCCTAAGCTATATTTGATATTCCGAATTCAAAAATTAAGTCCATTTTACAAAATTCAAAACATATAAGTCACATTAATTAATTTAATAATTAATTCCCGCTGTCAGAGCAAATAACGTGTTTTTATAAAACAATAATTATCAAAAGATTGACACTAGTTTAAGTCTGATTTCAAGGTGAAATTAAGTCCAACGACCACTATTGGATTTAATGGTAAAAATATATTATAATTTCACTTTAATAACAATTAAAAATATAATCTAATCATATAAATAAATTAGATTAAAAAGAGGTTTTGAATTAAAATACAACATTTTACACTATTCATTAAAAAAATGAACTTTATCGGAAAGATACCAAAAATTTACACAAAGTAAATTTTGATGTATAAATTCTTAAGAAAAGTTTTATTTGGTCCAATAGAATGTATAAGAGTGAACAAAACTATATTTAATTATGGTTCTCCATCAAAAGGCGATAAGTGAACCTTTAGTGAAAAACTAGGGCATATACGCCTAAAATTGAATTCTTTCCGTATTTTATGCCTTTATCTTTTATTGATAAATGTTAAAACTTTTAAAAACATATATAATCATATTTTAGTTATTTCTATCCATTCCCGCCAATACAACGGCTACATGTTAACTTCCATTTAAAATAATATTATTTTATTATTAGAGTACAACTTAAGATTCCCAAGAAACTTGTTGTTGCGTGTTGGGTACTCCATCGAGCATAGCCTCCCCTTTAAAGTCATATTAATATTTTATTTAAAAATATGGATAAATATGAAAATGTCATATTCTTTATTTACCTGGGGTGTTACAATAAACCATAAATTTTGTTATATTATTTAATTTCATATTTTTTTATTTTCAAAATATTATTTAAAAATATTAATATACAATTTGAAAAATGATAAATATATACCATTTTATAAATAAATTATTATTAATATTTTTCTATATATATTAAAAAAATTAAAATATAAAAAATATTTTATAACTATAAATATTACTTATTTTGATTTACTTTTAACTCTTTATCACATCAATTTATTATGTTAAAATATAATACACATGTTTAATTGGTTCTTCAAATATAATTTATTCTATTAAAATATTAATCACAGTAAATAGTTAGATTTTTTAATTTAACATTGTTATTATCATTATATTCACTATCATTTAATTTATTGATCTATGTTTAATATTTTATGGTTAATTTTAGATTGTTTTTGAATTATTTTATTGGTTTTAATGAAATATCTTATAAAAGATGATATTTAATTAAATGATATACATTCTTATGTCATTATATTCGTCAAAATTAAATATATTAACTACTATAAATAATAATTACCTCCCACTAATGATAAATGGAGAGGGTATTGATAATATATCGATTTTTACATGTTAGAATATTCAATGTGACTACATCCTTTCTATATTAATCTATATGAAACATTACCCTTCCATAAACAAAATATATTTTTTATTCCGAAATCATTTTTCTTTAGATTATATCATTTCCAAAACCATTTAAGTTCCCAATAGACAAAAAATATGTAAATAACATGTTTTTGTAAAATTAACTGTTATAATCATTAGATAGTTCATAAAATCATACAAGAGTCTATATAATCCCAAAAATAATATAAGATATAATAAAAATCCCATTAATCAATTACCAATACCATTGATTCTAATATTATCTAACAAAAGTTTCAATATCAATGCATTCATTATTACACCAATTTCAATTACATTGTAAAACAATGATTTATACATAAATTAATCATTAAATATTCAATAGTTTCCCCTAATAATATAACCCTATAATAAAATAAAATTTTAACGATATTTATACAATTTAATATATATTTATAGTATTTTATATCGACTCAAATTTATAAAAATCAATATAAGATTTAGTTAGACATTATTATCACTAGAATATAATACAATACTATCAATAAATATCAACCACTAAAAAACATATGGGATTAATTCTTATAATTGTATCATAATTAATATATTATATGTGTCTAGGAAACACACCTTTTATATTATAAATGGAATATAATATGATGCCCAACCATTCATGTATACTCCCTTATTCGGTTATATATAATAATGGTTTTTTGAAACATATAATCTTTTGATTTAACTCTATTATATTATTTCAATGATATACTGAAACCAAAATAGGTATGATAAAATCCAGAAGAAACTAATTATATGAATATACAATCTTTATCCTAATATTTTTTCTCCAATGTCATAATTATTTTATTCGATGTTATTCTAATTTTTGATAATTTCATTCATAGATAATCCTATAACCCTCTTAGATCAACCTGGGATACTTCAAGTTGTTTTCTCTCAAATATCATAACCAATTACCTAAATATAATTTTTAAATAAATAATTTATAATGATTTAGAATGAGCTTGTGATTGACTAATGTACATCCCTTGGGCATTCCAATCCAACCGTGATGTTGTGGCTCTGTATTGAGCACATTATGACAATTGATGTATTATCCAATATATGATTTTAAGGATTTTCTACCATATGTAAATATAATATACATCCTACATCAATATGTAGTATTATTCTATGTATATTATGTCATGTAAAGCCACATAGACAATACTTTTCCAAAATTATTGGTTTTATCCTTCAAATGAACAAAACCATTACAGGCATCCATTGGATTGTAACTAATGTTCAATTATACTATACAATAGAATAATACATCAAATAATATAAAGGGTTATTTAAATAATTTATGTTAGTATAAACCATAGGATATGAAATTTCATTACATTTCAATCTCAAAAAAAATCATAACTACAAACATCCAAATCCATTATATTATCTAAATCTTACACTAGTAGAAGAATTTACATCGCATAACTAATTTAATTGTAATATATTATATTTAGTAAAATAGTTAATTTACTATTCATTCCTAATATTTTTTAGGTTCTTATATTTATAAAATTTACATGAATTATTAAATAAAATATCATTACATTACATAGTACAAGACATTATCCCCACTATATATGAAACTACCCAATCGATTAAAAGTCATCCAAAAATCCCACTAATTTTTGGAAAATGTATTTTACTATACCGTATATCCAATTAGTTTAATCATAACTATGATAAAATTAATCATAAGAAGCGGCGTACATAGATGCACCATAATGTTAATCATATGTTTAAAAAATCATATAAAATCATAAGATGATAATATGTGTATAACCATGAAACATAAAATAATCACACCCAATAATGATTATGTCATATATCATGGTATTATTATTCATACGATACATGATTCAGAATAGTTTTTCAGTAAAAATGATACCTAAGAGCATAGATTATTCATTATATTTATTAAAAAAATAATAAATATATTTCAAATTTGGTTCAAACAATATCCTAGGGAATATAACATTTATGATCACATAATTCATGCGAATTAATGTTGTAAAGTATAAAATAAAATTGTATACCTATATAATGATATGTTATATCTTAAAAAATTCATTAAAATGAGATATATGTCCCCAAAAATCCTCAACTATAATTATTTGTGTTACTTGAAAATAATTCACAAATTATAATATAAATAACCAATGTGAATAATGTGTTTCATTCAACATAGTAAAAGATCCTATGATTGAAACATTATTCGATATTATTTTCAATTTGAATTAAATAAATAAACCAATCATCATATCATAAATAATCACAATTTTATAATTTCATATGAAATTATTTTAGTTACATTGATATGTAGTATAATTTTTATTAAAAAAATTAAATCAAGAGAATAAAGAATATTTTATTTTCATCATATATAAAAATCATAATTATTTTTGAAAACAATTACCCACCACAGTAAATTATGGAATCTTTGTGATCACACATCAATAAGAGGAATATATTATAGGCTATTCCTAGAGTTAAGGCATTGGATGAAATATTATGATTATAAACCATAAATGTAATTGAATTAAAAAAAATTATTTATAATTTCCATGATAAGAATCAAAACTATATAGTTCATCTAGTGAATAAAGCTAGATGATATCATTTTTTGTATATCCTTCATCCATAATAGTATGTATTAAAGGTAAATAAAATAGATGATAAAAAATTATCTTTTTAATAAATGCATATTGAAATTAATATATATTCTGAAATTTTTTAAAATATTTTAGTAGATTTTTTTAAAAAGAGATATATAATAATTAATTTCTAGAAAAAGTTCTGAAGATGATTACTGGATAAAATAATAGAAAAGGATTCATAAATATTGATTTTATAAAACATTTTTATCATTATCATACAAATATGATGTTATGTGTCACTTTTAAATTTTATTTTCAAAAACATGAGAACATAAAAACTGAATATATTTAAATTTTTGAAGGAAAATGAATACATTTGAATTGTAAAATGAAACATCCATTATAAATGATTGATATCCCCTAACGATTATAAAAAAATATTATTTGAAATAAACATAATTTTTTTAAATGATGTGAAAAACTTTTAAAAAAATTTAGAATACTTTTGTTTGAAAACCCAAATTTGAAACATAGTATGAAAATTTTATTTTATTAAAGGGTAAAAAAAATTATAATATAAAAATATAGAACATATTAGAATTCCTAGAGTTACTATTGAAAATGATTGGTATCTAAAAAACATTGTTGTATTGAAACACCCCATTAAAGGAATTGTGAATTATTCTAAGTGAAAAATAATTTTTACGAAATAGTAGAATCAACAATGAAGATGAAATTTATTGAATCACGCTTTCCATATAAATGACCAGGGGAATATGAAAGAAATACATTGAGTGTTATAAAATATCACTCATTATATATTATATTCCATTATGAATTATTATAAACCAATGAAAACCATTAATTCATGAAAACCCCTCAAAACCATTTTATCATTTAATTCAAATCACAATGAGAGGAATTACATTAAAAAGAAATTTGAATATCATAAAATAATAGAGTATCATGATAAAAATTGGAAATGTCATTTATTTAAACCAGTGGAATGAAAACATGAATTATGTGTCAAATTCTTTCAAGGGATACAAATTTGAGTTAATATATTAATTACTTGGTTTTCCTATCGTAGTCGACTACACTCTAATATCCAGTATATTAAAGGAATTTAATCACCTATATGAAAACATTTTTTATTTTTGTAAAATTTTCTAAACATTATTGGAAATTATAACATACATATATATTATTTAGTTCATACATAAATTCGATGTAGTGGGGGGGAATAATTATCATATTGAACTACATTCAAAATAGTAGAGTTTTTATTTTACTGTTCCTACATTTATCATAAAAAATTTATTATTATTTATATTATGGAATTTTTAGGATTATATTTTACCCTAAATTTTTTTCCATGTTTACTTTAGTCATTATATTAGATGATAAATGTGATAACAATCATTTCACATTTTTTCAACATATAAAGAGGGTTATTTTAATTAATGTGTAAATATTTCTATATATATTCAAAAACCAAAATATATTTATATAGGTATTTATATATTATTATATTATTAATTATTATTTCTTAATAATATTTTATATAATTTCATATATATTATTAAGGAAGTGGTTATACTGATCCAAAGAAAAACATCTCATGTTTATTATAACATTGTGATGAAATTTAGATGAAAAAATTTACAGCAATACAAAAATGTTGTAATTTAGTATTTATTATTATGATAATCATAATTATAAAGGTATTATAATAATTAGGATGGGATATAAAAATATTTCATCATTTGGACTAAATATAGATTTCTATGTACACTTTCTTGAAGCGATTGAATAAATTATAATCATTTTATTCGTCATATCAATAACATGATCAATATTTTTTTAAACTCAAACATTAAATAAATATTTAATATTTAATATTTTATTTTAAATTGTTTTTATGGATATCGATGTATTCTATATATGAAATTAAAAAAGGTAAATGATAGTTCGATTAAAGATGTAGAACAACCATATTAATGGTTTGAAATTTAATTTTACAAATAATGGGAAATTATTTTATAGAGGTTGTCATTTAAAGGAATAATATCCTTAACAAATACCATAATGAAATAATAAATTCCCTTATGAGTATCATTATTATAACGTGGTCAATGTAAATGAATCAAAGTATGTTGTGGAGGGGTTGTCCTCTTTTTATTATAATGGAAAAAAGGGAAGGAGCATAATTGTTGTATCCTCATTTTAATAATATAGTATTTGAAAATGATACTAGTATTCTAGTTATAATATAGATAATTTTGTATTGATTAAAAATAATTGAATATCAAGACATAGAAAAAATAAAATTAGGTTTTCATTTATTACAAACTCAATGAATATTCTCCTCTTTAAAGTGGGATATTAATTTGAGGGATATAATTTTGAGGATATTAAAATATCATTTACTTGTCAGATATATTTTAAGAGAGGATTTAAATGAGTTTGAGAATACCTAATGGAGTTCTGCTGTGAGGGGATGTGAGGATAGGATATCACCTTTTACTTGAGAAAATGGTTAGTGTTTTTTTAAATACCTAATTGTTTTCAATAATGGGGTGTCAAGGTGAAATTATGTGTCTTAAAATTACATAAAAATTTTATTTAAGAGGTGATATGGTCTGTCAATGACTCCATCACCCAACTAAAAATATGTTTTGGGCATTGTTTTCTCCACTAATACTAAGGCTAGTCATTTTTAAAAAAACAAATCACCTTAGTAACCAGTTTTTGACATGTAATTTATCCTTTATAACATAAAATTAAATGGTATTTATTATAAATTTTTGTTTCTACTGATTAAAATTTTTAAAAATAATTTCTAATCCTAAATATTTTGAGTTTTAATATAATTATATATTATATATATATTATGTTTTAAATATATTTTTCTAAAAAATATAATATAAATTCTATAATTCCATCTATTAGATGATAAATTATGATTTTCAATTTGAAAATATATAACTCACCTATAAAATTAATATTTTTTCAAATAATTTTTTTTTATTTTACAATTCAAACATATATAATTATACTTTCCCAAATGTAATGTTATTGGAAAAATCATAATTTAAAATATTCACATATAAATCAAATAATTTTGATTTTATTTTTAAAAAATTATTTTATGCTAATACTGAAATGTTAAAAAAATTATCTAAAAATAAATTTTCATAATTTAATAATTAAGTTTTTATTGAAATAAAATATATTATAAAACAATAAATAAAATTAAATATTAAAATGTCACGTGATCTTAATCTTATTATATATATACGTATGAACACTTGAGTATTTTCATTATATTTTAAACATCTATATAATACCAATTAATTTAAGAATTTATAAATTTTCATATTTATTTAGTATGTTAAAATAAAATATCATTTTATACAATTTATTGAAAATAATTCATTATTTTAAAATTATAATATATAAATAATAATAATATGTAAACTATATAATTTTTATACTTTTTGGTAAGGATTATTTTATTCCTTTTTTAAATATTGGGGTTCTTTATATCTTAATTTTGAACTAATTGTGTGGTCTGAGTGACACAACCCATTGAAGATACTATTAATTTAAAATATCCAAAACATTATGTCCTTATAATTAAAAAATCATTACATGTTGTTTCCAAATATTGAATTCATTTTATTGGATTCCATTGATTTTTGTGGAAAACATAACATGAAATATATGATCAAAAATATTTTTTTTTGAAAAGACCTGATATAAGCATAAAAAATTCACATTAAAATATAATAAATAAAATTAAATACAGTTACTTTGGTAATTATTTAGTACATATTTTATTTTTTGTTATAAATTTTCAAGATTCAAAAAATATTTAACCATCTAAAAATATTATTAATTTCCAAAACTATTATTTTTTTAATTTTAATAAAATAAATATTATATTAAAAATTTTCATTAAACTGTTCCTAATTTGAAAATAATTTTTTAGAATTATATATTTTTATTTATTAACATATATTTTTTTATCCACTAGTCTCTCATTTTTTATGTAATTTTTATATCAATACAATGTTATAAAATTGATAGTTTAAGAATAGTCATTATTTTCACTATTCAAAATAAATATAATATTTTTTAAAAATATGAATAACTCACCCTATGATAAATTTTAAACAATGAATCAAAAATTCATTTCCATATTTTAATAAAATATTAAAATAAATTAATTAATTAAAATATCAAAATTCAAAAGGTAATAAAAAATATTGGAGATGAGAAAATATTATAGAAGCATAATGTGAATTTATTTATATTTCAGTTCTTCATTATTATTCATAGATCAATGATTTTTTTATAAAACCTTCAAAATAATTTTAATAATATTGATTTTATAATTCATATATTAAATTTAAATGGTGGGATTATATTGATCACGTTTGAATAATATCATTTTTATAGTATATTAAGTTTCCAAAGATGATTGGTGTTTTTTATTAATAATGATATTGAAAATTAATAAAATATTAAATATATATTTACAAAAAATGTTACGGTGTTATAGGTAGACTCTAATGGATTTATGGTTACTAATTTTGAACAATCCTACTGGTTATATAACCATATATGATTGAATTATCGATTGTTATTCAAAAGAATCCAGGAGTGAATCCTCCTTCATGATATTGAAGAATGTTTTGTTGTAACATCATTTAACCAAAATTAAAATACATGTAATATGTTATATTGATTATTAGTTTATTGGTTCTTTTATGGGTTATTTTTGGGTTTCTTCAAAAACTATGAGATTTATATTGACTTATAAATGGTTTTAACATAGTTTGAGAAAACCTTATTTATTAAACTTGGGATCCATGTTTCTTTATATTATATTGTTTAATGGGTTTAATAGTTATTGAACATTGTGTGGAATTCCCCAAAAACAATATGAAATTTGATATTAAGGATCACATTATTGGTGTATGACCTCCAAATTGTCTGTCCAAACCATGGAACATTGCTCTAGTGACCTAAGTTGTAGTTTATGTATGGTGTTTTTTATTTGAACCATTCTAGAAATCCATTTTACTATATACAAAATCCATGTGTGATTACATGGTTATGTGCAATAGTTGTTCTAATTATTTTAAATAATTGAGGACCCTATTATCTGATTTTTTATCCAATTTAAATTTTCATTAAGGCCCCGAACAAATAGGTATAAATACTAAGCACAATCAAATTTCAAATTAATTAATCCCTTTGGATTTTGGATGAAATTTAGATAGTATTTTGTATCCTTGAACACTTCTTTCCTCGTATCCAACAGACAATGAATGTTATTGATCCCTCTACAGTATTATTTGCCTCTTTGATTTGTAATCATTGTTTATTCTCTTTTCTTCTTATCTGATAGTAGTGGTTCTTATTTTTTTGTTTACCAAAAAAATAATTTTTTTGGATATAAATTTTAGGTACCCATCACTGATCATAATTACCTATAACATTCCATTTTTTGTTCCCATTACGAGAAATTCAAATTTATTTTAAATAAATGTTCCTACTTCTATATAGATTTTCTATGCTCAAGAAACCATGGTTGATATAAAATTATTGAAATGTATTTTAAACATATTTCCATGAACTCATTATATTTATATATTATTTATAAAATTATAAAACTGTTAAATAAAATATAATTTCATATCCATTGAAATAATTAAGAGTATTTGTGGATAATATGGGTTGAAGATGAAGTGTTTTCTGATAAGAATATTTTTATATTATTTTTGAGAAATGAGGATTTAAATGAATCGTGATTTTCAAAATACATAACTAGAATAAAATCAGATATTTTGTTTTGAAATTGAAATAGACATTTGAATCATGATATATGGAAGTTACTATTTTTTACTATTAAAACTGAAAGTACTGATTTTTTCTAAGACTATTAGAATGATTGACGAAAAGACGTATTGGATATAGTTTTTGGAGGGTGATTATTATTGTTACTATTGGAATATAACCTCATATAAATTGATACATGGTGGAAACAATTAATAAATACATGTTCGACATGACTTTTCCATGATGGTGGGGTATTAATTCTATAGCAACATCCCCTACCATTGGGAAATGTGTACACATTGAGCTATCATTGATTGTCTAATTACTATGAGTATATGACATCAAAACACACAAATAAACCATATGGAATAAAATTTTTCTGATTCACATTATTATTTTATTTTAATATTATATTTCAATTGTTATTAAAATATTTTAACCACGCACATCCATTTTTTAGAAATGATCATTTAATCCAATTTTATATATACATTATATATACATCTTTTGAAATCATGTTATACAATAAAAATGAAAATAATTTTCTCTTCCATTCCTTCATAAATATTTAAAAATAAATGGAGTTTATTTTATGAAACAAGTTATGGAATAATTAATGAAATAATACAAGGATATTTTTTACATCCTAGGATTACATTTAGAGGTGTTAATATTATCTTATATAATGTTAGGAAAAAAGAATGTTTCAATTTGATGATTCATTTCTATTGAACCATGATTAACAAACATGTATATTACTGAATTTTAAATAAATAATCAGAACATTTAAAAAGCTATATCCCTTATTCCACAATAGTTTAGTTTATTTTGAATCATGGAACTCAAACATCTAACTTGTGGAATGATATTAATTATTTCTCGAAAATATCTCCCCCTTTATTAATCGTGCACAAAATTTTATCCCTTACATGGGGATATAAAACATAAGAATGGGAGATCTATGATTCTCATCAAGGGAAAAAAGTGATATATGAAAGAAAAATAATGAAAAAAATGTATTATAACATGATGATAACATTATAAGATCATAACATGCATATCAAAAAACATAACCAAGATTCATTTTATAAATATATGGTAGTTTATAAGACCAGAATAATAATGCACTCATGAGAATAATAATGCACTCATGAAAATAATCCATGAAATCAAAACAATGAAATAAAATAGATAATTATACAATAATCATTATCAAGTAAAATCAATCTGTATATGTCAAGGCTCCAAAACTTATTGGGTCACTTCATGGTGACAAAAACTACAAGGAATGACAAAACACAATCCCCTTTCACAACCCAATCTATATAATGGATTAGGATAAAACTTTCACCCATAATAGATCATGTTACACATTCATCCCATAGTGGATCTAGATACACCAATTTACCATTTTGGATTAGGATGTACCTATTTCCCATTGTGGATCAAGATAGTGGAATCATTTTCCATAAATATCTCATGTGATATAAATATTTACACAATTCTCTGAATGTATATATAGGCCCCACTAATGAAAAAATGATATCATTCATATATGTACGACAAGATAATAAAGTATTCCTAATATCATGAGTCGTAAAAATAAATGTATTAAATAAATATCATATCAAAACCCATGATGTTAAATGTGTTTAATTAAAATTTAATCATATCAAAAACTTCAGAAATTAGATAAGATTTATAATCATTTCATTGTATATATAACCTTGAATTGAAGCAGTATTGACAACTATTTTATCATGGAATAAACCGTGGATGATATATGGGTTTCAAATACAAAATTAAATCTTAAATATATTGCATTCAATGAATGGTAAATAATTATATTTTGTGATCATATCCTATTAAGAGATATACTCAATCAAATGATTTAATCTTACGTGTGGAATCATTGTGAAAGAACACATTGTTAATTTCATAAGAAAAATAACCTTTCCTTAAACACCATTTTAAATATATTTAACATCTTATTAATAATTACCCTATAAAATAACATTGAAAACATTGTGATTATGAAATAAATCTAATATAAAACATTTCATTTGTAATATAACCTTTTCTTTTTGAAAAAAAATCTATATATCATAAAACATGTTAAAAATATCATTCATTTATATTAATATTGAAATATTATAAATTAATATTTTAAATAAAATTAATAAATTTATAAAACATAAAATATTTTTCAACTAAATTTCCCAAAAAATGAGTCTGAATGGTAATTTTAAAACATTTGGGAAATAATTTATTGGAATTCAATGTAATTTCATGAAAATAGATTTTTGACCAAAGAAAAAAATTAATTCATATATTTTTTAAAAATATTTTCTTTATTATTTTATATAATATAGAGTGAAGAAATGGTGAAATTATTTTAAAATTTCATTAATATCCTTAGGATTATAATAAATATGAGATTTTTTGAGATATGCATTATAATGTTTCATCAATGGAAGTATAATCATAAACAATCCTAATGAATAATGTGATTGTAGAAATAGACTCTTACGATATTGGTAACATGGATTCACAATCCCAATTAACAAATAAAAATACATGAATCTCAATTTATCATTAAATAAAATAAATTGAGGATTAAATATTTCATATGGATTTATATAAACCATATAAATCAATTTATTTTCATAATATTACATGTGTCAAAATGAAGCCTAATGGATACAAAATTACCTTACTGATTCTGTAACATTTGAACCATCAAAAATATGATATATACAACATAAAATGGTTATTAAAATACAAATAAGATTAACTATAAAAACCATAGTATAAATTCTTGGGTATTATACACACAACATATATTATATAGGTTGTTAACATGGCTTTTGTTTTAAATAAACAAAGGGAGACAAAATTCCTTTTCTACTTGAGTAACTTTTGAATTGGGATCTTTATGAAAGAAACCTTGAATTATAAATTTTATTATCATAATATAAATTACATTATTAATATAAAATATCATAGGAAATTTAAGAAACCATAATATTTGAGTGCTGACTATAGAATATGTCTCACAGAAATAAAAGTGATACCATAAGTCCTCTTATATTGTTTATTGAATTTTTGGGTATATATTAAAATAGCATATATAATATACATAATTATTAATAATATTCCACTGAAAAATATTATTATATATAATAAATTATTTATTTTATTATAACTTTATATTACCCATTTATAAAATATTTCTTGTTAATGTTACGTTAATGGTTATAACTGCTTTGATTTTCTTAAACCTTTGGACTTAATATATTTTCTCCTCTCAAATAGATAATGATTTTCATATATATAAATTTAAATAATGATATAAATATCATATGTATTCATTATATATTTATTTTTAAAAATATATAATAGATTAAATATGATATTATATACCACATTCATAGAGATGGTAGGTCATACATACAGAGGAACATTATTTCAATTTTATTTTCGTATTTTGAAAGAATTAAGTGTAAATGATCTTTATATATATATACACTATCTTTCTGTTTTCACTATAATTTAATATATATCAAATATTTTAATTAATATCATCCATAATACATTCTATGTAATGCGTGAATGTATCACATCGATTTGGGGATACAACAGTCCTTATATTCTCTACCAATGTTATCATGTTCCTACAAAATTAAAAGCATGAAGTTTTGTGTTATATAATAATTAATAAAGAATTAATTAATTATAAATACAATATATATAATAAATAAAACATGAAATCATTGTTCCAAAAATGAAAAGTTGGACGTGGAAGAATAATCACTATAGATCTGTCAGACAATAGCCTGCCGTACACACGAATGATGATTGTGTATCCAATTGGATGGATATATATGAAGGTATAGAACATACCATTATAATAACCACATGTAAGTATATTAGTATAATTTTATTATAATATAATCTTTACATAATTAAAATTTATGAATTTATATAAAAAAATAAATCAAATGTTCTTATTGAAGAACATTAATTCTTTATCAGTCACTCCATTATGTATTCACCAAAAAATACTAAATCTTCAGTATACCCAAATTGATGATTATTGGATGAGAGGAGGAAAGTTTAGAGAATATATTCAAATGTTTTAGGTATAAAAAAGTTATTATAGGTTTTAATAAGAAATGGGGTGTGGTATGTTCACTTTTAAAGTGAAGGATGAGGTATATTATTGTAAATAAAAAATAGAAAACACTATTGAGATGTCTCCCATATATCATGTGCCTCCAATAATGTTCTATTTGAGGTAAAAGTGATTATATGTTGATAATATTAACATAAAATGTATTTTGGAAATTTCTCTATGATAATTGGAATCTAATGATAATTTTAGTCTGTTAGTAATATCATTTTTCTTATAATTACAGTAATTAATTTAAACTATATTCAATATTATAATTTATAAATATTTTTGTTGAACTAACATGAAATTAAAATAATTATTATTAAAAAAATATATTCCATTTTTTTAAATTCCAATCACATAAGTGGATGAATATAAATTAAAATTAATCACATTGATAGGATAAGACCACAAATATTTAATTTGAAAATACCTAAAGGATTGAAATATTTTTTACCCAATTTTGTTGTAAAAATGATTCCATTGACTTAAATTTTTCAAGTAGATTTATAATTGATATAAATATAATTTATAACATAATAAAAATATAATTTATCAAATATAATATTTTAGAAAATATACTGTTTTAAATGACAATTCAATATTTGTTTACTATTCATCTAGATTTGAAAATTTAATAAATTTAGAATAATGCACCCTATACTAATTTTGAGGTTAAAATTTTCAAAATTATTTCTCTTTTTTCAAATATAATTAATAAATTGTAAAAAATTATATTTAAAATATGCTCTCTGTTTAATAATATATAATATCACCTTTTTGAACGAAAATATATCTTTTTAACGTGTAAAATTATATTTTTTTTATCACATATCTATAAAAACCCATAAATAGACGTTGAAGTGTTGATTGTATAATATATATATATATCATTAAAAAATCTATAAAATGTGAATTTATTAATTTTTAGAAATAATTACGATGAAAATGATTTCCAATAATTAAAAATGGTTTATTTTCATTTTTAAATACACTGTCACCAAATAATTCATCCAATATACATGTATAGACCATATTTTTGTAATTTAGTTTTCCTAATTAATAAATTATATTAAAAAATAAATATAGTAATTATATTAATATTATTATAATTGTATTAATAGAATATTGTAATTTAGTAAACTCAATCATGCATGTAACAAAAATTGTTTAAGGAACTCAACATTTTGAGTAATATAAGCCATAATAGTGTTTCATGTGTTGAAATATATTCTAATTGTTTTGTGTAGGATAAGATTTTTTTTAATAAATAAAAAACAAACATGTGTAGAATGAAATGAAGTCCATTAGATAACATTAATTTATTCAAATAAAAATAAATTATAAAAACATGGGGTGTCACATCCTGTAGCCATTAAAATGATTTTAACACTAAAATATCATTTGGATAATAAAATTTTATTTACATGAATGTTATATTCATAGAAACCCACTTCATATAAATGAATACTAAAAAATTATTTAAAATGAATATTTTGAAACATAATTATACTCTAATATATCGAACAATTATCTTTCTACACAATAGAACATAGTTGGAATGTGAAATCATGGACATGGAAGAGAAATATCACTGTTATGTTCGAATAGATAGTGATAGAGAACATGCTCTGGAAAATGTTAATGATCACAAATCGATAAAAATTATATAATTGAAAATTTTCAATCATATCATCAAATATAATGAATATGGGATAACATTTTATTTTAAGAAACTTCTAATAATGTTGAAGGATTTTTCACCAAAGGTTATACTTCCTTGAAATCATTTTCTTTCATAAACACAATCGCACCCATCAGTTGTGCCTTGGACAATTTCCAAATTATATGTTACTCTAAAAATATATTGTGAATTTTTTTAACATTTAATCTCTAATGGATCAAAATTTTAAATTATATAAAACTAAATAATTTTTTCTATATTCAAAAATCATCAAGAAAAAATGGGTATAAAATACTATTCCATGTGGATAAATAGTTATGTGTTGATGTAAGATGATTATCTCCAAAATCTAATCCGAATTAATAATCAATAAATTTAGTTAATGTTTATCTGTATAACCATTCAAAAAGATAAATGTCCAAAAAATTAGATAAAATTCCACAAAATTTCTTAAAATCATTATAACATTGATCCCTCTTATATCATAAACTACCTCTTGGATTTCACAAACTAAATATGTATACACCTTCATCATGTATTTTAACAATACATGGTAATAATATGTGTTACCGTATAATAATATTAAAAAAAATAAATATTTATTCATTCCTTACATAAAAATAAATTTTTTGGATATATTCATTACATCCTGAAATGTTTCATTGTTCATTAGTGATGACATAAACTAATTTTTAAAAAGATACTTTATCATTCAGGATGACGTAGACATTATCAAATTTAAATTATCGAAATCCATCATCTCTTTATGCAAGATATAAAAAAAAATTTGGCATTTCCAAAACCCATTAAGGGTTACCTTCCCTTTATCGTATAATAAATTATTCATTAAATTACATTTTAAATACCTCATAATCAATCAATTTAGTACATTTAAATACTTAATGGAAGCATATACTTCATGATTCCTATAACATAATTCATGAACTCAAATATATGTTCACTTAAATCAACCAACTTATATCCCAAATAAATATATTTTATTAATCATATTATTAAGAAATAACCCTTCTCTAATTATGAAATAGTAATGATTTCATAACATTCATCTAACTTAATTTAATCACAAATATATAAAATCTTATTAGAAAAACACATATCATTCATGTGTCATTCGTGTTTTCATAATCATTAAAAAAACCATTACTCTTACAAACATTATAATATTATTAATGATATTTCACCCAAAAGAAATTATTTTTCTAAATATCATTATTTTCACACTTAAAACATTCATATATTGAATATTCATTTTGGAGACCAGTATTCTAATCCATTGAGTTATCTAAAAAGTTTTATTTATCATTTTTAATTACATTCTTTATATACTTATTTTCAATAGTAAAAACATAATCTGATTCATCCAATACATCCACTTGTAGAATCTAAACAGTGAGGTAATTTACAAGAAACTAGTCTCTCAAACCATTATTATAATTCCAGTACATTATCTTAAATTTTGACTCATACAAAGACTTATCTAATGATATTTCCCTAAGGATCGGGATATAATTTTATCATCGTAATTTACAAAACTTTCATAATCCATACCTTTATTACCAACTACAACGACCCAGTCTGTACATACATTGATATTACATCATTTTAGATAAACATTTAACTCATTATAAAATTACATTCTTGAGGACCATAATAGTATAGATACTTTTGAAATATGGACCACAATATTATTAAATGGTTAATGTAAATTAATATTCCCCTCAATGATTATAAAATTTTGTAATCCTACTAAAAATCATTTTACATAACATAGTGTGAAGAAAAAAAGAAAGGGTGAGCTCAGTTTCTCAGTATGACTAAACAATGGGTGATATATAAGCATAATCATTAACATAAGGGTGTGATAATATGATAATAAAAATAAATTATCATACCCTACATATAAAACATAATAATTAAGATCCATTGAATAAATATTGGCAGTTCATAATAATTTTATAATAATGTAATCAAAAGTATAATCCATTAAATCATAACATATGATTAAAATAAATAATCTTCGAAGACAAATAATCTTGTAAAATCATTACATATATGTGAAGGATCATTTGAATAAGTAATCTAGGAACATAATTTGGACTATTCCTGCTGATTTGGAAAAACCACCTTCCCTAGTCATTTCCCTGTATTAATATTGGATCAGGTTACACCATCTTTACATGGTAGATCAAGATTCACCTTATTTTTATAGTGCATTAGGATGTACCCATTTCATATTGGTCATAAATATCATAGAAATGTTTCCCATATTTATCTTATGATATATAAGTAAATAAAAAATGAATTGTTGGGTGATATATGTCCCACAAATCATATATAGATATAACACATATGTGTGACACAATATAATAAATAATTCATCAATTAATGAACCATAAAAAGTGATGAGTATTAAAATAATCTTATCATAACCCAAGAAATTAAATTTCAATAATAATAGTTTTATCACATGATAACTTTTGGATAATAGATAGGTTTTATAATGCACATTTCAATAATAACTTATGAAATGATTTGACTTTCCAATACATTTTATTATGGGTTAACCAGTAGAAGAAAGATGAGATTTATAAACAAAATATCATCTTATCCCAAACTAATTAATGAAATAATAATAGTGTTTTACAAGGATCACATCCCATTTATGGAATAATCTATATCAAATAATGTCATCTTAGAGGGAGAATGATTATGAAGAATCACTAGCATTATTTATTATGAAAAATAACCATCCATTAATAGTCATTTTAAATATATAAATCAATTTCAAAAAAAATTCTCAAAAATATCATTCAAACCATTAGAGTTAATTTTAAAAAGTAATTTAAAATATTTCTTGATAAAAATATAATTTCCCATTACCTAAACTATCATTAGATGAAAAAACATTTTAAATATAATTTTATTTGAAATTAATGCTGAAAATTTGTAAAAGATTCATTGAAAAAAAATTAAACTCTTTTGAAAAGATAACAAATATTAAAAATACATTAAAATTAATTTGACCATAAAATTTAAAATAAAATTATTTTTTGAATTTTTTTTAGAAAACATGGTTTTGGGAGAATACTATTTTCTAACCGAAGGGTAAAAAAGTCATGTTTTCAAAAAAACCTAACTATATTATTCACCAAATTTAATAGAAATTGTAAAATTATATTAGGATGTCACAAAAAAATAGATAATAAGTAATTTATTGATATATTATGAGATTTGGAACAAAATATTTCAGGAATTTTATCATAATCGTAAATAATCTTATTAAATGATATCATTGTAGTAACTTACTTTTACAACATTGGTATCTTTGAATAAAAAATACCCATGAGAGAATAACATTAAAGAAGATTAAAATATATTGAAATGAAGTATATTAATGACAAAACATGTAAAAATTCATTATATAAACCTCATAAAAGAATATAGGCGCATAACATTACAAATGCCTCAATCAAGGAATCCTCACGAAAAAAATCCCCTTACCGATTTGGAGTCTTTTAAAACATATACCCCATTACATAAAAATCCAAATATGTATATTTAAATATAAATTATTTTAATTATCTGGACTATGGAATACATTCATTGGGTGTATACACATAACAGACATGGAATATACGTTGAATGCGGAATGTGTCTCATGAATCAATAAAAGCGTGATGGAAATCCCTTACTACTTGAGTAATATTTGAATCATGAGATAAATGAATGAATAAAATCTGTTGAAACTTTTATTATCATTAAATAAATTAAATACATGATATAAAAACCCATCGGTAAATATATATTGGACACTTGTCAAATGAATAGTGAATATGGCATATGTCTCATAGAATTCAAAGTGAGACTATAAATCCTCTTACATTACAATTTTTTCATTCATAATACAAAATAATTCCTCATTTATAATAAATATATATTAATTATAAATCACCAATAGATCCATGTTCTAATATATGATACCATATGTGATTATATAATGACTTTGCATTACCCTTTTATTTACAATATCATTTTAATATTAATTTTGGGTGGTAAATTTTTTTTTCATATATGTTTTAAATTTTATTTTGGGCCCTTGTAATTAGATCATTATTTCAATAGATTTATAATGTAAACCATTATATCTGTGACATTTATTTTTTTAATCTATGTATTCATAATTATCTATAAAAATATTGAAATAATATTTGAAATACATCATTCATTAAGATGGTATTTTGTATGCCCGGATGAATGTTCTATCAATGATCATGTGATATTTCAAAATAAATAATCACATATGATATATTTTTGGAATCATTCATATTATTAAATAAATTTTAATGACATTGTACAAAATTTATAATAATTAATGTTTATTTTCTTGTAAATGTGGTACATAAAAAATGAAAGTATAATCATTCTTCTAAATCTACGTGATTGTCATGGATTCACCCAAAGTTACTAACACTAAATTTCATTTACAAGGGACATTCATCAATGGATATTGGTGACCATGAATCATATTATGGTAAGAAGAATGTGATACATAAATAATGTTATGGGGAGACAAATTAATAAGAACATGATGCATAAAAATAATGCATGAAAGAAGAGGCATATCCAATTAATAAGAACACAAATCATAACATGTAAATGTGGATACATAATATAATTGATACATCAATAAGAATATCACCAACCATTATCACTCAATTTTCATAATTGAAATGTTACTGAGGGTATCCACAAATGTATCATAACATATGTTATCCATATATGTTAAAATAGTTACCCAATGCATTTGTGAACTATCAAACCAAAGATTTCTATTTCTTAATTTCATGTTATCTACATAGAAGATACTAAATAATTTATTTATTAACTTATAGATAATAGTGAATTTTTTTTCTAAATCATCACATAAAAGGTGATTAGTTACATGATCAATGAATAAATTTAATCCATGAAAATGAAATATCACTTTTTTCTACAAATTCCCGAAACCATCAATAATTATTTCATCTAGGTGAATACCCATGTAATATAATGTGGGTTGGGTATTCGTTAAAAGAATATAAATTAGTATTTTATTATCAAAATAAAGAAAATTGAGTAATAAATTCCACATCATGAAGGGTATAAATAATTTTCAAAAAAATAGAATTTTGTGAGGCTACAAGGGTCTCCAATTTCTAAAATAATATCAATGAAGTAATAGGAATATACATGTAAAAAATTAATATGAAGGAGAAGTATAATATATACTGTAAAAGGTAAATTGACTGTAAAAAAGAAGTGATAATTCCCCTTACCATGAATCATTTTTTATAATAATTGATTGTTAAATAATGGGGGCATGAGGAAACCATGGGAAACTCCTTGGGAGGAATAATAACAATAAATTCATAGAGGATGTATTTATAGTGATGGTTAATGGTGATGTTTGTGGTTATTTATTGAAAAGAATTAGGAAATTTATTAATAATTTCTAAATATAGTTCTTGGTAATATAGGTTGTGGAAAATGAAATACCATTGTATTACCAATGATTTTTCCCATATATTTATAAATTAGTTTCACATTTTTCTATTTTTTAATCAGCCATACAAGAAAACTATTTTTCAATATTTTCTTTAGAATGGATAATTAAGGATTTTTCAAAGTAATGTGTCTAAAATTTCCATTATCCTTTTTATTTGATGGAAAGAAATGTATATTTATAGAAATATAGTTAAAATATTTAAAAAAATATAATATTAATAAAATAACATAATTAATATCATGTATTATAAGTAATTTATTATTACATCATAATGAAATAAATGTTATGTCATAAAATACCATAAAATCCCCAAACTATATTTTTTACTATTATTTAAAAAAATAGTTCATTTTAAAAAATTCTCATTAAATCACCCTAAAATAATTTCGATGTGATGATTGGAAATATAATGTTTATTATTCTATAATATTTCTATAATTATGATAATGTTAACTTGTAAATATAAAATGATTATTAATATAAAAACATATTTTTTAAACCACATTAAACAATTTAATACATATAAAAAATTCCCTTACCCATTATATTGTAATTTTAAAATTTATATTTAGGTGAATATGTAATAAAATAATATTTTATTAAAAAATATTATTCAGAATACAATGTTTTATTATAAAAATCTATATATTTTTAATAAAAACATTTCTATTTTATTTTTTCCCATAAATCAATTCATCAAATACATCTCAATTAAACAAAAATTTTATTAATAATAAATAAGAAAATGAATTGATGAAAAAGAACAATAATGGAAATTTCAAATTACTTAATTAATTCATAGACATATAACCCCTTATTACTCAAGTTTATTCCCAAAGGGTGAGGTGGGAAATATTCATTGTTCCAGAGGTGGCTTCACAAACATTGACTGAGTGGTTATGTCTACATAATCAAACTTATCTAATAGGTGAATTGATTCTTGATTCTCTTATGAATGCTTTGTTGAGTCAATAAGGATTTCCTTATAACTTTTCCATTCCTTCTTGTTTTGAAAATCACAAACACCTTAAACATAAGAAAAAATATATTTTACTTTTATAAGGAAAATTTCATTCCCAAAGGAATTTACCCCTACCATATTTTCATTCCTCGTATCAATATTTCTATTAAGTATAAAAATAGGATTCATACCTAAAACCTCGGAATCATATAATACTTAGATTTGAAGCATTCTATTTTAGGATCTGAATTCTGGATAAGAACTCTAATGAAGTTCCACTCCAAATTCTGGATAAGAACACTAATGAAGTTCCACATCAAATTCTGGATAAGAACTCTAATGAAGTTCCACTCTGAATTCTAGATACGAACTCTAATGAAGATCCACACTGAATTCTGGATACGAACTCTAATGATGTTCCACTCCAAATTTTGGATACGAACTCTTACAAAGTTTATCTCCGAATTCTGACTCTGAACTTCTACTAGTTGAGCTCCGAACATCTATGATTTCGACTCCAAACATCTACTAGTTCGACTCTGAACTTATATGAGTTCAAATCCAAACATCTACTAGTTCGACTCTGAACTTATATGAGTTCGACTCCAAACGTCTACTAGTTTGACATTGAACTTCTATGAGTTTGAATATGAACTTCTTCTAGTGCGACTATGAACTTCTATGAGTTCAAATCGGAACTCTATATGTTTAGATTCTAAATTCTAGGGAAACTAGACTCTGAATTACCTTAGAAATTCAGACTCCAAATTTCTAAAGAATTCAGGTTCTGAATTCCAACAAAACTGAATCCGAATATCTCTTTATTATACACTCTGAATTCCATTTTGGTTAGACTTCGAACTATTGGGTGCTTACATTCCAAACATCAGTTTTAATTATTCTTATACTTGTTTCATTACAAAAAGATTTCATGATTTCAGTTATTTTCTAATCGTTGGTTGAGTGACATGTGTATAGGTCCCTCCGAAATTCAGGGAGAAATTTGACCTTTGGAGGAGGGAGTCGATCGTTGGAGCTTCACCTATAAATAGGAGCTCATTTGAAAGTCAACAATAGAACATTGACACAACTCTTATATCTGTCTTTACATGTTGTTGAAGTGATTTCATGACAGAGAGGCTCTTATATACTCTCAATCGTCGTGTAGAAAGTTTGAATAGCTTGTTCAATCTTTGCCTTGTGAAGACCTGCTTCATGTGACTCCGATTTTTGCTGCTTACAATTGGGGGCTTCCGAGGATAGGAAGACATAGGTTCCAATGCCTTGAAGTTGAGGTCTTAATTGTCGAGGAAGACAGAGGTGCCGAATACCTGATAGTTGAGGGATTACAGGGATATAAATATAGACTCTGATCTTCATATAGAGGGCTTACCCTGGTGTGGGTGAGACAGTCCTTCTTAAAAGTACAAATCATGGAACCTTTATCCAACGTTGTTTGATACTCATTCATTCGGTTTAAAGAGTTATTGTTTGGTTCTTGTAGGTTCACTACTTGTTTTTCCACTACATTTTGTATTGATAAGGAAAATATAACTTTTTATACTTCAAAACATGTTCTCTAATATAGTTATATTCTATAGCATTTAAGGAAGAATCGGCATCTGTAGCTAAAAATTTCCTTAGGGAATTTTTAAAAGGTACAATTCACCCCCCTCTTGTAACTTTGTATCTCAATGTACTTATTTGATCCTACTTTTGGTATCACAGAGTATATCATACTGAGAGTCATACCATCCTAATAATGGGAATCAGAGGGAGGTTTCAATATGAATTAATCTCACGATTAGATTCAAAAGACTTTCTTCTTCTTATACTATTCGGAATTGAATTTCCGGATTCATACATTTTAGAATATAATTTTCGGAATCATAGTTCGGATTCAATATTTTCATAGAAATTTTTTTTTCTTTGAATATTTTCTCTTGTTTACATACATGTAATTCTAATAAGTTTTTGTGTCAATGATTTTCTTAATAATGGTAGGTTTAAATGTTGGTTCTATCAACAACATAAATCCCACCAGAAAACCAATATTTGACTATAATGATTACGATTATTGGCGAGATCGAATGAAGACTTTCATTATCAACACTGGGGTAGATAATTTTGTGATGCTTACAAGTGGATACAAAATTCCTGATAAAGAAGTAAGTTCTTTTACTAATCATGAAAAGCATGAATACCAACTAAAATATATGGTACAAAATATTTTACATTGTTCAATGACTAGAAACATATATATCCAAATTTATTCTTTTGAAATAGCTAATTGTATATGTAAGAAACTTGATGTTACAAATTTTGGAACATCTATGGTGATTGAGACTAGTAGAGTCGTGCTAAGAGTTGAGTATCATGGTTTTAATTTTCCTTATAGAAAAACAATTTGTAAGGTGCAACAGAGATTCATGACTATAATGAATAGCATAAAATCTATGGGAGAGAAAGGTATAGACGATGAAGCCCTTGTTGACAAGATCATAGACATCATGCCAAATGAATGAGAATCAAAGAGAACTATTATCGAGGAAAATAGAATGGTTACTAAATTTTCTCTTGATGAGCTATTTGTAACTCTTCTTCAACATGAGATTAGAATGAAGAGAGATGATGACAACATAAAGAAGAAGAATGGAAATGGTAGTGTTGCTTTTACTACAACTTCAAATCACATGAAAGATAAGACTCCTAAGAGAGTTACTAGATCCCAATCTAGGAAGGTTATTATCCCATTCGAATCTAGTGAGAGTGATGTCTCAGAAAATGAGTTAGCCAATATTTCTCAAAGGATGAAGAAGATAGCTGGACATAGATATTTTCAATCCATATACAAGAAGATTGAAAGGAAGGATAAGAAAGATTCAGAGGTCTGATGCTAGGAAATCAAGCGAGATGAACACATAAGACCTGACATCCCTATGCTCAAAAAAAAAGAGAGAAAATAAAGGCATTCTTAAAGGAACAGAAAGAAGTATTACTAGTACAATTCTATGAATGTTTTGAAATCCAATAACAAATGGAGTGCTAGTGGTGGTGACTCATCTGATGAATCATTATATTATGAATCTTTTGGACAGAAGAATCTTGGTCTTATAGCTAAGCTAGAAATTGATAATCGTTACTTTATGGCTAAGGTACACAATACTTTATCATTGAACAATGTTTCATTGAATACTAATGATAGTAAATATTATAACTCTTCTGATGAAGAATACTCTTATGATGAAGAAAATACATTACCTACCAATGAAGAAGTATCTAGGTTTTATGAACTTCTTGATATTGAGAACTCAAAACTCATGAAATATCATGTTAATGAAAACTCTATGAATATTATTCTTACTAAGGAAATATCAGATCTTTATAAATATCTTGATAATAAAAATGATGATTTTGAAAGTGTTTCAAAAAATCATGTGGAATTAATTTTTGAAAAGTATAAACATTCAAAAGATCTAGAAAACCTATATTCTAAGAAAGATGTTTTCGAGCCCAGGTCTAGCTCAACTGTTTTTTGAAGAAAAGAGCTTAGTAATTAAACTCAACTCCAAAATATTTTCTTTGTGGAAGTGTTGGTCATAATTCGCCATAGGTAAGTTAAATTTAGATAATATGTATTCAAAAATCCGACCTCAAAGGAATACTTCTGGTTTTGGTTACACAAGTTCTAAACCTATTTTTAGTAAAAATACTTTGTTCAAAAAAGAGTCCCATTTTTCACAAAGTTTCAATGTGGTGGTCATTGTGAAAATAATTTTTCATTAACCAAAACCCAATCTCTAGGATTTCATAAGGCTTATTTTTCTAAGAAGATGTGGGTACCAAAAATTTAACTTTCTGAAATTTGCAGATCCAAGCAAGTCTGGATTCTAAAAACCTATCTTTTTTTATTTTCAGGAAAATAAAGAATGTACCAATAAAAATACATGATACATGGATACTAGATGTTCCTGTTATATGACTGGTAACAAAATCTATTTATAAAAGATTATCAACACGATTGAAGGTAAAGTAAATTTCAGAGATAATGCTCAGGGAGAAATTATTGGTATAGGTAACATCATTCTTCTTGGAAAAATGTTGATTTCAAATGTTCTATTTGTTATGGGTCTTAAACACAACCTCGTCAGTATAAGATAATTATGTGATGAAGGATTCCTTGTGAATTTTAGGAATGATAAGTTCTTAGTACACAATTACAAGGAAGATTTTTTTCTTCCTGCCCATAGGCAAGAGAATGTATACACACTAAACATAGAAGACCTTAGGATCTAAGACCTACCATGAATTACTGCAATGGATGATCAATCTTGGTTATGGAATATATGTTTAGGACACTATAACCTTAAAAACTTATGTAAAATTTCTAATAATGTTTAGTTATGGATCTACCAGAGCATAGTTTTGATTATTCAAATGTCTGTGAACCTTATCAATATGACATGAACCATTAATCACGTTTTAAATCAATAGGTTATGTCTCAACAACTGATTCACTACAGTTGGTGCACATTGATCTTTTTGGTCCTACACAAACTAGAAGCATTGGGGGAAAGTATTATATATTTCTTTTAGTTGATGATTACACAAGATTTACATGGGGATATTTTCTAGAAAGGAAGTCTGATGCTTTTTCTTATTTCAAAAGTTGTAGAGCCCATGTTAAAAATGAGAAAGACCTTCCATTGAAAACTATTCATAGTGACCGTGAAGGAGAATTTCAAAATTCTTTTTTGAATCTTTTTGTAGAAAAAAGGTATTAATCATAACTTCTAAGCACCTAGAACACCTCAAAAAAAATAGTGTTGTTGAAAGAAGAAATATAATTTTTCAAGAGATAACTAGAACCATGTTGAGTGAGTATTCTGTAGAAAAACATTTTTGGGATGAATCTTTAAGTACTGCTTGGTATACTATAAATTGACTTTTAATTAGACCTTTTCTTAATAAAACTCATTATGAGTAATCGAATTGTAGAAAACCTAGACTTTCGTACATTAATGTTTTTTGGATGCAATGTATTCATTATGAATACTAAAGATAACTTACACTAATTTGCACCAAAATCTAATGAAGGTATTTTCTTAGGATACTCCACAACTTCTAAGTCATATAGAGTTTTCAACAAATAAACATGTACTGTTGAAGAAACAGTACATGACAAATTTGATGAAACTGACCCTTTTGTTTTCCAACAACCCCAACATACATCTTCATATGTGTTTTCAAAAACTGATTATCATCCTTTGGTAGAATTTCTTATGATAAGGAAAATGTTCAAGAATATACTTCTGAATCATTTCCTGTGGAATATTTTCTACACTATGTTGATGAACAGGTTTTACAAAACCCAAACCAGTCATTTCTAAATAATCATCCCAGTGATAGTATCATTGGTGATGTAAATGAATCCGTAAGGACTAGTTGTTTCATATGAAATTAAGTAGAACATCTAGCATTCCATTCTCAATTATAACCAAAAAGCATCGATTGAGATTGAGGTGATGATGATTGGATTAAAGCCATGCAAGATGAACTAAATGAATTCGAAAGGAATAATGTCTGGACCTTGGTTGAAATACCTAAAGAAAATTCTGTTATTGGATTAAAATGGTTCTTAATAATTAAGTGTGATGAAAATGGAATCATAGATAGAAATAAAGCTAGATTGGTTGCAAAAGGCTATAATAAACAAGAAGGAATAGTCTATGAAGAAACCTATGTTCCGGTTTCCAGACATGAATCTATTCATATTTTACTCTATTTTGCAGTATTCTTCAATTTCAATATTTTTCAGATAGATGTGAAATTTTCTTTTCTTAACGGTAATGTTCAAGAGGAAGTTTTTTTTTGAAAAAACTCCTAGCTTCGATGATACAAAACCTCCTAATCATATTTTTAGACATACCAAATCATTGTATGGTCTTAAACATTCCCCTCAATCTTGGTATGATAGACTTACAAGATTTTATCATCAAAATAACTATGTTAAGGGAAATGAAGATCCAACATTTTTTATAAATAATGATAATAAAAATGTTTTAATTGTTCAAATTTATGTTGATGAAATTATATTTGGTTCCGCTCAGAAATCCTTAACTGATTCCTTTGCGGATCTAATGAAATATGAGTTTCAAATGAGTATGATATGTGAGATAACATTTTTCATTGGTTTTCAAATTTCTCAAAAACAAGAAGGATTCTACATATCTCAACCTAAGTATATTAAAGATCTTCTTAAAAATAATGGGTATGACAACACTAAGAGTATACATAATCTTATTGGTACCTCAATCACACTTGATCTTGATGAAGCTGGGAAACTAGTAGATCAAACATCATTTAGAGGTATGATAGGAAGCCTACATTACTTGACAGCTAGTCAACCAGACTTGATGTTTTTAGTATACTTATGTGCAAGATATCAATCCTATCTTAAGGAATATTATTTAAAGGCAGTGAAAATAATTTTTCGCTACTTATAGGGAACCATGGATTTAGAACTATTTTACACTTCTAGAAATGATTTTGTTTTAAAACAATTTTCAGATGCTAACTTTGGTGGATGTAAAATGGATATAAAGAGTACATATGGAACTTTTAATTTCTTAGAAGATTCATTAGTTTCTTTGTATTTCAAGAAGAAACACTCAGTAGCACTTTCCATTACTGAATCTAAATATGTATTTGTTGTAAGTTATTGTGATAAAGTTTTGTGGATGCACCACACACTCATAGACTATGGATTGAGTTTTACTAAGACTCAAATTTTTTTTGATAACACAAGTTCCATTTCCCTTAGTAAAAACCATGCACATCACTCTCGTGCAATGCCCATAGAAAAAATGACATAAACATATATCTTTTAGTAAATAAATTTTTAAAAAAGGGTTATATAAGATGTATCTTCGACTATAAATATAAATTTGAAATATATATACATTTCATATATGATAGTGTTTTTAAATTTTTAGACATCCAATAAATAAAATTAATTATGACACAATAATAATGCAGTGTTTACCTAATTAATAAATGATTTAAATAAATAAGATTATATTGAATACAAAATTTACAATACCTGTTCAATTTTTATTGGATGATTTTATTTAGAGTATGATTCATCTTATCTTCTACTTTAATAAGATTTTGAATTTTAGAATAGAGATTAATTATATAATAAAATAATGTTTTTTACCTTTCCTAAAGAGGCCCTCCTGCCTCTTTTAAAAATCCATCATTTGTAACCCATTCAAAAAATTTATCAAGACACATGGCTCATCAAACCTCTAACAAATTAATCTATTTATATCCCTATCCTCCTCATATATTCCTTCCCCAGGTAGAAGGAAATTCATGCAATCTTTTGGATTCAAACCAATAGGAGATTACTAATTTAAAGGTAATGTCTTGTCATAAGTTCTTTTGTTTTATTTTACATATCAAACCCATAAAATATATTTATTCCTATATTTTATAACAAAAAATGTATCCTAAATATACTAGGTTGTTGTTATTATATGTTTTCGATGTAAACTTACACAAACATCCATCTAATAGGTAAATAACATATTGTTTCTATGGATGGTGAACTACTGCCTCTGAAAATGATTGTTAATCAATATTCTCTTACCGAATATCATGGTGGCCATTATGATTGAACTGTATTTATATATGATATATATAATGTTTATTTTATATTTATGATTCTAAATGTTTTATTTAAAACTTACATTTATGCTTTCCACTATGTGTAAATTTGATAATTTCCTTTGAGAAAATGTAGACTTCCGCCCCCTCAAGATGATATGATTCGTTCATGACATACATTGAATTTATGATGTATGAAGTTAGTGAAATTATGTAAGAAATAAATCATATGATACTATACTTTAATTATAATATACTTATGTATCATTAATTTATAATTCCATTAAATATGAAATAGAAAATGATAGTAGCGTTCATGCGTACGTACGGCTTACCCTCTCCATAAATGGTGCATTTAATTTCTTATATTCAAATATTATGTAATATTAAAAATACATACATATACATGATTTATATTATATATTTTATATCTAAATCATGAATATCATTCTGGAGATAAAATAATTTTGAACACAGGAACAACTTGTAATTATTTGAAGATCATTTTTGACTCATGTACAAAATATCGACAAAATAACCATTATTGACATAAATGATTTCATAATGTTTAAAACATGATAATAAGTGATATAAAATGAAAAATAATCTTTAAAAATGTTCTTATGAAATTATAAATTAACTTTATCTTATTATTCATGAGATTAAATAACGAACGGGTCAAGACGGACCTAAGGAATGTGGTTTCTAATCTCAATTTTATTTCTGTGAGATTTCTATAGTTCGCCACATATTCCTTGAATGTGGTTTATTTTTACTTACAATTGATATATATTATAATTATTATCTTCATATTAATGGTATTATGTTAATTTTTTTGTGTTAATTAACTTTTTTTCTTATGACTCTTGATTACAACGTGATAAGGGGTTTTCATCTCACTTTTTATTCTCATGAGATTCATGCTATATCTGACATTATTTCCTTTTGTGTAGTATATATACTACCCATAATAGTATTCATTTTTAATAGACTTTAATTTATGGTAATTTAAATCTCCATTGTATGATCCTTCACTCATGGGGTGTATGTTTCATATGATACCAATTCTGAAAGGGAACGTTTCACCCTCCCCTTTTTAAAATACTTTTTTTGTTATGTATTTTAATTTACATCTTCTTATGATGGGATATGATATTATATATCATTATGACAGTAAATTTGATTTCCATGTGATGAGATTCTATTCTTCCTCTCATTAACTCATTTTCTGAATTTTAATGGGACGTTGTTAGGCTGTCGATATTTTATAAGGGTGCTCATTAACCCAATTTCCATTCCTCTATTTAATCTTCTAATTATTAATTATGTCATTATATGATTATGTATGTAATAAAATTTTCTTTATTTATGATTTCATTTCCTCTCCCATTTTTTTGATATAATTTTGATAAAAATAATCACTCTATTGATAAATTTTCAAGTCATTGATATGTACTTGATAAAGGTAATCTAAAATCTACTTCCATTATTTGGGTTAAACATCCAAGGAATGCGTTTTGTTGTTAAAAGAACACGTGTGAATGTCCTCTAATTTATTTACACTGAATATCCAATAATATTTAGTGTATTTATATTTTTCACACATTACTATGTAATGGATTTATCCATGATCTAATGATACCATCTTTATAAGGGATTTCGTCTCAATTTACAATCCATTGAGACTTCATTGTTTTTATTCACAAATTCACTTTTATATAGTGTATATAATGGAATTTAGAATATTATACCATGAATACCTTTTTTAAGATCCCAGATCATCATTTCAGGTATGTTTTTCCTTTTCTATTCATTTTTTTTAGAAAAAGAGGAAAATCTCAAAATTTTCAAATTACACGTCGTGTGATTTATAAGTACATGCCGTGTAAATCAGTTTCGTGCAAAGCCATTTGCTAGATGTGTCTAGACCACACACACGGTGTTTAGGGGTGATGTAGAGTCCACTTATGGTGGAGTATGAAAAAGGAAAGTACACGACGTGTAATCCCGAAGTACACGTCATGTACTTTTTTTTCATTAAACGAATTGGGGTCGTGCCTAATCGATAAAATTGTCTTATTCTCAGGGTTCTTTGACTAGGAGCATCCGTACGACTGCGAACATCCTCCAAACCCCTGATCCTCCATCTGTTTACCGAATCAAACGTCGTCAATTGCATTGGAATCGTAGCGGCGATCTCTTCCTTCTTCTTGAGTTTCATTCCTTGATTTTCCCTCCTTTTAGAGATATATTTGGTTGAACATTTTGTGTGTTTTCATAGATCTGTGCCATTATAAGTAGAATCAATCCTCATGGTTAAATTATATAGATCTTCTTGCACCAAGTTCGGTTGTTTGTGCCTTACCATTTGAAGACTTGGAGTTTTATGTGATAATTTCTACCAATACCCATGAACGTGGTATTGCGTGTTTACCTTTCTGCCCATGTTGTTTCCTTTCATTCATGTATGCTTTTGTAGAGGTAATTTTATCATTATTTAGGATAATTTCTATTCATGGATGTTTTTCAAATGCCTTGTTCGTGTTATGACCTTTGGGTTTTGTTAGCCTTTGGCCATTATACCGGTTTTCCATGCCTTGTGACCATAGGAAGGAATGATATTCTTAACAGGCTTGTTGACCTATAGAATGCTTAGCCAAGTAGCTTTATAAGTGTACTTTGGCCATATAGCATTATTATGCATTGACTGGTATGGTACTATGAGAACGAGGTGCTATAGACTATAAGGGATAGACCGAGTGAGCTTCCTAGGGAGTATTGGATATTATAGACTACAGGAGGGTAGACCGAGTGAGCTTCCTCATATATTTTTGGTTATCATAGATTACATGGGATACACCTAGTGAGATTCCCAGAGATTCTTGGATATTATAGACAATATGAGGGTAGACCAAGTGAGATTCCTCAGAGAGTCTTCATTTATTTGAATTTCCTTAATCCAGTCCAGGATAGAGGAGGAATTGACCGAGCGAGCTTCCTCAGAGAGTTTTGATAGTCCTAAGACTATATGATGAATTGAACGGGTGAGCTTCCTTATAGTGTTTCTAGACCTTGGGATTATAAGAGGGTTAGACTGTGTGATCTTCCTTAGATATTCCTTGACTACCATAGACTATAATGGGAATTGACTGAGCGAGCTTCCCTAGAGAGTCTTATAATTTCGTATGACCCAACCAGAGGGGTTAGGCTAAGTACACTGCCCAGAGGGTTGTTGATACGTCTTGGATAAGACTAGAGGAGTTGGTTTCGAGTACTTCCTATAGGGGTTCCTATTGTGGTTAGATTTTTGCCTCATTTTTTCTTGTTGTTATGTGGATTTAATACTATTGTATGTCATCAAGTTACTGCTTGTTGATTACTACCTGTTGTTTTACTTTTCCTATTTACTTCTTATTGTACTATTTCCTAACATATAGTTATTGACTGTTGGGGACATATCGTCGGGTGGTTGCTTAATGGGATTAAGCCTGACACCCTGTTTGTGTTGGGATTTTGGTCCCAAAAATAATATGTTATTGTAGGTATAGACAATGGAAAGCACCCTTCGGCTTATGGTACTAGATTTATTGGGAGAAGGAGAGGATGGGACCAAGCATACGCTTTCGATGCTGAGGAGCTTCTTATCTTTTCTTTTTTACTTGTTTTGGTACTATTTTAATTACGATCATTGTGACCTATTTTGGCTATTTTCCTAGATATATATCATGCATCATTTCATATATGCATATGTGATCCAGTGGTTTATTGTTTTAGTCTTCTACTGTTTACTTTTTCATTGTGGTTGGATATTTACTGCTTCCACTAAAGCATGTTTTGTTTTCTTCCGATGTGTACTCTACCGATGAGGGATGTGTTTCCGCACTATCAAAACTAAGGCCCTCGCTGCTAGTCAGCAGCCTCAGGTGTTTGGAGAAATTCACTTGAGGCCATGTGAGAAATCGGGTATGGGGCTCCTCTGGGTGGATTCTGAAACCGGGATATTACAAAGTGGAATCAGAGGAATCCTTTTCCCTTGATTTACTATTTTGAGCCTTTATCTAGGGATTGGACCAATTCATTACTTGGTAATAAGCTATTTGGAAGAGTATCTAACCTATGTATAGGGAAAATCCAATATACCATGTTATTCTAGTTTTCTGTATTGATATTTTATAGTTGATATGATTTCTTCTAGTGTGATTCACATTCCTAGTGTTGTTATTGTTGTTCTAGTGCAGTTCTATTTCTGCTGCAACCCGATTAGATGAGGGTATGAAATATCATGCATCATATAGGAACATGTTATAAATCACATGCCATTCATTTTTACCACACCATATAGGGTTCATTAGCGACTTCATGTTGTTTTGATAGAGGTTGTGTAGATTATGCATGTTGTTTTGATAGATCCTTTGATAGAATCTATGCAGTTTGATAGTGGAATTTTTTGTATTGTGCCTTGATAAATGAATGCCAAATTTTGGTTCTTGAGGTATTATGGGCCCTCATGAATCAGAACACGGTAGATCATTGACTTGTTTCCCTGGTATATGATATTTAAGAGATTCCCTAATTTGGTTCGCAGGGAGTATGCTTCCTCATGGATCAAATTTTGGCACCTTCATGTTTGATTTTTAATGTTTTTTGGGCTTCGGTGTAGTTTCTCAGCTACTTCCAAAAAAACACAAAATACACGGTGTGTACATGACTAAACGTCGTGTAGTTTTAAACCGTGTCACTGATTGTGTGAGCAGAGACACGAGGTGGTGAAAATGTTTTCAGAAACACACCACATACAGTCGTTACACGCTGTGTAGTAGTGATCTGTGTACTTGGCTGTGTCATTAAAAACACGGGTCAGGGAAGCTCGTGTATTACACACTATGTAGGGTATGAAAACACCGTGTAGTCTTTTTATAGGTACCCTATTGTGTCACAAACAACACTGAACAGTGTTATCTCTCCTATAAACGCCATGTTTGTTTGGAACACACCGTGTATGGGTCAGCTGTGTAGTCGGCCGTGTAACTAACAACACGGGTCATCGAAAACTTGTCTTTTACACACCGTGTCCTTAGTGAACACGCTGTGTAGTCTAGGGTTCAGTGGACCATGTGAGTTAGCCATGTAAAGTGAATTGGGAAGGAGAATGGAGATGAAGTACATGATGTGTGTGGGGACAACACGTCATGTAGTCTGGGGTGTTACATGACCAAAGGTGGTAGAAGTACAATCCCATGTAAATAGGTTTAATTAGTATGTCATTTAGTTTTTCTACACACCATGTAGTTGTGTTTAGTGAAACATGGCAGTGTAACACCCCAAGCTTCCACGGTACGTTTACCTATGAATAATGCAATGGCGTACATTGTACGCAACTTCGAGATTCTAACACACCATAACCAATCAAACTAGCTGTTATGAATAGTAATACCTACTTTTTGAAATTTTATAACTTATATCTCTCAAAATGGACTTCATTTTTTGATTCGGAATATCAAAATTAGTATAGGGTGAAATTTTGGTACTTTTCAGATAACTTTCATATTTTGATGAATAGTGAATATTACTAGATTTTAATTAAAAAAATTTTTTTTAATCGAAATAAATAATATTGATAAATTTTTAATTTTAGTGGTTTTAAAGTATATTTATAATAAATTTTTACCATTTAATTCAATTTTTTTCATTGTACATAATTTCACAATTAAACAAGACATAAACAAGTGCCAATCTTTTGATAGTTATTATCTCTTAAAAACATGCTTTTTGTTTTGACAACGGGATTAATTTTTAATTTATTTATGCCACTTATATGTTTGTTATTTTGAAAAATGGATTCCATATTTGGAATCAGTATGTTAAAATTGTGTAAATAGGTAACTTTTCTTAGACATTTTGAATAATTACTTCGGTAAATATTTAATTTACCATGGTTAAAGGGTAAATCCGGTAAATAAGGGTTAAAAATAATATTATAATAATAACAAATTACCCTAAAACGTGACACAAACTTATTGGTTGATACATATCCGACCATGGGCATATTTGGGACGATTTTGGGACCCCATGGAGCCACTTTTAAGTGATAAGGACTCTTTGTTTTAATAAAGTAAAAATGAATACAAAAATGACACAAGCATATATCTTTTAGAAAACAAATTGTTACATAGGGTTATATATGTTTTATTTTCGACTATAAATATTAATTAGAAATATAAGAATATTTTCTACATAATTATATTTTATTTATAATTTTTAGAGATTATATAATATAATTTATTTATGAATCAATGGTGATGCAGTAATTACTAAATTAATGAAAAATTAGAATAATTGATATTATAAATACCCAAATAAATGAAATTTCAGAATTTTTATAAATAAAAATAATTTTCTAGGATAATATTACATGTTAGTATTGATTTAATCAACTATGTAATAGTTCTGTTATGATTTTTACAAAAATCAATTATTGAATAGTGTCAAAATTGACATAAAAGAGTTTTTTAAAAAAAATATTATATTATTAATTGATATTAAATTCCTAAAAATCTAAGGTTCGGCCAAGAGACTTATATCATAGTTGTGTCATTAATGGACCACTTGGGGGTCTCTTGGATGTATATAGTATGTTTATTAACATTATAGTATAAAAATACAATGAGACATTGTAAAAGTGAAACTAATTAACTAAGAGTTAATACTTAAATATAAGGTTAATATAATGACCCAAACCTGTATAAATTATATTGGTTGTGGGTTTTTCGACCTATCCCCACCATAACCATTAAATAATCCATTTTGGAGCCATTATAAATCGAATATTAATTTATTATAAAAAATTATTTTTTGCTTTTCTAAAGGTGCCCATAACCCCTCTTATAAAAGGGAACACCCCCTTCTCATTACATCACACCATCAAAGCCTTTTGGATCGGCCAAAACCTACCCAAATAATTTCTAAACATCCCTAAATACAACTTAGAGGCCTTAGTTTGATCATAAAACCAACCTATGGATCCCTTTTGATCAAATCAAAAGGAAGAACCCGAAGAAAAGGTAATGTTTTTACCACCATTTTTCAAATTATTTTCTTTTTCAACTTCTTATTTCATTGTTATTCCCATTATAAATTAATTAATCTAGTATCTCCTATATACTGTAATATTATTATAAATATATTACATCCATATTCAGTATTCTATCCATCCTTTGAATGACATGTCACCATACGTGTGGACGTACGGCTTACCGTCTCCACGTCGTGGTGTAATTGTCATTCAATAAATTATTATTCGGATGGGTATAAAAATGATTTTTAATTAATGTGAATAATAAATATAACATGATAATTATTCTATCTATATGATATAACATCCAATTATATTTTATTTTAACATCAAAAGAATGATATTGTCACTCGTGCGTACGTACAGACTACCGTCTCCACAAACGTGATGAGATTCATTCTCCATCATATCCATTAAAGTATAATTATAATTAGATTATTTAAAAATAATGTTTAAGGACTTGATATCATTCTGGATATGAATAAGATACAACCTATCAATGAAAAACATGGCTTACGCAACAAAACATATAAAATAAAACGAGTAAGTTAACACCCGAAACAACGATAATACTAAGATATTATTAACAAATAAATGTTAAAAGATCATATATGATATCATATTAATGTAAAATATTCTGGTATAATTCAATAACAATTATTTCTCCATTATACAGTAGGCTAACCTACCATAGACCAAGGAAAAAGTACAAAGTAAGGGGTTTCTTATCTCACTTTTAATTCCGTGAGAATTCCATTGTTCACCACTTATTCATTACATGTGGTGTGTGTAATGCCCATGTTTGTATTCATTTTGTAATATACTATAATTCATGTATATTTAAATCATCATTGTATGATCCTTCTTTCATGTGTGTATGTTTTGTATGTTACCAAATCAATAAGGGAATTTGAAATTTCAATTTCCACTCATTCGACTTTACTCATACTTCAATGATTATTTTACTCCAAGTTTATGTGTGGAATCACTATTCATTTGATTATGTCATAATTTCCACTCCCATTTTTATGGATATACTTTTTATACACATAATAATTCCATTTATAAATTCTCAAGTCATCTGTAAAGACCCGGATATTTCAAGGAAAATTTTTTCTTAATTTTCTTTGGAATTTTACAAGAACGCAGTTTCTGACGACACCTGATTCCGAGGCCCGGTGTGCCCGGAATTAATTTCCGAAGTTTGGCTCGGGTACATTCAGTGAACGAGTTAGCGGGAATTTCTAGCATTTGAACCACTGCTCAGAATTGAAATCCAATTGCACCGATGAACTCGCAACGCCGGTAATCGCTTAAGAGAACCTTTACTGTAGTTGCGTTTGTGCGGGAGGAGAAGTTAATTTTTGGGGTTTAATTAAAAAAAGTGAATAAAATATTTAAATCAAATTTTAACAATGTTAAGTGGTCAACTTCTCCCATGGGAAGTTAGTGGTGGGCCCACATCCATCCAACTTCCCATGTGTGGATATTTGAAAGGGTGGGGCCCACACGACCCCCCCCCCCCACCTTTTCAAATTCCTTAAACTCCCTAACCCTCTTCACCCCTCACATTCCAACTCCCCATTAACTCACATTCTTTAATATTTGACAACTTGATTAATTAATGAGGTGAGTTAAGTATGGTTTATTTGAATTTCAATCTTTTGAAATTCTTGCCAACACTTTGCAATTAATTAATTAAACCAACTTAATTAATTATTTTGAGTGTTTGTATTCTTTTGAATTCATTTTGCCAACATGAAAAAGAGAGATTATATTCTTCTTTTTGGGTTGGCATAAACCTTATGGGGAGAACTAAGGAGAGGAGAAGAACTCTTGTAAGATCACCAACCTCTCGAGGAAGAACGTTCCACGTTTCCGAAGAACGTGAAGCAACACCTCCGACCATCTTCAACCGGAGTAAGGAAGGGAAGCACCGCTGCCTACAAAGTATACAGAGGGTGACGTCTCGGCTCGACTTCACCGAGCTCTTCCCCCACCAACCTAGACGGAACGACGCCCGACCTCCGCGACGCTTGTCTTCTGTGGGTCGTTGAAGAAATCTGTTCTTGAAGCTGAGGTAGGGGAATTTATTTTGGAATTATCTTATCTTCTGAGAAAAAAACAACGAGCGCGGACCAACCAATACCGGGATGACCCGTGGATCGTCCGATCAAGCGGTTGATGATTGAGGGTTTTTATTTATTTAATTGTTCGTGAATACAAACTTGGTGATGATCGTGGATTAAAACCCTTTTTGTTATCGAATAACGCGAGGGGGTTGGACCGCACAAACACGGCCGACCCATCTCCTTTGTTTTTTGTGATGGTTTCTTGAGGATGATACGAGAAAACGTTGTGTCGTCGCACCACGCGATTTATTGAGGAAGATACGTGCGGCGCCGTCGCGCCGCGCCGTGGAAAGAAATCCAAGATCGCGACGTCATCGCGTCGCGTCGAAGAAAGTCAAAGGCGCCGCGGCCGGAGTGGGGCCGCGGCAGAGGGAAGCGATGTCGTCACATCGCGCCGAACGACATAGGTCATGGCCGGTTCCGGGCCGCGGCGGAGCAAGATGACCGGCGGACGGCACCGGGCCGCCGGTGTCGGCGAAGGAAGGACCGGCCGTCACCAGTCCTTGCCAGTGAAACCGGCCGGCCAGTGCGGGCCGGCCGGGCAGTGGAGACCAGGGGAATTAATTTCCCCCGGCCGGGTCTCAGAAGCGGCCCCAATTAAGGGGACGCGGTTATCAAGGGGGGGGGGGGGGGCTTTGCCCCCCGCGCGCGGCACCCGAATGGCGCCCAGGCCGCGCCGCCGTGCCGGTCCGCGCCGCCGTGCCGGTCCGCGCCGCCGTGCAGGTCCGCGCCGCCGTGTCGGTCCGTGCCGCCTCGCCGGACCGCGCCGCCACGCCGGCCAGCGCCGCCGCACCACCGGCCGGGCTGGGATTTTCCGAGTCGGGCCGGGTCGTCGGGCCAGGTCCGCGCCCGAGCCGGGTCGACCCGGTTCGGCCGACCCAGGGGGGGTCGGGCCGGGTCAGCCCGGGCCCAGACCCCCAGTTTCAGACCACTTTTGGTCAAATGCATGTATCTTGGGCTACGGGCCTCCAAACGACTCGCCGTCAGCGACAACGCGATCCTTGGATCGAGACGGTCATTTCGGTATACTATACTCAAGATGCACCTCTCTTTTCGGGATCCTACGTGGTTAAAACTCCATAGATAAGCGTTCTTGGCCTAGAGTAGTGATCAGGATGGGTGACCTCCTGGGATGTTTCCCATGGTAGGTGTGAGACGGAAAAGCCAATAACTCTCAGACCGGGTGTCCGATTGACACGCCGTCTGTTGCGTTGAGTTCCTGTTGAGGATACGGAACTTTTGGCATTCTCCGCCCGAGATTTGGATGCATATGGATAGTGGCTGGGTTGGATCTCACTTCATTCCAACCAGGCCCCTGGAACGGAAAAGCTGATACCTTTCTGACAGAACGTCTGTTTGACGAACTGTCAGTGGCATTGGTGATCTCGTTGACAAACAGTCCCTATGAGTATACCCTATGAGATTTCGGGTTACAGTTGAGATACGACCGGATATGGTTCGCTCACGAAACCAACCGGGCCCCTGGGACAAAAAGGCTAGTAACTCACAGACTGGGCGTCCGATTGACGCGCCGTCTGTTGCGTTGAGACCTCTATGAAGAGGCGGTCCTTTGAGATACTTCTTCGTGGGACATTGAGATAATTGGAGTATCGACCTGTAGCTCGTGGAGCGGACCCTCCCAGTGACGAGCGTGCGGAGTACGGAGACCGTGTAGCTGGCTGAGACCTGACGACTGCTTGACCGACTCGACTTGGAGTGAGTCAACTATCCCAGTGAACGAAGCACTACTTTCTGAGGTGCAGACCCATGGCGGACGGAGCACTACCTGTGTGACAGTGCAGACCCGTGGTGCTCGTCCGGAGAGTACCTCAGCAGGCTACTAGGGGTTGTGCACTACTGTGTTTGGGTGACATACCTCGGCGGGAAGGACTAATCTGTTTGGGTGGCTGGCCCGCAGTACTCGACAGGAGGAGTACTTCAGTAGTCTTAGGTTAGTGTGCAGTACCTCGGAGTCGGGACAGGACCACTGTACACTCCAGACACTGAGCTCTTCAACAGTTACGGTTTCGATAATGAAAATCCTGGTTTGAGCTGAGACTTTTGACCTTGTGTTTACCTCCTGATTGAGATGGGTCACTTCCTAACTTAGGTATATGTATGGGCATATACATGTGTAGTGGTTATCCGTCGATTTCACAATCCTTGTGTTTCCTCATGATTGTGATGGATTACTTGATAACATTGGTATATGTATGGGAATATACCTAAGTAGAGGTTATCTGTTGAGATCTTCTTTGTGGTTATCCTTATTGGTTTAGTCAGACCGTGAGGGTCTCGGGGTCCCTACTGAGTATCGTTATACTCACCCCTGCACGGGCTATTCCCACACCTCGTTGTGTTGGTTGCAGACGACGGGCAATGCGGACGGAAGCCGAGTGTTCGAGGACTGGACAGTACCCAGAGGTGGACTACACGACGAGTCAGTACTCGGAGGTGGACTACACGACGTGACGACTCACAGAGGAGGTTGACGGACGAGAGCGTGGAGTAATCTATCTGTACCTACCCTTCAGCTAGGATTCGTGGTGGACGACCGGGAGCTATGCAATCTGTACCTACCCTTCAGGTAGGATCTGAGGAGGACGATGCAGGAACTGCTTCCTTCTTCCAGTTGTTGGTCTTTTTGCTGTTGTACCCTGTTCAGTTGTAGTTGTACTTTATTTTGGGTTTTTATTCTGGCCCATTTACTTTTCAGATTTTCTTTTGTACTTAGTGTTTTTCTTCCGATTGTATTATGTGGTGCTTGTTTTATTTTATAAAGGCAATGCCTTCCCAGTTATCGGGATTTTACGCCTTTGGTGCTATTCGCCAGCCCCTGGCCTATGGAAGGCGGGCTTGGGGTAGTCACGGCACGGGCCCCGAGGACGGGTCATGACAAATTGGAATCAACGGAGTTCGTTTCTACCGTAGAACTTATGACTCTGACTTTTTCTTTCTGTGAAGAAATAGTGTTAAGAGTACCGAGTGTGGATTTCAGTTCAGGGAGTCCATTGTTGGTGCGGGCGGCCGACGTATCCATACACTAGGACCCTGACAACTGATTTCCAACATTGTGCATGAAAACACTGATTACGTGTGTGTTTTCAAAGGTTTTCCCTTAAAACAGCTCAAACCAGGTCAGCTCACCAGGTATAAACATTTGACTGTGTCACGATGTTTCTTTCAGGATGCCTTTTCATGGACGACCAGCTAGATCCCAGAGGGATGTGCGTGCTGACAACCTGTCGAGTGACGAGGCTTCGGTGTAGGGACCTCTTGCAGTTGAGGCACCAGCGGAGGCACCAGTGGTACTACCATACGTTGGGCCACCGATGCCACCAGCCCCAGTAGTAGGTGATGCACAACTCTTGAGCGCACTGCACGAGTTCCAGCGACAGAGGCCACCCAGGTTCCGGGGAGAGACGGACCCGCAGGCGGCTGAGGTTTGGCTGGAGGCTGTGATGAGAGTCTTCAGGCTAGTGGGGATGCCAGAAGAATTCATGGTGATCTTTGCTACCAGCCTCCTTCAGGAAGTAGCAGGCAGGTGGTGGAGCCACTTGTTTCAGTTTTGCGACGGGATGACCTTCGCATGGGAAGACTTCGAGACCTTCTTCAGGGTGGAGTTTGTGCCAGTAGCTCTACACCCTGAGCGTGTACAGGAGCTTCTGCCTTTGCCGCGTGTTTTTCGATCAGTAGCTGAGTCATTTGTGGGCAGTAGACAGATGATGCAGAGGTCCAGGAGGACCAGACTAGCAGTTGGACGATCTCGGGTTTTAGGACCGGTGGTGCGGGGCACCCGAGGTGGGGTCAGAGCCAGGCGTGCCAGAAACGGACAATGTTACTCCTGCGGCGGGAAGGTTCACCTGGCACGTGACTGTCCGACTCCTCGTACGGTTGATCAGCGGGTGTTGGAGGAGCCGCCGAGACAGAAGCAGCAGCTGGTGCTTGAGCAACAGCCGAGTAGTGGACAAGGCAGTAGAGCTCCAGGAACAGGTGGACAGGAGAGGAACAAGTGGATACGTCCCTTGTACTTCTAGTTCCATTTTTCTGTTGTATTTTGGCTTGTACTATGAGTTGCAATAATAAAAAGACACTTATCTTTGAGATGATTTTTTTCATATCCTTTGTCTGGGTTGATACTGAGTGGTCCCGGTTAAACTGTTGACTTGACCCTCACATTCGAGATTTCTACTGGAGGGGACTCAGTGACCTCACACTGATGCAGACAGTGTGACTCGACCCTTGGAGGTGAGAGTGACAGTTGGATCTCTTAGTAGTTATGTTGAGGCCTTAATACGTCATCCATGGAATGAATGCATCATTCATGTCAGGATTGACTGTATTAGGCAACGAATGTGGTTCATCAAGGGGTTGAGACCGGGTTTCACTTATCGGCAAAGAAGAAATCATAGCAACTCTTGTGAGACTAAAGGAGGTCCAGGACATCCAAGAGAGGATGAAGACTACACAGTGCAGTAAGAAACAGGAAACCGGTTCCAGTCTTAGAGACTCGAGCGTGTTAAAGAAGAGTAAGCTTAAAAGAG
Organism: Viscum album; assembly: GCA_963277665.1. NCBI lineage: Eukaryota > Viridiplantae > Streptophyta > Magnoliopsida > Santalales > Viscaceae > Viscum > Viscum album. The sequence goes on from OY728132.1 coordinate 477,800,492, forward strand.
AGATGGGTCTACGAAGCAGCAGACGTGGAGGCAAAGCTAGGAGAGCAGAATGAGGTGGTGTACATCCTAAAATTGTACAACCACCCTCCTTAGTTATTCCTACTAGGCTCAGGGAGCTGGAGGGCGGAGGAAGAGTGCGGCTGCATGCGGTCAAGGGGTGCGACCCAATGTCTCTAGAAATGATTCAAGGGACAGTCTGTGTCCACAACTAGCTGTTGTAGTAACGGACGTTGATGTGAATCATTTCTTGCTTTCAAAAATCTTGTTCCATACCTAGAGTTTCCAGTAAGCCGTGGACTTGACCCTCACATCTGGAGATACCTTGGGAGGAGACTCGATAATCACACTTACGCAGACGGTGTGGTCAGACCCTCGAGGCGAGAGTTTCAGTTGGAATCTCTTGGTGACAGCGTCGAGGCCTTATGACGTTAGTTTGAGTATGGAATGGGCAATAACTGTTCATACTCAAATTGAAGGATTTAGGCAAACGTCGGGATGGGTTTTCCTTTGTCGGCGAAAAGGAAACCCCAGGCAGCACGGGATAAACTCTTTCACGGGAGGGTGCGACCGATCACTCTTGAATCGGCCAACCTTAACCTTGTGGCAGCAGTCGTTTGACTTCCAGTTCTAACAGGAATTGGAAACCTCTGGAGTTTGAGGATGGCGACCACGTTCTTATGCGGGTCTCACCTCGACGTGGTTTACGGAGATGTGGAAAAGGCGGAAAGTTATCTCGATGGTTCAGCGGACCTTCTTAGGTCCCCAGCTGGGTAGGCGGGGTGGTTTACCGCTTGACCCATTCACCGCAGTTGCACCAGGAGCACAACGACTTCCATGTATCTCAACTGAGGAGATACGTGCTCGACCCTTCGCATACCATCGACCATGAGGAGTTGGACGATGGCGATGGGGTGTCTTTCACGGAGGTTCCAGTGGGGATCGAGGATCAACAAGAGAAGATACTACGAGGGAGATCGATTCCTCAGGTGCACTTTCTTTGGCAATACGGATCCTCCCAGTAAGCACATGGGAGCGGAAGGCTCAGATGTGTGCTCTGTACCGCTTTTGTGACCCTAGTTTGTGTTGAAGCTTTAAGGGGATGTAAATTACTGAGGTGGGAGTAATGTAAAAACCCGGATATTTCAAGGAAAAATTTTTCTTAGTTTTCTTTGGAATTTTACAAGAACACAGTTTCTGACGGCGCCTGATTCTGAGGCCCGATGTGCTCGGAATTAATTTCCGAAGTTTGGCTTGGGTACGTTCAGTGAACGAGCGAGCGGGAATTTCTAGCTTTTGAACCGGTGCTCGGAATTGAAATCGGATTGCACCGATAAACATGCAACGCCGGTAATCGCTTAAGAGAACCTTTACCATATTTGCGTTTGTGCGGGAGGAGAAGTTAATTTTTGTGGTTTAATTAAAAAATGTGAATAAAATTGTTAAATCAAATTTTAACAATGTTAAGTGGTTAACTACTCCCATGGGAAGTTAGTGGTGGGCCCACATCCATCCAACTTCCCATGTGTGGATATTTGAAAGGGTGGGGCCCACACGAACCCCCCCACCATTTCAAATTCCTTAAACTCCCTAACCCTCTTAACCCCTCACATTATAACTCCCCATTAACTAACATTCTTTAATATTTGACAACTTGATTAATTAATGAGGTGAGTTAAGTATGGTTTATTTGAATTTCAATCTTTTGAAATTCTTTCCAACACTTTGCAATTAATTAATTAAACCAACTTAATTAATTATTTTGAGTGTTTGAATTCTTTTAAATTCATTTTGCCATCATGAAAAAGAGAGATTATATTCTTCTTTTTGGGTTGGCATAAACCTTGTGGGGAGAACTAAGGAGAGGAGACGAACTCTTGGAAAATCACCAACCTCTCGAGGAAGAACGTTCCACGTTTCCGAAGAACGTGAAGCAACACCTCCGACCATCTTCAACCGGAGTAAGGAAGGGAAGCACCGCCGCCTACAAAGTATACAGAGGGTGACGTCTCGACTCGACTTCACCGAGCTCTTCTCCCACCAACCTAGACGGAACGACGGCCGACCTCCGTGACGCTTGTCTTCTGCGGGTCGTTGAAGAACTCTGTCCTTGAAGCTGAGGTAGGGGAATTTATTTTGGAATTATCTTTTCTTTTGTGAAAAAAACGACGAGCGCGGACCAACCAATACTGGGTTTCCCCGCGGATCGTCCGATCAAGCAGTTGATGATTGAGGGTTTTTATTTATTTAATTGTTCGTGAATACAAACTTGGTGATGATCATGGATTAAAACCCTTTTTGTTATCGAATAACGCGAGGGGGTCGGACCTCACAAACACAGCCGACCATCCTCCTTTGTTTTTTGTGATGGTTTCTTGAGGATGATACGAGAAAATGTGGTGCCGTCGCACCACGCGATTTATTACTGAAGATACGCGTGGCGCCGTCGCGCCGCGCCATGGAAAGAAATCCAAGAACGGGACGCCGTCGCGTCGTGTGGAAGAAAGTCAAAGGCGCCGAGGCCGGAGCGGGGCTGCGGCGGAGGGAAGCGATTTCGTTGCATCGCGCCGAACAGCATAGGCCGCAGCCGGTTCCACGCCGCGGCGGAGCAAGATGACCGGCGGTCGGCACCGGGCCGCTGGTGTCGGCGAAGGAAGGACCGGTCATCGCCGGTCCATGCTGGCGAAACCGGCCGGCCAGTGCGGGCCAGCCGGGCAGTGGAGACCGGGGGAATTAATTTCCCTCGGACGGGTCTCAGAAGCGGCCCTAATTAAGGGGCTGCGGTTCTCAAAAGGGGGGGGGGGGCTTTGCCCCCCGCGCGCGGCACCCGAACGACGCCCAGGCCGCACCACCGTGCCGGTCCGCGCCGTCGTGCCGGTCCGCGCCGCCGCGCCGGACCGCGCCGCCGCGCCATTGGCCGGGCTGGGATTTTCCGAGTCGGGCCGGGTCCACGCCCGTGTCAGGTCCACGCCCGGGTCGGGTCGACCCGGTTCGATCGACCCAGGGGGGGGTCGGCCCGGGTCGGCCCGAGCCCAGACCCCCAGTTTCAAACCACTTTTGGTCAAATGCCCGTATCTTGGGCTACGGGCCTCCAAACGACTCGCCGTCAGCGGCAACGCGATCCTTAGATCCAGACGGTCGTTTCGGTATACTATACTCAAGATGCACCTTTCTTTTCGGGAGCCTACGTGGTTAAAACTCCATAGTTAAGTGTGCTTGGCCTAGAGTAGTGATCAGGATGGGTGACCTCCTGGGAAGTTTCCCAGGGTGGGTGTGAAATGGAAAAGCCAATAACTCTCAGACCGGGTGTCCGATTGACATGCCGTCTATTGCATTGAGTTCCTGTTGACGATACGGAACTTTTGGCATTCTCCGCCCGAGATTTGGATGCAGATGGATAGTGGCCGGGTTGGATCGCTCAGAAATCCAACCGAGCCCCTAGAACGGAAAAGCTGATACCTTTCTGACAGAACGTCTGTTTGACGAACCGTCAGCGGTGTTGGTGATATCATTAAGAAACGGTCCCTATGAGTATACCCTATGAGAGTTCGTGGTACAGTTGAGATACGACCGGATATGGTTCGCTCACGAAACCAACAGGGCCCCTCGGACGAAAATGCTAGTAACACACAGACCGGGCGTCTGATTGACGCGCCGTCTGTTGCGTTGAGACCCCTATGACGAGGCGGTCCTTTGAGATACTTCTTCGTGGGACTTTGAGATACTTGGAGTATCGACTTGTAACTCATGGAGCGGACCCTCCCAGTGACGAGCGTACGGAGTACGGAGACCGTGTAGCTGGCTGAGACCTGGCGACTGCTTGACCGACTCGACTTGGAGTGAGTCGACTAGCCCGGTGGACAAAGAACTACTTTCTGAGGTGCAGACCCATGGCAGACGGAGCACTACCTTTGTGACAGTGCAGACCCGCGGTGCTCGTACGGAGAGTACCTTAGCAGGCTACTAGGGGGTGTGCACTACTGTGTTTGGGTGACATACCTCGGCGGGAAGCACTACTGTGTTTGGGTGGCTAGCCCGCAGTACTCGATAGGAGGAGTACTTCACCAGTCATAGGTTAGTGAGCAGTACCTTGGAGTCGGGACAGGACCACTGTACACTCCAGAGACAGAGCTCTTCAGCAGTTACGGTTTCGATAATGAAAATCCTGGTTTGAGCTGAGACTTTTGACCTTGTGTTTATATCATGATTGAGATGGGTCACTTCCTAACATAAGTATATGTATGGGCATATACATGGGTAGTGGTTATCCGTTGATTTCAAAATCCTTGTGTTTTCTCATGATTGAGATGGGTTACTTGATAACTTAGGTATATGTATGGGCATATACCTAAGTAGAGGCTATCTGTTGAGATCTTCATTGTGGTTATCCTTGTTGGTTTAGTTAGACCTTGAGGGTCTCGGGGTCCCTACTGAGTATCGTTATACTCACCCCTGCACAGGCTATGCCCGCACCTCGTTGTGTTGGTTGCAGACGACGGGCAGTGCTGACGGAGGCCGAGTGTTCGAGGACTGGACGGTACCCGGAGGTGGACTACACGACGAGTCAGTACCCGGAGGTGGACTAAACGACGTGATGACTCACAGAAGAGGTTGACGGACGAGAGCGTGGAAGAATCTATCTGTACCTACCCTTCAGCTAGGATTCGTAGTGGATGACCTGGAGCTGCGCTATCAGTACCTACCCTTCAAGTAGGATCTGAGGATGACGACCCAGGAGCTGCTTCCTTCATCCAGTTGATTTTCATTTTGCTGTTGTACCTTGTTCAGTTGTAGTTGTACTTTATTTTGGGTTTGTATTCTAGCCCATTTACTTTTCAGCATTTCTTTTGTACTTAGTGTTTTGCTTCCGCTTGTACTCTGTGGTGCTTGTTTTCTTTTATAAAGGAAATGCCTTCCCAGTTATCGGGATTTTACGCCTTTGGTGCTAGTCGTCAGCCCCTGGACTATGGAAGGCGGGCTTGCGGTAGTCACAGCACGGGCCCAGAGGACGGGTCGTGACATCATCGATATGAATTTGATAAGAGTAATTTTAACTCATTCTCCATTTGTTGAGTTAAACATCCAATTCGTTGGTGTTGTTTTTACAAGATTATGTGTGAATGTCCATTGATTGTTTTACACTGAATATCCAATAATATTTAGTGTATATATATTTGTCACACATAACTATGTCGTTGATTTATCTTTAACCTAAGGGTATGACCTTTATGAGAGATTTCATCTCAATTTACATTCCATTGAGGATTCTTTGTTGATATACACCATATCACTTTTATGTGGTGTATATAATGTACATTGACATAGTATATCATGAATCCATTTATTCTCATGTTATTACAATGTTTTGATTACCTCAATTATTTTTATTCAAGTGTCTCTCTTTTGGTTAGAATCTCTAACTAAAATACAATTTTTAAATGTTTTAAAGACTTATTCTTCTAAATGTTGATCATTATTATCCATGTTTTAAAAAATGGTTTTAAGAATTTATTTATATGGACATTAAAGTTTTAAAATTAAAATTAATTTTAAAAGTTTCAATGTGGTATGGGAAACTTTCATTCAAAAATTTAATTTTAAATTCCTTCTTGACAAATAGTGTGACTTTTAAATGTTTTCAAGAAAAGGGGGATAATTCTCTCAAATAGTTCTGATGTTTTTTTTCATCTATTTCAATATCATTAATTATTATCGATTGAGATTAATATGACACAATATAATATTTCATATTGTATCGAATGAGTTATGTTTGACTGTGGATGTATTATTTTTATACCATTCATGGTTTGTGGTTAAAGTATTGACATTTCGTATGCTAGTTTTAATACGAATGTTTATGTTATGTTTAAAACTTTTCATATGAGGAATGAATTGGACGTAGTAAGTGACGGGTGGAGCCCGCTATAGCTCCTCGATGCATCAGTAGGTCTCATGATACAAACTAGTGTCTTGGCACAAGGCCTTGGCAAAATATTATTTATAGTTTTGGCACGAGGCCTTGGCTATGTGGTTATGATAGTCAGGCATTATGTATTCCATCATTATGAAAGATGTTATTGATATTGCATGTGATTTTTTGACTAGTATAATATACATGTGAATAATTAAATGGAATTATTTCATTTTATTTTTTCCATACTATGTTTAAGATCAAGTTTAAAAGGATTCTGTTTTAGTTATAAATTGCTTTAAGTGTTTATGCTTAACCATGAAAGCGTCTGCTGTATTGTTATCCTTATTGAGCATTTGAGCTCACCCCTTTCAATGTTTTATTTTTCCTAGGATGTGAAGAAGTATTTTATGAATGACCTTCAGGGATAGTATGAGGGGATATGAAGACAATATGTTGTTGTAGTTTTTTTTACAATATGATGTAATGTAAGACTTATGAATATATCTAGTGTTTACAAGACTACTAATCTAATTGTTTGTTAGAGACATGATCCTTTGTGATCATGCCAATGTCATGTAATAATGCACCGACTCTGGGTATCTAGGGTCAGGGCATTACAGTTGGTATCAGAGGAAGTTTAGTAAAATCTTTGGAAGCTAGATTTAGATAAACTCTGATTAGAGCACAAAGACCTAAGATGAATTTTAGTATCAGTATAGAAGAACTTCCAAAATTTTGGTATTGTATAGATTTTGTGAGTTTTCTGAGAAATACATCCATGTCTGGATACGAGCAGGTAGAGGCGGCTCTGGCATAGATGTACCTCGGGGTAAAACCGAAAAACACCGCTTTGAACTAGACTCGAATGGAAACTGGTGCACGACAATGGGCCTAGTTGCACTCTTGGTTACGACACTCCTGGGGGATATGATTAGGATAATTTACATTTTCTTTACAAACCGATTTGATGTATTAAATATATATGATGACAGTAATGACATTGGTCAATCCTAATGTGTTTCAAATTTAGAATATGGTGACATTTTATTCTATAAATGATTTTATAAATACTATTACTCACACAATTCTATCTGGTTTTAGTCAATGGCTGGATTCCAAGGAAGTCATAGTGACTTTGAGAAAGATGCACAATGTGAGAATAGTGGTGGAAATGATCAACAAAATGGAATGTTGATAGGTGTAAAAGATATCATATTTATTCCAAATCAATTTTCCAAAAATATGATCAACAATATATATATTAACCAATTCATGGACTCAGCAATGAAGAGAAAGGTGTTGAATGATAAGAGCTCCAGCAGTGGAGACCATGGAGAAAGGAATCCTCAATTTCCATCATGCAGGAAATTTGGAAGGAGACACCCAGGAACGTGTCTCAATGGGACAAAGAAATGATTTAAATGCAGGAAGGAAGGATATAAAGAGAATAATTGCCGAAGAAAAATGAAGAGTACTATGGAAGAAGATTAAGATGGTCCTAACAGTCCATTTACAGTCTTTTGTCGTAAATGTAGGGGACCTGGTCATTACTCGAGTGAATTCCTTATTCTATAGGATATTTTCTTTGTCAAAGAAGAAGTTGTGTGGAAATAAATGGTTGGAGAAATGTTTAAAAAGTATTAGTGCTCCTTGTTGATGGGGTTACTTTGGAATAATTTTCTCTTGTATTTGTAACCCCGCAGTTTTCCATGTGAGAATGATATTTGTGGACGAATTATCTCTTCTCTTGTGGATATAGGTATAAATAACCATTTTGTTTTATATGATCATTGGGGTTTGAGAGAATTATAAGTTATTATAATTTGGGATGAAAATGAAAAGTAATATATAACATTTGTGGTTAAATTATGTTATGGTATTTTGAGGAGTTTATCTCATTTTCGTAATGTTATAAAATATTGTTTTTGAAAAAGGACAACTTGTAGACCGTGTGATAACCCGTCACATCGGACAAAGCTGTGGGAATCGAACCCACAACCAATGTGCGATTGGGATTTATCACATACCAATGGACTATGTGAAGACCCTGGATAGTGTGACTAATTATTTTTAGTTAAATGATTTTATTGATCAATAATAAGTTTATTTGGGTTCTTTTTTCTTATTAAATGAATACCCTTGGTATAAAAAATGATTTGGTTATTAAGTGATAGTTGTTATTTTGGAAGTTGTTCGCTTTGTTGTGAACACTATATGCCCCAGGAAAATAGAATTGTATGGGATTTCATTTGAGGAGTAACGGTGGATATTTACGTATGTTTTTATTATGGATTTATAGTGATTTGGGTTGTTTATAGAAATGATAAGGTTAATTACATTTTTGTATGTGACTTTAAGAGTAATTAATGTCGTTTGGAGATAAAATTTAACGTGGAAGACTACATTCTTATAAGTTTTTAGTTTCAATATTAGTTTGGGTTATATTGAAGGATTTTAAGGACAATTTATTATTTAATGGTATTTATTTAACTTTGGAATATTGATGGTTCAATTTTAGATATTATGATTATTTTTTCCTTAATGGAATATCCGTTGGGGGGGGGGTCATCAGATTTTATACTAAACATTTTGGTTTTGATTAATCTCTAAAGACAAGGTAAATATATAGTTTATCCTACATGGATCATGTATTTCTATAGAAGTTTATTCTAGATCTTTCATTGTGACTAAGTCTTCTTGAATACTCATTGTTCAAAAAAAAGGTTAGTGATAAAAAGTTATTAAATAATAAAACTATACATAAAAATTAAATATATCTCTTTATGTTCTTATTCAATATCATAAATGAATTCCTTGTCCTTATGTAATGTAACTTGAAACAAAAAAATGTTGTCTTTTTACTTTTCCTACTAAGAGACTAAGGACCGTTTTTCCCAACACATGTTTGTGATTTTCTTATTGTTAACATTCTCCTGATCATGTTTTCTATCCCTCTCCATCAGAACTAAACACTTAGTTTATCGTCCATATCCTTTTTTTCTTACATAGAATCCTAGTATGGGTTATCTTGTGTGACCCATATACCTCTTCCTTTCTTTTAAAGTGATAGATTTATTGACTCTTTTTCCGATGTGGAACCTTTCATTATATTCTCAAGCCCAATTTTAAAAAAATTGTGAGGATACAATTTATTGAAGGAGAGGAGAATGTAACACCCCAATCTTCCACGGTACGTTTCCATTTGAATAATGCAATGGTGTTCATTGTACGCAACTTCGAGATTCTAACACACCACAACCAATCAAACTAGCTGTTATTAATAGTAATACCTAATTTTTGAAATTTTATTAATTCTATCTCTCAAAATGGACTTCATTTTTGGATTCGGAATATTGAAATTAGCCTAGGGTGAAAATTAGGTACTTTTTGGATAACTTTCATATTTTGATGAATAGTGAAAATTACTAGATTTTAATTAAAAACAACTTTTTTAATAGAAATAATTAATATTGATAAATTATGAATTTGATTGGTTTATAAGTATATTTAGAATATATTTTTACCATTTAATTAAATTTTTTTCATTGGAAATAATTTCACAATTAAACTAGACATAAACAAGTGCCAATCTTTTGATAGTCATTATCTCTTCAAAACACGCTTTTTGGTTTGACAGTGGGAATTAATTTTAAATTAATTTCTGCCACTTCTGTGTTTGAAATTTGGAAAAATGGATTCCATATTTTGAATCAGGATGTTCAAATTGTGTAAATAGATATCTTTTATTTTTAGACATTTTGAATAATTACTTCGGTAAATATTTTATTTACCATGGTTAAAGGGTAAATCCGGAAAATAAGGGTTAAAAAATAATATTATAATAATAAAAAATTACCCTAAAACGTGTCCTAACATTATTGGTTGATACTTCTCCGACCATGGACATCTTTGGGTTGATTTTCGGACCCCATGGAGCCACTTGTAAGTGATAGAGACACTTTATTTTAAATAAGTTAAAATGAATACAAAAATGACAGAATCATATATCATTTATCAAAACAATTGTTACATTGGATTATATATGTTGGATTTTAGACTATAAATATTCATTAGAAAGATAAAAATATTTCCTAAATAATTATATGTTATTTATAATTTTTAGATATTATATAATTTAATTTATTAATGAAACAATGGTGATGCAGTAATTACTAAATTAATTAAAAATTAGAATAATTGATATTATAAATACCCAAATAAATGTAATTCGAGACTTCTTATAAATAACAATAATTTTATAGGGTAATATGACATGTTAGGATTGATTAAAGTAACTTTTTTTCTAAGTAATCATTCTGTTATGATTTTTAAAAAAATCAATTATTGAATAGATTGAAAATTGACATAAAAGAGTTTTTTAAAACAAATATTATATTATTAATTGATATTAAATTCCTAAAAAACTAAGGTTCGGCCATAAGATTTATATCATGTTATTTGTATCATTAATGGACCAAATTGGGGTCTATTGGATGTATATAGTATGTTTATTAACCATATAGTATAAAAATTCAAAGAGACATTGTAAAAGTGAAACTAATTAACTAAGAGTTAATACTTAAAGATAAAAATAAATATAATGACCCAAACCTGTATCAATTATATTGGTTGAGTGGTTTTCGACCTATCACCACCTTAAACGTTAAATAATACATTTTGGAGCCATTAGAAACCGAATATTAATTTATTATAGAATAATAGTTTTAGCTTTTCCAAAGGTGACCCACATCCCTCTTATAAAAGGGCCCTCCCCCTTCTCATTAAATCACAACTTAAAAGCCGTTTTGGTCTTCCAAACCCTACCAAAATACTCTATAAACATCCCTCACTACAACCTAGAGGCCTTAGTTTGATCATAAAGCCAACCTAGGGAGATCTTTTGATCAAATCAAAAGGAAGAACCCAAAAAAGAGGTAATGTTTTTACCACCCTTTTTCAAATTATTTTCTTCTTCAACATATTATTTCATTGATATTACCATTCTAAATTAATGAATCCAGTATCTCCTATATATTTTAATATTATTATAAAAAAATTACAACCATATTCAGTATTCTATCCATCCTTTGAATGACATGTCACCATACGTGTGTAACGTAAGGCTTACCGTCTCCACGTCATGGTGTAATTGTCATTCAATAAATTATTATTTGGATGGTTATAATAATGATGTGTAATTCATATAAATAATAAATATAACATGATAATTATTCTTTATATATGATATACCATCCAATTATATATTATTTTAACATCAAAAGAATGATATTGTCGCTCGTGCGTACGTACAGACTACTGTCTCCACGAGCGCGATGAGATTCATTCTCCATAATATACATTAAAGTATAATTATCATTTTATTATTTAAAAATAATGATTAAGGACTTTATATAATTATGTATATTAATAATATACAAACTACCAATGACAAACATGTCTTACGTAACAAAACATATAAAAGAAAATGAGTAAGTTAACACCCAAAACAACGATAATACTAAGATGTTATTAACAAATCAATGTTGAAAGATCATATATGAAATCATATTAATGTAAATTATTATTGAATAATTCAATAACAATTATTTCACCATTATACAGGAGGTTAACCTACCGTCGACCAAGGAAAAAGTACAAAGTAAGGGGATTCTTATCTCACTTTTAATTCCGTGAGAATTCCATTGTTCACCACATATTTATTACATGTGGTGTGTGTACTTCCCATGTTTGCATTCATTATGTAATATATTTTAACTCGCGTATAATTACATCATCATTATATGATCCATATTTCAGGGGTGTATTTTATTATGGTACGAAATCAATAAGGGAATTTTAAATTTCAATTTCCACTCATTCGTCTTTATGCATACTTCATTGATTATTTTACTCCAAGATTATGTGTGGAATCACTATTAATTTTATTATGTCATAATTTAAACTCCCCTTTATGTGGATATAATTTTTATATACATAATCACTCCATTGATAAATTCTCAAATCATCGATAGGAATTTGATATGAGTAATTTTAACTCATTCTCCATTTGTTGAGTTAAACATCCAATTCATTGGTGTTGTTTTTACAAGATTATGTGTGAATGTACTTTGATTGTTTTACAATGAATATCCAATCATATTTAGTGTATTTATATTTTTCACACATAACAATGTCATTGATTTATCATTAACCTATGGGTACAACCTTTATGAGAGATTTCATCTCAATTTACATTCCATTGAGACTTCTTTGTTGATATACACCGAATCACTTTTATGTGGTGTATATAATGTACATTGACATCGTTTATCATGAATTCCTTTATTCTAATGATATTAAAAATTTATGATTACCTAAATTATTTATATTCAAGTGTCTATCTTTTGGTTAGAAACTCTTACTAAAATACCATTTTTAAATGTTTTAAAGACTTATTCTTCTAAATCTTTCTCATTAATGTCCATCTTTTAAAAAATGGTTTTAACAATTTATTTATTTCGACATTAAAGTTTTAAAATTAATATTAATTTTAAATGATTCAAAGTGGTATGGGACACTTTGATTCAAAAATCTATTTTTAAATGGCTTCTTGACAAATAGTGTGACTTTTAAATGTTTTCAAGAAATGGGGGATAATTCTATCAAATAGTTTTGATGGTTATTTTCATTAATGACAATATCATTAATTATTATCGATTGAGGTTAATATGATACAATAAAATCTTTCATATTGTATCGAATGAGTTATGTTTGACTGTGGATGTGCTATTTTTATACCATTCATGGTTTGTGGTTAAAGTATTTACATTTTGTATGCTAGTTTTAATACGAATGTTTATATTATGTTTAAAAACTTTCATATGAGGAATGCATTGGACTTAGTAAGTGACGGGTGGAGCCCGCTATATCTCCTCGATGCATCGGTAGGTCTCATGAGACAAACTAGTGTATTGGCACAAGGCCTTGGAAAAATCTTATTTGTAGTCTTCGCATTAGGCCTTGGCTATGTGGTTATGATAGTATGGAATTATGCATTCAATCATTATGAAAGTGGTTATTGATATTTCATGTGATTGTTAGACTAGTAGAATATCCTTCTGAATAAGTAAATGGCATTATTTCATTTTATTTTTTCCATACTATGTTGAAGATCAAGTTTAAAAGGCTTTTGTATTAGTTATAAATTGCTTTAAGTGTTTATGATTAACTATGAGAGCTTCTTCTATATTGTTATCCTTACTGGGAATTTGAGCTCACCCCTTTCAATGTTTTATTTTTTCCAGTATGTGAAGAAGTATTTTATGAATGACATGAATGGATTTTATGAGGGGATATGAAGACAAGATGTTGTTGTAATTTTTTTTACCATATGATGTAATGTAAGACTTATGAATATATCTAGTGTTTCCAAGACTACTAAACTAATCGGTCTTTCGAGACTTGATCCTTTGTGATCATGCCAATGTCATGTAATAATCAACTAACTCTAGGTATCTAGGGTCGGGACATTACAGTTGGTATTAGAGGAAGTTTAGTACAAACCTTGGAGGCTAGATTTAGATAAACTCTGATTAAAGAACATAGACCTCAGATGAACTTTGAGGATTAGTATAGAAGAACTTTCTAAAATTTTGGTATTGTAGAGATTTTGTGAGTATTCCAAGCAATACTTCCCTGTTTGGATACGAGCAGGTAGAGGCGGCTCTTGCATAGATGTAGCTAGGGGTAAAACCGGAAAACACAGCTTTGAGCTAGACTCGAACAGGAACTGGTGCACGACAATGGGCCTTGCTGCACTCTTGGTTACGACACTCCCTGGGGATGTGCTTAGGATAATTTACATTTTCTCTACTAACCGATTTGAAGTATTAAATATATAAGATGAGAGTAAATGACCTTGGTTAATCCTATTGTGTTTCAAATTGATAATATAGTGACATGTTAAACTCTAAATGATTTTATGGCTACTGTTACTCACAAAATTCTTTCTGGTTTTAGTCAATGGCTGGATTCCAAGGAAGTCATAGTGACTTTGAGAATGATTTACAAGGTGGGAACAGTGGTGGAAATAAGCAACAAAATGGGATGTTGAAATGTGTAAAAGATATCGCCTTTATTCCAAATCAATTTTCAAAAAATATGATCAACAATATATATATTAACCAATTCCCAGAATCAAAAATGAAGAGAAAGGTGATGAATGATAAGATCATTAGTAGTGGAGACCATAGAGAAAGGAATCCTAAATTTCCATCATGCAGGAAATGTGGAAGGAGACACCCAGGAAAGTGTCTCAATCAGACAATGAAATGCTTTACGTGCAGGAAGGAAGGACATAAAGTGAAGAATTGCCGAAGAAAAATGAAGAGTACTATGGAAGAGGGTAATGATGATCCCAAGTGTCCATTTACAGTCATTTTTCGTAAATGTAGGGGACCTAGTCATTACCCATGTGAATGCCCTATTCTATAGGATATTTTCTTGGTCAAAGAAAAAGCTATGTGGAAATAAATGTTTGGAGAAATGTTTAAAAAGTATTAGTGCTCCATGTTGATGGGTTTACTTTGGAATAAATTTCTCTTGTATTTGTAACCCTTTAGTTTTCCATGTGAGAATGATATTTGAGTAAAAATTATCTCTTCTCATGTGGATATAGGTATAAATAACCATTTGGTTTTACATGATCATTGGGGTTTGAGAGAATTATAAGTTATTATAATTTGGGATGAAAATGTGAGGAATTATATAACATTTGTGGTTAAATAATTTTATGGTATTTTGAGTAATTTATCTCATTTTGGTAATGTTATAAAATATAGTTTTTTAAAAAGGACAACACGTAGACCGTGTGATAACCAGTCGCGTCAGACAAAGATGTGGGAATTGAACCCACAACCAAAGTGTGATTGGGATTTATCAACTACCACTGGACTACGTGAATACCCTGGATAGTGTGGCTAATTATTTTTAGTTAAATTATTTTTTTGATCAATAATAAGTTGGTTTGGGTTCTTATGTATTATTAAATGAATACCATTGGTATATGAAAAATTATTTGGTGAGTAAGTGATAGATGTTATTTTGGATGTTGTTCGCTTTCTTGTGGACACTATATGACCAAGGAAAATAGAATAGCATGGGATTTCATTTGAGGAGTAATGGGGGATTTTTATCTATGTTTTTCATGGATTTATAGTGATTTGGGTTTTTTATCGAAATGATTAGGTTAATTACTTTTATGTATGTGACATTAAGAGTAATTAAGGTCATTTGGAGATACAATTTAACATGGAAGACTACATTCTTATATGTTTTGAGTTTCAATATTAGTTTGGATTATATTGAATGATTTTAAGGACAATTGATTATTGAATGGTATTTATTTATCTTTGGGGTATTGATTGTTTAATTTTGGAAATTATGATTAGTTTTTCTCTAATGGAATATCTGTTTGGGGGAATCAGATATTATACTAACCATTTTGGTTTTGATTAATGACTACAGACAAGGTAAATATATAGTTTATCCTACATGGATCATGTATTTCTATAGAATTTTATTCTAGCTCTTTCATTGTGACCAAGTCTTCATGAATACTCATTGTTAAAAAAAATGAGTTATTGGTAAAAAGTTATTAAATATTGAAACTCTACATAAAAATTAAGTATATATATTTATTTTCTTAGTCAATGTCATAAATTAATTCCTCGTCCTTATGTAATGTAACTTAAAACAAAAAAATGTTGTCCGTTTACTTTTCTTACTGGGAGACTAAGGACCGTTTGTCCAAACACAAGTTTGTGATTTTCTTATTGTTAACTTTCTCCTGATCATGTTTTCTAACTCTCTATATCAAAACTGAACAATTAGTTTATCGTCCATATCCATTTTTCCAACATGAAATCATATTATGGGTTATCTTGGGTGACCCTTATACCCCTCTTCCATTCTTTTAAAGTGATAGTTTTATTGACTCTTTTTCCGATGTGGGAAATTTCATTATATTCTCAAGCCCAATTCTAAAAAATTGCAAGGATGCAATATATTTAAGGGGGAAATAATGTAACACCCCAAGCATCCACGGTACGTTTCCCTTTGAATAATGCAATGGCGTGCATTGTACGCAACTTCGAGATTCTAACACACCACAACCAATCAAACTAGGTGTTATTAATAGTAATACCAAATTTTTGAAAGTTTATAAATTCTATCTCTCAAAATGGTCTTCATTTTTGGATTCGGAATATCGAAATTAGCCTAGGGTGAAGTTTTGGTACTTTTCGGATAACTTTAATATTTTGATGAATAGTGAAAATTACTAGATTTTAATTAAAACAACATTTTTAATTAAAATAATTAATATTGATAAATTATGAATTTCAGTGTTTTGAAAGTATATTTTGAATATATTTTTACCATTTAATTCAATTTTTTTCAATGGACATAATTTCACAATAAAACCAGACATAAACAAGTGCCAATCTTTTGATTGTTACTATCTCTTAAAAACACGCTTTTTGTTCTGACAGCGGGAATTAATTTTAAATTAATTTCATCCACATCTGTGTTTGAAATTTGGAAAAATGGATTCCATATTTGGAATTAGCATGCTCAAATTTTGTAAATACGTAACTTTCATTTTTAAAAATTTTGAAGAATTTCTTCGGTAAATATTTTATTTACAATGGTAAAAGGGTAAATCTGGTAAATAAGGTTTAAAGAAAAATATTATAATAATACAGAATTACCCTAAAACATGTCCTAAACTTATTGGTTGATACATGTCCGGCCATGGGCATCTTTGGGTCAATTTTGGGACCCCATGGATCCACTTGTAAGTGATATGAACACTTTATTT
Organism: Viscum album; assembly: GCA_963277665.1. Taxonomy (NCBI): domain Eukaryota; kingdom Viridiplantae; phylum Streptophyta; class Magnoliopsida; order Santalales; family Viscaceae; genus Viscum; species Viscum album. The sequence goes on from OY728132.1 coordinate 477,817,282, forward strand.
TAATTAAGTTAAAATGAATACAAAAATGACACAAGCATATATCTTATAGAAAAAAAATTGTTAGATATGGTTATATATGTTGGATTTTAGACTATAAAAATTCATTAGAAATATAAAAATATTTCCTACATAATTATATTTTATTTATAATTTTTAGACATTATATAATTTAATTTATTTATGAAACAATGGTGATGTATTAATTACTAAATTAATGAAAAATTAGAATAATTGATATTATAAATACTCAAATAAACGTAATTTGAGACTTTTTATAAATACCAATAATTTCATAGGATAATATGACATGTTAGTATTGATTTAATTAACTTTATTCAAAGTAATCATTCTATTATTATTTTTAAAAAAATCAATTATTGAATAGTGTCAAAATAGAAATAAAAGAGTATTTTAAAACAAATATTATATTATTAATTAATATTAAATTCCTAAAAATCTAAGGATCGTCCAAGAGACTTATATCATGATAGGAATATCATTAGTGGACCACTTTGTGGTCTCTTAGATGTATATTGTATGTTTATTTACCATATAGTATAAAAATACAAAGAGACATTGTAAAAGTGAAACTAATTAACTAAGAGTTAATACTTAAATATAAGGTTAATATAACGACCCAAACCTGTCTAAATTATATTGGTTGAGTGGTTTGCGACCTATCCCCACCTTAGAATTTAAATAATCCATTTTGGAGCCATTAGAAATCGAATATTAATTTATTATAAAATAATATTTTTAGTTTTTCCAATGGTGCCCCTCACCCCTCTAATAAAAGGGCAGTCCCCCTTCTCCATACATTACACATTCATATCCTTTTTTATCGACCAAACTCTGCCCAAATACTCTCTCAACATCCCTCACTACAACCTAGAGGCCTTAGTTTGATCAGAAATCCCACCTAAGGAGCCCTTTTGATCAAATAAAAAGGAAGAACCCGAAGAAGAGGTAATGTTTTTACGACCCTTTTTCAAATTATTTTCTTCTTCAACTTCTTATTTCATTGTTATTCCCATTATAATTTAATTAATACAGTATATCCTATAAACTGTAATATTATTATAAATATAGTACAACTATATTCAGTATTCTATCCACCCTTTGAATGACATGTCACCATACGTGTGTACGTACGACTTACCGTATCCACGTCGTTGTGTAATTGTCATTCAATAAATTATTATTTGGACAGGTATAATAATGATGTGTAATTCATGTATATAATAAATATAACATGATAATTATTTTTTCTATATGATATACCATCCAATTATATATTATTTTAACATCAAAAGAATGATATTGTCGCTCGTGTGTACGTATGGACTATCGTCTCCACGAACGCGATGAGATTCATTCTCCATCGTATCCATTAAAGTATAATTATCATTTGATTATTTAAAAATAATGTTTAAGGACTTTATATAATTCTGGATATTAATAAGATACAACCTATCAATGACAAACATGGCTTATGTAACAAAACATATAAAAGAAAAGGAGTAAGTTAACATCCGAAACAATGATAATACTAAGATATTATTAAAAAATCAATGTTAAAATATCATATATGATATCATATTAGTGTAAATTATTCTTGTATAATTCAATAACAATTATTTCAACATTATACAAGAGGTTGACCTACCGTCGACCAAGGAAAAAGTACAAAGTAAGGGGTTTCTTATCTCACTTTTAATTCTGTGAGAATTCCATTGTTCACCACTTATTTATTACATGTGGTGTCTGTACTTCCCATGTTTGTATTAATTGTGTAATATACTTTAACTAATATATATTTACATCATCATTGTATGATCCTTCTTTCATGGGTGTATATTTTGTATGTTATCAAATCAATAACGGAATTTGAAATTTCAATTTCCACTCATTCGGCTTTATGCATAATTCATTGATTATTTTACTCCATGATGATGTGTGGAATCACTATTCATTTGATTATGTCATAACTTCCACTCCCCTTTCTATGGATATACTTTTTATACACATAATCACTCCATTGATAAATTCTCATGTCATCAATATGAATTTGATAAGAGTAATTTTAACTCATTCTCCATTTGTTGAGTTAAACATCCAATTCATTGGTGTTGTTTATAAAAAATTTTGTGTGAATGTCCTTTTATTGTTTTACACTTAATATCCAATCATATTTAGTGTATTTATATTTTTCACACATAACTATGTCATTGATTTATCCTTAACCTAAGGGTACGTCCTTTATGAGAGATTTCATCTCAATTTACATTCTATTGATACTTCTTTGTTGATATAAAACAAATAACTTTTATGTGGTGTATATAATGTACATTGACTTAGTTTATCATGAATCCCTTTATTCTGAAGATATTACAATGTTTTGATTACCTCTATTATTTGTATTCAAGTGTCTCTCTTTTGGTTAGAAACTCTAACTAAAATACCATTTTTAAATGTTTTAAAGACTTATTCTTCTAAATCTTTCTCTTTAATATCCATGTTTTAAAAAATGGTTTTAATAATTTATTTATATGGACATCAATGTTTTAAAATTAAAATTAAAATTAAAATTTTCAATGTGGTATGGGACACTTTGATTCAAAAATTTATTTTTAATTGGCATCTTGACAAATAGTGTGACTTTTAAATGATTCCAAGAAAAGGGGATAATTCTCTCAAATAGTTTTTATGGTTATTTTCATCTATGTCAATATCATTAATTATTATCCATTGAGGTTAATATGATACAATAAAATCATTCATATTGTATCGAATGAGTTATGATTGACTGTGGATGTGCTATTTTTATACCATTCATGGATTGTGGTTAAAGTATTGAGATTTAGTATGCTAGTTTTAAAACAAATGTTTTTGTTATGTTTAAAACTTTTCATATGAGGAATGCATTGGACTTAGTAAGTGACGGGTGGAGCCCGCTATAGCTCCTCGATGCATCGGTAGGTCTCATGAGACAAACTAGTGTATTGGCACAAGGCCTTGGCAAAATATTATTTGTAGTCTTGGCACGAGGCCTTGGCTATATGGTTATGATAGTCTGGCATTACGCATTCCATCATTATGAAAGTGGTTATTGATATTTCATGTGATTGTTTGACTAGTAGAATATCCATGTGAATAAGTAAATGGAATTATTACAGTTTTTTTCCATACTATGTTGAAGATCAAGTTTAAAAGGCTATTGTTTTAGTTATAAATTGCTTAAAGTGTTTATGCTTAACTATGAAAGCTTCTGCTATATTGTTATCCTTACTGAGCATTTGAGCTCACCCCTTTCAATGTTTTATTTTTCCCAGGATGGGAAGAAATATTTTATGAATGACCTGTAGGGATAGTATGAGGGGATATGAAGACAAGATTTTACTGTTGTTTTTTTATCTTATGATGTAATGTAAGGCTTATGAATATATCTAGTGTTTCCAAGACAACTAATCTAATCGGTCATTCGAGACTTGATCCCTTTTGATCATGCGAATGTCATGTAATAATGCACCGACTCAGGGTATCTAGGGTCGGGGCGTTACAACAGTCTCTTCCACTTGTTACTATTTTTTACATTTGTGTTCTATTTCCTTGATAATGTTGATCTAAGGTGTGATTTTAATCTTTCCGAGATACACCTATGAGACATCCTCTGGATGTACGTCAGCTGCCAGATGGTGATCAGAGAGCGGATATGGACGATTAGGGACCTCTTGCAGATCCTCCTACTGTACCCGCTTTGGCACCAGCAGTTATACCCGTTGCAGGCACCGATGCATAGTTCAGGGAGGAAATTCAGAGGATGATGCAGACCTTTAAGGGAGTGTCATATCCTACCCCGTTGATGGCTTAGTGGATGTGGGTTATCCAGAAGCATCTCCCTCTTACATTCTCATGGGATGGAGGAACCCATGCTGTAGAGTCGTGGCCATAGGCCACCCTGACGATCTTAGTGCATATAGAGATACCTCCATAGAAGAGAGTGAAGCTTGCTTCTTATATGCACCGAGACACCACCAAGAGGTTGTGCGAGGTGATCTCACAGACAGGGATCCATTAGAGTATGACTTCTGATGAGTTTCAGTGCATCTTCTATGATTACTTCTATTTAGAGACCTTTAGGGCCGACTGATTCTGGGATTTTATGAGTCTCAAGCAGGGTACTCTTTCTATTATGAAGTACTTGTCTCATTTTACCGAGCTGCAGTGCTTCACACCAATTCCAAAAGGTGATGAGTTGTTCCTTGCTATGATGTTTGAGGATGGTCTCAGGCAGGAGATCCATTCCCAGATGAATATCTTCCAGTTGACTTCGATATCGTCTATCGCCAACTAGGAACTGATCACTATGCGTAATCTGAGAGATTCTGGTGCAGTGAGCCAGGGAGGTTTGAGATCCAACATCAGTGTTCCTCCTACTAATAGTAGGAAGCACCGTATGGAGTCTTCTCAAGGAGATCAGAGTAGGAATAATTTATCTTGGGGAAGCAGGGTAGTATGCTACCAATGCGGGAGGAGCGGGCATACTAGGCCTCAGGGCCAGAGATACCTGATGGAGTGCCGATCTTGCCGAAATATGGGCCATATTCATCATTTTTGTTAGATATTCTCACCTACAACTATTGATAGGGGTTCTTATATGACCCCGCGTACAAGAGATGTATCCCCAGTTTCTAACCAGTCTATGAACTGGAGTTCTTCCAGCCATTCGGGCTGAGGTGGAGGTCGCGGCCATGGTGGTTAGTCACCACGTTACCTACGAAAGAAGAGTGGATCAGTTCAGAGTGGTCATCTAGGGGTGAAGGGTCGTGGTACCGGACATACATTCACCATGGAGTAGACCTATCAAGAGTAGGATCTCGGACCTTCCACTATTCGAGGTAGAATCTTAGTATACTTGGTTTTATCTTCATCCTGTTTCGATACTGGTGCTTCATATAGATTTATCTCTTTTTCTTTTGTGGATAACCTTGGGCTTCGTATCATTTCATCTACCAATATGTTGACCCTTGAAACACTGCTGGGCACGTGGACGTCTAGAATACGTTATTATAGAGAGTTCCCTCATGAGGTTGCAGGGTGTCACATCTTATGGGACCTCTATGTCCTAGAGATGACAGGCTGTGATGTCATTCTCGATATGGACCGGTTAGTTTCCTTCCTGGAAGTCGTTGATTTCTATCACTGTGGGGTGAGTTTCATATCACCAGAGGGAAGATATTTTCTCCATAGAGGAGAGTTGGATTTCCATGCGGGTAGAGCTGGACCAGAGCATCATGAGATATGAGGAGATACAACCCATATTTAAAGTCGTTATCTGGATGACCAGGGGACTTCACATTTATACATTCCTTGATTTGTGGATCATTTGAAGGATGTCTTTCGAGATGACATTTCATGTTTCCCTCTGGAGCGTGAGGTAGACGTTTCTATTGAGCTCGTTCTAAGAGTGGCACTGGTGCCCATTCCTCCTTATAGGATGGATACACCTAAGTTGCAGGAGCTCAAGAAGCAGTTGGAAGAGTTGCTAGCAATGGGTTTCATCCAACCAAGTAATTCTCCTTGGGGTTCGCCTATCCAGTTTGTGAAGAAGGTAGACGACACCCTTAAGCAATATGTGGATTATAATAAACTAAACCAGTTGATGGTCAAGAGAAGATATCCATTTTTGAGGATAGATGACCTCTTTGATCATCTTCAAGTATCCAAGGTTTTCTCAAAGATCTATTTGAGGACCGGTTATCATCAGTTGCGTGTTAGACCATCAGATATAGCTCTTATAGCATTCAGGAGCAGGTATGGTCTATACGATTATACGGTCTTCCCATTAAGACTCATGAATGCACCATCAGCCTTTATGGAACTGATGAACCAAGTGTTCCATCTGAACGTGGACTCTTTTGTGGTGGTCTTCATGGATGTTTTCTTGGTGTACTCTCACACTCAACACGACCATGCTACCCATAATGAGATCATTTTGAGAACACTGAGAGATAATTAGTTATATGTTAAGCTCTTGAAATGCCACTTTTGGATGTATCAGATTCTCTTATTAGGTCATGTTATCTCGTAGATAGGAGTATCAGTAGGCCTAGAGAAAGTGAGAGCTGTAGTTTCTTGGGAGCATCGAAAGAATGTCTTTGAGGTGCAGTGTTTCCTAGGGCCTGCTGGATACTACAGGTGTTTCATACAGGAAATTTCATGCCCTACAGCACCGATGAAAAGTATGACCAAGAAAGGTGAGAATTTCTTATGGTCAGATTCCTGTGAGTCGGACTTTCAAGAGCTGAAAGGGAGGTTCACGTCAGCACCGACACTGGTCTTTCTAGAGCCAGGCAAGAGCTATACTATTTATTGCGATGTTTCAGGTATCGAGCAGGGAGTTGTGCTTTTGAAGGGAGATGGAGTAATTGCATACGGGTCTCAGCAGTTGAGGCCACATGAGAGGAACTACCCAACGCACGATTAAGAGTTGGAAGATATTGTTAATGCCTTACGCTGTTGCAGAAATTACATTCTGGGAGAGCACTTTGTGGGGTTTACAGACTACAAGAGTCTCAAGTACATCTTCACTGAGCGTGATCTAAATCTGAGACAACAAATATGGGTTGAGTATCTTCATTCCTTTGACTTTGAGCTTGCCTATACGCCGGGAAAGGGAAACACAGTGGTTAATGCGTTGAGCAGAATAACTCATATTCAGGCAGTTCAGGAGGCCAGTAGTGATTCGAAGATTATGTCTCTGTTCTCTAAGATGCATTTGGAGGTGCAAGATAATCAGTGGAAAAATTTTCTATCTTCTATAGCTCTTACCTCTACCATTATTGATCAGGTACAGATGAGGCATCTATCAGACTCAGAAGGCGTAGTCCTGCTGGAGAGTGTGTCAGGAGAGGAACTTCTTCATAGACGGACAGTGGGTGATGATGAGATCATGCATTTATAGGGATGTGTATGGGTTCTAGTAGACATACATAAGGATCTGATGTTGTATTTCCATTCCTTAGTTTGGGATGTTCATCCTAGTGTCACCATGAACTATCGTGATCTACAATGCCTGTACTGGTGGCCAGGTATTAAGAGAGATGTTGTTGGGTTCATCATGAGATGTTCTACTTGATAGTAGGTGAAAGCAGAGCATCAACAACCTGTAGGTATTTTACAGTAGTTACCCATTCTATAGTGGATGTGGATCAATGTCGTGATAGACTTAGTGACCGTGTTGACGAGGTCACCTTGAGGGAGTGATGTTTTTTGGGTTTTCATCAACAGGCTTACAAAGATTACAAATTTCATGCCAATCAAGGAGACCTTCAGTGTTGATGATATGGGAATGTTTTTTATCCAAGAGATTGTACAATTGCAGGGAGTTCCACATTCCATTGTTTTAGATAGGGATGTGTCTTTTAATTCTCTGTTCTGGTAGGGGCATCAGAAGGCTTTGGGTACACAGGTACTTTTGTGTACAGTATACGATCCCCAAACAGATGGCTAGTCCGAGCGTATGATCCGGGTGCTTGAGGATATGCTATGAGATTTCATTATAGACTTTGGTGGTTCTTGGGAGAAGCATATTCCTCTTCTAGAGTTTTCATATTACAACAATTTTCAGGTGACCATTCAAATTGCACCTAATGAGGCTTTCTACGATAGGCCATGCCGATCACCTTTGTGCTGGCTGGAGGCAGGAGGCCAGCCTTACTGGGAACTCGTTTTCTTTAGGAGACCTCAGAGCATATAGATTTGATTCGGAAGAGGATTTCTACAACATTGTCTCGGCCAAAACCTTATGCTGATCAGGGGAGATGACCTCTGGAGATCGAGGTCGGGGATCAGGTTTTCCTTCCTGTCGAACCGAGGTTGGGAAACAATTGGATTCAGAGACATGGTAAACATGCACTGCAGTATGTCAAGCCATTTGGGGTGTTGTAGAGAGTTGGTCCGGATTCTTATCAGTTGTAGTAAACTCAAATGAACCAGGATAGACACGGCAGCTTCCATATCTCTCAGTTCCTATGTTACTTTTCAGACATGTCTCGGGTCTTTCAACTCGAGGAGGTTCATCTTGAAGCAGATGCGTCATTTGAGGAGAATCCTATCGGGATTTTCAATTGCAGTATGAAGCTTCTATGTGGTCGGTCTATTCCTATGGTACGGGTGCTATGGAAGCACATGCGAGTATTAGACATGACCTGGGAGGGGAAGGTCGATGTATGATCACAGTGGCCGGAGCTTTTTGTGGTTTCTTCTTCTACAGCTCACTAGGGAAATTCAAGGAAAAATTTCATTAAGGGGGGAAGTTTTTAAGAACCTGGATCTTTGTTTTAGGTATGTTTTTCCTTTTTTGGTCATTTTTGAGAAAATGTGTAAAATCTGAAAATTTACAAAGTACACACCGTGTACTTTATAAGTACACGCCATGTACATCGGTGCCACACAAGGATGTGTGTTGGCTATTTCCGGACCACACACATGGTGTGTAGGGGTAATGTGGAGGCCACATAAGGCAGAGTATGGAAAATCCATGTACACGCCATGTTCTCCAGAAGTACACGCCATGTATTTTTTTCATTAAACAGACTGAGATCATGCCTAATCGACAGAGTTGTCTTCATCTCAAGGTTCTTCGACCGAGAGCGTCTGTTCGGCCGCAAACATCCTCCGAGCCCCCGAGCCTCCGTCTTTTTTCCTAATAGGCCGTCGTCGATTGCGTTGGAACCGCAGGAGTGAGTTCTTCCTTCTTGAGTTTCATTCCTTGATTTTCCCTCATTCTCGAGATATCTTGGGTTTAACTTTTTAAGTATTTTCGTAGATCTACACTGTTCTAATGAGAATTAAGACTCTTAGTTCAAGTATATTAATCTCCTAGCACCAAGGTAGGTGGTTTGTGCATTACATTTCTATGTCTTTGAGTTTTATGTGAAAATTTCCACAGATACCCGTGAATGGGGTATTGCATGTTTACCTTTCTTCCCTGTTTCTTTACTGCATTGATTTTATGCTTGTGTAGAGGTAATTTGATCATGATTGACGATAATTACTATTCTTGAATGTTTTTCCCATCCCATGTTCTTGTTATGACCTTTGGGTCTTTTATCATTTGTTCATTATACCTGTTTTCAGTTCCTTGTGACCGTAGGATGGAATGATATTCCTGACATGATTGTTTTCCTATAGAATGGTTAACCAAGTAGCTCCATAGGTGTACTTTGTCATTATCACATTATTAAGCACTAACTAGTACGTGACTATGAGAACCTGGTGCCATAAACTATATGGGATAGACCGAGTGAGATTCCTAAGGAGTCTTGGATATTATAGACTACATAAGGGTAGGTTGAGTGAGATTTCTCATAGAGTCTTGGTTATTATAAACTACAGGGTATAGACCAAGTGAGCTTCCTAGAGATTCTTGAATATTATAAACTACAAGAGGGTATTCCGATTGAGCTTCCTAAGAGAGTCTTTACTTGTTTTAATTTCCTTAAACTATTCTAGGCTAGAGGAGGAATTGACCGAGTGTGCTTCCTCAAAGAGTATGTGATAGACCTGAGCCTCTGGGAGGAATTGACTGAGTGATCATCCTAAGAGTGTTTCTAGACCATGGGGCTATAAGAGGGTTAGATAGCGTGATCTTCCTCAAAGAGTCCCTGACTACCCGACACTATAAGGTGAATTGACCGAGCGATCTTCCCTATTGAGTCTTATAATTTCACAAGACCATACCTGAGGGGTTAGGCTTAGTGCACTTCCCAGAGGGTTGTTGGTACTTCTTGGATAGGACCAGAGAGGTTGGCTACAAGTACATCCCAAAGGGGTTACAGTTGTGGTTAGCTATTTTCCTCACTACTGCTTGTTGTTCTGTGGATTGATTACTATTGTATATCATCATGTTACTGCTTGTTGATTACTGCTTTCCATTTTACTGTTACTATTTACTGCTTATTGAACTATTACCTTGCATATACTCACTGACTATTGGGCATAGATCATTGGGAGGTTGCCTATTGGGCTTTAGTCTCACACCATGTTTGGGTCGGGCTTTTGGACCCAAAAAAACTATGTTGTTGAAGGTATAAAAAATGGAAAGCGCCCTTTGACTTCTGGTACATGATTTCTATGGACCAGGAGAGCATGGGACCAAACATAGGCTTGCGATGCTGAGGAACTGCTTATCTTTTTTTTACTTGTTTTGGTACTGTTTGTATTACCAACATTGTGGCATGTTTGGTTGTTTTCCAAGATATGTATCATGCATCATTTCATATATACATATGTGCTCCAGTGGTTTATTATATTAGTCTTCTTATATTTACTTGTGCATTGTGGTTGGATATTTACTTCATCCGTTGTTTCATGTTTTGTTTTCATCCGTTGTGTACTCTACGGATGAGGGCATAGTTTCCCCACTATCACATCCAAGGCCCTTGTTACTAGTCGGCAGCCTCTGGTATTTGGGGAAATTCACTTGAGGCCATGTGACCAACCAGGTACGGGGCGCGTCTAGGTGGATTCCAGAACCGGGATGTTACACCTTAATTCTCGTGATATTATAAGTCATTGATTTAATGTTATTCCTCAATTATTTGTATTCACCAATCTTTCATTTATTTAAGAACTCCTTAACTAAAATATTGTATTAATGATTTAATTTTCAAAATATTTATCATTAATGTCAATTTTTCAATATGGATTTATGGATTTATATATATAGACATCGATGTTTTTAAATATTAATTATTTTAAATAAGTTAAAGTGGTATGGGATACTTTGATTCAAAAATACCTTTATTAAATGTTTTAAATGGTTTTGAAAATTATTTGATAAATCATTGTCTATTTCAATATCTTCAATTTATATATTGTGATTGTAATGTGGAAATGTTATATTTACTTTATTCTTGTGTTTTTTGTTTTGATTTTGTTATGGTTATTTGGAATTGCTTACATATACGGGTGGTTTTGTTATAAACTTGGGTCGAGTGAGCCCAAGATAGCACTGCAATAGATTGATTAACGTGATGGATATAATCATTAATGTTTCTTCAAAGAGATTTATGGAATATACTTTGACGAGCATTCCAACGTAACTACCTATATAGATTTGATAACTACAATGTATGTATGATATGGATTCCAAAAGTTACCATTATGATTTTTGATTTCTATGTGTTATTTATAAATCTTATGATTTATTGAAGTATATCATGATTGAAAAGTTTAGTTTTAATAATTTGTATTTATTGATGGGTTAATATTTCCTATCCTTATTTTTTGACCCTTATTAATCATTTTATTTCCATCCCATGTTTTTGAAATGTTTTCCACAAGACATAAAGATAAATACAATCATGGATGGGATCATGGAATATTCATGCTATCTAAAACCTAGAATTAGACATGTTACTTTTTAAGCATTTTTATTTTTTGAAAAAAATTGATACTGAGTGGTACTGTCTACATCTAATTGTCAAGTTGATATTTAATAGTTATGGAATAATTATGAAAAAACATTAAACCTGAATAGATCCTCATTGTGAATTATTCATTTAATTGAATATTATTTAATGTTTTAAGGTTAGGTTCTTATGTTAACTGTTACATTTTCTTATGCCTGTTTTGTTGAATATGATTTGGTTATCCTTCATAGGTCATAGTTATTTCAATAAACAAATATTTGATATAATATATACAATAATTATTCATTCTATACATTTAGTTAATAAATGTTTCATTAATATCATGAATAATTAATTGCATCTCATCATGGAGATGGTAGGTCGTACGTTGGAATGAGCAATGATATCATTCACATAATTGTGAAATGGTTTGGAATTTAATGCTACATAATTTGTCCCAAAATCTATTTCATGCTATAATAATCAGACAATGATATTATTTCTGTAATTATAGCATTATAAGTAAGGTGGTGTTGAAAAATAGATTACAAAATGGTGTACAGATGGTAGGGTGAACTTATGCACTCGTGGTGATTTTGTTTTACATAGGAGGGATATAAGGTGGAATAATGTTGTTCCATAAAAATAATAATTTTTTAGTATATAATTTACAATAGTATATTTAAAAAATAATGGAAACATTAAATGAACAAGAATTTTAAGAAGAAATGATCTTGATAGAGTCTGTAAAAGAAATTACCTCTTCTTCTGTATGCTCCCTCTAGATCTTCTCTTAAAGGCACTAAGGGAGGCCTTTAAGAAGGCCAAAATACCTATAATGTGACTAATGAAGTTTAGAATGGAATTTTTTAGGGTTCAGATGAACATGAAAGCACAAATTGATGATTATATGTGAGGGAGGAATTTCCCATTTATAATTGAGGTGAGGGGATGTTTTAGAATCTACAATACAATTAAATTATAATTAATTACATCACAATAAAAATACCACAAAAACATTAATTAGAAACTATAATAATACAATTTTGTAATATCATCAACTAATAAATTTTAGGCAAGTATTTCTATAAATTATAACTTTATCATTCCAATGAACCCTTACTAATTCTTTTTTAATTTCAATTATGGTACCCATTTTTTCAATATTAAAATATTGAAAATTTTCATTTTTTGATATAAATTAGACCAAAAATGAATAATTCATAACATTTTAGACAATATAATAATTAATCTATATTTATTAAAAAGAATATTTATTTTAAAATAAATTTGGAATAAATGCATTTTTATACATAATCAATAGTGTAAATTGTAATAATATTTAATTTATTAATTATTTTAAAAATTAAAATAAGAAATTTTTTTCAGGACAACTATATTATTATATCCTTTATGGGTCTATGTCATCTATAAAAATATTTATAGATATTATTTTTCCCCAGTTATATTGACTTTAATTTTTTTAATTAAATTTATTTTTTATTTCAATTACTAAAAAAATTACTACAATCATATTGTGTAATAAATTATAATATTAATATAAGGCCCCAGCCTTAAACCTTACTTAATATTGAATTAAATGAATAATTCACATTGAGGATCTTTTCAGGTTTAGAGTTTTAGAGAATTAGAACATCACTATTACATCTTAAAAGATTACAAAGTAGACACTTCTACTAAGTATCCATAAAATAAAAACTCTTAAAAAGAACGATGTCTAGATTCCATGTTTTATATAGCATGACATTCCGTTGATCCCATCCTTGACCTTATTCCACTTTAAGTCCTATGAAAAATATTTCGAAAAACTTGGGGTGAGCATAAAAAGCTCAGTAAGGGATACAAAGAGAATGAAAACTGTTAGTTTTTCAAACATCAAGTAAACCATGTATACTATATCAAAGTAATACCTTCATCTTCATGAAGTAGTAAAAAAAATCTTCACTGAATAAAGTATCATTACTTACCTTTTTGTAACCAAAGAATTACCATAAAACCCATATAAAGAACACATAGAATATATAAAGGTAACGTGGGACATAAACATACTTAAGTGGAATAACCATACGGTTGACTTCCACACATATCACTTAATGGAATAGTCATACGGCCAATTTCCATACATACTTAATGGAATAGCCATACGACCGACTTCCATACCCAATGCATTTGAGGTTATAACATAACCACCCGTCCTAGTATTCAAGGCACCACCCGTCATATGGTTTATAACGTAACCACCCGTTAAAATGTCCAAGTACCAATATAAAATCATAAAACATAAAACCAATATAAAGGAATGATAACATTTCCACATTTCAATCACAATATATCATAAATATATTGACATAATAGAATCATTTATCAAAACCATTTTCAATACCAAAATATATAAATTAGTATATGGTATTTATTTTATTTTAAAAACATTACAGCTTGTTGAGAAAGCCAAAGATCAAATAATACTCGCGGCGGCGGAAAAGGTCGTTGTCACCGCGTACGTTAAAAAAACATTCCTTCTTGTCGTTTAGTAAAACGCTTCGTAGAAAAAGATTCCTTTTGTATAAAAGTAAAAGTCAAAGGAGTTTATACACCGTATAAAAGAAATTTGTGTATAAAACGAAATATGCCTCAATGAAAGGAGATTGAGACGAAGTCCCTTACCTTGGGTCCGACTTGACTCGATCGTTCTTTAACGTCCTGAATAATAAACTTGAGTTAATTTATACTTGATTAAGAACCTTTTTAAAGTTCATTATTCATTTTATATCACTTATTGACATGTTATAAACATTATGTAACCATTTAAGTTAATAATGTTTGTTTTTTCAATATTTGGTTCTTAAGTCGAAAGTTGACTTCTTACAATTACATGTTGTTCGTGTGGTCAAAAGTTCTTTATATCCGGAATGAAATTCCCGATTTGGATATAATATGTATCATATATATCCAGAATATACATGTATTTATAATATTACATAATCATTTAGTGGTAAGAAATGAAATGCACTGTTCATGGAGACGGTAAGCCGTACGTACGCATGAACGCTACTTTCATTTCTTTGTCATATTAGTGGAATTAAAACTAAATGACAGGTATGTATATTTTAATTCCAGAATTATATTCATCATTGAGATATATCATTAATTATATATATACATTATATACATGTAATTTTAATAGTACATTACATTTGGGGATAAGAAATGAAATGCACCGTTCATGGAGACGGTAAGCCGTACGTACGCATGAATGCTATTTTCATTTCTATCTCATACTTTAATGGAAAGAAATAATAATGATATAGAGGTATATTATAATTCCAGTATAACATCATATATAATAACTTTAAATTCATCCTTTACACGTCCCACATATGGCATTAACGAATCACATCACTTTTAGGGGGCGGTAGCCCGCACTTCCTTAAATGAAGATATCGTGTTTACCCATAATGGAAACTATAAAGGTATGCCAAAAATGAAAAATACAGAAGCTTAAAGAAAACATAAACATATTATATATCATATATAAAAATAGTGACATCATAATGGCCACCCTTGAAGGTGTTAAATGAGTATTGAACAATCATCGTTTCGGGAGGCAGAATTTCGCCATCCATGGAAACCGTATGTTCTTTAACCATTTGATGTAGTTGTGTGAGAGTTTAGCTCAAATATATATTATAACAACATCCTAGTATATTGAGGATACTGTTGTTGTTACAAAAGAAGTAAATAAAAAGAGTTTAGAGGGTTGGAGAAGCAAAATAAAACAAATGAACAAGAGAAAATGAATTACCTTTAAAAGTGTAACTCCCTTTTGATTTGAGCCTAAAGGCTTCCTTTGAAAGGATTATGCCCAAAGGGAATCCTCTAGGATGAGGAGAGGGATGTGGATAGAGTAATTGGGCAGGGGATGGCCGAGCCAAATACTTGAGAAGTGTGTGAAATGGGGTAGAGGTTGGGGCCTTTTATAAGAGGAGAGGAGGGGCACTTTTGGAAAGTAAAGAAATATTACATTATTTGAAAATGTGTTTCGGTTTTAAAAGGTCCCACATTGATATAATTCGTGGATATGGTGATAAGGGTTCGAAATCCACTCATCCAATTTGTTTTATCCATGTGTAGGTTTTATATTTTTCATTATCTTTCCATTTTATTTAAATCGTCAAATAATGATGTCATCGCTGCATCATTATTATGTCATATATAATTTAATTTATATATTGTCTAAAAATTATAAAAAAAATACTATGATGTAGGAAATATTTTTATATTTCCAATGACTATTTATAATCAAAATTTTGACTTGTATAACCACACTCAAAAATTATTTTAGTAAAACAATTTATGTTAGTGTCATTTTCACTTTAACATTAAATAAAAATATATTAATGTCATTTTCCTACTAAAGTGGCTCCATGGGGTCCCCAAGTTGGCCCATGGCTTGTCTTGGTCGGCCATGACTCACCCAATAGGTGTAGGACAAGTTTCATGGTGTTTTCACATTCTTATAATACCATTTTTACCTTAAAATACACTAATTACCTCTAATCGCGATTAATGAAAAAAAGTTACTATTAACCAAAAAAAATTTAATCTCATTGAACCACATTTTACTTCTTAATGACAACCATGTATGTCGGATTTTCAAAATTCAATACACATTAGTGGTAAACATTCATTTAACTGAAAAATCAGTTTTCTTGATTACCACTTAGTGGTTTCACTATTCATCAAAAATTGAAGTTTTTCAGAAAATTACCAAAAATTCACCCTAAGATATATTTGATATTCCGAATTCAAAAATGAAGTCTATTTTACAAAATTCAAATCATATAAGTCACATTAATTAATTTAATAATTAATTTCCGCTGTCATGACAAATAGCGTTTTTTTGTGAAACAATAAGTATCAAAAGATTGACACCAGTTTAACTCCAATTTCAAAGTGAAATTGATTCCAATGACCACCATTGGATTAACTGGTAAAAATATTTTCTAATTTCACTTTAAAACCAATTAAAATAATAATCTAATCATATAAATAATTTAGATTAAAAAAAGGTTTTGAATTAAAATACAACATTTTACACTATTCATAAAAAAATGAACTTTATCAGAAAGGTACCAAAAATTTACACAAAGTAAATTTTGATGTCCCGATTCTAAAGAAGAGTTATATTTGGTCCAAAATAAAGTATAATAGTGTTCAAAACTATATTTAATGACGGTTCATCATTAAAAGGTGATAAGTGAAACTTTAATGAAAATTAGAGTATATATGCCCTAAAATTGAACCATTTCCGTATTTTAAGCCTTTATCTTTTATTGGGTAAATGTATAAACATTTAAAAACATATATAATCATATTTTAGTTATTTCTATCCATTCCCTCTAGTACAACGGCTACTTGTTAACTAACATTTAAAATAATATTATTTTATTACTAGTGTGCTACGTAAGTTTCAAAGAAACTCATCGTTGCGTATCGGGTACGCTATCGAACATAGAAACCCCTTTAAAATAAAATTAATATTTAATTCGTAAATATTAATAAATATGAAAATTATTTATTCTTTATTTACCTGGGATGTTACATCCTTCCCCCCTTTTGGGAATTGCGTCCTCACAATTTTATTCACTTATCAAAATAAGTGGGGGTATTTATCCCTCATAGCATTTTCAGATTCCCACATTGCCACTTTAATCACATGGGTTTTCCAAAAAACCTTCACCTGATTAATCACCTTATTCCGTAACACCTGCTTCCTGTGGTCAAGAATCTGGACCGGTTGTTCCTCATAAGATAGGTTCTCTTCCAGCTGAACTACCTCTAGACTCAAAACATGAGATGGATCTGGCATATACTTTCTCAACATCGAAACGTGAAAAACATTGTGTACCTGAGATAAACTCGGAGGTAAAGCCACCCAGTATGCAACTGATCCAACTCTCTCCAGAATTTCGTATGGTCCAATGAACCTTGGACTCAACTTTCCTTTCTTACCAAATCTCATCACACTTTTCCAAGGAGAAACCTTGAGAAAAACATGATCACCTACCTCGAAAGATAGATCCTTCCTCCGATTATCAGCATAACTCTTTTGCCTGCTCTGAGCTGTTATCATGTGTTTCTGAATCAGCTGAACTTTTTCTGCCATCTCTTCTACCAATTCTGGTCCCATCAACTTCCTTTCACCCACTTCATCCCAGAAAGATGGTGTTCGACACCGCTTCCCATATAATGCCTCAAATGGTGCCATCTGTATACTGGAAAGAAAACTGTTATTATAAGAAAACTCAACCAAAGAAAGATGTTGGTCCCAACTTCCCTGATAATCCATAGAACAAGCTCGTAGCATATCCTCCAATGTCTGGATTGTTTGTTTTGACTACCCATCTGATTGAGGAAGAAAAGTTGTACTAAAATTTAATTCAGTACCCAACGACTTCTGAAGGCCTTTCCAAAATTTAAAAGTAAACCTGGGATCACGATCCGATACAATGGAGAGAGGAACTCCATGTAACCTAACTATCTCTTTAAGATACAGACGGGAAAGTTGATCAAGAGAGAAAGTATCTCGTATAGAAAGGAAATGAGCAGATTTAGTCAAGCGATCAACAATAACCCAGATTGCATTATTACCTCGAGATGTCCTCGGTAATCCCACAACAAAGTCCATGGATATGTTTTCCCATTTCCACTCTGGCACTGGTAAAGGCTGAAGCATCCCTTTCGGTAACTGCCGCTCTGCTTTAACTTGTTGACATGTCAAACACTTCACAGTAAAATCAGCAATGTCTCTTTTCATTCCATCCCACCAGTAATACTCCCGCAGATCTTTATACATCTTAGTACTACCCGGATGAACTGAAAACAGAGAACTATGAACCTCACATAACAACTCATTCTTCAACTGTGAATCACAAGGCACACATAACCTCTTCAAAAACCTCAAAACACAAACACAAACTTATCCAAGAACTCATGGAAAATTTTATTCATAAGGTCCATGAATACAGCAGGTGCATTGGTTTACCCAAAAGGCCTAACTACAAATTCATAATGGCCATATCTAGTACGGAACGCAATCTTCAGAACGTCTTCTTCTTTTACTTTCAACTGATGGTACCCTGACCTCAAGTCAATCTTCGAAAAATACTGAGCTCCCTGGAGCTGATACCACTTCATTCGATGGCCCAACATCTGCTGAAGTTGTTGTAAATGATTTTAGCACCCCTTTCTGCTTGTAGTCTAACTGCTTCCCATCACTCAAGCTCCTTGTCGGACACTCGTCTGCATAATGACCCATTTCATTACACTTAAAACATCTTACCATTGGCTTTTCATTTCTTGCTTGATCATCTTCCTTACAGTTACGAGCAATATGACCAGACTTACCACACCGAAAGCACTTACTAGACTTGGATAAACATTCTCCAGGATGCATTTTACCACACTTCTCACAGGATGGATATTTGGTTTTCTTACCTCCTTTCTTCTTTGATGAATTCTTCCCCTTTGCCTGCCAACTAGACCTCTTATTCTGTTGTTTGTCATAGAACACCTGATCATCGAAAAACTCCATTTCTACCTTCTCCGCACATCGAACAAGTTTTTCATAACTTTTGAATTCACGAGAAGCTAAAGCCCTTCGATACTTTGGCTTTAACCCTGAGTAAAAACAATTTATTTTACTATCAAGATCTCGTATGAAGTTTGGAGAATACCTTTCCAATCGAGTGAACTTTTCTTCATAAGTAGCCACTGAATCATCCTCCTGCCTCAATTCTAGGAACTGTTTTTCCATCCTAAGATGAACCACCTTAGGAAAATATTTCTCAAGAAACATACCTTTGAATTCGTCCCAGTGAAGATCCTCAATCTCATCACTATCCCTTATATTTTTCACCATCGACCACCACTGATCAGCTTCACCTTCAAAACAGTAAACAGCAAGACTAACCTTTTGATGTTCTGAACACCCCATGACATAAAAAATCTTCTCCAGTGCTTTAATCCACCCTTCAGCTTGCACAGGGTCAGATGATCCTCTGAATTATGGGGGATGTTGCCTCATGAAATGTTCCAACACTGACATGTTCCTCTGCGGTTGATCTGGCTGATCTCGTGCATTGATACCACCACCATTTATAGCCTGAGTCAACTGTGCCATCACTGCAACAAACTGTTCCGTTCCGATTCCGACAATCTCAGGTTGCTGATTTGGAAGGTTATCTTCCTCCTGATGTCGTCCCAACATAGCTTCTTTGTGTCCTCTGCGGAAAACCATTCTGAACATAGAAATATCTTAGGCGAAGCAACATGGTAATCCGTAAATGCTATATCATTTCAATCATATTATAATTTAACACTTTTCTAACTCCTAAAGTTGTCTAAACCAACCTCTGATACCAACTATAAGGCCCCAGCCTTAAACCTTACTTAATATGGAATTAAATGAATAATTCACATTGAGGATCTTTTCAGGTTTAGAGTTTTAGAGAATTAGAACATAACTATTACATCTTAAAATATTACAAAGTAGACACTTCTACTAAGTCTCCATAAAATAATAACTCTTAAAAAGAAAGATGTCTAGATTCCATGTTTTAGATAGCATGACATTCCCTTGATTCCATCCTTGACCTTATTCCACTTTAAGTCCTGTGAAAAACATTTCGAAAAACTTGGGGTGAGCATAAAAAGCTAAATAAGGGATACAAAGAGAATGAAAACTGTTAGTTTTTCAAACATCAAGTAAACCATGTATACTATATCAAAGTAATACCTTCACCTTCATGAAGTTGTAAAAAAAATCTTCACTGAATAAAGTATCATTACTTACCTTTTTGTAACCAAAGGATTACCATAAAACCCATATAAAGAACACATAGAATATATAAAGGTAACTTGGGACATAAACATACTTAAGTGGAATAACCATACGGTTGAATTCCACACATATCACTTAATGGAATAGCCATACGGCCAATTTCCATACATACTTAATGGAATATCCATACGGCCGACTTCCATACCCAATGAATTGGAGGTTATAACGTAACCACCCGTCCTGGTATTCACGGCACCACCCGTCATATGGTTTATAACGTAACCACCCGTTAAAATGTCCAAGTACCAATATAAAATCATAAAACATAAAACCAATATAAAGGAATGATAACATTTCCACATTTCAATCACAATATATCATAAATATATTGACATAATAGAATCATTTATCAAAACCATTTTCAATACCAAAATATATAAAAGAGTATATGGTATTTATTTTATTTTAAAAACATTACGGCTTGTTGAGAAAGCCAAAGATCAAATAATACTCGCGGCGGTGGAAAAGGTTGTTGTCACCGCGTACGTTAAAAAAACATTCCTTTTTGTCATTTAGTAAAACGCTTCGTAGAAAAAGATTCCTTTTGTATAAAAGTAAAATTCAATGGAGTTTATACACCGTATAAAAGAAATTTGTGTATAAAACGAAATATGCCTCAATGAAAGGAGATTGAGACGAAGTCCCTTACCTTGGGTCAGACTTGACTCGATCGTTCTTTAACGTCCTGAATAATAAACTTGAGTTAATTTATACTTGATTAAGAACCTTTTTAAAGTTCATTATTCCTTTTATATCACTTATTTCCATGTTATAAACATTATGTAACCATTTAAGTTAATAATTTTTGTTTTGTCAATATTTGGTTCATAAGTCGAAAGTTGACTTCTTACAATTACATGTTGTTCGTGTGGTCAAAAGTTCTTTATATCCAGAATGAAATTCCCGATTTGGATATAATATGTATCATATATATCCAGAATATACATGTATTTATAATATTACATAAAAATTTAGAGGTACGAAATGAAATGCACCGTTCATGGAGACGGTAAGCCGTACGTACGCATGAATGCTACTTTCATTTCTTTGTCACATTAGGGGAATTAAAACAAAATGAGAGGTATGTATATTTTTATTCCAGAATTATATTCATCATTTAGATATATCATTAATTATATATATACATTATATACATGTAATTTTAATAGTACATTACATTTGGGGATAAGAAATGAAATGCACCGTTCATGGAGACGGTAAGCCGTACGGACGCATGAACGCTACTTTCATTTCTATCTCATACTTTAATGGAAAGAAATAATAATGATATAGAGGTATATTATAATTCCAGTATAACATCATATATAATAACTTTAAATCCATCCTTTACACGTCCCACATATGGCATTAACGAATCACATCACTTTTAGGGGGCGGTAGTCTGCACTTCCTTAAATGAAGATATCGTGTTTACCCATAATGGAAACCATAAAGGTATGCCAAAAATGAAAAATACAGAAGATTAAAGAAAACATAAACATATTATATATCATATATAAAAATAGTGACATCATAATGGCCACCCTTGAAGGTGTTAAATGAGTATTGAACAATCATCGTTTCGGGAGGCAGAATTTCGCCATCCACGGAAACCGTATGTTCATTAACCATTTGATGTAGTTTTGTGAGAGTGTAGCTCAAATAAATATTATAACAACATCCTAGTATATTGAAGATACTGGTGTTGTTACAAAATAAGTAAATAAAAAGAGTTTAGAGGGTTGGAGAAGCAAAATAAAACAAATGAACAAGAGAGAATGAATTACCTTTAAAAGTGTAACTCCCTTTTGATTTGAGCCTAAAGGCTTCCTTTGAAAGGATTCTGCCCAAAGGGAATCCTATAGGATTATGAGAGGGATGTGGAGAGTTTAATTGGGCAGGGGTTGGCCGAGCCAATGGCTTGAGAAGTGTGTGAAATGGGGTAGAGGTGGGGGCTTTTTATAAGAGGAGAGGAGGGGCACTTTTGGAAAGTAAAGAAATATTACATTATTTGAAAATGTGTTTCGGTTTTAAAAGGTCCCACATTGATATAATTCGTGGATAAGGTGATAAGTGTTCGAAATCCACTCATCCAATTGGTTTTGGCCATGTGTATGTTTTATATTTTTCATTATCTTTCCATTTTATTTAAATCGTCAAATAATGATGTCATCGCTGCATCATTATTATGTCATATATAATTTAATTTATTTAATGTCTGAAAATTATAAAAAAATACTATGATGTAGGAAATCTTTTTATCTTTCCAATTACTATTTATAATCAAAATTATGACTTGTAAAACCCCACTCAAAAATTATTTTAGTAAAACAATTTATGTTAGTGTAATTTTCACTTTAACATTAAATAAAAATATATTAATGTCATTTTCCAACTAAAGTGGCTCCATGGGGTCCCCAAGTTGGCCCATGGCTTTTCGTGGTCGGCCATGACTCACCAAATAGGTGTAGAACAAGTGTCATGGTGTTTTCACATTCTTATAATACCATTTTTACCTTAAACTACACTAATTACCTCTAATTGCGCTTAATGAAAAAAAGTTACTATTCACCAAAAAATTATTTTAATCTCATTGAACCACATTTTACTTCTTAATGACAACCATGTATGTCGGATTTTCAAAATTCAATACACATTAGTGGTGAACTTTTATTTAACTGAAAAATCAGTTTGCTTGATTACCACTTAGTGGTTTCACAATTCATCAAAAATTGATGTTTTTCAGAAAATTACCAAAAATTCACCCTAAGAAATATTTGATATTCTGAATTCAAAAATGAAGTCTATTTTACAAAATTCAAATCATATAAGTCACATTAATTAATTTAATAATTAATTCCCGCTGTCATGACAAATAGCGTGTTTTTGTGAAACAATAAGTATCAAAAGTTTGACACCAGTTTAAGTCCAATTTCAAAGTGAAATTGATTCCAATGACCACCATTGGATTAACTGGTAAAAATATTTTCTAATTTCCCTTTAAAACCAATTAAAATAATAATCTAATCATATAAATAATTTATATTAAAAAAAGGTTTTGAATTAAAATACAACATTTTACACTATTCATAAAAAAAATGAACTTTATCAGAAAGGTACCAAAAATATCCACAAAGTAAATTTTGATATCCCGATTCTAAATAAGAGTTATATTTGGTCCAAAATAATGTATACGAGTGATCAAAACTATATTTAATGACGATTCACCATTAAAAGGTGATAAGTGAACCTTTAGTGAAAATTAGAGTATATATGCCCTAAAATTGAACCCTTTCTGTATTTTAAGCCTTTATCTTTTATTGGGTAAATGTATAAACATTTAAAAACATATCTAATCATATTTTAGTTATTTCTATCCATTCCCTCCAGTACAACGGCTACTTGTTAACTAACATTTAAAATAATATTATTTTATTACTAGTGTGCTACGTAAGTTTTAAAGAAACTCATCATTGCATATCGGGTACGCTATCGAACATAGAAACCCCTTTAAAATAAAATTAATATTTAATTCGTAAATATTAATAAATATGAAAATTCTTTATTCTTTATTTACCTGGGATGTTACAATTATCTTTTTGAATAAAAAATAAAATAAAATAAAATAATTATTATTATTCTAATATGTTTCATAATAATACATGAAGTCAAATGTATCATCTAGAAAATACATCACTGAAAATGATATACTTATTAATACATGATTGTGACAGGTGTAACATCACTTTAAATAAAATAATATATTTGCCATAATTTATTTTATAAGGCTCCTAATGGAAAATAAATTAACCCTTTGATGATTATAGTCTACATATACTCAAAATATAATATTTGGTCAAGTGTTTTTTATTTTAATGGTCATTATAATTATAAAAAGTACTAGTTTATTGATATTTCATAAATTGAATAATTTCTACAACTTCAATATATAATCCTTAATGTAAATTATTTATCATTTGAGTAGTACAAATAAATTAACATGACAAAAAAATTATTTCGGCCCAATCATGATTTAGGATGAAAATAAATCATTAAATCATATTTGATCATCTGTAATGTAAATTTCATAATGTCACAACCCATCTCCCGGGGCCTGTGTCGTGAATACCACTAGCCTTCCATCCATAGTCCTGGGGCTGGCGACATGAACCAAAGGCATAATTACCTAAAACTAGGAAGGCATTGCCTTTATAACTTGTAAATGCACACAACAGGGTACGTGCTGGAAGAAAAGCACTAAGTAAAAGTGTATAAAAAGTGTACTAAATAAAAAGGGCCCAGAATACAAGCCCAGCAGGAAAGTACAATTACAACTGAAGAAATGTAAAGAAGCTACTGGGTCATCCTTTGGTGATTTTTACCTGAATGGTAGCTACACAAAGCCTCCTCAGCACTCCACGTCTGTTAGTCTCTTCTGTGTACCGACTCGTCGTAAGTTCCTCCTCTGGTTACCATCCAGTCCAGCTACTCTGATCCACAATCAGCGTTGTCTGTCGTCTACAACCAACACAATGAGGTGAAGGCATAACCCGTTCAGGTATGAGTATAACGATACTCAGTAGGAACCCTGAGACCCTCAAGGTCTCACAAAATCCAACAAGGATAAATCACAATGTGGGATGTCCACGCGGGTAGATCTGGACCAGAGCATCATGAGATATGAGGAGATACAACCCATATTTCCAGTCTTTATCTGGATGACCAGTGGACTTCACAAATATACATTCCTAGATTTGTGGATCTTTTGAGGGATGTCTTTCCAGATGACATTTCATGTTTCTCTCTGGAGCGTGAGGTAGATGTTTCTATTGAGCTCATTCTAGGAGTGGCACCGGTGCCCATTCCTCCTTATATGATGGATACACCTATGTTGCAGGAGCTCAAGAAGCAGTTGGAAGAGTTGCAAGCAATGGGTTTCATCCAACCCCGTAATTCTCCTTGGGGTTCGCTTATCCTGTTTGTGAATAAGGTAGACGACACCCTTAGGCCCTATGTGGATTATAATAAACTAAACCAGTTGACGGTCAAGAACAAATATCCATTGTCGAGGATAGATGACCTCTTTGATCATCTTCAAGGATCCAAGGTTTTCTAAAAGATCTATTTGAGGACCGGTTATCATCAATTGCGTGTTAGACCATTAGATATAGCTCTTATATCATTCAAGAGAAGGTATGGTCTATACGATTATACGATCTTCCCATTAAGACTCACGAATGCACCATCGGCATTTATGGAACTGATGAACCAAGTGTTCCATCTGTACTTGGACTCTTTTGTAGTGGTCTTCATGGATGTTTTCTTGGTGTAATCTCACACTCAACACGACCATGCTACCCATAATGAGATCATTTTGAGAACATTGAGAGATAATCAGTTATATGTTAAGCTCCTGAAATTCCACTTTTGGATGTATCCGATTCTCTTATTAGGTCATGTTATCTCATAGATAAGAGTATCAGTAGGCCTAGAGAAAGTGAGAGCTGTAGTTTCTTGGGAGCATCGAAAAAATGTCTTTGAGGTGCAGTGTTTCCTAGGGCCGGCTGGATACTACAGGTGTTTCATACAGGACATTTCATGCCCTACAGCACCGATAACAGGTCTGACCAAGAAAGGTGAGAATTTCTTATGGTCAGATTCCTATGAGTCAGCCTTTCAAGAGTTGAAAGGGAGGTTCACGTCCGCACCGATACTAGTCTTGCCAGAGCCAGGAAAGAGTTATACTGTTTACTGTGATGTTTCAGGTATCGAGCAGGGAGTTCTGCTTTTTCAGGGAGATGGAGTAATTACATACGGGTCTCAGCAATTGAGGCCACATGAGAGGAGCTGCCCAACGCACGATTAAGAGTTGGAAGATATTGTTAATGCCTTACGCTGTTTTAGAAATTACTTTCTGGGAGAGCACTTTGTGGTGTTTATAGACTACAAGAGTCTCAAGTACATCTTCACTGAGCGTGATCTAAATCTGAGACAGTATAGGTGGGTCGAGTATCTTCATTCCTATGACTTTGAGCTTGCCTATATGCCGGGAAAGGGAAACACAGTGGTTAATGCGTTGAGCAGAATAACTCATATTTAGGCAGTTCAAGAGGCCAGTAGTGATTCAAAGATTATGTCTCTATTCTCTAAGATGCATTTGGAGGTGCATGATAATCAGGGGCAGACTATTCTATATTCTATAGCTCTTACCTCTACCATTATTGATCGGGTACAGATGAGGCATCTATCAGACTCAGAAGGCGTAGTCCTGCTAGAGAGTGTGTCCGAAGAGGAACTTCTTCATAGACGGACAGTGGGTGACGATGAGATCATGCATTTATAGGGATGTGTATGGGTTCCAGTAGACATACACGGGGACCTGATGTGGGATTTCCATTCCTCAGTTTGGGATGTTCATCCTAGTGTCACCATGAAGTATTGTGATCTACAACGCCTGTACTGGTGGCCAGGTATTAAGAGAGATGTTGCTGGGTTTGTCATGAGATGTTCTACTTGATAGTAGGTGAAAGCAGAGCATCAACATCTAGTAGGTATTTTAAAGCAGTTACCCATTCTAGAGTATATGTGGATCAATGTCGTGATGGACTTAGTGACCGAGTTGACAAGGTCACCTCGAGGGAGTGATGTTTTTTGGGTTTTCGTCAACAGGCTTACAAAGGATTCCCATTTCATGCCAATCAAGGAGACCTTCAGTGTTGATGATATGGGAAAGTTGTTTATCCAAGATATTTTACAATTGCAGGGAGTTCCACATTACATTGTTTCAGATAGGGATGTGTCTTTTAATTCTCTGTTCTGGTAGGGGCATCAGAAATATTTGGGTACACAGGTACTTTTGAGTACATCATATGATCCCCAGACAGATGGCTAGTCCGAGCATATGATCCAGGTGCTTGAGGATATGTTATGAGCTTGCATTATAGACTTTGGTGGTTCGTGGGAGAAGCATATTCTTCTTGTGGAGTTTTCATATTTCAACAATTTTCAGGTGACCATTCAGATTGCACCTAAAGAGGATTTCTACGATAGGCCATGCCGATCACCTTTGTGCTGGCTGGAGGCAGGAGGCCAGCCTTACTAGGAACTCATCTTGTTTAGGAGACCCCATAGCAGATAGAGTTGATTCGGAAGAGGATGTCTACAACATTGTCTCGACCGAAACTTTATGCTGATCAGCAGAGATGACCTCTGGAGATCGAGGTTGGGGATCAGGTTTTCCTGCCTGTCGAACCGAGGTTGGGAAACAATTGGATTCAGAGACATGGTAAACATGCACTGCGGTATGTCAAGACATTTGGGGAGTTGGAGAGAGTTGGTCTGGATTCTTATCAGTTGTAGTAATCTCAAATGAACCAGGATAAACACGGCGACTTCCATATCTCTCAACTTCGATGTTACTTTTCAGACATGTCTCGGGTCTTTCAACTCGAGGAGGTTCAGCTTGAAGCAGATGCGTCATTTGGGGAGAATCATATTGGGATTGTCAATTGCAGTATGAAGTTTCTATGTGGTCGGTCTATTCCTATGGTACGAGTGCTATGGAAGCACATGCAAGTATTAGACATGACCTGGGAGAGGGAGGCCGATGTATGATCACAGTGGCCGGAGTTGTTTGGGGTTTCATCTTCTACAGCTCGCTAGGGAAATTTAGGGAAAAATTTCATTAAGGGGGGAAGTTTGTAAGAACCCAGATCTTTGTTTTAGGTATGTTTTTCCTTTTCTGGTCATTTTTTAGAAAATGTGTAAAATCTGCAAATTTTCAAAGTACAAACTGTGTACTTTATAAGTACACGCCATGTACATCAGTTCCATGCAAGGCTGTGTGTTGGCTGTGTTCGGACCACACACATGGTGTGTAGGGGTGATGTGGAGGCCACATAATGCATAGTATGGAAAATCCATGTACACGCCATGTTCTCCAGAAGTACATGCCATGAATTTTTTTCATTAAACATACTGAGATCACGCCTAATCGACAGAGTTGTCTTCATCTCAAGGTTCTTCGACCGAGAGCATCTGTTTGGCCGCGACCATCCTCCGAGCCCCCGAGCCTCCGTCTTTTTTCCAAATAGACTGTCGTCGATTGCGTTGGAACCGCAGGAGTGAGTTCTTCCTTCTTGAGTTTCATTCCTTGATTTTAACTCATTCTCGAGATATTGTGGGTTTAACTTATTAAGTATTTTTGTAGATCTACATTGTTCTAATGAGAATCAAGACTCATGGTTCAAGTATATTAATCTCCTAGCACCAAGGTAGGTGGTTTGTGCATTACATTTCTATGTCTTTGAGTTTTATGTGAAAATTTCAACAAATACCCGTGAATGGGGTATTGCATGTTTACCTTTCTTCCCTGTTTCTTTCCTTCATTGATTTTATGCTGGTGTAGAGGTAATTTGATCATGATTGACAATAATTACTATTCCTAAATGTTTTTCCCATGCCATGTTCTTGTTATGACCTTTGGGTTTTTTATCCTTTGTTCGTTATACCTGTTTTCAGTTCCTTGTGACTGTAGGATGGAATGATATTCCTGACATGCTTGTTTTCCAATAGAATGGTTATCCAAGTATCTCTATAGGTGTACTTTGGCCTTATAGCATTATTAAGCACTAACTAGTACGTGACTATGAGAACCTGCTGCCATAAACTATATGGGATAGACCGAGTGAGCTTCCTAAGGATTCTTGGATATTATAGACTACATAAGGGTAGGTTAAGGGAGATTCCTCATAGAGTCTTGGTTATTATAAACTATAGGGGATAGACCGAGTGAGATTCCTAGAGAGTCTTGAATATTATAAACTAAAAGAGGGTATACCGATTGAGCTTCCTAAGAGAGTCTTTACTTGTTATAATTTCCTTAAACTATTCTAGGCTAGAGGAGGAATTGACCGAGCATGCTTCCTCAAAGATTATGTGATAGACCTGAGCCTTTGGGAGGAATTGACTGAGTGATCTTCCTAAGATTGTTTCTAGGCCATGGGGCTATAAGAGGGTCAGATAGTGTGATCTTCCTCAAAGAGTCCCCGACTACCCGATACTATAAGGGGAATTGACCGAGCGATCTTCCCTATTGAGTCTTATAATTTCGCAAGACCATACCTGAGGGGTTAGGCTTAATAAACTTCCCAGAGGGTTGTTGGTACTTCTTGGATAGGACCAGAGGGGTTGGCTACAAGTACATCCCAAAGGGGTTATAATTGTGGTTAGCTATTTTCCTCACTCCTGCTTGTTGTTCTGTGGATTGATTACTTTTGTATATCATCATGTTACTGCTTGTTGATTACTTCTTTCCATTTTAATGTTACTATTTATTGCTTATTTAACTATTACCTTCCATATACTCACTGAATATTGGGCACAGATCTTTGGGAGGTTGCCTATTGGTCTTTTGTCTCACACCATGTTTGGGTCGGGCTTTTGGACCCAAACAGACTATGTTGTTGAAGGTATAGAAAATGGAAAGCACCCTTTGACTTCTGGTACATGATTGCTATGGACCAGGAGAGCATGAGACCAAACATAGGCTTACGATGCTGAGGAGCTACTTATCTTTTTTTACTTGTTTTGGTACTGTTTGTATTACCAGCATTGTGACATGTTTGGTTGTTTTCCAAGATATGTATCATGCATCATTTCATATATACGTATGTGCTCCAGTGGTTTATTATATTAGTCTTCTTATATTTACTTGTGCATTGTGGTTGGATATTTACTTCATCCATTGTTTCATGTTTTGTTTTCATCCGTTGTGTACTCTACGGATGAGGGCCTAGTTTCCCCACTATCACATCCAAGGCCCTTGTTACTAGTCGGCAACCTCTGGAATTTGGGGAAATTCACTTGATGCCATGTGACCAACCAGGTACGGGGCACCTATGGGTGGCTTCCAGAACCGGGATGTTACACCTTTATTCTCGTGATATTATAAGTCATTGATTTAATTTTATTACTCAATTATTTGTATTCAACAATCTCTCATTTAGTTAAGAACTCCTTAACTAAAATATTGTATTAATGATTTAATTTTCAAAATATTTGTCATTAATGTCAATTTTTCAATATGGTTTTAAGGATTTATATATATAGACATCGATGTTTTTAAATATTAATTATTTTAAATAGTTTAGAGTGGTATGGGACACTTTGATTCAAAAATACCTTTATTAAATGTTTTAAATGGTTTTGAAAATTGTTTGATAAATCATTGTCTATTTCAATATCTTCAATTTATATATTGTGATTGTAATGTGGAAATGTTATATTTACTTTATTCTTGTGTTATTTGTTTTGATTTTGTTATGGCTATTTGGAATTGCTTACGTATACGGGTGGTTTTGTTATAAACCTGGGTCGAGTGAGCCCAAGATAGCTCTGCAATAGATTGATTAACGAGATGGATATAAACATTAATGTTTCTTCTAAGAGATTTATGGAATATACTTTGACGAGTATTCCAACGTAACTACCTATGTAGATTTGATAACTACAATGTATGTATGATATGGATTCCACAAGTTACCTTTATGATTTTTAATTTCTATGTGTTATTTAGAAATCTTATGATTTATTGAAGTATATCATGAATGAAAAGTATAGTTTTAATAATTTGTATTTATTGATGGGTTAATATTTCCTATCCTTATTTTTTGACCCTTATTAATCAATTTATTTCCATCCCATTTTTTTGAAATGTTTTCCACAAGACATAAAGATAAATACAGTCATGGATGGGATCATGGAATATTCATGCAATCTAAAACCTGGAATTAGACATGTTACTTTTTAAGCATTTTTATTTTTTGAAAAAAAATTGATACTGAGTAGTACTATCTACATCTAATTGTCAAGTTGATATTTAATAGTTGTGGAATAATTATGAAAAAACATTAAACCTGAATAGATCCTCATTGTGAATTATTCATTTAATTCAATATTATTTAATGTTTTAAGGTCAGGTTCTTATGTTAACTGTTGCATTTTCTTATGCTTGTTTTGTTGAATATGATTTGGTTATCCTTCATAGGTCATAGTTATTTCAACAAAAAAAATATTTGACATAATATATACAATAATTATTCATTCTATACATTTAGTTAATACATTTTTCATTAATATCATGAATAATTAATTGCATCTCATCATGGAGATGGTAGGTCGTACATTGGAATGAGAAATGATATCATTCACATAATTGTGAAATGGTTTGGAATTTAATGCTACATAATTTGTCCCCAAATATATTTCATGTTATAATAATCAAAAAATGATATTATTTCTGTCATTATACCATTATAAGTAAGGTGGTGTTGAAAAATAGATTACACAATGGTGTACAGATGGTAGGGTGAATTTATGCACTCATGGTGATTTTGTTTTACATAGGAGGGATATAAGGTGGAATAATGTTGTTCCATAAAAATAATATTTTTTTAGTATATATTTTAAAATAGTATATTTAAAAAATAATGAAAACATTAAATGAACAAGAATTTTAAGAAGAAATGATCTTGATAGAGTCGGTAAAAGAAATTACTTCTTCTTCTGTATGCTCCCTTTATATCATTACTTAAAGGCACTGAGGGAGGCCTTTTAAGAAGGCCAAAATACCTATAATTTGACTAATGAAGTTTAGAATGGAATTTTTTAGGGTTTAGATGAACTTGAAAGCACAAATTGATGATTATATGTGAGGGAGGAAGTTCCCATTTATAATTGAGGTGAGGGGATGTTTTAGAATCTACAATACAATTAAATTATAATTAAATACATCACAATAAAAATACCACAAAAAACATTAATTAGAAACTATAATAATAAAATTTTGTAATATCATCAACTAATAAATTTTAGACAAGTATTTCTATAAATTATAACGCTGTCATTCCAATGAACCCTTACTAATTCTTTTTTAATTTCAATTATGGTACCCATTTTTCAATATTAAAATATTGAAAATTTTCATTTTTTGATGTAAATTAGACCAAAAATGAATAATTCATAACATTTTAGACAATATAATAATTAATCTATATTTTTAAAAAATATTATTTATTTTAAAATAAATTTGGAATAAATGCATTTTTATACATAATCAATAGTGTAAATTGTAATAATATTTAATTTATTAATTTTTTTAATAATTTAAATAAGCAATTTTTTTCAAGACAACTATATTATTATATCCTTTATGGGTCTAAGTCATCTATAAAAATATTTATAGATATTATTTTTCCCCAGTTATATTGATTTTAATTTTTTTAATTAAATTTAATTTTTATTTCAATTAATAAAAAAATTACTACATTCATATTGTGTAATAAATTATAATATTAACTTTTTGAATAAAAAATAAAATAAAATAAAATAATTATTATAAATCTAATACGTTTCATAATAATACATGAAGTCAAATGTATCATCTAGAAAATCAAATACTGAAAATGATATACTTATTAATACATGACTGTGACAAGTGTAACATCACTTTAAATAAAATAATATATTTTCCATAATCTATTTTATAAGGCTCCTAATGGAAAATAAATTAACCCTTTGATGATTATAGTCTACATATACTCAAAATATAATATTTGGTCAAGTGTTTTTTATTTTAATGGTCATTATAATTATAAAAAGTAATAGTTTATTGATATTTCATAAATTGAATAAACTCTACAACTTCAATATATAGTCCTTGATGTAAATTATTTGTCATTTGAGTAGTACAAATAAATTAACATGACAAAAAAATTATTTCGGCCCAATCATGATTTAGGATGAAAATAAATCATTAAATCATATTTGATCATCTGTAATGTAAATTTCATAATGTCACAACCCATCTCCCGGGGCATGTGTCGTGAATACCACTAGCCTGCCATCCATAGGCCAGGGGCTGGCGACATGATCTAAAGGCATAATTACCTAAAACTGGGAAGGCATTGCCTTTATAACCTGTAAATGCACACAACAGGGTACGATTTGGAAGCAAAGCACTAAGTAAAATTGTATAAAAAGTGTACTAAATGAAAAGGGCCCGGAATACAAGCCCAGCAGGAAAGTACAATTACAACTGAAGAAATGTAAAGAATCTACTGGGTAATCCTTTGGTGATTTCTACATGAATGGTAGCTACACAAAGCCTCCTCATCACTCCACATCTATTAGTCTCTTCTGTGTACCGACTCGTCGTAAGGTCCTCCTCTGGGTACCATCCACTCCTGCTAATCTGATCCACAATCAGCGTTGTCTGTCGACTGCAACCAACACAATGAGGTGAAGGCATAACCCGTTCAGGTATGAGTATAAAGATACTCAGTAGGAACAATGATCCCTCAAGCTCTCACAAAATCCAACAAGGATAAATCACAATGTGGGATGTCCACGCGGGTAGAGCTGGACCAGAGCATCATGAGATATGAGGAGATACAACCCATATTTCCAGTCTTTATCTGGATGACCAGGGGACTTCACAGTTATACATTCCTAGATTTGTGGATCATTTGAGGGATGTCTTTCCAGATGACATTTCATGTTTCTCTCTGGAGCGTGAGGTAAACGTTTCTATTGAGCTCGTTCTAGGAGTGGCACCAGTGCCCATTCCTCCTTATAGGATGGATACACCTAAGTTGCAGGAGCTCAAGAGG
Source organism: Viscum album (assembly GCA_963277665.1). Lineage (NCBI taxonomy): Eukaryota > Viridiplantae > Streptophyta > Magnoliopsida > Santalales > Viscaceae > Viscum > Viscum album. The sequence goes on from OY728132.1 coordinate 477,851,292, forward strand.
CAGTTGGAAGAGTTGCAAGCAATGGGTTTCATCCAACCCAGTAATTCTCCTTGGGGTTTGCCTATCCATTTTGTGAAGAAGGTAGAAGACACCCTTATGCCCTATGTGGATTATAATAAAATAAACCAGTTGACGGTCAAGAACAGATATCCATTGTCGAGGATAGATGGCCTCTTGGATCATCTTAAAGGATCCAAGGTTTTCTCAAAGATCTATTTGAAGACCGGTTATCATCAATTGCGTGTTAGACCATCAGATATAGCTCTTATAGCATTCAGGAGCAGGTATGGTCCGTACGATTATACAGTCTTCCCATTAAAACTCACGAATGCACCATCAGCCTTTATGGAACTGATGAACCAAGTGTTCCATCTGTACTTGGACTCTTTTGTGGTGGTCTTCATGGATGTTTTCTTGGTGTACTCTCACACTCAACACGACCATGCTACCCATAATGAGATCATTTTGAGAACACTGAGAGATAATCAGTTATATGTTAATCTCCTGAAATTCCACTTTTGGATGTATCTGATTCTCTTATTACGTCATGTTATCTCATAGATAGGAGTATCAGTAGGCCTAGAGAATGTGAGAGTTGTAGTTTCTTGGGAGCATCGAAAGAATGTCTTTGAGGTGCAGTGTTTCCTTGGGCTAGCTAGATACTACAGGTGTTTCATACAGGACATTTCATGCCCTACAACACCGATGACAGGTCTGACCAAGAATGGTGAGAATTTTTTATGGTCAGATTCCTGTGAGTCGGCCTTTCAAGAGCTGAAAGGCAGGTTCACGTCCGCACCGATACTAGTCTTGCCAGAGCCAGGCAAGAGTTATACTGTTTACTGCGATGTTTCAGGTATCGAGCAGGGAGTTGTGCTTTTGCAGGGAGATGGAGTAATTGCATACGGGTCTCGGCAATTGAGGCCACATGAGAGGGAATACCCAATGAACGATTAAGAGTTGGAAGATGTTGGTAATGCCTTACGCTCTTGGAGAAATTACTTTCTGGGAGAGCACTTTGTGGTGTTTACAGACTACAAGAGTCTCAAGTACATCATCACTGAGCGTGATCTAAATCTGAGACAGTATAGGTGGGTCGAGTATCTTTATTCCTATGACTTTGAGCTTGCCTATACACCGGGAAAAGGGAAACACAGTGGTTAATGCGTTGAGCATAATAACTCATATTCAGGTAGTTCAGGAGGCCAGTAGTGATTTGAAGATTATGTCTCTATTCTATAAGATGATTTTGGAGGTGCATGATAATCAGGGGAAGACTTTTCTATATTCTATAGCTCTTACCTCTACCATTATTGATCGGGTACAGATGAGGCAGCTATTATACTCAGAAGGCGTAGTCCTGCTGGAGAGTGTGTCCGGAGAGGAACTTCTTCATAGACGGACAGTGGGTGACGATGAGATCATGCATTTATAGGGATGTTTATGGGTTCCAGTAGACATACACGGGGATCTGATGTGGGATTTCCATTCCTCAGTTTGGGATGTTCATCCTAGTGTCACCATGAAGTATCGTGATCTACAATGCCTGTACTGGTGGCCAGGTATTAAGAGAGATGTTTCTGGGTTCGTCATGAGATGTTCTACTTGATAGTAGGTGAAAGCAGAGCATCAACAACCAGTAGGTATTTTACAGCAGTTACCCATTCTAGAGTAGATGTGGATCAATGTTTTGATGGACTTAGTGACCGAGTTGACGAGGTCACCTCGAGGGAGTGATGTTTTTTGGGTTTTCGTCAAGAGGCTTACAAAGGTTTCTCATTTCATGCCAATCAAGGAGACCTTCAGTGTTGATGATATGGGAATGTTGTTTATCCAATATATTTTAAAATTGCAGGGATTTCCACATTACATTATTTCAGATAGGGATGTGTCTTTTAATTCTCTGTTCTGGTAGGGGCATCAGATGGCTTTGGGTACACAGGTACTTTTGAGTACAACATACGATCCCCAGACAGATGGCTAGTCCGAGCGTATGATCTAGGTGCTTGAAGATATGCTATGAGCTTGCATTATAGACTTTGGTGGTTCTTGGGAGAAGCATATTCCTCTTGTGGAGTTTTCATATTACAACAATTTTCAGGTGACCATTCAGATTACACCTAATGAGGCTTTCTACGATAGGCCATGTCGATCACCTTTGTGCTGGCTGGAGGCAGGAGGCCAGCCTTACTAGGAACTCGTCTTGTTTAGGAGACCTCATAGCAGATAGAGTTGATTCAGAAGAGGATGTATACAACATTTTCTCGGCCAAAACCTTATGCTGATCAGCGGAGATGACCTCTGGAGATTGAGGTTGGGGATCAGGTTTTCCTGCCTATCGAACCGAGGTTGGGAAACAATTGGATTCAGAGACATGGTAAACATGCACTACGGTATGTCAAGCCATTTGGGGTGTTGGAGAGAGTTGGTCCGGATTCTTATCAGTTGTAGTAACCTCAAATGAACCAGGATAGACACGGCGGCTTCCATATCTCTCAGCTCCGATGTTACTATTCAGACATGTCTCGGGTCTTTCAACTCGAGGAGGTTCAGCTTGAAGCAGATGCGTCATTTGACGAGAATCCTATCGGGATTGTCAATTGCAGTATGAAGCTTCTATGTGGTCAGTCTATTCCTATGGTACGGGTGCTATGGAAGCACATGCGAGTATTAGACATGACCTGGGAGAGGGAGGTCGATGTATGATCATAGTGGCCGGAGCTGTTTGGGGTTTCTTCTTCTACAGCTCGCTAGGGAAATTCAGGGAAAATTTTCATTAAGGGGGGAAGTTTGTAAGAACCCGGATTTTGTTTTAGGTATGTTTTTCCTTTTCTGGTCATTTTTGAGAAAATGTGTAAAATCTGCAAATTTTCAAAGTACAAACTGTGTACTTTATAAGTACACGCCATAAACATCAGTGCCACGCAAGGCTGTGTGTTGGCTGTGTCCGGACCACACACATGGTGTGTAGGGGTGATGTGCAGGCCACATAAGGTAGAGTATGGAAAATCCATGTACACGCCATGTTCTCCAGAAGTACACGCCATGTATTTTTTTCATTAAATAGACTAAGATCACGCCTAATCGACAGAGTTTTCTTCATCTCAAGGTTCTTCGACCGAGAGCGTCTGTTCGGCCGCGAACATCCTCCGAGCCCCCGAGCCTCCGTCTTTTTTCCTAATAGACCGTCGTCGATTGCGTTGGAACCACAGGAGAGAGTTATTCCTTCTTGAGTTTCATTCCATGATTTTACCTCATTCTCGAGATATCTTGGGTTTAACTTAATAAGTATTTTCGTAGATCTACACTGTTCTAATGAGAATCAAGACTCATGGTTCAAGTATATTAATCTCCTAGCACCAAGGTAGGTGGTTTGTGCATTACATTTCTATTTATTTTAGTTTTATGTGAAAATTTCCACAAATACCCGTGAATGGGGTATTGCATGTTTACCTTTCTTCCCTGTTTCTTTCCATCATTGATTTTATGCATGTGTAGAGGTAATTTGATCATGATTGATGATAATTACTATTCTTGAATGTTTTTCCCATGCCATGTTCTTGTTATGACCTTTGGGTTTTTTATCCTTTGTTCGTTATACCTATTTTCAGTTCCTTGTGACCGTAGGATGGAATGATATTCCTGACATGCTTGTTTTCCTATAGAATGGTTATCCAAGTAGATCTATAGGTGTACTTTGGCCTTATAGCATTATTAAGCACTAACTAGTACGTGACTATGAGAACCTGCTGCCATAAACTATATGGGATGGACCGAGTGAGCTTCCTAAGGATTCTTGGATATTATAGACTACATAAGGGTAGGTTGAGTGAGATTCCTCATAGAGACTTGGTTATTATAAACTACAGCGGATAGACCGAGTGAGATTCCTAGAGAGTCTTGAATATTATAAACAACAAGAGGGTATACTGATTGAGCTTCCTAAGAGAGTCTTTACTAGTTTTAATTTCTTTAAACTATTCTATGCTAGAGGCGGAATTGACCGAGCGTGATTCCTCAAAGAGTATGTGATAGACCTGAGCCTCTGGGAGTAATTGACTGAGTGATCTTCGTAAGAGTGTTTCTAGACCATGGGGCTATAAGAGGGTTAGATAGTGTGATCTTCCTCAAAGAGTCCCCGACTACCCGATACTATAAGGGGAATTGACCGAGCGATCTTCCCTATTGAGTCTTATAATTTCGCAAGACCATACCTGAGAGGTTAGGCTTAGTACACTTCCCAGAGGTTTGTTGGTACTTCTTGGATAGGACCAGAGGGGTTGTCTACAAGTACATCCAAAAGGGGTTACAGTTGTGGTTAGCTATTTTCCTCACTGATGCTTGTTGTTCTGTGGATTGATTACTTTTGTATATCATCATGTTACTGCTTGTTGATTACTGATTTCTATTTTAATGTTACTATTTACTGTTTATTGAACTATTACCTTCCATATACTCACTGACTATTGGGCACAGATCTTTGGGAGGTTGCCTATTGGGCTTTAGTCTCACACCATGTTTGGGTCGGGCTTTTGGACCCAAACAGACTATGTTGTTGAAGGTATAGAGAATGGAAAGCGCCCTTTGACTTCTGTTACTTGATTACTATGGACCAGGAGAGCATGGGACCAAACATAGGCTTGCGATGCTGAGGAGCTGCTTATCTTTTTTTTACTTGTTTTGGTACTGATTGTATTACCAACATTGTGACGTGTTTGGTTGTTTCCCAAGATATGTATCATGCATCATTTCATATATACGTATGTGCTCCAGTGGTTTATTATTTTAGTCTTATTATATTTACTTGTGCATTGTGGTTCGATATTTACTTCATCCGTTGTTGCATGTTATTTTTTCATCCGTTGTGTACTCTGCGAATGAGGGCATAGTTTCCCTACTATCACATCCAAGGCCCTTGTTACTAGTCGGTAGCCTCTGGCATTTGGGGAAATTCACTTGAGGCCATGTGACCAACCAGGTACGGGGTGCCTCTGAGTTGCTTCGAGAACCGGAATATTACACCTTTATTCTCGAGATATTATAAGTCATTGATTTAATTTTATTCCTCAATTATTTGTATTCAACAATCTCTCATTTAGTTAAGAACTCCTTAACTAAAATATTGTATTAGTGATTTAATTTTCAAAATATTTATCATTAATGTCAATTTTTCAATATGGTTTTAAGGATTTATATATATAGACATCGATGTTTTTAAATATTAATTATTTTAAATAGTTTAGAGTGGTATGGGACACTTTGATTCAAAAATACCTTTATTAAATGTTTTAAATGGTTTTGAAAATTGTTTGATAAATCATTGTCTATTTCAATATCTTCAATTTATATATTGTGATTGTAATGTGGAAATGTTATATTTACTTTATTCTTGTGTTATTTGTTTTGATTTTGTTATGGCTATTTGGAATTGCTTACGTATACGGGTGGTTTTGTTATAAACCTGGGTCGAGTGAGCCCAAGATAGCTCTGCAATAGATTGATTAACGAGATGGATATAAACATTAATGTTTCTTCTAAGAGATTTATGGAATATACTTTGACGAGTATTCCAACGTAACTACCTATGTAGATTTGATAACTACAATGTATGTATGATATGGATTCCACAAGTTACCTTTATGATTTTTAATTTCTATGTGTTATTTAGAAATCTTATGATTTATTGAAGTATATCATGAATGAAAAGTATAGTTTTAATAATTTGTATTTATTGATGGGTTAATATTTCCTATCCTTATTTTTTGACCCTTATTAATCAATTTATTTCCATCCCATTTTTTTGAAATGTTTTCCACAAGAAATAAAGATAAATACAGTCATGGATGGGATCATGGAATATTCATGCTATCTAATACATGGAATTAGACATGTTACTTTTTAATCATTTTTATTTTATGAAAAAAATTGATACTGAGTAGTACTATCTACATCTAATTGTCAAGTTTATATTTAATAGTTATGGAATAATTTTGAAAAAACATTAAACTTGAATAGATCATCATTGTGAATTATTCATTTAACTCAATATTATGTAATGTTTTAAGGTCAGGTTCTTATGTTAACTGTTACATTTTCTTATGCTTGTTTTGTTAAATATGATTTGGTTATCCTTCATAGGTCATAGTTATTTCAATAAAAAAAATATTTGACATAATATATACAATAATTATTCATTCTGTACATTTAGTTAATAAATTTTTCATTAATATCATGAATAATTAATTACATCTCATCATGGAGATGGTAGGTCGTACGTTAGAATGAGCAATGATATCATTCACATAATTGTGAAATGGTTTGGAATTTAATGCTACATAATTTGACCCAAAATGTATTTCATGTTATAATAATCAGAAAATGATATTATTTCTGTAATTATACCATTATAAGTAAGGTGGTGTTGAAAAATAGATTACACAATGGTTTACAGATGGTAGGGTGAACTTCTGCACTCGTGGTGATTTTGTTTTACATAGGAGGGATATAAGGTGGAATAATGTTGTTCCATAAAAATAATAATTTTTTAGTATATATTTTACAATAGTATATTTAAAAAATAATGGAAACATTAAATGAACAATAATTTTAAGAAGAAATGATCTTGATAGATTCGGTAAAAGAAATTACCTCTTCTTCTGTATGCTCCCTCTAGATCTTCTCTTAAAGGCACTAAGGGAGGACTTTTAAGAAAGCCAAAATACCTATAATGTTACTAATGATGTTTAGAATGGAATTTTTTAGGGTTCAGATGAACCTGAAAGCACAAATTGATGATTATATGTGAGGGAGGAAGTTCCCATTTATAATTTAGGTGAGGGGATGTTTTAGAATCTACAATATAATTAAATTATAATTAAATACATCACAATAAAAATACCACAAAAACAGTAATTATAAATTATAATAATAAAATTTTGTAATATCATCAACTAATAAATTTTAGACAAGTATTTCAATAAATTATAACTTTATCATTCCAATGAACCCTTACTAATTCTTTTTTAATATCAATTATGGTACCCATTTTTTCAATATTAAAACATTGAAAATTTTCATTTTTTGATGTAAATTAGACAAAAAATGAATAATTCATAACATTTTAGACAGTATAATAATTAAACTATATTTTTAAAAAAGATTATTTATTTTAAAATAAATTTGGAATAAATGCATTTTTATATATAATCAATAGTGTAAATTATAATAATATTTAATTTAATAATTTTTAAAAAAATTAAAATAAGATTTAATTTTTCAAGACAACTATATTATTATATCCTTTATGGGTCTAAGTAATCTATAAAAATATTTATAGATATTATTTTTCCCCAGTTATATTGATTTTAATTTTTTTAGTTAAATTTATTTTTTATTTCAATTAATAAAAAAATTACTACATTCATATTGTGTAATAAATTATAATATTAACTTTTTGAATAAAAAATAAAATAAAATAAAATAATTATTATAAATCTAATACGTTTCATAATAATACATGAAGTCAAATGTATCATCTAGAAAATCAATCACTGAAAATGATATACTTATTAATACATGACTGTGAAAAGTGTAACATCACTTTAAATAAAATAATATATTTACCATTATCTATTTTATATGGCTCCTAATGGAAAATAAATTAACCCTTTGATGATTGTAGTCTACATATACTCAAAATATAATATTTGGTCAAGTGTTTTTTATTTTAATGGTCATTATAATTATAAAAAGTACTAGTTTATTGATATTTCATAAATTGAATAATTTCTACAACTTCAATATATAATCCTTAATGTAAATTATATATCATTTGAAAAGTACAAATAAATTAACATGACAAAAAAATTATTTCGGCCCAATCATGATTTAGGATGAAAATAAATCATTAAATCATATTTGATCATCTGTAATGTAAATTTCATAATGTCACAACCAATCTCCCAGTGCCTGTGTCGTGAATACCACTAGCCTTCCATCCATAGGCCAGGGGCTAGCGACATGAACCAAAGGCATAATTCCCTAAAACTGGGAAGGCATTGCCTTTATAACCTATAAATGCACACAACAGGGTACGAGCTGGAAGCAAAGCACTAAGTAAAAGTGTATAAAAAGTGTACTAAATGAAAAGGGCTCGGAATAGAAGCCCAACTGGAACGTACAATTACAACTGAAGAAATGTAAAGAAGCTACTGGGTCATCCTTTGGTGATTTCTACCTGAATGGTTGCTACACAAAGCCTCCTCATCACTCCACGTTTGTTAGTCTCTTCTGTGTACTGACTCGTCGTAAGGTCCTCCTCCAGGTACCATCCAGTCCCACTACTCTGATCCTTAGTCAGCGATGTCCGTCGTCTGCAACCAACACAATGAGGTGAAGGCATAACCCGTTCAGGGATGAGTATAACGATACTCAGTAGGAACGCTGAGACCCTCAAGGTCTCACAAAATCCAACGAGGATAAATCACAATGTTTGAATTATAAATATAACTTCACTTAGTTATATGACCATACATATACCAATGTTATCAGGTAATCCATCTGAATCATGAGGTAAACACAAAAGTTACAGACTCATCTCAACCATGATTTTATTCTATGGATAGTATTAAGTAACATCTCCAGTCACACTGTTGAAACCTCAGCAGTTGGAGAACTCCTCCTCTATCGAGTATAGTGGGCCCGTATCTCTCACACAGAGGTTCTTCCCACTAACCATGGACTGCTTAGGTACTCCTCCTGTCGAGTATCGTGGGTCAACCACATCACACAGAGGCACTCCCCACCATGGGTCTACCACACTCACATAGAGGTTCTCCCCCTCATAGACTACTGAGGTACTCCTCCTGTCAAGTACCGTGGTTATACTATTTCACACAGAGACAATACCCACTGTGGGTATGTCCTGACACCAAGGCTCTCTCCACTGGGCTAGTCGAGTCACTCCGAATAGAATCGGTCAACAGTGGTCAGGTCTCATCCAGATACTAGGTATTTATGATATTCGTGCTCGTCTCCTATAGGATCCACTCAAAAAACATCATGTCGATTCTAAAACTGTCCTGAAGTCCCAAATAGAAGTATCTATAAGGTACGCCAAGACATAGGGGTCCCAACACAATAGACTATGTGTCAAACTGATGCCCAGTTTGTGAGTAATTAGGCTTTTAGTCCTAGGGGCCCGGTTATATTCATGCACGATCCAAACCAACTGTATCTCAACATTACCCTGAAATCTAGTAGGGTATAATCAAAGGTACCACAACACTCAATGAAAACTTGTGCCGCTGATGGTTCTTCAAATGGACGTTTGGTGCCAAAGATATGGCCAAATGAAAGTGAACATGTCGTAATGGGCCCGAGTTCCATCCGACCCGTTTGGACCGAGATGCCCCGACCAAGTCTAGGCCAACCCAGTCTGGGTCACCATGATCAGAACTATTGGGTTTGGCCTAGCCCATTGGGTGGGAAAGCCTGTTAGGTTCGGCCCAGCCCACTGGGCCCATCCCAGCTAGCTGTGAGGGAAGATTCGCCCAGAGCGTCATGAGGACGCATCCAAGCGTGGCATAACTCGAAGGGAAGGGCTAGGAAATTTTAGTCAGGGCGTTGCGAGGGGGTCCGTGAGACGGTTCTAGAGGCCGGGTGGCTACGAGGTGGTGAAGAAGGGGTGACCAGGCCGGGAGGTGGTCGAGGGGTGGTCGGGCAGAGGGATGCTAGTCCGGGAGACAGCACAACCAACGTGGGCCGACCTGTGTGGCTAGGTCGCAAAGGAGGCGCAGGAGGCCAAGAGGCTAGGAGGCCGAGATTCAATTGTTTGGTACGGATTGGGCTAGCAGGGCTGGCTGGTGCAGCCGGGGCACATGAACGGTGCTGGCATCCATGAGTCGGGCGGCGCAGGTCGGCGGCGGTGCGGCCGAGGTGGCTTGTCCGATTCGGCTGGCGGACAGCGTGACCATTATGGCTGGGCCGAAGGGCCGCGGTTTGGCCTGAAGCACCGAAGCTCCATAGGGAATGCACGGTTCACAGATGTCGCGGGTAGTGTGGCCTTTTTCGTCGCCGACTTCGTCGTTCCATTTCCTCATCTCCATGGTGAATATTATCACAAATAAGAATGGCGGAGGAGTGGGACATGTTGGTTTTTCCCACACCCTCCGTGTGTAGGGTGTTAACAATTGTCTTATAAAGAAGTATGATGAACAAAAATTATTTTACAACCACACAAATATTCCTTTCCAATCCAAATAAGAGTAAAAGAAAAGGAAAATTACACACAAAAAACCCCAACCATAGATTTTTTATCATCGATGTTGATGTCGCTGGAAGCAGACGAAGTATTTAATCGGTCATCGTTTCTTCCAAACACTTCCAATACTGATCTTCGTTGGCTCATTGAGAACGATGCAAAGGGTCAGTCGGTTTTGGAAAACACTCAATATTTGTAGGATCCAAGTAAGGAAGTCGAAGTAACTCCTTATCGGCGTTATTCGTTCTTCGTTATTTTTTATTCATTGAGATCTTTTCTCCCAAACTCTTCTCTTCCCAAGCTCCACCAAATAAGAAATTCCATCCAATGATAATAGACTATCTATTATTTTAGTTGTTGCAACAAAATTAATATCAGTGAATTTAAAGCATGGCTCCCTTAATTAATTCATGAGTGTCGGTACAAATTAATTTGGGGAGTTGTCACTAATTAATTAAAGGGAATGTCAAAAGGTTCTCCCTCATTAATGATGGAGAGCTGAGAGGTTTTACTCTCCTCCATCACTAGGGTGGTTTGGCCTCGTGTGGTCTCTATGTCGTAACCTCTTGTAGGAGGTTAGATTATCATGGGACCCACCACCATAACCTCTCATGGGAGGTTAAGGTGTGGTGGTCCCACATCCATCTTACATGAGAAGGTTTTAACCACCAAACACCCACATGACGAATGAAATAAAAAATAAAGTGAAGCTCAATTTATTTTATTTTCATCCACGAAAGCCCAAGAACTATCTTTTAAACATGACCCACTATTGTCGAAGTGAAAATCTTCTTATGTGAATATCGGCGTTACGATTTCAACGGTGCCCTCAGATTTCAATTTCAAGCAATGGTTCAAAAGTTATAAAAACCCGCACATATGTTTTCTGAACATACATGATAAAAACATCAGAAATTGATTCTGGACACACCAGGCCACGGAATCATGTGCCGTAAGTTTTTGTAGACTCGTAAAATTCTTTTGTATTTTATAAAAAATAAATTTCCTCAGAATATCCGGGTATTTACATTCTCCACACCTCAGGGCTTTACATCACTGTATGCTACAAATTGAACTAAGGGAACAGGTGGGGGTACTGAGCACCATATGAGCCTCCCGCTCCCATGTGCTCTCCTGGAGATTATCGTGCTGCTAGAAAACACACCAGTGGTATCAACTATCCATGTAGGACCCGCTCCTGTCAATAATCATTCCCCACTGGAACCTCTGTGCAATTCACCCCATCATCGATGTCCATCTCTCCATGGTCAATGATGCAATAAGGTTTTTTTACATATCTCCTCAGCTAAGACATGTGGAAGACATCGTGCATCCAATGCAACTGATGTGGAAGATATAGGTTGTAAGCCACCTCGCCTACTCTACTGAGGACCTAGAACTGTCTGATGAACCTCAGAGATAACTTTCTACCTCAACCAAATATCTGTAGACCTCATCAAGTTTAGACCTGTAGAAAGACGTGGTCGCCATCCTTGAAATCTAGAGGTCTCTGTATCCTATAAATATATGATTTATGTCTGCTTTGTGCAGCCTTCATTTGCTCTTGGATGAACTGAACCTTCTCTATAGTAGCTGATACCATCTCTGGTCCAATGAGTGCTGACTCCCCTGGGTCAGTATAGGATAAGGATGATCTACAGGGTTTCCTATATAATGCCTCGAAAGGTGCCATCCCAATGGTGGAGTGATATATGTTGTTGTAGGAAGAATCCACCAAATCTAAGTGATCCTTCCAACTGCGTCTGAAGTCGAGGACACATGCATGTAGAATTTCCTCGAGGGTATGAATGGCCAGCTCTGTATAACCATCCATCTGCGGATGGACGGAATTGCTCAGAATAAGCTACGTCTCGAAAGCCTCCACAAACTCCTTCCTTAGCCAGGAAGTAAACCGTGTGTCACAATCGATGAAAATATAATATGGTACTCCATGTTACCTCAAAATTTTTGTACACAGAGGCATCCCATTCTCTCTACTGAACCATGATCTCTAATCAGTACGAAGTGAACCGACATGGTGAGTCGGTTGATGATCACCCAAATCGAGTCGTGACCCCTGGATGTATGTGCATGTCCTATCATGAAGTCCATGGATATCTCATCCCACTTCCACTCTGGGATATTTAAAGGCTGAAAAATACTTGTGGGTACTTGGTTCTCTACCTTCACTTACTGAAAAGTGAGGCATCAAGAGGAAAACTCTACTACCGCCTTCTTCATACATGGTCACCAGTGTTGTCATCGAAGGTCTTGGTAGATCTTCGCCACTCATGGATGTACTGCTAGAGGGGATGTGTGGAACTCCTTCAACACATACTCTCCAGGTGACATAGGTACCATAGTACATCCTCTATAGTGAATGACATGCTCCCCACCTTCAAAAAATCAATCAGGTGCTTGCCCTTTGGATATATAAGCACATCATGTATCATAGTCAGTATCCCCACTCTACGCCTCCCTGAGTCGCTGTATAAGTGGGGATGTGACTTTAAGAGACAGAAGGAAAGACAACCCATCTTTATACACAAAGGGTATCTATAAAGCATCCAGCTACTCTCTCGCCTCTCCTAGATGTTGTATACCAGACCTCCTACTAATTGAATCTGCAACAACATTCCCCTTCCCAGAGTATAGACGATCTTGAAGTCATAGTCCTAGAGGAACTCAAGAAAACACCGTTGAATCGGGTTCAGGTCCTTCTAAGAGAATATATACTTGAGAATCTTGTGATCAGAGTACACTGTAAATCCCTCTCCCATAAAATAGTGTCGCCACATCATCAAGGGGAATACCACTACTTCTAACTCCCTGTTATGGGTAGCATAGTTCTTCAGGTGTTATCTTAGCTGTTGAGAACCATACGCAACCACAACTCGCTCGTGCATTAGGACACACCCGAGTCCGATCACAGATGAATCACAATAGTCTACATGCCCTAAACCTTCCTCTGGTAGCCTCAATATGGGGGCACTAGTAGTCCTTTATCTCACCTCTAGAAAGCTCTTCGAGAATCTCTCTAACCACATGATGGGTTTCCCCTTCTTCGTCAAGGTTGATAGTGATGCTATAACACTATAAAATTATAGCACGAACCTCCAGTAGTAACCAACCAAACCCAATATACTTCGTACCTCTGTCACACTACTTGGTGTCTCCCAAGCATGTACCACCTCAATATTTTCTTGATCCAATGCAAATCCAGCCTCCAAGAGGACATGCCTTAAAAATTTAGCCACTTGAATCCAAAACTGGCACTTTGAGAGCTTACCATAATGCCGGTGCTCTCTGAGTTTTTCCAGTACTACCTGCAAATGGTAGGAATTCTCATCCTTAGTAGTCGAGTCAATCAAAATGTCGTCGATTAAGACTACAACAAAGAAATCATGGTATGGCTGGAAGATCATGTTCATGAGTCCCATGAACACTGCTGGAGCATCAGTTACGCCTAAATTCATAACCAAGAACTAGTATTGGTCGTATAGACATCTGGAAGATGTCTTATGAACATCCTCATGTCAAACTATGAGCTAGTGATAGCTTGATCTGAGTTTTATCTTAGAGAACCACCGTAGTCACTTCAGATGATCAAAGAGGTCATCAATCCTTAGGAGTGGGTACTTGTTCTTCAAGATCACCTGATTTAGGTGATGGTAGTCAACATAAATCCTCATGATTCCATCCAACTTCTTGGAGAAAAGAGTCGGTGCTGCCCAGGGAGAAACAGTGGGCTAGGTGAATCACTTCCCCTGTAAGTCCTCTAGCTGTACACGCATCTCACAAAGCTCCACAGGATCCATTTGATATGCTGATGTAGATATTGGTGTCGTCCTGTGGTATAGGTCAATGTAAAATTACTCCAATCTGTGAGGATGTAGTCCTATGACATCATCAAGTAAAACATCCGCGTATGGGTCCACTACTATAGGATAAGTCGGACTCTCCACATCAACTGCTCCGAGTGTAAGGCAATCCAAATGATGAGTGATAGGATGTGATCTCTTCTGGGCAAGTCCATCCTGCATTGAAAAGGATCCATTCTCACCGGTGAAGGTAAATCTGGTCCCATCCGTGTGGACACACAACACATTTCACCTTATACAGTCGATCTAAGCATGAACTATACATCACCAATCCATTCCCAAGATGACATAATAAGGCCTCAACTACACTACTATGAGATCCCAACCGATGCTCTCACCTCCTAGATTAAGCTCACACTACCGACACTAGTGTGTAATCATTGAGTCTGCATCTTTAGGAGTCCATAGCCATAAGTATTGATCCAACGACTCCATCGGTGACTCTGATCTCCGAACGAGGGTAGTGGAAATGAAAGTGTGACTGGCAGTTATGTCTACAAGAACCTCATCTATTGTGGAGTAAACCTAGATCATACCTCGATTCATCATGAGAGAGTTGTGATCATAATCCTTAGCTCCCTCAAGGTGAACTCTATCATATCCACCAGCTCCATGTGGTTCGGGTGGACCTCCTAGTGGTGGTGGTGGTAACACCTCGAAACGTCATCCACCGCCAGCTGCACGGCCAGCTCCTCTACCACATCCGCCTACTCCCAGTGGACCACCTCGATGGAATCTTTTTCTCTGCCTAGGTGGTCCTTCAATGGTCTTCGGATCATCTAAATGGTGTGTCGGAATTTCATGATCCATGTTACCATGCCTGCCACATGAGTAACACAGCTCGCTCCTGGAATTTGTGTCTCTACCCCACGTGCCACGCAAAACTGATCCTGAGTCGGGTGGTTGTCCACATGTGGGTCTGGTCCTCTTGGACCCCTGCAACATATGTGTACTTCCAACTAAAGAAGACTCAGCTTCATGTCGACTAGTAGTGGGTCTCGCTGCTAGAGATTACTCAGAAAGAAAACTCTCCACTAAGAGGGCTCACTCCAACACCCCTGCCTGCATCGGGATGTTGATTGGGATCATCGAAGCCTAGATCTCTCACCTGAGCCCCTGCTTGAATGTTCGTGCCCTTAAAATAGGGTCTCAAACCATATCTGTTGAGTAGTGCTAGAGGTCAGTGAACCTCGCTAATTATTGTTCCATCGTCATGTTTCCCCACTAAAGGTTAAGTTGTTTATGTAACTACACTTCACGTTGGGTGGCTAGAACAAACTCCACCCAAATAGGTTCTCAAAATCTTCCCAGAGAAGTGTATCCTTGTCATGAATTTGTAGCATCGGGCTCCACCATCTGCCGACTGAAACTTGTAGTAGACTGGCAGAAAGAATCTACATGAAGTCTGTTGGTGTCCCTACAAGTCAGAAAACTCTCACCATAGCCTCCAGCCAATTCTCAGCCGCCTGTGGGTGTGTCTCTCCCCTGAACCTGGGTGGCCTCTGGTGCTGGAACATGTGCAGTGTGCTCAAGTGTATTTTATTGTCTGCTGCTGGTGTTGGTGGCATCAGTGGCCCAATGGGAAGTTGTACCGCTGGTGCCTCAGCTAAAAAAGGTCCTTGCACCAAATCCACATCACTCGGTGGACTAACTATGCATAAAACTCTCAGGAATCTCTCTGGTCTTCTATGGGCAGGCATCCTAAAAGAAACAGATGAGACATGGTCAGATATTTATACCTGGTGAGATGACCTGGTTGAGCATTCTTTAATAAAACTTTTGAAAACACACACGCAATATATTTTTTGTGCACTAAGTCAGAAATCAGTAGTCAGGGTTTTAGTGTATGGATACATCGACCATCGAACCATCACTGGACTACCTGAACTGAAAACCATACTCAATACCCTTAACAATATTGCTTCATAGAAAAGATCAGAGTCATAAGTTCTACGGTAAAACCAACTCCTCTAATACCAATTTTTCACGACCTGTCTCCCGAGGCCCATGTCCTAACTACCCCATGTCTGCCTTCTATAGGCCAGGGGATGGAGACTAAAACCAAAAGCGTAATTCCCTAGAACTGGGAAGGCATTGCCTCTATAACCTGTAAATGTACACAACATTGTATGAGCTGGAATGAAAACACTAAGTAAAAATATATACAATGTGTACTAAAAGAAAAGGGGCTAGAATACAGGACCAATAGGAAAGTACAAGTAAAACTGAATAAAAGTAAAGAAGCATCTAGGTAATTCTCTAGGGATTCCTACCTGATGGGTAGGTACAGATAGCCTCCTAGCACTCCACATCTATCAATCTCCTCCAGGTACTGACTCGTCATAAGATCCTCTTCCAGGTACCATCCAGTCCCGCTACTCTGATCCTCAGTCAGCGTTGTCCACCATCTACAACCAACACAATGAGGTGTGGGCATAGCCTGTGTAGGGGTGAGTATAATGATACTCAGTAGAGACCCTGAAAACCTCTAGGTCTCACAAAATCCAACATTGATAAATCAGAATGTATGAATTCAACAGATAATCTCACTTAGGTATATCACCATACATATACCTATGTTATCATGTAATCCATCTCAATAATGAGGTAAACACAAAATTTACTGACTCAGCTCAACCAAGATTTTATTCAAGGGATAGTATCAAGTAACATCCCCAGTCACACTTTTGAATCCTCTGATGCTGGATGACTCCTCTTTTATCGAGTATAGTGGGTCTGTTGTGCTAACACAAAGGTGCTTCCCACTATCCTTGGACTACTAAGGTACTCCTCCTATCGAGTATCATGGTTTTTTTCATGTCACATAGAGGTGCTCCATACCGTGGGTTTGTCGTGCTCACACAGAGGTGCTCCCCCACATAACATGTTAAGGTACTCATCCTATCATGTACCATGGGTCTGGTGCATCACACAGAGGAGATCCCCTTTGTGGGTCTGCCGCGACACCAAGGTGCTTTCCACTGGGCTAGTTGAGTCACTCCGAGTCAAATCAGTTTGCAGTTGTCAGGTCTCAGCCGGCTACTAGTTCTCTACACTATACTCATTTAGCACCAGGTGGATTCAATCTAGAAGCTATTTTTTGGTGCTCTTATTATCCTGAAGTCCCATGTAAAAGTATTTCTATGGACTGCCACATCATAGGGGTCTCAACGAAACAGATTGTGCATCAATCAGAAGCCCGGTCTGTGAGTTATTAGCCCTTTATTTCTGGGGGCCCAATTGGATTCATGCATGATCCATCCTGACCATATCTCAACATTACCTTGAAGTCTATGGGGGTACACTGAAAGGGACCATCGCACTCATAGAGAACATGCACCGCTGATGGTTCCTCAAACAAATGTCTGGTGCCAATGATATGGCCAAATGAAAGTGAACGGATCGTAATGGGCCCGGGTCAGGTCCGACCCGGTTGGACCGACCAGGCCAGACCTAGTCTGGGATGACCCAGTCAGACCTGTTGTGTCTAGCCTAGGAAATTGTTTTGGACATCCTATTAGGTTTGGCCCTGCCCGTTGGGCCCATCTGAGCAGGCCGTGAGGGTAGTTTGGCCTGGGCTTGGGGATGGTTCGGCCCGAAGCATAGTGAGGGCGTGGCTAGGCTTGGAAAAACCCGAAAGGTGTGGTTTGGCCTGTTCGGTGAATTAGCCAGGAGGGGGGCCTCAGGGTAGTTTAGGAGGCCACGTGGCAGGGAGGAATTATGGGAGGGCCCCGCCCGGAGGGCATCTGTCTGAGTAGGGCGCTGCCAAGCTAGCAGACGGTCATGCAGGGCGCAGCCAGGGCGTGAGGTGGCTTGGTCCAACACAGGATGGTGGTTTTGGTCGGAGCGCATGAATGGTTTGGGCGACCGTGATCTGGATGGTTATGGGCCAGTGGCGGTGTGTCCTGGTAGCATGGCCGACTCGGTCGGCGGATGGCGTGACCAGGGCGGTGAGCAGGAGGTCCACGGTTCGGCCTGGATCACCAGAGTGCCATTGGGATGACACAGTTCACAGTTTCCATGGGAAGTGTGGCCTTTGTCGTTTCCACCTTCTTCATTATGTCGTCTCATCGTCATGAAGAATATTATCACAAATAAGAATGTCGGATCAGTCGGGCCATGTTGGTTTGTCCCCCACCCTCCGTGTTTAGGGTGGAAACGATTGGCTCATCAAGAAGTACAATGAACAACAATTATTTTAAAACCATGAAGCAATTCCTTTCCAATCCGAAGAAGAGAAAAAGAAAAGGAAAATTACACAAAAAACCACATACCTTTGATTGTCAGTCGTCGAAGTTGATGTCGTGGGATGAAGATGAAGGAGTTCGTCGTTCGTCGCTTCCTCCGTACACTTCCAGTCCCGAGTTGCATCAGCTCGTTGACGATGATGCAGAGGGTAGGTCGGTTGTGGAAAACACTCTACATCGTTAGGTTCCAAGGAAGGAATTGAAAGTCGCTCCTCACCGGCGTTCTTCATTCTTCGTTCTTCATTGTTCATTGAGAGATTTTCTCCCAAGCTATTCTCTTCCCAAGCTCCACTAAATGAGAAATTCAAACCAAAAATAATAGGTTGTCTAGTATTTTCTTTGTTCGTACAAAATTTAAATTGGTGAATTAAAAGCATGGATCCCATAATTAATTCATTAGTGTTGGAACTAATTAATTAGGGGAGTTGGCACCAATTAATTAAAGGGATGTTCGAGAGGCTCTACCTCATTAATGAGGTAGAGTTGAGAGTTTTTACTCTCCTCAATCAATAGGGGGTGTATCCCTGTCTGGTCCCCACATTTTAACCTCTCACTAGAGGTTAGATTCAGATGGGCCCCACCACTATAACCACTCATGGGAGGTTACGATGTGGTGGTCCCACCTCCAACTTCCAAGAAGAGGTTTTAACCACCACACACCCACATGGAGGCTCAAATAAAAAATTATGTGAAACTCACTTTTGGTTATTATTTTCCACGAATACCCAAAAACTAATTTCTAAAATCAACCCACTTTCGTGAAAGTGAATGTCTTCTTAAGAGAATATTGGCAGTGGATGTTCAACGGTGCCCTCAGATATCAATTTTGAGCACCAGTACAAAAGTTATAAAAACCTTCTCTTACGTTTACTGAACATATGTGAAAAAAAAAATTCAGAAATTGATTTTGGCCACACCGGGCCTTGGAATCACACGCCGTCAGTTTTCGCGGTCTTGTAAAAATCTCATGTATTTATGAAAAAAAAATTCCTTAAAATTTCAGAGTTTTTACACATAATATTATATTTACACTTAATTATCTTATTTACCTTTTTACCTTATTAGTAATAATTAATGAAGTTACACTCCATAATGCAAAAAAATAAAATAAATAAAGTTATATTATTTTTAAATAATAATTCTAAATATGGAATACATTTATAAAAAATACATTCACATATTTGGTAGTAATTGATTAAAAAGTAATCATGTTTTCAAAATTAAATAAATAAGTTTTAAAAGTTAAAAATTTATGAAAAATTTAAATGTTTTTACATCACAATACATGTTAGAAATAACTCAATATAAAATATATATATAGTGATAAAATAATAATCTATTTAAAATTTAAATCCATAAACTAATATAAAATTTCACCATAAATTTCTTCGATGAAAAAATGTGTTTTGAATTTAAATTTATTTTATTTTTACTATTCATAAAAATTGAAAACATTTTAGAAAACTATCAAAACATATTAAAATTTAAATCATTATATCCAACTCCAAAAAATAATTTTATTTTTTAATATATATTAATAAAAAAAAACTAGATTTAAAATGGGTGCTCTATCAAAATGGGGAAAACTGTATTTTAGGAAAAAAGTTATTTAATATGAAAAATTGAATTTGTTCTTATATCATGCATAGAAAACATATAAAATGAATTCTAATTATTAAATATATATATCATTAAAAAATTATAAATAGAGATTTTATTATATTATAATTTTAATTATTCTAATTTAAATAGTTTTTTTCATAGAAAGATTTCCTTTTATTTAGAAAAAAATTTTTTTTTATTTAAAATTAATTTGTTATAAAATAATTAATTATATATTAATGTGTAATGAATATTTTCATAACTATGTTAATATGGTTCATATCCTCCACTATAATGGATTTGTTATAAGGTTATTTAAAAATATTTAGTTTTTCACTAAAACCAGATCTTGCATGAAATGAATTATATCAAAAAAACGTCAAATTATGTTTAATACAAGAAAGGAATGGTGTTGAATATAAAAAAAAGAAAATAAAGTGTTTTGTGTAGAATAATCATTTATCATTGAAGATTAAACAAAAATAGATCAATATAATTTGAAAATATATCTCATAATAATCTCAGGGTGTTTCATTCTATACCCTTAAAACGAATTTCACCCTCAAAATTGACCTCGGTTATAGAAGGATTAATACTTGAAAATGTCATTCATAGAAAAGTACTTAATAAAAATTAATAATAAAACTTCCTTTTGTAATGTAATGTTAGAATCATAATGGTTACCCAATGTCACACATATCTGGGTTTCTACATAGGAGGACATATTTGGAATGTTAAAACAACGATATCAGTGAAAAATATAAATATAGTGTTCTAATGGGGAGTAATAGATAACATAAATAGAGAAATGAAAATAAAAAAATCCATAAATTAGTGATGATATAATGAAAAAAAATTTCTTCATTAAATAAGGTACTTGGAATTTTTTTTCTATTTTTAGATCCCATCCATATAGATGAATAATGAGAAGAAATACCTACTTGATTAAGTATATTTTCATATTTTTGTTGTGCCTTGATAATTTTTAACTCCATATCTTACTCAATAAAATAAAGTTGAATTTTTCTTTCTTGAAAAATTATAATATCATGCGGTCTATAAATATAATGATAGGTCCTTCCATCTGTAATTATCACAAATATTCAGCACATGTTATCAAATATTCATAAGTCCACATATGGATAGACAATAATTTATTTTACCAAACATATTTAGAAGACTATTATTATTTTTAATATATTATTAGACATAATATTCTTCTGATATATAAAAAACACAAAAAATAGAATGAGGTACACAAACTCAACATAACATATATCCCCCATATATAGTAATGTATCTCTCATTGATCACATTACCAAACTAGTGATAACAGTCATCAGGTATTCTCTCCCATAATAGTATTAACCAAAACTTCCATATATAATTATTTAAAACGTACTTGTTTCATTATTGAATAACTTATTAGATATATTCCTTATGTCCCAAAAAGTCATATACTTCATCATTCAGAGTATAGATCTCTTGAAAACAAATCCACTATTAGTTCCCAATAAAAAAGTATATTATATTTTACTTCTTCATATCCAGAATAAATTAAATGAAAAATAATTATCTAAACATGATAAAATGTTATGTGTAATCTATTTCATAATTTTGTGTTTCCAAATATGTCACCTCACCCATAAAACACATTATTGGTCTGAGAACTGTATTACATATCCTTTACCTTCCTTAATGATAAACATATAATAAAACATTTTATATATTTCATGATTCGTATAACTTAACCAATGAATTATGAGACATATACACCCCAATCATAAAACATTATTCTTAAAACATTACATACGATCCATCAACATAGACATTCACAAAATATGAATCGTGTCTAAATGTTCCTCAACCATAATCTAAACAAGCTTATTATATATAAAGTAAAAAAATGATATAAAATCCTATACCATTCATAAGTTGTTTACAATCAATTTATCCTCATCATGAATATCCAAAAACATTACCACCATCATGATTATTATTATAAGATTTCAATTTTGGATATCCGTTTTTATAATTCCCATACTTTCGACATCAAAATCATTCAATGTTAACTATGTTCTATTTAGTTCATGATGTTGAAAATGACCACAAAAAGAATTGTGAGAAATACATATCAGATAGTAAAAATAAATATATAATGTATATTAATTATAATATTTCAATCTATTATATTATTGGATTAATCATAGGTTATTCATGATTATAAAAAACACAATAGGATTTCAATCTATAATTAGACTAATAAATTCAATATCCATAGACACATCCTTAGAAATTACACTTGAAATATCATTAATATTTTGACATCCTTATTTCTAAAAGCTAACTAATCCTTCTATCATGAACCCCTCCCAACAAATATGCCACACCTGAGCTGGAAATGGTGAACGGGAGATAATGACCCATGAGTCCGAACTCCAGTAGGCCCCAGAATGGAGACTAGCACCAAGGGTATGAGTTTTCACAAATATGGGGGGGGGGTGTACCATTTTTATTAGTCAAGATATGGAAATAGGATGAGTCAAACACCAAAAGATAAAAGAACATGTAAATGAAAATAAACCCAAAACCAAACCCATATGCATTTTTTATACAATATTTAAAAAAAGTACAAGTACAAGAAAAGCTCCAATATACGATACCAAAAAATATAGAGAAAAAATTCCAACAAGCAAAACTCCAAGGCCCAACTAGTAAGGTACCAAACAGCCCCTGAAGTCATCCTGAAAACCTAAATGTAATAGTAGGGTGGTCATACAAGTATATTCAGTAGGGAAACCCAATTCTCTCATGAATAGGTGGAGAGACATCCAAATTCCCCATGAGAAAATAAAAGGAACCAAAGCATAGAAAGGAATCTATCCACCCAACCTCACAAGCCACACTCACCAAATACCGCAAGTCAATAGAGTAGTATAATAATAATATCAATGTATGGGTACCCCACACCACCTTCCCACTGATTACTGCTCAAGCCTCACACCTAACACTCTGATGATTCCCCCTCTTCCTGAGCTAGTGCCACAACCTGTCCATACGAAGCACGAGCTACTGCTACTACCTTGCCATATGAAGCTCATAGTATCCTGTCGGCACACAATCCATGGCCATAACCACATCTCTTCCCGATTTCCACCAATACTCAATACTCGTCCATAAACACATCTCATCTCGAAGACACAACGGAACCACATCACATCCTCATCCCAGAGATTCTTCGAAACACATCACATCCTCATCTCGAAGACTCTTGGGAAAAATCTGTCATAAACTGCCTGAAGGATCTTGGGCTATATAACCTGGAAGAGGGAGCACAGGGAAGAATATTAACGAACCACCCTTGGATGTTTGGGAATCTCACCCCCCATCCCACGGGTGTTTGGCACGTAGTTTTCAATATGAGTGGGGTTCATAAAGAAACATTAAATGTACAAATTGATATAATTATATCAACCACTCATCCCATCCTAAGGCTTCTACATGAACAATCTTAGCACATTCATAGAAATTGCTACCATAAAATTAGGCATAGAAAAAACATCCCCAAACCACATTAATATTTTCATGTTTCAACCGTTTTAGTTCATTAGTTCCTTTACTACCGAGAAACTAACAACTACCAATCCAGATCAATCATTCATAAAACATAACCCTACTGACCACAAATAAAGATAGGGAAAACATAAGCAATACAATACCATTATCTTTCATCATCCAATCAATTCCACTGATTTTTTGTATTAAATCAACTACCATGCCCCACAATTCATTAGTTAACTTTTTTACATTTATTCATATGCACAACCATCCCTACAGCCCTGCTGCCAACCACAACCATATCATGCACACCAACCCACAACCAATCCAACCACAACCTCGCTGCTAAGCCATTCCACAAAAACCCATGAAACACCACTTCACATAATTAGACCCCAACCAGCACCCACAAATTTGTTTTTTCATTTAGTTAAATTGATGTGATCATACAGGGGTTCCACATATTCATTTAATCATCCAACATTACATGATTAATAAATTTCCACATTCAATGAATTCCATCCACAAAACAATCCAGAATAACAGGGAAACATTTAATTATGCAAGAAAAGGCGCCCAACGACCGTGGTTTTTAGTAGGCATAATCCCATTCAATTCAAAACATAATCAATGGAGAAGCATTGATGGAAATAAAACAATACCAAAAAAAATATCCCCAAACTCGTTCTTTAACCAGTTATTATCGTTATTTTTCAGTTCAACTATATCTCGTATAACAAGAGGATACCCTACCCGCATGATGCGCAAAAGCGGTAGAGATGATGGTAAGATCCCTACCTCAATGGTTTTTGACGAAACCATGACAGTCGAAGAATGCTCAAGAAACAGGGTCGATTCTCCAGGAATCCCCCTTAGATATCCTATCCTGACACAACCACGACCAAATCTCATCATATTCATCATCCACATGCATAGATCTACCCATAACGGGCATAGATCTAAGAAACTTGGAGAAGTGGAGGAGTATATCTAAGTAGATCTAGGAAATAAAGCAGGAATGATCACATACCTCAAAAAACTGGTTTTGATTCACCAAGAAATCCTCCATATCGCCTCCAAAACGCAAGGGAGATGTTCTTATACCTCCAAGGAAGGGTTATCCCGAGTTATGGCCACATAGGGGCTTAAAAGAACCATTTAGAGGCAAAAGAGTTCAGATCCACAATTTTTGGATCTAACTTTAAGTACCCGGATGGTTAGTTCGCATGGCTAAACAAATCGTGCACTAACCGTGTGTTTTCCACGGCCTCCAACACTAACCCGTCATGGTTTGACAACATGTCTTAGCCGAACTGTGCATGAACCATGCGAAATCTATTGCCCTTTAGATTTCTTTAAAAGACCACCAAAATGAACCCTCAAGTCACCTTGACCCCTCGGCACACTTCCAACACCACATTTCACAAATGAATGGACTGGAGAGGTCTGGTCCACTACAACAAATACCTCTCAAACCATTCTAGAATTCAAGAATCCAAAAACCCACCTAAAAAATGGAGAGGGGTCCGAACTACTCCCCCTCCAAAGATACCTCTCACAGGAAAAACTACTTGTTACCAAGGAGTACCCCCTTCTCCATCTTTCTCCTAAACAATCACAATCATAACTCCCCATTCCCCAGTGAAACAAAGCAAAACAAAAGACTAAATCATAATATTCTATCCTCTTTGGGCGGCACTGACTCGCCCGCATGGGTTTAGGCGCATCCACTTTAATGTGTCTTAAATAGAGATCATGTCCTACCCTCCCCACATCTCGGGACACTTCACACACATCCAGATAAAAGGAAAACCGCACATTCCATAATTAGCAAGGTAAATCATTCCATCAACCATGTATAAACAAAATAGAAGAAAACGTAAAACAACTCTTGGTACTGGCCGCGCATCTGAGTCTCTCATTCCCAGGTACTTTCCTCAAGCCCACAACGTCTCCACAACACATGAACCAATGGAATGGTTCGTGCATGAAGCACCTTCACATCATGACATTAGATCATCACTAGTCACTCCATGAATGTTGCATCATTACCGATATCTAGCTCTCCCCAGTCAAGGCCATGTGAATCGTTTTGAAGATAGAGAAGGTGTTGCGACACATGGAACACATCGTGCACCCTTTGTAGCTATGGTGACAACGCCAGCTGATAAGACACATCGTTGTCCCACTATAGCACTTTGACTGGCCTGACAAACCTGGGGGAAATCTTACTCCCTTTGTCGAACCTGCACTGCCCACGCTGGGGAGAGACCTTTAGTAATACATGGTCCCTGACCTCGAACTCCAAGGATCTACTCCTATTATCGGTGTATGACTTCTGCCGGTTCTGAGCTGCCTTAAACATCTCTCCTATAAGCTTAACCTTCCCCCTTGTGCTCTACAACACCTCCGAGCCAAGAATTCCTACTCTTTCAACCTCTGTCCAGTGTACAGGTGAGCGGCACGACCTCCCGTACAAATCTTCTAAAGTAGCCATTCCAATGGTAGAGTGATAACTGTTGTTGTAAGAGAACTCTATTAGAGGAAAGTGTTGTACCCATGATCTTCAAATGTCCAAAACACATGCTCGTAGCATATCTTCCAAAGTCTGGATGGTGCGCTCTGTCATCCCATCATTACGGGGGTGGAAAGCAGTGTAAAGGTGTAGGTGGGTGCCAAAAGTATGTTGTTATTATTTCCACACTCATGAGGTAAACCATGCATCCCTTTTGGAGTCTATGGACCTCGGAACTCCATGCAACAGCCCCACCTCATCCACATACCTCTTTGCTAAGGCATCCACTGCACCCGAATCCTTGATCGCCAGGAGGTCAGCCAATTTTGTTAACCGGTCCACCACCAACCAGATGGAGTCACATCCTCCTTGACCCTTGGGTATCCCTGTGATGAAATCCATAGAGATGAAATCCAACTTCCACAATGGGACATCTAAAGGTTTCAAAAAACCACCTGGAACATGGTGTTCAAACTTCAATTGCTGACAGACTAGGCACTTGGCCATGAACACTGCCACCGCCCACTTTACCCCAGGCCACCAAACCTATCTCCTTAGACACTAGTACATCATGGAAATTCCCGGGTGTTCCACTAGGGTTGAGTTATGGAACTCACCAATAACCCTCATGTGTATCACCTCTGCAACAAACATCATCCCTCGGAAAAGCATCTGATTATGACCATCCTTCATCCACCCTTCTGGGGCATCACCTCAGCTAGCTCGATCGTGCATCATTTCACTCTCAATGTCTCCCCACTGAGACTCCTCCAACTTCCATAGTAGGGAGGACTGCAGTGTCATCTGAAACCGAAAACCTCTACCACCATCGTCCCATACAATGAGGTGTAGTGCAGCCTATTCTTACATCACATTCTAGACATCTGCCGACATTCGAACCGCGTCCTTCCTACTACTCAAAGCGTATGCCACCACATTTCCCTTGCCTTCGGTGTAGGAGATTTCTATGTCGTAGTCCTGGAGGAACTCCATCCACCTTCGTTGCCATAAATTAATGTCTCGCTAGGAGAAGATATACTTCAAACTCTTGTGATCTGTGAAGACCACAAAGCTCTCCCCGATGAGGAAATGCCGCCACAACTTCAATGCTAACACAAACCCCAGAAGCTCAAGATTTTGGGTGGCTTAGATATGTTCATGAGAACATAACTACCTAGACCCATAAGATATCACCCCTTTCTGTTGCACCAGCACACACTGCAATCCTGGGCCTGAGGCATCATAGTATACCTAGAATGTTACTCCCTCCTCTGGAAATCTCAGCACTAGGTCACTAACCAACTTCCCATTAAGATAACTAAAGGATGACTCATGCTGATCATCCCACTCGAAAGATCGATCCTTCATCATCAAGGATGGCAATGGTGTTCCAACTGGAGAGAAGTTGGGTATGAACCTATGGTAATAACCTTCCTGTCCAATGAAACTATGAACCTCTGCCATGTTCTTGGGTGCTTCACAAGAAACAACCGCATTAACCTTTGATGGGACACCACTATTCCTTGCTCAGTCACCACGTGCCAATGGAAGTGCACTTATCGCATTCAGAACTTTCACGTAGGCAATTTCCCATAGATTTTGTGATATCGAAGGACCTATAAAACTATTCCAAGGTGCTCTTCATGATCCTCCTCTAATATTGAGTAGATCAGAATGTCATCAATAAACACGACAATGAACCGATCCTGGTATTCTTGGAAGTCGGAGTTCATGAGTCCCATGAACACATCATGAGTGTTTGTGACACCGAACGATATAACCACAAACTCAAAGTGCCTATATCTGCACCTGAATTCAGTCTTCGAGATGTCACCATACTTCACCGACAACTATTGATATCCAGACCGTAGATCATTCTTAGAGAACCAACCTGCTCCCCTCATCTGTTCAAAGAGATCGTATATCCTTGTGAGGTGGTAACGGTTCTTGACCGTTACCTGATTCATCGTCCAGTAGTCTATGCACAGCCTAAGCCCATCATCTGCCTTCATTGCAAACAAGACAAGAGCACCCCAAGGTGACACACTTGGTCAAACAAAACCCATCTTCATCAGATCGTCAATTTGAATCTGAAACTCCCGCCACTCTGAAGGTTCCATCTGGTAGGGAGACATCGAAATTTGATGGGCACCAGGTTTCACGTCTATACTGAACTCGACATCACGTCGAGGTGGTAGGGTACCCTCCTCTTCAGGGAAGTTGTCCATAAACTCACGGACAATCACCGGGACTTCCACCATTTCAATATTCACCGACTCCACTCACAGTTCAACTAAGAAGGAAAGGAGGGGCTCCACTTTTTGGTTACCTTCCTAGTATCCCCGCTAGACGATGAAAGTCACACGTCGGCCACCCAAGTCTAAAAACACAACACTTATTCGGAAACAATTGATGATTGAATACACTAAGAACAGCCAGTCGATGCCTTGAATGAAATCGTGTGGCTATATTTGTAGTAAAAGGAGATCTCCACAGGATTGGTGTGGCCCACACATCAACCTAAATCCTCAGAAAACACGAGACAAGATGATCTAACCTTTGACTAGCATACTGAAAACCAAGGGTACAGAAAGCGTCCCTATGTCTAGGCCCATGTCGTAGGCTAGACTAGGCACAACAGAAGAGTGTGAAGCTCCTGAATCAAACATGGAATAGGAAAGGGTACTAAACAAGATAATTGTACCTCGAACGACTTCTAGCCCTGCTGGAATCACTGCCTTAGTGGCGTGCAACATCCCACACCCAACTCCTATACCTCTCGGCTGTTAGCCTCCTCACCGACCACACTATGGTCGAGGTCCCCGAGGATCTCCCTGAGGTCAGCCTCCTCCTGTGATGTCTTCCCTCAGAGGAGTGGGAGCTGGCTGCCCCTGCTACTGCTACAGGAGGGGCCTCGCTGGAAACTATTGTGGATGAGGCTAGTGTTGTACCAGTATACCTCAACTGTACGATACTCAGTCTGGGAACTATTTTCAAAGGTGCCCACGACTTTCACAGATGAAACATCTCAGTCCCAGGCTCGAAGGAAAAGGCTAAGGACCGAGAGATCAGAACTGAAACTGGGTAGGCCTGCTCCCTACTGGTCAGAACCTAGATGGCCCTGATTCTAGAGGCCTGCTATTGATGGCTTTCCCCTTTGACGAGCTCAATTGGATTCCTTATCCCGACACACCTCCCAATGCGTGCATCCTTTCCACCACTTTAGCCTTCTTCTGGACCACCAAGTACATCGGTTGGGTGAAGGGAGTAACAATATACTATATAGAAGGCTAAAGTGCCTCCTCCAAAGGTCTTTCATGAGACTCCTCATCTGGAAAGAGGTCGGGAGAAAAGCAAAGGAGATCCTTGAACATGATCCCCAAATCCCTCACTGATATACTCCCCTGCTGGAGGGAGAGTAGTTCCTACCTCTTCTCATCCTTTATCATGGAAGAGAGGAATTCCACCTACAACTCCTTCTCAAAGTCAGTCCACGTGACTTTAGGCTCCATCTTCTCCCCAAGATAATGCTTCCATAACTGACGTGAAACTCCAAGCATCTGGCTCACAGCCAGAGGAAGCTAGTACTCCGTTGGAGCCCGGATCAAGTTGAAAGTTATCACCAGCTCCTCTAGCCATCTCTATGTCTCCATGTCTGAGATGATGCCCTCGTACTTCCCGAGATTCTCCACTGAAAGGTTCAAAGCATCTTCTACCACTAATCGTACATCTCCTCTCGGTGGGCCCTTTGTTGATCAGCCAAGTCATCCTCCTGGGCCTCGATCACCCGCACTACTCGTGGTCGTCTCCCAGGGGTTGTAGCTAAAATGTAAACAAGGAATTCCAAATCCCGAGTAGTGTAGAATATTGTACTTAAATTTGCTTAGACTCCTTATTCATATTGAATCCCCAAAATTCCCTAGAAAGACAAGAACACAAGTTATTATGTTGAATGTACCTTTCATAGTGTAACAACCCAAGATTTTATAAGATATATTCTTTTTAATTTCTTTCATGTCTTCTGTTGTAAGCTACACCAAGATTATCATGCGCTATACGCAACACCGTATTAGCTTGCAGTATACGCGACAGTAATCTTGGATCGTGTTACACACAATTTCACGTTTTTTAATAGTTGTTATTCTATGCAACATTGAGTGTGTGTGTGTATATATATATATATATATTAAATGTATAAATGAACTATGGTTGGACTTTGTTATATGCAACAACAAAGGAGTCTTGCACTACATGCAACCCTGACTTGGCTTGCATTACACACAATCACAACCTTCCATGATAGCGTGTGTTGTACGCAATACCGAGTTTCACTAAACAACGATATATGTTTATAATATTATTATAAACAAGCCATTATGTATAGTAGTAAATAAATTTTTTATTTTATGACATTATAATTCATCTTACACAATTTAAAGAACATGGTATGAGAACAAAATAAATATTTTGGGTAAAATAAGTAATTTTAAAAAAATGCAGTTTTCAGCCTTTTGATGGCAAACCCATTTTAAATATAATTTTTGACCAGTTTATAAGTTAAATTTTTCCAAATAAACTACTTCTTTTGAATCAGGATATAAAAATTTACATTGGATAAAGTTTTGATATTTTTCTGATAACTTTCATATTTTAATGAACAGTAAAAAAGCTATATTTTAATTAAAAACATCTTTTTTCATCGTAATAATTTATATGGATAAATTAAAATATTCAATGGTTTTATAGTATAAATAAAATATATTTTTACCATTTCATATAATTTATGTAATTATCATTGATTTTATATTGAATTAATAGGTAAAATCATTTCAATCTTTTGCAATGTTTTAACTTTTAAAACTCATTTTCATAACAATGGGATTAATTTTAAATTAATTTCTGAATCTTTTTTGTATTGAATTTTGAAAAATGGATTCCATATTTGGAATCAATGGTTCCAAATTATGTTAATAGGAAACTTTTTATTTTTGGCCATTATGAATAGTATCTATGGTTATAAAATTACCCTAACACTTGTCTTTATATAATTGGATGCGTATATTTAATCCTAAGGCATATTTGGGTCGAAATGGAATTCATTAGAACCCACATGGATGTGATTAATACCTTTAGTTTATTTTATTTAAAAGAAAGTGAAATATGTCTCGCTCAACTTTAATAATTAAAATGTTTTTAATATAAGTTTATACAAAATATAAATTCATTTATAAATATTAATTTGAAAGATAAATTTTTTTTATTTATCATTGTAATTTATTTATAATTTTTGAGATATATTTAATTACCTTAATAGCTTATACATTAATTATGCATAAATTATTTATTTAGTAAAAAATAAGTAATGTAGTTTTTATTGAAATAATAATACCCATTAAAAGGATCACAAAACTGACCAAAACTTATTGGAATTGTATATATACACCATAATAATCCAATGACTGAATATATGACCTTTTGGAGTCTTATAAAAATGATTATGACACTTAAATTATATTATTTTAAATGATGTCAATGTTTTCACCTTCAAAAATTAATAAATATAAAATTTCAAAAGATGGGTGTTTTAGAATACAAATCCGACTAAATGTATTATTATGAAATATAAAATATTTATCTTCATCATAGTATTTTAATTTTAATTTTTATGAAACAAATATGTATATTTAATAATTATACAAAAATGTTGTAGAAATTATTTTATTAAGAGAAGTATAAAATAAATGATACTAAAAATGGTAAAATAAATATTATATGAACTATTTAATATTTCCCACTATTTTTTAGATGAATATGACATGTTAGGAACCTATTTAATATTTTTGTTCGAATATATCCTCTGTTTGGATTTTATTTAATTTCAAATAATTGGATAGTGTGAAAATTGACACTATTTTTATTTTATAAAAATTACATATTATTATATTGTTTAAAAATCAAAAAAATATTAAAAAAATATTAATTGAAATTTATATAGTATAAAATTTCATAAAGTATATAATTATGCAAAATTAACAACACTTAAGTTATTATTTATAACCACTTAAAATTTAGAATTTTATTACCACAATTAAAACTAAATAGATTAAATAAAGATAAATCAAAATGATAAGGTTTAAAATTAGATCAAAACATGTCTAAATTGGATTGGTTGATGATATTACAACCCTATATAATCTTATATTTGAATTGAGTCATTTTTGGTAGTTTTTATGGGGGGTTTGAATTTATATTAAACTAATATGTTTGAGAATTCCAAAGGTGCCCCTCTCCTCCCTTATAAAAGGGCATCTACTCCCTCTCATATTTACACAACGTTGAGCCTTCAAGCACTTACATCCCCTGCCCATTCCCCTTCTCAACTTAACTAGAAATATTCTAGTGGTCTTGGACTTCTTCAAAGACCAATTTTAGTGACCTAAGAAGAGGTTTCAATGAGGCGTGTCAAGGAAGAGGTAATATCCGTTACCGATTATTTCAAATTTATTTCTTCTTCAGCTTCATCTTCATTAGTTTTTTTTATTATGAATTAATAACATCAGTATCAATAATATACTGATATTTTATTATATATATGAAACAACCCTATCCATCCTATGGAAAATGAACTCACTATGCGTGCGTACGTACAGAATACCGTCTCCACGCCGTGGTGTAATATGTTTTCCACCACCACCTTACTTGGAAGGGTACACTGGTGTAAAGAATAACTATATGTGATTATTGTAAAGTGATATTGATTCTGAAATAGTATACATACAATTAAATTAAATTCCATGATCATGGGAACGATATCATCGCTTTTGCATACGTACAGACTACTGTCTTCACAAACACGATAAGATTAATTCTTCATGCTAACCATTCATGAATGATTATAAAGTATATATAATGAATAATAATGAAATATATGGCATTATAATTCTACTGGATTTATGTATATATATATATATGTATTTCTTCTATTTAATTTCATTCTATTCAATAAGTAAACAAAAACAGCATTCATGCGTACGTACGACCTACCATCTCCATGAACAGTGTATTTCATTCCATTTATCAATCTATCATATATATGTATATTCTGAATATTTATTATATATAAATCATTTTTTACATTCTGAAATTATGTAAATCAGCATATATGTAATAATATCAAGAACAACAATTTGAAACACGTACGATAAATAAAATGATTTTACCTAAAACGCTTCTTTAACATGGATTTACAAATGAACGGGTAATATAAAGTCATAAGTGAAACATATATGATATCTTAAAAATGAATATTATTCTATAATTAGTCAAGGACATTTTTTAAATCATTATACTGGAGGTTTGGATACGTACGAAGCATGTCGGACCTAAGGTAAGGGATAATGTTGCAATCTCAATTGTTTTCTATCTGAGACTTATTATATGTAAATATTTAATGGGGTTATATTTATCATCGATGTCCAAGTATTATGAAAATGTTTTCATTTATGTTTAAATTCCTTTTTACCCAATTTTTTCTTTTACTACAGGGTAAATAAGGAATCTTTTTTTGATTACGATACGAGTTACTTTTTGACTTTTCCTGCAAAAGTACGAGAAGAATGTTTTTTTTAATTATATAGCACGAATGGATTTTAATGGTTTCATAACGCCTTATTTTCATTAATAATTTTCTATATGATTTCATGACTATTTTCAAAAAACTCATTTCCTTTTAAAATTGAATGGTATTTTGTGAAAAGAAAATGATTTTCAAGAATAATGGATATTTTCCTTAAGAATTCATTTCAAGTGCTTTATTAAAACCATTTTCCATCTTAGATTACATTATTTCATATGTGTATTTTTCAAGTATAATGTATCTATGATTTATATGGTTTCACTTTTATTAAGATAAATTATATACATTTGTTTTATATGGATTATGCTATGATGGAATGATGTTTATAAAACCTAATTTATTCTTTGCGTTATGATGAATGATTTATGATTGGTTTGTGCACATGTAAGAATGATTTGAATATGAGATTGGTGGGAATTATATCTCCCTCCAATGCATTGGGAAAAGATTTATATCTCATGACATAGACATGGATGGAATGGTTAGTAATCCTGGATTAGTAAGGGACTTTGTCCACTAAGATGGTTTGGCAGCAATGTCTTGGCTACTATTCAAATCATATCATGTGCTTAATGATTTTCCAAAATTAAAAGTTTTATTACCATGCTATTTTGTCACGATTGATGTTCGATTATGATCTTTGCCTTATGTACTACCATTTATTATGTCATTTCTCAAGATCTTGATGATTAAACATTATGTTCATGTTTTTAAGTTCAAATATATATGGTTTGTTTTATTTTCTCCATGCTTACCCTTACTGAGTATTTGAGCTCACCTTTTTTATGTTTTTTATTCCACTAGGTTTAAAATAAAGGTTTTAGGTAAGGAAAAAAAAAGGTGAAGATCGTTATGGGATATTTCTAAGATCCTTCAACATGATTAGAATTTTATATTCCATGTTTCCAAGGACACTAAACTATTATGGTCCATTGGTGTGTATTTTTGAAATGTATTAGATATTCCACAAAAGTAATGTAATGTCTATGTACGTAAAGCTTTGGGTCTCTACAGTTGGTATCAGAGGAAATTTTTAGTTATCCTTTGGAAACTATGATGCAAAAACATTAGTGAAATTCCTAGAGATATATTTACGATATGTCTAGGGATGTCACTAAGGTTTAGTATAAATATAGGTTACCGTTCTAGAGTTATGTTGATGATCATGAATTACCTAGGGTGAACCTTTGGTGTCATGGATTAAATAATGTGTGATAATATAGACATCAAATAATTGATTTTTAATGATTAAGTTGTTCCTAGTTATTTTAACTATTTCTTACCCTAAGGTTTCTGGTTTTAGTCAATGGAGGGAACGAGAAGAAATTCAGTTAACATTGATTCTGATGAAAAAATTAGTGATTGTGATCAACAAAATTGTCTAATGCCTTGAGAGAATGACCTTTTGATTATGCCGAATCTATCATCATGATATATTATTAACAATGTGAACATTGGTGGTATTCTTAAGTCATCAAATAAGAGGAAGATGAAATTTTATGCATGTTCTCATGGTGAGGAGATTAGTGAATGGATGATTGAGATTTCTATAGAATGGAAGAAGAACCATGAGGAATACCTCAAATAGAGGAAAATAGGTTATTTGTGTGGATAAAAGGGTCATAGAGTGACAGACTGTTATGGAGTTCAATGTCTTATTTGTGGAGAACATGGGCATTACCCATCTCAATTCCCTGAACTAAGAGGTTAATTATAAATCAAGGAATGACCTATTATATGAAAATCATTGAAGAGGGTGCATTGAATGATTTACGTATTGTAATTAAAGAATAATTTTGTTGAGAAACTTTTATGGTATATTGAAATATCTATGTATTTCTCCATTTTGGTTTTCCATAAGAATATGGTACCAGAAACCATGAAAAGTGATTTTGGAAAGCAGATGATATGTACATAATGATGGGATAAGGAGAAAATGAAATTTTTAATAGTATTCATGAGCTCATGACTGATATAAGGAAAAATTGATATCATCATTTGAGTATATAGAAAATTTGGGACTTTGGTATGTGGAAAATGTCAACTTTTATCAACATTCATGTTTTCCCTATGGTTCAATGGGTATTCATTTTTTAAGAGTATACATGATTAAGGTATTCACATGTTTGGAATGTGACTAAAAATATATATAGTATGATAAATGATGGTATTCACATGCTCGATAGATGACATTTCTAGTAATCATTTTGTTTACTATGAGATTGGAATGATGTATTTTGGATAAGTCTAAAGATTAGATTGGATTATTTTGGACATTAGATATAATTGTTTAAGGCTAGAACTTTTTTGATATTATTGCAGGAATGTTATAATAATGTAGTTTTAGGAAAAGGGATAACCTGCAGGATAGGGGAAAACCCGTCACGTCGGACAAGGCTGTGGGAATCGAACCCACAACGAAAGTGCGACATGCCTTTATCACCTACCACGGGCCTATAGGAAGTCCCTGGCTAGTAGAAAGTAGTTTTATTTTATTAAGTGGTATGATTTATGAAGTATGAGTTCATATGTGGAATCATATATGATTAAACTCAACATAGATGGACTTATGTATATTTGATAACTTTTTCAAACCATTTTTTTGAAACATATGGAATTACCCATCTTTCTATCACATGATCTACTAACTCTTCACGAATAACAAATTCAACTTCATTTCATTAAGATATGAAGTGGAAATTGTTCAAGGTACAAACAACAGCGATATTATTCCAAAATCTTGTAAGTATTTCTTTCAATTCATCAACCATAGGGAAATGATCTTGAAAACCAAAAATGTGGTCCTAATGCTCTTATATCTGATGAATCATATAGTTCCTTAGAACATCACAAATTTATGGATTTGTGATTGTTGGATTTTTCATATCCATGTTCTCTACCACTCTCCATCAGATCGTGATAGTTAGATTTTTCTTCCATATCCATATTTTCACCTATGTTCTCCTATATGGAAACCCATTGATGAGTTACTTTGGGTAATATTTAAGTCTCTATATTTAGTTTTTAAAATTAAGTTTTAGAATTCCCATTTACTATGTGGGTTTCTATGAATAGTTAACGATTTATAACCCCGACGAATTTTGAGGGTGAAATTCATTTTAAGGGGGGTAGAATGTAACAACCTGAGATTTTATAATATATATTATTTTTTAATTTCTTTAATATCTTATGATGTAAGGTACAACATGATTATCTTGTGCTATACATAACACCGTATTAGCTTGCAGTATACGCAACACTAATCTCGGATCGTGTTACACACAATTAAAAGTTTGATTGATAGTAGTTATTCTATGAAACATTGAGTGTGTATATATATATATATATTCAATGTATAAATGAAATATGGTTGTATTTTTTTATACACAACAACAAAGGAGTCTTTCACTACACACAACCCTTACTTGGCTTTCTTTACACGCAATCACAACCTTCCTCGATAGCGTGTGTTGTATGCAATACCAGGCTTCACTAAACAACGATATATGGTTATAATATTATTATAAACTAGATTCTCTGAATATTAGTAAATACATTTTTAATTTTATGACATTATAATTTATCTTACACTTTTTATAGAACATGGCATGAGTACAAAATAAATTTTTCGGGTAAAATAAGTATTTTAAAAAAAATGCAGTTTTACAACCTTTTGATGGCGCACCATTTTTAAATATAATTTTTCACAAGTTTATAAGTTAAATTTTACAAAATAAACATCTTCTTATGAATCAGGATATAAAAATTTACATTGGGTAAAGTTTTGATATTTTTATGAAAACATTCATAATTTAATGAATAGTAAAAACAAGCTACAATTTAATTAAAAACCACTTTTTTCATCATAATAACATATATGGTTAAATTAAAATATTTAATGGTTTTAAAGTATAAATAGAATATATTTTTACCATTTAATATAATTTATGTCATTAGCAATGATTTTACATTGAATTCATAGGTAAAATCATTTCAATCTTTTGCAATGTTTTAACTTTTAAAACTCGTTTTCTTAACAACGGGAATAATTTTAAATTAATTTCTTCAACTTTTTTGTATTTAATTTAGAAAAATGGATTTCATATTTGGAATCAGTGGATCCAAATTATGTAAATATGCAACTTTTTATTTTTGGCCATTATGAATAGTAACTACGGTAAATTTTATTTACCATTGTAAAAGGTAAATCAGGTAATTAAGGGTAAATATAATATTATAAAATTACCATAACACTTGACATAATATAATTTGATGGTATATTTCGTCTCAAGTCATATTTGGGTCGAAATGGAATCCATTAGAACCCACTTGGAAGTGATTAAGACCTTTAGTTTATTTTATTTAAAGGAATGTTAAATATGTCTCACTCAAATTTAATAATAAAAGTATTTTTAATATAAGTTTATACAGAATATAAATTCGGTTATATATACTAATTTTAAAGATAAAATGTATTTATTTGTCATGGTAATTTGTGTAAAATTTTTATTATATATTTAATTACATTAATAGCTTATACATTAATGATGCAGAAATTATTTATTTAGTGAAAAATAATTAATATGGTATTTATTGATATAATAATACCCATTTAAAGGCTCACAAACCTGACCAAAACTTATTTTTAGTGTATATATACAACATAATCATACAATGACATAATATATGACCGTTTGGAGTCTTATAAAAGTTATTACGACACTTATATGGTTTTATTTTAAGTGATGTCAAAGTTTTCCGCTTCATAATTTAATAAACATAACTTTTTAAAAGTTGGGTGTTTTAGAATATAAATCCCACTAAAAGTATTATAATGAATTCTATAAGTTTTATCTTCATCCTAGTATTTTAGTTTTAATTTTTATGCATGAAATAAGTATATTTAATAATTATACAAAAATGTGGTAGAAATTATTTTATTAAGAGAAGTATCAAATAAATTGTTTAAAAAATAGTAAAATAAATATTATATGAACTATTTAATGTTATAAAATATTTTTATAGATGAATATGACATGTTAGAAACCTATTAAATATTTTAGATCGAATATATCCTCTGTGTGGATTTTATTTAAATTCAAATAAATGAATAGTGTCTAAATTGACACTATTGTTATTTTATAAAAATAACTTATTATTAAATTGTTTAAAAATCGTAAAAATATTTAAAAAATATAAATTGAAATTTATATAGTATAAAATGTTATACAGTATCCAATTATAGAAAATTAACAACCAATAAGTGATTATTTATAACCATTTATAATTTATAATTTTATTACCACAAATAAAATTAAATAGATTAAATAAGGATAAATCAAAATGATAAGGTTTAAAATAAGATCAAAACATGTCTAAATTTTATTGGATGATGATATTACAACTCTATCTCAACTAATATTCTAATGGAGTCATTTTTGGAGGTTTTTATGTAGGGTTTGAATTTATATTAATCTAATATTTTGAAGATTCCAAAGGTACCCCTCTCCTCCCTTATAAAAGGGCACCTACTCCCTCTCATATTTACACAGCCTTGAGCTTTCAATAACGGCCAACACTAGCCAATTTATCTTCTCAACATCCCCATAATTATTCTAGAGTTTTTGTTCTTCTTCAAAAATAAATTTTAGTGCCCTAAGAGGTGGTTTCAAAGAGGCGTGTCGAAGAAGAGGTAATATCTGTTACTGATTCATTCAAATTTATTTCTTTTTCTACTTCCTCATCTTTAGTTTTATAATTATGAAGTAATAAAAT
The DNA here is from genome assembly GCA_963277665.1 of Viscum album. NCBI lineage: Eukaryota > Viridiplantae > Streptophyta > Magnoliopsida > Santalales > Viscaceae > Viscum > Viscum album. Next base: position 477,890,767 of record OY728132.1, read on the forward strand.
TAGTATAACTCATATACAGATATGTTATTATAAATATGAAACAACCATATCCATCCTACAGAAAATGATATCACCGCGCGTGCGTACGTATGCAATACCGTCTCCACACTATGGTGTAATCTGTTTTCCACCACCACCTTACTTGGATGGGTATAATGGTGTAAGGAATAAATATATGTTATTATTATATATTTATATTGATTATTAAATAGTATGCATACACTTCAATACAATTCCACAGTCATTGGAATGATTTCATCAGTCGTGCGTATGTACGGACTACCATCTCCACGAACGCGATATGATTCATTCTTCATGTTAACAATTAATGAATGATTATAAAGTATATATAATGAATAATAATTAAATATATGACATAATAATTCTACTGTATTTATTTATATTTATATGTGTATGTATTCTATTTAATTTCCTCCAATTCAAAAAGGAAACGAAAACAGTGTTCATGCGTACGTACGACCTACCGTCTCCATGAACGGTGTATTTTATTCCATTTATAAATATATCATATATATGGATATTCTGAATATTTATTATATATAGATCATGTTTTAAATTCTTAAATTAAGTAAATTAGAATATAAGTAATAATATCAATAATAACAAATCAAAAGACATATGATAAATGAAACGATTTTACCAAAAACACTGCTTTAACAAGGATTTACAAAAGAACGGGTAATATAAAGTCATAAGTGAACCATATATGATATCATAACAATGAATATGATTCTTTAATAAGTCAATGAAATTATTTAAATCATTATATAGGAGGTTCAGATACGTACGAATTATATTAGACCTAAGGTAAAGGATAATGTTGCAATATCAATTGTTTTCTTTCTGAAATTGCTTATATGTAAGTATTTACTGGGGTTGTATTTATCATGCATTTCAAAGTTTTATTAAAATGTTTTCATGTGAATTTAAATTCATTTTTACACATTTTTGACTTCTACTACATACTATATAAGGAATCTTTTTTAGCATATGAGGTACTTTTTAACTTTTCCGGCAAAAGTACGAGAAGAATGTTTTATTAACTTATATGGAACAAACAGATATTTACAGTTTCATAATGCCTTATTTTCATGAAGCTTACTCTACAAGATTTAGGGACTATATTCAAAATAACCATTCCTTTTAAAATTGAATGGCATTTTGTGAAAAGAAAATGATTTTCATGAATAAAGGATAGTTTCCTCAAGAATTCATATCAAGTACTTTATTAAAACCATTTTCCATCTAAGATGACATTATTTCATATTTTTATGTTTCAAGTATAATGTATATATGATTTATATGGTTTCACTTTTCTTAGGATGAAATGATATCCATTTTTTTATATATGGATTATGGTATGAAGGAATGATGTTTAAGAAACACAATTTATTCGTTGGGTTATGATGAATGATTTATTATTATTTTGTGGATCACGTAAGAATTATTTCAATATGAGATGGGTGGGACCTATATCTCCCTCAAATGCATTGGGTAATGATTTATATATCATGAGATAAACATGTAAGTAATAGCAAGTTAACCCGGTTGAGTAAGGGACTTTGTCCACTAAGATGGTCTTGGAAGCAATGTCTTGGCTACTATGGAAATAATATCATGTGCTTAATGTTTTTCCACTATTACAAGATTTATTCCCATGCTATTTTATTATGATTGATGTTCTATTCTGATCAACACCTTACATACTTCCATGATTTATGTTATTTATAACGATGTTGATGTTTAAACATTATGTTCATATTTTTAAATTTAAATATATATGGTTTGTTTTATTTTCTCAATGCTTACCCTTTCTGAGCATTTGAGGTCACCTTTTTTATGTTTTATTTTCCCACAGGATTCAAAGAACGTTTTTAGGTAAGAAAACACAATGGGGAAGATCGTTATGGGAGATTTGACGATCTTTAAACATGATTAGAAGTTTATATTCTATGATTCCAAGGACACTAAACTATTATAGTCCTTTGGTGTCTATTTTTGTAATGTATTAGATATTCCACAAAATTAATGTAATGCCTATGTACGTCAAGCTTTGGGTCTTTACACCTAGGGTCTCTACCCTGAAATCTGTGTGGACTCACATGGTCATTCAGTATGTCCAGAGTCCTTCCATCGGATAACGGGGGGGCCTAAAATCTTGTGCCTTAGCCTGTCTTCCCTAGCCTATTTCACGCACCAAGATTTTCCAACAATGATTCCCTAACATCCCATGAAATCCTCACTATGCCTAACTATAGGCTTCATCCTATCTCTCAACCTCTATTCCTCTGATACCATTCTGTCACGACCCCCTCCCATAAAAGATGCCCCTCCATAGTTGAAAATGGTGAAAGGGAGATAATGACCGCTGAGACCCTCCACCAGTAGGCCCCAGAGTGGCAAATAGCACCTAGGGTACGAGTTTCAAAAATATGGGGGGGGGGGGGAATTACCCTTTTTATTATTTAAAGTCGGTAAATAGGATGAGTCAAACACCAAATCAAAAAGGAACAAGTAAATTAAAATAAACCCAAAACCAAACCCATATGCATGTTTTATACAATAATGAAAAAAGTAAAAGTACAAGAAAAGCTCAAAAGTATGATACTGAAAAAAAGAATTCAAAAAATGCAACCTGCAAAACTCCAACACCCAACTAGAAAGGTCCCACACGACCCTTGAAGTCCTCCTAAAAACTAGAATGTAAACGCAGGGTGAGTATACAAGTATACTCAGTAGGGAAACCTAATGCTCTTGTGCACAGGTGGGGAGACATCCTAATGCCCCGTGAGAAAACAGAAGGAACCAAAGCCAAGAAAGCAATCTATCCACACAACCTCACATGACACACACCCCAAATATCAGAAGTCAATAGAGTAGTATAATTATAATATCAATGTATGCGTACCCCACACCACCTTCCCACTGATTACTACTCAATCCTCATGCCTAATGCTCTGATGATTCCCCATATTACGGCGATAGTTCCACAACCTGGCAATACGAAGCTCGAGCTATTGCCGCAACCTTACCATACGAAGCTCATATTATCCTGCCAGTACAGAAACCTCGGCCATAACCATATCTCATCCCGCATTCCACCGACACTCAATCTTCTGCCATAACCACATCTCTTCCTGAAGAAACCTCGGAACCACATCAAATACTCATCCCAAAGACTATTGGGAACACATCACATCCTCATCCTGATGATTCTTAGGAAAAATCTTTCATATCCTTCCAGACAGATCTTGGGATATAGAACATGGAAGAGGGACCATAGGGAAGAACAGTAACCAGCCATCCTTGGATGGTTTGGAATCTCACCCCCATTCCACGGGTGTTCGGTACGTAGTTCTCAACATGGGTGGGGTACGTAAAGAAACATAAAACGTACAGATTTATATAATTATATCAACCACTCATCCTTCCCTAATTCTTCTACATGAATAATATGAGATCATTCCTCGACACTGATACCATGAATGTATGCACATAAAAAGCAGCCCTAAACCCCATTAATCTTTTCATGTTTCAACCATATTAGTATATCAGTTCTTTAACTACTGAGCACCTAACAACAACCAAACCAGATCAATAATTCGTAAAACATATCCCTGCCAACCACAAATAATGTTAGGGAAAACACAAGATACACAATACCATTTTCATTAATCAGCCAATAAATTCCTTTGATTTTAAATGTTAAATAAACTACCTTGACCCATATTTCATTAGTGAACTCTTCCAATTTTATTCATATGCACAACCATCCATGTAGCCCTGCTTCTAACCACAACCATATCATACAGGCCAACCCACAACCAATCCATCCAAAGCCCCGCTGCTCACCCGTTCCACAAAAACTGATGAAACACCCCTTCACATAATTAGACCAAAACCAACACCCACAAATTTTTGTTTCATTTAGTTAAATTAGGGTGATCATACAAGGTTTCCCTGTATATATTTAGTCATCCAACTTTACATGGTTAACCAATTTTCACATTCTATGAATTTCATCCACAAAACATTCCAAAAAACACATGAAAAAATATAATTATGCAAGCAAAGGCACCCAACAACTGTGATTTTCAATAGGAATAATCCCTTTCAATTCACAACATAATCATAGGAGAAGCACTGATGGAAATAAAACAATACAAAAAATAATCTCCCCAAACCCATTCTTTAACCAGTTATTATCCTTATTTACTGTTTCAACTGTATCTCATAAAACAAAAAGATACAAACCCCGAATGATGCACAAAAGAGAGAGAGACGACTGTAAGATCCCTACCTAAATGGTTTTTGACAAAACCACAATGGTCAATGAATTCTCAAGAAACCGGGTCGATTATCCTCCAATCCACAATAGATATACTCTCCTAACAAAACCAAGACCAATTCTCATCATATTCGACATCCACATGCTTATATCTACCCATAACAGGCGCAGATCTATGAAACTGAGAGAAGAGGAGGAGTAGATCTAAGTAGTTCTAGAAAATCAAGCAAGAATGATCACATACCTCGAGAAACCAGCTTCGATTCTCCAATCAAAGCCTCTAGATCACCTAAAAAATTCTTGAGAGAGGTTCTTCTACCTCCATGGAAGGGTAATCCCGATTTATCGACACATAGGGGCTTAAATGAACCATTTAGAGGAAAAAGAGTTCAGATCCACAATTTTAGGATCTAACATTAAGTACCCGCACTGTTAGCCTACATGGTTTAACAAACCATGCGCTAACCGTGTGTTAGCTTATGTCTTGCCAAACACTCCTCACATAGTTATTCCACACTGTTATCCAAATTGTGCACTAACCATGCGTTAGCCACTGCCTCCCACACCATCATTGCACGGTTTGGCTGCATGGTTTATCCAAAATGTGCGCCAACCGTGCGAAATCTATTTCCCTGTAGCATTACTTAAAATTACACCAAAACACACCTTCAAGTCACCTTGACCCCCTGACACACTTCCAGCACCAAATTTCACAATGGAATGGACCGAATAGGTCTAGTCCATTACACTTTCACTTTAATAACAACTATAAATATAGAAGGTTTATTTTCATGGACAATACATTTATTTTTTAGAAAAATTAATTCTTGAAAAAATAGATTCCCAAATAAAATATTAGTTTAGTGTCATGGGAAACTAATAAAAATTTCTACTAACATTTAAAGGATCATTAAAATATACCAAAATGATCTTATCCTTAAATTTTTCTTCCTAAAATGTAATGCCGCTACCCCAGTTGTCTAGAGTCGGTGCATTATTTTAATACATTGGCATGATTACAAGGAATCAAGTCCTGAAGGACCGATCTGTTTAGTAGTCCAAGAAAATAGATTACATAAAAGAATGATACGTTACAATTTATAACATACAAAACAACAAAAATAATCCTTTATTAACGCCATTATTCCATTGTATTAACCCATCATATCAATCACAAAACACTTATTGGAATCTGGGTAAAAATAAAACATAGAACAGGGTGAGCTCAGATGCTCATTAAGGATAACAATACAGCGGAAGCTTTCATAAATAAGCATAAACATTTAAGGAAATATATAACTAAAACATAAGCCTGTTAAACATGAACTTTAGCATAATATGGAGAAAAAATTAAATGAAGTAATGCCATTTACTTATTCACATGGATATTCTACTAGTCGAATATTCACATGGAGTATCACTAACCACATTCATAATGATAGAATTCATAATGCCAGACTATGTAACCATGTAGCCAAGGCCTCATGCCAGGAAAAAAAATAATATTTTGTCATGGCCTCTTACCAAGACACTAGTTTGTCTCATGATACCTACCGATGCATCGAGGAGCTATAGTGGGCTCCACCCATCACTTACTATTTCCAATCCATTCCTCATATTAACAGGTTTAAACATAACATAATCATTTGTATTAAAACTAGTATATGAAATGTCAATGCTTTCTCCATAATCCATGAATGGTATTAAAATAACACATCCACATTCAAACATATAACAAAAACTTCAATACAATATGAAAGTCTTCTATCATAACAAATCAACTTCAAATAAGGTTAAAATCCATCAAAGGTTGTTGATATAGATGAAATCAAAACTATATGAGACAAATATCTCTTTTTTTGAAATCATTTAAAAGTCATAGATTGATAAAGGATGTAAATGAAATGATATTTTCGAATCAAAGTGTCCCATACCACTTTGAAACTTTTGAAAGGATTTAACAATTTTAAATCATTCATGCCCATATAAATAAATCCTTAAAAACATTTTTGAAAACATGGATATTAATGAGAATGATTTAGAAGAATAAATATTTAAAACATTTAAAATTATGTTTTAGTAAAAATTCCCTTAAAAATAATCCCTTTGAATTTTTTTTTGTGAAACAAGGACATGGATAATAAATATTTCCCAGTAGATACTTATGTAAAAACATCCTCAGATAATAAAGAGATTGTGAAATTAACCCTTACCAATTTGGTAACTTATGAAACATACACCCTATAAAAGAGGTATCATAAAATTAATATGTAAATAAACATAAATTAAAGTGTATTAAACAAATAATACAATTATGGGTAGTAAATACACCACACAAAAGTTAATACTGGCAATATGTCCTAAATCTCAGAGGAATAAGGGGAGAGATGAAAACCCATTACCTTGCACTTTCCTTTAGTTGGGCACACGTTTATCCTCTTGTTTGAGGACTATAATATGTTATTTAATTATAAGAGAAACATATTAAAATTTATAATATCAAACATTACACATTTATGACTTTATACGAGCCATTTAGTAATAATTTATATGTTATATTAATATTTCGGGTAAAAATCGCTTTCGTTATCGTACATGTTTTAACTTGTTACTCTTGATTGTATAAAGTAGATCATGATTTAAATACGTCCAGAATATAAAAAATGATTTATAAATCATATATAATTAGAATATAAATATGTATAATAGACATATATATGAAATGGAGAACACTGTTTATGGAGACGGTAGTCCGTACGTACGCATAAACGTTGTTCATGTTTTCATACAGTATTGAACGAAAGTAAGTGAAAAAGATATATATAAGTAAATAAATATTAATATAAATAAATATATATATCTCCAGTAGCATTATTATTTCATATATTACATACTTATTATTAATATATATTTTTATAATCATCGATGAATGGTGAACTTGGAAATGAATCTCACCGCATCGTGGAGACAGTAATCTGAACGTACTCACGAGCGGAAATATCAGTTTTTTGATATTAAAATAATATATAATTGGATGTTATATAATATATAAAGAATTATTATCATGTTATATTTATTATTTACATCAAATACACATCATTATTATACCAATCAAAATAATAATGTATTGAATAACAATTAAACCACGACGTGGAGACCGTAAGCCTTACATACGCACGTATGGTCACATGTCATTCAAAGGGTGGAAAAAATAATGAATTTGGATGTACCATAATTATAATAATATCCCAGTATGTATAATATACTGGATTTATTTTTTTAGAATTGAAAGAACAATGAAAAAGGAATTGGAAGAAGAAAGGAACTCGAAAGAGGGTTGTGAAAACATTACCTCTTCTTCAGGTTCTTCCTTTTGATTTGATCAAAAGGGCTCTTAGTTTGTCTTTCTGATCAAACTAATGCCTCTATCTTGAAGTTATGGAAGTTGAGAGAATATGTGGACAGGATTCGGAAGAATGAAAATTCTTTGAAGGTGTGAATAATTGGTTATAATTGCTGTACTTTTATAAGGGGGAGGAGGGTCTCTTTAGGGAAAACTTAGAGTAATATTTTATAATAAATTAATATTCAGTTTCTAATGGATCCAAAGTGTATTATTAAAATTATAAGGTGGGTATGGGTCCAAATACTTTCAACCAATATATTTTAGATAGTTTTTTGTCATTATATTAACCGTATCTTATAGTTCTAACTCTTAGTTAAATAGTTTGACATTTACCATGTCACTTTGTATTTTTAAAATATATACATAATAAACATAAAATATACATCCAAGAGCCCTAAAAGTTGTCCATTAATGATACAAATATCATGATATAAGTCCTTTTTCCGAACCATAGATTTTTAGGAATATAATATCAGTTAATAATATAATATTTGTTTTAAAAACTCATTTTGGTCAAATTTGATACTATTCAATAATCGATTTTTGAAAATGTCTTAACACATTATTAATTGGAATAAAATTAATTTAAGAAATAATAACATATAATATTGACCTATAATAGTTGTGGATGGTAGCCAAACTTTCATATTATATTTATTTTGACTTTTATAATACCAATTATTTGATTCTTTCATTAATATGGAAAATATTGAATCATTATTATGTCACAAATAAATTAGATTATTAAATGTCTAAAAATTATAAATAAAATACAATTATGTAGGAAAATGTTTTAGGTTTATAATGAATTTTTATAGTCTAAAATATTACATATATATCTTTATGTAAATATTGTTTTTCTGAAAGATATATCCATATGTCATTTTTGTATTTACTTTAACATAATAAATATAAAGTGTCCTTATCACCTACAAGTGGCTCCATGGGGTCCCAAAGTCGACCTAAGGATGCCCATGGTTGGCCATGAATTAGGTTTAGGACATGTGTTAGGTAATTTATTATTATTATAATGTTATTTCTTTACCCTTATTTACCGAATTTACCCTTTAACCATGGTAAATAAAATATTTACTGAACTAATTATTCAAAAATTCTAAAAATAAAAGTTACCTATTTACACAATATGAACATACTGATTATAAATATGGAATAAATATTTCTAAATTAAAAATACAGATGTGGGAGAAATTTATTTAAAATTAAATCCCATTGTTAAAACAAAAAACGTGTTTTTAAAAGATAATAACTATCAAAAGATTAACAATTGATTATGTCCTGTTTAAATGTGAAATTATGTCCAATGACAAAAATTGTATTAAATGGTAAAAATATATTCTAAATATAATTTAAAACAACTCAAATTCATAATTTATCACAATTAATTATTTTTGTTAAAAAATTAATTTTAATTAATAATTTATTATTTTCACTATTCATCAAAATATAAAAGTTACCAGGAAAGTTCCAAAATGTCACCCTAAGAAAATTTTGAAATTCTGAATCCAAAAATTAAGTATATTTTACCAATTTCAAAACATAAATATTTAATTTATTATTTTAAAATTAATTCCCACTATTAAAACCAAATGGCATATTTTTAAGAAATAATAACTATCATAAGTGTGACACTTGATTATGTCCAATTTTCATGTGAAATTGATTACAATGACCATCATTGGATTAAATTGTAAAAATATAATCTATTTATACTTACATACCATTAAAATGTATAATTTAACATTATAAATTAATTTTTATTAAAAAGGTTGTTTTTAGTTAACATATTGTATTTTTCACTATTCACCCAAATATGAAAGTTATTAGATTAACACCAAAACATTAGTGGAACTAAATTATTATGTCACGATTCATAAGAACTAGTTTATTTTGAAAAATTGAAAATATAAAAGTTTAAAATATTGGATTTAAAAAGGATTCGCCAATAAAAGGTGGTAAATTTTCATTTTTTGAAAAATAATTCTTTTATATGAAAACATTTATTTGTTCTTAAATTATTTCTAAGAAACTTATAATATGTATTATAAAATTATATGGATTATATAAAGTTCAAAATTCAGTTAATACTATTCATGTCTGCTTTTGAACGTCTTGTTTGTTATGTCATGGTGCGCTAGAACTCGGTGTTGCTTGTAGTGAAAGTTATTGAATAACTTTGAAGAAATAACATACTATGAAATATTGGGGTGTTACATTCTTCCATCGTTCAATAAATTGTATCCTCACAATTTGAAATTATTTTTCTAAAATAAATGGTTGAAAATAGAAAATACATTTGGGAAAACCCATATTGGAAATTAGGTTAATAAAATTTAGTCTTAATAAGAGGAAAAGGGAAACGAAAGGGTCACCAAAAAATTATGATCTCGATTAAAAGAACATTTGTGGTAATTAGAGTCATATAATTGGAGGAAAAATGTAAATATTTATACGTAGTTATCGAGGAAATCAATCATAAACAAGTGTAAAATTAAGGGCCTTAAAATCATCAATCTATGATGATTTAAAATACCATCGGTTCAATAAAACATATGGTATTAGGATAACACATTTTTTTTTGTTTTAAGAACCCTTCACTAAACTATATGAATTAATTTCTTCATTGAATATGAGAAGTAGAAAAATATATACTTGAAAAGTAGAGTCTCATCCATTAGTAAAGTTCTTCTACAAAATCTTCTTTCACTCTACAAGATAATAGAACTTAAAAATTATATACTATTTATCCTATTCATATAGGGTTAAAAAAATAAATTTATAATTAATCTAGGAAAACCATTAAAAATTACGTTATTCATTCCTGGATATCACGTGGTTCAGTGGTAGGTGATACACCCTTGTCACCCTTCGGTTGTGGGTTCAAGTCTCACGACCCTGCTGGACGCGACGGGTTGCCACCTGACCTTCAGCTTGTCCTTCTTAGTGAAATCCAAAAATAATTTCAAAATAGACTTACCCAAAATACTTCTGTCCAAACTCACAATCCAAAATTTATAAGTAAGGTAAACACAATGATGATCCTTTTTTCCACGTAATAGCTTGTGAACACCTTCATCATGTATTTTTTTTAAAACACTACATCATCGTAAAATACCATAAAACCTTATTGATCACATTCATGATCCCTTAATACTTATAGAATACTAGATATACTCCTTATATCTAAAAATGTTGTAATCTCCAAAAATGATGGAATATACAAATCAATAATCAGTTTCAAGGTAGTTAAGAATATTCAATATAATTTATCCCAATCAATCATGTATTATTCCAAAATCACTACATCTGTATCAGAACCATATTATGGTTTATCATTCTCCAGAACATATATTTTCCGAAAAATTAACCTGCTATTGAGTCACTTTTCGTGTTTCCACACAATCTCAAGTCCTTAATGAAATATTTCTATATCACAATCCTTATATACTCTGTAATTATTATAACCCGTACATTATTGATACAACACTCAAATGACATAATTCTATAATAACAACATAAGAACTCTAATATTTCCTCCTCATCTGTGGTAGTATCAAAACTTGATTATTATCCAATATAATCATTTGGGGCATACTCTGATGATTTGGACATTAGTTCGCGTAGTGTCCCAACTCCTTGTAGATGAAGCATTATACATTTGAAACCTTTTTCTTACCCTTGTAGTCACGTACATGGTGTCCTTTTTCTCCACACTTATAAAAAACTCCCATTCACTTCAGGTAAGTTCCAGGGTGTTTCTTCCTGCAGTTATCATATATGGGAAAATTCTTCTTTTCCATATTTCCTTTATCCATCTTTCTCCCTTCTATCCTTTTCTTCTCTTGAATCTCTTCAAAACCATAGGACTTGGAGAATTAATTACATATCTTATTTACTCATGAAACTATATCATCATATGTTGAGAATACATGGGAGATTATTTTCCTTCTAAATGTTGGCTTAATACAGTGAAATATGTGATCCTTCTTACTCTTTGGATAATACATGTTACTAGAGTTCGGATTCCTTCTACTAGGCACCATTTCTATATAATAGCATAAACTAGGTTAATTTATGAATTGCAATGAATAATTCCAAACTTTTAAAATACCAAACTTATATTGAATAGTTTGAGGATATAATCCGTAATCTCAAAAAAAATCTTTAAGGAGGCATATACTCAAAAAACCATCATAGTGGTTTGTAAATAAAATGAGAATTATCCTAATAATATCCCCCGGCAGTGTCATAACCAAGAGTGCAGCAAGGCCTATTGTTGTGAACCATTTTCCGTTCGAGTCTATCTCAAAGCAGTGTTTTCAAGTTTTACCCCTAGGTAAATCTGTGCCAGAGCCGCCTCTACCTTCTTGTATCCAGACAGGGAAGTATTTGCTTAGAAAACTCACAAAATCTTTACATTACCAAAATTGTAGGATGTTCTTCTATACTAATATTCAAACTCTATCTTATGGTAATGTTCTCTAATTGGGGTTTATTAAAATTTAGTTTCCAGGGTTTGTATTCAACATTCTCCGATACCAATGGAAATGCCCCGACACTAGTTACTCAGAGTCGATGCAATATTTCAATACATTTGCTTGATTACTAGGAATCATGTCGCGAAAGACCAATAAGTTTAGTAGTCTTGGAAAATAGATTACATAAAAGAATGTTACATTACAATTTATAAAATAAAAAACAACATAAATAATCCTTTATTAACATCATTATTACCTTTTATTAACCCTTAATATCAATAATAATTCACTTCTTAGAATCCTAGGAAAAATAAAACATAGAAAGGGGTGAGCTCAGATGCTCATTAAGGATAACAATACAGCAAAAACATTCATAAATAAGCATAAACAATTAAGGCAACATATCACTAAAAAAAGCCTTTTAAACATGAACATCAGCATAATATGGAAAATAAATAAAATTATTTAATGCCATTTACTTATTCAAATTTAGATTATGCTAGTTGAATAATCACATGCAATATCACTAACCACTTTCATAATAATGGAATGCATAATACCAGACTATCATAACCACGTATCCAAGGCCTCGTGCCAAGACTAAATATAAGAGTTTTTCAAGGCCTTGTGCCAAGACACTAGTTTGTCTCATGAGACCTACCGATGCATCGAGGAGCTATATAGGGATCCACCCATCACTTACTAGGTCTAATTCATTCCTCATACGAATAGGTTTAATCATAACATAAACATTCACATTAAAGCTAGAATATGAAATGACAATATTTTCTCCATAAACCATGAATGGTATAAAAATAACACATCCACAGTCAAACATATCACAAAAACTTCAATTCAATATGGATGTTTTGTATCATAATAAATCAACTTCAAATATGGTTAAAATCCCTCAATGGATGATGACATAGATTAAATCAAAACTATTTGAGAGAAATATCTCTTTTTTTGAAATCATTGAAATGTCACACATTTTTAAAGGAAGTATTTTAAAAGAGATTTTTGAATCAAAGTGTCACATACCACTTTGAAACTTTTGAATGAAATTAAATTTTTTTAAACAATCATGCCTATATAAATAAATCCTTAATAACTTGTTTGAAAACATGGACATTAATGATAATTATTTAGAAGAATAAATATTTAAAACGTTTAAAATGATGTATTAATAAAAATTACCATAAAAATAATCCCTATGAAAAAACATTTATGAATCATGGACATGGATAATAAATATGCCCCAGTAGATTCTTATGTAAAAATTACCTCGGGTAATAAAGATATTGTGAAATTAACACTTACCAATTTGGTAACATAAGAAACATACACCCCATGAAAGAGGTATCATGAAATGTATATGTAAATACACATAAATTAAAGTGAATTACACAAATAATACAATAATGGGAAGTACATACACCACACAAAAGGCAATAGTGGCAATATGTCATCAATCTCACGGGAATAAGGAGTGACATAAAAACCCCTTACCTTGCACTTTCCTTTAGTCGGGGATACGTTTAACCTCATGTATGAAGACTATAGTATTTTATTAAATTATACCAGAACCATATTAATATTTATAATACGATACATTATTAATTTATGACTTTATACTACCCATTTAATAATAATTTCCATGTTATATTAATATTTCGGGTAATTATCACTTTTTTTATTGTACGTGTTTTAACTTGTTACTCTTGATTGTATAACTTAGATCATGGTTTAAATACGTCTGGAATATAAAAAATTATCTATAAATCATATATAATTAGAATATAAATATTTATAATAGACATATATATGAAATGGAAAACACCTTTTATGGAGACGGTAGTCCGTACGTACGCATAAACACTGTTTCCATTTTTATACAGTATTGAATGGAAGTAATTGAATAAGATATATGTAAGTATATAAATACTTATATATATAATTATATATACCTCCAGAATAATTATTATGTCATATATTACATAAATATTATTAATATATAATTTTATAATCGTTGATGAATGGTGAACATGGATATTAATCTCATCGCGTTGTGGAGACTATTATCCGTACGTACGCACAAGCGAAAATATCATTCTTTTGATATTAAAATAATATATAATTAGATGTTATATCATATATAAATAATTATTATCATGTTATTTATATTATTTACATCAATTACACATCATAATTATACCCATCCAAATAATAATTTATTGAATAACAATTACACCACGACGTGGAGACGGTAAGCCATACGTACGCACGTAGGGTGACATTTCATTCAAAGGGTTGATAGAATAATAAATTTGGTTGTAGAATAATTATAATAAAATCACAGTATATAAAATATAATGGAGTTATTATTTTAGAATGGGAACAATAAAGAAAAAGGAAGTGTAAGATGAAAGGATCTCGAAAGAGGGTGGTGAAAACATTATCTCTTCATTGGGTTCTTCCATTTTATTTAATCAAAAGGGCTCATTAGGTTTGCTTTCTGATCAAACTATTCTCTCTATGTTAAAGTGAGTGAAGTTGAGGGAATAAATTGTCAGGGTTTGGTCGAACCAAAAGGCTTTGAAGGTGTGATGAATTGGTTAGATGTGGTGTCCTTTTATTAGGGGGAGGAGGGGATCTTTAGGAAAAATTTAAAGTATTATTTTATAATAAATTCATATTCGGTTTATAATGGAACAAAAGTATATTATTCAAAGTATAAGTTGGGTATGGGTCAGGATAATTTAAACCAGTAGATTTTAGATAGGTTTTGGTCATTATATTAAACTTATCATTTAGTTTTAACACGTAGTTTATTAGTATGACATTTACCTTGTCACTTTGTAAATTTATATTATATAGTTAATAAACATAATATATAAATCGAAGAGACCAAAAAGTGGTCCATTAATGATACAAATATCATGATATAAGTCCTTTGGATGATCCTTAGATTTTTAAGAATATAATATCAATTAAAAATAAAATATTTGTTTTAAAAACTCATTTATGTCAATTTTGTCACTAATCAATAATTGATTTTTGTTAAAGTCTTAACAAAATTATTAACTCGAATAAAATTAATTTAAGAAATCCTAACATGTAATATTGACCAATAAAATTCGTGGATGGCATCAAAAGTTTCATATTATATATATTTTAACATTTATAATACCAATTATTTGATTGTTTTATTAATAAAGAAAACAATTCCATCATTATTATGTCATAAATAAATATAATTATTAAATGTATAAAAATTATAAATAAAATACCATTATGTAGGAAATAATATTATATTTATAATTAATGTTTATTGTCTAAAATATAACATATATAACCATATGTAAAAATTGTTTTTTAAAAGATATATTTTTATGTCATTATTGTATTTACTTTAACTTAATTAATATAAAGTGTCCTTATCACCTACAAGAGGCTTCATGGGGTCCCAAAATCGACCCAAGGATGCCCATGGTCGGACATGACTCATTAAATAGGGTTAGGAAATGTTTTAGGTTAATTTAGTATTATTATAATATTATTTTTTTACCGATATTTACCAGATTTATCCTTTTACCATGGTAAATAAAATATTAACGAACTAATTATTCAAAATGTCTTAAAATAAAAGTAACCTATTTACACAATTTGTAAATCTGGATTCAAAATATGGAATCCATTTTTTTATATTCAAAAAACAAAAGTGGCATTAATTAATTTAAAATTAATTCTTGTTGTTAAAACAAAAATCTTGTTTTTAAGAGATAGTAACAATTAGAAGATTGACACTTGTTTATGTTCGGTTTAAATGTGAAATTATTCCCAATGACCAAAATTGTATTAAATTGTAGAATTATATTCTAAATATAATTTAAAACCACACCTATTCATAATTTATCACTATTAATTATTTTGATTAAAAAAGATGTTTTTAATTAAAATTTAGTAATTTTCACTATTCATCAAAATATAAAAGTTATCAGAACAGTACCAAAATTTTACCCTAAGATAATTTCAATATTCTAAATCCAAAAATTAATTCTATTTTACCAAATTCATGACATAAAAGTTTCATTTATTAATTTAAAAATAATTCCCTCTATTAAAACCAAAAGGCGTATTTTTATGAAATAATAACTATCAAAAGTTTGACACTTGATTATGTCCAATTTCAAAGTAAAATTTCTTAAAATGACCATAATTGGATTAAATGGTAAAAATATAATCTATTTATAATTCCATAAAATTAAATTTTATAATTTAACAATATAAATTACTTTTATTAAAAAGTTTAGTTTCATTTAAAATATCGTATTTTTCACTATTCACCCAAATATGAAAGTTATAAAAAAACACCAAATATTTATCGAAACTAAATTATTATGTCGCCATTATATAGAAGAAGTTTATTTTGGAAAATTTAATATATAAAAAATTAAAATATTGGATTTAAATAGGCATCTCCATTAAAAGGTGGTAAAATTACATTTTTAAAAAAATACTTCTTTTATCTGAAAAAATGAATTTGTTATTAAAATATGTCTAAGAAACTAATAATATGGATTATAAAATTATAAGTATTATATAAAGTTAAAAATTCATTTAATAATTTTCATAACCACTTTTGAACGACTTGTTTGGTAAGTCACAGTGCTCTAGAACTCGGTGTTGCGTGTAGTGAATGTTATTTAATTACTTTGAAGAAATAACGTACTAAAAATTCAAGGGGTGTTACATAAAATATTTATTTATATCATTTGGAAAAGAAAACATAAGAAAAGGGGGAGCTCAAATTCTCCTTAAGGATAAGCCGATGAATTATCAAAAAATTAAACATAAAAATCTAAATAAATTACCATAATTTTTCAAAACCATACCACATTTAAAATATATAAAAATATAGATTCATGAAATAAACCATGGCTATTTATACAGAATAAATAATAATGGAATCATGAAATCAAATGAAATATCATTGGCATAAAAAATTGAATTTTGGAAACACATAATCAGAGAAAATAATTTCAATGTTATTCAATGATCATTTAGAGGTTCATAATTGTTGGAAAAGACCTATACTGAATCAAGTTGATTCTTTATTCGAGTGTAGTTTTTCGAAAAAATATTTTCATATCTTTCAGACTATATAGTACTAAACTGAGTTCTATTGTTGTTTCATTCATTTCTGTCTCATGAGATAAAAATGATTAAATTAATTATGTAAAGACCCGTAAAATTCAAGGGAAATTTTTTCTTAATTTTCTTTGGAATTTTACAAGAGCGTGGTTTCAGACGACACCTGATTTCCGAGGCCCGGAGTGCCCGGAATCAATTTCCGAAGTTTGGCTCGGGTATGTTCAGTGGACGAACGAGCGGGAATTTCAAACTTTTGATCCGGTGCTCGGAATTGAAATCCGAGGACACTGATGAACTCGCAATGCCGATATTCGCTTAAGGAGACCTTTTCCAAAGTTGCGTTTATTGCGGGACGAAAGTTAGTTTTGGGGAGAATTATAAAAATTTGAATAAAAATGTGGAACACTTTTTATTTTACTTTTGTTGGTTAACTTCTCTAAAAGGAAGTTAGGGGTGGGACCCACACCCACTTAACCTCCCTTGAGAGGATTAAGTGTGGTGGGGCCCACACGAACCTAACTTTCCATCTTCTCTCAAACTCCCTTTAACCCCTCTTTAAATGACATGACAACTTGTCATTTAATTTTGGAGTTAACTTATTTGAATTTCAAACCTTTGAAATTAAATTTGTTAAGTTTGTGAATAAAATAAGACTCTATCTTATTTTATTTGGTTAGAATTGTTTAGCCATCTTGTGAGCTTTTTTGGGTTCTTCTCCTTCTTCTTCAAACATTGACGAAGAACGCTCAAACTTTGACGAAGAAAGCTCAAGCTCCGACGAAGAACGCTGCTCCTCTCTTCTTCGTCTTCCGTGTCAACGAAAGGGAACGCCGCTTCCTCCTCGGACTTTCTTAGTCGGCTTACGAAGATTCGCCAACGACATACCTCTTCGGACGTACCTCTTTGTCAATGGATTTGACGAACGATTACCGCGACGCCCGACCTCCGCGACGTTGTCTTCTGTGGGCCGTTGACAATCTTCGAACTTGAACCCAAGGTAGGGGTTGTTGTTAATTGTTTATTTATTTATTCTTGTTCGTGGTTCTGGCATGACTAACGTGAGGATATTTAAATATGTGTTATCATTTAACGTGAGGGGGCCGGACCGCATGAACACGGCTGAACCCCCTCCTTTGTTCTTGTTGATTTATATTGCGATGAAACAAGATAGTGTGGTGTCATCGCACCACACGGATAATCGCACACTTATATTGCGCGGCGCCGTGGCGCCGCGCCATGGAAGGATCATCAAGAACGCGACGCCGTCGTGCCGCGTCGAAGGGAATCAAAGGCGCAGCGGAGGGGCGTGGTGCCGTCGCACTGCGCCGGACAACGAACACCACGGCCGGTTCCGGGCCGCGGCGGGACGAGAAGACCGGCGGCCGGGCCGCCGGCGTCGGAAGCCGGAAAGGGGACCGGTTTTCTGGTCCCGTTGGAGAAAAACCGGCCGGCCAGGTGGTCGGCCGGAAGGTCAAAGGCCGGGGGAATTTAATTTCCCATGCCAGCACTAAACCCCCCCCCCATTTATGAGCGGGGGCGGTATCGTTTAGGGGGGCAGGCAGCCCCCCGTTTTTCACAAAGCAGGCCCCCACATGGGCGGGGGGGGGGGGGGGTTCTCCAAGGCGCGACTATAAGCCGCACCATTTATTTTGAAACAAGCGGGGGCCTTGCCCCCCGCCTGTTGCATCCGTGCGGCGCCAGGCCGCCGCGCCGCCGGCCGGCCAGCCGGGCCGGGTCGGACCCGGGTCGGGCCGACCCAGGGGGGGTCGGGCCGGGACGGCCGGGACCCGGACCCCCCGTTTTTGAGACGGATTCGGTCATTTGGCCATAACTTGAGCCACGGACCTCCGATTGACGAACCGTCTGTGGAAATGCGATCCTCGGAACGAGACGGTCGTTTCGGTATATCACACTCAATGTTTCGGAATACTTTGAGTTCGGCCGGGTTGGTTCGTTCACAAAACCAACCGGGCCTTCGGAGCTGAAATGATCATATCTTGAGCTACGGACGTCTGATTGACGTGCCGTCAGCTTTTTTGTGTTCCTCATATAGTGACGGATCTTTTGGCATACTCCGCCCGAGGTTTGGACGCAGTTGGAGTACGGTCGGGTTGGTTTTGCCTTAAAAACCAACCGGGCCCCGGGGACGAAAATGCCAATAACTCTCAGACCGGGTGTCTGATCGACGCGCCGTCTGTTGCGTTGAGTTCCTGTTGACGATACGGAACTTTTGGATACATCAACTCTGGACTTTGTGACAGTTGATGTATCAGCCTCTCGGCTCGTGGAGCGGATCCTCCTGTACGAGCTTGATGTGTGCGGGAACCCTAGTTTTGGCTGCGACTGTGACTGCTACTACTACTGCTACTATGACTGCGACGACGACAGTATAGAGATCCTGTGTGGATTCGACGACGACGACTACAGCACTCAGCGATCCTACGTGGATCAGTGCTACAGGTCTTGTGTGGGCCCGATCCTGTGTGGGTCCGATCCTGTGTGGGTCTTTGCGCTCAGCGGTCCTGTGTGAACCAGCGCATACAGGTCCTATGTGGGCCCGATCCTGTGTGGGTCTTTTGTGGGGGTTAGTTACCTATCGATCCTTCGTGGGTCCGACGACTTAGATGGATCAGATATCATCTTTATCATCTTTCGAAGTGTATACCTGTGTCAGCTGAATCCTGTTGCTTTCCTGTGTGGATTGTGTTGTGCTATCCTGTGTGGATTACGTTTTGCTTTCCTGTGTGGAATACGTTTACTTTCCTATGTGTAATGAGTTGTACTTGGGCTCGGAGGTTGGAGCGTATTTGGAATTGATGACGTAGGTATATGTATGGGCATATACCTAATCAGTGTCGGTTGTTACTTCGTGATTGTACGTTTCTTGTGGTTTATCCTTTGTGGATTTTGAGAGACCTTCATGGGTCTCGGGGTCCCTACTGAGTAGCTTATACTCACCCCTGCACGGGCTTTGCCCGCACTACGTTGTGTTGGTTGCAGACGACGGACAACGTTGATTTTGGCTGATGCTTGCAGAGCAGGACGATACCTGGAGGTGGACCACTTGGCGGACGTGCTCGGAGCGGACGGCGGGACCCGTGGAGCAGTGGAGCTATTTGTACCCACCCTTCAGGTGAGATCTCCAGTGGACAGCTCGGCGTAGCGGCTTTTACGTACAGTTGCTATTTTCCCTTTCGAGTTGTACTTTACTTTCAGTTTGGGTTTGTATACTGGCCCATTTACTTTTCCGTACTTTCAGTTGTACTCTGTTTTTACTTAGTGTTTACTTTCCACTTGCTTACTCTGTGGTGCTTGTTTACTTTTCAAAGGAAATGCCTTCCCATTTTGTTGGGATTTACGCCTTGGTGCTTGTCGCCAGCCCCTAGCCTATGGAAGGCGGGCTTGGGGTAGTCACCGCACGGACCCCGAGGGTGGGTCATGACAAATTGGTATTAGAGGAGTTCGGTTCTACCGTGAACTCTGATCTTTTTTATGTGAAGCAATAATGTTTAGCGTATTGAGTGTGGTTATCAGTCCAGGGAGTCCAGTGTTGGTGCGGCAGCTGATGTATCCGTACACCAGGACCCTGACTTCTGATTCCCGACTTAATGCACGAAAACATTGATTGCGTGTGTGTTTCAAAGTTTTCATTGTGATTACTTATATTAGCTCACCACGTATACTGTTCTGAACGTGGCGCACCTGTTTCCTATTCAGGATGGCCCCACGAAGGCAGCCAGCTAGGGTTCCGAGAGTCGAGTGTGACGACAGCCCACCGAGCGACAAGGCTTCGGTGCAGGGCCCTTTGTCAGCAGTGTCACCGGTGGTAGCTTTACCCGTCGAGCCATCGATACTTCCAGCACCAGTCGCTGACGATGCGCGTCACCTCAGAGCGCTGCATGAGTTTCAGCGCCAGCGACCACCCAAGTTCCGTGGGGAGATGGACCCCCCAGGCAGCAGAGGACTGGCTGGAGGCAGTGGTATGTGTGTTTAGGCTAGTGAGGACACCAGCAGACCTCATGGTGATCCTCGTTGCGAGCCTACTACACGGAGCAGCAGGACGATGGAGGATCTTGATGCCCCAGGTGCACGATGATGCATCTCTTCTATGGACGGACTTTGAGAGCCTCTTCCGCTCGGAGTTCGTCCCAACCACCCTTCGTGCGGTGCGTATCCAGGAGCTTCTTCAGCTGCGGCATGGCAGCATGACGGTCGCTCAGTACTCGGTGAGATTTACTGATCTCTCGCACTACTCGACCGACATGGTACGGGACCCATTCTTCCAGGCCCGGACCTTCGAGCTGGGTTTGAGACACGAGATCAGGGCATCGCTGATCTCCCTCGGCATACCGACTCAGACAGGAGTACTGGAGCGGGCCCTCCTGATCGAGAGCTTCCTTGCTGAGTCTACACCAGCGCAGCGACCCACCGCAGGGCGGCACATGGCAGAGTCATCTGCAGCAGGCAGTCGACGAATGACTCAGGGGTCCAGACAGACCAGACCTTTGGGAAGACGACCTTAGGACACTGGCTTATCAGTGCGGGGCACACATCACGGAGCCAGTCTTTCGAGAGGCAGACAGTGCTAATCATGCGGCGGGCAGGGCCACATGGCTCGTGACTGCCCAACCCGCCATGTAGAGGAGCAGCATACGGTTGAGGAACCACCTACGCAGAGGCAAAGGTTCGACCGTGGTGGTCCACAGGGAGGAGGCGGACGAGGCAGAGGAGCTGGCCGAGCAGCAGGTGGTGGGTGACGTTTTGAGGCTCTACCACCACCACCACCAGGAGGTCCACCCCGACCTCAGGGGAGAGCACAACTTCAGGCAGCTGAAGCATGCGATCATGGAGCTCCGGAAGTGGGTGGACTAGTGCGGGACTAGCTCCAAGCATAGAGTCCTTTGCCCATAATGCCTCTAGCTTCATAGTTTGTGTTGCTTTGTGTCCTTGTACATTAAGTTGAAGTAATAAAAGACACTTTCCTTGGTGACTTTTGTTTTCTTGTATTTTGTTTGTTTTTATTAAGAGGTACCGGTAAAAAACGGTTGACTTGACCCTCACTTGCGAGATTCTTACTGGAGGAAACCTAGTGACCACACACTGATGCCGACAGTGTGACTCAACCCTTGGAGGCGAGAGTAACGGTTGGATCTCTTGGTAGCAGCGTCGAGGCCTTACGACGTCATTCATGCCATGAATTAACTAATCATGACATGATTGACTGTATTAGGCAAGGAACGTGGTTCATCTAGGGGATGAGACCGGATTTCACATTTCGGCAAAGGAGAAATCTTTGCAGCTAGCCTCTTTGGAGATATCCTTCGTGGATAGAGATGGAGCAGCCTTCCTCCAGTCTCTCACAGTCACCCCTCCTCTAATACAGGAGGCCAAAGAGGCACAGCGTGAGGACGCTGACTGTGAGACACGGCGTGCACAGATATCCTCGGGACAGACACCTGATGGTTTCTCCCTTGGATCAGAGCATGAAATCCTTTTCAGAGGACGTACCATGGTACCAGTCGGTTTACGAGAGGAAGTGCTGAGAGATTTTCACACTTCTCCTTTGGCGGTACATCCTAGAGTGGCAAAGATGTACCAGGACCTCAGACGACAGCACTGGTGGCCGGGCATGAAGAAGGCAGTAGCAGAGTTCGTTTCTCGATGACTCACCTGCCAGCAGGTGAAGGCAGAGCATCAGGTTCCAACGGGCTTGGTACAGCCCTTGGAGGTTCCGGAGTGGAAGTGGGACGACATATCTATGGACTTCGTGACTGGACTTCCACGCACTTCCAGAGGTCACGACTCCATATGGGTGATTGTTGACCGACTCACCAAGTCGGCACACTTCTTACCCATCAGAGAGCAGGGCTCAGTGGAGATCTTGGGACGTCTTTACATTTAGAAGATTGTGCGGCTCCACGGTGTGCCATCATCTATCTTCTCCGATCAAGATGCCCTCTTTACTTCCCGGCATTGGAAGGGGTTACAGGAGGCGTTCGGGACGCAGCTACGTCTGAGCACAGCCTTTCACCCTCAGACGGATGGTCAGACGGAGAGGACCATTCAGACTCTCGAGGACATGCTCCGTGCATGTGTCCTCGACTTTGGTCGTAGCTGGGAGGACCACCTACCCTTGGTGGAGTTTGCATACAACAACAGCTACCACTCCACCATCGGGATGGAACCGTATGAGGCGTTGTACGACCGACCTTGTAGATCTCCTTTGTGCTGGACAGACCCTGGGGAGTCAGCACTTCTGGGACCGGAGATGGTCCAAGCCATGATAGAGAAGGTCCAGGTCATCCAGGAGTGGATGAGAACAGCACAGAGCCGACAGAAGTCATACGCTGACAGGAGGCGGAGGCCACTAGAGTTCGGGGATGGCGACCACGTCTTCTTGCGGGTCTCACCTTGATGTGGTATTCGCAGATTTGGCCGAGGTGGCAAGTTATCTCCGCGCTTCATCGGACCCTTCCAGGTCCTCAGCAGGGTTGGCGAGGTGGCATATCGCCTGGCTCTGCCACATCAGTTGCACCGGGTGCACGACGTCTTCCACGTATCACAGCTGAGGAGATACGTGCATGACCCGACGCACATCATTGACCATGGGGAGCTTGACGTTGACGATGGGGCGAATTTTACGGAGGTCCCGGTAGAGATAGAGGATCGACAGGAGCGGGTCCTGCGTGGGCGATCGATTCCTCTTGTGCGCATCAGATGGCAGCACGGGAACCTCCAGGAGAGCACATGGGAGCGGGAGGCTCAGATGCGTGCTCAGTACCCTCAATTGTTTCCCTAGTTTTTGATGTGTCTTTACGGGGACGTAAAGCCCTGAGGTGGGAGTAATGTAAAGATCCGTAAAATTCAAGGGAAATTTTTTCTTAATTTTCTTTGGAATTTTACAAGAGTGCGGTTTCAGACGGCACCTGATTCCGAGGCACGGAGTTCCCGGAATCAATTTCCGAAGTTTGGATCGGGTACGTTCAGTGAACGAACGAGCGGGAAATTCTAACTTTTTATCCGGTGCTCGGAATTGAAATCTGAGGACACCGATGAACTCGCAACGCTGATATTCGCTTAAGGAGACCTTTTCCGAAGTTGTGTTTATTGCGGGACAAAAGTTAGTTTTGGGGAGAATTATAAAAAGTTGAATAAGAATGTGGAACACTTTTTATTTTACTTTTGTTGGTTAACTTCTCTCAAAGGATGTTAGGGGTGGGACCCACACCCACTTAACCTCCCTTGAGAGGATTAACTGTGGTGGGGCCCACATGAACCTAACCTTCCATCTTCTCTCAAACTCCCTTTAACCCCTCTTTAAATGACATGACAACTTGTCATTTAATTTTGGAGTTAACTTATTTGAATTTCAAACCTTTGAAATTCAATTTGTTAAGTTTGTGAATAAAATAAGACACAATCTTATTTTATTTGGTTAGATTTGTTTAGCCATCTTGAGAGCTTTTTGGGTTCTTCTCCTTCTTCTTCAAACTTTGACGAAGAACGCTCAAGCTTTGACGAAGAACGCTCAAGCTCCGACGAAGAACGCTGCTCCTCTCTTCTTCGTCTTCCGTGTCAACGAAAGGGAACGCCGCTTCTTCCTCGGACTTTCTTCGTCGGCTTACGAAGATTCGCCAACGACGTACCTCTTCGGACGTACCTCTTCGTCAACGGATTTGACGAATGATTACCGCGACGCCCGACCTCCGCGACGTTATCTTCCGCGGGTCGTTGACAATCTTCGAACTTGAACCCAAGGTAGGGGTTGTTGTTAATTGTTTATTTATTTATTCTTGTTCGTGGTTCTGGCATGACTAACGTGAGGATATTTAAATATGTGTTATCATTTAACATGAGGGGGCCGGACCGCATGAACACGGCCGAACCCCCTCCTTTGTTCTTGTTGATTTATCTTGCGGATGAAACAAGATGGCGTGGTGCCGTCGCACCACGCGGATATTCGCACAATTATATTGCGCGGCGCGGTTGCGCCGCGCCATGGAAGGATCATCAAGAACGCGACTCCGTCGCGCCGCGTCGAAGGGAATCAAAGGCGCGGCGGAGGGGCGCGGTGCCGTCGCACCTTGCCGGACGACGAACACCACGGCCGGTTCCGGGCCGCGGCGGGACGAGAAGACCGGCGGTCGGGGCGCCGGCGTCGGAAGCCGGAAAGGGGACCGGTTTGCCGGTCCCGTTGGAGAAAAACTGGCCGGCCGGAAGGACAAAGGCCGGGGGAATTTAATTTCCCCGGCCAGCACTAAACCCCCCACATTTATGAGGGGGGGCTGTTTCGTTTAGGGGGGCAGGCAGCCCCCCGTTTTTCACAAAGCAGGCGCCCACATGGGGGGGGGGGGTTCTCCAAGGCGCGGCTATAAGCCGCGCCATTTATTTTGAAACAAGCGGGGGCCCTACCCCTCGCGCGCTACATCCGTGCGGCGCCAGGCCGCCGCGCCGCCGGCCGGCCGGCCGGGCCGGGTCGGACCCAGGTCGGGTCGACCCGGTTCGGGCCGACCCGACGGGGGGGGGGGGGGGGGGGGGGGTCGGGCCTAGACGGTCCGGACCCGGACCCCCCGTTTTCGAGATGGATTCGGTCTTTTGGCCATAACATGAGCCACAGACCTCCTATTGACGAACCGTCTACGAGAACGTGATCCTTGGATCGACACGGTCGTTTCCGTATATCGTACTCAATTTTTCGGAATAGTTTGAGTTCGGCCGGGTTGGTTTGTTCACAAAACCAACCGGGCCTTCGGAGCGGAAACGCTCATATCTTGAGCTACGGACGTCCGATTGACGTGCCATCAGCTTTGTTGTGTTCCTCTTAGAGTGACAGATCTTTTGGCATACTCTGCCCGAGGTTTGGACGCAGGTGGAGTATGGTCGGGTTGGTTTTTCCTTAAAAACAAACCGGGCCCCGGGGACGAAAATGCCAATAACTCTCAGACCGGGCTTCTGATCGACGCACCGTCTATTGCGTTGAGTTCCTATTGACGATACGGAACTTTTGGATACATCAACTCTGGACTTTGTGACAGTTGATGTATCAGCCTCTCGGCTCGTGGAGCGGATCCTCCTGTATGAGCTTGCTGTGTGCGGGAACCCTAGTGCTGGCTGCGACTGTGACTGCTACTACTACTGCTACTACTGCTACTTTGACTGCGACAACGATAGTACAGAGATCCTGTGTGGATTCAACGACGACGACTACAGTACTCAACGATCCTATGTGGATCAGTGCTACAGGTCCTGTGTGGGCCCGATCCTATGTGGGTCCGATCCTGTGTGGGGCTTTGCGCTCAGCAGTCCTGTGTGAACCAGCGCCTACAGGTCCTATGTGGGCCCGATCCTGTGTGGGTCTTTTGCGGGGGTTAGTTACCTATCGATCCTTCGTGGGTCCGACGACTTAGATGGATCAGAGATCATCTTTATCGTCTTTCGATGAAGTATACCTGTGTGAGCTGAATCCTGTTGCTTTCTTATGTGGATTGTGTTGTGCTATCCTGTGTGGATTACGTTTTTCTTTCCTGTGTAGAATACGTTTACTTTCCTGTGTGGACTAAGTTGTATTTGGGCTCGGAGGTTGGATCGTATTTGGAATTGATGACTTAGGTATATGTATGGGCATATACCTAAGCAGTGTCGGTTGTTACTTCGTGATTGTACCTTTCTTGAGGTTTATCATTTGTGGATTTAGAGAGACCTTCAGGGGTCTCGGGGTGCCTACTTAGTATCTTATACTGACCCCTACACGGGCTTTGCCCGCACTACGTTGTGTTGGTTGCAGACGACGGACAACGTTGATCTTGGCTGAGGCTTGCAGAGCAGGATGGTACCTGGAGGTGGACCACTAGGCGGACGTGCTCGGAGCGGACGGCGGGACCCGTGGAGTAGTGGAGCTATTTGTACCCACCCTTCAGGTGGGATCTTCAGTGGACAGCTCGGCGTAGCGGCTTTTACTTACAGTTGTTGTTTTCCCTTTCGAGTTGTACTTTACTTTCAGTTTGGGTTTTTATACTGGCCCATTTACTTTTCCGTACTTTCAGTTGTACTCTGTTTTTACTTAGTGTTTACTTTCCGCTTGCTTACTCTGTGGTGCTTGTTTACTTTTCAAAGGCAATGCATTCCCTTTTTGTTGGGATTTATGCCTTGGTGCTAGTTGCCAGCCCCTGGCCTATGGAAGGCGGGCTTGGGGTAGTCACGACACGGACCCCGAGGGCGGGTCGTGACAAATTAATTTAAGAGAGATATGGTTCATACACATATCATTATGAAATAATCATTACATATGCCATAATAATATAAATCATTTATCATATAATAACCCTGAGAATAAAATGGGTTTCTTATACAACAATCCATCATAATCCGTATAAATCAAATTACTTTCATAAATGGAATTATTTCCTAAAAAAATAAATTCATAGTAATAATATTGATATAATAATTACCCTATTTAAATATTTTCATCATAGTAGGAAAATAATTTTGATAAAACATTTGAAGTCTATTCTTGTGGAAAATCCCACCTTTTCGAAAAAAATGTTATCTTTCCTAAAAATTCCTTGATATTATAAAAGAAAATATTTTCTCAGAATT
Organism: Viscum album; assembly: GCA_963277665.1. NCBI lineage: Eukaryota > Viridiplantae > Streptophyta > Magnoliopsida > Santalales > Viscaceae > Viscum > Viscum album. The sequence goes on from OY728132.1 coordinate 477,918,728, forward strand.
TTTTTTAAATATTGTAAAGAAATTTTCATCAAAATAATAATTTATGAATGATTACAAATATGTTGAATCAATATATTTTAAAATAAAACATTATTCTCATACTTTTATTAGAATGTCAAAAGGTACCTAGTAATGAATGTTACTGAATATTACGTTCATACTATTGTATAATAATTCACTAATGGGAAAAGTTTAATTAATATATAATTAAAAGGATATAAATAATATTATATAATTCATAGTCATAAAACATGGACATGGAAGATATATACGCTTGTAAATACTTATGTATAAACAATCTCAGACAAAAATGAGATTGGGAAATTATCCCATACCAATATATAATCCATAGAATTGTATGCCTCATAAAATAAATAAATATATATGAATATTTAAATATAATAACCTCCATAATAAGAATCATATAAACATTCATCAGATGCACAAACACCACTAAAATTGAAATTGTTTGTTTATAAGGCATTTGTTCAATAAGAATTACACTACGTCAAAATAATAACTTACCTTTGGAGAAATATCTTTTGTATGTATATAAACCTCCGATATAATGATTTAAAATTTTCAATTGACTTTAAAAAGAATCAAGATCATTTTTTTTGATAACCTATATGGTCATATTATCATCTATTTGTTAATAACATTTTATTATTACTCATTATTTGTGTATTAACTACTTCATCTTATTATTAATGTTTTGTTGAATAAGTTCTGGTTCTCCATCATAGGTCATATTTATATCATTTTAAATTATATTAACATAATAATATATTATATTTATTCTTTATATATATTATTATAATCATGTTTAAATTGCATCATGAGGAATTAATCACCTCGCATCTTGGAGATAGAAGGTCATACATATACATGAGGGATGATATCATTCCCATAGTTGTGAAATTGTATATATGTGAATGGTATAAAATTTGTTAAAAATATATATAAGGTTATAATAATCAAATAATGTTATTATTTCCTTCATTATACCAATCAATGTAAAGTGGTGGTGAAAAATAAAATACACCATGGTGTGGAGACCGTAAGCTGTACACACACATGTGTGGGGATTTCATTTTTCCATGGATGAATAAAAGTTATAATAAAGTTTTAACATAGCCGTAATAACATCTCAATATATTTTCAATACTGGTTTTATTACTTTCAATGAAAACAACAGATGAGGTGGACATAAAATTAGAAATGATCTTGAGAGACTTGATAAAGGAGATTACCTCTTCTTTGGCATGGTCCATCTAGATCTCATATTAACAGCACTACGGTTGGTCTTTTGAGAATAAAAGAACATATATAGTGTTTCTAAAGATGTTGGGTAGGGAAATGGAGAGGGTATAGATGGAATTGGATGTTCAAATTTAAGTGAATAAGTGAGGGAGGAGAATCCTTTTTATAATTTATGTGAGGGGCACTTTTAGAATCTCCAAAAATATTAAGTTATAATAAAGTACATCTTAATAAAAATTCCATAATAATGTTATTTACAAGAATATATAATAAGACAAGGTTTTCAAATCTACTATTGTAAAATTTATTATTTTTTATGTAAGTTTATACTTTATCATTTCTCTTAACCCTTAGTTTTTTATTTAAATTTTAACCTAGGTGACAAATTAATCCATATTAAAATAAAGTAATTTTAAAGTATTTTATGTAAATTATACCACGAAATAATAATATAGATCATTTTAGAACATTTAATATATTTGAATGATTTTAAAAAAAATTCTTTATGAATTTTAAAATTTTATGTCATTCATAATCTTGATAAACATTCAATTGCTTCAATTTGAAATTATTAAAATTATTAATATTTAAAATTTTCAGGATAATATTTTATCCCAAAATAAAATATTTTATAATATTAATATGGTGTATATTTCATCTATAAAATTATGTAATTAAATTAATTATCCCAAATTATATCTATCTTGACATTTTTAAAAACAATAATTTTGAATTTCTATTTATAAAATAATTATTACATTGATATTTTATATTTATTTAATATAATTATTATTTTGAATAAAATATAAAAAAATACCATAATGAAGGTAAATATACTAGATTTTATAATAATACTTGTAATCTAATATATAATCTATAAAATGAATCATAAAAAATGTTATATTTATAAAAACATGAATTTTAGATGTTTAACATCACATTATATTTAGTAATATAAGTGTCATAATCTCTTTTAAAATGTTCTAAAGGGTATATAACTCTGTAATTGTATTATAAAGATAGAGATATAATGGAAAAATAAAATTTGTTCTAGATTTTTAATATTTTTATGGTTGTAATAATTTTAATAAAAATTAGGTTATTGACTATTTATCAATTAAAAAATTTCTCCATCATCGATATATAAAACATTAATGTAATTACGTATTTTTTAAAAAGTACACATAAATTAAAAAGATAAATAAAAAAATTATATTTAAAATTTTCATTTATAATCAAATTTATCTATTTTATAACCCTATGTTAAAAATTATTTCGTTATAAAAATTTGAGTAAAATATATTTAACATTTCGTTAAATATAATATATTAAATTTCTTAATAAATACAAAGTGGCTTCCAAAGGGTATCATTTGGACCAAATGATGTTTTACACTGAAATGAACATATCAAATCATATTTAGAAAATTTTAATGGTACTATAATAATATTAAAATTTTCCTTAATTAACTGATTTTCATTTTTTTCTTTATTAATTAAAATAACTGAAGTTACTATTCATAATTCCCATAAATAAAAAAATCTATTTAGATATTTACCTAATAATAAGTAAAAAGATGAAATATATATATATAAATTTAAATAATATAATTTTTAGTAATTGATTTAAAATTATTCATGTTGTTTGTATAAAAAAATCAAATTAATATTTATAACACTATTAAATAGTGAAATTATTTTTACATCAAAATTCATTGTAAAATTTATGAAATTGACCAAAATTATATTAAAAAATAAGAAATGTATTGTATTTATACTTTAAACACATTAAATAGTATAATTTTTCCATGTAAATTATTTTTATGAAATAATATATTTTCAATTGTAATTTAGTATATTTTTATTATTTATCAAAACATAAAAATAATCAGAAAAATTTCCAAAAAATATCCCAAATTAAATGCTTAAATCCTGAATTCAATGACGTTTTTTATTTTGTTAAATTGAAAATATATTATTGTGAAAATCTACATTTAAAATTGGTTCTTTATAAAAATGTTGTAACGAATCATATTTTGAAAAATACTTCATTTATTTGAAAATTTCATTTTTTTCTTATATCATGTGTAGAAAACATATAAGATGGATTTTTAAAATTATATATATATATATATATATTTCATAATCATATTCATAAAAAGTGATTTTAATGTTTTATATCCTCAAATATTTGAATTTAAAAAAAAATCAGAAAAAAAATCATTTTATTGAAATGTTTTTTTTATTTTCATTTAAAATTATTTTATCACCAAAAAATTAATTATATATACATGTGTAATGAATATTTTCATAATTGAATTAATATTTTACATATCTGACATTATAATTTCTATGTTTTAAGGTGATGTAATAATATTTATTTGTTCTAATAAACTCGGTCAATCTTGAAATGCATTTTATCAAAACAAAATTAAATTATGTGAAACAAAAGCCAATAATAGAGTTGAGTAATCCACAACATAATGTGGTGTTTTTTATTTTTCAATATTATCTTAGTGGAGTGTATAAAAGATGATATCAATGAAATTTTAAAAAAAATCTCATAAAAATTTCGGGGTGTTACATTCCACCACTATAGCTTCATAATTAGCGAATACTCTATTTGATGTTGTTGAAAATAATTCATTCATGTCAAATAATAATTTCTATTTTCTACTCATTATTTTTAAAACAAAATTTTATGATATGGATATTGTGTTTTCTTGGAATAAAGAGAGAGGAAGTCTTCTAATTCCCTTATAGTGCATTCACTTAATTAATAATCAAACAAACATACAATTTTCTAGTCTTAAAATGAGAAACTAGGTGATTTCATTCTGTAGATAGGTTGTATGATTTCACATAAATACAATATAAAATTTTATCTTTTTTGGGTCTCTAATAAAAACCATGAAGTGGTGTACCATGATTTCAATGAATAATTATAAGTAAGGTTGTGAAGAGTTGGACCACCTCTTTTATAACAATTAAGGGTGTTATATTTGTTCTCTTTTGACGTAGTACATGAATCACTTAGTAGTGATATTCCAATAGTTTTTTTCAAGTTTCTCGATGACATTCATTTTTGAATTTATTGGATTTCTAATGGTAATGGATGTGGTTTTTTCTATAGACAATGTAATGAGTACCCAACAAATCTTTATTATATCATTCCACACATAAACTTCTAGATTTAAATATCAATAATCAAAGATGAATTCCTTTTTTGATAAAGGAGTTATCCAACCAAGTGTTTCACCATTTGAGGTTCCTTTTTTGAAAGGAGATCTGTTATAACCATTCAAATTTTTGTTTATTACTGAAAAATGAATCATGTAACATTGACTAGTAAGTATTGATCACCCTATATAGAATTTTTTATATGAGGATGAAATGGATGAAGTGTTTCATGATGTTTAATATTTGTTCTTGTTATTATAAGACGTGAATCGTGGAGTTTTATATAATAACTACCACCTTATTGAGTATGATTCTCCATTACTAGTAATTTTTTATTTCATTTTTTTATAAATAAAGATCATGCAGTTTTTATTTCATTGATGAAAATGATATTTATTTAGTATCCAAATACATTAAATTTGGAATATATGTATAATTTCATGATTTACATTAAAATTAAGGAAACCATGTGCGTTAAAATAGTGAATTATTTAATTTCATGGGAGATCATAAAATTTTTTATAAAAATCAATATTTAATTTTGGGATACATGATGTAATTTTCTTGGGACACATGGTCCTGAATCCAAATATTTAAATTAAATGTGAAAATATTATGTCTATTATGACTTTGAATCTACCACATAATTATTTCCAAAATTAGATCCTCATAGGTTTAGTATTGAATTAAAATTTATTTTTAATAGATTTATAAATGTAAGCTTCTCATATAACAACACTTTCGAAAAAGTTTAAAATGGTCCTTTTCTTTTTGAATATACATAATTATGTTGTTCAGTTAAAAGGTGATTTTTACTTCGACACAATTTTTGAATCATTGTGATGTGAGGTAAGAATCTATGGTATATTGTGCCATGATAGGTTGGTATTTGGGATGTGTTTTGATAAATAGTGATCACATTGCGGCCTATAATTATTTTTTCCTTCGACCCTGAGATAATAAATATTATATAAATGTTATCAAACTATATTCTATAATGCATAAATTTAACATGTTATGGGATAAATTTTTAGATGGATGGATTATAACTTTTTAGATTTAAAATATACTATGTTATATCTTCTCAAAAAATGGATTGAATCTTCATCAGTAGTAATGAGTGGAATCTTTTACATATATTAATTTTAACATTTACTAAACACCATTTAAGTGGATGTTCATTTCTAATAATTTCAGAAGGAAACATCCAAAATATTGAATAAATTACTCATTATATGGGTAGTATTTTATGTTTTTTTTCTCAAATACATCATGGATTTTAGGAGGATGAGAAATAAATTGATCACAAAAGTGTACTACTCACCTTCTCTCTTCTCAATATGATCTATTTGGAACATATATATGATGATGTGTTTTTTGGAATTATTGAATATGTTTATTGTGGGTATACCACTTACAAGTGTTATCAATCAACGGTTGGTATCATATGCTTCTATTGTATGTTCCTCATACATTTCATAGTGAGAATATATTTGATGGGTGATTTCCATTATTGCTAATGCGAGGAATACCTTGGAACCGTGATGATGTTATATGATTTTTTTTAGATTATGGTGGCCATGTATGACATAATATATGTATGGTATTCATTTATGTCTTTATAAATTTCTCCATTTCAACATCGAGCACCATAGACCATCAGGTTTTCTTCAACACCTTCATGTGTCAATTTGGAAGAGGGATTAAATTTGGGTGGAATTCTTCCTAGAATTTATAATACCACTAAATTACATAATTTGATGTGGGTTATGATCAATAATATAACAAAATTAGATCAATTAATTTATATTCTTGATATAACCAAGGATGATGAATTAAGAATCTTGTACGGGTAGGATATTTCTACATTTCATAGAATACCATATGAAAATGATTCTGATAGAGACCCTTAATTAAATTTTTTATTGGGTATTTTTCTATTGGAGTATATGGGATATTAGGTTAGTTTGATCATATTATATCATCTATAGATATATTTCATTAAAAATGAGATATACTTATTCTTAAATACAATATTTGTACATATCTTCATAGCTTGATGAAGGGTGGGATTGGAACAAGAGAGTGGATAATTATTCTTGTAAAATCAGGTACTAGTAATTCCTCTATATAGAATACTTTGAGTCCCTGTTTATCAATAAATTTTAATATATATATTTTCTTGTTCAAGATAAGAAACATTACCCATATTTGAACTAGTTTGGTATAAGATATTTTCTTAACGATTTTGTAGATTAATCAATGAATTTTCATTGATCAAAGTTTATATAAATCATATTGTAATTTTCATAGATTCCATTTTTCATTTTGAGTTATTGGCTAGGTGAATTTTGTAGTCTTGACTTAGTAGGGTCACAAACATCTTGGAAAATAAGGAATGATAAAACTGATATGTGTGGGGATATTTTGTGTTTTTGAACTTTTTAAAAGGGTTTCTTACAATTTTATATTATAACATAGTTTATATTGATTCATATTGTGTTTCATGTATCAATGACTATAAATTATTACTTGGACACATCATATATCTTGATTTTATAGGCACATAATACTGAACCAATTTTATCTATAACTGAGTAACCTGTTTTTATTTATTAAACATGGAATTATATTTTTTATAAAAAATTCATACCCATAGTTCATGAGCATTTTAATGATGTTTCAGAATCACTTGACATATGGTAAAATGAGGCATTAGACAGGGAGATATTTCTTTGTCCCTATGAAATGGAATCATTATAATAGGAATTTTTTGGGAAGAAATAATTTATGGATATGATATGATATCACATCATTATCAACATTTGGGAACACATTATCCCTTTTTATCACCATTTTGGAATCATGTTTCTTGTTGTCTTTTGAGTTGTTTCAAAAAATTATAGAAGATTCTAGCCGGGTAAAATTTCCAAACATGGTTTGGGAATCATTATAGCTCATTTCATGAAACTATATTCCTTGTAATTAGGATTTTTATGTGGGAAAATTGTTATAAAAACCATGTTGACTACCCATAAAACCTATGAAATGTTATAGTGGGGATCAAATTATAACTTCATGGTATATAAACAATGCTGCAAAAACCGTAAACCCTTTTCTTATATCCATAGATGTATTACATAGTTGGCACATAGTTTCTCAAGATATGTGTATAAGGTCCTGCCCTTAAACATTACATAATATTGAGTTAAATGAATTCTTCACATTAAAGATAATTTTAGGTTTATAGTTTTAGAGAATTAGTCCATAACTATTACATTACAACTTGAATTTTACAAGTAGACACTAATACTCAGTATCCATTTTTTATAAAATAAAAACTCATAAAATGAAACATGCCTAGTTCAATGTTTTAGATAGCATTAATTTTCCATGATCCCATCCATGACCCTATTAATCTTTAAGTCATGTGGAAAGCATTTCAAAAACATGGGCTGAGCATAAAAAGCTCAGTAACATTTATAAAATAAGGAAGGAAAACATAAGCCCATTAGTAAATACAAATCAATGAAACCATACATTTTAATCATAACATACCTTATGAAATCATAAGATTTATGATTAACTCACACAAATCGTAAATGATAAAGGTTACTTATGGAATCCATATCAAACATACGTTGTAGCTATCATAGCTACATTGGGAGTTAAACTTGGAATACCCATCACGATATATTCCCTAAATCTCTTAGGAGAAACATTCATGTTTACCTCTGTCACGTTACCCAATGCATTGGAGAGCTATCTCAGGCTCACCCGCCCTATGTTTATCACGGAACCACCCGTATAAATAAAAAATTCCCAATAACCATAACATATGACAAATAAATAAAGGAAATACAACATTTAAAATTTCCAATATATCAAATCAAGATATTGAAATAAACAATGTTTTATCAAATCATTTTCAAAACCATTTAAAAAGTGATTTTTGAAACCTAGTGTCCCATAACACATTGAATATTTTTAATGAATTATAATTTTAAAAAATTAATATATATATAAATAAATCATAAAAACCATTTTTAAAACATGGATATTAATGAGAAATATTTAGAATAATAAATCGTTGAAACATTTAAAATGATGTTTTAGTTAGAGAGTTATTAACCAAATGAGAGACTATGGATTACAAATAATTGGGGAATAACAATTAATCAGAACTTTATGATATCATGAGAATATAGAGATTCATGATATAATTTTACAAAGGACTGTAATACACCATATAAGATTTAATTGGTTCATAACAACAATGAAGTCCCAATGGAAATGCAAATTGAAATTAAATCCCTTATAAAGACAATATCCATAAATTAAGGATATATCAATAACATCATTATGTGGGAAAAGAATAAATACACCCAATATAAGTGGATATTATGTGTAAAACAGTCATAATTCATTCACACATATTCATAGGATGACATATTCAAGAAGAACAAGTTTCACCCGAAAAACTGAAATTGGGTAAAGAGGTTCCCTTGTAAAAAGTCGACAGCCTAACGGTGTCACTTTAAAATTAATAAAATGAGTTGATGAGATAAAAACAGGAATATAATCACTTTTATATAATTTTTACATCAATAATGATATAGAAGAACATATCCCAACATAATAATTTGTAAATTAAAAGACATAACAAAAAGAAGTCTTTTATAAAGAGGAGGGAGAATGGTTCCCTTACCGATTTGGTAATTTACAAAACATACATCACATGAAAGAAGGATTATACAATGAAGATGTAACTATTCATAAATTAATGTATATTAAACAATGAGTATAATCATGGGCACTACATACACCACAAAAAATAATATAGTGGCAAAAATAGCATGAATCTCACATGAGTAAAAAGTGAGACAAAACCCTTTACCATGTTGAAATCAACTGAGTTCTACGACCAAAAGTTAATAACCACCAAAAGAATCATGGAATACCATGAATATAATGAGGATAATTATAATATATATCAAATGGAAGTACACAATACACCACATGCAATGAATATGTGGTGAACAATGGAAATCTCACGGAATACAAAATGAGATAAGAAAATCACTTACCTTGTGTCCGACTTTACTCAATCATTATTTAATCTCTTGAATAATAAAATAAAGTTAATTTATACTTTATTATGAACCTTTTCAAGTTTATTATACCTTTTATATCAATTATTACCATGTTATAAACATTTTGTAATCATTTAAGTTAATAACGTCCATTTTGTCGATATTTGGTACTTGAGTAAAAAATGAATACCTTATCTTCATAAGTTTTCGATGTGGTCAATAGCCCATTATATCCAGAGTTATATTCATTTTTTAGATATCATAAATATAATATATATCCAGTATATACATGTATTTATAATAGTAGATAACATTTGGAGTTTAGAAATTAAATGCACCATTCATGGAAATGGTAAACCGTACGTACGCAGGAACGCTACTTTCATTTATATTTCTTATTTTAATGGAATTAGAACAAAATTATTCATAGGTATATTATAATTACAGTATAATATCATAAATAATACCATTAGATATATCCTTTATACATCCCACTTATGGAATTAACTAGTCATATCACTTTGAGGGGGCGGTAGTCTGCACTTCCTCAAATGAGATTATCGTATTTACACACTTTGGAAACCATAAAGGCATGATAAAATTGGGAAGTACAGAGGAATAAGGAAATCATAAAAATAATATATATCATATATAAATATAACGCCATCATAATGACCACCATGAGATGCGGTAAGATTTAATTGAACAATCATCATTTTGTGAGGCGTTAGTTTTCCATCCACTGAAACATTATGTTCTTCATCCATTATGTCACGACCCCCTCCCCACAAAGTGTACCCCTCCTGGGCCGGCAATGTGAAAAGGGAGATAATGACCCCCGAGTCCCGCCTCCAGTAGGCCCCGGGTTGGCGACTAGCACCGAGGGTATAATACACACACAAATGGGAGGCATTACCCTCTAAGAGAACACATGCAGAAGAGAGAGATAGAATAGAATCCAACCAACTCCAACTCATAACTGAAATGTAAAAGAAACCCAAGTACATATATGAAATGTCATGCAAAAGTACTACAACTGAAAGGGGAAACTAAAAGTACCCAAAAGAAAGTAAAACGACAGCGACCACAAGCCCGAACAGCTCCTCCTCCAACCGCAAGCTAGTAGTAACCAGCTTGATCTCCAACCTGCTCCAAGTGACCTGAAAAATAGTTTATATGTACATAGGGTGAGTATAACAGTATACTCAGTAGGATCCTTCCCAAGACTCTCGTGCAAAAGTAAAGAAAGCATGCTAAAGCCCAGTGAACAACATGTGAAACTAACTCGTCACCTAAACAGGTATACTATGTTCCCAACCTCACCATGGCTACTCTCACCAAGTAACACATACAAGAATATAGCATATAGTAAAGAATGTCAAGGGTACCCCGCTACTACTTCCCCACTGGTTTGCCGCTTTGCCCCAACGACATACGTCCTGTGCATCTCTCTCCAAAGGCTTGCCCGTATCAACATGGGTCAAGCTCCACAATCTGCACCACGTGCACCACATAGGCTTGCCCGCAGACACCTGGGCTAAGCTCCACACAATCCTCACAACCAAAAGTAACCAGGTAGTTTCCGGGATCCACCACAGCTCGCATAACGTCTATCATACGTCGGGTATTATACCTCAAGCCATTACAGCCCATACACCGAGTAAGGATCCTCAAGCCATCACAGCCTATACACGTTACACCTATAGTAGTCCATAGGATACTATATCCAGAATATATGTGTGTGAAATAACCACAAGCCATTACAGCCCTCTACACACATATATGGGTAAAACTAACCACTGTGCCTACCAGCACTAAGATCTACCAAGAGAAGAGAGCGGGGCCAAAGGGGGTAGTCATCCATTCAACCTCCCATCAGAATGTTGAGGAAAACACCCCCCCAGGGCTCAGAATCCCCGGGGTGTCAGTTTCCCTTACCGACAGGGTGGAGTAGCGTATAGAAACACAAAAAGTACAGAATATATAAGTAACTCACATCCACACTATGGGCATTACCTAGTCTTAGGTACAACTGCAGCTAACGTCTCTCAGACTCCAGGCTGCTACTTCTAAGACTAGGTATCCTATAAGCACAAAACCAATTGAAGAGCTTTATTAGATTACTCCATTCTCATTTATCAGTTCCACTGTACATTAGTTAATTCTTTAAGCATTAATTAAGATTGAACAATTCCCCATTTAACTGAAATGGCGTCACTTTCAATACAACTGCTCCTTTTTTAGATTCACATCACCTTTAAATTCTAGCATCTCCATCCCCGTGGATTTTCACCATTTAATCAAACATTCATTACAGAAATACTTTTCCACATTCCCAGGCATTCTAGAAAAACATCCTATGATTCTAAACACAAAGGAGGCTCAACACGGTGAGTAGATATACTACCCGTCAGGTCTTTGCCGCCTATAGAAAGAGCATATACCCATTCTCCCTCGAGAGGCTAAACACGGAAAGCACGTGGCATACCCCGCGCGTCTTCTCCTCCTTTGGAAGAATGGTAGCAAGACTAGCTGCCTTGAGCAGTGGGGAAAAGCAAGGAATATTAACATTCAAGAACACCACAAGCAACCAGCAACCACATCCATCCCATTCCATCACCCCTGGTGCCCTCCCTGACACCCATATGCATAAACCGATGCATCTCGCCAGACTAGGCGTCATCCGCTGCCACAACTATAAGGCCTCCATGCCTCTACATATCACAACAACCGTCCAGGCTCACATCACAGCACAAGCAGCAGGAAAACGAACATCACAAAATGGGCTCTCGGCCCGTTAACAAACAAGAGGGTAACTCAGAACCCTTTTTGAAATTCCCACATAATCTATTCTCTAATCCATATTGAATTAACAGATTTGTTATTCGTAGGTTCCAATCATGGATACCTAATCAGTAAGCTATCACAAATAAATAACCAAACTTACTTCCCTAATTTTATTATCCTCAAATTAGAACAACTACAACAACGACAAAAAAAACCAGATTAATTTATATGCCTCTTTATCCTTCGCCAATTAATCAATAGTTAATTCCAGCTTTACGTTCATTATCAATTTCTATCATGAACGATCAACAAATCAAAGAAACATAGATATCACTATATCTAGGAAAACATGAGGCAAACCGTTATCACGGTATAAAGCAACAACACGCGATCAACCAATTCTTTTAATCCAGTTCAAGTATTTAATTAGGTCAATTTCATTGTGATCCAAAGGAATAAATCATGCTAATTCTACGATTGCACATATATAATTAGAGAAGCCATGAATCCCCTACCTCGAAGAGTTCTTGACGTCCTTTATCCACACAGCAGGTCACGATCCTCCCCTCGCGACAACTTATGTGGAAGAATGATCGACACAGCTTGGTTGCATCCAACAGAGCGGGACTGATCCTAGGAGTAAGGGTTGTTTGTGCAACTCCTAGGGAAAGGATTTAAAGGTTCTAGCGCCTCTTAGTTAAGAACAAAGGGAAGGAACAAGGGAGAATGATATCTCGTCCCTTTTTAAGATTTAACGAGGTGACGATTTAAGATCCGGTTAATTCTCCATTAAAAACGGATCGCATTAACCCACGCGGTTTGACCAAGTAAAACATTCCAAGCCTTAGGAATAATTAATATAGGATTTATGGCATTTGAATCGGCCTTAAGAGCCCTTAAAATAAGGCTTTAAATGTATTTTACGTCAAAGGAAACGTCAAAAGGGGAAAAACTGTAGGAGTCTGGAAACACTGTTCACCCACCGTTACTGTACATGAAACTGATCTGTCACACCGATCTGTGAAACTGATCTGTGACACTGATCTGTCACACCGATCTGTGAAACTGATCTGTCACACCGATCTGTGAAATTGATCTGTCACACCGATCTGTGAAACTGATCTGTCTCACCGATCTGTGAAACTGATCTGTCTCACCGATCTGTGACACTGATCTGTCTCACCGATCTGTGAAACTGATCTGTCTCACCGATCTGTGAAACTGATCTGTCTCACCGATCTGTGAAACTGATCTGTCTCACCGATCTGTGAAACTGATCAGTCTCACCGATCTGTGACACCGATCCGTCTCACCGATCTGTGAGACCGATCCGTCTCACCGATCTGTGAAACCGATCTGTCTCACCGATCTGTGAAACCGACCTGTCTCACCGATCTGTGAAACCGATCTGTCTCACCGATCTATGAAACTGATCTGTCTCACCGATCTGTGAAACTGATCTGTCTCACCGATCTGTTACTGTTCATAAAACTGGAAACACTGTTCACAGAACTAGAAAAATGGAAAAGTGTTAGGGATAAGTCCCCTTGACCTCCCGGAACACCTCCAACACCAACATTTCACAAAGTAATGGACCAGAGAGGTCCGGGCCATTACATTAGATACCTCTCAAAACATTCTCGTCCTCGAGAATTAAAAAACAACCCAAAAGAAAAGAGGGGTCCGAACAACCACCCCATAAGATACCTCTCAGGGGAAAACCACCCTGAGTTGTTCGAAAGCTGGAACAAAACTATGACATCCGGGAACAAACAATCCATACCCAAACAATTAATTCACAAAATCACATCAAAGGTACATAAATAAAACATGAAAGGTGCAACCACAGAGAAAACATCATTACATGAAAGGAGTTAAACATTAAACAACTCTGGGTACTGAGCACGTATCTGTGACTCACGCTCCCAGGTACTCTCCTCCATGCCACCGTGTCGCCACAAGACACGAACTAAAGGAATAGAACGCCCACGAAACACCTTCTCCTTGTGTTCTTGGATCTCCACAGGTCGCTCCTCGAAGGTTGCATCATCATCAATATCGATCTCTCCCCAATCGATAACATGAGATTCATCATGAAGATAATGACGGAGCTGCGATACATGAAAAACATCATGTATCCGACTCATCCGAGGGGGAAGTGCTACTCGATATGCCACAACTCCAACACGAGCTAACACCTCGAAAGGCCCAACAAAACGGGGAGAAAGCTTACTTCCGCGACCAAACCTTCGCTGCCCACGACGGGGAGTCACCTTCAGAAACACATGATCCCCAACATTGAACTCTAAGGGTCTCCTTCTTTGATCCGCATAAGATTTCTGACGATCTTGTGCTGTCTTTATCCTCTCACGAATCACTTGAACCATCTCCGTCGTATTCTGCACTAGTTCTGGTCCGAGAATTGCTGACTCTCCGACCCCAGTCCAGCACAACGGAGAACGGCATGGCCGGCCATACAAGGCTTCAAACGGCGCCATGCCGATGGTAGAGTGAAAACTATTATTGTAAGCGAACTCTACCAAAGGTAAGTGTTTCACCCATGAACCTCCAAAATCAAGAACACAAGAGCGCAACATGTCTTCAAGAGTTTGGATGGTTCGCTCTGTCTGACCATCCGTTTGAGGATGAAAAGCAGTGTTAAGGCATAGTTGAGAGCCAAAAGCATGCTGGAGACCTCTCCACACCCTCGAGGTAAAACGAGGGTCTCGATCAGAAATGATCGTCTTAGGAACTCCGTGAAGCCTCACCACCTCCTCCAGATACTGCCTCGACAAAACCTCCACTGATCTCGACTCCTTGATTGCTATGAAGTGGGCCGATTTAGTTAAACGATCCACTACCACCCATATAGCATCATGTCCTCCCGGAGCTCGAGGTAAACCTGTAACAAAGTCCATTGAGATGTCCTCCCACTTCCACTGAGGAATCTCTAAGTGCTGGAGAAGACCACCAGGAACACGGTGTTCGACCTTCACCTTCTGGCAGACTAAACATCGAGACACACATTCTGCAACTGAACGCTTCAGCCCAGGCCACCAAAACTGACTTCTCAAGGATCGATACATCTTCGTCACACCAGGATGTACAGCTAAGGGCGAGCTATGGAACTCTTGGAGAACCGTCTCGCGCATCGCCAAGGGAACAAAAAGCCTGTCATGATACAACACTCGGTGTTGTTCATCCTCTGACCAACCATCAGGGGCCTCCCCACAAACAACTCTGTCTCTCAAAACTTCCACCTCTAGATCACCCAACTGAGACTCTTCCACCTTTTGCATCAGGGATGACTGCACCGTCATCTGGAAAAGACAACCTCTTCCTCCAACTTCTCCCATATCAAGATGCAAAGCTGCTAGCTCTTCCATCCCTCTCCAGGAATCACCAGATTCACGCACAACATCATTATGTGACTTTCGGCTCAGTGCATCAGCAACAACATTTCCCTTCCCAGGTGTATACGATATTTCGAAGTCGTATTCCTGCAAGAACTCCATCCACCGACGCTGCCGCAAGTTCAAATCCCGCTGAGAGAAAACAGACCTCAAACTCTTATGATCGGTGAAAACCAAAAAGCGCTCTCCAATGAGGTAATGTCTCCACAACTTCAGCGCATACACCACGGCTGCCAACTCAAGATCATGGGTGGCATAGTTGCGTTCATGGGGACGCAACTGCCGAGACCCATAAGAAACAACTGACCTCTGCTGCATGAGAACACAGCCTAGCCCCAGATGTGAAGCATCACAGAAAACATCAAACTGGACTCCCTCCGTTGGAAGACAAAGGACTGGAGCACTTACCAACTTCTCCTTTAGATACTCGAAAGCTGTCTGACACTGATCAGTCCATATGAACGCTTGATCCTTCCTGGTCAAAGCTGTCAGAGGAGTCGCAACTCGGGAGAAATTAGCCACAAACCTCCTATAATAGCCTGCGAGACCAAGGAAACTTCGCACCTCTGACACGGTCTTGGGGGCTGGCCAAGACACCACTGCTTCTATCTTCGAAGGATCCACAGCTACTCCCTGTTGGGACACAACATGTCCCAAGAAACGAACTTCTCGAGCCCAGAACTCACACTTGGACAACTTCCCAAACAACCGATGTTGGCGAAGAACTCCCAAAACAGCTCGTAGATGTTCTGCATGCTCTTCATCAGATGTGGAGTACACAAGGATGTCGTCAATGAAAACCACAACAAACTTGTCCAAGAATTCACGGAACACAGCATTCAACAACCCCATGAAAACAGCTGGAGCATTTGTCACGCCGAATGGCATTACAACAAACTCATAATGCCCATGACGACAGCGGAAAGCAGTCTTCGGGATATCCTCATCCTTTACACGCATCTGATGATATCCTGACCGCAAGTCGATCTTTGAAAACCAACTTGCACCCTTCAGTTGATCGAATAGGTCATCAATCCGCGGGAGAGGATAACGGTTCTTTATTGTCACTTTGTTTAAGCGACGATAATCGACGCACAACCGCAAACTGCCATCAGCCTTTTTCACGAACAAGACTGGTGCACCCCACGGTGACACACTTGGCCGAACAAAACCACACTGCAATAGACCATCGAGCTGAATACGTAGCTCCCGTAACTCATAAGGGGCCATCCTATATGGAGACATAGAGATGGGAGACGCTCCTGGCTGTAGCTCGATCCCAAACTCGATCTTCCGTCAAGGGGGTAAGGATACAACCTCTTCTGGAAAGACATCAGGGTACTCTTCTACGACCCTAGGAAACGCCAGCCGTTGAACCTCTGAAGAACTCAGCATCATCCCAGCCATCATGGATGATAAGGATGAAACTCGTCTATGACTCATCCGAGGATATCTCTCACCAACAAACACTACTTCCTCTCCATCTTCATCAAAGAAAACGACCTTCTTCCTGTAGCAATCCACAATAGCCTGCACCGAATACAACCAATCCATGCCGAGGATGACATCATATGGTTGTATTCGTAAACATAGGAAATCTCCCCAAGAGCGGTGCTGCCCCAACACTTGCTCACAGTCTCTACATACTTCAAACAAGCTAGCTCGACCTCCAACTGGCGTAGTCAACGCCCAGGGCACTGGAAGCCTCTCTACCTCAAGTCCCAAAGCGTGGACAAGGGTAGGGGATATAAAGGAGTGTGTCGCTCCTGAATCAAACAAGGCATACACCACGGTAGAAAACAAGCAAAGGGTACCTCGGACGACGTCTGGCTCACCTGGAGCTGGCAACGCTAGAGCATGAAGCTGACCACGACCACCTCCACGGCCTCTCTGACCCTGATGACGACCGCCACCACGGCCGCGCTCTGCTCTTTGAGGACGGGGAGCGTCATGGGGCTGTCCTCTGCCTGCTCCATCTACCCTCTGGTGATCTAAAGCTGGTGCAACCTACTGCTGCTGCCTCGGCTGGAATTGCCTCAACGGAGGAACCTGGAGTGGAGCGCCTGGTGCATGATGACTGCTCTGAAAAGTTGGGCACTCCCGCTGCTGATGACCATGTCCACCACAAGAAAAACAAGCACCTGATCCCTTGGCATAGGTCTGAGAGTTGCTACCTCCAGAGAAATGAGATGGGAAGGGCTGGGACCTACCCCCAGGTGAACGGAAACTCTTCTGTCCTGAAAACCGGGAACCCCGGACCACAGCTCTGCTTCTTGAGGAATCATGACGATTCCCCTCTCGTGACGATCCGGTCCTAGCCAAAGTCCTCTCAACAACCTCTGCCCTTGCCAGCACCTCAAGATATGTCTTCAGCATAAATGGGGTGACCTGGCGCTGGATCTCTGGACGCAAAGCCTCCTCGAAATGCCTCGCCCTGGCCTCATCATCTGGTAACAGGTCTGAATCATATCGTAGAAGGTTCCTGAAACGGATTCCAAACTCCCGAACACTGGAGCTCCCCTGTCGAAGGGTAAGAAGCTCCTGGCGACTGGATGCCTTCGCAGTCGAAGAAAGAAACTCGACTCTAAACCTGTCTCGAAACTCCTCCCATGAGATCGCTGACTCCTCACGATCCCCGAGGAACAAGAACCACCACTGTCTCACTGCTCCACGCAACATCGTCACAACCAAGGACACCCAGTGTTCCTTCCGAGCACGAATCGAACTGAAGCCTATCTCGACCTCCTCCAACCAGTCTTCTGTTACTGCATCTGAAACGGAGCCCTCGTACTTCTGTAGACTCTGGCGATGAAACTCTCGGAGTGTCTTCCTCCAAGTGTCATCGTCGTCAACCTCTACCCAGCGGCGATCTGCTGGAACAGCCTGCTGGGCACCTTCTGCGCAAACCTGACGGGGACGCCGACCTGGAGCCATACCTGTAAAATAACAATCGTTTGAGCTCCTAAGCCTGGAATATGGAAGACTCAACATTAATTAATTAATTATTTTGTTTTATTAATTTTAGGTTACCTATCCCAAGGTCTACCCATTCAAACACAGGCGCAAGGAATAATGATGCATGATCCTTTCCTAGGTCTCTACCCTACAACCAGTATCACTTTGTTTAGTAGCCATCGTAAACTTAAAGGTCCGTGCAACAGATCATAGGGGGCCCTGAACGCCTATGTCTTTGCCGGTTTCCAGTGTTTACCCCACTTGCTAAACATGAATGACACCGTTGCCCTACCATCCCATGCATCCTCACCTGTGCCTAACTCCAAACTCCATCCTATCCCTCGACCAGACCTCTGATACCACTCTGTCACGACCCCCTCCCCACAATGTGTACCCCTCCTAGGCCGGCAATGTGAAAAGGGAGATAATGACCCCCGAGTCCCGCCTCCAGTAGGCCCCGGGTTGGCGACTAGCACCGAGGGTATAATACACACACAAATGGGAGGCATTACCCTCTAAGAGAACACATGCAGAAGAGAGAGATAGAATAGAATCCAACCAACTCCAACTCATAACTGAAATGTAAAAGAAACCCAAGTACATATATGAAATGTCATGCAAAAGTACTACAACTGAAAGGGGAAACTAAAAGTACCCAAAAGAAAGTAAAACGACAGCGACCACAAGCCCGAACAGCTCCTCCTCCAACCGCAAGCTAGTAGTAACCAGCTTGATCTCCAACCTGCTCCAAGTGACCTGAAAAACAGTTTATATGTACATAGGGTGAGTATAACAGTATACTCAGTAGGATCCTCCCCAAGACTCTCGTGCAAAAGTAAAGAAAGCATGCTAAAGCCCAGTGAACAACAAGTGAAACTAACTCGTCACCTAAACAGGTATACTATGTTCCCAACCTCACCATGGCTACTCTCACCAAGTAACACATACAAGAATATAGCATATAGTAAAGAATGTCAAGGGTACCCCGCTACTACTTCCCCACTGGTTTGCCGCTTTGCCCCAACGACATACGTCCTGTGCATCTCTCTCCAAAGGCTTGCCCGTATCAACATGGGTCAAGCTCCACAATCTGCACCACGTGCACCACATAGGCTTGCCCGCAGACACCTGGGCTCAGCTCCACACAATCCTCACAACCAAAAGTAACCAGGTAGTTTCCGGGAGCCACCACAGCTCGCATAACGTCTATCATACGTCGGTTATTATACCTCAAGCCATTACAGCCCATACACCGAGTAAGGATCCTCAAGCCATCACAGCCTATACACGTTACACCTATAGTAGTCCATAGGATACTATATCCAGAATATATGTGTGTGAAATAACCACAAGCCATTACAGCCCTCTACACACATATATGGGTAAAACTAACCACTGTGCCTACCAGCACTAAGATCTACCAAGAGAAGAGAGCGGGGCCAAAGGGGGTAGTCAGCCATTCAACCTCCCATCAGAATGTTGGGGAAAACACCCCCCCAGGGCTCAGAATCCCCGGGGTGTCAGTTGCCCTTACCGACAGGGTGGAGTAGCGTATAGAAACACAAAAATTACAGAATATATAAGTAACTCACATCCACACTATGGGCATTACCTAGTCTTAGGTACAACTGCAGCTAACGTCTATCAGACTCCAGGCTGCTACTTCTAAGACTAGGTATCCTATAAGCACACAACCAATTGAAGAGCTTTATTAGATTACTCCATTCACATTTATCAGTTCCACTGTACATTAGTTAATTCTTTAAGCATTAATTAAGATTGAACAATTCCCCATTTAACTGAAATGGCGTCACTTTCAATACAACTGCTCCTTTTTAAGATTCACATCACCTTTAAATTCTAGCATCTCCATCCCCGTGGATTTTCACCATTTAATCAAACATTCATTACAGAAATACTTTTCCACATCCCCAGGAATTCTAGAAAAACATCCTATGCTTCTAAAAACAAAGGAGGCTCAACACGGTGAGTAGATATACTACCCGTCGGGTCTTTGCCGCCTATAGAAAGAGCATATACCCATTCTCCCTCGAGAGGCTAAACACGGAAAGCACGTGGCATACCCCGCGCATCTTCGCCTCCTTTGGAAGAATGGTAGCAAGACCAGCTGCCTTGAGCAGTGGGGAAAAGCAAGGCAGATTAACATTCAAGAACACCACAAGCAACCAGCAACCACATCCATCCCATTCCATCACCCCTGGTGCCCTCCCTGACACCCATATGCATAAACCGATGCATCTCGCCAGACTAGGCGTCATCCGCTGCCACAACTATAAGGCCTCCATGCCTCTACATATCACAACAACCGTCCAGGCTCACATCACAGCACAAGCAGCAGGAAAACGAACATCACAAAATGGGCTCTCGGCCCGTTAACAAACAAGAGGGTAACTCAGAACCCTTTTTGAAATTCCCACATAATCTGTTCTCTAATCCATATTGAATTAACAGATTTGTTATTCGTAGGTTCCAATCATGGATACCTAATCAGTAAGCTATCACAAATAAATAACCAAACTTACTTCCCTAATTTGATTATCCTCAAATTAGAACAACTACAACAACGACAAAAAAAAAACCAGATTAATTTATATGCCTCTTTATCCTTCGCCAATTAATCAACAGTTAATTCCAGCTTTACGTTCATTATCAATTTCTATCATGAACGATCAACAAATCAAAGAAACATATATATCACTATATCTAAGAAAACATGAGGCATACCGTTATCACGGTATAAAGCAACAACACGCGATCAACCAATTCTTTTAATCCAGTTCAAGTATTTAATTAGGTCAATTTCATTGTGATCCAAAGGAATAAATCATGCTAATTCTACGATTGCACATATATAATTAGAGAAGCCATGAATCCCCTACCTCGAAGAGTTCTTGACGTCCATTATCCACACAGCAGGTCACGATCCTCCCCTCGCGACAACTTATGTGGAAGAATGATCGACACAACTTGGTTGCATCAAACAGAGCGGGACTGATCCTAGGAGTATGGGTTGTTTGTGCAACTCCCAGGGAAAGGATTGAAAGGTTCTAGCGCCTCTTAGTTAAGAACAAAGGGAAGGAACAAGGGAGAATGATATCTCGTCCCTTTTTAAGATTTAACGAGGTGATGATTTAAGATCCGGTTAATTCTCCATTAAAAACGGATCGGATTAACCCACGCGGTTTGACCAAGTAAAACATTCCAAGCCTTAGGAATAATTAATATAGGATTTATGGCATTTGAATCGGCCTTAAGAGCCCTTAAAATAAGGCTTTAAATGTATTTTACGTCAAAGGAAATGTCAAAAGGGGAAAAACTGTAGGAGTCTGGAAACACTGTTCACCCACCGTTACTGTACATGAAACTGATCTGTCACACCGATCTGTGAAACTGATCTGTGAAACTGATCTGTCACACCGATCTCTGAAACTGATCTGTCACACCGATCTGTGAAACTGATCTGTCACACCGATCTGTGAAACTGATCTGTCACACCGATCTGTGAAACTGATCTGTCTCACCGATCTGTGAAACTGATCTGTCTCACCGATCTGTGAAACGGATCTGTCTCACCGATCTGTGAAACCGATCTGTCTCACCGATCTGTGAAACCGATCTGTCTCACTGATCTGTGAAACTGATCTGTCTCACCGATCTGTGAAACCGATCTGTCTCACCGATCTGTGAAACCGATCTGTCTCACCGATCTGTGAAACCGATCTGTCTCACCGATCTGTGACACTGATCTGTCTCACCGATCTGTTACTGTTCATAAAACTGGAAACACTGTTCACAGAACTAGAAAAATGGAAAAGTGTTGGGGATAAGTCCCCTTGACCTCCCGGAACACCTCCAACACCAACATTCCACAAAGTAATGGACCAGAGAGGTCCGGGCCATTACACATTAGATGAAGGTGTGTGTAAGTGTAGTTAAAATAATTCTCATAAAAACATCCTAGTATATTGAGGATTTGGGTTTTGTTACAAAAGAATAGAATAAAATAAGTTTAGGGGTTGGAGAAGTAAAATAAAAATACAATTTAAGAGAAACTGTTACCTTTAATTTGGGTAACTCCTTTTGGTTTCAACCGAAGGACTTCTTGATGTTCCTTATGCCTAAGGTATGGATTTTAAGGGGATTATAGGTATGTAGGGAGATTAATTTGGCAGAGTTTGGTTGATCCAAATGGCTTTAGAGGTGTGAGTAATTGGATAGAAATGGTCTCCTTTTATAAGGGAGAGGAGAAGATCTTTAAGAAAGTGTGAAAATATTATTTTATTATATAATGAAATTCTGTTACAAAAGGACCAAAAATCCTTAAAATGAATATAAGATGACCCATGATCGAAATAAAATCATCCAATCAGAATTGAACATGTTATGGATAATATTTTAATCATTATAATTTTATTTATTTAAATCATTTATTAATGAGGCAAATACTACAAAATTATTGTGTCATAAATAATTTAATTTATTTGATGTCTAAAAATTATAAAAAAATACAATGAGGTAGGAAAGAATTTTATATTTCTAATTAATATTTATATTCGTAAATATGACTTATATAACCCCATATAAAACATTATTACTTAAAGATTTTAGATAATGTCAATTTTGTCATTACATTATATTAATTAATCTAAATTGTCATTATCACTCCCAAGTGACTCAATGGGGTCCCAAAATAAACTCAAAGATGACCATGGTAGTTAATGACTCAAAAAATAAGTTTTGTACAAGTGTTAATGTAATATTAAATTATTATAATATTCTTTAAACCTTGAATTAACCTATTTACATTTAACCGCGCTAAATAAAAGTCAAAAGATACATTTCACCAAAAATTATTTTTATCCTAATGAACCAAAATTTTAATTTTTGATAAAAACCATGTATGTATGATTTTTGAAATTAAATTCATAGAAGTGTTAAAGTATAATTTAAATGAAAAAGTCAGTTTTTTAACTACCACTATGTTGTTTCACTATTCATCAAAATTTGAAGTTTTTCATAAAATACCAACAATTCAGCCTAAGATATATTTGATATTACAAATTTAAAAATGATGTTTATTTTTAAAAATTCAAAAAATAATAGTTTCATTAATTAATTTTAATGTTAATTCCCATTGTTAAAACAAATAGTTTTTTTAAGAAACAATAGGTATCAAAAGATTGAAACTTGTTTATGTCCAAATTAAAACTGAAATTAATTCCAATGGCCAAAATTTGATTAAATGGTAAAAATATATTATAATTACACTTTAAAACTAATTAAAAAGATAATATAACCATATAAATAAATTAGATTAAAACACAATTTTGAATTAAAATACAATATTTTCACTATTCATTAAAAATGAATTTTATCGGAAAAATTCCTAAAATTTACACAAGGTAAATTTTGATGTCCCCATTCTAAAGAAGGATTTTATTTGGACATATATAATTTATTAAAGTGAACAAAAGTATATTTAAAAATCGTTCTCCATTTAAAGGTGATAAATCGGCCTTTAAATGTAAATTATTCTTAAAATTAGATTCATTTACATTTTAAGCCTCTAAAATTTATTGGAAAAATGTAAATACATTTAACAAACATTTATAAAAATATTGTAGTTATTTTTGTTAATTCACATCCAATACAATAGTTATGAGTTAACTACCATTTGAAATAATATATTATATTATTAGTGTGTAACATAAGATTTCAAAGAAACCCATTGTTGCGTATCGGGTTTGCTATTGAACATAGAAACCCTTTTAAAGTAAAATTAATATTCAATTTGAAAATATTAATAAGTATGAAAATATATTATTCTTCATTTTCCTGGGATGTTACATCCTTCCCCCCTTTTGGGAATTGCGTCCTCATATTTTTAAAATTGTGCTCAGGAACTTCATTGAAAGCCCCACATCAAAAATAAGTCAATAAAAATACCACATTTAAATAAAGAAAGAGAAGAAACAATGTCACCCAAGTAAACCCAAACTAAGATTATATGAAAACATGGATATGGAGGAGAAAAAAAACCAACATTTTCTGATGGAGAGTGATAGAAAACATGCTTAGGAGAATGTTAACCACCAGAAAATCACAAACTTGTCATGGGTTAAACAGTCTTTGATTCCCCAGTAGGAAAAGATAATGAAATAAATTTTTGTTTATGTAAATTTTCGTTGAGGAATTTATTTATGAGCTTAACCAAAACCAGAGAGAAATATACTTACTAATCAGGTAGAAATTTATCTTTTACTATATTTCTAACATAAACTCATATTTTCTCCAAACGATGAGTATTTATGATGACTTTTTTTTCACAATAAGAGCACTGTAGTCAACATCAATAGAATCACATAATCTAAAAAAGACGAACTATATATTTCACATGTCTTTAGATGTTAACTAAAACCAAAACTTTTTGTACAAAATCAGATAATCCCCAAAAAGGATAAACTTTTGCATAAAGAGAAACTACTCTTAATCTCCAAAATTTATCTTAAAAAAACCAAAAATTCAACAAAGACCATTAAATAAACAATTACCCCTAAAATTCATCAAAGGTAATCCAAACTTTGATTGTAACATAAATCTCAAATGGATTTAATTACATAGACATCCAAGATACATATTAACATTTACCTCCAACTAAAACCAATTACTCATACAGTCTTATATTGATAAGTAATTAACCAAATCACATATTCTCTATGGTAGGTTTATCATTTTCATAAATAAGTCAAATCATCATGTGTACATAATAAAAAAATAGATTCTTCCAAACTAAAATTTCAACTATTATTCCACAATTTAAATCCCCTAGTATTTTATCTTCCTTAGTCATATAGTGTTTCCTCAAAAGAGAGAAAGTCATCCACAAAAACCTTTTATCACATAATCACTAAATAATTTTTCAATACTATGTATATCCATTTGATAAAACATATGTTCAAAAAATCAATGAATTATTATTCTATAAAATCATTTTACTAAAATAATATGTCATACTAACCCTAGAATTCATGTAGGATAGTACTAGTTGATACGCCCTTGTCACCCTTCAGTTGTGGATTCGATTCCTAGAGCCTTGCTGGATGTTATAGGTTGTCACCCATCCTACGAGTTTTCCTTTTTATAACAGCCATAAATAACCCTAACAAGTTTTAACCTTAAAGTCTTCCTTATACCACTAATATTCATCCAAATTCATTATGATATCAACACCTTAATTATTGATTTCTTATTTCACCACAATATAATAAAATAAAACATCCCCATAATTAAGAACATCATACCTTGATCATTGTGTCCATTTGGTTTCATTGTCATATTGTTCACCTAGGTAGAAGGTCCATGCATTGTACTAATTATTTGGAGATCCTTCAAAATCATTTGCATTATACATCCAAATACAACATGTACAACATGGTTCATAGGGTTGTTCATAGAATTTGTTTTTGGAAAATAATCATGTATGACATATAATTTCAAAACATCGGATAAAACATGATTTCTATAAAATATTCGAACCGAATTTGAGTTGAAACTTTCAACTAAAGGTCCTTTTTAAATACCATAAGTATGTGTTGAGAGACTATATTTTAAAATCAAATATCAATAGGTTGCGCAAGGATCTCCTTCTTCATCACCTTTTCAAAAATCATAATATGCTTCAAAATCTTGTGATAAGGTATAAAATTTGAAAATGACTTGAAAATATTTACATATCTTGAAAATATGAGAATATTGTTAAAATTGGATTTTTCAAAATACTGCCTATGATCCACGATGATAACGAGGTATAGTGCATGTGTTTTATTTCTCAAAAAACTGCTTTCAAGTGAGTTGTATGCTAGAAAAATTTTCACAATCATCCGAACATGAATTTTCAATAATTATTACTTCCATGTCATCAGGAAGAGATATGAATGGCGTTTGAGATACTCTTCCTTCCATTTGTAACAGACATTCCATGATCTAATAAAGTTATAAAATAAGGATTTAACTGGAAAAATAGATAGGGACTGACCATGTGTCTAAAGAAAACTCTTAATCCCTAAAGTGGTCTAAACTGACCTTTGATACCAACTATAAGCACCCGACCTTAAACATTACATAATATCGAATTAAATGAATAATTCACATTGAGGATCTATTCAAGTTTAGAGTTTTAGAGAATTAGGTCATACCTATTACATTACAACATTAATTTTACAAGTAGACACTACTACTCATAATCTATTTTTTTATAAAATAAAAACTCCTAAAAAAACATATTTATGTCTTATGGAAAACATTTCAAGAACATGGGATGAGAATAAAAAGCTCAGTAAGGGTTATAAAATAAAGATGGAAATCATTATCCCCTCAGAAAATATAAATCAATGAAACCATACATTTCAATCATAACATACCTTATAAAATCATATGATTTATGATTAAAACACACAAATCATAAATTATAATGGTTACTTATGGCATCCATATCAAACATACAATGTAGCTATCATAGCTACATAGTGAGTTAAACATGGAATACCCATCACGGTATATTCCCTAAATCTCTTAGGAGAAACATTTACATTTACCTCTGTCACGTTACCCAATACATTGGAGAGCTATCTCGGTCTCACCTGGCCTAGGTTTATCACAGAACCACCTGTATATGTAAAAAATTCTCATTAACCATAAAATAATCATAACATATGACACATGTATAAAGGAATGATATCAATTCCAAATTTCAATATATCAAAACAAGATATTGGAATAAACAATGTTTTATCAATTCATTTTCAAAACCATTTAAAAAGATATTTTTGAATCAAAGTGTCCCATACCACATTGAAGAATTTAAATGAATTATCATTTGAAAAAAATTAATTTCCATATAAATAAATCATAAAAACTATTTTTAAAACATGAAAATTAATGAGAAATATTTAGAAGAATAAATCTTTAAAACATTTAATATGATATTTTAGTTAGATTGTTTTTACCCAAATGAGAGACTCTTGAATAAAAATAATTGAGGAAAAACATTTAATCAGAACTTTTTAATATCATGAGAATAGAGAGATTCATGATATAATTTGACAAAGGACAGTATATATACCATATAGGAGTCAATTTGTGCATGACAACAATGATGTCTCAATGGAAATGTAAATTGAGATGAAATAACTTATAAAGATGATATCCTTAAATTAAGGATAAATCAGTCACATAATTATGTGTGACAAGTATATATACACCCAATATTAGTGGATATTACATGTAAAACAATCAGATTTCATTCAAACATATTAACAAGATGACATATTCAAGAAGTACAAGTTGAACTCGATGAATTGAAATTGGGTTAAGAGGTTCCCTTGTAAAAATTCGACAGCCTAACGACGTCACATTAAAATTCATAAAATGATTTGATGAGATTAAAAAAAATCTCATCGCTTGGATAAAAAGTTTACATAAACAAGTATATATAAGAACATATTCTAACATAATACTATGTAAATTTAAAGACATTACAAAAATATGTCTTTTATAAAGAGGAGGGTGGATAGTTCACTTACCGATTTGGTAATTTACAAAACATACACCCCTGAAAGAAAGTTTATATAATGAAGATTTAAATACTCTTAAATTAATGTATATTACAAAAAGAATAAAATCATGGGTAGTAGATACACCACAGAAAAGGAAATAGTGGCCAATATAGGATGAATCTCATGGGAATAAAGAGTGAGACGAAACCATTTACCACGTTGAAATCAACTGAGTCGTATGACCATAAGTAAATAACCCCCAAAAAAATCACAGAATACCAGGAATATAATGAGAATCATGATAATATATATCAAATGTCAGTACACAATACACCACATTCAATGAATAAGTGGGGAACAATGGAGATCTCATGGGATTAAAAATGAGATAAGAAAATCCCTTACCTCGTGTCTGACTTGACTCGATCATTTTTTAATATCCGAAATAATAAACTAATGTTAATTTATACATTCTTAAGAACCTTTTTTAGGTTTATTATTCTTTTTATATAAATTATTACAATGTTATATACATTATGTAATAATTTATCTTAATAATGTCCATTTTGTTGATATTTGGTACTTGAGTAAAAAATTGAACACCTTATATTTATAAGTTGTCCTTGTGGTCAATATTCCATTACACCCAGAATCATATTCATGGTTTAGATATCATTTATATCATATATGTCCGGTATATACATGTATTTATAATAGTACATAACATTTGGAGGTATGAAATGAAACACACCATTCATGGTGATGGTAAGCCGTACGTACGCATGAAAGCTACTTTCATATCAATTTATTATTTTAATTGAATTAGAACATAATTATACATAGAGAAATTATAATTCCAATATAATATCATAAATAATATCATTATCTATTTCATTTATACATCCCACATAAGGAATTAACGAGTCATATAACTTTGAGGGGCGGTAGTCTGCACTTCCTCAAATGAGATTATCATATTTACCCACATTGGAAACCATAAAGGCTTCATATAATTGGGAAGTTCCGAAGCATAAGGAAATAATAAAGATAATATATATCACATATAAATATAGTGCCATCATAATTTCCCCCATGAGAGGCGGTAAGAAGTAATTAGACAATCATTTTTTTGTGAGGCGTTAGTTTTCCATCCACAGAATCATTATGTTCAGCATCCATTAGATGGAGGTGTGTGTTTGTGTAGTTAGAATCCTTCTCATAGAAACATCCTATTATATTTAAAATAATGGTGCTGTTATAAAATAAAGGAGTAAAAATAGTTTAGGGGTTGATGAAGTAAAATAAATGAAAATAATTTAAGAGAAACTGTTACCTTTAATTGGGTTAACTCCCTTTGGTTTGAACCAAATGACTTCTTGAAGTGCCTTCTGCCAAAGGTAAGGCTTTTAAAGGGAGGATAATGTTTTAGGGAGATTAATTGGGTAGAGTTTGGATGAGCCAAATTTCTTGAGAGTTGTGATGAATTGGATTGAAATGGTCTCCATCTATAAGGGAGAGGAGGGGCACTTTAGGAAAGTGTGAAAATATTATTTTATTATATTAGGAAATTCAGTATCAAAATGACCAAAAATAATTAAAGATGAATATAAGATGACTAATGATCGAAATCAAATCATCCAATCTGAATATTACTTGTTTTGGATAATATTTTAATCATTATAATCTTATTTATTTAAATCATTTTTAATGAGTTAAATACTACATCATTATTGTCTCATAAATAATATAATTTATATTATATCTAAAAATTATAAAAAAATACCATGATGTAGGAAATATTTTTATATTTTTAATTAATATTTATAGTTGAATATATGTATTATATAACACCATATAAAAATTAATTACTAAAATATTTTTGTTAATTATAATTTTTTCTTTAAATTATATTAATTAATCTAAATTGTCATTATCACTCTCATGTGGATAAATGGGGTCGCAAAATCGACCCAAATATGACCATGGTAGTTATTGTCTCAACCAATAAGTTTTGGACAAGTTCTATGGTAATTTTGAATTATTATAATATTCATTTAACTTTGAATTACCCTATTTACCTTTAAACGCAGTAAATAAAAGTCAAAAGTTACTATTCAAAAAAAATTATTATCATCATAATGAACCAAATTTTACTTTTTTATAACAACCATGTATATTAGATTTTTGAAATTCAATTCACACAAGTGGTAAAATTTTATTTAAATGAAGAAGACAGTTTTTTAACTACCACTAAGTGGTTTCACTATTCATCCAAAATTGATGTTTATCAGAAAAATACAAAATATTCAGCCTAAGTTATATATGATATTCCAAATTCAAATATGATGTTTATTTTTCCAAATTCATAACATTATTTTTTAATTAATTAATTTTAAAATTAATTCCCGTTGTTATAACTAATTGCGTGTTTTTAAGAAACAATAACTATCAAAAAATTGACACTTGTTTAAGTCCAAATTCAAAGTGAAATTAATTCCAATGACCAAAATTGGATTAAATGGTAAAAATATATTCTAATTAAACTTTATAACCAATTAAAATGATAATATAACCATAGAAATAAATTATTTTAAAACACAATTTTGAATTAAAATACAATATTTTGACTATTCATTAAAAAATGAACTTTATTGGAAAAATTCCAAAAATTTACACAAAGTAAATTTTGATGTCCCCATTCTAAATAATGATTTTCTGTGTTCATATGGAATGTATTAATGTGACCAAAACTATATTTAAAAATGGTTCTCCATTAAAAGGCGATAAATCAGCCTTTAATGTAAATTTTGTTAAATGTAGATTCATTCACATTTTGAGTCTCTAACATTTATTGGATAAATTTAAATACATTTAAGAAACATGTATAATCATATTGTAGTTTGTTTTTTTCATTCCCACCAATACAATGGCTATGAGTTAACTACCATTTAAGATAATACTATTATATTATTAGTGTGTAATGTGAGATTTCAAAGAAACCCATTATAGTGTATCACGTAAGCTATCGAACATAGAAACCCTTTTAAATTAAAATTAATATTTAATTAAAAAATATTAATAAGTATGAAAATATATTATTCTTCATTTACCTGGGATTTTATAATGTGTCTAAATAATGTGACATTATCTGCAAGACCACTCTATGTATAGGGATTTACAAAAGAGTTTTCCTAATTAAGATAAATAACATAAGAATCCATATGATAGGATTTTCAGTCCCACTAAAATTTTAATTACGGTCCCAAACCCATTTTAATAAATTATATACCTCATTAAATAAAATTTAATTTTACCCTATGGATTTTGGTGGACTTATAGAGAGAATTTTAAAACATAAACGCATTAATTCACATATCTAAGTACCATTGGATACCATATATACCTCTCTTGTAAGTGTAGTATCATTTATTTGGAATAATCCTTTATTTTAATCTGTACTTATTTGAGAATGGTTGAAAATAATGTTTTATGTTGAGATAATCCTTCCCTTGGACTCCCAATTGGAGAATCTGGTTCCATGAAAATGATTGGTCAAGGGAATATTACTCATTGATTCAATTTAGTTATTCAAAATAATGGATTTGATGAATTAATTATAGAATTTATATTTTATTCTATGTCATTTAATTAAATTTAGACGATTAGAAAATTGATTTCTAAATTCAATTAATTTTGAAATTTTTTTTCAAATCATTGAAATAATGTGTTGTGTTTTGATAAAATAATAATTGAAATTTAAAATAAGATTTGTAAAATTATTTAACATCAATTAAATGAAAAGATTTTATTTAAATGAAATATTATTTTGATTGAAATCAACGTGATATAATGCCATAAATTTTTTGAAAGGTTATTTGGCCTATAAAATCTTGTAATCAGTTTTGTGATCATCAAATAATGATCTTAATTTAAACGGGTTAATTATTAACAAAATTAATTAATTTATTGTTTAAATAAAAAGAGAGTCTATGTGGTTCATGGGTGATTAGGACAAAATTAATAGGACAATAACCCCAATCAATAGAATAATTATAAAAACTATCATTATAACCATGTTTAGAGAGATTTCTCCCTAATGATATTTTAGTCGTTACTATCCTAATGGATTGAAAATTAGAAATGCATGAACATGAGGAGACATTATCGATTAACTATATAGAGTAAAGATCCTGGCGCCCAGAACTAACAAATCACATGGTATAGTACCATAGTTATTTTTTATAAATATATATTAGTGATTATTGAATTTATTTGTTCATTCGAGTCAAATTAATTAAATTTTTTATTTAATCTAGTTTTTAGTAAAAATACCACATAATTTGAATTATTTTTCAATGAGAAATGGAATGTTTAATTTTTAGGCATTGAATATATTTATGTTTAATTGTAAATTTTTTATTTTTTAAGAATATAATTATGAACCAATTGATCGACTCATACTATGGTATTTTTTTATATCCAACTATTTCAATCGAGATCTTGTGGATGATGTTATTCTATGTCTAAGGAAATGCAACGGGTCTCTTGGAGGTGGTAGCTACGATTGATCCATGATACCTAGGTTTATTGTGGAATCTTGTAGATCTTTGATATAGTCTTTTAAATCAGTATTTTGTTTTTACTGGATGGATTTTGTGTCATATATTAGGGATAATTTAACATTATGGTCATTATTTTTTTCAGTGTTGCATTCACCCTGAGGAGTGTTTGTAATATTGCATATTCTTTGATTTATCATCCATCTTTTCTCATTGATTTATTTTTCTTAGGTATTAATCTTCACATTTGATAGGTTATGGTTTCCCCATCACTTCACTAAATGATTTTAATATTTGAAATACCATTCCTACAAATTAATTGTCAGATCAAGTAACTTTTTAATTATGTATTTAGTTTGTTCCAAAATATTTAATGCCAATAATAGATAAAAGGTTATGGAATATACCACCTCGAATTGCTGTGAAAATTTTAAATTCCCATGAATATGATTCAAAGAATAATATCCTTGTTACAATGGTTGGATTATTCAAGATTGGGAAACCACATGATGAAGAAAAATTTTGGTATACTGTCTATAATTTAAACCACATGATTAATTTCCTGCAAAGATTAAAAATTATAAAGATCATGATATGTGTATCCATGAGAGGGGAATATGTGAAGAATGTAGAAGAAGTTTCTATAATCGAAATTTCACTTAAATATGAATATTTTATAATGCTCTTACTAGAGTGTCATTAAATTATTTTATCCTTATTATTATAATATCCTTTGAATACTAGAATTATATAATTACATAATGAAATGGAAATATTTTATCAATTTAAAATTATTTTTATTTATTAAATTATTAATTTTTATTTCTATGAACATAAATCATGTATTGTATATAAAAATTTTATTACCTCTTTTATAAATTGATTTCTAGAGTTTCTGGTTGATTTATTTTATAATAGATTTTTATCATAATTGGTCTATTCCTAAAGAAACATTGATCATATTTTATGAAATATATTTCATTCTAGATTGTTTTTTAATCAACATTAACTGTGAATAAATATCATTTTCTTCAAAAACATTCCCTATTATTATTTTAACTGAGCACCTCTCATAAATACTATATTTGAATAGTTGATGGAACATTTACTAATTAATAATTGAAACCACATTCACAAGTAACATTTACATAATTAATATAGCTGAGAATAATTTAAATTATCGATTGATGAAAATGGGCATAGAGAAGGATTTAAGACAAGACATACCAAAATTTCATAAAGAAGGTTTTTCCAATATATAGAAAGGGGGAGTTTATCATGACCACATTTTGTATGTTTAAGTTCTTTATGGAATGTTTTACATGAAATTTCAATATATTTGTCAATAAAACATATCGTGGACCAAAAATAATGATTGTTTAGATTATTATATTAATTTTGGATGAAAGGGAATCCATGTGTGTTGAATAACTAATGATATATTCATATCTATTGAATGTTTTTTAATGGTAATGGTAATATAATTGTGAAGGAAGCATGAATCAGGAAAGTTAGGGAAATCATGGGAGATTCATGGTAGGATAATGTAAAATATAAATAAAGTTATGGTCAAAGAAAATTCTTGAATAATTTATGTGAAGAGACCAAAAGTGTAGTGGTAAATCATGAGGAATATGAATAAAATGGTATAAATTTGAAAGAATATATAATGATAAAACTCAAAAGGATGAGATTTTTCTGTTTATAGAATGTGATGTGTTCTTCCAATTTTAAAATAACATGATTTGGGTTTTTGTGATTATTTCGATATGTTTTTTGATAATGTATGTAATATTGGTAGAATGTTAAAAAGTTGATGAGATGATGTTTTCTTGAAATTTGAAGAAGTGTAGAACCACAAATGTGAATCAACATAGATGATTCATATAAGGTAATATCCATGTATTGGATTTCCCTTAGTAAATTATTATAACGTATTTATATTAATTGGTCATGTAGTGGAAAATGTAATGAAGTAAATTCTATAGACCTTACTATATTGTTGTATAGATGTATTGGTTTCTTAGGGAAATGGCCATTTAGGTGAATCTACAAACACAAATGTAATTATGTGTGTGTGATTATTCACCTAGGTGAATGGTTATATGTGAATTCATGTTAGTGAAATGGTATAATGTGTGATAATCTCAATTCATCATAGGCCACGTATTTTAAATCCTATGAATTTGAGAAAATACATTTAGATGAATAATACTCTATATATGAGTGATTTACATATTGGAAATTGGATTACCCGATAGAATGAGTTGTCCTAACCAATTGGAAAAGTGTCGGGATTTCTACATCAAATGAAAAGACATAATAAGGATTTTAGATGAGTAGAATGGTGAAAAATTAAATTAATGATGTGAGGGAATTTGTATAAGGAATTGTGAACAATGTAGCCAACTACTAAAATGATCCACATATTGGAGTATTTCATTTAGTCAAATATCATAACGTACAATTTTTATTTATCAAATGAAGACAAATGTTTTATCTAATTTAGTGGAACATGAATAGATTTTTGGGTACATATTTTTATATAATTCCATTTATTTTAATTGTCGGTATATTAATTTTAATATGTACATGTTTGAAGAAAGATAGAATTCAATAAGTGCATTGTGAACTAAAATATTGATTCAAAAAATTTAAGGATCTATTTTATTAAATATAATGAATAAATAATTATTGCAGTCATCATGTTATAGAACTATAGATAAAAATACGTGAAGGGTTTTTAATAAAAATATCATGCCAAAATGAAGGAAGAGTTTATTTTGGTTTCATTATAATATGGGAATGATGAACCATGAGATTTCTGACTTGATTTAAGGGAGAAAAAACATCACCTTATTATGTTTTTCTTATATGGAAACAAGAAGTTGAATATTATGGTCATTCCGAGTTACTTATATTTTAGAGAGTTATTATAGTAATTCATGGAGATGGATGACATGAGAATATGAAGGAATGAATATCTATAAGGAAAGTATTATTTTAGTTTAATCTTGTGAAAGGAAGATAGAACTATATACTAGTAAAATAAATTTAAATCAATTATATATAGACTTAATAAAAATTATTATTTTTATGATAACTTATTCAATCCAATTGAATTCCTTCTTATATGAAAAATTAAATAAAATCAAAAATAATCATATTTTTTTTATGAAATTACAGAATATAAATAATGAAAAAATGTCTGTTGAGGAGATGTTATCTAGTAGAGATATTTGGAAGGAAAAATTGGGAAACTAATAAAAAATTTGTTTTAGGTTGAATTCGATATTTTGAATTTGTTATAAATAAAAAATAATGATTAGAATATTAAACCATGGTGTTAAAGGTCATGTAATGGATATATATCCATATAAAACACTCTAGGGTTTACATTTCTACCAATAAATCAAGGGAAAATGAAATTCATCATTATGAAAAAATAACTGAAACCATTTTAAATAAATTCAATTATATTAATTTTATTATGGATTAATAATTAATTACTATTTAGATGACCATTCATGATGTAGGGAAAACATGATGATCAATAACAATTTAAACATAAATTATAGTATATTATGATAACATACTATGTTCTTATAAAAATAATCCCTCTACATGGTCAAATTAATTTTAATATCACTAAAATTCTTGAAAACCAAATAAGACTCAACACTAACATCAAGTGTTGATCCATTATTAATGTTGGAATTAATATGTCATGAATAAAAACATAATAGATATCTATAATAATTTAATTAACAATAAATATAAACAATAATAAATTCATAAAATTATAATCTATTAAAAATATTTATTACCATGTATTTAATGAAATAATAACAGATGAAATTAGGAATAATATGCACAATGATGAAGATAAAAAAAATAAGAGAATCGAAAGAGAACTATTCTCTGTCAAGGATAATTTATTCTGTATCATAATATTTCCA
Source organism: Viscum album (assembly GCA_963277665.1). Lineage (NCBI taxonomy): Eukaryota > Viridiplantae > Streptophyta > Magnoliopsida > Santalales > Viscaceae > Viscum > Viscum album. The sequence goes on from OY728132.1 coordinate 477,955,511, forward strand.
TGATTTTTTCATTGTTTTCCCCTAATTTATATGTACTTAATTAATTTCAATAACTCTATATATACATGATTAATGTATCTTAACATAAAGAGGATGTTTTTACACCACATAAAATATTTCAAATTTCATGTTTGTAGTAATTTAAATTTTAATTAAAATGAATGCATCAATCACTACCTCAGTCATGTTATCATCACTCCTACAATAAATTTATAAAAAATGTTTCAAAATAAATTTGACGACATTAACAAATAAATTATATAATTATTTAATAAACATGGATTCTATTATAAGAATTATATTTTCCACTGGATTCTTATATTTACATAGGCCCTTGTCAAAGTTAACAGTCAACCCTCCAAGAAAATCATAATTCATGAAAATAAAAACACATATTTACTCTAAACTAGATTTATATTGACAAATATTCTAAATCAGTTATATTAATCATTAGATTGATATTAATCACAAATAATGAAACACTTTTTTCAATAATATTCTCCTGATTTTAAACAATGTTAAATATTCAACACTTGATTGATATCTATGTTTTCCAAAAATAAATTGTTCATAATATCATTGAATAATTTTATTATTTCAATTCAATTAACTCATCCATACTTCTAAAGCTTCACTTATTCGTATATGGTAGAATGTATATCATTATATATATCTCCCTACTCCGTCATCTTCATCGACATAAAAGAACAAAATTAATAAATCCATAATTTTCTCGACAATAAATATCAATCTATATCAAATGTTTATTCCTATTTCATAATAGTTGTTTGAGCTTCATCAATCCTATACTATTAGAATTAAATTAACATCTGAATTAATTTGTTTAATTCCTAAAAAACATTGAGTATGTTCTGTCATAATAATATATCTAGATAATGGAAAAAATGTAAGTCTTGTTTCCAAATTATTATCTTTATAGAACTCTATTATCAATGAATTGAATCCCAAATATGATATCATTTTTATCAAATTCTTACAAAATAACCGTGGAAATTCCATTATTTTTTCCTCTAATAATGTATACGTACTTATCAAAGGCTCAATATGCTCCATGAAGCTTATTATGTAATCAGAGATAATAGAAAAATTAAATCATTACAATCAGATCTCATAAAATGTTCTCAATATACTCAATCAAGGATCCAACGTGTTTGTTGACTACACTATCTCGTACAACATCACCATTGATGGATCTAAACTACAAATACATCAATAAATGATGGTTTAAATTTATGGTGATTCTCATGTCAAGTTACTCCTATATCCCTTTCAGAATGATCGATTTAAGTTCAACCATACCCCCAAATTTCCATAAAAAACAAGGATACTGTTCATTGGATTTGTGTAATTATATATTAGGATACATAGAATATTTTTTGAATAATTTTGATATGTCATACCACATGGTATTCTATTAAGTGGGAAAATATTCAGAGATATGTGGTTTTAATTTAAATACCCATATATGAATGTATTTTAATTATAGTTATGTCGGTACCACATGAGATTTTGATTTTGTGAATTTTGATTTTATTTGGATATATAGTTGTCATGTAGATTTTGTATATGTGAAGGTGTTTATTAATTGTCTTCATAATTTCACAATATGAAAATTTTTATACGTTGATTCTCATAGATACAAAATTCCAAAAAATTTAGAATTTATATTTTGAAAACCATCAATTGGAATTTAAATAACTAAATAAATAATTAATGAATAAAATTATTTATCTAAAGAAATTTTAAATAATATTAAATTGAAAAATAAATTACAAAATATGAATCATTATTATCATTAGATTGAAAACTAAATTAATCATAAATTAACTTATAAATAAATTATAGAAATTACGTTTTTCTTTAATAGAATAATAAAATATTTAGTTACAATAAAATATAATATATGAAATTATAAAAAAATAAAAATAAATCCAATAGTGGAGAAAAAATAAACATTATAAATAAAAACAAAAATTAAAAATATATGTAACTAATTTTATAACATAATTACACAATACCCATAACACAATAATTATAATATTAGTTGAATATTTTAAAATTAATAATGTTATATATAATACACATGTGATGGGAAAATATATTTAAATTAAATGCAACAAAAAATTCCTCCAAAAATAAATAATTCCCTTTCCTCAAGATATATTTTAGTCAAATTAAATGTTTGGAAATAAATTTAATAAATGAAAAAATGAAATTACACTAGGATTTGATTATAAAAATTATTTTCAATCATAGGTTAATTGATGTTGAAAATGAGAACACCCTCTCAAATTAAATTTATTCTATGAAAATTTAGTTACTATTTTAAAATTTTAATTTCTATTATCAATGGAAAGAGAATTTATGAAACATCAATTTTAATGTAATTTAATGTCCAATAATGATCATACCACCTATTTAGTAATTTCAAAGCATAATAAAATTATATGCCTATTTATTGAGATAAATTCTAATTAAAAGATAAAAATTTATCATTATAGTATATGATTCTCATTGTTTTTATTGGGATTTTTTTATTAAGAGTAAAATTAGAAATTAATTTCCCAATTAAATCCAAAAGGTATTGTGGATGAATTTCATCCTAATTGAATCACAACCATCCATATTGTGAAATAATTTCACCCACCATAAATATCTAGTTGTTGCTCAAAAATTCATAGTTTTTTAAAAAAATTATAGTTTTTATGAATTCTCATTAAATTACTCTATAGATGAAATTATTCACATCCCTTGTACATAAAACATAACAATATACTCATTTGTCTATCATAATGTGGAAATCAACAACTCAGTGAGTGCATATTCTAACTGATTAAAACAATTATCGGTGTAAAGAATGTTTTAGGGTCACAGGTTAGCTAAACTTGTTATAGTTTCTAATAAAAAAAATCCTTGAACATACACAAAAAAAATATGTACTGGTTTCTATATATAATATCAAGAAAAAAAGTTTTGAATTTTAGAGATGATTTGTAATAATTAATTTAATTTATTAAACGTAACAAAATCATGTTTCAAAATAAGCACACAAGGAAAAAACACATCATTTAGAGAATTGAAAACATAATTAGGGACCAATATCTGTTACCTTATAATTCCATCATGTATTTGACATCATTATAAAGATTTTAAAAGATTTTTTTACAAAATGTGAGAAAAAAATATTTTTCAACTAAAATAAGAACATATAGTTAATAATTTATATTTTAAGTCATCTTAAATAGAGATTTAATTGTTAAATTTTTGAAAAATAAATCATCCCTTCCAACATATTCATAATTTCATAGTGATATTAAATAATTAATTTCTAAAGAAATTAAACTTTTATATATTTATTTCTATAATTTAATTTTCAATAAAACATAATTATGGAGTATAATTCACGATGTGTTATATAATTATAACCAAAAAAAAATCCAACATCATTTATGCAGATGTAAACTATTCTAAATAAATACGAAAATGAAAATAATAAAACAAATTAATATCCAATAATTTAAATTAACCAATGGGAAAGAAATTATAAATTTTTAGTTCACCGTAAAAATATAAAGAAGCACAGAACAATGAATGAAAAATTTCATCCAAAAATAAAAAATAAATTTCGAAATAATTGTTTACCTTCCATTCACAAATATATTATTTTTTAAACACTTAAAAATGTGTTCTTTATATTATCATTTAATGGGATGGAAATATATTTAATTAAGGTGTTTTAATTGTGATTTACAAGTTAAGAAAATTTACTCGTGGAATAAATTAATTTTGAAGCCTTAAATTTATACACAAAGAAAGAGAGAATATTAATAATCCATTAAAAAAATTCTCATGAAATTTTTTTTAATCATAATAATGAAGAAAAATAGATGAAGACTCAAAAATATTCCAAAAATTACTATCCTAAATACTCACATTCCCATTAACACTTTTTGTCAAACTAAATATACTATTAGGTTCTGAGATATGTGAAACTATTCTTCACACCAATATAATTATAAGTGTAGGCTTACTCTCTAAAACACATTCCATGAGGGAAATATGTTAATAGTTATTAATATCATTTATGAAATATTAAATGTGATATTTAGAAAACATATTTTTGTGAAATTATGTAAATAAGGAAAAAACCTTATTTGTACATCAAGTGAAATGTACAAAAAATTCCAGAACTGACTCTCAATAGATTTTGAAAGCATGTCATTAACCTGAAGATGAACCAAACTAAAAATAGATTCATCATAATAATTATAACATTGTATTTTTAATTAAGATACACCATTTATAGGCTGAGTTTTCTATGGTAATAAGTGATGGGATAAAGAATCAATGATGAGAACATGTGAGGGTAGCATGTTTTGATAAAAAGATTTAGAAACACTATTATCATGAAACCCTATTATAGGAAGGAACAAACCATAGGCTGGAGAAAATTTCCACTTAATTGGATTCTAAATTCTCCCTCGACTTTCCATACAATATATATATTCAAATTCGACAAATGTATCATCAAAATGATCATTAATAGTATCATTGATCAAATCATCAAAAGAATGAAATCTTTATAATATATTTTAATCTCTAAAAAATATGAGAAAATCAAATATCAACATAAAGTTCACCATAGAATGGTACGCTTTGAAAACATTGAATTCATGTTGATCCTCAACAACATGATGTGTCAATATTCGCATAGAAATGTATGTAACAACAATATATGGGGTATGAATTTTGAAACTAAATTTATTCAAAAAAAAATTATCATATTACTTTTAAAAGAAATGGATGCACATGAGGGAATAAACAATCCACATATATCATATTAGGACAACCACCATACTATAAATATTATGAAGTGACAAGTTAGCTTTCAGTTGGGAAACCCATGTCAAATACATCCCCCTATGACCCAAATATTTTATCAATGCATAGTTAATAAGATTACCTCTCCAAATAACTCACAATGTCACCTTATATCCTTATTCCCATAATTTTACCTGAAATTAAGATACATTTTGGGTCTTTAAATTTTTTTTGGAATATTTTTTGAATTACCGATCCACAATCCATGTTAAGATCTTATATTGAATCCTGACTGAAATATATTTCACTATCCAACAAAAATCCCTGAAATTATAGATAATATGGGATTTTATTTAATGATACAAAAAAAGGAATATTCATAATAAATTTCCCAAAATATTATTTAATAATTATTGAATCAAATGAATTATTTATTTTGATCAAATATGGAAATCTATTGGGAGGGGTATATTTTTTCAAAATATATTTTTTATTATACCCTTCCTCAATATATAAATTTTTTTCCTTATATTTTTTGTCCAATTTCATTTTCATATTTCTTAGAATTTTTCATTTGAAAATTATGTATTAATTTGATGGTAAATTATTCTACCACGATGTCTTGAATTTGTGTTTTTGAGATTTTCATTTCATCAATCATCAACAAAACTTAGTTAGGCTACACTAGGATCATTACTAAATAGTTCTTAAGTGTTTATATATTATCTAGTAGTTACATCCATGATATTTACTTTATTATTAATCTCTATTTTAAAGGAAAATTTACCTTTTTTATTTTCATCCAATGTCCATTGCATTATTTCTATTTAGACATAAAAAATTTTGATACTAGATTATTATGAATAGTGTTTTTAATAACCTACATAAAAACCTATTTATATCCGAATTTTAATTTATGGTTCCCTTAGTATTTTGAAAATTAATCATTATATTAATGGAGTAGCTAGTAATAGTTGTAGGTTTCAATTAAAATCATGTCTCAATGATATATTTTAGTTATATTTTTATCAACGATTAAACTAATTTGGAAAGCTTTATTATCTTTTTTGTTTCAGTACCTACAGTAAAACAATTGGGAATTATATTAATTCTCTCCATGAATATTAAAATTGGGAAAACAAATATTAGTATTAAAATAATTCCTATAAGGACAAAATTACTCCCTTTTTTAATTCTTATTAACTAAAATAATATGCGAGTTTGTTTTAGCCATACGAATTACTACAAACCTTGGGATTTTGTGTTGGGTCATTTTTTAATATGTTTTATATACTTTTTACAGATTTTAAAATATAACCCCTTCATCTTGAAAAAAATATGGATAGTTTTAGCTTCACACCATTGGTTGTGATCTTTGGATAAAATATCCCAATAAATAAATTGAATATTGTGTCCTGTGTATATAATCTTTACTATATATTGTGGAGCATAAAATTATATTGATATAGAAAAATATATTTTTATTACTCTTAAAATAATATCCTTAAAAATACCATGAAAATTAAGAATTAAATTATAATTACCAGGCCTCCCAACAATAACATTTCTAGGTAATTGTAAAACCATGTTTGTTATTCCGCTATAACACTAAGAATTTATTTATTTTAAATTTTTATCAATTTTTTTCTTAAAAGGGTTGGAATATATACATTTATATTAGTTATAAGAGTTATCAATTAATGTTTATTCATTTCCCACATGTCAATATGATTTCATGTTGAGTTAGTTTAATAAAAAAATTAGTGATTTTCATGATGTTTTTATGAAATTATTTTGTATATTTTTAATATATAAAATAAATTTGTTCATAATTTGCATTTTTTAACAAGACCCACCCCAAAAAAATATTTACAAATTTGATTTTAATTTTGATAAAATCCTGAAAAATTATTTCTTAATAAAAAAATTAACAGCTTGTACTATAGTGAGTAAGGGTTGAACTCTATCAAATAAAATTATAAAAAATACAATAAGAAAACCTAGAGATATTGTAGAAGATAATGAGAGGAAATAAAGTGTGATTAGTTAATGAGAGGAAACATAGATATTGAGATGTTAAATAGTGGAAAACCGGGGGGATGATGATTTGAGGAGAAACTAGATAGTGTTAATTCTATAAAAATCATTATTCCTACTTTGAATCATTAATATGGGATCAAAAGGGTGAATATATTATGTATTTTCCATTATAATCTCTTTCAATATGGATTTTATATAATGAATATTAGAAATATATAATTCTTCCTTGTGATGGAAGAACATCATCCATTTCAAATTAATGATCTTTAGGTGATATTATTTAGTGTTAAAAAATTTTCTTCCTTCACCTATCAGAACATGAAATAATAATATAACTATTCTTCATGATAATTAAAATAAAAAATCCCCTATACTAAGTGGAAGACTATAATTTTTCAAAAATAATATCACATTTATAACTAATTTCAAAGAATTATGGCCTAATTATTAACCACATAATAAAATTCTGGTATAATGTAATATACCAATGCACCACTATATAAATAAGATACAGGGGAGAATAAAAATAGAATCATAGAATTCCATTAATTTAATAATTATTGAATATGAGATAAATAAAATTAATTCCATTACAGTTATATAATAAAATGTAGATGTTATCATAAAAAAACAAAATAAATTAATTTCATGAGAAACATCGAAAATGATTATGAATAGAAGAAGAATGATGTGAGATATATATTTATATATTATGTTTAATTATATTTATTTAATATTCAAATATATTGATGATTTTACTTTTTTATCCTTCTTCTATATTCAATCTCCAATCAAATAATTTTCTCTCACTATTAGAAAAGTACACTATCTTAAAGAGGTGGTTTTCCAGCTACCAAAATTTTCTAAATTATCTCTTTTCCCCAATATTATAATTCATATAAATCCAAAAATCATTTTCCAAGTCACATTAAAATATCACAAAAACTACTTGTATCAATAAACCATGATATTAAATGGCTACATTGTAATAATGAAATTCCATATTTTTAGAATCCTTATGTAAGCTAATATTAAGGATATATTTTACATATTCTTCCTCTAAAATAATTGGGACCCATTAAAATTTTAAAAAACCCTATTATAAAATCACGAGCTTGAAAAACATACTCCCATGTATATTATTATATGAGTAAATATCTATATGGATTCCATATACATGGATATTTATATTCATTCAGCACTGAATCTCTATATTTATAACACATTAATTGATCTGAGATAATAATATTTAAATAATTACTCAAAATTGTAGCATCAAATTATCTCAAGGATTTTGGAATACGTATTGATCAATATATCCTGAAATCATTTCCTAATGTTGGAATATAGAGATTATCATAAATACTCACACTAGACTTCTTCATATAAGGTTTCATCTTTTTTGTTCTAATGATCAAATTTTTAGTCAACTTCATTTCTTTAAATAACTAAATTTTTAAAATACCCAGTTTAGTCAATATTATTTTTAAATAAAAATTAACACAATACCTACCCTATGTGACAATATTACTATAATGATTTATTGATAATCTAAAATTATATTGACATTGACACCCCAATTATTTGGATCAACTCATTGATCATAATGATTGTGTTAAAGCATAAACATGAAACCAAATAATGAAAAAAATATTATCCCATATCATCATAATCATATAATTGAAGGGATATAACCCCCAAAAAACATAAAATTCATATTTAAATCTTCCATTATGGTTTGATTTAACTTTCATGGTTCAGTTTTAAAAGTGGATAATAGAAAATGAAAGCAATGGAAGCATCTATTATACCTCTATATAATATCTCAAAAATTATGTCATCTTAAAAATTATATATATAATCATTCCATAATTTCAATTGATCAAAACCCAAATATAATTTCTTTTTCCTTGACATCATTGAAAAATTAAAAAAATTGTCCAATGATCAACCTAAATTTACAAAATGATAACTTATATGGTATTGGGATTCTCCCAGCACCATCATCTAGATTTAACGAATATGTTTCAGTTCGTACATTTAAATCAACGTTTTTTTAAATAATCATACCTAGATTTATATGAATCGTTGATGACTTAAGATAGAAAATCTTATCTATTGATGGATCTAAAATAAGAAACCTCGATCAAAGGAGGAATCATTTATGGGTGGTTCTCATGTCATGATTATCCATTCACCAATTCTAAAATGCCAATATAAGCTCCAAAAAACACAATCTATTGGTATTACTTAATACAACTTCTTATTATTATTTTAAAAATAATATATTGTGATAAATAATAGATTTTTGAAAGAATATAGATGAGTCACATCTTTTCACATATAAGTAAATTTGAAGAACATCAGATACATAGAATTGAAATATAAATTCACAAATGGGAATGTCTCTAAATTGTGGCTACATAAGTACCACATCTGAATTTAGTAACATTATTTGATGTGAAATTTAGCTATATATATGAGCTATTGAATTTGGATACATGAATGTTGGTAGAAATTGGCTACGTATATTCCACCACTTGAAAATATGAATATTTGGTTTCTCTAAGAAAAAATTACAATCAAATGAGAAATAATTTATTGAATACTTTTTTAATTCTTTTAATTAATTAATTACATAGTATATATATTAATTAATTAGTAAGTTGATCTAAATTCCATGATTATTCCAAACCTTTCTTTTATTGATTTTGTCGTAATTCTATGTATGTCAGAGAATTTATCATGACACACTCCACATCCACTTTTCAAATAAAATATTAATTTGGATATACATTTTGTAACTACAATAGATGATTTCCACAATCAACCACAAAACCACCAACCTCTTGTGCATTAGTAGATTTTTGACCTCTTGAGGGGGAGGATGGACGTGTCTCTTTAATGTTCAGTCAAGGTGAAAGTGGTGATCCAGATGAATCATGTAAGAAAACCCTACATCAGAATTTGTTCCCAATGGAGTATATCCCTACATACAGATCACATCCATCACATGCCATTCGATATATATATTTTTTGTAAATAGGATCTCTTTATTGATTCATATCCATTAAATATTCCATGTTTCTTACTTGCATTTCCCCATTTCTTACTCGCATTTCCCTTCACAGTTGGATGTAAAATTAAAGCTATAACATTCTCCAATATCATAGAATTATGTTAAAGATATTATTGCACATATAAATTAATGACCAATATTTTTTGTTCCCCTTCTTATATAGATATGCCTAACTTACATGGGACAACCATGTTAGATCCTTTCGTCATAGGTATGACAACAACATATCCAATGATTGATAATAATGAACATTTAATTGCTTCTTATGTTTATCCTCTAAATAGATGACAATCATATATTCAAAATAGTCATAAGGGATTTCCTCATAAAAATGATGAATATTAAGATCATTATCACTTGTAAAAATGATCACATGTATAGTCATCAGATAATCTATGTCCACATTAATGGAAACCCTATAATGATAACAAAATCATCAAACTTTGGCCTTCTTATACATTATTATTAGACCTCTAATCGATGAATAAATATTGTAGAAAATTTGGGGGTACAAAAGTATCTTGTTGAATAAAATAAAATTGACACAAATATGTGCAATATATAAATTCTTCAAATGTATTAAAACTAAAACATTATTACCAAATCCAAAAAAACCGTACATCCAAGGATACATGTCCCTAACCCCATTATTCTATAATGCGTTTTATGTTTTGAAAATTTTGTTGAAATATTCGTGAACCATTAAAATAATTTTCTAACTATAAAACCTCTAAATATAGGATAGGATATAAATATGATGTTCATATTTACATAGTTCAAAACCCTATGTAAGAATAAACAATGAAAATATTGAGAACTTAATTTGTGGTAGACCTTCATTGATATCCTCCTATCTCCCATAAAAAAGAGAAATTAGACCATTTTTTAGAACTCTTTTCGATTTCATATCCTGATGAGAGGAGATGAGTATACGATCCCCATATCTATTTACATTATACTTTGATGATTCACAACATGGAAATAACTAGTATCATGAATGATCTTGATCTAATGGATTCCATCAAATGGAAAATCAAGCGTGCATTAAAAACCCAAATATCCCATGACATCACCATATCCAATTCTTCTATGAACGACAATATTATCACCCCAACCCAAAATAAATGGATAATTGAATTTAAATAATATAAAAATAAAAAATGAAATAAAAAAATTATTTTTTAAATGAAAATTCAAAATCAAATTGAACATACTAGAAAATATATGAGAAATATAATTTAAACATACAAAATAAATTAATAACAAAATTCATTAAAATAAAAAAATCAACCTAAAAACTCTTTATAAAAATAATAATCCAACTAGATGCATATTTATTTTTTTAAACCCATATTTAAACCACCTTTGTGTTGTGAAGAAATAAATGAATTAAATGAAAAATTTACTACACTATATACAATAGATGAATAAGAGGGGTTATTTGTAGGATATTTTGACTATACTATACTAAATGGATAAAAAAATTAAAACACTACCACAGTCAATAGATTTCTTAGATGGGGAGAAATATGTTTATATTATGGAATACTTGAGTATTAAAAATAATGTCTGCACATGTAGTTTAAATATCTCTATGGATGCTTTATGTTGGACTAGGGTATAAACAGTCTAATAACATTGGCCTTTTTCAATCCCCATCATGAGTATATAGTACAACACATTAGGTTTACGAAATTTATATTCAAATCACTTTAACATGTATTTAATTACAATTACATGTGTTCAATAGGATTGTATCTTTCTTACCTTAAGGACTTGTATTTTTTATAGGTATGTGAAATATTTTATTCTATAATCAACTTTTTATGTCTATTGAAAATAAAATAAGAGGTAATATAATTATATAATCAAGATCATAACTAGTAAAAATTGTAACTAGATAAAAAAAATTAAATTGTCACAATGAAGAAACAACCTTAATAAAGTAACATCATGATACTAAGTATATAAAAAGTGTTCTGAACACATAGCCTTATGTGATATATTGTTGTCATGTATTGTATTTTAAATTATTACGAAATAAAAATTTGTAAGAGTAATATAAGAATAGATTGTTAATAAGGGTAAAAAATACTCAGTATATATATGGTTTTGGAATAACATCTATCAAACATATGTATCAACATATGATCATTTTAACCAAATATATCCCAATACATGAATTGCCTACTCATATAATTCATTTATTCATGTAATCAATAATATGCATGAGTTATGGTACATGTAAATACAATTTTGGAATATTCATAAATTATTCATTATCATGGAATAAATAATGAAATCTAGATTAATATGTCAGATATCATTCAGAAAAATATAGTAGAACACTATTGGTTAAATATATAATCCTAGCCATGATTTTATCTAATCTAATTAAATTTTTGTATTATAATTTTTTACGTATAATAACCCACTACAGGATCATCAATATAACATAACACACTAGTACCATTATTCATAAGGATTATATTTTATCGATGCAAACCTATAAAAGATTATATTTAAATTTCCTTCTTTAAATCATGTGATAATTATTAATGTAAAATTGAAAACCATTTATAAAAAAAATGTATAAGGATTATATGAATATAAAATTAATAGATTTGACATAATTTATAATGATCATAAAACATAGTACAAAAATTATAAACAAAATAAATGGTTTTTTTCATTGGATATTAACTTTGTAACTTCCATATTAAATAATAAATCTAAAACATCCTCAATTAATAAACTATCCACATATATTCCCATTATATACATATCACTACATATAATTTTTTATAAATTTTCAAACATATTATATTGTTATCCTCCAAAACCTAATAAGTGTTAATATTTCTCAATAAATCATATAGGGAATATAATTAGATCAAATAAAGTGAAAACATTACCCTAAGAGTAAGGGAATACTTAATGTAATAATATATTAAAATTGTAAAATTTTATCATGAGTAATCTGATTATAATAATATATCCTGACATTGAATCAATAAAAGTATTTTTTGGAAAAAAAAATCAACATTACATGGAAAATGGATTAAAAATAATAAGGTCTAATCATTTACCATAGATACATTAAATAATAATACTAAATTATATAATAATTTTGATCATAAATATACATAATCTATCAGGATAATATTTTAAAGATGACATCATGGACAACCATAAATATGGGTGATAACAAACTGTATCATTTTTATAAATATCATAGTGACTAGGGATTGAAATATCATGAAAATTAAAAAACATAGTGAATAAATATAACAAAAAAAAGTTAATTTATTACATGTTTTTAAAAGCTAACCATATTATTTATACATATCATATTTAACAAATCTATATTATTCATTCTAGTGCATAATAGTGTGGAGAAACCTTACATAATCATTTAAACAAAATATATAGAGAATAATGTCAATGACATCACTTCAACAATTAACATAATTATCTCATAAGATATAAATCTACACCCAATTTATTAAATAAATAAATATTTTTAAGCCACCAATTCTTATCACTCATATATATATATATATTTATATATAACCAATTTTTTCATAAATAAAGGAACATAAATTAAAACCATGTCCAAATACATGATCTAAAATAAAATTAACAAATTAACACCATTAAAATTATATAAATAGTAATATTAAAATGGTACAAAAAATTATCACCTGAACATAACACATAGAATAGCTAAATACAAAATATAATGGAATTTAACTCTAAAGAGTATAATATCCTTATAGTCTCATATTCTACTGACATTACATCTGTTGATTTATTAAAATTACACAAAATTATTGGACACTCAAATAATAAGCTATGATAGGAACGATGAACCATAAATATAAAAAACATGTAAAAAATTCATCTAATCAATAAATAGTCAATCATATTGTATGATTTACTTAAAAAACATAACTATAGTAATGTATTTATTGTACATGACAGAGATGGGATGCACATATATTGTGGTATTCTATAACTTGTGGAATATGATTTTGGTTATTTTGTCTGATAGTCAATAAAATAGATTAAAATTGGGTTTTTAATTTACATAAATAATCATTATGAGATTTTTGTACCTTATTAATCATAATTATTATAATTTAAATGTCAAAAAATTATAAATACTAATGTTGAATTACACATGAGTGGTGTAAGGAGGATTCCAAAAAAAATAAAATTGACGAATAATAAATTTTTTTATTAATTTGAGTAATATAATAGATGACATAAATTTCATTAGTTGTGATGAGATTTCAATCCAAGCTCATTCCGAATTAGTAACTAGACTAGAAAATTACCTATTCTACTAAAATAAAAAAATATAATTAAATTTATTAAATATCGAATGATCATTTATAATTTTATTATTAGAGTGGTATTTCAAAATTATTAAATAAAATACCTTATATATATATATAATGTTAACACATATAATTCATATTCACTAATCAAAAATAAAATACCTTGTTTTATGTTCCTCATTATTGGAATAAAAAATTATATGTATAAGGAATCATTGGTTAATTCGGTTATTTCAAGAGTCATATGGTCCACACAAGGCCCAATAAATATGTGAAGTAAGAATTCAATCGAAGACTACTGAATTTTTGTGTTCAATCCATAAATACCAAATAATTTATCCTCAATAAAAATACAAGGGATAATAAAATACATCATGGATAAAAATTTCAAATTGAAAATCCACCAAAAGGGTCCCAAATGATTCTATGATGTCTGCTGCACTATTATATAATGAAATTAATCCTAGAAAAAAATTATGAACATTTATATGGATATTGATTTCAATTCCATCTGAGATTTTGTAGTCTAAAAACCAATATATAAGAGGTCTAATTTTTGAATAAATTATTTATATGTGATGGTATATATCAATTCAAAAACCCATTCACATTTTCCCTTGGAAATTTTTTGGATTGATATTGACATATTAAAATTTTTTAATCATACTGACAGAAAATTGGATCCATAATTCCAATGGTCACCAAATTTTATGGGTATACATTCAACATTCAAATATATATATTTGAAGGAGAAAATATCTCTAGATTCAGTTTTCTGGAGTATAAAAATTGATAGAAAAGTGGAAGGATATATATAGAATGATAAAATCCCACCACCTTGGGCTATAAATAAATCCCCCTCTTATACCATCAATGATAAGGAATTACATATCAAAGGAGGATATATTTTAATTTCCAAGAAAATGAAAAATACTTGGGATAATATTGAAAACTCAATTTTCTAATTGATTTACCCTTCTTACTATCTTTGTTTTCATGATTTTTATTTTCTTCTTATTTTTAATCGTGTAAGATTTTTTTGAAAGCCCCATCAATATTATAAAATCCCCTAATTTAATATAACTGAATTAAAATCCCAATACCAAGTCCCACCAAACAACTACAGGGAATTTTATGGAATAAATTATTTAAATTTATGAGTTTTAAGGAATGGATTTCATTTTGTGTATCCATTTATTTATTTTCAATGTGATGTTATTTAATTGAGCGAATGAATATATTTAAATGTAGAAAATAGGTTATAATTCAATGATTATGGGGAATAGATATTCATTTGTTTAATTTGTTATATTTTGTTTACAAGTGTTAAAAAAATTGAAATAAAATAAAAAACATAAAAAAATGTGTTGTTTTTTGGGAAGATCTAGAATAACTCTTCCTCATCCATTGATCATGTTATATATATTGCAATTATTTTTGTGATGTGATCAAACTTGTGTTGACATATGAGTGTGATATATGTTTCATGATCATATAACAAAAAAATACAAAAAACAAAAAGAAAAAAAGGAATAGTTAAGTAATTGGGAGATGTTTTGTTTTTTGTAAATATTTCTTCTTTTTCATCCACATAAAATTTTATCCACCTCTATTTTATCATACATAACACAATCATTTCATTGTATGTATGGTTTTCCATAGGCTTCAATGTAATATTATAATGTTTTAATCGCTCTTCCCATGTTAGAGATTTACCCCTTTCTTCCTGTATCTTTGAAATTAAATTCCTATCATCGTATGATAATAGAAAAACCACTAAAATGTTCCTCTTGATTTTTTTTCACCTTATGATAAGGAATTTAAGCTAATAGATCATTCAAACTAATGATTTTCAATTTTTGTTGGTGAATGAGTTAACCTCCAGAAATATTTTTTTATCAACTCAAGAGGTGTATGTTTTGAGTGCCTTGATTTTCAATTTCTAAATTGAGCATGAATAATGAAATATTTTTAAATGAATTTTTCTGTAATAATTTCTAGGGATATTTAATATGGATGATTTAAGTTGTCTAAAAATACTCTTATTGGGGAAAACAACATTTTATTTTTTTGGGCAAGTGGGAATGTTTTTTTATGTTAATATATTTTTCTAAATAGGGAAATGCATAAGAATAAGTGTGATGGAGTAAATTTTATTCATTTATTTATTACTTTTTGTGTACTCTCTTTAGTAAATTTAAGGTAAATGTTCTTAATTAATGTAAAATACCCATATTTCACTACTAAATACAATTTTTTAATATTATTTGAATCAATCATATAGAGTCAGTTTAATATATAAATTATAATAGTAATTTTACTTATCTAAATATTATGTTTAATTTTTAGGCTTCCTAATTCAGTTTCAAACATATCATTAAAAGGAATCATTGGATAATCTTTCTATTTGAATGGTCATATGGTCCACAAAATAGGGAGTAATGAATCTGTGATGAAATTGCACCATCCATGAATATTGAATTACTGGGGAAAATCTAGAGGTCAAAAATCATTAATTCTATACAAAAACTAAGGGGATATTAAAATACATCTTTGATAAAAAACAAGGCCGAAATAAACCTAAATGGCACCCATATGAATCTATGAATTACAACCCACTATTGTGTTTTGGAATAAAAAATAGAACACAATAACGGAATTTTCACTCGATATAGAAATATATTTGAGATTAAATTTTACAATATTATTTACAAGATATAGATATTTATCTTTTTAGAAAAAATATTTTGGATGTCAG
Source organism: Viscum album (assembly GCA_963277665.1). Taxonomy (NCBI): domain Eukaryota; kingdom Viridiplantae; phylum Streptophyta; class Magnoliopsida; order Santalales; family Viscaceae; genus Viscum; species Viscum album. The sequence continues at coordinate 477,972,573 of OY728132.1, forward strand.
TAATTATTCTTATTCAGAAACCCATTCCATATTAGGCTTTTGAAAATTTTTGATTAAAATGTGATTATTAATATTATTTAATCAAATCACAATAATATTGGGTAATTATAACCAATAGACACCATATTTTTTTTGTATACATTATAAATTAATATCTACAACATTTAAGATAAAATATCTCTAGATTTGTATTTCTAGAGTATCAAATTAGGGATCCTAGTGAAGGGGAATATTTGGAAAGAAAATAGTCCACCTCCATGGGGTAAAAAAACATCTCCTCCTTTGCATTCTTGGTGAAGGGATTAAATTTAAAAGAAAGATATATTCGGTTTACCAATGATTTTAAAATGATTGATATGACCTTTATAAATCATGTTTTTAGATAGGGGACTCTTCCTCGATTTTGTTCATGTTCGTTTGTGTTTTTCTTATTCGTAATCATATATATTTCATTTCATTTCAATTGAATTTAAATGCATGTTTTTTCTTTTTAATCTCTTTTAAACATTCACCCTTTAATAAAATATATTAATTCTCCAAAAATATATTAAATAAATTTGAAACCCCTTCCCTTCTTCTGCGTCCTTGTTCAATCGAAAGTCCGTTTTTAATTCTCATTATTGTTTGTGTGTGTGTACCCGACACAAAAATAATTTATTATCCAATTCATTTAATTATATTTATTATTAATCACCAAAAAATTCATATTTACATATTAATAACCATATCAATTTATTATTATATATAAAATTTGGGTGATTCATAATTGGGAGGATATTAGGTGATGGATAGATTTTTCATGATTAATATTATTTAGATAAAAATCATGTGTGATGAACATAAAATGACATGGATTAATGAAATTAATTATTTAACATATGGATTCTAGTGATTATTGTAACATAAAATACACTACCATAGAAAATGAATGATTATAATTAGAGCCCTTATTATGTAATTTCTTGAATTAAATCCTTAACACTTGTGAATTTTGTCAAAGTAATATTGTGAATTGGGTTTTAATTTAATAAAATATAATGAAAATTTCATTGATATCCTAAGAATAAATCATTGTAATGAACTCACACTAACAATTATAAAATTGTCAAATCTATATAACATCTCCTGTTAATCAATTTAATTATTCTTTGGAAACAACCCCCCCCCCCCCATTAAAAATGTGAATCACAGAAACATTCAACTATAAAAAAGTATTATCACTGAGGATTAGACTCGAGTGCCTCTATACACATTAGAAGAGAACCAGAACCATGAAAAATTATTTTTCTCTAATCATACTGCTTCTATCAAAATGGAAATAAATTTTATATTTCATTTACCAGATGAATCACTCCATTATTACTAAGATAAAATCAAATTTCTTATGAAAACATGCTGACACCACCAATTCCCAAACAAACTATTGATCAAATGCTTATATGGGGTGTTATAACCAATGGAGAGAACACTCACTGATTCCATAAGTGGTGGTGCTCTTGTTGAATAAATTCCTATAGCTTCCTGAAATCAGATAAGCAACATGGCTGCAAACATGTAGCAATTCCACACCAGATCACATGCTGTAGTAAAAGAAGTCCAAGAGAATCAATCAATAGTTCCCAACAAGATGAACATATGAATGAGTGAACATATGGGTCATTTTTGTGAACTAGAAGTGGCCTCCAAAGATATCAACACATATTTTGTACAAAATATGTTCCATGGACCTATCAACATCTATTGAATATGTAGCGCATATTCTAATCCAACATAAAAAAGTCCACAAATTATAACGGATGAATATGATTCTTCTAGTACAATGTGAATTAATGAAAAATATGCTCAGAGTAACACCAAACGTCAACGATTAGGTAATTTCATTAGAAACTTCATCCCATCCCAATATATTCCCTTCAATTCTTCCATTAACCAGTGTTTAAGGTATGGTAATTTCATATTTCATCCCCCATAATTCCCTCATCAAAACCCAAAGAAATTCTATTATTGTCAAATTGTTTGTAACTTCTAAAAATATTATTCTTTTGTCCCTCAACCTAAGAGGATCAATACTAGAATATCTACTCTTGTATTATACTATCTTTATGATCCTTAAAAATTCTCATCCCAATACAAGTACATTAACAAGAACCAATATCATGGTAATAAAAATATGGGGAATCCCACATCATTCAAGAAAATAGAAGAAAAAAATATGAAAGATCATACCTCCATCACCCATTATTGCCTTAAAAATATTGAATCCCAAATTGTTCAACATGAATCCCACCTATGCGAGTAACAATAGAAAATATTATTCCCAACTCCTAGCTCAACCATTTCCAAATCTCATGGGTATTGTATGTTCAATTTAAATTAGGTCGGGATAGAAAATTTATCTTCATCATGAAGATTCCTGGAACTACACATTATATTTTGACCAAGAAAATTGAAAGAAAAAAACAAAACAATAAAGTAACATGATGTCGGTCCATCACCGCCTTGTATTCCACTAAGGAACCTAATTACATTTCCTCATGTCATTTCTATGCCATGGAGATCCATTGAACCTGATCATGAAATGCCTGACAAGATTATATTTTTTGAATTGGAAAAACCCCTTTTAGATTGGATAGAAAAAATTCATAATTATGCAATGTTTCATAAGTATTTTTTCTACATAAGTGAACTATAAACATCATTTATAATTTTTCAAACAAACAACCCATATAATGAATTTCAATGTTAAAGGTTCATTTTTGATTACATGCCCAATAAGGTGTTCTGACATTGATGATGCACTCATTGATCAAGGAGCATCAATAATTTTCATAATGAAATCTATATTTTATATCCTTTTCCTAGGTCCCATTCAAAAAAAAAAACGGTTGTTGTAACACAATTGGCCAATAGAAGCACATCAACTACAAAGGGAATAGTTGATTATGTCCTTTTTCGAGTTATTGAACTTATGTACCCAGATAATTGTTAGGTCCATGACATGGAAGGTGTGATGAACTCTTCTCTATATCCCATAATTATAATAATACCATTACTCTAAAAATATCTAACCATTATTTATGTCTAGGTGGGAATCCAATCCAAAGAAATTTGGTGACTATTTTGATGAGGTCAACATCATTCAAGCCATGTGATACCTATCAGAGGATCACTCTGCCGTCTAAATACATGATTATGAAGACAATTCTGAGAGTGGATTCACCGACAATCCATCAAGTTACAATGATATAAGAGCCTATGATATTTTCACCATGATTAACCAAGTCACAATGGGGACGTTGATGTGGAACTTTCAGTCCTAAACTCCATCATTCAAGATAACCATTAAAACTCTCTAGAATGCCACATCAACATTTTTATCTACTAATCCAACTTGGAAAGTAATGAATCAATAGTAATTAAAAATCCTTTCTCCATAAATTTTCTATCCCAATAATTAATGATGATAAAAATCTGATACCCCTTCCTCCATAATTGAAATATGAATTCCCCCTTCTATGATCACCCTTATATTGTCATTGAATCTTCCACACTTACTGAAATCAAGGAGTCCAAACTTGTTTCGGTGTTAGAGGAAAACAAAAACACTTTTGGATAGATCCAAGCTGACATTATAGGAATCAACCCCTCTTTTTTCATGAATCACTTCAATATTTTGAAATCATCTTAACAACTTAGACAACCACAAAGAAGACTAAATCCACCCATTCTTGAGGTTGTGAGAGAAATGATTACCAATCTTATCCAAGATGGTATCATCTACAAAATTACTGATAGTCAAAGTGTTTTTATGGTTATTTTGGTTCTTATTAAGGGTTGTAAAACTATTGTCACAAATGAAAATATATAGGTGGTCATAACTTAGGAGAAAAACAAATGGCATGCGTGAATCAGTTATCTTAAATTTAATGATGAAACACTAAAATGTCACTACCCTATACCTTTAATTGATCAAATTCATGAATGATTACACTAAAATTCAATAAATTGTTTTTAATTATGGATACACTAGATAAATACAAATTCCAACCATACCGCAGGACCAAGAAATGTCTACTTTTACTTTCTCATTTAGAATATATGCATATAGAAGAATACATTTTTTCTTTAAAAATACTACTCCGACATTCCAGACGTGTATGGTGAATATAGTTTTTGGATTCATTGAGCATTACATAGAGGTATTCATAGACTTCAATAAACGTTATGGAGAGTCATTTTAATCATTATTCTATTCTCTCTCTCCAGTCTTTCTTAAGTTCGTGAAATGTAGCCTAGTGCTGAATTATGAATAAAGTTACACCATGGTTACTAATGGGATTTTTCTTGGAATAATAATTTTAAATGATGATATTTAATTAAATACAACCAAAATATATGTGATCTAATAACTTCTTCAACAGAATATAGTTCAATACATCCATTCATAAGATGGTCATGATAGTTTCTATTAAAGATTCATCAAAAAAATTAGTAGGATTTCCCTCCAACGCACTCGAATACTCTAAAATGATGTTTCATTACATTTTATTGAGTGTTATAAGAGATCCTTAATCGAACACATAGATCATTTTAAGTCTTACCTGATAATCTAACCCTTAGATTGATCCTTACACATTAAATTAATGTCTGATGCTTCTAAAAGGGTCATTGGAGCAGTTCTTTCTCATATAAGAGAAATGATTTTTCATGTCATCGATTATGCTATAAATACTATTGATTCAAATCTATTTCAATACATTGTGACAGGGAAGGAACATTTAGATTTGGTTTTTTCAAATTGGATAAATTCTTTCCATATCACTTAGGATCAATAATCATCATTTTTACAGACCATTTAGCTTTAATGTTTTTACTTATGAAATTTAATTCCAAACCAAAGCTATTCGGTTGGATCATGATTCTCTAAGAGGATTTTATTTTGATTAAAGATATACCTGGAAAATAAAACCATGAGTTCAATCCATTGAGATGGATTTATTATTTTTCTAATTTTGAAATAATTAATCCTAAATTTCTAACTAAGAAAAACTCATCTATTAATTTAAAATTACCATGGTATGGCCCAATTACATAATACATGGTTGCTGGTGTTTTTCATGAAATTTATTCTAATGAACAAAAACTAATGTTGAAAATTTATTCGAATTTTTATTTTTGGGAAGTTGTTGAAATTTGGAAAAATGGGGATGACAAGGTAGTTAGGAGATGTGTTGATGAAGATTAAAATTCCACCCTCTTGGAATACTTTCACTCAATTCCTAGTAGTGAAAAAATTGGACCATAAATGAACCCCTAAAAGGTCTTATACTCTTGATTCTTATATCCTTTAATATTCAATGTCTCAAATGAGTTTTATAAACATTGGAAACATGCTAATGGTTTGGAAAAATTTCTAAAAGAAATTAAATGAATCAAAATACCATAATATTTTGTGAGATCTTCGATGTTGGGGGAAGATATTTCATGGGACAATTTCGACCCTCTAAGGGAATATTCTACATTCTTTTAATGGTGGATTATGTTTCTAGTTGGGTCAATTACAAACCCACTAAAAAAGGATGATGCACATGATATTAGTGATTTATTTAAAACCCATATTTTTCATCAATTTAAAACACCTCATGCATTTAAAATTTACCTAGGAACTCAATTTTATAATCATACCGTGGAATATACTTAGAAAAATGGGGTTATACATAAAACTTCAACGAAATATCACCCCAAACAAATAGAATGCCTAAAAATTCTATTAGAGAAGTGAAAATAGTGCTTGAGATAATTATAAAACGCACAAGAGAATACTTTACTTTTTGAATTGCTGAAACAAAATGGGCTTATTGAACATCCTATAAAACATACAATGGTATATATCTGATTAGGATAATTTTTGGTACAAAATTTCATTTATTAATAAAATATGACATAAGACTTTTTGGATTTTGAAAACCTATATTGTTGATTGTTAAAAATATGGAGAAGATAAATTTTTTCATTTGAATGATTTTGGAGAGACTCTACTTTATTTTTATGAGAATTTAAATCTTTATAAATAAAAGGAAAAGTTACTACAAAAAATTATCATGTGAATGTTATTCCATGAATGTCAGTAGGAATTAATTTTCAATTCTCAATTTTGGATCCACCCAGGTATAAATAATTCATGTTCATAATGACTTTTAATTATTACTAATTTTTACTACTTTGGTTCAGTGAAAGTCCAATACCAAACATCCATAAAGAAATTCATAGTTAATGGAAATATATAAAAGCATAACCAAGAGAGGACACACATTTAAGAACCATAACAACTTCTATCAAATCCCCAACCTCTAGGGTAGACCTAGTACTAGATTGAGACGGAGACCCACAAAATCCAAACTGTGGGAACCTCTTACCCTTTAACTCTCTTTCGCGCCCTCTAACATTATCTTTCATTATTATTATTCTCTCATTATCACTTTTTCCGCTGTCCTCATAAATTTTTTTATTAAATATTTATCATTTTTTGGTTATGTAATTATAAAAAAACTTAAAAAACTGAATAAATAATATTTAAAAAGGTGTCAAAATTAATCACAATCATCTTTTGAATAATTTTCCAAGATTTTGGCATATCAAATGACATGTTTTCTTTTCAATAATTTTTCATTTTCGTCATAAATTTTGACATAGAATAATGTGTCAAAACCAAAAAAGTTTGAATTTCCAATTTTTTATTTGGAAAATAATTATTCCCCAACCATGAGGAATAACATTAAATTTCACGCATTGGTTTCCTATAACCATCGTTTCATTTTTGGTTTATTTGAATCTTGATTGTGTGTGATGATTTTATGGAACTTCCAATTGTATTTTTTTATTTTATGTCCACTAATATGATATAGATATTTTTTAAGCCACATGAAAATCACAATAGCTGAATACCCTCAAATTAAATTACATTAATCCTCTTTTTGAAAGATCCTTCGTGCCTATGATTTTTTAATTAATAGACATATTACAGGACACTAAACATATAATTGTAATAATATTATATAATTTATTTAAATTTATGTGTGTGGGGAATGAATTTCATTTTGGGTATCCATTTATTTATTTTCAATGTGTTATCATACACATAAGGGAATAAATCTATTTCATTGTGGGGGAGAGGTTCTCATTTGGTGAGTTTAGGGAATAGATTTTCTTTTTTGTAATTTTGTAAATTTTATAGGTAGGTATTAATAAAAATTGAAAATAAAAAATAAAAAAATAAAAAATGGGTTATGTCTTTGGCAGGTAAAAAATCACACTTCCTCAACCATTGATTTAGTTATAAATATTACAAATAGTGTTGTCAGAAGATAGAACATGGGTTGGAAGATGAGTATCCAATACATTGTATTTTATAATATTGAAGAAATGTAAAAAAGGGACAAATTATATAATTGGAAGATTTTTTTTGTTTTGTAAATATTTTATCCTTTCATAAAATTCAAATTTTATCCATCTCTTTTATACCATCGATCCATCACACAATCATTTCCATTTATAATATTATTTCCATAACATTCCATATATTATTTCAAATTGTGATTTTAATTTTTATATATTATTGTTTTAACCCTATTTCCTCTCCTTGTACATGAATTTACAACGATACCCTTTCCACAGAAAAACCCCTAAAAATTACAACTTGATTCATGTTCAACTTATGACTAAAAATGGAAGCTTATATCTCATTGAAAACTCTATGATTTTTTTATTGGTGAATGTGTAAGCCTCTAGAAATACATTGTTATCATTTCGAAAGGTGTATGTTTTGAGTGAATTTATTTTCCATTTTTAATTATATAATTAAGAATAAATTATTTTTGGAATATTTTTTCCTTAATAATTTGTAGGGGAATTCATTATGGATGAGTGAAATTGTCTAAAACTCCTCTGATTAGGGAAAAAATCAATATTTTTTAGAGATAGATTATGATTTTGTTATGTTTTAATATTTCTTTGTAAAAGAGGAAATTCTCTAGACTATGTGTGGGGGAGTTTAGGATATTTATTTATTCACAACTTCTTGTATAATCCTTTTAGTAATTTTCTTGTTAAAGTGAATAATAAGTGTGAAATACCCATATTTTACTACTAAATATAATTTTTGAGAATTACAATAATTAATCCAATCATGCCAGATTACGATTGTTTTTATAACTATCATATACATATCCATGTTGTATAGGTTATTTATTTAGGAATCATTATAAAATTTACAACATACATTAAAAGGATCCATTGGCCAATTTTCCCATTTTAAAGTTGTAGAGAATGATGATGAACTTGTTGTTAATAACTGGAAAATAATGAGTCAACTATCTTTAGTTTGTCAACATGTGAATGAAAATGTGATTCCTGGAAGTTGTTCCAATGATTGAAGTGGAGAGGTTAGTAATTCAGTAAAGATTCTACTTTGATTAAGGATTATGATTGAAGAAATAACTCTAATGATTTCTGAGATAATCCAAAGTACCAATGACTTTTATCAAAGAGATACATCTTTATACCATCATAAATGAATACATGAAATAATAAATGAATGAGGAGAAAGAATATTCATCCAATGTATTATAATTGCGTGAAGGTTTTGAATTATTTAAGATGATTATTTGGGCCGGTCCTCAAAATCCAAGACATGTGTTTAAAGGTAACACATCAATATATACAACATTAAAGACCATGCATTATGCTTCTAATTCATGAGAAGACGTTGAACCCAGACATCATCCTTGATTGATTCAAAGAGGAAAAATGATGTGTTATGAAATTCATGATCCAAAATTTATGAATAAATGACTATGTTTTGAAGAAAAAGTAAACAAGAATAAATAATGAAGAAATGGATTTGGTAGTTGAAGGTGGCCATGAATCTTATTTTATGTTAAATAATTTTTTTTTAGAATTTGTTAAAATAATTAGCCATCCATGGAGGCCATCCAAGGTCCTCAACCTCAAGAACATGTAGGAGATGAGGGTCAACCACGCCTAAGGGAAGTACTCAAGGCCAGCCCCACATGAGACATGAATGTGGGCCGTGTATAATCCCACAGGTGTGCGCACGGTGGTGAAGCAGTGTGGTGAGTGCATAGTGGGTGCTGGGAGCATGGTCAGAGGTTGGAGAGTGGGTGCTAAGAGCCCACATTCATGGGTGAACACAATATGAGGTTATACCATGGAGGAATGAGGATAATTGTGAGTTGATTTTGCAACATCTTGTATAATAAATGACTCATGCCTCGTGTCTCCATTTCGATGTGGTAAGAGATTTAAAAACATGGACGAACTCTCTGAAATCCTTCCAATCATGCATGAGATCTCAACCGCAAATTGCATTCATGATACACCTTCTAATCAGGGTCGTATGTGATCTATCCGAGATGATCCACTGGTTATGTCATCATCTTTAACCACAGAATTAAGGGACATATACCCAACACCACAGATCTCTATTTCCACTATCGATTCACCTTGATTGAGCTCCCAGCCACTGTCGAGAATGAAATATTATGTATGATGATCGTCTAACCACAATGGTGTCTATTAATGAAATTCCATTTGCATGCATTAATGAAACTGGAGATCCCATGTGTCCCAAGCAACAATAAGTGAGAGGCCCCATCATCCCAATTGCGACCTCAATGAAAATCCTTGCATGAATTATTAAAAGTATGCAAGTGATGTTTTCACATTAATGAAGGATTCCACGTTGAAGAGGAAGAAATGAAGTGATATGCCAGATATTTAATCTTTGTTTGAATCATTCAATGAGGAAGAACTATTACATTCAAAGCATCAGTCCTCTCTTTATATATCATAGTATTTTAATGTGGGGAAATACTGATCTTGACCTATAAATATATATGCTTTATCATTGAGAGTGGATTCCATTCACATACCCAAGAGCACTTGTTTCTCACAAACAGACTATATCCATTATTTATTTGTGAAGGACGAGCTGAGGATTCCATCCAGCTTTTCAACACGAATGATAAGAGGATCCTGAATCACTTTGACAAGTACTACACACTCTTAAAGGGTTTCACAGATAATGATTCATGTTCATCCCTTGCATGAAGGAGAAGCACGAACCCCCATGGTTCGTGAAAAATTATTCCTGTCTATGCGAATGAAACCCATAGACACCCGATAAGTTTAAAAAACCCTCATCATGCCTTTTGAAAAATATGGATTGTGAAAACCAAACAGGGATAGTGTTATGCACCTCCCGTTATTGTGTAACACATACACGAGCACAAATACTATCTGGTTCGTGTGATCATAAGAGATACCTCAAGAGAGAAGTAGATAAACCCAAGGGTAGAACATACCCATTTGGGTTTTCAAAATAAGAAATCACAAACTTATGAATTAATCACATCTGAACAAAGTTCAAGGAAAAAATGACATAGGGAAGAAGAGGCTCATGGGACCTTATTCCAATGGGTAGTGATTACATGCACACACTCATGTTCTTAATTGGATGTTACTAGAGTTTGTACATTACTGTGAAAAGATTAACACTCCTAAGATTGATAAGTGCATCCATAAATGCACTCACATGTTGTAAAATGAGAAGAGGTGGTCGTATGCACAAATTTTTAGAACCGTTTGTATTTGAATAATATTCAATCTTAAGCACCCATATTTCATATAAAATTGATTGAATTAAATATAATAAGTGTGTGTGTGATAAAAACCAAAAGTGATGAAGAATAATAGAAATAAATAAAGAGGGTGTTTGTGTGCTCAAAATATTACATACGTTGATGTTTTCTTAGAAGAAATAAGAAAAGAATTGTGAAAGCATGCATGCATACACATACACACGTAATGAAACATAACAAAAGAGATTGTGTTTTTGCATATTCAGAAATAAGAAATCAAGAAGATAGTGCATGTGCCAAAGCTTGTGACACATGCATGCAAGAAAGAATCCCAACATGAACGTGTGAAATGAATTGAGATATCCAAAAAAAGTTTGGATCCCATAAATTACATGAATTCTGTAAATATGATTTTTGACTAAATCCAGACAGAGTTTAAAAGATCATTCATATGAGTTTAGAGTTTTTGAGAATCCAAGAATGAAGACTTAGAAGATATTTTTTTTAATAAATCTAGAATTATTGAAGAGGTTGTGTGCAGCAAATTCACCCACATAATTGAATCCAAGTCTTCATTAGAAGGATAAATAATATTCTTGAGTCTTTTTCAAACTTAGTACTGATCAGAGAAGTTATCATAATTATTGAAAAAGTTCAATAGACCTTACCAAATTCAATTGAAGATTCCTTAAGAGATACACAGGGATATGCGATTTATCAATCTAGAATGGAGAGAGTAGAAGATCATCTACATTGAATCAATAAATAACATAAATAAGTAAGTTTCTCGTGTGACTCAGGAGATATAAGACCCCTGTGAGACTTAGGGATGAGAAGATGTCTTTAATGGGACTCTAATGTAGGCCAGTGGAACTCTGGTAGTAATGTGATAAGTATTGTAAAGAACCTAATGTGGGACTCTTGAAGGATACAATGGGACACTATATAGATATTTTTAATTACTAATGTGAATATATTGGAGAGTTTGTATTTCGCAGAATAACCAAAAAAGCATTGAGTAGATATTTGAACCAAACCTTGTAAATCCTTTTGTTCTGCACATTTACATTTACAACATCATTTTAGGTAAGGTTGAGAGAAACAAGAATATTTTAATTAGGCTCTAACCTTCAATATACGATAAATTAAAAATATTATATTATTATAAATATTTAATGGGACTACTGATTTACCCCCTCTCCCTCCCAGTGATTCAAACTAATCTGGGAACATCAATTGGTATCAGATGGAAGATACCTATAAAACATCCAAGGGAGTATTTATGAATTCGTGATTCGATAAGATGTGTGAACAAACTCCAATAGAGAAATCTACCAATACTCAGAATATCAAAAGGAAGAAACATCCACAGAATGTGAAGAATAAGCCTACATCTAATGGGGAGAAACCTTATACATAAGGAAATATGAAAGGTAAAAAAATGTGATAATTCCTTTTATTATTATTAGTAGTATGATTCATCCTCCTCATGAATTAATGATGATAGATCAATTAGTTATCTTCAAAATGAATTCAATGATCATCTAAATAATTTCCCTAGAGAAGTTTCAAGACACATTGCTAAAACTATTTATACCTCTCAAGACAGAAAAGTTTAGCTAGAAGATGAATCTGATGCCATGGAAGGGGTATTGGCTAAAAGGGTTGGCATATCCAACACTCTCATAACACTAGTGATGTAAAAAAAGTATAGTTTCCCTTAGGAATGAAATACATTTTCATGTTATTGAATAACTACAGAGAAGTATTTGTGAGACATAATTATTTGAAATGGAATTTGTAGAAGCTTTCATTAATTTAAAAATTTCCACAATGTCTTTATAGTTGTAAATGATTCTCAACTAGAAGACTTTTACATCATGCTAAAAGGTCATGAAATATCTTTGAAACTATAAAAAAATATGCATGAATAAAAAAAAGATAAAGATGAAAGAGAATTTAGAACGAAATTAAAGATTAGTTGAGGATGAGATGTACTCCTTCAACATAAAGTGTTTAGACCTGGAGGTGAAATTAAACAATCTGCAATCACTTCAAGATAGAACATCCCAAATAGATGAAAGAATAGATGATTCTACTCATGTTTATATGTAGGAATGTTATTCCAAAAGGAACATCAGCCCATTTTCTAATCCAATGGAAACATCATTATGAAGAATGTATCCCATAACCAAGTTATTTGTTTTTCCTACTAATCCAATTGCATCTTCAAGTACAGCTTCAAAGATAAAATCTTGGAAGATGTGGATTGATAAAAATGTTGATACATCCATCAAAATTTCTAGGATGGATGCTGGGATGATTAAAAATTACAACACCCAAATGGATGCCCCAAAGTTTGAAATACAATTATAGAAACAAAAATAATTGAAACTATCCAGACAAACATTACAAGAAGAATAAGGGAATTTTTTTCTATTGTAGGTGTTGTTGGATGTTTGGGTATTAGGACAATGATTTATGTGATAATATTTCATAATAATAAAAAATTTTAAGGCATAAATTTAGGGAAATTAAATGTGAAAAAATCAAGCTACCTGTTATGCTAATGAGAATTCATAAATGAAGAATAATCAATCTACAAATAATAGTTTTGAACATTTTGAAGAATTATGTAATGATTGAAATAGAATTGGTCATATTTATCATGAATATTGTTATATTACCACCATGACTCATGCATATGTTGATAATAATCATAGACCCCAACCATGTTATGAGATAGAAAATAGAGTTGAAAATTATTCCATTGTTAATATAGAATATAGTGAAGTCAGGATAACAGTGAATGAAATTATTCCCAAAAAACGATAAATGCAGATTTCAAGAAAGGCATTTAAACCAAGAAAAGAGGCATCTACTTTGGAAATAAAGCCCATACCATGGATCACTACAAACAAAAAATGGAAATGAATGGACGTGATATCAAATTGAAAGGAGAATCAATATAGAAGAAGACATGATTGATTAAAGACATTACTGGATATTATTTTGATATATTACCTAATAAATGTAACATGAAAGAATAGAAGAAGACATGAAGAAGATCTAGGAAAGAAAATTCAATGAATAAGTTTTTAGTAACATGGCCTAATCAGTTGACAGATTCATGATAAATACAAAAAATTGGAAATTAATTTATAGATAAAGCAAGGGTAAAAGGAAAATAGATCATTCTACATGATGGAGAATTATAATTTCATGAGTTATTGACGATAAGTGACAACCCAAGTGTCTCGCATGTACTATTTTGAATGTGAAAGAATGATGGACATTCTAAAAACAAATGTTTCACTATTTTAACAGCCCAAATGGTGAATTTTAAACCACACACACCAGTAAAACCTATTTTACTACTAACATTAGTGAAGACCAAAAATCCCCAGAAGTTAAAGGTGAATGGAAGTAAAGAATCCATGCTAATAATGAAATATAAAAATTATAAATTTATATGATAATATAACATGAAGGGTACCAGACACATTAGATCCACAAGAAAAGGAGTTCTTAGGGTGAGAAAAAATTCACATCCCCAGTGCTTCTATTAATAATCTCATAATTGTTCCATCTTATTACCATTTTTTTTATATGTCTGATTACATTAAAGGGAATTTATGATGAAGGTCATTCTAAAAATAAAGTGTGAATTAAAATTGTGGAGAACTACAGGTTGGACTCATTATTCATGATTTGATAATTACCTGAACTGTTCCATAGTGAAAGATTATCAATATGACTAACATGATAATCATCTGATGATTATTGTCCACCCAAGATAATCAAATGGAGTTTATCCCTTTATGGGGATAAAAAATTAAGGATATGATATAAATTATTATTTTATAACAATCCTTGAAATTCATATCATCTCATGAATTTGAAGATGATGTATTCCAATCACATGTTCACCCATTGTTCATAATTTTATTAGTCTTGTCAATTAAGGGGGGGCACTTGGTTGATGGCAATATGGGATGAAAGGGGGGATTTATATTTCACTTGAACATTCTAATATGTTTTGTGATGTATGTGTAGGATTATGTTTGTCATTGATAAATCTAACTATTTCTATACCATGGGATAATATTTGTTACATTCTATGCATGATTTCTCATTTATGGTTATTTATGGACATCAGTGAATACCTTGGTCATATCCCTGTTTTTTTCTACACTGGTTTATCCCAAGTAGACCAAGAGATTATTTACTAAAGGGTCTTTGCTAAGTGAACCATGTGACATCATCCCTGTCTCGGAAATATTCATTAAGAGTATCCTTAATGGTAGGAGTAATTTTTTTAACAAACCCCAATACTTTTTTAGTTTGGTTTCTAATATGGGGGAGAAATAATTGGCACTCATATTGATCCATTGAAACTGTTCTTAAGTGATATTGAGAAAAATATACAAATGGGGAGATTATCGAGCACAATGTTTCATTTCCTATCAATAGGAGGTCAATAAGGAGTCAATTTTCAGTAGGGTTTCTTTACGTACATGTAAAAGTGATGATATAAGTTGTGCCAATGATTGAAGTGGTGAGGTTATTAATACTTTGATGACCCCGCATTCATTGTGGATTAAGATTGTGGAATTAATTATGATGATTATTGAGTCGATCTAATGATCCAAAGACTTGTATCATAGTGATACATGTTTACACCATCATAAAGAAGACCATGCACTAATCAATTTCATGAGGATAAAGATGATCCATCCAATGGGTTCTAATTGGTTGAAGTATGTGAATTATATCATATTATTGTTTAAGCTATTTTTCAAAATCCTTGAGATGTGTTGAAAGTTAACACATCACTAATTACTTCATTGAAGACCGTGCATTTTTACATAAACGAATGGGGAGAAGTAGAACCCAAACATCATCCTTGATTAATTCAAATATTCTTAATGAAGAGGTTTGGAATTCATGATCCAAACGTTAATAAAGAATGACGAAGTTATGATGAAAAAGTAAACAAGAAGAGATAATGAAGAAGGGGATTTTATAATTGAAGGTGTCCATGAATATTATCTTATGTTAATAATTTTTTATTAGAATGTGACAAAAAATATATATAGAAACATGGAGCCCACCCGAGGGCATCATCCTCAAGCACATGCAGGACCCGAGGGTCAACTACACCTAAATGAATGCCCTAAGACTAGTCCTCTATGAGGCTAAAGTGTGGGATGTGTATAAGCCCATTGGTGTGTTCACGGTGGTGAACCCATGCAGAGAGTTCATAGTGGGTTCTGGGAGCGTGCCTCAAGGATGAAAAGTGGGTGCTAAGAGCACCCACATAGGGTGAACATGGTATGGGTTAGTACCATGGAAAGAGGAGGATAATTATGATATGAGGTTGTAGAGGCTTGTATTTTAAATTATTTGCATCTCATGTCTCTGTTTCATTGTTGGACGATTTTTAAAAATGAAATTTAAGTCTATGTCGTCCATCTGTTCATGCTCGAGATCTCAACCGCATAATGTATCTATGCTTCGCCTTCTAATCAGGGATATCTGTGATCGATAGGAGTTGATCGAATGGTCATGGAATCTTCTTTAACCTCTATCCGAATAGAGAGGCACCTGACACTACTGCTCTCCATCTCCACTGCCGACCCACCATGATCGAGATCCCCTCCACTATTGTTAATGAAATCTCATGCATTAAGACCATTTGAGGATAATGAATTCCATGCGTGAGATTCTATTTGCATGCCTGAATGAAACAAAATATCCCACATGGATGAAGAAACCGATGGTGTGAGGCCACATCATACCACTGATAACCTCAAATAAAATACATTCATGCGTTATTAAATTCTAGCATGTGATGTTTTCACAAGAAATAAGGATTCCTTAATGAAGATAAAACAAAAAGGAGATGTGTGGGATGTCACATACATATTTTAATCATTCAATGTTGAAGATCTAGAAAATTTAATGCATTGAACCTTTCCGAATATCTAATGATATTTTAGCACAGGTAAACATTTTTCTTCGCCTATAAATGGATAATATTTAACACCAAGAGTGGTTTTGGTTCACCTAACAATGATCCCTTGTTTATCAAAAACATAGAATCTCTATTCCTAAATTGATACCGATGAGCAAATGTTTCCGCGCATCTTTCCTACATGAAGGAGAATAGGATCCCACTTCCCTTATACATTTTATACACACTCTCAATGTTTTTAATGAATAATTAGTCCCATACATCCTTTGTGTGATGGATAAGAATTGACTCCCATGGTTCGTGAAAGATTCAGCACCCGCTGTGAAAAAAACCCCAAAAACACACGATAAGTTTAACAAACTCTCATCATGCCTTGTGAAGAACATGGTTTATGAAAACCATACTTCGATAGTGGCTTGAACCTCGGTTGTTTGAGTAACACATTGAAAATCAAGAATCCTATCTGGTTTGTGTGTTTGAATGAGATACCTCTTGGATGAAAAGATGAACCCAAGGGCAGAACATACCCATTCGGGTTTTCAAAATAAGAAATCACACACTTATGAATTAAAAACATCTGAAGCAAGTTCTTCAAAATGAACAATGTAGGGAAAAGAGTCTCAAGGGTCCTTATGTCGAAGGTTTTGTTAGTACATTCACACAGTCATGTGCTTAATTGGAAGAAATCGGAGGCTGTGCATGACTGTGAAAATAGAATGACTTTGGAGGAGTAGTGCATGTATACATGCACTCGCATGTGAGAAGGGGAGAATAGGAAGGTGTATGCACAAAGGATCTCACCCATTCAATTTTGAAAAATATTTTAGCTTAAACAAACACGTTTCATATATAATTGAATGAATTTAAACAATAAGTGTGTGTGTGCGATGAGCCAAAAGGGAAGATGAAAAAGATGAAAGACGAAATGGGATGTGTCTATGATCTAATGATTACTCCCATTGGGGGTTTCACACAAGAAGTAAGAAAAGATTTTTTCCTTCATGAATGCATATTCATGCACAAGTGAAGACACATCAAGGACTAGACAGTCTATGTGAATATTTATAAATATGAATCCAAAAGGATAGTGAAAGCGAAAAATCGTGAGACACATGCATGAAATCATGAATGACCACATGAATGTGTGAATGGAATTGAGATACCCAATACAGACTGTTTGGATCCCTTGTAATTTATGCATGAAGTAAATAAGATTTGAGACTAAAGATAGACATAGTTAAAGAATATCATTCATCTGAGTTTGCTCTTGTTGAGAACCCAAGAAGGTAGACTGAGCTAATATTGTTTAGAATTACTCTAGCATTCTTGAATTGGCTGTGTGCACTCTTTGTTCACACATAAGTTAGGCTAGGACATCATTAGAAGAAGAAATAATTTCCTTATAATTGTATAAACTTATTACTGATCAAATAAGTGATAAAATTGCCGAGCAAGATGAACACAACTTACCAATGGTTGTTGAAAATTCCTAAAGAGATACACAGGAAAGTGTGATTCTACAAGCATATGTGATGAGAGTGGAATATAATCTACAGTGAATACAAAAAGAACATAAATATAGAAGATTCTTGTGTGACTCAAGATCTAGGAGACACCTATGATACTCATGGAGGAGAAAAAGTATTCAGTGGGACTCTGAAATAGGCCAGTGGGACTCTTGTAACATTGTGGGAAGCAGTATAAAAAACCTCATGTTGGAATCAGGAGAGATACTATGGGACATTGAATCGACCATTGTTAATAATAATCTAATTGTCATGGGGATTATGTATTGGGGATAATACCCAACATAGAAAGAAGTGTGTATTTGAACTGAACCTTGTTAATCCTTGTGTTTGGTGCCTTTATATTTATAGCATCATTAAAGGTAAGGTTGAGTGACAAAAGAATATTGGGTCGAGGCATTAACAAGTTATAGAGGTTTAATTGAAAATAATAAATTATTATAATCATTTATAGGGATCACTAATTCACCCCTCCCACTCTCAGTGATCCACATTGATCTAGGCACATTAAATGGTCAAATGGTCCACACAAGACAGACTAATGAATATTTAAAGATACAGGTCCATCAATGAAGATTGATTATAGATCAGTCTAGAACTCCGAATTCATTGATTCTCCACCAAAATTAAAGGGACAACTAAATCCCTTTTGTATGAAAATTTAAAGGCCCATATCCACCAATAATTCTCCCACATGATTATATGATATACATCGCCCCTTTATACTTAGGAATTAAAACTAGACACAATTATTTACTTTTTCCTGATATTGATGTATAATCGATTTGTTATTTTCCTTTCTGAAATAAAATATATATACATATGAATTTATAGAAGAAATCATTTGTTTTTGATGGAATCATCCTATGCAAAAACAAATTCATATTTTGGACACTGAAAATGAAAACATTGAAATTGAAAAAAAAATGTTTAATATATCCACCATAAAATTGGATCCATAAGTATAGATTCTATGATGTTTTGAGGGTATAATTTTAAAATTAATATATCCAAATTTTAAGAAAATTATTTCTCCAGATTCGGATGTCTAGAGTTAAAATGGGTGATCCATTTAGAGGGGCATATTTTTAAACCAAACAATCCACCTCCCTGGGATACAAATACAAACCCCTTCACTCCATGCCAGGAGTTGTAATTTTATTGAAAATTAAGATGGATTTGAATGGAGACATCCTTACCAAAGTCTTGGTAAGATCTCTTAAACTCAGGTTTTCATGTGAGAGACCCTTAATCCCATTTTTTGATGTTATTTGTAACGCCCTTACCCTAGTTACCCAAAGTTAGTCCATTATTACATAACATTGGCATGATCAGAAAAGATCATGTCTTTAATGCCCAATTAGTTTAGTATCCTTGGAACCACTAGATACATTAATAAATGTGACATTACATTATAAAGTGAAAAACTTCAATAACATAGTCTCCATGGTCCACACTCATATCCCCTTTAGACTATCCTAGCAGGTTAGTCATAAAATATTTCTTCACATCCTGGGAAAAATAAAAAATAGAAATCGGTGAGATCAGATGATCAATAAGGATAACAATATAGTGGAAACTTTCATAAATAAGCTTAAAGATTTAAGGAAATTTATAAGTAAAACAAAAGCCTTTTGAAATTGATCTTCATCATAATATGGAAAAAAGAAAATTAAATAATTCCATTTACTTATTAAAATGGATATTCTACTAGTCGAATAATCACATGAAATATCAATGACCAGTTTCTTAATGATGGAATGCATAATGCCAGACTATGATAACCACATAGTCAAGGACTTGTGCTATGAATACAAATAATATTTTGTCAAGGATTTGTGCCAAGTCACTACTTTGTCTCATGAGACCTACCGATGCATCAAGGAGCTATAACGGACTTCACCCATCACTTACTAAGTCCAATGCATTCTCATATGAACAGTTTTATATATAACATAAATATTCGTTTTAAAAATAGCACAGGAAATTTCAATACATTATCCACAAACCATAAATGGTATAAAAATAACACATCCATAGTCAAACATCTCACAAAACCTTCAATACAATATGGAAGTTATGTATCATAAAAAATCAACTTAAAATAAGATTAAAATCCATCAAATGATGTTGACATAGATGAAATCAAAACTATTTGAGATAAATATATCTTTTTTGAATCATTTAAAAGTCAAGTAATTATAAAATAAATATTTTAAATTAAAAATATTATTATAATCTTGTATGGGTGGCTTAGATAATTTTATAATGGAAAAAATAGCTGCACCCGCTGTATAAGTTAAAAAAAATACATTATTACATTAATTCTATCGAAAAGGTTAAAAAAGACATTATTTGGAAAACAATGGAATGATTCCTTTATTAATTTTTTATTAAAAGTCAAACAAGGGTATAAATGACTTTACACTCTATTTTGTAAAATAGTAAAAATGTTTTGAAATACATTTTTAAGAACCATGGATGTGGATGATAAAGAGGTCCCATCAAATAATTATGTATAAACAACCTCAGATAATGATGAGATTGTGAAATAAACCCTTAACTTATACTTTTCCTTGGTCCAGGGTAGTTTAACCTCATGTATAATAGTTAAATCATTGTTATTAAATTATAAAAGAATCATATAAATAAATATGATATCATATATGATCTTTTAATATTGCTTTGTTAATTGTGATTTAGTATTATCGTTGTTTCGGGAGTTCAATTACTCATTTTGTTTTATATATTTAGTTACATAGTCATGTTTGTTATCCATAGGTTGTATCATATTCATATCCAGAATTATATCAAGTCCTTAAACATTATTTTTAATCATCAAATGAAAATTAGTCTTGAATGGATATGATGTGGAATGAATCTCATCACATTCATGGTGATTATAGTCCGTACATATACACGAGTGACAATATCATTATTTTGATATAGGAAAAATATATAATCTGATGGTGTATCATATATACAGAATAATTATCATGTTATATTTATTATTTACATGAATTACACATCATTATTTTACTCATCCAAATAATAATGTATTGAATAAAAATTACAGCACGACGTGGAGAGGGTAAGCCGTACGTACGCACATATGGTGACAAGTAATCCAAGGGATGGATAGAATAAAGAATATGGTTGTACCATATTTATAATAACATCACAGTACATAGAATTTACTAGATTTTGTATTTTAGCATGAAAATAACAAAGAAAGAAGATGTGGAAGAAGAAAGGAACATGAAAGTGGATGGTGAAATCATTACATGTTCTTTGGGTTCTTCCTTTTGACTTGATCGAAAGGGCTCCCTAGGTTGGATTTATGATCAAAATAATGCCTCTTGGTTGATGTGAGGGAAGTTGAGAGAATATTTGGGTTGGGGTTGGATGAGTGAAAATGATTTTAAGGTACGAATTTCACAGAAGAGGGAGTGACACTTTATAAGAGGGGTGAGGGGCACCTTAGGAAAAACTTAAAATATTATTTTACAATAAATTCATATTCGGTTTATAATGTCTCCAATGTGACTTATATCGATGTTATGGTGGGGATGGGTCGAAATCCTTTCATCCAATAGATTTTAGATAGGTATGGGTCACTAAATTAACCTTATAATTTATATTTAACTCTTAGTTAAGTGGTTTGACATTTACCATGTCTCTTTGTATTTTTATATTATATGGTTAACAAACTTACTATATACATCCATGCGAAGCCCAAGTGGTTAATTAATAATACACCTGTCATTATATAAGTCATTTGGACGAGCCTATGATTTTTAGGTATAGAATATCAATTAATAATATTGTATTTGTATCAAAAACACTTTTTTTTCAATGTTGACACTATTTGGTATTTTGTTTTTTCTAAATTCATAACAGCATTATTAAATTAAAAACAATTCATCTAACCAAACATAATATGTAAAAGTACCCTATAAAATTAGTGGAATTCATAAAAATTCTCAAATTACATTTATTTGGATATTTATAATATCAATAATTTTAATTTTTAATTAATTAGGTAATTACTGCATAACCATTGTGTCATAAATAAATTAAATTATTTAATATCTAAAAATAATAAATAAAATATCATCATGTAGGAAATTTTGTAGATTTCTATTGAATATTTATTATCGAATTTATCTTATGTATAAACCTATATTAAAAATGCTTTTTTATTAAAATGTGAGTTTAACTCTTTTAACTCTTCTTTGAATAAAATAATAATAAAGGTACCAATATAATACATGTGGACCAAAAGGGTACATATTTTATTCCTATGGTTGTTTATGGTCGAATTATACTTCGCAAATAATATTAGGAAATGTGTTAGGGTAATAATAATATCATTTTTACCCTTAATTACCCTATTTAATTTTATCTGTGCTAAGTAAAAGTAAAATGATACTATTGACCAAAAATTCTTTTTATCTTATGGAACCTCATTTTACTCCTTCATATTAACCGTGTCTCTCGTATTTTCGAAATTACACTCACAAAAGTAGTGAAATTATGTTTTATGTGAATTTGCATATTCTCCTAGGAGATTGGTAAAAGACAGTGAAAGGTTCAATAAAATATTTATAAACTAAATCCAATAAATTACATTGAAATTATATTGTTATTATGTATCTATTTTGACCTAAAATAAATTTAAATTAAATAAATAATTATTTAAAAAAATTGGTTTTAAACTATAACTCAATGTTTTTCACTATTTATCAAAAATTGAATGTTTGGAGAAAAATACCAAAAATTCACCCTAAGATAAATTCAATATTCCTACTACAAAAATGAATTCCATTTTAAACGATAATATTTATAAAATTTTAAAAAACAGGTTATTACAACTCATAACGGCTAGTTTGATTGGTTGTGGTGTGTGTTAGAACATGATGTTTTGTACAACACACACTACAAAATTATTCAAAGAAAAGCATACCGTGGAAGCTTGGGTTGTTACATTCTCCCATACATCAAATAATTTCATCCTCAAAATTTCTAGAATATTATTGTATAAAAAGTCTTAGGTGGTTCTTCATCATAAGTTACTCTGGTTCCCACGTTGCCTCTTCCATCTTATGGTTTCTCCATAAACCTTTTACCAGACGAGTCGTTCGGTTTCTCAGCACTTGTTCTCATGTATCATGAATCCTGAAGGGCTCTTTTCAATAAGATAGATTGGGTTCCACTTCTAATTCCTCATATGTGAGTACATGTGTTGGCTCAGGAATGTATTTTCTCAACAGTGATACGTGGAACACATCGTGAACTTTGGAGAGATTTGGTGGCATTGCCAAACTGTAAGCTATATCCAAATTTTTCTCTAGATTTTCGAAATGTCCTATGTACCTGGGACTCAATTTACCTTTATTATCTAAATGTATAACTCCCTTCCAAGGAGATACCTTCAATAAAACATGATCTCTTACATGAAATTCCAAATCCTACCTTCGGTTATCAACATAACACTTCTCCCTACTTTGAGGTTTATTGATGTGGTTTTGGATTACCATCACCTTTTCCGTCGTTTCATCCACCAGTTTTGGGCCTATGAGTTTTATTTCTCCAAATTCATCCCTAAAGTTTGGTGTGCAGCATCTCTTTTTGTATAATGATTCATACGTGCCATTCGAATACCTGAATGGAAGCTATTGTTATAGGAAAATTCTACCAGAGGTAAATATTGATCCCACATACCTGGAATGTCATGTGAGCAAGATCTCAACATGTCTTATATGTTTTTAATAGTCCGTTATGATTGTCCATCTCTTTTATGGTGGAAGGCAGTGCCCAAAATAAGATCAGTATTTAGGGCCTTCTGAAGAATCTTCCAGAATCTTGAATTAAAATGCGGATCACGATCAGAAACAATCGATAGGGGTACTCCATGGAGTTTTACAACTACATTAATGTACAATCATGCTAGATGTTCAAGTGGTAAATCTTCACTTATAGAAAAAAAATGTGTTGACTTGGTATGATGATCAACAATGACCCATATTGCATCGTTCCTTTTAGGGGTCTTTGGTATTCCCATGACAAAGCCCTCCAGGCTGTTGCCTCCCAGCTTTCACTTTTTGAAAAACCATACATCTTGACACAAAATTAGCATTCTCCCTCTTCATGATTTCCCACCAAAAATGTTCTTTCAAATCTCTATACAACATGGTTCTTCAAGGGTGTATAGAGAAATTGGAACTATGAGCATTGTCTAACAATTCCCTTTTTAGATCTGGAATATCTGGAACACAAAGTCTCTTCCCAAATTTCAAAATTCCATTTTCATATACAATGTTACTCTGTCTCCCATCATTTATAGCTTTAATATTCTTTTTTATTCTCATCATCATCGGTCTGAGAACTCTTTATCCTTTACAATAAAGATGATTTGGAAACAATTTGAAAAAGTATTGATGTCTCACCTTCCATAGTGATTCCTATATCCATCTTCACTAGATCCATGTATATAGGATCCTTTTCAACTCTCATTTTGTTCTAAACTCCATGTTCCGTTCTACTCAAAGCATCTACCACCTTATTTTCCTTCCCAGGGTGGTAGTGTATAGTGCAATCATAATCCTGGAATAGTTCAAGCCATCTCCATTGCCTCATGTTGAGTTATTTCTGTGAGAAAATATACTTTAAAATATTGTGATCAGTATATATCTCACATTTTTCACCATAGAGACAATGTCTCCAAATAATAAAATCAATGATTATAGCATCCAACTCAAGATCATTAATATGATACTTTTGCTCATTAATTTTTAGTTGTCGTGATGCATAGACAATAAACCTATCATTATGCATAATGACACAACCAAGTCCTTTCTCTGAATCATCACTATAAATAACAAACCCACCATTTCCTGATGGTAGAGTCAATATATGGGAATTGAAAAATCATCTCTTCAGTTATTCGAAACATAATTCATAGTCATTTGTCCAAAAAAATTTAACCCCTTTACATGTGATCTTCGTTAATGGGTTATCCAATCGGGCAAAATTTTGGACGAAACATTGATAATAACCTGCTAATCCAATAAAACTGAATACCATGGTTATACTAGTTGGTGATTGAAATTTTTGGATTTCTCTTGTCTTATAAGGATCAACATAAATTCCATCCATAGAGACAATATGTCCGTGGAATGAAATCTCCTAAATCCAGAATTCACACTTACTAATCTTTCCATATAATTCATGTCTTCTAAGAGGCTTCAGGATAATGCGCATGTGATTTTCATGATATTAATAGAATTTGGAGTATACAAAGATATCATTAATAAATACCAGTAAAAATCATTAAGATATTCCTTGAAAACATTGTTCATTAGATCACTGAATATAGAAGGTGCTTTAGTCAATTCAAAAGGCATTACCGTAAACTCGTAATGCCCGTACCTGGTTCGAAATTTTGTCTTGGGAATGTCTTCCTTCTTCACACACAAATGATGGTATCCAGATCAAAGGTAAATCTTTGAAAAGTATTGACCTCCATGCATTTGGTCAAATAAATCATCAATTCAAGGTAGGGGATACTTGTTCATTATTGTTATAGCATTGTTTTCACTATAGTCAATATATAACCTCATAGATAAATCATTATTCTTAACAAAAAGGACAGGGGATCCCCATGGAGAAACACTAGGGTGAATAAATCCCATATCAATCAATTCCTCTAGTTGTTTCTTTAGTTCAACTAATTCCACAGTGGCCATTCTATAAGGGGTCTTCGATATGGCCCATGAACCATGAATTAAATCAATGGAAAACTATATTTCTCATTCTAAAGGATGTCCTGGGAAATCTTCCAAAAACACATAAATATTCTTTCACAATAGGTACATCCTCTATTTGAACATTACTTTTCTCACCCATGTTAATTTCATTATATTCTTCCCTGATAATTTAATTTTGTTGATCTAGTGGGGGTGGATCTAGATAAGAATCAGGTGGTGATGATTCTTCTCTAAAGATAAGGTGTTCCTTATCATCATCATAAAAAATCATAACCTCCTTCTTCTTACAATATATCTTCATATCGTGGTCCAAACGCCAATCTATATTGAGGATTATATCAAACTCAATCATAGGTATGACGATGAGATCATCATATAAAGAGAATTTATATGCTCTAATGGGAACAGATTCACAGAAATTTCTAGCAATAATACATCCCTAAAAAGTTTTAACTAACAACTCCCTTGTTAAATCAAATTATAAATATCTAATTTTCTATGAAAACTGGGAAAATATGAAATAATTCGATGACCCGGAATCAAATAAATCATTTTCTAAACTTGTGGAAACCATTAAATTACCTTCCCCCACATCTTTCGGATCTTCTACCTCAGTAATAGTGGTAGCATAAGCTTGGCCTTGATCCCTTGGTAGTTTTTGAGGTACGTTTCCTTGATGCTTAGGAAATTCATTTTCATTATGTCCCATCTCCCTACAATTGTATCATTGAACATCAGTAGCCCCTTTCTTCACCTTGGAATCACGAGCTTGGTGGCCTTTTTCACCACACTTGTAACTGACTCCCATTCTATTCAAGAATGTACCAGGGTGTTTCTTACCACATTTACTATAGGATGAATATTCAAAGTTTACCTTATTCCCCTTATTTTTATTTCTAGGGTGATCAAAAAATCTATTCTTCTCTTTCATTGCTTTAAAGTCTTAAGACATAGATAATTATTTTTTGTATTGATAGAACATGAGACAATATCTTCGTACGACGAGAAGGATTGGCAGACTAATGCTCGATGGGGAAATGGATTTAAATGATCAATGAAACGATAAATCTTACTTCTTGGGTTACTTATATAATCTGTTACATACATCATTAACCTTGTAATGTTAGCCTCATACATTGCAACATTCTCATCCTCTTTTTTCCTCAAACTCTGAAATTTTCTTTCCATATATGTTCAATGGTCATGAGGAAAGTATTTTTCTAATAAAATCTTTTTAAACACCCTCTATTCCATACTTGATACTTTTTCATCTTCCTTTTTATTTTGAATCAAAGACCACCATTGATCAGCATCTCTACTAAAGAGGTAAACTGCCATAACAACCTTTTCTGTTTGATTACTTCCCAAATCCTGAAATATTATCTCTAGGAAATGTATCTTTTTCTTAGATACTAGTGGATTTGTACACCCATTGATGGTTGGTGGTTGTATCCTCATGAAGAAATATAACATTGATCTTCCATGTTGTGGATCAGGGTGCTACATACAGGTATGGTTTTTATTCATAACCTGAGTGAGTTGTCCCAGTATGATGATTAGCTGATCAGCACTAGTTGCATCACCATACCCAGTATAATTATCTTGTATATGAGGGAAATCCATAGATGGAGTGCATGCATTGGCACAGTTTCCATTCCTTCCACTAGGTGCCATTTCTAAACAATAGCATAATCAAGATCATTTTATGAATCGAAATACATAATTCTAATCTTGTAAAACACTTAACATAAATTTAATAGTTTATGGATATAATACATAATCCTAAAAATGTTTTCTTTGAGGAGGTATGTACTCATAGACCCTTAATAATGTTTTATAAATAAAATGAGAATTATACTAAGAATATCCCCCAGGAGTGTCGTATCCAATAGTGCAGCAAGGCCCGTTGTCATGCACCAGTTCCCGTTTGAGTCTAACTCAAAGCGGTGTATTCAGGTTTCACCCCTAGGTATATCTGTTCTAGATCTACCTCTACATGCTCATATCCAAACACGGAATTATTGCTCGAAAAACTCCCAGAATCTCTATAATACCAAAATTCTAGGAATTTATTCTATACTAATCCTCAACGTCTATCTTAGGTCTTTGTGCTCTAATCAGTGTTTATCTAAATTTAACATTCAATGTTTTTACTAAACATTCTCTAATTCTAACTATAACGCTCTGACCACAGATACCTAGAGTCGATGAATTATTACATGACATTGACAAGGTCATACAAGATTATGCCTCAAAAGACTGAACAGTTTAGTAGCCTTGGAAACACTAGATACATTAAAAATTTTACATTACATTATAAAGTGAACAACTAAAATAACATAGTCTCCATATTCCACACTAATATCCCCTTTATACTATCCCTGCAGGTCAGTCATAAAATATTTTTCACATCCTGGGAAAAATAAAACATAGAAAGGGGTGAGCTCAGATGCTCAGTGAGGATAACAATATATCGGAAACATTCATAAATAAGCACAAAAATTTAAGGGAACATATAACTAAAACAAAATCCTTTTAAACATGAAATTCAGAATAATATGGAAAAAATAAAATGAAATATTTCCATTAATTATTCACAAGGATATTCTACTAGTCGAATAATCATATGCAATATCAAAAACAACATTCATAATGATGGAATTCATAATGCCAGACTATCATAGCCACATAGTCAATTCCTTGTGCGCAGACTAAAAATAAGATATTTACAAGGTCTTATGAGAAGAAACTAGTTTGTCTCCTGAGACCTACTGATGCATCGAGGAGCTATAACAAGCTCCAACCGTCACTTACTTGGTCCAATGAATTCCTCATATGAACATGTTTAAACATAACATAAACATTCATATTAAAAATAGCATAAAAATGTCATTACATTATCCATAAACCATTAATGGTATAAAAATGATACATCTATAGTAAAAAACTTCACAAAACCTTCAATACAAAATGGATGTTTTGTATCATAATAAATCAACATTAAATAAGCTTAAAATCCATCAAAGGATGTTTACATAGATGAAATCAAAACTATTTGAGATAAATATCTCTTTTCTTAAAATCATTTAAAAGTCACATAATTATAAAATAAAACATTTACTTTCAAATCTTATAAGCATGTAAGGGAAGCTTCGACAATTTTATAATGGCATAAAATATTTACTCCCGTTGTATAAGTTAAAAATATACATTCTTACCTTAATTTTGTCGAATTTTTTTTAAAGGAACTTTTTTGGAAAATAACGGAATGATTCCATTATAAACTACATATAAAAATTCAAACAAGGGTATAAATGACTTTAACTTATATTCTGTATAATAATTAATTTTTTTTGAAATACATTTTTATGAAAAATGGATATTGATGATAAAGAGGTCGTAGTAGATAATTACGAATAAACAACCTCATATAATGAAGAGATTGTGAAATAAACAATTATATTGTACATTTCCTTGGTTGAGGGTAGTTTAACCTCCTGTATAATAGTTAAATCATTGGTATTAAATTATAAAAGAATCATATACATAAATATGATATCATATACGATCTTTTAATATTTCATTGTTAACAATATTTTAGTATTATCGACATATCATGTGTTCACTTACTCATTTTGTTTTATATGTTTTGTTACATAAGCCATGTTTTTTATCTATAATTTGTATATTTTTCATATCAAAAATGATATCATGTCCTTAAACATTATTTTTAATACTCAAATGAAAATTAGTCTTGAATGGATATGATGGGGAATTAATCTCATCACATTCGTGGAGATGGTAGTCCTTACGTATGCACGAGCGACAATACCATTATTTTGATATTAAAACTATATAAAATTGGATGTTGTATCATATATAAAAAATAATAATCATTTTCTATTTATTATTTACATGAATTACATGTCATTATTATACCCATCCAAATAATATTATATTGAAAAAAAATTACACAATGACGTGGAGACGGTAAGCCGTACGTACGTACGTATGGTGACATGACATCCAAGGGATGGATATAATTCTGAATATGGATGTACCATATTTATAATAACATCACAGTATATAGAAGATACTGGAGTTATTATTTTAGAAGGGAAATAACAACGAAATAAGAAGTGGAAGGAGAAAGGAACTTGAAAGAGGATGATGAAAACATTCCCTCTTCTTCGGGTTCTTCCTTTTTACTTGGTCAAAAGGGCTCCTTAGGGTGGATTTCTGATCAAAATAAGGACTCTAGGTTGAAGTGAGGGAATTTGAGAGAATATTTTGGCAGGGGTTTTATGAGCCAAAAAGTATTGAAAGTATCAATTTGAGAGAATGGGGTGTGTTGTTTTATAAGAGTGGTGAGGGGCACCTTAGAAAAAACATAAAATATTATTTTATAATAAATTAATATTCGGTTTATAATGGATACAAAGTGACTTATTTCAAGGATGAGGTGGGTATGGGTCAAAATAATTTCATCCAATAGATTTTAGATAGGTTTGGGTGACTAAATTAACCTTATCATTAATATTTATCTCTAAGTTAAATAGTTTGACATTTACCATGTCTCATTGTTATTTTATATTATATGGTTAATAAACTTACTATATACATCCAATAGAACCCCAAGTGGTTCATTAATGATACTCCAATAATTATAAAATTCCTTTGTCCGAACATTATTTTTTTGGAATAGAATATCAATTAATAATATAATATTTGTTTTAAAACTCTTTTATATCAATTTTGTCTATATTTGGTATTTTTTTGATTAATTCATAACATAATTATTAAATCAAAAAAAATTAATCTTACCAAAACTAATATGTAATATTAAACTAGAAACTTATTGGAAATCATAAAAAGTCTCTAACTACATTTATTTGGATATTTATAATATCAATTATTTTTATATTTCATTAATTTGGTAATTACTTCATCATCATTGTTTCATAAATTCATTAAATTATTTAAAGTCTAAAAATTATAAATAAAATATCAACATGTAGGAAATAATTATAGTTTTTTAATTAATATTTATAACTGAATTTATCTTATGTATAAACCTATATTAAAAATTTTTTAGTTATTAATCATTGATTTTAACTCATTTAACTCTTCTTTGAATTAAAAAATAATAAAGGTCCTAATATAATCCATGTGGACCAAAAAGGTTCAAATTTTATTCCTAATGTTGTTTTTTGTCAAATTATACTTATCCTATAGAATTAGGACATGTGTTAGAGTAATAATAATATAATTTTTACCCTTAATTTCCCTATTTACTTTTATCCGTGGTAAATAAAAAAAGTTAATATTCACCAAAAATTATTTTTATCTTATTCAAACACATTATACTCCTAGATATTATCTGTGTCTCTCAGAATTTTGAAATTACACTTAGAGAAGTGGTAAAATTATGTTTTATGTGAATTTGCAAATTCTCTTAGGAGATTGGTAAAAGTTTATGAAAAGATCAATAAAATTTTTATATATCTAAAATTATTATAAATTGACTCCATTTAATTACATTGAAATTATATTGCTTTTATGTATCTATTTTGAAATAAAATATATTTAAATAAAATATATAATTATTTAAATAAAAATTCGGTTTTATGCTATGACTCAGTGTTTTTAACTATTCATAAAAAATTGAACGTTTTCAGAAAAATATCAAAAATACACCCTAAGCTTAATTCGATATTCAGAATCCAAAAATAAAGTCCATTTTAAATGATAATATTTAAAAAATTTTAAAAATGGGGTATTACTATTCCTAATGGCTAGTTTTATTGGTTTTTGTGTGTGTTAGAACTCAAAGTTGCGTACAACACACGTTACAGTATTATTCAATGAAAAGTGTACAATAGAAGCTTGGGGTGTTACATTATTTTGTGTTCTTCTTATTTGTAATTATATATGTTTTTTTAAATTTCATTAGAATTTTAATGAATTTTTTTTCATCATATCTTTTAATCATCCACCCTCTATTCATAAATATTAATTTTATTAAAGAATATATATCATGCTGAAACCCCTTCACATAATATTTTTACTCATTCAATTGAATGTCTATATTTAATTTTCATCACTTTGTGTGTGTGTGTGTGATGAAATATTATTTTCATATCTTGTTGTTTTCATTAAATTTAAAATTAATCACCATAAAATCATATTACTATATTAATAACCATACCAATGGTTGAGTAAATATACTAATGGGGTGAGTCATAATTTTGGTATAATAATTGATTGAGATATTTTTCTCGGTGAATATACTTTAAGAAAACATTTTTTATGTTGTACATAAATTTCCGAAGATTAATGACATGGTTTGTTGAACATGTGGGTTAAATAGATTATTATAACAACAAATAAACTACCAACATGAAGTAGTGATTATTATTACACCCCAAGTAAAGTTATTTTTTTGGATTAAATACTTAAAAATTGGTAATTATTATTAAAGTAATCTTGTGAAGTGGGAGTTAATTTTATGTAATATAAAGAAAAACTCAATGATATCATAAGCTTAAATCACCCATAATGATCTTATGCCAATATTTATACGTGTTTTAAATCAATAAATCATAATCTATTAATCAATTTCATTATGTTATACAAAAAATACCCCCACAACCCCCCCATTAAAAAAATAGAAAAAAACAATCTACTATAAGAAATTACCATTGCTGGGGATTAAACCCGAGTGTTTTTATACCAATTTGAAGTGCACTAAAGCCTTAAAAAATTCACTATTAGTTCTTATACCACTTCTATACGAATTGAAATAAGTGGTTTCCAACAATTATCAAATGAATCACTCAATTAATACTAGGAGATGTTCAAAAATATTCTACAAACCTTCCCATGACATTAAATCTCTGACAAACTTTTTATCCAATACTTCTACAAGGTTTTATTATCTATTGAGATAATGCCCACTGATGATGCATGTGGCGATGATCTTACTGAAAAAAAATATTACAGCTACATGATATATCATATTAAATATGGCTAAAAAAACATCAATTTTATACCCATTCACATGACCAAGTAAAATGATTCCAAGAGAATAAATCCATAGAGAACAATATGACGAACTAATGGATGAGTCACCTTATAGGTCTACTGTGTAAAATAATTTTGGCCCCCAAATCTCCATACTCATATTTACACAATATATACTCCCATGACTTATCAATAACTATGGAATATGCATCTCATGTTATCATCCAACAAACACATCACCACAATTGAAGGAGGATCCATCTGATTATTCTAGTATTAAGAACCTCAATTCTAAATATTCTTTTAGGAACAACAACCCTAAAAAATAAGATTAATTAATTAGAAACCTCAACCAACCCCGCTCTCAGAACATATCTTATACAATTAACAAAGTCTTGAGGTATGTTAATCCCAATTCTTATCCCCTTAAATTCCCTCCAAAATTCCAAAACCAATACCAATATGGTCAAGGTGTTCGTAACTTCCAAACACCTTATCCCATTTTCCCTCAACCATAATGGGTAAATCATCCTCTTACTCATCCCGGATTCAACTATCCTAATAAGACTTACCATTTCCCAACCTAACATAATAACTTTACCAAGAACCAATATCATGAAAATACCAGTATAGGGAATTCCTCATCTTCCAAGAAACCCTAAGAATGTTGTGTGTATGATCATTCCTTCTTCACCCAATCTAGATTTAAAAATATTGAACCCCAAATTGGTCAAGCTTAATCACAAATAATCCATTATTAACAAAAAAATTCTTCCCAATTCCTATCATAACCATTACCCAAACCCAAGGGTAATGTATGTATAATTTCAATTAGTTTCAGAAATAAAATATATATTCCTCATGACTAGTCTACTAAAACTCCATTAAATGTATAACTTGAAAATCGAAACAAAAAGAAACATGAAAATGAACTTTTATCCACTCCCTCACCTACTTCCATTCCCCTAGGTAACTCAATTCCTTTTCCTCATGTTGTTTCTAAGCCATGGAAGTCCTTTGAACTCGGTCCTAAAATGATTGATATATTTAGACATGTTTAATTGAACATACCACTAATATATTCCATAAAACAAATTACTATATATTATATGTTTATAAAGGAGTTTTTCACCCATAAGAGACATCTTAAGACTATTGGGAACGTTTCAACCCAACAGTCGATGCCCATGATGTTCAATGATCCATGGAGATTTTTATATTCAATGACAAATATGGAGTTCTAATATTGATGATTCATTAATATACCTAGGATCCTTGATAAATTTATTCCCAAATCAATTTTCTCTATATCTATTCTAGGTGCATTGGACCTAATGTGTGTTGTCATCTAATTTTCCATTCGATGTAAAACTAGTCCCGAGGGAATAATAGAGGATGTATTTGTCAAAGTTAATGATCTTATCTCACAATATGAATTTTATGTCCTCGACAAGGAAGGAAAGAGGTTATATTCTTGATCTCCCACAATTCTAGGAAGACCATTTCTCATAAAAACAAGATATAATGTTAATATCTTTATGGGAATCCATTGATTGTAATTTGGTGACCAACAAGTCAAGTCCAATATCATTCAAGCCATGAGAATCTCATCAGAGGATAACTCTTCATTCAAATCCATTATTATGATAACACTTTTGAGAGTGGATTTACCCCAGATTCATCATGTTCATAATATTATGTTGAAATAGTATCTTGGGATATTTTAACCATGATTAACCTTGTTATAAATGAGATGTTGAAGTGGATTGTTCACTCTTAGACTCGATCATTCTAAAATATCTTAAAAACTCTATTGAATCCCCCATCAACATTGATCTCTACTACTCCACCTTGGAGATTAATTAATCAAAAGTAATTATATCCCATTCCTCTATTTACACATATTCAAACCCAAAAACGAAAGACGTGCCTTCTCTAAAACATCTTATTACCCACCTGAGATATGCATTCCTCTTCCGTGATCACTCTTACCATGTCATTTTTTGTTCCACAATTACTAAAATAGAGTGGTACATATATGTTCATGTGTCAGAGGAAAATGAAAATGACTTAGGCTGTAACGTAGATGAAATGCTAGTAATAAACCATTCCATTTGCATGTATCAAATCCATATTTAGGAATCATCCAAACCAATCAGAAAACCACAAATAATACTATAAACACTCATACATGGGGTTCATCGGGATGATATTACCAAGATTATTCAAGATAGTTTATATAATAAATTTTTGAATGTCAATAAGAATATCTTAATCATGTGGAAACTATTAAGGTGGGAAATTTTCTTTGACAATTAAACAAAATTAGGTGGTCACTACTCTGGTGAATGAAAATTGTGAGTGTGCATTAATTATTGTAATATAAATGTCGGGACATGAAAATATCACTACCCTCTTTCTTTCCATGATCTAATTATATAACTACAATACATAAATTTACACACTTTTTTTCCTGATTACTACACCAACCCTTCCATATTCCTATCAAAACTCTAGACTAAATAAGTCTACTTTCACTTTCCCCTTGGTGACATATTCATATAATATTATTCCTTTTTCCATTGAAATGATTTTAAAACAATCCAGAGGTGTATGATGAGTATATTTTCTAAATTCATTGAGTATTTCATGGAGGTATAGATTGAAAAGATTAACCTTTTTGGAGAGTCATTTGAATCCTGATGGCATTCATTCTCTCTAGTAAATCAAAAGTGTCTAAAATGTAACCTTGTATTGGATTATGAAAATTTACACTTCATGGTTACTAATGTGATTTTTCATGGGAACTTAATTTTCTATGACAGTATTCAATTCATTCTTCTTAAAATTAATGTGATCCAATCACTTGTTGAACACACAACAGTTTGACCCGTCTATTAATTTCATGGTCATGATGGTTTCTATCATTGATTCATCCATAACATTAATATTATTTCCCTTCCACACACTCAACAAATCCAAAATTATCTCGCATTACATTTTGATGATTCATGAAAGAGATCCTTCGTTGAACTCAAATATTTTCTTACATATTCATTGATAATCAAGCCCCCAGATTTTTCAAAACCATTTAAAATGATGTGTGATTTATCTGATAGGGACATTGGATATGTTCTTGGTCAATGAAAGGAAATTATTCCTCATGTCATCTATTTTTCATCAAAAACATTGGATGAAACTCTATATCACAACATAGTGACTAAGAAGAAACATTAGCTATGATTTTATCATTGTATAAATTACATCCCTACATATTAGATGCCAAAGTCATTATTCTAACAGACCATTCATCTTTATCATTCTTACATAAGAAAATTGATTCCAAACTAAGTATAATATGATTGATCTTGGAAATACGTGAGTTTAAAATTGTGACTAAGGAGATATTGAATTGAAAACCATATGGATGATCACATGTGAATAATTTATAATAATTATCCTTTTGAAGTAATTGATCATTATTTTCCAACTGAGCACTGTTCATCCCTCACTCATATATTACCATTGTTTTCCCCAATTGTAAACAATTTGGTTGCAAGTGTTTTTCCTTTTTTTCAAAAGAACAAAAAGTGAAGCTAAAATGTGATTATAACTTCAATTATCTTGGTTAATAATAAACATTGAAAAACTCAGGATCACATAGTAGTTAGGAGATGTGTCCCTGAATATGAACATTCACCCCTCATGGAATTTTTGACTCAATGCTTAGTGTTGGACACTTTAGATGCCAAAGTACATCCCAAAAGGCCAGAGATAATAGATTATTTTGGAATTATTTATTCTAGGACTCACATGAGTTTATTATATCAGGAGAAAAAGTCTAGTTGTTTTTCATAATTTCTAAATGATTTTAAATTCCCCAAAATCCAATAATATATTTTGGATATATTCTATTTTTGGGTAATAGATTTCATGGGACCATTTCCACCCTCCAATGGATTTTTATACATTCTTCTTATGGTGGATTGTGATTCTAGACGGGTCAAGGCCAAACCCACTATGAAGGTTGAGTTACATACTGTCACTGAGTTCCAAAAAACACATATTTCCATCAATTTGGAACACCGCAAGATTTGATAAGTGACTTAATAACTCAATTTTGTAATCGGACCATTAATTTAATTTTGAAAAAGAAGAGGGTTGTACATAAAACATCGACTACAAGTCACCCCCAAAAAAATGGAATATATGAACATTCTAATAGGCAAGAAGTATTACATAGCCTAATTATAAAACCCAAATAAAAGGATGTCCAGAATTACTTGTTAAAGCTCTATAGACATATTGAACTACCTACAAAACTCCAATTTGGATGTCTCTAGTTTGGCTAGTTTTTTTAAAAGTGTTTAATTTACTAGTTGAAATACATAATAAGACATTTTTTACTAAAAAAACATGTAATTTTGATTGTGAAAATTATATAAATGATAGATTTTTGCAGTTGAATAATTTGTAGGATAATAGAACTAATTATAATGAGAATTCTAATATCTATCAAGAAACGAAAAAGTTACTCCTTTATATGAATATCCTATGAATTGTATTCCATGATGGGGAAAAGTAACTAATTTCCAATTATTTATTTTAGATCTATTCATGCATTCTTAATTATCATTGGGAAGTACATTTAATTATTAATAATTTTTTTTCCATTTGGTGTAGTGTACGTCCAATTCCCTAATTCCAAAATGGAATTCATGGTTAATGGGCATCAGTTAACGAATCTCCATGATTAGAAACATGTATTGGGAACCACCTTGACATCCATCAAATACCTAACCACTATGATGGTTGCACCACTATATAGAGACAAAAACCCACTAATCCAAACTAGGGGCACCTCATTCCCTTCAACTCATCTTCTCTCTACCTTTCTATCCCTCAATATCACTTCTTCTAACTCTCTCATTCTCATATTTTTACCAGTTTTCTTATAAATTTTTTTACTCTTTCTTTAGTGGAAATTTCTTTTAAAAAATTAAAAATTAAAAAAAAAGAATAAAATGATTAATAATTACTCTCCATAAACATTTGAAAAAAATTCTTAACATTTTTGGGGAATCCGAAGACATTTTTTTATATAAAAAATTTATTATTTTCTTTATAAATTTGGATACATAATCTTGTAACAAGCCCAAAATATATATAACTCTAATTTTTTTATTTAGAAATAATTATTACCCAAAAATGAGAAACTACATTTACTTTCATGACAAGGTCACATATGGCCATATTTTCATTTTGTGTGTTTTCTAACTCCCGTTTGTGAGTCTTTAGTTTGTGGACCTTCAAGTTAAATATTATACTTCTGTGTGCATTAATATTTAAGAGTAATGTTTTAATGAATTTGATAATCATAGTAGCGAAATACCCACCCATTAGTTTACATTAATCTTTATTTTAAAATCATCATAGATCCTATGAAAATATTTTATATGATAGCTACATAACAGGTCAAATAACTTCTCCCATAGAATATCTATGTTGACTAATATTTAATATTTTAATAAAATTTAAATATGGGGATGTATGGATTTCATTTTGGGTATCCGTTTATTTATTTTCAACATGTTTTCATATTCTTGAGGGAAAAGTATATTTTAGTGTGGGGGAATAGATGTCATTCAATTACTTTAGGGAATGTATTTTAATTTATGTAATTGTTTAAATGATATTGAAATGTATTCATAAAAATTAAAAAATCAATGTAAAAAATCAAACAAAATGTGTTGGGTCTTGGGTAGGTGAATAATAAATCTTCCTCAACCTATGATAAAAACAAAATTATTACAATTGGTGTCTCGGAGAGATCAAAAATGGATTGGGAGATGAGTGTGAGATTTTTTTCATTTTCATCATTAGAGAAAAAAGAAATGAAAAAAATGTACACTTATGTTATTAATACATGTTTAAAATTTTATAAATATTTCATATTTTCATCCCCTTAAAAGATTATCCATATATTTTCTGTCATCCATCACATAATAAATCCTGTTTATATTGTTGGTTCCATAAACTACCATGTATTATTTCAAATTAGGAATTTATTTTTTCAATGTTAGTATTTTACCCCTACCATCCTCTCACACAAGGACATTACATTCCTACTGCCCCATATCTATATAAAACCTCCTAAAATATTCCTCTTGATTCTTTAACACCTTAAGATAAGGAATGGATTCTAAGAGCTCTTTCAAACTCTAATATTTTTCTTCTTGTTTTGTGAATGAGTAAACCTCTAGAAATAAATGTTATTCTTATTGAGAGGAGTATGTTTTCTGTTCCATCATTTTCTATTTCTAATTTGTGAATGAAAAAATGATTTTTTTTGTAATATTGTTTCTGTAACAATTTTTGGGGGAATTCAACATAGATGAGTGGAATGTTCTAAACCACCTCTGATTTCGGAGACCCATATTTTAATGTTTCCTGGTGAATGAGAGTGATTTTGTTTTGTTTATAAATTTTATTTAGACGAAGAAATGTACAATAGTAAGTGTGGTGTTGAAGATTATATTCATTTATTAATAAATTTATTTCTTATATTGTTAGTAATTATCATGTAAATGTGAATAATTATTTTGAACTACCCATTTTTTACTACATAATATAATTTTTTATAAATATTTGAAATAATCCTATCATGATAGTTAAATATTTTATTTATAACTCTCATTTTACTATACATGTTAGGTTGTACTTGTTTTTTAGGCTTCCTTGTTAAATTTAAAACATATTGTTAGAAGAAATGATAGGCCAATTCACCATTTTAATGGACCCATTGTCCATATAAGAAGCCATGGGATTCGATGAAGAAAATTTTGCATCCCAAAAGATTGAATTTATGGGATCATTAAATTTGTCTAATGTCATTGATAATAAAAAATAATATGGGGAAAATAAATTAAATCTTGGATAAAAATTTCAAGGCCCAAAATATTTATAATGGGGCCCAAATTATTCTACGTAGTCCAACCCCCATTCTATTAAAAAATTAAAACAACCACACAATTATGGACTTTTTTCCTGATATAAATGTGAATTAGAGATGATATTTTACAGTGTGAATGAAATGATAAAGGTGAAAATCATTTTATAAGAAATTGTTCTGATATTACGACATATTCATATTCAAAAACCTATTCAGTATTTTCTTTAGAAAAATTGTTGATTCAAATGGTCAGATTAAAATTGTTTAATCAAACCACCATTATATTGTATCCATAAGTAAAATGGCCACCAAATATTGATGGTATAATATAATATTCCATATATACAACGTTCAAGAATAGTTTTTCTCCATATATGCCTATTTATAGTATCAAATTTGAAATCCAACTGAAGGGGATGATTTGGAATGAAAACAATCCATCTCATTTGGCTACAAATACACCCCATCATCACATTGGATAAAGTTAAAAATTAAGTAAAAAAGAGGATATATTGGCCCCACCAAGGCCCATAAAATTCATGGTAGGATCTTCCAGACACATGATTTTTCATTAGTTACCCTTCAAAATATCTGTGTTTTCATGTTCTTTTCAGTTCAACTTATACTTAATTGTGTATGTTTTTTTTCATTTCAATTGAATTTTAAGGTATTATTCATCTTATTCACATTTTTTAATAATACACCATCTATTGTAAATATTAATCCCCATAATTAATTTTAAATCATGTTATATTCATTTACCTTGTTTTTATTCCTTATTTACTCG
This sequence comes from Viscum album, assembly GCA_963277665.1. NCBI lineage: Eukaryota > Viridiplantae > Streptophyta > Magnoliopsida > Santalales > Viscaceae > Viscum > Viscum album. The sequence continues at coordinate 478,013,265 of OY728132.1, forward strand.
AATGCATTTAATTAATTTTATTCATTGTTTGTGTGTGTGTTTGATGAACAATTGTTTTCTTATCCCATTTTTTTCAATATTATTATATTTAATTAGTATAAAAAAATATTAACAAATTAATATACATCTCAATGGATTGGTAAATCGACCATTGAGGTGAGTCGTAATTTGTGGACAATATGTAATTGCGATCTTTTTCTAGAAAAATATTCGTTATAATAAAATTGTGTATGATGAACATATAACATCATGTATTCATGAAATTTATGGTTTAAAATGTTAATTACATAGATTATTTGAACAAAAAATACACTACAAAAACAAGTGCTTATTATTAGTAAACCCCTATTAATGTTATTGATTTGATTAATGTGTTAACACTAGGGAATTCTAATCAATGTCATATTATGAAGTGGTTGTTAATTTAAATGAATTATAAAAAAATCTTCATTGATATCATAAAATTAAATCCACAATATTGAACTCACCCCAATATTTATAAATATTATTAATCAGTCAAACATCATCTATTAATTAATTTAATTAAGCTCTATAATTAACCCCCTTATTAATATTACAAATCAAAAAAACAATCTAATATAAAAAATTACCATCACCGCATATTCGACCTGAGTGCCTCTATACATATTAGAAGAGCACTATAACATTGAATGGTCAATAAGAGATAATTATCCACACTATAGGGGAATACAAGTAATGGAATAAACTCAATAGACCACTATTATTTATAAAACTTTACTTGGGCTCAAAATTAACATTTTATTAATGAGGATATCAATATATTTTCCCAAATATTCTGTTAAATATTTTCATAATAAAATAGAAATGAGAAATCAAATCATTAATGAATATTTTAAATCATGAAGAACTCTTGAATTTTTTTCCAAAATCATATACTTTTAAAAAATAAGATGTTGGAAATTGCATTTGATGAAAAACTTCTCATTGATTATTTTTTCTAAAATAATTAGAATTCTAGAAATCCCTATTTAAAATATAGATAAAATCTATTGATATATTGAGACAAGGTTATCCATGTCACTCATTAAAATACAATATATCGAACAATTACATACCCAATAAATTAATGTTCTTTCACAAACCCACCCATCCTAGGATTATAATGTAATAACTAATAGTTGGTTAACAAAATAATCATCTTTCCATGGGTTATCACTAAAACAGTCATAAAATGTATATAATATAACTATTTTTCGACATAAACAATTTACAAGAACAATAACATAATAATAGTGCATAAATGATTTCCATTTTCATCATTACACACATAAAATAATATTTTAATATGTAGGATAAAATATTAGAATAATGAAATATCCACTCCATTTGGAACCATATTATTCAATACCAATATATTCATAAACATTTATAGAGATTTTTTATTTTAATAATATATGAAATCATTTAATGATTTTTTTTTCAAATAATTGTTTATAATTAGAGAAACATTCATTTTCAATGTATATGTCAAAATAGAACATTTAAATTGACTTTTCTCTAAAATTTTCCTAATAAAATTGGTACATAGATTCATTTGGATATATTTTATTAGAAATAAAAACACAAGAGGAATAAAATTAAATTTATAATCCATTTATTCCCATATAAATACATCATAAAATAATTGTTTAAATATGGACATTGAATAAAAAATATGTAAAAATATTGTCATTAATATAGTATTTTTTTAAAAAAAATCCCTTAATATATTATAAATATTTAAATGTAACAAAATTAAAAAAAAACAACATTTAAAAACATTTAAATATTAGGATCATAATGTTATTCTAGTTATATCATATTAAATGAATTTAATATATGTAACAACCCAAACCCCAGTACCATTGAGCTGGTGTTCGCTTTATTACATGTCTTAATATATATGGAATCACATCCCAAATGTATGAATTGTTTATTAGTCATAGTAAACTAGATATTATCGTGGTTCCCATATTTAATTTGAATAAAAAAACTGTAACACAATTTTTTATCAAAGAACAACATTATTCCCCCATCATATCTTGTCTTTTCAATCATAGTACACATCATGGATTTCTATGAAATGGAAAAAATGGTTGAGATGAAAATATTAGTAAGGGTAATGTATGCTGGAAGATATAATTAATTAACAAAAAATATTCAATATTGAATAGTAAAATGATTAAAAATATTCTATTTTAAAAACATTTTTATACTAATAGAATATAAATTATCAAAATTGAAAGGTAAATAATTGAAAAAAATATTCCATTTCATCTATAAAATGATACAAAAAAGAATTATGAGAAAATATCCTAGTATATATAACCTTTTTAATAATAAATGAATTATTAATAATTGAAATGATTAAATATCAGATGATAATTATTAGGAACATGATCCTAATACTGTCAAGACCATTAATAGTACGGCCTAAAAACTAATGGGTAAAAATCGATCTTGTTTGGCCAACTATATACTTAGTGTTAACACCATTGAAAATCTAGCTTATGACTTTTGGGTAAAAAATCCTAAGGTATTTCAATCTAATTTTCCACATGAGATCTATAGATGCATTAATGGGTTATATGAGGTCTTTACCCTACCTGTCACCACATTTCCCACAAAATCATATATCGAATAATTTATTTAATTATTGAATCAATGTACCTTGTCTTCAAATATACATATCAATCAAAGCATAAAAATTAAAAAATATTTCCCCTAATTAATATGTAACATTAAATATAGATCAATATATGTTGAAATGATATATTCATTATGAAATTATTTTATACATGATAAATTCTATTGATATTTAGGGTGATATTTATTGTTTGTATAAAATTGAATAATCCAATAGATATATAATGAATATAAAAAAATTAGTAAGTTAATTTCAATTTGTTCCTTCGTAAAAATTATCATAATCCAAAAATTTGATTTATAACGATAATATAAATAAAACATTTACACATTGAAGTTATAATAAAGATAGTTTTTTCATCGATTAATAGAAATAGCATAAAAATATCATTAAAATCATTTTTTATGAATTTTTTTCATTTAAAAAAACATTTTAAAAACTTAATCCATTTTATAAATCCTTTTCATTGATTATCAAAATTAAAAACTACGAATTTCTATATTATTATGAAAAAAATCATTAAAATGATCATTGTAAACATGAAATGGTTTAAAAGAAAAAATAATTTCCATGAAGGTGAGTAACTTTTTAAATTCATCAGAATTTTAAAATAACATTAATTTATAAATATAAAAACATAAAAAAATATAATGTTTCAGATTATGACAAGACGATTCATTTCACAAGTTCCAAAAATTCAAAAAGCAATTTTTTTTTTCGTGAAATATGATTACTTTTAGAAAACAAAGTAAAGGTTGGTAAAAATTCATTAATAATTTAAATATGAAAGGTTAGAAACATTTTTTAAAATATTTTTGAATAATATTTTTGGAAGAAAATTGAATTCTGAAAAAAAATATATAAATAAAGCCATATATTATTAAAATAGTAATTTCAATGAATTTAGGTACCAAATAGTATAAAATATAGTACAATTACTATATATTATCACAAAATTAATAATAATGGAAAATTAAAAGGCTTTATTAAAAAATTGTTATATAATTTCCTTTAACTGATATTCATGAATAATCATTCTCAATTATTAATAGATTATTAAAAAAACCGTTACAACGATGATTTTTTTGATGTGATAATTAATTAAATTAATGATTGGGTGTTTCAAATATAAAAAAATATATGATGTAAAACACAAAGAAATAAAAATTCATTATATATTTAATAATATAATTAAAAAAATTTGAAATAGAAGTTTCATACAATGAATATGAATTGACTTATGAAATGTCGTACCATTTGGAATATTTTAATTAAATTCCCCATAAATGATATAATTTAAAAAAGTATAAAATTACATGAATATTTAATTATTTATTATATAACATGTTTACGAAAAATTATCAACACCATATAAAATATATATGGTGTGTAGATTTATAATATTACATAGGGTAATGAAATTTAGATGAAATCTATTTCCTCAGGATTCCATTTGGTTGATAAATATACAATCTACTATAATTACCATTAAATCATTTATTAAATTACCCTGTATAAATATTAATATTCATAATATCAAATATGATAGTTTTTAACATATTATCACTCATTCAATAATAATTTTTCATTACTGTAATTGTATCATATGTTAATTCCCTTGATTTCTCATTTATGGTTCATTATGAAAGATCATCTTTGTTTGAAAAATATATAGTTTTATAATATATATATTAATAAAAATGAAATTATAATCATATTTAGTTATAAATTATGATTTTAAATACAATAAAGTTTTTTTTGAAAAATAAAGTATGTTACCATCATGGAGATGATAAGAAATTTGTACCCTTGATTAACATATCAAATTTCTAATGAGAATTTTGAAGAGTAGGTATTAAAATATTATTAGAGAGGCCCGAAAATTCCTTATAATTTTTTTAAAATTATTTAGGTATTTTACAAGTCTATGAAAATTTACGGCATGTGATTCAAAGGCCCAGTGTGCCCAGAATGAATTTTTGATCTTTTTAAAGGTTCGTTCAGCAAATGAATGGGAGGTGTTTTCTATCATATGAAATAGTTTTTGGATTCAAAATATGTGGGAACCATTAAATATAGAAGGCTAGCATTCTCTTAGAAACAACTTAACCTTGGCCACCGAGGGCCAAGAAGAAATGTTAATTTTTGGACTTTTGATAAAAATAATAAAAGAATTTAAAAGAATTATTTATTATATTCTCCCCATTGTGTGATGTATGGAGATGATGCAGGGTAGAAATGATGTGGTGATGTGGAACATTAATGAAACAATTGGATGACCCATATTACGTGACATGACAGTGAATTTAAATGGTGCAAAACAGTGTAACGATACGACATCACGTCATTATGGAAATACTGCATTTTGGTTCAATAAATAGTTCAATGTGTTTGAAAAAATAAAAAGAATGGATTTGGAGGATTATAGGGTGAAGCTGTAACACCCCAGGTAAATAAGTAATATGAAATTTTCATATTTATCCATATTTGTGAATAAAATATTGATATGACTTTAAAGGGGACGCTATGATCGATGGCGTACCCAACACGCAACAACGAGTTTCTTGGGAATCTTACTTTGCACTCTAATAATAAAATAATATTATTTAAAATGGTAGTTAACATGTAGCCGTTGTAATGGCGGGAATGGATAGAAATAACTAGAATATGATTATATATGTTCTTAAATATTTTTACATTTATACAATAAAAGATAAAGGCTTAAAATACGGAAAGAATTCAATTTTAGGCGTATATGCCCTAGTTTTCACTAAAGGTTCACTTATCACCTTTTGATGGAGAACCGTCATTAAATATAGTTTTGTTCACTCTTAAACATTCTTTTGGACCGAATAAAACTCTTATTAAGAATCGGGACATCAAAATTTACTTTGTGTAAATTTTTGGTATCTTTCCGATAAAGTTCATTTTTTTAATGAATAGTGTAAAATGTTGTATTTTAATTCAAAACCACTTTTTAATATAATTTATTTATATTATTAGATTATATTTTGAATTGGTTTTAAAGTGAAATTAGAAAATATTTTTACCATTAAATCCAATAGTGGTCGTTGGAATCAATTTCACATTGAAATCAGACTTAAACTAGTGTCAATCTTTTGATACTTATTGTTTTATAAAACACGATATTTGTCATGACAGCGGGAATTAATTATTAAATTAATTAATGTGACTTATATGTTTTGAATTTTGTAAAACGGACTTCATTTTTGAATTCAGAATATCAAATATAGCTTAGGTTGAATTTTTGGTATTTTTCTGAAAAACTTCAATTTTTGATGAATAGTGAAACCACTAAGTGGTACTTATAAAAACTGATTTTCCGTTTAAATGAAATTTTTCTATCATTGTGTTTTGATTTTCAAAAATCCTACATACATGGTTGTCATTAAGATGTAAAATGTGGTTCAATGAGATTAAAATAATTTTTTGGTGAATAGTAACTTATTAAGTTTTTAATCGCGATTAGTGGTAATTAGTGTAGTTTAAGGTAAAAATAATGCTTTAATAAAATGAGATGAGCTTGACACATGTCTTAACCTCATTGGTTGTATCATGGCCGACCAAGACAAGCCATGGGTCAACTTGGGGACCCCATGGATCCACTTTGGTTGGGAAATGACATAAATAACATTTTATTTAATGTAAAAGTAAAATTGACACAAACATGATATGTTTTACTAAAACAATTTTTAAGTGGGGTTATACAAGTCATATTTTTGATTACAAATATTCATTGGAAAGCTAAAAAGATTTTCTACATAATAGTATATTTTTTATATAATTTTTAGACATTAAATAAATTAAATTATTTATGACATAATAATGATGCAGCGATGACATCATTATTTGACGATTTAAATAAAATGGAAAGATAATGTAAAATATATAAACTAAACATGTCCAAAACATATTGGATGAGTTGATTTCGAAGCCTTATCACATTATACAAGAATTATATCAATGTGGGACCTTTTGAAACCGAAACACATTTTCAAGTAATGTAATATTTCTTTACTTTCCAAAAGTGCCCCTCCTCTCCTCTTATAAAAGGCCCCCACCTCTACCTCATTTAACACACTCCTCAAGCCTTTGGCTCGGCCAATACCTGCCGATTTACTCTATACACATCCCTCTACTCATCCTAGAAGATTCCCTTTGGGCATAATCCTTTCAAAGGAAGCCTTTAGGCTCAAATCAAAAGGAGTTACACTTTTAAAGGTAATTCATTCTCTCATGTTCATTTGTTTTATTTTGCTTCTCCAACCCCCCCCCTAAACTCTTATTATTTACTTCTTTTGTAACAACACCAGTATCTTCAATATACTAGGATGTTTTTATAAGATTTATTCGAGCTACACTCTCACACAACTCCATCAAATTGTTAAAGAACATACGGTTTCCGTGGATGGTGAAATTCCGCCTCCCGAAACGATGATTGTTCAATACTCATTTAACACCTTCAAAGGTGGCCATTATGATGTCACTATTTTTATATATGATATATAATATGTTTATGTTTTATTTATGCTTCTGTATTTTTCATTTTTGTCTTACCTTTATGGCTTCCATTATGGGTATACGCGATATCTTCATTTAAGGAAGTGCGGACTACCGCCCCCTCAAAGTGATTTGATTCGTTAAATACCATATGTGGGATGTATAAAGGATGGAAATATGATATTATATATGATATTATATTGGAATTATAATATACCTTTATATCATTATTATTCCATTCTATAAAATACGAAATAGAAATGAAAGTAGCATTCATGCGTACGTACGGCTTACCGTCTCCATGAACGGTGCATTTCATTTCTTACCTCTAAATGATTCTGTAATGTTATAAATGTATTCATGTACTGGATATATATGACATATATTATATCTAAATAATGAATAAAATTCTGGATATAATAAACATTTGGCCACACGAACAACATGTAATTGTAAGAAGTCCACTTTCGACTTAAGAAACAAATATCGGCAAAACAAATATTATTAACTTAAATGATTACATAATGTTTATGACATGGTAATAAGTGGTATAAAAGTAATAATTAACATGAAAAATGTTCTTAAGGAATTAGAAATTAACTCATGTTTATTATTCAGGAGATTAAAGAACGATCGTGTCAAGTCGGACCCGAGGTAAGGGATCCTATAACTCTCTTTCTTTTTAAGTACACTCTTTTATGTCATTCCTTTTAAGCTCAGCTTTCTTATGACTGGGATGTTATTTTATATTACCCCCACTGTAAATATTATGTTCATATGATGAGAGACCCTATTTCTTCTCATCAATCCTTTTTGGAAGTTTTAAGTGGCGTCGTTATGCTGCCGAGTTTCTGTAAGAGATGTTTCATCTCTCTTTTATTCCCGTGAGATTTATGCTACATTTCCCACAATTTCCTTTGAGTGGTTTATGTACTACCCATTATTACACTCCTTTTGTAATATAATTCCATTTATGTGTATTTACATATTCATTGTATGACACTTCTTCAATGGGTTGTACTTTTCGAAAGTTACCCAAGTCGGTAAGGGGACCTTTCACCCTCCTCTTTTTTAAAAGACTTCTTTTGTTGGGTCTTTTAATTTACATATTTTTATGTTGGGATATGTTCTCATATTTCCTTATTGATGTAAATTTTATGTCCAAGTGATGAGATACACTTTTTATCTCTCATCAACTCATTTTGATGTGATGCTGTTAGGCTGTCAAGGGAACTTTTTAACCCAATTTCGATTTCTTTGGGTTCAACTTGTAGTCATTGAATATGTCATACATTGAATATGTGTGATTGACCTTCTATTGTTTTACACATAATATCCACTTATATTGGGTGTATATATATTTGTCACACATATTTTTGAGATTTATTTGTTCTTAATTTAAGGATACCTTCTTTATAAGGGATTTCATCACATTTGACATTTCTATTGAGGGTTCATTGTTGGTATGCACCAATTCACTCTTATATGGTGTATATACTGTCCTTTGGAGTATTATATCATGAATCCTTTTATTCTCATGATATTATAAAGTTCTGACTAAATTTTATTCCTCGATTATTGTATTCAAGTGTCTCTAATTTTGGTAAAACCCCTTTAACCAAAATATCGTTTTAAATGTTTTAATTATTTGTTCTTATTAATATCCATGTTTTCAAAATGGTTTTAAGGATTTATTTATATGGATATTAATGGTTTAAAATGTGAAAAGCTTCAAGGTGGTATGGGACACTTTGATTGAAAAATCTCTTTATTAAATTTTTTAAATGGTTTTGGAAATGGTTTCTTTTTGAATGGATTCATTATTTCAATATCCTAAAATGTTATATTGTGATTGAAATGTGGAAATGTTATGTTTCCATTATTCATGTTTATGTGATACGACTATGTTATGGTTCTTGGGCATTGTTATGACGAACGGGTGGTTCCGTGATAAACTAAGGGCGGGTGAGCCCGTTATAGCTCTCCAATGTATTGGGTAACGCGAAGGAGTGAAACATTAAGGTTTCTCCGAAGAGATTTTAGGGAATATATTGTGATGGTTATTCCAAACGTAACCATGAGGGTTACTCCCTATGTAATAATGTTATGAATGCCTCAAGTTACCTTTGTGTCTTATGATTTCTATGATTTATTCATGATTTTATGAGGTATGTTAAAGTACCTATGTTTTATGGGTAAAGTATGATTTAATTCTTATGTATATATGAACTCGTGTTTCCTTTCCATGTTTTTTTATAACCCATACTGATTTTTATGCTCATCCCATGTTTTTGAAATGTTTTTCACAGGTCAAGGGAAAGGTACATGATGTGATGATAGTGTCAAGGATGTGTCAAGAAAGAATCCGTGTTATATTTTAAATATGTTTTCGTTGATGGGAAGAATGAATACTGTCTTTTATGTAACCAATTTGTTTAAATGTGGAATATAATGCAAGTTTCATGATCTAATTCTCTAAAACTATAAACCTGAAAAGATCCTCAATTTGTAATCTTGTAATAACTCAAGATTAAGTAAGGTTTAAGGCTGGGGCCTTATAGTTGGTATCAAAGGTCGGTTTAGATAACTTTAGAGGTTAGGGTATTCTTTAAGCATAATTGACAATTACCATAATGGTTAGGATTTCAGAAAGAGTCTTAGTTTTAGATAAAGTGAATGAGTAAGTATATCTTATTGTCTATCTTACTCATTAGTACATGATGGTTTTGTTGATATACTCACACTGACCTTTTTGGTTTTAGTAAATGGCTGGATCTAGCAGGCACCAAAGTAACAGTGGATGTGAAGGAAACTGTGACAGTTTTTTTGAGCAAGCAACTGAATGACATGGGAGCTGCAATGAGAACTCTTTTGATTATCCTCAACCAACTATCTGGAGTCATGATTGACCACCTAAACCTTGGAGATTTCTCTAAGGCATCATATATGCAAGAAAAAAATCCCTACGGAAGTACATGTAATAATCATAAAGGTAAGTGTGTTAAAAAACCTATGTGTCAAAGATGTGGAAAGAAACACCTAGGAAAATGTTTCAAAGGGACAGAAATATGCTATAGATGTGGAAATGAAGGTCATAAAGCAAGAACATTCCATGGAAAAAGGAAGCATCCAGTTGACTCGAGGAAAGGGAAAGAAGTTCTTTCTGAGGGATCAATTGAATGTTTTAAATGTGGTGTGCATGGTCATTATGCAAACACATATCCTATGAAGAAGTTTCGTGAATGGGGTCACCAAGAGCGTACCAATATTCGTTTACCAATACCTAATGCCATTCCGATTTAGGATGAAGAAACTGAAAATGACCAATCAAAGGTATGTACTATTTCATGACTATTGTTTTCTTATTTTGGAATCTTAGGATATGATTCATGATTTTTTTTAGGAAAGAGGTATTTCGGAATAAGTTGGAAAGGAATGGATAATGGATCATGAAGAATGTTGAATGAGTAAGATGTCAACATATAAGGGCTTCAAGAGGTAGGGTGAAATTCTTAAGAGTATTAAGTCTCTTTTTATGATGGGGTTACATTAGAAGACTTTTTATATTATGTGTAACCCTGATGTTTAATATAGGCAAATTTTATTCAAGTAATTGTTATCTTTTCTTTTGTGGACATAGTTATAAAGAACCATTTGGGTTTATATGATCCTTACTTTTGAGGTAATTATGTGTTACCATATGTTATGATTGAAGTGAAAGGCATGAGATAAAATTGAGGTTATATTATGTTATGGTTATTTTTGATGATTTTATCCCTTTTTGGGTAATGATTTGAGAATTATATAGTTTTGGAAAAAGGACAACACGCAGACCGTGTGACAACCCGTCGCGTCGGACAATGCTGCGGGAATCGAACCCACAACCAAAGTGCAACTGGTATTTATCGCCTACCACTGGACTACGTGAAGTCCCTGGTTAGTTTGACTGATTATTTTTAGTTATATGATTTTATGAATTAAGAGTAAGTTGATTTTGGAGGATATGTGATTAGGATAATTACTTTTCAATGTGAGACTTTAGGAGCAACTGATGTTGTTTGGAGATAAATGTTATGATTTAACTTGGAAGACTATGTGACTAAATCCTTCAAATATATGGGTTTCAATCTTATATTGGTTTACTTTGAAGAATTTTATGGACAAATTATTTATCGGATGGTCCTCATTGAACTTTGGGTTTTGTTGGACAAATTTTGGAGATTAAGAATAGATTTTCTTCTTATAAGGGGTTATCCTTTTCTGGATTATCTGATCTTGTACTGACCTTTTTGGTTTTGGTTTTGGTTAAAGCCTAAATACATGGGATGTATATAGTTCTCTTTTGGGGATTAGGTGATTCTCTAGAAGTTGATTATAGTACTCTTAATGCGAACAAGTCTCCCTAAATACTCGTCTTTTGGGAAAAATATGAGTTTGACTAAGGAGTCTAGTAATAGATGAAAGTCAACATGATAAGTGATTATGCTTCCTTATGAATAAATTCCTCAATAAAAAGTAACTTAAAACAAAAATGTTGTCTATTAGATTTTCCTACTGGGGAACCCAACACCGTTTAACCCATCACAAGTTTGTGATTTTCTTATTGTTAACCTTCTCCTAAACATGTTTTCTATCACTCTCCATCAGAACATGACCCTTTGTTTTCACCTCCATGTCCATATTTTCATACTTAGAATCCTAGTATGGGTTAACTCGGGTGACCTCTGTGCTTATCTTTCTTTATTTTAAAGTGATTGTTTTACCGACTCTTGTTCCGATGTGGGACGTTCAAGGATGTTTCCAAGCACAATTTTAAAATTGCGAGGACACAATTCCCACAAGGGGGGAAGGATGTAACACCCTAGGTAAATAAGGAATATGACATTTTCATATTTATCCATATTTGTGAATAAAATAATAATATGACTTTAAAGGGGACGCTATGCTCGATGGCGTACCCAACACGCAACAACGAGTTTCTTGGGAATCTTACGTTGCACTCTAATAATAAAATAATATTATTTTAAATGGTAGTTAACATGTAGCCGTTGTAATGGCGGGAATGGATAGAAATAACTAAAATATGATTATATATGTTCTTAAATATTTTTACATTTATACAATAAAAGATAAAGGCTTAAAATACGGAAAGAATTCAATTTTAGGTGTATATGCCCTAGTTTTCACTAAAGGTTCACTTATCACCTTTTGATGGAGAACCATCATTAAATATAGTTTTGTTCACTCTTAAACATTCTTTTGGACCAAATAAAACTCTTATTAAGAATCGGGACATCAAAATTTACTTTGTGTAAATTTTTGGTATCTTTCCGATAAAGTTCATTTTTTTACTGAATAGTGTAAAATGTTGTATTTTAATTCAAAACCACATTTTAATCTAATTTATTTATATGATTAGATTATATTTTGAATTGTTTTTAAAGTGAAATTAGAATATATTTTTACCATTAAATCCAATAGTGGTCGTTGGAATCAATTTCACTTTGAAATCAGACTTAAACTAGTGTCAATATTTTGATACTTATTGTTTTATAAAACACGCTATTTGTCATGACAGCGGGAATTAATTATTAAATTAATTAATGTGACTTATATGTTTTGAATTTTCTAAAACGGACTTCATTTTTGAATTCAGAATATCAAATATAGCTTAGGGTGAATTTTTGGGATTTTTCTGAAAAACTTCAATTTTTGATGAATAGTGAAACCACTAAGTGGTACTTATAAAAACTGATTTTCCATTTAAATGAAATTTTGCCATCATTGTGTTTTGATTTTCAAAAATCTGACATACATGGTTGTCATTAAGATGTAAAATGTGGTTCAATGAGATTAAAATAATTTTTTGGTGAATAGTAACTTAATAAGTTTTTAATCGCGATTAGTGGTAATTAGTGTAGTTTAAGGTTAAAATAATGCTTTAATAAAATGAGATGAGCTTGACACATTTCTTACCCTCATTGGTTGTGTTATGGCCGACCAAGAAAAGCCATGGGTCATCTTGGGGACCCCATGGATCCACTTTCGTTGGGAAATGACATAAATAACATTTTATTTAATGTAAAAGTAAAATTGACACAAACATGATATGTTTTACTAAAACAATTTTTAAGTGGGGTTATAAAAGTCATATTTTTGATTACAAATATTAATTGGAAAGCTAAAAAGATTTTCTACATCATAGTAATTTTTTTTAATTTTTATACATTAAATAATTTAAATTATTTATGACATAATAATGATGCAGCGATGACATCATTATTTGACGATTTAAATAAAATCGAAAGATAATGTAAAATCTATAAACTAAACATGTCCATGACTTATTGGATGAGTTGATTTAGAAGCCTTATCACCTTATACACGAATTATATCAATGTGGGACCTTATGAAACCGAAACATATTTTCGAATAAAGTAATATTTCTTTACTTTCCAAAAGTGCCCCTCCTCTCCTCTTATAAAAGGCCCCCACCTCTACCTCATTTAACACACTCCTCATGCCTTTGTCTCGGCCAACCCCTGCCAATTTACTCTATCCACATCCCTCTACTCATCCTAGAGGATTCCCTTTGGGCAGAATCATTTCAAAGGAAGCCTTTAGGCTCAAATCAAAAGGAGTTACACTTTTAAAGGTAATTCTTTCTCTCATGTTCATTTCTTTTATTTTGCTCCTCCAACCCCCCTAAAATATTTTTATTACTTCTTTTGTAACAACACCAGTATCTTCAATATACTAGGATGTACTAATAAGATTTATTCAAGCTACACTCTCACACAACTCCATCAAATGGTTAAAGAACATACGGTTTCCGTGGATGGTGAAATTCCGCCTCCCGAAACGATGATTGTTCAATACTCATTTAACACCTTCAAATGTGGCCATTATGATGTCACTATTTTTATATATGATATATAATATGTTTATGTTTTATGTATTCTTCTGTATTTTTCATTTTTGTCTTACCTTTATGGCTTCCATTATGGGTATACGCGATATCTTCATTTAAGGAAGTGCGGACTACCGCCCCCTCAAAGTGATTTGATTCGTTAAATACCATATGCGGGATGTATAAAGGATGGAAATATGATATTATATATGATATTATACTGGAATTATAATATACCTTTATATAATTATTATTCCATTCTATAAAATACGAAATAGAAATGAAAGTAGCGTTCATGCGTACGTACAGCTTACCGTCTCCATGAACGGTGCATTTCATTTTTTACCTCTAAATGATTATGTAATGTTATAAATGAATTCATGTAATGGATATATATGACATATATGATATCTACATAATGAATACAATTCTGGATATAATAAACATTTGGCCACATGAACAACATGTAATTGTAAGAAGTCCACTTTCGACTTAAGAAACAAATATCGGCAAAACAAATATTATTAACTTAAATGATTACATAATGTTTATGACATGGTAATAAGTGGTATAAAAGTAATAATTAACTTGAAAAAGGTTCTTAATGAATTATAAATTAACACAAGTTTATTATTCAGGAGATTAAAGAATGATCGAGTCAAGTCGGACCCGAGGTAAGGGATCTTACAACTCTCTTTCTTTTTAAGTACACTATTTTATGTCATTCCTTTTAAGCTCAGCTTTCTTATGACTGGGATGTTATTTTATATTACTCCCACTGTACATATTATGTTCATATGATGAGAGACCCTATTTCCTCTCATCAGTCCTTTTTGGAAGTTTTAAGTGGCGTCGTTATGCTGCCGAGTTTCCGTAAGAGATGTTTCATCTCACTTTTATTCCCGTGAGATTTATGCTACATTTGCCACAATTTCCTTTGAGTGGTTTATGTACTACCCATTATTAAACTCCTTTTGTAATATAATTCCATTTATGGGTATTTACATATTCATTGTATGCCACTTCTTCAATGGGGTGTACTTTTCGAAAGTTACCCAAGTCGGTAAGGGGACCTTTCACCCTCCTCTTTTTTAAAAGACTTCTTTTGTTGGGTCTTTTAATTTACATATTGTTATGTTGGGATATGTTCTCATATATCCTTATTAATGTAAATTTTATGTCCATGTGATGAGATACACTTTTTATCTCTCATCAACTCATTTTGATGTGATGCCGTTAGGCTGTCAAGGGAAATTTTTAACCCAATTTCGATTTCTTTGGGTTCAACTTGTAGTCATTGAATATGTCATCCATTGAATATGTGTGATTGACCTTTTATTGTTTTACACTTAATATCCACTTATATTGGGTGTATATATATTTGTCACACATATTTTTGAGATTTATTTGTCCTTAATTTAAGGATACCTTCTTTATAAGGGATTTCATCACATTTGACATTTCTATTGAGGGTTCATTGTTGTTATGCACCAATTCACTCTTATATGGTGTATATACTGTCCTTTGGAATATTATATCATGAATCCTTTTATTCTCATTATATTATAAAGTTCTGACTAAATGTTATTCCTCGATTATTGTATTCAAGTGTCTCTAATTTTGGTAAAACCCCTTTAACCAAAATATCGTTTTAAATGTTTTAATTATTTGTTCTTATTAATATCCATGTTTTCAAAATTGTTTTAAGGGTTTATTTATATAGATATTAATGGTTTAAAATGTTAAAAGCTTCAAGGTGGTATGGGACACTTTGATTCAGAAATCTCTTTATTAAATGTTTTAAATGGTTTTGGAAATGGTATCTTTTTGAATGGATTCATTATTTCAATATCCTAAAATGTTATATTGTGATTGAAATGTGGAAATGTTATGTTTCCTTTATTCATGTTTATGTGATACGACTATGTTATGGTTCTTGGGCATTGTTATGAAGAACTGGTGGTTCCGTGATAAACCAAGGGCGAGTGAGCCCGTTATAGCTCTCCAATGCATTGGGTAACACGAAGGAGTGAAACGTTAAGGTTTCTCCGAAGAGATTTTAGGGAATATACTATGATGGGTATTCCAAACGTAACCAAGAGGGTTACTCCCTACGTAAGAATGTTATGAATGCCTCAAGTTACCTTTGCGTCTTATGATTTCTATGATTTATTCATGATTTTATGAGGTATGTTAAAGTACCTATGTTTTATGGGTAAAGTATGATTTCATTCTTATGTATATATGAACTCATGTTTTCTTTACATGTTTTTTTATAACCCATACTGATTTTTTATGCTCATCCCAGGTTTTTGAAATGTTTTTCACAGGTCAAGGGAAAGGTACATGATGTGATGATAGGGTCAAGGATGTGTCAAGAAAGAATCCGTGTAATATTCTAAATATGTTTCCGTTGATGGGAAGAATGAATACTGTCTTTTATGTAGCCAATTTGTTTAAATGTGGAATGTAATGCAAGTTTCATGATCTAATTCTCTAAAACTTTAAACCTGAAAAGATCCTCAATGTGTAATCTTGTAATAACTCAAGATTAAGTAAGGTTTAAGGCTGGGGCCTTATAGAAGCTCTAATGAACTTCTACTCCAACTAAGAATGTTGAATGATGAAGAATTATGTTTGAAGGCCAGAACCATGAAGCATCATCGACACTGTAAACCCTAGAGGACGAACGTTTGATAATGAACATCATAAAAGGTAGAGGGAATATGTAGTTTGATGTTACCTCTCTTCCCATTCATGGAATATATAACGAATGTTGACCAACTGGCTAACAGGTTGATATGTGTATCTTCTAATAAGAAGGATAGTTGTTGTGAGATCTTAAACACATGGATTATTCTTCCTTTTATTAATATTAATATTTCCTCATGTTTAATAAAATACCGCGGAGGGCATAGGTCAAATCCAACAAGACTCGGACCATCTGCTAATATTTTCCTTGGGACGTTCTTCGTGGTGGAGTAATGAACGCAGCAGCATGACATTTGAGGGTGGTGAAAAAACGGAAAAATTTCAGGGGCCACGTAAACTACTATCTACAGGCCACGCTGGCGGTGCTCAGTGGTGGTCAAAGGAGACTAGAAGCTACCATAGATTATTTTTTCTATTATATAGTTTGTTGGAACAAAATTAAAATTTTGATAAATTAATTAACTAGGTTGGCATAATAAATTTAATGGGTTGACACCATTTAAGTGGGGGAGTTCAAGAGGTTTATCCCCATTAATAGGGGTGATCAAGGGGGTTTAATCCCCGGGTGGTCTCCACCACCATAACCTCTCATGGGAGGTTAGGCTCGATGGTACCCACATCCATAACCTCCCACGGGATGTTTTTAGTTCAGGAGGTCCCCAAAAAAGAAATATCCACATGGGATTTTCGAACGAAATTAATTATAAAATGATACACCATTTTATTTTATTTTATTCTTTCACGAATATGTGAAATTCTGACTTCCACCATTGTCCTACTGCGGTTGAGGTGACGTTATCCTTAAGAGAATATAGGCACTGTGAGTTCATTGGTGTCCTCATAATTAAATTCCGAATACCGATTCCAAATTTATAAAAACTCACTCACACGTTTACTGAACGTACCTGAACCAAAGTTCAGAAATTCATTCTAGGCACTCCGGGCCTTGGAATCATGTGCCGTCAATTTTTTCAAACTCGTAAAATTCAAATTTAATTGAAAATAATATTTTATCATGGAAATTACGGGGCATTACAAATAAAAATTAAAAAAATCCAAATTTATATGATATTTAATATTCTCTAATGGAACATTGACTTAACTTCCTGAATTTTCAAAACACATCATAGTTTTCCTTAGAGATAAGTTAATAAAAACATCATCACATACCATGAAAGAAGATTCATTCCTAAGGTTATTTGTATATCAATTCATCCTACTCAGAACCATAAAATTATGATCTGGAATCTATTATACCATCATAGACATTTATCCATCCAACTACAGTCACATCAAAATTCATCTTCTACTTCATCCCAATAATCTTGAATCTTATACCGCTTTCTGTATAATACTGCAAAAGTATTTAATGCATATATTATAATGAAAAATATTTTGATAATAATACAAAAACAAACGATTATAATTACCAAACATCTTGGTAGATCATTGAACTATAATAATGAATTTCACTGGTGTTATGAAATATATTCTCAAACATTCCCTCATATTTAGGTTGAAATATTTTACTAAAATTTAATTTAGTACACAATGACTTCTAAATCCCTTTTCTAAAAATGATATGTTATGTTTTGATCATGAACTGATACAATAGAGAGATGAAATCCATGAAACCTGATTATGTCCTTTAGAAACAATTAAAGATGATAAACCAATATAAATTATATCATGAATGGTAAGTAAATGTGTAAATTTATTTAATCGATCACCAATATCCATCATCTCATTATTATATCAAAAATACTTTTCTTATACCACGATGAAATCTATTGGAATATTTTTTCATTTACACTCAAGAATATGAAAATGGTGATGCATTCCCTTTGGTAATAATATTTATACACTAACCTACTAATAATTAAAATATATCATTATAATGTCATCAACATCTATTTTCATGGAATCCCAATCATAACACTCTTAATAGTGACCGAATATCATTTTACATATTGGAAAAAATAAAAATAGTGAAATATTAGATACACCTAGAATGCAACGTATTCAATAATAAATCACAAGGAACACATGAACATTTTAAAAATATTATAACACCTTCATCATCTATATTAAAAATGGGAATGATACAATTCTTAATGGATTGTCCCTTTTCTTATAAATCAATATCCTCCTTTTGATATTTTATAATTATTTTTAATAATGTTTATTACTTTGAAACTAGATACATAATTGTTTATTTAACTACACTGTCAACTACTATGACAAAAATCATCCAATAATTTATTACATGATTATGTTATGAATTTAACATGATTAATGATACATTATTTTATAACTACAAAAATCCAAACCTTTTTTCCTATTTAGGGATGGTAATGAATCATGAAATTATAATCCTTGATCATTATCAGCAATAATTTATATAAACAAACTATATTTTTCTAAGGAGACATATACTTATACAAAATTATTATTCGTAGGTATTTCATATATTAGTTTATAAAAATTATTCAACAATTTTTTAACAAAAGAAATATATGAAACAATGTCAATCATTTATAAAATAATTTAACTCATGAGGTTTCAATTAAAATCATGAATAATTAATTTTGAGATAATTTAGCATCATAACATAAACAATTCTATTCAATGAAGTATCAACATAGATGAAATATTAATCATTTTCATAATTAAGTTATGAATAATTATTTTTCACCAAACATAAATCTATTTCTTAAGGAATATTCACATTTATATTTCTAAATAAATTTAATTTCATTATTATGTTTACATAATCAATATTATTGGAAAATGATAATTGTTTTCAAAAAATAATTATAGAAACCTAGAAAACAGAAAATCTAAAAATATTTTTTATAGTGGTTGGTCCTTTCTACTCTATGATTACATTAGATTTGACATTTTCAAATGTTATTCCATATCAAGAAACAATATTCCAAATAAAAGAATTTTTTTACAAGAAAATTTCATACTTATTATATTTTCTAACATGTTTATTTTCAATAAAGGTTTTCAAAAAATTACATAGGATTATTTCATGGTCCTCATGTTGTTTACAATATATAATAATATCATCAATGAACAAAAAACACATATCCAATAAACCAATGATATAATAATTATGATGGTCTAGAAATACAGAATGTTCATTTCATAAACCATGTGGAATAATTAAAATTCATAATTCTCATATTAAGTTAAAAATAATGTCTTTGTAAAATCATCCACCTCTACCATTATCTAATTGTACCCAAAAATCATATCAATCATTGTAAAATAATGACCCCGTAGGATCTGATCAAATAAACAATTAATATGAGGAAGGGGATATATTTTCTTATATTTATTATTTTTTAAATTTATAAAATAAAATAAACTATTATTTGGGACATAGATTTATTATAAGAAATTTGGAAAACACTATGGTGATGTTTATGAAGAAATCATCCTTTAACTAACAACTCATTGATTATCATTTTCAATTCTAAAATCTTAGCTTATTCCATTTGATAAAGGGATTTTGAAGTATTATTATCATCCAAAAATAAATAGATATTAAATTAAATATTCTAATCATGAATTACACATTGAAAATAATAAATAATAATATAAATTTATTCATCAACTTCCTATACATTAGCCTATTGAACAATTTATTTCTTTTAAATAATATAATCTATATAAATTTTACTTTTATCCCAAATGATAATCTCATCTAAATAATATTTTATCAAACATATAAAATCTTTAAATAAGACACTCATAGATCTAAGATTTATCATAGAGTGATAAAATCAAATCAAATTAACAAAAAAATGATATCAAAATATTGAATGGGGAATTTAACTACATTTTATGGAAGTAGCAATTGACTAATAAAAAGATGAATATTGTTTTAAATATTAGTTTCTTTAATATTTCAACATGGAAATTTCACAAAAAAATCATATTTTCTTGTGGATACATTCAAATATTATGTGAAAATTTATCATAAATAAATAAATGTGATCATACATAGTCAATGAATTATTTATATATTTCAAATAAACTAGTAATATACCTTTCCCCACATCAGCTATATCCCAAAAATTATTATAGTATAAAAATATTTTAAACACATTTTTTCATTTTATGATTTTGAATTCCACCATATGTAACCAATATTAAGATGAATTTATAATAGTTTCACATATAATTACAATTAAAGAAATATTACCATTGTCTATTCATTATTTTTCTTATCATCATTCTCATAGTCTCTAGAAATATGCCGAATAATATCACATTATAATCACTTCCCATACATTATAGGAAGTTACCCATGGTTCTTTTTTACTAGCCACATCATAAGATGGAAATATTATTTTCTTAAAATAATACTTCTTTGATCTATTCCTACAATTTTCTAGCAATATATATCTTTTTTTCAGGTTTTCTCAAAGAATACATGATCATAATAAAACTCCATTTCTTTCCTCTCATCACATAAAACATGTTTCAGATATATTTTTATTTCATATTAAGCTAATACCCTTATATATATTATCATAAATAATTATTAAATCCTATTAATCATATTATCTCTGTCCAAGATATACTCAGTTCAGTTCTTGGTCAATCTTGTAAAATTTTCTATATACATAACTATAAAGTATACATAAATTTTCAAAAATTAATATATACATTTTCTATACATGCAGCCAAAAAATGTTTAGAAACATTTTTTATTTAATATATTTTAAAATATTTTCTATTTAATTGAATAAATATCAATACTCCCTTTTTTATTATTGAAAAAATGACTATATCTATCATCTTTATCTTCATAAAGATAAAAGGAAATGTTTACATTTTTACATTCTAAAAAAACCCATTTCATAAAATATATTATACATAGAATTAATCCATCATTCAACTACCAATACACAAATAGGTCTACTGAATGCTTGGGGGTGATATCTGGTAAAATGATCTACTATCAACATGTTCCTTTTGGGTCGATATAGCTATTACATAGCATGGATTCCAACACTATTTATTACTTACATATTTAGAACCATCTCTAAAAAACATTTATATTTTAATTACAACTATCTTTGGATGATAATTTGGAAGAATAATATCCCATATGTTTCATCCCTCTATATAGTCTTTATTTATTATTTCCAAAAAAAATCGTATTGTACATATTTTTTCAAAAGAAACATTGTAATGTTCAAATTCTCTATCATTTTCACATTAAAATACCGACAAATCTTTATATTTCATGTAATTAAAATTTTTCTAACCTCTAAAATTATCAAAACATTTCACTAATAACTACTATTAAGACATGTCCACAAAATTACAAATTCTAGTGACTTTAAAATAGAATTCAATTTCATAAATTCCCAAATAACATTTTAGTTGAAATTTTTAGATATGTATGCCAAAAAAAATGACATAATAAAACACACACACACACACACACATATATATATATATATGTTTTACACATCAAATTAGTATCTATGATTTCAACAATATTTCATTTCAAAAATAAATCATGATATAATTTCATTAAAAATATTCATGACTATCAACATGACATCGTTTTTATTCATTATTGTTGATAGAACATGTGAAAATAATTTAAAATGATGGAATATAAGTAGAAGATAAATAAGGAACATCATGTAGAAAAAAGAAACTTGTTATTACTTGATTTTCTACAAATATTTTACTTCTTTTAAATTGACCTTTGGGATCCAAAAATAATTTTCATACCCAAAAAATCACCTTCATTTTATAAATAGTTTCATAAATTATTACACAATATTATAAAAATAAAAATTAAAAAACATAACATTTTCTATGAAATCATGAAAAAATAAATAAAACTATTAAAATATTTATAATTTTCATGTATATAAATATTAATAAAAAATTATTGAAAATTAGGTCATTAAATACCATTTTATAAACCATATTAAAACACTAAAAACAAATTTATGAATAGATAAAACATATAACTATCTTGGGACACCATTTTCTATATCAATCTTACTGATGGACTAACCATATATTTGAATTCCATACCAAATCCTATGGATGGTTATCAAGAACCCATCAATCCATCTTTTATAACATAACCATCTTTCATTATATCATAACGTAACCTTTCATCCATAGATTATCATGGAATCTCACCACTTTTTTTAAAAAATATAACCACTTGTCATCATAATTAATTTTAAAGAACAATGAAATATTCCTAACCCATAATATGATTAAATTTTAATAATTAAGATTATAAAATATACTTTCCACCCATAATAATACATTTCCTATTATTAATCTATCATCTGAATTCAAATAAATGTTTTTTAATAAAAATTGCTACTAAAAATGAAAAAAAATATTAATAAAAAATTTAAATATTATAGGGGATGTTGATCATTAAATAATAGTTATTGTGGTGGAATAAATTTTTTTCACCATATACATTAATAGATGACATTATTTTAAACTTATTACAAAATAATTCTATATAAAACACATAAAAAGATTCACTTTGATATTATTTTGAGATAAATTTGAAATATATAGAAAATTTATTTTAGAATTATTTTATATGTGTATTAAAACAACAAGGGAATTATTATTAAAATTATTCACATGGAATAAATAGAATAAAAACTGAATCCTTAAAATATTATTTTGTTAATGATAATCCCTTACAACTTTATCTAATTTTAATTGTAACCCCATGACAGAATAACAAAGAAAATCATTTATCTGACATGAGAATAAAGGTAATGATGACATAACATGTCAAATGGGTTTTATATACACCTCATAATATAATTTTATTTTTATAACAAAAAAATATACCATAATGAATGGAAAAATGGATGATATCCCATAAAATGAGCATGACTTCCCACATATATTGTTTATCAATCTAAATAATAAACATATGTAAATTATATACGTTAATCATAACTATTTTCTTATTTATTATTATTAAAATTTTAAATAATACCATGACATACATAATTATTTAATAATTTACCTTAACATTCTATTTTTTAGTGGTATTGGTATTATTTGTCAAAAACTAAGATTAGTAGGCTGACGATGGACAAAGGATAAATACATCAACATTAACAGAATAAAAATAATATAATAGTTATCAAATTTATAAATTAAATTTACTTTTGAAACCCGTTTTTATATATTTCAATTGAAATTTTATAATGTTACAATCATGGGGATGGTAGGTCATACAACGCGTGGGTATCTTTCCCATTTTCTAACATTCATTAAAGAAATAATGTATGTAATATATTTTATAAATAAAATGATAATAGTATAATAAATATCATATTTTTTCATTAAATATACTTAATTATTTCAACCATGTGATTTTTTAATTATTAAATTATTTCATCACTTAGTGGAGGTGGTAGTCCACACTTATGCGTGAATGCCATTGTCAATTATCTGTGAATGGTTATGTATGATATAAAATGATATATTGAATTTTAAAACTAAGAATTTGTTTATAATATCATAATTATTTCTTATATTTATCATATATTCATTAAATTATCTTGCTTACCTTCTATGTAAATTGATTGCGAAAATGAATCACATCTCTTTATAAAGTAGTATTCTGTCATACATATAAGGGAAATTGTAGTATCACCAAAAGAATATAATACATTACGGTATATGTGATAATATAATACCATATTTATAAATATAATACATAAATAATATACATATAATTTAAATAAATCATTAAAAAATCAATAATATGTGATGATGAATAACAATTGACATCGGTTCGTGACGCAGTATTATGGTGTATATATGATTGATGTTATTTCCATTTGATTCAAGATTATAATATTTTTATATTAAAATAACACAATAATATATTAATATATTATAGATAATAATTTCCTTATATAATCATAATTTAATACTATTTTAAAGAGGTGGAAGTTGGAAGAAAATTAAAACACTCTAATTATCATGGTACTGCTTTCAAAGAAAAAATCCAAAGGTAACCCCAAAATATATATTAGGACGGATTAAAAATAAATCAAGGGTATCTAGAAAATTGGTTGGGAAGTAATAAATGTATTTACATAGGTAATGTTTGAGTGAAATGAATTTTATATAGTTAATGGTAGTGGAGATTTGTTATCATTTTATAATGAGGTGGGTATCACACATTTAATATTTGGATTAAATAGTGTGTATCCACATTTTTCACATGGAAAAAAGATCCAAAATGAACCATTATTTATTATTAGACATTATAAGTACAATATATACCAATATAATATATTTTAAATGTATGTTTATGTAATTTCAACTCTTATACATTTATTTTAAACCACAAAAAATATGTTTCTACCTTAACTATAATAATTAATTTTTATTGTATTCACATTCATTTAAAAACTTTTATTTTAAAATTATTATATAACAATAGTTATTATAATTCAAAAAAATTAATATATTTTAACAAATTCTATTCAAAAAAAGATCATAATATAATTTAAAAGAAAACTAGTAGATGCGAAAAAAATAAATATTTGAATGTGTATTTTTTAAGAAAAAAATGCTTAAATGTTAATTGTATGAATTTTAATAATATTTATAAAAATTTATATTAATATTTTTTATATATAATTTAGAACTTTCATTTAATTAAATCCTAATTATGGTTTTAGTTAATTATATATAATATGTAAACATTCTCTTCTTTAAAAAATATTCAGAAAAAACCGTATTTGTTTACCCCAAAATAAACATCTAGTAAAATCCAAAATCAATATGATTAAAAAATATATATATTTTTATTATATATTAAAAATTAATAGTTAGTATAACTAATAAAATATCAACACAATAATGGTGGATTTAATTTATCTAATTTATTGAAAATAAATGATAATTCTATAAAGATCGTTAATTTTAAACATTCACCAAAAAATAAATATTTTCCTAAAAATCCCAAATGTTAACATAATTTTAATTATTATATGATGATCTCAATAATGAAATTAAAATTTTCAAAATAAAATTATATTATTTAGACATTATTCATTGAAATTAAACGTTATAAAAAATATTTTAATTAAAGATAACTCATTTTTATACAAAAATTAGTTAATATTTTTTACTAATTATAACTATCAATTGGTCATAGTGGATACTCAGGAGAGGGGTTAATTGAGTTCCAATTAAAATTTATGTTAAATATATTTCTCTTAAAATCACACAAATTTACAATAAGTTAAACAGTAGTTAATTTATAGAGATTGTAAAATTTCTATTATTTTCTTAAAGATTGATTAGTTCACAATGAATTTAATCAGGAGATTAAATTAAATTTTGAATCAAACTAACTGGTTCACAATAAGTATAAACACTTGTTAATTTAACTATCGAAGTAACTTTAAAATATTTATTATTTCGATGTAAATAGTAGCAGAATATAAAATATATATTATACTTTAAACTTATGAAAAGATGCAAAATATATATAACCCAGAGGTTCAGTCTCAAGCTATGACTTAGTCGTCTCAAAAAAATTATATAAATTGATCCACACCCTAGATCGGGGTGAACAACATTCCAAGACTGTCCAGGTACTAAGGCCTCTACCACAGTTCTTTCTGGGAACCAAAACAATAGCACACATGCTATCCAGGTCTAACATGATCTCTTCAATAGTTCACAGTGGGATATAGTAATGGGTAAAATGTTTGTAGTGATGATTTAGTATCCTCCAGTTCAGTCCAGGAGTCAGTGTGGAAATACACTTCTCAAAAAGTAAACGAATAAAACACAATAGAGCTAAATAGATAGAGATGAGTTTATAGTGCTTTACGTGTTGTGAGTGAAGCTATAGACTCCTTTTTTTGATGTAAATGGATCTTTGAGTCCTTCTCTGGTTAGTGACTAAAAAACATAGGGTCATTTTATTCAAGTTCAATTTGATCAGCTTGAGTGCATGAAGAGATATCATTGTAGTTCTTCACTCCTTGACTAAGATGTAGCTTGTGTTCTCTTTCAGAATGAATGGATTCGTGTATGTTTTGTGATCTTTGAGTATGACTCTTTTTTCTCACTGTATGTACTCTTCATGAAACTACTTTTGTACACGCTTTTTCACTTCGCTTTTTGTGCCCGGTCTTCATCCTTCCTTTTATAGCATTCAGCTCTGGCAATGGGAATGATTACCTTTTCATGGGTACTAGGTACGGTTCCCTAAAATTCCCAAAACTCACATTAAATAACATTAATTTCATTAAAATCATTAAATAATAATGTTTCTTAATAAATAAATAATATTGAGAGTATAGAGTTTGACTGGTTAGTCTTTCACTAGTAGCTTTCTGTCGGTAGATATGTAATTGTAGACTTTGTATAATAGTGAGATCTTTTCGGTAGCTCTATGATCTTATACCGGTAGATCCTTGTATCAGTATCTATTACTTTGTGTATCAGTAGCTCTTTGTACCGGTGACTCCTTTTATTGGTAGCTTTGGTCTATCAGTAGCTCGCTTGTCTATCAGTAGCTTACTTGTATCGGTGGCTTGTTCGTATCGGTGACTGTCTGTATTGGTGAACTTTGTGTCGGTAGCTTGTATAAACTGGTAGCTCTGTTCTGTACTATTGAAGTGTATATCAGTAGACTTATGCATACCGGTAGACTTGTTCTATCAGTAGATTCACTTCTATTGGTAAGTCTGTATTGTTGACTTGATCTATCAGTTACATGTGCTTACCCGTCGACTTAAACACACTGGTAGTTCTACATATTGGCTACCTTTACTTATTGGTGACTATGTCTATCGGTAGACTAAGTATCGGTAGATATGTATCAGTATCTATAAGCGTATCAATGACATAACACTTATGCAAAACATATCTGATTGTGTTAGAATTATATCAAAATTCATATAACCATAGATAAACATGGATTAACGTATTTCAAATATTATTTTAACATTATTATTAAATAGAATGTCATAGATTAACAGAATTATTATATAGATAAACATTATTTGGTATTATTAAAGTATGTAAAAGCATAATTGTGATTATCAAAACTGGTGAGGTCAATAATCTCCCCCTTTTTGATAATCACAACTTATGATATGATAAGCCCAATATAATTAATATTGTATCAAAGGAAACAATGTATTATAACACATACATAGCAAAGATAATATATAAAACAAATAAATGCAAGACAAATGAATTAAATTCATAAAAGATAGTATTTCTTCCCCTTTCTCTATAACGTTATTATCCCAAGATATGTTTCCCTTAGATAATAGTTCTATATATTTGTGATTAGAAAAAATTGGGACAAGAAGGAAAAGCACATGAATAGAGAAGTAACAGATGGTAAAAGAAATTAAGATCACAAATATTCCTTGGAGCAAATAGATTACAAAGAGAAATATAAATTAAACAAAAATAAATTCATGTGATTCCAATAAAAAATCATAATCATATATCAATCCACATCCTTAGAATGAGATTTCCCATTGGGATTAGATGAAGATTCAGGTGAGGTGGATTTAGGTGCAGGCTTAGGAATTCCATAGATGATCAGAGGTGGATGTGCTACTGAAACTGTTCCTCGCCTATAGTGTGTAGCTCTATGAGTGATCATTAGAGTAAGGCTTATGAAAGCTTGGACTGGAGTCATCTAAACAGGAGACATAGTAGAGGCAGAGGCAGGTAAACCTAGATGTATAATCACTGGCCTAGCATCGACATGCAACAAAGGAAACAAAAAATTTCTGAAATCCACAAAAAATCCTCCTCCTCTCTCAATAGAAAATATGAAATCATCCATGTTCTCCATAAATTTTTCCAGATCAGGGGTCAACTCTCGGAGCATACTGACTTGTTATCTGATGTCTTGATTGACAGGAGGTAACATCATCTTCTCTAACATAAGCTTGAAAGGATTATTGAGATGATTCTTGGTGTAAAATCATGGGAAATAGTAGTATACGTTGTCTTTAACCTCTTTTTGAGAGGTATAAGCTTCTCTCGTATAGACTTAGACTATCATCATTATTTCTCTATCTAAATCTCTAAAAGAAGTCACCACTTTGGTCAGATTGGATGAGTCCACATAGCCACTGGTTGATGCTAAACCAAGATCCTCCTTCAGCACAGCTCTAATCTAATCCAAATCCACTAATGGTTTGGAGGAAAGAGAACCAATAGAGAAGGTTACAATTTCCATGAATTTTTTGGTCAACCCACTGATAATATTCTTCAATTGAGAACCTTTGATGCTAACATGATCTTTTATAGAGGTTTTAAATCCTTCAAATACTGATACCATCTGGCTCACAACACTTTTGAAATAAGCTAAATCCTTGTCCTCATGAGGTCTAAAACTCATATAATATTGTAGAGAGAAAACAGACTTCTTTAGAACTTCATCATCTTCTTCTAGTATAGTTACTTGAGTCTGGAAAGCTGTAACTTCATCCGCTATTTCTGCCACAAATGTAGAGACATTACAGGCAAGAGATTGTTCAAAAGACTTTTCCAAATTTCTCTTCTCTACAGCAAAGAAGTGCTTTAACTCGGCAACATAAGCACTAAAATACTATTTCATCTCATTCTTTAAGGATTCAAGATCATCTCTGGTGATCATATTTTCAGGCACAACATCAGGTGCAACCATAATATGTACTCTTTCAGATACTATACTGGTCACTGATTCATTCATAATCGATTGAATGGATGACACCAGTGAGGCTTCCATTTTTATTATTTCTTCCACAAAAATGATTTTGATATTACACTTTAGCTTATCTAGATCATGCATTTTGACTACATCTTTAGGTAACAACTAAGTCTTAATATCATAATTAATTTTTAGTCTATTGAGGGATGCCTCAATATCAGAATCTAGATAATCCAATCCAAAAACCACAAAACCTAGGCCTTATCCCCAATCCTCAATTTCAACTACCATAGAAACACTGCCAAACCTGATTGGATTCTCCCCCTTAACTGGTGCATTCTCTTGTACATCAACACTATTCTCAGCAGGTCTGTCTTCCTAAAAAAAAATCTTCAACAATCAACTCCATCTATGCAACAGAAGGAGGCCCCTCTAGATTAGGCTCATGTTCTTCCATCTCAACCACTACATACTTAATTGGAACAAATTAGATTCCAAACAATGGACTCAAACTTAAGCAGACAGAATCAGTGGATTCAGATTCATTTTCTCTTTCTTCTTCATTATATGGAGCTGGCTGGTCTTCCTCATCAACATGTGTTTCTTCTTATAATAAAGTTTCCTTTCTTTAAGATATAATTTCACCAAAAGGACTTGGGGGGGAATGTCTGGATCTATTCCATCAGCCATGGAAGACACCTCTTCATCAGACTCATCATTGTACTCAGGTTCTTCTTCATCAGGTCCTAGACCTAGATCCCTCACATCCAAAGGCCTTGAAGGATGATCCACATGATATAACTTATCATATAGATTCTTGTCATTAGTAACCCACTCTCTCTTCCATGGGTTCTAGTTTATTTTCATGTATTTTCAAATAGTTCTTATAATACAGAAATTATTCTTTACTACCACTGTATCATCTTGAGACTCAGCTACTCCTTTTACCTTGATCATAACTGAGATCAACTATGCAAATAATAGGGCATTGGTTTTTTATTTTGGTCTTATAATGTCCTCCATTTGAATCATCAGTAGCCTGAACAGATTCTGTTTCACACCATGTCTCAAAAGATGTAACAAATAGATATCCTAATATATTAAATTTTTAAAGTCCCCTCTCCTTGGAATTAAAACATGCTGAACAAACTTGAACAAAAATCTACTTTCTCTATCCATTTCAGAAGCCACCACCTGCCTCTGCTTTCCACTACCAGTAAGATCCTCTAAAGTAGTCTCTTAATAAAATATGTCACCTTTAGGTAGTACTGATCTCGAGAAATATCCATGAACTCTTTATTTTGGAACCTTCAAGCATTTAGCCCACTCAATGGATAAAAAATATATCTCTGTTCCATTTATAAAGAAAACCATTCGGTTCTCATCTTCCATTTTCTCAAAGGTTACAAACTCATAGAACTATTTCCCCAGCTTCAAATAGTAGGGTCCGTTGTTGTTTGAAAATAATTCTACCAACTTCTGATCTTCCATCACCTAGAAAACTAATGATCTACAATACACCAACAATTCCACACAAAGCTCCTTTTCGATCACAATAACTTTATTCTATAAATACAGGTTCAATGGTCACCTTCCTGACCTTTTTCTACCAACACTACTACTTCCTTCTCACTCAGTCTTCTGGTTCTTCGCATTTAGCTCATCAATGTCAGCTCTAATAGTGGGGAGTTTGGTTTTTTCCATCTTTGGATCAAGGAACTTAAGGTTTTTGATAAATTTGGGAGCTAAGGATTGAGGGTAAAAGAAAGTTTCGGTGAATTGAGAAGTAATTTGTACGTATTTTTATCATTTAGGAATCATAGAATAAATATTTAAAATATTATAAGTATAAACAATTCATATTATGGCAGAAGACATATATTTATAACAGCGCACATTGGTAGGGTATATTAGTGAGAATTCCTAACAGTGAGGTTTATCTACTAGTGAGCTCCATCGGTGAGGTATCACATCAGTGAGGTATTTACCGGTCATGGTTAATCATTCTTAACTCATGCCTAATGTAACTTAACATATCTGAACATAAGTGTTTGTTGAAAACGTCTGCTAATTGATGTTCAGTACCTATAATTTCAAGAGTAATATCACCTTTTTGATAATGATCTCTCAATAAATGGTGCCTTACATCAAGGTGTTTGGTCCTAGAGTGCGAAACTGGGTTCATTGAAACGTTAAATGCACTAGTGATATCATAGTTTATTGAAACATGTCTAAAGTCATATCCATAGTCCAAAAGAGTGTGTTTTATCCACATAATTTGTGCAGATCAACTAGTAGAAGCTATATACTCTACTTCAGTAGTAGAAAAAACTACATAATTATGTTTCTTACTACACTAAGAAACTAAGGAATTTCCTAATAAATGGCATGTTCCAGATGTGTTTTTTCTATCTAACTTTCATCCTGAAAATTCAGCATCTAAATAACTCATTAATTCAATTGATTTTCCTTTTGGATAAAACAAACACAAATTTGCAGTATGTTTAAGATATTTGAAAATCCTTTAAACAACAATAAAATGTTATTCTTTAGTAATAGCTTGAAAACTTGAACACATACACGCACTAAACATAATATATAGTCGACTAGAAATAAGATAAAGTATGCTTCCAATCATACCTTTGTAATTTGTTTGATCCACCGGTTTCCCAGTTTCATCAATGTCCAATTTACAAACATTAGTCATAGTTGTATCACTTTCCATAGTACTATCCAAACCAAGAAGTTTTAAAATATCCTTTTTATATTTACATTGATTCAAAATAATACCATTTTTATTTTGAAAAACATAAAATCCAAGAAAATATTTGAGTTATCCTATTAAACTCATTTCAAATTCATTTTTCATACTATTTGAAGAATCAGTTCATAAAGAATGTTTATATGATCCAAAAATAATGTCATCTACATATATTTGTATTATCAAACATATTTAGAAATTATTTTGAAAAAAATATTTTGATTAGTAATCCCTTTAATAAAACCTTTTGAAATAAGAAAATTACTATGTCTATCAAACCAAGATCTTGGAGCCTGTTTCAAACCATATAAAGAATTAGATAGTTTGAAAACTCAATTTGGAAAATGAGGATTAGTAAATATATGTATTTTTCAAAAAAAAACTTCAATTATAGAACCATTTAGAAAATAACTTTTGACATCCATTTGATATAAATTGGAATTCGGATGAGTAGGATAGGCAAGTAGAATCATAATAGCTTCTAATCTAGCTACATGGGAAAAGATTTACTCACAGTTTAATCCTTCCTCTTGACTATATGCTTGATCAACTGACCGAGATTTTTTCTAACTATATTCCCCGATTCATTAACTTTGTTTCCAAAAACCCATTTAGTGAATATGGTCAAAGTGTCCTTAGGTATGTCATCTAATTCCCAGCCTTTTTTTCTTTCAAATTGATTTAGTTCATCATGCATAGCCATTACCCAAATTTCATCATTGATTGCATAATTGACATTTTTAGGTTCTAGCTGTGAAATAAAAGTATGAAGTTCAACCTGGTTACTTAGAGAAACTCTAGTATGTGTCCCTCTATCAAGATTACCAACAACAACATCCAAGGGATGATTCTTTAGAATCCTAGTTGATCAAGTAAAGGCAAGACTAGAAATTTAATGTTATTCCAAAAGATCGGGTTCTATTGAAGAAGATTCTGGAATATGTCTAGAGCCTGATGTCTTTATAACAGGGTCTTTGGTTTTATCATTATGATCAAGAATAGTCAATTCTTCTGCAAGATTTTCAAGAGAAGGTTTAGGTTCATGTGGATCAATTTCATCAAATTTGATGTGAACAGATTATTCCACACACTTTGTTCTGTTATTAA
The DNA here is from genome assembly GCA_963277665.1 of Viscum album. Lineage (NCBI taxonomy): Eukaryota > Viridiplantae > Streptophyta > Magnoliopsida > Santalales > Viscaceae > Viscum > Viscum album. The sequence continues at coordinate 478,046,671 of OY728132.1, forward strand.
ATACTCTATAGGATTTTCTATTTAAAGAATAATATGAAAAATTCCTTCAACACTCTTAGAAGAAAACATGACAACATTATCCTTTTTATTGAGGATAAAGACTTTGCATCCAAAGACTCTGAAGTAACTACATTTTGGTTTTCTATTGTTCCACAGTTCATAAGGGGTCTTCTTAAAAACAGGTTTAATCAAGACTCTATTAATAATATAACAATCTGTATTAATAGCGTCAGCCCAAAAATAAATAGGTAGGTCATATTCATTAAGCGTGGTTCTAGAAATTTCTTAAAGGGTTATATTTCTTATTTCTACTACACCATTCTGATGAGGTGTCCTAGGGGTAGAAAAGTTGTGACTATAGACATTTTGTGGGAAATAAGATTCAAACACATGATTTTAAAACTCAAGGCCATGATCACTTCTCTATGTTTTAATATTAAGTCCACTATGGTTCTCTACAGTCTTAGATTATTCAATAGAGTAAGAACAAGATTCACTTTTGTGAGCTAAGAAGTATACCCAAGTATATCTAGAAAAGTCTTCTACCAAGACATAGACATAGTGCATCCCATTTAAACTAGATACTAGAGAAGATCGAAACATGTCCATCTGAACCGACATGAGAGGTTGATAAGTTGAAACTTCTATCTTTGATTTAAAAGTAACTTTATGTTGCTTTCCCTTTTGATAGGGATTACAAACATTGTCTGATGGGAATTCATGTTTGGGTAGGTCTCTAACAATGTTATTTCTAGTAAATTTTCTAAGTGAATAAACATTGCAGTGTCCTAATCTTATGTGCCACAACCAAGATTCTTTATGAAAATTATTTAATAAAGTAAAATTTTATTAGATAAAGACTTCAAATCGATAACATAAACATTTTTTTTCTTAATGTTGATAATACTAAAACATTTTTTGGAAATAAAAACATTATAAGAATCATTTTAAATTTTAACATTAAATCCATCATCACGTAACTGATAAATACTTAACAGATTATATTAAAGTTCATCATAAAATAAAAATTTGGAAATTAAAACTAAATTAGTGTTACCAATCTCTACTAGGCCGATGATATTTCCTTTAGAGTTATCAACAAAGGTGACATGGCCTCCATCAAGATTGATTATGCTTTTGAAGAATGAGTAATATCCAGACATGTGCCTTGAACATCCACTGTCCAGGTACTATACCTTCTTATGATATCTCTTCAAGCAGGTTTCATACAAATCAGTTTTAGATGGAAAATGATTTTGGTACCCAGATCTTCTTGGGTCTAGACCGGTTAACAATCAAAGCTTTAGGTACCCAGATTTGTCTCATGGGTCTCAAATAATTTATAGAATCAATATATTTTGAATGATAAACATTATTTTATCTATATACAATTGAATCACTAGTTGAGGAATATCAATTTCAAAAATTATAGTTAGTAGCATTCATTCTAGATTTAGAAATGAATCTAGTTTTAGTATACTCACTTTGTCCAGGCTGATAGCATATTCTAGTGGTATATTTTGGTGCCAATTGTTTTCCTTGCATTTGATTAATCATATCTTTTCCATTTGTGATTTTATTTAAGTCCTTCTTTAATTTATCAATAGAAATTTCTAGTTCAATATTTTCCTTTAGCAATTGAGCATTCTTTTCATTATCTATATCGAGAGAAGATTTAACAGATCTGGTTAGTGCATGATGTTTCTTTAATGATTTATACTTGTCCTTAATCTCATTATAGGTTTCTTCTAGCATATTATAGTATTAAAATAGTTCATCACTAGACATATATTCATATTTAGAATCAGATTCAACTCCAGAATAATATGAATTTATAACAGGAGGGTCCAGTGTTACCTCAGATGTGTTTGTCATAAAACACAAGTTAGATTTATGAGAATCTTTATCCTTAGCAGAATCAGAATCACATAAAGTATCATCTAAAGCACTCCAAGTATCTTTCATAGATTTCATATACTTATTATCATTATATTCAGGTTTCTTGTTGAACGTCAATTTTGGATTGTCTGCTTTTACATGTCCTTTCCTTTCGTATTCATAGTAGATAACTTCATCACTCTTATCAAACATCTTCCAATCCTTCTTCCAATGACCCTTGTTATCATATTTACATTTGTAGTTTGATTTTCTGAAGAATTTATTCTTCTTGTAGAACTTCTTAAATCTCTTGGTTATATGATCTTTTTCAGCATCACTATCAGATGCACTCTCATCACTGTTCGAACTATCAATTTCACATTAGAATTTTTCCTTTTGTCTTTACTCTTGGAAGTAGATGTCTTGAAGGGTACTGAATTCTTCCTTGGTTCATCATCCTCTTCCTTGTTTACTTTGAGTTCTTCCTCACATATCATTATCTTACCAATTAATTCTTTGACAAGTAGTGCACCAATGTCACATGACTCTCTTATTGAAATAGATGTGCCTCTCCATCGGTCTGGCAGACATCTCAATATTCTCATAATTTATTCCTTTGCTGGAACAACCTTTCCAAGAGAGATCATAGTGTTCAAAATCTCATTGAACCTGTGATACATACTAGAAATAGGTTCATCATTCTTAATTTTAAAATTATCATATTTAATTGTATAATTATTCAGACTCATTTCTTTAACATTGGTTGTTCCCTCACGAGAAACACCCAATGTATCCCATATTTCATAAGAATTTTTCCAAGTAGATATTCTATTAAACTCTTAATCACCTAGAGCACAATATAGTGCATTCATATCATTACAATTATTATTGTAATCTGTCTTAGTAGGTTCATACCAAGTAGTTCTAACAAAATCTAGAGTCTTATATTGAGTTTCTATAGCAGTCCAGATATCAAATCCAATACTCTCTAAATGTATTTTCATTTTAAGCTTCCTCTAGGAATTATTTGTACCATTAAAGAAGGGAGGAATGTTTGTAGCAGCACCTTATAATCTATTGTCCATAGATAGATTTTAGAAAAAAATATATAAAGAGATAAATTTTAGATATAAGAGAAATTTAAAATCTCTAAGATAAAACTAATATCACAATTGTAAAACAAAGTTTTTGGAAAACCATTAATAAATAACCTCTAATAACTATACCTCCCTATGATACCAAATGTTGTTCGGAGTGGATACTCAAGAGGGGAGGGGGTGAATAGTGTTCCAATTAAAATTTTTGTTAAAAATATTTCTCTTAAAATCCCCCAAATTAACAATAAGTTAAATTGTAGTGAATTTATACTGATTGTAAATGTTTAATTAGTTTCTCAAAGATTGATCAGGTCTTATTTAATTTAATAAGGAGATTAAATTAACTTTTTATGAATACTTACTGGTTCAAAATAACTATAAACATTTTCTAATTTAACTATCAAAGTACCTTTAAAACAATTTTGTTTCAATGTAATTAGTTTCAGAATATAAAATATATAGTATAAATTAAACTTAAGAAAAGATGCACAGAAGATGTAACCAAGTGGTTCAGTATCATTCCGAGACTTAGTCCTCTAAAAAAATTAATATAAATTGACCCACACCATGGATCAGTGTAAACAATAGTCCAAGACTGTACAGGTACTAAGAGCTCTACCACAGTTCTATGTGGGACCAAAAACAATAGAACACAGGCTATCTAGGTCACAATTGACCTCTTCCATAGTTCACAGTGGGATATAGTAATTGGTAGGAAGTTTGGAGTGAGGATTTATTATCCTCCAGTTCATTCCAGGAGTCAGTGTGTAAATACACTACTCAAAAAGTAAATGAATAAAACACAATAGAGGTAAATAGATAGAGATGAGTTTAGAGTGCACTTTATATTGTGAGTGAAGCTCTGGACTCCTTGGATTGATGTAAATGAAGCTCTGAGTCCTTCTCTAGTTTTTTATTAAAAAACATAGGGTCGTAATCTCCATGTTTAGTTTGATCAGATTGAGTTCATGAAGTGATTTTGTTGTAGTTCTTCACTCCTTGACTAAGATGCAGCTTGTGTTCTCCTTCAGAATGAATGGATTCTTGTATATTTAGTGATCTTCAAGTATGAATGAATCTTTTCTTCTCTGTGTGTATTCATAACTTTTTAGAACTCTTTTCCTTGTTGTATGTATTCTTCTTGCAACTACATTTCTACACTCATTTTCACATCGCTTTTTTTGTGCCTGAAATTTGTCCTTCCTTTTATAGCTTTCAGCACTGGCAATGGGAATGATTATATTTTCATGGGTACTAGGTACAGTTCCATGACATGATAATAATTATCATTAAATAACATTAATTGCATTAAAGTCATTAAATAATACTGTTTCTTAATAAATAAATAATATTGAGAGTATAGAGTTTGACTGGTCAGTCTTTCACTAGTAGCTTTCTGTCGGTCGATATGTAACGGTAGACTTTGTGTAGGAGTGAGATCCTATCGGTATCTCTATGATCTTGTACTGGTAGCTCCTTGTATCGGTAGTTGTTACTCTGTGTATCAGTAGCACTTTGTACCGGCGACTCATTCTATCGGTATCTCCCTTGTCTATCAATAGCTTTCTTGTATCGGTGGATCGTTCGTATCAGTGACTGTCTATATCGGTGAACTTTTATCAGTAGATTGTGCATACCACTAGCTCTGTTCTATACCAGTGAAGTGTATATCGGCAGATTTATGCATACCGGTAGACTTGTTCTATTGGTAGCTTCACTTATATAGGTAAGTCTGTATTGGTGACTTGATCTATCAGTGACATGTGCTTACCGGTGGACTTACACATACTGGTAGCTCTGTGCATCGGTGACCTTTGCATATCGGTGACTACGTCTATCAGTAGACTAAGTACTGGTAGATATGTATCAGTATCTATAAGAATATCAGCGACTTAACACTTATTTTATTTATGAAAAACATATCTAATTGAGTTAGAATTATATCAAAATTCATATAACCATAGATAAACATTGATTAACATATTTCAAAGATTATTTTAACATTATTATCAAATAGAATTTCAAATATTAAGGGAATTAATATACAGATAAACATTATTTGGAATTATTAATGTATGTAAAAGCATAATTGGTATTATCAAAATAGGTGAGGTCAACACTATCTAATTTATATTTACAAATTTGATTGCTATATTTTCTTGATTTTTATAGATTTTATTATATATACATATAAATTAATCATTTTTAAGGATAATTTTCTAACCCAATAATATATGAACATAGGATCCTTATATAGAATATATGAATTCTAGTGGAAAGTGAACTACCTATTGTAGTATAAAAATATATGTGTTGAAGAATGTTATTTCATGATAAAAACACGTAATTATGAAGAAAAATCGACATGAGGTACAAATATTTATATTTATTTTATATCTAAATATTGATTATCTGATGATACATATATGGTTAGTTGGGTTTAAACAATTCCTTAAGAGTTTATAATCTTCTAACAAAACACAGATATTGAATAAAATCACCCTTTAAATCTATATGTCTTTGTACAAATTTTATGATGAACATGAATATCATGTTGAACATTTTGTTATATTGTTGGAAAAAAATATGATGTTTATATATTTAATCAGTTATAACATTATGGTATTTCATTTGATATGAGATATCATAAGGTGTGATTTTGTGTATTGACCTATCATTGAGGATAACTATATGAAATGTAATGTACTATTCATCAAAATCCTATAATTTTACACTATATTTTTTCATATGATATCAATAATCATAGTTTGTGACTAAAAAAATGGGTCATCCAAAAAATAAACATATCATAAAGATGATATAGAAAATATATTCTATTATGATTATCATAAAATATTTAACCTAAATATTTTACTAAGCATATTTTAAAATATAGCAAGATAATGATTATAAGGACAAACATTTTCCGTGATTAGATCAAAAAAATGTATTGATATTTTATACAATAAAATTTTATATAATCTGTAATGATAAATAAGTTCTATTTTGTGAAGAAGTTTAATAGTTTTAAATTATTTACAAAGGATAAATGTTATGTATTAAAATATTAATAAGTTTATAAATAAATATGAAATGTTTATATTGATATCAAATGATTATAATATAAATAGTTTATTTATTGATTGATATTATTATCATTAAAATATTTGTTTATATATTTTTTTTATATGATATGAAAATTATATATCTCTACTTTTATGTGATAAATTATTCTTACTAATTACCTTACCATGTTTATGGTACTAGGTATGAAAAAATGATATTTATTTATGTAGGGTTATGTGATTAAATTAGAATTTTGAGTATAGTTTATAAATATGAGGTGTTATATTTATATTTTAATTTATATCTAATTTATTAATATATCCTTTGGTATGGGGATTTGGGATGAATTTCTCAGTAGATTTGGGTCTTATTACATTTTTAATAAACTGGATGTCCACTACTTATCACTCCATAAATAACCTTATTGGTATTATTGTGTTTTAAAGTTATATTGATTTATAAGAAAGAGTTTCACATACCATAAGAATAAGATTCATTTGAATTTATTTTAGTATAATTTTATTCTATTTCATGGTTAATAGACTTAATTGTATATCGTTTAAATATGTACCCAAATATTTGGTATGGACAAATAAATATGGTGGATGGATTCGAGATTAAAAAAAATATCATTAGAAGGATTCATGAATGTATTAATATGAGAGGAGAAAATATATTAATTAGTTTAATCTTAATATCATTTAAAATATAATGGTGAATGGAATAATCCACCTCAACTATTAAATTGATTTTACTTCCAATGTTAACAGTTTTTACATATTGATAATACAATAAGGTATATTATTCCAAACCATTGTTCCAATGGATTATTTTTCCTAATTAATATTTTATGTGGATTATATTAATAGTTAGGGAGTCAAATACCATTGGAGGAATTGGGAGAAACTAACATGGGGATCCTTAAGAGTTTAGTTACCATTAGAATATAGTTACATTTTATTCAAACAATGGATTATGGAAATGATTTTTCCACTAAAATATCTATGATTCATATGGGATATTATTAGAATAATGAAATACAGAAATATATATCTGATAATTGGAACACCAATGTAGGCTCATTATATGGCATAATATATATCTTATACCACTAAATATTTTCATTAATATGGGCATCATTTTAGTGTGTGCAATTACATTAAAATAAATTCATGAAAATATTATAAATTATAGACATACATACAATTATGTCATGATTTTATATTATGGAATTAATTACAATTATAATTATAATAACATGAAAATTATTATTTGTAGTATTATGTATATTTTTTATCTATGGAAGTGATGTTTTCTCAATGTGGAAAATTTTACGTGCATGGATATGAATGTTATAAAAATAAATTTTTATATTTTTTACATAACTGTATTACATACTATGATTGAATAACATAATCATAACATGAATGCTTAGGATATATCCAAAACTGGTTGAAAAATGTTATATATAAAAACTTGAATGAAAAATCCATTGTTACAAGGTCTTATTACCCAAAAGAGAATGTACTGCACCACAAATATGTGCATCCACTGTTGGGACAAAATAATCAAGGGTTGTAAAAGATCACTTCATATAAAACACATACAACACATGATTTTACTCCATGTATATATAAAATGTTTCCAGGTTTATGTGAGTGATCATGCTAAGATAGTCAAACCAAGGAGGTAAAATTATCCAAGCCACATCCCACATTCATGATTTAAGTACATTCATAGAAATTTTGGTGTTAAATTAAATCCACAATGATGTACAAAAATATTGTACATAAAATACAAATTAAATATAGTATAGAATGTATCTTAGATTCATAGATTATTCCAATTCAAGAAAAATGGTAGAAGCATCCTTTGACCAATCCACGATGTTGATAGAAGTCATCTCTACAACTTGATGGGCTAGGCTTGCCAGAGGTTTCCTCATTAAAATTTAACTTCATCGATGGATCAATTTCGGTGAACCGCGTAATTAATGTAACAATTCTATGTTTCCATTGTCATCTTGCTTTACCCAATAACCCTAGGATATTCATATCATGAATTATATTAGACGTGCCTCTTGTTTGTATAATTGAATATGCATTGGGATCCTTTTTTATTGAAATAATTCCCATGAGAATAGAGGGATTCATTTCATCAATGTGTTTTTTATTTTAAGCATTCCATGTAGAGTTGATGAACAAGGAAACTATAACCGTTAAGAGGTGAAGAATATTTTCACTACATGCAACATCACACTTTTTCTTCATGAATTTGTCGAGCTGCATACACATGTCGATTAACAAGAAAAATATTTTCCAAGTGTAATCTCGTGGAACTTATTGAAAATCATGTTCCTAGAAAATATGATCTATATTATCCTTAGCATGAAAAAAGGCCACCGTATAATGTATGATTATATCAAACTTTCTTGAGAAGATCCTGGGTGGGTATCCTGTATTTAAAGATTCTCTACTATAGTAGAAACTGGGATGGTTAGAAAAAAATATCTATTGAATTTTAGTATCCATACTAGTCCTTGTTGTCACCACCCCATTATAGCATATATAATTCCATGGTTTTAATGTTCACATTCTAATTAGGATTCCATTTGATGGTGTTAGAATCCACGAATTTGTAGTTCTCAAAGTCATGATTGATATGTGTAGGAAGCATGCCATTAAAAGTAAATATTTTTGACAACATATTTTCAATCGACATTAGAATAGCCTCTAATGAAACTAAGTTCATATATTTCAATGGAATATTATGCAAGGTGTAGTTACAGTCACTAATTTGAGACACCCTACTCACGATCTATTTTGATTCATGAATGATTTTTTAAGGATTATTTTAGTGACACCCAATGTGAAGTTTCAAGGTAATTCGAATGACCAAAAAATGACTTCATATTGAATTTGTTTAGTAAATATGAGTAGGGGTTTCAAAAAATATGAGGATCCTAGTGAATATCATTATTTTCACATCATTTAATACCTTAAGATACTTGATTTCAAGACCTCCATGTTCAATGGGTTTTAATGAACTCCATTCATGCATCATTTGGGATCTTCTATTGAAGGAAAAATAAAATCTATATAAATATCTTAAGCATCAGTTGAATCTACATTATGAGACTCCTATGCTTTCTATAGATTGATAACGTATAAAAAAAACTTATATGTGATCATGTAATTGACAAGTCACACCCTTGCAGCTTGATTCATAGATTTCCCATTCCCCCAGGCTATTTGAATAATAACTCCCAATCGAATGTCTTAAAAATAATTCATCTTCACCTTACCCCAGAATAATGGAACAATGACATAATTGAATGGGAGAGATCATATAATAACTCTAATATGATTAAATATCATATTTTTTATTCCAATATGACGGCCTTATCCCAAAACATTGAAATATTTATCCAAAATTTTGTTTTATCTAGTATCTTCTTCATAATGTTAATAAAGGAAATTTATAGTAGATACGGTCATCCTCAATGTCTAGCTGAGAAAAAGTGTATCATCCACATAAAAAAAGTGAGAGTGAACATGATCAATTTTTACAGAACATCTATTTTTGTAGATGAAATGTTGATCCAACGCTGAAATGAATCTACCCTTATAATCTTACATGATTGAAAGAAGAATCCCTGAAAGGGAATCACCTTGTATCACTCTTCTGTTAAACTAAATTAACCCTCTAAGTTCTCTATTAACATGAATTTATCTCTTTATGGATTTGAAAAGGACACTATGTATCATTATTTAGACATTCAAAAAGCCATAATTTCAATGAATATAAAAGAGGAAAATCCATTTCAATGTCTCAAATGCCGTAGAGATGTCAATTTTGTGGGAGAAGTTTCCATCCTTCATTTACATCCTCATAACATTAACCCCTTCTAAAGATGTTAACATAAAATTATGAGTGATTGTTTTTTGGAGAATTCTGAATTAATTTCGATATATATGTTCTTTCACAGGATCCCCCATTCTATTCATAAGTATTTTTCAAAAAATTATAGCAATCTTGTTTCCAAGGTAAATATCCCAAAAGTTTTTAACATAATGTGAATCCTCTATTTTGGGTATCAATTCAATGGAAGCATATTTTACCCAAAAATTCATATAATAATGTGTGATTAAATCCATTATTTCTAATATATCATCATCTAAAAATATGCCCTAGTAAAAAAATAAAGAATTTGTTAGTGATCCCATATGGAATTGGAGATGATTACATGTTGAGGTATAAAAGGACTTCCTTGAAATGCAATATGGACGAGGACATTAACAGATTCCAATTATGATTATCCCAAATGAAAGGTGTTTTATTATCAACCATTTGGTGTTTTTTTCTAGCTAATTATCAGAGTAATGACCTTGAATGTGATACAGATATTCTTTAGTGATCACATTTTTTGAAGTTTATGTTCTTTCATTTATCATAATAACATTCTTCCCCACATGGTCCCTCTTCTATTTTAATTATCTTTAAAGGAACTTGCAGTCCTGTTCTCCATAATTAAGCCATTTTACATTAAATTGATTTCATTCCATCCTTTCATTAATCATTAGAAGATCAAAATGCCAATTTTTATAATGTATCTCTTTTCAGGATGGTTCAATTTGTTGTTGAATAAATATTTGATTATGATCAAGAAATTCTTTAGAATCTATAATATCCACCTACAGTCTAGAAAATGATTGTTTACTACATTAATTAATTATCCACTATGTGTCTTTATGTTTCCTAATAATCCTTTGAATGGGACGGAGAATATAATCCAATTTCCATGAATCTAATATAGTCTCCATACATCTAGGTATCACAAGCCATAAATTTTTGACCATGAATGGTAGAGGTGTTGACCTTGTCATTTGTGTGGAGATTTACATAATGATATGATTTAATATCATAGTGATGCTTCAAAAGCCTAAACCCTAAAATTTATGTTAGATCCATCTGGTCATCCACATGAACGAAGAACCTATCATGTTTACATTATCATATTCCATTCAAACTGTATGTACCCCATTTAAAAACATCACCTATAACATGAACCTTAATAAGGTTGCAATGGTCAATAAAGGAATATAATTTCTAAGAGGTAGTGTAAATAAAACTGTCTCTTGAATTTTCTTTAGGTTTTAGAATAGTGTTAAAGACCCCAGGAATCATGGATGTTTGATTGATATTTTTAGAATAGATTTTGTCTCCTACCATAATTCCCTTCTTGTATTATTAGATGTGGATGCATAAAAATTGATATTGGTAAGTAATATCATGATACACATTTAGATATTGAAACATTCTAATGATACTTACTGTATGTGTTGATGAGAAGTTATTCATACCTATGAACCCATAGGAGATAAATGATGGCGTCATGATTGATTTGAGATATGAACATGTATCCCTAAATTTCCCAAATGATTCCCATCATGTTGTTAATCCAAAGAATGGGTTTAGTAACGCTAATGATAAAAGTATTGTAGACAAGGAAAAATGATGAGGGTATCAAGCCATTTAGTAATTCTTTATCCATTAAAATTTCGAATAAAATATCTTTATTATTTAAGGGTTATATTTCTTGTATATAGGAAATCATGCTATGCTATATTCACCTGCACTTTTCCATTACTTCCTTTTTCATCTCTTTTCCCTTTTATGTGTTGTCCATAGTTGTCTCCTTTATAATAGATAATTTAAATTTCTCCTCCTTGTCGGAAAGACCATCAATTTCGTCAGATATGGGAGTTTACTCATCATCGTCAGACCCAAAAACTCCATTCAATGTTATGAATTTATTCAGAGATTGAGTAGGTGTGTCAGCATTTTCCCTGGTTGAATTTATCTTGGAAATTTTATAAAAATAAACCTATGAAAATCAATCCTATAACTCACTATGTTCATGACGTTTAAAAAATTATTTATAATCATACAAGGATCATTCTATGTTCTCTTATAGAATTTCATAATGGGATGAATTGATAGTTAGTGATCCATCTGATGTTGGACTCTGAATCATGGGTAGTGACTTCTACCCATGAGGGTCATGTGGGATATGGGAAACATTATTCACCATATGATCAAAGTGTTAAGGCTAATTATACATCTGGGGGGACTATAGAACATTGCAACGAACCAATCTATTCAAATGATTCAACATTCATTTACCTCAAAGTATAATCTATAAGAGATTTAGTATTCTTTCTAGGAGCATCTAAAGAAACATGTCTGGTGGTGGGATATTTGAGAAAAAATACACCTCCTTGATGGGAACAATATCAACTTAGTTCTCATTAGGAAATCAAGGTTGTTCAGATCCCCAAAATACTATAGCACCACCTGATTGGCTAGTTCAATGTCATGAATAGTATCCACATGATTTATAGTCTTATAAGAGGGCTTCAAACGTTCCCTATCTTAATTGGATTTAGTTAATGGAATCAAAGAGCTACATGATCAAGATATTGGGTATCCTAATGTTGGTTTCTCGGATTTCAACATGGCAGTTCCCTTTGAGGCTACACCTGAGGGGTTAATAAAGATGGGTTGAGATTTAGGGAGTGGGGAATTACCTTTAATCCTTCTATAGACCCACACATCATTTCCATTAGGTTTATAGAATCTATATTCAACATCCATTTTACAATCTACAAGAAGCTGAACAAAATATTTGAAAATAATTCAATATTTTGGTTTTATTTCAAATTTAATGTCATGTTTAATGGTGTCATCCCTTGTTTTGAGCACAAACTACACAACCAAACTACCAGACATGTTATTTCTACTAATATTCTATTATAGTTTCCAAATCAGTGATTATTATTTTGTTTTTTCGTTATAATAGTGTTTCCAATCAAGTATTTAATTCCCCAAAAGATCATCGAGTCCCAATAGAATAAATTAAGCTTTCTATTTGAATTTAATCCCTACAAAAAGTGTTTCGGTCATATCTAGTTCATTATTCCTATCCCCTTACAGAAATCTGAGAAACCACGGTTTCAAGGTAAATGATGCCATGCCCCTTGAAAAAATATTGACATATTATGATGGAAACCAAAATTTATATTAACTACATCCCATGGTAGTCATCCACTAGGCATCAAAACCCCATGCATCTAAAATTAGTCTAGTGGGGTCCTAAAATCTCTATGTTTTCACATGTTTCAATATTAATACCCATACAAAGATAGAATACATGCATAAGTGGGATCTCTCCTTAGAAACATCCATATTGGCAGAGACCTGTTAAATCCACCATTTTTGAATAATTATTACAAGTGGAGGTATGTCGAAATCATGAAAATACTTGGAAGCAGTAGATTTAACTTCATTTTCAATGTTTTTTCAAGGGACCATGGTAGAATAAGGAATGTCCTTCCTTGAGATGAACTTCTTTTCAATCATAATTATATAAATTACAATTTATATATTCTCTACTTTTTATAATTTTTTATTAATAACATATTATATTGGATAAAAAAGACTAAAAAATATGAGAGACTTGAGAAATGGTAATGTAGATATATTTTTTTCATAGAGAATTTTTTAATATGATTGAGATAATAATGATTCCATATATTTTCATTTTATTTGAGTAATATATTGTTAAGGAATAATACTCACAATTCAATTACATTTATGTAAAATATAGACTGTATTTAGGATATGTAAAGATAAATTGGGTTAGAAACATATTGTAATAGTTTGGTCAATATATAAAGATAATTTTTCAAATAGTGAATCACATTCTTTTTCAAGTGAACCATGTTGATTTTAGTTAGGTGATTCATGTTTAGATGAATAGAAGATCACGAAGGATATTAGAAATGGAATTATTGGGTTATAGTGATGTTCCATTTATATAGTAAGGATCATACCAGTGATGTTGAAGGTTGTAATTATGTTGCTGGTAAAAATAAATAATAATTCCAAAACCAATTTGTTCATGTCAATATTAGAGTATGGAATCTAATGATGTTTTAAATATGTTCATTCATGACATGGGGTCAAGTTATAAGTCCATGGATATTCATTTTCTCTTTATTTTGATATAATAATGGTCATATAGTAATATTTTAAATCTCAACACAATAATAATGAATTTTTTATCTATTGTTATTTTATAAAATTTTAGATATTCTAAGAAGAGGTGGGTCAGAGGATATTTTATCTAAAAATGCCACAATGATCTGGATATTTCAATTATATGAATAGATATATTTTATGTTGTAATCTATCACATTATTGTGTATATAGTTATTCAATAATATAAAGATTGATTTATTAATGGTCTATTAATTAATACCTATACCTGGCTTGATATCTGATTCTATTTAATTAATGTGATTATCATTCCCTAATATGTGCTATTACACCATGGTAAATGGAATAATCAAGAATATGAGTTGTTTTAAAATGTTTCACACATTTTCATAAATAGTAACTCTACAAAATTACATTAATCATTAGAATATAGAATAAGGGTTTCTAGTATTCCTTTTTATTATCAAATGTTATACAATATGTTGGAATTGTTAACATGGAAGTTACATAAATTTAGGTGTGGTATTCAGATTTATATTGACAGATAATTGGAATATCTATTATGGTTGAGTAGTTGATTTCAATGAAATAGGGGATCCAACTTTTAAATAATATAAGATAGATAAACAATAGATATGGAATCTACACAGGTGTACCAAATTAGTAAATCATAGATAAAGAATAAGCAGATGTTATAAAAAATGACAATTAACATAAAGAACATTATTAATGATAGTTATTGGTGATGAATATAATATTATTAAAATAAAGAATTTATAATATTGATTTTTAAATAAGATTTTCTAAAGTAAGGGGATACATTTTTCATAATGATTTTATGTAAAATACTTTCTCATTTTTTATCCATATGGGGATTATTGTGATCATAGGTTGTACCATATCAATATGTGGATATAACTACTCATTTTATTTAATGAACAATTTAAACATATGTTTTACCTCTTTTAAATTTTCTATATATTTTATAATGTTGATATATAGTGATAATTTCATTCATCGTCACCTTTATTGTAATTTCTATAATGTATAAATGTAAATGGAATTAAATTTACATATACACCCACCCACTATAAGAATTATCATAATTAATGTGGCTCCATTTGAAGATGTAATATTATATCCATCTTCCATTTTGCTTTTATCAAATGATTAATTTTTTTAAAAAAACTTATTCATCTCTCAATGGATATTTTTTTTCAAATAATATTATTTTGATGGATTAATTTAACATGCTGAAGAGAAATGTGATTCCAACTATTTATTAAATTAATTACAATATTAGGAAAATTAAAAATCATGAAATTATTTAATCAACTAGAATACATGTTTTTACGACTAATATCTATAGTATTATACATAATGTATAATTTGTTTCGGTGATAGTAGTTAGAAAAATTAGAGAATCTTGTTTTGGAATAGTATTCAATATATTTATCTCATTAATAATATTATATTATCCATGTTAATAGAATTAATGAAGAAAAAATATTATTTGATAAATTGTAAAGTATTTGTAAATTAAATGATAAATTGAATAATTACATGCTATTTGTTTCTCCTTTGTTTTATTGTGATCTTTTCATTAATTATGATGAGATATGTTTTCCAATCTATACTCGAATTAATGAAATTTTGAGAAACCACCGAGATTTTGGTGAGAGATAAATTAATCTGTGATTTTTTATAATATATTGCATATATTAGTAAACATAATTTATTTAAATGATTCCATATTAGAATATCATGATCTATGAACAAATGTATTAGTTCAATATAATAATTTTTTTATATTTTATATAATGATATAGGGGTGTGTTTTCTGAATGAAAATAAATGAAAAAAATATCTATTATATAATTTAATGAAGATAATAATAATAAATACGTTTCATTAAAAGGATAGGATCCTAATTATGATAGAGATACTGAAATTTTATTTTGATAAAATTTACCCGTCATCTTGAAGTGTTTCAGATGTTTACAGATAACATATTATAAAAAATGACGACTATTTTTTTTCGAATTAATGGGTTATTAGTTATAAATTTATAATATAAGAAAATGAGATGAAACTTTTTAGGATGTGGATGTATGTAGAAGGTGTTTAATTATTTAAAATTATTCTAAATATGATAATTTAATATTTTCATCAAATGGGATATTTTATACATAGAGATTTTACATGTATTTCATTGTTAGAAATTTTATTTATTTTCTATATTCTTTTACAAGCTACCATGAATCTAAATGAAAAGGATATACTATATAATTTAAAACATTGAAATTGATTTGGATTGTATAAATAAAAATAACTTAAATTTAAAATTTACACTGATATGTTTACTATAATTCTTATATTTTTTTAAATTCCAATAAAATAATCATTTATGTTTTATTAAAATCATTTCATGATTAAAATACAAATTTTTATAATGTAATGTATATTTTAGGTGTTCTAAATTTTTTATATAAATATTTTGAGCTCTATTACAAAGTGATTGTAATGTTTTTTTATATTTATGAATAATAATTCAAAATTACTTATCAAATACATAATAAGAAATATAAAATAATGTGGACATAAAAAATAATTTTTTTTAGAAAGTTGTTTTTCGTGTGAAATATTTTATATCATAATACTTTGAATAATAAATATTCATTAATAATGATAGATAAATATTTAGATTATATATTAAATAATATATTTTTCATTCATCTAATAGTTCTTTCTAGGAAAAGACTAAATATAAATCCTATTATAATCATAGAAATGAATTTTTTAAACACATTATGTTGGTTTTAAAAACAAATTTTGAAGTAAATTTTTTACATTAATAAAAATTGTATATGATGAAATTTATTATTTATAATTAATAAGAGTTTGAATCTGTTTTCTGAGGATCCCGTAATTTTTTCCATAGTTAATAGTAAAAAATTAAAAAATATGTTACCATGATGGGATTTTAAACGGGTTTAATGAAGGTTAAATTTTGATCAAATTTTAAAATTACAACATAAACATGTTTCAGTAATATAGGTTGAAGATATTTTTAACATGACTTTTCTAAATTTCTATTTTTACCCATTTTATTACCTCAAAATAATGAGACTTTATATTATTGAAATATTATAAGTAATTTTGTGTGTTCACCTTCCCTCGATTGTGAATTGGATCCTAATCTCCTACCACTTAATAATCATTCCCTAATTTAACAATATATATATTTTTATATATATATATATCATTAAAACATCCTTATCATTATAAATTTTCTCTAGGATTACCCTATGTCCTTCTTAAGAATTCTAAATGGATTACAATAATGAATGATTCTCATAAAAGATGTATTGTTATTAAATGAAACATTAAATTTATATTTTTACATCAAATTACTCTAAATAATTTATATCCATTCTAAAATAAATTACATAGAGCCATAAATATCATGATATGTTATAATGACTAGGGTAAAACCATTTTCCACCAATTTTACATCTAATATGATATGAATGTATGGATATTTTGTATGTGTGGACTACCACCTCTACGAAGATATATTATTTATTTTATATAACCTCCCACATATTTATGGATTGTATTATGTATTTAATAAATATATATAATATGCAAGAAAAATTATGATAATTAAATAATTAAATAATTATATATTTTTTATTTCTATTATTTTTTGGACACAGAAATTTCACGGAAATTTTTTTCATAAATACTTTGGAATTTTACGAGTCTGTGGTTTCTGACATCAATTGATTCTGATCCCCGGTGTTCCTGGAATCAAATTTTGATGTTTTGTTCAGGTACGTTCAGTAAACATACGTGCAGGTTTTTCTAGATTTTGAACCGGTGCTCGGGATTTATATCTGAGGACACCAATGAACACGCAGCGATGATATTCTCTTAAGGGGACCTTTACCGTAGTTTCATTTTATGGGGGTAGAGAGTTAGTATTTTGGTATTTATAATGAAATAAATATAATATGTGTGAGAAAATTTTATTTAAATAATATTGTTATTTCCTCACAAGGGTAGTTAGAGTTGGGTCCCATACCCACGTAACCTCTAATTAGAGGATATTTGTGAGGTGGTCCCACAGGAGCCTAACCTTTTAATCTTCCCTTAACCCCCCTTCAATACCTCTTTAATAATTTGAAAACTCCCCCTCTTTTATTAAGGTGGAGTCTCTCCACCTACATGTCATTATGTATTCAAACCCAATTAGATTAATGAATTCATTAATTAATTGGAAAATCATGTTTTTTGTAACAATTTTAATTTCATTGAAAATATTAAAATGAGTAAGCTTTATTGAAATATTTGGCCATGGAAAATATTTTGGGTGGGAAAAACCTCTGGAGAATTTGGAGGAGAGTTTACTTCCTCACCAACAAAGAACAAGAGGAACGTTATCCTCTCATTGACCAGAACAATATTGTGAGGAAATCCTTCATCCTTTCTTCTTCTTCACATCAAGGGAGAACACACGGCTCGCCAAGAAATCCGTCTACGACGACGTTCCATGATTCTTGACCTTCGCGATGCTTGTCCTCCATGACTCGTTGACGTTCTCCGCTCTTAAATTTGATATAAGGGTGTGTTTTGATTGGATCAACATTGAATATTTTTTCTTTTTTATTTTTTTTCTTTTTAACCGCCTGCTATAGAACTGATGTGGAGAGACCAGGCTAAACTAAGACGGTCTGAATCCCCTGCCAGTATTGTGATTGTTTGTGGTTCTTCATGTTCTTCATGGGTGACGAAAAACGGATTGTTACGGGTTCTTTATGTGATTCAAAGATCCCAAAATTGATGACTCAACATCACAGTGACCAAGGGTAGGTACGATGACAATAGTGTGCCATGGTTCGGACCAGAACATGCTATACCTTTCTTCAAGAAGGAATTCAAAATGTGTTTTCGGAGCCGATCAGAAGGCCAAAAACACCGGAATCAACTTCTTGACATCGGGTCGACCTAGAGTATGATGTTTCTTGATGAATGAGCTATTAGAATAGAGAACATTCATCAAGGGAGGTGTGCTTGCCAGAGTGGTCGTTTCTGGAAAATTCCAGACTACACGGTGTGTACTATAGGAGAACACACCGTGTAGTTCGGACAAACTACGACAAGGGTTTCAGATGTCAGACAGCTAACAAATGGCCTGTGACCTCAATCACAAGGCATGTACTCTCCACATAGTAAGGGGTGGAGGCTATGTGAGAATCGGCATGTATTTTGGGAAATACATGGACACGGACAGAAAGACACGACCAAGAGGCACAACATGTACTTTCTATGTAGAATGGCTGAAATAGCTTCATGAGACTCAACATGTATTTTGGGGATACACGAACACATTGTGGAGTACATGGGAATATACTCTACCACATGGCCAGACAAGGCCAGTGGTACGAGCTAACCGTTTACCAATTACACGGGTTAGATAAAATGGGTTGGTCCATGTATGGGCACATGTCCAGCATACACGGACCTAACTTTAGATAATTGGAAACCTTGTGTAACCATACAACATGCCATGTAGTTACTTTTTTACACGACCATCCCTTCGACATGGGTCGTTGCACATGGGAAGTACATAAGTTCTGACTACACAGTGTGTACCGTATACCAACACGCAATGTTCTTTATGGTAAAAGGCTTTGTCATCTTGTAAATAGTATCTTGGATACGTTTTGTATGGATTAGACCCCTATGACACGGTAGACCTTCGAAAAACATCAACTTTGAACTGCATGATAGTTGATGTATCGACCCCTTTACTCAAGGAGAGGACCCTCCCAGAATTGAGTGTCCTATGTTCGGGACCCCTAAAGCTGGCTGCAACTACAATGATTACCATACTGGATTCCTCCATGGGTTCGGCGATAACTACTACCGTACTGGAATCCTGGTTTGGTTCGATGACGATGGTTACTGTTCTTTTATCCTATGTGGGTCTGATCGTTTGAATTCTGTTCCAGTATCCCACGTGGGTCCGATAGAGTAGCTGGACTAGTATCCAACGTTGGTCCGACAGCTTTTCTGGTCTAGTATCCTACATGGGTCCAATAGCATAGATGAATCAGTAACTACATCTGATCATCTTTATCACTTTACGAAAAATATATACCTATGTGATCTGAGTCATGTATTTCAATCATTACCATCGGTGTGATTGACTTATTTCCTGTGTGGACTAGGTTATGCTTGGGCTCGAGACTTAGAGGTGATCTAGAATTGATGACTTAGGTAGATGTATGGGAATATACCTATGTAGAGTTGGTTGATAATTTGTGGTTGTATATTTTCATTTTAGTTATTCCTTCTTGGATTCTGGGAGACCACTAGGGATCTCAGGGTCCCTACTAAGTATTTTTATACTCACCCCAACATGGGATATGCTCTCACTACATTGTGTTTGATGCAGACAACAGAAAACACTGATCGTGTTAGAGACTTGTGAAGCTGGATGGTACTCGGAGGTGGAGCACTCGGTGTGACGTACACAGAGTATACGGATGGAACTAAGGTGCTATATAGACCATCATTACCCACCCTTCATGTGAGATTCATGGAGGAAGACTCTGTGGTTGTTGCTTTACATTACTGTTGTTGTACTAGTCTTTTAGTTCTATTGTACTCACTGTTGGGATTGTATTTTCGACCCCTTTCTTTTTAGCACTATCTTTTTTATACAGTTTACTTGTGCTTACTTATGTTTCATACTCTATTGTGTTTGTTTACTTCTATAAAGTCAATTCCTTCCCTTTTTATCGAGACTTATGCCTTTGGTGCTAGTCGCCAGCCCCTGGCCTATGGATGGCGGTCTTGGGGTAGTCACGACAGCAGCCCAGAGGACGGTTCGTGACAAATTGGTATCAGAGGAGTCGGTTCTACCACAAAACTCAAGACTAATATCATTCCTTTATGTGAAGCAATAGTGTTAAGAGTATTGTGTGTGGTTTTTAGTCCATGGAGTATAGTGTTGGTGCGGCGGCCGACGTATCCATAAACCATGACCCTACCCCCTGATTTTTGACTCAGTGTACTAAAACACTTATTTCATGTGTGTTTCAAAAGTTTTCTTTGTGATTACTTTGTGTCAGATCCCAAGGTATACTGATTAACCATGGTGAACATGTTTCTTTTCATGATGACCCCACAAAGGCAGCCAACTGGGGTTCTGAGTCCCGTGTGAGATGGTAGCCCACTGAGTGACGAGGCCGTGGTGTAGGGCCCCATCACAGAAGAGGCACCAGCGGTACCACTACCCGCTGAGCCACTGATACTACCAGCCCTTGCAGTAGAGAGTGAACGTCACCTGATTGAATTGCATGAGTTTAAGTGATAGAGGCCGCCCATTTTCGGCAGAGAGATGTACCCTCAGGTAGTCGAGGATTGTCTGGAGGCTATCATCAGAGTCTTCATATTGGTAGGGACACAAGTCGACCTTATGTTGATCCTTGCCCTGAGTCTCTTGCAAGCAGCAATATGTAGATGGTGGAGTCAGATGTTCCGGGTGCATAATGAGGCATCTCTACGTTGGAATGACTTCGAGATTCTCTTCTGCTCGGAGTTTTCTCCAGCCACCCTTCGTTCGGTGCGGATTCCGGAGTTACTTCACCTGCGACAGGGCAGCATGATGGTAGCTCAGTATTCAAAGAGGTTTACTGACCTCTCACGCTACTCCACAAACATGGTACGAGACCCATTCTTGATTTCCTGGACCTTTGATTAGGGGATCATACATGGGATCATGGATTCGATGATCTCCCTCATCATTATGAAGCAGGAAAGATTGCTGGAGAGTTCCCTTCTTGTGGAGAGCTTTCTCACTGAGCCGACACCAGCAGCAAGACCCACTTCAGGGCGACACGTAGCAGAGTCTTCTGTAGTCTGCAGTAGATATTTGACGTAGAGGTCCAAGAAGACCATGAATTTAGGTGGGAAACCCCAGGATATAGGTTCGGTTGTGCGAGGCGCACAAAACCAAGCCATCTATACGTTGAGCAGGCAGTGCTATGCATGTGGCGGGTAGGGTCACATGGCTCCAGACTATCTGAACCACCATGTAGATGAGAAGTAGATAGTAGAGGGACCTCCGAGGCGGAGGCATAGGTTCGAATGTGGTGGTCCACAGGGGGCATGAGGAAGAGGTAGAGGAGTTGGCCAAGCAGCGGGTGGTGGACGATGTATTGAGGCTCTACCGCCACCACCACCAGGAGGACCACCCCGACCACAAAGAGCATGCCGAAAGGGATAGGATCAGCTCCAGGCAGTCGAGGTCTACAACCACGGCGCACATGAGATGATTTGAGGTACTATATGTTACTACTCCACCCTTTCTGCAATACTTATTGACATTGGTTCAATTCATTATTTTATTAATGCTACTCTTTTTCAGAGCTCGGAGATTCTGATCGAGCTGTTGGCACGATCCTTGCCATTGGAGACTCCTACGGGAGCAGAACTGATGATTACACACTGGTGCTGGTAGTTTGAGCTTACATTATTAGGAAAGAGCTTTGGCTAGGATCTTCATGCAGCGGTGTCTAGGCCTTATGAGGTCATCTTGGATTTGGACTAGTTGTCAACAGTCCATTCTCAGATCGACTGCATTATGAACAAAGTGTTGTGTGTCTACACGGATGGGACCAGTTTCACCATCACCGGTGAGAGGGGATCCTTTGCAGCACATGATGGATATTGATAGAGGAGAGGGAAACTGATCACACATCCATTGGCTAGTCTCATCCTCGGAGCGGTTGACATGCAGAGTCGGAGTTTTCATGTTGTGGTGGATCAGTATGCGGACGTTTTACCTGACGAAGTTCCAGAACTAACTCCACGCAGAGAGGTAGACTTCTACATAGACATGTACCCCAGGATATCACGGATATATACTCCAGCATATCGGATGTCTCCCACTGAGCTTCGTGAGGTGCAGGTACATCTAGAGGACTTGTAGGGAAAGGGATTTTTCCGACCCAGTGTTTCACCCAAGGCTTCTCCGATTTTTTCTCCAAGAAGGCGGATGGGAGTTTGTGACTGTGTGTCCACTACCGTCACCTGAACCAGGTGACTGTGAAGAACAAGTACCCACTCTCGGGGATTGAATACTGCTTCGATCAACTCAAGGGGGCATGATGGTTCTCGAAGATAGACCTCAGGTCAGGCTGTCACTAGCTCAGAGTTCGAGACGAGGATGTGCAGAAGACGACCTTTAGGTGACGATATGGCCACTATGAGTTCTTCGTTATGCCCTTTTGCATAACCAATGCTCTAGTAGTGTTCATGAGTCTTAGGAATAGGTTATTCCAGCCTTACCTCGATCAATTTTTCAGAGTCTTCATCTAAGACATACTGATTTACTTGGCTACTAAAGAGGATCACGCCTACCACTTGCAGGTTGTACTAGATACACTCCGAGAGCACCAGCTTTATGGTAAGCTCTAAAGTGTCAGTTATTGATATGAGAGGTATACTTCTTGGGACATACCATCTTGGAGGCAGGAGTTGCAGTGGATCTAGCAAAGATCGAGGTAGTGCTTGCTTTAGTAGAGTTTTCAGGATATGAGGCAAAGGTTGACCAGTGTGCCCATCTTGGTGTTTCCAGAGGAGGTCGTTGGGTACGTAGTTTACTATGACACATCAGGGACCAAACTAAGGTGTTTCCTGATGTAGGATCGAGTAGTGATCGCATATGGTGCATGGCTGTTGAGACAGAATGAGCATAACTATGCTACCCATGACCTAGAGTTAGAAGCAATGGTCTTCGCTTTGAAGATGTGTCAAAACTATCTGATGGGCGAGCACTTTACAGTCTACTCAAATAACTAGAGACTCAAGTACATATTATCACAGAAGGACCTTAAACTGAGACAATAATGATGGATCGAGTTCCTCCAGGACTATGAATTTGAGATTTTCTATACTCCTGGTAAGGGGAATGTTGTAGCTAATGCCCTCATCAAGAGGTCGGGGATTCAGCTACTACGAGAGGCGATAGAGCAGCAAGCTGCGTTGCAGATATCCATTGTGGATAGACATGGAGCAGCCTTTCTATAGTCTCTCACAATCACTCCTCCACTCCTTCAATTAGTCATAGATGCACAACATGGGGACATTGAATATGAGATGTTTTGTTCCCAGATATCCACAGGGCATGCACCTAATGGATTTTTTTAAGGAGGGGATCACGTCATCCTCTTTAGGGGACATTCATTGGTATCGGTTTCACAGTAGGAGGATGTGCTGAGGGAGTTTCACACATCCCCTTTAGTGGAACATCCAAGAGTGGCGATCATGTTCTAGGACCTCAAATGACAACACTGGTGGCCGGGTATGAAGAAGGTTGTAGTAGAGTTCGCTTCACGATGCCTCACTTTTCAACATGTGAAGGCAGAGCACCAAGTACTACCAGGCTTGGTACATACCTTAGAGGTTCCAGAGTGGAAGTGGGATGGGATATCCATGGATTTTTTATACGGATTCCACGTATATCAAGAGGACAAGACTCTATCTGGGTGATTGTCAACTGACTCACCATGTCGGACCACTTCCTACCAATCAGTGAGAAGGGCTCAGTAGATATCATGGGACGCCCCTACATTCAGGAGATCGTACGACTTCACGGTGTGCCATCGACTATCATTAACGATCAGGATGCTCGATTCAATTCCAGTTTTTGGAAGGGGATCCATGTGGACTTTGGGGAACTACTTCACTTGAGCACCACATTCCATCCTAAGACAGATGGTTAGACTAAGAGGACCATTCAGAATCTCGAGGACATTCTATGTGCAAGTTTCCTCTACATTGGTCGTAGTTGGGAGGACCACATAACCAAGGTGGAGGTTGAATACAACAACAGTTACCACTACTACATCGGGATGGACCCTTAGGAGTCACTTTATGGATGACCTTGCAGATCACCTCTGTGCTGGACTGACCCTAGGGAGTCGGTACTTGTAGGACCAGAGATGGTTCAGGCTATGATGAAGAAGGTGCAGATCATCCAGGAGTAGATGAAGATAGCACAGTGCAGACAGAAGTACTATGATGATATGAGACATAGGCCACTATTGTTCGAAGATGGAGACCACATTTTCCTATGGGTATCACCTCCATGAGGTCTATGGAGAATTGGCCAGGGTGGAAAGTTATCTCCATGTTTCATCGAATCTTTCTGGGTCCTCAGCAGAGTAGGCGAGGTGACTTACCTCCTGGCCCTTCCACCTCAGTTGCACCGGGTGCATGACATCTTCCACATATCTGAGCTGAGGAGATATGTGCACGACCTGACCCACATCATCAATCACAGGTAGCTATACATCAATGAAGGGGTGAAATTTATAGAGGTCCCTATAGAGATCAAGTATCGATAGGAGCAAGTCCTACATGGACAGTCGATTCCTCCGGTGTGATTTTGCTGGCATCATAGGAACCTCCAGAAGAGCACTTGGGAGAAGGAGGCTCATATGCGAGCTCAGTACCACCATTTGTTTCCCTAGTGTGGGTTTTATCTTTATGGGTATGTAAATCCCGGAGGTGAGAGAAATGTAAAGACCCAAAAATTTCAAAGAATATTTTTTCATAAATAATTTGTAATTTTAAAAGTTTGTGGTTTCTCACGGCACTTGATTCCAAGGCCCGGTGTTCCCAGAATCATTTTCTAATGTTTTTTCGGGTACATTTAGTAAACATACGTGAATGTTTTTCTAAAATTTGAACCAGTGCTTGGAATTGAAATATGAGGACACCAATGATCTCGCAGTGCCGATATTCGCTTAAGGGGACATTTACAACAGTTGCATTTTATGCAAGTTTAGAGTTAATATTTGGGGATTTAGAATGAAATAAATAAGATTTAGGGAACATAATTTTATTTATAGATGTTGGTTATTTACTCTCAATGGGAGTTAGAAGTGGGTTCCACACCCACATAACCTCCCATAAGAGGATATTTGTGAGGTGGGGCCCACACGAGCCTAACCTTTTCATCTTCCCTTAACCCCCATTTAACACCCCCTTATTAATTTGAAAAATCACCATAATTTATTTATGTGGAGTCTCTCCACCTCCCTCTTATTATGTTTGCCAACCCAATTAGATTAATGACTTCATTAATTAGTTGGCACATATCATTTTTTTTTAAAAACTTTGAATTCCATGGAAAATATTAAAATGAGGAAGCTTTATTAAAATATTTGACCTTGGAAAATATTTTTGGTGGGAAAAAACTCTGGAAAATTTGGAGGAGAGATTCCTTCCTCACCAAAAAAGAACACGAGGAATGTTATACACTCGTAGACTAGAACAAGATTGTGAGGAATGCATTCATCATTTATTCTTCTTCGCATCAATGGAGAAGAAACCACTTGCAAGGAACGCCGTCTACGATAACGTTCCGCGATGCCCGACCTCCGCGACGCTTTTCTTCCGCGGCGCGTTGACGTTCTCCTCTCGGTAGGGGTGTGTTTTGATATGATCAATGTTGAATAATCTTTTTTTCTTGTTTTGTTTTTCTTTAACCACATGATACTGAACTAATTCGGAGAGACTGGGACAAAATAACATGGTCTGAATTATCTATCATTGTTGTGATTGTTGGTGGTTCTTCATGTTCTTCATGGGTGACGAACAACAGATCATTACAGGTTCTTTATGCAATAGAACAATCCCAAAATTAAATACCAAAAATCATGGCGACCTAGCGGAGGTGCGAAGATGATAGTGGGTGATGGATCACAACAGAACAGGATGGACAGTTCCTCGACCATTCTTCGTGTGGGAATTCAAAACAAGTTTTCTTAGCTGATTAGAAGTCCGAAAACACCGGAAACGACTTTGGATCATCGGGGAGACCTAGAGTCTGAGGTTTTGTGATGAACAAACTATCGGAATGAAGAACGTGCGTCAAGGGAGGCGTGCAGGCCAGAGGCGTCGTTTCTGGAAATTTCCAGACTACACGGTGTGTACTCCTAGGGAACACGTCGTGTAAATCGGACATTCTACGGATTTGGTTTCATACGTCAGACGACTAACACATACCATGTACACGCCACACAACATGGAGGTGGTAGCTACGCAAGACACGGTGTGTATTTTTGGAAATACATGGACATAGATAGAAATACAAGGCCAAGAGGCCCGACATGTACTCTCTATACATAATGGCAGAAACAGCTTCGTGATACTCGGCGTGTATTCTAGAGATACATGGACATAGTGTGGAGTACACGATAATGTACTCTAGCACACGGCCAGACATGGCTAATGGTACAGGCTAACCGTGTACCAATTACACAGGTTGGAGAACAAGGGTTGAGGCAGTGTACGGCCACATGGCCAGCATACATGGAGCCAACCCCAGATGTTTGGACACTGCGTGTAACCATACCACACACCGTGTACTTATTTTTCTACATGACCATCCCTTCAACACGGGATGTAAAACACAAGAAGTACCCGATGTCTGACTACATTACGTTTACTGTAAACCAACAAGCTATGAACTTTTTTGTAAAAGGCTTGGTCATCTTGTACATATTATCATGGATACGTTTTGTATGGATTATCCCCATATGACATGGCGGACCTTCGGAATACATCAACTAGGGACTTTGTGATGGTTGATGTATCGACCCCTTTTCTTGAGAAGCAGACCCTCCCGGAATTGAGTGTGTTGTGTGTGGGAACCTTAGAGATGGATGCGACTGTAATGACTACCATACAAGAATCCTCCATTTGTTCGGCAAAGACGACTACCGTACTGGAATCCTCAATGGTTTTGACAACGATGGTTATAATTCTTGTATCATATGTGGGTCCAACAGTTTGAATTCTATTCTAGTATCCTACATGGGTCCGACAGAGTAGCTGCACTAGTATCATACGTGGGTCGGACAACATAGTTGTTCTAGTGTACTACATGGGTCCAACAGCTTAGATGAATCCGTGACTACATCTGATCATCTTTATCACTTTACAAAATATGTATACCCATGTGAGATGAGTCTTGAAATCCAATCATTACCATTGGTGTGATTGACTTCTTTCCTTTGTGGACTAGGCTGGTCTCGGGATCAATACATAGAGCCGAACTAGATTTGATGACTTAGGTATATGTATGGGCATATACCTTAGTAGAATCAGTTGATATTTAGTGATTGAATCTTTTCTTTGTAGCTATTCCTTCGTGGATTCTGGTAGACCTTCAGGGGTCTCAGGGTCCCTACTGAGTATTGTTATACTCACCCCTGAACGAGCTATGCCTGCACAACATTGTGTTGGATGCAGACGATGGAAAACACTAATCGTGGTAAAGACTTGTGGAGCTGGACTGTACCCCGAGGTGGACCACTCAACGGGATGTACACAGAGCTGACGGAAGGACCCGAGGTGATGTGGAGACCATCTGTACCCATCCTTTAGGTGGGATTTCGAGAGGAAGACTCAATGTTTGATGCTTTACTTTACTACTATTATATAAGTCTTCCAGTTGTACTGTACTCACTGTTGGGCTTGAATTTCTGGCCCCTTTCTTTTCAACACTTACTATTGTATACAATTTAAATGTTCTTACTTCTGTTGTGCACTCTATCATGTCTATTTACTTCTATAAAGGAAATGCCTTCACTTTTTATTGGTATTTACGCCTTTGGTGCTAGTCAACAGCCCTGGCCTGTATAAGTTGGGCTTGGTGTAGTCACGGCATGGGCCCCGAGGATAGGTCTTGACAATTTTTTATAAAATTAAAACAATATTCATGCTTATATATGGACTAACATCTCAATTAATTGTGTAATAAATTTTTCTACCTATCATTTTATTGATGGTAATAAATAATTATATTATTATTATATATGATATATATATATCTTGAATAATAATCTATATATATGTAACTATCATCTATATTAAATGACATGAAATATATAATTGAAACATATATGGGAAACAAAATAGATAAACCAAGTAATGATGATGATTATAATGACCAAGGATTAATGTATATTGATATTACATATTATTTTATGAATATTCATTACCTAAAAATCCATTTTTTTTCATTTTCAAATGCCACTTTTTGTATGAGTAGGTCACTCAAAAAAATAATTCTCAATTTCAAAAATCCACCCGCATCAAGAAATGCACGTCAAACCTAATCCCAAAATCCATATTAAAATATTAAAAATCAAATTAAAACATTGGGGGGAACAAAAAGATCCTGAGGACCCTAATATTTTATAGCCTTTCTAAACGTGCGAAAATTTGTTTTTTATTGGTTAAATATCATCAACATATTGGAAAAATATATCCCCCTTTACTACTCGTACGTAAAACCATTATTTATAACATTGTGAAAGGAAAAAATATCAAAAGTGTGATCTCATATGCTCAGATAGGGTAAGCATGGAAGATATATAAGCATATCATGAGAATAAGGTTATGAATATTGGAGCATAAATTTTAACATGAAAACCCAACATATCAATTATCAATATAATGAATTATTATATTAAATATATGGATTTCAAGAGGGATGATAAATAAGGGAGTTGAGAGAATAAACCATGAATTCATGACATATAAATAATACATGATTCAAAAAAAGTATCATTAACATGTAATATACTTTCCTATAAGTCAAGGTACATTTACAAAACATATCAGGTAACATCATGTCGGTGCACCTACTGGGTGGAAAACACCACCATCACTATTCATTGCCATTTCTTACAAGGCGTAGGGTTCCCCATCTTCTCAAAATAGATTAGTCTTATTAACATGGTTCCATCATTATCACATCAAATATAAAAATTTTCCCAATAAATTGGAGGAGGATATAGGTGCCACCAATCACATAATTAATACCATAAATATGTGACCCACATGCACAAAATTATTTCATCACATCAGATCCTAATAAAAAATATATGATTCATAAAAATCATTCCACCATAACATTATCCAGGTTTATGATATGAGTTTCATAAAATTCATTCAATCAAAAAAAAACCAATCCATAAAAACAATACATATATTATCCTCAAAAAATATCAATAATAAAAGTTATGTAATATAAAATATTGTAATTGTTAATGGAACATAATTTTGAATGATCACTTGAAAATAATTCATGGGTAAAATATCATTTCAGGTTTAACAATAATTCTATATTTAATAATGACAATAAAATTTAAATGAAAAATTTTCATTGAAAATAACCATGTAATAACTAAGAAACCCATGAGGGCATTAAGGTTTCATGTATGTCTAAAAATATATTTTCTCCGTATATGTAAATAAATAATTCCTTTCATATATTTAATCTAAAAATAAAAAAGCACCACATCTGGAAAACTAGAAAATTATTACCTTCAAAACATTGAGTAGAAATTAAAGTATATGTAAACATACCATTAAATATTTATAGAAGAATAGTAATATTATTTTGAAAATAATTTATAATAATAATAGACATGGGAAATGTATATTCTTCGTATGAAAAACATATATAAATATTCCCAAATATAAATGAGATTGTAAAATGTATCCTTACATTTTTATAATTAGTTGAATCACATACCCAATGAAAGAAAAAAGATTATATTGATATGAAATACCATTATATTAATTATAATACTTCTAAATTATATTCATGTGTTTTATATTAACCACACAAATAAATCATGTAAGGTATATGCCTAGTGTCCCAACAAAATAATAGTGAGATAAAAATCTCTTACCTTAGTTAATGAATTTCAAAATATATCATCAATACTCATTAATAATACTTATAAGTTTGTTATACAGATAACATAGAATAATATTAATATATATAGTATCATATATTATTTAATTATTACATTATAATACACTCTTATGAACAATATGTTGTTAATGTTATGTTTTGGGTAATAAATTCTTTAGATTTCATTCATGTTTTGTTAGTTATCTTTGGTCCTCTCACCTAGTTTCAGATTTAATCATGTATTGAATGATAACCATGATATATATATATAATATAAATTCATTGTATATTTTATCATGACGATTTATAATATATATATATATATAATATAATACACAATTTTAGGAGATGATAGCTCGTAAGGATAGATAGAAGATATTTTGATTATTTTTTTATAATAACAGAAAAAATTATACTATATATTATCATTATGAGTTATTTTTATGTCATATATATTATATATTTTCAAGAATTTTTTTTATCATTATCATTCATTTGAAATATTGATGAAAAATAAACTACATCACATTGTGGAGATGGTTAGCCATACATACACATAATCGAGGTAATCATTTCATAATAGTGTAGATGAAAAAAGGTAGATATGATATTATAGTTAAATATTTTTAATTAAATAATAAATTAAAAATATAAAAATAAAATTAATCATAATTTCCACATATAAAATAACATGATGTAAAATTAATGTTATCACTGCATGGAGATGATAAGTTGTACGTACGCACAAGCGATACGCTCATTTCTTATTTAATGAAAAATTAGATGTATAGCAGTGTGTACATAATCATAATAAAATTTCTGAATACATATTATTATGGAGTAATTTTTATATGGTATATATCATATATTTTTATTAGGTATTGATGATTAGAAAAAGAGAGTGATCTATTAGAGTGATTACCTCTTCATCAAAACTAACTCCTTTATATCTCCTATAAAGTACTCTAGAGTTAATATTTTTTGAATAATAATGTAAATAGAATTTGTAATTGGAATTGTAAAATAAAATTCTTTAGAGGTTTTTTGTGATTTAAGGATCAAATTGATGTGAATAAGTGATGAATTAGGTTCCCTTTTAAAAATAAAGTGTGGGAACTTTTATAATTTTTTTTTAAAAATTGTAATAAATTAAATATCAATCTAAATACATACAAAAATATTTATTTGAAAAAATTATATAATGTTATAATATCATCATAAAATATAATATATATTTTTTGGGTATTATTTTAGTCCTTATCATTTTTTATTAATCCTAATGAACGTCTTTTAATTTTAACTAATTTAAAAAAAATCAACCTTAAATGGTTGTAATTTTTATTATGTGATGTAAATCAGTCCACTAATGTAAAATTTATAACATTTCCAACCATATAATAAAATTATTTTTCTTTATAAATTTGTTTTTTTTAAATAATTAAAAAAACATTTTTTTGATAAAATATTATTGGTGTCAATTCTAGAAATAATCATTATTTGTAATATTTAAATTTCATTATATAAAGTTAAAATTGAATTTTTTTAAAATATATACCTAAGAGGTCATGCTAATCTATAAAAGATTAATATCTCATTATTAATTAAAATTATTTTTATTTTAATATTTTTAATAATCTAAATTTAAATTTCAATTTATTAAATAATAACTTCCCCATTATTGTGTAGTTATTTAATGTAATTATTTTTTCACAAATAATTAAAAATAAAATTCCATTATGATGAAAATCATATGTATTTCATAAGAATATTTTTTATCGAATATATATTTTTGGTATCATTAAATAAAAAATTAATATTTATTTTGAACAAGAATATTGAATATTTACTTTATTATTAAATAATATATTATAAATTTTATTATTTAATATAAAATGCCAAAAAGTAAATAATAAATTTATATCAAAAAAATAAGTTTATTAAGTTAACCATATACCTTATGATTCATTCATAACCTAAATTGTTTTCTATACAGATAGATATGGGATATTAAAGTAAATAAAAGTGATATTTTATATCTTCCTTTGATTTAAATATTATATTTATTCATTTTAATGGAAAATATTTTATTAAAAATCATTATTTTGAAAAAAATTTAGTATGGTTCTATTTAACTTCACCAAATAAAATTTTTAATGTGTTATAGTCATTTCACATTATTTATCATTTAAATTTTAACTTATTTAACCCAATTTATCATTTTATATTGGTAACAAAATTTGAAGTTGTTAATATTCATATTGGAAAAAAATAAAAGGGGCATATTCACTAAACTTTGACATTCTGAATATAAATTTTGTTATCCACAGTTCATAATTCAAAACATATATTTTGAGGAATTTAATTAAAAAATTCTTGTAAAACTCCCTGAAAATAGGTTTTCAGAAAAAATTCCTTCCTCAAACATAATATATTTTATAATAAATTATTATAAAATCCCCTTTAATATAATAATAATTGGATTATATAAAATTAAAATGGACTAATTTTTTTTAAAACTTATCAAAAACCTAATTTTTTCTTGTATAGACATTAAAATAAAATACATTTTTTCATTAAAATTATTATTCTCTCTATTTTTTAATTAATTATGTATTAAAAAAATGAAATAAATAATTTAATGATAGTTTTGAAATTATATTTATATACCATATACTTATAAAATAATTTTTTTCATTCTGGAATTAAATAGTTATATTCTTTATCAATGTATAATGAAATGAGTGCCATCATTAGAAAATATGGAATTGATACTAATATAATTGTATCACCATCTATGAAAGTATAAATAAATTATATTTAACTTATAAGTGAATGTATGATATATTTATATCATATAAGAACAAATTTTTTTTGATGATGTTAAATTTTTTATTGAAATTTTATTGAAAGAGAATTGTTTAACTCTAATTTTTTAAATAATATAATGATTTAAAATAAATTTATTATACTAAAAATAAATTAAAATTTTAATATTTTCTTATATATTCATAATAATAAAATTTTACTAAATGTCAATTAATATTTCAATATGTTGTAAAATCAGTTAATTTATTGAAATGAGTATGATTCGTATAAATGTTGAATTTAATTAAAATTAAAATTTTCAAATATAAAAAATTATTTTCAATAAAAGGATTCCTTATTAAAATTATAAACATTGATAATTTTTTAGGGTTAGTTTTTGGGATTTTTCTAAAATAGTTTATTTTTTTGGTGAATAGTTATACTTTGTAATTTACAGAATTTAAAAATACATTAATAATTGACTAGTGGATGATGTATATATGATGTGTGAACCATGATCTCAAACTATCCTTCTTTATTAACACTATTTAGAAATGAAATGAAAATTATTCATATTCTTGAATCAAAATAATATTTTAATGAACAAAATAATCATGAAACACCCCACTCATCCACAATAACTACAACACCAAACCCCCTCTTCTCCTAAAACATATAAAGACTTATAGATTGTCAAATATCAAATCCTTTACCTTACCAATGTTATTTTCTAACAACCCAAAATATTCAATAATTCATGTTTCCTAATTTTGTGTGTTATTTTCTTTTTCATACTCAACAAAAGTGTTTCATTTGATTACATGAGTATAATTATGATGAGACTGTTGGGCTTTGACTATTATATGACCATTAGTCAGTATGACCGTTGGAAATTGAATGTTGCAACTATTGTCTCTAAATACAAGTGATCTAGGTAAATTAATATAGAAAGATGATTTGATGGCCTCATCTAGTAGTCATGGACTGATCGAAGCCCATATAACAGAACATGGGAAGGAGGTAGCACCACTGGGATTTTCTCTGGACCAAACCCAAGCCGAACATTATCGTGTGAACCTAGAACGGATTTGCCTTTGCAAGATGTTCAAACTGATAGAAATTACTATGCGTACGATGTTGGCTGAGCCTTTAACAACCCAAGATTTTATAAGATATATAATTTTTTTTTCTTTCATATATTCTGTTTTAGGCTACACCAAGATTATCTTGAGCTATATGATACACCATATTAGCTTGCAGTATACGCAACACTAATCATGGATCGTGTTACACACAATTTCAAGTTTGTTTTATAGTAGTTATTCTACGCGACATTGAGTGTGTGTATATATATATATATATATATTCTATTTATAAATTAAATAATGTCGGATTTTGTTATATGAAACAAAAAAGAGTCTTTCACTACACACAACCCTGACTTGGCTTGCATTACACGCAATCACAACCTTTCTCGATAGCTTGTGTTGTACGCAATTCTGAGTTTCACAAAACAACGATATATTGTTATAATATTATTATAAACTAGGTGTTATGAATATAAGTAAATAAATATTTAATTTTATGACATTAAAATTCATCTTACACATTTTATAGAACGTGGTATGTGAACAAAATAAATATTTCGGGTAAAATAAGTATTTTTTTAAAAATGCAGTTTTGCCGCCTTTTGATGGCGCACCCATTTTAAATATAATTTTTGACAAGTTTAGAAGACAAATTTCACAAAATAAACATCTTTATTTGAATCAGGATAAAAAAAATTTCATTGGATAATGTTTTGAAATTTTTTGATAACATTCATATTTTAATGAATAGTAAAAACAAGCTATATTTTAATTAAAAACAAATTTTTTCATCGTAATAATTTATATGGGTAAATTACAATATTTAATTGTTTTAAAGTATAAATAGAATATATTTTTTCAATTTAATATAATTTATCTCATTAGGATTTATTTTACATTGAATTCATAGGCATAATCATTTCAATCTTTTGCAATGTTTTATCTTTTAAAACTCGTTTTCTTAACAACAGGATAAATTCTAAATTAATTTCTGAAACTTTAGTGTATTTAATTTAGAAAAATGGATTCCATATTTGGAATCTGTGGGTCCAAATTATGTTAATAGGCAACTTTTTATTTTGTGTAATTACAAATAGTAACTACGGTAAATTTTATTTACCATAGTAAAAGGTAAATCGGGTAATTAAAGGTAAATATAATATTCTAAAATTATCCTGACAATTTTCATAATATAATTGGACTCTTATATTTTTTCCTAAGGAATATTTGGGTCGAAATGGAATCCATTAGAACCCACTTGGTGGTGATTAAGTCCGTTTGTTTATTTTATTTAACGGAAAGTGAAATATGTCTCACTGAACTTTAATAATTAAAGTATTCTAAATATATGTTTATACAGAATATAAATTCGATTATAAATAATAATTTGAAAGATACAATGTTTTTCTTTATCATGGTAATTTATTTATAATTTTTAAGCGATATTTATTTTCTTTAATTGCTTATACATTATTGATGCAAAAATTATTTATTTAGTAAAAAATAATTAATATAGTTTTTATTGAAATAATAATACCCATTAAAAGGCTCAGAAAACAGAACCAAAATTATTGGTAGTGTATATATACACCATAAGCATCCAATGACCTAATTTATGATCGTTTGGATTCTTAAAAAAGTTATTATGACACTTATATTATTTTATTTCAAATTATGTCAAAGTTGTCACCTTCATAATTTAATAAATATAACATTTTTAAAGTTGGGTGATTTAGAATATAAATCCAACTAAATGTATTTCTTATGAAATCTCTAAGATTTATATTCATACTTGTGTTTTATTTTTAATTATTATGCAACAAATAATTATATTTAAAAATTATACAAAAATGTAATAGAAATTATTTTATTAAGAGAAGTATCAAATAAATGGTTTTGCAAATAGTAAAATAAATATTATATGAAAAATTTAATGTTATCCACTAATTATCTAGATGAATATGTCATGTTAGGAACCTATTATATATTTTATTTTGAATATATTCTCTCTGAGGATTTTATTTAAATTCAAATAAATGAATAGTGTCAATATTGACACTATTGTTATTTTATAAATATAACATATTATTAAATTGATTAAAAATCACAAAAATATTTAAAAATTCTAAATTGAAATATATAAAATACGAAATTTCATAAAGTATCAAATTATGGAAAATTAACAACACATAAGTGATTATATAAAGCCATTTACAATTCAGAATTTTTTTACCACAAATAAAATTACAAAGATTAAATAAGGATAAATCAAAATGATAAGGTATAATATAAGATAAAAACATGTCTAAATTTGATTTTTTTATGATATTAAACACCTATATCACTTAATCTTCTAATTGAGTCATTTGTGGAGGTTTTTATTTGGGGTTTGAATTTATATTAAACTAATATTTTTTAGGATTCCAAAGGTGCCCCTCTCCTCACTTATAAAAGGGAACCTCCTACAACTCATCTTTACACAAAAATGATCCTTCAAGCTCATCCAAACCCAGACCATTTCCCTTATCAACTTCCCTATAAATATTTTCGAAGTCCTAGTCTTCTTCAAAGACAAATTTTAGTGCCCTAAGAAGAGGTTTCAAAGAGGTGTGTCGAAGAAGAGGTAATATTTGTTATTGATTCTTTCAAATTTATTTCTTCTTCTACTTCCTCTTCTTTATTTGTTTCATTATGATGTAATAACATCAGTATCACTCCTATACTGAAATTTTATTATAAATATTAAATAACCCTATCCATCCTATAGATAACGAAATCACTGTGTGTGCGTACGTACGGAATATCGTCTCCGCGTCGTGGTGTAATCTATTTTCCCCCACCACCTTACGTGAATGGGTATAATGGTGTAATGAATAAATATATGTGATTATTGTAAATTGATATTGATTTTGAAATAGTATACATACACATTAATAAAATTTCACGATCATGGTAATGATTTCATCTCTTGTGCGTACGTACGGACTACCGTCTTCACGAACGCGATAAGATTCATTCTTCATGTTAACCATTCATGAATGATTATAAAGTATATATAACGAATAATAATGAAATATATGAAATAATAATGCTACTGGATTTATGTATATATATATATATATGTATTTCATCTATATAATTTCATTCAATTCAATAAGGAAACAAAAACAGCGTTCATGCATACGTACGGCCTACCATCTCCAGGATAGTGTATTTCATTCCATTTTTCAATCTATCATATATATGTATATTCTGAATATTTATTATGTATAAATCATGTTTTACATTCTGAAATTAAGGAAATCAGTATTTAAGTAATAATATCAATAACAACAAGTTGAAACACGTACGATAAATGAAACGATTTTACGCAAAACGCTGATTTAACATTGATTTACAAAAGAACGGGTAATATAATGTCATAAGTGAACCATATATGATATCATAACAATGAATATTATTCTATAATAAGTCAATTAAATTATTTAAATCATTATACAGGAGGCTCAGATTGGTATGAATCATATTGGACCTAAGGTAAGGGATAATGTTGCAATCTCAATTGTTTTCTATCCGAGATTGCTTATACATTAGTATTTACCGGGGTTATATTTATCATCCATGCCTATGTTTTATAAAAATGTTTTCATGTATGTTTAAAGTCCTTTTTACCCATTTTTGAATTTTACTAAATGGTATATAAGGAATCTTTTTTTTACCATACGAGGTACTTTTTGACTTTTCTGGAAAAAGTATGAGAAGAATGTTTTTTACTTATACAAAACGAATGGATTTTTACGATTTCATAACGCCTTATTTTCATGAATCCTACCATACAAGATTTCATGACTATTTTAAACAAAATAATTTCATTTTATAATTGAATTTCATTTTGTGAAAATAAAATTATTTTCAAGAAGAAAATATATTTTCCTCAAGAATTCATTTCAAGTGATTAATTAAAACCATTTTCCATCTAAGAATACATTATTTCATATGTGTATGATTCAAGTATAATGTCCCTATGATTTATATTGTTTCAATTTTCTTATGATGACATGATATTCATTTGTTTTATATGGATTTAGCTATGATGGAATGATTTTTATGAAAACCAAATTTATTCTTTGGGTTATGATGAATGATTGAAGATTGTTTTGTGGAACATGTAAGAATGATTTCAATATGAGATGTATAGGACCTATATCTACCTCCAATGAATTGGGTAATGATTTATATCTCATGAGATAGACATGGCTGGAACGGCCTGTAAACCCGGTTCAGTAAGGGACTTTGTCCACTATGATGGTCTTGGCAGCCCTGCCAAGGCTACTATGGAAATCATATCATGTGCTTAATGTTTTTCCATAATTACAAGTTTTATTCCCATTATATTTTATCATTATTGATGTTCCATTATGATCTAAGGCTTACGTACATCCATATTTTATGTTATTTCACAAGATCGTCATGTTTATACATTGTGTTCATGTTTTAAACTTCAAATATATATGCTTTGTTTTATTTTCTCCATGATTACCCTTACTGAGAATTTGAGCTCACCTTTTTTATGTTTTCTTTTCCCCCAGGATTAATTGAAAGTTTTTAGGAAATGAAACAAAAAGGGTAAGATCGTTATGGGGGATGTTGAAGATCTTTCAACATCATTAGAAGATTATATTCCATGTTTCCAAGGACACTAAACTATTACAATCCTTTGGTGTCTATTTTTGTAATGTATTAGATATTCCGCAAATGTAATGTAATGTCTTTGTATGTCAAGATTTGGGTCTCTACAGTTGGTATCAGATGAATGTTTTAGTTATCCTTTTGAATCTAGGATGAAAAAACATTAGTGAAATCCCTATAGATATTTCTAAGGTATGTCTAGGGATGTCCATAAGGGTTAGTATAACTATAGGTTACAGTCCTAGAGTTATGTTGATGATTATGAATAATCTTGGGTGAACCTAAGGTGTCATGGATTAAAGAATGTGTGATATGTTAGACATCCCATAAGTGACATTTAATGATTATGTTGTTCCTCGTTATTTTAATTATTTCTTACACTATGGTTTTTTGTTTTAGTCAATGGAGGGAACGAGACAAAATTCAGTTATCATTGATTCCGATGGAAAAATTAGTGATGGTGATCAAAAAAATTGTGTAATGACTAGACAGAAAGATATTGTGATTATTCCAAATCAGTCATCATGATATATGATTAACAAGGTGAACTTTAGTTGTATTCATAAGTTATCAAATAAGAGGAAGATGGAATTTTATGCATCTTCGCATGGTGAGGAGAATAGAGAAATGAAGATTGAGATTTCTAATGAAGGGAAGAAGAACCTTGAGGAATACATCAAATGGAGGGGAAGATGTTATCTGCGTAGAGAGAAGGTTCACAGAGTGACCGACTATTATGGAGTTCAATGTCTTATTTTTGGAGAACATGGGCATTAACCAACTCAATGCCCTGAATAAGAGGTTACTTCTAAATCAAGTAATGACCTATTATATTCCAATCATTAAAGAGGATGGATTTAATGGGTTGTGTATTGGAATTAAAGGCTAATGTTGTTGAGATACTTTTATGGTATATTGAAATATCTATATATTATTCCATTGTGGTTTTCCATAAGAATGGGTACCTGTAACCATGAAAAGTGATTTTGGAAAGAAGATGATATGCGCATAATGAATGGATATGGAGAAAATGAAATGTTTAATAGTATTCATGATCTCATGAATGATATAAGGGAAAAGTGATATCATGGTTTGAGTATATATAAATTTTGGGACTTTGGTATATGGAAAGAGTTAAATTCTAACAGAATTCATGTTTTCACTAAGGATCAATGGGTATTCATTTTCAAGAGAATACTTGATTAAAGTATTCACATGTTTGGAATGTGACCAACAATATATATCAAATGATAAATGATGGTACTCACATGCTTGGTAGATGAAGTTTCTAGTAATCATTTTATTACTATGAGATTGGACAGATGTATTTTGGATAAGTATAAAGATTGGAATGGATTATTTTGGAAATCAGATAGTATTGTTTAAGGATATAACTTTTTTTTGAAATTATTACAGGAATTTTATAGTAATGTATTTTTAGAAAATGGGGCAACCTGTAGGACATGTGACAACCCGTCATGTCGGACAAGGCTGTGGGAATCGAACCCACAACCGAAGTGTGACATGCATTTATCTCCCACCACTAGCCTACAAGAAGTCCCTGGTTAGTAGAAACTAGTTTTATTTTATTAAGTTGTATGATAGATGAACTATAAGTTCATATTTGGAATCATATATGATTAACCTCAACAGAGATGGACTTATGTATATTTGATAACTTTTACTAACCTTTTGTTTGAAATAGATGTAATTACACATCATTCTATCAATTGATCTTATTACACTTCATGAATAACAAATTCAACTTCCTTTATTTAAGAGATGAAGTGGAAATTGTTCAAGGTACGAACAATAGTGAGATTGTACCAAAATCATGTAAGCATTTCTTTTAATTCAACAACTATATGGAAATGATAATGAAAACCAAAAATGTTGACCTAGTTCTCGTAAATATGATGAATCATATGGTAACTTAGAACATCACAAATTTATGGCTTTGTGATTGTTGGATTTTTCATAGCCAAGTTCTCTACCACTCTCCATCAGAACTTGATGGTCAAATTTTTCTTTCGTATCCATATTTTCACCTATGTTATCTTATATGGAAACCCAGTGATGAGTTACTTTGAGTAATCATTACATTTCATTATTTAGTTTTTGAAATTATTTTTTAGTATTTCTTTTTACGACGTGGGTTTCTATGAATAGTAAATGATTTATAACCCTAACAAATTTCGAGGGAGAAATTCATTTTAAGGGGGGTAGAATGTAAAAACCTGACATTTTATAAGACATATTCTTTTTAATTTCTTTTATATACCATGTTGTATGCTATACCAAGATTATCTTGCAGTATACGCAACACCGTATTAGTTTGCAGAATATGCCACACCAGTCTTGGATCGTGTTACACACAATTTAATGTTTGTTTGATAATAGATATTTTTCCAAAAATTGAGGGTATATATATATTCAATGTATATATGAAATATTGTTGGATTTCGTTATATGCAACAACAAAGGTGTCTTTCACTACACGCAACCCTGACGTGGCTTGCCTTACTCGCAATCTCAACCTTCCTCGATAGCGTGTGTTGTACGCAATACTAGGTTTCACTAAACAACGATATATGGTTATAATAATAATATAATCTAGCCCTTATCAATATTAGTAAATACATTTTTAATTTTATGACATTAAAATTCATCTTACACATTTTATAGAACATGGTATGAGAACAAAATAAATATTTCGGGAAAAATAAATATTTTTAAAAAAATGCAGGTTTGCTGCCTTTTGATGGTGCACCCATTTTAAATATTATTTTTGAAAATTTTATAAGTTAAATTTTACAAAATAAAATTATTATTTTTAATCATGATATAAAAATTTACATTGGATAATGTTTTGATATTTTTCTGATAACTTTCATATTTTAATGAATAGTAAAAACAATCTATGTTTTAATTAAAAAAACTTGTTTCATCGCAATAATTTATATGGGTAATTTATAATATTTAAATTTTTTAATGTATAAATATAATATATTTTTACCGTTTAATATAATTTATGTCATTAGCATTGATTTTACATTAAATTCATAGGTAAAATCATTTCAATCGTTTGCAATGTTTTATCTTTTAAAACTAATTTTCTTAGCAACGAGATTAATTTTAAATTAATTTCTGCAAATTTAGTGTATTAAATTTAGAAAAATGGATTCCATATTTGTAATCAGTGGGTCATAATTATTTTAATAGGCAACTTTATATTTTTGTGAATTATGAATAGTACTACGGTAAATTTTATTTACCATTCATTCTTCATATTAAACAGTAATGAATGGTTATAAAATATATATAATGAATAATAATGAAATATATGACATAATACTGATACTGGATTTATGTATATATATATATATTTGTCATCTATTTAATTTCATTCAATTCAGTAAGGAAACGAAAACAGCGTTCATGCGTACGTACAACCTACCGTCTCCATGAACAGTGTATTTCATTTCATTTTTCAATCGCTCATATATATTTATATGATAAATATTTTTTATATATAAATCATGTTTTAAATTATGAAATTATGGAAATAAATATATAAGTAATAATATCAAGTACAACTAGTCGAAACACGTAAGATAAATAAAAGGATTTTACCCAAAACGATGCTTTAACATTGACTTACAAAAGAACAGGTAATATAAAGTCATAAGTTAACCATATATGATATCATAACAATGAATATGATTCTATAATAATTCAATGACATTATATAAATCATTATAGAAGAGTTTTGGATATGTACGAAGCATATCAGACCATAAACCATCAATGGTATTAAAACTACCATATGAAATTTCAATACATTAACCATAAACCATGAAAGGTATAAAAATAGAACATCTATAGTTAATCATATCATAACTCATACAACACTATATAGAATATTGTTTTATAATAAATCATCCTCAATAAATAATAATATCTAGTAAAGGATGTTGACATTTTTGAAAATGATGAGTAAAACATTTTGAGAAAAATATATTTTTTGTAAAATTATTTAAAAGTCACATATTTATAAAATAATTAATTTAAAAGAGTTTTTTGAATCAAAGTTTTCCATAACAATTTGAAACTTTTGAAATTAGTTATCATTTCAAAACATTCATGTCTATATAAATAGTTCCTTAAAATCATTTTGAAAACATGGAATTTAATTAAATACATTTAGAAAGATAAATCTTTAAAATTTATAAAATTATGATCTTGAAAAATATTACCTTTCAAAAATCGTTAAAATATTAATTTTTAAATAATTTTTATGAAAAATTGTCATGGATGATAAATGTGTCCCAGTAAATACTTACACATAAACAATCTCTGATAAAAATGAGATTGAGGAATTAACCCTTACCTTACACTTTCCTTTAGTCGAGTGTAAATTTAACCTCTCGTATAAAGATCGTAGTATGTTATTAATTTATACCAGAACCATATTGTTATTTATGAAATCATACATGATTCATTAATTACATTATTATAACCATTTAAAAATAATTTCCATGTTAAATTAAATTTTTCGGTAATAATCACTTTCTTTATCATACGTGTATTAAATTGTTACAATTGATTGCATCACTTACACCATGATTTAAATACATCATGAATATAAAACATGATTTATATATCATATATATTATGAATAAATATGTATAATAGACATATATATGAAATAAAAAACATCGTTTATGGACATGGTAGTCCATACGTACGCATAAACACTGTTTCCGTTTTCATATAATACTGAACAGAACTAAGTGAATAATATATATGTAAGTACATATATATACATATATATAACATAAGTTGCATTATTATTTGATATATTACATACTTATTAGTTATATATATTTTTATAATCATCGATGAATGCTGATCATGGGAATGAATCTCATTACGTTTTGGAGAACGTAATCTGCACGTACGCACGAGCGATAATATCATTTCCATAAAGGTGTGGAATTAGATGGTTTATTAATTTTACAGAGACATTATAATGTTATTTTCTTTATTTATATGCATATTACTCAACATTATATCCATCTAAATAAGATAATGTTGAATAACAAATTACACCACGACGTGGAGACAGTAAGCTGTATGTTTGGACGCATGGTGACATTATCATTCATAAGACAGGTAGGATAATGGAAATATTTGTGAAATATTTATAATAACATAAAATTAAATAGAAGATAATGGTGTTATTATTTTAAAATGTAAACAACAAAGAAAGAGTAAGTGGAAGAATAAGAGAACTTGAAATAGGGTGGTGAAATCATTAACTCTTCTTCTGGTTCTTCCTGTTGATTTGATCAGAAGGTATCCTTAAGTTGACTTTATGACAAAATTAAGGCATATAGAATGATTTTAGGATAG
Organism: Viscum album; assembly: GCA_963277665.1. Lineage (NCBI taxonomy): Eukaryota > Viridiplantae > Streptophyta > Magnoliopsida > Santalales > Viscaceae > Viscum > Viscum album. Next base: position 478,091,565 of record OY728132.1, read on the forward strand.
TTTGGAGGATATTTGTTCAGGTTTTAGCCAGTACAGATGGCTTTGGGGGTGTGATTTTGAGAGAAGGGGAAGTGCCCTTTTATAAGAGGGGTGAGAGTCACTTTAGGAAACGATTAATGTATTAATTTATTATACAAAAATATTTGATTTATAATGGTTCCAAATGAATTTATTTCGAGCCTTAGTTTGTTATGGGTATTAATCCTCTCAAACAATAGGTTTTATTCAATTTTAGGTAACCATTTTAACCTTATCATTTAGATTTAACTCTTAGTTAAATAGTTTATTTTTTACAGTGTCTTCTTGTATTCATAGACTCTATGGTTAATACACTTACTCTAAACTTCCAAGAGAACCCCAAGTGGATCATTAATGACATATATAATATTATTTATTCCTTTTGGATGAACCTTAAATTTTTAGAAATATTGTATCAACCAATAATATAGTATTTGTTTTAAATATTAATTTATGTCAATTTTCAAACTATTTGGTATTTTGTTTTTGTGAAAGTCATCACAACTTTATTACCTCGAAAATGATGCATTGAATCGTCCCTAACATTTCATATGCACCTTAAAAATTATTTTAATTCATAAAAACATTGAAATTATATTTATTTTAATATTTATAAAACATTTTATTTGATTTTTTCATTAACAATGAAATTACTGCATCGTCATTGTGTCATTATGAAATTTAATTATTTAATCTTTAAAAATTAAAAATAAAATTCCATTATGTAGGAAATGGTTTTATGTTTCTAATGAATATTTATTGGTGAATATATGACATGTATAACTCTATGTAAATATTTTTTTATTAAAAGATTAATGTTGAAGTCATTTATTGTATTAACTTTAACTTAATTAATATAAAATGTCCTTATTACATACAAGTGGCTCTATGGGGTCCCAAAATCTACCCAAAGATTCCCATGTTCATAAATGTGTCATAAAATAAGGTTTGTATACGTGTTAGGGTAAATTATTATCATAATAATAATATTTTTTACCCTTATTTACAGGATTTTCCCTTTAACCATGATAAATAAAATATTTACCGAAATAATTATTCAAAATGCCTATATATAAAAGATAATCATATAGAAAATTTGTGACATCATGATTGTAAATATGGAATCCATTTTTATAAATTCAAAACAGAAAAGTGGCAGAAATTAATTTAAAATTAATTACTGTTGTCAAAACAAAACGCTTATTTTAAAAAATATTAACTATTAAAATATTTACACTTGTTTCTGTCCAGTTTATATGTGAAATTGCGTCCAATGAACAAAATGTGATTAAATGGTAAAAATATAATATAATTATAATTTAAAAACACTCAATAGAATAATTTAGCACTATAAATTATTTAGATAAAAAATGTTGTTTCTAATTAATGTTTAGTATTTTTCACTATTCATAAAAAATTGTCAGTTTTCAAAAAAATACCAAAAATTTACAGTAAGATACTTTTAATATTACTAATCAAAAAATGATTTCCATTTTGAAAGATAGAATTTATAAAATTTCAAAAATTGGATACTACATTTCATAATAGCTAGTTTGATTGGTTGTGGTGTGTTCGAACTCAAAGTTGCGTGTAACACATGCTATTGTATTATTCAAAGAGAAGCGTACCATGGAAGCATGGGGTATTACAGTTATAACTAATCTAGATTTTGAATTTATGATTGAAATAGTTCAGAATGATAATCAAATTTCAAAACCCACATATCTAATGGCACATTTTGAACTTGTAGAATATAAAAATAAGTTTCAAGAGATGATTGATAAAGGTTTAATTTGACATAGAACATCACCATGGGGTGTTACTGTTTTGTTTCATAGAAAAATTCTAGTACTTTGACAATTTATACTTATTATAGATCATTAATGTATTATTATATTAAAATATATATCAATTTCCTCACATTTATTAATTTTTTGATCCTCTATAGGGAGCTTAGTATTTTTTCAAGACTGAAATGAAATATCTATATCATTAGATTCGAGTGAATGATGTTGAAATTTAAATAACACAATCTGATCTAGATATAGGAATTATGAGTTTATTATTATATAATTTTGATTGATAAATTCCCCATATATAATATTGTATCTTAGGAATTGAATATTATGTGAATATCTAGATATTTTTTAATTAAAAATATTTCTGTTGTATTATAATGTTATGAATATCATCACAAACATCGAATGATTTTTCTACAAACCCTTAATGAAATGTGGATATACTATACATCTAGAAAATGTGATTTGTGATTTTAATAATTTTTTCATGAGGAAATTTTAAATTAAATTGGTCTGAATGTTGATTCTACAAAAAAGTGACTCGTGAATGGAAATGAAAAAAAATGGTACCAATATTTGTAGTTTTTGTAGATTATTTTGATATTATTAAATTATTTTGAAAAAAATTCACAATAATATATTTTTATAAATATATTAACATGTTAAGGGAATACATTTTATTGTATTGAAGAATGTGATGTTTATTTTTAGGAATTAAACTGTTGATTGGTGAATGATCCAGTTTTTAACATGCCATCCAGAAATAGAAATGTTTTAACTTAACGTGATTCTTAATTAAAAGGACATAGTTGTGTCCTAATGTGTAATGAATGGGTAATTTATTATGCTTTAATATAAATAAAACATCATTAGTTAAATTATCCTACACATGATTTGAATTTTTTGGCTGTGGTTTTCTCTTAAAAATTTATGAAATATCATTTCTGTAAAGACAAATGTGATATTTATATATATATTAACTATAAATGCCTATATTATATATTCACTGAAATATAATTGAACATTAGTTCTAGAAGAATGATGAAACTGAAAATTGATTATGATTTGAAAAATCAACTACAACTTCGGAAAAGAAAACAAGGTCGCATATTCCTTGAGTCATAATCATCATGAAACATTGACCATGTTTTATTTGGAATATGTGCCATGTGTAATAGATATTATTAATTTTTTATTAGATTTTTTTAATATACTAATTTCATTGTTTTAGGTTCTAGTGAAATTATCATATCTAGGATCAAATAATGAATGATCATAAAGAAGATCATGAGTTCCAAAAAATAGAAGAATTGGTGAAAAGTGGTATGATTCTAGTGTAAGATCTCAGATATTTTAATGGTAGGTTCTCTTTTAATATTTGGTTTGAATCCCTTGATTTATTTAATTACGTGTATACCCAAGTCCTAGAGGAGGCTTGGGGTTGTTCTGATGGTTCACGACATGAAAATTAAAGAAAAGGGTGGTTTCTGGGTAGATAGCACGGTCTACGTGTGGTTTGTGCTAACCGTGTGGACATCTTTGGAAACCGTGTGTAATGTGTATTTTTGGAAAATAGCCATTGTATGGTTTGGGCACGGTTTGGAAAACTATGCATCTAACCCATGTGAGGTGGCTTTTTTGGGAAGAGTCATCTTCACGGTTTGTACATAGTTTGCACACAGTTTGCAAAATCAAGATGGTAAACAGTAAGGCCCAAAAATCGTTTCAAAATTAATATTTTTCCAACACAATTTTTTTAACTCCAACTAAGTATTTCATCCCATTTCACCCTACATCACCATAGGGATAAACCAAATCTCTCAAGAGGTCCAAGAGATCAGTCTCCCTCATTTCTTAGGCATTTATGGTGTCATTCATTGCAGATCGAAGCTCCAGGTTGAATATTCAAGGGTTGGATGAGGATGAATCTAAGGGCAGGATTAATAGTTTGTTTAACTTCCGAATCAAGGCAGGTGGTATTCAAATTAAATTCCATGTTCTATTTGACTATTTATTTCATGTGTTTTTTTTCTTAGGTGTCTCTTGGTATTTTTTGATTACCCATGCCATGTTTTGGTAAAATGGTTATCAAAAAGGGAAAAGGGAACCCTCACTATACCCATGATATGAGTTGAGGGAGATTAGACTATAATAAGGCCACCTAAGAGGTGAGACGACTCTCCCGGACATAAGGATTTGTGAAGAACAAGTGATATTTTTGTGATACCATATAAATCATCAATAAATATGGTGGGGTTACCATTACTGTTGGGTTAGAAGTTACTTATTTCACCCAAGATTGGTAATAACATAATGGATGATATGATTACACGAGGAAGTGATTAAAGACCATAAATGAATTGGTTATGAGCATGGTAATGAAGCATAGTGATTTAGGAAAAATGAACAAGCCATGTGAGATAGGCATGGTGAATGAATGCTTATTGAGATAAGCATAATAAATTATGTGAAACGAGGTAATGGTGTTTAGGGGGTAAATCATTCAATTAACCCATATGTGTTGTTTTGATTTATGTTTTCCTTGAGAAAACATTATGATGTGGTGTGATTGGTTAATCGATATAAATATATATAGCATTTTCACATTGCCTAGTAGTGTAGGTTATTGACGAAGGTTCTACACCCACAGGTTGAGTTGGAATAATTATATAAACTCCAACTCTAAGGCTTGGGATTGGGATAAAGACTGATTCTATATTCCCATAATAGTTGAATCCACATGGACTAATGATTTTAGGTGACAACATGCTTGATGGCGAGTTGTATTGATACTCCAAACTCCACTGTGTGTTTTCCCTCAGGAATGTGACTGTGTATTTGAGCCATTGTAATTTCTTGTGTCTGAGGAAGCCATGTTAAATTTATTGGAAATGGTATATAAAGGTGAAATGGATGAAATGATAAAAAATGGAAATGGTTATAAATGTGGGCAATGGACCTAAACTGGCTAATGGAACTTAATATTTACCTTTTTATTAATTATTAATTTCATTTTTCTCCATTCACATCTATTATAAAAAATATTTTTTAGACACTATTGTTGGTGGCCTACTGAGTTATACTCACACCCTGCTCGGACCACCATTGGGTACCCGAGCATTCTTCGTGAATGATGGTCTGGAGAAGGTCAAAGGTCCTTGTTAGGAATTGGGTTGGCATGTGTGTACAAGGAGGAGGACCGAAACATGGTTTGATGTTCATTTAAGGATTATTTTAGTTTGTCTTTATTTTGTGGTTTTTTTACTTTTTCACTTGTAGCATTGCATGACATATTTACTATTGGAAATGATTGTAATCTATTTGGGAATATATGTCATGCATACACTCATATTATTGATTATTATTCTGCTAATTTTTTTTTCTTATATTGTGTCTTACTCTGATAAAAATGGAGTATAGTCTGCAAAAATGAAAAATTTTACCCCTGATTATAGTCAACAACCTTCTGCGTAAATGGTGGTGTGCTTAAGGACATGTAACCACCAGGCTCGGAGAACCAGTTTAGTGGCTCTCAAGTCGGGGATGTTACAAAGTTGTATTAGAGGGTGTTTTTCTTCTACTTCTCTGAAATATTTTTATTCGCAATGGAATATGGTATTTTGAATGTTTTGTTCCTTTTTAATGAGCTCCTTCTTTATAGTATCTAGCCCAAGTATGAGGGAAAACAATTGTCACCCATTGTAGGAATTGGGGTTCTTGATTGTGTGATGTTACGGTTGATGATATTTCACCATTGGGCGATGCACATTTTGTGTGATGTGATTGTTTTCTGATATTTGGCTTGTGGCCTCAATGTCACAAGGTGGTGCATTCATAAATCATTGTATTCACCTAGAAATGTAGGTGACATGCATCATGTATGTCACACATGAGTTTGGTGTGTGAGGAATGAATGATAGAATGCACCTTGCATATTGAAAATTGAAAATAGAAAATGTGGTAAACACAATAATGTATATGGGTAAAGATAAAATAATGATAAGTGATGAATAATGAAATATGTTTAATTGAGGATTCATAATGAATTAAAAATGTATCTTGTGACATGTTTTGTGATCCTTGGGGTTGTGTATGGTTGTTTACGACTTGTGGACCATGGCCCACAGTAGGGATGGTCAAGGTAATTTTTTTGGAATGTTATGTTTTGTTGGGATGGTTCATGTATAATGGGTTGATGTGGCTGGTGAATGGACTTCATGTTATGAATTGTATAAAATCTACTGGATGTGTTCAAAACCTCATGTTTGGCAATGCAAAGAAATTCCCCCACGATGTTGAGCAGTGGTTGGGAAAAAATAGATTGTTTCTGAGAACACTCCTCCAATAGATAAGCGAATGAATATGGTGATCCACGAAGGTAGGGTGGACCGGTTCCCAAAGAACATGTCCCGTTTTATGCAGATGATGGATCGGGACCTAGGGCGGGTTGAACCAAGTATGTTTGAGTTGACAAGAGTGTTTCAGCTATAGCACCCTCTGACTGTTATCGGAGATGGTGGGATAGAGGCAGAAGAGTTCTAGATAGAGTCTATCCAGACGATACTTGAACATCTGGAGACTCTCGAAGGGATTCTAGTCAAGTTGGCAGCTTGTATGTTGTCGGGCCAGGAAAAGCGTTGGTGGGGCATCCTGGCTCCGACAGAGTTGGATGAGGGGATGTTGTGGAAGGATTTCTTGGAAACGTTTTTGGGGCACTTTTACCCAGAGGAATTGAAGCAAGAGCTGGCTGTAAAGTTCATGGTCCTGACACATGGTTCAATGTCGGCGATGGAGTATGATGGCCACTTCACCAACCTGCGACGTATTCTTCCAGAATTGGAAGGGGATGAGGCACCAGTGGCGAGATGTTTCCTTGATGGGCTGAGACGTGAGATCAAGTATTAGCTGAATGTATTCTTTACTAAAGAGGTTTACAAAGGCAGTGGTCCAGAAATTGATAAAATAAGGGAACTAGAATAGAGTTTCAGGTAGGTGACTTTTCGTTCTAGTTGGGCAGACAAGTGGTGCCGCTTCCAAGGGTTGAAATCATCATTTTTTAAGATTTCACCATGTTGGATGTGTGAAAGGTGGTCGGAAGAGACGGTCACCCTCTCAGCATAGTGATCAAGTGTTTTGATATTAATGTGGTAGGTTGGGGAAAAAGAGTGGCTAGTTTCCTCGACCTCCAGTTGAGTGTTGATCATGTTGAAGATTGGGAATCATTTATGGGTTTTGCAGGAACCCTCGGTAGGTGAGAATGATTATTGGTGATAGATAGATACCAAGTGGAGGAAAAGGAATAGTTTCAATGTATCAGGAAGGCAACTAGAGCTCCATGGGTTGTACTGGTAGGGGCGGTGGTCAGGGAACTCTGGGGAAAGATCACCCATGTCAGCAGGGCAGTGAAGTACTGGCACACAAGTTAGAGCCCAGGGTAGAGGGGAAGGTTAACTTCATGAATTTCAGTCTACACTTGGTGATGGCAAGGCTGGACCATCGACTGTTTGAGGTACGCTCCTTGTTACATCTACACATTCTAGTGCCTTCTTTGACACTTGTTCCGTAAACTCTTTTATTTATGTCCAGCTTGTGGTAGTGTTGGGTTTTCCAATGGAGAGTGTGTGTGGGGTTATGTTGATTTACACTTTTTGGGGGTACGATATGATGATATCAGGTATTGTAAGGGATGTGCTCTGGAGGTAGGTGGATATCATTTCTTATTGGACCTGTTCATTCTTGATATGTCGGGCTTTGAATTGATTTTGGGTATGGAATGGTTAGTTTTGTATCAGGAGCACAAAGATGTTTACCATCGAAGGATATCACTCTGGTCACTTGAGGGTGACAGTTATGTCCATCATAGAGATTTGGTTGTTCGAGCAGGTCATGTGGAAGTGTTTTGTCAATAGTTGGATAGGCTCATTACTTAAGTAACTTGTCTTGTTATTGATGATTAAATAATGGAACAATTTTTCTTCCATCTTGTAGTGGATCAATTTCAGGATGTGATTCATGAAGATTTCATGAGGAAGCCATTCAAGAGGGATGCCGAGTTCAGGACTGAGTTACTACCAGATGCAGAGCCAGTTTCTATTCCGCCATACCAAATGGAATTAGCAGAACTCTAGGAGTTAAAGTTTCTTCAATATGGGTTGGAACATATGGGTTTTATATGTAAATGTATATCTCCATGGAGATCTCCTGTGGTTTTTTTCAAGAAGGGTGACATGTCAATAAATATGTGGGTTGATTATAGGAAGTTAAATCAGATGATTGTGAAAAATCAGAACCCTATTCCACGAATTGTTGATCTGTTTGACTAGTTGAGGGGTTCATCGGTGTTTTATAAGATTTTTCTGTGATCAGGTTATAACTAGTTGATGGTGAGGCTTTTAACCTACCACTGACAGCTTTCAGGAGTCAGTACTGGTTGGGTTAGTTTGTGGGGATGCCTTTCATCTAGAACAATTCTCCAGAAGTGTTCATGGCTTTGATGAACTGAATTGTTCATCCTTATCTAAATCTGGTCATGGTTTTCTTTGTTGAAAACATCTTGGTGTACTCGAAAAATCATGATGATCTTGTAGAACATATTGACCTCATTCTGAGTACACTAAGAGAGAATCGACAATACACCAAGATATCAAAGTGACAATTCTATATTGTAGAATTTCATTTTATAAGTCACATCATTTCTATGTAAGGTGTGTCAGTGGATCTGGAGAATGTGAAGGATGTTGTTTCATGGGAGCATAGTGTTATAGATTTTCGGAGTTTTTTGGGTTTGGATGGATATTACAGAATGTTCATACTTTATTTCACTCTCTTGGAAGCACCAACTTCAGAATTGAACAAGATGGTACTCAGGTTTCAGTGGTCCAGGGCTTGTGATAATTCCTTTCATGAGTGGAAAAAGTGGTTGATGACTGCACCGATCATTATCATACCTATTCCAGGTAGGATGTATGACATGTTTTGTGATGCGTCTAGTATCCGACTTAGGGCTATGTTGATGAAATATGAGAGCTTGTGGCTTATGGTTTGAGTCAGTTGAGACCATATTAGTATAATTATCCCACTCATGGTCATTAGTTAGCTGTAGTGGTGTATTCCTTAAAGTGTTGAATGCACTACATGTTGGGGGAACCGTTCTCAGTGTATACCGATCATAAGAGTTTAAAGTATATTTTTTCACAGAGGGATTTTAATCGTTGGACATTAAAATGGGTCGAGTATCTCATGTATTTAAAAATTGATATGGTATATACACAAGTAAAAGTGAATAGTGTTGTAGACTTTTCGATCAAGAAGCCTCAGAAACAAGTTGTTTCAGAATCCAACACCGAGTTGCAGGTGATCTCTTTGTTTGTAGAGATGCACTATGAGGTGAGGGAAGAAAACATTTAGGAGACTCCTGCTTCCGTGGAAGTGGAATCGACACTTCTGAGTCGTGTTAAAGGAATTCAGTTTGATGATCCTGAATTTTTGTCCATGAAGAAAAGTCTTAATTTTGGGGATCCACATTCAAGTTGGGTTGTCTGTGTGGATGGGGTTGTTTGTGTTCATGATCATATGGGTGATCTGGTGTGAATGTGGGTATAGTTTATGTCTGAGTTCCATGCATAAAAATGTGTAGTGCATCTTTTCTTGACCAGGACGTATCGTGATATCGATATGCATTTTTGTTTACTAGGAATGAAAATTGATGTTGCAGGATTTGTGGCTTGGTACATTACCTGTGAGCAGGTGAAGGTCGAGCATCAATGCCCTGGTGGATTGTTACATCCATTTCCCAATCAAAAATGGAATTGGGATGATGTGATGATGGATTTTGTGGTGGGTCTCTTGAGGATTCCATGAAAAAATGATGTAATATGGGTGGTTGTGGATCGGCTAAAAAATGTTTCCCACTTCTTTCCAATTTTTTGAGACTTATACATTTGATCAGTTTGGTGGTTTTTATGTCTATGAAATAGTATGGTTGCATGATATAATATAGAGTATAGTTTCTAATCATGATCCTTGTTTCACATTGCATTTCTAGAACGTTTTGTAGAAGGTGCTGGGTACACAGTTACATTTGAGTATGACATTCCCCCTATAAAAGGATGGGAAGTCGGGTTGTGCAATCCAAGTGTTGCAAGACATGTTGATGGATTTTTTCTTGAATTTCAGTGGTTCTTGGGAAAATCACATGACACATATTGAGTTTTCTTACAACAACAGTTTTCCAGATTTGGTTTAGATGGCACCATTTGAGGCTCTTTATGAGAGGTCATATAAATCATAGTTTTGTTGGTTGGTGGCTGGTGAAATTGAGCTATTGAGACTGAGTCTCGTGTAGGAGACTTCAGATAAAGTTGTGTTAATTAGGAAGAAGATGAAAATAGCTCAGAGTCATCATAATTATTATGTAGATAGGAGGGATAGACATCTTGATTATGGGGTGGGTGATTGTTTTCTTCTTTAGGTGTCACCAATGATGGGTCACCAACAGATTCAGAAGCAGGGAAAGTTGGAACTTAGGTATGTGGTCTAGATAACATTTTCTTAGAAGTGTAGTGAAGCTTGGGATCTCAGCTTGAGGACAAGAGAATATATGGTGGGGAGGATGTAAAATCCCAGATCATGTAATGGTATTTTCCAATTTATGTTTTTGTTGATTCCATTGTTTTGGTTAATTAAGTTCGTACCCAATTCCTAGACAAGGCTCAGGGGTTTTCTGAGGGTTCGAGACACAAAAAGTGGAGAAAAAAGGGAGTTTAATAGGTTGGATAAATGTTCTCTTCATGGTTATTGTTAACCTTGAGGACAACCCAAGAAACCATGCGGATTGTGTGTTTTTAGACAGTATCCTTTGCACAGTTTATGCTCCCTTTGGAAAACCCTGAGGCTAAACCTTGTGAGGTGGCTCTTTTAGGCAGAATCATCTGCACTATTTGCACACAGTTTGGAATACCGTGCGGCCCCTAAATCATTTAAAAATTAAAAATTTTCCACTCGATGATTTTTAACCCCAACATATGATTTCCACACATTTCATCCCTCTTCACCCTAGGGAGGAACCAAATCACCCAAAACACCAAGAGATCAATCTCCATTTTCTTTTTGGCTTTTTCGGTGCCATTGGTTGCAGATCAGAGCTCAGGGTTGAATCTTAAATAGTTGGTTTACTGGAATCTACGTGCTTGATTAAGAGTGTTATCAACCGTGTAATCGAGGTAGGAGGTCTATATGATATGTACCATGGTTTATTTGTGGATTTTTTCATGTGTGTTTTTTCATGGGTGTCCCTTGGTATGTTTTGATTACCCATGGAATGTTTTGCTCAAAAATATATTAAAAAACTAAAAGGTAACCTTCATGATACCCATGGGATGCATTGAGGGTGATGAGACTAATCTAGGTACACCTATGGGGTGATCTGACTCTCTCGTACCTAAGGATTTTGGAAGAAAAATAGATATTTTTGTTTAACCATGTAGATCCTTGTTTAACATTATGGGGTTACTATTAATGTTGGGTTAGAAGCTAGGTGGTTCAACCAATGATGGTAATAACCTTAAGGATGTAGGGATAATATGTTTAAGTGATTAAAGACCCTAAATGAATGTGTTATGAACATGGTAATGAAGACTAGTGAGTTAAGCATAATGGAAAAGACTAGTGAGATAGGCATGATAAATGAAAGCTTAGTGAGATAAGCATAATAAAATGGAATTGGGATAAATTTTTAAATGATGTGAAATGTGGTAAATGTGTTAATGGGATGAAGCAAGGTATTAACCCATATGTGTTGTTAAAAATTATGTTTTTCTTTAGAAATCATTTTGATGTTATGTGAATGGTTAATGGATACATATATTTATAGCATTTGAACAATTCATGGTAGTTTGGGGTATTAACTAATGTTCTATGACCACAGGTCAAGTTGTATTGATGCTCTAAACTCCACCCCTAACGAACGAGCTGGGGATGAGGACTGATGCTCTATTCCCTTATCTAGTTCATCCACCCGGAATGATGCTTTGAGGTGAGGATATGGTTGATAGATAGTTGTACTATTTATCCAAACTCTATTGTTTGTTTTCCCTCGATTATGGGATTCTGTACTTGAGCTAGTGAAATTTGTAGTGTTTGATGAACCCATGTCAAATGTTTTGTAAATGGTATGTAAATTGGAAATGGATAAAATGGTAAGACATAAAAATGATAATAATTTTTTATAATTGACCTAAACTAGATAATGGAAATTAATCTTTACATTTTCAATTATTATCCATTTCCTTTTTTTCTTGAACATCTATTTATACCAGATATTTTGTAGATAGCGTTAGTGGTGGCCTACTGAGTTGTAATCACACCATGTATGGGCTGCCATTGAGAACACGATCATAATTATTGTTTTTAGGTTAGGAGAAGGGAAAAGGTCCTTGGTAGGCAGTTGTTATGGCATAGGTGTATGTGGAGGAGGACCCAAACATAGTGTCGGGTCCATTTTGGGGTTTTTTCAATTTGTCTTCATTTTTGGTTTTTTCACTTTTTCACTTGTAGCATGTCATGGCATATTTACTATTGTACATGTTTGTACACTCTTTTGGAATGAATGTTATGAAAACTCTCATTTTATTGATATTAATTTCTCTACTTTTGTGTCCTATATTGTGGATTACTCGGATAAAAATGGGGTATAGTCTCCCCAATTGACTATTCAGACCCTCGCTGCTAGTCGAAAAACATTCGTGTATGGGGAGGTGCGCATAAGGTCATGTAACCACCAGGCTCAGAGAACATGTTTAGTGGATCCTGGGTTGGAGAAAATACATCCAGAATATATCATTGTTACATATTGTATTTTGTGATTTTTGATGATATTATGTATTACTTGTGATTGAATGTAATTTTATAATTAAGTGAATTTCATAGTTATTTGTTATTTGTTTTTCATAGAAGTAGTATGATGTATTGGGTCCTTTGGGAGTATAACATATGCAATGGATTGAATTGTGATATTAATGATTTCACTATGAAATGTTTTACTTGAAAATAGGTTTTAGTAAACTAAAAACTAACCAAGGGGACTCTTCATACTATTCCAATGCTAGAGTGGAAATTAAAAAATATATCCATGGAAATCGAGGTGGGACAACCAAAGAATTATCAATGTAATAGTGTGATTTCAGTTATTATTGATCGATTGAATAAAAATTCACATTTCCTTATAATTTATTATACTCTATCATTAGATCACCATTAAAGGGTGTACGTCAATGATATTATATGACTAAATGGTGTTCCTATTTTTATTGTATCTGATCGTGATCCCATGATCAATTATAATATTTATTAGGCCTTTAAAAATCATTGTTAACTTAATTATATTTCAAAAATGATTTTCAACTTCAATATGATGGGTATAATGAGATAATAATTCTAAAATTTGAGGACATGCAACAATTTTGGTAAATGGATTACCAAGGATGTTGGAATTAACATCATTACTTTGTTTATTTTTCTTATAATAACTGTTTTCATTCCACTATAATAATGGAACCTTCTAAAACATTTTATAGAAAGTAGTATTGAAATTTAGAATTTTGAGATGAATTCCAGAAAAATATTTTAACATGACCAAATTTTGAAAAATAAGTTGATTACAAAGTAATTATGATCTAACAACATATGAGGAAATCTTATAACAACTCGATCAGTTCTGAAGATAACCAGGCGAGGGATATTACTTTCAAGGTAGGTGATCATGTCTTTGTAAAATTTTCTCCATCGGAGACTGTGATTAATTTTTTAAATAAGGGAGTGAAACATCCATAGATCAATAGACCATATGAAATTTTATATAATGTTTGATTAGTTAAAATCTTATTCACTTTTCCTCCACATTTGACCAATGTTGATAATGTTCCTCTTGTTTCAATGTTATGAAAGAATGTGCAAGATTCATCTCAAGTTTAGTGCCTTTAATTAGTTTAGTTGAGAGATAAAAATTCCTATGATGTGAAAATCTTTTATAATTTTTACCATTGAGAGAAAGAAATTATAGAAAATATAATTCACCATGTTAAGATTGTGTGAAGAATCCACTAGGTTGAAGAAGGAACTTGTGAATCAAAAACCACTATGTAGAAAATCTATACTCATTTTTTTAATAAGATAATAAAAATATTGAGGAAAATTTTTTTAAGGGTGGGATCTAAAAACTATGTACAAATAATATAATTTGTTTTCATTCTATAATTAAATAGTAATATTCATTATGAATTTATAATGAAATATGTTGTATGTGTATAAAATATGGATTATATCATAATAGAATATTAGCATCACCTATGAAATTGAAAATAAAATTTATGTATCTTATATGTGAAACGATGATATATTAATATCATGGAATAAAAAAATTAATGTTTTGATGATGATAAATTAAGAGTTTTTATTTTTCTGGAACAGAAATTTTAATTTAAAATTATATAATTAATATATATATTTAAAAGAAAATATGTATTCATTAATTTTATTCATAAATTAATTTTTTTTGTATTTTAATTATAATAAAATTCTATGGGGCCTTAATAAATTTTTCATCTTATCGTAACATCTCTTATTTTAGTAAAATAAGTATTTTTCAAATAATTTTTTAATTTAGTTAAAAAATTTAAATTTTCATAATTTGAAATTTATTTTCAAATAATTTATCTATTTTTTAATTATACATGTTTAAAAATTGTTAGTGTATTTTTTGTAATTTTTCTTAAATATTATATATTTCATTGTGAATAGTGAAATACAGTAATAAATGTTATATAAAAAATAAATTAATTATTCTGTCAAAGATGATGTATGGATAATAAAAGCATCATAATCTAAAAATATACTTCATTCTATAATTATTTAGTCTTGTTTTCAAAACACTATTGTCTTCAATCCAAAAAATAATCTAATGAATAAAATATTCAATAATCTCCCCTCTCCTCCATTATAAATACCACCCACACTAGATCTTACACTCATTGATAAATAGAAATTGATATTGTCTAATTGCATAACCATTACCTTTGAAAACCTCTTTCATACATTCATGAGCTTCCTGTCTCACCAAAATGACAAAACTAATGTCCATAAGGATGTTCTCAAGGAGATAATTCAAGAAGAGAAATCCACAACCATTTTAATTATTCATTCTATCCTCACTGCAAAAGATCCAAGAGAGATTATAACTATATTATTGTATATATACTTTAATTATATTTTGTAAATGAAATATCCATTATAAATCCTCTCCTCTTACACTATTATTTTAGAAAAGAACATCATTTTCCGTGACTTGTCGACTCACCGCCTTTGTAGATGATGAGTTTTCATTTTAAATTACCACCTTCAAAGATGAACCTAAAAAAGATATGATGGTTAGAAAACCCAGAATTATAGATATTATAATTTATATAATGTTTGATACCAAAATATTATTCATGAAATTATATAAAATTATATATGTTCATAATGGTTGTAAATACTCACCAAAATATATTAAATCAGTTTTATTAATGTTTTATCTAAGGAATGATGCTCATATCAAAAAAATCACATTTATAATTATGAAATAATATTAATACCTCTTATTTCAACTTATATAGTTTTCACCGATATGAAAAGTAATAACAAAATGAACCCATTGCAGAATGGAAACAAAAATACTCCTAAAATAATTAAAATAATAACATATTATTAATAAATAATTTTTTATGATATAAAATAATATATAAGGTATTAAAAATATTAATATATTTATATAATAAATTAATAACACTCTCTAAACCATTATACAATAGTTTTAAACAATTTTTAGGAATGCCAAACCTGATATAAAAGTCTTTCCTTAAAAAATAATCCTTCAAATTTATGTTTTTATGATATTCTAATAGAATGTTGATATGATGCATGTATTCATGTTTTATAATTATTATATGGTTCATGGGAATTATTCATGATGACAGTTGTCTTTGTGATTTCCCTTGAAGGCATTCGGGGTTTTTATATGGTATGTTGATCGTAATCGTTATACCAACTATAATTGTGATGGTTACAATATAAGGTAGCTGCAAGAGAGTCATTAAATGGTAGTTGTGGGGGTTAAAATTAGATGGAAGCCATGATGTTTATAATCATGTATTATAATAATAATAAAATGATTCCTTATGTTACCTAAATTGATTATTTATATTATCTACGAATCATGTAAATCTTATGTTCCCACATATTAAGTATATAATTCATTATGTGTGAGAAGTATATATTTGTTGAAATTATTTGATATGTTTATATGTATTCATTGACTAATGGGTACATTACTTCATTTTGTGACCATTACTGTTATTATTATTCTCATCCAATGTTTTAAAATGACTTTGTGGGTGAGGGAAAATAAGATATGAATATGAATGTTTTGAATATTTTGAATATTTTTCATCGAAATAACTCCTGTTTAAATGAATTTTTTTTGAAATAAATGGATATTTTTTAAGAAGGATCGAATTTTTATTATTTTGGCTAAACTAGTAGAAATTATGAAAAAATTGTATGATACCCAAAACCTATATGATCTTTTGGAATGAATAAAAATGAATTATCATTGAATTAACTAGAATATGTAATGTCTATGGTTGGTTCATTATATGATAAATTATAAAAAATTTAAAATTTTCAAGTCTGTTTGCTATAAAAACTATAATTTAATCGACATTCATAAAAATAAGAAAAAAACATTATTGAATATTTTTTTATGTATAATGTTAATTTAATAAAAATTGGTCTTTCATTTTCTATGCTCACACCAATACATTCATATTGATTTTGACATTTAAATTAAATTATTAAATCAAATTTTCAGATTTATTCCCATTAATTGAATAGGTATGTTATAATTTTATTGATTAAATTATTATCATAATATAATGTAGCTTCTTAGAAACTCAGGGTGGTGTGTAACACAATATATCCCAATGTATTGTGTATCATATTTTTAACATGGTGTAGAGTACTATGCAAGATATTAAGGAAATAATACTATATAAAAATATATTAGATAATAATTTTTGGGTGTTACATTATTTCACACATAAAATGAATTTCTCCATTGAAATTATTTAGGGACCTCAAAGGTTTACTACTTGAATGTTCTTTTCATAGAATTTCATATCATAAAATAAATAAGAAAACCCCCATTAAAAAGATAAATATATAAATATAAAATATATGTAATGTAACTCATAATTCGGTTTCCAAATAAGATAACATGGGTGTAGTGAAAACATATACAAGGTAGTGAAATCTAACTATCATGTTAATAAGGAGATTAATGAAAAAACATGGTCAGATAATTGTAAAAATCACAAATACAAAAATATTTCATGATATAAGGGACCACTTGATTATTTGAAAAACAATGTACTATGATAACATTTTTAGTTTCATGATTCATTCCATATAGTTGAAAAATTTGGATTTGAATATATAAGTATTTAATTTCATTATATTTCATAATCACAGTTTTCTTTTCTTCGTTCATTGATATATATTAAATTTACCTGTTATTCTAGAAATGGGCAGGGATTTTTTCAACCCCAAGGAATTTGTAGATCATGAGACCCATTAATATAATGATATGTCTTTTCATCAATAATTACTTAAATTATCAACAACAATTTTTACACAAGTTGTTTAATATGTATATATCCCAATATAGAGTGATAATACATTAATCCTTAAAATATCATCCATTTTTCTATAAAACTATTTAAAAAATGATTACCTTTATGATCCTTCCAAAAGATTAAAATATAAACCATTCAAAAGAAGATCACTATATTTTTAAAATAAATATATCATTAACCCCCATAAAAAATTTAGGTCTATAATAATTATCACACACCAAATATGTGAATGTTATTATCATGTAATCTATTAAAACATGTTAATAACATAATTTAGCTTAAATATATAGTGAAATCATGATTGATTTCAATACGTAACTACTTCTTCATACTATAAATCCCAATATTCTATAACCTCCATCCATGATATCATAAACACCCTTTTCATCAAATCATCCCAAAATTAATCAATATTATCCCATTTATTTTATTACGAACAGGAAACTCTACATTTTATTATCCGAACATCATACACATATTAAGTGGTATCCATCCCATAATCTTGTGTTTTCCAAACATATCATCTTATAACATCAATATAATCTCATGTTTACACATAATATTCATAATATTCTATTAAATCATTATTGAAAACTACTTTGGACCAATACATAAATGTGTCATTATTCTTTATTACCCAAAAAAACATTTTCTACATTATACTCAAATTAGATTACATGAATACTAAATAGTTCCACCACATCATTTTCATAATCTATATCATCATAAGTTGACACATGAAATTTTTCTTTCAATTTGTATTTAGTTGGTTTCTTCCATCAATGATCATCACTAAACAATGCATTTTGGCATTAATTATCACAATTACCATATCCCATAATGTAAAAAAATTGATCGGGGTCAATTTTTGTATCCTTCTCTATCATCACGTAATTTCCTAAATTCTTCATAGTACATAAAAATTTGTTTTCCATATGGAATAACATTACACACATGAAATAGATATGAGTCCCCTTAAGACACCCTCAACCATTATTCTTTCCACACATTTATCATAGATGAAATGGAATTTTTTCTCAATTGTTTTTATAGTATTCATTAAATACATATTCCATTTCCTTTCAAATCCATGGTATTAAAAAAAACCTCAAACCCCCCATTTCTGCTTTGATATCATAATAAAAATTTCCCCATAACTACTATAGTCCCTTACTGATAATACCATTTGAGTAATTTGTTTTCATAAATGAAAAATATAACAAACATACATTCATGTTGGATTATAATTCCCGAAGCATACAATGAATGTCTTGTAATATTTAATTTAATGTTTCCAAAATACTAACAATATTTTTCTTTAATCCCATGAATTACTATTCAATTTTTATATAAATATTACAATTAAAGTACATATTGAAAAATATGTTCCTAAACAGAACCCATTCCTTGGAGTACATTTCATCTTATTCCCTTGTAATATTGATTAAATAACACCATTGAACTCCCTCACCATCAAAATTATTTAAAGAAAAAATGAATTATCATTTTTTAATCATTAGAGACATGAATATAACATTTAGTGATGTAAAAACATGGTTTTTTAGAACGGGTCAAAATCACGACCTCATTTGATTTTTTTTTTTTTTTTGTTTTTTTAGAAGTCTGAAATGTCTGGGCAGTTTCTAGAAATTTCTAGAATACATGCCATGCACTTTAAGTACATGTTGTGTATGTGTTAACTGAGTGACCGACAGTGTGCTCATAGAGTACATGCCATGTGATGACCATGTAGAAGTTTCCTACTACACGACGTGTATTTATAGACACGACGTGTATCCTTAACTGTGCATGGACATGTGCATGTCATGTGGTTCCAGGTGTAAATATCCATCTACACGGCGTGTAGTCTTCCTTAACACACTATGTAACCTTGTTCCATATAGAGGCCATGTCCCTGGACATGTGTTAACCATGTACACGGTACAAGCCGTGTGTTGGACTCTGCCTATGTCAGAGTACATAAACACATCTACATGGCATGTACTTTGGAAATACACGTCGTTCACTTTTATTTTTATTTGATCGTCTGAGACGTCATCACGTCTTATTTCAGGAAAACACTTATTACTCCTCATTGGAAGAACGGTTCGTCTGAGAACCTCCGAAAAACTCAAACCCTCCTAGATTCTTCATACGTTGTCTGTTCTTCGATCTGTTGGTGGCTGCGGGACCGCATCAGAAAGGATAACCCTACACACCCTTGTTTTTTCCTTGATCCCCCACATGTTCCTCCACAGATTCCATCTGAACGGACTTGGTGGATTTGATGTAAATCTAGATCTACCCCGATTCAGACCGATTCTGAGGCTAATATCAATGGAGTGTCATCGTACGAATACAAGGTGGGTGGTGCATACCTTCTTTCATTTTTTCGTAGACTTTTGTGGGTTGAGACCTTCCGGCGCAACGTGGGGTACTGAGTGAAACCATTGTTTAATTATTATTAAAAGTTTATCTGAATTGTGGGATGCCTCTGGGTATTTCCTAACACTTCTTGTGCTTGAGCGAGGCCGGGTTAGAGGTCATATCTAGTTTGGGGAAATTCGGCCAGGGGTGCCGAAATGCGTATGAATTGGACCATTATTTGAACAACCATGTTTAGATTGCTTATTGAATATTATAGTTAAACTTCTGAGTTTAATTGATAAATTAAGAATGAGTGAGGTGCTGGTATGAGACAACAAAAGATAGTGCAGTTTAATTGTTTAGAAATTGCCTATTTCAAGTGATACTTTGAGTATAGTTATGCAATTTGTGATTTTGCCTATGTTGAACTTCTTATTGTATTGGGAGAGGCCCAGATGTATTGTTGAGTGACGGGGATCACAGTTTGGGGATTTTTCTCGGATTATTTTGGGTGGTTCCTACAACGGGATCGGGCATCACGGACGTCGGTTGAGGCTGTTGGACTGTCGGTTTGGGCATTGGCCTGGGTTACTTGGATGGCAAGGCCATTAGACTTGAGCAACAGGTTCGCAGAGACACGAGGTGTCAGAAGATTTATGTCATGAGAACATATTGAGGTGATTACCACTCACCGTGTACTTTCGAGTAGTGTGCACACAGATAGACTCCGAGATTAGGTGGTACGACCACTCGCTAGGTAGATGCCCCCGATAGATGCGGTTAGCTTTTTTCTTGGTTTAGGGGTGCTTGACTTATGAAGCCACATGGATGGTGATGTGGATTTGGGAGACAGCATTGAGGTGGTTAGGTTGGGGAAGAGGCTCATCGTGATTTGAGGGCAGACATCACTGCCCCTCTGGTTATTATTGGGGACAGGTATCGCTATTTCTCCGAATGTTGTGCCATTGGAAGGTTGAGCTTCTGATCTGGGTTACGATCGTTGGGCGTGACTTTGGGAAGTCAGTAATTGAGACACATGGTGTTAGGTGGCATGAGGTGCCGGGCTATAGAAAAGAGATTCTATCGTTGGGTGAAGCAGGTGCCACTTCCTAGTGGCTGCTGGGTACCTGTGACGTTCGTGTTTACTTTTGGGCAGTGTACGGTTTAATACTATCCTTATATAATAATTTCTTCCTAAAAACGTATATTAGGTACGAACTCTTGGGTTGTATCCTACTGAGACTTGTCTCACACCCTAGACGCGCCCTTCAGGACACGTGTAGACTTTATGAAATTTATTGTAGGTAAAGGGTCAGCCTCTAGAGTAGGACTATAGTGCTGTTGGCATAGAGACTGGTATGGACCTTGAGGTCGTGCCTTTCTGGAGTTACATTATTTAGTTTTATTTCTTCTTATCTGCATGCTTAGCTTGTTATGTAGTAACTATTGGTTAGCCATTGGCGCCATTATATATTGATCTGTGTGACTTGTTTTCGATGCATGCCTTGTTTGTTTACGGTAGTAGTAGTTGTTGATTGATGGAATGTTGTTCAATTTACTTTTTGCTTCTATTATTTCTATATTTCTTCCACTGGTTTATTTATATCATTATGCATCCTCTATGAGGGTCTAGTTTGAGTCTGCTGAGTCATTTATTTCTGCTGCATATTTATCTTTATACTCAGACCAGTACCATTTTATTCCTCCTAGAGGGTATACCCTCCCCACTATAACTATTCAAGCCCTCGATGCTAGTCAAAAACCTTTGGAGTTCAATGGAGTTGAACCTAAGGTAGTGAAACCCGACCCGTTCGGCACTGTTTGGGTGCCTGGCTGGGTCCGGGTCGTTACAAGTGCTACTGATCCATAAAAGAGGGTTGACATTGCCTCACCAATGACTCAATATAACTTTGTTCAATACTATTATATTTTAGAAGACCAGCATGATTCATAAAATTACAATGTTGTTTGAGAATAAAAGTAATATATTTCATTACTTCCCTCTAAACATTCTTTTTCTCATGTGTACACTCATTTCATTTCCCATCACATTCATCGTTAAATCAATTCATTCGGGTTCCAACTATTGAATAAAAGAAAAAACAATATAGTGAGAAACAAGAATCAAAGCTATAGAACCAAAAAAACATTGTAAATTTATTATAAAATTTAAATCTATAGAAAATTTAGGTTTATCTAATTTTATTTTGGATTATATAGGAAAATCTTGTATTTTAACTTATATTAGGACATATGTCAATATAAATCACATGAAACATCTTTATAAATTCCTCTACTGATCTCACTAATATTTTACCATCATAGATTTCTATGGATGACTCACATTCCCTCTAATTTCAACTATACTGCTCCAAAATTAACATTCATAAATATTATATCTTTTTAGATTTATATTCATTTATTTTGAAAAACACATTCATGGGTTCTATAATATATTACCAACTTTGGAACCATGAAACACATTCATCTAATTTGCTGAATGATCTTCATTATACCACATAAATACGTTTTCCATTATTAATCCTAGTTGAAATATTCTTTATAACCTATGTACATGAAGCATAACAAAATGGTGAGATTAGATGTTCATTAAATGTAATTATAGAAGATATAATAGCATATAATGAGTATAAGGGTATGAAAAGAGGATCCAATTATTTGACATGAAAAACCTTCATATCCATGATCAGAATATAAGAATATGGAATTAATGAATTGATGTTTTTATGAATTATTCATAAGGGATTAAAGAGAAAAAACATGAATGAATGAAACAAATAATACATGAAAATTGGTAGTCACAAAATCAGGTAATATCATCCTTCTATGTCTAATCACATTAAAAAACCATTGTAGGAACTTTGTGGGGATGCACCTACTAGGAGGTTGATACCACCTTTCCCATTCATATTCCATTGATGTAAGGGGTTGGGTTTTCCCTTAACCCTATAGTGGATCATGATCACCTAATTTCTTAAAATAATTATCTCATGAGATAAAAATCTTTTAAAACTAAAAATTCACTAATTACCAATAGATTCAAACCCTTGGTATAACTCATGGATCAAATGGACAACATATCACAATGGATCCATGAATCGTTGGTATGTGTGCTATAGGTATATCACTATACCAACAGTTTCAATTAAACACTTGGAAATTCTATCTCGAGTTACCATATTCCAATTTTTCATTGAAACTGTTGGGATATTCTGTGGTAAAATCTATGTGAATATTCTTTTATGAAAACTGTTGGTGTAAATGCATAACAATAGTACAAGAACCATGGGTAATCATACTATCAAAAATAAATATATAGAAATGGTTTATATAAAGATTAGTATACCCTCTCCCCATGAATCCTGACAAGTCAATAACGTATTAATGAACCATTTGTATACCCTCCCCTTAGCAGCAATCAAATCCAGCCCATCAAGTACATCTTATATTACCTGTAAACATGAAAAAAACCACCGTGAACTATTATTTGAACCACACATCTACCTAGACAAAAAATTAAAAGAATTAAATTAAGAAGAGAATATAAAATTGTAGTATATCCTTATGGTGCACTCAATGCCATTATTTTGTATATCTTGTCATTTTAGTGGTGGAGTTTCCTCCTTGAGGTTATGAATGTGGAATAATGTCGCCATAAAATCATTTGTAGATGATTATTTAAGGAAGATAATATTTTTGAATAGAAAAAATGGAGTTTTGTATCACTATTTTTTATAATATCATTAATAAAATACTTGATATGATTAAATTCAATGTGTATATAATTTAGTATGGAAAAAGGGATCAAATATCATACCTGAGGAGAATTTTAAAATTATTATTTCATCAGTGGTTTGAAATCATAGTAAGTATAAAGTGGATGTATCCATGAGTGGTTATTAATAAGAATGTATTTTAATGGTCATTTCATAGATGGGACAAACATGTAAGGGATTCTATAATTGTATGGGTCTCTATTGGTTTGGCACATGATTTAAGTCAATCTGAGAGAGATGGTCATAGAGAAGTGAAATGCGATGTAATTTTAGGGATGATGGATCCCTAATTTTCTAGTTTATTGGAATGAATAACCCATTAGGGATTCTTATATTGATGGGATACATGAAATTATTCAACAAATGATTTTTGAAATGTTTTTTCATATAAGGAGAGTTTGTGGAGAAATATATGACTCATATTCTTTTGAATTTACAATATTGTTGGGGGTTTAATGGAAACCACAAAAAATGAGTTATATACCTTGGGTTTTCTCTAATTGATTCACCTTGAACTTTAAAAGTAAATTTTCAACCTCCTCCTTAACCCTATATCATCATAATATCATATGGAAATGAAAACCATTTATATTTATTTGTGAGGCTAGAGTGAGTAATTTTTTAAAACGGGAGGCCATTTTGTAGAATATAAACAACTGTATAGGGAATTTGTGGAGTTTTCATTTACGAGTGACTAATATTAATATTTGGGTGTCCTTATGGTGTTGTTTCATCCTGAAATTTATCGCTGATTCCACCATACTATTTGTGTTACATTATGGTAAATATTTTGATGGATCATGTTGGATGTACTCCCTTGCATAGTATCATATTTTCAACCCATGTAAGATTATAATGAATGAATGGTGAAATAATGATCAAACAATGTTGGAAAAGAGAACTCTTAAGGTAAGATACCACAAGAGACCTCATGAACGTTTTTCACATTATCAAACATACTGTGATTTTACACACAATCATTGATTCTTCATCATGGAAATTATACTAGTGTCAAAACCATTAGAAAAGAATCATCTTTTAATTGAGTATGAATACTATGTTATGTTCTTGTAAATATTAATGTAAATAGTTTTTATAAATATTATTTTTTTGGAACACCTTTTAAATAATGTATTTCTCACTTGTAGCTTCACTGAAATTTTTACCCTTCTTCTAAATAAATGATTTTCCTTTCTTATTTTTTTAATTTGAGAAAAAAACTAATGAATTAATTTCTATACACTTTTTTGAAATATACTTCAGTGTTGAAATATTCATATAATTTCACCACGAAATCTAACATGTTATTTATAAGTATAATATTCTAATTCATTGAATTTTATTTTTATATTTTGTTTTCTACTCAGCTCTATCATATTCCCATATATGTTAGGATTTAATTGTTTTATAAGTGATTATAAATTATTCTGGTAATATAAATCCATATAAAAATACTAATAATGGTACATTGAGTTCCTAATAGGCAGAGTATTTTTTTATCAATGCTCTCTAAAATTTTAACAACTATAAGCGTGTCGTATACCTAGGTTAAGATTATTTTTTAGATAATTATATTCAATTCATTATTTTTTCAACAATTTAGATGATTGACGTTTTTCATCATTTCCATCATCCATTAATAAATATTTTATGCTTTAAACCCAATATTATTTTGAATATCATAATCATTGAAATAAATAGATTTTTTTGGGTAGAACCAATAATTTTGAAATATTTTTTTATTGATCATTACATTATATGAAATAAATCATTAAATTATTTGAAAGCATTTTATCATATGTTTTCAATTTCATCAACTACTACGTAAATAAAGAAACAACTTATAACCACCATTAACATTATTTCACACATAAATATAAGTTATTACACAAAATCATCACTTTTTACAATTGATAATATCCAGAGGTATATTTTCTTGGGAAATTAGGAATATAACATAAAAAATTAAAACATATGACCCAACATATTTATTAAAAACATCTTTTACTTAACAACATTTCATCATACATAGCATCACATGGGATAACCTGAGGACATGTATAATAAAAGGGTGAGATATAAAGCCCACTAAAGGATTAAAGTAGGAATAATATGTAGAATACAACAGATGTTAAGAAATAGGGGAATTTGTATGACAATAGAGGATAGAAGAAACATGAACATAATGGCATGGTATAGCATTATTATCATAAGTATGAAATGTGGCATCATCATTTAACATGATATTAGCCTGAGCCCAGTCACAATTCAAATGGAGCATGAGTAAACCCTCATTTTACATAAATTAGAATGATTAAACCTTCATTGGACATGGCGTATCAGGATAATAGTCATTACCCAATTCATTAGAGCGTTATCAGGGCGCCCCCTGTTAACCATTTTATTTTATGAAAATGTCTTCCATATGGATCATATATGATAGATTGATTAAACAACATTAGTTATTAAATGATAAAGGAATGTGGAATTCATACATGAAACTCTATAATCATTATGTAAATGTGCGTCATGGTGAATTACCTAAATAGGAAAATGGGCATGGTATTCACTACATAATGACATTGTCATGGAAAATTTTAGTGTAAATTCAGTAGCATAACGACGTGACATAAGAATTCTTAAAAATGGTTGCTGAATGATAAAGGGGTACCACGTCATATGTACTTGAAATTTAAAATAATGGGGTCATATAGATACATGTAACAGCATAGGTAATATAATTTAGATTCATAATATTAAATAATTTCTTGAATGAAAATGAGAAGAGAAAATTTTCTTATTGAATTTTAGTATGGTAACAAGTGTAAATGTGAAGAATTAATGGGAGAGAAAGAGGTATCTCAAAATTTTAAAATAATAAAGGAAGTATTTGGGATGTGTGAAGTCACACCCCAAAATTTTTAATTGAAAATAAAAGGGTATAATAAGATAATGAAATTTGGAAAAACAAATTAGAAAGGAAAAAAATCCCTTACATGGAATTGTGATCCCAATGGCCTGAGAGAGGCTTAATATTTGGTCATTGGGAGAATGGGGAACCTTGAAGGGATAAAAGAGAGAGGATGAAGTATTAAGTATGTGTTCCAATGATTTCTGTGATGATACGTGGGAGCTTTTATGGGTTTATATATGAAATGAGATGGAATTTGTTATTATTTATGTTTTAGACACCACAACATAATCTAATGAAAACAAAAAACCAACCAATTGTATTTTCCCTTGATTTGTACCATAGGGGAGTGGAAAACATTATTTATAAGTCCAATGTTTGATATTATTAATATACTAGGGTTCATTATGTGGATGTGAGTCACACTCTCAATGAAATCATTTTAAAAATTTAAAATGTTTTATTAGTCCTGGAGGCTCCACTAAGGATTTGTAAAATAAATAAAGTAGACCAAAAATAAACTTATATTAAAGTTAAAACATATATTGTTTGAAAATTCCATTTATTTTATTTTATTACATCACCAATGGGTCATTATGATATCATAAAACACCTTATATAATTAAACGATATTTAATTTTTACCAAAAAATTTGATTATCCCAATAAATTATGAAAAATTCATTGTGGGATAAATTCAATGTCATGATTCCAAAAATAATATTCAACATATCTAGATAATTATATATATGTGTGGGTTTTATTTATTTTAATATAAAATCATTCTTTTATTGAAAAATCACGGGTTTTGACCAACAAACAGCTTCCAATCCATAATAATAATTAAAATTGTATTCATAAAAATTATAAAATCTTTTAAATATAATAAAAATTTCTTTAGTAATAATATTGGATTAAAATATTATTTAAGTCAAATATACATTAATTCATCAATATAGATTTCTTAATTGAATGTTAAAAATACTATTTTTCTTAAAAACCATTTCAAAAGTAACCCTAAAATAAATATATATTATGTTTACAAAAAAGGCACAAAATCATGGTGATATGATCTTGTTTCATATCCTATTATGACACCCGTATAAGACATAACTGGATTTTTTGAAATGGTGATAGACTCTTGGTGTGGCTCAGATAACATCGCTCGAGTGTAAATCTCTTCTAACATCCACTTCTCCCATAGTCTATTCTTTTAAAGCTTATTATGTTGATGCTCTATTTGGGATTGGTCATGAGTGTAGACCCGTGACGCCCCCTCCATTATGAGCTACTATAAATGCGATTTTTATGGAGAAATTATACTATATGAGGCCATCACTTTTTTTGTTTGAGTAAATTTAATTTGTTAAATCCCTATATTTATTCTAATAATTTTATCACTGTTCAACTGCTATATTAGCAATGGTAACAATTATTATCGTTATTTTAAAATCCAAAAACATAAAACCAATGAAGTTCATATGACATACATATCAATTTTACATAATAAGACATTTAATTAGATCAAGAGAAATTTTCATTAATAATTGTTTGGTATGTCACAATAATCCCCCTTAAACATTTTCAACCCCAAAATAACCTTTTCCCTCACTAAAACAGATGAGGGTAACTCTTCTACTTCACTTACTCTAATTCCCACATTGCCTCATCAAAATTTTGGATAAAAAACAACACCTTGACGAGTAGAATTGTATTATTTTGTAGAACATTTTCATTATGATCAAATATCTTCAATAGATTCACTTCATAGGATAGGTCATTATCCAATGGTTCCACATCTAGATTGAGTACATGTGATGGGTCAGGTTTGTACTTCTTAGTGAGTGATACATGTAACACATCATGTACTTGAGATATGTTCTGTGGGAGTTCAAGTCGATTTTCTAATTCTCCAATGCGTTCATGGATAAAAAAATGTTTAATGTATGGTGGATTAAGCCTTCCCTTATTCCCAAATATCATACCTCTCTTCCATAGTGATATGTAGAGGAATACCATGTCTCCAACATCAAACTTTAGGTCTTATAGATGATTATTTGCATAGATTTTTTGCTGAATCCGAGTAGATTTAATTTGATGCTAGATGGTCTTAACCTTCCCTTCTATTTCTATGACCAGTTTTGGACGTAAGATTTTTTATCCCCTACATCATGGCTATATGTCAGTGTTCTGCACCTCAACCCATAAAAGGTTTCATAATGATCAATTTGGATGCTTCAGTGTAAACTTTTATTGTAATAGAACTGAACCAAAAGAATATATTGATAGCATCCTCCTTTGACGCCCATTGATATTGATCTCAATATTTCCTCATGTTTTTGGATAGTCCACTCAGATAGACTATTTATTTGAGGGTGATAAGACGAACTAAACATCAGCTCAAAATTCATAGCATAATAAAGTACCTTCTAGAACATAGATGTGATTCTTTGATCTCGATTGGAGATAATAGATAGTGGTAATACATGTAGCCTTACCACCACTCTGATATATATTAATTCCATTTGATCCAATGTGAAATACTATCTAATTTAAATGATGTGTTCAATCATTGTAAGATGATCCACAAGAACCCATTTAGTATTGTATTCGTTGGATGTCTTTAGAAGTCTGGTGATAAAGTCCACAAGGATGTTCTCCCTTTTCCATGCTGGTATGAAAAATTTTATATCCTTTACTTGGACTTTAACCTCTCAACCTTCACTTTCATACATAAAAGAAACATTGATGTATACTCAGTTATCTCCTTCTTTATGTTATCTAATCAATAATGCTATCAAATATCTAAATACAACATTGTGTTTCCTGGGTGAATGGAAAAATTTGGATAATGTGCATAACCCAAAAGCTCATTCATTAACTACGGATTTCATGGAACACATAATCTAGTTCCAAATATCCCAATTCCTTCTTCATTAACATTTAACACTGAGGATTTCCCTTTTCTGATATTTTCATCTCACTTATGAATTCTCACATCATCATTTTGAGCATGTTGTAACCTCACCCAAAGAGATGGTAGAGCAATAATTTCTTATCTGATTTATGATGTCCCCTTCATTATGATTCCCATGTCCACATTCATCAAATATAAGAAGATTGGATCTTTTTCAATTCTAATCAATGATAATGTTACTAGGTCCTTTCTACATAGATAATCTGCCACTTTGTTTTCCTTTCAAGGATGGTTATAGATTTAGTAATCATAGTCATTGATCAGCTCTATCCATCTTTTTTTTAGCATGTTAAACTCTTTCAATGTGAATAAATACTTGAGGCTTTTATGGTCTGTATATATTTCACAGTTTTTCCCAAATAGGTAATGTCACCAAATTTTAATGTGAAGATTACTGTAGCCAACACAGGATCATGTGTTGGGTAGTTTTTCTCATTAAATTTAATTTACCATAATGAATATGAAATGACATTGTTATTTTTCTTCAACACATAACCCATGACCTTCTTCTAAGTGTCACTAAAAACAAGAAAAAGTTATCCACATGTGGGTAGTGTGAGTACGGGCGCAATGATAAGCCTCCTTTTCAACTCTTTGAAGACTTCTTCACCATAATCACTCCAAGAATAATTTATTCCCTTCCATGTTAGCTTAGTAAAAGGGTTGGAAGATCATGATAAATTTATCACAAATTGGGGATAATATCTAGCTAACCCTTGGAAGATATGGATATATGTTGTCATTGTTGGCCTCAGCCATCCTTCAATTGTTGCTATAATGGAGAGATCTATAAATATCTTATTTATTGTGATTACATGACCCATGAATGAGATTTCATTCAATAAGAAAACACATTTGATTTACTATTAATAGAGAGTCTCCTTTCTCAATGTATATAATACTATGGTTATATTCTCCTCATGATCCTCCTGAGTTTTACAGTATATTAAAATATTGTCTCTTAATAGTACCAAAAATGTTACTTGAATATATCTAAAGACTCTATTCAATATGTCAATGGAGATAATTGTAACATTAATGACTATAAAAGGAATTACTATTAATTCATAGTGCGCGTACATTGTAAGAAAATTAGTCTTGCGGATATCCTCTTTATTCAACCATACATGGTGATATCCCCACTGAAAATCCACCATGGTTTATTATTTGACTCCACACAGCTTATCGTATATGTTATAATTTCATGTCAGAGGATAATTTTATTTATGGTGATTTTTTGTGTTCATGATAATCAATGAAAGGGCACATTGACCCATACTTATTCATGATCAATATGACTAGTTCACCCCATGGTGATGCACTTGGCTGTATAAACCCTTTATACAGATTCTCCTGTAGTTGATTTTTCTTCAACTCCTCAAGTTCCAGAATAGCCATTAATTATAGAGTCATAGATATTTGAAATGACCCATGTATAAAATAAAATCACGAATTTAAAATCTCTTCTAAGAGGAAGACAATGGAATTTCTCAGGAAACACTTCATTGAATTCCCTCACAATAAGCATGTCTTCATGGATGGGTTCTTCCTTATACTAATTAATCTGAGCAGGATATGAATGATCATAGGGTAGTAATATCCATGCTTCAGATGATGTTTATAAATAATATTAATCCCCCTCCTTTATCTTGTATCGAATCAGGGGTTGATTCTCTATATAGAGAGTGACTTCCATCTCACAGAAATTTATGTTGGATCTACTTAGGTAATGTTGATCCAGGCCACGAATTAAATCAAATTACACCAATGGGAGAATGATGTCATTCACTGGGATGTTAAATAAAATAATTAAGATATGTGAGGATTTATATTCAATGGATGCAATGATTGCCCCATTTTCTGTAATGCCTCGACCCTAGATACCCAGAGTCGGTGCATTATTACATGACATTCGAAAGATCACAATGGATCAAGTCTCGAAAGACCGATTAGTTTAGTAGTCTTGGAAACACTAGATATATTCATAAGTCTTACATTACATCATAAGGTAAAAAAAACTACAACAACATCTTTTCTTTATATCCCCTCATACTATCCCTGTAGGTCATTCATAAAATACTTCATCACATCCTAGGAAAAATAAAACATTGAAAGGGGTGAGCTCAAATGCTCAGTAAGGATAACAATATAGCAGAATCTTTCATAGTTAAGCATAAACACTTAAACCAATTTACAACTAAAACAAAAGCCTTTTAAACATGATCTTCAACATAGTATGGCAAAAATAAAATGAAATAATTCCATTTACATATTCAGATGGATATTATACTAGTTGAACAATCACATGCAATGTCAATAACCACTTTAATAATGATGGAATGCATAATTCCAGACTATCATAACCACATAGCCATGGCCTCGTGCCAAGACTACAAATATGATTTTTACAAGGCTTTATTCCCAGACACTAGTTTCTCTCATGAGACATACCGATACAACAAGGTGCCAAAGAGGGCTACACCCATCACTTACTAAGTATAATGGATTACTCATATGAATTGTTTTATACATAACATTAACATTTGTATTAAATCTAGCATACGAAATGTCAATAGTTTAACCACAAACCATTAATGGTATAAAAATAGCACATCCAGAGTCAAAAATAACTCATTCGATACAATATGAAAGATTGTGTTGTATCATATTATCCTCAATCGATAATAATTAATGATATTGACATAGATGAAAATAACCATCAAAACTATTGGAGAGAATTATCCCCCTTTTCTTGAAAACATTTAAAAGTCACACTGTTTGTCAAGATGCCATTTAAAAATAGATTTTTGAATCAAAGTGTCCATACCACTTTGAAACTTTTAAAATTAATTTTAATTTTAAAACATTAATGTCCATATAAAAAAATTCTTAAATCCATTTTTTAAAACATGGACATTAATGAGAAATATTTAGAAGAATAAGTCTTTAAAACATTTAAAAATGGTATTTTAGTTAGAGTTTCTAACCAAAAGAGAGAATGTTTAATACAAATAATTGAGGTAATAAAAACATTGTAATATCATGAGAATAAATGGATTCATGATATACTATGTCAATGTACATTATATACACCACATAAAAGTGATTTGGTGTATATCAGCAAAGAAGACTCAATGGAATGTAAATTGAGATGAAATCTCTCATAAGAGATGTACCCTTAGGTTAAGGATAAATCAATGACCTAGTTATGTGTGACAAATAAAAATTCACTAAATATGATTTGATATTCTGTGTAAAACAATCAAAGGACATTCACACATAATCCTGTAAAAACAACACCCATGAATTGGATGTTTAACTCAACAAATGGAGAATGAGTTAAAATTACTCTTATCAAATTCATGTCGATGACTTATGAATTTATCAATGGTGTTATTATGTGTAAAAATGTATATCCACATAAAGGGGAGTGGAAATTATGACATAATCAAATTAATAGTTATTCCACACATAATCTTGGAGTAAAATAATCAATGAAGTATGCGTAAATCTGAATGAGTAGAAATTGAAATTTCAAATTCCCTTATTGATTTGGTAACATAAAAAACATACACCCATGAATGGGGTATCGTACAATGTTGATGTAAATATTCATGAATTAAAGTATATTACACAATGAATACACACATGGGAAGTACACACACCACATGAAAGAAATAAGTGTTGAACAATGGAATTCTCATGGAATTAAAAGTGAAAAAACAAACCCCTTACTTTGTACTTTTTCCTGGGTCGAAGGTAGGTTAAACTCCTATATTTTGGTGAAATAATTGTTATTGAATTATACAAGAATCATTTACATTAATATGATATCATATATGATCTTTTAACATTGATTTGTTAATAATATCTTAGTATTATTGTTGTTTCGGGTGTCAACTTACTCGTTTTCTTTTATATGTTTTGTTACGTAAGACATGTTTTTCATTGATAAGTTGTATCCTATTCATATCCAGAATGATATCAATTCCTTAAAAACTATTTTTAAATAATCAAATGATAATTATACTTTAATGGATACGATGGAGAATGACTCTCATCGCGTTCGTAGAGACGGTAGTCCGTACGTACGCATGAGCGACAATATCATTATTTTGATGTTAAAATAATATATAATTGGATGGTATATCATATAGACAGAATAATTATCATTTTATATTTATTATTTACATGAATTTCACAAAATTATTATACCCATCCAAATAATACATTATGGAATGACAATTACACCACGACGTGGAGACGGTAAGCCGTACGTACACATGTATTATGACATGTCATTCAAAGGACGGATTGAATACAAAATATGGTTGTTCTATATTTATAGTAATATTACAGTATATAGGATACACTGGATTCATAAATTTAGAATGGGAATAAAAAATAAATAAGAAGTTTAAGAAGAAAATAATATGAAAAAGGGTAGTAAAAACATTACCTCTTCTTCAGGTTCTTCCTTTTTATTTGATCAAAAGGGCTCTGTAGGTTGGATTTCTGATCAAACTAAGGCCCCTAGGTTGTAGTTTGGGATGTTGAGAGATTATTTGGGTAGGTTTTGTCTGATACAAAAGGCTTTGAACGTGTGAAGTAATGATAAGGTGGAGTACCCTTTTATAAGAGGGGTAAGGGGCACCTTTGGAGAAGCTAAAAATGTTATTTTATAATAAATTAATATTCGGTTTCTAATGGATCCAAAATGGATTATTTAAAGTTTAAGGTATGGATAGGTCGAAAACCACTCAACCAATATAATTTAGACAGGTTTGGGTCATTGAATTAACCTTATCGTAAAGTATTAACTCTTAGCTAATTAGTTTCACATTTACAATGTCTCTTTGTATTTTTATACTATATGGTTAATAAACATAATATATACATCCAAGCGTCCACCAAGTGGTCCATTAATGATACACCTATAATTAAATAAGCCTCTTGACCGGACCATATATTTTTAAGAATTTAATATTAATTAATAATATAATATTTTTTTTAAAAAATACTTTTATGTCAATTTTCACACTATTCAATGATCGATTTTTGTAAAACTCATAACAGAATTATTACTTCAAAAAAAGTTAATTAAATAAATCCTAACATGTCATATTATCCTATAAAATTATTGGTATTTATAGAATGTCTCAAATTACATTTAGTTGGGTATTAATAATATCAATTATTCTAATTTTTCATTAATTTAGTAATTACTGCATCACCATTGTTTCATAAGGAAATTAAATTATATAATGCCTAAATATTATAAATAAAATATCATTACATTGGAAATATTTTTAGCTTTGTAATGAATATTTATAGTCGAATATCCATCATATATAACCCTATGTATCAATTGTTTTTCTAAAAGATATATGCTTGTGTCATTTTTGTATTCATTTTAACGTAATTAAAATAAAGTGTACCTATCACTTAAAAGTGGCTCCATGGGGTCCCAAAATCGACCTAAAGATGCCCATGGTCTGACATGTTTTAGGGTAATTTTTTATTATTATAATATTATTTTCTAACCCTTATTTACCAGATTTACCCTTTAACCATGGTAAATAAAATATTTACCGAAGTAATTATTCAAAATGTATAATAATGAAAGTTACCTATATAAACAATTTGAACATAATGATTCCAAATATGGAATCCATTTCTACAAATTCCAAAAACAGATGTGGCAAAAATTAATTTAAAATTAATTCCTGTTGTCCAAACAAAAAGCTTGTTTTTAAGAGATAATAACTATCAAAATATTGACACTTGTTTATGTATGGTTTAATTGTGAAATTATGTCTAATGAAAAAAATTGAATTAAATGGTGAAAATATATTCTAAATATACTTTAAAACCACTCAAATTAATAATTTATCAATACTAATTATTTCGATTTAAAAAGTTGTTTTCAATTAAAATCTAGTAATTTTCAGTATTTATCAAAATATGAATGTTATCCAAAAAGTACCAAAATTTCACCCTAGGATAATTTCGATATTCCGAATCCAAAAATGAAGTCCATTTCGAGAGATAGAATTTATAAAATTTAAAAAAGTAGGTATTACTATTCATAACGGCTAGTTTGATTGGTTGTGGTGTGTTAGAATCTCGAAGTTGCGTACAATGCACGCCATTGCATTATTCAAAGGGAAACGTACGGTGGAAGCATGAGGTGTTAAATTTCCCCTACTTCAATAAATTGCGTCCTGGCAATTTTTTTAAAATTTGGCATGAGAATAAAATGGAAAGTCCCACATCAGAAAAAGAGTCCATAAAACTATCACTTTAAAAGAATGGAAGAGAGGTATAAGGGTCACCCAAGATAACACATACTAGGATTGCATGTAGGAAAACATGGATATGGACGTTAAACTAAGTAATCAGTTCTGATGGAGAGGGATAGAAAACATGATCAGGAGAAATTTAACAATAAGAAAATCACAAACTTGTGTTGGGACAAACATTCCTTAGTCTCCCAGTAGGAAAAGTAAACGGACAACAATTTTTTGTTTTAAGATACATTACATAAGGACGAGAAATTCATTTATCATATTGACTAAGAACATAAAGAGATGTACATACTTTTTATGTAGAGTTTCATTATTTAACAACTTTTTACCACTAACTCAATTTTTTTGAACAATGAGTATTCAAGAAGACTTGGTCACAATGAAAGAGATAGAATAAACTTCTAGAGAAATACGTCATCCATGTAGGATAAACTAAATATTTACCTTGTCTTTAGAGATTAATCAAAACCAAAATGGTTAGTATAATATCTGATTCCCCCCAACGGATATTACATTATAGAAAAACTAATCATAATTTCTAAAATAAAAGCATCAATACCCCAAAGTTAAATAAATACCATTCAATAATCAATTTTCCTTAAAATCCTTAAATATAATCCAATCTAATATTGAAACTAAAAACATATAAGAATGCAGTCTTCCACATTAAATTGTATCGCCAAATGACATTAATTACTCTTAAAGTCAAATACTTAAAAGTAATTAACCTAATCATTTCCATAAATAACCCAAATCACTATAAATTCATAATGAAAACATAGATAAAAATCCACCATTACTCCTCAAATGAAATCCCATACTATTCTATTTTCCTTGCATATATAGTGTTCACAACAAAGCGAACTACTTCCAAAATAACATCTATCACTTAATCACCAAATCATTTTTCTTATTCCAAGGGTATTCATTTAATAAGACATAAGAACCCAAATCAACTTATTATTGATCAATAAAATCATTTAAAAAATTATAATTAGTCACACTATCCAGGGGATTCATGTAGTCTAGTGGTAGGTGATAAATCCCAATCGCACTTTGATTGTGGGTTCGATTCCCACAGCTTTGTCTGACGCGACGGGTTATCACACGGTCTACGTGTTGTCCTTTTTAGAAAAATATATTTTATAACATTACCAAAATGAGATAAATTCTTCAAAATACCATAACATAATTTAACCACAAATGTTATATAATACCTTTCATTTTCATCCCAAATTATAATAACTTATAATTCTCTCAAACCCCAATGATCATATAAAACCAAATGGTTATTTATACCTATATCCACAAGAGAAGAGATAATTCTTCCTCAAATATCATTCTCACAAGGAAAACTGTGGGGTGAGAAATACAACAGAAAATTATTCCAAAGTAAACCCATAAACAAGGAGCACTAATACTTTTTAAACATTTCTCCAACAATTTATTTCCACATAGGTTCTTCTTTGACCAAGAAAATATCCTATAAAATAGGGTATTCACTCGGATAATGACCAGGTCCCCTACATTTACAGAAAATGACAGGAAATGTACTCTTGGGAACATTTTTATCTTCTTCCATAGTACACTTCATTTTCTTCATCAATTCTTCACTTTAGGTCCTTCATTCTCACACGTAAAGCATTTCTTTGTCCCATTGAGACACTTTCCTGGGTGTCTCCTTCCTAATTTCCTGCATGATGGAAATTGAGGATTACTTTCTCCATGGTCTCCACTGATGGAGCTCTAATCATTCATCACCTTTCTCTTATTTTTTGAGTCTGGGAATTCGTTAATATATATATTGTTGATCATATTTTTGGAAAATTGATTTTGAATAAATTTGATATCTTTTATTCCTATCAACATTCCATTTTGTTGCTCCTTGCCACCACTGTTCCCACCATGTACATCACTCTCACAGTCACTATGACTTCCATAGAATCCAGCCATTGACTAAAACCAGAATGAATTGTGTGAGTAACAGTAGTCAGAAAATCATTAAGAGATTAACATGTCACCATATTCTCAATTTGAAACACATTAGGATTAACCAAGGTCATTTAATCTCATCTTATATATTTAATACTTCAAATATGTTAGTAAAGAAAATCTAAATTATCCTAAGCATATCCCATGGGAGTGTCGTAACCATGAGTGCAGCAAGGCCCATTTTCGTGCCCGAGTTCCCATTCGAGTCTAGCACAAAGCGGTGTTTTCGAGTTTTACCCCTAGGTACATCTGTTCCAGAGCCGCATCTACCTGCTCATATCCAGACAGGAATGTATTGCTCAGAAAACTCACAAAATCTCGACAACACCAAAATTTTAAGAAGTTCTTCGACACTAATCCTCAAAGTTTATCTTAGGTCTATGTGCTCTAATCATAGTTTATCTAAATCTAGCTTCCAAGGTGTATACTAAACTTACTCTGATACCAACTGTAACACCCCGACCCTAGATACCCAGAGTCGGTGCATTATTACTTGACACTAGCATGATCACAAAGGATCAAGTCTCGAAAGACCGATTATTTTAGTATTCTTGGAAACACTAGATATATTCATAAGTGTTATATTACATCATAATATAAAAATCTACGACAACATCTTGTCTTCATATACACTAATACTATCCATGAAGGTCATTCATAAAATACTTATTCACATCCTAGAAAAAATAAAACATTGAAAGGGTTGAGCTCAAATTCTCATTAAGGATAACAATATAGCAGAAGCTTTCATAGTTAAGCATAAACACATAAAGAAATTTATAACTAAAACAAAAGCCTTTTAAACTT
The DNA here is from genome assembly GCA_963277665.1 of Viscum album. Lineage (NCBI taxonomy): Eukaryota > Viridiplantae > Streptophyta > Magnoliopsida > Santalales > Viscaceae > Viscum > Viscum album. The sequence continues at coordinate 478,130,265 of OY728132.1, forward strand.
GATCTTCGACATAGTATGGAAAAAATAAAATGAAATAATTCCATTTAATTATTCACATGAATATTCTACTAGTCGAAAAATCACATGCAATATCAATAACCACCTGCATAAGGATGGAATGCATAATTCCAGACCATCATAACCACATAGCCAAGGCCTCATGCCAAGACTACAAATAAGATTTTCCCAAGGCCTTGTGCCAAGACACTAGTTTGTCTAATGAGACCTACCGATGCATCGAGGTGATATAGTGGGCTCCACACGTCACATACAAATTCCAATGCATTCCTCATAAGAAATGTTTTAAACATAACATAAACATTCGTATTAAAACTAGAATACAAAATGTCAATACATTAACCACAAACCATGAATGGTATAAAAATAGCACATCCACAGTCAAACATAACTCATTCGATACAGTATAAAAGATTGTATTGTTTCATATTAACCTCAATTTATAATAATTAATGATATTGACATAGATGAAAATAACCATCAAAACTATTTGAGAGAATTATCCCCCTTTTCTTGAAAACATTTAAAAGCCACACTATTTGTCAAGAAGCCATTTAAAAATAGATTTTTGAATCAAAGTGTCCCATAACGCTTTGAAACTTTTAAAATTAATTTTAATTTTAAAACTTTAATGTCCATATAAATAAATTCAAAAAACAATTTTTTAAAACATGGACATTAATGAGCTGGATTTAGAAGAATAAGTCTTTAAAACATTTAAAAATGGTATTTTAGTTAGAGTTTCTAACCAAAAGAGAGAAACTTGAATAAAAATAATTAAGGTAATAAAAGCATTGTAATATCATGGGAATAAAGGGATTCATGATATACTATGTCAATGTACATTATATACACCACATAAAAGTGATTTGGTGTATATCAACAAAGAAGTCTCGATGGAATGTAAATTGAGATGAAATATCTCATAAAGGTCGTACCCTTAGGTTAAGGATAAATCAAAGACATATTTATGTGTGACAAATATAAACACACTAAATATGATTGGATATTCAGTGTAAATCAATAAAAGGGCATTCACACATAATCTTGTAAAAACAACGCCAATGAATTGGATGTTTATCTCAACAAATGGAGAATGAGTTAAAATTACTCTTTTCAAATTCATATCGATGACTTCAGAATTTATCAATGGAGTGATTATGTGTATAAAAATTATATCCACAGAAAGGGGAGTGGAAATTATGACATAATCAAATGAATAGTGATTCCACACATAATCTGGGAGTAAAATAATCAAAGAAGTATGCGTAAAGCCGAATGAGTGGAAATTGAAACTTCAAATTCAGTTATTGATTTTGTAACATAAAAAACATACACCTATGAAAGAAGGATCATACAATGATTATGTAAATATACATGAATTAATGTATATTACACAATAAATACAAACATGGGAATTACACACACCACATGTAATAAATAAGTGGTGAACAACGGAATTCTCACGGAATTAAAAGTGAGATAAGAAACCCCTTACTTTGTACTTTTTCCTTGGTTGAAGGTAGGTTAACCTCCTGTATAATGGTGAAATAGATTTTATTGAATTATACAAGAATTATTTACATTAATATGATATCATATATTATATTATAACATTTATTTGATAATAATATCTTAGTATTATCGTTGTTTCGGGTGTTAACTTATTCATTTTCTTTTATATATTTTGTTACGTAAGACATGTTTGTCATTGATAGGTTGTAAATTATTCATATCCAGAATTATATCAAGTCCTGAAACATTATTTTTAAATAATAAAATGTTAATTATACTTTAATGGATACGATGGAGAATGAATCACATCGCGTTCTTGGAACGGTAGTCTGTACGTACGCACGAGCGACAATATTATTCTTTTGATGTTAAAATAATATATAATTGGATGGTATATCATATAGAAAGAATAATTATCATGTTATATTTTTTATTTACATGAATTACACATCATTATTATACCTATCCAAATAATAATTTATTAAATGATAATTACACCACGACGTGGAGACGGTAAACCATACGTACACACGTATGGTGACATGTCATTCAAAGGATGGATAGAATAATGAATATGGTTGTACTATATTTATAATAATATTACATTATATAGTAGATATGGGATTCATTAATTTACAATGGTAATAACAATGAAATAAGAAGTTGATGAAGAAAATAATTTGAAAAAGGGTGGAAAAAACATTACCTCTTCTTCGGGTTCTTCCTTTTGATTTGATCAAAATGGCCCCTTAGGCTGGATTTATGATCAAACTAAGGCCTCTAGGTTGTAGTTAGGGATGTTTAGAGAGTATTTGGGCAGGTTTTGGCTGAACCAAAAGGCTTTGAAGGTGTGAAGTATTGAGAAGGGGGAGTGCCCTTTTATAAGAGGGGTGAGGGGAACCTTTGGAAAAGCAAAAAATATTATTTTATAATAAATTAATATTCGGTTTCTAATGGCTCCAAAATGGATTATTTAAATTTTAAGGTTGTTATAGGTCGCAAACCACATAACCAATAGAATTTAGACTAGTTTGGGTCATTATATTAACCTTATCATTAAGTATTAACTCTTAGTTAATTAGTTTCACTTTTACAATGTCTCTTTGTATTTTTATATTATGGTTAATAAACATACTATATACATCTAAGAGACCCCCAATTAGTCCATTAATGATACACCTATCATGATATCAGTCTCTTGTCTAAACCATAGATTTTTATGAATTTAATATCAATTAATAATATAATATTTGTTTTAAAAAACTCTTTTATGTCAATTTTGACACTATTGAATAATTAATTTTTTTAAAAATCATAACATAATTATTACTTCGAAAAAAAGTTAATTAAATCAATCCTGAAATGTCATATTATCCTATGAAATTATTGGTATTTATAAAAACTATCAAATTATATTTATTTGGGTATTTATAATATCAATTCGTCTAATTTTTCATTAATTTTGTAATTAATGCATCACCATTGTTTCATAATTAAATTAAATTATATAATGTCTAAAAATTATAAAAAAATATAATTATGTAGGAAATCGTTTTCTCTTTCTAATGAATTTTTATAGTCAAAAATCCATAATATATAACCCTATGTAACAATTTTTTTTCTAAAACATATATGCTTGTGTCATTTTTGTATTCATTTTTACTTAATTAAAATAAAGTGTCCCTATCACTTACAAGTTGCTCCATGGGGTCCCAAAATCGACCCAAACATTCCCATGGTCGGACATGTATTATCCAATAAGGTTAGGACACGTTTTAGGGTAGTGTTTTATTATTATAATATTATTTTTTATCCCTTATTTATCGGATTTACCTTTTAACCATGGTAAATAAAATATTTACCGAAGTAATTATTCAAAATGTCTAAAAATAAAAGTTACCTATTTACACAATTTGAAAATCCTGATTTCAGATATGGAATCCATTTTTCCAAATTCCAAACACAGAAGTGGCAGAAAATAATTTAAAATTAATTCCCGCTGTCAAAACAAAAAGCGCGTTTTTAAGAAATAATAACAATCAAAAGATTGGCACTTTTTTATGTCTGGTTTAATTTTGATATTATGTCCAATGAAAAAAATTGAATTAAATGGTAAAAATAAATTCTAAATATACTTTAAAACCACTCAAATTCATAATTTATCAATATTAATTATTTCAATTAAAAATGTTGTTTTTAATTAAAATCTAGTAATTTTCATTATTCATCAAAATATGAAATATATCCATAAAGTACCCAAATTTAACCGTAGGCTAATTTCGATATTTCGTATCCAAAAATGAAGTCCATTTTGAGAGATAGAATTTATAAAATTTCAAAAAGTAGGTATTACTATTTATAACAGCTGGTTTGATTGGTTGTGGTGTGTTAGAATCTCGAAGTTGCGTACAATGCACGCCATTGCATTATTCAAAGGGAAACATACCATGGAAGCTTGGGGTGTTACATTTTCCATTATCATAGAAATAATTAAATATATGATTTGTGGTGGGGTTGGGATTGTTAATCTAATATTTTTGGACATAAAAGAATGCATAGAACCTGAATCAAAAAGTAAATTCACTATTCATTAATGAATAACTTGTTTACCCATGACCACATTATTTTCAGGGTTCACATTGATGGTAGTGAGGGAAAAATCTCACCCTTTCTTCATTAGAGGGTGTTAGTTGCCTCCGAAAACCCTTGACATAGGGAACTAGTTTGTAAGGTTCCTTGGTTCATTGTATTTGATGAAATGAAAATGGTGTTGAGGGTCTAACGAAGCCTTCCTCTCCTATATCATTACCGCGGGTTATTCTTATCATTATTTAATGTCCATAAACCCATATCTTCCACACTTAATGAACTTCCTAATAATCTTTAGGCAATTTTAAGGGTGCTTCGTTCTGCACCATTGGAAAATGAGTTGTTGGATTTTCTTAGCATTGTTGTATTTATCTATCAGATAACCAGATTTAATTTACAAATTAAACATCACATCCCCTCTATACACATAATATTCACGGATATCAATTTAAAATTTGAGGGCATATCGAACAATTTTATCCCAGCTCTCAAAGTCACGGATCACAAGGACTTTCCGTAGGCAAGGTTTTTTCCCACCAATAAAGATGTAAACCTTTCATTCAGGGGTAATGAAAAAGAAGGAGGCATATAATCTAAGCCTTGCAATGCTTTCCTTGTATTATCTAATGAATTACTAATTTATTTTTCTTAGGGGAATGAAATTACCTTTCCATATAAAGGCAGAGTGTGTGAGGAAAATATTTTTCGAAAAACATTTTCCAGAAATCCTTCCATTCCAAAACCTTAATATCCTCCTCAGGCTGTGTATATTTTATCAATGTACACCATTGATCAGTTTAAACTTGTATATTATAAGAAACCTGAAGAACCATCTCTTTTTCGGAATATTGATGGATGGAGATTATATTTTCAATATAAGTTATTACATAATTCTGAAATTGAGGGATCAGATGGTCCATTAAAAGTAGGAGGACATTGTCTCATGAAGCTCTCAATTGTGACTTGTTCTTTATTAGGGGAAGAAGAATGTTCTTATTAACCCATGTTTATATTCAAAACATGAGTTAAATGAGATAGTATTAATAAAAATCTCATGATTCCTGCTCTGATCAGATTAGGAATCTCATTAGAATAGTCATCACATTGATCTTCGCAACAGTTGTTAGCCTAATTCCTCTTATTACAATCCATTTTCTAGAAAAAAAGCGAATATGGGGGTAACACATAAAGGGTATTCAAAATAAAAAATGGTTGACTTATAAATTACATTTATTTCTACAGCTTATGAATTTATATGCTTCAATCTATGTTGTCCTTGATTTACATCCCAACATATATTCTTAGGTGCATTTATTTATTCCCTTTATAATGGACTGTACTAAGCATATGAATTTACGAAATCATATCCCCCTGGAGTGTCGTAACAAAGAGTGTATCAAGGAATGTTTTTGTGCACCAGTTCCTGTTTGAGTCCAGCTCAATGTGGTGTTTTCAGTTTTTACACCTAGATACATATGTGCTAGAGAATCCTCTACCGAATCATATCTAGATAGTGATGTATTTTCTTGATAAACCATAAAATCAATAATCACAAAAATTTATGGTTGTTTTTATTATACGTATACTTATCCCTAAGGATTTCAATCGGGTTTTTTAATCCTAATATAAAATATAACAAAATCTATCCTTGGAAACCAATTATAATAACCCTGCTCTTTATTTCACACATACACATAACATATTACATAAAATATTCACTTGTTATAATATAGAAGGTTAATAGGTCTAGAGTATTTAGAAATTAAGAACATTACATAACAACATAGAGCATAAAACCCAGCATCGGTATTGAAAACATCTTTTACATGACAACATTCATTTGTACTTATCATTCCATGGGATAACCTGAGAACAAGAATAAGAAAATTGTGTGATATAAATCCCAATAAGAAAGTAAAAAAGATATAACAAGAAGAATACAGTACAAGTTAATCAATAGGGAAATAGGCATATCATTGAATCATTTGAGAAACATGAACATAAACGCAAGGTATAGCATGGTTATCATAACATGGAAATTTGGCATCAACATTAAACATGATATTAACATGAGTCGAGGATCATTAGACATGGAGCACGAGAAAAACCTCATTGCACATGAATTATAATGATTAATCCCTCATCTCAATTGACGTATCATGATATTACTATTTACCCAATGCATTGAAGCGCTATTAGGGTGCACCCTTCTAAATCATTTCATTTAACGTATAAGTGCGACACATGGATCATATATCATGGATTCAATAACATAATAATTTATTCCTTGATAATGGAATGTATAATACATATATGAAAATATATAATTAATAATTAATTATGCATAAAGGTGAATAACCATTCTAGAAAAATGGGCATGGTATACACTACACCATGACTTTGGCTTGGAAAATCGTGGTGCAATTTCAGCAGCATAACGGTGCGACAAAGAATTCAAAAAAATGGTTGATGAGAGATAAATGGGTACCTCATCATATGTAAATGAAATTTAATGTAAGGGGGTCATATAGATACATGTCCCATTATAGCTAATGGAATTTATATGCATAAATTTAACGAATTTATCGATTTCAAATGAGAAGAGAGAAATTCTATATAGAATATCTACATGGTAACAGGTGTACATGGGTGGAATTAAGGAGAGAGAATGTGATCTCCCATCATTAGAACATTAGGATGGAAGTATGTAGGAGGTGATAAATCATACTACAACATTTGTAACTGAAATTAAAATGGTATAACAATATATTTAAATTTGGGAGAAAATGAGAAAGGACGAAATCCCTTACATGGATGTTTGATCTCAAAGTCTTTTAGAGTTTTGAGAGGGATTTTTTGGGAGCTTAGAGTTCCTTTGGAGAATTTTAGAGAGAAGAGGGCAGAGTATGGACATGTTACAGGGGTTTTTTGTGAAGATAAGTATTTTTTTGGGCGGGTTTATTTATGAAAATAGAGAGAATTATTTTTAACTAGGTTTTGGACAACACACATTAATCTAATACAAACCAAAAAACAACCCCTAGTGTGTTCCCATGGTTTTTCCAAAGGGGATTTGGAAACATTATGTTATATATAAATTGTCTAAACATTTTAAAATATTAGTATTTCTTATGTAGAGGTTTGTCACACTCTCACAGAAATCATTTTAAAAAGAAAAAATGTTTTATATGTCACGGAGGGTCCACCAAGGCATTGTAAAATAAATCAAAAAACCTTAAATTGCATTATTTAAAAGTTAAAACACACATTGGCTAAAAATACCATTTATAGTTTTATATTACATAACTATTAGGTCATCAAGATGTCATAAAACACCTTATATAATTTAATGGTATTTAATTTTTACCCAAAAATTCATCTCTCTACGAAAATTAAGAAATTTTCATTGTTAGATAATTTCAACATTCAGATTCCAAAAATAACAATCATTTTATCTAAATAATTACCTATATATGTGAATTAATACATTTAATATAAAAATGACATTTATAAATAATTCATGGTTTTTAATAAAAAATGGCTTCTAAATCGTAATAATAATTAATATTATAATGATTAAATTATATGATCATTTATATTTAAATATTAATTTAGTAATAATATTTTTTTTAAAATAATATTTTATTCAAAAATCCATTAATTAATGAAAATAGATTTTATAATTGTATATTAAAAATACTATTTTTTCTTTAAAAACCATTTACAAAGTACAAATAAAATAAATGTATATTCTTTATACAAAAATAAACCACACAATCAAGGTTCTTGGGTCTTGATACATATGCCATTATAAAACCCATATAAGACCTAATGCTATTGTATGTGTTGATTATTGAATCTTTGGGTGGCTCGGATAACATCGTTAGGGTGATAATCTCTATCTACATCCACTTCTCCCGTAGGAAATTTTTTTAAGCATAACGTCTTGATGCTCGTCTTGGGATTGGTCATGAGAAAATCCAAGTGACACCACATTCTTTCAAAGCTCCAAAAAATGGGCTTCATATTGAGAAATTATACGTGATGAGGGCATAACTTCCTTTTTCTGATTAAATTGGATTTTTTAATTCCAGATATATATATTAATAATGTGATCACTATTCAATGGTTATATTATCAACGGTAACAATTCCTAACAGTATTTTAAAAATCAAAAAACATAAAATCAGGGAATTGAATATGATTTACATTTCCATTTTATAAAGTAAGATAGTTAATTAGATCAAGAGTAATTATTATTAATAAAAGTTTGTGCATTCACACTAATCTCTTATGTATGAATTCCATTTTTTAATGTGACGAGCATGCAAAAAAATGAGTTTCTTTTAACTTTTTATGGAATTATGTTTTTCTTCCACATTGTCTATATTCCTTCAGGTTTCACCATGTGATCATTGTAACAGTTTATATATTTTTGCATGTTTTGGGGGAAATTGTCAATTTTTGTATCCATACATGTGAAATTAAATTTTGTTTCCTTTTTTTTCATTAATTTTTGTAATTAATATACCTAATATTTCTTCATTTATTGAGTATTAATCATATCTACATTAATGATGTTTTAAAATAATCATTATTTTATATTCATTCCCAATATAATTGTGAATATGTTCTTTATCCCTCCCAAGTTATTCAATGTTTCCTAGGGCACCCATGGTTCAGACATCGTAATAAACTAATTAGACTATAATATAGGAATGACTCAAATTGAGTAAGGTAAAGGGATATGACCATGGGATTTCAGAAGTGTTCAAAAATCAAGTAATCTTCACATTGGAACAATTTCTCCCAAAAATAAATAATTAATGATACAATGGAAAATAAATAAAATTTTGGCATGGCCTATCCATGTGTTAGACATCCATTCCAAAGAAAAATAAAATAAATGGAAGAAAAATATTATAAATGCAGACAAAAAATGAAACATAAAAATTAACCCATAAAATACCCCAATCTCCCTCCCCTACAAAGAAGATTATCCTTCCACCTCTCATTCACTTATATCCCCCTTCTCAAAATATAACTACACTTCTTCTGTGGATTGTAGTGAAATGCTGATGTTTTTATGAAATAATGGAAATAATAAATACTAAACTACAATATAAATTCCTCATTTGAATATAAAATTCATTTCCAAATATATAAAAACCACAATAACCCTACGGTCAATTAATTTTATTTAATTAAATTGGGAAATTGCTCTATGTTTCAATAGATACTCTCAAATAGTAAATTTTTATTAATTAAAAGTTACCCTTAATATATATGGTATATAATCATTTTGGATTGTGTTTTAGATTAGATTGGTTTTGTTTGATACATTTTTAGGGAGATTTTTATTAGATTTATTTTGTCTTGTTTTTAATAATATCTTGCAAAATATCATTCATTTGTGTTATAATTGATTTAGTTTGATGAAAAAAATGTTCATATCAGTTTGGTTTAGTTCTGTTTAGTTCACATAGGTTTCAGTAATATAAGTTTCAATTCATTATATTTGGTTCAATGACATTCATTATTTATTATATCAGAGTAGTTCATGTTATATTAGATTAAAGTTTCCTATTTAGTTAATTAAATATTTTTTTTCCAATTTGAAAATTATTTTCTTGATTTTTATCAATCTAGATATATTTTTTTTGATAAGAATTACATTTATAACACTACCGTTCGAATTGATTGTGGAATTTTACAAAAATCATTCATTATATTTGGTAATTTCATTTATTCTATCCATTATGAGTTCCTATTTCATCACTACATTTATTTCAACACATTTTTGTTTTAATATTGAAAATATTTTATGATTTGGGTTACTATGGTTCATTTTTGTTAGTTAGGAATGATGAAATCCTAATTGAGGATGTTCTGGAGAGGTCTAACTAGATTATAATAATGTTGTTTGATTATATTTGTTATGAGACAATATGATTAGTTTTAAATATTTTTAGTATTAAATTATTTTTTATATATATAATAATTTAATTTAGTCAATATTTATTTTTGAATATCTTGATATAATTTTCATAGGTTAATACAATTCAGATTAATCTAGTTTTATTACTTATATTATTTCATATTTCAGTCAATTCTGTTTGAATGAGTACATGTTAGTATCATTTTTTTCTAATTTGTATAAGGATATGTTGATTTGATTTGAATAAGTTATGTAATATTTGTTTCTACTTAGTTCATGTCAGTTTAGCATGGGCTTAGTCATGTCGGTTGTGTTTGAAGAGATTCATGTTTGGTTTGGTTTGTTTCACATTAGTTTTTTCTATCAACATGAAACAATTTATATCAAATAATTTTTGAATATAGTGCATGTATTTCACCTAGTGGGAATGTTAATAGATAATTAATAAAATTGAATGAGGTAACCTACCTCAAGAAATGCTTCCTTTTATAAAATCAATAAATTATTATTCAAATTTAAAGGCCAAGGCCTAAGGGAACATTCCCCAAACTACAATAAATATTTTTATGAAGACAAATATTCAAATATTTCACTTACATGTTGTATCTCATTTTCCTGAGATTCAAATATCTCAATGAGAAAATGTGTTTCAAGCTTTTCTGATCTTTAAACACAGTAATTTTCATACCAAAGAGATAATATATCCATGTTTTCAAATATTGGATGACTGCATATAACTCAAAATCATGTGTTTGGTAATTATTCATATGAACCCATAACTACCTTAAACTTTAAAAAAACACATGATCTCTTTGCATGAGAACACATCCTAACCCTAATCTTGAGGAATCAATCTGCACCACATACCATTGTCCAGATTATGTAAAGATCAAGATTGGAGTCGATGTAAGCCGAAAAATCAGTTCATAGAAAGACTTCTTACAATCCTCCGACCATTTTAATGGTGAATTTTTCTTTTTCAAGGATTTCATTGGTGATGCTAGTTGTGAGAATCATTCAAAAATCACCGTTAATAACCAGCATGGCTAAGAAAACATTGTATCTCAAAAATAGTCTTTAGTGGTTTCCAAAAGTTAATGGATTCTTTTTTTAGGATCAATAGATACTTCTTTCCAAGAAATGACATTTCCAATAAAACATACTTATTGTTTCAAAAAATAACACTTTGATAATTTGGAATACAAATGATGATCTCTTATGATTTGAAACATTGTTCCCAGGTGAAAATCATGATTAGCCCTTGTCTTTTAATAGTCCAAAATGTCATCCACAAACACCACAGAAAATGAATCCAGATATTGTTGAAATATCTGATTAATCCCTGCCATGAAGACCCTTGTTGCATTCGTTAGACTGAAGGGAAATAATATATATTCATAGAGGCCATATATAATTCAGAAAGTTTCCTTTTGAATATCCTCTTTACGAACTCTAAATTGGTGATATCGTGATCTCAAGTCAATCTTGGAGATCCACTAAGCTCCCCTTAATTGATCGAATAGATCATCCATGCGTGGAAGTGGATATCAGTTCTTCATCGTAACTTTCTTAGGCTTATGATAATCAACACACAGCCGAAGAGTTCCAACTTCCTTCTTCACGAGAAAAACATGTGCGACCCATGGAGACGTACTTGGTCGAATGAAACCATTGATTTCATTCACCCCTAAATTCACTTTCAATTCTCGTAGCTCTATTGGTAACATCCTATACGATATAAGGGAAATAGGAATGGTCCCTGGAAGAAGATAACTCGTAAACTCCACTCTCATTAGAGGTGAAAACCCTCATAATTTATTTAGAAATACATCTATAAATTGATCCACAACAAGTGCAAAACTATTTCCCATAATCTCTTCTATTGATTCCAAAGTCAACACTACCAATTGGTAAGAGATCATTCCCACCATTTTTGACCAAAATCTATTTTCACCCTTCATTTCAATCCCCTCTCTTCTAAATATATGCTCGATTCCATCCTCAGTTATGAATCTAACTGTTATCCTATAACAGTTGATTTGAGCCTTGAACATTGTCAGTCAAACCATACCTAGGACTACATCATATTCATCCATATACAACGTCAATAAGTCCTATTTTAGCTCAGATACATCAACTGTTATAGGACATGCTCTACACAAAAAGGCATGAAATTCTCATTCACCAAGAGGAGTTTTGAATTTCAAAACAAAAGTAATCATTTCAATTTTTGAACCTATAAACACAACATTATGAGAAGAAGTGAAGGAATGTGATGCACCATTATCAAGCAACACTTTCACAAATGTAGAATTCAAGAAAAAAAATCGTACCTCTCACTATAGATGGTACAACCTGATCATCAATAATCATCTACTCATCTCCATACAATTGATTCTTCACTACATTGTTCTCCTTGTTTCCTTACAGAAGATTCCCTTGTTGAGCAGACATGGTATTTCTAGAATCATCATGGATATCTCATCTCTACTAATGAGACTGATTCTACTTTCCTCATCTAGTCGAAGCATACGATGCTTGCGACACCTGGTAAGTGTCTTGAGCACCTAACCATGGAGGATTGAGACAATAGCGATAAAGATGTATCATACAGTTGAAATTATGACATGATTTTGGTTGTCCCATAAAATCTCCATTTATGTGGTCAAATGAATCACTTTGAAAACAACATTCTGTGCTCTAGGTTCATGGAGGAATGATTACTGATCCGGCCATCTTGTTATGATTTCTACTTGAACCGTGGAAATAGGTGTCCCTTTTCCGCTTTCTCCTAGCCATTGAGTTCCCACAATTTTCTATATGTATCATCATGCCTAGTCCAATAGATCCTGAGATATCAAATTCAGCCACAATCACTCTATTCACCATCTATAAATAATCTGCAATTCAAAGTACTACAGTCTTTGAATGAATTTCCTACAAATGCCTGGATTCGAAGATTCCTAACTTCAAAGAGGAACTTGTCACAACATCTGGTGAAAAAGGTACTAAGTTCATGAACATAGCCACATACTCTGTGACAGAGAGACTCTCTTGTTGCAATTTGAAGAAGTCTGTCATTCTCTGGTTCTTGAACATGTGAGGTTAGAATTGATTATTGAAAAATTCCTCAAAATACACCCATGTAATTCCTTCATCCAATTTATCATGCAATGCTAAATCCCACCACTAAAATGAATGATCCTCATGAATATACATTGCTAGTTTGTCCTTTATCTCTACCGGTGTGCCGATGAAGTCAATGATACAATTCTTCATACATAGCCACACCTCTTCCTTCTTAGGTTTGGAAACACCCCAAAAATTGTGGATTCTGCATCATGAACTAGATGGTATGATCCACATGTTGGGGATCATTTCACTAGTTCCCTATGTCCACAGCTTGAAAATCTTGGACAAAACATTGATCTAGCTCTTGGTTCACATGTGGTTCATGTGAAAGCACATTCTCCACAGCTTCTTCGGGTTGGTTTGGATGATTCCTACGAGGTACCATTTTCTAATCCTAACAAAAAACTCTGTTAATATCATGATCTAGAAATAGTTTTCTTAGAATTTCAAATTATATTACATCAACAATCACAATTTTTTTTCCAAAACTACATTTTTTCGATGTTCAAGCATTTTTGAAAACACATCACATGCTTTTGAAAATTAATCCATTTTAAAAATATGACAAGCAATAGCTTTTTCAAAATCATTCTTTGGAAAACCAATTCCATTATTTTTCAAAATTTAACACTTTTTTTCACAACATGAATCATTCCACGAAATGATTTTTTCATAGTGGGAATTCATTCCTCTACAATGCATTCAATGCTCGTCTCATTGGATAGACCCATTAAAATGACATTTCAAAATACTAAATGTGTCTCCAAACACTTATTAACCCAAATTCATAGTAACAAAATGTTTAGAATAAAAGGGTTAGATATGTCCTTTTATGCAACAAATTTTATGTTTCGATAATCCTACACCATTCTACGATTCCCCCCCCCCATGGAATAGATAAGAAGTGATTTCATCTCCAAAACTCAGAACATCGATGCCTAGTTGTTAGGAATGGACCGAAAAAGGTGATACCATTTGTAATGACCAAATAATTCACCTTGGATTGGGAGTATAATGAGTCATTAATAGGCCTTAAGTGACATCCCCAAGACACCAAAGGCTGGCAATAAATTCGGAAGGGTTTCAAATACAAGTGTGGGATGATTTATCCTTTAATAAATAAACCAACAATCCAACCAACCATAACAAACATTCACTATATGATGAATGTGTAATAACCAGATCTTTCTTTTCAGGTATGTTTTTACATTGTCTGGAATTTTTTAGAAAACGGGAGTTTCAGGAAATTTTTTATGAACACATCATGTACTTTTTGAGTACATAACGTGTACTTCATTGCTGCTTGTGTTAGTGTGCTGGCCGGGTCATGGGCACACACACAACCATGTTGGGGTTACATGGAGGCTACCTAAATCAGAGTAGGGAAAAGCCTAGTACACACCGTGTACTCCAAAAGTACACACCGTGTACTTTTTTTCACTAAATGCATCAGTGTCACGTCTTATCCCCAGAGCTGTCTTCTTCTCCAGCTTCTTCGACTGAGAGCATTCTGTACGGCCGTAGATCCTTGACAATCCCCCAATAATCAATCCATTCTATGAATCAACCTCCATAGATTGTGTTGGAACAGCACCGGTAAGCTCTTCCTTCTGCTAGATATTTGTTTCCCAATTCCTTACCTTTTCAAGTTATCGTGGCTTGAGAGATTTGGATTTTTTTTCTTAGATATACAACGTTACAAGGAGATTCTATTTTAGAGGTTCAAGTATATCAATCTACTAACATCGAGGTAGGTGGTTTGTTTCTTTTCTGTAGGAAGTATTTGAGTATTTGTTCAAATTACACCAATATCCTTGAACAGGGTATTGCCTGTTTCATGTTTTGCCCTTGTGGTTTTCCTTCTTTTCTTATATGCTTGATTAGAGGTTATTGGGTGTGAATTGGGTAATTTTCTATGCTTTGTATGCTTTTCCCATTCATATTTTTCTATTTATTACTGTTGGGTCTAGTTTTTCCTGTTAGGTTATTTCTAGTTCCATGCCTAGTATATAGGATGGTATGACTGTTCTTCCTGGTTGAGATACTGTAGATTCTAGACAAGTAGATCTGTTGGTTACTTTGGTCATTGCGTGATGCGATATATGTTGATTTTACACTGGCATGTGAGAACCTAGTATAGAAGACCATATGGAGAATGGTCGTAAGGGCTTCTCTAGAGTGTCTTTATAATAATATGCGAGACCACATATGGAATTGACATTGAGTGCTTCCCCAGAGTGTCTAGAGTTCCTCGACGCATGCCACAGGTGGAATGAGACATTGAGTTCTTCCCGAAGTGCATGTAGTACGATACGAGGCTATAAGGGGAATTGATGGTGATTGCTTCCCCAGAGAGTCTATTCATTAGTTGAACCAGAGGGGTGAGACTGTGTGTGCATCCTAGATGGTTTTTAGTACTTATAGGTTGAACTATATGGGTTAGGCTATGAGAACTACCCAGAGGTTACCTGTTTGTTCTTCTTGCTTGAGTGACTTATTACTTGTTTTTAAATTATATTATAGAGAATGTGGATTGTTTGCTACTAAGTACTTTCCTGTTTAGTATTTCTGTACTTTTACCTGCCATATATTCACTAACTATAACACACAGATATTCAGGTGTTTTCCTACTGGGATTTTTATCTCACATATTGTTTATGTCATGCTTTTGGGCCTAATCAGATTATATTGTTGCAGGTATAAATAAGGGAAAGCTCCCTTCAACTTCAGGTTCTTGATTTCACTGGAGGTGGAGAGCACGAGACCATGCTGAGGCTGGCGATGCTGAGGAGTTGATCATCTGTTGTTTTTATTTTGTACTTTGGTTTAGTACTATATTCATCATTGTGACTTATTTTGAAATTTTCCGAGACCTATTTTTATCATGAATCATTTGCATATGATTCTTCTCTAGTTGTTTATTTATCAGTATTCCACTTTTATTGTTGTTTGATATTTACTGATTCTGCTATTGTATGTGTTATTAATTCCATTGTGTACTATGCTAATGAGGGCACAGTTTCCCTACTATCTCACCCAAGGCCCTCACTTATAGTCGGCAGCCTATGGAATTTAGGAAAATGTGATTGAGGCCATGTGATCTACCAGGTACGGGGTGCCTCTGGGTGGCATCCGAAAGCGAGATGTTACAAAGTTGTATCAAAGGGTTTTCTTTTCTCTTGATTTACTATTTGGAGCATTTATCCAGGGATAAGAAGGAATAGTTACTTGGTATTATACTATGCCTGAGAGCAGCTAACCTGTGTATAGGTAAAAACCATACTACCTCGTTTATTGTAATTTTTATATTTTGAAATTTTACAGTTGAGTTGATTTCACCGTTGGGTGATTCACATGCTTTGTGTTGTTACCGTTGTTGTTATTGTGGTTCTATCTCTGTCACAACCCGATGAGATGTGGGTATTCCATCTCATGCATCATATAGGAACTTGCTAGAAATCACATGCCATGCATTCTTGTCAGGACATCTAGGATGGATTAGCAATTGCATGTTGTTGTGATAGATTTTGTGTAGAATATGCATGCTGTTGTGATAAATGATTTTATAAAATCCATCCTGTTTGATAAGGAGATTGTTTGTATAGTTCTTTTCTTAGATGGATTCCAAACATTGGTTCTTGAGGTGTTATGGGCCCTCATGGACCAGAATTTTGTGGATCCATGACATTTTTACCTAGATTGTATCTTGTATAAGATTCCAAACTTTGATTCACGAGGAGTATGGGCCCTCGCAGACTGAAATTTGGAAACTTATCATTGGTTTTCTATTTTTTATGGGCTCTAGAGTAGTCTCTGAGGCTACTGTCAGGAAGAAACCAGAATACACAGTGTGTACTTTGGGGTTACATGCCATTAAGTCTATAGCTATGTCACTGACTGTGTGAGCAAGGACATGGAGTTGTGAAAAATATTGTAGGAACATGCAGTGTACTAGTTTAGCACGCTGTATAGTATGAAATAGTTTCCCTGGCCATGTCACTAACAACATGGGTCATGTTATCATATCACACACACACACACCGTGTCTATATGTTACATGTCGTGTTGTCTAATATAGGTACCCATGCATGTCACGAACAACAAGGGTCGGTGTTATCCTTTCTCATGCATGCCATTTCCACTTGAAATACATCATGTAGTGCCAGTCGTGTATCCAGCCATGTATCTACCTACATAGTCGGTTAGGACTTCTTAGTACACATCATGTCCTTCTGGAACATTTCGTGTAGTGTGACCTTGCTACACAGACCATGTCACTGACAACATGGGCTAGGTGTAGCTTGTTGAGTACACTTCATGTATACCTTGAATACACCATGTAGTTTTTTCTTAAGAGAGCCGTGTGGCTTAACCACATAGAATGACTTGGGTAGGGAAAGAGGATTCAGTTATACGCCATGTGTAGGGATAACATGCCATGTGTTTGGGGTGTTACACGACCAGTTTTGGGAAAATTACACACTCATGTAAATGACATAAGGGAACCCGCCCTGTAGTATTTATACACACCATGTAGTCAGGATTTGTAAATTTTGAATTATTTCATTCCCATGTCCCTTCTTGTGTTCCTAGTTTTCAGTCCCTGGTAATATGATCTAATGTGTGCTTTTGACCATGCCGATACATGGCACCGATATGTCCTTTGTTTCACACAAGTTTCTAGGAGGTGACCAGACACTGAATATGGCTGACCGGGGACATCTTGCAGATCATCTTGTTATGCCAGTCTTGGAACTAGAAGTGATACCAGTTATAGCAGTCGATGCGCAGTTTAAGGCAGGCTTTCTGAGGATGATGCAGACCATCCAGGGATTTATTCCTTCTGCCATGTCTATGGTAGGCTTGGCTCGGGTTTTCAAATAGGAGCAACCTCCCACATTTTCTGGGGAAGGAGGACCTCAAGCTGTAGAGTCATGGTTAGAAGCCATTTTGAAAATCATTGAGCATCTGATGACGCCTCCAGAAAGGCAGGTCAAGCTCGCTACCAACATTCTATGAGACTCCACAAGAGGTGGTGGGAGGTGATCTCACAGGTCGGTCATCAGCAGGTTATGGAATGAGAGGAGTTTCAGCACCCCTTTTACGACTACATCTATCTAGAGACCCTGAGGGCCGACCAAGCCTGGGAGTTCATGCGCCTATAGCAGGGTACTCTTTCTATCATGGAGTATTCCTCTCGTTTCATCGATCCTCACCATTTCACACCCCTCATGAGCACAGATTGGTTGTTCATGGAAAGGATGTTTATGAATGGCCTCAGACGGGAGATGCTCTCATAGGAGAATATATTCAGGGTGACATCCAATTCTTCCATAGTCAACCAGACACTAATTATAGAGTGAAATCTAAGAGATTTCAGAGTTGAGTTCCAGGGAAGTTCTTCTTCCTTGGTTAGTGCTTCACTAGATGACAACAATAAGCTCTATAGGGAGTCTACGTGTGGTGAATAGAGGGATACATACACATCTTCAGGTAGCCAGGTGGTATTCTACCATTGTGGAAGGGCTGGGCATATGAGGCCGCAGTGCCAGAGAGACCCAGTGGAGTGATGATATTGCGGCAAGATGGTTCACCTTCAGTGCTTCTGTCAGGTTTTCTCAACAACATATGGTGACTAGGGTTCTTCCATGACTCCTTGTTCAGGATCAGAACCACCAGTTTCTCACCAGTCTGGGAAATGGAGTTCTTTCGTCCATTCGGGCAAAGGCAGAGGTCGAGGCCATGGTGGTTAGTCAGTGGTGCTTCAGTTAAAACAAGGTGGATTAGCTCAGAGCGTCCACGTAGGGTCACATGGCCATGGTACAGGTCAATCCTTTGCAGTGGACCGGACCTAGTAGGAGCATCTTCCCTAACCATCTACAGTTCGATGTACAATTTTAGTAGCCTATGTTTTATCATTTTCTATTTTCGACACAGGGGCTTCCCATAGCTTTATCTCCATTTATGTTGTGGATATCATTGGGCTCTGTATCTTTTACTCTACCGATACTTTGACTCTAGACATACCAATTGTAACGAGAACATCTAGCCTATGTTAGTGTAGAGATTGCCCCCTTGAGGTTGTGGGGTGTCACTTCATATGGGTCATCTATGACCAAGAAATTAAAGGCTATGATTTTATTCTCAGAATGGACTGGCTAGTTCCCTTCTAGAAATTCATTGAATATTATCGTCGTAGGGTGAGATTCATTTCACCAGATGGTGGATCTTTTCTCCATCGGGGTGAGTGGGATGCCCATGCGACTAATGAAGTACCTGAGCATCATGGGATATGCAGAGTTATAGCTCAGATTGCTAGTCTATATCTGGATGACCAAAGGACTTCATAGTTATATTTTCCTCTAGGGGTGGTTCGTTTTAGGGATGTCATTCCTGAGGAATTTTAAGGTTTTCCTCCGGAGTGTGAGGTAGAATTTTCGATTGAGCTTGTGCTAGGAGCAGTACCAGTGGCCATTCCTCCATATAGGATGGCTACGAATGAGTTTCAAGGGCTCATGAAGCAGTTGGAGGAGTTGTAGGAAAAGGTTTTTATCCAACCCATTACTTTTCATTGGGGTTCTCTTGTTCTGTTTGTGAAGAAGGACGACATCACCCTTAGGCTTTGTGTAGATTATCATTATTTGAACCAGTATATGATCAAGAACCAATATCCTTTTCTGAGGATGGATGATCTCTCTAATCATCTTCGAGGATCCCTAGTGATCATGAATATTTATTTTAGATCTGTTAATCATCAGTTACATGTTATACCATCAGATATACCTCTTACAGCCTTCAAGAGCATGTATGGTCTATACGAGTATATGGATATGTCATTTGGTCTCACGAACACACCTGCAGTTTTCATGGAACTAATGAACTAAGTGTTCCATCCATACTTAGGCTCTTTCAGGGTGGTCTATTTGATGATATCTTGGTGTAATCCCTCACTATACATGACTATTACATACATATTGCGATTGTTCTGATTAAACTGAGAGAGAATCAGTTATATGATAAGCTGTCGAAATGCCACTTTTGGATGGATCAGTTTAACTTTTTGGGTCACGTTATCTCAGACACAAGAGTATTAGTAGACCCAAAGTAATTGAGAGCAATAGTTTCCCAGGAGCAGCTAAAGAATGTCTTTAAGGAGTAAATTTTTACAAGGCTGGATGGATACTATAGACTTTTCATACATGACATATCACACCTAGAAGCACCATTGACGAGTCTGACTAAGAAGGGTATAATGTTCTTATGGTCAGATTCTTGTGAGTCAGCCTTTCAGGACCTGAAAGGGAGATTGAATTCATCACTGATACTAGTCTTTCCGGAGCCGAGATAGAGCTATATTGTTTACTATGATGCTTCAGGTATCGGGATGGGAGATTTACTTATTCATGGAGGTGAAGTTGTTGCGTGCGGGTCTCGGCAGTTGAGGCCAAATGAGAGAAACTACCTGACGCATGATCTCAAGCTGGCAGCAGTTTTTCATGCCTTACGCTGTTTTAGACATTATCTTCTGGGAGAGAACATAGTTGATTTCACCGACAACAACAGTCTCAAGTACATCCTCACCCAGCGTGATCTTAATCTGATACATTGTAGGTGGTTTGAGTAACTTTAGTCTATTTACTTTGAGATTGACTATATACTGGGAAAGGACAATGTAGTGGCTGAGGCATTGAGCATGAGGACTCAGATACAGGCAGTTCAGGAGGCCAGAATTGAGTGATAGATTATGGATCTATTCTCTTAGTTGCATTTGGAGATTCATGAGAGACAGGGGTAGACTTTTTTATCTTTTTTAGATGTTACATCTACACTTATTGATCGGGTACGAATGAGGCAGCTATCAGACTCAGAATGCCTAGTCATTCAGGAGAGTGTGTCAGGAGAGGACCCTCTTCCTGGATGGATAATGGGTGAGGATGACATCTTGTGTTTCCAGTGATGCATATGGGTGCTAGTAGAAATAAGAGAGGAGATGATGCGGGACATTCATTCCTCAGTTTGGGCAGTTCATCCTGGAATTACCAAGATGTATCATGAGATTCACCACCTATATTGGTGGCCAGGTATGGAAAGAGATGCTGCTGGTTTTGTCAAGTGGTTTTCAACTTTTCAGCAGGTGAAGGTGCAACATCAGCAACCAATATGTCTTTTAGAGTAGTTACCAATTCTTGAGTGGATGTGTAATGACGTCGCATTGTACATTATGGCCAATTTTCCCAGATCTCCTCGGGGGAATGATGTAGTATGGTTTGTCATTGACATACTCATGAAGTTTGCTCACTTATTTCCGATCAAGGAGACCTTTAGTGTTGATGAGATGGGACGTTTGTACATCTGAGAGATTGTACATCTTCATGGAGTTCTGCACTCCATCGTTTCATATAGGGATGCGCATTTTACTTCTCTGTTCTGGCATGGGATTCAGAAGGATTTAAGTACACAAGTACTTTTGAGTACAACATACCATCCCTAGACAAATGGCCAGTCTGAGCGTATGATTCAAGTTCTTGAGGATATGCTCTGAGCATACATTCTAGACTTTGGAGGTTCTTGGGAGAAGAATATATCTTTTGTAGAGTTTTCCTACAAAAATGGTTTTCATGGGACTATTCATATGGCACCTTTTGAGGATTTGAACGGTAGGCCATGTTGATCACCATTATGTTGGCTAGAGGTGGGAGAGGCAGCTTTGCTGGGACTTCATCTTGTTTAGGACACCTCGAAGCAGATAGAGTTGATTCTGAAGATTATTTCTACTGTGCAGTCTAGACAGAAGTCTTATGCTGATCAGAGGAGATAACCTCTGGAGTTCAAAGTCGGGGATCATGTTTTCATGAGTGTCTCATTGAGGTTGGGACACAAGAGGATTCATAGACGGGTTAAGCTTTCACCATGGTACTTCGGTCCATTTGAGGTGTTGGAGAGAGTAGGGTCGGTTGCCTATCGGTTGTAGTTACCTCAGAGGTACTTGGCTATGCACGACGTCTTCCATGTTTCTCAGCTCCGACGTTATATTTCAGACTCGTCTCATGTCCTTCAACCTGATGAGGTTGAGCTCGAAGAAGATGCATCTGTTGAGGAGCATGCTACCTGTATTGTCGATCGTAGTATGATGGTTCTTCATGGCCGGTCTGTTCCTCTAGTACGGGTTCTATGGTAGCCTGGGTGAGTACATGATGAGACTTAAGAGAGGGTGGCCGGTGTACGATAACAGTGGTCAGATCTGTTTGAGGATTCTTCTCCTACACCTCGCTAGGTAAATTTGGGGATGAATTTCTTTATGGGGAAATTTTAAAAGAAACCATACCTTTTTTTAGGAACGTTTTTCCTTTGTCTGGAGTTTTTGATAAAAGAGGAGTTTCTGGATATTTTTAAAGAACACGTCGTGTCCGTCTGGAGTACACGCTATGTACTCTGTTGCCGCTTGAGGTCGTGTGTTGGCCATGTCATGGAAACACACACGACTTTGTAGGGGTGACATGGAGGCCACCTAAAGTGGAGTATGGAAAATCTTAGTACACACCATGTACTCCAAAATTACATGTCATGTACTTTCTTATTTTTCACTAAAACAATCAAGGTAGCGTCTTAAACCCATAACTGTCTTGTTCTATAGCTACATCAACTGAGAGTGTTCCGTACGGCCGCAGATCATTGAAAAACTCCCGAGACTCCGTCTGTTCTACGAATAGACCGTCATCGATTGTGTTGGAACCGTAGTGGTAAGCTCTTACTTCTCATAAAGATTCGTTTCCAAATTCAGCTTCTTTCACAAGTTATCGTGGGTTGAGAATTTTGTACTTTTTCTTAGATCTACAATGATACAAGGAGATTCAAGCTTTAAGGGTCGATTATATCAATCTACTAACATTTAGGAAGGTGGTTTGTGCCTTTTTGTATGACTTCTTTGAGTATTTGTGCAAATTCCACCAATACCCTTGAACTGGGTATTTCATGTTTTCTTTTTTTAGAATTTTGTTTTCCTTCTTTGCTTATATACTTCAGTAGAGGTTATTGTTTGTGAATAAAAGAATTTACTATGCATTGGATGCTTTTCCCATGCATGTATTCTTATTTATGACTGTTTGGTCTTGTTTTTCCTATTTGGATATTTCTAGTTCCATTCCTCATTTGGAGGATGGTATGACTGATCTTCAATGATGGGATGTTTTAGATGCTAGACAAGTAGTTATTTAGGTTACATAGGTCATTATGCAATGTGATAATTGCTGATTTAAACAGGGATGTTAGAACCTAGTGTAGTAGACCACATGGAGAATGGACGTAAGGTCTTCTCTAGAGAGTCTTTTAATATAATGTGAGACCACAGGGGGATTGGACGTTGAGTGCTTCCCCATAGTGTCTGTAGTTCCTCGATGCAGGCCATAAGGGGAATGAGATGTTGAGTGCTTCCCCAGAGCGCCTTTATTATGATACGAGGCTATAGGGGGAATTGATGGTGAGTGCATCCCGAGCTAGTCTATTCCTTAGATAAACCAGAGGGGTGAGACTGTTTTTGCTTCCCAATGGGTTTCTTGTACTTGTAAGTTGAACCGTAGGGGTTAGGCTGTGTGAACTACCTAGAGGTTACCTGTTTGTTCTTCTTGCTTGAGTGAATGTTACTTGTTTGCAAATTATATGGTAGACACTATGGATTGTTATCGTTTGAGTACAGTCCTATTTATTGTTTCTATTCTTTTACCTACCATATATTCACTGAGTATTGTGCCCATATCATCGGGTGGTTCCCTACTAGGAGTTTTATCTCACACTCTGTTTGGGTCATGCTTTTTGGCCTGAACACATTATATTGTTGCAGGTATTGATATGGGAAAACACCATTCTACTTTAGGTTTTGATTTCACCAGATCTAGAGAACATGGGACCAAGATGAGGCTTGCGATGTCGTGGGTTTGATAATCTATTGTTTTTCTTTTGTACTTTGGTTAATTACTGTATTCAGCATTGTGACTTGTTTTTCTATTTTCCTAGACATATATGTATCATGCATTATTTACATATACTTCTACTATAGTTTTTTATTTATCAGTCATCCACTTTTATAGTTTTTGGATATTTACTTCTTCCTCTGTTGTGTGTGTTGTTACATCCGCTGTGTACTCTTCTAGTGAGGGCATATTTACCCCACTATCACACCCAGGGCCCTCACTACTATTCGGCAACCTCTAGCATTTGGGGAAATGCTTTTGAGGCCATGTTACCAACTAGGTAAAGGGTGCCTCTTGGTGGCTTCCAGAACCAAGGCATTACAATAGGAACAACAGAAATACAACTTAACGACTTCATGTATCTCAAAACCACAACAATGTAAGAAACAATAGAATAATAACTAGGTATCAAAGTACACAACAGAAAAACTACACAACAATATCTCAAGACTACATTCTCCACAAGAACTAAGCTAAAAAATCTCCAAACAACCAAAACATCAAGAGGTAGTTCTAAACACGTGTAAAACATTACCTTTTCCCTTGTCCCAAAAGTTAGAATCTACAAAAGCACCAATGTTCCAAAGTAGGGGTGAGTATAAAACTCAGTAGGTTTTCCCCAATGATTTCTCTACTCACGCCACTAGGATAGAAGAGCTAGAAAAAATTATATAAAATGGTTTATATAAAACAATTTCTCCAATACAGTTTATAACTAAATATAAAAAAGTTCCAAAACCATTTATTACCAATGCATACTAGTGCAATTGAAACCAATTTTTCCAATCAAGATATTTTTTAAAAAATATAACTAAACAATATTTACAACCATTCCAAAATATCCCTTTGTCGACATAGCCAAAAATTACTCAAAAACATGAAACCAATAATTCATGCTACATAATGATAGTTCTATAATCATGAGGGGTTTCTTGTCGATCTACCAAGCCATCAAAAGGTAATTGTTTCCCATGTTCCATTAAGCCTTTCGCACTGAGAACAAGGTCATATTTTCACCAAGACTAGTGTATGAAATTCCCATGTTGCATTAAAACTTTAGAACTGATAACGTGGTCATATTTCTGCAAAAACCTATATGTGAAGCATGAAAATGCCACATATTCCCAAAAATCATGCCAAAACCTTCCTTTCAATAAAAACTCCTTTTTATTGAAAACCATTTCCGTCAAAACCAATTCAATGCCAAACTGTTTCAAATACAACCCATTTCAATAAAACTCTATTTTTAATTGAAAACCATTTCTATTTAAAATATATTTTCCATCAACCATTTAGAAATTTCAAAAAATCAATAAATTAAAATCATAATTTTATATTCATGAAACTAAACCCCATTTTGCACAACTATTCGCCAAGATTGCACAATTTCACAAATTACATAAATCCTCAAAAATGAAGATTTTTCCATGAATTTCGAAATCAATAAACCATTTTGAATCTATTACAAACAATTATTTCATGAGGAATGGAGAGAAAGCCACTTACCTCAAAGGTTATGAAGAAACTTTGACAAAAGATGAAAAAATGCACAAGAAAGCGGGTCGATTCTCCAAGAACGTCCTTAGTTCCCATATCATAGAAAGATCATGACTTAACATTAAATTATTTGGCATCCAAAAACGTAGATTTACCCAATATATAATAATATCTATGAATGAATGGGGATCATAGAAGTAGATCTAAGCAGATCTATGAAAACATGACAAATCCGGAACGAATTGTGACATTACTCAAGAAATGGCCTCGAAATCACCAAGGGAAGGCTCTAGGATGTCTCCAAATCATGTGGGGGGGGTTCTACATCCTCCATGGAAGTGTAATTTTTAAATAGGATCGTTTGGAAGAAAAATAAATATATATAGTGCCAAAATGAGTAACCTCTTAGAAAATACGATCTAGATTAAACCTTTTTGTAAGGTTAGACAACACAGTTTAGGCCAACCATTTATGGATTGTGAGATCTATATTCTTGTCCAAAAAATCCTTATAAAACCAAAAAACTCTCCAATCCCTCACCTTTACCCATTTTATGGAAACACATTTTTTATTGAAACATCCCACTTTATGGAAACACCAAACTTTATGGAAATAACCCACATTATAGAAACACCCACCTTATGGAAACTATCCACTTTATGGAAACACACAATTTTATTGAAACAACCAACATTATGTAAACACCCAACATAATGGAATATATATATATTATGGAAACTATAAATTTTATGGAAACTCGAAATTTTATTGAAACTATGTATTTTATACACAGCAAAATAAAAAAACATGAGGAAAGGGGTTATATACCTGAAACTTGGGGGACTACAAGTCTTCCTACTATAATATTTGTAAAAATAGTAAGAATTTTTGTATACTGAATATAACATTATTTTAAAATAAATTAACCAGTTGTCAGTTTTCTAGAACATTTGTCCTATACCATTATTGTTCCTTATTAGACTAGTTTATATAAACACATGAATCTAAATGCCCATATCATAATTAAAACACTCTTTATCTGCCGCTATTTTAAAACATAACATATTTTTATTGATATAAAATCGATATATTATAAATATAAAAAACAAATTTCAATATGATATATTTTATCCACTTCATAAATATAAGTATTGAAATTAACATTTCATACACTAAATATAATAGGATATTTATATTTCATTTAATCATAAAATTCACACATCACATCCTTAAACTTATTGTTTCTCCATAGTACATTCACTATGAGAACTGTCTTATTACATTGATTTTTGTCTCTATAATCTATGATCACTACCAGAAACTCTTCATAAGAACATTAATTTTCTAATTGTACCAACCCAAAATCAATTACATGTGATGGGTTGGGTGTGCAATTCATTAATAGGGATATTTGTAAATATATTATACATGGTATATAGTTGGTGGGTGTTCTATTTGATAATCCATGAAGATGATGTGATTGAGAACCTAAAATGGACTAATATACCCGGTAACATTAGATACCCTTCTTCCCAAATATAAGTTCATTCTTCAATAGAGATATAAGGTGGAATATCGTTTCTCTATCCATATAATTTGGGTGTCTTCAATGAATTTCATTAAAAACCTTTCTTTTAAAAAGTGAATCCTTGATGTGAAATTGAATCTTCGTCACATTTTCCACCACTTCCTTGACCATTTAAGACCTTCAAGATTGTGCTCACCCACTTCATCAAAACATTCAAGTGTTCTACATATATTCTAATATAATATTTTATTGTTATCTAGTAGGATACATGAGTGGAATCTATAATTTAATGATAATATGACCATAAAATGATGTTGATCCCATCCTCATCTCAATGATATCATGAATTCTATTAGTATATACACAATTTTTTGGATTTTAATCTCTAATTCGGGATTAGTTTGAGGCACATAAGCTATGTAAAATTTAATCATATTGTTTATATCATGTTTTAGACTCTTCTAGAACATCAAGTAAAATTATGTGTCTCGATGAAATTCATTCAAATGTGGTGACCCATGTAGCCTCCCCAATTATTTGATTTATAATCATGGAAAAAGATTAAGTGAGTAACCCTAAAGAAATTTAATTAATTGGAAATTATTTATTAGATGATCAACCACAACCCATATATCATGATTTTATATTGATGTCTTTAGGGGAACAATGACAACGTAAATAGTGATGTTTTCTGGATTCCATGTTGGTATGGTTAATGGTTGCATCATCACTTTGGATATTTTTATTTCATCCGTCACTTCTTGATATAAAAATAACATTGATGTATATTTCATGTTATACTTATTCATATTTTCAAAAAAAATAGTGTTCTCAAAGATCATGACACATCTCTGTTCTTCCATGATGGATGGTGATGATTGATCACATTTCATCATCCAAAGGATCCATCATGACCTCATGATTTGATGTTATAAATATTTTTTACTGAAATCATACAAATCCTTCAGTAGTTTTAAAATTTTAGGACTTACCTTTTCGAATAGATTCTATCAAATTATTAATTTACCAATAATCACTTTTTGAATACATTATATTATTTAGAAAATATATTTTTTGAATAATTTGTTATATAATTAATGGTGTTTCATCCTTTATGATTCCCATATCCATAATCATCATGTCTAAGAGGGTAAAATCCTTCTCGAATCTAATTAATGAAAAAAAATCTAGATCATATCTAGATATATCAACTTCAACTTTTTTTATATACAAATATTTTTGTGGCTTGAGAAATATATTCTTTTATTGTCTCTGTCCATCTTCACCGGCACATATTCTGCTCCTATGTGAATGTATATGTTACACTCATATATTTCATATATATTTAAAAATTATCCCCATAGATATAATGCTTCACGATTTTATAAATAAAAATTTCTATAGGAAACTCCAAATCACGTGTTGGGTAGTTCTATTTATTTTCATTCAATTTCCTTAGCTATAGATTATTACTTTTTCCTTCTATATTAGTACACAGGACAAGCCCTTTAATGAATCTTATTTTTATACCACAAAATGATCCTCAGTTATTGGGGGAATATGTATTGGTGAATTGTTATGCCTCTTTATCAACTCTATTAAACTATATTCATTCTCATTATTAACAAAATTGATTCCCTTTCATGTTATATTTGTTAAACGAATTTAAATTCATTATAAACTTCAAAAAAATCATTTGAAATACCTATAAAGATAATGAAACTATAGATATGTGTCATAGATGTTGGCCTTATACATCCTTAAATTACATTAACTTTGATGGTTCATAGGGTATCCATTTTTTTGATAAAATATCCTTTAAAAGGGACCAAATTAAATTTGAATTATAATTTTATATACATTATATAATGATTCTTCTTTCATAGGGTTTTTTGAACATTGTTCATATACTCCTCATGCTTCTATTTTTTTGGAATATATTAAAATATCATCTATAAACAATATAAAAACTATTTTCAAGGTAATATCAAAATACTAAATTCATCATTTCCAAAATGATTTATGGAGTATTTTCTGT
This sequence comes from Viscum album, assembly GCA_963277665.1. Lineage (NCBI taxonomy): Eukaryota > Viridiplantae > Streptophyta > Magnoliopsida > Santalales > Viscaceae > Viscum > Viscum album. The sequence goes on from OY728132.1 coordinate 478,159,487, forward strand.
TAAAACAAACTTTATAATGAACTCGTACTGATCATTCCTTTTATGAAAAGAGGTCATGGGGTATACCTCATTCTTCCCCCATAATTTTTAATACCCTGACTAAAGATCCACCGTGGAGAAGTATTGGGATCTAAATAGATTTTAATACATTTCTTAAATATGTGGTAGAATATAATTTTTTTATTGTGACCTTTTCGAGCTCACAATAATCAATTCAATGGTGCATTGACACATTATTCTTCTTTACGAATGTTATTTTTTCATCCTATTATGATGCACTTGGACGTAAGATCCAATTATCAATATTATCAAGTAGTTTGTTTTTTATACTCTCGAGATAATTTATAGATATTCTATATGGAATCTTAGATATTGTAAAATCTCAATGTATAATTTCGATTGAAAATTCAACCTCATGTCTTTGAGAAATACCATGAAATTTTTCAAGAAACACATTACTATATTCCTTCAGTATGGGAATGTCTTCAATGTTAATATTTTATTCAGTCTCAATCATTTGATTGAGATACACTTTCTCATAGTTTATTAATATTTATATATATGATTATAGTACAAAAACAATAATCACCATTCTCCTCACACTTTATTAAAATTAGGGGAAAATTCATGACATATAGGCTAATTTACTTCACTCATCAATTTATGTTGTGTGTATATATCAAATGAAAATAAATACCCCTAATTCAGTAAATTAAATATATCGAGACTATAAAATTTTTCAATAGGAGTTTTATACAAAAAGTTTTGATAGGGGTGGAGTTATATATATTTTTATTCATTAATTGGACCATTTTCTATATTCAATCACAATATTACTTCCATGCTTTGTGGTGGTGTATTAATATTTCAGCTAAAAATGTTTCATTCGAATAATTTTGTAGAATTAAAAAAATAAATTATGTTAACAATAATTGAATGAAATACGATAATACCAATCACCACTTCATTATTAGAACCAACCTCAATAGTTCTGATAGATGTTTCTCACGCATGCTTCCTAGGATGTTGTTGTTGTTGATATTCTTGGAAAACCCTTCTGTATGGGTAGTGTTACAAATAGTGTCCTCATTCTTGGTAGTTTAAATATTAGATAGTAGAATTATTATTGATTAGATCATTACTCTCTTCCACAATATTTGTGGGTTTATTCAATCAACAATCACTGATTAGGTTCTCTTCGGCCCCACACATAAAATCCTTTCTTCATCCCATTATGAAATTTGAGGATGATTCATCCCACACTTTTGAAGGGTGATGAGTACATCTCCTATGTTTTGTAGACTTGTTCATAATAAATAATGTTCTCTATATGTGTCTCAAGATGTACCTAAGAATCATGGGATGGTTAGAGTGAAAATGAATATAGATAGTCTATTCATGGAATATAAGGGGTATTCCCAACTATTTTCCATCATGTGTTGTATATTTTCATGGATTTCATTCTTGACTACTATTCTCTACTTCATCTAATTGGAGTTGTATATTTAAAAATTTATATTTTTATAATAGAGGCTCCATTTTCCATTCCTCCTTATATGATGTCACATATGGGGCATCTGGAGATAGAGAAAAAGATAGAAGGCCATGAATATATGGGATTGATCTGAGCTATTACCACGTCATGGGGTTTACAAGCCTTTTCATCCCCAATGTTGGATAATACCGTCTAACATAGCATGTATTATCGAGGATTGAAAAAAAATTCTTGAATTGATGAACTCATTGATAATATTTTTTCTAGAATGGTGTTTTAAATGATTTATTTGGGGTCAGGATTCAATCAACTGCATGTTAGGCCTTCAAAAATACATATTATATCTTTCTAAACTATGTATATTAATTATAATTAAAAAGTAATGTCATTTGGATTCAAAACTTTTCATGTAATTTTCATGGATATTTTGAATCAATTATTTCACTCATATATACATTAATTAATGTAAGACTTTTTGGAATATAACATAGTGTAATATCTATCTGAACATGTCCTTTATAAACATCACGATATCATGCCCGATAAAAATTAATAGAATCAGCTTTATAAAATGATTAAAAAATCTAGTTTTGGATTGACATAGACCATTTCATGGGTCAAATCATCTTGGATAAAGATAAACTAGTAGAAAAATATAAATTTATAACTACAGATTCATGGATCTATCCCAAAAATTTCATTGATAATTTAGTTTCATGTGCCTACATTATAATTTCATGTTTTTCTTCTAGGTCATTGCAATCCTAGAAGTGCGATTATGGGATCAAATATTAATGGTGTGAAGTTAATATGTATATATTTAAGATCCTATATAATTTTAATTGAATGGATTAATTTGGAGTCTATATTGATTATATTAGAACTTGGAAGAATCTATATAGTTTACTATTATGTAGAAGGCATTAGGTTGGGATCAGTTCTAATGGAAGATGTGAGATTCATAATGCAGATGTCTCATTAATTCAGGAATCCAGATAGAAATTACCCAACCTATAACCTATAGTTAGATGTAGGGGTACCTGATTTAAATTGGAGACATTATATACCAGAATATTACTTTTTTTGTATATTAATAAAAAAATAATTAGATATACATTTACAAAGCATGATTTGAATCTAAGGTAGTCTAGATGGTTCAAATATTTGTAGTCATTCGACTTCTTGCACTACTATTGACCTGGAATAAGAAATTCAGTAGCTGATTCTTTTATCTAGATGACTTAAACTGAGGTGTTGGGGGATTCCATTGTAGAGTGCCTAATATAGGGATTTTTATTAATGATATATGTCTTTGTTTAGTAGTATCACATTCAAAAACTATCATAGCTTTAAGAGTGACTTATACACTTCTAAAATAGGTAAATATTTTGTAATATTTTGATTTTGAAGAACTAATCTTGAGGGAATGCATATAAGATAATAATACTTCACAATATTGTACCATGGGTGAGGATGTGACCATACACATTTCTGAGAATGTATGGGTCCTAGAAAAAATTTATAAATAACTAATTAATTTTCTCATACTTTATATTTGGGAAGTGAATCCCAGTAATTCCAAAATATACTAAGACATACATCACCTATTTTGGTGGACTAATAATAAGTGGGAAATATTCCTCTTAATTACATGGTTTTCCACTGTTTAGAAAATGAAGCTGTAATATATGTGACTGATAGGACATATAAATCCATTTCCCATTCCCTTGTAGAAATGTGAAGATGTCATTATGGGCATTATGATAGATTTTTGTAGATCTCATCGAGGAAATGATACAATTTGCGTATTTTCTCATTGGATTACATAAGTGTAAAATTTTTTACCTTTTCAAGAGACCTTTTAAATAGTTTATCTAGGGATTCTATACATCAGGGAAGTCATACTTTATTATAGAGATCCTCATTTGATTGTATTTTATCAAGATTATCATTTCTTGTCATGGTTCATGAATGGGATAAAAAAGTCTTCCAGTAAACATGTGGTTCTAATCATGACCTATCACCCTCAGATAGATGGATAGATATATCACATGTTGCATGTGTTAGAGAAAATATTATGTACATGATTCATTAGCATCATGGGTTCATGGGAGAAACTCATACCTCGTGTTGGTTTCCCTTAAAATATTAAATCATTGGATAACAATTCTATGGATTATTATGTGTAATTATATGGTTGACCATGTTAATAATCTCTATTCTTGTTAGTGGTAAGGGAGGAATCCCATATATAGACCATATCTCGATGAGGAGATTTTAGAGCTGGTTCAACTAACCAAGAAGTTCATGTTCATAGATTGATAAAGTTAGAAATAAAATTCATATTTCAACCATCAAACCATTCTAATTTTGGTTTGGAATCATGTTTTCTTGTGTATTTTTTATAATGGTTCAGTTTTGGATTTCAATAAAGGGTATTATTTCACTTCATTTCATCAAAACTTTTTTTATCATAGATATAAATTGAACTATAGATTATAAGATGGCCATTATTCAAGGATACCACACTATTCATGAGGATTTCCATGTTTCTCAGCTTTGTATGTATTATCTAGACTCATTATATGTTTTTCAACCTGATGAGTTTTAGTGAGATGTCAATGATTTTCATATCATATTATGGATCTAAGTGTGATGTCTTTACAAGGGAGGTTAGTTCCTTTTGTAAAGGTGCTATGTAAAAATTTTCATGTATATGACGAGAACATAGAGACCATAGACAATGTTCATTCCTAATAGGTGGATTATTTCCCAGATCATCACTTACTACCCTTAGAAGTCTAACCCAATATCACCTTTCATTAATTATGAGACTTTGTAACAACCAATAGTTTCAAAAATAATATGATTTTTCTGGGTTGGAATATTTTTTTTATCATATTCAGTGTACTCTATGGACTTTATGTATTCATTACAATATTAAGGACTTGATCTGTGTAAGATGTGATGAGTTTTATAGGAAAAAGGAGAGCTACATGACTTTACCATACAATACACCAAAACCCATGTAACATGTAAAAATTGTTTCGGGGTTAGGGTAGGGGTTAGATGGATACTGAGGGGAAAAGATTTACTAAACCATGTAAACTAGGACATATAGATGTTTTCCTTGTCTTTCACTTTGGATAGAGGTATATAACATGGGTTACATAGGGGTTTCCTAACCCTGTGTTACCCGTGTGGGGGGTGGCCTCCCTTTCGTATTAATGGGGCATTGTTGTGGTATGGTTTAGCCAAAAAATGTTTATTGGTTAAAAGGTATGATGATGTGTGAATGATTTAACAAAAAAATTCAACCCCCGATATGTGGTTCTGTTTGTTTTCCCAAATGTGATATATAGAAAAATTACATGGGTTATTAATGGTTTTGAAAACCGTGTGCTAGATGTGCAAGGGGTTTACTCCTTTGGGTAGTATTGGTTCATGGTTGGCTTGTAGTATCTCCAAAAATGTGGCCAAAATGTGAACCTATTAAAAAATAATATTAATGGTCATTTTATCCCAATTTTTATTTTACTATATGTCTTATTTCCCATAATAAATCTATACATTACATACCCTCGTTAATAAGATATCTCCTTACTATCATGACTTGGCATTGAAACCATCACATCATCCAGACTCTAATAGGACCATAACCAAATCCAATGGATAGATAATGAAATGGGATCAAATAATATTACATCCTTACATAGATTATATTTCAATATCATTAAATATTTTATTGCAATATAATATCCCATAAATTCAGGACCATAGACTATTTATCTATTTATTATATTTATTATATTATTCTACAAATCTAATTATGATATTGGATGACGAGTCATCTACATAGAAAATGGTGATGATCTTATATTTTTTCATAAATTTTTATTTCTTATTATATCATTCATTGATTTTCTACATGATAGAATGTTTTTAGAGATTTAATAAAATATGTTTTCATTTTCTAATTAATTTCACTATTCCATGGAACTCTAATGTGGCCATGTTAATCCACATTATTATGTTCAACTAATTGATTGACACCCCTCTAGGTGTGATATACTAAATTACCTATTTAATGTAAATAATAAATTTTCAGTCTGTCCCATTAGAGTTATTTATTGACCATGATAATGAATTTACTTTGTTTTCAAAATAAATGGTTTAATTTAATTAATCGAATGTTTGTGGAATTGAAAAACAATGTGTTGTCCATTTAAAAATATGGATGATATGAATTGGAAAAATCATCTTTTTATTGGGTTAAATAATTATAAATAATTAGAGGTATCCCCCCATAATTTATTTTATTTGTCTATATATAATGGTCAATAGAGAACGGTTAAGGTTTTTTTGTTTATAGTGCTTCATCCTTCCATATGTTGGGTGATGGGATTGGTGTCTCATGATGAATGTTGTTATTTTGATTCTAAAAATGAAATTACAGGTTCCCCTAAACTGGGTTTTTGGGCATGTAAAATGACACCACTATCTCAAATGATAATATTGAAATATCACATTGATATGGGATTCATGTCTTATACTAATTTATTGAGGCTATAGCACATTATACCAGTCATGGATGCATAAGTCATTCCCCCGGGTCTGGATGGAACTTATCATCCATGTATATGAGATTTTATGTAATTATATATATAGTTTATATACATGAATACAAATTATAAATGATTTCTTAAAAATATTCATATGAAAAACTGATCAGACTTGTTGTGGCCTATTTTAATATTGGTAGTGTCTGTCGGGTGTCCATATCGCTGTTATTATTTATAGTGGTAATTTTTTGTAAAATAAGTTATCTACCATTCATATGAAATTTGTTTTATCTAATTATTTGTGTTGTTATAAAATTATACGATAGTATATTCTCCTCAATATACTATTATAGGCTATCGCTTCTAGTTTGTAGCCTCTAGCATATAGGGTAGAGTGCTGGATTCCAAGTGACCCAAAAAATCTAGGAACAATTTAGGGTCTCTCATATAGTCATTTAACTTTTTAGGATCATGGGATACCTAATTAAAAGCCACCAATAAATAGATTATATTTACATCTTTTTGAATACCCTTTAGTGAAAATAGGTATTGATAAACAAATCAAAAATGTTTGGCAAGGAAAATCACTGGGCAATTCTGGAAACATAATGGAAAAAAATAATGCTCTATTATATGACATAATGGTATTGAAAGAGGAATTTCATCACTTGGTAATTATATGGGATGTAATGGGGATATTAAATAACATAATAAAACAAAAAAATTTAAATGACAATACTTTATGAATCAAAATGTGTCTGATGTAATGTTTTCTAAGAAAATTTTTTGTCAAATTTAAGCAGCATTAAAATAGTACATAATGTTTCGTAATTTTTTCTTATTAGAAAAAAATATTATATAATCATTTTTAAATCATATTTATAGTTTTATGTATCTTTATAAACATATACCAATATTAGTAATTTTAAATGAAAGAATAAAATAATGAATTCACATTAGGGAAAAAAAGATTAATAGATCCATTTTCACAAGAAGATGATTCTAAAATCTAGATATATACTCCTTAAAACCATAAAAAATCATGTAAAAACAATTTAGTGAGTAAAGGAGATGGATTTAGAATCAATTATTTTTGTGTGGAATGTGAGGAGCGAGTGTGGGTATTTATACTTAATGTGGGGTGGATTGATGTAATTAAAGAATTATTATATTCTATTTCAATCTCACCACTTTTTAGTGAAAATAATTTTAATGAATTCGGTTGACAATTAATGTTGAAAAAAATATTAATCCATCACATCAAAGACACTTTTAATTAATTATTTTTTATGTATTTTTATCTTTAACCTTTTTACATTAACCCACTACATTATTTTACTAATATTGTTGAATCATTTCTTACCCAATAATCATTATTCTTCCATTGAATGAAATTGGTCATATTACATAATATGGATCTTATAAATACTGGTGTTAAATACTTTTAAAATTATTCAAATTATTAATTTAGTAAAATTAATTCTAATGTGATATGCGTATGACTCAAAAAATAATGGTTTTTAGACAATACACAATTAGAATTTTCAAAATTCTAAGTATGTGTTTTTAAGAATAAAACCATATATAATACGTAAATACGTAACGAAACATTCATCATATATTAGATGAAATAAATTTTAATTTACGATCATATATTTATTATATAATAACAGTTATATAATTTCATAAAAATAGTAATTTTACTTTTCATCCCATAAATAAATTTTTTTTATAAAATTACCTCAAATATAACCTAAGAAAATATTTATGCCTTAGAAGAAAAAATTATGTCCATTTCTTTATTAAAATTATCTAAATATGATAATTTTATTTCTTATATTAATATTATTATGAATTAAAATTCATAAATATCATAATAAATAAACATTCTGACAATTTTTAAAATTACCTATAACATCATTGAAATATAATATAATTTTATATAAATCTAAAGATTGATATAAGAATTTGTTTTAATAAACTAAAATGAAATATATTTTAATTTAATTTTTTTTATAATATTCTAAAATAATTCCAATTTTCATAATAAATAATATTGATGATCATTTAAATGTGACTACATAACAAACAATACTAACGAAAAAAATATTTTATTGAGTGATGGTTAAAATGTTGATAATTTTTATTATTTAAAGTCATAAATGGTTTTTATTATATTTCTATTTTAATACACCACCAATCTTTCTCTTTTCTATTCACATTAATTTGAATTAAGGAAAAATAACATTTCCAAAATGAATATTGTACTACAACATCACTGTTTCTTTTCAATAGTCTTATTAGTGTGTGGGATATTTATAGGGGATCATGGAGACCAAAATTATAATATTTTAGATTTTTTATTCTCTATTTGTTTTTTTATGTAATATTTTTAAATATAATATGAATTGTTGTATAGTGAATATAATATTATATTAATATATAATAATCTGCTACTGATTTCTAGAAAATTTTTTATATTCCATTATTGTTCCTTATTATATTAAATTATATATACACATGATTCTTTATCATTATGTAAAAATAAAAACCCTTTTAATCTTCCACTGTTCTAAAATAGAAATATTTTTTATATGAAACAATTATATTATAAATAGAAGAAATTTTTTCAATTGGATATACTTTATACACTTCATAAATATATCCATTAAAATTTTCATTTCATACACTAAATATATAAGGATATTTATTTTTAATTTTATCATACAATACCAACGTCATTTCCTTAAACATGTTGTTTCTACATAGCACATTCACAATGAGAACTGTCTTATTTCACTGATTTTTGCCTCTATAATCTATGATCTCCACCATCAACTCTTTTAATGAATGTTAATTTTCCAATTTTACCACTCATAAATCAATTACATGTGATGGGTTGGGTATGTGATTCATTAATATGGATATTTGTAAAACTAATTTTACATGGGATATGGTTGGTGGGTGTTCTATATGATAATCCTTGTCGATGATATGATTGATAACCTCAAAGGTACCAATATACCTTCAAACATTACTTACCCTTCTTCCCAAATTTCATTTCATTCTTCCATAGAGATATAAGGTGGAATACTTTTTCTCTATCCTTATAATTCTGGTCTCTTCAATGATTTTCATCAATAATATTTTTTTGAATAAGAGAATCATCGATGTGAAATTGAAAGTTATTCTCATTTTCCTCTATTTCCTTTACCATTTAAGACCTTGTTGTTTGTGCTCACCAACTTCATCAAATCATTCAGGTGTTCTTCATCTCTTCCCATATAATACTTTATTGTTGTCCAGAAGGATACATTACTGGAATCAATTAATTTATGAGAACATGAACTTAAAATGATGTCGATCCCATCCCCTTATAAATGATATCGAGCATTCCCTAAGTATATACTAAATTTTAAGGATTTTAAACCTTGATTAGGGATTAGTGTGAGGGTTATAAGCTATTTAAAATTTCAACGTATTATTTAGTTCATGTTTGAGAATCTTTTAGAACATTAAGTAAAATCTTGGGTCTCGATGAGATTCAATCTATAGTGGTGATCCATGTATCCTCACCACTTATCTAATGTATATTAATAAATGTTGATAAACTGTGTAGCCCTAAATAAATGTAATGAAGTGGATAATATTTATTAGATGATCAACCACAACCCATATATCACGATTTCATTTTGGTGTATTCAGGAGACCAGTGACAAAGTAAATGGTTATGTTTTCTGGATTCCATGAAGGTATTGTTAATGGTTTCATAATCCCTTTGCATATTTTTATTTCATACATCACTTATTCATATGAAAATAACCACGATGTGTATTTCATGATATAATTATTCATATTTTCACAAAATAGAGTACTCAAAGATCAGGATACATCTTTTTACTCCCTAGATGGATGGTGATGGTTGATTATATAGCATAAACCGAAAGATCCATCATCAACTAAAAATTTTATGGTATATATAGTTCTGATAGAAATCTTACAAATCCTTTAGTAGTTTTGAAATTTTATTATTTTCCTTTTCTAATAAAATATATCATATTATTAATTTACCAATAGTCACTTTTTGAATACTTTATATTTTTTAGAATAAATATTTTTGGAATTATTTGTTATTGGATTAATGATGATCCATTCTATATGGTTCAAGTGTCCATCATCATCATGTCTAATAAGGTAAAATCCTTCTCAAATATCATCACTGAAAAAAAAATCTACATTATATCTAGATATATCATCTTCCCCTTGTTTTATATCGCAATATGTTTGTGGCATGAGAAATATATTCTTTTATCATCTCTATCTATCATTACAGGAAAATATTCTGTTCCATCTATGTGAATGTATACATTACTATCATATAATAAATATATATTTAAAAATTCTCCCTATAGATATAATGATGCACTATTTTCTAAATGAAAAAATCTACCAGAAACACCAGATCATGTGTTTGGTAGTTCTATTTATTTGAAATCAATTTCCTTAGCTACATACTATCACTTTTTCCTTCAACATTAGTACACAGGCCAAGTCCTTCTATTCACCATATTTGTATACCAGAAAATGACCCCCACATACTTGTGGAATATGTATTGGTACTCTTTATCAAACTATATTAATCAATATTCATTTTCATTATTAAAAAAAATTATTCCCTTCCATGTTATATTGGTTATATGTATTTAAAATCATTATAAATTTCACAACAATCGTTGGTAATATCTAGAAAGTTGAGGAATCTACAGATACCAGTCAAAGATATTGGCCTTATCCATCCTTCAATTACTTATATCCTTTAAGTTTCAACGGTTATCCATATTCTATTGATAACATAAAATTTATAATGGACTTAATTCTTTTTTAATTCTAAATTTATATACATTATATAATGATTTTTCTTCCATAGGGTTTATTAATCATTTCTCAGATACTCCTCATGCTACTCTTTGGTTTTGGAATATATTATAATATCATCAATAAAGAATAAAACCAATCTTTTCAAGGTAATATAAAAATACTCAATTTATCAATTACATAATGATTTATGGAGTCTTTTTTATTAAAATTGTCATTATAATGAACTCATACTACTCATGCTTCGTATGAAAAGAAGTCACGGTGTCAACCTCCTTCTTCCCCCATACTTGTTAATACCCCGAATTAAGATCCGACGTGGAGAAATATTTAGATATATGTAGACAGTAAAACTTGTTTTAAATATGTGGTAGAATATAATTTTTCTTTATTATGATCTTGTTGAAGTCACAATAATAAATTGAATGTTTCATTGACACATTCTTCTTCTTGATAAATATGATTTCATCACCATACTATGATGCACAAGGATGTAAGAACCAATTATCAATATTGTCATGTAGTTTCATTTTTATATCCTCAAGATAAAAAATAGACATTCTATATGGACTCCTGGATACTGTAAAATCCCAATGTACAATATCGATGGAAAATTCATCCTCTTGCCTTTGAGAATGACCATGGAATTATTCAAGAAACACATTAGTGTATTCCCTAAAAATGGGAATGTCTTAAATGTTAATATTTTATTTGGTCTCAATCATTTTATTGATATACACTTTCTCATAGGTTAATAATCTATATTACAGTGATTATAGTACGAATAAATATTCATCATCCTCCATACACATGATCAAAATTAGGGGACGATTCGTGACACCGAGACTAATTTCCATCACTCATCAATTTATGTTGTGTCTATATATGAAATGAAAATAAATACACCTGAGGATATAAAATTAATATAATGAGACTAAAAAATGGTTCAATGGGATGTATATATGAAACATTTTGTTAGGGGAGGAGTTATATATATTTTGATTCATTAATTGAACTGTTTTCCATATTCATTCACAACATTATTTCCATGTTTTGTTGTCGTGTATTAATAGTTCAGCGAAAAATGATTCATATGAATGATGTTGTAAATTTATAATCATAAATTTTGATTACTATCATTCAATAAAATACTACAATACTAATCACCACTTCATTATCAGGACCAACCTCAATGGTTTTGAAATCTTATGTTGCACACTAATAATATTATAATATTATTTTAAATGGTAGTTATCGCATAGCATTTGTAATGGTAGGAATGGATAGAACTGACTAAAAAATGATTATATAATTTTTTTTAATATTTTTATATTTATCCAATAAAATTTAGAGTCTTAAAATAATAAAATAATTTGATTTTAAGCATAAATATTCTAATGTTCGTTAAAAGGTCGATTAGCTGCCTTTTGATGGAAACAATTTTATTAAAACTACTTTTTGTAAATTTTATATTCTATATTTGACAAAATAAAATTCTTCTTTATAATCAGGATACCAAAATTTACTTTTTGTAAATTTTTTTATTTTTCTGATAAAGTTAATTTTTTAATGAATATTGAAAATGCTGTATTTTAATTAAAAACATACTTTTAATATAATTTATTTATATTGTTATATTATATTTTTAATTAGGTTTAAATTTTAGTTGAAATAGATTTTTACCATCTAATCCAATGGTGGTCATTGGAATTAATTTCACTTTAAAATTGGACAAAAATAGTTGTCAATATTTTGATAAATATTGTTTCATAAAAACAAGCTATTTGTTTTGACTGCAAGAATTAATTATAAAATTAATAAATAAATAATATATGTTTTGAATTTTTTAATATTGAAATAATTTTTTAATTTGTAATATCAAATTTACATTGGATAAATTTTTGTTATTTTTATGAGAAGTGGACATTTTTAATGAATAGTGAAAAATACTGCATTTTACTTCAAAACTGTTTTTTCATCTCATTTAATAATAAAGTTAGGTGGTCCTTCTAATTGGTTTTAAATTGTAATTGAATTATTTGTTTATCACTTAATGCAATTTTTTTCATTGGTAGTAACCTAACATTTCAAATGGATATAAAAACCAGTCAATCTTTTGATAAATTTTACTTCTTAAAAAACTGTCTTTGGTTGTGACAACACGAATTATTTTTAAATTAATTATAGATATTTCAGTGTTTGGATGTTGGTAAAATGGATTCCGTATTTTTAATATGAATGTCCAAATTATCTAACTAAGAATCTTTTGTTTTTGGACCTTATGAATAGTAATGACAGTAATTATCTTTAATTATCGTGATTAATTAGTAATCGTGTAGTTAAGGGTAATAAAATAATATCTTAATAATATAAAATGACACGAACAAGTGTCTAAATATTTTTTTTGAGTCATGGCTGACAATGGGATGATTTATTCCAAACACGAGGGCCCATCGAGTCACATGGGTGTAATAGTGACATTTATGACATTATTTTTTAAAAATAAGAAAAATATAACAGAGGTTTGAGTATCCAATGTAAAACAATTATAATATTTCATACATAAATGATATCTTAAAAAATAAATATTAATTGTAAATCTAAAAATATTTCCTAAATCATAGTATTTTTTATTATTTTTTAGACATTAAATAAATAAATATATTTATGACATCTTGATAATGCAGTGATTACCTCATTAATGAGGGATTTAAATAAAATAAAAAGATAATGTAAAATATAAGACATACACTTTTTGAAAACCTATTGGATGGGTGGATTTATAACCCTTATCACCTTATCCTAAAAATATATCTTTTTGGGTCCTTTAAAATCTGAAAACAATTTTATAATAAAGTAACATTTCCAGATGTTCCAAAAGTGACCCTCCTTGCCCTTATAAAAGTCCCCCACCTCTACCCCCTTACCCACACCTCTGAAGATCTTGTCTCATCAAACCATTGCTCATATTATCTCTCCAAATCCCTCTATCACTCCAAGAAGCCTCACTTTGGGCAGAATTCTTTCCAAGGATGCCTTTGCCTCAAATCATAAAGAGCTACCCGATTTAGAGGTAATGTCTTCTCTTGAGTTTCTTCCTTTTATTTTCCTTCTTCACTCACCACTATCATCCTATTAATTAATTCCATAAAAACAACAATATAATAAATATAATAGGATGTTGTTATGAGATTCATTTGACTTACACTTACACACACCTCTGTCTAATGGTTAAAGAATATACTGTTTCTGTGGGTGGTGAATTACTGCCTCACGAAACGATGATTGTTCAATCTTCATTTAACACATTTCATTGTGGCTATTATGATGGAAATATATTTATATAGTATATATATTATATTTATTTCCTCCATATACTACTGTATTTTAAATTTAAAACATACCTTTATTCCATTCATGTTGTGCAAATGCGATAAGGTCATGTGAGGAATTGTGAACTACAGCCCCCTCAAGTGATGTGACCCGTTCATGCCAAACATTGAATTTATAAATAATAATAATTAATGAAATTATTTTACCTATATAAGTTATATATTATACAGTAATTATAATATATCTAAGTTTAATTTACTTTTAATTTCCATTATTTTGAAAAAAAATGAAATTAGCGTTCATGCGTACATACGACTTACCGTCTCCATGAATGGTACATTTCATTTGTTATCTCAAATCATTATGGAATATTAATAAATACCTATATAAATGATATATATGATATTTAAATCATGAAAATAATTGAAGATATGATTTACTTATAACTACATGGACAATTCTCTTCGAACAAGTTCATTTTGGACTCATGTACTGAATATACACAAAACGTATGATATGGACTCACATAAATAATTAATTATTATAAAATGATAATATTTGATATGAATTTAATAATAAAATATAAAGTATGAACTTAAGTAACTATAAATTGACCATGTTTTATTATTCATGTATATGAAGAAATGAACATGACAAGTTAGACTTGGGGTAAGGGATTTCATATGTCATTTTTAATTCCATGAGATTTCCATTGTTCACCAATTATTTGTTGCATGTGGTGTATTTTGTACATACATTTAATATATATTATCATGATTCTATTTATATTCATTGTATTATGTGATTAATTTGGTGTTTATTATTATTTGTTCATACGACTCGATTAATTACAACGTGGTAAGGGGTTTTTATCTCACTTTTTATTCCCAGGAGATTAATGCTACATTTTCCACTATTTCCTTTTGTGTGGTGTATTTACTGCCAATTATTTTATTATTTTTATAATATAATTTGATTTATGGGTATTTAAATCTTCATTGTATGACCTTATTTCATGGGTGGTACGTTTTGAATGTTACCCAAATCAATAAGGGAACCTTTCACCCTAATCTTTTTAAAAAACTTCTTTTTGTTAGGTCTTTTAATTTATATCTTCCTATGTTGGGATATGTTCTTATATATCATTATTTCTATAAATTTTATGTCCAATTGATGAGATACTCTTTTAATCTTTCATCAACTCATTTTCTGAATTTTAAAGTGACGTCGTCAGGCTGTCGAATTTATGTAAGGGAACTTTTTAACCCAATTTCAATTCTCTGGGTAAAACCTCTACTTCTTGATTTTGTCGTTCTATGAATATATGTGGATAACCTCTGATTGTTTTACACATAATATCCCCATATATTGTGTTTATTAATATTTTTCACACATAATTATGTAATTGGTTTATCCTTAATCTAAGGATACCATCTTTTTACGGGACTTCGTCTCAATCTACCTTCATTGAGAAATATTTTGATTTCTACATGACTTTATTTAATACGGTGTATAAAAACATTTTGTCTTTTAATTTAATTTAAAAGGATTCTTTTTACATGAAGCATTCTACAAAATGACAAAAGTAATGTTTTTGTCTTACGTATGCGGTGACAACAACTTCTCCACCGCCATGACCATTATTTGAGTTTCAGCTTCCTCTACAAGCCATAACATTTTTAAATGGAAAATAAATACCTTGTTTTAATTTTCTTTTATTTTGGTAATGAAAATTATTCTGAAACAGTTATGATTATATCATTGTGTTGTATTTGAATCCTTGTACTGAAATGTGGAAATTTTATGTTTCCTTTATGCATGTTTCATATGATATGATTATGTTATGGTTATTGGGCATTGTTTCTGAAGTCAGGTGGTTCAGTAATAATCTAAGGGTGGGTGAGCTTGAGATAGCTCTCCAATGGATTGTGTAATGTGAAGCAGTTAAACTCTATGTTTTCTCTGAATATATTTCGGGAATATACTGTGATGGGTATTCCAAACGTAACCATGAGGATTACTCCCAACCTAAGAATGTTATGATTTTCTCAAGTTTCCTTTATGTATTATGATTTCTATGTGTATTTCACAAATCTTAGGATTTCATGGGATTTGTTAAAAATATTATGTTATTTATATATTGATGGTCTAATGTTTTCATTCTTTGTGTATCCCTTACTGAGATTTTATGCTCACCCCAAGTTTTGGAAATGTTTTTCACAGGACGTAAAGTGGAATAGAGTCAAGGATGAGATCAAGGAAACTTCATTCTGTCTAAAACATGGAAATAGGCATGAATTTTTTCACAAGTTTTAATTTTGTGAAAAAATGGAATCTGAGTAGATGTGTCTACTTTAAAATCTTTTGATATTTAATAGTTATGTCCAAATTCTCTAAAACTCTAAACATGAAAAGAACTTCCATGTGAATTATTCATTTAATTCAAGATGATGTAATGTTTTAAGGACAAGTACATATAGTTGGTATCAGAGGTCAGTCTAGATAACTTTAGCGATTGGGGTATTCTTTAAGAATAATTGACACTACCATAATGTATATTATTTCAGAAAGATTCATATTTTTTTAGATAAATTGAATGATTTTAAGATAACAAAAATAATTATATCTTAGTATTATATGATTATTTTTCTGATATACTCACAATGCCCATTTTGGTTTTAGTGAATTACTGGATGTGGCAGGAACCAATGTAATTGTGGATGTGAGAAAAAATGTGACGGTTTTCTGAACGAGCAACTAAATGATATGGGAGATTCAATGAGAACTCTCGTGGTTATTCTCAAGAAACTATCTGGAGTCATGATTGACAAATTAAACCATAGTGATTTCTATAATGCTTTATATATGCGAGAAACAAATCCCCATAGATGCTCAGGTAATAATCATAAAGGTAAGTATGTTCAAAAACCTATGTGTCAAAGATGTGGAAAGAAACACATAGGAAAATGTTTCAAAGGAACAGAAAGATGCTACAAATGTGGTAATGATGGTTATAAAGAAAGAACATGCCAATGAAAATGGAAGCATCTGGTTGACTCTTGGAAAGGGAAATAAGTTATTTATGAAGGATCAAATGAATTTTTTAAATATGGTGTGCATGGTCATTATGAAAACACATTTCCAACAAGGAAGTTTTAGGAATGGGATCACGAGGATCATATAAATATTCGTTTACCAATACCCACTTCCATTCTGATTGAGTATGATGAAACTAAAAATGACCACTAAAATGTATGTATTATTTCCTAACATATTTTTTCCTATTATTGAAATCATAGGATTAGATTCATGGTTTTGTTTGTAGGGTAGAAGTATTTCAGAATAAGTTGGAAAGGAATTGATAATTGATCATGAAAAATGATCAATGAGTAAGAAGTCAACATATAATGTATTCATGAGTTATCGTAGATTTTATGATGGTGAAATTTTTAAAAGTATTAAGGCTCTTTTGATGATGAGATTACATTAGAATGATTTTTATAGTATGTGTAACCATGATGTATGATATATGATAATTTTATTCAAGTCATAATTATCTTCATATAGTTATAAAGAACCATTTGGGTTTATATGATCCTTTAATCTGAGGCAATTATAGGATAATACATTTTGGGATGCAAAATGAAAGTTATTAGATAACATTTGTGGTTAAAATATGTTTTGGTTATTTTTGATGAATTTATCTCTCTTTGAAAATGTTATAAAATTATATAGTTTTTGAAATGGGACAACATGCAAACTGTTTGACAACTCGTCGCGTTAGAAAAAGCTGTGGGAATCGAACCCACAACCAAAGTGTGATTGGTATTTATCACCTACCACTAGACAACGTGAAGTCCCAGGTTAGTATGACTAATTTTTTTTAGTTATATGATCTTATGAATTAGTAATAAGTTGGTTTTAGGGAAATGATTAACCTATCATGGAGGATATATGATTAGGTTAATTACTTTTTAGTATGCAATTTTAATAGTAACTGGTGTTAGTTGGAGATAAACGTTAATATTTACCTTGGAAGATGAGGTAATTAAATCCTTTAGAAATTTGGGTTTCAATATTAGTTTGTATTAATTTGAATAATTTTGTTTATAGCTATTTATTTAATGGTCTTTCTTGAACCTTGGGTTATTTTTTTATGAATTTTGGATATTAAGAGTAGTTTTTTTAAAAATTATTATCCTTTTTGTGGATTATCTAATATTGAACAAACAATTTTGGTTTTTTCTAAGGTCTAAATACATGAGAAATATATAGTTCCTATTTTGTGGATTAGGTGATTCACAGGATGTTGATTATAGTTCTCTTAATGTGAATAAGTCATCCCAAGTACTCATCTTTTAGAGAAAATATTAGCTTGTTTAAGAAATCTAGTAGGAGATGAAAGTCTACATGACAAGTAATTATATTTCCTTATGATTTAGTTAATCTCATAAATAAATTCTTAAATTAAAAGTTTCTTAAAACAAAAAAGTTGATAGTTATCATTTCTTAATGGGGAATCAAATATCTTTTAACCCATCACATGTTTGTGATTTTCTGGTGGTTAACATTCTCATGTACATGTTTTCTATCACACTCCATCAGAACTTAACCCATTGTTTTCTCTTCCATATCCATGTTTTCACGAAATCCTCATATATGTTGACTTGGGTGGCCTTTTTACATTTCTTTCTTCCTATAAAGTGATAGTTTAATTTACTCATTTTCCGATGTGGGGCTTTCAATGATGTTTCCAAGACCAATTTTAAAATTGCGAGGATGAAATTACCAAAAGGGGGAAGGATGTAACATCCCAGGTAAATAAATAATATGAAATTTTCATATTTATTAATATTTGTGAATAAAATGATAATATTACTTTAATGTTAATGTTGTTTTTGATGGCATACCCAATACACAACAACTAGTTTCCGTGAAATATTATGTTGCACACTAATAATATAATAATATTATATCAAATTGTAGTTAATGCCTCGACATTTTAATGGAGGGAATGAATATAACTAACTACAAAATGATTATATATGTTTGTTAAATATTTTTACATTTATCTAATAAATGTTAGAGGCTTAAAATAAGAAAATAATTTGATTTTAAGCATAAATATTCTAATATCATTTAAAAGATCTATTAACCACATTTTGATGGAAAACAAGTTTTTAAAACTACATTTTGTCAATTTTATATGTTATATATGACAAAATAAAATCCTTCTTTATTATCGGGACATCAAAATTTACATTGTGTAAATTTTTGTTATTTTTCCGATAAAGTTCATTTTTAATGAATTGTGAAAATGTTGTATTTTAATTCAGAACCTCCTTTTAATCTAATTTATTTATATGGTTATATTATATATTTTAATTGGGTTTAAATATTAGTTGAAATATATTTTTCCATTTAATCCATTGGTGGTCATTTTAATAAATTTCACTTTGAAATTAGACATAAATAGGTGTCAATCTATTGATAGATATTGCTTCATAAAAAACTCTATTTGTATTGACAGTGGGAATTAATTATAAAATTAATTAATAAAACATCTATGTTTTTAATTTTTTAAAATTTACATCATTTTTGAATTTGGAATATCGAATTTACATTGGATAAATTTTTGGTATTTTTCTCACAAATGTTCATTTTTAATCAATAGTAAAAAATAATACATTTTACTTCAAAACTGTTTTTTCATTTAATTTAATTATATTGTTATATATTAATTTTAATTTTTTTTAATTTGTAATTGAATTATTATTTTATCACTTAATACAATTTTGTTCATTAGAAGTAATTTCACTTTTCAATTTGATATAAAAACAAGTCAATCATTTGATACCTTTTACTTCTTAAAAAACCTTATTTTGTTGTGACAATAAGAATTATTTTTAAAATAATTACTGAAATTTATGTGTTTTTAATTTGGTAAAATGGATCACTTATTTTGAATAAGGATTTATAAATTATTTAATTAAGACTCATTTTTTAGACATTATGAATAGTAACAACGGTAATTACCTTTAATTGTCATGATTTATTAGTAATCGGGTAGTTATGTGTAATAAAATATTGCCATAATAATATAAAATGTCCCCAAAATGTGTCCAAATCAAGGTTTTTGAGTGATGGTCAACCATGGGAATATTTATACCAAACATGAGGGCCCATGAAGTCACATTAGTTTAATAGTGACATTTATGACATTATTTTTTAAAAAGAAGAGAAATATAACAAAGGTTTGTGTATCATAAGTAAAACAATTTTAATTTTGTTTACATAAATGATCACTTATCCTATAAATAGTCAATATATAGCTACAAATATTTCTTACATCATGGTAGTTTTTCTATGTTTTTTTGACCATAAATAAATAAATTTATTAATGACACAATGATGATGCAATGATCACCTCATTAATGAACGATTTAAATAAAATAAAAATATAAGGTAAAATTTAAGACAAAAAATTTTCGAACACCAATTTTATGGGTTTATTTATTACCCTTATCACCTTATTCTCCAAATATATTATTTTGGGACCATTAAAATATGAAAACAATTTTATAATAAAGTAAGAATTCATGAATTTCCAAAAGTGGCCCTCCTCCCTCTTATAAAAGGCCCCTGTATCTATCCCCTTACCCACACCTCTTATGCCATTGGATCATCAAAACACTACTCATAATATCTCTCCACATCCCTCTCTCACTCCTAGAAGCCTTACTTTGGGCAGAAATCATTCCTAGGAAGCATTTGGCTCAAATCAAAAAAAGTTAACCGATTTAGAGGTAATGTCTTCTCTCGAGTTTCTTCCATTTATTTTCCATATTCTCTCACCACTATATTCCTATCATTTGATTCCATAAAAACACCATTATAATCAATATACTAGGATACTATTTTAGATTGATTTTATTTACACTTACAAACCCCTCTGTCTAATGGTTAACAAACATACTGTTTATGTGGGTGGAAAATTACCGCCTCATTAAATGGTGATTGTTCAATCTTATTTTAAAACCTTTCATGGTTTCCATTATGATTAAAGTATAATTATATAGGATTTTTATTATATTTATTTCTTCTATATGATTCTTTAGTTTATATTTAAAACATATATGTATGCATTGTATGTTGTGCAAATGCGATAATGTCATATGAGGAAGTGTGGACTACTGCCCCCTCAAGTGATGTGACTCGTTCATGTAGAACATGGAATTTATAAATAATGAAATTAATGACCTTATGTTACCTATTTAGCATATATTTAAAACTTGAATTATAATATATATATATGTCTAATTTAGTTTTAAAGACTATTAATATAAAAAAATGAAATAAGTGTTCATGTGTACGTACGACTTACCGTCTACATGAACGGTACATTTAATTTATTATCTAAAAACAATATGGAATATTCTTAAATATATATATACTGTATATATTTTATAATTAAATCATTAACATCATTACGGAGATGATGTACTTATAAGTACATGGACAATTCTCTTCAAACAAGTTCATTTTTGGCTCATGTGTCGGACATCGAAAAAACATATGATATGAACTCACATAATTAACTAATTATTATAATATTATAATATGCGATATTAATTGAATAAAAATCATTTAAGGAAGTCCTTTAGAAATTAAAAATTTACCAAGGATTTTCATTTAGAAATATAATGAAACGAACAGGACATGTCGGACTTGAGGTAAGGGATTTATTATCTCACTTTTAATTCCGTGAGATTTCCATTGTTTGCCACTTATTTGTTGCATGTGCTTTATTGTGTACAGAAATTTAATATATATTATCATTATTATATTTATATTAATGGTTTTATGGGATTTATTTGGTGATTATTATCTTTTGGTCATATGGCAAGATGGATTACAACGTGGTAAGGGGTTTTTATCTCACTTTTTATTCCTATGAAATTCATGCTACATTTTCGACTCTATCATTTTGTGTGGTGTTTTTAATACCCATGATTGTATTATTTGTGTAATATACATTAATTTATGGGTATTTACATCTTCATTTTTCTACCCTTATTTCATGGGTTGTACGTTTCGATAGTTTCCCAAAACGGTAGGGGAACCTTTCAACCTCCTCTTTTTGAAAGACATCTTTTTGTTAGGTATTTTAATTTATATATTCTTATTTTGTGATATGTTCTTATATATCCATATTTCTATAAATTTTATTTCCAATTGATGATATACCCTTTTCATCTCTCATTAACTCATTTTCTAAATTTTAATGGTATGTCGTTAGGCAGTCCAATTTCTCTAAGGGAACTTGTTAACCTAATTTCAATTATTTGGGTTAAAACTCTACTTCTTGATTATTTCGTCCTATGAATACATGTTGATGAATTGTGAATGTTTTGAACATAATATCCACTTATATTGGGTGTGATTATATTTTTCACACATAATTATGTCATTGATTTATCCTTAATGTAAGGATACCGTCTTTGTATGGGACTTCACCTCAATCTCCTTTCATTGAGGAAAATTTTGATTTCTACACAACATTATTTTATACGTTGTATAAAACCATTTTGAATTTTAATATGATTCAAAAGGAATATTCTTACACGAAGCATTTTACAAAATGAAAAAAGGAATTTTTTTATCTTACGTATGCGGAAACATCGACTTCTCTACCGCCATAATCATTATTTGAGTTTAAACATCCTATAAAATCCCTAACATTTTTAAATGAAAAATAAATACCATATTTTACTTTTCTTTTATTTTTGTATTGAAAATAGTTCTGAAAATGTATTTATTATATCAATTTTTTTATTGATATCTTGTGATTGAAATGTGGAAATTTTATGTCTCCTTTATTCATGTTTTATGTGATACGATTATGTTATGGTTCACGGGCATTGTTTATGATGTTTGGTGGTTCCACGATAAACTAAGGGATGGTGAGCCCGAGATAGCTCTCCAATGCATTGGTTAATTCGAAGGAGTTAATCGATAAGGTTTCTTTGAATAGATTTAGGAAATATATTGTGATGGGTATTCCAAACGTAATAATTAGGGTTACTCCCTATATAAGAATGTTATGAATGCCTCAAGTTACCTTTATGTCTTATTATTTCTATGTGTATTTAAAAATTATTATGATTTCAAGGGATATGATAAAAATATTATGTTATGTATATATTGGTGATCTAATGTTTTCTTTCTTTGTGTATCTCGTACTGGGATTTTATGCTCATCCCATGTTTTTGAAATGTTTTTCACATGACATAAAGGGGAATGTGGTCAAGGATGGGATCGATGAAATTTCATGTTATCTAAGACATGGAACTATACATGACTCATTTTTTCAGGAGTTTTTTTGTGAAAAAATGGAAACTGGGTAGATTTGTAAACTTTATAATATTTTGAGATGTAATAGTTATGTCCTAATTCTCTAATACTCTAAACCTGAAAAGATCCTCAATGTGATTTTTTCATTTATTTCAAGATGATGTAATGTTTTATGGTCGGTTCCTTATAAGAGGTGTTCCTAAAATTATAAAGAACTCAAATTCATTGGGTAATGTGATGATTATCTTTCGGAAAATTGAAATATGTGTGAACACGATGCCATATTTTTTCACAACTATGTGTGATAGTTTACCACAATTATATGATGTTCTATTTCTATGCATTACCATATTCCCTGACATTTCATAAATATTACTCTATTGATTATAATCCTATTACTATTTATTAATAATAAATATTATTCCCAACCCATGTTTTATTGTTTTATTTTTATAATATTCCACTTATAAAGGCTTTAGAACACCCCTTTTTATGTGTATTATTAGGTAATTACACATACCAAGGATAAATTATATTCTAATAAAAAGCAGTAGAGGTAGGAATTAAATAAATGAATATGATTTATTTTTTAAATGTTATATTTGATCGTAATTTTTATATGAAACAAATCCTTTGGATCCACCTTCGGTATTTATTTTATGTAGTTTGTCCTCAAAATGATGTAATAAGATATGTAAGAAAAAACTGTCTCAATATGGATTGAAAATGTAGATTCTTCTTGGATTACATAGTAACCCATTAGCTAGGATATAATTAATAATGAATTTGAAACCACTAAGGTCATGGTGTTCTTGGTTATTACATTGAAACATTTAAATATAATAATAATCATCGTTCATTATTTAAAATTTGAACCTCTATTACAAGTATATTGTCAGGTTTCCATTTTTGGCTCTATCTCACATGACCTACATATATAAACATCATCCTAAATAATTAATGAGTTTGATACATTTTTAGACACTGGATGATGGATTAATCATGCACTTGGTTATTTAGATTATTCTACATCATTACTTTTACATATTCATAATTTCACATTGTTTCTATTTGTATTAATTGTAAATGATTTTATTGACACCATTGGTGGTGATCTACTCGGATTTATCTCACACACTATCTATGCTTCCATTGGAAAGAATGAAAATTATTTTTATAATGGTGCTGAAAATTGGATTTTTCTCACATTAGATAGTTGATTTATTTCATACATAAGATGTTGATGGAAGTATATGATCGAGTTGGTACTTTGGATGCTTATATTGTTTTTAGATAATTTTTTTTTAATATTTTTATATTATATAACATCTAGTTATTTATATCCCTGAATTCCATATTTTCAAATACATGAAATATCATCAT
Source organism: Viscum album (assembly GCA_963277665.1). Taxonomy (NCBI): domain Eukaryota; kingdom Viridiplantae; phylum Streptophyta; class Magnoliopsida; order Santalales; family Viscaceae; genus Viscum; species Viscum album. Next base: position 478,184,489 of record OY728132.1, read on the forward strand.
CATCATATTTTGTATGATTATTTGATTCTTCAAATGTTTATCATAAGAGTATTTATATTTTGTTCTATATTTTATTATATTGATTCTACAATTTTCCTATGATTATTATTGATATATTATTCTACAATATGTTAATGAGGAAGCAATATCCCCATAGACATAGTTTAGGCCCCCAATTCTAGGTATTATACTTTTGATATCATGAAGATGTATATAAAGCCATGTGGAAAACTAGCCTTAGGGAACCTCTAAGTAGAATTTATGTCTAGGATGTGACACTAGACCTAATCCATACTTCTCATATTTGATTCAATTTAACAAAAGGGTTAGTGAGTAGAAAATATCAGAATAGTACTCTTGAAATCAATCAAACTATACCATAAAAAACAAGTTACCATCTCCTAGAACCTGATCAAACAATGGTTCTAAAAATTAATCGAAGGGAATCACTAACAAAAAATGAAGTTTCTAATAACACAATGCAATGATGCAAACAAGATCAAAAGTAAAAATGAAACAAAAATTATTACAAAAATATTGAGATGAAACCCAATAGAAATTATGATTAATCACTTAACAAAGCGACTTATATAGAAAATAGGACAAAAAAATATTCATAGGAGAGATCTAGGGTGACAGAAAAGAGTGATTCAGAAGAATAAATGGAATATTTTTCATGGAGAACCCTAAAATCTCAAATCACGAAATTTACCTTGCATGTGGCCCCTATAAACATCATGTAATCTATGAGTTCTATACAAACTAAAATCATATTTCCTTTTTTACTAAAACCAAATCTTTTAACATTTCTTTGTATATGTCCCTTAAAGAGAGTGTCTTCATCCATGTTGATAGGTTTGTTCATGAAATTATATTGTTGAGGATTACATATCGTGTAATCCCATTAAACATAGTATAAATTTCCTACAAACATCCTAAAAAATATATTCATACACAAAAACCCAGAACACCTTGGGAATTCACTTAACTCATTGTGAAATATATTAATCAATTACACATTTATACTTAGACTCCATGAATTCAAATAAACATACATCCATAAGAATTATGACATTTTCCATAAAAAATTACCTATATCATTGGAAGTCATAAGATTATCTAAATTACATAATAAAATAATAAAATATGAATAAATCAAATAAATATAGGAAACATTCTATTACTAGGAACTATAAAACCAATGTGACAGAACCCATTAATATTAATGTAATAACTCATAAATATAATAAGTCCATTTACATAAAAATTTATACTCTTTAATATTTTTTCTTCCTGTTTTATATACTAAAATAAACTCTTATGTGATCGTTTCTTATATTAATAATTTTTTGTAATGAAATTTTAAATTTGAAAAAATATATCCCATAAGAGTGTCAAATAATTTTTGAAACAAATCATATTTTCATGAACTTGTTCTCGATCGAGTCTATCTCAATACAGTGTTTTCATATGCTTCCCATAGGAAAATCTATTCTAGATATACATTCACTTATAGTGTGCATACATAGATGAATTTTATTGGAAACCACTTACTATATAAATTTCCAAATATTAGAAATTTCATATTAATTTAATATTAGCAGTAAATATTTTTGTATTAACATTTAATCATAATCCAAAAATTAATTGGTCTTTTCTTATGATAAGAAATATATAATCCCTTATCATCATTACTCATTAATTTATTATTTATTGCATAAAATCACAGATATTATATCATAGAATATTTAGAATCATAGTGTATTTTTGAATGTTGTATATATCACAACAATATTATACAGTTATTGAACAACATTATTTAAAAATTCATTAACATGCTTCCAAAATTACATATATTATAAAACTACACTACAGAACATCGGGGTATACATAAGATAGGAGAGTTATATAAATCCCATTAACTGAATAAAAAATCATGTCATTTGGAAAAGGAAAAAATGTGTATCAAAATCCATAAAAATGTGACATAACAATTGATAATCATAATTATGAAAATTGAGGCTTCATAAAACATGAAAATATAACATAATGTGTATACGATAATATCCAATTCACCGTATATGGAATCACATGATACTAAAACATTACCCAATTCATTGGGGCGGTATCTGGGCCCACCCATCATAATCATATCATTTATATACATAACGGTTCCATATAGATAAAATTACAAAAGACTATATTTCATCAAATTAAATCCCATGATTTAAAATTTTGGGTTAAATAAATTGAATTAACTAATTAATGAATTATAGGTATAACTATGTGAATACCCTTATGTGAAAATACTTATGGGTTTATACCTTATAATTGTTTTTAATGGAAAATATTAGGTCAATTTTGGCAGAATAACAGGGGATCATAATGGTCAATGTGAGGGTATAATAATACTAAAAAATGCCTCTCATTAAATGGTCATAAAATGTTAAATAATATGGATATGTAAGATAATAATTTAAAATGATCATTTGGGAATTAAAAGAAATAATAAAAAATCGTCAATTAAATTCCAGGAATGAAAAATCACACTAAAATATTAGAACCATAATATGAGTACATAATAATTCATAAAAACTATGAATGGGATATAAATTGGTCTGAAAAAAGGACATAAAATTTATATTATTTTGGATTTTTTTAAATATATCCAAATTTTAGTAATTGAAATTAAAATTCATATAATAAATAATCACATTTAATTGAAAAGAAGAGGGAGATAAAGGTCCCTTACAATTGGTAGATGCTTGTTAAATTTAGAGATATACTCATTTTAAAATTAGAACCACATTATAAAATATATTGGTATTTTAATTGAGCGGGGATTCAATGTTAATGGTTTTTTGTGGAATTTGTAGAGTTAATTGTGGGTATTTATACAAAAGGAGGGGTGGCTTTGTGTGATGAGATAATGATTATTATTTATTTAATTTTTATCAATTTTAGGTGGCAATAATTTCAATCAATTTTGAAGAAAATAAATGTAGTAAAATTTAGTTATAGTCTTTTAATTCATAAAAAACCTTTTAATGTTTTATGTTTTAGGTATTTTATTCTTTTACCTTTTATAGTTTACCCACTATATAGTTTTCCCTTTATAGCGGTATCTTATTTTCCATGGTTAATTTATTTTGAATAAAATTGAAATTACTATAATTATAAAATATGAAAATTTTAATTCCAAATATTCCATCCATTTTGTTTTATTCAATATGAAATTTTTTTAAGATAAATTCTAACACGATTCTGGTATATCTTGTAAAAATTGTTTTTTATGTAAAAATCAATGATTTCAAAAAGCCAACCATGGATTTATATGTGTAACATCATATAAGTTAAGAAATTTTTTACAAACTATTTTCATGAATAGGGGTTAATAAAGTTGAAATCATTATCACAAAATTATTATATGGTAATATTTATGGTATTTCAAAAAAAATGTCTTCACTTTTTAACCCAAACATCATCTTTTTTAGAAATAATCCCACAAAATTTATGTAGTATAATTTTCCCATTCCTGGTCATAGAATGAATTTTATTTAATTAATATTAATCATTATATATATTTTTATATGATAAATTTGTCATTAAAATAAATTTCATTATTTTTTTAAATTTAGCAATTTCATAGAAAATTAATCATTCTGACTGTTATAAAATTTAAATATAACTTTTCTAAATTATATTATAATTAAATATTTTATAAGATTTGATAATGAAATATATTATTATTCAATACAACCACATGATATATTTTTAATGGAATCTTTTTATAGTCTTCAAAAACAATACAATTTTTCATTTTAAAAAATACATAAGTTCATTTAAATGAATAGGCATACAAAACATTAATGATGAACTATTATTTTATTAACTAATAGTCATACATTATATTAATTTTAATAGTTGAAAATATAAATTTTATTGATAATATTTCCCAATAAATACACCAACAATATAACTATTTATCATTCAGTTCAACTGGAATAATATTTCAATATATTTTCCAAATTGTATCATATATTACTAACATTATTTTTAATTTTATGTAGCACTATTCATGAGTGGGATGATTATAAGCGATCCAGGTGACCGAAAATTTTATATTATAGCTTTTTTATTATATTTTTTTATTCCCATTGAAAAAATTGTATTAAAGATAATAACTAATATGTACTAAATATGGCATTATTAAGTGATGAAATAAAGATCATCTGGTTTCTATTATTTATTTTCCATTACTCTAATGTTTAATGTTTTACTAATTTATATCCTCACATGCTGATAAATGTCCTCATAAAATTTAAATTAATATCTATATACCTATATTATAAAACATAACATAATTTTATTGAGAGGAATGAGATATGTTTTTAAAAGAGGGATATTTTTAATGTCATTTAATTTACCTATCCCTTTCGTCAAATTATATAGTTTATATTCATTTGATAAATAAAAAAAGTATAATATAAAAAGTGTTTGGTAAAATAGAATAATTTCAAAAATTAATATTTAACTCTAAAATATTAATAACCCCCACCCATAGTGGTTGGTAGTATACCAACGAGGTACTAAAAGTTGTATCAGAGCCAATGATTCTATATAGAACATAAAATTTTATATTTTAATACCTAATAATGAATATTAGATGATGTTTATCCCCTCTAAGTCAAAATCTATATTTCAAATTTATTGATATGAAGTTAAAATTTATTATAAGATCTATTATATATGGTGGAAGGTCCACATTCACAAACATGGATAATGTGTTTTAAAATGAGAAAGGTAATAGTAACATTTTATATTTTGATATATTCATAAATTAAATTAAATGATTAATTTATTAAATTATTTTATATAATGATATTAAAAATATTACTAAGCTCACATATAGATTATTCCTATAAAATATTTATTTATTCCTTTTTAATGATATATTTTTCCCAATATTTTATATTCTTATTGATGAATGTTTGGGAAATCAATTCTTATTTCATTAAGTAAAATTTTAAATACCATTCCAAAAGTTTTTCTATTATATTCATTATTCATAAGAAGAATCCAAATAATAAGAAAAAAAATCAAGGATTCTTATGGAAGCTCTAATTTTAAAGAGATTATAAAGACACAAGGGTGTTTCAAATGTTTTGGTTTTCTCCTTATGTTTAGGAATAAGTGGTAGAAAAAATCAGTAGTAAAATAAAAGGTGAGTAGGAATTCATAGTAGTCATAATGGAAGGTGAATTTTATTACCAATCTTGGTTATCTTCTGAATAAATGTAATAGTTAAAAAATATGGATATACTACCAATCATATTCTCATACGACTATGGAAAAAAAATTGATAATGTTTTACTCAAATAATTCTATGAAGAAGATTAATAAAAAAATATTTAATGTTTTGTTATGAAAATGAAATATTATGTCATTATACACTAAGAGGAAGAGGGAAAACTGATTTTGGTTACCAAAATAGTTTTTGAAACAATTTTTATGATTCAACATACATAATACACTATGATGATGTAATAAAGATATATATTATGCAGATTAAATATTTAAAATTAAAAAATAGTATTCAATATACACTATATATGGGAAGAACCATTAGAACCAATAAAATAAAAAAGATATTATGATTATAAAATCAATGGTATTAATGATTAAATAAGGACACCAACATGATATGGTATTTCCAATGAAATATAAAAACATTCTTAATAAAAAAATTATGTTCATAAAATTTTATGTTTATTTTTCTGTAATATTTTGAGCTATTATAATGTGAAGGTAATTCTATATGAAATAACATCTTATATTTAGTAATAGATTCATGATTTTAGAACCACACCTATCTTATCTATGGTTGAATTTATTTTTTATAATGAAAGAGGTTTTTATATCCAAAAAAAGTATATTTTTTGAGGATAATGTTTTTATATGATAACTTATAGAATAAATATATTTAATAATTAATTAATCATGTTTCATAAAAAAATATTGTATTATTTGTGTTATTAAATTATATCTTTTTGAACATATTTTGCAAATATATAGTTTATATAACTATTTTTGTTGATAGGAAGGAGGAAAAATTTATATTTGATAGCGTGTGATGTATTACCCGTAAAAATATTAAAGTTATATATCCATTTATTTAACACTTTTAGTAATTTCTTGGGTAACAAAAAGGGTAAAACTTCATGGATTCATTCTCTATAGAAAATGATTTAATCTAATATTTGAAAATTTAATAGGATCCATATGATGCGTAAGGGGGAACCCTCATATAATAAGATAATAAACTCTCAATCCCATCAAGGGGATGAGATATTTGAATAATCTGAATCACAATCCAACTTTTTTTCATAATATTATATTTTAAAAGTGAGAGTGTATAAACATAAACTTAAAGTGGAATTACTAATATATGAAATGTATTTTTTTATAAAACTATAGGTTGGTTTCCTTGTATTAATAATATTATTCCAACTTCATTATTTTTGGTTTATAATGAAATGTTGGTTTTTTTATTATAGACAACTATTCATGTGCTTTCATGATGTTTCATAAAACAATAATGGTTTTCATGATAATAAATTTTTAAATTAAAATTTCAAATAAATATAAATAGTTATTTTTATATTCCAATGTTGACACCCTGAATATTTAAAATGAAATTATATGATCATGAATATCATTATTAACTCACAACATAGATCTTTACGGGAACTATGGTATACTATAAAAAAGATATTATTTAATCATTAAAGCTATAATTTATCTTTTATATTTGATGTTTATAATAGAAAATAACTTAGGAATGATATAAAAAATTTATTTATACAGTGAAATATTTTATTGATTAATAATAAATTAGTACTCAATTTTTAGAAAATTCATTTTTTCATTCAAAAATATGTGTTCTCATAAAATTGTTTCAATTATATTTTATGGAAAAAATATATTAATATTATTAATTTTTTTGAAAAAATATTCAGATTGAATAAATATCAATTTTGAAATTAAAATTTCATTATTACCGTTAGTTGATTTTCATGTTTTTTATAAAAAATGTTTTTAGTGTATATTGAAAAATACTAATTTTTTATAACTTATATTTCAATTTTAAATCATTTTATTTAATATTTTATCTGATTTTTATTTTTTAAAATTAAGATAACCTAAATTTTATTTATAATAATATAACAAATTACAATGGAATTACGACAATGCATTATTTATTTATAAGTAGATTATTTCTTAAAAAATTATTTTGTTTAAATTTTTTTGTCTATTGAGATTCAAATATTTATATATAAATTTATTTAAGATACTTATATAAATACATATTTTAAGAAATTATTCAATATTAGGTATCAAGGGGTTCAAATTTGGAAAACATTTCCAATTTATTTTTTTTCCATTATAAATATTATTTTTTGTACATATTTTTTAACTCAATAATAGTCAAATGATTAAAACGGGGATAACACTATGATAAATGATCTCAAAATCCAAATAAATCATTCCTTAATTCCATTTTATGATATTAATTCAACCATAATAATATTTTAATCATATATATGTCATTTTTGTATGAATTTCCTTAGATTATTACATTTATATTATTTTATGATAATACAATTAAAAATTGTCACCTATATATTTTAATAAACCTGACATATATTCATTATGAAAAAACAAATTCAAAATTGGTTATAATCCATTATTTATAACATTAATTCATTATTTTTTTGTTATTAATTAATATATATTTTATTGATGTAATAATTACCTTAAACACTTATGCAATGCTGATACATTATTCACCGAAGTAGGAGAAAATTCAATGAAAAAGATTTTAAAATTAATTATTTTTTGATGAAATTTTTATCTAATGACCAAATATGTAACTATAAATTATATATAATTGATAATTTTTATATATTTTAATTACATTGAAGTCTTAAATTCATTAATATCAAATTAAATAAATAACCCCAAAAGGAAATTAAGGATATTTCAAGGTGAATAATATTTTATTAATTAATTTTTATTAAATCAAGAAAGAGGATTTCTGTAATTGAAAATAGTATAAAATTTCATCCATGTGTCATTTTTGAGCCCCTTATTATATAATATGTTAAATTATAATGCTTATATGCTAAAAAATGTTTTACCTCGGTTAAAGAAAAAAAGTGATAACATAGATGTTTAAAAAATTTAATAATGAACATCATTACAAAAAAATTAATCTAATTATATTTATAAGTTATAAATTTTTTTATTTTTATTCATGTCAAATTGTTTTTAGTATAATGATGATATATATTAATCTTTCAAATATTACATGTTTTGTGTCTACCTATATTATAATTGGATTCCGCTTCTCCACCATTCCTCAAACATCATGTCAATTCTGGGAATAAAAATCATTAACTTAGTCCATTCATAACATCCCTACCAATGTCTTATTGGACTTTTATTTTTTAGGAAACTATCCATTTAAAGTTTAATGTGACTTCTCATAAATGTTTCTCAGGAATATGTATAACTCTTAAAAATAGTTAATTCAATTTTATTTATTCTGCCACATTATTTAAATCAATATCATTCATTTTAAAATAATTAATTAATTATCTCTAATATAATTAATATTTATTTTGGTTATCTCATAAAAATTTATACTAACATTTCATTAATTGTGTTATGAATGTATCACATGTGTGTACATTTGGACTACCACTTCGACGTAGCTATGTGATTTATTTTCAATCATAGACATTCAAGGTTATTTTTATAAATGAATGTAATTATTATATATGATATTTATTTAAAAATTATTATTATTTTTCTAATATATTATACAACCTTTATACATCTACATCTGTTGAAAAAAATAAAGTTCCATGTGAGTACGTCTGGACTACCACCCCTAAGATATGATGTGATTCATTTTTAATTTCAATTTTACAATGAAATAAATAAATAATTATATAATAAATATATATGATATTTATGGTTTCATTATGATTTAATAAAACTAAAATATTATTCTATTTTATTTCAGTCCGAACATCCAAATTTAAAAATATCACTCTTTCATACGTATGAACTACTATGTCAGCAAAATTATATTATTCATTTTCTATTCAAAATTTATATTTATAATTCTAAAATTTCAAATGAAATATATATATATTTTTTTCAAGATTAGTATTTTATAAATGATTAAACTAGGAAAATGGTATAAGTACCAATACAATTTAAACGAAAACTAAATAGATAAAAAACTATGTTTTACATGAATGTTCATTTTAGTGGATAAATTATCCAAAAAATGAACATTGAAAATTATAAAGTGATGTGGAAGTGTAAATTATGAATTAATACAGTAAATGAAAATATTTAAAATAATTATATATTTATTATGATGTATTTTCAAATTCAGAAAGAAAATATGATACTTAAGGTATGGATATCTCTTCTCACTTTTTTAGGAGTCATTTATGTCATAATCAGAGTTTATTTATTTCACATGGTGTATATATTTTACCATTCACATGAAATATCATGATTATATTTATGTTCATATTATTATGGTTTTAATCTTATTTTATTTATTCTCTGGATGTGAGGATGCAAATGATACCAATATGATATGTGATATATGTTTCAATATTATTTAATTTCAAGACTGAATATGAAAAATTTACATTCATGGGAAATATATGGATCACAACTATTAAAACCCATATATTTCCATTTTTTTATATATTCATGTAACTTTCACGTAATAATATAATATTTCTCACATTATACATGAAATTAGTGAGAATTGTTTTTTTCATGAAACACATATTATTTACTCTTTGGTCATGAATCATTTTCTATAATCAAAACATTTTAATTAAATTATTGCAATGAATGATTTTATATTTTTTAAATAGATTTAAAAGAATTTACTCATTTTTTAATTTCTATAAAAAATATTAAATATGATTTTTTTCTTCCATATGATGAATTTTTTACCAAAAAAAAATGGAGAGAATCTATTTTTTATTGATTCTGGCATGAATATAATGTGAAATTTATATGTGAAATAAATGATTTGAAGCATCTTTAAATGTATTATTTTTATTTTAAAATAAACTAATTTAATTTATATTTTATATATTTTATGATTTTAATTATTATTTTTTAAAATGGTGATGTAATTTTCCCCATGAAATATTAAAATTAAATTTTAAATGAAGCTTTTATTAGTATATCATCCTTTGATATTAGTTTTTCTTAATTAGGGATATAAAATATGAAAATATACTTCTTATTTATTAGGATGGGTTATTAAATAGTTGATGAAATAATGATGAAACAAATTACCCTTCTCCTAGGTTCAGCTATTATGAAATGGTAAATGATTCATTATTTTATATAATATATTATAATGGTTAGTAATTATCTGATTGTTGGGTACTTTATATCTCTCAAATGAATTGGGTAATGTAACATTCATATCAAATTTGATGATAACGATATGAGTGGACAATAATGTGAATATATTTATTTATATTTTATTGTGTGAGTTTGAATTCTTTTAACTATGCTCATAATATTACATGTGGATATTATTTTGATTATCTTAACATGAAATTTAAAGAATGTGAAGGATTTCTCCAATATATACACAAATGATTATTCATAGACCTGATGAAAAATATCTATATTCCCATAAATTTTATTTTTGATGGATATTATTCCATTTTCCTATAAAACGACAATTAAATGATGATTAATTATATGAATACCTTATTGACCATTTATTTTGATTTGAGTTTATTTTTATTTTTTGGTCTATTGTTTTAGAGATATGAAATATATACCTTGATAACATAAACTTGATTATGGTACCATATATGTTTTTTAATATCTTCCAATATGATTGATATCTCTTATGGTTACCCCTACAAGGAATTTGATCCCACATTTTCTTATGATTCCATTCTATAGTTTTTTATTCATGGTTTTAAGTGTGATGATTTAAAAGGGTACTTCTAGTAAATAAAGTTGTTTTAAATGATAATGAGAGTTACTAATAACTATTTTATGTATCATGTATCCATATATCGTAATGCTTTAGGGTTATACAAATTTTTTTTAAAAGGTACATAATGAATTTTTTTAAAAATTATGAAATATATGTGTATATTATTCTTGTTTTTTTATAGTTGGTATAAGGGTGATGTTTCAGAATTTTTATAGATTTGTGTAAGAAATATTTTGTGTATAACATGGGGACCTGTATATGTTTCATATAATATACTAATTTTTTAAATAACTCCTTTTGGGTTTCGTTGAAATTATATCCTCATATAAAATCTAGAATGTGAATTATATATCTGAACAGATACACTTATGGGGTAATAATCATAAAAGTAGTGGAATATATATTTAATTGATTATCTGTGATTCCTAATAAGTTGTCCAAATAATACCAAACTAGATTGAAACACTCAGGGTATAATCTTTTTTTAAATAAAAATTTCAATTATGAACCATTAATAAAGATATGAATAATGAATTACCTAGAATGACCTAGGTTAATCCTTAGGTGTTATATATTGAAAACAATTCACCAAATTAAAAAATCCTATCAATTTTTTCTCAAATTATGGTTATTTTTTAGAGTAAATATTTTTTTTATTTTAGTAGATGGATATAATGAGAATGAATCCTATTAAAACTGAATATAAAGGATAATGGAATGAGTGTCCTCATAAGAAAGACTCTGAAATGATAAAATTAATGTGATACATTTTAATTATTCCTAATCTATTTTCTTATTATTTGATTAACAAAATTTATATTTCTTGTGCTTTTTAACACACCTAATAGGGGAGAAATAATGTCCCTTGGGTGTTTTGTTGATTAATAACATACGGAAATAAGGTAATTGTATTTATATGTTATATTTGTGGGATGTATTTCATAGGGAAATGTCTTAATGGAATGTGGTGATTTTTCAGTTCGTGAAAAATATGTGCATATTGAAAATAATTTCTAAGGTAAACTACTTAATGGAACCAAATTATATTGTTACTGAGGTACAATTTATTATTAAACTTATTTTGTGTCTGGATCATTGGAATTTTTTGTGTATTTTCAATAATCCTATGGATTTTTCTAGGATAAATTAATGACCATGGCTATGCTACTCTCTGAATTGGAAAGAATAAATGGTATATGTATATTTATTTGAATATTATGTTTTATAATTTGTTTTTATCAATTATATATTGGTTATTAGTGGAATATAATCTCTATATATTTTTCTTTGTTGGTTTTTATTTATGTATTTTCATATATATGATGAATGATTTCTATATAATAGAAAATAGATTTAGTGGAATGGTGATATTTTTTGGGAACATAGTATTGAATGGTATATTATCACTAGTTGTTTCCTAATGTTGAGATTATAATGTTTGATTGGGATAAAGAGATAATTGATATTGATAATTTAAATTTGATAGTATATTTCATTGCTAAATTAAAATTTTATATTATGATCATGTGATTAATTTATTTATTATGTTTTTGATGTTATGAAATATATAAGACATTTGTTGATTTTAATTGAGGAATCATAATAGTGTTAATATTAGGATGATATATGAATTTGTTATGGATTTATATTGATTAAATATTTATAAGGTAATAAAAAATAATATTTTTGGGTTTATATGATTATTGTATATATATTAATATTATATAACCTCATGAGTGATTGATGTTATTTAAATATAATAGAAATGTTGGTTAGAGATGAATACATGTTCAATTCATTCTAATATTTGGTTATAACCATTGGTCTATTATATTTTAAAGAGTCTAATTATTAGTTATTGATGGAATTACTTAAGATTATCATTGAGTGTTATTATAATTATTTTTTATATTAGTGTATATTTTTTTATTTATATTGGATAACTTATTATTTCAATTTTTAAGGTAAATATCTAGAGACCTGATAAATTTGATGTCATTATTTTATAGATATTGTTATCAATTAAATTTTAATTTTAGTCATTCAGACATGAAAAAACACATCATTATTAATCATTTGTTAGACCATGATATGAAGTACTATATGATTTATGTATGACCAATGTATAAAATTATAATTTTTTTACTTAATTAAATTAAGTATTATTGACCAAATTTATTTCATACCATGATTGTAAATTATTTCATTAACTCATGTAAGAGAAAGATAAATATTTTGAGTATTATATATATTTTATCTCTCTACTATCATAGTATATTTCTAGAAACTCTTGATTTTTATAATGATACATATTTGATCATTTAAATACTAATTAAGAAATAATAAATTTCCCTATTTTGACATTGATATTATTTTTTATGATATAATCATCATCATAATATATTACTACATCATGATAAAATAATTTATGTAAGTGAAAATTAAAATTTAAAGAGGGAAATTTTGTTATGAGTGGTAGAATATAAAACATAGAAAATATATTTCAATAAAATAATGTGTTTTATACCTTTCTTAACACACAAAAACAAATTTTTAACAAAACTTGATATACTATAAAATTAATATGATTTTAAAACGACCACTATAACATACCCATTAAATATTTAAAATATTTATAGAAATAAAAATCTGATGAAAAAATATATTAATTTTAATGAAATAAAAATATATATATATTAGTTTATTATAAATAAGTTTTCAATATTTAACAAACTCATTTTATAATGGGAAAATATGTTTTTTGAAAAAAAAATTTATTTCAATTTTTACATTAGCATTATAATTTTTTACCCTGATTATAAAAAATTTCATTTTAATAAAGTAATCTTATATTTCAAATCAACATGTCATAATTATCTTTCTATGATATTTTTTAACTTATCACAATTGTTTTATTTTTTACTGAATAGTTAATTATATAGATATATTTAAAGATGTCCTTTCATTTTTGTAAAATAATAAAATTAAAATTCCTATTATAATTTATATTTTGTTTTTAAATTAACATAAAATTAATTTAATAAAAAATAATTTAATTAATTACATAAAAATATAAATTATATATTATTTTGTTATACGTGAATTTTTTTTGGCATAAAAACATAATTTTATAAAAATGGGTTTTCTCATTGTATTTTAAATATTTTTATTAAAATTTTTATCCACTACTTCTTTAAAAATAATTTTAATACCTGTCATCTAGTTGTTCAAATTTGGTAAAAATGTGCCTTATATTGTTTTCCACTATGAATATTAATTATGGTAAATATTTGTCACCTAGGTAAGGGTAAAATTGTTTAATGTTTTTAAAACCATGAGATAAGGTCTAAAAACAAAAAACATCAAAATATTCAATTAGATGTTATTATTTCAACAAGATTAATCCAAAATTTTAATATATGACATTTTATTGACATTTTTTATAATGAAATTTATATTATTTAGTATTATTAATGTTAAAAAATGACACTATCATCCTTTCAATATATAAAACTTATTTATATTTTTATAATAATAATTATATATTATTAAAAAAATAAATATTAATACAATAATTCATTAGTAGTTACTTATTATTAACATTTAGTGGTGATATAATTATCATATACATTTATGTTACATCATTATAGTACTTGCATCAGTAGAATACAATTAAACGTTAATGATTTAAAAAAATAATATGGTTTGGATGAATATTGGAACGTCAAAAATATTTTATGTAAAGTTCATGTATAAATATATTAAAATGATTCTATATTTTAATTCTACTATTTTCATGATTTAATAGTTTTCAAATTAATGTAATATTCTAAAAATTGATTTTAATGATTTACATTGTAATATATTATTTTATTATATGATATAAAATCATAAAAATAATTAAATTGGATCCATAAATTTTTCAATAGTCAAAAATTAAATCCGTGTTAAAAATTTTCATCAATTTTTTTCCATATAAGTAAATTTAGAACCCTTAAATGCTTATAAATTGTTTAATCTGGTAACTGTTAATAAGGTTAGTGAAGGGATTAAACAAAATTAATAGGTTTAAAAATGAATCCCAAATCATTATATATGTAATTTATGTTCTTATTTATACCTTATCTTCTATGGATTCAAATTTGTGACCATATGTAATTTTTTTTATGATATCATACGTTAATATGTATTACTGTGCTAAAAAGTGCTTGTCTGCACTCTTCCTACCATAAAAAAGTATTCCACTTCCCCACATCTCTTCACACTTCATGATCCATATATATATTAGAAAATACCTACCAATGTCACTTCATAACATCCCTACCCTTGTCATATAGGTCATTTTTTATCATAAAACCACCATTTCAAGGAATATGTTATATTTTGGAAGAGGTTTTACATTAATGGTGTATATGTCTTCATAGTGTTCCTTAAATATTATTTATTCTTACAACATCCCAATATATATGATTTCTGTTACAAAATAATGTATTAGGTATCCATAATATACTAAATTTTTATTATAATTTCAAATCATCCATTTTCACATCTGTTCAATCATATAGGAAATGAAAATATCACCATTTCATATGTGGAGACCACCTCCTCAATATATCGATATGATTTATTTTCCATCACCGTAAATCATGGAATGTTATTAATATGTTTTTACTATTTATATACGATATTTTTGAAATAATTATTCTTCATAAAATATAATATAATATCTACAATTTTACCACTCAATATATTGTAAAATGATAACTTTGTTCTTATGTATGCGTTGAATTCCACCTCCATTAAGAGATGTGATTAATTATTCATTTATCTCTTTCCTGGATGGAAATAATGATAGATTAAATAAATATATATTATATTTGTAACGTTATAGTAATTTTATAATTTTTAAATGTTAATTATTTTTCATTCTATCTATCATACAATAATTGGAAACATAACTCATGAGTAAAAATAGACTATCATTTACATGATGTGATGAAATTCATTTTTCATAACAACACTAAATTAAAAAATTTATAAAAATTAGGATGAAAAAATATATTAATTATTAAATGATTTAAATTTTAGAAATGAAATAACTATTAAAAACAGAAAAACTCTAAAAGGATAACGTTATATTCGATTGTTTTGTGGCATGGAACAACAAGATTATACAATCCACAAAACATTTTTTATTATGTTTAATCACTTTGATGGCTTGCAGAACATGTAACCCTGATTTTAAATGAACCATAATATTGTATCACATTACAACCTATCAATTTAATTTGATGTTATTAAAAATTATATCTAAATTATGAAAATTATGGTTATTTATTTATTATAAATAAAATATTAATTGTCTAAAATAAAAAAAATATTTTCCTAAATAATAATATTTTTCTTGAAAATAGTTCAGTCATGATTTATTTAGATAATTTAAAATTAGTTTTTAAACTTTTTAGAAAATATATTTGAAAAAAATAATTTTTGAAATCATAATATCTATATTATCTTAGTTGGAATTTTATGGATATTTCTAAAAATATTCATTTTTAAAAAATATTTAAAAATATTAAATATTATTGTAAACAATCTTTTCATTTAGAAAAATTACAAGGATAAATTTTATTTAAATTTTTTTAATGTAATATCAGTTCAATTATAATAATTGTTATCTAATTATTGTCAATTTAACCAATTTCATATTGATTTTTTATATTAAAACCATTTATACTTTTTATACATTTCTATTTAGAAACCCACTTTTTCATTGCATCTACATGTATAATTTTAAATTTGATTAGTCCACTTATATGAATTGAATTTGGAAAATTTATTCTATATTAAGAGTTATAATAATATATATTATCAAATAAGTTCAACATAATTTTTTACCAAAATGAGTTTTGAAAATAGTAAAAATTAATTTCCATGGTTAAGTTAAAAATGAGTTTTCAAAGGATTAAAAAATATATGTTCTTAAAAGAACTAAAAATGAATAAAATCTATTTTATATACATATATAGACTACATAATGCCTAATTGTTTCTAATAATTAATTTAGTGCACTTTTGGATTGTGAAATGCGTGGGTACAAATTCTTCTATTAAAAAATATTGATTTTGCAACCCACCTCACTTATAATATGCCACCCCTTCTCCTTTCTTCTTCACACGTTCAAAAGTATTTGGTTTGGAAGATTCCTACCAAAATAAATTCAAATAATCCATAACCACATCTTATAATCCATTTTTAATCTTTTCTAGAAACACATTCGTTTTAATCTAAAAGAGGTGGTCGAAGAGGAGATAATATTCATAAGTATGCATGTTTTTATTATTTCTTCTTACAAATACATAAAATAATAATTATTTATATACATATAATAATAAAAATGACTCCAATATACATAAATTTGATTAAATTATTTTTATGACTATAAAAAACCCTAGTTTTATGATAAATAAACATTACATTAATATTTCATTATACTTAATACATAATAAAACCTAAGCCCCAAGACCAGACTAGTCTAGTTCCCTTGGAAACATTGAATCATAAACACTAGTATATAAGTGAGCTAAATTATTTTACACTAGGTTCTTCATGACTAGAAGCCTTTTTAGGCACATGAAACATAATACATATCTGCAGAACCTGGGGTTGGAAACATAAAAAGGGGTGATATCAGATGACCAATAAGGGTAAATAAGGGAGACATGTATGAATAAACATTGTTGGACTCCTCATGTGTTAATCATGTCTTAATGATCACAAATCCTATTACAGTTAATTAATCTCAATCTTCATTGCACATCTTGCTAATTCTCTTCAATATCACTAATAACTACACATCATGTTTTAATGATAACAAATCTTATAGATGTTAATTACTCTCTTTATTATATTACAATTCTTATACATGATCACAAATCTCACATATATTATCAATCCTTTAAATTTATGATTCAAGTTCTATTACTCTCTAATGATTAAACATAATCTACATTCTGCATTTTATTGTCTATGTCCAAATACAGATATCCTTCTAAGTATGGACACACCGTGATCCAGACACCATGACCCAGACACCGTGACCCAGACACCATGACCCAGACATCGTGACCCAGACATCGTGACCCTGACACCATGACCCATACACCGTGACCCAGACACCGTGACTTAGACACCGTGACCCATACACCGTGAACCAGACAATGTGAAGGAATCACCGTGACCCAGACACCGTGAAACAGACACCGTGAAGGACAAACCCTGATCCAGACACCGTGAGCTACACACCGTCACATGGATAAACTGTGAAGCTCATACCGTGAACCTCATACCATGAAGCTCATACCGTGAACCTCATACCGTGAAGACTATACCATGAAGAAGAAATTGTTTACTTAATCACTGTGACACTATTTCTTAACGTTTTTTCAATATTATTTAAATAATACTAACGGTCATATTTGATGTTTTTAATGCATTGAATGTTATTTAATGATAGTTGTTGGCATGTTATGAAACCGTATCTTGTACCTATGAAAAGGGAATCCTTCCTACTACCAGAACTCGTGGAATATAAGGAATTTTGAGATGCAGTACACGTGTATGAAGTGTGGCATGCATGTGTGAATATACAATGAGAAGAACTTTTATACACCCGAGAGAAATGTGCTGAACAAGAAGAACAATGCTGAGAAAGAAAGAGATTGCAAGATGATCAAATAAATCTTATGAATGTAATACAAAACCACCGAAGAACACACGATGAATCAAGAGATCATTTCCATTCCTATAGAATACAAGCTGAGCTACGACACTCAGTTTTTCAACCGAAAAACCAGAGAAGGACGGAGAAGCACTCATACTGAATCCAATGAGTCTAGAGCTGTATTGATAATCACTAGAGCATTCTAAACTCTTATCTTTTCTCACTAAGTGATTTATTTATTATCTTTTGAGAAGTGTGGTGTACTCTGTATTTCTTATACACACACTTTATCATGCACTGAACTGGAGGATATCAAAATCCACACTCCAAATCTCTTAACTATTGTTTACCCACGTCAACTGTGGAAGAGGTCCTTTTGTGGCCTGGACTTTGTTTGTTTCCTACGAAGAACAGTGGTAGAGGTCCTTGCATGGCCTAGATAGTTTTGTAATCTGTTTTTAACCCTGATCCAAGGTGTCAATCAAATTTATATAAATTTGAGAGAACTGTGTCTCAGCTTGAGATTGATCCTCTTGTTATATCTGTTGTGCATCATTAATTTAATTTCAATTTATACTACATATATATTATTTATTCTACTTCTATTAATTTGAAATACAAAACTATTTTAAGGCTACATTGATAGTTAAATTAGAAAGTGTTTACACATATTATAAATCAGTAGGATAGCTTCAAAAGTTACTGTGATCTTTTGGTTTAATTAACTAAGACCTAATCAATCTTTGAGAAGCTAAGTGAGCATTTACAATCTATATAAATTCACTACAGTTTAACTTATTTAATAAATAGGGGGATTTTAAATAGGCAATATTTTAACAGATATTTTAATTGGAACTCAATTCACCCCCCCTCTTGAGTATCCCCTGCGACCAACATTTAGTATCAGAGGTTTTTTTTTGTTTAAGGACATTTGAAATACTCTGTTTTTCAATTGTTATTTTAGTTGCATCTTTAATGATCGTAAATTTCTGTTAGTTCTAATTTTGATCTCGTTAAATTGTGATTCTAAAATCTGGTTATGGATAATATACTGGAGGGTGCTGCTATTAAAATGAACTTTTATTCAATGGTTCAAACTATGCTTAGTGGAAACATAAAATGAAAATTCATTTAGAAATCATGGGTTTTGATATCTGGAACGCTATGGAGTCACAATATAAAATTCTAGAAACTGAAAGAGTAACTTGGGATTAACCTACAAAGTCTTCCTAAAATAATAATTTTAAACCCATGAATGCCTTGTACTATGCTCTAGGACATGTGGAGTTTAACATAATTTCTGCTTGCAAAACTGCTTTTGAAATATGGGATACTTTGCGTGTTTCTCATGAAGGAACAACCAATGTTAAATAAATGAGATTAAATACATATACTATTAAATATGATAATATTAAAATAAAGACTGATGAACCTATTTCTGATATGTATCTTAGGATTAATGAGATAGTCAATACAGTGAATTCACTCGGAAAGGCTATTCCAGCAAAGGAACAAATTATGAGAATCATGATATGTTTACCAGACCTATAGAGAGGAACATCAGTTTCAATCAGAGAGTCATGTTTCATTGCTGCTCTACCTGTCAAAGAACACATTGGTATGCTTACGATGTATGAGGAAGAAATAAAGTTGAATAAATAGGAAGATGATGAACCTATGAAAATATTTATGGCTTTCAAGACTACTCCCTCAAAGAGTAAGGACAAAAAAAATCTTAAATAGAAACTGGTAGTTCAACCAGTGAAAATTCAGACTCTGATAGTGATGCTGAAATTGATCAGATAGCCAGAAGGTTTAAGAAATTTTATAGGAAGAAGAAGTTTTTCAGAAAATCAAATTACAAAGGAAAGTATGACAACAAGGGACATTGGATGAAGGATTGGATAAAGCCAGATAAAAGTGATGAAGCTGTTTGCTATGAGTACAAAAGGAAAGGACACATTAAAGAAGACTGCCCAAAACTCAAATTAAAGAAGAAATATGATTAGAAGGACAGTATGTACAAAAAGGCTATGAAGGCTACCTGGAGTGCTTCTAAAGACAGCACAATTGAATCTGAAATATCTGATTCTGAAATAAATCATGCCAACATGTGTTTCATGAAAAACACATTTGAGGTAACATCAGATACTCATGTTTTAAAATATTATTATTCTAGAGATGATGTAGAATCTGATTCTGATTATGAAAACATGACAAGTGAGATATTATTTGAATACTGTAATATACTGGAAGAGACATGCTTTGAACTTAAGGATAAATACAAATCATTAAAGAAACAGCATGCTCTCACTACTATTGTTAAAACCGAACTTACTATTGAAAAATAGAAAAATGATCAACTATTAATGGAGAACACTAAACTGAAAATGTATAATGAGAAACTTAGAAAAGACTTAGAGAAGTTCACAAATGGAAATGATAGAGTATCTCAAATACTAGGAAATCAAGTGGCCACAAAATACACTACTGGAATAGGCTACAAACCTGGACAGAGACAGATTAATAAGAATAGATTTATTCCTAAATCTGGATAGAATACTACTAGTTCTAGTTCTGGACATTCATAAACTTCAACTAGTTATTCACAAAGTTATAAATCAAATAGAGTTTATCTTTCAAAATCATTTGATTATATAAATCATATGAGACCCATAAGACAAATGTGTGTACTGAAAGCATTGATTGTTAACTTGTCTAGACCAAAGAAGATCTGGGTACCAAAATCATTTCCTATCTAAATCTGTTTTGTAGGAAACCTACTTGAAGAGTTCCCACAAGAAGACAAGTTATTTGGACAGTGGATGTTCAAGACATATGTTTGGGGACTACTCATGCTTTAAGAGTTTAATAAAGGTTGATGGAGGTCATGTCAGATTTGGTGATAATTCTAAAGGAAAGATCATCGGTCTAGGCCAAATTGGTAACACTGATTCAGTTTTAATCTCTAAAGTTTTATTTGTTGATGGACTTAAATATAATCTGTTAAGTATTTCTCAATTATGTGATGACGGTTTTAATGTCAAATTTGAAAATAATTGTTCTAATCTTTTTAATTCTAAAAATGTTTTAGTATTTTCTTCTCTAAGAAATGAAAATTTTTATGCTGTTGATTTAAATTCCTTATCTAAGAAAAACGTTATTTGTTTAAATGATTTTCAGAAAGAGTCCTGGTTATGGAATAAAAGATTAGGAGACTCCAATATACACTCACTTAGAAAACTAACAAGAAATAACTTAGTTAGAGACCTACCTAAACATGAGTTTCCAAATGACAAATTTTGTAATCCCTATCAAAAGGGAAAGGCAACATAAGGTTTCTTTTAAATCAAAGAAAGACGTGTCAACTTCTCAACCTCTAGAGTTTGTTCACATGGATTTGTTTGGACCATCTAGTGTTTCTATCTTAAATGGGAATCACTATGTCTATGTTTTAGTAGATGAATTTTCTAGATATACTTGGGTATACTTCTTAGCTCACAAAATTGAAGCTTGTTCTTAATTTTTTAAGTACTCCAAATCTGTAGAAAATCATAGTTGACTTAAGATTAAATCCCTATGAAGTGATCATGGCCGTGAGTTTGAGAATCATGAGTTTGAATACTACTACTCACATAATGGATATATTCAAAACTTTTCTGCTCCAAGGACACATAAGAAAAACTCTGTAGTAGGAAGAAGAAATAGTACCCTGCAAGAAATTGCTAGAACTATTCTTAATAAATATGACCTCCCTATTTACTTTTGGGCTGAAGCTGTGAATACAGCTTGTTATATTATTAATAGAGTCTTAATTAGAACTATTCTTATGAAACCCCCATATGAGTTGTGGAACAATAGAAAACATAAAGTTAGTTTCTTTAGAGTCTTTGGATGCATGGTTTTTATTCTCAATATAAACTAAATTCTTGATAAGTTTGCTTCTATGAGTGATGAAGGAATATTTTTAGGATATTATTTAACCAGCAAGGTTATAGTGTTTTCAATAAAAGAACCATGTGTGTGGAAGAATCTGTTCACATCAAATTTGATGAAACTGATCCACATGAGCCTCAAACCTCTCTTGAAAATCTTAAATAAGATTTATCTATTATGGACCATAATGAAAAATATAATGAACCAGTTATAAAGACAATCGGTTCTGGACATATTCCAGAATCTGTTCCTAATGAACCTGAACCTAGAGTAGAACATGAAATTTCTAGTCCTACCTTTTCTAGATCAACTAGAATTCTAATGAATCATCCTTTAGATTCTGTTGTAGGAAATCTTGATAGAGGGACATAGACTAGAGCTTCTCTTAGAAATCAGGTTGAACATCAAGACTTCTTGTCACATCTTGAACCTAAAAACCTTGATGATTCAATTAATGATAAATTTTGGGTAATTTCTATTCAAGAATAACTCAATCAATTTTAATGAAATAATGTCTGGAATCTTGTTGAAAGGCCTATGGTCAATTTCACAATAGGCACTAAATGGGTGTTTAGAAATAAAATAGATGAATCTAGAAACATAGTTAGAAATAAATCTAGGATAGTTGCACAAGGCTATAGTCAAGAAGAAGGTATTGACTATGAGGAGACTTTTTCTCTAGTAGCCTAATTAGAAGCTATTAGGATTTTACATCCTTATGTTGGACATCTAAATTTCAAACTATATCAAATGGATGTCAAGAGTGAATTATTGAATGGATATATTGATGAGGAAGTTTTTTTTAAACAACCACCTGGATTTTAAACCCCTTATTTTCCAAATCATATTTTCAAATTATCAAAAGCTTTATATGGTTTAAAGCAAGATCCTAGAGATTGGTATGATAGATTGAGTACTTTTCTAATTTCTAATGGGTTTTCAAAAGGAATATCTGATTCTACTCTATTTATAAAATGAATTTCTAAAGGTGTTTGAGTAGAAAAAATTTATTTTGATGATATTATTTTTGGATCTTCAAGAAATTCACTATGTACTGATTTTTCTAAAATGATGTAAAATGATTTTGAAATGAGTTTAATGGTTGAACGCAAATTCTTTCTTGGATTTTAAATATTTCAAAATGATGATGGAATTATTTTAACTCAATGTAAATTTACTTGAGATCATTTAAAATGTTTTGGATTGCATAGCACAAAAGGTAGTGACACTCCCATGAGTACCACCTGTAAGATGGATCTTGAGGAAAATGGTAAATCTGTTGATCAAACCACTTATAGAGGAATTATTGGATGTCTACTCTACCTGACTGCAAGTCATCCAAATATTATGTTTAGTGTGTGTATGTGTGCTCGATTTCAAGCAAACCCTAAAGAGTCACATTTAAATGCTGTGAAGTGAATTTTCAAATACCTCAAGCATACTCCGAATTTAGGACTGTTCTATCCCAAAGGACAATCATTTAAATTAGTTAGTTATTCTGATGCTGATTTTTCTGGATATAAGTTAGATAGAAAAAGAACCTCTGGAACGTGTCATCTATTAGGAAAGTCACTAGTTTCATGGTTTAGGAAGAAACAAAATTTTGTTTCATTATCTACTACAGAAGCTGAATACATAGCTGCTGGAAGTTATTGTGCACAAATTTTTTGGATGAAACACAATTTACTAGACTATGGATATCAATTCAGACATGTCCCAATAAATTGTGACAACACAAGTTCTATTAATTTTTCCAAGAATCCTATTTCTCATTATAGGATAAAATATATTGATGTAAGACATCAATTTTTGAGGGAACATTATCAAAAAGGTGATGTCACTTTGGAATTTATTGGTGCTGAATATCAACTTGCTTATATATATTCACTAAACCATTAAATTCTGAAATATTAGACTACATCATACATATTATTGGTATGATTATTCTTTAGTAAATATCTTACTGATCATAATGTTTAATACTTCACTGTATTTTACTTTACAGATTCATGGTCATTGTTTCTAAGTTACTGTTTTATGCAGATGGTCTCACTGTCAAGACTTTATGTTCACGGTCTATCAACTCAGTGTCTCACCATGACTACATAGAATGCTCACTGTCTCACCATGAATACTACCAATTGTCTCACTGTGATAACTAGTTTTCATCTCACTGTATTGCCTACTCACGATCTCACCGTGATGATTGTTTATAATCTTACTTTAACCAGTATCGCAGTAATTTTTATTTCACCGCTATTTGATTTCCCACAATTTTTTTATGATGTTTGACATTCCCAAATGTTAAAACTTAAGGGTTTCATTCGATTCTGTACCCTAACTCTCTCTTGAACCTTCTCTTCCCTCTCACCCGAACCTTCAGAGAATGCCAAGGATGAAGCGTCCATCTTCACCCTCATCTAAAAAGAACCTCTCTAAGAAACAGAAGAGGATACCGAGGATAGCTACCGAATGGCCTCTAAACCCATACCTGGTAAGTCGTACAGTTGTACCTGAAAAGGATGTTTTCCCTGAATGGTTGTTGTCTATAAGATCTTTAGTTTTGAATGTCATAATAGAACAAGTATGGATTGAAAGGTTCACTGGTCAAAAAAGACCAATTTACCTGAGATTGGTATCTCAATTCTATCATTATGTAATTATTTCCTTTTATTTTAGAGAAATCTTTATGGTGACAGGATGGATAAATGGCCAGAAGTGCCCTTTCTCTTCAAGGCTCTGGGCTGCATGCCTAGGGATTACACATGAAGATGTTTGTGAAGATTACCAGAGAGACCCTCCTCCAACAACAGACATCTTTGACCTGGAGAATTATTTGTAAATCCTGACAGGAATTGGAACCAAAAGAAGGGCTATAGCTACTGAATTAGATGCAGAGACTAGACTTCTGTTCAGGTTTGTTCAAAATTTGATTAGTCCGAGAAAATGGGATTTTGATGTGATGAAGTATCAAGATGTGTTTCTAATTTACTTGTTAAAGAATATCCATAAGATCAACCATTGTAAGTATGTTATTAACAATATCTGTGAACTGATCAATGTCACTTTCAAATCCACCTCTTTGTTTTACTCAATGATGATTTCAGCTATGTTAGTTGTAAAAGGGATGGTTTGACCAAATGAAGAAATGTTAGTGGACTTTGATTTATTTCTATCCTTACTTATCATCAAAAGGATGAAGATTAGCTAGAACCCCTAGAATAATTAGTGGTTTGAGGATAATGATCAACTCTATAGAAATATTAATCCTGTTGATTATCCAAGAAGACCTAAAAATATATCTGATCCTAGTTTGGAACTAGATGAAGTGGATGAGCATTTATAAGAAGAAGAAGAAGAGGAAGTAACATCTGATTTATCTCCTAGAGAAGAAGCTAGAAGAAGTCCAATCGTAACACCTCCTATTGAAGAAGAGAAGACTGTTGTCCCTACTGTTAGCCCATCTGAAATACCTCAAGGAGAGAAAGTTGCTATTGGTTTGAGAAAAGAAGAATCTCCTGATTCTAGCGAGGATGCCAATCCAGAAGCTCCTCCTTATGCTGCAAGAGAATTGTTTTTCCTAATTCAGAACCACAAGCATCCTTAGAGGCAGATCCTGTTGAAGAGGATCATTCTATTGAGAAAGAAGAATCTCTGGAAGCCCAACCACTGGAACAATCAGTTACTGAGATTATTCCCTCTACTGAATAAAGAATGGAAATTTCCTTTCAGCTAGAATGGAATGAGTTTGATGGAGAATTTAGGGATGATCCTGTGGATCTTGATCATGGTGAGCCTATAGTCTCTGAAATGGAAGCACAATTTGAGGGGGAGGACCCTCAAAACCTTGCGTTTATAGAAGCTGGATCTGCTGAAGCTTCTCAACCTTTTGTCACATATTTTTTCTACACTCGGTATGAGTTCCCAATATTTTATGATGTAAATGAGTCACAGAAATTGACTACAACTGGAATGGATCTATCATCTCTATTTCAACTGAAGTCTATCGCTCCTCCAGAACCAGAACTAGAGCCCCAACCTCAATCTGAATCAGAATCTGAGTCTGAAGATGACTCTGAACCTCAACCAGAATCTGAACATCTGTCTTTACCTACTCCCTTACCTGAGCTTCACTCCATTGTGACCAAAGATGATCTAATTTTTTTTGGAGAGACTTTGTTAGCTAGAGATGAGAAAATTGTCTCCACTCAACCTCTTCCAGTGACTCAGTTAAGTCAAGAAGATGCATCAATTCTCTTGAAGAATATTATCTTGCATATTCAACCAAGGATGATCCGAGAAATTCAAGAAGTCATAGTCGAGAAAAAGCTGTTGAGTACTGATGTTGCAAATCTGAATAATATGATAACGAACTTGCCGAATGAGTTGTCTTTGAGATCAATGCCTACTCCTGTTTCTACCCCTACAGCAGTTGATAATTCTCTTAAGCCATCTAATTCCCACATTTCTAGGGAAATTATGTCTCAAGTTGATCCTTATCTACATTCTTTTGATGGGAAGATTGCAAAAAGAAACACCAAAATGCTGGAATTCAGGAGGGAGATTGTAGAAAATCTAAATAAGCATACAGATGAATACACTGGATGCTTGGAAAAAGTACTGAAACAGCTCAAAGTTCTAACTGAAGTTGTCAATGCTTCACCTGCTTCTGGTCAGACTTCCTCACCTTCATCGGATGATTCCATGCTGAGATCAATAATTAAGGAAGAACATCAGAGTTCCTTAAGTGTCTTAGATCTATCTTCTTTATCAGAAGTGATTAAGAATGGCGATAGAGCATTGGACTTGGTTAGGATTCATTCTAATAATGCCAATGATTCTCAATAATAGATCACCACGAAAATAGATTTGTATCTCTCACGGATTTTCTCTAAAAGTGATATGACAGATCACTTTAGATATCTTGTGGAAAATTTGAGAATCCCTCCAGTGACTGAAGCTTTTAATTCTCATGATCAGAAACTTACAGAGTTCACCATATTGTCAAAAAAATTCATGGAGAATAAGAATGATTTTGAAAAGGATATGCAATATGGTGGTGAAATAAAATACTGATTTCATCAATCTTTTGAAGCCATATATTGATGTGTTGAGTACTTCCATAGTTGCTCCAGTTGCAACACCCCTTAGACCTGGTCTACCAACCTTAGCCTCAACTTCTATGATAGTTATCCAAGTTCTTTCCCAGATCCAGCCAGTCATTCTTGACCATCCCCAGCCTAGATCTTTTACTGCTCCTACTTTGGCTCTATCTGTTTTTCAAGGTCTACCCTTACCCTCTTTTTCTACCACATCTATGCCTTCTTCTACATCGGTACCAGCTCCTACTGCTTATAAAGGAAAGGACATGGTGGATCCCTAAAGAGTCCAAGTACTGTTTTCTTTTTGATTGGATGCTATTTTTCGTTTACTGTTTGTACTTCTCTTGTATGATCTATTATGATCCTTTTTTAATGAATAATGCTTTGTTTCATTTCATTTTCTCTACATTTTGATAATCCAAAAAGGGGGAGAAAACCGACAAGTATAAATGGGGGAGAAAAAATACAAGTGTCAGTTTTATAATGATTTATTTTTACTATTCTAATATGCTAGTTTCTTTAATATTTCATTACATTTATATTTTGACTATACATGAATTGTGATCATTAAAAAAGGGGATATTGTTGGACTCCTCATGTGTTAATCATGTTTTAATGATCAGAAATCCTATTACTGTTAATTAATCTCAATCTTTATTGAACATCTTTCTAATGCTCTTCAATCTCAATAATAACTACACATCCTGTTTTGATGATAACAAATCTTATGGATTTTAATTACTCTCTTTAATAATTTAAAAGTCTTATGCATGATCAAAAATCTCACATATATTACCAGGACATTATAATTATGATTCAAGTTCTCTTACAGTCTAATGATTAAACTTAATCAATATTTTTCATATTACTGTCTAAGTCCAAATTAAGATATCTATCTATGTATGGACTCACCGTGATCCAAACACCGTGACCAAGACACCGTGACCCAGACACAGTGACCCAGACAACCTGACCTAGACACCTTGACCCAGACACCGTGACCCAGACATCGTGACCCATACACCGTGAACCAGACACCGTGAAGGACTCAACGTGACCCAGACACCGTTAACCAGACAACGTGAAAGACAAAACGTGATCCAGACACTGTGAGCTACACACCGTGACATGGACATACCGTGAATCTCATATCGTGATCCTCATACCGTGAATCTCATACCGTGAACCTCATACATTGTAGACTATACCGTGATGAATACACCGTTTACTTAATACATGTGACACCGTTTCTTAACTTTTTTTCGATATTATTTAAATAATTATAACATTCATATTTTTGGTTTTTAATTCATTTAATGTAATTTAATGATAGTTCTTGGCTTGTCAGGAAACCGTATCTCATACCTATGAAATAGGAATCCTTCCTACTACCAGAACTCGTGGAATATAAGGAAGTTTGAGATGAAGTACACGTTCAAGAAGTTTGGCGTTCATGTGTGAATATACAACGAGAAGAACTTTCATACACACGACGAATCAAGAGATCATTTCCATTCCTATAAAATACAAGCTGAACTATGACACTCTGTTTTTCAATAGAAAAACTAGAGAAGGACTCAGAAGCATTCCAGCTAAATCCAATGAGTCCAAAGTCGCATTGGTAATCACTAGAGCTTTTTAAACTCTTATCTATACATTCTAAGTGATTTATTTATTATCTTTTGAGAAGTGTGGTGTACTCTGTATTTATTATACACACACTATCTCCTATACTGAACTGGAGGATATCAAAATCCTCACACCAAATCTCTTAACTCTTGTTTACCCGCATCAACTGTGGAAGTGGTCCTGGTGTGCCCTGGTCTTTGTTTTTTCCCATGAAGAACAGTGGTAGAGGTCCCTGTGTGGCATGGACAGTTTTTTAAACTATTGTTCACCCTGATCCAGGGTGTGGATTAAATTTATATAAATTTGAGAGGACTAAGTCTCGGCTTGAGACTGAATCTCTAGTTATATCTGTTGTGCATAATTAGTTTAAGTTCAAAGTATTCTACATATATCTAATTTATTACACTGCTATTACATTGAAATACAAAACTATTTTAAATCTACTTTGATAGTTAAATTAGAAATTTTTTACATTTATTGTAAATCAGAAGGTCATCTTCAAAAGTTAGTTTGACCTTTTGGTTAAATTAACTAAGACCTAATCAATCATTGATAAGCTAAGTGAAAATTTAGAATATGTATAAATTCACTACAGTTTAACTTATTTTGTAAAAAAGATATTTTAAATAGACAATATTTTAACAGAAATTTTAATTGGAACTCAATTCACCCCCCCCCCTCTTGAGTATCCAATCTAACCAACAAACATGATAATAGTCCTATAAGAATGTGTTTTAAACAATTGAAGATCATACGCACATGTTAGGTATCATAAACATATATCATGGAATAATTATTGACATTTCATAAGGAATTTATCATAAAGAAATAAATAAAATAAGAAATAAAATTATAAGATAAGAATAAAACAATGAATTGTGGTAAACACATAAGCATATAAAATGATTTCCATAGTATCCATGTAATTGTAGGAAAGAGCATCTTAATGTACAAATTCCTTATTCCAAACTACGTTCACCCCATTTTCCAGCCATGTATTACTGAACCATGTTCACTCCAAGTTACAGACCTATATTAATGGACCTAGATCATTTCACATTCAATACATATAATAGTGATCAAATTCCATTTGTCATTCTATCCATTTTTATCTAAAGAGATATAAATCATTACACAATGTAATAGATGGAAAAATATGTCCCACACATCTCATTAGGAAATAATTTATACAAGTACCAAAAGATCATAAATAATTACAATATAACCCATGAAATTAAATGGATATTATAAAAATGTAATAATAAAATAACATATGAAAAACATAGGTTTTATAATCCTTTCATCATAAATATTACCAGTAAAAAGAAAAAGTATTTCAAAATCATATATCCTGCGAAAGGGAAAAAGATTTGATAAAGACCATGAATTAAAGAATAAACCATTTAGAGAAATAATATAAAAGGAAACTATAGATCTTTTCCATAAACGGAATGATTAATATTAATGGATGTCATCATTGATGGTAAATAATTTTGAAATATCATTCAAAAAACATTTATTTTAGAAAATATCCTTTTTTGTCGAAAGAGTCTTTTAAAAAATAAATCCTTTTTAAAACTATTTTATTAGTAATAAAACATATAATTAAATTTCAAAAATATTTTTTCATCTATGTTATATGAAATATTATAATTGATTCAAGAAGTTATATTAAAAAACATTTTCCATGAAATCTTTTAATATAGATAGAAAACATTTAGAAAATGTTTTTAATTAAAAATTTCATGAGTCAATGAATTTAATGAATATCAGGAAATCAATTTATATATTTAATATAAAATATCAATTTTACTCTTGTAATTTTTTCTCCATGGGAATGTGGGTTATGATGGTGGGAAGACCAGAACATGTCGATCATTCTGTTTACAAGGTAAAAAAGTTCAGAAAGGTGCCCAAACTAAAAATGAAAATAATATTCCTTATTAAAAACCAGTTCTATTTAAAGAGGTAAAAATGGTATAAACAATTTCAATGATCATAGAAGAATAATATGATATTTTTGGAATCATTTTAGAATGAATGGTTTTAAATTAACAAATATTTTTGAATGTAGGGAGATATAAAGTCAAAATTTATCAAAAACAATTTCCTAAATATATTATGTACCAATGATTTGAAAAGAGGTACCAATATATGAATATGTCCTTAATAACTGTTGTATAATAAAATTAATTACTTTTCATGAAATATGGATAATAATATTTCATCAAATAGAGAATAATAATAAACAATCTTCAAAAGTGAAAAGAATAATTCAATAAACTATTAT
The DNA here is from genome assembly GCA_963277665.1 of Viscum album. NCBI lineage: Eukaryota > Viridiplantae > Streptophyta > Magnoliopsida > Santalales > Viscaceae > Viscum > Viscum album. The sequence continues at coordinate 478,216,237 of OY728132.1, forward strand.
TAATTGGTAACATTAAACCATACACCCCATGTGAGAAACTGTAATTATATGTAACATAAAATATAATAAAATCATTTATATTCATGATATAACATGTAAAATTAAATATAAGAACCTCATATAAAAATATCGATTCATAACATGGCATGTGTCTCAAAATAATTAAATTAAGACAAAAATTATATTATTGATATGGTATGTTTTGAAACATAAAACAATTTATATAAAGATCATAATATGGTTGTGTAAAATCATAGATATTTATATATATTTGTAATATAATGCATTAATGGAAATTATATACACAACAAAAAACTATTGAGCAGTATAGAAAGCATGTATCTTCCATAAATAAAGTGTGAGATAAAATTCCCTTACCATGGGCCTTGAATCACACAGTACTTGTTCAAACCAACTATATAATAAATATAAATATATTAAAAATATATAAAAGAACCATATTTTTACATCAAATAACATAATTCGTGTGATTAAGGATTTATATTATCCTCATTCAAATAATTCTATGTCATGGTTTCACATTGGGTAATACCTGCTTTGTTTTTTCATGTGTCTTCATTGGTTATATCTTTGGTCATTATATTTAAATATTGATTTGAAAAATTGAAACCTTGATTAAAATATATTTTTTATTAAGAATGTGTTTATTATAATAATCTATATAATATAGAAGATTTAAATAGAAGAAACTATTCATGGAGACGTTATGAGGTATATACACATGAACACAATTTCTGTTTAATTGTAATTTTAAATGAATGAAACTAATGAAAGAAATATATTTATATATATGGATAAATATATATTAATATTAAATTATATATATTATTTCATATATATAATATATATTCACTAAATTAATTTGTGATACATTCCATGTATTGTATGAAAGAATCATATCGATTTAAGGGGTCGGTAGTACATATTTACTCATTCAAAATTATCTTTAATTCAAATTTTAATATATAATGATATGTGATTTAAAATAATAAAATAATATTAATTAAATAATAAATGTTATATATAAAATATATTAATAGTGATTCACTCTTAATTAACACCATGAGAGGTGGTAACAAAAAATGGATCATCATTTAGTGAGGCGGTAGTCTGCCATAATCATAAATAGTATATTCATTTCCCATTTGATGGAAGTGTGTCTATGTTTATGCTTAATAATTAGAATAAAAACATCCTAGTATATTTTAGGAAACTTAATTATTAATAATAACAAGTAATATTAATATTTTATGGAGTGGAGAAATAAAATAAATGAATGGGGTTTGAGGTAGGGTGTTGCATATTAATCGGGTGTCCTTTCGGTTTGCACCAAAGGGATACTATTGAAGACATTTTAGAAAACTTATTATTCCATGTAGAATTTAGTGATTTTTGGGAGATATTTTTTAGTGTTTGGAATATCTTCACCGGAATTATACATGTGAGGATGTTGTAGGAGATTAGACCTTTTATAATGGAGGAGTAGTGGAACTCTTTTAATATTTTAAAAAAAAGGAACCCCAACCATGTTTTATAATTATATTTGGCTCCAATAATGTAAAAAAAGATAAGAGGGAGTATAAAATATAAATATAGTTATAAAATTGAATTTTATGAGTTTATTGGTCATTTTGAGACTTAATGTTATGGTGTAGTCGAATTTTAAGCTTAATTTATCCTTAATCATAGTTATTAATTTTAATTAGTTTAGTTATGTATTTTGTAAACTAATATTGTTAATTAATTATACATTATAAATTATTATTATTATTATTATGGAATCAATTTATCGAAATTACAATCTCAATAGAGACTGAAATTATTTTAAATTTAATCCCATAGTGGGGTCGACAATGCAAGGTTTTAAAGCAAAAATGTTGAAAAGTTATTTATGTATTTATATTCAAAATCAATAAAAAATGGATTATAATGATATAAATTGGGATAATTAATAAAAATATTATATAATTATTCATTAAAAAATTAAAATCTATTTACACCTTATTAATATATTAACTATAAATGCAGTTTTGAACTAAAATATAATATTTTTCATTATGTTTAAAAACTAAAAACTCAAATAAAAATAAAAAAATTCACTGTAACGTAAATTTTGTTATCCTACATAAAATATGATTTTTATTTTTACATATATGAATTATAGATATTCCAAAAATTATATTTAAATTAGGTTCTCCATTAAAAATAGGTTAACCTACCTTAATAAAAATATTTGGTTTTATGAGTAAAATTAGTTATATTGTTATCTTATGTTAATAAAATATATTGGATCAAAATATAAAATATATTTACATGGAAATAAAAAAATATTATAGTATAATTAATTAATAATTGTAATTACTTTACTTTATAATGATTAAAAAAACATTGTGAAAAAATAAAAGTTTTCTTTAAAAATACTCGTATATATTCAACTAGTTCTTAGACTCATTGTGAAATTATTTGTAACTAATGAATTATACTTTTTGTAATAACCATATATAGTCATAATATAAGATATAACTGTAATTAAAAAGAATTTAATAGATATTTTATTTATTGTTATATAACATATTATTTTTTATCAACACTCGGTCTTAGTTTTTACAAAAGCACTAGATGAATTCAATATTTCATGAAATTAATGATTAACAAAGTGTCATACATAGAGGAAGATAACCATTATGTAGAATATAGTTTATTATTTACTTGGAATTTTTTATAACACCATCCAACATTGTTCTTTAATATATATATATAATAACTATTTTCAGTGTTGTGGTAAATGAATAATATCAAAAATAGTAAATTAATTAGACAATGGATTTAAAAATTCTCATGGTGTTACCTTATACACACATTAAAATTCAATTATTCTTATTAATTCATCTATGTTATCAATGGATATATACTTGAGATTTGTTTTCTCAAAATCCCACATCATAAAAATGAACAACAAAAATTCCTTTTAAAATATAATATTGTAACCATAACGGTTACCCTAACTGTCTCCTAACTAGATTCCCACATATAAGAACATAGGTGGGAAGTGATAACAGGGTCCTGGAAAATAAATCTACTCATCAAGTATAGATAGTGTGTATGGATAAAAAATTTAGGAGAAAGGTAAGAATCAGAAAGCCATAAATTTTCAATGAAAAAAATGACTATCAGATCTATATGAAATAAAGGTACTAGGATAACATTTTATTTATTGATAATTATCCAAAATTTGAAAAAACTTCATGAAAATATATATATTCACGATTTCAGTTCCACCTCATCCATTTTTCGAACTATATCCACATCACCACCTTATACAAAATGGAAGTCTGGTTTTTATTCCTGTATAACTACCATATCATGAGATCTATGATAAGTCATCCCAACTCACATTAGATAAAATTAACACAAAATTGTTAAATAAGGTTATCCAATATGTATAAATCCTCATGTTGTGAGATAATACATTAATCATTCAAACATCATCTGATGTTTAACATAAAAATAGATAAATGGATCAACTTATAATCCTTATGACTAAATAAAATTCTAAACCCTCGAAAAAAAAAACAGAAAAGTAGTTTAGTATTGATCCCCCCATATATCAATATGTAGCTACAAATTATCATATTCCATAATGTGAATTCCCACATCCTATATTCTCTTAAAACATGCTAATAACATAAAATACTTATGAAAAACATGCACCCTTACTTATTCCAATGTTTACTAGGTATATTATATTAATCCAAAAAAATAGCTTCATAACATTAACCACTTATTATAATGTCATTAATTAATTAAAAGTAATTACTAATGTCCAATTTACATATTCCTATCCAAAATATATGCATCCAAAAAAATAATATTATAAAAATTAATATATGAAGGGATATTATCCCTTAGCTAACATATTTTTATGTCCATCAGAGTCATTCAATATATTCTGATAAATCTTTAGAAAAAACATAATCTAAATAATATTTTTTTATTTCAACATTCATACTATATAATTATTTTATCTAAGTACATAGAAACATTTATAATTACACTTCACAAATTATTCATAATAAGTATACCTCATCTTGTTATATAATACCACTTTTCTTTCACATTTAATTTGTATTCTCATTGTCGTAAAAAATATAACCATTTATTATAGAACCATTCTGATTCTCTTCATAATATTTCTTATGGGGAAATTCAGTTGCATAATGACTATTTATTCCACACATAAAAAACATAACCATCAATTATTCCTTTGAGAGGCCAATATTACCATCCATTTCATTGACTGGACTCTCCATGTGTCTCTTGTAGTCACTTTCATTTTATTAGTCTTTTCCAAAGTCCAAACACATTTTTTTCCTCTAACACATTCACTTATGTGATTATTTAAACATTCATGACACAAAGGACATAAAATAATCTATTCCCCATGGTTTCTACCACCTAAACTCTTAGAAAAAGTCTTCTTTCACTTCTTTGGTGAGTCCTAGAGTAGGGTAAGTTACACATTGTTGATCATGTTCCACGAAAACTGATTAGGATTGATCAAAAAATTTATCACTCTAGAGATCATCAAAAATTAATTATCATTATAAATTCATCCATCACATTCAATGTTAATCCACTTCCATCAAATTCCCTCCATTTAGAAAAAAAAGTTGCAGGGTGTGAGCAATAATTTTCATTGGAAAAAACCACATAAGAATGAAAATAATTACTTACATGATCCCTAAATAATAATATCATCATTAATATATGACACCATTGTTTTATACTATGTAATTCATAGACATATTCTATTCAAATCCTTTATAATTTTTTGTGATTTGATTTTTAATTTCCAAAGCATATTCCTAGTGATTGTCAAACTGGATGTGCATAAAGGCCCATTGTCATGCACTACATTACCCTGAGTCTATCTTCTAAAATTGTGTCAGAGTTATTACTACTACATATATATGTTATATATCCACAAACACATGTATTATCAAAACATAGATGAATTTCTTGGAAACCACTCACTTTATTCTTTTCTAATTTTCTCGTTCATGTTATTATGCTATTTATTTTCCTTAGGTTTATCTTTAGAAATTTCACTAGGGTTCTCACAATGGTTTTCTCATCATAGTTTTCATTGGTCAACTATATATTATCTTTAATACCAACTATAGAAAACTGGTATTCATATTCATAGACCTTACTTCAATTTTTTGAAATACATAGATAATAATACAAACAGACCCCCAACAAATGTACCATTTTAGTGCCTTTGGAATCATAGAATGATAAACACTGGTATGTATGTGTGATAAATTATCACCCACTATATTATTCATGAATTACACCCATCTTAGAAACATAAAAAATAATTCATGTCTTCAAAAAACATGCGTAAGGAAATATAAAATGGGTTATCTCAGATTCCTAGTAAGGGTAAATAAGGGAGACGTGTAATAATAAATATGATCATAGGGTTATGAGAATGTAATCAAAATATTTCTAGGTCATATTTTGTATATCAATAACCATAAGTTGATATCAGGGAATAAATCATATAAATTCATAATTCATTTGTCATAAATAATATAAGGATGATATTCGATGAATTATTATCATAGGAAAAAATCCTTGAGTTGTAGAAAACATATAAGAATATAATAACATATATAGATTCCAATGAATCACTTCTAATACCATATTAGTGGAAAAAGTCCATTATTTAACCAGTTTCCCACCCTGTTCCATCCCTATATTACTTAACCAAGTACACTCTCCACTCCATCCATGTTTTACCGAACTATGTTCATTGCTCATTCAAGAACCATAATACTGAACTATGTTCATTTCTCATTTTTTTCATGTCTATATTATGATATATAAATCATTAAGTAATGTATTGGTGGGGGATATAGGTCCCAAAATTCTCATTATGAAATGATTGATACATGTTCCATAAGATCATAAATAATCATATCATATCACATTTAATTTAATGGTTATTATCATCATATAATCATATAGTAACCTATGAAAAATATAGGTTTCATAATTATTTCATCACAAATATAACATGTGAAATAAAATTAAGTTTCATAAATATATAACCCTTAAAAGAAAATTTTGTTTCATAAAGACAATAAAATCATGCATAAACCATTCAGAGAAAGAATATGAATGATACCATTAGGTCAATTATAAAAATGGTTTGAGTAACATAAATAGAATTCATCATATATGAAAAATATATTTGAAATATATTTCAAAAACCATCTCTTCAGGAAAATATCATTTTTATTTGAAAACTGATTTTAAAAACATAAATAATTTCAAAAACTATTTTATTAAGAATAACTCTTATAAATAAATTTTGAAAACATTTTGTAAACCAATTTACATTAAAACATATAAAATAAATTTGAATATATTTTGAAAATAATTTTCCTTGAGAACATACAAAATAGCTTGGAAATGTTTTGGAAACCTATTTCTTTTAGAACACTATGAATCTCTGAATTTCAAAACAATTAGGAAAACATTTTATGATTCGGTAGAAAGTATTTTTTAAAATTATAATATAAGCTTCGTGGGAATGTCTATCATAATGGATGATAAACACAATCATGATGATCATTCATTTTACAACGTAGAATGTTTAGAAAGGTTCATCTATCAATAAAAGAAAACAAGATTACTTATTATTAAAAACTTTTTTTAAAAAGGTTAAACATGGGTAAATATGAATTTTAATGATTTTAGTATAATAATAATTTATTTTTTGGAATCATTTTAAAATACATGGTTTTTTATTAACATATATTTCCAACTGAAGAGAGAGATAAAGTCCGACTTTGTTAAAAGAATATTCATATATATATTACATCCCAAATGGTGTAAATTTTTTACCAATACATGAATTTATCATGAATAAATATAGGATAATAAAAATAATTACTATTATGGAAATATATATCAAAATATTTCATCAAATAATGTATACTCAAATATAATCTCAATGGGTGAAGACATGATTTCAATAAACTCTTCTAACTTGGTAAAATTGAACCATACTCTCCATTTAAACAAATAAAATTATATAAAGTTTAAAATATCGTGAAATGAATTATATTCTTGATATATCCAGTAAAAGTTATTATATACACCTCATATTAAAATATATATATATATAACATGTCATGTACCTCAATGATGGAAAATTAAGACAAAAATTACATTACTGATTTGGTAAAATTTGAAACATAAACCACATGATATAAATTAAATAAAATGGTGGTTTAAATACCCATATATTTAATTATAGGAGGTATATAATACATTAATGGGTTGTATATCCACTACACCAAATAAGTTATTGGGTAATAAGGTATGTATCTCATGGATATCTATAATAGGATGAATTTCCCATACCTTGTGTCTTGACTCTCATTGTATATTTAAAAACCTCCCATTTAATGAATATAAATTTATTTTACACCAAATAAATTACCAGATTATTAATTATAATACCATAAATGGTTTTATTATGGATTTATAACACCCAATAGTTAATAATTATATGTTAAGGCTTCACTTTAGGTAATATCATGTTTGTTTTTCACACATGTCTTAATTTATTATATCATTATTTATTAATTTTATATATTGATTTATATAATTTAAAACATGATTTATAATTTATTTATTTTTATTATATTTTTATTATAATAATCCATATAATATATAAGTATAAAATAGAATACATTGTTCTTGGAGATGGTAGGTCATATATATGGATGGATGCTAATTGTGTTTAATTGTTGTGATGAATGAAATAATGTAGAAGAGATATTTGTATATATATTGATATGTCTGATTAATAAATTATCATTATTATATAACATATATCACATATATTCACTAAATAAATCTTTAATACATTTTGTGTACATTATGAATGAATCACACCACCTTGAGGGGGAGATAGTCCAAACTTCCCCAAAAAATTATCATACCAACTCATAATTTAAAGAATAAAAATATTTGTTTTAAATGAATTAAATATTCTTAAATACATAAAAAAAATTAAATATAAAATATATAATCATAATTTTCATCATAATTCTTTACATGAGAGGTGGTAGAGAAAAATCAACAATCATCGTTTAATGAGGGGTAGTCTTCCATATATGTGAATAGTGTGTTTGTTTCTCATTCAATTGATATGTTTGTGTCATTCTAGGTTAAATAAATATTATAAAAACATCATAGTACACTTTTTATAAATTAGTTTTTATGAAATCATGGAATATGATTCTGTGAGGGGGTGTATAAAAAAATAAAATAATAGAGTTTGAGGGAGGGCGTTACCTTTTAATCGTGTAACTCCTTTTGGATTGAACCAAAGGGGTTATTTGGAAGTAATTTATCCCAATGTAGGTTTCAAGGAGTATGTTATATATATTGTGGAGATATGTTGAATGTGTTTGGTTTAACATATATGTCCTGAGATTTGTTTTTAAGCATAGGGAGAGGATGCATTTTATAATAGAGAAGGTGTTGCACTGTTGAAATATTTTAAAAGAAAGGTACCCCATTCATGTTTTTTGTTGAATGTGGATCTATTAATTTTAAAATTTCAATAAAATGCATGATATGGTCGAAATATGTCCATAAAATCGATTTTGAACATGTTTATAGGTATTCTCAGGCATTAACAATATGTTTTAGTCACTTATTAATCGTAATTTAACCATAATCATTGTAATTACTTTTAATAACTTCACTAATAATTTTGGTCAAATAACAAGTTGATATTTTTAGAAATCATATACTATGATTATTCTAAAAATGTAATTAATTATTAATAATTATAGGGACATATGAGGAACAAATTAATATAAATTTAATATTGTGCTCGGGTCGAGAATGTGGGTTTTAAAAGTATAGATATTCAAAGGTTAGCTATTTTATGACATTCAATTTCAAATAGAAATTGATTCTAATGACAAATATTGGATGAAATGAAAGAAAAATTATATAATTATACTTTAAAATAAATTTAAAATTTAATTTATCCTTATAAATAAATTATATGTAAGTGAATATTTAAACTAAAATACATTAGTTTTCGCAATTCATTTGAAAATAAAACTTTTAAGAAAAATAAAAAAAATAAAACCATATATAATATTTATTGTTGGATTTATAAGAGAATGTTAATTTTGACATATAGGATTTATAAATTTTACAAATGTTATAATTAAAAATGTATTTCAATTAAAAGGTGGTAAAATTCCCTTAATTATATTAGGTTTTATTAGTTAAATTACTTCTCCTGTGTATTATGATAGTAAAATATATTTTTGGAATAAAACTATATGTAAATGTTTATATAATAAATATATAAAATTAAAATTTCTTAATAATTGTTATTTATTTAATTTATTTTGATTAAAACAACATATTGACCATAACTATATTATTCAATAAAAATTCTCATTTATATTCAATTGGTTATTATATTCATTTTGATGTAATTAAAAACAATGTAATTAATATATTTTTTTTTGGAAAAACACATATTTAAATAATATTTTTAATAAAATTCATAAAATATAATTTAACAGCTATGTTATATTTTATTTTATAAAATATTATTCTTCTATATCAATCGGTCATGCGTGTTGCGCAACCCATGATAGAATGTCAGCCTTTCTAGAAATGTAATCAAACCTCAATGTCATATACAGAATAATATAACCATTATTTTGATTCATTGTATGGTTATCTTGGAATTTTTGATAACACAAGTAAACCTAATTCTTTAATATTTATATATTTATATATAATAACTATTTCTAGTGTTTTGAAATGTGGAAGATATCAAAAAGATTAAATTTGTTTGAAAAAAAAACATTTCAAAAAATATCGAGGAGTTACAATGACCTCTTTCCATCTAATCATTCCTCATATAGAAAAATAAAGTGTTCTTCCTGTGTGTGGGAAACTGTAGCCTCAGAAACCAATGTGACATGATCTCTATCGACACCTATCAACTTTTTGTATAGTGATGGATATCATTTATATATATGATATTTATAATATTACACTACATCTGGATTCATTATATCATATATTCCTTCTTTAGTTTCCATTCTATATGGGATTCGATAATATAACTCCCGTGTAAGATGAACAACGACCTAATGAATCAATGTGATTCATTTTTAACTAACTGTTTACATAGAAGGTAATAAGGACAACATTATTGAATATATGTGATATAAATGACATAATTGAGATACTAAAGAAATATTTATCATTCTCTGATTTTCATATTTCATTTTATTTCATCCCATTTTCTTTAATTAATGTATTATAATGGAATTCGTATATATGTTGACTACCACATTCACGAAGCGATGTGACTTTATTTTCATCACCACACCAAGTGCATGATATATATAATTATAATTAATGAATAAAATTATATTATTATATTATGATCATTATAAAATTATAAAATAATTGTTACTACCTTTCCATAATGAACGATTAAAATTAAAATGTTTCACAAGCATATGTACGTCCAACCATCTCTATAATCATGACATAATACATTACTCAAAATATCCATTCATGATAGGTATTAAATGTAAAATTTAGGTTTAAATATAATAACTATTTCATGATTATTATTATCTATATTATTAAATTGTGACCTTCTAGACCAATAGTTTTCATACAAAATACATTTTGAAAACATAAGGAAATTATCATCAAAACAAGAAACATAAAAGATTCAGATTTAGACATTTTATATGACATGGGAATATGTGAAATAAAGGGAATAATAAACATGAAAAAAATTATTAAATAACTAAATAGTTTATATATGTTTAATTTTTTGAAATATTAAAATATACTTGATGAGTCGTACTCAATGTTAGCGACTTCAGCACAATTTCATATCATTAATGCATACTTCATTATTGGGAACCAGATTTCTTTTATATGGTGTAAATACTGAACCATTGAAATGTAATATCATTATTAAATCATAATTCATTTTATTTTTATTTCATTTTGAATAATTTCATCAATTTTTATTTGAAAAAAATTACCGTTTTGTTAAGAATTTTATAACTCTATTTAATTTCATTGGGAAATATTACTTCCTATACATATTCTATATTCGAATATTATGTATGTAGTGATTTTTTATTGTATTTTTTTATTTAATCAGTTTTATATATATTTAAATTTGAAAACTATTCATGACTCTCATATTAATTGTCTCATTGAATGTTTTGATCATTTCAGTTTTTATTTCATAATCTCATTCTCATCAACTGTAACAGCCCAAGATTTTATAAAAAAATATTTTTTTTTAATTTTATTAATGTCTTGTGTTGTACGCTACACCAAAAGGAGCTTGCACAACACGCAACCCTGACTTGGCTTGCATTACACGCAATCACGACCTTCCTCGATAGCGTGTGTTGTACGCAATACCGGGTTTTAATAAACAATGATATATTATAATATTGTCATGAACTAGCCGTTATGAATAGTATTAACTAAATTTTGAATTTTATAACATTATTATTCATCTTACACATTTTCTAGAACATGTTATAAGAACAAAATAAATTTTTCAGGTAAAATAAGTATTTTTCAAAAAATGCAGTTTTGCCGCCTTTTGATGGCGAACCCACCTTAAATCTAGTTTTTGACATGTTTATATGTTCAATTTGACAAAATAAAATTCTTCTCTTGAATCAGGATGTAAAAATTTACATTAGATAATGTTTTGATATTTTTTCGATAACTTTCATATTTTAATGAATAGTAAAAACACGCTATATTTTAATTAAAAACAACTTTTTTCATCGTAATATCTTATGTGGTTAAATTATAATATTGAATGGTTTTAAAGTATAAATAGAATATATTTTTACCATTTAATATATTGAATGTCATTAGCATTGATTTTACCTTGAATTCGTAGGTTAAATCAATTCAATCTTTTGCAATGTTTTAAACAAAAACCCGTTTTTATTCGACAACGGGATTAATTTTAATTTAATTTCTGCAACTTCTGTGTATTGAATTTTAAAAAATGGATTCCATATTTGGAATCAGTGGGTCCAAATTATATTAATAGGCTACTTTTTATTCTGGGGAATTATGAATAGTAACTACGGTAAATTTTATTTACCATAGTTAAGGGTAAATCGGGTAATTAAGGGTAAATATAATATTATAAAATTATCCTAAGACATGCCAAAATCCTATTGGATGACTAAAAGTAAACCCATATCAACTAAGGGTCGGATTAGATTCATTTTATGGACTTTTGGCCATGAAAATAATTTAATTATTATTAAAACCAAAGAAAGTGACAAAATGTCACTCTCTTAAATATTATAAGTATAATAATTTTAAATTAGTGATAAACATCATAAAATTTCAAAAATGAATAGTCTCCAGAAATCTAACAAAATTATCTACATCATGAGAATTTATTTAGAATTTTTTTGTATTAAATAATTATCATTAATTATGACACAATAGTGATGCAGAAATTGTTTATCTAGTGAAAAATCAAGAATATTGTTTTTATTAAACTAATAGTGACCATAAAATGAACAAATACATAACCAAAACGTATTGTCCATGTCAATTTAAACCATAACCATCCAATGGTCGAATATTTGACCATTTGGAGTCTTATACAATCAATTATGACACTTATATTATTTTATTTTAAATGATGCCAAAGTTGTCACCTTCATAATTTAATAAATATAACAATTTAAATATTGTGATTTTAAGATGATAAATTCGAGTAAAAGTATTATTGGGAAAGATAATATATTTATCTTCATCATAGAATTTTATTTTAAATTTTTATGCAAGATATAAGTATATTAAATTATTCTACAAAAATGATGTAGTAATTATTTTATTAAGAGATAAACCAAATAAATGGTTTTTAAAATAATAAAATAAATATTATATTAACTATTTAATGTGCTCAACTAATTTTATAGACACATATGACATTATATAAATCTATTAAAGCTTTTAGTTCGAACATATCTTCTGTATTTATTTTATTTAAATTCAAATAAATGAATAGTGTCCAAATTGACACAATTGTTATTTTATAAAAATAACATATTATAAAATAGTTTAAAAATCACAAAAATATTTGAAAATTATGAATTTAAATTTATCTGATCTAAAATGTTATTAAGTATCCAATTATGTACAATTCACAACAAATAAGTAATTATTTGTTATAATTTAAAATTTAGAATGTTATTACCACAAATAAAATTAAATTGGTTAAATAAGGATAAATCATGTTGATAATGTTTAAAATAAATTCCTAACATGTCTAAATTCTATTGGTTGATGAGATTACAACCTTATCTTATCTAATATTCGAATATGAGTCATTTTTGGAGGTTTTTAAGTGGGGTTATATTTATTATAAATTAATATTTTTAAGAATTCCTAAGGTGCCCCTCTCCTCCCCTATAAAAGGACACCTCCTCCCCCTCCTCCTCACACCAATTTGAGCACTCAAGCTCGGCCAACCCCTGCCAAAATATCTTCTCCACTTCCCTGGAAACATCCTAGAGGTTCTGGTCTTCCTCAAAGACCAATTTTAGTGCCCTAAGAGGAGGTCTCAAAGAGGCGCTTCAAAGAAGAGGTAATTACCGTTACCAATTCTTTCATCATTATTTCTTCTTCCACTTATTCTTCTTAGGTTGTTTCATTATAAAGTAATAACATCAGTATCACTCATATACTGATATGTTATTATAAGTATGAAACAACCCTATTTCACCATCAATCCATCCTACGGAAAAAGAAATCACCGCGCGTGCGTACGTACGGAATACCGTCTCCACGCCGTGGTGTAATCTATTTTCCACCACCACCTTACATGGATGGGTATAATGGTGTAAATAATAACAATACATAGTTATTACAACATCATATTGATTCTGATATATTGTATAATCCACTCCAATTCAATTCAATATTTATGGAAATGATATCATCGCTCGTGCGTACGTACGGACTACCGTCTCCACGACGCGATGAGATTCATTCTCCATGTTAACCATTTAAGAATGATTATAAAGTATATATAAGCAATAATAATGAAATACATGACATTATAAATCTACTGGATTTATGTATATATGTATGTCATCTACTTACTTCCATTCAAGACAATGAGGAAAGGAAAACAGCGTTCATGCGTACGTACGGACTACCGTCTCCATGAACGGTGTTTTTAATTTCTTTTATCTATCTATTATATATATTTATATACTGAATATATATGATATATAAATCATATTTTATATTCTGGAAGTAAGTAAATCATGATATATGTAATAATAATGTCAAGAACAACAAGTCAAAACACCTACGATAAATGAAACGATTTTACCCAAAACGCTTCTTTAAAATGGAATTTACAAAAGGACGGGTAATATAATGTCATAAGTGAACCATATATGATATCATAACAATGAATATGATTCTGTAATAAGTCAATGACATTATTTAAATCATTATACAGGAGGTTCGGACACTTACAAAGCAAGTCGGACCTAAGGTAAGGGAAATATCACAATCTCATTTTTATTCGAGATTGTTTATAATTTGAAATTTACTGGGGTGTATTTTATCATCCACATCCATGTTTCCTCAACATGTAATATTATTTTCATCCACCTAAAATCGTTTAAAACCTATTTTACCCTTTGGTGAGTTTTTGGTAAAAGATATGAAAGGAATCTTTTATCGTTTTTCATACGAGGTACTTTTTAACTTTTCTGACAAAAGTACGAAGAATGTTTTTTTAAACTTATACGGCATGAATGGATTTTTAAAACATTATTTCCAAGAAGCTTCCTTTACAAGATTTCAAGTGTATTTTTAATCAACTTCTTTTAGTTTATAATTGTATGACATGTTAAGAAAAGAAAAGTGTTTTTAAAGAAGAAAGGATATTTTCCTCAAGAATGGAGTTCAAGTGTTTTATCAAAATTATTTTCCATCTAAGATAATAAAGTTTTCTGTTTTTATCCCTATTATTACATGGATTTGATTATGTTGTGATGGAAATATGTTTATGAATTCCTTTATCTTATATCAATTGTTTTATGATGTCATGTTGTTTAAGAATCCCATTTTTATTACATGGGTTATGCTATGATGTATGGTTTATGATTTTGTGGCACACATAAGAATGGTATCATTAAGAGATGGGTGGGACCTATATCTCCCTCCAATGCATTGGGTAAAGATTTTATATCTCATGAGATAGACAGGGCTGGAACGGTAGGTTATACCGGTTCAGTGAAACAGGACTGAAACGAGGGTTACTCGATTCAGAAAGGGACTTTGTCCACTAAGATAGTCTTGGCAATGAGTCTTGACTAACAAGAAATGATTCTCTATGATTATGTGTGAATGCCACAAATTTTCATGTTTTAAGTTATGATTATTGTGATTACATTTCACTGCCATGATTTATCCCATGTTATGAAATTATGCTCTCTTTTGCAGGTTAAGATTTCCAAAATGTTATGTTCTTATGAATACGATGTGATTGATATTTCTTTTGTTTACCCTTAATGAGCATTTGAGCTCACCCTTTTATGTTTTCTTTTCCCCAGGATATAAAGAAAGGTTTTAGGTAAAAAAAAGGAAGATCTTTATAGGAGATGTTGAAGATCTTTCACCACGATTAGAAGATTACGTTCCGAGTTTCCAAAGACACTAAACTATTACGATCCTTGTGTGTGTGTGTTTTTGTTATGTACTAAGTATTCCGCAAATGTAATGTAATGTCCATGTACGTTAATCTTCGGGTCTCTACAGTTGGTATCAGAGGAAAGGTTTAGTCAACCTTTGGAAACTAGGACGCGAAAACATTAGTGAGATCCCTAGAGATATTTCTAAGGTATGTCTAGGGATGTCCCTAAGGTTAAGTATACGTATAGGTTATAGTACTAGAATTACGCTAACGATCATAGAATTTAACCTAAGATGTTAGATATTAAGGGTACTCCCCCTTTACTATGTTGTTTTCCTTAGCATTGTTTTGCCTCTCACACTATTCTTTTTGGGTTTTAGAATATGGCTGGAAACAAGATGATTCACGATAATGGAGGATATGATGGGCAATGGAATGATATTCTTTATGAGCAACCAAATGAAATGGGATTTGGAAGTCCAAAAATCATTATTATGCTGAATCAGCAATCTCATAATATGATCAATAAAGTCAAATTTGGTAAGTTTCCTGACTCGGCTAATAAGAGAAAGATGGAGTTTCATGATGATCATAGAGGAAAGAAAGTTCAATTTCCCCTATGTAAATCATGTGGGAAAAGGCATCAAGGAGAATGTTTCAAGGGAACTGGAAGATGCTTTGGGTGTGGAAAATAAGGACACAAAGCAAGTAAGTGCAAAGGAAAAGGTTCAGTTAACACCATGGATGAGGATAATGGTATTACTACGACATCAAAAATGGTTAAGTGTTTTAAATGTGGAATGTATGGGCATTATGCAAACCAATGCCCTAAGGGAAAGACTCATGAGGAGAATCAGTATGGTCGTATGGGAAGTATTTATAGGGATGATGATGAAGAGACTACAAATTATATGTGATATGAAAGAATTGTTGAAGCACGGTCAATGGATTAAGAATGTAGTGGAATGATTACATGTTTATCATGTGTAATGTTGTATAAGTAATCTCATGGTACTATGGATTAAAGAGACATGTAAGGATTGTTACACTGTTGTCTGATTAATGTTACCAGTATCCATGAAAGGTTATTCAGATATTTTTGGAATGTAGATGATATGCGCATAATGAAGGAATAATAAGATAATGAGGTATTTGATTGTATTAATGAGCTCATGACTGATATAAGGAGAAGGTTATATCATGGTTTGAGTATATAGAATTTTTGGATTTTGGTATGTGGAAAGAGGTAACTTTTAAACTGCATTCATGTTTTCACTAAGGTATTCAAGCGAATACATGATTATGGAATTTGAATTTTTAGAATGTGACCAACAAGACATATCTTATGGGGATCAACGATGGTATTAAATCTTTGGTAATCATTTTCACTATGTTATGAGAGTGGACTGCAGTATTATGGATAAGCCTAAAGATTAGAATGTATTATGTTGGACATAAGTTAGTATTGTTTAAGGATAGAAGTTTTTTCGATATTATTGATGGGATGTTATAGTAATATAGTTTTATAAAAAGGACAACCTGCAGGACGGGCGACAGCCCATCGCTTCGGACAAGGCTGTAGGAATCGAACCCACAACCGACGTGCGACTGGCCTTTATCGCCTACCACTGACCTACAGGAAGTCCCTGTTTAGTAGAAACTAGTTTTATTATATTAAGCAGTATGATATATGAAGTATAAGTCCATTTTAGGAACCATATATGATTAATCTCACTATAGATCGACTTATGCATATAATTTTTACTAACCTTTTGTTTGAGACAGATGAAATGACTCGTCATTCTATCACATGATCTACTAACACTTCACGAATAACAAATTCAACTTCATTTATTTAAGAGATGAAGTGGAAATTGTTCAAGGCACGAACAATAGTGAGATTGTACCAAAATAAAGTAAGTATTTATTCTAATTCAAATTTTCAACTTTAGGGAAATGATCTTGAAAACCAAAAATGTTGTCCTAGTGATCTTATACGTGATGAATCAGATGGTACCTTATATCATCACAAATCTATGAATTTGTGATTATTGGATTTTCCATAGCCATGTTCTCTACCACTCTCCATCAGAACATGATGGTTAGATTTCTCTTCCATATCCATATTTTCACCTATGTGGAAACCCAATGATTAGTTTATTTGGGTAACCGTTACATTTCATACTTTTGTTTTTAAAGATTGGTTTTGACTTTCCTTTTTACGATGTGGGTTTCTATTAAAAAAACTTTCAAATAGTAAACCATTTATAACCCCGACGAATTTCGAGGGCGAAATTCATTTTAAGGGGGGTAGAATGTAACAGCCCAAGATTTTATAAAAAAATATTATTTTTAATTTTATTAATGTCTTGTGTTGTACGCTACACCAAAAGGAGCTTTCACAACACGCAACCCTGACTTGGCTTGCATTACACGCAATCGCGACCTTCCTCGATAGCGTGTGTTGTACGCAATACCGGGTTTTAATAAACAATGATATATTATAATATTGTCATGAACTAGCCGTTATGAATAGTATTAACTAAATTTTGAATTTTATAACATTATTATTCATCTTACACATTTTCTAGAACATGTTATAAGAACAAAATAAATTTTTCAGGTAAAATAAGTATTTTTCAAAAAATGAAGTTTTGCCGCCTTTTGATGGCGCACCCACCTTAAATCTAGTTTTTGACATGTTTATATGTTCAATTTGACAAAATAAAATTCTTCTCTTGAATCAGGATGTAAAAATTGACATTAGATAATGTTTTGATATTTTTTCGATAACTTTCATATTTTAATCAATAGTAAAAACACGCTATATTTTAATTAAAAACAACTTTTTTCATCGTAATATATTATGTGGTTAAATTATAATATTGAATGGTTTTAAAGTATAAATAGAATATATTTTTACCATTTAATATAATGAATGTCATTAGCATTGATTTTGCCTTGAATTCGTAGGTTAAATCAATTCAATCTTTTGCAATGTTTTAAACAAAAACCAGTTTTTATTCGACAACGAGATTAATTTTAACATAATTTCTGCAACTTCTGTGTATTGAATTTTAAAAAATGGATTCCATATTTGGAATCAGTGGGTCCAAATTATATTAATAGGCTACTTTTTATTTTAGGGAATTATGAATAGTAACTACGGTAAATTTTATTTACCATAGTTAAGGGTAAATCGGGTAATTAAGGGTAAATATAATATTATAAAATTATCCTAAAACATGCCAAAATCCTATTGGATGACTAAAAGTAAACCCATATCAACTAAGGGTTGGATTAGATTCATTTTATGGACTTTTGGCCATGAAAATAATTTAATTATTATTAAAACCAAAGAAAGTGACAAAATGTCACTCTCTTAAATCTTATAAGTATAATAATTTTAAATTAGTGATAAACATCATAACATTTCGAAAATGAATAGTCTCAGGAAAGCTAACAAAATTATCTACATCATGATAATTTATTTAGAATTTGTTTTCATTAAATAATTATCATTAATTATGACACAATAGTGATGCAGAAATTGTTTATCTAGTGAAAATTCAAGAATATTGTTTTTATTAAACTAATATTGACCATAAAATGAACAAATACATAACCAAAACTTATTGGCCATGTAAATGTATACCATAAGCATCCAATGGTCGAATATTTGACCATTTGGAGTCTTATACAATCAATTATGACACTTATATTATTTTATTTTAAATGATGCCAAAGTTGCCACCTTCATAATTTAATAAATATAACAATTTAAATATTGTGATTTTAAGATGATAAATTCGAGTAAAAGTATTATTGGGAAAGATAATATATTTATCTTCATCATAGAATTTTATTTTAAATTTTTATGCAACAAATAAGTATATTAAATTATTCTACAAAAATGATGTAGTAATTATTTTATTAAGAGATAAACCAAATAAATGGTTTTTAAAATAATAAAATAAATATTATATTAACTATTTAATGTTCTCAACTAATTTTATAGACACATATGACATTTTATAAATCTATTAAAGCTTTTATTTCGAACATATCTTCTGTATTTATTTTATTTAAATTCAAATAAATGAATAGTGTCCAAATTGACACTATTGTTATTTTATAAAAATAACATATTATAAAATAGTTTAAAAATCACAAAAATATTTGAAAATTATGAATTTAAATTTATCTGATCTAAAATGTTATTAAGTATCCAATTATGGACAATTCAAAACAAATAAGTAATTATTTGTTATAATTTAAAATTTAAAATGTTATTACCACAAATAAAATTAAATTGGTTAAATAAGGATAAATCATGTTGATAATGTTTAAAATAAATTCCTAACATGTCTAAATTCTATTGGTTGATGAGATTACAACCTTATCTTATCTAATATTCGAATATGAGTCATTTTTGGAGGTTTTTAAGTGGGGTTAGATTTATTATAAATTAATATTTTTAAGAATTCCTAAGGTGCCCCTCTCCTCCCCTATAAAAGGACACCTCCTCCCCCTCCTCCTCAAACCAATTTGAGCACTCAAGCTTGGCCAACCCCTGAAAAAATATCTTCTCCACTTCCCTAGAAACATCCTAGAGGTTCAGGTCTTCCTCAAAGACCAATTTTAGTGCCCTAAGAGGAGGTCTCAAAGAGGCGCTTCAAAGAAGAGGTAATTACCGTTACCAATTCTTTCATCATTATTTCTTCTTCCACTTATTCTTCTTAGGTTGTTTCATTATAAAGTAATAACATCAATATCACTCATATACTGATATGTTATTATAAGTATGAAACAACCCTATTTCACCATCAATCCATCCTACGGAAAAAGAAATCACCGCGCGTGCGTACGTACGGAATACCGTCTCCACGCCGTGGTGTAATCTATTTTCCACCACCACCTTACATGGATGGGTATAATGGTGTAAAGAATAACAATACATAGTTATTACAACATCATATTGATTCTGATATATTGTATAATCCACTCCAATTCAATTCAATATTTATGGAAATGATATCATCGCTCGTGCGTACGTACGGACTACCGTCTCCACGACGCGATGAGATTCATTCTCCATGTTAACCATTTAAGAATGATTATAAAGTATATATAAGCAATAATAATGAAATACATGAAATTATAAAGCTACTGGATTTATGTATATATGTATGTCATCTACTTACTTCCATTCAAGACAATGAGGAAAGGAAAACAGCGTTCATGCGTACGTACGGACTACCGTCTCCATGAACGGTGTTTTTAATTTCTTTTATCTATATATTATATATATTTATATACTGAATATATATGATATATAAATCATATTTTATATTCTGGAAGTAAGTAAATCATGATATAAGTAATAATAATGTCAAGAACAACAAGTCAAAACACCTACGATAAATGAAACGATTTTACCCAAAACGCTTCTTTAAAATGGAATTTACAAAAGGACGGGTAATATAATGTCATAAGTGAACCATATATGATATCATAACAATGAATATGATTCTGTAATAAGTAAATGACATTATTTAAATCATTATACAGGAGGTTCGGACACTTACAAAGCAAGTCGGACCTAAGGTAAGGGAAATATCACAATCTCATTTTTATTCGAGATTGTTTATAATTTGAAATTTACTGGGGTGTATTTTATCATCCACATCCATGTTTCCTCAACATGTAATATTATTTTCATCCACCTAAAATCGTTTAAAACCTATTTTACCCTTTGGTGAGTTTTTGGTAAAAGATATGAAAGGAATCTTTTATCGTTTTTCATACGAGGTACTTTTTGACTTTTCTGACAAAAGTACGAAGAATGTTTTTTTTAAACTTATACGGCATGAATGGATTTTTAAAACATTATTTCCAAGAAGCTTCCTTTACAAGATCTCAAGTGTATTTTTAATCAACTTCTTTTAGTTTATAATTGTATGACATGTTAAGAAAAGAAAAGTGTTTTTAAAGAAGAAAGGATATTTTCCTCAAGAATGGAGTTCAAGTGTTTTATCAAAATTATTTTCCATCTAAGATAATAAAGGGTTATGTTTTTATCCCTATTATTACATGGATTTGATTATGTTGTGATGGAAATATGTTTATGAATTCCTTTATCTTATATAAATTGTTTTATGATGTCATGTTGTTTATGAATCCCATTTTTATTACATGGGTTATGCTATGATGTATGGTTTATGATTTTGTGGCACACATAAGAATGGTATCATTAAGAGATGGGTGGGACCTATATCTCCCTCCAATGCATTGGGTAAAGATTTTATATCTCATGAGATAGACAGGGCTGGAACGGTAGGTTATACCGGTTCAGTGAAACAGGACTGAAACGAGGGTTACTCGATTCAGAAAGGGACTTTGTCCACTAAGATAGTCTTGGCAATGAGTCTTGACTAACAAGAAATGATTCTCTATGATTATGTGTGAATGCCACAAAGTTTCATGTTTTATGTTATGATTATTGTGATTACATTTCACTGCCATGATTTATCCCATGTTATGAAATTATGCTCTCTTTTGCAGGTTAAGATTTCCAAAATGTTATGTTCTTATTAATACGATGTGATTGATATTTCTTTTGTTTACCCTTACTGAGCATTTGAGCTCACCCTTTTATGTTTTATTTTCCCCAGGATATAAAGAAAGGTTTTAGGTAAAAAAAAGGAAGATCTTTATAGGAGATGTTGATGATCTTTCACCACGATTAGAAGATTACGTTCCGAGTTTCCAAAGACACTAAACTATTACGATCCTTGTGTGTGTGTTTTTTTGTTATGTACTAAGTATTCCGCAAATGTAATGTAATGTCCATGTACGTTAAGCTTCGGGTCTCTACATCAACATTAGTTAGTCAATATTTTATGTTGATAGAAATTATTTGATCATCACCCCTTAAACCCATGTAATTTCCTTTCACTATTTTTAAAAATGATATATTCATGTAATTGTACATTTTTTCCACTCTATGGTAATTAAATTATTTGAATTACTTTTTTTACAAAAATCTATCTTCATTTATCTCTTCAATATGAAATAGAATCTCTTCAAAAAAAAAACATTATTTTAAAAAAATTAATAATATATTTGTCCATATTAATATTATTTTTTTGAGATATCTTAATAAATTTTATAATTATTAAATATGTATTTAATGTGATATACATTTTATTTAAAAAACGATCATTTTTTAAACATGAAAGAATCGTCATTTTGATGTAAAAATGATGAGGATAACACCTATCCATCCTGAAAATTCAATGTTTTAAATATTATTTATTAATATAAAATGGTTATTGACCAAGAATAATAATTATTGATCTTTATGTTTTAAAAATATTATTAAATTTATATGTTTTTTCTAAAATTAATGTTAAATGGAATTTTTATGGTATTTCTATTCATCAAAGACAACAACACATTATTTTAAACATACTTAAACATGGATAAGTTTTATTCATTTCATATTCATTATTACTATATATGATATAGTTTTATTATTTATATTGATAGTATTTACTATCACTTCATTAATTAATTTTTTATTCATTATCATTATAATAAATTATTTACATTATAGTGAACATTGTACATTAAATCTTACATAAATACCAATATTTTTTATCAACAATATTTTTATTTACTAAATAATATCTCATTTATAATTATGGTTTTATAATTTTATGTTTATTTGATTTTATATAGAAATATTTATGATGTGATTTTCTTATTCAATATGGACATTTGATGATAAAGAAATAATTTCAAAAATTAAACTTATTTTTTATATATGAGAAATGATTTGGACATGTCGTAATGGGAGGGGATAAGAATTATATAGTACAAAAATTCATTGCATATCTCATGAGGTGAATGAATTAACTTGAACTTACAAAAGATAATAATGGTACAAGTATCTTGTTCCAAAGAACATAACCTCCAATAATTATATATTTCATTCATTTTGAAATTATTTATCATTATCCAATATATTTTCACAATGATAGTATCCATATATTGATTTTAATCTTAACTTATTGATTTAATAGTATGTATTTTAATTTAATATTTTATATTTTTTATTCCTTAGGCAATTATGAAAGTCTTATTAATGATGAAAGGAAATTTGATTTCAGTTATTTATCAATCCATATTTATTATATATTATCGAATTACTGATGAGATGTTCATAATGATATTATATCTATATGGTTTTAATTAATATTTTATTTATAAAGTGTAATATATTTAAATTTAATTACCTTACCTTATTTATTATGCCTTATTTTATTATCCATGACATTTTTATAATGACATTATAAATAGATGCATTTAATTAAGATTTTATTTTTTAAAAGGAATAATTTTTTCATTTACTAACCATTTTTTACTAATTATGCATTATCATAACATGAAAATCGTTTAATTTAAAAGGTATGTGTGTTTAGTTTTTTACCTCTTAATATTTATTATTCTTATTGATTCCTGATAGATTCCACTATATTGATCCCTTCCTAATAACTTGATATCACCCTTTTTAATTTCATAATTATCCATGATGTGTAATTGATTAGTAATAAATTATATTCTGGTGTGAATAATTTTATTCCTCATTTATGGTTTTTTTGTCTTAAAAAATAATATAGTAATAATTAATTTATCTAGATTACAAAAACTACTAAAATGGCATTACTTTTGAGATTAAATTAATTGTATATCATTCCAATTTAATAATTTAAGATAAAAGAATAGGGTTAATTGGGTCAGAGTCTCTACAACCCTAAAAAGGGTGCATGTACCAGAACTATTGAACTAAAAAATCACATAAAAATGACTATTTTTCTCCGGAATGTTCATTTTTATAGAGAAACTATTAATAAAGTATTTTTTGGAAATTATAATGTTATATTACATAATATCTTGTTCATGAGTATGATACTGTAATATATTTATAAGAAATCAATATTTAGTATACAACATGTTTGAATGTGTATGATGTGAGATGAGACTTGTGGTATGATTTTCTCATCTCACATTTTTTAGATATAAGACATAATCACAAAATTTTTATTTCATGTGGTGTATATACCACCCATTTGATATGATATTTCATTAATATCATTGTATATAGTGTATATTATGTTTCATATAATGTTATTTCTTTCTTGTGGTGATGACTTATATTATACCAAAGCAGTAAGTGATTTAGGATTAAATTTTATTTGCATTTATAATTTTATATGATTAATTTTAGATGGAGGAAATTATATTTATATTGTCCTTTAAAACCCATATACCTTATTCCCCATTAATTATTCCTAAAATAACCATGTTATTTTACCACATTTTTCTATTTCGTATATAAAAATGATTAATAATTTTATTGTGAAAAAAATAGTGTATATCATCATTTGTTATGAATTTTTTGATTCCATGGAAAGATTATAAATAATATTTTTTAATGATTTTTTTAGATTATATAATTAATGAAAGAAATTTTTTTAACCCTGTTTTATATTCATTAGAAAAATGTAACATGAATATTCATTTAATTTTAAAAAATTAGTTGTTTCTAATAAATGTGTGAACATAATAATTATTTTAAAAATAACAATATGATCGAATTTCCCTCCTCTATGAACAGACAATGCTTTGGAAATTATTTTAAAAATATTGATTTTTAACTATAAATAAAATTAATTATATAATGTTTTTGAAATTAATATATCTTAATTATTTGCTTTAAAATTGAAAATATTATTTTTATCATGATTTATTCTAGTGGAATGTTTTTTAAAAATCATTAATGATGTCATATATTGATGAATCATATGATTCATTTTATATATCAACCTATTAAAGAAACATTTTTCAATCTATGGATAGTTTTTTAAACTTATGATCAAATATTGATGAAACCTATTTTATTTTCAATAAAAAATAATTAATAAATAAAATAATCATGATAATGAATCATATATATGAATACATTCTAATTATGATTCATCTGTGTCCATTTTATACCCAAAATGTATTGGGTCATTTTATGTGGATATATCATATGATTATGATAATATTATTATGACCACATAAAACATAAAATTTTATGATTTGACATGTGAATATTATTTATTCAAGTTATGACCACAATATCAATCTCGAACATGATTTTGAATACTTTGGTTCATATGATTATGATTTCCTATTTTTATGATTCTAAATTACTATGTTGTTACTTTTTAATTAATATTATTTCATTAACCCGTATATTGATCAATCATTTAGTTATGACGTGATTTTGGATATAATGATATGTACTTTTATCTGTATGAATCCTTTGTAGTGAGTAAATGAACTTCATTACATTATCATACTATAAGGATCATATTATAATCTAATATGACTAATATCTCACATTTTTATCTAAGTGGGCATCTGATCTCACCCTTTCATATATTTTCCTTCACCGTGTTTTTATATAAGGTTCTATTTGTAATTATTTTATATAGTTACCTTATGTAAATAATTTTGTCTGAGATGATTAATATTTTACATTTAAACATTTTAATATATCTATTATCAAATAATTATAATAATTTAGGGTTATCATGAATGCATATTTTCTATATATATTTAATAATCCTAAGAAATATTTATATATTTATTATTTTTTGGTTTTTATACCCATTTATGTTATGAAGAAAACTTTCATGCATTAATTTTTATTTTTGTTTTATATTTTCAATAATTTTTTAAAATACAGAATCCAATATTTGGAATGAATAATTGAGTTTTATTTGCTCTTAGGTGATTAATATAATGTTATATCTGTTGATTATGCTCAATAATACTAACATAGATTTGATACATTAATGATTTATTAGATTTATAATTGATAATTGAACAAAGATAAGAACAACATAAATATGATATGAGGTGATTGAGATTATCATCAAAAATCATGTGGTATAATGAAACAAAATTATATAATTTTGGACATAAAATAATGAATATTGGGAATTACACATGAGTGGAATGCTAAAAGTTTCAAATGTAAATTAAATTAG
This sequence comes from Viscum album, assembly GCA_963277665.1. Taxonomy (NCBI): domain Eukaryota; kingdom Viridiplantae; phylum Streptophyta; class Magnoliopsida; order Santalales; family Viscaceae; genus Viscum; species Viscum album. Next base: position 478,243,162 of record OY728132.1, read on the forward strand.
GCTATGGTACTCATACAATCACAGAAATGTGATTTAATGCATGAAAATATATTTTCACATTAAAGGTTATATAATATATGAAGACTAATAATTCTGAAATATAATAGTGATATGGTTCTAGAAATATTTAAGGATTATTATATTTCCACAAAAGTATAGTCTATGTAAAAAAATATCATTTTTTATCCAATGGTGAGCTTCCCAAAAAACCTCAGTTGAAATCACGAAATCCCTATTTTTTGGGGAAACTACATATATTAATTAATTTTAAGACATGGGAATATATAAATTTTTTAGTGTTACATGATTTCATGAAGTTTCCAATGTTAAAAATATAGATGGTGATAAAATTCATGGTGGATTAGAGATTCAACTTAGATAAAATGCATGAGGACCATATCTAGAGAAAATAATTCTTTACTAGATAACCGGTATAACATGTCATATTTTTGAAATTACTTATATATTACAAGTCATGGGGCCCTATAAATCTTTTTTTTGTGATGGAAAACCATCCATGAAATTATTGTGTGACTATATGAGGCCCGATCTCATAATTTTGAAGAACATTCCCTATAGACCATGCCCTAAGTAAAATAACTATTTAAGTTAATTTTTAATATTGAAATAAACTGTAATATTTCAAGATTAAAACACATATATCATGGTTTCTATGGGTCTTGTATTTGAGGAGGAATTTGATAGAACAAAAAATAAAGGAAAAGGATGTGGGAGGAACACTTTTGAATCTATATTTTTATAAGATCCCTAAATCATGGTGAAAAACCCAACACATTTAGGTGTATCATGTTCTATAATTTAATTATATTAATGACCTTAAAGTTATTATTAATACATAGACACAAAATGGGACACCTCAATAGTAATTAAAATATCTTAATCTTTTGATTTCATAGATAAAACACACAGCTAAAGATATTGATATAATTAAATTATAGATATGCCGGGATCATTGATGAAGGTATAGAGATAAAAATATCACAAAAAAGGATCATATATTCTATAATTCATAATAAAATCATTTTTTGTTCTCAATGAATGATTATAAAGTGAGAAGATACTAATTATTATTTATTTAATGGCGGTGACATATATTTAAGTCAGGGTTGATGGAAAATTGTACAAATGACATTAGTTGACTCATATGTAAAATAATTATATAAAAGAAGGATAAAAAACATTGCAGAGATTTTTGTTTCTTGTTTTTTTTTATTTTGTATTATTTTGTCATTATGTATGGAGTTTAGAACCATCTACCTTCTTCGTAAATCTATTTATTTTTCATTTATAATAATAAATTGAGGTGGATAGTATGAAGATGAACACTGAACACATATTATTTAAATAGTTAAGAACATAATTGGTATAACCCCTCAAATTAACAAGATATGTTCTTCACATTATTATATTTATTTACACCTAATCATCGTCATCATTATTATTTTGTTATAATAATATTCCCCATACTAACTAGAAATGTGTCAATTAGATTTTAAAAATATAAAATGAATCAAAATGTTCATATTTGAATATGATCACTAATTTCAACCTCCCACCTCCACAATTTTATAGATTCCATCCATTGGTACTGTTATATGGTATTTGTTCCAATACACATATGTGAATCACAAAAAATACTCTTATGTCACCAAAAAATAACACTAACTTCTTCATAACACCCAGAATATTTATGAATTATATTTTTCAAAGAAGTTAAATATCATTGATATCTTTTGTAACATGAAATAACATGTTTACATTAGTTTTCACATGATAATAAGCTTTAACATGCCATGTGATATTATTAAAATTATTACTTAAATGTGAATATTATGACCCAATTGTTAAACATAAAAATATCGTTATTAATAACTACCTTCTGAATATTTTTAATGGTTTTATATAATGAAAAAAAATATTCATAAAAATGATATGAATTATATTATTGAATTTATATGTTTTAAAAATAAAATTATTTTAAAAAAATATTTATTTATTTTTTGAATGATAATAAAGTTTTTTGATACTATTATAAAAATAATTTTATAAAATATACACCATTTTTAATATCATGAGGTTAATATTTTCTTAGGATGACTTATACGGATTTTTCATATAATATCAACTTATCGATTAATTTTTAATGTTACTGAATTTTATTTAAACAATATTTTAATTTAAAAGCATAACATTGATATTTTTTCATCAATATGGGATCCAAATTAATATTAGTCATTTTTTTAGTAATAAAATTTATATCATTTTATTCAATTTAAATTGGATTTTTGATATTAAAACATTTTTAATATAAGAAATGTTTTCCCTTGAAAACACTCTTTCTCATTATATCTTAGAGATTAATATTATATGAATAACTACCAATTATATGAATAGAAATGGGAGTAATGGATTAATTTTTTTTAATAATAATAATATACATTATTTTATAAGTTAAAATTAATTTTCTTTATAATGATTTAAAATAATAGTAAAAATAATTGTCATGGTTTAGGTGAAATTGGGTTTATCTGTGAGTTATATTTAGAAGATAAGGTTAAAATTGATCATAAACTATTACCACAACCATTTTGTGGACATATATATACCTTTTAAATTATATTATGTAGAACTGAAATTTAATAACTTTTTTTAATTCAAAAAATGTGGTTACACCATTATCTTTTATGAAATTATGATTGTGTCGCCCACCTCACTTAAAAAAGGCCACTCCCTCACCTCTAGTATTAAAACTTTTAGAACCATTTTTTATATAAAATACCAAACCAATTACCATATTTACACCCCTAATATAATCATATAATACTTATTTGGGTTCGAAATGCCTCTGATTTATGCTTCTTGTATGAACCTAAACTATATCTCTAAAGAATAGGTAAATTATTAATTTTTTCATTATCTCTTTTACCAACTCCTTAGAAAATTATTATATTATATTGATATAATAAATAAATATTATCCCCTATAATGATATTTTTAATGCAATATACTATATCCATCACTTCTTCCATGAAATGGGATACAAAATCATCAATCTTGTTTATTGAAGACTACCTCCACGTGATCTGATGTTAAACGTTTTCCACCAACACCTCTAATGTTTGGAAATAATTATGTATTTAATTATCATATAATATATATATATATATGATATTATTATTCTTAAAAAATCATTATATAACAAATAAGCATTAATATTCATTTAGTAGGAATACGAAAAGATCGCTCATGTATATGATAGGCTAACGCCTTATGAAGTGATGTGATTCAATCACACTATTCATAAAAAGAAATAAGAATGGTATTAATAAAAATATATGATATATTATACATTTAGATGATTATATAATGATAAATTATTAATTACATTTCTTTCATTAAATTCATTGGGTAAAGGGAAAGCCCGTTCATTGTATGTACGACCTAATGTCTCCATGAATGATAGATTTCATTTCCTATCTCAATATTTTATGGATCACTATAAATAAATATTTAATATATATATATGGTATTTATATCTTGTTTAAAATTATTTAGATTTTGTAACCATGATAAATATACGAGGAAGAAAAAAAAAATTAAAACACACACCAAAAACAGTAATTATTGAATGAAATGTGAATTTGACATGGAAATGTTCTATAAGGGTAATAAAAGGCCATAAGTAAATAATATATGGTATGACATATGTAATTATTTTTCTTTATTATATATATAATAAATAGATATTTATTATAATTTATTTTTGAATTTATACTAAGGATGTTGATACATAATGTATGAGATTTTTGTCTCAATGTTCCTTCTTTGAGTCATATTTTGGGTTATACCCCTATCATCAATTATAACATTTATATACAACCACATTTACACATAATATAATGAATTTTTTTATAATTATATTTTATATTTCATTTATGTTTGTTCTATAATTTTTATTATGATTCAATATTTCCAAAATATATTTTCTTTTATGATATCATCTCATCATTTATCGAGATTCATTATGATTATCTTTCCAATGATGAAATAATCTGATCCACTTATCATATAGTTCATGAAAAATATTATGATATTTTTATTAAATTAATATAAATAATTAGACTTCATTATTCACTCATTATATACTGAATAGTTTAAATGGTTATTTTTATTTAAATATTGTCTTTGTTTTTTCCTTCGACCAAGACACCATTCTCATCCAAAAATCAATTTTTGTAAAAAAAAATATTTTAAATTTTTTTATAAATATCATAAATGATTTTCTAATGAAATTTTTACCCATTTATGACATAATGTTAATTAATTTGATATGAATATTCAAGTCTTATTCCAAACATGTAATGATTCGAAAATTTCATGGAAATTCTTTTCTAAATTTCGTTGGAATTTTATTAGTTTGTGGCTTCTGAAGACCCTTGATTCCGAGGCCCGGTGTGCCCGCAATCAATTTCTGAAGTTTAGCTCTTATATGATCAGTAAATGAATGAACAGGTTTTTCTATCTTTTGAACTAGTGCTTGGAATTGAAATCTGAGGGCACTGTTGACAAGCTGTGTGGGTTTTCGCTTAGGATGATTTCAACCTTGACGACTGATGATCAGTTATGAAAGTCAATTTTTTGGGGTTTTACGTGGGTTAATAAAATAAAATATGTGAACAATTTACTTTATTTTTTTCAACAAATGTCGTTTGGATAAATTTGTTTGAAGCTCCACATGGGAGTTTGTAGTGGGACCGCCACACCCTAACCCCCCATGATATGTTATGGTACTAGGGCCCACCTAGATCCACCCTCCCATGTGAGGTTGATTGTGGTGGAAAACACACGAGGCATCCTAATAATGTGTGGGGAATCATAACTCTTTGACTCCCCCTCATTTAGGAGGGAGAGACTCTAGGTTTAAATACCCCTCTTAATTAAGGAGGAAGAAACCACACTTTTTAATCAGACGACCACCCAAGCATTAACCACCTCCCCCCCTTTCCTTTTTGTGGTTAATTAATGGTGGGGTGCGCCATGAAATATCCTACATTTGGAGGATATTCTCTTGTGGAGATCACCTGGGCCAATAACCACCTTATTGACATCCTCCCAATTTTAGTGTTCCACCACAGTTGATTAATTGGGTGGAGCCATCTATCATAAATCATCCATTTATGACTTCTGTGCCAATGCAGAACCCTCCCACTCCTATATATAGAAGGCTAGGGGAATGAGTTCTGGACATCATCATCAATAGGTGGAATGCTAATATCAAATCATGGTGCCCAACACTTGGAGAGTTTTCCTCTTCCTCCAACAAAGAACAAAGAAAGAAGAACGATGACGCCACCCTCAGCTCCTTCCTTCCTGACGTTGACGGAATGATGCCTATCTTCCGAGTCACCCGTCTTTCAGAACTCTCCATCGTTTAATGCCTTTTTAAGATGTAGGGGAAAATTTTTATAATTTTCTTTTAATGAGATTCATACCCTCATACAAGGCATTTAATTTGTTGGGTGACGATTTGAACATCTAACGCGGTGGGTGCGGGCTAACGAACAAAACCTCGACCCACCGCTATTTGTGTTCCAGATGAGCGGGGTGATAGGCGACGATGAAATGGGACCGAAACAGAAAATCGGAGCCATTTTAATGGAGCTTGGGTCCCGATATGACCACAGGCACAGACGGGAGCAAAAACGGACCACCGGAATGACTCTGGTGGCCCGCGGAGTACCACGGTGTCGCAGGCGGCCGATGGCGGCGGCCGATACTAGCCAGCCGTCTGGATGCGGCGGCGCCCCAGCGTGCCGCCGACATAAGCCAGTCATGGCATCAGCAGCGCCGGCAAGGGGAGGATCTCGTGGCTCAAGCAGGATCCGGGGGAGACAGCGGCGCCAGCCTGGCACCTCATTCCCGGAATAGGGGGGCCGCATCCCCCCCCCCCCCGCTATGCACGAAGTTCGGCTGCACCGGGCCGGGCCATGGTAGCTGGGGCGAACCACACCCTACAAGGCCAGACCCAGACCCGGGTCTGGTCAACCTGATTTGGGCAGACCTAGGGGGTGTTGGGCTGGGTCAGAATGGGTCCAGACCCCCTATTTTTGAACTATATTCGGTTAAATGGACATATCTTGAGCTACAAACCTCTAATCGACACACCATAAGTTGTGTAGGATTCATTGGATCAAGATAGACATTTAGGTATATTACACTCAAGGTTTTGGTGAATTTTGAGAATTGTGGGGTTGGTTCGAACTCAAAACCAACTAGGCCCTTGGAGCGAAAATGATTATAAATTGAGGACCTGACGTCCGATTTATTTGTCATCAACTAAGTTGGATTCATCTTGATGAAATCCTTCCTTTGAGTATATCCATGAGATTTTAGGTACTATTGAGATAATTTCGTGTTGGTTCATACATGAATCCAACCGGGCCCCTGGAACGGAAATGCTAATAACTCACAGAATGTGCATCTGATTGACGCAACATCTGTTGCGTTGGTACCCCTATGACAAGGTGGTAATTTGAGATAATTATTAGTGGGAATTTGTGATACTTGGAGTATCGACCAGTAGCTTGTGGAGCGGATCCTCTTGGAGACGAGCATATGGAGTACAGAGACCCTATAGCTGGCTGAGACCTGATGACTGCTTGTCTGACTCGAGTCGGAGTGACTTGAATAGCCCAGTGGGGAGCACTTCTCTATTTGGGTGGAAGACCCATGGAGTGGAGCACTACTATGTTTGTGTGGTAGACCTGTGGTACTCAGCAGAAAGATTACATCTGTAGTCTATTTGGGGGAGTACTATTGTGTTGGGGTGGCAGACCCATGCCGGGGAGCACTACCGTGTTTGGGTGGCAGACCCGCTCTACTCGATAAGAGGAGTACCTCAGCAGTCTAAGGATATTGAGAAGCACCTCGGAGTCATGATAGGATCACCGTACTTGATAGAGGAGTCTCTCTTCATCCATTGTGGTTTCGATATCATTAATGAAATTCCTAGTTTGAGCTGATTCAATGACCTTTGTATTTTCCTCATGATTGAGATGGGTTACTTGATAACATAGGTATATGTATGTGCATATAACTAAGTAAAGGTAATAAATTGAGATAATTATTTTTGTTTTATCCTTGTTGGTTTTATAAAGACCTTGAAGGTCTCGGGGTCCCTACTGAGTGTCGTTATACTCACCCCTTCACAGGCTATGCCCGCACCTCGTTGCGATGGATGCAGAAGAGGGACAATGCTGACGGTGGCCGAGTGTATGAGGAGTGGATAGTACCTAGAGGTGGACCTCACGAGGAGTCGGTACCTGGAAGAGGATTGACAAATGAGGGTGTTGAGGGGGTTATATGTACCTACCCTTCAGGTAGGATCTATGGTGGATGATCTAGGAGATGCGCTATCTGTACCTACCATTTATGTAGGATCCGTGGTGGACGATCTAGGAGATGCATGTCACCTTCCATTTGCTTTGTCTTTATTCCTTGTAATTTTCCATTGGGGTTGTATTTCTGGCTCATTACATCATCACTAATTTTTTTTCCAGTTTTACTTTGTGTTTTATTCTGCTGGTACTCTGGTTATGTTTTTTTACGTTTCATAAAGGAAATGCCTTCCATTTTTATCATGTTTTATGGCTTTGGTGCTAGTCTCCATCCAATGCAATATGGATGGCGGGCTTGGGTTGTCACGGAATGGGCCACAAGGATGGGTCGTGGAAAATTTGGTATAAGAGGGAGGTTCTAACGTAGTACATAGGACTCTGATATTTCATTTCTTTGAAGAAATAGTGTTAATGGTACCAAGTGTGGTTTTCAGTTCAGGAGGTCCAGTGTTGGTGCAGTGGCTGATGTATCCATACACCATGACCTTGAATACTGATTTCTAACTCAATGAACAAAAAAAAAGGATTGTGTGTGTGTTTTAAAAAGTTTTCTTAATGTCATCTCCACCAGGTCAGCTAACCATGTTTAAATCATTTTATCATGTCGCATGTGTTTAGGATATCTCCACGCAGACAATCATTTGGAGTTACGAGAGACTACTTGATGACGGCCCACCGAGCGATGAGGCTCTGGCGTGGGGACCTCTTTCTATGTTGGCACCATAAGGTGGTGTACCGGCTGCACCACTGTCTATTTGGTAGCAGATTCCACCAACCATACTAGCGGATGATTCACATTGGCAGAGCGTGTTTCACGAGTTCCAACAGCAGAGGCCTCTGAGTATACGAGGCAAGACAGATTCCAAAGCACTATTGGACTAGATGGAGGCGATTTCTATAGTTCTACACCTAGTTTAGACACCAGTAGAGCAGATGGTGAACTTAGATACCGGTTTTTTCTAGTGAGCGACCTTGAGGTTGTTCAATATAGTGATGAGGCTTTGGTACATGGACCGATGCATGAGATAGTACCTTCAGGTAGTGTGCCAGCTATATCACTACCAGTTGGTCATCAGTTTCAATAGTCAGTACCTGTAGATGACACATGTAGACTTAGTGCCTTACACATGTTTCCAAATCATATACCCATCAGGTTTTGAGGAGATCCCAACTCATAGGCAGCTAAGGACTGGCTTGAGGAGGTGGCTGCGAGTTTTCTAGAGCTTTTATAGCTTCGGCCGGACAACATGTCGGTAGATGAGTAGTCATCAAGGCGTACCTATCATTCTTGGTAGTTGATGACTACGATACGATCAGTGATTTCGAGCTCGGACCTCAGATCAAGGTGTGTTTAAAGGACATCTGATGCATCACTTTTCCCATATACATTCCTAATTATACTAGGGTGCAAGAGAGAACCTTTGTGGTTGAATGATATTTGGATAAATGGATACATCTAGTGAATGTTATCAGTGGAAAAATAGGAAAATTGCACCAGTCTTAGAGACTTGGGCATGAGAAATCTTTCAAGAAGAGAAAGTGTTTAGGACAGATGAATCTGCAGAGTAGCGGACGTGGAAGCAGAGCTGGGAGAGCAGCATGTGGTGGTGTATAATTTGACGTGTTACAACCACCAACCATTGTAGTCCCTGCCAAGATCAGGGAGCACGAGGGTAGGGGAAGAGAGTAGCTGCATGCGGTCAGGGAGTGTGACCCAATGGATCTAGGAATGATTCTAGGTACGGTCTATGTCCACTAATAGTGGTCGTAACAATAGACATTGATAAGAATCATTCATCATTCCATGAAACTTGTCACAAGCCTAGAGTTCCGGTAAATCTATTGAGTTGACCCTCACGTCTTGAGATACCATTCGGAGGAGAATTGATAGTCACGCATTCACCGATGGTGTGATCTGACCCTTGAGGTGAGAGTTTCGGTTTGAACCTCTTGGTGGCAGCATCAAGGCCTTACGACGTTTGTTTGGGTATAAACTGGGCAACCACAGTTCGCACACAAATTGATAGTATTAGGAAAAAAGGTTGTGGTTTATCTACAACATTGGGGTAGGGTTTTACCTTGTTCGGAGAAAAGGGAAACCTAGGCAGCACAGGATAAACACATGCATAGGAGGGTGTGTCTGATCACTCTTGTGTCAGCCAACCATACCCTCGTGGCAGGAGTTTTGATTTTTTAGTTCTAAATAGGGAATGAAGGTGTCTAGAGTTTGAGGATGGCGGCCATGTATTTATAATGGTCTCACCTTGATGAGGTCTACAAAGATTTGGCTGAAACAGCAAGTTATCTCTGAGGTTCATCGGACCCTTCTAGGTCCTCAGTAGGGTAGGCGAGGTGGTTTACCGCCTAGACGTTCCGCCTCTAATGCACAGGGTGCACAATGTCATCCATGTATCTCAGCTGAAGAGATTTATGAATGACCTAACCATCATCATTGACCATGGAGAGCTGTACATTGATGACAGGGTGACTTTCATTGAGGTTCCAGAAGAGAATGGGGATCAATAGGAACAGGTCCTGTGTGGATTGTCGATTCCTCTGGTGCGCCTTCATTGGCAGCATGGGAACCTCTAGATGTGCACATGGGAGCGAGAGGCTCAAATACGTGCTCAGTACCCCATTTTGTTTCCCAAGTGTGTGATGTAACTTCACGGGGACATAAATACCTAAGGTCGGAGAAATTTAAACACCCTAAAAGTTCAAGGAATTTTTTTTCATAATTTCTTTGGAATTTTTACGAGTCTTTGGCTTTTGAAGGAACATGATTCCGAGACCCGGTGTGTCCAGAATCAATTTCTGAAGTTTATATCACGCACTTTCAGTAAACTAATGAATGGGTTTTTATATCATTTGAACCAGTTCCCACAATTTAAATCTAAGGGCACCATTGATCTCACAATGTGGGTTTTCGCTTAAGAATACTTTCACCTCGATGGCTGATGATCAGGTATGAATGTTAGTTTTTGGGGTTTTACGTGGGATAATAAAATAAAATAAGTGAACATTTTAATTTATTTTGTTATACACATGTCATGCCGATAAAGTGGTTAGAAGCTCCACATGGGAGTTGGTGGTGGGACCGCCACACCCTAACCCCCCATTAGATGTTATAGTGGTGGGGCCCACCGAGATCCAACCTCCCATGTGAGGTTGATTGTGGTGGAAACCACACGAGGCCTCCCATTAATTAGAGTGGAATCATCACTCCTTGACTCACCCTCATTTATGAGGGAGAGCCTCTAGGTTTAAATCCCCCTCTTAATTGAGGAGGATGAAACCTCCCTTTTTAATGAGGGGACTACCCAAGAATTAACCACCTCTCCCCATTTCCTTTTTGTGGTTAATTAATGGTTTGTCCCACCAGAAAATATCCTCCATTTGGAGGATATTCTCCTATGGGGGGCACCTGGGCCAATAACCCCTTTTTTACATCTTCCCCATTTTAGTGCACCACCGCATCAGATTAATTGGGTGGAGCCCTCTGTCATAAATCCTCCATTTATGATTGCGTGCCAACGACGAACCCTCCCACTCCTATATAAAGGAGGCTTGGGGAAAGAGTTTTGTATGAATTCTTCAAGATAGAGAATTCTCATAGTGAAGCACGACACCTAGCAGTTGGAGAGTTTTCATCTTCCTCCAATGAAGAATGAAGAACGAAGAACCCCAATCCCACCCTCAGCTCTTTCCTTCCTGACGTTGATGGAACAACACTTGTCTTCTGCGACACCCTTCTTCCGCGACTCATACTTGTTTAATTCCATTTTACGAGGTAGGGGAAATTTTTTATAATTTTTTTTAATGAGATTCATACCCTCGTACTTGGAATTTAATTTGTTGGGTGAAGATTTGAACCTCTAACACGGTGGGTGTGGGCAAACAAACAAAACCCAAACCCACCAAAATTTTGTTCATGATGCTCTAGGTGATTGGCGACAACGAAACAGGACTGAAACTGCAAATCGAAGCCTTCACAGTGGAGCTCGGGTCCCAAGACAACCGCATGCACAGACTGGAGTAAAAACGGACAACTAGAATGACTTCGGTGGCCTACAGGGTACCACAACGACGTGGGGCGCCAGCGGCCGGCCACCTGGAGGCGGCGGCACCTCAGCACGCCGTGATAATAGCTGCAGTGGTAATGGGCGGATCCTGCAGCCCGCACAGAATCTGAGGGAGACCGCGGTGCCAGCATGGCGCCACATCTGCGGAACAGGGTGGCCACGTCCCCCCCCCCCCCCCGATCTACCCAACGCTCGGCAGGGTTGGCCGAGCCACAACCGGCAGCCGGGCCAGGCCTCCTGTGCCAGACCTCGTCGGAAACGCCCGGCCGGGCCGCCCCGCATCGGGCCACGCCATGCTAACTGGGCCGGGCCATTACCTACCGGGCTATACCTGGACCCGGGTCTGGTTGAACCGGTTCTTTCTGACCCAGGGGGTGTTGGGCTAGGTTGGACCGGGCCCAGACCCTCTATTTTCAGACAGTTTAGTGTTAAACAGACATATCTTGAGTTAATGAACTCTGATCGAAACACAGTCAGTTGGGTAAGATTCTTTTGATCGAGACATTCATTTCGGTAAATTACACTGAAGGTTTTAGAGAAGTTTGGAAATGGCCAAGTTGGTTCAAACTCGAATCCAACCGGGCCCTCAGAACAGAAATGCTTTTAACATGAGGACTAGACCTAAAATTGACGTGACGCCAACTAAGTTGGATTCCTCTTGATGAAATGGTTCCTTTGAGTATATCCAATAGATTTTGGGGTACTATTGAGATACGGTTGGGTTGGTTCATTCACAAATCCAACCGGGCCCTTAGAACGGAAATGCTAATAACTCACAGACCGAGCGTCTGATTGATGTGCCGTCTGTTGCATTGAGACACCTATGACGATGCAGTCCTTTGAGATACTTCTTCACTAGACTTTGTGATACTTGGAGTATTGAACAGTAGATCATGGTGCAGATCCTCCTGGAGACGAGCGTACGAAGTACGACGACCTTGTAGCTGGCGTAGACATGATGACAGCTAGTCTAACTCAAGTCAGAGTGACTTGACTAGCCCAGTGGGGAGCACTAGTGGGTTTGGGTGGAAGACCCGTGGTGGGGAGAACTACTGTGTTTGGGTGGAATACCCTTGGTAATCGACATAAGAAGTACCTCTATATGCTATTAGGGGGAGCACTACTGTGTTGGGGTGGCAGACCAATAGCGGGAGCACTACTGTGTTTCGGTGGCAGACCCACGGTACTCGACAGGAGGAGTACCTCAGTACTCTATATTTAGTGAGTAGCACCTCAGAGTCATGATATGATCACCGTAATTATAAGAATAAGAGCTCTCCAGTAGTTTTTGTTTTGATATCATTAATGAAAATCATGGATTGAGCTGAGTCAATGCCCTTTGTGTTTTCCTCAAGATTGATATGGGTTACATGATAACTTAGGTATATGTATGGGAATATACTTATGTAAAGGTTATTTGTTGAGATATTTATTTTTTGTTTATCCTTGTTGGTTTTAGTGAGACCTTGAAGGTATCAGGGTCCCTATTGAGTATCATTATACTCACCCCTTCACAGGCTATGCCTACACCTCATTGTGATGGATGCAGACGACAGACAACACTGAAAGAGGCTGAGTGTACGAGGATTGGACTGTACCTAGAGGTGGACCTCATGATGAGTCGGTGCTGGGAGGAGGATTTATGGATGAGGGCATAGAGGGGATATTTGTATCTACCCTTTTGGTAGGATCTGTGGTGGAAAATCTAGTAGTTGCACTATCTGTACCTAACCATCAGGTAGGATCCGTAGTGGACGATCCAGGAGCCTCTTGTCACCTTCAACTGTTTTTTTCCTTTACCTTGTAATTTATAGTTGGGCTTGTATTTCTTTCCCCTTACTTCAGCACTACTTTTCTATCCAGTTTTACTTATTGGTTTCTTCCGCTGGTACTCTGGTTGTGTTTGTTTACATTTTATAATGGCAATGCCTTCCCTTTTTATCAGGTTTTACGACTTTGGTGCTAGTCGTCTTCCCCTAGCCTATGGAAGGCGGGCTTGGGGTAGTCATAACACGGGCCCTGAGGATGGTTCATGACAAAACATGTCCCATTTATCATTTATCAAAAATATAGAATAAATAATTTCTTTTTTAACATGATCCACATGAACAAACATTCTTATTTACATAAATGATCAATGATTTAAATCATATTTATTATATTTCCAATATTAATTCCAGAAAATATATTTTTCAATTTACTATTAATCATTCATTTTGAAATTGGTTTTTTAAATCAAAAAGGAATTTTCCTAACAAACTATTACATCTAATCTTTCAAATTCATTTTTATATCTAAGATGACATACTTTGATGATAAATATTCTATAATATTGATATGATCTAAGGTTAATATTTCCATTAATTCTTTTATGGGTTCATTTTTATAAATAATAGATGTTTATAAAACACATTTCTTTTACATGGGTTATGTTATGATGAAATTTATATGTAATCTGTTTACATTCCAAGGGTTATTATATGTTTTAATGATTTTTAAACCAGTTAAATTTTGTGGGATTTTATAAGGGGGTGTTTTATGATATTATTCTATACAAATGTATGGATTATATAACGGGTGGTACCTTTATATACCACTAATTCATTGGGTAAAAATGGATATGTCATGATATAAACATGACTAGAATGGGGAGTGAACTTGGTTCAATAAATGGACTCCATCCACTGTGATAGTATGGGGAGTGAACCATGACTACTATTATGGTATTGGTAGTTATCCCATTCCACTATGATGGTATTTTAATTGATCCTTGAAGTACTAAAAAATTATTTTCTATTCTTATTTATATGACACAAATCAATGTATTATTACAATATTATGCTATAATGGATTATAAACATTGATTTCATTATGGATAAAGTCTTATAAACTATCATGAATTCATCTTTAACTTGATTTTATGATCTATGTTAGGCATGGTATTATTTTTAAATATTATTACCATGTTATCATACCATATTTATTATAATATGATGACATCTCCCGTGTTTAACCTTATAGAGAAACTAATCTATATCATTCTGATGTTTTCCAACCACATGTCATGAATAAGGTTATTATTTATTATATGTATATGAATGGTATTAGTTTTGATGAACATATTTTGAGATGATGTATCCCACTTATAAACCAGTTATATATGTATCCATGATTCTAAACGAACTATATATAAAAAATTCTCTCCTGTATAGTTAAGGGATAGAGTGGGTATTTTCCAAAAATTATAAATATCCTTGAATAAAATTTTCATGTTCATTTGGATCAGGGAAAAATTCAGCTAGTGTTAATAGCATAAAAAACGGCACATTGAGCTAGACTTGATAATCACCTTGTGCGTGACAATAGGTGTTACTTCCTTCCTTGTTTTCTCCCCTAGGGTATATTCATTGTAAATTCAAGAACACATTATGAACAGTCATGATGGATTTGAATAAAAACAATGAATAACATATTATATTCCTATGGATCTAAAGAATAAAAATAATTGGTCCTAATTTAGACATCTAATAAGTAAATTTCCATGAATATATGCTTCTCCCATCTCATTATTGTACCTTGCTATGATATTTTTTGGTTTTATTCAATGGATGTAACCTAAAAGAGACATGTTAATGTTGATTAAAATTTAGAATGAAATTATTTTCTTCCCGTGTAACCAAACATTAAGAATGATGGAACGAAAAATATCATTTTTATGCTCACACAAACTTCTAAATCCATGAATGATAATAAACATCCTTATAGGGAAAGGAGGGGATGGCATTATGATGAATTATTAATGGAGAAGAATCCACCAAACAATATTGGATACACAAATCCATTTCTAATTAGAAATTTATTAGTTCCACTAAAATAGTATTTTATATTTTCTTGTGTTTAGAACATGAAAAAATAATTTTAGATTTTTATTTTTTGTAATAACAAATCAATTAACGTTGAAATTTCATTAAGAATAAAATGACACAAGATGAAATTAAATCCTTGGAGTGAGGTTAGTTTAATAGATTATTTTCCAATAATTACATCCCATAAATTATTGAAACCAAAATCGGTGATGCAATTCCATGATAAAATGTGTATTGATGATGAATTTGTTGCTACCTATTAGGAAAATTATACTTGAATTTGGAGGAATGCTTATATAATTATCATCCAACCTATATTTAATGTTTACCAATTCATAAGTTGACGGAAACCAGGTATCTATATTTTTTATAAATAAAATAAATCAAATTATATAAATATATCATTTGGTTCTCTATCATGTAGGAATGGATAATGGAGTAACCCATCAATCTCATGGTTTTTAAAGGAAATGGAAGTTGGAGTTCCAAGGAAACTCTAATAATCATGGATAGAAGAAGGTGGTAATTACTTCATGCTTTAATTTTTCTAAGAAACACATAATACATTTTTTTAATGGGACTAGAAAATATTATAATTTTGAACTCACAAAAATATGGATGTTGAATAATGAAGTGATTTAAAGAAGATATAAAATAATACATATAGAGAGAAATATACAAAGAATGAACCAACCAAAATCTATTTTATCAAATAAAAGGTAAAATTGAATTATAATAACCAATAACCAAATTAAAAGGTTAATGAATATGATAAATGTCCTCAACCACATCATTTGAGAGGAAAAGGGATATCTCATGCGATCACTATTCCAAAAAAGTGGGGAAAAGTGATTTAGTGAATAGAATACTTTCCATACACTATATAACTTATAATGTCTTATTTTAATCAATATTGACCCATTCTTTTATATAGATAGAATGTTATAATAGAATCAATATTCCTCCCAAACAGTTAAATATTTAATTAGAAGTGAAAAACATTTATGGTGTGATTATTAAATCTCATATATATGATTCATATCTTGTATATGTTTGTGGGAATGCTCTTCCAATTTTTTCATTAATCCTATAGTTTTATTTAATTACAACGTATTAAAGGATAAGATTTTTCTACATAAATCAAATATTAATTATGGAGTAAGTGATTTAATTCTTGATACTCTAAAATAACCTATGATGATATTTTATTTTGATGATAAATATGAATATACATTGGAAATCACGTACATTGTATGAGTTTTTATTGCTATTTTTTGGGGTGTTTATCTCAAATGGGTGGGGATAAAAACAAAATTTATAATATTCATATTATGCCGATGTTTTTTGATATCATTCCAGAATATAATCCTATCCTTCCATAAAAATAAATGTTCATTTAAAAAAAATAAATCATACATTGTGTGATACCAATTTCAATGAAACTCTCTAGAATAGACCTAATTGACTTGCGTGGATTGAAAAAGAATATCTAGAAAAACCTTAACATATGATTCATTTGTTCAATTGTCTCACTAATGTGTGAAACTATTATTTTTTTAAAAATTAATGATGGAATTATGAAACTCTATATTGATTATCACTATAATAAATGATTAAAATCATAAAGAAATATCATCTACCCTATATTGATGAACTATTTGATCTACTAAATGAAGCTCAATACATTTTCATTATTACCCATCATTCTAGTTATCATCAATTGGTGGTTTAGAAGGTTGATATACCTAACAAATAATTTTTTACTAGGTATGTACCCTATCAATATGAAATGATAAAATTTGATCTTACTAATTACCCCTCTATCATCATGGTTTGAATGGATCTAGTTTTTAGAGATGTACTTTTTTATTTTTTTATTGTCATCATAGTTAATATTATTTTCTTTTCAAAGGTAAATTTTATGTGTGATTATCACTTAAGAATTTTACTAATGGCTTTATGGAAGGTTAAACAATGTGAAAATTTTATAATGTGTGAATATTTGCTATAGGTTGTTTCATTTTTAGGTCATATATTCTCAACATAGGGTATAATGGTTGATGCATCAGGGACAAAGGCTGTGGAATGTTTACCCATTATAACCATGGTGAATTATATATATAATATTCATTGTTTAATTAGAAATTATCAATGGGTTTAGGAGAATTTATCATAATTATCTAATCCACTCTCTATGTTATCATGGAATGGATCATAGTTCCTATGGATAAAGAATGGGATGAAAATATCCTTGAACTGGATAAAAGATTATCCATCACAACTATGCTTTAATTAACCTATAACATACATGGGATTTAAATCCATTTTGATTTGTCCATGACAGGATTTGGATATGTTATAATATATCATTACATGGATATAACTTATTACACATCAAAATTTAATGATCAAGTGAAATATTTCCAAACACATGATTTGGAGTTATATTTTGTTATTTTTCTCATTAATGATATATAGGCATTATTTTCTTCTCTAGAAATGTGATATATATACCTATCACATATTTTCAATTTTTATATTCATATATAATGAGTTTTAAATGAATTGGAGATTATTATTCAATGTGATTAATGATTCAGACATCCCAATACATGACAGACATGGGAACATGAACAATGTGGTTGTTTATTTCATTTGAAAGGATCATGCTAACTCATCCATGTGGAGTATAAAAAAGATCCAATATTAATGTATTTTGGAAAATGGGTTCGAATATATTGATTGAAGGGGAAAAAATTTATCTTTTCAAATTGAATTATTAACCACATTTCTATGTAAATATTAAAAACAATAATAAGGAAGTTGTGTACATATAAAAGATTGTAAAAAATATTCTTTAGTTAAACCAATATCATAACAGAATGATATGTTTTAAAAACACATTATTTTTTTCATCTATAAAAAATTGATTTTGGATTTTTTATAGTAAGATCACAGTTATTCATTCTCTTGTTATCCTAGATATATGAATATGTATAGTGAATTTGGAAGATTAATTTTGGTGGGAAGTCATGTTTAGATATATAAAAGTGTTTTTATCTCGATTCATGGTAACTCATCAAGTTAATTATAAATGAAAATTTTATGTTTATGGTAAATTCCATTACCCAAATTAGAATGGTAATGGAAAAACATCAACATGGATTTTTTCATCAGACTCCCAAAAATTTCAAAGGGGAATAATGTTATATTGGATGTTTCTTGTAACATGAAAAATTCATTACACATCATCAAAATTATGGAATATTTTTTTTGTGACATCTTGATAGGATATACACTATTTATGATATAAGGTTTTATGGATTACCACATTAAATTTTATCTGATCGAGATTAGAGGTTTACCTTGATGTTCTAGAAAAGTATTAAAAATATACTTCATACAGATTTGGGTTTTATCAGTACATATCCTCCTTAAATTGATCTATATTCAATGATAAAATTTCAAAACATATAAGAATTGATGATTTCATTTTATATATATCATTTATATTCTTTAGGATCAACACCTTACAGTAGTTTAGTTTTTATACACGTATAGCATTCACTCTGGCATATTGATGGCTCGTTATGTATAACTCTAAGGAGTGAAATGTAAAACCACAATTTACTATAATTATGGCAGATAAATAATGATATTAGGACATTAGATATAATATGAAATATAATAGAAGGTTATAACCATTCATCAACGCATCATGCAATATTATATTTGGTTTAATAGTTTCTTTAAAAATCACTACTGTAATATTGAATTGTATATTTTTTACAAGGTATTCATAGGAATTTATCCATCGAATAATAAAATGGGGTTTAAAAATAATGGATTTTTATAACCTATAAATATCTCTTAACTTCATGATGTGTTCCATGTATTTATCATGGGGATGTACATAACATATCTATAATATGTATTAAACATTAAATTAATTTCATTTCATGGGGATCCATATTATAAGGAATAACAAATGTATACTCTATATTTCTCATTTAATGTTATACTAAATTATACCACTCACCATGTAAATGGGTTGTGGGTAGCCCACATACTTGAAAATGTTACTTGGGAATAAAAGGAATTTTTGAGGGGATAGATTCCTCATTTTTTGTATCGGATTGATGAATTATTTGGGAGAAATTAATTTATAGGGTTCTAATTTAATGACCTATGTTTTGAGTAAATATTTTCTAAAAATTAAATTTCTTTAAAATTTTGTGTAATATGAAACAACGAGTGTAACAAGTACTACACATTTGACTAATTTTTAACAAACCGTGATATGATATTAATATTATCATTTAAATAATACAATAATAACATATCCATTAAATATAGTTGTATCAATAGTTGTATCTTCTTTCATAATATAAATTACAATGGGAATATATAAATAAAACATAATGATAAAAAAGCTTTAAATTTTTTGTAATGAATTCCTAGTTTTGGAGAACACTATTATTTTAAAAAATGTTCCTTATTAATCTTTGTCCAATATTTTCTTTTAATTTCCCATAGTTTTATAAAATTAATTTGATAAAATAAAAGAATTTTTTATGTTGTCATGTCAAATTATATTCCTTCTAATTTTTCATTTTTTCAATAATGATTCTATTTTCTATGAATTGTGGAAAATACCAATATTTATTGAAATATTCCTTTTCAGTTAAAAAATTTATAAAGTTTAATTTCATATTAGTAGTAGAAATTTTATTTTTTATTTTATATACTGATTAATTCAATATCATCTATTTTAATTAGTTTTATTTTAATTTTCTATATAGAAAATTTCTATAATTATGAAAATTTCCTCTTGAAAATAACGTTTTCATTACATATGTGGACTAATTTAAAAATAATATTTACCAAAATTATTATTTGGATTTGGAAAAATGTATTAAAACTTTTGGAATATGATAATATATATTATCTAATAAGATTGACTTAATTATTTTCCATTATGAATTGTAAAAACATTAAAATGTGTGTATCGTGATTATGGTGAAAATGGGATTTCTAAGGGTTAAAAAATTACAATGGATAAAAATTCACCAAAACATGTCCAACTCCCATTTAATGGTCATATCTCTATGTAATCCCTTGCATTGTATATAATAGACGTATTAGTAGATTTTTGTTAAGATGAAAATAATGTTGAACCTTTTTATTTTCCAAAATTAAAATGTAGTTCCACAAGTCCATTGCTGACATTAGTTGTCAACTAAGATAAATCACCACCTTGATATGGATAGAGTATCAATGGATTCATATGTTGGACCAATGATAGTCTATTGTACAATTATAATTTCTTTATATATAGATGTTACTATATTTGATATGGTGCTTCAAACATGATCATATCTTCTTGTCTTATAAATCTGTTGCATCTCCCTACTTTACAAATGATAAATTCCATGGAAATAGTTACAAATCCTGGAAAAATTAGGAATAGGGTTTTAGATGAATGTATTGTGTTATCACCCTAGTAGTGGTTAGGGTCAAAGAGAATTTATTTTTCATGGAAATAGAATCCATCAGTTTATTCCTATAAATTGACTGGATGTTCTAATTAAAGGTACATATCACTTTTTATCGATAAATATTTACTTTTATGGAACCATATGGGAGTACATGGGTTTTACATAGTGAGATATATCCATTTTTATTATGAACAAGACCTCCACATGTATATATAAGAATACTTGAATTGTTGTTATTTAATCTTATGCTGAAATGAAATAAGTCTTTTTTTGAACATAGATTACCTCATATAGTGAATGAATTCCATGTGGTGCTTCCAGATGACTTTTTTGGTTTGCCTCTAAAATGGTATATTGAGTTCACTTACTATTTGCTGTCGGGGAAATAGATGATTTCTACTCTAACATATTCTATATCCCCCACCATGTTTTGGGAACTAAAGATAAATGAATTTTATTTATAATTCAAAGGATTAATTTAACCAACCATCTTATCTTTGGATACCCTAGTGTTTTTTTCAATCAAGGCCAATGCATCCTAGTATTGAAGAATCAGTTTTTAGTGGTTGGGAAAGCTAAAAATAAATAATAAATAAACCTTTCCTCTCAATACTGAACACTTTGATCATGCTATCTGGGAAAGGTGGCCTTCCAAAATTGAACTTCTATATGGGTATCATCGGGTCATGGTTAGAGAGGTCGACATTCAAAATACATATTTCAGAAGAATTTATAGCCCCATATAGTATTTGCTTATTCCATTTTGGTTAAAAAAAATATGTAGATATTTATAAGTAACTTATGAAAAAAAGTAATAAATACCTTGATTCATTTGTTGTGGTTTTGTTGGATGACATCGTGGTCTACTTCAAGATAGACGAAGATTATGGTCGGTATATAATGATTTTTTGGTAACATTTCAGGATCACAGTCTTTATACAATATTCTTAAAATGTAATTTATAGATCAATGTGGTAAAATTATTGTGGAATTTAATATTATAACAAGGGGATGTAGTTGTTCTAAAAAAAAGAAAGGATGTGATGTAATGGTAATTGAATAATAATATCATTAATATCAAAAGATTCATATATCTAATATGATATTTAGGGGGGTTTTCAGTGATGTTTATAATATGTCATTTGGAATTGCATCTCTCATCCAAAATTAATTGTAGTTCATCTTGATTTTATAGTGTCATACATACATGGAAGTATCATGAAGTGGTTTTCCATTTCCCCATTATTGACCTAACTTGAGTCAAGAAAGGGATTTGTGATTTATGGTCATAGTTAAGGTAAGAGTGTGAGATTCATTTTGATGTAGTGTGACCACATGGTGAAATTTTATGATGATAAATTTGAACCAGTGAAATAAATTATACCAAATATGACATCAAGATAATGTCAATAATGTATGTTTTGAATAATGGATTCTTTATATCTTCATAGTTAAATCCACAAACTATTGAGAACAAAACATCTTGGCCTACTTATTCAACTATAAGGATCTAAATATGAGATAACCCTAATGGATTGAGGACTTCAGAGTTTTTTATTTTGATATTTTCTATACAATAGTTAATCTAAATGTGGTGGCTAATTCCATAAGAAATAATATACTAATTAAAGCATTGAAGGACTGTTTTTATGAGTGAAATTTCATAGGACCATTTTCACAAATGCATTTTAAATTCAATATGAATAGACGTGTTATATTATTTTATAGAAATTAGTCTACACCCTAGATCCTGGAATAGATCTGTAGTGTGAATCATAAGGATGATTTATGTATTCTCTATTTTTTGTTTTTTGTTAATGGAGTATTCTAAGATAGATGGTGAATGACATTGGGGGGATTCAAAAAATTAAATTCAATTTTTTATGCTTTTGTCCCTCTTGTAAGTGGTTATGAATGATAAACACATGTCTATGTGGTTCATTTATCTGAGATCCACAAAGATGTTTTGTAAACAATGTTGATGGTACATGAAGATATGTGTGACTAATGGTATATATGAATTGTTATATAGAATTTATACTTGTTATCAAATAATAGAAAAAAACCAAAATCACTTATTTTTTCTCAAACCAATCCATATTACTGCATGGATGTGGTATAAGGATTCCATGTATTTCATTATTCACTTACCTCATATAAAATGCTGAAGGAACACCATCTTATTAGTTATTGATCTTTTAGAACAAAAAATATCATTGATTCCTAATAATGGATTTGAAACATTTGTAGTAACTAGGCATGCTATACATCATGGAAATTGTGAGGCTATATGGAGTTCCATTGGCTATTGGTTTGGATTGGGACCCCTTTTATAGTTCTCTATTATTGGAAAATCTTTAAAAGATAATGGGTACATATTTTAAAATTAGTATAACATTCAATCCTCAAATTGATTGATATATTAAGTGGGTAAATAATATTTTAGGAGACATAATTCGTGTTTATGTATTAGACATTGGAGGCTCTTGTGAAAAAAAAAATACTTTATTGGTAGAAATTTTATACAATAATTGTTACCAACCATTTATGAGAACAGATATAGTAATTGTTCATTAGTTTCAACAATGTTAGTCACTTATGTGTTGATTGAAGTCGGTGAGACTTGTTTCTTGGTTCTATGCCTTGTATAAGAGAAATATGATAATGCATAGGTGGTCGAAAAGTACTATCATATAGCATAGATTCCCTAAAAGTCCAATATTGATAAATGAAACTGACCCCAGATTTACCAATGGTTGACAAAGTGTTTTTTATTGGTTACACCACACAAAGGTCATAGACTTCTTAGTATATTGGTAAATCCTATACAATTGAATATCGTACATTATGAAATTATTTAAAGGATCATAAAGGTATAATATCACTCAAATTTTCCATTATTTCTATGTCTTTTCATGATTTAGTAAATGTATAACTAATAAAAAAGCATAACATGAACCCATGTCATATTCCTAATTGGGAAGAACGGGAGGTGTAACATGACCTATCTTGGAACAAGTATCTAGTATTGATTGATCTAATATTAGTTAAAATTAAATTAGTGGATGTATATTAAATAATATAGAGTCTATTGAAAAAAGGAAATTTTTGGTAAAGATAAATGGGAATATAATTAACGAATGTATAAATAATATCTATATTTATTATCTTACATTAATATAATATGAATTTCTGAGATTGTAATGATATATTTTTTGGGATATATGTCTTACACATGGTGTTTCTGAGGTAAATTTTCTTTTGTTTTTCAACTTACAACTGTCCCATGGATATTCAAGGTGGTTTTCGTGATAAATATTATTTTTTTGGTAGATATAAAGAGGTTCACGGTTGGATCATGGTTAGTTAAAACTGTTTTCTATCCTATTGCTAAATCAGTGACCAAGATAGATGCACATTCCAAGATTCATGACTAGGTGAATGTGCATGTGCCCCTTCCAGTAAACTATGCATGCTACCCCTCCACTTGGAAAGAGATGATTCATTTTTTTTCATGGTATGTATAAAATTACAGAAAAATCTTGAGGAATGAAATATTATTAAAAAATTGAAATTCTAATTCACACATATTTTAACCCCTAAACCCACTATTTCCCCCATTTATCCTTGTCAAACATTTGTGCATAACCCCCCTCCTCCACTCCATATATACATGATTTTTGGGTATATTTGGGATTAATTCATCAAGGAAACTCCATTTATTTTCTCCCTCCATTATCATCTTACTTATTCTTGTACTCTTCTCCCTCTGTTTGCAAGTTTTATCTTCTCTACTAGTTGTGGAGACATAATATATGTTTAATATATTCTTAATGATTAAATTTTAATGTTTTTGTTTTTTATTTCTTCTTTATGATATTATCTTGTTGAAAATTTTAATTTCCCACATGATTTTTGTGATTCAATGAAAAATTTTGATTTTTCTAAATTTATCAATAGTTTTATTATTAATGTATGGTATTTTGGATTTTCTAATGCATTCTAAATTGAGTAGGGTGTGTGTAAAAATTGGTGTTATTCAAAAGTGTTGTTTCTGTGTTTTTTAAAAATAATGAAAACACATTTGAATCGATGTTTATTTGTATTTAATGGTTTGTTTTGTGAAGGATGGGTGATTCATGTCTTATTAAATATAAAATCACATTGGAATATTAGCTATCTCGGTTTTCAGATTATAAAAAGTATGTAAGTAATGACATACCCTACCTAGAAGGATTGTGATACAACACACAAAAACATTACTCGTATGAATTGGTTGGCTTAACTGGGAGGTGGAATTTAATATCTATGTTTTATGACTAAGAGTCGGAGGATTTATGTTTCCCAATAACCTTACATACTTATGGATAACTCATGGATATTACTTTATGGTTCCCATTTTTCCTTTATTTATGATCATTATACGTTCCACAATTCTAATATAATGTATTGTAAATTAACCTACTTTCCTCTAATTTAGATGAAAACCATGTTTTCAAGTTAAATTTTTATATTCATAAAAAAATAAATTTTATTTATATTATAATTTCTATTAATGGATCATATGGGTGGTTTCTTAGTATTAAAGTGATATCAATCCCTGTATATACCCTCCGATGAATGTATAAATTGTTTTTTCAGTTTTCTTGATGAAGGATAGACTGGTCATGGAGATGATCGCGGTAACTCGTATTAGTGATTTATTCCATTATTTTTTTATTATGGTTCAATGGTGGGATTTGACCCACATGTCATGAAGTATATTTTTCAATCTATACATCACCCCCCCATTTTGTATTTTTTATCCTACACATTAAAATGAATAATCTTAAAATCATTCTTGTAATTATCTTCTCTTTATTGTTTTTTTTGATTATCTGTCATTTTTATTGACAGTTGTAATGAAATATTACATTCTTATCATTGGAAAAATATTCCTATATATTTTTCAGGATGAAAAATAACTCATTTCAATCCTATGGTGATTATAAAATCCCTTTATGACATTCCATGGTCCCGGTCCAGTGTTGGGTTTGATGGAATCTCGATTCTATTCATAATAATCATTGTTTTGGAGTTCATATAATATATATATAACATAAAATATTAGTATTCAAGAAATTCATGACGATTTAGAGTAATGGAAAAAATTTCTCTCAGATACACTATCCTCTTTCAGATCCTTGATCACATGAAATTGGGGGATTATCATTTAGAATTCACACTAAACATATCTCAAATGCATAATGTCTTCTATGTATTTCCCTTAATGATGTACATTCAAGAACCTTGAAACATACTAAATCTAATTATTGTACCATTGCATAATTATCATTCATATGATGATTATCTAATGAGGGTATCAAATTATGGAGACATTGTTCTATGAAATAATATAAAAAACCTGATCAAAGTGTTATGGTAGAACCTTAAGATGGATGAAGTGTCATTATAACTAGAATATTAAATGAAACATATGTACCCTCATCTATGTTTGTGAATGAAATGAATATTTGGACGTAAAAATTCATAATGGGGGAAAATTTTAAGGCCTCAAATATTTATAAATGAGGTATCTTTTTTAAAACAATTAATACCTTATTATATGATGTATCTATAGTAAACATGTTCACTATAGTGGTTATTTTTTATCATTATAAGTTATATCTTGTCTTATTTTAAATAATAATAAAATCAAAATAGTTGGTAATATATCCCTTTTTCATTCACCACTATGATTAGTATATTGGGGTTATTTTTAAGTCGAATTTACATGGAAGAAATAAGTGATAACACCGAATAGCAGGATCATACCCTATGATGACCATTTAATGGATCATCCAAGGGACATACAATCATTGTGATTTACCCTGTACAAATCCCATTAAATTATTCTACAACTAAATAATTCATTAAACTATATATTGGAGTCGTTAAATATCATCAAGATTATAGTCCAAACCATTTTCACTAAACACCCCCCTCCCCATAAAAATCAATCCATCCTACACCTTACCCTTTGATACTTTTATAGAGTAATACAGGGTATCGTATATAGTTGAAAAAAATGAATTTATATATTTTATATTTTATCGAACAAATAATACTTATCCTTTTATTGTATTTATTTTAAAAATATTTATGATTTTCTCTGATAAAAATTATATTTCGATAAGATGAAACATTATTTTTATTTTTTAGTAATATATATTTTCAATCAAGACAATATTGGGTAATAATATAATCATTCCTTAAAGAAAATATATTTTAATAAAATATTTTTATTAAATAATATTTATTAAATATAAATTATAATATAATTTCATGGAGTGAAATGTATTTTAAAAATGGTTAAAGTATTGATATTGTAAAAATAACTTGAACTTTTAAAAAAATTAGGTTTCTTTTAATAAAAATTAAATTATAATATTTAATTTTTTTTTTTAAATTAAATATAATTTTCAAAATAATTATGTTTAAATTTTTAAAATAAATTTTTTTCATAATTTTCATAGACTGTCAAATTTTCATGTAACAATTTAATACTTTATAATTATATAGTACATGTTATGACATCATAATGACCAAAAGTGTTGTAATAAATTCTATAAAAAGTATTAATGACTAAATATATATTTACCCTTTAATTTTGTATTTTTATATTTTACATTATAAATTTTATAAAGCCTTAATGGACCCTAATTAATCAATATTATATTTTAATGTTTTAAAATAATTTTTTTAAAAACATGAATTTATTCCACAACACCAAGGGAAATATTTTGATGTGGTCATTTATTATCACTAATAAATATTTGAAATCACTCTTCATTCACACAATCCATTAGAAAAATAAAAGTATGGATAGTGGTTTTGATTATTTTATCAAATAGAGTCCAAAACCTATGATTAGAAACAAATAAATATTTCCCATCTCTCTTGTAGTATAAAATAATCAAACCTAAAAGTACTCTTCAATGAAAACCCTTGGAGGATTACATTAGTCTAAGAATAACTCTCTATAGTCCTATCATAGTCCTCAAAAGATCATAATAATCACCTCAAGTGAATTAAATGACTCTCTATCATGGTAAGAGATCCTCTATTTCTCATCTTTAATAAAAAACCTTCTCTATATTATGAGCAGTAATTTATATATTTTAATGTTTAGTAATGTTAATAAATATAACTATTTACTACATTGTTATTTACATATGTAGAGTGAACCATTTACCACTAATTAATTCCTTATATTCATGTTTATATACGTCCATTACATTGATGAAATTTTCCTATGAGTTCTCATACAAAACAATTATATAGTGAACACCCATCTTTATTTTCACTCAAAGATATTCTCATAGATTTATATATCCATTGCCTTTTGGTCACATACATGTTTTTATCTCACACTCCTAAGTCAAGAAATTAAATTGAAAAATAAATCCTTTCGTATGATTTATGTGGAACAATTGTGCATATATATGATATGAAAGCGATGGGTTGGGCCGGAATAATATATCCCTTTAATGACTTGGGTGATGATTTTATCCCATGAGATTCCATGTATATAGAGAAACAGGACATCCTTTGGACACTATGTTGCATCTTCTTATCATTTATAATTATATATTTTTATGAAAACATGTTTTATGTTTTCTCAATGTTCTTATATTGAATTTATATTATCATGTAATATCATGAATTATGGTTCAAATTATGATTCTCAACAATATTAGGTTTCATTGATACACCACATAGATCAAATGCACTACTTTACCTTAATATGAGATTTTTTTGTTCCCATATTGGTATTTATATCTCACCACATTCTTTTGTGTTTCCATAAACTATCTTATAAGATTTCAAAATAAAGATGGAATTTTAGGACTATGTTTTGAATTTTTCAAATTATTTTGCTAAATTTCATTTGAAATTTTTTATTTTATGTAAATAATTTCATAGAAAAAAATGTCTCATTGTCTTATTAGATTTCGTTATCTATTCCTTTATGTAATAAATTGTGAATTACATTGTTTCTAAATTATTGGTTTTGAAATTCAATTGATTCATATATCTTATAGAGAAGTGATAGGATAATATGGTAGAGGTCTAACAAAGTAGAAATTTCAATCCCATATATATATATTAGAAATATAAAAATGGTTTTGTCCTTCATTGTGGCAGGACTAGAGAATAATTATCCATACAAAATTTAATTTTTAATATTCCATTTCATGATCAATATTATTGAAGGTTGTTTTGTTTTTAGTTTAATGATATTCAAACTGAAGGAAACAAACACAAACATATAGTTAGAAATGAATAAAAACAGAACAAAGGTGAATTCAAATGTGTTCAATCATCATTCCCACTTTTTTATAAATATTATATTTTAATAAGTTGAATCACAAATATTTTCTACACATCCTCTATTTTATCATATATATGAAAATAATAATCATTTATATGTCCCATAATCAAATTGGAATCCCATTTTACCCCTTGATGAGTGGGGATGACCTTTTTTAACCAAGAGATTGATCTTGGTCTCACAACTGTTATCTATTTTGTGAAATTAATCCTATCAAACCAAAATCCTTCAATGGTTTGTAAATTTATATATATTTAGGTATGATTCAACTTTCAATGAGTTAGATGAATGCAATAGTAATTATAGGCAATGAAGTTTGATTAGCATCCTCCACTCCTCAACTATACATCATCACTATATTCAGTGAATGGAAAACTATGAATTATATAAATATTAAAAAAACAACTAAATCATAGATAAATGAACCCATGAAAGGATACAAGGTGTCATTTTCATTGTTGTAAGATGAGGGATAATTATTTATATTAATATATACATTAAATTCATCCTCCATGAAAACATTATTCTCAAACTTTGATCACTCTTCAACCATGGATTGTTTCCATGTGTATTGTATGAGAAATATATATTTATTCATGATGGTATCTATCAAGAATTCAATGTTATAAATTTATTATATGATCATTATATTAATAATTTAATGAATGGTTGAAATGAGGAAAATTTTTAATATATCTTCATAGCATGAAAAAATGAGATAAATTGGAATTGATTTATATTATATTGGGAATTTTCTATTGTGGGAAATTGTTATTTTAATTATCCATGGTTTCTAGTTTTAATAAAATCCAAATTATATATTAATGGGTAGAACTAGAGAAATTTTTCTCAAGTTATATAATCTTAAAATATAGAATACTTCCGTTATATTTTTCTTGATTGAAATTCTAAAAAAATATGTTACTTTTTGCTTATATCTTCAAAAATATGCCATGTATTATGCAGTGATCAGGAGAATGAAATTACATATCAGCCTTCTTTGTAAAATATGTTTTTAATACTTTAAAAACACAATGTAATAAAATATTATTTGGATGTATATTATGAATCTTAATTATGTTAATAATAAGTTATGTATCCACCATACGCTTCAATAATATGTTACATTTTTCTCACTATTTATATAAAGTTATTTCATATTATCGGTGATGATTATATGAATTATATAATAGAAATTCCTTTAAAAAATATATTCTACCAGATACTCTCAAGAAATAGATTAACATATTTCTCATTGATCTACAAATATGATACATATCATCTGTACTTGGGGAAAATAGACTATACATCACTTCTTTAATCAATTTACCACTATTATTAAGACAGAATGCTACAATTTAAAATCACCTTCATTGAAAATGTTATGTATTTAGATTCAGAGTAGAAAATTTAATTTTTCATTATCATCAATGAAATTAAATTATTTAGGATCCCTTATATGGGCCCTTACATTTACACCAAACAATACACACCCAATGGATGAGAATCACAGAATATGTTTTATTAAAGAAAATAGAATTGATATTTTAAAATGAAAAATGAAATTGAATTCCTACATTCAAATTATCTGATAATTAAAAAACTATTATATAGATATTTAAATAACAATGAAAAAATTAAAATTTTAATAAAAATTAAGAGTTAATCCATTAATAAGTTCCTATTGAAATTCAAAAATGTAAAACAATAGATATAATTTCCCATTCTATAATTAAATTATAAATTTAATTATCCTTAAAATCGTTCATAATTATTAAATATAATGTCTTTTACTACTCTACTACACTTACATTATCACAGTAATTTAAAATATAATGAATGAAACTAAAATTATATTATTGTGTACATATAAAAAAAGTAAATTATAAATGAATAAATATTTCAATCATTCATTATTGAAAGAATAGGGCATCCTTTGTGAGTCAAACTCATAGTGCCACTTCAATTGAAGAAAAATTTCTTATTTTGGGATTTTAATAAAAATATAATTTTAAGTAATTGAGAATTTCAAAACTGGAAGATTCACTCCTAAATCATTCTAAAGTTCCATTAAACCATGATTCATTTTTATATTTCTATATACATCACAAATAACATTTCAAAAAAGTAAAATGATTTATCTCAGATTAACGATTCCCACACTAAAACATATTACTTTTTTAAAATTATGAAATTATTGCATTTTTCATAGTCATGTTGTTGAAAAAAACTAATTCAACATATAAATGAATTGATTTAATAATAATAAACCTAGAATCTAATTGTAGTATAACATCATAAGAAATTTTAATCACCCTATTTACTCAGTTTTTCAAAAGACTTATATGATTTTCTTTTATGTTTTCTACTTAAGGTATTCAATATCAGAAAAGAAATTTTACCTGTGAAAAATATCATAATTAAAATTTCAACATATATTGATTTTGATTCTAGTGAAATATATTCTAGTATAATAAATTCCAAAATTCTAAAATAATAAATTCCATGAAAATAGTATAGAAATAAACCAAAAAATCCTTCAAAATATTCATTTGCTGTATTATTAAAATTATCAAAAAAAGAATGGCATTTTTTAGTTGGAATGAGATCATTTAAACTAAATTTTTCTGTCCTAAAAACTCACATAAAATATAATACATTATAAATAAATCATAATTTAAATATAGAATCTAGAAATTATGCCGTAGATGAAAATAAAAATATATTCCTTATTTTTAAATTTAATCCCCTACTATTCCTCAACACTAGTAAATTAAATACAGTAAAATTAAAAATATATTAAAATTTGAAAATAGATATAAAATCAAATAGATATACAAGTTATTCATTTAATTAGATATTTGTTATGATATTCAACATAGTGATTTTAAAGAGTTTTTCGCTATTTCATATTAAGTTGTGTCCCCTTGAATATATATAAGATAAAATATATTAAAACTAATTTTTTAAAAACTAATGAAAAATAAGATAATTATATTTTAATGCATGGAAACACGGGTTATCCCTCCTC
Organism: Viscum album; assembly: GCA_963277665.1. Taxonomy (NCBI): domain Eukaryota; kingdom Viridiplantae; phylum Streptophyta; class Magnoliopsida; order Santalales; family Viscaceae; genus Viscum; species Viscum album. Next base: position 478,275,431 of record OY728132.1, read on the forward strand.
AGAGGGGTTTTACATTTATTTTCCTCATTGATACTATCACAAATTTTAGAGGTGTATAGTTTTTGTGATTTAATATACCACATACTATTCATAAAATATCATTCCCATAGTAATTCATGCGGTGATCCCTTTATTCGGTGAACTATTTCCACCATTGATGTATGTATTGTAGATTGTAATTTTTTTGGAATATTTTTCTATTATGATTCTTTTATATATGTTTGTTTCAGTAATTTTATAGAGGAAATGGTAACTCAACTCAAGTAAACATATTCTATTCTTGATTTATGTGTGTATGTTAGTTTATTCTTCTGTATTTCTCTATACCATGGCCCACTGTATAAAATTTTTTCCACACTCCACTTATACCAATTATCCTTTAAAATGTGGCAACATATATTATGAAATTTTATTTAATATATTCTTATAAATATTTATTAAATTAAAAGAAATATATGATATATACATATACGCATCAAATTGATCATCGAACATATCTGGCATCAGATATGGAATTTATTCCTATTATATTTATAACACCATATTCAATCGGAATCATGATATGAATACACTAATTATAGCCACATGAAAATATTACAACTCCCATGGATGTAATACATATTTTAAAAATTGAATATAATAGAAATTAGCCTACATTTTAGATTATGTTATCATATCTAATAAACTAAAATTATGATCATATTCCTCTATAAAATAAATAAATATATATAATTCTACATATAATTATATTATGAAATTTTTTATAGGAATGAGAATTGGGGACTCTATCTTTTCTTAAAATCATAGGTTAAATTTTATGGTATCTTTATCATCATCCAAGAGAGGCAGATTTTGAGAAAAAGATGTAAAATTAAAATTATTAAGATTATAAGATATATAATATAATCAAATATTATAATGAAATGAGTCTAGATCAATGGTATAAAATTTTATGTTTTAGTATATTGTACTAGAAAAGTTTTTCTTACAATTCACACAATGATGTGGTGAATTATGGGGATAAAAATTTTTCCTCTATTTAGATTAAATTTGGTCTTGTATTCAATTTTAAAATGTCCACTTTAATTATATTCCTACTCATAACTAATAGATGGAAATTGAAAACCATGACAGCCCATATTTCTAATAGCTCACCTGAAATAGGATACTCTAAGGATCATATAACAATGATTTTGTATATAATAAATAACCAAAACATAAATAGTATTTGATTATAACTTGAGTAATACATATATACTATATTTTCATCCACAACCACTTCCTCATTTCCACACAGTGAATTAATGTGGGAAACAATTATGATTTTTTGGTATTTCTATTGATGATTAATAAACCAAATAGAAAGGGTGTTCTCCATAATTATCCTATTCATAAATTTCAAAACATCAATGATATACATTGGAAATCATTTTTCCAATCCATATACTCAATTAAATATTTTCTCACATAGTCTTCTTCTATAATTCATATATTTTATGATAATCATATATTTATTATATTTAATATATTGTTCTCTTCTATTACCTACTATATTCATTATAAGGAATATTTTGAGAAACATAACACCTCTAAAATATTATATGTTTAAATTTAAAACCTATAATTCAATATGTAATCCAATTTCCCATTTAAAATCTATCACTTGGATAAAAATGATAGATAGTTTCCTAAATTAAATTTCTACTAGTACTCAATATGTTTAACATTAATACCAATAAAATCACTTACTTTCACCTAAACATTAAAATATGAATTAAATGAAACCCCATATCCATTCAATTTTAATGTTCTTCATGGAATGATGAGACAATTTCAGTATTACTTCTCTTCAACTATTGAATAGCTCATAGTGTAAACTATAACTTCAATGAGTAAGTATTCCCTATATAGAATCACTAAAATCATTATATAAATATTCATGGTGTATCTTTAATATTCATGGTGCAATAGTTTCTCTTATATAAACAATTGAATTTTGAAATAATTATTTGTGGCATGATCAAATGTGTCATGACAAAGTAACTTTTTAACATTATCTACCAAAAATATTCTCATATATAATTCAATGAAAAGCCTATTGAATCATTTAAAGAAAAAATGAAATACAAAAAATGAGAATTCATTCAACCTTATGAAAAATAATTCATGATGCAATTTCTATTATCATGGAATGTAAAAACATTAAAATTATTCCTAATAGACATTATAAAATTCATAATTGTGTTATAACCAATGGTTCATGGTGTGAAAATATGATTTTATGTTACTATCAAAACAAGTCCCATATTACCTTATCCATTATGAATTAACAATACTTGATCATAATGACTCATAATGACTCTATATAACATTAAAACTCGGAATTATTTCATTAAAAAGTTATAATACATATTGAAAAGTATTATCAAAACTAAATTTTGTTTCAATAATCTATACCTTTAGATATTATTTTCAAAATTCCTTTCAACCCCTCAACCTCATTCATACACAATTAATAGACCCTAAATATGATGAAAAATATCCCCCTGTAAGTATAATTTATTCATTAATTGATCCATCATTTCCTATAAAATAAAAATGTATATTTATCTTTATGAAATCCATGAGATGAAATTATTTTAATTCATCCATATATCTATATAAAAATAATAATAATACAATTAATCTATAAGATTATGTGTAATAGGGAATAATTATGAATCAAGAGAAAAATAAATTAATTTATCAATATTTTCGTAGATAATTCCTACATTTTTACCTCCTTCCACTTTTTGGTAAAACCCAATAAAATTATCATCCTATATAATTTTTCTTCTAATAACATAAATAATCAAATAAACATAATAATAAACCAAATAGTGCAATAAGTTCATTTGGGATAGAGATATTCGAAACCACCATTTTGTATGAATGATTGAACTATATGGTTAAACCTATGCCTTTAGAACACATGAGTTGTTAATATAATTTTGGAAATATTAGCCTCCAAATAATGAATTACAAAAAAATCAAACATTACTATATAATTCATCGATTTCATAAAAATAAAAGAGAATAATTTCACAATGTTATTTATGTGCTTGTGCCAAATTGTATTGTTAGGAATGCTAATAGAATATTTTTTATCATATTGTGTCATCATTGGTAATTTAACAGATTCACCCATCTATTCTAACATTTGTATCATTACAACTCTATTGATGGAGTTATATTCTTTTTCAACTATTCTTTAAGAAGAAAAAATATTTTTATTAAGTAAAAACCAAAGTTACTCAGAATATAAAAATAAAAATTACTTATTAATTTTTATCAAAAATTTAAAACAACCAATTAGTATCTGAATTTTCTAGAAAATCCATATTCATTCATTATTTTATCAAAAATTGAATTTTAATATAACTTGAACAGACCTCTTTTTTCATCGCACTATCATGAGATGTTATTCTGTATAAAAACACTAAATCCTTCTTCCACTATTCTAAATTTGTAAATATATTTCCAAGTAATTATTTATTAGAGTAAAATAATGATGATTATTCTATATGATGTTGATTTTATTTCATTAATATCCTTATTTTGTCCAAATCTTGTTCCAACCACTATTGTTGTTTAAATAGATTTTCACTCTTCTATTTTTTATTTCTTCAAGAATTAATTTTCATACTTCGCTTTTGAATTGAATTTTTTCTTTTATAATGTAATACTACATCCTTATAAAATATATCAAATCCTTGAATATTTATTTTTCAAATTCATAAATAATTAATTTTCAAAATAAATTAACAATTTTTTTTATTTTTTCCCACTCAATTTGAATTTGATTAAAAAAAATACATGAAATAAATGTTTTTAAAAAAATTACATATATGATTCTAACAAAACCTTTTCACCTAAAAAATCGTATACCTTAGAATAACATCTTTAAATTAATAACCAATATGAGAGTCATTATTAGGCCATGAAAAAAATTCATAAAAATATAAACTATTGAATCCAAATATCCATGAACAAATCCAAATGGGTTTTTATTATACTTCTTAATTGAAAACTATATTCATAAATTTCCTCTAAGAATACATCCGAAAAATTATAAATTATCAATAGTATTCCAATCCATGAAATAATAATATAAACTCTATCAATTCCTATATTTAGAAAGTCTCTTAAACATTAATTCTTCTACCTACAAATAATCCTCATATTATTCTGATTAAATTAACCATTTTCAACAATATTATTCATAAGACCCATTTTCTAAAAATAATGTTATTTAACATTACCCTATCAATAATGTTCATTGATTTAGTTATATTAATTTTATCATATTAATCGTTCATTAATTTCAAAAATGATTAATCATTTTAAATCTCATCGAATTATTCAGTTTCAATATAAGATAATATATTAATTTTCTATACTTTCTTTTTTATCGAGTCTGTGTTGGATTAGATTTTTCTATATAAATATTTCTTGGATAAATTTAATAACAATTCATTAATTATTATGTTAATGTTTGATGCACAACTTCTCTTTTATCCCTAATAAAATCGATAACAAAATTGTCATCTAATTGAACATTTTATGATTCTACCAATTATGTATTTTCTTTTTGCATCCTTCAAACAACTTTTAAAAAATATCTCCACCAAATTATCATTTCAATACACTCTCAAGATCATTTAGAAAGTTTAATTAAATAATCATGATGACCCTATTATTAAAAAAATATAATAATTAGTAATTTTTGGATATACTAGTAAAATATAATCATTTGTAGAATCATCACATTTCTCTTTTTATCCTTAATTATTTTATATGAATCACTTTCTTCTAAATACCCTAAGATGATTTAAAGAGGTATTCTTTCTATTACACAAGTCATATGTTGTCTTCAATACTCTTAAACAATGTAATCCTATATTTTGAGTATATATAACCACTTGAACAACTTATTTATAGTAGTCATGTGAGATTAAAATATTTATCAACTATGAATTTTCCATATTTTGAACATGAATTTACTTCATTATATACCCTAATTTTATTTGGTGTTTTTTCATTTAATACACTTCATGTTTAATTTCATTATTTTTTTTGATAATTTGTAACAATATAATATTAATATAATGTTCTATTAAAAGGTCTCATAATATTTAGTGTTTGTCAAGCAGCATTCGTTATCTTCTTTGGAATATCATTATACAATAAACAACTTATATCATTGATCATCTAAACATGGATCCTACATTCCAGTATAATTATATAAAAAATAAAAAATATTTTAAAAAAAGGTTTTTCCTTACAAATAATACATCACACATTAGTGTTTATCAATTTCCTCAAACCATATGATCTCACCTTTGTTTGAGGATAGGGATTTCAAAAATATTTTTTCACGTGGAAGTTTCATATATTATTTTCTTTATTTCACATCATGATTAGAATATACAATAATACTATGAAATTGGATATGTTCTATTTAATATTTTTTGAAATGACATATCCTATAATTTTAAAATTTTCATTTATTATTAAAATGTAAAAAAGAGTGGTATTTTCCATACTATTATTTGGATAATAATTTATAGTAGTTATCCAAGAATTCACCGTCTAATTCCAATATATTTCATTAATGTATTTTCCATTCTAACTGAATTTGTACTAATTCATTTTTTCCAAACATGACTAACACTCAATAAATTGTGATGGAATCCTTTAAAAAAATCATCTAGATTCATAATTTTTCACTAAAAAGTAGTTCCCTTTGAAATTATTTAATCATATATTCTAACACATTTATCAAGTATTAATTCACATCAAATCATACAGTAATATTCATCAAAAAAAAAATATTTCTAGTTATATGATATGATAACTCATTGTTAAAAATCTATGTGGAAAAATATTATGTCTTTTAGGGAAATTTTTTCAGTGTTTTTCATATCAATTTTATTCTATTCCTTTCATGAAATTCTTAATTTATTTCATATATTTTTTAGTCTATACCAATCATTTTCATCATATTTGAATACATTAGACATTTCATATTTAGGAAAATAAAACAAAATATTTTGTAGAAATGAATTAGTTTTCCAATACATTCACTATATTCTATCTTATATAAAAATATTTTTCTCTAATATTCTGGTAATAAATTTTTTATGTCCAATGTTAGAGCAATATCATTCTTACAAATAGAAAAAATATCATCAAATATTTTAAGAGTATAAACCCACTCACCTTGGAAGTCATTCAATATTCTCTGATCTAATAAATCTTTATATTTTATCACAATAATTCAACCTGTGACCAATTAATCCCCAAATATTAAATTTTATATATTGAAATATCATTTATGTTTAACATATCTATACATCCCCAACAATTGAAAAACAACATTACTATTGATAAATAATCATTATTAGAGATATTTTTTTCTTCAACATCTTATATATTCTGATCATTCCAATAGAATTTGACTTTTATGATTCAACGACCATTATAATACTTGTTTTCCCCATTATATATTTCATTCATGAATGTATGATTTCATTAATTTTTATTAAATTTAATTCTATTATACCATAAAAACATTATTTAAAAACATCATAAATGAATAATTATTGTTGAATATTCTATATTGATTAATGTTATTCAATATTAATCAAAGAAATAATTTATTTTTTGATGAGTTTATATCATATTCAATGTCTATTTGACAGATACGTTAATATCAACAATGATATTAATATTTTCATTAATCATAAATATAAATCTCAGAACAACATTAGATTAGAGATGGTTTTTTTCATAATATTTCATATTGCAATCTAGATAGAAAACTTTATCTTCAATATCTCCAAAATATCTTTAATATTCCTTCAGAAAAACTCTGTCTTTTATATTCTTCATTATTTATAAATAAATACCTTCAAGACAACCTTTCAATTCAACTACATGGATCAAAAATCAATATAGTTGATCATTATCATCTATATTAGTTTATTATTTTAAATTATTTATATCATATAATATTCCCTGAATTAAATAGTACATGTTTCATTTCATTTTATTTGGTTTTTATGGTATCCTCTTCATTATTAATTAAATTAAAATTCTGAAAAAAAACTCAATTTTCATTTATAGATTGAAATTAGTTCTAGAAGAAAACTACTTAGTGACATTTAATTATAATATACTATCAACAAACACATCATCAAACCTATTTTTAAGGCTATTAAAAATATGCATAACCTTAGTGTAATAAAAAAACATAAGGGAATCTTTCCCAAAAAAATTAATTTTCTTTTTTTCGTATTATTTTAAAGTAGTGATAAGAAACCATCACATACATCATAATAAAATTAATCTTCCTAAAACCATCCATATCAAAAAGCTTTAAATTCCATATATTTGTATGGTTGTTTTAATTTGAATTCTATATTGACAATAATTTCATAATAAATCAATATTATATGAATCTCCTCAAGAGATAACTCATTAAAATTCATTTAAAAAATATTTGATACATTCATAATTATTCGTAGAATTAAATATATTGATATTCCTCTTATCTATGTTATAATAGATGATTTTTGGACCTATACCACAAATTAAACCAATAACATTAGTAAGATTGTTAATGAAAGAATATATTTTCTCCCTATAACTCATCTTCGTATAATGAAATATATTATTACAACATGAAACTCTACATGTTCACAATTCTGCCAACATTAATTATATTTACATGTTTACTCAAAATACCAATGGTCATCGACTAGTTCATCAACATTATATAAATTAAATTAGGAAATGATAGTTGTAAATTATTTTGAGACATGCAAGCGTTATTTAACAAAAATTTATAATAAAAATTACAAGAAGATATATTATTTATATACTGAATATTGTTTTTGAATATATATCAATCCTAAGAGATAATAGATGATATTACATATAATTTTGATATATGATAATTGCATTTATCTAATAATGGTTCTTCTATTTCATATTTTTTTTTGCAAGCCTAGTTCTATCTATCAAAATATTGAACAAACAACCAATGTGTCTGATAAAACATGGTCAACCCTTTCCCCCCATATACACTATTAGGGGTGTGATTTATTGTGACAAAACATCTTTCTACATTTATATTAAATTTGATCCTGTCTTTTCATTAGGGAAATAAATATTAACATGAATTTTAATCATAACCAAATATTATAATATTAATGTCATGAGAAGAATTATTTTACCTTGTTCACCTATAAATGGATACTCTATGAACACATTTTAATGATGTATTTATACACCAATCAACCTAAATAACACTATTATGAAATTAAAATGTTATTAATATCTCACTACTCTATCATGGACCTCACCCACTACTTTTATGATTGATACATTGATGAAATAGACTCAGAGTTTTGTCTTAAATGAAATATATCATTGCAAAATTACACCCAAAAAATGACGTTCTCCCAGATTAACTAATAATTAAATTCCATTAAAAATGATTTACATATAAATTCTTTATTCGAATCCTGAAAATCAATGAAATTTATAATATCCCAATTAAATTATCAAATATAATAATTTTGTGACACATATATTATTTTAATTAGTTTCATATTATTCTCTTCTATTCAAAATTATATGATTGAATTAAATTAGTTAATGCATTATATCACTAAAAATATAATAGTTCATTCAATTTAAAATTAGAAATTCCAACTCAATTTCAACATCTCTTTTATATAAAAACCATGGATTCAAATTTTATATTAGATTTAGCATTGAATTTTGAATTTTTAGTTACTAAATATTCATATTACTATAGAAATATCATCTTACACCCACATAAATTTTAATACATGTAATCTTAAGAAATCAATATTCAGGATAGTACCATATTTTTCCTGGATTTATAATATATTTTCAATGTAACATATCTCCCATTGTATAATTGTTTGTAGAGAAATTTATGAATTTATAGAGTAAGGATTCATTGAATATATTCACTGATGTCTACTGTGAAATAATCATGTGTGACATGTATCTTCATGAAATTAGATATTATCCTATAGAAAAAATGTTATCTTAAAATATCGATTCATGTAGTGATATGATGTTTAGTATTATATAATCATTGTAGAAAAATACAAAAAAATATTATCAAATATAACATTATGATTTATCCATATGATACTTTAAAGGTTACTATTCATAATATGGTTCAACGTTTACAGTGTCAAAAATTTGTTTTCACTCCCTTTAGAACCATTTATGGATTTACATATCAAGTATGTCTTAACTAGTCTTCACAAAATCCCACCATGGATCTTTAAGACTCTGAATCATAAACAATAATATATCTCAACAATTGAATTACATGAAAGCAATATAACCCTTTTTTGAATAAAATATTATTCCTAAAATGAAAATTATATCTCAATTCTTCTAGTATGAATGTGGGATGTAGTATGTTATAAATTTTTTCATTAATTTACAAATATTTATAGCAAGTTTTTCTTCATTATCATCGGCATAAATCAGATGAACTAAAATAGTGGTATAAAAATATGGAGAATTTAATTTTATGTCACATATAATATTATCATTTTAATTTTATTTTAGTATGGGAATCTAACCCGTGTATACATAATATTATCATTATTCATAGAAATGTACGGATATAGGAAGAAAAAATATATTAGTAACAAGTATTTTCATCTTCATGTGCTTCATCCAAAATCATGGTTAAATATTATCAGTTGATTTACTTTATGTTCTTCTTTTTATACAACCTCTTGAATATTTTCGTCTGATTTCCTAATTTTATATAGAAATTTGATGTTTCATGAATATAGATGTGTTTTAGTAAATCAACTCTAAGTATTTATCCCTCATTTTCCTCATGAATATAATGGTTTGAATTATGATAATTGAGGATTCTAATTGTTTTAAATTTTACTAAAAATAATAGAAAAATTTGCACTCAACATTGAATAATAATCCATTATTAGGTAATTTGAAAACAATTTTTTTAGCAACTAATTATGCATAATAATTTAGAAATAATGAAATAATAATATAGGGAGAAACAGTATATCATAAAATAATGAATTAAAATACAATAGGGGAAAATCTAGTAAATATTTGTTATAAAATATTTTGTTCCAATCATATTTGAGATACATTAAAGTGTAACCGTAGTTTATAATTCCTTGTTGTGGAGGGTTATGAAATAATAATTTTCGAAACCCAATGTAAAAGAGTAATATTACAACATTTTTATCATTAAATATTCTCAGAAAAAGGGATAACTATCCTCAAACATATTATTTTTATGTATTCTTTTAAATTAGCAATGGTTTGATAGATGTTGGATTTTTAGTTTCATGATATTTAAATAAAATTATTCATAATTAATATATAAATAACAATAAATTTTTGTCGTCCTTAAATATTTTTCATTGGGTTTAATCTTCATTTAAATTTATTTACAATCACTTAATATAATACGTATACACAATACCATTTATCTACTTGTCATATATTTTTCTATTATGTATGATAATACCAATCAATCCATGGATCCTTAAAAAATAATTGTCCCAATTTTCCTCCATGATGACCGGGAAAGAGCAGTCCTCAACCAAAAAATGAATTTGTTTACACATCTAGTAGAGAATTCACAACATAAATTATCCAAAACAACAGAACTCCAATGTTATGTTGTGTGATTTTATTGGGGGTATGATTTTATGTTTAATTGTGTTTAGTAATTTCATAATAATGACAGAAAAATGAGTTCATTGTCCCTACACCACTCCTCACCATCACTATCACATCAAAACCAATAGATTTATTAAATTAAATGCATAAATTCAATTATCCTACTATGATTACCCAATGACTACTAAAAATGGGATATTTTATTTTATCATAAAAAATAAAGGGCATAGCTAAATCATAAGAGTTGGATAAATATAGTGAAATTGGGTGAAGATAATAGAACTGTAAAGATGAATAAAAAACATTATTTATATTAATTGAAAAATTATAATGTTTTAGTCAAATCAATTTCATGTCAATGAAAATATCATGAATTATATAAGAAATATAAGGAAATTACTTGTTTGTAATGATATATTCTCTTCATAATTATTCATCACTCTATTAATATTCTATTATCTATTAATATCCTTTGATTTCATCCTTGTATATAAATTAAAGGGTCTATATCTCCACAATTAGGTATCAATAAAACCTTTATTGGTCTAAAATATTTTTTCTATAATTATATTTATTCTATGGTGTATGGGATTCACCTAGAACACATAAAATATATTTTCCAATTTTTTTCAAACTATAGAATCTATTTTTAATGAAATTTACTTTCATTAAATAACTATTTTTTAAAATTAAAATTTTCATTCTATGTGGAATATAATTTCATTAAATTCCATTATATTAATAATGGGAAGTGATATATAATTTTACCCCATGTATCAAAATCAAAAAATTTAAAAAATCCCATTATCATAAAATAATATTCTAAATAAATTAAATTAGATTTTATAACACCTATATCATTTGAAAAAATGATATATATAATGCTGAGTATGGGAGAAATATTTTATGTATCAACATTTTTATAAATTATTATACATGTACTTTAAAAACCAAAATTATAAAATACTTCTCTTCAAATATCATTCATTTCTACTTTCAGAGTAATTTGATGTTACTCGTCACACTTCTATTAAAAATATGTTTGGTATCTTCCTTACGCTTTAGGAATATGTTTTGTATTTTACATTGGTTCATTATATTTACATAGAGTTATAAAATATGTTATGTATCACTTATTCTAATCATAAATATATTATTCTTTATATTGAATGAAAAAATATCACACTAATCTCTCCTTGATCAAAAAATATTTTAGGCACCATCATTTCTTAGGGAATAAATTTTATTCATCACATCCATAGTGGGTATTATTATATCATAAGGAATAATGTTATATATGTTCATAACTAAATCATAAAATATTCTATATCCTAAGTTAGACCAATTCATTTCTATCTTTAACATAAATTAAAACATTAAATTATGTACGATCATTTCAAGGATACTCTTTCATTTTTTGATCAACATTATGAAACCCATGAAAAACAACCATATTGTAATATTTTTTTAAAATGATAGCCTAATTAATGTATAAAATATAAAAAACTAAATTAGAATAGTTTTTATTATTTATATGTATTATTTAAAACCAAATTTATGTTTTTTTCAATGCTTTATGAAAACAAACAAACAAATAAAATATATTATATGTAGATTTTAAAATTTTATTCTAGATTCAAAAAAAAATTATTACATTTTACTGGTTTAATATAAACTATGAGATAAATTATAATTTATTAATTGATTAATTTTTTTAATTGTTTTTGTCACATCGTGAGGTATCATTCCCTCATGAGAAAAAACAATTTCTTCTTCATAATCTATAGATATGAGGCCCTCTACCTTTGGAGTGGATGGTAGTTTGAGTTCTTGTATTTGGGACTAGACATTGGATTCGATAATTTCATGTGTTTTAGTTCAAGAGGCATCCATGGTATTGATATGAGATTGATTATATATTGATTAATTACTGTCTTGTGTCAGTGACTCATTTATTTTGTCATTTTTCACAAACCTAAGTCTAAATGGGGATTCTGGTATCATGAATTAATTATGAGGGAATCAAATCATTAGTTAAAATTTTCTAGGTACAATCATGAAATTACTTCACTACCCTAGTTGGAGTTTGATATCATGATCAAAGTGAAAAGATATCTTGTGATAATCAATCTTCTTTGAGTTTAAGAGATATTGATAATTCATTAGGAAAGTATATTACAAACTAAGTACATGTACATAAGCATAGATCTTATAAAGTTCTACTACATATGAATTTTGATGGATTTATTTAAACATAAATACTGGATAAATGTATCCAAAAATATACTAGAGTATTGGTTTTACGTTAATTAATCATATCGAATATCAATATCATAGAGAAACTATTGGTGTTCAACAAAATATGGTAAGATATATACGTGAGTTTTATAGCAGATATTGATTTATAGACCCATACCATTGTGGAAAGTTTATGATATCTACTTTAATGCATTAAATCGATAAAAGGGGTACTATTTAGATGGAATGAAATTTTAGTTTTCTTATAAAATAAACATACATGATTCCAATATTACATTTGAATTCTAAAATTAGAGAATAAATTTCTTGAATAATGTATTTATTCCTCAAGAATATTCTTTAATATAATTCATATTACACTTCCTAGATTTCTATGAAAGAAAATCCATAGGATATTCTCAAATTATTGGTTTTGATTAAGAATAAATGATGTTATCACGAAACATTAAGGATATGGAATATGGATATTTATATAACTGAACAGACACAACATTTAAATAATGAAATTATCCTAATTAGATAATTAATAATTAATATTGAATGATAAATAATTATCTAAATATTCAATGTAATCAGTATCATGAATATAATGGTATGGTAATCCATAAAAAATATAGAAAGTTATATATCTGGAGAGACAAGACAACTAATCAATAATTGGGAATGTAATGAATCGAGATGTAATATCATTCGGTAAATATTATGGATTACAATTATTGATTTCTTGATGAATAAAACATTAAATTACTGGCCATTGATATCTCACGTATCTTGACACCTTTACAATAAAGTCCATTCATAATAATATTCTATATTTTTTATAGGTATGCACCAGAAACACGTTTTTCTATGTTTCTCCAATTATTTCATCTCCTAAGACAACCAATGCATCGAGGTTCTATCTATAACTATGACCCACCCATAACACCCTAGCTGAATCAATCATCAAATATCAAAAAGTCTATTTAATTCACGAATCAATATGTTCAGTCAAAAAATTCCAAATCTAGTAAAAAATATTGACTAAAATTAATTTCATTAGTCAATGAAATAACCTTAAAATTAAAATACAATACAAATAAATGATATTAAATTTATTTTACAAGTATATTGATGATAAAAAATATGAATATTTAAGGAAATTTTAATTTTAAATAATGATTGAAAATTTAATATTTCAATTGATTGTAAATTATTAAAACAAATTAATCAAGAATGATAATTTCTATAAGGTAACTCCTCAAACATTTCATAAAAATCTATAAAAACAAATGGTTCATATCAATACATCAAATCCCCAATGTATCACATGTAAAATAATGGTGTTATGTTCATGAAGAGAAATAAAATAAAAACTAACATTAAATAAATTTTGGAGATAAATAAAATTTTCCATTTCAAAATAACTATTTTTAATATAAAATTATATAAAATATCATGATATTTTTTTTCTAGAATTTAATCTTTGAAAACAATAAAATATTCATTAAAATATTAAGTATCCATAATGTTGAAAATTATATTCATGCTATACAAATTAATAAAAATCCATTGATAATATTTGAGAATGCCAAATGATATTTGACTTGAAAATTTCATGAAGATTCCATTAATATTTTTTGAATTCATACATGGATGAATATTTATAAATTAAGTCATCTTGAAAATGTAAAAATATTTTGAAACATTTTTAGAAATCATTATTCTGGATAAAAAAATAATTCTGACCAACGATAAAAACTAAATTCATGTTTTATTAAAAGCATTTTATAATTAGTTTTAATTAAAATTAGTGAAATATTATACTATTGCATGAAAACGACCTGATTTATTATAAGAAAATAAAATGAAATTGTTTTATTATAAAATGATCTAATAGTTTCCTTCAATGTAAATTCAAGTACAAAAATATATATTAAAATGATATTTAAACATAAATCTTATAAATATAACATAATATTAGAGTAAAAAATAGTCAATGAATAAAATATATGTATAAAATGTAAATACAAAAAAAATTGGAAATATAATATAATATATATTCATAATTCCTAACACATTAAATCTAATAATATCAATGATAATGAATAAGTAATACAACACAACGGAATGAAATTCAGTTATCAAATACTTTTTCACGAGGTAATTTTTATTCAAAAAATCCTTAGGTAAAATAATTATAGTTGAAAGTTAAATTACCAAGTTTTTAGAGTATTTTATTCATTACATGAAAAAAGTGTTGCATATATATAGTATAATAATTTTCATGTAAAAAATTACAATATGCCTCAATGAAGGGATATAGAGATGTGTCCCTTGCCTCAAATTTACATTTGGTTAAACCTCATTTAAACAAATATATGGTGGTTTTAATTTTTTTATTAGTTTATAAAAGAAAAATATTCATATTTATAATATCTGATATGATCATTTTTTAACATTTTACCACCTATTTGTAAATATTATTTCATTATTTTCATTGATTTGGTCTTTATTTTCCTTGTTTTCTCATGTGTGTTTGTAATTAAAATTATATTTTTTATATGTATAATATACATTATTCTTATATATAATGATTTTAATTTTAAAAATATAAAATGTAATTATTGTATACATTTTTATAAAATTTAGGATTTTTTTACATTGATATTGAATCTTATCACTTTATGAATATGGTAAGTTGTACGTATACACGAGCGATGATATAATTCCATTAACGAGTGAAAGGGTGGGTAAGTTTATGATATTTGAATTTAATATAATTTATGTCATGATATATATATACCATATATTCATTAAATTTACGTTTATTACCTTTCAAATAAATTTTATATGAAAATGAATCACATCACTCCAAGAGGTTGTAGTCAACCATATGCACGAGTGATGTTTCTGTATTTTAAAAGGAATGGAATGAAAAAAAATTTATTATAAATTATAATTAAAATAGTATAATATTATAATAAATATTATAAATATATAATTAATACATAATTATATATCATAATGAGATGTGTAGATGGAAAATGTGTAACATCTATTTACGAAGAGGTAGTCTCCTGTACAAATAATTTCCAATATTTATTTTTCTTTGATAGATGCAAAGATATATAAAAGTTATAAAATTTAAATAATTACATCTTAGTAAAATGGAGATAATTTTTTCCTTATAATTCCATTGTTGTATTAAATTTAAATAATGTGTAGGAAGAAATAAAATAAAAATGATCATTTATGAATGTTAACTATTCTTTAATCGGCCTCTTTCGTTTGACAAAAATAGACTTCCTATATTGGAATTATGATAAAACCATGGGCACTAGAATGTTTTTAAATGTGTATGAAATTGATTTTGGTAGGTATTTCCTAATCTAAATGTCTTTGTAAAAGTGAATAGGGGAGGTGAATTAGTGGGATTTTATAAAGGGGGAAGAGGATATACATGGAATTTTTTAAAAGAATCACCTACAACCAATTTTTTATAATTAAAAAATACCCCAAAAATGTTCATTATCAATCGATATAGATTATATTGTTGAAATATTTCAACATAATTTGTTTAAGATATTTTTAAAAAAATTATATATTATCTTCTTAGTTTAACACCCACCAGTTTATTTGTTTTTACCTTAACCACAATAATTACTTTTTATGTTTTTACATTTCATAATGGAAAAAATTTAATAATATTAAATAATATACATTATTCAAATTGAAAATTTGGAAACATTTTATAAATATTAATTAAAAAAATTATTACAATTATATATATAATTAAACCTATAGATGTTTTAGAAAATGGTTTTTTGAATGAAAATAGTCAAATGAATAAAAATATTTTATTTCAATATTCAAAATTATATAGATTAAAATGAAATAAATTATTTTTATGTTATTATAATTTAACGACATTTAGTTCTATAACATATGCATTACATTTTTTTAATCAAAAAGGCAGTTTAAAAAAATGTGTACTTACAACAATTCATATAGACCAAAATAATTTAGAAAATTGCAAAAAAAATACTAATATGATTTGTATATATTTATTTTTTAAAAAGATAATTTTATCAAATTCAATTTCAAAATTTTTTATAATTAATTTTAAATTGTGTTTGCAAAGGGTAACAAAACTATCTTTTATGGAAATAAATTTTTAAAAAACATTTATTTTTATTTTATTGGATTCTTATTTAAATTACAATAAATAGAGAAATGTAATTTTTATAATATAGTTCTTAAAATTTATTCCTAAAGATTTAATGGCTATGATATATGGTTCTACTATATTATGGTTCATTTAGAGTCAGGGATTCATATTCGGAAACCTAGTAATGGGATTGAATTTATATAAAAATTATTATATTATAATGCTTCACGGTATTACATTCTCTTCAATAATTTCTAATTAATTTAATAAATTATCTAAAACCAAACATTCTTATATTAAAATCTCAGGGTTTCACACCAGATTTATCTAATGTGTACTTTATTTAGTTTATATATGACAATTATTATTGTAATCTAATTTTCACACACATGTACATTCACAATTCCTCTCTGTAGGATATTTGACATATAGATCATATAGAGCATCCAACCTATAAGAACACTGAACATCTTAATCATTTGGAGTTGGATTACATCAAGATCATATTCATATCACCTGATGAGAATTTGTGAAGAGCCTAGTTGGTACCATTTATAGACCCCCCAATTTTGATATATTTCATTATCTGGATCCACCCTATAGTGGATATGGTGGCCTTCTAGGAGGAAATTATTGATGTGGAGATAGTGGTGTAATAATATGGTCTTGGGTTATAATTTTTTTTCAATTAGTTCTAATATAACAACCTATGGGTATTCAACCCTAGAAATAGGGTATGTGAAGCTAGGGTCATGGTAAGATACATCTTATATAATTCATTGAACAGTGGGTTAGGTATATGATTTGAGGTTGGATATTTATATTTTCTATAATTTTAATCCTATATATTTAAAATGGTATGTGTTGTTTTCTAGAGACATCAAAGTTTTTGGGTTTATTTACTCAAGTTGATGTGATATCCCCATATCAATTACTATATACTCTGGTTAGTGTGAACCATTCTCTCAAACATATAATTTTTATAAATATTGTTTTTTCTTTGATATTGAGAGGTTCTACTTGGTTATCATCATTTTATTGATGAATCCCTATGAGATCATTCATGGAATTCAATATTTTTCACTACTCTTAGATTTAGTAGATTTATATTATCACATGTTGAATTCTTATTATATATTTGCATTGAGTTTCACCAAAATTTATGAGTGGGACCACCCATGATGGATGGTAAAGGTGACCCCTTATGATATTTCATATAGTTATCATTGATTTTTGAACCGTTAATGATATGATGGATTTACATCCATTTATGGTGGGTGAATATGTCGATATTTATTAATGTATATTCTATGGCTTCCCCCTTACTAGTATATCAATTATTTTACTGACATAAAAAATATCACATTGATTATTTCATCTACTTCTTATTAGGGATATTTGACTGAGAACAGCGAGACAAAAGTTTAATTTTATTTCTTATTGTATAATGGATTAATTATTCTTATTATAAACACCATAAAAATCTCTTATTTATATACAATGATAGAATATATAATCTAGAGTATTTGTGTGATCTAACACAACAAAACCATAGTGTTATTGCACAAAACATTAAATAATCTAATGATTGATAACAGAAAAGACGAACTAAAAGAAAAAATTGGGTTTAAAGGGTCACAATCTTGTATAGATAGAATTATATTTAGCTCCATGTATAATATATCCTAAATATGTTGTTTAGCATTCAATATAGGCCTTAACAATCCGTGATGATTTTCTAATGAAGAATAACCCTATTGCCATCATAAAATTCATAAACTGGATCTACCATAAATTCATAGACTAATTGACGGTGGTCATCATTGATGATGTTCATATCGATTTTATAATTGTGGAATATAATTTTGATCATCTTCTAATCCCACAAGAATATCTTGAATAGAAATAGTTATATGGTCATTTTTATGTAAAAATTATGAATTTGAGAAAAGCATATATGAGGGAATGTTACGTTAGAGGGAGGTGTAGTGTAGAATTCCTTGATAATTATTGATTTCATTTCATGGGAGTTATAAAAGACTATGCTTGGATTGTGATCTCTTATTAGTCTAGTGGATATTTATCAATGAATCATGGGATACTTCCCTACTATTTTAACTCTAATAGCTACCTTTTTCTTAAGGGTAAAAATTACACATATTCTGATCGTTTTCATAGACCTCTTGATTAACTAAATCTATGGTTCAGTAAAGATAATGTAATGTAATTGGGAAAGGAATGAGTAGATATCATTGTTTTTTATGATGCCCATCGTAACATTCTATGTTTTGTGTTGATGCATTGGGGGTAAGAGATTATTTGTGGGTCCAGGAATATGAGGTCACATGAGTTGAACTAGGTAGACTATGACTTGAATTTTGTTCGATTAGGGTTCTCCATAATTATCAAGATACACCACCTTAATGGTGAGTTAAATGTTGTTTATATATATAATAATATTATCTGGTATATCTTCTTAAATATGACACCACATCTTATGGAATTCATGGTATAAATATATCCCATAATATTACTAAATTGATAAAATATTATTCATGATAAGGGGAACATCATGGTTGATCCCTCTATAGGACACTTCAAATTTATCTGGTGGGTGATGAATTAGATAATATTTCTTTTTTGTGGTTAGATTTAATGGGAGATAGTGGAATCATCTACATTCATTACATATTACTACCCCATTCATCTTATATTTGTGAGGTAGTACCAACTCAAAGACATTGGTAATTATGTTTTTAATTACATGATTTTCTAAAACACAATATGTCACCTATTAATGGATAGTGGGTAGTGTGAAGTCATCATTGAGAAGTGGTATTTGTATACATTGGGTTATATGAGGAGGTTTTGATAGAGTTTTATACATACCCTTTTTTCATACATCTATGATTTATAAATATGTCATAGGATCTCAATTATTAGTTTTAATGAGTTTTGTTTTTAAAAAAAAATATCTTTTAATATGTTAACTAATTTTTTAATGGTATTACTGATATAGGATAATTTTACTTAGAGATATTTTGATTTTAAAAATATATAATCTATTAAATATATTAGTCATAGCTATTCAAATTCGAAATATTAATATCATCAGAATATTATCTTTAATGAATGTTTTATAATCATGGTTTTTTTATGAATGGGGTCTTTTTCATATGAGATGTATTATTTTCTAGTTAATGTAAATGGACTGAAATTGGAAATTATAACCTTTCTAATTAAATTACTGATTTTCAATAATGCCTACCTAGAATTATATATAAATATGTTGTTTTTTCTTATCTCTATAGTAGGTCATTTAAAAATAAAATAACCATATAATATATTTTCAAATTATTTACAATTAATAGAACAATTAATAAAATGGAAAACAATGTTTTTCATAAATGAATAAGTTTTTATCATTCCATTGGTGTTAACACCATGAGGTAAGTAATTCTTTTTATTAGTATTCACCTTATTCTTAATATGAATATAATAATTGTTTTAATGTTGATTTTTTATGACCTAAATATGATGAAAAGATTGTCTTAGTGAATCTATGTTGTCGAATACTCATATATTTATTTTTTATTATTTTATATTAATTTTTTATATAAGAAGTAATCATGTGAAGGAATTTGTTAACACACATTTAGGATATTAATTATTATTTCTTTATTATTTTATACATATATCCAACTGAATATCCTAAAATGTAATATTTTGTACATCCTTGTTAAATCATTTCTATAAAATGATATTATACGAGTCCTCTTTCTTAGACTATATTATTTATATTATTTTCAAAATATGATGATTATTTTTTAATACAATTAAATTGAACCACATAAATTCTTCATTAATGGTCATTTTACATGATCAAGGAAGGTGGTGATTATAAATTGATTTTTATACATTATAACTTTTTTTATTCACTATTTTATCCCACTCATGAAGCATGACGGTCATTGACCATCAAAATATCATCTAGACTGGTTATTTCAAACTTGAGTTAACTATGAATCAAATGAAATTTTATGTGGGATATGTGGGTAAACTCTTTAGGACTACACAATACTGTGACAATGTGGTTGGATAATGAAGATTTTTGGGAGAAACATTGATGAAGGGATGAAAGAGTGATAAGTTGAATAATGATGGATGATCCTTGATGAGCCAGTGAGTTTTGGTTTTATCTCTTGTATTTTAAGACACATGTGATAAAAAATACCTCTACTAGTTTGTATGATGTGTAAATGGATGAAACATGATTCATAGATAATAGATAATTCTTCATATTTAATTTTAAATTACATTGAGTGTATTCTATCACCTCAGTAACCATGTCTTACACTCTTTTTAATGAATGTGTTTTAATATTATTATAAATATCATAAGGGTTTTGACCTTAGGTCACACATATTTTATCCCAAAAACGTGTTATATTGCATATACCTGAGTACATTATTGGCTATCACTTTATCCCAACACACCATGTCGACAAATGAAAAAATCTATATCTCAAATTAATTAAATTGGAAGTCCCTTCAGTACACAGTCAATGACATTTAAGGAATTGAAATGACATATAGAAATATTAAACGACTTTTAATATGGTGAAAATACATATAATTCTATATTAGTATACACATGGATGGTATGATACCATATTTTAATTCATGAACATTAAAATAAAATACTTATATGACTTAAACAAAATATATTATTACATACATTACCAATTGATTTTCAGATTAGAGATTTAGTTAATTATGATAAACGTAAAATAGTAAGGACTATGAATTTTTAAACTAAAGGAAATATTTTATACTATAATAAAGTGTGTGATATATTATTTTTATTTGGTATCTCTAATCAATAACGTATAGTAGATATCATATTATACATAACATGTCTAAGGATTTTCATCAAATCATAATAAAATGAAAACACAAAAAGTGGTGATAAAAATTTCTTTTTAATGGAATCCATACAACATAGAAAATAATTCCATGAAAAAGGGATAATTTTCATTGATGTAGAAATTATTCCTCATGATGTAACAATCAACTAAAAATGATAGCATAATATATCCATAAATAGGATTAAAAATAAACAGATCACCTGGATAATAATAATTGAGTTCATGTTTATGGAATAAACACTTTAGATCATCTTGATCTTATCAACAATTATATAACTTATAAATAATTCTATTCATCATGGATGTATCGAGAGCACTATTCTTTCCCTCAAGACCAAAACCATGATATCTTGCTGAATTGGGTAGACATACACCATATAACCAAACTTTTTTGTCTCATGAGACCTGTTGATGCATCGAGGGGAAATATAATTCCATGTCTCTCCCATTACATGTTTGTTTCCAATGCATCCATCATATGAGATAGTGAGTAATAAATGTCACAAACCATCCATCGGAGCCCATGTCGTGACCCACCGAAACCCGCCTCCTGATGTCCAGGGGCTGGTGACTAGTGTCGAAGCCTTCAACCTGCAAGTGGGAGGAATTATCATGGATACTTTTACGCACAAAAAATTCCAACAAAGTCACAAATAATTGAAGGTAAATAGAATACCACTGAATAAACTGGGTTCATGTACATCTTAAAGAAGGTTTGATAGAATACAAACATAAGAACATTTAATAAAAACTATAAATTACGCAATGTGATCTAATGTCCATCTATAGTAAACCCCACCTGATCATGAGGGTATTGAAGCTACTGGATGTTTAAGTAGCATGTCATGTTATCCCTTCTTATTGGGCCCCACCTACTCCTAGGCCACCATGTCCATTGTTGTAGCATCCGTCCATCCCATCTCTCGGAGCACCCATATTGAAACATAGTTCGTCTGCACCAGACACAACATGGGCTGGTGGAGCCCTTGCATGGGTGGGTAACATAGTACATAGAAGGGACCCCCAAAAAAATAATGAACACACAACAATTCCCCAAATTAAATCATGAAACATAGGGCAACATTCACTAGTTGTATTCTAGGGTAGTAACAATTGCAACGTCAGTCAAAAATGTTGAAATCCTCGTCAGCTGGAGGAATCCTCCTATATCGAGTACAGTGGGCATGTCGGGTCACACAGAGCTACTTCCCACTAACTTTGAACTTATATGGTATGCATCCTTGACTAATACAGTGGGTGTGTTGTGTCCAATAGTGTCTCTCCACACAGCTGGCCTGTAGAGTCACACAAAGATGCTTCACACCATTTCTGAACTTAGTTACTCTCCCTATCGAGTACCATGGGTATACTGGGTAACACAGAGACGTTCACCACCATGGGCATGTTGGGTCACACAACGATGCTTCTCACTAGGCCATCCTCGAGCAGTATTTATGTCTCATCCAATCATAGGGTTCAGTATATAGAACGCTTGGGAGAACCACTCCCAAATATACACATCACATCTCCACATCCTTGAAAGTCTCCAAAAATCACGTCGAAAGAGCTTCCTCCTCTATAGGGTCCCAACGTCACAAACGGCCCATCAATTGTGTGCGTGGTTTGTTCGATACATGAGTTTTAGTTAGTAGGGGGCCGGTTGCGATGGGGCACAGTCTGACCCGGTCGGACCGACATGACCAACCTGGCCTAGGGTTTACAAATACCCTAGTTCATTTAGATAGATTCGACGTGACTTGGTGTAGGTCAGGGATAGTCTGGTCTGGCCTGGCTAGTGGGCTAGGACCAATAGCCCTCATTGTACCTACCCTGGATGGTCGAGGTTCTAGCCTGCTCAGTAACCCGGTGACCCAGACCAGTATGGCCCGGCCCGAACAGGGTGGAGGTCAACTCCATTAGTGCAGGGTCGGCCTACTAGGTTCGGTTCCATCCCCCCGATGCATTTCGGCCTACTGGGCTCGGGTCTGACATGCTGGGTAGTGGGACCAGCCCAGCCCGGTGAGCTGTGGGTCTGGCGTGCAGTGCAAGTTTGGCGAACATGGTGTTTTTACCCCATCCGGCCCATAAGGGGAAGACCGGTATGCCTCGCTGGATGTGTCTAAGATCCATGTTTGTGCCCTGCTAGCATCATGAAGGTCACCTCCTCCACCATGGTCAAGGGTCCATAGCCCGTCGTGCGGTATGCAGCTCGGTGTCACGTCTGCTGCCCATCGACGTGGTTAAGCAACCGCATTAGCAGACTCAAGCCATTTGCTAGTCCGATGGCTTCTCCTATAGTTTCGCAGCTCATTCTAGCCATGCCATATCGTTATGCGTGTATTTTTGGTGTTCCAACTCCCACCCACAGTCACTATTGTGGGCCACCACTAGCATTCGTCAGTTCCACCATCGGTGCATCATCAAATTCATTTACGGACAACTGGGCATGCACTGGTGGTCCGTTCTTTGGGCTGATTGGGCCATTATTTTCCAAGGATCGTCCTCTCAACTGAGATGGTATGAAAACCACCTTGTCGTCGATTCAAATGTTTGGCCATGAAGAACACCCATAGAGGAGGTGCCCAGGCCTTGTTCGTTTTGTCCCAGGCCCTCCACGTTAAAATATTACAAATCAAGGGATGTTCAAAGATTTTAGTTTTAACAAAAAAGATAATTAAATCACTGATTAAGAAACCCTAATTAAGTCACCCACCTCCATGAATGGATGGTCCGTATATTAAACTCTTTGTGGGTTAATCAAAATTAATCAAGTAAAAATGTATAGGGAAGAACAATCAATCAAAAACCCCGACCACATTGATTCTCATTTACGCACATTCATCCCCATTGTTTTAAGATGTTGAAATTTCTTCTCAGCTCCGATCTTCGTATGTTGTTACAATGAAAAATATGTTTTGATGGCATTCTTCATTTTTTTCTATAGTGGGAGTCCATCAGAGGTTCACCAGATAATCCTTCAATTTCTTTAATCTATATTTTCCAATCACATAAAATTATAAATAAGATCACGTCACAATGTTCCCATTTTTAGGTGATGTCACATCGTTACACAATTTTTAACAGATATTTTTGTTGTTACAAGTAACTAAATTGTCTTTAGATGGCGAGTTTAACGAGCCATTAATGGGACTCTTTGATTCAAATAATTGTTGCACTATTGTTGCATTGCATCGTCGTCGTCCACCACTCCAGCATGAGAAAAAATAATTTATTTAAAATATTCATGTTACTTTTCATGAAAATTCCACAAATAAAATTTCCCACTCGACCTATGCCTATCAAAGATAAGTCATTTCTATGAAAATCCTAGTATTATGAATTCAACAGTTCCCCCTAATTTTTGATCCGAGCGATGGTTCAATAGATTGAAAATATCAATCGAACATTTACTGAACGTACCTTAAATGGTTCAAAATTTTGTTCCAATCACTACGCACCTCAGAATTACTTGTTGTAGAATTTCGCGAACTTGAACTAAATTCATATAAATAAAAAAATTACATGGAAATTACATAACATTACATTTTCACCACATTAGGGATTTATGTCCCTAAAAGCCAAAATAATAACTAAACTAAAATATGGGATTACTGAGCACGAATCTATGTCTCCCACTCTTATGTTATCTCCTGGAGATTCTCGTGATGCCATCAGTTGCTCACTAGAGGAATCAACCATTTGCGTATGACCCACTCCTGTCGATCCCTTGTCTTCACTAGGAACACCACAAACTTTTCTCTATCATCAATTTCTTTTTCTCCTCAGTCGATGACTTGTGTTGTATCATGCACATTCCTACTCACCAGCAACACATGGAAACCAGCATACACCCAGTGCATATGTGGTGGAAGTGATAGGTAGTATGCCACCTCACCAACTCTGCTCTGTATCTGAAATGGACTGATAAACCATGGAAATAGCTTATTTCCCCAGCCAAATCTCACAATCCTCTTCATGGTGAGACTCGAAGGAACACATGATCACCCTATTATAACTCCAAGGGTGTCCATCTTTAATTGTTACAAGAAATGTTCCTGATATTTGTAGTCCTCATTTGCTCTTGGATAATTTGCTCCTTTTCGGTGGTATCCCATATCATCTTTTGACCCATGAGTGCCGACTCCCCTAGGTATGTCTAGTATATAAGTGATCTCCAATTCCACATGTACAAGTTTCCAAGTGATGCCATGACAATGGTGGATTAATAGGTATTATTTTATAAAAAATTCACAAGTTGAACATGGTCCACCAAACCATGACCAATGTCAAGGTCACAAGCATGAAGTATGTCCTTTGTGATCTATATTGCCCGCACTATCTGACCATCCATCTAGGGGTGAAATGTTTTGATCAAGAGTAGCTGCATCACGAAAACCTCATTTAATAACTTCCACAAACAGGATGTAAAATTAGAATCGCTATATGAGACTATAGTCGAAGGCACCCTTTGATGTCGCCCAATGTTTTGGTCATAGAGGTGTCCCAAGACCTCTAAAGTTCCTTTCTCCTAGATGGGTAGATAGTGAGCCAACTTGGTGAGTCAGTCAATGATCATCCCAGTAGAAACATGACCTCTAGTCATATGTGGTAACCATGTCTTGATGTCCATTGAGCCACCATCCCATTTGCACTATTGTAACTCATGTGGCTGAGTCAAGCCTTCAAGAACATGGTTCTCCACCTTAACATGGTGACAACTGAGGCATAGTGAGATAAACTCGTCCACTACTTTCTTCATCAATGTCCTCATGTACTAACATCAGAGGTCCTGGAATATCTTTTCCACTATAGGATGTACTAGAATAGGGAAATTATGTAACTCCCTCAACACCTCCTCTAGGAACTCCACTTGTACTAAGGTGGACCCTATGAAAGGATAATGTGCTCACCACCTATCAAAAATCCATTAGTATCCCATCCTGAGGATATCTGAGTGTGTCAGGCCATGCACCGAACATCCCCCAGATATAAATCCCAGACTCGCTGTATGAGTGGGGGCGTAACAGCCATTGACAAAAGGTATACAACATCACCATAATCCAAGAGGGATACCTACATCATGACTAACTACTTTTTTTCCTCACTCTTTATCTACAACTTGTTCCTCGTACTGAGCGTATATCCCACCACGTTCCCCTTTCAAGGAGTATAGAATATCAAAAAGTTATAGTTCTAGAGGAACTATAGCCATCACTTTTCTCGCAAGTTTAGGTCCTTCTGGGGGAGGATATACCAGAGACTCTTTTGGTGGGAGTAAACTGTAAATTTCTCTCCCAACAAGTAGTTCTAGCACATCTTCAACATAATGACCACTACTTCCAACTCCAGGTTGTGGGTCATGTAGTTCATCTCATGTTTCCTCAACGGTTGTGAGATATAGGAGATCACAGATTCCCCCACCATTATAAAAATACTGAGCCCAGTCCCTGATGAGACATTGTTAACTACATACCCAACACCCTCCTATAGTTTTATCAATATGGGGCACTATTCAGTCTCATCCTCGACTCTTGAAAACTATGCTATCATTTCTCCATTCACATGAAGGGGTTTTCCTTCAATGTAGTGGTCGATAAGTGTGCTTCAACCCTATAAAATTTAGGCACGAATCTCAGATAATAACCTGCAAGAACCAAGAATCTCCTTACCTTAGTCACACTCATGGGTGGCTCCCTAGAGAGAACTGCCACTATCTTTTCATGTTCTACTACAACTCCAGCCTCCAAGATGATGTGTCCATGAAAGTGAACCTCATAAATCCAAAACATACACTTCATGAGAATTAAAAAATGGTGGTTCTCTCAGAGTTTATCCAGAACTATCCACAGGTGTGTAGCGTGTTTCTCCTTTCATACTGAATACACCAAGATGTCATTGATAATGACTATGATGAACCGATCTAGTTTAGGATGGTATATTATGTTCATGAGGTCAATAAACACTACTAGGGAGTTGGTCATGCCGAAAGCCATCACCAAGAACTAATAGTTACCATACCAGGACCTGAAGATTGTCTTTAGTACATCCTTGTCCCGTAACCAAAGATGGTGATGGCATGATCTACGGTCTATCTTTGAGAACTACTACACTCAATCTAGATAGTCGAAGAGGTATTCAATTATCTCCACAAGGTATGTGTTCTTCATAGTCTTAATTTTCAGTCTATAGAAGTCTACATACACCCTCAAACACCCATGTGACTTCTGGTAATAAATTAACGGGGCCACCCATGGTGAAACATTGGGCCTTATGAATCCCTTCTCCTGTAAGTCTCCAGTTGTACCTGTAACTCACAAATTTATGTGGGAGACAATCAATATGTCGGTGTGGATATTAGTTTAATCCATAGGTAAAGGTCGATACAGATGTATAAATCCCTATGAAGAGGTATCCCATGATCCTCATTATGAAAAACATCATTGTACTCATCCACTACTAAAGGAAATTTTAGAGTCCTCTCCTCCACTACCCTAAGGGTGAGAGTACCCAACTGGTGAGTGATCGGCTCCACCCTCTTCCATGATATTTTTTCATATGATGCAAGGGTTTCCTTCTCACCGGTGAATAAAAATGCGTCCCATATTCATGTATACATCGCACTATATGCCTAAAACAGTCATCCTGAGCATGGACTGTGGATAACATGTTCTTATCCAAGATAATGTTTTAAGGCCTCAATGCTACTACTAAGAGATATAAACTAATTCTCTCACCTCCTAGAGTAATATCACAATGCCTTAACCAATTTGTAATCATCAAATCATCTCTCGTATGAGTATCTAGTTGTATGGATCGAGTGAACATCCCTACCAAAATCTCCGAGATCCGAACGAGAGTCATGGAAAGGATAGAGTTTCAGAAACCCATTTCTATAAGTACTTCACAATGGGTAGAGAAAACATAGAATGTACCTCAGATCATCTCTGGAGGATTGTGTTTATAAACCTCTTCTCCCTGGAGTTGAACACGCCCAAGTCCTCCTTCTCTCTAAGGTTGGGCTGGACCACCTATGGGTGGTGGTGGTAACATCTCAAACTGTCACCAATCTCTTATCGCTATTTGAGCAACCCTACCACATCCTCCATCCTACGGACCACCTCGATCGGACCACATTTTCTAACTCAGATGTCCCTTGACTGTCTTCCAGTCAGCTGTATGGCTGTTTAGGTTGTTGCATGCCTTGTGTCCCTACACGACGCACGAGTAGTAATGGCCGGCTCTCTGAGAACTCCCTTCGGACTGGGATCCCTACACCACTGGCGATGAGTCATGTGGTCATCCTCTGAAATTCCATGCCAACATGGTCTCACACTTCTATTATATTCTTCCTGCCAAAGACTCCTGCACATGGGTTCGGTTGGTAGATCTATTTTCAAGAGCCTGCTCTGCTATGAAACTCTCCATCAAAATGGATTTCTCTAGCACCCTGACAAGGGTAGGGATATTGAGAGAAACCAATTATGCCATGATATCTTTCCTGATTCCCTGGTAAAATTCTCAATCCCTGATGAAAGGGTCTCACATATTATCTATGGAGTAGTAGGAAAGCCCCATGAACCATGTTGAGTACTCGTCTATTGTCATCTTGTCCTACTATAGGTGAAGTAGCTCCTGGATGTGCAAAGAGCACAAGGTTAGGGGGAAACCTCTTCAAAAAGCCTCTTGATGTCAACCCAAGTGATGGTCACCTCATCGTGAGTCTAGATAGTCAAAATCCATTGTATCCATACCAAGCCCTGTAAAAGGCTCACAACCGTGATAAATATCTGGTCGGGCTGAGTCCTTACATAGTGAAATACCTACGACATAGCCTCCATCCAATCCTCAACGACTTGAGGATTTGTCTCTACCTTGATATTGGGAGGTTTTTCTTTCTGAAACACATTTATGGAACTAAGCCTATAAAAATCCTCTTATGAAACCACTGGTAGTAGATGTCGACCATTGGGTGGTTGGAGTACTGGTTCACCAACCTATGGGCCATCTCTAGAACAGCTCCCTAAACGAACGACTCATCACTAGGTGGGATGTCCTCAAAACCTTGTATCAGTATCCTATCATGTCATCCATGTAGAGGAATCCTTATATAGATCATGATGTAAAATGGTTAGAAGGTTTTATTTGGCGGTCTGGCTCTTATTAAAAAACTATGAGACACTTATGCAACCAGTGTTTTCATGTATTGAGTCAAAAACAAAATTCAGGGTCCTGTTGTATGGATACATCGATCATCACAACTACAATGGACTCCCCAAATCTGAATGTCAAACTCTCAACACATAAAACTATTGTCCCAAAACAAAACATCAGACTCCCGATCTTTGAGTGGGTACTAGTCGCCCTTTGATACCCCTTTATCTCAACCCTTCCCCCAGGTCCAGTGTTGTGACTACCCCAAGCCCTCCTCACGGAGGCCTAGGGCTGGTGACAAGTGCCGACCAATCAACCTGAAAGGGGGAGGCATTATCCAAGATACATGTATGCACAAATATTCCCAACCAAGTCCCAACTCATAAATGGAAAATGACATACCACTGAATAAAATGAGTGCAAGTACAGCTGATAGAACATGGGATTTAAAACAAACACTAGAAAAATTACATAAAATAGTAATGTACGAAAAGAACTATGATGGACATAAATAGTAAACCCCACATGATTGTGAGAGTAGTGAAGCTACTGGAATCCATTGTTTTATGTCATGTCCACAGGGTCCTACTAGGAACCACCTTCTCCTAGGCCACCATGTCTTTTGTCGTAGTGTTTTCCGGTCCCATCTCCCAAAGATCCCCTATCGAAACGTTGGTCATCTGCACCAGAACTAACACGTGCGGGAAGTGCCTATATTGGGGTGAGTTACAGATTACTCAAGTGGGACCCTAATACAAAAATAAATAAAAACAACTATTCCTCCAAGTAAATAATGAAACATGTGGAAGCTCAAACCAAGTATATTCTTGGGTAGTAACAGTAGCATTGTTTTTCACAAATGTTGAACTGTTAGGCTGGTGGAGGACTCCTACCCTATTGAGTTCAGTGGGCCTGTCTAGTCACATATAGCCACATACCAATAACCTTGAACTATAGTGATACTCATACTTGATTATTACCATGGGTATACTGGGTCACATGGAGATGCTCCCCACTATGGGCTTATCGGGTCACAGAGAGACGCTTCCCACCTTGGTTGAACCATGGTACATGTTAGGTCTACAAGGTCGAATACCATAATAGAGGGTGGGTGAATTAGGGTGAGACAGATTAAAATATTCTCCCATTAGGATCTTGGTTTGTTCTTAGACAATAATCAATTATCTCATCCTACCATAGCAATTTATGACCAAATATGAAATCATGCATAGGATAGAAGTATTTTTACTTTGTTCACCCTCATTGTGCTACGTCAAAGGAGCATACAATGAAAATGTTATGGGGTACCAAATTTAATAAGGCTCACTTCCAATAATGAGTACAATGTTTGGGATAAATCTTATATACCCAGGATCACTCAAATTACATGGTTTAGGGTATAATCACTGCATTCGCAAGGGTCACTCCCTATGACTTTATCTCTAGCTCACTGCTAGTGGAAAATGTCATTGACTTTATCTTCCTTTTCTCACAGCTCTAGGAAAGGAATCAACACATAGATTATGAACGTTTAGGTCATAAAAAATTTATCGAAATGTAGGTCCCTTAATTTGCAGGAATTCTTCTATCATTAAATGTAGGTAGAGGCTCTTTGATGTTTCCCATTCACCAATTGATGAAGTCCACCTTCCAGAGTACTTCTAGGTACTCAAAAATACTTTTTCAAACTGATTTGAATCTTTCACATGATTCCTTGTAAAAATAGAGAACCAAATTTTCTACCACATTCTTTGTAGAAGATTTTGAATATAGAAAACTTCCTTCTCATACAACTTCCTTATCAGAAAAATGTTACCGCCTCCATGTAATGATTCTTTAGTTCCTCTTTTGCAAGCATTCCCCTATCCATGATCTGTTCTCGGTTCACGGAATGCCTTCGTTTCCACATATCATACGTCCCCCTCTACGTACCAAATGTGTAACTCTCCCTCTCGGGTACTTGAGATTCCTCCTTTGCGTACCATGTCCAATGTGGGTTACAATTCACCGCTTAAATACTTCTGTGGAACTTCATCTATGCAATCCACATTAGCCTTTGCAAAATTATCCCTCACAAATATTCTTTGGAATTTTCTAAATTCATGGAGAAAAAATTTGTTCCCCAATGATATTCAATCACTTGAGTAATCAGTGATATTTTCTATTCATATATTTGAATATTTATCTGGAAAATCCCATAATCCATGATTTATCAAATCTTACATTTAGCCATCACCGCATACTAATCCTTCTGCTACTGCGAACCGCAACAATCCCGCGAAATGTTTTTCATATGCACTATGTATACCACCATTGCTCCTTTTTAGTAGATTTTCTCCACCAAAGTAAATCCATCCACGTACTGCAAAACCTTCCACCATGAACTATATTTCAGTTACAGAAACCACATCTGCCTACGGTTCCTACTACCTGGTACGTCACCTTGTACTCTTCCTAGCCATGGTACATGATCCATGTATGGGGCTCCTCCTTTCACTACCTTTTCAAACATAATTCACCAATATTCACAAAAATTCATGATTTTGTGTCCCAAAATTTTCTAAACACTGGGAAATTGCTCTACATTAAAAACCTATCTTTGGAAAAAACCAACTATTCTCATTCGCGATCATCTGTATTTGTTAAAAAACATAGTCACAACAAAAATATTTTGTGGGGTCATGTAGAGGTATCTTTTCCCATCAATCTCCCCATTTTGTTTTGTTGGCAACTCTTCTCAAAAATATTCTTTTAATTTTGTTATCTTGTTAGAGCTCCTTCCATCTTCAACTATCATTCACTTCATGAAATTAACATAGAGGTCAAGGATTTACTCAACACATACTCTAATCCCCCATTATCCATGATCAACATGAGAAACAAGAGTATAATGAATATACCATAAATGAACAACTTCATTGCTAGTGACCAACATTTGATACCATACTGATACATGGATACAAATGAACTACATTCATCACCAACCTCAGCTGTCGGGATCTCTTATCATTGATTGATCACATTTATCATTATCAGATTTAATGCACCCCCTATGTAATATCTCTTCTATCTAGAATTTTTTATGATTGAAATCCCCCTATCTCGATGCCCCATTAACAGCTTCTCCTCATGTCTTTCCTCCACTAAATAGTCATACCTTCACCCCTTTTCCAGAAAACCCAAAGGGAACTTCATGGATTTCTAGAATAGGGTAAAAGACACATATCAGCATATTAGGGGAGGACACATCATACCTTGGGAATTGGGGGACCCACATCTACAATTTCTTCAAGTGTGGGGATTCTACTTGATGCTATGATCCAGTCGATGACTTTCAAATGATTCCTTGGGTAAGGCCTTTGTCATAATTTTTCCAATATGGTGTTATGTAGGAACAAATTCCAACTTCACAAGACATTTCCCCACCTTCTCCTTGATAAAATGATATTTTATTTCAATGTGCAATTCCCTTGAGTGATAAACATGATTTATTATTAGATTTATATCAGTTGAATTATCACAACGAATTCCAATCACAGATTTCACTTCAATTCACTTATCTTCATGTTTCTGTTCATCTACAATAGTTGCTTGAAATCTTCAGTAGCCACAATGTATTCAGCCTCTATAGTATGCAATGAAATATAATCTTTTTTCCTTCTTAACTAATAAATACACAACTGTCCAAAAGAAAAGGTACCTCCTTATATTGATTTTTTATATTTTGTTGAACTAGACCAATCTTCATTTGTATTCCCCAATAACTCTACCTAATATTTTTCATTATATATTAGGCCAAAATCAACATTTACCATGATATACCAATGAATTATTTTTTAATCAATAACATAACTCTTCTTAAGGTCTCGTTGATACCTCAGTGGTTTGTATTTGGAAAATACAATATTTGGCCTTGTCGTTGTTAGGTATAACATACTTCCACTGATTTGTCTATATTCTGTGATATTAACTGCCTTGCCTTTATCATATTGTGATAGTTTTATTTATGTAGAAACTAAAATATTAATCTATTTTAATCTATCCATTCAAAAACTTTTAAAAACCTCCTTCGCATATTTTGATTGAGAATAAAAAGTGAAATTCTTTCCTTTCACCACTTGTAAGCCAAGGAATAATGTCATCTCACCAATCATTGACATTTCAAAAAATCATTTCATGAATTCTGAAAACTCCCTACATTGTGCTTCATCTGATCCTCCAAATATTATGTCATAGTCATAAAGAAGCATTGGCATTCTTTGAATATTTCTATTATTGAAATACAAATTTTTAATCAACTCCCTCATGCTGAAAACCGAGCTTGATTAGGAACTAATCAAGCCTCGAATACCATGCTCTTGGTGATTGATTCAAACTACATAATGCCTTCATCAGTTGAAAAACCCAAATCACATCTTCATGGATGAGAAAACCATCTGGTCTCTCAATGTAAGCATCCTCTTCTAGAACTCCATTAAAAAATGTGGACCTGACATCCATCTTAAAAATCATAAACATTCTTTTCAATATTATGGAAAAGAATAATATAATTGTATATAGCCATGAAAAATATTATAATGTTTTATCGACAAGTATACTCTCTATTTGGGAGTACCCTTTGCACACAAATCATGATTTTGTTCAAATCATGACACTGTCTTCATTAATTTTGTGGAGGAAAACCTAATTATCCTCTATGAAATTCATGTCAATTGGTCTTGAAACAATCTCCCATGTTTTATTCTTTTCAAATTGGGAATGATCTTCATTCATGGATTTAACCCATTTCTCATCTCCAGCTATGTCATCAAATCATTTAGGTACCATTTATGATATGTATGATGATTTTAGTAAAGTCTTCATCCTCCTTGTATGTACTAGTGTTGTTTGATCACCAATTATATTTTCCCTATCAATTTTAGCTCTTCTTTCTAGTGTCTGGAACGGCACTAAATTATTATCATCATCTGAATCATTATCTAAATCATCCTACGGATTTTGAGCTTCTACCAATCTTCTCATATCTTCATCACTATCCCCTTGAGTCTAATCAAGAATTTGACGAAGAATCTTTTCATTTTCTATAATAGTCATATCATGTCTTTCAACTATTTATACAAATAGATTATTGAAGCATTTATATTCTTTTATATTATTTGAGTTTCCATTAAATATCCCTCCATCCACATGGGATTCAAATTTCCTATGTTTCTCCAAATTTTGAATGAACTATTTATTCAAAATATTCTATAGTTTATCAATGATGGATTATTTCCATAACATTACTCATATTGAGTGATGTCCTCTTTTTGACAAAGTAAAGCTCTATTTTATTTGTATACGACTGTAATTAATACTTCTTTCCAAAATATCCTCATAAGGCCTTTCTCGCTGATAATTGTTCTAGCCATGTTGTTGACAATCTAATTCCTCCCATCAAATACTCAATTCTATTGTGGAGTTCTTTATTCTGAAACATGATTCCTTATTCCATGATTTTTGATAGAATACTCCACTTAGATATTTGTGAACTCTAATCAATTATATTTTTTAAATTGTTCTTATTTTCTGACCAATCATAATTTCACATTCTTGTCTATATATTTCAAATAAACTAAATAATTCCAATTTTTGGGTGATTATTGAAACCCCTGACATTCAACTATAATCATCAACGAAGAGGACATAATATATCATCCCACAAATAGTCCTCATTAAGGTTGAATAACACACATATATAAGCACGAATTTTAGTAGCCTCGTTGATTTTTCTCCCTCGTCTTATATTTTTTTCAAATGATATTCCCTTGTTGGAGTGCATATCACGTATGTGTACTATCATGTGATATTCTAGGGTGATTTTGAGTTGTATCATGTATCATCAGATCTTCGATGGAATGATGGCTTATGTGGAAAATACGCTTATTCCTTGACTTGTTTTCTTCATCCTTGGACAAAAATAACATATCTTCTTCTCCACTCACGAGGTATAGATTCCCTTTAGTATGCTTTCCTTTAAACACAAAAACATCATCCTTTTCCTTGATGATAAATAATTTCATAGAAAAACACACGTCATGTCCTAACTCACACAATTTAGTAACACTATGAAAGTTGTGATAAATCCCCTCAACTACCAAGACATCTGCTCGTCTCATGCATTTTAGTCCAAACATTTCTTTTCATGAACAAATAATTTTTAGACCCTCATCATTACTGAATCATACAATACCTTTTTTATCCTACCAGATTCTGATTACTATATATTTATTTCCCATCATATGTGAAGTGCATCCACTATCAATTATCCATATAATCATGCGATATGATGCCTTGAATGCAATTTCTGCCACTACAGCCTATTCGGCCCTTTTCATTTTGACCCATGTCATTGAATTCATACCCAAAA
This sequence comes from Viscum album, assembly GCA_963277665.1. Taxonomy (NCBI): domain Eukaryota; kingdom Viridiplantae; phylum Streptophyta; class Magnoliopsida; order Santalales; family Viscaceae; genus Viscum; species Viscum album. Next base: position 478,312,091 of record OY728132.1, read on the forward strand.
TAGAATGATAATAATACCTTCCTCAGTATAGGGCATACTAGCTTCAACCTACAGAGTTGAAAATCAATTATGAATTTTCATCTTTCTTGATGAAACATTTGGCTACTTCTTATGAACAAATTTAGTCTACCTCGGCACATTCCAATGCATTGTAGATGTTCTATATATTTCCATATGTCGGAGTCCTTTGCCTAGGGAACAATGACCATAAAATGATGAACTATAATTTTGAGCTCTTTATGATGACCTATGTTGGTCTTGTTCTCTTTGGTACCTCTTTTCTATAGAACATCCATTTTGAGAGTGTCCTATATTACCACAAAAATATAATCTTATGTGAGGTAAATTCCTATGTGCCAAGGATGCAGCAGTAGTTGTGCATTGGGTTCTATGGATCTTTTGATAATTCTTCGTACCAAAATCATTCTTCAGTGTTGGAATTGGTTCTTATGGTTTTACTTGATACATAAATTTTTTGTTTTATATCAAGTCTTGTGCTAGAGATATCATTCAGAGAGGATTTGTGATAATATTCTAATAGACCACTTGACTCAAATGTCATCTTCTATATTTCTTGTATAATCTTCTTTCCATGATGTTTCTCATAATTTTCAATTGTTTGTTATAGAATAACTAATACTTATTCTATTTGTTCAATATGTTTTATTAGATCTTTTCCAATTTTTGTCAAACTGTTAATTTCAATTTTCTATTCTTTAATGACTTCTCTAATACCCCACATGTCTTCCAAAATAATATTTATCCAATCAAAGAATGCATCAACAGTCCCATTGGGATTCATTCTGAGATCCTCATACTTCTTCCATAGAACTTGCATCATTACTTCTCAGGCATTTGACTCACCCTCTTTAACATTTAAAAATTTATCCTATATTTCATGTGATGTTTTATAGGACACAACCTCTGTATAAATAACATTTTATAGGGATCCCACTAGATCATTGATCCCTTACGAATTAGCATCCAACTATCTTATTTCATCTTCGGATAACGTGACAGTGTTAATGTCAAGTAATATTATAGGCATAGCTGCAGTGAAGACATACATCCCTACTAATCAAAAGTAATGCTGCCTTTGATTCTTCCATGGTTTAAAATTATTTCTTTTAGAGATTGTAATTCCTTTATGATATACCACCTCCATTTTTTCTTATTAAGAGTGATTCAATGACTCTCAACATTTATATCAGATACCAATTGTTTGGTTCACTAGGTGGAATACCCTAAGAGGGGGGTGAATCAGGGTATGACATATTAAAAATTTCACTCTTTTGGATCTTGTTTCATCCTTTGGAAAAACACAATTCACTCTTCCTCCAGTAGAAATATATGAATAGATATAAAATCATGCACATGTCACAATGATTTTTACATGGTTCACCCTCACTGGGCTACATCTAAATAGTATTCAAAGGCAATGTTCAGATGTACCAAATTCACAAAGGATCACTGCCAATAATGAGTACAATTATCGGTCAAGTTATTCTTTTCCTAGGACCAATGCCTTTAAAAGGTTTTCGTTCTGATCACTACATTCCCATGGGTCACTCCCTATTAATTTTTCTCTAGATCACTGCCAGTGGAAAGGGTCATCATCTTCCTATTCATTCGCTCACTACTCTTAGAAAGGAATCCACATACATTATATGGACTTGTAGGTCAAACACAATTTATGGGCATGTAGGTCCCTTAATTTTCATGAATTCCTGTATCCTCAAATATGGATAGTTACTATTTTTATGTTCCATTTTCATGTGTAGATGAATTCCACCTTCCTAAGTACTGTTGGGTACTGAAAATTACTTTTGCAAACTAATTTGACTCTTTCTCATGCTTCCTATTAAAATCACAAACCATCATGTGCACCGTGTAATGTGTAGAAAGTTTGGTATGCATAAAACCTCCTTCGCATTCCATATCCTCTTCCACAATCCTTTACCACCTTTTCATACCACTGCTTTCGTTCTGCCTTTGTGAACGTCCGTCTATCCACAAACTGTTCTTAGTTAATGGACTTCTTTTGTTTCCTTGTACTGGATCTCCCCATCCACATACCACTTGCGGAAATCTCCCTATCACATACTAGAGATTATTCCTTCATGTATTGAGTCCTATTCGGGTCACAATTCACTGCTCAAATCCTTCATGGAATCATCTTCAATGAGAACCAGTTTAGCCTTTGTGGAGTTATCTCTCACCAACAACCTTTAGACATTGCTGAATTCCCATAGAAAAAATGTGCACTCTAATGATATTCAATCTCCTGAGTAGTTGGTGAGATTAGAAATTCTTATAAAAGAAAATATATTTACAAAATATGATAATCCATGATTTATCAAAACTTCAATTCATCCTTCGCCACATACCGATCATTTTTCCACTGTGAATCGGAGCCACTCACGAACTATTATTCATATGTGCTCAGAGTAACACCTTTTCTCTTACGTGGTTGATTTTCTATGCCGATGTCAATCCATCAGTGTACTAGACCACCTTATGCCTGGAAGGTTTTTTTGATTTTGTGAACTGCATCCGCGTACCGTTCCAGGGGCCTGGTTTGCAACCACATACTCTTCCGAGAACTAGTACGTGACCCTTGTTTGATGGTCCTCCTTTATCTTCCATTTACACATTCATTCACCATTCTTAAGACAAATTATTGATTTTGAGGCCATAAAATTTTACAAACCCTAGGAATATACACCACCATAAAAAACATGTCTTCGGAAAATACCAACTATTCTCATTTTCAATCATTTGGGTTTGTCAACAAACACAATAACACCAAAATAATTTTGATGGGAGACCTTGTGGGATTTTTTCCGAACAATAATCCTCCTGTCGAGTATCCTGGATTTGTTGGGTTCACACGAAGTCTCTCCCCACCATGGGCCTACTTGTTCACATAGAGACATTTGCCACTGGACCATCCTCATGTTCTCTTCAGGTCTCATCCAAGCATAGGGATTCGTACGTAGTGCCCTTAGGAGAACTACTCCTCAATCCATTCATTGATTCTTGAAATCTATGAATGTCACCAGAATACATTTTGAATGATTCTACTCCTTGAGAGGGTCCAAACGCTATGGATATCCCATCAAACAGATGCACAGTTTTCAAGATATATGTAATTTTTTAACTAGTGGAATGGTTGCAATGGGGCCTGGTCCAACCCGGGCGGACCGACCCGAACGACCCGGCTCAGGAGTTCTATATACCATTGTTCATTCGGAAGGACATAACCAATCCTAGTGTGGGTCGAGGTTGGTCTGGCCAGTGGGCTAGGCCTAATTGCCCTTGCTAAACCCGACCTAGTTGGCCGATTTTCCAGCATTCTCAGTTGCCCAGGGACCCAGCCTAGTCCTTCCCAGCCGGCACAGGGCACGGGTCCGTCCAGCCCCTGCAGGTCAGGACCACTATATGTGGGTCCATCCCACTGGGGTTTTACACCCTATCTGGTCTATAAGGGGCGGACCAGTCCACCTCACTAGATTCGAAAGGGAGTTGCGTCCATTCCCCATCATCACCCTGTGGGTCACCTCGGGGCGACTCGTCTTCCACAGTCAATCGACTGTGGCCCACCAAAGAGGATTCATCTCGGTGCCGCATCTACTATTCTTAGACATGGTCAAGAAGCCACATTTTCCACCTCCAATCTTCGGCTCGGCCGACGGCAGTTCGAACTGTGCAGCGGCCCGGTCTGGTTGCAAACGTTCATCCATTGCACGGTCATGGTGTGCAGCCCCCCACCTTCAGCCTCCAACACAAATCACCGCTAGAAATAGATGATGCTACTGTCAGCACCGGTGTGCTGGTAGATTGTTCTGCAGACCACTGGGTCTGTATCGGTGGTCGCTTCTTCGTACCACTTGTGAATGCATTTTCTAGGGATCGTCCACTCTTCTATGACTATATCAAAACTACCTTATCATTGATTCAAAAGTATTACCATGAAGGACACCCTTGGTGGATTATGTTAGGACTTGTTCGTGTTAGATTGGGCCCTCCGTGTTAGCATTTTAGAGAACAAGGTTGGTTTATGGATTTTAATTTTCACAACAAAGATAATTAAATCTCGGCTATAGAAACCCCAAAGAAGTCACCCTCCCAAAAAAATGCATGGTCTTTAGATTAACTTATTTTTGGGTTAATCCACGTTCATCATTCAAAAATGGACTCCGAAGATTCAGAAAACCATACATCTTGCTAGTTTGTTTCCCCATGTTCATCCTCAAGGGGTTAAAGTGTTGACATAACTTCTCAGCTCTAATCTTTGGAAGGCATGGTGATTAAGATGAAATTATTCTGGTGATCTTTGTTCTATGATAGGGTGGAAGTGCATCGAAGGATCACCAAAAAACCCACCAATTTCATTAATCCAAATTTTCCCAGCGTGTCAAATTATAAATAGTGGCACATCACAGTGTTCCCATTATGATGCATTGTCATGTCGTTATGATATTTTATTTAAGAAACAATGTCATTGTTAGATGTCATTAATTCATCGTTATGCTATCAGTTTAATGAGCCATTAATGAACCTCATTGATGTGCATCATCGCTTCCCTATCACTGCCTCGCATCATCATCATCTGCCACTCCAATGTGTGAAATAAAATAAAATAATTTATTTAAATCATTTAAATATTTTTCCCGATTAGTCTAAATTATATCATTTCCACTTGGTCCTTAACCTAATTTTCTCAGAATTTATTTATATTTTTTTTAATTATATGAAATTATTTTGAGACCCTGAAATCTGACAGTGCATGATTCCGAGGCCCGGAGTTCCTGGAATGATCTGTCGAAGTTTTGTTAAAAATTAAATTACACTTGTATGTAGTTTTCTAGAAAAAACTATAATAAATCTTAAATGGATTTCGGAATCATAAATTTTAGGGAATTGTTGCACTCAAAATGGCTATTTTACCAAAGGTGTGACTTAAGTTTAATCCGCGATGGGCTCCTGTGAGAACCCCAAAAATATAATAATCATAAATAAAATAATTAGAAAATGTTATTTTATTTTTCAAATGCTTATAACTCACGAACATTAACTCAGATTAGAAACATATGACTACCACTGAACTCATCAAGTTATTATCTCTTTAAAACGATTCCAACATTGGCCAGTGTTGGACAACAGTGAATGTTAGCATTTGATTGTAAATAAAATAATTCAGTGAAAATTATTTTATTGTAAAATCCATAACTTTTAAACGGTAATTTGGATTGTAAATCTGGGAGTAGTGTTGGGTTCATTGGGTTGTTTTTCACTTAGGCGGAGCCTAACCATGACCAGAATGGGTCGATGGTGACTGTTAATAATTTTATGATTTTTTTCAGGTACGTTTAGTAAATCTGCAAGTGGCGTTTTCTATCTTTTGAACTGGTGATCAGATCAAAAATATGAAGGCACTGTTGAATCTGTTACCCTGGGATTTACATAAGGGGGCTTTACATTGTCTATAATAGGTCCGGAAAAAAATTTATGTTTTGCGATATTTAAAAGAAATGAAATGAAATAATTTGGTTATTTTATTTCATAAACTCCAACGGCCCAATTAAAATGTGGGGTCTGTGGTTTGTCAATCCAATAAATGGAATGACCTTCCAACCATATGTAACGACGACATTGGTGAAAATTAGGAATCTTACTAACTAATGATCCCCATTTTTTCCCACGGCGTTACATACACTCCTCCTATCTTATATGTATGATTCTAGGTAATTTGTATCAATGATCTTCACCATGTAGTGATGTAGTAAGGGTACACTATGACACAAGGCCATTAGAAGATGAAGCTGACCCAACAGGAGGTGACAGATGACACCAAACCAAAGGATGAAGGGCATGTGACATCTTTGGTGACTCGTTGCGGGAATGAGAAACATGATCCACCTTCAAGAACGAATGTTTCTATGATGTTTTGAGGTAGCGGGTTATATTCGTTTATTCTTTTTAAATAATTTTCCGTTTCCCCGTTCTTGAATAATATGAAGAATGCGGGTCAATCGACTAATAGGTTAACCCACGTTTCATTCAACTTTTCAGGAGCATTGTTAAAGGGAATCTAATGGGGTTTATCATCTTGTATAATTCAATTATTATAAAATGTGTAACCCCCTCATGACACGAACCAACCTGGAGGGCGCTGGCCAAACAAACCCATCCCAAACCCTCCACTAATTTTGTTACTTCCTTGTTATGCCATGGAATACCAAAAACGTGATGACAATGAATGGCTACGTGGTTGATAGAACATAAATGATCTCCTCAAGAGGAAGGTCGTGGCTAGTCAGCTATGGTGATTAGAGGAGGTGGCCAACCCGACAATTGGTTGTGGGAAGGGAGGTTGAACGATCTCCATGACGTCAGTGAATGGAAGTCGTGACTGAAGACGTGGCGGAGGCCGAACACACCTCCAGCTGGTACCGTGGAAAATTAGAATTTCCCACGTAGCACCACCACCTTGAAAATTTAACAGCCTCTAGGCCGTTTTGGAATTCGAGAGTCTAGGGGTTACACCCCCCTTGTGGGGCTTAACCGGGCCCCTGCCATTCTAATGGGCCACCACCCTCGTGTTGGGCCTCCTCCATCAAAGTAGGTTGTTGATCTCATGCTGGGATACCACCCTCGAGTCAGGTAGCTACCCTCGAGCCATTACACCATCCTTGGACATGGCTGCCACCCACCCGTTGTGCCGTTGCCCTCGGTTTGGGCTGCCATCTTCAGATCGGGCCACCGCCTTTGGACCGGCCCGCTTCCCTCGGTCGGGCCTCCTCCCTTGAACCAGGCCACCTCTCTCAGTTGGCCCTCCGCCCTCAGACGAGCCACTTCCCATTGAAAGTTCCCTACACTCGAACTCGGCTGCTACCCCAACAGGCTGCTGCCCCACTAGGCCATTGCCCCAGCGGGCTGCCGCCCCACACCGGCTGGGCAGCCCCTTGTGGGCTACCCTATTATGTTCGGACCGCCCTTAGAGGCCGCCCCTCTTACAGACTAGAATGGACATCGGACATGTGTTCCATGATCACTTCGGCCCCGCCCATACCGGGTTGAGCTGGGTCGGTCCGACCAGGTTGGACCGGACCCGGGCCACAATTGGGCCCAGAAACACCTAAAGGACAGTAACATGTGAACCAAATGCCTGTTTAACGAACCATTTGTGGTGCTGGGACCCTTGGAGAATGAATTTCCTTTTAACTTACTCTATTAGAGTTTTAGAGAAACTTGGAGTTAGGCTTGGATGGATGGCACCTGAATCTAACTGGGCCCTTGGATCTAAAATGCCAATAATGCACTGAGCGGGTGTCCAACTATAGTTTTTTCTGTTTCATTTGATCCATTATGACATAGAGGATAATCGGGTTACTTCTTTGTGACAATTCATGCTGGTTGAGATATTATTGATGGCTTGAGGAGCGGTTCTTCCTAGCGCACCACGTATGGAACCCTGTGATTGGCTAAGACTAGACGATGGTTGACTTTTCAACGTAGTGTTACTGGAAGGCCACAATGGAGAGCAGATGTGGTACATTATGGGTATGAGTACCTTAGCAGATCACGTTGGGGAGGGATGACTCTGTGTGACCCGATAGACCCACGCTATGTGATGAGGAGGAGTACCTCAACAGGCCATGGTGGGGAGCAGCTACGGTACATGATAGGGATGATTACCTTAATAGACCATGTTGGGGAGGGATGACTCTATGTGACCTAACAGACCCACGGTACACGATGGGGAGTAGTACCTAAGTAGTTTAAGGTTTGTGGGAAGTTCCTCTGTTTGACGCGGTAGTCCCACTGTACTCGATAGAGGTGGGGTTTTCCAGCAGTTGGGGAGTTCGACGATGTGACTGGGCATGATAATTATTACTACACCTAGATTAAATCCTTGTGTGAGTTTTCTTTACTTTGTTCTTGTGATTGAGGTTATGGTATGTGGAACTTTACCAATGCGGTACTTTACCATTGTGGTGTTACCCTGTTGTTTTTATTTGTAGAATTCTAGGAGACCTTCGAGTTCTTAGGATCCCTATTGTGTATCGTTATACTCACCCCTCCATGGGAATCACCCACACCTTGTTGAATCTTGTATAGACGACGAGCAGCTGGGCTATGGTTTGAGGGATCCAGAACCTGGTGGTACACAGAGGAGACGAAAAAACATGGAGTGCTGAGGATGTGATCTGTACCTACCATTTAGGATGGATCTGGGTGTACCGTTTGGTGTGACGCGACGCTGGGACTACTGATCGTGAGATGTACCTACCCTTCTTGTATGATCTATAGTGGATGATCCAGGAGCTTATTCTCACCTTTTTTGCTGTTTTGTACTTCTCAGTTGTAGGTGTGCTCTACTTGTCAGGATTTTATTCTGGCCCCTTTACATTCATCAAACTTTTTCTATAGAAGTGTACTTCACAGTTGCTTCTTATTATGTTCTCGGACCGTGGGTTTATACATGTTTAAGGGAAATGCCTTCCTATTTTAGGGAATATGCCTTTCCGTACTAGTTTCCAACCCCTAACCTATGGACGATGGGTTTGAGGTAGTCACAGCACAAGTCCTGAGCGACGGGTCATCAAATTGACCGCCAATGATAAGTCATTTGTAGGAGAATCCATGACTTATGAATTCAACGGTTCCCTCAGGTTTTTGATATGAGTGAAATTTCAAAAGGAAAAAAATCCTGCTTTCACAATTAATTAGTGTATCATAAATGTTTAAAATATCATTTAGGGATCTTCGAACCTCAAAATTATGTACCGTCAAATTTACCAGTGTAAAAATAATTCCATATAAATGAATCAAATTACACAAAAATTTTGAGAAGTTCCAATAAATCCATAATTAATTATTCCATTAATCAATCAATATTGGAATTACACTATACAAAATTCCAATAATATTCTTAATTACAAAAAAAATGTATAAATTTAACATAACTCATCCAATGAAATACAATGGGTGTTCAAAAGATTAATAATTATCTATCCATAGTAATAAACCAAAATCTATAACCTAATATAAAATATATGGATTTTCAAAGGTCCCCCGATCTATAAACTGAATAGATTTCAATGTTACCATCCTTAAAAATGACATTATATATAAAAATGGGTATATGGTTGTGCAAATAATTTCCAAAATCAAAAAATTAAATCACATTCTATATAATCATCTAATGGAAATGATCAAGGATGTGAAATATGCCAACAGAAAAAAGGAGAGGTGGAGTGTGTTTCTCTTATTATGAGTAAAAAATAATACAAATAGAGATATAATTATGACGGGACATTAAAATGTCCATTAAAAACGACATAAAATTATAAGGATTTTAAAAAGGGTGAAAATTCCCTTTATATGTTATCTCACAAATAAAATTTCAATTATAAAATTAAATTCATGAATAAATGATAGTTACATTGGTAAGCATCAATCCAATGAATTGAAAAGAAAAAAATAATATAGATCATCAAATCCCATTGAATTATATTCAAAAAAGTTAAATAAATTCATTATGTATAAATCAAACAATAAAAATGATTTCATAGTGATAAATAGGAAATATATCTCAAAAAAATTGAGACAAGAAACCCTTTATGTCTTGGGAAACAATGGAATCAAAATGAGATTTATAAACGTTATTTGATTTGGATTATTTTTCAAAATAATTAATTTAAATAATGTATAAAATGAATTAATGGTATTTTAATAAAAAAAACTATATTAATTGAAAATTTTGTTCACAATATATAACATGTCCTAAATGGTTAGAAATAACACTATAAAACCCATATGACTTTAAGAATTATTAAATTAATGACCCTAAAATGATATAATTTAAAACCAAAAAAACATGACTAATGAGGGAATATTTATTTAAAATATAATATTTTTACTATTTAAACAATTAAATGGGAATCATAACATACAATACAACATTCCTCAAGAATTTGAATTTTAGAAAAATAACCCTTACAACTTCAATAGACATTTAATCAAATCCACTAAAATTGAGGGATTGAAATTGAAGTTAAAGATAATTATTTAATGATATATAATGATATTTTATATCAAATAGTTTTTATTTAAACCATTGAAATTATATTGGGTACATACTAAAAACCATTTCTTAAAGGATGAATGTTTATATGAAAATTTATAACAATGATCTATATTTGATCTGTACAAGTGCCTAAAATCCCCAATAATAAATTCATTTTTATTGTATAAATTCTTATGAATTTTTTTAAATAAGTTATTTACAATGTACTATTTATAATCCCATAAAATATATTTATATTAAATATGTTTATTATGATGGGATTAAAATTAAATAAATCTCTTCTTATATTATTATTTTTATCGATCAAATATAATATTTTCTAACAAAATTGAACTTTTATTATAACCATTAAACAAAAAAAATAATATAAATATTTCATTATTAATATATAATTATATTAGTATTTTATCTTCTCAATTTCATTTATGATATATTATTATTTCTATATTTATGCGGTTTTTTTCCAAACCCAACATTAACAAACTATATCTCGATGGGTGAGAATGGTTAAAGAAGAGTATAATAACATAAAAATATAATAATAATGATATTATTAATATATTTTAAATTATTTTTAAATATATTATATGTGTTGTTAATAAATATATTCAATCAATTTGATAGTGAAAAAACATTACATTCTGGAAAAGGTAGTCTTTACAATTCATGGTTAACATTTTACTATATCTATAAGTTTATGTAATTGATTAATTATCTTTTTAATATAATATAGTAATAAATAATTTAAAAATTATAATAATATGAAAATATAAAAAATTAGAATAGTTTCTTAAGGGATAAAATAATAATATTAAAATACAGATTCATTAGTAACCACCTTGACAAATTGAACTTTCTCTTGAATTCCACCATAGAAATGAAGGGAATATGATAAATATATGAGACCATAGGTTTATGGACATGAACTACATTTATAGGAAGTTAATAATGGGATATTATTATGAAAAATTTATATGTAATGTGTGTGTCATGATGGGATGTAGTTTTCCCCATTTAAAAGTGAGAAAATGTCACATTTTGAATACCCTTTTACATTTCAATGATATAATTTAACAACTCATGGGTCAAATACTCAAAACATTATAAACCAAGAAGTGTGGGGTGAGTTTAGTTTGTGGAATTCCAAACCAAGTATTTCAAAACATGTCTTAAACATGATGGAAGTCATTTGTGGCCAGGTTTTTACAATTACATATTTTGGTTTTTACAATAGAAGATAATTTTTATTTAATTAATTCATGCTAAAATAAAAAATCAAAATAACACATCATAAACAATTTTTGTGTGGTGAATTAAAATTCATTAATTATTTACTATCATTAAAAGTAATAATAATTTTAAATTAAATTATATTTTAATAGATTTTATATATATGATAAGAATTCTTATACACATATTTTTATTTAAACATTATTTTTTTTATTTAACATTAGTTACAAATTAAATGTTCATTAATATAAACTTATATGACTTTAAACATCATATTTGAGTAATAATTTTAAATAAATTAATACATTTTCTCGAGAAATATAGTACAAAATTATGAAAACAATTATTTAGAATATAGTAGTGTTACCATTTTCACGGTAATTAAGATTAATCTTAGTGATATTAATTTTTTAGAAAATTAAAATCTGATTTTATTAAATTATATGATCTATTTTATATATCACATGAAATAAATTATAAAGGGTTTAATTTAAACAATTGATTAACAATGTAAATACTCAAACTCCTATAACCCATTGTTGGTGGTCACTTTGTCACATTGTCAATAGATATAAGGTATCACATCTTAATGGACCATATAGTCAAGTAATATTATAAAAATTGATATATAAATTAATATCAAAAACATTTTAACTGATTAAATAAACTATGTTTTTTATTTATGGTTGTCGTTATTCCTCATACCTCAACACTGAATATTATTCCAAAAACACATCATGGTATCATAATGATATTAAATCAAAGTAAAGGGGTGATATTATAAGCTTAATAAGGGTATGTGTAGAATAGAATATCTTGAATAAGTAATATTATTAAATATAAAAATATAAATAACTATAAAAATTCCCAATTAAAATAATAACATGAGAATAACACTAAAAAATAAATTATGATAAAATAAATCTATATAAATAGTAATATAAGTTTAAAAAATATGCATATGTATTATAAATAATATATTAATGAAATTGAAATCAATAAAAAATTCATTATTAGAGAACTAATAAATCCAAATATCTAATTTATACTATCAATACCGTTTTTAAGAAATTTTAAATTTTTGGGAAGAAACTTGTCTAATGTTTTGAATGAGTTTTCCAAGTTAGACTTGATGATGCATCAAGGGGCTATCTATAATCGGACACGACCATATGTTACTAGGTCAAATAAACTCATCATATTAAAGTAGGGAAACATATTTAACATAAACATTCATATTGAAAAACTAACATACAATATGTAAATACATACCCTAATCAAATAAACATAATAAGAACAAATCGACATTAATATGGTACATCATAATAAAATTTTACATCCTAACTCAAAATAATTAAATATCAACCAAATAATAAACATGTATGATATAAAAATAGAAAATTTTTGGTGTATCATAATTACAATAAAGGATTTCTGAAATTTATTTATAGAAATACTATTAACAGTTTATTAAAATAAATATTGATGAAAATAAAATTTTCACCATAATGATATTTTTTTAAAACAACCCAAAAATTATTTTGAAAATACATTTAAAAAAAATCAATCATTTAAAACTTTTAATATATGAATTAAAATATTAAGTTAACATTTTGGAGGAAAAAAATTGTGATATAGTAAAAATTTTGACAACGATTCCTAAAAAATTATCAATTAATGAAAAATGGGCCATGATTCAAAAAACATGATGTTTATTATTAGAACATTAATTAAAAAGTAAAAAATGGTTAAATTTTTCATTATAAAAATAATTTATATTATTTTAACAAAATTATTAAAAATATATTTAGAAAAAAAAGTAATTCGAAGAAAAGAGATTTTTAACTGAAGAGAGATAAATTTAGATTTTATTAAAAACATTTTCTCAACAATTTAATTACCCATGATTTGTAAAAAACCCATTAATTGGAAATTTTCATTAATAACTAGTGTAAAATAATATATATTGATATTATGAAATAAATATCAAATAATTCTCTAATGGGGGACATAAATAAAAGAAATACCTAAATATGATTAGATTCTGAAATAAACCCTTATTTGTTTGGTAACTTCTAAATCATAATCCTAATCGAATAAATAATCATAAAAAATTTTAAATATAGTGAATATTAATTACTTTATGAAATAAAATACCAATGTTTTCTTATATACACCATGAAATTGAATAAGTGGATAATATGGTGTATGTCTCATGGAAGTAAAAGTGAGACGAGAATCACTAATATAATGTCAAAATCCCTTTGAATGTCTAAAAAACTCGTTAATAATAATTATAAGTTTACCGTACATTTATTAAATAAACATAATCACATATATAGTCACATATATAATCATATTATAACATTTTACAACTCATTTGTTAATAATATTTCAATATTATCTTTGTTTGGGGTTTTAACTACACTATTTTCTCCTAAATGTTTTTCCCTGAAATATACCATTATATTAAATTTGAATATTTCAATCCTAATAATATCAATAGTAATGTTATAAACATTATGTTTTTCATTATATACATCCTTAGAACTATTTAAGAAAATTTGATATTGAAAATTTATTATATCACTTCACTAAGATGATTGGTCAAACTTACACACAAGCAACAATATCATTCCCTCCAAGGGTTAATTGGTAAAGAACTGTATGATATATTATTTTTATCTTATTTATTTATATTCATAAATATAACAAATATTTATCAAAATTTTCAATGTTACATTTCTTGTATAGTGTAAAAAAAAATATAACACATCACTTCAGGAATAGGTAGTCCTCTATACACACGAGCGATATAATCAAATTTTAAATGGAATTGAATGTAAAAAATGTTTTATATGATATTATAACACAATTATTATTATTATATGCAAATTTTTTATATATATTCATTAAATAAAATATTATATCCCTCCATTAGAAGTGTTGAATGAAAACGATTTACATCATTTTGTGAGGTGGTAATGTGTAATACTATTTATTGACCGTTTTTCCCCATTTGAGAGAAATGATGATGGATAAATATTATTCTATAATCATAATTAAATCTCTTTAAATGATATATATTATTTTATTATATATTATTGGATAATAAATTATTTATGGTTAATGGGATGAATGAAAACTAACGAGGATACTGAATACAATTACATTCTTTTAAAAAACCTCTCATTGATATCTTTATAAGGACTATATGGATCATATTTTGGGAATACAATAAGCACAATAAAATTTATAAGGAGGAGTGGGAGTGATCTTTTCAGGTATTTATAATGAAAAATTGCTTGAGATGTGTGAATAAATAAAGGAAGTGAGTTCCCTTCTATTGTTGTAGAAGAGTTTCATTTTTTGTAAATACCAAAAACAATTTAGTAATGGGATGTAACAATCACACAATGTGTCCCCAAAATTGATAATTAATATTTTTATGGACAATATAGTCTATAAAAACATCCAACACATAATAGAACAAATTTTTCAAACAATAAATTTATTATCTTATACTTTTCTTAACTGTACTATTTTAATTTTCAACTAAAATAACAATCCTTTTTAACTATGGAAATTTATATTTTACGCCTAAAATCACATTCTGCATTTTATATATTTCTCCCCTTATTATAAATATAATGAACAAATTATAAAATAAAAAAAGATCCAATTTAAAAATTAATTTTTACCCATGAACAAGTATCATGAAAAAGAATCCGTTTAACATTAACTATATTAACCATGTTTTTACTAATTATGGGTCATTCTATTCAATATAAAAGAATAATAGGACATTGAGAGGAAAATAATTTATAATTTAATGCATTGAAAACCCACATAGATGGCACTGGAATTTTAATAATTATAAATCAAGTAATAAAATATAATTTATATAAAAATTACATTAATATCAATTTTGACCATATTCATTTAATTTAAATAAAAAACATCAATAAAATTTAGTAATTATAAAATATAATTTCCAAACTACATAAAATCACATAATTATCTAAATAATAAATGGAAAATTATAATTTATTCAAAATTTTAATTAATCTAGAATTATTTTTTAATATTCTAAATTAGAAAATAATTTACATGTTGTTGTTCTTTAAAAATTAAAATTAATTATATGATTTATAAAAACGAATCAAATATTACCTAAATAAAATTAAATTTTTTATACTTAAAATTATAAAACAAATTCATTTGCATCATTCTTTTTTTCCAATGTGATAAAATATTTGAAATTTAATAGCACGAGGTTGACATTTTTCCATCATCATTACAAAAATTATTATATTGGTCTCCTTCTTTTAAAAGTTTCTCAAAAACACATTATAAATTATCCTATGATTATAAGGATATATATATTTCCATTAAATATGAATTTAAAATTTTTAGGCCATTTTTTGCCTTTTACTCAAAGTTTAAACCCTAGTAATCCCATTTTTATATTAACTGCGATAATTATTTTGTATTGCATAATTATTTTATTAAGGAAAACATTGGTGAAAAAAATGTAATCAATATTATTAATATTCTATAAATGGAACCAATTTTATTATATTCAATTCTTAGATGTTTTAGAATTCAATTAAAAATTAAACTACAACCATGAAAAAATTACCGTTTTCCAAAGATAAAATTATCATATGTATATAAATTTTTAATATATAATTTAAAAATAATAATTAATTTAAATTACATATATTAGTTAAATTTTAATATAATTGATGTAATTTTACATTAAAAAAATTTGAAAATTAATTGTTCATTCTAAATAATTTAAACTAAAATATGTTTTCAATAACAAACACAATGCTTCGGCATTCCTAATAAATTTATTCTTTTAAAAACATTCTATAAAATTAACACATATATAATTTTAAAATTTAAATTTCATAAATGAATATTATTTTTTGAAATTAATTTTCTCATGGTGGTAATAATTAAATCTAAAATATTTTTTAAAATCGAGAATACTCCTCTAAAAAATTTAGTCTTTTCAAAAGATATTCGTTCTCTTTGAAAGGGTTATAATTTTATTTCTAATCAAAATATATTTATCTATTTTTTTAATTCATCTTTGTACCTAATTTTTCATATTCTTGTTATTATTATTCACAACCACCATCTTATCTTCTTTGTTATAGTGGCTATAAAATATTATAATTGAGTAAAACGTTCTGTTGAATCATATCACTGCATGCATTGAAATCTATTGATGAGTTTGAATATATTAACTTATAAATATATAATAAATTATCAGGGAGTCAAATTTTATTCAATTATTGGAGTTCTATGTTATATGTACTTTCCAAAATGTAGTCTCACTTTTAATGTCTTAGTGTGTTACAAAAATTAATAATTAATATAATTGGATTTATAATATTTTTAACAAAATATGTATTATTTTTCTAAAATGATATAAAAAAGATTTATAAAAAACAAAATATTTCATAAAATACTTTTATTTTAATAATTATACATTATTGATAGTATGTGTTACACAAACATAAAGTTTAAATGAACTAAAATATATTATTAAAATATTCATAAACCATCATTATAACCTAGGCATTAAATATTTTAGTATGAATATGTTTAAATAATTATTTAAATATATATAAATATACTATTAAATATAAATTTATTTATTAAATAATAGTAAATAATAATGTATTTTTTAATAAAATTATATTCTTTTTAAAATATAAATTCCCTTTAAAAAAAATTTTATTTCATTTTGTGATAAAATAAGATATTTAATTATTGAAATGTATAAAATTGTATTATAATAAAACTAACTAAATTTTTTTAGTTATCTTATCAAAGTTATATTCTGATGAATTTTTGGGATTCTTCTATAGAGATTGAATTTCCTTTGATTTGTAAAAAATACTATTTTTTTATGAAAATATTTATTTTTTTTAAGAATTATATAATATCCATTTTTTGTAAATGTATTGAATAAAATAATAACTATATTAATTAACATAATAAAATTAATTTCATTGGATTCATTTTTCAAATGGAATTGAGTGTAAATAATTTTTTAGAGGAAAAAAAAGTATTTTCTTAGATGATTTTCTTATACCTTTAATCTATTTGTATCATAATATATTAAATTTATTAGTTTTGGATAAATATTTTAATAAAATTTATATATTCTACAATAAATCATACAATTTAAAATAAATCTAAAATGCATCTTTCAATGAGATATGATGAAATTTTACATTGTGGTTGAATAATATATTTTTTTTTAAAATGATTTTGGTCCCATTTTATGAAAATATATTAATATTAATTTATACCAATAATAGTTATTTAATTTTTTAATGTTGTTAAAATATTCTTAATTATGAGTATAATATTCGTAAAAAGGAATATATCATTTTTATCAATTTTAATACTAACCTTTTTAGAAATTATCACCTAGGTAAAGAGTAAATATGTTTAATCTGTATTAAAACTATTTTATAAGGACATAATTTCACTTCATAATTAGTATTTTATTAATTAAATTCTATAATTATCACCTTAGGATATACATATTTTTTAATGGACACATTCCCATTAATATTAAATAAATATTATTTTAATAAAATAATAATAGAAAATATCACTCATGTACGTTTAAATATCCAATACATATTCACATAGGGAAATACCGACTAAGAATTTATATAAATAGTATTTTTTTGATAAATTAAATTCTATTAATTAATTTCATTTACTTATAATTTTTGGTATTATATATCTACCTTTAATTCTCTGATAATTCTAAAACAATATTTAATGGATTATTAAGAATAGAAAATAAATGTTACTACAGAAAGGTTAAGGAATATTTTATTTTTTCATTTATAGTGTTATATTAATTTTATTTTTGAATATGAAATATAATTTTTTTAATATATTAAATTAATTTTTAAAATTTTATTAATTTATATTATATTAAATTAAATGAATATTTTAAAAAAATAAAATATCGACATTTTAATAAAAAAAATTTGAAATTATTTTAAAATAATAAAAATAAAATATTAGCACAAGTTGGATAGTATATGTTAATAATTTTAATAACATGTCCACATTGAGATTATTTTCATGTTATAAGTTAATGTTATATGCATTTAATACAAAATTTTATGTTATAATAGTTAAAATATAAATTGGTTAACAACGTGTTAATCAAAATTCAGATATTTAAAATAACTACAAAATGAGAATAAATTTAATAGCATGATGGTTTTATTACCCTATCCTACCATATGAAATAAAACCATACAATTATGAGACATTTTTTTTGAAAAATAATTTATTATATTTACATATTTTGAGAACATCAAAAAGTGCACCTCAACGTAATTATAAAATAGAACCTCCTACCCAACAAATTTACACAACATTGGTCCATATTACACAAAAATACTCTTCCAATTTATCTTATAAACCTACATAAAAATTTATATTCTTTCTTTTCTTAAAAAATGGCTATCCAAGGACTATTTAGTGGAGATCTAGTCGATTTGTTTCTATAAATGATTATTCAAATAAACCAATCACTTTATTGTCTACTCTTCTTTACCTCTAATAATTCGTAGGTATTTATAATAAAAATAATAATTTCTCTAACTTCAATATTTAAAAAAATATGATTATGTAAATACCAATATACATCCTCCTTACATCAAAATACAAGAGAAAGTATTGCACGTGGGTTTGTACAACTTATCGTATCCATGTAGTAATTAAATTAATTTTAATTAATATATTTTATGGATCGTTATTATCATGGTATTAATATTTAAAAATTAAATTTATGAAAGACATATTCATATATACTTATAATAATATTTCAACCTACTTACTGGTCAATTATTTGAGAATATGTGACATTTCTCATTTGTATGTGTGTACTACTAACTCCACGATGTGATGTGATTAGTTTTTATTTTAATTTTCATGGATGATAGTGGAGATTAATTTGATGAATATTTAGTTTTTGTGCGATTTAATAAATATCATTTCTAGATTAATTAATAATTTCTTATCTTTCATTCCATCATTCATAAAATGATGATAATGTTCATGCATGTGTACGGCCTACCATCACATTGAGAAGTGTATTTTTTTAATATTTATATTTCTATAGATGACTATAAAAACATATATAATTAATATATAATATATTTATATCATGATTAATAATATAGAGGTTATGGAACCATTTAAATGTAAAAATACTAAGAACTACAGAACTAAAATACCCATGATAGAAAAAATAATAAACAAAAATAAATGAATATTTTAATATAGAATTATTTATAAAAGGATGTGAATAAATATTAAAATGGTATAATATACAGAATTATAACTATTAAAATTAATTTTATATAAATTTATATTAATTATATTTTATTATGAAATAGTTTATAGTTATTTATAAGTATGGATAACTCAAAGGATAGTTTTTATATCCACAGTCACTGCAATATTCAATATTGTTTATAATTTTGTATATATTTGGAATATTTTTCATCCATATTTTTGTTTTATTAAAAAAAATTATGTATTATATTCTTATTATACTACTATATTTTATTTTCATTTTTACCCTTTTTTTCCTTTTACAAAATGGTTGGAATGGAATCTTTTTTCGGAACGATGTGATTTTCCATTTTTCCAAAACAAAGTATTGAATGACCAATTATTAATGTTAAAGTTAATGAAAATATATTATTTCTATAATGAATAATACTTTATTTCAATCAAACATTACAAGTTATAATTTTTATTTTCAAAACAAATTATCCTATCATATTTTCAAATTTTAAGAGATTTTAAAATAGAAATGTTATTTTTCTTAATAATGTATTAAATATATTTTAATGTAATTATTAATAAAAATACAAAAACACGTGATATCATTTTTTTACTAGGTACATAATAAAATGATATCATTATAATTATTTGTATAGGTGTTTTTTTTGTATGATAGCAATATTTTTATAAAAGAACATTTAAATTTTTGTGTTCTTATTTATGGAATGTTTCATAAAACTCATTTCATTTAATGTGTTTTGATATAATGAGTGTGTTATGATCATGTGGATCACATACATATGAATTAAATAATTATATGTGTGGTCCCTAAATATATATTAAATGAATATTTTGATTTTTTATATCTCATGACTTAATTATGATATGCATGTTTATGTGATTGATCTACTTTGAGGTGAATGTTTATGCGCCTAATCTAATTTGAGATGCAGGTCGTGATTACTAATCTTTCATAGAATGGTGGTTATATAATTTATCCTTGAAATTGTTAAATGGTTTTTATAATAATGTTTGCGCCATAGTTTAATTACATAATATTAAGATTCACTATTTATTTTTAATTATTTTAACTCTTATTAACAATGAAAATTGAAATGGTAAATTTTTTAGTCACGAATCATTTTTATTTTCTATAATAGATTATCTGTGAATTATTTATTTTATTATCATGATCACATTTTCGTGAAATTTTATTAATAATTCATATGATAATATATTGTTTAATCCCTTGTTTACCCTTGATGAGAATTTGATTTCAATCACATAATATATTTACAGTCCTTGTGTTATGAAGAAAGTTGTTTTCTATGGTATTCCTAAAAATGGATTTAGTTATGAAGATATAAGTGGGTAAAGATGTAGATATTTTATAAATGAGTATTTTGGGTTTCTATTTTTTAAAAGACATTCAGATTATCTGAATATGGAAATGATTTTTATTTAAATAAAGAATATTAATCTATTTAGATGTAATATAAATCAGTGAAATTTAATAGTAACTATAGTTGGTTTTATAGAATGTTTTATATAGACATTGAAATTTTGATTAAAAAACATTAGTGATAACCCTAGGTTTCACGTCATGTATATGATAAATTCCTAATGTATATGTAATGAATTTCATTAAAGTATGTTACCCATAAGGATTCATATAATAATGTGTTATGATGTAGACATTTTTTGAATGACATTTCTTGAATATTTGAAAAATTACTCTGATTATTATAGTATGACATTTTCACTTTTCCTTTTTATTATTTAATTTTAATAAATAGAATATATCATCATTAAAATGACTTTGACAGATAATTACATTATTTTCCTCAGAAAAATATATTGTGATTGGTAATAAAAGAATACATCATGGGACTATTCATACATATCAATCTAGATATATGATTAAGGGAATAAAAATAGGTAATGTTCATATAACTTCATTTGGGTAGAATGATTAATTTTATAGATGTTAATGTGGAAACAATCATGTTGGTAAGAAAGTTATTTTTTTTCCTCATTATTAAGAATGTGTGAAGAAGACCATTTGAGAATATCCCAAAATTAGGGTAAGAGGTTTTTATATTGTAAAAAAAGGGATTTATGCAAAAATATCACTAGAATTTAATGTCTTATATATGCGGAACTTGGTAATCATCTAAATGAATTCCTTTATATAAATTGAAAATACATGACATGGAATAACCTATGTTATGTAAATCATTTATGTCAATGGATTTAAGTAATTATGAATTATGATTCATTAAATATATTAATGGTACTCTTCATATAAGAATAAATAAATATCTATTGACTTTTCTACATTAGTTTTCATAGAGAATTTAAAAACCTATATTGAAACTGACTAATAAAAAAGAAAAGTGATACATTTTGGTTGGGATATAGAGATTATTTAAATTTAAGGGATAGTATCAATTCCCTTAAATTTGTCAATGATTTGATGATATTGTGATTTAGGTCAACATTAATGAATCATAACCACTTTCTCTTATTTATGGAAAGTGTCATC
Organism: Viscum album; assembly: GCA_963277665.1. NCBI lineage: Eukaryota > Viridiplantae > Streptophyta > Magnoliopsida > Santalales > Viscaceae > Viscum > Viscum album. The sequence continues at coordinate 478,334,308 of OY728132.1, forward strand.
CTTATTATTTATCTATTAAGTATTAAATTTTATGTTTAGGATGAAATGTGAGTTATTAATACTATCATGGACTTATTGGTATAATTTTTATCTATATTTGAATGTATAAAAACACCTTTATTGAAGTTTTTATAATTGGATTTTAAGTAAATTTTAAATGTTACTATGTTTTAAGAAAAATACTCTATTGAGATTTAAATAAACCATTGTGTTACTATATATTTATATGTTAGGGTAGTTATTGTATACTATATTATAAGAGATATATCATCTTAATGGTTGAAAAGTGAATCATTAATAAGGTGATATTTTTTTGTATATTTTTCTTATTGTTAAGGATTAACAATCATGTTAATATCTAAATTAGATTCAGGATATTTTGGTAAATTTAATTATGTTATGAATTTATATAGTGATTTATTATGGTGATTAATGATGTTTTATGAGGCTTTTAATTGGCTTGAAATATTTTTATCCTTTATGATTAACATGTGATTTAAGATGAAAATGGTAATTAGGATGAATTATGTGAATTTTTTAATATGTAAGATGAATCTTATAGGATTCCATTGAAGTTGAAACATTTAATTATAGTGATGTTATAAGGTTATTTGGGATGTATATAAATTTATTGAAATGATATATGTATAACCATTGTTGTTATTCAAGAAATATTTTTACGTAAATGTATTATTTAATGGTTTTCCACTCAGGGAATTATCAAGTCAAAAGTGTTATTTTTAATTTCATGTCATTTTTTTAGAAATAAAAAACTCTTTATTCTCATTTCATACATTCTTTAAATATGATTACTCTGTCAATTGTACCGACTCTATCAATTGTACTAGCTTTTTCAATCATAATGACTCTCTCCATCACACTGACAATGTTTATCATACTGACAATGTTAATCGTACTAACTATGTCAATCGTATTGACCATTTCTACAATACTGATTTTGTCTATCATACTAACTATTTTCATCATACCGACATTTATCATCGTAATAACATTGGATTATTTTAATACATTTCATAATCATGTAATACTTTATTCACATGCATGATTTCATTTATTCATCAAAACATATGTTTAACATCAATCATACTCATGTTATCATTTTCATATACTTGTTGATCTAACCAAAACGATTTCATGGGGTTAGTTATAAACTAATCAAAGTGACGTTCTGTTTTCTATTTCAATATGACCATTAAAATGCTAGGTTTCCATGTCCCTCAATGTTTTTTGAGAAATATGATCGTTGGAGAAAATATAATCTTTTGAACCTGAAGTATATATATAAGAGGTCATTTAAAGCAGAGAAAAAAAAATTTCAACATCAGATTCATCCAAGTTATAGAGATTGATGATTTGACTTCTCTCTTGATTCTTGTGAATGCATTGAAGATAAAACAAGTGAAAAAAATGTTTTATGTTCTTGTATTTCTATAAATTCATTGTTTTTTCATTTTGTAAATGTTAATTATGATATCGATTGAGGGTTTCTGGAGATTGGAAGGCGAGTTGTTGATCATAGTATATAGGGCCTTCAATTCCTTGAAGGAAAGAGGTTCGATTTATCTTCTTAATAGTTGAATTTTGGGGAAATAAAGAATGTCGTACTTATCATTTTATCAAGGTCTTACCAAGGTGGTGGTAAGATCAAAATTATATCCTTGGAGAAAGGATACACTTCACTTTGGTTTAAAATAAATGTAATACCTTTACTTTTCCGATGCTATTTTATTAGAATGATAATTTTATAGTTTCCCCTTTATTTTCATATTTAATTCAATGATAATTTTATATTTTCCCCTTTATTTTCATATTTAATTCAATTATAATTTTTTCCACTATGATTCCTATTGTACTAAGATATTATATACTCTACATGGTAGAATAATTAACATTTGTATTACTCCGATCACTGTATTCATTTCAAATACAATTATTTTATATTACATGTAGTATTACATATTAAAATTTCAATCGGATCCAAGACCTATATGACCTATTGTATTTATTTTGAATTGTATTAGATTAAGATATCTAAAAATTTAGTTCTTTTTTAAGTATTTGAATACATTGTTTTTTAACATATAATTCACCCCCACCTCTTGTATTGTGAAATATATTATATATATACATCTATATTATGATCCAACAATTGGTATCAAATAAGGTTTCTACTATTTTGTATTACATTCTATATTTCTTTTGGAAAAAACTTGTACTTATTTTACAAATATTTTTTTTTATAAGTACATACTACAATAATTTGGGTAGTGGAAATTTATTGTTTATAAGATGAAATGAATGAGTATTGGATATTGATAATATGAATACAAATAGACCACCTATATTTTATGGTAATTAATATGACTGGAGAGATCGAATAAAGACATTTGTTATTAATATTGGATTGGACAACATAACCATTCTTACTAAAGGTTACAAAATCCAAGAAAAGGAAGTCATTACCTTCACAAATCAAGAGAAACAAGAAAATCAACGGAAATACCTGGTATGAAATACATTGTTGTGTTCCATGACTAAGAATATATATTGTCATATTTTTTATTATGAAGCTGCTAATTTTATTTGGATGAAATATGAATTTACAGACATTGGTATATCCAATGTCATATAAACAAGAATTGCAATGCATCGAGTAGAATATCAGGGGTTCCGTTTCCCTTATGGAGAACTAGTATGCAAGGTGAAACAATGTTTTATAAAAATCTTCAACAGTCTAAAATATATAAGTGAAGAGGGTTATGATGTTGATGAACATGTAGACATGATTATTGAAATTTTTCCTTATGACTAATAATAAAAAATAAACATTGATGAAAATTATAAAGTTACTCAAATAACTCTTTATGAGTTATTTGGCACTCTACTACAGAATGTCATTATAATTAAATGTTTTGTTGATTTCAACACAAATAATAATGGTAATGGGTATATACCATTTACTACTACTAAAGATAAGACACTAAAATATATAAAAATATCCAAAGCTATGAAATTTGGTGTTATACTAGAATCAAGTGATAGTGACCACTTAGATAATGAGTTATCCAATCCCTCTCTAAGGATAAACAAGATTGTTGGAATGAAATACCTCATTACAAATCAAAAAGAAATAAGGGTACGAAAAGAATGATTTGGAGGCAACTTTTTAATAATGCAAAAGAGCAGGTCATATAAAACCATATTATCCTTTATTAAAAAGGAAATATTGAAAGGAAAATAATTATGAATGAAACAAGAAAAAGTATTTCAAGTCAATGACAATGATATTTTTGAAGGAAAATTATAATTCGAGTTCTAGTGGTTGTGATTCATCAGAAGATTCATCATATTACAACTCTTCTAGTCAGAGAAATTAATGACTCATAGCCAGATTACCAATTTAAAATGATTGCTACATGGCTAAGGTACACAATACTGAATCTCTTACAAATGAATAATTAAATGAAAATTGCCTAGATGAGAAACATTCGTACCCTTTGGATGTAGAATATTCTACAGTAGTAGAAAATTTAAATTCTTTTGAAGAAGTTTCTAGATTTTCCAAATCACTTAAGAATAAAAATTCATAACATAAGAAAAATCATGATAAGGAAAAATCTAGAATATAAATTCATACAAAAGAAGTTTCATATTTGTCAAAATTTCTTAACCATAGAACACTCTACTTTGAAAAAAAAATTAATTTATCAAGTGAATTATGTTCTGAGAAGGATAAACATTCTTAAGACACTGAACAACATGTTTTAATGAAAAGTTTTTTCAAACTAAAAATTAAATCTATAACAATATTTTTTTGGAATGATAATTTAGTCATTAGTCTAAAATATGTAATGTTTTCTCTTAAGAAAATTTTATTAATCATTACATGTGGTATGTATTAAATTTTTAAGAGGCATTCTCAAATTTTTCCATTAAGGAATACTTCAGGATTTAGATACACTCACTCAAAACCCATTTTTAATAATAACAATTTTAATCCTCAAAGTGCCACATTTAGTATAAAATTCCAATGTTGTGGACATTGGGAAATAATTTGGTCTCTTAATAAAACTCAATATTTAGTATTTCACATTTCCCATATGAAAAACCAATGTGGATTCCAAAAATTCCTTTATCTAACATTTTATGATCCAAAAATGTTTGGATTCCAAAAAAATAATTGTATATTTTTTAGGAAATATGATGTGTACCAAAAACAAGAGATTTTTTTACATGGATAGTGGTTATTCTTGACACATGATTGGTATCAAATCCTTAATTGATATGATTATAGAAATATGAGGTGGAAGAGTGACCATTGGAGACAATACATAGGGAAAAATCATTTGTATATGTAATATTATTCTTTTTGGAAATGTTTAAATTTAAAAAGTCTTGTTTTTTAATGGTCATGAGAACAACCATATAAGCATAATTCAGTTATGTTATGAAGTCTACCTTTTTTAATTTTATAAATGATAATTTTTTATTTCAAAATTCAATGGAAAACATCATTATTTCTTCCCATAGGCATGATAATGTTTACACTTTCAATATAGAAGACCTTAGGTGCCAAGACTAACCTATATTAAGTTGAATGGAAGAACAGTATTGGCTAAGTCATAAAAGGTTAGTACAATGAAAACTAAGGAACCTTTGTGAAATTTTAAAGAAAAAGCTTATTAAGGATTAACCTAATAATATATTTGATTCTTCATAGGGTTTTAACCTTGTAAATAATGAAGGTAACATAAAACTAGAATTAAATCAATCAATGAGGTTTCAACTTCAAATGAATTACAGTAATTTCACATGAATCCTTTCGGTTGTACATAAACTAGAATAATCGGAGGCAAATACTATGTATTTGTTTTAGTTGATGACTATACTTGATTTACATGAGTCTATTTTCTAGCAATGAAATTTGAAACCTTTTTCTAAATCAGAACATTTAGATCCCAAGATAAAAATGAGAAAACCCTGTCATTGATAATTATTCATGTTGATCATGGTGGAGAATTTCAAAAATTAATATTTTAAAACCATTTTTAGTAAGAAATATATTACTCTCAACTTTTCACCTCAAAAAACCCCACAACAAAATGGTTTTGTTGAGAGAAGGAATAGTATTCCTCAAGTAATGACAAGAACAATGTTGACGGAATACTCAATCGCTATGCATTTTAGGGATGTTGCTATTAGTATTTAATGTTATACTACAAATCTTGTTTTAAGTAGACAATTTAATAATAAAAGTCCTTATGAATTGTGCACTGGCCGAAAACGTGAAGTTTCATACTTCAGAGTGTTTGGATGTAATGTATTCAAATTTAATACAAATGAAAATTTACCTAATATTTCACCCAAACCTGATGAACGAATCTTTTAGGCTATTCCATAACTTCTACGACTTATATAGTTTTCAATAAAAACTCTCATATTATTCAAGAAAAAAACTCTTGTTCAATTTGATGAAACTCTCCCCTTTGTTTTTAAAAAATCCTTACCTATATCAACTGATGTATTTTCCTGAACTGATTATCAAAAATTGATTGAAAAATCTTCTAAAAAGAAAAATGTTCAACAAATTGTTTTTGAAACATTTACCCCATAAGAATTTCAATCAAATGATCATGAACATGATTTACAAAACCCAAATCAATTGTTTATTAAGTATTATCCTAGTGATAATATAATTGGAGATGTAAATCAACTTGTAAGGACCATAAATTCTTTTAGAAATTAAATTTAACATATTGCCTTTCCTTCTCAATTCAAACCTAAAACTTCCAATAAATCCGTTGGTGATGAAGATTTTATTACACCAATGAAAGATGAATTAAATGAATTTGAGAGGTATCAAGTTTGGAAGCTGGTTGAAATAACTAAAGAAACAACTATTATTGGTGTGAAATTGGTTCTTTGAAACAAATATAATGAATATGGAGTCACAGTAAGAAATAAAGTAAGACTTGTTTCTAAAGTCTATAATCAACAAGAGGGAATACACTATGTGGAAACCTATTCTCTGTTAGTTGGAATTGAATCAATTTAAATTCTATTATACTTTGTATCGTAATTCAATTTCATACTTTTTCAAATGGATATACAATTTTCTTATCTCAATGGTTTTGTTAAATCGGATTTTTTTGTTGATCAACCCCTAGTTTTGTAGATAAAAACATCCTGATCAGGTTTTTAAACTTACTAAAGCATTGTATGTCCTTAAACAATCCCCTAGAGCATGTTATGATAGCATCACATGATATCATTTAGAAATGAAATTATTCATAATGTACATCTGACCAAAATATTTTTATAAAAATGGAAAAAAAATTATTTAATTGTTAATATTTATATTGATGACATTATATTCATCTCAACTCAGCAATCATTAACTAATACTTTAGAGAATATAATGAAATATGAATTTGAAATTTGTATGTTGGGTGAGTTAACATTTTTTTTATTTTTTCAAATATCTTAAAAACCAGAAGTAACCTATGTCCCTCAACATAAATATAACAAATACATAATAAAAAGGTATGGATATAACAATATTAAAAGTATTAACACTTTCATCTAAAATTCAGATACACTTGATCTTGATGAAGTTAGGAAACCAAGGGATCAAACAACTTTTAGAGGTGTGAAAAGAAGTTTGTTATACTTAACGACTAGTCTTCTAGAAAGAATTTTTTTTAGTATTCTTATGTGCATGATATGAATCTTATGCCAATGAATCTGATTTAAAATAAGTGAAAAGTATTTTTTCTTCTTAAAGGGAACATTGGATTTATGACTACTCTATTATTTATAAATTATTATGTTTTGAAATATTTTTCAGATGCTGACTTCGGTGGTTGAGGAATTGATATAATGAGTAATTATAGAACTTGTCAAATTTTAGGATATTCTATATTTTCTTGGCCATTCCAAATGAAATGTCAGTTGCACTCTCTACTATTGAAGTTGAATATGTAGCAGTTGTATGTTGTTGTACAAAAGTGTGGAGGATGCAACACACACTCAAATATTAGGGTGTGAGTTTTACTAGAACTCAAATATTTTGTGATAACACAAGATCCATTTCATTAGGTAAAAACATTGCACCTAACTCTTGTGACAAACATAAGATATTAGGCATCACTTTTTTTAGGGTCCACACACAGAAAATGGATATTATTTTATAATTCATCTGAACGTAAGAACAACATTATTACATTTTCACAAAACTATTACCTTTTGATAGATTTGAATTGATAAAATAGAATATAGGAATGATTACATTAAAATAATCATACACATATAATTTTTTTACCATTATCCTTACATTTAATCACTTCTTTTCATAGGGAGAGTACATTGCTCTTTTCTTCTATGTTTTATATATTATTTTGGTTTTTACTATTTATTATTTCATATTATACATTAGTCATTTAATATAATAATACTATTTTTTAATATGTTTCATTAATTGTTTTATTTTTTTTATATATTTGGTCTTCATTGTTTTATTAATTTGATGTTTCTTCCTTTCTACAAAAAAATCCTTGAATATCTTCTTTATAGTCTTTCCATTGTCTTAACAAACTATGGGAAGAACTTTATTTTACATCAGATTGAAAATCTATGTTAATAATATTATATTCCATCATCTTGACAACCAATGGTAATAACTTTTATTTCCATCGTCTTGACAATCTTTGGTAATAACATTGTTTTTCATCATCTTGACAACCAATTGTAATGATATTATTTTCCATAATCCAGACAATAAATAGTAAAAACATTATTTTCCATCAGCTTAAAAAACAATAGAAACAACATTATTTTCTATTGACATGAAATCATATTGTAAGGAATATGTTTTCCATCATCTTGACAACCAATGGTAAGGACTTTTTTTCCATCGTCTTCACAATATACAATTATAAATTATTTTTCTTTCAGATTCAAAACCTATGGTAATGATGTTTTTTCCATTGGTTTGACAATCTATGGTAATAAAAAAAAATCCCATCGGTCTAAAAATTGATCATATTTACTTTATTTTACATCGCTTTGATGTTTTATTGTATTAACATTACATTATTTCAACTATTTATTTTCAGTATTTTATTTTGTATTTAATTACATAATACAATGTAATCAACAACTTACCTAAAATATCTGACATGTAGATTCTCTTTTCTTTTTGAATTTAATTTCTTACAAATTATTGTTTCTCTACTTTAATCTATATTATATTTCTATTTTTTTAAACACCTCTTTTATTCTCTTCTATTGGATTCTTTATCTTCTAATACTATCCTTAGAAGACCAACATTCATCCAAATTCACCTATAAATTGAGGAACCCACTTCTTAAACCCACAATGGTTCTTCATCTTTATAGGTGGAGATTTTCATTCTTCTAAAGGCTCGGTAAAATCATTAATTTTTCAAAACATCATTATATCTCACTCTTCTACCAACACTCCTACCGAAATTCCTTCAAAGCCTTTCTTGGAAAAGGATTTATTCAAGGAATGGTTGCTTTCTTGAGGTTTTTTTACAGTTATGACTCTAAAATCTAGAGGATTATATTATTCCAAAGCTGGGAACATCATTTTGTTGATCAACCCGTATATCCAAATCTGATTCTTGTTGAATAGGATATAAGATTCTACAATAATATGTCTTTTGATAATAATAATATGATGATTAAATTGGTTGTGTATGATAAAAAATTTACAATGTTTATAAAACAAGAAACACATTTCCCCAATTTTCATACTAAAGGTGACTCTGTTTTCCTTCTCATAAACTACCTAAGGAGATTGGTATGTTTAATAAGGAAAGAGATGAATTATTTTATTTATTATCAATGAGGAGAAACGGAAATTGGTATATCTATCTCCAAAAAACCAGTTTTTCCCTTTGGATGAAAGGTTTTATAATTATATTGAATAAGGATAGAGAATCTACTAAGGTTTCTGAAATATGTTTCTAAAATATTAATGCTATATTATCTAGTAGAGATGAGAATGGTAAATATCAAGGGTTACATTTTAGAAACATCCAAGAAAGTGAATTCTAGAGTGATAAAGTATTATCTTATTATGTATCCATCTATTCTCATAGTGTTCATTCTTGAATGTTTGATGTCTTGTAATATTCCTCTAAAAGAGTAATTTAAACAGGCGAATCATTCTTCAATAATTAATAATACATTGAAGAAATTTTATTTTTTTTATTGGGAATAAAATCTCTTCATCAAAGATGAGGAAGCTAAATCGACACCAAATAAATCATTGTGAAATCAATCAGCACCAATTATAATAGAATCATCTCCGGTAATTGATTCTTCTCAAAATCCTTATCCTATAATTAGTGCAAAGTTGAATAAGAAAAATATATACCATATTGTGGTTGTAGCCATGTAGAGAATGGAGAAATAACAATTACAAGAATGTGATCCTAAATTTATTTTTGATCTAGCTAAAGATCTTGATGAAAAGATAAGGATAGATGATACTCTATAGGATGAGATGAAGAAGAAAATTATTTTGAAAAGAAATTATCAAAATTGTGATGTTTCTGAAATTCTAAAAAGTGTTTTGTTATAAAGTGATCAAATGATAGAAGAAGTTGAAAAAGAACTGATCATTCAAACATTTCTAAAAAAAGAAAACGGGAAATAAATAATTCATGATGTTATCCGATCGGCCTCACAACAATAAGGATAAGTAGAGGAATATGACATTATTTTAGAGTTTACTCAGGGTTCTAAGAATATTAGATAAGAATCATTTCCTCAGAAAAAATGTGAAGGAATACACCAACAGATTCCTTATATCGATCAATAACTAATTCAATCCTTAGAAACCCAGTCATATAAAATTCTATATTAATTTAATAAGGGGATTAATGTTCCCCTAACAAGAATTTAATTGTCATCAGTGAAAAATTTAAAGAATAAATTCCTGATAAACAAGAATATAGGGTTCAAAAGGAAAAAGAGAAAGGAAAGGGAAAATAGTTCTTGAAGACTCAATCCGATCCAATGAACTTGAATCGTATGAAGATTATAATGATTCCGAAACTAAAATTTATTTAAAGAAAAATCAATTAATTTTTACAATTTTTACGAATAATTAAGAAAACTATTTCATATATTCCCAATAAATAAGGAATGATTTATTTCATTACAGAAAATAAAAGGATGAAATTTGGTTCAGTAAGAGATCTGAGAAAGAGTGTAATGACAATAGAGGTCGATCAAAAATATTTGAGTATCAATTTTGTTCCTTATAAAAAGTTTTGAAACAACATGACTAAATGGTTATAAAAAACATAAATCTCAGTTATAGAATATGAGGAATAAATTGAATAATTAATGAGACTTTCAAATGATCTGGACATTTATTTTAATAGGATTGACTAAGAAACTATTAATAGGAAGAATCCGATTTGAAAAACCCATGAATCCAATATTCCTTGAGTGAAACAGTTTCAATAATAGATGAATACTTCCTGGTCATATTTTTCTTTGAGAAGAAATAATTTTTATGAAGAAATAAAATACTATGCTGACTCAATGGAATAAAAATTTGAAATACATTATTGACACTCTTGAAGAAGTGATCAGAGTTCATGATAAAACTATCAAAAAACTCAATCAAACTTTTTCAAACAAACAAATTACTCTCAAATCCCAGGGTGGTCAAATCATAGACGAAAAGAATAAAATAATGAAGATGAAGGCGGTTCATTATGAGTTGATCAAGAAAAAGAAATAAATGGAAAACCAATTAATGTTTTGTTGTATCTTTCCATGATGGAAAATTTTTTATCTTTTAAAATTAAATGTACTATATTTTTTATTAAAATTAATTTCATTTTTATTCTCTCCATCCTTTTCAAGAAACTCAAGATTATAACATTATTTTTTAAAATCACAATTGGGATAACGTTTTATAAAATGGAGTGAATGTTTTATAAAAGAGAAAAATTTTCACAAAGGGGGAGAATTGGTTATCGTAATACATATAAATTAATGAAAATATATGAATACAATCCTTAGTAAAGTGAATAACTAAGCGGTTTATTTGTATTTAAATTCTTATTCTGAATATTTTTCATTACTAAAGGGGAGATAAGTATTTCATTCTAGTTTTACTTTTTGTTTTTTTAATTTTTAAAAAGGAAGAAATTGTTATGTCAAAAATTCTTCTTTTAAATTTTATTTAATTTGTTTTGGAAGTCACAAATCTCTTTATTCTCATTTCAGACATTCTTTGAATATGATAAATATGTATATCATACTAACTTTGTCAATCTTACTAACAATATATATTGTACGGACTATGTCAATCGTACCGACTCTGTCGATCATACTGAAAATGTAACATCCCAGGTAAATAAAGAATACAGAATTTTCATATTTATTAATATTTACAAATTAAATATTAATTTTATTTTAAAGGGGTTGCTATGTTCGATAGCGTACCCGATACGCAACGATGAGTTTCTTTGAAACTTACGTAGCACACTAGTAATAAAATAATATTATTTTAAATGTTAGTTAACAAGTAGCCGTTGTACTGGCGGGAATGGATAGAAATAACTAAAATATGATTACATATGGTTTTAAATGTTTATACACTTACCCAATAAAAGATAAAGGCTTAAAATATGGAAAGAGTTCAATTTTAGGGCATATATACTCTAATTTTCACTAAAGGTTCACTTATCACCTTTTAATAGGGAACCTTCATTAAATATAGTTTTGATCACTCTTATACTTTATTTTGAACCAAATATAACTCTTCTTTAGAATCGGGACATCAAAATTTACTTTGTGTAAATTTTTGGTACCTTTCTGATAAAGTTCATTTTTTTTATGAATAGTGTAAAATGTTGTATTTTAATTCAAAACCACTTTTTAATCTAAATTATTTATATGAGTAGATTATTATTTTAATTGGTTTTAAAGTGAAATTAGAAAATATTTTTACCAGTTAATCCAATGGTGGTCATTGGAATCAATTTCACTTTAAAATTGGACTTAAACTGGTGTCAATCTTTTGATACTTATTGTTTCACAAAAACACGCTATTTGTCAAGACAGCGGGAATTAATTATTAAATTAATTAATGTGACTTATATGTTTTGAATTTTGTAAAATGGACTTCATTTTTGAATTCGGAATATCAAATATAGCTTAGGGTGAATTTTTGATAATTTTCTGAAAAACATCAATTTTTGATGAATAGTGAAACCACTAAGTGGTAATCAAGCAAACTGATTATTCAGTTAAATGAAAGTTTACCACTAATGTGTATTGAATTTTGAAAATCCGACATACATGGTTGTCATTAAGAAGTAAAATGTGGTTCAATGAGATTAAAATAATTTTTTGGTGAATAGTTACTTTTTTTCATTAATCGCGATTAGAGGTAATTAGTGTAGTTTAAGGTAAAAATGGTATTATAAAAATGTGAAAACACCATAAAACATGTCATACACCTATTGGGTGAGTCATGGCCGACCAGGACAAGCCATGGGCCAACTTGGGGACCCCATGGAGCCACATTAGTTGGAAAATGACATTAATATATTTTTATTTAATGTTAAAGTGAAAATGACACTAACATAAATTGTTTTACTAAAATAATTTTTGAGTGGGGTTATACAAGTCCAAATTTTGATTATAAATAGTCATTGGAAATATAAAAAGATTTCAGACATCATAGTATTTGTTTTATAATTTTTAGACATTAAATAAATTAACTTATATATGACATAATAATTATGCAGCGATGACATCATTATTTGACGATTTAAATAAAATGGAAAGACAATGTAAAATATATGAACTACACAAGGCAAAAACCAATTGGATGAGTGGATTTAGAACCCTTATCACCTTATCCACGAATTATATCAATGTGGGACCTTTTGAAACCGAAACACATTTTCAAATAAAGTAATATTTCTTTACTTTCCAAAAGTGCCCCTCCTCTCCTCTTATAAAAGGCCCCCACCTCTACCCCATTTCACACACTTCTCAAGCCTTTGGCTCGGCCAACCCCTGCCCAATTACTCTCTCCACATCCCTCTCCTCATCCTAGAGGATTCCCTTTCGAAATAATCCTTTCAAAGGAAGCCTTTAGGCTCAAATAAAAAGGAGTTACACTTTTAAAGGTAATTCATTCTCTCTTGTTCATTTGTTTTATTTTGCTTCTCCAACCCTCTAAAATCTATTTATTTACTTCTTTTGTAACAACACCAGTATCTTAAATATACTAGGGTGTTGTTATAATATTTATTTGAGCTACACGCTCACACAACTACATCAAATGGTTAAAGAACATACGGTTTCCGTGCATGGCGAAATTCTGCCTCCCGAAACGATGATTGTTCAATACTCATTTAACACCTTCAAGGGTGGCCATTATGATGTCACTATTTTTATATATGATATATAATATGTTTATGTTTTCTTTAAGCTTCTGTATTTTTCATTTTTGTCATACCTTTATGGTTTCCATTATGGGTAAACACGATATCTTCATTTAAGGAAGTGCGGACTACCGCCCCCTAAAAGTGATGTGATTCGCTAATGCCATATGTGGGACGTGTAATGGATGGATTTAAAGTTATTATATATGATGTTATACTGGAATTATAATATACCTCTATATCATTATTATTTCATTCCATTAAAGTATGAGATAGAAATGAAAGTAGCGTTCATGCGTACGTACGGCTTACCGTCTCCATGAACGGTGCATTTCATTTCTTATCCTTAAATGTAATGTACTATTAAAATTACATGTATATAATGTATATATATAAATAATGATATATATAAATGATGAATATAATTCTTGAATTAAAATATACATTCCTCTCATTTAGTTTTAATTCCACTAATATGAAAAATAAATGAATGTAGCGTTCATGCGTACGTACGGCTTACCGTCTCCATGAATGGTGCATTTCATTTCTTACCACTAAATGATTATGTAATATTATAAATACATGTATATGCTGGATATATATGATATATATGATATCCAAATCAGGAATTTCATTCTGGATATAAAGAACTATTGACCACACGAACAACATGTAATTGTAAGAAGTCAACTTTCGACTTAAGAACCAAATATTGACAAAACAAACATAATTAACTTAAATGGTTACATAATGTTTATAACATGGCAATAAGTGATATAAAACGAATAATGAACTTTAAAAAGGTTCTTAATCAGTTATAAATTAACTCAAGTTTATTATTCAGGACGTTAAAGAACGATCGAGTCAAGTCGGACCCAAGGTAAGGGACTTCGTCTCAATCTCCTTTCATTGAGGCATATTTCGTTTTATACACAACTTTATTTTATACGGTGTATAAACTCCTTTGACTTTTACTTTTATACCAAAGGAATCTTTTTCTACGAAGCGTTTTACTAAACGACAAAAAGGAATGTTTATTTTTAACATACGCGGTGACAACGACCTTTTCCGCCGCCGCGAGTATTATTTGATCTCTGTCTTTCTCAACAAGCCATAATGTTTTTAGAATAAAATAAATACCATATACTCTTTTATGTATTTTGGGTATTGAAAATGGTTTTTAAAAAGGATTCTATTATGTCAATATACTTATGATATATTGTGATTGAAATGTGGAAATGTTATCATTCCTTTATATTGGTTTTATGTTTTATGATTTTATACTGGTACTTGGACATTTTAACGGGTGGTTATGTTATAAACCATATGACGGGTGGTGCCGTGAATACCAGGAAGGGTGGTTACGTTATAACCTCTAATGCATTGGGTATGGAAGTCGGCCGTATGGCTATTCCATTAAGTATGTTTGGAAATTGGCCGTATGGCTATTCCATTAAGTGATATGTGTGGAAGTCGACCGTATGGTTATTCCACTTAAGTATGTTTATGTCCCAAGTTACCTTTATATGTTCTATGTGTTCTTTATATGGGTTTTATGGTAATCCTTTGGTTACAAAAAGGTAAGTAATGATACTTTATTTCAGTGAAGATTTTTTTTACTACTTCATGAAGGTGAAGGTATTACTTTGATATAGTATACATGGTTTACTTGATGTTTGAAAAACTAACAATTTTCATTCTTTTTGTATCCCTTACTGAGCTTTTTATGCTCACCCCAAGTTTTTTTGAAATGTTTTTCACAGGACTTAATATGGAATAAGGTCAAGGATGGGATCAAGGGAATTTCATGCTATCTAAAACATGGAATCTAGACATCTTTCTTTTTAAGAGTTTTTATTTTATGGAGACTTAGTATAAGTGTCTACTTTGTAATCTTTTAAGATGTAATAGTTATGTTCTAATTCTCTAAAACTCTAAACCTGAAAAGATCCTCAATGTGAATTATTAATTTAATTCAATATTAAGTAAGATTTAAGGCTGGGGACTTATAGATAATGTCACTCGTACTGACTCTGTCAATCGTACTAATTCTTTCAATCATACTGACTCTATCAATCGTGATAACTTTGGTTATCATACTGACATTGTCTTTCATACTGATTATGTTCATAATACCCACATTGTGCATCATAATCACATTATATAATCTTAATACATTTCATACTCATGTCTTACTTTTATCACATGCATGATTTCATTCATTAATAAAAAAATTTATATCAATCATAATCATGTTATCATTTTCATATACCCATTGATCTAACCAAAAGAATGTCATGGAGTTAGTTATAAAGTTATCAAAATGATGTCCAGTTTTTTGTATCAATATGACCATTACAATTCTAGGTGTCCATGTCCTTCCATTTTTTTTGGAGAAATATGACTGTTGTAGAAATTATGACCTTTGGAACCTAAGGACTAAAAATAGAAGGTCATTTGATGCAGAGAAAAAACATTGATCGACTTCATCTTCTTCCATGTACTAGGGAGAGATATTTTTACTTATCTCTTGATTCGTGTGAATGCCTCAAAGAGACAAGAAGTGAACAATGTGTTCTGTGTTCTAGTATTTCTATAAGTGATTTGTTTTTTCGATGTGTGACAGATCATTGTGAATATGACTGATGGCTTCTGGGGATAAGAAGGTGTGATGTCGATCATCATATTGATGGACTTCAATTTCTTGAAGTATAGTGGTGTATATTACCATCATAATCAAGGAAATAATATGAAAGGAAGGTTGTCGTATAAATCATTATATTGAGGGGTTAACATGGTGGTGGTAAGACAGAACTTCTATCCAAGGTGTAAGGATACCATTCTCTTTGGGAAAAAAATATAATACTTTTACTTTTCTGCTACTTTTTGTATTAGAAAGGTAATTGTATATTTTCCCCTTTCGTTACATATTCAATTAAATTGTAATTGTTTTATTTACAATTTATATTGTACAAAGAGATTCTATATGCTATATGGTATAATCATTGACATTTGTATTACTCAGATCGTTGTATTCATTTCAAATATAGTAGTTTTACATTACATTTAGTATTATATTGTACTATTTCCATCAGATCCATGACCTATATGGACTATTTTATTGCTTTGGAATTGTATTAGTTTAATATCTCTTAATATAAGTTCTTTAATATGTGTTTAAATACATATTTTTTTACATTCAACTCAACCCCTCTTGTATTTTGCCATCTAATATACATATACATCTATATTATGATCCAATAGGAATTATATTACCTTCTGCTAACATTTTTGTAGTTAATTACAAAACATAGGAGAAATATTATGATATTAATTTTAAATCCATTATATTATTTTTTTGTACTTCATGCATAAATAAAATCATCTTCAATAATCATTATTTAGGTAAACATATTATATTTTGGTGGAAATGTATTAAATTATAAATTTAAACACATAAAGATATAATATTTCCTTATGTTATCAGTTGATATGGTAATGGAATGTACCCACTCATGGAACATGATCCTATTATAAAAATCAGTATCCATAACATTCAATTCTAATGAATTGACGTTCTTTTAACCCACCACAGAATGAGGGTATTTTTGTTATTGACTATCTACATAAAATGATCTATATCACTATTGATTGGTAATTGTGTTTTTTATTTATCGTTATTACCATATTTTTACATCTAAATATTTTTATACAATATGGGATCTATGGTTTTTTACCATTATTTTCCAATTCCCTTTATTTAATGGGATGTTTTTAACACATTTTTATGATGTGGATTTTGAAAAAAAAAATTGTCAAATATCAAAAAATTATTATCGATTAAAAGTTAAAACGTCAAGGATAAATTTTTTAAAGGGTAAAAATATATGACCCAATAATTTTAAAAAATAATTATATTTAAATAATTTTATTTCTTTGATAGATTTCGTAATAAACATCATTGAGTTTTAAAAAAACATATTTATATTATAAAAATATTATGTGTTTTTTAGATTCTAGACATTAATTGGAGTGTACAAATATAAATTACTAAATTATGAGATACATAAAAATTTAATAATAAGAATAAATGTATTGTTGAATTATTATGAAATTATAATTTATTTATTATCAATTTTAAATTATTTATAAAATATAAATTTCATTCAAAATAGTTGTTATTCACTTTTATGAGAAAATATTATATTAAATATTTTAAAATTATTATTCTTTAATTTCATAAAAAACTAAATTTTTGAAATAATCATATCCAAATTATCTTAGTGTGAATTTCTATGAATATTGTCAAAATATTCATTTTCAAGTGATTAATGAATAATAATAATTTTTTAAATGATATCTATATTGTTGTTTAAGTCATGTTAAAGAAACATATTTTTATAAAATTATAAAAAAGTATTATTATATATATTATATTTTATCTAATCCAATTCAGCTCATTAGATTATTTAATTATTTGAATATGTTAAAAAATCATTTTCTAAAGTAAAAAAATAATTTCGTGGAAAAAATTTTTATTCACACAATGAGATTTTATCATATGAAATTAAATTCATCACTATTTTAAATTTCATTGATGAAATTTAAATATTATATACTGAATTAAAGGGTTTATAATTCTATTAATATTATTATAGGAATACGATTAGAAGAAATGTATCTTATACTCAAAAACAATTTTTTTATAAAAAAAGAATTTCATTTAATTTTCCTAAAATATTTTCAAATTAATTGGTAATAATCATATTGATTTTATAAGATATATTGACTTTCATTTTTGGAATTCGTATGTTCAGATATCGTAAAATGTCTGCTTCTATTTCATTTCAATATGAATTGGAACTATCGTATAATTTTTAATCTATATAAAGGGTCAATTAGGATAATATAGATTAAAAATAAGTTCGAAGGTAATAATTTTACTTTCTAATTGTTATTTTATTTCAATAATTTTACCCTTATCACCTTATTCTATAAATTTGTTTTAAGGTATATTCATCCATGAAAATGACATATATATTATTTAAATCAAAGAATTTTTTAAAATTTCACTCTCTTAGTATTAAATATCATTTATGCATTCAAATAGGAAAATTGATTTTTATCAAATATTAATATTTATTTTTTTATTTAAATTATGTTACGGATAAAATTTTATTTCGAATTTTTTATGTATTATATATTTACCATAAAATCTTATATAATGGAAAAAATTTATTTTAATTATGAAAAAATATAATAATTGATATTAAAATTATAAAAAAATGATATATATTGAGTATTTAATAATGTATCACTATATTTATGGGTAAATATGACATATTATTATTATTTATGAATTGTTATATTTGACTTAAAATAGTGTATTAGTTTATTTTCAGTCAAATAAAATGAAAATTTTCAAAATATACATTACTAATATTTAATGAAAACAATATTAAATTAAAATATTTAAAAAATAAACAAATGATTATATAACACAATGTAGATAGTATATATTCTAAAATTTCATAATTGTGACATTTAGGGGAAAATTTACACCTTATAAGTGATATATTTGAAACCTTTAATATAAAAAATCTATTGCAATGGTTAAGATTAATATTTGTCAAATTAACATTTAAAATGAATAAAAAATTAGAATATTTTTTATGTGTTACAATCCAATACTATCATATCAATTCATAATTTTTTTGAGTAATATTTATTAAAAATGGATATATTAAATTTTATTCATTTGATAAATTTCAAAATTCTCCACACCCAGTTTATAAAAGGGAACATCCTCCCCCACTCCATTATGACACATTAATCCTTATATATCAAACTACCACTAATTATTTCACTTATAAACATCCCAATAAGAAATATAGAAGTTATTTTCTCCCCAAAATGATAGCCCTAGTTCCCAATAGAGGATATATTATGGTGTAATTTCTACGAATAGGTAGTCCTATTAACCAATATAATTCTAATCTACTATACTTTACCTCATCTAATGATATTTTATTTGTCATAAAATACTTATTACAATATCCTAAATATTCTTAAATGTTATTATGATTGGGATAAAACCATTACAATCCCTTTTTCACATCAAGTGAGAAGTGAATGTATCGATTGCGACTACATACGACGTACCATCTCCACGTAGCGATGCAATTAATTTTTCATAACCATATTTTAATAATGGTTTTTATGATGTATTTATTATTTATATATTATATTTATTCCATAAATATATTTTTTAATGATAATATCTAGTCTTTATTCTCACCATTTCTAATGTCCTAGAACCTCATGGTTTATAACATTGCCAAATTCGAAGTTTCGGGGTGTCTTGGACACCAATGGTGTATCCATAAGATGTCGATGTCAGTGGGAAATTGACACAGTGGTGTCATATATAAGTGCCACTGATCGATCTCACCAATTAGTTACAATCATCGGTCTTATAGATTAGCTTCACCGATTAGCTTCACAGGTGATCCCCACTGATCAGCATCACTGATCATATTCACTAATCTACTTCACTGATCGGCTTCACGTGATCAGCTTCAATGATCAGCTTCACAGATCAGCTCCACCAATTGGAATCACTCATTAGTTTCACCGATTAGTTTCACCCATTAGTCTCACTGACCTATGTGTCACTGATCGGTCTCACCAATCAGTTTCACCCACCGGTCTCACCGATTGATCTCATCGATCATTGTCTCACCAATCAGTCTCATTGATTCTTGTCTCACTGATCGGTCTCATGATCAGTTTCACCCATCAGTCTCACTGATTGGTTTCACCCATTGGTCTCACTAATCAGTTTCACTCGTTAGGTTCAATGATCATCTTCACTCGATCTGCATCAACCGATCAGTTTTACCAATCACCTTCACTAAATCGGTTTCATAGATCGGTTTCACACAATCGGCTTCACCTGATCCATTTCACTAATCAGCTTGACCCGATCGGCATCGCCTGATTAGCTTCACCTACTATGTTTCACCTGATCATCTCCACTGATCGATTTCAACATTTGGTCTCACTAATCAACCATAGAGTGGTGTCTGGGTTTCCTTCCACTTTTTTTCCTGTAACGCCACTTTTAAGTATTTTTGTAAATTTATAGTGGTTAAAGGCTGTATTAGGCCCATAAATATTGTTTTAAATCCTATAATTGTCTAGAGACCCTTGAATTACCAAAACTTGTGTCTTTTTTAATCAGTTCCACACCCTTATCACTTTTTCTAACCTCTTATGTCTTCCAGTCTTTCCCATGTTATGTGTTTCCCCAGTTTGAAGGAAATTTATTAACTCAGAGCCATTATCTCCGACAACCCCAAAGAGAATTATTAAATATAAATAATTTCTAACGTATGAAATCAACCACTAGTGTTTTGAAGACATAACTCGTTTTTCAAGCATCTTGAAATAGAATATCACATAACTCTTGGATCGAGCCTTTATCACCATGAGCTTCATCCATGGTCTCTTTGGTTCCCTCTGGATGCTCTTAATGTCCTTCCTAAAGATACTAGTTGTCTGCCAGTGCTAAATCCCTTCCCTCATAGCCTTAATGTATTTTTTACTACTCCTTTTGAAACCATGGTTTTTCACATGAGGAGGAAATGTCGATCCATGATCAACCAAGTAGGGATTATTACTTTGTCTCCATTTCTAGTGCATCATGTGGGGTGGGTATGATGATGTTCCCACATGATTTAGATGAAACCAAATTTAAAAAAGATAATAAATGATCCTTTAAATAATGAAGTGGTGGTAATAATAATGATGTTGTATTGTTATACCTTTTTGTTATGGTTTGAATTATATGAGATTTTTTACACTGAAAATTGTGATCATTAGTGTTCCATCCTTACGCCCTAATGATTCTCAGTTTTTCTAGTTAATTCTATGATTTAATGGTTATAACAATTAATCATGTTAATCATGTAAACTAAGATGATTAAATGGATACAAAATGAACAAGAATCCTTGTGTGAAAACCCCATTTGAGGGATCTCACTGATTCCTATTGTTGTTGTGACTCTATAAAAGAACCAGATGTTAATGCTTAAAATAATGATTGATTGTTTTGTTTTAGTTGTTGTTTTTGTATTGTGTTTATGCCAGATAAATTTCTTAGTAATGAAGAGATATGTTAAATAAAAATAAATTGAGCATATTAAATGAGAACATGAACAATGGGGGAACTATTTTCCATCAATGTGTTGTTCTCTGGTTATGCTTGTTGTGTAAATTTACATCTATGGGTGACAACACGTGTGGTTGAGTACGAGCCGGTTGTCAACATAGGAACACTTGGGTTTGGATGAGTTATTGATTACCTATATTCAAAAAATTTAGTTCTTTATGTGTTGGTTGAATTAGAGTACTCAAGAGGGGGTGAATTGAGTATAAATAAAAATTATTATTGGAAAATAATTCAAAAAACGGTTCCCCAATAAATTTAAATGTTGCCTAGTTAACCAAATTAATACTGTAAATATTTTTTTACTGTTTAAATTACTTTTTAGAAGATTGATTAATCCTCAATAGACTTAATGTCAGAAATTAATATTAATTTTTATTTTATTCTAATAAAGAAAAACAATTATAACTTATTTTCATGATTAACTATCAAAGAACGTTTAGTGATATCTGAATAACAATATGAAATAGTGAAAACTAATCAAACAACATAGAGCATATAAAACAAGTGGTTTAGTCTCAAGATGATACCTAATCCAAACAACTTGCTGATCACCTACCACCAAGTAGTTTATATAAATATTCTTGATTCACACCATGGATCAGGATAATCAATTGTAAACAAGACTGTTCAGGTCACATTACCTCTTCGACTTTTTTCATGTGAATTAAGTTCTAGGTCACATAGGGAACTATTCCACACTTATATGTTGTAATAAAAAGTTTTAAAAGATGTATGGGAATGGATATCTTGTATCCTTCAGATAAATGCAGGAGACAATGCATGCTTTTATAGAAACATACACACATTGATCAAAATATTAAAATAATACACAACAGAATAAAAATTATAAGATAAGTTTAAAAGTGACTTGATTGTTAGTCTATGAAATAATGGACTTCTAAGATGAATCACATTCCAGAATTGAATCCTCTTGAGAATAAAATAGAGTATCGCATGTCTGGTGTTCTGGTTTAGATCTGACTCGTGTTCTTCATGATGTATATATGGAGAAGATGTTCTGGACTCGGATGTATGGTATCACAGTGAATGCTTCGTGTGTTATTTGTGATGTTTCAGGTGTCAGGTTTTCTCAAGAATGCATGTGCTTCTTTTTTATCACACACACTTGTTTATCTATCATCTCTCTCTGTTTCTGGCCACAATGTTCTTTTATTTTTAGAATGCATGTGTTGGATCCAACAGGATGAATGTATTCTACACCTCGTACCTTATACTGTCATGTGAAACGCCTAAAAAGAAACATTTATTATGTTTGTGCCTTAAAAAGACTAAAATATGACCGATAGATATTAAATAGAAAAATGAAAAAACATATTAAGAAACTATGTCACAATATATATGGAAATGGTGTCTTGTGGAAACATTGTCTCCTTGAAATGATTTCTTTCTGAAATAGTGTCTCTTTCATTTCCTTTGAGAAATGAGATAGTCATGATTGCGTAGTTGTATAGAGATCAGGAACTGATTGCACATATATGGTGTTAGGGTCACAGTGTCTGGTCACAGTTTCTTGGGTCATAGTGTCCTTTCACAGTGTCTGGTTCACAGTGTCTGGTCACGGTGTCTAAGTCACGGTGTCTGGGTCATATCGTCTGGACACAGTGTCTGGGTCCATGTTTCATAGACATACCCAAATATCTGCACACGGACATAAATAGTGATATTCAAATAATGGATTAGACTCAATCATTTATTAAAGAAATACATTATAACATGAATTAAAAATAGTTTAGAATTATTAGACATAGCACATAAGATCATGGATAGGTTTATTGAATGAAAAATGAAATCATTCATTTGTACACATGATTTGAGATATATTAAATAGGATAAACAACTATTACTGAATGTATAGGATTTATGATCATTAAAACACGATTAAGAAATTATGAGTCAAACAATATCCCCTTTTTTGAGGATAACAAATCATGTGAGTGAGAGATTTATTCTTAGGTAATTTGTATCTTCCTTAGTTTTCATTTAGAGTACATATTTCTCCCCCTATTGTAATTTTTAAAAATATTAATGAAGTAAAGAAGAGTGTTGATAATAAGAGTTCATAATTAATTAGATAAAAAAGTATCATTGATAATAATAAAAAACATAAATACAAAAATCATCCCTATTAAAATATAGTAGTCACTTATCATCATAACTAGCTTTTCTTCTCTTCTCCCATGGTAGCATCATTAGATGTGGAAGCCTTAAGAGTAGAGCTGAAAGTTGAAAAGGGAGTGAACAAATAGACAGAGAAGGTATAGGGAGGCCCTCAAAAACAGAAGGGTCCAACATAGGTTCAGTGGAATACTGAGTCAACTATTGATCAAGGATAACATGTCTGATTTGACTTAGAGCCTCAGGGACATATATTGATGTAGATACAATGGCAGAGGATGGTAAGGTAGGCATAACAGATCTCCGGGGTGTAGTTGTTGGATCCACAATAGCAGTACTCTGTACCTAAAGATAAGGCATAAAAATATTGATGAATTCTTCAATGATCTCACCACCATACTTCATGGATTTATCAAAGTTGTCCTTATTATCCATAAACATATCAAACAGAGGTGTGAAATATTTGAGAAGTTGGACTTGAGTTTTGAAAGCATCAGTGACTAGATGGATTCTTTGATTCTCTATGAGGTACATGTAGTCCTTGGTCATGTCATGATTTGAGAAGATCCAATTGATGTAGAAGTCCACCATAATAATAATAACTTATTGAGCATATTTTTTAATTTTGGAAAGAATTATAACTAAATCAAGAACGTTTTCACTGTTCCTGACAAATTCAGATAGAGATTCTTTGTCAAGTCCACCGAGCATAGCCTAGAGTACTTCATTGACATCTATTCTAAGAATATCACCTTCCAAAGAGGGTTGGGATGATTGTCCAAAAGTATGAGAATGAATAACAACCCATGTGACTTTAGTTGATTTAGAACTTTCCGAATACAGCCCTTATACTCATCCGTCAACTTGTTATGACCAATAACAATCGCACATATTTCTTGAACAATTTTATAATTTCATTGAGCTATGTTGTCATCCAAGGATGACAGATTAGGTTGTATCAGAGAGGCTACTTCATGTGGAATATGACTATAAATATCCTCAACAAGATGAGAAATATGATTTTCTCTTGAGTACATCACTCTCTACATTTCTTCATCCATACCTCAGAGAGTCTTTACTTTATCACTTATCTATTTGTTATCAATTCTGAATTCTTGAATCTCATGAAGCCTCTTGGCCTGAATCTTCTAGGAGATCTTTTCCAACAACAGGGATGCATCTCATCCACTTAAATTAGTTAGAGGATCCAGTTGTGAATTCATGAGATTTTTAACCCCATCCAATATAGTAGAATTAAATTCCCTTAAATAATCCATACTCACCACGTTTGAATGTTCTTGTGAATGTTCAAAAATAGTTTTGGAGACCAGCTTAGGTTCCATTGATGCAATAATATCTAGACCAGATACTAGTTTTCATTGAAACTCATTAGAGAGATCTATTCATTTCACTGAGGCTTCCTCGGATTCATTTACATCAAAATAACGAGGGAATTTATACCATGAATCTATAGATCATGGATTAACTGGATTTGGCACTTCAAAACATTCCAGACTCACCGGTTTCTCCCCCTCAACAGGTGTATCTTTCTTAGTACTAATATATTTAGATCCATGATCTATTTTTAGGATTTCATCCCTAATATACTTTCCAATTTAACTTCAAGAAAACCAAAAACCTTTCTCCATTATCTATTATGTATAAGGGATAATTTTAGGAACAACTTTTTCCTCCACATGGCCCTCACACACAGTTTCTTGAAAAAGGTAAAGATCTTCTTCTATATTCTCTTAAAAAACATCATTTTCATTTACATTAGAAACATATTCTTCTTCAACAGTAGGTTGTTCTTCCAATTCAGTATCATCTTCAAGAACATGAATTTCCTTCTCAGTTATTTCTTGAAGAACCTATTCAGCGTCTTTCTCATCAAGAATAGTATCCCAGGTAGGTACAATAACAAATTCTTCTTCCTCCATATAATAATCAACAATTTAATATGCTTCCAAACCAATATTAGAAATATCCTTAGTTCATGAGGAGTGCTCCACCGGATTGAACTTTTCATAAAACATGTCATTATCTTCCACCCACATTCTTCTCCATAGATTCTAACAAATTTTTATTCTATTTACTATCACATTTGAGATACAGAATTCAGATTCCTTCATGAATTCTTCAACTAGTCCAACAAACCCTTTTTCATGAAAAATATATGAGATATCCCATGAATAGAATATGGAGGTTGATTGGAGGTAGTTTTGGTCAAATCACACATATGGAGTATAACATATTTTAATAGGTTGATCTTATGTCCATTTTTCATAAGATATAATAAAAATACATCATGATACTTGAGTGTAGAAAATTCATCTTTTCTGGGGATAATTATATTCTGAAAAAATTTAATCAGAAATCTACATTCACCGTCTAACTCAGCAGCTATGTCTCTTTGCTTTGTATAATTTCAAGTTCAGCATCCCAATGCATCTTTCAAAACAAATATATTACATGTAGGTGAAGGAACTCTCTAGTAGTCCTCAAAAATACGATCATGAGGTATCTTATGGCATGTAGTCCAAAACCATGAAGAAAAGGTGCGTCTTTGGCCATTTATCCAGCTTCAAAAAACATAGTCATCTTCTGTATCAAAAGAGAATAAAAAATACTGATAAAATTGTGTAACTAGCTTCGATTAAATAGTAATATACAACTTTTTGATCTAATCCATCCATCCTTTCTTGTTTATCACTTTCAATGCCATATACATACTTGACAGAAGCCAAATAGGGAATATCTCCTTTTTGGGAACCACTATTCTATCTACCATATTCGGATTTAGAGAACCTTTGGGAGCTAACATTGGTGTTATTTTTATCTTCTTTTTTGATCTTTTCTTCTCTGGAGTTGAAAAATATGGAAATACAATCCTCAGAATTCAATTAAGGTTTTAGATGGAGAAGGGTTGAATTTGGGGTTACGGTTTGATATAAGAGAGATCGGGTGAAGAAAGAGTGAAACATATTTTGTTTTTTTCATTTAAGGTTACCAAGAATCACCAAAACAAAAGAGCGGGAAAGTAAAAGAACACAATAATTAATTACCATGATAGGGGTTATAATATGTAAATAAAACAATAATGCGTTCTTATGGTGAGACCATAAGTGATTTTCAAGGTGAGACCGAAACTGGCTTTCACAATGATACTGTAACTGGCTTTTATGGTCGGACCGTAACTTTCTTTCAAGGTGAGATCGTAACTGGCATTCAGGGTGAGACTGTAACAGATTGATTACTAAATAGTTCCATGGTATTGTTTGAGATATTATGCACTGGATAGTAACTGAGAGATGGAGAGAGTAAGTGTGTGGCCATGAACATGAAACATTATATTTACTACATAATATTTATCATTTCTAACTCATGTATGATGTAATCTATTCTTTCTTAATTTTATAGTTTGGTGAATATCTCAGCAAGATGATAGTAAATTCCAATTAATTCCAAAGTAAAATTACCTTTTTTATAATGATATCTCAAAAAGTGATGTCCTACATCAATATGTTTTTTCCTGGAGTGTGAAACATGATTTTTTGAGATGTTAATAGCACTTGTATTTTCACAACTTATTGGTAAATTCCTGAATTGAAATATATAATCTAGTAATGTGTGTTTCATAAACAAAATATTTTCACAACAGCCACCAGTATCAATGTAATTAACTTCTGTAGTAGATAATGCAACATAGTTTTGTTTCTTAATACAGTAGGATACTAGTGTCTTGCCTAAAAAGTTACATGTTCCAGATGTGCTTTTTCTATCTAACTTAAAACCACCAAAGTTAGAATCAAAATAACTCACTGACTAATGTGATTGTACATTGGGATAGAACAATTCTAGATTGGGTGTATTCTTGAGGTATTTGAAAATTCTATTAACATCATTCAAATGGTATTATATAGGGTTTTCCTGAAAACGAGCACACATACATACACTAAACATAATTTCTGGCCGACTAGTAGTTATGTTGAGTATGATTCCAATCATTCCACTATATGTGGTTTGATCAACATATTTTCCATCTTCACCAAGATACATCATTCAAGTAGTACTCATTAGAGTTTCACTACATTTAGTGTTATCCTATCCAAAAACGTTTTATATAATCTCTAGTATATTTTCATTGATTTCAAATAATACAAACATTATTTTTCATGATTTTAAATCAAAGAAATAATTTTAGTTTACCCATTAAACTCATTTCAATTTCATTGTTCATCATTTTAGAAAAATCAATACATAATAATTTTTTGAATATCCAATGATAATTTCATCTATATAAATTTGGTCTACTAAAACATCATTGGAAATTAGTTTCATACAAAGGGTTGGATCAACTATTCCTTTTGTAAAACCTTTGGAAATAAGAAAATTCTATAGTCTATCATACCAATCTCTTGAATATTGTTTTAAACCATACAATCCTTTTCATAATTTAAAATTGTGATTTGGAAAATGAGTATTTGTAAAACAATTTGGTTCCTCAACAAAGACATCCCTAGCTATATTCCCATTTGGTAATGCATTTTTATCTTCCATTAGATATAGATTAAAATTTAGATGTGTAGCATAAGAAAGCGTAATTATGATGGCTTATTGTCTAGATACAAGAGAAAATGTCTCTTCATAGTCAATTCCTTCTTCTAGACTATATCGTTTTGGAACAATTCTAGCCTTATTTCTATCTATATTACTAGCTTCATCTACCTGATTCCAAAACACCCATTTAGTGCCTATGGTGATTGTGTCTTTGGTTATGTCAACACATTTCTAAAATTTGATCCTTCCAAAATGATTAAGCTCTTCTTTCATAGCCATCACCCAAAATTCATCATAGAAGGAATCATTAATGTTTTTATGTTCAAGTTGTTACAAAAAGGCTTGAAGTTTAACATGACTTCTAAGAGAACCTCTAGTTTGATTTCATTTATAAAATATCTTACAAAATTATCTAAAGGATGGTTCTTAAGAGTTCCAAAATCTCTAAAAAAGAAGGACTAGTGATTTAAAGTTCTTCTACAGGTTTAGGTTTATTGTGACTGCAATCTAAATAGATTCTAGAACAGGATGCTTTCGCTGATTCTTTTACGATATGGTTAAAATATTTTGAATTAATGTCAAAATTTTATACATTTTCCTTTAGGTTCTCTAGTGTTGTTATGGGATCATGTAGATATTTTTCATCAAATTTGAAATTTAAATATTCTTCCACACATTTATTTCTTTTATTAAACACTCTATATGATTTAATAGATATGGGATATCCTAAGAAGATTCCTTCATCACTCATGGTTGAAAATTTTTCATTATTGTCCTTAGTATTACGGATATAGAATTTGTAACTAAATAGTTTGTTGTTGTATAATTTGGAATTTATATTGTTATATATCTCATATGGAGTTATTTTAAGAATAGTTCAAATCAACACTAAAATGTTAATATATCATGTTGTATTTATAGCTTCAGCCCAAAAATAAATAGGTAAGTCATCTTCCCCAAGCATGGTTCTAGTAATCTCTTGAAAGGTTCTATTTTTTCTTTCTACAACTCCATTCTGTTTAGGTTTTCTATGGTAATATAAATTATGACTATATCCATTTTTTGAGTAAAAGGATTCAGGCTCTTGATTTTCAAACTCACGACAATGATCACATCTTAAATATTATATTCTATGTTCACTATGGTTATTTATAGTTTTGGAATATTATGTAAAATTAGAGAATGATACACTTTTATTAGCCAAAAATAAATTTCATGTGTATCTAGATAATTCATCTACAAGAACATTAACTCAATGCTTCCCATTTTTGCTAAAAAACAATAGATGGTCAAAACAAATCCATGGGAACCAATTCGAGACGTTTTGAAGTTGACACTTATTTATTTGGATTGAAGGTAATTTTGTGTTTCTTTACCTTTTGATAAGATTACCCACTTTATCATTTGGAAACTGGTGTTTGGGTAGGTCTTTGAATAACCTTTTTCTTGTTAACATTCTAAGAGAGTGAATATTATAGTGTCCTCGTCTCCTATGACAAAGACAATATTCTTTGTGAAATACACTTTAACATGAATCATTTTGAGAGACTTAAGAATCTGTGTTAAAATAATATACATTTTCATTTATTAATGAATAAAATACTAATTCATTTTTAGAAATGAAAAAATTGCAAGCATAATTTTAAAATTTAACATGAAATGCACCATCACATTGTACTTAAATACTAAGAAGATTGTATTTCAATCCACAAACAAATGTACATTGGAAATTAAAACTAATTTAGAGTTACCTATTAGTCCATGTCCAATGATCTTTCCTTCGTAATTGTCACCAAAGTTGACACTTCCACTATTAATCATTATTAAATTCTTGAAGTACGAATAGACCCATATCATGTGTCTTTAACACACATTATCCACATATCATAAAATTTTATAGGTGATATTTAAGAAAAATTCATACAAAATGGTCAAATGAATACTGATTTTCATACCCATACATGTTTGGGTCTAGTAATATTAGTGAATAGTTCTTTAGGAGCACATATCTACATCATAGGATTCGAATAATAATTTTGTAATCTACTTAAAAAATAAAATCTATTTCTTCCAGAAAATCATGAAAACTTAATGATTTTATTATAACATGAACTAGAGGAATTTTTTCCATAACTAGGAGTAATGCTATATGTCCTAGATTTAGAACAGAAATTAATTATCCCAAAATTTCTTTAACCAAGTTGATATCCAATTCCAGTGGTATATTTAGGAGAAATTTGTCTACCTAGAATTTGTACCAATGTATCTTTATCTTTAGTAAACCTTTCCAGATCCTTTTTCAATTTCTCATTGGATAGTTTTAGTACATTTTCTTCTTTGAGAGATTTAGGATTTTATCCCTTTCTACAATATGATCAATTTTAACAATTGAGGTAACAGCATGATGTTTTTCTAAAGATTTGTATTTATGATATAGTTCATTACATTTCTCTCCATTATATTATATTATTAAAACATTACTTCATTCGAAATATTTTCAGAGTCATTTTCATCTCCAGAATAATAAGAATTGTTTACAAGAGATTCCAGTGTTACCTAATATGTGTTTTTCAACAGAAACATATTGGATTTGGTAGCTTGTTCATAATGTGAAGATTCGAAGTTACTTGAACTTTCCTCAGAAGAACTCCATGTTGCATTCATTTTATTTGAATACTTTCTATATTTGTCCTCATATTTCATGGTGTACTTGATCTTCAGATATCCAACATTTATATATCCCATTTTTTCCACTCAAAGCAAACTTTCTCATCAGAATTGTCACTTCTTTTCCAATCAGTCTTCCTTCTATCATTTTGATCATATCTTCATTTGAAGTTAGGGATTCTCAAAAATTTATTCTTTGTAAAAAATATCTTAAAACTTTTGGCTAATTGATCCATCTTCGTATCACTTTCAGTTAATGATTTTTTACTATTTTAAATTTCTATAGAGCCATCCAATTATCTTTATCCTTTTGTTTATAGGTTGTGGTCTTAAATGAAACAAATTTTATTTTTTGTTCATTCTCTTCATCCTTGTTTATTTTCACCTCCCCTTCATACCTAATCATTTTTCCAATGAGTTCATTAACAGGTAACTTTCCAATGTCTCCTTATTCACTATTATAGGAAGTGGTTAATCTCCATCAGTTAGTTAGACATCTGATAATCCTAATGATCTGTTTTTTGGATGTGACTTCTCTTACTGGAGAAATAATTATTTTGACAATTTCATTTAACTTGAGATACATTTTAGAAATTGGATCATCAGGATTCATTTTATAGATATAATATTTATTATTATAAGTATCAAGTCTCATTTCTTTCACACTAGAAGTTCCTTCATGTGAAACAAATAAGTTGTCCCAAATTTCATGGGTAGTTTTATATGCAGAAATTATTATAAATTCATCATCTCTTAAGGATAAATATAAAGAATTCGTGGATTTTTAATTATTATTTTAGGAATTCTTGGTAGGGTCATACAATGTGATTCTATTAGTTGCAAGAATTTTATATTCATCTATAATTGAAGAACAAATTTTAAAATACATACTCTCTAAATTTCCATTCATTTAAATTTTCTATCAGGAATAATTGTTTCCACTAAAAAAAGGAGTTGTGTTTGTTGCAACACATTCTAGTATATTATATATAATAAAGAAATACATTTAAAGATATAGAAATTTATAATTAGAAAAATTTACATATCATTAATGTAAAAATAAAATCACAGTTGAATATGGTCAAAAAAAATTCTAAAAAACTTCCTTTGATATCAAATGTTGGTCAGATTATAGTACTCATGTGGGTGGTGAATTGAGAATCTATTAAAAGTTTTCTTTGAAAAAGTTATTAAAAATGTTTCCCAATGAATTTAAATATATCCTAGTTAATTAATAAAATATGGTTATGAATGTTTTACTATTTATATAACTTCTCAGAATATTGATTAATTTAAATTAGATGTAATATCAGTTATTTTTATTACATGTGAAGATATTATAATAAGGAAATTCGATTATAACTTCTATCCAAGATTATCTATCAATACATGTTTTATGATATATGAATTATATAGTAAAATAGATATAACTAAACCAAAAAACACAGTGGATATAAAAAAAGTTGTTCAGTCTCATGCGGAGACCTAATCCACTCCACATGGTGATCACCTACCACCATGTAGTTTATATAAATACTTTTAATTCACACCTTGGATTAGGGTAAACAACAGTAAACAATATTTTCCAAGTTACAAGGCCTCGTCCATAGTTCTTCATGGGTATGAACATTTAGGTCACATAGGGAAAACTTACACACTTATCCATTGGAATAAACAAGTGTAAACAGATGTATGAGAAATTATAACTTGTATCATTTAGTTTATTAGAGAAGACATTGCATATTTCTATGCAGAAACACACACATTTATTGAAAGATATAAATAATACCAAACTGAGAAAAAATGATGAGATAAGGATAAAAGTTCTTTGAGTGTTATTATATGCATCTCTAGACTTTTAGGATGAAAAAGATGAAGGAATCAAGTCCTCTTACAAAAAAACAGTGTATCGCATGTCTGGTGCTCATGTTCAGATTTGACTCGTGTTCTTCGGGGAGTATGTATTGAAATGATATTCTCGACTCTAATTTATTATATCATAGTGAATGAATTGTTTTTTCTTAGTGAATACACATGTGTCAGTATTTCTCATGAATTATTGTGCTCCTTCGTTATTGCACACACTTGTTTCTTTGTCATCTATTTTTGTTTCTGGACACGCTGTTTTTTTATTATTAGAAATCATGTGTTGGAGCTGCATGATGCATGTATTATTCACCTAGTACCACATATTTCCAGGTGAAATTTCTACATGGAAACAGTAAATATGTAAGTTCATTTAAAAGATTCAAATATTATCCTTAGAGATTAAATTGAAAAACAAGAAAACAGATTAAGAAATGGTCTCAAAGTCTTCCTAGAAATGTTGTCTTTCCGAAATGGTGCCTCTCTCAAACAATGTCTCCTTGAAATGGTGTCTTCATGAAATGGTGTATCCTTATTTTTCTTTGTTCAATGAGACAGTCATGATGACATATTTTTATAGAGATCAAGAACCGGTAGCCCAAATGCGGTGTTAGGATCACCGTGTCTGGTCACAGTGTCTTGTAACGGTGTTTGGGTCATGGTATCTGTGTCACGTTGTCTAGGACACATTTTCTGGTCAAGATGTCTGGTTCAAGGTGTTTGGCCACTTTTTCTGGGTCATGGTGTCTAGGTCACTGTGTCAGGTCATAGTGTATGGGTCACTATGTAAGGTCACAGTGTATGGGTCACTGTTTCTCAGACTTAACCAAATATCTGTATGCAAACACAAACAGTGATACCCATAAAATGGATTATATTAAATAATAGTTCAGGAAATTCATTATAAACTAATTAAAATATTTTTAAAATTATTAAACATACAACTTATCTTCCAGGATAGGATTATTTAAAGTATAAAAAAACAAATCATTTGTACCCATGATTTGTGACAGATTACACATGATTAACATGGGTTACAAAATGTATAAGATTTGTGATCATTAAAACATGATTCACACATAAGGGTTCCAAAATTATGTTTCTCATACTCACCACCCTCTTATTGAGAATTTCTTATCGAACACCACTATTTCATGGGGGAGGGTGTTTTTACCAACATTCTTATGAGTTGATGGTTATTATCACTTTTCTACACCCTCTCCTAAGTGGTCCATGTTTCTTCGAGCAGACTGTGATTGATTGAGGTTTATTATGGCCCAAAAATCTTTGATCTTGGTGGGTTTTTGTAGTTGAACTAGGTGTGTGCTGGTAGGTTTTTTCCCAACTATCTTGAGGATGATACCCATACATTTTTGGATGTTAAAGTGGTTTTTGTGGCCCAGGTGTATGCGTTCGTGGTTATGTGTGGTTGTGGAGGACCAGGTGTCTTAGGGTAGGGTGTGTGATTGGGATGTCCCATAAGGCTATGGTTGGGGCAGTAGTGGGACTGCAGTGAGACTTGTGGGGGAGGTTTGATGCAAAGGTTTTCTTAAATAACAAGTAAAAAAGCAGTGTGAAATACCCAAATACAGACGTGTTTTTACTATTAAATTACATGAATTTCATTACCTGGGGAGTATTCCTTGGTGAGACTAGGTGGATAGATTACTTTAAAAGTTATTTGGTTATCTCTATTTTCACATTGGGCACTATATTGTCTCCCCACATGTGCATGACTTGTCTTTGTCATCTCTACTGAGTATGCCTGTATACTATCCCAATGCATTATAAACCATTATCAGGTCACTTGGAGAAGGTTGGAGATCAGGCTAGTTACGACTAACTTGGGGTTACATGAGCTATTCGGTCTTCTGGGTTGCTGTTTTTTTCTTTTCTTTTGGTACATTCCTATAGAGTTTCCTTGTATTTTGTATCAATTTATTTTGAACAAGTATGCTGAAATTGATGTTCTGCTTTACTCTTACTTATAGATTTGGAATTTTTGGGTTTTACCACATTATCTCCCGATCTTTTTTTTATAAAAAGGGTAATTCCTTTCATATTATGTGTGATTCTATACACTCGGTGCTAGTCACCACCCTAGGGCACAATGAAGGCGAGACGCAGGGTTTATTATATCCCCTTCATCTTGAAGAAGGAAGGGTCTGGCAGTTTTCTATCCCTTCTTTCATCTTATTGAAGGTGGGTAGGGACAACAATAAATCCATTGGGAAGCAATAAAGATGCTTGAAAATGTTTGTAGTTAACCACCTCTATAAAGTGATCTAAATAACTTCTCATTTATATTATACATGAACATCAATGAGGATAGATTTTATAGATACATATTATTTTTATGACATAGTAATAATTTTATAATGATGAATTAGTATTTACCATTCATTCATTATATCTTCCAAATAATGAAAGAAATATTCATGCATACGTATGGCCTAAAGTCTCAAAACGGTCTAGTTAATGTTTCAATCTCTAGATTTAAGGATGAATATAAAAATATACATAAGAAATATATATGACATTTATATCATTTTTTCCATTTTTATATAAATTAACCACGATAATTATAAAATGATAATAACTTCTAAAAACAAATACACATGATAAACAAAACAATTAACACCTGGTAATGATGAATTTAATAAGTAACTACTGAAAATGTGATTATAAAAATTTTATAAATTGACAATATGTGATAATTTGAGAATGATATTTATTCCTTTATATAATTTTAAATATTTAAAATTATATTTAAAGGATGATTGAGTGATTAAAAAAAATTTAAACTTTGTAGGGGTTTTATTTCACAATCTGATGAATATTTAGGATTCTTGATGTTTAAGTATCAGGTATGAATTTGTTTTATTAGATATCCATGATTTATTAAAAAATTATATACTTTTTTACAATACTAATATGATTTTAATGTCATTATTTTCCATGTTTTACTTTTTACAAAACAGGTCCAAGATAATATTTTTTTTTAATTTTCTAAACGATGTACGTTATGAAATTTCTAAAAAAATTATTGATGGAAATTATATTAAGTTATAATACATGAATGTATTTTCTGAATATATTGAATAATATTTAAAATGTAATTTTAATTTAATGTTTACAATGTTTATTTTAGTGATAATTTTTTATTTCAATAATTACATGTTTTTGTTAATATGGTTTCTAAATGGAAATGATATTCTCTTCAATGATGTTTTAGTAAAATTGTACTAGTATTTCTATTTAAAAACCCTTAATTTCACTAATATTTTATAGTGGATAGGATTTTCTGATATAATCATATTCATTCTATGGGTGTTTTATTATTATGATGAATTTATTTTAAAGAACTCATTTAATTTCAAGGATTCTAATTTGAAAAATAAATTGAAACACATTTCTTTTCTTAAGTTTTGATATTTTAATTGTATATGATCTTGTCGCACATATATTATATATTTTTATTATGTGATTGGTGGGTCCTATATATTCTTATAATTTAGTGGTTAATTTTTTATATCTTATGATACAGATATACGATGCAAGTTAATGAGCCTAATATACTATTTGATACTAATCGATGTTATTTATATACTACGAGAAGTATGTGGTGATTCTTTATCTACTGATGATTTGTGGTCTCAATAGATAACCATATAAAAAATATACCTTTTTTGGTTCCATGATTTTATAATATGATCTTATGATTCATGATTCATTTATGATTACTTTCACTCTTATGATATATGTCTTTATAAATGATAAAATCTTATATCATTACTCATGTATATGATCAATGAATGATTGGGTATGAAATATGTAAGTTATGTTCATAATATCATATTCTAAAACATATATTATTAATTATTATGATCATATATTGATATATCACTTACTTACCCATGCTAATCATCTAAACTCACCATTTTATAAAGTTTCATTTATGAATGTGTTGAAATATCTATATAATGTATTATATTTTAAGGAAGGGTGGTCATTATGGAAAAAATAAAGACATGATGTAGATAATTTATAAACTCGTTTTTATGATTATGTGTTCCCAAAGCCACTAGAAATGATTTTTTTTCTAGAATTTATTATTATCTTACGTAATGAATATGTATATATTTAGATGTAAAATCTATGAATGGAATGTATGGGTCACGAAAAATTGATAAAAATAGCATAAAAATTTTAAATGATTTATTTTAATTTGAATTATATATCTTATATAGAAAATATTTTGAATCATTTTTATGTCATTTATGCACTATGGTAATGTCACCAAAATAAGAGATTTTACAAAAAAAAATTTCATATTCAACAAAGACCAAAATAGTTTAGAAAAATAAAAAAATACAATTATCCAAAGATAATAATCATTTAAATATAAAAATAATTTTAAAATTTTAAAATTATGATTATAAATTTCAGGAATAAATTTTTTGAATAAAATATTAATGTATAATGACTATTTTTAAAAAATTAAATTCACTTATATTAACTCGGATTATTATTATTTTGTTTTATTTAAAAAATTAAATGATGATAAGTTGTTATTAATATAAATCATAATACTTCATTATTAATCATATTTTTCATAATATAGAAATTAATTTCTCATAAAATGTCAATTATAACAAATATAATTATCTGAAAATTAAATGATCTTATCATTCATTTTGTAAAAAATGATTAAATTTCATTTATATTATACATTAAATTTATATTAATTATATGCATTGTTCATAATGATGTTACTAATAATTCAATTTCTATGTTTCAATAGAAATACATCATATTTTTTATAATTATAACATGGATCTATTTGGGATTGGTTTTGTGTGTGGGTAAATCAATTGGATAGATTTTCATTATTTAGTGTAATTCATGTATTAAAATATATGTGTGTTACATTCTATCCCCACACCCATAAAAATAATATTTTTCCTCAAATTTTTTATTTTTAGCTACAAATATCTAATTTTATCATAAGGTAAAATATTTTTTAATGTATCAACATAAAAAATAAAATTAAGGATATTAATACCACCTATATCCATACACCTATATTGTGTTTATTTCCATCAATTTGAGAAAAATACTTATCCTGGTTGGATGCTAATACCTATATTATTTATCCTCAATTTAATAATCAGAAATATAATGATCTAATATAAAATAATGTAATTAAATACAATTCCCTATTTTTGTAAATATAATGTATCAAAATTCCGAGACATACCATAAACATGCCTCTCCCATCCCATTGATGACTTCAACTATGTGGATGTGATAGGAGATTAAGGTCGAATTAATTTTGATTAATGATTACCCTCATCATCAGATGGCTCATTACTATCATTATTTATAATTTTTTTGTTCATCATCAGAGTAGAATCTTCAACTGTATAGTCCTATTCTAGAATTAAAATATAAACTTCATCATCCTTGAAAACATGTTACATTGTTCTATGTGATACCTACTCCTTGGAGAACACTCATATGAAATATGATGGGGTGGATACAGTAAAAATTTCTCCTTGTGTTGATATTCATGGTCCCAGAAGGGAATTCCAAGACCCAAATGGTTTACCTCATGTATTATATAGGATTTAGTGGTCTAGGGAATCAGACATGAATAACAAAATACCCAATGAATTAGGGTTACAAGGAAGCCTCCATGTTTTTTACCATAGTGTCATGTAAATTTATTCAGTCGATGGTGGAAATGGTTTTTATTCTTTATCCACCTTGGGATTTACAATTTTAATTTGAATAGAATAAATAGGTCATGAATATGGTGGAAGTGAATTTATGGATGAGTATGAAGATTATCAGTTTTTATCTTCAATTTTTATATTGACATTATGAACTCTCTACAAGGGATCTTTTATTATTGTCTCTACAATCATCCATTTTTCAAAAATGAAGATGTTTTAGGAAATATCACTATGATTCATTAAATATGAAGTTTATGTGTAAATACATAACCCATTACATAAATAACATCAATTCAATCTACTTAATGAATAATAAGATTCATATTTCCATAATCATCGACATTGGATATAGTAATCATTCTTCATAAAGATTCCTTCAATGAAAAAATCATCAGTGTAGTGATTTAGTACTCACTAAAATCGCCTAAATACACAACAGTGGATAGAATAATTATATTATAAAGAACTAAAACTCTTCAATGAATGTTATTTGTACCTCATTCCCATTATTTTCATGATAAT
This sequence comes from Viscum album, assembly GCA_963277665.1. NCBI lineage: Eukaryota > Viridiplantae > Streptophyta > Magnoliopsida > Santalales > Viscaceae > Viscum > Viscum album. The sequence goes on from OY728132.1 coordinate 478,373,499, forward strand.
CGTCTATTTTTTATTGTATAATATTTTTCCCTTGATTCCTATATCATAAAGGATATAAGTGTTTATCATCCTTTATAGCCTATAATAATTTTATTTAAAACTATATAAAAATTTTATAAACATTTATAATCCATTGATCTAAATATATAATTCTAGTATCATCGTAGATTTATCATTATTTTTGTTTTCTTAGACCACTAATCCATCAAATGTAACTAGAAAATAAAAAATTCACAATGATTTTTAAATCGAATAAGATAAAAAAGAATATTCCCCATGGGTGTAATACTGTGTGTGTAACTAGGAAACATTGAAAAAAAACATGTTACTATTGAGATAATACCCAACATTCCCTCTTAAAAATATTACCCATAGCTAGAAATATTTCAGATCCTACATTAACAAGAAGGTTATAAATTGGGAGAGATGAAATTCTCAATAAGAGGAAATATAAAACTGAGGAAGTTATAGAATAAATATTTCATATATATTATGGAAGGAGTGAGAAATAATCATAATTCGAGAGTCAACTAAAACATATAGACTAATATATCAACGAATATAAAAAATAGATCACATGGATAATAATAAATTCATTTATAGTGATCGAATAAATATTTTCACACATCTTGATATTTCCATCAAGGACTCATCCTTGTATATAATATTATTGTTAATTCTAGATCCAAGGCATAATTCTTGTCTTCGAGACTACTCTCAGGACATCATGATAAATATTGTAGAAAATCCCTAAATACCTAAATATGCTTTCCTCTTGAGACCTATCGATGAAATAATGTATTATATAATGTTGTGTCCAACACAATTCATGTAAAAGTTCAATGAATTCTTCATTTTATATTATGTGTAAATAATAATAAATTAACTTTTCGAATAATCATATGTATTTTAATAACAAATATAGATTTCAATAATTTTTCCAATGTATAAAATGTGGATTACATGATCCTAACCCACCCAAAGAATGATGTTAGGATGTTAAACATTACATAATAAACTACCTTGGTAATAAATAAACATCTATGATGGAATAAAAAATATTTGAATTTTAAATGGTTCCCTACTCAAAAAATGTAAAATAAGCCTCTTTGAAAAACCATCAAAAAAATAATATATAGAAAAATGAGTATATATTTAAGAAAATAATTTCTTTATACATTGAATAGAATATCATAATAAATATTTATAACCAAAATTTTATTGATAAATGAATAAAAACAGAAGTCAATTATTCCCCGAATCAATAAAATAAATATAGTTCAATGTATACATACTATCAAAAAGAATAAAGGATATAGAGGTGCCTAGATGAAGAGATGGGGTAATTCTCTAACCTAACTAGTAAAAATGAGAGAAGGAGAAACAAAACATTGAGGTAACATTTAAAACCACATGAATAAGGAAATAAAATTATTGGGGATTTTATATGGCTACGAATTCCAATAATTAATTATATATAAAAGGATGTTTTTATTATACAATGTATTTTGAGAATTAACTTTTAAGATAATGTTAACTACTGAGATAAATGAATTAGAAAAAATGTACACAATATGACTATTCAAACACCATGATTCCCATCTATATGGTAAAAGAAATTAATTACATAGTAATCTATCCATCATATTGGTACCATCATACATTATATAACATTCTCCAATAAAAATTAAATATGTGACATAAAACCCATTAATAATTATATAATACTTCAATCAAAAGATGAATTAAGAAAGTAACATGATTTTCTTTCATTTCAGATTTAATTAAATTATATAATATATTATAATAAATTCATGATAATTTAATCAATAGAATACATTTTTAGATGAAAAATAGTTCAAAAAATATTATATTTCTTAAATAGTAAGAATTATGGACAAGAATAGAATAATGCAATCAAGATTTTTTATTTAAGAACCCCCAATATATATATTTTTTCAAATTTAAAATTAAATACCGTGAATAATTTGTTAATAACAAGATTAAATAATTAATGTTATGTTGGTTCATAATTCAATATAATACACAATTTATAAAATAAACAAGTCTAAAGGAATTGAAATTTCAGAAAAAGAAGCATTTCAACATCAGTAACATTTTAACCAAAACATTATTAGAGAGATGACTTATAATTATACTTAAAATATCAAGAGTAAAATAAAAATAATTATATGATATATAAAATATGTGTTATGATGTCCATTGAAATGAAATTTGGTTTACAATACAAGATAAGTCCCAAAGAAATAAAATTGAGACAAAAATACATTACGTTATTCCAGGTTCATTCAACTAGTGAACCAAACATCCTAAAAAATCCAACGATGTTTATTAAAATCAATCATAAAAAATTATTATATATAAAATTTAATATAGTTAATTTACTACCATATATTATTAATTTATTATAAATTTTTTTATGTTTTCATGAAAATAAAAATATGATTGGATTATTTTGGTATTTTTTTGGGATCATATATTATTTTTTAATTATATATTTTATATTTAATAAAGAATTTAATGAATAGAAACTCTATAAATTTTTATTTACTTAATAATAATAATAATATTTATATTCTCATAATCATTAAATATATAATTATATTGAAATATTCTTTTAGGTGATAAATGTGACCAAATTATGAACACAGTATATCCCAATCAGTGATTATGGAAATTATAGTATATAATAAAATTAATATATAATTATTATATTTTAATAAGAATTTTTTATATTAATGGATCATATTATAATTGATTTGGCTAAATATTGATCATCTATATGAAAAAATTAATATTAGTTTATTGTAGATGTGATAGTCCACAAAATGAAACGTTAATGTTCTATTGCTTTATATGTAGATGGTAATGAAAAAATATGAATTTGTACATTATTATAATAACTCTTCAATATAATGATGATATTTTTGCATTATAAAACTATGGTTATGATAATATTTTTATGGACAAAATAAGAAGAATAAAATTAAGATTATGTAATACTCACTTTAAGACCATTAAAATTCTCTTGAAGGTGTCTTTGGAAAAGAAGATACTAGGTAAAATAATTCAGTCCAGAGGATTATAATAATGAGGTAAGATTATTTCAGGATAAAAGTGGTTGTGTTGCTAGAAGATATTTAATGAAATGGGTTAGGAATGAATTTGTGGGAGTTTACCCTTTTATTAGTGAATAATGGGTACTTTTGTAAATACTAATGATATCATTACACTATTCCTAAATTTATGACTAAAAATATGAAAAATAATCAAATTAGGGGTTATATTTGGTCTATAAATCTTCGAAAAAATATTTGTGAACATTTCATGGACATGATGGATGCCATTTTTTTCTTATGTAATTTCTTCTACTTTTTTTGTTTTCAAAATGTTATCAGGTTTAAAAAAAATTAATTCATGTTTAAAAAACATTAAAAATCCCTCATAAAAAATATTTTCATGATGATCCTCAATTAAATATCCATTTATTTTGATTTTATATTATATACAAAATTAATTTTAAAATCAGAACATTTTATATATTTAAACAATGTTCTTTTAAAAAAATGTTATGTTAACAATTTTCATTTTTTAATATTAATTAGAATTATTTAAAATAAAATGTGTGTTACAATTACTATATATATGTTTAAAAAACATATTAGACTCATTATTTAAAATATATTAATTATTTGATGATATAAAATGTTTATAATATTAATAAAACCAATTCATTGAAAATAATTGTCTTACCATTATCATGGTTAATATTGTTAATAATATTAATCATATATTTAAGAAAAAATTAATATTGAATTAATTATATAATATTTCAATTTTTATATAATATTTTATATTCATTTTTTTATAAAAATATGATAATTTATGAAAATTAATTTTTTTATAAGAAAATAGAAGTGTTCTATTGTATAAAATATTATATATGTTTCAAAAGTAATATATATTGTTAAATAAAAACATTATAATAATATTAAATTATTTAATTTTTTTATAAATATATATATTAGAGGTAATGTTTTCAAAAAATTATAATTTCATAATTTTTAGTAAAATTGATATTTTTTAGTGTTCAACTAAAACCAATTATTAAAAAATTCAAAATTAAATAATATTTCAATATTGTTATTTTAAATCCTATATTTAGGTTTTTTAAAATCAAAATTATAAATTTTAAAAAATCAACATTTGAATTATATCATAAAATGTAATAATTGTTTTTAAAATGTATTTTTAAATATTAGTTCAACTAATTTTCATTTCATTTCATTTACAATAAAAATTAATTTAATTAATTATTAATATAAAATTTTATCTATAAAAATTTATCAACAATTTATTTAAAATAGTAATTATTATCAAATAAAAGTTGTTTCATAAAAATATTTTTCTAAACAATAAATAATATTGTAAATCATTTTATGAATATTGGTTGAATTTCATTCATTTTGAATTTGGAAAATATTTTCATTAGACATTTATTTCAAAAAATAATTACTCAAATTAACTCATTTTCAATCAATATCTATGTTTTAATTGTCATACTTAACATTTATATTTTTATCTAAATATGTCATTGTTTTATTTTATTTCAATTTTGTGGAAGGAGTATGCTATAAAACACATTTGTTTGTTTAATGAAAAGTAATGTATTAAAATCACAAGGTGTTACACCCTTGGTTTATGAGTTTGTAGATATGGTTCTAGATATATTAATGTAGGATTCAATGAATATAATTTTGTCATCAAGAGGGGGTTGAATTGTAGTTTAAAAAATAATACTAAGTAACATCACTATAATATTTAGATAGTTATTTAGGAAAATATTTATTTGATATATAAAATGGTAATCGTAAATATTGTTGAACAGATACTTTATAATATTAAAAATAAATCAAATTTATATAATAATGAAGCATTCCTTGAATGTTCATATTGGAAATATAAAATTGTAAATACAAGTAACAAAAACATCATAAAACATGTCATATAAACTTATAAATCTTTATTACAATGATATATACGCATGAAGCATAATATTTAAATATATATATTACCCAAACATTATTATTACATAGTCTTCATCAAACTATAATGTTCTTCCATCATTAGGTATGTAATCCATCGATACTATGAATGAAAACAATCTTGTTTCATGGCATTGGTATCCTTCAATGGAAATGTTCAAAATAACCTTTTTTCATTATATCCATTGAATACCTAAATAAAACACACTATCAAAATGAAATATACATAAACAAAATATCTTAAGGAAAGTACAATCCTCAAAAGTTTTCTTTATGTCCAAACCTAATTAATCATTAAATTATATCTCAGGAGTAATATGATGATGTCAAGTAATAAAAGTAATTTCTTCTCAATGGTGAGTAAAAATATTTCTCCTCTAAAAAGGATATATTCATTTATAAGAAAATATCCAATGGTCATACCTACATAACATGGAGGATGTCACAATGGTTTTGAAATAAATTCATTCTATAACTAATGGAGTTTAGCTCAGCATGTTCATATGATTCTCATAGTATACAAAACATCTTTAGTGTATTCTGATTCCTTATTATAGAATAATTATTTTTCATGTATTTAATTTGGATTTATTCTTCTCATGAATTTAATTAATGGTCATCCCTAAATAAAAAATTCATTTGTTCGATGTTGTTACTTAGATACTGTTGATATAAATTCATCAAATAATATAAATTATATTTACACTTCGATAAATTAATACATATTTATCCATTGATATAAGTAATAATTATTACTATATAAAAAATAAATATTATTCAAATTACAAAAAATAATTCAACCAAATGAATAGTATTTTTATGTCATGTAAAATATATTCTCATAAAAATATATATAGATAATGGAAAATATAGATGTCACAAAAATATAAAATATTACAGAAAGGTGTTGTGATTTTCAAAAAAAAATTACGAAGTTTCAAAATTATCCTTTCAACGAAAAAATATCCACATTTTTTATATGAAAAAACCGAAACATTAAAAGATAAAACAATAATTGATACATAAAAGATGTAATATCCCTATATCTTATAATATTCATTTATACATATCTCCTATTTTCTTACATCACCCCTTTTGGTTTAGTATTTATAATAACCAGTCAATACAACTCAACATTTTTAGAATTTATCTTCAAAATTATCAGTCCTTTCAGCCCCTTTGTGATTTATGAAGATAACGATTTATAAGAGGTATAATGTATACCTCAAAATCTGTGGGATAAAATTTTATACTATATAAATAAATATATTTATCTATTAATGAATGATAGATATTTACCAATATGAATTTGATGAAAATTTATCCATTTTTACTAGAAAAATCTATAGATTTTTTTATGGGAGAACATACATCAATATTTTTATTGACTTATTAACATAATACTTAATAGATTATATAAGTGTATCAATACTTCATCAGAATGATTTTGATGATCTTATTCACATTATTCACATCCTACTCATAATTATTTGACTTAGTTAAGGGTGAATGATTCAATCCAAATTCATAATCCATAACCTAATACTTCTTATTATTATTCATTATATTTGAGTATACTTCTTCAAAATCGTTAAAATTTCAAAAATTACATAGGTTCTCTTAAAAACTAAAAAAAATATTATTTATATTTAAAAGATATTATTCAATAACTCATACATTTCCTCTCTCACATTTCCTATTCTCCTAAATAATTACTATACTCTTCTGTTTTAAAACATTTTTTCGATACACTTTGATCTTCATTAAATGATTTTAATAATAATTTTCTTGACTCATATGAAGGAATTTTATATTATATATGGATTGATGGTGCTAGACACATCATTACTCATACAAATCTAAAAAAATTTCACTGACATTATTTTTTTAATATCTATATTATATTCATCATAATAATAAAAATCACCTTTAATGTGCTTGATCTAATGGATCAGATCATCCGATTTTCTTGAAATCGATTTTGGTCTTTTGTTGAATAAAATGAATTCAACTTCATTATTGATTACCAAAATAAATTTTTTTAAAAAATAACATGAATTTTATAACAAATAAATCTTCTTCTACATATACTACACATTTTATGAATTTCTAGAAAAATTTCAATATTTTAATCAAATTGTTTAATTAGTTTACCATGATAATTTTATTTCATTTCATTTAATTAGAAATAATTACATGGAGGGGAATTTGTTGAATCAATTTAAATAATATGATTTAAAATCCATAGTGGACTATAAAAAATTTGTTTTAATTTTACATAATACTTATCATTAAAACAATCAATGACATTATTATTACTATCTTCAGGTAGAGTTCTTCCTAATGTGTGACATTTTCTATTATTTTTTTTATTCTTCTGAGTATGTTTCCTTATCTAGTATTATCAATAATACATTCTTCATAGATTTATCTAAAAATGAAATTGAGTATAATTCTAATATTTTTAAAAATATAAATTATTATTGATATCTTCAACAATTTTAGATTTATTATTTATCCTTTTCAAGCATTAAAGAATATTAGATTCATATAGATGATAATATTGACAATTCCCATATGATTATTTACAGAATTTTGTTGATATTCAGGTTCCAAAAACTCAACAAATTGTTTAGTTTTATTGTATTTATTAATTTTAAAATGGTTTACTCTAATTTTAATCGATTAACCTCCATATTTTCTGGATAAAATCTCTTCCAGTCAATCATACATAATAAGTATAGTTTTGGTTAAAATTTAAAACTTCTATTTCATTTGATAGATACTTTTAAATAAATTTTAATCAAAATTTTAATTCCTTTCCAATTTCATCTATTTTCATCATTTTTTCTTCTTATCATAGATTCTCATATATTTTTACATTACAATATAAGGCCTCCGCATTACCTATCCCTAATGATAGAGCATCGAGTTCATTCTATTCCTTAATTTCCATAAATAAAAAAATGTCTTCATTTTTAAATTTCATTGGATTTTTCCTTTCAAAATTTAGGGTATATTTTAGAATTTTTAAAATTTTTATATTTATTGTTTGAGTTTTTGAACATAAAATTTAGATGAATATTTTTACTATTTGTCAGAATAATTTGTTTATCTTCTCTCTCAAAATCTGCTGGAGCATTTTCAAAAAAAATAAATAACATTATACAAAGAAGGAACATCAGTCAACTTCAACATGTTTATCATATACTACCAAATAAAGGAATACATTTAAATAATAATATTAGTTTTATTTTTGATATTTTGATGTTATAAAAATTAATATAGATTATTCTTTATAATAATTTTTATTTAATAATCTTCATCTAGATCCACCCATAATTAATTCCATCAATGAAATTGATCATATACTATATTATGATTAATTTTATCATATTTTATAGAAAATAAAAAATATAATAAACTTTTAATATTATGTTATATCTTCCTTCTATTATATGAATAATGAAATTATAAAACCAAATTACAATGATTTGAGAATCTTGTGATAAATGAAAAACATTTCAAATTTTTTCATATCCCGAAAATAGTAATGTTTCTACCATTAATACATAAAAATATCAATGTATCCTAGAAAACATAAATGTTACTAAATATGATTCTCCATTAAAGGGAATCTAGACCAAATAAAAAAAATAATTAATTTTTTTTGATTTTCCTAGAAACAACAATTAAACCACTTTTAGCTAGTATTATTGAGTGAAGTTGGATATATTATAAAAATCCCGTATCAAATCAGGATTATGTAAATGAATCAATTAATTATAAATAAAGAGATATCACTATCCTTGAAAAATATATAACATATTTTATCATGTTGGTTTGTTTTTCATATTAGGATTTCTCTATTTGACTATATTTTTGTGGAATCCAGTTCAGGATGTTACTAGAGGAACCCATATGATTTATAAGTCATACAAGGGAAATGATAAAATAAAAAATCAAAAAATAATGTAAATTGAGAGGGAATATAGATCTTCAAAGAATTATTTTTTCAAAATTGAGTTATTACCCACTCATTTTTATATGTGATAGTGAAAGGTGTAGAATAATATTCCTCAAATACTAAGGTTCAAATTTAGCCCCTTATTAATATCAATAGGTTACATAATTCCTTGAAAAATGAGTTTGAAAATTATAACCACCTGAAATGATTAAAATTATTGATATTTTATTTAATGTTAAATTTTTTTAACCAAAACCTATAAATTTTAAATGTTTTTAATGATTATAATTAGGGATAAAAATTCAAAAATTAATAGGATAAAAATATTTAAAATATTCCTATTTGATTAAAAATTTATAATAAATTTTTGGTTGTCTGTTCAAAAATATGAACGTGAGGTATTTTTAGAAAAAAATAAAACATTTTTTTTAATTTATAAAAATCATTATTTATTATAATTATCAATTATCTATACTAAACTAGGCTTCCTTCCTGCTTATGTGTCACCTTCTCATGGTTCCACGTCACCCTAATCTATCTATTACTCCCTCAAAACCCTAAAAAACACCCACTCCATCGGGAATTTCCTCCTCCTCCTGCTCCCATACCCGAAACCCACCCAAAATGCCCTCTCCCCACACCCTAATTCACTCTCCCCTCTCTAAAACCCCTCTCCTAGCTCTCTGATTCCCAATCCCCTCCCGAAATCCCTTCTACCTACTCTCTGATTCCCTATCCCCTCCACAAATCCCCTCTCCCCGCTCTTCGATTCCTGCTACCCTCCCCAATTACCCATTGTTCCTGCTCCCCTCCCCGATTCCCCTCTCGAATTTCCCATACTAATTATCCCCTCCAGCCCGCCCCACTCACGCTCACCTTTTTCATCTCCTACTCCAATGATTCCAGGTGGATTTAATCTCCAAGAAGGTCTGCTAAGTACAACACTTCTGATTACTTATACAATGTCGACTATTCAAAAGTTTGGTTTTTAAAGCTTGTGTTGACTCCACATTTGAATTCATATGTTCTTCATTGCTCCAAAACATTACCCATACAAACCCTAGAAAATGGTCTGAGCATCATTTAGAATCCCAGTTCATAGAAAAACACAATTTCCTGTCTAGTTTTACATATATAGAACAGACACAGGATTTCATCAATGACTTTCCATTTCGAAGGAGTCTGATTCGAGAAACCATTTAAATAAAATTATTATTCTACTTCGATGCTTGAACCTACTCGACTAAAACAACCTGCATTAATTTTTCTTTCATGGTTCAGATTCCGTTGAAATGCCTCATAGAACCTTGCACTCTTGATCGAATTTTATGTTTAGAAAACTAATCTAAGGTCAGTATATTATTTTATTCACTACATCAATAATTTTTCTTGATTTCATATATTTATTTTCATATAAGTTTTTGTATTTGTCATTTATTTCTCTTTGATTTTCATTTTTCAGGTTTTGACCTCCTCCACATAAACTCTAAACTATTGAGATATTATATGTTTTTTTAATTTTTTGACTAACAGTCATTAAATATTATTATTCTGGATAACTCATTATTCTATTATGTAGTATCATCATACCTCTCTTCATCACTTTTCTTATAGTGGTAAAAAATCCTATACGTTTCATATTTTATATTATTTTTCTATCACCAAATAGACCTTCTTTCTTCATATAAGAGGTGGAGAAACTAAGGTCAGTTATCTTCATTTCCTACAGTAGAAATTTTCTTAATTTAACTATGTTCCATATGTGTTTTTTAGTTCGGTAAATATTAGATATTTCAAACACTACTACTATTAATGATACTGATAATGGGTCTTCCAATCTCTTGTTCTATTCATACAATTCAACTATATATTATTCCCAACTTTTTTTCTTATAGGTGGAATCAATTTCTCTTCAAATGCATTCATTTTTCATGTTGGATTGTCTACTTTATATTATCTACTCACAAGGTTTGAACAATTAATTACATATCACTATATTTGTTGCATATGTATTCTTAGGTGTGTGGATTTTTCCTCTAATTACATTATTCTCTATCTTGATGAGGTTTTGAAATTTTTTGGCATACTCAAAACACGAAAAACCTGTTCAGTGGAATCCTTATTCATGTTATACTGCATTTTATTAATTTTAGTATGTGACAACATATTTGTGAATGTTTGGGATACATTATATGTATCATTTGAGATTAAATTTATCAACTGTATTTAAATTTACTGACTATAGTGATTTTGTTATAGATTTGATAATGAATGATTATTTTGAGATGTTTTAATACAAGTATTAGGTAAATAAAGTTCACCAACAATGTATTTAGTATACCTAGATCTTTATGTGACCATAAATTAACTTAGAATTATTTATTTCATTATTTTTTATAATGTCAAATTGTTCCATATCAATATTCTTGATCAAAGATTTACAAAAAGTTTATTGTGATTTTTCCAATATTATATTATTTTTATTGGTCCATGTTTCTAATTAAAATTGGGTAGGATAATGAGGGTGTTGAAAGGTTTCTTTGGTACAACAACATGGTATGGAATTAAAATCACTCCAATTCTTTTTTATGATAAATAGTTTTGCTAGAATCAAAACATATGATATTCTATTTTCTATTGGAAGCATTCTAAATGATTAATATTCAATTTGTACATTCATGTTTTTATAAATAAAGAATTTATGGTCATTAGAAGATGTTTTTTTCATTTAATTTTTATTATTCAATAATCAAGGAAATGTGTCCTCCCATTGTACAACCATGCTTGACTAGACTTTTGATTGGGTTCAACACTTGCATGGGCTTGATAATGGAGGTCAGCCATCAAACACAATCTGTGATGATTGTATTCATATAGTAATGATTTTTTTGGATTTTTGAATATGTATTCCCTTTTTTTATTTTCATATTCTATATGCAGTTATTATTTACAGATATTCGAAGTTGAATAGAATAGTGACATTTATTCTCATGCTACAAAATGATTCAATCTGTCTCAATATATATTTTTAATTCATTATCATGTTTTTTAGTCTTTCCAATTGGTTGAGAGCTCCATTTCGATGATTCATGGCATGGTTGAATGTCTCAAATTTGTGGAAAAAATATGGAATCCCCTCTGATTATCCATTACTTTCCATTATTCATGTGATATTTAATACCAACAATACATCACTCATGACATTGAGTTAAGAAACATCAACATCCAATATGTCTTCATCTATTTTTTACTTTCATTTTTTAGGTCTTATGAAGTGGTTGAGGGCTCTATATTGATGCTTATTTGCATGGGAGAATGTCTCCATTAAGGTAAATTATATCTAGACACCCATCTGCTTACCCAGGATTGGTCTCTGTTCATGAAAGTTGTAAAAACAATAACCCGGGTAGATGATTTTTATTTTCACAATCTTCTATTTTGATTCCATCACTGGATTAGGCAATACTATTTTTTTACAGCATCATATTCATTGTATAATTAAAACACAATTATTTTTTTTCATTTGTCAATTTGTAAACAAAAAATTACATATTAAATAATTATAGTGGTATGTATTTCTTTGAAACTTATTTATTTAATTCTTCTTTTAATGTACATAAATCGGTCGATTGAGTTTTATGATGATGATTCCGTGCAATGGAGAGTTACAATGACTCACGATGGAATATCTACATGTCATGCCAATGAACAACATCCCCATTTAATGGAAAACATAAACAAAAAGACTTCAAAAACTGATTAACATTAAGTGTCGCATTTTCAAGGTATCAAAAGAACCTTATTGAACCTATTTTTATCAAATTATCTTATACATTTTTATATAAAATTTTAACTCTACTATTTTTATAGTATACATGAAAGTAGTTATAGAAGATATCACACACACTGTTATCCTTTCTTTATAGTATAGGTTGTACATTGTAAAGTTTTCCCAGTTTCTTTTTTATTAGCTATATTAAACAGTTATGTCAATAACCATCCAGATGTGGTCATCCAATGCACCATATATGCACACTTCTAGAAAACCTGAAGTACGAATGGTGATATTTATTATCATACTACATGAAAATTCAATCTATCTTCATATATATTTTTTAATTTAATATCATGTTGTTAGGTCTTCTAAAGTGGTTGAGTGCTACCTTTCAAATATTCTTGGCATAGGTGAATGCCTCAAATCAATGGAAATAAATCTGAAATCCCCACTATTTATCCATTATATGCCACTATTCAGGTGAGCTTTAAAACTGGAAATACATCACTCTTGACATTGAGTTGAGAAACATCAACATCCAATATGTCTTCATCTATTTTTTTTACTTTCATGTTCTCAGGTCCTATGAAGTGGTTTAGGGATATCTGTTGATGCTGCTCATCATGGGTGAATGTCTCCATTCATAGAAGTGAGACCTGGATACCCATCCGCTTACCTAGAATTGGTTTATGTTCATGCAAGATATAAAAATAATAACCCAGGTAGATTTTTCTATTTTCACTATCTTCTATTCTGATTACATCATCGGATTAGACAATACTGTTTTTTGTATTATCATTTTCATTGTATCATTAAAACACAAATCAGTTATTTGTGTCAATAATCAATTTTTAAACATCATATTACTTATTCAATAATTAAAGTGGTAAGTATTTTTTGCAACTTATTGATTTAATTCATCTCTTAATGTACAAATATTTATTGATTGAGTTTTATGATGACAATGCGGTGCAATAGATATTTACAATGACTCACGAAGATGTAGCATCGACATGCCATGCCAATGAAGTGCATCCCCATTTAATAGAAAACATATACGAGAAGACGTCCAAAAATGATTAAAATTAAGTGGCACTTTTGAAAGGTATCCCCAGAACCTTATTGAGCCTATTTTTCTCAAATTAGATTATTCTTTTTTATATCCAATATTGACACTACTGTTATTATAAGATAGAAAAATTAGTTATAACATATATAACAGACTTTGTTATCCTTTATTATCAGTATAGGTTGTACATTGTACAGTTTTCCCAATTTATTTTTTGTTAACTATATTAAACAGCTGCGTCATCCACCATCCAAAACTGGTCGTCCAATGAACCATTGATACACACTTCTGGAAGGCTTGACGAGTTTGTATTAGACAAAAAATAACATTTTATTCCTCCTACAGCTTTATTGATTTGTGAAACAATAATTTTTTTTGAAACAGAATTCATTTACTCTTTCCTAACCTTTGGGTAATAGTCTTCATTTATGAAACCCTAATTTCTTTTAAGATACAAGAAATGTGCAGGTTCTACTATTTAGGCATGATCGGTGCTTTTGATTTGGTAGGCTCCCAAAACATTGTTTTAAATTATAAATTATTGGCTTTTTCATAACCTACCAAAAGGTTGGGAGATTAAATGATGATTTTTGAATAAGGGCCGAAGTCATCTATCAAGAATGATATCAAGGAAGGTGGAGATTTCGGGCAAAGAATCGGCGAGTTTTGTGTCTATTGTTTGAAAGATTGGCAGGATAGTGGATTTTGAGAGTCATATAATGCTATAAGACAAGTGGTACATTGCTTTACTCACCTTGTTGGCCTCCAAGTTATCGTATGAGAATGGGGTTTTCATTAAATCATTTGTTATTTACTCACCTTGTTGGCCTCCAAGAGAGGCTTCTATGATTTATTCATGTTATTGGGCATCTGTTCCCTGTCCTCACGAACCATGTTCTTTAGGATTATGATAATATCACCCAAGTGGGGTCTCTCTAAAGGAAGCAATCCCCTGAGTTCCCAAGCTGGTCCAACTAGATAAAACTACATATCACTATCATGATTGGCATTTGTGTTTTACGAATAAAATGTTGACTTCCTCCATGTCAGTTTAGCATGTTTTCCATGTAATGATCGAAGCACTATGTTGAATATTCTACTGCATGTATTATGATAAAAATGAAATGAATTAGCTTTTTTCATTCTGGTTAATTGAATATAATTCCTTTTATTTGTTTTACTACCATGCATGGTTGCCATAAGTTATTTCTCTGGTTTTTTATGATCAATTGCGTTGGTAGAAACTAATGTTTTTGGATCTTATTCTTGGGAATATTTACAGTAACTTCAAGTCATAGAAATTGTTTTCTTGTTTAAAAGTTTGGAGCTATGAGTCTAATAAAAATTGTTAGTGAAGGAGCTAGGCAGGGGGGAGGCTGAGGTGGGAGGAGGAGTTGTTGGGATCAGGTGGGAAACAAGTAGAGGAGGGGGGAGTGGTAGAGCTGGGTTGGGGCATTGGAGGAGGTGCTGGAAAATTTGGGGGGAGGGGTGAAAAGCTGTCCAGATTAACCTCTTTTTCAATTTTAATTACTACTGATTTTTCTATTAATTCAATTGGTAGTGAAATTTCATTTTCATATTATTGACTATTTTCATTGAATTTTTTTCATGCTTCTTTTCATAGATGAATACTGTAAACAAATAATCAATTTTTATGATGTTTTTTTCACTTCACTACATTTCCTAGTTTTTGTTCATAGTAATATGTCTCATTTACTCACATTAATGTATAATTATATATTGAAGGGATCAATATAACTTTCAGAAAAAATGAAAAACTGATACACTACATTAATGATACATTGTAGTACTGGGAGGCTGTTGACTGCACAATGTGAAGAAATTAATCATAATCTGATTTGTTGACCCGCTGTTGTTGAAAATCATGGTTACTGTAATTGTTTTCAAACATGTAACTGCTAAAAATTGTATCTATGTTTTCTTATCATGGTTAAAAAACATTACATACTTCTATTTCACATGTGACATGAAAATGACATCTAATGTATGTTTCCAATTTCAATTTCTCTTACCATAATTGTGTTTCACTATTTACTATTTTCAAGTATGTAGAAATTAGATTTTCAAACGTTTATATTAATACATTTATAATTTCAATAAATTATTTATTATTTTCCATTGATCACATCTCATATTTCTAATGGATTTTTGAGTTCGCGTTTAATATATGTCGTCATGCATATAAATGGGCGATGTAATAGTTTTCTTAATAATAAAATATTTCTATATATATAATATTAAAAAATTCAAATATTTTTTTTCAAAAAATTGATTAAATAATACAAATATTTTTAAAAAAAAATATATTTAATGAAACACATTCCATAAATAATGAATATTTCACTCCCATTTCATAACAATTGCATTAATGTAAAAAGATTGTTAAATAAGGATTATATTGAATAATACTTTTATATCTAATATTCCAGGATTCCATTAAATTTATTAAAATCTATTTGAAATGATGGGGATTGTTAAAATATTATTAAGTTTGTTTGAATTACATTTAATTGTAAAATGATATCCCCTTTCTGGTTTATAATATTATAAAATAATTACTTTTTCACAATCATGTGATGAATACTCCCAATATAGTTTTACAAAATATGTTTTTTATTTAAACTTTTTTTATTTTCCATAAAATTGAAATTGTGTGATTTTTTGAAGTAATTCATTCTTTGGACTATAATTTTTATCCAATATTTGTTTTAAATCCACATATGTCCAAAACTAAAATAGTTTAAAACATTCAATTATTTAGAAAATTATTTTTTCTAAAAACTGAATGACCATACATTATTTAATGAAATATGTTATTCATTGTCCACTAATAGGAATTTTTGATTAGAAATAAATAATTTTTGGAAATAAAATATTTAAATTAGAAATTATTATTATATTAATTAAAACATATACTTTATTATTAATATGTGATGTTTAATTTTTCAATAAACCATGTCAAAATTTAAATTTCCAAAAACAAAAATTTAATTAATATTCTTGTATCCTAGTGATCATAGAATATAGATATTTATCTAAATATTAATACTATATTATGGTATTTGAATCAGATTTATTTTATATTTCAAATATAATGGTTGAAATCATCAAATAATGTTATGAAATTATATAATTTCCATTTAAAAATTATACCTTAACATCTCTAATGTTTTATGAAAATTTCTTTTTTTTCTAAAGAATAATAAAATCTAGAAACTTCATCAATGCTTGTTGAAGTATCATCATTAGATGATATGTACTTAAATTCATTAGATGATGTGGAGCAACATTCATCCTCGTAATCAAGATAGTTTTTACTTAATGATATTATTATAAGAGACCTATTGGATTCCTTAACACTTAGTAAATGATTATTATTTTCAATATCTATATAGAAACCCACAATTGCCTATCAATTATCACTATTGTCAATATAATTTTCAGAAGAACATTCTCTAACACTTGAACATTAAGTGTAAGAAGCTTTCAAAAATAGATCTCAATTTTATGTATAGTAAGACATAGAGAATCATTCTTTTATAAAATTAATTATTATATTAGAAAATTATGAACATCTATTAATAAGACTCTTTAATTAAAAAAAAGATCATTTCTTTTTTTTAAAATCACATTTTTTTCTTTCAAATTTTTTTCCATGTTATATTAAAATTCATTCTTTCCTTTTATATTGTTCTTTCTTTTTGAAATATTTTCATGTGAATTCTCTCATCATCTTGAAGAAATAGTTTATTTCTAAAAATTCACATTCTCATTTAATGATGAATTATGTTCTTTATCACCTGAAATGTATTTCTTAGTATTAGAAGATATTGAGTAGAAAAACAAAACGCTGTTTTTTTCTTATATTTTTAGTGATCTAATTTTGATCTACATTTATTCTAGATGAGAATTTAAATGAAATAATATTGACAATTATTTATATGATTTCTTTTGTCAACAATACATTTCCTTTTGTATTCTTTATTACATTGGAATAATATTGACTATTTTTTAAATATTATTTTAAAAAGTTAAATTTTTATCACTTGAAAATTATAAACTATTTATTATGGTCAGGAACATATGATGAATCTCAAAAATTAATTCTATATAAAAAATATAAAAGGATTTATATCTATGTCTCTTAATGTGTCTTTATGTTTAATTTTTCTTTACTAATTTGATGAACCTCAATATTTTTTAAATACTCTTAGATTATTCACCAGAAAAATTATTCTATATACATTACATTCCATAAAACATATAAAATAATTAATGATATGATAATTTATTTGATACTATGTATTCTCATCAGTAGTAACAGTGAAGACCACTTGTCATAGAATAACATTATTTTCATTCAACATCAATTATATTAAAACTCTATTATTTATCGAAAAAATCATATTTTTATCTCTCAATTATTCCAATTCACCACCATCAATAATTGGTTTCCATAATGGATTTAGATTTTTTAATTTAAATTCATTTAATCATTTAATTATTTAAAATTTATATACTAATATGTATAATAAATATTATTGCAGTAGTTAATAGAAAAGTATAAAAGTAAAAAAAAGTGACGTTATCGTATATATGATTAAAATATTAACCAGTAAACAATTAGAGGGCGGTCAGTTGTAGTTTATATAAAAATTTTATAAAACCTAACTCTTCTATTGAGATTGTAACTCTAAAAAGAACTATATTCGATATATATTGATGTAATAAAACAAACTATTGATCCATTACATTATAAAATCAATGATTATAAAATTTTATAACAATGAATCATTCATTAGGCATTCATAATTGAAATATAAAATTGCAATAACATGTAAAGATAATTAAATAAAACAAGTTTGGAAAACATACAATAACATTATCAAATTTTATCCACAAATTCAATATAATATTAAAAGAATTAATAACCTTCACAAAATGTATCCAAGATTTTCACCAAACCTTAATAGTTTTTCATCCAAAAGAAATAAACCACTTGAGATTATGATTATAAATACATCTATTTACATAGCCTTGAGAACTGAAAATTGGATTAATTACAATAAATATTATCATTATATCTGTAGATACCCCCAATAAAACAATACATTGGATACAAAATTTCAAACACATATGGTCTTAATTCATTTGAAATACCCACAAGAATTCCTTATGAAAAAATTAATATAATTATAACAATGGATCACATAATAAACAAGATGTTTAAAATTAATTAATTTAGATTCTTATCATTAGGGAATAAAAATAGTACTAATCCATGAATATTACTTATATTTATTAGTAAATCACCAATGGTCATATATACATTTCACAGAGGTGGTTGCAACCGATTTAGAAAAATATCTTCATCACTTGTAATAGTTATTCATAGCTTATTCTTTTAGTAATCCTATTATATTAATATTTTTAAGTCTTATTATATTGTATCTGTTAGATTATTGATGTTTAATGTTGTGAAATAAAATTTCATCATTTGATGAATTTAATAAATGTTCTTCTGTAAAAAATTCCTTTTTATAGTGATTTTCATTTAATGCTAATGATATAACTTTATTTAATAGACATTATTATATTTTTACTAATGACTTATATAAATCCCTTTTAGATGAAATAATTAATCTTTTATCATATGTATAGAAAAAATGTTAGTCTTTTGTTAAAAATAAATCCTTAAAATGAATAGTGTTTCTATGTCGGTTAAAATAACCATTCATTAAAATATACTTATCACTTAGAAGGTATAAAAGATAGTAAAACATACAATTTTATTATAGTTTTTCAAATATTCAATTATGGTTAGAATATGTTTAAATTAATACTTTTTGTCAATAACAAAGACTTCCTATCATTGTTTACCTAATTTATATAAATCATTTATATTCATATATATGTCAAAAAAATTTATTTAACTTATTATCTTGTTTATCATTTTACTTTTTTGAGTGTCCTATAATGTTTTTTACACTACCATATGTGTAGGTCTTTTTCCCAAACATGTTATTTTTATTAAGATATTTAATATTTTAGTTAAACTTTTAGTGTACATGGTATTAGAGGTTTTAGTTAAAAAGGGATCTTGGTGGTAGTGTTTCTACTTATTCTCATGTTTGTTTTGGTGTATCATGGTGTATGTTTGATCGAGTTATCTTGGTTGGTGTTTACCAAGGGATCTTTGTATTTTTATATTTCCCTTTCTTAATATTTATTTCATTGTTATAATTATGATATATCCTGCGTATTTTAATTATGTGACATCACAATTCATTTTTATCTATATCTTATTGTTACATTAAATTTTAGGGACATGTGGTAATTTCATTTATATAGGATAAGGACTCTTATATATGTTTTATTCCTAATTGATATAAATATCTTATATCTATCCAATCAGAGGTGTCTTGGGATACTGTGGTCATCCTATATTCATCACATGTTAGGTCATGGTAGTCTAATTCTTGTTAGAAATCCAACATAGTTATTTCTATTAAAATGATATAGATAAGAGATAGTGTTTTCCAGAGGAATGGTTTTTAATACATATGGAAATGGTGTTGAAGGGTATTTAGTTTGGTGATTTTATAAGGATTCATAGGGATTTCTATCGATGATGGATATTTCCCTTCCCCTACCATTAATATTTTGATGAAAAACTCATAACTATAAGGAATTAGTTATAGGGTTTGATGTGATGGTAAATGCATCTTATAACATGCCAATTGTGACTTCCTCAAAATAATTTTTAATTAGCATCTTCTATATATGCTTTAATAAAAACTAAGGAAATCAAGGTATAAACATGGAATAGATATTATGGATGGAGTAAGTAATCATCATAATTCCATGATAAACTGAAATAGATAGGGAAATTTTCCCTAGAGAAAAATAAAAATAAATATATAATATGTATAATAATAAATTCATTTGATGTTATAGAATTCATATATTAAGACATTTTGATCTTACCATCAAGGACTCATGAATATATTAAAAAAAATTCATGACTAGATCCAAGGAATAATTATTTTCAATTAAACATCTCTCAAAACAACATGCAAAATTGGGTATCCATATACTGAATAACCAAATAAGTCTTCCACATGTAACCTATTAATGAAATTATTTTTTATATATTGATGGGTCCCATCCACTAATTGTTCAAGTACAGTGCATTCAACATATCAAATTGTGAATAAATATTAAATTATCATTTTTTAATAGTTATCTATTTTATAATAACAATATATAAAAATACAACAAATTCGTCTTGTAAATAAAGAAAATAAAATGGTGATAAACCATCTAGATAATGATTAAGTAAATATAAATAATACATAATCAACATCATAAGTAATTAAAAAATATCTACATCAAATTAATAAATACATTAATTTTAATTGATTCCCTCATTAATAAATTTATTATCTTTCCGCACAAAAATATGCTCAAACTAAAAACATATATATAATGGGGTATATAGTTATCTACGTAATTTCTCCAATAAGTAATTTTAATAACTTTCTTTATATGTGTCCCTTAAAATATATAGATAATGGAATATAAAATAATGTTAATCATTTAACCAATAAATGAATGGGATTTATTTATTTTTATAAGTATATTGAATATTAATATGGTAAGTATATGTGTCTCAAAATAGAGATAGTTTTAGCTTCTCATTAAACTAGTAAAAAATGAGACAGGTGGAAATGGAATAATCATGGTGTACTTAAAACACCATGAATTACTAAATAGAATTATAGGATGTTATAGAAGGTTAAAAATTACACAAATGGAATATCTCATAGAGAATGTTTTTATTTGAAATTTCGTTATAGAATAAACATTTAAAACATTGGTAACCATTGAGATAAAAGACATGGAATTAAATTACATGATATTATTTTTTAAAAACCCATGAATGAAATTTATATGTTAAAATAAATTAATATTATAGTAATAAATATATAATAAATATTTCATTGTTCAAAATATTAAATTTGTATCATGAAAATAAATTTGAGACAATAAACCACATACATCTTGGGTAATACTTGAACAGAATATTGAATTAATAGAAACATTATTTTTACCTATTTTCACATTGAATAAAATTAAATATTATATTAAATTAAATTGATTTTATTTACAAAAAATGAAGACAATGAGAAATGAAAAAATGGTTCATAAATTATTATTTAGCTAAAATAGCAAGTATTATAGCCATGTAACCCATACTGCATTCATAATTTTTAGCATTTTAACCATAAAGATATATATTTTCAAATTTTTCATTAAATACAATTTATAATGTAAAAAATCATGATTTAAAAGATGAAATGTTTAGTATGTACAAAATTCAATATAAAACATGGTGTATAATATAAACCTATCTCAGTGATTTCAAATTTGAGATGAAGAACTATTTTGACTTGAGCATTTTTTAATCAAATCATTAGAAAAGATATGAATTATAATTGAAAATAAATTATCATGAATAAAAAAATTACACTATGATATATCAAATATGTTGTATTTACACCTTTTAAAGAAAATTCTCCTCATAAAAAAACATTGTACAATGTATAGAATTAGGGAATAAAACCCATTATCCTATTACAGATTCATTCTATGCATGCACATAACTACTTATATACTCAAATAATGTTTATTAGATACAATCATAAAAAAATAATTATTATATATTAAATTTAAATGTGGTCTTTTGTTAATAAATATTATTTATTATATATATATATATCTAAGGTCTTAATGAAAATAAAATAATTATTTTCTTTTTTTGTTTATGTAAACGATTGAATATGATATTTTAAGAAGAAGGAAAATATTTAACATAAGCATTCAAGAAAAGAAGTATTTATATTTGTATTAACATAACAATAATATTGGTATTTATGTTTTCGTATTCATTAATTAATTATTTTTATATAAATATTAATGTAGGTAATTATACTTACTGGATCATTAACACACTATATCTCATTGTGTAATTTGGGTTGAGGAAATATATAATACAATTAAATTTATTACTAAACTATATTATATATATATATTTGGTTATTGGATAATATTTTTTGTGGTTTGGATAGTAATAAAAATTTATATGATAAAATGAAAATTTTTACTTTGTAGAGGTGGTAGTGGATAAAAAACAAAGTTAATGTTTTAAATATTTTCTATATTTATGGAAATGAATACAAAAGTCTTTTTACACTATTAAAATAAAAAATAATTATTGTAATTATATTTTTCATTATATATCATTGGTAAATATTTTATTGATGGGAAAGAGTATTATGAATAATATTATAATTATTTAATACTCCCTTTTTGGACAATAAATATTCTCAATAAAGTATCATCGTAAATGAATGCACTGATTATAAAAAATAATATTGGAGGATTATGATCCTGATATAAGAATATAAGGGCATACAAATGGTAGAACATCAAGAAGTTATTTAATGAATCTGGTATAGAGTGATGTTGTGGAATTGTTCTATTTTTTATTAAATAAAAGAGAACTTTTGTGAATACCACTTTAATTTTCAAGGATATTATTACACAATTCCGGTGTATAAGATTCAAAAAATAAAAAATAATTTATTTAGGGATTATATTGCGTATATAAATCAAGAAATATTTTTAACAAAAATTTCTTAGTCAAGGTTAATATTACTATTTCATAGGTGATTAAATTTACTTTTTTGGGATTTTACATAGGTAAGAGGTTTTTAACAAGGTAATTCATGTTTAAAAAACACCACATAAAAAATATGGTCATGATGAACCTAAATTAAATATCCATTTAGTTGAAATTTCTAAATAAAATTAAATTAAATTTATAGTCAAAATATTTTATATATAAAAAAATGGTGGATTATCCTATTTTATATTTTAATATTTTATAGAATTAATTAACTATTAAATATGTTTTATTATAACTATATATAATTTTTATCATCATATTAGAGTCATTTATTAAAGTAGGTTAATAATTTGATGATATTAAATTTATAAAATATTTAGGAAAACAATTCATTCAAAATAATAGGTTTTTTATTATGATGTTTATTAATGTTAATGTTAGCAATCCTTAATTTATGACAAAATTAAAATGTCAATAATTAATTAATATAATATCTTTTATCTAAAATATGAAATCCATTTTGATAATATGTTTCTAAATATTATGAGAATTAATTTCTTACGTAAGAGATAAAAAATGTTTTTCATAAAATATTACATATATTTCCAAAACCAGATATACGAATTCAATAATAAACATAGTATTTTTAAAATATTTTTAAAAATAAAATTATATATTTTATAGGTAAAGGTTTAAAGAATAAAAATTTGCCTATTTTATAATAATAATTTCCTTACAGTGGTTGTTTTATGAAAAACTGGTGTTTTCACTATTGATATAAAACCATTTTTTTCCAAAAAATATACCAAAAGTAATAATAAGTTAGTATATTTATTTTAAATCCAAAAATTATTCTATTTTTATAATAATAAAATTTTGATATTTCTAAAATTAAATTTTCATGAAAATTATAATATATAATGACAATTCTTTTTTGGAAAATAACATTTTCAAATATTATATTTTGTATTTTCACTTCACATTATAAAGAAACTATATTGGTTTTTACTATTTTTTAATAAAAATGGAATTTATTTTCATTTATCTTGCATTTTTCTAAATATTCATCAAAAGTGATTTTCTGGAAAAATATTTTTCCAAACAATAAATGATTTTAGTAATAATTTTTGGTATAAAAATTGAATTTCATTTATCTTAAAAGTCTCCAATATTTTCACTATACATTTATTTCACAAAAATATCATTGTCCCTTCTACTTCTATAACTCGGATTTAATGTTCAAACATATTATTATTATTATTATTTAAATATATCTTGTATTAATGTTAGTCCAATTTTTTTTAAAGAGTAAGCTATAAAAGATATTTATATCATTTAAAGGAAGTCATACTATAAAATCTCATGGTGTTAAACAATATGTGCACGAATTCATTGAATTTGAGCTATAATGATTAAATTAAGATTGATAGAGAATTAATTTTACATCAAGTGGGGGTTTAATTTTAATTTATAAAATAAAACAAACTAATATAACTTTAATCTTAAGATACTAATTCTAAAAAATAATTATCTGAATATATAGAATTTGTCAAAATAACTATTTTACCAATACATTGTAATATTATATATAAAGAAAAATTATATAACAAGGATACTTTCCTTAAACATTCATAGTAGAAACATAAAAAACTAAATTCAGGTAATGGAATCATGGAAAATCATGTCTAAAAATATAAAACAATAATTAAAACAATGATATATACCCCTTAAGCATAAAAGTTAAGGATTTTAATCTCCATAACATTAGAAATACATAGTTTTCACCAAAATATAATTTTCAGTATTCCTTGAGTAAGGAAGACCCCAATACAATGATTAAAAATGCTTCTTATTTCACATCCTTGTCAAATATAAATTAGAAAAATAAAAATTAATAATGTCTTTCTATCCCTAGAATCACTCAATCAAACATAATATTAGAAAAAAAAATTACAAGCATAAAATATTATAAGCAATGTAAAATCCTATGACAAACTTCAAAAGAAAAAATTATCAAATTATTAAAATATAGAACATGAGATAGAATATGTTAAAGAATATTTAATGTAACTTTAGGTCATTGTTGTTGAAAAATATTATTCCTCCATAAATTCTAATTTTAATTATATAAAAATTTCTAATAGACATACTTTAATTTATCAAAGTTGGTTTCAATGGATTCCAAAAATTCTATATTTACTTGATGTATTTCATATCATCATGATAATAATATTCTCAAAGTATATTAAAACATTGAAATATATTCAAGTTCTATATTTTTAAATAGTAATTTTTCATCTAGTAAAATGATGTTTATCTATAGGATTAATTAAATAAATATTCATCTAGAAAAAATAACTTCATTTATTTGATGATGTCATTATATTTTTCTTATATAATGTCATCTAAAATATTTTATTATATGTTTAATTCATTAAAATAATAAATATTTTTCCATTTTTATAAGTAATCTTTATTTCATTGTAAAAAATTTATATTTGTAAAATTACTAAAAAATCCATAAAATTAAAAATATTTCTATGTCTTGTAAAACAAATTAATTTATAAAAAATACATATAAAATTACATTTAATGATTTTAGTAAAATATAAAATATTTTGGAAATGTGTTTTTTTTTCAAATTAATATTATAGTGTTTTAAAAATTATCCTTCAACTCAAAATATAAACATTTTTTAAAAGGAAAAACCAATGTTTGTAAATATAAAATTAAATTAGAATCATTAAATTCTTAATCCAAATATCTCATATAATATTTATTTTTACCAAACTCATCTTTTTTATTTATCCCCCCTTTGATTTAGTATTTTTAATAACCAATCAAGACCTTTAAATAGTTTTAGTATGTATCATCAAAAGCCTTAAACCATTCACACATTTTTTAGATTCTTGAAAATTAGTATTTTTAATATAATGTAAACATCATATGTTTGGGAATGATATTATATTGTAGTAAAAATATATATATTAATCACATAATATTTAAAAAATATTAAAACATATGTATTATAATGATATTTATCTAATAGTGTTTGAAATATCAAATAGAAAAATATTATGAAGATCTTCCTTCAAAAATATGTTTGAGTTATTAAAAATATTTTAAATAGATTATATACGAGTATACAATTTTCATTATAAGGTTTTTTAGGCTCTTCATTGTTTTATTTACATCTTTCATATACATCTCAGACTCAACTAAGGAAGACATCAACAATCAAACACCTTATTCCAGAAAATGAATATTCTTCTATTCATTATTGATATTTTAGGATTTTTATTCCAAATAATAAAAATTACTAATTTTACTCTAGTTATTGTTAAAAATATCCAAAATTTTCTTTATAATTTAAATTTCTTCATCCGGAGATCAAACAATGCATCTTTCACATTTCTTCTCTTCTTGAATAATGACTATGCTCAATAGATTTGAAACTGCATCTAGAAAATATTTAATTTTAAAGAAAATTTAATCAAATTAATCATCCTAGGTCCTATGAATAAATTTATTACTATATATTTATTTGATGGTGTTAGTGGAATCATTACTCCTACTCATTGAAAAAATTTCCACTGGCTTTTTTTAATACCCAGAACCTAATTATCTTATTATTTCAAATCACCATCATTTTTCTAGATCTAGTGGATATTCTCATTTATAATTATAAAATTAATTTTTTATCATTATTTTAGTTCAATTATTCTTACTTCATTATAGATTACCAATTTAGATACCTATCAAAAAGAACATAAATTTTATAAAAAATAAATATTCTTCTATAGGTACTATAAATTTCTTGATTTTTTAATATATAAATAATTTGATCCAACTAATGAATTTGATAACTATGATAATTTATTTTAATTAACATTCATTAGAAATAATTTTTTAGAGGGTATTTTAGAGAATCACTTAAAACACTACGGACTAAATTCCATAATGTACTATATAGAATTTCTTTATCTTTTACATTTGACTGATCATCAAAAATTTCCCTTAAATTTTCGTCACTCTTATAAAATAGATATTTTTTCAATGAATGCATTTTTATATTTTTATATATATTATTATGGGAAATATTCCTTCTATGGGTTACAAAATTAAATATTCTTCACATATTTAAAAGATAACAAAATTGTGATGTATTCCAATATTTCATCAAAATAAAAATTCTCATTAATCTCATAAGCTAATTGAGAATTCTTCTTTAAAAATTTCATGAATTTAAGAATATTAAATTAATTCAAGGTATAAGATTTAGAATTTCCATATAGTTCTTTTCCGAAAATTTTTCGAGATATAAGCGACATTAATTCAACCATGACTTCTGTTTGATTTTTATTATCAATTGTAAAAGGATTCAATAAAATTTTAAATGGGTTTCCTTTACAAAGTTCATACAAAATTTCCTTCAGTTGATCAAATATAAGATGAATTGTTTCAATTATAATCCCAATACTTTAATTTATTTTATCAAAACTATTACAGAAATCATTAATAGATTATTCCTTCTATTCTATTTTTTACATTCTATTCTACTTTTATTCTTATTAAATTTTATAATATATCTATACATTAAGAGATAAGGCCTCATACTTATCCATACTATATTCTAAATCACTAAGTTTATACTCTTAAATTATTTTATTTAAAAAATGGAAGGAATCATTAAAAATTTTATTCTCTTTTAGATAGAAAATTAGGGGATCATTAAAGATACTTTCTATTTTCAATTTTCTGTTTGATTTTTGGATTATCAAAATTGGTTGCAACCTTGTAATATTTTTTCAAATCATTTCTTCTATCAATATTTTAATCATATTTTTTTGTTGTATCTTATTTTTTCAATAAACTTATACTATGAAATATTGTCAGTCATCTTTATCTTGTATATAATTTCCTCCCTAATAAAGGTAACCTTTTCAATTATAGGAGTATATACATTTTATGATACTATCAACTTCTATAATACATTACAAAGGTTGGTTTATAAAAATTGGGTATGGATATGTCATAACCTTTATCATCCCACCTTTCACAAATTCAGTAAAACTGAATATATACTTCCATAGGTTTATTTTTATAATATTTCATAGAAAAGACAAGATATACACATCTTGTACTTTAAGGTTACTATTTTTTTCAGGAATAAATAAAATATGAACCCAAATTACAAAAAATTTAGGATCTATTGATACATTAAAAAAATTCACAACTTTTTCACATCTACAAAAAAGAAATGTTCTGACCATAGATTAATCAAAAGATCCATGTTTCCCATAGAACTTTTAAGTTATCATATTCTGTTTTCCTATTAAGGTAATTTAGTCAATAATAATGATTTTCATGATATTCTATGAATATTATTTTTAAAAAAATATTCATCTTTAAAATATTTTTATTAGTGAATTCAATAGATGTTTAAAAATCCCATATAAATAGAGGAATATATAAATGAAATTATTCTTTATCAACATAGATAGATCACCATCATTGAAAAAAAATTATACAAAATTTTCAAATATTATTCATTATCATATACAGATTTATCTATCAACATATTTTGTGAGGAATCTAATTTGGTATGTCTCTATAAGAATCCCACGAATTGATCAATAATCCTTACGAAATAGAGAAATCATAAATGATTGGATAGATAAAGTAATTAGTTCACAGAGATCTTAAAAAATTAATGTATTTAATATTTAGTGGTGACCAACTCCACTTTATATTGGCTAAAAAATAGATTATTAATCTTATTAAAATGTGATGGTTCTTCTTGAAACTTTTCTTATGATAAACTGGTCACATAATACCTCAAAAAATGAGTTTCAAAAACTAAAAAACCTAAAATGTAAAAATACTTGATATTATTTTCAATAGTAAAAAATTTTTCATAATGAATATTTATAATTCATTAATGGTTGAAAATATCAGAAAATAGTAAAAAAATTTAAATAATATATTTAATTTAAATAATTATAATATACAATTTAGAGGAAAATATTTATGAACATTATTTTTCATGTTTTTTTGAAATATAAATTTCATTGTTTTTTGGAAAAATTGAAAAAATATTTTATAGAAAATAATTACTAAAAATTATCCTGAAATTATTCTATTAATTGTTTACAAAAGAAATTTTTTCTAAAAAAATTA
Source organism: Viscum album (assembly GCA_963277665.1). Lineage (NCBI taxonomy): Eukaryota > Viridiplantae > Streptophyta > Magnoliopsida > Santalales > Viscaceae > Viscum > Viscum album. The sequence goes on from OY728132.1 coordinate 478,403,268, forward strand.
GTAAAAAATTCATATAAATATTTTTCTAAAAAATAAAAAAAAATTATGAAGAATTTTTTCTTAAAAAAATATGACTAAAACATAAGCGGAAAATATAAACTTCACACCCCTATTTTTAAATAATAAATTACTATTAATATATTAATAAATTAATATTAGATTTAATAATAATTTTATATTCACTATTCCATGATTCAATTAAATATATTATAGTCTACCGGAACTGATGTTTGTTTTAATAATATAAGTAAATTTAAATGGAATTACAATGATTAAGATAGTTATATGTCCTTTTTTATTAAATTAATACATCTTCCTAGTCATGTTATGATATCTCCCATTATCCATTAACCCAATATTTTTCATTTAAAACATATCTTATTTCCCAAAAAACTAAAATTTATTGATTTTTTGATCCTATCCTTTCATGCATCTATCATTGTTATAAAATAACATTTTAGGAATCCACATATACCCAATATTCATGTATTTTATAGAAATAAATTAATTATAAAAATATATTTTATAAAAGTAAAAAGGTTGTACTTTATTTAATAAACAATTATTTTTGTTCAATGACAACAAATCTAACATTTTTTATAGAAACGATCATTTGAAGAAAACATATTTTGAAAATAATTATTTTCCTGAGTAAAACATATCCCTGTTGTACTTATTTGAGGCTTAATTTCAAAATATAGTTTTTCATAATTTTACTTCCCTAAAGAAAATTTTGAGATAATATTCTTTAACAAAATTATTATAAAATTTAGATTAGTAACCAAATATGTATCCTATCATATTGTATTATAATCATATTTCATTTTTAGTTATAATTTATCATTTATAATCTCTAATTTTTTTGAATACATTATTAAGTTTTCCTTAGAATGATAGACCGTAACAACTTCATTGATTTCAAAAAAATTAGAAAAACATTTCTAATAACTTAAATTATATACAAGTATATTCAAATCTTGGTAAATTATCCTCATCATCAGATGACAAATAATTGTCTTCTGTATATGTTTTTGAATTGTTTTAATCCTCATAATCAAGATAGTTTTCATCTAATGAAAAATTTATAATATATTTACTAGATAACTAAGACATTATAAAATTATTATTCTCAGGAATATCAAAATTTAATCCGAAAATTATCGATCAATTATCAATAGTTTTAAATGATTTTTTAGATGAATAATATCTTCTACATTCACATCAGGGTTCAGAAGCATTCAATATTTTATCTCCCATATACTTATAGAACATCTTAGAACTTCATTTTTTCTAAGCAGTCATTTTTGGATTAGGACAACATAACCATTTAAAAAATGATTACTATAATATGTAAAATATTATTTCATGAGAATATTATTCATCACATATATCATTAGAATATTTCATATATATTTTATGAAAATATTAGTTTATTAAGATGTTTTTAATTATATTTGAAAATTCTTCATGATTATTTTCACTTCACCCTAAAGAACGAATTTCATTCTCAACATTGACCTTCTTATTTTATGATGATATGCGATCTTTTTTTTCTCTTATGACTTTCATAATAGTTGTAGATATAGATTATAAAGATATAACAGTATTTTTCTTCTTTTATTTTTAGGCATAAAATTTTATCTAACTTTAAACTATATGATACTTTCAATCAAATCATTCAGACTATGTTTTGTAAGCATTCTGGTATAATACATATTTACTCCTTTATAATGCCATTAGATTTTTCATAAGGTAAATGAATTTTTCAATAAAATTTTCAAAATTAAAAAAAAAATATTCACATGATAATTATAAACAATTCAATATGGTCACAAACCACTGATGTATGTTTGTAAAAAATTCCCCTGATAAAAAACTATAAACATGAAAATAATCTCTATGTTTGTCTCTTATTATTTTAATAACATTGGTTTTACCAACGTGACTAATCTCAAGATTATTCAGAATACTATTAGATATTTCACGTAGATAAATATTAATATATACATTCCATTCCATAGATCATAGAAAATTATTTACATCATGATAATATAGTTGATATTTAGACTTGAAATAATTATTAAATATAGAAACATATTTTCTAAGAATAACCTAATTTATTTTCAATGCTAATTATTTACAGACTCTAGCATATAAAATAATATTATTCATTCAATCTCTCCAATATTCATAGACAACCAAATCGATAATGTAAGGACCCAACCCTATTTTCCCAATGTCGGGTCCTTATTTAATTTCATTGGTAAATAATGAAGGAATGTGCTTCCTGAAGGATAAATTAGTTTAGTATCATTGGAAACAAGATACATTCTTAACTTTAGTATTATAACTCGAAACAAAAAACAACATGGAAATTCCTTCAACAACATCCATAACTCCTAACTTATTTAGGCATGTAATTCAAAATAAATATATTAATGTCCTGATAAAATAAATTATAAGATAGAGGTGAGATGAAATTCTAATTAATGGTAAAAAATACATTTAATTTCTCATAAACATAAACATTATGAATATTTAATAACTAAAATCACCTTCCTTTAACTAGAAACATGAACACAGTCTAGAATTAATTAGTATTGAATAAATAATTCCATATTAAAAAATAATCATGTGTATTATACTACTAAAATAACATCATAAAAAATCAATAATATTTTCATAATTGAGGGAATTAATAATACAGGACATCATAACCATACCTTCAAGGCTTTGTACCAATACTATAAATAATGATTTTTTCAAGGCCTTCGGTTAGGACTGTAGTTTGTCTCATGATACCAACCGATTCACTGAGGGGTTATAGTAGGCTCCACCACAAACATACTATATCCAATGAATTAATCATATTAATGGTTATAATCATATACAATATATACATTCATGTTAAAACTAATATATGTATTGTAAAAAAATCCCCTAACATTAAGCATAATCACTAAACATTTGGCGTAAATCGAAGAATGGATTCAAGATAGCACATCCAAATCCAAACGAATCATAAAACATTAAATTAAATATAGTATATCATACATTATAAAATAATAATCCAAATATTACATAACACTCAACAAGAGTTTTGAAATTTATGAAGATACTATTATAAAATCTTTGAGTAATTCTTAAGATAAATATAATTATACTTTCAAAATAAGGGTTTAATTGGAAAAAATACTTTCATAAAACCAAGAGTGTAGTAAGGTAGTATTTTCATAATAAAATTATTTATTTTAAAATGATAATGGATTTAAAAAATCATATTATAGAGTTCCCTTGAAAATACGTAAGAATTTGAGTAATTCCCTTGAAACGGGGTTGTTTATCAGGAAGGATTTTTGAAAGATCCTTTTTAAACATATAAATCCCCATAAATGAAGGTATGAATATGGTTGGAAAAAATATATAGAACATTCACAGAGAAATAATTTAGATTAAATTTTAGTGAATAATATCATAATTGTGGAATGTATATAATGAAATTCACCCAAATGAAATTGGTGGTTCGGCTAGAAAATCCATACCTTATGTTTGAAATGTTCTGCTCTTGAAATTATTGTCCTAAAATATAAAATTAGACTCATTAATAACATAATAAACAACATATTAGACATGTATTTAATTTATTATAATTTTATAATGTTTATTATGTCTTTAATTATAAGTTAAAATATAGAATTTCGTCATTCCGTGGTGTTTTTTTCTTGATTTTCAATGTCGGTTCACTTGTTTTTATGTAATGGAGTTCATCTGGAATTGATGTAAATCTCCATAAATGAATTTAAATCTTAATTATTAAAATGAATTGAAGTTAATGGTCATTTATTTCATTTGGATACATGAAATTAGGATGAATCATTAGAAGAAATATTAATGACAATCACAATGATTATTTTATCGTTATTTTGATTATTTAAATCTAGTTCTGTCATATATATTAATAATACATACATATACTGGTTAAATAATATTAATTATGTAATAATACATATATTATAGTCTGTTTGAAGCGTAAAAATAGTTTCTAATCTAGTAATTAGGGGAAATTGATGAATGAAACATTGTTGTCCACGAAAGATGTAAATTGGAACTTCACAGACCATGATTTCATTTATAAAAGAAATAATGAGAGAGTGTGTGTGAGAGAGAGAGAGAAAGATGATTAATAAAGGTTACTAAATTATCATGGTATAATTATAGTTTACATATATCATACTAGAGTTATAATGGTGAACTGGAAATATGATGTTAGGAGAGAATTACAAAAGAAGACATAATTATACAAAACTAAATGAAAAAGTATGTTGCTTTAACTCTTGTAATAACCTCCTTGAGAACCTCCTTACGGGAATGGGTTTTGGACTTTTGGAAAGACCAATATCACTTGGAAGTGGGGAGTGACTATTGAAGGGTACATTGGAAGAACACAAACAAGACACAATTCATTAGTGGCGTGAAGTGAAGAGGGAGTGAGGGGGGTTTATAGTGGAGGAGATAAGTAAAATTTGAATATTTTATTCATTATTTTACTAATTCCTGCAATACAAGAACCTATATAATGTGTCTAAAGAAGTTGAAAAGGTAAATGGAAAGGTTATTTGTGATAATAAAGAATCAATGAGTTGTGAATAAATGAGGGAGGAGGTTCCCTTTTAAAAATTTTTTGGGGGACCTTTGGAATTTATTAAATAAATAATTATAATAAATTAATTCTCATTAAAAATGTCACCATAATGTAATATAATTGAATTATATATTAGATAATGTTTTAATTTCATAAATAATATATTTTATGAAATTTATAGTCATCATTTAAAACATATAATATTTATTAACCTTAGTTAATTAGTTTATATTTCAACTATGCTAACTGATTTTTCTATTTTAAAATATTGTAATTTTTACTTATTTTATTTCATTTAGACCACAAATGAATACCATAGAATTTTTTTGACCATATGATAATTATATGGTATTTTTAAAATTGTTTTATATTTTTTAATAATTTATTAATATATTATTTTGATAAAAAATCAATATTGTAAACTTTGACAATATTTGTCTATCGGATTATTAAATATATCAATATAAAATTCTAAATTCAATAAAATTATTTTAATACACCACTCAAAGTTCAATTTCATTGGTATTTTTTTGGATATATTTATTTTCCAAATTATTTTTATTTTCATATTCTTAATAACATTTATTTGATATTTAATTAATAAAATAATTAATACACCAACTTGGTGTAATTGTTTAATATACTCATATTTTTACTGAAAAATAAAAATAAAATACCATATTGAACATAAATATTTTATATTTTTTAATAATATTAATTGTATAAATTATCTTCTGTATAACCATATATTAAAAATGATATATTATTAAAAACATGAATTTGAAATCATTAAATTTTTATTAATTTTAATATTATAAATAACATAATATTATCCAAGTATCCCAAGACATAAAAAATTAATTTATCTCATATAAATATGTATATTAAGTTAAAAATAAACATTTATATCAGTTCAAATCATTTATTTTTCCCATGTGGACGCATAAGGGAAATTAATAACATAGAAAGTGATGTTTTTCTTTGATTTAAATTTTATATAAGTTATTTCCATGACCTCTTTCAATTAAATTATTTAATTTTGATCCTTATACATTTTTCTCTAATTTTATTTAGAAAATAATATTTTGACATTTATGATGGTCATTTTATTATCATTATAAGATTATTTTTAACCAAATTTACTTAATTTACCCTATATAGTTGTTAAAAAATGTACCATGTTTATTATTCATATTTTCTAAAAATTGGATGATTAATTAATAAATTTTTACAATATGGATCAAAATTTGACATCTATTTTTTCAAAATTCAATATATTGATGGTTCACAATTAATTTCAATACAAAACTAGTAAATTGTAATTAAAAATAGTTCTAAATAAAATTCCTATTTAAAATATTAAATGTTTTTATAATAAAATAATGTAGAAAATAAAAAATATTAAAACCCTAATAAGATTATTATAAATGAAAATGAACTAATTATAATTTATAACTCATCATAAACATAATTTGATCGTGTAATATTTTTAGAGGATATTATTGTTTCCAAAAAAAATCTATATTTTCACTAATCATCAAAACATTAAACATAGCAGATAATTTCCAAAAATTTAATCAGTGTATATTTTTATACCACTCCTTCAATTATGAACTTTAATTTTAAATATAATAATTATAAATATTCTAAAAATTTGATATAAAATGTGTTTTCCATTAAAAGGTACAAAAGTTTCCCTTATAAAAAAAATATATTTTTATTCATTAAATTGAATTTATTCTATCTTATGCATATAAAATATATTAAATGAATATGAAAAATATTTTATTAAATATATAAAAAATATATTTCTTCATTATAAATCAATAATTTTAATATATAAATTCAATAAATAAAAATTGTCGTTCGGATAATAATAGAAATATATTTATTTTATAATCAATTCATATTAAATTTCTTTTCTAATTAATTTTTATCCAATTAATTCATCTTATAAATGACATATTATCATAAGTTATTAAATAATACTCAAACCCAGTAATTTTGTAGATTTTTTATTATATTATAATAATTAATTGATATTTCATTGAAATGATGAGTTGCATGTATAGAAAACTAAACCAGTGTTTCATGTAATACAATGTTTACATGGTGTAGAATTCAGGTAATGATTTGAATGAAATAAATTATTAGAAAATATATTTCATAGAAATATCAAGGTGATACATTTAAGAACTGTAAAATTAATTTTACCCATGAATTTTTATATGTCATCAATGGTTTAACACTTGAATGTTATTATTATAGAAACCCGCATTTTAAAAACTAATTCTAAAAATTCCATTTAAAAAAGAATGTTAAAAACATAACCATTACCCAACATAACTCAAAAATTGAGCTTCAACAAAGGATTACATGTGTGTATTGAAAAACCATTAACATGGAAGAGAAATAAATCCATTATGTTATTATGGGGAATGATAGAGAACATGATCAGGAGAATATTAATCATCATAAAGAAAAACAATTGTATTGATTTACGGGATCAATATACTCATTTGGAAAAATGGTACTATGGAATACTATTTTTTTCGAGATCCTTTCCATGAAATTGAATAATTTTTCATTAGAAGTAATAATTACATGATTAAGAAGAATATTATATTTTCCTTGTGCCTTTATCAATTTCCAATTCACACCTTATTCGATGAAATGAAGGGGAATTTTTTACATTAATGAAGAATTATTAAATCATGATATATATAGAATAATATGTTTTTCCATCTATCTTAACTTCACAAAAGAGCTAAACACGTGTATAAAAATATGTATAATTCATCACAAGAAGAGATAATTTTTTAATCTCTAAAATTTTGTACAATTTTATATCATTACATTTATGATCCTTCCAAAAGCATAAAATTCAAACCATTTAAAATAAGGTCACAATGAAGAATGGACCCCCAGTATATCATAAATTAGAACTTATTTTTCATAAACAAATAATGTGAATAAAAATGTCATTTATTCTCTTAAAACATAGAAATTGTAATGCCCCAACCCCAATTATCCATAATCAGTGCATTATTGCATAAAATTGGCATGATAAAAGAAATAATGTCCCGAAAGACCGATCATTTTAGTATCCTTTGATGTACTAAATGCATACATATGTTTAACATTATATCATAACATAAAAAAATAACATTGTCTCCCTTTTGAACACTCTTATATCAATTAGAATATTCCTACGGGTTAATCGTAATATACTTATTTACATCTGGGAAAAAATTAAACATATGAAAGGGGTGATCTCAGATTCTCAGGAAGGATAACAATATAGAGAAAACTGTCATAAATAACAATAAAAATTTAAGGAAATATATAAAACTAGAACAGAAGCATTTTAAACATAAACTACAATATAATATGGCATTGATAAATAAAATAATTCCATTTCATAATTCACATGGATATTCTACTATCCAAATAATCAAATGAAATATTAATATCAAATTTTATAAAGATGGAATGCATAATTCCATGCTTCATAACCACATAGTTAAGGCCTTGTGCTAAGACTACAAGTATGATTTTGTCATGGCCTTGGGCCAAGACACTAGTTTTTCTTGTGAGACCTAATGATGCATTGAGGAGTTATAGTTGTCTCCACTGGTAACATACTAATACCAATTCATTCCTCATATTATGTGGTAAAACATAATATAAACATTTGTATTAAAACTAGCATATGGGATGTCAAAATTTTAACCACAAACCATGAATGACATAAAAATAGAACATCCACAGTCAAACATAACTCATTCAATACAATATATAAAATTGTATTATGATAAATAAACCACAATCAAGAATAAAATACATTGAAGGATATTGACATAAATGAAAATAGTCATTAAAACTATTTTAGAGAAATATCCCCTTTTTCTTGAAAACATTTAAATGTAGCACTATTTATCAAAGAAGTCATTTAAAATATATTTTTGAATCAATGTTTCACATACCAAATTGAAATTTTTTTTAGAAAATAAATTTTAAAACATTAATTTTTGTATAAATAATTCCTTTAAACAATTTTTAATACATGGAAATTAATGACAAATATTTATATGAATAAAATGTTATAACATTTAAAATGACATTTTTGATAGAGTTCCTAAACAGATGAGAGATGCTTGAATAAAAATAATTGAGGTAATAAAAACATTATAATATCAAGAGAATAAAGGTATTCCTGATATACTATGTCAAAGTACAGTATAGACAACAAATAAATGTGAATTGGTGTATAACAACAAAGAAGTATCAATAGAGTGTAAGTTGAGATGAATTACTTTATAAAGAATGCATCGTTAGGTTGAGGATAAATCAATGAAATAATTATGTGTGAAAAATATAAATACCCTCAAATTGACTTGATATTCAGTTTTAATCAATCAGATGAAATTCACACATATTCTTGTAAAAACAAAACCATTTACATGGATTTTTAACTCAATGAATAGAAATTGTGTCAAAATTACTTTTATCAAGTTTATATTGATGGCTTGTGAATTTATTAATGGGGTGATTATGTGTATCAAAAGTATATCCACGCAATGGGGAGTGGATATTAATACATAAGAATATAAATAGTGATTTCACACATAATCATGGAGTAATGTAAATAATTATGTTTTCGTAAAACCGAATGAATTGAAATTGAAATATGAAATTCCCTTACAGATTTGGTAACTTACGAAACATACACCCCATGAAATAAGGATCATACAATGATTATGTAAATTCTTATAATTAAATTATATCATGGAAACAATACAATCATGGGCCATATATACAACACACAAAATGGAATTGTGGAAAATATAACATGAATCTAATGGGAATTAAAGTGAGATGAAAACACGTTACCACATTGTAATCAATCGAGTCGTATGTACAAAATTTAATAACCACTAAATGAATCCTAGAATAAAATGAATCTAAAAAGAGAAAAATGATAATATATATATCAAATAGAAGTAAAAGATACACCCTATGCAATAAATAAGTGTCGAACAATGGAAATCTCATGAAATTAAATGTGAGATAACAAACCCCCTACCTTGAACTTTTCCTTACTATAGGGTAGGCTAACCTCCAGTATAACGGTGAAGTAATTTTTAATAAATTATACAAAAACCAAATACAAAAATATGATATCATATATGATCTTATAATATTGATTTGTTAATGATATTTCAGTACTATCATTGTTTTGGTTATTAACTAATTCATTTTCCTTTATATGTTTTGTTACGTAATTCAGGATTGTTATGTATAGGTAGTATATAGTTCATATATATAATTCTCTTAAGTTGTTAAAAATTATTTTTAATCAAAAAAATAATATTATTCTTGAATGATTAGGATGGGGAATGAATCTCATCATGTTCAGGGAGACAGTAAACCATAGGTATGCACGAGCGACAATAACATTATATTGATATTGAAATTGTATTTAATTGGATGGTATATCATATATAAAGAATAATTAACATGTTTTATTTATTATTTACATGATTTATACGGATTATTATACACATCCAAATAATGAAGGGTTTGAATTACAAACTACACCACGAGGTGAGGATGGTAAGCCGTATGTATGCACGTGTGATGACTTTTTCATTTATAGGATGCATAGAATAACTAATAGTGTTGTGCCATAATTATAATACAATAAAATTATGTATAATGTAATAGATTTATTATTTTTTATGGATACAACAAATAATGATGTAGTGGAATAAGAAAAGAACTTGAAATAGGGTTGTGAAATTATTACCTCTTCTTTAGGTGTTTCATTTTGAGTTTGTCAAAATGGCTCCATAGGTTGGCTTTCTGATCAATGTAAGGAATCATGGTTAAGGTGAGTAAATTTTGGAAGATATTTGGTTAGGGGTTGGCTGAGACAAATGGCTTTGGAGTTGTGAAATTAAGATAAGGGGAAGTACCCTTTTATAAGAGAGGTGAGGGTCACTTTGGGAAAAGCATGAAAGATTATTTTATAATAAAATAATTTTTAGTTTCTAATGGATCTAAAATTATTTTTTTATAGGATAAGGTGGGTATTTGTTGGTTTTAGACAAGTTTAGGTCACCATATTAAGCATAACTTTTAGATTTAACTTTTAGTTAAATAGTTTGACATTTATCATGCCACTTTGTATTTTTATATTATATGGTTATTAAAATTATTATAATAAGGCACGAGAACCCCATCAGGTTCATTATTAATATACATAACCGTATCTATGTTATTTGACTGAACATTATATTTTTTTTAAAATTATATAAATTAGTAATATAGTAATTTTTTTAAAAACACAATTATGTCAATTTTGAAACTATTAAGAATTTGATTTTTTTTAAAGCCATAAAACGTGATCTATTCAAATAAAATATATCTAACCAACCATAATATTTCATATTAACCTATAAAATCAGTGAAATTCATCAGAATTATCAATTAAATTTTATTTGGATCTTTATAATATCAATTATTTTAATCCTTCATTAATAAGGCAAGTATTGCATCATCGTTGTCTCAAAAATAAATTTATTTATTTAATCTCTAAAAATTATAAATATAATATAATTATGTATGAATTTTTTTTTATATTTATAATAAATACTTATATTATATTATATTTTATTTTAAAGCATATTTAAAAAAATGGTTTAGTAATTAATATATTAATTAAACTCTTTTAACTCTTCATCAAATAAAATAATAATAAATATCGTAATCTAATCCATGTGGAACTAAATGTTCATATTTTATTCCTAAGGTTTTTTATGTCAAAATACACTTATCAAATAGAATTAGTACATGTGTTATAGTAATTATAATGTCAATTTTACCTATAATTACGTTATTTTCTTTTAATCACGGTAAATAAAAGTGAAATGTTACTATTTACAAAAAAACTATTTTCAGCTTATTGAACCAAATTTTACATATTGATTTTAATATTGTCTCTTTTATTTTTTAAATTTGATTCAGAGAAGCGGTAAAATAATGTTTTATGCAAATTTCCTAATGCTCCGTGAAGGTGGGTAAAAGATGGAAAAAAGTTCAATAAAATTTTATACATCTAAATTAATTATAAAATGACTCTAATGAATTAAATTGAAAATATATAGGTATTTAATACCTATTTTTTCTTAAAATAAATTTAAATAAATAATTAATTATTTAAATAAAATGCTGGTTTTAAACTATAATGTAGTGTTTTTCACTATTCAACAAAAATTGAATGTTTTCCAAAAAATACAAAACTTTTACCCTAAGAAAACATTTATTATCCAAATTAAAAAATTAATTCTAATTTACCAAACTAAAAACATATAAGTTGCATTAATATGTTTAAATTTAATTTCTTTTATCAAACCCGAAAAGCGGGTTTTTAAAAAGTAAAGAGAAACAAAGTTTTGACATGTGTTTATGTAAAATTTAGATGAGAAATTACTTATATTGACCAAAATTTTTTTAAATTATAAAAATATAATCTAATTATACTTCCAAACCATTCAAATACATAATTTTAAAATAAATTATTTCGATTAAAAATTTTGTTTTCAATTAAAATTTAGTATTTTTTAGTATTCATCAAAATATGAAAGTTATCATAAATATAACTGAACATTATCCAAAATAAATATATATGTTCTTATTCTCAAGAAAACAATAATTTAATTTAAATTAATATATTAAAGTGTCAAATATTGGTTTTAAAAACGGTTTTCCATTAAAAGGTTGTAAAATTGTAATTTTTTAAAAATTCTTCTTTAATCTGAAAAAATTAATTTTTTTTCTTATATTATGACTCTGAAACATATAATATGGATTCTAAAATAGTATAGAGTATATAAAAATTAAAAATCATTTAATACTATTCATAATATCCTTTTGAACTGCTAGTTTGGTATGTCATGGTGCTCTCGGACTCAGTGTTGCGTGTAGCGCAATCTATTGAATTACTTTATAGGAAAAAAACAAACTATGAAATAATTAATCTTTTATCAGATGTATAGAAAAAATTTTAGTCTTTTGTTAAAAATAAATCCTTAAAATTAATAGTGTTTCTATGTCGGTTAAAATAACCATTCATTAAAAATATACTTATCACATAGAAGGTATAAAAGATAGTAAAACATAAAATTTTATTATAGTTTTTCAAATATTCAAGTATGGTTATAATATGTTGAAATTCATCATTTTTTTCAATAACAAAGACTTCCTATCATTGTTTAGCTAATTTATATAAATAATTTATATTATTATATATGTCAACAAAATTTATTTAACTTATTATCTTGTTTATCATTTTACTTTTTTGAGTGTCCTATAATGTTTTTTACACTACCCTATGTGTAGGTCGTATTCCAAAACATGTTATTTTTATGAAGATATTTAATATTTTATTTTAACTATTAGTGTACATGGTATTAGAGGTTTTAGTTAAAAAGAGATCTTGGTGGTAGTGTTTCTACTTATTCTCAGGTCTGTTTTGGTGTATCATGGTGTATGTATGATCGAGTTATCTTGATTGGTGTTTACCAAGGGATCTTTGTATTTTTATATTTCCCTTTCTGAATATTTATTTCATTGTTATAATTATGATATATCCAGCGTATTTTAAGTATGTAACATTACAATTCATTTTTATCTATATCTTATTGTTACATTACATTTTAGGGACATGTGGTAATTTCATTTATATAGGATAAGGACTCTAATATATGTTTTATTCCTAATTGATATAAATCTCTAATATCTATCCAATCGGAGGTGTCTTGGGATACTGTGGTTATCCTTTATTCATCAAATGTTAGGTCATGGTAGTCTAAGTCTTGTTAGGAATCCAAGATAGTTATTTCTATTAAAAGGATATAGACAAGAGATAGTGTTTTCCAGAGGAATGGTTTTTAATACATATGGAAATGGTGTTGAAGGGTATTTAGTTTGGTGATTTTATAAGGATTCATAGGGATTTCTGTAGGTGATGGATGTTTCCCTTCCCCTACCATTAATATTTTGACGAAAAACTCATAACTATAAGGAATCAGTTATAGGGTTCGATGTGATGGTAAATGCATCTTATAACATGCCAATTGTGACTTCCTCAAAATAATTTTTCATTAGAATATTCTATAAATGATTTAATAAAAACTAAGGAAATCAAGGTATAAACATGGAATAAATATTATGGATGGAGTAAGTAATCATTGTAATTCCTTGATAAACTAAAATAGATAGAGAAATTTTCCCTTGAGAACAATAAAAATAAATATATCATATGTATAATAATAAATTCATTTGATGTTATAGAATTCATATTTTAAGACATCTTGATCTTACCATCAAGGACTCGTGCATATATTAAAAAATCATTACTACATCCAAGGAATAATTAATTTCAATTAAACATCTCTCAAAACAACATGCAAAATTGGGTATCCATATACAGAATAACCAAATATGTTTTCCATGTGTTACCTATTAATGAAATTATTTTTTATATATTGATGGGTCCCACCCACAAATTGTTCAAGTACAATGCATTAAACATTTCAAATTGTGAATAAATATTAAACTATCATTTTTTTAATAGTTAACTATTTTATAATAACAATATATAAAAATACAATAAATTCGTCTTGTAAATAATGAAAATAAAATGGTGATAAACCATCTAGAGAATGATTAAGTAAATATAAATAATACATAATCAACTTCCAAGGTAATTAAAAAATATCTACATCAAATTAATAAATACATTAATTTTAATCGATTCCCTCATTAATAAATTTAGTATCTTTCACCACAATAATATGGTCAAACTAAAAACATATATATAATATGGTATATAGTTATCTACGTAATTTCTCCAATAAGTAATTTTAATAGGTTTCTTTATATGTGTCCCTAAAAATATACAGATAATGGAATATAAAATAATGTTAATCATTTCACCAATCAATAAAGGGGATTTATTTATTTTTATAAATATATTTAATATTAATATGGTAAGTATATGTGTCTCAAAATAGAGATAGTTTCAGTTTCTCATTAAACTAGTAAAAAATGATATAGGTGGAAATGGATTAATGATGGTAGACTTAAAGCCACATGAATTACAAAATAGAATTATAGGAGGTTATAGAAGGATAAAAATTCCACAAATGGAATATCTCATAGAGAATGTTTTTATTTGAAATTTCGTTATAGAATAAACATTTAAAACATTGGTAACCATTGATATAAAAGACATGGAATTAAATTACATGATATTATTTTTTTTAAACCCATGAATGAAATTTATATGGTAAAATAAATTAATATTATAGTAATAAATCTATAATAAATAAATCATTGATCAAAATATTAAATTTGTATCATTAAAATAAATTTGAGACAATAAACCACATACAGCTTGGGTAATACATGAACAGAATATTGAATTAATAGAAACATTATTTTTACCTATTTTCAAATTGAATTAAATTAAATAATATATTA
Source organism: Viscum album (assembly GCA_963277665.1). NCBI lineage: Eukaryota > Viridiplantae > Streptophyta > Magnoliopsida > Santalales > Viscaceae > Viscum > Viscum album. The sequence goes on from OY728132.1 coordinate 478,418,458, forward strand.
AATTAAATTGATGTTATTTACAACAAATTAAGAAAATTAGAAATGAAAAAATGGTTTATAAAATATTATTTAGCTAAAATAGCTAGTATTATAGCCATGTAACCCATACTGCATTCATAATTTTTGACATTATAACCATAAAAATATATATTTTCAAATTTTTCATTAAATACATTTTATAATGTAAAAAATCACGATTTAAAAGATGAAATGTTTAGTATCTACAAAATTCAATATAAAACATGGTGTATAATATAAAACTATCTCAGTGATTTCAAATTTGAGATGAAGAACTATTTTGACATGAGCATTATTTTAGTCAAATCATAAGAAAAGATATGAATTATAATTTAAAATAAATTATCATGAATAAAAAATTACACTATGATATATAAAATATGTTGTATTTACACCTTTGAAAGGAATTTCTCCTCATAAAAAACATAATACAATGTATAGAATTAGAGAATAAAACCCATTATCCTATTACAGATTCATTCTCTGCATGGACATAACTACTTATATACTCAAATATTGTTTATTAGATACAATCATAAAAAATAATTATTATATATTAAATTTAAATGTGGTCTTTTGTTAATAAATATTATTTATTATATATATATATATATCTATGTTCTTAATAAAAATAAAATAATTATTTTGTTTTTTTGTTTATGTAAACGATTGAATATGATATTTTAAGAAGAATGAAAATATTTAACATAAGCATTCAAGAAAAGAAGTATTTATATTTGTATTAACATAATAATAATATTGGTGTTTATGTTTTCGTATTCATTAATTAATTATTTTTATATAAATATTAATGTAGGTAATTATACTTACTGGATCATTAACACACTATATATCATTGTGTAATTTGGGTTGAGGAAATATATAATACAATTAAAAATATTACTAAACTATATTATATATATATTTTTGGTTATTGGATCATATTTTTTGTGGTTTGGATAGTAATAAAAATTTATATGATAAAATGAAAATTTTTACATTTTAGAGGTGGTAGTCGATAAAACACAAATTTAATGTTTTAAATATTTTCTATATTTATGGAAATGAATACAAAAGTATTTTTACACTATTAAAATAAAAAATAATTATCGTAATATTATTTTTCATTATATATCATTGGTAAATATTTTATTGATGGGAAATAGTATTATGAATAATATTATAATTATTTAATACTCCCTTTTGGACAATAAATATTCTCAATAAAGTATCATCGTAAATGAATGCACTGATTATAAAAACTAATATTGTAGGATCTTGATCCTGATATAAGAATATAAGGGCATACAAATGGTAGAACATCAAGAAGTTATTTAATGAATCTTGTGTAGAGTGATGTTGTGGAATTGTTCCATTTTTTATTAAATAAAAGAGAAATTTTGTGAATACCACATTAATTTTCAAGGATATTATTACACAATTCTAGTGTATTAGATTCAAAAAATTAAAAATAATTTATTTAGGGATTATATTGCATATATAAATCCTGAAATATTTTTTTACAGAAATTTCTTAGTCAAGGTTAATATTACTATTTCATAGGTGATTAAATTTAATTTTTTTTCGATTTTACAAAGGTAAGAGGTTTTTAACAAGGTAATTCATGTTTAAAAAAACACCACATAAGAAATATGGTCATGATGAACCTAAAATAAATATTCATTTAGTTGAAATTTCTAAATAAAATTAAATTAAATTTATTGTCAAAAAAATTTCTATATTAAAAAATGGTGGATTATCCTATTTGATATTTTAATATTTTATAGAACTAATTAAATATTAAATATGTTTTATTATTACTATATATAATTTTTATCATCATATTAGAGTCATTTATTATAGTAGGTCAATAATTTGATGATATTAAATTTTATAAAAAATTTAGGAAAACAATTCATTAAAAATAATAGGTTTTTTCATCATGATGTTTATTAATGTTAATGTTAGCAATCCTTAATTTATGAAAAAATTAAAATTTCAATAATTAATTAATATAATATCTTTTATCTAAAATATGAAATCCATTTTGATAATAAATTTCAAAATATTATGAGAATTAATTTCTTATGTAATAGAGAAAAAATGTTTTTCATAAAATATTATATATATTTCCAAAACCAGATATACAGGTTCAATAATAAACATAGTATTTTTAAAATATTTTTACAAATAAAAATATATATTTTATAGGTAAAGGTTTAAAGAATAAAAATTTACCTATTTTATAATAATAATTTCCTAATAGTGGTTGTTTTATGAAAAAGTGGGGTTTTCACTATTGATATAAAACTTTTTTTTCCAAAAAAATATACCAAAATTAATAATAAGTTAGTATATCTATTTTAAATCGATAAATTATTTATTTTTATAATAATAAAATTGTGATATTTCTAAAATTAAATTTTCAAGAAAATTATAATATAAAATGACAATTATTTTTTGAAAAATTACATTTTCAAATATTATATTTTGTATTTTCACTTTACATTATAAAGAAACTATATTGGTTTTTACTATTTTTTAATAAAATTCGAATTTATTTTCATTTATCTTGCATTTTTCTAAATATACATCAAAAGTGATTTTCTGGAAAAATATTTTTCCAAACAATAAATGATTTTAATAATAATCTTTGGTATAAAAATTTAATTTCATTCATCTTAAAAGTCTCCAATATTTTCATTATACATATATTTCACAAAAAAATCATTGTCCCTTCTACTTCTATAACTCAGATTTAATGGTCAAACATATTATTATTATTATTATTTAAATATATCTTGTGTTAATGTTAGTCCAATTTTTTTTAAAGAGTAAGCTATAAAAGATATTTATATCATTTAAAGGAAGTCATACTATAAAATCTCATGGTGTTAAACAATATGTGCACGAATTCATTGAATTTGATCAATAGTGATTAAATTAAGATTGATAAAGAATTAATTTTACATCAAGTGGGGGTTTAATTTTAATTGATAAAATAAAACAAACTAATATAACATTAATCTTAAGATACTAATTCTGAAAAATAACTATTTGAATATATAGGATTTGTCAAAATAACTTTTTTACCAATACATTGTAATATTATATATAAAGAAAAATTATATAACAAGGATACTTTCCTTAAACATTCATAGTGGAAACATAAAAAACTAAATTCAGGTAATGGAATCATGGAAAATCATGTCTAAAAAAATAAAACAATAATTAAAACAATGATATATACCCCTTAAGAATAAAAGTTAAGGATTTTAATCTCCAAAACATTAGAAATACATAGTTTTCAGCAAAATATAATTTTCAGTCTTCCTTGAGTAAGGAAGACCCCAATACAAAGATTGAAAATGCTTCTATTTCACATCCTTGTGAAAAATCAATTAGAAAAATATAAATTTATAATGTATTTATATCCCTAGAATCACTCAATCAAACATAATATTAGAAAAAAAATTACAAGCATAAAATATTATAAGCAATGTAATATCCTATGACAAAATACAAAAGAAAAAATTATCAAATTATTAAAATATAGAACATGAGTTAGAATATATTAAAGAATATTTAATGTAACTTTAGGTCATTATTGTTGGAAAATATTATTCCTCCATAAATTCTAATCTTAATTATATGAAAATTTCTAATAGACATACCTTAATTTATCAAAGGTGGTTTCAATGGATTTAAAAAATTCCATATTTACTTGATGTATTTCATATCATCATGTTCATCATATTCTCAGAGTATATTAAAACATTAAAATATATTCAAGTTCCATCTTTTTAAATAGTAATTTTTCATCTAGTAAAATGATGTTTATCTATCAGATTAATTTAATGAATATTCATCCAAAAAAATAACTTCATTAATTTGATGATGTCATTAGATTTTTCTTATATAATTTCATCTAAAATATTTTATTATATGTTTAATTCATTAAAATAATAAATATTTTTCCATTTATATAAGTAATCTGTATTTCATTGTAAAAAATTTATATTTGTAAAATTACTAAAAAATCCATTAAATGAAACATATTTCTATGTCTTGTAAAACAACTTAATTTATAAAAAATAAATAGAAAATTACATTTAATGATTTTAGTAGAATATAAAATATTTTAGAAATGTGTTTTTTTTTTCAAAATAATATTATATTGTTTAAAAAATTATCCTTCAACTCAAAATATAAACATTTTTTAAAAGAAAAAACCAATGTTTTTAAATATAAAATTAAATTGGAATCATTAAATTCTTAATCCACATATCTCATATAATATTTCTTTTTACCAAACTCATCTTTGTTATTTATCCCCCCTTTGTTTTAGTATTTTTAATAACCAATCAAATCCTTTAAATAGTTTTAGTATGTATCATCAAAAGCCTTAAACCATTAACATATTTTTTGGACTCTTGAAAATAAGTATTTTTCATATAAAGTAAAAATCATATGTTAGGGAATGATATTATATAGTAGTAAAAATATATATATTAATCACATAATATTTGAAAAATATGAAAACATATGTATTATAATGATATTTATCTAACAGTGTTTGAAATATCAAAAAGAAAAATTTTATGAAGATCTTCCTTCAAAAATATGTTTGAGTTATTAAAAATATTTTAAATAGATTATATAAGAGTATACAATTTTCATTATAAGGGTTTTTATGCTCTTCATCATTTTATTTACATCTTTCATATACATCTCTGACTCAACTAAGGCAGACATCAACGATCAAACACCTTATTCGAGAAAATGAATCTTCTTCTATTCATTATTGATATTTTAGGATTTTTATTCCAAATAATGAAAATTACTAATTTTACTCTAGTTATCATTAAAAATATCCAAAACTTCCTTTATAATTTAAATTTCTTCATCCTAAGATCAAATAGTGCATCTTTCACATTTCTTCTCTTCTTGAATAATGACTATGCTCAATAGCTTTGAAACTGCATCTAGAAAATCATAAATTTTAATGAAAATTTAATCAAATTAATCATCCTGGGTCCTAAGAATAAATTGATTAGTATATATTTATTTGATGGTGTTAGTTAAATCATTACTCCTACTCATTGAAAAAATTTCCACTTGCTTTTTTTAATACCCAGAACCTAATTATCCTATTATTTCAAATCACCATCACTTTTCTAGATCTAGTGGATATTCTCATTTATAATTATAAAATTAATTTTTTTCTCATTATTTTAGTTCAATTATTTCTACTTCATTATAGATTACCAATTTAGATACCTATCAAAAATAACTTAAATTTTATAAAAAAGAAATATTCTTCTACAGGTACTATAAATTTCATGATTTTTTAATATATAAATAATTCGATCCAACTAATGAATTTGATAACTATGATAATTTATTTTAATTAAAATTCATTAGAAATAATTTTTTAGAGGGTATGTTAGAGAATCACTTAAAACACTACAGACTAAATTCCATATTGTACTATATAGAATTTCTTTAACTTTTACATTTGACTGATCATAAAAAATTTCCCTTAAATTCTCATCACTTTTATAAAACAGATATTTTTCCAATGAATGCGTTTTTATATTTTTATAGATATTATTATGAGAAATATTCCTTCTATGGGTTACACAATTAAATATTCTTCACATATTTAAAAGATAACAAAATTGTGATTTATTCCAATATTTCTTCAAAATAAAAATTCTCATTAATCACATAAAATAATTTAGAATTTTTCTTTAAAAATTTCATGCATTTAATAATATTAAATTAATTCAAGGTATAAGATTTAGAATTTCCATATAGTTCTTTTCCAAATTTTTTTCGATATATAAGCGACATTAATTCCACCATGACTTCAGTTTGATTTCTATTATCAATTGTAAAAGGATTCAATAAAATTTTAAAAGGGTTTCCTTCACAATGTTCATACAAAATTTGATTCAGTTGATCAAATATAAGATGAATTGATTCAATTATAATCCCAATACATTAATTTTTTTTATCAAAACTATTACAGAAATCATTAATAGATTATTCCTTCTATTCTATTTTTTACATTATATTCTACTTTTATTCTTATTAAATTTTATAATATATCTATACATTAAAAGATAAGGCCTCATACTTATCCATACTAAATTCTAAATCACTAAGTTTATACTCTTAATTTATTTTATTTAAAAAAATGGAAGGATTCATTAAAAATTTTATTCTCTTTTTACATAGAAATTTAGGGGATCATTAAAGATACTTTCTATTTTCAATTTTCTGTTTGATTTTTGGATTATCAAAATTGGTTGCAACCTTGTACTATTTTTTCAAATCATTTCTTCTATAAATATTTTAATCATATTTTGTTTGTTGTATCTTCTTTTTTCAACAAACTTATACTATGAAATATCTTCAGTCATCTTTATCTTGTATATCATTTCATCCCTAATAAAGGTAACCTTTTTAATTATAGGCGTATATACATTTTATGATACAATTAACTTCTATAATACATACCAAAGGTTGGTTTATAAAAATTGGGTATGGATATGTCATAACCTATATCATCCCACCTTTCACAAATTCAATGAAACTGAATATATACTTCCACAGGTTGAATTTTATAATACTTCATAGAAAAGACAAGATATACACATCTTGTACTTTAAGGTTATTATTTTTTCAGGAATAAATAAAATATGAACCCAAATTACAAAAAAATTGGGATCTATTGATACATTAAAAAATTTCATAGTTTTTTCACATCAACAAAATAGAAATTTTCTGACCATAGATTAATCAAAAGATCCATGTTTCCCATAGAACTTTTAAGTTATCATATTCAGTTTTCCTATGAAGGGAATTTAGTCAATAATAATGGTTTTCATGATATTCCATGAATAATATTTTCAAAAAAAATATTCATCATTAAAATATTTTTATTAGTGAATTCAACAGATGTCTAAAAATACCATATAAATAGAGGAATATGTAAATGAAATTAATCCTTATCAACATAGATAGATCACCATCATTGAAAAAAAATTAAACAAAATATTCAAATATTAATCATTATCAAATACAGATATATCTATCAACATATTTTGTGAGGAATCTAATTCGGTAAGTCTCTATAAGAATCCCACTAATTGATCAATAATCCTTACAAAATAGAGAAATCATAAATGATTGGATAGATAAAGTAATTAGTTCATAGAGATCGTAAAAAATTAATGTATTTAACATTTTTTAGTGACCAACTCCACTTTATATTGGCTAAAAAAAGAGATTATTAATCTTATTAAAATGTGATGGTTCTTCTTGAAACATTTCTTATGATAAACTAGTCACATAATACATCAAAAAATGTGTTTGAAAAACTAAAAAACCTAAAAATTAAAAATACTTGATATTATTTTCAACAGTAAACAATTTTTCATAATGAAAATTTATAATTCATTAATGGTTGAAAATTTCAAAAAATTGTATAAAAATTTAAATAATAGACTTACGATAAATAATTATAATATAAAATTTAGAGGAAAATATTTATGAACATTATTTTTCATGTTTTTTTGAAATATAAGTTTCATTGTTTTTTGGAAAAATTGAAAAAATATTTTATATAAAATAATTTTTAAAAATTATCCTGAAATTATTCTATTAATTGTTTACAAAAGAAATTTTTTCTAACAAAAGTAGTAAAAAATTCTTATAAATATTTTTCTAAAAAAATGAAAAAATATTATGAAGAATTTTTTCATAAAAAATATGAATAAAACATAAGTGGAAAATATAAACTTCACACCACTATTTTTAAATAATAAATTACTAATAATCTATTTATAAATAAATATTAGATTTAATTATAACTTTATACTCACTATTCCCTGATTCAATTAAATATATTATAGTCTACCAGAACTAATGGTTGTTTTAATAATATAAGTAAATTTAAATGGAATTACAATGATTTAAATAATTATATGTCCTTTTTTATTAAATTAATACATCTTCCTAGACATGTTATGATATCTCCCAATATCCATTTACCCAATATTGTTCATTTAAAACATATCTTATTTCCCAAAAAACTAAAATTTATTGATTTTTGGAACCTATCCTTTCATGCGTCTATCATTGTTATAAAATACCATTTTAATAATCCACATATACCCAATATTCATGTATTGTATATAAATAAATTAATTATAAAAATATATTTTATAATAGTAAAAAGGTTTTACTTTATTTAATAAACATTTATTTTTGTTCAATGACAATAAATCTATCATTTTTTATAGAAATGACCATTTGAAGAAAACATATTTTGAAAATGATTATTTTCCTGAGTAAAAAATATCCCTGTTGTACTTATTTGAGGTTTAATTTCAAAATATGGTTTTTCATGATTTTACTTCCCTAAAAAAATTGAGATAATATTCTTTACCAAAATTATTATAAAATTTTGATTAGTAACCAAATATGTATCCTATCATATTGTATTATAGTCATATTTCATTTTTAGTTATAATTTATCATTTAAAATCTCTAATTTATTTGAATACATTATTAAATTTTCCTTAGAATGATAGACCTTAACAACTTCAATGATTTCAAAAAATTTAGAAAAACATTTCTAATAACCTAAATTATATATAAGTATATTAAAATCTTGGTAAATTATCCTCATAATCAGATGACAAATAATTGCCTTCTGTATATGTTTTTGAATTGTATTAATCCTCATAATCAAGATAGTTTTCATCTAATGAAAAAATTATAATATATATACTAGATAACTAAGACATTATAAAATTATTATTCTCAGGAATATCAAAATTTAATCCGAAAATTATTGATCAATTATCAATAGTTTTAAATGAATTTTTAGATGATTAATCTCTTCTACATTCACATCAGGTTTTAGAAGAATTCAATATTTTATCTCCCATATACTTATAGAACATCTTAGAACTTCATTTTTTCTAAACAGTCATTTTTGGATTAGGACAACATAACCATTTAAAAAATGATTACTAAAATATGTAAAATATTATTTCATGAGAATATTATTCATCACATATATCTTGAGAATATTTCATATATATTTTATGAAAATGTTAGATTATTAAGATGTTTTTAATTCTATTTGAATATTCTTCATGGTTATTATCACTTCACCATGAAGAACGAATTTCATTCTCAACATTGTCCTTCTTATTTTATAATGATATAAGATCTTTTTTTGCTCATATGACTTTCGTAATAGTTGTAGATATAGAGTATAAAGATATAACACTATTTTTGTTCTTTTATTTTTAAGCATAAAATTTTATCATACTTTACACTACATGATACTTTCAATCAAATCATTCAGACTATGTTTTGGAAGCCTTCTAGTATAATCCTTATTTACTCATTTATAATGCCATTATATTGGTCATGAGGTAAATGATTTTTTAAATAAAATATTCAAAATTAAAAAAAAATATTCACATGATAATTATAAACAATTCAATATGGTCACAAACCACTGATGTATGTTTGTAAAAAATTCTCCTGATAAAAACATAGAAACATGAAAATCATCTCTATGTTTGTCTCTTATTGTTTTAATAACATTGGTTTTACCAACGTGACTAATCTTAGGATTATTCAAAATACTATTAGATATTTCACGTGGATAAATATTAATATATAGATTCCATTCCATAGATCATAGAAAATTATTTACGTCATGATAATTTAGTTGATATTTAGACTTGAAATAATTATTAAATGTAGAAACATATTTTCTAAGAATAACCTAATTTCTTTTCAATGTTAATTATTTATAGACTCTAGTATATAAAACAATATTATTCATTTAATCTCTCCAATATTCATAGACAACCAAATCGATTATGTAAGGACCCAACCCTATTTTTCCAATGTCGGGTCCTTATTTAATTACATTTGTAAATAATGATGGAATGTGCTTACTGAAGGATAAATTATTTTAGTATCATTGGAAACAAGATACATTCTTAACTTTAGTATTATAACTCAAAACAAAAAACAACATGGAAATTCCTTCAACAACATCTATAACTCCTAACTTATTTAGGCATGTAATTCATAATAAATATATTAATGTCTTGATAAAATAAATTATAAGATAGAGGTGAGATGAAATTCTAATTAATGGTTACAAATACAGTGTAATTTATCATAAACATAAACATTATGAATATTTAGTAACTCAAATCACATTCCTTTAACTAGAAAAATGAACACATTCTGGAATGAATTAGTATTGAATAAATAATTCCATATTAAAACATAATCATGCGTATTATACTAGTAGAATAACATCATAAAAAATCAATACTATTTTCATTATGAGGGAATTAATAATACAGGACATCATAACCATACCTTCAAGGCTTTGTACTGATACTATAAATAATGATTTTTTCAAGGCCTTCGGTTAGGACTCTAGGTTGTCTCATGATACCAACCGATTCACTGAGGGGTTATAATGGGATCCACCACAAACAGACTATATCCATTGCATTAATCATATTAATGGTTATAATCATAAACAATATATACATTAATATTAAAACTAATATATGTAATGTAAAAAAATCCCCTAACATTAAGCATAATCACTAAACATTTGGCATAAATCGAAGAATGGTTTCATGATGGCACATCCAAATCCAAACTAATCACAAAACATTAAATTAAATATATTATATAATACATTATAAAATAATAATCCAAATATTACATAACACTCAACAAGAGTTTTGAAATTGATGAAGATATTATTATAAAATCATTGAGTAATTCTTAATATAAATATAATTCTACTTTCAAAATAAGGGTTCATTTGTAAAAAATACATTCTTAAAAACCAAGAGTGTAGTAAGGTAGTATTTTCATAATAAAATTATTTATTTTAAAATGATAATGGATTTAAAAAATAATATTATAGAGTTCCCTTGAAAATACGTAAGAATTTGAGGAATTCCCTTGAAACGAGATTGTTTATCAGGAAGGATTTTGGAAAGATCCTTTTTAAACATATAAATCCCCATAAATGAAGGTATGAATATTGTTGGAAATAATATATAGAACAATCACAGAGAAATAATTTAGATTAAATTTTAGTTAATAATAATTTAATTGAAGAATGTATATAATAAAATTTACCCAAATGAAATCGGTGGTTCGGCTAGAAAATCCATACCTTATGTTTGAAATGTTCTACTCTTGAAATTATTGTCCTAAAATATAAAATTAGACTCATTAATAACATAATAAACAACATATTAGACATGTGTTTAATTTATCATAACATTATAATGTTTATTATGTCTTTAATTATAAGTTAAAATATAGAATTTCGTCGTTCCGGGGTGTTTTTTTTCTTGATTTTCAATGTCGGATCACTTGTTTTTATGTAATGGAGTTCGTCTAGAATTGATGTAAATCTCCATAAATGAATTTAAATCTTATTTATTAAAATTAATTGGTGTTAATGGTCATTTATTTCATTTGGATACATGAAATTAGGATGAATCATTAGATGAAATGTTAATGACAATCACAATGATTATTTTATCGTTATTTTGATTATTTAGATCTATTTCTGTCATAGAAATTAATAATACGTACATATACTGGTTAAATAATATTAATTATGTAATAATACATATATTATAGTCTTTTTGAAGCGTAAAAATGGTTTCTAATCTAGTAATTAGGGGGAAATTGATGAATGAAACTTCATTGTCCATGAAAGATGTAAATTGGAACTTCACAGACCATGATTTCATTTATAAAAGAGATAAAGAGAGAGTGAGAGAGAGAGAGATAGATTAAGAAGATTAATAAAGGTTACTAAATTAGCATGGTATAATTATAGTGTACATATATCATACTCGAGTTATAATGGTGAACTGAAAAAATGACGTTAGGAGAGAATTAGAAAAGAAGACAAAATTATACAAAACTAAATGAAAAAGTACGCTGCTTTAACTCTTGTAATAACCTATTTGAGAACCTCCTTATGGGAATGGTTTTGGGACTTTTGGAAAGACCAAGATCACCTGGAAGTGGGGAGTGACTATGGAAGGGTACATTGGAAGATCACAAACAAGACACAATTCATTAGTGGCGTGAAGTGAAGAGGGAGTGAGGGGGGTTTATAGTGGAGGATATAAGTAAAATTTGAATATTTTATTCATTATTTTACTAATTCCTGCAATACAAGAACCTATATACTGTGTCTAAGGAAGTTGAAAAGGTAAATGGAAAGGTTATTTATGATAATAAAGATTCAATGAGTTTTGAATAATTGAGGGAGGATGTTCCCTTTTATAAATTTTTTGGGGGACCTTTGGAATTTATAAAATAATTAATTATAATAAATTAATTCTCATTAAAAATGTCATCATAATGTAATATAATTGAATTATATATTAGATAATGTTTTAATTTCATAAAAAATATATTTTATGAAATTTATAGTCATCATTTAAAACATATAATTTTTATTAAACTTAGTTAACTAATTTATATTTCAACTAAGCTAACTGATTTTTCTATTATAAAATATGGTAATTTTTACTTATTTTATTTAATTTAGATCACAAATGAATACCACAGAAATTTTTTGACCATATGATAGTTATATGGTATTTTTAAAATTGTTTTATATTTTTTAATAATTTATTAATACATTATTTTGATAAAATATCAATATTGTAACATTTGACAATATGTTTCTATCGTATTATTAAATATATCAATATAAAATTCTAAATTCAATAAAATTATTTTAATACACCACTCAAAGTTCAATTTCATTGGTATTTTTTTGGATATATTTATTTTCCAAATAATTTTTATTTTCATATTTTTAATAACATTTATTTGATATCTTAATTAATAAAATAATTAATACACCAACTTTGTGTAATTGTTTAATATACTCATATTGTTACTGAAAAATAAAAATAAAATACCATCTTGAACATAAATATTTTATATTTTTTAATAATATTTATTGTATAAATTATCTTCTGTATAACCATATATTAAAAATGATATATTATTAAAAATGTGAATTTGAAAACATTAAATTTTTATTAATTTTAATATTATAAATAACATAATATTATCCAAGTATCCAAAGACATAAGAAATTAATTTATCTCATATAAATATGTATATTAAGTTAAAAATAAACATTTATATTAATTCAAATCATTTATTTTTCCCATGTGGACACATAAAGGAAATTAATAACATGGAAAGTGATGTTTTTCTTTGATTTAAATTTTATATAAGTTATTTCCATGACCTGTTTCAATTAAATTATTTAATTTTGATCCTTCTAAATTTTTCTATAATTTTATTTAGAAAATAATATTTTGACATTTATGATGGTCATTTTATTATCATTAGAAGATTATTTTTAACCAAATTTACTTTATTTACCCTATATAGTGGTTAAAAAATGTACTATGTTTATTATTCATATTTTCTAAAAAGTGGATGATTAATTAATAAATTTTTACAATATGGATCAAAATTTGACATCTATTTTTTCAAAATTCAATATTTTGATGGTGTAGAATTAATTTCAATACAAAACTAGTAAAATTTAATTAAAAATAGTTCTAAATTAAATTCCTATTTAAAATATAATTTTTTTTTATAATAAAATAATGTATAAAATAAAAAATATTAAAACCCTAATAAGATGACTTTAAATAAAAATAAACTAATTATAATTTATAACTCATCAGAAACATAACTTGATCATGTAATGTTTTTGGAGGATATTATTGTTTCCAAAAAAATCTATATTTTCAGTAATCATCAAAACATTAAACATAGCAGATAATTTCCAAAAATTTAATCAATGTATATTTTTATACCACTCCTTCAATTATGAACTTTAATTTTAAATATAATAATTATAATGAATCAATAAATTTGATATAAAATGTGTATTCCAGTAAAAGGTACTAAAGTTTCCCTTAAAAAAATATATTTTTATTCATTGAATTGAATTTATTCTTATCTTATGCATATAAAATATATTAAATGAATATGAAAAATATTTTATTAAATATATAAAAAATATATTTCTTCATTATAATTCATTAATTTTAATATATAAATTAAATAAATAAAAATTGACTTTGGGATAATAATATAAATATGTTTCTTTTATAATCAATACATAAAAAATTTCATTTCTAATTAATTTTTATCCAATTAATTCATCTTATAAAAGATATATTTTCATAAGTTATTAAATAATACTCAAACCCAGTAATTTTGTAGCTTTTTTATTATATTATAATAATTAATTGATATTTCAAATAAATGTTGAGTTGCATGTATAGAAAACTAAACCAGTGTTTCATGTAATACAATGTTTACATGGTGTAGCATTCATGTAATGATATGAAAGAAATAAATTATTAGAAAACATATTTCATAGAAATATCAAGGTGATACATTTAAAAACTGTAAAATAAATTTTACCCATGAATTTTTCTATGTCATCAATGGTTTAACACTTGAATGTTATTATTATAGAAACCCGTATTTTAAAAACTAATTCTATAATTTCAATTTAAAAATGAATGTTAAAAACATAACCATTACCGAACATAACTCAATAATTGAGCTTCAACATAGGATTATGTATGTGTATTGCAAAACCATTGACATGGAAGATAAATCAATCCATTATGTTATTATGGGGAATTATAGAGAACATGATCAGGAGAATATTAATCATCATAAAGAAAAACAATTGTATTGATGTACGAGATCAATATACTCTTTTGAAAAAATGGTACTATGGAATACTATTTTTTTCGAGATCCTTTCCATGAAATTGAATAATTTTTCGTTACAAGTAATAATTAAAAGATTAAGAAGAATATTATATTTTCATTGTGCCTTTATCAATTTCCAATTCATACCTTATTCGATGAAATGAAGGGGAATTTTTTATATTAATGAAGAATTATAAAATCATGATATATATAGAATAATATGTTATTTTATCTATCTTAACTTCACAAAAGAGATAAACATGTGTATAAAAATATGTATAATTCATCACAAGAAGAGATAATTTTTTAATCTCTAAAATTTTGACCAATTTTATATCATTACATTTACAGTCCTTCAAAAAGCTTAAAATTCAAACCATTTAATATAAGGTAACAATGTAGAATGGACCCCCAGTATATCCTAAATTAGAACTTATTTTTCCTAAACAAATAATGTGAAGAAAAATGTTGTTTATTCTCTTAAAACATAGAAATTGTAACGCCCAACCCCAATTAGCCATAATCAGTGCATTATTACATAAAATTGGCATGATAAAAGAAATAATGTCCCAAAAGACCGATCAGTTTAGTATCCTTTGAAGTACTAGATGCATATATATTTATAACATTATATCATAACATTAAAAAATCACATTGTCTCCCCTATGAACACTCTTATATCAATTAGCATATTCCTACGGGTTAATCGTAATACACTTATTTTCATCTAGGAAAAAATGAAACATATGAAAGGGGTGAGCTCAGATTCTCAGGAAGGATAACAATATAGAGAAAACTGTCACATATAACAATAAAAATTTAAGGGAATATATAAAACTTGAACAGAAGCATTTTAAACTTAAACTGCAATATAATATGTCATTGATAAATCAAATAATTCCATTTCATAATTCACATGGATATTCTACTATCCAAATAATCAAATGAAATATTAATATCAAATTTTATAAAGATGGAATGCATAATTCCAGATGTCATAACCACATAGTTAAGGCCTTGTGCTAAGACTACAAGTATGATTTTATCATGTCCTTGGGCCAAGACACTAGTTTTTCTTATGAGACCTAACGATGCATCGAGGAGTTATAGTAGTCTCCACTGGTAACATACTAATACCAATGCATTCCTCATATTATATTGTAAAACATAATCTAATCATTTGTTTTAAAACTAGCATATGGGATGTCAAACTTTTAACCACAAACCATGAATGACATAAAAATAGAACATCCACAGTCAAACATAACTCATTCAATACAATATATAAAATTGTATTATGATAAATCAACCACAATCATGAATAAAATACATTGAAGGATATTGTCATAAATTAAAATAGTCATTAAAACTATTTTAGATAAATATCCCCTTTTTCTTGAAAACATTTTAATATAGCACTATTTATCAAAGAAGTCATTTAAAATATATTTTTGAATCAATGTTTCCCATACCAAATTTAATTTTTTTTTAGAAAATAAATTTTAAAACATTAATTTAGGTATAAATAATTCCTTTAAACAATTTTTAATACATGTACATTAATGACAAATATTTATAAGAATAAAATTTTATAACATTTAAAATGATATTTTTGATAGAGTTCCTAAACAGATGAGAGATGCTTGAATAAAAATAATTGAGGTAATAAAAACATTATAAAATCATGAGAATAAAGGTATTCCTGATATACTATGTCAAAGTACAGTATAGACAACAAATAAATGTGAATTGGTGTATAACAACAAAGAGGTATCAATGGAGTGTAAGTTGAGATGAATTACTTTATAAAGACTGCATCGTTAGGTTGAGGATAAATCAATGAAATAATTATGTGTGAAAAATATGAATACACTCAAATTGATTTTATATTCAGTTTAAATCAATCAGATTACATTCACACATATTCATGTAAAAACAAAACCATTTACATGGATGTTTAACTCAATGAATAGAAATTGTGTTAAAATTACTTTTATCAAGTTTATAATGATGGCTTGTGAATTTATCAATGGGGTGATTATGTGTATCAAAATTATATCCACACAATGGGGAGTGGATATTAATACATAAGTATATAAATAGTGATTTCACACATAATCATGGAGTAATGTAAATAATGATGTTTGTATAAAACCGAATGAATTGAAATTGAAATATGAAATTCCCTTACAGATTTGGTAACTTACGAAACATACACCCTATGAAATAAGGATCATCCAATGATTATATAAATTCCTATTATTAAATTATATCATGGAAACAATACAATCATGGGACATATATACAACACACAAAATGGAATGGTGGAAAATATAACATGAATCTCATGGGAATTAAAGTGAGATGAAAACATGTTACCACATTGTAATCAATCGAGTCGTATGAACAAAAGTTAATAACCACCAAATTAATCCTAGAATACAATGAATCTAAAAAGATATAAATGATAATATATATATATATATATCAAATGGAAGTATAAGATACACCCTATGCAATAAATAAGTGGCGAACATTGGAGATCTCATGAAATTAAATGTGAGATAACAAACCCCTTACCTTGAACTTTTCCATACTATAGGATAGCATAACCTCCAGTATAACAGTGAAGTAATTTTTAAGAAAATTATACAAGAACCTAATACAAAAATATGATATCATATATGTTCTTATAATATTTATTTGTTAACAATATTTCAGTAGTATCATTGTTTTGGTTGTTAACTAATTCATTTCCCTTTAAATGTTTTGTTACATAATTCAGGATTGTTATGTATAGGTAGTATATAGTTCATATATATAATGCTCTTAAGTTCTTAAAAATTATTTTTAATCATAAAAATAAAATTATTCTTGAATGATTATTATGGGGAATGAATCTCATCACATTCAGGGAGACGGTAAACCGTACGTACGCACGAGCGACAATAACATTATATTGATATTGAAATTGTATGTAATTGGATGGTATATCATATATAAATAATAATTAACATGTTTTATTTATTATTTACATGATTTATACAGATTATTATACCCATCCAAATAATGAAGTGTTTGAATTACAAACTACACCATGAGGTGGAGATGGTAAGCCGTACGTATGCACGTGTGGTGACTTTTTCATTTATATGATGGATAGAATAACTAATTGTGTTGTTACATAATTATAATACAATAAAATTATGTATAATGTAATAGATTTATTATTTTTTTATGGAAGCAACAAATAAAGATGTAGTGGAATAAGAAAAGAACTTGAAAGAGGGTGGTGAAATTATTACCTCTTCTTTAGGTGTTTCCTTTTGAGTTTATCAAAATGGCTCCATAGGTTGGCTTTCTGATCAATGTAAGGAATCTTGGATAAGGTGATAATTTATGTAATATATTTGGTTAGTGGTTGGCTAAGACAAATGGCTTTGGAGGTGTGAAATTAAGAGAAGGGGAAGTACCCTTTTATAATAGAGTTGAGGGTCACTTTGGGAAAAGCAGGAAATATTCTTTTATAATAAAATAATTTTTAGTTTCTAATGGATCTAAAATTAATTATTTATAGGATAAGGTGGGTATTAGTTTGTTTTAGACAAGTTTAGGTCACCATATTAAGAATATCATTTAGATTTAACTCTTAGTTAAATAGTTTGACATTTATCATGCCACTTTGTATTTTTATATTATATGGTTATTAAAATTATTATAACAAGGCACAAGAACCCCATGTGGTTTATTATTAATATACATAACCTTATCTATGTTCTTTGATGGAACCTTATTAATTTTTTAATTATATCAATTAGTAATATAGTAATTTTTTTAAAAACTCAATTATATCAATTTTGAAACTATTAAGAATTTGATTTTTCTAAAGCCATAAAACGTGATCTATACAAATAAAATATATTTAAACAACCCTAATATTTCATATTAACCTATAAAATTAGTGAAATTCATCAGAATTATCAATTTACTTTTATTTAGATCTTTATAATATCAATTATTTTAATCCTTCATTAATAAGGCAAGTATTGAATCATCATTGTCTCAAAAATAAATTTATTTATTTAATGTCTAAAAATTATAAATATAATATAATTATGTATGAAATTTTTTTATATTTATAATAAATACTTATATTAGAATTTATCTTATTTTAATGCATATATAAAAAATGGTTTAGTAATTAATATTTTAATTAAACTCTTTTTACTCTTCTTTAAATAAAATAATAATAAATGTCGTAATCTAATCCATGTAGACCTAAATGTTCAAATTTTATTCCTAAGGTTTTTTTATGTCAAATTATAGTAATCCAACAGAATTAGGACACGTGTTACAGTAATTATAATGTCAATTTTACCTATATTTACCTTATTGTTTTAATCATGGTAAATAAAAGTGAAATGTTACTATTCACAAAAAAAATATTTTCAGCTTATTGAACCAAATTTTACATATTGATTTTAATATTGTCTCTTGTATTTTTAAAATTTTATTTAGAGAAGCGGTAAAATAATGTTTTATGCAAATTTCCTAATGCTCCGTGAAGGTGGGTAAAAAATGGAAAAATGTTCAATAAAATTTTATACATCTAAATTAATTATAAAATTACTCTAATGAATTAAATTGAAAATATAGAGGTATTTAATACCTGTTTTTTCTTAAAATAAATTTAAATAAAATAATTAATTATTTAAATAAAATGTTGGTTTTAAACTATAATGTAGTGTTTTTCACTATTCCACAAAAATTGAATGTTTTCCAAAAAATACAAAAAATTTAACCTAAGAAAATATTTATTATCCAAATTAAATAATAAATTCTAATTTACCAAATTAAAAACATATAAGTTGCATTAATTAGTTGAAATTTAATTTCTTTTGTCAAACTCGAAAAGTGGGTTTTTAAAAAGTAAAGACAAACAAAGTTTTGACATGTGTTTATATAAAATATAGATGAGAAATTACTTATATTGGACTAAATTTTTTTAAATTATAAAAATATAATCTAATTATACTTCCAAACCATTCAAATACATAATTTTATAATAAATTATTTCGATTAAAAATGATGTTTTCAATTAAAATTTAGTATTTTTTAGTATTCATCAAAATATGAAAGTTATCATAAATATACCTAAACATTATCCAAAATAAATATTTATGTTCTTATTCTAAAGAAAACATTAGTTTAATTTAAATGAATATATTAAAGTGTCAAATATTGGTTTTAAAAACGATTTTCCATTAAAAGGTTGTAAAATTGTAATTTTTTTAAAATACTTCAGTAATCTGAAAAAATTAATTTTTTTCTTATGTTACGACTCTGAAACATATAGTAGGAATTCTAAAATAGTATAGAGTATATAAAAATCAAAATTCATTTAATACTATTCATAATAGTCTTTTGAACTGCTATTTTGGTATGTCGTGGTGCTCTTGGACTCAGTGTTGCGTGTAGCGCAATCTATTGAATTACTTTATAGAAAAAAAACATACTATGAAATATTGGGGTGTTACATTCTTCCCCCTTTTGGAAATTTCATACTCACAATTTTAAAATTTGTCTTGGGAACTTCATTGAAAGTCCCACATTGGAAAACAATCAATAAAACTATCACATTAAAAGAATGAAAGAGAAGAAAAATGTTCACCCGATATAACCCATAAATGGATTCCATGTAATACAACATTGAGATGTATGATAAACTATGTGGAATGGTTTATTGGAGGGTGATAGAATACATGGTTAGGATAATGTAAACAACAAGAAAACCACAAACTTTTGATGGGTTAAATAGTCATTAGTTTCCCATTATAAAAAGTAAACGGACAACATTTTTTTCTTTTAAGTTCTATTTCATAATGTTGATGAATTTATTTATGAGATTAACTAAGAAAAAGAATATATATTCTTAGTTTTTAAATAGAGATTCTTCCTTTAATAAATTTCTTCCACTAACCCATTTTAATCAAATGATGAGTATTCAAGATGACATGGTCACAAAAGAAGTGCTACAATAAACATCTAGAGAATCACATAATCCACAAAGAATAAAATATATATTTACCTTGTCTTTAGAGATTAACCAAAAAAATGGTTAGTACAAGATCAGTTGATCCCCCAAAAGGATAATTATTTAGAGAAATAAATACTTATCTGAATTTCTAAAATTAATCCAATAATTCCCAAAGTTCAATAAATACCTTTCAATAAACAACTGTCTTTAAAATCCTTAAATATAATACAAACTTATATTGAAACACAAATATCAAGAGAATTTGATTACGTAGTATTCCACATTAAATTGTATCTCCAAATAACATCGACTACTCTTAATGTGACAAGAGTATAAGTAATTAACCAAATCACATATTCCCAATGATAGGTTAATCATTTCTATAAATAACCCAAAAATCAATAAATCCACAATAAAAAATATTGATTAAAATCCACCATTACTCCTAAAAACTCCCACTGTATTCTATTTCCTTTAGGCATATAGTGTTCCCAACAGAGCGACCATCTTTATAAATAACATTTATTAACTAATTACCAAATCATTTTCCAATACCATGGATATAAATTTGATAATAAATTTTATCCCAAGTCAATTTATTATTGATCAATAAAATCATTTAACTAAAATTAATTAGTCACACTAACCAGGGACTTCACATAGTCCAGTGGTTGGCTATAAATCCCAATCACACTCAGGTTGTAGGTTCGATTCTCATAGATTTTTCTGATGCAATGGGATGTCTCACGGTCTACATGTTTTAGTTTTTCAAAAACTATAATTAATAACATTTCTAAAATGAGATAAATTCCTCAAAATAATCATAACATAATTTCACAACAAATGTTATCTCATACATCTCATTTTCATCCAAAAATTTAATAACCTATAATTTCCTCATATTCAAGGATAACATAATACCAAATTGTTCATTATAACTATATTCAGAAATGAAAAGATTATTCTTCCTCAAATAGAATTTTAACATAACAAACTACAAGGTTACACATTCAAGAGAAAAGTACTCCAAAGTAATCTGATAAACAAAGAGAAATAATACTTTAAACATTTCACTGTACATTTATTTCCACATAATTTCATCTATGACCAAGAGGCTATCCTATAGAATAGGGAATTCACTTGGGTAAATCCCAGGTCCCCTATATTTCTGGAAAATGACAGTAAATGGATTATTGGGATAATTTTTAATTGCATCCATAGTACTCATCATTTTTCCTCATCAATTGTTTACATTATGTCTTTCTTTCCCACACATTAATCATTTCTTTGGTCCATTGAGGAATTTATATGGTGTCTCCTTCCATATTTCATGGATGATGGAAATTAATATTTCTTTTCTCCATGGCCTCCACTACTACGACCCTTATCATTTAAACATTTGTTTTCTTTGTTGGGTCCAGTAGTTGGTTAATATATATTTTGTTGATCATATTTTTTGAAAACCAATTCGACATGAACATCATATATTTTACACCTATCAAAATTCCATTTTTTTGCTTAGTACCACCACCATGACCACCTTGTACATCATTTTCAATGTCATTATTACTTCCTTGGAATCCAGCCATTGACTAACACAAGAAAGCATAGTTTCAGTCATAAAATCATTTATAGAATATCATAACACCATATTTTTAATGTAAAACACCTTAGGATTAACTATGGTTGTTTAATATAATATTATATTAAAATCCTTCAAATTATTTTCAAAAAAAAAATTTAGTTATCCTAATCATATCCCTTGGGAGTGTCATAACCAAGAGTGCAGCAAGGCCCATTATCGTGTACCATGATACCCTGAGTCAAGCCCAAAACACCATGTCAGAGTTTTTACTATTAGATACATCTATGCCAAAGCTACCTCTACCTGATCGTATCCAGACAAAGATTTATTTCTTAAAAAACCTACATAATATTTACATTACCAAAATTTTTGGATGTTCTTCTATAATGATCTTCAATTCCTATATTAGGGTACTATTTTATAATCATAATTTTTTTAGATTTTGCTTCTTTGGTTTGTACTGAACTTCCACTGATACCAACTGTAATGTTGTAAAGAACCAGAAATTCCATGAAATGTTTTTCATAAATTCATGGGATTTTTACACGTTTGTGAAAATTTATGGGGATTGATTTTGAGGCACGGTGTGTCAAGAATCAATTTCTGAAGTTTTGTTCAGGTACGTTTAGAAAACATACGATCAAGATTTTATATCTTTTGAACTGGTACTCGGAATTTAAATCTGACGGCGCCGTTGAACTCACAGCGTCGATGATTTCTTAGTGAGACATTCACTACAGTTGGTTTCTATTGGGAATGAAAGTTAGATTTTGATGTTTTTAATTAAATTGAATAAAAATAAAGAGTTAACTTTTTTTATTTGTGGTGGTTAAAAGCTCAAAGAGGAGGTTAGTGGTGGGGGCCACCACACCATAACCTCCCATGAGATGTTATGGTAGTAGGGCCCACCCTCACATAACATCCCTTGGGAGGATTTTCCATGGTGGGGACCACCCAGGGCTTATAACCTCTTGGAACCCCCAATTAAGTGGAGATCCTCTTCACCTTCCTCCAACATTTATTTGAGCCAACCCACTTCATTTATTTGACCAATTAATTAAACTACACCTTTTGATATATTTTGAATACATTCCAACAATCAAATAATTGACAAACCAATTATTTTATTTTGGGTTGGAAACATTTATTTGGCTGGGAAATTGAGAGTGGACTTGGAAAGATTTGGAGAACATCATCCTCTCAACGAAGAACGTGAAGAACGCCTCTTCATCATCCACCAAAGATCGTCAAAATCTTACTTCGATCTTTGATCATGCCAATAGATAAGGATCCAAACTCGGATAATGTCGATGATACTTCTTCCTCAGTTTCCTACCCCAGATGCTTCCTAACGTCAATGAATCGACATTCGCCATTCCTCTCCATCCACCATCAACGAACGACAAGCGAGGTAGGCATTTTGATTTGAATTCATTTCTGTTCATCACCTTACAATATTTCGGAATGTGAATATCTGATTGATAACTCCATAACAAGGATAGAATGGTACGTAAAAACATATCCTGACCCTATCCCATTGTTGTTCTCATTTGTTGATGATGTTGGTAGTGAAACACTATTGCGAGAGGAACGGACCTCAACAAAAGCAACGACGACCGGCCGCAATGAAACCGGCGGCACCAGGCCGCCGGGTCGCCAAGAGGGAGTGGAAACACCATGCCATGCGGGAAGAGATACACAGATATTTCGGGCCATGCTGGAGGTGTATGGCACCGTCGCGCCCCATGGAGGCCAGTAGGGGGTCGCAGTTACGGCGTCCCATGGCGAAGGGGAGCAGTGCCGCCCTACCGCACCAATAGAGTAGAACTATGGCCAGGGAGGGCCACGGTGGAGGAACGCTTCGCCATTTTGACGAACCAGTGGTGTGGAGCTACTGCTCACTCCTCATCCAGGAAGAGCGGGGCCCCGTCTGGTCCTGTATGTGCTGGACCAGCACCACCTGGCACCGATTAGTGATCCACCCGAACGACAGAGACGTTCGGAAGCAAGGGGCACATGGGTTCCCCCCCTGACCGTTGCTTAGGCAGACCCTACGAGCGTCCTGGCCACTGGTTTGGGCCGTCCTCAGTATAGGACACCCATTAAGGGTGGGCCTCTATAGGGCCAGGCCACCCATCCGGGTCGGGCCGCCCTTGGGCCAGGGCGCCCTCAGGTTAGCTCGCCCCTTCGGGTCAGGACGCCACTCGGGTCAGGCCGACTAATCTGGTCGGGTCACCCCCTTGGACTGGGTCAGATCTGAGGATCGATTCGGACCCTGGTCCGGACTTAGGTCGGGCCGGGACAGTCCAACTATGTCAGACTAGACCTGGTCCTCCTTTCGCCTGTTTACACCTTTTCGCCCATATCGTGGGCTACGAGTGTCTGATTGATGAACCGTATGTAGTGATGGAAATATTATAATGAGATGGTTCTTTTGGAATATCCCACTAGAGGTTTGGACACAGTTTATGTACTACAATGTTGGATTGATCCTAAAAACCAACTGTGCCCCCCGGATAGAAATTCCAATAACAAACAGAATCGGCGTCTGATTGATGCGTCGTCTATTACGTTGAAATCCCTATGACGTGGTAAACCTTTGAGATACTTTTACTTGGGGATTCGTGACAGTTGATGTATCAATTAGTAGCTCATGGAGTGTATCCTCTTGGAGACGACTGAGCGGAGTATAGAGACCTAGTAGCTGGCTGATAGCTAAAGTGTACTGACCTTTCAACTCAGAGTGTTTCTTCTATCCATGTGGGAAGAACCTCTATGTGATGCCGCAACCCCATAGTGGGGAGCGCATCTGTGTGATGCGAGAGACTCACAGTACTTGATAGGATGAGTACCTGAGTAGGCTATAAGGGGGATCACCTCTGTTTGAGCGCAGTAGACCCACAGTGGGGAGCTCCTCAATGTGATGCAGCAGACCCACATTACTCGACAGGAGGAGTACCACAATAGTCTAGGATAGTGGGAAGCACCTCTTTGTGACACGACAGGCCCGCAATACTATATAGTTGAGGATTACACCATCATATGAGGTTTCGACAGTTTGACTGGGAGTGTTACATGTTATCACCCCTAGAATTAATTCCAGGATTTGAGCTGAGTCAGTGACTTTTATATTTACCTCATAATTGAGATGCGTTACTAGATGACTTAGGTATATATCTGGGCAAATACCTAATTAATTTTTATGCATTATTTATTTACCTTGTGGTTATCCTTGTTGAATATTGTGAGACCATAAGGGTCTTGGGGTCCCTAATGATTATCGTTATACTCACCATTGCATGGGTTATACTTGCACCTAATTGTGTTGGATGCAGACGACATACAGTGATGATGGTTGCCGAGAGTGCCAAGACTGGATGGTACCTGGAGGTGGACCTTACGATGATTCGGTACATAGAAGAGTTTGACAGACTTTGAGTGTTGAGGTGGCCATCTGTACCTACCCTTCAGGTAAGAACCCCGGATGATGATCCAATATATCCTCTAGTTATACATGTAACTTACTATTGGTTTCTTATTTATGGCCCATTTTACTTTCCAACACTTCTTTTGTATACATTATTACTTGGTGTTTTGATTACAGTTGTGTACTCTGATTATGTGTGTTTACTTTTTATAAATAAAATTCCTTCCCAACTTATGGATTTATGCCTTTGGTGCTAGTTGCCAGCCCATGGCATATGGGAGGTGGGCTTGGGGTAGTCACGACACAGGTCCCATGGATGGGTCGTGACAAATTGGTATCACAGAATTCGGTTTTACCACAGAACATATGACTCTGATATTTATTTTCTGTGAAGAAATAGTGTTAAGGGTACTAAGTGTGGATTTTAGTTTAGGGAGACACGTTTTGGTGCGGTGGTCGACGTATCCATACACCAGGACCCTGACTACTAATTTCTGACTCAGTGCATGAAAACACAAACTGTGAATGTTTTTTCAAAAGATTTCATACATCATCTCAAATAGGTCAGCTCACAAGGTATAATCTTTTGACCATGTCGCATCTGTTTAATTCAGGATACCACCTCACAAAGCCCCGAGAGTCATATGATTCGGCAGCCCACCGAGTATTGAGGCCACGGTGCAGGTCCCTTTACCAGTGGAGCCACCAGCGGTACCACTTCCCGTTGGTCCACCGATGCCAGCATCCCCAACAGCATATGTTGCACGCTGCTTGAGCGTGTTGCATGTGTACCAGCACTAGAGGCCACCTAGGTTCTGGGAAGAGATAGACCCACAAGAGGCTGAGGATTGGCTGGTGGTAGTGGTGAGAGTCTTCGGGCTGGTTGGGACACCAGCAGACCTTATGGTAATCCTTTCTACGAGTCTCCTTCAGGTACCAGCAGGGAGATGGTATATCCTGATGGTCCATGTCCATGATGAGGTGATACTACACTGGTTAGACTTCGATAGCCTGTTCTGAGATAAGTTTGTACTATCCAACCTTCGTGCGGTGCGAATACAGAAGCTACTTCATCTGTAGTATGGCAGCATGATAGTATCACGATACTAAATGAGGTTCACCGACCTCTCTCGTTACTCCACGAATATTGTACGTGAACCATTCTTTAGGTCCCAGACCTTCGAGTAGTAGATCATGTGAGAGATCAGGTCATCGATGATCTCACTCATCATCCTGACGCAGGCAGTGGTGTTAGAGAGAGCCCTCCTACTAGAGAGATTCTTGGATGATCATTCACCAGTAGCGATACCCACTACTAGTCGATATGCAGTATAGTCTTCTGCGACTGGCAGTAGACAGATGACGCAGAGGTCCAAGAGGACCAGACCCATGGTTGGATGACCGTAGGACTCGGGATCTTTTGTGCGGTGCACCCTGGGTAGTGAATTACTAGCCAGGAACAGGCAGTCTTACTCATGTGACTGGCAGGGTCAGATGGCTCGTGATTGTATAACCCATTATTCAGATGATCAGCAGACAGTCGAGGGACCTCCTAGGCAGAGGCAGAGGATCGATCGAGGTGGTCCTCAGGGTGCAGGTGGACGTGGTAGGGGATCTGGTCGTGTAGCTGGAAGTGGAAAACGTTATGAGGTGCTACCACCACCACAACCAGGAGGTCTACCCTGAACTCAGGGAGCAGGTGGATAGAGGAGAGCATAGCTATAGGCAGCTGAGTCATACATCCACAATGCTCTGGAGATGATTCGAGGTACTATCTATGTCTAATCCACCTTAGTTGTAGTTCTTATAGACACAGGTTCTAGTAAATATTTCATATCCACTTCTCTCATTCGGAGCTCGGAGATTTTGATGGAGCCATTGGATCAATCCTTATGGCTAGAGACTTTTACAGGAGCAGACTCAATGACTATGCACTGGTGCCGATAGTGTTAGTTTACTCTAGGAGGCGAGAGCTTCGTCTCGGATCTCCTCATAACAATGTTGAGGCCTTACGATGTCATCATGGGTATGGACTGGTTATCTACAGTCTATGCTCAGATTGACTGTATTAGGCACAAAGTGTGGTGTATCCACACAGATGGGACCAGTTTACCTTTACCGGTGAGAAGTAACCCTTTGCAGCACAGGATGGACTTAATTGTAGGAGGGTGAAACCAATCACTCACAAGGCATGCCTTACCCTCGGATCAGTAGATGTGGAGAGTCTGACTTATCCTGCAGTGGTGGACCATTACACAGATGTTTTCCCTGACAATGTTCTAGGACTACCTCCTAGTAGATAGGAGGACTTCTACATTGATATGTACCACGAGAAGACACCTATATCTACTCCAGCATATCGGGTGGCTCCCACTGAGCTTCATGAGCTACAGGTACTGCTGGAGGACTTGCAAGAGAAGGGATTTATCTGGCCCATTGTTTCTCCCTGGGCAGCCACAATTTTGTTCGCCAAGAAGGCATATGTGAGATTGAGGCATTGTGTCGAATACCATCAATTTAATCAGGTGATTGTGAAGAACAAGTACCCACTCTTGATGATTGATGACCTATTTGATCATCTCAAGGGAGCACAGTGGTTCTCAAAGATAGACCTGAGATTAGGATATCACCAGCTCAGAGTTCAAGACAAGGATGTACAAAAGATGATCTTCAGGTGTCGGTACGACCACTATGAGTTCTTGGTTATGCCCTTTGGAATAACCAATGCTCCATAAGTGTTCATGTGTCTCATGAACAGGATCATCCAGCCATACCTCGATTGCATTGTCATAGTATTCATCAATGAAATTCTGATCCACTCGACTACTGAGGAGGAGCATGCCTACCATTTACATGCGGTACATAACACACTCTAATAGCACCAGCTTTATTGTATGCTCTAAAAGTGCCAGTTTTGGATTCAGGAGGTTGAATTCTTGGAAAATGTCATCTCGGAGGCTAGATTTGCAGTAGATCCAGTGAAGATTTAGGTGGTACTTTCTTGGGAGCCACCTAGAAGAGTGACAGAGGAATGGAGTTTCTTGGGCTTTGCTAGATACTATCAGAGATTCGTTCCAGACATCTCTAGAGTTGAAGCACCATTCTATGCCTTGATGAAGAAGGGGAAACCCTTCATGTGGTGGAGAGATTCCTTCAAAGCTTTCAGGATATGAGGCAGTGGCTGACTAATGCCCCCATCTTGAGGCATATAGAGTAGGGAATAGGTTATATTGGTAACTGTGACACATCAGGGACAAGACTCAGGTGTGTTTTGATGCAAGAGAAAGCCGTGATATCATATGGTTCTTGGCAGTTGAGACAGCATGAGTAGAACAATGCAACCCATGACCTGGTGTTATCAGCAGTGGTCTTCGCCTTGAAGATGTGGCGACAGAATCTGATGGGTGAGTGTTTCACTGCGTACTCTAATCACAAGAGTCTCAGGTATATCTTCTCTTGGAAGGACATAAACCTGAGACATCGATGTTGGCTTGAGTTTCTCCAGGACTATGACTTCGATATAGTTTGTACTCTTGGTAAGGGGAACGTTGTTCCAGATGCACTCAGCAGGAGGATTGGTATTCAGCTGCTAGGAGAGGTGATATTGCAGTTGGAGGCCTTGTAGATATCCTCTGTGGATAGGGATAGAGAAGCCTATCTACAGTCTCTTATAGTCACTCCTCCACTACTTTAGCGAGTCAAGGAGGAGCAACATGGGGACACTAACTACGAGACATGATGTGCTCAGATATCCATAGGGCAGGCACCTGATGGATTTTCTGATGGTGGGGAGCACATCATCCTCTTCTGAGGACGTACCATGGTACCAGTTGCACTTCAGTTGGAAGTGTGGAGGGAGTTCCACACTTCCTCTATATTGGTACATCTAAGAGTGGCGAAGATGTACCAGTACATTTGATGATAGCACTGATGGCCAGGTATGAAGATGGTAGTATCTGAGTTTGTCCCACGATTCATCGCTTGTCTGCAAGTTAAGTTGGACAACCATGTACTAGAAGGCATGGTATAACCCTTATAGGTCCTAGAGTGGAAGTGGGATAAGATATATATGGACATCATGATGGGTCTTCCACGTACATCCTGAAGTCACGATTCAATATGGGTGATCGTTGACCGACTCACCAAGTCGACCCACTTCATACCGATTAGATACCAGGGCTTAGTAGAGATCTTGGGGAACCTCGATGTGCAAAAGATTGTGTGTTTGCATGTATTACATTCATCTATTTTCTCTGACCATGACACATGGTTTTTTTCATGACTATATAAGGGGTTGTAGGAGGCTTTAGAGACATATATTCTCTTGAGTACCGCCTACCATCCACAAATAGAAGGTCAGATTGAGTGGACCATCCAAACCCGTGAAGACATAATCTATGCATGTGTCCTTGACTTCGATCGCAGTTGGGAGGATCAATTGACTTTGGTGGAGTTTTCATACAAAAACAGCTATCACTCCACCATTGGTATCGAACCTTTTGAGGCCTTATATGCCAGAACTTGCATATCTCCATTGTGCTGGACAGACCTAGGGGAGTCAGCACTAGTTGGAACAGAGATGGTACGAGAAACCACAAGAAAGTTGTAGATCATCCATGAGAGAATTAAGACTACACAGAGCATGAAAATGTCGTATGATGATAGGATACAGATGTCTCTAGTGTTCTGGATAGCGATCATGTCTTTCTATGGGTATCAACTCAATGAGGTCTGTGAAAATTTGGAAGTTGCGGCAAGTTATCACCGTGATTCATCAGAACTTTCTAGGTCCTCAACAAAATAGGATAAGTTTCTTATCCCTTAGCTCTTATATCTCAGTTGCACTGGGTGCACACGTATCTCAGCTGAGGAGATACGTGCATGACCCTTCCCACATAATCAACCATGAGGAGTTGGAAATCAATGATGGGGGGAATTTCACAAAGGTTCTGGTGGAGATTGAGGATTGGCATGAGCGAGTCCTACATGGATGGTATATACCTCTTGAGGATGTTCGCTGACAGCATGGGATCCTTTATGAGAGCACATGGTAGTGAGAGGCTCAAATGCATGCTCAGTACCTCCATTTGTTCCCTTAGTTCGAGTTGTAGCTTACGGGGATGTAAATCCCTAAGGTGGGGAGAATGTAAAGAACCAGAAATTCCCATAATTTTTTTTCTTAAATTCATGCGATTTTTATGTCTTCGAGAAAATTTACAGTGCTTGATTCTGAGGCCCGGTGTGCCTGGAATCAATTTCTGAAGTTTTGTTCTTGTACGTTTAGTAAACATACGAGTGGGATTTTATATCTTTTGAACCAGTGCTTGGAATTGAAATCTGAGGGGACTGTTGAACTCGCAGTGTCGGTGATTTCTTAGTGAGACCTTTAACGTAGTTGAGTTCTATCGAAAATGGAAGTTAGATTTTGGAGTTTTAAATAAATAGAATAAAAATAAAGTGTTATCATTGTTTTATTTGTGGTGGTTAAAAGCTCCAAGAGGAGGTTAATGGTGGGGTCCACCACACTATAACGTCCCATGAGAGGTTATGGAGGTGTGGACCACCCGCACATAACCTCTCTTGGGAGGAGTTTCCATGGTGGGGACCAGCCGGGGGATGTAACCCCCGGGAACCCCCAATTAAGTGGAGAGCCTCTTCACCTTCCTCCACCATTTATTTGACCCAACCCACTTAATTTATTTTGTAATGTTTCATCAATTAATTAAACTCCACATTTTGAAATCATTTGAATTCATTCCAACAATTAAATAGTAGACAAACCTATTATTTTATTTTGGGTAGGAAACATTCATTTGGATGTGACTTTGTGAGAGGTCTTCGAAGGATTTGGAGTACTTCATCCTCTCAACGAAGAAGGTGAATAACACCTCATCATCATTCACCGAATATCGTCAAACTCTTATTTAAATATTCGACTGATTTAGAAGGGAAGGATCCAACCATGAATAATTCCTAAAATGCTTCTCCCTCGGTTTCCTACCTCAGACACTTCCCGGTGTCAATGAATCAACGTCTACCATTCCTATCCTTCCACTGTCAACAAATGACATGTGAGGTAGGGGTTTTGAGTTGAATTTTTTTCTGTTATTCACCTTACAATATTTTTGAATGTGAATAGACGATTGATAATTCCATAATGGAGAGGGATCAGACCTCATGAATATGGCCCGACCCTACACATTTGTTGTTCTCATTTGTTGATGATGGTGGTGGCACAACACTATCGACAGAGGAATGGACCGCGAAAAATGCAACGGTGGCTGGTGATGAGTCAGCCATGAAGAAACCGGCGGCGCAAGGGCACCAGGTCTCGAAGAGGGCGCGCAACTATTGTGCCACGTGTAAGGAGAGCCACGACCATGGTGCGTCGTGGTGGAGGTGTGCGGTACCGTCGTGCCGCATGGAGGCCAACAGGGGGCCACAGCTAGGGCGGGCCACGACGGAGGGGATTCGCACTGTCGTGCCACACTAGTGCTGCAGAACCACAGTCAGGGCGGTCCGTGGTGGATAATCACAGTGCCACCGCGCCTCACCAGTGGTGCGGAGCGGCATGCCGCTCGGCTAGCCAAGAGGAGCAGGACCTCGTCTCGTCTCCTGTGTACTGGATCAGTGCCACATGGTGCCGTTTGAAGCTCTACCCAAATGGTAGAGCCATTCACGAGCCAGGGGGTGAGCAGTTTCACCCCTAGACATGGCTTAGGCAAACCCCGTGAGCCGCCGGGTTGCCGGGCCACCCATTCGGGCCGGGCATCCATCGGGTCGGGCTGCCCTAAGGCTAGGCCACCCATCCAGGTCGGGCCGCCATCCGGTCGAGCCTCCATTGGGCCGGGCTGCCCACATGGGTTGGGCCGACCACACGATTCAGGCCGCCCCCTCAGACTGGGTCAGACCAGCGGATTGAGTCGGACCCCGGTCCAGACCCGGGTCGGGTCGGGTCAGTCCAACTGATTCGGACCGGACCCAGACTCACATTGGTCTATTTACACCTTTTCTATCATATCTTGGTCTACAGGTGTCTGATCAACGAACCATATCTGGTGATAGAAAGCTTAAAACAAGCCACTTATTTTGGAATATTCCACTTTAGTTTGGAAATAGTTGGAGTACGTCCAGGTTGGTTTGAACCTAAAAACCAACCGGGTCCCCGGGACAGAAATGCTAATAACTCACTGACCAGACGTCTGATTGACACATAGTCTATTGCGTTGAGACTCCTATGATGAGGAAGACCTTTGAGATACATTTACATGGGACTTCATGACAGTTGGAGTATCTACCAGTAGCTCTTGGATCATATCCTCATGGAGACGAGCTTGCAGAGTACGAAGACCATGTAGCTGGCTGATACCAGACGACTGCCGACATTTCTACTCGGAGTGTTTCGACTAGCCTAGTGGGAAGTGCCTCTATGTGATGCGGATATCCCATAGTGGGGAGCACCGCTGTGTGACGCAGCAGACTCTCGGTACTCAACAGGATGAGTACCTCAGGAAGGTACGAGGATGAGAGCCTCTATGTGAGCACGACAGACCAATAGTGGGGAGTGCCTCTGTGTGAGGCAGAATACCCACAATACTCAACAAGAGGAGTACCACATCGGTCCAGGGTAGTGGGAAGTTCATCTTTGTAATGGACAAGGCCCACAGTA
Source organism: Viscum album (assembly GCA_963277665.1). NCBI lineage: Eukaryota > Viridiplantae > Streptophyta > Magnoliopsida > Santalales > Viscaceae > Viscum > Viscum album. The sequence goes on from OY728132.1 coordinate 478,452,055, forward strand.
CTCTACAGAGGAGGACTATACCAACAGCCGAGGTTTCGACAGTTTGATTGGGAGTGTTACTTGTTACCACCCCTAGACTAAAACCCTGGTTTTGAGCTGAGTCAGTGACTTTTTTGTTTAACTCATGTTTAGGATGGGTTACTAGATAACTTAGGTATATTAATGGGAATATAACTAAGTAAGGGTAATAAATTCATTCTTCACTTTGTGGTTTTCTTGGATATTTTGAGACCATGACGTTCTCGGGGTCCCTTCTCAGTATCGTTATACCCACCCCTGCACGGGCTATGCCTGCACCTCATTGTGTTGGATACAGACGACAGACAGCACAAACGGAGGCCGAGAGCACCTGTACTAGACGATACCTGGAGGCGGACCATACGACGAGTTGGTACATAGAAAATTCGGACAGACGTGGAAATATTGAGGTGGCCATCTGTACCTACCATTCAGGAAGGAAGCCCGTAGGAGGATTGAGGATCTGCTCTTTACCTTACAGTTGTTTGTCCTTTTTTCAGTTGTACTTGAATTTAGTTGTACATGTACCTTACTATTGGGCTTGTATTTACAGCCCCTTTTACTATCCATCACTTCTTTTGTATACATTATTTCTTAGTTTTTTACTTCCAGTTCTGTACTCTGTTTGTGTGTGTTTACTTTCTATAAGGGAAATGACATCCCCGCTTAGGGATTTACGCCTTTGGTTCTAGTCACCAACCCCGAGCCTATAGAAGGCAGGCTTGTGTTAGTCACGACACGGGGGCTGAGGACGGGTCGTGACAAACGGCCTGACCCTAGTTATACAGAATCGATGAATTATTACATAACATTGGAATGATACAAGGAATCATGTCCTGAACAAACAATCTGTTTATTATCCTTGGAATTAATAGATACAAAAATATGTTTTACATTACATCTTAAAATAAAAAAAACAACATTGTGTCCCCTTTGAAAACTCTTATATTTCATATCCTATTCCTGCAGGTTAATCGTAATATACTTCTATGCATCCTAGGAGAAGAAAACATAAGAAAAGGATGAGATTAGATGATCATAAAAGATAACAATATAGTAGAAACTGTCATAAATGAAAATAAAAATTTAAGGCAATGTATAAAACTAGAACAGAAGCCTTATAAACATAAAATTCAGCATAATATGGAAAAGATAAATAAAATAATTCCATTAACTAATTCACATTTATATTCTACTAGCTAAATATTCACATGTAATATCAATATCCAATTTCCTAATGATGGAATTCATAATGCCAGAATTCATAAACACACAGTCAAGGCCTTTTTCCAGGACTAAAAATATCATTTTGTCAAGGTCTTGGGCCTAGACACAAGTTTGTCTCATGAGACCTACTGATACATTAAGGATCTATAGCGGGATCCACCCATCACTTACTAAGTATAATGAAGTCCTTATATGAAAGGGTGAAACACAATATAAACATTCATATTAAAACCAGAATATGAAATGTTAATATTTTATCCACAAACCAGGAATGGAATATAAATAGAACATCCTAAGTCAAACATAACTCATTCTAGACAATATTGATGATTGTATTATGATAAATCAACTTCAATATAGAATAAAATACATGTAAGGATATTGATATAGATGAAAATAATCCTTAAAACTATTTGAGATAAATATCCCCTTTTTCTTGAAAACATTTAAATGTCGCACTATTTATCAACGAAATCATTTAAAATAGATTTTTGAATCAAAGTTTCCCATACCACTTTGAATATGTTAAAATGAATTTCAATTTTATAACATTATTGTTCATATAAATAAAATTGTAAAACTATTTTTAAAACCTGGACATTAATGAGAATGATTTAGAAGAATAAATTCTTAAAACATTTAAAATGATATTTTAGTTAGAGTTCATATCCAAATGAGAGACACTTGAATACAAATAATTGAGGTAATAAAAATTTATAATATCAATAGAATAACGGGATTCAAGATATACAATGTCAAAGTGCGTTATATATACCAAATAAAATTGAATTGGTGCATAATAATAATGAAATATCAATGGAATGTAAGTTGAGATGAATTCCTTTATGAAGATTGTATCCATAGGTTAAGGATAAATAAATGACATAATTATGTGTGAGAAATATAAATAACCTCAATATGATTGGTTTTTCAGTGTATGTCAATTAGAGCACATTCACACATATTCATGTAAAAACAACACCAATGACATTGATGTTTAACTCAATGAATAAAAATTGTGTTAAAATTACTCTTATCAAGTTTATATCGATGACATGAGAATTTATCAATGGATTGATTATGTGTATCAAAAGTATATCCACACAAAGGGGACTGTAAATTAATACATAATTAAATAAATAATTATTTCACAAATAATCATGGAGTAATGTAATCAATGAAGTTTGTGTAAAAATGAATGAGTGGAAATTGAAATTTGAAATTCTGTTTCCGATTTGGTAACTTACGAAACGTACATCCCATGAAATATGGTTCATACAATGATGATGAAAATACCCATAAATTAATTTATATTATGCAAAAAATACAATCATGGGTAGTATATACACCACACAGAAGGTAATAGTGGCAAATATAGCATTAATCTCCCAGGAATAAAAGTGAGATGAAAATCCCTTACCATGTTGTAATAAATTGAATCGTGTGATCAAAAGTTAGTAACCACCAAATTAATCATTGAATACCAGGAATATAAATATAATCATGATAATATATATATATATATATCAAATGGCAGTACACAGTACACCACATGTAATAAATAAGTGGAAAACAATGGAAATCTCACAGAATTGAAAGTGAGATAAGAAACCCCTTACCTTGTCCTTTCTCTAACTATAGGGTAGGTTAAAATAATTTATAATTGTGAAATCATTGTTATTAAATTATACAAGAACCAAATACAAAACTATGGTATCATATATTATATTCTAATATTGTTTTTTTAAATATTTCAGTAGTATCATTGGTTTCGTTATTAACTGATTCATTTTCATGTATTTGTTTTGTTACATAAGAAATGTTTGTTATGTATAGGATGCATTTGATTCATCACCATAATGATATTAAGTTCTTAAACATTTATTTTAATCATAAATGGAAAATTATTCTTGAATGATTACGATGGAGAATTAATCTCATCACGTTCGTGGAGACGATAAGCCGTACGAACGCACGAGTGACAATATCATTATATTGATAGTGAAAATGTATGTAATTGGATGGTATATAATATATATAGAATCATTAACATGTTATATTTATTATTTAAATTAGTTATACTCATTATTATAACTATCGAAACAATTAAATGTTTGACTAAAAAACTACACCACGACTTGGAAATAGTGAGCCGTACATACACACGAATGGGGACTTTGTCTTTTATTGGATGGATAGAATAACTAATATGGTTGTGACATATTTATAATAAAATAACAGTATTTACAAGGTACTGGATTTATTATTTTGGTATGGAAACAAATAAGAAAGATGAAGTTGAAGAAGAAAAGAACTTGAAAAGTGTGGTATAATTATGACCTCTTCTTTGGGTGTTTCCGTTTGAGTTGATCAAAAATGCTCCTTAGGTTGGGTTTTTTATCAATGTAATAACCCAAGGATGAATTCAGAGTAGTTGGGAAGATATTTGGGTAGGGTTTGACTGATCCAAATGGAATTGGAGAAGTGATATTAAGAGAAGGGGATGTACCCATTTATAAAAGAGGTGAGGGTCACATTAGGAAAAGCTTGAAATATTATTTTATAATAAAAAAATTTTGGGTTTCTAATGGATAAAAATGATTTATTTAGGGGATATGGTGGTTATGGGTCAAAAACAATTCAACAAATAGGTTTTATACTACGTTGTGTCACCATATTAACATTATATTTTAGATTTAAATCTTAGTTATATATTTTGACATTTATCATGTCTCTTTGTATTTTTATATTATATAGTTAATAAATTTACTATAACAATCCAAGAGAAACCCAAGTGGTTAATTATTAAAATATATAACCTTATCTAAGTCTTTTGGCTGAACCTTATATTTTTAGAAATATTATATCAATTAATAATATAGTATTTCATTTAAAAACTCAATTGTGTCAATTTTGACAGTATTTAGTATTTGATTTTTTATGATCCATAAAAACATTATATCTTAGAATCAAATTTATTTAATAAACCATAAAAGTTCATATTAACCTATAAAATTATTTTATTTCCTCATATGTTTCTATTTACATTTATTTGGATTTTTATAATATCAATTATTTTAATCATTCATTAATAAGGTAATTATTGCATAATATTTTTGTCATAAATAAAATATATTATATAATGTCTAAAAATTATAAATAAAATATAATTTTTTAATAAATATTTTTATCTTGATGATGAATATTTATAGTCAAATTTTTCTTTTGTATAACCCTATATTAATAATGGTTAGTTATTTAACATTGAATTTATCACTTTTAATTCTGCTTGAAATAAAATAATAATAAATGTATTAATCTAATCCAATTGGATATAATGGATCATATTTTATTCCTAATTTTGTTTTAGGTCGAATTACACTTATACAAATGAATTAGGACATGTGTAACGGTAACTATAATATCATTTTTACCATTTTTTAACATTTTTACTATTAACCGTCGTAAATAAAATTCAAAAGTTACTATTCAAAAAAAAATTATATTCATCTTATTGAACCACATTTTACTTACTGATATTAACCATGTCTCTTGGAATTTTTATTTTAAATTCAGAGAAGCGGTAAAATTATTTTTTATGCAAAATTTGTGAATTCTTCTATAAGGTGGGTAAAAGACGTTAAAAAGTTCAATAAAACTTTATACATATAAATTTAATATAAAAATACTCCAATGAATTATATTGATCTTATATAGGTATTATATATTTATTTTTACAAAAAATAAAATCAAATAATATGAATAATTAATTAAATAAATTGTCGATTTTAAACTATAACGCGGTGTTTTTTACTATTCATAAAAAATCAAATGTTTTCATAAAAATACAAAAAATTTACCCTAAGATAATTTTGATATTCGGAATTAAAAAAAATATTCTATTTTACCAAATTTAAAAAATATAAGTTTCATAATTAATTTAAAATTTATTCCTGTAGTCAAAACTGTAAAGCGGGTATTAATAAAGTAAAAACTATCAAAAGATTGACATGTTATAATGTCAAATCTAAATGAGAAATTACGTATAATGACATAAATTTTATTAAATGATAAAAATATAGTCTAATTATACTTATAATCTATTCAATTGAATAATATAACACTATAAATTATTTTAATTGAAGAATTTGATTTCAATTAAAATTTAGTATTTTTCAGTATTCATCAAAAAATGAAAGTTATCAAAATAGTACAAAACTTTATACAAAATAAATGATTATTTACATATTATAATAAAGAATTCAATTTTGTTAAATTGAATATATAAAAGTGTCAAATATAGTTTTTAAAAAGGGTTTTCGATTAAAAGGTGGTAAAATATCGTTTTATTTATAAATACATCTTTTCTATTAAAGATTGAATTTGTATTTATATTATGTCTAAGAAACATATAATATGGATTCTAAAATTATATACTACATATAAAATTCAAAATTCAGTTTATACTATTCATAACTGCTTTTTTAATGGCTAGTTTGGTAAGTTGTGGTGCGATCGAACTTAGTGTTTCATATAGCCCAAGCTATTGAATTATTTTAAAGAAAATAACATACTTTAAAATCTTGGGGTGGTACACTTATAATATAGATTACCATAACACCTTAGTGGAAACATACATTCTTTCAAAAAATAAATATTTACGCATACCATAAATCATATAATTCAATAAACACTATAATGATATATTAATCCATGATGTCATATTATATATCCCAAGGTCATCAATACTATCTTGTATATAATCAAACATATATCTCTCTAAATATTCCAAAAACATGTGAATATTAACGGTTATCATTCCCTTAATCATGGGTTTTCCAAAAATATCACCTTACCACCTCTATAAGTTTCCATTTTTACCAGTAACATTCAATATATACTCTCAAATCCCAAGGAAAAAACTACAGTGGACTAATCCATATATTTTTCATTTTCAATAATACCAAAAAATTACGTCTATTATATTATTCATGAATTTTAATACATAAACACTCTATCAATGTGGGAATTCTTTTTCATAGGCCACATCACCAATAATGATCACATGAGGTTTTCCTTTTCCATTAGTGTAAAGGGTTTGATGTTGTTGATCATCATCATTAACCCTTGTATTTGGGAATTTATTATCATAATACCTATTTTACTTTCTATGGAAATAATATTTTTTGAGAGGTTAAATCTCTAGATATTTTTTTATATTATTATTACATTGGTTTTAAAATGCTTGATAGACCTATTTACCACTCTTAATACATTTATCAATACCCTTATGAGAACTTCCTATATGTTTCATTCATTACTATGTGCATTAATTAGGTTAAATTTTATTCTCTTTATAGTTCTAAGTGTTTCCATTGAATTATATCCTTCTATTCATAACATAAAAATTTGATCGATGGTAAACATCGACCTTCCACTTTTTTAGAAAAATATTATGAAGTTACCTACAGAAAAATAAGTTTTTGAGCTCATCATAATACATAGAGTAATTTTATTCTTATTGTCTCATATTCTTGATAATGTTCCTGCCCTAATTTGATGCACCATCAATTGATAAATTCCTAACATAACTTTTTTCCATTATAAATAGTTTAGAATGATAAAAAAAATTCAATTGAATAGACCATTTTCTCTAAAACTATTGGATCTATTGTTCAACAAAAATAAGGTGGATGTTTCCTTAAGAAGGATTCAAGAAAATACTATTTCCACCTTTGTTTATTTAGATATATAGTAGTATTCAATTATTGATTTGTTTTTGTGGTCATAGAACTTATTTTCATTCCATATCCCATAAAATTTGGTTTCTTAGGAGGATAATAATTCCATTTCCCATCACATTCATCATTAATAATGTTCTTTTGGGTTCGAACCATTGGAAAAAACAAATAGTTCATTTTGAGTAAATAATAGTTGGAAAAATAAATTAACAATGGAAATTACATTCAATATATAACATATTTTTTCAATCTAGGTTATCGATCATTGTTTCCAAAATTATAGGATTGTAACCCTTATTTAGACCTATTATTAAGTATATTTATAGATATTTCCATAGGAATTTCTCTAGGGATATCAATGAAAATTTCTTAACCTATGTGCCAATTTTTGACTAAACCTTTCTCTGATACCAAATATAAGATACCAGGCCGGACACACATGGATATTACATCATTCATTTCAATAAACAAATGAAATACCTAAGAATATATTATTATATTTGATTTAATAACATTGAAAATAATTCTATTCTAGTGAAATATCATCAATTTTGAACATAATGATCATCAAATCATTTTACCCCGAACTCATACCTTTATTTATATCATATGGAAAAGAAAACATAAGAAAAATATAATGTTAGATTCTTTGCATGGGTAAAAAAGGAGATATAAATCAGAACATAAAATTACAGGTAAAATTATATGGATTTGTTTTAAAATTATACCCTACATATCAAATATCATAATATTGAGTCATAAAAATTCATAATATATAAATGATAAAAGAATTAATTTTTTATAATACATGGAATTGTGGAAAAAACTATATCACATGAAATAATTCCTATATTAGTAATACCTCGTTACCATGACCATCAGATTAGAAAATTTATTTACTAAATCAATTTTAATCCCCATTCAAGACCTATATTAATCAATCAATATTACTCATATTCTAGACCTATATTATTGACCCAAGATTAATAATATTACATTCATGTATTACAAAATCATGATTACTCAGATTTTGTTCATGAGTTTCTGAACAATGATCACTTCTCATTTCAATCCTTTCTTTCTAATGTGATATAAATCATTACCAAATTAATTAGAGGGAGTTATTGGTCCCACCCATCACAGAATGAAATGTATAAATATGGGTTTCATAGAAACATATTTCATTCCTCATATCATAACTCATCAAATAATATGGGTTTCATAAACATCATTCAATCTTATCCTGACCCATTCAAAAGAAATAGCTTTCACAAATATCATTCAATCATAATAATTATTCAAAAATATAATTAATATAGATAATATCCTTAAGAAATATCCCTATTACACAATATGTAACTTACTATAATTTTATCTTATATGGAATATTCCTTTGGGAGATTACTTGAAAATAAATCCTGACGAAAATAACATTTCTTCCTTGGAATGGGTTTCTTTTCATAAAAAGTCACACAATTTTAATATAAAACATTTACATTGAAAATAAAACAATAAAATTATTAGGTTATATAAAAGGAAATAAGGCATAATTTAATCATAAAAATATTTTCTGTCCATATAATAAAAATAGAAATAATTATTCTCTTACTTTTTATAATAACTCAAAAAAGTTCCTTGTAGGGAAAACGACAACGATTCTATTCGAACCGGTTAGTAAAAATTAAAATGGGGTAAACATTTAATTAAATAAAATTGTATATTAATATTATGAGTACTTTTGAGTAAACTTTTATGTATTATAAACATAGATGATAAGTATATTAATTTAAATACATACGTATAAACAATATCATGCAATAATGAGATTGTAATATTATCCCTTAGTTACGGTATGGGTTCCATCATATGTGTCATAAAATCTGGAATAAATTATTATATGAGGTTAATAACTTATTATTGAACCATATTTATATTAATGATATCAAATTAGATAATATAATGAAGAATTTTAAAATATTTAATTATTACACTTTTTTGGTGTCAATTAATTTATTTTTTATGTATGTCTTTTCATATCAGAACTAGTTAATCATAATAGGGTATATTTGTATAATTTAAATAATTTTATTAAGGTACTATGTCCCTTAATAGTTCATTATATAAATTTATATAATCATTCATGAATTTTGAATATGAAAAATGAATAGCATCATGTCATGGATATGTTAGGTTTTACAAAAACATGTGCGATGATATCATTATTTTAATTGTATAAATATTGAAGTGGAAGGTGAAATTTTGGTTAAATAATAAATATCATGTTATAATCACTATATATGTCTATTATTTCCATCATTATATACATCAAAATAAATTTTAAAAAAAATATTACACCAAGATGTGGATATGCCATTTCACACAAACACACATGTGGTGATTTAATTTTTCATAGGATAGTTATAAGGTGTAATATAGTTGTTACGTATTCAAAATTATCTCTTAGAATAAAGTTTGTACCATATTTATTAATTTATAATGGATTAAAATAGGATTTTTAAGTACAAGAATAAATGATCTTGAGAGTTTCTGAAAGGGATATTACATAATTTTCGGCGGGATCCATCTAGATCTCCTCTTAGGGACACTAGGGTTGATATTTTGAGAATAAAATATCCTCTAGAATGTGTATTGGGATTTTGAGAAGGGTAATCGGTATGTTAATTAATTAATGGAGGCTCAATGTTTTTTTAATAAATGAGGGGGGATTTTCCCTTTTATAACTGAGGAGGGTGGCTTCTTTCTATGTTTTAAAAAATTATTTTATAATAAATTCAATCTCAATCCAAATACCACAAAACGTAATATATTAGAATATTAGGTGAGTTAATGTTGTAATATCATCATAAAATACATTTCTATGATGTTTTTTATTCATTTAAGCCATATCATTTTAATTTACCCTTAGTTTTCCGATTATAATATTAATGAAGGTATTTAATTTTTAAATATCCTAATATTGTATATTTTAAATATTTTCTATAAATTATACCACAAATATAATATTTAGAGCATTATATTATATTTAATAATTATTTTTAATTTTTTAATATTATTTTTATCATTAAATCTTTTAATAATACATTATTTTGATAAAATATGAATAGTGTCAATTTGGACAATAACTATTTATTGTATTTTTAAAAATATCAAGATAACAAGTTACCTTTCGTGAAAATATTTATTATATATCTCAAAAGTGATGGTCTAATATAATATTTGTTGTATATGATAATTATCCCAAATAATGTTCAGGATAATGTTTTTAATAACATTTATTTTATATTTTCAATAATAAAAGATTTACTACATCTACATTGTATAAATATTTCTTATGCAAATTTCATTATATAAAATTTAAAAATAAATTACCCTGATTAAAATAAATATCCTGTATTTTTTAAATATTTATAGTCAAATATATCGACAGTATAAACCAATATTAAAAATGATATATTAGTTAAAACATTGTTGTGAAATATTTATTTTTTAGTAACTAAAATATTATAAATAAAATAATTACACCCAAGTAGCCCAAAAAGTCAAAAATAAATTTATATCATAAAAATATGTTTATTAATAAAATAATTAAACTTGATATTATTTTATATCAATCATTTACTCCACGTAGAGTCATAAGAGAAATTAATGAAAAAAATAGTGACATGTTGGGTCTTTCTTTTATTTAAATATTATATAAGTCATTTTCAAGAACATGTGTCTATTAAATTACTTAATATTCACCCTTAGGTGTTAAGGGTCTTATTTCATTCAACATACACAATTTCATTATTTATTATTGTCACTTTATAGTCTTTATATGTTTCTTTGTAACCAATATTACCAAATTTACCCTATACCATGGTAATAAGATTTTACATGGTTACTATTCAGATTTTACAAAAAAGAAAAAGGTACCAAGATAAAAACATTTTGAATTTTTTAATCAGAAATTCTACATTCAGTTTTTTGAAATTCAAAATAATGGTGTAACAAAATTAAATTCAAAACAAACATATAAACTAGAATGAGAATTTTTTTTTGAAGAAATGCCTTTTAAAAAAAATGTTATTTCAAAAAAATAATCTAAAAATCATAAATTTAAAACCAATAATATGAATATTCTAAACCATAATTAACTTATTATAATTTAATAATGATCAATAACATAATTTTAGGTCGTAAATACATTAAAAGAAAATATAGATTTCAATAGAAATCGGTATTTTTTCTATACATTAAAACATGAAACTTACCAGAATGAAATAAAACATTAAAGTTAGATAACCATATTTCCATGAATGAGTTTTCTTATTCATATAAAATTTATAGAAGTTTCAAAAAATGTATTTATAATTTTTTCTCCATTAAAATTTATTGAAGTAAACATTTGAAAAAAGGTATATATTTTTTTACTCATAAGATTAAATTTATTCATATATTATTCTGCCAAAATATATTAGATGTATTTCAGAAATATTTTATTGAATATATATAATATATATTTCTTTATTTCTATTCAAAAATATTAATTAATCAATTTTTTCGTATAAAAATAATTCTTGGTAAAACCAAATTGGTCATCCTAGAGGCAAATATTCTGTCTATTTATGAAAAATGATGGAAAATTTCAAGAGAGGGAAAGGCATTGTCGAACAATGGGAATTTCCCTAAAAAAATCATCCAAAAACGGTATATAAAATAATATTAAAGTAGATTTAAATAATTTGAACCATCAATTGTTTCCCACATAGATTGAGACATACCTTGATTGAATATCATGATGATTTCTACAACGGCCAGTGTTGACACCATTGATGATGATATAATAGACCCAGTATGTGGTAGGTTAGTATAGTCCCTCTATGATATTCTCATAAAATGATTTTCATTTAATACCTCACAATAAATCCCCTTTTCCATGACATATATAATTGCATCCTTAAAAGTGGAATGACCAAAGTTTCTTGATAACATCACAGAAATGTTATCAATCATCCCTTCATCCCCAGAGGAAATAAAAAGTATATCATGATAAATTAAAAATTAATTTTCATACTCAAGAATTTAACAAAAAAATATATATTATTATAATAATAAAAACTCATAGAAAATTAGTTTTGCATGCAGCATAAGAAAAACGGGTGTAGAAAGTAATGCAAGATTAATATAGTGTAGAGTGTAATGGAAGATTTAAACAAAATATATTATTTAAAAACATATTTCATAAAAATATAATGGTGTTACAGACATCAAGGACTACATAATCCTTTTTGGAAACATTCTTGGTATGATATTCTAGTAGAAAAGACACATCGATAAAATTTTATACCCTTATATAAATTCTTCTAGTATCTTAGGATTATTCTTAAGATCTCATTGGAGAATGAGAATAAAATGAAAAATAATTAACCTCATCTAGTTTTAATAATTTTTACTTCTCTAAATAAAAACATTTTTATTTTTAGAGTTTATAAAGATATAAATTTTTTAGGTAATTATTTTCATTGTTTTTAAAAAAAAATTAAAAATTGATCATATGAGTTGTTCATGTTATAAAACTATAGACACTGTTAAAATATTATAAAAATTACAATAAACTACATTACCCTTTTCATTCACGAGTAAATAAAATCCCTAAAATCCCAAAAAAATATATACATGGATAGAAAACCCATGATTATATATTGACTCGGGATGGGATTTTAACCATTAGGGAAATAATAGTGTGGTTGGGTTTTAGTTCCTCGATCGAGACATTATTGATCTTTAAATTTTCACTTTGTTCTTACGAAAAAACATTATAAATTCATCTATAATCTTATAATAATGTCAATACACATATTTTATACAATATAACATATTATAATTCAATATATTGAATGATTCCTGGAGGATAAAATAAAAAAATCATTGAGGACAACTCTCTTACGTGGTGGTTGCGATCATCTAACTAGATAAGATTCTGTTTTTGATTTTGTGTCAAATTGATAATAATATTTTCAATATTTTATAAATGGTTTGAATGAAAATATTTTCTTTAATAGATATTATTTTATATGATTTACCCATGTTTATAAACAAATTAAATTGAACTTCAATATATTTCTTATTGTTGTTGTTTTTACATATGTTTCAATTTTTTGTAATCATGTGTTTTTTTAGATTCGATTTTTGTTTAATATAGTATGGATGATATAATTATGTATAAACACCATCCACTATTCCCATCACCCAACCAAATTTTTATAATATTTGGTGTGATTATGTGAACCTCCGGATTTGTCGGTGTCTATAAAATTATCTCGCCACTCATCATCTCTAGAGTTTTATTTTTCCACCTCAATGATCTCTATTGATCTAATTATATCATGAAGGAAAATACCTTACAACCATTCAAATTTAGTAAAATTAAATGGTGGTGGCCTCAGATAGATAACCATGTTTCAATTTAGAAATAATTTCATCAACAATGTGAAGTAATGATAATGAGAGTTAAATGTGAGGAAATGCCTCACGTGAGGGAAATGATTTTATTCACTTGAAGGTGGTAGGTATTGTTTCTTTCGGGTCTAGTAAGGTATGAAAATATTTTGAGCCACTTTCCATGGTCTTAGTGCATTAATAATGGGTAATAGAGAGCTTGTTAACAAATGGTGAAATTACCTATAATAAACTGAGCATCTTGTAGTTAGAGTTTTCTAGAAAAGAACATATTATCAAATACATGATGCCTTTGAGAACATAATATATATCATATGATTTTTTTGATAATGATTCCCAAATTATGTTAAATATCATATATTGTTGGAGTTTTATGTTAGACATTCTGTGTTGAATATTAAATGAATTTGACTATATAATAGTTTATTCCTAGCTATTCCCCAAATTAAGAATATTGTTTATTGAAGCTCTAGATTCTCCTATAAAGTTTATTTTTTGGTTTTTATCATAAATATAAATAAAATAAGGCCATGAAATATATATTTCTGGTGCCTTTAGATTGTTGGAAACCTTATACAATAACTCAAACGTAATCTACAACAATTTTATCTATTTCTTCGTAATCATTTACAATATCTCATTTTTCTTATATTAATTTATAGGATAAGATATGAACATACATAATGAAAAAAAGAGTAATCTATAAATCTCCGTGATGTAATAATCATAGTAATGAATAATTTAATGTAATACATTTGAGTCAAAAAGCATATCATGATAACACTATAGTGAAAAATTTTATATGTTCACATGATAGTGTGGCAAGAGGATGTAGATAATATAGAATTATAGAATTATAGGATTGTAGGGAAAAAATAAAATATTAAATCACAAACATAATATAAGGATCACTAAGGAAACAATATAACAAAGTATGGTAGGGTCCTTACCCATGCACCATATCTACTATCTCACTAGATAAAATCATTACCAAAGTAATTGGGCTACAATATAATTCAAGTCTCACCAGTGAAATTAAATACATTTACAATGAAATTTTATCAATATATTTAAACCATACATATTGAATAATCTTAAGAAAACATGCATAATGTTTTATAGTTTACGTAATCGTATCATAAAGTCAAACTAAAAGGAATATCATAAGGATTTACATGAAATAAGATATTAAATAATTTTTTAATGTTCTTAATTGAATAAAAAATCATATGTAATGAAAATTAAATGAATTTAAATTTATAGTAAATAAGATTAGAATTATTTTTTAAAATAAACCTCTAATGTTATGTTATAAAAAAAAGGTAAAGAACCATTGACTAGTTAAAAATAATAAATATTTATTTAAAAATTGGAATTTACTCAATATATATTCAATTTGAAATGAATTTTTGGATACCATATAATATTAAAGGAATTATAGGAAATGTGGAAAGAAAATAGATTATAAATAATAAGGTTCTGTTGAAATGGATATTCATAAAAGGTTATATTTGTAATGGAACATGATGAACATGTATTATCCAAAATAAATTAAAAGTAATATATGAATGAAAGTTGTATAGGGATGATATATATAGAACATGGAATAATGATATGGGAATAGTAAAAAAGAAAGTGTATAAGAATAAAAATAATGAGTAACTAAATTTAATGGATTTTTTTCAAAAGATATCTTACCATGGGTTCTTGACTCATTCAATACCATCCTCTAAAATATTTAATAATTAAAATAATTTCATTAATTACAGGACATAGAACCTTATTCATATATATTTAATTTTTTATTTCTTTTTTGTGTTATTTTAAAGTCTTTTATTCTAAATGTATGATTATATTAACCATCTTTTGGGTGTTTGTTACATTATTAGAAGGCCGCATTGTTATATACGTAATTAAAAAAATTATTTTGTAATGATTCCATAACTCCAAAAAAATTATTTGAATAATATCTATTTCTTTACAGATTGTTATATATTCCCAAATATTAATAACATATTACACATAGTTATGAGTCATTTAATATAAAATCTACAATTGTACTGTTATATATTTTCGGCTCTATTTAGGACCATGATGTCCTTGTTTGGGTTTAATTAAACATAGTCGTATTTATCCATTATAGAACATGAAACTAAATAAAATATAATTATTTATCTCATTTGAAACCACAATATTATTATTTCAAATCACCATGGAGGATGTGGTGAAAAATGAAATACTTCTCTTAAAGAGGTGATTAACTTACCATAATATGAAAAACAATTCCATTTTTAGTAAGAATTACATGAGTAATATAATTGTTAATTCCTTAATAAAATAAAATTATACAATATTGATAATTATATAATATCATATTATTATTTATATAATATGATTCGATTGACTGACAAAGAATAGAATTTATGAGAGAATGTTTTTAAAACATTACCTCTTTAATCGGATGTTCACTCTTATGCTAAAACTTAAGGATCAATGGAATGATATTTTTTTATTGCAATGATTCTTGTATTTGGGGATTGATTTATGGGGAAATAGTAGTAAATTGTAGTTTAAAAAGGAATATTATGAGTGTATAAATGGGGTGGTGAAGGGTCATATTTATAAGGGGAGGAGAGGGTCGTTTCTTAAAATAAGATCCATTTGTTTGTTATTATTTTTAAGATTACCAATTGAGATTATTGTTATTCATATATTAATATATATTAAATAGAGAATGTGATTATCATATAATTTTTTCTTAAATAATCCCATATTTAAATAATAATTAATTTATCTTATAATATAAAAAAAATCATAATTCACATTTCTTAAGAAATCATTATTTTTATAAAATACCAAAATAACTCTTATGTATAAATTTGTCATGATAATTCAAAATATAATTTTAATTTTATAGAAAATAATTTTATAAATATGTAAAATTGAATATTCAATTAAAATTCATTATATGGTAAGAAGAATTGTTTTTATGACACTAAAATCCCAAACTCGTATAAAGATTATTTATGTTTTTATAAAACTATATTATCATCTTTTTGAAAAATATATATTTTTTCATGAAATCATTACATTAAAACAAAATATTATTTCAATATTATGAATTAAAAAAAATATTATTTGAATGATGATAAATTGTATATATTTTTTCAAAAACATAGATATGGTTTCATTGTGTAAATAATTTATTTTATTTCCTTTAAAATTTTATCTCAATATATTATGATATATATTTATTTCATTATATGTATTTAATTAACCTAATATATATATTTTAGTATTCCATTATACTATTAAATATTCTAATTATCAAAATAATATTCATAACCAAACAGTTTTTATTCCAATAATTGTATCGGTTTTCTAATTCTTATAATAATCTCCAATTTACCATCAACATTCACCAAAATTCATCATAATGTTATAAATTATATTTTTTGAAAATTTTATAGGTTTAATAATTTTTTTTATTAATTATAGCTTTTTCCATGATTTGGAATATTCTAGGAGTCCAAGATGATCCATGTATTCTTATTCTTTAAATTTATTTTTTGAGGTTTATAAATAAATTCTACAACATTAAATTTTATTGGATATATTTATTCTATAAATTTATTGATCATATTATAATAATTTTTTTTATTTACATCATCTGGATCATAGGATTTATATTACAATTCATTATGAAATTATGAAACACACAGATTTGTAGAAGGGAAATTTAATTTCTAAAATAATATCTCATTTTTTCGTTCCTAAATAAATTTCTCTATCAATATTTAATATTGTGGAATATGTTGAAAACTAATGAGGATGATTATTATTCATTTCATCTCCTAGTTCTCATATAGATTCTCCATACCCATGATTCTTCTAATGCATAATGAACATGTGAGTGGTCTTATTGTGATGAAATTTCTTTCTCTGGTCTAGGATATTTTCCATATTATCCTCATAAGAGATATTTTAATAAAACTATAACACCAAGGTATTTTTTAAATTTTATTGATCTATTCTGTATTTCCTCATTAGGGATACAAGAATACATCATACAGTTGAGAATTATGTATTTGGAGTGAAAGTTAAAAGGTCACTACTCTAATGAGATCATGATTCTTAATTAAGATTATTTATATCGGAAAAAATGTTCACATCACCTAAATTTTATGAATCTTTTTCCTGGTGAAATAAGAATTATAACTTTATCACAGACCTCAAACATAGAATATCATCTATGATTTTTTACATATCTCTTTTATTAACTCAAAATATCATTGATGTATTGTTCATTAGATGTATTCTTATCTCCAATTTATTTATCCAATTTCTGTCCCAATAGCTTCCACTCACTTACATTATCACAATATTTGTGTCTTATTCAATTCATTACAATGATGGATTCAAATGAATACATATTAATGTTTTAATTTAATATAATTCTTTAATATAACTCTACTAGGAGAACATATTAATCAAAACTGCCTTTACATTTCCCAAAGAATTATCTCAACATATCCTGAAGTGTATGGATGGTTCATTAAATTTTTCCATCAATTTGATGTATATTTTCCATAATAAACTTTTAATCTAGGTTTAGGGGATGTTGAAGATTGTTTAAGATCTTTTAGGTGAACCTCAGTTATTGGTGAAATACTCTCTATATAGGTGTTACATGTAACATCAAAACATATATGATATATATCTTCAAAAAGATGATCAATTGTTATTTCATCTTGAATAGTGATGAAGTAGGATGTTTTTGTAAGGAAGAAAAATACAATACTTTTGTAATTTAGTGCATTTGAAATATTCATATGAATTATAAAAAAATATTTTGTGATGTTATCTCTTTCCCCTAAAAGGATGAGTATTGTTATCACGATTCCTTCGAAAAATTTCTTTTCACATTCACTTATTGACAACTGAGCACTATTATATGAATTTTATTATAAATTTCTTCATATTATCCCACAATAGTTTTTCTTGAATGAATAAATAGTTTTTATTCACCAATTATGGACTGGGAATTTTAATGTTTGTGTTTCAATAAATAAATACTTCTTTATATTATGATTTTATGGTCCCTATAGTGATGATGAAAATTTAACAATATTTTCATCCTTAATGATAAAATCCAAAATTTTACCCCATTATTGTGGAATACCACTTATTATTTATATTCACTACATACATATGAGATTCCTTAATTATTTATAGAACAGTTAGTTGAGAAATAATTTTAGCCATTTTGGGTGCTATTGTTTTTTATTCCCATTTTCATTTTTTTCTCTAAGAAGATGGGATCATTCTAAATCCACGTCATTGATAAGGATAAAAAAATTTATAGATATATAATTATCTACTTTATTTAACTTCAAATGATGGTAATAAATTGTGTATTCATAATACATGATAAACTATAACATAGTTTTTTTCCACATGTTGATCTCCATCAATGTAAATATATTCCTCAAGAAATTAAAATATGAATATATTTCATACATCTATTGGGAGAGATAATATATCCAACTGAAAAAAATAATATTACCATATCTATTTACATATCAATTATTTTATAGTTATTCATGTGTTATTTAAAATTTCTTATGAAATATAATGTCACATTATCATTTTTCATAAGGACACACCTTAATCCATACTTAAAAGTAACAATTTTGATCACAAATACTTATGAATGGGTGGATATTTTTTTACATATGTGATGATTTTCCTTTTTTAAACTCCATTAATCTATAATCATATTCATTAGTCTAGAATTACTATACCATTTGGGAGTTATCATTGTTTGAAGGTTTTACAATCACGTTACATTTCTCAGAAAATATATATTACTTAATTCTAATTGTATGGAATTACAGAGAAATGTTTCAAATTTATCTTGGTCCATATCTTAATGTGATATTTATTTGAAACATACACATATATCCCATAGTGATTAATATCATATCCCATGAATGTAACTTATTCCATGAAAAATCTACATTTCCTTTGAATTTCATATAGAATCCCCTTTCATAAATTCATCAACAATATTTTTATGATCACCTCATATGCGTCCTTAATTTTAGATAATATAAGAATATCATATATCAAAATAACCAAAAAAATTCAACAAATTACTTGATGAATTTATTCATAATTTCCCCAAATATAATTGATGAATTACTGAGTCAAAAGGGAATTACAATTAACTTGTAGTATGTTATCCTTAATGTAATCATATGATAGTTACATGTCAAAAATAAAATATTTCACTACAATTCATTCCACTATGCTTTTAGGTTTAGATATTTTGATAATTATGAAAAAAAATTAACTCATAAAAATAATGTCTTTTTAAAATAATATATATTCTTCCAAAAATACTAGAAAACTTCGTCATCTATAATAATTTTTCAATATATGTTATTAATTATTAACATAATATATTCTTCTTGACTTTTCATACATTTATTATCTTAATAACATATGAAAATTGAAATATATGAACTATTTAGCTTAGATTTTCATTATGGGTAAATATAAAAGATAATAATTAAAGTTGATATTTAAGACTAATATTAGTAAAAAGGTACAAATATTAATCCTTTTATAATCAGGAAAAAACGTATTTGGTTATAAAACCCGGACTGATGATTGAAATAATTCATGAATCAAAAAAGTTCGATAATAAATTGTGTAAATAATTTTATAAAATAATCATGATAATAACCATTAAACTTTTAAACATCATTAAATAGTTTCATAGAAATTATTATATGTAACATTACATTCGTAATCCACAATTTTAGGTCCAATTCATATGATAAACTAAAAATTACTTATTAATTTCTATCTCATTATTTATAAACTCTGAGAAAATGAATTTGAGGGTGATATCAGGATTCATCCATTATCACCCATACATATGTGCACCACATCCAAATCATTATCCTATTACATCATAAAGAATCAATGGAAGTTAATTGGTTTTCAAACAACACATCATATAAAGCAATGGATTAATATTAGTTTCATATTACTTCTAAATGAGATCAAATAATGAAAAATTTCATAATTCCATCAATAGTCATAATAAAATAAACCTAGGGAAAATAGATGGGTACCCAATTACATAAAGTATCATTATAAGTAAATATAATTCAATTTTCATAATAAATGATTTTACTTTTAAAGTATATAGATAAACAATGTTCTATTAAGAAAAAATTTCCCCAATAAATCAATGTTTGGTATCTAGTTAAACACACATTAATAAAATCAATCCAAAATATTATATACACAATGTGAATGGATTGAATGAAAATTTAATTTTATAAACCTATAATGATTTTTTAAGAAAAAGGCACTGACATGTCATTACCAATAATGAAAATAACATTTTCCCTATATCCAGATAAATATGGTGGATGTTATCATATAAATAATATCTTTCCTAAAGAATATTATTTTTAAAAAACTTAATTTGATAAAAAAATTAAATGTATAATAAAAACACATTGGAAATATTAAAAATTAATTTTTTTGAATCCATCAAAAAAAATTTACACATAACACTATGTGAAAATTAATTTATATTTTAAAAAATTTCATGAGGATGTTTTATGTATAATTAAAATATATAAAGAAACATACAAATAAAATTTTATAAATATTATTGAACATCATCATAAATAAATGAATTTATAGGTCACAATGTTAAGTTATTTTCAATAATTTGGAATTAGAAAAAAATGAAAATATTTTATTTTGAATATTATAATTCAATAATTTGTCTTTGAGAGGCAATTATGGTTATAAAAAATATGGTCGATGATAGAATAATTTATATTGAATGGATGGAAATTTTTTTTACATATTTTAAAGTATCATTGTTTGAAATACCACATTCGAAAATGAGTTTTAAAATTTATTTTTAAAATGGGGTAATGATATTTTTTATAATAAATGAAAATTATATATACTATATTACCTAAAAATATAGAATCCTATTATTCAGTTTCAAAAATAGTGTTTTGGATGAATACACTATTGAAATAAATGGGAATTACTTTTTAAAAATATAATTTTATCATAAAAATATATTCACTATGATAGAATATAGTGGTGTGAAACATGATTTCCCTTGAATTGAAGTTGTAAATATGACATAACATAATCATAGGTTGTAATAAATATTTCATGAATAAAAATAGATAAATAATATGAATTATGACCTAAGGAAATTATTTGAGACATGAAACCCAATTAAAGACTATGCATATTTTAAATAAAAACACCATGATAGGTATATAATTCAATAGAACATTAAATATCATCAAATAAAATAGTATAATGATTTAAAAAAATAATATATGGATTTTTTTTCATAATATAAATGAATAAAATTTTAATAGCTTAATGATTCCTCCAGGGATTTAAATTTGAGATAAATAAACCTCCTCCAAATTTCCTTACTTAATACATTTCACTATAAAATCATATATAGTAAAGATAAATATATTATTAACCTATTTATAAAACATTTATTTTAGACATAAAATTTCATAAACATAAATTATAAATTTTTACTACATTTACATTAGATAACTCTTGCTGATTTTTTATGTTGTGTGTGGATAATCATGTTCATTTTGAAGTAGTTATATAATAGTTATGTTAATAGTCATTCATCGCCCAAATATTAACATTAAATTATTAAAAATGTTTATGTAATTTTTTATTAATAAATAGTTATTTTTTAAAAAAATTCTTTCATGTGTACATTTGTGTTTATTCAAAGTGATAAATATGAAAACGAATATTTTTCAGTGATTTTAAACCTAATAAGGGTGTTTTATTAATTAATTATCTCTACATTTGTTGTATCATTTATTGATCAAAATAATTATTATTATTTACCTATATTTATAATATTTTTCCAAAAAAATATGTTTACATAATCATTCCTTATATAATTTCACAACATTCCTCATGTAGGTGGTCAAGCAAACAAAACATGAACATTCCAATATTGATGGATGTTGGTAAAGAAATTTAGATGAAATATTTTTACAAAATTTATATAATGTATTAATTTTTTTACTATTAGTGTGATAAATTATAATTATAATTTAATTATGAGAATTATTAATGGATATGAAAATATTTCATAACATGAATTATATATTTTTCTCTTAGTTTTCTTATTTGAAATGATTAAATTAAGAATAATATTTTTTTTGGGTTTAATTATTAATAGGATATACAATTTATTAAACCATAACCATGTTTATATCCAAAAGATCATATTAATCCTTAGAATAATTTAAATATGGATCCATATAAAGAATATAATAAATTAATGTCTGAAATTTATATTTCTATAGAGGCGATAGTCTACACAAACACATGGATGGAGTTTTCATTTTCTATACAATAAGGAAAGTTTTATTATGGGTTATAATTTTAGAATATAAAATATGTTATATATATCATAGTAATATATTAATTTACCTAGTATTTCCATCATTGTATTATTTTTAAATTAAACAAAACACATTTCTTTGTCGAGGTGTTTGTCCCCGTAACCTATGATTCAAATTTTCATTTTTCTTAATGGAAAACGGGATGGTGGTTAATACTTATACCATCATTATATTAAAAAACATTTCATAATGGTCTTATAATTTCATTATTATATGGTGAAAAGTAACATTATTAAAATAAATGAACAAAAAGAAAAAGAAATAAAGATATTTTATGAATGTATTCCTCACTTCTTGGATTATCTCTTTTGAAAAGGGGGTTAAGCATCTATGCTATACTATTTTGGGAAGAAAATAACCTCATTAATCTTTCATAGATTCAATATCATTTGATTTAGTAGATTTTATGCTGAAATAAAGTGTTTATGGTGTGAGGGGGAGTGAGGATTTATGATTCCCATTTATAGATGAAAAGGGATTGCGGTTTTGTGAATACACACATATTTTCATTAATGAGAAGTAATAATCTTGAATTTTGGATCCAAAACTATTAAATAATGAATTATAGAGGATATAAGTTCAATTGAAAACTCCAAAACCCAACATGGAAGATTTTTCTTAAATATCTTATCTATTTTATAGGATGCTCATTTTACTCTTTTGAGTTTCCCTATAGTAACTTGTTCTTAACAATGTAATTTATTTGTAATGAAAAATAATCATTAATATAAAATTTTTCAATAATTATTAAAAATATGAATTTTATTTAATATATTTCAATTTATAAAATAGATAAAAATAATTTTTGAAATAATAAATGTATAATTATATAAATAACTAATAATTTAATAAATATAATATAAATTCTAAAATTTATAATATGGGTATCAAAATTATCAAAAAATTATTTTAAATTATAAATTCAATTATTTAATAAATTTTTGTCCTTATAAAAATATTAACTTAATTTACAATTCATAATTATTCACTAATTATTTACGTAATGTCTTGTTATTTTTTAAAATAGTATTTTTCACTATTCATCTAAAATTGAAACATTTTTAAAAATTCCAAGATTTTATCATAATCTAATAATAAAATGTTTCAAAAATTTTTTAAAAAAAATAATGTTTTAAAATTTTAAAATTTACTTTAAATTTAAAATACCATATAATAATAATAAATACTTCAAAAATGAACGTTATAAATATAATGTGTTTTTAATATTATTCCATATATATTTGACAATAATTGAATATTTATATATTTCATTATAAATCTAAATATAATCTATTATGTTAAAATTTATTTATTTTCTATTTTAATTTACTATAGTATATTAAAATATTTTTTTTATAAAAGATTCTCAGTGAAAAAATAATCATTTTATAATTTTATTCAAATAAAAATTATAATATTTTTATATTTTAATGTGTTAATATCCTATAATTTAATAACTATTATTTTATTCTACTAATATTAATATATCGTTGTATGTTTTAGATGGGTGGTGTGTTAGTGTAGTGTTCAGTGAGGCATAAGTTGTTAAAGATATTATTAATTTATTGGATACAAAGATCAGGTTATTACATTCCACCCCATAAATAAATTTTGTCCTCATATATTTACATGTATACCACTAATGAAAGTTGGAGAGGGTATTATTATAATATTTATAATTCTTGATATAACTATGAATGAAAAATCTAACTTACAAAATTAAGCTTTGTCAATATACTTAGATTATTCAAAAAACCGTTATTATCTATACCTAAATCATATACTCTCTAGTTGATGCCTTTCCTAATTATATTTTATTCTGTATGACCTTAATCAATTTATAAATCATATATCCTTCCAATATTTAAAGCTATATTCCCCCACCAGTTCATAAAATTAGGCACTGGTCAATATAATCTAAAAATGATATAGAATTCATGTAACATATTTTGAATCATTTATCATTCCAAAAGTTACCAATTTTAATATACATCTTTTTGAAAATAAATCATATCTTAATTAATTAAACATCTATAATGTATTAAAACTAAGAGATTTTAATACATCAATAAAATGTTCAAAAATATTTATCCACAAAAATACAACTTTTCAATAAAATGACGTTTTTATTAATAATATTTAATATATGTTCACACAGCATTATAGAAACACTAAAAAGGAAAAATAATTAGATGTTTCACATAACCCTTATAAAATTTTATATATACCAAAATGATATCGATAAATATTATTTTCTATTTAAAAATCCTATGATTATTTTTTATTATGGTATAAATATCCATACCTTTGGTAATAATATGAAACTTGGATATTCGGTCATAACAGGAATATATTGATATTCCAAACGTTTTATGTATGATCTATTATATTGTTATTAAGAATTTTGGTTTTTGGATACATAACTATCTTTAATTCATCCTTATGAACATGTTTTAACAAAGATATTAAAGTAAAATAGTGACAGTAATATCCATAAATAAATATATTCTATAAATATTAATGTTTAATCCCAATATGGTTTCCCCAAGGAAACATTTATTTGATCCTATAGTACATTCATTCAAACTATTTCATACCTTGATAGTCCTATTAATATCTTGGTTCAACCTACTTTACATTTTTTCTTGTTTTATCCAAATTCATAACCTAACCCCTAAAGGTAATTAGGAAATAAAACATATATATAATGTTTAGTAACAAGAATGTGATTGAAAAAATCATATTCCCTATGATTTTCAAACTTGGTATGTAGTTAATCATATTCTTCATGCACTGTGTGCTGATTCAGTTAATTCCCTTAATACCCATTTCCTGTTGAATACCCTGAGGTATATTTATTCATGATACTATATCCACTTGTTGTATCAATACTAGAATGTTTTTATCTAAAAACCTTATAATCTCTACTTTTCTAGAATGTTACCATATTATCTATATATAAATATAAACCACATACTTATCCTTATTATTTTTACAAATTTTATCTTATACCAAGCCCCATAATGTTACATTAGAAAACCAAAAAATCTTTTTGTTCTAATAATGTTATTGTAAAACATATCTTATAAAAAATATTGTGTCATTTAAGACCACCAAATTTCTCACAACTAATTTCATCCTAATCTCTACATTTTTCTCATCCCTTCTTCGATAAAATATCTGACTTCCAAGAACTAATTGTCTAATAATTATATTTATTAAGTAACATGTTCTTATAATACATTCCCATAACATTTTAGGTTTAGTGATTTTTATAATTAAAACATAGATTTTTTAACTAAAATTAATGTCTTTATCAACTAATAGAAATTCATCCCCATATATAAGAATCTTATTAAATCATAATAAGTATTTCATATCTCCCACTAATTTTTCACATACGCTTTTCTTCATAATATTTTGTACAATAAATATAATCATATCATGGGAAAATATTATAATAATATGGTGTCCGAAAAATATTCCTGGTTAGAGTAAACATAAGTGGAACAATCAAATATCACAAAAGTTCATATGTTGAGAATATGAATATAATCAGTACACATAAAGATATAATAAACAAAAAATATTATGTCATAAATCATAGAATAAATATTGAAATTATATAGGAATGAAATGATTGTAACAATAAACAAGAGCCTTGATGTAACGCCCCGACCCCAGTTACCCAGAGTCGGTGAATTATTACATAACATTGGCATGATCACAAGAAAGATAAAATCTCGAAAGGCCGATTGGTTTAGTAACCTTGGAAACACTAGATATATTCATAAGTTTTACATTACATCATAAAATGAAAAACTACTACAATAACATAATGTCTCCATAATCCACACTATAATCCCCTCATAATATCCCTGCAGGTCATTCATAACTTACATCTTCACATCCTGGGAAAAATAAAACATAGAAAAGGGTTGAGCTCAAATGCCCAGTAAGGATAACAATATAGAGGAAACTTTCATAAATAAGAATAAACTTTTAAGGAAATGTATAACTAAAACCAAAGCCTTTCAAACATGAACTTTAAACATGGTATGGCATAAATAAAATGAAATACTTCCATTTACTTATTCACATGGATATTCTACTAATCGAATAATCACATGCAAAAATCAATAACCACTTTCATAATGTTGGAATGCATAATGCCAGACTATCATAACCACATAGCCAAGGCCTCGTGCCAAGACTACAAATAAGATTTTGTCAAGGCCTTGTGCCAAGACACTAGTTTGTCTCATGAGATCTACAGATGCATCGAGGAGCTATAGCGGGCTCCACCCGTCACATATTATGTCCAATGCATTCCAATATGAAAAGGTTTAAACATAACATAAACATTCGTATTAAAACTAGCATACGAAATGTCAATACTTTCACCATAAACTATGAATGGTATAAAAATACCACATCCACAGTCAAACATATCACAAAACCATTAATACAATATAGAAGTTTTGTATCATAATAAATCAACTTCAAATAATCTTAAAATCCATCAAAGGATGTTGACATAGATGAAATCAAAATTCTTTTTAAAGAAATATCTCCTTTTATTTTGAAATAATTTATGATCCATATAAAATAAAACATTTTCTTTGAAAATACTCTTATAAGCTTGTAAGGGAAGCTTTGAAGATTTTATAACAGCGGAAAATAGCCGCACCCGCCGTATAAGTTAAAAAAAACATTCTTACCTTAATTCTGTCGAAAAGGTTAAAAAGGGCCTTGTTTTGAAAACGACCGAAAGATTCCTTTATAAACCACATATAAAAGTCAAAAAGGTTATAAATGACTTTAACTCGTATTCTAGTAAATATTAAAAATGTTTTGAAATACATTTTTAAGAAACATGGATGTGGATGATAAAGAGATCCCAGTAGATTATTACGTATAAACAACCTTGGATAATGAAGAGGTTGTAAAGTAAACCCTTACCTTGTACTTTTCCTTGGTTGGGGTAGGTTAAACTCCTGTATAATAGTGAAATAATTGTTATTAAATTATACAAGAATCATATATATTAATATGATATCATATATGATCTTTTAACATTGATTTGTTAATAATATCTTAGAATTATCATCGTTTCGGGTGTTAACTTACTCATTTTATTTTATATGTTTTGTTACATAAGCCATGTTTGTTGTATCTTATTCATATCCAGAATGATATCAAGTCCTTAAACATCATTTTTAAATCATAAAATGATAATTATACTTGAATGGATACGATGGAGAATGAATCTCATCGCGTTCGTGGAGACGGTAGTCCGTACGTACGCACGAGCGACAATATAATTCTTTTGATATTAAAATAATATATAAATGGATGGTATATCATATATACAGAATCATTAACATGTTATATTTCTTATTTACATGAGTTACACATCATTATTATATCCATCCAAATAATAATATATTGAATAACAATTACACCACGACGTGGAGACGGTAAGCCGTACATACTCACGTATGGTGACATGTTATTCAAATGGTGGATAGAATACTGAATATGGTTGTACCATATTTATAATAACATCACATTATATGTAAGATACTGGAGTTATTATTTTAGAATGGTAAGAACAAAGAAAGAGGAAGTGGAAGATGAAAGGAACTTAGAAAAGGGTGGTGAAATCATTACCTCTTCTTCGGGTTCTTCCTTTTGATTTGATCAAAAGGGCTCATTAGGTTGGCTTTCTGATCAAACTAAGGCCTCTAGGTTGTAGTGAGGGATGTTGGGAG
Organism: Viscum album; assembly: GCA_963277665.1. Taxonomy (NCBI): domain Eukaryota; kingdom Viridiplantae; phylum Streptophyta; class Magnoliopsida; order Santalales; family Viscaceae; genus Viscum; species Viscum album. Next base: position 478,480,783 of record OY728132.1, read on the forward strand.
AGTATTTGGGCAGAGTTTGGCCGAACCAAAAGGCTTTGAAGGTGTGAAGAAATGAGAAGGAGGAGTGCCCTTTTATAAGAGGGGTGAGGGGCACCTTTGGAAAAGCTAGAAATATTAATTTATAATAAATTCATATTCGGTTTATAATGGCTCCAAAGTTGATTATTAAAAGGTTAAGGTGGGGATAGGTCGAAAACCACTCAACCAATAGAATTTAGACAGGTTTGGGTACTTATATTAACCTTATCTTTAAGTATTAACTCTAAGTTAATTAGTTTCACTTTTACAATGTCTCTTTGTATTTTTATATAATATGGTTAATAAACTTACTATATACATCCAAGAGACCCCCAAGTGGTACATTAATGATGAACCTATCATGATATAAGTCTCTTTTCCGAACCTTAGATTTTTAGGAATTTAATATCAATTAATAATATAATATTTTTTTTAAGAACTCTTTTATGTCAATTTTTACACTATTCAATAGTTGATTTTTGTGAAACTCATAACAGATTGATTACTTCGAACAAAGTCAATTAAATCAATCATAATATATCATATTATCCTAGAAAATTATTTTAATTCATTAAAAGTTTCATATTATATTTATTTGGATATTTATAATATCAATTATTTTAATTTTTCACTATTATAGTAATTACTTCATCATCATTGTGTCATAAATAAAATAACTTATTTAATGTCTAAAAATTATAAATAAAATATCATTATGTATTAAATCGTTTTAGCTTTCTAATTAATATTTATAATCTAAAATCCAACATATATAACCCTATGTAACAATTGTTTTTCTAAAAGATATATGCTTGTGTTATTTTTGTATTCATTTTAACTAAATTAAAATAAAGTGTCATTATCACTTACAAGTGGATCCATGGGGTCCCAAAATAGACCCAAAGATTCCCATGGTCGACCATGTATCAACCAATAGGGTTAAGACACGTTTTAGGGTAATTTAGTATTATTATAATATTATTTTTTAACCCTTATTTACCGGATTTACCCTTAACCATGGTAAATAAAATATTTACCGCAGTAATTATTCAAAATGTCTAAAAATAAAAGTTACCCATTTACACAATTTGAACATCCTGATTCCAAATATGGAATCCATTTTCCTAAATTCAAAACACAGAAGTGGAAGAAATTAATTTAAAATTAATTCCCGCTGTCAAAACAAAAAGCGTGTTTTTAAGAGATAATAACTATCAAAAGATTGACACTTGTTTATGTTCGGTTTAATTGTAAAATTATGTCCAATGACCAACATTATATTAAATGGTAAAAATATATTCTAAATATACTTTAAAACCACTCAAATTCATAATTTATCACTATTAATTATTTTGATTAAAAAAGTTGTTTTTAATTAAAATTTAGTAATTTTCACTATTCATCAAAATATGAAAGTTATCCGAAATGTACCAAAATTTCACCTTATGCTAAATTCGATATTCCGAATCCAAAAATGAAGTCCATTTTCAAATATAAAATATATATAATTTCAAAAGGTAGGTATTACTATTCATAACGGCTAGTTTGATTAGTTATGGTGTGTTAGAACTCGGTGTTGCGTACAACACACGCTATCACATTATTCAAAGAGAAGCGTACCGTAGAATCTTGGGGTGTTACATTCTCCCCTCCTTCAAATAATTGCGTCCTCGCAATTTCTAGGGTATTACTGCATAAAAAGACTCGGGTGGTTCTTTATCATAAGTTCCTCGGGTTCCCACGTTGCCTCTTCCATCTTATGGTTTCTCCACAAAACTTTTACCAGACGCGTCGTCTGGTTTCTCAGCACTTGTTCTCTCGTATCAAGAATCATGATGGGCTCTTCTCAATAAGACAGATCGGGTTCTAGTTCTAATTCCTCATATATGAGTACATGTGTCGGATCAGGCATGTATTTCCTCAATAGAGATACGTGGAACACATCGTGAACTTTGGAGAGACTTGGCGGCATTGCCAATCGGTAAGCTACAACCCCAATTCGTTCTAGAATTTCGAAAGGTCCGATGTACCTGGGACTCAATTTACCTTTCTTACCAAAACGTATGACTCCCTTCCACGGAGATACCTTCAGGAAAACATGATCACCGACTTGAAATTCCAAATCCTTCATTCGATTATCGGCATAGCTCTTCTGCCTACTTTGAGCTGCTTTGATGTGATTTTGGATTACTTTTACCTTTTCCACCGTTTCCTCCACCAGTTCTGGGCCTACAAGTTTTCATTCACCAACGTCATCCCAACAGGTTGGTGTACGACATCTCTTTCCATATAACGCTTCATATGGTGCCATCTGAATACTCGAATGGAAGCTATTGTTATAGGAAAATTCTAACAGAGGTAAATATTGATCCCACATACCCTGAAAGTCAAGTGAGCAAGATCTCAACATGTCTTCTAAGGTTTGAATAGTCCGTTCTGATTGTCCGTCTGTCTGAGGGTGGTATGCAGTGCTCAAATGAAGTTCAGTATCCAGGGATTTCTGAAGACTTTTCCAAAATCTTGAAGTAAAACGGGGATCACGATCAGAAACAATCGATAGGGGTACTCCATGAAGTCTCACAAATTCATTAATATATAGTCTTTCTAGACATTCCAGGGGTATATCTTCTCTTATAGCAAGAAAATGTGATGACTTGGTAAGACGATCAACAATAACCCATATTGCATCGTTCCTTCTAGGAGTCTTTGGTAGCCCCATGACAAAGTCCATCGTAACATTGTCCCATTTCCACTCCAGTATGGGAAGAGGTTGCATGACTCCTCCAGGCTGTTGCCTTCCAGCTTTCAGTTGTTGACAAACCATACATCTTGACACAAAATCAGCAATCTCCCTATTCATGTTGTCCCACCAAAAATGTTCCTTCAAATCTCTATACATTTTGGTGCTCCCAGGGTGTATAGAGAAATTGGAACTATGAGCATCATCCAGCAATTCCCTTTTTAGATCAGGTATATTGGGAACACAAAGTCTCTTCCCGAATTTCAAAATTCCATCTTCATACACAAAGTCTCTCAATCTCCCATCATTCACAGCTTTAATCTTCTTTTGGAATTCTTTATCATCGGTCTGAGAACTCTTAATCTTTTCTAGTAAAGATGGTTTGGCAACCATTTGAAAAAGCATTGATGTTTCACCTTCCCTGGTTATTCCCATGTCCATCTTCACTAGATCCATGAAAATTGGATCCCTCTCAATTCTCATATTGTTCAAAACTCCATGGTCTTTTCTACTCAAAGCATCTACCACCTTGTTTTCCTTCCCTGGGTGGTAGTGTATCGTACAATCATAATCCTTGAGTAATTCAAGTCATCTTCTTTGCCTCATGTTGAGTTATTTTTGTGAGAAAATATACTTCAAACTCTTGTGATCAGTATAAATCTCACATTTTTCACCATAGAGGTAGTGCCTCCATATCTTCAAAGCAAAGATCACTGCTGCTAACTTGATATCATGAGTAGGATAGTTTTGTTCATGAATTTTCAACTGTCGTGATGCATAGTCAATAACTCTATCATTCTGCATAAGGACACAGCCAAGTCCTTTCTTCGATGCATCACTATAAATAACGAACCCATCATTCCCCGATGGTAGAGTCAATATAGGAGCATTGACTAATCTTATCTTCAGTTCTTCGAAACATTCTTCACACTCTTTTTTCAAAACAAATGTAACCCCTTTACGTGTGAGCTTCGTTAATGGGTTATCCAATCGGGCAAAATTCTGGACAAAACGTCAATAATAACCTGCCAAACCAATAAAACTACGTACCTCAGTTATACTCGTAGGTTCTGGCCATTCATGGATTGCCTTGGTCTTAGAAGGATCAATAGAGATTCCATCTTTAGAGACAATATGGCCAAGAAAAGAAATCTCCTGAAGCCAGAATTCACACTTGCTAAACTTCCCATATAATTCATGCCTCCTCAGAGTCTTCAAGATAATGCGCAAGTGATTTTCATGATCTTCGTAGGTTTTGGAGTATACCAAGATATCATCAATAAATACCACCACAAATTCATCGAGATACTCCTTCTAAACTCTATTCATTAGATCCATGAATACAGAGGGTGCATTAGTCAATCCAAACAGCATTACAGTAAACTCGTAATGCCTGTACCTGGTTCGAAATGCTGTTTTCGGAATGTCTTCCTTCTTCACACACAACTGATGGTATCCAGATCGAAGGTCAATCTTTGAAAAGTATTGAGCTCCATGCAGTTGGTCAAATAAATCATCAATATGAGGTAGGGGATACTTGTTCTTTATCGTTATAGCATTGATCTCCCTGTAGTCGATACATAACCTCATAGATCCATCTTTCTTTTTAAAAAAAGAACAGGGGCTCCCCATGGAGAAACACTTGGGCGAATAAATCCCTTATTACTCAATTCCTCTAGTTGTTTCTGTAGTTCGACTAACTCTACAGTGGCCATTCTATAAGGGGTCTTCGATATAGGCCTTGATCCAGGAATCAAATCAATAGAAAACTCAACTTCACGTTCTGGAGGATGTCCAGGTAAATCTTCTGGAAATACATCTACAAATTCTTTCACAACAGGTACATCCTCTATTTGAACATTCCTTTCCTCACCCGCAGTTATTTCATTCTCTTCCTCCCCAATAATTGAATTTAGTTGAGCTATTGAGGGTGGATCTAAATAAGAATTAGGTGGTGACGATTCTGCTCTAAAAATAAGGTGTTCCTTATCATTATCATCAAGAATTGTAACCTCTTTCTTCTTACAATAAATCTTCGCATCATAGTCCAAAAGCCAGTCCATACCGAGGATTATATCAAACTCAATCATAGGTATGACGATGAGATCAGCAGATAAAGAAAATTTATGTGCTCTAATGGGGACTGATCACAAAACTTTGTTGCAATGATACTTCCCTTAGGAGTTTTAACTGACAACTCCCTTATTAAATCAAATTGGAAATATCTAATTTTCTTAGCAAACTGGGAAGATATGAAACAATGCGACGATCCAGATTCAAATAATGCATTTGCTAAACATGAGGAAACCATTAAATTACCTGCCACCACGTCTTTCGGAGCTTCTACCTCAGCAGTAGTGATAGCATAAGCCTGGCCTTGATCCCTTGGCCTTTTCTGAGGTAAGTTCTCCTGACGCTTAGGACATGAATTTGCATAATGCCCCATCTCCCTGCAATTATAGAACTGAACGTTGGTAGCTTCCTTCTTCCACTTGCAATCATGAGCTTGGTGGCCTTTTTCACCACACTTGTAACAGACTCCCATTCCCTTCAAGTAAGTACCAGGATGTTTCTTCCCGCATTTACCACAAGATGGATATTCAACCTTTCCCTTCTTCCCCTTATTTCCATTCCCAGATTGATCAGCAGGTCTCTTCTTCTCTTGCTTTGCTTTAAAGTCATAAGACTTAGAGAATTCCTTTTCGGTCTTGATAGCACATGAGACAATGTCTTCGTACGATGAAAAGGATTGTGAGACTAATGCTCGACGGAGAAATGGTTTTAACCCATCAAAGAAACGATCAATCTTACTTCTTGGGTTGGGAATATAATCTCCAGCATACCTCACTAACCTTGTAAAGTTAGCCTCATACTTTGTGACATTCTCATCCTCCTTTTGTCTCAGACTCAGAAATTGTCTTTCCATATCTGCTCGATGGTCGCGAGGAAAGTATTTTTCTAAAAACAGATCTTTTAACTCCCTCTATTCCATATTTGGTACTTCATCATCTTCCTTCATGTTCTGAATCAATGACCACCATTGATCAGCATCTCCAGTGAGGCGGTAAACTGTCATGGTAACTTTTTCCCTTTCACTGCTCCCCAAAGCCTGAAATATTTTCTCTAGGGAAAATATCCATTGCTCAGCTACTAAGGGATTTGTATTCCCATTGAACGTTGGTGGTTGTTGCCTCATGAATCGATCTAACATTGATCCTCCACGCTGCGAATCAGGGTGCTCCATACGGGTAAGGATATTATTCATAACCTGAGTAAGTTGTCCCAGTATGGTGATTAGCTGATCAGCACCAGTTGCATCACCAGCCCCACTATAATTATCTTGAGCAGGAGGGCAATCCCTACATGGAGTGCGTGCATTGATACGGTTTCCATTTCTTCCACTAGGCGCCATTTCTAAACAATGGCATAAACTAGATCAGTTTATGAATCAAAATACATAATCTCATACTTATAAAACACTTAACATAAATTGAACTATTTATGGATATAATCCATAATCATAAGAATGTTTTCTTTGAGGAAGTATATACTCATAATCCCTTGAAAATGATTTGTAATGAAAATGAGAGTTATCCTAAGCATATCCCCCGGGAGTGTCGTAACCAAGAGTGCAGCAAGGCCCGTTGTCGTGCACCAGTTCCCGTTCGAGTCTAGCTCAATGCGGTGTTTTCGGGTTTTACCCCTAGGTACATATGTGCCAGAGCCGCCTCTACCTGCTCGTATCCAGACAGGGATGTATTGCTTGGAAAACTCACAAAATCTCTACAATACCAAAATTCTAGGAAGTTCTTCTATACTAATCCTCAAAGTTCATCTTAGGTCTACGTGCTCTAATCAGAGTTTATCTAAATCTAGCTTCCAAGGTTTGTACTAAACTTCCTCTGATACCAACTGTAACGCCCCGACCCCAGTTACCCAGAGTCGGTGAATTATTACATAACATTGGCATGATCACAAGAAAGATCAAATCTCGAAAGACCGATTGGTTTAGTAGCCTTGGAAACACAAGATATATTCATAAGTTTTACATTACATCATAAAATGAAAAACTACTACAATAACATAATGTATCCATAATCCACACTATAATCCCCTCATAATATCCCTGCAGGTCATTCATAACTTACATCTTCACATCCTGGGAAAAATAAAACATAGAAAAGGGGTGAGCTCAAATGCCCAGTAAGGATAACAATATAGCGGAAACTTTCATAAATAAGAATTAACTTTTAAGGCAATGTATAACTAAAACCAAATCCTTTCAAACATGAACTTTAAACATGGTATGGAATAAATAAAATGAAATAATTCCATTTACATATTCACATGGATATTCTACTAATCGAATAATCACATGCAAAAATCAATTACCACTTTCATAATGTTGGAATGCATAATGCCAGACTATCATAACCACATAGCCAAGGCCGCATGCCAAGACTACAAATAAGATTTTGTCAAGGCCTTGTGCCAAGACACTAGTTTGTCTCATGAGACCTACCGATGCATCGAGGAGCTATAGCGGGCTCCACCCGTCACATATTAAGTCCAATGCATTCCCATATGAAAAGGTTTAAACATAACATAAACATTCGTATTAAAACTAGCATACGAAATGTCAATACTTTCACCATAAACTATGAATGGTATAAAAATAGCACATCCACAGTCAAACACATCACAAAACCTTAAATACAATATAGAAGTTTTGTATCATAATAAATCAACTTCAAATAATCTTAAAATCCATCAAAGGATGTTGACATAGATGAAATCAAAATTCTTTTTAAATAAATATCTCCTTTTATTTTGAAATAATTTAAGATCCATATAAAATAAAACATTTTCTTTGAAAATACTCTTATAAGCTTGTAAGGGAAGCTTTGAAGATTTTATAACGGCGTAAAATAGCCGCACCCGCCGTATAAGTTAAAAAAAACATTCTTACCTTAATTCTGTCGAAAATGTTAAAAAGGGCCTTGTTTGGAAAACGACCGAAAGATTCCTTTATAAACCACTTATAAAAGTCAAAAAGGGTATAAATGACTTTAACTCATATTCTAGTAAATATTAAAAATGTTTTGAAATACATTTTTAAGAAACATGGATGTGGATGATAAAGAGATCCCAGTAGATTATTACGTATAAACAACCTTGGATAATGAAGAGGTTGTAAAGTAAACCCTTACCTTGTACTTTTCCTTGGTTGGGGTAGGTTAACCTCCTGTATAATGGTGAAATAATTGTTATTAAATTATACAAGAATCATATATATTAATATGATATCATATATGATCTTTTAACATTGATTTGTTAATAATATCTTAGAATTATCATCGTTTCGGGTGTTAACTTACTCATTTTCTTTTATATGTTTTGTTACATAAGCCATGTTTGTTTTATCTTATTCATATCCAGAATGATATAAAGTCCTTAAACATCATTTTTAAATCATAAAATGATAATTATACTTGAATGGATACGATGGAGAATGAATCTCATCGCGTTCGTGGAGACGGTAGTCCGTACGTACGCACGAGCGACAATATCATTCTTTTGATATTAAAATAATATATAAATGGATGGTATATCATATATAAAGAATAATTAACATGTTATATTTCTTATTTACATGAGTTACACATCATTATTATATCCATCCAAATAATAATATATTGAATAACAATTACACCACGATGTGGAGACGGTAAGCCGTACGTACGCACGTATGGTGACATGTTATTCAAAGGGTGGATAGAATACTGAATATGGTTGTACCATATTTATAATAACATCACAGTATATGTAAGATACTGGAGTTATTATTTTAGAATGGTAAGAACAATGAAAGAGGAAGTGGAAGATGAAAGGAACTTAGAAAAGGGTGGTGAAATCATTACCTCTTCTTCGGGTTCTTCCTTTTGATTTGATCAAAAGGGCTCCTTAGGTTGGCTTTCTGATCCAACTAAGGCCTCTAGGTTGTAGTGAGGGATGTTGGGAGAGTATTTGGGCAGATTTTGGCCGAACCAACAGGCTTTGAAGGTGTGAAGAAATGAGAAGGAGGAGTGCCCTTTTATAAGAGGGGTGAGGGGCACCTTTGGAAAAGCTAGAAATATTAATTTATAATAAATTCATATTTGGTTTATAATGGCTCCAAAGTTTATTATTCAAAGGTTAAGGTGGGGATAGGTCGAAAACCACTCAACCAATAGAATTTAGACAGGTTTTGGTACTTATATTAACCTTATCTTTAAGTATTAACTCTAAGTTAATTAGTTTCACTTTTACAATGTCTCTTTGTATTTTTATATAATATGGTTAATAAACTTACTATATACATCCAAGAGACCCCCAAGTGGTACATTAATGATGAAACTATCATGATATAATTCTCTTGTCCGAACCTTATATTTTTATGAATTTAATATCAATTAATAATATAATATTTGTTTTAAGAACTCTTTTATGTCAATTTTTACACTATTCAATAGTTGATTTTTGTGAAACTCATAACAGATTGATTACTTCGAACAAAGTCAATTAAATCAATACTAATATATCATATTATCCTAGAAAATTAGTTTAATTCATTAAAAGTTTCATATTATATTTATTTGAATATTTATAATATCAATTATTTTAATTTTTCACTATTATAGTAATTACTGTATCATCATTGTGTCATAAATAAAATAAATTATTTAATGTCTAAAAATTATAAATAAAAAATAATTATGTAGGAAATCTTTTTATCTTTCTAATGAATATTTATAATATAAAATCCAACATATATAACCCTATGTAACAATTGTTTTTCTAAAAGATATATGCTTGTGTCATTTTTGTATTCATTTTAACTAAATTAAAATAAAGTGTCATTATCACTTACATGTGGATCCATGGGGTCCCAAAATAGACCCAAAGATTCCCATGGTCGACCATGTATCAACCAATAGGGTTAAGACTCGTTTTAGGGTAATTTAGTATTATTATAATATTATTTTTTAACCCTTATTTACCGGATTTACCCTTAACCATGGTAAATAAAATATTTACCGTAGTAATTATTCAAAATGTCTAAAAATAAAAGTTACCCATTTACACAATTTGAACATCCTGATTCCAAATATGGAATCCATTTTCCTAAATTCAAAACACAGAAGTGGAAGAAATTAATTTAAAATTAATTCCCGCTGTCAAAACAAAAAGCGTGTTTTTAAGAGATAATAACTATCAAAAGATTGACACTTGTTTATGTTTGGTTTAATTATAAAATTATGTCCAATGACCAACATTATATTAAATGGTAAAAATATATTCTAAATATACTTTAAAACCACTCAAATTCATAATTTATCACTATTAATTATTTTGATTAAAAAAATTGTTTTTAATTAAAATTTAGTAATTTTCACTATTCATCAAAATATGAAAGTTATCTGAAATGTACCAAAATTTCACCTTAGGCTAAATTCGATATTCCGAATCCAAAAATGAAGTCCATTTTAAAATATAAAGTATATATAATTTCAAAAAGTAGGTATTAATATTCATAAAGGCTAGTTGGATTAGTTATGGTGTGTTAGAACTCGGTGTTGCGTACAACACACGCTATCACATTATTCAAAGAGAAGCGTACCGTAGAAGCTTGGGGTGTTACACTTGAGATCCTATCATATTCATGAAACTAAGCATAATATTTTTAGAGATCCCTCAAATGTGCCATATATATTATTATAGGGAACATAACCATTATAAGACACACCATCAATTCCCATTATTAAGATGATCTAAATTTACTCACCAATACATATCCCATGAGATGTATAATCATTACTAATAAATTTTGGAGACATATACAAATCCACCAATCAACACCCACAATTTTATGCTACACATGAAAATTATTCACTTTTCACATCATAATGAAATAAGGGAATGAAATTGGGTTTCATTATAAACATTATAATAATTAATTGAGTAAAATTATATTCAGATCCTTTTAAAATATTATAAAATTATGAAAATATTAATAATTCCTTCATTAATCATACCCGGATAAACCCATGGAAGATAAATGGGTATCCAATGAGATAATGTATATTTTTAGGTAAATTCCAATAAATGATGACATTAAACAATATTGTACCTAAAATATATAGCTAATGGTTATACGATTAATGAAAAAATTAACCCATCCAATAAATTTATAGATTCTATGTGAACACTCATCAATAAATGGAGTAAAAATATGGAATTCATAGAGGGAATAAATTAGAATAAAATTTAGGTTTATAATTCATTAATGGTGAAGAAAGACAACGATAGTGATTTAAAATTTATATAATAAAATAGAATATTTTTTTGTCTATATAGAGAATGAAGTTTGATGGTATCATTTTATAAATAATCTTGATCAGAAATATAATGTGTCAATGGATAATGACAATGATGGAAAATACTTTTAAAAGGTTAAGAAAATGATATTATAAATAATATATGTTCTTGATCGTTTCATATCATTTAAAAATAAAATTTCATATGAACCAAGAGAACATTAATTTAATTTACTAATCATATAATTAAAGCATTTCATGGAGATGAAATTTAAAAAGGAATGTTAAAAAAGATTTTATGAAAAATATCACATTATAATTATATGATGTTGTTAAGGGTGTAATTGAAATGATTTTTTAAAAAACATTTTGAATTTGAATAATGGAAAATAATTACTTTTGAAAATAAATAAACAATAAGGGGTACTTCAAGAAAAATAAATATGATAAAAACAATTCGGTGGGAATATAATATATTTTATTTTTAAAACATAGGAAACCATTATTTGTTTATTGAAATACAATTTTTTAAGACCCACATAACAAAAATAATATTATATTTTCATTGAAATTGAGGTAGGAATAATATTTTGAATCAAACAAAGCAATATATGTCATCCTTGTTAAATGGAGAGGAGAATATTTTTAGGATGTAATAAAGTAAGGTTATGGTAGAAATCACAATTAAAATAGATATGAATTATTCATAACCAAAATTTATTTCAGTTGAATAATTTAATCATCATATAATGAGACATTTTTGTGAAACATTATTCCTCGGGAAAAGAAGTTTTAAATGAGACATAATATCCCAACAATATTTTATATTTAATATTGAGATATAATAGTCATATAATAGTGATTTTGAACCAAGGAAAATATTTGAGTCATGGAAACCCCTTACAACATATGTATCATGTAAATCAAACCCTTATGAGAGGTATAAAATAATATTGAACATTGAATACCTTTTAATATAAGTGGATGGAAATAAAAAATGAGAATAGGGATGTATCTAAACCAATTAAATGTAAAAATGGTGTATTAATTAAATATGTGTTAAGGTATTAAAATTTGGGACAATGAAATCATTAGATTGTTTCACATATTTATCATTTTGCCTCTAATATTATAAATACTATACATAAATATCATAAATATATATTTCAGAAGAATTTTATAGTACACAATTATTTATAATCATCATTTATAATTATCTTAAAACATTGTACTTGTTTACTATTAGAAACCATTAATGTTTGTTGGGGTAATCATCATTGTTTTTTACTAGTTTAATATTGGAACTGAATTTTTCATTATTTTCCAAAAATTTACCATTAAAAATTATTTACTGATTTAACAATAGATTATGTATAAGTTTTTATAATTTTTTAATTTCATTTCATTTTTACAGCAGAAATTATCCTAAAAATAAATCAATAATGATCATTTTTGAATAATTTAAAACCTTCGATGGTTATTTTATGATATAATTTGTTAAATATTAATATACACATTCTAGAACAAAAAATAATTATATACCTGTTTATATCATATTTTACCTGAATTTAATTATTAATAATCTTTTATTATATAATACCAAATCATTCTTTAAATAGGAGGTTATATTAACCCAAATATAAATGTAACATGTTTAATGGTTCTTTTTTAGGTGAATTAGATGAAATATAAACACACTAGTTGAATAATGATATAATTCTATTTTTATTATTATGATACAAAACATTTAGATTAAATTTATAAAAAGTAATAATGGCTATGAATATACTATATAATTTGAATTAATTAATTTTCCCTCAGTAAAAATATTTTAAACGGTTGATTTAATGACTGTTCTTTAACGACAATATCATTAATAGGCATAAATATATAACCCAGAACACTAGATCTATAATAGAGAGTCACATAGAAATATATCTGCCTCTATGTATTCAAGATGATTACGACTATCAGGGAGTTTTTTAATCCCATTAACTTGGATATTATAACAATATAATCACTTACATGAAAAATAATAAAATATAAAAAATAGTATAATGAAAATAATAATAAATATAAAATAATATACATGTCATAAATATAAATAAATTCCCTTCCAATGTAGTAATCTAGAACATATTTTAATCACGGAAGATGAATAAAAAAAGAAACAATGGGGTAAACCCTACTAGGTATTTCTTAGTTCCACTACTTTCTCTACACTCCCCTTCTCAACAAAATTACATGAGCCCCTTTCCATTTCAGGGATCCCAATATAATATGAATTCTAGTTCATCAATATTCATGGGCCTGCTATGACTAATAGAACCCAAAAAGACACTAATGCATCTATAAAAGTTATACACATCTATAATAGGTGTATTCCATGATAATAATGAATGTGAAAGATAGATAAAAACATATAAAAATAATTCATGGGATTGATAGGCCACCATAGGCCTCTGTATATCTATATTATAATCATTCTATAAGGAATATAATGATATCAAAAATAACTAAGAAATAGCCATAGTGGCAATAATCATACAACTCATCATCCTATAATCATTCTTCTCAATATCCAATAGGCATAAAGAGAATTTGGTTTCTTTGCATCCATAAATAATCTAGTGATATTAATACTCAAATGTTCCTATCCTTAAGTAAATATATCACATTGAATCCCTTGGGAGTTATATGAATCACATAGAATTCAAAAGGATACATTGTATCTCTACCTTATACTTAGTACTATTGTTTCAAATATTGTCCCCTCCCCACCTAAGGGATAACTATCTCACTATAGTGCACCAATTTTTATAACTACAAAAATACCACCCTAGCATGGCAACACAAAAAAGGATAGATTATAATAATGAAAGCAATATATCATTAAGAGAAAAATAGAAACAACGTACATGCTGTGTGATCAAAATTAAACATAATCAAACAAGATAAATGTATTATTCAGAATTCGAGTATTTTAATTAGGTATCATGTGATATGAACACAAAAATATGTGATAAAATCTAGCTTCAAAATTAATTTATTCAATCACAGGAATTATACCATGTAAAAATTTTATAACAGTTCCTCAAAAAATAACATACTTCCTATCACAAGTGTCTCAATGATGAAGTAAAACATTCATAAAATAAACAAATCCAAACAAATTATAAAACCCATCTATAACATTCTCACAAATCATGGATGTCTAATTTGATTACGGTTTAAAGAGAAATTATTTTATAAAGAACACACATGAAGATTTTATGTCATGGAGGGTTATTCCGGAATCACATGTCATAAATATTTTTTAAATGGAACCAATTATAAGTTATGTTGATGGATAGGTCACCAATTCATTAAATTCAATTCTAATTAGTCAATGGATCATGGATTCAATGTTCATTACAGAATAAATCATCAGTATTATCCAATGAACATCAATCTAACATTAGAGATTCATAAAAAGGAGTGTCTCAATATGAATAATTAATAAAACATACCTGGAAACATCCACTATTCAGTATCATACAATCCATGATCAATGTGGATTTAAACTATACAATTATTTCCACACAAATCTATAAAAAAAATTAAATGAACTGTAATTTAATCATAATTATAACATCGACAATATTATTTGGAAGATGATTCATAAAACATACCCACAAAATTCATTCAATAAAATTTTGGTCTCAATATAATCATAGAATGTAATAAATATTATAGTTATTTCAATATTATATTAATAAGGCAGAAAAAAGCATCATATTATTTTGTAAACAAAAGATACGTTGTATATTGATTCACATCTCTCCAAGAGGGAAATGGAAATTGTGTATATCTAGAGAAAAAACATTATTCTAGAATCATTGTATCATCTTAAAATTAAAGATATAGGGGGAGAATATAGGGTGATCTATTATTTAGGTGTGGGTATGAAATATTTAATAGGGTCATAGGGGTTATTTTTTGGTTATTAAGAAGGGTCAACTAGATTTGTACTTGAAAAATGTAGGGAAAATTTATTAGACACTCAAACATGTTGCATCTACCAAATAGTGGTCCACATTGTTTGGTGGGTGGAACCACTAGATGACTATATTTTATTCGTTACCTAGATGATGTTCTAGGTAGAACCAACTAGGTTCTACTTGTACTAGTTGATGCAAAACGGAACCCCACTATCTAGTGGGTATAGTTTGCTGTCCTATAAAAACCTATAACATCTCTACTTGTTCACTAATGGATTCCACTAGTAGTTTTGTATGATTTATTTCCACTAAATGATTATTCCACATCTCTTCATTCCATACACAACTTTTTGGACGTTGTCCTTCATGATAGAAAATCAGTAAAAACACATTTTAGAGATGAAACATCATTGGAATGAAGAATGGTTTTTATGTTTTAAGCATATAGTACATTGAAAACAAGAAATACTATTACAATTCTCCCCTTATTACATCTTATTTTCCTCAAGAATTATATTCTATAATTCATTTACTACTAGAAAATTTCCATATACTGACAGATTTAAAAAATTGGCATAATCGTTGAAACTATCATTATAGGCTATAACGACGGTTTCTTGAACCATAGGCTACAATGGTATCTAGATATCCCATAAGCTATACCAATAGTTTAGAAAATTGTGGGTATAGGTCCAATCCATTATTTCACTTACTATACAACCATGTCATTCCCTGATACCCATGGTTTTTATTCTGTGGTAAAAACATTGAAAAAAACATGCAGTTGTGAGATTCTATCCCTGGACCGCTCATTTATTCCTCTCATGACAAAAAACTAACCCTTTTGTATTATTGGTATATAAATATATATCTATTTATATATATTTTTATAAACTATGGTTATAGGTTCCAAACCCTGGGAATAGGTGTTTACATGAAAAAAAATTGTGTCCCGCGATATTTGTTTCATGCCATAAAGATGGAAATTTATACCCACACTTTTGGAAAAATGTGTCTGTAGGTTCCCCTACTATACATAAACACACGATTTCCCCAAAACTATGGGTATAGGGGTGCGTATACCCCTGGTTTTTAGAAAACAATCTATATAGATCCATTTTCAATAGAGTTCACAAGAAACCTAGACCATTGAACCCAAACATTAGGATCTTACTCTTATGTATTCTCCAAGATCTGACTGTGATTCCATAGAAATATTGACATGTGTTATCATCTTCCACCAAGTCTCTATCTCTCTTTTATTTATAATCCACATTATACCATTTATGTTTGATGTGGTAGAATCTACCACAATATCCATTCAATAGTTTTCATGTGTGGGATCATTTATGTGCCCCCAAATATGAGTCATGTAACATATTTCATGCATATCATAATTGAAAAAAGGATTATCGGGGAATTATGCCATTTTTCTAACCCATTATGTGATCTTAACGATCCAAAAAAGTGTGACAATAGTTTCATATACTTCTACTAATGTTGTGGAACTAACTAAGGGGTTACTTTCAGAAGAGCATGATCACCATTAGTAAACTCCAATCTTCTCATTTGATATTTTTCATAAGACTTATGTCATCTCTATGATGTGGTCAACCAATTCTAAATCAGCTATAATCTCTAAAATATATTATGTAGGATAATGGTCCCACATATGATTCCTTAATAGCCTTATGAATTTTTTTGATGACATACATGGACTACCATAATGAACTACATAAGGTTCTGAATGAATCATGTCCTAATTACTATTTTTTATGCCAAATCAACCAAATCTAGGTGATTATCCTATACAACATAAAATTGTATGGAGCTATCTAGAATCATGTCATCAATTATAAAAAACATCATATTTGTCTTTCTTTATAACTATGTATGTTTAGTTATGATCAACCAATATAAAATATCCTAAATACACCAAAAATCCCTACCAAAAACATTAAATGAAACATTCATCTCATTCAAATATTGTTCATAAGGGAAGTCCATGTAAGCATAATTTCCCATTTACATAAATATTTCAGATATATTATATTGATTTAGTCTCAATGATATGTATGAAATGTGAAAAATTCAGTACACATTCAATAATTTGTCAAACTACATCACTGTTCCTCATGGTCAAATGTAACTCTTTCATACAGTCCTTCATGACATCTTCCCATAGAAAAATGGTTATTGTAAGTGGATAGTGTAGTTCACCAACACCCTAGTATATAGAATTTATCCTCCAGAAGGTAATTAATTTGTAAATAAATCAAAATATGTATCTATTAATCCTTGTTCAATAGAACATACAACGAAGATCATGGGGCATCATTGGGTATAAGGACCCAACCTTAAACCATACATAATCTTGAGTTATTACAGGATTACGCATTGAGGATCTTTTTAGGTTTAGAGTTTTAGAGAATTAGATCATGAAACTTGCATTACATTCCACATTTAAACAAAGTGGTTACATAAAAGACAATATTCATTCTTCCCATCAACGGAAACATATTAAAAATAAAACATGGATTCTTTCTTGACACATCCTTGACATTATCATCACATCTTGTACCTTTCCCTTAACCTGTGAAAAACATTTCAAAAACTTTGGATGAGCATAAAAAGCTCAGTAAGGGTTATAAAAATATGGAAAGAAAACATGAGTTCATATGTCATAAGAATGAAATCATACTTTACCCATTAAACATAGGCACTTTAACATACCTCATCAAATCATGAATAAATCATAGAAATCATAAGACATAAATGGTAACTTGAGGCATTCATAACATTCTTACGTAGGGAGTAACCCTCTTGGTTATGTTTGGAATACCCATCATAGTATATTCCCTAAATCTCTTCGGAGAAACCTTAACATTTCACTCCTTCGCGTTGCCCAATGCATTGGAGAGCTATATCGGGCTCACCCGCCCTAAGTTTATCACGGAACCACCCATCTTCATAGTAATTCCCAAGAACCATAACATAATCGTATAACATAAAACATTCATAAAGGAAACATAAAATTTCCACTTTTCAATCACAAGATATCAATTCAACACATAGATATAAAAACATTATGAGAACCATTCTCAATACCAAAAAAAAGAAGAGTAAAACACGGTATTTATTTTTCTTTTAAAAATAGGTATGGCTTTTAGGGGAAGCTGAAACTCAAATAATGGTCACAGCGGCGGAGAATTCGTTGTCGCCGCATATGTACGAAAAAAAACATTCCATTTTTTCGTTTAGTAAAATGCTTTGTATAAAAACATTCCTTTCAGATAAATGTAAAAGTCAAAGGGGTTTAAACAACGTACAAAAGAAGGTTGTGTATAAAACAAAATATGATTCAATGAAAGGAGATTGAGACGAAGTCCCATATATAAATCGTATCCTTGGATTAAGGATAAATCAATTACATAATTATGTGTGGAAAACTAATACACCAAATATAAGTGGATATTAAGTGTAAAGTAATCAGAGGTTATTCACACATATTCATAGAACAAAATATTCAAGGAGTACAAGATTATCCCAGAGAATCGAAATTGGGTTAAGAAGATCCCTTGCAATAATTAGACAGCCTAACGACGTCACTTCAAAATTCAGAAAAAGAGTTGATGAGAGATAAAAATGGTATCTCATCACTTGGAAATTAAATTTACATCAATAAGGATATATAAGAACATATACCAAAATCATATTATGTGAATTAATAGTCATAAAAAATAAGTCTTTTAGAAAGAGGAGGGTGAAAGGTTCCCTTACCGACATGGGTATCTTTCGAAACATACGCCCCGTGAAAGAAGGACAGTACATCATTGATGTAAATACTCATAAATGAAGGAATATTACAGAATGAGTAAACTAATGGTCAGTACATACACCACTCAAATTAAATTGTGGCAAATGTAACATAAATCTCACGGGAATAAAAGTGAGATGAAAAATCCCTTACGAAAACTCGGCAGCCTAACGACGCCACTTAAAACTTCCACAAATGGATTAATGGGATCAAATAGGGTGTCTCATCACGTTACAATAAAATGTACAACAAGAGGAATATAAAATAACATCCCCCATCATAACAAAGAGGAGCTTAAAAGAAGTGACATAAAGGGGAGTACTTAAAGAAAAGAGAGAGGTTAGATCTCTTACGAAAATTCGGCAGCCTAACGACGCCACTCAAAACATCCAAAATGGATTTATGAGAGAGAATATGTTCTCTCATCATATGAACATAAAAATTACAGAAAGAGTAATATAAAATAACAACTCAATAACAAGAAATATTATCCTAGAAAGAATGACATAAAAGAGTGTACTTAAAAAGAAAGAGAAGAGTAGGATCCCTTACCTCAAGTCCAACTTGTCTTGTTCGTTTCTTTATATTCCTGAATAATAAACTTTGGTCAATTAATAATTTTCTAAGTACCTCCTTTAGAGATTATTATTCAGTTCATACCACATATTATAATGTTATAATAATTTTTTAATAATGTTAGTTCATATCAGACGTTTTTGTCGATGTTTGGTACATGAGTCAAAAATGAACTTGTTTGAAAAAAGATTTCCCATGTAGTTATAAGTAAATAATTTCAGGAATAGTATTAATGATTAAAATATCATATATATATAGAAAATATTCATTTCATTCTATTCCATATCAGTTGGAGATAAAAAAACGAAAAGCACCATTCATGGAGACGGTAGGCCGTACGTACGCATGAATGCTACGTTCATTTTTTGTCATATTAATGGAATTAAAACAAAATGAGAGAGATATATATATGTTATAATTCCAGAATTATATCCGTAATTTTTATGTAACATATTACATATATATCCATTATATATATGTAATTATATTGTTACATAAAATTTTGAGATAAGAAATGAAATATACCGTTCATGGAGACGGTAAGCCGTACGTACGCATGAACGCTACTTCCATTTCTATTTCATATTTAATGGAATTAAAACATAATGATAAATAATAGTATTTTAATTACATTATGGTATCATATATAATATCATTAAATATATCCTTTATACATACCACATATGGTATTAACGAATCAAATCACTTTGAGGGGGCGGTAGTCTGTGCTTCCTTAAAAGAAGATATCACGTTACCCATAATGGACACCATAAAGGATTGCCATAAATTAAAAATACAGAAGCTTAAGTAAAACATAAATATATTATATATCATATATAAATATAGTGTCATCTTAATGGCCACCTTTGAAGGTTTTAGAATAATTTTGAACAATCATCATTTCGTGAGGTAGAAATTCGCCATCCACGGAAACAATATGTTCTTTAACAATTAGATGTTGGTGTGTGTAAGTGTACCTCGAATACTTCTTATAACAACATCCTCGTATATTGATGATACTGTATTTGTAACAAAAGAAATGAGTAAAAAGAGTTTAGGGGGTCGGAGACGCAAAATAAAACAAAAGGACTCAAGTGAAGACAATACCTTAAAATCGGGTAACTCCCATTGGTTTGAGAACAATGGCTTCCTTGGGAAGACTTCTGACCAAAGTGAGGCTTCAAGGAGTAAGAGTGGGAAGTGGAGAGACAAAATGGGCAGAGGTTGGCCGATCCAAAGTCTTTGGGTGTGTGGGTAAGGAGGTAGAGGTGGGGGCCTTTTATAAGAGGAGAGGAGAGGCACTCTTGGAAGGTAAAGAACAGTCACATTATTTTGAAATGGTATTCGGATTTTAGAGGTCCCACATTGATTGTTTTCGAGGATAAGGTGATAAGGGTTCGAAATACACTCATCCAATAGGTTTTGGACATGGGTAGGTCTTAGATATTACATTATCTTTCCATTTTATTTAAATCGTGAAATAATGAGGTCATCGCTGCATCATCATGATGTCATAAATAATTTAATTTATTTAATGTCTAAAAATTATAAAAAAAAATACTATAATGTAGGAAATCGTTTTAGCTTTCCAATGAAAATTTATAGTCAAAAATATGATTTGTATAACCTCTTGTAAAAATTGCTTTAGTAAAACATTTCATGTTTGTCTCATTTTTACTTTAACTTTAAATAAAATGATATTAATATCATTTTCCAACCAAAGTGGCTTCATGGGGTCCCCAAGTTGACCCATGGGTTTTTTTGGTCGTCCATGACACATCCAATGAGGTTAGTACAAGTTTCAAGTTCATTTCATATTATTAAAACATTATTTTTACCTTAAACAACACTAAATACCTCTAATCGCGATTAAAACCATAATAAGTTACTATTCACCAAAAAATTATTTTTATCCCATTGAACCACATTTTACTTCTTAATGAAAACCATGTATGTCGGATTTTTGAAATTCAAAACAAAAAGATGGAAAAATTTCATTTAAATGGAAAAATCTGTTTTTATAAGTGCCACTTAGAGGTTTCACTATTCATCAAAAATTGATGTTTTTCAGAAAAATCCCAAAAATTCACCCTAAGCTATATTTGATATTCCGAATTCAAAAATGAAGTCTATTTTACAAAATTAAAAACATATAATTCACATTATTTAATTTAATAATTATTTCCCGCTGTCAGAGAAAATAGTGTGTTTTTATGAAACAATATGTATCAAAAGATTGACACTAGTTTAAGTCTGATTTCAAAGTGAAATTAATTCCAACAAACACTATTGGATTTAATAGTAAAAATATATTATAAATTCACTTCAAAACCAATTCAAAAGATAACCTAATCATATAAATAAATTAGATTAAAACAAGGTTTTGAATTAAAATACAACATTTTACACTATTCATTAAAAAATGAACATTATCGGAAAGATGCGAAAACATTACACAAAGTAAATTTTGATGTCACGATTCTAAATAAGAGTTTTATTTGGTCCTATAGAATGTATAAGAGTAAACAAAACTAAATTTAATGACGGTTCGCCATCAAAAGGTGATAAGTGAACCTCTAGTGAAAACTAGGGCATATACGCCTAAAATTGAATTCTTTCCGTATTTTAAGCCTTTATCTTTTATTGGATAAATGTAAAAACATTTAAAAACCTATATAATCATATTTTAGTTATTTCTTTCCATTCCCTCCAATACAATGGCTACATGTTAACTACCATTTAAAATAATATTATCTTATTATTAGAGTGCAACGTAAGATTCCCAAGAAACTTGTTGTTGCGTGTTGGGTACGCCATCGAGCATAGCATCCCATTTAAAATCATATTAATATTTTATTCAAAAATATGGATAAATATGAAAATTTCATATTGTTTATTTACCTGGGGTGTTACATCTTTCTCCCCTTTTGGAAATTGCTTCCTCACAATCTTAAAATTGAGCATGGAAACATCCTTGAAAGTCCCACATCGGAACAAGAGTCGGTAAAACAATAACTTTAAAATAAAGAAAGATAAGTAAAAAGGTCACCCGAGTTAACCCATACTAGGATTCCGAGTATGAAAATATGGACATGGAGGAAAAAAACAAAGGGTCATGTTCTGATGGAGAGTGATAGAAAACATGTTTAGAAGAAAGATAACCACAAGAAAATCACAAACATGTGATGGGTTAAACGGTATTCGATTCCCCAGTAGGAAAATTTAATAGACAACTTTTTTGTTTTAAGTTAATTTTTGTTGAGGAATTTATTCATAAGGAAACATAATCAATTATCATGTTGACTTTCAACTTTTACTAGATTCCTTAATCAAACTCAAATTTTTTCCAAAAGACGAGTATTTAGGGAGACTTGTTCGCATTAAGAGTACTATAATCAACTTCTAGAGAATCACCTAATCCATCAAAGAGAACTATATAACTCCCATTTCTTTAGGCTTTAACCAAAACCAAAACCAAAAGTTTAGTACAAGGTCAGATAATCCAGAAAAGGATAACCCTTTAAAAAGAAAATATATGCTTAATCTCTAAAATTTGTCCAACAAAACCCAAAGTCCAACAAGGACCATACGATACAATATTTTTCCATAAAATTCATCAATGTAAACCAATCTAAGATTGAAACCCAAATATTTGAAGGATTAAGTAACATAGTCTTCCAAGTTAAATCGTAACATTTATTTCCAAACAATATCAATTGCTCCTAAAGTCTTTTATTGAAAATTAATTAACCTAATCACATATCCTCCATGATAGGTCAATAATTTTCATAAATAACCCAAAATAAACTTACTCTTAATTCATAAAATCATATAACTAAAAAGAATCAGTCAAACTAACCAGGTACTTCACGTAGTCTAGTGGTAGGAGACAAATACCAGTCACATTTTGGTTGTGGGTTCGATTCCCACACCTTTGTCCGACGTGACGGGTAGTCACACGGTCTGCGTGTTGTCCTTTTTCCAAAACTATATAATTCTTAAATCATTCCTTAAAAAGAGATAAAATCATCAAAAATAACCATAACATAATTTAACCACAATTTTATCTCATGCCTTTCACTTCCATCATAACATATAGTAACCCATAATTACCTCAAAAGTAAGGATCTTATAAACTCTAATGGTTACCTTTATAATTATTATTTGAACTTACACAAAGATTGGTCATCTCATACATGATGCATTAAAGATCATACCAAGGTTCAAGTGTTTGATCATGAAAACTTGATAGATGTTTTAGAACAACCACGAGTTTCCTCATTGAATCCCCCATTTTATCTAGTATCTTAATCATAGAACCACCACAGTTTCCTTCAAACCTGTTGTCTCTTTGGTGCCTTCTAGATCCATCCATTCACTAAAAATATAAATTTTAGTGTGAGTATATCAACAAAACCATCATGTACTAATGAGGAAGGTAAACACTAAGATACACTTACTCATTCACTTTATCTAAAACTATGACTCATTTTGAAATCCTAACCATTATTGTAATGCCACTTATGCTTAAAGAATACCCTAACCTCTAAAGTTATCTAAACCGACCTTTGAATCCAACTATAAGTCCCCAGCCTTAAACCTTACTTAATCTTGAGTTATTACAAGATTACACATTGAGGATCTTTTCAGGTTTAGAGTTTTAGAGAATTAGATCATGAAACTTGCATTACATTCCACATTTAAACAATGTGGTTACATAAAAGATAGTATTCATTCATCCCATCAACGGAAACATATTAAAAATAAAACATGGATTCTTTCTTGACACATCCTTGACACTATCATCACATCTTGTACCTTTCCCTTGACCTGTGAAAAACATTTAAAAAACTTGGGATGAGCATAAAAAGCTCAGTAAGGGTTATAAAAATATGGAAAGGAAACATGAGTTCATATATACATAAGAATTAAATCATACATAACCCATAAAACATAGGCACTTTAACATAACTCGTCAAATCATGAATAAATCATAGAAATCATAAGACATAAAAGGTAACTTGAGGCATTCCTAACATTCTTACGTAGTGAGTAACCCTCTTGGTTACGTTTGGAATACCCATCACAGTATATTCCCTAAATCTCTTTGTAGAAACCTTAACGTTTCACTCCATCGCATTACCCAATGCATTGGCAAGCTATATCGGGCTCACCCACCCTTAGTTTATCACGGAACCACCCATCTTCATAGTAATGCCTAAGAACCATAACATAATCGTATCACATAAAACATGCATAAACGAAACATAACATTTCCACTTTTCAATCACAAGATATCCATACAACACATTGATATAAAAACATTATGAAATCCATTCTCAATACAAAAATAAAATAAGAGTAAAACACGGTATTTATTTTTCTTTTAAAAAAAGGTATGGCTTGTAGAGGAAACCGAAACTCAAATAATGGTCATGGAGGCGGAGAAGTCGTTGTCGCCGCATATGTACGTCAAAAACATTCCCTTTTGTCGTTTAGTAAAATTCTTTGTATAAAAAAATATTCCTTTCAGATAAAAGTAAAACTCAAATGGGTTTATACACCTTATAAAAGAAGGTTGTGTATAAAACAAAATATGCCTCAATGAAAGGAGATTCAGACGAAGTCCCATACAAAGATGGTATCCTTGGATTAAGGATAAATCAATTACATAATTAAGTGTGAAAAACTAATACACCAAATATAAGAGGATATTAAGTGTAAAAAAATCAGAGGTTATTCACACATATTCATAGAACGACATATTCAAGGAGTACAAGCTTATCCGAAAGAATCGAAATTGGGTTACGAAGTTCCATTGCAATAATTAGACAGCCTAACGGCGTCACTTCAAAATTCAGAAAAAGAGTTGATGAGAGACAAAAAGGGTATCTCATCACTTGGACATAAAATTTACATCAATAAGGATATATAAGAATATATCCCAAAATCATATTATGTTAATTAAAAGACATATCAAAATAAGTCTTTTAGAAAGTGGAGGGTGAAAGGTTCTCTTACCGACATGGGTATCTTTCGAAACATACGCCCCGTGAAAGAAAGACAATACATCGTTGATGTAAATACACATAAATTAAAGAATATTATAAATGAGTAAAATAATGGTCAGTACATACACCACTCAAAGGAAATTGTGGCAAATGTAGCATAAATCTCATGGGAATAAAAGTGAGATGAAAAATCCCTTACGATAACTCGGCAGCCTAACGACGCCACTTAAAACTTCCACAAATGGATTGATGAGATAAAATAGGGTATCTCATCACATTACAATAAAATTTACAACAAGAGGAATATAAAATAACATCCCCAATCATAACAAAAAGGATCTTAAATGAAGTGACATAAAGGGGAGTACTTAAAGAGAAAGAGAGAGGTTAGATCTCTTACGAAAATTCGGCATCCTAACGACGCCATTCAAAACTTCCAAAATGGATTTATGAGAGAGAATAGGGTCTCTAATCATATGAACATAAAAATTACAGTAAGATTAATATAAAATAACATCCCAATAAAATGAAACATGAGCCTAGAAGGAATGGCATAAAAGAGTGTACTTAAAAAGAAAGAGAGGAGTATGATACCTTACCTCAAGTCCATCTTGTCTTGTTCGTTTCTTTATATTCCTGAATAATAAACTTTGGTCAATTAAAAATTTCCTAATTACCTCCTTTAGAGATTATTATTCAGTTCATATAACATATTATAATGTTATAATAATTTTTTAATAATGTTAGTTCATATTAGACGTTTTTGTCGATGTTTGGTACATGAGTCAAAAATGAACTTGTTTGAAAAACGATTGCCCATGTAGTTCTAAGTAAATAATTTCTAGAATAGTATTAATGATTAGAATATAATATATATCCATTAAATAGTCATTTCATACTTTTCCATATCATTTGGAGATAAAAAACGAAAAGCACCGTTCATGGAGACGGTAGGTCGTACGTACGCATGAACGCTACTTTCATTTTTTGTCATATTAATGGAATTAAAACAAAATGAGAGAGAAATATATATGTTATAATTCCAGAATGATATCCATAATTTTGATGTAATATATTACATATATATCGATTATATATATTTAATTATAATATTTTATAACATTTTTAGATAAGAAATGAAATGTACCGTTCATGGAGATGGTAAGCCGTACGTACAGATGAACGCTACTTCCATTTCTATTTCATATTTAATGTAATCAAAACATAATGATACATAATAGTATTTTAATTCCAGTATGGTATAATATATAACATCATTAAATATGTACTTTATACGTACCACATATGGAATTAACGAATCAAATCACTTTGAGGGGGCGGTAGTCTGTGCTTCCTTAAATGAAGATATCGCATTTACCCATAATAGACACCATAAAGGTTTTCCATAAATGAAAAATGCAGAAGCTTAAGTAAAACATGAAAATATTATATATCATATATAAATATAGTGTAATCTTAATGGCCACCTTTTAAGGTGTTAGAATAATGTTGAACAATCATCGTTTCGGGAGAAAGAAATTCGCCATCCACGGAAACAGTATGTTCTTTAACCATTATATGTAGGTGTGTGTAACTGTAGCTCGAATACTTCTTATACAAACATCATAGTATATTGATTGTACTTTATTTGTTACAAAAGAAATGAATAAAAAGAGTTTATGGGGTTGGAGAAGCAAAATAAAACAAAAGGACTCAAGTGAAGACATTACCTTAAAATCGGGTAACTTCCTTTGGTTTGAGCTCAATGGATTCCTTGGGAAGACTTCTGCACAGTGTGAGGCTTCAAGGAGTAATAGAGGGAAGTGGAGAGACAAAATGGGCAGAGGTTGGCCGATCCAAAGGCTTTGGGAGTGTGGGTAAGGAGGTAGAGTTGGGGGCCTTTTATAAGAGTAGAGGAGGGGCACTTTTTGAATGTAAAGAAAAGTCACTTTATTTTAAAATGGTATTCGGATTTAAGAGGTCCCATATTGATGTGTTTCGAGGATAAGGTGATAAGGGTTCTAAATCCACTCATCCAATAAGTTTTTGATATGTGTAGGTCTTAGATATTACATTATATTTCTATTTTATTTAAATCGTTAAATAATGAGGTCATCGCTGCATCAACATGATGTCATAAATAATTTAATTTATTTAATGCCTAAAAATTATAAAAAAAATACTATAATGTAGGAAATATTTTTATATTTCCAGTGAATATTTACAATCAAAAATATGATTTGTATAACCCCCTGTAAAAATTGTTTTAGTAAAACATTTCATGTTTGTCTCATTTTTACTTTAACTTTAAATAAAAATATATTAATGTCATTTTCCAACCAAAGTGGCTTCATGGGGTCCCCAAGTTGACCCATGGGTTTTCCTGGTCGGCCATCACACATCCAATGAGGTTAGGACATGTTTCAAATTCATTTCATATTATTTAAACATTATTTTTACCTTAAACCACACTAAATACCTCTAATCACGATTAAAAACTTAATAAGTTACTATTCACCAAAAAATTATTTTTATCGCATTGAACCACATTTTACTTATTAATGACAACCATGTATGTCGGATTTTTGAAATTCAAAACACAAAGATGGCAAATTTTCATTTAAACGGAATAATCAGTTTTTATAAGTGCCACTTAGTGGTTTCACTATTCATCAAAAATTGATGTTTTTTAGAAAAATCCAAAAATTCACCCTAAGATGTATTTGATATTCCGAATTCAAAAATGAAGTCTATTTTAAAAAATTAAAAACATATAAGTCACATTAATTAATTTAATAATTAATTCCCGCTGTCAGAGCAAATAGCGTGTTTTTATAAAACAATAAGTATCAAAAGATTGACACTAGTTTAAGTCTGATTTCAAAGTGAAATTAATTCCAATGACCACTATTGGATTTAATGGTAAAAATGTATTCTAATTTCACTTTAAAACAAATTCAAAATATAATATAATCATATAAATAAATTAGATTAAAAATAGGTTTTGAATTAAAATACAACATTTTACACTAATCATTAAAAAATTGAACTTTATCAGAAAGATGCCAAAACATTACACAAAGTAAATTTTGATGTCCCAATTCTAATGAAGAGTTTTATTTGGTCTAATAGAATGTATAATAGTGAACAAAACTAAATTTAATGATGGTTCGCCATCAAAAGGCGATAAGTGAACCTCTAGTGAAAACTAGGGCATATACGCCTAAAATTGAATTCTTTCCGTATTTTAAGCCTTTATCTTATATTGGTTAAATTTAAAAACATTTAAAAACATATATAATAATATTTTAGTTATTTATCTCCATTCCTGCCAATACAACGGCTACATTTTAACTACCATTTAAAATAATATTATCTTATTATTAGAGTGCAATGTAAGATTCCCAAGAAACTCTTTGTTGCATGCTGGGAACGCCATCGAGCATAGAATCCCATTTAAAGTCATATTAATATTTTATTCACAAATATGGATAAATATGAAAATGTCATATTCGTTATTTACCTGGGGTGTTACATTGTGGGTCTATGATTCACCACCCAATTAGAGATATGGAATTATATATTCATATACACCCTAATAGAATTAGGGACTATAACTCTCCCACATACTGGGATCCCAGTTTTTTCATCCAAAAGCCATTGGATATCAGTTCCTCACCTTCTAGTTATTATAATTTCAAAACACACTATGGTTTAGTATACTTTATATCCTTTATCAGATATACTAAAGATGGTGTGACCACCAATTAGAAGATGTCAGAAATTCATATTCTTTATAGGAACCCATCCTCTAATTGTCCAAAATATGATTAGGTTCCATTATAGCATTAAATTTCATTAAAAAATTCCACGAGATACTTTTGTCTTATAAATAAGTGAATATGATATTAAATTACATCAACCTAGTGTATATTACATCTAAAAGATGAATTAATTCAAGCACTATAATGAATGAATCTTCCAAAAATTGAGGTCCTAATATGTAAAAATATAGAAATGTATTTTTTGGTCTATATACAAAAAAACCTCTCAATAAAAATACAGTATTGAAAAAACATCATAGAATGTACCATGGAAGAAAAATCCATGACATGGTACGATAGTTCTCTGTATGGGGTCCTAGTTTATGTAACTCATAAGTTACTTCTAAATCTCTTTTCATCAGTACTATTGTAAACCCATTAACTATTGTATCAATGTATTCAACATAAATATTCCGATGATCAAGGATAATTGACATAGGACCTACAGTAAACATCCACTTCTTCTCATGAAAAAACTCTTCATAGAGGTATGTCCATTGAACAAAAACTTCCTTCAAAATCGGCGCAACCATGGATGCTGATAAATGGTAAAACCCATAAAAATTAAAAAAATATCTAGATAAACATAGAATTATACTATTTAAAAAAAATCCAATTAAAGGTCCCATGAATCAGTACCTCAACTTTATATAGGTTCACAGATATACATATCTCACACACTATATTCCGCAATAATATTACCTCCTAAATCGAAATGATACACTAAAATAATTTAGAATAAATATAATGTAATGTGAGTCAACCCAAGACAGTCATGTGGGGACTTGGAAACTATTCTAGGGATGTTTAGTAGATGAGGACATCAACATTGAACACAAAAATAAAAAGGATGTAATATGGTTGGAATAATTTATTCATGGGATCTATAGACATTGTTGGTGATTTATACATTCCAAAATGCATCATCATTCCCTCAAACTATGTTTTATAATCCAAAACATAATTCTTGTGATATACTCCATTCTAACATGATATTTTTTATATTATGATTTAAGATCAATCATAGAGAAACATTTTCCTCCTTAAAATTTTTCAAAAATAGACTCAATCTTGGAAAAATGACATTTTTTCATCAGGGTAACCTAAATTGGTATATGTTAATCTATTTAATGTCAAGGAATACCAAATTAAGTTATGTATAAAAATATATTCTAACATCACAATGAAATAATCACCATGATAAATTATGTATATTACAATTCTGTATGATATTCCTTGATCTCCAATGACTCGTCTAGTTCTATATGATAATTGGGTATTGAAATGGGTTATACACATAGAATGAGTTATATTTAAAAAACATATATTATGTCGGTGGAATTCCAATGAAATATTTGATAAAATTTTCCTACTAGATTTCCACATCTAGTGGAAAATTAATGTGGTATGACACTACTACTAAAATAGCCATGCCTGAAATCCATGTAATGATTATCCCAAGATGGATTAGTTATGGACACACTCTACTTGCTCCTAGTTTCTATTCACTAGGCATCAAAAAATTATATATCTTTGGTGATGTAAATGATACATCTCTATGATCGAAATCAATGTGGGAATAGATTAATATATGTCGCTCTATACTAAGAATCTCATTGAATTTCATCATCTTCAAAATCTTGAATTCATAAAGAATCCCATAATAAAAAATAATTACTTGAAATTTTGGAAATATCCAAATTTTGTCCACATTAATTTCCAATGGTGTATTTATGGAAAGTTACGTTGATCAAAACATTACAAGGATGTCATGTATAGAGAAAATATTTTTCGGTAAAATGTATTCAGAATTATAGGTATCAAAAAAGTTTGTAAAAAATTCATAAGTTACCAATAAAATATCCAAAATTGAAAATGGTAACACACAGACATCCACTAGTGTCTAATATACTATATAATAAAATAATACATAATCTACACATCCTTTTACATGATATTCATGAAATGTATATTTAATTTTCATTTAGGCCTTCTATTGAGGAACCTTACTATTACAATAAGTCATAGGTCACCTATATTAGGTACACATGTACATCGAAAACCTAAATGATATAAATCACAACTTATAAAGACTCTCTCTATTCCCAAATAGCATGCACTTGTTCTTGGGTGCCATATAGAATCTGAGATCATGTATAAACATTCCACAGTTAAAAAAATGAATACCTAATTTTTATATATAAGTTATAGAGGATCCCCTAGTCTTAAATAGTTTTCCACTACCACTATGCATTAAAATATCACTATTGTGTATCGTAATATAGAATTAATTAAATTATTTTCCCCTGAATGTTGAGAGAAGACCCACTACGTCCTCTTTCCAAAATACATATATGTATTTAGTTTCTGTGGACACCATAAAATATTTTATTTAAAATCATCAAGGTGTTATCCTCTACATAGACGTATCCTTAGGGTTTTAATGAAAGTTATATATTATAAATATATAAATATTAACTAATCCTTACTTTGATACCAATTGGGGAACCAATAATTTCGTGCACACATAAAACATTATTTTAGATGAATATCCAATACATGTCTTAATAAAACATTCCCCAAAATAGTGAATGTTTAGATACTTTTGAGACTACATACCAATATCATATTCTTTAAGGAATGATTTTAAATATCTCCCTCAATCATACTCTCACATAGAACACCACTTAGTTTTACAAAAATTAATACCATTCATCATAACATAGTGAAAGTGAAAAAAATGAGTGAGCTTATATATTTAATAAGAGTAAACGTAAGATATATCTATCAAAGAAAATAATTGAGCATTAGATTAGTGTATGTGTTTGAGAATGTGATCATAAATTAAAATAGTCACACCCAATCATTCAATGATCATTAATATTAAATCATGGTATACGAATTTTTTATATAAAAATACAAAATTCATAATTGTGTGGAACAAATATTAATCTATAATGATACATTAGATCAAATCAAAATAATAAGATATAAGTTTCTATAATTGAAATAATTATTCAAAATAAATTTCTTACAAAGGGAGTACACCATTGGAAATTATAGTGGGTTATTTTCACTCCTAATTCCATCATTTCCATTGTCATAGTTCATTCTCAAGACTATCATAATGGACAAATCCTCTTATAGAACTTGGTTCACCCCCAATTCCAAACCATAATATCTTAGGAGATATACATATTTACCCAATGCTTAAACAGATTTAAAATGAAAGGAACCACTTATATAATAATGATAACCATAAATACTTATTATACAATATCATAAAACATTCATAATATAATCATATCATAAAAAATGGAAAGAAAACATGTTGGATAAAAATTTCCTCATTTCTTTGTTTATTAAAGAATATAAAATAAATATATTTCATAAATGTTTCAAAATAATATAGTTATAACATGGAATTCAAACAAGTTTCATATAATCATCAATAAAATCATCATTATCATAAACCATATAGAGATAAAAAAATATGGTATCATAATATCGTTTCAAATATTCATAGAAATGATGACAAAAGATAATTTTCTTTTGAAAAAATTATATGGAAGAATTCACAAAATATTAACAAAACAATTTATCTGAATATAGAAAAAAAATTAATGGAAGCTTTATTATGATGAATTCCCATGATGTTGGGAAAATCTATTCATGTCCTGTATGTTTTAATAAATACATCACTTTCACACGATTGTAAAAAGTCAAAAATAACATATTTAGAAAAAAATCATCATAAAATATTTCATTGAAGACTTTATTAATAAATTAAAAGTACATAACAATTTCATTTTAATAATATTTTTATAATATTTTTAAACATTCATAAAAAATTCTAATGATTTTTAAAGTTGATGAAAAAGTTTGTCAGCAACAGATGATATCAGGTTAGCTATTCTCTTGAACAATTAATGATAATTTTTTTACCAAACAGTGGAAAATAGAAATAATTTAGAATATATATATATATATAAATAGAGTAGAATAAAATATATTTGGATTAATTTAAATGATCCATACAATTTCCCTCAATGTAAATGTTACCACAAACTATCTTAAATAAAATGAGATTGAATCATAAATAGATTACATTAGTTTTGGTCGAGCTTCGTACATATTTAAATATCATATTTAATAAATATAAATTTATTATAAATATATTATATAATTAAATTACTTCTTAAATTAATCCTTTTCATCCCTTTATTGTTTCTAGTTATGTTATTAATAATAAATTCATAATTAAAATGATCTTCAGGCTGAATAATTGTTTATTTACCATATTTTTTTGATAGTTCTATGTAATTTGACATAGATCATGGTTTATGATCTATAGAATATAAATAATAAGATAATTATAATATATATATATATATATATACACTTTTATAATTATTAAAATAAATGAATGTTGAGCAACTATTCACATCGCTACATGGATGTGGTATCCCAATCATACACATTAGCAATGTTATTGTTTTTCGAAGATTGGGAATCTATAAATGTGTATAATATTATATAACTATTTAATCATGATTATGTCATAATTATAACATATAAAAAATAAAAAAAACATAAACCATAAATTAATTATAGAGATGGAAATTGAGTCATATCCTTATTGGGATGAGGTAGTCCAAAGGTGTTCCTGAGAAATACATTAATTTCCAATTTACATGAAATGAGGATAAAATGGTTGATCCATTATGATAATAAAAATTTCGTATAATTATGATATTTTAATCATATTTTTATAATGTATTTCCTATATTTATAGTAGGTAAATGAGGAATTAATATTTAATGTACTCAGTTCAGAGTTATACCCTGGCGTTGGAAAACCTCCTTTGGAATAAAACATAATCATAAAAATGATGTTATTATGATCAAAATAAGTCCAAAAATACATTAAGATGTATTTTTGGAAGCTATATATCTATGTATGTTATTATATATAAGGTTAATGATGTGTTATGAAGAATTGAGATGTAGTGCCATTTTATAACGGAGGTAGTGGACACACATAGAATTTGTAAAATGATATAAATAGAATATTTTCTTACACAAGTAATGTGTCTCTATGAATATAAATATTAAAACATATAAGCATAAATTAAAAATATCTTCCAATAGTAAAATAGAAAAATGTTTATTGTGATATTTTAAACATATATCATAGGATCCCCCCACCCAATATACTAGGTTTGACCTTAACCAAACTAACTCATTTTTTCTGTTTTTATTATTTGTTATGGGAAAACCATAAGTTGTGTGTATAAAAATATATTAAATATTAATGTTCTAAATAATTAGTTTATTTTTAAATATTTAGTTACTATATGTGAAAAAAAATATTTCACAATAAGTGCACTAAATGAAATGAAAATAATTTTGAAATAACATTTCATGTATAGAACTAATTTTACCTTAATTTCATGCCATGTGAAATATATTATAAGGATGTTAAAAACATATTGAATATATTATATAAAATTTCTTTAAATTCACCTATCAGTATGGATATCATTACTTTATTTATAAAAAACTCATTGTGCAATTAAAAAATGTTTCTTATACAATAAAATATTTTTATAAGAAAGTGTAATTCTATTAATTAATAACAAATTAATAACCAATATAATCATTTTATACATTTGTAAAATTATGTTTTAATAATTTAGATAATATTACACATATTTGAAAATTATACAACTTTTCATTAATTGTCATAATAAACAAAATATTTTAATAATATATCCTACTTTATTTTAATTTGATGTTTCACCTAATGAAGGATATTAGTGAAATCATAAGTTTCAAATAGAATTATATCAAATAATATAAGGGTATTAAATTATGTGTTCCTTTCAGGAATTGAATCTTGGATATTCATTTACTCTAATAAAAACAATGTATGATTATTTTTTCTCATAACATATTCGAGTTCCCACAGAGCTTCCCTATATTTACGGTTTCACCACAAGACCAAATACATTTCGTTATTTTTTTAGATAGACATTCACTATTAAATCTAGAATCTCCTTCAGTTTTTTCTCATATATGATATCATGTTACAGTGGTTCAACATCAATGTTCAGTATTTGTGAGGTATTAGGTATGTACTTCCATATGAGAGATATATAAGACACATTATTGACATGCGAGATATTCATTGGAATTCCATGACATAATCATTTTTCACGATAAAATGAACAATTTATAAGGGATTCCTATATATGGAATATTTTTCAATTTTCCAAAAATCTCAATACCCTCATTGATTTATAAATTAATAATAGTACTTTCTCAAAAACTTTTACCTCAATATATAACTATTGATTGTTAACATCTCATTTCTGTACACTCTAAGAAACCCTGATGTTTTGTAAAATATCATTAACCTTCTCTAAAATTTCCTCATATTGATCATGTCCTAATAAATATTGTTCTATAAATTTATTCTAGGAAATTTTAGTTAATCACTTAATATCATTGAGGGATTGATAAAGAAATATCAAAAATACTCAAATGATAAATTTTTGTATGAAAATTCAACAATAAAGGGTATTGATCCCAACCACATTTAAAATACATTGAAAATGATCTAAAATTATGTAAAATTATTTGAATATACCTCTTATATTGAATATATTTATAATGATTTCATGTAGCACATAACGCTAACTCAGTATCTAGATCATATTGAAGACATATCTAAAATATCATGGTAAACCTAGAATCATGATCAGATATAATTGAGATTAGTAATTTTTATATATAAATAATTCTACAATATATATCCAAAAAATATGATCGACATACAAATATTATATGTTGGTAATGAATCCTACTGGATTCGAAATGTTTAAAACTATAACATAAGAAGTATTATTCCATTTAAGTGTTATGAGGAATCTTGGAATGATATCCATGTTATTTTTTTACATTTATATTCTATTATGGATTAATATTGAGACATCCCATGAATATTATGTCTCATATAATCAAATTTCAATCAATGTATGCATTAATATACCTACTCTGAAGTATACATTTTCATGTTATCCCCCTGAGAGATACTAATTCAAACTATTATATATCGTAATAATTCAAGGATGAATATAAAATGTAAAACTTTGAGATTAATCAAATAGATCATTATTAAATAATGCTATTAATGAAAAATATCGTTGTTTCATGTACCTTGTAATTACATAATAATTATTTTTGAAATCAGGAACATTTCCCAACGTCATATACAGTTTTCATCCTCCTTATGCACCTCTCTAGTCCAAAAAATAGAACGATGGCTTGAAATTATTTATAAAAACATATTATATCTCCCATTTCTTCATGATATCAAGAACCATATTCAATAAATAATTAAATATAGGATCCCATTTAATCCATATTGTTGATAAAATATTATTCTGTTTTTGACATCGATTATCAAGAACCATGTTTTCCATTACTTGGTGGTTGTGTAATAATCAATCAAAATATTTATTTCAATCGAACCATTACCTTTGGAGTCTGTGCCCCAATTTTTTGTGAATATACAAATTAATATTTTTAAAATTTTATATATTTAACAATGTTCACATTTTGAATAATTAATCCATGTTTTTAGTGACAATAGTAAAACTTCTAACTCTAAATCATTAGTCAGGTATTATTCGTCATTAATTTACCATTAATGTGTGGCATAAGATACCAACATATAATTATACAGAAGGATTAGCCAATGTAAAATGACTAATGAATACTTAATTATTATAATCTATTCTCTAGTATAGAATAGTGTAGGTACTGGTCTATTGATTTAACTTATATTCAACTCCTTGAAATTTTCCACACATCAATATATCCAAGGTAACTGGCTCCATTCTAATCCATATTGCCTATTTATTTTAAATCCATAATAAATAAATCATAAACAGTAGATATTATCCTTCCAATCAAATAAAATTATTTATATTTATCACCCTAATATATGTAGAACATTATTCAAGAACTTTTACTTTTGGATGATCCATTGATATGCCCCCATAAGATTATATGACAAAAGAATGATACATTATATAAATAAAACTATAAATTTTCAAATATAGAAAAGAAATTTTTGTTCCATAGTCTCTTCATCACATCCCTCAAATGATATTTATGATATTCCTAGGTCGTTTAATATATATAAATATCATCTATAAACACTACAAAAACGTGATCATTGTAATCTTTACTGACTATGTTCATTGGAACCATAAAGATAGTTGGAAAATTGGCATGTACTATCGTAATATCTATAAATTTATAATTTTAATAACTATTCTATAAGACTCTAATGGATATATACCCATTCTTACCATAATTTAATGATATTAATAATGATGTTCATTATTAAAAAAATATTGAGATCTTGATTTTTGATCAAACAAATTATCAATTTGATGTAATGTATACATTTTCATTGAAATGATCTTGTTAATCTATAAATAAAAATTTCAATGAAAATTGGAAACATTGTTATTCTTAAGAATAATAACATGAGAAAAATACAGTGACAAACTATATAATATTGGTTAGTTATCAATATTGTCCTAATGTTTATTCTTAGATTCATGAAACTCAATATGTGAAATATTATATAGACTCTTTAATATAGGTGTAGCACTAGGTATGGATTATATTGATAAATAATTTTATGATTATATTAAATAAGATAAAATTAATTAGAAAATGAAATATCTTAACAAAAAAATAGGCATATATTCAATGTTTTGTTTCCACCAACCATTTGGTATTAATATACCTAGTTAATTGGTTGTAAGACCCATATATTAGAAGTAACATCCATTGGATGTTCATTTTCAACTTCTCACTAAACGATGATTATAGGATGATTAAGAATACAAAATGTGACTTCCATTCAATGGTATTTTAGATAAAAAATTGAAAATATATATATATTAAACCCAAATTAAAAAATATTGAAAAACATTGTGTAATTAAGGTGATCACTATTTAAAGAAATTTATGAATCCTAGATGTTTATCCATGGACAATTTCAGCATAGTCAAACGCCAGAGAAATTAGGCTTCATTAAATCGCAAATATTTCAACCTAGTTTCCTTTGGAAGTAATAAGATCAGTTGGAATGTTTCCCTCAGGCCATGAGTAAACAGTATTAACCTCCCAATGAATAATATATTTATAGATAGTGGTCTAATAAATGATTACCAATAGACAATCTGATTTTCCCATTAATTCATCAACCACAGAGAATGTCTCAGACTCAACCATAGATAAGAATATATTATAATTATCACATAAATTGATCACTTTATGAATCATAAGGGTGTCAACATCTATTGATTTCACCTCCCTGAAAAAGGTTGGGAATGTGAGTATTAAATATCAACATAATTCAAAAATAATTATTTCACCTTTCATAATACCTATATCAAATGATCTTTCCATATTCTCTTTAAATCCCTTGTGACAGGACATCCATATTATACAAGATCCCATGACACATTTCTTGTGAGAAGGCGCACTAGCTCTAATGTGGATGTATAAAAGGAGACTTTGTAAGAACTAATGTATAATTACATACACACATTCAAAAATAAATATATAAATTTATCTAGTAAGCTGGTTCTAGTGTACTCATGTTCTTTTTTGATCCCCTTATAGAAGATGACGTTTATAGTGTCCCATGTGACCCATCAACTAGAAACAATGCACACGAAACATCATTAGGCCTATGAATGTGTACCATCTTCTTAACCTCATTTAACATGAAGGAAATCATCAGATATTTTTCTCTGTAATGTGATCCCATAGGACACCCAAGGATTTTCTATAAGTAAATATCATAGTCACAATTGATGAAGAGGTTTATCTCTATTACAACCTCAAAAATATTACATAATCTATAAATTAAGGTAAGGGTAATTATAATTCATTATATGTTTCAATATATAATGATGTCTTGGGTATATATTCTCAAATTCAGTAATATGAATTTTGAGGATATTTTATTTAATAATTTATTAGTTCCCATAAAATGAACATATTTTTTTGGATGAATTATGTTCTAGAACCCTATTAGAATTACCATTCAGAGGAGGATTTTTGTGATGAAACAGTGATCCCCATAATTATATAACTAAATATTATGAAATTCATGTTTTCCACATTAAAAAAAGCATCAAATAATTTGTGATAGATCTACGCCTTTATGAATTAGATTTTATGATAAGGACAGCTAATAAAGAGCAGGTGCATACACACCCTATTATGATTCTAGAATGGTAAATCACCATTCTCTAAGATCAGACAAGAATTTTTCATTATTAACTGAAAGATCCCTTTAAAACTACACTCTTTTTGAGATCCATTTCATCCCCAATCACACACAATGACCCAGCTTCCAAGCTTCCTTTTAATGTATTTATTCTAGAGGAAAATTCTCTAGATGGTATCCCACATGATCTTAACCAGAAAACCAACAATTCTCAAACTAATATGTTTTCATCTATTACACACTTCAATAATTTTTTTGGGATGTTGGTACCAAATATCCTAATTATGTCTAACTTTTCAATGGGAGCCATAAATTATTCTATTAAGGGGAATTTAATTGATTGTAATATCCTCCATAGGTTTTCTATAGATGGATAACATCCACATGGGTATAGAAGATAAAACAATGTTAATAAAGGTTATCCTAGATAGAAATAAAAGAAATCATATTTTCCATTTTTACAACCAAAAATGATATTATTGATGATATTGTCATAACTATTAATTTTAAGTATTCTATTGGATAAAGATGATGTAAAATAATCTATTGGAATTATTTGTCTTGTAATAATTACAGTACATTTAATTATCATATATATATATATTAAATAAAAACTTATTTGAGAAAAAAACACTATATTTTTTACTATTTGTTCATTTAAAAACATTATTAATGTAATCATTCATAATCATCCAGGAATTATGAATTAGATTAACATTTATATTTTGAAATTAGTCC
Organism: Viscum album; assembly: GCA_963277665.1. Taxonomy (NCBI): domain Eukaryota; kingdom Viridiplantae; phylum Streptophyta; class Magnoliopsida; order Santalales; family Viscaceae; genus Viscum; species Viscum album. The sequence goes on from OY728132.1 coordinate 478,521,167, forward strand.
ATGTAATCCTCAATGAAAAGGTAGAAAATATGATAAAATCCGTGCAACAATTTTAATGGATTAAAACACCTTTATTTAATCAACATGTTTATATTAATTCTATATAAATCTTGATAAAGGATGAATAGCATCTAATAGATAAGGTCCCCTTGTCTTAAACCCCTATATGATTTGAAAAAACTGATTCTTTTCCCCATATATATAATTGTGAAAAAATAAAATAACAAAATCATAATGACAAAATCATAGACCCCTTAGGAAAAACCAATATTTTTGAGAAATTTGAAAATAAATGGCCATTCTATAATATCATAATCCTTTTTTATATCGATATTTTTCATCACTTGTATCCTATAACTATCATATCATGTTTGAAAAATGTGTTTCTATTGATCCACTATGGAACCTTGAATGATACTTATTTTAGGGAAACCATGATTTAATATTGAAATATATATCACTAGATAGATATAATTTCGTTATTGGAGATGGTGGATATCAATTTATAGGAGAAGTTTCAAGTTATTATCTGATAAAATTTCAAAAAAATCATTCAGTTCTATCACTATTGTAATAAGATCGAGAATAATATTTATAGTTAATCATGGAAATGTACCACCTTGTATTTAGTCCTAGAAATATTACAAAACTTTTCATTGTAATTCCCCATGCATAATAGCACTGATAAGCTTGGAACCTATCAGGTCTCATGGTACTCTCCTGATAAATATCCTTATTTCCTTGTAATATTTCATCCACTTACTAAATAAGATTCAAATTTATTTCATCCTAGTCATTGATAGTATCATGAGTATTTTCAAGGGTAATATTGGAAACTCTATTAACATGGGTTCCACTCTCATAGTTTCACCATCGATATAATATAGCTTTTGTTAAACAATTAACATCTAATTGATCAGTAATTTTAATGTCACTAGTGTGTGATCTATCTTCAAGAAGAATTTTGAATGTCCATTAAATCCACTTCTCCCCAATATAATCCTGAATATTATTCATATTTATATCAATTTTATTTATCTATTAGTTTCCTGATTTTTCCCTTTATGTTCCCTATAGATCGATAATATCTCCTTCTAGGTATTTAATTTTACATGACCAATGGTGGAATGTTCAATTATCCTAGTGGGATTGTAATTGGAGATGCAACTGATTTATTTTATACTACAGAGTATTCATATTAAAATATGTTATATATTTCATATTAATCCAACATAGTTGGTTACTCTTGAGTCAAAAATTATTATTCTAAATGTTTTTCTTGCTTATTTTTTACACATGAGACAACCAAAAATATTGGACCATCTCCATGAATCCTTCTATATTCATCCAGTGACTAGTAGAAAAAAACTCATTTAATGACTCTTCAATGTACTAAACTTAGATAAGAAGGGGGAGTGATCATATGGTTACTAGGATAGGTGAGTCATTATGAACCATGAGAATATTGAGAAAGTATAAAAGTTACCACAACATCTATCATTCATGATCTATATTATTTTATACCATTTTGATTGCAATACAATGTGAATTAATCTCAAAAGAAACCTAAATCAATAATATAGTTTATTTTAATAAAATATTGGAATAAATTAATTCCCTTGTTGAGATAAAGATCCCCTCCCTTCTATAAAAAGTTTAATGTATAATGCGAAACTGTGTACCAACTATTCATGTGCTAAAATATGATTAGAAGAAGAAGCAGATTCTTATAAACCCCTCCATTACATTACCTCACATTTATCGTACAAATTATATGTTAATAGATATATATTTCACTTGCCTCCCTTATTGAAGATATGTTCATGGGTTTTGTTCACATAATGAAACACAATTATTTTATCCAAAAAATAAAAATAGTGTAGTTTAAATGGTGCCCATTAATAGAAACAAAACCCTCCACATTATGTAGTCAACTATGTTCTTTGGTATAAATTGGTGGAAAAATATATATACTCTCCATGTCCTCTTTAAGAATAGTTGATATGGGATATATATAAATAAAACCAACCCATTACACAAATCACATCGAATTCAACTAGAGGGGAAATAACATGATTTTAAGGAATTTCATTCCCTAAAACATCTATCCTAGAAGATCTGTAGTCTGGATATGAGATCAACAAACCATTAAGTGTTTTTACTTCTAATTCAATAAAAATTCCATAATATGGTGACGTGATACACTTATAAAATTAATCATTTATAAATGATTGTGTAAACAAAGAATCAAATTTTAAATTTTTAATTATATAGTGGATAGTCAGATTACCATTCAACACATCATTCTCATGATCCACTTTATTTGTTGTTATCTCATGATATTTCAATCTATTTATGGTATTATGTGGTTTTTCACATTTATTATCATCATTGACAGTCATATTCATTCAATGATTAGTTTAATATATATAGTCATTGTAATTATAAAAAAATTCATTTTTCACGGTTATAATATCATATTCACTGTTGATTTTATTTAATTATTCTCCTTACATCACTTAGATATTATAATTCTTGTTTAAATTTTTTTTGTTAAATTTTTTTCCATACTCTATACTTCATCTTACTCAATTCTTCCTTCCACGCATCTGAAAAACTAAATAATTTTTTGTATTTGTTTCTTAATTTTTATTATTATATTTTCCTCAAAATCTTATCATTCTATTTTTTACCCTAAAACCATGAGAACACTAATCGTCTCCAAAATCCAATTTTAGATTCATTGAAAATTGAATGATATGATTTAATCTATCAAGGTCACTTGCATCCATTATATTTATGATATTTTATCTCATTATAATAATAAATCACTTAATTTTTTTTCATGATCAATGATAAAACTAGAATTATACCTTGAAAGTAATGTGAAAATTTAATCATATGTACTAATTGATTATTTATCCCTCTAAATTACATATAAAAATTCCCTTTCCATTATCTGAAGAATATTTTTGGAAAAATAATTTTTGAAAATAATTTCTTAAACCATTATCATTTTATGGAATCAATTTCATCCTCCTACATTATATTTACAATAAGATTCCATTAATGATGTTTATCTCATTCGTAAAGATATACTATAAAAAGAATGTATTCTTATAATGAAAACATGATAATGTAAAATATCATATTTTCGGTACGGATCTATTTGTCAACATTTAATAGATCTAAGGGACATCATAATGAAGGTATATGTTTCCACATAAAAGTATCAATAGTTATTTTTTTCATTCCATTGTTTGTTTGGAATATAACTTCATTCATGTAATTTTCCATATCTTGAGAGAGTTGGGTGAGATTTGGTGAAATATTTATCATACAAATAATCATTTAATTTTTGTTCCCAATAAAATTGTCATGTCATTTCCCATGAGAATTAGAATTAACAAAATACCTCCATGGTCTAACCATAAAGTAAGACCAAACATTATTGTGTAAGAAATGATAATAATTTTTTGTAATCATGTAATAATTAAAATCACTCATAGAATTTATAAATAATTACACAATTTTTCAATCTATGAAACCATAATTTTAATCTAGGTCATTCATGTCCATCATCTATTCAAATCCATAATAATGGTACATATAGAAAATGTAAGTAATCCCAATAATATACCCCATTAGTGTTTATCTAGTATTTATATCTTAGGATAACATTATTTTTACCAATTATAATTATGATAATACCAAATCCACCTCATTCAAAGTTGTTACCCAGAGGTTCAAATTTACTATAGATTCATTCACCATCTAGTGTCCATATAGGATTGCTTTTTTTGTAGGAAAACTACACAATATATTATTTACCAATATTTCAAGATGTTATCCTATACATAGGCTTATCCTTAAGGTTTTCTAAAAAAATATATAAACTTTTATATATATATTATATAAATCCTACACTAATACAAACTCAAGTGAATTAAGCATTTCATATATATATATTATGATATTTTAGATGAATATACAATAAATAACACATCCAAACACACCCTAGAAATAAGTATTTTTATAGAACATGGGGACTAGATACATAAAAAATATTATTTCATGAATGATATTAAATATCTCCTACAAAATATGTTCTCAAACAGTAAACTTATTAGGAATAACCTAATTAGTATTTATTTTCATAACCCAGTGAAAGGAAATATAAGAAAGGGTGATAATTATTAATTAGTAGGGGTAAAAATAGTATATATCAATCAATGATTATATGTGATAATAAGATAATAATAAATATACAATATCACGATCAAAATTTACAATAATCATGAGAAATCATTAAAACATCATTAATCATTAATCTTGACATAAAGTTTTCTCATAATCAAAGTCATAAGTCCTAAGGGTTTGGAATCATCAATATTCAATCATGATCTATGTGATAATATCATAATCATAAAACATAAGTTTTATGGAATTTATAAAATCATTGAAAATAAATTCCAAAGTATTGTCTTAGTGATTAGGATATCGTGTATATTGGGATCACACACTACTGGAAATTCGGGCTATAGCCACGGTTCTAAACCGTGGCTATAGGACCTGAAACCGTGGCTATAGGTAATATCCACGGTTTTAGGAACCGTGGCTAAGTTTGGTGTGGCTATAGGTCTAGACCTATAGCCACGGTTTAAACCGTGGCTGTATACCTAATGCCACGGTTTCAACCGTGGCTATACTAAAGGCCGGACAAAATCTATAGCCACGGTTTGAAACCGTGGCATTATGTCTATGACCACGGTTTAAAACCGTGGCAATAAATCAATAGCCACGGTTTTAAACCGTGGCTATAGGGTGTCCAAATCCATAAAAAAAATACCCCCTGCCACCCCCGGCCAGTCCCCCCCCGGCCAGTACCCCCTGCCCCCTGCCTGGACACCCCTCCCCCCCTGCTTGTCCCCCTTGCCACCCCCCTACCAGTCCCCCTGCCCCCTGACACCCCCCCTGCTAGTCCCCCACTGCCCCTGCTAGTCCCCACCCCCCCCGCCACCCCCCCTGCTTGTCCCCTTGCCAGCCCCCCCCCCCCCCCCACTGCTTGTCCCCCTGCCAGCCAGCCCCCCCCCCCTGCCCCCTGCCCCTGCCAGCCCCCCCCCCCCCCTACCCCCTGCTTGCCCCCCTGCCAGCCCCCCCCCCCCCCTCCCCCTGCTTGTCCCCCTGCCAGCCCCCCCTGCCCCCTACTTGCCCCCCTGCCAGCCCCCCCTGCTTGTCCCCCTGCTTGTCCCCCTGCCAGCTCCCCCCCTGCCACCCCCCCCCCTTCCCCCTACCAGCCCCCCCTGCTTGTCCCCCTGCCAGCCCCCCCCCCCCCCCCCCTTGCCCCCCTGCCAGCCCCCCCTGCCAGCCTCCCCCTGCCCCTGCCAGCCCCCCCTGCCCCCTGCTTGCCCCCCTGCCAGCCCCCCCCCCCCCTCCCCCTGCTTGTCCCCCTGCCAGCCCCCCCCCCCCTGCCCCCTGCTTGTCCCCCTGCCAGCCCCCCCCCCCCCCCCCCCGCTTGTCCCCCTGCCAGCCCCCCCCCCTTTCCCCCTGCTTGCCCCCTGCCAGCCCCCCCCCCCTCCCCCTGCCCCTGCCAGCCCCCCTGTCCCCTGCTTGCCCCCTGCCAGCCCCCCCCCCCCCCCCCCTCCCCCTGCTAGTCCCCCACTGCCAGCTCCCACCCTGCCCCCGCTTGCCCCCCTGCCAGCCCCCCCCCCCCCCCCTTCCCCCTGCCAGCCTCCCCCTGCCCCTGCCAGCCCCCCCCCCCTGCCCCCTGCTTGCCCCCCTGCCCCCTGCTAGTCCCCCACTGCCAGCTCCCCCCCTGCCCCCGCTTGCCCCCCTGCCAGCCCCCCCCCCCCTTCCCCCTGCCAGCCAGCCCCTTCCCCTGCCAGCCCCCCCCCCCCCTTGCCCCCTGCTTGCCCCCCTGCCAGCCCCCCCTGCTTGTCCCCTTGCCAGCCCCCCTGCCCCCTGCCAGCCCCCCCCCCCCCCTTCCCCCTGCCAGCCTCCCCCTGCCCCTGCCAGCCCCCCCTGCCCCCAGCTTGCCCCCTGCCAGCCCCCCCCCCCCCCCCCTTCCCCCTGCTTGTCCCCCTGCCAGCCCCCCCTGCCCCCCGCTTGCCCCCCTGCCAGCCCCCCCCCCCTGCCCCTGCCAGCCCCCCCTGCCCCTGCCAGCCCCCACCCCCAGCCCCCCCCCCCCCCCCCCTGCACCCTGCCAGCCCTCCCTGCCCCCTGCTTGTCCCCCTGCCAGCCCCCCCTGCCCCCTGCTAGGCCCCCTGTCAGTCCCCTGCTAGTCCCTCTGCCCCCTGATCTGATAACCAAGTTTATATGATCTGATAACCACAACATCTTCAGCACTGCCAGATTCAGGTTTAACAGGTACCAATTCACCAATTCTGACATGTTTAGCAGCATGAGATAAGACAGGAACAGACTGAACTACATCAGATTTGCAGACCATGTTTAGCACCCCTCCCCCCTGCTGGACACCCCCCTACTGGACACCCACTCCCTCTACTGGACAACCCCCCCGGCTGGACACCCCCTCCCCCCTGCTGGACACCCCCCATGTTGCCTACCCGCAAAGTATGAGACCCGCGACAGTTGCGGGCCACAAGCATTCGGCCCAACCAGATCGGGCAACACCAATCCAACAATATCCTCATCCGCGACAGTTGCAGGCTACAAGCATTCAGTAGGGATTAATGGAAGAAATCAACATGAATACAACGACAAAAATGTTCCTTTGAGTAGGGGTGTCCATGGGTTGGGTCGGGTCATGGGTGTTCTAGGGCCCGACCCAAAACCGGCGGGACGGGTCGGGTCGGGTCGGGTCTCATACTTTGCGGGTAGGCGACCCGACCCAACCCAAACCATTGGGGGTCGGGTTACCCGACTCATGGTCGAACGACCCGACCCAACCCAACCCTCTTCGGGTCGGGTCAGTTTGGGTCGGGTTACTTGGGTGAACCCGACCCAACCCAAACCATTTGGGGTCGGGTTACCCGACTCATGGTCGAACGACCCGACCCAACCCAACCCTCTGCGGGTCGGGTCAGTTTGGGTCGGGTTACTTGGGTGAACCCGACCCAACCCGACCCAACCCGAGCCAGCCCGAGCCAGCCCCCCAGACCCAGCCCCTCCCTCCCCCCTGTGTGCAGCTAGACCCCCCTGTGCAGCGATACCCCCCTGTGCAGCCAGCCCCCCAACAGACCCAGCCAGCCCCCCTGTGCAGCCAGCCCCCCCACCAGACCCAGCCAGCCCCCCCATGCACCCAGCCCCCCCCCAGACCCAGCCCCTCCCCCCCAGACCCCTGTCCAGCCCCCCGGACCCAGCCCCCCCAGACCCCGGTCCAGCCCCAGCCCCCCAGAGCAGACCCACCCAGCCACTCCCCCTCCCTAGACCCTTGTCCAGCCCCCCCCCCCCCCTGTGCAGCCAGCCCCCCAGACCCAGCCCCCTCCCCCTGGGCGGCTAGCCCCCCAGACCTAGCCCCCAGCCCCTGTGCACCCACCCACCCAGCCCCCCAGCCCCCTAGCCCCCCACCCCCTGTGCACCCAACCCCCCAGACCCAGCCCATGTGCACCCAAAATTTGATCAAGTACCATTCCTCTGATGTTTGTGTTTGTGTTGGCACTTCATGTTTTTCTATTAGTTTCCTGCTTTGTTTTTTAGAGTTGCTGCTGGTGGATGTGCACATGGGTGATTTTAAAATAATGAAACCTTCTGATTTATGTTATGTTATTTTATTTTATTTTTGGTAGCAAAATTATATTATTTTTATTGCCACTTAAGTATTAGGAACATATCACTGGGAACAACATCTGGTGGCTGCTCTGACAAAATGATGGTTTATAAAGTTCTGGTCAGACAAATTTAGTGGTGTAAAACCGGGCTGGGCTCGGGGCCAAATTATCCAGTCTCTTTGGGCCAGACCCAGCCCCCTCCCCCTGCTGGACACCCCTCCCCCCTGCCTGGAAGTGGACCTTAATTCCACCCTCATTGATCGGGTTTTGTTATCCACAAATGAAGATGACTTGTTTTTGAAAATTGAGTATGAAAAACTACCTGCATTTTGTTCCAAGTGTCTGTCTATAGGGCAATCTAAAGAGAGATGCAGAATGAAACTTGTCTGCTCTTTTTTCTCGCAGAAGGGACATGATTTTCAGACTTTCCGTAAGAAGAGAAAGAATGGCCCTAGAGCTGGGAATGGCTTTGGTCAGGCTGTTGCAGGAAATGGAAGTGTGGAACTTGGGCAGGGTCTTGCAGGAACAGGTTGTGATCAACCAGGGACTGGAGTCAGCAATATGAAGGGGAATGCTTCTGATATTTCAGGTGAAGGTTTTCAAGAGGAGGTGAATTTTGATGATCCAGATTTGCAACCTGGATTGGGGCTGGTGAGGTTCAGGGGCAGGGAAAACTAACTGTAGCAGGGGCTGTTAGTGGCCGGATTGAGGATGAAAATCAGAGGCCAGGAGCAGATAAGTCAAGGTCAGAGTTTGATGCTGCCTCTCAGCAGCGGGGTCAAGGTCTGATCTCATCAGGTGTACAGGTGCAGGTAAATGTTGATGATCCAGGCTTGGAGCAACCTGGAATTGGGTCTGGAGAGGTTAAATTTGTTCAAGGGCAGAAGAAACTCTCGGTAGCACGGGCTGATTGTGTCCAGTTTGTGGATGAAAATCAGCGGCCTGTTGACTTCTCGGAGATCTCGATCAAACGCTTGTGAAAACTTTGACAAGCAGGACGGACTGGTATTGAGAGAGGTCCTACTAAGTATCGGGTGATTCCCATGGTGACTAGGTCTCATAGCTCATCTACCTACAACTTGGAATGGGATGATGATGTCGGGGAGGGGGGTTATGAAAACGAAATGCTTTATTATGAAGGCAGTTTTATCAATGTTTAGCCCCATCTCCTCTCTTATGTCATCTTTTGTTTTTAATAAAATGGCTTTAGAGCCTTTCGGCTCGAAGCTTCTTTCTGTTTCGATGGATTTGGGGAGTTTGAACATCTCACATAATCTTTTAATTTAAATGTTAAACGATTACTAATGGGATTGAGACGTACGCTTCAAATGAGCTGAAACGTTTGGGACATTTGTGTAACGTACCATGAATAGGCTGAACATTTTGAGGTTCTCGAAGGCCTATATGAATTGGTTCAATTCCTATGCAAGTGGTTGCACTTGATGGATGAGATCATGTGATCGTTAGAACTCCTCAAAGCCGATTCTCTCTAGCTCTTGTTTCTCTCCCACCTTTAAACAAGGTTCTAACAGACTGTGGTGTTGAGAGAGACCCTACCTAAGCATCGGGTGATTCCCATGAACCTTGGATACCTCAGAAGGAGTCTTTCGGTGACTTCTCGGAGATCTCGATCAAACGCTTGTGAAAACTTCGACAAGCAGGAAGGACTGGTATTGAGAGAGGTCCTACTAAGTGTCGGGTGATTCCCATGATTTGTGGATACCTCTGAAGGAGTCTTTCAGCGACTTCTAAGTGATCACAATCAAACACTTGTGAAAAGCTTCGAAAGACTGGATCGAATGGTGTAAGGTACACCATTCTTATTCTTTGTTTAGATTGATTACAAACGTATAGATATATTTCGGCGTGACTGCGGCGTGACCGCGGACACCCCTCCCCCCCGCTGGCTGTGGCTGGAGCAGGGCCACATCACGGCGTGACCGCGGCGTGACCGCGGCGTGACCGCGGCGTGACCGCGGCGTGACCGCGGCGTGACCGCGGCGTGACCGCGGCGTGACCGCGGCGTGACCGCAGCGTGACCACAACGTGTTGGCCCGGTCCAGCGACATCCGCGGGGCAACATCTTCCACTTAGTTTCAAATAGGATGATATGGATGGCATGAGAGGATGTTTTCTCAGAAGATTTAAAGAAATGAATGCTAATCTGTGATGACTAGAGGATTGGATGACCCCTGATATACCTAATTCGGTGAGGTTTGGAGATCTAGAAATTTGTAGGAATACCTAGAGGAATAAAATATGTCAAACAATTCCAAACCAATGTTTTCAGTTGAATTGAGCCTTTGTACCACCTTCTATGCACGTTTTGTGGAAAGATGGATGAGAGGCAGCGCTGAGAGGAGATATAGTTTAGGAATGAGGAAATACGAAAAAATAGAGCTAACCATTCAATGTTTCTCTAAGGAGGAGTAACCGCCGCAGGGTGTCGTCCTGGAGCAGGGCCAAATCACGGCGTGACCGCGGCGTGACCGCGGCGTGACCGCCGCAGGGTGTCCGTGGCGTGACCGCGGCGTGAACGCGGCGTGACCGCGGCGTGACCGCGGCGTGACCGCGGCGTGACCACGGCGTGACCGCAGCGTGACCGCAGCGTGACCGCGGCGTGACCGCATCGTGACCCCAGCGTGACCGCAGCGTGACCGCAGCGTGACCACAACGTGTTGGCCCGGTCCAGCGACATCCGCGGGGCAACATCTTCCACTTAGTTTCAAATAGGATGATATGGATGGCATGAGAGGATGTTTTCTCAGAAGTTTTAAAGAAATGAATGCTAATCTGTGATGACTAGAGGATTGGATGACCCCTGATATACCTAATTCGGTGAGGTTTGGAGATCTAGAAATGTGTAGGAATACCTAGAGGAATAAAATATGTCAGACAATTCCAAACCAATGTTTTCAGTTGAATTGAGCCTTTGTACCACCTTCTATGCACGTTTTGTGGAAAGATGGATGAGAGGCAGCGCTGAGAGGAGATATAGTTTAGGAATGAGGAAATACGAAAAATTAGAGCTAACCATTCAATGTTTCTCTAAGGAGGAGTAACCGCCGCAGGGTGTCGTCCTGGAGCAGGGCCAAATCACGGCGTGACCGCGGCTTGACCACGGCGTGACCGCGGCGTGACCGCGGCGTGACCGCGGCGTGACCGCGGCGTGACCGCGGCGTGACCGCGGCGTGACCGCGGCGTGACCGCGGCGTGACCGCGGCGTGACCGCGGCGTGACCGCGGCGTGACCGCGGCGTGACCGCGGCGTGACCGCGGCGTGACCGCGGCGTGACCGCGGCGTGACCGCGGCGTGACCGCGGCGTGACCGCGACGTGACCGCGGCGTGACCGCAGCGTGACCACAACGTGTTGGCACCCTTTCCAGCTTACTCTTACTCTTGAAATGAAGATCTTTTCAGCACCCTTTCCTTCTTAATCTCTTGAATTTAGAAGCACTTATTGAAACCTGATTATAATCAGTTATGAAGATCCTTTTAGCACCTGATTATAATCAGTTATGAAGATCCTTTTAGCACCTGATTATAATCAGTTATGAAGATCCTTTTAGCACCCTTTCCGTCTTACTCTTGAAATGAAGATCTTATTATAAGTGCTAATAAGTAAGTGTTGTGAAACAGATCCCAACTCTTCAAAGCAATATATTCAATCCTAAAACAAATTCCAGCAAAAAGATAAATTTATCAAAAACAAGAAACAAATTTGTGCTCACTAATTTCTGTGAAGAGAGAAGATATATCATCTGAGGCATCTTTCAAATTGCCGCGCAGCTCCTTTGCACATTCAATTAGTGAATTTTCTGCTCAGTGGAGCCAAAAATCATAAATGCTTCAGCACACAAAAACTGACCAATCATCTATCACCTTTCTTACCCGAGTTTAGAAGCTGGGTGATAATAAATTCCTTCTCCTTGATCGTTGAAACAGCAACCCTGTGGTTCTCTTGAAGATCCTGTGAAGTCTTCCTGTTTCTTTCCAGCTTTAACTAATAGATATTTTTCAGTGATATCAGGAAAATACAAGAAGAAAAAGACAGAAGAAGGGTCTCTGGTCTGCAATTCTAACCTTGCAATCATTGAGTTCATTTTCTATATTTAGTTTCTCTTCTTGGTTGGTATCATACAACATATGCAATTTCTCAGCTTCCTGCAAGAAAAACAACCAACTTTGCAACTACAAACACCCATTAGATTGAGTAAAAAGTACAGGCACTACCTTCATACTAACTGAAAGATCAATTTCTAATTGCTCTATCTTCTCATTCCTTGCCTAGACAATGTCAAAATTTTCCCATATTAGAATCAAATGCTAACACAACAGAAAAACAAAATCGTAATTCTTCCTGTTGTGGCCTGTAAATTCCAATCATCAACCAAAAAAACCTTAATGGATGTTATCCACAAGAAGCTGCCTTTTAGTATTAGAGAAAGAACAGTAAGCAGGACCAACCGACAAACCTTCTTTTCATCTTCATCCTCGGCATATCTTTCATGTGGAATATAAACACTGTTCTTTTCCCTGGCTGCTTGAACATCTATCTTGGTTCAATTAAAAAATTAGAGCAGGGCCCTTCAAATATTTACATTGTGATGAGAACAAACAATTATTGGACCTTGTTTCATCTTCTCGATTTCTATGTACAAATCCTTCAGCAGGACTGCCCTGGATATTTTCTGGTTTGCCTGAAAGAGAAAAACATAATAATTAGCAGTGTTGCAAACAAACAAGAAATCATTGATCGGAAAAGCTAGCTACACAAACCTCAGGTTTGTTCTTAATGCTCTGGGCACGACAAGCATAATCTAGTGTGCTTAATGTTTCATCCAAACAATGAGCGGAGGGAGAAATTGTTGCGACGACACATGTTTTGGTTTTTCCTCCCAGTGAGTCTCTTAACAACCTTGTCAGCTTACTATCCCTGCTCACATTTATCAGAAAACAAGAAAAATAGACCAAGAATACTGCAAATCCATCTGAAGATATTTGACTGACAAAAAAAAACCTGTAAGGAACGTGGACAGAATGTTCAACAAGAGCATTTATACAACGACCCAGAGTAAGCAAGCTCTTGTTTATCTCCCCCACTTCCCTTGCTCAACTCTGAAATTTCATCATTTTATGCATTACACTACCGAAATGAAAATATAAAGTTTTGTCTGACAAATGATTGTGTTGGATTCAAAACACAAACACATGGTTTAGATGCACAAGTTAACAATGATATTAGTGGAAAATCTATAATCAAGTCTAACCATTATTATCATTATTATTATTTTGAAAAAGAAAGATTGGATTTAAGTCAAAATTGAGATTTTGCGTTGGAAGTCATCTTTCCACATCAGTCTGCCAAGGCTCTGATCGAAAACTGTTCATAGCACTCTCATCACTTATGACAAGTAGTTTGAAAATATGAGTTGTTTTATTTCTGTAAAAAACACTCACACTCAATTCCAGAAGAAACACTTAGCACTTATTGAAAACTTCTTAAAAACACTTGTCACTTATGATAAGCAGTTCGAAAAATTTCTTTTTATCTTTGAAAGAAAACCACTGGAAGAAGTGGCAGAAAATCACATTTTCAATAAACAATCTGAAAACAATTCTATAGAAGCACTTTTCAAAAACCGTTTTCAAACAGAGGCTTTTAGCACTGACTACTTATGATAATTGCTTTTATACAAGTGGTTTTCTTTCAGAATTCAACTGAAACAGAACAAACATCACTTATTTTTTAAACCGACTTAAGTGATGAGTACAATTAGCACTTTTCAATAACTGTTATCAAACACAGCCTTATCATAAGTGGTAGTTCTATAAGCAGTTATCAATAAACACTGTCAAATAGAGCCTTATTGTAAGTGGAAGCAATAGTCAGAACATATATGCAGACCAAGAAAACTAACATAAATCCCAATCCACGTTTTTCCATACCTCTCGTACGCCCGAACGAGAAATATTTTCCGATCCAGCCAGATCAACAAGATTCAGTTTTCCACATTTGATTAGGTCCTCATCTCCAATGGTTGCTTCCTTGATATAAACAGTGATGGAGAAAACAGAATGGGAACGACTACATAAATGGAAAACAATACGATTTAAATCAGATGCAGCTTATTTCATTTCATATGGAAAACAGAGAGGTTCTACCTGCTGTGCTTGTTCAACAAAGTATCAGCCGTCCGCCGTTTGGCTGCTCCCCGCTCCAAGAGGTTATAAATTTCATTAGCACTGTAAACAGATTCTTCTTCAAGGCCTCTTACTATCACACAACCCTTCCCATCCACCATCAAGGATACGTGTCTCCTTTTCCGATCCTCCATGGTTCTTGAACAGTCCTCCATGGCCAGAAAATCAGTTATTTCTTCATTGTAAATTTCTAAAAACGTCACTTTCATGCTGTAGTCAGCATTCTGCGTCTCTAGCGTATCAAAAATTTGGTGAACTGCTCTTGGAATCACACCTGCCTCTGCAGATAACTCTCCCCCCTGGATGAATTTAGAGGTTCAAGTACTATGCCACAATTCATACAAAAAAAGTTATCATAATGTACCTTTTTCTATACCTTCTTGTTTCTCCTCTCACCCTCCATTGTGTAGGTTTTACCCGTCCCAGTCTGCCCATATGCAAAAACAGTACAATTGAAGCCCTCAAGAACTTCTTGAACAATCGGCGCAACTGCTTGGTCGTATATTGCTCTCTGCTGAGCTCTGGGACCGAAAACCTATCAAACATGTGACACTGAGCTCCAAATTAATAGACTAAAGGTCTATTTGGTTGGATTGAAATGGAAAACAGTACACCGTTCCATCATTTGGTTAGATGAAAAGGGAATGAGTTTGTTTGCCCATAAATGGACTGTTATTCTTTATCTATTCCATTCCATTCCTTTCAATTCTCAATGATTCTATGAACTAAATGTACCTTATCAAATGTGAAAACTCGATCAATTTGCTTGTTTGCCACACTTTGCAAGACGACGACTTCTTTTTTCTGTTCATTGCATGAAATTACTCCGGCCATGTTCGCCTGTTTCTCGTCATCGTTTAGTGGCCTGAAGTGGAACAACTCAGGTCTCGTTATAGCAAGATCAATACATATGTTTGTGTGTATGAATGCAAGGAATTTTATCGAAAAATAATTAAAGTGCCTTGACAAAAACCGATTGCAGTAGGTATCACTAGTGTTGGTAACTCAGGTTCATGGGTCGGGTTCGATTTGGGTTGTGAATTTATTTAAGATCAACCCTAACCCTATGCAACCCATTTAATAAAACTGGTCAACCCTAGCCCGATACAGCAACCCGAGATGAGGGAACTTCTGGCTCAGATTAAAGCTTGCAAGCACTAGAATTTAAACCGAAGATCGCGGGAAAAAACAAACAAGAGGGGAATAAAAACCTACCTGCATCTTAGGAGGGCGTCGGCGAGGAGAGCGTCGGCGAGGAGAGCGCGGCGAGGAGGGCATCGGCGAGGAGGGTGTCGGTGAGGAGGGCGTCGGCGAGGAGGATGGCGCGGCGTTGATGCGTCGTGGAGGAGGAGGCCGCGGCGAGGATGAGGCTGCGGGGAGGAGAAATGGCGAGGGCGAGGAGATGGAGCCCGACGCTTGGGGGCGAGGGCGAGGATGGAGCCCGACGGAATGGGGGAGAAAAAAACTGGGCGAGGGGATATAGCCACGAGTAGAAAAAAAACCGTGGCTGTATAAAACCTATAGCCACGGTTCTATAAAACCGTGGCTATAGGTCCGTGGCTATAGCCCAGATTTCCAGTAGTGACACCACATTTTATTATTTCTTGAGTCAATTTTTACTCCCATTATAATTATAGTGGGAATATTAATTAACATTTATGGGTTCAAACCACATTCCAATATTTATTATCTAATGAGATATCCATCATTACCTTAATCATTTGACGGATATATAATTCTAATCATGCTTATCTCATAATGAAAATCATACATATGAGTGCCAAATGATCATCAAACATTCATCACAACATCATATCATAACCCATATGATGTTAATGAGTTAAATAATCATTTCACCATTTCATTATATAATTACCCATGGAAATTAAATTTGTTAAATATAGGAATATTCATTATTTAATTAAACTATCAGAAAAAATAGGTTTCATATAATCAACCTTAAATCATATTCATCTTACCCAATATTGAGAAATAAAATTTATGTAATCATAAAATATTATCCATGTTTAATAATAACGTTCTATAAAGGATGTTTTAGTGTATAAAAAGTACTATTAAAATTTTATTTGAAAATTTATCTACAAACAAGAGAAAATATTGTTTTCATTTCATAATATTATAAATATAAATTCCTAGAGTGTTGAGAAAATAATTTTCTTTGAAAATAACAAATAAAACGTGTAATAGATTCTTTAAATAAGTAATTTTCATGATAATGGGAAGTAATTCATGTTTTATATGTAAAATTAAAATATTTGATTCACACCATTGTGTAAAGTCCAAAATGAATTTTTCAACAAAAAATTATTTCCATCAAAAGATTAATTTGATAACCTTTCAAAATAATATCAAATGTAATGAAAATGGCCTTTATATAAAATATCATGTATATCTAATAACTTTTATAAATCATTTTTCATGAATATTTAATTACACTAAAACATTTGTTGACCAAGTGATATAAGGTTATCTTTTATTTAAAAAACCATTAATATTTTATGTAACAATCATAGAAAAATAGAACCAATACATAAAAATAAATAAATAACTATATGATAATAAATATATGTTTTTATTGGTAAATAACCATATAGTTTATTTTGATGAAAATTACGCATGAAAATTCTTCAACAAAATGACATTGAATCATAAACCCATGACATCATGTATTGTCATAAAAAATGCATTCAAATATCATGTATAATAAATAATTATTTATTAAACATATATTATATATAAATATTATTAAATAAAATACAATTTATCAATTCTATATAATTTCAAATTATCTATTTTTTAAAAAAATAATTCATTAAATTGAACATCCAAGGGAAAACTGTTATGTTTTCCATGCACCTTCCATTTCCATTTTTTTAGTATATGTACATTGTTCATGGTTTCAGCATATCTAGAAAATTATAAATGAAACATTTTGAAAAATTATTCATCGTATATAATTTAATATTTGTGAAAATAAATTGGTCTTTAAAAAATACTCACATCCTTATGTGGAGGTGGTAGAACATGTCTATACCTGAGCGATGTTATCGTATTGTCAGGAATGGAAAGTTAAAAAAGGAATGAAATATATTATAATTACAAAAGATAATTTAGTTCATAAATATCACATATAAACATTAAAACCATAATTATTACCAACCATGAATGATATTTATTGTAAATGAATCATATCATTTTGTGGAGGTGGTAGACCACACTTTTTCATGAGTAATTATTTCATTTTCCATTTTATTTAAAAGATTTTGAAATAGTTGATGCATCATCCTAATAAAATTTTAGTATATCTAATATAAATAATTTATTCTATTATAATGGATATCATATATTTATAGGATATATAATAATAAATAAAATTGAAATTACATATTTAAGTGTTATAGATATTCATTGAGAACCCTCATTTGGCATACACTTTAATTCATGATATTATTGTTTTATAATCAATGTCCTCAAAGATTCATGTTGGGATTTTAATAATGGATTAGGGTAGGTATCAGAAAATATATAACTCCCATTATGTTTCATAAATATATTAAAGGTGGTATCCATTTACAATGGATGGAGATGACACACATCAAATTTTTTGAAAGATTAAAATAAAATATATTAATACTTTTGTCCAGTGGAATAAAAATTACAATTAATAGGATATAGTATAGAAAAATTAAAAATAAAATTGACAAAATAAATTTAATGTATGATTTTATTTAAATTTTCAATAGATTTCATTTATGTTACCCCCCCCCCTCAATTAACTTGATTTAACCTTAACTATTGTAACACATTTTTACTACATTTACCCTAATATATGAACAAATAATAATTTTACCTTATTAAATTATATTAATTATTGTGAGTAAAAATGTGGTATACATTTTATAATATTAAATATTTATAAATGTGATAAATTTATTATAATCTAATGACCCAAAATGATAGGGAAATAATTTTTTTGAAATAACTGTTTATAAGAATAAAAATATGTTTTCATTCATTTCATTCCATAGAAATATTAATAAATAAATTAAAAAATATATTATTGAATATATTATGATATATATTTATTAAAATTAAAAATCTATATTGATTAGTTTACTTTACTATGATAAAAACACATTTCGTTCATAAAAACCTTTTTTTGAAAAATATATCATTTTTACCATCATATGATTTTATTTTCATTTATAAATTATTTATCACCTATACATTTATTTCGCCCAAGCAAAAAAAATTATTTATCAATTTATAAAATACTATTCATATCATCCAATAAAATTTATATGTGATAATTATCACATAAAATAATAATATTTTACTAGCAAATCATTGTTTACTTAAACATAGAGTTTCATATAAATGTATCTTTCAAATAAATTAAATTTATTTTAAGAGAAATATATCATAAAATATGAAGGTCTTATATTGGAAAAAAAGTACAAATCAATGTGATAAATCGATATAATGGATTCTGCATTATAACAATGGAATATAATGACACATTATGACATGATAGGATGGGTCATTTGAATCAAGGTATCATGGATAGACTTATAAGATAGAAGATGTCCAAAAATATTCCAAATTTTAGAAAATAAAGGGATCATATTAATCAGGTATTCCAATAAGGGAATACTATCTAGAATTCTTATAAACACCAGAAGTTGAGATATTCACATGTATTGGACATTCATCACACATAGGTGTGTGGAACTATGAGAAATAATAGAATTCATGTTTAACTATATTACATAAAATATGTGGTTTTTTATTTAAGTATTGACTATAATATTCTAATATTTCATTATATAATTGTTTTTTACTATCATAATTGACATTAAATAATTTTTTAAATAAAATTATTAAGGAATTTCATAGTATTTAATTCATATAATGGGGAAAATTTAATAAATCACATAATAATATATAACAATAGAAATATGGGATAATACTGAATGTAGTTATTTTAAGCACACACCAAAATAATCGGCTAGATGAAAGGAGTAATATAAATACCATAAAATTTTATAAAACCCTGTTAACATATAGTATTTCATGAAGATAATATTTTAATGTAGTTATTATTTAAACTATTCATATGTTAAATATAATTCATATTTTAAATGATATAAAATGATTTCCTATAAACTATGGTTCAAAATAAATCACACAATAAATAATTTTTTACCTTTGTAAAATAACATTATTTAATTTTATTGTACAATTTTGGAGAGATTTTTTATTGATAATAACATAAAATAAATCTGTTGTTATTATATATTTTTGTACATATTTGATGTGGATGAACCAATAGCTTGTTAATTTATGATAAATTGGAAATATGACTATATCTATTATTTATGATAATAGTTGTATAATAAACAAGAGAAATCATGTTTATTAATCTAGTTTAAAGTATATAGATATTAAATTTCATATCATTATTTGAAATTTCATGGAGATCCTAGTGAATCTTGAACACATACCAACTAGACATTATCATATTGATATACTCACGAACTTTTTTTCACAAACTATAATATGATATTAAATAGTTAGGTTTACCTCCAAATTGTATATCTAATCTATTTTAAATAACCCTCACTACCAAATATAAAATTATTGACTATCTATTAATGAATTACATATATGAGTATTCTCAACATGGAGAGATTATAAATATTGAATAATCAATGGGAAGGTTTAAAATATATATTAAGATAAATTCTTTAAAATAAAATAATTTCTCTTGTAGGTTAAGGTTTTAATAATTTGTATTCACTAAAAATATTATATGAATTTGACTTCAGAATAGGTGATATTTCTAACGAATCGTCTTTATTACATTACATAATCATAATTTTTTTTCAATATATCCCTTCCTCGCATATTGAGGATCTATTAAATTTTATCGTTATAGAGAATTAGAATATAATAGTTAAATAATATTCCAAATTTATATAGATCATATACCATAATGTGTGTATCCATTTCATCCAAGACATAAAATCTTTTAACTAAAACATGTTTTCTTTGTCACGTCTTTATAACATTTAACATGCAATCCATATTTATTTTCACATCTTTAAAACCTATGAAAATAATTTAAATACATTGGATTAGTTCAAAAATCATAGTAATGGATATAAAAAGAAGTAATGAAAACATTATTCTATGAATATTTAGAATGTATAAAATCATTTTCAGAAAAGACAAAATTATTACCCATATAAACATACATTATGAAAATTGAGATTTATTTGAGATTTCCAAAAATATTGTCGAACATAAATTGCACCATTATTGTTTCATGGTTAATTACTTACCTAATATTGTAACCTTCTCATCTACCTTATAATTTGTATACCTCACAGATACCATACAATTTTTGTAACAATCACATTTACACATGGTGTAACCATACTGATGACATCCAAATATTACATAACCAATGCTATGGAAGAAGATATATGTCCCACCATAAATCATAAACAATTCATAATAACAAGACCATAATCATACAACATGAATAATTTTATAAAAACATTGCTTTTGAAATTCGTAAAACTGAATTTTAAAAGAGTTATTTAAAGAAATGTCCCATATAAATATCATATAATTGAAGTGATAATATGTAACACCCCAGGTAAATAAAGAATATGACATTTCCATATTTATCGATATTTGTGAATAAAATAATAATATGACTTTAAAGGGGACGTTATGCTCGATGGCGTACCCAACACGCAACAACGAGTTTCTTGTGAATCTTACGTTGCACTCTGATAATAAAATAATATTATTTTAAATGGTAGTTAACATGTAGCCGTTGTATTGGCGGGAATGGATAGAAATAACTAAAATATGATTATATATGTTTTTAAATGTTTTTACATTTATCAAATAAAATATAAAGGCATAAAATACGGAAAGAATTCAATTTTAGGCGTATATGCCCTAGTTTTTCACTAAAGGTTCACTTATCACCTTTTGATGGATAACTATCATTAAATATAGATTTGTTCACTCTTATACATTCTATTGGGCCAAATAAAACTCTTCTTATGAATTGATACATCAAAATTTACTTTGTGTAAATTTTTGGTATCTTTCCGATAAAGTTCATTTTTTAATGAATATTGTAAAATGTTGTATTTTAATTCAAAACCTATGTTTAATCTAATTTATTTATATGATTATATTATATTTTGAATTGGTTTTAAAGTGAAATTATAATATATTTTCACCATTAAATCCAATAGTGGTCGTTGGAATTAATTTCACTTTGAAATCAGACTTAAACTAGTGTCAATCTTTTGATACTTATTGTTTTATAAAAACACGCTATTTGCTCTGACAGTGGGAATTAATTGTTAAATTAATTAATGTGACTTATATGTTTTGAATTTGGTAAAATGGACTTCATTTTTGAATTCTAAATATCAAATATAGCTTAGGGTGAATTTTTGGCAATTTTCTGAATAACTTCAATTTTTGATGAATAGTGAAACCACCAAGTGGTACTTATAAAAATTCATTTTTCCATTTAAATGAAATTTTGCCATCTTTGTGTCTTGAATTTCAAAAATCCGACATACATGGTTTTCATTAAGAAGTAAAATTCAGTTCAATGGGATAAAAATAATTTTTTGGTGAATAGTAACTTATTAAGTTTTTAATCACGATTAGAGGTAATTAGTGTAGTTTAAGGTAAAATTAATGTTTTAATAATATGAAATGAACATGACACATGTCCTAACCTCATTTGATGTGTCATGGCCGACCAAGACAACCCATTGGTCAACTTGGGGACCCCATGAAGCCACTTTGGTTGGAAAATGACATTAATATCTTTTTATTTAAAGTTAAAGTAAAAATGA
This sequence comes from Viscum album, assembly GCA_963277665.1. Classification (NCBI taxonomy): domain Eukaryota; kingdom Viridiplantae; phylum Streptophyta; class Magnoliopsida; order Santalales; family Viscaceae; genus Viscum; species Viscum album. The sequence goes on from OY728132.1 coordinate 478,543,020, forward strand.
GACAAACATGAAATATTTTACTAAAAAAAGATTTACATGGGGTTATACAAATCCTATTTTTGACTATAAATATTCATTGGAAAGATAAAACGATATCCTACATCATAGTATTTTTTTATAATTTTTAGACATTAAATAAATTAAATTATTTATGACATCATGATGATGCAGCGATGAGCTCATTATTTAACGATTTAAATAAAATGGAAAGATAATGTAATATCTAAGACCTAAACATGTCCAAATCCTATTGGATGAGTGAATTTAGAACCCTTATCACCTTATCCTTGAAAAAAATCAATGTGGGACCTCTTAAATCCGAATACCATTTTAAAATAACGTGACTTTTCTTTACCTTCCAAGAGTGCCCCTCCTCTCCTCTTATAAAAGATCCCCACCTCTACCTCCTTACCCACACTCCCAAAGCCTTTGGCTCAGCCAACCTCTGCCCATTTTGTCTCTCCACTTCCCTATATTACTCCTTGAAGCCTCAGTTTGGGCAGAAGTCTTCCCAAGGAAGCTTTTGATCTAAAACCAAAAGGAGTTACCCGATTTTAAGGTAATGTATTCACTTGAGTCCTTTTGTTTTATATTGCTTCTCCAACCCCCTAAAATCTTTTTATTCATTTCTTTTGTAACAACTCCAGTATCATGAATATACTAGGATGTTGTTATTAGAAGTATTCGAGCTACACTTTCACACACCTTCATCTAATGGTTAAAGAACATATTGTTTCCGTGGATTGTGAATTTCAGCCTCCCGAAATGATGATTGTTCAACATTCTTTTAACACATTCAAAGGTGGCCATTAAGATGAAAATATATTTATATATGATATATAATATGTTTATGTTTTCCTTAAGCTTATGTATTTTTCATTTTGGGCATACCTTTATGGTTTCCATTATGGGTAAACGCGATATCTTCATTTAAGGAAGTGCGAAATACAACCCCCTCAATGTTATGTGATTCGTTAATGCCATAAGTGGGACGTATAAAGGATGGATTTAAAGTTATTATATATTATGTTATACTGGAATTATAATATACCTCTATATCATTAAAATTCTATACCATAAAAATATGAAATAGAAATGAAAGTAGCATTCATGCGTATGTACCGCTTACCGTCTCCATGAACGGTGCATTTCATTTCATATCCCCAAATGTAATGTACTTTTATAAGTACACGTATATAATGGATATATATGATGAATGATACATATAAATGATGAATATAATTCTGGAATTTAAATATACATACCTCTCATTTAGTTTTAATTCCATTAATATGACATAGAAATGAAAGTAGCGTTCATGCGTACGTACGGTTTACTGTCTCCATGAACGGTGCATTTCATTTCTTACCTCTAAATGATTATGTAATATTATAAATACATGTATATTCTGGATATATATGATATATATGATATCCAAATCATGAATATAATTCTGGATATAATGATCATTTGACCACACGAACAACATGTAATAGTAAGAAGTCCACTTTCGACTTAAGAACCAAATATTGACAAAACAAACATTATTAACTTAAATGATTACATAATGTTTATAACATGGCAATAAGTGATCTAAAAGGGATAATGAACTAGAAAAAAGGTTCTCAATAAAGTGTAAATTAACTCATGTTTATTATTCAGGATGTTAAATAACGATCAAGTCAAGTCGAACCCGAGGTAAGGGATCCGACTCCTCTCTTTCTTTTTAAGTACGCTCTTTTATGTCATTCATTTTAAAGATAATATTTCTTGTTATTGGGATGTTATTTTATATTAATGTTACTGTAATTTTTGTTTTCATATGATGAGAGACCCTATTCTCTCTCATCAATCCATTTTGGAAGTTTTGAGTGGCACTGTTAGGCTGCCGAATTTTCGTAAGAGATTTAACCTCTCTCTTTCTTTTTAAGTACTCTCCTTTATGTAACTTCTTTTAAGCTCCTCTTTGTTATATTGGGGTATGTTCTTTTGTATTCATATTTCTGTAAATTTTATGTTAATATTATGAGAGACCCTATTTTATCTCATCAATCCATTTTTCTGGCGGCGTTAGGTTGCCGAGTTTTCGTAAGCGATTTTTCATCTCACTTTCATTCTCGTGAGATTTATGCTACATTTGCCAAAATGTCCTTTGAGTGGTGTATTTACTGTCCATTATTTTTACTCATTGTATAATATACATTCATTTATGAGTATTTAAATCAATGTTGTATTGTCCTTCTTTCACGGGGTGTATGTTTCGAAAGATACCCATGTCGGTAAGGGAACCTTTCACCCTTCTCTTTTTAAAAGACTTCTTTTGTTGGGTCTTTTAATTTACATATTGTTATGTTGGGATATGTTCTCATATATAATTATTGATGTTAAGTTTATGTCCAAGTTATGAGATACCCTTTTTTATCTCTCATCAACTCATTTTGATGTGACGCCGTTAGGCTGTCAAGGGAACTTCTTAACACAATTTCTATTTCTTTGGGTTCAACATGTAGTTATTGAATATGTCATCCTTTGAATATGTGTGAATGACCGTTGATTATTTTACACTTAATATACACTTATATTTGGTGTATTCGTTTGTCACACATAATTATGTAATTGAGTTATCCTTAAACAAAGGATACCGCCTTTGTAAGGGACTTCGTCTCAATATCCTTTCATTCAGGCATATTCTGTTTTATACACAACATTCTTTTATACAGTGTATAAACCCCATTAACTTTTACATTTATCCAAAAGGAATCTTTTTATACGAAGCATTTTACTAAACCACAAAAGGGAATGTTTTTGTCATACGTATGTGGCGACAACGACTTCTTCGCCGCAGTGACCATTATTTGAGTTTCGGCTTCCTCTACAAGCCATAACTTCTTTTTAAAAAAAATAAATACCATGTTTTACATTTCTTTTATTTTGGTATTGAAAATGTTTTTCATAATGTATTTATATCAATGTGTTGTATTGATATCTTGTTATTGAAAGGTGGAAATGTTATGTTTCCTTTATGCATGTTTTATGTGATAAGATTATGTTATGGTTCTTGGGAATTGTTATGAAGACTGGTGGTTCCGTGATAATCTATGGGCGGGTGAGCCCGATATAGCTCTCTAATGCATTTGGTAATTCAAAGGAGTGAAAAGTTAAGGTTTCTCTGAAGAGATTTAGGGAATATACTGTGATGGTATTCCAAACATAACCAAGAGGGTTACTCCCTACGTAATAATGTTATGAATGCCTCATGTTACCTTTATGTCTTATGATTTCTATGATTTATTCATGATTTGATGAGGTATGTTAAAGTGCCTATGTTTTATGGGTAATGTATGATTTCATTCTTATGTATATATGAACTCATGTTTCCTTTCCATATTTTTATAATCCTTACTGAGCTTTTTATGCTCATCCCAAGTTTTTGAAATGTTTTTCACAGGTCAAGGGAAGTGTACATGATGTGATGATAGTGTCAAGGATGTGCCAAGAAAGAATCCATTTTTTATTTTAAATATGTTTCCGTTGATGGGAAGAATGAATACTATCTTTTATGTAACCACTTTGTTTAAATGTGGAATGTAATGCAAATTTCATGATCTAATTCTCTAAAACTCTAATCCTAAAAAGATCCTCAATGAGTAATCTTGTAATAACTCAAGATTAAGTAAGGTTTAAGGCTAGGGCCTTATAGTTGGTATCAAAGGCTGGTTTAGATAACTTTAGAGGTTAGGGTATTTTTTAAGCATAAGTGACATTACCATAATGGTTCGGATTTCAGAAAGAGTCCTAGTTTTAGATAAAGTGAATGAGTAAGTATATAATAGTGTTTATCTTCCTCATTAGTACGTGATGGTTTTGTTGATATACTCACACTGACCTTTCTGTTTTTAGTGAATGGATGGATCTAGCAGGCACCAGAGAGACAACAGGTTTGAAGGAAACTGTGGTGGTTCACTGATTAAGATACTAGATAAATTAGAGGATTCAATGAGGAAACTCGTGGTTGTTCTAAACCAAATATCAAGAAGTCGTGATCAACCACTTGAACCTTTGTATGTTCTATAATACATCATGTACGAGATGACCAATCGATGTGGAAGTTCAGGTAATAATTATAAAGGTAACCATTAGGGTTGATATGATCCTTACTTTTGATGTAATTATGGGTTATTATATGTTATGATGGAAAATGAAAGGCATGAGATAAACTTGAGGTTAAAATAATTTATGTTTATTTTTGATGAATTTATCTCATTTTGGGGAATTTTTTAATAATTAAATAGTTTTGTAAAAAGGACAACATGCATACCGTGTGACAACCCGTCGCGTCGGACAAAGCTGCGGGAATCGAACCCACAACCAATGTACGACTGGTATGTATCGCCTACCAGTAGACTACGTGAAGTCCCTGGTTAGTTTGACTGATTCTTTTTAGTTAGATGATTTTATGAATTAAGAGTAATTTGATTTTGGGTTATCTATGGAAATATATTAACCTATCATGGAGGATATGTGATTAGGTTAATTACATTTCAATATGAGACTTCAGGAGCAACTGATGTTGTTTGGAGATAAATGTTACGATTTAACTTGGAAGACTATGTGACTAAATCCTTCAAATATTTGGGTTTCAATATTACATTGGTTTACATTGAATAATTTTATGGACAAATTGTTTATCGGATGGTCCTCGTTGAACTTTGGGTTTTTTTGGAAAACTTTTGGTGATTAATCATAGATTTTCTTTTTATTGGGTTATCCTTTTCTGGATTATCTGACCTTGTACTAAACTTTTTGGTTTTGGTTTTGGTTAAAGCCTAAAGACATGGGATGCATATAGTTATCCTTGGTGGATTTGGTGATTCTATAGAAGTTGATTATAGTACTCTTAATGCGAACAAGTCTCCCTAAATACTCGTCTTTTGGAAAAAATATGAGTGTGTGTAAGGAATCTAATAAAATTTGAAAGTCAACATCATAAGTGATTATGTTTCTTTATGAATAAATTCCTCAATAAAGATTAACTTAAAACAAAAATATTGTCTATTAACTTTTCCTACTGGGGAATCGAATACCGTTTAACCCATCACAAGTTTGTGATTTTCTTGTGGTTAACTTTCTCCTAAACATGTTTTCTATCACTCTCCATCAGAACATGACCCTATGTTTTCTCCTCCATGTCCATATTTTTCTACATGGAATATTAGTATGGGTTAACTTGGGTGACCATTGTACTTATCATCCTTTATTTTAAAGTAATTTTTTTACCAACTCTTGTTCTGATGTGGGACGTTCAAGGATGTTTCGAAGCTCAATTTTAAAAATTACGAGGACGCAATTCCGAAAAGGGGGGAAGGATGTAACACCCCAGGTAAATAAAGAATATGACATTTTCATATTTATCCATATTTTTGAATAAAATATTAATATTACTTTAAAGGGGATGCTATGCTCGATGGCGTACCCAACACGCAACAACGGGTTTCTTGGGAATCTTACGTTGCACTCTAATAATAATATAATATTATTTTAAATGGTAGTTAACATGTAGTCGTTGTATTGGCGGGAATGGATATAAATAACTAAAAAATGATTATATATGTTTTTAAATGTTTTTACATTTATCCAATAAAAGATAAAGGCATAAAATATGGAAAGAATTCAATTTTAGGCGTATATGCCCTAGTTTTCACTAAAGGTTCACTTATCACCTTTTGATGGAGAACCGTCATTAAATATAGTTTTTTTCACTCTTATAAATTCTATTGGACCAAATAAGACACTTCATAAGAATTGATACAACAAAATTTACTTTGTGTAAATTTTTTGTATCTTTCCGATAAAGTTCATTTTTTTAATGAATAGTATAAAATGTTGTATTTTAATTCAAAACCTCTTTTTAATCTAATTTATTTATATGATTAGATTATCTTTTGAATTGGTTTTAAAGTTAAATTAGAATATAATTTTACCATTAAATCCAATAGTGGTCATTGGAATTAATTTCACTTTGAAATCAGACTTAAACTAGTGTCAATATTTTGATACTTATTATTTTATAAAAACACGCTATTTGCTCTGACAATGGGAATTAATTATTAAATTAATTAATGTGACTTATATGTTTTGAATTTTGTTAAATGGACTTCATTTTTGAATTCAGAATATCAAATATAGCTTAGGGTGAATGTTTGGGAATTTTCTGAAAAAACTTCAATTTTTGATGAATAGTGAAACCACTAAGTGATACTTATAAAAACTGATTTTTCCGTTTAAATGAAATTTTGTCATCTTTGTGTTTTGAATTTCAAAAATCCGACATACATGGTTGTCATTAATAAGTAAAATGTGGTTCAATGGGATAAAAATAATTTTTTGGTGAATAGTAACTTATTAAGTTTTTAATCACGATTAGAGGTAATTAGTGTAGTTTAAGGTAAAAATAATGTTTTAATAATATGAAATGAACTTGACACATGTCCTAACCACATTTTATGTGTCATGGCCGACCAAGACAACTCATGGGTCATCTTGGGGACCCCATGAATCCACTTTGGTAGGAAAATGACATTAATATTTTTTTATTTAAAGTTAAAGTAAAAAATGAGACAAACATGAAATGTTTTAATAAAAAAAATTACATGGGGTTATACAAATCAGATTTTTTACTATAAATATTCATTGGAAATCTAAAATGATTTCCTACATCATAGTATTTTCTTTATAATTTTTAGACATTAAATAAATTAAATTATTTATGACATCATGATGATGCAGTGATGACCTCATTATTTAACGATTTTAATAAAATGGAAAGATAATGTAATATCTAAGACCTAAACATGTCCAAAACCTATTGATGAGTGGATTTCAAACCCTTATAACCTTATCCTTGAAACACATCAATGTGGGACCTCTTAAATCCGAATACCATTTTAAAATAAAGTGACTTTTCTTTACCTTCCAAGAGTGCCCCTCCTCTCCTCTTATAAATTGCCCCCACCTCTACCTCCTTACCCACACTCCCAAAGCCTTTTTCTCGGCAAAACTCTGCCCATTTTGTCTCTCCACTTCCCTCTCTTACTCCCTGAAGCCTCACTTTGGTATAAGTCTTCCCAAGGAATCCTTTGAGCTAAAACCAATGGGAGTTACCCGATTTTAAGGTAATGTCTTCACTTGAGTCCTTTTGTTTTATTTTGCTTCACCAACCCCCTAAAGTCTTTTTATTCATTTATTTTGTAACAAATCCAGTATCATCTATATACTAGGATGTTGTTATAAGAAGTATTCGAGCTACACTTTCACACACCTACATCTAATGGTTAAAGAACATATTGTTTCCGTGGATGGCGAATTTCGGCCTCCCGAAACGATGATTGTTCAACATTATTTTAACACCTTCAAAGATGGACATTATGATGACACTATATTTCTATATGATATATAATATTTTTATGTTTTCCTTAAACTTCTGTATTTTTCATTTTGGGCATACCTTTATGGTTTCCATTATGGGTAAACGTGATATCTTCATTTAAGGAAGTTCGGACTACCGCCCCCTCAAAGTGATGTGATTCATTAATGCCATATGTGGGACGTATAAAGGATGGATTTAAAGTTATTATATATTAAGTTATACTGGAATTATAATATACCTCTATATAATTATTATTTCATTCCATAAAAATATGAAATAGAAATGAAATTAGCGTTCATGCGTACCTACGACATACCGTCTCCATGAAAGGTGCATTTCACTTTTTATCCCCAAATGTAATGTACTATTATAAGTACATGTATATAATGGATATATATGATTAATGATACATCTAAATGATAAATATAATTCTGGAATTAAAATATACATACTTCTCATTTAGTTTTAATTCCATTAATAGGACATTGAAATGAAAGTAGCGTTCATGCGTATGTATGGCTTTCCGTCTCCATGAAGGGTGCATTTCATTTCTTACCTCTAAATGATTATATAATATTATAAATACATGTATATTATAGATATATATGATATATATGATATCCAAATCATGAATATAATTCTGGATACAATGAACATTTGACCACACGAACAACATGTAATTGTAAGAAGTCCACTTTCGACTTAAGAACCAAATATCGAAAAAACAAACATTATTAACTTAAATGATTACATAATGTTTATAACATGGAAATAAGTGATCTAAAATGGATAATTAACTTGAAAAAGGTTCTTAATAAAGTGTAAATTAACTCAAGTTTATTATTCAGGACGTTAAAGAATGATCGAGTCAAGTCGGACCCGAGGTAAGGGATCCTACTCCTCTCTTTCTTTTTAAGTACGCTCTTTTATGTCATTCCTTTTAAAGAGCATCTTTCTTGTTATTGGGATGTTATTTTATATTACTATTACTGTAATTTTTATTTTCATATGATGAGAGACCCTATTCACTCTCATCAATCCATTTTGGATGTTTTGAGTGGCGCCGTTAGGCTGCCAAAATTTCGTAAGAGATTTAACCTCTCTCTTTCTTTTTAAGTACTCTCCTTTATGTCACTTCTTTTAAGATCCTCTTTGTTATGTTGGGGGATGTTCTTTTATATTTCACTTTCTGTAAACTTTATGTTACTATGATTAGAGACCATATTTTATCTCATCAATCCATTTTTGTGGCGCCGTTAGGCTGCCGAGTTTTCGTAAACGATTTTTCATCTCACTTTTATTACCTTGAGATTTATGATACATTTTCCACAATGTCCTTTGAGTGGTGTATGTACTGTCCATTATTTTTACTCATTGTGTAATATACTTTCATTTACTAGTATGTACCTCAATGTTGTATTGTCCTTCTTTCATGGGGTGTATGTTTCTAAAGATAGCCATGTCGGTAAGGGAACCTTTCACCCTCCTCTTTTTAAAAGACTTCTTTTGTTGGGTCATTTAATTTACATATTGTTATGTTGGGATATGTTCTCATATATCCTTATTGATGTAAATATTATGTCCATGTGATGAGATACCCTTTTTTTTATCTCTTATCAACTCATTTTGATGTGACGCCGTTAGGCTGTCAAGGGAACTTCTTAACCCAATTTCTATTTCTTTGGGTTCAACATGTAGTTATTGAATATGCCATCCTTTGAATATGTGTGAATGTCCTTTGATTATTTTACACTTAATATCCAGTTATATTTGGTGTATTCGTTTGTCACACATAATTATGTAATTGAGTTATCCTTAAACCAAGGATACCGTCTTTGTAAGGGACTTCGTCTCAATCTCCTTTCATTGAGGCATATTCTGTTTTATACAGAACCTTCTTTTATACGGTGTATAAACCCCATTGACTTTTACGTTTATCCAAAAGGAATATTTTTATACGAAGCGATTTACTAAATGACAAAAGGGAATGTTTTTTTCGTACGTATGCGGCGACAACAACTTCTCTGCCATCGTGTCCATTATTTGAGTTTCGGCTTCCTCTACAAGCCATACCTTTTTTTAAAAGAAAAATAAATACCATGTTTTTCTTTTCATTTATTTTGGTATTGAAAATTTTTTTCATAATGTATTTATATCAATGTGTTGTATTGATATCTTGTTATTGAAAGGTGGAAATGTTATGTTTCCTTTATGCATGTTTTACGTGATAAGATTATGTTATGGTTTTTTTCCATTGTTATGAAGACGGGTGGTTCCGTGATAAACTAAGGGCGGGTGAGCCTAATATAGGTCTCCAATGCATTGGGTAATGTGATGGAGTGAAACGTTAAGGTTTCTCCGAATAGATTTAGGGAATATATTGTGATGCGTATTCCAAACGTAACCAAGAGGGTTACTCCCTACGTAAGAATGTTATGAATGCCTCAAGTTACCTTTATGTCTTATGATTTCTATGATTTATTCATGATTTGATGAGTTATGTTAAAGTGACTATGTTTTATGGGTAAAGTATGATTTCATTCTTATGTATATATGAACTCATGTTTCCTTTCCATATTTTTTTAACCCTTACTGAGATTTTTATGCTCATCCCAAGTTTTTGAAATGTTATTCACAGGTCAAGGGAAAGGTACATGATGTGATGATAGTGTCAAGGATGTGTTAAGAAAGAATCCATGTTTTACTTTAAATATGTTTCCGTTGCTGGGAAGAATGAATACTATCTTTTTTGTAACCACTTTGTTTAAATGTGGAATGTAATGCAAGTTTCATGATCTAATTCTCTAAAACTCTAAACCTGAAAAGATCCTCAATGTGTAATCTTGTAATGACTCAAGATGAAGTAAGGTTTAAGGATGGGGCCTTATATAATAAATATTATTCATGGAATATGTATATAAACTGTAATAAAAATAATTAAACATAATATCAACTAAATTCTTGTAACAAAAAATATTAATACCAAAAAAATAATGAAGTATAAAGTTAACCCAAAAATGGATACTGGGTTACAAATTCCCTTACTTCAGGTTTTTCTTACATCAAAGTCCTTAAAAATTAATTATAATGGTTAATAATGTGTTTTTATAATCTTACAGGGATATATTATTGTTTATAACACCATATAGGATCATTTAACGCTATGGAGATGGTGGGTTCTTGGGAGGCTTCTCCTCATGGCGATTTCGGCCTTCTTCTTACATTGGGGTTTTTAATGGGTTTCCCTCATTTTCTCGGTAAATACCTTATTTCGGGTGGTTCAATCCATTTTGTGGATTCTTCTGTTGAGAAGAATGCCTCGTCGTGTGGTCTTCAAGTGGTTTCGGCTGCTGAGTGTATTTCTTACATATCTAAATTTGATCTGAATCCAATGGTTGCACGTGATGCAAGGGATGATAATAAATCCTTGGAGGGTGTTACGCTGAAAGATCTGAGGAAGGTTGGGGTTCATGTAGCTTTTCTAGAGACAGCTACTGCTACCTTTCCCTGCAGATCTGAACTAGACTTGGTGGTTTCGGATGAAGATGTTTCTCCAGTTGATGTTGCGCTGAAGGTCTGACATCTTGATGATGTCACCGGTGTGGGTCATGTTGTTCTGACGGTGTTCAAGTTTCATTCTACTATTAAGGTTGCGGGTTACAAGGCAGTGCTGACTACTAACATTTCAAATTTGGATTGACTTGCTCTTGAAGCTGTGATGGTGACTAATAATCATCCATCAAAATTGAACTTGAATTTCTCAAGTGTTTTGGGCACTATTGATGCTCGATCAGCAGTGGAGAGGGTCCTCATGGAGATCAAAATTTCATCTGATAAATTAGTAGATGCATGTAATAATAGTAAATCCCCCTCATGAGTTTAAGTAGAATATGAAGGAAGGCACTTTACATCTGTGAGAAATGGTAGTTCTAAGCTCATTGTTAGGAAGGGTGACATTTTCCGCGTTGTTGAGAGTAGGGAGGTTATTCTTGACAGATTTAAGCTCTGTGAGCATTCAATTATAGATATAATTGTTCTTCGTAGTGTAGGTAAAACATGGAGAATTGATGATTTTGTTCGGAAACGCATCTCTATCTGGGGGTTTTCTGATTGACGGTGTATACCTATGGGACGTGGATTCTATCATATTATTTTTCCATCAGAAAGTCTTAAGTGGAGATCTTGGGGGTTTGGGTCAATTTCTCTAAAAGCAGGTATGGTTTGCTTTCAAGAATGGGATTTCCATTTCAATCCATTCTCTATTAAAAACACCATAGTTAAGGTCTGAATCAGAATTTTTTTCTTCACTAGATCTTGTGGCATCCTAAAATTTGGTTTGACATTGCCTCTGCGGTTGGAATTCTAATTAAAATGGAATGGACCACTAAGGCTGTAAAATTTTTTCACTATGCATGAGTTCTATTGGAAGTTGATTTAAGTAATTTATTGATTCATAATATAATTTTATCTGCTTTGGATGATGATATCTCCTTTATGGTGGAGTTTGAGAGATTTTCTAATTTCTGTCATGACTGTCAAGTTATTAGACATGCTAGAGAGATATGTTTTACAAAAATTTCTTGCACCTTTTTCTCATTAAAAGGACATCATGAGACTTCTTGTAGGAATAAGGTGAAGAAACAATCAACGTAGGACAATGCATCACGAGAAGTGGATGATTCTTCCCAAGAGTCTTCCCATGAGCCTCACGTGGATAAGAATGTGGATCCGGCGAATCAAACAGAAGAGTTCACTACTGGGGGTGAAGATGACATGACGCCAGAAGTGATTGTGGGAACGGAGTAGGAAGTAATAGACCATATTCGGAAGGAGCAAGGTTAGAATATTTCAAGGACTCGCATGGAAATTCTTAAACTGAAGGACTCGCATGACATCAAGGAAATATGGGATGATGTTGAGGATAATTCCCAAAAAAAACAACATATAATCAGGTTTTTTCCAATGGGAAAAAATTTTGTGCTTGATGTTGAAGGATCTCAACATGTTCCTTCTATGAAACTGAGACCGAGAAGGGATTAGTCATACTTGCAGCCAACCATGGTTACCAGGTCCTATGGCCCTCTAGCCTTTGATTCTAACAGGGATGGAGACTATGAAACATCCTATCAATGTGACTTTGACTTTTGAGTTCTTCTCTTCGATCCTACTTTAGGTACAAGGGCATGTGTGCTTGTATGACCCCGTCATCCTCATGTTGTCTTTTGTTTTAATTTTTTTTTTTGAATAAGAAGGGATATTCCCTTACCTTTTGGCTATAGGATCATTTAATAACATCACATTACCCTTTAATCATTATTATTCTGTTCTTTCTATTGTTTTGGGTGAGTTCTTTACATGATTTCCATGGCCAGTTTGTATTTGATTATCTTGTCGTATAGAAATGAAATTATAGTATTGGAATTAAAAGGTATTAATATTTTTCCATAATATATAATGATAACATAAGCCATTTTTCTATCATATATGGTGATGGATCATTAGATAAAACATAAATGATGTTTTTTTGGATCATTTTTTACGGTTCCTCGATAACCATGAACTTGTTTCATTATATAATTTAATTTCATTCATATATGTTCATTCCATAACATAAAATTAGTTACAAAATGGACTATAATTTTTTGTTTCAACTATTAAAAGGGTTATATGATTATATTTTAAGGATTTAATGACTCTTGTATAAACATTGTCTATGATTTTTGAAAATCGGCACATCGTGGACAATGTTTTAATTTTTTGGATAAGTGGGAGAGGAGAGGAAGGAAGATGGTGAATCTTTCAGATGTACATGATAACATACTAAATAATATTCTGATGTTTTCATAACTCCTGTATAGGAGGAGGGAAATAGAGTATAATAAAATCAAGGAATTGGAAAGAAAACACATGAAAAAGGAAGAGGATTCATACATATTCATCTATTCTCCTTTAGATCCTCTATAAGAACTTTGGTTTTGGAATTTTGGTGAGAACATAATGTCTTGGATGTGGGGAAGACCCATGAGGATGTGATTAGTCTGAACATAGACAATTCTCATGGATTGATAGGTGTGTGTGAAATAGGGTAATGAGGGCGGTATTTATAGTGGAGGAGATGAGGGATTTTACATTATTTTAATCATTTTTATAATATTTTTTTCTGAAGACTATGAATTGTATTGATTCACGTTACCCCAAGTAGTAATAATTTTATTTTAGCTCGAACAAGGTACACTTACATCATCCTTCCATCGCCTATGATTGGGTATGTCATGTATTTAGCATTTATCATAATTTATCATATTTTACTATTCTTCAAAAATTCATGAATTTCCCAAAAAATCCCACAAATTAACCCTTAAAATTTTTCAATGTATATAATTCAAAAATAAACTCTATGTTTTGAAATTAATTTTCTAAGTATTATTTTTCAATTATTAAATAAAATCAAAATTTATTCAAAAATATCATTTTTAAATCTATAAATACTTTTTATCACCTTGAATAGTTAATCAACATCTCTATATTTTATAACCTTATAGAAAAAAATATAAATATGATTTACTATTCATAGGGGCCATTTTACAATTCGTATTACTATTCATAAGTTTTTTTACTATTCACCAAAAATCCAGTTGGGTTTATCAGTCTTCAAATAACTCAATTATCACAACCATTGGTCATTTTTTTAAATTCATATAATAGAAGCAGAAATGTTATGATTAAAGTCTAGTTATAACTATATGTAAAAAAATCTAGCATTTCAATTTATTTATTTTTTAAACCTTGGGGTGTAACATTATTTTACAATAATATATAGATGAAGAGATATTTAAATATGGGTAGAGTTAAATATAATATGATAACCTATGATAGTTTCTAAACACATGGAGAGTTAGGATGTTTAAGGTGTTTTATTTGAATTATGACATGTTTCTAAAAATTTCAAATGGGAAAATAGTATATCTAGTATTGTTGTATACATTGTTTTTGTTAATCTTTTTGAATATTTTATGATGATAAATAAATTAATTTTTTAATCACTACATGAGTTGATAGTTAAAATAATTTAATTGGATTAGAACATATTATGTTTAATGATACCATATAATGGGAAACTAATATATTCCCCTTTATTGTGAGTTTATTACCAATGATCTCAATATATAAAAATTTCAAGGAAGTTATCTCCTTATTTAATGGTAATCATGGTATTATTATTTAATCCTCAAAGTATTTTTATAATTGATAAGGGTATTTAATATTCTAAGTTATTGAGTTAAGTTGAAGTGATTTTAAAGGACAAAAGATGACATTTCTTACACATTCACATGTTATGGATTTTTGATTTCAATATATTAATAGTGAATAAATAGATTGTGGTGAACATATTTTTCAAGAATGTAAGATATATATTTTTACCAAAAATAAATAAATGGTATTTGGTTTTGTGAAGGATACCATGTTCATTTGAATATGAATTATTTCTTCCTAAAGAAGTGATATGGTCGTAGAGGGTACATGCATTTTTTTAGACATTCGGTCAATGTTTATACCCATTTTATTGTAGAGTGGAAATTGAAGGATACGATAATTTATAATTGAATAGATGTAATGACCTGACCTTAGATATCTATAATTGGTGCATTATTACATAACATTAGAATGATACAAGGAATCATGCCCTAATAGGCCAATTAGTTTAGTATCCTTGGAAGTACAAGATATATACATTTTTTACATTACATCATGAAATTAAAAAAATAACATTGTGTCCCATTTTAACACTCTTTTATCCCTTAGCATATTTATATAGTTGTAACATCCCAAGTAAGTAATGAATAATAGATATTTTTATCTATGTCTATTAATGAATTAGATATTGTTTTAGAGGCTTAAAATGAGAATAAATCCAATCTTAATCATGGAATACACTAATATTTTTAAAAGATTGTTTTACTGCCTTTTGATGGAAAACCATTTTTTAAATCTGTCTTTTAACAATTTTATAAGCTATGTTTGTTAAAATAAACGTATTCTTTATTATTGGGACATCAAAATTTACTTTGTGTGAATTTTTTTTATTTTTCCGACAAATTTCATTTTTTTAATGAATAGTGAAAAATGTGGTATTTTAATTCAAAACCTATTTTTAATATAATTTATTTATATGATTAGATTATCTTTTGAATTGGTTTTGAAGTGAAATTAGAATATATTTTTACCATTTAATCCAATGGTGGTCATTGGAATTAATTTCACATTGAAATTGGACTTAAACTAGTGTCAATCTTTTGATATTTATTGTTTCATAAAAACACGCTATTTGCTCTGAAAGCGGGAATTAATTATTAAATTAATTAATATAACTTATATGTTTTTAATTTTGTAAAATAGAAATAATTTTTTAATTTGAAATATCAAGTATAGCTTAGGGTGAAATTTTGGTATTGTTCTGAAAAACTTCAATTTTTGATGAATAGTGAAACCACTAAGTGGTAGTTAGAGAAACTGATTTTTCGTTTAAATGAAACTTTTCCACCTCTGTGATTTGATTTTCAAAAATCCTACATACCTGGTTGTCATCAAGAAGTAAAATGTGGTTCAATGAGATTAAAATAATTTTTTTTGGTGAATAGTATCTTTTATGTTTTTAATCGCGATTAGATGTAATTAGTGTAGTTTAAGGTAAAAATAATGTTTTAATAATATGATATGATCTTGAAACATGTACTACACTCATTTAATGTGTCATGGCCGACCAATAAAATCCCTGGGTCAACTTGGGGACCCCATGGATCCACTTTGGTTGGGAAATGACATTAATATCTTTTTATTTAATGATAAAGTAAAAATGACAAAAAATTATTTATTTTACTAAAACAATTTTTACATGGGGATATACAAGTCATATTTTTGATTATAAATAGTCATTGGAAATATAAAAAGATTTCCTACATCATAATATTTTTTTATAATTTTTAGACATTAAATATATTAAATTATTTATGACATCATGATGATGCAGTGATTACCTCATTTATAATGGATTTAAATAAAATGAAAAGATAATGTAAAATCTATGACCTACACATGTCCAAAACCTATTGGATGGGTATATTTCTAACCCTTATCACCTTATCCTCTAATTATATCAATGTGGGACCTTTTTATTCCGAAACTCATTTTAAAATAAAGTAACATTTCTTTACTTTCCAAGAGTGCCCCTCCTCTCCTCTTATAAAAGGCCCCACCTCTACCTCCTTACCCACACTTAAAAAGCGTTTGGATCGGACAACCCCTGCCCAATTTGTCTCTCCACATCCCTCTCTTACTCCTTGAATCCTCACTTTGGGCAGAAGTCTTCCCAAGGAAGCCTTTGAGATAAAACCAAAGGGAGTTACCCGATTTTAAGGTAATGTCTTCACTTGAGTCCTTTTGTTTTATTTTTCTTCTCCAACCCCCTAAACACTTTTTATTCATTTATTTTCTAAAAACTCCAGTATATTCAATATACTAGGATTGTGTTATAATATGGATTCTAGCTACACATACACACACCTACATCTAATGGTTAAAGAACATATTGTTTCTGTGGATGGCGAATTTCGGCCTCTCGAAATGATAATTGTTCAACATTCTTTTAACACCTTCAAAGGTGGAAATTAAGATGAAACTATATTTATATATGATATATAATATGTTTATGTTTTCCTTAAGATTCTTTATTTTTTATTTTTGGCATACCTTTATGGTTTCCATTATAGGTAAACGTGCTATCTTCATTTATGGAAGTGCGGACTACCGCCCCCACAAAGTTATTTGATTCGTTAAATACCATATGTGGGACATATAAAGAATGGAGTTATGATATTATATATGATATTACACTGGACTTATAATAAAACTTTATATCATTATGATTCCATTCTATAAAATACGAAATAGAAATGAAATTAGCATTCATGTGTATGTACGGCTTACCGTCTCCATGAACGGTGCATTTCATTTCTTACCTCTAAATGATTATCTAATATTATAAATGTATGTATATACTGGATATATATGATATATATGATATATACATCATGATTATAATTCTGTATATAATGGATACGTGAACAACTTGTAATTATAAAGGGTTTATCTTTTACACAAGTACCAATGATCGTTAAAACGACCGTTATTAACTTAAATAATTACATAGTGTTCATGACATAGAAATAAGTGATATAAAAGGAATAATGAACTTGAAAAAGGTTCTTAAACAAGTAGAAATTAACTCAAGTTTATTATTCAGGATATTAATGAACGACCGAGTCAAGTCGGACCCGAGGTATGGGACTTCGTCTCAATCTCCTTTCATTGAGGCATATTTTGTTTTATACACAACCTTCTTTTATACGGTGTATAAACCCCTTTGACTTTTACGTTTATCCAAAAGGAATATTTTTTATACGGATCGTTTTACTAAATGACAAAAGGGAATGTTTTTGTCGTTTATACGAAGCGTTTTACTAAGGGCGGGTGTGCACGATATAGCTCTCCAATGCATTGGGTAACGCGAAGGAGTGAAACGTTAAGTTTTCTCTGAAGAAATTTAGGTAATATACTATGATGGGTATTCCAAACGTAACCAAGAGGGTTACTCCCTATGTAAGAATGTTATGAATGCCTCAAGATACCTTTATGTCTTATGATTTTTATGATTTATTCATGATTTGATGAGGTATGTTAATGTGCTTATGTTTTATGGGTAAAGTATGATTTCATTCTTATGTATATATGAACTTATGTTTCCATTCAATATTTTTTATAACCCATACTGAGATTTTTATTCTCATCCCATGTTTTTTTGAAATGTTTTTCACAGGTCAAGGTAAAGGTACATGATATGATGATAGTGTCAAGGAAGTGTCAAGAAAGAATCTGAATACTATCTTTTATTGTAACCACTTTGTCTAAATGTGGGATGTAATGCATGTTTTATGATCTAATTCTCTAAAACTCTAAATCTGAAAAGATCCTCAAGGTGTAATCTTGTAATAACTCAAGATTAAGAAATGTTTAAGGATGGGGCCTTATAGTTGGTATCAGAGGTCGGTTTAGATAACTTTAGGAGTTAGAATTTTAATAAATGATTATCCAAAAATATTTTTTTTAATGTTCAAATTGAAATGATATAGCATTTACAGATTACCATGTTGCTTAGCCTAAGATATTTATATGTTAATAATGGGTTTTCATAGAGGAAACAGAACATCTTTTCTGGGAAGGCATATAGAGGGAAATGGCCTTTCAAATCAGTATCCTGAGATGGTCCGAATCAGAACTAAGCAGTTTGTTGTAGTGATGGCTCAGATGACTCACTTTAAAAATATTGGTTGTTTTTATTGATGATATTATGGTGTTTTCTAAAAGTAAGGAGGAGAATGAAAGACATTTAAGAGTTATTTTGAAAACCATAAAAGAAAATAAATTGTATTGGATATTCAGCAAGTGTGAGTTTTGGTTGAAACAAATTTCTTTCCTTGGTCACATTGTTTCTAAATATGGGATAACCGTTGATCCTACAAAAACAAAGGTTGTGGAAGACTGGACAAGACCCACAAATGTAACTGAGATTCATAGTTTCCTTGGATTGGCAGGCTATTACCAAAGATTTGTTAGAAAATTTTAACAATTATCTAGTACAATGACTAAGCTAACTCATAAGGGTCTTTAGTTTATCTGGACAAAAGAATGTGATTATTGTTTTCAGGAACTGAAAAGAAGATTGGTGAATGCTCCAGTTTTGTAAATTCCTTCCAGGAATGGTGAGTTTGTTATATATAGTGATGCTTCATTGAAAGGACTTGGTTGTGTCCTTATGTAGAATGATCAGGTAATTTCTTATGCTTCATGTTAGTTGAAAACTCATGTGGTAAATTACCCTACACATTATTTGTAATTAGCTGCTGTTGTTTTTGCTTTAAAAATTTGGATTCATCATTTGTATATAGTAAAGTGTGAAATATATACTGATCACAAAAGTTTAAAGTATATATTCACTCAGAAAGAATTGAACATGAGACAGAGGAGATGGCTGGAATTAATCAAGGATTATGATTGTACAATTCATTACCATCCGGGAAAAACAAATAAAGTGTCTGATGCTTTGAGTCGATAAAGTAATGCTTCAATAACCATGCTATGTTTTGAACGTGATCCTTTGGTTAAGGATTTGATGAAATTTGGAATATAAGTTGTTGGTGCAGGAAGTTCTTCTGTTTTGTTTCAGGTATCAGTGAGATCATCTCTATTAGACAGAATCAAGCAAGCACAGAAGCAAGACAGTGAGTTGCAGAAAATGTTAGAGATGTTTCAGAAAGGTAAGTTGCCTGAATTCAACATTGATAATGATTACGTTTTGAGATTTGGGAAGATATTGTGTGTGTCTTGTGATTCACAATTGAAGAGAGATTTGTTATGTGAAGCTCATAGTTCTCCGTTTTCAGTTCATCCTGGCAGTACTAAGATATACAGAGATCTGCGGTAGTATTACTGGTGGGATGGAATGAAAAGAGATATTCCTGATTTTACTGTAATGTGTTTGTGTTGTCAATAGGTTAAATCAGAGTGGCAGTTACCGAGAGGGATGCTTCAGCCTTTACCAGTGCCAGAGTGGAAATGGGATAATATATCCATGGACTTTGTTGTGGGATTTCTGAAGACATCTCGAGGTAATAATGCAATATGGGTTATTGTTGATCGCTTGACTAAATCTTCTCATTTCTTTGCTATACGAGATAATTTTTCCCTAGATAAACTTTCCCTTTTTTATCGTAAAGAGATTGTAAGGTTACATGGAGTTCCTCTCTCCATTGTATCTGACCGTGATCCCAGGTTCACTTCTAACTTTTGGAAAGGCCTTCAGAAGTCGTTGGGTAATGAATTAAATTTGAGTACATCTTTTCATCCTTAATCAGATGGGTAGTCAGAATGACCAATTCAGACATTGGAGGATATTCTACATTCTTGATCTATGGATTATCATGGATTTTGGGACCACCATCTTTCTTTGGTTGAATTTTCATATAATAACAGTTTTCATTCCAGTATAAATGTGGCACCATTTTAGGCGTTATATGGGAAGCGGTGTCGAAATCCAGCTTTCTGGGATGAAGTGGGTGAAAGGAAGTTGATGGGACAAGAATTGGTAGAAGAGATGGCAAAAAAAGTTCAGTTGATTCAAAAACACATGAGAACAGCTCAGAGTAGGTAGAAGAGTTATGCGGACAACAGGTGGAAAGATCTCTCTTTTGAGGTAGGTGATCATGTTTTTCTCAAAGTATCACCATGGAAAAGTGTGATACGATTTGGTATGAAAGGAAAGATGAGTCCAAGGTTCATTGGACCATATGAAATTCTAGAGAGATTTGGATCAGTTGCTTACCGAGTGGCTTTACCTCCACGTTTATCTCAGGTACACAATGTTTTTCATGTTTCGATGTTGAGAATATATATGCCAGATCCATCTCATGTTTTGAATCCAGAGGTAGTTCAGCTGGAAGAAAACCTATCTTATAAGGAACAACCGGTCCAGATTCTTCACCACAGGGAGAAAGTGTTACGGAATAAGGTGATTAATCAGGTAAAGGTTTTGTTTAAAATCCACATGATGGAAGAGGCAACATGGGAATCTAAAAATGCAATGAGGGATAAGTACCCACATTTATTCAATAAGTAAATAAATTATGGGGACACAATTTTCTAAAGGGGGGAAGGATGTAACTTCCCAAGTAAATAATGAATAATAGATATTTTTATCTATGTCTATTAATGAATTAGAGAGTGTTTTAGAGGATTAAAATGAGAATAAATCCAATCTTAAGCATGGAATACACTAATATTTTTAAAATATTGTTTTACTGCCTTTTGATGGCTAACCATTTTTTAAATCTATCTTTTGAAAAATTTACAAGCTATGTTTTTTAGAATAAACTTATTCATTATGGTTGGGACATCAAAATTTACTTTGTGTGAATTTTTTGTATTTTTCCGATAAAGTTCATTTTTTAATGAATAGTGAAAAATGTTGTATTTTAATTCAAAACTACTTTTAATCTAATTTATTTATATGATTATATTATCTTTTGAATTGTTTTTGAAGTGAAATTAGAATATATTTTTACCATTTAATCCAATGGTTGTCATTGGAATTAATTTCACTTTGAAATTGGACTTAAACTAGTGTCAATCTTTTGATACTTATTGATTCATAAAAACACGCTATTTGCTCTGACAGCGGGAATTAATTATTAAATTAATTAATGTAGCTTATATGTTTTTAATTTTTTAAAATAGAAATCATTTTTTAATTCTGAATATCAAATATACATTAATGTGATATTTTGGTATTGTTCTGAAAAACTTCAATTTTTGATGAATAGTTTAACCACTTAGTGGTAGTTAAAGAAACTGAATTTTTGTTTAAATGAAACATTGCCACTTTGGTGATTTTATTTTCAAAAATCCGACATACATAGTTGTCATTAAGAAGTAAAATGTGGTTCAATGAGATTAAAATATTTTTTTTTGTGAATATTAACTTTTATGTTTTTAATCGCGATTAGAGGTAACTAGTGTAGTTTAAGGTAAAAATAATGTTTTAATAATATGATATGAGCATGACACATGTCCTACCCTCATTTGATGTGTCATGCCCAACCAAGAAAATCCATGGGTCTAATTTGGGACCTCATGGATCCACTTTGGTTGGGGAATGAAATTAATATCTTTTTATTTAATGTTAAAGTAAAAATGACACAAACATGAGTTATTTTAATAAAACAATTTTTACATGGGGTTATACAAGTCAGATTTTTTATTATAAATAGTAATTGGAAAGCTAAATATATTTCCTACATAATTATATTTTTTTATAATTTTTCAACATTAAATATATTAAATTATTTATGACATCATGTTGATGTAGTGATTACCTCATTAATAATGGATTTAAATAGAATGCAAAGATAATGTAAAATCTATGACTTACACATGTCAAAAACATATTTTATGGGTATATATCGAACCATTATCACCTTATCCTCCAATTATATCAAATTGGGTCCTTTTGAATCTGAAACGCATTTTAAAATAAAGTAACATTTCTTTACTTTCCAAGAGTGCCCCTCCTCTCCTCTTATAAAAGGCCCCCACCTCTACCTCCTTACCCACCCTTCCAAAGCCTTTGTCTCGGCCAACCCCTGCCCATTTTGTCTCTCCACATCCCTCTATTACTCCTTGAAGCCTCACATTGGGCATAAGTCTTCCCAAGGAAGCCTTTGAGCTCAAACCAAAGTGAGTTACCCGATTTTAAGGTAATGTTTTCACTTGAGTCCTTTTATTTTATTTTGCTTCTCCAACCCCCTAAACACTTTTTATTAATTTAATTTGTAACAACTCCAGTATCTTCAATACACTAGGATGTTTTAATAAGAAGGATTCGAGCTACACTTACACACACCTACATATAATGGTTAAAGAACATACTGTTTCCGTGGATGGCGAATTTCTGCCTCCCGAAACGATGATTGTTCAACATTCTATTAACACCTTAAAAGGTGGCCATTAAGATGACACTGTATTTATATATGATATATAATATGTTTATGTTTTCCTTAATCTTTTATATTTTTCATTTAGGGAATACCTTTATGGTTTCCATTATGGGTAAACACGATATCTTCATTTAAGGAAGTGCGGACTACCGCCCCCTCAAAGTGATTTGATTCGTTAAATACCATATG
Organism: Viscum album; assembly: GCA_963277665.1. Lineage (NCBI taxonomy): Eukaryota > Viridiplantae > Streptophyta > Magnoliopsida > Santalales > Viscaceae > Viscum > Viscum album. The sequence goes on from OY728132.1 coordinate 478,566,240, forward strand.
TGGGACATATAATGGATGGAGTTATGATATTATATATGATATTACACTGGAATTATAATATACCTTTATATTATTATGATTCCATTCTATAAAATAGGATAAATAAATGAAAGGAGCGTTCATGCGTACGTACGGCTTACCGTCTCCAGGAACGGTGCATTTCATTTCTTACCTATAAATGATTATGTAATATTATAAATGCATGTATATACTGGATATATATGATATATATGATATATACATCATGATTATAATTCCGGCTATAATGGATGCATAAACAACTTTTAATTATAAAGGGTTTATTTTTGACTCAAGTACCAATGATCGTTAAAACGACCGTTATTATCTTAAATAATTACATAGTGTTCATGACATAGAAATAAGTGATATAAAAGGAATAATGATATTGAAAAAGGTTCTTAATCAAGTAGAAATTAACTCAAGCTTATTATTCTGGAGATTAAAGAACGACTGGGTCAAGTCAGACCCGACGTATGGGACTTCGTCTCAATCTCCTTTCATTGAGGCATATTTTGTTTTATACACAACCTTATTTTATACGGTGTATAAACCCCTTTGATTGTTACATTTATCCAAAAAGAATATTTTTTATATGAAGTGTTTTACTAAATGACAAAAAGGAATGTTTTTGTCGTACGTAAGCGGCGACGACGACTTCTCCACCGTTGTGACCATTATTTGAGTTTCGGCTTCCTCTACAAGCCATACATTTTTTCTAAAAAGAAAAATAAATTCCATGTTTAAATTTTCTTTTATTTTGGTATTGAAAATGGGTTTCATAATGTTTTTATATCAATGTGTTGTATTGATATCTTGTGATTTAAAGGTGGAAATGGTATGTTTCTTTTATGCATGTTTTATATGATACGATTATGTTGAGGTTCTTGGGCATTATTATGAAGATGGGGGGTTCCGTGATAAACTAAGGGCGGGTGAGCCTGATATAGCTCTCCAATGCATTGGGTAATGCAAAGGAGTGAAACGTTAAGGTTTCTCCGAAGAGATTTAGGGAATATACTATGATGGGTATTCCAAACATAACCAAGATGGTTACTCCCTATGTATGAATGTTATGAATGCCTCATGTTACCTTTATGTCTTATGATTTCTATGATTTATTCATGATTTGATGAGGTATGTTAAAGTTCTTATGTTTTATGGGTAAAGTATGATTTCATTCTTATGTATATATGAACTTATGTTTCCTTTCCATATTTTTTATAACCATAATGAGCTTTTTATGCTCATCCCATGTTTTTTTGAAATGTTTTTCACAGGTCAAGGGAAAGGTACATGATATGATGATAGTGTCAAAAAGTGTCAAGAAAGAATCTGAATACTATCTTTTATTGTATCCACTTTGTCTAAATGTGGGATGTAATGCATGTTTTATAATCTAATTCTCTAAAACACTAAACCTGAAAAGATCCTCATGGTGTAATCTTATAATAACTCATGATTAAGTAATGTTTAAGGTCGGGTCCTTATAATAGGTTAATCGTAATCTACTTCTTTTCATCTTGGAAAAGCACAACAACAGAAAGCGGTGAGCTCAGATGCTTAGTAAGGATACCAATATATTGAAAACTAACATAAATAAAAATAAACATTTAAGGTAATGTATAAGTCTAGAACACAAGCCTTTTAAACATCAACATCAGTATAATTTGGAAAGGTTAAATGAAATAGTTCCATTTACTTAATCTTATGGATATTATTCTAGTCAAATAATCACATATAATATATATAACCAATTTCATAAATATGGAATGCATAATGCCATACTTTATAACCACATAGTGAAGGCCTTGTGCCAATACTACAAATAATATTTTTTCAAGTCCTTGTGCCAAGATACGAGTTTTTCTCATGAGACCTACTAATGCATCGAGGGGATATAGTGGGATCCCCCCATCACTTACTATTTCCAATGTATTAATCATCTGAAATGTTGAAACTTAATCAAAACATTCGTAATAAAACTAGCACTCAAAATATCAATATTTTAACCACAGACCATTAATGGCATAAAAATAGCACATCCACAGTCAAACATAACTCATTTAATAAAATATGGATGATTTTTTTATGATAAATAAACCTCAATAATAAATAAAATACATGGAATGATATTGACATAGATGAAAATAGTCATTAAAACTATTTGAGAGAAATATCCCCTTTTTCTTGAAAACAATTAAATGTCACACTATTTATCACAGAATCTATTTAAAAGATATTTCTAAATATAATTATCCCATACCACATTAAAAATTTTAAAAGTAATTTTAATTTCAAAACATTGATTTTTCTATAAATAAATTCATAAAACCATTTTTAAATCATGGACATTAATGAGAAATATTTAGAAGAATAAATATTTAAATCATTTAAAACAATATTTTAGTTAAAAACTTCCTAACCATAAAAGAGACACTTGAATACAAGCAATTGAGGTAATAAAAACATTATAATATCATGATAATAAATGGATTCATGATATACTATGTCAATGTACAATATATACACCAAATAAAAGTGAATTGGCATGTAACAACAAAGAAGTCTCAATGGAATTTAAGTTGAGATGAATTCCTTTATATAGACCATAACCTTAGATTTAGAATAAATCAACGTAATAATATTGTGAAAAAAATATTAACACACTCAATATTATTGGATATTCAGTGTAAATAAATTAGAGTACATTCACACATATTATTGTAAAAACAACCCCAATGACATGGATGTTTAACTCAATGAATAGAAATTTAGTTAAAATTACTCATATCAAGTTTATATCAATGACTTGAGAATTTATCAATGGAGTGATTATGTGTATCAAAATTATATCCACAAAAAGGGGAATGTAAATTACTACATAATTAAATAAATATTGATTTCACACATAATCATTAAGTAATATAATCAATGATGTTTTTGTAAAACCGAATGAGTGGAAATAAAAATTTGAAATTCCCTTATCGATTTAGTTATTTTGAAACATACACACCATGAAAGAAGTATCATACAATGATGATTTAAATACCCATAAATTAAATTATATTATGCAAACAATACAATCATGGGCAGTATATACACCACACAAAAGGAAATAGAGGCAAATATAGCATGAATCTCACAGAATAAAAGTTAGATGAAAACCCCTTACCACGTTGTAATCAATTGGGTTTTATAATCAAAAGTTAATAAACACCAAATGAATCACCAAATACAATTAATATAAAGGGAATAATGAGAATATATATATCAAATGGTAGTACATGATACACTGCATGATATAAATAGGTGGCGAACAATTAAAATCTCACAGAATTAAAAGTGAGATAAGAAATCCCTTAACTTGTTATTTTCCTTAGTATAGGGTATGATAAACTATTTTAAAGTGGTTAAATATTAGTTATTAAATTATACATGAACCAAATATATAAATATGATTTCATATATGATCTTTTAATATTGCTTTGTTAATGATATTTCAGTAGTATCATTGTTTTGGTTGTTAACTGATTCATTTTCCTTTATAGGTTTTGTTTGGTAAGTCATGTTTATTATGTATAGGTTATATTTGATTCATATTAAGAATGATATTAAGTTCTTGAACATTATTCTTTATCATAAAATGAAAATTATTCTTAGATGATTATGATGGGGAATGAATCACATCGCGTTCGTAGAGACGATAATCCATATGTATGCACGAGTGACAATGTCATTATTTTGATGATGAAATCATATGTAATTGGATGATATATCATATATACAGAATAATTAACATGTAATACTTTTTATTTACATAATTAATACTCATTATTATACCAACACAGATAATTATGTGTTTGAATAAGAAACTAAACCAAGACGTGGACAATGTAAGCCATACATACGCACGAATGGTGACTTTATCATTTAAAGGATCAATAGAATAATGAATATGGTTGTACCATATTTATAATAACATCACAGTATGTATAAGGTACTGGATTAATTTTTTTGATATGGAAAAAATGTAATATAAAGGGGAAGATGAAAATAACTTGAAAGAGGGTGGTGAAATTATTACCTCTTCTTTGGGAGTTTAATTTTGAGTTGATCAAAAGGGCTCCTTAGGTTTGATTTTTTATCCATGTAAGGACTCTAGGTTGATGTAATGGACATTGGGAGGATATTTGGGTGGGGTTTGTCTAATCCAAATGGATTTGGAGGTGTGATTTTAATAGAAGTTGAAGTGAACTTTTATAAAATTGGTGACGGGCACTTTAGGAAAACCATGAATTATTATATTATAATAAAATTATTTTCAGTTTCTTATGGCTCCAAACTAATTTATTTAGAGGGTAAGGTAGGGATGGGTCGAAAACCTCTAAACCAATAGGTTTTATACTGGTTTATGTGACCATTTTAACCTTATATTTTAGATTTAACTCTTAGTTAAATAGTTTAACATTTCCCATGTCTCTTTGTATTTTAAAATTATATTGTTAATAAACATACTATAACAAGACAACATAACCCCAAGTAGTTCATTAGTAATATATATAACCTTATCTAAGAGAACTTTCTGAACCATAAATTTTTATGAATGTTATATCATTTAATAATATTGTATTTACTTAAAAAACTCGATTATGTTAATTTGACACTATTTAGTAATTGATTTTTTTGATTCACATAAAAACGTTATCACTTGGAATAAAATTTATTTAATCAACTATAACATGTAATATTAACCTAAAAAATAATTTTAATTCATCAGAAGACTCAATTTATATTTATTTTGATCTTTATAATATCATTTATTTTAATATTTTATTAATAAGGTAATTATTGCATCATCATTTTGCTATAAATAAATTAACTTATTTAATGTCTAAAAATTATAAATAAAATACTGTTATATAGGAAATATTTTTTTCTTTCTGATAAACATTTATAGTTGAATTTATCTTATGTTTATCCCAATATTAAAAATGATTTAGTTATTAAACATTGAATTTAATACTTTTAACTATTTTTTAAATAAACTAATAATAAATGTTCTAATCTAATCCAGGTGGACAAAATAGGATCATATTTTATTCCTAAGGTTGTTTTTGGTCAAATTAACCTTGTCCATTAGAATTAAGACACGTGTTACGTAAATTATAATATCTTTTTTACCCTTAATTACCCTATTTAATTTTGATTGTGGTAAATAAAAGTCAAAAGTTACTATTCACTAAAAATTATTTTTATCTTATTGAACAAAATTTTACTTACTAATGTTAACTGTGTATCTATTATTTTTGAAATTCAACTCACATAAGCGGTAACATTATGTTTTATGCAAATTTTTAAATCCTCCTAGATGGTGGGTAAAACACGGTAAAAAGTTCAATAATATTTTATATATCTAAACTTATTATAAAATGACTATAATGAATTAAATTGAATAGACAAGGGTATTGATTATCTATTTTTACTTAAAATAAATTGAAATAAATAATTTTTTAAATAAAAAGTCAGGTTTAAACAATAACACAGTGCTTTTCACTATTTATCTAAAATTGAATGTTTCAAGAAAATACTAAAAATTTACCCTATGCTAATGTGTATATTCCGAATTCAAAAATGAATTATATTTTACCAAATTGAAAACAAAGATGTTTCATTAATTAATATAAAATTAATTCCTATTGTCAAGACCAAAAAGTGGGTTTTATAAAATGGATAAACAATCCAAAGATTGACATGTGTTTATGTCAAATTTCAATGTAAAATTACTTATACTGACCAAAATTGTATTAAATGATACAAATATAGACTATTTATACTTCCAAAAATGTAAAATTCTTAATTTAAAACTATAAATTATTTTGATTAAAAATGTTGTTTTCAATTAAAATTTTGTATTTTTCAGTATTAAACAAAATATGAAAGATATCAGAGAAGTACCATAAATTTATCCAAAATAAAATTATATTTCCCAATTCTAAATAAATATTTAATTTAATTTAATTTAATATATGATAGTTTAAATAATTGGGTTTAAAAATGGTTTTCCATTAAAAGGTGGTGAAATTTCAATTTTTGAAAATTACTTCTTTTATCCGAAAAAAATGAATTTCTACTTATATTATGTCAAATAAACACATAATATTGATTCCAAAATTATATTGAATATATAAAATTCAAAATTCAGTTAATACTATTCATAACTACTTTTTGAATGACTAGTTTGGTATGTCATGTTGTGCTCGAACTCAGTGTTTCTTGCTGCGCAAGCTATTGTATTACATTAAATAAAATACCTAACTATGAAATATTGGGGTGTTAAAATAGAGTTGATAATTAATATTGTTATAACAAGACTATTTTTTTATTTATTCAATGAATATATAGTTTTTTTTTATTTATTTAATTATTTTTACATGTGAAATATAATTATGAAAAATTGTTTTATTGTAAAATAATGATTATATTGTCTTGTGATTGATAGAAAATTGGATGGTAATGAGGCATCAGAAATTAATTTAATAAATTTAAATTGATATTTTATATTTCTATTTATGATATTCCATTAATTATAATTATATATTTGTGATAAAAATGAATTTATATGTTATGTGGGTAAACCATTGAATAATGGAGGGAGAATATAAAGTTATTATGGTTGAAAGATGGAATTAATAAGATCATATAAAGAAGAATATAATTTTAATTAATTTACATTAAAAATACCCATGAACTATTTTGAAATAGATAGTGGGTATTTTATATTAGTTAATCATTAATTAATATTTTTCATATTTGAGATCACAATATTTTCCATTCATTAATGTTTTCAGGATAAATGGTTATTAGTCATATGAAATTTGATTTGTTAATAATCAGTATTGAATATTTCATTCAACATATTTTACAGGAAATATTTTTTTCTGATTGGTTATATCCATGTATCTTATAAAAAAAATTTATGTTCTCTTATTTGATGGGTCACTTTATGTTTTATGAAATTTGGTACGATATTGTTCCAAATTGAATAGGTTTGTGTAACATTCTTAATATATTCATTGAAACCATTGTAATTTAAGACCTAAAAATAGTGACATACATGTGATCAATGTCATGATACAGAGAATTTATGACCCTAGTTTATAGTCATGAAATATAATGTTTTGAGTTACACGGTTGTTATGTCAAAATCTCATGGGTTTGTCCAATTAAGAAGGGTGTTTATACCAAATATTCATTAGTAATTCGATTATTATTTTTGTATAAGTAATGATTATTAATTTTATTAATTTACAATTATAAATAATTATAATGATATTAATATGTAATTAATCTTTAATGGGTCATACGTTTTAAATATTATTTCAAAAATCAGAGAATTTTATATAGGTTTATTTCTCTAATTTGTTATACTCTTGGATAACCAAAAATGGTAATTTTTCTATATTTTTAAGGAATAATTATTTATAAATTATATTTGATAAATTAATATAAGGTGGATTTTTTCAGTTTACACTAAGACTTGAATACACATTGGATTGTTTCATGGATTTTTGTAGTATTGTGGTCTGGAATTTTCCCTTTCTAATAGTGGGTGGACATTCACCACCTAGATTGGTGGTTTCAACTCTTTGATGGATATGGGATGATGGTATATTGGACCTTCCTTCAATGGTTTCTTTTATGGAGTGAATTGAATAGTATGTTTCTCTATTATATAATTAATACATTCTTCTGAATCTCATTCATGATGCTATCATAATGTGGACATCAGTTAATTTCGTACATGACAACCATGGGGGGTAAACAACATCAGTTAGAGAGGGTGGTTATTTAGAAATTTTTTGGAGAATTATTTATCTATATATATCATCCACAAGATATGTGGTGATTTAGCACTATTATTTCTATATATAGATTCATACGTTTGGTGCCCAGGGAATCATGTCCTCATCACGCAAGATAACTTCTCTTCTACAAAAGATAACATAGACACATTTCCTAATAAATCCATGGCTCATCACCAGAGGAATATTATACTCAAAAAAATTTTTATCCCATTCATAAAAAATAAGGAAACATATTATCATCTCATAAGGAGCCCTTATCCCATCACCAGAGGAATATTGTGCTCATCACATGCAGCACCCCAAGATTTTCCCAGAGGGAAGGGCTCAATTTTAGGCCCGCAGCCTAAGGATATAATAATGATATCACTTTACCATAATATATTTTTATTATTCTCATCCTATAAGGAATGTCATGATAATCACTATAAGAAATAATCTAAGGATTTTCACGTAAAAAAGGTTAAATAAATCATATGTTCAACACATAGTATTATTATTTTAATCACAAATAAAATATTATGCTCGTCACTTATGATTTATTATAAAAATTACCTAGGGAATGGTTTCTAATGCCTTAGGTGGGGGATATCATTCACTCCTCATGTATAACAGATCATGTACATCACATGAGGAGAGGAACCACATCTATTTATCACTAATGGGTTGCAACATGTTAAAATCCAAAGGGAATATATCCAAATATTGTCTTCAAAGAAGGGAGAGAATATATTTTATTTCATTTAGAGACACTGTATAGTTTTATGTTTTTTGGAGACTTGGGGAATGATTTGTGAGATGTTTAGTATGATCTAGAAACATGATAAAGATTTTGATATATCTCCATTTAAAGGGTATATGAAATGTCGGTGATTTTAGGATTAAAACCCAAAGAGTAATCCTATAAATATTTCTAGAAAATTGTAATAAATGTCATATACATTGAGGTAAACCGATTTAGTTCTTGTGATAGGATCGTACCCTATATTTTGAAAACTTTTAGTAAGTATTATTATGTCATGAAAGGAAAAATAATGAGATATGGTGTGATGCTTATGATTTAGGTAAACTAGTGGAGATCATAGTGAATTATGTGAACCAAGAGTTGGACCCTCAAAGATCGCTTGATTGGATATTATAACTAGGAGGAAAACAAGGGTGTTTCTAAGGAGTAGGGATAGATTAAGTGGGTATTATGCATGAATATGTTCTTTACAACTATTTATTGGGGACATAATAATGGATTATACCTAGACATTTCTATGTGAAATGGGTCAGGGGCATGATATTCCATGATATCGATGGGTGATATGTAATTTTCTTGAGTAATCCAAGATTTGAGGTATGTGGGTCCCTTTTTAACTAAAAATTTACGAAATAGAGTTGCTTCAAAGAGGAATCGTGTTGGGGTCTATGGTATTGGATTTGTTCATGTTAGTGGTTGAATGATGAATTTATATATATAAGACATGGGCCCCTTGAGTATATTCATTTCATGGATATTCATGGAAAGTGCTTCAGGAATGTTTTGGGTTATATAATTAATTGAGTTGTATGAGACTTAGGCCCCTTGAATAAACAATTTTTATCATTGAAAAGAGTTATAAATAATCATCTCAATATAATTAACTGAATTAATGGAATTATTTAAGGTTATTCATGTAATATTTTAACACGTTCATATCCAAGGGGATTTTTAATGTTGTGTTATTTGATAAATCTAGTGTTGTGTGAGTAGTAAGAATCATCTTGTAAGATGATAGGTCAAATACCTAAATAATGATTGAACGGTGCCTTTATAGGCCATATGTTCATGGTATGTGGTATCTCTTGGAATATATTGCATGATTGAGAACATCCAGATTTATGTGGGGCACTAACATTGATTCATGAATATAAGGTCTTGGCCATAAATATTATATAATCTAGTTAATTTAACTATAATACACTTATTACATTAGAGTATTTTTTTTCTTCAGTATATATTTTTATCAAATCAGGTCATAAAACATATATGATATCCCATAATAATTCGAATTATATACTACTAATATATTATATATTTTATTAGTAAAAAAACGTTTTGGATTGAACATGAAATCTTACTGATATACATCTTTTCTTATTCCTTTATCTTACCCATTCTAAAAACCAATAAAACATTTTAAAACACCAGATTTTTACACAAATTTTAGTAAGGGACATAAAATTAAGAAGATAAACGGGTATTCCATGAAAATATAGAAACACAAGAAATAATTGTTCAAAAGAAATATTTCTCATCCATTTATAATCATATAGTTACATTATGAAGACATGATATTTCCATAAAATATTGAAACAGAAAATAAATATTTAAGAAATATGTGTTGTTACATAATTATTATTATAACCATTATATTTAAAAAATTATTTCTAACACTCATAGTTTCCTTAAAATGTATCCATCATGACTACCTTATGATGTAACCCTCATGATTACCTTATGGTTTAACCATTAATGTTTCACATGGAAAAATTAGTAATGTTAAAAACCAACAGAAACATAATGAGTGCATTAATGGGAGAAATATTCCCCTACCATCAACATAAACAATGCCCTATATCTGTAACATAATTATAAAATAATAATACATTCATAATAAAAACATTGTTTTTGAATTTTGTACAACATAAAAATTTAAAAGATAATTTTGAATGAAAAGTTGTTTGCCTCGTGTTATTCTTACTTCAAACGAGTTATAAACTCATATATAATGTTTTAATGTATGTTATTATTATATTATAGAACTATCATCAATTTTATACTACATTATACAATCATATTATACCATTTTTCAACCCATTTATTATTAATACTTTGTTATTTCCATTGTATCAGGTGCATTCTTTTCATGGATTCAGTGACTGGTTCATTTGGTATTTTCTTTTCGAATGGAATAAATACTACATAAGTGTAATAAATCTATATATATATATGTTTCCAACATTTTAAATTATAAAATAAATTTTTTTTACCGATATGATGATTATTCATTAGAAAAAACATTACAGGAAATGATTTAATTTATTTTTTACAGTTTTTACAACAATCATAACATTTTAAAAAACATTTAGAATCTTGTTTGAATATTTTTTATAGAAAATTAAATATCATATTTTATTTATGATAAAACTAATTTAATGATAATAATATTTTTATGACCATCCATGATGGCAGTAATAGAAAATGAAAATTTTTCATCCACGATGGTGGTAAATTGACACACAATAGATGATGTTCTAATTTTTAGAATAAAAGCTATAATATGGGAATTTATGATGAATTTTTTCCCAAACATGATAAAATTAATGTAAATATAAGGTAATATATTTTTTATGGAACTTGTATAATTTTATGAGAATACATAATGAAAACATAAATGAAAAAAAGGAAATAATAGAAAAAGAAATTGGATTTTTCCTCTTTTATTATTATCCTTCAATACATCCACAAGGAAAATGGTTTTAGAATTTTTGTGATAACATTAGGTCTTGAAAATTGGAAAGTGTTTCAGGAAGGGAAATAAGTAGAACTAAAACAATCTACAAGGATTTTATGTTTGAGGATATGATGTCGTAAGGGTGGTTTTTATAATGGAGGAGATGAAGGTTTTCATAATATTTTATTCAATAAATTATTAATTTTTTCTCAAGACTTTGAATATTTTATGAATAATAAATAAATATATTAAAAAATGTATTTGTTTAGTCTATGGGATTATATAATCCATACATCATATATGAATCAATAATTATGTATTTTTAAAATACCTTAATTTATTATATTTAACTATTCCCCATGAATTCATCTATCTTAGAAAAATTAGTATTTTATCACAAATTTGTTTTGACATGTATAATTAAAAAATGAACTCCATTTTATAAAAATAATGTTCTAAAAATTTGAATTTTAAATCCTAATAAAAATCATCATTTAATAAAGAAATACTAATATTAAATCTATAAATGATTTTATAACACATTGAAAAATTACATAAGGTCTCATAAAATTATATTATAATCATATGACAATAAGATACAATTTTATTAATATATTTTATGAAAATAAATTTCCTATAATATAAGTTAATTAATTATAAAATTATAAATAAATATTTATAATTCGCAAATAAGCCATATAATAATTTTCAACTTTCTATACATTTATTTACTTATAAAATTATAAAAATATATCATTTTTTACATTTAAGATACCTGAATATAATTTATACAATTATTTGTGTGGTTACTATTTTATTATTATATATTTCTTAATTTATATAACTACCACTTAATTAATTATAAATGTATATTGAATTTCACTATTTAATTTTAAAATGAATACAATTTTTTTCTAAGTACATGGGTACTCACATTCTACCCAAGTTATAGAAATTCAATCCTCACAATTTTTATTCAATTATTAATCATGTGAGAATACATTTCCCTTAAATATTTTATATATTCCGTTGTCTCTTCGTATACCATGAAGATTCTCCAAAAAACGTAAACTTGGTGATTTACCATATTCCGTAATAATTTCTCTATAAAATAAAAAATATGAAATGTCTTTTTTCATAAAAAAATATTTTATTCCACCTGATTTACTTCTGTGATAGAAAAATGAGATGAATCTAGAACATAATTTCATAATATCAAATTATGAAAAATATTGGGTAGCATTGATAAAGTAGGAGGAAAATATAATAGGTTAAAAACAGGTCCAATTTTATCCAAGATTTAAAAAGATTAAATTAACCATTGGTAAGGATTTACATTCATAACAAAATGTATAAAAATTTATAGGATAGATTTTAAGTAAAAGATGATCACTAAATTCAAAAGAAAATTATATACTCTATTAATAAAAATAACTTTTCTACCTTCTCTAATATATTCTCATGGGTTTCCCTATTATATTAACTTTCTCAACCACCTCCTCTTCTAATTATGGTCTCATCAACTTCTTTCCATACCTTCTTCCCTAAATGATGAAGTTTGACACCACGTTCCAAATAATTCCTCCAAATTTTTCTTCTATATACTGAAATGATAATAATTATTATAAGAGAAATCCTCTAATGAAATATGATGATCCCAACTCCCTTGATAATTCATTAATCAAATTCAAATAATATCCTCTAATTACTTAATTGTTTGTTCTCATTTTTCATCTGATTGAGGATAAAAAGAAATTCTATAATTTAATTTGGTTACCAACAACATTTGATGGATTTTCCAAAAATTTTAAGTGAACCTTACATTAGGTACATATAAAATAAAGAGAGAAACATCATTTAACCTGAAAATATATTTAAGTAACAATTTTGAATGAATATCTTGAAAAAAGTGTCCTGAATTGGATGGAAATGTGCATATTTATTCAGAATATCAAAAATAACACAATTTTCATTTTTTGTTTGAGATTTATTTTGTATTAGCACAGAAAAGTCCATTTATATATTTTCCAATTTCCACTCTGGCACTAGAAATGTTTGAAGAATCCCATTTGATTGTTTTCAGACTACTTTAACCTATTGAAATATAAAACTTTTCATAGTAAAATTAGAATGAATATATTCTCATTATATATCACTAGTAATAATCCATATCGTCTCTGTACTTCATAGTTCATCCATGATAAAATAAAAGTGGACAAGTTTGAACTTTACATAATAATTCTTACTTCACTTGTGAATAAAAAGACACACGTATTCTCTATCCAAATCTCATGAAACAATCTTTATCAACATTTCATTCAAGAAACATACCTTCCTTAACCAATTATACATTATTTTGTAACTCACTGTCATTATTTTGTGATTTAATAAATAGTTATAAGTTTGATGAATTAAATAAAAACTAAAAAATTTTGTTTAATATCTAATGACATCAACTTCCAATCTATAATTCAATGTATCATTACTAAAGCAGTAATGTTCTAGATGTAATAATGTTAACGGTGCATGATGTTTTTGACTCAATGAATCCTTCACATTGTTTTCTTTTCCAGGATGGTAATTGATCGTGAAATTATAATCCATTATCATATTCATCCCTCTTCATACCCAATTTATATTTACTTCTATGTAAATAAAGTTGTCAATATTTTATTGTTAGTATAAATTTCACATTTGGCTCCATAAAAATGTTGCCTCAAAATTTATATAGAGAAAACCATAAATGGAGAATGAAAAACATTTTTGAGATAATTAAATTCATGATATTTTAATTATATTGATGACTATGAAACTACTAGATCATTTTATATCAGAACACAACCAAGTCCCTTAAATGAAACATCACTATAGATGAAAAAATCACAATTTATGAAATGTAGGTCTAAAATTAGAGAATTCGCCAATTTTATTTCCAATTCTGGAAAATGTTCATCATATTCATGTATCAAAAAAAGATAACTCATTATACTATTATATAGATAGTGTAATATATAACCAATAATGTTTTTTTTAAACCATAATAAAAATATTGTTTTTCCAAAAAAATACAAATCTTAGTAATATTTATTGGTATTGTAAATTAATTAAGCACTATTTTTTGGAACGATCATCTTTTATTTCATCCTTATTTAAAATCATCCGAAGAAAAGAAATTGTTTGAATCCAAAAGTCTCATTTATTAAATATTATTAATAAATTCTTTTATTTGAGTGTTTTTAAGAAAATATATATATATTTTTTTCATGATACACATAATTTTTTTATAAACTAAAATATAATCAGTAAATATAAAAATATGATCCAAATATTCATGGAAGATTATATTCATAATATTATTTAACATAATTTGGTAAATTTTCAATCCAAAGATCATGAAAACAAACTCATAATTACCATATTTAGTAGAAAATAATATTTTCGGAATTCTATCCTTCTTCACCTTCAACTAATAGTGCCCGAATCACAAGTAAGTCATTGAAAAAATACCAATCTCCTAAGAACTGATAAAACAAGTTATTATTATGATGAAATGTATAAATATTGTTAATATTAATGTTATTCAGATCCCAATAATCATTTCAATGTATCATGGGACCATCATTATTTTTAATGCACAAAATAGGAGAACACTGTGGTTAGGTGCTATAACAAATGAAACATTTTATCAAGAAAAACATGATACTAGTTTTTCTATTCTAAAAGTTCCACATTAGTAATATGATATTGGGGTATTGAGATTGATTTCTAATTAGAAACAAAGTAAATCGTAAATTCAGCTACCCAAATAGGTATAACACATGGAAACTGATCAAGATAAACATCTTAGTATTAATTTTCCAATGGCACATTAATAATCGGAATAGTACAATTATTGTCATAAATATGTAATTTGATAACATTCATTTCAATATTTTAATAGTTTATGATATTCTTAATATCATATCAATAGTATGGGTTTATAGTTTTATAAAAAAAATTATAATTATCAACATATTTGGATCTTAAATCAATATAGAACGGTAAAAAGATTTTCAATACATGCCCGGGATAACATGTATCTCTACTAGGGGTAGAACAGTAAGGTTAATAGGTTATGTCTTTGTAGGGAGTCCTTTAAGAATATTCTTATAATTTAGTTTTCCATTAATATAACTCCTGGTGATTTTACCATAAGTTCTGATTTAATATCATGAGGTGAAATTTCTAATTTAGAACAAATATAATTTGAAATAACGTAATGTGTAGACCTCATATCGAAAAAAATTAGAAAAATTTGGGTAAAAAATAAATGCACCTTCTACCACATCGTTATATTGCCCTAAAATGTATATGTAGTCACATAGGATTTTTATACACCTTTCTACTTATAGTCTAGTGGCATCATGTCATTCAGGTTATTCTAAGGGTAGGTATTTGCATAATAACCCATCTCACCACATTTGGAACACATAATAGTTTTCTTATCAGAATTTAATCAAGCAAATATAAGATCAATTACATTTTAATCCTGGGATATATTAAAAAACATATTATATCATAATAAATTTATGTATTTGTAAAGGAATGCACTGGGATGATTTTTACCACACTTCCAAAAAATCGAAAACAAAATTTCATTATCTTTAGATTTCATTGATTCATTGTTAATCATTTAATTCCATCTAAAACTCTCTTTATTGTTAGTTTCAGTGTACATATGATCTTTAGAAAACTCCATTTCCACCATCTTAACCAATCAAACATGTTTACCATAACTTTTGAATTCACAAGAGGTTGTAACCCTTTGTTGTCTTGTATTTAGTACTAATTAAAATCAATTGATTTTACAATCATAATATCGGATATTATTTATGGGATACCTTTCCAATCAGGGGAAGTATTATTCATACAATATAATATTAATTTCTTTATTTTGTTTCAATTAATGAATTTTATTTTCCATCATATGTTGAACCAACTTAGGAAAATATTTCTCATTGTACTTATTCATAAAATCATCCAATTCCAAGGTATTGATTTTATCACCATATCTAATATTCTTGACCATTTAACACGCTGATATGGAATCACATTCAGTATAGTAAATAGAAAAAGAAAAAAAATTATTATCTAAACACCCCATGACATCAATTATAATTTCAAGGTATTTAGTATACCCCTTAGCTTCTACTGGGTTAGAAGATACACTAAATATGGTTGGGTGTTTCCTCAGAATTGTTTCTCTATTTCCATGTTCCTTTGTGGTAGCTTTGTATTATATCTTGCATGGACGTCGATTCCATTTATATCTTGAGTAAAACGATCCATCATTTTCAAAAAAGTATCAGTTCTAATTCACAACATTTCTAGTTTTGGATATGAAAATATAGTGTCCCATCATTTCTTTTATACTCCATCCTACATATTTCATCGATGGAATACCATTATGAATAGAAAAATAATAGATGAAGAAAAATGTGATATTAAAGTTCTATATCATTTTAAATTAACAATTGAATAAA
This sequence comes from Viscum album, assembly GCA_963277665.1. Taxonomy (NCBI): domain Eukaryota; kingdom Viridiplantae; phylum Streptophyta; class Magnoliopsida; order Santalales; family Viscaceae; genus Viscum; species Viscum album. Next base: position 478,583,127 of record OY728132.1, read on the forward strand.
ATTAATTTATGGTATTATATTAAAATTATCCTAACACATATTTTTATCTAAATCGTGATCTAAAACAAACTACAATGTCTCAGCCATAAACATTACATAATATCATTAATTTTAATTGAAATGAAATTATTTGATTCCCAAATTTCATTTCATTTTAATGTTTTATAGAATTAGGTCATTAAATATACAAGACACCCCACAATCATAAAAAGTGTATACTGTACAAACAATGCCAATTTCTCTTATAATATAAATGTTTTTAATATAACATGATTTCATCGTAATATTCATCTTTGCTTCTTCTTTACTCTTACCCATCCTTAAACCCCATGAATTTTTATAACAATTTTGATTAGTGAAAAAATTATAACAAGGGACAAAAAATTAAGGACATAAATCCTTAGCCTCTGAATAATTATAAACATATGAAATTATATTAACGAAGAAAAAATTCGCATCCATTAAGTATCATATTGTTACAGTGTGAAAACATGATATCGTCCTAAAAATTAGAATGAATAAAAAAACGTTTTGTTGACATGATTAATTATATACTTATGATTTTAACCTCATGGATACCTTGTGATTTTTAACACTCTTGGATACCTTAAAATATAACTCTCAAGAATTCATTTTTATGTAACCCTTCTGGTTGCCTTATCATGTAACCATCAAAGATACTATGGGAATAACCATTAAGATCAAATTCTAATATAAACATACCCAATGAGTTGGATAGAGATATAGGTCCTACCATTCATTATAAAAATTTCCCATGAAACAGAACACAATCATAAAACATGAATACTTTCATAATAAAAATATTCCTCTTAAATATTGTAAAATTTAAAATTTAAAAGTACATTTTTAAAGAAAATACCCTTAACTTAGGATTGTATTTCAGAAAATTAGTTCAAAACTTCCTTTATGACGGATTAAATAGTGTTACTAATCTATTAAATAATTATACTCATGTTTATACTACATTATATAATAATTTTTTTGCATCTTTCCAGCCATTTATTAAAAATATTTTGTTAATTCCATCACTACATGTTTGTTCAATTCACAGTTTTCATGATTGGATCATAGTGTATTTTCATTTAGAATGAACTAAAAATACAATAAGTTGAATTAAATGGTGTTCATATGTTTCACGAATTTTAAATAACACCTTCTATCATTTTGTTATATAATATGAGGATGATTAATTAGATAAAACATTAATTAAATGGTTTTAATTTTTTTAGGTTGTTTTTATTTCCCTCCAGAAATTATATCATTTAGTTTAATATCATGATAATATATTGTTTCCAAAAAAAATTATAAATTATAATAGGTATAATATAATCCTATATAACCATAATAATTTTTTATGATCATCCTTGAAGGTGGTAATTGAAAATGAAAGTATATCATCCATGAAGGATTGGATGTAAAGAAGAGGCTTGGGAAAATAAATGGGTAGAAATTAAAAAAGATACAAAGCATTGATCATTGAGGAGAAGAGTTGGTGAGGTATTGTATTTATAGTTGAACAGAGTAGTGTGTTTGGATTGTTTTATTCATTAGTTCATTATTTTTTCTAATGACTATTAATAATTTCCAAAATATCCTTAAATATATTTTATTTATCAATTAGTTTTCAAAATTATGGTATTTTCATTATACATAAAAAATGCTTTACTTGATAATTCATATATTTAGTTAATATCATAAATTTATATATTACGTTATTCATTAAAAATTCAATTATTTTATAAAAATCCCCAAAATTCATCATAATAATTTTCAACTTATAGAATTTAAAAATGGACTCCTTTTTATAAATATAATTTTATAAATAATAGATGATTATTTTTTAAAATAAAATTCATATTGATTTTCAAAAATACCTATTTTAAATAAAATACTAATTTTGTAACATATTCAAAAATATATTGAGGTCTCATAAAATTATCTTATAATCATTAATAAAAAATTTTAATTTATTAACATATTTTATGAAAATAAAATTTCTCCTAAATTATTAAATTAATTATAAAATTATAAATAACCATTTATATTTCAGAAAAAATTCCAAATAATAATTTTTCACATTAAAATTATTTATTAACTTCATCTATGATTTAAATATATGATATTTTCACTCATAAGATACATAAATATTATATATAGATAAATTAGTGAGGTTACTATTCTATTATTATAGATTCCTTAATTTATATAAATATAACTAATTTAATTATACATTTATAATGATTTTTTCTTTTTATTTTAAAAATGAAAACAATTTATTTTTCAAGTACCTGGTTTGTAGTAATTAAAATAAAAAACATTCATGTAATTTTATGTTTCGTTGTTCTCAAATATTTATTCCTAAAGATAATTTACTCAAATTGAAATTAGAGTTGTAGGGAATCGTCATAAAAAACATTTGAAACATTGAGTTCTTGAGAATATTGATCTTGGTCTTTAATTTCTTATCATTATAATATTTTTATTTTAAAAAATTTATTTACCATAAATTTGGATTCAAGGATCCATTGAGATCCATGAAAAATGAAACAAATCCTAATAAGTGACTGACGCAATTGGTTGGGATTTTTCCTAATACCATGACTTTTTCATGGGAAAAAAGTGGTCAAAAGTCCCTCATTGAATTGGTATTCTATGTTAAACACATTTTTTAACACATTTTGATTCATTTTTAAGTGTGAATATATGGTATTTTGTCATTATTTTATAGAACACGTCATTTTTAGTAAAATATTTTTGTGGGTATATATCATGTTTATTTCAACTTCTTGGTTGATAAAAACATTTATATTAATTTTTTTATGATAGATCTGATAAATAATCATTAATTGTGGGTTTTTTATTGGATTTAATTTCAATGTAAATTTTTTAAAAAAATTATAACCCTTATGATTCTTTATGAGGATCAATATATGTAAAATCGTATGTTTTTTCATGAGTGGTATATTATAGAAAATTTCATTTTATTTATTAGTGTCATGGTATTAAAATCCATATGTTTACTCGTAAGGTTCTTGGAAATATTAATCTCTTAATGATCTTAAAACCAAACATTTATTTCATCATATAAGGGTTTCATAACATTATTTTGGAAAACCTCAACGATTTTTATGGTTTATTCATTTTTGTGAAATGATATTATTAATCATGATAATTGATCTATAATGGATTTTCATAAATTTTAAATCAAAAGGAAAATATTTCCTATTTTAATAGACTATACCATATTTAGTTTTTGAATAAGGGAATGTTTTCATGTAATGGTTTTTGGTAATTAAATATATATATATATATTTATTTATTTATAAAACATCCATTTGTTTTTCATTAATATATTTTAAATAAATTGAAATTTATTAGAGGAATTAAGGAAATACAACTAATTATTCACTCAACCAATATATTCACACCGTGATAAACATATACAAGTTATTGGTCATGATAAATGTGAATGTAGTATTTTAGTGTAATTTATCTACAGATATTACCCAAAAGAACCTGAAAATAAATGATGTAAGACCATATTTGAACATCCCCTTAGGCAAGAGGCTTCTAACTTCATGGAATGCCTAAATTTATATAGGGCTATAATTATCTATAAACTAAATTCTAATGGAAATTCCCATGCCCATAAAAAAATTTATGACTCATCTAAATAAACAACATTAAAAAAACTTATTAACTTAAACACTTTTCCAACAGAGACCCTTTATTCCAAAATATAAATAAGTAGGATTTAATATATTATGAATAAAGAAATAAACAAGATTATGTGGATGATATATTTTATATCAAAAATTATAATAAAACCACAATAGTGGAAAACTAATTGGTTTGAGTTTAGAAAAAACTAACAATTCAACAACATGGACTCTATTCCAACAATATTACAAAACCTTGAAGAATAAATTTTATTCAAAACATTTTTTAACTAATTATTTGTATAGATATAATGTATAAAAGTTCATAATATAAAACAAACATATTAACTCCAATACATTAAACCACATTTCTTGTATGTATTTATGGGTTGAGTCTAACATTCCATTAGAATTTACATAATCACATTTACACACTCAGTGTTTCTATGATCAAAATTACATCAAAAAATATAAATTATTTCATGTACTGATCATGTATAACTACCTCATAAAAACATAGAAAATAATGCACAAATAAGAAAATATGTTAGGTTATCATATGCAAATAATGCCACCATAACACCTTACCCTACCTATATTGATCAATGATTGTAATAAATATATTATGGTCTTATCAAAGGGGAAGCTAGTAAAACAAATTAATCCCAATATATAGTTTCAACGCATAAGAAATACCTTATGGGAATCCATCAAAATCTCCAATCCCCAATATTGAATAAACATATCTTGTACAAAACAAATTGATCTGAATGGGACTTATCATGGTCTAGCTCATCACATAGGCCAAAACATTCTCACAGTGAAAGGTCACATGCTACAAAACATATCCAATAATGCACATTAAAATTAGTTTAATTATCAAGCCTCAATGGGATTTGAACCACACTAACATGAGAAGGGTCCCATTATTAATCAAATATTTTGAACTTAGGAAACAAAAAATCTGTGGTGGGAAACTCAATATAAAATCAACCACAAAACATAGTGCCCAAAATTTATGAATGAATAAAATTGTAATCTATATTTTATATGACATGACACACAAATCATAGACAACACATGAAGTTTATTTCATTATATCAGATCTCTTCAATAGTATGTGGAACATGAACCCCAAATTTTAAATGAACCATAATATATTATACCATTCTAACACAGCTATTTAATTTTTGGGTATGATTAGAAATATATAAACAGTGATAATTATGGTTATATATTTATTTGAAATAAAAAAATAACCAGTTTGGAGGGAATCAAATTTTTTTAATTTTTTTTTATTTTTTATAAAGGACTTTTTAATCACGCTTTGAGCTTAAGATTAAATATTAAAATTGTACAGTCTCAGAAAAAAAATTATAAATAAAAATCATTTTATAAATCATAATATCAAAAATATTATAAGGTTAATTTTTGGGATATTTCTGAAAATATACATTTTTTGATGAATATATAACAATATATATTTTTATTGAACAATTTATTTTTTATTATAAATAATTTACAAGGTTATATTAAATTTTTTTAAAGTATTAAATTTTTCATTTTTTTAATAAATTAACTAAATTATTCAATTTTAGTAAATTTCATACATAATATTGATATTAAATCCTTCTATACATATGCTAATTTTTTTTTAGAATCCAGAGTTTTTATAGATCCGCTTGGATTTATTTTAAATATGATAGTATCAATTGTTTTAAATGAATTATGAAAAATGAATTACAAATTTACAATCCAAATAATTTATATTATATAATAATAGTACACCGCCCGTGCATACACACGGCACTATAAATAAATGCTCACATTGAGTATGAGAAAAATATTATTAAAAGTTCATATTGAACATTAATATTGTATATATTTAAATAACAAATAATAGGAACATGATATTAGAATACTGGTGGGGCGGAGAAATTTTTGAGACATCATAGAAATGAAAATAATTAGTAGAATTAACCAGGAATAAATATTTTTTGTAAAGTGTTCAAGATGGATATATCAATGATATCAATGAAAAAAATAATTCAAATGGATAATTCAAATTTTGAAAATAAAAAAACAAAGGATTGGATATGAATAAACATCACAAGAAGAGACAATGAAATGAAGAATCAGTACCCTATTATAATATATAGGGTCCAAGAAGAAGACACTGAAATTATAGTTTTATTATTTCAAATAAATAATAAATCACAACATGATTGAATAATTATAACTCAAAAAAGATGGATAAAGATTGCATTGGATAGTGTTAAAGGAATGGATAGTGGAAAAGATATCATTTACACACTCATAAAGTACTTGAAATGTGAGTTATAAGATACTGATAAAGAGCTGAATGTTAGCTAACCCAACAACTGAAAATTGAATAAAAATTCATCATTAAATTTGTCTTTAAAAATCACAAGTCGAAGTAGGAGAATCCAAATTAGCAACCTGTGGAGTTGAATCTTCATTTTTAAATTCATATCCATGTTGACCTATTGAAAAAATAAATAACGTAATTAGTAGATGAAATATAATAGGTTTGAAATTTCATGTATAAGGTAAATGGTTTGTGCTTCTTACCTCATTGGATAAATCAAACACACCTTCCTGAATATTCTGATGAATCTTTGTAGTAGTTCAGAAGAAGGCCAACAAGAAAACACTAATCTAGTGTAAAACAGTTTAGTGTATCAACTCAAGGCTATCATACCCACTCATCATTCTGTGTTGTTCTTTCTGAAGCCTCGAAGAACAGAATCCCATGTTACTTTGCAAAATTACATCCTTCCTTGATAACTGTGATGAGCAACATCACATTTATTCCCATTTATCATGATCTACATATTGGGATTCACATGTTGACGGGAATCCTCCAGCCATCTTGCAAGGTGATTAAATGTCTCATGCCAGATCAAATAAAAAAATAAAGAAAAGAATTTTGTATGGATTCATGATACAAGAATTTAACTGCAATCAGGAGACAACAAATGAAAACATAAAAATATAAAACCATAAAAGGTACCCATACCACTACATACAAACTACACGAAGATTGAATTTGAGAGTATAAATTTTAGTTAAAAAAAATTAATATATTGGATAAGACGAGCCAAAAATTTGTGATAATACCGCTCAATATAGAACCCTCTTATGCCGACATAGATATACCCCTATCTGGTTATGTCATAAACCAGAAGTGCCCTAGTTTCTCCTCTGTAGTATGATATTTTTATGGATCTAAATGACTCTTGACCAACCTAGCATGAAATGGAAATGGGGGCTAAGAATGCTCTGACATGAGTAATAATACTGAACAACTGAAGGATATAAAAAATTCACATCATTGACTAAAGTAATGACAAATAGAATCCTCAATAATAACTGATAAGATATATACATTCAAGATATTAACAATAGAGTCAATATGAAGGAGGAGCAATTGATCATGAAAACACCACGTCATAAAATGGGATGTAATTTAAAAGAAACATTTAAATAGAAATAGAAAAGTGTTACCCTCTTGAGGTGTAATGCAATGGAAAACACTAAAATCATCAGAATAATAATTACATACAAGAGTATTCAATAATATGTGTTAGATAAACTCGACAACCTCAATTTATAATTTAGTGGATATAATTATATTGAAGATCTCACCCAAATAATGGCTTAAAATAGACTTTTCTCAGTTAACCAATGTCACATTACAATAAAAAAATTGACACTAACGAATCATTAAAAGAAACATGATGAAACACCAATATGATGATGTCCAAACACTGCATTGTTCTATTTATGTTGGGTGCATATTCACTTTTAAGATTAGAAAAACAAATAGAAGAAACCTTTAGAATCACCTGAAATAACACATGGCATAGACCAAAGGTCCGATTCTGATATGAACATATGGGAGTGCTTGCTTCTAACACATTAATATTTCAGCCAAAAAGGGAAACCACTATTAATTTCAAAGAATTAAATACAGTTAAAGTTCTTGAATTCAAACACAGTAATATGTTTTTCGTACAAAATAGTTGAAAAATTACCCCATATTCCACTCGACGCAGAAAGAAGTCTTGATTCTGAGATGAAGGTCTAGGCCGGCTTGCTTCAACAGGTTGTCGAATGTAACCAAATCATATCTCCCATAAAGATATTACTACATGCAAAGAAAATAGACAATTTTTAAAACAAATATACATTTCAAAAATTATATGAAACATTGCATTCCTAAAACATCAGTCAATAAATTGAAATACAATATAGAAATGTAATCCCAATAGATATTTTAAATGTATGTAAAACATATAGAAATCAATAAACATATTAAATTTAAATATTTAGAGTTTAAACCCGAATCATGGTTCCAAAAATTTGGTTTTTTCTTTTGTGTTTTTTGTATGACTAATATTTTTAATCCAAAAATAGATATAGGATTAAAAAACTAGAGAAAGGAATGATGTAACCTTGAATCAACATATGGAAATTCTAAATCATCTATTCAACTCCCAATATTCTTATAAATTTCATATCATATATCAATCAATTCAAGAATTAAATGTCCACATCCATTTATATACCTTTCAAGTATCATAGAAATAATTTCACCTCTAATTAAATGTTAAGTCATTATGTTTTTCAATAACATGATTATAACCCAAAGTGAACGTGAGAAGATTGATGAAATTCATGCTATTAAATGAATTTTAGAATACAATCAACATTAATTGAAATAAAATTATCATAACAAAATGGGTTAAATGTTTCTCTTACGCAGCTCATTTGGGATTTGTCTTATTTTCCCTGATTCCATAGAGATAGTTTTATCACCACAATTTCAAAAAATTGTGATGAATTATGTCATTATATCACATTCCATACAAGGAATTAGTTGAAAAACTAAAATATAAAAAACTGGAAGTGTATGTTCTGTTATGGCACCATACATCTGTTAAAACCAGGATATTTAGAAACATGTACTTGTAATATAAATTATAACCTGCATATTTCCAGGCCTGAAGGGACAGTTTGTAATACATATAATACACTATATCCACTGAAATATTTCAATTTTTTGATGTTAATGGAATTAAATTAGTATTCATTAAAGATAACCTGAGTAATAGACATATTCATGGTTGAACTGTAAAATTGTGTGCCAATGACACATAAGATGTATACACAGAATCAAATTTTCGCAGAAAATAGGGGTGAATTTTATAACAGTAGAAAGACAGAAATTCTAGTAGAAGAATGTAAAAGTTAAAATTATAGATGTACCCAGCTCGAAATTCCATTTCTGATTTCATCGTATCTTAAATGATCCAGCAGTTCTCCATGTGTGAAATTATCCAGCAGTTCTACATGTCGATTGACTACAGAATAGGTTCATAGAATAGATCAATATAACTCATGAAAAGTAATCTAAATATTTCTAAACTATGAACTGATTTATCAACAAAAGGATAAAATTCTGGTAGTGTAGTGTATTTCTAAGAATAGTTTTCTTTTTTTAGTGACGACATGAATACAACTTTATTAGAGATGAAATTATGGAGGTAAAGAAATGAAATATGGTAACAAATATAATGGAATGAGGAAAATGAACATAAACTATCCTTATTCTTGTAGTTGACATCAACATAATAGATGAAAACAATTTACTAAAGTTGAAAGAATACTTATCACCCGAAAGCGTTGGATAGAGAAAACATATGTATACAAATTTGAATCTATATTAATAATATAGGGATTTAATAGTTGGAAGCATACCATTGGTATAAGATGAGTCATCGTCCAGCTTCAAGGGTAAGTGAACCGAGAAGGGGGGAACATGTCACATGTCACTGTAATGCAATAAGAAGTGTGTATGGACACAATATTATTAGAGATGAAATTATGGAGATAATTAAATTAGATATGGTAACAAAAATAATGGAATGGGAAAATTGAACATTAAATATCCCTATTCTTCACTTGACATCAACGTAATAGATGAAAAATGAAGTTCAATGAATAATTAACAGCCAAAAGCGTCGGATAGAGAAAACATATGTATACAGGTTTGAATCTTTATAAACAATAGGGGGATTTTAGAGTTGGAAGCATACTGTGGGATTAAGAAGAGTCATCGAGCAGCTTCAAGGTTAAGTGAACCGAGAAGGGGGGAACATATCAGATGTCACTATAATGAAATAAGAAGTGTTTAGGGACACATTTATTATATGAAGAAGAAAAAATATTAATTCCAAAATGGGTTTCACTGGAACAGATTTTTTACTATGGAATGTAGGTGACAGAATAGAAATGATATTATAGAGGTAAAGAAATCAAATAATATTTCCAGATTAGAAATATATGAAAAAAATACAAACAAACATGAATCTTCCTGCACCTAAAAATCCATTTCATGGATGAAAATAATGTAAAGAAGTATGTATAATAATTATGATCTTTAAATGTCTCAAATTATCAGAATGGTTTGAAATGAAGGAAGTGATTTTTGGAGGTTGCTTGCTTACCAGGCTTCATCCATTAGAGAAATTATTCCACCAGGTTTCTAAAAAACAAAGGATATGTTAGAAAAAATCAATGTAAAGATAAAGAACTAAAGGGTAATGGAGAGGCATAAATAGTGAACACAAACTAAATACATTTTCTAGTGGAATGAGTTAAACTTACAAAACCCCTGATACAGCTGTCGATTCCTTCATGATATCTACATCATTCATAAAAGTCATGTTGCTTGATTGACCTCCTAGTTCTATAATTGAAATAACTTATGTAAACAGTTAGATTTTTGGTCAATGATGAGAAACCATAGTGCCAAGTTAGTAGAATATATATGGTAATCATAAACGACAATCATACTGATTAAGAATACTTTATTTTGAAAATAGACTAGCAATTTCAAGTTGTGCAAGAAAAAATTTCATCATGTGCACCTTATAAATTTACCATCGATTGAGTTCCAAATTGCTACATTACCATGATTACATACCCTTATTTGATACCCCTGACTATAATATCAGACCTAGAATGGGTTAGTAGAAAAAAATTTCAATGATTTCACGACACTTTAATAAGGTTGGCCAGATAATACTACTTCAAAAAACCAACGGAAATGATCATGCACACCAAAATGGTGAAATGAAATAGGCAATGACATTCTCAATGAATAAGAAAGTATGCACACCAAATCCATCTATATCAGGATTCGATGTTTATTTGCATTCCCGAGAACATTATATCATTTAAAACTAATTAAATGACTATGGTTTTTTATTTTTTCACCAAAAATACATGTTATCAACTCTGTCTATTCAGAATACTCATTTATATAGTGGTGAAAATTGTCCAGCTACTCTAATGAAGGATTTACACCCAATAGTTTATTTTCTCAATAGATACTTTCTTGTATAGAAAAAAGTCTTTGAGAATCAACCCATCAAAAAACATAACAAAAAATCGTAGTTTCATAACGAATACTTGGTTCAATAAAAATATGGAATTCCCAAAAAAAATTACATTTCAATATAAAAAACAACAGCAAAGATTTTTATTGAGTAATAACAAAATTAAAAATTAAAATTAATCTCACCCTAGATAACCTGAACTAATTAATGTAGGAACTGGTTGCATGATCTTTAGAGTAACTCCCCCACTCTGTAATTGATATCCAGGGATACTATAAGAAAGAGATTATATAATTAAAAAAAATTTAGATGCATGTAGTAAAGAAAAATATTACAAAAAATTATATCATTATCAAGATCGAATAAAAAGTTTCAACAAACCTCCAATTCCATAGGTACTCAAATCACATACCACTCTATAATAGACAAACAAAGATGGCAGAAACAGAGAATGTTGCATCATAATTCACCTTCATTGTTTTGATCATGATTGACAACGAAGATCTTTATATTAATTGAGTATGGCTGATTTAATCATGAGTATGAAAGATTTAAAAAATGTTACAAAATGTTTTTACCCCAAAAGTTACATACAGTTATTAATTTAATAGAAAAATCAAACACAATAAGTTGTTTTATATATTAAAAGAACATCTAGACCATGCAAATAAACAAACTAAAAAACATTAATGTAGCACTAATTAAGATAACCAAGAGCAAAACAATTATATCAACCCCTTCCCTTGCTCATACAAAACACATCAACATCTAATATTTTATTCCATGAAAATTGGTCTATGTAACATAATCTAAAACAATCAAAACAATATAAAAATCATTTCCATTGAAAAAAAAGGAATAATGATGTCTTATCAACGTGTCAATGAATGCAAGGAGGTTTATTCTAGGTAACAGTATTATGGTTTCTCTATTTCATGACAGCAAACAGAAACAAAAATCTAATCATACATGAGCTGAAAACGTTTCCATCAACACAGAGTTGCATAGGCAAAGAAACACCAAAAGGAAAAGTGAAATCAACGCTGTATAAAAAAGCATTACCACCATTGCTGTTTTTTTTCACCTAAAGATTTATTTTCATCACGAATGTCATCCTTTAAGGAATTTATAAAACAAAATGAACTCTCGGAATATTTATAATCAAATGAGTAGTATTCATTGTGACAAGAAAACAGAAATCTATTGTTTTTGTTTGAAGGAATTTCATACTTGAGTAATAGGATGTTTTGATTTCTAGATTTTAAAAATTCCCTATATTTCTCTATGGAGGTGATTTTGTTTCATAATGTAGTTCAATCAAACCAATGCATATAAATTTTAAATAGCAATAATCACCTTATAATGCTTATTCAAATTGGTGACACCTTTCTCCAGGCATGCAATGATCCATGAAAGACCATACCTACAACCCAGCTATAAAATGTTTCATTCAGTCATGACACCAAACACAATCAAAGATCTAATCAGACATGAGCTGAAAAACATAAAATAAATACAGAGTTACAATGGAAAATAAACAGAAAAAGGAAAAACTAAATCAAGGATGCATAAAAAAGCATTACCATCAATGATATTTTTTTCCTCAGAAGATCGATTTTCCATCACGAATGTCATCCTTCAAGGAATTGATAAAACAAAATGAATTCTCACAATATTTATAATCACAAGAAAATTATGTGGATTTTTGGCTTCAATGATAAACAAAAGAAATGACATTAATGGTGATAAGGATGCATTTTTCATGAAAGTAAGATTTGGTGGTCTCGTGTTAGCAGGATGGGTATTAATATACATTTAATATATTGATTAAACCTAAGATGGAAGGTCACATCTGCAGATGAGAGAAACACAAAATGATAATTTGGTGAACAGTAACTGTGTTTTCTAAAATTTAAAACATTATTGATATGAATATACTTCACCATCATACATTGAACACATTCAGACATGTCCTTGATTACCTAAAATCCTACAAATTTAGAAGGGGAAACCAAATGGATTTCAAAATATTACAAGGATTCAAAGGTAATGGAATTTTAATGGTAAATTGGAACAAAATAGTACAATAAAATGACTTTCTTAGTGTCTACTCCAGCTACAAGGAACTAAAATACTGACCCCAAGGATGGTTTACGGTGCGTAGATTATCCTCCCCTGTAAATGTAGGGTTACCATAGATATAGGCGAAAAATATCATGAACACAAGGTATTTTTAAGGGAGATGATAGTAACAACATACCGTGTGAGATGAAAGTTGATGTAAAGAGAGGAAGGGGTGGGGATTGGATAATCATAGAAGGAGAACCTGGTCGATGCTAATATAAAATTCAGACGCACGGAAGCAAAGCAAATGAAGATGGGGTAGGTGGAGAGGCTGGAAGCGTAGCAGAAAGAGGAGGCTGCTAAGACGAATGTGAAATAGGCAATGCAGGTGGAGAAATTTGAGGAGGGTGGAGTTACCTTAGGAGAAGTCAGAGGAAGCGAAACCCTAACAGGTAGGGAAGAATGAGGAAGTGCGGGGGGTAATGGAATCGGGTTGGAGAATCACCGCAATATGGGAGGGAGGATGGAAATAAGTTAGGCGACATGGATGAATATGGGGTGATTGCTGATGACAAAACCCTAGGTTCTTTGAAGGTATTTCCCGAGCAGGTTCGCGGTTGCATGAGAGGTGGAGAGTTTGATGAGCGGGGCCGGAGTCGCAAGTGTAGGTAACCCTAGATTGCATCGAGGATGGTGTTGAAGGAAAACTGGTGCCGATGAGGGGAATGGAGCACCGGTGGTGATATTCAATGTCAAAGGAGTCGCGCCTAGGTCAGGGATGGAGACAGAATATGGGAGGAGAGGGAGGGAATCGATGACTGCGGAAACCCTAATCGATTCTGGGTGGTGTGTCTACGGGTAGAGGTGAATGAATTAGGAGATAGGGTGCTAGGCTTTAGGGGTATAATGGGGAAGAAGAAATTGTTCTGGGTGACGTGGCTTGCTGCGGTGGTGAAACATAACGATATAAGAACCCATGATTAGTAAATATAGTGGATATTCAATATAATTTTTGACCAAAATGAATATTGAAAACAATTAAAATCAATTATTGTGGCTATGGAAAAATCGAATTTTGGGGGCCTAACCTAAATATATGTCTGTTAAAATGACTTAAATGTGTATTAAATAAATTTTATTGACATACTTATACATTATCATGTTTAATTATTTATAATACTCTATTTTCTAACCTTGTTGAAAATGAAAATCTTTGGTACACCATTTTCTTTTCAAAAATTAAATGCCTTCTACTCATCCCACTTTTATAAGGGCTCCATATCTAATCTATTAATGACACATTAAAACACTTTTGGTTGAGAAATTTATTAAAAATGTCACTAACAATCATCAATACCCTTGTTCTGGAGTCCATTTTTGTTAATAATTTAATTCTTGGAATACATTAAGTATAATCCTATATTGGTGGCCTGAGGAGAGGTAAAAGTCCAAACAATGTGTGATTCTATTATTTCATATTCAACTTCATTAAAGTATTATAAATTTATCTTTATGTAATTACATAATTCTACCCAGTAAAATTATATTTTTTTTCTGTTATTTGAATTACCTAATTCAATATCCTCTTACCTAAAATAGTAATTGATAACTTCACTTCCGTGTATTGCGGACTCCCGCATCACAATCCATAATTTCAAATTTTTTATCTATACATCTCAAGGATGTATATTATGTTGTCTATAATGTATATATATATATATTATATTTATGACATATTTATTCCTTTAGAGTAATTATACAATATATAACGTTTTTACACTCCATTCCATAAGTTATGTGATAACATCGTTCACATGTATATTGGACTACCGCATCACAAAGTTAATTGATTCATTTTTCACTAAATCTTTACATGGAATGTAACTAAGATAATGTTAATGAATATAAATGATATAAATGAAAAATTTATGATATTAAATTAATATTTATAACTTAAAAAAAATTATCATTTCTTTTCTTCCGTTTTCACTCAGTAAATGTGGATAACATCATTCGTTCACATGTAGATTATTGCCTTCATAAGGCGATGTGACTCTCTTTATATCACCACATCACATGGATGATATATATATTTAAAATTATAGAAAAAATTATATTTGGGATATTATTATCATTCTGGAAGTATAAAATATTACTTACCTCATTTCCATAATTATCACTGAAAATGGGAAATGATACTCATGTGTACGTACAACATAGCATTTTTATTATCATAACATACATCATTATTATAAACCATAATCCAGGATTGGTGTTAAAATTAAAATTTATATCTCATTATTATTATTCATTATATTTTTTAATAATACATTATTAGACCATTAGTTATCCAGCCATAGTAAATTTTGAAACACATGTCAAATATAATTAATACTGCCAACAAAAACATAAAATAATTAGAAATTTGTTTAAAATGTTAATAAGTTAATTTAAAGTAACAATAAATAGTAAAAATGGTCATAAAATGAATTATTATTTTCTCAATAGGATAAATAACATTTGTAATGAGTCACACTCAAGGTAAGAGACATCATACCATTTTACTATAATTAAAGAAAACTTTATTATTGTGCACCTAATTTCATTTATATGGTGTACATACTACTCAATTTACGTGTAGTGTAATTATTAAATAATATTTCATAGTATGTAGATTTTGAATTTGAATTATTTCAATAAAGGGTGTATTACAAAAAAAATATCAAGGGGTAAATAATTTGATAACTATATTTCTTTTCAATGGTATATATTACTTATTCATCAACTTTAATATTATATGATTATGGGTGTAATTAATTTTTATTTTATTTTTATTTATTTCCAATTTTTGATATGTATTTATATTTTATACACATGATGTATTCATTGATTAATTCTCACATCAACTTTGTGATCATTGTAAGCGTTTGTTTCACAATCTCAAACTAACTGATATTGTTTATTTATGAACATTTTTTGAAAGAAATTATTTGATCGTTGTCAAATAAATCCATTTAATTTTCATATTATATGATTATTCATGATATTTTAATATAATACAACAATTTTTTATAATCATTAGTATATACACTAATTGAGAATACGTTTTAAGAAAATCGGATTGGATTTGTCTCCTCGGTCATCATTCCTTCCTCTTCCAAAACCATGTCTTGTAAACATGATTTAAACTTTTTTAACTTTTTAAAAATTATTTATTAATGACACATTTTACAGTTTTTAATTTTTACAAATTTGTTTATAATCAATCGGAATATCATTTTCAAAAGGAGGACATTTAGATTTTACCTAAAAATGAGACCATCTTATTTCTAATGTGTGTAGAATGAATATAACTTACAGCTATCTTGATAACTCAATGTTTTTAATTACTAATTTTTATGATTAAAATGTAATTTATATTTTTTTATCATTTTGGTTTCAAAAATATTTTAAACATAGTAAATGTTATATTCTTGAATAATGTTTTGATGAAATTTTTGTTGTATTTATATTCGTCCATGACAATAACCCTACATTTTAAATGGAATATATGGGGGATATGTTTTATTTTTAACCCCTAATTATTTTAATGTCTAGTTTATAAATAATTTAACAAATTATGGTATTGAAACTCATTTAGATTATTTATTTTTTTAGATGATATATTTCCCTTGAATTTTTTCACTTTCATGTGATCATTAAACATGAAATTTTTGATAAATAACCATATTATTTATCATAGATAAGATTATATGAAAAAACTATATCATTTATACGTACTATGATTTAATTTGAATGTTATTTTATAAATTTCGTATATATTTCTCATATTTATTCCTTATTCAATATGGTTATTTAATTATAATGAATGTTGTTCATTATTTAAATTGTCCATTAGATACATGTGGAATACTTTGGAAATGAAGTGGTCTATGGGAACCATAATAATATATCTACTCAATGAATAGTTAGTATCAATAATAGAATCCGTTACTAATATTTAAACAAGTTTCTACCTTTATTATTAACCATCTTGTGAAATGTCATGAGGAGAGACGCATCATGTTCTTGACAACATGATGTCCAATTATTATGCATTTCCTTCATTAATAATTTTATCATTATTAGTAATGATATTTTTTCAATAATAAGTTATCTGGATTAATTTCTTTCCTAGAATATTTTTTAAATGGCATATTTTTTTTAATAATTTATCATTCCTTATTTTTTTGACTTATCCAATTATGATAGTCCTATTACTGATTAATTTAAATGTTTATTTAGTTATTTATGTTTCCATATTGATTATGAATTATATTATTATCTAATAGATTTTGGAAATTATAATATCTCTAGATGCATTTTATACCATGTTTTTTTAAATGGATTCTATTTTTAGTTATTTAGAGTTCCATATTGATGTTTCTTTATCTTATTATCCTTGAGATTTTTCTACTGATATTAGCCATAAATTCAATTCATCGTAATTTTAATGATGAAATGGATTGTGTTTTAATGTATTTAAAATTCCTTATTGATTATTAGATATATAATCATGGCATTCAAGCTACGTAAATGTCATGTGTGTTCATTAATGTATCATTCCTTGATTATTATTCTTATATATTATTGATATCTGTTTCTATAATCAACCCTTACTGGATATTTGATCTCATCCTTATTTTATTCATTTCCATAGAACCAATGAAATATAATATGATTGATATGAAAGGATATTATAGTTGGACTAATTTTATTTTTAAAATAAATTTTCTTTTAATTTGTGTTTTCACATGTAATATGGGATTATCTCATGAATATATTTTACCATGAATACTAAACTATTTGGTCCTTTGGGATATGGTAACAAGTATCTTATTCTAATGTAATAATGTATGAAACTAGCATGGGAATACAAGTTTTATGTTCACTACAGCTAGTAATAATAGAATTTTTTTGAAATCATGGGAACAAGATTTTAGAAAACATATACTAGTGGTAATTATCCTATAATAGACACTGAGGATAAGAATAGTACTATATCCTAATTTTTTGGTTTGGAACATATTATGTGGTTTTCCCTACCATAAATCATAGTATGTATACTGCATGTCTACATCATTCTAGGAAACGTTTATCTAGTTTATTTACTTATAAAAATGGAACACTCGTCTTGAGCTAATTTTCACTCGGTGCATGATGATGGGCATTAATGTACACAAAGCTTGACACCCCTAGGGGAGAGGCTTTGGATAATTCAACGATTTTTTACAAATCACTAGGATGAAGGAAATATATTCTGAAAATTAATACCCCAGTTTAATCCAAAATTTCCTTCAATTAAAACTAATATTATCTTTTTTAATAATCCTATAAATAAATATACGATTTTCTCACAATGATAAGTGTTGTTCATGCAATGCATTTTAGTTTTAGTCTATGGTTAGGACCAAAAGAAATAATGTTAACATTTAACATGATAGAAATTGTGGTGAAAATCAGAAACCAAATGGGATGACAATAAGAGTGAAATATTTTCTAATTATTCTATATCACATTACATGAAATATTATTAACAACATATATTTTAATTAACTCTTTGACTCAAAAAAAAAATAATGATGGAGTTATCTGAGAGACCGAGTGATGTAGATAATAGAGAAAAGAAGGATGTACTCCCATTATGTGTGAAATGTGGAAAGAAGCACTTTTGAATGTTTCATAATGGTTATGAGAGAAGTAATTTTTTTATAATTAAGGAATAAAAAATTAAATTCTGAGGAAATTGATATTTATGATGGTAGTATATAAAAATAATCACAGGGATCCATTTATATATAGTTATAAAATGTGTAGGAACTAGTCATTATTCAAGTCAATTTTCTCTTAAAAAGGTTAACACATATTCCAAGGAAGGACATATGATGATGTAAATTGGATGAAGTATTTAGGTATTAGGAATCAAGAATTTAATTATAGAGAAATCAATGCCAATTGAATTTTTTGTTATACGAATCATGAAATATATGAGGAATATATTTAATTTTAGAATCCAATAATTCTTTATTAACAAAAGAGTAGTTGATAAAGTCAGGGTTTTATGAGAATAATTTTGATCATAAGTTCAAATTTGTAATCAAATTTTTTTAAAAAAAAATTTACGTATGAATATAACATGATTGTCGAAATTTTAATAAATCATTTATTGGAATAAAACCTATTTTTTCAGTATATGTATTATTGAAAAATTTATTTATGGAAACATTAGAATACATATTATGGAAGTAAATTTAAAAATTATATTAAATATTATGATTTATCTTATCATTGAAATCGATGTAATTAAGGGATATTAATCATTTAGAAAGATATATAGTTTTGAGAAAAGGACAAATTGTTGAATGTGAAAATACCATTGGTCTTAAACCCATAATTGAAGGGTGATATTTGTTTAATTCCAACCACTATCCCACAATATTATTTGCTTAATTTTTTATTTTCTTTAGTAAATCTATATGTTGAATAAATTTTTATGATCAACATTTGGGGCTATTATTGGGGATTATAGATTAATGTATTATATTGAATAACTTCTGATAACACTATTTATTTATTGAAAATAGTTAGAGACATAATGAATTGATTATCAATATTTTTGGATCATGTCTTAGATAAAAAGTGAATTATATTTCTAGAATAAAATAATTGTTTTTATATTATATTCATGGTGTATGAGTGAATTATATATTGATCGATGCACATCTAAAGGATTAAATTATGCATATAAAATAAAAATATGTCAAAAAATATATTTCATCATATTATTAGACAGTAAAATAATTCCTCAACATTACGAAAAGGATTCTGAAACAAAACATTTATCCTATTAAATTCATATCTAATGAATCCTGTGGTCTTTTAAATCATTACATATTTATAGTTTTTAGGTCATTAACTTTCCATTGATGATTCACATTCTTATGATCAATGACCCATATCACTCTCTATAATTATTTCTGATTTCCTTCCATTACATATCATCACATGAAATCAATTTTTTCTTGATTAGAAATATATTTATGTTTTATCCCATCTCACCTTTTTAATTATATTTATCTATTATTAAGAATATTTTTTTAACAGTTTTTTTCCATTTGTGTGGTTAACAAATAAATTCTTAAAATATAATTCCCTAATTTTCTAAGTAAGAGATAAAAATATGTTGTTGAACATAACATGATCTGAGGAGAATTTAACATCATGAAATAATAAAAAATTAAAATTTTATTCGATAGCATATAATACATGAAAAAAAATCTTAAAAACCAACAAATATATTTCTAAAAATTTAATCTCTTTGATATCCTACAGAACATGAAACATAAATTCTAAATAAAAAATAATATTGTATATTATTCCAAACAAGAAATTAAATTGGATGATATTTATATTATTAACAATATAATGAAATTTTAATTGTATATTTATTATGAATAAAAAAAGAATAATTTAAAATAAAAATAAATAATTCCTAAAAATCTATATTTTTTTCTAAATGATAGTTTAGTCATGATTTGTGCACATAATATAAAATTTATTTTAGTAATTTAATATAATTTATTTGAAAAAATATAATATAATTTGTAAATCATCATCTAAAAATTATATGTTGGTGAATTTTTTTAATTTTCATGAATATTTAAATTTTTTATGATAAGTGGAATGTTCAAATTTTTAAAAAAAACTTCATTTTCATTTCATAAATATACTAGTATAAATTATATATTAAATCATTTTCAAAGTATAAATAATTAAATTATATTATGGTTTATCTAATTTATGTCATTGAAATAAATTTATTATTGAATTGTTATATTAAAAACCTCTCTATTTTTGATATCTTTCAACTTACAAACCAACCTGTTCGTCACATCTATAGATATAATTTTAATTTTTGTTCTACCACATTCATGAATTAAATTTATAAAAAATTTCATCCATAATTTAATTATTTAAAATTTATTTTATATGATAATTTCAACATATTTTTTACCGAATTAATATTAACAATAGTGAAAACTATTTATAATGGTTAATTTAAAATGTGATTAATCATGGGTTAAACTGAAAATTATAAGAGTAAAAATGAAATAAATCTTTTATGAATTTTATTGGAATCACATATTTCAACATTTTAATTTATAAGTCTCTAAAATACACTATTTTGGAATTCTTTGGTTTAAATCTTTAATACACCTTTTTCTTATCAATAATTACAAGTGTACCAATCACCTCGCTTATAAATGTTATCCCACTCTCATCTATTATTTACACCATAAAATCATTTCGATTTGGACAATATGTACCCATATAAATTCCAAAAATACATCCCATAATCCTAGAATCATTATTGGGTAATAAGTAAATTCTTGGAATGCTTTAGATATAATCCTAAAGAGTTTGTCTGAGAATTAGAAAAGTTTTTAACTATGTATGTTTCTTTTATTTACTATAAAACATCCTTCAAATCATATTAATTTATTATTATGAAAAATACAGGTATCTAAAATATATTTATAATTTATTATGTTAACTTAATTACCTATATCCCTCACTTATTCACTGAAATGTGAAATGAAAACTTTACTTGTGTGTACAGTAGAATACTGCCTCATGAACTGATGTGACATGTTTTACTTTAATGACTGTAATGGTTGGTTATAATGATTGGTTTAATGTATATGTATTATATTTACAATATAATTATACCTATTTATTCATTATATAAAAAATAATTTTTTAACATTCCATTCTATATGGTATATGCTAACATCACTTGTATGTACAACAGACTATAACCTCACAATGCGATGCGAATCATTATTCACTAAGGCTATAAATAGAAAGTAATATGGATAATGTTATTGATTATATGTGATACGAATGATAAAATTATGATATTAATGACATATTTATCATTATTTAATTATTGTAAATAATATACTTTCTTCCCCTTTTCCCTCACTGAAAGATAACAATGTCGTTCATGTTCGGGTGGACCACCTCCTTCATGTAGAAATGTGATGCTACATTAATCACCACACAACATGGATGTTCTATATAATTATAGTTAATGAAATAATATTATATTTATGATATTATTATCACTTGATAAAGGTAAAATATTACTTATCTCCTTTTAATAATAATAGTTGAAAAATGGAAACATAACTCTTGAGTATGTGTAGACTACCATATCCATGATCATAACATACTTCATTTATAAACACCATACTTTATTATAGGTTTTAGATGTATAATTTTTTATTAAAAATGATAAATATATAATTTTGTTTTAGATATTCAAATAATGACCTCTTTGATCAAAAATCGACAAACTGAAGTCATTTTTTAACACATAATTCATATAAAATTAACACACCAATAATGAAAGTAATTGATTATTTATATATAAAATTATAAACATTAAAATAAAAAAAATAAAAAATTGATTCAAAAACAAAAATAATTAACATTTTTTTATTTAGGGAGATAAATAACACAAAGGATGAGTCTGACTCAAGGTAAGGAATGTTTCCACAAATTTCATTCATTGAGGCATATATTATTGTTATAAGTGTAATATATTTTATATAATGTACAAACAACCAAATTGTGATGTAATATAATTATTAATTAAAAATATATGGAATTTTATCTTTTAATTTAATTATTTCATCCAAGGGGATTTTCCATAAATATTTCCAATTGGTAATGGATCTTATCACTCGATTTTATCCATTGGGTCATATAACTTCATAATCATCTTCGATATTATAAGAATATTTGTGTAATAAAATTAAATTAACTTCTGTTTTATTTAAACTTTTTTATGTCGATTTATATTTTATACACATAATTGATTCCTTTAATAATTCTCACTTTAATATTTTAATTTTCGTTTGGGTTTATTCAACAATCTCATTCTAATAAATTTTGTTTATTAGTGAATTTCAAATGAAGGGAAATATTTGAAAATTTATAACCAATTTAATTTCATTCACTTCTGTTTATTATATATATTTTTCATGTAATAGTATTGTTTTGAACTATTTAAATCATAAAATAATTGAGAAATTGTTTATAATAAAATTTTATATCATTTATCTCCTTTGTTTGAAATATATTTTCATCAGAAACATTGTTTTCTAATATTGTTTTTGGAAATGTTTTTAACATTTTTTATCTAATTTATTAAATAAATTTTTTCATTTTATATTTTTTAAAAAAATATAGGATTCGTCAAGTTGTCTTTCAAAACAAGTATCATTTTACTTTTACTGAAAATGTGAAAGAAATGTTTATTTTAATTTTTATGGAATGAACGAATATTTTAGAAAACATTACCACTAAATATTTAAAATATTATTTCATAAAATTGAAATCATATTTCCAAGGAATAATAATATTTTATTTTTATTTATAATTATATTTCCAATGAAAAAAATATATATTTGTCTACAGTGTTTTAATAACATTTTTATTTAGTTTCTATTCATCAATGAAAACCCCAATGCATTAATTACAATCCAATGGGGATATATTTTATCACTACTATCCTTATGCTAATTTTATATGGTTTAGGATTGTTTTGACCAAGGATTGAATTTCCACTCAGTTATTTCTTTCAATTTTTATGTCATAACCTTTCCCACTGGTTTTTCACTTTCTTATAATCAATAGACCTTAAATTTACCCTATATATAAATATTATTCTTCATGTATGATCATATTGATTAAACCATTTTTCAATTATAAATATTTTTTATATTATCAATTTTATTTTATTTTCAATGGAGATATTGAAATTTTTTATTCCTTATTTAAAAAGGATAATTGATGGTAAGGTACATTGTTCATTAATTAATTTGGTTATTCAAAATATGAGGCATGCTTTGGATGTATAGTAATAAGTGGGACTAGGAATTATATATCTCATCGACGCATGGATATTTTAATGAGGTGAATCAGTAATCTAGCATTAAATATTTTTACAATTAACTTCAAATAGTCTTGTGAAAGGTATTAATATAAGAGGTATCATTTACCTGAGAAGATAATGTCTAATAATAAAGAATTTCTTTCATCATGAATTTAGTTGATATTAACCTCAATGATAAAATTTATAGATGCATTAAATTCTATGATTATTTATTAAATTACATGTTTTTTATTAAATCATTATTTTTATATTTATTATAACTTATCTAGTTATGATAGTCTACTAATTGATTAAATGCAATGTGTTTTCATTTATTTATATTTCCATATTATTTATGAATTTTATTATTATATATGATATATTAATAATGATATTATCTTAGGATTCATTCTATTATGAGTTTGTTGATTAAATGAAATTTGTTTTGATATATTTATTTTTCCATGTTCATTATTCCTTAACTTATTTTCCATGATATTTTCATAATGATATTTTTTTGGATTAATTTCATTATTGATTTATTAAGTAAATAGACCTTTTTTCAAATATTTACCCTTCCGTATTGATTATTACTTATCGTATAATGATAGTAAATTTATTTAAAATTTCATGTGTGTTTTGATAATTACATTTCAAAGTTAATTATCTATATTGATTCATTACATATTCAATTGTACTTAGGCCTTACAGAGCATATTATCTCCCCTTATTTTTATTTCCTTATTAGTAATTCATGATGTGTACTACAACTGATATTCCAAGATATTCTAAAGTAAATTATGTTGTTCTAGAAAACAAATTATGATGTATTTTTTGTTTTAAAATGAAATATGGGAATTAGGTATGTATCTAGTTTAAAAACATACATAATTATGTGATTTTAGGATATGGGATTCATTTTATCTTATTCTTGTTCTATAAAGTAATACACTTTCTCCAGGTTACTAGGATCGGGGTCACAGCACAAAATCTAAACCATTCCTTTGGTTAAGGTCCTATAGAAATGTATCATGTATCCACCCCCTCATCGAAGATAAAATGTTATATAGATCACAAACCTCATCATATATAAATTTATAAAAAAATAGGTCATTTTGAGCTATTGATAGTTAAAATATTATTGAATCTATTTTTGTTTTTTATTGTAATAAAAAATCTGGTCGCATTAAAATTCAATTAATATTTTTTGATTTGTTAAAATGATAAATAAATTTTTTTTGTGTTTAATAAATAATTTGTTTTTTTACATCTAATAATAATAGTTATATTATTATTTACATTGAGTGAATAAAATAATGAAAATATAATTCCCATATCTATATATCTTATATTAATTTTATAATAATAATAATGTAATATTATTATTATTACTCATTTTATATTGTTACTTTTATTAATAATAAATTTTAAATGTTGGTGTGTTGTGATGTATATGGAGGATGAGTCTAGAGTTTCACAAATGGGAGGGGGGGTTGGAGGATTACTTTATTAGTATCATTCATGAAGATAAAAGTGAAAAAAAAATTAAAAATAGCTAATTTTTTTGAGATTATAAGAAAAAAATTATTAAAATTTTAAATATGTGGTGTATTCATAGTGTGTATAGTCATGTAGTTAGGGATTATATTCATTGGTAACTATCTCCAACTCAAATCTCTCCCCCATATCTTCCATTCATATATCTTATTTAATTATTCAAAGCATTTATTTTGAAAACTCCATAAAAACTTATCAGATCGATGTGTTATTTATGGCAATAGATTTGTTTTGTTTAAGTAGAAATTTAAACATAAATTTTATTATATACATAGTTCATTATTTTTTATATTTAATTATTTCTGGACATCATGTTACAGTTTTTGGGGTTCTTTTATAGTGCGTAGAAGTTGTCTATAAATATAATTTTTTTGTTGTTGTTTTTCCATCCCAATGGTGAAAATCAACTCAAATATTTCATTATGATTTTTAGTTATTTCTAATTTAAGTAGAGTTTTGATCTAGAGTATTATTTTTTAATTTTGTGTGGATTATGTCTTGGATTGATGTGATAGTAGATCTCACCCTCTATCACTTTTGGCTTAACAGTGTTGGGTAATCTAGTGAGTTTGAAACTGTTTATTACATTGAAATTCTGCCAATTTTGGTGGATATTTTATTTATTTTAGTGGATTATATGGTTTGGAATGGTGACCAAGGACAAGAAAAAGGACATTGTGTGCTTTGGATCAATGTATGATTAATCAATTAAGGTTGGAGGATCCATGTAAAACTTTTTCAACTTGAATCCATTATTACACTATTTTTTTAAATTTAATCTTAAAACATCTTAATTATTATATATGGTTTTATTCCTATATATAATTAAACCTTTGCTTTAATATGAATTAAACTTATAAAATGTTTTTTTAATATCAATGAAACTATTTTTCCTAAATTTATTCATTTTTTTAAAATATATTTAGGTTCCACATGACATGAAAAATGGGAACTATAATTTTTTTTAAAAAATATGTTTTGAATGGGTGTAGATTGGTATATATTAATTGTCCTACGTTTTAAGTATTTTTAATATGTTTTACTGATACTAAATTTAATATATGAGTGGGAGTTTTTTTTAAATTTTGTATGTTTTCAAAATATTTTTCACACAATATTTCATGGTTTGGTTTTCATGAATGGATTTTATAATTTATTTTTCCTAATTATATTACCTATGAATGGAAATAACATTATAAAAATGAGTATTCATATTATAAAAATCATCTTCGAGTGATCCCCTTGAGCTATTTCTTTTAAATTGAAATAATAATTGATATTGTATGATTTATGATTTATCCAAGATCGATGATATGTTTCTTATATTTTAACATTGGAAAAAAATTGATTCATTAGTGGGGGTGTTTATAGGTGAGGTATGGTATGAATTGAAATTTTCTTCTCCTCCTCATTGGTTTGATAATTTATGAGTTGGCTACTATACTTTATGTTACATCCCCAAAACATCAAAATATTGAACAAAAGGCCATGGGATTCATTAACCTCTGTGGGATGATTTCCCATAGTAAAATAAACAACTAATCCTAGAATACTACAACCAAAAACAAATATATGATGCATGAGAACAATATAATACAACAAAAATTGTAATAAACATAAAATAAAATTTCAGAGTACCAATTTTAAACCAATATCAATATCAGATAATAAATTGTAGGAATAAATCTAAAAGTCACTGAGGCTCCAATCAGACCAATACAACAACTCTAAACCTCCTCTAATATCAAACATTTCAATCCATTCCAACTCTATCATGGTGAATTAATAAGGAAATGATATTTCATTCCTTTACTATTTTCTTGATAAATAATATTTTCAAACACACAAATGCTCCCAATCAGGGGGATAGTATAAAAATCATTTTTCTTCCCCCATATTACAAATCTTATCATTCTATAAGGATATATCATATTATAAATTTTTTTATTATATATATATATATATATATGAATTAAAAATAGTTTTTATCAATTCATAAAAGTATTTTTTCAAACCAAAACCATTTTCCATGGAATGATATAAAAAATCCATCAACATATTTCACAAATCCAATTTTCATTACCCATTCCATTACACACATCCACACATACATACCCCAGTGGTAGTTCTATACTCATAAGTGGTATCTTTTCAATTTAAAAATCCATCACAAGGCAACCAGATAAAAATTTCTCATATGTCACAGTCCACTTATGCAGCATCACATTAAGGAAAATTAATAGAGACCAACCAATCATTAAAAAATCCCATACCAAATCTTCCATTTTCTTTCTTTTCATTAATATATTTATTTTAGTGAAAACCTTTATATCAAATAATTTCACTGAATCTAAAAAAATTCATATTTCAAAATCATCACTTAGGTTCATGACCAAGTAACTATTCACTACAGCAAAATTCCCACAATTTCACAAACCATTAGTAAAGTGGGTTTTAATCAAAAGTTTCACATAATTTTCACAATGAATATCAAGAAATTAATGAATTTTTAAACCAATATATAATGTTATAATAATAAGAGTTTATAGTGAATCCACCAACATTGTAAACATACGTAAAAATGATTAAGAATAAAAAATTCTCAAAAACACAGATTCAACCTCCAAAATCCATTGTATATTTTTCCCTAACATGAAAAAACTACATCTAATCATGGTTGGACTCACACCACATGGATCATCCCCAATGTATTATATCCATAAATCCAATAGAGGGATGAAGAAAAAAACTAAGGAAAATAATTAATAGAAAAAACATTCCAAGTAATTCGGGTATTCTAAACAAAATAATCACCCATTGATCGATCCCATATCAATGAGAAGGGTATCAAAATACTTTGGTGAGATATAAATTCTTGTTAGGGTATTTTAGTGTTGACTAGATATGTTTATAGAAAAATCAAAAATAGATACTATATTTTCATATATATTTTTTAAAGGTGCATGATTAGGGTATATGTTTATCAAAACCATGTGTAAACTGTGAACCTCACATAACCCAAAAATCCCCCACACATAGTTGGCTAGGACAATTACACAAATCATGTGCCAACAGTGAAGAACCCCTTTTAAAAAGAATTCATGGTTACTCCTAGGTTGCCACATGGTTTATAAAAAATGTGTGCCTAACTATTCACCCACCCAAATCCCAATGCCCCCCTTTTCACAGTTTCTCAATAGTTAATTAGGGTGTCTACTAACCATTCTCAAAATTTTATCCTCATGAAAATTTGAAAAACAAGTCAAAACTCTTATAAACCTTCCGTAACATAACCCAATTACATTATATAAATTAAATTCCTAAATAAAGTTGGAATTTCTAAAAAATGAGAGTTCTACATTTTCCAAACCATTGGTATTTTTGTCCCTACAAATTTGAAAATCACTATTTAACTCAATGTGTTTGGAACATTTAATTTCTATTTCCTTTTCTCATTCACATGATTCTTCCTATAATTGACCATGATACCATAAAACACACACTAGGACAATGTTTTCACAAAAAATAGCTTCTCTTTCTTATCCACAGTCTGTATTGGAAAATGAACCAAAAAAGTATCTGAATCAATGTCAACGTGATCCCACAAAATCTAATAGTTAGAAATAGGTTGATTATATATTAATTGAGATACCTAAAAACATTATTAAAATAACTAAAAATTCATGGAAATACCAACTGATATTCCACCTCACAATCCATTATAATTTCTCAAAAGGGCATATGTATGTTGAGATATCGTTCACTACTTCCCAAATCAGTGATTCTAAATAATTGAAATGATTATCAAGAAAAACTAATCACCCAACTGAAAAAAAACCATATAATATGATCCACATATGATTTATGATAACCATGTGCCTTATTCATCATTTTTCCATGTCAACTAAATTTTATATGTAGTCTCATTCATAAGGATTGGTCCAACAGTGAAGTCATACCATTTTACACCAATCAATGTGGATAATGACCAGGATCTCATTCATTGCATCAAAATGATCCATATGTATCCAGTATAGATAAATATTGTTATATTAGAACATTAATAATGGTATTTGATCCTCTCATCAACCACCAAAATCCAGTACATAAGCTTAAAGCATGTTTTCCTATGATGGAACAATCCTTTTGTATTTTCTATCCATCTAAGGATGATATATTGTTCTCATAGTCAACTATGACCAAAGGTATTTCACTAATTATTTATAGAAACTAGATGTAAACCTATAATATCAGTCTCATTCTATCAAAACAAGTATTCTATTCCTATTTACTAACTATCATATTTTGATTTTGGAATATTCGCCCACTATATAGGAATAAGGAATATTGATGAAATGTGCTGATGTTGTGAGGCAATACAATTTCACCCATATTGAATATATATTTTGAACTATTCTTTGGAGATATATAAAAAAATTCATATTTATATTCACACATTTCAATAAATTAATAGGTAATTATTGAAACATACCAGTTTACTGTTGGTTCTCATCCTTAATCTACTTATAGGTGATGCGTCTCATTACAAACACAACCACTAATATTTTCATTCCATACAACCAAAATTTAGTTTTCATATCATTATAAAAATTATTTATTCTAGGAAGGAAAACCCATATCAAATTATGGTAAGCATCAATAAGTTGTTCAAAAAATTTAGTTGCGATCATTTGATATCTAAACCAAAACAACTGAAATTCAATCCATCTTTAATCCTCAATAATCTCAACATAATTGATTTTTGACCTCATAGAAACAATTTTTTAATCTGATGTATATTCCTAATTATTCTTTTCATCCACATTAAGGAAAAAATAAATATGAATAAAAGTAGTAACAATACCTCGATCTTCATAATATAGTTACATGTTAGTTATCCCTAACAATAATTACCCCTAATTGGATGCCACATTATCGAATTCATCAAGATACATCCTTATTAATGCATCTATAACTTTCCTTCAAATAGTGTATAAATAAATTCAAAGATAATAATTTGTATATACACCATCCATATTCATTGTCTCGTATTCAAATCTCTTTTGTGATAAAATGTTTTTCAAAATTATCTAATCTATAGACTATGTAAATTTGTCACAAAAGAGTTAATGATTCCATGTATTCAAAGAACAGATAACATGAATATTACTCAAAATAATGTGTTGGGTAGTTCTTTTCATGTTTCTATAACATCCATGGGCCATAAGAAATAACATGACCTCCATACATGAGAACATGTCCCAACATTGATCCTAAAGAAATACAATACACCACAATCCATTTTCTTGATTTCGGAAATATTAAGATCAATTCTGATGTATGTTAAACATTAATCACCTAAAAAGTATTCTAAAATTCTTCATTCCATTGGATTGGATCATTTTTCCTTTTCTAATATATCATTATTGAATATATTGAAGAAAACACACGAACAAAACACTTGTAATAACAAGTTATGCCAAACAAACTGCATATCTAGAAAACATTATTTTGTGGATTACATGATATCCCAACTATTATCTTTTATAGATCTAGAGTAACCCCTATTTAATAGGTAACATAGATAAGGAAAAATTCATATTGTTTCCAAAAATCACATTTGGATAAGTTGGAAGAAAAAAATGACACCAAAAAATTCCCAGCATTATCTCTAATTGTTCATCATGCATATCCGTTCTCATAGAATACACTAATATTTCAACCTCATGAACCACTAATAAATCATGAAACCATTGAAATATTTGATTCACCAATTCCATAGATTCTATTGAAGAATTTTTTTTATCCAAAGGCATCACCATATACTGGTAATGGATATATCTACTCGTAATTTTTTTTGAATATCCTCTTTTTCAAAACACAATTAGTTATATCATAATCACATGTCAATTTTATAGAACCATAAGGATATACCAATTGATCGAATAGATCTTCAATTCATGGAATTGGGTGGTGATTATTTATGATAGCTTTGTTATGCTTATTATGATACACACACAACTGGAGTGTATTTCCTCCTTAAACAAAACCAGTGCTACCCATAGAGATTTACAAAGCTAAATGAATAATTTCACATCCAACTCTTCCAATTATAATTTACATTACCTTAATTATATTGGTTCAATCTGATAATAATGATGTGATAATTGAATGGTCCCTTATAAAATATCAATTATAAAGATGAAATCACTTATGGGTGGAAACCCAGATAAATTATTAGGAAAAACATCAAAAAAAGGATAAATAACTACAAGAAAATCAGTATTCACAATATCTTTTACTATTTCTGTAGACAAAAACACAAAATGTTATGATATAGTTCCAACCACGTGTTTCAAAAAACCCCTAGATCATGTATTAACAATCATATCTCCTCTAATTTTATTCTTGATGTTATCATATGTGGTAAAACTATCCCTTCTAGAATAACTATCGATGTGATATTTTCACATTTTCACCCAATCAATACATAGAATTATGTCATTAACATCCATCCTATTCATAGATAAATCCTAAATAAATTCAACTCTATAAATAATTTTAGAAAATTCTTTGCATATAATTTCTCCACATTATATTTTACCATGAAATGTTTTTGGATTAGAAATATATGGCATATCTCAACATGAAATTCTGGATGATAATTAACATAATATGAAATAAACAAATGGGATGTGTTGGTACAAAATAAACATGTATAAGGGTATAATTAAAAATAAATTTACCTCTCAACAATGAAGATATAGACTAGTCACTCATGATCACTTTCTCAGATCCATAGAACTTATTACTAAATCCACTTTGTTCTTTATTAACCAATTGATATTTCCATTAATAAGGAGTAATGTTATTCTAGGAATCCCAATAAATATCTATTCTTTACTAAATTGTATTATTCTTCAAGATGAATCCCATTGAAACATATGATGCTTGTGAAACATGAGATGTGACCTAAACTCCTTAATATAAAGAACTACAACAATAGCACAAAATATTCCACATATGGTTGAATTTTTGGTATGATCTTGGTGTTGGTGTAAAGTCTCTCTTAATGTTTTTTAACGAACCGGATGGATGTAATCCATGTTTACCCTTTGGATTTTAATGTAGAGTTAGTGATTAATATATTTTATTTTGAGTCATTCCACTAACAGGGTTATAATTGTCCCTCTTAAAATT
Source organism: Viscum album (assembly GCA_963277665.1). Classification (NCBI taxonomy): domain Eukaryota; kingdom Viridiplantae; phylum Streptophyta; class Magnoliopsida; order Santalales; family Viscaceae; genus Viscum; species Viscum album. The sequence continues at coordinate 478,616,036 of OY728132.1, forward strand.
ATTCCAATAATTAGAGGTCCTAGTATTTATCGATGGTATTAATGTGATTCCTCCACCTGTGGTTCCTAAGATGTCACTTACATCCACCATTTCTCTATTTACCAACACTATAAAATCCACTCTAAAAATCATTTCAATATTTAATTGAATTTATATCCTCAATTCAAATTAAAATATTCATTTCATAAAGGAAGAACATGAAACCACATCGTATTAAAATTATAATAAAATCATAAATTTAGTAGAATACTCGGAGACTGAGAGATTTCCCAACTTCATGCTAGAATAGTCTGTCTTTCAATCCAATTTAAATGTATGAGGAAACAATTTATTGAAAAAAATTCATCAAAATCCTACAACGCAATTACCTTTTATAATATATTTGGAAATTCTAAATCCCACCACTAGCATTGATGATCATCCACTACGTACCTTACCAACATGACTTCCATCATTGGTTGTGTTCCTAGAAAATTGATGATTTGATTCATCATAGTTATCCAAAACTATGTATTCAGAGATTCTGAATCTCCCTGAAGGATAACTAGATTCTACTTCAGAAACTAAATGGAATGATCACTACTCCTTGGATTATTCCTATAATTTCGATTATCCATATAATGAAAATCCAATATAATACTCCCACCACTCATTAGGTTCACCATTGGCTCAATTTCAACTAAATATTTCAATAGATTCATCCAGTTTAGTTACTCTATTCCTAAATGGTTCCTTTTTCTATAACAAAAACAATACCGCATTTAGTCTCACATAATAAAAAGTGATGGCTTGGCAATTTATAATTTAACGGTTAAGACAAATCACAACAGGTGTTTCCAAATTTCATCATTTTCTATATTCCACCAATTTTTTAAAATTATATAATTATTTTTAATATGATACCATTTTTAAAATACCACTAACACTCATTTTTCAAGATAATATATTTGAAAAAAAATTGAATCCATTTAAAAAATAAATCATTTTCCAAGATATTGTGAATCATTACTTATAATTAAATATATTTTCTTAGCTGAATGTAGTTTATAATAACAAATGTCATACAAAACTCATCAGCTAAACCCAACACGGTGAGGTTAAATTTCCTATAAGTTTATCAAAACATTTATGTTCATAGGTCATTGGTAACTGGAGGTTTACCATTAATATGATAGTTATTCTTTTTTATTTTCTAGATTTTATATTTTGGAAATCATATCTCTTTGTTATCATCCCAAATTGAGGAGTATAGATGAATGGTTTCTAACTCCAGGGTCGACTGATAAATTTGTCCCAAAATGACTGACAAGCCTACTTTTGATACCATTTGTAACATATTAACCCTCCTCATTGGATTGACAAGTGACACAAATCTACTCATCCTTAGGTAATATCCCTATGACACCGAATCATGGAAATAAATGTGAAGGAATTCATTAATATTTATGGGAAAATTTTACCTTCAAAAAGAAAACAACCAAACTAAGAAAACGATAACCAATTAACCACTGCATGTTTCATGTGAACAATGTAATACAACTCAATATATAATAAACCATCCCAAAATATATCATAGTAAAAACCTGAAACGAAGACCAATATAAAAATATAATGTGGAAGACAAAAACAATAAGGCACAAAGACTCAAAAGATATCAATATAGAATATTTTAAAATTCTCTATGATTAAACTCCACAATCCATTCCCAACTCATCATATTTCCCATGAGGGGTGAGTATAAAACATAACAGGATTTAATCTAATTATATCAATACTCATTCCACTAGAATATAAAATTTTATCACATTTATAAAAAACAAATAAAATAAAAAATTGGTAATATTTTTTATCATAGCCTTAAAGGAATTTTACAGGAAAAAAATAGTTTCTATAGAATGATATCGAAATAGGTCTTTCAAACCATTTCAAAAATATATTTGGAAAACCCGTTCCATTCCACCCATCCACACATACATACCTCGGTAATATTTCCATATAGATGAGTGGTCTCTTTTAGATATACCAAGTCATCACAAGGTTACGATATACCAAGTGAACCAATGGTACAAGCCCCATACACAGGATAACTTCAATGAAAATGATCACATTCCATCCGTTTATACCAAATCCAAAGACAAAAAAATTTTAACACATTATAATTAAAGAAAAAATTTATTGAAAACCATCCTATCAAATAATTTCCATTAATCAAAAAAATTATATTTGAAAATCGTCATTTCAAAACCATTAACATATAAATTTTCACAACAACCAACATCTGAAATTTTATAAACCATCACTAATTAGGTTTTTTAAAAATCCTTAGAAATAACATTAAATAAATTTGAAATCATTACCACATGTTCTAAGTTGAGTAGTTGAGAATGGAGACACCTTCCTCGCAAACATAGGAAAAAATAAAGAACAACACAAAATTATTCAGCAATAATGGATTGAAATACTGGAATATTTCCTATTATCATTTTCTCTATCATAAAAACAACCATATCTCTTCATGAATAGAATATCACCACATAGATATATCCCCAAAAAATTAGATCTATTAATCAAAGAGTGTTAATAATAAAAAAACAATGGAAGACAATCAATAATGGGTATATTCTAAGGAATTTTTGTCTCTAATGCCAAAAATAATCACCATAGGATGGTTCCTAGATCAAGGTAAAAATTCTATCCATCATTTGGGTGAATATTAATTCTATGTTGAATCTGTTTTGAGTGAAATGAGATGTCTAAAAAATAGGAGCTATATGCCAAATTATTTGTTCTTTTTTTAACGATTCTTGGTTAGGGTGCACAGTTAGGAAAGCCTTGTAAAAATTGTGGACCAACCACATCCAAAAAACCCCACTTGCTTAGTTGGATCAAACAGTTTGATAAACCATCTATAAGAAATAATGAAACCCATTGTTCCTCTTTTAATTTTTACATCAAGGTGGTGGGACAGTTTGGAAAAACCATTCACCTAACTATGGGCCCACCCAAATCCCACAGCCTCCCTTTGCACAATTTCTTAATGGTGTTGTATGGAATCTAATAACCATATACAACCATAAAATCCCAAAAAACATTTCATTAAACCTCCAAAACATTCCAATATTAACTAAATTTTATTATATACTTAAAATAAATAAATAAAATGTTACTTATATAAAATTTGGGGTTCTTCATTTTTTAGGTTTTTCTTCATATAAGTATTTGTGTATCTATCCTATTTCATTATATAATTGACCTGGCACACCTTTAATTTAATATTCATAATAACCCTCGGTACTTATACTTTCAATACTATGATTATGTATCTAAATGGCATTTATTATGATTTATCAATCCTTTGAACATTTATATGACGTTAACTAGAAAATACAATCATATATATGATTTTCGATTAAGGCTTTATATAGTTCTCCATAGTGGCTAATGCATGGGAATTGATATTGACTATTATAGACTGATATGATTCTATGATAATTCAGTGTTTAATTATTCTATCGTTACCTAAACTAGTTATCGTTGGGGTCTTCCCATGATATTATTTATTTTATTAAATTATATTCTAGTGGAAGTAAAAGTGTTTATGTCGGGTTGTTTTTCTTCATTCCCCATATTGGGTGATATTTCTGTTTACATTCTACTATGCTCCATTTGTTGATCTAAAAATAGTTTATTTTATTTTATTTTTATTTTATTTTTCTTTATTGGGTCATGTTGCTAGTTTTATTATGCTGTATATTATGGTTTTTATTATTAGTTTCACATTAATATGTGATCAATATGTTTCTTTAGTTTCAATTCCTTGAATTTAATTTGAAAACAATAATATATTTTTTTGGAAAATAAATTCATAAATAATGGATTTTAATTATTTAAAAGGTTAAAACATATCTCCCTGAATAATTTTCAAGTGACAAGAAACGGGAACGTAACATTTTATTTTTTTATCATTTACTAAAATTATTTTTTATTATTTCCACATATAACATTTTCCTGATTAATTTAATATTCATATCATTATAGTTTTATTTTCAAACTATATTTAATATGATTTATTTTTAGAAGGATTAGGGTGTTGTGTGAAGAGGTTACATGTAGGATGTTTTACATAACACATATGTACATTGATAATTCATTTCAATTTCTACTTTGATTAACACGTGGTTATTGAGTTTATGGATAAATTATAGTTTTGGTGGTGCGACAAAGAAGAAAATATTTCTGAACATGTATAGATGTGGATTATAACAACTTTGCTATTTATTGAACATTAATTCATGATTTGTAAAATTATAATTCACAAAATAAAACATAGAAAAAAAATCCTTTTTAATTTGGGTAATTATGTACATTATATAATAACATAAAAAATGGGTACCTTGGAATTATGAAAAACATCTTTAACATGCTTATAATTTTCCATCATTTTTATAACTACATGTGATAACTTGTGGACATACATAAGAAAGGGATGATCTATCATGCCTAGTAATTTAATAAGAAAAGACTAAAATGAATAATTAATACATTTCTGAACATATTTGTTTTAATTTAACACAAAAGGGGTGAGAATCATAAATAGAAATAATAATTCATGATATAACATGGTAAAGTAATTAAAACAGAGGAAATTTGGAAACAAATTTAAACATGTAATCACAAATTGAGGTCAAATTTAATAGAAAATACATAATATAATTGTTAAAAATTCCTATAATGGATTAGGTTTAATCCTAATCCCATACATTGCATCTCATGAGACTAAATCATTACCCAATTCATTGAAGTGATGTAATATTTTGGGTGCACCCATATCTTTCATTTCATTCTTAAATGTTCAATATATATCATAAAACATATGGATGTCTTTAACATATTTTAACCACAAGATAAAATCGTGTTGGTTAAATACTTGGAGTAACCCAATAAATTTATGTATAAATACATCTCGGTGGCAACCAGTGAGTGGAAATGGGGGTGGATATTCACGGCACAATAATTTGGCACGAAAACTCCTAGTGAACTTTTGGTAGAATAATGGTTGTACTTCAAGGTTCAAAAAATAGTTTAATGAGAGGGAAAGGGGCTCCTAATCATTTGGATATAAAAATTACAATAATAGAGTTGTTGAAAAACATACCTCAACATTAGTAATTTTAAATCAAAAGTTATAGATAGAGAAAATTCTTGAATAAAGATGAGAAGAAGAATATCCTTTACTAAATTTCAGTATAGTAACAGCTTATATAGATACTCTACACATAATTGATAAATGATCATTATTTATTGAGAATGCAATTTTATATTATCAGGATCGTTTAAATTAAATCACAAAATATCAAATTGAGATTATCAAGTCTGAATATAAAGAAGCTGCTTCAATTGAAATGAAGAGAGAGAGGACTCTTACATTTAGAGGGTGATTCCAAAAACATGGGAGGAGATTCTTGTGACCATTGGGGAACCATAGGGTTACTCTATAGATCGATAAAATAGTAGAAATATTCTCCAATGATTTTGAGTTACGGTTAATGGAATATTTGGTGGGTTTTTATTGTAAAACATATGAAATTTCCTATTTTATTTAAAAAATATATGTTCTAAAATATATAAAATCATGCAAAAACATGAAACCTTATCATGGTTTTTTACCATGGTTTTTACCAAATAGGATGGTTTTTTTGTTATTTCATATTTCCAAGGGCCAAATAAAATAATATATTACCCCTCATGATGTGTATGTGAGTCTTGTTTGTAATGAAAATATTTTGAAAACCCAAAAAAATTAATATAGGATTCGTTGGATTCATAAGGAAATAATAAAATTAATAAATTAACTTCAGAAAAAAAATATTAAATCAAAAAACATCTATTTTTCTATGGATATGATTTACAGAAATTATTAAATTACATTTGGGTTCCTATAATTTCATAATGCATACATATATTTAAACCGTATTTATTGTTTACTTGAAATTTTGTTTTTCTATGAATGGAAAGAAAAAATAATAATTAGAAAAAATTTATGTGATGATTCCAAAAATAAAACTTATTTTTTTGAAATAATTTTATAAATAGGTTTATTTTAATGTTTGAAACAAGACTCTTCATTTGTGGTGAAATACTATTTTTTTCTAAAATAATTGATTTTGAACACTTCTAAAAATTGCATTTGACATCATAAAATATATAAAATTATTTATATTTAATAAATTTTATTTTCATATATTTTTTACAAATATATAATATCTTTTTTAAAAATTAGAAAATTCTTCAAAAATTTATTTCCTATTTGAAATTTCATATTACACAAAAATAAAATTTGTGATTTATCATATCAAAATAAAATAATTTAAAAAGTAAATACAATATGAAGTTAATATAATCCTTAATATATAAAATTTACATATTTCTATTATTAGGGTATTGATAGATATTAATTTATTCCTCAATAAAAGAACCATAGGATATTGTGCATGTTGGATTGATTTTCACAAGGTGGTTTGAAAAACATGGTTTAGGTTGCGATCACAATGATATTGAAATTTTTCAATTAACATTTTTCTCATTCATTAGTTATTGTATATCGACATGGAATTTGTTAAGGAAAAATACTAGTTATGTTATTTCCATCAAAAGCTCTAATATATTGTCTTAATAGGGTGTTATCCAATTATTCAAGGTCAATACATACTTTTTCTATGTCAATTGGATTTATCAAAATCATATTTATATACGAATCAAATGGTCAATGTTAAATGCAATATGATCCATGGTTCTGATGTATAATTATATTTTAAATATTATAGGATATAATAAAATCAATTAATTGAATTTCTGTTTTATAACCATAATAGTGAATTTAATTCAATCATAAGGGGAATTTTATTTTTAAACATTCGAGCGGTTATAATCATCCCTCATTGAGAAAATTCACCAATGAAATTTTTATTTTATACACTACAATATTTGAGGTTATTTATATTTTCATTTCCACATCTATATCAAATGAAACATTTTCAAAATATCGGTTTCTATATACCGCCTTGATTAGGTGTGTTGTCCTATTTCATAGAGCATAGCCTCTATAATCAATGATATTCACTAAATGCTCATCAAATGAATGTTCATTCACCATTGATAGAAAATATAGATTTTGTATATTTCTGGGGTATTTTTGGTACTTCCTCATGAGGGATACATGGATGAAATCAGATACATGAGATATATTAGGTGGGAGGTCTAGTCGATAGTCCTAAGTTATGTTGCGATCAACAATCTCAAAGGGGATAATGTTTCTTGGACTAATATTTGACTTTTTTAAAAATATCATTACTATCCTTCATATAGATATTTGGAGGAATAACTTATCCATACCCAATAACTCCCATGCTCATCAAATTATCCAGCATAGCTATTTTTTTGACTCTGAGAATCCCTGATGTGATACTTAATGGATTTGACCTTTTGAACCATTTCCAGATCCAACAGTTTTCCATCCCCAATGTCATCCCACCATGCAGTTTTTCTGAATATATTAACCTAAATGGTTTAATATATATTTATTTAAAATTTGTGCTATAATAATTATTGTATGATTCTCCACAAGAAGAATATGTTTATCTCATCATCCTTTGAGTGCTCTTGACCATGCTCTTTACATGGACTCAAGATATGAATAGTGTGCTCTAATTGGCTATCATTTATAAAGTGAAAAGTTGTAATAATGTAAAAATAAATATTTATAACATGTTGGGGGATCCTCTAAAACATCGAAAAAAATCCTAGATCCCAATCAGATACTTCTAATAGTGGTGTTCAATTCATCCTCACCACTTCTCAATTGTATATCCCTATAGCTTTATTAAATTACTTGTCCTCTTGCATTGTAATGAACTGTTCTGAATTCGTAAAACGATCCACTACAATCCATATATCATTATTTATTATTGGTTTTTTTGAATGAATTTTGACAAAGTCCTTGGTTATGTTTTCCCATTTTCATGTAAGTAAGGGTAATAATTTCACCATCCCCTTAAATTTTTTACTTTATTACTTCCCATGCTGATATACAAGACCATTTGATTTGGATTCTATGATATCATTCATCATATTTTTCCAAAAAAATCTTCTCTCATTGATAATGATATATCTTTTTTTTACTGGATGGATGTATATGTTTGATCTAGGTAAATCATCAAACATCTCTTTATAAATATCCATATTTAGTGGTACACATTGTCGTGACCGAAATCTTACAAATCCTTCTTCATTAATTTTGAACATCAATGATTTACCTTTTCTTATAGGCTCCATAATCTTCTAAAATTCCATATCTTCTTTTTAAAAATCATATATCTTCTATAAAAGGGATGGATGTGAAATAATTAGTGAAAGAATTGATGATTTTCCTTCCTTTATAATTCACATGTCAGTCCGTTTCAATTCAAAGATGGTATTATCCTTCAAAATTTTGATCAATAATAATTTTTTGGTATCCATTATAGTTAGATAATTTTTCACATTATTTTCATTCTTATAATTGTAGTAGATTGTGTAGTAATTGTCCTTAATCCTCTCTAACCACCTACATAGACATATATTCATGCCATTCTGTGTGAATATATATATGGGAATCTTATAAAATATATATATTTCATACCACTTCCTAATGATATAATGATTCCATATTTGAAACAAAATGACCCATAATCAGACTATGTATAATTTTTGTGATAATTCTATTATTTCCTATTCAATTTACATGAGACATAGGTTATCACATCATCGTTCAACATTATTATAATGACTAATATCTTCATCTATGAATGATTTTTGCCATGAATGGTCCCCCACTTTTGGGTAGCGTAAGTATAGGTGAAGTGAAAAGAATGTTTTTAAACTCCATGAATATCTATTCACAATCAATATTAAATAATCACATGACTCTGTTATGATTTATCTTTGATAGAGGAATTCAAAATCTGGAGGAATTTAATACAAATAATCAATAATACCCAACTATCGCATGAAAACTATTGATATCTATCAAAATTAGTGGCCTCATCCATCCTTCAATAACCTCTTTTTTTGAAGGGTCTACAGATATCACTTTTCATGGAATGACATTACCCAATAATGATACATTATTAAAATAGAACTCGTATTTACTAAAAATTACATAAATCTTGTCCCTTAGTATGGTCATTACAATAATGATTAGATTCTCCCCATACACCTCTTTACTTTTGGAGTATATTAGAATATTGTCTCCAAACAATACAACAAAACTATTGAGATAATATCTAAAAACTATTCTATATTTCCATATTGATTTTTAGAGAATTACTGATTCCAAATGGAATTAATATAAACTCATAGTTCACATAGAATTTATGGAACGTGGTATTTTTTATATCCTACATTTTTACCATTACATGATAATACCCCAATAGATGATCTTGGAGAAGTATTAGGCTCTAAATAGTAGATTGAAAAAGTCATAGATCCATGGAATATATACTTTCTCTTTATCATGATCTTCTACATCCCACTATAATCAATAAAAATATGCATTGAAACATCCTTCTTCATTATGAAGGGGACTCATGAACCCCATGGTGAAGAAATTTATTGTATTAACCCCTTACCCATATTATACAATACTTTCTTCATCAGTTCCTCAAGTTCCATAAAATCTATTCTATATGGATTCTCAAATAATGGAAAAGACCCATGTAAAATATTTATTATAAATTCTACCATCCAATGAGGGGGAAAGTGAGAAAATTCATTACAAAATATTTTAGAATATTCCCAAACAATGGAAATTTGTTCACGATTTATCTTTTCCTTAGACCAGATCATTTAAGCTAAATATGTTTTCCCATTGGGAAATAAAAACCATACATGAGGTGTCACGAACCGGATCTGGTTGCCACCATTAATGGCACCAAACCTGGCCCGTGGCAAGGCCCGAAGGGCGTTCCCTATCCCCACGGGCTGGCACAAGTGCCTGGGTATCAAGCAAATCTGGTTTGGGAACGATTTACCCGAGTATGACAGCATAAATCATAAAAAAACAATCAACTATTAAAATCTGAAATTTTCATACTAAACAATTCTTAACAAAACCAGATCTGAATACATAAGTTTAAAGACACTACAAGTGGTCTAAAAACAAATAATGACAACATAATGGCATCCCCATGGACTCCACATGACAAGGGGATCATCACCCGCAAGCCGTCCCCGCAACTCCGCCCCAACGATGGGGACTAACATCCCGAACTGCCATCACCCTTAGTCTTCCCTTTACCTGAGTCAAGCACGAGCAGGTCTACTTACACCCAAGGGGTGTAAGCAGGGTGTGAGCCTAAGCCCAATAGGATACCACCAGTTGATTCCAAAGAGGATGCAATACAATTTGAACAAAACAAGCAATTTTAATACATAAGGTGAAAAAGTGTTAAAATTCAAAGAAATGCAACTTTCAAATGAAAACAGTTTTCAATCCGAGAATTTCAGAATGTTAGCACACTAAATAGACATGTGAGATACTGTAATGTACTTCCAAAAACAACCCACAACAAGGGTAAATACCACAAATTCTATGAGCATCAAAATCAGGAACACCCCTAAGCACTAGGTTGTCTCGGGCCCTATGTACCTCGTACCTCGGTGTAGAGTAACCATAGAAAAATCAGTTCTCGTGCACGAGCCACTAGTAGGGAACATACCCATAACCTAGTGGTCCCCAATCATCATCCAAATAGTTTAGTTAGAGTTGTCGTTATCCAGATTCTAAGTGGAACAGGGACAAAACCCATCCGATCCACTAGCCGTACTAGTACAAATCCGCCCCACCTAAGTACCCGGGCTTCCCCTTTTGTTATCAAACAATTTCAACAAACAACACACATCCATTTTCATATAAAATATCACTACTCGTCACAAACAAATTGTACAGTAGCTACACACATTTTCTACCATTTAAAACACACAATAAAATAATTTTATTTCCAATAAAACAACCTCTCAAAACATCACATTGTTTTTCACCCAAAGCTCTTTAAGATATCCACCTTTCACACTATGATAACACTTGTAAGATATTAAAACCAAATTGAAGTTCATAACCCTTTAATGAAACCAAAAATTCAGTTATGGGGCATCCCAAAATGAACCAATAAAAGATTTGAATGGAAAACCCTCAATTTCACCAAAAATTGGAACTTAAAATTCATTTGCATTATAAATGCAACTAAAACCAATTTTTACAGAAAAATTCAAGTGAAATAAACATTAGAGTACCATGAAAACAGCAAGCTAATTCACAAAAATTTCACACACAATGGAATCACCTACCAAATTAACAAAACCCCTTGAATCTCCGTGCGAAATCAAATCGCACCCCCGCCGCACCAAGAGAGAACTAGATCAAACCTAAAACCACACAAATTGGCCAATAAATCCCAAAGTTAAACCCTAGGTTTGAAATCCTAGTTTCTGGACATTAGTAAACTCAATTATAACCTAAGAAACCCTAAGAACAATGAGTTAAACCCAAAGTAATTTGAAAGAGGAATGAAAAGGGCTCATTTATTTGAAGTATCTTGAAGTAATCACTCTAAAACACCAGTATCTGAAATTTAAAAGAGCCCAAATTTAGGGTACGTTCGAACAAGATGTATTATCGCATTTAGGAACTGGAATGGAGGAAAAATATTGACAATTGAGAGATTTATGAATGTAATACTTTACCTCTTCAAATCTGGGAGATTTGAGGAACCCTATGAAGATAGGCACACAATCGCGATTCTACAGAGTTCTAAATGGGTGGGAGAGAGTTCAGACGCGCGGCTGGGTTACTTGGGCTTGAGTGAGACTTGGAATCACTGAAAAATCCCAAATATTTAATAAGTTATAACAAAATCAAATTTTATTTTTAAAACAGAAATTGGGCTTTCGGGCAGGCCCAACCCCTTAGACAAAAACCCAAATAACCCCTGGTTATGGATTTCTAAAAGCTCCAAATTACCTTGGTGGTGTTAATAGGTTAGGGGAGGTCAATTAGAAATTTTAATGGATGAAAAATGTTGAAAAATGAAAAAGTTATAAAAGATACAATTTTTTTTAAATCTGGAATTGGGCTCACGGTTTGGCCCAATTCATGAATACTCATCTATTCCTCCCTAAAACCTAGGGAAACCACCAAAAAAAAGAAAGGATGTAAATTAAATGAAAAATACCTTTAAAATATTTTTTTTATGTGATAATTCTCCCCACCATGAAGGACTTTCCGCCCCGGAAAGTCAACATGAATCTCCGTTGGAAAATAAGAATGGGTACTCTTCCTTGACCCATGACTTTCGCTCCCATGTCTCATGTGTATCATTCCCATGATGCCATAAAACCCGGACTAAAGGAATAGACATTCCTCGAAGTATCTTCTCCTGGGAGTCCACAATTTTCACCGGCCTCTCAACGATAGACAAGTCAGGCTCAATCTCTAGTTCTTCCCAACTCAACACATGGGATGGATCTGGATTGTATTTCTTCAACTGGGAGACGTGGAAGACATCATGGATATATGTCAAATGAGAAGGTAAGGACAACTTGTATGCCACCTTACCAATACGCTCGGTGATCTCAAAGGGTTCGACATACCGTGGCATCAACTTACCTTGCTTCCCCAATCGACGATGGCCCAGACAAGGGGCCACTTTTAAGAATACCCTGTCACCCACAGAAAACTCTAGGTCTCGACGCCTCTGGTCAGCATAAGATTTATGACGACTCTGAGCTGTCAATAAGCGCTGCCTGATCAACTTGACCTTCTCAAAAGTCTCCTGCACAAGGCTCGGCCCCAACAGTGAAGTCTCTCCTACCTCAGCCAAACATAGGGGGGACCGACAAGGCCGACCATAGAGCGCCTCAAAAGGGGCCATTCGAATCGTGGATTGGTAACTATTATTATAAGCAAACTCTACCAATCCCAAATGGCTATCCCAAGAACCTCCAAAGTCCAGGACACATGCATGAAGCATGTCCTCCAATATCGGATTCGCCCGCTCTATCTGACCATCCGTCTATGGGTGGTATGTCGTGCTCATCTTAATTTGAGACCCCAAGGACTTCGGAAGGCCTTCCCAAAATCGAGAAGTGAAGCGGGGGTCTCTATCCGAGACAACAACTGATGGTACACCATGGAGTCTCACCACTTCTTGAAGATACAAATGGCCCAACTCATCTACTTTAGTTGTATCTCTAATCGGAATGAAGTGGGCTGATTTGGTCAGACGATCAATCACCACCCAAATAGCATTCTTACCCTGAGGTGTACGAGGTAACCCAACAATGAAGTCCATGGAAACCTCTTCCCACTTCCAGTTAGGAATGGGTAGTGGTTGGAGCAAACCAGATGGCCTTTGGTGCTCTGCTTTCACCTGCTGACATGTGTAGCATCTCGAAACAAAGTCTTCTTTGTCCCGTCTCATACCAGGCCACCAAAACTGCCGACGAACATCATAATACATCTTAGTGGCACCCGGATGGACATCCCACTGAGACTGGTGGCTATCTTGCATCACCACCATCCACAGAGATAATGGAACTACTGAACAGCCCTTGAAGCACAAGATGCCCTCGGGAGACGACGACCAATCAGAGGATGTCTCCCCACCATGAAAGAACTGCTTAGACCGCTGACAAAGATCATCACTGGGCTGTTCCTGCTGAATCAACTCCAATAGAGAAGGAGTCAACTGGACACTTTCCAAGAATTCCCCTCCACTGTATTCCCTGGTCTCCACATGCATCTGAGAAAAGAGACCCATCAATGCCCACTCATCACTAGACTTCCTCAAAGCCTGCACTGGAACTCTTCGGCTCAAAGAGTCGGCCACTACATTACCCTTGCCTGGGGTATAGACAATGTCAAAGTCAAACCCCTGCAAGTACTCAATCCAGCGACATTGCCTCAAGTTGAGGTCCTTTTGCGAGAAGATATAAGCCAAGACTTTGTGATCAGAGTATACCACAAACTTCTCCCCAAAGAGGTAGTGACGCCAAGTCTTCAAAGCATGCATCACCGCTGCCAACTCCAAGTCATGGGTTGGGTAGTTCTTTTCATGTGGTCGAAGTTGGCGAGATCCATACGCGACCACATGATCATCCTGCATAAGCACGCACCCAAGACCCATACCTGAAGCATCACAATAGACCACATATCCCTTTCCAGCCTCTGGAAAAATTAGCACGGGGGCAGTAGTCAGCCGCCTCTTCAGCTCCTCGAACGATGCCTGAAATTATGGACCCCATACAAACTTCACCCCTTTCTGGGTGGGGGAAGTCATCGGTGAAGCAAGCCGAGAGAAATCCCGAACGAATCGCCTGTAATAACCGGCCAATCCAAGAAAACTCCTGATCTCAAACACATTCTTAGGTTTCTCCCATGAAATGACTGTAATAATTTTCTCAGGGTCCACTGAAACTCCATGCTTTGAGATCACATGACCCAGAAATCTCACCTCTCTGATCCAGAAAGTGCACTTTGACAACTTTGCATAGAGGCGGTGATCTCGTAATGTACCCAAAACGATCCTCAAGTGATGTTCGTGTTCCTCCTCAGAGCTAGAGTATACCAGAATGTCATCCACGAACACCACAACAAAGGAATCGAGATACTGATGGAACACCCTATTCATAAGTGCCATAAATACCGCTGGAGCATTGGTCAATCCGAAGGGCATGACCAAATACTCAAAGTGGTCGTACCTGCTTCGGAAGGCTGTCTTAGGGATATCTGACTCCTTCACCCTGAGTTGATGATACCCTGAACGCAGGTCTATCTTTGAGAACCACTTTTCCCCCTTCAACTGATCAAACAAATCATCTATTCTGGGCAAAGTGTATTTGTTTTTAATTGTTACCTTATTCAGCTTTCGGTAATCAATGCACAACCGGAGGGATCCATCAGCCTTTTTTTCAAACAACACAGGAGCGGCCCAAGGAGAGACGCTCGGGCGAATGAATCCTTTGGATTCTAAGTTGTCCAGTTGTATCTTTAATTCCCTCAACTCGGTGGGGGCCATGCGATAGGAGGGAAGAGATATCGGCTGTGTTCCAGGCGCCAGATCAATCGAAAACTCCACATCCTGCTTCGGGGGAAACCAGAAAAATCATCAGGGAATACCTCAGGAAACTCATTCACTACACGAGGTAGTGCACCTTCAGGGGAAAGACCATACTCTAGCACAATCGAAGATAACTGGAAGATAACACTTCCCAACTCTGGGAGTGGAGGCCCTGCGCGACTTGATCGTGGATCCCATTCTCCATGAAAAACCTGACGACTCCCATCAGGTGATGTGAAACTCACCCGCCGTCTGTAGCAACTGATGTGTGCCTGGAAGTTTACTAGCCAATCCATCTCGAGTATAACATCAAAAAGGTCCATATCTAAGACCAAGAGGTCCCACTCCATCTCGACCCCTGACACAGAAAGTGCACACGAGGGGCACCTCAGGCCCTGCTCCTTCTTCTTTCCCAATGGTGTCACCAACTCCATCGCAAAAGACATCAACGCAGTTGGAAAATTCAGAATCTCCACAAAACGTCTAGAAATGAATGAAATAGAGGAACCAGTATCAAAAAGAGCAGTATCTATAGAAGATGCGATCAGAACGGTACCTCGAACGGTCGACGGTCCCGCCTCTGATCCTACTGGTGACTGATCCACTGCTTGGAGATGTCCAGTATCTGCCTGAGGACGACCTCTAGTCTGTGGTTTTTCCCTGAACTGGCTCTGCCCCGAAGATGATCCATCCCTACCACCACGACCACCAAATCGAGATCCCCCAGTCCTTGACGGCTCGGACTATGTTGGCACTCCTCTTGAGGCCACTGACCCTGCCCCACTTGGGAGTGGACATGCCACACCGCAGAAGCGCTGCAAATGCCCTATACCTCCACACTGGTAACAAGGCTTCGGAGGAAGAGGACATGCTGGTCGGATATGCCCAGGCCTCCCACATTGGTGGCACACGACCGATCTCGCATCAGAAGCCGCAGAAGAAAACTGCCTGGAAGAGTGGCCTGAACTGCCCCCTCCTTTCTTCACATGATCCTCCCGCTTCCTTTTCTTCTCTGAGGAGCTTCCACTTCCCACTGCTGATACAGAACCATAGAAACCAGCCCTACCTTTTCTATCAATCTCCACCATGCACGCCCGATCAACGACCTCAGCATAGGACCTCAGCTTAAACAAGAACACCTGGGAGTATATCTCTGGTCGCAAGCCTTTCTCAAACCTTTGGGCCTTCGCTTGCTCATTAGAGACAATTTCTGGAGCATACCGAACCAATTCAGAGAAACGGTTGGCATACTCCATCACAAATAGATTCCCCTGAACAAGTTCCATGAACTCTCTAGACCTGGCATAAGCCAACACCTCAGGGCAATACTGTTCATTGAAGACAGCCTTGAAATCTCCCCATCGCATCTGCTCATTCTTCCCAGACTGAAGCACTGACTCCCACCATTTACGGCTGGGACCCTCCAACAGAAAGGAGGCACACTTCACCCTGAGCTCCTCGGGTGTTTCCAGGAACTCAAACATACGCTCGATCTTCTCGAGCCATTCTTCTGCTTCCTGGGGTTCTGAGCTGCCTCAGAAGGTTGGAGGCTTATTTTTCAGGAACTCCTGGGCCTTGTCCTTTCTAGGACCAGTATAATCCTCTCTAATAGGAGCTGGACCTGGAGCTAGTCCATATCCTAGATCCTGGATAGCTCGGACCACGGCCTCGACTAGCCTCTGATCAATCGGCGTGGGAGAACTCTCTCCAGCATCCTCCTGTGGGTGCGTGGGAGCTTTCCGGGGAGGCATGTTGCTACAAAATGCAACAGTCACAAAACAAATAGTCAATACCACAATTCTGAAAATTGTAATCAAATACATCAAATATAAACAAACTAAACACATTCTTGTAATAAAAGAAACAACTACTCCACATCTGCCTGATGTCCACATGTGGTCTGCAGCCCACACGTCTCACCTGGAAGTGAAGTAAATCAGTAAATTCCAAAATCCTCTGGTGACTTAAGGTCTGCCATGAGAGGTGCGGGCCAGGAACCCTACTCACAACCAATACCCCGAGCCCCGACATTCCTAGCTCCTGTCTATCCCGACTCATCTAAAAATAACAATATAACCCAAAAACATTATCCTCCTCTGATACCATTTTGTCACGAACCGGATCTCGTCGCCACCATTAACGGCACCAAACCTGGCCCGTGGCAAGGCCCGAGGGGCATTCCCTATCCCCACGGGCTGGCACAAGTGCCCGGGTATCAAACAAATCTGTTTTGGGAACGATTTACCCGAGTATGACAGCATAAATCATAAAAAAACAATCAACTATTAAAATCTTAAATTTTCATGCTAAACAATTCTTAACAAAACCATATCTGAATACATAAGTTTAAAGACACTACAAGTGGTCTAAAAACAAATAATGACAACATAATGACATCCCCATGGACTCCAGATGACAAGGGGATCATCACCCGCAAGCCGTCCCCGCAACTCCGCCCCAACGATGGGGACTAACATCCCGAACCGCCATCACCCTTAGCCTTCCCTTTACCTGACTCAAGCATGAGCAGGTCTTCTTACACCCAAGGGGTGTAAGTAGGGTGTCAGCCTAAGCCCAATAGGATACCACCAGTTGATTCCAAAGAGTATGCAATACAATGTGAACAAAACAAGCAATTTTAATACACAAGGTGAAACAGTGTTAAAATTCAAAGAAATGCAACTTTCAAATGAAAACAGTTTTCAATCCGAGAATTTCAGAATGTTAGCACATTAAATAGACATGTGAGCTACTGTAATGTACTTCCAAAAACAACCCACAACAAGGGTAAATACCACAAATTCTATGAGCATCAAAATCAGGAACACCCCTAAGCACTAGGTTGTCTCGGGCCCTATGTACCTTGTACCTCGGTGTAGAGTAACCATAGAAAAATCCGTTCTCGTGCACGAGCCACTAGTAGGAAACATACCCATAACCTAGTGGTCCCCAATCATCATCCAAATAGTTTAGTTAGAGTTGTCGTTATCCAGATGCTAAGTGGAACAGGGACAAAACCCATCTGATCCACTAGCCGTACAAGTACAAATCCGCCCCACCTAAGTACCCGGGCTTACCCTTTTGTGCTCAAACAATTTCAGAAAACAACACACATCCATTTTCATATAAAATGTCACTACTGGTCACAAACAAATTGTACAGTAGCTACACACATTTTATACCATTTAAAACACACAATAAAATAATTTTATTTCCAATAAAACAATCTCTCAAAACATCACATTGTTTTTCATCCAAATCTCTTTATGATATCCACCTTTTACACTATGATAACACTTGTAAGATATTAAAGCCAAATTTCAGTTCATAACCCTTTAATGAAACCAAAAATTCAGTTATGGGGCATCCCAAAATGAACCAATAAAAGATTTGAATGGAAAACCCTCAATTTCTACAAAAATTGGAACTTAAAATTCATTTGCATTATAAATGGAACTAAAACCAATTTTTACAGAAACATTCAAGTGAAATAAACATTAGAGTACCATGAAAACAGCAATCTAATTCACAAAAATTGCACACACAATGGAATCACCTACCAAATTAACAAAACCCCTTGAATCTCTGTGCGAAATCGAATCGCACCCCCGCCGCACCAAGAGAGAACTAGATCAAACCTAAAACCACACAAATTGGCCAAGAAATCCCAAAGTTAAACCCTAGGTTCGAAATCCTAGTTTCTGGACATTATTAAACTCAATTATAACCGATGAAACCCTAAGAACAATGAGTTAAACCCAAAGTAATTTGAAAGAGGAAAGAAAAGGGCTCATTTACTTGAAGTATTTTGAAGTAATCACTCCAAAACTCCAGTATCTGAAATTTAAAAGAGCGAAAATTTAGGGTACGTTCAAACAAGATGTATTATCTCATTTAGAAACTGGAATGGGGGAAAAAGATTGAGAATTGAGAGATTTATGAAATAAATACTTTACCTCTTAAAATCTGGGCGATTTGAGGAACCCTATGAAGATCGGCACAAAATCGCGATTCTACAGAGCTCCAAATGGGTGGGAGAGATTTCAGACACGCGGCTGGGTTACTTGGGCTTGAGTGAGACATGGAATCACCGAAAAATCCCAAATAGTGAATAAGTTATAACAAAATCAAATTTTATTTTTAAAACAGGAATTGGGCTTTCGGGCAGGCCCAACCCCTTAGACAAAAACCCAAATAACCCCTGGTTATGGATTTCTAAAAGCTCCAAATTACCTTGGTGGTGTTAATAGGTTAGGATAGGTCAATTAGGAATTTGAATGGATGAAAAATGTTGAAAAATGAAAAAGTTATAAAAGATACAAATTTTTTTTTAATCTGGAATTGGGCTCACGGTTTGGACCAATTCATGAATACTCATCTATTCCTCCCTAAAACCTAGGGAAACCCCCAAAACAAAGAAAGGATGTAAATTAAATGAAAAATACCTTTAAAATATGTCTTGTATGTGACATGAGGTTTTGGGGATAAATAAGATTCATCCTTCTCTTTTTACTTGTATAGAATCTAAGGAAAATTGACGATAATGATAGTGATTTTATTCTCTCAAGAATTTATGTTGGAATTATATGAGTATAGCCAATAAATACCCAAAATTGAATCAAATTCCACTATACAGAGTATTCGAATGTTCATTGGTAAGTCTATCCCACATATTTTATAATGTGGGAATTATATACTTTCAATGGAGTAATTTTTCCACGTATCATTTTCACTAATATCTCTACCTCTTTTCTCTATGGTGGTGTTTGTGTAGTTCTACTAAACATGTATAATATGAAGGAATTCATAGAAATATAATAAAAAATTACTATTACTATTATTGAATGAATAACTATCATAACTATGACAACATTATTATTAGGTTCCACATTAATGATTGAAATTTCCAATGATCTCCCTTCCCACCTTGGATGTTGTTGAAACGGACTATCTCTAACCACCCTAAGCTTAGTACATTGATTTTAAAAAGATCACTTGTTCCATTTATTTGAAACATTAGACAATAATTTAATGGTTTACTGGAGAATTATACACTTCCATTACATTTGTTGTATTCTCCCATCTGAAATTTCTAGATATATTTCCTTTCTTCTCGTAAAAAAATTAATATCCACTCTCACATAAGGAAATTTCTGGTGTGTTTCGTTACACACTTTTGAAAAGTGGAATTTTTAAATTTCTTACCACTATTATGTTTTTTTATTGAAAAACTAAAATTAATCTTGAAATTAAAATTATTTTTCTTTTGAGACATTTTAGATCCATTGATCTCTATTTTAAATTTTAGGGAATCTAACGCCTCCAACCTGAGATTTGAGACTTAGTGAATATAAATGATGCATATTATTAATTTTTTAAAATAAAATAAACTAAAATAAAAATCACTACATCAATTGTGTACCATGAACATTTAACGGCATAGGTTCTAGAGGATTAGATAGATGACTTCTGAATAAAGAAATATATATAAACAAGATACAATAAAAATTATAGGCTACATGGGTGCAGACTGCTTAATCGATGTGAACTCCATTAAGAACTCTAATAAACTTGTGGAAAAAAAATTAAAAAAAGGGGTGAGAATTAAATTTATTAGTAAGGGGTTTTAAAATCATGAAAAAATATTTTTTAAATTAATATATTATATATTATTTTGAAAATATATTTCATTATACCTTTATATAATATTACTAACTCTTTATAAATAATGAATAACTATATAGAAAATTAATTACACTTAAACCACATTAAATATATGCCAATATATTCATTAAAAAATACGTAGTCTTCAAAAAAACACATAGCTATGATCACATAAAACATTGAAGTTTTTCTTGGGAATAACCACATGTTTAATGATGGGTTCACTCTCTAATTCCCTTCTATTTTTTCAAACATCAAGTGCCATATTCTTTTGAAAATGTTTTTCACTTTCTATATTTATAAATAGTTTTACTAAAGTTTTTTATTTTGAAAAAAAACATGTCACTGCATTAAATTAAAAATTGACCCTTATAAATATATATATATAAGTAAAAATTAACTTTCATTGAATAACACATATGAATTTTGTTACAACAAAATATAATTCCATAAGTCTTTGCATGGAATATTCATGTATTCTAGCTTTATTTCATTTAGTACCTTTGAATGTTATACAAATAATTTACCCTAAAAAATAATTATATTTTACATATATTATTATAAATAATCAAGAAATTTAATTTTTTTAATAAATATGTGTGCATAATAATATCGGATATAATCCATAAAATTTAATTCTAAAACATGAGTTTATTATTAATTCATGGTACATCAATGTTTTACATAATGCTTGGTCAGGACTATATGTAAATGTGATGTCCCTAATTTTAATATACTATAATGACATGATATGATTTTTTTGAATCATGGTAATAAAATTATATATATAATAATAACCATTTTATCCTGATATATATACTCACATATTTCATTTAGTTTATAATACTCAACATCAAAGAATAAATTCAGGTTTAATGAATACATCGATAAATGAGAATATTAATTGGCCGAATTAATATGAAATAAAATTTAAAAAAACCTTGTTAAATACATATACATATGTTGAGTAATGGTCTTTGAATCGTATATATAGTTATATCCCATTATTCCAAAATAAATTTAATTTTGAAAAAATAAAATAATTTTTGCCAAATTAAATATACAACATTATAAGATTAGTTCTGTAAATAATTATAGTTAGTTTGATAGATGTATATATATATGTGTGTGTGTGTGTGTATACATGTATATGTATATGTATATACGCCATTAAAAATAAAACATAAATTTTATTACATAATAAGAATAATTTAATAATTGCTTCTCGTTCAGCAAGATCATATCATAGTTTTGGTATATATATATATATACCATTTCATCATAACAATTAATTTATAATTACTATTTAGAAAAAACTAATTTGGGTGAAACTAAACATGTAATTATGAATATGTATAAAAAAATAAAACTATACAATCCTTTAAGTGAATTGTTTTAGAGAAAGTGAGAAAATATGAAAGGTTCTGCACCCTTAGACACATGCACACTAGACTGCATATTTTAAAAAAAAATTCCAAAAATTAAAATTCCTTTTTAGCCATAAATTTCGACGTCCAGTGATATAAATAATAAGAATTAATTCTTCTCCAGTAGTCCAAGGGAAAGGGTTTTTCATTATATTTAAAAAACACCAACACTTGCAAGCTTGCATTGAAAGCATATTACGAAGACATAGAAAACATAGATTATACACTAGAAAACATCACAAAACAAAAAATTAAAAATCCTAATAAAATATATTTGATTGGATCAAAATGAAAACAGTGGTTCATATCCAACTTGTTCTATTAATAATCATAAAGCAACATTATATAACAAAATAAAACCCCAAATGAAACCTATAACAAGAGTTATAGAATACGATTGGGTGGAAATGTCAAGAATCATATGAAAATGATATATCTAAAATAGAGGAATACAAAGTGTTCAGATCTAGAAAAGCAAACACCTTCCTCGAACTAGGTCAAGGATGTAGAAATAGTGGTTGGAGATTCTAGTTTGAAACCCTGACACCATCAAACCCATGGACATGATGAATGCTATTGAATGAACATCAACTTAACTTCAACTTCTTCGGATGAAACCCTGTAGTGGCTCAAAGGTTCTTAGCATGACTCCACTAGGTGATTATGGCTGAGCCTCCCTCCTATAGTCAATCAACCCTCAAATCATAAATCTCCAAAACCGATGACCTCCAAAAAATAAAAACCCTATATCTGATTTCCCAAAAAGATATGCCCATACCCCTATTAATTATTTCCATGTTTTTTTAAATCATTTTAAATTTATTTTATTACACATAAAATAAAAATATCAAAACATTATTATTTCAAATTATATATATAAGATTTTAGTATTTAATTATTCATCAAACAGTTTAATTTAATTAAAAAAAAGTAAAATTCTATTATTTTTATAAAAATATGTATTCAGTAAAAAATATGTTATATAATTACTCTAATATATTTATATAAAATATTTTTTTCATAATTAATAATCTATATTAATAATTCAATCATATTTCATAATTCAAATTTAATAATTGTAACTTCATATAAAAACATATATATATATATATATATATCATTTTGAAATCTAAAATTTGTAAATCGTAATTATTTGTAAATTAATATTATTCATTTTTTCAAATTTAATAATTATTAGGATATGTTAAAATAGTGAATATTTTTATATCTTAATATAACATAATCAATTTATATTCTTATATTCATTTAAAATATGAAATAATCTTTCAACAAAAATAATTAAATTAATATACATATTTTCTAATATAATTTTTAACAAAACAAATATAAATTTTAAAACTATAAATAATAATTAAAACAAAATATAACTATTATAGTTATATTATTATCAAATTAATTAAAACACTTAATTTCAAATTTTATTTCCTATAAAAATTACCTATAAATTTTTTTATGGTTTAAATTATAAATAAATATATTTAATTTAATATTTATATAGAAAACAAGGTTGGAATGTCATGATATGTTAAATTATTCCCCCATCAATACAGTTGCATCCTCACAACTCATTTTGTCAGACTAAATTTTTTTTTAATTTTCATCTTCAGAATTAAGAAACACTAAGGCCATTAAAATTCATGATTTGACAACATATATTAATCAAAATTGTCTAGATCATTGCTCTGATACCAAATATAACACCCCGAGCCTGAGCTACAGGACTCATTGCATATAAATGTAGTGTATTATTTATCTTTTTGAATAAAATAAACTGAAATAAAATACACAACATATATTTAATACAAGGAACATTTACCAATATAGGTTCTGGATAATTAGATTCATGACTTATCACATAACAAAACTATAAAAAATAGATAAAATAAAATAAAATATTTCATTATTTTAGACTCCTTAATTGAATAGAACTCTATTGGGAACTCTAATAAACCAGTAAAAGACATTTTGAAACAAGGGGTGAGCACTAAATTTTTCTGTAAGGGGTTTTAAAATCATTGCCAAATAGTTTTTAAAAATTATTCTCTTAAACATAATTGAGAAAATTAATTTCATAGTACCTTTATTTTAAATTACATATTCCTTAAATATAAGAAGTGCAATACTTTGAAAATTAAATATTCTCAAACTGGTTTAAACAATTCCAGTTTTTTTAAAACAATATTCAATTTTAAAAAAACAATGTTTTGGGGCCACAAGAAACATTAAAGTTTGTCTTGCGCCTACCCCCTTGTTCATTTATGGGTTCACATCCCAATTAATTTCCATATTTAGAATTATCAAGTGCCAGATTTTTTTAAAGCGTTTTTAAGCATGCATTAAATATAAATACTTTCACTGGTTTGTTTGATTTTAAAAATCCATTTCATTGATTTAAATTACACATTCACACTTATATTTATATCTATATAAAAAATTAACTTTCATTAATAACACGTATGAGTTTTGTTATAACAAAAACTCATTCCATATGTCTTTTCATAGACTATTCATGTATTCAAGCATTCATTCATGTAATACCTTTGAAATATGTACAAATAGTTGATCCTAAAAAATAATTACATTTTGAACATAAATTTATAAACATTAAATTTTTTAAAGAAATACATGTGCTTAATAATCTCATAATTAAGCCATAAAATTAAATTTTATTACACGAGAATAATATGAATGAAAGGTACATTGTTGTTATACATAATGCATTGCCATGAATATATGCAGATGTGATATCCCAAATTTTTATATACAATTATGACATTATATGTGCATTTTTTATAAACATGGTAATGAAATTATAAAAATAACATTAACCATCTCCTCCATAGACACACACACACACACACACACACACACATATATATATATATATTCTATTGAGTTTATAATAATCATCATCATGAAATAAATTCATGTTTGGGAAATAAAATGATAAATGGTAATTTCAATTTGAAAAATTAATATGAAATTAAATTAAAACATAAACAGTGTTTAATACATATACCTAAAAGGAGTAATTTCCTAATAATAATACATACATTTTTCATCCCATTATTCAAAAAGAAATTAAATTCTGAAAAAATAAATATATACCCTTACATCATTAGTTCTATAAGTAATTATACATAGCTAGATCGATGTACATATATATTTATATATACATATATTTTTATACATATATATACATATATGAATATGCATATACACCTTTGATAATAAAGCATAAATTGTATAACATAACACGAATAAGTAAATAAATTGTTCAATTTCAACAAGATCATTACACATTTTTGGTATATATATATATATATATCATTTTAGTAGGACAATTATCATTTAATTAGAAATTTGTAAAAATCAATTTTGTTGTAACTAAACATGTAATTATAAATATAAGAAATAAATGTATTCAATCACTCACTTGAATTGTTTTGCCGAAGGTGAGAAAATGATAATATTTATGCTCCCTTGGACACATAAACACTGGACTAAATATTGGATTCCAAAAATTTTTGTTTACACAAAGGTCCACGATTTATATAGCCAAAAATACCAATTTTCAATGTTATAAATAACATGAAAAAGTCATATATAGTGGCCTATGGGAGTGAATATTTCCACCGATTTTTAAAAAACATCCACACTAGATATCTTGCAATGCAAGATGAATATGGATACATATACGACATAGATAAACAACCAAAAAATACCACAAAACAAGAATTAATAAAGTATTAACATGTTATATTTGTTTCAGACAATATAGAAAAAACAATTCATATCCTAGTCATTATTTTTTTAATCATAAAGCAACATAGTACAAAAAAATAGGACCCCGAATAGAACCATTGACATGATTTGCAGAAAGCGACTGGGTAGAAAAGTCTATAAACAAACAAAAAATTAGATAACTGAAACAATAAAATCCAAATACCTCATATCTATAAAATCTAACACCTACCTCGCACTAGGTATGGAAAATTGCAACAGAGGTAGGTGATCTGGAGTAATCCCCCATCACCACCAAACCCTAGACCACGATGAACGCCAGTGACAAAAATCTGACTAACCGTCAGCTTCTTAGGATAAAACCCCATGTTGGATCAAAGGCACTCATCTGGACTCTAATATTAGACTACAGTCAGGCCTCTCACTTATAGTCTGTCGAATCTCGACTTTCACATCCCCAAAACTAAAGCCCACCCCAGACCAAAAACCCTAGGGGTTTGTCTGGAAGGGATGATTTGGAAATAAATGAAACGATATTGAGAGGAGATATTGGATTCTCATGTTTCTAGAGATAATTTTAATGGGAGAGAAATGATCAGGGGGAAATGGAGAGAAATAGATTTCTCTCCTCCTATTGTTTTTAAATAACCCCAAAATTGGGATGATTTGGAGAGAAATGATAGTGGAGGGTTTTTAATACTTTAAATGTATAATATAATCCCTATTTTCTACATGTATTAAAGTAGAATTTCTTTTCTTTTCTTTTAAAAAGATTCACCAAACAAGATGAAGATATATCCAAATGATTTCTTTTCTTTTACTAAGTTATTGATCCAAACACAAGGTTGGAAATAAAAATATTTTCTTTTCTTTTCTTTTTCTTTTATAAAATATCAAATCATTTCTTTTCTTTTACTAAAATCTCACCAAAATTAATGTAGATCTAATTTCCCAAGAAGACACACCCCTACCCATTTTTATGACTTCCCATATTTTTTATCATTTTTATTTTTATTTTATTACACATAAAATAAAAATATGAAAATATAATTTTAGTATTTAATTAAAATATATCATCACACAGTATAATTTTATTAAACAAAAATGAAAAATGTAATATTTTTATAAGAATTTTTACTTTTTAAATTTTTTTGGATAAAACTACTATAATATATTTATTTAAACGAATTATTTCATTATTCAATATTTATTAAAATAGTTTAAAAAAATTTCTAATTTGAAGTTAATAATTGTATATTCATATACCTTAATAAATATATATATATAATTTTGATAATACTAATTTATAAAACTAAAATATTTATGTATTAATATTATTAATTAGGTAAAATTATATAATTATTATCAAATGTTAAAATAGTGACTATATTTATATCCTAATTTTTTATAGTCAATTTATATTGTTTTTATTTATTTAAATAATTAAATAATCTTTTAAAAACAATAATTAAATTAATATGGTTATTTTTAAATATTATTTCTAATAAAACATTTTAAATTTGAAAGCTAAAAATTATAATTGTAATTATTTCTAAGTATTATAATTATCTTATAATCAAAATAATTAAAACACTTAATGTCAATTATTATTTTCCAAGAAAATTTCCTTATAAATATTATTATTTATTTTAAATTATAAATAAATCAATTTAATAAAATATTTTTATAACAATACTAAGATTGAAAGTCTTAGGATATTGCAGGGCACATCAAACGATTTCATCATTCCAATCAATTCCCCTAATCACCAGTGATTTTTATAGACTTTATTTTAATATACCGATGATTTCGTGAAATTTTCATTTAGGCATAACACAAAGCCATAGGTATATATTTCATTTATTATAAAGATTTCCTTATTCTCCCTAGTTGATACATAACCATTTTTCACATGGATAATGGAATCCCATTACATTTTAATTTAGACAGAGATAATAAAATATTTCTTAGAAAATATTATTTGGAATTACATCTACCCTATCACTTCAATATCTATAGCATGCTTCGTATTATAGATCAATTTCATGTAATGATTGTCTTCTCCTTCCAGATGATAAACATCAATTATAACCTTCCCTTTCTCATAACATTGAAGGATGGAGAATATAATTTTAATGGAGTTGATCCATTGTTCCAAGATTTAGAGATAAGATGACCGTCGAATAACGAAGGCCTTTATCGCATAAAGCCTCCAATTGTATCATATTATTTCAAATAGGTATTTTTCATTCCTACTCATTTAAGATTATATTTAGAACTTGGATAAAAGTTTATAATATTATTAGAAATCTCTTTATTACAACTCCCTTTAGGTTGGGAATCTTGTTTTTGAATTCATTACATTTCTCTTCTCATAGGTTTTTTACTTAATTCGTCATATTTGAATCCGTTTTCTAGAATAAAAGGAAACTTGAGGTTGAGTAAATTTAATATATTAATGATATAAATGGGAATATAATAACATTAATGGGTTGATTTTTAAATAGTTTTTATTCCTTATCTTATGAATTCATATGATTCAATATAAGTAATCCATGATCTACTCCATAACATAGAATTATTTGGGAAGACATTTCCCTTAATATTTTCTAGTAATGAGATTGTGAATTTACCAAATAATATCCTTCATGAGTGTCTAACCAGGTATGCATCAAGATCCATTTTCATGAACCTGGTGATGATAAAGTTCAACTCAATGTTCCCTTCTTTGGATTATTAGTCCCTAGGAACCACTATAGCACTTGTAGTATCCAAAAAGTATATATTTTATTGTAAACTACTAACTCAAAACTCTATAAAAGTTTTCTATTATTATATTAGGTTTATTATTTTCCATATGGATTTATCTAGTGTTTCCTATTTATAATCCAAAAAATATCTAAAATATTCATTAATAGCAACTATAATAACCCTAGTCTTTATAGCACATTAGTTCATGATTTATTACATAAGAATACAAATAATAATACCCATAAGATTTAGAAGTCTTGTTTGTAAGGTTAAGTAATGACCTTACATAAGATCTTAATGAATATGGTATATCGGTATCGTTTAAAATTTTGTTAACATGCTCGTAGTTTTCCATATTTCTTAAAATTGGATCGAATAACCTGGGGACATAAATAATGAAGGGTTGATTAACAAATTATAATAATGGAATAGAAAAACATAACCTAAATAAATTAATACCTAAGAGATAATAGGAATTATAATGGAAAATAAAAGTGTCCAAAATCATAAACATGAATAATGATGCATGATATATCATGGAAACATAATAGAAATATATGAAATGTTGCATCTACATTAAACATGACATCATAATCATAGGTTTAGGAAAACCACCAAAGAATCATAATATCATGAAAAATGCACCAAATTGTAATATGGTCACTCCCTAATCCTATACATGGTGTATGATGGGGAAAAAATTCCCAATGCGTTGGAGTGCTAAAAAATTTTAGGCCCACATATCGCTTCCATACTATGTAAACCTGTGTCACATAGATATTACAACATAAATATGTATTTCACCAATTTTAATTTCAGGATAAAGGAGATTGGGTTACAAACATGGAACTCAATAATAAAAGTAATCTAGATTCAACTAGGTAAAAACCCTATAGTAGAAATTGGGGGCAGATATTCATGCCACAATTATTTGGTATGAGAAATCATATTTATCTTTTAGTAGCATAATGGATGTCCATAAAGATTTGTCAAATAATATAATGATAGTGAAATGGATTAATAATAATTTTTAAATCTAAAATAATATTTATATAGAAAAAACTTATCTCACCATGAATAATTGGAAATAAAAATACATTAAATATGATAGATTCTTGAATAAATTGGAGAAGAAGATGATCACTTACAAAATATCACCATAGTAATAGATTTGATAAATAATATAGTGAGAGGGGATAAATGATCTCTATTTACTGAGAAATTTATTGGATAGTACGAGTATATTTTTTATTTCATGTAAACATAAAAAATTGAGATTCAAAACTCTAAATACAAATAAGGATCAGGATTCAAAAAGACAAAGAGAGGGGTCTCAAACCTTGTGAGGGTGATTCCAAAAGATTTGGAATATCTTTTTTAGAGCATGGGAGAACTATGGGAGGACTCTAGATGGGGTATGATAGATTTATTATGTTCTCTATAGTTGTTTTGTGAATATTAATGGGATATTTTTTGGGTTTATATATGAAATGAGTGGGGGGTTCATTTCCCAAACATTGGTTTTGGACATACATAAAAATGTAATCCAAAACAAAATCCTTTCTAAAATATTTTCCCATTGTTTCTTCCAACATGGCGGGTTTTAAATATTTTATAAGCACAAAATCGAAAATAAATTATAATTTTACCATTGGTTATGTGGATGTTCTTCGGGTTTATGAAGAAATTATTTTAAAACACAAAAATATAATATTGTTTTTGGTGGATTCATAGCATAATATAATTATCTAAACAAAATCATATCATATTATACTCAATTAAAAACATTTATTGGTTCATGGATACAATTTAATGAATTTATTATGTCACTTTTGGATCATGTGATATCATAATACACACCACATGTTTATACAAAATTAAATTTTTACCAAAAAATTCAATAGTTTAATACAATTATATAAAATTAAATGTTTGATAATTATGATGTGATATTTCAAAAAATAATACTTATTTCATCAATATTATTTTCTAAATTTATTAGTTATCTCTATTAATACAAGAATCAATATTTATTAAGAAATGTTGGGTTATTTGAAAATAACAGTTTCTATACATTAAAAAAATTAAATTTGAATTAATATAATATATATTTTAGTTTATATTTAATAAATATTATTTGCATAAATTATTTTTTTAATAAATAATTTATTTTTAAAAAATTTCTTGATTTCATCATAAAAGAATATCATAAATGATTTTACATATGACACAAAAATATAATTTATGTCTTATCATTTAAAAATAAAATTAATTTACAATGTAAGGAAAATAAGAACTATATATATTTAGTATTCAATACGATATACATATTTATATTATTAGACTCCTAATACATTACCCTTTGTTACAAAAGAATATTCTTTAAGTGTATGGTGTGTGATGGTGAAATTTTTATGGGGTGGTTCAGAAAATATGGAATGAATTGTGATCTCAATGATCTTGTACTTCTCTAATAAATGTTTTATCCCCTGAAATACTTCTTGGACCATAGCTGGTTCATTGTCAAAAGAAAATCCTAGTGATGATATCTCCCTTAGAAGCTCTAATAAATGGGCTTCATATGGTATGAACATTTTTCTCAAGGATATCAATTTAATAGAGACTCAGTCTTAACATACATAGATATTATATAATTTTACATAAAAATTATCACATTAAAAAAATTGTATGCATGATGACCATAATAGATTTATATATTTGGAAACGTGGAAACATAATCATATATAGTGGTGAGAGATATTAAATATCTACCATATAGATTCTCCCCTTTATTACTCCAACCTAAAACCATTATTCATAATCTAGGGAAAGGAAATAAAAGAATTGGATGAGATCATATGATCAGTGAGGGTAAATAAGGTATATATGTAAGTATAACAAGATCATAAGGGTTTAACAACATGATCTTATCATTATAATACCATTCCCTGCATATCAATGATCATAAACATGAATCATGGAAGAATGATTGGATGTAATGTCCCATCCCAAGTTCAATGCACCAGTGCCCCAAACCAATTCACCATATAACCTCATTCACACATCCCAATATGCCGAAATATTATAACTAGAAGTTAGGGTCTAATAAGTCAATAATGGGTACATTATACCCTTCTTTATCAGAGTAATACACCACATAAAATAAAAAAACAATAGGGTAAATATATATAAGACCAATCTCTCCTAATATTCAATGTAGTAAATGCAATATCCGACTAAATAAGAAAATATGTGATTCTAATGTACTTAACAATTATATAAAATGAAACATAAAATATATACACAAAGAACTCTAAATAAAGTAGTTAACCACGTCTTTTTACATCAACCATGATCCAATCTGAATCATCCATCTATCATGGGGCCCCTAACCATAACTTTTTTTTCGTCGATAAAATCTAGACGGGTACCAAATAGCCTGCCCGAGTAGGGGGTGAGTTCAACTTAGTATAACACCACTAAAGGTTTCTAAATAAAATCTATTAAACAAAAAATATATGTTGTTGTATACACAAATAATTTCTATTCATAAGTAAAAAAGTTATCACTTAATCAAGTAATCAATATTAAACTTCGCAGACTATCGAGTTCCCAGGAAAACCCATACCTCAATACCTGCTTCAGTCTGCACTTGGTCTAATCAATGTTACAAAATCAATTAATAATTAATGTTAGCAAATGGTATTTCATTATCTATTTTATTTTACTTCCATTATTATGCCTACAAGGAACCATAATCCAATGTAAATGTTTTCGTTATAGAACACCATGTTTAGTAACTCATTATTAAATCATACATTCTTATCATTGGTGTTGATCTCCATGTATAACACTAAAAATCTCAATCTTTCTCATATATCTTTAGTGTAGATCGATATGTTGAATGCCCGAATTCACCAAAATATAGATAGACCTATCAATGGTTTAGAATTCCATGTCTAGATATAACACCCTAATAAATTATAATATTTTCCTTTTCAAGTAAATATTATTCTTTTTTTATTCCTTACACAAAAAGTTAAGCTTACACTACACACAACACTGAATTACCTAGTATTAAACACAAGATTGAGTTATAAAACATATTAATTTTGAAACTATTTTAAAACTAAATTTGACACTTTTATGAATATTATTTTTAAAAATAATCAACATTTCTCTATTCAAAATTTAAAAATCAGTTTCTGGTGAATTTTTGGGATTTTTATGAGAAATATCATTTTTACACTAACAATTTCTAAAATTTAGTTAAAATAGAACTTTTGGTTTAAATAATGATTTTTCTTAAATTAGAATTTAATTTGGGTTTTAAAGTCACTATAGATCAATTATGTAACCTCCTCGACCTAGATGCCACTAAACTAGTTCCCAGAGCCAGGTCTCTACAAGAACTCAATCACACCTCCTCGTACACTAGAGGATTCCGACTAGCAGCGAGGGTGTAAAAGGATATATGGGGAAACTATAGCCTTTTTAAAATATTATGACACATAATGTAATAATTTTAATAACAAAAAAAATATTAAATAATCTATAAAAATCATAAATAAAGCACTCCCAAACTCGGTACAAAACATTTCCAATTGTAAACCTGGCATGTCTTACCATAGTGTAAAGAAAAAAACCCCAAAAGAAATTAAAAAAGTAGAATCCCAAAAATGGTCTTGATTCTATTTCTAGGACCTCATCCATTCACATATCAAACCCCACTCATTTCCCATCCATCAGGCCCTTGCCTTTTATTCACCTACAATAATGAAATCTGCTTGGGTACTAAACGGCGACCCGGTCAGGGTGTGAGTATAACTCAGTAGGCCACCGCCAATAGTGCCTAAAAAATATTCAGCAAAATTAGATATTTAATTCAAGTCTCAAATAATGGAATTTAAAGGTGAACATTTCTTTATGCCATTATAGAATATTTTCCTATAAAACTACACTACCATTGAATCCATGTTTACTACTTAGGCAACCCATGATTTATTCTATCTTTCTCATGTATTCAATGGATTAGGCATGTTCGATATTATCAAGAACATAGGAACATAATAAAGTCTTATCTCACTAGGAATCACATTATAATAACTTCATAATCCACATTTTGAAGCCTCGGTCTGATTGGAATGTTACCGTTAGGGGAATCAAACTCTTTCCCCTTCCGTAACCTATGCAATTGGGGGTGGAGTTAGAACAGTGGTCTAACTTGACCCGTGGGTGTAGAACCTCAATATAAACCCCATACTACCAATCCATGTGTATATCATTATTTATCATTCACCACAATAAACCACATCACAAAAATCATATCCAATATCATTTGATACATCACAAATATATCAATAAACGGGAAATTAACATTATAAATCAATCCATTACCACATTCATTATTTATATCACTTAACCCTTTAGCCTCAATTCCCATTTCCCATTCCTATATCACTAAGAATATTCCTGTGTAAATATAATTACTTATCATATTCCCATTTATCCCATTTATCCAATTTAATTGTCAACCAATGTTTCTCTTAGTCTTTATCCATGCTAGAAAAAATTAGCCACCATCCATAATAACACATTACGTATACCAATTATCCAAATCACTATGCCTATACCTTATTATGAGTCAATTTCACACCTTAATGTTTTGTAAGCCCAATCGAGAGGGTAGTCACACCCCATGGGAGGCCCTAATTTGGTCAAGTCACCCTTTTAGAATCCCATGGAGATTATGAGGGATTCATTAAATCATTTAAACACTCAATACACAACATATTGTAAATGTCATCAACAACACATCATGAAGAGAGACAAGAGTGAAACCCCAGATGCACAAATCTATTAATAAATTGTAGTATATAACATATAAACCACCTACCTCAAATCCGTTGATGCACACACTCTTAATCGAGGCCTTGTATCTTCATTAATCTACCCTTTGAATCCTCAACCTAAATATCATAAGAAAATAAAAGGGTTTAGTGATTTGGATGGATATGGAGAAAATGTGTGAACCCTAACCCAAAAAACGAATCAATTAGGAGATTAAACATACCCAGATCTTCAATCCACAACTGAGGCCACTCCAAACAGTCTAGGATTGAATAAGGAACACCTATTGGAAGATCGTCGAATGTTTGTTCATCACTAGGGTTGAAGGATGAAGAATCGGGAGAAATCCATGAGTGCAGAAATCATTTTTTACGTCACTATTTTTTACGTCGGTTATATATAACCGACGTAAAAATGTGGCGTGTAGATTTTTAACGTCGGTTATTTTAATAACCGATGTTACAAATCGTGCCTGTTGGGTTTTTACGTCGGTTATCTTATAACCGATGTAAAAAACCAATGCACGGGGGTTTTTTTACGTCGGTTATTTGGAAACCGACGTAAAAAACTTGATATCGACGCATTTTTTACGTCGGTTATCAAATAACCGAAGTAAAAAAACAAAGTGCAGGGTTTTTTACGTCGGTTATTTTATAACGGACGTAAAAACGCGTCTGGTCATTGGTTTTTTAGGTCGGTTATTAGATAACCGACGTAAAAAACGCGTCAATATCGGGTTTTTTACGTCAGTTTCCAAATAACCAACGTAAAAAACCCACCATGCTTTGGTTTTTTACGTTGGTTATTTTATAACCGACGTAAAAAACGTGTAGATATCGGGTTTTTTTACGTTGGTTTCCAAATAACCGACGTAAAAAACCCCCCACCGATTGGTTTTTTACGTCGGTTATTTTATAACCGATGAAAAGAACCAAAGTCCGGGGGGTTTTTTTACGTCGTTTATAAAATAACTGACTTAAAAAATGCATAGATATCTCGTTTTTTACGTGGGTTATAAAATAACCGACTTAAAAAACCAAAGTGCAGGAGGTTTTTTACGTCGGTTTTAAAATAACCGACGTTATAAATTTAAAAAATAGTTTATAACGTTGGTTATATAATAACCGACATTATAAAACTTTTAAAAAAATTAATGCCCGTGGACTGTCAGTTACGATTTTTCGATTGACAGTCCGCCGTCTCGTCTCTCTCGCGCGGTACACCCTAATCGGCTCGTCGATCGACCTGCGATAAACTCAAATTGGCTTCATTGTTTATTTCTTCACTCCTCTCAGATCTATCATCTCAACTCGCAACATTCATGTAAGCCTTCCACGAATTTATTTCATTCGTTTTTATTTCGATTCTTGATGTGCTTTTCGTTCATTTTTTGAATCTCATGGAATTTTTTGTTATTGAAAATGGTTATTTGCAAATGGTTATTTGTATTTTGTTATTGAAAATGGTTATTTGTATTGCAAATGGTTATTTTTATTTTTTTATTGCAAATGGTTATTTGAATCTCGTGGAATTTTTTGTTGATATAACAGACTATTTTGTTGATATAACAGACTATGTTGAGGGAACATTAAACTAGATGAATAATGAGATAAAAAAGACGTGCATTGTTACTTTAAAGGAAAATAAATAATAATTAATTTTTATATCATATTTTGGATCGGTTTTTTTATAAATTAAAACAATAAATGTGATCCCCATTATATAATATTGGAGGAGTACCATGGTTTAACCACACAGTATGGAAAACCTAGAACCGAGCCTAAAAATGCATATGCATCATGCTATGTGATTTCATGATTAATAAGAATGGTTTGTACAAAATATATTTCCTCCATTATATTTGTAAACAAATGTAAAATGTTTCCTAGGTAGAACCTCATGGTATTCACTAACCATGTTCCAACCATGAATAAGAATATAAAACTATAATATCCTAAAAAGTCAAAAAATAATAATACAAGGATGAATAAAAAAAAGTTAATCAAAATAATTTGATTTAATAACCTATAATAAATATAGAGGTGTTAAAATAACACAAACCATACTAAATTCTACCCCTATAAGAATATATTTAGGATGTTGGACCTATATTGAGATTAGGCCACTACTCCATTATCAATGGCTCTCACACCTTTGTCTCATTGGAATCGAAAACATGTTACCAATGATATTAAACCATATGAATTTCCATATCATTTAGAACATTAACATGAGAATATAAAACAAATTATTATTTTTAATCATATACATATACATATTTAGTCTTGTAATTGCCAGAATGTTCACTATTGTTGTTGATATTTGTTAATTCTTGGTGTTTAGAATTTATGAACATGTTTCCTATAATTGGAATTGAGTTTTTGTCCATGGTTGTTTTGTTTTCGTTTTTGGATTTTGAAAAGCTAAAATAAACAGAGTTTTTAGTCGAGTTTTATTTTGATTGATAACCGTTAATGCTGAAGGCCATGTACAAAATCAAATCCCCACAAGATATGTTACATGGGATTAAAAATCAGAAATAAAGGATTAAACCGAATTAGTGGGACTATTTTTATTCTGAGCATACCTGTGTTGGACGTGCTGGGCGGCCCTCTCAGCCTGCCAATGCAATTAACGATCATCAGAAACAAGAATAAGTGAATTGCTGATGAAATAATAACATACTGGTAGACCTCTTTTTGCCAGTCACACCGAAGGGTGATGAAGACCAATATCAAGGTCTGCACGCCATTTAAAATAGCTTGTTTATCTAATATATTAAAACATCAAAACCGCAATCAATATTAATCTATGTAGGCATCATGGTTTTCTTTGATTCAATGAAATTTAAAACTATTATATCTAACTATATTTTGTTTTAAAAATAATATTCAAGCATATTTTTTCAAATACCTATAGATTTGTATTATATTTTAAATTTTTTTACATTCAAATTATGATTTTTTTCATATAAACATGTATTTGTCTTATCTTAAAAATATATATATTTTTTTGATATTTGTTATAGGTAATAATGAGTTGATGTTGGATTACGGCACATCGAATGAGCAATGAATTTGAGGAAGGTGTTGATGCCTTTTTGGAATTTGCAAAACAAAATGTTCCATGTAGTGAAATTTTTTTCTATCCATGCCTGAAATGTTTGAATATGAAGAAGTTGAAAAGTAGAGAGATAAAAGATCATCTGATATGTCATGGTTTTAATCCTAGTTACAGCCCTTGGATTTGACATGGTGAAACTGGACGGAATGTCACTGATGATGATGATTCGCAAGATGGTCACTCTGTTGGAATTGAAGAAATGATTCGCGATATTGTAGCAGAACAAATTGAGATAGAACCGACAGTTGCGCGTCTATATGGGGATGCTGAAAAACAATCATATCTCGGTTGTACAGATTTTACGGTTTTTCCGGCGGTGTTAACATTGATTAACTTGAAGGCGAAGCATGGATGGAGTGATAGAAGTTTTATAGAGCTGCTACAATTTATGAATGACATTCTTACTAAAGATAATGATCTTCCATATTCACATTACAAATCCAAGAAAATATTATGCCCAATGGGATTGGGATACAAGAAAATGCATGCCTGTCCGAATGACTTCATTATATATAGGAAGGAATATGAATTTCTGTCAGAGTGTCCAAAATGTGGGACATAACGGTATAAGGTGAAAGAAAAATCACTGGGTGATGTAGAGATTACAAAGCTCCCTTCAAAGGTATTTTGGTATCTTCTTATAATTAATTGTTTCAAACGTTTATTTGCTAATTCACATGATGCAAAAAAGGTTAAGATGGCATGCTGAAGAGCGGGTATGTGATGGAAAAATATGGCATCCTGCTGATTGTCCACAATGGAAGAAAATTGATGAGAAGTATTCTACATTTGGAAATTAAATTAGAAATCTCAGACTAGGGTTGTGCATAGATGGAATGAATCCATACCGAACACTCAGTAGTACCCATAGTTCATGGTCTGATTTATTGGTAATTTACAACCTCTCTCCTGAAGTTTGTATGAAGCGCAAATATTTCATGTTGAGTACAATGATCTCTGGTCCAAAGCAACATGGTAATGATATTGATGTTTACTTGTCACCATTGAATGATGATTTGAAACTGTTATGGGCTGATGGTATTAGGGTGTATGATTCTTATAAAATGGAATATTTTCAACTGCATGCAGTGCTTCTGTTCACTATAAATGACTTCCCAGCTTATAGAAATCTGTCTAGATACAGTGTTAAAGGGCATAAATTATGTCCAATTTGCGAACAACAGACGTCCTATTGTCAATTGCATCATGGGAGGAAAACAGTGTACATTGGTCATCGAATGTTTTTACCTATGGACCACCCTTATAGAAGACTAAAAAAAGAATTCAATGGCTCACAAGAATATTATACTCCTCCAAAACCTTTATCCCTTGATCTGTATTTTGAGAGGGTGAAAAACCATGACGTGACATTGGGAAAGACACAGAAATCTGGTAATGATAGACATATTTGGAAGAAAAGGTCAATTTGTTTGAGCTACCATATTGGAGTTATCATGAAGTTAAACATAATATTGATGTCATGCACGTAGAGAAGAATATCTGTGATTCTTTGATTGGAACATTGTTAGATATTAAAGGAAAGACTAAAGATGGGTTGAATGCAAGATTAGACTTACTATCAATGGGAATACATTTGGAGTTAGCTCCCACTACTAAAGCAAGACGAACATTTCTTCCCTCGGCTTGTCATACATTATCGAAGAGGGAGAAAATTAGCTTCTGTCAGTGTCTTCATTATACCAAAGTGCCTCAAGGTTATTCTTCTAATGTAAAAAATTTTGTCTCATTGAAGGACTTGAAGTTTATAGGTATGAAATCACATGATTTTCATGTCATGATACAACAAATTCTACCAGTTTCATTGCGCGGAATATTGCCCATTCGTGTCAGAAAGACTATAATGAAGTTTTGTTAATTTTTCAATTCAATTTTTAACAAGGCGATTGATGTGAATGCTTTGAACATTTTGGAAAAGGATGCAATTTTTATACTTTGTCAATTGGAAATTTATTTTCCTCCAACTTTTTTTGATATAATGGTGCATTTAATGATTCATCTGGTTCGAGAAATAAAGCTTTGTGGACCTGTATATCTTCGTTGGATGTATCCTTTTGAAAGGTAAATGAAAATATTAAAGGGGTATGTTAAAAATCTATATCGACCTGAAGCCTCCATTATTGAAAAGTATATTTCTGAGGAGGTAGCAGAGTTTTGTACGAGCTACTTGGCTGCGGCGCAACACATAGGTTTGCCTCCATCTCGCCATGAACGAGTTAATAATGAGGGAAAGGGGATTCGCTGCTTGAAAGTCAAATCATTGTCAGGTGAACATATGAAGAAGTTAGAATCATACATCCTGAATAACATATCTGATTCTCAACCGTATATCACAGTGCATATTAATGAGTTGAAACAATGTCATCCAAAGAAGAAAGAAATGTGGATTTTGAATGATCACAACAAAACTTTTTTGTCATGGATTAAAAATACTTTTCTTGGTAGATCAGATGTATCTGAGACATTAAAATTCATAGTGGGTGGTCCATGTTTAAATGCGATAACATGGTCTGGTTATGACATTAATAGTTATACATTTCATAAAAAAGCTCAGGACAACAGAAGTGCAGTTCAGAATAGTGGTGTATTGGTGTTTGCAGAAGCAATGCATTTTTCTAGTGCTAAGGACAAAAACCCAATTTCTGCATCAAATGCATATTATGGAGTGAATGAGGACATATTGGAGGTTGATTACTTTAAAATTAAAGTTCTCATTTTTAACTGTAAATGGTTTAACAGAAACAACAGTGTTAGACACGATGAATTTGGAATGACACTTGTTAATCTGAATAGATTGGAAGACACGGCTGATTCTTTTATAATGGCAACACATGAAAAACAAATTTTTTATGTAGTAGATCAAACAGATATGCAGTGGGATGTTGTTTTATAAGGGAAAAACAATATGTTGGTGAGGATGAACTTGATGAATATGCTGATTTATGTGAGATCCCTACTTCCATGGAAATATTAACATAACATAATGACGATCATGTTAAATAAATAGTTTGTGCCATAAGGAACGATCATGACGATGGAATTTTGGAAAACAATCCATCTGAACATTCCTAAAATTATAGGTAACATATGTTTATTTCTTGTTTAAATTTATTTTTTCCACAAATGTTAGATATTGTAAGTTTTTTATTTATTAAAACATGTTTTAAAATAAAATAAGTATATGTTTTTGATTTTTTTAAGTTTGTTTAGTTTACTTTATCATGTTTATAACCATTACATGAATTTTAAAATGCTTATTTTTGTTCACTGAAAATTACTTTACCATGTTTACAATGTTTACCATGTTTACCATTTTTACCATCTTGACCATCTTGACCATCTTCGCCATCTTTACCATTGTTTAACATGCTTACCATATTACCAATGTTTAATATTTTTAACATAGTACACTTTTCTATTTTCTGATTATAGTAGTATTAAAATATTTGAATTTTTATATTTGTTCACTGACAATTACTTTACCATGTTTACAATGTTTACCAGGTTTACCATTTTTACCATTTTTACCATCTTGACCATCTTGACCATCTTTGCCATCTTTACCATTGTTTAACATGCTTACCATATTCCCAACGTTTACTATTATGTAACTTAGTACACTTTTCTATTTTCGAATTACAGTAGTATTAAAATATTTGAATTTGTATATTTGTGAACTGAGGTTTGTTTTTTTGATTTGAAGGATAATGACAGATCATTCAGATGATCAACCACATGATTCTGGAGAGGAGCATATTGCTAGTCATACCTCTGGGGATGAACAATCACATGCTCCTATTACGACAAAGAGTTCAAAGGTTGGTAAACGTGGGTGCACACGTTTACCAAAATTACCACTTTCCCATATGCAGGATCAGAGGATAGTAGTTGAGTTTGATGATGATGATATTCCTAGAGGTCCGAATGCCAAAGATTTTAAGAGTTTTGTTGCAACTCAGGCTAAGACCAATGTAAGCATTCTGTATGATGATTGGAGAGGTGTGGATAATGAGATTATCTCTCAGTTGTGGGAGACGATTTTTATAAGATCTTTTGTCATTGTTTGACCAGTCTTTTAATGTTTCTAGCATATATAATATGTTTAACCTCTTCTTTATCAGATGGAATTTGATATTCCTGACACTAGAGGAGTCAGGAAGAAATGCTTATCGTTGGATGCCAGGAGATGGAGGGATTTCAAATCAACCCTCTCATCTGATTTCATTTATGGTCATAGGAGTAATGACAATCCATGTCGTATATATCCTTTTATAGATGAAGACACATGGAGAAATTTTTTTGAAAGTAGAAAAAAAGAGTCATTTCTGGTAAGGGCAATGTAAACTTTTATTAACTTTCTTATATAAATGATTTTATTAATGTTTTGTTAATGATTTCTTATTCTTAAATTATAGAAAACAAGGAAAGCTCATCAGGAGATCCAATCTAAAAATGTATACCCTCATAGTTTATCTGGGGGAGGGTATACATTATTGGAAGAAAAAATGATGGCGGAAAAATTTCAACAACTAAGAGCTGAGTCTTCAAGCTCTGGAGAGGTGGCCCCTCCATCCCCTCCATCTAGACATGAAAAATGGAAGAGAGCTCGGAAGGGAAAAAAGGGCAATATCTTTCGGAAGAATCGAGAATCGTAGCTGAGAGGATTGTAAGATATCTATTTAATTTATTTATGTTAACTTTTTTCTTCATACAAGTTTTAATTATTACAGAAATATTCAATTAATTAATACAGGACTCTCTTGAGGAGCAGAGTTCAGAGGGGACAATTACAGCTACTGGGAGGGAAGATATTTTATTTGCAGCATTGGGAAGGCCCGAACATCCTGGTCGTGTATGAGGATATCCGGCAGGTGTATCGGTAAGAAAAGTGTTTCCACATTCTTCAACTTCTAACATTGAGGGGGTTTATAAAAAAAATAGAATCCTTGGAGGCTGAAGTTCAAAATATTAATGCGACGAGGGAAGACAAGATTAGAGAGTCGGTGCAGTCTATGTTTGCAGAAATGCGAAGACAATTTCAGACTACAGCGCCCACTCCTCCACCTCCCCCTGCAGACCCCATTATTTATCCTCCACCTCTGCCAGTAGCTCCCACTCCCCCACCTCAGCCTGCGTACCCCATTTTTTATCCTACGCCTCCGCCGCAGCTTCCTACATATTGCGAGTTGTATGTTGATGATTCTCAACATCATATAGTAGCATACGGGTTGTTATATTGTATAGGAGATACAGTTCATCATCAACAATTAGAGGTAGAGAATCAGAGGGTCACTGTATAGGATATTATAGATAAATCATCTAGGGTACCAATACCTACAGATGAGGTGGCGATAGTTGGACAGAGTATCGGCCATTTTTTAGTTTGGCCATCCAGACTTCTTCGACTCATTACTATAGAGGTATGAATGCTATATCTTTTATTTTATTTTTTTAATTAATGTTTTTTTATCATTCGAAAACTACTATATTTCTCAATTTTTTTCACAGGAATACTTCAAAGGTAAAGAAATACTGTATAGACAACAACAAAGACAACAGGCTATGACATCAGATAAATATTTTAGTGGTCTTGACAGATTGTCACGATATTCAAATTTATTGTTGGGTTTTTATGAGTTTCCAATGGATTCTCATATTTGTGGACGTGAAATAAGTGTGGGGATTACAAAATCTGATATCATGGAGCTTGTTACTAGAGATATGTTGGGCATCAACGTGGTGCAAATTTTTTCCATGTAAGTCTTAACACCTTTTCCCTGCGTTATATGTATTAAAAATGTATACTTATATATGTTTTGTATTAGGTATCTTTATAAAATTTCGGAGAGGAATGAACTGACAGAAGTATATGGATTCATGGACCCGCAATTGATTTCCTCTTAAGCATGTGCATTGACTGAGGAACAAAGAATGGTTTATATTGCTGAAAGATTTGAAAAGAATATAATCAGACAATGTTGGATGATGCCTTTTTTTGAGAGGTATGAAACACATTTATCTCAAAGAGTTAATTATCTTTTAACAATAAAACCACTAACATTAAATTTCCTTTTATCAGTGATCATTGGATGTTAGGGATTTTTTTCCCAAGGGAGAAAGCTCTTTATTGGATATGCTCTATTCATGGTGATGTGTGGGAATGTTTTAAGAATATATTGGAAAAGTAAGTTTCAACTTCTCAATAGTATTATATATTATAATGAATTTTAAATTTACCCCATTCGTATTATTTTCTAACAGTGCATGGGTCTACTTTCGAAAAAACACAAAGAAAAGAAATGCAAAGATCTAATATGTAAATGTGAAGGTAAATTTCCATTTATAATTTGTACTTTTTGATTTATTACAAAAAAAATAATATATTGAATTTAAACTCATTCAAAACAGAATTGTCATGAACAACAAGGCCTCATCGAATGC
This sequence comes from Viscum album, assembly GCA_963277665.1. Taxonomy (NCBI): domain Eukaryota; kingdom Viridiplantae; phylum Streptophyta; class Magnoliopsida; order Santalales; family Viscaceae; genus Viscum; species Viscum album. The sequence goes on from OY728132.1 coordinate 478,660,227, forward strand.
GGATATTATATGTTAATATTTATGTATGAAATAATAAAAACTGGGACAGTTGTGAATTTTGACCTGGTACGATTTCCTCTTAAACATTGCCATAATATTTCAATTTGATTTATTCATTATACACGTTAACTATCTTCTTTTTCATTTGTATCTTTTTGATGACCCTCAACCCTATACTGCTGAAGACATCAAACACGTACAAGTGTAGTGGTCAAATTATTTTACAGGTTTGATTGAATTTTAGTTGTTTATAGTGTAAAATGTAATTTTGAATATTGTTGTTTTAATTGTGTATTTGGTAGTTGTTTAGGTTTGATTTATTTTTTTTGAAGTTGAAAGTGTACATTTTGAATGTTATATAATTGAATGTTTAATTTTGATCTACTTCTTGTTTTGGTCTACTTTTGATGGTTCTTATGGTATGGATTTGGGTCTGTGGGGGACGGGTTCCAAGGGTGTGGGGGTGTGTTCAGTGGGGTTGGGGGTGTCCAGCGGTCTGGGAGGGCTGTCCGGTGGGGTGGGGGGATAGTCCTGGGGGGTGGCAGGGATGTCCAGGGGTGTGGGAAGCCGGTCCATGGGTGTGGGAGTGTTTTCCAGGGGTGGGAGGTTGTCTAGGGGTGTTTGGGGCTGTCCAGGGGTGTGGTGGGGGCTGTCAAGTGGGGTGAGGGGGTGAGGAGGTGCTGTTCAGGAAGGTGGGGGTTGTCGAGGGCTGTTTGTGGTTGTCCGGGGGTCGGGGGTAGTCTAGGAGTGTGGTGGGGGCTGCAATGGGGTGGGGGAGGGTTGTCCAAGGGGTATACATGAGGGTGGGAGCTCCAATGGGGCGGGGGAGGGCTGTCCAGGGGGTATACATGAGGGTGAGGGCTCCAACGGGGTGGGGGTGGGGGGGGGTTTCCATGGGGTATAAATGAGGGTGGATGCTGTCTAGTGGGTATGTTTTATATGTTATCTATGTACATGCTTAATTTTGATGTACTTCTATTTTTGTGGTACGATTTCTTGATTTGTTTTCTGATTGATTCTGGTGGAGAGAAGATCAATGTATTCTGTTTAAAAAAAATTGGGTTTATCACGTCGGTTACATAATCACCGACGTGATAAAATGCCTGGAAAATAGTTTATCACATCGGTTATTTAATAACCGACATGATAAAAGGTCTGCAGAATGGTTTATCACGTCGGTTATTTAATAACCGACATGATAAAAGGCCTGGAGGATGGTTTATCACGTCGGTTACTTAATAACCGACGTGATAATGGGCCTGGATAATGGTTTATCACGTTGGTTATTGAATAACCGACGTGATAAAGGGCCTAGAGAATGGTTTATCATGTCGGTTATTGAATAACCGACGTGCTAAACGGCCTGGACAATGGTTTATCACGTCGGTTATTGAATAACCGATGTGATAAACCGCCTCCCTCCGGTTTATCACAGCGGTTATATAATAACCGCCATGATAAACCCCCATCCCCCAGTTTTTCACGTCGGTTTTATATGAACCGACGTGATAACCTGTGCTCCGCCCGGTTTATCACGTCAGTTCTTATAGAACTGACGTGATAAACCGCCCCCACCACAGCTTATCACGTCGGTTCTATATGAACCGACGTGATAAACCCCCTCGCCCCTGTTTATCACGTCGGTTGTTTAAGAACCGACGTGATAAACTATTGTCCAGGCCGTTTATCACGTCAGTTATTCAATAACCAACGTGATAAACCATTCTCCAGGCCCTTTATCACATCGGTTCTAAAATAACCGACGTGATAAACCATTCTCCAGGCCCTTTGTTACGTCGGTTCTAAAATAACTAATGCGATAAACCATTCTCTAGGCCCTTTATCACATCACTTCTAAAATAACCGACGTGATAAACATCGTGATTTTATGTTTTTGACGTCGGTTTTTAAATAACCGACGTCAAAAACCTTATTTATAACGTCGCACGTATTAACGTCGGCTAGAAACCGACGTAAAAAATTAAAAATAACCGACGTTAAAAATGTTTTCTGCACTAGTGATCCCATGATAGAACATAAAATCTTGTAATGTAATTTGATGAATTTTTTCAAAAACACTCAACTGGGTGGTTTACCTACACAGTTTTGAAAACTGTTCAGATGCAACATTCCGAAAATTTCCCCCTTGCATTGTTACCTAGGATTTCAACACTCTTTACACTAGTTGTGTTCAAACCTTGAAGCATGACCCGAAACGAGATTGGACCACATGGCCCACATATACATTTCCTACACACAAGTCTCCTCCTAAATGTTTTCATGCTTCTTTTGAACATGAACAGATGAAACCATATTTTCCCTCAATACCTTATCACTATGATCCACAATACGAATTAGATTATCCTCAAATGAAAGATCAACCTCATTATCAACATCATCAGTTTTGGTCACATGATACGGATCTGGGTGATACTAGAAGAGCAGTAAAACATGGAAAACATCATTCATCCCACTATACCATTTTGGAAGAGCCAATCGATAAGCCACTGTTTTTATCCTCTTCACAATCTCAAATGGCCCCAAATACCTAGGTACCAACTTTCTTCCAAATTCGATGGTGACCAATCATTGGAAACACCCTGAGAATCACACTATAACCCACCTGAAACTCAAGAGTTCTACACTACCAATAAACATATGGCTTCTACCTACTCCAAGCTATTTCAATATACATTTGAATCAAATTATCCTTCTCCAAAATCTCTTGCATAATACTCAGTTCTAAAAGCATAGACTCCCCAACCTCTAACCAACACAATGGAGATCTACATGGGCTTTATAGAGTTCCTCAAAAGGTTCCATCTGAATCATTTCATAGAAATTATTTTTATAAGAAAAATCAACAGGTGATATGTAATTTTCCCATGAACCATCATAATCTAGGAGACAAGCTCTCATCATGTCTTCCAAAACTTTAATTTTATATTCTTACTGTCTGTCAGTCTGCTAGTGGTATGAAATACTCAAAAACAATTGTGTATCATGCACCCTTTATAGAACAAATACTAAGAATGAGATGAAACAAGGATCAAGAGGGGAAACTATGGTTTTTGATAAACCATGAAAATGTATTATTTCTCAAACATACAATTCTCCCAACTGGTTTACGGTATAGGTCTCATGGATCAGTAAGAAATGAGCCACCTTTGTCAGCTAATATACCACCACCCAAATTGCATCACTCTTCTGAGGCATCCTTAGAAGACACATGACAAAATCCATCATTACATTTTTTCACTTCCACTATGGAATGAGAAATGAATTCATTAACCCACCTCGATGCTGATGTTCAGACTTCATTGTTGATAGGTAAGGAATCGTTCCACAAAACATGCAACTTCATTATTTATTCTTAGTGACCATAAAATCTAGTGATGATCATGGTACATCTCAATCAATCCTAGATGCACTTCCCACTTTGATGAGTAAAAATCATTCATCATCTCCTCATATACACCTGTCAGCACCACAACACGACCGTGAACATAAAATAATCAATCCGCACTGAAGCCCCAATCAGAAGGTAACTCTGCACCATTAAGACATTCCATCATAGCCAAACACTCTAGATCTACCAATTGAGTCCTTTTAACTCGACTGAAATTTGTAGATTCAATATCTATAGATGCAAGGGTCATCTATAAATTCCCATCATGTACCTCCAAATGAATCTCAACAAAAAAGTCCATAAACATCAACTCTGAACTAGATTCCTAAACTAGATGACTCTGAGTCATCCATCTCAGAGCATAAGTGACACTATTTCCCTTCCCTAACGTGTAGGCCAACTCAAAAATGAAGGAATGTAGGTACTATACCCACCTTGTAACAACCTGAAATTTTGAATAAATATTATTTCCCAACATTGTGTTTAATTTTATTTTATACTCAACAAAACTATTTTAATTAATAAAATGCTTATAATTAAAATTAGACCGTTGGAAACTAAATGTTGCGATTATTTTTTATAAATACAAGTTATCTTGATTAATTAATATAGAAAGAAGATTTGTTGGCCCCATCTAGTAGTCTTAGGCCGATCGAAACCCATCTGACGGAACATGGGAAGGAGGTAGCACATTTGGGCATTGCTCTGGACCAAACCCAAGCTGAACTTCATCGTGTGAAGCGGGAACACAATCGCCTTAACGAGAAGTTCAACCTGATAGAAATAAATATTCAAGAAATGTTGGCTGAGCCGCCCCAAGATTCTATCACCCTAGAACACCTTACTCTTAGGTCCTATGCTGGTGTTATAAGGGGTTATGTAATGAGAATATAACTGCCTTGTGTAATCCTTTGATTTAAATAAAAATTGTGATTTCTTCTTATGATGAAGTTTTTGAATTTTCAAATTTCTGGATAAATATAGTATTCATATTATTAATGAATTTTAGAAAAATGATATTTTAAAAAAATTTATGTAAACCTTAAATAATTAAAAATTTGTATGGATTTTCGAAAAATGGTCTTCTATAGTTGTGTTCAGTATGAAATTTAGAGTCTAATAAGATCAACTTAATTTTTGATGAATAGAAAATTATGAATAGTGATTTTACACTTAAGATTAGTAATGTGACCAAATAAATTAGTAATCTCACTTAAATAAAGTATCAATATAATTTATGCAACTTGATTATGTAATATTATTCAATAAAACTGGTAAATAACTGTTTCAGAACTTTTTTGTTAAGTATTTGTTTTTTCAGGTGAATAATGTTTATTTTTTAAAAATTAAATTAAAATTATCTAATAAATTATTTTCATAAAATGGTGTTCATTTTTGAAATTAGAGCATCGATATTTGGTTAAAGTTAAATTTTGGGTTTTTTCTGAGAAGGTTGAATTTTCAGTGAATAGTGAAAATACAGTTCTTGAGTTTCTGGTGTTCAATGACATCATTAAGGATGTAATAACTATGAAATAATTCTGGTCAACTTATTAATAGTAATATAAGGTATTATGTGTCCCATGTGGCCAATAACATGCTAAAATACCATGGTGAAGCCCATGGTTTTTCCAATACCACCGATGAGGTGCCCCTTGGAAATTAATCCTTTGTCCCCTCACTTCCCCTATAAATACCAAGACATTATCCCATCATTTACATTAAAAAATAGTCCTCAGTAAGGTTATGGTATCCTTACCTTCCAAGGAGTCCTCCCAAGGTGCCCTCAAGACTACCAAAGTCCCAAACGTCAAGATTTCGATGTTACACTTCAAGGTAAGGGATCCTACCTCTCTCTTTCGTTCCATGTATTCTCCTTTATGTCATTTATTTTAAGATCCATGTTCTTATGTTGGGGTATGATCTATATATCCATAATACTGTACTTTTATGTTAATATGATGAGAGACCCTATTTGATCTCATCAATTCATTTTTTCAATGTTTTGAGTGACGCCATTAGGCTACAAAATTTTTATAAGAGAAATCTTATTTTTATCTTCCTTTCATGTTTTTCATTTCATATGGCATGTCCTTAAAATTTCAATTCCATGTTCTTATAGCCATTATATTATGTCCCTATTCTATTTTATGGATCATTATGAGTGGTTTACCCATGTCCCCTCTCTTTTCAATATTTTCAAAAACCCTGCAACATAGTTGATATGCAGTCGAATTTTCATCTCAAAATGTCTCTCTCTTTTTCTCAAATTTTTTTTATTATGTGAATACTCAGAACTCATTATTCTACAGGGGTATTCACATATATATCAAAAATTTTATTTCAAATTCTGGTATTTACATACATGAGACCCGCCTTCCTTTTTCATAGGGTTAATGTGACATAAGGATTTCGTCTTTAAAACAGTTCTTAAAATTTTATGACTATGAAATGAAACCCATTTATTTTAGGCTTTATGGGTCATTTTTGAAATTATAGATGACGATATATGTGTCTCACGTGATAATAAAGACAAATTAAGGTTGCTCCCTAATAGCGCTCCAATACATTGGGTAAAGACTTAATCTCTAGAGATGACCATTTTAACAATACCATGGTGATTAAACCTGTAATGTTTTTTAAATAACACCTTGGGGATGGACCTTGGTGATACATAAATTATTATCTAAGATAAATGTTGTAGCCACATCTTGCAGTTATGAAACAAGTTATTTTTATTATGATATGCCTCATGATCTATTTCCCATTCCATAAAGTTATTTATCAGGTCTTAATTGATGTATCTCAAGTTCACATGTAAAATGTTTCTCATGTTTCCCTTATTAGCCCTTCTGCTCACCCTTTCCTTTGATGTATGCTTCCAGGTTATGAGATGTTGTAATGAACATAGGATGAACAATGAAGAAGCCTTAAAAGTGGTTTATAAGAATTTTTATGTCGTTCTCATGTTTTATGTCCCGGCTTTCCAAGACACTAGACTTTTAAGATCCTCTATTTGTAAAATGTAATGAAATGTTCTGTAATAAAAAGGCGGGATGCTATAGTTGGTATTGAAGGATAGTTTAGTTATTTTTGGAAAATAGGATATGAAAAATTTAGGAATAACACTAAATAAAATTTTGAATATAAGAAATCTTCATGGTATTTTGGTGAGTATTTAGTAAGTGGTTTTTCATGTAAATACATCCCTATCTAGACACAAGCAGGTAGAGGTGGCTCTGGCATAGATGTACATAGGGATAAAACACGAAAACAACGCTTTGATTTAGACTCGAACAGGAATTGGTACACAACCATGGTATTTGATTCAATCTTGGTTACAACACTCTTAGGGGATATGTTTGGTTAATCGCAAGATTTTTATGACACCTTATGAAGGAATTATAGAAAAATTTAATTTTTCTAAGCATGATGTTTTAGGACATAAAATCCTTTTTAGTAAAATCATTCATAAATGAAATAAGATTCTCACGAAGGATTTATTCTTTTAGAATATTTCTCCATCATCTAGGAATAGGTTGACGTATTTCCCGAGGAGTTACCCAAACCTTCCCTTTAAAGAGATGTAGAGTTATCCATTAAACTCATACCTGGATCTCATCTGATGTCAAAGACCGGATGGAAAATTTGGAGCTAGAGGAATTAAAGAAACAAATCCAAGATTTTTTGGAGAATGTTTTTATCCGACCATGTGTGTCTCCTTGGGGAGCACCAGTTCTCTTTGTGAAGAAAAAGGATATATCGATGTAGTTATGAATTGATTATAGAGAACTGAATGGGGCCACAGTGAAGAAAAAATACTCTCTTCCAAGAATTGATGACTTCTTTGACAATCTTCGTGGGACTCAATTCATCTATTAGATTGATATTTGTTCTTGTTATCATCAATTGAGGGTGAATAATGATTATATTCCCAAAATTATCTTTCATTCAATATATGGGCATTATGAGTTTGTTGTTATTCCCTTCGGACTAATGCACCTACTCTTTATATGGATCAAGAATAAGTCGATTTTGGAAGCTTATTTCAGATGGATGTCTTTTTTATAGGAAAAAGACTTGGTGATTAAATGATAAAGTTCAGTTTGGATGATGTTTTCTCTTTTGGAGTACTATTTTCCTAAGATACTACATGATTTAAATTGAGGAGGAATGGTTGATTTTTTTGTAATAATTTAGGTATTTATTGTGGACATATGGTGATTCAGGTTATTTCCAGAAAATGATGAATCTACCATAGAGAATATATGAATAGGTTAATTACACTTAATTATGAGACTTTTATAGTAGTCGATGTTATTTGGAGATAAATGATAGGGGTTTTTTGGGGAAGACTATGTTATTAAATCCTTCTGAGTATTGGGTTCCAATCTTAGTTTGGATTATTCTGAATAATTCTAAGGATTTTTGTGTATTGAATGGACTTTATGGAACATTGGGTTCTTTTGTTGAATTTTAGAGATTAATTGTCATATTTCTTTTTATAAAGAATTATCCTTTTTGGGCATTATATGATCTCATACTAACCATTTTAGTTTTAGTTTATGACTAATTACAAGGGAAAAATATAGTTATTATTTTGTGGATAATGTGATTCTCTATAAGATGATTCTTGTGATTTTGATGAGACTAAGTATTTTTGAATGCTCATTGTTTGGAGAAAAGATTAGTCTTAGTGGAAACTTATTAAGGGATGTGACTCTACTTGAAGGTAAATATATTTCCTTATGTTTTTATTCTATTTATTAAATGAATTTCTCAAAATTAATAAAATGAACGTAAAAAAATGTTGTTGGTTTACATTTCCTACTGGATAATCAAATACCATTTAACACATCATAAGTTTGTGATCTTCTTGTGGTTAATTTTCTCCTAATAATTATTTCTATCACTCTCCATCATAACATGAACCTTGTTTCTCTTCATATCCATGTTTTCCTACATGGAATCCTAGTATGGGTTAACTCGGGTGACCTTTGTACTTCCCTTTCTTTCTTTTAAAGTAATAGTTTTGCTGACACTTTTATGATGTGGGAATTTCAAAGAAATTTCCAAGACCAATTTTAAAATTGAAAGGGCACAATTTCTTAAGGGGGAAGATTGTAATGACCTGAAAATTTAAATAAATTTTTTTCCTAACTTTGTGTTTTATTTTATTTTATACTCAACAAAACTATTTCATTTAATAAAATGAGTATAATTAAAATAAGACCATTGGAAGCTAAATGTTGCAATTATTTTCTGTAAATACAAGTGATATTGATTAATTAATATAGAAAGAAGATTTAATAGCCCCATCCAGTAGTCTCAGGCTGATCGAAACCCATATGACAAAACTCAGGAAGAAGGTAGCACCTTTGGGATTTAATCTGGACCAAACCCAAGCCGAACTTCATCCTGTGAAGATGGAACAGAATCGCCTTCACGAGAAGTTTAACCTGGTAAAAATCACTACTTGTGCAATGTTGGATGAGCCGCCCCAAGATTATGTCACCCTAGAACACCTTACTATTAGGTCTTATACTTTTGTTATAAGGGGTTATGTAACGACACCGTAACTACCTTGTGTAATCCTTTGATTAAAATAAAAATTGTGATTTCTTCTTATGATGATGTTTGTGAATTTTCAAATGTCTGAATAAATATAGTATTCATATTATGGATAATTTTAGAAAAATGATACTTTAAAAATATTTATGTAAGCCTTAAATAATTAAAAATGTGTAATGATTTTCAAAAAATGGTCTTTTACAATCGTGTTCAGTATGAAATTTAGAGTCTAATATGATCAGCTTAGTTTTTTATGAATAGTAAAAAATGAATAGTGATTTAATGCTTAGGATTAGTAATGTAACCCAATGGATTAGTAATCTCACTTAAATAAATTATTAATATAATTTAGAAACCTTGATTAAGTAATATGATTCAATAAAACATGTAAATAACGGTTTCGAAAATTATTGGTTAAGTATTAGTTTTTTCAGGTGAATAGTGTTTTTTATTTAAAAAAAATTAAAAATATTTATAAAATTATCATAATAAAATGGAGTTAATTTTTGAAATCAGAGCATTGATATTTGATTAAGTCGAAATTTTTTGTTTTTCTGAGAAAGTTGAATTTTTGGTGAATAGTAAAAATACAGTTTTTGAGTTTCAGGTGTTTGAGGATATCATTAAGGACGTAATAATTATTCAATAATTCTTGTCGACTTATGAATATTAATATAATTTATGAGGTGTCCCAAGTGGCCAATACCATGGGAAAATACCATGGGCAAGCCCAAGGTTTTTCCAATACCGCCGATGAGGCGTCCCTTGGCAATTAATGCTTTGTCCCCTCAATTCCCCTATAAATACCAAGCCATTATCTCATCCTTTCCATTCCAAAATCCTCATAAAAAAGTTCTGGTCTCCTTTATTCGCAAGGAGTCCTCCCAAGGTGCCCTCAAGCCTCCCAAGGTTCTAAACGTTAAGATTTCAGAGTTACTCTTCACAGAAAGGGATCCTACCTCTCTCTTTCTTTTCATGTATTTTCCTTTATATCACTTATTTTATGCTCCATGTTCTTATTTTGGGGTATGATATATATATACATAATACTGTCCTTTTATGTTTCTATTATTAGAGACCCTATTTTATCTCATCAATTCATTTTTTTTATGTTTTGAGTGATGCCATTAGGCTACCAAATTTGTATAAGTTAAATCTTTTTTTCCTCCTTTCATGTTTTTCATTTGATATGGTATTTCCTTAAAATTTCATTAACATGTTCTTATATACTTTATATTTGTCCCTATACAATTTTATGGATCATTATGAGTGGGTGAACAATGTCCCCTCTCTTTTCAGTATTTTTTAAAACCCTGCAACATAGTCGATATGCTGCTGAATTTTCATCTCAAAATGTCTCCCTATTTTTCTCAATTTATTTTATTTTATTAATTGAATACTCAAAACTCATTATTCTACAGTTATATTCACATATATATCAAAATTTTCTATATTAAATCTGATATTTACATAAATGATACCAGCTTTCCTTTTTTGTGTGTTTAAAGTGACATAAAGATCTTGTCATTAAAGCAGTTTTTAAAATGTTATGACTATGAAATGAAACCCATTTCATTTATGCTATATGGGTTATTTAAGAAATGATTGATGATGATATATGTGGCTCACATGATAATAAAAGACAAATTAAAGGTGTTTTGTGATATAAATCCAATGAATTGGGTAAAGACTTAATCTCTAGAGATGACCATTTTAATGATACCTTGGTGAATAACCATGGTAATTTTTTTAATGACACCTTGGGGATGAACATTGGTGATACAAAAATTATTGTCTAAGTTAAATATTGTAGCCACAACTAAAAGTTATAATTCATGTCATTTTTATTATTATATGCCTCATGTTCTCTTTCTCATGCCTTAATGTTATTTATCGTGACTTTATTGATGTATGTCAAGTTCACATGTAAAATGTTTCTCTCATTTCCCTTACTGGACCTTCTTCTCACCCTTTACTTTTATGTATGCTCCCAGGTTATGAGATATTGTAATGAACTTTGGATGAATAAATGAGAAGCCTTAAAAGTGGTTTAGAATAATGTTTTATGTTTTTCTCATGTTTTATGTTCCTTATTTCCAAGACTCAAGACTTTAAATACCCTCTGTTTATAAGATGTAATGAAATGTTATGTAATAAAAAGGCAGAATTCTATACAGCTTTATAGTAAAAGGTTCAAATCTCACTGAGATTATATGTATTTGTCACTCTTCTGGTATGTAAACATGAGAAACATTCTCCAAACAAGTAATGCCACTAACAATTCAAGGAATAAACCACATCATCTAGCTCAAGGTCATGAGTAGGGTAATTTCATCCATGCGGTCTCTACTGCCTAATTCCATAAGCTACAACATGATCATCCTATATCAACTCTACCCCAAGTACAAAATGTTATTCAACAAAAAACAAGGTGTACTTTATACATGGTTTGAGTAAGATCAAAGTCAGTGTGGTGGTTAACCATTTCATTACCTCCTAAAAAGCATTCTCACAAGCCTCTAACCAAACAAACGTATCACCCTTCTTGGTTAGGCCCATGATCAGAACTTCCAAATGATAGAAATATCTAACTAACATTTTTTAATAACCACCCAAACCTAGAAAACTCTGAACATTGATGACGCTCATGGGATGCTACCCAGATACCACAACCCCCACCTTTTCTGTATCCACCGAAACACGTGACTTGTAAATGATGTGTCCCAAAAATTTCACCTCATCATTCCAAAAAAAAACTTTTTTATAGCTTGGTTTACATCATATGATGTCTTAGTGAACTCAAGATGATGTCATGATGTTTTTCATGATCATAATATGTTTTTGAGTATAGCGACCCTAGCCATTTACACATAACATTTCATGATTTTAAACATAATTAATTTTCAGAGTACAAGCCAAGGATCATTATGTCTAGTGTCTTGGAAGACTAGGTACATATAACATAAAACATTGACTAAAAAATAATTCTTTATTTAATCATCATAATGAGATTCTATCATTCTTTGAGACCTTACATATGCATAGGGTACCCTGGGGAACACATGAACAATGGGATGAGCTAAAAAACCCAGTAAGGGAAAGAATATAAGAATAAACATTAGGCGCATGAGTTAGGAGGCTTGACATAATGATATTGGAAGCATGGAACATATGGAATCATAAAATATAAACATGGGACCATAAAAAATTGGGATAAAATAATCATGGGATCATATAAGCATGAGATTATATAAGCATAGTTTCATAGAGAGGTGGCATAAACATTAAACAACACTTTAGTATGAGTCAAGGCTAACCGCCAATCCCGTTTCCCATAGTAGCACAAGCCAAGGCTAACCGCCCAGACTGTTTCCCATAATATTCTCATGAGACATTAACATTACCCAATGAATTTTAGCGCTATCTGCACACACCCATCTAATCTTATTCATTTATATTCTTTCCACGTGAAGAACCTCAATAATACATAAACATAAGAGTACCCAAGGAAAGAAATTGGCACACAATCTTTTCATGAAGCATAATAAAAAAGGGGCGTAACATAGAAGCATCCCTAAAAGAAAGCAATTAAATAATAAATAGACATTAGTAACGTATAAAGTCATAAATCATGACAAGAGATAAAAAACTGAAGTGATAACATTTAAAAATTGTTTTTAGGAATCTTTGAGTCAAAACATTTTAGTGCGGTTTAAGAAAACATCGAATATCTCTTAAAAAGAAAAGCGGCATAATTTTTTTATAAAACCAGAAGTAAACCAGGAGGGTTTTCATAAAAAAATACTGATTTTATAAGTACAAATGTGACTTAAAATAGAGGATAGATTAGACTTGATAATAGGAAAGAATTTGGGAAGTTCCCTAAAAATGGGTTCACTTATCGGGAATAAATGGGGAGAGAATCACTTAAAATCAAGCATATACCCAAAAGAAAGTGATGAAAGAGTCTTGATAAATAGACTTGGAAAATTTATACAACATTTAGATTATGCACATGAAAATATAATATAACATCATTTTGGTAGAATGGTAGATAAGACAATTCGAAGGAATAAAAGAGGTTCAAGTAGAATTATTTATGGATTATCAGCATGGTGTCGAGAGTACATGAGGGGGATTAGTGAGAGAGGAAATGTAATTATCATAACATATACATAAATAGAGTAGTGTGGGGGAATGTTCAAAATCATATCCCATAATTATTAATTACACACAACATGTCTTAACATAGTGAATAATCTTGAATAAGAGTGAAATTGAGAGGTTCCCTTGTCTTAGGCCCGCTGGTGTTCTCCACTTGATATTAATGACATGAATAGTCAAATTAGATTTGTTACTCAATATTTCCAAAACCATATCTAAAATTAAACGATTCAGTATATCCTTTTTATGACTATTTATACTGATCTTGGTTGATTTTGAGGTTAAATTTCATTGTTCGGGTTCGTTTGTTCCATTTGTTTTAATGATCGGCTCAATTGTATTTAGGTTAAAATAAATTGTAAGATAAAAGTGGTTGTCCAGAAATGAAGTTATAAAATTATTGGAAATTTATTAGGTTACATGGTTACAAAATCCATATGGTTAATTAGAGTGAAATAGAACCTTTACATTAAACATTAATGATAAACACTTGAATTAATTATAACGATTTTCCCCATAATTGATTTGTTTTGTATTATTGTTTTATATCATGCGTGTATGAGGATTACAGAACCTTAAATAGGACATATAAAATATATAATAATCGGGCTAAACCATAGCATAAATTTTTTCATGACCAGAATCAAAATGATAAGATAATTTGAAAACACATTATCCATGATGTTGGTAATTTGACCAATCATGGACGATGTTTAATTCTATAACGTGAGGGAGAGGATGAAGAGTATGATGCTTGAAATTTTCCATAAACATGATTAGAATCCAGAATATATTTTATTCTATATCTTTCAATCCTTTTGGATAAGGTAATGGGAAGATGGTATAAGTAAATAATGAAAATGAAAACAAAACACTTGAAAACATAAGAGGGTTCTTACACATTGATCTCCTCTCTTTGAGACTCCTCTTAGGGGATTTGGTTTTGGTCTTTTGGAAATTCCACAAAGACTTGGATGTGGGGAAGGATCTTTGGAGGGTATTTGTGGAGAAATTTGGCTAGGCACAGTTCTTGAAAGATGTGAGGGAAATAGGTAAAGAGAGAGGGTATTTATAGTGGAAAAGAGAGGGGTTTCCTTGAAATAAAATTCATTAGTTTATTAATTCCCCATAAGAAAAGGAATAGTGAGTCTTGAATGACCAATTATATTAATTTTATAATTTAATCCACAACTATATGGGCTTACATCATTAGAACATCAACCATGACTCTATAATTTTCTTATTTAGCTTATTTTTAGAATTTACGGTCTTTCACTATTCACCAAAAATTCAAGTATATCAGAAAAATCCCAAAAAATTACCCCAACCATTTTTCGATGTGTAGAATACAAAAATGAATTCCATTTTTCAAGAATAATTTTCTATATATGATTATTTTAATATTTAAATGAAATAATAATTTATTATCAAAACCTTCTTTAAAGTATTCCTTAACTCATTCTAAATTATTGGTATATGGAACTTCCAACATGAAAATTATTTCAATACCACCATAGGTAAGGTCAATATTCATTAGGGTATATCACTATTCATAATGATATGCTACTATTAAATGGGGTAGGTTACTATTCACCAAAAATTATTTTTTTTATTAGACTCCAAAAAACTTCTTGAACACAACCGTGTATGCCAGATTTTCAAAATTCCAAACAAAAAAGTGAAAAACTTATGTTTAATGGTCACTTATCACTTAGTATTTTATTATTATGTGATTTTATAGAATATTTATAAGAAGGGAATTTCCATTAAAAACATTGGGTCGTTATATTCTTCCCCCCTAAAGAAATTTCGCCCTCAAAATTTCATTTTACATTCTATTCAAAAAACAGATGTGGGTACTTTTCCTTCATTGATTCCTCTAGCTCCCATGTTACTTCCTCAAACATATGGTTCCTAAACAACACTTTGACAAGATGGGTTGTCTTGTTGTGTAGTGCCTTAACTCACTGATCCAAAATCATTATTGGTTGCTCCTCATAGGAGAGATCATCTTCCAGCTACACCACCTATGAGTTTAGTACATGTGAGGGATCAGGTATGTACTTCCTCAAGAGTGAAACATGAAAAACATCATTAACATGAGCCATATTCATTTGAAGTGCAAGATGATAGGCCATGGCTCCTATGCGGTCAAGGATCTCAAAGGGGGAAATATACCTTGGGCTTAGCTTCCCTTTCTTCCTGAATCTCATGACTCTATTCAATAGAGATATTTGAAGGAAGACTTTATCTCCAACGTCGAACTCCAAATCCCTTTGACGGTTGTTAGCATAGATCTTTTCTGACTGTGATCTACTTTGATATGTTTCTGGATGACTTGAGCCTTCTTTGACATCATTTGAACAAGATCGGGTCCAAGTAGCTTTCTTTCTCTAACATCATCCCAACAAGTTGGAGTTATAAATCGCTTTCCATGAAGATCTTTATATAGAGACATCTGAATACTTGAGTAGAAGCTATTATTGTATGATAACTCAACCAATGGGAGATGCTAATCCCATCCAACATTGAATTCTTGAGAGCAGGCTCTAAGCATATCTTCAAGCTTCTGAATAGTTATTCCAGACTGGCCATCAGTTTGGGGGTGATAGGTCATGCTAAAATTTAATTCAGTACCCAAAACATGTTGAAGGCTCTTCAAAAATATAGATGTGAACCTTGGATCATGGTCAGAGAAAATTGAGAGTGGAACACCATCTAGTATCACCACTTCCTTCACATATATCACTGCATGTTGTTCAAGAGAGATATCTTCCCGAATAGCGATGAAATGGGATGTCTCGGTGAGTTGGTCAACCACAACCCATATCGCATTATTTTATTTCGATGTCTTCAGGAGACTCGTGACAAAGTCCATAGTAACATTTTTTCATTTCCACATGGGTATAGGCAATGGCTGCGTCATAACATTGGACTTTTGTCACTCATCTTTAACTTTCTGACATACCAAGCACCTTGATATATATTCCGCAATCTCCCTCTTCATGTTATCCCACCAGAAGTGTTCTTGGAGATCACGATACATTTTGGTACTCCCAGGATGGATAGAGAAGGTAGAGATATGTGGGTCATTCAATAGCACTTTCTTTATCTCTGGATCAGATGGTACACAAAATTGTGTCCCAAATCTTACAACTCCTTCCTCATCAATTTTCAAATCTGAGGATTCCCCATTTTTAACAGCTTCAAACCTTTTCTGAATTTCCACATCCTTTCGTTGAGAAACCTTTATTTTCTCCATGAGGTATGGTTGAGAAATCAGTTGAGAAAGGATTGATGATGATCCTCCCTTAATAATTCCCATGTCCATCCATTTCAAATCTAAAAATATCGGATCCTTTTCAAAAACAATCATTGATAATGATTCCGGATCCTTTCTACTTAGAGCATTAACCACCTTGTTTGCCTTACCGGGATGGTAGTGTATTGAGAAGTCATAATCCTTGATGAGATATATCCATCTTTTTTGGCGCATATTTATCTCTTTCTGTGTGAATATATACTTGAGACTCTTGTGGTAAGTATATATCTCAATTTTATCTATATAGAGATAATGCCACCAGATTTTCATGGAAAAGATCAAAGAAGCTAACTCCAGATCATGCGTTGGATAGTTTTGCTCATGTATTTTCAGCTTCCTTGATGCATAGGCTATCACATTATCATTTTTCATTAGCACATAGACTACACCCTTTCTTAGAAGCATCACTATACACCACCAAGAGTTCCCCACTAGTAGGGAGTGTGAGTACTGGCATAGTGATGAGCCTCTTTTTCAAATCCCTAAAACAGTCTTCACACTCCTATGTCCAGACAAACATTACTCCCTTTTATTTCAGCTTGTTCATTGTGTTTGACAATCATGAAATTTTCTTCACGAATCATCGATAATACCCAGCTAGACCCAAACAGCTGCGGATCTCCGTTATAGATGTTGGTTTGGGCCACTCTTTAATTGCCTTCTTCTTGGAAGGGTCTATAGATATCCATTTGATGGTGATAACATGCCCAAAGAATGATACATCCTCCATCCAGAACTCACATTTTCTATACTGTGCATACAACTTCTCCCTTCACAAAGTCTTTAACACGGTTTCCAAATGCTCCTCATGTTCCTCCATGCTCTTGGAGTATATCAGAATATCATCAATAAATACAGCAACAAATTTGTCTAGGTAATCACTAAAGAATCTATTCATTAAATCCATGAAAATCGCTGTAGAATTATTGAGTCTTAAAGGCATCACTATGATCTCATAGTGTCAATACCTTGTTCGAAAGGAAATCTTGGGAATATCTTCCTTCCTCACCTTTAGTTGGTGATACCCCGACCGAAGGTCCACCTTAGAGAAATAACTTTCCCCACGTAGCTGATTGAACAAGTCATCTATCCATGGAAGGGGATACTTGTTCTTTATAGAAATTTTATTAAGCTCACGATAATCAATTCATAGGATCATTAATCCATACTTCTTATTGACGAAGAGGACTGGATCACCCCATGGTGAAGCACACGGGTGTTTAAAACCCTTCTCCATATTCTCCTATAACAGCTTCTTCAGCTCTTCCAGCTCAATGGTGGCCATTCTATAAGGTTTCATTGAGATTGGTAGAGATCCAGGGATACGTACAATGGACAACTCAACCTCTCGGTCAGGAGGAAGACCAGGAAACTCTTCGCGGAATACATTAGTGTAATCTCTCATGATGTTCATGTCTTCAAGTGTGATTCTCTCCTTTGTCTCAATCATTTGAGCTAGATATGATTTCCCACAAGGAAGAAATATCCAAACTTGAGATAAAGATTCTAAAATAGATTTATCTTACTACATGCACTTGTAAAGAATTGGAGGATGCTTCAGGATGTGAACGGTGATCTCCATTTCCTGGCAGTTGATGTTGGCCTTCTACAAAGATAGCCAATCCATGACCATGATAGCATAAAATTCCACTAAATAAAGTTTGACAAGATTTTTTGGGAGGTTCATTCCACAGACTTTAATCGAGGAGGAGTTATAAACAGTGGATGCAATAATTTCCCCATTCACATTTCTCACATATAACTTTTCCTACAAATTTTGAGGTGGTGTTTGAATAGATCTACTAAACTTGCAAGATATGAAAGAATGTGTAGAACTAGAATCAAATAGTACGTTTTCTATTCTTGAATTAAGAAAAAGTGTACCTGTCACCAAATCATTTTCCACCTCCACCTGAGTAGTAGTGAAATCATAAGCCCTTCCTTGTTACATTGGAGGTTGTTGTTGTTTTCCTCTAACAACCCTCGGCTTAGGGAAATTGTTTGCATAATGACCAAGCTCCCTGTAGTTATAAAACTACAATGTAGGATTAGTTTTGATCTGTACCTTCCTTTAATCTTTAACATTAGCGAGATTTATCATATCCATTCGGCATTTCTTGGACAGATGACCAAACTTACCGCAATTGAAGCAATTATTGGTTCCCTTCAAACAGTTACCAGGATGGTTCTTCCCAAAAAAAATTCAAAGGTGAATGTTGGGATTCTTCCCATAATGGGATTTGTTTTATGGAACACCCATGTTGTTTTCCATCTTCCACTTCTTGTCACTGGGCCCATGAGACCACTAAGAGTCTCCAATCTCCATTTCAATCTTGAGGTCACAACGGACAATATCCTCATAGCTATCGAAGTCTTGAATTTCCAACACTATTCATAGACTCGGATTTAGTCTGCTAAAAAGCGATCCACCTTGATTTTGGTGTTCATGACAAAACTAGAGGCCTACCTTGCAAGCCTGGTAATGTTTTCTTTATACACCCTGATGGACTCATCTTCCTTCTTCTTGAGTCCGAGGAATTATCTTTCCATATTGAGACGGAGGGTTTGAGGAATATATTTTTTGAAAAACATCCTCTTTAATTCCTCCCAAACTTTGGAATTGATTTCCTCTTGGGAATTTGAATTCTTGATCAGTTTCCACCACTGATCAGCTTTCCCATAAAAAAGATAGACTGCTAGTACCACCTCCTCTTCTTCCGAGAACTGGAGGATGGTGAATATATTTTCAATGGAGTTAATCCATTGTTCTATGAGGATGGGATCAGCAGATCCGCTAATCATGGGAGGCCTTTTCCACATGAAGGATTCTATGGAAACTTGCTCTTTCCTTGGAGGAGGGGGACGTTCCACCTGATTCGTGTTATTATTCATAACTCATGGAAGCTGAAAAAGTACTGCCATGATGTTTTGAGCACCCGCTTCTATCACATCAGACATGTCATTAAGGAAATCATTACATTTCCTATCACATTGGTTGTTGGAATGTATTCTTCAATTTCCCACCATTAACTAAGAAAAATAAAATATAATTAGAAGTCTTGGATACTTAGATTTTGATCAGAGAAAGAAAAAATTCAACATCAATGGATAAACTTATAAAGAATAGGTACATCCTGACTTGTGATTCCTTATGTTTATATCTAGGTTATCCTCAATCTATTTCTTAACTTATATTCTTATGGTATTTTTCCCCTAATAATGGTTTGTACTAATCTCATGAATCTACCAAATAATATCCCCTGAAAGTGTTGTAACCAAGAGTGAAACAAGGCCCATTGTCATGCACTATTTCCCATTCGAGTCTAGCTCAAAGCGGTGTTTTCGGGTTTTATCCCTAGGATACATCTGTACCAGAGCCACCTCTAACTACTCATATCCAGACAGGGATGTATTTGCTTGATAAACTACTTACTCAGTACTCACCAAAATTTGGGAATTTTTTATAAGTCTCATCCTTAAGGTTCTCACTAAGGTGCTCTATTCCTAATCTCCAAAAAAACTAAACCTCACTCTGATACCAACTATAGTGACCCTATCCTTTTACACAAAACATTTCATGATTTTAAGAAATATTCATCATCATAGTACAAGCCAAGGATCGTTATGTTTAGTGTCATGGAAGACTAGGTACATATGACATAAAAAATGGGATAAAAACACTTCATTATTTAATCTTCATAATGACCTCCGAATTTCCTTTGAGCCCTTACATTTTCATTGGGTAACCTGGGGAACACAAGAACAATGGGATGAGCTAAAAATCCTAGTAAGGGAAAGAACATAAGAATAAACTTTAAGCACACGAGTTCGGAGGCTTGATATAATGATATTGGAAGCATGGAACATATGAAATCATAACCTATAAACATGAGATCATAAAAACATGGGATAAAATAATCATGTGATCATATAAGAATGAGATTATATAATAATAGTTTCATATATAGGTGGTATCATCTTTATACAAGACTTTAGTACGAGTCAAGGATAACCGCCAATCTCATTTCCCATAATAGAAAAAGCCAAAGCTAGCCACCTAGACCATTTTCCCATAATCTTCTCATGAGAGCTTAGATTTATCCAATGCATTAGAGCACTATCTAGGTTCACACATCTAAGATTATTCATGTATATTCTTTCCACATAAAGGACCTCAATAATACATAAACATAAAAGTACCCAAGGAAAGAAATGGGCAATCAATCACATCATGAAGCATAATAAAAAGGGGCGTAACATACAAGGATCCATGAAAGAAAGGAATTAAATAATAAATAGACATTAATAATGTATAATGTCATAAATCATGGCAAGAGATAACAAACTTAAGAGATAACATGTAAATATAATTTTTAGGAATCTTTGAGTCAAAACATTTTAGTGCAGTTCAAGAAAGCATCGAATATCTCATAAAATGAAAAGCGGCATAATTTTTTTTATAAAACCAGAAGTAAACTAGGAGGGTTTTCATAATAAAAATACTGATTTTATAAGAATAAATTTGACATAAAATAGTTTATAGAGTACACTTGATTATAGGAAATAATTTGGGAGGTTCCCTAAAAACGGGTTCACTTATCGGGAAGTAATGAGGGGAGAATCACTTAAACTCATGAATATCCCCAAAATAAAGTGATTAAAGAGTCATGATATATAGAATTAGAACATGTACAAAATAATTAGAGTATTCAAATGAAAAGATAAGATAAAATCATTTTGGTAGAAAGGTAGATAAGACAACCCGATGGAATAAAAGAGGTTTGGGTAGAATTCTTTACGGATTATCAGCATGGGATTGGGAGGACTTAAGGGGTCTTAGTGAGAGAGGAAAGGGAATTATCATCACTTATACATAAATAGGGCAGTATGGGGAAGGTTTTAAATCATACCCCATAATTTTTAATTACATACAACATGTCTTAACATAGTGAACTTTCTTGAATAAGAGTGAAATTGAGAGGATCCCATACCTTAGGCTCATTGGTGTTCTCCCCTTGATATTAATGACAAGAATAGTAAAATTAGGTATATTAATAAATAGTTCCAGAAACATATCTAAAAGTAAAAAAATTCATTATAACATTTTTATGTTCATTTATAACCATCTTGGTTGATTACAAGGGTCAATTTCATTGTTTGGGTCTGTTTGTTTCATTTGTTTAAATGATCAGTTCAATTGTATTTAGGTTCAAATAAATTGTATGGTGAATTTTTTTGTCCAGAATTGAATTTATAAAATTATTGGATATACCTTAGGTTACATGGTTACAAAATTTATTAGGTTAATTATAGTGAAAGAGATCCTTTATATTAAACAATAATGATAAACACTTTAATTAATTTTAAATATTTTTCCCATAATTGACTTGTTTTGTATTATTTTGTTATATCATGAGTGTATGAGGATTAAAGAACCTTAAATAGGACATATAAAATATAATATAATCTGGTTCAACCATAACAGAAATAATTTCATTACCAGAATCAAAATGATAATAGAATTTGAAAACACATTATTCATGATGTCGGTAATTTGACCCATCACAGACGATGTTTAATTCTAGAACGTGAGGGAGAGGAGGAGGAGTATGATACTTGAAATTTTCTATAAACATGATTACTATCCAGAATAGATTAGATTATAGAGCTTTCAATCCTTTTGGACAAGGGAAGGTGAAGTGGGTATAAGGAAAGAAAGAAAATGAAAACAAAACACTTGAAAACAAAAGAGGGTTCTTACCCTTTGATCTCCTCTCTTTGAAACTCCTCTTAGGGGCTTTGGTTTTGGTCTTTTGAAAAGACCATAAAGACATGGACATGGGGAAGGATCTTGGTAGGGTATTTGGGTAGAAATTTGTCTAGTCATAAGGCTTGAGAGGTGTGAGGGAATGAGGTAAGGAGAGAGAGTATTTATAGTGGAGGAGAGAGGGGTTTCCTTAAAATTAAATTCATTAGTTTATTAATTCCCCACAAGACAAGGAATAGTGAGTCTTGAATGACCAAGTATATTAATTTTATAATGTTATCCCGAACCAGGTGGGCTTACATCAGCAAAACATCACCCATGACACTATAATTAACTTATTTATCTTATTTTTGTAAATTACAGCATTTCACTATTTATAAAAAATTCAAGTATTTTAGAAAAATCCCAAAAATTTACCCCAACCATTATTCGATGTGTAGAATCGAAAAATGAAGTCCATATTTCACAAATAATTTTCTATATATGATTATTTTAAGATTTAAATAAAATAATAGTTTATTATCAAAACCAGCATTAAAGCATTCATTAACTCATTCTAAACTATAGGTATACCAAACTTCCAACATGAATATTATTTTTGTACCACCATATCTAAGGTCACTATTAATTAGGGTATAACACTATTTATAAGGGCATGTTACTATTCATTAGGGTAGATTACTATTCACCTTAAATTATTAATATTTTATTAGACTCCAAAAAACATCTTGAACAAAATCGTGTATGCCAAATTTTTGAAATTCTAAACACAGAAGTGACAACCTAATTTTTAAAGGTAACTTATCACTTAGTCGTTTATAATTAAGTGATTTTATTGATTATTTATACAATGGGAATTTCCATTAATAACATTGGGTCTTTACATGGAGTACACAAATATTTCATCAACACGGACAATTAAAAACTGATCTAGGTACGTATGAAATATTTTGTTCAACATGTCCATGAACATAGATGGTGTATTGGTTAATAAAAATAGAATAACTTAAAATTCATACAACCCATACATTCTTCGGAAGGCTATTTAGGGTATGTTTGAATGTCTCACCCTCAGTTGATGGTATCCAAATCTCAAATAACTCTTATAGAACATCGAGGCACCTTTGAGCTAGAAATTTTTTCAATGATTCTGGGAAGTGTGTATCAGTTCTTAACTTGCATATGGTTCAGATTCTTATAATCAATACATAGCCTGAGTAATTCATCCACCTTCATAGAAAACCACACAAGAGATCCTCAGGGTGATGTACAAGAACGCATAAACCCCTTATGAACCAAATCCTCTAGCTGAACCTCCAGTTCCTAGAGCTCTGTTGGCACCATTTGATATGGTAAATTTGAAACTAGATCCACCCTCGACAAAAATTAAAACATATAAAAAACATATCATTTAGGTGGTAAAACTAATAAATCATTAGGAAACACATCATAAAACTTGTCCATAACAAGAGGGAAGAATGGATGCACTTTCTCCCGATCGTACAACACAAGGAATGGAACATGGGTTGTGAGTTCACCAAACAACTGGCATAGTATCCCTACGTGACCCACTCATGTATCCCACTCACTCAGAAGGAAATTAGTGCAGACAAAATGAGATGTGAAAATTACCTGACATCTACAATTGTCGATATGGGATTGATATAACACCATCATATCCATACCCTAGAATAGATCAAAACTTAACATTTCTAGGACAAATAAATCCCACAGAAAACAATACCGACCAGCATCCAGAGAACTACCCTCACACTTCATGATGTCCTCAACTCATACCCCAAAAAGAGTTTAAAAAAACATTACCCCACATGAAATTCCCACTGTTAAGCCCAACACACTTACGAAATGATCAGAAATAAAGGAATATGTAGCACCTTTATCAAATAAAGGACAAGCAAGAGTAAAATCTAAATGAATCATACCTCTAATAGTAGATAGTTCCACTATGCCACCTTCAAGTGTAGTTTAAACTTCATAGAGATGACCTACCCCGTTACCATGGGCTCTGACCTGAGTACCATGCACTGCACTGACCTATTGATAAGATAAATCCTACCCTAGAATTATATGTACACATTTAATAGTACGATCAGTGGAGCTCCAACTAAATTTTTAATACAGGGTAACTAGCCACCTACCAACACTCACTGTCTTCCTCTGAACTCCATCATTCAATGTCTATCGCATGTTACTGTCGAACCTCTGCACATGGCCCAGCCTGTCGCACGCTCGACACTCAACCAGTGGGTGGGAACACTGGTCAAGATTGTTCCCTGGGCTAACACACTAATATTAGATGACCTAGTCGTAGCCCTGAGAAGCTGACCCCCTCTTCTGACTAGTCTATGCACTTCAACCATTTTGAATGATTCCAAAATAGTGCTTCCTATAATTTTATGTCACACAACTTTCTTGCCCAGATGACACCACATTTTCACTACCTAAATATCCCTTCACATTACCCTCCAAGATAAGGTCTTGATCCATCGCTATAACAATCCTTTTCAGAAGAAATATATTCACCTAAGGCTCGATCTCTTGTCTCAGCCCATCCTGGAAGCGTTTCTCCACAGCTGCCTCGTCTCCTGCCATAATATTTCTAGCTAGATGTTATCAAGAAACTTCTCTTAAAAATAAATCCACATCATTCCTTCATCCAAATCTATTTGAACCATGATGTACCATCGACACTTTTCTTGAACTATGATCATATACTTTGATAAATTGACTCTCTTATTGAGAGTAGACTCTAGATGGCCAAGAATATTGTTGATGGAATCTATCCAAAACTCTCCTACCTCTGGCCCACCCAATATAGTATGGGTCAGAGAGTGCTACAACAAAATCTCCCTGGTTAGCTCAAACATACTCGGTGCAGACCTCCCAATGTCTCATTCCATCATATTCATAAAATGAGAAATGTTCTCATGGAACAAATCTCCCCAATCCTCAAGGATCTCCATCTTATCTTGCTCGAATATTGGAGGAACATACTTCACAATGTCTTATGGTCACCCAACCAGCACGTGTCTTTGACATGGAATTTATTTACAATTCCAAACATGCTTTTTATAATGAATCCATAATGCTTTTACGAATGAGAAAAAAATATATATGTAAGATCATCACATGCCATAACCAAATCAGTTTGTATAAACTACCCAAATGAGCCCACTCACAAACAGATCACTACCCTTGGAAATCTCTATTAAGGTCATTGCAAACATGGGTATCTAATGCACATGGTTTCAATCCTTATCTTTTATCCCAATTCAAAACAATTTCAAAATCCCAATTTACTTATAAAACTTGTTATCCCACTTTTACAACTTTATCAAGCACCATTTTCTAATACTACATGATGTTTTCACTTCAATTTTTACCCAATAATTCAAAATTATTAGGAACAATTTATTTACTTTTAAGAAAAATAAATACATCCTAAAATTTATATACACCACATCCATCTCATGTGTGTTTCACCACGATGCAAGTCACTTTCCTAAAAAGGATCAAAGAATGATGCATTAATGCACAACCTCATGCCCTTTCATCCCCATGAGAAATATCACAAAACTAAAAAAATAATACAATAATTTCATCACCCGATGGAGAAATATCATCAAATATAACAACACACAACAAGAACAACAATCCCCTCGCAAGGTGACTTGCGTTTTCCCTCACCGATGGGTTAGCTACTCCATAGTAGGAGATCATTACCAAGGACTAAAACATTAAAAACCCATATTTACCATCTCCAAATAGTAATAAAGTGAAGAGGACTCCTTTGAAACCACTTTGTAACATCCATGACCAATAATCCATGAAATTTGTACCCCAAGATGTGTCGCCACATGACCTCAATCACACCTCCACATAGGATAGAGGTTTCTGACTAGCAGTGAGGGTATTATAGGATATATGGGGAGAGTATAAAATCTTTACCATAGTAATCCATCATAGGAAAAAATTTAAATGTGGGAAATAATTGGAAAAATTCATAACATGCATAAATAACACACCCACAACTTAGTAACAAACCATATCCAACTATAAACATGTCATCCATGCTATAGTTCCAAGAAAAAAAACCAAAAAGAAATAAAAATAGTGGAATCCCCAAATCATTCATGGATCCATGTCTTGAACCTCAACTGTGCACATACCAAACTAGACTCACATTCTAATCATGTGTCTCTTTCCCTTTTCCTGACCGGCACCATAAAATCTGCTCAGGTACCCAACGATGACCTGATATGGGTGTGAGTATAACATAGTAGTGAACCACCAATGGTTTCTAAAACATATATAGTAAAATTAGATACTGATTTCAAGTGATAAATAATTTAAAGTAAATATAAAAAGATTAGTAATCCATTCTCGACTATGTTCCTTTAAAATTAAACTACCATTGAATTCATGTTTACAAATTACGAATCCCATGATTTAATCTTCCTTTTTTAGTTTTTCAATGAATTTGGCATGTTCAATATTCTCAAACACATAAGAATAGAATCAAGTTGAATCTCACTAGGCATCACTTTATAATAACATCATAATCCTCTCCTCAAAGCTTCAGTCTTGGTGGAATGCAATAGTTCGGGGAATAGAACTCCTTCCCCTCCCCTAACCCAAGAATTTGGGGGTGGATTTTAATCCTCGGTCCAACTCAACCTTTGGGTGTAGAACCTCAAGTCAATACCCCATCCTATGAAGCCATGTGAACATACTTATTTATCACTCACCATAAATAACCACATCATAACAAGCATAACCAATATAATTTGCAACATCACAATAATATCAATAAACTGGAAATTAACATTATTCCTCAATCAATTAACACATTAATAATTTATATCACTAAACCATTTACCCACATTTCCCATTTCCAATGCCTATCTCACTAAGAATATTCATCTATAAACATAATTCCTTATCATTTTCCCTTTCATCCCATTTAACCTATTTAAATGTAAACCAAACAATCCATTATCCTTTAAGAATTCTAGAAATAACTAGAATCCATCCATTATAAATCATTACATAAACGAATTAACCTACTCACTAAGTCTCTACATCATTATGAGTCAATTTCACACATAATGTTCTGTTTGTCCAATCAGAAGGGCTAACACACCCCATGTGAGGCCATTATTTGGTCAAGCCATACTCCCTGACTCCCATGGGGATCAAGAGGGGTTAAATTAATCATTTTGACACCAACTTATTTACATCTTATTAATGGAATCAAGAATATATCAAGAAGGTAAACAAGACCGAAACCTTACATGCTCATGTCAATGAACAAAGTATGGGATGTAACTTTTAAGCCACCTACCTTTAATATTTTGTGGAACACACTCTTAATAGAGGCATTAGATTCTGATAAAAACACCATTAGAAAAATTAACCTAAATTTCAGTAGAAAAGAAATATTGTTAGATCTTTTAGAGTATATCGAGAGAAGGAGTAAACCTTAGGCCAAAATGGTAAATAAGGAGGGGATTAGACTTACCCAAATCTTCAATCCAAAACTGACGGCACTCCAAACAGCCTATGATTTAAGGTGAACCACTTCTTGGAAGATATTGGAGTCTTTGATCATCAAAGGGGTTGAAGGAGGAATAAGGGGGACAAATCCTGAGTAGTAACTTATAATCCCGTAATGGAATTTTTTTAATTTTCTCAAAAATACATAGTCGCATGATTTACCCGCATTGTATTACAAACCATGTGAAACCCATGAGAATGATATTATCCAAAAATATCCTCCTCTCACGGTTACATGAGCTTTCCACATAGTTTTCCCTAACCGTTCAGCATTCCAAGAAACCCCCTTTTTCATCCTCTTACATGTTCTGAACCCTGGAACACCCCCAAATCTTTACATGAACTTCGAAAAACACTTATTTAACCAGAATAAGGAACATAAAATGAATAATAAACAAAAACATACCTTATGCGAGATCTGAGATCATACCAATTATACATATAGTAATGCAATTTAGTTCATTGGAATAATTTTTATATATATTATAGATATTAAAACATATTTAACTTGTGATAGTTTTCACTTTAAAAACCCTTATTCTCACCACCTTTGTGAGATTATTGAGAATTTATATTTTCCCACATCTATTATATGAACTTTTAAAAATATACATACATGGCAATAATCAGTATAATATTTGTGGTCTAATAAGATCAACTTAATTTTTATTAAAATCAATATTAGTGAAATTGATTAAAATTAATAATGGTGGTTAAGGTAAAATTATGCTTAACACGGGACTAAACCATAATCATAGGGTCCAAATTTACCATGGATGTTATTCAAAAGCCATTGGCTACTAATAATTAGTCTATATCCCCTATGTTTTTTTAATTTATTGGTTATTGGGATATTATAAAATGTTATTTTCATATATAAAAAGATAAATATAGAAAAATAAAACAGGGGACCTTCCCTTACCGTTATATTTTATAAAACACTGTGATTTGTAAAAAAACATCATATTTTAGGTTATAAATATCCTTATGAAATATAAATTATTTCTTTTTATCCTTATAAACAATAAATTATTTTTATAGATGGCTTATTTACTCGAATTTATTATGAAATGACAATTTAGTGATTATTTAGATATAATTAATTAAAATAAATAATACTATAAATATTTAAATTTAATGAATTTATTTTATTATTATCCTTAAATAATTTTTAGATTAATATGTCATATTAAATAATTTTGAAATTAATATATTTTGAAATATTATATTTTTTGATATTTTGATATTAAAATTAAATATATAATTTCACAATTGGTATTATAGCTATTTTACAATAAATTATATTTTTTAAATGATTTAAATAAATACAAATCATATATTCTTCAAATTTATATGTTTGATTTAATAAGTATTAAATATAGTACATTAATGGACCAGTTGGTATTTTATAATTAACATATTAACCTATATATTGAAAAATCATTGTTAACATGGTCCCAGTTTATGCAGTGTTTTAGCAAGCCACATGCCCTTATTATCAATTTAATTTCCAAAACACATGGAATTTTTATTTGATATATTAGATAAAATATTGATAAATATATGGATATATATCTTTTAATAAATATCACCTTAGTTTAGTTTCAATTTTAAAATTACATTGGTTGAAAAAACATGAAGCTTTAATAAAACAAAAAATGATAAAATTGGAGAATCATAGAATTTTAAGAACCAAATTATTAAAAAGCACATAATTTTGGTGTGGTGGAGGGTTTATTTAACCATGAATCCCCATTAATATATTATTTTTCTATTTTGAGACCCTTTAGGTAAGGTATACATCACATTATTGAATACCTTTTCATATTTGAAAGAGTTCCACCCCCACTCCTCTATAAAAAGGAAAACACTCTACCCCTTGCTCGCAGTACTCAAGACACTTTGACTCAACAAAGCTCTAACCAAACATCTCATAAACATCACTACCCCATCCTATAATCCTTATCTTTGGAAGATATAAATCAATGTAAGCTCATTGGTGTAAACTAAATAGACGTACCCGATTAAGAGGATGATAAAGACCACCCAATAAATAAGAATGTTTATTTAACATATTTTTTCTCCATTTATATTATATTAAGACTTATTTTTGATGCACCAATTCATTGTTGTATGATCAATGTACACGCCTTAAACATTTTATATCATGAATCTCTATTTATAATGATATTCTATATTTCATTTAATTCATGGGGAACTGCTATTTAAATGTTTCAATGGGGTATGGGACACGTTGGAATGATTAAAGATTATTTTCCCTCAAGAATGGTTTAACATTAACAACCCTTATTGTTACTTATCCTCCTATGGGGTATGATCATTTAATCCAGACTCATTATTCCATATGGATATATGATAAGGAACAATTCTTATTAATTCAATAGATTATTTGATTTTAAGAATGCATTGGAAATTTAAGACACGGGTTGGGGACCGTTTTAGGTAGGCCCTATGGGTAGGGGACAAGTTAATGAAATCCCCTTGATGTATTAGTAGTCTCATGGGATGAATTTAGGTTAGAAAAATCATTCAGGCTTATAACTAGTATGGTATAAACTCTCCTGTGAAAGTTATTGATAGTAGAGTTTTGGTTCGGCAATTCAAATTGGTTGGTAACTAGTATATTTTTAACCGTCTTGTGAATGGTTCTGAAGGTAATGGTTTTTTGTACCTAGGAAACATATAATACAACAAATAAGCCTTTCAATTGTTAAGAATTTCTATTATTATCACTATTATATGTGATATTTTGTTTCACTATTTTTATGGATTCACTTCTTTCTTAGATTATTGATTATGAGAGTGTGTTTCAGTTTCTTACCATTTCATGTTGATATTTCCTTATATTGATATTTGAATTTCATGTGTTATAATTTATTTACCATTTCGTGTTAATTAATTCTCATTAATTCATTCTTTATTCCACTTTACATACCCTTACTAGGTATATGAGCTCGCCCTGTTATGTGTCAATTCCACAGCTTATAAAGAAGAAAAGTTTGACTAATATTTCAAAGAATTTGTTTATTTATTTTTAATATGTATCTGGTTTTTTCCATTTCCCAATGTATTATGAGTATCATGTATCTAATATATATTTCCAAGACTGCTAAACTGATCTGTTTTTAGGCTTTTATTCCTCATAATCATGCTAAATTAGTAATATATTTCACCATCTCCAAGATTATGCAGTCGGATTCTTACAGTTGGTATCAAATGATTTTTAGAAGATTACATTGAATCTTAATATATAAATCATTGATTAGGGGGCACAAACCTATTATATACATTGAGGATAAGTATAAAATAAAATCCTATAATTTTTTTGTAGTAATTTTGTGGGTATTCCAATAAGTGCCTTCATGTCTTGATAATACAAGTGGATGTGGTTTTGGTATAGATGTTCCTAGGGTAAAAATACTAACAAAGTGTCCCGATCTTGAATCAGGGTATCCCGATAAATGAAAAATGTCCTTACTACACACATTGATCAATATTCGAGGGGATAAACATAAGATAGTCTAAATTTTATTTACCTAACATTATGATGTATTAGAAAGAAATTATATATTCAAAGTAATAAATTTTATTATTCTAGTATTTAAGATTCATAAATTTATTTCATGTGTTATACCATATTTATAATTATAGAATTTTCATAATTTTATGAGCAAAAGCAGTATATTCTCTTATTTAGAAGGGGCACCTGTATGGAAGAATGATGTTAATACTCATGAAAAATGTTTATATTTTCATGTTGATGAATCCAATACTATCAGTATTGGAATTAGAATATAATGGAAATATTTTAGAAGCTTAATTAGGTTATGAAAAATAATCTTTCCAGAAAAGAGAAAACTATTCCACAATGATAGTATCTTTTGATGGATCACTTTATACATCAACAACCCCCATCGTACAATGGCACTACTAATCATATTTTAGATAAACATTGGATTTAGTCTCTAGAGAACCTAACTATGGAATACTAATACCAAAAGAAGAAAAAGGTTACACTTTCGGTCTATTGTATCCAAGATGATGTTTATCAGTAGTTGTATCGTGTCATGAATACAAGAGAGGATGATGAAATTGAACTCATTTAATGGAGGAATTTGGAGGAGAAATTCATCGATAAATACTTCCCTTAATATCAAAAAACTAATATTAAGATGAATTTCCTTAGCTTAAATTAAAAGGAAGATGTGAGTTTTGAGTATCATGATTCTTCCTTTAAAAAGTTTGCTCGGTATGTTATGGATTACATAAATATCACATAGTACATGGTTTACCACTTCTGTAAAGGTCATTATTGAAATTATCTACGGGAACTAGTTTCTCATAGTTTTTCATCCAACAATGATATAGTTTTATGTTCCATTAAAACAGAAAAGTAATTGTTAAGATCCAATGTATTCAAGGGAAACTAAGAGACTAAGAGTTCTTATAAACCCCATGAAAAAGAGAATTAGTAAACTAAGTTAATGGGATGGAAGGATTTTACAACTTGTGATAACTGTGGAAAGAACCACCCAGATAAATTATTGAACGTTTTGGGCATTTTTATGTCTGGAGAAAATTATCACCATACAAAATCATGGAAAGGGAAGAAGTAAAATGCTGATATATAGTGTTAGAATTACAAGGATATTGGTCACTATGAAAACAAATTTCTAAAACATAAAGGGTATATACATTCGTTGAATTTAAGGGATAATGTTCAAGCATATTTTATTGACACCAAATAAGTGGAATGATTAACATAAATTTTTATTTCTATCTACGAAATATGTTTAAAAATTATTTAATTTAAGAATTTTTAGTTATATGATTTATGAAATATGTACAAATTTTACAAATTGTAATTTTTCATAAAGGATTTGAGATCTTATTCTAAAAGAAAATATATTCAATAAAAAGTTAACTGTTTTATAAAACATAGGATTTAGGGATGGAAAGCCCTTAATATATTCCAAATTTTAAGATAATGATGAATAATTGATTAATTGGTTAAGTTATAACTTCATTAGAATGGATTAAGGAGTTACCAACAAGTGGTCTATGTTGTTATTTATGGAATTTACCAAACATTTCAATTTAAGGGATATAACTAATAACATTTTTCTTACATAAGTAATAAGTAATAATTCACTGTAATTAAGGCTATTACCATATTTCAAGAGATTTCATGATTAAGTTGTTCACATATTCACTATGTTATGATTAAAGAGATACCTCATTAATTTTAAAGTCTAATGATAAGATGATTTTAGGAATTATGTGAACTTCCTTTCAATATCTTTTATCACAATCTATTGGAAAAATTAACAATTAATAAAATGATATATGTTGATAATTGGTTGTGATTTTAGAGGGTAATATATTGCTTCACCATATGATAGCCCATGTGCTTAAGAGATGTTTTTGGAATGGTTAAATCCATAATTAATGAAAATATTATGTTAGTAGAATGTATATTTGCATATATTATTGAAGATTGAATTAATTTAAATCTTTATAAAAATGATTTTGAAACAAAAAATTGTGTCATATTATAATCATTTTTTATGATATCAATAATATTTAATAACACCTATAGTTTAAAGTTTTGTGGTATACAAATATTAAGAGAAAATATTCTTTATCACTAATATTTAAAAATTTATGATTATATTCATTTCCCACATTTAGCTTTTCAATAATGTTCTCATTTTATAAAGCCTATTCTTTACAGTACTTCACAATTCCTTGTTACTCTTATTAATAATATGTGTTATTGTGTATATATATTGAGTCGGTCATTCACTAATAATGTATTCCAATATCAATCCATTGATTACTAAGATCAAGTTTAAATTGAGAGGAAACAATTTAATTAAGGTTGTGAGAGTGTACCACCCAAATACATTACAATTTTTTCCTTTTTTAATACATATATTTTTTAGCCTACTGTATAAACAATGTCCTTATTACACTACAAACGACACTAAATTTTTGTTTGGTTCATGGATGATAAAGTTTTACAACCTTTTAATGGAAAAACTATATTAAAACTAAATTTATGACACTTTTATGAATTTTATTTCAAAATATATATATAATTTTTATTCCAATTTTAAAAAAATTACTTAGGGTTAATTTTTGGGATTTTTCTGAGAAACATCATTTTTTGATGAATGGTAAAAATTAATACAATTTATGTACAAACAAAATTTTAATTTAAATAATTATTTCTATTAAAGTATATTAAAAATTGGGTATTAAATCTTAGATAAATACATCATTCATATATTAATAAAAAATTGATCACTATAATATTTTTTATATTTAATTTAGATATAAAAACATATTGATCTTTTGAACATTTTTACTTTAAAAACCTACATTCTCACCATGTCTACGAGATTATAATTAATGTTAATATTAACAATTTTATTATTTTAATTTTTAATGATATAAGGACATGTTTATAATAAGTCTAATATTTATGGTAAAATATGATCAAATTATTTTTGGAAAAAATGTATTACTGAAAAGTGATTAAAATTAATTAAAATTATTGGGGTAAAACTATGCTAAATAATGGACTGAATCATATTTTGGGGGACTAAAACGGCATGGAATCATGTCCACAACACATCGGCTATGAATAATTTGACCATATCCCTACTTGGTTCCATTTTTATGGGTTATTGGAATATTAATAAAAGGAACATACCTATATGAAATGTTTAGTAAGGAAAAAAAGGAATAAGCGGGGCATTCATTACATTTAACATTCATAAAACACTGAAATATGTAAAAAAATAACATTTTCAATTATAAATATAATTTTTTAGGATAAATGGTTTATATTTTACCATAATAATTTTTAATATTTTTTATATATTGTTTATATAATTAGAATTCTTATGAAATTACAATGTAGTGATTATTTAGTTAATAATTATATAATATAAATGATACTATAAATATTAAAAGTTCAGTGAATAAATTTAATTTATTGATTTATTTATTTAATTAATTTTTAGATTAACATATTTTATTATGAAGTAGTAAAGTTAATATATTTTAATTCCAACATTATTTTGATATTTTAAAAATAAATTTACAAAAATAATTTAAAAAATATATTATTATTAATAAAAATAAATAAAATTTTATTAAATGATTTGAAAATAATAAAAATAGAATATCTTACATGCTATTTTTGTGTATTAACAAATAATATATGTGGTCTATTAATGGATCAATTTATCTTTTATAATTTAAATATTAATGCATGTATTGTAAAAAACGTTTTTACGGGGTCTGGGTTTAAGTAGTGTTTCAGCTTGTCACATACACAAGTTTTAAAATTAATTTCGAAAACACATGGGGTTTTTATTTCATTAAATATATCTAATATTAATAATTTTGTGGTTCAAGATTTTCTAAAATATATCACTTTATTTTTCTCTGGTGGTGGCTTTCATAAACCATTAATCCCCTTTAATCAATTATTTTTTCATTTTGGAGTCACATTATTTGAGGCACGCCTCCCATTAAAGAATACATTTTTGTATTTACAAGAGTGTCACTCCCCCTCCACATTAAAAATAGAAAACATTGTGCCCCTTACTCACACCCATCAAACCACTTTGGCTTGACCAAGCATTTCTTGCTCCTCAACATCCCTACACTAATCCTAGAGACTCGCCATGCATAGAAGGCCACCCAAGGAATCCCATTGCGGTAATCCAAATAGAGATACCGGATTAAGAGGAAGATAAAGACCACACACAAAAAAGGAAGGTTACGGTAAGGGATTTCATCTAAATTTAAATTAAATTGATAATTTTTATTTTCATGCACTAATTAAATTTTATATGTTGCATGTAATAAACATTTACATTTTTTATCAAGAATATCATTATTCTATTTTTATTATATGTTTCATTTCATTCATGCAGAATTATTATATTAATGTTTCAAAGTGGTATTGCAAATTTTCATATGTTTACTGAATTTTTTTCTCAATAATGATTTAATGTCAATAAAATTTATTTTTACTTATCCTCCTCTAAGGTATTAATGATAAATCCATACTATTTATTCAATACATATATATGATATGAAACGTTTTTTATTAATTAAATTGATTATTCGATTTGAAGAATAATTTTGATAGGTAAGATGCATGTTGGGAACTATTTTCGGTAATCCTTATGGGTATTAGACTATTTAATGAAAGAACATTGATGCATTGTTAGTCTCATGGGGTGAAATTAGTTTGGATAAGACCTTAAAATTTGTAACTTGTATGATATAAATTGTGTTGTGAAAGGACTTAACAGTAGAGTTATGGTTAGAAAAAACAAATTAGATTGTATCTAGTATATTTTAAACTATATTGTGATTGGTCTTGATGGTAATAGTTCCATGTACATAGGAAACAAGGTTTCCAGTA
The DNA here is from genome assembly GCA_963277665.1 of Viscum album. Lineage (NCBI taxonomy): Eukaryota > Viridiplantae > Streptophyta > Magnoliopsida > Santalales > Viscaceae > Viscum > Viscum album. The sequence goes on from OY728132.1 coordinate 478,696,507, forward strand.
AATAAGAATATCCATTATTAGGAATTTTGTTACTATGAATATTTATCAATGAGATTTATTTTCAAAATTGATATGGATTCACATGTTTCACAATTTTTTGATTAATGGAATGTATTTCAGTTTCTGACCTTACCAAATATATATTTCCTTTTATGGTTATTTTAATGGAATTTTTTATTAGTTATTTATCATTCCATGTTAATTTATTTTCATTAAAAAATTATTTATTCTTATTTCATTACTCTTAATGAGAATTTAATTTGACCCTTATTGTTTTTTTGCCCCCTGTTATGAAGATGAAAACATGGAATAAGATATCCAAGATAGTATTTATTTCATTTTATTGTATTTTAGGATTTTTTTTATTTCTTATTATTTATAATGGGTACAATGTATATAACCTTGATTTTCAATTCTTCTAAACTCATTAGTCATTTGGTATATAATTCCTTGTAATAATTCTAATGTAGTAATATAGTGAACTGGATCCTGTATTTTGGGGTTATTGTGTAACAATATCACCCCATTCCTCAACTGTGCATGTGAATCATTAGTGTAGAACTCGTTGTCCATCGCCCCCTTTCTCAACATTACATATGCATCAGTGGGGTAGAACTTCGTGTCTAACACCAAAACTCACAACCATTTATTTATATCATTATTTATTAGTCTTAGATCACCATGTTCAATACCCAATTTCACTACCATTATCAAAAAAACACTAATCCTCTTATCATAATAAATGATAACTCCTACCATTAAATAATTCATAAATTAATTTATCTAATTCTGTTAACTAAATTGAAAAATTAATTAACAAAAAAATATGAGTTAATAAACCTAAATATTAATTATACAATTCTCAAATTCAATATCCAAAAATTTATCCACCAAAAAAATAGTCATAATTGTAGTTCCACAAATTTTATAACTAACTCAACAATTAATTATCAAATGTTTCCCATTCATTACGTTTATAATTAATTCAACAATTAATTATCTTTAATATATATTTAATTTCTCAATACAACTATCTTAATTCCATCGTAATTAATCCCTATAATTAATTATAAAATCCAAAATCCTAGGATCACTAATTAATCCTATAATTAATTTATCTTGTTCAGAAATCCATAAATCTCACAATTTCAAAATTATCTAAACTGATTAACTTACCACATTAATTAATTAAATTGGGTATTTAAATTTATAAACAACTATATAAAAACAAATATATGCTTATGAAAAATCAATTCATTACAATGGGATTTGGAAATTAGACCACCTACCTCATTTCATTGAAGAATGAATGCCAAATAGAAATCCCCAAAATTGAGCATCACAACAACATATATTGGATCTAGATCTATTACCCTAATAAATATTTAACAAATTATTATCCCTTAGATCTAGGTAAACATCCTCAATACTATATATAGATTCATCAAATCTAGACCTATGTTTAGGAAAAATTGATGATTTAATAAACCAAAAAACATATAGGAAAATAGTATGATGAACGATAAAGTAGTGGTATTGGAGACACTTATCAAAATAGGATAATACCTTTGATATGGGCATCAGATTGAAAAAAATGCATAGAGAACATGGAATTTTTCTAGAGAGATCCAAAATTGTGAAAGACCACCTACAGTCGAGTAGGGGTATACATGGGGATAATTTGGGCATTTGGAAAATATTTAAATTAATTTTTTAGCTTATTTAATTACCAAAAAAACATTCTTGGGTAGGGGCCCATGGTTTTCTTATACCGTCTTCCATCTATGTGATTGATATTTATAGGGTGCACCATTTCTCATTTTAGGGGGCATGGTTTGGAAAGTTGTACACTATCCATGTGAACCCCCAATATGTAGAGTTTCATAGTTTCCATAGATGGGGTGAACAATTTTCCCTAACCGTGTGCAAAACATCCACAAATCCTCTTTCTACTATTTTTCTCAACATTCATAGAATCACACCCCAATGTAAAACCCAAAAAAAATGTTCTCAATACAAGATAAAAGAATACATGAAATCAAGCCTGATTCAAATCCATAGAAGTCCAAGATCATTCAATCTCCCAACCCTATAACAACTCATCTACGAGATACACTCCCAAGAATCCAAATGATTCTGAGCCAAAGTGGTCAGGCTTCTAAGCCCCCATATCTTTTTCCCATTCCAATGTTTCCTCCCATACACACCCATGTTTCCCCAACACACCATCTATCGACACAACCTTTCCCCGAAACACCTTCTCACAACAATCTGACATAAATTTTAGATTCTCCACAAAGGATGCATCTATATAAGATCAACCACATGCATATCGATCACATGAGTAGGGTCTAGGTTATACCTACATAGTTGATATATGTGTATAACAACATGCATAACGTTTTATTATGGTGGATGTTTCCATAGGTATATGACTTTCCCAATTATCTCTACAACCTGATAGGATCTAAAAAACCTAGGTGTCGACTTTCCCTTTCTGTATATCTTATGGCAACCCATGCTGGACGACACCCAATGTAATACAAAATCACCCTCTATAAACTCTTTGGGTCATCTCTGTATATTAGCATAAGACATATTCCTACTCTGAGATGTTTCTATATGTTTTTGACCAACTATAGTCTCTCTCTCATCTCCTTCATGAGCCTTAGTCCCAACAACTCCTACTCACCATCCTCCATATAATATAATAGTGAATTTCCTAGCCTACAATAATGAGCCTCATATGGATCAATATGTATCATTTCTGGATAAATATTGTTACAGGAATACTCCCCTAATCCCATGTTCTTTTCCCACTATCCTCTGAAGTCATGCACATACACCCACAATAAATCCTAAGGCACAAATATAGTATGATATGACTTTCCATAAGATGTAAAATTTTGGAATTCACATCAACCTATTACATTTTGAACTAATTTTAATAGAAACAGTTTCACTCATTAGGTTTCATACATGAAATTAGATAGTCAAATAAACTTATGGATATGAATCCTGGTCCAAACAGAATATCTGTGGACAAGTAATATGGTTTAAACATAACATTGTGAACTTATAATCATGTTTACACATAAAATTTGGAACATGTAATCTGGTTTATGTATATGATTGTGAACAAGTAATCAAGATCACACATAAAATTATGTACATTCCAAAAGGCCAATTCACAATATTGTGAACATGTAATCATGTTCATTCATAACATTGTGGACATATAATCATTTTAACTCATAAACATATGGAAATGAAACCATGTCCATGAATTACATTGTGAACATCTCATCAGTTTTATGAATGAAATATATATTTAGGATTAATCCATCGATACCCAACACATTAGAGGTAGATAAATGTCCCATCAGTCACACAATGAAATAAAACATGCATGTTCCAAATGGATAAAAAGCATTCATCATATCATGACCCATAAAAATAAATTTATTTCATAAACATCATTTCATAACCCCCGAAATGAAATGTTTATTATAATAATTTCATCATATCATAACTTCTGAAAATTATAATGGCGTAAGAGTCTTTTAATAGTAGAATAACCTATAAAAGGAAGTGGGTATCGTTTTTTCATGGTATAACCCATGGAAGGGAAATTGGATATATAAACAACCATTCCTCATAAACATAAACTATTCATATAATGAATAACAGTACTATCCATAAATCATTTCTCAAGAAAATATTAAAATATATCAAATTATATTAATATATATAGGGGACATTAAAAGATCACATGCAGAATTTATAAATGGAAATAACATTCATATGAGAATACTTTTTTTAAAAATAAGATATTTTCCAAATAAAATTCTTTATAATCCACTTTTAAAATCATTTAATGTACAATTTTAAAAATCATTTAAAAGATTTCCTCTTAAATTATCATTTCTTCTTTGAAAAATACATTATAAATCATTAAAAATTTTAATAACCATTTTATTTGAAATCCATATTAATGTGACGAATTTCTAGAATATTGGTAAAACAATTTATTGAAAAATAAATTTATAAAATTACAATGAACCTTCATGTAAATGATGGTCATGTCATTAGGTAGATAAATACATGCTGAACATTCATTTGGCAGTGTAAGATGTTATGGAATTTTATTGATGGGAATACCAGAAGGGTATTCTGTTAAAAAACATTCTTATTAAAAGGGTATAGTATAAGTAAAATATCTTTTACAGATCATAGAAAAATATTATTTAAAAAGTTCATAGAAAACATGGTTTTTTGAATAAAAAATAATTCAAACATAAGAGATAAATTATTTGAGACATTCATAGAAACACGTTATCACTTATATTATGCACCAAAAATTGCAAAAAAAGTACTGTTACATATAGATATATAAGATAAATATATTATAATAAAATTCATGAATTTCATTGAGATATGGATTAAAAGATTTCATAAATAGTAGCATAATCATAAATAGACATGGTAAGCGATTAAATTGTAGCAATAAAATGTTACCACTTTAGTAAATTTTATTTATAATAATATGGAAAGAAGAACATTATATTTATCTTCAAATATCATTTAAAAAATAATATTATATATATAACATGTCAAAGGGATGTATAAACACCTAATAGAAAAATATATTTGTATAACATAGAATGAATCTAAAACAGTGAAAACTGAGACAACTTTACTTCACCGACATGGTAACATCTAATCCATAAACTGAATGTAATATGTATCATCAAATGTGTTTTTAAGTACAAGTTAATGTAATTATAATTATTATAGAATACCTTCATGGGTGGTATACACACCACAGAATTGAAATTAGCAGTAAATATTCCATAAGTCTCAGATAAAAAAATTGATAAAATAAAACTATTACCTTATTTCATGACATTCTACATACCTGTTTGAACCTCCTTTTGTCATCAAATGAATTTTACATGTTTAAACCTCCTCTTTTTTGGGTAACTCTTTTTTTTAAAAAAATGGATTTATTTGTTTAGTCTCTGCCTAAATTTAATCTTATAGGACAAAGGGATGGAAGTTATGAGCTTATTTTGGTTCGATTGGATGAACCAAAGGGATTTATAGGTGTGTTAATGTGTAGGGGTTGGGGGTGGTGAGTGACCTTTTATAGTAGATGACAAGACGATTTTAAATAAATATAAAAATGAAAAATCTATAGAGAGTTCTCCCTTAAATCATGTGTAACATCCCTAGTAATTTTTGAAAACTGATTTTTCATATTTATGAATTTCTATGTATTAAATAGTAATTTTATTTATAAGTAATTCTATGTCAAATAGACTATGAAACATAAAACAATGAGATTCCCTAAAACAAGTGTTTCATGCAAGATTGAGTAATACCACAAAACAATATACTGGTAAAATTATTATATTATGTTGTTGTTACCACCTAGTTGATGTATCAATAGGAATGAATATGAATAACTATATTATGATGAACAAATTTTATTAATTTTTTTATATTCATCCAATAAATTTTATAGTCTTAAAAGAACAATTATTCACCTTTTAAGCATAAAACCCCTATATTCTTAAAGGCCAGTTTATATCCTTTTATAAGAGAACCCTTTATTAATCGATATTTTGATGATTTTTTAATCATTAAATGAAAAATATATTTTTTTAAAGATAAATATAAATACATAAATTGTTTATTTTTTATTTTTCTAAGAACATTAATATATTTGTGAATAGTGAAAAATACTGCATTTTGGTTCAAAAGTGTCATTTCATTCATTTTATATATATAGTAAAATAATGTTTTTAATTTATTTTTTCATATAATAAGATAATTTTTATATCATATTGATCAATTTAGTTCATTAGAATCAATTTTATTTTGAGATGGGATAGAAAAACATATCAATATTTTCAATGTTTTTCTAATAAAACCCCACTGTAACATCCCATCTGCGGGATAAAATTTAAATTAATTTCGTCCACTTATGAGATACTAATTTTGAAAAATGGAATGAGTATTTGGAATAAAAATAATTTATATATTATAATAATGTCAACTATATTTTTTACCAAAAATATTAGTGAAAGTGTTTAAAATTTTATTGAACAATTAAGTGAAAAATAACCATAATAATGAACCGAACCATAAACAGAAGGGCCCAAATGACCTAGAAACAATTTTAAAACAATTGTTTCAGAAATATTTACAAAATATACTCCATTTTATTAATTTTTCACCAATTTTTTATCCACTTGACAGGGTAAAAACATTGAAGGAGTTACCTTTTCCAAAATATACCGAAGTTTCACTCCTCCTCCACTATAAAAAGGCACTCACACCTCCCACTTCCTCACACATATCAAGAAACATTGGATTCAGAAAAATCCTTAATAATGGATCCATAAAACAACTCATATAATCTTAGTATCCCAAAAATGGGCATAATGACATCCTTGGATGCCCTTTGGTGAACACCAAAAGGAGCTGCACGAATAAGAGGTAACACCATTCCTCAAAATCTTTTATATTATTTTGATTCTCCACGACATAAAATATTATTATTCCATGAATAAATTATAAAATTAGTATCCAAAATATCCTATAAGTATTTTATGATAATATTTATACTTAAAATTACATAAAAATCAATCTAATGGGTAATTATCTTACTGTTCTTCTGTATAGCGAACTACCACCTCATCAAATGGTGTTGCTCATTTTTTCTTCGACCGTTCATGGTTGGTAATTATGATAGAAACACTATTTATATATGATATTTAAGATAATTATTATGTCCTTATTCTTTTTTAATTATCTTATTACATTTACATTTATAAATTCTATTTTTTGTAAATATAATAGCATCGTTTGTGGAAATGTGGGCTACCACCATTCAAATTAATGTGATACATTCATACACTATATGGAATGTATTAAGGAATTGACTGATTATATGTGTGTAACATAAAAGGCTTATATATGATATCCATTATATAATAATTTTTCTATAAATATAATATATTATATTATTTAATGAATTTCCACATATAGAAACACTGATAACCTCGCTAGTGGATATGTAGACTTTGAGCCACCTCGAAGTGATGGGATTCCTATAACATCACATGAATTATATATATAATTATATATTATTAAATAATATGGCATATATAATATAATGATAATTCAATAAATATTAATTTTTAATTACCTTATTTCCATAATTATCATTTTAAAATGAGAACATTACTTATGAATAAGTACACCCTATCGTGTCCAATATTATAACTTTCATTAATTCTTCATAACCATTATTCATGATTGGGTTTAAAAGTTTAATATATGTATTTATATGATAAAAATGTCTTTAATAATATTTTTTATATGTTTATATAATGACACCTTTGACCATTGTTGACCTACCAAAGTCATTTTGACAAATAAACCGAATATGTTCAAAATAGCCTACATAAACATAATTTATTTAGTAGTTTAAAACATTGTAATAAATTAAGAAAATTTATTATAAACATGGAAGTGGTTTTGATGAAATTAAATAATTAATATAATATTATTATTTTAAAAAAAATTACGCACCTAAAATTATTGACTCAACGTAAGGGCTTTTTCCTCAATCTCATTTCATTGAGGCATTTCATAGTTATATGAACCTTTATTATTTTATAAGGTGTATGTAAATCCTCTAGGAGATTCTATATCCATATATTATCAATTATCATGTTATTTAATGATTATTGAAATTTTATTCATTTAGGGGGATTATGATTTGAAAGTTTTAAGTTATACGGGATGGTATGAATGTTTAAAAATGTAATCCTTTTTGCAACTCAATATTCTTGTTATTATTTTAAATATTAATTTATATAGGCATAAAAGGATAATCATGTAATTTTTCTGAATTTTTTTAATTTCATTCAAATATTTTCAAAATGTAATAATTTTACATTCTTTATACGGTAAATTTTATAAATTACATATGTAATTTTATATTCTTAGCAAACCCTGTGACAATGATTTATATTCCAAAGTGGGAAATATTTTATTTTTTACTTCCTTTGCATGATTTATTGTTTTCAGAATTAAAAGGAACTATATTTTTATTTTCTTGGGGTATTTTTTATTTGAAATCGGTTTTAAAAATGAATTTGATATTTTAATAACATGATAAATTTTCATGTGATTTAAAATAAAAAAATTTGAGTGAAATTTTGAATATTGAAATATTTCATGCATTATTATTATATAATTGTACATGTACAATTTATAGGTGGTTTCGTAATAAACCAATGATGTGCGTTTCCATAATAAACCAAAAATGTTTGGTTCTATGAAATCCCTTCAATACATTTTTTATGGAATTCATCCATAAGGTTTTCTATTTATAAGAATGACATGTATGGAAGATGACTGTATGGTTATTCCGTTTATTAGATTGAAAAGTATAATGATGTTCCAAGTTGGATTTATGAATTTTCTATTTTGTAATGGAGTTTATGGTAATATATTGATAATAAATAATGTATGAAATGTGATTATCTTCATAGGTAAGAATCCACTACTTATTTTGGTGAAAAGTATTATATTTTTTTAATGCTTAAATATGTTTTTAATGTTTATAAATGTATTAAAGGTTTATTCAATTTCATATCCCTTAACAATTTTCATATACTCTTCACTTGGGTTTTTATTTTCTTCAGTGGAAATAATCATGATTAAGGGAATGGAAGATTTCATATTGATATTCATGAAGACTTTTCATAAAAGAGATCTTGTTTTTTAATGTTTTTAATAGTGGATAAAAATGGATACTGATTGGAAGTGTCCACTTTTATTTTTATCATATTTTATTTATGAGTTATAGCCTAATTTTATAAAACAGTCCACCTAAAATTAATCTCAATTTGATACAAAGTAACATTATTTACTTAATTAAATATTATGTAATGTTTTAAGGATGGGTCCTTGTAGTTGGTATTAAAGGAAATTTTTATATAACTTTAGAGTTTAGGATAATATTAGCAACAGGAATGTAAAAGATTTTACATTATATTTTAGTAAAAATGATATAAAATTTGATGATTATGTCACTACATATAAATTATATTCTTTCAAAATTGTTACCAAAAGAGAAAATAAGGAAGTAGTAGTGGTAAGGAACAATGTTGAAAATATCTTTCTGAATCAGCATCCTAAGATTGTTGGAAATAAAACTGAATAGATTGCTGAAGTGGTGGATCAGTTGAATCTTGATATATATAATGGTAGTTACCGTGAAAGATAGAAAAATAATCTTCTATAGAGTAACATTATGATAATTTATCATTATATGGGCCGAAATCCCCCATCATTCAAAGGATCGTCTGACCATGTGATAGTTGAATGATGGATTCAATCCATAGAAAATATATTGGATGTCATGGGTTGTTAAGATCACCAAAAGGTAATGAAATGACCAAAACACTTATAAATAGATTTTTTTACCTTATTATGATTATTTTATATGGTTTAAAACCCATAAATATAAAATTAATATTAATAAATGACTTATCTACATATATTTATAATGCAATAATTTATATTTAAGGAAATTTTGGCTCCTATACCGAAGGAATATTAACATTCCCTTCAGAATTATAACAAGACTATTATGATTAAAAATCCATTAAATATAATAGTAACCTCTCCTATGAAAGTATAACTACAATATATGTATCTTATATGTGAAAATATGACATAATTGAATTATAGTTTATGTAATTAAATGATTTAAAAATGATAAATATAGTGTTGGGTTTTTTTATAACATATAAATGTTTAATTGAAATTTTATTGTTAATAAAATGATTTAAATGATAATTTATTTTCAAAAAAACACCTAAATTAATATTTTTTTATGTTATGATCATAATATAATTATATAAAATCTTGATTAATTTTTTAATTTGTTACAAAATCAGTTATAATTTTAGAATCAGTATTTTTTATAAATGATTATTTTAACTAAAAATTAAAATTTTAATATATAGAATATTATTTTTCCATAAAATAGAGCCCATTTTTAAATTATATATGTGAAAAAATGATTGGGGTTATTTTTTTGATGTTTTTTAAATTACATGAACATGATGTGAATAGTCAAATACAATAATTTTTATGTAAGCTAAATACATGATTTTTTGAGTCATAGATGATGTATGGAAGATGTAATCCAGTAATATATAAATATTCATCTTTATTTTAATTTATTTAGTGATATTATTCAAAATATTCATATCAATGAGCCAAAAAAATTATCTAATGAATAAAATAATGAGAAAAAACATCTCTTATCAAATATAAATACCACCCCACACCATCTATTCTAATAAAACACCACACTCCTTAAATATTCACTATATTATAACCAATAAACATTCTAACACTCTCCCACATCTCAAGGGGCGTTTGGTCTCAAAAAAACATCCAAACTAATTTCCCTATGGAGGTTATCAAGGAGGAGAATTCAAGAGGTATTGTCCTCTCTCTTTTTATTTTAATTTCCTATCAATTTCTTTTCATTTCTTATTCTATACTCACCACACCTTATCCAAGTGGTATGATAAATCTATTATATTTTACATAATGTAATTTAGTTATTTTGGTGGTATAATAAGTCATTAATCCTCTTCTAATCTCCGTTTTATTCTAAGAATGAAAACTTCATATGTGAGGTGTTAATTAATCGCCTTCGAGGATAACAAGATTTCATATTTCACTACCACCATCAAAACAGGTCATAAAACCATTATAATGGTTTTAAAATACATTAATGTGTATGTTATAATTCTTTTTATTTTCTAGAACAAACATATTTACATAATATTATGTTATAAAACAAAATTTGACCGTGATGATCAAAAAACCAAAAAAATAATCTAAACGATTATCATTAAAATTTTATATAATGATTCATACTCATACAATATAAACAGATGATATATATGATCATTAAATATTTTGTATTTTAATTAATAAAATTTAATCTCTCTCGTGTATAATTATCCTCACATTACCAGATCTTCCACACATATATAAAAGCGAACCGATCATGAAAACCAAAAAAACCACTGAAAGATGAATTTGAACTATATAACTCAAATAAAAGGGAATAAATGAACATAATAAAACAATAATGAATAAAATTAATTTATAAAATTTTTTGTTTTATTAATTAATGAATTTAATTCTATTATCTATGATATTAAAGTTGATGAATCACTTTGATATAATTTAATTGGATTCTCAAACCCAACTTTATTTCTTTTTTTCCTATATCATCCCATTTTCAGTATGGATGATCCATTAATGTTCATTAAATAAAATTTATTTATCCTTATATTATATTTTTATGGAATATACATGTTTCAAATTTGATTTTTTGAAAAATGAAAATATCTTTCCAAAATAACTATTTTCCAAAATAACAGCTTTTACATCTTGTGAATTTTTTTTATTGGTGATTCTTATACCATGTATGTTGTTAAATATTTATTTTTGTAAATAAATAGTTAACTCATTGACATATGGATTTTTAAATGAAACATAATAATTTACATGGGTTATTTTTATGTCAAATATTGATATAGATTCTATATGGCATGCATGATTGTGTAAATGTTTTGATGTGATGGGTTTTCCCAATATTGCACAGCACATGTAAATAATGGATTTTAAGGATGAAACATGAATTAAATGGAACACCAATACATTCGGTAATGAGATTTATCTTGTGATAATATGTCAAATATGTGGAAACATGATGTAACCATTGTTCAAAACTGTGTCTGGTAGTTGACCACAAAGAAATGATGTTTCATTTTTTTTTCATTTCCACATTCCATGACATTATCTAATGATTATTCTCATGATTATGATCATATAATTATGTTATAAAAATTATTATTATGATCAACCCATGTTGTATTGATTCATTTTAATATCCATCCTCTTATTGGGATTTTTTCTCACCCCTTTATTTAATATACATCATGTGGTGAATACTTATACTAAAGAGAAAATGAGGACCAATATAAATCCAAAAAAGTAGAAGTTAAATAAATTTTTATGTTTTATTATATAAAATTTATATATTGTACTAATTTTCTCATGATATTAATCCTTTGTATCCAATATTTTTATCTACTTTATGTTACTCATCTTTTAAATGATGTAATAGTAATTTATATAAAATAAGGTGTTCTATAGTTTGAATAAGAATATGAAATTGTTAATTGGGGAATTAAGATTTGAGAACATTAATGAAAAACCTTAGTATGAGACAAAGTTTGTGGAAGAACACAATAATCTTTTTTATATAAAAATCCTAAATATAGTGATCCCACGTGATGTGGATTTAGAGTTAATTTTACAAAGGAATAAATAATTTATTCATGAATTATTGTGTGATGTTTTGTTTTACCCTATTATATTTTTAAAAATTGTGGTAACTAAATGAAACTAAGAAAACTACCTATGTGAGGTAAAATACAGTGATTACCCAAATGACTACCCTAATGACATGGAATGTTGAGATCAAAATATCCTGGTGATTCTCACCCTACTGTCTCAAGGCTATGCACAATTACCTAAACAATGTGGAACATTATCATTCACCATGGAGGGAGGAACTGGACATCTATTATTTTATACAGAAATGTCCATTAACATTTTTTGGATCTTCTGATCCACTACTCTCAAAACTAGTGGTCAACTCATTGAATAAGTGTTTTTGGGCATTAATTTTATGAGACAATGTAGGTGAATATGGATGATTATTTTCTAGATGTATTGTTTGATCAATGGTGGTCACTAATTATGAACACAAATCTGATGGAAAAAATTGAAGAGATAAAGTGGTATTACATTAGTATAATGTTTCCTAACAATTATTTCCAATGATAAAGTTTTAAAAATATAAAGATAGAATTATAATAGGTGAAGAAAAATGAATGTGAATCTATCACGACCTTGGATGTTAAACTCCCAAGGCTTTCAAGGTATGGTTCAGATTTTTTAATGAACATGGATAGAAAATAAGATACATTCCAAATTATTTTAAATATACACCTTTGAAAGTATCTATATATTTGAGAATTTGTGAGTTATAAATAAGTTTTTCAATGTCATCTCAATATGGATACATAGTTTGGTGAATGGTACCATGAATATGGTGATAACAAACTACAGAATGAGTTTCAAGCTAGGGGATCTAATGAGAAATGTGGAATAAAATATCAACCACCCAAATGTCAAAAATGTGGGAAGAATCATCATGTAAACTATCTCAAGGTGACATTCATATGTTGTATGTGTGAAATATAAGGCCACAAAGCTCATGAATTTCCATGAAAAAGGAACAGTCCGACATATATGATGGAGAATAGAGAGAACCACATTTGGTGAAATGCTTTTACTATAGTGATCAGGGGGACTATAAAATTTAATGCACTAAACCTCTAGTCCAGGAGGGTACTCAGTTTCATTAGATAACAAAGGAAAAAAAGAGAAAGATAAGGCTTATTCCATCACCAATGCTGATGTTGATAAATAACAATAATTCGTACAAGGTACACATACTATTCACTTAATAATGGAAGATTTCATATTTACTTATGGTTCTACGCATTCTTTTATATCATGGAAGTATTCTAAAACTCTTGAATAGAAGCTTCAAAAAATTTAAGTGGAGATATCCATCAAAACACATAGTGTTGCGATCATTTCAACACAATTGTTTGTATCTTATTATATTGGCATATGTTGGGAGACTAATCGAGCGAACCTCATCATTCATCCCATGATGGAAATAGACTATATATTGGGAATTCATTGGATATCTTTATATAGATCTCCAATCATCTATTGGGAAAAGGAAATATCATTTCGTTTTCCAAACCATTCAATGATCCCCTATAAATTCATGTAATACCATGAGTTTTATTTATAATATGTTTCAATTATGTGGTTGTTTATTCACTTTAAATAATCCTACCTCTCCCAAATGGTTGAGTCAATGAAAGGTGTCAACCTATGGGAAATTCCTATAGTGAGGGAATACAATGGTGTATTTCCTGAAGAGATTCCTAGACATCCCACAGATTTTGAGATATAGTTATCAAAAGAAATCATAATTTTATCTACTATTATCTCAAAATTCCCTTATAGGATGGACCCAATTGAACTCATGAAGATAAATTAGCAGTAGCAATTGCTATTGGAAATATGGGTATATACACCGTTTTCATCTTAATGGGGCATGCTTATTCTCTTTGTTGAGAAATATGATAGATCAATGTGGTTGTGTATCAATTATAGAGAACTCAAAAAGATTAACATAAATAATAACTATCCTATTTCAAAGATTTATGGCTTGTTTAATCAATTATGTGGGGCTAATTACATCTCAAAGGGGAATATTTTTTATGTAAATAATCAGCTAAAGTTTAATAATAATGATATTTTGAATACTTCATTCTGTACATTGTATAGAAACTCGGTGTTTCTTCTAATACCCTTTGGAATTACTAATTCACCTATAATGTTTCTGGATTTGAGGAATAAATTTTTTAGAAACTATCTTAACAAATTAATTGTAAATTTTATCAAAAATATTCCAATTTACTCAAAAATCAAAGAGGAGCATGAACAATCTTCTATGGGTTATTCTCTAAATATGAAGGAAGGAGAAGATGTATGCCATGTTCATAAAGTGAAACTTTTATATACAAAAAGACACATTTGTTGGACAGAAGATCAAAAGTGAAGTAATTTCTATAGAATCTTAAATGAAAAAGTTGATTGTAAAATTGTACAAACTCTCTAGTGTACTGAAAACCCACATGTTTCTTGGAAAATCATGGTACTATTTATTTTTTGTAAAACAAATATTTCAATTTTATATCCCTATAACATAATTAACAATGAAAGGGTTAAAGTATCTCTAGAAGGAAGAATGTGAAGAAATATTCGTGTATATAAAAAATATGTTGATCAATGCACATATACTCACAATAACAAATAGTAGAGAATTTTTTTATATATAAAACAATTATTAAAATAATTTCACAGGTTGAGTACTCTTGAAAAATTTTAAATTGATATCCCATGACCCACTAATATTGACGATCCATTAGAAAAACAACCTATATCATGATATAGAGCTAGCAGCTATGATTCTTCATTGAAAATATATTGGAACAATCTCTATGTTGAAAGAATGTATCATATATACCAATAGATATATCTTAAATTATATATTCAAAAAAAATCAGATCAAAATGTTTCAAAGGATATGGTTAGAGCTACTCAATGTCTATGATTTCTATATTCTCTATCATCTAAGAAAAGATAAAAATGTAGATGATTATCTTAGAATAAGAGAACATAGTATTCTATCCATGATGTGGGTTGAGAAAGAACTAAATGCAATGGATATGAAAAGGATGGATTAGTAAATCATAACTATAGGGAATAAATCCTACCTTTACTATCTTATTCCTAACTATATTTCCACGAAATGATTATGGAGGAACCAATTGAAGATCTAAAGATTCAAAAAAAGGTGAATGTAATAAATTAAAAGAAGATTCAATTGTTATATCTCATTTTCGGTGGTGTGTTTGGGTTCGGAACAAGGTTGTGTGTGCCTTGATCACATGATATAAAGAATGATCTATTGTATAATGTACATGTTACAATGTTATCTATCCTTTATAGATGTATTAAAATGTTTTGTGATCATTGAGAACACTTATAGCGGAACAACATGAAGAAGGTGATTATTTAGAATTTCTCAAGGTGCTTGATATGATATCAAGCTTTAGTAGAGTTAAATGAGTTCAAAAGGATGATGAAGCAATTGCCTATACCCATGTGGATATGAGATAATGTCATAATGTATATAATCACTAGCCCCCCGATGACATCCAATGTAAATTATGCAATATGGGTTTTGGTGGACTGACTCCCAAGACATAAAACTTTATTTCCATTTGGGAATATTTATCACTTGAACAACATGGTAAGATTTATTTGAAGGAATTTTTTGACTACAAGGGTTACAATTTCAATTGTATATCATCATGATCCATGTTTTAAATATAAATTCAGGAGAATTAATCAACATTCCTTTAGTAATAAAATGAATGTCATCATGTCCTATCTTCCCCAAATTGATGGACAATCTGAAAGAACTATTCAAATAATCGATGACTTTAGAAGATCCTGATCAATTCAATTCAAGGATGGATAGGATCATCATATCCCATTGTTTTATTTCTCATACAAAAATAAATTCCACTCAATTATTCAAATGGATCTATATGAAGCTCTATAATGAAGGTGAGTTAAAAACCCATCCTATTAGGATGAATCTAACAAACAAAATTTACATGGCCCTCATCTTACACAAGAAGTGACAGTGATGTTTAAATAAATTCTCCAATATAACAATGATTCTCAAAGTCAGAAAAATATCTATGACGAAAATCATCGAAGGTTCTTGGAGTTCAATGCTGAAGATAAATTCTTCCATTGAATATCATAGTATAAGAGAGTCATGTGGTTTGGAATGAAATGGACACTTATCTAAAGGTACATTGACCGCTTTGAGAACCTTGATCGCATATGAGTATTGGAATATCATATGTCACTTCTAAAAAGTATGGATCATAATCCTGACATGTTCCATGTATATCTCCTGATGAAGTCTGTAGAGTCCCAAAGCTTGATGTACATAGACATTACATTACTTTTGCAGAATATCTAATACACAACAAAAATAGACACCAAAGGACCATAATAGTTTAGTGTCTTTGTAAACCTGGAAAATAATCTTCTAATCATAGTGAAAGATCTTCAACATCTCTTATAAAGATCTTCTAATTTTGTTTTCTTACCTAAAACCTTTCTTTATATCCAGGGGAATAGAAAACATAAAAAGGGTGAGGTCAAATGCTCAGTAAGGGGAAACATAGAGAACATAAAACAATCCATAAACATTTGAATGAAAAAACCTGATCATAAAATCTAAACATCAAAATCTAGAGTAAAGACATAAATATTGGAAGTACGTAAGGAATATATCATAATGGAACATAAATCCTAATAAAACAGCCTGGGAAGAAAACATGTAACTGTGGAAAACAATTAAGCACTTGATATGATTTCCATAGTAGCCAAGGCATTTACTGCCAAGAGCATCTTAGTGGAAAAAGTCCATTTCTGAACTGAGTTCACTCCTCGTTCTAGTCCTGTATTAATGAACCAGATTAACATTCCATTCCAGACATGTCTATCACATGAGATATAAATCTTTACCTAATTAATTGGACGAAGATATATGTCCCACCCATCACATAATGAAATCATTCTTACTTGTGCCACAAAATAAACATAAATCATTCACCATAACCCAAAGAATAAAATGGGTTTCATAAACATCATCCCATCATCAGATAATCCATATATAACAAATGGATAACATTTCATCAAACGAAAAATCATACTATGAAAAAAATAGATACATTATACATGAAACATAAACATGCTAAATAATGTCATCTTATATGGAAAATAGTTTTGATAAAACACATGAAATGAATTCGTGAGGAAAATATCCTTTATTTTTCAAAATAATCTTCTTTTCACAAAATGCCATACAATTTTAAAATAAAAGTATTTTCATGAAAATAGTCATTAAATATTGTAGAAGAAGCTTCATGAAAATTAGGTGTTATGAAATTGTAAAAAATCCATTCATGCCGTAAAGTTAAAAAATCATTCTCCTCGTACTTTTGTCGAAAAAGTAAAAAAAGTTCCTAGTATGGTAAACAAAAGAAATATTCTTTCCATAACATGTGGTAAATGTAAAAAAATGGGTATGAACAAATTTAAACATACAAAAAAAAAATTTATAAAACATGGGCATGGATGATAACAATAACCCCAGTAAATACATAGAAATAAATAATCTTGGATAAAAATGAGATTGGAAAAGTTATCCCTTACCTTAGGTCTGATATGCTTCGTACATATCCAAACCTCTTGTATAATGATTTAAATAATTTCATTTACTTGTTACATAATTATAGTCATTTTTATGATATCATATATGGGTAACTTATGACTTTATATTAACCGTTCTTTTGTAAATTCCTTGATAAAGCAGCATTTTGGGTAAAATTGTTTTATTTATCGTACGTGTTTGGACTTGAAGTTCTTGATATTATTATTACTTATATCATGATATAATTACTTCCAAAATATATATCATGATTTATATATCATATATATTTATTATATATATATATAATAGATAGATAAATGAAATTAAATACACCGTTCACGAAGAGGATAGGTCGTACGTTCTCATGAATGTTGTTTTTCTTTTCCTTATTGACTTGAATGGATGTAAGTATATGAAATATATATATATACATAAATACAGTAGAATTATTAGGTCATATATTTCTTGATTACTTAATATATATATATATATATTATAATCATTCTTGAATTATTAACAAGTAAAATGAATCTCATCACGTCATGGAGACGGTAATCCGTACGTACGCACGAGCGATGATATCGTTCCCATATTTATTGAATGGAATTAGAGTGGATGATATAATATCTCAGAATCAGTATGATGTTATAATAATCATATATAGTTATTCTTTACACCATTATACCTATCCAAGTAAGGTGGTGGTGGAAAAAATGATTACACCACAGCGTGGAGATGGTATTCTGTACGTACGCAAGTGTTGTGATTTAGTTTTCCAAAGGATGGATAGAAGGTAAGATAGGGTTGTTTCATATTTATAATAACATATCAGTATATAAGTAATATTTATTTTATTACTTTATAATGAAACAAATAATGAATAAAATGTAGAAGAAAAAGAAACTTGAAAGATTCAGTAGAAGAAATTACCTCTTCCTCGACGCACCTCCTTTAAACGTTTTCTTATGGCATTAGAGTTGGTCTTTTGAGAAGACCAGAACCTATATGATACAACTATAGAGGTTGAGAAGTGGAATTGGCACTGGTTGGCAGAGCTTCAAGGCACATAGGGGTGTGAAGAGAAGAGGGAAGGGGTTCCCTTTTTATATGGGAGGAGAGGGGCGCCTTAGGAAAAAAATAAAATATTATTTTATAATAAAGTCATATTTGGTTTTTAATAGCTAGAAATTGATTTATTTCGAAGATAAGGTGTTTATGGGTCTAAATTATCTCAAAAAATATGTTTAGACAAGTTTATGTTACTATTTTAACCTTATCATTTAGATTTATCTCTAAGTAAAATAATTTAACTTTTACCATGTCTTTTTGTTTTCTTACACCATATGGTTAATAAACTTACTAAAACAAGACATACGAATCCCAAGTGGTTAATTATTAATACATATAACCTTATCTAAACCATTTGGAAGAACCTTATATTTTTAGGAATAAAATAACAATTAATAATATAATATTTGTTTTAAAAACTATTTTATGTCAATTTTGACACAATTTGGAAATTGATTTTTGTGAAAATCATAAAATCATGATTAGTTTAAAAAAGTTAATTAAATCAATACTAACATGTCATATTAACCTATAAAATTAGTGTAATTCATAAAAAGTCTAAAATTTCATTTATTTTGGTACTTATAACATCAATTATGTTAATATTTCATTAATAAGGTAATTACGGCATTATCATTGTGTCATATATAAATTAAATTTTTTAATGTCTAAAAATTATAAATAAAATACAATTACATAGGAAATCTTTTTTTATTTATATTTAATATTTATAGTCTAATTTATCTTATGTATAACCCTATGTTATAAATGATTTAGTTATTACACTTTGATTTTAAGCATTTTAACTCTTCTTTAAATAAAATAATAATAAATGTCCTAATCTAATCCAAGTGGACCTAAAGGGTAATATTTTATTCCTAAGGTTGTTTTTGGACTAATTAAATTTATCCAATAGAATTAGGACATGTGTTAGTGTAATAATAATATCATTTTTACCCTTAATTACCCTATTTACTTTTAACCGTGGTAAATAAAAGTAAAAAGTTACTATTCACCAAAAATTATTTTTATCTTATTGAACAACATTTTACTTATTGATATCAACTGTGTATCTCAGATTTTTGAAATTCCACCCGTAGAAGTGGTAAAATTATGTTTTATGTAAATTTGCAAATTCTTATATGAGCTTGGTAAAAGACCGCCATAAGTTCAATAAAATGTTTATATTTCTAAAATAATTATAAAATGACTCCAAAGAATTACATTGAACTTATATAAGTTTTAGGTATCAATTTTGACCTAAAATAAATTTAAATAAAATAGATAATTATTTAAATCAAATGTTGGTTTTTAAATAGTAACCCAGTGTTTTCACTATTCACCAAAAATTGAAAGTTTCCAGAAAAATACAAAAAATTCACCCTAGGATAATTTGGATATTACGAATCCAAAAATGAAGTCCATTTCAAAAGATAAAATTTATTAAATTTCAAAAAGTTGTAATTACTATTCATAACATCTAGTTCATAATAATATATTAATAATATCTCATTTAGTGATACTCGGTATTACGTTCAACACCCGCTATCATGGAAGGTCGCGATTGCGTTTAATGCAAGCCAAGTCAGGGATGTGTGTCGTGAAATCTCATTTTGGTGTAGCGTACAACACAAGGAATCAGTGAAATTAAAAAGTTTATTTTTCATAAAATCTCAGGTTGTTGCATTCTACCCCCCTTAAAAAGATTTTCGCCCTCGAAATTCATTGGGGTTAGAAATGGTTTAATGCTCAAAATTTTTAATAAAAACCCACATCATAAAAAGGAATACCAAAACTTATCTTTAAAACTAAAGTATGAAACGTAACGGTTACCCAAATTAACTAATCACTGGGTTTCCACATAGAATAACATAGGTGAAAATATGGATATGGAAGAGAAATTTAACCATCACGTTTTGATGGTGAGTGGTAGAGAACATGGTTATGAAAAAACCAACAATCACAAAGCAATAAATTTGCGATGATCTAAGGTATCATCTGATTCATCGGATATAAGGTCACTATGAAAACAATATTGGTTTTTATGATCATTTCCTTAAAGTTGAAAAATTATTTACTTAAAATAAATACTTACATGATTTTGGTACAATCTTACTGTTGTTTGTGCCTTGAAAAATTTCCACTTCATCTCTTAAAGAAATGAAGTTGAATTTGTCTTCTGTGATGTGTTAGTAGATCATGTGATAGAATGGCGGGTCATTCCATCTTTCTTAAACGAAATGTTAGAAAAAGTTATTCAATATACATAAGTCCATATATGGTGATATTAAACGTATATGGCTCCAATAATGGACTTATACTTCATATATCATACATATTAATATTATAAAACTAGTTTCTACTAACAAGGGACTTCCTGTAGGCTAGTGGTATGCGATAGAGGCATGTCGCACTTCATTTATGGGTTTGATTTCCACAACCTTGTCCGACGTGATGGGTTTTCACCCGTCCTGTAGGTTGTCCTTTTTCTAAAACTACATTATTATAAAATTCCATAAAAAATATCAAAAAACGTTCTAGCCTTAAACAATACTGACTTATGTCCAAGATAATCTATTCCAATCTTTAGGCTTATCAAAAATACTTCTATCCAAGCTCATATTATAATGAAAACAATTAATATAACTGTCATCTACTGAGCATGTGAATACCATCATTTATCATACGATATATCATGTTTGTCATAGTCAAAACATGTGAATACCTTAATCGTGTATTATCTAGAAAAATGAAAACCCATTGAACCTTATTGAAAACATTAATGTTGTCAAAAGTTAACTCTTTCCACATACCAAAATCCAAAAATTTCTATCTAACCATAATATCACTTAGTCTTTATATTAGTCATGAGCTTATAAATAATATTAAACATTTCATTTTCTCCTTATCATATCATCTTCTTTCAAAAATATTTTAATTACTTTTCATGGTTACCAGTACCATATAATTATTGAAAACCATAATAAACCAATACATATATATTCTAATATTCCACAGTACTATAAATTAGATTCCACATCATTATTTTTGAATCCCGTTACATAAACACATAATCATTCCACTACATCATTTTCATACTCAACATCACCAATAGTGATTCAATGTGACTTCCCTTTGGCCTTCTCCCTAAGAGGTAGCTCACGTTGATCATGATTAACCCTTTTATTAGGCCATTGGTTAGTAAAATTCCCCATTTCCTTGCACTTGAAGCATTGAAGTATTGGTGGAGTTTTCTCTGTAGTCTTTTCGCTATTCACATCATTAGAAACCTTTTTACCATTACTTCAGCACTCATCTGCTTGATGGCCTTATTTTTCACACTTGAAACATTATCTAGTACCTTTTAGACAATCTCATCCATGCTTATTTCCATACTTTCAGCATAAAGAAACATTCACCTTCATTTAACCATTGTTCTGAGGTTTTTCCTTGAACTCCATCTTTCTTTTCTTGTCAAAACATTGTGATGTATATGTTACACCAACTTCCGGTTCTACCTTGATAGAAAAACGCATAATTTTTTCATAGCTAATGAAGTCTCTTATAGCTAATGCCCTTTGAAGACTTGGTTTTATGCCACTGAAGAATCAATCAACTTTACATTCAGGTTGGATGAAAAACCCAGATTCATATGTTGAAAGTCTTGTAAAATTCTCTTCGTATATACCAACAGATTTATCATTCTTCTGCTTAAGCTTAAGGAACTCCCTTTCCATCATTGTTTGAATAATACATGGGAATTACTTACTGAAAAACAAGTTCTTGAACTCGTCCTATTCCATGGATTCAATTTCATCTTGGGGCCTTGTATTCTTAATTAGATTCCACCACTAGTCTGCTTCACCTTCTAAATGGTAAACAACTAGAATGAATATATCATGTTTTTAATAGTGATGTATGGAAAATATATTTTCAATGGTACTGATCTATTGTTCAGCAATAAGTGGATCAGAAGACCCATTGAAATACAGTGAACGTTGCCTCATAAAAGACTCTATAGACTATTATTCCCTTCTCTGATCATTTGGAAATCTAGAATGATTCATAGCTTGTGTAAGTATGGAAATAATATTTTACACTCCATCTCCCATCGCATTTGGTTGTTCGGGAGGACGAACATTACATTATCCATTACATTGATCAACATGGTTTCTTTGGGTTCCATCCATCATCTAAAACCAGTAAATAATAGTGTGAGAGGCGAACATTAAGCTAGGAAAACAACATAATAAAGGGGGAGTACCATAAATATGTAACATATTATTTTTAACTCTAATATCGTTACCATAATTCTAGGACTGTAACCTATACTTATACTTATCCTTAGGGACGTCCCTAGAAAAACCTTAGAAATATCTCTTGGGATTTCACTAAAGTTCTCACATCCTAGTTTCCAATGGTTGACTAAACCGCCCTCTGATACCAACTATAGAGACCCAAAGCATGGCGTACATAGACATTACATTACTTTTTTAGAATATCTAATACACAACAAAAACAGACACTAAAGGACCTTAATAGTTTAGTGTCCTTGGAAACATAAAACATAATCTTCTAATCATTGTGACGGATCTTCAACATCTCCCATAAAGATCTTCCCCTTTTGTTTTCTTACCTAAAAACATTCTTTATATCCTGGGGAAAAGAAAACATAAAAAGGGTGAGCTCAAATTCTCGGTAAGGGTAAACATAGAGAACATAAAACAATCCATATACATTTTAATGCAAAAAATTGAATATAAAATATAAACATCAAAATCTTGAGCAAAGACATAAATCGTATAAGTATGTAAGGAATATATCATAATTGAACATAAATCCTAAAAAATATCTTGGGAATAAAATATGTAATTATGGCAAACCATTAGGCACTTGATATGATTTCCATAGTAGGTAAGGCGTTGCTGCCAAGACCATCTTAGTGGACAAAGTCCATTACTGAACTGAGTTCACTCTTCGATCCAGTCCTGTATTACTAAACCTGATTAACTTGTCATTCCTGCCATTCTTATCTCATGAGATATAAATCGTTTCCTAATTAATTGGAGGAAGATATAGGTCCCACCCATCTCATAATGAAATCATTCTTACTTGTGCCACAAAATAAACATAAATCATTCATCAAACCCCAAAGAATAAAATGGGTTTCATAAACATCATCACATCATCACATAATCCATATAAAATAAATGGATACAATTTCATCATATGAAAAAAACCATGAATATAATAGCGACATTATACTTGAAACATAAACATGCTAAAAATTTCATCTTAGATGGAAAATAGTTTTGATAAAACACTTGAAATGAATTCTTGAGGAATATATCCTTTCTTTTTCAAAATCATTTTTTTTCGCAAAATGCCATGAAATTTTAAAAGAAAAGTATTTTGTTGAAAATAGTCATTAAATAATATATAATAAGCTTTATGAAAATTAGGCGTTATGAAATCGTAAAAAATCCATTCATGTCATATAATTTAAAAAACGCTCGCCTCGTACTTTTGTCGGAAAAGGGGAACAAAGTTCTTCGAATGGTAAAGAAAAGAGAGATTATTTCCATAATATGTGGCAAAAGTAAAAAAATGGGTAAAAATGACTTTAAACATACTTGAATTTTTTTTTATAAAACATGGGAATGTATGATAACAATAACCCCATTAAATATATAAAAATAAACAATCTCGAATAAAAATGAGATTGGAAAAGTAATCCCTTACCTTAAGTCTGATATGCTTCATACGTATCTGAACCTCCTATATAATGATTTACATATTGTAATTGAATTATTACAGAATCATATTCATTGTTAAGATATCATATATGGTTCACTTATGACTTTATATTACCCATTATTTTTGTAAATTACATGTTAAAGGAGCGTTTTGGGTAAAATCGTTTTATTTATCGTACGTGTTTGGACATGTAGTTCTTGATATTATTGTTACTTATATCATTATTTAATTAATTCCAGAATGTAAATCATGATTTATATATCATATATATTCAGTATATATATATATTAGATAGATAAATGAAATGAAATACAGCGTTCATGGAGATGATAGGTCGTACGTACCCATGAACGTTGTTTTCTTTTCCTTATTAACTTGAATGGAAGTAAGTATATGACATATATATATATATACATAAATCCAGTAGTTTTATTTGGTCATATATTTTATTATTACTTATTATATATATACATTATAATCATTCTTGAATTATTAACATGGAAATTGAATCTCATCGCGTTGTGGAGACGGTAATACGTACGTACGAATGAGCGATGATATCATTCCCATATTTATTTAATGGAATTGGAGTGGATGATATAATATATTAGAATTATTATGATGTTATAATAATCATATATAGTTATTTTTTACACCTTTATACCCATCCAATAAAGGTGGTGGTGGAAAAACTGATTACACGACGACGTGGAGATGGTATTTCGTATGTACGCACGCGCGATGGTTTCGTTTTCCATAGGATAGATATAAGGTGAAATATGGTTGTTTAAAATTTATAATAACATATCAGTATATAAGTAATACTGATGTTATTACTTTATAATGATAAAACTAAATAATAATAAGTAGAAGAAGAAACAAACTTGAAAGAGTCGGTAGAAGATATTACCTCTTCCTCAACGCACCTCCATTAAATTATTCTTCGAGCACTAGAGTTGGCCTTTTGATAATACCATAACCTATATGATAAAACTAGAGAGGTTTATAATAGGAATTGGTAGGGTTTGGCCAAGCTTCAAGGCTCAAAATGGTGTTAAGAGAAGAGGGAATGGGTTCCCTTTTTATAACGGAGGAGAGGGGCACCTTAGAAAAAACATAAAATATTATTTTATTATAAGGTCATATTCTGTTTTTAATAGCTCCAAATTGATTTATTTCAAAGCTAATGTGGGTATGGTTCTAAATCCTCTCATAAAATATGTTTTAGAAAATTTTAGGTTACTATTTTAACCTTATCATTTAGATTTAACTCTATGTTAAATAATTTAACTTATACCGTGCCTTTTTGTTTTCTAACACTATATGGTTAATAAACTTTCTATAACAAGGCAAACGAACCCCATGTGATTAATTATTAATATATATAACTTTATATAAGACATTTGTCCAATCCTTAATTTTTTAGGAATAAAATAACAATTAATAATATAATATTTTTTTTAAAAACTATTTTATGTCAATTTTGACACTATTTGGTACTTTATTTTTGTGAAAATCATAAACGCATGATTAGTTAGAAAAAAGTTAATTAAATAAATACTAACATGACATATTAACCTAAAAGTTTTTTTTAATTCATAAAAAGTCTTAAATTACATTTATTTCGGTATTTATAACATCAATTATGTTAGTATTTCATTAATAAGGTAATTACTGCATCATCAATGTGTCATAAATAAGTTAAATTATTTAATGTCTAAAAATTATAAATAAAATACCATTATGTAGGAAAAAAATTTAGATTTATAATGAATATTTATTGTCGAATTAATCATATGTATAACCCTATATTAAAAATGTTTCTGTTATTTAACTTTTATTTTAACTATTTTAACTCTATTTTAAATAAAATAATAATAAATTTCCTAATCTAATCCAAGTGGACCTAAAGGGTAATATTTTATTCTTAAGGTTTTTTTTGTCTAATTACACTTATCCAATAGAATTATGACATGTGATAGGGTAATAATAATATCATTTTTACCCTTTATTGCCCTATTTACTTTTAACCGTGGTAAATAAATGTAAAAAGTTATTATTCACCAAAAAAATTATCTTATTTAAAAAAAATTTACTTAATTATATCAACCGTGTCTCTCAAATTTTTGAAATTACACTCACAAAAGTGTTAAAATTGTGTTTTATGTAAATTTGCAAATTTTCCTCAGAGGTTCGTAGTAAACGGTCAAAAGTTGAATAAAATTTTTATATATCTAAAATTATTATAAAATAACTCCAATGAATTACATTGAAACTATATAGGTATTATATACCAATTTTTACATGAAATTAATTTATATAAAATAAATAATTATTTATATAAAAAGTTTGTTTTTAAATTGTAATAGAGTGTTTTCACTATTCACCAAAAATTGAAATTTTTTAGAAAAATACCAAAAATTCACCCTAGGCTAATTTCAATAATACGAATACAAAAATGAAATCCATTTCAAAAGATAAAATTTATAAAATTTCAAAAATTGGGTATTATTATTCATAACGGCTAATTCATAATAATATTATAGTAATATCTCTTTTATTGAAACTAGGTATTGCATACAACACACGATATCGTGGAAGGTCGCGATTACATGTAATGCAAGAGATGTGAGGGATGTGTGTAGTGCAATCTCCTTTTGGTGTAGCGTACAACACAATACATAAATGAAATTATAAAGAACATTTTTCATAAAATCTCAGGGTGTTACAAAATACATACCAGATCCTTCACATGTACTGAACTCAGAGGTTGTACATTTAGAATATGACCTCTCTGATGAGGAGTAGTTGATAATGATTCTGGACTTGAGAAATATGGTCTAAAAAACAGGACACCCCCCCCCCAAATCAAATTATCAAGGGGGAACTATAATTATGAACACACAACATGGTAATCAAGGGAGTCTATGAACGAATATTACCCTTACCTTTTTTTGTAAAATGAAATTTCAAGTGAAAATTTTCAAAATGGGGGGATAAATTTAACAACCCAAACATTTATCAATTGTTTGTTCCAATTATTATAATTATTTTATATGGTATAGGGCACATACATAGAAATTAAATTTCAATAAAATCATTATCTTTTTAAATTCAGAATAAAATAAGTTATTTTTTATGAAATTAAAGAACATGTACTGAAACAAATGTAACATTTTCTTTATAATAATAACAGGATAATTAGAAATTATAATCCATTTAATATAATATTATCCTCACCTATGAAAGTATAAATATAATTTATTCATCTTATAAGTGAAAGTATGATATAATTTTATAATAGTATAATTAATTAAATGTTTTATAATTGATAAATTAATTATTTCTTTTTTTGTAAAACATAAATGTTTTTTTCAAAATTGTATATTTAATAAAATGTTTAAAATAATTTTTTTTTCATAAAACTGACTCATAAATTAATATGTTTTTTTCTTATGAACATAAAATAATTTTTTGAGACCATAATTAATTTTATATTGTGTCATAAAATCAGTTACAATTTTAAAATCAGTATTATTCAAATAAATAAATATTTTTATTGAAAATTAAATTTATAATATTTAAAAAATTATTTTCATATAATAGTGTTCATTTTTAAAATATAAATTTCAGTTATTGGTTATGATTAATTTTTTTTATTTTTCAAAAATACATGAATTTTTAGCGAATAAAGAAATATGATAATTTATTATATAAGCTAAATACATGAACTATTGAGTAATAGATGATGTTTGTATAAACTAATCACATAATATAAAACAATACATCATTATTTTAATATATGTAGTTATAATATTTAAATCTATTTTTAGTCTTAAGCCAATTAATTAACTAATAAAGAAAATAATGAGAAAACACCCCTCTCCTCCACTATAAATACTACACCTCACCACCACTTATCCTCATACATATGAAGCCTTGAATATTGTTTATATTATACCTAATATTTTTTCCAAACCTATCCCTTATTTATAGAATCATATGGTTTAAAAAAGACCAAAACCTATTTCCATAAGGTGTTTCTCAAGGAGGGGAATTCAAGAGGTAATTTCATCTTTCTATTTTTCTTTTAATTTATTTTCAATTACTGTTCATTTA
Source organism: Viscum album (assembly GCA_963277665.1). Taxonomy (NCBI): domain Eukaryota; kingdom Viridiplantae; phylum Streptophyta; class Magnoliopsida; order Santalales; family Viscaceae; genus Viscum; species Viscum album. The sequence continues at coordinate 478,725,521 of OY728132.1, forward strand.
GTATTCACTTCTACAATAACCATATCCAAATTTCATGAGAACTATATTATGTTTTATATACTATTATATTATTATGTTGGTAGAATAATAAATCATTAATCCTCTTCTATTCTCCCATTAATTCAAAAAAAAGATAACATCATCTTTGTGGTGTTAATTTATTGCCTTCGAGGATGATAAGTTACCCATTTCCTTTAATACCATTAAGGCTGGTAAAAAAACTATAATGGTTGAAAATTATTTTAAATTTTTTATTATAATCTTTTTAATGTTCTGGGACTAACATATATGTATAATATTATTTAATAAAATAATATTAAATCGTGATGATTGAATAGCGATCAAATTAATCTAAGGAATTTTCATTAAAATTTTATGTAATGGTTCATCCTCATACCGTATAAAAAAATTATATTTAAGACCATTTAATATTATTTTTGTTCATTAATAAATTGTTTTATCAATTTTGGATATTTATCTTCCATTCAAAGTAACATCTATACATATATACAAGTGAACTGATCCTAAAAACCGATAAAATTAATACTCTCGAATGATTAAATTGAACTCTATAACACTTATAAAAGGGAATAAATGAATATAATGAACCAAAAATGAAGGAAATAAAAATGTAAAGTGTTCTATATTTATTAAATATTGAATTTATTTTGATTTTCTATGATATTAAAGAAAATAAAGAACTCGGATATAAGGTAAGGGGATTCTCGAACCCAACTCTCATTCATTGGGTTTTCCGTCTTTCACTCCATTTTCAATAATGATTTTCCTTTATTTTTACATAAATATTATTTCATTATAATTATATTATCTTGTTGGGGATAATCATGTTTCCAATATTATTTTATGAATAATGAATAGAGTTTTCCAAAACAACTCTTCTTTCCAAAATTAAACCATTTACTTATCATTCAATTTTTTATTCTGGATGATTATTATATAAAGTATGTTATTCCCATATTATTTTTAGAACCAAAAATATTTTTCATTTATTTATTATTTATTAAATGAGACCAATTAAATTCCATGGGTTATATATTTCCCAATGTTGATATTTTTTCTATGTTGCATGTATGATTTTGTATACGATAGGACACGACAGATGAACCTAGAATTATAGAGCGCTCTAATCCATAGGGTAATGTGATGTTTCTCATGAGATAATATGACATATTCATGAACATTATGCTATATTTTTTCACAACTATGTGTGGTATTTCCCCACTAAGGAAATATGTTACAATTTTATGTATTCTCATATTCAATTATTTTATCTTATGTTTGATTTCATGATTATGATCGTATGCTTCCACTATGATTAGGATGATTATTCTAGCCCCATGTTGTATTGATTCAAGTTATTATCAATCCTCTTACTAGGATTTCATCTCACCCCACCCATTTATTCATACCAATAGGTGACTAATTTTACTATATATTACATGAGAGCTAATAATAATCTTGAGAATAAGGAATAAACTAAATGTATCTATTTTATTATTTAAAATTTATGTATTGTTTTTATTTTTCCACGACACTAAATCTATGGATCCTAGTTTTTAGAACAATTATGTTTTTAATAATAAAAATTTGGTAATAGTTGTGTATTAAAATGTGGGGTCACTATAGCTAACTCTTTTAATTAACCATTTTTAAGGTGAGGATGATTTATATTGGTAAATTGTTAAGAATATCAATGAATGTGAAGAGACTTATTCTTTGGATTGGGGTTAATTTAAAAATATTTTCTCTGATAAATATTTTCTGAATTTAGTTTTACTTATGTTGAAAAAAAATTCATGGAATTGAGAGAAAATTTTGATGATATGGAAGTTTCATATATATAAAAACTCACTCGACTAGCATTGTACGTCCCAAATTTTATCCAAGATTTTGATAGTAAGGTAAACCAATGTTACTGATGACTGAAGCCAATATATTATAGTTTATTTGCTTCTCATGATTTCAAGAACTATGAGAAACGTTATTGATGTGCTGAGAAGGTAGAAGTGGAGTTTCCCAATGATCATGTGCCCCATGAAAACAATAAAAAGAAGAGGTCCAGATAATAGGAAATGTAAAAACATTCACCAAAGAAGTTTGGAGTTTCGAATACCATATACCCATCTTGTAAGAATTACGGTAAAAAAAAACTGGATAATTTCTTTCAATGAATTTTAATTTCCAATAATGTTTTAATATTGGTCATATGCTACTTGAATACAAGGAAGATAATAAAAAATAATAAAATTCTAGTGGTAAGATGTTATAATTATAATGAGTTATGAAATTAGAAAAATGTGTGTCCAAAGATGATTACGCAGGGTGAAAACTATAAAGATCTAATGATAAAAGGGTGTGGAAAAATAATTTTTAACTACTTAGGTTATGGTTCATCCATCAAATGAAGTGGTGATAGGTATATTACAGGTTTATTTGGATTACAAGAATACTCTATTTGATTTGAGATCATTGCAATATTTCATTGCTGGGGAAATATCAAGAAAATTAGGAATATCACTGCACAAAATTATTATAGATATTATGGTAAAAACTCCATGTGGAAGTATTAAATATGCACAATTTTATAGGAATATTCCTATTACCATTAGTGGGATGGTATTTCTTTCAAATACTTGTGATCTTCCCATGGTGGAGTCTAACATAAATTTAAGTATTAATTAGATTTCAGTTTATCATGAATATATAGAGTTCAAAGACAGTAAATATTTATTAAATGATTACATACCTTTGATAACATACCAATAATCTGAGAAATTGAGTAACAATGGAATGGAATGTTATCTACCTCATGATTTTGAAAATAAATAAATTGTTTTCATTAGTGACATCCTAGTAGTGAATGAATTTATGAATGTTTTTAAGTATAATTACCCGGTATTTTTCCTAATCAGATAGCTGAATTTACTATTTATTTAGATCATGATGCTAATCATATTTATTATCGACCTTATTGAACATCCCATGTATAACTTCTTGAATTGATGAACAAGTTATAACAATATCTTGATAAAGGATTCATTTTACATATAACTTCACCATTTCATGATATTTTTTTATATATGAAAAAATAGTTCAGGCGGCATTTCATTAACTATAGATATTTGAATAACATTATTATTAAGAACAAGTAAAATTCTCGTTATAGTGATGATTTTTTGATCATACCTATGGATCATATTGTTTTTTTGAATATTGGACTATGTTCTATTTACCATCAGTTAATGGTGAAGGAGGGTGGCATTATGAAGATAACATTTCTGATTAGATATGGAAAATAAGAGTTTATAGTTATGACCTTTGGGAAATAATTTTCACCTATTGTACTTATGAATCTTATGAATAGATAATTCTATCAGTTTTTGGATCATTTTATAGTTGTATTCATATATGATATTTTTGTATATTTTATAAACCATGAAGAACAGGAATGGGTCATAAGAATTTTTTTTGAAAATATTAAAAGAAAATAAAAAATGGAATGTTTATTAATTGTTAATTTTTGTTGAATAAGATTTCATTCCAAGGATATACTATTTATAATGATTTAATATATGTTGACCTTCTAAACCAAAATTGTTAAATAGTGTCCATAGCCAACCAATGTAATAGAGATTCATTATTTTCATGAATTAGTGGATTATTATAAATGGATTTTTAAAAATAACAAATAATCAATACCATTGTCTGTGTTGACTAAAAAATGAGTTAAGATCATTTGTATAAAATAATATGATTCTTTTTCATTAATTGGAAAGAAGAGTATTAAATTCTTAAATTTTGGCCAAGCCTTCCAAAAATTGTGAATTTATCACCTGTAGTGATGCTTTATTAAAAAGAGTCGATTATATCCTGGTTTAGAATGACATGTTAATTGTTTATGTGTCACATCAGTTGAAATCTATTGAGTTAAATTATCCAAAAAAATTATTTTAAGTTGTTTTGTATTGTTTTTTTATTAAAAATTTAGATGTATCATTTGTATAGATTGATCTGTCAATGATATACTGATCACAAAATAGTGAATAGTATATTCACAAAGAAATAATTGAAGATGTGACAGAGGATATGGATGGACCAAATCATGTATTATGTTTGCTTGATTAATTATCATTTTTGGAAAGTAAACAAGTTAGTCAATGCATTGAGTTGAAAAAATAATGCTTCATTAACCTTGTTACGATTGGAATGGGACAATTTGGTTAATGATTTGAAGAATTTTGGTCTATATTTTTTGGATGCAAGGACATCGTTTGATTTTTTAGGTATTAGTATAGTTGAAATTGTTTGAAATAATTATGGGGGCTCAGAATTTGGGTCAATCCTTTCTTGAAAAAATTGAATCAATTATGAATTACAGGTCTCATTATTTTAATATCATTGAAGAAGATGTTTAATGATTTGTTAAATGATTATATGTGCCTTTGATTCATAGTTAATAATATAGTTGTTGAATGAAGCTCATAGTTCTCTATTTTACATTCATCCAGATAACTCTACAATGTACAGAGACTATTGGGGTTATTACTTGTGGGATGGAATGAAAAGAGATATTGTTGAATTTTCTATAAAGTGTTTAAATTATCACCAGTGTAAAGCAATGTGATAGTTAATGAAGGGAATTATTCACCCTTTTATAGTGCTAGAGTATAAATGTTAGAATATATAAATGGATTTTATGGTTGAATTTTTAAATACATATCATGGTAATAATGTAGTTTCGGTTATTGTTGATCTATTAACTAAATATGCACATTTCCTACACATTTGAGATAAAATTTCTCTCGATCATATTTGTATACTATATATATAAAAGAGATTTACATGTTAAATAGAGTGCATATATCCATCGTATCAGACTATGGTAACATGTTCACATATAATTTTATGAATTGAATTCATATATTGTTGGGTACTAAATTTAATTTTAGTACTACTTTTCATCATCAATATGAAGGACTGTTTGAGTATAAAATTCAGAACGTGGAATATAGGATTTGATATTTCTCAATATATTACTAGGAATTTTGGATTGACATATGGATTTGGTTTATTATTATTATTATAATGGTTTTCATTCCAATATACATAGGGAACCATTCAATAATTTATATGGAAAGTAGTGTTAGACACCATATTTTTGGGATGATATAGGAGAAAGGATGTTAATGAGACCAGATTTGGTTGAGGATACTTCTTAGATGGTTCTATTTATTCAATGACACATGAGGTTTTCTTTCAGTATGCAAAATATTTGATGAGATAAATGTTCCTTCTTCCAAGTAATGTGATTAGATATTTTGAAAACATTTTCTATGTAAATTTCTGGTGCATTTTGGTGTGAATGGAAATTTGAACACACTTTTTCATTCGACCATATAAAATCCTAGATAAAGTTGTAACAGTTTCATACAGAGTAGAATTACCTCTTATTTTACCTTAGGTAAACAATATATTTTGTATTTAGATGTTAATAAAGTATGTATTGGACTCATCTAATGTTTTGACCCCTGGAGTAGTTCAGATGGAAGAGAATATTTCATATCAGTAACAACCAGTAAAGATTCATAGCCACATAGAGAATGTGTTGTGGAATAAGGTAAATTAGTAGGTTATTGTTTTATTGAAAAATCATATGTTTGAATAAGAAACATGGAAATATGAAATTTTTATGAGAGAAAATACCACACTTATTTGATATGTGGATAAAATTGTGAGGGTACAGTTTTCAAAATGGAGAAGGAAGAAACATCCCATATAATTATAGAAAAATATTTTTTCTTGTTTATTAATATTTATGAATTAAATTGTAATTTTACCTTAAAAATAATAGTATGTCCAATAGAATTCATGTATCAACCTTAACTATTAAAAATGAAATACCACTTTTAATTTAATTAAATGTATTATTATAAAATATTGGTGTAGACACAAATTCACTTCATCTATTTCATTATATCTAATTGGATTTAAAAAACCTTTATGTATCATTATTTTTGAAATATAGTTCATTAACTGGGATCACATAATCAATATAAATATATTTTTCTAACAAATCAAATTGTTATAGTGAAAGGAAGTGATGGCCTCATATAGTAGGATTATACCCTATCAGGTCCATTTATTTTAGTATTTGAGTGATATTGCATCACTTGTATTTCCCCTAGACCAAGACCAAGTTGATATCCAATATGTTAGGCATGAGTGAAACTGTTTACAAGAGATGTTCAAGCTCAACGAGATCAATAACCAAAACATGTTTTTCAAACCACCCCATTAAAGTTTCACCATTGGAAACCGTACTCTTATGAAATTTTCTTCTGTATTAAAGGGTTATCTATCAAGACCCATTAATTGTGGGTTTGAACATTATTCATTATATAATGATGAATGTATTTTCATCTTATTATGTTCGCTTGATAATTGATTTTATGTGTGATATTATATAATAGAAATTTTATTTTTTGGTAAAATTGAGATTCAATTGTATAATTTATTATGATGAATTAATATATTTTTCAAATAAATAATATAATAAAAATGTTATTATAAAATAATTTATATTAAATATAAATGATCATATTATTTTTTTGAATTAAATTGTGATTTTTCATAATGGTTCAAAAACAGTCATTATTATGAAACCCAACATCTCTAATAATTATAGATTTATTTATTAAAAGTTAAAATAAACATATTTATAATTTTTTTTGATAAAATTGATATTTTTATTGGAATTAAAAAATTAAAATTATCCATTGGTGAATTTTTCATAATTTCTTGAGTCTGTCAAATTTTTGGGTAATAATTAAATACTCTATAAATATACTTTTGGTATTATGACATCATAATTAAAAAAAATGATGTAATAAAAACTATAAATGGAATAAAAGATCATATATATGTTTTAAATTAAAAATTATTTGATTTTATGTTTTCGTATTGATTATAAAAGTCTCTTGTAAATCCTCTAGAATAATTAATATATTTCAGTGATTTAAAACCATTTATTTAACAGTATGACTCACCTAATCATATGAATAGTAATTATATTATTATGTTATTTCTCTCTCCTTAGAAAATATTTAAACCACTCCCTTTAAGAAGAAACAATTTTCAAGACCAATTGGGTTGTTTTTTGTTCTATTTATATAATTATGTAGAGTTCAAAAACTAAACAATAATTAAATCATAATAATTTCTAATATAAAATCACCCAATATCATATTCCACTTCACTAAAACTTCTTGGATCATTCACATACTCTTACCTCCACATTCTATAGTCCTGCCAAGGTTTCACCAACCTCTCAAGAATCCCCTCCCAGGCATTTGGAGTCACACACTAAAGTAAGGGATCATTTCCTTTCTCTTATTTATTCTAGTATCATTTTTACCTTATGAATTTTTTGTGATGTCTTTATTCTATAGACATTTCATCATGATTTTCCAAGATAAAACAATTTTTTAATGAATATAGTACTCTTTAATAAATTTTTTATTAATCTTTATAAACATATACCTCTTCAACATGGTACTCACATGTATTTTTTACACACTCCTTGGTCATAAAATAAAATATGATGAAGATAGAATCCATGTTGTATGGAATATGTACACAACTAAGACTGAGTATCAAATGAATGTGAGGGTTGGATTTTGATTTATATAGAACTCTAATTAATATGGCAATGTTTTGTCTAGTGATATTCCATGTTGGAATAGGAACTAAACCTAATTCCTTTATTGGAATTTTCCCACCATAATGTATTTTCAATGTATCCTTGAACCACGTTTATGATGTATTTTTTTAATTTGTTTCTACATTGTTAGGTTATGATTATAATGTTATATCATATCTCATTGATCAGGTTTATGATTAAAACTCTTTTTATGCGTCATTGATATGCCTATTTTCTAACATTTGTCACCTTTGGACATTTTTATTTTCATATTGGGATTTATATCCAACCACATTCTTATGTTTGTTCCAAAGTTATCCATTGCATTTAAAAATCCACGTAATTTTAAAGGAATGTCAAGGATGTTTTCAATTATGTTGTTATATACCATTTTCATGATGTTATGATATGTACCTAATTCAAAAAGACACTATAAATATTGATCATTCATGTAGTATTATCGATAATTTTATATAATAAATCGTGAATTAATTTCTAACAAAGAATAGGGTTTTTATTTTTGTTATCAAGAGAAAGGTTTAGTTATATTTGATATTATGATTATAGAACTCAAGAGAAAGAATTACGGATAAGACTAAGTATATTAAAACATCCCTAAAATTTGGTAAGTATATAGTAATTTTTGTATCAAGAAAATAGATCTCTCTCTATATTTTACAAGTGCACATGGTTATGGAATAGATATTTATAAGTATACAAACTTATACAAGGTGTGTCGGGCCTAACTCAATGTAACCTATTACACAAAAACGATTCTTACTTCTCATATAGATTGACATTCTCGATGGATATTATATAGTAAATTCATAATCTCATTATGAAAAATTATTGAAGGAAAAGGCCCATAAGATTATATGTTAGTAAATATATCTTGTATAACAATGGTTGAAGACTAAAAATTCATAAGATAAGTAAATTCATGTAATTTATAAGTTATATATTTAATTTCATTGGATGAACTTTTATTTATTCAATAGATTAAAAATAATCAACCATAATTTTCCCAGTGTTCATGAGAATGGAAGTAAATAAAAGGAATTGAGTTAAAATTCAATGTGTATGGAAATTTGATGACTGCCCCAACAAGATGACTAACCAGATAGGATGAAGAATCATGAGATTCGTGATGTTACTATCTCAGTTGAATTAGTTTCTGAATAGAATCCTGGATTAATAGTAGTGTCCAATACCACCAAAGATATTAAAAGTTGTGATTGATACTATTTAGTGAAAAAGAACTCCAAATTTCTATGGATCATATGATCTCATAATTGTATAAAAATGAATCAACTCCATTGGGATTATCTTATCCATAATTAAATTTTATTATATTCAGAAGGTTATAGTGGATATTTTTCATGCGGAGGGATAATCTGAATAGTGGTGGTCATTAACCATGAATATGATACTTGAGGAAGATATCTAAAGGATGGGGTGTAAGGAATTGTGGAAAATGTTTTTTGATAAATATTTTCTTCACAATCTCTTTCTGAAAATGGAAATTTATTTCCTTCCTCTAAAACAAAATGAAGAAAACTCTATAATAACGTATGAGGAAAATATTACAGGACTAACATGATACCCCTCAATCTTTGTCGTTATCTCAGAATATAAGGATGATCGATTCATTGTTGGAAAAAAATCTTCTCTATGAAAATCCTTAGAGATTGGTGACATTTATAACTATGATAAAATATTCTATTGTTCCCTCAAATTCAAAAAGGATATCAGTGAACCTCAATTGAGTCATGGGGATAAGAAGTGAAAAGTGATTATCAATTCTGGCTGTCTGGTTCTGATATCTAATGGTTACAAGAAATTTCAATGACCCACTTGTAAAATATTTGAAAATTTGAACCCTATATATTTTCTAAGGGGGTGAGGAAATGCTTTCAGTGTAGTAAGGAGTTCCAACTAGCTAGAGATATCAAATAATATTAACCCACGAATGTGGTGGAGGAATGTAATTATCTAGTCAAATATAAAAGTAATGTTCTTTTCTTAATCTATATTGAACTGTGGAACTTTTCAAATCTATGAACCAAGATAAGGGGTTTTGGAGATAACCAACAACCTCCAATGTAGAAAGTGATATATTTTTCCATCACAACCACTGAGGTAGATGCTAAAAAATAAAATATCGATAGGTATTCTTGTTAATCATTCAAGGATAGAGAACATAATTTTTAATTCTGGTCATACATATTCCTTCATATCACCGAAGTTTACTGGAACTATTCAGACAACATGACAAATCCTAGAAGTATTTTTATCAATGAAAATGTAAATTTAGTGTATTATTTCATCCTATGTATATAACTCCTCCCCGATCATAATTCAGTGTCTGAACTTCCTAGAAAACATTATCTTACTCTATTTGGAATAATTTAATTCAATTATATATATGTAATGGTTTTCTATATATAGAGCCAACATAAATTACCAAGAGAAGTAAATCACTCTAAATATGGGTAATCTACCCTCGATTATGTACAAGTAGGAGGAAAAAAATATATCTGATTTAGTAAAAAAATCTCAAGAATGTATATCATTTCCCAACATTAAATCATGTCTTGCTAAAATGATTGTGGCTATGAAAACAACCATTTTCTAATACATGCCTATTGTGAGGGAATACACTGATGTGTTTCCTATGTAATTTCATGTCATCTCCATATCTATGTTGTTAAATATTTAATCAAGCTTACATGTAAGGTACTTCCATTATCCAAGGCTTCATCTAGAATGGCTATTTTGAAATGTGATGAGATGAAGAAAAAACTACAAGGGAGTCTGGTTAAATGGTTCAAACGCACAAGTGATTCAACATGGGGTGCACTAGTTCTATTAATCAATAAGAATGATTGTTAAATGGACATTTTCATTGATTATAATGAACAGAACAAGATCATTATAAATAAAAAGTATCCCTTACCACATATTGATGACTTTTTTTATCATTCACATGGAGAAAAATAATTCACCAGGGTGGATATGTGGTTGGTATATTACCACGTTACGGTGAAGAAGTTGGATACCCTAGAAACATTAATTCCTACATGTTACAAGCACTATGAATTTATATTAATCCAATTAAAACTCAACAGTTCTCTAGAAATCAGCATGGATATGATTAATAGGGTCATTATATATCACCTCAAAATATTGGTATTATTTATTTCTGATATTTAGATATTCTTAAAACCCAAATATGAGAAAGGGAAGAAGCTCATAACTATTCTAAGGTCCTTTTGAAAGGATAAGATTTATTAAAAGTATAGATAATGTGATCTCTGGATAGAGAAAGTGTCATTTATGATGAAAATCATCACGAGCAATGAGATATCATTGGACATATCAATTATAGAATAAATTAAAGGATGGTTGAGGACAAAATCTATGAAATATATTTTTAGTTTCTTTAGTTTTTCTAGGTAGTATCATCAATTTGTAATAAATTTCACATGATTATAGAACACTATAACCAAGATAAATCAAAAGGGATTCATGTTTTCTTGGAATGATGGATGTGAAGAGAGATTCGTGGAGCTGAAATGATTGCTTATCACTTCACCTATGATCAAATTACCACCAATTGGAGATCTTTTCATGTATTTCAATGATGATTTGAATATAGGATTGGGTTCTGTGTTAATGTAGAATGAAAATTTCAAAGCCTATGCTTCATGGTAGATGAAATTTCATAAACATAACTACTCAACAAATGATCTTGAGTTTGTTGTATTATTATTTTCATTGAATATAAAGAATCAATATATATTTTGGGAGATGTGTGAACTATATATGGAACAAAAATTCCTCACATATATATTCACATTGAACGAGATGAATATACACTAATAAGGATGGTTAGATCTGATCAAGGACTATGACTACTCAATTCGCCACATTACTAGAAAATGAAATAGATAGGAAAAATCTATAAGTAGAAAATATCCAAGAATTATATCATTGAGGAGAATTTATTGTGATATTATCTTCATATATTAGAAAAATAAAGACATAAGAATCATAAAGTAAGTAAAATCATCAATCATTTCACAATTTATAGCTTAATAGTATCTTTTGCAGAGGATAAAATATTTTCAATGAGATGAAGTCAAAATTAAAAATAAATTGGAAACTATATGAAAATAAAAATCCTCATAGATCAATGTTAATGAAGAACTATTTTAAATATTTGGGTCACCACTATGTGTACCATCAAATCATGGGAAAAATAATTAATTTTTGGGTGATTCAAATAGTTTGTCCTTCTCTATCCATCCTAGAATCGCATAGATGTATCAAGATATGCAAGAGAACTATTGGTGTTACAATATGAAGAAATAGATCATAGAATATACATCAATATTCTTGGTATTTCAAAATGTGAAGGATGAAAAACAAATTTCTTAGGGATGATGCAAACGTTACCCATACTAGTAATAAAATGGGAGAAAATAACCAAGGACCTTTTCACTGAAAAACCAAAGATATCTAAAGAAAACAATGTTTTATGGGTAGTTCTGGAATATCTTACAAAGAAAATCACATTATCAAAAAGTATGAGGATTTATAAATAGATTCACATTCACAGGTATACATCAGATAAATTTTTTGGATTAATGGAGTACCACTATCGATTTATTCTGATTTTGATCTGAGATTCATCTCTATGTTCCAGAAGATTATCTATAAAACATGCAATATTGAGTTGAATCTTTTCATGAACAATCTGTCTCCAAAAAATGGAAAATCTGTGCAGACTATCAAGACACTTGAGGACATGTTGATAGAATGCACATTTGGCTTCAAAGTAGGATGAGATCAATATCTTCATCTAGTAGAGTTCTCTTACAACAATAGTTTCTACTCAAGAATCCAAATGACTCCATATGAAGGACATTATAGGAATAGTGGAAGAACACCTTCATGTTGGGATGAAGTTGGAACTTGAAAACTGCTTGGTCCTGATATAGTCATGGAAATGGGGGAAACTTTTAAGACGATTCAGTAGAAAATCATGTCTATTCATAGCCCACGGAATAATATCCTAACAATAATCTATGAGACCTAGATGTTGATGTTGTATACATGGAATTCCTCTACATATTTCCATATAAGAATGTTGTTAGATTTTTGATGAATATAAACCTTATTCTAAGATACATCACCCACTTTGTTATTATTAAACACATCCGAGAGTTGGCCTACAACTTACACTACCACCTAACATATCTCAACAACATGGTGTATTACATATATCAATATTGATAATGTAAAAAATAGATTACAATCATGTACTTAATATAGAGTTCATACTATTGGATAGTGATCCCTCATATAAAGGGAATCTTGTGAAGTTCATAGATCATAGATACAAAGTCCTACGAAATTAGACAATGCATCTGGTCAATGTTTTGTAAAGAAACCTGAAATTTTAGGAAGCAACATGCGAACTAGAGGAAGTGATTATATATAGTTACCCATGTTTTTTTAGTATTGGGAATGAAAATTTATATGGATAGATTTTTAATGGGGAATGATTGTAATTACTCGAACTGTTATAAATAAAATTCCCCTTCTTATTTGACTAAATGTTTTGATATGTAATATGGTTAATGAAAACACAAGAACATATTTCAATTTATTATATAATATTAGATTTAAGATACCCTTATGTATCATTAACATTGATAATATATTCGTCGTATAGTGATCACATGATTTGTATAAATATATCGTTTCATAAAATATAATTGACCAAGAATAAAGGAAGTGATGGCCTCAACCATTAGGATCATTCAATATGAAGCCATTTCCTTAGTGAATGTGTGGGAGATATAATGACTAGGATTTTACCTTGTCTATTCCCAACCTGAGATCCAACATCTTAAGCTTGAGTGAATCCTTTTACGGGATATGTTCATGCCCTTTTAAATCGGGGACCAAACCATGTTTTTTGAACAATACCATGAATATATCACCTGCACACTCCTTACTCTTTAGTAATTATATGGTGTATTAATGTTATATTTATCATGACCCTTTCACTATGATTATATAATTTATTTTTTATAGAATGTAGAATATAGTTTCAACATATTATGGATACTTTGTTAATGTTTTTTCATTCGAAAAACCCAACATTTATTAATAGATGTCAATTACTATTTTATAAGTGAAAATGAAAATATTTATAAATTTATTTTAATAAAATAATTTTTTTTGGAATCAAAATGTATGAAATTATCCAACGGTGATTTTTTCATAATTTTCTAAGACAATCAAATATTTGGGTAAATATTAAATACCGCATTATTATAATTTGTGTATTATGACATCATAATGACCCAAAAAGAGGTAATAAATACAATAAATGGTATAAAATATCAAATATATGATTTACATTTAAAATAATGTAATGTTATGTTTATTTTATTAATTTTATGAATCCATTATAAAACATCCATAACTATTAACATATTTTAAGATTTTGAAATCATATATTTAAGAGTATGACACTCCTCCACATATAAAAGGGTATTATTTTATTTATTTAGGACGTTTAACTTATAAAATAATGAGATCCAATCAAATTTGGTTAAAGTAATAGGCTAGAATCATTATATGGTTTGTGGTTTTTGTTATTTAATTAATTAGATTCAAAACCTATATAATAATGAAATCCTCTTCATTTCCTATATAAACCCAGCCAATATCACATTTATCTTCACTCAAGATCCATGTAGCACAAAAATACTCATCCCTACACTATCTCAAGTCCTCATAAGGTGACCTTATGCTCTCAATATATTCCTCCCAATCATTTTGAGTCACACACTTTGCTAAGGGATCTTTTTTTCCCTCTTTTTTCTAGAATACACTTCGCCTTTTGTCCTTTATCTTCATTTACATTTGATGGGATATGTTATTAAATATACCCATATTGTATATTTTATATAAAAATTATGAATGGTCCATTTCTCTCCTATAAACACATTTTACTAATTTTTATTTTATGTTGTTATGCTGTAGAAATTTCATCATGATTTTCTATAACAAGATAACTATGTAGTTTATACCAAAGCCATTTCATATAAAAAGTTTTAAACTTTATGAACTAGTAAATAATTTAAATGGGAATTACATGTATTTATTACACACTAAATGATCTGGAAAAATATAATGATTAATACATCCATGTTGTAGTATCCATGCGGCCCACTTACATATGATAATGAAATGAAAGTGATGGGTGCACCAAGAATTATATAGTGCTCCAATGAATTGGGGAATGTTTAATCTTAGGATTCATCATGTTGTGACATCTAGTGAATATAATTAAATTATGGAACATTTTCTAACATGATTTATTCTCATTCAGTCATTGACCTATGTTTATGGAGTAGTGTTTTATGTAATTTCCTCATTTTCCATGTTATTATTGTCAGCTTATATCATGTCTCATTATTCTTTTTTTTGATTCCTATGATTTTTATGCACATTTTATATTCTAGTTTAATTACATGTATCAACTTACGAAGTATTTACTTCATCAATGGGATTTATATCACACCCCGTACCTATGTTTTTACCCTATTTATCCCATGCAGTTTTAAAATCCATGGAATTTTAGAACCATGTTATGGAAATTTTTAATAATATTGTTGGGTCTCATGTTCAAGATGTCATTCTATGTACCCAATTCCAAACGAAACCAGATTTATATATATTTTTGGTTGATTTTTTTAATTTTATGTAATAAATAATGATTTAATTTGTAATAAATAATGATGTTGTTATAGTTTACGAAACATGATAAAGAGTCTCTATGAAAATTCTGTTTCACTCAAGACTGAGTTTTTCTGAAATATAATATATTGTTAAAATGATTATATTAAGTGGTAGTAATATATTAAAAATTATATAATTATAAATCAATATGAATAATTATATCATTTTTACACTTTTTTTAAAATATTTTTACATTAATCCAATAAATTTTAAAATCATAAAATAAGATTAAATCCAATCTTAAGTAAAAAATACCTATATTTTTAAGTATTATTTTTACATCCTTTTAATGGAGAACCCATTTTGAATCCAAATTTGGACACATTATTAATTTTTTTACAAAAAAAACATAATTATGTTTTTATTGAAATATTAAAATTTACTTTTGGTAAATTTTTCTAATTTTTCAAAGAACATTCATATATAGATGAATAGTGAATAATACTAAAATTTAGTTAACAAAGGATGTTTCATAAAATTTATTTATATTTATAATTAATTTTATTTATTAGTTTTAATGTATAATTAGATAATTTTTATATGAATTAATATAATATAGGTCATTTTAATCAATTTCACATTGAATTTTTATTTAAAAACATAGAAAACATTGGGACATTTTTACATTAAAACCCCATTGTTAGATCCTATCATTGAGATTAACTTTAAATTTATTTCCTCCACTTCTGAGATATGAAATTATAAAAATGGTTTAAATTCTTGATTATTCAAAATTCATAATTTATAATAATTTAAAACTTCATTTTTTACAATAAATATTCGTGAAGGTGTTTAAAATTAATTACAATGACAATGATAAAAATTAGCATAATAAGTAACAATACCTTAAGCCAAATTTCCCAAATGACCTAGAAACATAATAGAAAGAAATTTTCATTCTATATATTATCCCATATTATATTTTCTAAAATTGGTACCCCTATGGGATCTAATATACTTGGGAAAAATGTTGTTCGAATTCCCTTTTCAAAATTTAAAAGAGTACCACTCCTCCTCAAATATAAAAAGTCACTCACCCCTCCCAATTTATCACACCTCTCAAGCCACTTTAGGTCATAAATGTTATGAAAAAATGGTTCCTAAAAATCCATCCTCTAGTACTTGAAGCCCCACATTGGGATAAAATCCATCCATGGACTCACTTAGGTGTAATCCAGAAGTAGTTTCTCTAATAAGAGGTAAAAACAGTCCCTAAGATCGTTTATTTTATTTTCATTTTCTACTCCCTAAAATATTATTATACAATTAATATATAATAAAATAAATATAATAAATATAATTTGATTTTTTTAATATTATCTCTACCTCCACTTACACACACATTTATCTAATGGGAAACAAACTTACTGTTCATATGTATTACAATCTACGACCCCATGAAATGATATTGTTCATATTTACTTTACCACCATTCAACGTTTTTAATTGTGATGGTAAAAATATTTATTGAAGATATATATGATAATTATTATTTATTTATTATTATTTAATTCTTTTTTAACACATATCTTTATACATTCCATTTTCTATATATGATAACATTGTTTGTAGAAGTTTGGACTAATGCCTCCTCAAAGCGATTTGATACACTCACACACAACATGGAACATACTAATAATTGTTTTAATTAAATTTATTTGTAATTTCTAACTTAAATATTATATTAATTAATTTATATCAATTATATAATTATAATATATTATTTCATTTAACACTTTTTCAAAAATTGAAAATGTAATAATGTCGTTGGTGGGCGTGTGGACTACCACCTCCTCGAAGAGAAATTTTTATCTTTACAATCACCATAATTAAACATATAAGTATATATGATTAAATTAAATTGTACATATTATATAATTACCATTATTAAATGATATATTTTTACTTACCTTCTTTCTTCAGTGATGGTTAAAAATGATAATGTTACTCATGCGTAATTAAAGTCTACATTCTCCAATATTGTTATGTTGATTACTTTTTCATAACCATATTTATTGATTTGTTATAAAACTTTAATTTATGTATATATGTGATAATTATTTAATTATTATAATTCTATATTTGTATACATAAAGACCCCTTTAAGACTAATTGAACTACAAAGCTCATTTTGACAAAATAACCGAAAATGGTCAAAACATCCAAGGTAAACATACCAGATTAAAAATCTGTTTACAACGTTGTAATAAGTGAAATAAAAGTAAAAAACTTGATAAAGTTTCTAAATAATTTATATAATTAACATATGTTTATTATATTGTTAAATAAAGACACATGTGGAATATCATACTCAAGGTAATGGATTTTGTATTCATCCCCTTTCATTGAGTGAATTCATGATTATATGCACATTTATTAATTTATAAGGTGCATATACATACCCATTGACAATATATAGTAGTATTATATCAAATATCTTGTTATTTAAAGCATTATTGATAGTTATTATTTCATGGGTATTATAATATAAATGTTTATAGTGGTGTGGGACACATTGAATGTTTAAAAATGTAATCATATTCTCATGAAAGTATTCTTGATATTATTTGACATATTTATATATATGGATACAAAAGTAATATAAAGAAATATTTATAAATAATTTAATTTTAGATAAAATTTATTATAAATTAAATATGTTAGTGCTTTTTATATGTTATTTTATGAAAACTGATAAAAGGAGTGTTCTCTTCTTAATAAATGAGATGACAATGATTTTTTCACCGCTGTGTGAATTTTTTATATTTTTGGAACCCTTTTAAATATTTCTAGTTTTATTAATTGAAATAAACACCTTATTTTAATTTTATGGGTATTCTTTATTCAAAATAGTGTTTTAAAGTGGTTTTATTATTCTAATAACTTTGAATGTTTTCTGATGATTGAAAATGATATTTTACAAGTGAAATGTTGAGAATTTAAATATATTATGTCGAATGCTTAAATAATTGTACATGAACATTTTATGGGTGTTTTCATCATAAATAATGATTGGTGGTTTAATTATAATCTAATTATGGGAGAATTTTATATAAACCAATTATGGGTGGGTCTATAAAAGACCACTAATGCGTTGGGTATGGAAGTCGGTCATATGGTTATAACATTTATAAGAGTGAAATTTATGGAATTCAACCATTCAGTTGGTAAATTTATAAGACTGGTAAATAAAATTATGTAACAAGTTACTTTTATTTTTTCTCATGTTGTGGATTTTATTTTCATCTTGTGATTATAAAAATTGTGTAAAATGAGCTTATAATCAAAAGAAATTATTTACTACTTATTAAGGAGAAATGTATTACTTAATGATAATGTTTACATGTGTTTTTAATGTTTATAAATTGAAAAACAGTTCCCTTATTTTCATATCCCATACTAATATTTCTATGACATTCCCACATTTCTTAATTTTTTCATAGGTCCTAAGGATTTGTAAGTCAATAGAATAATTCATGTTGATAATCATGAAATGTTTCCATAAAATAGATAATGTTTTACTTTTTAAAAAGTTGTATATGGTGAAAAATATTGATTCTGATCAAAATTTTCCAATTTCAGGTTTTTTGGGTTTTTATGTATGATTTATGGACTATTTATCTTAAAATATACACCTGAAAAGTTGATCAATGTGGGATAATGTAAAAATATTAACATAACTAAATATAATATAATTTTTTAAGGATGGGTCCTTAAATCATGCACCGCCATTAGTTTTTTATTTTTGATTCAAGAGGGTATTTGGTTGAAATATTTCTAGAATTTTAATTTTGGAAATGTATCTAGGTTATTTATCTCCTTATATTAATTTTTAACTACAGTGTAATCGTGTTTTCACAAATATCGCTATAATTATTTTTATTTACATTCAAAAATATTTTTTCTCAAAAACAAAGTTGAAATATCTATAAATTATAAATTATCATGATTCCAAAAATGGATTATATTTTTCCAAATTTTATAAGATTAAGTGGTAGAAATTTAATTGAAATTAATCTCTTAAATATGTCGCAATAGCTAGTTTTAGATGAAATTTTTTAGAAGTTTGAAATTTTTTGTATCTAGTTTCAATATTAAATTAGTTCTAATGATATACACAAGATTAAATGATTTAAAATTTATTTTTTTACACTTAAAAAATATAATTTAACAGTATATATATATAATATGAAAAATAATTTTTGAATAAAACTTTAGTATGTTGCACCATTCATCCAAAAATGAAGTATTTCAAAAACTATACAGAAAATTCACCCTAAGATAGTTTTAAAATAACAAATTAAAAAATGAATATTATTTTATCAAATTAAATTTATAAAATTTTATATACTTTTTACTGAAGGAAATAAAAAGAAGTTTATTTAAGAAAATTTTATTTTCAGGTATATAAAGACTAAAAAAACAATAGTTGTTTAATTACCAATTTTGTTTAGTTATATAGTAAATTATATATAATGAATGAAATTTTAAATTTTTATTCATATTACTAATTTTAGTGAATATTTTAAAACTTTCTTGTTTAAATTTTTTACAAAATAAAATATTGTTTTTTAAAAACTTAGTGTTGTGTGTAATGTAAGACATGTCAATGTTGCATATTGCACCATATTATCATGTTGTGGCATATACAAAATCTTAACTTGTGGTAGTGTTAAATTCAAGATATTTATGAAAATTAATTTATTCAATAAAATTTTTATAAAACATAGGGTGTCACCACATCCTTTATTTGTGTCAATTGGATTTATCAAAACCCATAATTTATACAATATGATCACATTTCCACAGATTTATTATCAATAGTTTTGACTGTTATCCATTTTTCAATTTCAATACTATATAATTAAACCAATGAAGTGCATTTATTTTATATAATAATTATAGAGAATTTAATTCAATCACAATGGAAATTTAAATTATAAATGTTTGGGTCATTACAGTGATCATGGTATTATTTTATATTATTATTATATTTATTAGGCATGTGAGGGATCATAAATTATTTTTTATTTTTCCTATATTATATTTGTATATGTTTTATTGATATTTTTTTATTCCTTCAGTTTTTATTTTTTATTATGAGCAATGTCTTACTCTAATGACTCATATTTTTCTTTACTAAAATTTCTTATTTGATTTGTGTGATAATTTGATATATGGAATAGTTATAGAGGATTTTATGATGGGTAATTTTTTTATTATATTTTTTATTTGTGAAAATATTTCCCTATTTCATATTTTAAATTCCATAAAACATGTTTTTAGAACATGGATATCAGGAATGCCCTTAATGACTTGTCAGAGTATTGCTTCAGAGACTAAATCTAGGTTACTTCCTGGAAAAATTTTATCAATGAAAGTATTGGTTCATGGTATTTGGGGATTCATAGTAGACTTTAGATAGGTCTACCATACTTGAAGAAGTAAGTCACAAGTAGTTTCATAATCACCAAATTTTTTATTAAGCCCAAATATTTTAGGGGATATATTAAATTTTGACCTTCAATATCATGTTTAATTAATTCATCCTTGTGGGTATAATTAACTCATTTATTGAATTTTATTGGGGATCTAATTTATTCCATATAAATGGTTATTGAGAAGAAAATAGTGCAAATAGTCCATGTGCCTTATAATGGTTTTCTTATGGTATCCTTTTTCGTGGGTATTCTATTGATATTATGTATTGGTTTTGATTCATATTGCATATTTTTGAATGATTTGAGGTTACTTTTTTATTATAGTACTTTAATTTAAGAAGGAATAAAATGATATTCTTTAGGTTATTATTATTGTGTGATTTTTAACTGATCTCATTCATATTCGATGATGTATTTTATTTTTATGTATAAATTTCTATGAAGGAATCCTATAAAATTCTATTGATTTCATTAATGAAAAATAGGACTCTATTTAAATTATATATTGATTTAAAATTTATGGGCCCCTTATTTTTATGTGGTTTAGTATGTAATAATGATTACAATGATTGATTTTGTTGAAAATTTTAGACTATTGGAAAAAAATTGTAACCGAAATTGATGTGATGGTAGTGATTTGAAAAAATAACAGGTTTAAAAGTGGTGTAAAATGTATTAATAATAATTGGAAACTCATTTTAAGCATGATTTTACATATCTAAATTGGTTTTAAATTGCCATAATTACACATTATTATTGGTGTATTTTAGTGTTGGGTTATCAAAAATGAAAATCTTAGTTCAAGGAGATAATTAACAAAATCAAACAAGACTGATATCAATTTTTCTGCCATGAAATATCCATCAAATATCAAGATAGTAAATCAATTTAGTATCAACCGTTGGTTCATTTTTTGGAATGGTGTGTTTAAAAAAAATTCCATATCTTCATCTTTGATTCCTGTTTTCTTTAATGGTTTATTTGTTTCTTTTCCAATATGATCTATTAAAATGGGTATGAATACAGATGTGATTGGGTCCATGGTTAAACATTCAATTTGTTGTGTTTTTTAAAATATGATTTGACTATATTTGTAAGGAATGACCACACATATTAAAATTTTATCTTTCTATGTGATATTATATGAAAATTTATTTTTTGGTCTTTTAATGATATTTTTATTATTATTGTACTAATTTTCACCTTGGGCTATGTGAGGTAAATATTGAATATTTCAATTATGAAGTGGTGTTTGTGGGTTATTCGATGATTAGTTTTAAAATGTGTAAACACATTTATTCAAAAGGATGTGACTTCAATTTATTTTTATTTCCTTAATTATTATTTGAAAAAAAATGTCATTTATTTTTTTGATATGGTTTATGTTTAAAGGGTATCATTTTTAAGATGTATCATGTTTAAGAGAATCAGGTTGTTTAAATTGGATCTTTTCGGATAAGGTTCTTTTTTGAGGTTTTTTCATAATATTGTCTATTTTTATGATTTCTCAAATTATATATTAGTATTTGGATATTATTTTTATGATATTTTATTTTGGACTAACATTGAGTTATTTATTGTGGGATGAACTTAGCTTGTGTCCAAAATCAAGATCTTGTGTTTTAATAAATTTAACGTAAATATTTCTACAAAGAGGGATACTCCCTTATTATGTAGTGGGTTATTCTATGTGATTTTGAGGGAAATTTTTTGGATAGAATAATTCTCTAGTGGGGAGATTTTAATAATGTGTTTCATTATGGGTTGGTGTTTATCAGAATAAATTTGAATTTTTAGGTTATATTTTTTATTCTGATAAAATGAACATGACTATGTTAAATTTCAAAGAACATTTTGTGGAGTTTAAAATTGATAGTAAAATTTCATTATTGTTTTTATATTAATAGTGCATATAGACATTATAATACAAGAGATATTATTAATTGTGTAAAAATAAATAAATATTTAAAACATAATTCATTCTTATATATAAGGGTTTTTTTGAAAATTTATTTATTTTTTCATATTATTTTTATTATTATTTATATTGTTTTTGTTTTTTATTAATATTATTATAACGATGTGTTTCCAATGTTTGGTAGATCATGGGATAATATCTACATGAATTAATTGATAGATTCTTAATAAAGGTTTCACCTTCACAAATGTTCTCATTGACTGATAATTGAATCCTTGTGAATCTCACATTGATCCTGAAATCATCCTTGAGCCATAAAAATTTTGACACAGGGATTAATTGCCCATTTCATTTTCATTTAAGGATGTAAATCGTCTTTTTTTAGACCATCATTTTATTTTGATTTAAAAATATATTATGTATAAGAAGTTAATATATTTCTTATGAATGGAATTTATTTACTTGGTTTCTTATAGATTCATGTCATTCTTCTAAAATTTTTATTTTATTTTTTCATTATTAATCAATCAAAAAATAATCAGTTTTGGGTTACTATTTCATGTGAATTATGTGGTTGATCTATGAAATAATTGAAATGGACATCATATTTTTTATCATGAATCAGAACCACCCATTCTCCCAAATTGGTTGGTCATTATTCGTCTAACATTAATCTATTTAAAAAAATTATGTATTCTCTAATTCGAATCATATTGGGAATCCAATAAAACATTATTGTGCTACTAGAAATATTTCAAGGACCTCAGCGTCTTATAATTTTGTGAAAAATTATATCTCTAAACCAATATTGTCTCTCATCTCGATTTATAGTGGTGATATTGGAGTTTTATGGTGTTCTATTATTAAAATTCACTAGTTTACTAAAATACAATATGAATTATTGGGAACTCTGCATATATTTGATGTGTAAAAAATTTGTTTCGTCATAATTTAACTATGAATAAAACAACACAAATTAAAAATGAAAAAATTATAATTAATGTGGGAGTAATTAAGGGGTCTTCTGATAGACCCTGTAAGATTTAGTATCATCCTTAAACTATGATGAAATGAAATTTTAATACTTTAAAAAAAGTTATTAACTCTACACTTCCTGATCCACCTCATGTGGAATGTGGTTCCAAGTCCCCTATAACTGAGTTAACATTAGATATTATTAGAAAATATCCAAGCCTATCGAGGATGGTTTCCTTCACTAAATTTAATGAAATGATAAGATTTAAATTATAACTCATATTTATTTATTAATGTAACACTATTAAATTTTTAAAGAACACATTGTTCGATTGATATAAGACAGGAAACATTGATCTTAAAAAGATCCCCAAAATATTAGTATTTTAATTTGAGCATTATTCTTGGAAGCATTAATTAGAGGATATGAATTGGAGTAATAGAATTTTGAAATTCATATGTAATGATAAATTCAATTTAAATGTACTTATTCATTTATATTAAATATGTTCTCAATTTTATGTACATAAGTATTTTACTTCAGAAATCTAGTTTCTTAAAATATATAATTTATTTCATTTTGTGAGTGAATATTTTTTCTGATGCTTTCACTGGGGTGCAAATCTGTCTGTTGAAAAAGAATCACAAGTGTCGCTCTGCATTATGTCTTTCCAATGGTGGGTGCCATCCATTTCTTATTAAGGAATGTTTGCTCCTTGATCAAAATGGAGTGAAGGGATGTTGGTTCCTCCTTCCGTGGATTCCTCCTTATAACTCATTTACTACAATTTTTCTCCCTCATATACATAAGATGTTGTTCGTGAAACTCTTCTCAGTGATTGTCTTCATGGACAACGGTAAATTACGCTACTTATGTCAATAATTCAATGGGGTCTTGTTTGGGCAGCAACCTTCAGTTGGGGGGAATAGCCACGTTGGATATCATGGGTGTGTCTGGAAATTGGAACACTGATGCATTTGGGTTTCTTCCCTTATTATAGGGCTTCTTGAGGTCATAGAAGCCCAAGGCATCCCACATTTAATTTAGGGAATTTAATTCCATAGCCATGTCTCTGAGGTTTTTCCCATCATCCAATATTTAACATAGGGTATTACTTTAGTTTAACTTCTCTCATAGATGGATCGCACTGATCAGAACACTTATAAGAGTGTATCAGATGGGATTGAACCTACAAGGTAACACAGGTATTGTGTCTAACACATGGTTAGATACCTGATTACTAGTAGGAGTAGCAAGAAAGGGGGTGACATTATCTCATCAGAATGTGGCATCCCAGATAAGAATCAGGATGGATATGGAATGATGATTAGGTGGAGAGTGAGATGGAGCTGATGAAAAGGAGACAATGATGTTGGGATTGATCCTTGAAGATACTTCCTACATATCCCCTTGTCTTGGAATCAATGTCCACTTATTTTGGCTGGGCGATTGGTCACCTAAGGACGAGTCCCATAGAAATGGGTGCATGGATTGGATCCAGAGGAAGTAGAACCTATGGGTCGGGGAATGACCTTCCACAAAGAATATTGTTGAGGTAGAGAGGCTATGATGAGTCATGGGTGATGGTATTGAACCTGAAAGAGCATTTCTACGTATCCTCCTCTAGGAAATAGGGATCTATCCCACGTAGTTTATCTTAAAATGACTTCCCATCATGTGGGGATGACAATGGATTACCGAATGTTTGGGTCTCAATGACTTATTTATCATTGGGATTCAATGACATACCATCGGATGGGGTATAATGGCTTACCCCTAGATGGGGTACAATGGATCACCACTGGTTGGGGAACACAACGTCTTACCATCGATTGGGAATACAACAGCTTACTGTGGATTGGGGAACACAACGGCTTACTATCGATTGGGGAAGACAACACCTTACCCTCGATTGAGGAACACAATAGTTTACCATCGATTAGGGTTGGACCTCAGGGATGCTTCTGACCTACCTTGTCTGGGAGACAAGAATAAAATCCCACATAGTATGAATGGGTACAATTTAGTAACTTGCGGGACGAAAAGGGGAGTATAGCTTAACATCAAGTAAGAAGAGGCTGAACCGACGTGGGGTGCTCAGGTGTGATGGGTGTTGGACTTGATCCTTAGGGATTCATCCTTTATACCATTCCTAGGAGACAAGGATCAATGTTCAGGTATTTCTGTAGGGTTGGATATAGTATAATTTCATGCGAGATGAAAAGGGGAACTGATGTGAATGGTATGAAACCAATGGGGGTGTTGGCCTTGAACCTCATTGAGGCCTCCTACATACCTTGTCTAGAAGGAAAGGATCAAAGTATACATAGTTTGAAGGCATACAGTTTAACATCATTCAGGATTAAAATGGGAACCGATGTGAAGGGGTCGGAACCAATGGAGGTGTTGGGCTTGAACCTTAGGGAGGATTCCTATGTAAATTTCTTGGAATAGGCAAGGATCAATGTACACGTAGTTGGAATGATGATGTGGGGATTACATGATAAGGAGGCCCATGATGTATTCCATGTTCAGTGCTTACTCAAAGCCCACGTGAGTCACGAACTATGTGAGAAACATGTCACAACAAAGACCAGCACAAAAGTTGTGTCTGTGGGAATTAGAATGGTGATTACAGGTGGTTAGTGGCCCAAATAGAAAACAGAGGATTATACGTGTTTAGAAGCTCAGGGAGATGGAGATTGGGACATATTTGGGATGGAGGCCTGATGGAGAGAAAGCTCATAGAGAGAGGGAAGACATAACGATGTTCATAGTGCCCATAACTATTCTAGTCTATGGCACCAATGAATAAAGGAGGAGGATAGATGCAACCTACTTCAATAAAGAATAGAGAATTACACCATGATGGTTTCCCTTCCCCGCACATAGGTTTCACTCTATCAGAGAAGATCTTATTCCATTTGAGGAAGGTCTCACTCCCAAGGAGATGAGTGGGTGTAGAGAATGTCTGAGATGGTGAACCCCACGTTTGTTGAATAAGGTGAGATCACAGTTTAATGTCATGTGATGTAAAAAATGGTTCTTAGCAATTTAACATCCCGCAGCTCAGATGAGGCGAGTTCACTCTTCACACCTAGGACACACATAACCGACACTCTTAAACCCTTGGTGAAGGGAAGGAACCAAAAATTCCATGGAGACGGGTGTTGTGGAGTGATCCATTAAGGGTTCCATGTTAGGTTGGATATGCAAAGAATCAATAACTGTTAGAGTTCCCATGTGAAGAAGAATAATCCTACGCAACGCTACATGATGAACCTCTCAAAGAACCATAAAATCACTTCATACAAAACTGGAGGGTCGTATAGGAGAAAGGTGTGTGACACATGTGTGTTGTGAATAAGAGGGGATCAGATATGTTGCCTAAGGGTAATGATGACACATAGAGTTCACAATAATGGATGCACACAAGATGAGATGCTACGTGCAAAATGGAATGGTTTCACACAAACCAGATGGATGCACACAATATAGGACTAATACAGGGGGACCTTGCGTTAAAGATGAGTATTTTGTGTGAAAAGGACTTAGGGTAAAAGGAAACGGAAGAGGATTAATACCAAGAGGTCCCACCCAAAGGAGGGCCCTTGGGGGACCTTTCGTGGAGGATCCAATATCATTAGGCCAAAGGTTTTTTCAGGAGGACACGGAAGAGGTGTATTTCACGTATTAGAGTGTCGTTTTTTCTTATTTAACTATACTTGAAGGGTGGGTGATTAGCCACTAAATGAGGCTAATTAACATTGGTAATATATATAATATTCATGTTCTTTATTATTCATAAACAACATTTTAGTGCAATTTACACTTTGAACATCATTTCACACTATGATTGTAATACCTTCTTAAAATGCACTATTACGTGGTACATTTTTTAGCATCATTTAAAGTACCAAATTGTTAATCTGATTATACATATTTTAATTTTTTTCATTGATCTACACTCCAATATGAACATGTTTTATTTAGGGATCAATGGATAATTCATGGAGGGTGATGGAGATATTTGGCAATGAAAGGAAGCAATTCTAGAGAAGGCAGATTGGACACCATCCCACTGGTGAGACTGTTGGGCCCAACATACAGGCCCAATTAATCCCCAATTTCGTGGGATGCTATAAGACATGTATAGTATCAAATCACTCTTCATGATCCGATGCTAATTCGGCCTCTATGGTAGTCATTGAGGTGGCCCATGTTAGAGATACAATTCTGGGCCAGATTCTGCGGCCCAGAAAAACAGCCCACAAATTTGATCATATCTCGGAATCCACAACTACCAATTGGACCATATTTTAGAGGAAGTTAGAAGCCATCCAGATATCCATTTTCTTCTTCTATGGGCCACTCTGATTCGGCCGTCTAGAAGGTCTTCCAGACGCGTCTGTTCGGTAAAGGAAAGATGGCTGCCATTTCGGGTCAAATGTGGAAAAGTTCAAATTCCACAAGCTTTCAACCACCTATGGCCTACCAAAATTAATTGATATGCTTTGTACTGTTGGAGGGTCTAACCAAGGCTCTGAAAATTCCTATTTAAGGCAGTGTTGGTGAAGGAGTTTGGAATCTTGGATGCTTTGTTCAATTGTAATGTTATGCTGCATTTTTGTTGCCTCAAATTTGTCTTTCACATGTAAGTTGTTCAATTCACTTTAGTTTCTTAATAAAAGTTCTTCTTATACTCTTATTCTGTTGTTATTCATATCAATTTGATACCGTTGGATCAAGGTGTGAATTTATTCACACCAACCCTTGTGAAATTATTCACACAACAGCGGGGTGATCATTTTATTTTTGTTGTTTTCTTCACTTCTCCATTTCCTCCCTCATGAGTCTACATTCCTCTTCCATTGAAACCATGGGATCAATGGAGGGATAACCCACTTATGGGTTGATCCAAGGGAGTAGAAAGGGGCTTTATTGGATGTTATTTATCACCTAATTAATGTATAATCGTTTTTTAATTGGTATATTTATTTGATAATTTTTAAACTCCATCGTCCTTGTTAAATTTAAGGCCACACACTTCAAGTACTAATATGAACCTTTACCTTGAAATGCTAAAAACTTTGATCCTCCATGTGTATAGGTGATTAGTATTAAATGTTGTAGGAATTAAACCAGCAAGTGATGATGTTTTTTTATCTCCTAAAATGAACCCATCTCAAATATAAGAAATTAAAATCATTGAAAAGGTAATACGTCCAATCCACCCCGAGCAATAACCTAGGATCAACTCATTATTTTACATTGAATTCAAATAAATCTGTTAGATATCCTTTAAACCCATCATAAAATCAACCCATTTTGGCCACTTCATAGCCAAAAATAGTCCATAGAATGTACGTGTCTATAGGTTTCTTCTTAGGTCTCTGAGGATTCAATGACCCAAGCTAAACTACAAGGACCGTTCTACTTTCATCTCTTGGGTAAATTTGAGCGAGAATCAAATTTTGGCGCCGTTTCCAGGGACCTAAGTAAGTAATCTAAACACACATTCTATTCTCCCCCATTTCTTCTTTTCTCATCCAAATTCTCTTATATTTTCCCTTTCTCATTTTTTTTCTTTTGGCGCATGTCCGCCTACACCCGCGATCAATCAAACAGTCTAGTTAGGGTGGATAGTCCTGGGGTTGGGGAGTCATGTACACCAAGGGAACTCATTACATTAGATCCTAATCTTCATAATACTCTAGAGTCCAAAATTGATCAAATTTCAATGGAAGGTCTTCAAAGAAACCAACTCATAAACCCGCGTGGGAACCAAAAAGGTAACCCAAATGAGGCAGCCCCAAACTTGGGGAATGCATTTGATCAAACCATGAATGACTACCTCACACCTTCCTGGACCAATGCCCCCTCATGTATTAGACACAATTCCCTAGGAGATTCCAACTGCATCTTTAAACCCCATTTCCTAAACCACCTTCCCACATTCCATGGAATGGAGTCCGAGATGCCATACCTGCACATTAAGGAGTTCAATGACATTGTAGAAACCATGTGTCCCCCACATAAACTTCAATCAGCTAAGATGAGGTTATTTCCTTTTTCTTTAAAGGATCGATCTAAAAATTGGCTAAAAAATTTGAGACCATCATCCATCAACTCTTGGGACCAACTATAAAGAGAATTCTACAAAAAAAATACTTTCCCCACCATAAAACAATTGCACTTAAAAAGAGTATCCAAAACTTTTTTGAAAAAGAGGGAGAGTCATTCTATGATACATGGGAGAGGGTCAAAGACACTCTAAACATGGTTCCACAACATGGTTTTTCTATTCCTGAACAAGTAATAATTTTCTATGAAGGGTTGGGTCTGGGGAAAAAACAATTCAATGACATGATGTGTAATGGAACCTTTAAAAACAAATCCCCAAATGATGCTTACGAGTATCTAGAAAGCCTTTTTGAACAAAACCAAACATGTGGAACTTCACCTTATTCTGAAAATCCACAAAGAACTGCTGGAATTCATACACTTATAGAAGAGGAAATCCTTAGGGCTAAACTTATAGTACTCTCTAGGAAGGTTGAAGAGATAGACCTTAGGAAAGTCCATGAAATCAAAACTGTTGACCCTGTTTGCACAATTTGTGAAAAACATGACCATAAGACAGACAACTGCCCAACCATTCCATCCATCAAGGATGTTCTCTTAGGAGGACCCCCAGTGGAAGTAAATGCTTTGAACTTTCAAAATCCTCAATACCAAAACACCTTCAACACAAGGTATAACGACCACCCAGGATTCCGCTGGAAAGATAACCAACAACCTAGCCAACCATAGGGACAAAATCCTTACCCCCATCAAGACTACCAAACCCATAACCAGTTCCAAACCCAACCTATCCAATACCAACAGCCACCGGTCCATTTTCAACAAACCATCCCACTTCCAAAATATCTTCCTGGGATAAACGAATCTTCTCAAGCACCCACCCAAACTGTTCCACAAAGCCTACTAGAACAACTGTGCAAACAAATGGAGAGGATGAAATCGGAGGTATCTTCCCTAAAAAAAGAACTTCAAACCATAAAAACTTGAAAGGCACCCATGCCTACTCAGGCGGTGCCATCCTCAGCTTCAAGGGGAGAGTCAAGTTTCACTCAAACAACTCATGAACAACTAAAGGTTGTGACTGTTTTAAGAAGTGGGAAATCAATTGAGAAACCTGAACAACTAATTCAGAACCCACCTGAAGATTCAAACTTCGATGAAAATTCAAATGAACCAAAAGATCAAACTGAGGAAAATGATAACAATATGAAATAAAAAACTCTTCAACAAACAACCCCACAACCTGCACCATTTCCTCAACGCATGAAGGGGAAAACCAAGCCTGAACTGAGTGAAACATTGAGGGAAATTTTCTCACAAGTCAAGTTGAACATTCCTCTTCTCGATGCCATCCAAACCATACCTTCCTACTCAAAGTACCTTAAGGACTTGTGCACTTTTAAAAGAAAATTTTCACATAAAAACCATGTCCTTTTGACTACTAATGTGAGTACCACCATTCAAGGGACCATTCCTCCTATGTTGAAAGACCCAGGTTTCCCTTACATCAATGTTGAACTAGGAGAAAGCAATGTTGTCAAGGCCTTGTGTGATCTAGGTGCTAGTGTCAATCTCATCCCCTATGCCATGTACTGCCAGTTAGGCCTAGATGAACTCCAACCCACATCTGTCACACTTGAACTTGTTGATCGTAGCATTAGGGTTCCAAAGGGGATTTTAAAGGACGTTCTGGTAAAGGTTGAAAACTTCATCTACCATGTTGATTTCATTATCCTTGACACCCATCCAAACTTAGGAAATAAGGAACAAATCCCAATCATCTTTGGTCGTCCTTTACTTGCAACAATCAACTCTTTTATCTGAATCCGAAATGGGAACATGACCATCACCTTTGGGAATATAAGTCTAGACTTGAACATCTATAATTCAAGCTCACAATTAGGGGATGATGAGGTCATTCATGAAGTAAACATGATAGGAAGCATTGATAATGAATCCATGGAACATCAAGGAATATTTGATGAATGTTTAAGTCAGAATGAGATTGATTTCCTTTGTTCATATAAAGGAATTTTATCTCCTTGGCTTGAATCATTTTCAAATTCCTCTTATGATGAAGACTTAGGTCCAATAATCAGTGAAACCTTTCAAGAAACCATTTTCATGGAGACCACTCCAATTTCCCTCCCTAAATCTGATCAAGCCAATCTAGTAGCTGAAACTTATACATGTGGGGAATCATTCCTATCTGAAACTCTAAAAAAATAAATTGAACATGATCCAATTTTCCAATCTTTTGTTGAAATTCCAAACCAACATGATCTTGAATTGAAGGAAATTCCCGCTCCACTCAATTATTCCTTCCTAGGGGAAAATCAAACACATCCTATTGTCATTTATTCTTATCATGAATCCAATCATGAGAGGATGCTTCTATATTTCCTTAGGAATCATAAGAAAGCCATTGGTTGGACCCTTTCTAATATTCCTGGGATTAGCCCACTTATCAGGATTCATAGGATTATTCTGGAATCTAATTAAAAACCATGTCGTCAACCTCAATGGCGAATCAATCCTAATATCATGGAGGTAGTAAGGAAGGAACTTCTGAAATTGTTAAAAGCTGGTATCATATATCCCATAGCTGAGAGTGAGTGGGTGATCCCAATCCAAGTGGTTCCAAAAAAGGCTGGAATCACAGTGATAACCAATGAGGATGGAGAGATTCTTACAATAAGGGTGAGTAGTGGATGGAGGGTCTGTATTGACTATAGGAAGCTAAACTCATTCACCTAGAAGGACCATTTCCCCTTACCATTCATTGACCAAGTCCTTGAGAGAGTGGCAGGTCATGCCTTCTACTGTTTCTTAGATGGGTACTTGGGGTACAATCAAATTGAGGTCTCCCTAGAGGATCAAGGGAAGACTACATTCACATGTCCATTCAGAACCTTTGCTTTCAAACGCATGCACTTCGGGTTATGCAATGCCCCTGGAACCTTCCAGTGGTGCATGATGGGAATCTTCTCAAACATGGTAGGGGATTTTCTAGAGGTCTCCATGGATGAATTCTCTGTGTTTGGGGATACATTTGAGGGATGTCTGCAGAATGTGGAGAGAGTCTTGTCAAGATGCGAAGAAAAGAATCTAGTCCTAAACTGGGAAAAATTCCATTTCATGGTTAAAGAGGGACTTGTTCTAGGCCATCTGGTCTTGAGTAGGGGGATTGAAGTTGATAAAGCAAAGGTTGACATCATTCGTCACCTTCCATCACCAAAAACTGTCAAGGAAGTGAGGTCTTTCTTAGGACATGTTGGTTTCTATAGAAGATTCATCAAGGACTTTAGTTCAATATCTCATCCCCTTTGTGCTCTCCTAGTAAAGGATACTACATTTTTTTTGGACAGAAAGCTGTGAGGGTTCATTCTCAACCCTCAAATCCTCTCTCACCTCTCTCCCCATCATGAAATCTCCAAATTGGAACCTTTCTTTCGAACTTATGTGTGATGCCAGTGACTTTGTTGTAGGAGTTGTGTTAGGACAATGTTGTGATAAAATTCCTTATGACATTTCTTATGCAAGAAAATCCTTAAATGATTCCCAAATCAACTACAACACTACTAAAAAGGAGTTACTTTCTATTGTGTTTGCTTTAGAGAAGTTTAGGTCCTACCTCATAGGATCCCCCATCACTGTGTTCACTGACCATTCTGCACTAAAATACCTCTTCCAAAAACAAGATGCTAAGGCTATACTGATTAGTTGGGTCTTTCTCTTACAAGAATTTGACCTCACAATCAAGGATAAAAAGGGAGTTGAAAATGTTGTAGCTGGTCACCTCTCTAGGATGGAATTGAAAGAAAACTCAAATCACCTTTCTGTGTCTGATTTGTTTCCTGATGAACACCTATACTCTGTGAGTGACTGCCATTGGTATGCTGACATAGCAAATTTCATAGTGATAGGAGTCTTTCTAAAATTCTTAGGGACTCAAGCTTGAAGGAAATTCATTTCTGATGTTAGACACTATGTGTTTGATGATCCATACCTCTATAAGTTCTGCCCTGACCAAGTCATTAGGAGGTCTGTTCTAGAATCTGAACAAGAGTCCATCATTAAATTCTGTCACAGTGAGGCATGTGGAGGTCACTTTTCCTCTAAGAAAACATCTGCTAAGATTCTTCAATGTGGTCTTTTCTGGCCCACCCTCTCAAGGGACTCCTACACATTTTGTCAAAGCTGTCCTAGGTGTCAACTAGTAGGGTCCATCACAAAAAGGAATCAAATGCCACTCACTCCCATCTTAGTGGTTGAAATATTTGACTATTGGGGAATTGATTTCATGGGTCCCTTCCCAAACTCTCGGGGATACCTCTACATACTCTTAGCTATTGATTATGTCTCAAAATGGGTTGAGGCCATTCCCACTAAGTCCAATGATCATCAATTCATGATTCGATTTCGGAAAGAGAACATATTTTCAAGATTTGGAATTCCTAGGGCTATAATCAGTGATCGAGGAACCCATTTCTGCAATCGCCCATTCTCTTCACACATGTATAAGTATGGTATTTCTCTTAAAGTTTCCACTGCATACCATCCTCAAACCAATGGTCATGATGAGTTAGAAAATAGGGAGATTAAGAAAATTCTTGAAAAAAATGTCAACCCCACTAGGAAAGATTGGTCTGAGAAACTCTTAGATGCTCTTTGGGCCTATAGAACCGCATATAAAACCATTTTAGGAATGTCCCCATACACTACTGGAAATACACTATTTCCCAACGGTTGTGAACCGTTGGGAAAGCCCCTCAAACCATTGGTATATAATATACCAACGGTTCTCTCAACCGTGGGGAAGTTGGCCGTGGGGAAAACATTTCCCAACGGTTTACTGGAAACCATTGGGGTAGGCTGACAGAAGGCACTCTATCCCAACGGTTTGGGTGAACCGTTGGGATAGTTTTTCCCAACGGTTTCTTCCAAACCGTTGGGAAAAACCAAATATACCTTATCTATCCCAACGGTTCTTCAAAACCGTTGGGATAGTTTTCAATGGGTGAACTCTTTCCCAACGGTTCTAAACCGTTGGGAAAAGAGATCTTTACCAACGGTTCAATGAACCGTTGGTAAAAACTTATTTAAAAATATATGCCAACGGTTTAAAACCGTTGGCATACCCTATGTTGCAAATTGCAGCACCCTGCAATTTGGCAGCCCCTCTCCCTGCAATTTGGAAGCCCCTCTCCCCTATACATCAGGCACCTCTCATCTCATCACGCCTCATTTTCACCTCATTTTCGATCCAACTATTGTACCTGTAATAAAATAAAACATACATATACAATTATGAACAAATTTATACACACTTAACATATAATGGATCCTGAAACTATAAACATCCATAATTAAATTACAATTCATAAACATACATAATTCATATAGAATTCAATTTAAAATTTAGATGACAATTATATGTGGAATCCGATTGAGACGGGGATGATTGGTACACATCACATATGACCCATGGATCGTTCTCCTAATGTTTCAATAGAAACCGAATGTGTTTGGTCGGTTTTGCGTATGCCAGTTCTTTTCACTTATAATCCTACCCATTTTAAACAAAACAGACATAGTTAGAGCGGTGTTGGCCACACCGTGACTCAGATTGAGGCGGGGATGATTCGTACACCTCATATATGACCCATGGATCGTTCTTCTAAAGTTTCAACAGAAACCGAATGCGTTTGGTGGGTTTTCCATATGTACTTAAAATGATGTCCATTTTAATCAAAAAAGAGCCACTTAGACTGATCCCGGCCACACCGCGACTCGGATTGAGCCCGAGTGGGCTCTTACATGTCACATATGACTAATGGATCGTTGTGATAAATTATCAACAGATTCGGAATGCGTTTGGTCGGTTATGCCTATGTCAGTTGTTCTTTTCACTTATAATCCTGTCCATTTTAAACAAAAGATACACTGTTAGAACGGTGTCGGCCACACCGCTCCTCAGATTGAGGCGGGATTGACTCATACACGTCACATACGACCCATGGATCCTTGTGCTAAAGTATCGACACAGTCCGAATGCCATTGGTCGGTTTTTCGTATGTCACTTGATGATTTTCACTTAAAATGACGTCTTTTTGAAACAAAAGACCGACGCTTTGAGTGGTGTCGGCCACACCGCGTCTCCGATTGTGGCGGGGTTGATTCGTACACGTCACATATGACCCATGGATCGTTCTCCTAAAGTTTCAACGGAAACTGAATCCGTTTGGTCATTTTTCCGTATGTAATTAAAATGGTGTTCATTTTAAACAAAAGAGAGCCACTTAGACTTATCCCGGCCACACTGTGACTCGGATTCATCCCGGGTTGGCTCGTATACGTCACATATGACCCATGGATTGTTGGGATAAATTATCAACAGATTCGGAATGTGTTTGGTGGGTTTTCCGTAGGGCAGTTGATGCTTTTCACTTAAAATGACGTCCTTTTGAAACAAAATACGGACACTTTGAGTGGGGCCGGCCACACCGCATCTCCGAATTGAGCTGAAACCACTGAGAAACATTCTAATTATTATTCGTGACGTGTACGCGCAGACGGCACATCAATCGGACGTGCGGTTTGCGCGGTATGGCTCAATATTCGTGTTTGATGCGCGCGCTTCGTAAACGCGCGTGAGGTGGGTCCAAACGGGACGAACGAAGTCGGAATGGCCTGAAATCAGACGAAAAATACGGGACAGTGATTTCTGAAGTGTTCAAGCAGACGGCGCATCAATCGGACGTGTCGTGTGCCCGCGGTGTCCGACAACGCAGTTCTGGTGACATAAACGGCCAAAACGAGCGTCCAACGGTCAAATTCATAGCGGACGACCTCGGATTGAGCTGAAACCACCAAGAAACATTCTAATTATTATTCGTGATATGTACGCGCAGACGGCACATCAATCGGACGTGCGGTTTGCGCGGTACGGCTCAATATTCGTGTTTTAAGTGATGCGCGCGCTTCGTAAACGCGCCTGAGGGGGGTCCAAACGGGCCGAACGAAGTCGGAATGGCCTGAAATCAGACGAAAAATACAGGATAGTGATTTCTGAAGTGTTCGAGCAGACGGCGCATCAATCGGACGTGTCGTATGCCCACGGTGACCGACAACGCAGTTCTGGTGTCATAAACGGCCAAAACGGGCGTCCAATGGCCAAATTCATAGCGGCCGACCTCGGATTGACCTGAAACCACTAGGAAACATTCTAATTATTATTCGTGACGTGTACGCGCAGACGGCACGTCAATCGGACGTGCGGTTTGCGCGGTACTGCTCAATATTCGTGTTTTAAGTGATGTGCGTGCTTCGTAAACGCGCGTGAGGGGGGTCCAAACGGGCCGAACGATTTCAGAATGGCCTGAAATCAGACAACAAATACGGGTGAGTGCTTTATGAAGTGGTCGAGTAGACGGCATGTCAATCGGACGTGCCGTGTGCGCGCGGTGACTGACAACGCAGTTCTAGTGTCATAAACGGCCAAAACTGGCGTCAAACGGTCAAATTCATAGAGGAAGACCTCGGATTGAGGTGGGGTTGACTCGTACACGTCTCAAATGACCCATGGATCGTTGTCTTAAAGTATCAACACAATCCGAATGCGTTTGGCCGGTTTTCCGTATGCCAGTTGATGTTTTTCACTTAAAATGACGTCTTTTTGAAACAAAAGACATACACTTTGAGTTGTTCCGACCACACCGCGCCTCGGATTGAGGCGGGGATGACTCTTACACGTCACATATGACCCATGGATCGTTCTCCTAAAGTTTCAATGGAAACCGAATGCGTTTGGTCGGTTTTGCGTATGCCAGTTCTTTTCACTTATAATCCTACCCATTTTAGACAAAACAGACACAGTTAGAGCGGTGTTGGCCACACCGCGCCTTGGATTGAGGCGGGGATGATTCGTACACCTCACATATGACCCATGGATCGTTCTTCTAAAGTTTCAACGGAAACCGAATGCGTTTGGTCAGTTTTCCGTATGTACTTAAAATGATGCCCATTTTAATCAAAAGAGAGCCACTTAGACTGATCTCGGCCACACCGCGACTCGGATTGAGCCCGAGTGGGCTCGTACATGTTACATATGACTGATGGATCATTGTGATAAATTATCAACAGATTCGGAATGTGTTTGGTCGGTTTTGCGTATGTCAGTTGTTCTTTTCACTTATAATCCTGTCCATTTTAAACAAAAGATACACAGTTAGAACGGTGTCGGCCACACCGCTCCTCGGATTGAGGCGGGATTGACTCGTACATATCACATACGACCCATGGAACCTTTTGCTAAAGTATCGACACAGTCTGAATGCCTTTGGTCAGTTTTTCGTATGTCACTTGATGATTTTTACTAAAAATGACGTCTTTTTGAAACAAAAGACCGACGCTTTGAGTGGTTTCAGCCACACCGCGTCTTCGATTGTGGTGGGGTTGATTCGTACACGTCACATATGACCCATGGATCGTTCTCCTAATTTTTCAACGGAAACCGAATCCGTTTGGTCGTTTTTCCGTATGTACTTAAAATGGTGTTCATTTTAAACAAAAGAGAGCCACTTAGAATTATCCCGGCCGCACCGCAACTCGGATTCATCCCGAGTTGGCTCGTATATGTCACATATGACCCATGGATTGTTGGGATAAATTATCAACAGATTCAGAATGCCTTTGGTCGGTTTTCCGTATGCCAGTTGATTTTTTTCACTTAAAATGATGTCTTTTTGAAACAAAAGACATACACTTTGAGTTGTTCCAACCACACCGCGCCTCGTATTGAGGCGGGGATGACTCGTACACGTCACATATGACTCATGGATCGTTATCCTAAAGTTTCAATGGAAACCGAATGCGTTTGGTCGGTTTTGCGTATGCCAGTTCTTTTCACTTATAATCCTACCCATTTTAAACAAAACAGACACAGTTAGAGTGGTGTTGGCCACACCGTGCCACGGATTGAGGCGGGGATGATTCGTACACCTCACATATGACCCATGGATCGTTCTTCTAAAGTTTCAACGGAAACCAAATGCGTTTGGTCGGTTTTCTGTAAGTACCTAAAATGATGTCTATTTTAATCAAAAGAGAGCCACTTAGACTGATCCCGGCCACACCGCGACTCGGATTGAGCCTGAGTGGGCTCGTACATGTCACATATGACTGATGGATCGTTGTGATAAATTATCAACAGATTCGGAATGCGTTTGGTCAGTTTTGCGTATGTGAGTTGTTCTTTTCACATATAATCCTGTCCATTTTAAACAAAAGATACACAGTTAGAACGGTGTCGGCCACACCTCTCCTCGGATTGAGGCGGGATTGACTCGTACACGTCACATACGACCCATGGATCCTTGTGCTAAAGTATCGACACAGTCTGAATGCCTTTGGTCGGTTTTTCGTATGTCACTTGATGATTTTCACTTAAAATGACGCCTTTTTGAAACAAAAGACCGACGCTTTGAGTGGTGTCGGCCACACCGCATCTCCGATTGTGGAGGGGTTGATTCGTACACGTCACATATGACCCATGGATCGTTCTCCTAATGTTTCAATGGAAACCGAATCCGTTTGGTCGTTTTTCCGTATGTACTTAAAATGGTGTTCATTTTAAACAAAAGAGAGCCACTTAGACTTATCCCGGACACACCGCGACTCGGATTCATCCCGGGTTGGCTCGTATACGTCACATATGACCCATGGATTGTTGGGATAAATTATAAACAGATTCGGAATGCGTTTGGTCGGTTTTCCGTATGCCAGTTGATGCTTTTCACTTAAAATGGCGTCCTTTTGAAACAAAAGACGGACACTTTGAGTGGTGCCGGCCACACCGCATCTCCGGAATGAGCTGAAACCACCGAGAAACATTCTAATTATTATTCGTGACGTTTACGCGCAGACGGCACATCAATCGGACGTGCGGTTTGCGCGGTACGGCTCAATATTCGTGTTTTAAGTGATGCGCGCGCTTCGTAAACGCGCGTGAGGGGGGACCAAATGGGCCGAACGAAGTCGGAATGGCCTGAAATCAGACAACAAATACGGTACAGTGATTTCTGAAGTGTTCGAGCAGACGGCGCATCAATCGGACGTGCCGTGTGCCCGCGGTGACCGACAACGCAGTTCTGGTGTCATAAACGGCCAAAACGGGCGTCCAACGGTCAAATTCATAGCGGACGACCTCGGATTGAGCTGAAACCACCTAGAAACATTCTAATTATTATTCGTGACATGTACGCGCAGACGTCACGTCAATCGGAGGTGCGGTTTGTGCGGTACGGCTCAATATTCGTGTTTTAAGTGATGCGCGCGCTTCGTAAACGCGCGTGAGGGGGGTCCAAACGGGCCGAACGAAGTCGGAATGGCCTGAAATCAGACGACAAATACGGGACAGTGATTTCTGAAGTGTTCGAGCAGACGGCGCATCAATCGGACGTGCCGTGTTCCCGCGGTGACCAACAACGCAGTTCGGGTGTCACAAACGGCCAAAACGGGCGTCCAACGGTCAAATTCATAGCGGCCAACCTCGTATTGACCTGAAACCACCGGGAAACATTCTAATTATTATTCTTGATGTGTACGCGTAGACGGAACGTCAATCGGACGTGCGGTTTGCGCGATACAGCTCAATATTCTTGTTTTAAGTGATGCTCACGCTTCGTAAACGCGCGTGAGGGGGGTCCAAATGGGCCGAACGATTTCAGAATGGCCTGAAATCAGACGACAAATACGGGTGACTGATTTATGAAGTGGTCGAGTAGACGGCACGTCATTCGGACGTGCCGTGTGCCCGCAGTGACCGACAACGCAGTTCTGGTGTCATAAACGGCCAAAACGGGCGTCAAACGGTCAAATTCATAGCGGACGACCTCGGATTGAGGCGGGGTTGACTCGTACGCGTCTAAAATGACCCATGTATCATTGTCTTAAAGTATCAACACAATCCGAATGCGTTTGGCCGGTTTTCCGTATGTCAGTTGATGTTTTTCACTTAAAATGATGTCCTTTTGAAACAAAAGACATTCAATTTGAGTTGTTCCGACCACACCGCGCCTCGGATTGAGGCGGGGATGACTCGTACACGTCACATATGACCCATGGATCTTTCTCCTAAAGTTTCAACGGAAACCGAATCCGTTTGGTCGTTTTTTCGTATGTACTTAAAATGGTGTTCATTTTAAACAAAAGAGAGCCACTTAGACTTATCCCGGCCACACCGCGACTCTGATTCATCCCGGGTTGGCTCGTATACGTCACATATGACCCATGGATTGTTGGGATAAATTATCAATAGATTCGGAATGCGTTTGGTCCGTTTTCCGTATGCCAGTTGATGCTTTTCACTTAAAATGACGTCCTTTTGAAACAAAAGACGGACACTTTGAGTGGTGCAGGCCACACCGCATCTCCGGAATGAGCTGAAACCACCGAGAAACATTCTAATTATTATTTTTTATGTGTACGCGTAGACGGCACATCAATCGGATGTGCGGTTTGTGTGGTACGGCTCAATATTCGTGTTTTAAGTGATGTGTGCGCTTCGTAAACGCGCATGAGGGGGGTGAAAACGGGCCGAACGAAGTCGGAATGGCCTGAAAT
Source organism: Viscum album (assembly GCA_963277665.1). Taxonomy (NCBI): domain Eukaryota; kingdom Viridiplantae; phylum Streptophyta; class Magnoliopsida; order Santalales; family Viscaceae; genus Viscum; species Viscum album. Next base: position 478,767,106 of record OY728132.1, read on the forward strand.
CAGACGAAAAATACGGGACAGTGATTTCTGAAGTGTTCGAGTAGACGGCGCATCAATCGGACGTGCCGTGTGCCCGCGGTGACCGACAACGCTGTTCTGGTGTCATAAACGGCCAAAACGGGCGTCCAACGGTCAAATTCATAGCGGACGACCTCGGATTGAGCTGAAACCACCGAGAAACATTCTAATTATTATTCGTGACGTGTACGCCCAGACGGCACGTCAATCGGACGTGTGGTTTGTGCGGTACGGCTCAATATTCGTGTTTTAAGTGATGCGCGTGCTTCGTAAACGCGCGTGAGGGGGGCCCAAACGGGCCGAACGAAGTCGGAATGGCCTGAAATCAGACGACAAATACGGGACAGTGATTTCTGAAGTGTTCGAGCAGACGGCACATCAATCGGACGTGCCGTGTGCCCGCGGTGACCAACAACACAGTTCCGGTGTCATAAACGGCCAAAACGGGCGTCCAACGGTCAAATTCATAGCGGCCGACCTCAGATTAACCTGAAACCACCGGGAAACATTCTAATTATTATTCGTGATGTGTACGCGCAGACGGCACATCAATCGGACTTGCGGTTTTCACGGTACGGCTCAATATTCGTGTTTTAAGTGATGCTCACGCTTCGTAAACGCGCGTGAGGGGGGTCCAAACGGGCCGAACGATTTCAGAATGGCCTGAAATCAGACGACAAATACGAGTGACTGATTTATGAAGTGGTCGAGTAGACGTCACGTCATTCGGACGTGCCGTGTGCCCGCGGTGACCGACAACGCAGTTCTGGTGTCATAAACGGCCAAAACGGGCGTCAAACGGTCAAATTCATAGCGGACGACCTCGGATTGAGGCGGGGATGACTCGTACACATCTAAAATGACCCATGTATCATTGTCTTAAAGTATCAACACTATCCGAATGCGTTTGGCCGGTTTTCCGTATGTCAGTTGATGTTTTTCACTTAAAATGATGTCCTTTTGAAACAAAAGACATACACTTTGAGTTGTTCCGACCACACCGCGCCTCGGATTGAGGCGGGGATGACTCGTACATGTCACATATGACCCATGGATTGTTCTCCTAAAGTTTCGACGGAAACCGAATCCGTTTGGTCGTTTTTCCGTATGTACTTAAAATGGTGTTCATTTTAAACAAAAGAGAGCCACTTAGACTTATCCCGGCCACACCGCGACTCGAATTCATCCCGGGTTGGCTCGTATATGTCACATATGACCCATGGATTTTTGGGATAAATTATCAACAGATTCGGAATGCGTTTGGTCGGTTTTCCGTATGCCAGTTGATGCTTTTCACTTAAAATGACGTTCTTTTGAAACAAAAGACGGACACTTTGAATGGTGCCGGCCACACTGCGTCTCCGGAATGAGCTGAAACCACCGAGATACATTCTAATTATTATTCGTGATGTGTACGCGCAGACGGCACATCAATCGGACGTGCGGTTTGCGCGGTACGGCTCAATATTCGTGTTTTAAGTGATGCGTGCGCTTCGTAAACGCGCGTGAGGGGGGTCCAAACGGACCGAACGAAGTCGGAATGGCCTGAAATCAGACGAAAAATACGGGACAGCGATTTCTGAAGTGTTCGAGCAGACGGCGCATCAATCGGACGTGCCGTGTGCCCGCGGTGACCGACAACGCAGTTCTGGTGTCATAAACGGCCAAAACGGGCGTCCAACGGTCAAATTCATAGCAGACGACCTCGGATTGAGCTGAAACCACCTAGAAACATTCTAATTATTATTCGTGACGTGTACGCATAGACGGAACATCAATCGGACGTGCGGTTTGCGCGGTACGGCTCAATATTCGTGTTTTAAGTGATGCGTGTGCTTCGTAAACGCGCGTGAGGGGGGTCCAAACGGGCCGAACGAAGTCGGAATGGCCTAAAATCAGACGATAAATACGGGACAGTGATTTCTGAAGTGTTCGAGCAGACGGCGCATCAATCGGACGTGTCGTGTGCCCGCGGTGACCAACAACGCAGTTCTGGTGTCATAAACGGCCAAAACGGGCGTCCAATGGTCAAATTCATAGCGTCCGACCTCAGATTGACCTGAAACCACCGGGAAACATTCTAATTATTATTCGTGAGGTGTACACGTAGACGGAACGTCAATCGGACGTGCGGTTTGCGCGGTACGTCTCAATATTCGTGTTTTAAGTGATGCTCATGCTTCGTAAACGCGCGTGAGGGGGGTCAAAACGGGCCGAACGATTTCAGAATGGCCTGAAATCAGACGACAAATACGGGTGACTGATTTATGAAGTGGTCGAGTAGACGGCACGTCATTCGGACGTGCCGTGTGCCCGCGGTGACCGACAACGCAGTTCTGGTGTCATAAACGGCCAAAACGGGCGTCAAACGGTCAAATTCATTCCGGACGACCTCGGATTGAGGCGGGGTTGACTCGTACACGTCTAAAATGACCCATGTATCATTGTCTTAAAGTATCAACACAATCCGAATGCATTTGGCCAGTTTTCCGTATGTCAGTTGATGTTTTTCACTTAAAATGATGTCCTTTTGAAACAAAAGACATACACTTTGAGTTGTTCCGACCACACCACGCCTCGGATTGAGACGGAGATGACTCGTACACGTCACATATGACCCATGGATCGTTTTCCTAAAGCATCAACACATTTCGAATGCGTTTGGTCAGTTTTTCGTATGTCACTTTTTGTTTTCACTTAAAATCTTATGGAAATTCATATAGAATATTTTTATATCATATTTAGTATGGATTAGATTTTAGTTGATCGTGCTATGAAACATTTCCGAGCTAATGAAATTAAGGAAGGTGGAGGGGCTGTCCGGGGGGCTGTCCGGGGGGGCTGTCCGGTGGGTGTCCGGGGGGCTGTCCGGGGACCAAGGAGGAGGGTGGGGGGGCTGTGCGGGGTCTGTCTGGGGGGTGTTTGGGGGTTGTTCAGGGGGTTGTCCGGGGTTGTTCAGGGGGCTGTCCGGGGGTTGTTCAGGGGGTTGTTCAGGGGGTTGTCCGAGGGTGTTCAGGGGGCTGTCTGGGGGTGTTTGGGGGGTTGTCCGGGGTCCAAGGGGGGGTGGGGGGGTTGTCCGGGATCCAAGGGGGGTGGGGGGGTTGTCCGGGGGGCTATCCGGGGGGCTATCCTGGGTCCAGGGTGGAGGGTTGGGGGCTGTACGGGGGGCTGTCCAGGGGGCTGTCCAGGGGGCTGTCCGCGGGGCTGTCCGGGGGGTGTTTGGGGGGTGTTCGGGGTCCAAGGGGGAGGGGGGTTGTCCAGGGTCCAAGAATGAGGGGGGTTGTCCAGGGAGTTCTCAAACACACAACCACTAAAAGACAACAACATCCATAAAAACAGACAATATATAAAAATAACACAACTCCAATACTATACTACGAGTCTAGATAAAACCAACAACTAAAATAGATTAAACATCAAATCTCAAGTCAAAAATGTAACGGATCAATATGTCCCACATCAGCATCACCATCACCATCATCATCATCATCATCACCCTCGTCATCGTCCTCCTCATCATCCTCACCCTCCACAGCGCCTTCCTCCTCGCCTTCGCCCTCCTCCTCGCCCTCCTCATCTCCCTCCTCTTCCGCATCAGACTGCTCGCCATCATCATCTTCAAGCTGGACATCGGCCTGACCACCACTGGAACTACCACCTGGTGCACCATATATAGAATGTATCGACGACATGTATTCATCAATCACTGGGCTGGCCTCTGCTGGAAGTGTTGGACGTTGAACTTCAATAAATTTCATAAATGCACTGTTTGCCCTAGCAGACTGCTCTGCCATCTCTGTGGCCCTTTTCTCAACCTGTTCTGCCTGTGCCCTAACTTGCTGCAGCTCGGTGGCACTACAACTCGTACCTGAGGCAGGCCAATACCTCGTCGGGGCTATCCTAGGTCGGCAGCGTACTCTGCCAGAATGATCCTCTCCCAACACCTGATGTAAGTGATCAGATGGCCCAAAATTGTCTGCTTCTTGGGCATCGAGGGCCTCTAAAGCATCCTGTTACAAATATAAATATATTATTAAGTTACGAAATAGATATTAAAATATAAAATCAACAGATTAAAACTTACAATCTGCTGCTGAGTCGCTTCGTTGACAGCACGTCCATCCTTTTTTCGTCTACTCGAGCAAAACAGTTTTGCTCGAGGCACACGTCCTTCAATATTTTGTACTTGCCTCTACAATGACATTGAAAACAAAAGTTATATAAAGACTTCAAAAAATAATTATATAATTGAGGAAACAAAAGAAAATGTAAGTCGTAAAGAAAACTTATAAACAATTGTCATACCTGCTGCCTCTCATGATCCGGCATCGTCGTGCGTCCTAGTGTATGGAGGTATTTTTTTGCATCAATGTTTTTTTATTTTTTCCAGATGATTCCTAAATAATATTCGATAATGCAAAAGATAATATTAATTCAAAACTTTAAAGTTATTATTTAAATACCTTAAATGTAATTCATACCTTAAATTGGGTACTCGTCCAATGAGTAATCATCTGACGATACTGCTCTGTAGGACAATCATCCACGACTGGTACCGCCTCTAACTCAGTGCCAACTCTAGCATGCCCGCCAATATACAGCTCATGCTTGTAGGCTCTCTAAAGCTCGCCTAAATCCTTTAGACGTTCCAGTCATGCACCCTCACCATCAGGAAAATTAAATCGAAGCTGAAATGAAAATATTAATTTATATAAATAGAAAAAAAATTCATGGCATTAAATACAACAGATTTTTTTACCCATATCTCTGCCCAAGCTCTATCTTTGACCTCATGTGGAAAATGTCTCCATGACAGCAGGCTGACGGGAATGATGTCGGAGTATTTGGCAAGCGTCGCCCTAAAACTCCGACATTGCTGCCCTGTTTTCTCAACCATCTGATTGTCTTCATTATATTCCACCATAACCTGTGTGTGACGGTTCCACACCGAACGCATGCGTGTACGGCCCCGCCCCCGCCTCCTTTCAGTAGATGTATCTGTCATGAATTAAAAACAAATATTTTATCAAAACATGTTATAATGAAAATAAATATTTCTATAAAAATTTGTTAGGGGTTTATAAATATACCTGTGCTAGTCTGATCAATGAGTGGCGCCGGATCCACAGAACCTGATGGAACACCCTCTGGTGGAACATGAGTCGAAGACGATGGAATATAAAAGCTCAGAGAGACAGAAGTAGAATGAAAAGAAGTTGGAAGAACTGTATGACCTGATGCTGACAGGGGAGTGGGAATCATCATGGGATGTGAAAATAATGGGGCAGAAGATGCAGAAGGTAGCGAAAACATGGGAGGTCTAAATATCCCGTGTGTCCCTAATGACACACCGGGATCAGAATGTGGGAAGGCTGAAATGTCAGTGGGATGGGCATGGTCTAGTCGGGCACGCGCAGCTCTATGTCCACCTCTGGTACGAACCCTCCTCGTACCACCAGCCTGAGTACTAGGACCAGTACTAGGCTCCTCGTCGAATAACTGTCGACGTAATTGTGGATCCTACAAAAAAGTTTACAAAAAAAATTAATCACATGACATTATATATTCTGTAAATATATATATATATTTGAAATAAAGTACTCACTGTAGGCACTAATGGTGGAATGCCCATCTCCTCCATCTGACGATTGTTCTCCGCCATTTTTTTTCTTCGTATCTCTTCAATTGGCTTCATTTCCTACATTGGAAAACAAATATGTAATTAATTAGAAAAAGAAAATTAATGTGTAAACCAAAAAACTAAATATATGAGGGAATGAGGGGATTCATTGGTAATTTAGCTATCAATTGTTTTAGAAGATCTTGAATAAATTTAATAAAACATACAAGTTGTAATGTTCACCAAGTTAGAAATATTGTTTGATTTGGTTTGAATACAGTTAAATTCCAAATTAGAAAATGCAATTCAAATAAAACAGCAACCAATAAACATTGAAAATTCACATAACAGTCAAGTCAGCTAAAACATATTTGTGATCAATACTAAATTAATATGAATATTTCCAACCTTAACAACTTAACTCGAGGTAAACCAAAAGAATTGAGAACATGGATGAATGATTCTATATATTTCCAACCACAACTTCAGGTTCACAATCAACTCTGACAATTGAGCTATTGGAGTCATCAAAAGAAATAAATGGATTGGTTCCACTGGCAATAGGGACAGTGTCAATTCCATCATCAGCATCATCAAAAATAAGTCTTGGAATTACTTCAACTATGACACCAAATTCAGGTTGAAGTTGATCTTTGACATAAAAAACTTGTTTAGCCATTGATGCCAACACATATGGTTCTTCGGTTGCAAGAGTGCGGGTCATATTAATTACTCGAAATCCACGATTATCAATAAATGTGCCATGTCTCGTCATCGAATCAAACCAATGGCATTTCATCATTATGACTCGTCCATGAGAGTAATAATCCAATATTATTATTTTCTCAACGACTCCATAATAACCCACATTTTCAAGTCGCGGTCTACTATCTGATGCACTGGCATAACAATCTGTTGTGGCAGTAACCATAATACCATCATGTTGTGTTCTCATGTTTTTGGCTCGTTCAGTGACAATAAATCTGTACCCATTGATAACAATTGATTTACAGTCACGAACCACGGTATTAGGACCAAAAGCCAAAGCTCTTATTTCTTCAGAGACAGAGTCAGCAGACAAACTCAATACCTGCAATATAAATGACAGTTAAACTTAAGTAAATATTGAAATAATTAATTTAAACAGTAATATTTTTACCTTCAATTTTAACCAAGAAGAAAACTCTTTGCTATGCAAAGTCTCTCTCCGTCTCAAAGATAAAGAACGATGCTTCCTATTTATCATTGTTTTATGTTCCCTGTAGATAAAAAAATATGAATAGTTTAACATATATATATGTAAGATATACATATTCAATTTTGTTACCTGATATAGTCATCGAACAAATCACAGTTGAACAAAACTGTGCGATGTGCCATCTCCCGCTCTTCATGGCTTAATGTCTTCAATGTATATGATCCAGGAATTCCTCCTGTTTGAGGAAGTGATGGAAAACTGGGTTCAATTTGCTCATATTGTTCTTCTTCATTTCTCATTGGTCTGTTCATTCTTGTAGTAAGATCAGACAAATACATTGAACAGAAATCCATACATTCTTGAGCTAGGTAACCGTTCACGATAGAACCTTCGGGATGATTCTTGTTTCGAACATAAGACTTTAATGTGAACATATTTCTTTCAGTTGGATACATCCAACGAAAAGAAACAGGTCCTCCGAGAAGTATTTCAGTTGGAATATGGACAGTCAGATGCAGCATGCATGTGAAAAATGATGGGGGAAATATTTTCTCCAACTCACACAAAATTAATGGGGCATCTGTCAACATTTTTTGCAAGAAATACTTGGACAACATCTTAGCACAAAGATCTCTAAACAAATGGCACAACCGAATAACACCCACCCTTACATTATTGGACAAAAGATGACGGATTGCTATTGGAAGCAACTCATGCAGTAGAACGTGATAATCATGAGTCTTCAAAGATTTTAGCTTCAACTCTCTTCTGTTGACCCGTTTAGATATGTTTCTTGAATAGCCATCAGGAACTCTAATAGTCTCTAATACTTCCAAAAATTGTTTTTTTCAGTAGGTGTCATCACATAAGAAGCACATGGAAGTTTCCATTTATTTTCACTGATACGCACAGGATGCAATTCTGGTCTGATGCCCCAATCCACCAAGTCACGTCGAGATCGTAAATCATCTTTTGTCTTCCCCTTGACATTTAGAAGAACTGAAAGCAACATTTCACATATATTCTTTTCAATATGCATTACGTCTAAGCAACGACGTAGCAAATTGGTTGACCAATAAGGCAAATCAAAAAAGATACTCCACTTCCTCCAATTGTAACTGGTTTCTGTGGAAACATTCTTTCTCTTTCCAGATTTCATTTGACCCTTCCCGAACAAAAAACTGAAATCTTTCAATTCATTAAGCACATCAGTTCCAGACATACGCTGAGGTGGATCATCAGTCTCTATAGTATTATCAAATCTTCGACGATTCATTCTATATGGATGATCTTTTGGCAAAAATCGTCGATGTCCCATAAAACTGAAACTACAACGATGTTTCAGTCTTCTGGATCGTGTATTCTTCATACAAACTGGACATGACAGTTTTCCCTTCGTGCTCCATCCAGACATCATTGAATAAGCCGTAAAATCATTGATTGTCCACATAAGCGCAGCGCGCATCTGAAATATGTCTTTCGAACATGCATCGTATGTGCGCACACCCACATCCCAAAGAAGCTTCAACTCTTTTATTAAAGGTTGCATGTATACATCAATATCAATGCCGGGATCAGAAGGACCAGATATGAGTATACTCATGAAAGTGAAAGATTTTTTCATACACAACCATGGGGGAAGATTATAAATGTGTATAAAAACGGGCCATGTACTGTGCGAAGTAAGCATCTGCCCAAACAGATTAAAACCGTCACATGAAAGACCCAGCCTCACATTACGCACGTCAGCTGCAAAATCAGGATGTCGAGCATCAAATCTCTTCCATGAAAATCCATTTGCAGGATGAACCAACTCATCATCAGTCTTCTTTCTCTCGGTATCATGCCATCTCATTTTTATTGATATGTCATCAGACATAAAAAGATTCTGGAGTCTGGGGATCAATGGAAAGTGCCACATTACTTTCTGTGGAACGCGGGATGGTGTTCCATCAGATTTTGACTTCCAGCGGGATGTGCCACATTTTATACATTCATTTCGTTCAGCGGTTTCCTCCGAGAATAAACTGCAATCTTTCGAGCAAGCATGAATTTTGTTTCTTGAAAATCCAAGTTCCTCAACTAACTTCCATGCCATATAATGGTTTGAGGGAATATCTGCATCATCTGGAAGTAAATCCTTCAAGAGGGTAAGAATGTAATTGATTGCTGTATTAGAAATCCCATACATAGTTTTCCCATGAAATAATCGGATTAAAAATTCCAGCTTTTTCATTTTATCGCATTGTCGATATACTGGAGTCGTGGCAGCATCATTCAATTTTTTCACCCTATCAATATCATCATTTTCACTAGATGCATCAGCTGTCCTCATATCGAAGTCTTCTTGAGTCGAAATCCATTATTTTTCATGATGACGAATAAACGGAAACTAATCATCTAACAAATTCCCCATTCCAGTCTTTTCATTTCGATCATCACCAATTTGAGATTTCGTTTTCTCCCCATTGTGATACCACATAAAGTAGTTTGCTTGAAACCCATTTTTGGTTATGTGGTAGCTGACTTCTTCACGGCTCAACCAAGGTCTACCAACACAATCGGAACATGGGAAGTGTATGCGACTACTATCTGAAGCATTGTGAAATGAAAAATCTATAAAGCTCTCCAAATTGTTTTGAAAATCGTCTGAGATCTGATCGGTTTCATACATCCAACTTCTGTCCATTCTGTAAAAAGAATTTATATAAGTCATTTTGTCATAAACATTTCAATAGGCATTAACTATAATAGAAAATACATTTAAGTAAACGATAAAGGAAGAAAATAATCATGGTATCAACTACACATGTCAAAAAAACATACAAATGTGTTATTGAAAAAATGTAAAACCAACAAGAACTTAATGTGTTATATCACATAACAGCATGACTCATCCCATAACCATATTAGCAGGGTATCATGAACATGAATAACATCAACCTTGTGCCATCCTCCTACCCTACATGACCCCAACCACATGCCACATCTTATTATAGCCTTATCACATCACACCTCACCGAAAAACACTAGGGAAATCATAGTACATCTCACCTGAAGACACATGGACAATCACATCACATCTTGCCTAAAAACACATGGTAAATCACTTTTGAAGGAAGAGTAGGGAAGACATGGTAGCTATCCAAACATATAACCACCATCCTAGATATTAGAAAAAATACTCATAACTCAAAACCTCTGATCGTTGGTAAGTTTATCCAACTCTGGTTGGGAATGTGTAGAAATAACATAAAAATACATGATATATAGATAGCACAAAATACTCAACCTATGGGTTCAAATTAACTACATAATAACACACTTCACTACTACCATAAAACACAAAAATCACACCACCACCACACAAGATGAATAGAATTGGAATATAATTCTACATTCAATAAGTCTATCTATGGAATTATCATAAGAATCCATGTATCAATTGGAATATAATTCTACATTCAATAAGTCTATCTATGGAATTATCATAAGAATCCATGTATCAATTGGAATATAATTCTACATTCAATAAGTCTATCTATGGAATCCCTCCCTTGGATCCATGTATCACCCATGGCTTAATCAATATTCAAAGAAATGAGTCTATCCGTGGAATTCCACTGTGAATCCATTTATCACATAAAGTGTATAAGTTAATAGAAACAAGATTATATACCTGGAATCCTAATAAAATCCATGTATCACTATTTACTATTAATCATTTAATGAATTCCATTTCATTTAAACAATTCATTAAACATACCAAGGTCAAAAACAAAGGTATTTAATACAACTCACCTCAAAATGGTGACTCAATCAAATAATAACCTGAAAAGAATGAAGCTTCATTTACTCATGTTGTAATGACAAGATAATGAGATTCCCTTGCTTAATCAATCAATTCCATATCATGGTCTCAACATAACTCATAATGGCTAGCAATTCAATGAAAATTCAAGCACTCACATGGGAATTTTTAATAGAACACTCCTAACAAGACTATAAAGACATCACATTCATTAGTTATAATATATCTAACAAGGTAACATAAAATATAAGATAAATTCAATCCAATTTCATAGATTCATAGCATAGTCTCTACTTTACTCACATGGGCAAGGCAATACAATTAAAACATGTGTTAAAAAATAATTGGCATTCATGTGTTAAAAGGGGAATGCAAACCATAAAATAACCTTAATTAATTTAATTTACAATTCAATTCAGAAATCGAACAATCAATTCGATTTATATAACCTTTCACAAATGACATCCCATGTTCAAGGGGTAAAATCCAAAAAGGAATTTTCAAGAAAACTCACCCTTAGGATGGTCCGGCCGGCAGTAGCTCCAAAATCACCTAAACTGATGGGAAAAATGAAAATAGGTTTAAATAATATCCAAACATTTGAATACGTTTTCAGATAAAGAAGAAGAATAACCTGAAGAAGAGCTGGAAGATTCAAGGTCCGGCCAGCAGTACCTCCAAAATCACCTAAATCGGCTGCTGCTCCCGTTTTAGGGTTGTGTATCGCGAATGGGGGAGAGAACAGGCGGCTGGGAATTTGGGGAGAACCTTTGCCAACGGTTCTTAAAAACCGTTGGCATATGTATATCTATCCCAATGGTTCTAGAGAACCGTTGGGAAAAACCTCCCCAAAGCATACACCTATCCCAACGGTTCATGAGAACCGTTGGGAAAAGCTATCTATCCCAACGGTTCTGATGAACCATTGGAAAAAACCTCCCCAAAGCCATCTATCCCAACGGTTCTCATGAACCGTTGGGAAAAAACCTCCCTGGAAACATCTATACCAACAGTTCTAATGAACCGTTGGGAAAAACCTCCTTCACCAACGGTTCTATGAAACCATTGGTATGTAACTGTGGGGAAAGACCAGCATTCCAGTAGTGATATAGGATGGTTTATGGAAAAGCATTCCATTTGCCAGTGGAGATTGAACATAAGGCCTTTTGGGAAATTAAGAAAATGGATTATGATCTCTCATTGGCCGGAACAAAAATGAAATTAGATCTCAATGAACTAGAGGAACTAAGGATGGAGGCTTATGAAAATTCAAGGATCAATAAAGCTAGAGTTAAAGCCTACCAATCTAGGAATATCATGTTCAAACATATTGAACCAATAAGACTAGTACACTTGTGTAGTTAAAAACTTCATTTACACCCAGGAAAGTTAAGGTCTAGATGGTCAGGTCCTTTCATAGTGCATCATGTATACCCCCATGGGGCAGTAGAGATTCAAGATCCCACTAGTGGTCACATTTTCAAGGTCAATGGTCAAAGGTTAAAAACACTCATTGAATCATTCAATAAACAGGAAATAGATGTTGAGTTAATTGAGCCAATCTATGAACCAGGAAAAAAATGATAATTTTAGGATCTTTATCGGGCTAACGACGTTAAACAATGCGCTGCACGAGAGGCAACCCGGGGTTTTTATGTTTCTAATCATTCTGAATCATATTTATTTTTCAAATAAGATTAATTAATCATTTTTATATTTAAAACTAAAAAATAGACTTTTGACCTGTTCTTCTATTATGAGTATGGATGGGTACGAAAGGGGAGCACCATATTCATCTGTGTCACGTGGTGTGATCCTTGAGTAATACCTTACCCATAAATTTAAAAGAAGATAATGTATCATCAGTTTATTTTGTTTTAATTTTATTATTTTATATTTTAAGATAAAAATAATAAAAAATAATAATAATATAATAATTAAAAAAGGGACACACCATAGGTCGTGGGGCAAACCCCATCACAACCGATGAAGCTGCGGGGACTCGAACCCGGGACCGAAGAGAAACAGGGGCGTGCGCCTACTACTAACCTACTGGTTAATGTGATTACTTATTCTATAATTTTTATATATATACTTATATTTTACTAATATATATGTATATTGTTTTGTTTTGTTTGTTTGTTTTCTTTTTTTCCCAATAGGTAACTTTGCAAGCGACATGGATATTAAAGGACTAAATTGGAGCAGTAGGAAGTTCAAACATCAACCACCAGGTGACTTCATTCTATGACCCTCATTTTTAATTTCCTTTTTGAACTTTCATTCTCTACCTCTACCCCCTTCTAAATTTTCTTTTCTTTAAACACTGGGGATAGTTTTGTTTTAAGTTTGGGGGAGAGATAAAATAAAAAAATGCTTTTGTGTCAAAAATAAAAATGAATGATTTGAAAAAAAAGTTTAAATGGAAGGAAAAATTCCTTTAACTTTGAACATGGTAATACACATTGCACACTTTGAAACTAAATATCAAATAATTTAGCATGCCCTGATTCTGATTTTAATCCTTGTATAATTTCATGAGCATAGATTTTGGAAAGTGTGGCTGTCCAATGTGATATTTCATCGTTTATATTTTTATCCAAATAAAAAAAAGATCACAATGCACGTCCCTTGGATAGTGGGGTATTAGTTTGAGTTCATGGGGTCCCCTAAATAAATAGCATAGGTTTGGTGATCATTTTAGTTTAATATGAGTATTCAAAAAAAATATTAATTTTTTTTTGCGCGTAGAGCAATGAAATGACCTAATGCGTGGCTTTCGGCACTTGGGGATCATGACTCTATAGTTGTCTGGCCCAGAGATAGTAATTTTATCTCTATTTTAGGTAATTTGAATTTGTTTTTGACTGAGTTAACTCGAGATGATGCCCGAGTATATGGGCTTCACTTGGTGCCCTAAGGTCTTTGAGCCTAGGAGTCATCGGCAAAGTCTCGCTACAGGGGTTGACTCTTTTGAGTGCAACATCAATTACCATGGAAAAATTGAAAAACCAACAAAAAAACAACAAAAAATACAAAAAACTATTTATACAAAAAAATTGAATACTCATATTAATATTGAAATGTGATTCCACCTAGTGCTTTCATAATTTACCCCTTGAATAAAGATGAACCCCCATGTCTATTGTGATGCACAACACATCCTCATACTTAATTGATATTGGATGAAATATGACAATAAATTTGAACAAAGTAATGGGCTTGGGATTGGGTTCTTCTTATGAAACTATCTTGTATTAAAATATTTTGATTGGTTTCATGATTGTTTGGTATAAGTTTTTTTGGTGATCATTGTGTATTAAAATGTTTTTAGAAAAGGGAATTCGAATTTCATATTGTTGAGATATATTTTTCTCGGGACTAGCAAAACTCAAGTTGGGGGTGTGTGATTATCCACTAAATGAGGCTAATATTCATTGGTAGTATATATAATATTCATTTTCTTTATTATTCATAAACACCATTTTAGTGTATTTTACACTTTGAACATCATTTGACACTATGATTGTAATACCTTCTTAAAATGCACTATTATGTGGTACATTTTTTAACATCATTTAAAGTACAAAATGATTCATATGATTATATATATTTTAATTTGATAATTGATCTACACAACAATATGAACATGTTTTATTCAGGGATCAATGGAGAATTCATGGAGGGTGATGGAGATATTTGGCAATGAAAGGAAGCAATTCTAGAGAAGGCAGATTGGACACCATCCCACTGATGAGACTGTTGGGCCCACCATACAGGCCCAATTAGTCCCAAATTTCGTGGGATGGTAAAAGAAATGTACAGGAACAAATCACTATTCATGTTCCAACGCTAATTCAGCCTCTATGGTGGTCATTGAGGCGTCCAAATTTAGAGATACAATTCTGGGCCAGATTCTGCGGCCCAGAAACACAACCCACTAATTTGATCATATATCGGAATCCATAACACCAAATGGGCCCATATTTTACAATAGGTTAGAAGACATCCTGAGCTCCATTGTTTTATTCTATGGCCCACTCTGATTCGGCCGTCTAGAAGGTCTTCCAGATGCGTCTGTTCGGTGAGGGAAAGCTGGCTGCCACCTCAGGTCAAATGTGGAAAAGTTCAAATTCCACAAGCTTTCCACCACCTATGGCCTACCAAAATTAATTGAGATGCTTTGTACTGTTGGAGGCTCTACCTAAGGCTCCCAAAATTCCGATTTAAGGCAGTTTTGGTGATGTAGTTTGGAATCTTTGATGCTTTGTTCAATTGTAATGTTATGCTGCATTTTTGTTGCCTCAAATTTGTCTTTCACATGTAATTTGTTCAATTCACTTTAGTTTCTTCATAAAAGTTCTTATTATACTCTTATTTTGTTGTTCTTCATATCACTTTGATACCATTGGATCAAGGTGTTAATTTATTCACACCAACCCTTGTGAAATTATTCACACAACGGTGGAGTGATCATTTTATTTTTGTTGTTTTCTTCACTTCTCCATTTCCTCCCTCATGAGTCTACTTTCCGCTTCCATTGAAACCATGGGATTAATGGAGGGCTAACCCACTTATGGGTTGATCCAAGGGAGTATCAAGGGGCTGGATTGGATGTTATTTATCACCTAATTAATCTATAATCACTTTTTTAATTGGGATTTTTATTTGATGTTTTTTAAACTCCATCGTCCTTGTTGAATTTAAAGCCACACACTTCAAGTACTAATACGAACCTTAACCTTGAAGTGCTCAAAACGTTGATCCTTCAAGTGTATAGGTGATTAGTATTAAATGGTGTAGTCATTAAACCAGCAAGTGATGATGTTGTTTTATCTCCTTAAATGAACCCATCTCAAATATAAGAAATTAAAATCATTGAAAAGGTAATACGTCCAATCCACCCCGAGCAATAACCTAGGATCAACTCATTCTTTTACATTTAATTCACTTAAATCTATTAGATAACCTTTAAAACCATCTTAAAATCAACCCAAGTTGGCCACTTCATATCCAAAAATAGTCTATAGAATGTACGTGTCTATAGGTTTCTTCTTAGGTCTCTAAGGATTCGATAACCCAATCTAAACTACAAGGATCGTTCTACCATCATCTCTTGGGAAAATATGAGTGAGAATCAGTGGGGTACACTTCATTTTATTGTAGAAAACTATAGTGGTTGAAGGAAAGTTGTGATTTTGGAAAACAACTATTTGATGTCACATTAGGAACACATGGGTTTGCCCGCCTAGGGGAAACTTGCGCGCCATACACTCTTCCATCCCACCCTTTCCTTGCCCTAGTTTTTGAGAAGGTGGACATGAAAGGGTCCATTTGACATTGCATTGGGCACACAATGTTGTTCACATATGAAGAAATATTTCACACACACCTGGAATCTTGTACACCAGTTCCTTGGCAAGTTTGTGGCGGGTTTCCATGGAAGTATTCGTTTGATTCACATTTGGTGCACAATGGTTTGTGTGCTGAGGGGAATCTTACCGGCACCCCATCATTCTTGCACACACCTTCCTCTCATGTCACGGAATTTTCAGTTTTGTCGTAAGATGAATTCAGTTTCTTCAAAACAGTCCCTCATGGCACTATTTGAAATTTTTCATCAAAAAATTTACTCCCCCCCTTAGAATTGGAGCTGAAGGGGAACCCAAAAGTATGATTCTGAGGGTCACTCCGAATGATAGGGAAGTGTCTGGTCAGTGCACAGAAAAAATGATGTTTGGGTGAGAAAAACACATCCGCGCGCATGCAAGGTGTGGTTTGAACCAATAGATATGCTAAGATACCCCCTTAAGTCCCCACTTTGACTTTTCCATTTGAGAGGCTTTGGCTCTCATGCACAAAAATGTTCCACATCCGTGTACAAGTGTCCGTAGCCAATTCTGATTATTGTGCATGCCCCGATCACATTCTCATCGCTAACCATTTTCATGCGGACCGGCGTTCTTGCACGCCATCGACTTTCATGCACACTGAATCTCCATTATTTCTAGCACATCCCTTGTGATTTCTAGAAACATTCCCAAAATGTATTCCCAATAAATCCAAATTGAGAGGCAGGCTACTACGGCTACAAGGAGGTCTTAGATGATCATGAACCCCTAGAATCATCATGTGAGGAGGGTTCTATATAAAAATCAAATGCTTTTTGGCATTCTTACATAGTCTCAAAAATATTATTTCTTCAGTGATATCCAATTGAAATGGAACTTCAAAATTTTGGAGGAGGAAATGATGTTTGGATTTAAATCTAATACATCGCGGTCATGAGTGATACACGAAGATAGTCTCCCAGAGCTCCACATCACGAACATCAACCATTCTACTAGGGAAACACATAACACAACCACCTACATCTTGAATCCAATGACTGGGATTATTGTAGGGAGTGATCTGGTTCCTGAGGAATCTCCCGCCATTTACGCTAGCATGTTCAGAAGAATCATTACTTATGAGATGAAGGGTTGGACAGAATGGGACTTTAGTTCTGGGGAAAACTTTACAAGCGAATAGGCATGGGAGTACTAGGTACGCAAAACATGCGAGGAGTTCATGTGAGAGAGGTGGTCTGTTGTGCTTTTTGAAACTATTTGGGAATCAAAATTTTACTTCTACCAGTAGTAGGACCTAGTACAGGAGCTATTCAGTTGGTGGTATCCTGATACAAACTCCTTCCACCTCCTCCATGGGGTGATAGGTATTATATTTTGGAAAATCCAATTAATTTGAGGAATTCTCTTGGAGGAGTATTAGTACGATGAATTCCTCCCAATAGGGAAATTGTGGGGGGATAGGACACGCACCCCCATCCAGACATGGCATCTGCTAGAGTTGTCCAAGGAGAAGTTGAAAATAAGATATGCTCTGAATGAAATATCATATCCAGGATGGTTCAATATTTTTTTGACATAGTAAAAGGCTGTAATGATTCCCAAATGAGTGAAGAAATGTCCAAACACATCTCATAGGGGGGAGGTGGGATCATATTGGATGGTCGAGGAGGTAGTAGAGTACCAATCATGGCAGTTTGTCTTAATAAAAATTCCGGACACAAACATGGGATATTCCAGGTTTCTTTCTATATTCATTATATGGTGTCTATTACCAGTGAGGGATACAAAAATGGGGGTGTGCCCAGGGTTTCTAATGATGGTCGGAATCATGGCGGTGAAGAACAAGGCTGACATGGGGGTACCCATAATGGACCGGCTAAACAGCATTCTGAGGTGTATCTCAAGGGAAAGCATGCCCAGAAGTATATGCGGACCATTTCGGATCCTTCATGGCTGGTTCATATCCCACTATGATGGATGTGACTCCCAAACACCATTCTCCCTTCAGGTGACGGTATGCAGCCATCACTCATGAACATTGCTAGGATCCACTCAATAATACTCATAGAAGAATGGATCAAGCTCAAGATCGGCAGCCATACCCATTTCTGCTTTCAACCATTCTATAACTCATGTGGTCAGATGGTAGATGATGGACAGGGAACATTAGAGAAGTGGTAATACATAAAAATCATCTGGGGTGGTGTGATGGTATCTTGGATCGATGGAATGATCTTTCGCGATCCAAATGTGCCAACCAGATTTGTTAGATAGTTCAGGTGTATGCAGTGGATGCCGAATATAGTTTATATGGAGGTTCAAAAAGAGTAAAAATCCATAATTTTTTGCTAATTGAGGGTTATTTTTACATCTATTGACCTGGGGGTGATGTAATAAATCTCCCCCAACTGATGTTAGTGTTTTCCTACCAACAGAGTTTGCCTAACATTGGAAAAAACATATCCCGTTGAGATTCTATGAAAATGCTTCTAGAAAATCAAGGTGGCTAGTACGGAGCTCGAAGAGAGGGGAGGAAAAATAAATTCCATGGGAGAGATGAGATAAAGAATGGGATAGGTGGATAGCATTTCACATGCTTCCACTTCATCGGCAGGGGCATCACATTCCAAGAATATGCCTCCACCTTCTGAGGAGGGGTGGTCATGCGAGCGACCTTAAGGCCCAGCTAGGGAACTTATTGGTATGAAGCTCAGGGACCTCTTAAAGGCAACTAACATTGTTATCTTCCAGTCTCTCTAGTCTCCCTATAGTATGTTGTGATAATCTATATCCACTAAAGAGCTATGTCGAAGGCTGGTGCATACCAGGCATGACTTTCCGGACATAGGGCGCATCCAGGTCATGGATCGGGTAATCATTCATCACCGACATGCATACCAAAATGAAATGGATTTGTACTCATGCCAGTGGGGAGATATTAATATCCTTACCTCCTAGTGATATTAATTCTCAACCATGACCATGACCATGACCTAGAAAAGATTGAATATGAGGACGAAGATGTGGATGTGGAAGAAGAGAAAAAAGAAGAAGAGGAAGAAAATGAATATGATAACGATGAAGATGAAGAAGAAGGGGAAATAGAGGTTAAAGTTCATGGTGGTGATGTACCATTAGAAACACCTTCATTCCAATGAATCCCTCGTGAGAGAGGATAAATTATAGGCTCCAACGCAGAACTGGATGAGTAGCTCGAGGTGAGTTTACCACTTGTCTCTGTATGTTTTTCCCTTCTCACAATCCTAACTTATCGACAAAATTTCATCATATTTAGGAACAAATGGATGATGGAACCTAGGAATCATTCCCCAAGGCTAATGAAGATGTGCCCATGGAGGCAAGAAAACATCCTCAAGAACCGGTCCTCAAAACCATGCAAGGTGAGGAACAAGCTATGGTTGGAGTAGGCGTTGATGAATCGGAAGAAAGGGATGAAGTGGTGGCCTATGAGTATCCCAATGTTCTCATTATTCTGGAGAAGCCAATGTTGGTGATCAAGTTAATATGTTCTAAAGGACCCCATGTTGTGGTGGCTCCCACCATGATGTAGGCACTGGATATTGTTTCCTTTGGCTCTTTTAAGTCTTTATCTTTGTTGGATCTCAGTCTTTTATATTAGGGAACACAACTAACCAATAATCCAATTCCCAATGATGTGATCACAAGGTTGGAATCTTGGAAAACCATTTAGTCTCAAACATCATCAGGAGCCCCAATAGTGATTACATTAGCTCATGTAGAGCCAGCTATTTGAGATGGCCACACCCTAGTACTTGGTGATCCGGAGGAAGCAATCATGGGAAATAATGCAGCTAGGGTAGATATTTAGTCTTGCTAGGGAGATGTCGTCGAAGAAGAAATAATTCTATAAGAGGACCATGTTGATGAACTAATGGTTTCTTTTCCTGAGTACAGGCCTATGGACCTTGAGGAGATGTACAATTCTATCCCAGACGCTACTAAGTAGATCCATATGACGTGGCGCAAGGCATATAAGTGCATCGAATGCTTTCTTAGTCAGCCACAAGAAGAATCGATAAATTGAATGGGGTCACTTTGAACCTTTCTACACATTCTTTGCACTGGAGGTGTATATTCTCATTATCTCCATACTATAATCGGTGATTGCATGGCTGAGAAAATATGGGACCATAGCCAACAGTCCGACATTTCCTACTTCTAGATGGAGACGGAGAATACCCTTTAATTTTATAAGGTTGAGCAAGATGTATGACACCTTGAAGAGTAAGAAAAGGAAAGGAAGGCATTCATTTCAACCCAATCTCTACTCATTAAACAATTGAGGGTCGAGCTGGGGACACCCGGGAGTAATAAGTGCAAGCGTGTTTCCAAATGATTGAGATTCAAGCTGAATAAGTGTGAGAGTAGGCTAGAGATAATGGGTTATACTATATAGATACTGATTAAGAGAGGGATACTAGGAGGAGGGAGGAAGTCTTGGATACCACAAACAAGAAGGTGGAAGTAATGTAGCAATCTATCAAAGATGTTGATCCTTAAGAACTATGTTTTGGATGAACTCGTGAACATTTATCCTTTTTTTTCTTATACTAAACTATATGAATAGACTTATTATATAATTTAATTTTTATTTCAATTATCGCATCTCAATAATAACTGTGGAGTAACCAGCAATCAATCCCTGAGCTCACGGGTCATTCCCAATGTGAGAAAAAAGGGATGGATGCATCGTTACTTCGTCTGAATAAGAGAGTGCAAACCAATATTTGGGAATACAGGGTATAAATGACTAATACGAGATTCTAGTAAGAAAGAGGGAGGCTTGAATGGAGACTAATGTTCCTTGAATATTGGAGTTGTGGATTTTTTTCAATGTTCTCTAGTGCACGAGCAGAGTAATTCCAGGGGAGTTAGAATCAATCTGAAGAATGGGAAATGGAAATTGTGAATCACGATACCCAGAATTCAGAAAACTATGGGGGTGGTGTGAAAATGAAGGATAACTGCTAAACATGTTTGAAAAATAGCATCCATACTGTATTGGCCTGGGATGGGGATGACAAATGACGACTGGTCACTAACCATATTCAAAACATGGGACCTGACTCAATATGTTATCCATCTGTATTTCAGAATGTTATCCCAGAAGAGTAGGCATGCCATAGGCTGAGAATCTATACAATTTGGGGGGTTCCTTTAGACGTGAAATATGATGAGTATCCGAATAATGGGCATACACAGCATAGATGGTGGAGTGATGGGTTGTTCTAATGGAGTCCCACAATCTTGAAATTACATCACCATGGTGGAAACACATTAGGTGGGAAAATCAGTATCATCATGGGTTAAACATACTTCTGAACATTACCTCCCTAGTAAGGACCTTCGATGCACTATAGTGTTTTTCCATACCAATAAGTATGATAAACACATTGTTTAAACACCATATGGAAAGGATAGTGCACATAGATTAAAGGTCCTGGGGAAATTCCCAAGGTGAATTGTCTTGATGTTGCTATGTATACCATGAGGATGGAAATCAATCCAACAATTGTTCTTGAGAATAGCATGATCAGAGACCAATGCTGGTGGGGGGATCTTTTTTAGCAAGGAATCCGATGCATCCCATAGTTCTCATGGGGCATCCTAAACTAGTTCAGAGTAAAACCACGGTTTAATGTCATGCATCAAGGACAATTGGGATCCTATAGTTTAATGTCATAAAGTACGATGGGTAGTCATAATGGAAATCCCAATAAGGGATAATGTGATACGATAGCTATAAAAAAGACGTGAATGAGGAAATAAGGATGTTGCACCACACCACGTATCCCTAGAGAAGTTTTTTAGGTCAAGAGACTAAGAATGAACGTTAGGTTGGGATCGAGGCAAAGTGGTTGGGAATTCCCATGTATCCCATCAGGATGGGAATCTTGTTGTATGTAGATTTGGGATCACATTTTAACTTCATGTGGGATGAAAATATTGTATGGCATAACTGCACCAGTACACGCCCCACCAAAACTACTAAACCCATGTGAGTCATGATCTTTGTGGGAAACAAGGAGTAGAAAAGTGATTTCCCTGGTATAGGGAGGTATACATTAAGGGATGTGGAATTCTAGGTGAATGAACTCCAAAAAATAGTAACACACCTTCTTAATACACTTATGTGTGTGATGATGTTAAAATGAGTTTGATGGAATTATACTTGAACATAATGGAGTGGAATGATGTGATATAGGGAGAATGAGATCTGGATCACAATGATGGTGGCATGATGATAAAGAATAAATAATAACCATGATTGAAATATAGTATTTGTTTTGTGTTAACCTGGAATTGGGGGAAACATATTAGGATTGACCACTGTTTCCTCTGGAAATGGGAATGACCTCATTGATTTAATGTTAAAACATTACAAGTGGTTTCTAATGGGTTTTTTCGTAGAACCGGAAACATCCAATGATTCTATATCCATATAGACCTACTTTCCAGAGGTAGGTGCTCATTAGTTATGTACCAATAAGGCTTAAGAATTTTCATTGGTCAAGAGGATGGTAGTTCAGACTCATCACACCTTTTGAGGGGAATTATTTTCTACTCTGAGACTCTTTTTATAGATTTAAGTTCTATTCGTGAATCCTTATTGCACTAACAAGTAGGAAAATGAGCATTACCTTTAGATCTGACAATCAATTATTTATATGTATGAGATTTAGAGAATCATTTATATGTATTTGAGATTTTCATCGATAGAGAATCATATGTTTTTGTTAGAGATTCTTAGTCAATGTTATCCTTCGACACATTATATAGAAATCTCTTGGCCTTTATGATAACCATACTAGTTTTAAAGCCACTCAGCAGGGCACTTGACGTTTATTGTCATTCAGAAGGACATATATTATTTCAGAGTTGGGATTGTACCCATAGATGGGCTACCTACGTGTCGTTTACTTTAGAAAAGGAATTATAACCCATGTAGTTTGAGTAAAGAAGTATGGGATTTATGCATAATTGATGGCTGAAAAGAAATATTTCATAATTACTTTTACACTCTCAGCTCACGTGAGTCATGTTCGGTGTGAGAAACAAGAGGTATTTGTAAAACCAAACTTTAGTGCAATGAAAAATGAAATTATAAGAAATTATGTGGGGCTTATGTATGTATGAATACCCAGATAGATGAAGATTGGGATTTACTTTAGGGAAGAAACCCAGGAACGAGGTCCATAAAGATATATGTGCTTTATGGAGATTTGGATACTCTAACTTGGGGCTTACTCTTGAGGAGGATGCCCAAATAAGGAGGGGACTTCTGATTGGGTTTTACTCTTATGAAAGAAGCCCAAATCAAAAGTAAATTAACACTCGTTAAGAAAAATTATGACTAGGGAATACTCCGGAAAAGGAAGCCCGGGTTAAAGGGAATTATGGATTTTGGGAACTTAGGGCTTACTCCTAAGGAGGATAACAAAAATTAAGGGAATGTAAAGATTGGGGCGTACTCCTGAAAATGAGGCCTCGGATACGGGATTTGAGACATACTCCTAAGGAGGATGCCCATATTTGGGATTTTGAGATTGGGACTTACTCTTGAGGAGGAGGCCCATTTATAAAGGTGACTTGAGACTTAAAACTTATTCCAGAGAAGGAGGCCTATGTTAAGGGAATTTATGAGTGGGGCTTACTCCTAAAATAGATTCCCAAACATATGACTAGGAATTATTCCTGAAAATAAGGCCCAAATTAAGAGATCCTCTCAACATAAAGAATGAGGTTGAATGAATGAAATCTCTAACATTAATGATATAAAGATATGTAAATCACTAGGTTTTGAGAGATGTTTCACAATATTACTTTTAGATAAGGAAGCCAACAAGGAATACATTCCAAAGGAAATTGATTTAAAAAGGGTTTTGAAGGCTAGATCTTGAATAGGAGAGGTGGATAGGCATAAGAGAATTGAAATAGGCAGGAGAGGCACCCAAAAAGAAGTGGTCGCGGAGGTCCTACATGGGCGTGCAAGTCCTGGTCGCGCAAGTATACTTGCGCGACACATGGGAACTCGTGCGATGGTCAACCCTTAGGGTAATACTTGGGAGAGACATGGCTCAGGCCCTTAGTACTATCCCTAGAGGATTCCAGAAGAGTGGGGCGCAAGTTCAATTGAAGGTGTAAGGTAGCGCACAAGTGTGGCCATTTCCCTTAAGGGCTGGCCACTTAGGCACGCAAGTGCTTATGAGTTTAAACATTTATACCTTGTTTCCCGTGTTTATACCTTCCATTATAGGTAAGAAATTACTTTAGAATTGTTCGGAAGACTTCCAAAAAAGACTTGTGTGACCAGAGCTCAAATACGAGTTTTGGAATTTTTTTCCCTCCTCAAATGGGGGGCCCACAGGGTTATTTATAGTCTAGGGAAAACCCTTGGGCGAAAAATCATAGAGGGTGTGAAAGATACATGTGTGACCTTTGGGTTTCGCGCAAGTATACTTGTGTGACCTTGGTGGAACTTGCTTGACCCAACTGCAAATGAATATTTGTTCATGTCGTTGTCAATTTTTGACGTTTTTTCAAAATGTTAATCACATTGGGTTCAAGGTATTTCCCTTTTTCAGTCATTAGACTATGTGACGGAAAGGATAATCAAAAAAAGTCCCCCATCAGAGTTGGATCTGAAAGAAATGAGGATGTGACTCTAAGGTAAAGAATAAAACCAAGGAACATGCAGCGCGCAAGTATTGAGCGTGTAAATGGCGTCGCACAGGTGCCTGTCGTGCAAGCTTCGGCGCGCAGGGGTGCAGCTTTAGGTGCATAGGGTTGAGGACTGGCCTATATTTATACAGCCATTCCTCACACAAAGCACCACATTTCATATTTTCGATCTCTCGCTGTGCAAGTTTCCTGTGTCGTGCAAGTTCTCTATTTTCTACTGGTTTCTTTATGTCGTGCTACTGCAAAGGTATTTGGACTTGCGCGGTGATACCTGTGTGACAAAACTTCTATGACATACTGATACTTGCGCTCCTTAATCCCTTATCCTCTTTTTCACTTTTCGTCATAAATTTTATGAAAAATCAACCTACTTAAGAGTTAATTATTTAACTTTCGTGCAGATTAACTGGCTCCCAGGAGAATCGGAACAGCTGATGAACTTTCCAGCAAATGAATTGATGACATGATTAACATCATTGGCCATGATTATTATACTATCTGTGATAGAACTCTTCCAGATTTTTCCATGTACATGAAGAAGTATCATCTTGACTTCCCGCAGAGTATTTATCTACCTTTGTATGGTTATGGTCATCTGTGAGAAGTCACCATTCCAGAGGCAAAGAACTATATCCCAATTTCTTGGTTTCAGAATTAAACCAATTTTGCTTCAGCAAATATCTCATGTGGAGGAGCATTTATAAATACCAGAATAGTGGAGAAGGCCTACATAATGCATCATAGCCCATGTACCCTAGATCTGAAACCTCACAAGTCGAAGCTGCAACCACCTTGTTATCCCTCAATTTTCCAAAACTCTCAGATGGATCAATCCAAAGTCTGGAAGAAGAGTTGGGAATTTTTTCCTGGAGGAGGTGTGAAGACAACATGGATGTGGGCATACTAGGCGTGATAAACCTGCGTAGATTTTGTTGAGGATTTAAAAGAAGCTGCAATATATGAATCCATCTGGGATGGGAAAACATATGTATAAAAAAATGATTAATTTGTGCCGGAGATACTTAGACATTGGATTTTAGAAACCATTTATTTCCATCTGACTCATGGAGAAGTAGGAATCAGTCTGTGGGATGTCCACAAGATCTCAGGGTCTCCAATTTTAGGTGACATGTATGAGGAATTCACCCCCCCCCCCAAGGAAACGTGGAATGATTCGGAGATGTCTCCAGCTTTAGCTCGGGAATTATTGAAAATCTTCCACAAGATCAAGAGTTCTGAGACTTCGCTAACTCATTCTACAAAGGATATTCATCCGGAGGAGTAGATGAAAATGTTTCTTACCATGAAGTAGTAGAAGGACCCAAAGGAGAAGAGATCGAAGGGGAAGGGATCGAAGGGGAAGGGGCCCAAGGAGAAGGGGGCCACTCATCCTACCACCTACTCCAAAACAGAGAAGAGGGGTGCTCTAGGAACATTCTGGACGACCTTGAAAGCAGGAGAATTTGATAAGTGGGAATATGATGTAAATAAAATAATCCCAAGGAAGACTCATCAGGAGGGCTTCTTCGTCTTGTGGCTCAGTGTTTATCTTCTGCCAGTCAGGGACACGAGGGGAGGCGTCAGTCTAGGGTCCTTCTTTGTGGCAGCCAAGTTGGATGAGGGGAAAATGGTTGGGTTGTCTAACCCCATTTTAGAAAAGATTCATAGGATCTTAATCCATGTCTTCATGGGTAAGACTCCTTTCAGAATAGTGGGACCATTCCAAGTTTTGTGTGGATGGATCTCCACTCATGTCAGAACATATAATGTACAGAACAGAGTACAGATCCCCATAATTTATTTCAGGCCATCAGTGCAGTAATTATCTGGAATTTCTCCACTAGCACTCAATTCCTATCACATGAAGGTGAGGCAGAGCATGTATAAGGAATTAAATTTTTTCCTTATGGAAATCCACCAAACGGGCGATTTATTGATGATGGAAAATCCATCCTCAAATTAAGGGCATACATGCTAGCTTGCAGAGATGGTATACTAGCCACTAGGATTGAAGGAGAGATTATATGTGATGCCTACGCTCCATACAGATTTTCATACCAATTCATTTCGCTACTGCAGAATGTTGTATCCCCTCCTGTGCATGTCAGGTCAGAGCAGCATCTGGTAGTTTCCCGAAAACTATGGTTGCTGACATATAGGGAGAATATCGGGGCAGTGTTTGATCTACCAGTTGATAAAGTGTCTAATAACATAACTACATGGTATGACGATAACTGGATAGCATCATACCCAGGAGGGGTGTTGACTCACCCTGTTCATCAGGTGGGTAAAAGGAAAAGAACCATAGAGAAAGAAACCCTTCATCTTGAAGGGGATTCTTCTGCAACACCTGATGCTGATTCGTCGGGTTCCTCATCTAGGGCCGACTCTCTGGATTCTCAATATGGGTATGATGAGGCAAAACATGTGGCAAAGCATCCTCGTGCCAGATATAATCCCCCTGTCAAAATCAAGAGACCAACTCCATAGACTCCTAGTGAGTTATTTCATTGGGGAAGTTTAATCACCATTACTTTATAGAGCAACAAGTATTATTTTTTTATTCTCTATCTGTTGTTGCAGGAGCTGGGATGAAGCTAAAGTCCAAGATTGTAGGACCTTCCTCACAGCCTTCTGGTACACATAATGAATATCTATGACCAAAGGTTGTCTAGACATGGAAAAGTTTATATTATGATGTTGAAACTACATGGGTAGATTTGTGTGAGGGGCTACACCTCCCTGGAAGAGGGAAACTTCTAGCTTCTATAGATATCTATTACAAGGATAACCCCAATAAACTGCAGGTTTACACCTGATAGTTGTAAATGCTCATATATGCCACTGATGATTCCATTCCTTTCACCAAGTGGGTGAAGTAAATGATAAACCATGGCACCACTGAGGGGACTGGTGATTTTAGAGATGAGGAATGGCACATTTATGTGGCTCCTAAAGATGTAAGTATCTTTCCTTATTTTCTTTGCAACTTTATTTTAGTCAATGCTTTGTCACTCAATGAAATTATTTTCTTCATCCTGCATCTTGCAAAGAAAGGAACTTCTGATGTTCCTTTGCCACAATATATCCCTTGTGGTACTGCCATTTGGGCTAATGAATCTCCTCATGAGTCCGGTGAGATATCTCCATGCCAGAAAAACTTGGATGAGGAGATGGACATGGAGTTACATTCTCCAATTCATGTACTTGTAATGGAGATTGTCAGCACTCCCAAAAAACCAAAGAGACAAAGGCATCGACGGAAGAAGTTCATAACTAAATTCTTCATCAGTAGTGGTAATTCCATTGGATAATCATGAGTCTAAACCCATGAAAATGTTACTCATACTTTTTGGGATTGTAGGGGCTTCTTCAATTTCCCCTTTGAGGGAGAGTATTGGCCCTCCTCTAAGAACAACGGGGGGAACTGGTGAACAATCACAAGATCTTGCTGGCTTGGCTGCTCCTAAAGAGGAACCAACATTTGTTCCCAGTATCACCCCTACTGCTACTGCAAGAAATGAAGAACCTACTTCTGGTAACTTAACAACGCTTCATAAAATGTTTGAATGAAACATCAACTAACATCCATTCTATGATACTTTATGTCCAACCACTACACTAGAGCTTTTGGAGACTAGTTCAACTGACGCCTCTATTTTAACTGAAGTAGCTATCTAGGGTCAGAGGCTGCAAGATGAAGGTTTCCAAGAAGACATAGCGAATGCTCCCACTGGTGAGATTAACCATGATTCTGAGATTACATTGGATTAAATAATGGAACTTGGTGCATCTGTTGAAGATATTTTATATCATGTTAAATTACCATGTAATTTAGAAGATTATGTACGTGAGTGTTATCCTTCGTCATGTTAAAAAATAACTTCTTATTACTTCTCTAATCATGATCGGTTGAAATGTGCAGTTCTATCTGAGCAAGCTGCTGAACTGTCAATGCCTAAAGGGGGTACAGAAAACCCTAAAAATGTAGAGACATTAGCTCATGTGGAGCTTAACCTTGTAGAGCTTCCTGAAATTCGACTTGAAAATCCTGTTGAAGCCAGGAAAGATGGGGAGGATCCTTCTCAAGTTACCGATCCACCATTGGGTAAGAGATAAAAAAATTGTGACAATACATAATTTACAAGAAATCCAATCAAATTTTGTTATACTTTGAAACTAACCAAACATTCATTTGATTAGGCAGGTCTATTAATTTTAGTGGCTGGATCTGGAGGTGAAGCCTCATCTTAGGCCCCAATGGGAATAGAAAGTGAAGGAACACGGGTCAGGGGGGAGGAGAAAAATAGGGAACTTCCCAAAGTGCATTAATCCCGTATTATATTCCCCCTATGACAGTCATGTTGAGTCAGACCCAGATGTACAAAAGGCGCTCCAATTTTCATGACGCAAGGCATGGAAGAACATATGGAAGATCATATCTGAAGTGACTTTAGAAGATCTATCATTGAAAATCCTGCGACTACCATCCCTACTTGTTATGTTTCAACTTGGTGGTTTTGGATATCAAGAGATCCACGCCATAGGGAAACAATTCATCTTAAGGAGGGAGCGGGAGAAAAAGTTCCATCATGATTTGACCAAAGTGAGGATGTCAATCAACATCATAGAATTTGTGGTTGTGGTGTCCTGAGCTGAGGCTGAACATGATGCTATGTTGAAGGAGCTGAAGCATAAGATCAAAGAGAAATTCATATAGAAGATACACCTTCAGCAACAATTAGATGCTGTTACTGGGGAAATTGTCCATCTTAACAATTCATTGGAAGGATTTCAAAAGAATTGTATGAAATCCATTGCAGATGCAAAGAAAACACTCCATTAAGCTGAAAATAGTGAAGCTGGTCGAGTGCATGAGATTCAAGTGGCTGCTGATATAGCTTGGGATACTGTAAATCAAATAAAGATTTATGTTGATATCCTTTTGTAATTCATGGAAAAGAGAAGAGACTCCAATCTGTGGATTTCCTTCTAACTCATATGCATCAAATGAAAAACACTTTCATCTTTAATCATTTGTGCATGCCATATTTTTCTACATGCTTTAAATATAACCTAATCCAATGGGCCTAGTAAGCATAGTTTTATTTTTTCTAGGATAATTATAAATAACCCTACAATATTTGAATCTTTTTATTGCTCAATATTACCTAAACACATAAAAAATGTATGTTTAGTGAGCTGGAACATGACTTTTGTTCAAAGTTACCTTGTATTTTGTTATCAGTTTAAAGTCATGCATGTTGGACATAAAAAGGCTAATATTTAAAGTAGAAATACTTTTTCCGAATGGATTAACAACGAATCAATTCCTTGATAATTTATCTGAAAACATATTACCATGATCAAGTATGAGGGAAAATATGTAAGTGATGACTTAAGAAATTTTGAATCTGAGGAATGGTATGAAAAATGGCTAAAAGGAATTAGAATAAGTAGTTCCCAAGAATGAAGTTAGCACTATTTGACAAACCCGTTAGGGGGTTGAATTATGCAGGGCCACCTAAGGGCATTGGAAGAATAGTCAAATAATAGTATCATTTGACTAATAGGTCCGTTATGTAGACTAATAATGAAAGTCCGCCTAAGGGTACGTGCTTCATAGTCAGGCAAAAGAACTCTCAAGTATCAAACATTTTGTTACCAGATGTCAAGAAAATATTTATGGAGATCAAGATGTATTTAAGGTTAAGAGTATGACACATAAAAATGGGAATTTTTCAATGCATTTAGAAAATACACAGACCAATGCTAACAATATTCATGTGGTGGATGGGTCCTAAATTGAAATGTTGGACTTCACTACGTATCCCATAAGGATAGGAATCAATCCATACGTAGTTCTTGAAATACAGCTTAACGTCATGTAGGACGAGAGTATAGGAAATCATAGTTTAGGGTCATAGAGCTCAGACCATAATAATGAATACATTGTGTGTGTTTTCACATGGATTTTTTAGCCAAGGGACTGAAAGTGGAATTTCGGTTAGGCCCAAAGACTTGGGGCTAGATTCGAGGGATGCTAAAGTGTTCTTACGTATCCCATAAGGATGGGAATCAAGCCACACGTAATTATAGAAATATCCTTTGTACAGATTTGGTTCGTACAAATGAAGGGTGAAGGGGACTTTAGTGCAATGATGGTTTGACCCAAGATAAAAGGTTCAGGCATTAGCATGTATGCACATAGTCTTTGGAATATAACATGATTGAAGAAAATATAAATAATGATTCCCTCTTAGGTGAGGCTGTCAAATAATGTTGTAGTTTATTGTCATATAGGAAAAAAGTGAGAATGGTTTATGGTCATATGCATAGACCGGTGGTGAACCAATGTAAAAAGTACTGGTTCTAGGGCTTCTTCATAGATCAACATCATATGAGATGGAGGTGAACCGATGTGAAGAGATTGGTTTTGGGCTTGAACCTCAGGAGGTTTCCTACATACCCAACCTAAAAGGCAAGGATCAAAGTCTACGTAGTTCAATTAAAGAATAAATTAGTTATCAAGTTGTTTTTTAAGAACAATGACTTAAAAAATGGTATCGGGACTTACACAAGGTTAGCAGTGTAGAGAGGGTAGTTTTGCTCTAAGCTCACGTGAGTCATACTCGGTGTGAGAAAAAAGAGGTAACAACTTCCTTAACGATGCACAGTTTATGGTCATGCAAGACATATAAAGGGACTATGTATTTTAATGTCTTGCAGTGAGGACTATTGGTGCTGCATAATTTAGTGTCATGTAGTAGGGAAAAAATATAGTTTAATGTCATGTAAGACACATTAAGGGAATTTGCTCAGTTTTACGTCCTATATGACGAATGAGCAGTATAGTTTAACGTCATGTTGGAAAAATATAGGGACACAGTTTAATGTCATGTTGGACGTAAGGGTGCAGTACAGTTTAGCATCCTGTAGCTAAGATGATGGGTACAATACAGTTTAATGTCATGTTGGATGAAAGGGGGACCATGCAGTTTAATGTCATGCAGTGAGGACAAAAGAGGACACAGTTTAATGTCTTGCTGGATGTGAGGGACTTCAATACAGTTTACTGTCATGTAGTTAGTACGACATAGTGTAACGTCATGTTGGACGTAAGTGGAAATAGTTTAAGTTCATATGCATGGATCGTGGATGGTGCAGTTTAACATCTTGATTCATGATAAAGTATTCGTGTTACACAAAATACTTCTTCAGAAATCTGGAATAGGTTGGAGTAGTGATAAGTTCTCTATCAATTGATATAAAAGAATAAGCTCCATTGGAGTAGACCTTATGTATTAAATAAGGTCCTTCCCATTTTAGCCTCATCTTGGAAGGTTTCTTTCTTGGTATCATTGGAGTTCTAAGAACCATTAAAAATTCTCCCTAATCAAATGAATGAAGACGATGTTTTCTGTTGAAAGCTCATGCTATTCGATTCCGATAGACTTCTATGTGGTGTAGGGTGAATAATCTGTTCTCATATAACTGTTCTAATTCATCAAATCACTTTTGAGATTGTTCATCTGTAGATAACTGATCACAAATGGCTACATAGAGGGACGGTAATTGAACCAAAATGGGAAATACTTCTTCCATTCCATATACCAATGAATATGGATTTCTACCGCATTGTTGTGCGGGTGGTGGTCTGATAATCCCATAAAGCATGAAAGTGTTTATCAGGCCATGATTTCTAATCTTTATCCACCATCATCTGTAGTATGATTGAAAGTGTCTTGTTGAAAGCTTATATATGGCCATTGGCCACTGCATGATACCAAGATGAATGATTGGATTTGATGTTGTATTCTTGATACATCTTCCTCACCTCAGATGAACAGAAGTTGGTGCCATTGTTCGTCAATATGGTATGAGGGACACCAAATCTGGTAATGATGTTAGACTTGATGAAGCAAACAATGCATTTAGAACTGACTTCATTGAGGGGTATTTCCTCTACCCATTTGGAAAAGAAGTCAGTAGCAGTAAGAATATACTTGAAATGCTTGGATATAGCTAACGGATAAGGTCCTACTACATCCATTCCCCATGTGAAAAATGGTCACGAGTATTTAGCTGTGTGAAGCAACTCTGGGGGTTGATGAATGAAGTTGGCATGAACTTGGCAAGAATGACACATCTTTTTGAAATCAACACAATCTTGTATCCTTGAAGGCCAAATGTATCCAAGCCATCAAATTTGATCAGATAATCTCTGTCCAGGCTGCTGGGCACCACATACTTCTGCATGAACATCATTCATTATAGCCATTGTTTCTTCACCATCAATGCATCTAAAGATAATTCCATCAAAACCTATTTTGAAGATAATTTTCTCTAGGTTATTTGAGCTTTAATAAAGAGTAAAATTGACCACACGTCACAGGGTTTGTTCTTTCCTAGATCTATCAGGTGGACCTGTTCCATTTTGAAGGTATTCCTTGATAGGTATCATCCATCCACTAGTATGTCCATACGGTTTAGGAATGGGAATAATTTCATTGATTTCATCTATTCTGATTTTAACATAAGATAAAATTGTACGACAGTGGGAAATACTGATGCTTGTCTCGTCGCGATTTGGATCTGCCAACGTTGTGGCTATATTAGCCAGTGCATCAACTTGGGCATTTTGTGATCTCGGGACATAAAAAAATTTTGGTTCCGAAAGAAAATTCTGCCATTAACTCTGTGATGTAATCATACAAAGGGATTGACTCTTCTTATCTGATTGCATAATCCCCATTGACTTGTTTGATTGCTAGTTCGGATTCACCGTTCACCTTTAAGTGATTCACTTTTTCTTGAAGTACCAACTCCAGTCCTACGATAAGATCTTGGGGTTATACTTCATTATTTGTACCGCCTCCCAACAATGATAAGGAATAAGGTAACACTACTTTTTCTAGCTAAATAATTACATTTCATTACCCAACTTTATTGAATATAGTATCTTCTATTTTCTTCCCTGTTGGACTTAGAGAAGCACCATCAAAGTAAATTTCCCATATTTGAATACTATCTTGAATAGAAAAGACTTCCACATCAGGAAGTTAAATATCTGAGGATGTATCTTCTACCGAAGTGTGTTCAGAAAGGAAATCAGCTAAATCTTGTCCTTTTATTGCCTTTTGAGACAGGTATTGGATATCAAATTTTTTCAAAATAACCAGCCACCTTTCAAGATGTCCTGTAAGCATTGGACGACTAAGGATGAATTTGAGCGGGTTATTGCGAGATACCAATTCGAACTCGTGATGTTGCAGGTAGTGTCTCAACTTCTGAACTGCAATGTTTAATTCTAGGTAGCACTTCTCAATACTTGAGTATCGAGTTTCGGCTTCAATCATAGTTCGACTGAGATAGTAGAGACAGTTTTCATTCCCAGCATCATTCTTATGAGAAACAAAAGAGCCCAATGATTTCTCTAAAGCTGTCACATAGAGGATAAGTGGTATTCCTTCAACAGGTGGCATTAACACTAGTGGACTCAAGAGATATTTCTCGAGAATATAGAATGCATCTTTACATTCTTCATTCCATTGGTAAGTGACTCCCTTATTCATCAATTTGGTGAAGGGTAAACTTTTTCCTGCCAAATTGGCACTGAAATGCCGAATATTGGCTAAGTGTCATTGAAGTCCTCTCAATTATTTCATGTTATGAGGAGGTGAAATACCAAGGATTGGCATTGTCTTCATCAGATCGACTTTGATACCATTATGGCATACAATAAAGCCATGAAATTTTCTTGAGGTTACCCCAAAAGCACATTTTAAGGGGTTCATCTTCAAATTATGTTGCTAATGTTTGTGGAATATGACTTCTAAATCAGTAATGTGGTTAGAATTTTGCCTGGATTTAACCACAAAATAGTCCACATAACATTCATCAAAATTCCCTAAATTGGGTTTGAAAATTTGATGCATGGCACGCTGATATGATGCACCGACATTCTTTAGGCCAAGGGCATTACCCGATAGCAAAACACACCTGAGGGGATCTGAAAGCGGTAGATTCCTCATCTTCTAGAGCCATTTGAATTTGATTATATCCTCAATATACATCCATGAATGGATATTCTTCACAACCAACTGTTGCATCAATTAAGAGTTCTATAACTGAAACTGGAAAATAATCCTTAGGGTAATGCTGATTATGATCTCTAAAATCAATGCAAACTCTAATTTGTCAGTTCTTCTTTTTCATAGGGAAAATATTATCCAACCACGTGGGATATTTAACTACCCTGATGAATTTAGCATTGATAAGATTATACACTTCAGATTCAATTTTGGAAGCATAGTTTGGGTGTGTTCTTCTAGCGACTTTCTTAAATCCTCGATGTTCTTCTGGAAACCCCAAATGATGAGTAGCAACATCAAGATCAAGGCCTAGAATCTATGTATAGTTCCAAGCAAATATATCTCTATTTCTCTTTAAAATGAAATATAGATTTCTCTCTCTTCAAGAGTCATGTTCGAACTAATTAAACTGTGTCGTGGATCTTCTTTTGTACCCAGATTTATTTCTATGAGTTCATCCATAGTGGTAGAGATACCCTCTTTAAATGCTGGTGGAGAATCCCTGAGATCTTCATCTTCTTCTTCAATAATTGTTATTTTTTCTGTTTCTACTTGCATAGTAAATGATGAAGTATATTTTTCATGATTAGAAGAGACGTTAAAATTTGAACATCTTGAAGAAGAAGCATCCATTTTCGACCTGATTGATGATGAAGGGTCTTCCTTGGGTAATAAAGAGGAGATGACTGATTGATAATCAACATCATCATTCACCTATGACATTGCTATAACTTCTTCTGGCGTGGATGGAAAAGTATAGTCTTTCTAGATCTCATCAGATGAAATTAAGACATCCCCATTTGAGCTTACATTATTGCTTGGTGAGTCATCAATTCCTCCCATACTATCTGGATTAATTTTCGTAATTGACATTAGGGAGGTTTCCATAAGAGTATTTTGATTTGGGTGTATCATGTCAATTTGACTGATAGGCAGCACATAATCTGCACTCACATGTGTAAATGGGCTTACTAGAATCTTTTCCAAACTATATGGAGCATTAACTTTGGTGACCTCCCTTGTCGTGGATTTCTCCTTATACTACATGTGATAGAATTCCGCCTCAATGTATTGAGACTCACATGTTTTGAAATGGAACTCATCACCATACAATTTCCCAATTTGACCATCGAAACAATATTTGAGACATTGATGGTATGATGAAGGGATAGCTACATGTTGATGTAGCCAAGGTCTTCCAAGATAGATGTTGAAGGCTGTATCATGATTAATAACCATGAAATATGAATTGGATTGAAGATCTTCAAACTGAGTTCTGAGTGTAATCTCACCCAGTGGTTCTTTTTCATTTATATCATATCCTTGTAACATCAAAGTAGAAGGAGATAAATCTGATTCTATGAGGCCCAATCGACGAAGTGTATGAATGGGGATGAGGCTGACTCTAGAACCATTATCAATGAAATCTCTTCGGACGTCTACACCATTGACCTTTCCAGATAAGTATAAAGGTCTAATATGTCCATGCACGAAATCTTCTTCATCTTCATCTATGAAAGATATCACTGCATGATATTCTTCAGGATTATTCTCTACTGGTAGACTTCAGCTTTAGCATTTTCGGCTTCAAATTCCCGATGGCTTGACAAAGCTTCGATGAGTGCCTCCCGAAGATCCTTTGATAAATTTAATGCATCCAAAAATTATAACTTGGCCTGTACTTGGTCCAAGGGTTTCAATACATCATACTTTTGATCCAAAGGTCTGTGTTTTCCAATAGGAACATGTGGTTTCACAGATACCTTATATGTAGATTCGTTGGAAGTAGTTGAATCTTGTATCAGGGTAGGAGTTGGCAATACTCTTAGAATTGGAAGATTAGACCGAATATGTCTATTTACTTGATGAGAGGAATAAGGTAGAATCTCTAACTGATCCTCCAGAATAACCGTGCCAGGATTGAGTCTGCAATTGGAGGAAGAATTTCCTTGTTCTTGTTGATCCTGATGAAGGGCTTTGCCACGAGTTTCTTCTGCATACACAGTTCTAGAAGGGGTAGAATTGGAATAGTTTCTTCTCGGATATCCACATCTTCCTATGTATCCTGGACCCCTGAAACACCCTCTAATTCCTCTGTTTGATACAGGGAATTTGAGCTCCCCAAAATCAAAACTGCGACTGGCATAAGGATCAATTAAATGAATCATATCAACAAAACCAAAGATCAACTCTTCATCCGATGAAGACTCTGCCTAATTAGCCCATTTAGGTTGTGTCGTTTGGTGGGTTGGTTCCTGTTTAGGCTTTGAAGTAGATGGCATAAAATTTTCCAGAGTCAAATATAATTTGGGCTTTGACATGATCTTATCTTCTTCTGATTGTTCCTCTTTCTTTGAATTATGTCGTTTATTTGAGGAGTTTCTCTCTGATGAAGAGGGGTTTTCCATGGCATTCATAGTAGAAGACACAATTGGTTTCTTCAATTGAGTTCGAAAAATGGCATGAATTCGGTTGATCATCTTTCTGACCATCCAATAATAATATTTTTGTGCATTTTTGTTCTTGACTTCTTGCCACTCACCTTATTCCTCTAAATTTGTAGCAGTTACACATGCTACCTAAGCTGAAGAACCTTTAAACTTGACTTGTCCCGAGTCCACCATTTTTTGAAGGAGGACTTTGAAGACAAAACATTCCTGAATGGGATGCCCCAACATCTGATGAAATGGGAAATAGTTGGGACAGTCTTCATCTCCTTCCTTGTTTGGCCTCTTGGGCATTGGCAATTGTACCAAATTATTTTCCATAGATGAAATGAAGTATCCATTAATCTATTCATTTCAGAAAGAGTAAAATTTTCTATCTAAATCCTCAAATTGTTTCCGTCATTGATCTATTTGATCATCTTGACGAAACAGCCTCTTCTGTTGACACTCAGGAGGTGGAGCCCTTCGGGAAGATGAAGGTTATGAAGTAGAAGTAGGTACAGGTGATTGTTTAATCATAACTGTAGCAGTCGATGCTTTACCCATTCTCCTTCCTGTTGATGATGGAATTACATGAGCTTTATCCTTAGTCTTTATAAGAGAGTCTTCAATCTGATGAGTGATTGAAGTAAGGTCTCAAAACCCTCAAGTTTATTTCATAGTGATCAACTATGTGTGCAACTCATCATGAAAATTTTCCATAAAGATTGGCCACAACTCTTCTTGAGGGAGTGCTAAGATCAGGAAATATGTAAATTCCTTCCAACATGCAATGAAATATGACACCCTATCATTCTCCCTTTGCTAAAAATTTGTAAGATCAAAAAGTATTTTCTTTGGAAATGTTGAGCTGAATTGAAGAAGGAATCATTGACAGAGATCCTCCCACCCGGTAATTGACCAGGATTGCAAGCATGTATACCAGACAAAAGCAGGTTGATGTAATGACTGTACAAAACAACTAATCTTAGATGCGTCTTGTTTTTGAGGGGTTTCCATCATAGGATCACAATGAGAACCAAATGTTTTAAGTGTTTCTCTGGGTCTCCCAAACCATTAAAAATTGGGAATGTGGTACTTGAAAAATTTTATGGGGGAGGAATTGCGTCTACCCATTGAGGGTAAGCTCTCTATTCTGGTTGAACTGGTGCATGCTTTCCATCCATACCTTCCAACCGAGCTGTTAATGACTCAATGGTAGTAAATAAATTTTGAGAAACATCTGGTTGAGCTCGGACCTATGAAGGTGAAATAACTTGAGCCTAGATAGATGTGGTGGCTGGTACTGCATCAGATGAAAACACCATCGGTTGTTGTTTTACTTGAACCATAGGATTAGACCTGTGAGGTTGTACTGATAAAGGATTATATTCTTGATCCATCTTAGTAACTGTAATAAATTACCTTTGTTGACTGACTCCAGCACACTTAAGAGGAAGACTACCTTGAAGTAGTTATGTATTCAACCTCCTTAGTTTCTTCATCTCTTCCTCTTGTTGTGTGAATATTTTCTCTAATGAGAGCGACTGGCCTTCTCCTGAGGAAGGGTATGTAACCTAATTCTTTTATTTCCCCTTATTGGACACCTTTAGGATAGGCGGAAGTGGGTTACTTGAAGGATTACTTAGATTCTGGGTAATCCTTTGATTTCATGTACGCACACCTACTTCATTTGTGTCTATGCATACAACCTCTTGAGAAGGAGTTTCCTCATCTGGTCCCTCTAATTGAGCCTCATATGGGTGATCAACAACAATGACATTGGTGACATTGATTTATTCATAACGTTTTCCATCCCATTTATTAGCATTTCTGTGATATTTTCTTCTTCCATGTCGTTGATGAGACATTGCCTTTTATTGATTTGATCCCTCAGGAACTTCTTGATGAACCGTAATGTGGAGTGAATCTCTTGATAATTTATCTCTTCGTTCCTCTTTGGGC
The DNA here is from genome assembly GCA_963277665.1 of Viscum album. Classification (NCBI taxonomy): domain Eukaryota; kingdom Viridiplantae; phylum Streptophyta; class Magnoliopsida; order Santalales; family Viscaceae; genus Viscum; species Viscum album. Next base: position 478,806,313 of record OY728132.1, read on the forward strand.
TTCTTCCCTAATCGATAGAAGATTGACATTCTCTAAGGGAAAGACTAAAGATTTGAAAAAGTCCCCAGTCCTGTGGACTGGGGCTGTTCCTGCTGTTTCTTCTCAAGTCCTCAAATCCTATTTGTTGATTCTGAGGGTTGGGTTAAAAAAGTCCCCAGTCTAGAAGGATGGGGTGGCTCTTGAGTTTCTATATCTGAAACTTTCTTGAAAGCTATCCAGATCTTACGGACTTTAGTCCGGAAATTGGAGGGATGCATCAACCTACATCCACTCTTATCACCTGGCTCAAAAGACTATTGGATGATTTCTGACACTTCTGTCACATGATGATGTGCACGCTCTAAAAGAGAATCCTGTTTGATATTTTTTTTTTCCTAATTCAAAATTAATTCAACAACTTGTTCTATGTATGCTTGATTTTGAGAGGAACTATGCAATCCTGTGATTATAAACAAATCCAATTAGATGTGGTCGGCCGTGGGCAATAACATTGCATGAGACCACTTTCGGAGGGCTTTGCTGACTGGAGAGTACAGTGAAATGTAGTGCTCCATGAAAACCCCATCCCTTGATATGAATACCAAATGGGGAATTGGTGATTAACTAGCACAATTTTCATAGTGCACTAATGCATGAACGCTGAAGGGCTCTCTACTGCTTTTCAGCCTTCAGATTTCAAGAAACTGAAAGATATGCCATGTCAATTTGGCATTGTAACCCTTATATTATCCTGAAATGATTTTCATATTCATCATAATATAATATTTTCTTTTTCAACTGACAAGGTTTTTTCTATATGTTGAGATGAATATCATGAATTTCATCTTCCATCAACATCTCTGGAATGTCATACTGAGAGTCAGCCAAAGGCCAAAACATAAATGGCACTTCACCTTTTTTCAGTAGTTTTCTCATATTCAGTACTTCCTCCTTATCATTTGATGAAGATTCTTATACCTATTTAGACCAAATATGGTGCTTCTTCGTTTCTTCTTAAGATTCAAAAATATCGATAGATAATTCACTGATCAAACTAGAAGATGAATGACTCAGGGCTGGTTTGGAGAATGAACTACATCCCAGGATATATTTTTATTGAGAAAGTATTTCACCTGCTATTGGTAAAGCATCAAGCATGACTGGATTCACATTTGCAAGTGCCTCAAGATAAGAGGGTTTTCTCATCACTACATTGTCCATTTCAGAAATTTCTAGGCAATGTGAATCACTACTATGGAGAGGACTTTCACAGCTAAATTCATCATCATGGGGAGTACCACCATGGTTTGTTACATCAAAAGATGAAACATTTTTCTCCTTGGTCTTCTGGCCATACAGAGGGTTCTTGTGGCTCTCATCTGAAGATGAAACTTCAAGAACAACTGAATTTTCATGAAGCAAGCCTTCATGATGAAGTGTCTGATGAGGACCTTCGGAATTAATGTTCCCACTATTGGGAATAGAATGAGTAGAATCTTGAGTTGCAATAGATAATATTTTTAGTGCATCAAGAACACCATCATTGGGTAAGGACTTGTTATAGATTGGCTTTTGGATTTTTGACTGTGTTGTTCTGGTATTCTTCTTAGATTCCTTGTTACTCACTTTAGGAACCACTTTTTGATGAAAGTTGTTATTATGGGAAGGTGTATGTACCTTCTCTGGAGAAACGATCAGGTTAGGCTGACGATCTCCACTCAAATCCGATATATGTGCCTTATTTGGTTATCTGTATGATATGGGGGAGTACGCCCCCACAACCCTCTTGAAATGGAAAAGAGGTTTGTGTATATTCTGGAGTGACATATTGATGTTTCACTCCATTTCTAGGGATAGATTTGCATTTCATTCCCTGTGATGCTGTTGAAGCTGTTATAATATTCTGGAAGGCATCCAGAATATGAGCAGGGATTTGCTTCTGCTCTCTCACCATTGATAGAATATGCTTGGTGACTTCAGCTACTGGAATGATGATATATTTCCATTCCATGCTTTGATTAGGTGTGTGTTCATGATCCTGTACTTCTTTTTCTATCAGTGAATTCTGACAGTACTCATGAATGGGGGAAGAGAGTTGAGTCTACCTCCTATTTTTCATTGGGGATTTCCAGTTGACTTCTCCAGGTGCAACCAAACGAGACTGTTGGTAGTCTTGATCAATACGAGTTGGTTCATGTGCCTTCTGATTGCACTCCTCCAAGTGTGGTTGAAGATCTTCCTTAAATACCGATAGATGAGGCTAGTGGAAGAATTGATGAGTGTAAGCAGGTGTATGCGCATGTTTACCAATTGTCAACACATTAGGTTGGTAGGTTTCATCGTATGTAGTCAGGCGAGCCTACTGACTAGCTAATGACTAAAAAACAGGTGTATGTCCCTATCTATAGTACTCTTCTATAATTTCCTGGTGGGATTGGCGTGTTGCTGCCAGACGAGTCTGCTGGACAGTAGAATTAAAACGGACAGGTGTGTGTTTCCACTCATTCCTTGCCACCAAGTTAGGTTGGTGGACTTCTCCAAAGATGGAAGAGATTAGAACCTACTCACTGTTGACCAGATTACACCTCTGGAGGTTCGTCTTGCGTGCACGGGTCTGAGGGACCTGAGCCAAACCCATGAAGGTGACACCCTCATTATGTTGAGGGTGCACTGCCGCACAAGTCTGGCAGTGATTGTTGGTGGGAGCCCATAGGGAGGAATCATGTCTCATTGAATGAAGGCACTAAGGGACCTTCTAATTCACCTCCACATAATATTTTATGGAATGGTTGTTGCATTTCGGGGATAGTGACCCAAAACAGTTGGAGACGGTAGTTAGCACCGTCTACTTATTGATTGCTGGTCATCACTGTGCGGACGACCGGGGTGAATTGTTCACATGGAGGGCTTGTAGAGTAGCCTCCATAGTTAGAATGGTGCCATGTTGACGGTACTCCTTAACTAGTGCATTCTATACCCAGCATTGAAGATGCTGAGTAGTTGATGTCGCCCTTAGAGCGGACGACGATCCAGCAGAAGTAGCATCAGATGCATTCATAGCAGAGGTTTTCACAGCAGAGGAATTCACAGACGTGAACTTAAAAAAAATCCAATTTTGTAACACAGAAGATCTTGGGAAAAGAGTGCACGTTTTCTATAACAAACATAATCAAGATATGTTTAGCCTCTACATCTTTTGGATGAGCACATATGTTACTGATTTTTTTGTTGGCCCTCTCATTGAGTTTAAATAGGGGCCTAACAAAATAAGTAAAACATCATTTTAACTTGGTTAAGGATTCGCATCGGGTTCACCATTTTTTGTTTCCTATGGAAATGGGAATGACATCATTGATTTATGGTTCAAACATTTCAAGTGGCTTCTAATGGGTCTGTTCCTAGAACTGGAAATATCAAATGATTCTATATCCATTTGGACCTACATTCCAATGGTAGGTTCCCATTAGTTATAAACCAATAAACCATTATAATTTGAATTAGTTGAGAGGATGGGAGGTCGGACGCATCACACCTTTTTAGGGGAATTATTTTCTACTCTGGGACTCTCTTTATATATTTAAGATATGTTTGTGAATCCTTATTAAACTAACAAGTATGAATATGATATTTTCCTTCGGATCCGATAATCAATGATTAATATGTATGAGATTTAGAGAATCTTTTATATGTATTAGAGGTTCTTCATTGATAGAGAATCATATGTATTTGTTAGAGATTCTTAGTCAATGGTATCCTTCTACAAATTATATAGAAATCTATTGGTCATTATGATAACCATACTGGTTTTAAAGCCACTCAGCGGGGAACTTGAATTTTATTGTCATTCAGAAGGACATAGATTATTTTAGAGTTGCAGTCGTACCCGCAGATTGGCTACCTACGTATGCTTTATTTTAGAAAAGGAATCAGAACCCACGTAGTTCGAGTAATGATGTATGGGATTTATTCATGATTGATGGATCAAAGAAAGATTTCATAATTACTTTTACACTCTAAGCTCACGTGAGTCATGCTCGGTGTGAGAAATAATAGGTATTGGTAAAACCAGAGAATTGTGCCATGAAAGTTGCAATTATAATAAATGATGTGGGGCTTATGTATGTATGACTGCCCAGATAGATGAATATTGGTATTTACATCAGGGAAGAAACCTAGGAACGAGGTCTATAATGTTATATGTGCTTTATAGAGATTTGGATACTCTAACATAGGGCTTACTCCTGAGGAAGATGCCCAAATTAATAGGGGACTTGTGATTGGGATTTACTCCTGAGAAAGAAGCCCAAATCAAAAGTAAATTAAGACTGGTTAAGAGGAATTATGACTGGGGCTTACTCTTGAAAAGGATTCCCAGGTTAAAGGGAATTATGACTTTTGGGAACTTGGGGCTTACTCCTAAGGAGGATGCCCAAAATTAAGGGAACTTGAAGATTGGGCGTACTCCTGAAAAGGAGGCCTAGATTAGGGGATTTGAGACTTACTCCTAAGGAGGATGCCCATATTTGGGATTTTGAGATTGGGACTTACTCTTGATGAGTAGGCCAATTTATAAAGGACACTTAAGACTTAGTACTTAATCCTGAGAAGGATGCCTAAGTTAATGGAATTTATGAGTGGGGCTTACTCCTAAAAAAGATTCCCAAACTTATGACTAGGAATTATTCTTGAATAGGAGGCCCAAATTAAAATATCATCTCATATTTAAATAACGAGGTTGAGTGAATGAAATCTCTAACCTTAATGATATAAAGTTATGTAAATCACTAGGTTTTGAGAGATGTTCCCCAAAATTACTTTCAGATAAAGAATCCAACAAGGAATCCATGCCAAAAGAAATGGATTTAAAGAGGGTTTTGATGGATGGATCTTGAATAGGAGAGGTGGATAAGAATAAGAGAAGTGAAATAGGCCAGAGAGGCACCCAAAAAGAAGTTGGCGCGCAGGTCCTGTATGGGCATGCAAGTCCTAGTTGCGCAAGTATACTTCCACAACACAGGGGGACTTGCACGATTGTCAACCCTAATGGTAATACTTGGGCGAGACTTGGCTTAATCCCTTAGTACTATCCCTAGAGGCTTACAAAAGAGTGGCATGCAAGTTCTGTTGAAGGGGTAAGGCAGTGCGCTAGTTAGGACGTTTCCCTTAAGGGATGGCCATTTAGGCACACAAGTGTTGATGAGTTTCAACACTTAGGCCTCATTTCTCCTATTTAGACCTTACATTCTAGGTAAGAAATTACCTTAGAAGTGTTCGGAAGACTTCTAGAAGAGGCATGGCTGACCAGATCTCAGATAAGAGTTTTGGAATTTTTCCCTCCTCAAATGGGTGGCCCACAGGTGTATTTATAGGCCAGGGAAGACCATAGGGCGAAAAACCAAAGAGTGTGCGCAAGTCACCTATGAGACCATTGGGTGGCGCACAAGTATACTTGTGCGACCTTGGTGGAACTTGCGCGACCCAACTGAAAATGAATCTTTGTTCATGCCTTTGTCAATTTTTTATGTTTCTTCAAAGGATGAATCACTTTGGGTTCAAGGTATTTCCCTTTTTCAATCGTTAGACTTTGTGAAGTAAAGGATCATCAACAAACGCTGACCATCTTCGAAACATGATACATGTTGAAAATGTTTCCTAAGGTCATCATGGATGTTGGCCCAAGATGGTAGACGAGCCAATGTGTCATGAGACCAGGCCTTAAAGGGGGTCCCTCTAGATTTGGTAAAGGATGGGGATATAAATAACGGGCTCATGAAACATGGACATGAAATGAGGGAATTTCCATGCGAAATCCACACACATTGGGTTCTTTATCATGACACATTTCAGTACAACAATAAGACGTATCAAATAGAGGGAGTAAAATCCCTTTCCAATGAAAAAGGTCTTGGGTTCACATGTTTCTAGCTTATGGTCATAGAGTATACAATTAAAAGAGGACATGATTTAATGAAATGTTCGTCGGGTGGAGAAGTAGTCGAACCCGATGTGTTGTTGTTGTAGGGTGATCATAGATTAGGGTCATAGATTTTGGTCCAGGATGGGAAGAGACAATGAAGAAACATGGTGTGGTTGTCGCAAAATAGAACGCATACGACGACCCATAAAGTTCACTCCACACCACATTCTTCAAAAGGAGTTTAGGAAAACTAGCCAAAAAAGGGGAAGGAATGAAGATTCATGGCGATGGGCCTAAAAATGTAATATATAGTAATTCCTACATATCCCATGAAGATGAGATTCATGCCACATGTAGTTCTGGAAAATGATGTTTAATTTAGTGTCACGTGACAAGGCCAGTCATATTATAGTTAAATGTTCATAGGGCTCGGACCATAGATATTAATAACGGAGGGAGAAACATGGTGCAGTAATTGAAATACCCGACATGAACAAGGACAATAGGAGTCCATATCACACCATGTGCTCTATTGAGAGGCTTTAGGTCAGGGGACTGATAATGAAAGTTGGGTTGGGCCTGAGACAAAGTGATCGGGTGTTCCTATGTACCCTATTATTATGGGGATCAATCCACACATAGTTATAGAATTGGAATGGTAGGGTACCTGTGCTAGGTACAATACTATCGTGTGAGTCTGGCCCACACACCAAAAGGTGCATCATTTGATAGATCTTGTTTGTTATTTAGGATGGATTTTTTTAAGCGATAAACATTGGATGGAGAATCTAGGAATCGCTAAATAAATCAAGCCATATGTAGGAATTGAAAAATGGTATGGTGGGTAAACATTACCAATCATGATCTCCCCTCATGTGAGGACATCACAATGAAATGATGTTTTTAATCATGATGCCTGGATGATAATGTCATATTTTAGGGTCATATGATAGGACTAACCCCTGCATTTCAACGTCTTGCAGTAATGACGCAATAGTATAAAGACATGTGAGAATAGGAAGCATAGTTTGAAGTTATATGGCTTGGAAACATTTAAATAAATGAGGTTTTAGGGGAGAATACGCATGGCGTGATAATGCATGCCTGACGTGAATGAGGACAAGGTCTACACCACACAGCGTGAATTCTCAGGGAAGAAAATTTGGGCTGAGATGGACATAAAAGGTCATAGAATATGGATTTTTTCATGAAGATGAAACTTATATGTGTTATTACATATCCCATAAGGATGGGAATGAAGCCATAGATATTTTTAAGGCTATGCGGTTTTTACACCTTGTGGGAAAGACATAGAAAGATCTTAGTTTAGTGACTTAGAGCTCGGACCAATGAGAAGTGAGACTCTTCCAAACAAGATAGAACCTCGACCGAATCCTTAATCTCATGTTTTCTATGCTCGATTTTGGAAAAAGGGTGGATACGGTCTTTGAAACACATGGAATACATGTAATGAAGAAATCGGTGCAGATCTTTGAATGATGCCACACTGAGACTTTGTCCTCCTAATGTGAAAATGTACACTGAGAATGTACCAAGAGTGTCAAAATTCCACTTGGACGTGGTGGAGTGGAATTTTTTTGAATCATGTAACCAACATTTAGGGCTTTATGGGGTTGGTGTTACGATGGAGGTTAACTTATTACCGTATTTGAAACACAATGTCCATATTGTGTGACCTAAAATGGGAAAAAACATGAATTTTGACCATTGCCCATATTCCCAATGCAGTTCTTGTATCAATTTTTCATTCAAAATTCCCGACGATGTTAGCCCAATATTGTAGGAGGGAACTGCGCAAAGCATCCATGCCGTTCCAGGGTCCTTTCGAATTTGAAAGATGATAAAAGCCTAAATAAAGAGGAAGATAATGCATGAGGATGGGAAATGACATGTCTTTGTATAATCCAACACTCAAGGTCTTGAACCAGAGTGCTCCTAGAAAAATTGGTTAACTGCCAAAGAGAGTTGAGGGGCCCAACATATGAGAGGCTAACTCAAAAAGATGAGTGTAGAACAAGGGGAAAAAGAACTCTCAAGAGAAAGAGGTATGTGGCGTGGTTGTTACAAACCAATGTGAATGAGTACATAAGTCCTTACCACACTTCATTCCCCTCTCTAGCAAGAACACTAACCAGAGGTCCAGGAAAATAAGAAGATTTCTACGAAGAAGGGATAGACATAAAATCTAAGTGTTTAGGAGGTCCTATGTAACTCATAATGTTGGAAATCAAGCCATGAATAGTTCTAAGAGATTCTATGTAGTTTTACGTCATGCATAAATGATAATGGAATGATTTTTTTCTCAAGGGGAAGTATGTGGTGGGAAAAAATAGGCCGATGTGAATGTGGACAATAAGATCAAAACACACAACACAATACTATGTGAGAACATGGGGAAAGGCACAAAAACGATGAGGGACCTGAGACAAGAAGTCCTAATCAGTTTCTATTTTAACATCATGTGGTGATGAAAATTGAAATCTTAGTTTATGTTCATAGGAATCAGACTGTAGATATGTAACCCTTTACGTGAGTATTGCTTTACAAAATCTCATAAGCCCACATGAGAAATTCATGGTGTGGGAGACAAGGAATAGTATCGGGCTCTATCCAACATATAAGGGTACAATGATAAGGGAAGAAGATCATGTGGGGTCAACCCCGACTGGACCAAAACACCTTCTTGAGGTAGACTGAAGTTTGAAGGGATATCTAAACAAAATGGACAACAACACCCATTATTTGGGGCATACAGGGGTGGTGCTGACGATGGGGGGTGGATATTGACCATGTTTGAAACACATCATTCATATTGTGTGACCTTAAATGTGAATAATAAATTATATTCAGCCACTGAACATATTCTAAATGTGGGACTTGTTTCAATTTTTCCTTCGAGATCCTTGAAGACGTTGGCCCAAAATGGTAGGAGAGATCTAGAGCCTAGTATCCATGTATTTCGGGGGTGATTTTGGATTTGAAGGATGATGAAAATCCAAATAAAGGGACTGTGTGAAACATGAATGTGTCTATAATGTTTAACATCATGCAGGACAGGAAAAGTGCTGGTGATACCCATAGAGAGGGATACATGGTGCAATCATGGTGAACTCGATGTGTTTGAATATAAAATCATGTGCCACACCATGTGTTTCGACCCTAGGGGATATCTTGAAGATTTGGGATTGAGCCTATGGATAAAATGTTGAAGTGTACCTTTTTATAACATGTGGATGAGAATAAAGTCATAAATAGTTCTAAAAGGGCCATGCAGTTTAACATCATACAGTGAGGACGTATAAAGATAGAAGAAAAAGAAGGGGAACATGGTGAAATAATCATAATATTTACATGAGTGGAGGCCAAAGAATCCTACACTTCCCCATGAAATATTGTCCAAGACATTTACCTAGGGGGGTAGTCACAGAGAATATTTTGGGCACTGGACTATGAGATGAGGTGTCCAAGCATTCCTACGTATCCCATGAGGATAAGATTCAAGCCATATGTTGTTCTTAAATGGGACATGCAGTTTAACATCATGCGGTGGGGATGTAGGATATGAGTAGATCATAGTTTATGGTCATAGAGCTTGGAACATCTTGCAGTTTATTGTCATGTGGGACAAAAAAATAAGTTTAGTGTAATGTAGTATGTAACAATTTAAGGTCATGTTGGACCATATTTAATAAGCCAAAGTATTTCATAAGGAATTTTGTATTTGTGGGAGGATTCATATGCTCACCATCCATGGAAAATAGGGAGTATATTCTATTGGGGTAAACCTTTTGAATGATGTAAGTTACTTCCTATTTGGTCTCTATCTTGGTTGGTTTTTTACTGGGTATCATCGTTGTTCTCAGATATAATACCAGGTCACCTTGAAAGAAATAGTGGAGGCAAAATTTCTTGTTGAAATCTCTGGAAATCTTTTTCTGAAGCCCTTCTAGATTTTGTAGGGCATAAACATGTTCTTGGAAAGCACTTCCAATTTGGGAATATGGATTCTAGCTACCTTATCTAGTTATTTACAATCATAGATAGTTTTTCGTAATGAAGGAAATTGAATCTCTATGGGAATGAAGGCCTATGATCCGTACACCAGGGAGTATGGGGTCACCTGTGTGGAATTTCCAATGGTTGTATGATAGGACTAAAGGGCATTGGAGAGTTTTTATGGACAAATATTCTTCTTCTGGACAACCATTTTATACAGAATGTTGGAGAGGGTTTTTTTGAACCCCTCTTTCTACCAATTTTCTTTCATGCGATAGAAATAAGTATGGTTAGAATGGATTTTATACTTGGCGTTCAATTTCTTTAACTCGACTACCTAAAAGTTGGTTTTGTTATCAAAGAGGATGGTGCGAGGGACTCCAAATCAGTAGATGATATTCAAATTAAAAAATTCAACTATATAATAGGCATTGACAACCTTGGGAGGAATTTTCTCTTCCAACTTGGAAAAGAAATCTGTTGTAGTCTGGATAAACTTGCACTGGTGAGCTGTAGCTGGTGGATATGGTCCCACAACATCGAGTCCCCAAACTGAAAAGGGCCAATATTATATGGTAGTGTGGAGAGGATATGGTGGTGGATGCACAATGTTAGAATAAATTTGGCATGTGTGACTCCTCTCAGGAAACTCAATACAGTCACAGATCAGGGTGGGCCAAAAATATCCCAACCTTCAGATCTGGTGAGATAGCTTAGGACCGATATGATTAGCCCCATAAGAACCAACATGAAACTCCGGGTTGACCTAAGGAATCTTACCTCCTTGAATACAATAGAAGAGAACCCAATCATCCCTTTTCTTCTAGAGGATCTTCTCAAGACCAGGAAAATTCTAGATGATAAACTGTTATGGGTGGCGCCTGACTCGCTCACGCTTGACTCGATCTGCCAGGAGATTACCATGTTGTAGGTATTCAATAAAGGGGGATCCCCAGTCAGGAATCACATTCATCCCTGCATTAGGGGGAATGGGGGTCCGGACATGGAGTCACTGGTGGTAAGTTGGATTACCTTTGTGTTATCATCGTCGTCGGGAGTGATAGGGACGTTGACTCTCTGGTGTTCCATGTGGATAATTAAATCATCCAGATCAGGATCTGAAATAGATGTAGATGGGCTGGCCAAAGCATCGGCTTGATCATTCTATGATCGAGGGGCATGGGTATCTTCTCGCTGAGACGAGAACTAGGCCATTAGGTGGCGGGTATGTTCCAACAGTGGTGCGTGCTCTGGATTCCAAATGACATAGTCACAATATATCTTTTTGATGACTAGTTCAGAGTCCTCATTGACATGCAAGTGGGAAGCATTAATCTTGAGGTCCAGCTTAAGGCTAGTGATGAGATCCTAGTACTCTGCCACAGTGTTGGAACAATGTTCAGATAGTAGGAATGAATATGGTAGAATGTCTTGTGTCGACATGATGAAGACGGTACCCAAACCCATCTTGTTTAGTCTTGGATCATTGATTCTTCAACAGGTAGGACTTGGGGAAGCACCATAATAATAAATTTTCCAACACAGAATGTCTTTGTCTATTGAGAGGATTTCCTCATAGGGAAAATCAATGTCCATAGACTAGTCTGCAAGAGTTGGATGGAATGCATGGAGTCTTCCAAAGCCTTTACCTTAATAGACTTCTGGGGTACAAGCCTGATTTCAAACTTCTAAAGGATTACTAACCACTGAGCTAGACGTCCTATCATGATGGGCTAGTTCAGGGTGTACTTCAGCAGATCCACCCGGGACACTAACTGTATCTCATATTTATGCATGTATTTTTGAAACTTTTGCACTGCGAATACTAGTGTGAGGTAGCTCTTATTGATAGGGAAGTATATGGCCTCTGTATCAAGGAGCATACGACTGAGTTAGTATAGACTGCTATCCATTCCCTCATTATTTTTAGGGGAGATAAGGGCCCCAAGAGATCATTCTAGAGTGGTCACATAAAAGACCAGTGTATTTCCAAAGACTTGTGGCATTTGGACCGGAGGCTGCAGCAAATACTGCTTGATTTCCTTAGAATAATTCTGACATTCCTCATCCCACTTATAGATAGTTACTTTTTCATGATCCAATAAAAATGATTACACATGTAGGCCAAATTCACGAGGAATATGAACAGGTTGGCCAAATGGCATTGAAAGCCTCGCATCTCTTGAATATTTCTCAGAGGATTCATCTAAAAAATGGCCATAATCTTCTATGGATTGATCTCGATGCCTCTATATCTAACAAAGAATCCGAAAAACATCCCGGAGGTGACCTCGAAGGCACACTTCAATGGGTTCATCATCAGCTATGAAGAATAGAGGAATTTGATCACTTTCTCAAGGTATTTGAGAAGGTCCTAACGCTTGTGATATTTGAGAACCAAATCCTCCATGTATCATTCCACCAATGACCTATGGATTGGCTTAATTATGCGGTTCATGTCATGTAGATAGGTGGAACCTGCATTCTTTATACTGATGGGCATTACCTAGTAGTAGATGGTACCATGTGGTTCCTTGAAAGTTGTGGACTCTTCATACTCATGAGACATTCAAATATGGTTATACCCGAAATACCCATCCACGAGAGAGAGTACTTGGAACCCATATGTGGTTTCAATCAACATTTATGTCATAGGATGGGGAAAATCATCCTTTAGACAGTGACGGTTTAGATCCTGAGAGTTTATGTAGACCCAATTTGTATTTTTTTTCTTCCTAAAAAGCACAATGTTGGTTAACAATCTATGGTACTAGAACTCCATGATGAAATTGGATTTGATGAGATTATCAACTTCATCTTCGACCCTGGCACTGTGATAATGGTGAAATATTCAAGAAGGATGATTGAACCCGTGGTGATTTGCTGGATGACTGAGTCGCTGGACGGTGACCTGAAGATCTAGTCCTAGAATATCTTCATAAATCTAGGAAAATACATCATGATATTGCTTTAGGAAGCCCACATATTGTTGTTTCTCTTCTCTAGACATAGTGTCACAGTTTAATGTGGGCTTCAGATCTGCCTCACTATCGAGGTTCACATGTGCCAGTTCATCGACTGTGGCTGAGATGCCATCTTCAAAAGAAGAAGGTTCATCTTCCAAATATTATTCTTAACTTATGATGAATGGATCCTTAGTGGAATCAGTTTCCATCATGTTAGCAAGATCTTTATGGGAAGTTGGTGCCAGCCTGAGTGGCGGTAGACACAGCATCTGGGGACTTATGTGATGTCGAAACCATTGCGATGAAGGCTGTGGACCTGATATAATCTAGTCTTCGGCCCAATGGTCCACATGTGATGATGTCTAAGAAATAGTGGAGTGTTGGATTGATCTGTTTTATCCCATACTGGTGAAGCAATCATGTATGATGTATTGTCATTTCCATGGGGTGGACATCTCGATACCATATAGGTGTAGGGGGCACTGGGTACACCCGAGCTTGATTCATGTAAGAATACTAGGTGACCCTCTAGAATCTCTTATACATGGGAATGTGATTACCCATAGTTCCAGAAACAATTAAGAATTTCCCCATATTCGATTTCATAGCCTCCAGTCGGTGGATTAGGAAATTGTTGGAATCATCCAGGTCTTTCCATGGGTCGGTCACAGACGTACGGTGTTCGGCCTCATGATCCTAAATATGCTTGTCCTTGCTCTTGTAATAGTCAGAATTCAGATAGCAGTCTTCGTATGAGGAAAAGGGAGATGTAACACCTTGGTGAATTCCCAATGGACCATTAATGGAGTACTTAAGGCCCTGGTGATACGATAAAGGGACCACCACATGCAGGTGGAGACATGGCTTGTCTAATAGTGTGTTATAGGCTGTGTCTTGGGAGACAACCATAAACTCGGTGATGGCTACCAGACCATCAAATAGAGTCTTCATGCAGATCTTGCCAATCATTATTTGTTCCTTCCTATCATAAACATTGATTTTTAAGTCAGAGGGACTCAGTCAATCCTTAGACATCCCCATTTTTTTATGTTTCCGGGTTAGGATTAGGTTTATCTCAGAGTCTATGTTGAAAATACAATGGAAAACCTCGACACCAGTGATGTGGCTAGTGATGTAGAGTGGGTGGATATTCCCCTGTATGAGAGAGCCTTAATCCTATCTAGACAAATATATAATGTCATGAAATTCAGAATTCTCGATTGCCTCATCATGGAAGTCTTTTTGCAGTTGCTACCTCCGTCTCAAACTACATGTGACTTCATAAAGCTTTGGAGAGGTCTTCAGGCATATTCGGTGATAGGAGAAGGTCCTCAAGGATGGAGATCCTCACATGAATTCTGGAAAGATGATTAAGGACATTATACATCCATGCCAATCATGAAATTATCCTTATAGGAGGTCGTTCTGTGGTAGGGTGTACAACGGGCCTATCCTACTGAATTGGTTGTGTGATTGTGCTAAGAATGTATTTTTTTCTTATAAGGTGAAGCCCATTGAGTGACCACCAGATGTGGTTCAGCTGACTGAGGTTGGTCAACAATAGGTTTTTTCTAATAAAGGCGTAGTGGGGCGGCTTTCCCAATTCATGTAACTTAAACGGCGGTGAAGGATGACCTCAAGACACTAGAATATAAGGCCACACATGCTAAGCTCTATAATAGTCTTGCTATCTAGTTTCGGTGGCATGCACATACTGGATGGAATTAATAATTGACTCACTCCAACGACCCATATTTCCATGGCCTCATTGATGCTAGCAACTACTGGGAATGTTGGGGTTGTGTCTAGCGCTTCTCACCATCATAAATTATTTAGGAGTTTACCAGCTCCACAGTGTAATTCAATGAGTACCATTGATCATCACCTAAAGATTCCTCCACTACTGGAGGTATTCTAGGGGGGAATCTCCATCTTTGGAGGCATGAAGTCACCGAATGTATTGGATGATGACGAAATCGGTGGGGGACTTTGTTTTCCCTTACATCGTTGATTCTAGCTCTTTTGGGAAGAGGAAAGATGATTTGTTGATGCAAAAGTACTGGCTCCTATTGATGTGAACTGTTCTGAGGGCTTGGATCAATTTAGACATGCACAGATAATACCATGGGCATTGGAGACTGGATTACGAGCCATCCAACCATCATACTTCTGGGACCCATAGTAAGGAACCTGATGCCACTCAACTTTGTTGTCACTGCCACTGTCTGGATTGACCAATAAACATGCCACTTGTGCTAGAGCAACACCTATCACGACTTTGTTGTTATAAAAATGTTCTTAAATCCTGTCCTTAAACACATAGTATTGTTTGAGGATGTTCCCCAGGATTTGATGATAAGGGCAGTATTTGGGGTGATCAGTTAGATCTGCCTCTTATGGCCTCTAGAATTGGGGAAACTATATAATTCCCTACTCCAAGGTAGTTTAAAAATAACCGGGAAACAATGTCTCGTTGAAGGAGTAGGTTTGGTTTCTCTTATCCAAAAAGGGGTCTCTGGGAGCCTGGCCCTAATGAGGGGCTAGATGAGCATGCTGAGGAGATGGAACCTATTTGTCTCACCTGGGCGGTGGCAGCGCATTACATAGGGGCACCTGCCGATTCTGAGGTGGGCGCTGCTGGGCCAGAAACAACACCTGAGGTGGAGGGACTATAAAAATATATGTATGTGGATCCACTAGTAGTAACTCCAGCTACCTTTGGGCCTCTATTTAGGAAACCATAGTAGGATCAGCCTTAGCATCTCTTCTCGCAAGAATTGTGGGAGGCAACAGACACACCTTCTTGGACTGTTACGAGGATTTCTTCTAGACGCTGGGTCTTATTAGAGAAATCTCAGAATCCACCATGGTAATTCTAAGTATAAGAGAGGGGACCAGTTCAGTTTGGACATTCCAACAAAAATTTTCAATAGTTGTTCCTTGGTAAGCTGAATGTCTAGAAAATTGGTGTGGCCTTTCCACCAGGAGACAAACTCTGGGTAGCGCTTGTCCATCCATTGCTTACACTTGAAGAGTTTTTCAATTCACATATTACAGGTGGTAGAGATTAACAGGTAGAGGAACTGTCTATTGAGATCTTCCCATCCAGTGAACGATGGAAGGGGTAACTGGTTGTACCATAAAAATGCAGACATCTCCAATATCTGTATGAAACATTTGAGTTTGGCAGCCTCTTGTTGTGATAGAGTTCTTGGAATAAGTCCTCACCTTGAGATGAAATGGTCCGGATGTTTTAGTGGGTTGCCCATCCCATTAAAGGGGGGGAATATTGGGTTTTTGAAACCCGAGGATGCTATAATTACATCCACCCATGCCGGATATGGCTTGACCTCAGGTGGAATTTCCCGCAGTCTTGTTTCCAAATCCTTGATGCAAGAAATATACATCGTCATAAGGTCATCTTGGTGGGGATTCCAATTCGGACGATAGTTCCTAACCACTAGTGTGTGGTCAGGTTCTTAAAAAGGATAAGTAGGCCCAAAGGCTCGTCGAACGGTTGGTGGGATGACCAGCAGAGCCGCTGGGGGAACTTGAGTTGGGTCTCGAGGATTATCACGCCACTCAGGTGGATTTGGTGACACATACCACACACTATTGACATATGTTCTAGACTCTATACTTTCTACATGGATAGGATGGTCAAGGTCACCAAGGGGAAATTTTTCGAGGAACTGTTGTACCAGCCCCTACTTCCCTGGCCGAGGAACACTATTGTCTATTCGCCGCTCTACTATGCATTCAGCAAGGAGGTCATCGACCATCTCCTTGTGATCTATGGTTTGTTGAAGCATCACATCTTTTTTGGGATCATCTTCCATCATTTGAACAGAGACATACTAGTCAGAAGTTTTGACGGTGCAAAGGTTCTCTTTACCCTTATTAGGATTCCCACTGAGGTATAATACCTCGGTGGGCATGAGAAGACCCACTAGATTTATCTACTGTAGAGTTACCCTTCCCAAAGGATCTAATAGTTGTGGAACTCCCCCAGGGGGTATGTTATCATCAATGATATCTATCTCATTCTCCCCCACTGATAGATGAGCCATGTTAAACATGACTCTACCTAGAGGAATATCCTCAATATCGCCAGCCAAATTAGGCTGGAGTTGGATAGAATTGAAATTGAGGACAACATAATACACTCAACCATAGACCTGAACATGGGAGGAAGCCTCCCTAATACTTATATAGATAACTTTAAAGCTTTGAAAACATAATTATATAATGGTATAGTAGTGATTTGGTGACTTAGGGCACTAGGCCACATGAAGCGTGGCCAAGTCAACCATACGACATTTATGTACAATGTCCTAAAACTGTGCCCAAATCTTATGGAAAGGCACTTGCTCGTAACTGAGATGGAAGTGTATCGCACATGGGGTTTGATGAAAGCACGTGAGTTCTTCCTAGGTAAAAAAATTCGGAGAACTAAAGTTTTCAGATTCAATTGGCCACAACATCTTTGGGAAATGTTACACTGCAAGGATGTCCCAAAATATGCTCGGCTCAGACTCAGGATCTGGCCATTGGTTTCCCCACTCATCAACTAGGGGAGGCTGGGGGGATAGAAAAGACTCTGAAGTGGACCACTGAGATGGTAGTCCTTCCATAAGAGAAAACAAATAATGACCTAACAAGTCGCTGCATCTTCGGTTGTCTTCCGATGAATGCAACGACTGAGCCACCATGTCCCTGCAAGATAGATATGTCACAACAACATCCAGTGTAGGGGATGTGGTAACTGATGGTGGTTCCTGTTGTTTTCCATCCTCTAATGATCCCTAGAATAACTATTCATGATCTATTATTAAAGTATATAATGTCCCTATTGATGATTGGGAGGATTGCATGGCCAGACCCTAGGAAGGGTCCAAATCTTCCATAACCTGGATGTATCTATAGAGGGAGGACTGATTCCAATGGACCTCACAATCCAGAAGGATGAGGATGACATGTCGCATTCCTGCCCTGATCATCAACCCAAGGATCTAACTAAGGGTTCCATTACTGAATCAAATTCCACCTCAGAATCCGATAAGCAGGCAAGCCTAATTGTGGTCTAAATCTTCTCAGAACACTTTTTATGGCATCAAAGACCCACCCTCTGGCCTTTGGATGGTTCTTCAGGATAGAGTATATCTTTGGATCGAGGTGGACCATTGACTGAGATGATACTGTGGTGAAGATGACTTTTTCCTAGGTGATCTAGGGTGCGAGGATCACTTGGAATGATGTCAAAGGGAAGCTAGGTAGGACCTCCATGTCTAATAGATGACACATGGAGGGAGCCTCCATAGGTTCTTCTGGAGTAGGTAGGACCTTAAATGCAGCCCTTTTATGTCACAACCTGACCCTACCCAGGCTCGAGCCGCAACTAACCCAAGCCCGCCTCCATAGGGTAGGGGCTGGTGACAAGTACCGAAGGCCAAACAACTCGAGGATGTGGTTTCCTGAGTACCTGTACACACACATGCAACCCACTCAATGCATAAGTGCAGAGCAAAACGAAAAGTAAAGTACTAACTGCTATAAAAAACCACAAAAGTTCATCGACCTCTAAATAATACAAAGAAAATGATGAAGGTAAACCGAAATGAAAAAGGGAAAAGCACGCACCCAACCAGAAAAGTGTAATAACCTAGCAATACATAAACAAAAGTACAACAGCTGGGAGGATCCCTCACATGGAAACCGACTACGACCACCATACACAGTCCAAGCTCCTAAACTCCTAAGCTCCTCTGACGTCGTGATCAACCTGTCTGTCATCGGCAAGGGAACACTGAGTGCGGACAAAGCCCAAGTAGGGGTGAGTATAAAAATAAATAGTAGAATACCCAGAAGGCTCGATCGAGCAATAAAGGAGGTACCGAAGAATGAGTAGTAGATCAAACAGGGAATAGTAAAGGAGTACAAAAGAGAGTTCTGTAAAGAGTATAACTCAACCCAATAAGATGAAGGAAGTAGAATCGTCCTTACACAAGGAGCTAGTAATGGTGAGAATATGAACTTCATGTCGAGCCTTCTATACCTATAGAAGGAGAGTAGACTTGTCCAACCACGAGAAGCTAGACACAGAAAGCATGTGGCATACCCCGCGCGTCTTCGACTCTCCTGGAAGGAGAGTTACCAAAAAACAAGAAGTGGGTACTAGATCAAGGTATATACATATCCATATGCACAACAAGAAACCTGAACAAGATCGTAAGTGGATCTCAATCCCGTAGCTCAGCCCAAGAAAGTGAGTCGCCAACAGTCCAATAAGTAAACATTGATGCCCTGCATCCCTCACATTTGCCCCAAACTCCAAGTCAAGGGGATCAAATCACCGCACCTCGACACTATCAGCTTTGGGCAGTACTGACTCACCCGCACGGTTTTAGGTCGCGTCACAAGGATGATTTTTTGTGGGGAACGTGCCGCTCATCCATTAGAGTTCTGGGGTATTTCAATCCATGCCTCTTCACTACCCTCCAGTTGAGAGGTTATCAAAAATTCAAATTTGTCACAACACTGACCCGTACAAGAAAGGGTCCCGATCCGTTAATCACAGGGAAAATCCATAGACTAACCTAGTAGAAAGAATGTGTCTAAAAAAATCCATCGGGTAACCCACTGCCCAGCCTCGCAGGAGGGTAAACCCTAAGAGGTCGTCGGGTAACCCACTGCCTAGTCTCTACTGGAGGGTAAACCCTAAGAGATCTTTGGGTAACACACTTCCCTATCTCTACTGGATGTTAAACCCTAAGAGGTCGTCGGGTAACCCACTGCCCAATCTTTACTTGAGGGTAAACCCTAGGAGGTCGTCCGGTAACCCACTGCCCAGTATCTGCTGGAGGGTAAACCCTAAGAGGTCGTCGGGTAACCCACTGCCCAGTCTCTACTAGAGGGTAAACCCTAAGAGGACATTGGGTAACCCACTACACACTCTCTTCTAGATGGTAAAACCTTAGAGGTCGCCAGGTAACCCCTATGTAGTCTCTTCTGGAGGGTTAACCCTAAAAGGTCTATGGGCAACCCACTGCCTAGCCCTGTTGGAGGGTAAACCTGAAGTAGTCAATGAGAAACCCACTGCCATCCCCACTAGAAGGTAATCCCAGAAAACTCGATGAGTAACCCACTGCCCAGCCCAACTGGAGGGTAAACCCGGAGCTACTATGTCCATCCCTACAAGATGGTACAACATTGGACAACAGAACATGTAGTGGGTATCGCACAACCACCCAACTCCAGAACAATGCATCTAGTAGAGGTTCAGTACCCGTGTAGTGCGGGTCATGATGATACCTTGAGCTATGCCTAGGGAATAATGTCATAGTAGATCATGGAAAGAGGATATGATCTTGAAAGAGGCTCTGCTCTCCCAAACAGATTACCCCATTGTAATTCTTGTGAAAAAACACGCGAGATAGAATACTTACTCAATAGAAATGATCTCTTAGTGGAATATTTATTCCACACCGCTTTATGACAATACAAATTCTCATGGGTCCGGAAACTCAGTCGAAAATGATGTCGGGCGAACCACGCCACTATGATGCTCTCGGAGAAACACGCTGAATCGACTATTCATACGCCCTAAACAGACGCCTAAAGAAAAATGTGCAGTACATTGCACACAGCTTAAGAGACTGCCCATGGGGCCCACACCTCAACTCCAGCTTCAGCTCCTGAAACCACCATGTCAACATCCCCTCTATGCTAGGGTTACAATGCTG
The DNA here is from genome assembly GCA_963277665.1 of Viscum album. Taxonomy (NCBI): domain Eukaryota; kingdom Viridiplantae; phylum Streptophyta; class Magnoliopsida; order Santalales; family Viscaceae; genus Viscum; species Viscum album. The sequence goes on from OY728132.1 coordinate 478,826,934, forward strand.
TTGAAGGCAACTACTACGGACTCTGGACGCAGATGCTGCAACTCCACACGTTATAAGCCGACGAGGCCCTGTGGGGCTGGCACCTTGATCCTGAAACATGTCACTCAGATCATACCATTACATTCCTTTCAGATAACCATGTGGGATAGGCAATTCATTTTCCCTGAACGGACTTATATAGAAAATGTCGTAAAAATGCAGCATGCATCTGAAAGCCGCCTTGTGCGGCCCATGCCTCAGGCCCGAACATAGGCACGACGATTTCACTGTTGCAATATCCTCATAAAAACACTCAGAAACATGTATTCAATCACCCCAAACAGATGTCGGGTGAAAAAGTTTTTTTTCGCCATAAAACGAGTGAACAAGGCCATGTGGGCCCCACAATTTTTCTACAACCCGAATGCTTCAGAAATCACCTCAAAAATTCTGTACAAGGAATGGGGTCACGTTGCTGCTGACAACAAGTTAATCAGACATCCCAAACAGGAGTTAGGTCTGGCACAATGATTAATTAATTAATTAATTAATTAATTAATTAATTTTTCAAATTTAGAGATTTGTGTCACAAAGCAACAAAACAAACCCACAAAGGTTCTAAATCAAACATGGAAGGACCGTCTCAGCCCCGGGGCCACCACACCTCTAACGGCACATCAAACGGATGTCCGGATCGCGAACCATATCTGTCACAACTTTAATAGTAATTTAATATTATTAAATTAATGACTTTCAGGTCACCCAAATTCAGGAACAGAACCCAAAAACCATAGAACCCATCTTAAAAAGTTTGTCTTGAGGGGACAGATCCACAGCCACAGACGGTGCATCAAACAAAAGCACCGTTTTTCAGATATGGCCCCCCGAACGCAAGGGGGCCTAACTAGGCCGGTTCACCCCGGCCAACATGATCATAGCTGCCGACCTGCGGTCCAACCATGGGTCCCGCCATGGCCCTCCCAGCAACACCAGACCCCTTCCTTGGGTCTCGTTTTTACAAACAGACCGGCCCTTCAGCAGGACTTCTCCACATCGCCAGCAGGATCCGCGACGTGTGGGTCCTGGCGTCCTCCACATGCCCGAGGCGCTGACTGCTTTGGGTTCCGCCTGCCGACCGAGATAGGCCGCGGGACACCCACCAGCTCTGCTGAATCCCTCTACCCCTGCCAGCCTCCTCTGCTTGACGTCGGGCCCCACCGCATGCCAGAATTCCACCTTCACTCGACCACACTGCCTCCCCCTCCTCAGTCCCCTCCTACACGGCAGCCGCAGCCGCTTGGACCTGCCAGCACCGCCTCTCCGACCTCATCCCTACTGCACCAGCCAAAGCCATCTTAGCACAGCCACAATCCACCACCTAATCAGCTGAAGCCGACTCCTTAGGCCACACACTGCCCTACCTACTTGGCTACTCCGGCCATGCTCCACCTTCAGTCGGCCACACCTCCGACGACGCTCCGCTGCGCGAAACACCAAGCCTGTCGTGCACAGCCGCCGGCTGCTCCTGTAGGTGTTGATTCTGTGGATTCTTCCACTGACAGTCAGGACCTCATCGGAGGTCTGATTTCGAATCCAATGCCATAATCTGGGTGCTTGGGATGAGTCTGTCACATCACCGCCCCTCACGCGAACATCCATTGAGAATTTGACGCATCAGAATGTCAGACAAAGAACGCTGAAGCACGATAATTGAAACGAGGCTTAGGCGTTGGCCTTGTTCATTCGTCCAATGCCCCAGATTCTAAAATTTTTGAATTAAGATAAAAAAAATTGAAAGAAACACAAATGATTTATAAATGTATTGAAATTTAGTAGAAATCCTATCACGGATCGCTCGTTCGTCGTTGGCGATGCGTCCACGACGCTCCCGCACTGATCCACCAGGGCACCAGCATTGATCTCTACTCAATCCATCAAAGAATGGTGAAGAATTCCAAATAATAGGAGACACAGAGAGAGAGAGAGAGAGGGAGGGAGAGAGAGAGATGTGTTTTCCCCTCTTAACACTTAAGCGAATTTATAAAAATTCACTAAAACTCTCTCAACAGACGTGGATCCCGAAATCACCACTCCCTCTCATATTATATCGCGTCTAGGAAAAACACCCCATTTCAAACTCAATGGAAGTCTCAGATTTCAATTATGAGGCTTTGTTTGAAAGTTATTTGAAAATAATGCCAGTGATAAAATTCACTATGTCATTATTTTAAAATGAAGATTTTTTCCTGGGAGACATCTCTCACAGCAGGCCCGCGCCCAAAATGTTTACACCCCACCTAGGGTAAACGACATTTTCTAGATGCAACCGTGACCTTGGATTCCCAATCCGATCTACCGTTTAGTATTTATTCTAGTTGAGCTATTAAATGAATATTTTGATAATTTAATTATCCATTTAACACACCGCCAATGAGCGTGGGGTTTGAACATCCCACGCTGACTCATTTTATGGCGCACCTAGGGTGAACACCATTTTCTGAACCCAACCATTTCCTTAGATTTCAGATCTGATAAATGGTTTAAGATATATCACATTTTCTTTAGTTAACCACGTGTGTGTAATATAAAAACAGTTAACATTTTTATATAATTAATTCTGGGCACACCGGGTCTCAGAATTGCACGCTGTCGGATCGCCCTACTTTGGAATATGATAAAGAATATTCCAATGTATTTTATAGAAAAAATGAGTTCTTATATCCTTAACTCTTTCGTGAATTCCATCCACGAAAAGAAAAACTATGGAATAACTCAGGTTACTAAGCCCACCCCTGGCTCTCTCATACCCAAAAGAACTCTCGCATAGATCTGTGTCACCAAAGACGGACCAAAGAATTTGATCCACTCATGTGAGGTCTACCCTCACCGATGACGAGAATAGGAGAATGAACACATCTTCTCAATTAAGTCAGGTTGGAGATGTCATGCACCAATTCCAAATCATGGGGGGTTAGGGCAAGGCGGTAGGGACCCTCGTCATCTCTTCGCATGGTCTCAAACAGCCCGAAGGCCCTCGGGGGCAGCCCACCTCCCTGATCAAACATTTACGTTTCACGCGATGACTAGAAATCACTATTCGAATTTGGTAAAAGGCTCGGTGATTCCCTCCTTCATAATATCCATATGGTGAAACACCCAAAGATATATGGTCATGCAAGGTTTCATTGACGATGTCTTGCAATCAACACTCTCTTAAAAACTTGGAAAGTGATGGAGTCGACACCATCGACTAATGGAAAATGTTATATGCCCTCTAATCTACTAACACAGGGTTACACCGATGCCCTGTGTCACCTTGGTAACAACTCAAACACAGAGAAAGGAGAAAAGAATTTCACATACAGAGTATTGAGATTCTAATAAAAAAAGTAGAAGAGCTGTAGAGTGTACCTCTTATCAGTTCATGCTCTGCCGGATCGTAGACATACAAAGTTCACAACTGTCAGTGGTCCCAACTGTCAGCTCCCAGAGCCTATTGTGGACCATCTGATGGTGATGGGAAGACCTCGTAATTTCATCCCCCACTACGAGCTCCTCCCGCTCCTCTGCTAGAACCACCTCTCTAGGTACTACTCCGATTATGGCACTACCTCTGTCATGGCGATGCACCTACTGTCTACCTGAAGTTCACAGCATACCTGGTCGGGTATTCCCATGCCAAGTGACCACACCCATCACAAGCATAGCAGACGTTCTCTCTAGGATACCATAGTTCCCTCCGGAGCCACGGTGGTGTACAGACATGGCTCGGATGCCACTCACGGAAGGGTCTCCTCGGCTGAGGCCATGTGCCTTCCCACCACAGTGGTGCACGACCACATCTCCAAAACTGGCAGTGGGAAGGACACCTGCATCAGGTTTTTGTTATCCTGCACCTGCTATCCATGACAGAAATCTAGGCTCTATCGTGCCTACTGCCACCATCAACTATAAAAAATGATAGGAAGATCTCTATCACCAGTGCCTTCTCTATCACCTTATTATAATTGAGGATGCACAGGGGTACAATGATGGAACAATTCTCTCTGCGGAGACCATGCTCAAACTTTTGCGCTCGAAAGTTGGCATCAGGGACCAAGTTTGGGTAAAAGCATGCATCATCCACGTACCTAGCCGCGTACTCAGTCACCATCATCCCTCCCTACTGAAACTGCAAGAGCTTCTGGATCCGAAAAGATTTTAAGTAGGAGAGGTAAAAATCCTCATGAAATAGTTGCTGAGAGTCATCCCTTGAATGTGATGACTCATCGAGTAACTGAGTCACCAGACACCACCAACACCTAGCTGCTCCGTCGAAAAGGCAAGCGGCCAAAGACACCCTATGACATGTCGGCATATGTTCATGCCTGAAGAGGCAAACCACTATCTTGATCTAAACTGCTACTGCCTGAGGGTATGGTTCACCACTGAACCACAGTGGTTTTTGTCTCATGAACTCAAGGAGTGCACTCAACATGCGCTCAAGCTATGTTTGCTCTGCTGGAGCTATCTGCTGCTCACCAGGTGGGGGTTCTGCTACCAGCCCACCCAGAGAAAAGGACCCAAGTGATGGGTCCTGGACTGAGGCCTCATCACTCACAGGGTTTTCATCACAAACCAAAGCTAGTATCATGGAGGCTGTATTCACGGAGGCATCTTGAATGATATCAGGGATTACCATGATCAGATAAGCATATATGTATACAACCATAACAACAATGGGAAGATGAATCAAGAATGACAGTCCATGATTCTATCCTAGGTGATGCACAATCCAATTTTTCCTGCAACAAGTGTCTCAACATACTGAGTTGACACGCGGGTTATCATGGACCTGGTGAATGGCTACCTCGGTCGTCGCACCATCACTGGACTCCCTGACCTGTGAGCTACTCTTGATACATGTTGACACTTTTGCCCTAGATCGCATCCAATTCCATTTTTAGGGACATATGAACAACGTCCCAATGAACGAACCACCTATGATACCAATTTGTCCTGACCCAATCCTACCCGGGCTTGAGCAGCAACTACCCCAAGCCCGCCTCCATAGGCCAAGGTCTGGCGACAAGCTCCAAATGTCAAACAACTTGATGAGGCCATTTCCGGAGTACCTGTACACACACACACAACCCACTCAATGCAGAAGTGTAGTGTAATATGAAATGTAATGTACTAACTGCTATAAACAACCACAAAAGTGCATCAACCTCTAAACAGTACAAAATAAATGCTGAAGGTAAACCAAAAAGAAAAAGGGAAAAACGCGTTCCCAAACTGAAAAGTGTGACAACCCGACAATAGGTAAACAAAAGTACAACAGCTAGGAGGGTCCCTTACATGGAAGCCGAATATGACCACCATACGTGGTCCAAGCTCTCAAAATCCTAAGCTCCTATGACATCACAATTGACATGTTCGTCATCTTCAAGGGCACACCATGTGTGGGAAAATCCCAAGAAGGGGTGAGTATAAAAATAATCAGTTGGATACCCCGAAAGCTCGAGGGAGAAACCAAGGAGGTACCGAAGAGTGGTCAGTAGATCAAATAGGGAATAGTAAAGGAGTACAATAGAGAGTGCAGTAAATAGTACAACTAAACCCAACAAGAGGAAGCAAGTAGACTCTTCCTAACACAAGGATCTAGGAATGGTGAGAAGATGAACATCTCGTCGAGCCTTCACTACCTATAGCAGGAGAGTAGACTCATCCAACCACAAGAAGTTAGACACAAAAATCATGTGGCATACCCCCACATCTTTGCATCACCTTGAAGGAGAGTAACCAAAACCCAAGAAGTGGGTACTAGAACAAGGTATATACATATACATATGCTCAACAAGAAACCCGAACAAGATCATAAGGGGATCTCCATCTTGTAGCTCAGCCCAAGAAACTGATTAGCCAACAGTCTCATATGTAAACATCGATACCCTACATCCCACACATCTTCCCCAAACTGCAAGTCCAGAGTCTCAAATCACCGCACCTCAACACTATTCTCTTTAGGTGGAACGGACTCACCTGCACGGTTTTAGGTCACGTCACAAGGACGCGCCTTGGTGGGGAAAGCGCCCTTCATCCTTGAGAGTTCTAGGGTAAGTCAAACCATACCTCATTACGGCCCCGCAGTCGAGAGGTCTTCTCAACGTCAAAGTTGTCACATCACTGACCTATACAACCAAGTGTCCCTCTCCAGTAATCATGGAGAAAGGCACAGACTAGCCTAGTAGAAAGGACTGAGTCTAAAAGAAGTCATCATGGTAACCCATTGCCCTGCCCCACTGGAGGGTAAACCCTAAGAGTTCACCGAGTAAACCACTACCCTGTCTCTACTCCAGGGTAAACCCTAAGAGGTCGTCGGGTAACCCACTGCCCAGTCTCCACTGGAGGGTAAACCCTATGAGGTCATCGGGTAACCCACTGCCCAAACTCTACTGCAGGGTAAACCCTAAGAGGTCTTTGGGTAACCCACTGCCCAGTCTCCACTGGAGTGTATACCCTACGAGGTCATCGGGTAACCCACTATCTAATCTCTACTGGAGGGTAAACCCTAAGAGGTCAATGAGTAACCCACTGCCCATCCCTACTAGAGCGTAAACCAAAAGAAGTCAATGAGTAACCCACTGTCCAACCCCGCTGGAGGGTAAACCTGTAAAATTCGATGAGCTACCCACTACCTAGCCTTGATGGAGGGTGAACCCTGAGATTCTATGGCCATCCCTACTGGATGGTACAACATTGGATAATAGAACACGAACTGGGTATCGTACAACTACTCAACTCCAGAACAATGCATCTAGTAGAGGTTCAACGCCCATGTAGTGTGGGTCATACCGATACCTGGAGGTCTTCCTAGGGAACCACATAACGGTAGATCGCTGAAGGAGGATATGATCTTGAAAGAGGCTCCACTCTTCCAAAAAAATTACACCATCGTAATCCTTGTGGAAAAACATGTGAGATAGACTACTTACTCACTGGAAAAGACCTCCCGGTGGAAGAGTTTTTCAACACCGCTTTATGCCCATAAGGATTCTCGTGGTGCCCGCACCTCGGTGCCAAAAGAGGTCAGGCAAACCGTGCCACTTTGACTCTCTCGGAAAAACACGCCGAATCATCTATTCATATGCCACAAATGGATGCCTGAAGAAAAAGTCACAACACACTCCACACAGCTTAAGGGACGGCCTATGGGGCCCATGCCTCAACTCCGGCTTCAATGCCTGAAACCACCCTGTCAACTTCTCCTCAATGTTAGGGTCACAACTCCACTTACTACACCTAAGATGCACTCAAGACGTAGAAGATTCAACTCCACGTGTTATAAGCCAATGGGGCCCTGTGGGGCCCGCACCTCGATCCTTAAACATGTAATGCATATCGTACCATTACGTTCCTTGAAGATAACCATGCGGGATAAGATATATATTTTCCCTAAATGGTCTTATGTAGCATACGTTGTAAAAATGTAGCATGCGTCCGAAATCCTCCTCATGGGGCCCATGCTTCGGGCCCGAACATAGGCGGGCAGATTGCACCATTGTAATCCCAGAGGAAAAACACTTAGAAATGTGTTCTCAAACACCAAAAACGGATGTCGGGTGAAAATCTGGTGTTTCCCTATTAAACGTGTGAAGTATACCTTATGTGTCCCCCACTATGTCTCTAACCTGAACACTTCGGAAAGCACCTCAAAAAGTTTGCACGAAGACTAGGGTCACGCTGCCGCTGACGGCACATCAATCAGACATCCCAAACAGGAGTTAGGTCCGATGCGACAATTAATTTATTAACTAATCAATCAATTAATTATTCACATTTAGTGTTGAATGCCACTGAGCAACAAAACCAACCTGCAAAGGCTCTGAACCATCATTAGAAGGACCGTCTCATACCCGGGGCCACCGCCCCTCTAACAGCACATCAAATGGATGTCCATCTTGCGAACCACGTCTGTCGTAACTTTAATAATAACTAAATATTATTAAATTAATGTGTTTTGGGTCACCTGCCTTCAGGAACCGAACCCAAAAACATCGGAACCCATATTAAAATTTTTTTTCTTGAAGAGACAAATCCACTGCCCTAGACGTCACATCAAACGGATGCGCCATTTAGCAGTTAAGGCCCCCCGAACGCAAGGGGGCCTAACCAGGAAAGTTCACCCCGGCCGGCCTGGTCCAAGCCGCGGCACGCCCGGAGACATTGGACCCCTTCCTCAGGTGCCGTTTTTACAAACAGACCGGCCCTTCGGCCAGTCTTCTCCGTGTCGCCAATAGGACCCGGGAAGTGCGGGTCCTGGCCTCCTCCACACGCCAGAGGCTTTGACAGCCTCGGGTTCCACCTACCTACTGTGATAGGTCGTGGGACACCCACCTGCTCCACTGACCCCCCCCCCCCCCCGCCTGGATCCACCACTCGACGTTGTGCCCCGCTGCACAATGGACTGGTCACTTTGCTTGACCACGCCACCTCCCACTCCTCGGTCCCCTGCTACGCCCAGCTGCAGCCGCCTGGACCAACCGGCACCACCTCTCTGGCCTCGTCCCTGCTGCACGGGTTGAAACCATCTCCTCCTGGTTGCACTCCACCACCGAACTGGCCGAAGCCGACTCCTACGGTCATGCACCACCCTGCCTACTTGGCCCCTCCAGCCATGCTCCTCCTTCAGCCGACCGCACCTCTGATGATGCTCCATTGCACGACACAACGCGTCCTCCATGCGCAGCTACCGGCTGCTCCTACCGGTGGGGATTCGATGGTTTCTTCCACGGACTACTGGGACCTCATCTGAGGTCTGATTTCGATTCTGAGGCCAGAATTCGGGTGTTCAGGATGAGGCCATCACAGCACCGCCCCTCGCTTGACCATCCATCGAGAATTTGATGCATCCAAAAGTCGAATGAAGAGTGCTCAAGAATTATAATTGAAACGGGGCTTGGGCGATGGCCATTTCCATTCAGCCAACGCCCCAGATTCAAGAATTATCGAATTAAGATGAAGAATTGAAAGAAACACCAATGATTTATAAATGTATGGAAATTTATTAGAAATCCTACCTCAGATCGCTCGTTCGTCATTGGCGACTCATCCATGACGCACCCAATCTGATCTTCCAAGGCTCTAGAACAGATTTCTCCTCGATCTGTCGAAGAACGGTGAAGAATGCCGAAGAATAGGAGAGAGTGAGTGAGAGAGAGAGAGTGAGAGAAATGGGTTGTCTCCTCTAAACACTTAAGAAAATTTATAAAAATTCACTGAAACTATCTCAATGGGCTCGGATCCTGAAATCACCGTGCCCTCTCATTTTATATCATTCATAGACAGAATGACCTATTTCAAACTCTACGGAAGTCTTGTATTTCCATTCTATGGCTTCTTTCGAAAGTTATTCGAAAAGAACTCCAGTGAAAAAAATTACTAAGTCATTATTTTAAAATGACTATTTTTCCCCTGGTTGACATCCTTCACAGTAGGCCCATGACAATAACTTTTAAACCTCTCATAGGGTAAACAACACGCTCCGGACACAACCATGCCGTCAGATTTTCGATCCGAGCTACCGTTTAAGAGTTATTTATGATGATCTATTAAATGAATAATTGGTAATTTAATTATCCATTTAACACACTGCCAGCGAGCGAGGGGTCCAAAAATCCCGCACCGACTCATTTTATATCACACATTGGGTAAAGACCACATTCCAGACCCAACCATGGTCTCGGATTTCTGATCCAATCAACCATCTAATAGAGATCGCATTTTCTTTAGTTAACAACGCGTGCATAATATAAAAAAACATTACAATTTTATATAATTAATTCCAGTCACACCGGGCCCCAGAATTTCATGCCGTCTGAATGCCCTGATTTGGAATAACATCAAAAATATTCCAAAGTCATTTATAGAAAAAACTATGTTTTTATAGTGGAATCATGGTAAGGGTATCCATGCTGGATTCAATTGGTATTGAAGGTACAATGAAGGTCCTCATACTGGTCGATCTGAACATGGATATGACCTCCATGTTGGGTACCCATGAAGTAAGTTGAACCCCATCTTATATAGTTTCTATGACGAGGAGGACCTTCTTCGGTGGTAGTAAGGACATGGGAAAGACACCCACGCTAAATGTTGATTTTACAGGTAACATCTTTACATCGGCAACCTGTGATAGGAGGAATAGCTCCATACCTGAGGTCATGAGTGTGGAAGAGGCTTCTGTACTGAGTGTCACTACAGTGGGGAGAACCTTCACATATATTGAAGGAGACATAGGGAGGACCTCCACACCAAGCATGGAAGTGGGGATGAATGACCATTTCATTGGTGACGGTATGGTGAGGACCTATGTAATTGATATTAATGCCACGGGTTAGCCCGCGATGGGTGCTACCTACATCAGTGACCAAGAGAGTTGACCTTGCCTTCCCATGGGGTTGTTGGGGCCTTGATTCAGGATGGGTGTACAAGTTCCCCTACTCATCAAAAACATGGGACTGATGGTATGCTTCAGCAGTGGAATTGTCCATGGTAGTCGTTGATGTTGATGCCCCTTGGAGGGCATCCCCCTCAGCCAACGCTCGACGCAGGCATCAGATTAACCAGTATAGGGTTGGTGGTGCAAGCCCATAGCTCCCCTTCTCCTCGGTCTATGGGGTTGGGTGGCAGCTTTGACGCGGCCGGGTGGGGGGCCTTGGAACAGGATTCATGCTGGCCTAGCCCAGACTTCCCTCACCACATTGGCATAGGGGAGGGATTCGTTGAAGCATTCCATGGAGAGGCTCCCGAATCAATTATACATTGAAGTGGGCAGTAATGGATCCCTATGCGGACCATGGGGTGACTATGGTGATGAGGCACAAAATCCTCTAATTATTGATGGGCCATATCCTAGGTTGGGATAATCCCCTCATCCTTGTATCATCGAAAGTGATTGTTAATCACCCTTCTCTGAACGATTTTAGATAGGTTGATGGGGCATGGGAACCCAATAACCATTGACATGGAAGATTCCATGATATGGATGAGGCCACATTGGGTTGGTGTTTTGACGTTACCCTAGTCCCTACGTTGATGAGTGGGTGATGATTGGTTTCTGGTCATGAAATCTTGGGTCTTGTAATGTAGGGAGATTTAACCATTTGTGAAGAAAGAAGAAAAAAGATTTCCAGTTCCCCAGTGTAATTCTATCTTCCATGGTATGAAACAAGGATCCAAGATGACAATGTCACATACCATGATATCCAACATTCCACATCCCCATCATCTGGTGAGTTTCACACCAGGCCCATAATTTGTTTAGCAGGACCTGGCGTCAGATAACTAGATCTGGTGACACACTAATCCATTGAAGTCTTGGGCACTACTAATCTTCATATTGAAGAGATTAATTTCACATGGGGTTCACCATTTTGGTTTTTGACGCTTTCGTTGGGGCGCACATCCGTCTATGGAGGAGGACACACAACTGTTTCCCTACATTCCTTCTTTACAAAGGTGGGTGGCATTCATCACTTATTCATGGATGCTTTCTCCTTGATCGAAATAAAATGATTGGATGTTGCTTCCACCTTCATTTTATTCCTCCTTGGAACTCGTTTCCTAGTCTGGGTCTCCCTCAAAGACATAAGACGTTGTTCTTGAAAGACTTTCTAGTGCCATGTCTTCATAGACGATGGTTAATTACCCTTCTTATGTCCGAACATTCCAATGGGCCCAATTAGGGAAGGATTTTTCTGTCAAGGGAGTAGTCATGTTATACATCGCTGGCGTGTTTGGATGCTGAAACCCTAATTCATCTAAGTTTCTTCCCCTTATGAAAAAGTTTCTCGAGGGAGTGTAAGCTCGAGGCATCCCACATCGAATGTGGCGAATTATATGCCATAGGAATGTTTTTGAGGTTTTATTTAGTTTCTCATGTTTAAAATAGGGTATGCCATTATTTTATCATCTTGAAGAGATAAATTGAACTAATAAAAACACTGATAATAGTGGATCAGATGGGTGTAAACCTATTAGGAAGCACTTATACTAGTGCTAATGTTTGGTTAGTTACCCGATTGCTTCTATGAGCAGTGAGAAAGTGGGTGACATGATCTCATCAGGATGTGGTGGCCCTGATAAGAATCAAGATGGATATAAATTGATTAGAGGATGGAGGTTGAGATGGAACTGATGCGAGGGTGACAATGTTGTTGGGATTGAGTTTCGAAGAGATTTCCTACATATCCCATTCGTAGGGAATCAAATTCCACGTAGTTCGGTTGGCAGATGGGGAACCTGAGGAGGCGATCCATGGAAATGGATGTGTGGATATGATCTAGGGGATGTAGAACCTCTGGGTTGAGGCATGAACATCCTGAAACACATAGGCTCGAGGGAGAGAGTCCATGATGAGTCATGGGTGGGGGGATTGAACCTCAGGGAGGCTTCATATGCATCCCCATCTAGGAAAGAGGGATCAAAGCCATGTAGTTCACCTTAAAACGTCTTACCATCATGTGAAGATGACAAAAGATTACTGCTGGTAAGGGTTCCAATGGCTAATCATTGGTCAAGATACAAAGGCATACCACTGGATGGGGTTCAATGGCTTACCGTTGGATGGGGTACAATAGCTTACCACTGGTTGAGGAACATAATGGATTAACGTCAATTTGGGATCACAATAGCTTACCATTGATTGGGTAACATGACAACTTACCGTCGATTGGGGAACACAAAGACTTACCTTCAATTGGGGAACACAACTTCTTACCATCTATTGGGGTTGGATCTCCGGGAGGCGTCCTACGCACCTTGTGTGGGAGACAATGATCAACGCCCATGTTGTTCAAATGGGTAGAGTTTATCATCATGTGGGATGAAATGGGCCATACAGTTTAACGTCATGCAAGATGAGGGTGGAATGACATGTAGTGGGTGGGGTGATGGGTTTCGGGATTGAAATTTAGGGAGGCTTCTAACGTACCTTGTCTAGGAGACAAGGATCCACATCCACATTGTTTGGTAGGTTTGGATACAGTTTGACATCATACAGGACCAAAAGGGGAACCGATGTGAAGGGGTCAGAACTAAGAGGTGATAGGCTTGATTGTCAGGGTGGCCTCCTATGTACCATGTTTATGAGACATATATTATTTTCCACATAGTTCTAAAGCATATAGTTTAATTTCATGAAAGAAAAAAAATGGGAACCAACGTGAAGGGGTTGGAACTGATAGAGCAGTTGGGCTTGAACTCCGAGAGGCGTCCTACGTACCATTTTTGGAATGGGAAAGGATCAATGTCCATATAATTCAAATGGTGATATATAAATTACATGCTAATGTGGACCATGAAATATTCAATGGTCAATTCTTACTCTAATCCCACATGTGTCATGATTGCTGTGAGAAATAGGAGGAAGCAAAGACCTGATGATCATGTCATGAAAGTTGCATCCATGGGAAGTGGAATGGGTCTTACTCAGGGTTAGGATCCCAAAGAGGAAACACAAGATTATGCATGTTTAGTAGCCCAAGGAGATAGCGATTAGGACATACCCGAGGATGGAGGCCCGATGGAGACAGAGCTCATAAGGGTAGGGATGAGATAATGAAGGACCTAGTTCCCATCACTCTTCTAGTCTTTGGAACTGAAGAATAAAAGAGGATTAGAGGTGATACCTCCCGAAACAAAGTCTAGGGTATTAAACCATGATGGTTTCCCTTCCCCACAGACAGGCACTGCTCTAGCAGAGACCATCTCATTCCATGTGAGAAAGATCTCACTCCTGTGGAGATGATTGTGCATTGAGAATGTCTGAGATGGGGCACCCCATGTGTGTTACCAAGTGATAGATCACATATTAACATCATGTGTTGAGGACGATAGTGCTTTAAAGTTTAAAATACTGAAAATTGGATGATTTGGGTTCACTCTTCACCCCTATGACTTTCATAACTAGTATGATTTAACCATTAGGGAAGGAAAGGCACCAACAATGTCATGGTGAGGTGGTATTTCAGAGTGATATATTAAGGGTCCCATATTAGCGTGGTTATGCAATGATGCAGTTTCCATTAGCGTGCCTATGTGAAGAAGAATAAGACTACGAAACACAATGTGAGGCACTGCCCAATGGACCATGAAATAAATTCATACTAACCTAGAGGGCTTTACAAAATAATATTTCATGACACAGGTGTGTTGTGAAAAAGAGGGGATTGTAAATGTGTATATAGGGTAAGAACGACACATGGAGCACATGAGGAGGGTTGTGTGAAAGAAGAGATACTGTGTTCAAGACGGAATGCTTCTGTGCAAACTGGATGGATGGGCCCAAAATAAGTTTGAAGGTGGGGGAACAAGTGCACAAGAGGGATATTTTGAGTGAAAAAGACTTAAGGTAAAAGGAATTGGAAGAGGATCAAGCCCAATAGGACCCACCCGAAGGAGGACCATTAGGAGACCTATTGCATAAGATGCTATACCTTGGGGCCATAGTGTTTTTCGTGCAGTCATGGAAGAGGCATATTTCATGCAATAGAGTGTTGTTTCATCTTCAGTAACCTTCCCCAAAGGGCGGGGGGGGGGGGGGTGGTAGGCTTCATATTAAAATCAAGATCCTTAGATGTTCCATTCATGTTTGACTATGTGAAAATGGCAGTTTGATGTTGCATTGGGCGTGCAAGGGTTTGCGCGCCTAAGGGAAGCTTGAGCATTAGACTCTCCCCCTTCACGCCCTTGACATGGATGGTTTTTTAGAATGTGGCCATGAAAGGGTCCCTGATGAAGCTCAAATTTTCATATATTTTATAATTTAAATAATTGTTTATAAACCCACCATAGTGTTATTGTATGGGTGGTTGTCACATTTTTTGGTTTTAGTGTTATTTTGATCCTAAATGCAAAAATGGACTAATTCTGCAATTTTAACAGATTGTTATCACAGGGGTATTTTGGTCATTTATCATTAAATATAAGTCCAACATTTATGATTAAATTTTTTTAAGAATAACTATTTAATTTCCTTCATTTATGTCTTCTGGACCAGGGGCTGAATCGATCATCTAGTGGCCGTAAAAATTCAATGAAGTTGAAGAGTTTTCTGGGCGGACAGAACGGACCCCACTTCCCTAGTGGAAACCCAATTCGGTCTACACAACTCCAAATTAGATTATTCCACTTTTATATGTACTAGTACTCAAGGGAGCATTTATAAAATAAATTTCATGGCGTTTGGAATCCATTATGAGGGAAATTTAATGACATACATTTGAAGGAAGCTGCTTGGAAGATGCCTCCAAAAAAAGAAACCGCCAATATTAAATTCATAACTCTTTCTAGGAAAGTCCGATGAAGCTGAAAGCTGGGGAGAAAACATAAGATATATTATGGAACAACATTTATGAATATACCTATTACATATTCGGTCATTGAAGGGCATATCTATATGTAAACTTTCGGATTAACTGTTTTGTGAGTGAATATGTCACCCCTTCTCCCTATAAATATGTGTCCCTTCTCCCAGTTTATGATATAACCATTCCTGGGGGGATAAGGTGGAGCTCTATTTCTGTATTTTTTATTTATATTTTTAATATACATTAGTTTATTCTTCTTCTTCATACCTCATTCTTCCCTTTTTACTTTTATGTGTTTCTCCCACTGTATTCACTTTTAACTCCATGAAAATGGGGAACTAACCTCGATGGTTGTTTGAGGAGGATAATGGTGGTTCGTTGAGTTTCATTGTGCTTAAATTTAAATATATTTATTTAATTATGAGAATTTTGGTGGTGGTCAAATTTATTATGATGTGTGATTGCCCCATTTTCCCTATCACCAAGTTCTTCTTCTCATTCAACATTTATCCTTCCCTTCAATATATAAGTCATGCATACGATGGAGTATGGCTTGGGTAGTGATGGTCGGCAAAGAGATCTCCTTGCTGACTTTCGGAAGAGTACTTCCCCACATGCAGTGATATCAGTTTTGGGGAAATAAAATTTTGAATAAGAGGGTGTAGTGTGATAGATTTTGATCACTACATTGAATTGATATGGAGAGTATTTTAATAAATAATGATATCAACCATTATGATCCTCCAAGAACAAATGTCTTATTTATTATTTTTAACATCATAGTGTTTGTATTACATATATATATATATATATATATATATTCATATTTTATGTATATTTGAAACTCATCATTATATTATATATTAGTTAGAAAATAAATAGTGAAAATAGAATTTTGGTGTTGTGTAAGTTGCCTCTTTGAGACCAACCCTGGGAGTGCACTATATTGCATTATTAGGTAAATAATATTTTGATCGGGGATCTGTGAAAAATTCCGACTTCGTCAAATTGGTGTCGTTTCCGGGGAGGCGCAACACTTGCACACACCGTTATTCATAAAAAAACAAAAAAAATCATAAATTTCAAAAACTCAAAAAACAACATTTTGTTCATAATGTATTTCAATTGTGATTATTATGCATGGACAGACCAATATCTGGTGCCAGAAAATGTTTGCAATGAAATTGATGCTCAATTTTCAAATGATTAGTGATAAAGTTAAAAAACTGGAGAGTCAAATTGAATGGATTGCTGAATATGTACACACATCCCAAGAGCAGTCCGATCCTAAGCCAGAACATGAACCAGAACGAGTGGTGGAATTTATTGCGCCAATAATTTTTTATGGTAAAGAACCTGAGGTAGGTGAGAACGAACTTTTAAAAGAACTAGTCACATCATCCTGCACTCAACCATTGCTCGAGGAGGTCCCAGAAGTACACATTCCAACTGATGGACTGATGGGAGGTCCTCATTTTTTGGAAGAATCATGGAATAACTTTGTGGAAGATAACTTGAAACATGATCTTCCCAAAATTGATAATTAAACAACAGACATGTTCTACCTATCTCTTGATTTGGAAGATAAGGAAGAAGATGCACCTACTAAGATTGAGTTGCCAATGGTCAGGCCTAAAGAGATTAATTTCTAATCTGACCTACATGAAAGGGAAGAATTCTTTATTGATTCATTGTGTTTTAATATTATTCAAACTGAATTGTTTTATGACTTCTTTGTTCCTGGAATTATTGATACATTACAAATGGAGCAGACCTCGGATGATATTAAAGAGACCACCAAAGTAGTGGTGATCATGGAAGAAGATCTGGAGAAGGTGGTGGTTGAGAGACTACCTCCCCAACAGAAACTTGCATACCATATGGAGGAGGACACCACTGATGTTAACAGGGAGAATCCATATATTCTATTCCCTCGCACTCTAGATCTAAAATTCTATCTGTATTCTTTCTTGGGGGCTCGGAACATTATTATATTCTATGGGGTTCTCCAATCTAAGAGTCTATTGATGGACACTGGGAAAAGTCACATATGGTGGTTTATCTCAAAGAAACCACACCCACCTTTTAATTGGGGATAATCCACTACAACTGCATGACTAGGGGAAGTAAAAACCAAGCACCCACTTGGGGGTCTAAACCAAGCAATATCTCTTTTCTTTTCCTTTTCTCGTTCTTTTTAATTATTTTTCTTATGTATTTTCATTACATTCTTGTAGTTTTAAAGTGGATGATTCTAGGAGCATAACTCAAGGAATCCACCTCTAAAATAATTTCAGGTTGTATTTCTTCCTTTATATTTATATTTTTTTGAGTTGAAATAAGGGGTAGTAAAATTTAAGTGTAGGGGAGTGTCAACCTGCCGAGTTATTCTTGTGTGATTTTCATTTTTTTTATTAAATTTTAATATTTATTAGCTTTAAGGAATATTCTTATCACTTTTCACACATCAATTTATTTTTAAAGAGTTGAAATTATTTTTTAAATAATGGATTTTAAATGATTGTTGATGTGAAAACATTTTTCTTTAATTGGATTATCAATCATTTTTATGAGTTTGACTGATTTATGAAATCCATGACCATGAAACACTAACTCAAAATATTTTTCCAATCCTGTGAGGTATTCTAAACCACTTTTTCATATTCTTCCTCATACCCACACTTTCTTGAGGGAAACATGAATTCTGTGTGAGAACTAGAATTTGTGAATAATTCTCTTTCGAAGCATTGGATTTCATGGGATGTATTTAAAATGATTGAGGCATCTCTTTGGCTATCCAAATTTTATCTTGAGACCCATCTTAACATTTATCCTTTGAAAGCCCTTACATGCCATGAATTTCCTTATAGGTTTAAGCCACATTACAATCCAATTTTTCCTTACCTTCCTGCACTTTTAGTATTTTTTCATGGTTATTTCAAGTTTGAGTGTGGAGGAAGGGCCTTTCGTGTTATTTACTTGGAATTTGTATCATTTATGGGTTGATTGAGTGTGTGTCAATACTTTGGATAGTGGATAAAAAGAGAATTGTGAATGTTTCATCATTTCATTGTGCTTTATTTGTTTCATCTATTTCTCCTTCAAAAAAAAGAAAAAAATGGAGATGAGCATTAATTCCTCGTTGTGCATTCTTTTATGACTCATGTACCTCTCAAAATAAAGGTAATTAATTGTCATTCAATCATTGTATTCAATTTTCAGCTTATCCTCCATAAAAAAAATAAAAAAAAATGTGTGCCTTTCTGGAGCTTTGAAAAAAAAGAACTTGATGATATAATTCATTATAATAAATTATTGGCTCAAGTCCTATATCATTAAAAGAAGAGTGGTGTTTTGTTTCACATTTTCATGTGGGATGGAGTGAGAGTAATTTCTGGTGTTTTCACTTGAATTAATCATGCATTGTACTTAAAAGCCCAACCTCCTCTTTCTAGCCTGGAACATTTTTCAATAATTTTCCCACCAACCCTAGGCCACAGAATCATTTGAACCTTTAATTAAAGTCTTCATGATTAAATTAATTTTCATTTTTCACGGAGTGGAGAAATGAGAATTTTCACAAACCTATGGTGATACATGCGATTTTCAAGTATGTGTATAACTCTAGATTCAATTTCTCTTGAGTGAAGAGTGACATAAAATTCAATTTGAGGTAGGTTCTGATTGGGCCATGGATTGAATTATGAGGATGAGCAAATTTTAATGATTGAAATGAAAATGGTAGAGGACTGTTTTTCATATATGATACATGATGGACTTCTATTTTGGATAAGATCATTGATATTTTCTCATTTTTGATTATTGTGTGGGATTTGATTTGGAAGTAAGATGATTTCCCAGGAGTGCAATGTTTAAGTGTGGGGGAGTGATTAAGCTCACATTTTCATATATTTTTTACTTTAAATAATTTTTTTAAATCCCACCATAGTGTTATTGTGTGGGAAATTTTGACATTTTTCGGTTTTTGTGTTATTTTGAGCCTAAATGCAATAATGGACTAATTCTTCAATTTTAACAGATTGTCATCGTAGTGGTATTTTGGTCATTTATCATTAAATACATGTCCCAATTTTATTATTAAATTATTTTAGAATCCTTATTTAATTTTCTTCATTTTTGTCTTCTAGACCATGGGCTAAATTGATCATCTAGTGGCCCTAAAATTCAATGAAGTTGAAGAGTTTTCCAAGCAGACAGAACGAACCCCACTTCCTAAACGGAAACCCAATTCGGTCTAAAAAACTCGAAATTAGATTATTCCACCTGTATATATACTAGGACTCAAGGGAGTGTTTATAAAATAAATTTCATTGAGTTTGGAATCCATTATGAGGGACATTGAACGACATACATTTAAAGGACGCTTCCTGGAAGCTTCCTCCAAAAAAAAAAGAAACCACCAATATTAAATTCATAACTCCTTCTAGGAGAGTCCGATGAAGCATAAAGATGGGGAGAAAACGTATGAGACATTAAGAAACAACATTTATGAAGAAACCTATTACAGATTAGGTCATTTAGGGGCATAGCTACGCGGAAACATTCGAATTAAATGTTTTGTGTGTGAATTCATCACCCCTTCTCCCTATAAATATGTGTCCCTTCTCCTAGATTATGATATAGCCATTCTAGGGGTGCTAAGGTAGTGCTTTATTTCTGTAATTTTTATTCAAAATTTTAATATACATTAGTTTATTCTTCTTCTTCATAACTCATTCTTCCATTTTTTCTTTTATGTGTTTCTCCCACTGTATTCTCTTTTAGCACCATGAAAATGGGCAACTAACGTCGATGTTTGTTTGAGGGGGAGAATGGTGGTTCTTTGAGTTTCATTGTGCTTAAATTTAAATCACTTTATTTAATTATGAGAATTTTGTTGGTGGTTAAATTGATTATGATGTGTGATTGACCCATTTTCTCTATCACTAAGTTCTTCTTCTCATTCAACATTTATCCTTCCCTTCACTATATAAGTCATCGATACGATGGAGTATGGCTTGGGTAGTGATGGTCAGAGAAGAGATAACCTAGATGACTTTAGCAAGATTATTTCCCCACATACAGAGATCTTGATGTTGGGGAAATAACATTTGGAATAAGAGGGTGTAGTGTGATAGATTTTGATCACTATATTGAATTGATATTGAGAATATTTTAATAAACAATGATATCAACCATTATGATCCTCCAAGAACAAATTTCCTCTTTCTTCTTCTTAAAATCATATTGTTTGAATTACATATATATATATATATTCATATTTTATGCATATTTCAAACTCATCATTATATTATATTTAGATAGAAAATAAATAGTGACAATAGAATTTTGGTGTTGTGTAAGTTGCCTCACTGAGACCGACCCTGGGAGTGCACTATATTGCATTCTTAGGTAAATAATATTTTGAACGGTGATCTGTGAAAAATTTCCTCTTCGTCAGTCCCATTTACATCACAATGGGCATGCAAGGATTTGCACCCTGTAGGAAATCTTGCGCGCACATCTGGACTCTTGTGCACCATTGCCTTGTGGAGTTTGCTACTGGTCGTCGTAGAAGTCTTCATTTGACGTCGCATTGGGCACATAAGGGTTTTCATACTGAGGGGAATCTTCCACACACCCCATCATTCTTTCACACACCTCTTTCTCGCATCGTGTAATTATCCGTTCAGTCGCAAGATACCTGTGGATTCTTCAAAAGAGCCCACTCATGGCCGAATCTGAAATTCAGCATCAACAAATAATATAATTAATTTCTATCAATTTTCAAAAATTTATATTATAAAAAAGATATTATTATTGATATGATCAGACCAAGTATATCTTACGGCCAAATTTTTGGATTTTTCTAAAATGACAAATTTTTTAGTGAATAGTGAAAAAATATTGATTTTTGTAAAACACAAATTTCCATTCAATGAAAATTAAAATTATGTTATTAATATTATCATAAATTAACCTAAGTACTATTTAGGTAGGAGAAATAAAATTAATTACATATGAATCATCATTATTATTTATTTATGAATAACTTCATTTTTGGGGTTAAAAAATATTTTTCTAAAAACCATTTGTTATTGTGTATTGAAAATTTATATTAAAATATATTTTTAATACTTATAGAAAATAAATATTTAATATTTTATTCAATATTTGGGATTGTTAGTTTCAAATTTTTTAAAAACCTAATTTTCATTATTCATAATGAATAGTAACTATAGTAAATAATTTTCTCCTCGATGAGGGAAAATCAAGTAGTTATGGGAAAAATAATTTATTAATTCCTTAAAAATATAACATCTGAATAATTTCTATTAGAATAAATTATTTTTAAAATAAACATAATATTGTTTTGTTCTATTTTTCTTTGATAATCAAATTTATATTCTTTTAAGCAATGTGAAACTCTAGATATCAATCATTTCTTTTTAATATAACATATATGTTCCCATAATGATAAGACTATTATGAAAATGAATAAAATTGTTTTTAAAATAATAAAATTATATTTATTAGGGTAATTTATTTTAATTTTATATGAAAGTATAATAAATGTAAATATTTACACAATGCTGACACAGTGCTTGTGAAAGTAGTAGAATTATCAATGAAAATGATTTTAAAAACATTAAAAATAATATTTTATTGATGAAATATGGCCCCATAAGAAATTTATGGTCAATAATTCTTTATAATAGATGTTAAAAAATTTTATATATACATTAAATACATATCGTGATGAATTTAATGTCAAAATGTGTGAATATTTCTTCAAAATACATCAGTGGTATTTTATGTTAACTAATATAATATTAAATGAGATAAAATCATAAAAAAATTGAAAGAAGAAAATAGGTGGAATATGGTATAAAAATTCATCTCTTACACAATTTTGATCAAATTTATACCCTTGATGAAAATTTATATTTATTAAATATTTAACAAGGTTTTTTCATGGTTAATGTTAAAATTTGTTAATAAAGAGGTTAAAACTTAATATATATGTCAAAATGACACATATACTAGTAAAAATAATTTTTTTTGAAATTTTATTTTCCATAAACTATGTAATATTCTAATATTTTTTCCAAATTTTCCTCTTCCACTACAAAAGTAACTTATTATAATTAAATATTTTATGTAACTGTATGGATATTCTTTCCATTAATATAAAAGGACACTACCTCTACTATATTCTTCATAGAACCATAAGAAAGTTATATAATATTATTCCATAATAAATATCTTCTATACATCCATATCCAGGTCATTGTGGTTACTTTGTCATAAAAATGCCATCCATATTTTTTTTAAACAAATATAAATGTATTCTCTCAATGAAGAGGTAATTATTCTAACTGATCTCTTCTACATTACATCTTATTTTACATCCATAAATTTTATCCTTACCATTTAAATATAAAAAATAAGAATATACCATTAATAATATTTTCTTATCTTAGTGGATTAATATTATTCATCTTTTTCTCCATCTTGTGAGGAATGAAATTATCATTCATGTGTACATGTAGATGAGCGCCTCTTCAAAGCTGCCTATTTTTTTTGCATCCCCACCTCTAAAGGTTATTTATTATAATGCCTTTAATAAATATATATGATATTAAAGATATAATATTATCTTATAAATATAATATATTACTTACCTTCTTTCCCTCTCACTGATTAATAAAATGGTAATGAAACTTCTGCATATATGCGGAATACCACCATAATTAAGGGATGTGATTCATTTTTCATTTAAGCCTTTCATTCATGATAAAAAATTATATTTTATTTAAAAAATGATAATTATTTTCTTGGATTATATTCTGAATATGATGAAATAATTATCCTATGGACAGTGGTAAAACCATGAATGAAAATTTTAAATTATGAACTAAACATCCTCTAAAAAGATTTTGTGGATTTCATCAATAAAGTTAATTTAAAATGGAATAATATTAATTGAAATAATTTATTTTATGATTAGTTAATATTCATGGAAATTTTATTAAATATTTTAACAATTAATATCAATTTATTATATAAGAAATTAATGTATGTACATAGAATTTCAGGACCCAAGGTAAGGTGTTTTATAACTAAATTTAATTTTATTGGGTTATGACACAATTTCATTGACTTTTTTATTCCATGAATAATTGTAAAATTTTAGCGACCCTAAAACCAATAACCTGGATCTAGTTACTTAAATTATAACATTGGAATAAGATATAATGAATCATATCCTAAAGGTCTAAATTGTTTAGTAGACTTAGTAAACAAGATACATATATGATTCCAAAATTACATTTTAAAACACAGTATAAATATAATTATTTATAGGAATAAAAGTATTCCATATAGAATATACCTTAATATAAGTCATATTACACTTCATGGATTCCTATGATTAGATAAATATAACTATGAGCTCAAATTCTCAGTAAGGGTTAAGTAAAATGGAAGCTATCATAAATAAGTAAGCATAATGATTATAGAAATGTAAATAACTAATCAAAATATCCATTTCAAAAACATTATTATCATGATTTTATAATGAATAATGAATATAAAAATGATAATAACTTAAACAAATTTGATTTAATAAATAATATTATAATGAAATGTATCCATAAATACTATCAATAAGAAAATTTCCTGTATAATAAGATTAGGAATATTCAAAATGCATAGGTCTGTAACTAAAAACACATTTCATTTAATCAATAAACTAATAATTGAATTCATCAAGATTTAAAAAAATTATTAAAATATTATTGATAATAATACAAGGTATAATTAATATAACAAGTTATGTTTCTAAAAACTCATTTAATTTAATCAATAACGTGACTACCATAACTTGATAAAGAAAAATTAATATGTAAAGTCAAATAGATGAAATAACATGCCATTTTATAAATAAAATGAGAATTAAATGTGTAGAAAGATAATATAATTATGAAAATAAGATGGATAATAATAACTAAATTTTCAATGAAGAAAATAATTAATTACTTGACTTCATTTTCTTATGAACATGAAAACTATACCTCCAATACCATTCACAATACTCTTTAAAACTATAAGGACAAACCTATTTATTAATAGATTATGGATTTTCATCGGTAAAATTGTAATTCAACAAGGGTATATATAATTCTGGGTCCCACCAATCACTTTATGTCAACAAAATTCCTTATAAATTGAATAATCTAATAAATTTATGAACAATGAGCCTTATCATCAAAATCATCATTGAATAATGAATACATATTAAGAACATTTCTCAATTCAATAAAATAATAATAAATATGAAAAACTAACTTTTTAAATGGGATTTGGTTTAAGTAATAACCATATATTGGGTAAATAATTTGGATGGATATGAGAAATTAAAGTGCAATGATCACTAGAAAGTGAATAATTCAAGGTAATGTTGATGAATACTAAAATGAATCAAAGAAGTGAGTTTCAATATTATCCTTTATTAAAATAATCATAAACCATATAATGGAAGAAAAATGATTGTATCAACCCAATATATCCGCAGTGGATTATAAGTAATATAAATGTTTTTGTTTTTGATGAATAGAAATAACATAATAATGTCCTTAAGACATTTTAAAAAAATTATTTTTTTACTTTAAAAACCATTTATAAATAAAATTTAATATAAATTAAACAAAATTAACCTTTTAATATTATAAAAATACTTGTTAAAATATCATGTGGAAATTATGGTCGGATGTTTTTTTATGTCATACACGTTAAAACGAAGATCCTTTTACTTTAATCGTAAAAGTCAAATTTTCCATTTTTTAAAATTAACAAGAATATTCCTTTGAAAAAAATTATAAAGTAAAAATATATGGATAATTTTATCTAATAAATCATTTTTATAATGTTTATAATATTTTTAAATTCCTATATAGAAAACATGGTTTTGGAATAAATTATATTTTTGACCAAAGCGAAAAATAAAGTATAATTTTATTGATAAACATTTCTAAGTTAATTTAATACCAAAGTGTAGTAAATATTGTATTATTACATAAAAATATCATGAATAACCATGTTGATTAAAATTAAATGAGTTTATTATAAAATGATCAAATGATTACCTTCCATATAAATTTAAGACTAAACAATCTCAATTAGCGTAAAATTTTAAAAAAACCAACAATGATCATAACATTGAAGTGCTAATTAGTTAATGAAGTGATCATTTTTATCAAACTTATATACACATATTTCATGTTTAAATTCAACATAATATAATAAATAGTCATTAAAAATGTAGTATTATAATATCATATATGATGGAGAAATAATATAACTAAATGGATAGAAATTGATTTATGATATTCTTTCACACTTGCTATCATTTATATCAAATCCCCATAGAAGAAATTATTCAAATTATAAGTTATAATACCATGAATTAATATTTAATCATGATATTACATGTAATTGGGGTAGTACATAAACTATATAAAATAAGTTATGTGAAGTCCAATAAAATATGCCTTAACGAAAGAAAATTGAGACAAAGTACCTTACCTTAGGTTTGACTCATCACATTATTTATTTATATTCTTGAATAAAAAAATTATTTTATTTATTAAATTTTTCATGAAAAATTTAAATATTTATTATTTCATTTATTTGAAATATTATCATGTTGTTCAAAATTAGTTAATCAACTGTGATTAAGTTAGGAATTTGGATGTTATTTAGTTATGTGTCAAAAAGGGCATTGGTTGGTTGACCATTTCTATAAGAGTTCATGATTACACAATATATTGAATTATTATCTTAGTATAATTATCATATTCTTAAATCAATTATACTTTTACGAATAATCTTGAATTATTGTTTTGATAAATGAAGTATATTGTGATCATGGAGATGGTAGGAAATAGGTACTCAAGAGTAACATTACCATTTTTCAAAAAACATTTTAAAAAGGAGGTATGTAATATTTTATCATTAAAAATGATAATTACAATGAGATGACCTTAAAACATTACATAATAATGAATTAAATAAATAATTCACATTGAAGATATTTTGAAGTTTAGAGTTCTAAATAATTAGTCCATAAATACTATATATCAACGTGAAAATTACATGTATACACTACTACTCAGTATCCATTTTTTCATAAAATAAAAACTCTTAAAAAGAAACATGTATGGTTCCATGTTTTAGACAACATGACTTTTACATGATCCCATCCTTGACCCTATTCTTCTTTCATTTGTGTGGAAAATATTTCAAAAACTTGGTATTAGCATAAAAAGATGAGTAATAATTACAAAATAAGGAAAGGAAACATTAACCATCAGTAAATATAAATCAATGAAACCATACCTTTTTATTATAACATATCTCCTGAATTCAAAATATTTATGAATAACACATAGAAATAATAAATCATAATGGTAATTTCATTCATTCATATCATAATTACATTTTAGTAATAACATATACGTAGGGAGTTATGTTGGAATTCTCATCACTGTTTATTTGATAAATCTCCTAGGGGAAACATTAACGTTTACCTCTGTCACATTACCCAATTCATTGGAGAGCTATCTCAGGCTCACCTGCCCTAGGTATATCATAGAAACAACCATATACAAAAAAAATCCCAACAACAATAACATAACCATAACACATAACACATGCATATATTAAAGATAACATTTCCACATTCTAATCACAATATATCAAATCAAGATATTTAAATAAACAACACACTATCAAACCATTTTCAAAACAATTTGAAACATTTAATAAACAGATTTTTAAATAAAAGTGTCCCATACCACATTGAAAATGAATTAAAATTTTTAAACATAAATTTTCATATAAATAATTCCTTAAAACCATTTTGAAAAAATGGACATTAATGAGAAATATTTATAACTTTAAATAATTAAAATGATAATTTTGTTACGGAGTTCCTAACCAAATGATAAATGATTGATTAAATATAATTGAGGAATTATATTTAATAAAAACTCTATAATATCATGAGAATCAAGGTATTCAGGAAATAATATTCCAAAGGATAGTGTATAGACCATATAAATTTTAATTGTCTTATAACATCAATGATGTCTCAATGGAATGTAAATTCAGATGAAATCCCTTAAAAAGACGGTAACCTTACATTAAGGTTAAAAAAATTACATATTTTTTTTGTTAAAAATATTAATACAATAAATATGATTGGATATTCATTGTAAATAAAACAGAAAAAATTCACACATATTTTTGTAAAAACAAAACCAATGACTTTGAGGTTTAACACAATGAATGGAAATTGAGTAAAAATCGCACTTATCAAGTTCATATCGATGACTTATGAATTTATCAATTGAGTGATTATGTGAATCAAAATTATATAAAAACAAAGGGGAGTATAAATTATAACATAAATAAACAAATTGTGATTCTATACACAATCATAGCATGAAATAATTAAGAAGTAGAAGATTTATCAAAGGAATGGAAATTTTGATTAAAAGTTCACTTACCGATTTGGTAACCTAAGAAACATACACCACATGAAATAATGATCTTATAATAAAGATTTAAATACCCATAAATTAATTTATATTACACAAATAATATAATCATGGTCAGTACATATACCACACAAAACGAAATATTGTCAATCATAGCTTGAATCTCACAGGAATAAAAAATGAGTTGAAAACCCCTTACCACATTGTAATCAATCGGGTCGTATAAAAAAGAGTTAATAACCAAAAAATTAATCTCATAATACCATTAATATATTTATAATAATGATAATATATATAAAATGGTAGAACAAAATACACCACATTAAATAAATAAGTGGTGAACAATGGAAATCATACAGAATTAAAAGTTAGATAAGAAACCCCTTACCTCATCTCCTACTTGACCCATTCATTAATTAATCTCCTGAATAATAAGATAATGTTAATTTCAAATTTCATAAAAACCATGTTAATGTTTATTATTACATTTATATCACGTATTACCATGTTATAAACATTATAAAATCATTTAAGTTTCTAATGGTTGTTTTGTCAATATTTGGTACATGAGTAATAATTACTTGTAGTTCATGTGGTCAAAATTCAATTATATAAAGAATTACATTAATGATTTATATATCATATATATCATATAAATTCAGTCTATGTATGTATTTATAATTTTACATAGCATTTGTAGATAAGAAATGAAATACACTGTTCATGGAGACGGTAAGCTGTATGTACACATGAACCCTACTATCATTTCTATATCATATTTAATGGAATGAAAACATAATGATACATAGGTATATTATAATTCCAATATAATATAACATGATATATATGTTACATAATTTCATTAACTCCATCCATTATATGTTCCATGTATGTTATGAACTAATCATATCACCTTGAGGGGGCAGTAGTCCGCATTTCCTCAAATGAAATTATTGTATTTACGCATATTGGAAGGAATAAATGTATGTTTGTAAATAAAAATTACAAAATAATAGATAAAACATAACCATATTATTTTTCATATATAAATGGCGTGCCATCATAATGTCCACCATGAGAGGTGGTAGGAGAAGATTGAACAATCATTGTTTCATGAGGCAGTAGTTCGCCGTCAACCGAAACAAAATGTTATTTACCCAATAGATAGAGGTGTGTGTTAGTGTAGTTCGATTCCTTCTCAAAAAAACCTAGTTTATTGAGGATACTATTTTTTTTATAAAATAATGAAATAAAAAGAGTTTATGGGGTTGGAGAAGTAAAAGAAAACATAATAACTTAAGAGAAGATGTTACCTTTAAATTAGGTATCTCTATTTGGTTTGAACCAAAAGGTTTTCTTGAATTTCCTTCTGCATAGGGGAAGGATTCTAGGAGGAGTATAATAATTTATGGAGCATAATTGAGTAAATGTTGGACGAGCCAAGGGGTTTGATAAGTGTGAGTAATTGGTTATAAGTGAGGGCTATTTATAACAGGGAGGATGGGCTCTTTAAAAATGTTTACAAACATTATTTTATTATATAATAATTTTCAGTTTATAAAGGTCCAAAACGTATTCAAATAGAATATAATATGAATCATGTTCGAAATTAAATCATCCGATAATAATGGGATAGGTTTTAGATATTTTTTTAATCAATATAATCTTATTTATTTAAATCATTCATTAATGATATAAACAGTGAATCATTATTATGTGATAAATAATTTTATTTATTTTACTTTTAAAATTTAAAAAATACTACCAGGATGTAGGAAATATTTTTAGATTTAAAATGAATTTTTATAGTCTTAGAGATAACTTATATAAACCTATTTAAAAATATATTTACTAAAAGATATATGTTTATGTCATTTTGTCTTTATTTTAAATTAATTTATATAAAGTGTAATTAACACTCTTAAGTGGCTCCATGGGGTCCCAAAATCAACTCAATTATTCCCATGGCCGGATATGTATTAACCAATACTATTAGAACACATGTTGGGATAATTTCATATTATTATAATAATATGTTTTTACCCTTATTTACAAAATTTACCATTTAACCATGGTAAATAAAATTTCCACTAAAGTAAATATTCATATTGTCTAAAAATAAAAGATACCTATTTACACAATTTGGAGCTCCTAATTCCAAATATGGAATCCATTTTTAAAAATTCAAAACACATAAGTGGCATAAATTAATTTAAAATTAATTTTTGTTGTCAAAGGAAATAGCATGTTTTTAAGAAATAATAACTATCAAAAGATTAACACTTATTTATGTCCAGATTCCAAGTGGAATTTTAATAAAATGACCAACATTTGATTAAATTGTAAAAACATAATATAATTACACTTTAAATCAAATTAAAAGGATAATATAACCTTATAAAAATATTATATTAAAACGCATCTTTGAATTAAAATACAGTAATTTTCAATATTCATTAAAAAATGTATTTTATCTGAAAAATACAAAAAAAATTCCCAATGTATACTTTGTGGTCCCAATTCTAAAAATGAATTTTATATTGTCAAATATAACAGATAAATGTGGCCAAAACTATATTTAAAGAGGTTTCTCCATCAAAAGGTGGTAAATCAAATTTTTATGAATATTAGAGTGTTTATGCTTAAATCAGATTCATTATAATTTTAAGCCTCTAAAATTTATTGGATAAATATAAAAACATTTAAGAAACTTATTTGATCATAATATTGTTTGTTTTTTTCATTCCCATCAATACAAAGACTATGCGTTAACCACCATTTTAAATAATAACATTATATTAATATTTTTCAGTATAACTCAACATTGTGTACAACATAATTTTTCAATGAAACTTGTCATTGTGTATCAGGTATTCCTTCTAACATAGAATCCCATATAAGGTAAAATTAATATTTAATTTAAAATTTTTAATATATATAAAAAGGTTATATTTTTTATTTACATGAGATGTTACATCCTTCCCCCCTTTTGGGAATTGCGTCCTCACATTTTTAAAATTGGGCATGGAAACATCAATGAAAGTTCCACATCAGAAAAAGAGTCAATGAAAATTTCATTTTAAAAGAATGAAAGAGAAATACAATGGTCACTCGAGATAGCGCATACTTGGATTCCATGTAGGAAAACATGGATATTGAAGAGAAACAAACCACCAAGGTTGGATATATAGTGGTTAAAAACATGATTAGGAGAATGTTAACCACAATAAAATAAAAAACTTATGATTGGTTAAACGATATTTGATTCCCCATTAAGAAATGTTAATATAAAATGTTTTTGTTTTATGTTACCTTTTATAATGTTGAGGAATTTATTAATGAGCTTAACTAAAAACATAAGGAAACATAATAACTTGTCATGTAAACTTTCATATTTTACTAAATTTCAACCACAGACTCATTTTTCCTCCAAACGATGAGTATTCAATCCGACTTAGTCAAATTAAAAGTGCTAGAATCAACATATATATTATCAGATAATCCACAAAAGATGAACTATATATTTTCCCTGTCATTAGACATCAACCAAAACCAAAACATTTAGTAGAAGACCAGATAATCCCTAAAAAGGATAATAATTTATAAAAAGAAATACTACTCTTAATCACCCAAATTTGAAAAACAATAACCAAATTTTCAAAAATTCTATTCAATAAATAAATTTCCTTAAAATTATTCAAAGTAACCCAAACTAAGATTGTAACCCAAAACTCAGAAGGATTTAATCACATAGTCTTCGACAGTAAATCATAAATTTTTTCTCCAAATAAAATTGACTACTATTAAAGTCTCATACTAAAGTTTAATTAACCAAATCACATATTCTCTATGACAGGATAATCATTTCTAAAAATAACCCAAATCACCATATGTTCATAATAAATACATATATTCTTCCAAAATAAAATTCCACCAATACTGATAAAAAGAAAAGATAATTATTCCATGAATAACATTTTCATATATCAAACTTCATTGTTAAACATACTAAAAAAATCTTCCAATGTAATCCCATCCTAAAAAGATCCTTAATACTTTTAAGCATTTCATCTTCTTAAAATATACCCTAACTCTTGAATCCCTTTTATGTTTACTTATCACTCATTCAATGATCTTCATGATCCATTAAACATTCCTTACCAAATTATTCTGAAATAATTCAATCTTAAATACAAAATCATGAATTATATCCCAAGATTCAATAATATCATAACATATGTAAGAAATAATCCCTACCTTTCATTGGTCATTGTTAGTTTCTTCAACCTTAATAAAATTGGAATTAGGTATTGGTAAACATATATTTGTATGATACTGGTGATCACATTCCCGAAATTTCTTTGTAGGACATATGTTTGTATAGTGACCATGCACACCATATTTAAAACATTCAATTGATCCCTTAGAAAGAACATATTTACCTTTCATATAGTCAACTAGATGCTTCATTTTTACATGGAAGGTTATTTATTTATGACCTTCATTCCCACAACTATAACACCTTATAGTCCCTTTTAGGCATTTTCCTAGGTGATTCTTTCCACATCTTTGACAAAAAAGTTTGTAAAAATACATACCTTAATGATTATTAGATGAACTTATGCAGGGATTTGTTTCACGTGTATACAATGCCTTATAAAAATCACCATGGTTCAGGTGTTCAATCATGAATCCAGATCGTTAGTTGGTAATAACCACAAGAGTTCTAACTGTTGCTCCCATTTCATTCAGTTGCCCAGTCAGAAAACCGTCAAAGTTTTCTTCACATCCACTGTAACTTTAATTCCTTCTAGATCCATCCATTTACTAAAACAAAAAAGGTCAGTGTGAGTATATCCGTAAATTCATCATATAATATCTTATGAGGAGGGTAAATAAAAATATAGACTTATTCATGTTATCTTACACTCATTCAATTTATCTAAAATAACTATGTATTTTTATAATATGCTAACCATTATGGTTAGGTCACTTATTCTTAAATAACACTCTAAATTCTAATGTTATCTAAATCGACCTCTCATACAAACTATAAGGACTCGACTTTAAAACATTACATAATCTTGAATTAAATTAATAATTCACATTTAGGATCTTTTCAGGTATATATAATAGAGAATTATGCCATAACTATTACATATCAACTTGAAAATTACATGTAGACACTACTACTCAGTATCTATTTTTTCATAAAATAAAAACTCTTAAAAATAAACATATCTAGTTCAATGTTTTAAAAAACATGGCTTTTACTTGATCCCATCCTTAACCCTATTCATCTTTATGTCTTGTGGAAAAAAATTAAAAAACATGGGATGAGCATAAAAATCTCAGTAGAGGTTACGAAATAAGAAAATTAAACATTAACCCAACAATAAATACAAATAAATGAAACCATACATTTTGATCAAAACATACCTCATGAGATCATAAGATTTATGAATAACACATAGAAATCATAAATCATAAAGGTAAATTTTGGCATCCATATCATAATTACATTGTAGCTTTCATAGATCTGTAGGGAGTTATTTTGGAAAACCCATCACATTATATTCCCTAAATCTCTTAGGAGAAACATTAACTTTTAGCTCCTTCACATTACCCAATGCATTAGAGAGCTATCTCAGGCTCACCCACTCTATATT
Organism: Viscum album; assembly: GCA_963277665.1. Classification (NCBI taxonomy): domain Eukaryota; kingdom Viridiplantae; phylum Streptophyta; class Magnoliopsida; order Santalales; family Viscaceae; genus Viscum; species Viscum album. The sequence goes on from OY728132.1 coordinate 478,860,498, forward strand.
TATCACAAAACCACCAGTATACATAAATAATTCCCAATAACCATAACATAATTGTAACAAATAACACAAACATAAAAAAATAAAATATTTACACATTCCTATCACAATAAAGAAAATCAAGACTTTGAAATAAACAACACATTATCAAACCATTTTTAAAACCTTTTAAAATATTTAATAGAGGGATTTTTGAATCAAAGTGTCCCATACCACTTTGAAGCTTTGAAACAAATTCATATTTCAAAACATTAATGTCCATATAAATAAATCCTTAAAACCATTTTGAAAACATGGACATTAATGGGAAATATTTAGAAGATTAAATAATTAAAATGATATTTTAGTTACGACGTTCCTAACCAAATGAGAGATTCTTGATTACAAATAATTGAGGAATTAAATTTAATAAAAACATTATAATATCAAAAGAATAAATATATTCATGATATAATATGCCAAAGGACAGTATATACAATATAAAAAAGTAAATTGGTGCATAACAACAACGAAGTCTCAATTTAATATAAATTGAGATGAAATCCCTTATAGAGACTGTATCCTTTGATTAAAGATAAATCAAATACATAATTATGTGTGAAAAATATAAATACACTAAATATGATTGGATATTTAGTGTAAGTCAATCTGATAACATCCACACATATTTTTGTAAGAACAACACCAATGACTTGTATATTTAACTCAATGAATGGAAATTGATTTAAAATTACTCTAATCATGTTTATATCGATGACTTGAGAATTTATCAATGGGGTGATTATGTGTATAAAAAGTATATATACAAAAATGAGAGTGGAAATTAAAACATAAATAAATAAACTGTGATTCCGTACATAATCATATCATGACATAATTAATATTTAGAAGATTATCCCAAGGAATGGAAATTGGGTTAAAAAGTACCCTTACCGATTTGGTAACTTATGAAACAAACACCACATGAAAGAAGAATCATAAAATAAAGATGTATATACACATAAATAAATTTATATTACACAAATAATACATTCACAAGATGTACATACACCACACTAACAGAAGTATTGGTAATCATATCATGAATCTCATGGGAATAAAAAGTGAGATAAAAACCCCTTACCACATTGTTATCAATCGAGTTATATGAACAAGTGTTAATAACTACAAAAAAAATCACATAATAGCATGAATATAAATATAATCATGATAATATATATCAAATGGTAGTACAAAATACACCACATGCATTAAATAAGTGGCAAACAATGGACGTCTCAAAGAATTAAAAGTGTGATAAGAATACCCTTACCTCGTGTCTGACATGACCCGTTCATTATTTAATCTAATGAACAATAAGATAAATTTTATTTATAATTTATTAAGTACATTTTCAAGTTTATTATTTCACTTATATCACTTATTAAAATCTTATAAATATTATTAAATCATTTATGTTAATAATGGTCATTTTGTTGATATTTGGTACTTGAGTAAAAAATGAACTTCTTATAATTACAAGTTGTCCATGTTGTCAAAATTACATTATCTAGATAATTATATTTATGATTTGGATATCATATATATCATATATATCCCATATATGTATGTATTTATAACATTACATAACATTTGGAGATAAGAAATGAAATGCATTGTTCATGGAGATGTTAAGTTGTACGTACACACAAATGTTACTTTCATTTCTATTTCATATTTAATAGAATGAAAACATAATGATACATAGGTATATTATAATTCTAGTATAATATTATATTATATATATGTTACATTATTTAATTTACTCTATCATTTATACATTCTATGTATGTCATAAACGAAGGATATCACTTTGAGGGGGTGGTAGTCTACACATCCTCAAATGAAATTATCATATTTACAGATATTGGAAACAATAAATGTATATTTTTAAATTAAAATTACAGAATCATAGAGATAAAATAAACATAATTTTTATAATTTATTAATTCATTTCTATCATAATTCCCCCCATGAAACGTGGTAGGAGATGATGGAACAGTCATCGTTTCGTGAGAAAGTAGTTCGACATCCATAGAAACGGTATGTTCTTTACCCATTTGATGGAGGTGTGCATAATTTTATGTCGAATACATATCCTAAATACAACCTAGTATATTTAGGATATTGGTGTTGTTATAAAATAATGTAATAAAAAAATTATGTGGTCGGAGAAGTAAAATAAGACAAAAGAACTTAAGAGTAGACGTTACCTTTAAATCGGGGATCTCCCTTTGGTTTGAACCAAAATGTTTACTTGAATTGTTTTCTGAATAGGGGAAGGCCTCTTGGAGGAGGATATGGATTTATGTTTCATATTTGTGTAGATTTTGTACGAGCCATTGGGATTGAGAAGTTTTAGGAATGGGATAAGAGTGAGGGTTTTTTAAAAGGGGGGGGGAGGGGCTCATTAAGAATCTTTAAAAACATTATTTCATTATATAAATATTTTCTATTTCTAAATGTCCAAAACTTATTAAAGAAGAAGATAAGATGACTCATTTTTAAAATAAAATCATCCAATAAGAATGTGACATTTTTTGGATATTTCTTTAATCAATATATTCTTATTTAGTTAAATAATTCATCAGTGAGGTAAACACTCCATTATTATTGTGCCATAAATAATTTTATTTATTTGATGTTTAAAATTTATAAAAACTACCATGATATAAAAAAAAATTTTTATCATTCAAATTAATATTTATAGTATAATATATAACTTATATAATCCTATGTAAATATTTATTTACTAAAAGATATTTTTTATGTCATTTTTTCATTACATTAAATTAATTAATATAAAGTGTCATTATCACTCTTATGTTCCCCTATGTGGACCCATAACAAACCCAAGGATTCCCATGGTCAGACATGTATTAACCAATAATATTATAACACATGTTAGGGAAATTTCATATTATTATAATAATATTTTTTACCCTTATTTATCAGATTTACCCTTTAACCATGGTAAATAAAATTTTTACTGAATAAAATATTCATATTGTCTAAAAATAATAGTTACATATTTACTCAATTTGTACCTCCTGATTCCAAATATGGAATCAATTTTTATAAATTTAAAACACATAAGTGGAAAAATTTATTTAAATTTAATTAATGCGATCAAAACAAAAACCATGTTTTTAAGAAATAGTAACTATCAAAAGATTGTCACTTATTTATGTCCAATTTCAAAGTGAAATTACTTCAAATGACCAAAATTGGATTAAATGGTAGAAACATAAAATAATTACACATTAAAACCAAATTACAAATATAATCTAACCATAAAAATATTTTATATTAAAATTAAATATGGAACTAAAATACAGTGTTTTTCACTATTCATTAAAAAAGGAATTTTATCAAAAAATACCAAAATTTACCCAAAGTAAATTTTCATGTCCAAATTATAAATAATAATTTTATTTTGTCAATTATTACATAAAAAAGTGACCAAAACTATATTTAAATAGGGGTCTTCATCAAAAGGCTATAAATCAACCTTTTAATGAATATTATAGTATTTATGCTTAAAATCGGATTATTTATTATATAAAGCCTATAAAATTTATTGGATAAATGTAAAAATATTTATAAAAAAGTTTAATAATAATATGGTTAGTTTTTTTCATTACCACCAATAAAATGGATATGTGTTAAATACCCTTTAAAATAATAATATAATATTAAATTTTTTCAGTAAAACTCAACGTTGTGTGCAACGTAAGTTTTCAATGAAACCTATTATTTCCTATCAGGTAATCCATCAAACATAGCATCCCCATTAAGGTAAAACTAATATTTAATTCAAAAATTTTAATAAATATAAAAAAATCATATTCCATAATTTACTGGGATGTTACAATAATAATATCAAAAATATCATTATACATATATAATTATACTTACATATTTCTTCCATGTGGTGTGGTTATGAATAGATTGTCCCCTCGCTACCTGAAGGTGGTAGTACACATGTAAACAAACAATGTTATCATATTTTAATGAGTGTGAAGTGAATAAATGAAATGATATATTATAATATCATAATGATAAATATGTCATTAATGTTATAATAATTTCATCTATATTACATATATTCCATAAATTTATCCTTGTTACCTTCAATGTAATGAATTAGTGAAAAATGAATTATATAGACTCTTGGCAGATCAGTCTACCATACACACAAGAAATGTTTTCGTATCCCTATGGAATGGAATGTAAAAAAGGTATATATAATAAAATGAATAAAGAGGTATAATTTTCTTATATATACCATATATATACTTTATATCTACCGTCATACACAAAAATTAGAGATGTTGATGGAAAATGGGGCACTTCGATTCGTGATGTGGTAGCCATCCATAAACATAAGAGACACTGTCTTTAACCATTTGTCCAATCTGTGTATGGATATTGTTTATTCACATATCATAATAACATATTTGTTTTTTTAGAATATTTTTATTATATAACTATAAATTAAAAATGTTATTATGTGGTGTATGAAGAAATAAAACAAACACACCCAATTAAGAATTTTATAACTTCTCGGACCAAATCATTGGAATTATACCAAAATTATTCATAGAATGAACTTATAAAAAAAATATGATTAGGGGATTTTATATTTTTTTTTTATTTGAGAAGTCATTTTCTCGACATTATTGTTTTGATGTTGTGAATAAGTGATTATTGGGTTAGATTTTTATAACTGATGTGAGTGGCACACAAAAGAAAATTTTATACAAATGTTTTTCACTTCCCAAAAGGGTCCCAAATAGAGTACTCATGATAAATAGGCAATTTATGTTCTATATATTAAAATAAATTATTTTTAGACTTGTTTTAGTTCATTTTAACTCTTATAATATTATTTTAACCCTCATTAAATCTTTTATTACCATAATAACGATAATTAATTTTCATTGTTTTCAAAATAAATTATTATTAAAATTATTTATTAAATATAATATAATATAAATTATTATGATTCCAATTATTGAAAACATTTTTTCATATTAAATTCACCTAAGGGGAAAATCCAATTTAAATTTACACATTGAAAGACAAAAAAATAGATTTTGGAAGAAACAATTATATATATAAGTCTCAATATCAATATTCAATAAAACATTTACTAGAATTGCCTAAATTAGTCCACGTTGAAAAAATTAATATTATATTACTTTAAAAATAATTTAAAATATAATTTAACCATGTAAATTTATTAAAAGAAAATGTAGTTTTCAATAAAAATCAATATATATCAATGTATTTCAAAAAATGATAATTTTTTGAATAATCCCGAATATTCCCTATAATATAATTTTTAAATTAGTATTTTAAAAATATAGTTTATACATAAAATATATTTTTTAAAATTAAAAAAAAATAAAATATGTGTGTAAAGCACGACTAAAACCTCCTTTTGAAAAAATACATTTTTTTCAAAAATCATTTATTTTTATCTTAAATAATTATTATGATATTTATATTCAATAAATAACCATAATTCTTATAAATTAGTTATTAGTATTTATAAAAACATATTTAATAGTTTTTCTTAAAATTATAATATATTACATTTCATTTAGATTGGGGGTTGTATGCTCTGCAAGCTACAGAAGAGATTAAATTGAATGAAATAAACATTTTTGTTTTTTTATAATGATTATACATGACATATAAAATAGAAAATACAATATTATTATTTTATAATTTTGTTTTATTATTTTCCCACAAGTATAAAGAAATTAAATTCTGTTTATTTGATCATGTGCTAAAAAAATTAGGGTTTGATATTTGAAAAATCATTTTTTGAAAACACACATTATAAAAAATAATAAAAAATTTCATCTCAATAAGAGATAACGACAGGTAAAAAACATCATATAGGATAAAACATGAATAGGTTTCTATGTAGAATAAAATTATTTGAAATTGAAAATATATAAATCTAATAAAAGGGTAAATATTTTCTAAGAGTGACATTGGTCATTAATTTGAAAAAGATAATGATAAATGTAATATTAAGGACCTAAAAACCATAAATCTATGATTATTTATAAGACCATTTGATTCATGAAATATTAAGGTAATAAGATAATTTTTTTTCAAGGTCAATTTCCAAAATTTCATGAATTATTTAATTATTTAATAATTTAACAAAATATACTCACTTGATATGTTTTAATTTCCTAGGATGTATTTCAACCTTGGGTTATAATTCAATCTATTTCCAATTCGTCATTGACGTCAAGAAATCAATATAAAAAAATTATTTTTTTATTCAAGCACTAAAATTCATTTTTAATGGATCATAAGTTCCAAAAAACAATGACAAGTCAGTCCAACTTCCTCTAATTATTTTTAAAAAACCATTATGATTAGCATAGGTTTTTCAATATAATACGTTATTCGCCAAATCTCTAAAGTAACTCCATGGGTTCATCAATAATATTTATCCATCAAATTTATTAACTAAATATAATAAAATATTAACCAGAACTTCCTATAGGCTAGTCGTAGGCATTAAACTTGTATCATATAGTGATTATGGGTTTAATACCTATATCCATTCTTGATGAAATGAGTTTTATTTTTAAAAATCATTACAAATATAATTCTTATAACATTATCAATGTGAATTATTTTGTAATTACCTAACCATCAATGATAAGGTTATCTATAATTCTCTCAAGTAAATTTAAAATTATTCTCAAACAATTTAATTGAATTCTTTCTTAAATGAATTTTTAATAAATTCATGTAAAACAATGTGTTTTATGCCCATAAATTGTTTCCAGAAATACAATTTTTTCATTTATTTTCCAAAAAACTTTTTTAAAATGGGTAATTTATGAAATTAAAATTATGAAAAACCTTAAAAGCATAAACCCAAGATGTTTTAAATAAGTATTATGTTCATAAATTCATATATGATTCAAAAATTTATTATAATTCTCATATCTTTCTTTATCCTTGTTACAAAAAATATCATCGGTAAAAAATAATTCAACAATTTATTTTTTTATTCCCAATACATAAATAATTCATCAATATTATTTATACTATTTTATTTCCTTGGAAAAGGTTTTAAAAAGTTGAATATGAAATTGAATTGAATAATTCCTATATTCTACACATTTATTAAAAATATTTATAAATGGATTTTTAGGATGATGTTTATCTTCATCCCTCGTAGTATTTTTTTACCCATCAATTCATTGCTTTATTCCCTATTTTTCAACACATAATACATTTGAATATTTAATTGAGACTCTACCCATGGCACCTCATTCTATATTTATTGGATGATGTTTATTGAGGGTTCATTCAACCATGGTATCCACTACTGGACCTTATAGAAAATTTGACTATTATATTCTTTGGTGAGTCTGAGTGTTGGATAAGGTATTTTTTTAATCATAGTATTGGATATATAATGATATATATCACTCTTACCACCATACATGTCACGACCCAAACCATATCTGGGATCGATCAGTAACTACCCCAAGCCATCTCCATAGACAAGGGGATAGAGACTAGAATTAAAGGAAGAATAAGCTAGGGGTGGCCTTTTCCTAAGAAATTGTTCACACACACAACCAAATCAATGCAAAAGCGCAGTGGAAAAGAAAGTAAGATACACCAAAACTATAAAAATAAAACCAAACATGTTTGCATCAACCACTAAACAGTAAAAGTACAATAAAATATTTTCAAATGGAATGGGGAAAATAAAAACCCAACCAGAAAAGTGACACAACCTAACAAATGAGTGTAAAAGTAAAACAACTATTAAGCCCCTCTTTTGGATCCCAAGCAATGACAACCACACATGGTCCAACCACCCTGTATCCCTATACTCCTCCGAATTCATGATCAAACTATCTATCATCTGAAAGGGAACATCTATTAAAAGAAAAGACTAATTAGGGGTGAGTATAAATGTACTCAGTAGAATATCCAGAAGGCTCTTGGGAGCAGCAAGTGAGGTACTAAAGAGGGAAGCAATAGATAGAAAAATTCATATTAAATTAGTACACTTCAACCTGACAAAGAAGTTAAGTATTCTCGTAAAAACATATGGATTTAAAAATTATGTGATAATAAACATTTAGTTGAGTCTTTTCTACCTTTAGTATGAGAGTATACTCATCCAACCATAAGAATATAGACAAAGAAATCATGTGGAAAACCATGTACATCTTCGCCTCTCCTCAAAGGAGAGTAACCGAATCCCATGGAGTGGGTAATACGATAAAAAATATATATTATCGATTAAAGAAACCCAAATGAGAGAGTAAGGGGATCTCTATTACATAGCTCAGCCCAAGAAAGTGACTAACCATCAGTTCCACGTAAAACGCCATCTGCCAAACCCAACACCTCATGTGTCTTCCCAAGAGAAATGAGTTAAAGGGGCTCAAATTACTACACTTCGATACTGTCCTCTTTGGGCAGCATTGAATCACCCACACAATTTGTGGTCGGTCACATGAATGTGTCTCAGTGGGGAAAGCTCCCCTCATTCTCGTGAATCTATAGGTAAATCAAACCTCTCCTCGCATCACTATGATGCATAATAGAGGACCCGCTCTAGTAGTTGCCAAGGAAGACCACTTCTTAGCTTCGCTGGAGGGTAACATTTAATGCTATTTAGGGAATGGAACTTCCCAGCCTCACTGGACATTATGCCGAAGACTATTATTAGGGAACACCATTTCCTATCCTCATTGGAGGGTAATCCTAGAACTGTCATCAATAAATTCCCCTTTCCAGCACAGCTAGAGGGTAAGCTAGGATGGATAAATGGGGATTTTTAATCCCCAGCCTAGAATGGGGGTAAATCCAGAAATTCCTTCGGGGAACCCCACATCCCAACCCTACTTTAGGGTAATCCCGGATATTCTCTATTTATCCCAACAGGATGGTCTCTCTTGGAAATGTATCAAGTATCTCTAATCATCCTTGCTGGATGATACCTCTTGGAAAAGAATCAAGGAGATTTGATCATCCCTACTAGGGAGTAACTCATGGAAAAAAATCTAGGAACTCTAATCATCTTGGATGGAGGGTACCTTTTGTAGAATATCTATTGTAGTCATCGAGTGTCTCCTAGATAAGGCGCCACACCCTAAACATCTCACATCATCTCTCAGATTTCAATACGAAGGGTACCATCAAATTCAACGTAGAACAACACTTCAGATAATATTATCAAATGATAAAGTCTATGTCCAGAAGAAGGATATATGAGAGATAGATGATTTCTAATGTGGTATATGGTTCATGCAGGGACCACACATTGTGTAGCCCCACCTATTTTCTCAGATGGGTAACTTTCCATACTTGGGTAATAAAATTCAAAACAAGTACCCCTTAGTGTTCTAGTGTAATCCCAGTGTACATGATATTATAACCAAAAATATGACATGTGAGCATTTACCGTTGTTAAATCAAAGGGTGAAAACATACTTTTACTTGATGGAATCCTCAATGTGCACTGAATAACCACATAGATCACACAGTTACGATCCATGGAGAAAACACCAAAGGTAAACTATTCATTATACCAAAATGGAAAACCAATGGAAAAGTCATATTTCATCGTAATACACTCCAGAGGCATCCCATGGGACCCATTATTTTGTTCACAATATAAAATATATAGATTTCTCCATTATGATGTTCACAGAAAAATAGAAGATATGGACTACTCATTTGTCCAAAAGGGATACCCAGTGATAATGTTGTGTCTCACTACAACACATGTGAACCAGGCCTCATGGATCCTACATCTCTACCTCGAATAAATATTTGAAACTATAGTAAAAATATTTTCCTTTATATTGGGATCAAAACACCACAGACAAATTGCCAATCATATGTCGTATGGGTGAGTTACGACGAAAAGAAGATTCCACAATAATAATAACAATATTATTATTGGTAATTTCATGGAACCGATATATAAATTAGAATTTAGAATTAAATATAAAACATGAATCAAACGTCTTAATTTTAGGATCAATCTACCGCTGACGGATCATCAAACTGAGGTATCACGATGATGTTATAATGAAAACTGGTTTTTCATAATAACAACAATGATATCATTAATAATATTTTTATTCTAATAATATAAAAAAGGAAGGAGGACTCCCTCTAAATTCCCACAAATTTCATGGATAGGTCACCCCCTTTTCCTCTATCTCCACGTGGATGTAGCACTCCCCCAAATAATATTTTCTTTATTATTTCTTTTTCATTTTTTATAACAATTTTTGTTTCTTCTCATCTATCATTTTCATTCTCTTCCATGTAGTTCTCTTCCTGCAACCCTAACATTAGGATTCCTCTGCACCCATCAGAACAATCGCCACCACCTCTGGACAGCCACACCAGCATATCTCCAACCATTTGTGCAGCCTGACCTATTGTCTCTTCTCCCTCGTAATCGATCGAGTCAGCTCAACTGTTTCACCATAGGCCATTGTCCCACCTTCCACCACTGGGAGTCATGCCCCGTCAACCAACCTCCATATGTATGCCTGAGCCACACCCCACCTCTCTCTCCAACAGAAGTCACCTCGTGCGGAACCCTCAATGGAACCTTCGACACATAATATTTTCATGTGCCATTCTAGCTTCTATCTAACTCAAAATAAAGAGACGAATTTGGATATATGAACTTATTTTCAAGATCTCAGTGTCTAAATGTCTCGCCAAATGAAACATTGATTTTTTATGGATTGAATTTTTAGTGATGAAGAACATACGAATAATGAATAAGAAAAGATCATGGTCTAAGTGAATATCAAAGGCCGTATTTATTTTCACATCATTATTTAGAATCTTAAACATGAGGAATTGAAAAATAAATGTTTTTCATATTTTAAGAATTTCAAATTCACGATAAACTAGATGAAATTAATTCAACCATGTTTTATTTTTATCTATGAATTAATTCATTCGAATAATTTTCATTCATGTTCATCATTTAAATTAAACTTTGGTAACGAATCCACAAAGCTAATTCCTAACTAAGGGTTTAATTGATCATTGTTTAATAATTCACATGCTGATGGAAGATGACGATCTGTCATGTTCTTCTTCATTCAATCCTCCTTGGGCCAAGGGTTCTCTGTTCTTTGCTCGTCATTCTTCATTAGGGATGAGTTATTCTAGAAAAGTTTTATGCTCTTACTGTTGAATTGCATGGATTATGAGGCCACAACCACATAGAATCATATTTATATGATCTAATTCATTTTAAAAAATATTAATCAAATAATTAAATAAATAAAAATTTAATTATTTAATTATTTTCCTATGATTAAAAATAAGTTGAATGCCCGATGCCGACAATGGTTAAACCCCACCTTGTGAAAAACGGTGTTTCAGATTCATTCATGGCCTCAAATTTCCAATCTCATAAATAATTTAGATGATATAAAATTATCTCTAAAAACCATGTATTCATATTAAATATATATTTAACATTTTTATAAAATTAATTAAGGGCACCCTGGACCTCATAATTGTGCACTGTCTCATTTCCTGGCTCTAGAAATATTCCAAGATATATTTCAAAGTCTAAAAAGGAAATCTTGAGACTCTACATCACTCCCCCTTTAATGTTTTTGTCCTTGAATACTAAATTTTAGGTAAAGAGAAAAGTAATTGAGTCCTAATACTAGGACTCCGACACTAGTGATCTCACAGAGGATTCCCTTGCTATTTCAAAGAATGAACTCAGAAGGAATGAACCCTTGTTCAAAACACTCTTACATCCATCATCCTCTAGGAAAAAATCTCACAACAAATAGACATAATTTTTCTTAGTTGTGATTGGTGGAAGTGCATCAATCCCCATGTCCAACTACAACAATAGGATCTAGTGTTACACCACCTTCACTAACCTGATATAGATACCGACGAAACCCCAAAATTTCCCATCCACCCTATGGATGGAATTTTTAATTCCTCCTCAATAATATTTCATTATTTATAGACATTGAATAGGTTAGGGTAATCAGAAATGCAATAGTGTCTCCCAATATGAAACATTGCTTCTTACTAGGCCCTTTATCTAAGAACATACAAATAAAACACATCTTTTCACAAATAGAAAACTTTCCACACGCACTAGTGGATCCCTAACTGAGAATGGATGTTAGGAAACCAATATATATTTTGGAAACACTGTAGGTTCTATTTCTACCATTGTAGAAGGATTCTAGGATAAGATATCCACTGGCCAACATCACCCTGAATACGCAGGTCAGAGAGACTCATCCACCTGAACGACCGTCAGGAAGGGTTATATCGAAGTGGGACATTAACACCACAAGATCATTTCAAACCACTTCCATATTGGATGAACTATTCAGTGAAACCAATAAAATTCAGTGATCCATATCTCATAAACATTCAAAATACAATCAATCTAGGGGTGTCATATGTCAGTGCGTCTGGTGCCATTGAACTCTATATGAGAAGGTATGGTTGTATTCACAACCATCAAATCTATTGAGGTTTACATAAGTCGAAAACTCAAGACTACCACAAGTTAGTCTTTTATTTCACTCTGTCACAAGTACCTTATCCAATACCCCAGTATAGGTGGGGATGGAATTGGGAGCTATAGTGGCTTGTGTCTCTCTTCAGATTCCTTGCTCGAACTTTCATGCTTAGAAGTTTCGATCACTAATCCTATCGGGGGAATCATAGGTAAGGTCTGTGAATCTACTTTCATACTCCTCTATCATTGTCCCTCCTTTATTGGACTCTAGAAACACCTAAATTTGAAGGGATATTAATTAGGATGGGTAGTAATCCTCACAAAACAACTACTGGGACCACGAGAGTTTCAACTCATCATGAATCTGAGTAACCAAGACCCACCAATTCCCAACTGCTTTGTGACAGAGGTAGGATGTGAGATCCACCATTTGATTTTACAGTGTTCGTACAAGCCTGAAGAGGTGGACCACCATTTCTAGATAAACATCTACTACCTGAGGGTCTAGCTTTGCTCGTTACCTCTGTAGTCTTTATCGCTGGAAATCACAATGTGCTCTCAACCTATGTACATCCTCAACCTACTCTATTGGGGTTTTCTACTAGTCGACAGGTAAGGTTTCTGCTACTTTCCCACCTGCAGAAAGGGGGTCCCACAATGGTTCCTGAACTAATGTCTCGTCACTCACATGGTTGTTGTCATGAACCACATTTGGTATCCTGGCTTGCTATCATTACAGATAGTACCACAGTCATATGATCACACACACACATATATATATCAACATAAATGGATATATGAATCAAGAATGAAAATCATAGAGTCAATCATATTTGATGGATGTACCATTTCTCCCTTTATCATGTGTCTCAGGGTGCCAAGTCGACAAGCGGGTAATTAGGGTCTATATGAATAGCTATGTCAGCTGCCTACACCATCACTAGACTCCCTGTCCTGAGAGCTACTCTTGAGACACTTCGACATTGTTTCCCAAAAACCCAACCAATCATTATTAAGGGTAAAAGTATGAAATAAATCCAAAAGAATGAACCTGATCTGATACCACTTTTTCACAACCTTAACCATACTAGGCCTCAAGTTGTAACTACCACAAGCCCGCCACCATAGGCAAGGGGATGGAGACTAACACCAAAGGCACAACTAGCTAAGGGGGGCCTTTTCCTAGGAAACAACACACACACACACATGACACCAACATTATGAGAAGTACAATAAAATATAAAGAACGATACAACACTATTATAAAAAGGAATCCAAAAATTTATACATGGAAATATAAATAGAACATGTACCAGAAATGTAAACTGAAAGCGAATGAGAAAAAATACATACCCAACTAGAAATGTTCCATAACCCATAAAAAATTGGAAAAGTAAAACAATTGAGAGATCCCTGCTCCTGGATCCCATGAAATGACCACCACATGTGGTCCAAGCACCCTGTATCCCTAGGTTTCTCGGATGTAACGATAAACCTATCTGTCATCTACAAGGAAAAAACAGAGCAGAAAAATCCCAATTATGGTTGGGTATAAATATATTAAATACGATACCCTGAAGGCTCTAGTGATAAGAATGTGAGGTACCAAAGAGGGAATAAATTGATAGAACAATTCATAGTAAAAGAGTACTGATCAACCCAATAAAGGAGTGAAGTAAGCTCATACAAACATGAGTATTTAGATACGATGAGAATATGATCATATTGTTGAGTCATCGCAACCTATCTTAGTAGAGTAGACTCATCTAACCTTGAGAATCCAGACATGGAAAGCACGTAGAATACCCTTGTGTCTTTTCCTCTCACAGAAAGAGAGTAAAAAAATACCAAGGAGTGGGTACTGAAATATGATATTATATATATATATATATTATTGGTCAAATAAAACCAAATTAAAGAGTAAGGAGATCCCTATTCCATAGCTCAGTCCAAGATAGTGAGTAACCATTAGTTCCATGTAAAATGCCATATGCAAATCCCAACACCTCATGTGACTGCCAAGGATTAAAACATAAAAGGGGATAAAATCATTACATAGTGGTATTATCTTCATTGGGATGTACTGACATTAACCGCATGTTTTTAGGTTGTGTCACAATAATGTGTCTCAGTTGAGAAAGTGCCCCTCACTCTGATGAGTCCTTAGGTAAATAAAGCTACTCACCATGTCACTATGTCGCACAGTCAAGGGTCTTACTCTGGTAGTCACTGAGGAACACCACTTCCTAGACCTGCTAGAGGGTAACACAAAAGGACATTGTGGAATGTCACTTACCAACCTTGATAGAGGGTAGTCCTAGAATTGTCATAGGGAAATGCCAATTCCCAACCCAGCTGGAGGGTATATCCAAAACAGTCATCAGGGAATACCATATTCCATCACACATGGAGGGTATGTCCAGATATGCTCTGGTCATCTCTTATGTATGGTGCCTCTATGAAAATCATAGTGGATTTATGGTTATTCTTGTTGTATGGAACATCTTTGAAAATCATCAAGGAACTGTGAACATAAGTACTGGATGGTACCACTCAAAAAAACAACATGGAACTCTGATCATCCCTACTGGGTGGTACCTCTCAGAATAATGACACTGTAGTCATCAAGTGTCGCCCCAGATAGTCATCGTACCCTAAAAATCTCACATCGTATCATAGAATCCACTATATAGGGTACCATCACATTCAACATGGAAATAAAATCCAAATGGGCTACTCATGTTCCAATGAATGATTCCAAAATAAGAAGATACAAGAGATAGATGTTTCATAATGTGGTACACTGTGCATGTGGGGAACACAGGTTGTGTGGCCTTTCCACATTTCCTGTTTGTTTACCTTTCCATAATCTGTTACTAAAATAAAAATCATGTACCCCTAGTCATGATAGAGTAATCCTAGAGTACATGATTTCTCTTTCCAAAAATTTGATGAGTGCACATTAATCTTTGTTAAACCAACGGGAGAAAATGTGCATTTACTGGAAAGCGTCCTCAAATGGAATTGGATAATAAGACAGATCACACCATTTCCATCCTTATAGAAAAAATTCCCATGATTGAAAAATCATTCTCCTTAAATGGATATCCCATAGAAAAGTCATTTTTCATCGTAATACACTGGATATGCATCCCATGGGGTCCATGCCATTTCACGAAGAAAAATAAACATATTGCACCATTTTGATCCTCATGGAAAAAGACATCATATAGTATATTAATTTATTCAAATTGGATATCCAATCAGAAACTTATGTTTTACCACAACATGTGCAAACAGAGCCTTGTGGGGCATGTGCCTCAACCTCGACTTAATATACAAAATTGTGGTCAAAATATTCTCCTTGATATCAAGATCACAACATCGCATTGACCTATCAATCCGACATCGTATGGATTTGTTACAATAGATAAAACACTACGATACAATAATAAAAATACTATTATTGGGAATTTTTTGGACTCGATCTACAAATCAAATTTTAATATTTAATATTGGACTTGAATCTAACGTCTTATTTTTAGGGTCGTTATGCTATGGAAAGTTTGTCAAACTAAGGTATCATGATGAAGTTATAACTAAAACAAGGTTTTCAATATAATAATAATATTAACATTAATAATATTATTATTTAAAAATTATAATAAAAGAAGGTAGAATCCCTCTACTTCCCCCAAATATCATGCATAAGTCACCCTCCTTTTCTCTTTGTCTCAACGAGCATACAACACTCCCCAAATAATATTATCTTTATTATTGTTTTTTATTAATTATTATATTTTATTTTTCTTCATATATCTCAAATTCATTCAATTCCACATTTTTCGCTTCTTACAACTCCAACTAAAGGGTTCTTACACACCCTCCAAAACCATCACCACCACCCCCGGCTATCCATGCAGCCATGCCCCTCTCCATCCACACTACCTATCCTCTAGTCCTCTCACCATCATCGTCGACCAAGTCAGCTCCTCAGATTCACTGTGGGCCACCATCCCACCTTCTACCCCCTGAGAGTTGTGCCACATCAGCCTGCATTTGTTTTCCTCCTAAACTACACCATGCATTTCAGTCCAATTAAATATTTCTCAACTGGAACCCCCCAAAACCCTCACCACACAATCCTTCTGTGTGCCATTCCGGCTATGATCTATCTCGAAATGAAGAGACAAATGCAGATTTACTATCTTTCAGATGAGATCTCTGTGTCTGGATGTCGTGCTAAATTAAACATTGAGTTATTGACACAGTTAATTATTTGGTGATGAAGAAGTCCTAAAGAATGAATAAGTAAAGATCATGGTCTATGTGCGCATCAATTATTGTGTTTTTTATCCATCATTGATGATAATTACAAACATGAGGAATTGACAAGTTAATATTTATCATAGTTCAAGAATTTCAAATTCATGATAAATATAATGAAATTGATTCAACCAATTTTTTCCCAACCATTGAATTAATTATTTCAAATATGTATAATTCGCATTCTTCATGAAAATTTAACCGGGTTGAGGAATTCAAAAAGGTAAGTCCTACATCAGGATTGGATAAATCATTATTGAATAATGTTCTTGTTGATAGAGGAGTATGTTCTATCATGTTTTTCATCATTTGATCCCCCATGAGCTAAGTGTTCTCTTTTCATCGCTTGTCATTCTTTGTCTTGGATGAGTTCTTCTAGAGAAGGTTTGGGCTCTTACTAGTGAATTGCATGAATTATGAGTCCAATTCCCTATAGCCTCATATTTATAACCTTTGATTAGGTTCAAAATTATTAATCCAATAATTATATAAATAATCATTTTATTATTTAATTATTTTCCTACGATGGGCATAAGACGAATGCCCAACACTGAAAAAGGTTAAACCATGCCTAGGGTAAACATCGCATTTCGGATTCAACTATTGCCTCATATTTATGATATGATCAACTATTTAAGATATATTAGATTACCTCTAAAAACATGTAAGTGCCTATTAAATATATATTTAATATTTTTATAAAATTAATTCCAGGAACCGTGTTCCTTGGAATTGCATACCGTCTCAGCTCCAGGCTCCTAAATTCTTACGAGACATGTATCAATTTGTTATAGTTAAAAAATATGGTCTCTACAATCCAAATTGGTTTCTTTTATTCACCATAGTTCCTTCATGTTAATGTTTTAACAATTAATTTGAGTTCCATCCACGGACTAAAATAAAAAAAAGGAATATTGTGAGACATATTAATAATAGTTGGAAAACGATATAATATTTTATAGGATGTTCGAATAATAAAAGATAATTTTCAATTTAATACACCACAAGTTTAACCTAGGATATTTATTTTCATCATATTCTAAATCCACAATATTGGGTTTTCATGGAAAATGTGAATTTTCTTAATAAAATCCCTTGAGATTATCAGACCAGGTGTACAGTAATGATCATTTTCATTCACCATGTGTAGAATATGTTAATACTAATATTATATTTTTTGAGTTACTAAATTGATGTACTAATGTTATATAACTATGCCAAATAGTAGTATCCAAACATGTATGTATTATAAAAAACACCACGAAATCTCCCCATTACCAAAACATTAGGCTTTTCATCTATTCTTATTGTCAATGTATATCACACGGTTACAATCAATAATCTATTATCCCAAAATCTAAGTATCATTATTTATACTAAATGTCCTCTAATACGAACTATAGTGACCCTAACCTCAGTAAACCATTGCAGTTGTCTTTACATTATTACATTAATGAAGGATACAAGGAATCACATCCAGAATGACTGAATTGTTTACAAGTCATAGTAAACTAGATTTGTACATGATTCCCATATACATTAAAAAATTTAAATTAAAACATAATTTTTTCAAAATAACATAATTGCATCTACTATATATTTTAATTACAATAATAGTACATTTCATGCATTCTTGGTAATGGAAAAAATAATGTTGAGCTCAAATTCTTACTAAGGGTTTATTATAATGGAAGATATCATTATTCCACTGGCACAATAGATTTAGAAAGGTAAATAGATGACCACACATTCAATTTCTATAACATTAATATAAGTGTATGAAAAGGAATAATCAAAATGGTTTGGTAAATAACTAATAACAAATGTAATTTAATTAATTAAGTAAGAATGAAATGAATCAATAGATAACATCATTATGAAAAAATCTTAGATGATCAGATAATGAATAATCAATATGCCCATGAAAATAACGGAAATAAAATCCATTTAATCAATTTTATACTAATGAAATTTATCCAATGGTAATTTCCTTACCAAAAAATCATGGATAATTTGATATGGTATAATAAATATATAATGTTCAATATATGAAAACACATTCCATTGAATCAATAACATGACTATCCAAACTGGATAACGCATAATCATTATAGAAAAGGTAAATAACTGAAATCACTTTCCATTTTATTACAAATCATATAATTAAATGAATACAAAGATAATATCACTATTAAAATATCATATATAATAAAAAGTTTATTCTCAATGAAGAAAATGATTATTTATTAGTCGTCACATTCATATACACATGATGCCTCTTCTATCAAGACATATCACAAGATTGTTTTTTAAGTAGAAACTCATTTAATTATATCATTATAATTCAACTATTGAGACTACTGATGCATCGATGAGAAATATAATTTGGATCCCAAAAACAACTTAATGTCTAAATAATTCATTATGTATCTGATAGTTTATTTATTTCATGAATAATGTCCCTTAACAAAAAATACCTATTTTGATGAAGGAATAAAAATTTTCAATATTTCACCAGTAAATAATATATCATTTAATGTAAACCACTGTATGTTTAAATGAGAAATGTTTTATGAAATAAGAATAATAATGGTATATAATATAGATATTTTAGGGTAATTTAATGTCTGATTATCACATGAAATTTGTAACACCCCAAGATTTCATTGTGTGTTATTTCTCCAAAATAATTCAATAACTTTCACTACACGCAACACTGAGTTCAAGCTCACCAAGACTTACCAAACAAGCCATTAAAAAGAGGTTATGAATAGTATTAACTAAATTTTAAACATTATATAATCCTTGTAATTTTAGAATCCAAATTATGAGTTTCTTAGACATAATGTAAGAACAAATTCATTTTCAGTATTGCACTTTTACAAACTTTTAATAGTGAACCCTTTTTAAATCCAATATTTTAAACTTTTATATATTCAATTTTACTAAATAAATTTACTTTTTAGAATGGGGACATCAAAAATTTACAATGAAACATCCCAAGCTTCCACGGTACGTTTCCCTTTGAATAATGCAATGGCGTGCATTGTACGCAACTTTGAGATTCTAACACACCACAACCAATCAAACTGGCAGTTATGAATAGTAATACCTACTTTTTTAAATTTTATAAATTTTATCTTTCTAAATGGACATCATTTTTGGATTCATGATATTGAAATTAGCTTAGGGTGAAATTTTTGTACTTTTCGGATAACTTTCATATTTTGATGAATAGTGAAAATTACTTAATTTTAATTAGAAACAACTTTTTTAATCAAAATAATAAATAGTGATAAATTATTAATTTGAGTGGTTTTAAAGTATATTTATAATATATTTTTACCATTTACTACAATGTTGGTCATTGGATGTAATTACACATTTAAACCAGACATAAACAAGGGTCAATCTTTTGATAGTTATTATCTCTTAAAAACAAGCTATTTGTTTTGACGACGGAAATTAATTTTTAAATTAATTAATGCAACTAAAATGTTCTGAATTTGGTAAAATATGCATCATTTTTTAATTCATAATATCAAATATATCTTAGGCCTAATTTTTGGTATTTTTCTGGAAACTTTTATTTTTTGATGAATAGTGAAACCACTAAGTGGTAGTTAAAAAACTAAATTTTTCATAAAACATAATTTTACCGCTTATGTGAGTGTAATTTTAAAAATCCGAGACACACGGTTATTATCAAGGAGTAAAATGTGGTTCAATGTGATGAAAATAATTTTTGGTGAATAGTAAATTTTTACTTTTATTTACCACGGTTAAAAGTAAATAGGGTAATTAAGGGTGAAAATGATATTAATATTACCCTAACACATGTCCTAATTCTATTAGACAAGTGTATATAGACCAAAAAAATATTAGCAGTAAAATATTATCATTTAGGTCCACTTGTATTAGATTAGGTCATTTATTAATATTTTATCCAATGAAGAGTTAAAAGAGTTAAAATCATAGTTTAATTACTAAAACATTTTTAATATAGGGTTATATATTAGATAAATTCGATTTTAAAGATTCATTAGAAAGATAAACAGATTTCATACATAATTGTATTTTATTTATAATATTTAGACATTATATAATTTAGTTTATTTATGACACAATGATGACGCAGTAATTACCATAATAGTGAACAATTAAAATAATTGATATTATAAATACACAAATAAATATAATTAGAGACATTTTATGAATAAAACTAATTTTATAGGTTAATATGACATGTTAGTATTGATTTAATTAACTTTTTTCAAAGTAATAATTCTATTATGATTTTCACAAATATCAATTTTCCAAATAGTGTCAAAATTGACATAAAAGAGTTTTAAAAAAAATATTATATTATTAATTTATATTCAATTACTAAAAATATAAGGTTCATCCAATAAACTTATATCATGATAGTTGTATCATTAATGGACCACTTGGAGGCCTCTTTTATATATATAGTAAGTTTATTAACCATATAATATAAAAATACAAAGAGACATTGTAAAAGTGAAACTAATTAACTAAGAGTTAATACTTAAAGATAAGGTTAATATAATGCCCCAAACCTATATAAATTCTATTGTTTGAGTGTTTTTTGATCCATAATCCTATTAAACTTTAAATAATCCACTTTTGAGACATTAGAAGCCGAATATGAATTTATTATAAGACAATATATTTAGCTTTTCCAAAGGTGCCCCTCACCCCTCTTATAAAAGGGCACTCCCCCTTCTCACTAATTCAAACATTCAAAGCCTTTTGGTTCGGCCAAACCCTACCCAAATACTCTCTTAACATAACTCACTTCATCCTAGAGTCATTCCTTTAGTCATAAATCCATCTTAAAGATCCATTTTGATCAAATCAAAAGGAAGAACCAGAAGTAGAGGTAATGATTTCACCACCCCTTTTCAAGTTCCATTCTACTTCCACTTCTTCTTTATTTGTTATTCCCATTCTAAAATAATGAATCCAGTATATCCTATATTCTGTAATATTATTATAAATATGGTACAACCATATTCAGTATTCTATCCATCCTTTGAATGACATGTCACCATATGTGCGTACGTACGGCTTACCGTCTCCACGTCGTGGTGTAATTGTTATTCAATATATTATTATTTGGATGGGTATAATAATGATTTTTAATTCATATAAATAATAAATATAACATGATAATTATTATGCCTATATGATATAGCATTCAATTATATATTATTTTAACATCAAAAGAATAATATTTTTGCTCGTGCATACGTACGGACTACCGTCTCCACGAATGCGATTAGATTCATTCTCCATCATATCCATTCAAGTATAATTATCATTTGATGATTAAAAATAATTTTTAAGGACTTGATATAATTCTGTATATTAATAAGATACAACCTATCCATAACAAACATAGCTTACATAACAAAGAATATAAAGGAAAAAGAGTAAGTTAACAACCAAAATTACGATAATACTAAGATATTATTAACAAATCAACGTTAAAAGATCATATGTGATATAATATTAATGTAAATAATTCTTGTATAATTAAATAAAAATTATTTCACCATTATAGAGGATTTTAACCTACCATCAACCAATTAAAAAGTACAAAGTAAGGGGTTTCTTGTCTAACTTTTAATTCCGTGAGAATTCCATTGTTCACCACTTATTTATTACATGTGGTGTGTGTACTTCCCATGTTTGTATTCATTGTGTAATATACATTAATTCATTTATATTTACATCATCATTTTATGGTCCTTCTTTCATGGGTGTATGTTATGTATGTTATTAAATCAATAAGGGAATTTGAAATTTCAATTTCCACTCATTTGGCTTTACGCATATTTCATTGATTATTTTACTCCAAGATTATGTGTGGAATCACTATTCATTTGATTATGTCATAATTTCCACTCCCCATTCTGTGTATATACTTTTGGTACACATAATCACTCCATTGATAAATTCTCAAGTCATCGATTTGAACTTGATAAGTGTAATTTTAACTCAATCTCTCTTTGTTGAGTTAAATATCTAATTCATTGGTGTTGTTTTTACAAGAATATGTGTGAATTTCCTCTGATTTAATTACTCTGAATATCCAATCATATTGAGTGTATTTAATTTTTTCACACATAATTATGTCGTTGATTTAACCTTAACCGAAGGATATGGTCTTTATAATATAATTCATCTCAATTTACATTCCATTGAGACTTCTTTGTTGTTATACACCAAATCACTTTTATGTGGTGTATATAATGTACTTTGACATAGTATATCATGAGTCCCTTTATTCTCACGATATTACAAATTTTGATTACCTCGATTATTTGTATTCAAGTGTCTCTCATTTGGTTAGTAACTCTAACTAAAATATCATTTTAAAATGTTTTAAATATTTATCATTCTAAATCTTTCTCATTAATGTCCATGTTTTAAAAATTGTTTAAGGATTTATCTATATGGACATTAAAGCTTTCAAATCAAAATTCCTTTTAAATGTTTCAAAGTGGTATGGGACACTTTGATTCAAAAATCTATTTTTAAATGGCTTCTTGACAAATAGTGTGGATTTTAAATGATTTCAAAAAAAATGGGCATATTTCTCTCTAATAGTTTTGATGATGATTTCCATCTATGTCAATATCCTTAATTATTCTCAATTGAGGGTAATATGATACAATACAATCTTTTATACTGTATCAAATGAGTTATGATGGACTGTGGATGTGCTATTTTTATACCCTTCATGGTTTGTGGTTAAAGTATTGACATTTCGTATGCTAGTTTTAATACGAATGTTTATTTTATGTTTAAACCTTTTCATATGGGAATGCATTGGACTTAATATGTGACGGGTGGAGCCCGATATAGCTCCTAGATGCATCGGCAGGTCTTATGAGACAAACTAGCGTCTTGGCACAAGGCCTTGGAAAAATATTATTTGTAGTCTTGGCACGAGGCCTTGGCTATGTGGTTATGATAGTTAGGCATTATGCATTCCATCACTATGAAAGTGGTTATTGATATTGC
Source organism: Viscum album (assembly GCA_963277665.1). Classification (NCBI taxonomy): domain Eukaryota; kingdom Viridiplantae; phylum Streptophyta; class Magnoliopsida; order Santalales; family Viscaceae; genus Viscum; species Viscum album. The sequence continues at coordinate 478,884,463 of OY728132.1, forward strand.
ATGTGATTATTCGATTAGTATAATATCCATGTGAATAAGTAAATGGCATTATTTCATTTTATTTTTTCCATACTATGTTGAAGTACAAGTTTAAAAGGATTTTGTTTTAGATATACTCTGCCTTAAATGTTTATTCTTATTTATGAAAGTTTCCGCTATATTGTTATCCTTATTGGGCATTTGAACTGACCCCTTTTCTATGTTTTATTTTTCCCAGGATGTGAAGAAATAAATTATGAATGACTTATAGGGATATTATGAGGGGATAATAGTGTGGAATATGGAGACAATATGTTGTTGTTTTAGTTTCTCACTTTATGATGTAATGTAAAACTTTATGAATATATCTAGCGTTTCCAAGGCTACTATACCAATCATTCTTTCGAGATTTGATCTTTCTTGTGTTCATTCCAATGTTATGTAGTAATGCACCGACTCTAGGTAACTGGGGTCGGGGTGTTACATTTGGTATCAGAGGATGTTTAGTACAAACCTTGGAAGCTAGATTTAGATAAACTCTTATTAGAGCATGTAGACCTAAGTTGAACTTTGAGGATTAGTATATAAGAAATACCTAGAATTTTGGTATTGTAGTGATTTTATGAGTTTTCCGAGCGACACATCCCTGTCTGGATACGAGCAGGTAGAGGCGGCTCTGGCACAGATGTACCTAGGGGTAAAACCCAAAAACACTGCATTGAGCTAGACTTGAACGGGAACTGGTGCACGACAACAGGCCATGCTGCTCTATTGGTTATGACACTCCCGAGGGATATGCTTAGGATAATTCTCATTTTCTTTAAAACCCATTATGAAGGGTTTATTAGTATATAATTCCTCAAAGGAGACATTTTTATCATTATGGATTATATCTATGAACTATTTAATTTATGTTATGTGTTTTATATTTTTGGAATTAGGTATTGTTATTCATATACTAATATAGTGTATGCAATTGTTTAGAAATAGCACCCAGTAGAAGGAATGACAACTCCAGTAATGCACATGATCCAAAGAGAAAAAAGGATCATATCTTCCATGGTCTTAAGCAAGAATTTATAAGAGAAATAGTCTACCATGTATTATCATCATATGAAGAAATAATATCATGTGTTGATAAGATTAGTAAAGAGTTTACTGAGTCCAATGGCTTTGACGGGAAGCAAGAGAAGAAAAAGATTGAAGAGAGAAAGATGGATAAAGGGAAGAGGGAAATGAATAATTTTCCCATATGGGATAACTGTGGGAAGAAACACCATGGAACATTCCTGAAAGGAATGGGAGTTTGTTATAAGTGTAGGGGAAAAGGGCATAAATTATGTGACTGCAAGGGTAAGAAAATGGTTTCAAATGAATAATGCTTCATTTGCAAGGAGTTTGGACACTACGCGAACCTATGTCCCAGTCATCAGACTATGCTGCAAATGATTCTATTGGATAATAATCAAGTTATGATACTACCACCGATAAAGAAAAATGATTAGAGTTCTTATGTTGATTATGTAATTTGAGTGTTGTATCAAAAATGTACTTGTTATAATAATTATGGAGTATATAAGGATTGTACTACAGTACTATTTCATTAAGGACTTGAGATTGTGTGGAACAAAGAAAAGTGACTCAATAGTAGGTTAAATTTTTGAAAAATATATGGTTGAGAGAAAGATAAACCTTAATATGGTTCTGATACCGAGGTAGTGATTTTATAATAATACATGATTGATTTTGATAAATTATATTGGATATTCTGGACTACCTTGTAACTGATTAATGATTTGTATATTCCATCATTATAGGGATTTAAAACATTTTTGAATTGAAGGAGTATATCTATTATTATTTAAGGAATAAGGGATAATTAATGTAATCAATAAGGTTTTATGGTAATTCAGGATGTTGCAGTGTTCTAAAAGAATACATGATGAAGGTGTTCACATGTTATTACGCGGAAAAAAGGATCATCATTGTTTTTACCTTCCTTTTAAATTTTGGACTGAAGTGTTTTGGATAGTTCTAGTTTGGATTATTTTGGATTGCCATAAAAAGGAAAACACGGAGGTCTGGTGGCAACCTGTCGCATCCGGAAAGGCCGCGAGACTTGAATCCACAACCGAAGGGCGACAAGGGTGTATCACCTACCACTGACCCACGTGATGTCCTAGATTGAATAATGTCATTTTTAATGGTTATGCTAGATGAATTATAAATTCATTTTTTAACCCTATACGAATAGGATAAATAGAATATTAGTTTTAAGTTCTATTATATTTTAGAGTGAAAGATGGGTTTGTGGTAGAACTTAGATAAAGGATGAGACTCTACTTTCCAAGTATATATTTTTCTTCTTCTCTTATTCAATGAAGAAATTAATTATTACACTTTTGTGAAGGGATCTTAAAACAAAAAATGTGCTATACTAATACCATATGTTTTGCTAAACCGATGGTAATTTAAATCATCATAGATTGATGAATTTAAGGCCCTCAATTTTACACTTGTTTGTGATTGATTACTTAAATCACTACCTATTAATATTTACATTTTCCCACCAATTATAAGGCTCTAATTTCCACCAATGTTCTCTGAATAGAGATCATAATTTGGGGGAGACCCTTTCATTTCTCTTTTCCTCTTATTAAGACTAAATTTTATTAACCCAATTTCTGATGTGGGTTTTCCCACAAAGATATTTTCTATATTCAACCTTTTATTTTCGAATAACAATTTCAAATTGCGAGGATGCAATTTATTGAAGGGGGGGAGAATGTAACACTCCAAGATTTCATTATGTGTTATTTTTTCAAAATTATTCAATAACTTGCACTACACGCAACACCGAGTTCAAGCTCACCATGACTTACCAAACAAGTTGTTCAAAAGAGGTTATGAATAGTATTAACAAAATTTTAAACTTTATATAATCCTTATAATTTTAGAATCCATATTATGAGTTTCTTAGACATAATTTAATATCAAATTCATTTTCAGTATTGCACTTTTACAAACTTTTAATAGTGAACCCTTTTTAAATCCAATATTTTAAACTTTTATATATTCAATTTTACTAAATAAATTTACTTTTTAGAATGGGGACATCAAAAATTTACAATGAAACATCCCAAGCTTCCATGGTACGTTTCCCTTTGAATAATGCAATGGCATGCATTGTATGCAACTTCGAGATTCTAACACACCACAACCAATCAAACTGGCCGTTATGAATTGTAATACCTAATTTTTGAAATTTTATAAATTTTATTATTAGAAAAGGACTTCATTTTTGTATTCATGATATTTAAATTATCTTAGGGTGAAATTTTGGTAATTTTTGGATAACTTTCATATTTTGATGAATAGTGAAAATTACTAAATTTTAATTAGAAACAACTTTTTTAATCGAAATAATTAATTGTGATAAATTATTAATTTGAGTGGTTTTAAAGTATATTTAGAATAGGTTTTTAACATTTAATACAATGTTGTTCATTGGATGTAATTTCACAATTAAACCAGACATAAACAAGTGTCAATCTTTTGATAGTTATTATCTCTTAAAAACATGATATTTGTTTTGACGATGGAAATTAATTTTTAAATTAATTAATGCAACTAATATGTTCTAAATTTGGTAAAATAGACATCATTCTTTAATTCATAATATCAAATATATCTTAGGCCTAATTTTTGGTATTTTTCTGGAAACTTTCATTTTTTGATGAATAGTGAAACCACTAAGTGGTAGTTAAAAAACTGAATTTTTCATAAAACATAATTTTACTGCTTCTGTGAGTGGAATTTTGAAAATCCGAGAGACACGGTTAATATCAAAGAGTAAAATGTAGTTCAATGAGATGAAAATAATTTTTTCTGAATAGTAACTTTTTACTTTTATTTACCACAGTTAAAAGTAAATAGGATAATTAAGGGTAAAAATGATATTAATATTACCCTAACACATGTCCTAATTCTATTGGACAACTGTATACCGACCAAAATAAATCTTAGGAGTAAAATATTATCATTTAGGTCCACTTGTATTAGATTAGGACATTTATTATTATTTAATTCAATGAAGAGTTAAAAGAGTTAAAATCAAAGTTTATTTACTAAAACATTTTTAATATAGGTATATACATAAGATAAAATCGATTTTAAATATTAATTAGAAATATAATAAACGTTCCTACATAATGGTATTTTATTTATAATTTTTAAACATTAAATAAATTTGTTTATTTATGACACAATGATGATGTAGTAATTACCATAATAGTGAAAAATTAAAATTATTGATATTATAAATACCCAAATAAATATAATTAGAGACATTTTATGAATAAACCTAATTTTATAGGTTAATATGACATGTAATTATCGATTTAATTAACTTTTTTCGAAGTAATAATTCTGTTATGATTTTCACAAAAATAAATTTTCCAAATAGTGTCAAAATTGACATAAAAGAGTTTTAAAAAATATATTATATTATTAATTTATATTCAATTCCTAAAAATCTATGGTTCAGCCAAGAAACTTATATCAAGATATGTTTATCATTAATGGACCACTTGGGGGGTCTCTTGGACGTATATAGTAAGTGTATTAACCATATAATATAAAAATACAAAGAGACATTGTAAAAGTGAAACTAATTAACTAAGAGTTAATAATTAAAGATAAGGTTAATATAATGACCCAAACCTGTCTAAATTCAATTGGTTGAGTGGTTTTAGACCCATAACAACCTTAAACTTTAAATAACCCACTTTGGTGCCATTAGAAACCGAATATGAATTTATTATAAAATAAGATTTTTAGTTTTTCCAAAGGTGCCTCTCACCCCTCTTATAAAAGGGCACTCCCCTTCTCAATAATTCACACATTCAAAGCCTTTTGGTTCGGACAAACCCTACCCAAATAATCTCTAAACATACCTCAATTCATCCTTGAGGAATTACTTTAGTCATAAAGCCATCCTAAGGAGCCATTTTGATCAAATCAAAAGGAAGAACCCAAGGAAGAGGTAATGATTTCACAACCCCTTTTCAAGATCCTTTCTACTTCCACTTATTCTTTAATTGTTATTACCATTCTAAAATAATGAATCCAGTGTCTACTATATTCTGTAATATTATTATAAATATGGTACAACCATATTCAGTATTCTATCCATCCTTTGAATGACATGTCACCATACGTGCATACGTACGGCTTACTGTCTCTACGTCATGGTGTAATTGTTATTCAATATATTATTATTTGGATGGGTATAATAATGATTTGTAATTCATGGAAATAATAAATATAACATGATAATTATTCGTTCTATATTATATAACATCCAATTATATATTATTATAACATCAAAATAATGATATTGTCGCTCGTGCGTACGTACGGACTACTGTCTCCACGAACGCAATAAGATTCATTCTCCATCGTATCCATTCAAGTATAATTCTTATTTGATGGTTAAAAATAATTTTTAAGGACTTGATATAATTATTTATATGAATAAGATACAACCTATCCATAACAAACATGGCTTACCAAACAAAGAATATAAAGTAAAACGAGTAACTTAACAGCCGAAATGATGATAATACTACGATATTATTAACAAATCAATGTTAAAAGATCGTATATGATATCATATTAATGTAAATGATTCTTGTATAATTCAATAACAATTATTTCACCATTATAAAGGAGGTTAACCTACCGTCAACGAAGTAAAAAAGTACAAAGTAAGGGGTTTCTTGTCTCACTTTTAATTCTGTGAGAATTCCATTGTTCACCAATTATTTATTACATGTGGTGTGTGTACTGCACATGTTTGTATTCATTGTGTAATATACTTTAATTAATTTATATTTACATCATCATTGTATGGTCCTTCTTTAATGGGTGTATGTTATGTACGTTACCAAATCAATAAGGGAATTAGAAATTTCAATCTCCACACATTTTTCTTTACGCATATTTCATTGATTATTTTACTTCAAGAATATGTGTGGAATCACTATTCCTTTTATTATGTCATTATTTCCACTCCCCTTTCTATGTATATACGTTTGGTACACATAATCCCTCCATTGATAAATTCTCAAGTCATCGATTTGAACTTGATAAGTGTAATTTTAACTCAATCTCCATTTGTTGAGTTAAATATCCAATTCATTAGTGTTGTTTTTACAAGAATATGTGTGAATTTCCTCTGATTTATTTACACTGAATATCCAATCCTATTGAGTGTATTTAAATTTTTCACACATAATTATGTCGTTGATTTATCCTTAATTGAAGGATATGGTCTTTATAAGATAATTCATCTCAATTTACATTCCATTGAGACTTCTTTGTTGTTATACACCAAATCACTTTTATATGGTGTATATAATGTACTTTGACATAGTGTATCATGAATCCCTTTATTATCAAGATATTAAAAATTTTGATTACCTCAATTATTTGTATTCAAGTGTCTCTCATTTGGTTAGTAACTCTAACTAAAATATCATTTTAAAATGTTTTAATGATTTATCATTCTAAATATTTCTCATTAATGTCCATGTTTTAAAAATTGTTTAAGGATTTATCTATATTGACATTAAAGCTTTCAAATCAAAATTCCTTTTAAAAGATTCAAAGTGGTATGAGACACTTTGATTCAAAAATCTATTTTTAAATGGCTTCTTGACAAATAGTGTGGATATTAAATGATTTCAAAAAAGGGCATATTTCTCTCCAATTGTTTTGATTATTATTTCCATCTATGTCAATATCCTTCATTATTCTCGATTGAGGGTAATCTGATACAATAAAATCTTCCATATTGTATCAAATGAGTTATGTTTGACTGTGGATGTGCTATTTTTATACCATTCATGGTTTGTGGTTAATGTATTGACATTTTGTATGCTAGTTTTAATACGAATGTTTATGTTATGTTTAAAACTTTTTATATGGGAATGCATTGGACTTAATATGTGATGGGTGGACCCTGCTATAGCTCCTCGATGCATCGGTAGGTCTCATTAGACAAACTAGTGTCTTAGCACAAGGCCTTGGAAAAATATTATTTGTAGTCTTGGCATGAGGCCTTGGCTATGTGGTTATGAGAGTCTGGAATTATGCATTCCATCACTGTGAAAGTGGTTATTGATATTGCATGTGATTATTCGATTAGTAGAATATCCATGTGAATAAGTAAATGGAATTATTGAATTTTATTTTTTCCATACTATGTTGAAGTTCATGTTTAAAAGGCTTTTGTTTTATTTATACAATGCCTTAAATGTTTATTCTTATTTATGAAAGTTTCTGATATATTGTTATCCTTACTGGGCATTTGAGCTCACCCCTTTTCTATGTTTTATTTTTCCCTGGATGTGAATAAGTATATTATGAATGACCTGTAGGGATATTATGAGGGGATAATACTCTGGACTATGGAGACAATATGTTGTTGTAGTAGTTTTTCACTTTATGATGTAATGTAAAACTTTATGAATATATCTAGTGTTTCTAAGGCTACTAAACCAATTGGTCTTTCACGATTTGATCTTTCTTATGATCATGCCAATGTTATGTAATAATGCACCAACTCTAGGTAACTGGGGTCAGGGCGTTACAAAATTGATTAATTCAATGGAATGTTGATAACTACAAAAAATGAAACCTAGAATTATGTTTCAATAACATCCTTGGTCAAAATAATCATAAATCATATACAGTAATAATAAGCATGGAATCAATAAAATATATCCCTAGTATAGTATAAGTAAAAGAAAGGTGTCTTTTCATTGAAGAAATAAAACCATAGAAATCTGTCTAAAACATTGTTTAGGAAAATATCCTTTTTAACGTTAAAAATATTTTTAAAACTAAATGTAGAAAATATATTTTTAATTTTTAAAAACCAGTAAATATTATAACTATCTTTAGAACATTCATTTTTCATGATGGTTATGTGTTCCACTCAAGTCATACACAATAAAACAAATATTACCTTCACTTTTTTGAAAACAAATAATGGTAATTGATGTGAAAACTAAATGAAGATTCCAGTCAAAAAAAATTAAATACACAAAAAGTTAAAAATTCCATTAACCATAATTTTAAAGAGGTTTAAAAAATTTAATAACATTTTAAAAGACATGATTTTTAATGAAAATAGATATTTAACCGAAGAAATAAATTATGTTGGCTATTATTCAATACATTTTCTCAATTATTTGATGTGCCAATGAGTGAGAAAATTGTATTATTACATGAAAATAATTTGGATACCCTGAGTATATTAAAATTAAATGGATTCATTATTTAATAATAATATAATTTTATTTTATTGAATATCAAGAATAAATAATTTGATTAAAATCAAAATGTAAAATAAACACTTAAAATAATCACAACATTGAAGTTAGAATTAATAAATTAATAGATTATATGTATCAACATGAAAAACAAAAAAAAATTAATGGATACACCACTTTAGATAATTAAAATTAATTACAAAAACAATATTATTATATTAGTGATAATTAAGAATAAATATACAATGATGGAATGAAATTTATTTATGGAATTATTTACCAAATATTAACTTTTAACTCAAATACCATTGAATAAAATAAAGAAAAATGAAACTTAAAATAACTTGAATTGTTAATTTATATGGATATTATATTTATCTTCTGAATTATATACTATATATTAAAGATAATAGTTTCATAATAATAAAATAATCTTCATTGAAGTAAAACTGAGACAAGTTCCCTTACCTTGAATCTAACTCATCACAAACGTCATTTATTATCATCTTAAATGAACATATATTGATTATTTAATTTCAAAATAAAATGTTTAAACTTTATTATTTTATTTATTTCACTTTTTTCCATGTTATATACAATAAATTAATTAATTACATTTACATTGGGAATTTTGATGATATTTGACTTATTTTTTTTAAAATGACTTCGGTTGGTTAATAATAGGTATAAGAGGTCATCTTTTAAACATGTAAAGATAAATATTAATGAAATAATTGTCATATTTATAAATAAATAATTATTTTAATACTATTAATAAAATATATGTTTGATAAATGATGTGGGTTATGATCATAAAGTCGGTAGGTTATACCTACGCATGAGTAACATTTTCATTTTTCAACGATCATTACGAATAAGTGGTAAACAATATTTTAAATTTATTAATACTAATAATATAATTAATAGATTATTATTTCATAAATTATACTAATATATCAAAAAATTGGTTTAGTGAAGAAAATAGAGTCATATTGTTTTGTGAAGGGGTTATTCCACAGATACACAAATAATGATATCATTATTCTGTGAGTGATATGTAATGAAATAAAATGATATAATAAAATTTAATAATGATATATATATATCATTAATATCATATTAACATAATTTATATCACATATATTCATTAAATTCATCCTTGTTATATTTCACTTATAGGGTTAGTAAAAAACTAATAACATAACTTCATGAGGAGGTAGTTCACTGTACACATTAGAGACATTATTATACCCCCTATAGAAAAGAAAAGTGAAAATGTAATACATCATATAATGACACCAGATTAATATTTATTAAAAATATAATATATATATATATATATATAATTTATATCCATCAATATACTCAACCATGAGAGTTGTTGATGGAAAATGTGTCACATCGATTCGTGAGGCAGCAGTCCTCCGTACACACGAGCAAAATCATCATTTAAAAATTTATGCGAAAAACACTCACATGTAGGTAATTAAAATAAGATAATAAAATCACAGTATATATTAATTTGTTTTTTAATATATAATCATAAATTAAAAATATTTTAAGGTGGTGGAAGAAGAAATAAGACAAACATGTATAGTTAGGAATGTTTCCTCTTCTCAGACAACCTCATTAGGATTATACCTACACTATTCTTGGAAAGGATTTATGTCGAAACCATGTCATATAAAATGAGGGTATTGAAATTTTAAGGTAATTTGGGTATTTAGTTTCAAAACAAAAATGGTTTATAGTGTGAAAAAAGGATAAGGGTGCCCTATTATATTTGAGGTGAGGGGAACACTTGTAAATTTTGAAAGGAGAAATGGTGTAAACACTATTTTAAACGTTAAATGGGTAAAACATATATTATAATAGGTAATTATATATTAAGAAGTCAAAATATTATCATAATGTATATTTTAGAAAAGTTTTTAGGTCATTTTAACCCTTATCATTCTAGTTTAACCACTTTATAAACATGGTTTTACTATAAACAAGATAATTATATTTTACTATTTTCAGTATATATTTTGGTCAAAAATTATCATTAACATAAAATATAATATAAAATATTATTATTCTTAATGTTTAATAAATTTTTAAAAATTAATTTCATAAAATAATATGATTCTAATTTAATATTATACTCGTAGACATGATGAAAAATCAGGTTTTCGAAGATAAAATTATTAGAAGTACAGAAGGTATTAACATCATTATTTAATATGAAATTGATTACAATGACCAATAGTTGTTAACATGTAAAATAATTGAAATAATTTATCTTTTAAACCAATTAATTAAATAATTTAACCTTGTAATATTTTTTAAATGAAATGTTGGATTTTAATAAAAATTAGTATTTTCACTATTCACCAGAAAATGAATATTTTCAAAAAATATTTAAAATTAACGGTATGATAATTTTTAAATTATTATTCCAAAAATTATTTTTATTCCTTAAATTATATATTATAATTTTTTTAAAAAATAATTTTAAATTTTGTGTGAAAGGCTGGACAAAACCGTCTTTTAAAAAAATATTCTTTTTCAAAAAATATTTTCTTTTTCTTTTAAATGGATATTATTTTATTTATAATAAATTGATAATCATAACATTATTCAATTGGACAGAACTAGTTATACCATCAACCTTCATGGATAAAATATATTGGTATATTATATTATGGTTCATTTACAATAAGGGTTGTGCTTTTCCCAATCTATTGAAAAGATTATACTAAATGAAATACATTTTTTGGGTTATTTAAGATTGGTTTCAAGTGTTAGATAAACTATAGAAAAATATTTTATTGTAAAATATTTTTTGGGTGCTATATTCCCCACATATTATTTAATTTGTTTTCATCAATTTGATCATTCTCATAGAAAATAAGGCTTTTATATTTGAATAAATTATTTTTTGAAAAATCGCATTTTAAAACGGGTCAACAAAATATCCTTTTAATGAGTGAAAATTGGAAGTGAAATTGTAATATTTGAAAACACTTTAATATGTTAATAATTTTTTTAAAACTGGTTGAAATTGAATATTTCAAAATTGAATAAAATCATAACGAATTTTATTGAGTGATAGAGGTAATTAATCATAAAAAATGAATGATAAATTAATTATCGAGGACCCCTAAACCATAAATATGTGATGAATTAATAGGCAATTTGATTAATCAGGTAATAAGTTAGAAGGGTATTTTGTCTTCAATTATCCTTTTCCTAACATTTAGTAATTCATTTATATTCTATCAATATTAGAAAATATACTTACATTATATGTTTCTATGTCATAAGAGTTGTTTCATCCTTTGGTTGTTCATTGATCAATTTTCATGCCTAAATTACTAAAATAAATTTCAATTCTGCATAATATCTATAAAATAGTGATAATAAATTCCATAGAATACTAAATATTTTCCAAAACCCATCTGGTTAGAAAAAGTTGTCAAATATAACCCATTAATCTTTAAACTTCAACAATATCATTATTGGTTCATTAGAAATATTTATTCATCAAATAATTTAAAGAAAAATAGTGAATTATTAACCATAAAATCATGTTTAATAGTGGTTGGTTTTGAAAACATATCACCATGTGGTAATGGGTTCAAGAATTATGGACTTTCTGAATGCAATGAGTTTTTCATTTTTCATAACAGTATTAATATAATTCCTATGACATTCTCGAAGAGTAATAGCCTATATATACCTAAAAATGAAATATAAGATAAATACTAATGCTTAACAATACATTGATAAGTATTCCAAAAAAACTAATATAATTTTACATAATTAAAACTGTCACTAAAAAATGTACTACAACAATGGGTTTTGGTCTCATAACTGTTTTTCAAAATATCAATATTCATGTTTTATTCGTACCACAATTTTTTTAAAAAGGGGTGTTTAATAATTTGAACTTTTGTTCATCCTTAAACTCATAAACCCATTATTTTATCCATAAATATTATTTTAATGATGAAATATATGCTTCAAAATTTTAATACAATCCTCTAATGTTTCATGAATCTTATAAACAAAATACCATTTGTAAAAATACAACATAAATTTAACTATTGATTCAAAACAGATATATATTGAATCAATTTTATTTCAATATATGTCCATGATAGGATTGAAAGTAAACTTTTATAAGAGTGAATTTCTTCATATAGTTCCATTCTTCCACACATTTAATACAACTAACTACAAATGGATTACTAATATGATATTTATCTTCTTCTAGCATACACTTCATTATTTCTCATAAATTCATTGTTTTATTCCATAATTTTCCACAAATAAAACATTTAAAAATTCAATTTAGAAACATTATTATTTATATCCTTCCACATTTATCTAATTATGTAAATGTATAATTTTTCTCCATCATATCCACTACATAGGGTCTTAAAAACCTTTATCCATCCCTTGTTTGGAGAGTCTGAGAGATAGTTATGATATATGACTTTTACCATGTTTATAGATAAATGATTACAAGTACCCATGATATATTTTACTCCTTTAATCATCTCATTTGTTTTCTCATGTTCACTATATTTTTCATCACGACAATGTTAACATGATTCCTTCAACTTCCATCAATTGAAAAAAACCAAAAATCATACTATATGCAACAATAACTATATTGTGAATACAATATAATAATTTATTGGATGGTTAAATCATATCACATAATTTTATATATAATTCACATTATCATTCACCTTGTGAATTCATATTCATAATCTATTTAAATCCTTCATAATGGATTTCATAGAAATTTAAATTATCCTAAGGATATCTCATGGGAGTGTCAAACCGAGTTTACAGTAAGCCTCATTTTCGTAAACCATGTGATGATCGGTTCAATCCCAATACACCCTTTTATGCATTACTACCTCTAGTTAAAACTGTTCGACAACTATTTCCACATATTTAATACAAACAAGAATGTATTTCAATGAATAATCACATAATCTCTTACTTAAAAGAACATTATAATGTTATTATATACTTATCCTCAACGTCCATCATAATGTTATAATCCCCAATCCATGTATTCCTAAATCTAGTTTCCAAGGATTCTTCAAATCTACCTCTGAAACCATCTATAGAGACCCTGATCCAAGAAACCAGATCTAGTGCCTTACTTTATTACATTGGTATAAGATATAATGAATCACATATCAAAGGGCCACATAGTTTAATATTATTAATAAAATAGATATATAAATTATTCACATATTATATTTGAAAACATAATTTACAACACTATTATTTTCAAGAATAAAATTATTTTTAGTATAATATCTTTGTTTATAAAACATAGTAAACTTAATGGATTCATGGGGAAGGAAACAAAATACAGGTGAGATGAAATGAATAATAAGGGTTAAGTACCCTTAATGCTATCATGAATCAGTAGTCATTATAAAAATGGAAAAGAAAATAACTAAACAAACATTACATTTAGCTAACTTGAATATCATGATAACACAAGGTACAATCAATATATAAAGGTGAATAACTGAAAACATGTGTCATTTAATAAATAAAATAATAATGAAATTCATTTAGAGATAATATCAATATGAAAATATTCAGGATAATAAGATAGCTAAAAATCTATATAGAATAAAAAATAACTAAAAACACATGCAATTAAAATAATGAATATTTATTTAAATGATTCTAGAGATAATATATTTACAAAAATATCTTTGATAATATGATAAGGCATAATAAATATGGCAAGGTAAATAACTAAAAATGCAATTTATTTAATAAAAAAATGACTATCATAATTGGATATGGAATAATCAATGTATCATGTTATGTAACAGAAAATGAATTATATTTAATCAATAACATGGTAATTAAATGCATCTAGAGATAATATCATTGTGAAAATATAATGGATAATAATAATTTAATTCTTGATGAATGGAATACTTTATTATTGGATGGAATGCTCTTAGGCACATGATTACCCTATCCTTTATTCCATTCACAATATGGTTTAAAATAATCGGGGGAGAATTATGTAAATATATATTACTAATTCACATCATGAAGCTACCAATTCATTTAGGGGATAAATAATTTTGCACCCCATAAATCGCATTATATCTAGAGCATTCCTCATATATCAAATAATCAATTTAATATAGGAACAATTTTCCTTATCATCATATATCTATATTGAATAAGTAATTCAATATTTTAATATTTTCTTAGAAAATAAAATAACATTAAAATTTAAATACCATATGTTTAAATGATATACCATTTAATAAATAAGTATATTCATGATAAAAAATACGTATATTTGTAGAAATTTAATGTCCAATGATCATATGAATGTGAATAATTCAAGGGAAATATATTAACTACAAAAATGAGTATAAGTAATGAGTGTTAATACATTTAATTGTAAAAATAATCCTAAAACATAAAGACTATGAATAATGATTATATCAATAAAAAATATCCCTAGAAGTTTTTTAGATAAAATAAATGTTTTCCTTCATTGGTGAATAAAAATACTATAAAATTATATTAAAACATTCTTGGGGAAAATTTTATATTTTTACATTGAATATATTTTTTAAACTAAATGTTAAAAAACATTGAAAAGACCCATTGATATTTTAAAATAATTTTTAATCAATTCAGTTCTCATAGTGGCTATATGTTTTGTTCTTTTCATACATGTTAAAACAAATATTCCCTTATAAATTTTAGCTAAAACCAACAAAGCATTAATTTTAAAATATCATGAATATTCCATTAATTTTAGTCAAAATAAAAATGTGTAAAAAAATTAAATCATTTGAAAATCTTTTAAAAATTTATAAATAAAATTAGAAAACATGGTTTTGGAATAAAATTGATTTCTGACAAAGATATAAATAAATATATATTTTTTTAAATGATTTTCCTCAATTATATTAATTAATGTAGTTTATAAAAAATTAATACTACTTGAAAATATCAATAAAAAATATATGAGAATTAAATTTAATGGATTTATTAGATAATGATCAAGTATTTTCCTTCAAATGAAATTGAGGAATAAAAAATCTCAATTATAATGATATTTTGAAATAAAAACTTACTATGATAGTAACATTAAATTGCGAATTAATAAATTAATAAATTATTTTTATCAACTGTATATCCAAATAAAATAATAGTGAATATGAAATATGATAGTCAAATTTTTTACACAGATAGTCTTATAATACCAATGATGATGATGAAGTAATATAACTTAAACAATTGAAATTGAGTTAGGAAATTATTTACCACTCGGTAAATTTTATGTCATATTAACTTAGATTAAATAATTCAAATTTAGACTTAAAACACAACTAATTATTAATTGATCCTTATTTTACAAGTTAATTGGTAGGTATTTACCATATATAAAATATATTAAGTTCACAAAAATAAAATATACTGTAATGAATGGAAATTTAGTTGAAGTCCCTTACCTTGAGTATGAATTATGACATACGTTCGTTAAATTCCTGAAAAATAAAATTATTTTAAATATTAACTTATTTAATAAACTTTTTAATCTATATAATTCATTTTAATTGACTTATTATCATGTTTTGTAAAATTATATAATATTTTATGTCTCATTGGGTCTTTCGATGAAATTTGACTTATGTATCAAAAATGAATATGGTAGGTTTACTAGGGGTATAATAGGTCATTACATAAACATATCCAAAATCATAATTATAAAATAATTATCATATTTATACATAAATTATATTTTTAGACCAATTATTAAATATGGTTGTGAGAAATGAAGTATGTTATGTTCATGGGGACGGTAGGCCTTCTGTACACATGATTAATGTTATTATTTTTCACTGAACATTATAGAAAGGAGGTAAGTATTATTTTATCAATAAATAATGATAAAAATATTATAAATAAAATATTATTTCTTAAATTATTATTATAAATATCATCATTGTGGTGTGGTGATGAAAATACAGTCCCATCACATCAAAAAGGTAGTTGTCCAAACAAACATGAACAACATTTCCATCTTTCAGTGAGTGAAAATGGGAGAATGAAAAAGATATATCATCTATTAATATTGAAAAATATGTAATTAATATCATAATTATTTCATTTAAATTACATATATTCATTAAATGTATCATTGTGACACTCCATGTTAGCAGTTAGTGAAAAATAAATCACATAGCTTCTCGAGGTGGCGGTCCCTTGCACACACTAGTGAAGTTAATGTATCCCATAATGAATGGAAAGTAAAATAAGTTTATATATGATAAAATTAAACTAAATGAATAAAAATTTTATACATATATTATATATACATTATATCCTCTCCATAAAAAACCCTTAGAGGTGTCGTTGTAAAAGGTGTCACATTGGTTTCTGAGGTGGTAGTCTTCTATATACATGAGTGACTTTATCATTTTCCATTTTAGGGAAGAGTAGATGTATATAGGTAATAAAAATCACATAATCACATCTTAGTATATTAGAGATAATATTATTAATATATAATAATAATTTAAAAATATTGTATGGAAGTGAAAGAAGAAATAATACAATCACACATTGGTATATATTTTACCTCTTCCAGACCACCTCTTTATGACTATAACAAAAGTATTCATAGAAATAATTTTTACCAAAGAATTATTTAAAAATTTGGGGATGAAATTTTGGAAGTAATTTCAGTTGGAATTTGTATAAAAAGGGGTTTTATGTTGTGAATAAGAGAGGATAAGGGTGGAAATTTATAATTATTGTGAGTGGCACAAATGTAATTTTCAAAAAGAAAAATGGGTACCCATTTTTCCACATTCTAAAAGGATCAGAATTTGATTATTAAAAGAGACATATTAATTATATGGTTTTAATATTATCATAAAATTTATTTTAGAAATTTTTTAGATAGTATAAACACTTATATTTTTATTTTAACCTCTTATAAACACATTTTATTTTTAATCAAAATAATTAATTTTTACTTATTTAATTGTTTTCAGGACTTCCTCCCCACAATGTGTACCCCTTCAAGGCTGACAATGGGATATTTGAGAAAATAACCCCCGAGTCTCACCTCTAGTAGGCCTCAGGATGGAAAATAGCACTGAGGGTAAAGTAAACACATAGATGGGAGGCATTACCCTCTAAAAGAACACAAGCAGTAGAGAGAGATAATATAGGCACCAACCAACTCCAACTCAGACTGAAATATAAAAGAAAACCCAACTGAACATTTGTAATGTCATGAAAAACTACTACATCTGTAAGGAGAAAACTGCAATTACCCAAAAGAAAGTAAAAATAGAAGCAACAACAAGCTCGAACAACTCTTCTAACCCCAAGCTAGTAGAAACTAGCATGATCTCTAACTTAATCCATGTGACCTGAAATACATTTTATATATACATAGGGTGAGTATAATAGTATACTCAGTAGGATCCTCCATAATGCCTCTCGTGAAAAAGTAAAGACATCATGCTAATACATAGAAAACAACAAGTGAAACTGACTTGTCACATAAATAGGTATATTAAGTTCCCAACATCATTGTTGCTAATCTCACCAAGTAACTCATACAATAGTATATAATATAATAATGAATTTCTAGGGTACCCCCTACTACTTCCCCGCTGGTTTGTTGCTTTTCCCGAACGTCGCACATCCTCAGCATCTCTCTCCAAAAAGGCTTTCCCAAGCACACCGGGGTGAAGCACTACAACATGCAACTCATGTAACAAAACCCCCACTTCCACACAAGAAAGTAAGCTGGAAGTTTTCGGGATCAACTACTACTCGTATAACATGTATCAGACATCAGGTATTATACCTCAATCCATTACAACCCATACACCAAGTAAGGATCCTCAAGCCATCACAGCCTATACACGTTACACCTATAGTAGTCCATAGGATACTATATCCAGAATATATATGTGTGAGAATAAATAAAAAAATTTACATCCCTCTACACACATATATGAGGAATGTTAACCATTATGCCAAGAAACACAAGTAACTACCAAGAGAAGAGAGCAGGGAAAAGGGGGTAGTCAGCTATCCATCCTCCCACCGGAATGTTGGGGAAAATACCCCCCCCCCCCCCCAGGGTTTAGAATCCTTGGGGTGTCTGTTGTCTTAACATACATAGCAGAGTAACATATAGAAACACAAAAAGTACATAATATATTATATCTCACAACTGCACTATGGGCATAACCTAGTCTTAGACTAAACTGCAGCTAATGCCTCTCGGGCTCCCATCTCCCACTTCTAAGCCTAGGTATCCTATAAGCACACAACCATTTAAAGCTCTTTATTTACTTAATCCATTTCGTTTTTAACAGATCCACTTTACATTAATTAATTATTTAAACAATAATTAAGAATTAAAAATTCCACCATAAAATTCATTAGAATTACACCCAAAGTTCATTGTCCCTTTAAAATTGTAACCTCAGCATTTCATTCCAACAAGCTCCAACCCCATGGGTTAACATCATTTATTCAATTATTTATTTACAGCATCACCTTCCCATATTCCCAGACATTCTAGAAATACATTCTATGCTGCTAAACACAAGGGGGCTCAACACGGTGAGTAGATGAACTACCCATCGGGTCTTTTCCACCTATAGCAAGAGCATAGACTTATCCTACCATAAGAATCTAGACATGGAAAGCCCGTGGCATACCCCACACGTCTTTTCCCCTTTTGTAGGAATGGTAAGCAAGACCAGCATCCTTGAGTAGTTGGGAAAGTAAGGCATATAACCAATCAAAGAAACATCAAGCATCCAAACATTCACATCCAACTCATTCTGTCATCCCTAGTGTAAACTCCAACATCCATATACATAAAACCATACATCTCTCCACTCTAGGAATCATCTACTCCCCCAACCAATCATCATCCCTACCCCCACATATCACAATAGCCTTCCAGGATAACGTTACAACACAAGCAACATGAAAACAACTATTATATAAATTGGTCTCTTAACCCTTAAACAAGCAAGAGGGTAACTCAGAACACTACAATGAATTATATTTTATCAAACAAATAGTTCTTTAATCCATCATGGATTAACAACTCTATTTTTCGTAGGTTCCAAATTTAGGAAACCTATTCATTATGCAATCAAAAATAAATATACATTCTTACTACACCAATTTGATTAACATCAAATTACAACAAGAGGAACTAGATTCATTCACAGGCCTCTTTATCTTTATCTAAACAATTATCAATTAATTCCAACTTTATGTTCTTTCCCAATTTCCATCGAGAACAAAAATTCTAGGAAAGAAAACATATAAATCACACTATCTATAAAATAAGAGGAAATTACATATGATCGATCTCGATTTATTTTTCAGGTTTAAATATTTATTATTCCAATTTCATTGTGATCCAGTGGGATAAAACATTCTAACTCTATAGTTTCACATAATAGAAAATAGAAGCAATGAATCCCCTACCTCAAACAGTTCTTGACATTTATACAAGAATGAGCCACATAAGAGGTTATAATCTCCTCCCATGTGACAACTATATCCACCCAAGGATGCAAAGACACCACCACATTGTAGAACACCCATGAAAAGCCTATTAAGAACACATGGGTTAAATTATATAAAAAGGGAAAGTGTAAAGAAGGATATAAACTCTAAGTAATGAAGATTGATCATACCTTAATCGAAAACTGATTGATATTGCTTGGTTTCATCAAAACAGAGTGGAACAAATCCTAAGAGGAAATTTTGATTACACAAATCCTACTGAAAGTAATGGGATGTTTGATAATCTCACAACTGAGAAAAAGTAGGAAGAACTAGAGAGGAAGATATATCACCCCTTTAGAAGATTTAAAGGAGCAGTGGTTTAAGATATGCTGGATTTTCCATTAATAATGGGTCACATTAAACCACATGGTTCGGCCATGTATAAAAAAACATCCCAAGCCTTTGAAGAAATTAATATATGAGTTATGACCTTTTAATCAGCCTTATAGTCCTTATAATGGAGATTTAAATTCATTTTACGTCAAAGGAATGTAAAAGGGGCGAAACTATAGGAAGTTGGAATCACTGTTCATGAACTCGAAAATTGGCAAAGGAAATAGTGGTTACTGATGGAACTCACCATTCTGGAAACATTGTTCATGAACTAAAAACATGGAATAGAAAATAGAGGTCAACTATGGAAACTCACCATTCTAGAAACACTATTCATGAACTCAAAATTTGGAAAAGGAAATAGAGGATACTGATTGACCTCACCATTCTAGAAATATTATTTACGAACTAAAAATTTGGAAAAAGAAATAGAGGTTATCGATGGAGCTCACCATTTTGGAAAGTCTATTCATGAACACAAAAGTTGTTATAAGAAATAGAGGCTATTGATTGAACCTCACCATTGGATCCTCACTATTCCACTGTTCAAATAAGGTTACCGATGACACTATTCACAAAAGTTCACTGATGACACTATTCACATAAGGTCACTGATGTCACTGTTCACATAAGTTTACCATTGCATTGTTCACATAAGGTTACAGATGAAACTGTTCACAAAATTTCACCGATGACACTGTTCACATAAGGTCACTAATGTCACTTTTCACATATGGTCACCATTGCACTGTTCACATAAGGTTACCGATGACACTGTTCATAGAAGGTCACTAATGTCACTGTTCACATAATGTCACCGATGTCACTATTCACATAAGGTCACTATTGCATAGTTCATATAAGGATACAGATGAAAATGTTCACAGAAGGTCATAGATGACACTGTTCACAGAAGGTTACCGATGCACAGTTCACAATGGACTACCGTTAGAACTGTTCACCAATGGAACTGTTCATAGAAATGGAAATTTTAAAAGGTGTTGGGGATAAGTCACCTTGACCTCCTAAAACACCTCATACAATTGATTTACACAAAGGAATGTACCAGAGAGGTCTGGGACATTCCATCAGACACCTCACAAAACATTCTTGTCCTCTAGAATTCATAACCCACCTAAAGGGAATACGAAATGGGGTAGAAAAATCACCCATCGAGATACCTCTCAAAAGAGAGAAAGCCACAAGAAACAACAAAAGAAATCCATATTATAAACATGAAAGGTCTAAAACCACAAAGTCTACATCGATACATGAAAATAGTTAAACATCAAACAAATATGGGTACTGAGCACATATCTATGACTCACATTCCCAGGTACTCTCCTCTATTCCACTATGTCGCCAAAAGACACCACTACCAAAAATACGCCTTTTATCAGTGCTAAAAATGGCCTTTAATAGTGCTAGAAAAGCACTGTTAAATCCAAAAAATATAAAGGGTGGGTCCCCTTTATCAGCACTCCAAAAATCACTGATAAAAGGGGTTATTTATCAGTGCTAAAAAACCACTGATAAAAGGGTCCTTTTTTAGCACTCTCTTTTTAGCGTTGATAAAACTATAAAATTAAAAAAAACTAAAAAATATCATTCCAATCTCAGGGGGTCTTTTTAGAGTGCTCGATCCTTCCCTTTATCAGCGCTTTCTCGCACTTCCAGTGCTTGCATGCACTGCCTCCACCCTTTATCAGTGCTATACCCCACCTTTATCAGCACTAGACCCTGAAATTCACTGATGCGCGCTTGCCCCTACCTCCACCCGAATTTGATCTCGAGACCTCCCCCATGCGTGCCTGAAGCCTTTTCCACTCCCCAATATTGATTTTTTCTCTTATTTATGATATATCTATTTATTTATATATATATTTAGTTATATTTATTCATATAGTAATATATATATATATAGTTATATTAATATATATATAGTTATATTAATATATATATAGTTATATTAATATATATATAGTTATACTAATATATATATATAGTTATATAAATATATAGTTATATTCATATTCATATATTGGTATTTTAAATAAAATGGATATTAGTTATTATTTAGATAATGCTAATATATTTTATATGTAAATATGTGTAATTATTTACTTAAAAAATTAAATTTTTAGATGTGAATATATAAAAAATACATACATATAGTTATATATTTGATTATAAATATAAAAAATGATAAAATTTCAATGAAATAATATCAATATGAATGATATACCTTGGAATAAATTATGTCCCCACCAAAAAAAGGCAATAATACCCCCCTTAAACGAGGCTGAAAATCCATAAAATGTAAAAAAATCGGGGTACCCTGACTAAAAACTCAGTTTTAGAGGCCTTCTAGGCCTTTTTTGGCCTAAAGAAACTTGATCAGGGCTCCCCCTAATCATAAGGGTGTAGAGGTCATCACAGTCTTCTATTTAATATATGGTAGAGCTCAAACAGACACCCAGATCAAAAGTTATGGTCGTTTGATGTTCGAGTTTCTTTTTCAACATATATTGGGTCTTTTTTTTTATTTTTTTGATTTTTTGGGACTTCAGGTTGTTATGAAATTACTATTCCTCCATAATAATTAGAAAATTATTAATTAAAAATATTTTATTATTTTTTTATAAGAAATTTTCATTAAATATCTTATAAATTAAGTATATTTAGTGTAAATGTATATTTATACATATCTAAAAAATATTTAAAAATTATATATTATATTTATATCAATATAACAATATTTATATATTTATATATTAATATATTATTCTTAATTAAATTTTTATTTTTTGAAGTCGACCCTTTATCAGCGCATTTAAAAAAAAGTTCTGATAAAGGCCCTCCATTATCTGTGTTACTAAAAAAGAACTCATAAAAGGGGGTACCTTTATCAGCACTAAAAAAGCACTAATTAAGGGGTACCTTTACCAATTCTTTTTTTAGTGCTGATAAACGTACCCCCTTTATTAGCACTTTTTTGTTAGCGCAGATAAATGTTGGCGTTGGGAAAAACTGTTTTTGTGGTAGTGCACGAACCAATGAGATAGAATGCCCATGAAACACCGTCTTTTTGCGGTCTTGGATATCCACATTCTCTCCTCAAAGGTCACATCATCATCAACATCAATCTCTCCCAAATCGATGACATTATAGTCATCATGAAGCTATCAATGGAGTTGTGATTCAAAAGAAACATCATGTATCTGACTCCTCTGTGGGGGAAGATCTACTCGATCCGCTAGAGCTCCAACATGAGCTAACACCTCGAAAGGCCCAAAAAATCAGGGAGAAAGCTTATACCCACGACCAACCCTTCACTTCACATGATGGGGAGTCACCTTCATACACATGTGATCCCCAACATCAAACTCTAAGGGTCTTCTCCTTTGATCGACATATGATTTTGACGATCTTGTGTTGTCTTCATCCTCTCGTGAATCACCTGAACCATATCTATTGTATTCGGCACTAGTTTTGGTCTGAGAATTGATGCCCCTCCAACCCCAGTCTAGCATAATGGAGAATGGAAATGTCAACCATACAAGGCTTCAAATGGCACCATACCAATGGTGGACTGAAAACTATTGTTGTAAGTATACTCCACCAAGGTTAAGTTCCTTATCCAAAAACCTCCAAAATGCAGGACACAAGAGTGTAATGTGTCTTCTATATTCTGGATGGTTTGTTATGTCTGACTGGTTGTTTGAGGATGAATATTAGTGATAATTCACAACTAAGAACCAAAATCATACAAGAGACCTATCCACACCCTAGAGGTAAAACTAGGATCATGATAAAAAATGACCGTCCTTGGGACGCTCCATAAAGTCTCACCACATTCTCCAATTACTGCCTCGACAAAACTTCTAATGAGATTGACTCCTTGATTGCTATGAAGTGGGATGATTTTGTTAAACAATCCACTACCACCCAAATCGCATCATGTCTTCCCTGAGCTCAAGGTAAACCCGTGACAAAGTCTATTAAGATTTCATCCCACATCCACTGGGGAAAATCTAATGTCTTGAGCAGATAACCAAAAACATGGTGTTTGGCCTTCATCTTTTGGCAGACCAAACATCGAGAAACAAACTCTGCAACCCCACATTTCAGCTCAGGCCCCAAAAAATGGATCTTCAAGGATTGGTACATCATTTTCATGCTAGGATGCACCGCTAAAGGAGACCTATGGAACTCTCTAAAACCAATCTCTCACATCGTCAAAGGAAAAAATATCTTCCCATGATACAACTCTCAGTGTTGTTCATCCTCAGACCAACCATCAGGGGCCTCAACACAGACAACTCGGTCTCTCCAGACCTCCACCTCTAGATCACCCAACTGGGATTCTTCCACCTTCTATACCAGAGATTACTACACCATCATCTAAAAAAGATAACCACTTCCCCCATCTTCTCCCATATCATGATGTAATGATGAATGTTATTCCATTACTCTACATGAGTCACCAGATTCACGCATTGCATCACTACGTGACTTCGGAATTAGCACATCTGATACAACATTCCTATTTCCAGGTGTATATAACATTTCAAAATTGTATTCTTGTAAAAAATGCATCCACTGATGTTGTCTTAATTTCAAGTCACGCTGGGACAAAACATACCCCATGCTCTTATGATCACTAAAATCACAAAGCGCTCACCAATGAGGTAATATCTCCATAACTTTAGAGCAAACACTATGGTTTACAACTCCAGATCGTGTGTGGAATAGTTATGTTCATGGGGACATAACTTCCAAGACCCATAAGAATCAACTGATCTTTGTTGCATCAAAACACAACCTTACCACAGATGTGAAGCATCACAAAAAACATCAAACTGAACACCCTCTACTAGAAGACAAAAATTTGTAGAACTCACTAACTTCTCCTTTAGATACTCGAAATCTACCTAACACTGATTAGTCCATATTAATGCCTAGTCCTTCCAAGCCAAAGTTGTTAGAGGAGTCACAAATCAAGGGAAATTGGCTACGGACCTCTTGTAGTAACCTGCGTGCCCAAAGAAACTTCGCACCTCTAACACAGTCTTAGGGGCTTCCCAAAACACAACCACTTCTATCATCAATGGATCCACAACTTCCCCATATTTGGAGACCACATGCCCCTTGAAATAGACTTCTCGAGCCCAAAACTCACATTTAGACAACTTCCCAAAAAACTAATGTTGACGAAGAACTCTCAAAATATTGTGTAGATGCCATGCATTCTCTTCTTCAGATGTGGAGTACACAAGGATTTTGTTAATGAAAACCACAAAAAACATGTCCAAGAACTCATGGAACACAGGGTTCATCAATCCCATAAACATAGCAACAATATTTTTCATACCAAACAGAATTACAATGAACTCATAATGCCCATGAAATCAACAGAAAACCAGTCTTCGGGATATCCTCATCCTTCACACGCATCTGATGATATCCTAACCACAATTTTATCTTTGAGAACCAACTTTCACCCTTCACTGGATCGAATAAATCATCAATCCGTGGAAGAGGATAGTTATTATTTATTGTCACTTTTTTTAAGCGATGATAATCGAAACACAACCGCACATTGCCATCAACCTTGTTCACAAACAAAACTGGTGCACCCCATGGTGACACACTCGGCCGAAAAAACCATATTGTAACATACCATCAAGCTATATACGTATCTATTCTAAGTTAGAAGGGGACATCCTATATTTATAGATAGAGATATGAGACTCTCCTAGTTGTAGCATGATCCCAAACTTGATCTCTTGTCGAGGGGGTAATACGAAAAACTGTTCTGGAAAGACATCATAGTACTCTTCTAAGACCCTAGGAAATTCCAACTGCTGATCCTCGAAATAAATCAACATTATCCCAAACATCATGGATGATAAGGACGGAACACACCTCTGACTGATCTGAGGGTCTCTCTCACCAACGAACACCACTGGCTCTCCATTCACATTGAAGAACATAACCTGCCTCCTGAAGAAATCAATGATAACCTGCACCAAATAAAATGAATAAATTCCAAGGATAACATCATATGGTTGTATTCGTAAACATAGGAAATCTCCTCAGAGTGGTGATGCCCCAACATTGTCTCATAATCTCTATATACTTCAAATAAGTCAGAACGGCCACCAACTTGCATAATCAACGCCAAGGTAACTGGAATCCTCTCTACCTCAAGTCCCAAAGCATGTAAAAGAGTATGTGATATGATGGAGTGCATCACTCTTGAATTAAAAAAGGCATACACAATGGTATTAAACAAGCAATGGGTACCTTGAACTGTGTCTGGATCACCTGGAGCTGGCAACGCTAAAGCATTAAGCTGACCATGACCTCCTCCATGTCCTCTCTGACCCGAATGACAACCACCACCATGGTCATGCTATCCTATCTGAGGACGGGGAACATCACGGTGATGTCCCCTGCCTGCCCCTTTTACCCTCTACAGATCTAAAGATGGGGAAACCTACTACTGCTACCTCAGCCGGAACTGCCTCAGTGGTGGAACCTGGAGAGGAAAACTAGGTACATAATGACTGCTCTAAAAGGTTGGGCACTCTTGCTGTTGATGACCTTGACCACCATAAGAAAAAAGTGTTTGATCTCTTTGCATAGTCCTAAGAGTTTCTATCCCTAAGAAATGATATGTTGAGGGCTGGGACCTACCTCCGGCCATACAGATTCTCTTTTGCCTAGAAAACCGGGAACCCCATACCATAGCTCGGCTTCATGAGGAATCACGATTACTCCCATCTCATGATGATCTGGTTCTGGCCAATAATCCCCCGATGACATCTTCCCTTTCTATCACATCAAAATATGTCTTCAGCATAAATGGGGTGACCTGGCGTTGGATCTCTGGATGCAATGCTTCCTCGATATGCCTCACCCTTGCCTCCTCATCGGGCAATCGGTCCAAACCATATTGTAACAGGTTATTAAAACATATTCCAAACTCTCGCACACTAGAGCTCCTCTATCAAAGGGTTAGAATCTTTTGGAGACTAGATGTCTTCATAGTTGAAGAAAGAAACTTGACTCTAAACATGTCTCGAAACTCTTCCCATGAGATCCATGATTCCTCATAATCCTGTAGGAATAAGAACCACCACTGCA
This sequence comes from Viscum album, assembly GCA_963277665.1. Taxonomy (NCBI): domain Eukaryota; kingdom Viridiplantae; phylum Streptophyta; class Magnoliopsida; order Santalales; family Viscaceae; genus Viscum; species Viscum album. Next base: position 478,911,891 of record OY728132.1, read on the forward strand.
TTGCTGCTCCACACAACTTCATCACAACCAGAGACACCCAGTAATCCTTTTGAGCATGGATCAAACTGAAGAAAATCTCAACACCCTCCATAAAGACTTCCAGGACTGAATCTGAAACAGATCCCTCATACTTCTGCAGACTCTAGAGATGAAACTCTCGGAGTGTCCTTCTCTATGTGTCGTCATCGTCATCCTCTACTTGGTGGTGATCTGCTGGCACAGCCTTCTAGAAATCTTCTATGTGATCTTGAAGAGGATGTTGACCTTGAGCTATAACTGCAATATATCAAATAGTTAGAGCACATAAACATGGAATATGGAAGAATCATCATTAATAAATTTATTTTTTTCTTTTATTAATTATAGGTTAACCTATCCCAAGGTCTACCCCTTAAAACATAGATACAAAGAAGAATCATGCATGACCCTTTCCTAAGACTCTACCCTGCAACTAGTATCACCTCATTTAGTAAACATTGGATATATAAATGTTCATACATCAGATCATAGGGGCCCAAAAATTCCGGTCTCAACCGGTCTCCAGTGTTTACATTACATGATAAACTTGATTGACACTATTTCCCTACCAACCCATGCAACCTCACCTATGCCTAACTCCAAAATCCATATTAGCCCTCAACCTCCCTCTAATACCTCTCTATCATGACCCCCTTCCCACAAAGTGTACCCTCCTAGTCTAGCAATGTGAGAAGAGAGATGATGACCCCCCAGTCCCACCTCCAGTAGGCCTCGGGTTGGAAACTTGCACCGAGGGTATAGTGAACACACAGATTAGAGGCATTACCCAATAAGAGAACACATGCAGAAGAGAGAGATAATATAAACACCAAACAAATCCAAATCATACTGAAATAATAAAAGAAAACCCTAGATCAAATATGTAATGTGAGGCAAAACTACTACAATTGGAAGGGGAAAACTGCATGTACCCAAAATAATGTAAAAACAGAAGCAACCACATGCTCAAGAAACTCATGCAACCCCACTCTAGTAGAAACCATCTTGGTCTCCAACCTGATCCAAGTGACATGAAAAATAGTTTATATATACATAGTGTGAGTATAACAGTGTATTCAGTAGGATCCTCCCTGAGGCCTCTTGTGCCAATGTAAAGACATCATGCTAAAGAATAGTGAACAAAAAGTGAAACTAACTCATCACCTAAACAGGTGTACTGAGTTCCCAATCTCATTGTGGACTCTCTCACCAAGTAACACTTACAAGAGTATATAACATAATGAAGAATATCAAGGGTACCGTGCTACTACTTTCCCACTGGTTTTCTAATTTTCCCCAACATCGCATAAGCATCTCTCTCTAAAAATGATTTCCCGCAGACACCTAGGCAATGAACCACAACATGAAACTGATAAAGCAAAACCCCCACATACACACAAGAAAGTAACCAGGTAGTTTCTGGGAGCCACCACAACTCGTATAATGTGTATCACACACCGGGTATTATACCTCAATCCATTACAGCCCATACATCAAGTAAGGATCCTCAATACATCACAGCTTATACACGTTTCACCTATATTAGTCCATATGATACTATATCCAGAATATATATTTTTGTGAATAACCAAAATCCGTTATATCCCTCTACACACACATATGGTGAGAACTAACCATTGTTCCTACCATCACAAGTAACTACAAAGAGAAGAGAACGATGCCAAAGTTGGTAGTTAGCCATCCATCCTCCCACCGAAATGTTGGGGGAAACACCCCCTAGGCTCAGAATCCTCGGGGTGTCAGTTTCCCTAATTGATGGGGTAGAGTAGAATATAGAAACACAAAAAGTACAAAATATACTATATCTCACAACCACACTATTGGAATAACCAAGTCATAGACTCAACTGCAGCTAACATCTCTCGGACTCACGGCTGTCAGTTTTAATACTTGGTATCCTATAAGCACACAACCATTTAAAGAGATTTATTTCCTTACATCATTACCTTTTTATTAGTACCACATTATGTTAACTAATTCATTATACATTAATTAACCATTAAAAATTCCACATTAAATTTCATTTGCATCACCCACAATGTCCATTGTCTCTTTAAAATTGTAGCCTCAACATTCTGTTCCTGTAAGCTCCAACCACATGGGTTAACATCATTTATTAAATTATTTATTTACAGCATTACATTAACATATTCACTAGAAATATAGAAAAACATTATTTCCTGCTAAACACATGGGGGTCAACATGGTGAGTAGATGAACTACCCGTTGGGTCTTTCCCACCTATAGCAAGAGTGTAGACTCATCCACCCTTGAGAAGCTAGACATGGAAAGTACATGGCATACCCCACATGTATTAACCCATTTTGGAAGAAGGGTAAGCAAGACCAGCTTCCTTGAGTTGTGGGGAAAGTAAATCATATAACCAATTAAAGAAACAAAAAGCATCCAAACATTCTATCCAGCTCGTTCCATCACCCCTGGTGTCCTCTACGACACCCAAATGCATAAACTGATGCATCTCTCCACTATAGGCATCATATTCTACCACAAACAATCGGCCTCCCTAGACCCACATATTACAATATCCTTCTAGGCTCACATCACAACATAAGGAGCATGAAAACAACCATTATATCAATTGGGATCTTGGCCCTTAAACAAGTAAGAGGGTAACTCATAACCCTAGAACGAATTATCTTTTATCAAAAAATAGTTCTTTTATCTATCTTAGATTAACCAATTTATTTTTTGTAGGTTCCAAATTGGGGAAACCTAACTAGTAAGCTATCACAAATAATTAAACATGCTAACTGCACTTATTTTATTAACATTAAATTACAAAAATAGGAACTAGATTCATTTACATGCCTCTTTATATTTATCCAAACAATTATCAATTAATTCTATATTTATGTTCTTTACCAATTTCCATCGAGAATGAAAAATCTAAGTAAAAAATCATAGATATCACACTATTTAGGAAATAAGAGGAAATTACATATGATCGATCTCAATTTATTTGTCAGGTTTAAATATTTATTATGCCAATTTCATTGTGATCTAGTAGGATAATACATCCTAACAATACAGTTTCACATAACAAAAAAGGGAATCAATTAATCCTTTAACTCAAATAGTTCTTGATGTTTATATGAGAATGTGTCACACAACGGGTTCCAATCTCCTCACTTGTGACAATTGTATCCACCTGAGGATATAGAGAGACCACCACATTGGAGAACACCCAATAAAATCCCATTAGGAACACGGGGGGTAAAATTCCATAAAATGGGTAAGGATAAAGAAGGATATAAACTCAAAATGATGAAAATAGATCATACATTATATCGAAGAATAGTCATTATTGCTTGGTTACATCAAAACATAGAGGAACAAATCCTAAGAAGATTGTTTGATTGCAAAAATCCTATAGAAAGGAATGGGATGTTCAAGAATCTCATACCCAAGATTAAGGAGGAAGAACTAGGGAGGATGATATATCATCCCTTTAGATGATTTAACGGAGCAGTGTCTTAAGATATGATGGATTTTCCATTAAAATTGGATCGTATTAAACCACGCGGTTTGACCATGTAGGGAGAAACATCCTGCGCATTAGGAGAAATTAGTATTAGATTTTTAAGCTTTGAATAGGCCTTAGAGTACTTAAAATGTGGATTTAAATGCATTTTATGTCAAAGGAAATGTCAAAGGGGTGAAACTATAGGAAGCTGGAAACATTGTTCACGAGCTCAAAATTTGGAAAATGAAATAAAGGTTACCGATGGACCACACCATTCTGGAAACACTGTTCAAGAACTCAAAATTTGGAAAAGGAAATAGAGGTCACCATTGGAACCTCACCATTCTGGACACACTGTTCAGAAACTCAAAATTTGGAAAGCGAAATAGAGGTTACCGATGGACCTCACCGTTCAGAAAACTCTTTTCACAAACTCAAAATTTGGAAAAGGAAATAGAGGATACCGATGGAACTCAACATTATAGACACAGTATTATAAACTCAAAATTTTTAAAAGGAAATAGAGGTAAATGATGGAACCTCACTTTTGGAACCTCACCATTACATTTTTCACAGAAGGTTACCGATGACATTGTCCACAGACGGTAACCGATGACACTGTTCACATAAGGTCACTAATGTTACTATTCACATAAGGTCACTATTGCACCCTTCACACAAGGTTACTGATGACACTATTCAGAGAAGGTCACCGTTGACACTGTTCACATTAGGTCACCGATGTCACTATTCACAAAAGTTCATTATTGCACTATTCACATAAGGTTACCGATGACACCGTTCATAGAAGGTCACTGATGACATTGTTCACATATGGTCACTAATGTCACAGTTCACATAAGGTCATTGTTGCACTTTTCACATAAGGTTACTGATGAAACTAGTCACAGAAGTTCACTAATGACACTATTCATAGAAGGTTACCGATGCACTATTCACGACGGTCTACCATTGGAACTGTTCACCAATGAAACTGTTCACAGAAATGGATATTTTGCAAAGTGTTGAGGATATGTCACCTTGACCTCCCGAAACACCTCATACACATGATTTTCGCAAAGGAATGGACTAGAGAGGTCCGAGCCATTACACTTATTCATTTTAGTAAAAAATTAGGTTGAGATTGTTTGAAAATATATGTTTTGATTATTAATTACATGGAATACATTTTTAGAAATACAATTCCCAAAATTGTTAGATTATAATTTTAAATTATGCCTACTGACAAGGTGGAAAAGAAGGTTTCCAAAAAAATAACCATTTTAATAGAATGTATTAATATAAGAAATTGATATGAAATTGATTCAAACAGCCAAAATTTTTATAAATTTTAATATAAATAAAATTATTTTAATTTATTAAAATAAAAATAAAATTTCACAAAATAAATTATTTAAAAGAAAATAATGTATTGAATAAAAATGTATATTTTAAATATTCATCAGAAATTGAAACTATTATGAAAAATTACAAAAATTGAACGTATGATAATTTTGATATTAGGATTGAAAAATGGATTTAATTTTTTAAAATATGTTTTTAAATATTGGTGAAAATTATTTTTGAATTATGTTGTAAAGCATGACTAAACATTATTTTAGAAAAAATATAGTTTTTCCATAAATAATTTTTTTTCTTTAAATAATTTCTTTTTTAATTCAAATAAATTTAAAAAAATTTGATTCATAATTTATTTTTTTATACTAATACATTCCAATTTTAAATCTTGTATATAATTTTATACTATATTTTGGTTCATTTAGACTTTAGATTGTGTGTTCCACAGGCTATCGAGTGTATTATTTAAAAAAAAATGTATTTTTTAGGATGTATATGCTCGATGTTGCATGAGGCATAAACTATTGAGTATAATGTTATTATTTTGGAATATCATAGTGTTATAGAAATTACATCAAATTATATTTCGTTTTTTAACTTTTTTATGTGGTCTTACTGTTGTTAAACATAATCACTGATGTACATGGATTTTACATGTATTTTTATAATTTTCTAACTTTGTTTTAATGAATTAGATTAACCAATTTTTATATTTTTTGTTTATTTTTGTAGTTTTGTATTAGTTTAGATATTTTGATAATTTTTTGTTAATTTATATACTTATATTAGAAATTTAGTATTTCTATTAGTAATATTAATTTTATATATTATATTTAACACTAGTATTATTATTTTTTTCTCTAATTTTAGTTTAGTTTATTTTATTAATTTTTATTAGTATTTATATTTTAATTTGTATTTTATTTTATTTCATTATTTTGTTGTATTAAAAAAATAGTATTTGTTATTAATTTATTATATTTAATAGTAGATTTATGTTTAATTACATGTGCATTAATATTTAAATAATAAAAATATTATTATTATTTAACATTTAGATTAATAGATTATTTTGAATTTTGAATTTTAAAATTAGATTTAATTTTTTTATTTATTTAATTTTTTTTCATTTATATTCCCTATCTATCCTACCTTTAATTTTCCTTAACCTCCCTCTATCCATGCACCACACCCCTCCCCATTCCCCTTTTTCACTACCAAACCACCCTCCCCCTTTGACTCGTTCCTCACCTCTCTCCAATGACACTCCATCTTTCCAATTATCCCCACACAACCCCCTTTTTCTATCCCACTCAACCCACGCCACACCCCTTTTTCAATCCCTCTCTCCAATCTCTCCCCATACCCCTATTTCCTCTACCTGCCTCCCCTTTTCTATCCACTTATCTGGACCCACTTATCTTCTCTCCATCCCTCTCCACTCTCCCTTTTCCTGCTCCTCTCCCTTGCCACCTCCCCATTCGCATTCACCGTCACCCCACTCTTATCTCCCACTCGACTAGGCCCCTCTTATCTTCCCCAGTAGCACCCTCCGTCCCCTCCCTTTCCCTTATCTCCCCCAGCAGCCCCCGCCTACTCACTACCTGCTCCCTTTATCTCCATCCTCAAAGAACTGCTTTCCCCTCCACAATACCAGCCACCTTCCCTTTCTCTCATCTCTCAAATCCCCGAATTCCACTCATCCCCACTCTCTCTCTCACCTGCTTACCCATTCACCCACATCCCAGCCACCGCTCCCCTCTCCCCTAGGATAACCTGTGCCCTCCTCAACTCCCTCGCCCCTCTCGAAAACCGCCAATCACCCCATATTCCTCCATTAGGTAGGTACAAAATAGGCCACCGACATCCGCCACTGCCTAGCACACCAATCGGCGACCACACCTTCACCATTCCAGAAGCGCAGCGATGGTTCGGACACATCATTGACATTCACTTGGCTTCCAGAGATTCACTTTGTACAGTGAGATTGAACATAGATCAGATCTTATTTTTGGTAACATGGTGGTATGATTCAGATGTGGCGTCAGCAACTTCATGGAGCAGAGTGATGATTATTATTTTTTGATCGTTGATGTCATCTTGCGGTGACCAAAACAATGACACGAGCATGGTGATATCTTTTATTTATTATTTTATGTGTCATGTCATCATGATGGTGTGCTAATTCATTGGTGTCGGAGTTGTCATAAATGTGATGGTGAATGCATGTCTTTAATTTATTCCTATGTTTGATTGCCATTCAAATTAATTTTAATTGGATGTTTATTTAATTAATTATATATGTGTTGAAATTAATTGTCATTTGGGCTCGACACACATGCTTTGGTACCTGTTTGTGTGATACCTAATAATTAATCATGAATGTGAGTTTATCAGAGAATTTATTTATTCCGAATTCGATCAAGCACATGAGAAAATTCTGAATAAATATATATATTAACTAGAAAATTAATTTTTTTTTTGTGCACGTCTTCAAACTTGTGTGAGTGATACTGAATAAGTGATCTCATGTGAGCAAACCCGACGCAGGTATATACTTCGACTTTGTGAGAAATGGGTCATCGTATTTCACCAAGTGATTGAGTGTTATAATGATATGAAAATTATTCGTCAAGACAAAGAACAAAATGAAGGATAATTTGTGTAAACATTAAAAAACTATCTAACATCAGTGAACGAGACAAGATAGTATTTTGATTAAATTTGGAATTGGTGATAATTGAATAAATAAATATTCAAATGTGGGAATTAAATAATTGACATTGCATGCACCTGAACGGACGTCACGACTCTGACACTTCCATATCTGCCAGTTTCGTTCATAGCTTAGTTCACATTCTCTCTGTAGTTCAACCCTACTCGCCACTTCTACAGTAGTCAGTTGGTAAATAAATATTGAAAATTTGCACGCTTTGAGACGCGGGTGCCAAATTTCTAGCACCATTTCCAGGGATAATAGAAACATTAGGAGTTACATTAAAAGGGTGATTTAGGTCAAAATAACTAAAAAAACTAAACCAAAAAAATTGTTCACTACTCTGGGAATTTTTCATTGGAGGGATTTTCAAGACACCGAGATGTTCAAAATGTCATGGGTGGCACCACACAATTATAACCAGTATTCGCTCTATGTATCCCCAACTCAAGGTATGACATATAATGATTCACTGTACATGATCTATCCGGGTAATCCCATTTATTTCAATGATCTTTATTCAATTCCATGCTATGATCCATATGAGAATATTTTTCCATGCTATGAAACAGGTCCATATACATCTGTTAATCATTTTTAAAGTCAATGCATTCCTGAAAAATTAGAACATGAAAATTCTTGTCAAAAAATTCATTCAATAATTGAGCACATGTTGCATTGTGCTATCACTAAGACCAATCAGAGGTTTGAACTTCAAGATGAATGCAATGAAAATTTGATCTCATCGACAAAAGATCTAGAAAATCAATTGAAGAATTTAGTAAATCAAATGAATCATATTTTTGACCTAACTGCTTCATTTAGACTTTATGGTATAATGAATCATATTTCCGAACTAACTGATTCATTACCTCTTGATAATCTAATTCAAAACAATTGTTTTGAGGATAGTGCAATAGGGGTTCCATTTGAAAAACATCCATGTTCCAAGTCTAATAATGAGATTGATATGCCTTTTTATCATACAATTGATGACTCCCCTCCATCACAATATAATTCATCCAATCTAATCAAATTTTAATAATATGAGAGCTTGGTCTGACACCATGTTGAACATAATGGTCCCTTAGAAAATGTGATTTAATGTCTTTCTTCTATGAATTCAAAACACAGCCATCCCAAAATAAAAAAGGACATGATCAATGTCTATCAAATTGAACCTTTTGAGGATGAAGAGTACATTGAACTATGACCCTTCTTTACCAAGATATATTCTGAATTGAACCAAGAGACTTTAGATTGCCACACTCAAGAGGAAATCACTTCAAATGACATCTAATCACCTCTTTCTAGAAATCATTGTGAGTCAGAAACATTTTCTAAAATGGAGACATCTAAAACATTTCTAGAGTCAAAGAATCAATCAGCATTGGTGGTAGAGAACACTCATTATTTTCTAGAAACAATGGAAGATTATGATTTCTGGGAGGATCCTGAGTTCGTGGTGACACATGTGCCTACAGAGAATTATGATGAGGGTGGTATTGAGGTAAATTTTAAAAACATATGTCATTCTTGACACAATGGAGTCATCTTCTCCAATTGATCTTGTGCTACTTGATCCTTGCATCGAGGTTTAAAACACTTCACATGAAATACACACATATGTGAACAATATTGTGGACCTTGGAACAATAAATGAAGCTATAGAGTAGAAATTGAGTTGGAATCCAGTAGATTTCCTTGTGCTAGTAGTTGGCTGTGAAAATGAATTGGGATACATCATCAACCTAGAAACCACATTCAAGGATGTGATGGATATAAGCTGACCACTAAAGAAGTCTTCTAAAGGCACTTTTTCACCTGTGTATGTTTAAAGAGGAAATCTCCTAGATCTTTCCGTTGTTGGCCTTTTCCCAAAATTCAATTATTTAATGAGTCTTTCTTCATGCGAGGTATATTCATTCCCTTGTGAGTTGGTATATTTTCATTTCATTCCACACATCCATTATTCTAACAAGATTTCATTGAGATTTTTTGCAGCTTTTAGGATAAACTCATCTTCAACAAATGGATTCCACACTCTTACTTAAAAAGAAGCATATGCATGGATTACATTTCCGATTGATTGTTTTGGAGTTTCAATAACGGCTCGATAAAGACGAAGTAAACTTACCACTCAATGGGAGGCAACCCATCATTTGTTTGTTTTATTTTCACTATATTTAATTTAATTTCATTTAGTTTTATTTTAAATAAAATGGAATGCATTTACCAGAATCTATTTTCTCCTAGCATAGTAGTGGATTTAAATCCATCATAAATATTTTTATCATCCACATTCTTTTGATTATGTTGTGACCTCTTTGATATGATGTGATTATGTGCTGTCAATGTGTAGATTTAACAGGTATATCATTTATGGAGCTTCATCAGATTCAAATAGCATGTCTGCTTCTATATGGACTTACATAGGGAAGTGTTTTATTTTTTTCATATTTTATGCTTCCAACAACACCATGTAAACTAAAAAAACAATATTTTTTTTAATAAACTAACATTATTATCATTAATGAACCCACATAAAAGCCATTGTATTTTTCTTGAAACACAGTCAGAAACATACCACTTGTGTCCCTAGGCAATTTGAGCACCAGATTCTGGTTTGATAATTCTTTGATCCTTGATCTCATGACATAGATGATTGGAGATATTATTTCATTCATCGAAAATGCTTTTAAAAAACATGGTTATATTTGAGACACTTATTTGCACTCATTATCATCTGTATTGTCCAACATTATATTTCCATACCCATAAGTACTATGGCTCATTTGACATCATCTCTGGTTTCTCTCTTTCTTGATGGAATCTCAACCATGTTTTGTCTTCAAGAACATTCCATGTTTTTCCATCAAAGCGACAGGAATTTTTGAAGGTTGAACTAAAATGATCAAGGCATCTGTTTAATAGTTCATCCCCATGGACCCACAAAGCCACCCATACATTTTCTCCATCGTATAGCCCTTAGAAGACATGCATGATCCTTTTAGGATGATCCCTAGCTGATACCCTTCCCTGCCAATTTCTTGAATTTTTTCATGATAATTTTCAATCTAAATGTGGGGGAGAGATTTTCTCATGGAGAGGGTTCCCCAAGGGGAAAATATTCATTTGATGTACATGGATTGACATCCCCTCATCCTGACCATATGAGTTATATTTCACAGTAGCCACATTCATTACATGTGTTTTGATATAGGAATAGAGAATCCTTTGGGTTCCAACAATGAGTACATTGGTGGTCATTACCCAGTAACCCTCAACATTGGGGATACCTATAAAAGTGATGATTCATTACTCCAGGAGCTAGGAATTATTCAATATGACCTACCTTCATTGATATGTTACAGTGTACACGCTTCTTGTGTACCATTCTTTGGGATTATTATTTGACATTTATTTCATGGGGTTTTTGAGTTGATACTCACCAGTTTTTCCTGACCATCTTATTTGAGTGAGTTGTGTAAAAAAAAGAGTGAAACATTGTATTATAAAGTTCTTGGGGAAAATTAGTGTTTTTTGTATGGGGGAGCGAGTTTCTGAGGGAGACATTTGGATTTACAGTTATCATGCATTTATTTCAAGAGTCAACCCTCCTTTTTTCAAAAAAAATTGTCACAATTTTTTTATGACCCACCATCCTGTAAAGTCAGAGTGATTTGAAACTCATGTAAATTCCATGAGATTGATGCATTATTTTTATTTCAACTAGTGGAGATGTGAAATTTTTGGCAAGCTTATGGTAAGCATGCATGTGTATGAGAATTGAGAAAATCATTGATCAAATATTTTCGAGCGATGAGTGTAATGGCAAGGTAGGTCACCTGATTAATGAGGGCACACACTTGTTTTGGAAAAAATGCAAGTGAAAGAAAAATTGTTTTTGAAAATTGATTTTTTTAAATGAAGCATGATATATTATTAGGAAAGAGATTAAAACTTTTTGAACTTGTAATTTTGATTTTTTTTTTGCCTGTGGCCACTTGTGTTTTCTTTCTGATTGTTTTGCCCAGGAGTGGAAAAGTTTAAGAATTGGGTATTTTATGTACTTGGGTATTACATGTATTTTTATAATTTTATAACTTTGTTTTAATTAATTAGTTTAACCAATTTTTATATTTTTTGTTTATTTTTGTAGTTTTGTATTATTTTAGATATTTTTATAATATTGAATTAATTTAAATTCTTATATTAGTAATTTAGTATTTCTATTAGTAATTTTAATTTTATATATTATATTTAACACTATTATTATTATTAGTTTCTCTAATTTTAGTTGAGTTTATTTTATTAATTTTTATTAGTATGTATATTTTAATTTTTATTTTATTTTATTTCATTATTTTGTTGTATTAAAAAAATAGTATTTGTTATTAGTTTATTATATTTAATAGTAGTATTATATTTAATTACTTGTGAATTAATATTTAAATATTATTATTATTATTATTTAACATTTAGATTAATAGATTTTTTTAATTATTAATTTTAAAATTAGATTAAACTTTTTTATTTTTTTCATTTTTTTTCATTTATATTCCCTTATCTAACCTACCACTCATTTTTCTTTAACCTCCCTCTATCCATGCACCACACCCCTCTCCATTCCCATTTTTATCTCACCAATAACCCTCCCCCTTTGACCCATTCCTCACCTCTCTCCAATCCCACTCCCTCTTTCCAATTATCCCCACAAAACCCCTGTTTTCTATCCCCCTCAACCCACGCCACACCCCTTTTTGAATTCCACTCTCCAATCTCTCCCCATCCATATATTTACTCTTCCCACCACCCCCTTTTCTATTTGCTACCCTGTACCCACACCTCTCCTCTCCATCCCTCTCCACTCTCCCTTTTCCTGCTCCTCTCCCTTGCTGCCTCCCCATTCTCATACGCCGCCACCCCACTCTTCTCGACCCCTGGACCCGACCCCTCTTATCTCTCCTAGCAGCACCTGTCATCCCCTCCCTTCCCCTTATCTCCCCCTGTAGCCCCCGCCTTCCCACTACCTACTCCCTTTCTCTCCATCCTCACGGACCTTCTGGCCCCTCCCCAATCCCGGCCGCCTCCCCTTTCTCTCCTCTCTCCAATCCCAGAATTTCCCTCATCCCCATGCTCTCTCTCACCCGCTCAACCATTCACCAACATCCCAGCTGCTACTCCAGTCTCCCCTGGGATAACCATCACCCTCCCCACCTCCCTCGCCCCTCTCATCCACCACCGCTCACCCCATATTCCTCAATTATGTAGGTGCAAAATAGGCCACTGTCATCCGTCGCTGCCCAATACAACAATCGGCGACCACGCCTTCACCATTCTAGAAGCACAGCGGAGGTTCGAACCTGTCATGAACATTTCATTGGCTTCTGGAGATTCACGTTTCACGGAGAAAGTGAGCACAGATCAGATCTTATTATCAGTGGTGTGGTGGTTTGATTCAGATGTGGCGTCAGCGACTGCACGGAGCGGAGCGATGATTATTATTTTGCGAACATTGATGGCGTCTTGCGGTGACCACAACAACGACAAGATCGCAGAAATATATTTTATTAATTATTTTATGTGTCGTGTCTTCGTGATGGCAGGCTAATTCATTGGTGTATGATTTGTGATAAATGTGATGCTGAATGCATGTCTTTATTTTATTCCTATGTTTGATTGCCTTTTATATTAATTTTAATTGGATGTTTATTTAATTAATTATATCTCTGTTGAAATTAATTTTCATTTGGGCTCTGCACACATGATTTGGTACCCGCTTGTCTGATACCTAATAAGTAATCACAAACGGGAGTTCATCTGATAATTTATTTATTCGGAATTTGATTAAGCGCGCAAGAAAATTATGAATAAATAAATATATTAATTGGAAAATTAATATTTTGTGTGTGCGCTTATTCAAACGTGTGTGAGTGATACTGAACAAGTGATCTCATGTAAGCGAACCGTATATAGGTAGATACTTCGACTTTGTGAGAAACGGGTCGTCGTATTTCACCTATTGATTCAGTGCTGTAATGACGCGCAGATTATTCGTCAGGATAGAGAACGAAATGATGGATAATTTGTGTAAACATTAAAATACTGTCTAACAACAGAGAATGAGATGATATAGTATTTTGATTAAAATTGGAATCAATGGTAATTGAATAAATAAATATTCAAATGTCAGAATTAAATAATTGACATTTCATGCACTTGAATGGATGTCATGACTCTGACACTTCCATCTCTTCCAGTTTCATTCCTAGATTAGTTCACATAGATAGTTTTACTTAATTTAAATAGTAATTATTAAAATAGTCATTTTGTCTTTAGAACTTAGTTTTTAATAACACAATTAAAGCCTATCTACCTGAACATTCCTCCCAAAAGACATTTCTAGGGTCTACTCGCATTCTCTGTATGGTTCGACCCTGCTCTCCACTTCTCCAGTAGTTAGTAGGTATATAAATATTGCAAATTTGCACGTGTTGTGTCATGTGTTCCAATCACCACAATAATTTATTCTCAATTCAATGATAAGATATTTGTAAGTATTATTCATCTCAATATTATTTATTTGAGACATGTTTCATATTATGAACCTACTATCTTTAATAAGTTTTTTATGCTTACTTTTAATTTTATCATAAATTACTCTATGATTATGATGTTTAACATTCCATTGAATGACCCTTTTATTTATATAATGATTCAAATTTTATAATGGTTGTAATGGGTTTATTCATCTTAATATAAGGTATTTAATACATAATTCATGTTATAAACCATGTATTATTTTATATGATTTATTTACAACAACATGAATATCTTTCAATATTCTATTCAGATAAATTATAGTTTATATAGAATTCTATTATGTTATTTAATTCAAAGGAATTTTTTTCAATCATTGCCTAAGTAGTAAGCATTTCTCATCTCAAACATCCTTCATTGAGTCATGTTTTGATTCATTCACCTATATTCAATTTTGGGGTTAATATACTAACTCTTAAAATATAATATATTGAATTTTTTATACTCATGGTAATTATATTCCATATTATGTTTTTTCATTCAACGTTATTTTAATTCTAAAATTTTATCAATGATTTTTCATTTAAATATTTCTTTAACGTTTTTGAATAATTTTAACTAAAATATTATTCGTTGATCATTATCCTATTTAAATAACGTTAATTATTAATTATAAATAATTTCCTAATGTTTTTTTCATGAACATTTACCTTATTTAAAATTTTTTATAAGAAAATTTCAACAAAATTTATACATATGTCACTTTCAACACTTTATAAAAATAATGTCTATTTTTAACATTTACGACATAAATAAATTTTTCAACCATAATTTCTATTCATTTCATTTAGGATTCCATTAAAATTTTTCATTGGTAATTTCAATCAAAATTACTTCCACATTAATTTGTGGAATTTTAGTTTTAAAATATATCGATGGAAAAGGTTATTTACTAAAAAAATTCAAAGATATTTTTTAAATTTTCATTTTAAGGTATTTTCATCAATATAAAAAATCTATAGTGATTCATATAATTTAATGGGTATATGATAATATTATAGAATTCACTCCATTTTTATGAATCGTTTGTAATTATGTTTAAAATCAATTTTTAGAAAACAATTTTTTTTCATGGGTAAGTCAAATTATGAAAGTTTTGATAAAATGTAAGAATAAATTTGTTTTTTTACATGATATGGTAATTGTGAATTTTTTATGAAAGTGGGATATAGAGTTAACTTATATAATTAATCTGTATGATTTGATATGTCTTTGGTGGGTTTATTATATCCCTCTGATGCATTAGAAAAAGAGATAAATTTCAATGGATAAAATTTACTCCTAATATAATATGTTGTTATGTTACTCCAAATTCAAAAAATATTTAAATGGTTGTATGTGACTGGAAAGAAGAAAAAGAGTTTACTGGTCATATAATAATCTTAATATATAATATAATTATCGGGTATGGTGTTTTATAATGTCCCGGAAATTCCACGTAATTTTTTATAATTATATGGGAATTTTATGAGTCTATGAAAATTGACAGCACGTGATTCTGAGGACCGATGTTCCCGGAATGAATTTCTAAATTTTTTTCAGGTACATTTTGTAAACATGTGAGCGGGTTTTTGTAACTTTTGAACTGGTGCTCGGAATTGAAATCTAAGGGCACTGTTGAACTTTCTGTGCCGATATTTTCTTAAGGAGACCATCACCTTGATCTCAGTAGGTCGAGGGTGAAATTTCGTTTTTTTGATTTTCGTGAAAGAATGAAATAAAATAAAAAAATTTAACATTTTTTTTGTAACCTCTATAAATGGGTTATGAAGGTGGGGATCACGCAAACTGGAAAACCCCCAATTTGAATTCAAATTGGTGGGGACCACCCACCTCTTAACCTCCTCTACTTTAATGGGAGATAACTCTTGAACTTCCTCCAATTATTTAATGATGCCAACATGGTACAATTAATTGTTCCAAAAATTAACTATGCTAATAATTAAATTGATAAAATTAATTTAATTTGGATGGCTCCTCTTTTATCCTTGGGAAATCGTTGGAAAAGATAGAATCTTGGGAGAAATTTCGAGGAACTCATTCTCCAATGAAGAACACTTCTCCAAAAAAGAACACTTATTCAACAAAGAAATGTGCCACCTCCAACATGGGATGTCTTCAACTATGGTAAATATATGTCCATCCTTACCTCCTCTCCAACGTCAAAAAACCTTCGAGGTAGGGGTTTTGTTATTGTTCGTATTTTCGGTTGAATTAACCATCTTGATCTGCCTGCTACAGAACTAATGTGGAGGGAACGGGCCAAACGAACACGGACTGATCCCTCTTCCATTCTTAATGGTTGTTGTGTTCTTCACAATGGAGGAGGATGAGAACTATCACCGAAGAGGCACGAGAATGGTGGCTGACAGCACGACCAGCCGCGATGAAGGTGATGACGCGACTGCGCTGCCTGATAGAAGAGAACCATGGACTTATGATGCGGCAGTGAGGGAAGGGCGGTCAGCAACCTACCGGCTGTCGGATAAAGAGCGGCATGCGACTGCGTCATGCGGAAAGGATTTCTGGCCATCCAGCCAGCCAGTGCAGACTGTCGAACTGCAGCCGCCCCGCCGTAACGCGGTGCCCTGCCACCCCGCGGCTCTGTGGCCGCCCCACCGCACCCCGGGTGCCCCGTCCCATGGGCCACCTAAGGAAGGCCCCCAAGAATGGGCCAGGTAGGGCCGGACCTAGTGGGTCGGGCTGGGTTGAATTAACTAGATCGGCCCAGGCAAGGTTGGTCGGACCAGGTGAGACCGAACCCGAACAAGTTTTGACCCTATATGTTGTTTTGTCGTAACTTTGGCATCAGGAATCCATTTGAAAAACCATTTATCATGCTAAAAACTATATAGTGAGATGATCCATCTGGAATACCCCACCTGAGATTTTGATAAAGTCGGGGTACGATCATATTAGATCGAGCATTAATCCAAACAGGCCCTCGGGACTAAATGGCTAGTAACTTACTAACTGGACGTCCGTTTGATGCACCGTCAGTTGCATTGAAACCCTTATAATGTGGAGGACCATTAGGATACATCTTCATGGACTTCATGGTAGTTTTATTATCGACCAGTAGCTTGATAAAAGACTCTCTTAGAGACGAGGAAACATAGTGCGATTACCCTGTAGATGGCTGTGAATTGAGAAATGGATACTTCATAGGCCTGACGATGTACTAGGATATTGTGTGGGTCTGACGAGGTACTAGGATCATGTGTGTGTCTGATGATGATCTAGAATCAAATGTGGTTTTGACGAGGTACTAGGATTCTGTTTGGGTCTGACGATGTACTAGGATCTTGTGTGGGTCTGACAAGTTACTATGATCTTTTGTTGGGGTGACGATGTACTGGGATACTATGTGGGTTGGATGATGTACTAGGATCCTGTGTGTGTCTGATAATGTAATATGATCCTCTATGGGTCTGATGATGCTATAGGATCCTACATGGGTCTTCCACTTAATAGAGTAAAAAGATTCTATAGCTACTTCAAATCATCTCTACTATTGTACCTAAGATATACCTGGTTTGAGCTGAGTTCCTACCTTCGAGGTGATAGCTTGGTGGTATTCTCCTTTGTGGTGTACCTGTGTGGTACATTAATTCATAGTGATACCTTGGTGGTATTCTTCTATGTGGAGTACCTATGTGGTATTTACCTTCGTGTTATTCTTTCCTTTGTGGAACATTTGAGCTTTGCGATTTTGAGTTGGACCATGTGTTTCCTCATGTTTGATATAGGTACACTTGATATCGTAGGTATATGTTTGGGAATGTACCTAAGTTGGTTTGTGAGTTATTTTCATGCTTTTTGGTTTATCCTTTGTGGATTTTGTGAGACCATAAGGGTCTCGTGGTCCCTACTGAGTGTAAATATACTCACCCCTCCATGGGATATGCCCGCACATTGTTATGTTTGGTGCAGACGATGGATAAAACTGACTGAGGACGAGAGTACCAGGATTGGAGGTAGATCAGTTGTGGACATTCAACGAGGTGTGCCACAGAGATTATCATTCGATAACTGTACCTACCCTTCAGGTAGGATCCTTGGCAGGTGACCGGAGGAGCTGTGCAGCTTTACTTGTTCCTCCCCATTTTACTTGTACTTTCACATTTCTTGTATTTCACAGTTGGGCATATATTATGGCCCGTTATCCCTTTCAGTACACACTCTTTTTACTATACAGTTCTATTTTGTTTGTCTGTTGATGTGTTCTTGGTTTCATGAGTTTACAGGTTATAAAGGCAATTCCTTCCTAGTTTTAGGTAATACACCTTCGGTGCTAGTCGCCAACCCCGGGCCTACGGAAGGCGGTCTTGGGGTAGTCATGGCACGGGCCCCAGGGGAAGGGTCATGAAAATTTGTTATCAAATGAATTAGTTATACCATAGAATATTGGAATCTTATTTTTTTAATGTCAATATTGTTATGTATAGTGAGTGTGGTTATCAGTTTAGGGAAACCAGTGTTGGTGCGGCGGCCAACGTATCCATACACCAGGACCCTAACTTCTGATTTCAAACTCAGTGCATGAAAACACTGACTGTGTGTGCATTTTGAAATGATTTTTTGTAGAACATTTTGATTCAGCTCACCAGGGGATTCATGCTCAAATTTACCCTAAAGGTATGCAGTTGTTGTAGTACCAGTAGGGGTCAAATCCACAGGGACCGAAGAAGAAACCTAGAGACACTCTGATTTTGGAAGGACTTGTCTATGGAGTGGCCAACAATTTGGATTTATTTGATTTGAATAAATATTGAGTTAATTTAAATAATATAAATTAAAACATACAATTACATAGTGGAAACCAATTAATGGAGATGAGTTGATCCCAAGTTTTTACTAGGGTTAAATTGGATGTATTTTTTTAAAGTCTGTTACAATAATTCAAGACGTATCCACAAAATTATATAATTCCTCAACATAATTTACGAATTTAATACCTAAACAATTCCAAGGCTAATCAACAATGCATGTAGAGGATCAATTTAATGATCACTCCCAAGAATTGGATCGTACTAGCACTCGAAATGTTTCGTTGTTAAAGTTGGCGAAGACGAAGAAGAAAATAAATCATCAAATGGAAATCCTAAAATAATGAAATGATTACAGAATTTCATATCATAAAATAACATCAAATCTTCCCCATGAAACTCCCTAGTACCAACCCTTAAGGGTTTATCCCTCCATTTATGCTATTCAATAAATGGAAGCTGGAATTCGACTTAAGGAAACAGGATTAAAGAAGAAAAATAAAACAATAAAACAATCACTCCACCATTGTGTGAATAAATTAACAAGTTATGGTGTGAATAAGATCACAACATGGGGCAAATTTATCAATTTGAAAATAATAAAAACAAAAAAAAGATAATAAGAACTTTTATTGAAAACAAAGGTGATTCAAACAACTTACATGCGAAAGAATAACGTTACCAAGGAAATATGGCACTACAACATTACAATGAAAGTAAAACTCCGATATCCCTAAATCCTCTATTTCTACTACCTTAAATAGAAATTTAGGAGGCCTTGGGTTGATCTACCCTCAATTACACTCTATTTAATTAATTTTGGTGGACCTAGGGTGGGTGGACATTTAATGTAGAGGAGACCTTTAAACTCTTGCCTCGAAGTGGGAGCCATCTTTCATTTACCAAACAAAAGTGACTAATTGACCTTCTATAAAGCTGAATTGGAGTGGTTGATAAAATAATTAAATGAATCCCTAGATGTACCCTAATATCCTATAAATGTTCATCCCAAAATACTTTTTGGTTTTTTACATATGCTTGAAATGGTGGGCTTTGTTTCTAGGCCGCAGAATCTGGCCCAGAATTGCATCTTCAACTTGGGCCACTTGGAACTCCATTAAAACATTTGAATTATCTTTGGAAACTGTTTAATAAAATGTTCCCCATGTTTTATTATAACTCTAGATAAATTTTTGGACTCATTGGGCTTTATTCATTTTAGCCACAGTACATTGATTGGGATGTCGTCTGGTTCACATCACACAGATTGTGGTTGCTTCAAAGCCCACTTTGGTGGTCTTCCAAATTGAATCTCCAAGTGCTCTAAAATAATGAATTGTTCCTTATATCTTGGGTGACATGAAAATAAAATATAAAAATAAAATCAATACCATTTGGTGTTTTATGAGATGATCAAGAATGTACCATGTAATAGTGCATTTTAGGAGAGAATTGCAATCATGATGTGAAATGATGTTCAAAGTGTAAAATGAATTAAAATGGTATTTAGGAATAACGAGGCGAATGAAAACTATATATATTAAAAATAAATATTAGCCTCTCCCAGTTTCTAATCACACCACCTAACATGGGTTTTTCTAGTCCCGAGCAAAATATATCTCACAAACATAAAATTAAAATGACCTTTTCTATAAAAAAATTAATACATATTGCTCACCCAAAGACCTCATACAAAAAAATTATGAAACCCATCAAAATCATTTAAAACAAGCTAATTATAGATGCATAACCCAAGCCCAAGCCCATTCCTATGTTCAAATTCATCACCATATTTCATCAAATTTCAATTATGCATCATGTAGTGCTGTGCATCACAATAAACAAGGGGGTTCATTTTCATTCGAGGGAGAAAAGATAGAAGCGCTAGGAGAAATCAAATTTTAATATTAAGATGAGTAATCCTTTTTCATTTTATTTTATGTTTTGTTTTTTGTCTTTTTTTTGCAATTTTTTCATGGTAATTGAAATTAAACTCATTCAAGTCAACCCATGTGGCATGACATTGCTGATGACTCCCATGATCAAAGACCATATGGCACCAAGTGAAGCTCACATACTCAGGAATCATCTCGAGTTAACTCAATCAAAAACAAATAAAAATTACCACAAATAGAGATAAAATTCCCAACTCTGGTCTAGACAACTATAAGTCATGATCCCCAAGTGTCAAATGCCACACATTAGATCAATTCATTGGTCTATGCGCAATTGAATATTTTTTTGAATAATCATGTTAAAATTAAAATGATCAACCCAATGCCATTTATTATAGACCCCAAGATTTCAAACTAATACCCCACAATCTAAAGGACATGCATTGTGTTTTTTTAAATAAACGGATGAAACTATAAATAGTGAAAAATAACATCAGACAACCTCACTTTCCAAAATATATACACATGAAACTGAACTTGCATTAAAATCAGAATCAAGGAATGAAAAATTATTTGATATCCAATTTCAGAGATTTCAATGTATGTTATCATGTTCAAGGTCAATGAAATATTTCCTTCCACACATTTTTTTTGCACACAAGATCAAAAAATTTATTTCATCTGCCCCCAACATAGAATAACATTGTCCCTAGTGTTTAAATAAATGAAAACATAGAAGGGGGTAGGAGAGAAGAGCTGTTCTAAAAGGAATTTGAAACAATAAACATTGAAAAATTTCACATAGTATTTGATGTTGAAGTTCATGATGCTCCAGATTGCTCCTTTGATCTCTTGGGAGATGTAGGCACCTCCTTGATTGAATATGTATCACCCAAAATAGTCCGTGAACCATAAAAAGAAGAACAAACCATAAAAACAAAACACAAAAATTTATTTAATACCAAGTATCAACAATTTTATGGTTTTCCTTATTTTTTTAAATCAAACTGATGATACATTGTCTTCTTTTAAATTTTTGGGTAAGGTATTACTCCGGGATCACACTGTGTGACACCGATGAATACGGTGCTCTCCATTAATACCCATCCATACTCATAAAAGAAGAACATGTCCATAGTCTAAATGTTTTAACATAATAAAAAATAAATAATATAATATAAACTGATGATACATTGTATTCATTTAAATTTCTGGGTAATATATTACTCAGGGATCACACCATGTGACACAGATGAAAACGATGCTCCCCTTTCATACCCATACATACTCATAATAGAAGAATAGGTCAATGGTCTAAGGTAGAATAAAATTATATCAAAATTATCCACTAATCCAATTTGAAATATAAATTTCATTAAAACAAAAAAATGATTGGAAACCTAAAAACCACGGGATGCCTCCCGTGCAGTGCCTAATTTAACGACTTTTTCTCGACTTGAACCCCCTAACTTTTCCAATTCCATCATTAAAAAATTTAATGACCTCATCATTCTATAATTCAACATGTTTGAAAATGAGTATCCCTTTTGGTTGGTAAGAAGATTTTGAATTTTATTCATGAACAATCCTATTTTCTAAAATGAATGGGAAAATCCAAGGAATATCATAAATGGTTGACCTTTTTTCTTCTATAGTCTTTCCTAATAAATCAATGATCATCCCAAAATTTTTGGTTTCAAGAGAAGAATGAATTCCAACAGAAAGCTCCTAATTATACCCAATGTAGTAATACAAGGGTGGGGAATGAAGAATAATAATTTTGATATCGGGTTGCATATGACATTCAAACACAAGTTGAGATTTTGAATCTAACTCAGTTTCATTTTCCAAATTTCTCAAAAAAAATTTGTTCCTTTAGAATAGAATATTCAACCATCAAATTGGAGATATTAGTATCAGGAATGGGTATGGACCCAATGATTTTAATTTATTTCAATGGTTTAGTGATTTTTTTTTGAAAAATCATCAATAGTGTTATACATAGGCGACTCAATCTACGATGTAAAATTTCCCTCTAGTGAACACATGAAATCAATTTCCTTATGATTTAAAGACCATTCAACAATTTCATTATTCAATTCCCCTACCAACAATCCAATGGTAGTTTATTCAATAAATTCATGAGAGTTTTGTGGGAAACTAGACACTCCACAAATGATTTTGGAAGGTAAAATTGGTGTTGGGATGAGTTCCTCACAAGTATGAATGCATTATAGTTCCAATATCAAAGATGATTCCTCAGAACTCATTATATCCAATTGATTACACAATATTTCAATCAGTGTTTGAGGAATAGAATTTGTATGTGGTTGATCTTCATGCACTTATCCAAGATTCATCTCTTCAACCATCCTTGAGAGGGCTGGAAATTTATCCTTTAAATATTAATCATCCCAATGATTTTACATGTCACAAGGTGTGAGGTAACTAATCAAGGGTTGAACAAAAACACATTATAATTTAGGGGCTTCCCAATATTGATTTCCCATTTGATTCCAGCATGAGTTTGAGACATGGTAATTTGAAAGATACTCCACTAGAGAAGACAGAAAGTAGGATTCTAGATTTTGAGGACACACAGAAACAGAAAGGGGTTAATAAAAGATAAGATAGGGGTGAGAATAGAGAACATGGGGAAGGAAAAGGTTGATTGTGTATATGGAAACTTACTTGGTTCCCCAGAAATGGTGAAAAAATTGGATTCATGCTCAAATTTAACCTACAGGTATGCAGTTGTTGTAGTACAGGTACGGGTCGAATCCACAGGGACCGAAGAAGAAACCTAGAGACACTCTGATTTTGGATAGATTTGGCTATGGAGTGGCCAACTATTTGGATTGATTTTATTTGAATAACTACTGATTTAATTTAAATAAAATAAATTAAAACATAAAATTACTTAGTCTAAAACAATTAATGGAGATGATTTGATCCTAAGTTGTTACAAGGGTTAGATTGGATGTATTTATTTTCTTATAACATTCATTTCACTAATTCAAGATATATCCACGAAATGATATAATTCCTCAACATCATTCACCAATTTAATCCATACACAATTCTAGGGATAATCAACAACACACTTAGAGGATCAACTTAATGATCACTCCAGGGAATTGGATCGTTCTATCATAAGAAATGTGTCATTGTTAAAGTTGGTGAAGACGAAGATGAAAATAAATCATCAAATGGAAATCATAAAAATATGAAATTACTACAGAATTTAAGATCAGAGAATAACATCCAGTCTTCCCCATGCAACTCCCTAGGACCAACGCATAAGGGGTTGGCCCTCCATTTATGCTATTCAATAAATGGAAGAGGGAAGTCGACTTGAAGAAGAGGGATTGAAGAAGAAAAATAAAACAATGAAACGATCACTCCAATGTTGTGTGAATAAATTCACAAGTTCTTGTGTGAATAAGATCACACCTTCGGGAAACAGTTTCAATGTAAAAAGAAGAAGAATTGAGAAATAGAATAAGAAGAACATTTATTTAAAACTAAGGTGATTCAAACAACATACATGCGAAAGAAGAATGTTAAAAGGCAACTTTTCATAATGACTTTACAATTAACGTAAAACACCAAGATCCATAAATCCAATAGTTCAAATGCCTTAAATAAACATTTAGAATGCCCTATTTTGATCCACCATTAGTCCCACTCTCTTTAATTAAATGTGGTGGACCTAATTGGGTGGACATTTTATGTAGAGGAGACCTTTCAACTCTTGCCTCGAAGTGGGATCCAACTTTCATCCACCTAACAGATGCGCTGCATTCACCTTCTATAAGACCAAATTAGAGTGGGTCATAGAATACTTAAATGAATCCATAGATGTACTCTAATTTACTGCATGTTTTTATCCCAAAATACTCTGTAGTGTGGGTGATATGATTTAAATGATGGGCTGTTTTTCTAGGCCACATAATTTGGCACAGAATGGAATCTTCAACTTGGGCTACCTGTAACTCCATAAAAACATTCGAATTAGATTAGGAAACTGTTTAATGAAATGTTACTCATGATATCTTCTAACTCTAGTTAATTTTTGGGACTCATTGGGCTTGAATAATGTCCACTACAGTACTTTGATTGGGCTGTTTTCCAGTTCACTTCGCCCAGATTCTAGTTGGTTCAAAGCCCACTTTGGTGGTCTTCCAAGATGAATCTCCAAATTGCTCCAAAATAATAAATTGTTCTTTATTGCATGGGTGACATGATAATAAAATATTTAAATAAAATCAAGACCATTTGGTATTTTATGTGATCTTCAAGAATGAATCATGTAATAATTCATTTTAGGAATGAATTGCAATCATGATGTGAAATGATGTTCAAAGTGTAAAATGCACTAAAATAGTATTTATGAATAAAAATGAACATGAAAACTATATATATTAATAATAAATATTAGCCTATTCAAGGGGTTAATCACCTGGTATAACTTATTGACCGTGGTGCACCTGTTTCTTTTCAGGATGCCTCCAGGTAGATAGCCAGCTAGGGTTTAGGGTATAATACTCACTGATATCCCGCTAAGAGACAAAGCCTCAATGCAGGGCCCTCTTCCAGTAGAGGCACCAGTAGAGGAACCAACATTACCATTACCCATTGGTCCACTGATGAAACTAGCCCCAGTAGTACAGGGTGCACACCGCTTCACCGCATTGCATGACTTCCAGCCCCAGAGGACACCCAGGTTCAGGGGAGATATACACCCATAGGAAGTTGAGGATTGGATGGATGACGTGGTGAGACTCTTACGACTGGTAGGGACACTAGCTGATCTCTTGGTGATCCTTTCCACCAGTCTTTTATAGGAATCAATAGGCAGATGGTGGAGTTTGATGCTCCAGGTTCACGATGAGGTGACGATTCTCTTAGTAGACTTTGAGAGCTTGTTTCAGGAAGAGTTTGTCTCAGCGACTCTTCATGCGGTTTGCATACAATAGATTCTTCATCTGCATTAGGGAAGCATGACTATGGCTCAGTACTAAGTGATTTTCACTGACCTCTCACACTACTACACTAATATGGTACAATACCCTGTCTTCAGGGCCCGTACATTTGAGAAGTGGATCAACCAAGAGATGAGGGCTTCGATGTTTCCCTCAGTATCCCAACATAGGAAGGGGTGTTAGTGTGAGCCATCATAGTGGAGATTTTTCTTACTGAGTAGTCACCAGTACTGAGACCCATCACTAGACATCATGTAGAGGAGTCTTCTACAGCTGGAAGTAGACATATGACACATAGATCCATGAGGAACAGACCTACAAGTGGACGACAACATGATTCAGAATAGGTTGTATGGGGCACCCGTGATAGTGTTAGTCATACGAGGAGTAGGTAGTGTTTCACATGCAGCTGGTAAGGCCACATGGCTCGTTACTGTCTGAACCATCATATAGATGATCAGAAGATGGTCGAGGGACCGCCCAGGCAAAGAAAGAGGTTCGAACTAGGAGGTCCGCTGGGATCAAGAACAAGTGGTAGAGGAGCTGGCCAAGCAGTTGGCAGTGGAAGAGGATTCAGGATGTTACTGCCACCACCATCCGGTGGTCCACCCCGACCATAGGGAGCAGGTGGAAAGGGGCGAGCTCAGCTCCAGGAAGTTGTGGCCTATGAAGATGGAACTCTGGAGATGATACGAGGTATGATCTGTGTCTACTCCTCATTAACTACAGTACTTATAGACACAGGTTCCAGTCATTCGTTATTTTCCACTGCCCTCGTTCGGAGATCGAATATTCTGATCAAGTCGATGGCTCAATTCATATGGATAGAGACTTCTATGGGAGTGGATTAGATGATTACACACTGGTGTAGGGAGTGTGAGTTCACTCTAGGAGGAGAGAGCTCCATCTAGGATCTCCTAGTAGCGGCATTGAGGCCTTATGATGTCATCTTGGTTATAGACTGGTTATCTACAGTCCATGCTCAGATTGACTACATTAGGCACAATGTGCGGTGTGTCTTCCCAGATGGGATTAGGTTTTACTTCAATGGTGAGAAGGGATCCATTGCACCACATGATTTACTTACTCAGAGGAGAATGCAGTCGATCACTCATCACTTGGATAACCTTACCCTAGGAGTGGTTGATGTGGGGAGTCTGAGTTATCCTATAGTGGTGGACCAGTTCACGAATGTCTTCCCTGATGATATTCCGGGTCTACCTCCTCATAGATAGGTGGAATTTAACATTTACTTATACCTCGGGATGACACTGATATCCACACTAGCATATCAGATTGCTCTCGTGGAGCTTCATAAGCTGTAGGTATAGCTGGAGGACTTATAGGGGATGGGATTCATCCAGCCCTGTTTTCCCCTTGGGAAGCCCTGATTTTGTTCACCAAGATAGTGGATGGGATATTGAGACATTGTGTTGACTATAGGTGCCTAAACCAAGTGACCGTGAAGAACAAGTACCCAATCCCGAGGATTGATGACCTTTTTTATGAGATGAAGGGAGGGTGGTGGTTCTTGAAGATAGACCTCAGATCAAGCTATCACCAGCTCAGAGTGTGAGACGAGGATGTGCACAAGATGACTCTAAGATATAGGTATGACCATTACAAGTCTTTTTTCATGTCCTTAGGCCTGAACAACACTCTAAAATTTTTCATGTGACTCATGAACAGGATCTTCCTGCCATATCTTGATCGATTTGTAATAGTCTTCATCGACGACATACTGATCTACTCGACTAATGAGAAGGATCATGCCTATCATTTGCAGATAGTTCTGGACACACTCTGAGTGAACCAGCTCTATAGTAAGCTCAGAACGTGGAAATTTTGGATTTGAGAGGCTCACTTTCTAGGACATGCCATCTCGGAGGCTGGAGTTGCATTTGATCCATCGAAGATCAAGGCGATACTTGCTTGGGAGCCACCCAAGAGTGTGACAGAGGTATGTAGTTTCCTCGGTTTGGTCAGATACTACTAGAGGATTGTGAAAAACTTCTCTAGAGTTGCCTCACCTTTAACAGTGTTGACGATGAATGGGAAACCGTTCATTTGGTCGGAGAGATTCCAGTGGATTTATTAGGTACTAAGGTAGAGGCTGACTAGTTCCCCCATATTAAGGCTACCATAGGAGGGAACAGGGTACATAGTCTACTGAAACACATCAGGGACCGAGCTTAGATGTGTTCTGATGCAAGAACAAGCAGTGATCACTTATGGTTCTCAACAGCTAAGACAACATGAGCAGAACAATGCTACCCATGACCTAGATTTAGCAGTAGTGGTGTTCGCCCTGAAGATGTGGTGACATTACTTGATGGGTGAACACTTTTCAATATTCATGGATCACAAGAGTCTCAAGTATATATTTTCTTAGATGTACCTAAACCTGATACAATGAAGTTGTCTTGAGTTCCACCAGGACTATAACTTTGAGATATTCTATACTCTTGGGAAGGGAAATGTAGTAGAAAATTCAATTAGTAGGGGATCTGGTATACAGTTCTTAGGTGAGGTGATGGAGTAGCTAGCCACTTTGAAGATATCCTTTTTGGATCGCGATGGAGAATCTTTTCTTCAGACTCTTATAGTCACTCCTCCACTTCTTCAACAAATCAGATAGGCGTAGGGTGGGGACATTGACTACGAGGCTCGACGTGCTCAGATATCCACATGACAGGAACTTGATGGATTTTCTGAAGGTGAGGAGCATGTCATCATCTTCAGAGGACGTACCTTGGTACCAGTGTCACTTTGGGAGGAAGTGTTGGTGGGATTTCCACACATACCCTCTAGCGGTACATCCATGGGTTGTGAAGATGTACCAGGATCTCCGACGGCATCACTGGTGGTCTAGAATGCAAAAATTAGTAGTAGATTTTATCTCTCGATGCCTAACTTGTCAGCATGTGAAGGTAGAGCATCAGGTACCAGCAGGAATGGTTTAGCCTTTAGAGGACCCAGAGTGGAAGGTTGATGCGATATACATGGAATTCATCACAGGACTTCCACTTACATCTAGAGGTCATGATTCTATATGCGTGATTGTTGACCGACTCACCATATTGGCCCACTTCCTACAGATCATAGAGCGGGGTTCAGTAATGAGCTTGAGATGCCATTATGTGTAGGATATTATGCAACTACATGGTGTACCCTTGACGAATATCTTATATCTTGATGCATGTTTCACTTCCCAACTATGGAAGGGTTTGAAAGATGATTTTGGGACACAACATCATTTGAGCACCTCCTTCCATCCTCAGACAGATGGCCAGACTGAGTGGAATATTCAGACCCTCGAAGACATGCTATGTTATTGTATCCTCGACTTCTGTCATAGCTAGGAAGATAACATGCCTTTAGTAGAGTTTTTTCATAAAACAACAAATATCACTCCAATATATGTATGGCACCTTTAGTGGCATTGTACGACCGACCTTGCATACCGCCTTTTTGCTGGACTAACCCAGGGGAGTCAGCACTCATGGGACTAGAGATGGTACAGGATACCATGGAGAAAGTAAAGATCATCCCGGAGCAAATAAAGTCTGCACAAAGTTGGCATGAGTCTTATGCTGACAAAAGATAGAGAGCTCTAGTGTTTGAGGATGGTGAACACGTCTTTCTATGGGTCTCACCTTGATGAGGTTTATAAACATTTGACTGGGGAAAAACGTTATCTCTGAGGTACATCTATCCCTTTTAGGCCCTCACCAGGGTTGGTGAGGTGGCTTACCACTTAGAACATCCCCCTCAATTGCACTGGGTGCACAACGTCTTACACGAATCCCAGCCGAGGAGATACGTTCATGACTCTTCTCACATCATCGACCACAACAAGAAAGATGTCAATGATGGGGCGACATTTACGTTGTTTCTAGTGGAGATTGAGGATCGATAGAAGTGGTTCCTTCATGGGTGGTCGATACCTCTCGTGTACATTTACTGGCATCACGAGAACCTCAAGGAGAGAACATGGGAGCAGGAGACTCAGATACCTGCTCACTAACCCCACTTGTTTTCCTAGATATATATTGTGGCTTTCAGGGATGCAAAGCCCTGAGGTGGGGACAATTTAAAGAATATAAAATTCCATGTATTTTTTTTAATTATATGGGAATTCCACGAGTCCATGAAAATTGAAGGTGCGTGATTCCGAGGCCCGGTGTGGCTGAAATGAACATCAGAACTTTTTTCGGGTACGTTCAGTAATCGTGTGGGAGGGTTTTTGTAACTTTTGAACCGGTTATTCGAATTGAAATTTGGGGGCACCGTTGAACTCGCACTGCCAATATTTTCATAAGGAGACCTTAATCACAAGCGCAGTTGGTCGAGGGTGAAGGTTAGTTTTTGTGATTTTTGTGAAAGAATAATATAAAATAAAAATTATTAGAAATTTTATTTTTATTTGAAACCTATCTACATTGGTTATGAAGGTAGAGACCACCCAAACAGAAAAACCCCCAATTAGAATTCAAATTTGTGGGGTCCACCAAAATCATAAACACCTCTATTTTAATAAGAGATAACTCTTGAACTTCCTCCCATTATTTAATTATGCCAACAAGGTACAATTAATTATTCCAACAATTAATTATTCCAATAATTAAATTGATAAACTTAATTTAATTTGGTTGGATTCTCAATAATCGTTGGGAGGGTAAAAGCTTTGGAGAACATTGGAGGAACTCATTCTACAACGAAAAACAATTCTCCAATGAAGAATGCTTCTTCAATGAAGAACGTGCCACCTACAATGTGGGACATCTTGAACAATGATGAAATGACATCTGTCCTTCCCTCCTCTCTGACGTCAACAAACCTGCGAGGTAGCAGTTTTGTTATTCTTCATGTTTTACGGAGAATTAATCATCTTGATCCGCCTGCTATCGAACTAATGCAGAGGAAGCATGCCAAATAAACATGGCCCATTACCTCTACCGTTATTCATGGTTGGTGTGTTCTTTGTGATGGAGGAGGATGGAAACTGACACTGGAGGGGCACCAGAACAGCGGTCGGAACCACGATCAGCTGTGACAAAGGCGACTTCGTGACCGCGCCACCCGACAGAACAGAACCACGACCTTGTGCCACAGTGGCGAGGGAAAGGTGGCCAGCTCACTGTCAGCTACCAGCGAAGGCGCGACATTCGACCACACCGTGAAGAATGGATGGCTCAACATCCGACCAGCCATGGCAGACAACCGCACCACGGGCCATCCTGCATGGGCCGGACATCCCATCGCAGGCTGGACAGCCCATCATGGGCTGGGAGGGACCTATAGGGTCGGGCCGGACCCAACGGGTAGGGCCATGTCGACCCAAACCAGGTCGGCCTAGGCTGGGTCGGACCGAACCCGGACCAGTTTCGACCCTACATGTCCTTTTTTCCGTAACATTGGCTCCAGTCATCTATTTTACGAACTCTATGCAGCGCCGAAAACCTTGGAGCGAGACGGACCATTTGGTATACCCCACAACAGATTTGGATAACATTGGCGTACGATTAGGTTGGATCGAGCACGAATCCAACCGGGCCCTCAGGACTAAAAGTCTAATAACTTACAGACTAGGCGTCTGTTTGATGCATCGTCTTTTGCGTTGAGACCCTTATGACATGACATACCTTTTGGATACTTCATTGTGGGATTTTTGGTAGTTGGTGTATCGACTAGTATCTTGAGGAGCAGAATTTCCTGAAGATGAGCAAGCTAAGTGCGGGTACCCTGTTGCTGGTTTGTGACTTGAGAAAGGGATCCTTCGTGGGTCTGATGATGTACTAGGATCCTATGTAGGTATGATGAGGTACTAGGATCCAGTGTTGGTCTAAAGATGTACTAGGATCCTGTGGGGGTGTGATGAGGTACTAGGATCCTGTGGGGGTCTGATGATGTACTAGAATCCTGTGTGGGTCTAACGAGGTACTTGAATCCTATGTGGGTCCGACGATGTACTATGATCCATTGCGGGTATAATGATGCTTTAGGATACTACGTGGATCTTCCTCTTAATAGTGTAAGATGATTCAGTTGTTACATCTAATCATCTCTACTACTGTACCTAAAATATACCTAGTATGAGCTGAGTTCTTACCTTCGTGGGGATACCTTTGTGGTATTCTCATGTGTGGCATACTAGTGTGGTACTTTCCTTATTGGTTATACCTTGGTGGTATTATTATGTGTGGTGTACCTATGTGGTACTTACCATTATGGTATTTTTTCCATTTTGGAACAGTTAAGATTTGAGCTTTTGAGTTGGACCTTGTGTTTCCTCATGTTTGAGATGGGAATACTTGATAACTTTGGTATACGTATGGGCATATACCTAAGTAGGGTAGTCAGTTGTTTTCATGATTTTTGGTTTATCCTTTGTGGATTTTGTGAGACCTTGAGGGTCTCGAGGTCCTTACTATGTATCATCATACTCACCCATGTATGAGCTATCCCCACACCTTGTTGTGTTTAGTGCAGACGATGGACAACGCTAACTAAGGAAGAGTTCACTAGGACTGGAGGCAGCTCGTAGGTGGACATTAGATGAGGCACACCATAGAGACGATCGTTCAAGATCTGTACCTACCCTTCTGGTAGGATCCTTGGCAGGTGACCAGAGGATCTGTCGGTTTTACTTTTCCCTCCTCATTTTACTTGTACATGCAATTTTATTGTACATTATAGTTGGTCTTATATTCTGGCCCCTTCACCCTTTCAGTACACACTATTTTTTACTTTACAGTTCACTTGTGTTCATAACTTTTTTTGTGCTAGGTTGTGTGATTTTACAGGTTATAAAGGCAATTCCTTCCTATTTTTTGGGAATACGCCTTCGGTGCTAGTCACCTGCCCCTGGCCATTAGAAGGGGGGGTTGGGGTAGTCCCGGAACATGCCCTGGGGGGATAGGTCACGATAGTTTCCATGATGATTTCTTAATGTAACTAGATGAATATATGGTGTTTCAATTATTTATATCAGTACAAACAGATCATTTGTTGTATGCTTATGGTTGTTGACGTATATGACCATTGTTTTTTTGTTAAGTATTTATTTATTGTGTCCTTATTTATAATTTGGGTTTTATGGGTATGTATCATTTAATTATATTTTCAGGAACATTGATTGTGTCCTCGCATCCTTATCCACTACTTATGATCACAGGTGATAATGAGTCTTAATTCTTATGTTTACCATTATTGATAATTTTATTCCACCATTATTATATTTAATATTTACCCAATTTATAATGATTATTGTATAATAATTTTTTCCAAAAATGGTTTCATGTGTGGATAATTTTGTGGATAAATTTGAAGATGTAATTTGAAATATTTAACTCAGAGAATAATGATTATAATGCTCATTTGAAGACATGGGTATTTTCGTGTAATATTTTTTCCTTATTATCTAAATATTTAAACCTAAAATTTATAAGGGTATCTAGGTGATTCAATATTTTTATTAAACCATGAAATTTAATGATTTTTTTTACTAATGGATTTGAGGGTTCAATTTCAGTGCTATTATAGTTTGTATCAGAGATGGTTTTAGATAGATTTTTATATTACGATGTTCTTTTGATATATTTACTTAAGAGTTATGGAGACCATTATGGGTATATAATTTTATGGTTGATCATTATTTCAAATGAATTAATACCTTTTTTTATATTTAATTACAACTATTTTAAAGTGATAATGATACTTTGAGTGATGTTTTATTGTGTTAAGGTACAAGTGGTCCTTAGTTGTATTATTAAATTTAACATAATGTCATATATTGGAATATTTTTATTCAATTTATTGAATTTACATTGAATTGCATAAGATAAAAATAGTGATTAATATGTTCATATAGTGTTTATTTCATATATTTGATAAATTATTTGTAGAATGAATCAATTTTAACTTTGATTATTATTGCGGAATTTTTACATCAATGTATTATTTCTTCATAGGACGGTTTATTCATTTTGGGTATTATCTTAACTTTTTCAGTTATTTCTTTTTTTGAGAAGATTTTAAGCTAATATTTTCATCTTTTTATATACCTCATGGTACATTTTAAGTTGATTATAGTCATTTTGTAATAAAATGTTTGTACTCATCATTTGGAGTTAATGTTGAGATAAATGTGGAAACTTATTAAAACACATGAATAAAAGATGAATTTGAATTTATATATTTAATAAAATAATGAAAGTTTATTTTCTCCTATATTTTCATTAATTTTTGTAAAATTATCCCTCTCTATTTGGTAAAAAACATGAAAATGATAATATTTTCCATTCCTGAAATAAATTCATATTAATTGATGATCTTTTTACTTTCTCATTGATTTATATTTTCAGGGAAATTAACATTATCTTGATCACTCACTTTCTTATGATTAATTTTCACTATCACTCTATATAATTATTTGGATATTTAATATCTCATCCATGTATATATATTTACATTGCACTAATTTTCATTTACGTGGGAACCTAGTTATGTTTTATTCCAAATGAGATATATATTTATATTTCCCCCATTAAAAAGGGTTTTTATAAAACCTTTTATGTTGTGGGATTTAAAAATGTTTATTTTCGAATCATAAAATCCTTATTATAGAGCTCAGTTTAAAATTTCATGTTTGAATTTTATTAAAGGGGTATAATGTAACACCCAAAGCTTATAAAAGGACAGTATGATTAATAATCTGCTCAATACACAACATTAATGTTAAAAGAACCACAAAATATTTTTATTTAAATATAATCATCATAAAAAAGCTTTTGAATTTTTTAATTTTAATATAATTAATATAATTATTAAATTTATATAAAAGTTTACTAATAAACACCAATATATTAATTAGTTCTTAGTAAATTAGAACTAAACTCTCAGTAAATTCATTATATTATTCAATGAAACATTTTATTTAAAAATGTTATTTAAATTATTTTTATGAGAAAAATATTAATTAATTTATTCCATATTAGAAATTACATTTGATAAAAGTTATATCATTTTTGAAATTATAATATAAAAATTATCATATTCTGAATTTTTTTTGATATTTCTAAAAAGATGGAATTTTTATTCAATATTTAAAAAAACAATTTTTGAAAAATTATAATATATATTTATTATAAAGTTCCCTTATTCATTGAACATGATCATTAATTAACACAATAATCCTTTAGTTATAAATAATCTAATTAAATTAAAATAAATTATATAAATTATTAATTTTTTAATATGTCATTTTTTGTTATAAAAATCAATTAATCTAAAAAATTCTTTCACATCATTTTATCTATTTATAAATTAATCGATTTCTTCTACTTCTGTTAAATTAATATTGAATATAAATTATATATTTTTAAATTTTTTGTTAATATTTTTTAAATATTTTACAGTTATTTTTTATCTTAATGAGTATAATATGTGGAAAATATTTGTCACCTTATTAAGGGTATATCAAGTAATTACAGTGAAAAATATTATGATAAGTCTATAGAAATAATACCCATATCTGGATTATTTTTATTAGATGATTTTCTTCTGACTATCGCATCATATATTCTAAAATATATTATATTTGTTCCATTGGTCATTGATAACCACAATTATATTATTTTGTGTAAATGAAAATTCAAAAATATCACTATCATATTTTCCATTTGTATTATAAAATCACATAAGGATACGAATATTTCATGAATTAATATTAAATATTATTTTTATCTTAATTAACTTGTGTTTATGAGGGAAATTTATATTCCATTTTTAGTGATGGTATTATTATGTTCAAATAATACACAACCTTGATGAAGTGATTGTGCAAGCAGGAAAAATATCAAAGTAAATTACTTTAAAAACATCAAAAGGTATAATTTTTTGATTAATTATGGAATCAAATGATTTTTATGGTTATAAATAATTTAAAATTTATATGGGAATATTTTACATTCAAATTCCATACATATCTTGATTTATTTGATGTAATTTTTTTAATAGTTTTTAATATGACATTAAGTGTATTTTATGTTATAAAATAAATAATTAAATTACATAAAAAATATAAAATTATTTAAAGAGGACACAATTAATGGGATATATTAAAAAATTTCATTCCATGACCATTTTTTGTACAAATGTTAAGTTAGAAGTAAATTTGTAACTATTTAGGATTGAAATGGTTATTGTCATGGTTAAGGATAAAATTGGTTAACGAAGGGGTTAAATTCAAAAAAAGAGGTTTATAATTTCATATAAACCTATCCAAATTTTATTTCTTCAAAGGATTTAAACCATTTCCAATATGATATTTGAAACTATTTTAAATTTATTCCTCTTTTACATGAAAAAAATAATATAATATATTTAAATATTTTATGTAATTCCAATTTCTTTTTCTCCGTCAAAAAATGACCCATCCTATCTTATATTATTCATATAATCATGTGAATCATGTCTCAAAACACCCTAAAAATATAATTTCTCCAGTTCTAGAGGATTTTTCTTCTTCAAAACACCATTCTTAAGGTCCGTAAGAAGAAATACAATGGAGATATATCAAAGTAGAGGAAATCATTTTAACTGATCTCGTTGATTATATATATTATTTTACCTCATTCAATTATATAATGAAAGAGAGAATATATTTAATCCCATATATAACATATATTTATGTATTATAATTTTCATTGAACAATCGTATTTATCTCATTTTCTATTCTATTGGGAATGAAATCATCATTCATGTGTATATATAAAATACCACCTACACGAAGATATGTGTTTCATTTTTCATCACCATCATCTAAGGGTGGTTAATATAATTAATTTAATAAATGTATATATTTTTTAGGACATAATTATTAGTCTAAAAATATACGATTTTACTTTCCTTCTAACCCTTTAACCCACTAAAAATTATAATTTCACTCATGTGTACGTGTGTAATACCGCCTCCATGAAGTGATGTGGTTTATTTTTCATGTATTCCATTCATGGGTGATTGTAATATTGTATTTTATGTTTAAAAATGATAATTATGTAATTATTATTTTTCAATATATGATGGAATAATGATCCCATTGACAACATTAAACCTACCAATGTATTTTTCAATTATGAACTAAACATCCTCAAAACACCTTATGTGACCTTAACCGGTTATGTAATTAAATATTTCATTATAAAAATAAAATAAATGGCATAATGATAAAAAAAAGCATGTAAATGGTTCTTAAATAATTAATATAAATTTGTTATACATGAAATAAATTCTCATACAAAGAATGTATAGATTCGTGTTTAGGATTTTCATAACAAAATTAGCTTTCATTGGGTCATAACACTTATTTATTGAATTATTGTGACATGTTAATGTGTGAAAGGACCCATGATTATATTATTTGATATTTCCTACTATTTAATGTGCTTTAAATTTTTTTACACACAATCATCTCAATAATTAATTTACACTTCATTGATATAACCATTGTAATGATTATTCATCTCCATATTGATTCATTGCGGAATGTTTCACAATATTCTCATATATCCTATCATATGGTTTATATATAGACTATTGACTTATTATATATTGAATGAATTTTCAATAAAGATGTGTAATGTAAATTTTATTTCATCTATTCATGATTTTTTATTCAAATTTAATAATGTATGTAATGGATTTCATGGTATCAATTTCAAATAATTGAAACATAATTCATAATAAGAAACATGTGTTATTTTATAAGATGTAATCAATTACCCAAAAATTGTTTCCAAATTTTATTTCATGTAAATTATCATTTTTTAAGAATAATTTTATGTTCCTTCAAACAATGAATTCATGATTTTAGCATTACCTATATTTTAAGTGTCTCTCATCCCAAAAACCCCCCTTTGAGAGATGATTAGATTAATGAACCTATATTTACTTATATTTTTTATATAATAAATCATGAAATAAATTAAAATGAATCTTATTGTACTTGTATATTTTAAAATTAATTTTAATGTCCTTTATATCAAAAGGATTTTTTTTAATCTTTGTGTATGGTTTTTCTAAGATGTTCCTATAAAGGATTCAAATTCATTTAACAAAGCTCTTCCTCATTGTTGTTTATCTTATTTAAAGAATATTATTTTCTAGAAAAGTATTTTTGGAATAAATATTCAATACTTGAATAAATTAAATAAAGATGATAACTTGTGGTTTGATAAAATATATGATGTAACCCTTGATGTATTCAAACATTTTTGGATTACATTTGAATATGGGTGATTCATTAGGATGTAATTATATCTACTAAAATCTTTGATATTTAAATAAAGTGATGAGGGATACCATTTCTTATGTAGTATTAGCATGGATGTTGATGGGGATTTCCAAAAAAAATTATCTGTTCAAATATATATATATATATATGTTATAAAAAAATGTTATATTTTAATGGTGGGATCTTGTATTTGGTTAATAAGGCTTATTTAATAAAAAATAATTCTCTTGATTGGGAATTCCTCTACACTCATATCACTGGAAGAAATAATTTTCATCAAGTAAAAAGTTTATGAAAGTCACAATTGAAGGTAGATAATGTACATTTTTAAATTTTTTGGGGTTTTCACTCTAATGATGATTTTTGTGGATACTTGTAGATGATTTTATCAATGATTATGAGAATATATTTCATCCCATGACTTAATTTTTTGTTTTGTTCTCATTTCAGGTTTACCTAAATTTTAGTAATTTTTATTCTTTTCACATTATTTAGTGACTACATGCTGACTCCTGAAAATTAATACCTACATTGGGTGGATAAAATCGCTTCAATAATTGTTGTTTAATGTTAAAATTATGCTATTAGAGGTATATTTACTCAATTATTATAAAATAAATACCTTTACCTATCATATTATGAGTAGTCCCATTGATGTTTTGGATTCATAACCGATGGTTGAATATGGTTTCATGTTGGGAAAAAATATTCATCTACTACTCCATTATCATGTTAAATAAACTCATGGAGGAGGATTATATTTAATGAAATAATATAAACAATATATTGTATGTTGTTAAGGTGTATTTAAGAAAAAATTCCTAGGGTATAATTTAAAATTATCTATATTATGATATATTTTTATACTCGCTAAAATATATGTTTATACAAGAATGTATCACCTTAAGGGAAAAAAATTATAATTCATTATTATTTAATAAAAAATTGGTAGAATGAGTTAATATTCCTACTTACACATTAAGACATTTATGATCATTTTTGTTATTATTATAGATATTTTTTGAATTTAATATGAATTATTATAAAAATTAAATTGAAATGATGGACATGGTGTGATGTACATTGATAATGAGTGTGGTATTGAATAAATTGTAAAGGGTGGGGTATTCCTTGGTGGGAATTTTCCATAAGGATATGAGAGAAAATAAATAAATACCAATGTACAGAAACTTATGGAAAAACAAAAAATGACTATAAAAATCAATAAATAAAAATATTAAATGGAGGTTCCTTCATTTTGTGTATAGAAACAATAGGTGGGATTATATTCTACCCTCGCCTTTCTATTTTCCTCCCATCTCTCTGATTTCTCTCTCTCAAGTCCCCCATAATTCTTCAAAAAATTGTACTTCAATAACTATATTAATACTAATTAGATATTCATCACATTAGTGGAATTTTATTCTTATGAATTAGTAAATGTTTGGTCTTTTTTGATTTATATAATCAGTAAGGTATGTTTTATGTTTAATTAAATTAAAATTATGTGTTTTAATTATTTTATTTTCTGGGCCCCTCGTAGAAGAGATCCAATAAGGGGATTTCTGTGATGTTGTTTTTCATTAACCTTGATGTGTGTCCTCTTATTGATTTATTTAAGGGTTTCGTTGTTTTGGGTTTATTTTTTATTTGGAATAGTTTATTTATATAGGTATTTTGGAGTTGCATAGTTCTTGGTGGAAGGGATAAGAAGATATCACATCCTTTCTCATGCAGTTGAGTGCTATTAAGATATCTAGTGAGTTACGTATCGATTATTTCCTTGAATGTATTTAGTTTTGAGTTAATTTTTAACTTAATTCAGCGGTGATTATGGTTTTTATAGGTGATCATGGACCCTTGAAATGTCACTATGATATTGACATCTATTCACAAATCATTAGTTGAGGTAGGTGTCTCAATGCATAACTTTTAATAATGAAATCTAGAATCTTTTTCTTATTTTAAATTCAATATTTTGAATTATAAAGAATTATATCAGTTGTGATTATAACTTCTTTTATAATTTTAAATTTTATATAAATTGTATGAATCATGTGGTAAGTTAAAATTTCATAACTTTACTTTTCATAAAATACATCATTTTTAGAAAAAATATTCTAAATCATACCAATTGTAAAGAATATTTAATATTTGTTTTCAATAAATATTAGATTGTCAATGGCTGTTAAGAATGATATTTAATTATTTGATTTTATTTTTAGGACTATTTAAAATTGTTTTATGTATACATATATTAATTATTTGTTTCTATATTTATTAATGTATGTACATATTCATATATTTTTCAATTAAATAATTCATGGGTCGGTTTTTATGATATGAGTCTATAAATTATATTTCCTAAGGATATTACAAACTATCAGTGGGAGCTATATAAAATTTTCCCTCTTGTTATGAATATTTTCTTATAGTGATCCCCTAGAGTTATTTTTTTAATTGTGAAATGGATATTGATATTATATGAGTTAATATGTATCTTGAATTTGGGATATGTTTCTAATGTATTATCAATGATTAAAAATAATACTATGATACTTATTTGAGGGTATTTAGAGGCTATTTTTTATGATTTACATTTTTCTATACATATAATTGAGAATATGTTATGATTTATTCTATGATCGATATGGATAACATACTTTTGAATAATTATGGGAATCTCATATACATGGGTTGGGAAGACTAGAGTTGATTATATATAAAGAATCTATTATGCCCTCTGTAAAACTTACACTAGGATAATCCAATAAATAAAAAGTAAAATAATATGGATTTTGTTACTATGAATGTGATTCTCACTTTGATTTAACATTGTTTTTTAAATGGAAAATTTGTTCGAAGAAATATATTGAGTTGTGGTTGGGTATGATTATTTAATATCTAATATTATAAGGATTATATAGTTATTTAACATATTTCCCTTAGGGGTCATCCGATGATATATAAAAATTTTCTTTAAATTTTTTTGAGTAAAACCATTATAGTCTATTGATTGTTATTTCTTTAATTACATTAGTGTATTTTTTTGTTTTTAAGATTCAATTATGTTCTTTTGATCATATGATACTACTATTTTTTATATTGTTCTTCATTACATATTTATATTTTTTAGTATTTTTATTCCATTTTTATGTCTTTTTCTTATTAGTGGGACCTATACTTTTATCATTTTATAAATTTAGATTCATTTCCCTGTTATTGATTTTAAAAATCGATTATAAATTTTTTCAAAAGAATGATGTAAAAATGAATTTAATTATTTTAATGTATCAATTTTATCATCATGATTTTTATCATGAGATAGAAATGAGTAACATAAACATTTATTATTTTTCAATCACATAAATAGATTTAAATAATGGTCTCTCGTGAATTATTTTTTATGAAATGACAAAAAAAATTATGGTACTTTTTTAAATTCTTTAATGAATTGGATTTATTTTTAAAAGGTTTTGAATCCGTTGTAGGGATGTTACCTATGAAGAAATTTAGCTCATTATTATATACATTTCAGGTTGTCTTCTTTTTCTGATTCGATATAGTGGTGGGTATCTATTATTTAGATAAACTATGGTTTTGGTTTTACCAAGAAAGAAATTTTTTTCAACACGTGGAGATGGTGATCATGGTATTTTTTTATTTTGGTATTATATTTATATGTGTATCATCCTTCCTTATTAACCAATAGAAATTTCTCAAGATGATTAGCCACATGACCTCACACACACCTCCTAGTATTTAAGAGGCATTAGAATAGTAGTGAGGACATAGGTTGTGTTTATTAGGAGACTATTCCCTTATGAGTCAGAATGTAACACAATGTTAATATAAGTATTCTATGTAGTAGAAAAAATAAAAAATAACCATCAGTGAAATAATAAGCCATACAGATAAAAATAATGGTGGATGATGAATCATAAATAGAAAAAAATGATAATGACCATGTCATCTAGCTATACAAAATAAATATAAAAGGGATATAGGGGATACAATAATATTTCAAATAATATAAATAAATCCAAAATATGATAATCTACCTCAACTAGTATCATGAACATAGGATCCATTCTCTACTCCCATTCTCTATTGTAATAGTCATAATTTAACATCAAACGATAGACACTTCCCCTTTTCTACACATGAAATCCTGAAGCATTCTCAGGTACCAAGTGAGACCTGTTTAAGGTGTCAGATATAATTAGTAGGCCACTACCAATGGTGTCTACAAAAATCAATCATTTATTTAGAAAATGAGAAGTGTGAAAATAATAACAAAAGTGAAACAATAAATAAATAATACATAATAGTTTTGGTTCCTCATAGATACCCAATTGAAACATCCTAATTCAGCCTAAGACGGATGTCTCTAATCAAAGGTAAAATTGTAAATTTTTTTATGGTTTTAAAATGGGTCATCATAGAACAAGTATCAAGATTGGACCAAACCCAATCATGTTAATTTTATTAGTGGACACATATCTCAGATAACATTTATACACTACATGAACTATATAAAAGGAATCTAATTAATTTAATTAGTCAACATTATATGCCCATCCATGGTGAACCATATTGAAGAACCCATGTATCTCACGAATATAGCTATAAGTTTCGAATCCCATAAGAGTTTATCCAAGGTGATCTATAAAGGATTCTGATGAATATCTCTCTATATTGATGAAACATTAACCTCAAATACCAAATGAGTTATCACACACAGGGGACTGAGTGTCACTCATGGCATGGTATAACCATCTTATCACTAAGCTCGTATAAGTTGACTACCCAGGAAACTAGTACCGCTCATGGGAAGGTATGTAATCCACCTGATGAGAACATACATGGAATTTGATAATGAATCATATTTTTGTTCTTAGCATATATATAATCCATGAAAAGTATTAATTATCATTCAATATGATCACATCCTAAGAGTCCTTAAATTGGGACCCTTTTATCACCCTTGGATAATTATGAAGGTATGGCTTAGCTATCAAGATTTATTTCCATTTCCAAAGGGATGTACAACCATAATTTATTCCAAGAAATTCAAATAAGTTCATTAATAATAGGGGCTATTACATATATTCTATCAATTCTCTTAATAAATCCTCATTCAATTTCATTTTTATACGATAATTCATACATTCCAATTAACCAAAAAAATAATTCGTCAACAAAATATAAGTCTCTTATGACTTTAAAGGGGAAACACCCATAAGGGTGGATTATATCATGGTAAACACCTCAATTATTTGATTCCCTGGTAACTAGGTTCCTATCACACATTATAATAACAATTAATTTAATTAACATAACATTATGGAAGAAAATCCATTTAGTCTGGTGCATTGCACAAAAGATCATACTGAATTATGAAAATACATTGAGGGAAAATAAAAATACCACCCACCTTATATTGATATCACTCTCCCCATAAAATTTCATCCCTTAAATCAAGATAATATAAGAGAAATTGTATGAATATAGTAAAACCCTAAAATGGGGTATATGATATCAAAAAAATATATTTAAGAATATGTGATGATAAATGATGATTTGAATGAATAGGAAAGAGGAACATATCATTTTAGATTCAATTATCCTATTGTCAAATTCAATAGATATCAAATGGAGATGAATCAAATAAACCAAGGTCTTGGAAGAGGTGAGCGTTAGTTATCCAACTTTTATGCATGAAAGAATTAAATTATTTCCTCTATCAAATATAAGAGGCCCTAACTAAATTTTTATTAAAACAGAACCATGGTAATTTTTTTAACTTGTATATTATACATTCAATGCAAGGATAGATTTTTTTCCCATGTTGGAAAAACTTGTTCCCTTCTTAAAAGGGGTATGGTCGGACAAGATCATGTCATATAATTAAATACAAACCATTTAGTTGGTCTACATACTAACAATGTCCATCCTTTTATATAATTTATAATTACAAACTGAAACTCCCTTATGATTTTTTTTGGGTTTATCCAAAAAAAGAAATATAATTTACCTTACTAATAGGATTTGTCATTATAATCAACCCTCCTTAAAATCTCATTCCCAAGAGTTTCCATTCCATGGGTCATAAAAATCATCTCAGAAAGGTTTCTACCGTAGAACATGTACATAGGCATCTCCCTCCCAAGACTAATCTTACACACATTTGTGCTTCAATATAACCTTTAATAATGAAACTAAACTAAATCGATGATAATTCATTCTCTGATCAATGATATATATTATATTCTCCTACAAGAATTCATTAGACTCCATCTCAATATTCTCATGAATAAACAGATGAGATGGGTCAGAATGATAATGGTGAATCTTTGATTCAAGTAATTTTTTTTGCATGGAATGATACCTCTGAGGTAACTACTACTAAAAGGTTAACGACAAGACACACTCTACCACCATTAAAGGTCCAACATAATGTGGTGATATATTCCTTTATTTCAAAATCCATCGATGAAACAATCATGGAAAAACACATAGATATAATTTATACCCAACTGCAATCTCTAGAGGTTAGATGCAAGGATCAATTTAATAATTATTATTACAATAAGATATATCCACATGTATGTATATATTATCTACCATATCTGAAGTAACATGAACAAG
Source organism: Viscum album (assembly GCA_963277665.1). NCBI lineage: Eukaryota > Viridiplantae > Streptophyta > Magnoliopsida > Santalales > Viscaceae > Viscum > Viscum album. Next base: position 478,956,688 of record OY728132.1, read on the forward strand.
ATGAGGACCTAGTTGTGCTTCCATACCAACCTATAACCAACATCGAGTTGAATATAAATGACTAAAATAAAATGCCTCATATAGATCCATATGAATCATTTATTGAATTATTTTATTATAAAAAAAGTCAACTAGTGGTATTTGTTTCTCTGAACATTCACTAATATCAACATCACATGCCTAGTGTGTATACCCTAACACTAGTACTATCCACTTGAACCACTATTCAGATTGAGGGAGATATGATGTACTCATCCATCCTTGTGAGCCCTTTTTCATCTTCAAACCCATGTAGAACTGTGATGTAAACTCTGAGTGTCGGTCATATATGAAAAAATAGGGAACACCATGAATGCATAAAACCTATGGTATATAATGTCTCCCAATATCATCAACTAAGAAAGTCTCTATGATCGGTATGAAGTGTGTGACATTTATAAACTTTCGAAAAATCACCCATACTGGATTAGTGCCATGATATGATATAAGAAAACACATCATAAAATCTATACTGATGTCATCCCACATCCACTCAAAAATGGAATGTGGATTTAAAAGTTCTCTAGGTTCCTGGTGCAAAGCCTTCACTTGGTGATTGTTGGAACTGTTAGTGATTAAAATTATAATCATTCTCTCATACCTAGCCACCAATACTGATGATGTATATCTTGATGCTTTTTTGTATTCGCATGGTGATATTCCAAGAATTAGGAATGATATTCCCACATAAAATATTCTCATATTTATGTAGGAACCCATATACATCCAAGGAAGTGAAAATTGTTATCCTCTTAGTTAACCTAACCAGTATTTGGGTCCTTTCCTAGGAAACTATCCCTTAGTAATAATACCTTTGCATCCTAAATGTTGTCTCATCCACACATATTTCAATAGTGAGGTTTTCACAACCCAATATAATGAAATATGATACCCATGAAATTCTTAAACCACTAGGTGTGTCTCATAAAACAAATCCATCATTGTCAACTCACTATTGGCCTCTTGGATGGCCTGTGTATGAGTCTTCTGAATCAGGATGTATACAACAGTATTTCCCATTATCAGTGTATAATCAAGCAAAAGGATGAAAAACTATATCTATTCTACACTCTAGTGCTTCCTACATTCAGAACATGTTGTGAGGATATATATTTAGGAATATTATGATCATTGTAAACAATGAATTTCTCACCCAATAGATAATAGATCCGATATCATAAATCATGAACAATAGTTGGTATCTCGAGTTCATGCACAGTGTTATTCTAATAATTATTTCTCATCTAGTGTGACATATATGCCAAAAATTGATCACCCTACATCAAAACTCATCCTAGTAAGATTTTAGAAGCATTATAATAAAATGTACAGATTTTCCCTAATAGGGAATAATGATAATAAACATTGAATTTAGTCCCCCTTTAAACTCTTGAAAAGTTGTCTCATGTGCATCTGACCATACAAACTTCACAACATTCTTATGAAATCTTTGGACTTGCATGTCTATGATTTATAAGTCTTAATTAAAATGCTTGTTTTATCGACTAAACCTTATGAAACATAATTTTTCAATTAAATTCTTGGGATTATTTGAGGAAACCCTAACTCTCACCTTCTACGGGTCAATAGAAACTCCTCCCTATTAGATGATATGATCTAATAAGTGATCCATGTCAATCTAAAAGTGAAATTTGATGATCGTATCAAGTAGTTACTTCTGTCATAGTGTATTCAACATGATCTCTGGATTTTCATCATGGTTGTGTTGAGAGAGAAAATACAATAAGAATTGCAGAAATAATACTACCAAAAATAAATCTATATAGTGGTGGAAAACTAGACTCATCATATCCATAATAAATATTGGAGTGTTCATAAAGTCAAATGATATAAAGATACACTCATACAAGTTGTAACTACTATGATACATTGTACATGGTATTTCTATTAATCCCACATGAACTTTATGGTATCCTAGACTCAAATCAATCCTAGATGATATCATCAATCCTTTGATATGGTTGAATAGTTCTTATATAAGAGGTATTGGATAACAATTATTAACTTTACGATAGTTCAACCATTGGTAATCCACACATAGCCTCAGTGTACCATCCACCTTGTTGGTGAAAATGATGGGTGAACACCATGGAAACATATTGTGTTGTATAAAACCGTTTTCTTTTATGTCTACAAATTACTTCTTGATTTATTATATCTTTATAGATACATTCATATAAGGAGTAATTGACATGGATTTTTCTCCTTTCACTAGCTAAATAGTGTAATCTACCTATATCACAAGATGAAATAAACAAAAGTTTTTAGGAAAGGACTCTCCAAAATGATCCATCGTAAGAGGGAATTCTATAAAATTTATTTCATGATTGCTAATAAATAGACTGGACCTCTAGGATATCAGAGTGTACATCCCAGGATTACTAGGTCCATATCAAATAACATGGACATCCCATTCTCCATTATGAATATAATCACTTATTTTACGTGATGTGGAAGGCACCACCTAGTGGTAAAAAACTATATAGGAATGGTATGGTTCTAACCAAACCATTCTAAAAATTACCTCAATATTGTTCATCTCTTAGAAAAAATGACTCTAGAAGAATAGATATTCACCCACCTCAAGAGGGAAATACTTTACCTAGAATATGATTTCTAATAACCCCCCCCCCAATGGCGTGCTGAGAATCGTCACACCATAGAATTATTTCATTTCTAGTCACATAGATTTTGTAATTGATGAATATATAAAACAATGAGTTTCACCTATATCCTATAAGGAAGAAAAAAAAATTAGATGATACATGAATAATACCTTGTACTATTGAAGCCCCAGACACTTCTCCTCATGTGTAGACTACACTATATAGATATAGCATGATCTGAATCTCTGAGATAAAACCTAAATAACCTAGGATGGTCTGCTCTGGTGGTGTTAAGCCTCAGTGTTTTGACTAAATCAACCACAAACACATCATAGACCTGATTTCCCAATAGTAAACATGGTCCAAGCCTAACATAGAGATACTGATCATGTACCATAATGCGACATTATTACAGAACCCTTCTCATTAGGTACTACATGAAACTTTTAGAAGAAGAGATATTTTTTACCCATCCAAATATAATCATAGCAGTTGATTGGTTCGTCATACACCAGGGATTCTTATAGACTACCCTAACAAAACTAGTAACATGCCACATAACGGTCGATACTTGAATATTTATTTTTCTAACCCAATGAGAAACATCTAAATGAAATTTAATACTGAAATAAATATTATCTATATGTCTCGAAGTTAAAATCCCCTATCCCACACATCCATATTCCATTCAATTCATCTCAATGATGAGCTCATCATTTAAAATGTATGAATTGATTTTTAGCCAGAAAACTATTAGCTATGATGGAATGTTGTACTCAATCCCATCCTCAAGTTTTCTTATAGTTTTCAAATCATTACCATATAGTGTCCGTAAAAAATGATAAATCTAAGTGAATTGATATAAATATTCCATCAATGACATAACACCATGATAAAGGTTAGAAAACTCTCCAATACAGTCTTCTCTCCAAGTCATTGGAATCAATTAATCATAGAAGGATATATCGATGTCCACCCATACTATACCCTAATAACAATATGGCTGAGAGATGACATCCCACCAACACCTGGAAGAGTTATATATCATAAAAGTAGAAATATTACCCCTCCTATATAGAAGAGTCTTCATATTTCCAAAGACCTATAATATGAGCTCTATCAATGATTTGGTATCCTGAGGACCGATATATGTAATGCCTTCAAAATCTAAACTAGTAACACTGTATAAGACATTTTGTGTGACAAGAATCATCGTGAATATAAGGGATAATATCATGAGAATTTATAATATATTTATTATTGTAAATAAATTCAAAATATTGTATCCCATGAAATGTACATGAAATTGATTTAGCATATGTCACATGCAACAGTAATTTTATCAATGGTGTGTGTTATATAAAAGACTGAGTTTTACTGCATATTAATATATTATTGAAATATTATTATTTATTATAATAATATATAACATATCAGTTCAATTAATGGTTATGAATATGATTAACATACTAATGAAAATATATTTTTTGATAAAATATGAAATGATTTCACTAGTTACATATAAATTAAAATAAATATAAGTACCAACTAAATATTAAGGGAATGATTTTATTAGAACAAGAGCCTTAGGCTAGTTAGCGAGGACTCGAAAAGAGAATACAAGAGACATAATTTCAAAACTAGGTGGAGACATAATTTCTTATTACTATATCAGTAATGTAGCATAAAACCTTTGGTACTATAGCCGCAAGAACTATTCATCTGTATGGACTTTAGGTCCACTAGTTTGTCCCTCCGGACCTTTAAGGCCTTTGGTCCACGTCAAGGCCTTTAGGCCACCATAAATAGTTATTAAAATGACCAGACAAACTTTATAGGGATCAAACTCCAGATTGGGATTCAGAGTAGGTGCATTCACCAGAGTAGAAGCTAAGTGAAATTTTTAGAAAGAGAGTGCATATCATTTAGATATGGACCAACTTGTGTACGAACAGGAAGCCTAGCCAAAAAATCCATGCAAAGGTGGAGAGGTGATATCATGATGAAGAAGCTAGGGAGGAGTTGTTCCATATATAGTCTATATATTTCATAAGACCTATGGGTCATGTAATCTCTAAGACTTTCGTCCTTTTAGGGATTCCCCCTCCCCACTTGAAAGGGGGTTATCAAAAATAAACAAAAACAATATGGACGTTGGGCCATTCATATAAGGGAATGATTCTATTAAAATCCATTTTTATTCTCACAAATTTTTTTATCCTAATAAATTAAATTAATTGAAATTAGTGAATTATACTAATATAAAATATATATTATATATTCAATTAAATACAATGATATTCATCCAACAAATTCAATAAGAATTTTATTATAATAAACCCAATATTACACATTAAAAATGTATTTGGATTAAGGTATTTTACACCCTTATAATGGAGAAAAAATTTTAAATCCAGCTTTTAAAATTTTTATAAGACTTATATGTCAAAAAAAACATTTTTGAATGTGAAACAAAAACATTCGGTTCAGGTGTATTTTTGGAATTTTAAATCAAAATTTTATGTTTTGATGAACGGGTAAAAATAATGAATTTTAATTCAAAAATAAATTTTTAATATAATTTACTTAGAAGGAAAAAAAAATTTAAATTGGTTTCAATGTTTCACAATATAATTTTTTATTATTAAATCTGATTTAGGTCATTTGAATCAATTTCACGTTCAATATTTCTAAAATAGCATGTCAATATTTTAGAAGTTTTTACATTAAAATCATGCATTTTCATCCCATATGTGGTATTAATTTTAAATTATTTCCTTCAACTTATGTGGTATGAATTTGAAAAAATAGATTTTATATTTAGAATATGAATAATTTATAATTTCAAGTATGGTGTAAATAGTTTTTTAATCAAAATATTTATAGAAGTGACTCATCTTTATTAAAATAATTAATGTTAAATTAAGATTATAAAGAAAATAAGACTTATCTTAAAGGAAAAATGACTAATGCACTTGTCAAAAAATTATTGGATGATCATATTTACCCCATATTCTCTTATTCATCTAATTTTTCATTATTTAAGCCACATTAAATTTAAAGAACGAGGATTGAATTCCATTTTCGAAAATTTACAAGAGTGTCACTCCTCCACCGCTACAAAAAAGAACTCACCCCCCCCCCCACTTCCTCAACCTCCCAATCCACTTTTTCAACCAATATCTATAGAAAATGATCCTAAAAATCCATATAATCATCTTATACTACTCAATTTGATATTAAATCTATCTATGTAATCCTTTTGATTAAAATTAAAAGGAGTTACACAAATAAGTTGTATCCTCTTTCCCCAATATATTTATATTTTTTCATTATCCTACCATCAAATATCATTATTAAACACATGTATAACAACACCAGTATATACATATACTGATATTTTTTTATTCTAAGGGTTCTTTATTCACTTATACACACATCCATCTAATGGTTAAAAAACTTATCCTTGATGTGTATGGTGATCTACAACATCACAAAACAATGTCATTTATTTATCCTTTTCCAAAACTCATGGTTGTGAATTATGATGGAAAAAAATTTATATGATATATATAATATCATTATTCTTATATAATTATTGGATAACACAAAACATTATGATTTCTATTTTTTTAAAATATGATAACGCCATTTGTGGGAGTGTGGACTACTACCCCCTCAATGCGATGTCACTCATTCACTCTATACGTGGAACATATAGAGTATGGAATTAATAAACATATGTAACACATATACATTTTTTTTATACTATAATGAAAATATACATATATTTCATTTATATTTCATTCTTTTAATATGAAAATGAAATGAATGTAGTGTTCATGTGTACGCAGGCCTACCACCTCCTTGAACGATGCATTTTATTTATTATCTCCAAACCTTATTGATTATTATAAATACATATTATATATATATATATATTAAATTGTTGTTTACATTATTAATATGGTGATACCCCGATTGACGTAATATGAACAACAAGTAACAGGTAAAAAAAATCTCGAAAAACATGGCAATTAACACCCAGAATAGTGAAAAAATGAATGATTGTTATCAAATAGTTAATAAAATATTTTAAATATGATTTTGGTTATGTTATAGGTTATTTAATTGTTTAAAAAGATTATAAAATAAGTTAATATATTTTCACGTGAAATGAAACTCATGTTTAGGGATTTTAAATTCATTTTTTACATATGTGAGATAAATGTCATATTAACCACTTAATTATTTTTTTGAGGTGAATATAATACCCATTTTGATATATTATTTCACAAATTATTTTTTATTTATGGTATTTTATGTTTAAATTTGACTTATTACTTTTATCGGTTTTTTTAAAAGTTTCCAAATTGTATTGAATTTCATAACCCAATTTCTCTTTAATTAGTTTATATTACTTAAGTGTTGTAATTAATATTATAAGATTATATAAAAATGAATTTTACATTATATTGATGTATTTACACGTCCCTTATATGTATTTAGTATTGATACCCATAATCAAACAATTAGTTTAGTCTCAAATCAACATTAGGAACTTTCCAATTTTTACTTCACAATCTCATTCTATTTAGTATTATTTACACTTGAATTCCCATCAGATGAAATTGTTTGATCATTGAATAATAAACCCTTTAATATTCTCATAATAATATTATTAATGAACATTATCATATAATACAACCATTTTTACACTTTTTGGTACATAAAATATATTATAATTATTTTAATAAAACACTAATTCATTTCTCTCTTTACTCAGAGAACATATTTTCTTCTAAAAACCCATGTTTTATTAAAATGTTTTCAAAAATATTTTTAACATTTTCTTAATTATTTAGTAAATTAATTTTTTACCCGTTTTTTCTTTTAACAATGTTTTCAATTTAATCTTATTATATATTTCATAACAAGGAATTTTTATATTCTTTTTACCCTGAAAAAGGAATGTTCTTTTTACCATATAAATAATGTACGAGATTACCCACCATAATTTCATAAAAGCTTCCTTTGTATGTATGAATGGTTTATTTTTTAATAAACTATTCATAAAAATTGATTTTTTTAATGAAAATATTTTTAAAAATGTTTTCCAAAATGAAAAGGTAATTTTTCATAATAATATTATTAAAATATCTTTTATTTCAACTCAACAACAACAAAATCCATTTATTTTTCAGAACTTGGGATATTGTGTATTCATATCATCCTTATTATTACTCTAGATGCATTATTATTGATTTGGAAAAGTATATTATTCAAATTCACTTCCTTTATTCCTTCGTTATCCCCCTTAAGATTTTCAGTTTCCTTTGATCATTAGACATTGAATTTCCCTAACTACCAATATCATTTATCATGGATATTTTTATTTCATAAACAATATACTATTTCTACATTTGGTATTTACATTTAATGTTATATGATTAAATTTGGAAATATTGATAAATATATATTTTTAATTCAATATGGATATTTGATTAGGTGTATAATTTAATATGATTATTCAATATGAGGAAATATTTGGACTATAAATGATAGGTGGGGCCCAAACATTATATAAACCCTCAATGAATTGACATCTTCTCCAGAGAAAAATAAGACTCCAAATTAAATCTGTTTCTACCTATAGATTTAAGCCATCTTATGATAGGTCTTGATGGAATAGGTTTTCATTTTCTTAACACATGATGTCAGATAATATTAATTACCATCATTTTGATTTAGTATTTATTATCCATGATATCTTCCCTATGTTAAATTATAAGGATGAATTTAATTATTAATTGTTTGATAAAGTAAAAAGTTCTTTTAGTTTCTTACCATTCCTTAAAAATTTCTCTTTATCCAATTATTTTAATAGAGTGTGTTTCTTGTTATTTACCCTTCCATATTATTTATGCACTTCCTTATCTGTTATTGATTCCATTAAATGGTTTCTCAAGTTATTTACCTTTCTTTGGTGATTATTCTGATTGATTCATTATTTATTCTATATTATTTACCATTAATGATAATTTTATCTCACCAATATTTTGGTTCTTTCCCCTAGATTCCATGAAGTGTAATAAGAAACACATTCAATTATATCATAGATGTAATAAATATATCATTGAAAGAGAAAAAATTTATTGTAATTAGAATATTCATTTGTAATAGAAGACTCATATATGTATCTAGTTTTCCATGACTTCTAAACTTATGGGTCCTTTTTGTTATTATTCCTCGTAATCATGATAATGTGATTGTAGTACTCACCAGCTGTAGGGACTCTATGCTCTCTGGTGTTGGGTCACTACATTTGGTGTCATAAAAAGATTAGTAGCAACCTTGGGATCAATATTTAGGAAAACATAAATTATAGAACAAATACCTAAGGTGTAATTTTTAGGATAATTACATAAAAAAATCCTAATTTTTTAGTTAGATGGATATTATATAGTATTCCTAGAAATAAATCCCATTATAGATACTAGAAGTGGATTTTGTTCTGGGACAAATATACATAGGAGTAAAAAATTTGACAATGTGTTTTTGGTCTAACTCAATATAACCTAGTTAAGAACAAAGAACCTTACTACACACCTAGTTAGACTCTCCTGAGGGATATACATAAGATAATTTATATGTTCATAACCAACCATCATGAATTATTTGAACAAATAGTGAAAAATAATGACTTTGGATAAAATTATTTCAATTAAGGACCTATATTCTAATAAAACAGATTATGTATTAATGTAATGAGGTTGTATTGAAAACCCTTATATAAAATGATATTTAGTTGTTATCTTTGTTTCAAGGATGTCCATCATATTTATTTTGGGAATTATGCTACGGTGGTTTTAGAAAAGGGTAACAATTATGTTGGGTGACAACCAATCAAGAACATCAGGCATGTGGGGATTGATAACCTGATAGACGAATGATAAGGGTTTCATGCCTACCACCTACCAATACAATGTCCTGATGAATATGTCATTTATATTATTTAAAAAATTTGATGAAAAAATATTATGTTTAATAATTTTTTTTTAATTTTATATTTATAAATTAATTTAGTAAATATATTGGGTTTGGATAATAGTTAGAGGCAAATGTAAAAACAATTCACTCTTTTATGGGACTTAGGATCTCTTAAATGATTATTTTAGTTCTTGAGACATCAAGGTTATTTTATCGATATCAATTTCATGCTGTATTGAATGAATTGGAAAATGAAATGAGAAAAAAAAGATGAAATTGTGTTTATAGAAATATATAATGTAGAATATTTCCTTATATACATAGGCGATACAATAATTAATCATCATTATGAAAATGATCAAAAACAAAAACAAATATTGTCATAATACCTATATTTTTATTGATGATATATTATTTTAAATAATCATTGATTTATGGATTTGAGGCCCTCAAATTTACAGTGATCATGCACATGTTTGATATTGATAAACTAAATCACTCTATATAAATATTTATTCTTTTACTCTAAGTTTGTATCACCACCTCCCACTAACGATCTCATACATAAAGACCTTGTTATATGTTCTTCCTTGTGACTTTTTTTTTCTCATTCTTTCATTTATAATATATTTATTAAAAACACTTTTAATGATATGGTATTTCAAACAAAGGAAATATCTAACAATAAAAAAACCATGGTTGAGATTAAATTTATATGACTCAATTTAGTTATGATGGGAGAATATAACACCCCAAAAACCAAAATTTGAAACATTGTATTTGATAGTGTGTTTGAAATGAAACACCAATCGTCTAAGGGAAAATAATATCCAATGAATAAATAATATTTTAAATATTTTAAATAAAATAAATATATTTTATGGAATTCAATTCATGTAAAAATGAGTTAGTAGAGGTCGCAAGCAACAACTAGTTTCTTCAATGTCATGAGTTACATGCAAGACCGTGTTTTACCTACATATAGTATATTATTAAAATTTTATTATTAAATATTATAATATTTAAACATTCAGTAAAATTATCAATCAGAAATAAGATTATCTATATTATAATAATATTTGGTTTAAAAAAATATGAAATGAATTAATTTGATACTAATCAAATATAAATTAATATAAGAAACACTTAAATATAAATTGAATGTTTTTATAAAAAAAAATTATGCTCACAATTTTTTTAATTTTTAATAAATTAAATTAATTAAAATGAGTGAGTTATATAAATGTATTATATATATAAGAAATATTATTTTTAATATATTATTTTTATATTCTACAACTAAATTTTTTATAAGAATGGCATAAGAACAAACCCAATTTTACACTTAAAAACATAAATTATCGTTAAGGAAATATTACATCCATTTAATGGTGAACATAATTTCGACACAACTTTTATAACTTTTATAGACCATATATGTGAACATAAAATTAATTTTTTAAATAGATATAAAAAAATTAGGTTGGGGTGAATTTTTTATATTTCTTGTAATGTTTAATTTTTTTATGAATGATTAAAAATACTGAATTTTAATTCAAAACATTAGTTTTATAATTTAATTATAAGGTTAAATAATATTATTTTAAGTTTAATAAGATATTTTCTTTTTTAATTAATACAATTCAGGTATTTTGAATCAATTTCACATTGAAATTGGAAATGAAAAGATAGAAAATAATTGGGGTGTTTTCATTAAAAAATTTCATTGTCATCTCCTCTACGAGATTAATTTCAAAATAATTAATGAAAAATAATTAATTAGAGTTTTGAAAAATTGATTAAATATTTTTAATCATTATAATTAATAATTTATATTAATTCCAAATTATTTTTTGACAAAACAATGTTAGTGAAATTGATAAAATTAGTCAAAATAATTAAGGTGAAATTATGATTAACAGGGGACTAAACCGAAATCATAAAGGCCAAAATGACCTATAAAATAGTCATAAATATAATGGTAGGTAATATATTTAACCTATACTACCTTATTTATTATTTTATCCATTATTTGATCCAATTTAATAATGAAAACTTGGGAGTAATTCCCTTTCCAAAACATACAAGAGAGCCACCACTCCACCTCTATAAAAAGGCACTCACCCATCCCACATCCTCACACCTCTCAGGCCACTTTTTATATACAAATATTTTCCAAAAAATCTCCTAAAAATTCCTCCCCTTATCCCATAATCACCCATTTGGGAATAAATCCATCCTAGTTATCCCTTTGGTGCAAACCCAAAGAAGTTACCCGAAAAAGGGGTAACATATTTCCTCAAGCTCATTATTTTTATTTCCATTCTTTAGCCCCTAAACTATTATTATTCCATTATTAGATAAAAAATATGTATTATAAATTTAATTATATGTTTTTATTCTGAGGATCTTACCAACAAATACACAAACCTCTATTTAAGAGGTAATGAACATATTATTTATGTGTACAGTAAACTACTACCTCACAAAATGATGTAATTAATTTTTACTTTTTCTACTATAATGGTTTGTAATTATGAATGAAAATATATTTATATATGATATATATAATATTTATAATGTATTTACACTTTTTTTATTCATATATAACAAAAACCATTATTCTTTTCATTTTTTGTAAATATGATAACATCATCTGTAGAAGTGTGGACTACCTCCCCCTCAAAGCTATGTGACTCATTCAAACTATTCCGAGAAAGTATAAAAGATTGTTTTAAAAATAATATATAATATATAAGACCTATTTATATTACATAAATTATAACTTACATAAATATATAATTAACTTTTCATTATTTTGTTATGACTACAAAATGAAATTGGTGTTCATGTGTACGTATGTCCAACTATCTCCATGAATGATGCGTTTCATTTATTAAATCCAAACATAATTTATTTTTATAAATAAAAATATAGTAGATATATATGATAATTATAACATTTTTTTAAATTTTTAGATTATGAAACCATGATCAATTTAATAATAACAACAAGTAACAAGTACAACTATAATAAAAAAAGTAGTCATTTAACACCGGAATTAGTGAAAACAATGAATATTTATTATCAAATGTAAATAAGATATTTTAAATATTAGTATGGTTATATAATAATATAGGTATAATTTTAAAACCATTATAAAGGATTTCAAAGTCTGTTCAACTGAAATAAAACTCAAGGTAAGGTATTTTTATCTCGTGGTTTATATATATGAGATTAATGTCATATTCACCACTTAATTCTATTATGTGGTGTATCTACTATTCATTTGGATAAATTATATCATGGATTAATTTATCTTAATTTTATTTTTTTTGGTTTAAATTGAATTATTTATTCTATATAGATTTAAATTAGATATGACCAAGTGGTATATAACTTCATAACCCAATTACTTTTTCATTAGGTTATACCACTTCCTTGCTGTCATGAATATTTTATGATTATGTGTGTAATGAAATAAACTATATATCGTTATATTTACACATTCCTTATTTGGATTTACATTTTTTATAGATAACTAATAAATTGGTTGAGTATCACTTTAAATTTATGGTCCTTTCAATTGGTTACTTAACATTATCATCTTGTTCAGGATTATTTATTCTCGAATTTACATCAATGAAAATTATTTGATCATTGTATAATAAACCATTTAATTTATTTCTCCAATAATTATTCAGCTAAATTATCAATTAATAGTACCATTTTCCAAATATTTTTTATATAAACTATTTTATAAAATCTTTTTAAGAAATCATTACTTCACTTCTGTCTTTAGTCAGAAAACCTTTTTTCTTTAAAAGCATGATTTATTAAAATGCTTTCAAAATTGTTTTTAAACATTCAAAAATGATTTAATATCAATTTTTTTACCCATTTGTATATTACTTATTTTTTCAAAGGAATATTCTCGTCACATTCCAAACAAGGAATTTTTCTATCCTTTTTTTCTATAAAAAAGGAATGTTCGTTTTAACTTGTATGTCATGTGTGAGTTTACCTACAATCATTCATTTGAAATGTCCTATAATGACTCAAAATATTTTAAATAAGTTTCACTTAGTATTCTTTTTTTTATTATGTATTATTGTTATAGAAAACACATACAGATGTTTTTTTATATCCAATTATATTCAAAGGGCCATTAATAATCATTAAAGTTGATAATAGAGTTGTTAAATTATGATCACCTGATTAGTATACATATTTGCTTTAAAAGAATCCAAATGAAATATAAAATGTAGGTGATGTCCTCATGTAGAAGGGTTGTGCCTTATGAATCCCACTTATCGGAGCTTCAAGTGGAGAAATAATCACTAGGATTTCCCCATGACCAAACCCAAGATAATATACAATAATTTAAGAATGAGAGAAATCTTTTATGGTAGAAGTTCAAACTCTTTGGGATTACGACCGAACCCATGTTTGGTGAACAACCCCATAAAAGTATCATCATCATGCACCTTACTCTTAAAGAATTTGTTAGTGTTATAAAGGGATATATATCCAGACATTAATAATTTCAATATGTATATTGTATATAATAATTATTTTATCTAAATTTTTTATTATTACATTATATATGATTTTTATTTTGATTCAATAAAAATTAAATCTTATATTTGGTTAATATTAAAAATAAATTATTGTTTTTATATTTATAAATTAATAAATTTTTGAAATAAAATATATTTTCATTAGAGTTTATTATTAAATAAGGTTTATTAGTTATAAATGGTCATATATGTTTTAGGAAATGAAATGTACTGTTTTATGGTTAAATACTGTTATTATAAAAAAACCATGCATTTTTCAAAAAATTATCAGTCTAATTTTAAAATTGAATACAAAAAAATTTAGAATATGTTTTAGATAAAATAAATATTTTTTTCAATAAGAATGTTGAATTTTTCCAATGGTTAATTTTTCATTATTTTCTGAGAGAAAAAAAATTTTGGGTAAAAATTAAATATCGTATAAATATACTATGTGTTTTATGGAATCATAATAAACCAAAATTATCTAATAAATACTATAATTGTTATAACCAAAAATATATATGTTTTTACCTTTTAAAATTTTTGTTTATGTTTATTTTCTTAATTTTTTAATTCCCTTATGAATCCTCCAAAAATATATAATATATTTTATGATTTTAAAACCATTTATTTAAAAGAGTGACTCACCTCCAAATAAGATAGGGTAATATATCAATATATTCAAACCTTTACCTAATAAAATAATTAAAATATCCCCACATTAACCATTAAACATGGTAAAAACAATTGTAAGGTTTGGGGTTCTGAATATTTTATTAAATATAGTCCAAAACCTATGTTTGTGAAATATTAAAGAATTCATCCATCATTTCCTCTATAAATACACTGAATATCCAACTTATATTCACTAAAATTACATGGATCACATTCGTACTCTACAATTTCCTCTATATAATCCTCTCATGTGGCCCCAAGCTCTCAAGAATCCCATTTTCAAGCTTTTGGAGACAAACATTCAAGTAAGCATTCTTATATTTCTCATCTCTATCAATGTTTCCTTATCTAGTTATGCCTTTTTATTTTCAATTAGATGTGAATGGGTATCTTGAATAACCTCCCCAATACTTCCATTATTATTTCTAAATTATTAGAAACCTAATTATTTCTCATTAGGCCCTTCCCATATACACTTGTTACCATACCGAATATTTGTAAGCATCCTCTCATTTCTCTTTTTATTCATGATTATTTATTATTATATGCCTTCATTTTAAAATTATAAATTTTTATACAAGTCCTTCCATGTACCTATTACTATCCATATAATTTCAAAATGACTGGAGACCAATTTTTCCCTCATTAACCAATTTTATGATTTTTTATGTGACGTCATTATGCTCTCGATTGTTCACTATGATTACCTATGCCAAACCAATTATTTGGTAAATAACATACCCATTTAATATCACGGGTGTTAAATTTTACAAAAATTCACCTTTTAATTGGTGAAATACATGTCTTTATTTAACAATCATTGATCATGGAATAAATAATGTTTATTAATAAACCCATGTTTTTTGATCAATGTGGAACACTAAACCATGAGAATGAAAAGAAAGATTCTGGTGTTCCTGGAATTATATTGTTCTCTAATAAATTGGGTAAATTTTAGTATATGGATACATCATGTCGGGATATGGGTATAGATAATTCCTTTATAGGACATTTTCTACCATGAATTCTTTGTGGTCTAGCCTCGTCCTATGATTATGATTCAATTTTTATGTTATTTCCAAATTTATCATTTTATTAATATCATGATATATCATGACTTATTATTCATTTTAAATTATACAACATTAATATTCCTTGTTTATCATGTATTATTATCTTCATTTTATGCCATGTTTATTTCCATACCTGTATTTTTATCTAACCCATTTCTTATAAATTTATGTAGGTTATCCAATGTTGTTTTATGCTTAAACATGTTAAAGAAGATTTCAATAATTATTTTGGAAATAATTTTAATAATGTAATGTAGTGTGCCAAATTCAAAAAGACACTATACTTCTCAATATTTAGGGTTATATTAAGTATATTAATATTTTATTAAATAATGTATTAATGTGTAATAAATAGAAGGGATGTTTTATTTTGTATTAGATTAAATGCTTTATTATTTTTGGTATTAGGATTATAAAACACTAGAGAGATCATTCTAATTAGATAATTAAAGAAAATTCCTTCGTGATAATACTATTTATAAGAAATAATCACTAAATTTAGGTATGTGTAGACAAAGATGTTTTTCATCAAATTATTTCCATGTCTGGATTCTACAAGTGGATGTGGTTCTATAACATCTGGAACTAAAAGTAACAAAACTGACAAGGTGTTTCAGGCATTACTCGGGGTAACCTAGTCTTTGACAACAAGCCTTACTATACAGGTGGTTTCACACTCCCGAGGGATATTCTTTGGTAAATTCATAACATAAGTAGAAAACTTTATTAAATAAATAAAAAATTCCCTTATGGATATAATTTAGGAAATAAACCATGTATAACATAGATTGAAGAATATAAATTCATAAGTAAATGTAATAATTTAATAATAAAGTTATCCATTTAATTCAATTTGATTCTACATTGTGCGTTTAATTGATTGAAAATTCTCATCCCTAATTTTCAATTTTTTTATCCAAGGGATAGAAATAGAATGAATCATGTAAACAATCATCATAAAGTGAAATGTGAGGAATATCCCAATGAGATACCCAACCTAATGGGATAAAGAATCGTGGAATTGATGATGATACTCTCTCAGATAATTCTGGTTTTGAATGGATAACTAGATCATGAGGAGAATCCAAATAATCCCAAAATAGAACAATCTGAAATAAAGAGCTTTATGTGACAAAGTCCTCATACATTCAATGGATCATTTTATCATTTAATCATCAAACAATGGATCAACATCATTGTGAAAATCTTCTTAATCCTAAAATTATTTAAACATGAGAATATTTTTTTGGTTGTTTATCATATGCTGGGTGAAGCTGATCAATGGTGGACATTGATTAAAAATTTGATGCTTGAATAATATATCGAGGTGATGAGATTGAAGGATTTCCATAAAATGATATTTGATAAATATTTTCACATCACCCTCTTACATTAAATGAAACTATATTTATTTGCACTCATGAAAAATGATGATGAATCTTTCGAGGCATATGATGAAAACATCAAAGGGATTACTCGATATGACTTCAGATTTTTCGTTACCCCTAACTAAAATTTTCTCTCCTTATTTGGTGGGCTAAAACCTATCCTATGGGAGGCCCTGGTGATCTAATACTTTGATATCTATGAGTGAATTGTCCGATGTTCCCTCAAATTTGAAATAGATATTACTGAATCTCATAGGTATCATGGGGATATAAAGTGAATTGTGGTGGTAAATTTTGTTTGTCTTATACTGAGATCTAATAGTGACATGAAATATCAATATCCTACTTTTTAATGATAGATAATGAAGAACCCTAGAATTTATTTAGGGGGATGATGAAATGATTTTAGTGTGAGAAAGAAGGGAACCTAGCTAGTGCTTTTCATAAACAAAAACCAGATACTATTATATAGGAAAGGAATTCTCTGGTCAACCCTCAGTGTATTTTTCATTGCTAAAAATTCAACTAACTAGGGATATTTCCAAACCAAGGCTCTAATAAAAGGGTTTTCAGAGACAACTAATTTCCTCCAATTCATTAGGGGATAAATTTTTCCATCAATACCACCAATGTGAATTCTGATAGTGATGTGATGATAGGTATGCTATTTATACATTCATTAATAGTGAGTATAATTTTTTATTCTGGTTCAATTTATTCCTTTATATCATAAATTCTTAGTAGAACTATCAAAACACTACAATAAATATTGGAAGTTGAGTTGTCAGTGAGAATAGAAAATGTGGAAATTTTTGAATTCCAATTATATAACTCCGCCCATGTCAAATTTAATGGGGTGAACTTCTTATAAAACCTTTTCATACTTCCTTTTGTGTAATTTGAAGAATCTTTTGGCATGGATTATATTTAACAATCTAGATCGATCATTAATTTTCTCAAGATATAAATATTTGTCTGTATTGTGAATCAACCCTTGATTCTGTTCAAGTTTAAGGAGGTGGGTGAACCTTCTTCACCACCATGATCTCAGTCATGGATATTATTTAAAAATGAGAAAGCTTATCTGGCTCAAAATTTTGAGTCTATGTAAATATTCATCCTTGAAGACATTCTTATTGTTAGGTAATATGATAATGTGTTCCCCGAAGAATTTTCAGGTCTTTCTCCTATACTATATGTTAAATTTTCAATCGAGCATATACCTGGGAAGTTATAATTATCCAAGACTCTATATAAAATGTATATTACAGATTACGAGGTGCTAAAAAATAACTATAAGATAATCTAGATAAACGTTTCATGTGCCAATGTTCTTCACCCTGGGGTGCACCAGTTTTCTTCATTATGAAGAAGGGTGGGTTAATGCACCTTTGCATCAATTATCATGATATCAACAAGATCATGATAATGAAAAAGTTTCATCTACCCTTAATTTATGATGATCATGATCATTTATATGGGGAATAATACGTTTCAATGGTGGATATACATTCATGAAATTACAATGTAACGGTGACGAAGGTTGATATCCCCAAGATTGCTTTTTGTACAAGGTATGTGCTCTATTAACTCATATTAATGCCATTCATACTCACTATTTCTCTATCCATCCTCATGTACATGATGAATAAAATATTTCTATATTACCTAGATATTTTTTGATAGTATTTATAGATGATATTATTATATACATCAGAAGTACGATGGATAATGAGAAGAAATTGAGTACTCTAGTAAATTCCTTGAAAAGAAAAAGGTATATGTCAAGTACAAGATATATGAGTTTTGGTAAAAAAAAGTTTCTTTATTAGGAAATATTATGACAAGAAATAGGATATCTATATACCCTTCAAAAAAATGTAATTTTTGGATGTTTGAGTCCAACATGTCTGATAGATATTCATATTTTCTTTGGTGTAGCTGGGTATTATTTTTTATTCGTGAAAAAATTATTCTGATTTTAATACCCTCTTATGAAACAAACTTGGAAGGGATTCATATGTTCTCAGAATAATAAATTTTAAGAATGATTCAAGGAGTTGAAAAGAAGGATTATAATTCTTATTGTATTCACACTACCCATATACAAAGATATTTTCATGGTATCCAGTGATTCTTCAAAGAAAGCAATGAGCAGTGTGTCGATGCGCAATGACAAATTAATTTTCTATGCTTTATGTAAGTTGAATATTCTTGAATAGAACTACCCAACACATGAATATGAGTTAGATGTAGTGATTTTAACATTAAAAATTTTGTAGCTTAATCTCTTTTGGGAGAATTGCAAAAATATATATAGATTAGAAAATCCTAAAGTATATACTCACATAGAAAAAGATAAATATGCTTCAACAAATATTGTTAGAGATGATGAAAGACAATGACTACTCAACTCTCTAACATCCTAGGAAAGTGAACAAATTGGACGATTCTATAACTAGAATGGATCTAGAAATTATATCATTGGTTATAATTGTGAGGGAACCAATATTCTTCAATTTGGAAAGGTTTTATGTGGGAATTATAATTGAAGGAACATTATAAATCCTTTCACAAATGATTGCTCAACCATATGTTTTAGAGAGGTTGAATGATGATCAAAGAGTGTATGGGGAATTCAAATGGAATTAGAAGCTATAAGGAATGGTAAATCATTAGAGCTCAATGTTAATGATGATGGTGTTGTGATATTTGAGTTCAGATTATGTGTACCATCCAATCCTGAGATAACAAAGGAGCTGTAGGATGATTCACATAGCTCAACATTCTCCATCCACCGAGGAAGAAAAAATATGAATCAAGACCACATATAACACTATTGGTTGGATAATATTTATAAGGATATCATAGAATATTTATCAAGATGTCTTGTATGTTAGTAATTTGATGTTGAAAGGAAAAAATCAAATGGGATGATGCAACCATTACCCATACCGACATGAAAATTAGAAAATGTCACCATGGAATTTGTCATGGATTTTACAAAGTCCTGAAGAGGGATTAATGAAATATGGGTTTTGGTGGATCATCATAAAAATATTTTACACTTTATTGTGATATTAGAGGAATTCTCAATGGATCTACGTTCATGGATATACATCATTGAAGTGGTCATGCTTGATGAAGTACCACTATCGATTGAATCTAATCATGATCCAAGATTCACCTCCATGTTTGAGAAGGTTTATAAAAATTCTATAATCACATAGTTGAACGTCATCATGGATTATCTTCTTGAAATGGTTGTCCAACCAGAGAGAAATATCTAGAAAATTGTGGAAATTGTGAGATCATACTCAATTAACATAAAAGGAAGAAGGAATACATGTCTTCCTTTAGTAGAGTTCTCTTAAAAGAACATTTTCCAATATATCATCCAAATGAATCATTATGAATATATTTAAGGGAAAATGTAAAGGGAACCAACATATTGGTATGATGTTGGGGTATGAAAACTACTAGGTACTGAAATGGTAGAATTTTTTTTTTGAAAAGGTTAAGACCATTCTTTATCACATCAAGGCAGATTAGAGTCGAAAAAAGAGTTTTGATGACTATTATAGATGATTCATATAGTTTTATTTTTTATACATGATATTCCCCTTCATTTCTCCAGGGAATAAATTGAATATATTTATGAAGAAGGTAAATATTATTTTAGGATACATCTACCCCTTTTATATCCTTGATCACATCTTAGGGGTGTCTTATTGACGTTCATTCCACCCAACATATCACGAGTTCAGGATTTATTCCATATATCAATATTGAGAAAGTACATTCCTGACCCCTCAAATGTTCTCAATGGAGAATTACCTTTTCAATGGGGAGAATTCGGTGATAATCTTAGATAAGAAAGACAAATAACTAAGAAATAATATAATGCACCTTGTCAATGTGTTGTGAAGAAACCACATGTTTGAAGAATCAATGTGTGAATAAGATAAAGTGATCAATCAAAATTACCCAAAACTGTTTTAATGGTGTGAAATGAGAATTTTGGGGGAGAAATTTCATAATGTGGGAAAGATTCTAATGACTCAAACTGTTATAAGTAAAATTACCTTATGATTTTATGTTTAATTATGTAATATAGTTTTATATGAAAAATACCCTTATTATGTTTTATTGTGTAATCATTAATTCAAAAGGCTGGTATGAATCTTAATATAGCCATTAAATAGTTATCTCTTAATTTGTATAAATATATGTCTTTATCAAAAACAATTGACACAGAAAAAGTATATGATGGCCTCATCCTGTAGAATAGTACCCTATAAAACCCATTTATCAGAACATCTGAGGAAGATATATTCAATGGGATTTGACCATGACGACAAACAAGTTGATATCCAACAACTTAATCATGATTGAATCCATTTATGGGAGAACTTCAAGCTCGTTATGATCCCAAAACATACCATGTTCGTCAAATAACCCCAAGAATGTATCACCATCGCGCATATTACTATTAGGGTGTACAGAAGTGTTGTCAATGGATATGTATCAAGACCTTAATAAAATGAATGTGTTTATTTTATATAATAATGAATTTATTATCATTTTTAACTGTTATTTATAAATTATTATGATTTTGATTCAATTGAAAATAAATTTTATTTTAGTTAATATTCAAATTCAATTAATGGATTTATATTGATGAATTAATGTATTTTTGAATTAAATATCATTTTATTCAGATTTTATTATTAAATAAGTTTTATAATTTTTAAATTTTCATATAATTTTTATGAAGTGAATTTCACAGTTTATAAGGGTTAAAAATTTGTTATTTTCAAAAAACTAAAATATTAAATCTCTTTATAATATTTTTTTAAAGTAAAAATGAATTTTTTTAGAATTTTTTTATATAAAATAAATATAATTTTTCTAATCAAGAACATAAAAATTATTCAATGGTTAATTTTTTTTAATTTTCCAAAATAGTCGAATTTTCAGGTAGAAACTAAATACCATATAAATATACCATGTGGTTTATGACATCATAATGAATAAAAAATGATGTAATAAATACAATAATTGGTATAATCAGCCAAATATATTATTTAATCATAAAATAATGTGATTTTTATTTTATTTAATTAATTTAATAATTCATTTATGAAACCTCCAAATATATAAAATATATTTTATGATTTTAAATTCATTTCATTAATATATCGAGTCACCTCCACATAAGTAAGGGTTTTATTTAAATATGTTCAATTCATCAAATAATAAATTAATGAAATCATTCCCACTTTGTAAAAACCCATGGAGAAACCCCATGGTATTTTTTTGTTTTGAATATTTTATTATATAGAGTCCAGAAGATAAGTACGTAAAGTATTAAAGAATTCCCCTCTCATTTCTTATATAATACCACCAAATATCCCACTTATCCAAAAATAAAATACTTTTATCCTATCCTTTCACTTCACACCACTCTCTATAATCATCCCAATGAGCCTTAAGCTATCACGTAGACCCTTTTATAGCTTTTGGATCCATGAATTCAAGAAAGGGTTCTTTCCATTCTTATCTATATCCATGTTTCTTATTGGTTTCATGCCTTCTTATTTTAAATTAAAAATGATGGGGTACTTTTTTTACTTCCCAAAAACATACCTTGTTTTATATATATCATGATATACACCTTTCAATATCATTATTCCCTCCCATGTACACCTTTTACCATGACAAAATTTTGTAAGCATCATTTCCTTTAACTTGTTATTCAAGATTATTTATTATCGTATGACATATTTTTCTAATTATAATAGTTTGAACATGTAATATCATGTCCCTATTACTATCCACTTCATGTAAATCTTTTTAGAGATCCATTTCTCTGTCATCAACCCATTTTATAGATTTTTTTGTCAGTCTCCATGCTACAAAATTTTCATCGCATTTTTCAATGCCAAAAGAATTGTTTACTGAATAACGTAAGTATTTACAATCACGGGTGTTAACTTTTATACACATAGAACTTTTTATTGGTGATATAAATGTATTTATTTTACACTCTATGATCATGGAATAAATTATGTTGCTAATGAAGCGATGTTTTATTATCATTGTGGTGCATTTAATAATGAGAATGAAATGAATGTGTTGAGTGAACCAAAAATAATATAGTAATCCAATGCATTGGGTAAAGTTTTCATTCAATATACGTCATCTTGGAATATGTTTTTATCTTATTACATTATGTTACATTGTCCACCATGAATTACTGGGGGTTAATCCTTGACATATGTTTATGATGTAGTGTTTTAATGTGTTATAAATATAAGGGTTTTTATACTCCTTTCACACATTTTAAAGGATTATTTTTAATTAAAATATTTTTAAAATGTGATTTTCAATGAAAATAATTTCCAAAATGTTTTTAAAAATGAAATTTATATTTTTCTCAAGAATTATTTCAAATGAACATTTATTTCCATTCAAAAAATACAAAAACCCTTTAGTTTAATTAACTTTGGATATTTCTTATTAATAATATCCTTATTCTTCCTATGGATGGTTTATGATTGATTTGTAGAAGGATTGTATTGAAATTCACTCGCTAGAATTTTTTATGCCCCTAGAAATATTCAATTTACTATGTTCATTAGACATTGAATTTTACCTAATAATATCTGAAATTTATGATGGATATGTTTTTTCTAAACCATATACCATTCAAATATATGATATTTATATTTATATTTAATGATTAAATGGTGATATATTAACTAACCAATATCCATTATTCAATACAGAAACATGATATGGCATATAATTAAATTCAATGATTCAATATGTGGAATGCTTCGGAATTGAAGTAGAGGGTGGGGCCCAGACATTATATAGCACCTCGATGGATGAATAGGTTCTAATGATACAATCATGTTGCAAAAAATAAATGGGTTTCTACCTATACTTTTAAACTTTCTTTTGAATGGTATTGATGGTATATGATTTCATGTGCCCAAGACATGGCATCCAATAATGAAGCATTACCTTAATTTAGATTCATTATATTTTATCCATGATATTTTTACTCAGAAAAATTATATGGATGAATTCCCTCTCTCTTGGTTGGTTAAGTGGAATGTCTATTCAGTTTCATACCTTCCCATATTGATTTTTCCTTATTAAAATTTTTGGGTCGTAGGTGTTTCTAGTTATTTATGTTTCCATATTAATTACTCACTTCCATATTACTTAATGATTACATGTAATGTCTTGTCATTTACTTACCTATCTTTATTGATTATTCTCACTGAATAATTATTGCATCCTCTATATTTACCCTTATTTTGAATTTGAGATCAACCTTATTTTTGTTTCTTTCAATAAGATTCCATAAAGTGTACTCAGAAATATATTAAAGGATATTATAGATAGATTAATTTTATCCTTGAAAGAAAAATAATATTTTGTAACTAGTATATTAATTTCTAATATAAAACTCATGTATGTATCTAATTTACTAAGACTTCTAGAATCTTCTGTCCATTGGGATTTGATTACATGAAATCGTGATAATATAATGGCAGTACACACCAAATTTGTGCTCTCTAGGGAAATGTCACTACACCATCCCCAAAGAATGTGGGGGATGTTGCTTCTAAAATTCACAAGTCAAATGTTCTGTTGTAGGGGAAGTTCCTAGAGTTCCTAGTGTGGTCTCCATGAATTGGAAGAATCTATCTCAGAACTGAGCATCATTATCTAGTGGAAGAAAAATTGGAGGTGACTTATGTGTAATTGTAGGAGGTAATATTACATCCTTATAGGACACAACCTCTAGATCATGGTCATCTCATCTCTCCCGATGTATGAATAGAGGAATTCATGGCGACATTACCCTGAAATTCCCAAAGACACACCACATATAAGATTTAATGGTAGAAATGTGAAGCCCTGAAAATTACATATATTTTTTTAAAATTCTTTTGGATTATTTCAAGTCCGTGAAAATTGAAGGTGCTTGATTTCGAGGCCTGGTGTGCCCGGAATGGAATTTTGAACATTTTTTTACTTATGTTCAGTATATGCATGGGTGTCTTTTTCTATCTTTCGAACCATTGGTCAAATTTAAAATTTGACGGCACCTTTTAATCCACAACATCAATATTAACTTAAGGGAGGATTCACCTTGACTGAAATAGGTCGAAAGAAAAAGAAATTTTTTCATACTTTTTTAAGAATTTTAAAATAACATAAAAATTATTATTTTATATTTATTAAATAGTTAATTGGTGGTGGTGGGACTGTTGATTTTTCATTCAATCTCATGGCTTGACCATTTGTTTCGTAACCACTCTATTGAGAAATGATTGGTGCATTAATTAACTTATTGATGAACCACTTGAAATCTACATTCTGTTAAACTATCATCATATATCTATTTAAATGGAGATCAGGATGGAGTTTTTGGAAAGGATTAATCAAGTGAGGAACCTATGGAAATGTATCGTGACACATTCCACTAATGGAGGATGGAGGCTTGGCTGAAAACGAACATAGATCGATGAACGCCAGTGGCTTCATCAAACGTGGAATCTTCTTCCACCATTGTGATGGCTCCAATGAATATTGAGGTAGGGGATTAATTATCAATGTATATCATTAAGGAATAAAATTTTACTCATATTCTATGATGTTATAATGTAGGATGTCTGTAGAATGAACAGGGCCCTAACCCTCTGCCACTTTATTCTGGTAGTGTTATTCGGGGGGAAAATTTCCGACTTGGAAGAACCTTGAATCCGGGATCCGCACAACAAAATTGGCATCTCGGGAGACCTTTAGGAACAAGCGGAATGGAAAACAGACAACTAAATCTCACCCGATGTATTGTGGAAGATCGGTTGGCGCAACACCAGCGTGGAGGCACCGGTGACCGGCCGCAGAAGAGGGAGGAACCACGTGGCACTACGGCAGACCCTATGGGGCCGCCGACACTTGCCTAACCATGTTGGTGAGGCGGCGTTCCATGGTTATGGGGTTGTGGCATCGAAGCCATAGTGGAAGGGGACCTTACCCTGTAGGTCCTGTGGAACGTGTGGTGGTGCCATGAGGCTCCACTGATTGAAGTGTTGAATGGATCTTTGAGCTGTTCAGGGAGTTGGAAGGCCATCTGGCAGGCAAGTCGCACCAGCGCACCGGGTTGTGTTTCCCAGCGGGCCGTGCCCATCCAGTGGGCTAGGTTGGTCCACGAACAAGTGGGCCAAGCCCACCACAGCCTAGTGGGTTGATCCCATAGTGGCCCAGCCCAACTGGGCTAGGTCGTGTCAAACCCAGATCCATTCAGGCCTAGTTTCTCTTAAAGATCCCTATCTTGCAAAACAAACACTCGTTTGACGAACCATTTACAGCTCTCAGATCCTTATAGTGAGAAGGTCCTTTTGTGAAACTCCACCTATGTTTTTAAGAAATTTGGAGTATGGTTGAGATGGATTGTACCTGAATCCAACCGGGCCCTCGACACTAAAATATAAATAACTCATAGACTGGGTGTCTGATTGACATGTCCTTCATTGAGTTGGAACCCTTAAGACATGATGGTACTTTGTGGATCATTATAGAAGTTGAGGCATGACCAATTTCTAGAGGATCAGATACAATGGAACTCAAGTGCACTGGGTATGGGAAATCCTGTGGTTAGTTGTCATCTGAGTAACATCCCTTTGTGGATCATCATCTATTGATCCTATGTGGATGAGTATCTAGAGATCCTATCTGGCTCAGCATCTTAGCAATCCTATTACGATCAACAAAATAGAGACACTGTGTGGATCAGCATTCTAGCGACCCTTGGTGGATTTTCATTCTAGCGACCCTGTGTCGATTAGCAATGTGTGACCCGATGAGGACCATCCTTAGAGTGGCCCATCGTGGATCAGCATTATACAACCATATGTGTATCGATAATGGAACAACTCCCTCACAGTCTAGTTGTGGAAACATACTAACAGAATAAAAGATTTAGCTTTATGCCAATCATCTTTATTCCTAAACTCTAATTTGTTTACCCGGTTTGAGATGATTATTTTTCTTTGTGATTTGTGATTGAGATCATTCTTGTGGAATTCTAAGAGACCTTGGGGGGTCTCGGGGTCCCTACTGGGTATTTTTATTCTCACCCCTACATGAGATTTTCTTGCACCTTGTTGTGTCTTGTGCAGAGGACGGGAAACCTTGACTAAGACTCATGGATCTAGGACCAGAAGGTGGAAAACGGTGACAGTTGATGTGGAGAGATGTAGAGATGATCTATACCTACAGTTCATGTAAGATCCTTTGTGGATGATTTCTTAAGAATTTTATTTTTTTCTTTTGTAGTTTTATCTTTCATTTGGGCTTCTATTCTGACCACTTTACTCTCGGTACACACTTTTACTACTATAGTTTTACTTCATGGTTGTATCTTGTTGTGTTCTTGGGATGTTTGTTTGTACAGATTTAAATGAAATGCCTTCTTGTTTTAGGGATACAAGTTTCTGGTGCTAGTTTTCACCCCCCGGCATATAGAAGGTGGGATTGGTGTAGTCACAACATGGGCCCTAGGGGATGGGTCGTGACATTGTGGTATTAGAAGTGTCAAATATAATAAAGAACTAAGACTCTAATATTTCCATTATAGAAAAAAGATTTATGTTTTTTGTGTGAGTTTTTCAGTTTCGAGAGTCTATTGTTTGTGTGGCGAAAGACCTATCCATACACCAGGAAACTAAATTTTTATTTCTAACTCGGTGCATGAAAACAATGATTACGTGTATTTTGAAAATGTTTTTTCTTTTGATCTATTTTGAATCATCTCCCCAGGTATAAATTATTGACCGTGACACTCCTTTTTCCTTTCAAGATGCCACCACATAGACAGATAGCTAATATTTTCGAGTGAGTTCGCAATAATGGCCCACCAAGCAACGAGGCTTTGATGTACGACCCTCTTACTTTTTTAGCACCTTGGGGTGGTACACCAGCAGCACCACCACTTGTTTGGTAGCAGTTTCCACCAGACCCACTGGAGAATGGTGTATGTCGACATAGAATGTTTCACGAGTTCTAGAGACATGGTAATCTGAGTTTTTGAGGCGAGAAAGATCCTCAGGCAGCTTAGGACTAGATGGAGGTTGTGGCCCGAGTTTTTCGCTTAGTTGGTACACTAGTAGAGCAGATGGTAATCCAAGTTACTAGGATTTTCTAGGGAATGACTAGAAGATGTTGGATCCAGAAGCTCTTATCTCATGAGGAGGTGACGTATTCTTTGTTGGACTTTGATATCCTCTTCTGGATGGAGTTCGTTTCAGCGACACTACGCTCTGTGTGTATTCATGAGATTTTGCACTTACAGCAGCGAAGCCTGACAGTAGCCCAGTACTCAGCGAGATTCACTAAACCGTTGTGTTAATCCACTGACATGGTAAAATACCCATTCTTTAGGTCCCAAACCATTGAGCACGGTCTCCATCAAGAGATTATAGTGGCGATTATATCTCTGAATATCTTGATGCAGGTAGAAGTGATTGAGCAAGGATTGTTGGTAGAGACCACTTTGGCTGAGTAGGCATTGATGGTGAGAACCACCACTGGGTGAAATATTGTTGAGTATTATACTATAGGTAGTAGGCAGAAGATGCAGAGGCCCAATTGGGGAAGACCATCCAAAGGATGACCCTAATACATAGGTTGGAGGTGCAGAGATCACAATACAATGGGGGTCAGATGGGAATAAGATTGTGCTTCACATGTAGTGGGTAGGGCCACATGGATCGCGATTTCCAGACCTAATTTACTGATGATAAATAGATGGTCGAGGTACCATTGAGGTAGAGGTAGAGGTCGAGCGAGAAGTTCTATAGGGAAACAGAGATTGTAGAGGAGCATGTCATACAATAGGTGGTGGTTGATGGTTTGATTCTTTACCACCACCACCCCCGGGTGGTCCACCCTGACCATAGGGCGTAGGTTGGGAGAGGTGAGCACAACTATAGTCAGTAGAGGCCTACAAACATGGGGATCCAGAGATGATTATAGTTATGATCTGATTCTATTCTACCCAAGATGCTATACTTATAGTCACAGTTTCAAGTCACTCTTTTATTTCCATGACACTCGTTCGGAGCTCAAAGATTCATACGGAGTCGTCGGATTGATCCTTACTATTAGATACTCCTACATGAGAATATTTGATGATTACACACAGGTTTGGACAATGTGATATCACTCTAGGAGGCACGATCCTTTACTGGGATCTCTTAGTAGTAGTGTCGATGCCTTACGACGTCATTTTGGAAATAGACAGACTATCCACAGTTCATGATCAGATCGACTGTTTTACGCACAAATTATGTTGTGTCCATGTGGATGGGATAAGTTTTTCCATAAATATTGAGAAGGAAACCATTCCAACACAGGATAGACATTCTAATAGGAGGGTAGAGTCGATCACACAATAGTTGTCTAGCCTTACCCTTGGAACAGTTTACGTGAGGAGTCTGAGTTATCTTATAGCGGTGGACCAGTATGATAATGTCTTTCTTGATGATGTTCTAGGAATAAATCCCCAAATAGAGGTATAATTATAAATCAAACATTACCCTATTATTTCACCGATAATTATTCCATAATTTTGGATGGCTCCCATAGAGATTCATGAATTGCGGGTACAATTATAGTACTTGCAGAGGAAGGGGTTCATAGGGCCCAGTGTTTCTCCATTGGCGTCCCCAATTATGTATTCTATGAATTCATATGGATGTCTGAGGATTTTTGTGGACTATCAGTGTATGAACCATGCGACTATAATGAACAAACACCCACTTCTGATGATTGACGACCACTTCGACCAGTTGAAGGGAGCTCGACGGTTTTCAAAGATAGACCTTAGATCAGGCTATCACCAGCTTAGGTTATAGGATGTGGACTTACTAAATACAACCTTTAGATTTTGGTATGGCCATTATGAGTTCTTGTTAATTCCATTAGGCATGAGAAACACCCCAGAAGTTTTCATGGGGCTCATGAATAGGATCTTCCACTATACCTCTATCGCTTCGTGGTATTCATTATATATGATATCGTGATATACTTGGTATCGGAGGAGGAGCATGCCATGCACCTATAGGTATTTATGGATACACTATGATAGAACCATATTTATGGCAGGCTCTCGAAGTGCCAGTTTTGGATATGGGAGATCCACTTCCTCGAGAATGATATCTCGGAGGATGGAGTTGTAGTGGATCCAGCAAAGATAGAGGTAGTGCTTTCTTGGGATCCACCCTAGAGTATAACCAATGTGCATAGTTTCTTGGGATTGGTTGGGTACTACTAGATATTCATACATGAATATTTCTAGAGTTGCAATGTGAATGTCAGCTTTGACAAAGATGAGACAACCCTTTGAGTTGAAGGAGAGATGCCAAAAGAGTTTTTAGAAGCTGAGGTGGAGACTAATGAGTTCCCCCATCTTGTGGCTACTAGAAGAGGGTGTTTGTTATGTAGTATAATGAGACACATATTGGACCACGCTAGGTTGTGTATTGATCTAGAAGTGAGAAGTGATCACCTATGGCTCATGGTTGTTGAGACAACATGAGCAGAACTACACTACTCATGACATGGAGTTAGCAGTAGTAGACTTTTCACTAATAATGGGTGGAACTACTTGATGGGTGAATGGTTTAATATTTACTATGATCACACGAGTCTCATGTATATCTTATCATAAAATAACCTTAACCTGAGACAACGACGATGGATGGAGTTTCTCTAGGACTATGACTTTGACATATTCTACAATATTGGGAAGGGGAATATAGAAGCTGATGCACTTAGCATGGGGTCTGGTTAATAGTTACTTAGTGAGGCGACAAATAAGATAGCTGCATTGTAGTTATCCTTCATGGATATTGATGGAGAAACTTATCTATAGTCTTTGAATTTCACTCCCCCACTTCTTCAATGAGATCAGGACTCACAGGTTGGGGATAAAGAATTTGAGGCCCGACATGCTAAGATATCCTCCGGACAAGCTTCTGATGGATTTTATGAAGGTGGGGAGCACATCATCTTCATTAGAGGATTCATCATGGTTCTAGTGACGCTTCGGGGGGGAGGTGTTATGGGATTTCCACACATCCCCTCTGTTGGTACAGGATGGGTGGAAAAGATATACCAGGACCTCCAACATGAGTACAGGTTTCAAGGGATGAATAAAGTGGTGATAGAATTTGTATCTCGATGCCTCACTTGTTAGAAGGTAAATCCTGATAATTAGTTTCCATTATTCTTAGTGTAGACACTTGTGGTACTAGAGTGGAAGTGGGGTGGTATATCCATGGAATTTATGACAGGGCTATCACATATATCTAGGGGCCATGATTCCATCTAGGTGATCATTGATTGACTCACTGATTCGGCCCACTTCCTACCTATCTAAGAGAATGAATAAATATAGAGCATGTGAAGACTCTACATATAAGATATTGTAAGGCTTCAATGGTTGGAATTGATGATCATCTCAGATCATGAAGCTCGTTTTACATCCTATTTGTGGAAAGGAATATAGGTGGCATTTGAAAATCTGATACGCTTGAGGACTTCCTTTAATCCTCATACAGATGGTCAAACAGAGTAGACCATTCAGAAACTTGAGGACATGCTTCGTGCTTATGTCCTGGATTTTGGCCGTAGTTGCGAGAAACACCTACTACTGGTTAATTTCTCATACAATAATATTTATCACTCCACCATCATTAAGGATCCATTTGAGGACTTTTATGGGTGTCCATGTACATCACCACTATACTGGATAGTCCGAGGGGAGTCAGCACTTATGGGTCTAGAGTTGGTACAGGCTAAAATGAAAAGATCCAGATCATCTAGGAGAGGATGAAGACTGCACAGATCCAGTAGTATACTTATGCTAACGGGAGACATAGACCCTTGGAGTCTGAAGAGGGAGACCATGTATTCTTATGGTTCCTAACCCAATGTGGATTAAACAGGTTTGGCCGAGATGGAAAATTTTCTTCGGGATTCATCGAATTCTTCTAGATCCTCAATAGAGTAGGATTGGTGGAATACCATCTAGATCTTCCCCCACAAGTCCACTAGGTGCATAATGTTTTCCATGTGTCACTACTAGGGAGGTACGTACGTGATACATCACACGTTATCGGCTGGGGTGAGATGGACATCGCTGATGGGGCATCATTTGCGAAATTTCCCTTGGAGATAGAGGATCGATAGGAGTGTGTTCTTCATTGGCAGTTGATTCCTCTTGTGTGTGTTTGTTGGAAGCAGATGATTCTCCAAGAGAGAACATGGGAGTTGGAGGCTTAGATATGTGATCATTACCCCCATTTGTTCCCCTAGTTTAGTTTTAGATTTTGGGGACAAAAATCCCTAAGGTGGGTAGAATGTTAATACCTGAAAATTCCTTATATTTTTTATATTATCTGCGATTATTATGAGTCTATGAAAATTGAATGTGTATGACTCTGAGGCCTAGTCTGCATGGAACATAATTCTGAAATTTTTAAGGTAATTTCAGTAAACGCGTGGGTGGCGTTTTCAATCTTTCAAACCAATGGTTTGATTAAAAATCTGAGGGCACCATTGAATCTACAGCACCGAGATCTGCTTATGGGAGGATTCTCTTCGACCATTGTGGGTCATAAAAAAAATATTTTTTTGGACTTTTTTTTAGAAATAATAAAATAACACAAAATTTGTTATTTTATTTTTCTACAATAGTTAATTGGCGGTGGCAGGCCCGCTGAGTAGTCAATCCATTTAATGGATTCACACTTCATTTTTTAACCACTCTATTGAGAGATGAGAGGTGCAATAATTAACTTATTAAGGAACCACATTAAAGCTATGTTGTGCTAAACTCTCATCCTCAATTTATTTAAATGGAGATCGGGTAGGGGTTTTTGGCATGACTTCATCAAACAAGGAACCTCTAGAGAAGTACCATGACACCTTCCACCGATGGAGGAAGGAGGCTTGGATGGCAATGATCCAGGATTGACAAAAGCAAGCGGCTTCATCAAATGGGGAATCTTCTTACACCACCGTGACATCTCCAAAGAATCTTGAGGTAAGGGGTTTATTATTAATGTTTATCATTAATGAATAAATTGTTACCCACATGATATGTTGTTAACACAGAGGGTGCAGGACAAGAGAACAAGGCCCAGGCCCTCTGTCGCCTCGTTCTTTCCACACTCTTTGGGGGACAGATTTACAACTCAGAAGAACCTTGAATCTAGAATCCACTCAACCATAGTGGCATCTTGGGAGTCCCGTAGGAACTTGTGGAATGGAAAATGGACCACTGCATCTGACCCAGTGGCCCATGAAAGATCGATTAGTGTTACACCGGTCTGACAACACATGAGAATGGCACCAGCGATGAAGGACTTGGATGGTGCTTTCCAGCCAAATAAAAGAGCGACTGACACTCAATCGACTGCATTGGTGAGGTGGCGTGTCGCCGCACGCCGTGGTGAAGGGGTCGTGGCATCAAAGCCGCAGCGAAAAGGGACCCGCACCCTGCAGATCCTATAGACCGTGTGATGGCGCCATGTGGGGCCATTGATTGAAGAGAAAAATAGCTCTTTCAGCCATTTGGGGAGCTGGTCAGCCACCCGGCTGGTGAGGCGCACAAGCACTCTAGGTCGCGTCGCCCAGCGTACCATGCCCTACCGATAGGCCGCCCGGTCTGCGGCCCACCACGGCCTCACCCAAAAAGGACAGGTTTGATGTAGGTCGAGTTAAGTTGAACCAAACCAGGTCGGGCCTGCCCAGGATGGGTTGGGTCGGGTCAGTCCGACCGAGTCAGATCGGACCCATAAGCATTCGGGCCTAGTCTCGCTTAAAGAGTCATATCTTTGTAACCAGATTCCCATTTGAAGAATGGTCTACGGTGTTGGGATCCTTTGAATGAGATGGTACTTCTGAGAAACTCCACCTGTGTTTTTGAGAATGATGGAGCATGGGCGGGTTGGATCGTACCTAAGTCCATCCAGGCCCTTGGCACTAAAATGCCAATAACAAACAGACCGAGTGTCCGATTGACGCATAATTTTCTCATTGGAACCCATAAAACATGACCGTCCTTTGGGTTACTCCTTTTTGGGACATTGTGGAAGATAATGAATAAATGGTATCTAGGGGAAAAATGATGGAACTCATGTGAACTTGGTGTGGGGAATCTTATGGCTGGCTGTCAACTGAGTAACAACCATATGTGGATCAGAATCTTGTGATCAAGTGTTGATCAACATCTAGTGAACCTATTTGGATCATCATCTTAGAGACCCTATGTGGATCATCATCTTAGAGAACCTATGTGGATCAGCATCTTAGTGACCCATTGGGGATCTGCATCTAGGGACCCTGTGTGGATTGGAAAAATTGTGACCCTGTGTGGTCCAAATTCTAGCGACCCTGTGCGGATCCGCATTCTAGCGACCCTGTGTGGATCAGTAGTGTGTGACCAGACATGGACAAGTCTTATAGTGGCCCATCATGGATCAGATTTATATGACCATATGTGTATCGACAATAGAATAACTCCCTCATGGTTCACCTACATAATCTTCCTAACAAAATAAAATGATTTAGCTTTAGGCTAATCATATTTATTTTTAATCTCTAAGTTGTTTACCTTATTGGATATGAGTCTTTTGCCTTGTTCTTTGTGATTGATATCATTACTATGTAATTATAATTTAAGTGACCTTAGGGGGTCTTAGGGTCCCTATTGGGTATTTTTATACTCACCCCTATACGAGCTTCGCTCAAACCATGTTGTGTCTTGTATAGACGATGTGAAAGCTTGACTGAGACTTTGGGAGCTAATTCCTCACAGTTGATGGGGTAATGGTTGACGTGGAGAGATGTGGAGACGATCTGTACCTACAATTTAGCTAGGATCCTTGGTGGATTATTCTAGGATCTATTTATTATTTTCTGTTATAGTTTAATCTTTCAGTTGAGCTTGTATTCTGGCACCATTACTTTCGGTACACTCTTTTACTACTGTAGTTTTTAATTCATGGTTTCATCTTGTTGTGTTCTTGGGTTGTGTGCTTATATAGATTTAAAGTCAATGACATCCCATTTTAGGGATACACCATTCTAGTGATAGTCACCAAACTCGGGCCTATGGAAGGCGGGCTTGGTGTAGTCACAGCACGGGCCCCGAAGGATGGTTCGTGACAAGATAGGATCAATGAATGTTAGAAATGATAGGTAAAAATACTTCTTATAAATGATTTACACCTATATTCCTACTACCAAATCCAGTTCTATATGATAAAAATGTCAAAAAAATCAAAGTAGACACTACCTACTTCCCCCTTCTACCTCCAGGTAAAGGTCATTGTCTCATATAACATTGGAGAGGTTTGGGTATAATTAGTGTCGTTTGAAAAGTAAAGAGTAAAAACATTAAATTTAAAATAGAGTCCTCATTTAATGGTTACGATTTAATTTGAAATTTAAATATATTTAATTTCATTTTTCTTTATGAACATATAGATATCATGGTCTAGTTAGATGCATCAACACTCTTTATTTATATAGGTACTGAATATTTAAAAAATAAAAAAAGTAAATTTGTTAACTACAACCTAAAAATTATGTCTAGTATCAGGATATTATAGGTCATGTTTAAAATTTTGATTGAATGAACTACCTTTCCAAATTTATTAAAGTAAATACTACCTAAACTACAAACAGCATTCAACAATTAGATCAACTAATGTTTCAATCCCTAAAACCAGTGGTTCATGTTTCAAACATGACCTAATTGGATAATTAAGTTGTATTTGTCAATATATATGAGAAATAACCACTTATATTTATTCAGACACATTAAATAAATCAATTATGTTATCACTTATAGAAAAATTATCATTTTCAATATATACTAACCCATGTACTACCTATATAAATCATGCCATTCATTCAGAAAATAAATATAGAATGAAAACAATGAATGGCATATAGGTCCTAAAGTGCATATAATGATGCATTATATTGTACCACATTTCCATACAAGAAAAATAAAATGAATTACATAGTGAAAAATAAATAAAAATATCTTTACAAATCATGTGCATCATCCAATAGTGATATTAGAAAAACAATAAGAGGCACAATCCAAAACAACAACAACCCATCCAAGGTAATTTCAGTTTTCCCTATACGTGAGTTACTAACTCCCAAGTACATGTTCATTACCAATGTTTGATACATCCTAGAATCATGTCTAATATATAAAAATATTGATAAAATGAATAAAAAACTATCATACCACATTTTACAACCCTTACCTAGAAGGCACTAACTGGTTCCCCAAGACAGTTGACCACATGACCTCAATAACACCCCCTAATATGTGAGTGCCTTCTGACTAGAAGTGAGGTCCTAGGGTGTGTCTGTGGGGAGACTATACCCTCACGAGTTTGAATCCTCCAAAACATATACTATATTTTATAGTTTTTATAATAAATTCTTTGTAAACAAGGATCAATTCCGCATTACCATAGATATTATTTTAATGATCATAGTTATTAAGATTGTTAATAATGAAATCCAATTTAAATTTTTATAAACCATGATATGTATTTTAGTTTTGATTACATTATCATGTGGAGTCCAAAACCTATGTTTGGAAATTAATAAATAATTCCACACCAATTTTCTATATAAATCTAACCAAACTCCAATTAAACTTTACTAAAAACCGTTGGATCAAGAATATAAACTACCCTCCCCTATCAGTTTTCCACCAAAGGTTACCCTAATTTCATGAGAAGCCTATAACACACTTTTATAATCACCCTCTAAATTAATGGTATCATGTCCTTGTCTTCTTTATTCATGAAATTCTTTCCTAATATTCCTTTTTTTAAAATATTTTATGGTTTGATATGTTTTTACACATCCCTGTTACTATTATTACAGTTTAAAAGTAATGAGATACCCCTTTTACACTCCTTAAATGCTCCCACAAATCATTAATTAACCCTGTTATGATACTAAAATAATCCTATGATATTTCATGCCAATCATTTTTGTTGCAAATACTCATCCCCGTTCCAAATAAAGGGTATTAACGTAGTTGTAAATACCCTTAATTGATATTTCATTTATTGGTGTGAAACCCTAACTCCTTAATCATATGGTTAAAAATGATTAAATACATATTTTATGGTGTATGATTTTAGTGACACAATTTTGGATATACATGATTTCGAATCGATGGGTGGACCTAGAATTATATATCCCAAAAATACATTTGGAAATGTTTTAATCTCATGATATGACTTGTATGGTGCACATTAGGTTATCCTAAGAACACTATGTTATGTTCACATGGTTTTTTTCCTTGACATATTTTTTTGATTCCATGTTTTATATTGTTTCCACATTACCATGTTGGCTTTATTCTATCATGTTATATCATTATTCATTGTAAATGATTATTATTCTCACCCCTATAATGTTAACATGATATTCCTCTTGGACCACATATACCAATTTACTTAATGTTATAATTTATTTATTCCCTTATTGTATGATCCCCACCATTCTAGTGATTTACCATGAGCTTTATCATGTAATACTTTTACCCATGTTTTGAGTAAACCATCATTGGGTTTTGATTTTTAGGTTATTTCAGTTGAAATTGGAGAAATTTAGAGGCCCATAGGGATGTTAATGATTGTCACATGGTTAGGGAAAACTGTATAGTTTTACCAAGGAAACTGTGGACCCCATTTTGGAGACACATGTTGTGGTATGCAGTTGGGGAATGATTTGGAAAAACTGTGTGGCCTCCATCCCAAATGGGGAACCCTCCAATAGAGGTAATTTTCATGGTTGGTGCCTGGTTTGTGAAAACGTGTTCCTATTATGAGAAACTGTGAACCCCATCAGTGGAGGTGTATGATTAAGCTGTACAGTTTGAAAAAACATGAACCTCAAATGAGAAAACTAGGAACACATGTTTTAATTCCTCTTTTTTATTTTAAAATTCCCAAACCCCCTAGTTTTAACACCAAATCACACCATCTCAGCCATAAATAATTTTCTTAGAATTTTGAGGCTCCTAAGAGAATTCCATGGATCCTTTATGTCCATTAATAGTAAATAGAAGATATTTTTAAAGGTTTTACTCATCATTATCATGTGCTTTCATCTCTATTTAGTTTTTATTTCTCTTTATCTCCCTCCCATTTTTGATTCCCGATGAAGAGATATGATCTTTACCCTATTTGAGATGATTCGAAACATGGTTTTAATGGAATTATTTTCATTGGATCATTATCTTTGGTATTAGTCTTAGATATTTTACATTGTTGTGATTCTGACCATTCCACAAAAAAAATGAGTATTATAGTTTCAAAAAAATTGGTCATAACCTTGTTGTTGGTGGAATAATTGTCAATTATAATAATCTGGATTGAAATTGTGCTTACATGATTATGGAATTGAAATTTAAACATTGGTAAATTACATCTATTTTATATTGAATAAATTAATTAATGGTTTTATTAATGAGATTAAGGAATTGATTGAATAATGGGATTATTAAATAGAAGGAAACCCCTGGGGTTGGTTGATTTAATTAAAATGATGATTTTCAAGTTATGCAAGGCTGATAAATAAATTTATTAAATTTGTTGAATAATGATTCATTGAAATGGTTGATAAATGGGAATAGAATGTGGAACCATGAAACATGATATTTGTGACTGAGTTTTGGGATATGTACTACTGCTCCAAATACCATGGGGTTCCAGACTATCACTCAACATCCAATATATATATATATATGTATGTATGTATTTCAAGTGATCACTGATTTGTGGGATATGTACTATTGGTCAAAATACCCATGATTTTCCACACTATTGTTCTAGGATCCAATTTTATGAATGTGAAATAATAATTAAATGAATAATAAAATCCAATGATGGAATGGAATGTGATGATACTTTGTGGATGGTTCAGTCTATGGCATAGTTCGAAGAAGGTATTGTTGGTTCACGTGTCACCGTGAACATGTGGATTTATGTGGTTAATAAAATAATAATTTAATATAAAATTTGTTTACTTATTTACTTTTACTTTAATATTTATAAAAATAAATACACTATTATAGACTAGATATTATTTTAGATGATTCTGGTGGTGGAATATAATGTTGTACATACACCATACTACGGTTTCAAAATTAGAACCCACAATGAAATTATGATTGTAGGATAGGTTAAGTGAAAGAACACTATGTCTGATGGTCGAGTTAGTATTTGAGATGGATCATGGATGAGGTAACCAAACAGGATGTCGGGATTCATTTTGGAGTTGTAAGTGTTTTTACTTGGGGTTTTCATTTGATACCAGAGATAGATATGACATGAAATATTTACTTCTTTGGTTAGGATTTTTTTCTTATTTAGTGTTATCATGTGATATTGGTCATTATTTTTTCTGGTATTATTTTTGGTTATTTCTTGTTATTATTTCAACATTGATTATTGTTCTTGGTGTTATGCTTCTTTGATAAGATGCATAGTTTAACCTTATAACAAATCAGTCCCTCGCTACTAGTTTCCAGCCTCTGGAATATGTGGAGGTATGCCTGTGGTTATCTAACTAACCAACTCAGGGAACCACTATTTGGCTTCTTGGTTGAGATGATTCAAAGTGCTATCCAAGGTGGCTTGGTTTTATTTTCAGTTGTATTACTATTTGGGAATGGTAGACATGTGACTATGATGAATCAAACCATGTTTATGAGTTTGTTCCTGGGTTTATCTAACCATTTTATTGGGGATAACCTAAGAACACATGGTAGGAATGATGTTCTTAATGTTTTTTGTTTCATTTTAGTGTTATTTCACCTAGGATGAAGCACTTATTGTGTGATGTTATTTTTTTTGTGATTTCACTTGTGGCCGAGTATGGAATGGGAATTGAGGCTACATTCATCATTTAAGGCACTCGTGATTTAATGTGATATTAATAATTTTAGGTAAACACATGAAACAGTTATTTGGGTGAGTTGTTAAAAGGAAATAATTTTCCTTTATTAATTTTACACAACAAAAAATGGAATTTCTCAGGTGTGTTTTTGCATCTATTTTAAAAACAACTTTGAATGTTTTTCCTGAAAGAAAACATTAATGGTGCGTTTTTAGTGGTGGTGGTTAAAAAAACCTCTAAAAGTGTTTAAAATTTTGGTTTTAATATTTTTTAGATATTTTTTTTCAAATAAAATATATTTTTTAGCAACTATTTTTGAAAAAACTAAATTGAAATGTCAGCTGTTTTAAAAAATCACTACTAAATTATAGGAAAAACATTTAAAAAATATTTATTTAGGATTTATGGTTTATTATTTATTATTCATAGTAATATATAGTTTATTATATATAATTTTAATTAATTATTATTTGTTAATTAAAAAATATTTACATTTATTAGTTAATAAGAACATGAAACTTATAAGAAATGTTCAAAAATCTGTAAAGATGACTTTGGTATCAAATGACCATAACTTCTAAAATGGGAGTCTGTTTTACCTCCAAAACTAGTCAAATAGAAGCTTATGAAATTTGAAAAAACCACATGAATATAGTTTGATTTATAATTAAACATATGTATATTAAACATATTTACTTTTTATTTACATTCATATTATGGTTTTGAAACATTATCATTTTTCAAAATATAGTTTGATTTATAATTAATCATATGCATATTTTTATATATTTACTTTTAATAAATCAGTTTTATAAGTACTTATTTACATCGAAATGTATTTTTATATGTATAATCCAAATGGAAATAATTTTCTTATGCATTTCATTTAAAATTTGTAATCACATATTTTATATAAATTTATAAATATTTATTCACATTTATGTTTGTATATTTTTATATCATATATGTCTAGATATATAAATATATAGATATTTATATTTACATGTGTTTATATATATATTTATATTAATAAACAATTATATATCAGGGTGTGTTTATATATACTTATGTATCATAAATATATGTTTATATATATGTTTTTAAATTTGGTTATAATAATATATATTTATAGATATTTATATTTATTTATTATATTTATATATTATTATTTATTATTTATAGTTTTTTATTTATTCAATTAGTATATATTATTAATTAATTAATATTTATTTATTATAGATTTATTATTTATTTATTTATTTATCTTATAAATTTACTGTTAAATGAATTTTTAATGTTAATTTAATAATTAATAGTTAATATTTATTTATTTATTTATTTATTTATTATTATTATTTATTTCTTATTTCTTATTTCTTATTTATTATTAATTATTAATTATTTATTATTTATTATTTATTATTAATTTTTTTTATTTATTACCCATTTTTATTATCTATTGATGATTTATTGATTATGTATTTAATATTTATATATTTAATATTGATTTATTATTTATTTATTTATTATTTACTTTTTTTGTATTTATTATTTATTTAATATTAATATATTATTTACTTATTATCATTTATTACTTACTGTTCATTTAATAATTATCTAATATTGAATATTGTATATCGAATATTGAATATTGAATATTGAATATTGAATATTAAATGTTAAATATTTATTATTTATGTATTATTTATTGAGTAGTTATTTGTTGAGTTTTTATTCATTTATTTTTTATTATTTATTATGTATTAGTATTTATTATGAATTATATAATTTTTATTAATTTTTATTATCATATATTATTTACTCTTTGTTTTGACCATTTATTTCGATATCATTTATGTATATATATGTAGATATTTTTTATTAATTTATATTTTAATTATGAATTAATAAGGTTTAATTTTTAAATAGTAATTAGTGATTTTTATTTATTAAATATTAATAAATAATTATTAATTACAAAATTCTAATTATAAATTATAAATTATTGATTATTGATTATTCATAAATGATTAATCATTATTAATTAATAATGACTGATTAATAATTATTGATATTATAACAATTTGTTACGTATTATTTCTTTTTTCAATAAATATATATACATATATATAATTCTATTTATTCAACACTTGAAGAGACTGCTAGAGTGGTAAATTCATTATAAAATATATAAGAGGTACGGGGCTGAAATGGAACCCAATACAGAATTCCTATATATAGCACATGCACATGCATGTGCATGTTTATGTGCATATGCATAGTAAAAAATAATAAAAAATGAATAATATAAATCTAAAAACAAAAACAAAAAATAAATCATAAGAAATCAATAATAAATAATAATAAATAATAAATAAA
Organism: Viscum album; assembly: GCA_963277665.1. Classification (NCBI taxonomy): domain Eukaryota; kingdom Viridiplantae; phylum Streptophyta; class Magnoliopsida; order Santalales; family Viscaceae; genus Viscum; species Viscum album. Next base: position 478,999,461 of record OY728132.1, read on the forward strand.
TACAAATAAATAATAATAATAAATAAATAATAAAACTATGAATATAAAATTATAAAAAATAAAAATAAAAAATTGTAAATATAAAAAATTGAAAATATAATAAAATATACTTAGAAATTTTTAAAAAAAAAATAAAAAAAATTGCTAAATCATTCTACGATGGTTTTGCAAAAACACCGCTAATTGATTATCGATACATGATTTAATATTTATTTTTAAAAACTATCACAGAATGGTTTAGCGGTGTTTTAAACCACCAATATATAAAAAACCCCATCTCTAAATGATATATTTTTGCGTAGAGTAAGATAAAGAGGATAATAAAAAAAATGGAAATTTTAAATGATTCTAAATGTGTTGCTTGAAAAGGTTGAATGGTTGTATAATACGCAAGTATGATGTATGAAATTCTTTTCTCTATGTTAATCGTGACCCAGATGAGTGATGTGTGATGGTGGTGATAGTGAATCTATTTTGACTATGTGGTGGGGTGTAAAGAATGACTTACCATGGAATTATGTGATTCATTCTTGGTAAAATGTATTAGTGATGTGTTATCTATGAAAATACATGTGTTTGGAATGGTAGATATTTTCCTCAATGTTGATACTTTTAGATAGGATAATATGAGTGAATTGATATAAATTATCCTCCACTAGTGGAACTCAAGGCTCCAATAATACCGAGTGAAATAGTTAGAGATATGTTCCATGAGAACATTTCGTATTTTTTTATCTTTTGTAAAGATATCCAGGGTGGGTTGTGAAAACTTTGTCTATTCGGACACAAGATTTCCAGTTGTATCACCCTCCTACCTTCACCGAAGATGGTGGACTCGAAGTAGATGGTAGCTTGATTGATTTTATCCAGACGATCCTTTACCATTTAAAAACTCATACCAAAAATTTGTTAATGTTGGTGGCTTATTTTTTACTTTTTCATGTAAACAATTGGTTAAAAATTCAGTCTTGGTATGAGAATCTAGAGAAATGGTATGGAAAGAATTTCATGAGAATTCTCTAGAACACTCTTTCCTTGAGATGCTCAGGTTGGAGTGGAAAACTGATTTTATTCAGGTGACCCATGGGATCACATCCCAGATGGACTATGCGAGTCACATGACTAATTACAAGAACTTTTTACTAGCATTTCCAATATATGATTCAACCATGATGAGCAATTTTCAATATGGGATTAAATAAGAGATTAAGTATCAAGTTAACAATTTTAGGCTGATGAATTGTTATGAGGTGGTGAGTCATGATCACATTACCGAGTGGAATATGAAGACTGACTCTTGTGGAATGCATGTGGTTTATAATTGATGACATGAAGGTATAGCCTTTGAGTATAGAATGAATCATTATGAGATTGTCAATCTGGGAGATGGATAATAGATTAGATAAGGAGAAGGATCAATTACTCATATTAGTGACCAAATATTCATCCACAACTATAGTAGGTCAAGTGAGATTCATATTCAGTGTCCTGGACCTCTTATGGTGTTCTGATCTGATGGAAGGATGGGTAACATGAAGAGGTATTGTAGAAAACCTTGACTGGTGGATAATGATAGAGGTTCCAGGAATATTCAGAGTACTATAAGGTGGTCTTTTACACCATATATGTCAGGTTTTTTAGTTATTCTGGTCGTGGTGGTTGAGGACGTGGATTTCATACTTTTGGGAATGATTGGCCATACTTGCATAGTGGTGTGGCTTAGGGGACATAGACTTCAACACAAGGAAGTGGGGCACGATTTTTGAATGTAGTTTATCTTGAATTTATTGCTAAATATTCTAGACCATAAATAAATGTAGGTACTATTCTTGTAGATTATACACATACTAGTAATTGTTTTGATAGATGAGCATCTCATTCTTTTATATCTACACAACTTTTTAATTTTTTGAGTCTAGAGGTGGATTTTGTCCGTCGGGTTATGAATATGAGGCAATGATTGAAGTACGATGGAGGGGCATCAGTTTATGTAAGAGGGTTCTCTTGAGGTTGGGGAGAATCTTTTTTTCATACAAGTATTGTTCAATATAATTAGGCGGAGTTCACCACCAATGGTTCAAATATTTTATTGAATGGCGGGGGTGTAAAAAATGATTTATTTACACCCACAATGAACAATTTTTTGGATGTATTTTTTGAGTACTTCTCATGGTTTCCAAAAAAAAGCGATGTATAGTTTATAATTGAGATTATTACTATAGTTGAACCTATTTTCATTCCACTATATAGAGTAGAACAAATGTATTTTTGGAATATAAAAATCTTTTGGATCAGTCGATGGATAAAGGATTAATCCATCCAGGTTTTACACCTTGCGGTTCCGTAGTTTTGTTTTTGAAGAAGGCTGATGGGAAATTGTGTTTATGTGTTGATTAATGGAATTTGATGAAGATTATATTTAAGAATCAGTATCCTTTTATACATATCAATTATCTCTTTGAAAAGTTGAGAGGAACCCATCTATTCTTCATGATAGACTAGAGATTGTGGTATCATCATTTGAGAGTTTTAACCTCTGGTATTCCATATATTTCATTCAAGAGAAGGTATAGCATATATGAGTTCATTGTGATTTCATTGGGTTTAAAAATCACTATTTGTTTGTTTATGAAAATGAGTAACCAAATTGATCACTCATACCTAGATCATGTCGTGTATATTTTTTAGGATGAAATCATGGTGTACTCCCAGACTCATAGAGATGATGCCCAATATCAAAACATCATCCAAAGTACACAGAGAGAACATAAGCTACATTTTTAGCTATATAAGTGTCAATTATAGATAAATATGGTACCTTTATTGGGTTACATCATATCAGAGGAAGGCTTATCAATGGAGCCAAGAAGGTGTAAGTTGTGGTATCTTAGGAGAATCCCAAGAATGTTTTGAATATCTTTAGCTTTATGGGTTTTGTGGGTTATTATTAGTAGATTATCTAGGAATTTTCCCACTTGGATGAAATATTTTTAGGCTTGAAAATGAAAGAAATTAAGATTTAATGGTATTTAGAAACTGATAATTATTTCTATGAGTTGAAGAATAATTTTAATACCACATTGACTTTCATCATACTCAAGTCGTGTGAGGAGTATAGCATGTTTCATGATGCATCCAGGATTGGAATTGTATCATTGTTAATTTATTGAGATCAAGTTTTGTAATATTGTTCATTGATGTTTAGTCCAAATGAATTAAATTACCATGTGCATGATTTTGAGTAGGATGTGATGGTTTGTGTTTAAGTGATGGCGACATTATCAGTTTGATGAAAATGTTACTGTGTATGAAGATCACAACAGATTAAATTATATCATCTTGCCACATGATTTGAATCACAGTCGAGAAGGTATGATTACTATATGAATTAATTTCATTTTTTTCTATTATAAATTATAAGGAATACTAATAGTGTTGCTGCTACTTTATGTATAAAAATATAGACATTGGAAGATAAAGACTCCATTATTAAGTTGAAAATGATGACCCTGATTGATGATATTGATATTGAGGTTTGGGAGGTCCAAGAGAGGATGGACCTCATATCAGTACCAGTAGAGTATAGACATCTATGTTAGATCATGGAGTGACATTATGATGATATTGAGTATTTTTCATTGAGGTAAATCCTTGAAGGTTTGATGTTAACATCTTATTAGACTATATATGAGGATGATATCAACATTAATCCTGGAAAATTTGTTTTCCCCATGTTTATGCATGAGGAAATGATGCATCAATTTCATGCCTCAGTGTTGGTGGTGTATCTTGGTTTGAAAAAAATTACAATGACCATTGTCAAATGTATTGATGGTTAAGAATAATAAATGGGATTACAGGTTTCCTGACATGATGCTTAACTTCCAATGGTGATGGTTGAGCATCATTGACATGGTGGTTTACTACAACCTTTACTCATTCAATAATGGAAGTGAGACGATGTTACAATTTAATTCATGGTGGTTATTCAGAAGATGCATTACAAGAATCATGTAAAATATGTGATTATGGATCGATTGACAATAATATCCCATTTCATACCAATCAGACGGACATTCACACTAAATTAGTTGGAATACTTTTATGCCTTGGAGATATTCCAGCTACATGGTGTTCTAAAGAGCGTAGTTTGATACTATGACTCATGGTTCACATCATAATTCTAGAAAGGATTTTATAAGGAGTTTGATACCTATGTATTTCGGAGTATGGCCTTCCACCGGAAGACATATGAAAAATTAGAATGTACTAAACAGGTATTGGAGGATTTGATACAAGCATGTATTCTATTTTTTTGTGTTTCATAAGAGATGAACACAGTGCCCATTGAGTTTTCATATAAAAAATTTTATCAAGAGAATATTCATATAAAACACTCCAAAGCAATTTATGGTAGACTATCCAGATCACCTCTATGTTGGATAGCGGTAGGTGAGTCTGAGTTGTTTGTACTGAGACTCATATAAGAGAAATTAGATTTTGATAAGTAGATTGAAATACATAATTCAAGATCGCAGTGTAGGTAAAAATACAATGATGATCAACATTTTCAATCCCATGAGTTTAAAGTGAGTGGGCGTGTGTTCCTTAGAGTTCTAACTAGATTAGGTTTTCATTAGATATAGAGGCAATGAAATAGGACACCCAGGTTTGTTGTAGCTTTTGATATTATGTAGAGGATTAGACCAGTTGAATATCAATTGGAACTTCCATAGTGTTATAGTAAAATTGATGATGTTTTTCATGTTTCAAAACATTTATAGTATCACACAAACCCTTATCAGGTGATCTACATTGATGATAATGATCTTTTGACAGATGTGCCATTTGAGGAGCATCAGATTAGTGTTATAGTTCATGGTGAGGATATTTTTTAGGGAAATACTAAGGGATAGTTTGATAATTTTGGTATCATTATGGTGTTTAGGAGGAACAAATTTGAGAGAGAAGAAGATATGTGGGCTCAATGCCCTCAACATTTTACCTTCAAATCATAGAGATGATTTGGAGTACAATGCACATACAATATATTATTAGTTGGGGATATTATAAGATCCTAATCTTTCTGGAGATTCCACATAATCAATTTCATGTACATGTTCACCCTTGATTATTTATACATTGATTGGGTTTTCCGAGAGGTAGTTTTTAGAGAAATAGGAGAAATTTGGATGCCTATGGTATAGTGAATGATTGGAACACAGTTAGGTCAAACCGTTCGATTTTACCTAGGAAATCATGTACGGATTTTTTGAGGCATACGAGGTCGAACATAGTTGACACATAGTTTTTTAAAAATGTGAGGACTCCCTAAAAAAATAGTGCACACTCCAATAGAGAAGATTAGTATGGTTTGTGAACATTTTTTCAAATCATGCATAACATAAGAGAAACCATCTACCCCCTAAGTAAAGGCACATGATTAAGGCTCAATGTTTTGAAAACTGTATGCCTCCTCTTAAAAAACCATGAACACAAGTATTAATTACCTTGTTTTTTTTAATTACCGAAGCCCTCTATATTAATTCCAAATCACCCCAGATCATCCATAAACAATTTCTTTTTTATATTGAATGATCACTGGAGGATTATATGGCTTCTCAAACAACATTATCATTGAATCAATGATCTGGTTTAAGTATAATCTCCTCTTCTATAACTAATTTCATCCCCATTATGTTTTCTATATCCCATATCTCTATTTCTAGATGAAGATGGATGATTTTGACTACGTTTGTGATCGTTTATTCCTAGGTCTTAATGGAACTTGTTTCCTTTGGATCTTGATATTATGTATTGGTCCTAGATCTTCTTCATCATTGTGATATCGATGTATCTAAATTAAATTGGGTATTAAGGTTAGATAATTTCAATACGCAATATTGAAGTAGGTGGTCTAATTATCAATTCCCTTTTATTCGAATGGTGTGTATATGATTGTGAAATTTTAATTTCCATGCTGGGAAATTTCCTGTTTTTTAAATTGAATAAATTAATTAATGGTTGATTACTAGGATTATGTAATTGACCGAGTAATGGGTTAATAAAATTTATGGAAACCCATGGGGTGTGTCAAAAATTATTGAAATATTGATTTTTAAATTATGAATGGTTTAAATTTGAATTTATGAAATGGTGTGAACAATTGTTTATGGAAATGATTGATAAATGGGTTGAGATTGTGGAACCATCATATGTGATATTTTGGAAGATTTGTGAGACATAGACTGCTTCTTAAAATAATGATGGGGTGCCATTTGAGATGTCTTAAATTAAAAACCATCTTATATGTAGAACCATCATATCTCATTACCCCTTATTTTATACTAGAAATGAAAACACCATATGAGATGTCTTAATATATCACATTCAAGGATGATGGGTTTTCAATTTATATTACAAACATCAATTCTAGTCATTAAACCATTTTTTGGGTTGAACCAGATGATAATATATGTATTATAACTTATTTAATGTTCTGAAATATTTTTTTAAACATGATATTAATTTAAAAATACAAATGAATTTGTTGTGATCAAAAACCACCAATTAACCCAAACAATTTTCTTTAATGTTTTATATAATGATTCATATTAACTCCCAATAACAAAATGAATTATAAAACAACATAATCTTTTTTATGATTCCAAATAAATTAAAACTTATATTCTGTATGACCATTCTTATTCTACATGGTTACCCATACATGAATATAATTATTCCAATCATGAAATCCAAGGAAGAAAATTCTCCAACACAATGAAATTGATCCTCTTAAACACATCATGAAGGACATGAATAAACTTAACAAAGCTAAATTAAATAAATTCAATAAATAATAGGTTCTATAAATATAAACTAATGAATTTAATTTGGTTATCCAGGACACTAAAATTATCTGAAGAACACCATCAGACTTAAGGTAAGGGTTTCCTCATCTCACTTCCATTTTTGTGAGACATTTCATATTCACAACTATTACTTGTGTATGGTGTACGTATACTACCCTTTGTTGTACTATATAATAAATCTATTTAATTTAATGGTATTCAATGTATCATTTTATTTTTATTAATTTTTGGGAATAAGGATCGATTGATTACAATGTTGTAAGGGTTTTCCTACTCGAACCTCCATTTTCATTTGATTTACTCTTATTCACTCTTTACCTCATCTAAATTCTTATTTATTCATATTTACTCATCATAAATTCTGTTTTAATGTTCTATATATGTGTACCAACAAAAATCCTTCTTTCATTTATAAGTAGTTATATGTTTTAGAAGGATCTTTCAAAAATTCATCCTGATAAACAACCCATCTTCACGGGAAATTCTCGAATTCTTGCCTATTTTTAAGTTCCTTATGTAATATATTTTAAGAAATTATTATTTTTAAGATAAAAAATCTTATCATGAAAAAACAACATGGTTCATGGTTTTATGATATAAAACACACCTTTCCATTTTAAAATCCATTTAATATTTTCCTAAAATCATACAAAAATGTTTTATTTTTGATGTTTCTTTAAAATTTCATTTTAGATGATTTCACAATACTGGGGAAACATTTATGCCTAAAATATAATTCAAATGTTATTACATTTCCTTTTTGGGGGATATATATGTTTTCAAATTTTATTCCTTGACAAATACAAAAGACCTCTTCTTTCCAAAGTAAAAAATGATTTTCTCGTCTCAATTTAACAATTAGGGGATATACCCCTTGTTCACCACTTATTCCTTGCATGTGGTTGGTGTAATTCCTTTTGGTATGTCATATCAATAGTATCCTTGTTCTTATGATATTATAAGGTATTATGATTTGAATTTTTCAAGGTGTTATGGGACACATTTAATGTTTAAACATTATTTCCTCAATAAATTTTCAATGCTATCATTTAAAAGTTTCTTTATTTATTTCAACATCATGATTGAATGTTTTACTTAATTGTAGTGTATCTGTTTTGATATCATATAAAATAAGTTTTTTATGGTTTTATGATTTGTTTGACTATGGATGTGTTATATTGATACCATTTACCATATTACTATAAAGGGTTAGTTTTTATTTTTAATGATTAGGGAATGTTATTTTCATTTCATATGTTTGTTTCAAAATCAATGTATATATTGATTTTTTCACCCCATCCATATGATAAATTCATTGGACTTAGTATGTTATGGGTGGGGCCTGTGATATCCCTGCGATGCATCGGTAAGTCTCATGAGACAAACTATGGTCTTTCCATGAGGCCTTGACAAAATGGATATTTATAGTCATGGCACGAGGCCTTGACAATATGGTTATGATGTACCTCATTATGTATTCCCTCATTATGAAACAACTAATGGAATGTTTTTAAGAGATTGGATTACCATGGATCGACCCTTTTAGTGTTTTCGAAGACCAAGGTGCACAGAGTAGGATCTGAGTATGTTTGGAGAAGTATGGTCATGAGAAGATAGAAATAGGGGGTACACGACGTCACTAAGGGGAACATGACAAGAACTGTCTAGGTTTCTGAAAAAATAAAATAGAGTGTTGATGCGACACATTTTTTTGCGTAAGTCACCTTGAGGTAGTAAACAATGTCCTGAGGAGGTACATTTCTTTTACTTCCCCACTGTTGTGTGTTTTAAAGACACCTGGCCACTAATGTTTTTCAAACCCTACGGCTTGAACACACCCCATGTTGATCCCAGAAGACCCAGATACCTCGCTCTTCAATGTTTGCAGATTCCTTCATCCTATATTGATTCCCTACTTCCTTTAATTGATTAGTCTTAATTATGAGTTAAGATTTACACCTGTTATATATTTTTCATCGATCCATATTCTCCCATTTACCCTTTCCATGCCATGATGTTTGATCTCCATGGTTCTTATGGGATATTCTTTTGGTTTGGGTTGAACTGATTAAGTTGTGACATCCTCGTGTGGATGCAGTTATTGCGGGAAAATTGATCATGATCCATTGCTTTGATTTGTTCATGAGTGAAGAACATCAAAATCCTTTTGAGATAGGGAATTATTTTAAACTTTAATTATTTAAATGAAATCGTAGAGTTATCATGATTTATCCCTTCAGATCACAATGGAATTAACCTAATTAAATACCTGAACTAGATTAAAAGAATTAATTTATCCCATGTTGTTTCTTTGCACCATGATAGTGGGTTGCCTCTTGATTTTCTAGATATGGGGATATCTATTCTTCACTCTTTATCATGTACTTCTTGATGAAATTTGTAAATAACATAACACTGTAATTAGTTGATTATTAAATTGATAAAGATAATTATGCATGTAAATGAACCTTATTGTTGTTTTTGTTTTAATTTTATGTTAATCAAATTGATGTGATGTGCATGTTTTATTCATTTGGTTGTAAAACATGAGGCATGGGGGTTCTTGTTGTTTAAATTCATGTAAAATTAATTGTTTAATTAATTTTTAGTATCTATGATAGCTTGCAGTTTAGGTTTCCTATAATTGGAAACTACTAATAATGAATCAATTAATTCAAGATAAATTAATGAACATATTTATTAATAAAAGATAATGCCTGGAAGGGTTCTGATTTACCATCACGATTTAAATTTCCAAAGTCATATGTGTGGATCTATGAGAGCTCAATGCTTGTGAAGGAATAATTCATTTTTTAACGGCCAGGAGCCCAGTTCATATGATGTTTTTTCATATTGCTTGTGGTGTGATGTGAGATAGAATGGCTCTTGCTGGATTATGGGGGAAGGGAGGCCAATTGGTTGTTGTAAAAGCAGACACCTAGAGTGGATAGATGCATCAGTTTATGCATGTGGTTTCTAGGGGGACACCAGATATGATAAAACATGTTGGATGTTTTCTGAAACTTGTTGGTTGTTTATCTTTTTTAATTTCCCCACTTCTCAAGACAAATGTTCTTTCTTACCCTCTTTCCAAAAGGGGAGAAGACACATGGGGTATGAAATGTTCATTTCATGTTTAGATTCCTGAGGGAGGATGGTTCTCTGATATTATTATACGTGGAAAATACTCGACAGGTTGTTCATCTACTCACTGTGCCAAGACCATTGTGTTTGGTAGCATATAATGTTTTTGTATAATCCTAGGGAATATGGGAAATTAATAATTATACTAATAAATGATTTAATAAATGACATTATCCAATTGGGTTCTATCTTTCTAGGATGAAATGATGAGGTAATATTTCTGAGAAATTGTGGACTTGGTTTGGTTATGGATAGAGGGAATGAAACATTGGTGTGATGCTAATGAAATGTAATGTGGAATTAATATCAGTTAATTAATTGTTAAACAATTAATTAATATGACATAAACTAATAAAAAGGGTTATAATAATATAATGTTGATATTTAAATGGTTTTATGCTTTTAGGATACCTATTCTTGTCAGTGGTAGCCGAGAGTTTGAGAGACAGTAGTTGCAGTTGAGTCTAAGACTACATTATACCCATAGTGTGGTTGTGTGCTATAGTATATTCTATAATTTTGTTCTATACACTACTCCACCCCATGAGTTAGGAAAACCAACACCCTTGTGATTATATGTCTTGGGGGTGTTTTTTCCAACATTCTGATGGGAGGATAGATGAATGACTACCCCCATTGGCCCCGCTATCATCTCTTGGTAGTTACTCAATCTAGTAGGTACACTAGTAAGTTTTTATTCCATATATGTGTGTACAGGTCTGTAATGTTTTTTGGATATTCACACTCATATATTCTGGATATATATTCGAATGGACTAATATATATGTAATGTGTATAGACTATCATGGATTGATGGTCCTTACTTGTTGTATGATATATAATGACTAGAGGTATAATGCTCGAGGTATGATACACGTTATGCGAGCTATGTTGGCTCCTGGAAACTACCCGGTTACTTTTGGTTCTATGGATGGTGTAGGGATTCACCCAGGTGTCTATGGTAAAGATTTTTATTGCATGAGGTGCATGTTGTGGTGCTTCACCAAGGTGTCTGCGACCAAGCCTTTTTGGAGAGGTATGATTAAGACGTACGATGTTGGGGCAAAGCCGTAAACTAGCGGGGGTGTGGTAGCGGGGTACCCATGATTTTATTTATTATATTATATACTCTTTTATCAAATAATTAGTGAGAGTAGAAATAGTAAGGATGAGAATTTATTTTACCTTTTTTAGGTTGTGAGTTAATTTCATTTTCTGTTCCATGTTCTTTAGCAATCTTTCTTTACTTCTACATGAGAGGATCTGGGGAGGATCTGACTAGGTATACTTTTATACTCACCCTATGTATATATAAACTATTTTTTAGGTCACATAGATCTAGTTTTATATCATGCGGGTTACTACAAGCTTGGGGTTATAGGAGCTGTTCAGACTTTGTAGTCACTTCTGTTTTTACATTCTTTTGGTACTTGTAGTTTTCCATTTCAGTTGTAGTAGTTCTTCCATGATATTAAAAACGTGTACTTGGTAATTCTTTTATATTTCATTCCAAGTTGGAGTTTGTTGGAGCCTATCTTACCACTCTCTTCCACTAGTGTTCTTTAGAGTGTAATTCCTCCAATTTGTGTGTTTACTATACCGTAGTGCAAGTCGCCCACCTGGGGCCTAATGAAGGCAGGACTCAGGGTTCACTATCTCCCTTATCACATTGCTGACCTAGGACGGGTACACCATGTGGGGTGGGGGTCATTAAATAGTGGTATTACAGGCCTAGTTGATGGATATGATGGATTTTTGTGTTATTCACTAGTGAGGTTGCACGAGTTGGTAGGGAAACAGTGTCAGTCATGTTTATCAAGTGATGTAAACACTATAGACTGGCTGAGACATAAGCATTCAGGGACCCTTATGATCTGATGCATGGATCACTATGTTTACAACGGCTACAAAATGAGGTGATACAAGTTATATGGTAGAGAACTAGGAAAGGATCATGTATCATTATTATTTTTTCCTATGTTAGAATGGGTTGGCCTTGGAATAGGTTAAACTAAAATTAATAAAAGAAAAAAAATTAATTAATTAATGTTTACTTTTCCATATTCTAGGTATAAGAGCCCAACATGTTTGTTATTGTACCAGTTTGGATCCAGGTCAATGCCCTAATTATGTTCTTTCAGAATATGTCCAACAAGATGCACTAAAAGATCATCACATGATAGAGGTTGATGATAACAAAACTTAGAGGACTACACATTGATAGTTTTAGTGCCAATGTTTGCAGAAGTATGAGGGCTCTACTTCACATGAAGTTATAGAAGATAGGTTGGATGTGTTTGATATATCCTTTAGTTTGATATGTACATGGAAGGATAACTGAGTGTCTTTGGTTTTGATGATGTTGTGTTGGGCAGTGAGGTAGTGGTGGTACTTATTCCTTGCGGATAGAGAGGAGTTGAAAATATCCTGAGATGAGTTTTGAGACAATTTCAGAGTAAAGTTTCATTCTTTGACCATAAATTCATCCATTCTCTAGGAGATTCTTACCCTTTGATAGGGGAGCTCTAGTGTGTGAGAGATTGGATTCTATTTCACAAACCTTTTACGATATGATTCAAACAAGTTTCCAGATGAGGAGGATAGGGTGAGGCATTTTAAAGAGGGTTTTCATCAATAGATCCAGTGTTAAGTCACCATGTATATACTGATGACATATCTTGAGGTGATGGTGAGGGAAGAGGTCATTGAGAGGACATTATCCATAACTGGATCGTCATGGAAGGGGAGCTGTTAAGATTCATCATGATATAAAGTTATTGTCTGTGGTTCCCAGTTTTCAGAGAAGAATAGTTTTTGTTCAGCCAGGGGTAGGACACAGCCCTTAGCATCTTGTTTCTCTGGGAACAAAAGTTCTTAGGCCTATTCTAAGGTATTACAATCTTTTTTTGTAGAGGCTAATGTCATCAGTAATGAGAGTATGTGACCTTTCAAAGTAGATCATGTTCAAAAGGTGTTCCACTTAAGGTCCCTCCATTGAGGAAGTTCCATCCGAGTTAGTATCAATAGTTTGAACCAGTTTTGTATTATTAGAGAGAAGACATGGAAAGTAGAGGACAACCCCATGATTCTCCTCATCCTCAGATATTAGATCGCGTCCATGGTGGTGATCTTCATTAGGGTCAGAGAGGTCATAGAGGAGGTAGGGGTCAGCTTCATGATTTATCATTTCTAGTTCTAGGTGATCCAAAAATTGTTTGAGGTTCCCTTTTCTTGTTTTCTACTATGGTATAAGACATGTTTGATTCAAAAGTGACACACAATTTCATATCACATTCCATTATCAATTCTCTGGGGCTTTAGGTAGAGAGGCTACCAGTGCAATTGGAATTTACTATGCTAGTTGGAGGTCGAGTTGATTTGTTTGAATTATGTAGATATTGTTAGCTAGTGTTGGGGTAGTTCCACTCTGGGAGAGATTTACTATGTTTACGAATACAACCATACAATGTTATCCTCAGAATGGATAGGTTGTATTGGGTGCAGGCTATCATAGATTTCTTCAAGAAGAAGGTGGTGTTCTTCAATGATGATAAGAGCTAATAGTGTTTGTTGATGAGCAAGACCCTTGGATGGGTTAGAGGCATGTTCATTTATTTTCTTCTTTAATGGATGATCTGATGATATTTTCTTTTCAGGATCATCAATTGGTGTTTCCCATGGTCAAATATGAGTACCCTAACAACTTTCTTGGAAGAAGATGCAGCACTACCCCTCAACGAGAGATCGAGATTGGGATCGATCTATATCTAGGAGAATCTCTTATATCTATGTATCCATATAGAAGGGCCCCTTATAAGTTATGGAATCTGCCTGTAAATCATGATAGTCTGTTATAGTGCAGTTTAGTTAGGCTAAGTGTGTCGCTGTGGGGTGCACAAGTGTTGTTCGTGAAGAAGGCTAACGTCTGCATGCGGCTGTGTATCCATTATTGTCTCTTAAACAAAGTGACAGTAAATAATAGATATCATCCTCCAATGATTGATTATTTATTTGATAAACTAAATTGTGAAAGTTCTCTTTCAAAGATCGACTTGCGGTCATGATATCATCAGAAGCATGTGAAGGATGAGGATATCTGAAAGACTACTTTCTGTTGTCTTTATGGGAATTATGAGTTCATTGCAATGTCATTCTGTGTGAAGACTGCTCCAGCTATGTTGATGGGGTTGATGAATGTTGTGTTCCATGAGTTCCTAAATTATTTTTTGGTGGTTTTCATCCAAGACATCCTTTTCTACTCTATGTCTGAGGAGGAGGATGCATAGCAACTACACTCCATTTTGGGAGTTCTTCATTAACAACAACTAATTGGGAAGTTGTCAAAGTGTGATTTTTGGGCGAGAGAAGTTTGTTTCAGGGGTAATGTTGTGTACCTGTAGGGAGTATCTCTGGATCCATAGAATATATAAGTATTTGGGACTTATTTATCCCCTAAGATAGCATCAGAGATGTAAAGTTTTCTTGGTCTTGCTGGCTACTATTAGAGGTTTATAATTAATTTCTCTCAGGTTGTGACTCCTCTGACAGTATAGACCATGAATGGATTAGACATTTGTGTGGAGTAATTAGTGTTAGGCATCTTTTACATATCTAAAGGAGATGTTTGTCAGTGCACCTGTTCATTTTCTTCCATTAGAGGGATTTTAGTTTGATGTTTTCTATAATACTTTGCATCCAGAGTTAGGTTTTGTTATGATGTAGCACTGATCAGTCATTTCTTTTGGGTCTCTATATTTGCATCCCCATAAACGTAACTATTATACCAATGATCTTCAGTTGGTGGAAGTGGTGTTTGATCTGACGTTTTGGGGTTATTACCTCATTAGCGTGTGCTTTTTGTTTTTCCCCGATCATAAGATATAGAGTAATGTTTCTTCCGTGAATGAATAGAACGTGTGGATGCATTGGTGGATGGAGTTCTTACAAGAAAACAACTCCAAAATCTAGTGTACACCTAGAAAGGGGAATATTGTAGCTGATGCATTGAGTAGAGAGTCATGTAGTGATGCGGTGCATGAATCCGTTGATTCATAGGGATTAATGGAAAAATATTATAAATTGCATCTAGATATTGAAGAATTTGGGGAAAAGGGTGGCTTTTTTTATGATGGTGAAATCATCTATGGTGCAGTAGGTGGAAGAGTCCCAGTTGGGGGATCTAAAGGTAGAGGTATGTAGAGACCGAGTTGTTTTTGTTGAGGGCCTGATGGTTGGTCTGAGGATGAACATCATCAAGTGTTGTATCAAGGAAGGAATTTTGTTCCTTCTGCAATGCATGATACAATTCATAGAGAGTTCAATAGTCACCTTTATTAGTGCATCTTGTCCTGAATAATATGTACCAAGTTTTTCGGATTTAGTTTTGGTGGCCTAGGATGAATCATGTTTTTTGGTGTTTTTTTCTCATTTTTGGCCAACCAAAAGGTTATGGTAGAGAACCATGTCCCTGGTGGTTTTCTCTAGCTATTAGATGTTCCTTAGTGGAAGTGGGAAGACATTGCAATGGACTTTTTTACTAGTTTACCTCGATCTTAAGAAGTCCATAAATCTATATGGGTGGTAGTAGATCGTTTAAAAAAATCAACCAACTTAATAGAAATCAAGGAATTGATCTTGGTGGATGTCTTCTTGAGGAGGTATATGGAGGTGGTGGTGAAACTACAAAGAGCCCTATGGTCGATTATTTTGGATCGAGATCCTCTTATTACCTCAAGGGTGTGGATTTGTCTCATACACAATTTCTATTCTAATCTATTCCTTAGAACTTCTTTTCATCTGTAGATGGATGGTCAGACAAAGTGGACCATCTGAACTCTTGAACACATGTTTCACTCATATGTTTTGGATTTTTGAGGTCTGAGGGTGAGGCACATACCCTTGGTTAAGTTATCTTAAAATAATATTTTTCAATCCACCATCAGTATAGAACCTTTTGAATCCTTCAATGGTCAACCTTGATTTTCTCTATTGGGTTGAACTAGAATCATAGAGTTAGCAATTCATAGACTCGAACTAGTATAGAACACGACAGAGATGGTTCAGGTGATTTGTGAGAGGATGAAGGCAGTGTGGGATTATCAGAAATCATATGTTGATCAATGGAGGATACCATAAGAGTTTAATGTTGGGGATCACATATTTCTGAAGGTGAATTCCCATTATGGGTAGAGATGGTTTGGTCATGGGAATAAGATTTATCCCGAGTTTTTTGGGCCTTTTGAGGTGTTGGATCATGTTTGTGTCATGGCATGTTGGGTAGCACTTCCCCCATAGATGTTCTGAATGTATAATTTTTCCATGTGTCATAGCTCTTCCATTACCTTTATCGTGACTCTCACATCATCGATATTTATGATATCGATGTTGATGATGATGTTAACTTTGAGGGGTGGATTTTAGAGATCCAGGACCGCAAGGAGAAGGTGTTGGGAGGGCATTATATCCCCTTAGATTGTGTCTTGTGCTAGTATGGTGGTGTGGTTGAGAGTACCTGGGAACACGAGTTGCAGATACATGCTCAGTTTCTGGAGTTTTTTATGTTTAAATCTTTCATCGTAATTATTTTTATTTTGTGGTTGTAGAAAATTCCTATCAATGATATGGATTCCTTTTTTTTGTTGTGGCATTCCATATTTTTAGAGGTATCTCCCCCATGAGAGAATTTCAGATCTGGTTTTTGTTGTCACATGGTGTCATGTTGTCCTTTTGATGTGTTTGAGCTCTTGTGGTGGTTAGATCCTTGAGAGGTATCTCACGCAATGGTTTTTTTGACAAACCCTTTTCTCTTTCCTCTCTTGGTTCATTTTGGAATCTCGAGGATGAGAACTTTTTTAACGGTATATGATGTATGGGACCATATCCACGTGGAACGACCCATTCTGTGTTTTCATATATTTAGGTGCTCGGAGTAGGCTATGAGGAAGTCTAGAGGATTTCATTCACAAGAAGAGGGAAATAGTGGGTACATGACGTGACTAAGGGGGGATGACATGTACTGTTTGGGTTTCAGAAAAAATAAAACAAAGCACAAAGGTGACACATTTTTTTCATAAGTCGCCTCGAGGTGGTACAAGATGTAATGAGGGGTATACGTCCTATACTGACCCACCGCTGGGTGTTTTAAAGACACCAAGCCGCTTGGAGATTTAAAACCATATGTCTTGACCACACCCCCTCTCGACCATAGATAACTGTGCACCTCCCTCTTCAACATTTGAGGACTCCATATTCATAGATTAGTTCATTGATTCCTTTCTTTAAATCTTCTTCAATATTAGGTAAGATGTACCTCAGTTATTTGGTTTTATTTGATCCATATTCCCTCGTTTCTGCTCTCCACGGTATGATTTTTGATCTCTATGGTTCATAGGGAGTTTAGTTGGTTTTTTTGTTGATGTGGTTGTGTTGTGACATCCTTGGGTGGATGTAGTTGTTTCTGGGAAGGCAATAGTGATTCCTTTCATTGAACCGGTCTCGAGCGAAGATCATAAGAAACCTCTTGAGGCGGGTGATTTTTTTCTTCTATAATTATTTACATGAAATCATAGTGTTATCCTGATTTATCCATTCATATCGTAATGGGATTTATCGAATTAAATACTTGAACCAGATTATATTAATTTGTTTTCTTGAATGTTGATTCTTTGCTGTGTGATAACAGTTTACCCATTGATTTTATAGAATGTTTGATATTTATTCTTTTCTTGTTAGAACGGTTTTCTTGATAAAATTGTAAAATAACATAAATCCTTAATTAATTGATAATTAAATGGATAGAGATAAAGATGCATGTAAAACAATTCATTTGATTTAATTTTATGTTAATCAAATTGATGTTGAAGTGCATGTTTAATGTAGTTTTTTTAAACTAGAGGCATGTTGGTTCTTGATGTTTAAACACATGTCAAATTAATTATTTAATTAATTTATGGTAGCTATGATAGCTTTCATTTTAGGTTTCCAGAAGTTGGAACCTACTAATAATGAATTGGTTAATTAAAAATGGATTAAAGACCTGGTTGTCTGATAAAAGATAATTCCTTGTAGGTCTCTAAGTTACTCTATTTCTTGTAAAGGCCAACGCATTATGCTTGGAGCTATGATAGCTCAATGCTTGTTAAGAGAGAATTCCTTGTTTAAGGTACAAGATCCCAATTTATATGATTTTTTTTCATGCATATTGTGTTGTGATGTGAGTTTGGATGGCTGTTCTGATAAGTGGGGGTAGGTAGTCCCATTGGTTGTGGAAATAGTTGATGCCCATAGTGGTGAGATTCATCGGTTTATGCATGTGGTTGTTAGGGAGGACACCATAGGTGATGAAATGGGTTGCATGTGAGTTTTGGATACTTGTTGAATCTTGTTGGTTTTTTATCTTATTTACTTTCTCCACTGCTCAAGGAATCTGGTTTCGCATACCCTCCATCCAAAAGGGTCAATAATGTGTGTGTTATTCCACATGATTTCTATTTTTATCTTCTCAAGGGAGGATGAGTCAATGCTCTTTCTATAGGTGGAAATGACTCGATAAGTAGTTCATCTACTCATCGTGTTGATCCCCTTATGTTTGGATACTTATAATGTTTTTATAGAATACATAGAGATATGGGAAATTAATAAATCTATTAATATATGATTTAATAAATTATGTTAACCCATGGGGTTGGTACTTTCTAGGATTCAATTCTGATGGTTTGGATATGCCTTAAGGTCATGAAACTTGGTGTATTTCTAATAAAATGTAATTTGTAATTAATAATGGTTAATTAATGGTTAAAGATTTAATTAACAAGAAGTGAAACTGATAAAAAGGGATAATGTAATAAAATGTATCTCTGTAATTCGTTTTGTGCATATCAGATACCTAGTCATGTCTGTGGAAGCCTGGAATCCGAGATACAATAGCTTCAGCTGAGTCTATGACTATGTATGCCCCTAGTGTGGTTTTGAGAAATAGTTTATTCTGTAATTTTTGTGTTTCTATATGCTACTCCACCCCATAACTTAGGGAAACTAACACCACATAGAATATAATCATTAGGGGCATTTTCCCCAACATTCAGGTGTGAGGATGGATTGCTGACTACCCCCATTGGTTTACTCTCTTCTCTTAGTAGTTACATGTGCTGGTCGGCATTGCAGTTAGTTTTTTCCCATATATGTTTATAGAGGGCCATACTGTCTTGGGGATATTTACATACAAAAATTCTGGATTTTTTTTTCTATGGACTACTTAATGTGTAATGTGTGTAGGATGCAATGGATTGAAGATCCTTACTCCATTTATGTGTTGTAATGGATTGAGGTATAATGTTTGAAGTATGATACAAGTTATACGAGTTGTGGAAGCTCCTGGAAACAGCCTAGTTACTTTTGGTTTTGTGGATGGTGTGGTTATTCACCTAGGTGCCTATGAGAAATCATTGTGTTTCATGAGGTGCTTGTTGTGGTGATTAACTAGGTGTCTACGGGTAATCCCTTTTTGAGAGAGATGCATAGGACATACGACATTGAGGAAAAAAGGAAAACTAATGGGGAAGTGGTAGTGGGGTATCCTCGATATTATTTATAATATTGTATACTCCTCTATACGATATTTAGTGAGAGTATCTATGGGGAGGATGAGAACTTAGTGTTCCTGTTAGGGTGATGAGTTAGTTTCACTTGTTGTTCACTGGGATTTAGCATACTTTATTTACATTTCCTCGAGAGGCTTCAGGTAAGATCCTACTAAGTACACTATTATACATACCCTACTTATATATAAATTATTTTTGGTCACTAAGAGCAGGTTGGAGATCAGGTTGGTTACTACTAACTTGGGGTTATAGGTTTTGTTCGAGCATTATGGTCACTGATGTTTATATTGTCTTTTGGTACTTACAGTTTTCTATTTCAGTTTTAGTAGTTCTTTCATGAAATTAAATATGTGTACTTGGGATTTAATTTATAT
This sequence comes from Viscum album, assembly GCA_963277665.1. NCBI lineage: Eukaryota > Viridiplantae > Streptophyta > Magnoliopsida > Santalales > Viscaceae > Viscum > Viscum album. The sequence continues at coordinate 479,019,450 of OY728132.1, forward strand.
TTATGTCTATGTTAGAGTTGTTTGGTTTCATTCTTATATCTCTCTTCCACATGTTTTCTCTTAGAGGGTAATGCAATCCATTTGTCTATTTATTATACCCTTAAAGCTAGTCGCCAACCCGGGGCCTACTAGAGGTGGGACTCGGGGTTCACTATCTATTTTCTCACATTACCAGCCTGTAAGGGGTTCACCTTATGGGGAGGGGGTTATGAAAAAGTTTGTGTCATTATTCGACTAGTACGATACCCATGCTTGTGTTTTATTAGGTAAATATTTACTCAACTCATATTCCCTCCACATTATGTTCAAGTTTATTTTTAAAGGAATGTGTTCTTAGTTATTCACCATTACTAATGTTCATGTTTATGATACATTCAACTATATGTATTACCTTTAATAATTTTATAACCTCACCACATTATTATATTTCATTATCTCAGTAAATGAGAAAGTTTATTATAAATGACTTGTAGGGATAAACATACAGTTGAGGATGTTCCCAATACAGAATATATGTTGTATTTCATTTAAAGTTGTATTTTTGACCCTATGTATTTATCTGGATTTTCAAAACTATTAAACAACTTGGTCATTCTGGATTTTATTCATTTTGATAATTAAAATTTGATAAATTAATGCATCATCTCTGAACTTCTAGTTTCAGGGCGTTACAGATGGTATCATAGGATGTTTAATAGAAAACATTTAATCTAAATTTAGAAAACATATATTAGAGAACAAAACCAAAAGTTATTCTTTGACGATAAGTATAAAGGAGTATCCAATAACTTTAGTAAGGAAGAGATTATATTGGTCCTTATATAAAATACAACCATGTGTGGATGAAACCACTGGAAGTGGTTCTGACATAGATGTACCTAGGAGTAACAACTCTGACAAGGAGTTTCAGGCATGACCTAGGGTATCTTGGTACATGGAAATGGGTGGACTTCACACCCAGTTCGACACTCCTAGGGGATATGCTTCAGATAATTCCCATTTTCTTTACCCACCCCTATTTAGGATTTATTCCCCCAAAGTAACCATTGTATAAAGTTATAGTATTTACAATGCATTGATTTTTTCAGTTTTTTGACATTTAAATAGGTCATTATTTTATGATCTAATATATTGTATGGAATTTTTTATAAATGGAACCTAGAATAAGGAATGAAAACTTCACCAATGCATGTGATGAAAAGAGTAAGATGGATCATATCGCTTATGGTATTAAGCCATCATTTCAATATAATATAATCTCCCAAGTATCCTAATCATATTATTAAATAGTATCATGTGTTAACAGGACATATAAAGAATTCTTTCAGTCCTATGGATTTGAAGGGATGAAAGAAAAGAAGAGGATGGATGAGAAAAATATAGATAAACGGAAGATGGTAAAGAATGGTTTTCCCACATGTGATAACTATGGAAAGAATCACCCTGGTAAATGCTTGAATAGAATGTGAGTTTTTTTATAAGTGTAGAGAAAAATGACACTAATTTTTTGATTGTAAGGGTAACAAAAAGGTTTCCAATGTACAATTATTTAACTATAATGATATGGGACACTATAAAAATCAATGTCCCATGTGTCAGAGGAATTTTCCGATGATATTGTTATTGGATAATGATCAAGTCATGATAGAACCACAAATGAAGTAGAATGATTAATATCCCTCTTCCAGAATCACTACATTTTAATATTTTATCAACAATGTACTCTTTATAAGAACTATGGAATATATGAGAAATGTATTAGAGTACTATTAAATTATGTATTTGAGTTAATATGATGAATTTTACCAAGGATATGTTCCTTGTTATAGTGTTAATATTATGGGAAATTACATGGTTGAGGGGAGGAAAACCCTTAATATATTTCTAAGGATGAAAATAATGATGAAGAAATGATTGATTTCTATAAGAACTGACTACCTCAAAACTGATTTTTGACTTGTGGACAAGTGGTCTATGCCATCATTGATAGAGTTTTCAACATTTTTGGATATAAGGAATATATGTAATATCCTGTGTAAGGATAAATACATGTTTCTAATATGTTTTTAGGGTAATTTCAGTTAATACCACATTTCAACAGGACACATGATGAATATATTCACGTGTTTCAAATGTGAAAATATAGGGTTTCTTCATGTTGATTACATGAAAATAAGGTAGAATAAGCATTGATCCATATATATCATGGATTTCTAAAAAAAATGTGGACATATAAATGGATCTAGAAAGGATTGATATGGGAATGATTCTAAATTATTGGATCATGATATTATGGAATGTTAAAACAATTTTTAAAGGGTTTAAGTTTATCATTGTTTTAGGTTTTAGAGTTTAATGTCACTACATGATGCAACCTGTGCTGAGAGATGAAGTATAGATTGTTTAAGGAACAAAAAAAGGATAATATTGTGTTTATGAAATCAAAATGTATATTTATACTCTAATAGAGTGGAAAAAATCATCAAAACTAGGAAAAGAGTATTGAATATAAACTATGTCCTAATATCATTTATTCATGATATCAATGAAATTTTTGAAAAATTTATTTTAAGGTTTTATTGTAATGATATTTCATCTGATCATGTTTTCTATCAGTTTCCATCAAAACATAATGGTTTGATTATTCTTCTATGACCATGTTGTCCCATTAGAATTCATAGTTTTGTAGTAAATGATGCATTTCCCTTTCTATATTATTAATTGTATATTTTAACTGTATTTTAAATGTGGGTTTCCCACAAAGTAATTTTCAAGTATCCACCATTAACATTCAAAGTTCAATTTCAAATTTTGAGGATAACTTTTTTGTATGGAGGGGAGAATATAAGACCCCATGAATTTACAAATAGAATTAATAGAGAATGCATGAATCATGGTGTCTCCACAAAATAATGCTTTATTATAACCTAACCAATAATCATATTTTTTCTACTTATGTAATATGAATTTCAAAAAACTGACATACACGGTAGCATTCAGTTAGATATTTAGAGTCTGATAGAATCATCTTAGTTTTTTGATAAATAGTAACATGCCCTTATGAATAGTAACACACCCTCAAGAATGGTACTATTACTCTTATGACTAGTAATGAATTGTAAATCGACCAAAAAATAGTAACTTCACCCATGAATGTATAAATAAAATTTAGACATCTTATAACTGAAAAAATGATCATAGTATAAGTATTGGTAATTTTGTATGTCTTAAATATTTTAATTTCAATTTTCTGATTACAATTATAATTAAAAATTGAAATATATTATCATTAAATGTAATAATAAATTTTTATTTTATTGTATTATGGTTAAATGATAATTTTATGAGACCTTGATTAATTTTTCAAGATGTTACAAAATAAGTTATTGTTTTAAAGATGTTTTTTGGGATAAATTATGATTTTATTTAAAAATTAAATTTATAATATTTAGAATATTATTTTAAATTAATGGATTTCATTTCAGAATTATAGTTTTTGAAAATAGTTAGAGCGAAATTTTTTGGATTTTTATTGAAGAAATTGAATTTTGGATGAATATTAAAATATGGTAATTTATAGTACATATACATTATTAGTTAAATTCACTATTTCTAGAATCTTGGATGATGTAAGAACACTTGGTTTGTACTCACAAGAACATATTAATATTATTGGTCCCATGAATCAACACTATTGGTTGTCTTGAGGTAAATAATATAATAATGATTAAGAAATCAAAAATCACATCTCTCATCCAATATAAACCACCCTCACTCCCTCTTTTCTTTACTCCTATCAAGCCATTTTATTTTCTGAAATTATTCCCAAATATCCTCCCAAGATACTCCCCATGTCTATAATCATTCGGTATCATTAAAAGATCAAAATCCCTACCCTAAAGAGGCTCTCATGTAAGAGAAATTCAAGAGGTAAATTCCTCTTCTCATTTATTTTATTTGAAGTCCCTTTCTTTTCTTTTTCGTTCCTCACCTAATTTCATCCAAAAGTTATGATAACTATAGTAACATACAAGTACTATAATGTTTTCTGATAATGTATAAATTCATCACTATCTATCATTTTCCCTTCATTTATATTAGAAATGAAAACACCATCTGAGATGTGTTAATTTATCACATTCAAGGACAATGTGTTTTTAAATTTATATTATTTTCTTCAACTGTCATCATGAAACTAATTTATGTCTGAAAAAGACTATAATGTATGTATTATAACTTATTTAAGGTTTTGTAGTCTCTTTTTACACATGATGTTAATTTATAAATCAAAATTATTTCGCTGTGATAACAAACCACCAATTAACCGAAACAATTATCATTAAGGTTTTATATAATGATTCAACTCCACTCACAATAACAAAATGAAATTTAAAACCATGTGATCATATGTATGATAAAAATAAAATAAAACTTATATTCTGAAAATCCATTCTCATTCTACATGTTTATATATACATGAATATAATTAATCCAGTCAAGAAAACTAAGGAAGAAAAAACTACCAATCAATGAAATTGATCCTCTTAACCCCATCATGAAGGACATGAATGAACATAATAAGGACACCCTAAGTCAATAAATAAATATTTAAATATATATATATATATCAATTAATTATTTTAATTTAGTTATCCAGAACACTATGATCATGTGAAGAATATTATCATACTTAAGTTAAGGGTTTCCCCACTAGTCATCTATTTTTGTGAGGCATTCTTTATTAATTATTATTACTTATGTATGGTGTATATATAATGAACATTTTATTATTATATTTTGAATATATTTAATTTAATGTTATTTAATTTATCATTTTATGGTTATTATTTTTGGGTCATAATATTCGATTGTTTACAATGTGTTAAGGGTTTTTCTACCTGAACCTCTATTTTCATTATGTTTCCTCTTATACTCTACTTAGATAAATTCATTTCTTATTTATTCATATTTACTACACCTAAATTATTTGTTAATATTCTATTTATTTTTACCAAACATAATATTTCTTTTATTTTTTAGGAGCTATATATTTTAAAATTATCTTTCAAATATTCTTCCCAATAAACAACCCCGTTTCAAGGGAACTTCTCGAGTTATTACCTATTTTCATGTGGAATATGAAATATATTTTAACCCATTATTATTTTTGTAAAGTAAAAAATTTTATCATGAAAAAATTTTGGTTCATTGTTTTATGAAAGAAAACACACTTTTCTATTTTAAAATCTCTTTAATATTTTCCTAAAATTTCACTAAAAAGTTTTATTTATAAAGATTCATTCAAATATTTTTCCATGATTTCACTTCAGTGGGGAAAAATTTATGCCTCCAAAATAATTTAAAGATTCTACCCTCTTCTTTTACGGGATATAATTTTTTAAAAATCATATCTTATGGGAAATACCAAAAAACTCTTCTTTCCAAAGTAAAAAAGGATTTTTCTCATCTCATTTGATCTTTTATGAGATATACGCCTTGTTCAACACTTTTTCCTTGCATGCGGTGTATGTCCCACACCTTGTTATATCATATCAAGGGTCTCCTAATTCTCATTATATTCTATAGGATGATGATTTGAATGCTTCAAGGTGTTATGTTACACTTTTGAATGTTTATGGATTATTTTCTCAACATGTTCTCAATGGTATCATTTAAATGTATCTTTATTTCAGGTAAAATCCTTATTGAATATTGTACTTAATTGTGATATATCTCATTTGATATCATCTAAAATATGTTTTTAAGGGTTTTTGATTATTTTGACTATGGATGTGCTATCTTGATACTATTTACCAAATTACATTGAATGGTTAGTGTTTATATTTAATAATTGAGGAAAGTTATTTACATTTCATATGTTAGTTTCAATGTGAATGTATATATCAATTAAGTTCACCCTATTAATATGATAAATTCATTGGACTTAGTACGTTACAACTAGGTCTTTTGATATCCCCTCAATGCATTGATACGTCTCATGAGATAGACTATGGTCATGTCGCGAGGTCTTAACAAAATGAATATTTGTGGTCTTGACTTTGGGAATTGATGGAAATATTATGTTGTCCCACATTATTAATTTCTTCATTTTGAAACTAGTAATCTAAGGTTCAGGTTGTTATTTGACAAGTTTAGTACCCATGATTATGTTTTATTAAGGAAATATTTTCTTTATCATATTCTTTTCATATTATGTTCATGTTTATATTTAAAGGCATGTGTTTTTTTAAAGGTTGGGGTCGAAGCCTCAATTTATTATTTAAATCAATGACCTCATTAGTGTGGGTAGATGGAGACCCATTACATAGCCCCAAGGAACAATGCCATTTTGCCAAAATATAAGGCTTGAAAGCCCATTTTTTTAGCCCAATGAACCCCTCACTGAATAGTACCTCTACAATACCAGTGATGCTACAGTAAATGCTATAGTACCACCACTGCTATAGTGCCTCCGCCGCTACAGTGTTGCCACTGCAATAGTTCTTCTATTACTAATGTCTACAACTGTAGTGCCCCTACTACAGTAATACTACAGTATCAAAATTTTGTCTCTGCTCAGATTTGATCCTAGGTCTTTTGGATACCAAGCAGGAGGTTGTACCTCTTGGGTATAGGCTCATTGGCAAGGCATGTGTTTTTAGTCATTCAACATGCATAATGTTTATGATTATAATATATTTCACCATATTTCATACCCTTACTAAACATTTGATTCCACCCCTTTCTTATGTTACATTTTATCAGGACATGAAGAAGTTTATTATGAATGTCCAATAAGAATAAAATTATAGTTGTGGATGCTCCCAATAAAAATTATATGTTGTATTTAATTTCATGTTGTAATGTTAAAACTATGAATGTATCTGGTTTTCCAAAACTACTAAACTACTTGGTCCTTCTGGATTTGATTCCTTGTAATCATGTTAATGTATTAAAATAATTCATGTACTCCAGGCCTCTAAGGTAAGAACATTACAATACTAGGGTCATTTTATGATTTTGGAAACAAGTCAAGTGGTCATAATGAGGTCTACATGGTGATTTTATAGGGTTCTATAAAAACATGGAAGGCATGACTTAAGGGCATAATATGACTTTCTCTAAAACATATAGAGGACTTCCCATGATCCAAACAGTATACCAAGGGATCATTTCATGATCTAGGTGACATGTATTGGATGACCTATTTAGTTCATGTGAAGAACATGAGGATCAACGTATATGTTTTTTCACATAATTATCCTATATTTTTATTCTTCATTCCATTATTTTATTTCATATGTTTTAAATTTTTTCTGTGATAGCTTGTTTTAAGTCTCACGTGATCTAGCAGCTATGTGGGGTGTTCTCCCTATGACTCACAAAATGTTCTTCATGTGATCTTTATGTGATCACGTGAAGTGCTTATGCATATTGCATATTACTTTGTTTGTTCTTCGGATATTACCTGATAGAAGACATTCATCAACATTACATCATCTTCTCTGAGAAACCACTCTGATTCAAGGGTGTTGCAGAATGTGGTTCCAAGGAAAATTCCTTTTTTGTTGCTGGTATGGGGGATTTATAGGCTTCTCTATGATGGTTATTAACCACTTTTCATGGCATGTATCACAGAAATCCAAGCTAGAGTTAGTGGAGGGCTTTGATGTCATGCCTTTTCATGAGGTCTTCTCATAGGAAATTCTAGGGACATTGCATGATTTTCAATTATCGTGAGATAATCCTATCAGTACCCATTTTTTGTATTATGGATAATCAAAGGGTAATTTTCCTAATGATGTGTTTTCCTGAGAAACTTTCAGAAGGTGAGGCTGATATGTGCTAGGGCCTTATAAATATCATGGTGTCTATTAAAATTCCTCCATGTTACTTCAAGAGACTTATATGGGAACTTCAATGAGATAAGTATACCTTTCTTGCAATCCATAATTTAATCAGTTGTCTTGTAGAATGGATTTTGTGAGGTATTTTAGAGAGCATGAGCATGTTGCAAGAAGTATATGATCTCAAGAGGGTCCCATATTTTATATATTTTATTTAATTATTTTATTTAATTATTTTATTTCTCAATTCCTTGGGGGTTTTTGTGATCTTTCATGTGTGTTGTCAATGAAAGTCATGTTCCTCATTGGTAATGTGTCACATCACAAAAAAAAATTATTGTGGAGATGTGTGAGAAAATCATGGAAAACCCTTCTTAAAATATTTGGATCCAAAGAGAAAATCTTGAGACTGATTGGACATGTCTAAAGCATTTTTTGAGACTGTGGTGAGTTGCCAGTGGGATTTTAAATGACCAGGCAGACTTTTCACTTGGGATTCCACGATGTCATGCGGGATATATGGGTGGTTTGCCTGATTTTTATGATTGTAATATGCTCCTAGATTTGGTTGTTTTCTCCATATTTTCCAAGGTTTTTTGGATGTCTTGTCAGGTGGGTGATGCCTGAAAATTCACGTGACATGGTGGTTCTCTTCTGGTAAACACATCATGATCAATTTCTTTTTGGGATTACTTTATAAGATTGAATGTCATTTTAAACGGGTTATGGTGGATTTTCCCCAAGGTATGCACTAACCATGATTATTTTTCATGACCATATGATGGTCTTCCGATCATGTTTCATATGGGGATTTACACAATCCATGTGTTCATGACACCTTTTATTCCATTACTTTCTAGAAACAATAATACCCACATTCATGTATTTCTTATTTTGTGAGTTTTGAAATGCTTATTTAGTGGGTCTCAGCACCATCATAAAAACAAACCATGAAGTATGTTGATTGAAAATTAATAATATCACAATGTGGAGGTGGCATTCCACACATCCGCACACACGATACTTTCAATTTATATTTGATGGATAGTAGTCGTAAAATGGTTGATCAATAATCATAATAAAAATTAATTATATTAAAATATTAAATTTATTATTTAATAATGCATAAAATATATTTTTCTAATATAGAAGAAAAAATTATATTTAAAGAACTCGGTTAAGAGTTATATATCATCATTGAGAAACCCCCTTAGGCATAAACAATAATCCTTGAAATGATAGTGTTATGATAAATACAGGATCTCTTTGACATAGTGAGAAATTCTGGGAAGGTATTTAGCTATATTTTTGATGATATATAAGGATAATTATGTTTTATGAATATCGGATAAGTGGTATCATTTTATAATGGAGAGAGAAGACACAAATTAAGTTTTCCAAAATATTTTTATATATTAATGTATTATTGAATTCAAATGATTCAAAATTTCATTGAATTTTATTGGAAAATTGATAATGTATGAATATCATCATAAAATAAAATTTAGAAAGGTTTTTCTATCATTTTAAACCTTATTCATTTGTCTAACCCCTTTGTTAACTCATTTTAAGCTTAATGACTGTAACAAATTGATTAGCCGTTAAGGGATATAAACATACTTATAAGATGAAATGTTCTTCAAAAATCGTCCATAGATTAAATTTTAATCCATTGTCCATTTAAAATATTCTCTTGAAAACATTTTTATTTAGAAAATATTTAATCTAGTACTATTTTACATAAAATGTCATTGAAGACATTTTTGGGATCGTACATTTAATTTTAATTAAAATACATCAATATAATAATATAATTGTAATATATACACATTTAACATTTTTTATACTTTATAAGTACCTATAATTTTTTTTTCATACCACAATTCATCCTATAAATATTAATTTTACAATTTTTAAAATCAATTACCATGATTTTTCTACTTCTTGCATAGGCACTATATTTGTGTTCTGTAAGAATTTAAGGTAATTATATTATCATTATAAATTAAAAAAATCCTTAAAAATTATATTCTTATTAAAACTAACCATGTATAACTAATCATATCATCTTGTCATCCCAATTAAAATATGTAGGGTACATTAAAAGAAGGAGAGTGATATTTTGTAATTTTATTAACTTATAATAATTAAAATGTCATTATCAAAGTAAAATTGAACCAAAATTATAAATATATGAATTTTTGGTGTATATGTTAGATTTAAACTCAAAAAATGATTTAAGGTCCTGTTTTGGTTTGTTTTTATGACCATATCTCATAGTTTTAACCACATTTTATCCATTTTCCCTTATAAAGGTGAAAAATATGTACAGAAAATACTATTCATAATGATTAAATGGGACCTATTATAAACTTTTAACCTCATGATTCCAAATGTGGAATTAATAATTTAAAATTAAATTTATATAAGTTACAATAATAAATTTTTAAAAAATCATAAACATAAATAAAAAATTGTTTTTAGAAAAATGTTTTTTTCCCAAAAAGAAACTAATACCAAAATGAATGATAATATTGTTTACTATGTAATTAATTAGATTATTTATATAAAATGGATCTTATGTTTCATGAAAATTGAATCCAAAATATAATTTTTTTATTAATTTACATGACTACAAAAAAATAAATTATGGTTTTTCAAAAAAAGGTTAATTTTTCAGTATTCACTAGAAAATAAAATTTTTTAAGAAAATCAAAAAAACTAAACCTAGGATAATATTAAAAATATTTTTTCGAAATTTTTATTAATTACGTTAAATAAAATTGTAAAAATATTATAAATTAATTATACTTTTTATGTGAAAACTATTATTCAGAAAAAAAATAAATTTGATTCATAAAATTACCCGAATGAAAATTGTGTACTTATTTATTATGAATGAATAAATAAATTTTCATTGTATAAAACATTTAAAAATATTTTTAATAAATTTGTTATTAATATTTATACATGCCAATTTAATAGCTATGTTATAAGATTTATATTTAAATAATATTAGATTTATAGTATATCATTGCTTGATTAATGTTAAATGTTTCATGTTAGAAAAGATATCACGAATAATATTACATTAGAAAATATATTGATGGTGTTACCATAGAAGTTACTGAAGTCTCTACTCTTGTTTCTTAGCCACTTGAAATAATAGGATAATGAACTATTCATATAAATGTTTTCTTTGTAGTCATTAATATCTTTCCCTCTCTGAATAACATGGTTTCAAAATATTTATAATTTACAAAAAAAGACTTAAATTTAGACATTATGAATGATTCACCCCTATGAAATATGTTGAAGAGAATTTTTATGGTAATTTGGAGGCTAATTTCATAAACTCCACTCATAAAACATGATGGTTAAATACATCATTTCACCACATGTCAATTGCGTTATTTTATACAGATATTTATTTTTGGGTAATAAATACTTGATTGAAGAATGTGATTTCTACATGAGAGTGAGAAAGGGTACTATAGTAAGATCATTATACATAGGAGCATATGGATTTATTTATGAACCTTATGACATTTGATCTTAAAAAAGATTCCTAATATGAATTGATAATAATTTAAAATCAATACAAAGTCATTGAAGGAGAGTACCTGGTTGATAAAAATTATCATTAGATAGACATTGGTAAGAAAGTGATAAAATAACGAAAAAATATCAAACGATAACAAAAATCAAGTGCAGATTTTGTTATCTGGTCCTATTTACAACATCTTAATGAAATAAAAATTCAACAAGATTAGTTGAACTACATCATGTTTATTACAAATTAGTGAAATCAATTTTTCATCTTTTAGATTACATAAATCATTGTATTTAGTAATATTGTAGTTCTCTATGTTCTTCCCCTCCCACATTTCACTAGGGAGGGGATCTAGATTTGGGATATTAATCCTTCTTTTTTCCCCAATATTTGACAGAAAAAATTATTTCAAAACAGTTTTCAATATTTTTATTTTCCTATATAAACTATCAATCCATTATAATCTATGAAAACTAACATGGAGTAACCTTTATAATAATTTAATCCATTTAGACATTAAAAAAAATTGGGTTTTTAAATTATAATCTCAATAGTGTGGAGTATAATAATTAATAGGTATTATCCAGCATCTTCAAGTTAGGTGCTTCAAAATGGATATAAGAAAGTTGGATACATAGAATATATATTTCATCACCTACAGATGTGTTGAACCTATTAGATAAAGTATTTTTGGTTATTTAGCCCCTAAATTTGTTCTCTCAAAGAGATATAGGTGGGATAGATATTCAAGGAATTTACTATTATCAAAATTCATGGAGTGATCATTGAGATATATTAGATGGAATAATTTATTATACCTGAATTTGTGAAGGGGTATTTTCATAGAATAATCAATGCTTAATAGGGTTCAAGTACACTAAAATCACATTCTAATGTACTCTGTATATATCATATGTTAAAATATATACAAAATAAAAATAATATGCTCCAATTTTTTACTAGATTTATAGACCCAAAAAACATATATTTACATTTAGGGTCATTTTGTTGGTCCCCACAAGCATTTATGTCTTTTTATTTTGACCCTATTTTTTCCCTAAGGTGTGAAAGTGAAATTTTTATCTGGTCAAATCTCATCTTTTTCTTTGGATTCCCTTAATTTTTATAACCTGAAAATCTTTGTTCCATACTTTCAAATGATCAAAAATAATTCAATATTGTGAAGGATTATTTAATAATGAGTAGAACTAGACATTTTGTAATATTTCTCCTCACAAATTATTAACTTGATGAGTACTATTTCTCGTCCCATAGTTTATGGTATTTTTTGTTAGACTAGAAAAGTGAATTATTTTTATAGTCAAATAGATTTTAAAAAAATAAGGATGAGGTTTATGGACATACAATTTTTACCCAAAGATGATTCTTTTTATAATGTATTGAGGGTGAGGAAACTCTAATGTGAGTATAGTTACATGTACTTGTATTCATGGTCTCAAGGAGGGGTGTATAGAGTTTAAGATCATATTTCTCAAACTAAAGAGGAAGTCTGAAAACCCAAATAGGGTTATGAGAGCTAGAAATGTTCCAATAGCTTTAAAATTGGGGATGAAAATGTTATAAATCATAAATTTATATGTTTTAATTAGTAAAAAATTAAATGAGAAGTTATAGGGTAGGGAAAGTGCTAACTATACTCCTGATATAGTACTATCACCATATAACTGGACAAGATTTTGGGGATGACTTATAACCATATTTTACTGAAATATACCATTACACATTTGTTGATGGTATATGTGGTTTGAATATATTTTCCCAAGGACAATGGCTTACAACTAGTTAGTTATTTTTGGTTTGGATATGTGTAATATATTTTATCACCAATCACATGAGTTTTTTTATATTCTACGTACTCATTATTAGTAGCTATTTAATATTTTTTTGTGATTTAAATACTCAAGGAATATATTATGGAATATTATAAGAGAATACTATAAAGGTAATCAAAAAAATAATGTCTAACCAATATCAGTTCATTACATAACATTAGATAAGAATGAATATGGGATTGGATTAAAAGATACATCTGGGACAAATGGGTCAGACCTCATTATGTGTCTTGTAATGGTAGTAATCAATTAATGCATAGTTTTAGGAATAAAATATTTTCCAAAGTGTATAATAATATTTATATATATATATATATAACTAATGTGAATGAGGATATCATACCCAAGGATAAGGATTAATGTTTATTCAATTTATAAATGGGCCAGATGTAGGTTATTGAGATGTCACTATATATCTATTAATAAAAGAAATTAAGCCACATATGGTATAAATAATTTCTCAATGACTCGATTTGATTTTTTCACAAGGAAAAATGAAATTATTTCATCCAAATTTTAGATGATGGATAGGAAACCCAATAGAATTGTGTCTAAATTTTATGATGGGATGGTGAATTAAAGTGGATTAACTTTGATGTTAGGTCTATAATAGGTAGTTTGGACCCCACTACATGTCCTATTACAACAGGAATCATTGAATATGATGTAATTAAATAATTCTATGTGAAAATTTTTCATATTAATAGAGGAAAATGTGGTGAAATGGATGTGTCACCTAGTGAGAGAAGAAAGAATAAAATCCAATGTAAAAGAGAAGTGGTCTCAATAATAAGGTGAAACAAAATAGTTCCATCCAAATATATACCTATTTTTAGATCTTATGTGAATGTGTAGGAACCCTAAAGCACTAAAATGGAGTGGGAATTAATGTGAAGGAGGAATTTATGATTGGGTATTTTATGGGAGATCGAAATAACACTATGTATCATGTATGAGTAAAAACCAATCCGTGTAAAATTCTTGGATATGTTTTAAATTTGATCAAAGGATAGTTTTATTAAACAATAAATCTATATCCTATAGATCCTATATGAATCAGACTATCAAATAAGAAAACTATGTCATAAAAAATGTAACTATAGTGGTAGGTGTAAGGTCATGTGGGGTAGAACTTTTGTTGTTATGTTTAACCCTTTGTGAAAAGGTTGATATTCTATTCAGTTTAGCATTATTCAACATGGACTTGGGTTCCATGTAGTTTAGGTTCATATAACTATGATTTATTATAATTATCTTAAATTCACTCGTAATTACCTTCACTTGAACCTAATGTTATATTATTCAATTTATTTGTTTAGAAACTAAGTTTTAATAGTAGGATCGATACACTATATATATATATTGATCAATTAAAAAGACTCAGTAGAGTATAACACATTTATGATGTAAGGTATTTAATATTTTATTCAATGTTTGGGGATTTATTTTTATCAATCCTTCACATTCTTATGGCTAACAACAATTCAACTTGGATGAAAAAGTGAATGAAGACCTTCTTGTGGAATGATCATGATTCAAGATTCTAATTGACTGAGAGGTTATGAAGTGTGATTAAACTTTTCTCATAAAATCATTCCATATTCCAAATATAGATATGAGACTTTTAATCATTAAATAGTTGATCACAAATATAAATAAAAATTGAACTCAACTGAACACTAATGAAAAAAAAAATCACATATATTTGAGAGTATTTTTTCTTGTATAGAGTACGGATTATGGTGAAATGGTCCCACAAAGTATTATTTAGTATTTTTAGAAAATAATTGGTTTCCATTCCCACCATCACATAAATGATATTGGATATAGTTATATTAAATTCATTTATCAATCAGTTCATTGTTTCGAGAAAATGGGATGGCTGATTGGACTAAATATTACACTCATGGTGCAGTCTCTTCCACTAAAAGGAACAGAAGTTTATGTGATCATATATTAAGATTATATTATGGAATATAAATCTATTAATAATGTTAGATTTCATGAATTTTATGACATGTTTTTTCACAAGAACATGTTTGGGTATAGATTTTTCCCATATATAGGCGAAATTGGTAGTTGTAAGGATAAACATAGACTATCTAATTATTGTTGAATGATAAAGATAAATTCTATATATCCACCAAATAAAAATAATCCAAAGTATTTAGTTATATAAAATAGCTCTATGGGTTAATCAATATAGTTTTGATTTATCTAGGATGCATAAAACATACTAGTGAACTCCATTTGAACATGCATCATTGTTCGACACAAATATCCAACCCTCATGTTTTAGAGGAAGAGATTGTACCCTAACTTGTGAGAAATAAAGGCACAAGGGTGCATATATAGAAATATTGTGACGGTATCTCCTTTTTAAATAAATATGATAAATAACTTGATCAAATAATTATCTATAGAATAATTTCTAACAATTCATTTCATCATAAAAAATTGACTTTAAAAAATAGATTTATTTATTATTTGATTGATCAACTGAGAGAGTCCCATTTAGGATATACATTATTATGGGATGTGTCCAACTAGTTGTGAAATCATTTATTGAGCATTAATTATAACATTGGTCTGAGTTAAAATTAACCATGTTTATCACCTCCTATGTTTATACTGATGAATAGAGAAACCATCCTATGGTACATGATATGAATACAATCTCATCCTACTTTTAATATTCCACGTAAGTAGCTAAATTATCTATTACATCATCTTGATAGTTATTTGGACATGTAATTTATGAAAATTGAAATTATAAAGAAAACTATTACATCATTTCTAATAAATAGTCAATGATGTGTTTTGTTCTTCTTTCATCATTTCAGAGACCCCATTACTTTTCCTGATAAATATCTCTGAATATCTATTGATATTTTTCTATGAAATAATTATCTTCAAATCCATTTGTAGAACTATAATGATGGAATAATATTCTACAATATTGTTATTAAAACATTCTTAATAGAGAGAATAATGAGGAATGATTTAGTTTTCCAATAAAATGAACAAAATCTGTAATCTAACTAGGTTGAGTATTTGGTCTTCCCTTCTTATCCCATGTTTGAGATGTTTTATTGAGAAATAATAAAGAATTAATTGGGGATTTATGTACCTGATGTTACCTATTCCAAGTTAGTGTGTGTGGAAAAGAAATATTCGACATTGTTCCCTTTATCTCCTTCTGGGATACAAAGTGGTTGTTGAAATAGTATAGGATAATATCTCATCATGATATCATTAAAATATACATGAGAAGTCAAATTGATATACTTGAGTGTATCCACATATTAAATTAGGAGGATCCCATGATATTTCAGACAATTTCAATATTTTCAACATTATGATTAGGGTAAGTTAGTTCTTCTCATTATCAATATATCATTTATTAATATCCAAAAATGTTCTACAATGGAACTAGAGAGTATTCTCCTTACTATAATCATTATTATTGGAAAATTTCTTCTGATATAACACTCTATGGTTTCCAAATAGGGGATTTATGTTTTTTCTTCTGCAGTTGGTATCAATTCTAAGGGTTTTTATATATATTTATTGAGATTATCAAGCATCTTCTAATAATAATAATCCCCCTGATATGTTACACCATTCTTAATTAACATTAATATGGGTAGTAATTTATCAGTAGGTATTTCTATGGAGTGAAAGATGTTATAAATATATCTTTGGAGTCCTGTAAACTCTTTAAGTATTTGAGGTTAGTTTATATCATGTATCATTGTCCCTTTCTTGGGGTAAACATCATTTTCATTATGTTTTATCATTAAACCATCGAATTTACCTAATTTCACCCAAAAGGATTATTTCAAAAGTATTATTTTTAAGATATACGGACACATCATTTTAAAAAATACTTCAAGGTTGCTAAGGTGTTCATGAATCTATTGAGATTTCATTACAATATCATCCACATACTCTTCCACTATTTTCCAGAAAAATAAATAAAACATTTTATTCACGAAACATTTGGAAGTAATGTTAGTATCTTTCAAGACAAAGGTAATAACCATATGAAAATATACACCTTATGGTGATGTAATGTAGTGTATCATTCTAATTACTATGACTATTTAGATCTGATTGTTACTAAATAATCCATCCATGAATTTAATTTACTTAGAAACCAAATATCATATTCATTAGTAACTAAATGATCTTAATCAAGAAATCATCTTTTGGTAAATTTAAACTCAAATTTATAAATTAAATTTATAATTTAATTTTATTATTTTTACTTGATGGGGATAATTCTTGAAAGCCACATAGTTTATTGAACTTTCTAGATGAATTTTTCATTGAAAAATTTATCAACATTAACTTTGAACTTCGTGGTATGATATGGATTAATTCTCTATGATCCATGTTTCTAAATGCAGTAGTTGTATGGTAAAACTAAGTTATGTGAATCTACCATGTAATATAATCCATGAATCTCTATGTAATAACATGAAAACACATCTTTATATATCATTAGAAAATATGTATGTTTACTTTTTTTTAGGATTCATGGAGTCACTTATTAATTTTTTTCATGTGTCCTCTTGAGTGCCAATATTCACCTATATATGTTCATAGATATTGGTTGATACACTATCCAAAAAAACTATAGGAGAATTATATATATAGTCACCTTCATTATTATTAGAAAATGAATATGGATTTACCCCTCGAGATCTGAGAGACACATCCAATGTATCATTAATTTGATTAATAATGCATTTATCTAAGAATTCCAAATGTTATTTTGTCACAAATAACAACATATGATTGAAGGAAAAGGTTCTTAAACACTATAATCCTCTTTTAATATTCATGAAAAAACTAGTAAAGTGTTTTTCTTTGTTCACTGGATATCATTAAATCCCACATTCTAGTAGAGAGGCTTGAGGAAATGATTTATTTATATAGACGACAAATGATCCTCTTCCTCAATTGAAAGAATATTTTCAAAGGGATAATCTCCTTAAATTAAAATGTATATGGTGGTAATTAGAAGTTCTAGGACATTATCTAACATGGATGGATGACTCTCCATATCAAGATATTTAAATTCAATAAGGTTAATAGATATCACAAATTCATTATATATTCCACTATATGGGTTGAATCAGGTAGCCAATAAGACATTATGGGTAATGATTCAGGTGGATTCATTCAAAAAAGGAATCTTCCCCTCTCTTTGGTAATATCTTGTATCGATGTGTTTGAATTCGGAATATTTAAATATGGATTTTTCACTATATAGTATCCTAATATTCCCATAAAGAGAATATTTGGGGTATTTATGATATGATGAGAGAACTACTAAATATATATTAATTCCCATCCTTCCTTGAAATGTTTTTAAATCCATATCTAGGTAATTCCTAAATAATTCTAAGCTGAATATGAGATCACTAAATTGGGTTCTCGAATTTATAATCTTAATTAGTATCTACTGACTTATTTCATATCCTTGGATCATCATATTGGTAGGAGAAAAGTTTTCATCACTATATTCAAAATGTTTAAGGGTATATATGAGTATGATATTGAATCTATATCCATTATCAATAGATTATTAGTGAATTTCAACATCATTTAGCTTTATAAATATTTATAATGGTTTTATTTTCCATTATAAAGTAGTTTTTTGTCGTGTTTTGTGAATAAAATGACCCTATGCACTCAATAAAACCTATTTCTATATGATATGTCTCAACTGAAGACACATAAATATCAATCTATTTAGGGATTTAAAAGGATAATATGATATATTTTGAGAGATAGAGGGAATACAAAATTGATAGATTGGGGGGTAATAAAGATATTCATAAACATTTTTTATATCTAGTTTAGATGTATTAGCTTCCAACCATGTAGATACTAATGGTCCTGGGGTTATATACATCATTGAAAATTGTGTTGATGACCCCTTTTATGGATCAAAATTAACTGGAGTTATTACTGTTTTATGGTTATGATATGTTAGTATTTCTATTTTCCGAGCTCAATCGGTTACCAACTTATTTATTAACTATTCAACTAATATGATCATATAAAAATGATCCTTATCAGACTCAGGATCATATTGATTCACATTTTTTTCTCACTGGAGAATATATCACCATGTCATGGTTTCATGTATGATCTTGGTAGGAATTAAACCTTAACACTGGCATTATTATAGCCTCTCCTGACTTGGACTCTATATCTTACTCTATGATTTTAATGGGTAATTCTACATCATAAGAGACTCCCTAATTGGTGAAGGGATCAAAATATCAATGATGTTAATAGAACCATATTTTAGCTCCTCATAGAAATAAAATTATATATGGTGGGGATGTTCTCAACCTCTCAATGATAGTGGAATCAAATCCAGAAGAGTAAATATTAGCTTGGGTACTCATCAGTGATCATCTTATAATTATTTTTTCTATAGATGTATATTTATTTGAATTTTTTATGACTAAAAAGATAAATACATCACCTATAGCAATTTAAGGGAAATTTGGGTTAATACTAAAAGATTTAGTTATTCCATAATGATTGTGTGCATGTGGTTGACCATTTTTTGGGTCATCTAATAATAAAATTTATATAAATTTTGGTATGGGACTTATTTCCATCCTTTTTCTTGCACTGGTAGAGTAGAAAACACTTGATCCAAATGATCTTGGGCATGAAAAGACCTTACATTATATGTACTTATAATATTATATAGAATATATTTATGGAAAAATAAATCCTGAATTTTGTGCCATAACAATGATGGAAAGGGTATTAATAGTCTTTTTTATTCCAACTAGCCTCATTTAGTAATTTATCTTATGGGGGTGAAACTAGTTTATTTTTAAAACATTCAATTAAATACCATGAGACATAATATTTTTGAATGTAATGATATTTATATATTAGATCATCAAAATTTCATCATTTTTATTCCTTATTACTATCCTAAATAATGGTTCTTTTATTAATTCCAAGAAGAAAACATAGTACTATATATTAAATTCTCAGAAGGTGGATCTATAAATATAACCATTTTTGAGTGTGGGAGTCATTATTTCTGCCTTTCCAAATTTCTTTCCCTATATTTAAGATATTATTTAAGAATTTTCTCAAGACCACCAGAGGGAATCCTCTAATATTTATTTTAAGATCGAAAATTCCAATAATCTATTGGGATAATACCAAGGGATCAATGATATGTCTATCTCATATAAAAGATTATATATACAAGATCTACACTATCTTGGATTATAGGAAATACATCTTCATGTAATATGTTAATGATTCCCATCTAGAAATTAATTATAAAACCCTCTCATTATTACATGGTTTTCAATTATAGTGATCAAAGATGGTCATCCTCCTCTTTGTCCAAATGAAAAAAGAATATGAAATATTAGTGAAGATCTTCACAATCCATAAGTGATTCATCTATGAAATTTTTATAACATACAATAATGTTATCCTTTAATAGTCTACATGAAGCACCTAAGATTTACTACTTCTTATATCCTTGGTGATTGGAATATAAGAACACATCATGATATAAAATTCCTAAGATTTTTTATTGTGTCTTTAGTTACATTTAATATTGGGAAGGTGGGATTCGCCAACTTAAATAGATGAGGAGTTAAATCCACCCACTCAAGATATGGATTCATCATCAATTTTACTATTTGTCTTTATCTATCCTCAGTTTCCACTAGATCTTCCATATATTAAATAGATTCAAGAATATATTATTGTATTACATCTAGTTCCAATTTTTGATAAGTAATACTTAGTAGAGCCTAATATGGTTTTCATATATATTTCTATGGCTGATAGTTAGAATGTGTTTACCTGGGATTTAATCTTTCATTTGGTGGGGGTTGTATCTTTAGTAATAAATCTTTATGGTAGTATAATTAATTTTGGATTAAAGTAAAATAGTTTTTACCATAGGTTAATTGGATATATTGACTTATTCCCTTTTTGTTAGATCAATAAAAAATTATCAAAGAGGAAGGTAGGAGGACTCCAGCCTCAGAGTTACACTTACTGGTATATTTCCTCTAAATAATCTAGTGATAAATAACCTAAAAATCACATAAATAACATCATAATGGAAATTTTTTTCATTAATATGAAGAGGATGACTTATTTGGGTGGTGAGTTAGTGATGAATGAAACTACATCAATCCCGATTTATTAGAATGAATCATATCATGTGGGTGATAATGTAATGTTTGGTCAAGCTCCAATATTTGGATTCGTTCTTTGATGTTGATTTAGGACACCCTTTTCCTACATCTTAGTATATACCATATTTTTAATAGATCCCTATTTATCATATACTTATATATCGATATCATTCTTTAAATTATCTATGTGTGTTACATAGATAACAAATATCGATATGAGTCCTTCAAAAATATCCAAATCCTAATACATCTTAGAATACTTGGGTGCCTCACCAGTGTCCCAGTATCATTCAATGGATATCTAGTAATATTTCTTCAATATTCCACCATTTAAACATCACATAAGATTATGAAACCTTTAAGGAATCAATTTCCTCATTTGTACAACCTATTAATTGGTTGTAATAAATCATTCATAACAGGTGATTCAAAATTAATCAATCATAATTTTCACCAATCATGACCTTGATGGAGAGGTTCCATCATGAAATTCTAGAGGGGAAAAACTAAGAGGCGCTTATAATGGATTTAACCTTTTTCTATAGAAGAATAAATTTATAAGATAAAGTGGAGTTAAAAATTACACTATCTCTCTGGTCAGGGTTCAACCAATTCTACAAAATTCATGTCTACATCATAGTTTACATTTGATGGTTATAATGGCACAGGTGAAGGTAAAAATTACTTCATACCTAAAGGATTGTGTATCCTCTATGTTTCCAATAGATATTGTTTTATATATTTAATCACATTTCAAGATCACACTCTATCATTATATTTGTATATTGTGAATTTTGGCCACTTTCAGTGAGAGGTTTCATTCATCAGAAGTGATTAAATTTTTTGGTATTTGATTTTTGTAAACTAATTTCCCACATAACTTTTCATGTGGTTTGATATAGGATAAATAGAATATATCATCCATGTTGAGCCCATATTTTTTGGGCTATAAAGATGGTTCAATATTATTTTACTGTCCACCTAGTATATTCGAACTAAGAACATACTACTTTTACTAAGGTGATGAAATTTTAGGATTCCTTTTATAAATAAATGTTTTGTATAACAATTAGAGTAAAGTGTATATCAGTATATTCATTTGATACATTGATATTTATGTTATATGAATCATCGATGACCATCATGTAAAGTATATTTAAACCATTAATAAATGATATTTTGAGGAATTCACACAATTTTTTGGATTTGGGATTCTAATCAACGGAAATGGAAACAAGATCAACACTAAAGTACTACTCATCTAGATCATTGAGGTGATCAATTTATTCATCAAAAGGCTAGTTCACGGAAATTATATTATGGTTAATATCACATAGGTTGTGATGGAGATGAGGCATATATTCCACTTGCTTGTTCATTCAAACATCATAATGAATGTGAAAATATCATAGAACATTACAAGTATTTATTATTTAATTATTTCCTTCCACACGATGTTGCATTTTTTATGATTTCTGAGAGGATCCTCAACTGGATCTACCCATATAGTTTATTTTATTTTTGTTTCATCAATAAGAGATGGATTTTTAGGTATAATCTCAACTAAATATTGGATATTTTGATCTTGGGTAGGAACATATGATGATTATTTCTACATGTTTTCCATTAATTGTTACAAATTATTACTCGATGGTGGAAAAGTATCTAGTTTACCTAAATTTTTCTTTTATAATTCCTCTCAGTATGAGGGAACCTTTAAAATCAGAATGAAATGAGGTGTTCCCTTATATCAGGGAGATATTTCAATATGATAAAGTCCTTCACAATGAGTACCATGTGAATTACCTCTATGGTTGTTTATTTTAGATCCATTATCATATATAGGACCTCCACATTGGATGTTTACTTAATCACTATGGGGAGTTCCTTTATAAGAATTTGTTTCTTTTTTTACATCATGTAGTGGACCTCCATTTTATTCATCTATATTTTTATAGGTATTACCTATAAAAAAATTTCCAGGGGGGATTTAGTGTTACTCCATTAATATCTATGGGGATGATCTACATTTTGAATTTCTACATCCTATACACCAAGTGGGGATTCCTTGGTAATTGAATTATATTATTCTGATAAGCATAGGAACTCCCTTCATATTCATATTTTTACTATTGGGAGTACCTCCACAACTAGAATCATGAGATGGACCAATTTAATTATTATATATAATTCCACCATGGAGATGGACTCCATGGTTGGTCTTCTAATGGATGTGATGTATAACTTCAAAATAAAGACTCATGGGATGAACTACAAGGTTTGATTCTTGTGTTTTATATGGAAAGGACCTCCATGGTCAGTTAATTATTGATTTTCTCTATATAGAGGACCAATGTGGTTGGAATTTCAATTACCATTGGAGGGACCTTCATGTTGGATTATTTAGGGAGGAAATCTAAATTTGTTGTTATAGTTTTTCACTGGAGAAGGATTTTCTAATACAAACAACTATTTTTTCTTCTATATGATCTGATATTATTTTCCAATAGTTATTTAGAATCATCCCACAGAGGTCATCAAAATATGTAAGTGGGTTCTAGGTAAATTTATGGTTTTAGGAGAAAGTTCATGATCCTAGGATTAGACATTTAATTACCATCATACATATATTATCCTTGGTGTTGTTATATTGAGAACATAAGATATAATATATTTATTTATGAAATTTTCAGAATTGAAGCTACATGGTGATGGTAACATCCATGGTTAATGGGATCCATCCTGGAAATCTCTTGTGTATTCATAGTTACATAGTGTATATCCTCCTCCACCTCCATATGATAAGTAACCTAGGTGTTTATTCATGTCAGTTGGAGACTACCAAATTGGATTAATTTGGAAATATGGGCCCTTAGTCTCATCCTAGCCAATCATTAGAGGGATAGACTATGAGACTTCAGTTACTAAAGGATTTTATATGCCACCTCTAGGTTCGGAATGGATTTTTTATAGTAAATTTCTAAATTCGTAAATTCAATATATTCCTTTATATATGATGGGTGGGTGAAATTACCGATTAAGATTGAGGGAATTGGAATTAATTACAGCTGAGGTGTATATCCAAGGATCCACATATTAGGGATTCATAGGTAGCCAAGTGGATCATCCATTTCCCATAGACATGCTGAGTAATTTCATTATTGATGATACATTGAGTGATGATTCCATTTTATTTAGTATGATTAATCTAAGTGACAATACCATAAATATGAAACTCCTAAATTTAGTATAATAAGTAAGACTACATAATAAATATAACTTTTTAATGAGTAAAGGATTCATTTTAGGTTCACCATTTTTATTCCCCAATTTATTTTCGTCCATTTTTTGTTTGGTTTTTGATCCACTTTCTAATATTTTGTATTGTTATGAAAAGATAAGATTACTATAAATGTCAGGGAATGGATGAGAGAATGGAAGGTTTATTAATTACATGATGGATATTTTTTCTATCCCTAGAATCTTTTATATATAAAATATTTATTAATAAAATATATCCAAGTAGTAATACTGGTTATCCTTTTCCTGAAAATATTTCTTTTTCACCATGTATCAATGTGAATAATTGAATATATTAGTGTTTATATATTTTTAAATATGATAGTTTCTATATTTTCGCCATCATTTGCAAGTTACACTATAATTCATATCCATATAGCAATGCAATTTGGTATTTCTTACTATCCACAGATGTTTTAGGTGTTTCTTAACAGGGATTATTCCCAAGACAATAGATACATCTACATCCCTAAGAAGGGAATCAAAAATCACAAAGTCTAATTCCATTTAATGTGGTATGTCATACATTTTATGTTCATGTGAAAAGTACTATTATGGTCTTTTTAATGTTACGAAACTACAATCACAAAAAGTTTATTCTAAGGTCATGAATCCATGATCAAATAAGATTCTTTTAATGTAATGTGTCTGGGACCAAAATTTCAACTTTTAGGGTCATGAAACTATTAACTATTATGAGATGTTTAAATTAATTCAAAATGAAATTCTAGGCACTAATTCCTATGAATGGTTTTTTATGGGACATACACCAAAAAATCCCTTTCTGGTTTAACCTAGAGGCTTTTATTAAAAAGATAACATGAGGATTAAAAATATTAATTGAAAATTAATTGTTATGGATCATTAATTATACTAGGGAGTCTAATTAATGGATTAAGTAGTTTCCTAATAAACATGATATCAGCTTAAAACATTCATGTTAGGTTAGTTAAGAGGGATAATACAAATAATCTCCCTCCAATACACCAAGAGAGAGAGTCCACAGTTACAAGAAAATACATGATTACTTTTATCCTATTTATTTTATCATACAAGGAGAGAAAAAGGATTACATCTATTAAAGGAGGCATAATTACCATTATCAAAAGAATATATCATAAAAATAGAATCATAAATATATTTCTAGATACCCAATCATGTTATTTGGGTGGTTTTAGATACGTCTTGATGGAACATTCTTTTGGGGTTTTTGACTATGGTGGACGAAGGCCAATAAGGTCTATTAAATCCCTTGGAGGGTTTAAATACGTAATGACTCAAAATTCAATCCGTGGAATTTTACATATTATAATTATTTCATATAATATAATTCATATAAAATAAAATAGAGAACACAATACAATCATTATAAAATAAAAATGAATGAAATGAGAAGTATTTATAGAAATTAAAGAACCTAAACCGATGAAATAGTTAAATGAACATTGGAATAGTAACATACCCCTTATGAATAGTAAATTGTCCAATAGAATAGAAACTCCACCCATGAATGTATAAATAAAATTATCCATCCTATAAATTAAAATATAAAATAATTATATCATAGTATAAGTAGTTAAATGTTTTAAAAATGATAAATTATGTGTTGGTATTTTTATAAAACTAAATGTTTATTTTCATTTTAAAATTATAATAAAAATTTAAAAGAAAATATATTTTCAAAAAATAGATTCATAAATTAATATTTCGTTTTCTTATGAATATAAAAGTATTTTATGTGACCTAAATTAATTTTATAAATTATTATTATATTAGTTAAAAATTGTAAATCGTTATTTTTCAACTAAATGGTGGTTTTAATTAAAAATTAAATTTCCCATATTTATAATAATTAATTTATTAAAATGGAGTTATTTTTTAAATGATAAATGTTAAAAAATGGTTAGGGAAATTATTTGGGGTTTTTCAAAAATAGTTCATTTTTTAGAATGGTGAAATACGGTAATTTACGGTATAAGCTAAATATATGAATTATTTAGTCATAGTTGATGTATGGATGATTAAAGAACCATTTTTTAGAACTCACATGCACTAGTTTCTATATTTAGTCACTATAATCCTCACTATTAGTAGAATTGAGCCCAAATAATAAACAAATCCATAAAATAATCCCAAAACACCCCTCTCCTCCATTATAAATACCACCCCTCACCACCTCTTCTCCTCACACCTCAAAATCCTGAATCTTGTCCAAATTCTATCCAATAATCTTCTAAAGAATCTACCAAATTTCCATGATCCATTTATCTTAATAACATACCAAACCCAATTGCCTCGATTAGGTTCTCAGTGAGAAGAATTCAAGAGGTCAAATCCTATATCCTTTTCTTTCATTTTCTTTTCAATTTCTTTTCTTAACTTTCCCTCTACTCATGTAACCATATCCAAGTAACATGATAACTCTAGTAACATTTATATTCAATAATTTATTTCTGTTAATGTGAAAACCCATCATCATTTCTCTTTCCCTCATTTTTTCTTCTAAAAATGGAAACATCATCTGTGATGTGTTGATTTATCGCATTCAAGGACGACGAGTTTTAAATTTCTATTACCGCCTTCAAGGATTGTCATAAAACCATATTTATGGAAAAAATAGGTTATAAAATTTTTAATAATGCATATTTAATATTCAATCACTAGTATATATACATAATATTAATTTTAAAAAAAATAGTTCATGATGATCGAAAAGACGCCAAAATAATCTAAATAGTTATCATTAATGTTTTATATAATGAATCATCCTAAAATATAGCAAAAAATGATATATAAAACAATTTATTATTATATATGGTTTTAATTAAATATAATTTCAATTCTCACCAACTATTTCTATTTCACATGATTTTTCATACATGTATAAAAGTAAACATACCAGGAAACCCAAGGAATGAACGCATCCAAATGATGAAATAGTATATTATTATTTATAAAAAAGGCCAAAATGGCCTTAAAAATTATAAAAAATAAAATATATGTTAAATAGTTTCTTAATTAATTGATTGATTGATTTTTTTGGATTATCAAGGACATTAAGTATATGTGAATAACACTTTCAGACATAATGTAATAGGTTCTTCATGAACCTGTATTTTTTCCTTCAGGTTACGCTCTCTATCTCCTTACCCAATGTAATTCTTATTGAATTTTATATAATTCTTATGAATCCTATGAATATATTACAATATCATTCATCTAGATCATTTCGTCACTCTTGGATGGGTAAATCCATCTTTTCAAAAGGTTTCATTCTAAAACCTTCCGGATAAAAAAGCCCGATTAAATGGAACATCTCGATTTCTTACCCATTTTTAAGCGCACTCCATAATATGCATTGTAATGACCCGACCCCAGTGACCCATAGTCGGGGCATTATTTTAATACAATGGCATGATTACAAGAAATCAAGTCCCGAAGGGCCGATCGGTTTAGTAGTCTTGGAAAATAGATTACATATATGAATGTTACATTACACTTCTTAACATAAAAAACAACATAAAAAATCCTTCATGATTGCCATTATCCCTTTCCATAACCTTTCATATCAATCACAATACACTTCTTGGAATCCTGGAAAAAATAAAACATAGAAAAGGGTGAGCTCATATGCTCAGTAAGGAATATAATACAGTGGAAATTTTCATAAATAAGCATAAACATTTAAGGAAATACATATCTAAAACAAAAGCCTTTTTAAACATGAACCTAATCATAATGTGGAGAAAATAAAATGAAGTAATTCTATTTGCTTATTCACATGGATATTCTACTAGTCAAACAATCACATGCAATATCACTAACCACTTTCATAATGATGGAATACATAATGTGAGACTATCATAACCACATTGTCAAGGCCTTATGCCAAGACTACAAATAAGATTTTTTCATGGCCTTATGACAAGACACTAGTTTGTCTCGTGAGACATACTGATGAATCGAGGAGCTATAGCAGGCTCCACCCATCACTTACTAAGTCTAATGTCCTCCTCATATGAAATGGTTTAAACATAACAAAAACATTCGTATGAAAACTAGCAACGAAATGTCAATACTTTACCAATAAACCATGAATGGTATAAAAATAACACATCCATAGTAAAACATATCACAAAACATTCAATATAACATGGAATATTTTTATCATAATTAATCAACTTCAAAACATGTTTAAAAACATTAAAGGATTTTTACATTAATGAAAATGATTTTTAAAACTCTTTGAGAGAAATATCCATTTTTCATGAAAACATTTAAAAGACAAAAAATTTAGAAAGGAAGACATTTAAAGTAATTTTTGAAACAAAGTGTCCCATACCACTTTGAAAGTTTTGAATGTAATTAACATTTTAAAACATTTATGTCCATATAAATATATCCTAAAAACCATTTTGAAAACTTGGACAATAATGAGAATGATTTAGAAGAATAAATATTTAAAACATTTAAAATAATGTTTTAGTAAAAATACCCTTAAAAATAATCTCTTTGAAAACTTTTTTATGAAACATGGACATGGATAATAAATATTTTCAGTATATACTTACATAAAAACAACCTCAGATAATAATGAGATAGTAAAATAAACCCTTAACAATTTGGTAACTAATGAAACATACACCCCCTGAAAGAGGTATCATAAAATTAATATGTAAATACACATAAATTAAAGTTTATTACAAAAATAATACAATTATGGGTAGTACATACACAACACAAAAGGTAATAGTGGCAATATGGCTTGAATCTCACGGGAATAAGGAGTGAGATGAAACCCCTTACCTTGAAATTTCCTTTAGTCGAGGGAAAGTTTAACCTTCTTGTAGGAAAACTGTAGTATGTTATTAATTTATACCAGAACCATATTAATATTTATGAAATCATACATTATTCATTTATGACTTTTTTCTAACCATTTTATTTTAATTTCCATGTTAAATTAACATTTCGGGTAATAATCGCTTTCTTTATCATACGTGTTTTATCTTGTTACTATTGATTGTATCAATTAATTCATGATTTAAATACATCCATAATATAAAACATGACTTATAAATCAAATATATTTAGAATATAATTATGTATAATTGATATATATGTGAAATGGAAAACACCATTTATGGAGACAATAGTCCGTACGTACGCATAACCTTTGTTTCCATTTTCATATCGTATTGAACGGAACTAAGTGAATAAAATATATGTAAGTAAATATATATATAAATATATCTCCAGTATCATTATTATGTCATATATTACAAATAATATTAGTAATATATATTTTTATAATCGTCGATGAATGGTGAATGTGGAAATGAATCTCATCGCGTCGTGGAGACGGTAATCCATACGTACGCATGAGCGATAATATCATTTTTTTACTAGAGTGTAATTAGATGGTATATTAATTTTATAGAGACCTTATCATGTTATTTTCATTATTTACATACATATTACTCATTGGTATATCCATCCAAATAACATACTGTTGAATAAAAAATTACACCACGGCGTGGAGACAGTAAGCCGTACATACAAACATATGGTTACATTATCATTCATAAGATGGATATAATAATAAATATATTTGTGAAATATTTATAATAACATCACAGTATATAGAATATACTGGAGTTACTATTTTATAACGGAAATAACAAGTAAATAAGAAGTGGATGAAGAAAGGAACTTGAAAGAGGGTGGTGAAAACATTACCTCTTCTTCGGGTTCTTCCTTTTGATTTGATCAAAAGATATCATTAGGATTAATTTCTGATCAAAATAATTCCTCTAGGTTGAAGTGAGGGAAGTTGAGAGAATATTTGGGAAGGTTTTGGGCGAGCCAAAAGGCTTTGAAGGTATGAATTTGAGATAAGGTTGGGTAACCTTTTATAAGAGGGGTGAGGGGAACCTTTGGAAGAGCTAGAAAGATTATTTAATAATAAATTCATATTTGTTTTATAATGGCTAAAAATTAGATTATATAAATTTTAATGTGGGGATAGGTCGAAAAAAATCAACCAATAGGTTTTAGATAGGGTTGAGTCACTGTATTAACTTTATCATTTTCATTTGACTCTTAGTTAAATAGTTTGACATTTACCATGTCTCTTTGTATTTTTATATTATTTAGTAAATAAACTAACTATAAACCTCCAATATACCCCCAAGTGCTCCATTAATATTACACCAATGATTATATAAATTTTTTGGCTGAACCTTATATTTTCAGGAATAGAATATCAATTAATAATAAAATATTTGTTTTAAAAACTCCTTTATGTCAGTTTTGACATTATTTAATAATTGATTATTTTAATGTCTTAAAAAATTTATTAATTCTAAATAAATTCATTTAAGAAATAATAAAATGTCATATTAACCAATTAAATTTATTTATGTCATCAAAACATTCAAATAATATTTATTTTAACATTTATAATACAATTTATTTGATTCTTTCATTAATAAGTAAAATACTGAATCATTATTGTGTCATAAATAAATTTAATTTTTAAATGTCTAAAAATTATAAATAAAATATCATTATATAGGAAATCATTTTATCTTTTTAATTAATATTTATAGTATAAAATATAACATATGTAACCCTATGTAGAAATTGTTTTTCTAAAAGATATATGCTTATGTCATTTTTGTATTTACTTTAACTCAATTAATGTAAAGTGTCATTATCACTCTCAAGTGGGTCCATGGGGTCCCAAAATCAACCCAAAAATTCCCATGGTCGATCATGTATCAGCCAATAGGCTTAGGACACGTTTTAGTGTAATTTATTATTATTAGTATATTATTGTTTGCCCTTATTTACCGGATTTACCCTTTAACCATGGTAAATAAAATATTTACCGAATTAATTACTCAAAATGTATAAAAATAAAATTTACCTATTTAAAAAATTAGGACATCATGATTATAAATTTGGAATCCGTTTTTCTAAATTCTAAACACAAAAGTGGTATAAATTAATTTAAAATTAATTCTTATTGTTAAAACAAAAGGCGTGTTTTTAAGAGATAATAACTATCAAAGGACTGACACTTTCTTATGTCCAGTTTAAATTTGAAATTATGTACAATGACCAACATTGGATATAATGGAAAATATATAATCTAATTATACTCTAATATCACTCAAATTAATAATTTATCACTATTAATTATTTCGATAAAAAAAGTTTTTTTTAATTAAAATTTAGTAATTTTCACTATTCATCTAATATATGAAAGTTATCTGAATAGTAACAAAAATTCACCCTAAGCTAATTAAAATATTACGAATTCAAAAATGATGTCCATTTTTAATGATAAAATGTAAAAAAAATCAAAAATTTGTTATTACTATTCATAATGGCTAATTTGATTGGTTGTGGTGTGTGTTAAAACTCGAAGTTGCGTACAATACACGCTACTACATTATTCAAAGAGAAGTGTACTGTAGAAGCTTGGTGTGCTACATTCTCCCCTACTTAAATAAATTGTGTCCTCTCAATTTAAAATTATTTTTCAAAAATAAATTGTTGAATATAGAAAATAACTTTGGGAAAACCCATATCAGAAATTAGGTTAATAAAATTTAGTCTTAATAAGTGGAAAAGGGAAAGGAAAGGGTTACCACCAAATTATGATCTCGATTAAGATAACATTGGTGGAAATTAGATACATATAATTAGAGGAGAATCATAAATATTTATAGGTAGTGATTGAGGTCATCAATCACAAACAATCCAGGACATCACGTGGGCCAGTGGTAGGTGATGCACCCTTGTCGCCCTTCGGTTGCGGGTTCAAGTCTCGCGGTCTTTCCGGACACGACGGGTTGTCGCCAGACCTCTGGGTTATCCTTTTATGGCAATCCAAAAATAATATCGAACTATAATTATACAAAATACTTAGGTCCAAACTCATAGTCAAAAATTTATAAGGAAGGTAAACACAATAAAGATCCTTTTTTCCGATTAATAACACTTGAACACCTTCATCATGTATTATTTTAAAACACTACAACATCGTGAATTGCAATAAAACCTTATTGATTACATTCATGATCCCTTATTCCTTATAGAATACTGGATATACTCCATTTATCAAAAAATGTTGTAAACTCCAACAATGGTGGAATATACAAATCATTAATTAGTTTCAATGTAGTCAAGAATATCTAATATAATTTATCCAAATCAATAATGTATTATTTCAAACTCGCTACCTCGGTATCAGAACCATATTATGGTTTATCATTATCTCAACCATATATTTTCCATAAATTTAACCTGCTATAGTGTCACTTTTCTTGGTTGCACCCAATCTCAAGTCTTTAATGAAATAGTACTGTAGTACAATCCTTATATACTCCATAATTATTATAACTAGTACATTGATGATAAAATACTCAAATGAAATAATTCTCTAACAACAACATAATAAATCTTATTATTCCTCCTCATCTGTGGTAGTATCATAACTTGATTATTATCCAATAGCATAATTTGGGGCATAATCTGATGATTTGGACATTGGTCGGCATAGTGTCCCAACTCCTTGTAGATGAAGAATTGTACATTTGAAACCTTTTTCTTACCATTGAAGTCATGTACATGGTGTCATTTTTCTCCACACTTATAACAAACACCCATTACCTTCTGGAAAGTTCCAAGTTGTTTCTTCCCACAGTTATCAAATATGGGAAAATTATTTTTTCTCTCTTCCCTTTATCCATCTTTCTCTCTTCCATCCTTTTCTTCTCTTGATTCCCTTCAAAGCCATAGGACTCAGAAAATTTTTTACTTTTATTATTAACACATGATACTATTTATTCACATGTTGAGAATACATGGGAGACTATTCCCCTTATAAATGTTGGCTTAATACCGTGAAAGATATGATCCTTCTTACTCTTTGGATCATACATATTGATGGAGTTCACATTCTTTCTAATGGGCGCCATTTCTATACAATGACATAAATTAGTGCAGTTTATGACTTGGAATGAATAATTCCAATCTTGTAAAATACCTAACATAAATTGAACGGTTTATGGATATAATCCATAACCATAAAGATGTTTTCATTGAGGAAGTATATATTAATAAACCATTCATAATTATTTGTAAATAAAATGAGAATTATCCTAAGAATATCCCCAAAGAGGGTTGTAACCAAGAGTGAAACAAGGCCCGTTGTTGTGCACTAGTTCTTGTTCGAGTCTAGATCAAAGTGGTGTTTTTAGGATTTAACCCTAGGTACATCTGTACCAGAGCCGCCTCTACCTGCTCATATCTAGACAGGGATGTATTTTCCTATAAAACTCACAAAATCCCTAAATTTCCAAAATTCTAGGAATTTATTCTATACTAATCCTCAAAGTCTATCATAGGTCTATGTGCTCTAAATGGAATTTATCTAAATCTAGCATCCACGGTTATTTCTAAACTTCCTAAATAAGCATAAACATTTAAGTAAATTCATAACTAAAACAAAAGCCTTTTTAAACTTGAACTTTATCATAATATGGAAAAAAATAAAATGAATTAATTCCATTTACTTGTTCACATGGATATTCTACTAGTCGAATAATCACATTCAATATCACTAGCCACTTTCATAATGATGGAATGCATAATGCCAGACTATCATAACCACATAGTCAAGGCCTTGTACCCAGACTACAAATAAGATTTTTTCAAGGCCCTGTTCCAAGACACTGGATTGTCTCATGAGACCTACCGATGCATCGAGGAGCTATAGCGAGCTCCAACCGTCACTTACTAACTCTAATGCATTGCTCATATGAAAAGGTTTAAACATAACATAAACATTCTTATTAAAACTAGAATTGGAAATTTCAATACTTTACCAATAAACCATGAATGGTATAAGAATAACACATCCAAAGTCAAACATATCACAAAACCTTCAATACTATATGGAAGATTTGTATCATAATAAATCAAATTCAAAACAAGTTTAAAATACATAAAAGGATTTTGAAATAAATGAAAATGATTTTTAAAACTATTGGGGAGAAATATACCTTTTACATAAAAACATTCAAAGACCTTTTTGAATCAATGTGTCCCAACCACTTTGAAACTTTTGGAAGTAATTAACATTTTAAAACTTTCATGTCCATATAAATAAATTCTTAAAAACAATTTTGAAAACATGGACATTAATGAGATTGATTTAGAAGAATATATATTTAAAATATTTAAAATAATGTTTTAGTAAAAATTCCCTTAAAAATAATCTCTTTGAAAAATCTTTTATGAAACATGGACATGGATAATAAATATTTCCCAGTAGATACTTACTTAAAAACATCCTTGCATAATAATGAGATTATAAAATAAACCCTTACAAATTTGGTAACTAACGAAACATACACCCCATGAACGAGATATCATACAATGAATATATGAATACACATAAATTAAAGTGTATTACACAAATAATAAAATTATGGGAAGTTCATATACAATAAAAAAGGTAGTACTGGGAATATGGAAAAATCTCACGAGAATAAGGAGTGAGATGAAATCTCCTTACCTTGCACTTTCCTTTAGTCGAGGGTAAATATAACCTCCTACATGAAGACCGTAATATGTTATTAAATTATATCAGAACCATATTAATATTTATGATATCATAAATTATTCATTTATGACTTTTTATTACCCATTTAATAATAATTTCCATGTTAAATTAACATTTTAGGTAATAATTGCATTCATTATCATACATGTTTTAACTTGTTACTCGTCATTGTATCAATTAGATAATGATTTAAATAGAAATATAATATAAAACATGATTTATATATCAAATATATTTAGAATATAATTATTTTTAATAGATATATATGCGAAATAGAAAACATTTTTTATGGAGATGGTAATCCTTACGTACGCATAAACGTTGTTTCTGTTTTCATAACGTATTGAATAGAACAATGTGAATAAAATATATGTAAGTAAATATATATATATATATATATATATCCAGTATCATTATTATGTCATATATTACAAATATATTAGTAATATATATTTTTATAATCATCGATGAATGATGAATGTGGAAAAGAATCTCATCGCGTTGTGGAACGGTAATCCGTACGTACGCATGAGTGACAATATCATTTCCTTAAAGGTGGGGAATTGGATGGTATATTAATTTTATATAGACATTATCATGTTATTTTCATTATTTATATACATATTACTCATCATTATATCCATCCAAAAAACATAGTGTTAAATAAAAAATTACACCACGACGTGGAGACGGTAAGCCGTACGTATGCACGCATGGTGACATTATCATTCATAAGATGGATTGAATAATGAATATAGTTGTGCAATATTTATAATAAGATCACAGTATATATAATATACTGTATTTAGTATTTTATAATGGAAATAACAAGTAAAGAAGAAGTGGAAGAAGAAAGGAACTTGAAAGAGGGTGGTGAAAACATTACCTCTTCTTCGGGTTATTCCTTTTGATTTGATCAAAATATATCCTTAGGTTGGATTTAGGATAAAAATAATGCCTCTAGGTTTAATTTAGGGAAGTTGAGAGAATATTTGGACAGGGTTTGGCTGAGCAAAAAGGCTTTGAATGTATGAATTTAAGAGAAGGTTTAGTAACCTTTTATAAGATGGGTGAGGGGAACCTTTGGAAATCTAGAAATATTATTTTATAATAAATTCTTATTGTGTTAATAATGGCTCCAAAGTAGATTATTTAAAGGTTAAGGTGGGGATAGGTCGAAAACCACTCAACCAATAGGTTTTAGAAAGGTTAGATCACTATATTAACTTTATCATTTTGATTTAACTCTTAGTTAAATAGTTTGACATTTACCATGTCTCTTTGTATTTTAATAATATATATTCATTAAACATACTATAAACCTCCAAGAGACCCCCAAGTGGTCCACTAATAATATACCTATCATTAAATAAGTCCTCTCGTCAAACCATATATTTTTAGGCATAGAATATCAATTAATAATATGATATTTTTTATATACCCTTTATGTCAATTTTGACACTATTTAATAATTTATTTTTGTTTAAGTCTTAACAAATTTATTAATTAAAAAAATTCATTTATTCAATCCTAAAATTTCATATTAAATAAAAAATGTTTAGGATGTCATCAAAATATTCAAATTATATTTATTTTAACATTTAAAATACTAATTATTTGATTCTTTCATTAATAAGGAAAATGCTGCATATTTATTGTGTCATAAATAAATTTAATTATTAAATGTATGAAAATTATAAATAAAATAAAATTATGTAGTGAATATTTTTACCATTATAATTATTATTTATAGTCTTAAATATAACATATATAACCCTATGTAAGAATTGTTTCTCTAAAAGATATATGCTTATGTTATTTTTGTATTTACTTTAACATAATTAATATGAAGTTTCATTATCACTTAAAAGTAAATCCTTAGGGTCCTAAAATTGACCCAAAGATTCCCATTTTCATAAATTTATCAACCAAAAGGGTTAGGACACGCTTTAGGGTAATTTATTATAATTATAATATTATTTTTTTACCCTTATTTACAGGATTTACCCTTTAACCATGGTAGATAAAATATTTACCGAAGTAATTATTCAAAATGTCTAAAAATAAAAGATACCTATTTAAAAAATTTGGAAATAATGATTATAAATATGGAATCCATTTTTATAAATTCAAAACTCATAAGTGGAAGAAATTAATTTAATATTAACTCCCGTTGTTAAAACAAAAAGCGTGTTTTTAAGAGATAATAACTATCAAAAGATTGACACTTGCTTATGTCCAGTTTAAATGTGAAATTATTTCCAGTGACCAAAACTATATTAAATGGTAAATATATAATCTAATTATACTCTAAAATCACTCAAATTAATAATTTATAACTATAAATTATTTTAATTAAAAAAGTTGTTTTTAATTAAAATGTAGTAATTTTAACTATACAACAAAATATGAAAGTTATATGAAAAGTAAAAAAAATAACCGTAATCTTATTTAAATATTCCAAATCCAAAAATTAAGTCCATTTTGAAAGATAAAATGTATAAAATTTTAAAAAGTGTCTATTACTATTCATAACGGCTAGTTTGATTAGTTGTGGTGTGTGTTAGAACTCGAAGTTGTGTACAACACACGCTACTGCTGTATTCAAAGAGAAGCGTATTGTGGAATCTTGGGTTGTTACATGCATTAAGAAATAATAATTTTTATAAAATATTTAATTATATAATGAAAATATATCTTGGTTTATCTCTGTTTTTTTGGAAACAAATATTTCTTTTCCTCTTTAAACGCTTTTCTATATTTTCCTTAATTCATACTAAAATGATTTATTTCAAATATATATTAAACACTATTTTTACATGTTTCCAATTAAATTTGAAATAATTTTTCATGATCTATTCCTATTTTAAATTATTATTATCCATGTATGATTTAAAACCATTCTTTCAAGGAAACATTAATGACATGTCTATTTTTTATTCTTTTTGTCATGATTAGGATACCCATTTCATTCTATGGGTCACCATTGTATTAATGATTGAATACTCATGTGGAACATGTATGCATGAACTTGTTTTTAGGGGTTTAAATAGATATAGATCAATTTTATTGGGTAATTTTTAGTCTCATGATATTACATGTCCAATTGTCATAGTGGTTAACCATGACTCTTACTCCTCCATTTGCAGTGGTATTGGTTGTTAGCCTTGACTCGTGATCCTCCATGTGTAATGGTATTGGTTCTTATCCATGACTCAGTATTATGTCATGTTTTATGATGTCATGAAATTTATATGATACCATGATTACATGATCCCATGGTATATATTTTATTATTCCATATTTTTTTATGTTCCATTCATTTTTATGTCATCATGTTATGCCTTCTAACCCATGTGACATGATTTATTCATATAATTATTATCTTCATAGGTTTTTCAGTTCATCCATATTCTTATATACTCCACAGGTTATCTTATGTAGATGTTAGATATTAATGTAATTTAAGAGCTATTTATTAATATTAAATAAATGTTTTTGTTTCATGATGTCTAATTATGTACCAAATATTACAAAGATAATAGACATTACGATCCATGGTTTTTATTTGAAGGATAATTATTCTTTAAATAATTTAATAATATGTGTAAAATTCTAGGTCAATTAAAACATATGGAATCACGTGTTAGGATTAAAAAAATTTTATAAGTTATCCATTTAATGTTAATATATTACAATTTTTGTTTAATGATTCTCATCCAAAAGTATATTTCTGATGAATCCAATGATTATAATAAGAATAAAATAGTGAAAAGTAGGATTATTATATATGGTTCTTTGAATTATTTCATATATTTAAAATTAGTTGTAAAATTCAAACACAAAATAAAAATATGTAGGTTTAGTTATCAATGAGAACATAAAATGGGGATATTTTTGCATCCAATGTATGTTACTTCTTGTTAGTTAATGTATGTAGACTGAACCTCCCAAAAAATCTTGCCTTACACCCATTGGTGGGGTTTAATTATATATTGGGAATGGATTGTCTATCTTTATAAAAATCCAACATCAATTGTTGATAAATAGATATCACTCTTCACATCATAATGCATGCTCCTATTATGTACAACTATACAGAGGAGGATAAATCTCCATCAGAATTTTTTTCTAAATTATGGATATTACTGCCTTAAGAGAATGAATATCTACCCAAAATGATTGACACAAAAGACATGATCACTCTCAAATACATTCCCATTGTGATGGACTACAGTAATGTGTTACCCAAAGTTATTTATGGTCTTCCTCCTGAATAAGATGTTGAGTTCTCAATTAAACTTATTATTGGATCTATGCCTATATAAAACACACCTTATAGAATGGGAACCATTGAGTTGGAAGAACTGAAGAAGAAAATATAGGCGAATATAAACAAGGGAGTTATATTATTGAGTGCGTCATTGTGGGGTGAGATAGTATTATTAGTCAAAAATAAAGATGGATCAATGATCATCAGCTTTTATTATCATGACCTTAACAAAATAACAATAATGAACAAATTATCTTACCAGGGATAGATGAATTTTTTGATCAACTACATTGGTCCATGTATTTATCTAAGGTGGAACATTGGTAAAGATATCATCAATTAATGTTGAGGAAGGAAGATATTACCAAGACAATATTTGGAATGAGGTATGAACACTATGAGTTCATAGTGATGCCCTTCGAACTCAACAATTCTCTGAAACATTTCAATAATTTAAAGAATAATGCCTTCAGATTTTACAATTTAAATTTTTCAATAGTCTTCATTAATGATATTATGATCTACTCCAAAAGAAATTAGGAACATGGGGACCATTTGAATACTATGTTGATGACTTTGAATAGGGAGCAATATTTTGAAAATTATAGTAAATGTTTGTTTCAGCTGGAGGAACTATCAATCTTGCAGAATGTTATCCCCAGAAAATAAATATTTATGGAACCTTCTGAGATAAAGGCAATCAAACATTGGACCAATACAACATCAATAACGGAGACCCATAGTTTCCTTGGTCTTGGTGGATATTACCAATGATTTTGGGAAACTTATCATAATTTCCAGTCCTAGTAACCAAGATTAATATGAATGGAGGGAGGTTTTATTAGACCACTAAATGTAAAGACTACTTCATTGTGTTGGAAAAGAGGCTTATCACTGCACTAGTGTGCACACTACTGATAAGTGGGGAACTATTTCTAGTGTATATAGGTGATTAAATGAAGGGGTTAGGATTTTTACTGATTTAAATGATAAATTTATAGCCTACACATTAGGGTTGTTGAAAATTAATATGAAAAACTATCCAAAACAATATCTAATATTGGCGGTTGTGATATTTTCATCAAAAATTTGTCAGCATTATCTCTATGGGGAGAAGTGTGAGATATATATTGATCATATAATCCGAAATAATAAATTAACATAAAATGAGATTAATATACGCAATCACATATCATTATATTTCATTAAAGATTATGAATGTTAGATCCCCTACCATTATGGAAAATTAAATAGGGTGGTGGATGCTCGAAGTATAAAGGATATTGAATCTTTATTCGTGGTGTTAACTGAGAAGGATCCAATATTCTTAAGCATGAAAAAGACAGAAATGGGAATCATTAACAAAGGAACCTCAATAATCCTTTCATAAAATATTTTCCAACCATCTCTCATGGAGAATTTAATGGATTCAAAAATAAATGATGTGGAAATTTAGAAAAATGTGGAATCTATCAAAAATGGAAATCCTAAGAGATAAAAATGGATGGGGAAGGATTCATGGGATTTTTTCACGACTATTAGTATCTTCTAATCCATAGATAAAGAAAGGGACCATGAATTATGCATATAGATCACCATTCTCTATTCACCTAGGGAGTATAAAGATGTAATGAGATCTCAAAGAACACTATTGGCGTGACAAAATGAAGAAGAAGATTGTGGAATATACATCAAAGTGGTTGGTATGTCAACAATGAAAGGCCATAAGGAAAAAGTATAAGGGAGTGATGCAACCATTACTCATACCAACATGGGAATTTAAAAAAAACACCATACTCTTTGTCACTTTATTTCCAAATACATAAAGATAAAACAATAGTATATGTGTTGTTGTGGATCATCATACAAAGATATCTCACTTTATCGCAATTTAAGAGGACATCTCACTAGATCAACTTTTACGGATATACACTACAGAAGTGAAAAGGATAGATGGAGTACCACAATTGATTGTATCTTATTAATATCCAATATTTATCTCCATGTTATGAAAAATCCTCCAACATGCTCTAAAAATTGAACTGAACATTATCATGGTCTATCATCATCAAATGGATGGCCAATTTATGTGACTATTAAGACATTGGAAGACATGTTGAGAGTGTGTTCTATAGAATTAAAAGGATGATAGAACCAACATATACTTCTGGTTGAGTTATCTTTCAACAAAACTATCTACTATAGTATCCAACTAGCTCCATAAGAATCCCTTTATGGGAAAGAATGTAGAACACCCTCATGTTAGGATGAAGTCAGTGAACATAATATAATCAGAACAAAAATGGTCCAAGAAATTGTAGAAAAGGTGAAACCCATTTAGCAGCACATCAAATAATCCCAATGTTGATAGAAGAGATATGTAGATAATCATTTATGAGACATTGAGTTTATGGTTGGAGACATGGTATTCCTCCACATATTTCTATGGAAGAGGATCATGATATTTGGGAAGAAATGAAAGTGGAGTCTC
Organism: Viscum album; assembly: GCA_963277665.1. Lineage (NCBI taxonomy): Eukaryota > Viridiplantae > Streptophyta > Magnoliopsida > Santalales > Viscaceae > Viscum > Viscum album. The sequence goes on from OY728132.1 coordinate 479,061,619, forward strand.
TAGTACATCAGCACCATCATGATTCTTAACCATGCTAGAGATGTAGCCTATCGAATAAAACATCCAACAACCATGTCTTAATTACATGAGGTATTCTATGATTACCTCTTGAGGAAATATATACCAGATCCCCCACATGTACTAAATTATGAGGTGCTACAATTGTAAAATGATCTCTCTTACGAGGAGCAGTCATTTGAAGATCCTGGTTTGAATAGATAAATTTCTACACAACAAGACTACTCACCTGGTCAAAGTACAATGGAGGAACCATAAGTACAAAAAGTCCACATAGAAACTAAATGAATAAATGAAGGAGAAAAACCCTCATATATTTTTCAATTAGTTTGTATGATAAAAGTTCGATGGAAAAATATCATAAGCTGGGAGCATGTAATGACCCATAATTCTATCAATGAAATTTCCCTTCTTATAATTATTTCATAGAGTATAAATCACATAAAATCACATATATAATATTATAAAAATATTATAAATGAATAATTAAATAAATAATTATTATTTATAGAAATTAATGAACATAGACCGATAGAATAGTGACACGATATTCAGAATAGAAATATAAAACTTATGAATACTAAATTATCCAATAGAATAGTAAACTCTCATATAAAATTATAAATAAAATATTAACCATATTATAAACGAAAATATGATATAATTATATCATATAATACACAATTAAATGTTTTAAAATGATAAATTAATTGTTTGTTTTTTTATAAAACAAAAATTATTATTTTCATTTTTATAATTCATGTAATGATTTAACATAAAAATTATTTTCATAAAATATATTAATAAATTTTACATTTTTTGTTTTATGATTATAATATATTTTTATGATACCTTAATTTATTTTTCAATGTGTAATAAAATAAGTTATAATTTTAAAATCTGTGTTTTTTAAGTAAATGATGATTCTAATTAAAATTTAAAATTCTCATATTTAGGAAACTATTTAAATATAATGGTGTTATTTTTTAATTATAAACATTGATAATCTATTAGGGATAATTTTTTGGATTTTTCTAAAATAGCTAATTTTTTGGTAAATAGTGAAATATAGTAGTTTACGGTTTAAGCTAAATACATCAAATATTGAGTAATGGTTGAGTTATGGATTATCTAAGCACCATTGTTTCAAAATAAAATACACTAGTTACAATATTTAGTTGAAATAATAAACACAATTCATATTCAATATAAAAATAATAAACAAATGAATTAAATTATTAAAAAACACCCATGTCTTACACTATTACTACCACCCCTCACCAACTATTCTCCTCACACCCCAAAAGTCTTTAATATTTCCCAAATTATACTGAATCCTTTTCCAATTTCTCACCCCCACATCTATGTGCCTTTAGTTTCTATGAAATAAAAAACTAAATTTTCTCAAGGAGGTTCTCAATGCGAAGAATTCCAAAGGTAGAAACCTCTTCCTTTTACTTTTAAATTATTTTAATTTTTTTCTTATCTTTTACTCTACTAACCATCCCTTATCCAAGTGACATTATAACTCTAGTATAATATATATACAAAAATTTTATTATTTTAATGGAACAACCCATCATCATTTCTCTTCACCTAAATTTTTTTCTAAAAATGAAAACATTGCCACTAATGTTTTAATTTCATGCATTCAAGGATGAGGATTTTCCAATTTCTATTACTACCTTAATGGATGGTCATAAAACTATTTTTATGGTTAAAAAAATAAAATATATTTTTTATATTTTATTTAATGTTATGGAACTGTTATATATATATATAATATTAATTAATAAAACAATACCATTTCATGATGATTGAAGAAATGTAAAAATAATCTGAATAGTTATCATTAACTTTTCTTCTAATGAATCATCCTTAAATCTGTAAAAAGATTATATATAAGTCCATTTATTATTTTTTTATTTTTATTTATAACATATAATTTCAATTATTTAACACTAATATCATTTTACATCATTTTCTATACATGTATAGAAGAAAATTGATCATGAAAACCTTGGAAAAAATGCTACTTGAAGGATGAAATTGAATCTTAAAACTTATCAAAATGAACAGTAATGAAGTTAAGAAAATTATAATAAATTTAATTCATAATAAATATTCTCTTAATTAATTAATTCATGGATTTAATTTGATTATTCATGACAATAATAACAAGTGGAGAACACTTTCGGACCTAAGGTAAGGGGTTATTTCCAAGCCTCTATTTTCCCTTCGAGTTACGATTTCTATATCATTACCATAGTGTAAATATTTTTTATTTTTATGTAATATTTCTTATTATTATATATATTTTATAAAAAAAAGTATCCAGGTCATTTCATCCTTCATTTATGTAGAAATTCATGTTTTAATAATGTTCTACTCTTGATTCTTCCCGATAAAAACCTCGATTAAACTAAAAACAAATATGTATTTTCTGCGTTAAATTGACATTAATACTTTCCTTAAATTGCACTGAAATGTTTCATTTCTGATTTTTGTTAAACACTCTTTTTACATTATTCTATATTGACTTGGGTTTTTCCCTATCAAACGTTGTAATATTCGTATAGATATTCTAGAGGAAGGTGCGAAGATGCGTACGATTCTGAGGTCAGGTGTCCTTAAAGGAAATTTTTTAAAAATATTATGTGTTTTTACTCTATTAATGTGGAAGAAATAGGTTATCTCAAAAATAGTAACTCGGATTAGAAATCTGAGGGCATGGTTGTGTCCATAGCATTCCATTTACCATAGGTGGTGTGTATGTTTTGCGGGCGTGGGCCTACAATGGAAAAAGTTGTCAAGGGAATCTTCATAAATTAAAAAAAATATTTATTTATGGAAATAAGCTCTAATAACATATGTACATAGTCTTAGATAAAATTTCAGTGAACATGATTGAGTATGGAATGCCCTGTTTACCCTAGGGGTGATATAATTATAATCGGCGCAGGAAGCCGGGTCTGAAGCATGCTAACGGGAAGTTAAAGAGAGTATTTGTTTAAAAAAGGATATCAATATCTCCCAAAATTAGTACACAAATTATCCCCATAATTCCTCATTTAATGATGAACAGGTGAAATTCGATGAACGAGGTGTCTTTGGGTTCAGATCTTGGTGGCAATTACTCCCGGATCATGCAGCAGCTACTTTGGAGCGTAGATCTAGTGTAGATTCTTTGGCGATCCTCCAAAATGTATGTGGTTAGTGTTTTAATTTTTATCCCCCTAATTTGTGTTTTATTGTTTGAATTGTCATCATTTCAGTAAATATTTCTTCCCGGTCTTTCCAAAATAGGTCTCAGATCTATTATTGCAGCACCAGGGTTCTCCAGGTACTCCACAAGAAGTTTTCCAGTGGTCAGGGTGGATTATGACGGTGGCGATGGGGAATCCGGTGAGGGTCATTCTAGTGCGGTTATTTATGGTATAGAACATAGGTGGCATGGTGGTTTCTGGTCGGCGTGTTGGTTTCTGGAGGTTTCTTAGCAGATTTTAGTGGTGCTCTGATGATGATCCTGTTAGAATTGTACAGGGGCATTTAAACCCCCCATATCTCACAAATCGGGTGTCTGATTCACGGGCCCTCTTGGAGATGTGACCAATACATTGAGGTGGACCTTTTGAGGCCGATTTGAGGAATTTTTGAGTTGATTACGATGCTTAGTGGTATTAAATATCGAAAACTAATAATAATATTTTAATTGTTATTATTTAGGGATAATTGAATCTGATATATCTTTTTCATCTGATTCTAATTGAAGCACCATTAGTTGAATTTTGCCCCTAACTTAAAAGAGGAAATTTCAAGAATAATTTTGGGTGCTGAAACTATAATCCGGGTGTGGGCCTCTTGAGGCCTGGTTTGGGCGTTTTCAGTGAGATGTGACTTTATCATCGGGTGACCATTTTGGATGAATGAGTATTCAACTCCATGTGTTTTTTTGAGAAGATCACATTAGTGTGATCCGTTTGATGTGTTCCAAAAATCAATGCCAAGGTCCCACTTGGTATTTATATTATTATTAGTAAATTTTCCCTGATTATCTATTTTGGGTGAGTAAATAGTCTATCCTTCATGTTTTTCCACATAGAACGTGATAGTGGTTTCAGTTTGGTCATAATAGGTGTGGGGTGAGGTGATGATGCAGGTTTCGTGGGTTAGCAAGATTTGGACCAACAGTGGTTTAGTGAACTCTCTTGGTTCATTCTTATGAGGGTTCACGTAACATTACAACCTGAGTACAGGTTTGCAATCCCCTTATTAAGATGAGATGGATACAGTTTGGGTATCCCTCTGGAGTGGCCAGGGTAGGATCCTCTAGCATGTTGTTTACCCTTGGTTGGGTTCTTGGAATTGTCGTGATAAAAACTATGTTGTAAGAAATTCCTTATCAAGAAGGATAGACCATATGGTTTGTGGGGTCGTGGGGTATACAGTCCCCTATGTCGAGGGCATTTTTACTATGGTTTCAGTATGATCAGGTATACAATACCCTACTAAATAGATTTTTTATGAAGGATTTATGGTATTATCATTTGTACAATCCTATACTAAATGAGTTATCTCATATACATCATTCGGTATCATTGTGGAAAAAATTACATGGGCATCAATACTCTATCTGAGTGATGTGATCTTTGGGATGTCAGATTGGGGTGTGGTATTCCAAAACATGTCCTGGGTGTGATCTTCTCTCTTAGATATTATGGTCTACCAGTTAGGTTTGTGGTATCCACTAGTGGATCCTAGGTGTTTCCCCATATCTGAGGAGTTTTGGTTATGGTTTTCTAGTAGGGTTCGTAGTATCCCCCAGTGGATCATGGGATGGATCCCCTATTTGAGGATAGAGATCCACTATGTTTCAGCATATCATGATTTTGGGCACTATTCAACGAGTGTTTTCTCTTACTAATGTGTTTCCTTAGAGCCTCGAGTAGAATCTGACACTAGCAATGAGGTAGGACCCTCATGAGGCTTGGTTCCAAATATCAGTAAGTCTAGTGTGTTTTATGGGATTCCCATAGGGTATTGTCACATCCTGGATGATATACCATATGGTTTGAGCTGAATGGTCGAGTGTAGCCAATGATGGCCATGAGATGAAGTTTCTCTCTCGTTTGGGTTCCTTCTAGAAAATATGAGAAGAATGATTCATTTCACTTTCTCCCTTTTCATTTGGATTTTTTGGGGCTCTTACTGAGTATATTTATACTCACCCCTACATGGGATTTTCCCTCACATGTTTTGTGTCTTGTGTAGACCACATTCCTTTCAACGAAGTCCAAAGAAGACCCAGATCAGGTGGAGCATAGTGAGATGGATGGAACGAGGTGTTTTGTGTCTTGTGTAGACCACATGTCCTCATAATATGCATTCTAACACATGGGTTATTCTTTATTCATATTCTTATTCCCTTATTGGGCTTTTTGATCTCTCCTTTGTTCATAAATTTCCAAGTTTATCCTATACAGATTTAAGAGTACAATTTAAGTTAGGATCTCTTTATGGATATTAAATAAAATATGGTTGTTTATTTTATATTGTTTAATTATGTACCTAATCACCCAAATACACTAGACATTATGATCCATTGTTTTCCTTTTAAGGATAATTATGATTTAAATCATGTGATAATATGTGTAAAAGGCTGAAGTCATTACAAAATTCCAATATAAGGAATATATTTCTCAAAAATGAACTTTGGTAAAATATTATATGGAGATTTTACATTTCTAATATGTACAAATTTTTAATGGGAAACCCCATAAATCACATTAAATCAGATCTATTTTGTAGATTAGTGGGGTCTAAAAATGATAAAGGTGATAAAGACAAAACCGAATATGATTTAGAATGAAATCCCTCTCAAAGAAAGTCATGTAAAGTAATAGAATAACACCCTAATATTTTCTGGAATATTTTTCTAAAATAAATTTAAGTTATTGCATCTCTTCATTCACATGTAACACTAGATTTTAGCAAACTACAATATACTATTAACATTATTATTTAAACATTTCTGGTATAACAACGACATTAAAAATATTGATATGAATAGTAATAAACTATTTTTTTTAATTAATTATAATGGTTTTAGATAAATAAAATATATTGACAAATAAGTACTTTATTTCTTATAAATTCTTTATATATATTGAAATACATTTCTTCAAAAAATTATTTTCATTGATTTTAATGAACAAAAAAATTAATATTTTCCCACTTATTATAAATTTCTTTTGAAAAATTTAACTTCATTTATATAATAAACTTGTAAAAATTATTTTAGGGGTTAGTTTCTATGAATTTTCTAAAAGTAATAATTTTTATATAAATAGTGAAATGTGATACTTTTTATTAAAAAAATGAATTTTCATTTAATGTATTAACAATATCAAATTATATGTTAAAATTGTTTAAAAATTAATATTTTTTCATTAATATATTTTTTAATTCAATTTATTTATTTGTAATTAATTCCGTATTGAATTATTATATTAAAACATTTTATTCTAATGAAAAAAAAATTTGGAAACAAATTTCACCTTGTCTACTGGTTTTATTTTAAATTAAATTATGCCACATAAATAAATTTAATCATATAAATTGGATTCTATATTAGTATAGATAATTATTTATAATATATAATAGTTTTAAAATAATTTATTTCCTAATTATTTGTAAGGTAAAGTAAAAAATTTATTATTGTGGTTAGTGTTGAACTATTTTTTAATTCAATTTATGCACCTTTATTAAAAAAATTAAGACTTATAGGATTGTTATTTAATAACTTTGATTTTATATTTAAAAATATAGAGTCCAAATTTAATAATATTTATTAAATTATTTTCTGGCTTAAATTATAAATTACCAAGATAAATAAAAATAGACTGGTTCCCATGGTAAAAACTAAAATGGTAAAACTAAATAAACTTACATTATAAGGGAATAAAATACTTAAAAATGTGTTTTTTGTGGATATGGATAGACAGTATCATCCTTTCAATCCTTTATTTATTTATTTATTTTGGAGTCACATGTCTTTATTGTGTCTTCCAATTATTTAATAGCTTTGTGTATTTATAAATAATTAACTCATATTCAACTATAAAAGGCCACCCCCCTCATTTACTCATACTTCAAAATCCTATTGGTTCAGAAAATTCATGAAAAAATATCCCTTCCTCCCCCCACCCCTATTATGATATTCCATAGTTTTATAATGAAACCCTTCTAATAAATATTTTGGTGAAAACATAAGGAAGATGTCTGAAGAACATGCATCATTATTAACTGAGTTTTTTTGTTTAATTTCCTTTTCCAACTAATAAAAATATTATTCAACTATTTTAATATGACAACCACAATATATCCCATATAATAATGTGTTATTTTATTTATATAATAACCTATATCTATCTCTCCTCTAATAAAATTGGAAATGAAACCATCGATCATGTGTACGATAGAGTACGACCTCATATACCAATGTAATTCTTTTTCCTTCCTTGCATCTTACAAATACATATAATGATATATTTAAATACATAAATTATTTTTATGAAAAAATATTATACTTATGGAATTATAATATAACATATATCCTTTTACCTCCCAATCTGTAGGAAAAAAATAATGTCACTCATGCATATTTGTGTACTCCCACCTCCACGAAGCAATGTGACATGTTTTAAAATTTGTTATGAAATCAATAGTCATGATGTTATGTTTATTGAATATATATGATATCTAAAAAAACAATATTCATTAATGGTGAATTAATATTTTCCTTTCTTTTTTAATTCTTCAAGAAAATATCAGTCACACATACATACATCCTACCATCTCAAGGAACGGTGTAATTCATTTTATATCTATAACATTTATTGATTATAATAAATATATATGAAATGAATATATAATATATTTGTATCATTTTTTATATTATAGATATTTCAGAAATTGATCATAATAAAAGGACTGAAAATACCAAATCAAAACATAAATGGAAATCCAAGCTGTTATTCTACGAAACATGATTTTAACAAAAAAAAATTAGAAATAAATAAATAAAACAATCATATATGGAAAGAAATATATGAGTATGTTTCTAGAATATATATATATATATATATTAAACCAATAATTAATATTCATGAGTTTTTAAATTGTATGGTGAAATTTTAGACTATAGGAAATGGATTTTCGTCTCACTTATATTTATTTGAGCCACATGTCATTTTAACAACTTGTTTCTTTTGTGTGGTATATATAGTACCCATGAATTTATATTATGATTAATCATATGAAAATTATGGGATATAAATATCCATCTATGTTTTTCTTTCATGGGGATTATGATTTAAACATTACTATTATGGTACAGTTTTTAAGTTAAAATCTCATTGTTTATCAGATTTTTTATATTCTTCCTTCCAATGATGAAATCCTCTAGTCTATCTCTCAAGAAACTCAAACAAAATTATTTTTCCCCAAATATTTATATTGGATACCTGTTTTCCATTCATTTACCAATCATTAATTATTAAATAGAAAAAATGATATTTTTAATAAAAAAATGACTTTATTTTCCTCTCCGTTAGAAAATAATTTTCTTCCACTTACTTGTTTCGTAAAAATATTTTTATGGTTTTTTTTAACCAATTATTGTTTATTGAAAATTTTACCCATTTTTAAATATTTACAAAATTCTTTAAAATGAATTATCATATCATTTTTTAAATAATTCCCTTTTTAGTTTTTCTAATCTGGAAAGGAATATTCATTTTAATATTTATGATAGCATGATATTTTCCTCCATCATAACCAGTTAATGATTGTAGGATCAATTTAAAATCTTCCAAAATTATTTTCAAATAAAACATTTTATTTAATATTTTAATTATTTTAGATTTTAAATAATTTTTTTCAATGTGTAATGGTTATTTTCCTAAATAAAATTTCTTGTTGATATTTTAAAATTATTTTTTATATAAGATTGGATGCTTTGATCTTACTTTGGGTTTACTAGTGGTATGTTCAAATGATACCATCTTCATTCCTTCTCTATAAGATTTATTCACAGTATGATAATATTTTTTTGAAACCTATTTCTTTTCCATGAATTTTTTTTATAATAAAATGTTTATAAAATTAATTAACATTAAATTAGTAATGATATGATGAATGTTTTATGATCTTATGAAACAAAAATGTTTAGATTATTTTACAAGAGAAACCTAAATCTACCTATAATTAATTAGGTAATGGTTAATGTTTTATTACCTAAAAGGGTACATGGGAGATTATCCCATCCATTAAATGTGGTACACAAGACGTTGTCTTACAACCAAAATATGGTACACTAGTGGTTATCCCAAGCCCATAATAGTGTAAATTTGAGGTTATCCCATTCCCAATGTATGTAAAAAGGTGGTCATCTCAATCCTAACAAGTTATGAATGTCTTGGGGGTATTATTAACATTATATTTCTTATGATTATATGTATTTCTAAAATATATGTATTAGGACAATGTTATTTTATGATAGATCATTTTCTTTGGTCCCATTATGACTCAAATCTATTTAACAACCATGATTTATTTCATGAATTGGTTTTATTATATGTGTTATACAAGGTATAGTTTTTAAATGTTGTTCCAATTTTATCATACCTTTATGCTTGTGTTGTGTTGATATCTACATTGATTACCTTTACTGAGCATCTAAGCTCACCCTTTTTTATATTCCCTTTCCCTAAGTTATGAATAAATGTATATGTATGATTTTTCTATGAAGTGTTATGTTTATGTAAACAGTGTAATTCACCTAGGAACTGGTTTCTATGTATCTGAGTTTCTAATGTCACTAAACATGAATAATTTTTGCATGGATGGTTATAGTATTTAATGAATTTTTATCTATTAAGATGTGATATATATAAAAAATTATAGGTATATATTATTGGTATTATGGAAAATTTAGGGATACAATCCCTTGGATATCTCATGTGTGATCATTTGGTGAAGCCTGGCTCTCCTCTCAAGGGTTTAATGATGAAAGTTCTATCATTTGGGATGGTGGTATGTGTCCCACCAAGGACGTGTATCCACCCATATAATTTTTGGATAAGTATAAATTATATACCACTATTAATAGCTTCATACCGTTATTGTTGGTATCATATTAAGAATTAGATAGCCTTTGGAATAAAGGATAATAAAACTCTAAACAGAACTATTAGAATAATTCTATTTATAGAAAATATACATCATTTTTTGGGAATGATACTATGAGTGGTGTCTAAGAAATTAAATCCCTATATGAATACTATAAATGGTTGTCTCTTAGGAATATTTGAACCTAGTGGTAATAACTCCTAAAAGGGGAAATTGGATCTTGACCTGATCATCACCTATTGTATGACAATAGGCCAGGCTGCATGTTTGTTTTTACATTTTATTGGAATATGTTTTGAAAATTAAAAAAATCATTATAATATATCATAAAGAATTATAATATCTGATTACCATGAATAACCTAGTATAAATATATGGTTTCTTCAACAAGAAATAAGGCATCATTATTTAGAAATTCTATGAATAAATGATCACTCTGATCAATTATACTGGATACTCATTCCAACCATTTTGGTTTTACAATGTGATTAAAGATAGAACAATAGTGTTGGTGTGGTAATAAGTATTATAAAATATTGAAGTATCTTATTTGTTAATAATTATATAAATTACCTTATATCCTAAAAATTAATTAAGGATGTTAATTTCTATCCACAATTATTATATTTTGAATTAGAACTAAAAACCCCTAATCGAATAATAGATGCATCTCAAATATATGAATCTTCTCTATTTTTATGTTTATGTGATTATGATTCATATAAATATTTTTATTCCCCCTTGGTTAAATGACATGTTGTTTTTAGAATGGACTGAATTTATCTCCATAAATATGACATTAATTTTTGAGGAATTGAACTCAAAATTGATATCCAAATCAACATATGATCATCTATCAATGTGAAGATAAATATGAACTTTTGATGAAAATTACACCCATTTTATGGGTTCTAATTCCCATCTAAAAAGTGTTTTTATCTCAAATGTTTTGGTAGAAACACAACATCAATGATATTATTATTGTATAGGAGTTTTCATATTTATTTATATTATATTTTATAGATTTTATTCTAAATTGTAATGTTTATTTATCAATTAAAATCTTACATATAGCTATACCTATTTGAAATACATCCTATAGAATAGCCCCAAATTATTTTCTTGAATTAAAGAAGAAAAAATAGGAGAATATTGGGAAAAGATTCATTTGGAAAAGTTTATATCCATGGGGTGCACCAATTATTTTTGTTAAGATGGAATATGGGTTGATGTGACTCTACATTGATTACTTGGAACTAAAAATGATCAAAATAAATAATAGGTATCTTATACCCTGTATTGATGACTTTTTGGATAAAAAATGAAGAGATAAATACTTTTCCATGATTTACCTTTGTTTTGGATATCATCAATTGAAGGTTAAGATGGAGATATACCCAAGAATACATTTTAAATGAGGTAAGAAAACTGTGAATATTGAGTGATTCCACATGGACATAATAATTCCCCTATAATATTAATGGATTTAAGAAATAGATTCTTTTGGGACTATCTTGATCAAATTGTGGTAGTATTTATAGATGACATTATTATATACTTCAATAGAAAGGAAGGGAATTAATATCGCTTGAGAATTGTGCTAAAGACCTATTTAATTATAATCTATATGAAAATTTTACAATGTTTTATTCTCGGCTACAAAATTGTTCATTTTTAGGTCATATAATCTAAAGGGATGGTATATTAATAGATCCATCAAAGACTGAATTTACTGATCATTGGCCCATACCAACCATTTTGACTATGAAATGATGTTTTCTTGGTTTGGATGGATATTATTGATGGTTTTTGGAGAATTTACCATCCATTTATTATCAATGAACCATGTTAACTCATATGTGATCCAAGATCCTTTGACAAGATAATGTGAGGAACGTTTCACATAACAAAAGATAAGGTCAGTTAGGGAACTTATTCATAAATTTCACTATAATGGTGAAGGGTTATTAATCAATATTGATACATAAAAGAAGGTATAGTTATGTGTTCTATTATAGAATGATATAGTGATAGATCATACCTCAAAATAGTTACAGGTTCATGAAAAATGTAAAGACGCGTAAAATTCAAGGGAAATTTTTTCTTAATTTTATTTGGAATTTTACAAGAAGGCGGTTTCTGATGGCACCTGATTCTGAGGCTCGGTGTGCCCGGAATCAATTTCCGACGTTTGGCTCGGGTACATTCAGTGAACGAACAAGCGGGTTTTCCTATCTTTTGAACTGGTGCTCGAAATCGAAATCTGATGGCACCGATGAACTCGCAATGCCGGTAATCTCTTAAGGGAACCTTTACCGTAGTTGCGTTTGTGCGGAAGAAGAAGTTAATTAATGGGGTTAAATTAAAAAGTAAATAAAATTGTTGAATCAATTTTATTTCTTTTCCAAGGTGTTTAATTTCTCCCATGGGATGTTGGTGGTGGGGCCCACATCCACCCAACTTCCCATGTGTGGATAATTAAAAGGGTGGGGCCCACACGAACCCCCCACCTTTTCAATTTTCCCTAACTCCCTAACCCCTCTTAACCCCTCACATTCCTAACTCCCCCTTTAACTCACTTTTATTAATTTTTGACAACTTGTTATAATTAATATTGTGAGTTACATGTAAGTTTTTGAAATTCAAACAATTGAATTTCAAATGCATTGTTGTGTTAATAAAATAACTTTAGAACTTATTTTATTAGGGGTTGGTGTTGGGTTGTTTGAGAGCTCTTTGGAGAAAAAGCTATGGAACACCTTCTTCCTCGACGAAGAATGCGAAGAACACCGTTCTTCAACAAAGAACTTCTCCGCCAAAGAACATGGTTCTTCCGCGACGCCTTATCCACGAAGCGAGGTTCTTCTTCCACGTCGTCTCTTCCTCGACGATTTTCCATGACGAAATCGCCGTCAACGACTTCGAATCCTCGCTTCGCGACGTCGACATTCTTTCGCCTCGACGCCTGACCTCTACGACACTTGTCTTCCGCGGGTCGTTGAGGGACACCGTTCCTGAACAGAGGTAGGGGATTATTTTTTAATTAATTAATTCCGTTCATGATTCTAGTTTATCGATTATCATGGATTTTCGACTAGATGATATCGTTTAACGAGAGGGGGCCGGACCGCACAAACACGGCCGAACCCCCCTCCTATGTTCAAGATTGATTCTTTGTGGATGGAACGGAACGGAGTGGTGCCGTTGCACCATGCGGGAATCACATGGAAAGTATTACGCGACGCCGTTGCGCCGCGCCGTGGAAAGAAATTCAAGAACGCGGCGTCGTCGCGCCGCGTTGAAGGAAAACGAAGGCGCCGTGACCGGAGCGGGGCCATGACGGAGGGGCACGGTGCCGTCACACCGCGCCGGACAACAAGGGCCGCGGCCGGTTCCGCACCGCGGCGGAGCAAGGTGACCGGCGGCCAGCCGGGCCGTCAGTGTCGGAGCCGAAAAGGGACCGGCCACCCCAGGTCCCGTTGAGAAGGAACCGGCCGGCCAGGTCGGGCCGGACGGAAAGTGGAAAGCTGGGGTAATTAAATTCCCCCGGCCAGATGCAAACGGCCCCCCATAAATGAGGGGGGGGTTACACAGGGGGGGCAGGCACCCCCCCCCCCCTTTGCCGAAACGGCTCGGCCAAAGGCCGAGCCGCGCCTGGCCGGGCCGGGCCATGCCCAACCAGTTCGGGCCATGCCAGGTCAGGCCGACCCGGTTCGGGCCGACCGGGGGGGTCTCGGGCCGGGTCGGTCTGGGCCTGAAACCCCTGTTATCGGACTGTTTGGGTTCAAATGCCCATAACTCTGGCTACAGACTTCCAAACGACACGATGTCAGCAGCGATGCGATCCTTGGATCGAGACGATCGTTTCGGTATATCGGACTCATGGTTTCGGAATACTTTGAGTTCGGTCGGGTTGGTTCGTACATGAAACCAACCGGGCCCTCGGAGCGGAAACGCTCATATTTTGAGGTACAGACATCCGATTGACGTGCTGTCAATTTTGTTGAGTTCATCTTAGTGAGACGGATCATTTGGCATACTCCTCCCGAGGTTTTGACGTAGGTGGAGTATTGTCAGGTTTGTTTTGCCTTAAAAACCAATCGTGCCCCTGGAACGAAAAAGTCAATAACTCTCAGACCGGGCGTTCGATTGACGCGCCGTCTGTTGCGTTGAGTTCCTGTTGATGATATGGAACTATTGGATACATCAACTCTGGACTATGTGATAGTTGTTGTATCAGCCTCTCAGCTCGTGGAGCGGACCCTCCCGAACGAGCTTGTTGTGTGCGGGAACCCTAGTGCTGGCTACGACTGCTACTGTGACTGCGACGACGACTGTGCAGAGATCCTCAGTGGATTCGACGATGACGACTACAGCACTCAGCGATCCTATGTGGATCAGTGCTACCGATCCAATGTGGGTCTGATCCTATGTGGGTCAGCGCCCAGCGGTTCTGTGTGAGGCAGCGCCTACAGATCCTGTGTGGGTCTGATACTGTGTGGGTCTTTGTGGGTCTTTGCGGGGGTTAGTTTCCTACCGGTCCTGTGTGGGTCATTGCGGGGGTTAGTACCTATCGATCCTTTGTGGGTCCAACGACTTAGATGGATCAGAGATCATCTTTATCATCTTACAAAGAAGTATACATGTGTGATCTAAATCCTGTTTGCTTTCCTGTGTGGATTGTGTTGTGCTATCCTGTGTGGATAACGTTTTTCTTTCCTGTGTGGAATACGTATACTTTCCTATGTGGATTGAGATGTACTTGGGCTCGGAGTTTGGAGCGTATTGCAATTGATGACTTAGGTATATGTATGGGCATATACGTAAGCAGTGTCGGTTGTTACTTCGTGTTTGTATCTTTCCTTTGTGGTTTATCCTTTGTGGATTTTGGGAGAACTTCGGGGGTCTCGGGGTCCCTACTGAGTATCTTATACTCACCCATGCACGGGCTATGCCCACACTACATTGTGTTGGTTGTAGATGACGGACAACGTTGATCATGGTTGAGGCTTGCAGAGCAGGATGGTACCTGGAGGTGGACCACTGGGCGGGACGTACTCGGAGCGGACGACGGGACCCGAGGAGCTGTGGAGCTATCTGTACCCACCCTTTATGTGGGATTTCCAGTGGACAGCTCGGCATAGCGGGTTTTACTTTTCAGTTTTTGTTTTCCCTTTCGAGTTGTACTTTACTTTCATTATGGGTTTGTATACTGGCCCACTTACTTTTCCACACTTACTGTTGTACCAGTTTTACTTAGTGTTTACTTTTTCCGCTTGCTTACTCTGTGGTGCTTGTTTACTTTACAAAGGAAATGCCTTCCCTTTTTACTGGGATTTATGCCTTGGTGCTAGTCGCCAGCCCCTGGCCTATGGAAGGAGGGCTTGGGGTAGTCACGGAATGGGCCCCGAGGACGGGTCGTGACAAATTAGTATCAGAGGAGTTCGGTTCTACCGCATACTCTCATATTTCTTCTATGTGAAGCAATAGTGTTTAGCGTATTGGGTGTGGTTATCTGTCCAGGGAGTCCAGTGTTGGTGCGGCGGCCAACGTATCCGTACACCAGGACCCTGACTTCTGATTTCCAACTTAGTGCACGAAAACATTGATTGCGTGTGTGTTTCTAGTTTTCTTTATTATTACTTTGTATCAGCTCACCAGGTATACTGTTCTGACCATGGCGCACCTGTTTCCTTTTCAGGATGGCCCCACGACGGGAGCTAGCTAGGGTTCCGATAGTCGAGCGTGACGACAGCCCACCGAGCGACGAGGCCTCGGTGTAGGGCCCTTTTTTAGCAGTGGCACCGACAGTAGCTCTACCCACCGAGACCCCGATACTTCCAACACCAGCCGCTGACAATGCACGTCACCTCAGTGCACTGCATGAGTTCCAGCGCCAGTGACCACCCAGGTTCAACGGGGAGACGGACCCCCAGGCAGCTGAGGACTACCTGGAGGCAGTCGTTTGAGTTTTTAGGATAGTGAGGACACCAGCAGACCTCATGGTGATCCACACTGCGAGCCTACTGCACGCAGCAGTGGGCCGATGGTGGAGCTTGATGCTCCAGGTGCACGATGAGGCATCTCTACTTTAGTCAGACTTTGAGAGCCTTTTCCGCTCAGAGTTTTTCCCAGCCACCCTCCGTGCGGTGCGCATTCAGGAGCTTCTTCAGCTGCGGCAGGGCAGTATGATGGTCGCCCAGTACTCGGCGAGATTTACCGATCTCTCGCGCTACTCGACCGACATGGTACGGGACCCATTCTTCCGGGCCCGGACCTTTTAGTAGGGATTGAGACACGAGATCAGGGCATCACTAATCTCCCTCAGCATTCCGACTCAGATAGTAGTACTGGAGCGGGCCCTTTTGATCGAGATTTTTCTTGCTGATTCTACACCAGCGCCGAGACCCACCGTAGGGCGGCACGTAGTAGAGTCTTCTGCAGCAGGCAGTCGACGGATGACACATGGGTCTAGGCAGACCAGACCCTCAGGCAGACGACTTCAGGACGCTGGCTCAGCAGTGCAGGGCACACAGCGCGGAGCCAGTCTTTCGAGAGGCAGACAGTGTTACTCGTGCGGCGGGCAGGGCCACATGGCTCGTGACTGCCCGACCCGCCGTGCCGAGGAGCAGAAGACAGTTGAGGGACCACCGAGGCATAGGCAGAGCGTCGACCGTGGCGGTCCGCAGGGAGGAGGCAGACGAGGTAGAGGAGCTGGCCGAGCAGCAGGTGGTGGACGACGCTTTGAGTCTCTACCACCACCACCAGGAGGTCCACCCTGACTATAGGGAACTGGCGGGCAGAGACAGGAACAGCTCCAGGCAGCAGAGGCCAACGACCACGGCGCGCCCGAGATGATTCGAGGTACTATCTGTGTCTATTCCACCCTTGCTGCAATACTTATAGACACAGGAGTGAGTCACTATTTCATAGCCGCTACCCTTATTCAGAGCTCGGAGATTCAGACAGAGTCGTTGGCTCGATCCTTACGTCTAGATACTCCTACGGGAGCAGACTCGACGATTATGCACTGGTTCCGGCAGTGTGGTCTTACTCTAGGAGGCGAGAGCTTCAGATGGGATCTTCTTGTAGTGGCATCGAGGCCTTACGACATCATCTTGGGCACGGATTGGTTGTCTACAGTCCATGCACATATTGACTATTTTAGGCGCAAGGTGCGATGTGTACGCACGAACAGGAGAAGGTTCACCTTCACCGGCGAGAAGGGATCCTTGGCAGTACAGGATGGACTTCTGAGGAGGATAGGACAACCCATCACTCATCAATTGTCTAGCCTCATCCTAGGAGCAGTTGACGTGCGGAGTCCTGGTTTTCCTATAGTGGTGGATCAGTTTGCGGACGTTTTTCCCGACGACGTTCCAGGACTACCTCCTCACAGAGAGGTAGACTTTTATATTGACTTGTACCCCGGGACAACCCTGATATCGACTCCAGCATATCGGATGGCCCCCGCCAAGCTTCGAGAGCTACGGGTATAGTTGGAGGACATGCAGGTCAAGGGGTTCATCCAACCCAGTGTTTCACCATGGGCTTCCCCGATATTGTTCGCCAAGAAGGCGGACGGGAGCTTGCGACTGTGTGTCAATTATCGTTGCCCGAACCAAGTGACAGTGAGGAACAAGTATCTTCTACCAAGGATTGATGACCTCTTTGATCATCTCAAGGGAGAACGGTGGTTCTCAAAGATAGACCTCAGGTCAGGATATCATCAGCTCAGAGTTCGAGACGAGGACGTCCAGAAGACGGCCTTTAGGTGTCGGTATGGCCACTATGAGTTCTTGGTTATGCCATTCGGCGTAACCAATGCTCTAGCAGTGTTCATGGACCTCATGAACAGGATC
Organism: Viscum album; assembly: GCA_963277665.1. Taxonomy (NCBI): domain Eukaryota; kingdom Viridiplantae; phylum Streptophyta; class Magnoliopsida; order Santalales; family Viscaceae; genus Viscum; species Viscum album. Next base: position 479,079,690 of record OY728132.1, read on the forward strand.
TTTCATCCATACCTCGATCGATTTGTCATGGTCTTCATCGACGACATTTTGATATACTCGATGACTGAGGAGGAGCACGCCTACCACTTGTGGGTTGTACTAGACACACTCCGAGAGAACCAGCTTTATGGTAAGTTCTCGAAGTGTCAGTTCTAGATACGTGAGGTCCACTTCATGGGACACATCATCTTTGAGGCGGGAGTTGCACTGGATCCTGCGAAGATCAAGGCAGTGTTAGCTTGAGAGCCACCCAGGAGCGTGACAGAGGTGAGGAGTTTCTTGGGATTAGCTGGATACTACCGGAGATTCGTGACAGACTTCTCCAGAGTTGCATCACCACTCTCAACCTTGACAAAGAAGTGGAAACCCTTCGTGTGGTTAGACAGATGTCAGTAGAGCTTCCAGGAGCTGAGATAGAGATTGACCAGCATACCTATCTTGAGATTGCCTGCGGAGGGAGTAGGGTATGTAGTTTACTGTGATGCATCAGGGACCGGACTCGGATGTGTCCGGATGCAGGAGCGGGCAGTGATCGCGTATGGATCACGTTAGTTGAGGCCGCATGAGCAAAACTATGCTACCCATGACCTGGAGTTAGCAGCAGTGGTCTTCGCTATGAAGACATGGCAACAATACCTGATGGGAAAGCGCTTTACAGTCTTTTCTGACCATCATAGTCTCAGGTACATTTTCTCTCAGAAGGTCTTGAACCTGAGACAGCGGCGATGGCTCGAGTTCCTCTAGGACTATGACTTTCAGAAAGTCTATACTCCTGGGAAGGGGAACGTGGTAGCTGATGCCCTCAGTAGGAGGACGGGCATTCAGCTACTTGAGGAGGCGACAGAGCAGCTAGCTACTTTGCAGATATCCTTTGTGGATAGAGATAGAGCAGCCTTCCTTCAATCTCTCATAGTCACTCCTCCACTACTGCAGCGAGTCAGAGAGACACAGTGTGGGGATACCGACTGTGAGACGTGGCGTGCATAGATATCCTCAGGATAGGCACCTGATGGTTTCTCCTTTGGATCAGAGCACGATATCCTTTTCATAGGATGTACCATGGTACCAGTTGCATTACGGGAGGAGGTGCTGAGAGAGTTTCACACTTCTCCTTTGGCGGTACATCCTGGAGTGGCGAAGATGTTCCAGGATCTCAGACGACAGCACTGGTGGCCAGACATGAAGAAGGTTGTGGTAGAGTTTGTTTCTCGATGCCTTACCTTCCAGCAGGTGAAGGCTGAGCACCAGGTACCAGCAGGCTTGGTACAACCCTTGGAGGTTCCGGAGTGGATGTGGGACAGCATATCTATGGACTTCCTGACTGGACTTCCACGCACTTCCAGAGGTCACGACTCCATCTAGATGATTGTCGACCGACTCACAAAGTCGGCTCACTTCTTACCCATCAGAGAGCAGGGCTCAGTGGAGAGCTTGGGGCGACTTTGCATTCAAGAGATTGTGTGGCTTCATTGTGTGCCATCATCTATCGTCTCCGATCGAGATTCTCACATTACTTCCCGGGTATGGAAGGGATTGCAGGAGGCGTTCGGGACGCAGCTACGTCTAAGCACAGCCTTTCACCCTCAGACGGATGGTCAGATGGAGAGGACCATTCAGACTCTCGAGGACATGCTCCACGCATGTGTCCTCAACTTTGGTCATAGCTGGGAGGACCACCTACCCTTGGTGGAGTTTGCGTACAACAATAGCCACCACTCCACCATCGGGATGGCACCATACGAGGCGTTGTATGGCCAACCCTGCAGATCTTCTTTGTGCTGGACAGACCCTGGGGAGTCAGCACTTGTGGGACCAGAGATGGTCCAGGCCACGACAGAGAAGGTCCAGGTCATCCAGGAGTGGATGAGGATAGCTCAGAGCCGGCAGAAGTCACACGCTGACAGGAGATTGAGGCCACTAGAGTTCGAGGATGGCGACCACGTCTTCTTTCATGTCTCACCTCGACGTGGTTTATGGAGATTTTGTCGAGGCGGAAAGTTATCTCCGCCCTTCATCGGATCATTCCAGGTCCTCAGCAGGATTGGCGAGGTGGCTTATCGTCTGGCTCTGCCACCTCAGTTGCACCAGGTTCATGACGTCTTCCACGTATCTCAGCTGAGGATATACGTGCACGACCTGACACACATCATTGACCATGGGGAGCTTGATGTTGATGATGGGGAACTTTTACGGAGGATCCAGTGGAGATTGAGGATCGATAGGAGCGGGTCCTACGTGGACGGTCGATTCCTCTGGTGTGCATCAGATGGCAGGACGGGAACCTCCAGGAGAGCACTTGGGAGCGTGAGGCTTAGATGCGTGCTCAGTACCCCCATTTGTTTCCCTAGATTTGATGTATCTTTATGGAGACGTAAACCCTGAGGTGGGAGTAATGTAAAGACCCGTAAAATTCAAGGGAAATTTTTTCTTAATTTTCATTGGAATTTTACAAGAAGGCGGTTTCTGACGGCACCTGATTCCGAGGCTTGGTGTGCCCAGAATCTATTTCTAAAGTTTGGCTCGGGTACGTTCAGTGAACGAACAAGCGGGTTTTCCTAACTTTTGAACCGCTGCTCGGAATTGAAATCTGATGGAACCGATGAACTCGCAACGCCGGTAATCGCTTAAGGGAACCTTTACCGTAGTTTCATTTGTGCGGAAGAAGAAGTTAATTAATGGGGTTAAATTAAAAAGTAAATAAAATTGTTGAATCAATTTTATTTCTTTTCCAAGGTTGTTAATTTCACCCATGGGAAGTTGGTGGTGGGGCCCACATCCACCCAACTTCCCATGTGTGGATAATTAAAAGGGTGGGGCCCACACCAACCCCCCACTTTTTCAATTTTCCCTAAATCCCTAACCCCTCTTAACCCCTCACATTCCTAACTCCCCCTTTAACTCACTTTTATTAATTTTTTACAACTTGTTATAATTAATATGGTGAGTTACATGTAAGTTTTTGAAATTAAAACAATTGAATTTCAAATGCTTTTTTGTGTTAATAAAATAAGTTTAGAACATATTTTATTAGGGGTTGGTGTTGGGTTGTTTGAGAGCTCTTTGGAGAAAAAGATAAGGAAAACCTTCTTCCTCGACGATGAACGCGAAGAACACCATTCTTTAACGAAGAGCTTCTCTGCCAAAGAACACGGTTCTTCCGCGACGTCGTATCCGCGACGTGAGGTTCTTCTTCCGCGTCGTCTCTTCTGCGACCGTTTTCCACGACGAAATCGCCGTCAACGACTTCGAATCCTCGCTTCGGGATGTCGACGTTCTTTCCCCGCGACGCCCAACCTCCGCGACGCTCGTCTTCCACGGGTCGTTGACGAACACCATTCCCGAACCGAGGTAGGGGATTATTTTTTAAATAATTAATTCTGTTCATGATTCTAGTTTATCGATTATCATGGATTTTTTACTAGATGATATCGTTTAACGAGAGGGGGGATAGACCGCACAAACACGGCTGAACCCCCCTCCTATGTTCAAGATTGATTCTTTGTGGATGGAACGGAATGGCGTGGTGCCGTCTCACCATGAGAGAATCACACGGAAAGTATTACGCGACGCCGTCAGGCCACGCCATGGAAAGAAGTTCAGGAACGCGGTGCCGTCGCGCCGCGTCGAAGGAAAACGAAGGCGCCACGGCCGGAGCGGGGCCGCGGCGGAGGGGCACGGTGCAGTCGCACCGCACCGGACGAAAAGGGCCACGGCCGGTTCCGGGCCACGGCGGAGCAAGGTGACCGGCGGCCAGCCGGGCCGCCAGTGTCGGAGGCGGAAAGGGACCGGCCACCGCCGGTCCCGTTGAGAAGGAACCGGCCGGCCAGGTCGGGCCGGCGGGAAAGGGGAAAGTCGGGGGAATTAAATTCCCCCGGCTAGCTGTAGACGGCCGCCCATAAATGAGGGGGGGGGGCGGTTACACAGGGGGGCAGGCGCCCCAACCCCCCTTTTGTCGAAATGGCTCGGCCAAAGGCCGAGCCAGACAGCGCGCTGGGCGCGCTGTCCCCAGCCGGACCAGCGCCTGGCCTGTCTGCCAGGCCGCGCCGCCCCGGTCCGCACTGGGCCAGGCCGCGCCCAGCCGGTCCATGCCAGGCCGGGCTGACCCGGACCCGGGGCGGGTCGACCCGGTTCGGGCCGACCGGGGGGTCTCGGGCCTGGTCGGTCTGGGCCCGAAACCCCCGTTATCGGACTGTTTGGGTTCAAATGCCCATAACTCGGGCTACGAACTTCCAAACGACGCGCCGTCAGCAGCGATGCGATCCTTGTATAGAGACAGTCGTTTAGTTATATCGCACTCAAGGTTTCGGAATACTTTGAGTTCGGCTGGGTCGGTTCGTACACGAAACCAACCGGGCCCTCGGAGCGGAAATGCTCATATCTTGAGCTACGGACGTCCGATTGACGTGCCGTCAATTTTGTTGAGTTCCTCTTTGTGAGATGGATCTTTTGGCATACTCTGGCTGAGTTTTGGATGCAGGTGAGTACTGTCAGGTTTGTTTTGCCTTAAAAACCAACCGGGCCCCTGGAACGAAAACGCCAATAACTCTCAGACCGGGCGTCCGATTGACGCGCCGTCTATTGCGTTGTGTTCCTGTTGATGATACAGAACTTTTGGATACATCAACTCTGGACTATGGGACAGTTGATGTATCAGCCTCTCGGCTCATGGAGCGGACCCTCCCGATTGAGCTTGCTGTGTGCGGGAACCCTAGTGCTGGTTGCGACTGCTAATGTGACTGCGACGATGACTGTGCAGATATCCTTGGTGGATTCGACGACGACGACTACAGCACTCAGCGATCCTATGTGGATCACTGCTACCAATCCTGTGTGGGTCCGATCCTGTGTGGGTCAGCGCTCTGCAGTTCTGTGTGAGTCAGCGCCTACAGATCCTGTGTGGGTCCGATCTTGTGTGGGTCTTTGCGGGGGTTAGTTTCCTACCGATCCTCTGTGAGTCATTGCAGGGGTTAGTACCTATCGATCCTTTGTGGGTCCGACGACTTAGATGGATCAGAGATCATCTTTATCATCTTACGAAGAAGTATACCTATGTGAGAAGAATCCTGTTTGCTTTCCTGTGTGGATTGTGTTGTGTTATCCTGTGTGGATTACGTTTTGAATTCCTATGTGGAATACGTATACTTTCCTGTGTGGACTGAGTTGTACTTGAGCTCGGAGATTGGAGCGTATTGGAATTGATGACTTAGGTATATGTATGGGAATATACCTAAGAAGTGTCGGTTTTTATTTCGTGTTTGTATATTTCCTTTGTGTTTTATCCTTTGTGGATTTTGGGAGACCTTCGGGGGTCTCGGGGTCCCTACTGAGTATCTTAAACTCACCCATGCACGGGTATGCCCACACTACATTGTGTTGGTTGCAGACGATGGACAACTTTGATCGTGGTTGAGGCTTGCAGAGCAGGACGGTACCTGGAGGTGGACCACAGGGTGGGACATACTCGGAGCAGACGACGGGACCCGAGGAGCAGTGGAGTTATCTGTACCCACCCTTCAGGTGGGATTTCCAGAGGACAGCTCGACGTAGCGGATTTTACATTTCAGTTGATGTTTTCCCTTTCGAGTTGTACTTTACTTTCAGTTTGGGTTTGTATACTGGCCCACTTACTTTTCCGCACTTACTGTTTACCAGTTTTACCTAGTGTTTACTTTTTCCGTTTCCTTACTCTTTGTTGCTTGTTTACTTTACAAAGGCAATGCCTTCCCTTTTTACCAGGATTTACGCCTTGGTGCTAGTCTCCAGCCCCCGGCCTATGGAAGGCGGGCTTGGGGTAGTCACGGCATGGGTCCCGAGTACGGGTCGTGACAAAAAAAATACCCAACACATGATTTGGAGTTAGCTGTGATGATTTTTTCATTAATGATATAGAGATATTATATTTAAATATAAAGGTGATATAAAAACTGATTATAAGGTTTAAAAGTATATATTCTGTCGAGTTTAATATGTGTTATAGAATATTGTTGGATCTGATTAAATATTATGGATTCCTAATATATTACAACCATATGAAAGCAGATGTGGTGGATAATGAATTGAGTTCAATGGATCATACTAACTTATCTATTATTAGGATCACAAAATATCCAATATTTATGGAATTTTAATGTATGGATCAAGAAATATTGAAGTAATGGTATAAATATTATCATTTTAAAATGAGTGTTCAACCATCTATAAAAGTTAAGATTAAAGAGGTCTATGAGGTGGATGTAGAGTTGTATAAGATGATTAGAAATGTTCTTGAGTTTAACAAGGATTATGATGGAATAATATTTTTTAGGACATGTTTATGTGTTTCATCCACACTCAATTTGAAAAGGGTGTTATTAGAGGATTCTCATAGTTCTTTATTCTATATTTTTCCTAGAAGTAACAATATGAATAGATATTTGAAAGCGTATTTCTAGTGGGATGGAATGAAGATAGATATTGTAGAAATTTTATCTAAATTATTTGTATGTATGTAAGTTAAGTATGGGTAAAAATTTCTAATGGGATGATACATCCATTACCTATATCAGAAAAGAAAATGGGCAAACATCGCCATTGATTTTTTTGGCTCAGACGCCCAAAAACACTTTAAGGGAAAAATGTTATACGGTTTGTAGTATATTTCCATACAAATTCATCACACTTCATCACTATCAAATAATATTTCTCTATATATAATCAATCCATAATACACATCAAGGATGTGTTAAGGTTTCATGGAGTACCACCTTAAGTTGTATCTAATAAGGATATGAGGTTTACCTTGTTGTTTTAGAGAAATATTCAGCAGACACAAGATAAAGAGTTATGGATTATAATTTCATATCATACAAATAAAAAATTTTATTCTGAGAAAGTATTCAAACACTAGTAGGTATGATTATATAATTTTCCATATAATTCCAAGGTTTATGGGATCAACATTGTCTTCTACTTGAGTTTTCCTACATTAGCTTTCACTCGAGTATTCATATGATTCCTTGTGAAGAAATATATGTAAATAATTGTATAAATCCAATTTTTTTGGATTATGTTGGATAAAAATTCTATAGGGACATGACATAGTTGAGTAAATGGTATATAATGATAGAGTTATTCAATAGAATATCAAGGAATCTCAGTGTCAATAGAAAAGTAATTTTTAAATTCATCAGTGTAATCTGATGTTTGATGGGTGTGAGAATGTTTCTCTATGAATTTTACAATAGAAGAGACATATGGTATTTAAGAAGATATAAAATTGATCCCAAGTTATATTTTCCCATTTGAAATTCTTGATTTATTTGGGATGGTTTCTTATAACTTGTAAAATCCACTAAATATCTCTCAAGTCCATGATGTGTTCTATATATCTCTATTGAGGAGGTACATTCCTAATCCATAACATGTACTAAACTCCAATGTCTTACTGCTAGATCATTATATTTTTTATGAATAGATTCTTTGTGGTAATTTTGGATCATAAATGAAATAATACCACTCATCTTGTTAATGTTTTGTGGCTAAACCACCATCTTGAGGAAGCTACATCGGAACTTGAGGATATGAGGAGGAAAACGTATACTCTATTTTTATATGATAGTAAAGGTATTTCAAGGGTGAAATTTATTTTATGGGAGGTAGAATGAAATTCCATTATTTTTTGTGGACTTTTTCTTTTCAAACAAAATTAATTTTATCGATATCATATCATATACACAATAATGAGTTTTAATGAACTGCAATATAATATTAATGTTATTATTTAAACATTATTTTTATAACATATTCGTTAAAATTGTATATATTAATAGAAATAAATAGATTTTTAAATTTATGTATAATGGTTTTAGATAAAGAAAATATATTTAAAAATAAGTATTTAAATTTTGGTAAAGTCATTATATACCTCAAAAATACATTTCAAAAAACGATTTTCAATGGTATTCATGAAAAATGATGAAATTAAATTTTTTCTACTTTTAGAAAATTTACCTAAAAAAATAAATTTGTTTTTCAAAAAAACATGTCAAAATTATCTTAGGGAGATTTTTTGATAATTTTATAAAAGGATTACTTTTAGGATGAATAGTGAAAATTATTCATTTTATTATAAAAGTGACTTTTTGTATTAGTATTTTAAAATTATATTATTTTTTAAAAATGTTTTAAAACTAGTATTACTTAGATTATATCATTGTTAATATTATTAATTAACTTGAGTAAAATTTTTATAGAATGATTATATTAAAACATTCTATATTTTTGAAAACACATTCTTTGGAAAACATCTTTTTTGTTATGACTATTAGTTTTATATTCAATTAAAATTTACCACTTATGTGATTTTATAAAACATATTCCATATTAGTGAACAAATTTTTTTATATTATATAATATATTTAAATTATTTTTTTCACAAATATTACAAAAAATATTAGAAATTAATTATTGTGGTTAAGGTTTAAAAGGGTTTTACGTCTTACAGAAACATGTGTTAAAATTAATATTCAATAAATATAGAATATTTATTTAATAATTTATTTTTATATTTTATAATAATTGATTCCAAATTATGTAATGATGTTAATTTTATTATTATGATTTAAGGACAAAATACTAAGGTAAATAAAAAAGACAAGTTGTCATGGTGAAAACTATAATAGTGAATGTGAGTAAAATTAGAAGATAATAGAGTTCAATGTTTAAAAAAAGTTTTTTATGGATATTTGGATTTAAAATGTCATTATTATACTCTATTTGTTGTCAATTTTTTGGGAACATGTCTTGAGAGTGACTTCCCATTATTGAATTTTTTTTATTTATAAAAATGTCACTACACCTCAATTATAAAAGTCCACCTACTCCCCTCACCAATTCACACTTCAAAAGACATTTTATTTGGCCTATCATAGAAAGTATCTCATACTTAATTCTCAAAAAATGTCTTATAGGACTTATTTTTTTTATAACATCCCCTTAATACATCTTTTGATGCAAACATAAGTTGGTTGTCAAGATAAGACTTGTTGTTCTTAACTGAACATTTTTTATTTATTATTCCACATCCTTAAAATATTCTTAAATAATGATAAAATAATAAAATAAGTTACTCCCATATAAAAGTAAATTATTTTCATATTTTAATCACATATATCCACATCCTCTTCCATAAAATGGAAAACAAAACCATTAATCCTGTGTACAGTGGACTACTATGTAACAAACTGATTTAATTCATTTTTCATCACCACCAATCATGGATTCATATAAATATTTATTTAAAATATTTATATTTTATTTATGACATAATTGTGATTAAGGAATTATAATTTCACAAATTTATTCTTACCTCCCAATCCTTTAGAAAATGATAACATCTCTCATTCATTTGTGTGAACTACCGCATTCACTTAGTGATGTAACACATTTTAAATTTTATTTTGACATGGTTGGTAATTAAGCTATATTTAATGAATATATATGATATATATCATATATATAATATGAATTGTTTTTAAAATTTAATTTAATATTCACTTTTCTATCATTTTTTATTTTAATAAAATTCTAATAGTGTTTGTGCATACATACAACACACTTTCTCCAGGAGCAGTATAACTAATTTCCAATCTCTTAATTTTATGGATTAATCTAAATAATTATATATTTAAAATATATCATATGTATATCATTATTATCAATTTGTATATTGTTTTCCAACATCAATGTAAATGTTCCAAAAATAATGATAAAAATATTCATGAAAAATTAATCATTTATTACTCAAACTGAGATTTTAACAAGGAAAATGTTAATAAATGGGTGATAAAAGATCACAATTAAATAATGTATGGTATGAAATATATGGGTATAATTATTTAATATAAATATTATAAACCTATATTTATTATATAGTATGGTATAATTTGTACAGTGACAGTCAATATATTAGGTATGTGATTTTTACCTCACTTTTATTTCTGTGGGAAACATGCCATATTAACAACTTGTTTCTTTTGATTGGTGTATATTCTTCTAATTAATGTATATTAATATTATTATCATAAAAATTATGGAATATAAATTTTGATATAATTTTTTGTCATTCATGGGGATTATGATTCAATCATTACCATTGTGGTTATGGTTTTATGTTATAATGACATTATTTATTAGGATTGTTTATTACTATGAATGTGATGAGAAAATAGTATGCTATATCTCTCAATAAACTAATGGTGACTATTCTCCTATATTTATTTTTTATCATATATTTTCCTTTAATTTATCTCTCTTGATGGATTAAATAGACCAAAGTATGTTTTTAAAAGAATTAACTTTATTTCTCTATTTGGTTGATTTTTTTTCTTCTATTTAAACAGTTTATAAAAAGAATACAAGAATGTTATTTTCTCCAATTATTTTTAAGGTAACTTTTTACCACGTTTTATTTTTTTCAGAATTGTTTAAAGACAATATTCTTATCATTTTCCAATGAAGGATATTTTGAATTATTACCAACATTTGAATGGAATATTCATTTTAACATGTACGACATGAACATTATTTTCCACTATCATGACTGCTAAATGGATTTAAGATTCCGTTACAATATTCCATGATTATTTTAATAGAAAATAGTTTACATTAATATTTCTAATTTTTATAGATTTTATTCAAATTTTAATTTTTTTTGTCAATATATTTTTTGAGTGATCTCTTAAAATAATATTCCATCTATGATTAAATGATTTAATGTTTACTATGCATTATTGGGGATATTATTTAATAGGACCGTCTTTATTCTCTCTCCACATTATCTATTTTTATGATACCATTTTTTATGAAACCCATTTTTTTCTAATGGTTCTGTTATAATTAAATGTTTATAAAACCCATTTGTTTTGTATAGATTATGATATGATGAATGTTTTGTGATCTTTTGGCACAAAAATGTATGAATTATTTTATTGGTGGTAACTATATCTCCCTCCATTGTATTGGGTAATCTTTAATGTTTTCTGAGATAAAATAATACATGGGAGGTTTTCCCAAGCCTGATAGAAGGTGCACAGGAGGATATCCCAATCCCAGAAGAGGGTTTACAGGATATTATACCACCACTGAAAGAGGGTACATAAGTGGTTATCATAAGCCTTAAATGGGAGGTTATCTCAAATTAATTTATAGTTCTAATTTTATATTCTCAAATATCATGTTCTTTAATTCCATTGTGATTCATGCCTATTGAAATTCCAATATTTATTCCATGACTCAGGTTTAATATCTATGATTTTTCAGGGAATGGTTTTTAAATTTTATTCACATGTTCTCATAAAATTATTCTCATATTATGTTTATATCTCCCTTGTTTACCTTTATTTAGTATATCAGATCAACCTTTATTATATTTCTTTTCCACTAGGTTATGAAGATATGCATTTTGGATGATAGGTATAAGAAGGGAAATAGTTGTTGTAGATTATGTAGTTTACCAAGGAACATGTTTTTTATGTTTCCAATATTCTTAAAACCTATACCTAAATGATTATATCTTGGATTTATATATTATGTAATTAATAGTTATCAATTCACAATTTATTTCTATATATGAAAAGTGTCTGTCATTATATAAAGGATGTGTTATCACAATTCTTTTACGCTAAAAAACTCACAAAAAGCATATATAGGTGAGTCATGGTCATAAAGGTCTTACGAGGAAGGCCTCCCCAAACATTAGGAATGAATATAATATTTAGAATATGGATTTAATTTCCCAATAATTTATCATAAAATATTTGATCAAAAAATATATTTCTATAAATTCGTTGATTGGGAAATAAAATTTTTAATTGAAATTTTTTATGGGTTGTATTTATTGGAAAACATCATAACCACATTTTCAGAAGATTCAAAACCAAAAATGTATAAAATTTGTTCATGTTCATATAGAATAAACGCTTTTATTCAGAAGATAATGGTCGCAAAGTAAGATAACAACTGCATGAGTTTATCACCTCACTATGAAAATGAAACTCTATCCACCAATGGTATTGGATTTTAAATTATTTTATCTTATTGGAAAAAAATGGCACTCCTTGATGAATAATTTCAAAATGTCTACATAATTTTATCATGGGTAGTTAGATCCTTTTATTCTAATTTCTATATTTTTTCACCATTATCATTTGATCTTCATCCAAAGATTTTTGTATCTTTTTTTAGGAACCAATACCTAATAAGATATAAGGTTTCAACATTTAATACATAAAATTATTTTCATTTATGGATTGTTTTAAATAGGTAATTTGTGTATTATTTACATTATCGATGGAATTTAGTGTTAATTAGGGATAAAGTTGAATGTTTCATCTACAAATGATCACATACATGCATTATGACACAAGATATGTGATCAAGGTCAAATGTTTGTATCTTATTAAGACATCTTTGCTCACAATATTAATGAATATTTATGTCTACTTCCATGAATATAAAAAATTTATTATTTTGATTGTTTGAAGGTACTTATATAAATATTAATTTTGTAAATTTGATGATATATATTTTATAAAAATGAATATAGTTGATTTTAATTTTGATTTTTTAGTATACTTATATGAAATTATAAATGTATTTATCTTTTAACTAATTTTTTATTATTTATAGTTGTATTTTAAATTTTACATAAATTAATATACATTCTAATTAAAAATAAAATTGTTATTCTTGGAAATTTTTTAATATACAAATTAATTTTTAGTATTTTTTATTAAATTACTTAAATAATGTTTTTTTAGAATTGGAAATTTTAATTTGGTGATTATATATATGCCCTCACCACTGCTCACTATCCTCTAGTGATAAAGAAATAATAGAGGCATTATAGAAATATGGCATGGGTATCATAGTTTTTCTGAGATTGATTCATTATAGATAAATATTACTTGATATTGAAAAAGATGTCATTAATAGATCAGGGTTTTATTTTAATACTATTCAATCTCAACTTTGATTTTATTAAAGTATATTTTTATTATTTATTATTGAATTTCAACTAGGTAATTTAATATTAAATTCAAATATTATTACTATATATATGGGGTTTTTTGTAGGAATGTATCATTTAAATGGAACAATTACTTCATTAAGTAAAAGTTGGATTGGGGATCAGTTAATTGAGATAACATCACAAAATTGTACAAACAGAGAATTTATTTTATCATTTAATTCTTATGGATAACATGAATGAAATGATTTTATTAGGTAAATTTTTATAGAATATTATATTATCTATATATAAACAATATTTTGATATATATTTTATATTCATAACATAATTATCATTTTTCGCAGTGGTAATTTGGGGCACATGTTTTATTCAATTATATTCTTCAAATTTATAGTAAATAAAAGATAAAAATATTCATCAATGTCATATGTTTTTTTAAATTTAAATAAATTAATTAAAAAATCTACTTTATTTCACAAGATTGGTAATTATTAAAATAGAATGTAAATGTTTAATAATAAATATTATTGATCAAGAGAATGTATTAATTTTATATGAGTATGGGAATTTAATTCTAGAGATATGGGGTTTATTTTAATAAAGGTAATCAAATAATAATCTTGATCATGAGTTTTTGTTTGAGATGTTCATGTATTATAAATTAATTGAGGTCCCTAATGAATGAAATTTAGTGGTGGACCATGAATATAGTTATAATAATCCTTATAATTATTTTATTTTACTACCCATGAAGTGGGGAACAGATCATGGGTTTCCTCTAAAAAATTATTTTTAAATGATCATATGATTGATGAGGCCCATTGGTTTTTAGTTATAGTTAATAAAAAAAACATTGGAGGGGGAAATATATTTATCCTCCTTATGGACCTTGCTCCAGGGGATGTTATCCTTAATGAAAATTTTCCAAAATAACCATGTTAGTCTGAAGTATTTTAGTGAATGGTTTGTGTATATCTTGGGGCTTAATATGAATAATTTTATTATAATTTGATATTAATTTCTTAAGTGTAACATGATAGAATGATTAGTTGAGAAGTTATGTTTTAGGGATGAGAAAATACAGAATTTATGATAAGGAAGTCGTGATATGAGATTAGTTCATTGGATTTATATATAAATACATTGTAACTAAAAATTACTATGTGGTTGTGGATATATTGTGTGGAAAATAATGGTATAAAATTGTGATATTTATTTCAATCTAATGTGACAAAAATCATTCATATATAGATTCGTGATTTAACAATGGATATGGAACACTATTTAAACTATTAGCATTTATAATGGTATTTTGGTGTGAAATAAAGGGAATAATATTCAATATTATTCAATTATAATAATTATATTTCTAATTTATGTGATTGAATATGTACATGGGATTTTTTTAAAGAATTATGTTTGTATAGGGATCTAATACATCTTAATCAGGTTGTGTCACATTTATATATGTCATAGAATATAAAATGGTATAACATACGAATATATTTACTACTTAAGATAAAATATTTATTTTATAGACCATTATTTTGAATTTTATTGAATAAAACTATTGTGTGTTCTAGAAGACTAAAATTAGTGGGAAATTAGAGTTGTACAAATAACCAAAGTTTTGTAATTGATACACATCATAATGATCTTTTTGGAGGAAAATATAAATTATTGTGTCCAAGTAATGACTAACTATTTTTTGTTACGTGGTTTATATTTAGTTAAATTTTTGAAAATATAAAGTTTCAATTTTGGTGAAACATTATGTTAGATATTGTAAGGATGTTTTACTTGTTAAAATTTAAGAGAATAAACTTTGTGGTGGAATTACGCTTCAAAAAAATATGATGGTTGGTCATCGGAGTTGTGGTGACACACAAGATTTTTGGTAAAGAGATAATAGATTATCTATGAGATCCATGTTTATTGTTTTTGAAGTGATAATTTTGGTACTTTTGGTCAACAATTATTAAAAATACACTCTCTTCACTTCTTATTCACATTACACTCAACCCTAAACACCCTATACATTATTTCACTCATTTTCACCTCTCTTTCTCTGTATTTATCTTCTTTATCATGTAAAATTTTGTGATATTATTGGCTAAATAATGATTATTTTGAATTTTAATTTTGATAAAACAACATGATTGTAATAAACCATGATAATTTTTTTTGGTATGTTTTTGTTGATTTCTCCTTCCTCATATTAAGAAATTTGAAAATATTATCAAGTAAACATCATAATATTATATCAAGTACATGATTTTAACACTACAATATAATATTTTTTGAGGTATTTAACAAAATGTTTCCAATTTATTTGAAGAAATTATAAATAATAAAAACAATTATCACCCATGCAATGATAAACAAACCATAAATACATTAATTTAATTTAATATTATTTTTGACAAATAATGTTTTTTATCTTTTATATGTTTTTGAGGAAGAACACTAGTAACAACTAAAGGAATCATTCATATATGTGTATAAATGTGTCAATATGAATCACCCATTGTTTGGGTAGTGTTATCCTCACGTAAAATATATTCTATTATATCTAGGGACTTAAAGAATGATGAGAAAAATGGTTTTTAAAATAAGTGAGAATAAAAATAATTTTTAGGAACGCATGGTTTACCCAAATCAATGTTAACTACCTCCTTTATATAGGCCTTAACAAATTCATGAGGTCTTAATCTCATTTACTCAAAACTTTTATATAATTTGAGTAAAATATTTCAATTATAAATAATTTATTAACTTTGGTCAAATCAACTCCCATGAATATCATCATATCAAAATTTTAATAAATGATGACATAAATTGGAATATAGACTAGGAAATAAACTATTAAAATTAAACTTCTATTATTAATCATAGAATACTAATTCAATAATACATTATGATTCATATAATAAAATATATCCATGTTATACAATATGAATGGAATAGGAAATATAATATTATCACAATAACATACATTATGATATAACCATAACATTAGTAAAAAAATTCCCTATATCCATGCATGTTATACCATATGTCATGTACATATCATAAACTCAAATATATGGTCTTTAGGGTATATCTTCATAAATATCCCACTTAAAATAAATCCTCATTGATGTTGTACCATTTCACTATATATTATATTGAGCATAATATCTAATGTAACTGTACTCAAGAATCCTTTTCAAATATCATCCAAAAGACATTTGAAAATATATCATCAACTTCATCATGTATCACTTCATATGATATGGTAAATAAATATCCATCCAAATATCATTTTTTATAAACTATAAAATACATTTTAATGAAGATCGGTAAGTTTTTTAAAACTCAATCCACGTTTAGTCAACCAAAAAGTGTTACACGACATGACTTTATAGACACGAAAAAAATTATATTCCTAAATTAAAAATGTAATAATTGAGTGGCCTCTAGTAAAGAATCATTACTACTCATGATATAAATGGATTGAGCTTGATCTCCACCAAAAACATGTATCTTTATACCTATGTCTATTTGATACATCATATGACATTATTCATAATTGTATAGTCCCATTTTCCATGAGATCGAGAAACCATGGTACCTAGAGTATTTCAATCCTATTTATCTTCTTCATATAATATTTATTCTCTGACTATAAACCAACCAGGTCAATGAATATACCACATGCCACTCATCAATGCATATGAGCACATCATATTCCCCTCATCCAAATATATAACCAAAAAATATTTATTTTGTTTAGGTGTATCAATACACAACATTAAACTACTCATTCAAGGACCAAGATGTCAAACTCATCATATGAGAGGAAAATTCCCATGTTGGTTAACATCCAATTGATGAGGTAATCAGAAACATACCCGACCATCCCCTAATTCGATAAGCTATAAAGAATTAATAAGAAACTTATCATTGTGTGATGGTTATCATGCGGGGATTCTGAAATACCTTGGGTATTGGGATTTAATATGAAACATCAATCCCTATTATACCACAAACATATTGTATGACACTTCATGTGATATACTTGGATGGTTATCAAGGGGAAAAACTCTTTCTCTTCCTTAGGATAAAATTCTACATATCTATATTCGAAAATACACATGATCATGTTAAAATTTCAACACAAACTATAATATTTCAATATGAACATCAGTTAGGGATATCTTAAAATCATACTTTGAGAGATTAATTATCATTTCACTTCTTACAATTTATACATCTAATGTGAATAAATGATAAAATTTATAATTCGTTTTGTATAACATGATACATTTTATATTTAAAAATGCTATTTATAATTTTAATAAAACAATGTATAAGAACTTGTATAATCATATCACATATGACAGAAAATTTTAGAGGCCTTACGTTTACTTCACCTTTTGGGGTTTTGTTATACGCATTACATCTTTATATAAATAATACCACATCTATAAGTCACTATATAAAAATATCCCATTTAACTCTTTAGTGACCAAAATCTATTAAAAGATATATTTTAACTAATGTTGAATCTTATAAATCATATAAACAATGATCAACTTATTGAATAGGTATTAAAATACAATTACTTCATAGCAACCAATATGAGGATATTAATAAAAAAAATTATCTTTACAGATATCCTTTTAAGTGCATCATCATTACCATTCTTGAAAGTTATTCCATCAAAAAAATTATTTTAGGTCATTTTGGAAACAATATATAAGGTAATATTTTTTTCATTATAGTAAATAAATGTAACGCATTTCATTTCTATTTATATATACATACCCCAAAACACTTTTAGGATATTATTTAAAATTCATTTTTAATTTTAATAGATATAATCCTCTAATTATTATAATTTTAACTTCTCTTTGTTTAATCATACTCCTCCTAAAATCATGGAAACCATATTCTTTTTAGAATATCATTCTAAGATACAAATACTCATTTGTATTATGTGATAAAAGTTATGTCCTTTTAGTGAAATATTTAATAAATAAACTATTACATACCATATATTATTTAGTATTTCATGTGTTTTGATAATTTTCTTGAAAGTAAAATTATTCATTAAAATATGAAATTGAAGAGTGGTGGGACTGTATCCCTAAAATTTTAACAAATATCTGTATACACTCTTTTATCCCGAATAAAACACTATTTATCATTATCTTCTTCTCAAATATGTTATAGAATTCGATAAATCACAAACAATGTGTATTTAAATTATAATCTCATATTTGATAAAAATACTCATAGTTTACAGAATAAAAATTCTATTATAATTTTAAATGAATGGGATAACTATAAAATTCTTAATCTAGACATATAAAAGATTGAAATTTTCCTTTATATTCAAATCTATTATCCAACAACCCTTCTCATAAACATTTAAATACTAAAAATAATATATTTGAATAATCATCGTGATTTTAAAATCCTAGATATTTACATCACTTATAAAACATATATTTTGTAACTTATACATTCAAAATAGAATAATTTAATTCTATAACATCAATACATTACATAAAAATTACATGGTGTTTATTTAATCATTTGGGTATCTTGGAAAATTCCATTATATGGAAATAATTCCCTTCCTGAAACTACCTTTAAGTTTCAATGAACTTGATTAGATATTCAATTAGTTTATTTTGGACTCATCATTTAAATTTTTTTGGGATTTGAAAATTTACCCACTTAAATATTTAATAAAGTATTTGAACCTGTATATCTCATATATAGTTCATTTATCCTTAATATTTTGAGAAAATGGGAAAACAATTCTTGAACACATTAAAATTTAAAAAAATTTACCTACGATGTCACAAAAATGAATTTTATCTCCAGAATAATCCTTAATTGAAATCTGTGATATATCCAACTCAATAGAACACTTAATCATATTGAATATATGGGTGAAGAATAAAGTTGCTTTGGTAATTGTTTCATCTTATTTCTTTAAAACCACAATTAAATCATTATATGTTTCTGAAAAAAATATAAATTCTTTTTTAATAATTTTAAATAGTTGGTTACTGAGGATGGTATTTATCTGAAACATAGAATTTTTATTATGAATGATTCTTATGTTTTAGTTCTAGTTTATGAAATTAAATCCATTATTTGTTACATCTCCAATACAGATCTCAAATTTAATTTCTAATATGATGATGTTTATTATATTTATATCTATAACATGTGCTTATATTATATTAGTATCGTGTTTTATATTAATTTAATAATCACTTTTAATATATGTTCTCCCACGAGAATAATGACCCATTTAAAACTCGTTATACCCATTTGTGATATAATGTCCAAAATATACTAAGAAATGAGTCATATTAATCATTTATCTACCCACTTAAGATTTTTTTTATAAATTTATATGAATTATATCAAATATTGATCATAGATATTATAGAAAATAATTCTCTTTTATTAATCTATCAAATTGATTCACTAAAATATATTATTTTGGTATCCCAATGGTCAAGGTTTTCAAACTATGTAGAACTAAGTGTATATAGAAAAAATAAGGTGTTTAAATATTAGGGTCACCTCATTACTTTCTATCACTAAACAAGATAATATAAGGCTCTTAGATTTGGAATGTACTACCTAATTAGATGGTCGTGGTCTTTTCATTTGTCACTTTTTATATAATATACCAATTACCTGTATAATGGGGATTTATTCTCACCATATGATCTCATTTTATTCCCTTTATATGTATTCGTACATCTAATGATTTATTTTTTATCATATTCATATCAAATGAATATGTATAAATCATATTGATGTGAAACTCTTTACATGACTCATATCTTGTGTTATTAATCCAAAATAAAATATAATTATATTCATACATATCAAAATACATCACATGAATAAAGTACATTAAAACCATTAATGTAAAGCTTCACAATCATATGAAATAAATAATCTCCATAACTGTAATCTTGGATTGAAAAATATCTAACCCTAATTTATCTGGAAAAGTCATGTGATTTTAGGATAATGAGTTGTTCTGACCTAATTACCTCTACCCAAGGATACATAACTCAGGACAGACCTCATTTTCAACATAGTTTTATCATTTAATATTTTAATATAATAATCTTATCAAATAATTCTCAAAACCTAATACATGACAATGTCAATTTGGAACAAAACTAAATCAATTATCATAGCTAGTATGTAACTCCTTATATAGATGTATGATAACATGCAGAAGTAGTTAAACTCTTTAAAAAACATAATACACACCTTAATGTTAAAATAATTATATTCATTAATAAATCCTAGATTAAATTAAATAAATTAAAATTTTAAATATATAAACATGAGACGAACCCATTATGAACAATTCATAAACAAGGAAATTATATGGTTTTTATAATTATTTCTTGAATTATAAACATTACATAATTAAATAAATATTTATTACTTGAACTCATTCATATTACACTTTTATATGGAATTTAATTCTAAATATATAACATCATAAGATATAAACATTATATATATTAACTACTTATACATATTATGTAAACATCCAAAATATCACACATTCACTATTTAAACAATGATCATATAAATTATCTAAATAAATGTTGATGTGGTTTGAATAAATTCATCAAATATTTAATTTATTTTGAACATTTCAAATTAATCATTATATTCAATTTTTTATGTTAAATATAAAATATTTTGTTTTGTTTCCTTATTCTATAATTTTAAAACACATTATTAATTATGCTCATAATCATATAAACATTTTATATCCAAATTACATGTCATTCCATGTAATTGTACATTACCATAACAATAAAATTTTATTCTATAGATATTTAATTAATAAATCACTTTATATATTATTTAATTCAAGTCCTAATTGAAAACTAAAAAATTTTAAAATCTATTGATATCATATTTAATAATATCACAATTCCATAATATGTTACATGGTTCAAAACCAAATCACATATTATGACTCATCTAGTATAGATTTTGAATGATATATGTCAACAAATTCCTTAAGGTGATATCTGAGGTATTTTAATAAAATTAATCCATAATATGATATAGCCCTTAGTTGATGCATATTTTATGACTAGAATTTGTGTCTATTAAGAGATATGATACAATATTTTTTCCTATGAGGGATGGGTGCATCGTAAAACATAGATCAAAGTATCATACACTACGATAAAAAAATTAAGGGAAATTCTAGATCACTAGATATGATATCCAATAACATTTGGGATGACTTTATTATGTATAATGATTTCATATATCATAAGGAAATCCACAAAACAATTTTTCAATCATTTTCAATGACCACGAATATTATATAAAAAATGATCTTAAATTTTTAAGGGAGATTCAAATTATATTTAATGATAGTAATATTATATTCATTTCTTCTCCACTTTCACCTTTATTTTATTAATTAATAGGAATAGAAGAGCTCAAATGTCACTATTAGTGAAATAAAATATCTCATATAATCACATTCAATATTATATCCATATAAACCTATAAACTAAATATATTTACCAGAAACATTGGGATGAAAAACTACATCAATAAATAATAAATATGTTGATTAAATAGAAATACTACATTGACATTCATGGGTGAGAGTTCCCTAGAATTGATTAAATCATTAACCTTTTCTTTAGAATAACTATTAGGTTATAAGGGGTCAAAAAAACAAATTACTCAAAGTATCTAAAAAATTAGAAACCATAAACCAAAATCAACCATGATAATGTACTAAAACCATGAATATGTAAATTAAATAATTTTTACCTTTCATCAAAGAATGTTTTCATTTTTTTTCTTTGGTTAGTATTTGGTTAATGTCATTAGGAATGCCCAAAGGACTATTTAATCCATGGTGTATCCTCATATTGATATAAATCTCCCACTAATTGAAAAAAACATAATACCATAGGGATATATTCACTGGAAGCTAGCTCATGGTCGTAGGTCGACATAAGGCCATAGTATTATTATTCCACTAATTAAAGGTGATATATTTCTATAGTATTTAGTATATATCACTATAATATTCATAGGAGTGTTTTTGGGGGGAATTTAGTGCAGCGATATCCTATTACCATGGGAAACTTTTCTTTTCCATATTTTTTGGGTGGGAATGTAAACAATATCTTTTTGTTAATATGGGGTGTGCATGGGAAGAGCATAGTGACAAATGATTTTTTTCATATAGTAGTAGGGGTCCCATGGGATAGGTTGATTTTATAGAGTTTTTTTCCATAGAGGCAGTTGTTCCTGGAGATAATCTACTTCTGTAGGACTATTTTATTGAGGTAGTAAGGGTCCCTTGGGATAGTATTCTTCCATGAGAAAATCATAAAGAAATACGAGAGTTTTGGGAAACACTGTAGAAATTGGAAACATTCGTGTCATAAAATAACTTTTTAACATGGAATTAATTATAAATTGATATATTTAATATAATAATTTGAAATATATATTCTTAAAAATTATTAGATAGATATATATATATAAATTTAAGACTATTTGAGTTGTATTATCATTTTTTCAACATTCCAAATCATAGACTAATACTTTATAAGTGAAAATAATTTTAATTTTCTAAACTCTATTGAAATAGTTATGAGTCATAAGAAAATACATTCCATGTAAAATATACTTCCTATGGAAAACTAAGCCGTCCATTGAATTATCATACTTTTGGACCAAACAATATCCACTGGTCGACTCTCATGGCCCAAGTTATAGTGGAAAATTCATATAGAAATTTCCCAATGGTCCATTAACATGTCTCAATCAACAATGAACAACATTCACTTGGATATAATCTATTGATATTTTAATTAGGCCTATTTCCATGGGCATAGTCCATGGTCATGTCCTTTTTTCTAACTTTGACTTGAAACTTGACCAGGGTTCTCATAACATCCATGATATGTTTTTATCTCTTGGGAGTTATAGGAGGAGAAAGAGTGTTTTTGGAAGAATAAATAATTGGGTGAATATTTAGTCAAACTCAAGTTTTCTATCTCAATGGCTAATACCTCCTATATATAAGACATGGGTTATTACTAATTACTCGATTAAATTTACATGAACATTATGTAACATTCGAGTAAAAGCCTCTAGTAAGGAACTATTCATAAACTTATACCAAATCAGTATCCATGTATTTCAGCATATGATATATTTAATAAATGAAAGAATAATGTGGGAAAAAAATATTACCATTAACTATATAAATAAACTACCTTATCAAAGATAGGATGTTAAAGAAATCATAAATTACAATTCATGCTATTTAATATAGCTATGTCATATAATAAATCTAGCATAGGAAATGAAATGTTTTGATTATAAAATGACTAAAGATATACCACTTATCTAGAAATATGATATTTCTTAGATCTATTAATGTTTCACTATACAACATGCACATATTATTTAGAGACCCGAAGCATGAATTTCATGGAAATTAAATTACATTTGTGGAATACTTAATATATAAAAAAACCCGACACCAAAGGATCCTAATAGTTTGGTGTCTTTGGAAACTCAGAACATAATCTTGTAATCATGGTGAAAGATCTTCAACATATCCCATAATGATCTTCCCCTTTTTTTCTTACCTAAAACCTTTCATTAAATCCTGGGTAAAAGAAAACATAAAAATGGTGAGATCAAATGCTCAGAAAGGGTAACCATGGATAAAATAAAACAAATCATATACAATTGAACTTAAGAACATGAACATAATGTTTAAACCTCAAAAACTTTAGCAATGACATAAAACATGGTAGTACATAAGGCATAGATCATAAAGAAATATTAATTATGATAAAATAGCATGGGAATAAAACATGTGATTGTGGCAACCATTAAGCACATGATATTATTTCCATAGTAGCCAAGGCATTGCTGCCAAGACCATCTTAGTGGACAAAGTCCCTGTCTGAATCGAGTTCACTCCTCGTTCTGGTCCTGTATTACTGAACTGGATTAACTTACCTTTCCAGCCAGGTCTATCCCATGAGATATAAATCTATACCCAATGCATTGGAGGGAGATATATGTCCCACCCATCTCATAATGAAATCATTTTTACTTGTGCCACAACATAAACATAAATCATTCATCATACCCCAATGAATAAAATTGGTTTCATAAACATCATCCCATCATAACATATTCCATATAAAACAAATGGATATAATTTCATCATAACAGAAGTAAAACCATGTAAATCATAGAGATATTATACTTGAAATATACACATATGAAATAATGTCATCTTAGATGGAAAATGGTTTTGATAAAACACATGAAATGAATTCTTGAGGAACATATCCATCCTTCTTCAAAATCATTTTATTTTCACAAAATTCCATGAAATTTTAAAAGAAATTTATTTTGTTGAAAATAGTCATAAAATATTGTAGATTAATATTCATGAAAATGAGGCGTTATGAAACCGTAAAAATCTGTTCATGCTGTATAAGTTAAAAATAACATTCTTCTCGTACTTTTGTCGGAAAAGTCAAAAAGTACCTCAAATGGTAAACAAAAGAAAGATTCCTTCCAAACCATGTGTTAAAAGTAATAAATGGGTAAAAAGGACTTTAAACATATAAAAAACATTTTTTGAAAACATGGGCTTCGAAGATAATAATAACCCTAGTAAATACTTACGAATAAACAATCTCGGATAAAAACGAGATTGGAAATGTTATCCCTTACCCTACGTCCGATATGCTTCGTATGTATCAGAACCTCCTATATAATGATTTAAATAATGTCATTGACTTATTACAGAATCATATTCTTTGTTATGATATCATATATGGTTCACATATGACTTTATATTACCCTTTATTTTGTACATTCCATGTTAAAGCAGCATTTTGGGTAAAATCGTTTCATTTGTCGTATGTGTTTCGACTTGTTGTTATTCATATTATTACTTATGTACTGATTTGCATAATTCAAGAATGTAAAAAATTATTTATATATAATATATATTCAACATATACATATATATATTATAGATCGATAAATGGAATGAAATACACCGTTCATGGAGACGGTAGGCCGTACGTACACATGAACGATGTTTTCGTTTCCTTATGGAATTGAATGGAATTAAGTAGACGACATACATGTATATATATATATATATCCAGTATCATTATTATGTAATATATTTTATTATTATTCATTATGTATACTTTATAATCATTCATGAATGGTTAACATGGATAATTAATCTCATCACGTCATGGAGATGGTAGTCTGTACGTACGCACGAGTTATGATATCATTACCATGATCGTGGAATTGTATTGAATTGTATGTATGATATTTCATAATAAATATCACTTTAAAATAATCATATTTGGTTATTTATTTACACCATTATACTCATCCATGTAAGGTGGTGGACGAAAATAGGTTACACGATGGTGTGGAGACGGTATTTCGTACGTACACACGTGCAGTGACTTCGTTTTCTGTAGGATGGATAGAAGGTGAAATAAGGTTGTTTCATATTTATAATAAAATATCATTATATAATTAATACTTATGTTTTTACTTCATAATGAGAGAACTAAATAAGAATAAGTAGAAGAAGAAAGAAACTTGAGAGTATCGGAAGAAGAGATTACCTCTTCTTCGACGCACCTCCTTTAAGATTCCTATTAAGGAAGTAGAGTTTGTATTTAGAGAAGACCAGAACCTCAAAAATGTTTCTAGGTAAGTGGATAATAGAAATGGGCAGGGTTTTTCCAAGAATCAAGGCTCAAAAGAGTGTGAAGAGAAGAGGGAAGGGGTTCCCTTTTTATAGGGGAGGAGAGAGGCACCTTTGGAAAAACATAAAATATTATTTTATAATAAAGTCATATTCGGTTTTTAATAACTCCAAATTGATTTATTTCGATGCTAATGTGGGTTTGGGTCGAAATAATTTCAAAAAATATATTTTAGATAGGTTTGGGTCATTATATTAACCTTATATTTTAGTTTTAACTCTTAGTTAATTAGATTGACATTTACCATGACCTTTGTATTTTTATATTATATAGTTAATAAACATACCATATACATCCAAGACACCCCCAAGTGGTCCATTAATGTTACACCTATCATGATATAAGTATCTTTTCCAAACCTTAGTTTTTTATGAATATAATAACAGTTAATAATATAATATTTGTTTTAAAAATTATTTCATGTCAATTCTGACACTTTTTGGTAATTGATTATTTAAAAAACCATAACAGCATTATTAGTTCTAAAAAATTTAATTACATCAATAATAACAAGTCATATTAACTGATAAAATTATTTTAATTCATAAAAGGTCTCAAATTACATTTATTTGGGTATTTATAACTTCACTTATGTTAATATTTCATTAATAAGATAATTAATGAATCAACATTGTGTCATAATTAACTTATATTATTTAATGTACAAAAATTATAAATAAATTACCATTAGGTAGGAAATATTCTTATCTTTCTAATGAATATTTATAGTCTAAAATATCTTATGTATTACCATATATTGAAAAATTAATTAGTGATTAAACATTGATTTTAACTATTTTAACCCTACTTTAAAGAAATTAAAAATAAATGTCCTAATCTAATCCAAGTGAACCTAAATGGTCATATTTTATTCCTAATAATGTTTTTGGTAGAATTAAACTTATCCAATAGAATTATGACATGTTTTAGGGTAATAATAATATCATTTTTACCCTTAATTACGCTATTTACTTTTAACCGTGGTAAATAAAAGTAAAAAGTTACAATTCAAAAAAAATTATTTTCATCTCATTGAACCACATTTTAGTCGTTGATATTAACAATTTCTCTCGGATTTTTAAAATTCCACTCACAGAAGCGGTAAAATTATGTTTTATATAAGTTTGCAAAATGCTCCTAGGAGGGAGGTAAAAGACGGTGAAAAGTTCAATAAAATTTTTAATATATTGAAAATTATTATAAAATGACTCCAATGAATTACATTGAACTTATATAGGTATTATGTATCAATTTTAACATAAAATAAATTTAAATAAAATAAATATTTATTTAAATAAAAAGTTTGTTTTTAAATAGTAACCCAGTGTTTTCACTATTCATCAAAAATTGAAAGTTTTCAGAAAAATACCAAAAATTCACCCTAGGCTAATTTCGATATTCCGAACCCAAAAATGAAGTCCATTTTGAATGATAAAATTTATAAAATTTCAACAAGTGGGTATTAATGTCTCATACATGACTTATTTTGAAGGTAAATTTCATTTATTTTCCTTTCATTCTTTGTTTTGGATGGTTTCCAAAGGTTTTATGGAGAAATAGTTGAGTTTTCATTAATTGGGCCAAACCATGAGCCCAATTCCAGATTTAAAAATATATTTTGTTTCCTTTATAACTTTTTCATTTTTTAATATTTTTCCCGCATTCTAATTCCTAAATGGTCTCCTCTGACCTATTAACACCAAAATATAAATTTGGAGCCTTTATAAATCCATAATCATGGTGGATATGGGTTTTTAATTTAGATATTGGGCCTGCCCGAAGGCCCATTTCCTACATTAAAAATAATTTTAAACTTTTTTTATATCACCTTAACTATTTTCGTTTTTTCGATGATTCTACCTCCCTCTCGACCCTAAGAAACCGAGGCGCGCTCCCATTTCCTTTCCCCCCTCCTTGGATCTCATTGAAATCGCGAATTAGGGCTGATCTTCATAGGGTGTCTCAAATCGGCCAGAATTGAAAAGGTAACTTCATCCGTTCTTAACTCTCTCAATTCTTACTCTTTTCCCTCCGTTACAGTTCCTAAATTACCTCCTAAATCTTGTTCGATCAATCCCTTAATTTTGGATGTTTTCAATTTCAGAAACTATTGTTTTTGGAGTGATTAATTCAGGAAACTTCTAGTAGGTGAGTCCATTTCTTTCCTCTTTCAAACTTCTTAGGGTTTCTTCCCTAATTCTTGAATTATAAAAATTCCAGAAGTTAGAGTTCATGGATAGGTTCTAAATTACTGTATTTTGGGTGAAATATTGAGGTTTTAGGTTTCTTTTCACTTCCTTGAGGTGCGGCGATCATGCGGTTGATGTTTCGCCCCAATATTTGAGGGTTTCGACACATTCGGTAGGTGATTCCGTGGGTAACCATTTAATGATGAGTTATTTTGCTTGATTAAATAATTTTTCATATTCCTTATATACTGTTTATTACGAGAAAACCATTTCTGGTAGCAATAGTAAAGCATTTGGTATTAAAGTTACATTTTTGTTTGAATTATGTATTTTTCAAATGTATTTCTTGAGTTATCTCTTGTAGTAGTTTTGTAAAATGTGGAAGTGATTTATTAGTTGTTGAACGGGGCTGGAAATTTTGGTTGGGTAACAATATAGTGTCATGTGGGCCTAAAAATGAGGGTCTTTTAATGGGTTTTATGTGTGTAACCTTGTTATACTCTTTGAAAGTGTTTTATGGATTTGTGTGTTCTCATGGGTATCTTTTACAATATTGTTCAAGGTGATTATATAACATTTGAAATTGGATTATTACATGTTTATTGGGATTCCAATTCTGTTTTGGTAAGTGATTGGTGTGATTTTGGCTTAAAAATATGTTTTTGAAATGAGTTTTTTTTTGCAAGGCATATTTTCACCACTTGGGTTCTTTTTATGAAAATTGTAAATGTTTTAGTTGGTTAAACAAAGTGGAAAAAGGGTGAATATGTACTGTTTGGTATATGTGTTCACGTATTATAGTGTTTTGAAAGGTGAAGTGATGTATTAAGATTTAAAATATTTTTAGAATGATTTATAAATTTCTGTAATGTTTTAGTAAATTGTGATGTTGGAGCGAAACTTGTTTGTGGGCTCTTTCGTGTAAGTTTAATGATAAAATGATTTTGAAGGTAAAAGGTGTGTTATGTAACAAGTGAGTGGGATGTTATGAGAGTTGTAATATATTGGACTGGTTTTATAAAATTGTCTAATGAATTTTTGGAAGTGTTAAAGAAATGTGAAAAGTGTTGTGGGCTATTTTGGTGTGAGTCAGATTTCCAAATCAATTTGAATGAAAAGTGGAATTTTGTGACTTGTGTTGTATACATGTGGGATGTTTGGTGAGTTTATGATATGAAAATATTATTTTATTGTTAATATTATATTCATTGACTTGTTGAACTTGTTTGTGCACAAAGGGAAAACCCGGGAATCTAGGTGGGTGGACGTGTACTAGTATGCTAGTGAATCCGTGGGGTTTGGCCACAGTTTCACTTAGCAAGATTGATGCTTACAAATCTAACTAAATTATGATGATGATGATTGGGGACCACTAGGTTATGGGTATGTACCCTACTAGTGGATCGTGCACGAGAATGGATATTTGTGATGATTACTCTCACAGAGATATGAGGTACCTGGGACCCACAACTACCTAGTGCCTAGGGGTTATTTCCCATTGCTTGTTCTCACTAGATATTTTGTGCTTATCATCGGCATACGGTATGAGTGGCTGGAAAATTCAGTAACCTTGGTATTTAATTTAAAAGTGTTTATTCTTTAAATTTTCCCACTTGAAAACTGATTTTTTTAAGTTTCTTCTTTTAGAAATTCTAACTAGAAATTACATGTTTTTGAAAACTTGCATTCTTTTCATCTTTGAATGTTTACCGCATGGAATCTCTTAGTGGTGTTATCCTTCTAGGAATTGTCTCACACCCTACTTACACCTTTGGGTGTAAGTAGACTTGCTTATTTTATTTCAAAGGTTTGGGTACTGGTTTTATGCCATTGGTTCAGGTTTTTAGCTGTCCATTGGGATGCAGTGTCATGGAGATGGCTTGAGGGTGGTTCCTCTTTCCATGAGGAGGTTCTTGGGATGTCCTTATTTGGTTTTGTACCTTTTTAATGGTCTTTAAACAAAGTTTTAAATTATG
The DNA here is from genome assembly GCA_963277665.1 of Viscum album. Taxonomy (NCBI): domain Eukaryota; kingdom Viridiplantae; phylum Streptophyta; class Magnoliopsida; order Santalales; family Viscaceae; genus Viscum; species Viscum album. Next base: position 479,109,730 of record OY728132.1, read on the forward strand.
TATTTCAGTTCATAAATTTTGTAAAAGACTGTTTTAATTAAAAAAAACCAGATTTGTTTTATTGAGTTTGTTTGTTGTTTAATGTTTATAAAATCAGGTAAATAGTTCCCAATTATCATGATATGATACTTGGGCACTTGTGCCAGCCCATGGGGATTAGGAATGCTCTTTGATCCTTGTCACGGGCCAGGTTTGGCACTGGTTTTCGGTGGTGACCATATTTGGTTCGTGACAAAATGGTATCAGAGGGTGGTTCGCTCTCTTTGGGTCATGTTATTTGGGGAACAATCAGGATAATATGGAGTTAGGATTTCTGGGAATTTGAATTTGAGTTATGAGTAGTGTGGCTGATCACCACACCTCATGTTGGTATTCACGACTCAAGGGGAAGTTGGGACCTTTCAGAGTCCTTTGGTTTTCTTGGATTAATGTTGATTAGGGGAAATGAAAAGAGAATTGGGTTAATGGTCTCAGTAAGCTCACATGGCATGGAAATCCATGTGGAGCTGAGGATATTCCCAAGAACACTCTCTGTGATAGTGAAGTGATTGGAATATGGCCTCCAACCATATTTCCAAGTCACCCACTTAATCTAATTTCCTCTCGCATTGTCTTGTGTTCTTTAGTTTTGAAATATTGGAACTTTGGTTTTAAAGTGACTTGGTTTTATCAAGTGTAATGTTTTTGTGAAATGATTTTCAAATAAATATGGAATGGTTTGATTTATGAGATAGTGGAACTAAATATTCAGAATTATTTTGAAATGGAAAATGGTGTGCTTACACCTCTTTTGAAAACATAAACTATACTGAAGTTGGTTTTGAAAAATTCTTTCCAATAGTGTTTTCTAAACTATCATAGGGTGTTTTGTTGGGATTAGATTTTATGAAATTGATGTGAATAAAATGAAATTGAGTTCTTGTATAAATGTTTGTTTCTTTATGAAAATTTTAGTAATATATGAATTGTGATTTGGATCCCTTGGTTAGCAGTTTTGAGAAAAAGTATGTGTTGGTTGGCCGTTTTGGTTTTGAAAAGTTGAAAGAATATGTATTTTAACCTTTGGTATTTCCTTGAGTGACCACATTCATGGGGTTATATGGGATGATGGATGGTTGATGGCATGACTGGATGAGTTCCGGGACAGATATGAGGAGGGTGCCTAATGTGGCAGAAAAACATGCATGTGTAAGGCCCATGGGGTACCATTGGTGGATACGCTTACTGCAAAACGGTTTGTTCTCAAAGAATTACTTTTAAAGAAAAACATGGTGTCTTGATTAATATTTTTGTATGGTTTTTATTATGGTTTTTTGAAAATGTTGATGTTGTGGGATGTTTTGATTCCAAGAACCCCTTCTGTTTGAACTGTGTTTTGGGTTTGTGTTTGGTCGGTAAGCTGTGTTATAGGGATGGTTAGTGTTCTCTTTTGAAAATTGTTTTGGGATGCCTTTACGGTGGTTCCATTCATGTTTTTTGAGATGGTTATGGCTTTTTTTGACTAATAGACCATCTTGGTTGGGTCCTTGGGTTCAATTGTTGGATAAGATACACCCCCATTAAAGGTTAGTGCACAACTGAAGTGCAACCAGGATTGTTTCTCCATTTGAAGACCCTCTAGTTGATCAATATAAGGAATATTTTTCTTGAGATTTTTAGATTGAGTCTACACGCATTACTTCCTTTGATTTTTAGATCCGCTTGTAATGGGAGAGTGCTCGTGGAAGGGTGAAAGAGACCATAGTTTCTTATGTTTCCTGATTCATCGAAGGTGGATGTGGTCTAGGGTTGTTAGTGTGGATGAGTGTCTCGATGGTGTCTAAGAGGGCCTTTGGGGTTATTCAAAGATTATTTGAAGCAAGATTTCATGTTAAACCACCAGTGTGGGAAATATAGCCACGATAGGATATGGTGGCCACATTCTAGAATTGTGTGTTCTTTGGGGATGTTTTATGAGGTCCCTCTCCATGAATTTTTTATATCAGTCATAATGGCCATGTTAGGTGATGCCTTATGATGTCATGTGATCGATTGACCATATAGGTGAAAGTAGTGAAATCCTACGAGAGTCCCTATTGTGTTGGGTGTAACGCCTGGACCCTAGTTACCTAGAGTCGGTGCATTATTACATAACATTATCATGATCAGAAGAAAGATCAAATCTCGAAAGACCGATTGGTTTAGTAGCCTTGGAAACACTAGATATATTCATAAAGTTTTACATTACATCATAATGTGAAAAACTACTACAACAACATATTTTCTCCATAGTCCAAACTATTAACCCCTCATAATATCCCTACAGGTCATTCATAATTTTCTTCTTCACTTCCTGGGAAAAATAAAACATAGAAAAGGGGTGAGCTCAAATGCCCAGTAAGGATAACAATATAGCGGAAACTTTCATAAATAATAATAAACATTTAAGGAAGTGTATAACTAAAACAAAAGCCTTTTAAACATGAACATTCAACATAGTATGGCATAAATAAAATGAAATAATTCCATTTACTTATTCACATGGATATTCTACTAATTGAATAATCACATCAAAAATCAATAACCACTTTCATAATGATGGAATGCATAACACCAGACTATCATAACCACATAGCCAAGGCCTCGTGCCAAGACAACAAATAATATTTTGTCAAGACCTTGTGCCAAGACACTAGTTTGTCTCATGAGACCTACCGATGCATCGAGGAGCTATAGCGGGCTCCACCCATCACATATTAAGTCCAATGCATTCCCATATGAAAAGGTTTAAACTTAACATAAACATTCTTATTCAAACTAGCATACGAAATGTCAATACTTTCACCATAAACTATGAATGGAATAAAAATAGCACATCCACAGTCAAACTTATCACAAAACCTTCAATACAATATAGAAGTTTTGTATCATAATAAATCAACTTCAAATAAGCGTAAAATCCATCAAAGGATGTTAACATAGTTGAAATCAAAACTCTTTTTAGAGAAAAATATCTTTCTATTTTTGAAATCATTTAAGAGTCATATATTTATAAAATAAAACATTTTCATTGAAAATATTCTTATAATCTTGTAAGGGAAGCTTCGATGATTTTATAACGGCGTAAAATAACTGCACCTGTCGTATAAGTTAAAAAAACATTCTTACCTTAATTCTGTCGAAAAGGTTAAAAGCACCTTGTTTGGAAAACGACGGAAAGATTCCTTTATAAAACTCTTATAAAAAGTCAAACAAGGGTATAAAGGAATTTAACCCATATTCGTTTAAATAGTAATAATTTTTTGAAATACATTTCTAAGAAACATGGATGTGGATGATGAAGATATCCCAGTAGATTATTACGTATAAACAACCTCGGATAATGAATAGATTGTGAAATAACCCTTACCTTGTTCTTTTACTTGGTTGGGGTAGGTTAACCTCCTGTATAATGGTGAAATAATTGTTCTTAAATTATACAAGAATCATATATATTAATATGATATCATATATGATCTTTTAACATTGATTTGTTAATAATATCTTAGAATTATCGTCGTTTCGGGTGTTAACTTACTCATTTTCTTTTATATGATTTGTTACATAAGTCGTGTTTGTTATGGATAGGTTGTATCTTATTCATATCCAGAATGATATAAAGTCCTTAAACATAATTTTTAAATCATCAAATGATAATTATACTTGAATGGATATGATGGAGAGTGAATCTAATCGCATTCGTGGAGACGGTAGTCCGTACGTACGCACAAGCGACAATATCATTCTTTTGATATTAAAATAATATATAAGTTGATAGTATATCATATATACAGAATCATTATCATGTTATATTTATTATTTAAATGAGTTACATATCATTATTATACCCATCTAAATAATAATATATTGAATAAAAATTACACCACGGCGTGGAGACGGTAAGCCGTACGTACGCACCTATGGTGACATGTTATTAAAAGAGTGGATAGAATACTGAATATGGTTGTACCATATTTATATTAACATCACAGTATATATAAGATACTGGAGTTATTATTTTAGAATGGTAATAACAAAGAAAGAATAAGTGGAAGAAGAAAGGAACTTGGAAAAGGGTGGTGAAATCATTACCTCTTCTTCGGGTTCTTCCTTTTGATTTGATTAAAAGGGATCATTAGGTTGGATTTCTGATCAAACTAAGGCCTCTAGGTTGTAGTGAGGGAAGTTGGGAGAGTATTTTTTCAGAGTTTGGCAGTAACAAAAGGCTTTTATGGTGTGATGAAATGAGAAGAAGGAGTTCCCTTTTATAAGAGGGGTGAGGGCACCTTTGGAAAAGCTAGAAATATAAGTTTATAATAAATTGATATTCGGTTTCTAATGGCTCCAATGATTATTATTCAAATTTTAAGGTGGGTATAGGTCGAAAACCATTCAACCAATTGAATTTAGACAGGTTTGGGTACTTATATTAACCTTATCTTTAAGTATTAACTCTAAGTTAATTAGTTTCACTTTTACAATGTCTCTTTGTATTTTTATTTTATATGGTTAATAAACTTACCATATACATCCATGTGACCCAAAAGTGGTCCATTAATGATACACCTATCATGATATAAGTATCTTGGCCGAGCCTTAGATATTTAGGAATTTAATACCAATTAATAATATAATATTTGTTTTAAAAACTCTTTTATGTCAATTTTTACACTATTCAATAGCTGATTTTTTTGAAACTCATAAAAGATTGATTACTTCGAAAAAATTCAATTTAATCAATACTAATATATCATATTATCCTATAAAATTTGTTTAATTCATTAAAAGTTTCATATTATATTTATTTGGGTATTTATAATATCAATTAGTTTAATTTTTCACTATTATAGTAATTACTGCATCATCATTGTGTCATAAATAAATTAAATTATTTAATTTCTAGAAATTATAAATAAAATATCATTATGTAAGAAATCTTTTTATATTTCTAATGAATATTTATAATCTAAAATCCAACATATATAACCCTATGTAAAAATTGTTTTTCTAAAAGATATATGCTTGTGTCATTTTTGTATTCATTTTAACATAATTAAAATAAAGTGTCCCTATCACATACAAGTGGCTCCATGAGGTCCCAAAATTGACCCAAATATGTACATGGTCGGACATGTATCCACCAATAAGGTTAGGACACGTTTTAGGGCAATTTAGTATTATTATAATATTTTTTTCTTAACCCTTATTTACCGGATTTACCCTTAACCATGGTAAATAAAATATTTACCGCAGTAATTATTTAAAATGTCTAAAAATAAAAGTTACCTATTTACACAATTTGAAAATAATGATTCAAAATATGGAATCCATTTTTCCAAATTCAAAACATATAAGTGGCAGAAATTAATTTAAAATTAATTCTCGTTGTTAAAACAAAAAGCGTGTTTTTAAGAGATAATAACTATCAAAAGATTAACACTTGTTTATGTCCGGTTTAATTGTAAAATTATGTCCAATGACAAACATTGAATTAAATTTTAAAAATATATTCTAAATATACTTTAAAACCACTCAAATTCATAATTTATCAATATTAATTATTTTTGTTTAAAAAAGTTGTTTTTAATTAAAAATTTAGTAATTTTCACTATTCATCAAAATATGAAAGTTATCCAAAAAGTACCAAAATTTCACCATAAGCTAATTTCGATATTCCGAATCCAAAAATGAAGTCCATTTGGAAATATAAAATATATATAATTTCAAAAAGTAGGTATTACTATTTATAACGGCTAGTTTGATTGGTTGTGGTGTGTTAGAATTCGATGTTGCGTACAACACACGCTATTGCATTATTCAAAGAGAAGAGTACCATAGAAGATTGGGGTGTTACATTCTCCACTCCTTCAAATAATTTCGTCCTAGAAATTTCTAGAATACTTATCGCATGAATAGACTCGGGTGGTTCTTCATCATAAGTTCCTCGGGTTCCCACGTTTCCACATCCATCTTATGGTTTCTCCACAAAACTTTTACCAGACGCGTCGTCCGGTTTCTCAGTAATTTTTCTCTCATATCAAGAATCCTGGAAGGCTCTTCACAGAAGGACAGATCGGGTTCCAGTTCTAATTCTTCATAGGTGAGTACATGCGTTGGGTCAGGCATGTATTTCCTCAACAGAGATACGTGGAACACATCGTGAACTTTGGAGGGACTTGGCGGCATTGCCAATCGGTAAGCTATAGCCCCAATTCATTCTAGAATTTCGAAAGGTCCGATGTACCTGGGACTCAATTTACCTTTTTACCAAAATTTATGACTCCCTTCCATGGAGATACCTTCAGGAAAACATGATCACCGACTTGAAATTCCAAATCCTTCCTTCGATTATCGGCATAGCTCTTCTGCCTACTTTGAGCTGCTTTGATGTGATTTTGGATTACCTTCACCTTTTCCATTGTTTCCTCCACCAGTTCTGGGCCTACAATTTTTCATTCACCAACAGCATTCCAACAGGTTGGTGTATGACATCTCTTTCCATATAACGCTTCATATGGTGCCATCTAAATACTCGAATGGAATCTATTGTTATAGGAAAATTCTACTAGAGGTAAATATTGATCCCATATACCCTGAAAGTCAAGTGAGCAGGATATCAACATGTCTTATAAGGTTTGAATAGTTCGTTTTGATTGTCCATCTGTCTGAGGGTGGTAAGCAGTGCTCAAATGATGTTCAGTATCCTGGGATTTCTGAAGACTTTTCCAGAATCAAGAAGTAAAACGGGGATCACGATCAGAAACAGTCGATAGGGGTACTCCATGAAGTCTCACAACTTCATTAATATATAGTCTTGCTAGACGTTCCAGTGGTATATCTTCTCTTATAGAAAGAAAATGTGCTGACTTGGTAAGACAATCAACAATAACCCATATTGCATCATTCCTTCTCGGAGTCTTTGGTAGTCCCATGACAAAGTCCATCGTAATATTTTCCCATTTACACTCCGGCATATGAAGAGGTTGCATGAATCCTCCAGGCTGTTGCCTTCTAGCTTTCACTTGTTGTCAAACCATACATCTTGACACAAAATCAGTAATCTCCCTCTTCATGTTGTCCCACCAAAAATGTTCCTTCAAATCTCTATACATTTTGGTGCTCCCAGGATGTATAGACAAATTGGAACTATGAGCATCATCCAGCAATTCCCTTTTTAGATCAGGTATATCAGGAACACAAAGTCTCTTCCCGAATTTCAAAATTCCATCTTCATACACAAAGTCTCTCAATCTCCCATCATTCACAACTTTAATCTTCTTTTGAAATTCTTCATGATCGGTCTAAAAACTCTTAATCCTTTCTAGTAAAGATGGTTTGTCAACCATTTGAAAAATAATTGATGTTTAACCTTCCCTGGTTATTCCCATGTCCATCTTTACTAGATCCATGAATATTGGATCCCTTTTAATTCTCATTTTCTTCAAAACTCCATGGTCTTTTCTGCTCAAAGCATCTGCCACCCTGTTTGCCTTCCCCAGGTGGAAGTGTATCGTGCAATCATAATCCTTGAGTAATTCAAGCCATCTCCTCTACCTCATGTTGAGTTCTTTTTGTGAGAAAATATACTTCAAACTCTTGTGATCAGTATAAATCTCACATTTTTCACCATAGAGGTAGTGCCTCCATATCATCAAAGCAAAGATCACAGCTGTTAACTCTATATCATGAGTAGGATAGTTTTGTTCATGAATTTTCAACTGGCGTGATGCATAGGAAATAACTCTATCATTCTGCATAAGGACACAACCAAGTCCTTTCTTCGATGCATCACTATAAATAACGAACCCATCATTCCCCGATGATTGAGTCAATATAAGAGCATTAACTAAACTTCTCTTTAGTTCTTCGAAACATTCTTCACACTCTTTTGTCCAAACAATTTTAACCCCTTTACGTGTGAGCTTCATTAATGGGTTAGCCAATCGGGCAAAATTATGGATGAATCGTCGATAATAACCGGCTAAACAAATAAAATTGCGTACTTTAGTTATACTTGTAGGTGCTGGCCATTCGTGGATTACCGTGGTCTAAGAAAGATCAACAGATAATCCATCTTTAGAGACAATATGGCCAAGAAAAGAAATCTCTTGAAGCCAGAATTCACACTTGCTAAACTTCCCATATAATTCATGTCTTCTCAGAGTCTTCAGGATAATGCGCAAGTGATTTTCATGATCTTCATAGCATTTGGAGTATACCAAGATGTAATCAATAAATACCACCACAAATTCATCGAGATACTCCTTGACATCTTTATTCATCAGATCCATGAATACAGAGGGTGCATTAGTCAATCCAAAAGGCATTACAGTAAACTTGTAATTCCCATACCTGGTTCGAAATGCTATCTTCGGAATGTCTTCCTTCTTCACACACAACTGATGGTATCCAGATCGAAGGTCAATCTTTGAAAAGTATTGAGCTCCATGCAGTTGGTCAAATAAATCATCAATGTGAGGTAGGGGATACTTGTTCATTATTGTTATAGCATTGATCTCCCTGTAGTCGATACATATCCTCATAGATCCGTCTTTCTTTTTAACAAAAAGAACAGGGTCTACCCATGGAGAAACACTAGGGCGAATAAATCCCTTATTACTCAATTCCTCTAGTTGTTTATTTAGTTCAACTAATTCTTCAGTGGCCATTCTATAAGGGGTCTTTGATATAAGCCTTGATCCAAGAATTAAATCAATGGAAAACTCAACTTCTCGTTCTGGAGGATGTCCAGGTAAATCTTCCGGAAATACATCTACAAATTCCTTCACAATAGGTACATCCTCTATTTGAACATTCCATTCCTCACCCACAGTAATTTTATTCTCTTCCTCCCCAATAATTGAATTTAGTTGAGTAACTAGGGGTGGATCTAAATAAGAATTAGGTGGTGATGATTCTACTCTAAAGATAAGGTGTTCTTTATCATTATCATCAATAATCGTAACCTCTTTCTTCTTACAATAAATATTTGCATCGTAGTCCGAAAGCCAGTCCATACAGAGAATTCTATCAAACTCAATCATAGGTATGACGATGAGATCAGCATATAAAGAACATTTATGTGCTCTAATGGGGACTGATTCACAAAACTTTGTTGCAATGATACTTCCCTTAGGAGTATTAACTGACAACTCCCTTGTTAAATCAAATTGGAAATATCTAATTTTCTTAGAAAACTGGGAAGACATGAAACAATGGGATGATCCAGAATCAAATAATGCACTTTCTAATCTTGAGGAAACCATTAAATTACCTGCCACCGTGTCTTTCGGAGCTTCTACCTCAGCAGTAGTGATAGCATAAGCTTGGCCTTGATCCCTTGGCCTTTTCTGAGGTATGTTCTCCTAACGCTTAGGAAATTCATTTGCATAATTCCCCATCTCCCTGCAATTGTAGCACTGAACGTTGGTGGCTTCCTTCTTCCCCTTGCAATCACGAGCTTGGTGGCCTTTTTCACCACATTTGTAACAGATGCACATTCCCTTCAAGCAAGTACCAGGGTGTTTCTTCCCACATTTACCACAGGATGGATATTCAACCTTTCCTTTATTCCCCTTATTTCCATTCCTAGACTGATCAAAAGGTCTCTTCTTCTCTTTCTTTGCTTTAAATTCATAAGACTTAGAGAATTCCTTTTCGGTCTTGATAGGACATGAGACAAAGTCTTCGTACGATGAAAAGGATTGTAAGACTAATGCTCGACAGATAACTGGGTTTAACCCATCAAATAAATGATCAATATTACTTCTTGGGTTACGTATATAATCACCAGAATTCCTTGCTAACCTTGTAAAGTTAGCCTCATACTTTGCGACATTCTCATCCTCCTTCTGTCTCAGACCCAGAAATTGCCTTCCCATATCTACTCGATGGTCGCGAGGAAAGTATTTTTCTAAAAACAGATCTTTGAACTCCCTCCATTCCATATTTGATACTCCATCATCTTCCTTCGTGTTTTGAATCAATTACCACCATTGATTAGCATCTCCAGTGAGGCGGTAAACTGCCGTGATAACTTTTTCCCTTTCACTGCTCCCCAAAGCCTGAAATATTTTCTCTCGGGAATTTATCCATTACTCAGCTACTAAGGGATTTGTACTCCCATTGAATGTTGGTGGTTGTTGCCTCATGAATCGATCTAACATTGATCCTCCACACTGTGGATCAGGGTTCTCCATACAGGTAAGGTTATTATTCATAACCTGTATATGTTGTCCCAGTATAGTGATTAGCTGATCGGCACCAGTTGCATCACCAGCTCCACTATAATTATCTTGAGCAGGAGGGAAATCACTACATGGAGTGAGTGCATTGATACAGTTTCCATTTCTTCCACTAGGCACCATTTCTAAAAAATGGCATAAACTAGATTAGTTTAGGAATCAAAATACCTAATCCCATACATACAAAACTCTTAACGTAAATTGAACTATTTATGGATATAATCCATAATCATAAGAATGTTTTCCTTGAGGAAGTATATACTCATAAACACTTCATAATGATTTGTAAAGAAAATGAGAGTTATCCTAACCATATCCCCCAGGAGTGTCGTAACCAAGAGTACAGCAAGGCCCGTTGTCGTGCACCAGTTCCCGTTCGAGTCTAGCTCAAACCGGTGTTTTCGGGTTTTACCCCTAGGTACATCTGTTCCAAAGCCTCCTCTACCTGCTCGTATCCAGACTGTGATGTATTTCTCAGAAAACTCACAAAATCTCTACAATACCAAAATTCTAGGATGTTCTTCTATACTAATCCTCAAAGTTCATCTTAGGTCTATGTGCTCTAATCAGAGTTTATCTAAATCTAGCTTCAAAGGTTTGTACTAATCTTCCTCTGATACCAACTGTAATGCCCCAACCCTAGTTACCTAGAGTTAGTGCATTATTACATAACATTTTCATGATCACAAGAAAGATCAAATATCGAAAGACCGATTGGTTTAGTAGCCTTGGAAACACTAGATATATTCATAAAGTTTTACATTACATAATAAAGTGAAAAACTACTACAACAACATATTTTCTCCATAGTCCATACTATTAACCCCTCATAATATCCCTGCAGGTCATTCATAATTTACTTCTTCACTTCCTGGGAAAAATAAAACATAGAAAAGGGGTGAGCTCAAATGCCCAGTAAGGATAACAATATAGCAGAAACTTTCATAAATAAGAATAAACATTTAAGGCAATGTATAACTAAAACAAAAGCCTTTTAAACATGAACTTTCAACATATTATGGCATAAATAAAATGAAATAATTCCATTTACTTATTCACATGGATATTCTACTAATCGAATAATCACATGCAAAATCAATAACCACTTTCATAATGATGGAATGCATAATGCCAGACTATCATAACCACATAGCCAAGGCCTCGTGCCAAGACTATAAATAAGATTTTATCAAGGCCTTGTTCCAAGACACTAGTTTTCTCATGAGACATACTGATGCATCGAGGAGCTATAGCAGGCTCCATCCGTCATATATTAAGTCCAATGCATTCCCATATGAAAAGGTTTAAACATAACATAAACATTCGTATTAAAACTAGCATACGCAATGTCAATACTTTCACCATAAACTATGAATGGTATAATAATAGCACATCAACAGTTATACATATCAAAAAACCTTCAATACAATATAGAAGTTTTGTATCATAATAAATCAACTTCAAATAAGCGTAAAATCCATCAAAGGATGTTGACATAGATGAAATCAAAAATCTTTTTAGAGAAATATCTCTTTCTATTTTTGAAATCATTTAAGAGTCATATATTTATAAAATTAAACATTTTCTTTGAAAATATTCTTATAAGATTGTAAGGGAAGCTTCAATGATTTTATAATGACGTAAAATAACCGCACTCACCGTATAAGTTAAAAAAAACATTCTTACCTTAATTTTGTCGAAAAGGTTAAAAGCACCTTGTTTGGAAAAAGATGGAATGATTCCTTTATAAAACTCTTATAAAAAGTCAAACAATAGTATAAATGACTTTAACCCATATTCTTTTAAATATTAATAATGTTTTGAAATAAATTTATAAGAAACATGGATGTGGATGATAAAGAGATCCCGGTAGATTATTACATATAAACAACCTCGGATAAATGAGAGATTGTGAAATAACCTTTACCTTGTACTTTTCCTTCATTAGGGTAGGTGAACCTTGTGTATAATGGTGAAATAATTGTTATTAAATTATACAAGAATCATATATATTAATATGATATCATATATGATCTTTTAAAATTGATTTGTTAATAATATCATAGAATTATCGTCTTTTTGGGTGTTAACTTACTCGTTTTCTTTTATATGTTTTGTTACATAAGACATGTTTGTTATGGATAGGTTGTATCTTATTCATATCCAGAATGATATCAAGTCCTTAAGCATCATTTTTAAATCATCAAATGTTAATTATACTTTAATGGTTACGATGGAAAATGAATCTCATCGCGTTCGTGGAGACGGTAGTCCGTACGTACGTACGAGCGACAATATCATTCTTTTGATATTATAATAATATATAAGTTGATAGTATATCATATATAAAGAATCATTATCATGTTATATTTATTATTTAAATGAGTTACACATCATTATTATACCCATCCAAATAATAATATATTGAATAACAATTACACCACAACGTCGAGACTGTAAGCCGTACGTACGCACGTATGGTGACATGTTATTCAAAAGGTGGATAGAATACTGAATATGGTTGTACCATATTTATATTAACATCACAGTATATATAAGATTCTGGATTTATTATTTTAGAATGGTAATAACAAAGAAAGAAGAAGTGGAAGAAGAAAGGAACTTGGAAAAGGGTGGTGAAATCATTACCTCTTCTTCGGGTTCTTCCTTTTGATTTGATCAAAAGTCCTCATTAGGATGGCTTTCTGATCAAACTAAGGCCTCTAGGTTGTAGTGAGGGAATTTGGGAGAGTATTTGGGCAGATTTTGGCCGAACCAAAATGCTTTGAAGGTGTGATGAAATGAGAAGGAGGAGTGCCCTTTTATAAGAGGTGTGAGGGGCACCTTTGGAAAAGCTAGAAATATTATTTATAATAAATTCATATTAGGTTTGTAATGGATCCAATGTTGATTATTCAAAGGTTAAAGTGGGTATTGGTCGAAAACCATTCAACCAATAGAATTTAGACAGGTTTGGGTACTTATATTAACCTTATCATTAAGTATTAACTCTAAGTTAATTAGTTTCACTTTTACAATTTTTCTTTGTATTTTTATATTATATGGTTAATAAACTTTACATATACATCCAAGAGACCCCCAAGTGGTCCATTAATGAGACACCTATCATGATATAAGTCTCTAGGCCGAGCCTTATATCTTTAGGAATTTAATACCAATTAATAATATAATATTTGTTTTAAAAACTCTTTTATGTCAATTTTGACACTATTCAATAGTTGGTTTTTGTAAAACTCATAACAGATTGATTACTTCAAACAAAGTCAATTCAATCAATCATAATATATCATATTATCCTAGAAAATTATTTTAATTCATTAAAAGGTTCATATTATATTTATTTGGGTATTTATAATATCAATCATTTTAATTTTTCACTATTATAGTAATTACTGCATCATCATTATGTCATAAATAAATTAAATTATTTAATGTCTAAAAATTATAAATAAAATACCATTATTTAGGAAATCTTTTTATATTTCTATGGAATATTTATAATATAAAATCCAACATATATAACCCTATGTAAAAAAATTTTTGCTAAAAGATATATGCTTGTGTCATTTTTGTATTCATTTTAACATAATTAAAATAAAGTGTCCCTATCACCTTCAAGTGGCTCCATGAGGTCCCAAAATTGACCCAAAGATTCCCATGCTCAGACATTTATCCACCAATAAGGTTAGGACACGTTTTAGGGTAATTTAGTATTATTATAATATTATTTTTTATCCCTTATTTACCGGATTTATCCTTAACCATGGTAAATAAAATATTTACCGCAGTAATTATTTAAAATGTCTAAAAATAAAAGTTACCTATTTAAACAATTTGAAGATACTGATTCCAAATATGGAATACATTTTTCGAAATTCAAAACACAGAAGTGGCATAAATTAATTTAAAATTAATTCCCGTTGTTAAAACGAAAAGCGTGTTTTTAAGAGATAATAACTATCAAAAGATTGACACTTGTTTATGTCCGGTTTAATTGTAAAATTATGTCCAATCACAAATATTGAATTAAATGGTGAAAATATATTCTAAATATACTTTAAAACCACTCAAATTCATAATTTATCAATATTAATTATTTTTATTAAAAAAGTTATTTTTTATTTAAAATTTAGTAATTTTCACTATTCATCAAAATATGAAAGTTATCCAAAAAGTACCAAAATTTCACCCTAGGCTAATTTCGATATTATGAATCCAAAAATGAAGTCCATTTTGAAATATAAAATATATATAATTTCAAAAAGTAGGTATTACTATTCATAATGGCTAGTTTGATTGGTTGTGGTGTGTTAAAATTCGATGTTGCGTACAACACACGCTATCGCATTATTCAAAGAGAAGCATACCGTAGAAGCTTGGGGTGTTACATTGGGTGAATGTATCCCTTGGAAAAAAATAAAAAAAATATTCCATTTTAGAGGAAGGTGAGTATAAGTGTTCTTTACTTCTATTGTTTCTCACCCGAACAAACAAGGTGTGATGTGTGTACATCTTCTAATCCCTTGTTTCAGTGAAATATCGAGTTAGGGTAAAGTGAGTTTGGAAGGTGTTATGTCTTGGAAATACTTATTGGGGATTTCAATGTAGTTTTTGTTTGCAATGAAACTATAATTCTCATTCAGGTGGTTTCCAAATCCTAACTATGAGGCTGAAGATGCTTCAATATTTTGAGCTCCAGCCATAGGTCCCGGAGAGAATCTGGCGCGTAGTCAGGGGAAACCCCAGTGTCATTTAAACCCTTATGCAAAGTCTTATCCTCAATATGAAATATAAGAAGAGTTTAAACCTATGCTGTCATCATATTTCTTCTACTGTTCATGTTCGGTGGAAATAGGTGGAGGGCCTTGTACCCATGTCATCGCCCAATGTTATTCCCTCCCCCTTTGGTTTCCATTGACTCTTTAGAGAAAGGTATGAAGTTTGGCTAGACAGGTTGACCACACGGTTTGCACTTGGTTAGTAGTGACCATGCCCCAAAAAAACCATGTAGATAGAAGAATCTCCACTATTAGTTCATGGTTTCCCAAACCGTGTAGACTAACCATGTGGTCGTCCCAACACTTTATATTTTGGGTTCTTTCTATACCAGCCCATGCTGGTCGATTAAGATTTTTGGTTCTTATTGTGGGGGCCTATTTTTTTCCCTCGTACCAATAACTTAGACTTATCAATTGTCAAGTATTGGTGGTAGGTAGTCTCATTTAGATCTATCAAGCTACCTAAATCTTCCTTGGGTATCCATTGATATTGGAGAGTGCCCAATGGTTTAGTTATAGCAAGGTATGTGTAACCTTGTACGATGTTGTTGTTTGTTTGAGTGAATTTCTTGAGTCTTGTTCGGATAGTGTTTTAGGATTTTTCCTTTGGGATAAAGCCTGAATGTGATTGATTGTTTCAGGAAATTGGTGTATGATTTTTTTGTGAAGTATTCCTTCCTTAATTGATCAATGGAGGTGTTTTGGCCTTTGGGGGTGAAACCTGGATAGGGAGTACATCTTGGTTTATCAGTTGGGTTTGGCTTTCGTATCTGGCCTTTCTGTAGCTTTCTGGGGACAGAAGGATTTCATGGTGGGGATAATTGTCACATACATGACTTATTTTGAAGGTAAATTTCATTTATTTTTCTTTTAATTCTTTTTTTGGATGGTTTCTAAAGGTTTTATGGAGAAATAGATGAGTTTTCATGAATTGGGCCAAACTGTGAGCCCAATTCCAGATTTAAAAATAATTTTTGTTTCCTTTATAACTTTTTCATTTTTTAATATTTTTCCCACATTCTATTTCCTAAATGGTCTCCTCTGACCTATTAACACCAAAATATAAATTTTGAGCCTTTATAAATCCATAATCATGGTGGATATGGGTTTTTATTTAAGATATTGGGCCTGCCCGAAGGCCCATTTCCTGCATTAAAAATAATTTTTAAGTTTTTTATATCTCCTTAACTATTTGCGTTTTTTCGGTGGTTTCTCCTCCCTCTCGACCCTAAGAACCCCATGCGCGCTCCCATTGCCTTTCCCCCCTCCTTGGAGCTCTTTGAAATCACGAATTAGGGCTGATCTTCATAGGGTATCTCAAATCATCCAGAATTAAATAGGTAACTTCATCCCTTCTTAACTCTCTCAATTATTACTCTTTTCCCTCCATTCTAGTTCCTAAATTACCTCCTAAATCTTGTACAAACAATACCTGAATTTTGGCTGTTTCCAATTGAAGAAACTATTGTTTTTGGAGTGATTAATTCAGGATACTTCAAGTAGGTGAGTCTATTTCTTTCCTCTTTCAAATTGCTTAGGGTTTCTTCCCTAATTCTTGAATTATAAAAATTCCAGAAGTTAGGGTTCATACCTAGGTTATAAATTAATGTATTTTGGGTTAAATATTGAGGTTTTAGGTTTCATTTAACTTCCTTGAGGTGCGGCGGTCGTGCAGTTGATGTTTCGCCCCAATATTTGAGGGTTTCGACATATTCGGTAGGTGATTCCATGGGTAACCATTTAATGATGAGTTAGTTTGCTTGATTAAATAATTTTTCATATTCCTTATGTGCTTTTTATTATGTGAAAACCATTTTTGTAGCAATAGTAATGCATTTGATATTAATGTTACATTTTTGTTTGAAGTATGTATTTTTCAAATGTATTTCTTGAGTTATCTCTTGTTGAAGTTTTGTAAAACGTGGAAGTAATTTATTAGTTTTTGAATGGGGTAGCCAATTTTGGTTGGGTAATAATATAGTGTCATGTGGGCCTAAAAATGTGGGTCTTTTAATGTGTTTTATGTGTGTAACCATGTTATACTCTTTGAAAGTGTTTTATGGATTTGTGTGTTCTCATGGGTATCTTTTGCGATATTGTTCAAGGTGATTATATAACATTTGAAAGTGGACTATTACATGTTTATTGGGATGAAAATTCTGTTTTGGTAAGTGATTGGTGTTATTTTGGCTTAAAATAGGTTTCTGAAATGAGTTTTTTGTGCAAGACATATTTGCACCACTTGGGTTCTTTTTATGAAAATTGTAAATGTTTTTGTTGGTTAAACAAAGTGGGAAAAGGGTGAATATGTACTGTTTGGTATATGTGTTCACGTATTATAGTGTTTTTAAAGGTGAAGTGATGTTTTATGATTTCAAATATTTTTAGAATTTTTTGTAAATTTCTGTAATGTTTTAGTAAATTGTGATGTTGGAGCGAAACATGTTTGTGGGCCCTTTCGTGTAAGTTTAATAATAAAATGATTTTGAAGGTAAAAGGGGTGTTATGTAACAAGTGAGTGGGCTGCTATGAGAGTTGTAATATATTGGATTGGTTTTATAAAATTGTTTAATGAATTTTTGGAAGTGTTAAAGAAATGTGAAAAGTGTTGTGGGCTATTTTGGTGTGAGTCAGATTTCCAAATCAATTTGAATGAAAACTCGACTTCTGTGACTTGTGTTGTATACATCTGGGATGTTTGGAGAATTTATAATATGGAAATATTATTTTATTGTGAATATTATATTCACTGACTTGTTGAAATTGTTTGAGCACAAAGGGAAAGCCCGGGTATCTAGGTGGCTGGACGTGTACTAGTATGCTAGTGAATCCGTGGGGTTTGGCCTCAGTTTCACTTAGCAAGATTGACGCTTACAACTCTAACTAAATTATGATGATGATGATTTGGGACCACTGGGTTTTGGGTATGTAACCTACTAGTTTCTCGTGCACGAGAATGGATATTTGTGATGGTTACTCTCACTGAGATACAAGGTACTTGGGACCCACAACTACATAGTGCCTAGGAGTTATTTCCCAATGATTGTGATCACTAGATATTTTGTGCTTATCGTCGGCATATGGTATGAGTGGCTGGAAAATTCAGAAGCCTTGGTATTTATTTTAAAAGTGTTTATTCTTTAAATTATCCCACTTGAAAACTGATTTTTTTAAGTTGCATCTTTTAGAAATTGTAACTAGAAATTACATGTTTTTGAAAACTTGCATGCTTTTCATCTTTGAATGTTTACCGCATGGAGTCTCTTAGTGGTGGTATCCTACTTGACATTGGCTCACACCCTAAATACACCTTTGAGTGTAAGTAGACTTGCTTATTTTAGGTCACAGGTTTGGTTATAGGTTTTATGCCATTGGTTCAGGTTTTTATCTGTCCATTGGGATGTAGTGTCATGGAGATGGCTTGAGGGCGGTTCCTCTTTCCATGTGGAGGTTCTTGGGATGTCCTTATTTGGTTTTGTACCTTTTTAATGGTATTTAAACATAGTTTTAACTTATGTATTTCAGTTGAGAAATTTTGTAAAAGACGGTTTTAGTTAAAAAATCCAGATTTGTTTTATTGAGTTTATTTGTTGTTTAATGTTTATAAAATCGGGTAAATCATTCCCAATTATCATGATATGATACCTGGGCACTTGTGCCAACTCATGGGGATCGGGAACGCCCTTCTGGCCTTGGAATGGGCTGGGTTTGGTGCCGGTTTGATGGCGACCATATCTGGTTCGTCACAATTAATATTCATAACAGCTAGTTTATATAATATTTTAATAACATATCGTTGTTTAGTGAAACTCGATATTGCGTACAACACAAGCTATTGTGGAAGGTCGAGATTGCATGTAAAGAAATCCATGTCAGGGATGCATGTAGTGCAAGCTCCTTTTGGTGTAGCGTACAACAAAAGACATCAATATAATTAAAAAAATTATTTTTCATAAAATCTCAGGGTGTTACATTCTACCGCTCTTAAAATGAATTTTTCCCTTGAAATTCGTCGGGGTTATAAATGGTTTACTACTCGAAGGTTTATTTAATAGAAACCCACATCGTAAAAATGAATACCAAAACTAATCTTTAAAAACTAAAATATGAAATGTAATAGTTACCCAAATTAACTAATAACTGGGTTTCTATATAGGAGAACATAGGTGAAAATATGGATATGGAAGAGAATCTAACCATCATGTTCTGATGGAGAGTGGTAGAGAACATGGAAATGAAAAAACCAACAATCACAAAGCCATAGATTTGTGATTATATAAGTTACCATCTTATTCTTCAGATATAAGGGCTCTAGGAAAAAATTTTTGGTTCTCAAGATCATTTCGCTAATGTTGAAGAAATTGGAATTAGAAGAAATACTTTATTGATTTTGGTACCATCTCACCGTTGGTTGTTCCTTGGACAATTTCCACTTAATCTCTTAAATAAATGAAGTTGAATTTGTCATTCGTGAAGTTTTAGCAGATCATGTGATAGAATTATGGGTCATTCCATCTGTCTCAAACAAAAGGTTAGAAAAATTTATCAAAAATACATAAGTCCATCTATAGTGAGTTTAATCATTTATAGTTCCTAAAATGGACTTATACTTCATATATCGTACTGATTAATATAATTAAACTGGTTTCTACTAAACATGGACTTCCCGTAGGCCAGTGGTAGTTGATAAAGTCCTGTCGCACTTCAGTTGTGGTTTCGATTCCCACAACCTTGTCCAACGTGATGGGTTGTCTCTCATCCTGTAGGTTGTCCCTTTTTCTAAAACTACATTATAATAACATTCCTATAATAAAATAGAAAAAATACTATCTTATGTCTAACATAATTCATTTCAATCATTAGGCTTATCCAAAATACTTCCGTCCAAGCACATATTATAAAGAAAACAATTACTATAAATTTCATCTACCGAGCATGTGAATACCATCATTTATCCACCATATATCATACGATATATCTTGTTGGTCACATCCCAAACATGTGAATACCATAATCATGTATTCTCTTGAACCATAGTGAAAACATGAATGTTGTGACAAGGTAACTCTTTCCATATACCAAAATCCAAAAAATTCTATATACTCAAACCATGATATCAATTTTTCCTTATATTAGTCATGAGCTCATTAATACTATTAAACATTTCATTATCTCCTTATCCCTTATTTATGCGCATCTCATCTACTTTCCAAAATATTGGAATCACTTTTCATGGTTACTGGTACCATATAATTAACGAAAACCACAATAAACCATTACATAGATATTCCAATGTTCCATAATACTATAAATGGGATTCCACAATATTATTTTGGAATCCCTTTACATAAACACATAATCATTCCACCACATCGTTTTCATACTCAACATTGCTAATAGTGATCACATGTGACTTCCCTTTGTCCTTTTCCTTAAGTGGTTGTTCACGATGATCATCATTAACACTTGGATTAGGGGATTGATTAGCATAATGCCACATTTCCTTCCACTTGAAGCATTGAAGTGTTGGTGGAGCGTTCTCTATAGTCTTTTCTCTATTCACATCATTAGCAACATTTTTCCCATTACTTCGACAATAAACTACACGATGACCTTATTTTACACACTTAAAACATTTTCTAGTACCTTTAAGACAATCTCCACCATTCTTTTTTCCACACTTTTAGCATAAAGGAACATTTATCTTCTTTTCACCATTATTCTGAGATTTCTCCTTGAACTCTATCTTTCGTTTCTTGTCAAAACCATGATATGGATATGTAATACCAACTTATATTTCTACCTTGATAGCACAACACACAATTTCTTTATAGGTATTGAATTCTCTTATAGCTAATGCCCTTCGAAGACTTGGTTTTAAGCCACTGAAGAATCGATCATCTTTACTTTTAGGTTGGATGATAAAGCCAGATGCATACCATGCACATCTTGTAAAATTCGCTTCGTATATACCAACAGATTCACCATCCTTCTGCTTAAGCTCAAGAAACTCTTTTTCCATCTTTGTTCTAAGAATACGAGGGAAGTAATTACTGAAAAAAACTTCTTGAACTCATCCCATTCCATGGATTCAATTTCATCTTGGGGCATTGTATTCTTAATTAGAGTCTACCACTGGTCTTCTTCACCTTCTAAACGGTAAACAGCTAAAATGACTTTTTCTTGTTCTGAACAACGAAGTATGGAAAATATCTTTTCAATGGTACTGATCCATTGTTCAGCAACAAGTGGATCAGAAGTCCCATTGAAAGACGGTGGATGTTTCCTCATGAAGGACTCAATAGAATATTGTTCCCTTCTCTAATCATTTGGAAATCTATAATGATTCATATCTTGTGTAAGTATAGCAATAAGATTTTGCACTCCATCTCCCATCACATTTGGTTGCTCAGGAGTACAATCATTGCATTGTCCATTACATTGATCAACATGCTTCCTTCAGGTTCCAGCCATCGTCTAAAACCCAAAAAGAATAGTGTGAGAAGAAGAAATCATGCTAGAAAGACAACATAATAAAGGGGGAGTACCTTCAATATAGAACATCTTGGGTTTAATTCTAATATCGTTATCGTAATTCTAAGACTATATCCTATACTTATACTAAACATTAAGAACATCCCTTGACATACTTAGAAATATCTCTAGGGATATCACTAAAGTTTTCGCATCCTAGTTTCCAAAGGGTAACTAAACATTTCCTCTAATACCAACTGTAGAGACCTGAAGATTGACATACATGGACATTACATTACTTTTATGGAATACTTATTACATAAAAAAACTAGACACCAAAAGAAAGTAATAGTTTAGTATTTTTGGAAACTCGGAACATAATATTCTAATCGTGGTTAAAGATCTTCAACATCTCCCATAAATATCTTCCCATTTTTTCTTACCTAAAACCTTTCTTTAAATCATGGGTAAAAGAAAACATATAAAGGGTGATCTCAAATTCTCAGAAAGGGTAACCATGGATAAAATAAAACAAATCATATACAATTGAACTTAAAAACATGAACATAATGTTTAAACATCAAAACCATGAGCAATGACATAAAACATGGCAGTACATAAGGCATAGATCATAAAGAAATATTAATCATGATAAAATAGAATTGGAATAAAACATGTGATTGTGGAAACAATTAAGCATATGATATGATTTCCATAGTAGCCAAGGCATTGCTTCCATGACCATCTTAGTGGACAAAGTCACTTTATGAATCGAGTTCACTCATCGTTCCAGTCTTGTATTACTGAACCAGATTAACTGACCATTCTAGCCATGTCTATCTCATAAGATATAAGTATTTACCCAATGAATTGGTGGGAGATATAGGTTTCACCCATCTTATAATGAAATCAATCTTTCTTGTTCCACAACATAAACATAAATCATTCATCATAAACCAAAGAATAAAATGGTTTTCATAAACATCATCCCATCAAAACATAATCCATATAAAACAAATGGATATAATTTCATCATAAGATAAGTAAAACCATGTAAATCATAGATAAATTATACTTGAAACATACACATATAAAATAATGTCATCTTAGATGGAAAATGGTTTTGATAAAACACTTGAAAAGAATTCTTGAGGAAAATATCCATTCTTCTTCAAAATCATTTTCTTTTCACAAAATGCGATGAAATTTTAAAAGAAATTTATTTTGTTGAAAATATTCATAAAATCTTGTATATTAAGCTTCATGAAAATGTGGTGTTATGAAACCGTAAAAATTTGTTCACGCCATATAAGTTCAAAATAACATTCTTCTCGTACTTTTGTCAGAAAAGTCAAAAAGTACATCGTATGGTAAATAAAATAAAGATTCCTACCAAACCTTGTGGAAAAAAGACATAAATGGATAAAAATGACTTTAAACATACATAAAAACATTTTTAGAAAACATGGGCTTGGAAGATAAAAATAACCCCAGTAAATACTTACGAATAAACAATCTCGGATAAAAATGAGATTGGAAAAGTTACCCCTTACCTTACGTCTGATATGCTTCATATGCATTCGAACCTCCTGTATAATGATTTAAATAACTTAATTTACTTAATACAGAATCATATTCATTGTTATGATATCATATATGGTTCACTTCTGACATTATATTACCCGTTCGTTTGTAGATTCCATGTTAAAGCAGCATTTTGGGTAAAATCGTTTCATTTTTCGTACGTGTTTCGACTTGTTGTTCTTGATATTATTACTTATATACTGATTTACATAATTAGAGAATGTAAAAAAGATTTATATATAATATATATTCATCATATACATATATATATGATAGATCAATAAATGGAATGAAATACACCGTTCATGGGGACGGTAGGCCGAACGTACGCATGAACGCTATTTTCGTTTCCTTATGGAATTGAATGGAATTATATAGATGACATACATATATATATACATAAATCCACTATCATTTTTATGTCATATATTTCATTATTATTCATTATGTATACTTTATAATCATTCATGAATGGTAAACATGGATAATGAATCTCATCACGTCGTAGAGATGGTAGTCCGTACCTACACACCAGTGATGATATCATTCCCATGAGCATGGAATTGTATTGAAGTGTATGTATAATATTTCAGAATCAATATCACATTACAATAATCATATATAGTTATTTATTTACACCATTATACCAATCCAAGTATGGTGGTGGTTGAAAATAGATTACACGACGGCGTAGAGACGATATTCTGTACATACGCACATGTGGTGATTTTGTTTTCTGTAGGATGGATAGAAGGTGATATAAGGTTATTAAATATTTATAACAACATATCATTATATAATTAATACTTATTTTATTACTTCATAATGAGACAACAAAATATGAAGAAGTAGAAGAAGAAAGAAACTTAAGAGATTCGGAAGAAGAGATTATCTCTTCTTCGATGCACCTCCTTTAAGCTTCCTCATAAGAAAGTAGAGTTGGTCTTTGAGAATACGAGAACCTCCAGAATGTTGCTAAGAAAGTGGAGAAGATAAATGGGCAGGGGTTGGCTGAGATTCAAGGCTCAAAAGGGTGTGAAGATATGAGGTAAGGGGTGCCCTTTTTATAGGGGAGAGAGGGGAACCTTTGAAAAAACATAAAATATTATTTTATAATAAAGTCATATTTAGTTTTTAATAACTCCAAATTGATTTATTCTGAAACTATGGTGGTTTTGGGTCGAAATCCTCTCAACCAATAGATTTTATACTGGTTTGGGTCATTATATTAACCTTATCTTTTAGTTTTAACTCTTAGTTAATTAGATTGACATTTACCCTGTCATTTTGTATTTTTATATTTTATAGTTAATAAACATACCATATACATCCAATAGACCCCCAAGTGGTCCATTAATGAAACACCTATCATGATATAAGTATCTTGACAGAACATTATATTTTTTAGAATATAATAACAATTAATAATATAATATTTGTTTGAAAAAAAATTTATGTCAATTTTGGGACTATTTGGTAACTGATTTTTTTAAAACCCATAACAGCATGATTAGTTCCTAAAAAGTTAATTAAATCAATAATAAAATGTCATATTAAACTATAAAAGTAGTTTAATTTATAAAAAGTTTCAAATTACATTTATTTGGGTATTTATAACATCAATTATGTTAATATTTCATTAAAAAGATAATTACTGCATCGACATTGTGTCATAAATAACTTATACTATATAATGTCTAAAAATTATAAATAAATTACCATTAGGTAGGAAATATTTTTAAATTTCTAATGAATATTTATAGTCGAATTTATCTTATGTATAACTTTGTATTAAAAATTAATTAGTGATTAAACTTTGATTTTAATTATTTTAACCCTTCTTTAAATAAATTAATAATAAATGTCCTAATCTAATCCAAGTGGACCTAAATGGTAATATTTTATTCGTAAGGTTGTTTTTTGTCGAATTACACATATCCAATAGAATTAGGACATGTGTTAGGGTAATAATAATATCATTTTTACCCTTAATTACCCTATTTATTTTTAACTGTGGTAAATAAAAGAAAAATGTTACTTTTCACAAAAAATTATTTTCATCTCACTGAACCACATTTTAGTCCTTGATATTAATCGTGTCTCTCAGATTTTTGAAATTCCACTCACAGAAGCGGTAAAATTATGTTTTATATATGTTTTCAAAAAGCTCCTAGGAGGTAGGTAAAAGACGGGAAAAAGTTCAATAAAATTTTTTATATATCGAAATTTTTATAAAATGACTCTAATGAATTACATTGAACTCATATAGGTGTTATGTATCAATTTTAACAGAAAATATATTTAAATAAAATAAATAATTATTTAAATAAAAAGTCAGTTTTTAAATAGTAACCCAGTGTTTTCACTATTCATCAAAAATTGAAAGTTTTCATAAAAATACCAAAAATTCACCCTAGGTTAATTTTGATATTCCGAATCCAAAAATGAATTCCAATTTGAAAGATAAAATTTATAAAATTTCAACAATTGGGTATTACTATTCATAACGGCTAGTTTATATAATATTTAAATAACATATCGTTGTTTAGTGAAACTCGATATTGCGTACAACACACGCTGTCGTGGAAGGTTTCGATTGCGTGTAAAGCAAGCCAAGTCAGGGGTGCGTGTAGTGCAAGCTTCTTTTTGTGTAGCGTACATCACAAGACATCAATACAATTAAAAAAATGTTTTTTATAAAATCATGGGCTGTTACATATTATATAATATGATATAATGGATTTATGGAATATCTCTAACATCTTTTTATATTGGTGTATACTTGTGTATAGTTGTGTATCCGGAGGATGATTAAACCAATATGGTCTAAAGGGGAATTTATAATGCTATAAAATAAAATATAGGAATACGTTTTCATTATTATATTTAATATTACACAAAAGTTGAAAAAATTTCAAATTATAAAAATAAATTTATCTATGATTATCACTTGAAATTAAATCAAGAAATAATTATATTATGGTAGTTTTTTATAGAAAAATATATGGTAAAGTGAATTGTTAATTGAGGATTTATTAAAATATTATATCCATATTCATCTTAATGATATTTAATTTGATGTTTTTATTAATTTATGTTCTATGGATATATAATGACATGTTTTATCAGGATTACTACAATGTCAATAAGTTGAATGTAAAAATAAAAGGTATGATAAATTTAGATCATGCTCTATAATTTTTTGTTATAAATTATATCTATAATGTATTTTCATCATGAATATTTTTTTTTATTATGGGTTAATATCACCATGAATTTTTCTAAATTATTTACGATTATGAAATTATGAAGTGGTACACTAGACTTATTTTCCTTGGATGAGGCATTCCATATTTTTTTATAGGTAAAGACGTGATACATGATTTATTTCCATTTAAGAGAGGACATGAGATTATGTATACTTTCCTCTTCATAGATATAACGACTGACACGTTACATACATTTTTATTACTTCATAATTAAAGAATAATTATTACAACGTATAACAAAACCATGGTAGGACCATATAGGTATAGTGTCTTTAGAAACTGGGAAACATAAAAAACTGATTCATAAAGCATCTACATTGTCTCCCATTTATTTCATCATATCTAGAGTCCCTTATGGCATATCCTACTGAATAACCTTCTTCCTGACCTAGAAAAAAAACATACAATAGGGTGAGCTAAAATTCTTAGTAAGGGTAAACAAACAAAATATCATATTCATAAGAACATAGCATTTCGAAAATCTGAACCTAAAAAATAGATCATAATATCATAACATGGGATAAATCATAGTAGCAAAATGTAATCCCAATAATCATAACATAAAAAATGAAACTTTTTGGAATACACACATAATCATAGGGAATCATTTCTTAGTACTCAAGACTCATTGCCAAGACTATCTATGCAGAAAAAGTCCATTTTTGAACCGAGTTCACTCCTCATTTCAGTCCTGTATCACTGAACCGGATTAACCTGTCATTCCAGCCATGTCTATATCATAAAATATAAATATTTACCCAATACATTAGAGGGATATATAGGTCCCACCCATCTCATAATGATACCATTATTATGTGTGCCACAAGATCATAAATATTACATCATAGCATAATCCATGTATTAAAAATGGGATTCTTAAACATCATTCCATCATAACATAATCCATAAAAGATAAAAGGACATCATAAAAATAATTCCATCATAACATTAACAAATCAATGTAAAAATAGGGATAGAAACATAACCCCATATTATCTTAAATAGATAATAATTTTGATAAAACACTTGAACTCCATTTTTGAGGAAAATATCCTTTCTACTTCAAAAACATTTTTCCTTTCTTAAAATGTCAAAAAAATTTAAACTAAAATAATTTGATTAAAAATAAACATGAAAAATTGTAATTTAATATTCATAG
Source organism: Viscum album (assembly GCA_963277665.1). Classification (NCBI taxonomy): domain Eukaryota; kingdom Viridiplantae; phylum Streptophyta; class Magnoliopsida; order Santalales; family Viscaceae; genus Viscum; species Viscum album. Next base: position 479,137,277 of record OY728132.1, read on the forward strand.
AAATAATGTTCTAAAATTCCATCCAGCCCGTATAAGTTAAAAATCATTCTTCTCGTACTTTTACCAGAAAAGTCAAAAAGTACCTCGTACTAAATATAACAAAATATTCATTTCATATCTTTTACTAAAAACTCACCAACAAGTAATATTGTATTTAAACAATTTAATGAGGATATAAATTATATTACATATTGAGGAAACATGGATGTGGATGACAAATACACCCCAGTAAATACCAGAGTATAAAGAATCTCGGATAAAAATGAGATGGTGAGAATTTCACTTACCTTAGGTCTGATATACTTTTTATGTGTCCGAAACTCCTTTATAATGATTTAAATAATTTCATTGACTTATTATAGAATCATATTCTTTGTTTTGATATCATATATGGTCATATTCATGTCTTCTTATTAGTAATATTTGATTGTTACTTATTATTCGGGTGTTCAGTGCTTTATGTTCTTATGCATGTCAGGTCGAATAAATTCTTATTCTTATTTTTAGGTTATAGAAAACTCATTTAAAAATAGTATTACTATAACATATATCATATTTATTCATTCAATTCCTTTATATAATCATTACTCAATAAATATCATGAAGAACGAGTCGCATCACATCGTGGAGAGGGTAGGTCGTACATACGTACGAGCGATGATATCGTTCCCATGATCATGGAATCGTATTGATTTGTATGAATACTATTTAAGAATCAATATAACATTAAAATAATCATATATATATAGTTATTCTTTACACCATTATACCCATCCAAGTAAGGTAGTGGTGAAAAACAGATTACCCCACGACCTGGAGAAGGTATTCTGTACGTACGCACGTGGGGTGATTTCATTTTCTGTAGGATGCATAGAAGGTTAAATAGGGTTATTTCATATTTATAATAACATATAATTATATTAGTGATACATATGTTATTACTTCACTATGAAAAACCTAAATAAGAGGAAGTGTAAGAAGAAATAAATTTGAAAGAATCGGTAACGGGCATTACCTCTTCTTTGAAGTGCCACTTATTAACCTCCTATTAGGGCACTAAAATTTGACTTTGAAGAAGACCAAGACCTCTGGTAGGTTTCTATAGAAGTTGAGTAGTTAAATGGGTAGGGTTTGGCTGAGCATGAAGGCTCAAAGATTTGTAAATAGGAGAGGGAGGAGGTGCCCTTTTATAAGAGGGGTGAGGGGCACCTTAGAAAAGACTTAAAATATTATTTTATAATAAAGCCCTATTCAGTTTATAATAGCTCAAATTTGATTTATTTCAAAACTAAAGTGTGTATGGGTTGAAATACTCTCAACCAATATATTTTAGACATGTTTAGGTTACTATTTTAACTTTATCATTTAGATTTAACTCTTAGTTGAATATTTTAACTTTTACCGTGTCATCTTGTTTTCTTACACAATATGGTTAGGAAAATTACTATAACAAGAAAAAAAACCCCAAGTGGTTAATTATTAATTTATATGACCTTATCTAAGTCATTTTTCCGAACCTTATATTTTTAGGAAAAAAATAACAATTAATAATATAATATTTGTTTTAAAAACTATTTTATGTCAATTTTGACAATATTTGGTAATTGTTTTTTTTTAAATCATAACATCATTATTAGTTAAAAAAAAGTAAATTAAATCAATAATAACTTGTCATATTAACCTATAAAATTAGTTTTATTCATAAAAAGTCTAAAATTAGATTTATTTGAGTACTTATAATATCAATTATGATTATATTTCATTAATAAGGTAATTACTACTTCATCATTGTGTCATAAATAAATTAAATTATTTAATGTATAAAAATTATAAATAAAACACCATTATGTAGGAAATAATTTTATCTTTCTAATTAATACTTATAGTCGAATTTATCTTATGTATAAACCTATATTAAAAATTCTGTAGTTATTAAACATTGATTTTAACTATTTTAACTCTTCTTGAAATAAAATAATAATAAATGTCCTAACCTAATCCAAGTGGACCTAAATGGTTATATTTTATCCCTAAGGTTGTTTTTGGTCGAATTATACATATCCAATAGAATTAGGACATGTTTTAGGTTAATAATAATACCATTTTTACCCTTAATTACCCTATTTACTTTAAACCATGGTAAATAAATGTAAAAAGTTACGATTCACCAAAAATTATTTTTATCATATTGAGCCAAATTTTACATAATAATATCAACCGTGTCTCTCGGATATTTGAAATTCCACTCACATAAGTGGTAAAATTAAATTTTATGTAAATTTGCAAATTCTCCTAGGAGGTGGGTAAAATACGGTCAAAAGTTCAATAAAATTTTTATATATCCAAAATTATTATAAAATGACATTACTGAATTACATTGAACTTATATAGGTATTATGTATCAATTTTTACCAATAATAAATTTAAATAAAATAAATAATTATATAAATAAAAAGTCGGGTTTTAAATAGTAACCCAGTGTTTTCACTATTCTTCAAAAATTGAATGTTTTCAAAAAATTACCAAAAATTCAGCCTAGGATAATTTCAATATTCCGTATCCAAAAATGAAGTCCATTTCGAATGTTAAAATTTAGAAAAATTTAAAAATTGGTTATTATTGTTCATAATGGCTAGATTATATAATATTTTAATAACATATCGTTGTTTAGTGAAACTCGGTATTGCATACGACACACTCTATAGAGGAAGGTTGCTCTTGCGTATAATGCAAGCCAAGACAGTTTTGTGTGTAGAGAAAGATTCTTTTATATAACATTATACATAAAAACAAAATATTTCTCATAAACTCTTCGGTGTTACATTCTACCCCCCTTAAAATGAATTTTTCCCTTGAAGTTCCTCACTTTGAAACAAACAGATGAGGATACCTCTCCCTTATCATATCCTCAAGTTCCCATGTAGCTTCTTCTAATTTGTGGTTCCTCCATATAACTTTCACCAAGCGAGTGGTCTTGTTTCATAGGACTTTTTCTCTATGATCCAGAATCTCTATTGGTTGTTCTTCTTAAGAAAGATCTTTCTCCCGTGGTACAACTTCGGAGTAGAGTACATGTGAAGGATCGGGTATGTACTTTCTTATGAGTGATACATGGAACACATCATGAAATTGAGAGAGATTCTGTTGAAGCACCAATTGGTAAGCTACCTTCCCAATACAATCCAGTATTTCAAAAGGACCAATATACCTAGGGCTTAGCTTTGCCTTCTCTCCAAATCTCATTACTCCCTTCCAAGGATATATTCGTAAGAACACTTTATCCCACACTTCAAACTCTAGGTCTTTTTTCGGTTATCGACATAACTTTTTTATCAACTCAAAGCTGCCCTTATATGTTGTTGAATAGATCTGACCTTTTTTGCCATCTCATCAACAAGATCAGGTCAAAATAGCTTTCTTTCCCTAACTTCATCCCAGCAAGTGGGAGTCCTATAATTCTTTCCATAGAGAGCTTCATAAGGAACCATCCGAATACTAGAGTGAAATATATTATTATAAGAAAATTCCACCAAATGTTTGTTTTGATCCCAACCACCTTTGAAATCTATAGGGAAATCTCTTAACATATCTTCAACAGTTTGAATTTTTCTCTTAGACTGACCATCTATTTAAGGATGATAAGCAGTGGTGAAGCTCAACTCTGTATCTAGAGTATGCAGAAAACTTTTCCAGAACATCGAGGTAAACCTCAGATCCCGATCAGATAAAATGGAAAGTGGTACTCCATGTAATTTTACCACTTCCTTCACATATATCCTGGAAAGTTGATCTAGATAAAAATATTATCTAATAGTAATGATGTGTGCCAACTTTGTAAGACGATAAACTATAACCCAGATAGCATTATTGCCTTTGGATGTTTTAGGATGTCCAGGGACAAAGTCCATAGTGATGTTTTCCCATTTCCATTTGAGTATGGGTAATGGTTGTAACATCCCCTTAGACTTATGTCTCTCATCTTTATATTGCTAACAAACCAAGCATAGAGAGACATATTTAGCAACATCTCTTTTCGTGCCATCCCACCAGAAGTACTCTTTCAGGTCCTTATACATCTTCGTGCTTCCAGGATGAATGGAGAATGAAGAACTATAAACCTCATCCAGTAGCTCCTTCATTAATTATGGGATGGGAGGAACACAAACCTGATTCCTGAACCTTATTATCCCATTACAATCAAGGTTGAATTCAGGAACATTTCTCACCTTCTTTTGTAACTCTATATCTTCTTTTTGTTCCTCTTGAATCATCACATGTATAGATGGTTGAACATTCATTTGTGAAAGATAATATTTTTCCCATTCTATTATAATTCCAAGATCCATCCTTTGTATATCCATAAATATTGTATCTTTTGTGATCCTCATCATGGATAAACTGGCATGGTCTTGTCGACTTAATGCAGCTGCCACCTCGTTTTCATTCCCAGGGTGATAATGAATTGAGCAGTCATAGTCCTTAATCAACTCCAACCATCTTCTTTGGCACATATCCAGCTCCTTTTGTGTGAAAATATACTTTAAACTTTTATGATCAGTATAAATACCACACCTTTCACCATAAAGATAATTCCTCTAAATCTCAAATGCAAATATTACCGTAGCTAACTCCAAATCATGAGTTGGGTTATTTTTCTCTTGTATTTTCAACTGTCGTGAGGCTTAAGCTATCACTATATCATTTTGCATGTGAATAAACCCCAATACCTTCTTGGATTCCTCACTGTAGATCACAAACCTTTCACGACTACATGGCAATGTGAGCACAGATGCACTAGATAATATTCTTTTTAACTCCTTGAAATTCTCTTCACATTACTCTGTCCGAACAAACTTAACTCCTTTCTGGTTCAATTGGGTGAGTGGGTTAGATAATCTTGAAAAATCATTCACAAAACGTCGATAATATCCATCCAAACCAACAAAACTTCGGATCTCGGTCACTATTGTTGGTCTCGACCATCATTTGATAACCTCTGTTTGTGCTGGATCCACAGATATCCCCTCTTTTGTGATTATGTGACCCAAAAATGAAACTTTTTGAAGCCAAAATTCACACTTTGTAAATTTTCCATAAATATTCTCCTTTATCAGGGTCTTCAATACAATTCTCAAGTGATCTTCATGTTCTTTCTTTCTCTTTGAATAGACAAGAATATCTTCTATAAAGACTACCACAAACTAATCAAGATAGTCTTTAAAGACTCTATTCATCAGATCCATGAAGATAGCAGGGGCATTAGTAAGACCAAATGGCATCACTATATATTCATAGTGTCCATACGTTGTACGGAAATTTGCCTTTGGTATATCCTCCCTCTTGACCCTTAATTGATGATACCCTGAATGAAGATCAATCATGGAAAAGTATTGAGCTCTGCGTAGTTGGTCAAATAAGTCATCAATGCCTGGGAGAGGATACTTTTTCTTGATAGTGATCTTGTTAAGTTATCAATAATCAATGCAGAGTCTCATTGATCCATCTTTACTTTTAACAAAGAGAACAAGTGCTCCCCAAATTGACGCACTAGGGAATATGAATCCCTTATCAAGTTTCTCTTGGGTTACTTCATCAAGTCTTGCAACTCAATTAGGGCCATTCCATAAGGTGTCTTTGAAATGTGCATAGCACCCGGTATGATTACAAATGAAAACTCAACTTCACGATTTGGTGGATGACTTGGCAATTCCTCTGGAAAGATATCATCAAACTCCCTTACAATGGGAATATTCTTAATCTTGAATTTCTTGACAACCATTTGAGATAAATAACCTTCATTTAGTGGAATCAAAACCCATAAGATGGAAGAAATTTCCACAAGAAGGTTATATTCATCCTTTCATCGATAGACGGTCGTAGATTGATCTGGAATATGAAATGTGACTTCCATTCTTTGGAAATTGATATGAGATCCATATAAAGAAATCCAATCCATGCCAATAATCACATCAAATTCTACTATAGGAAGGATCACAATATTTTTTGGAAATCTTTTCCCATATACATCAATCGGAGAATAATTATAAACTTTTGATGCGACTGTTGTTTCATTAGGGGTTATCACAGCTAACTCAACATCTAATTGTTGAGGTAATACGGAGATACCCTTAGAAAATTATTCAGAAATAAAATAGTGGGTGGATCTAGAATAAAATAAAACATTTACTACATTAGATTGGATAGAAAGTGTACCTTTCACGACTTCGTTATCGTACTCCACATCGCTGATAGAAATTGAATGTGACATTCCTTTGTCTTTAACCTTAAGAGTTTGTTGACATCGATCATCATCAGCAACCCTTGTATTAGGGTATTAATTAGCATAATTCCCATTTCCTTGAACTTGTAACATTGAAGTGTAGGAGGTGCACTCTGTGTAGCATTTTCTTTGTTCTCATTACTAGACATATTCTTCCAATCATTGCATCATTCAAATTCCCGATGACCTTCTTTTCCCCATTTGAAACATTTACTTGTCCCTTTAAGAAAACTCCCTCCATGTTTCTTTCCACACTTTGAGCATAAGGGAAACTCATCTTTTTTTCAGTATGCTCTTTAGATTTTCCTTTGAATTCAATTTTATTATTCTTATCAAACGCATATGATTGATGGGTTACTCTAATCTCCATCTCAACCTTGAGAGCACATTGAACAATTTCCTCGTATCTATTGAAGTCCCTTATGGATAACGCCCGTTGAAGGCTTGGTTTTAAGACACTAAAGAATCGATCGATTTTACTCCCAGGTTGGATAATAATACCAGAAGTGTACCTTGAAAGTCTTATAACATTTTCTTCATAGGTACCAACAGATTCATCATCCTTTTTCTTCAGTTCAAGAAACTCCTTATCTATCTTTGTTCGAAGAATACGAGGGAAGTAATTATTGAAAAATATGTTCTTGAACTCAACCCATTACATGGACTCAATTTCATCCCTTTGACTCATATTCTTAATAACATTCTACCATTGATCAGCTTCACCTTCCAAAAGATATAATGCTAAGATGACTTTATCATGTTCAGAACATTGTAGAACTGAAAATAACTTTTCAGTTGTACTGATCCACTATTCATCCATTAATGGATCAGTTGACCCACTGAATGGGGGTGGATGCTGCCTCATGAAGGATTCAATAGAATGTTTCTCCTTACTTTGATCATTTTGAATTCTTGCATGATTCATATCTTGAGAAAGTTGTGTGATAATAGCCACAAGATTTTTCATTCCATCTCCCATAACGTTTGGTTGCTCAGGGGGGGAAATCATTGCATTTCCCATTGCATTCTGCATTGACACGGTTCCTTCGAGTTCCAGCCATTAACTAAAACGAAGAAGAATAGTGTGAGAAAAACTAATTATAACAAGAAAAAAACGTAATCAATAATAAAAATTAACACTTTAGGTCTTATAATAGGTTACTCATGGCCCTTTCTAAAACACTTAGATTTTGACCTATTCTTAGACATATCTTTAGGGTTTTTACAAAGGCTTTCACATCCCAGTTTCCAAAGGTTGACTATAACTTCCATTTTATACCAACTATAACAACCCATAATATACATACATTGTTATTACTTAAGAATTGAACCATACTTATTACAACATATAACATTACCATTGTAGGACCATATAGGTATAGTGTCTTTAGAAACTAGGAAACATAAACAACTGGTTCAAAATGTATCTAAATTGTCTCTTGTTTATTTCATCATATCTGGAGTCCCATTTGACATATCCTACTTAATAACCTTCTTCCTGACCTGGGGAAAAACATACAAAAGGGTGAGCTCAAATTCACAGTGAGGGTTAACAAAGGAAATATCATATTCATAAGAACATAAAATTTCGAAAATCATAACTTGCAAATGAGATCATAATATCATAACATGGGATAAATCATAGTAGTGAAATGTAATCCCAATAATTATAAAATAAAACATGATACCTTGTGGAACACATGAATAATCAAAGAGAAGCATTTTTTAGTAGTCCAGACTCATTTCCAAGACTATCTTAGCAGACAAAGTCCATTTCTAAACCAAGTTCAATCCTTGTTTTAGTTCTGTATCACTGAACCGGATTTACCTGTTATTCTAGCCATGTCTATCTCCTGAGATATAAATATTTACCCAATGCATTGGAGGGAGATATAGGTCCCACCCATCTCATAATGATACCACTCTTATGTGTGTCATAAGATCATAAATCATATATCATATCATAATCCATGTAATAAAAATGGGATTCTTAAACATCATGCCATCATAACATAATCCATATAAGATAAAATGACATCATAAAAATAATTCCATCATAACATAAACAAATAGATTTAAAAAAATGGATAGAAACAGAACCCCATATTATCTTAGATGGAAAATAATTTTGATAAAACACTTAAACTCCACTCTTGAAGAAAATAACCTTTCTACTTCAAAAACATTTTTCCTTTCTTAAAATATCAAAAAATTATAACCTAAAAGAATTTGATTAAAAATAAACATGAAAGAATGTAAAGGAATCTTCATGGAAATAATGTTCTTAAAGTCCATTCAGGTCGTATAAGTTAAAAAACATTCTTCTCGTACTTTGGCCAGAAAAGTCAAAAAGTACCTCATACAAAAAACGACAAAAGATTCCTTTCATATGTTTTACTAAAAACTCACAAAATATTAATATTGGATTTAAACAATTGTATGAGGATAGAAACTATATATATTATTGAGGAAACATGGATGTGGATGATAAATACACCCCAATAAATACCAAAGTATAAACAATCTCGGATAAAAATGAAATTTTGAGATTTTCCCTTACCTTAGGTCCGATATGCTTTTTATCAGTCCAAAACTTCTTGTATAATGATTAAACTAATTAAATTGACATATTAATGAATCTTATTAATTTTTATGATATCATATATGGTCATATTCCTGTATTCTTATTAGTAATATATGATTACTACTTATTATTCGGGTGTTCAGTGCTTTATGTTCTTATGCATGTCTGGTCGAATAAATTCGTATTCTTATTTTCATGTTATAGATACCTCATTTCTAAAATGGTATTACTATAAAATATATCATATTTATTCCTTCAATTCATTTATATAATCATTATTCAATGAAGATCATGTAGAACGAGTCGCATCACATCGTGGAGAGGGTAGGTCGTACGTACGTACGAGTGATGATATCGTTCCCATGACTGTGGAATTGTATTGATGTGTATGAATACTTTTTAAGAATCAATATCACATTAAAATAATCATATATATAGTTATTCTTTACACCATTATACCCATCCATGTAAGATGGTGGTGGAAAACAGATTACACCACGGCGTGGAAACGGTATTCCGTACGTACGCACACGCGGTGATTTCGTTTTCCGTAGGATGGATAGAAGGTGAAATAGGGTTGTTTCATATTTATAATTACATATTAGTATATGAGTTATAGTTATGTTATTAATTCGTAATTAAACAACTAAATAAGAGGAAGTATAAGAAGAAATAAATTTGAATGAATCGGTAACTGACATTACCTCTTCTTTGAAGCGCCTCTTCTTAACCTACTCTAAGGGCACTACAATTGGTCTTTTAAGAAGAAAAATACCTATAGTATTATTATATAGAAGTGGATAAGTGAAATGAGATGGTTTTGTCTGAGATTTAAGGCTCAATGTTTTGTAAAGAGGAGAGGGAGGAGGTGCCCTTTTATAAGAGGGGTGAGGGGAACCTTAGGAAAAACTTAAAATATTATTTTATAATAAAGTCATATTCGGTTTATAATAGCTCCAAATTGATTTATTTCGAAGTTAGAGTTTGTATGGGTCGAAATAATCTCAAAAAAGAGATTTTAGACATGTTTAGGTTACTATTTAAACCTTATCATATAGATTTAACTCTAAGTTAAATAATTTAGCTTTTACTGTGTCTTCGTGTTTACTTACACTATATGGTTAGGAAACTTACTATAATAAGCCAAAATAACTCCAAGTGGTTAATTATTAATATATATATATCATTATCTAAGTCATATGTCCGAACCTTACATATTTAGTCATAAAATAACAATTAATAATTCAATATTTGTTTTAAAAATTATTTTATATCAATTTTGAAACTATTTGGTAATTGATTTTTTTGAAAATCATAACAGCATGATTTGATCGAAAAAAGTTAATTAAATTATTAATAACATGTCATATTAACCTATAAAATTATTTTAATTAATAAAAATCTCAAATTACATTTATTTAGGTATTTATAATATCAATTATGTTAATATCTCATTAATAAGGTAATTACTGCATCATCATTGTGTCATAAATAAATTAAATTATTTAATGTCTAAAAATTATAAATAAAATACCATTATGTAGGAAATATTTTTATCTTTCTAATTAATATTTATAGTCGAAATTAGCATTTGTATAACCCTATATTAAAAATGTTTTAGTTATTAAACTTTCATTTTAACGATTTTAGCTCTTCTTTAAATAAAATAATAATAATTGTCCTAATCTAATCCAAGTGGACCTAAATGGTCATATTTTATCCCTAAGGTTTTTTTGGTCAAATTACACTTATCCAATAGAATTCGGATAGGTATTAGGGTATTAATAATATCATTTTTACCCTTAATTACCATATTTACTTTTAACTGTGGTAAATAAAAGTAAAAAGTTACTATTCACCAAAAATTATTTTTATCTTATTTAACAAAATTTTACTTAATAATATCAACTGTGTCTCTAGTAGTTTTGAAATTCCACTCATATAAGTGGTAAAATTATGTTTTATGTAAATTTTCAAATTCTCCTAAGAGGTGGCTAAAAGACGATCAAAAGTTCAATAAAAATTTTATATATCTAAAATTATAATAAAATGACTCCAATGAATTACATTGAACTTATATAGGTATTATGTATAAATTTTGACCTATAATAAATTTAAATAAAATAAAAATTTATAAAAATAAAACATTTGTTTTTAAATAGTAACCCAATGTTTTCACTATTCATCAAAAATTGAATGTTTTTAGAAAAATACCAAAACTTCACCCTAGGATAATATCGATATTCCGAATCCAAAAATGAAGTCCATTTCGAATGAAAAAATTTATAAAATTTCAAAAATTGGATATTACTATTCATAATAGCTAGGTTATTTAATATTTTAATAACATATCATTGTTTAGTGAAACTCGGTATTGCGTACAACACACGCTATCGGGGAAGGTTTCTCTTGCGTATAACTCAAGCCAAGACAGTGTTGTATGTAGTGAAATATTATTTTATATAAAATTATACATAAAAACAAAGTATTTCTCATAAAATATCAGGTTTTATAGTAGAGTATGCATGATGTGACATAATTTCCCCCTAATAGAGGATCATAAAAATAGTTACCTTATTTTCTTTCTGATTGGTCATAAAACATGTGTCATTGATTAATTTTACTAACTCAATTGGTAAATCTATGTTATATATTATATATGTATTCTATGATAAGTTACATGGTATTTATAAAATTTTCACTTGAATAGTAACATGACATGATACATATAAATTTTTCATTTTATGAAAGGAAGTGATGCTGGTACCTTTTCCTTGTTGTTTTCTAGTGAAAATAATATAATATTTATGATCATTTAGAACACATTTCAATGAAAAATACAATAGAATCATCTAAAACAGATGCCATATATGTGAACTTATTTATTGAAACCTAATTATATATGTTACATGAGACTACCCTGTTGAAAATTATATGATAAATATTAGATAAAACTACCATATAAAAAAAAAATTTATGTTTTTGAATAAATGATATCCCACATTTTTAATGTTAGAAGATTCTATTTAAATATATATATAATAATTATTTAATAATCATTATATATTTTCTATTGATTAATTTTAATGATGGTTATCTAGAAAATAATCACCATGTAGAGGAAATAATTATACATGATGATTTTTAAACAAATCATCATACATTTCTTTTTAATTAATATATATAATAGTTTTTTGAATAACTATCATATATTAGAAAATAAATATCTAAATCCCATCATTCCATACTCACTCATATAACAATTGATCTAAAAAAACATATGTAACTTCCTTTCAGTTTTCATCACCCAAAATCTTAATGTCACCCTTGTCGAACTCACTCATATTGCACCTCCCATCAATATTGATATGATCTGTCCCTCTTTCGACTACCTCCTTGCATACTGAACTCATCTATTCTCTCATATAAATTATTCAACTAAAATTATTAATCCTTTTGTATCCCCTAATAATAAATCCACCTTTGATCTCTACTACTAACATTATTGATCCCTTTTTCTAACATCATATCCAATACTCTTATACACACCAGCTTCTATTGGGAGAAAATAATTTGTGTGAAATCCACAACACAATTTTATGATAAATTCTTTTAAATTTTTATTTGTATCTTAATGATATTTTTTATATTTATATTATGGAATGTTGATGAAAAAATCACAATGATATCGATGCTTGGTAGAGTGGGTTTCTATCTATAATAAGTTAATTGTTGACTTTTTCATATTGTATACAGTACACGGTTGATTTTGTGATAAATGTAAAGAAATTCATGATTAAAAATTTTTCCACTTATTTTTTAAATAAAATTGGATGAGAATAATTGATATGTAGATAATAGGGTATAAATGGTTTCTATTCCATAACATTTTTACAAATCATCATTAGAATGAGATAATTTAGGGGGATATCATATCTTTTACTTTATTGAATCAATTATTAAAATAAAATGAAAGGAAATTAGAATTATTTGTTTATCTTTTTCACGTAAATAAATTGTGAAATAATTTATTTTTATAACTAATTGTTTTATCAACCATATTATTAATGAATTTTTTATATATAGGTTGTATTTTTTAATATTATTAATATATTTGTTTTTGTTTTAATGGTTTATAATTTTTTTAATAATTTACTAATTGATGTCTCCAGTTTCCCTTGTCATTGACATTTTTTGAAGAATATGATATTATTTTTTATTAATTATTTTATTTATTCTAGTTCTTGTATACCACATGCATGACCTTGGAGTTTCACTACAACTCATTGAAACTATATTTTTTTTAATCACAAAGGAAAACACAATTTTACCCAAGAAAACATGGGGTTGTAAAAAATTCCGTCATTTAATTCATTCTCTTCATATTATCCGTAGATCTTGGGCATATACAGGTCACTAAGAGTTTTATAATCATAAATAATTATATCATCATATATGATCATATTTAATGAATTTCAATAAACAAATCAAAAATTACAAACATAGGGATAAAATTACAATAAATATAGATATCATTTTAATTGAAATAATTAATTTATTATTTCTAAGAAATGTTTTTTGAGTTTTTAAAAATAATTAGACAAAAATATATCAAAAATTTATGGTCCTAGAAATATTGGTATTAATTTTTTCTACAATTGGTTTTTATATAAAATATTAGGTATCAAAATAATAAATTTTTTTATTTATGTACATTCTAATAATTAAAATAAATATATATTTTTAATATTAATAAATTATTCTACAAGAATGAATCACAACTTATGAGAATCATCTTAAATGACACTTCTTAATATTGAGGTAAACCTTCTTCAATATTTTATTTTAATAAATTCTAAAATAAAGAATCATTAAATTAAATATATAGGATAAATTAATGAGAAAAGACATGTAGTATAGATTTTGTAATCAAAAATAAAATATTATATTTTTATAAATTAGAAATGATAATTCAAAAAATATTATAATGTGGTTTTGTTTTTTTAAATTGTCAAACAGAGACTAATATTAATGGACTAAAAAATAAATCAATGGATTATTCAAGTGCACATGACTGTGGGATATATGGAAAAATGTTGACAAGAAAAATATTATCATTCCACTTTTCAGATAAAAATTTATATGTAAACTAACATATATGAAATTCATAATGGGAAAGGATAAAAGATAATATAATAGTGTAAGTTAATTGAATTTTTTATTAAAAGTGTGGAGAAACATCAAAGATAGATAAATATGCCCATGAATCAAGGCACCATGACTATTATTGTTTTTATTTGAACGTGTAACTTAAGAAAATTCTAATGTATTTTATATATCTAAAATCTATAAATATTTGTAAACTAACTATTAATTAGAGTTGAAATTTGTGTATTAGATAAAAATTATCTAAGATGAATAGATGTTTGGGTGGCAAGATTTGGGAGAATTTATTAAAATTGAAACCTAAAATAAATTATGAAAGTAAATAGAAACATAGAAAACTTCTATAGTTTTTTGGATAAAAAATATCTTATCTCTAATATTCACAACCATGATTAGTATGATATACAATAAAGCATCTTGAATTTTAAAGATTCACTCCCCAGTTACATCCTTCCCTTTATATTGGGATCACAACCAATACATAACCTAACTTTTAGATAGGAGTCATAATATGGTTATAGATACATACAATTTAATGAGGTATAACCAAAAAATGATTATATAAGAGAAAATAAAAAACAAATTATAATTACACCACATATTAAAAAAAGATAAAGAACATCTTGGGAAAATATTATAAGGCACTGCAACATAAATCCCATTTAGCGATGGTTTTTAGAGGTGGTTTTGTAAACCACCTCAATAACATTTTTATAAAGGGTTTAACTGCAGTTTATTAAAAACTGTTGCTAAACCCCATTTCTTTAGAGGAAAAACATCCCCCTGACCCCGACCCCCCTTCTCCCTCAGCCCCCACTCCCCTACCTTCTTCCCCCAATCCCCACGATCCACGAAGCCCAACTCGCCTCCCCACTGTCGGTGACGTTTCTGGTCGGCCATCAGCTTCACTTCCCCCCACCACCCAACCTCAAACCCCCTTATCCCCCTGACCCCTGTGACCCCACCTTCTACTCCCATCCCCCACGAAACCTGAACACTATCTTTCCTCCTTACCATCAGTGACAGTTCTCTCCACCCATCAGTGCACCTCACCGCCCATCATCACCATTGAAAACCTTTTCCGCCCCTCCACACATGTTTGTATAGCATTATAGTGTGGTTGTGGTATGATTCTGTGAGAGTTATAGGCTAAATGTTTTCTTTAGTATTTCCATGAGTGGTGTTCCATGTGTTAAACCTTAAATTAACATTCATGTAGTTTCATAACCCACGTTTAGAGATATGTCATTCCATGTTAAGGAACATGCATATAAAGGTGTTTATTTTATTTCAAGGAGTGTATTTTCTTAGTGATCGTGTATAATAAAGTATAAATTTTTCACTAGGATGTGTTCTATTTTATTGATTTAATGTGTTTTTCATGGTTAGTGGAATTATTCAACTTTGGTGATGATTTTACTCTTGGGTCTTCCTATCTAATTATTCACTATTATAGAGATATTATAAATGGTTGGGATACCCATGATCTGTCTCTGTGTTTTTTCTTACCATTATTGTGGGGTGATTATTTTGGATTCCTTTTTTTGGGATGTGCTATAGATTTTCTATATTGACATTAGTTTATCTAGAGTCAGTTTTGATGTTTTTTCATTTATTTTAGTTTGGAATTAATAAGGCTCTTATTGTCAGTATTGTAAATTTTTTTATTCCTAATTTCAAAAAATATCATATTAGTGGCTATCCCAAAAAACATATTTATTGTATCTTCAATTTCAATCAGTGAGGCGCCAACTTCTTAAGGATCCTAGTGAATTTTTTCATATAAATATTATTTTTTAGAATTTTTTATCTCTATGAATGGTTTTATTATGCCATGTTTACTTTGTTTTGAGGTTTTTAAAGTTGTTAAGTGGTTCATCCCTCTTTAGAGGGAAGGTAAGCTTGGCATTCCTGGTTAACTTCTGTTCTTGAAAACTTTCTCCGGGAGAAAAGTGGCCTGTTGGGGAGTTTTTTACACCATAAGATTTCAATTTCTTACTCTTGATCATGTGGTTTTTTCCACCCCTGGATTGAGGTGTCTTATGGTTATTAATTTGATTTTTGGAGGTTTTTATATAGGTATATTGTTAGGCATATATTTTGGGAAATGGTGCAGTCAAAACATTAATCCCTATGTGATAATATAAATAGGGGATCATATGATCTCTTCATGGTTAAGAGGTGGCGTCAGGAACCCTAGGTGAGCTGTTTTCCTCTTAGAGAATACGACGGTGGCCGGGAAGATCCCCCCCAGGGGGTGGGGTCTTCAAGGTTCCGGCCCTTCTCCAATCCCGACCTGTTACCTCCTTTCCCGAAGGCAGTGATTTTCCCTAAAGTACTGGAGCTCATTGATGGTTTTCCGAACCTTCAGATTTCAACACCAGAGTTTACGGAAACCTCTGTGCTTCTGAATCTCACACTGTTGGTCTGGTTCAAACAAATAAGACACTCATTCGACCTTTTTTACTACTTCGTCTTCGACGCCTGGGACTTAAAAGATAGAGAGAAAATGGGTTTACTCAACAATCACCAAATTATGATTTGATTCGATTCGGAGGAGGACCTCATTAGTTCCTGGGTGAGGGCTCCCCGATGCTGCAATGGCCTTCGGTTCTTTCTCTTCCGATGGTCGTTCGATTTCCACATGAAGCGTGACTCACCCTCCTTTTCAATTTGGATTAGTTTTCCTAATTTTCTATTACCCTTTCAAAATCCCACTATTATTATATTACTAGGTAATATGAACGGTAGGTACATGTGTTCGGCCAGCCGTACAGATTCGGCTAGTCATCCTGTAAATCCGTGAATCTATGTTGAGGTAGATGTGTCTAGAGTTCCCTTCGAATTTGTCTGGATCACAGTTGAAGAAGAGTACATATGCAAGCAGTGTGTGGTTTATGAGAGTTGGATGGATTTTTTCTAGTTGTGTGGTCGTCTAGGTCATTCCATGGAAGTCTGCTACCGGGAGCGTCCATCGATGGTGGGTAGGGGACTTAAAAATCAATTGAAGGATGATCGGGAGGTCCTGGTTCCATCAAGGATGGCGGCACCTGATCATAGCAAGGCTGTAGAAACTTGTGAGGTGGTTGGAATGGGACAGAGGTAAACATGAGGGGATGATAGCGGCAGCGAAGATAGATTAGTGGGATTGGGTGTGGAGAAAACATTCAGCAATGAGGTAGTGGATCGCAACCTGGAGGTTGGCATGGGTTATGGCATGGGGAAGGCAGCCGCGACACACCAGTACAATCTGAAGGTTACCGATGTGTCCAAGAATTTGTGGCAGGACCTTGAAAGTCCCCCATATCAGGGGGTGTAGGCTCCTCAATTCGGACCCCAATCATCCTGGGAAATAGGTTTGATGGTTTGGCAGAGGTAGGGTCAACAGATGAACCACTGGTTGCGGTTGAGGCAGAGGAGACTAACAGTAAGAGTCTCGATAGCCTTAATATAGAAGTAGAACAAATTGATTATGTTTTTCCAGATTGTTTTATTGAAAGCAGGGTGGAGGAACCCATTGTAAACATCAATAGATTATTTGCAGGGGAGTCCAGTCTGAGGAGAAATAGGAGAAATAAGAGGAGGATGGGTTGGAAGGATTACTCATCCATACCACCTCCCATGAAGAATCGGTGAGCAAAAAATAAATTAGATGAGAAGTTTAACAGTGAGGTCGGGTGTAAATTGGAACTACCTGGCCATTATGCACTTTCCTTGGAGTTGATTTTATGTTCGGATGATGAGGAGATAGAGTATGTGTTATTTCTCAATGTGTCGGAAGAGGAAGCGTCCAAGATGATGGTTCGGGACATTGAAGTGAATCTTAATGAAGAACAATATATTTGGGTCGATAAATAAGAAAATATCCTGGTTTGGGGCTTTATTAAGGAGACAATTAGACTGGAGGAGTACATACAGGTCTGGGACGAACTGACCTCTTCTCTTGAAGTCCTGATAAGGGGAGACTCGCATACCCATGTATCTGCTATATCCTAGAGGTTGTTTAGGGAAATGGTAATGGGTAGAGTTAAACTGTTTTTAAAATGATACATTATCATTATTTGACTAATGTTGTGGTGCTCTCTTCTTCTTGAGCAGTTGGGATATGAGGAAGTGCTTCTTTAGTTTGTGTGTCCCAAGGTGTGTTTGATTGTTTAAAATTCCAGCAAGTTTTATGGTCTTGCTTTAGATGAGGTTTAGAGCACAAGGTCGTCACTTCTACATGTCACTTGGAGAGGAAGACTGAGAGGGTATGGGTTGTCCATTGGTACCATGCCTGTGCATCCTCACATGGGATTGTTTGCCGAGTCTCATGCTTTGGTGGAGGCCTTTTAATGCTAAGATACTAGGTAGAGGCAGGACCAGTATTTTCTTGGGATTTTTTGCTGTTTTTTCCTTTTAATAGACTTGGGGTTTCCCACTTTCCCTTAAAAGTGATTTTATATTAAAATAAAAAATAATTTTTAGTAATATTATATCTTCATGGTTAGGGAAACCATGTGAGGCCACCATTTTGCTTATGGGGGATGAGGAGAAGTCAAATACATAGTCGATACATGGTTTGGTAAACCATGTCCGCAAACCATGTGGCCTACTCAAGTATATATATGTATATATATTCACTTCTCCTCATTTTTAATGAGGAATTACACACTAAGAAAACCCCCTATACCCTCACATCATCAGTTCTTATCCATGGTTACTCTTTCCTTCTTTAATGTCCTCTAAGTGGACTTGATGTTATATTTGGGTGGTTCATCATTCAAATTAATAAGTATGATTTTACCCACTCCCCCACACTTGTTTTATCTCTTTTTAACCTTTCTTCTCTAACCATAATGGCCTTGGATGGTAGATTTTATTTGTTATGTTATTTATAGATTGGTTTCTCTGGTCTCCAAAAGTTTTGATTCATTATCATGGCCTAAACTAGTAGTTTTATTTGATGGTGACATCATTTCACCACATGAGGTCAGTGATTCCATTTAATTGAATTTTATTTAAGAAATTTATGTGGTCTTGGATTTATAAATTAATTTCTAATCCTGATAATGAGGGTGTGGGTTATCTAGGTTTGGTTTATAATGTTTTTATATAACATAACTTGATTTTAATGTGTATTAATGGTTTTAATTTCATGTTTAAATGAAATTTTCATGTAAATTTTTATTTAATACATTCTACATGATTAATAAAATTAAAGGAAATGTATTAAATAATAAAAACACATGGTCATTTTATTTTAAGGGAAATTGGTTTTTCTATGTGGGTTACCCATTACGGGTTAAATGGTTTCCATGTTTCAAAGGGACATGTTGTTTTATGAAATGAAATTTTGATTCATTTGGGTTATGTGGGTTGTGTTTTGAAAATGATTATGATTTCTATTCTATTCGTGTTTGGATTCCATAACATTTTTAAAAATTTATTTAAAAGTTATTATATTTTATGTTATAATTGAAATTCTTGGATGGCACTTTGTGATGTCATATTTGAGTTGATCGGTTCATTGTTCCCTTCTTGAGCACCTTTTTATTTATTTATGATTTCATGTGTACCATGTGATGTTTTTTTGTGATGTGATTCATTATTTACTTATGGGTGGGGGCTCATTATAAGATAAATGTGGGATGTGGGAAGTATCTCATTATTATGCCTGCCTTTGGCTATTGTTATTTTAATTGGTTGAAATTCACATTAAAAGTGTATCACCTCCTTTAGTTATTCTATATAGAACCCTAGGATACTACGTGAGAATTCATTGGATGTTTCTAGGCACATTGAGATTACACACTTTCTAGTTACCACTAGTTGTACAAAATACCGAGCTGGTGGGGTGTCATAGATGAGATTGGGTTTATAGTGATTTTATTGATGGATGTGTGACCATTAACCTGATTTAATTACGTCCACCTTTTCATGTATTATACTTGTCCCATTAGATCCTAATCTATTTCCTCGTGATATTTATCATGTGTTATTCCTTTAATTATTTATTAGCATCTGTATTACTTTTTTTACATGGATGAAATTTCATTGAAGCATTGATACTACAATGATTTGGTAATAATATTCCTTGGTGTTGTTCCAATTGTTTATAGAAATAATTTACAACTTTTTATAGGTAATTTTCCTTTATAGTTAACCTTGTTTCCTTACATACTTTGAGTTTGTTTTGTTAAAGCTCTTATGTAAGGGGATTTTTTTAAATTTTCTATCCATTATTAAAAATTCCTTTGATATTTTTTTAACCCATGTAAGGGTTTTTTTATAAAAGGAGTGATGTTTTAAAGATATATTAATTAGTTCTGAATTGGAATTGTTTCAGGAAAAACATATTTATACCATTTTACATAAATTTTGTGCACTGATAAAGTGCATGTTTTATATTTTATTTATTTATATATCATGTTAATGGAAAAAACCTATTTTTGTATATTATTCTCAAAACTAGAAATTATAGTTCCTCTTATCAAAGGAATAAAATTCAATGACTTGCACTAAATATAAATAATAACTTTTCATGAAAGTTAGTTCAGTATACTCTCATGAATTATAGAAGATAGTACTTCCAATTCAACTAACTGCTATATAAGAATGATCAACTTGAAAATATCCCAATGCTATAAAAATTTACTTTTAATATAATGCTTCAGCGTAACTAATAAATTTTTTACTAATTCTGAACTTGTTCAAATATATCTGAAAATTCTCACTATCTTCTTTAAATCTATATTGCCTAAGAAAATACACACTATCTTCTTGTTTCTTCAAGTGATTTTGTAATCACGTGGGTATAAGAATACACATGCATGCACATATGTACTTTGGTTTTCTAGTAGGTGATTTAGCATATATATTTATATAGGAAAACCTTATGTGAAATATTTATATATATTTTCAACTAGTATATATATATATATATCTTTATTTATTAGTAACTATGTGTTTAATATTTTTTAATATTGGGTCGGCACATTGTGATATACATGGATAAAAGTTGGATCACATTACTGAGGAACACACCTTAGTATGTTAAGGGTTTGAATGAGTTTTTAGATTTTTCAATTTCTAATCGATATGTTGAAGAGAGAATAAGATGTCCATGTACTAAATTTAAATTTATAGGATGGTAGAAGAGAGATAATGTTTATGAACTTTTAATACTAAAGCTATTCCATGTTCAAAATTTGTGTTGTATATGGAATGGAGAATCAAAAGTTATAGAAAGGTTGAGGACTGGTGTTAATCCACATAATGAGCTCCCAACATCATCAATAATTGAAAATTAAATGAAAAACCTCATAAATGATGCATCCATCACTGCAAGACACCACTATCAACATCAAAACATAACAGAACAACTAGATTAGGGTGCTACAAATTGCAATGTGAAAACTTTTTCCTTGTAATTCATATCATTTAATCAAATAAAATTAAGTTCAAAAAATATATTTAAATAAAATATGTAGAAAAAAATTGAAAAATGATAATGTATTCCCAGTACTAACAAAGTGATACACTATTTCATCCACTACTGCAACAGATGACGATCTATCTGTCTCCCTCCATACAACATCTGAGCCACCAACTTCCCGCCCCTACACCCTCTCTCAAACCCTAAGTGAATGTCCCTTTAGAAGCATAGTCGTTAAACCCCCCTTCAGTTGCCTCAGCAGCGGGGCGGTGGCACGCTATATCTATTTCATCACAAGAATACTAGAGGGTCACTGTTATTGGTACAAAATTTAATTTAAATAAATTTATTGCACTTTTTTATAATAATTGTTTGTTCATTAAAGGTGAAAAAAATAATACTGTGGAGAAAAATATAAAATGTTCAGATGTGTGGAATATGAATGGAGGGAAGATAGTTGTACCATTTTATTTATATGTGGTCGCTACTGATGATGGTGTGGGATTACATGGCCAAATTCTAGGCTATCTGGGAGCGGATCCCATTTCTCTTTCTATTTATTATGATTATTGGATAAATATTACTAGTTGGAAAATGATGTTTTTGATTCCCAAATAATGGTAATTTTAATACATTATGGTGTAATTGAATGTCATGTTATTAATACGTTCAAAATGAATTTCTGTATACCGATGTTTTTTCAATTTATAGTTGCTGATGTGATATCACGAAATTGGATGTTAAAAAATCATGGTATGAAATAGAAAGACATAAAATGGATATTATATAGTGATGTTGGTGATACTTCATTGACCGTCCAACAAATGTATAAGAAGCTAACAAATGGGGTACCCAAAAAAAAGAGGGATGTTTTTGTTGACAGACATCATGAAGAGAAGTAAATGGTATTTAAATATATATTATTATATTAACCTCATTTTACATTTATAAATTTATATGAAGAGGATATGACATTCAATAAATTACTATTAAATTGCATTTTATTTACCTCAAGATCTATCAAGAAATAATGTATCATGCTGGGCTAAGCAAGTCATCCCTCACACTATGGGGTCAAAAATATTTTCTAGAAGCCGATCGACTCTGGTAATATTATCATTAGTTTAAAAAATTTTAAGACAATATTGTCTATTTAATATATTGAATTTTTGACTTATCTTTTTTTAATGCAGTCACAGTGTTTAGTGTAAGAAGAATCCTGAACTGAAGTGTGGTTGGATGTTCACAAAAAATCTGGTGGAAGTTTTGTTAATGAGCCTGCCAAAGAAGTTGGGGTATGAACTCATTTTTTCATTATAATAACTTATTATCAGTTTTAACTATGTTAATATATAATGATATTTGATTTTTAGGTAAAAAATAATGAAATATGGGATGTCAATCAGGGGCAGTCCTACTCAGTCTCCCAGGATGACCCGGTTGGTAAAGTCCATGGGAAGGAGCATCCTGGTAGAGTGCATGGGATGGGTTTGGGACCCATGCCATCTGATTTCTTTGGTAGGCCATCAAGGATTATAGTTGCATCTACTCCTAGTTGTAGTCAATCCATACCAGGATATTCTCAGAGAGAGATTGTTTCTCTATGAAACATAGTTCAAGACTAGGGGGATCAGATATCTGCTTTACAGAAAGCATTGACTGATATACGTCAGCAGATGAGGAGATATTCCCCTGGTGGTATTTCATCAACTGGTGGTGAGCAAGTAAATCATAAAAATTAAAAAAAAATTAGTGTTTAAACTTTTATTTGTTTTATGTTTAAATATAAATATGAAACACTATTTAATTTTCAATATAATGTTCTTACAGGTTGTAGTAAGAAGTTGAGATGGAGGTGGAGAGGGTGATGATTTCTTTTTATCATCAGACAGTGATTATTAGTATTGCTAATATGTAGAAAAATATTGCAACAATCATTTTTTATAGGTATTATGTGTGGCACATAGTTTCCTCCAAAAAGTTTCATGACAGAACATTTTCAAGATTTCTCATGCTTCCTTTTATGTATTTTATTGATTTATGATGTTTCCTTTTATGTATTGGTTTCTCAAGTGTGGTATGCACCATATATGTCGATTCTTTATTTTGATGAATCATTTTTTATGATTCATTTTTCCTAAATTAATTTTTTCATTATAATAACATATCCTACATTTTCTAGCCCAATCGATTTACCACTACATTTCCATTTCTGACATTTAAAAATATTGAACATCAAAATTTTCTACTTCCCCTTATATTCATGATACTCTTTGTCTTTTCTACATTCCCTAATACTCATTTCTCTCTATTCTTCTTTATTTGGATATGAGTTTTGAGCACATCGTTAATGAATGAATATTCTCAATTGGTAAATTGTGTGCTAACAACTATTTTTTCCTCTATTCTAAGACACATATATTTCAAGGTAAATGATTCTTGATCATCTCTAAATGTGTTCTAATCATGCCTCACCTAGTATCCTTTTTCATCAAAGACAAATGGTTTTTTGGGGAGAACCACATGGTTTCCCATGACCATGTTCCTATCATCAAGCCACCTAGAGGACTTTATAAAGCTTAAACCCCAAAAAACAAATAACCTAAGAATTTATCCATTAAAATAATATCTCAGAAACAATTATATAAGGGTAGAATGGATGGATTCTTATTTTAGGGAATATATTCCATATTAAATATATTTTATTTTTTTATCTTTTTATTTCTTTGGATGTAGGCCTTTATATATAATATTATGTGATCTTGGGATGGAAATTGTATGATAAGGTATGGGTAGGGAAGCTTTAGTTTTAGGAATAGTTATCACCAATGATAGTGGGATGTATGTTGATATAAATGGTTATGTTAGGGTTGGAACTAGTATAGATGGAATTGGCTGAACCTAGGATTCACACTATTTTCATGAAATAGGACATTCATGCTTGTTTATAATTTTGTTTAAAGGTCTAATGGTCATGTGATATGTTTATCTGCATTTCTTTACACACTGAATGATGCATTTGGTTGTTCTTAGTTAAGCAAATATTTTCATATTGACTGTAGTATGTATTATGTTGGTGTTTTGGTTTTCTTGGAATGGTTTTTTTTCAGGGCACAAGTACAGGGGCTCCAAAAACTGGTTTTTTTGTAAATATTCTCTTCAGTAATGGTTTGAACTGCCATTAAATTTCAGTATTTTTCTATTAGCGGGGGTTTTAATCTCCGCTAGGGTCTTAAATTTAGTGGTGGTTCTAACCGCCGCTATAGTGACCCATCTTCTTAGATTTTTTCATGGCGGTTATATTGTTTTTCGAGGCGGTTTGTCCCAGCAGGCCATTACTTTTTTTAGCGGCGGTTAAAACTGTAGCTAAAAAAGTACTCCCTTGCCCTTAAAACCTGCCGAGGAAAACAATATAACTTCCTTGAAAATGGGATAACTACAAAGGTTCCCATAAACTGTCACTAAACTACTTTAACCGTAGCCAATTGTTTCCCAACACACAATTTAGTGGTGGTTTTCGGAAATCACCGCTGAAGCAAGTGGAGGTAGTTTAAATCACCCTAGAAGCATATGTCAGCAATTTTACTGGCAACATATCCAAAAATAACCACCAAAAAATTGCAATTTTTCTATAGTGAGGCCTCATCCTTTAACGTTACATAAACATGAGCTAAATCAGTAATTCACATTATGGATACTTTCATGTTTAGGGATTTAGATAATTTGTCCATAACTCATACATAACAATTCAAATATTAAAAAGTATACACTTCTACTCACTATCCATTTTTTCATAAAAATGTTTGAAAATAATCATGGTTTTGTTTCATGTTTAAACTTCATAACATTTCTTTGACCCATCTGTGACTCAATTATTCTTTAAATATTGTGAAAAAAAATTATAAATATGGGATGAGCATGAAAATCTATGTAAGGGATACATAATGAATAAAAACTATTAGTATTTCAAAAACATGTAAACCATTGATATTTTATCATAAAGTAATACATTTTTTCCTTTAAGAATTAGTAATTACACATCACAGAATATAAGAAAATTACATACAGTTTTTTTAACCAAAACATTACCATAAATCTCATTGGTAGAAAAATATAGAATGTGAATGTATGTTGGGAAATAATCATACATAAATGGAATAACAATATAATAAACTTCCACACTTATCACTTTTACAAATGGAATATCTATACAGCTGAATTCCATACCCAATACATTAGAGGTTATAACCTAGCCACCCTTTCAAGATTTATCACAGAACCACCCATCTTTGGTTTATCATATAATCACCCATCTTTGTTTTATCACATAACCACATATAAAATGTCTCAGAACCATTATATAATAATACCACATAATTGATTTCAATTTTCAACATTTCACTCATAATATTCTATTTTCAATCAAAAAATAATAATTTCAAATTTTAAAATTGTCAATCCATTTTATAACCCATTTTCGATACCAAAAAACATAAAAAGAGAATAAGTGGTTTATTTTCCCTTTAAAACACAATGTTCTATAGAGGAATATAAATATCAAATAATAGTTACGGTGGCAGAGATGTCATTATCGCCCCATACATTAAACAAAACATTATTTTTGTCAATTGGTAAAGAAAGTAAAATGATTTATATAAAAATATTACTTTTTTAAAACTTTTAATGAATTAATATTCAAATTATTTCATTATAAACCTTATTAAATAATGTGTTGTATAATATCATAATATGCCTCAGTGAATGGAGATTGAGATGAAGTCCCTTACCTTAAGTTTGATTCATCACATATGTTCATTTTTTATTATAAATAATAAACAAAGGTTATTTTAAAATTTATTGAAAACATTTTTTCAATTTTATTATTCCCTTTTTTCACTTATTTATAATTTAATAAAAATTTATTAATTATTTATATTCATGTCAGACGTTTTATCAATATTCGGTACTTGAGACGAAAATGAACATGGTTTGATGCCACTAGTCCATGTGTTCATAAGTATGTCCTATCTAGAATAATATTCATGACATTATTAACATTTTTATAAATAAATTAAACCCTTAAATCAACCATTTAATTGTGGTTATGAAAAATCAACAACATAATATTCCGAGAGATGGTAAGTCGTATATACACATGACTAACATTTTCCATTTTTAATTGATTGTTATGGAAAGAAGTTAGGTATTATTTTATATTAAAATAATTAAATATAATAATTAATATCAAATTAATTATTCAAATACACATATATATTTCACAAAATAGATTTCATGAATAAAAATGAGTCACATCGCTTCATGGAGGTGATAGTTCACACGAACGAACGAACAATGTTATCATTTTTATGTGCATGAAATATAGGAACATAATTGATATATTATTATACAATAATGATTAATATATCATTAAAATTACATATTGTAATTAATTATAATATTATAATAATCATGAGAGACAATTATCATAAAATAATAAGATCAGCTCATAGTGGTGATAGTTTACACGTATGCACGAACGATTTATGCCTTTCCCCTTTAATGGAAGTGGGTATGGATTTAGTTTATTATATTATCTTAATAACATATTATTATATTTTGGGGACTAGATTTAATATTTCATCTAGTATGATGATTATTTGAAAGAAGTGGAATTAGAAATAAAATTAGAATACTTAAACAAAACAGTACCTCTTCTTCGGTTTATCACCTTTGAAGAACCCATTAACACCACTAAATAAGGTGTTATGCCTAAAAAATCCAAAAATGGTGGTATGGATACTAGGAATGTTTTTGGATTGATCTTGACAAAATAAAATGGTTTTTAAATTGTGAATAATTGAGATCTATGGGTTCCATTTATAGAAGAGGGGTGGGGCACCCTTGATTTATTAATAATAATAAATTAAAATAAATTCACTTTCAATTTAGAATGTGTAAAAATTTATTTAATTATAATATAGGATGGTTATGGTTCAAAATATAATTATAAAATGAGAATTAGATATGTTTTGATTAATTTTTAATCCTTATATTTTTTATTTAACCTTTTTAACTCTTACCATTTTATCATGTATTTAAAACATTGAGAGTTAAAATAATTACCAAATCCTATAAAACATTCAATGAATGAGTAATTAATGAAATATTTATATTTATTTTAACATTTGGGTATATTCATGAATTTTGTAAACAAAAATATACCATTTAATTAAATATTTCATAATTTAAAATATGAAATATGTCAATTTTGACTCTATTCATTACATGAATTTTTTTATAAAATTATAACAACTTGATTACTGTGAAGAAAAAAAGATTGAAACAATACTAACATGCCATAGTCTTCCATAAAAATTTTTTATTGACAAAAATATTTCCAATTATATTTATTTTATTATTATTATTTTTTATTTGATTCTTTAAAAATAAATCAATTATTGCATCATCATTGTGTCATAAATAAATTTATTTATTGAAAACCTAAAAATAAAAACTAAATTACCATTACCTAGGTAATATTTTTATATTTATATGTACTATTTATAGTTGAAGATATCACTTATATAACCCCATATTAAAAAATTTTATTAATAAGAGACATGATTATGAAAAATTTGCTTTTATTTAAATTAAATGTGTTTAATGTCATAATCACTACCATGTGGTTTCCAATGGCCAAAATTTAGTCCCAAAAATTTCATTGGTAAAAAATAACTCATCCAATAAAATTATGACAAGTGTTAGGGTAGTTTTATATCATTATAAAATCATTTTTTCCGTTAATTACCCTATTTACATTTAACCATGGTAAATAAAATACCAAAGATACTTTTCACCAAAAAATATTTTGATATTATTGGAAAAAATATATCATAATCATTACAACCATGTTTGTTAGTTTTTTAATATTATATTCAAAAAATTAGAAAAATTATATTTAAAATTAATCTCGTTGTTGGAATGAGAAAACCGGTTTTTTAAGTAAAATGTTCAAAAGTTTACATTGGTTTTCTGTTCAATTTCAATATGAAATAGCTTCCAATGAACTATGTTGGAATAATTGATCAAAAATTAATCTAATTAAGAATTAAAATTAATTTAAAAGGATATTAAAAATACATAAATAAATTTGGTGAAAAAGTTATTTTAAATTAAAATACAGTGTTTTCATTATTAATTAAAAAAATAAATTTAGTCAGAAAAAATAACATAATTCATCCAAAGTAATATTTTATGACTTGATTACAATTAATAAGTTTATTTTCTAGAATATAACTTATAAAATATTCAAAATTTAGATTTAATGTGGGTTTACAATTAAAATGCGGCAAAACTGCGTTTTTTTTTAAATAATTTTTTTATACAAAATATTGAATTTTTTTTATCTCATATATAAAAAACATATAAGTTGTATTTTAAACATTAAATTGAATATATTTAAAATATATTTCATTAATAAAATCCATCAATAGTTACTTTATTTTTTATAAAATGAATTATTTGAATTTTAATTGTATTTTCCTAAAAACAATATCTTTATATTCTATTAGTTTTTATTTTATTTCCTAATTAATTTGGTAACCAAGAATCATTATATAAACATGTGTAAACCATATTTTCATAATTCAGTTAATATTTTTCATTCCAACCACTATAATTACTATGAAATAACTACAACTTAAAATAATAATAATATTAATATATCATTTTTCAGTATAACCTAGTCTTGTGTGAAATGTAATATTTTAGAGAAACCCATTGTTGAGTTTTGGGTCATCTATCATACATAACATCCTTTTAATGGTAAGGTTATTATATAATTATTAAATAGTAATAAATATGAAGAAATTATTGTTTTATAATTACCTGGGTTGTTATAGAGACCATAAAACTAAATGTAAATAGATATAGTTTTAACAGTTATAGAAGCTCAATCACACTTGATAATAAACATAGAGTGATAAAGATATCAGATGAATTATAAGAGAAGGAAAATGGTGATTATTATTATTTAATTTTTATGTTCCCATTCTTTATTATTTTTCATGATCTCTATTTATAGATATATCCTCTAACAATATTCATCTCCAATTATCTATGTTCATTAAATAGTATTTCCCTCAAATATTAGTCCTAAATACTTAGTAAAACATTCAAAAAATTATACATTGAATAAATAAAGAATTAATAATTATTTTTTCTCTATGTATGATCTTTATATTGTTTTAATATTTTATTTATCAAAAAAATAATCTTTAAAATATCTCAATAATTTCTGTCGTGAGAACATTAATTTAAAACTACATGAAAATCACTCAAAAAACTTCATGATATATAAAATATTTTAAATATTTCATATTATATATCATAGAATATTATTTACCATCCTATCATAAACATTAACATCTAATTATTCAAGAAGTACATATATGATACATAAGGGTATATCTTTGGAATCCTCAACATCGATGTCATAATTCTAAAACACATTGAATTTCATCTTCTGAAACATTGAACATCCAATCAATAGGTATGATATGTGTCTTTAAAAAATTTCCAATATATAAGGATATGTTTTGAATATTTATGATATGTTAAGGTACTAACTTAAATAAATATAAGTCAAGACTTGATACACATGAGACCATTAAATTTCAGAAATTCAAAACATACAATATATAAAAGTCATAGAGTTAATACTTAAGAGTCATTACACACTTCTAATTTATACGTAAAATACAAAACATTAAATTTAAGGTTCTATACATTATAAAATTTTAACATTAGATTCACCATAATTCTATTATTCTTGAAGTAGTGAAAGATTCAAATTGGGACTCTAGAATCTTTTATTCCCATTAACATTAAATATTGGAATAATAATAAAAAAAATAAAATAGAGGGATATGTTATAAAAAATATATAAATAGTCAAATAAAAACAAGGATGTATGGATTTGTAATTAACAAAATATTAACAAATTGGTGTGGTGTGACACAAAATTCTCACCCTTTTTTATAATTACAAAACCCAAGTATCTCTCAAGAAATTACTAAATTTCTCTCCCCCTTTTTGTAAGATCTAAAATAATAATGTGAAATTAATCCAACAAAATACTAATCATAAATACAAAACTTCAGGCATATAATATATAACAACAATGCATTTCTCACTAAATTATGCAATGAGAGAGTAGATAATAATAATTAAATAACCGTGCTTAAATAGAATAATAAAATTTTTATAAAACAAAACATGAATAGTAAAATATCATCAATTATATGAATAACTACAAAAAATTATTAAAAATAATTTAATATTAATGATAATAAAAGCTCACGGTCAATCCATGATTCCTCCTCTTGAAATAATATAATAGTGTACCTCTATATGGAAAACTCTGGTTGAAAAAAAAATTCAATAGTATCTAAAGGAATTATAAATATATCATCCAGTTGTTATTTAATGGGAAAAAACTCTGAAAAAATATCACTAATCTAGACATGATCTCAAATAATATAATTCATCAATTAAATATATATATTTTAGAATGTTTAAGAGGATTCTTCTATACAGATATTGATAGTGAATTATCACCCATAATAGAAATTACTGTAAAATAAATACCAAAATCTAAAAAATTATATTCAATTTATATCGTGTTTTCATAGAAACTCTCTAATATGACATATTAAACCCCAATTTTTCAAAAGGAAGCTAAATTTTTCTTCTTAGAGCTCTAAAAAAATAAATATTAACAAATAAATTGACCCATGTTACTAGTTCATTTTCTATCAATCTTGAATCATCGAAAGTATGAATCATAATAACATAGAAATTAAAAATATTGCTTCCCTAGAAGGAATAAAAAAATATTGATGTTAAATCTAAAATATTTAACAATTATAGTTAATTTAGTCAAACTAATTTCCTTTAAATTAACCTAAAATCCAGAAAACAAGAAAAAAATTTATATAAGATTACGTCTAATAGGTTTTAAATATAAAATATGTTTAATCACCCCTATTAAATTGTTACAACCTCTCATACCAGACTATAAGTTCATTTCTCAATCCATAAAGATATTTAAAAATATTAAACATGTGATATAGATTATAATCATTCCCAAACATCATTGGTTCTTTTATATAAAAATTTAAAAAAAATTAAGTCCATTAATACATGAAATTTTCATATCAATTTAAAATAGATTCAACCCTTTTTGGATATATAAGTTAATAATTTAAAGGTATTTGAATCTGTCATCTTGTGTTAAATATTCACCATTTTCAATTCCATCTTTTTAACTATAATGTTGAGTGACTAGTATATCCTTGTTATTTACAATTATCTAGATTCATAGCATTTATCTATGAAAATAAATTTACTTCCAATCATTTTATAATCTTTATATTTTTTAACCAATTCCCAAATAACATTCTTTTAAATCTAGTTAAAACTATATTTCAATGTAATAAACCAATATGTTTATTTAAATTATTATATGAAATTATTCAGAAAAAATAATAAAATAATATATTAATTTTAAAAAAGAACATACTAATCTTCTAGTTTAAACAACTGATCAATATCACTAATCACTCTTTCAATAGATTTTTATTTATGTGTCATACAAATTCTCTATTGACATGGTTGATCTTCTCCTAAATTATGTTAATCTACTAGAATGTGGGTGATAAGAGTTTTATTTGAAACATAAAAATATATATATTCTTCCATAACAATATCTATGTAATCCATACTCTCTTAGCATGGTCCATTGCATTTTATAAAATTTCATATTCTTTATCTAAACTACTCTATTGTTTTGTGTAATTATGGTAGATAAAAATTTAGTATAATAACCATTATTTTTTCAAAACCTATCAAGATCTATTTTTTCAAATTAACCTCCTTGATCACATCTTATTGAAATAATCATGTACCATTTCTCATAATAAACTAAATTTTAGTAAGAATAAAACATAAAAAATTACACTTATGGTCTTATAAATAAACCCATATAAACATGTTTTAGTAATATATAATATTAAATTTATATTTATTTTCTCAAGGGTTGGAAATCATAGTAGTTCATTGAAAATAAAGGTCACAATAGAGTTTTATTATGGTGTTTACTTTCTTGATCATCCCAAGTGAATCCCTTTTCTACTTTCCCTACACGTATAGATAAAAAATGTGATTCTTTGCCACACTAATTTTCTTAAAAATTATAATACTCTTTATTTATTTTTAAGATCTGAAATTATACTAAAGTTTACACAATAGATCCTATTATTCCACATAAAAATATTTATTTTTATAAAAATTTAATAAAATTACATGTTTCACTATTAAATCCATAGGTATAATCTAATAAATATTCTACATATGTTTAATATAAAGTAATACATAATCATGTTTAATGGAAATAAAATTTTCATTACGAAATTTAGAATATATTTCGTTATCACTTAATTGAGAAATTTTAATAAAGATATGTTATAAACCATTAACATAAAAAACATTATGAATAGAAAATTATTTTTTTATCCAAACCTCACCAAAAAAATTTACCTTTTCTTCAAAAATATCTTTAAAAAAGTTAGTTTATTCATCACATTTGTTTTAATAAATGAGGTTTCATGGTTTCTAATCTTGTTCCTAAGAATTACACTACATTTATACCATATATATTTACAAAAAATACCAAGGAATATTTCATGATACATAAAATATTTGATTTTTTGTTTACTCTTATAAATTTAAATCTAATTTGATTAGTTAATCTATTATTCAGTTCTTACATATATTTCAGACAAGTATTGATAAAAATACTATGAGATAAATTTTCAAAGATAAATCTTTTAGTCTTCCCCAAATATTGTGTAAATATAAGTGACCATTCACTATCATATTTTATTTTCTTCCAGTATTTGAAAACCTAGTAGTACATATACTATCATTCATGTTCTTTATAAAGAAGTCCCTAAAAATTTGAGTTTTTTTCAATCATAACCAACACCATTTTTCTTATCCATCTTTCTCATTAACAGTATATTATTATAAATTTTTCTTACTTGAATCGAAAATGGCATGATTTTATATAAAATTTCAATCTATTTCATAATATATTCATTCTATTTCAGAATATCCTCTAAATCTTCAGAAAACATTTTATTAATGCTGAGAATTTTTATATTTGGATTCTCATTTTTCATTGGAAAGAACTATGTATTCCTCAATAAACATGGTATTTATTTCTTTATATTCCTAATA
Source organism: Viscum album (assembly GCA_963277665.1). Taxonomy (NCBI): domain Eukaryota; kingdom Viridiplantae; phylum Streptophyta; class Magnoliopsida; order Santalales; family Viscaceae; genus Viscum; species Viscum album. The sequence continues at coordinate 479,171,024 of OY728132.1, forward strand.
AAACATAGAGATTCAAATAATATCTATTTTAAAAAAATATTTTATTAAACATGGAAATATAATGTTTATCCTAATAAAATTAACTATTAGAATAGAATTCATAATTGATATCAAAATCGATAAACTCATTCATAGTTTCCATGAAGCATAAGTTACTATATTATTTTTCTATTCTAGAATATTAAATTGAATCATACTGTTCAATAAGCCTCTATATTTTTTGTAATTATATTTTATATTTCATGTTGATGTATTTTCCTTAATTTTATTAATTATACATTGACAATAAATTTTGATGTGAACTTTACTTATATAGTCATAATAGTTGAGATCTAACATATTAAAATTACAACTATAACTACACTTCGTATTTACATTATGGTCATATATTCATTATAATTTTATAAATTTTCTTTTAAAACCATTATTTATTTTTAGAAAATTTTATAATCCATTAACAAGTTAAACTAGTTCATGTTTTTAAATTACTTATTTCTCATAATTGTAAGAATCATATCAAACATCATTTACATATATGAATGATATAATATTTTTGATAGTTTTATATTCATTATCTATATTCTTCAACTCCAATTTTTAATGATAAAATCAACTAATAATTTCACTATGTTTGTAATACATGAAGTTTTTTATTTTATAAATGTCTACTTTCTGATGTCCTGGTACTCATATCACAAAATTTCATGCATAGTAATTTTCAACTTATCCATACCATAATATGAACAATTATTTGAATATCATGAGTAGGATTTTATGAAAATACATTAATAAAAAATTCTGATTATAATAATAATAATAAATATTTATGATTTTATAATTTAAATATAATTTAGATGCATCATTACTAGTAAGAGTTTCAGGGTCTATTCCTGATAGTTTACATGGTTTTACCATTCAGGTATAATGTCCAATTCCTAATTTCTTAAGGAAAGAATCTATATCAGCTGACAAACAATGGTAGTTATTTTATTCAAAGAATGGTATACATTATGGAATTTAGCCATCATTTGATCCTTCATCTACAATCTATAATGAATGTTCCCTTAAACTGTGTAAGACCCTGTATCTTTATGGGTGTTAAAATTCAAGATGAAATCATATTTTTGGTTTAATAGGTGGGCCAAATTTTGAATTATGGTTCAAAATGTTACTAAAAAATTTTTTATCATAAGGTGATGTTTTTTATATTATTTAGATACGAAGAGGTGTGTTGGGTTATCAAATAAGTCTAGGGAGCTTCAGAATGTGATCTATTTATTTTATGGTTTTATTCAATGGAAAAAGGTTTGGTTTTCATAGTTTAGGATAAACCATATGACACCTTAATTGTGGGGATATTATTTGTTATATTTATATAGTTTTGGGTTTATTTCCATATTTTATGCATGGTTTAGGGTAAGACATATGAGATTAATGGGAAACTATGTGAGGTGGCCTGGTTTTCAGACATAGCTCATAGTATGTTCATGGTTAAGAAACATTATTTTCATTATTATAGAGGGGTTTAGAGAAGAATTTTATGGTTGGTGCATGATTTTATGACTTTGTAATCAAACCATGTGAAGTGGAATTTTTTGGAGAGTGTTGGACACATGGTTAGAGTATGGATTATAAATCCATTTCATCAACATATTCATCCATTTAAAATTTATAGTTAATAATTTTTTCATAAATATTTTAACTCATCCCTCCCACTCTTCTTCCATATTTTTACCTAAAACCATTCTATTCCCCCTCCTTATTATTCCTCTCCTGCTTGGTTAATATTCCTCTTTTCCTATCTGAATCAACATCAATCAATGGTGTTGGTGAGCATAATTTATGGTGGTGACTCCTCCGCCATCTTTTCTGCATGCCTCTAATGTCTAGAATTATGTAATTATTATGTCTACTATGACCCACTTTTAGGGATTCAATATTCTTATTTATTTTATCCTCATTCATATTGATCTATTAGTATATATCATATGTGTGGGAATTTCTAAGGTTAAGTAGGTGGTCCCGAAGTCTTTCATGTAGTATTTCTTAATTTTATAATTGTATGGTTTTTCAATCAGACTAATGTATTGTGAATTGCCAGAAGATTAATATTAGACCCTAAAATATGAATTTACCATCCTTTTATGACCTTAAATATAATGATAATTATTTACTTTCAATGAGATACCAATGGGATTCCTCACTTGACACTTATAACCTATTAAATCGGAAAGTATGATTTGATATCAAAATGGTTATATATAAAGAAAAATAGAATAAAATGGTATATGTGGTTGTGTATTTATCCTTTTATTATTTTATATATTGAAATATAATGAAAGTTATTTGATAAAAGTATGAATTAAATGGTAATGAACCTATGTAAATTTTAACTCCATTATAACACCATAGATAAAATGAAACCCAAAAATGGATAATATATGGAGAAATTGGGATTGACATTAATGAAATGAAATAAGGGTCATGGGAGGATCTTGATATTAAAAATAAGTAAAACATTCATTAGGGAATGACATATTTATGTTATATAATTAATTGTTTACATGTATACATATTTTAAATTGTAATGTGATTCAAATAATGTTAATTTGTGAAATGTGATCAAATAGCTAAATGGTAAATAGTAAAATGGTAAATTCCTATGGAAATAGTAAATTGAGATGTCCCTTTATAAAATTAAATTTATGTTAAATGTAAACACATTTGGATTTGAAGGTACTTTTGATTTGAAATGTTGGTATGAGAATATGTATTCTATGTGATACTTGATTATTTGGTATTCTATGATAGACACCTAGATTTTATGTGACACTTCATGATTAGAAATTTTGTGATGAGTTCTATGGATTCTGTATAGAACATGAATTGGAATGCTAGTACAGGGTATGCAGTTCACACATGATAACATATTATTGGGAACAATAGTATGAGTACATTTATTTTTAATTGAACGTCATAATTTGGAATATCTACATGATGGTTTAGAATCTATGGTAATGTCAGGATAAGAACTCATATTCCATTTGATTATTTATAATAATAAGTAAATATAGGGTGAGAACCTATATTCAATGTGGTTACTTATAGGGGCCTAACCATAATGACGTTCTAAGAGGAACCTCGATACTAGAAAAATCATGTAGAACTTACCTCAGTAACCAACATGGACCTCTGGATATAAATATTTTTGCTTAGTTAATTTATTTTCTAACAGCCTTTATATTTAAAATACCCCACATGCACATGTTATCGGAATGGATATATTATACTTTCTTTGGTGGTGGAATAATATGTTTTACTCATGCCCTACACAAACCTCCATGAAACGGTGATGCCTGATCAACAAAATCCAATTTTTTGGAATCGTCCAGGGTAGACTCCTGACACTGAGTGTTTTGTTGGATACTAAAACGAACACTAGGAGTTGAAGACTATTTTTCAGGATTCTTATCCTTTTTTATTTTGGATTTATTTTTTTTATGTATGTATGAATCATCATTAATTCACCACTTATTGATTCACTGTATTGAGTGTTTATTTTTTTCATAGCATGTCTTATTTTATTATTGTCATAAATTTCTAGGATACTGATCCATTTTCATATATGTATGGATATGTATAATTGAATTATTATTTCCATTATTATTTTCACTTTGATATGTAGGTATAGTATCCCCAACATCCTACCATTGACCCATGTTTTTATATTACAACCTCCAGTATATAGGGAGGCATGACTAAGCTCATGTGGAATACAAACTGTGAGCACTAGTTTATCTGCTCCATAGTCGGGGAATTATAAACTATTAATCCTATGATAACCTCATTAATATAAATATATCCCAAAGAGATAATTCACTAATTCTAATTTCTATATTATATTAACAGATGTTAGTGTGTTAAGATAGTTTGAAATACCTAAATTTAAACCATACCAAAATAAAAAATCTAAACAAAAACATGAAAACAATTTATACTAGTTCAGGAAACAATGATTTTAAGTCTACTATACTTTCTATTAATTATGGTAAATTCTAAAATAGAATATATTTTACAAGTAATTAAAAAACCAATTACAACCTACCTTTTCTAGTTTAAGAATAACAAACACACAACATTAATTTTATACATAACTGATTATTCAAATTCTATACATGGTATCTTATATGTGTGGGAAGAGGGGACTTTTTAAATAAAGACTATAGATAACTTCATTCTGATTGTAGAGAAATTAATTCTCTTTGGGGAGATTTATTTGAAACAATCTACATTAATGTGATGTCATGTAAATCCTCACACACACTATTTTTGTAAATATAAAAAATACTAATGAATGTTATTTAAAAGATTGAGAAGAAAACTGCATTTTTTGTAAAAAAATAAGGTGGGTTTGGGATACACCCTAATTAATTATTTGATTCATTATCTAATCAAGTGAATTTTATAATAGATGTAATGCTTGGTCATTGATAAACCCTTGATAATGTAAAAATTTTAAATTGAATCCTGAAATTATTTCCATCCATTTTCAAATTGTATAGTCTATGTACACGAGGATAAATATCTAAAGGATAAAACATTAGATAATTTTCATGGTACTATTATTTCATATGAAATGAGAAATGATGATAATAAGTATGTGGAAAGCGGAGTATCTATGGTGGTGTAATTTCATACCATAACTAATCTAACTCTAGAGAATGTATAGGAAGAATAAGAGTTTGTTAATGGTATGTCAATAGTTTCCTCAAATCTAAAAAGTGGAAAATGAACAATTAAATTGAAAATTCCTCTCATGTATTTTTGATGTCCAAAGTTTTTTCACCATATATCTATGTTTCCTATGAAAATTAAATTAGATGATGAGGATGGTGACATTATAATAAATAAATTTTCATCCAATATGGAAGGAAATAAACATTTTAAACACGACTTCATCAATAATAGTATCCCTCTTCATAAGAATATAATAGTTCATAAGGAAATAAGAAGATTAAATTGAAGACTTGAATGATCATAGAGAAAATTATATGGTAGTGGTTATTGGTAATTTACATACAAGGGAAAATAGAGACAATGGTAAAGAATAATTTGGAGGAAGAGTTTATCTCCATGTTGAATTAGAAGTTGTCCATGAAGAGGTATATGTTTGTATATCCTAAATAATGGTTTCCAATAGAGTGGTTCATAGTTAAAAACAATATATCACACAACAAGAATATAAATCTAATTTTATGGAAGAAATTCAAAAGTTCAAATATCAAAATCTATAAAACTCAACTTATGTCATCAAGTATAGGCTCTATGTCGAAAAAATGACCACAATTATAGATGGATAAATTAATATTTTTAAATTTTTTGAAAAAATGTATCAAATAAATTAAGGAGTAATTTTTTGACTAGTGGTGAAAATTTGAATATCGAGAAAGGATTTTTACTGTTGGTATTGTATTGGTTAATCAGATCAATCATGCAATAGAAAAGAATAGAGTGGAGCATGGAGATATGGAAAAGTAGAAAAAACTACCAATAAATGAAATGTTCATATTTTAATGGAAACTCTTGTATTGGGAAGCATCAAAAAATGAATGAAGTGGGGGTTTATACTAGAACACAAACACCCACTCCAAAGATAAAGGACGATTTGTGTAAAACTCATAATCAGAGAGCTCAAGGTACAACTTGTTATCTAGAAATGAAACATATGAATGAACCTTATATCAAGTGTTATTATTTTAGAAAGATGTGATATTATCAAAATGTTATTAATATATCTAAGAGTAATTGAAAATCATAAGATAAGAAGGTAGTCTACAAGATCACAATTTTTTACTCAGGTACGGATCCTTTAAAATTTTAGTCTAAAATTTTAATTTGAACCTAATATTGATGCATAAGGGGTTAGAAAAGGTTTCAGGGGTGTCTGAGGAATTCGGAACACGGACCCATATTTTTGCGTAAAACAAGCTTAGTGCAGAGTTTGGAGTAAAAAATGAAAGAATTTGGCACGGTTTGGAAAGCTGTGCAGATTGTGTTTTTCAAGACATAGCTGCCTTCCATGATTGGTGCACGACCATGTGGCTTAACAACCTGAGTGCCCCATTTTCCAAGGTACCCACTACTGGTTTGTGAACGTTTTATAAAACTGTATAGAAAAACCGAGAACATAATATTTTTTTGGGTAAATTTACCGTCTTGCCCTTAAAGATCTTATTATAACCCCTCTTATTCCATAATCCACAAAACAGTAGTATTAAGCCCCTTCTCTCCCAATTTGTAGTTGTTTGAAGTCTAAAGATAGGAATTCAAATATCTCCATCATTTGGTATCTAATCAAGATTATTTTTGTCATGTTGGATGTGCAACAATAAGTACACGAGTCCTCTTGATATATTCTCTTTCTCTATTTTTCTCAAGTGACTTATTGGGGTATGCCCATTTTTTTATTTTTCTTAAATTTACTCTGATCTGAGCTAAATCAGGGGCCAATATCAAAGGAGGAGATTTTTACAAGCCTAAAGTTGGTGGTATGTAACTCAACCCTAAAGATAAATGATTTTGTATTTCTCAGGTGGGGCCCACTGAATTCATCGGGTGTCTTTTACTGAATTTATATTTCAAGATTATAATATTTTGAACTGTATGGATATGATATGTCCATATTTGTGAATAATATCTGGTGTTAATGACCACATCTTCATCCCTTCCTTGTGGATGGTTGTTCCGTAATTGGGTTTTTGTGTTTGGACACGTTTGAGCTACTCTTAGGGTGTTCCTTGGATTGACCACTCTAAAGGTAAGCTTTATATATTAAATTGAGTGTATATATTATGAATTTCATAATGGAATGTACCATGTATGCTTACCACTTGACCCAGCTAAGGTAAGTGCTTCAAATGATCATTAATGGTGAAATTGAAATTGGAATGTATATTGAGTATTTGACATGACCATATTGACTATGAATGAATAGTAGGTTTCATATTCGTAGAACACCTTACCACATTAATGGAAGGTAGAAGAATGAACCTTGAATATGTAATATTTCTTAAAGGGATTAAATGGTTGAATGATACTTGTCCTTGTAACACTAATGGAATGAAATCCACGAACCAAATGACTTGATTAAAAGGTTGTATTCTAGCTTACCTTATCACAAAAATGAAAGTAAAAGCTTTAACTAAATGAAACATTACATGACTTTATAATTAAACAGAAATGGCCTAACATGAGAATGCCTTGGATTCTGATCAGAGAATTTCATGAACACTTAGGACCCCCATCTCAATTCAAGGATATAACTTTCAAGGGTGATACCCACCAAGATCTCAATCCTTGTCAGTTCTTAGATTATCGAAATAATTATATAGAATCTGTCATGTAGTTCTATAGGGATCCATGGATACACTCCTTGGATCACTTAAATATCATTATAGGATGCCTTGGATACACTCCTTAGATCTAGCACTGACAAGTAGGATCCATGGTTAAAGCCTGTCGGGCCGAGAAATTTCTTAGCCCTGTTTTACCATAGTCAATCACCTTGGACTTGGTAGGTGCTTCATTGTGGAATGCATTGGATTACACTCCTTGGAATACACTATTACCCCATTCAAGGTTATAGTTATTATTTAGTTAGAGAACCATGGGTTCAATGTCACCTCTGTTATTACATTGCGACTTCATTATTAAATATCCTAAATCATGGTTTCCTTTTTACATCTTAGAACCTTCACAATTTGTACAATCATGAGATGATGTTGGTGTTGGTTTTTCCTCATGAGACCTATCAACATAAGATTGGTAATTACTCAATTAAATGAACTGGTTACATGATTATACATCAACTAAGGGATGAAGAATGTACTTGGGTTTTTAGTAACATTATTCTACATTACTTTATATATGCATGTATGCACACTTTTTTATAGAGATTGATAACAGATGACTGAGCTAGGGCTCAGGATGCGTAGGATAGTCTTTTGATTATTTTATACTCTTTTGAAACATTCTATGCCTAGTTTTTGTATCCATGTTTTCTAGTTTTCTAGTGACATGACGTACCATCAGTTATTGAATTCTATTCCAGTTGTTTTAGTTATTGTTATTGTTCTATCTATTTCATACTATGCCATCAGTTACAGATATTTCATCCACTATTTACCTATGTTTACTTTAACCCTCTATGCTACACTTTCGTGATGAGAGCATAGTCTCCTCAATGAAACAACCAAGGCCCTCAGTACTAGTCGACAACCTCTATCATTCAGGGAGATGCGCTTCAGGCCATGTAGCCTACCGGGCTCAGGGTACCCATTGAGTGAAATCTTGGTGTATGATATCACAAAGTTGTATTATAGGCAACTCCTTTCCTTTATCGATTTACTATTTGGAGACAATATATTGGTGGTTATGAATTCTTGGGAATTTGTTATAAGACATTCTTAGGTGAAGTGAACCCATTTTCAGGGTAAAAACCAAGTGTCTTAAATTTTAATTTTTTTATGGTTTTTCCTATTTTAGATGATATTATTTCACTTTTCGGTGATATACATGTTTTCTGGTGTTTTTGATTATTACTTTTTTTGAGAATTTTCATTCATCCATGGCCTGATGATATGATGGTAAGGTTCATTGTTACATGCACAATTATAGGCACCTAGAATTCACATGTCATGCATATTTTTATGAAATATAAGTGCATTTAACTATTTTTTATTGGTTGATATGCCTGTGATTGTTGAGTGATGATGTGATACTTAGCTTATTATTATATTACTCTTGGTTTTGATTTAACTAATTTCCTTTCTAAATTCATGATTTTTATGGGGCCTTATGAGTTGGGATGAGTAATTTACCAAGTCGAGCCATTTTTCTATAAATAAATGGTTTTTGTTTCTAGAGATAGGTGTATAGACATTGGTTTATCGAAAATGACTATCCATTATGAACCTGATCAAGAAATCTACAATGAAATTATTGCACATCCTTATACCAACTTGTCATGTTTATGAAAGGTAAATAAGTGAACCAAGGAATTAAATGTAAAACAAAATGAAACTTATACTTCAACACTTACAGATACCTAGACATATAAGCAGGTAGTTTGGGTAGTACACCCTGGGTATTGAGTTTTCATAAATTTAACTTCCACTAGTGATGTTATCATTATTCTAAAACATGTTTTGACACATGTTCTTGGTATTTTAAACCAATACATCCATGACGTCCTCATATCATACACTGGGAAGGTGGAGACAACCATGCTCTAAATATGGTGGTCCATGAGCTTCCAGTATTACCTCTAGGGGATCCACTTGATCCCTTCCTATTGTACCTAATTTGGGCACTTATTCCCATGTTCATGATAGTTTCCAACATTTTATGTAGTCCATGCATGGTTCTCCAGGGCTTTCACCTACGATTGCTGATCTAACTTTTGAGTTCCAGCATCAAGATTCTCCTATATTTTCAGGGGATGGCCATCCACATGCTCTTGTGTCTTGGATATAATCTACCCAATCTATCATTGAAAATCTATATATTCCTCCAAATTGGAGGTTCAAGCTTACCAGATACATGATTTAGGATTCGGCCATACATTGGTGGGATGTGGTTACCCAAGATGATCACTATCATGGCATGATATGGGATGACTTCAAGATTATACTATATGATCAATTTATTCCACAAATTCTTAGAGTTGATAGATCTAGAGAGATCATGCATCTCAAGTGGAGTTATATAATAGTTATGGAGTGTTCATCACATTTCATAGAGTTTAAGTGCTTTTTGGAACATCTAGCCGGTGATGAGCTTTCATGTGCTAGCTGTTTTGAGGATGGGCTCTAGTAATCCAACTGTATGAAGGTCAATGTCTTTTTCTTGTCTAACTTTTCTAAGATAGTAAATCTTGTTCTTATCCATAAGAAAAACGTAATGGATGAAAATATTATTAGGCATAGGGGGCCAGTGCCGCATCAGGCCATCAATTCATTTGATGGAAAGAAGCATTCTCTCAATGTTTCTCAACGGATCTGTGACAAAGAGTGTATTCATTATGATAGCTCTAAAGTGTATCATCAGTGTGGAAGACAGAGAAATTTTAATCATCAATGAGATAGAGACCCACTATAGTTTCAGGCTTGAGGCCATATGGGGTAACTTCGGCATTTTTGTAGGATCATTACACCATCTTTAAGTGGAAAAAGATCCACACCAGCTCCACCTTCAGGAACGAGTTCTTTTACGCTGCATGAGGATGGTATTTGGAATAGAACCTGTATATTTGGTATAGGAGTAGTTCATGGATCTAGTAGCTATATGCCTGATCACTAGTAGCACCAACAGAGCAGTTATGATCATTGTAGACCAACTATTGCACCGGGCCATGGATCTGGTCAATTGTATGCACAACAACCAAAACCAAAGGATTAGGTTGTGGTACCTTCTACAGTATGATGTACTGTTCTAGTAGAATCTACAATTAAATATTATTTATTCAAAACAGGTGCTTAAAAATCATTTATCTCTATATCCACTATGGAAATTCTCAGATAACAGATATAGTCACACTATGTTTTAAGGATGCTAAACACGTCGTTAGGGGTATGAACAGAGGCCTTTCACTAGTGTGAGGACTGTCATTTTGAGGTAGGTAGTTAACCTTTCTTATGGGACCTATTTTTCCTTGAGATTAAAATCTTCAATGTCATTCTCATAAAGGACAGGTTGGATCATTATCATGCTTCTGTAGGCTGTTATAGTTATAGGGTATCTTTAACATCACCATAGGGTAGTAGTTATCTGCATAAGGGTGAGTGGGATGTCCAGGCTGGTAGATCTAGACCCAAGCATCATGGGAAAGTTGAAGTGACCTCCCAGATTGAAAATATATTCATATAGGATTAGGCTTTATGATAATATAATATCCCTTTAATAGTGGATCATTTCAGGGATTTTTATCCCAAATATTTTTCTAGCTTACCTCCAGAGAGAGAGAGGAAGAATTTAAAATCAATATTGCTCTGAGAGTAGTTCTAGTGTCCATTATTCCATATATGATAGAACCTATATAGGTTTAGGAGATGAAGCAACATTTAAAGGATTTTGAAGCCAAAGGTTTTATTTGGCCTACTATATCCTCAGGGGATTTTCTAGTGATTTTTTTCCAAGAATGTGGGTGGAACCTTACTTCAATGTGTGGACGACCGAAGGTTGAACCCACATAAAGTTATGAAAAGGTATCAAATAACTCAAATATATGATCTTTTGGAATGACGTGATGAGAAAAGGTCTTATCCAAGATCGACATGAGATCAGGTTATCATCAGATATCCCATAATACATACCTCATATATCTTTCCATAGCAGGTATGGTCTATATGGGTACCTAGTTATATCATTCGGTCATATGAACACTGCTTCTATTTTCATGCATCTGATGAAATGGGTTTTCCACCCCTATTTGGATTCTTTTTTTGTGGTCTTTTTAGACGACATCATTGTTTTTTCTCACAGTCATAGAGACCATTCCAAACATACTAAGATCGTTCAATGTACACTGAGATAGCGTCATATTTACACCAATCTTGATAAGTTCTACTTCTGGATCAACAAAGGTCACTCCTGGGTCATATTATCTTAGAATGATGAGTATTTTTTGACCCTTTAAAGGTTTGTATTGTAGTTTCCTAGGAGTAGACCAAGAATGTGTTTGATATATTGAGTTTCTTGGGGATGGATGGATATTATGGGCATTTATTTAAAAACATTCACTCCATTATTTACCTCTTAATTGTCTTAAAATAAGGGTGTCATGTTCTTATGGTCAGTAGCATGTGATAATGACTTTGAGGAGCTTAAACGGAGGCTTGTATCAGCACCTATTCTGAATCTTTTGGGGACATTTATAGGTTACACCATCTTCTGTGATTCATCGTGAATTGTCCTATTATCAGGGCTGATGCAAGAAGATGAAGTTTATATGTATGGATCTTTTTAGTTGAGTCCTCATTATAGAGACTACCCATCGCATGACATTGAGCTAGTATAAATATTCCATGTCTTATGTTGATGGATACATTATAATTTGGGGGAGTGCTTTTTGGTCTACACGGACCAGAATAGCCCCAAATATATCTTCTCTCAGTAAGACGTGAACCTCAGACTGTGAATATGCGTCGAATATCTTCATTCATTTGATTTTGTGCTTGCCTATATTCCTAGAAAGGGAAACATAGTTTTTGATGAGTTGAGTATGAAAACTAAAAAAAAGTTAGTATGAGAAGAAAGTGATGAATATAAATTAATGGAACTCTTTTCTAAGTAACATCTGGAGTTTCATAATAGTCATGCCCAGTCTTACCTATCACCCTTGATAGTTACCTCTTCCCTCCTTGAAAACGTGAAGGGTGGGTAGTTTTCAGGTCATAGTGGTTGGGTTATCCATGAGAATATATCAGAATATTACTTTCCCCCAAATAGGTCTGTAGATAGAGACGACATCATGTGTCTATGTGGACATATCCATATTCCTACAGACATCAGATAAGAGTTGATGAATGAGTCACATGCCTCTCTATGGGATGTTCATCAATGAATCTTGAAGATTTTTTGAGTCATATGATGATAGTATTGGTGGCCTATGATGAAACACCAGATAGTAGGCTTTATCACTAGGTGTTCCATAGGTCTACAGGTGAAGGAGGAGAACTAGAGACTTGTAAGATTTTTATTGCCACTTCCAGTCTCATAATGGAAATAGGTAGATATTAACTTGGATGTCATGGATAACATACCTTGGTTATCGAGGAGTAGGAATACTATCTAGGTAGTCATTTATCGACTAAAAAAACTTGCACACTTCATTCCAATAAAAGAGAATTTCTTAGATGATGAGTTGGGATGATTGTATGTTTGTGAGATCATATGACTACACAGGGTTCCACACACTATCATTTTATATAGGGATTCTCATTTCACATCATAGTTCTAGCACAGATTTTAGAAATATATGTGATGTCAGGTGCCTCTAAGCCCATTTTTCATTGTCCAAAAAATATTTAGTCAGAATTGATGATATGGGTCTAGAGGATCCAAGCATGTGTCCTTTATTTCAATGGTTCTTGGGAGAAGCATATCCCTCTCATTGAGTTTGCTTATAATAACAGCATTCAGAAAAAAAAATTAGATGGTTACTTTTGATCCCTCATAAGGTAGTTCATGAAGTTCACCCCTATGCTATCTATAAGTAGATGAGACAACCAAATACGTACTTTTCTTGTTTAGGAATGTTCAGAGCAGGTTCAGATGATTAGAAAGTGTATGACTATAGCTCAGTAAACAAAAAAATATTATACCAATATCTATCAAAAACAACATGAGTTCAAGGTCAGGGACAATGTTTTCCTTTGGGTATCTCACTAGATAGGTAATAGATTGTTATAAATGTAGGGAAATTTTTTTCCTCATTTTTTATGGCCTTTCGAAATTCTAGATATAGTCAAGCAGTAGACTTTTGGTTTCTTTTATCTCAAAGGTACCTTGTCATGCATGGAGTCTTTCTTGTTTCACAACTTCTCCACTATCATGTCGACCCATCTCATACTTTTGATCCTAAGGAAGTTGAGTTAGATGTTTATGCTACCTTTGATGAGTTTCCAATACGCATCCTTGAACAGAGCACGAAGGCTCTAAAAGGCTGGTATGTCCCTCTAGTATGGATGATATGGTAGCATGGCCAGGTATGGGATGAGACTTGGGAGATAAAAGTTGATATACGAGCCCATTAGAAAGAGATGTTTAAAGAAAATGTTTCTCCAACCTTAGAAGGTGAACACACGGATGAGTTCTTTTAATGAAAGAATATTGTAAAAACCCAATTTTTCACTATGGTATGAATCCTTTAAAATTTCTGTAAATGTTTTTACTTTGGACATAATATGGATTCATATGGAATTAGAAAAGGTCTCAAGGGTTTTTAGGGAATTCAAATCCCAAAACCCCATCTTTTTGGTAAAAATTGGCTTGGTGAATTATTTAGATTAAATTGTGTCGGAATTCTACATGGTTAGGAAAACTATGTGGATTTTGTTTTTCTAGACATATCCACCTCACACGGTTGGCGTATATTTTTTTTCCGTAACCATGTGAGTGCCCCTTTTTCCCAGGTACCTATTCATGATTTTCACATGGTTTTTAAAAAGTGTGGAAATCCATGAACATGCTATTTTTGGGGTAAATTTACAGTTTTTCCCTTAACAATCTAATTAAAACCCCTATCCTCCCTTAATCTGGGAACCATTGGGACTAACACCTTTCTCGCTCAATTAAGATATTTTTGAAGGACAAGTCTAGGGATTCAAGTATCTCTTTCATCTGGGATCTGAACAAGCTTTTTTTCATCATGTTGAATATGGAACGGTAAGTACTCGAGTCCTCTTAAGTCGTTCTCCTTCTCTCTTTCTCTCGACCATGTTATCAGGGTATGAACAGTTTCATATTTTCATAGATCTACTATGATTTGAGACAAATCAATGGAAAATACCAAAGGAGGATATTCATACAAGACTAAGGTGCGTGTTCTATAACTCATCCCTAAATTGTGTAGATTTTGGATTTTTTGTGTGGTGCCGACTGATTTCATGGGGTATTATTTATTGAATTTATACTCCCTTCTTATAATAATAATAACCATATGAATATGATCTTTCTATATATGTGATTAATTATTGGTGGTTATGACTAAAACTCCATCCCTTCCATGTAGAAGGTTATGAAATAATTGGGTTTTTAGTTTGACATGATTGAGCCACTGTTAATGTGTTCCTTTGCTTGACCACTTTAAAGGTGGTATTTTTTATATTAAATAGAATGTTTGTATTTTGAATTGCATAATGAATAGTACCATGTATGCTTACCACTTCACCCACCTAAGATAACTGATTCAATTGATAATTAAATCTTAAATGGATATTTGAATATATATTGAGTATATTACTTGACCATATTGAATGTGGATGAATAGTAGGTCGCATATCCATAGCACCACGTACCTCATTAATGGAAGTTAGATGAATGAACCTTGAATGTAGAATATTAATTAAAGGGGTTAAATTGTTGCATGCTACTTGGACATGAAACACTAATGAAAGGAAAGGCTCACCAAATGAAATATTACATGAATTCATAATTAAAAATAAATTGCCTGAATCAAACTCACCTTGGATTTCGGTTGAATAATGCCATGTGCAATTGGGAATCCCATTTTAATTCAAGGATATGGCTTCTATAGGTTGATACCCACATAGATCTTGATCTTTGTCTGTTCTTGGATGCCTAGTATGGTAACATTGGTTCTCTAATATAGTACTACATGATTCCATGAATACACTATATGGATTCCTTGAATATCATTAAAGGATTCCTTGAATACACTCCTTGGAACCATCATTGACAAGAATGTTCCACGGTTAAAGCCCATCAGACCTAGTCATTACTTAGCCCCATTTTCCTTGGTTAATCCCTATGGACTCGGTTGGCTCCTAATTGTGGAATGGCTTATATTTTTCTCTTTGGATTACACTTTTTCCTCATTCCATGGTATCGTAATTACTGAGTTGGTGAGACTTGAGGTCTATGTTTCCTTACTGTTTACCTTGGGAGTACATTAATAAATATAATAAATCATGGTTTCCTTGTTTCATCTTAGAACCATTACTATATATACTATTAAGAGGTGATGTTAGTGTTGGATGTGCTCATGAGACATATTAACTTAAAATTGGTAATTTCTTAATTAAATTAACTGGTTACATGTTCAAATACCAGCCGAGGGATGAAGCAGGTACTTGGGTATTTTGTTACATTGTATATGTTTACTTTATATATGCATTCCTTCACAGTATTACATTTCATTTACATGGGACAGATTTTATATACACCATTGGTGGTGGCCCACTAAGATTTTTATCAGTCCCTCTCCGGGTGTTGTTAGGTACCTTTGGTATATTACATGGTTGTAGGTATTGAAAAAGAAAATAATACAGATATAAAAACTTGATTGATTGTTGTTTATTAGGGATCATGATAGTAGATGACTAAACGAGATATCGAGATTATTGGGAATGTATTTTGATTCTTTTATACTTATGTGAAATGTGATATGTTTAGTATTTTTTATCCATGTTTTGTATTTTTCTTGTGACATGACGTAGCATCAGTTGTTGAATGATATTTTAGTTATTTTAGTTATTATTATTGTTGTCTCTATTTTTTTTGTTCCTTTTATTACTTATATTTCTTCCTATATATACCTATGTTTACTTTCACCCACTCTACTTGGCTTTGTGAATGAGGAAATAGTCTCCCCAAGGACACGCCATAGGCCCTCACTGCAAGTTGGTGGCTTCTAGTATTTATGGAGATGTGTTTGAGGTTTTTTGGCCCATCTAGCATTGGGCACCCGTTGAGTGTCATCTAGGTCTGGGACATCACATATTCAAACATAGATCAATTTTTGAGGTATATTTTAAAGGTTAACTAGTTTTTTTATAGATTAATTGGATATTTTTCTACATATTTATCAAAAAGAGTAAAAAGGTATGTGTGGGTAATGACATAAATAGTTCATGAGGTAGCTCCAAAAATTATCTCTCTCTCTGAAAATGAATAAATAATTTTCATATTTTCGTGATAAAGTGGGTCTGTCAAAATATGAATATGATTATGATTTTCTGTCAACAATAAGTGTGAATCCTAAAAAATGGATCAAAATAAAAAAAATTGATCTTGAAGTGGTTTCGGATATATCCCTTGAATTTTCATATCACACTAGTTTATAGGTCATCGTTAGTGGATTCACATCAAACATGATTCGTAGTAAGGATGTTTTCACATGAATAAAAAATTAAAATAAGGTTCTATTGATTTTGTAAATGATTAATTACTAAATATTATAGGCTCTAAGAAATCAATAATTTTTGGGAATGATAAGAGATAGTCATATGTCTCGATGATTGAAGGACTTAATCACAACATCCATAGTTTTAGTATAATGTGTGAACAAGGGCATGAAGTAATATTTACTAAGAAGATGTGTATCATAAATGGAATAGAAATTATGGTGGTGAGGAATAGGAAGCACATTTATGAGAATATTGACCTAATGTTTGGAGGAGAAGATATGTGTTTTCAATCCATGAAAGAAAAAAACAACTTGTGGAATAAATGAATTTTACATTTTAGTCAACCATCCTTTGAACTTTTAGTGAAATGAGATACAACTTGAGATCTCCCTAATCTATCATTTGATCATACTTACACATGTGATTATTATCAAAAAAGTAATATCACTAAATAGATCTAAAAATAAATTGAAAAAAGTCAACAATAGCTATTGAAGGGGTTTATATTAATGTGTGAGGACTTATCTTGACAATATCAATTTATGGGAAGATATATTACATTTTTTCACTAATTATTTTAGATCAATGGTATAGATTTTGGTCACCATTCACATATCCAAGGAGTTTAATTTCTTAAAATAATATTGGGGTGAATTTTAATTGATACATGGATAAGTAATTATGAAATTCAAAACTAATAATGGAATATAGTTTACAAACACCCATGTGGATGAATTTCTCAAAACTCATGGGTTAAGGTACCATGATTCAGTATTTAAGAATACTTTGAAGAATGGTATGGTTTATAAGTGAAATAATATCATGCAAATTTTGGCCAGAATGGTACTTTTGCAAAATGTACAATTATATATGTTTTTTTATTAAGTATTCCATACATCAGTCTATATTTTTAATAGATATTCATTTCTATCTAAGAGAATATAAGACTCTATTCAACCTATTTTATGGAATGAAACTGACATTAAATTACTTTTAAATATATGTAAGAAAATCTTTCATTATTAATATGGATAGAAAAATAATTTTTGAATCTATAATATAAGAAAGGATTTTATTTGGCTACTCCAAAAATAGAAAATTATATAAATTCACTAATAAGAAACTAGTAAATTTTACGAAGAGTAATGATGTTTTTATACTGTATAATGATGTGTTACTTCTGAAAATATATGAACATTATTATGAGGATGGTGATTATGATTTTTCCAATTAGGTGGGATGAAAGTTCCCAATGAAAACTCATAAGACGATTTAGATGATAAGAGGGTTGGAAATAAACCTATATCTTCATAGAAGCTGAATATTGATCTAGAATTAATGGGAAGAACATCATCAGTGATCATGTATCACCCATGCAGATGAGGAGAATGAAATCTTAATAGAAAAAAAACCTTTCTATAATATTTATATCCAAAATGATTTAAATATGTTGCAAGAGTTGAGAATTGGGTTATTGTTATGAATGATGATTTTTAAAAAATAGAGAAAATATAACATGGGAGATTGTTTCAAGGTCTACATACGAGAATGAAATCTGAAAAAATGGATATATTTTTGAAAGAACTGAATGAAGGTATCGTGGTGATATGATAAAAAAAGAATGATTGGTGTTCACAAGGTACTCCCAAATTGAGGGAACTAATTTTGATGAGTCATTTATTCATATGAGAAGGGTATAATCAATTCAACTATTCTTATCCATAGTAAAATGAATAAAATTCATAAATTTATAGATGTATGTCGATATAGTACTTATAAATCTTTTTTGGTGGAATATATGTACATTTATTAGCTTGATGATTTTCATGTCCATGAAGATGAAAACAAGATTTATCGGATGAGGAATACATTGTATGGGTTAATTCAAGCACCATGAACCTAATATTCCTGACATGTCATTATTAAAGAAGTTCATTTTCAAATATGGTATAGTTCATTAAAATATCAATTCCAACAATGGTATTAGTCAATTTATGGTGGTTTTAGTGTATGTGGATAACAAAATATTTTTAGGAGTAGAAAAATATAATGGAAATTTTTTTAAATAATTCCTAAATTCTTTAGTTTGAAATGTTTATGATCAGAAAATGATTTTTAACCCTGGAATTATCAGGATAAAAGGATGGTGTGGCACATTTATCTCTCAAAATAAATATTCCATATGTGTTTTTAGATGATTAAGAATAGATAAATACAAGGATTTGAAAACTCTTGTTGCTACCTAGATGATATTTTCAATAGACAATAATGAAAAAGTTTTGAATAACAATGTATATAGGAATATCATTAGAATATTAATGTACTTTAAAATAAAGTGTCCTAATTTTTTATTTTACATATGTCTGGAGGCATGATATAAAAGTAATCCTAATGGGATATACTTTATTAGTGAGAAAATAATATAAGGTATATCAAATGCATGATGTATTTTGGTTTAAAGTAAAATGAAACATCTCAAAGGGAGTTATTAAGGTTTACTAACTTATGTTATTCCATTTCAGTGGATATAAATATTTCAACATCAAACAATGCATTATATTTGGTGTTTAGTTCATTTATTTGTTTACTAATAAACAATACTACATTTATTTGAGCACAATAGAGGATCAATATAATATGTTCACAAAATATTTTACAATGTTATTTTGGATGAAGAAACGTCATAAAGACATGGGGGTGGAACATAAGATTCTAATCAAAATAAATTATGATAATTCATGTTCTATAAAAAATAGAAAAAATATATCTTATCAATCAAGGACATATTACATTGAAATAAAGCATCATTTTTTTAGGGAGATGGTATATAGTGGTCAGCTGATGATGAAGTATGTTCCTACTGAATTACAGGTCGAAAACATTCTAACAAAGGCCTTACTCAAATAATTGTATGAAATAAATTGGTTGGTTATGAATATCAAGTCAATCCATTTCACTTAAGTAGTGTGGATAAGGTTTACCCCCCACCCCCTCCCTGAGGCCTGTTTAGGATTTTCCTGTATGATAATAAATGTTCTTTTTTGTTACATAACACAAAAAATTGACATTTGGTTTCATTTAACATGAAGATAAATGACTTATAAGGGAGTTGTTATTTCTAAAAATATTTCTAAAACCTGTTATAGGGTAGATATGTTGTCGATGTTCAATTTGAGGGAGAAATCTGGTAGGGGGGGTAATGAAGGGCGGTGGATTTATAAAGATGATAATTTTGAATTATTTCATTCAATAAAAAATTTTCATGAAATGTGTGACCTATAGGTTTATAATGAATGTATTTGTGTAGTGTGGTTGAAAAAGTGGTCTTTTAAAGAGATAAAAATTATGTATAAATATTCATTATTTGGTATTGGTTTCCAAAAAATGTATGTATTTTCATGAAAAAATAACTTGTATCAATTCAAAAAAAATATCAGTAAAGGTTTAATATGTGGTATCAAGAATTATGTTTTCTATTGATGAACATCTCATGTTTCTCATGTTACTCACACCAATCTGAGATCATATGGGCTAAAAGTATGTGTTGATTAAGTTTTTGGTTTCTATTTGGAGTCATGGGATATGGGTTATGGTTTTTAATATAAAGGTTGAAGAGGTATCAAATTTTAAAAAAAATTCAACAAACCCAAATGGGTGTATATTTTTGAGAAAATCCATCTCAATGTAATTTCATAGTTTTTTGTTTATTCTATTAGTTGATAATTTGGATGATAAAACTATTGTTGACATTCTAGTGTAGTTGTTGATAAATATCCAATATAGTGGAGTATAACATGAGAATGAAGTATCTATAATAAAATTTATGTATAATATATTGATGGAAGATGTGAATAAGGTTCTATAATATCTAGAAGGTGTTCAAGAAGATTTATGAATAATGTATTAGGGTTTCATGGTGTTTTCTATATTTTTGGACCAAAAAATTTAGATGAATAGAAAAGTTTATTTTGAAGAAAAGAAATTTTTCCATGATAATGTATAGTTTCATGAATATGAGGAATTTTTTTCAAATTTTTTTTTTGAGGAAACCTATTTAATATTTAGAAAAGATAATAATTTCAGGAAATATTATAGGTTTCATGAAAATTGAAGTTGTGTAAAGGTAGTGAGTTTGACAGAAAAAGTGATGATAGAGGTGGATTTTTTTTGGGATACAACATGAATGGAAAATATTGTATAATGTTATTTGAATATATAGTTACATGATCACTATATTCCAAGATTTTCAAATGGTTTATGGAAAGTATGAATGATATGAGGAGGATCCTTCACAATGAGAGATTAACGTAGGATCTTTAATATGGAAATCCAGTGAATGAGTGAAAAAATATCCTATGGGTTAAGGCTATTACCTTTAAATATAATTTCATATTATGAAGTATCTAGAATAGAGTTGTTTCTTCTGATGAAAATGTTAAATGTTGTGGGATTTGTATTATTTCATGATGTTTTTGCTGAAAAAGTCATAAAGAAGAACGTTCTAATAATATTTTCTTTTATAGTGATTGGGATAATAATGTTTGGTCTTTTTTTGGTGAGTTCATTGCATTTTCATCTCTAGCTATGGAACATTTTTCTCCCATCGATCATCAGTTTCATGGATGGGTGTGGATATTATTGAAATAATAGCAAGTGCTATGATTTTACAAGAAGGTTGTTGGTGGTTATGAAAGGTGACAAAGTAGTATCTATATAAGGGTATAGTTTCAAATTACCAGATCATTACTTTCAAAATTAAAATTTTTCCTTCTAGTTTTATTAGGGGTTCAGGTAATTGGAGGTAAGAACATTCTTTATAGAATATTTTTAACTCTCAGATGGCTGGATCTGCTTCCCTTTATCAGTGCATCAAGGTTTGTTGGAATCCTCCTTCAAGGGGTCTGAAATTTAACAGTGATTGATCTTCTATTTCAAGATGATGTTGTGGAGGATGTTTTGTTTGTGACAGCTGTAGGGTGACTCTCTTAGATTTTCCCATTAGTATAGGTCATGGTAACTCGTTGTTTGCTGATGCGATGGTCATTCATTCAGGATTGTTCATTTGAAAGCAAAGGAATTTGGACATTACTATTTCTGGAATAGATGCTTTGATCATATATAGTTTTATTCATGGGTCTGGTATTATTACTTGGTCTATATCTTATGTTATTAGAATAGGAAGAATCATATTGGGTGTTGATAACAAGTTTTCCTATATCTCATGGGAGGGAAACAATGTTGTGGAATACCTTTCTATGACTGACATTCTTTGTACGGAGAGTTTGTTTTTTCATGACTTGTATATTTTGAAACCAGAAGGTGTTAATATAATTAGAATAGATTCCCTTAGACTCTAATAGTTTAGCCCCCCTTGAATTTTCCCATATTTGGTCTATCTATATGGACCATTTCTTCTTGTACTATTTTTTTCATTGAAAAAAAAATTACGTGATTGTTTTAAAATTTATGAGAAGGGTTGTGAATGATAATAAATAGGTTCTTACTCCCACCATTTGAAATAATCAATCCTTACCGAATATTATAGGGATCTAAATTTTTAAAGGAGATTCAAGAATGTATATATCACGTGAATATTATAAGATATCATCAGATCATTGAAGAATAAAATGTATGTCAATATGACTAAGATAGTATCATGAATGTATAGTGTGCTTCTTGGAAGATGAGTTTTGGTAAAGTGAAAATTTACTAACAAATTTGGGAATTTTTGTGAAAGGTTTTAAAATGTTGTGTGAAATTATAAGTTGTGTGAACAAGTGAATAATTCCCTAGAATTTTATTAGTATATTTGATTTGGTCAATCTTCTGAAAAAAGAACATCATTACAGACCTATATTGGTGCAAAATACATTTATTCATGAAATCAGTTGTTATCTTCTAATGAAATAGTTCGTACCTTTGGGAAGAGAGTGGGGTGATATTTCAACATGTAATTGGTAGTAGACCAAGGAAAATAGTGAGTCCACTCCAAACATTGTAATAGTAGTACACAATAATGGATTTGGTGAAATGTAACATTGACTTTGTATTCTCCTTAGACTATACCTATTTGTTTAAACAACGTAAAATTGACATGTCTCATGAATTTTCTATTTTCTATTTATACATTGATTATCCCATGAGAGAGAATAGTTTTTTTTTCTAATAATGAAACAAGATCAATAAGGGAAATTGATTTTATCAGACCTTCCCTGATTCCCCCACACCCAATGTATTTAACCAAGTGGTCCAATACTAAAGAAACACTTAATTTGTTAATATCTCTTTTAATTTTAATATAATAATAAAAAAATAATGAGCTAGGAAAATAATAAACATCTAATTAATCTATATCAATTCCTTTCTGAAAATTTAGAAGATTTTTTTTTTAAAATAACAATAATATTGACCAGAAAGAAAAAAAATATGAGAAATAATCAAAAACTCATATAAAACTAATTCCATATAAAAATTTATAAAAAAATGTAACAAAACTATTTGTGATCAAAATTTATTGAATAATTTCTTAGAACCAATTGAAAAATCTTTTTTTATTTTTTATTAAATTCAACACCAAAAAACATCTATAAATGCTGTTAATGAAACCCTTTAAAAACTTATTTTTTTAGTTATTTTAAAACACTAATTCTACAATCCTTTTTAAATTCAATTTAGAAATTAAACATAAGAAAATTTTTATTAATGGAATCAATTACACTATTTTATACCCCATTATGAAAACATATATCAAAATCTTTTTAGAAATCTACCAATAACAATAAAAACCTTCTAAAATCAAAACACTTCAACACTGTGAAAATTTATTCTTAAATTAATTATAAAAACCATCAATTTTATCTAAATAAACAAAGTTATCAAAAAAATCGACACAAAATATTTATATCAGTAAATTTTAATCCATTAATAAATTCTACACTAATATAAGAACAATAGTATACTTTCCAATCCATTTGGGTATCAAAACTAAAAAAAATTTATTTCACATTACAATTAATATTGAAATTAAAATAAAAACTAAAAAAATAACATAAACTTATAAAAAATTGGATAAATATTAAAAATTAATTATATAAATTTCAGCAAATATTTAAAATTGATAGGGCCTTATAAACTTGTTACTGATATGATTGAGAAAAAAATTATTATTATTATTATCACATAGTTCTAGTAATTCGGTATGCATATGATATTAATGATAAAGATATTCTCTAATCTAATAATGTTTCAATTTTAATTAAAATTGATATGGATAAAAAAACTCTATATGTTAATGCCTCCTCTTTTAATGCCCAGATAGAGGTTAAACTGGTCCTATAATTATATATATTGATGAATTTTTATCTGCTCTAATTATTGGTCCTTAATAAGTAAAAAATATTAAATTTATAATGAAAACTATAACATCAATCCATTCACATAATTTGATGGGGGTATCCTTCACAAAATATATTCAAAATAAATTTAGTTACAATGTAAAAATTTAGTGTACATCATAATAAATATTTCTCATCGTGAAGTGATAATTAGTATTATATCAAATGTTAATGTGTTTATGATGATTTTAGGATAAAAAAATTCAAAACTAATAGAGAAACTTTATAAAAATATAGAAATGAAGATTTGAGCATTAGTGTTAGATGAATTCATCATTTAGGATGAACTAATTTGACTTAGAATCATATTTCCAAAAATACATCAAAATATTATATAAATTTTTCTATAATAAAGTACATAATCATAATTGAAAAGGTAAATAATATAGTAGAAAGTAAATAATCATTGGTCTTTTGTTTGGAGAACATGTAGCATGGAAATAGGGTATTGGAATATTTTGACATGATTTTGTTCCATATTTAGATTACTTAAATTTTTATAAAAATGAAAAATAAAACATAATGATAAATGTTTTAAAAAATAAAATAATGTTTATGATATTAAGTATAGAATCTAAGATATTACAATAAATATTTTAATATTAATCTTGAATTTTATGATTTGCTACTCAATTTTATAAATTAATAGCACATTGAATGTTTTTTTTTGAAGTATCAATGATTATTCCAAATGTTATATTCAAAAAATTCAAAAAATTATTACCATTGTTTTTTTATTTCAATACATTAGGTTAGGGTAGGAATATAAACACATAATTAAACTATAACATACATAAAAATATATAAAAAATACATGAAAAATAAGCATAGTAAATTATTTTTTATTGAATACCCACCTAAATTAAGCATTGTTTTACTATAGATATAGTTTTACATGTAAATTTTAAGAATTTTTTGTCATAATGAACAATTGATATTGATTTTATGTGGTCTTTGACCATCATCTAAGCACAAAACATATGGAAATAAATAAATCATATTTATTATATAATTGAATATTGAAACTATATAATAATGTTTTAAATTTTGTTCAAAATTTATTATTATTAGAGATATTTTTGATATATAAAAACATTAGAGTGTTTACTGTGAGATATAGATTTCAATTATCACACCAAATATCACCATTGGATATTTGAAGATTATTTCATCATAGATTATTGGATTTGAAAAATGATTTTTATTGTTTAAAAACAATTGGAACAATTTTTATAATGAATCATTTTGTCACCTATAATGAAATTATCAATACTTATATTTATGGTTATTTCATTTGTTTTAAACTAATAAATGGATAAAAATTTATTCTATAAAAATATGGATTTAAAGTATGGTTTTGTTATTAATATTTAAAAAAGTGGCATTTTAGATTCTCTAATAGATATTGAGGATGTTTTACTAATAATTCGAGTTAATGTATATTGTTCCAGCCTACAAATTATCATTATAAAAACATAAATATATTAATAATTTTCTAAATAAAGTTTAATAAGAATGACATTCTTTTGTGATGAAATAAACAACAATATAATTCTTTTAGATTCAATGAGTTTAAACCTTTGTACTACAATTTATTTCGAGTATGTTTTTCTTATATCTATACAAAATAACTGATTCTTTCAATGCTCTATCATATATTAAGGAAATTTTTATAAAGATAAATTTATAAATAAGGGGTATATGTAATGACTGTAGTAATAGTTGATCGTAATGAAAATATTGATATAGTTATTATTTCGGTGTTGTTATGAAATTATAACATTAAAACAAAAATATATGAACCTGAAATTATTTTGGTTAAATGTTCAATTCATTAACTATAATCATATATAGTATAACAAACAATTAATAATAATTAAATTAATTAATTAACAATATTATGTATTGAAAAAATGGATTACACACATAGTTTTTAGTATTTATGGAATAATAAAAAATTAAAATTCATGTAGTGAAGAAAATAGAGATAAAATATAAATAGGATCACTAAAAATAAAAAAAAATTGATTGGATTGCTGAAAAATAGGTAATGAAAAAATTAAAGTCAAGATAACACGGTCCAAATGTCATGTGCGTCGGTTTTTATGTCAAATTATTGAAAACAATATCTTAAAATGAAAAAAAATAACAGTTAAAGAATCAACTATAGAATACATATAATAAAAAGAATTCATAATAGAATCGTGGGATTTTACATTAGGGGGTTCAGGTATGAGATATTGTAAAGAATACATGTTTTATTGGTTTTAAAGTTCCTAAGAATACATAAATAAAAAATATTTATTTTGTAATAAGAATATAGTTTTTTCCCAAGAAAATCATATCTAAAATATTTAAAATATAAAAAAATTAAGACCATGTAAGTAATATATAATACATTTTTACCTAATACATATCATAATAGAGCAGATAAATAACATAATTGGTATCTTTAATGATGATGGTCATATAAAGAGAAGAACCAATGAGAAAGGGAAGGCACAAAGAGGGAGAAAGTTAGGGAAAATGGAATTCAAAAGAAGAAATATAATATCTAGGAATTAATTTCAAATCATAAATATTGAGTTATGAATGAGAATAAAAAACATCAAAATACTATTACAGGAAAAACTAAAACAATATTTTCTTCATGTTGTTTTTATTATTCTAGTATTATTAAATTATATTAAAAATGAAAAGAACCAGATGATGAAAGATATACTATAGAATTCACAAAACTTTTTATCAAAAATTTCAAAAATCATAATGAAAAAGGAAAATTTTTAGTCATAAAATCTGATAGAATAGAATACTTAAAAAATAAAAACAAAATAAAATTTAATATCCCTCAATAAAAAGTAAATATTATAGTCACATAGAAATTATAGGTAGTATATTACCAAAAGCTAATCCCATCAAAATTGAAAAATTTCAATACATTAATGTGTAGGGTTCTTATAATAACCTGATATTTTAATATATGTTCACTTTAAATAAACACAATATTGGATATTTTGTTTTACATGAAACACTATACTAAAATGAAACCATTATATATTATAATTAAATACAAATATAATAATTAAAACATAACAATAAAATTAAATGTTTTGAATAGTAGTAACCTCATTAAGAAATTTATTTATGTATATATAACTTATTTTTTACAATCTCAATTATTTAATTTTGTTCATAGAAATATTTTTTACTAACAGTTTCATTTTTTTAAAATTGTACATTATATTAAATATATCTATGTATTTTATTGTTAAATGATGATTTTAATAAAATATAATATTTATTGATTAATTCTAGTTTTATTACTGTTTTATATATATTTAGAATAATAAGAGATAGTGTTTTAAAATATTACTTTCCTATACAAACAGTTTTCATTAGATTTTATAATTTTTTGAAGGTTTAATTCCATCATTTTAAAATAATAATTCAAGAAAATTGAAATAATTTTTAGATTCATCGTAACAATATTATCTGATGTTAATTTTTTGGATTTTTCTAGAAATATTGATATTTACATCAGTTGTGAAAAAATATTTTTACAAAAACCATGCCATTTATATCATTATTAGTATATATGAATGAAATTTAAATTTATGAAAAAATTTTCTAAAAATATATATATATATATAACATAAGATAAATTTTAAATTGAAAAAAAAATTATTTTAGTTTTCAATCAGATGTTTGATATATTATTACATAAGTTAAAATATTATCTAAAACTTTTTTAATAAATTTTATATTTATTACTTTAAAATTAATTTTTATAACTTTTGAAAAGAGATTATAAGGACCCGGACATAAAACATTACATCATCTTGAATTAAATGAATAATTAACATTGAAGTTATTTTCTGGTTTAGGGTTTTAGAAAATTAAAACATAACTATAACATATCAACTTGAATATTATATGAATAAAATACTACTCATTATCCATTTTTTGTATAAAATAAAAATTCTTTAAACAGACATGTCTAGTTCCATGTTTTATATTATATGAATTTTTCTTTGATCTCATCCTTAACCCTTATTCATCTTTAAGTCTTGTTAAAAACATTTAAAAAACTTTGTATGAGCATAAAACGCTAAGTAAGGGTTAAAAAAAAGAAGGAAGGCATTATCCCATCAATAAATACAAATCAATGAAACCATACTTTTCAATCATAACATACCTTATGAAATCATAAGATTTATGAATAAAAAATAGAAATAATAAATCATAAAGGTAACTTATAGAAACTATTAAATACTTACATTTTAGCATTCACAGATACATAGGAAGTTACATTTTGAATACCCATTACAATATATTATTGAAATCACTTAGGAGAAACATTAACGTGTACCTCTGTCACATTACCCAATGCATTGGAGAGATATGTCGAGCTCTCTCGCCCTAGATTTATCACAGAACCACCCGTATATGTAAAAAATTCCTAATAACCACAAAAAATTCATAACACATAAAAAAATAATAAAAGAAATTTGACATTTCTGGATTGCAATCACAGTATATCATTTCAAGATATTCCTATAATCAATGCTTTATCAACCCATTTTCAGAACTATTTAAAACATTTAATAAAGATATTTTTGAATCACAGTGTCACATACCACTTTAAATTTTTCAAAGGAATTAAATTTTTAAAACATTAATGTTTATATAAATAAATCCTTAAAACCATTTTTAAAACATGGACATTAATGAGAAAAGATTAATAACAATAAATATTTAAAACATTTAAAGCGTTATTTTCGTTAAATGGTTCATAACCTAATGAGAGACACTTGAATACAAATAATTGGAGAATTACATTAATCAAAGCATATAATATCATGAGAATAGATATATTCATGATATAATACATCAAAGGGATGTATATACACAATATAAAAGTGAATTGGTCTATAAAAACACATAAGTTTCAATGGAATGTAAATTCAAACAAAGTTCATTGCAAAGATAATGTCCTTTAATTAAAGACAAATCAATGAAATATTTATGTGTGAAAAACAAAAATACACCCAATATAATTGGTTATTAAGTGTAAAAAAATCATATATAATTCACACATATTCATAAAATGACATAATTAAAAAGTACATGTTTATCCCAGAGAAAGTAAATTGGGTTAAGAAGTTCCCATACATGACTTCGACAGCCTAACAGTGACATTTAAAAATTCAGAAAATGATTTAATGAGAGAAAAAATGGTATATCATCACTTGGACATAAAATATACTTATATCAGTATATATAAGTACATATCCCAACATAAGAATATGTAAATTAAAATACATAACAAGAGGAAGTCTTTTAAAAAGATGAGGGTGAAAGGATCCCTTTCCCATTTGGTAACTTACGAAACATAAACCCCATGAAGGAGGGATAATACAATGAAGATATAAATAACCATAAATGGAATTATATTAACAATTAATAAAATCATGTGCAGTACATACACCACAAAAAAGGATATAGTGGAAAATATAGTATGAATCTCACAGAAATAATAAAGTGAGATGAAAACCCCTTACCTTGTTGTAATCAATCATATCGTATGACCAAAAGTTAATAACCACAAAATTAATCATAGAATATCATGAATATAAAGATATTAATTATAATATATATCAAATGGTTGTGCATAATACACCACATGCAATAAATAATTGGTGAACCATGGAAATCTCACAGAATTAAAAGTGAGATAAGAAATCCCTTACCTCGTGTACGACTTGACTCATTTGTTCATTTTCCTCGATGAATAATAAACATAATTTAATTTATAAATTAATAATAACCTTGTTCAAGTTTATTATTTCTTTTATATCATTTATTACCTTTCTATGATAATTATTTAGTTATTTGAGTTCATATTCGACATTTTGTCGATGTTCGGAACATGAGTAAAAAATGAACTTGTTATAATTAAAAATTGTCCATGTTGTAAAAATTAATTTATCTCCAGAATAATATTCATGATTTGGATATCATATATATCATATATATACATTATATATGTATTTATAATAGTACACAGCATTTGGATATACAAAATAAAATGCATTGTTCCTGGAGAGGGTAAGCCGTAAGTACGCATAAACAATACTTTCATTTATATTTCATATTTAATGGAATGAAAACATAATGACAAATAGGTATATTACAATTCCAGTACAATATAATATATAATTTCATTATCTCTATACTTTATACATTCCACTTATGGCATGAACGATTCATATCACTCTGAGGGGCCGGTAGTCCGCACTTCCTCAAATGAAATTATCACGTTTACTAATTGGGGAAACCATAAAGGTATGATATAAACAAAAAATACAGAATCATAGAAAAAATATAAATATAATATATATCAAATATAAATACAGTTCCATCATAATGGCCACCATGATAGTAAGTATGAGATAATTGAATAATTATCATTTTGTGAGGTAGTAGTTCACCGCCCACAGAAACAGTATGTCATTTTATCCATTAGATGGAGTTCTGTGTTAGTGTAGTTAGAATCCATTTCATAAAAAACCTAGTATGTTGATTATACTATTTTTGTTATAAAATCAAGTAATAAAAATGGTTTATTGGGTTTCATAAGTAAAATAAAATAAAAGAACATAAGAAAAGATGTTACCTTTAAATCGGGTAACTCCCTTTGGTTTGAACCAAAAAGTTTACTTGAAGTGTCTTCTGTCTAACATATGGCTTCAAGTAGAAATAGATGGATTTATTGGGCTTAATTGTGTATAGTTTCAATGATCCAAGGTGCTTGATAAGTGTGATTAATGGGTTATAAGTGAGGGATTTTTATAAGGGGAGGCGCTCTTTAGGAAAGTTTAAAATATTATTTTGTTATATAGTGATTTTCAATTTCTAAAGGTCAAAAAAATATTAAAGTCGAAGATAATATGACTCATGTTCTAAATAAAGTAATCCTATAATAATTTAATAGGTTTTATATATTTTTTTAATATTTATTATCTTATTTTCTTAAATCATTCCTTAATGAGGTACACACTACATCATTATTGTGTCATAAATAATTTTATTTATTTGATGTCTCAAAATTTTAAAA
This sequence comes from Viscum album, assembly GCA_963277665.1. Lineage (NCBI taxonomy): Eukaryota > Viridiplantae > Streptophyta > Magnoliopsida > Santalales > Viscaceae > Viscum > Viscum album. Next base: position 479,202,463 of record OY728132.1, read on the forward strand.
AAATACCATAATGTATGAAATATTTTTATCTTTAAAATTAATATTTATAGCAAAAAATATACCTTATATAACCCTATGTAAATATTTATTTACTAAAAGATATATGTTTATGTCTTGTTTGACTTTACTTTTAATTAATTAATATAAAGTGTCATTATCACTCCGATGTGGCTCTATGGGATCCCATAATCGACCCATGGATTACTATGGTCAGTAATGTATCATCGAATTGGATTAGGATACATGTTAGTGTAATTTAATATTATTATAATAATATTTGGGTACCCTTATTTACCAAATGTACCCTTTAACCATGGTAAATAAAATTTTTACTGAAGTAAATATTCATAAAGTCTAAAAATAAAGGTTACAAATTTACAAAATATGGACCTCATGATTCCAAATATGGAATAAATTTTTCCAAATTCAAAACAATGAAGTGGAATAAATTAATTTAAAATTATTTCCCACTGTCAAAACTAAAAGCGTGTTTTTAAGTAATAATAACTATCAAAAGATTGACACTTTTTTATGTCCAGTTTCAATGTGAAATTACATTCAATTACCAACATTGAATTAAATAGTAAAAATATAATCTAATTATACTTTAAAACCAATTAATAGGATAATCTATCAATATAAATAAATTAGAATAAAAGGTAGTTTTGAATTAAATTATCGTATATTTCACTATTCATAAAAAATGAACTTTATTGGAAAAATACAAAAAATTTATCCAAACTAAATTTTGATGTCCCAATTATGAAAAAGAATATTATTTTGTCAAATATAACATATAATAGTGACCAAAAATATATTTAAATATGGTTCTCTATCAAAAGGTGGTAAATTGACCATTTAATGAATAATAGAGTATTTATGTTTAAAATCAGATTAATTCTTATTTTAAGCCTCAAGAATTTATTGGATATATGAGAAAACATTTATCAAACATGTATATTAATATTTCAGGTAGTTCTATCCATTCTCGCAAATACAACGACTAGGTGTTAAATACCATTTAAATTTGTTACATTATGTTTCGGTATAACTCAACGTTGTGTGCAACTTAAGTTTCCAAAGAAACCTATTGTTCAGTATCAGGTATGCCATCAAACATAGCATCCCATTTAATTTAAAATTAATATTTAATTCACAAATATAAATAAATATGAAATTTTCATATTTTTTATTTACTTGGGATGTTTAACCCTTCACCACTTTTGGAAATTGTGTTATTGCAATTTGAAAAATGGGCTTCGAAACATCATTGAAAGACCCACATCGGAAAAAGTGTCTATAAAAACATCCCTTTAAAATAAAGGAATAGAAATAAAAAGGTCCCCCAAGATATCAAATACTAGGATTCCATGTAGGAAAACATGGATATGGAAGAGAAATAAACCATTAATGTTTGATGGAGAGTGGTAGAAAACATGATTAGGAGAAAGTTAACCACTAGAAAATCACAAACATGTGATGGGTAAAAGGGTTTTTTATTCCCCAGAAGGAAAATTTAATGGACTATGTTTATGTGTTAAGTTAATTTTGATAATGTTGAGGAATTTATTTAAAATCTTGAATAAGAACATAAGGAAGCATACTTACTTTTCATGTAGACTTTCATGCTTTACTAGATTTCTACCAAAAACTCATCTTTTTATCCAAATGATGTGTATTCATACTATCTTGGTTAAATAAAAATCACTAGAATCAACTTCTGGAGTATCACATGATCCAAAAAATATAAACTATATATTTCCCATATCTTTACACTTTAACCAAAACCAAAAAGCTAAAAACAAGATCAGATAATTCCCATAAAGGATAATATTATATAAAAAAGAAATACTACTCTTAATCTAAAAAATGTAACCAACAATACCCAATATTAAAATAAGATCATTCAATAAAAAACTTTTCTTAAAATCAATCAACTTAACCCAAACTAAGATTGGAACCCAAAACTCGTAAGGATTTAATTACACATACTTCAACAGGAATGATGACATTTTTCTCCAAATAACATCAGCTACTCTTAAAGTCTTATACTGAAAAGTAATTATCCTAATCACATATTCTCTATGATAGGTTAATCATTTCCCTAAATAACCCAAATCACTATATGTCCACAATAGAAACATAGATTCTTCCAAAATAAAATTTCAACCATTACGCCACAAATGAGATCCCATAGTGTTATATTTTTCTTAATCATATACTGTTCCCAAAAAAGAGACCATCTTCCAAAATAACAATTATCAGCAAATCACAAAATCATTTTCTTATATTAAGGATATCTATTTGATAAAACATAATTTCCCAAAATCAACTTTTTCTTGATCCATAAAATCATATAACCAAAAAGAATAAGATATAATAACAAGGTACATCAAGTAGGCTAGTGGTAGGTGATAAATCTCAATTGCACATTGTTTTTTGGGTTCGGTTCCCATAGCTTTGTCTGACGCGACATGTATTCACAAGGTCTGCATGTTTTCCTTTTTATAAAACATAAAAATAAACTTAACATGTTTTAACCTCAAAGGTTTTCTTATACCTGTCATTTTCATCCCAACACATTATGACCTCAAAATCTTAATTCAGGAATCCTTATATATATTTTCCATTTTTTATTTCACCTCCATATGATAAAATAAAAATATTCCAAGTAGGAAGAACATCATACCTTTATCAAGGTGTCCATATGGTTTCATCGTCATATTGTTCATGTAGGTAGAAGGTCCATGCATTGAAATAATGATTTAGAGATCCTTCAAAATCATTTGCATACTTTCTCCAAATACACATGGTACAACTTGGGTCATATGGGTGTTTGCAGAAAAATAGTTTCGGAAATTAATCATGTATGACATATAATTTCAAAAAATCTGACAAAACATGATTTTTATAAAATAGTCAGACCGAATTTGAGTTGAAATATTCAATTAATTGTCCTTCTAAAATACCACAAGTATGTGTTGTGAGACTATATTGTAAAAAAAGTATAAATAGGTTGTGAAAGGGTCTCCTTCTTCAACACCTTTTTCTAAATTATTATATTCTTCAAAATCTTGAGATAAGGTAAAATATTTGAAAATGCCATGATAATATTTACATTTCTTGAAAATATTATAATATTGTGAAAATATGATATGATTAAATAAAAACCATGATTCATATTGATATAGATGTATAATAGAGGTGTTTTAAATCTCAATCAACTAATTTCATGATATTTGTATGCTATGAAATGTTTCACAATCATCGGAACATGACATTGTAATAATTATTTCAAGCATGTCATCATGAAGAGATAGGAATTTTTCTTGAGATCCTCCTCCTTCCATTTTTAACTGACTTTCCTTGACCTGAAATAGTTATAAAAAAAGTATTTAACTGAAATAATAGACCTAGGGACTAACCATGTGCTTAATGAAAACTCATAATCCCTAAATTTTTCTAAACTGACATCTGATGCCAACTATAAGGACTCAGCATTAAAACATTACATAATCTTGTATTAAATGAATAATTCACATTAATGATATTTTTAGGTTTAGAGTTTTAGTGAATTAGGTTATAACTATTATATATCTACTTGAATATTACATGTAAACACTACTACTCAGTATCTAATTTTTCATAAAATAAAAACTCTTAAAAACATGTCTAGTTCCATGTTTTTGACAGCATGACTTTTCATTGATCCCATCCCTGACCCATATACATCTTTAAGTCCTGTGGAAAAAAATTCAAAAACATGGGATGAGCATTAAAATATCAGTTAGGGTTATAAAATAAATAAGGAATACATTTTCCCATCAATAAATACAAATCAATGAAACCATACTTTTCAATCATAACACACCATGTGAAATCGTAAGATTTATGAATAACACATATAAATCATAAATCATAAAGGTAAATTATGGCATCTATAAAATACTTACATTGTTTCCTTCACAGCTACATAGAGAGTTAAGTTTGGAATACCCATCACAAAATATTCCCTAAATCTCTTAGGAGAAACATTAACATTTACCTCTATCATGTTACCCAATGCATTGGAGAGCTATCTCAGGATCACCCGTCGTAGGTTTATCACGGAACAACTTGTATATGTAAAAAATTCTTAATAAATATAACATATTCATAACACATAAAACAAGGATAATGGAAATATTAAATTTCCACATTTCAATAAAAATATATCATTTCAAGATATTAACACAATCAATGCATTATCAAACCATTATCAAAAGCATTTATAACATTTAATAAAGAGATTTTTTGAATCAATGTGTCCCATACCACTTTTAAATTTTTAAAGGAATTAAAATTTTAAAAGATTAATAACCATATAAATAAACCCTTAAAACCATTTTTAAAACATGGTCATTAATGAGAAATATTAATAACAATAAATATTTAATACATTTAAAATGATATTTTAGTTAAAGAGTTCCCAACAAAATTAAAGACACTTGAATAAAAATAATAGAGGAATAACATTAATCAAAGCTTATAATGTCATTAGAATAGAGATATTCATGATATTATATGTCAAAGGGGATTATATACACCATATAAAAGTGAACTGGTGTATACCAACAAATATGTTTCAATGGAATGTAAATTGAGACAAAGTCCCTTGCAAAGGAAATATCTTTAGATTGAATAAAAATCAATGAAATAATTATGTGTGAAAAATAAGAATACACCTAATATAGGTGGATATTGAGTGTAAAAAAAAGCAGTGTTCATTTACACATATTCATATAATGACATAATCAAGAAGTAGATGTTTAACCCAGAGAATTGAAATTGGGTTAAGAAGTTCCTATATTGGAATTTGACAGCCTAACGACGTCATTTTAAAATTCAGAAAATTATTAGTTGGGAGAAAAAAAAGGGATCTAATCACTTGGACATTAAATTTATAGTAATAATTATATATAATTACATATCCCAATATAATAAGATGTAAATTAAAATACATAACCAAAAGAAGTATTTTAAAAAGAGGAAGGTGAAAGGTTCCCCTAATGATTTGGTAACTTACGAATCATACACCCCATTAAATAAGGACCATGAAATTAAGATGTAAATACCCATAATAATAATTATATTTCACAAATAATACAATCATGGGTAGTACATACAAAATACAAAAATAAATAGTGGCAAATATAGCATGAATCTCATGGGAATAAAAAGTGAGGTGAAAACTCTTAGCATGTTGTAAACAATCAAGTTGTATGACAAAAATTTAATAACCACCAAATGAATCAAATAATACCATGAATATAAATAGAATAATTATAATATATATCAAATTTAATTACACAATACACAACATTATATAAATAAGTGGTGAACAATGGAAATCTCACAGAATTAAAAGTAAGATAAGAAACCCCTAACCTAGTGTCCGACTTCACTCATTTGTTCCTTATTCTTCCTGAATAAGTAACATAAGTTAATTTATAATTTATTTAGAAAATTTTTTAAGTATATTTTTTCATTTATATCATTTATTACATAACTATAACAATTAGTTAATTATTTGAGTTCATATTGTACATTTCCTCGATGTTCAGAACTTAAGTAAAACATGAACATGTTATTATTACAAATAGTCCATGCCATAAAATTTCATTATCTCTGAAATAATATTAATGATTTACATATCATTTATATCATATATATCTAATATATTTTTATTAGTAATAGTTCATGACATTTTGAGATTTAAATGAAATGCACTGTTCCTGGAAACTGTAAACTGTATGTACGCTTGAACACTACTTTCTTTTCTATTTCATATTTAATGGAATGAAAACATAATGAAAAATATATATATTATTATTCTAGTATAATATCATATATAATTTAATTATCACTATCCTTTATACATTCCACATATGGCATGAATGAGTCATATCACTTGGAGGGGTTGTTGTACGCACATCCTCAAATGAAATTATCGCATTTACCCATTATGGAAACCATAAATGTATTATATAAATGGAAAATAAATAATAATAGAAATAATATAAATAAAATATATATCACATATAAATATAGTTCCATCATAATGGCCTCCATGAGGGGTGGTAGGAGATAATTGAACAATCATCGTTTCGTGAGGCAGTAGTCCATCGTCCATAAAAACAATATATTCTTTTAACCGTTAGATAGAGGTGTGGGTATGTGTAGTTTGATTAATTCTCATAAAAACTGAAAAGTATTCTGAGGATATTGTTTATGTTATAGTAGAAATAAATAAAAATAGTTTATGGGACCTTTACCGCTATTGTGTTTTAAGCGGGTTGAGAATTAATTTTTGGGGAATTAGATTAAAATAAATAAAATTGGTGTAGCACAATTTTATTTTTAAGGATGGTGGTTATATCCTCCCAAAGGGAGTTAGATTTGGGGCCCACACCCACATAACCTCCCATAAGAGGATATTTGTGGGGTGGGGCCCACATGTGACCTAAACCCTTGAACTTCCCATAACTCTCATAAACCCCATTAAACTCTCTTGTTTAATGTTGAAAAATCTCCCAATATTAATGAGATCTATTCACCTCCTCTCCCTCCCTTTATTAATTGTGAACACATATATTCAACCTCTTAAATTAATTAATGAGGTGGTTTGAATTTTAAATTTTAAATTGCATGTGTCAATAAAATAATAGCATTAGCCTATTATTTTATTTTGAGAGGGCTTTCGTTCTATTAAGGAGAATTGGGGAGAGCTCTTGAGTCTTTCGAAGAACACTAACCCTCCGACGAAGAACGACGTCTTCTTCGATGAAGAATTCTGGTTCCATGAAGAACTACGACGCATTTTTCTTTCTCATCTCCACAACAAGTGAGAAGATGCCACTTCCTCCTCAAACGCACTTCGTCGTTGTCTACAATTCCTCTCCCCACGATGCCGTCTTCCGCGATGCCCGACGTGCGACGTCATTTATCGAGGTAGGAAATTATGTTTAATTTTAATGGATTATAATTCTGCCTCGTTCATCATTTTATAATGTTGATTTTCTCGGTCTTTTTCTATCTTTTAACGCAGAGGGCGCGGTCCGAACAAACATGGCCCGACGACCCTCCGTTTGATCTTGTTTATTTTTGGAATCGGCGACCGAAAGCGGGACGTAGAAAAGGCCGGCAGCGCAAGGGCCGTTGTCGCACATGCAAAGATAACTGCGGCCAAGAGATTCATGGTGGAGGAAGCACAGCTTCGTCACGTTGTGCCGATAATGTGGAGTTGCGGCTTGGGTAGGCCGTAGAGGAGGGAGTCGGCGCCATCACACCAGCTGTGCTGAACGAACCGCGACCCGCTTCGTGGGGCTCTTTGGCAGAAGAACCTTCTATCCCATCTACCGGTCGAGTGGAGGGGAGCCGCAACACTAGGAGGGAACTATGTAGGAGAACCGGTTGGTCCCTTGGCCAGCTGGGTGGAGCAAAGCTGCAGCTCTCGGAGGGCGCCCCACTGGGGAACCCGTGGCCCGCTTGCACCAGAAGGTCGGCCGGCCTAGCCGGAAGGTTAGGGAGGGTAGAACCGCTGGTACGGGCAGCCAGGGGGCCACCCCCCCTCCCCCTCAAACAACTCGGCTAGCTGGCCGTGCCAGAAGGGCCATGCCCAGCCGAGTCACGCCCGGCCGGGCTGCACCGGGCCCGGCCGGGCCGTGATGCGCCCCACCGTGTCGGGCTGCACCAGTTCGGGTCGGGCCGTGCCCTCTTCGGGCCGGGCTACATGAATCTTCGGGCCGGTTCGACTCCCCTACCGGGTCGGACCCGCCAAAACTGGGTGACCCTACATGCCAGCCCACTGGGCTTAACATGTCGGGCCCATTATTCACTTAAATGTGAATAACTTAAAGACCACACATCTGATCAACGCGCTATTTGTGGAACTGGGACCCTATCGACAAGGCGGTCCTTTTTTATACTATAAGTGAGTTTTTTACAACTTTGGTAAACGGACAGGTTTGGAATGACCATATTTCCAACCGGGCCCCTAGAACGAAAAAGCCAATATCTCTTAGACCGGGCGTCCAATTGAAGCATTGTCTGTCGCGTTGATTTCCTTTTTATGAGATGGAACTTCGGGATACTTCAACTCTGGACTTCATGATAGTTAATGTATCGACCCCCTTTACTTGAGGGGCGGACCCTCTCGGAATCGAGCACGCTGTGTGCGGAAACCCTAGAGCTGGTTGCGACTGCGAGAACTATTGTGCTGGGATCCTCCATGGGTTTAACAGTGATAGTTACTGTACTTGGATCCTATGTGGGTTTTCCAGCGGTGTCTTCTGTACTATGATCCTACGTGGGATTGGCAGAGGAGATGATTCAAGAGCTACATCTAATCATCTCCACCCTTCTTCATGAGTTGTATACCTATGTGAGCTGAGTCTTGTCTTGTAATCAATACCAATGGTGTGATTGACTCCCTTCATGTGTGGACTGGGTTGTACTTGGGCTTGAGAGTTAGAGCGGGACTAAAATTGTGGACTTAGGTATATGTATGGGAATATAATTAAGTAAAGTCGGTTGATATTTCTTGTTTTTATCTTTCCTTTGTGGTTTATCCATTGTGGATTCTGGGTGACCTTCGGGGGTCTCGGGGTCCCTACAGAGTATCGTATACGCACCCCTGCACGGGTTATGCCTGCACTATGTTGTGTTGGATGCAGATGATGGACAACAATGATCGTGGTTGAGGCTTGTGGAGCTAGATGGTATTCGAAGGTGGACCACCTGGAAGGACGTACACGGAGCGGACGGACATACCCGAGGTACCGACGAGACTATTTGTACCCACCCTTCAGGTGGGATTCCCGGAGGATGACTCAGTGGTTTCTTCTTTACTTTACAGCTGTTGTAATTTTGTTCTTAGTTGTACTGTACTTTCAGTTGGGTTTGTATACTGGCCCATTTACTTTCCATCACTTACTTTTGTTCTTAGTTTTACATAGGGCTTACTTCATTTGCGTACTTTGTTGTGTTTGTTTACTTTTATATAGGAAATGCCTTCCCTTTTACCAGGATTTACACATTTCGTGCTAGTCTCCAGCCCCTGGCCTATGGAAGGTGGCCTTCGGGTAGTCACGATACAGCCCCCGAGGACAGTTCATGAGAAATTGGTATCAGAGGAGTCAGTTCTACCACAAAACTCATGAATCTGATAATTTCTTCTATGAAGTAATGGTGTTAAGAGTATTGATTGTGGTTTTTAGTCTAGGGAGTCGAGAGTTAGTGGAATGGCTGACGTATCCATACACTAGGACCCTGACTTCTGATTTCTGACTCAATGCACGAAAACATTTATTTCATTTGTGTTTCAAAAGTTTTCTTTCTGATTACTTTCTGTCATCTCACTAGGTATATTGTATTAACTGTGTTGCACCTGTTGCTTTTCAAGATTTCCCCACGAAGGCATCTAGCTAGGGTTCCTAGTTACGTGTGAGTTGGTAGCCCACCGAGTGACGAGGCCTCGGTGTAGGGCCCCATCACAGTGGGGGAACCAGTGGTACCACTACCTGATGAGCCACCGATACTACCATCCCCAGCACCAGAGAGTGCACGCCGCCTGAGTGTGTTTCATGAGTTTCAGCGACAGAGGCCGATGAGGTTCCATGGAGAGATGGACCCTCAGGAAGTCGAAGATTGGCTGGAGGCTATTTTCATAGTCTTTAGATTGGTACGGAAACCAGCTGACCTTATGTTGGTCCTTGTCGCGAGTCTACTGCATGAAAAAGTAGGTAGATGGTGGATCCTAATGCTCTAGGTGCACGACGAGCCATCACTACATTGGATGGACTTTGAGAGCCTCTTTCTCTTGAAGATTGTTCCAAAAACCCTCTGTGCGATGTGAATCCAGGAGTTACTACATCTACGGCAGGGTATCATGACAGTATCCCTGTACTGAGTGAGATTTATCGAACTCTCGTGCTACTCCACAGACATGGTATGGGATACATTCTTCCAGGATCAGACCATTGAGCAGGGGCTGAGGCATGATATCAGGGCTTTGATGACCTCCCTTAGTATTTCGACGCAGGTAGGAGTATTGGAGTGAGCCCTTCTTGTGGAGAACGTTCTTATTGAGCCGACCCCAGTAGCGAGACCCACCACAGGGTGACACGTAGCAGAGTCTTCTGCAGCCGGCAGTAGATAGATGTCGCAAAGGTCCAAGCAGACCAGGCCATCATGTGAGTGACTTCAAGATACTGGTTCGGATATGTGGGGCACACGAAGTAGAGCCAATCATACGAGGGGCAGGTAGTGCTATGTATGCGGCGGGCAGGGCCGCATTGCTCGTGACTACCCAACCCTCCATGAAAATAAGAAGCAGACGGTAGAAGGACCTCCCAGGTAGAGGCAAAGGTTCGACTGTGGTAGTCCAAAGGGATCATTCGGATGAGGTAGAGGAGTTGGTTGAGCATCAGGGGGTGGACGAAGCTTCGAGGCTCTACCACCACCACCACCAGTAGGGCCAACCCGACCACAGGGAGCTGACAGACAAGGGCAGGCTTAGCTCCATGCAGTTGAGGCCTATGACCACGGTGCACCTGAGATGATTCGAGGTACTATCAGTGTCTACTCCACCCTTACTGCAGTTCTTAAAGACACATGGGCGAGTCATTATTTTATTGTTGTTGCCCTTGTTCAGAGCTCGGAGATTCCAGCAGAGTCGTTGGCTCGATCTTTATGACTAGATACTCCTATGGAAGAATACTCGACGATTACGCACTGGTGCCGGCAGTGTGTGATTACTCTTGGGGGTTAGATCTTTGGCTGGGATCTTCTTGTAGCGGTGTATAGGCCTTACGACCTCATCTTGGGTATGGACTGATTTTCTATAGTCCATGCTCAGATCGACTGCCTTAGGCACAAAGTGCGGTGTGTCCGCACTGATGGAACTAGGTTCACCTGCACTGGCGAGAAGGGAGCCTTTGAAGCAAAGGATGGACTTACTTAGAGGAGAGGGCAGCCGATCACACATCAGTTGGATAGTCTCATCCTAGGAATGGTTGATGTGCAGAGTCTGAGTTTTCCTATTGTAGTGGATCAGTATGCGAACGTTTTTTCTAATGACATTCCAGGACTACCTCCTCATATAGAGGTAGATTTCTACATTGACCTGTACCATGGGACAACACTTATTTCTACTCCAGCATATCAGACGGTTCCTGCCGAGCTTCGTGAGATGTGGGTACAGCTGGAGGACTTATAGGGAAAGGGATTCATCTGACCCAGTGTTTCACCCTGGGCTTCTCTGATTTTATTCACCAAGAAGGAGGATGGGAGCTTACGGCTATGTGTCAACTATCGTCGCCTGAATCAGGTGACTGTAAAGAATAAGTACCCACTCCTGAGTATTGATGACCTCTTTGATCAGCTCAAGAGAGCACGATGGTTCTAGAAGGTAGACCGCTGGTTTGGCTATCACCAGCTCAGAATTTGAGACCATTATGTGCAAAAGAAATACTTCATGTGTCGGTATGGCCACTACGAGTTCCTGGTTATACCCTTCGGCATAAACAGTTCTCAAGTGGTGTTCCTGAGTCTCATTAATAGTATCTGTAAGCCTTACCTCAATCATTTTTTCATAGTCTTCATCGACGACATAATGATTTACTCGACTACTGAGGAGGAGCACGCCAACCATTTGCGGGTTGTACTGGATAATCTCCGAGAGCACCAGCTTTATGGTAATCTCTCAAAGAGACAGTTCTTTATTTGAGAGGTTCATTTATTGGGACACGTCATCTCGAAGGTGGGAGTTGCAGTGGATCCTGCAAAGATCGATGCAGTACTTTCTTGGGAACCACCCAGGAGCATGATAGAGGTGCATAGTTTCCTTGGTATGACTGGATACTATTAGATTTTTGTGTCAGACTTCTCCAGAGTTGCAGCACCACTTTCATCTTTGACGAAGAAGGGTAAACCCTTCAAGTGGTCAGATAGATGTTAGCAGAGCTTTCAAGAGCTGAGACAGAGATTGACTAGTGCGCCCATCTTGAGGCTACCAGAAGAGGGCGTAGGGTACGTAGGTTACTATGACTCATCAGGGATCGGACTTGGGTGTGTCCTTATTTAGTAGTGAGCTGTGATCGCTTACAGTTCATGGCAGTTGAGACAGCACGAGCAGAACTATGCTTCCCATGACCTGGAGTTAGCAGTAGTGGTCTTCGCCTTGAAGATGTGGTGACACTATCTTATGGGTGAGCGCTTTATAGTCTACTCTGACCAAGAGAGTCTCAGGTAAATCTTCTCACAGAAGGACCTAAACCAGATACAATGGTGATGGCTCGAGTTCTTCTAGGACTATGGCTTTGAGATAGTCTATACTCCTGGGAAGGGGAAAATTGTGGCAGATACTCTCAGTAGGAGATCAGGCATTCTGGTACTTGAAGAGTAAATAGAGCAGCTAGCTGCTTTATAGATATCCTTCATGGATAGAGATGGGGTATCCTTTCTACAATCCCTCGTAGTCACTCCTCCACTACCTCAGCGGGTCAGAGAGGAACAACATGGGGACGTTAACTGTGAGATGTGACGTGCTCAGATTTCCACAGGGTAGGTGCCTGATGGATTCTCTGAATGAGGAGAGCACGTCATCCTCTTCAGGGGACATACCATTGTACCAGTTTCAATTTAGGAGGAAGTGCTGAGTGAGTATCACACTTCCCCTCTAGTGGTACATCTTGGAGTGCTGAAGATGTATTAGGACCTTAGACGACAACATTGGTTCCCGGGTATGAATAAAGCTATATCAGAGTTCATTTCACGATACCTCACTTTCCAGCAAGTGAAGGCAGAGCACCAGGTGCCAGTAGGATTGGTACAGCCCTTAGAGGTTCCAGAGTGGAAGTGGGATGGGATATCCATGTATTTCATGATATGTCTTCCACATAATTCTAGAGGACATGACTCCATCTGGGTGATCGTAGACTGACTCACCATGTCGACCCACTTCTTTCTGATCAGATAGCAGGGCTCAGTAGAGAGCTTAAGAAGCATCTACTTTCATGAGATTGTACGAATTCATGGTGTGCCATCATATATCATCTCCGATCGAGATTCTCAATATACATCCCAACATTGGAAGGGGTTGCAGGAGGCTTTTGGGACCCTGCTACATCTGAGCACCGCATTCCATCCTCAGAAGGATGGCCAGACAGAGAGGACCATTCAGACACTCGAGGAAATGATCTGTGCATGTGTCCTTGACTTTGGTCGTAGCTGGGAGGATCACCTACCCTTAGTGGACTTTGTGTACAACAACAACTACCACTCCACCATCGGGATGGCACCATATGAGGCACTATAAAGCCGGCCTTGAAGATCAGCTATGTGTTGGACTAACCCTGGGAAGTCAGCACTTGTAGGACCTGAGATAGTTTAGACCATGATGGAGATAGTGCAGATCATCTAGGAGCGAATGAGGACTGCACAGAGTAGATAGAAGTCCTATACAGATAGGAGATGGAGACCACTGGAGTTTGAGGATGGTGACCACGTTTTCTAACGGGTCTCACCTCGACGTGGATTACAACGATTTTTCTGGGGTGGCAAGTAATCTTCACACATCATCGGGCCTTTCCAGGTCCTCCGAAGAGTAGGCGAGTGGCATACCGCTTGGCCCTTCCACCTCAGTTGCACCGGGTGCATTACTTCTTCCACGTATCTCAGCTGACAAGATACATGCACAACCCGACCCACATCATCGATCATGGAGAGTTGGACATCGATGACAGGGTGACATTCACGGAGGTCCCAGTGGAGATTGAGGATCGACATGAGCGGGTCCTATGTGCACGGTCGATTCCTCTGGTGCGTATTCATTGGTAGCATGGGAACCTCCAAGAGACCATATCGAAGTGGGAGGCTCAGATGCATGCTCAGTACCCTCATTTGTTTCCCTAATTTTTGATTTATCTTTACAGGGATGTAAATCCCAGAGGTGGGAGTAATATAAAGACCCGTAAATTTATAAGAAATTTTTTTCATAAATACTTTGGAATTTTATGAGTCTATGGATTCTGACGGCACTTGATTCCGAGGAAGCACTGAGCCCAGAATCAATTTCCAAAGTTTTTCTCGGGTACGTTCAGTAAACGAACGAGTGTGTTTTTCTATCTTTTGAACCGGTGCTTGGAATTGAATTCTGAGGGCATGGATGAACTCGCAGCGCTGGTAATTGATTAAAAGGACCTTTACCATAGTTGCATTTTAAGCGGGATGAGAATTAATTTTTTGGGAATTGGATTAAAATAAATAAAATTTGTGTAGCACAATTTTATTTTTAAGGATGGTGGTTATATCCTCACTAATGGAGTTAGAGGTGGGGACCACACCCACATAACCTCCCATGAGAGGATATTGTTGGGGTGGGTCCCACATCTTACCTAAACCCTTGAACATCCCATACCTCTAATAAACCCCATTAAACTCCCTTGTTTAATTTTGACAACTCTCCCAATATTTATGATATCTCTTCACCTCCTCTCCCTCCCTTTATTAATTGCCAACACATATATTCAACCTATTTAATTAATTAATGAAGTGGTTTTAATTTTAAATTTTAAATTTCATGTCTTAATAAAATAATAGAATTAGACTATTATTTTATTTTGAGAGGGCTTTCATTGTGTTAAAAAGAATTGGGGAGAGCTCTTGAGTGTTTGGAAGAACACCAACCCTCTGATGAAGAATGACGTCTTCTTCGACAAAGAATGTCGGTTCCACGAAGAACGACGACAAGTTTTTCTTTCTCATCCCTACAACAAGTGAGGAGATTCCTCTTCCTCCTCGGATGCACTCTGACGTCGTCTAAGAATCCTCTCCCTGTGATGCCATCTTCTGTGATGCCCGACGTGAGACGTCATTTATCAAGGTAGGGGATTATGTTCAATTTTAATGGATTAAAATTGGGCCTCATTCATTATTGTATAACTTTTATTGTCTCGTCCTTTTTCTATCACTTAATGCGGAGGGCTTGGGCGAAATGAACACAGCCCGAAGACCCTATGTTTGATCTTGTTTATTTTAGGAATCAGCGACCGGAAGCGGAATACGGAAGAGGCCAGCAGCGCAAGGGCCGTCGTCGCACACGCAAAGAAAGCTGCAGCCAAGTGAGCCGTGGCGGAGGAAGCAGGGCGCCATCATGCCATGCAAGGAATATGGAGCCGCGGCCAGGGTAGGGCGCGACAGAGGAAGCTGGCGCCATCGCGCCGGCTCTGCTAAAGAAATCGCGGCCCGCTTCCTGGGCCTCTTCTGCGGAAGAACCGGCCGGCCGGAGTGCGCCGCGCTGGAGAACCTGTGGCCCGCCCGAGCGGGCTGCTTGCGCTAGAATGTCAGCCGGCCGAGCCTTTCGGTTAGGGAGGTTGGTGCCTCTAGTTCAGGCAGCCGGGCTCCCCCCCCCCCCCGGACCGCTCGGCCATCTGGCCAAGCCAGTTGGGCCGCGACCGGCCGGGCCGCGCCAAGCCGGGTTGCCCCCAGCCAAGCCGCACCGGGTCGTGCCCTGCCGGGCCGGGCTGTGCCCTCTTCGGGCTGGGATGCGTGAATCTTTAGGCCGGTCTGACACCCCTACCAGGTCATACCCGCCAAAACTGGGTTACCCGACCTGCCATCCCACTGGGCTTAAAGGGTCGGGCCCGCTATTCACTTAAACGTGAATAAATTAAATACCACGCGTCTGATCGACCCGCCATCTATGACAATGGGACCCTATCGACGAGGCAGTCATTTTGCGATACTCTAAGTGATTTTTGGACAACTTTGGTAAACATCTGGGTTTTGAATGAGCATATTTCCAACCGGGCCCCTAGAATGAAAAGGCCAATATCTCTCAGACTGGGCATCTGATTGACGCATCATCTATCACGTTGAGTTACTTTTGACGAGACAGAACTTCGGGGTACATCAACTCTAGAATTTATGACATATGATTTATCTACCCCCTTTACATAAGGATCGAACCCTCCCAGAATCGAGCACGTTGTGTTTGGAACCCCTAGAGCTGGCTGCAACTACGACAACTACTGTGCTGGGATCCTCCATGGGTTCGGCAACAATGACGACAGTACATGGATACTACATGGGTTCGGTAGTGTGGATGACTGTACATGGATCCTCTGTGGGTTCAGCAGTGATGACGACTGTACTTGGATCCTACGTGGGTTCGGCAGCGATAATTACTATACTTGGATCCTACGTGGGTTCAGCAGCGACGTCTTCTGTACTAGGATCCAACGTGGGTTTAGCAGAGGAGATAATTCAGAAGCTACATCTAATCATCTCCACCCTTCATCCTGATTAGTATACCTATGTGAGATAAGTCTTTTCTTACAATCATTACCAATGGTGTGATTGACTCCCTTCCTCTGTGGACTGGGTTGTTCTTGGGCATGAGAGTTAGATCCGGACTGGAATTGATGACTTAGGTATATGTATGGGAATATACTTAAGTAAATTCGATTTAAATTTCATGTTTGTATCTTTGCTTTTTGGATTATCCTTTGTGGGTTCTGGGAGACCATCATGGGTCTTGGGATCCCTACTAAGTATCGTATACTGACCCCTACATGGGCTATGCCCACACTACATGGTGTTGGATGTAGATGACAGACATCACTGATCGTGGCTAAGGCTTGTAGATCTAGAGGGTATTCGGAGGTGGACCCCCTGGAAAGACGTACACAGAGCGGACGGACGAAACTGTGGTACCGACGAGACAATTTGTACCCACCCTTTAGGTTGGATTCCTGGAGGACAACTTGGTGGTTGCTGCTTTACTTTACAGTTGTTGTACTTTCATTCCCAGTTTTACTGTACTTTCAGTTGGGTTTGTACACTGTCCCATTTACTTTCCAGCACTTACTTTTGATCTCAGTTTTACATAGTGCTTACTCCACTTTTGTACTCTATTGTGTTTGTTTAATTTTATAAAGGCAATGCCATCCCCTTTTCTGGGATTTACGCCTTTGGTTCTAGTCACCAGCCCCTGGCCTATAGAAGGTGGGCTTGGGGTAGTTACGGTCTGGGCCTCGAGGTTGGGTCGTGAAACATACATTAATATTAATCAATGATGTCCTTAATCCATTCAATAAGTAGTTAACCATAATACCGAACCAAAATATGTGTGTCTAAATTCAAAAACCAATGATTTTGAATATAGGATAATTAGTGTCATATTTTCCCAAAAACAACATAATGCATCTCATATTATCAAATATAAAATATTTGAATACCTTGATCATCATTCAACATTAATGAAACCATTCAGTCTTTCAAAAGTAATAATATCATTCCATTGAAAATATTCCTTAAATACAAACATCAACTAATTATAGTATAACATAAACCATCATATCACTAACCACATTCCTGGTTTCCAATACTATCACATAAACATGAATTTATTATTATCTCAGTACTAAACACATATTTAGGGTTATCTTTCTCAAATAATATGTTTTTTCAAAATATAAACTTATAATTGAATCACTTCTATTGGTTACTGGTGCTCTTCATGACATGATTCCTATTCCTTAAAGAAACATTACTACATTGTAATCAAAATATATCTCATGATTCATATTACCAATTATTTTTTTATAAAATAATCAAATAACATAATTCATGAATTCAAACAAATACAAATTAATCCTTTCTCTTCATTTTTTGTATTATCATAATCTTGACGATGATCTATTATTCTATTTTTGGATATATTTCTCTGATGATCAAGATATTAATTTTAATAGTATCCCACCTCTTTCTAGTCGAATATTTTAACATTTTAAAACTTTTTTATACCCTTCAAATCACAAGAACTGTCTCCATTCTCACCACACTTGTATAAAACTCCCTTTCTTTCAAGGGAAAATCAGGGTGTTTATTTCCTCTATTATTACATGTGAGAAAATAATTATTTCTCTTCTTTACTTTTACCATATTTTTATTTGAATTTCTATTGTTCTCTTTCTTCCCTCTAAAGTCATGACACTTAGAGAATTATTTATCTCCTTTTTAACATATGATATTATTTCCTTATATGATGAGAAATTTTTGGAAACTTGTTACCATCAAAATATTGGAATAATACCATAAAAGATATGATCATTATTACTCTTTAGATCATGTGCATTGATGAAGTTCGCATTCCTTCCACTAGGTGACATTTCTAAACAATTTCATACACTAAATTAGATTATGAATCCAAATTTATAATTTCAAACTATAAAAACACTTAACATAAATTGAAATTTTATGTAAAGATAATCTCATAATCATAATAATGGTTTATTTTGGGACATATTGACATTGAAATATTTAATAATGGTTTGTAAAGAAAATGTGAATTATCCTACGAATATCCCTCAGGAGTTTCAAAACATGTGCATAGTCAGGCTCGTTATTGTGTACTAGGTTATGCCAGGTCAGGCTCGACACACCCTATTATAGTTGTTACAACTAGGTAAATCGATGCTAGAACCACATCCACTTATAGTATCCAGACAAAGATGTATTTCTAAGAAGACTAAAATAATCTATACCTTACCAAAATTCTAGTATGTTCTTCTGTGATTATTCTTAAAGTCTATCTTAGGGTTTTTCCCCGAATCTATGTTTTCTAGATCTTATTTCTAAGGATTCTACTAACCTTTCTCTAATTCCAACTGTAAAGACCCAAACTCTAGTTGCATGGAGTATGTTCCTTACTTTATTATGTTGGTACTTTGAAAAAACATTTTCATCCCAAATGACCAAATAGTTTAGTATCTTTGTAAAACTAGATACAAACCTAAGAATTACAATACAACAGGAAATTAAAAACAACATATCAACTCCATTGGAAACACACACCAACTATAAGATTATCCCTACAATTCATTCATAACATACATATTAATATACTCGGGAAAAATAAATCATAAGGGGTGCGCTTAGATTCTTAGTAATGTTATGAAATAAATTAGAACTTATCATAAATATTAATAACAATGAAAGGTGAATAATTAAAACATATTCCATTAAAACATAATCTTGAAAAAATATTTCAGGAATAAAAGATGAATAAATAATTCCATATAAAAAATCATATGATAATGAAACTTATACATGGATATTCCATTAGAAAAATAATCACATATATTATCAATTATTGATATCATAATGATGTAATGTATAATTTCATACATATTAAACATACTTTCAAGGCTTCATCCAAGACTCCATACATAAAAGGATAAAAACCTAGTCTAGTTTGTCTCTTGGGACCTACAGATGCCTCGAGGGGCTATAGAGGGTACTTCTCATCACCAACTTAGTCAAATTCATTCTTCATATTAAAGGGATGAAACATAATAGACATATAAATTAATATTTAACTGATGATATGAAATGTAAATAATATCCCCAATCAATAAAGTTTCCAGAGTAATATAGTGAATGGTATCAAGATAGTACATCTTCTGTAGTATTACCAGTTTCTAATATGTTACACCTTCATTATGCTTTTTATGTTTATAAAGTATAATGGTGAAGTTTGGGAGTGTTTTGGGAACTTTCAAAGAGTTTTGGGGGAATAAATGAG
Source organism: Viscum album (assembly GCA_963277665.1). NCBI lineage: Eukaryota > Viridiplantae > Streptophyta > Magnoliopsida > Santalales > Viscaceae > Viscum > Viscum album. Next base: position 479,222,090 of record OY728132.1, read on the forward strand.
ACGTTCACAGGTTGTGCATTGTTTGTCCAAACCATATGGAAATCCTAATAGAAACTTAAAGCAGTAGATATTTTGGATACTTGCTTTGACATGGTGGGTTCACGGTCAAGTATGTCATGGAATTTTAATCCTAGGTAGTGGCTATCTCATGGTTAGTGCACAGTTTGTCTAATAGTCAAGACTAACCGTCCGTGGGGTAAAAGTTAGATCCTAAAATAGTGGATCTCACACAATTTTTACTCTATTGGATTTTTTTTGATTTTATGAGGCCTTAACTCATGATTCTTCTCCATTAAAAATTGTATAACCTCTCACAAGAATTTTGAAATAAACTTGGAAGCTTCTTTTGGTAATTAGAGGTTGATTCATTGTGGTAACTGTCTTTCTTCACTATTCTGTTCACATTTTTATAGATCTAACTACATCTTCTTCTCCTATCTTATCTATTTATAAGATTTAATACTTTTATATGTATATATTAGATTTTGGATTCCAAATATGATGAGTTTTTTTCTTGTTTTTAGTAGGATAATAGATCTAAGACGGTCTTGTGGTGAATTGTCTAGGTTTTCTAAAGCATTATTTATCTATTTATGGTTTTCACCAAAAAGATCGAGGTATGTGTCTTAACTCTAGAATCCTCTTAATAGATCTAAATTTAATAGTTTCAAGTTAATATATTTATGTGGATTTTATTTTTAATTGGATATTTTATGTTTCTAGAAACCCACTTTGGTTATGGTTGTAGAAAATATGGAAAATAAGTGATTTTGATTAATGTGTATGATTATTGATTTTAAAAAGAAGATTTTAAAATGGTACTTTTCTAGAATGATGGGAAATGGATTTGATCAAAAGGTTTTTCAATAGAAGGACTGGTTTTATTGAGGTTAAATGGCTATTTGGAATTTTCTTATTTAAATAGTTTTCAATAAAAGAATGGTTTTATTGAAATGGTTAAAAATGGTTATATGAAATGTTTATGGAATAATAGTGGTATGTACATAGATTTCATTTAAGAGTATTAATTGGAATATGACCTTGCTCCAGATTCCACATGTGTAATGGAATATGGGGTATAATTATCATGTGACGACATGGTAGATCGTTGAGAGACTGCTCATGAGTATGGAACTATCATAATGAAACATGCATAATTTGATGTGTGAATAAGGTGAATGGAATGGTCATAGAAAAATGATAGTGATAAATGGTTAGGAATCATTTTTTGGTTGTTTTTCTATAATTATTAATTTATGGAAATTTTATGAAATAGAACTTGTTCACTTTTTGTTTTAAATGGTTCTGAATTTTTTTTTTTTAGTTAAAAAAAAAATAAGTAAAAGTTCTTATATAAACTACTTTATATGAATTTTTCTAAATTTTCTATACTAGTTTCATGAGTTGGGATCTCTATGGGAAAATCCTAATGAGTTATATACACACTTATGCTTTGGAACTTCGGTGATTTTTAAGATTATATCATCTATTACATGGGAAAAGGTAAAGTATCACATGTATTTAGCACCACCTTGTGATACTTGTGTTGTTTAGTGATGTTGGATCATAGAGCTTGTGGATCATGGAGTCTTGTAGTTGTCTTTTAGTTATTGTAGTTATCTTCTTATGTTTACTTTGATAGTTTATTTTCCTTCTACTTTAGTACTCTTTTCTTTGGTTTTGTTATAAAGGCGATGATTGAGTTGCTTTGTTTTTATCATGCATCATATAATGGTTGTTTGGTTAGTGGTTTATTTCATAAAGTTTAAATTTCCCCCCCCTAGAATCTTAAACCCTTAATAATTTATCTCCAGACATTGGAATCCTGGGGATGTCACATAAGTCCTAGAAATGATTCATTTTTTCCCAATAGAATGAGAATAAGTGGGTCATTACAAATGTTATCAGCTTGTTCAGTCCTTTCCAAACTATTGGTCCTTAGTTTCATGGCCTTTAAGATGAATTCATTCTTATCTATTATTTGGGTTAGACTCTTAAAAAGGAGTAGTATTTTTGGGTCATGAAATTTAAAGCATAAAAATATGTACCTAACTTGTTATGTTGAACTTCATGTCACTAGAGGCTTGGGTACATATGTTTTTTGGAGACACTTTTAGGATCTTTGAATATCATTATCATGGGTTAAGCCAATAAGACAAGCATAAAGTGCATTATAGGAATGGCTTCCCACTAGGATTGAAATTTTCATTTCAAGTAATGATTTTTTATTTTGGGAAAAGGTGTAATTTTTTAAAAAAAATGATAAAAATGTTTTCAAATGAATGATTTTGAAAAGGGAATGGTTGGTGTATTTTGAAAATGGGTTGATTTTCAAAAGAAGAAGTTGATTTTTCAAAAATGGTTAAACATGGAAAAGTTTGTTTTTGGAAAAAAATGATTTGGTAGATGATGTGATAGAATTTTAAATTCTAATCCATAAGTTTCTAGAGAGTGATACTTACTGAGTTTGTTTTCTATTTAGAATATGGTGCCTGGTAAGTGTCATAGAAACCAACCAGATGAATCTCTAGAGAATGTGGTTTCACTTGAGCCATAGGTGAATCAAGATCTAGTTTAGAGTATCATTGTAGCACTTCATGATGTTGATACAGGGAGCCAGAGGGATGATCTAAAGCATGTGGATCATTCCATCCAGTTCATGAAGGAAAATCTATCCATCCTTCATGCTAATTTTAAACCCGAAAAGGTGGAGGTGTGTCTAAATAGAATGAATCGTATATTTGATATCATCATCTCCCCATCAGAGTTGACAGTCAATATGGTAACTTATATGGTTAAAGATCTTTCATGCTAGTGGTGGAATCTAGCAGTGAATGATAAACTTGATCAATGCCTTACTTGGGAGTATTGTGAACAATTGTTCAACAAACAATTCTATCATCACATGTTCAGGATCCAAACAATGAAAAAATTCTTCATGATAAAGTAATAAAATATCTATATCATATAATATGCGGCTAAATTCATGCATTTAGTGCACTTTAAACCAGAAAATACGTCGAGTGAAGGATTGAAGGCTTGCACTTTCGAATCGGGTCTAAGGAAGGAGATATATTTGAAGACTGAAGTGCTATAATGATGGGTTATAACAAGATAGTTAACAAAGTGGCAGTGGATAAATGTGACATATTAAGATTTATGGGAGGAGGAAGTAAAATGTCTCCTATAGAAAATGGTGGGAACTTGAATGGTGGGGTAATGTAGAATAGGGACACCTAGTTCCAAGGTTAGAGAAGGACGTAGAATTAGATAACAGGATCTGTGAATCTTCTTTCTAGACCCAAGACAAAATATGGATGTTTTACATGTGGTTCCTTGGACCACATGAAGCGAGAATGTACAACACCACCTAGATCATTCCATAGTAGAAAAATTATGGGACATCTTACATGATCTTGTACGAATTCTCTGAGGTTAGGTGCTCCAGACACTTCTCATGGGTTGCAAGAATCATATGCTTCCATAAAACGATGCTAGAAGAATTAGACTCATTATTAGGGTAGTTATAGCCATGATGATTCTTGAAACACCATGAATCCTCAGAAAGGAAAATCCAAGCAATGAAATAAAGAGAAAAGTGTTGGGATAAAACAATTGTAAGGAGCTGAGTAGATCGTTTCAGATGATCTAGATCGACCATCTATGGTGATAGGTATGATTTTATTTAATGATACCCTTATATACGGGTTTTTTGATACTGGTGCATCAGATTCCTTCATTTATTATCATTCTGTTGATTTACTAAGTTTAATTCTTGAAATAATTCCTTCCATGTTAAAACATAAAAATATTCTCAGTGAATGATAATTTTGAACCTTTGGGTATAGAGCATATTCTATAACTGTTGATGGATTAGAGCTGAAATGGGACTTCTCAGTGTTAGATAAGGATTTATTTGTTGTAATCATGGGTATGGATTGGTTGAAAATGTTCAAGGCTCGCATTAATTTTTATAGAAATGTGGTTAGTTTCAAATATTAGGATGATGCCGAACATATCTTCAAAAGAAAAAAAAATCTTGTAAAGATGGTTGAAATATGATTTTTGACACCAGCAATGGGAATGATCTCCTTTCAGTTGGCAGCATTGACTTTGGAATTTATATAAGAGATCGAGGATACAAGTTTTCCATTAGTTGTGGCTCAATTTCCTAACGTGTTTCGTAAAAATAGCTCTAGGTTACCACCTATAAGGGGTCTGGAGTTTATGATTGATACCCTTCCATGGACCAGTTATATTTATCTTTTGTCTTATAGGATGCATCCAATATATTTCAGGGATTTGATGTTGTAGTTGGAGGAGAAGTAATGAAAAAGTTTCATTTGGCCAAATACGTCTCTGTGGGGAGCACGAGTCTTGTTCTTGAAGAATGAAAATAGAACCCCAAGGTAGTGTGTAGATTATCATAAGCTTAACCAAGTTATGATAAAGAATAGGTATCCACTTCCAAGCATTGATGATATATTAGATCAATTTTGGGGAGATTGGTGGTTCTTTAAAATTAAATTCTGATCAAGATGTCATTAATTGTGTGTTTGAATAGAGTATATTCTGAATAAATCTTTCAGATGAAGATATGGAAACTAAGAAAATGTATTCATGCCTTTCGGTCTTACGAATGCAGCATTGGTATTTATGGAATTGATGAATTAGATATTTTAGAGATATATGGATTCTTTTATTGTAGTGTTTGTGGATGAAATATTGGTGTATTCAATGAAAATGTTTGATCATGAGCAACACATGATGATAGTGTTGTACATATTGATATATTATTGTTTGTGTGAAAAATTATCAAAGTGAAATTTTTAGAGATAAGCGGTACACTTTAGTGGGAATGTAATTTCTGAAAATGATGTTTTAGTGGATCCAGATAAGATATAAGCTATTATCACATGGAAACTACCAAATAATTAATTTGGGATATTATGTTTTATCGGTACAGCTTGTTATTAATGAAACATTATCCGTGCATTATCACAACTATCATTGCTGATGAATGCTTTGAAAAAGAATAATTCTATATTCCAATTGACAGAGGAAATCTATAATTCTTTTCAAAAGATGACAATTCATCTTGCATCACAATATATCATGATTTTTTCAGAATCAGGATAAGGGTATGCGGTGTACTATGATGCATCAGGATATGGTTCGGGATGTGTTCTCATGAAAGAAGACCATGTGGTTGCTTATGGTTCAAGACATTTTAGATTTCATGAGAAGAGTTACCCAACACATGATTTTGAGTTATCTACAATCATCCATGGTTTGACGAAATAGTTTCATTGTCTCTTTGGTGAGAAATTTACTATGTTCACAGACCAAAAAAGCTTGAACCATATTTTCACATAACATGATTTGAATCTGAGGTGAAATATATGGATGGATTATCTATAGATGTTATAATTTGAATTAATTTATACACTGGGAAAAGTAAATTTGGCGGCAGATTCATTAAGAATAAAGTCATATGTGCAGCTGGAAAAAGAAGATTCAGATGAGTGGCAGTTAATGTCAATCCTAGATGACATGCATGTGGAATGTGAATACCATGGTGGTTCTATTGTGTTTTTTTATACATTGGGGTTCTTGATTTGTTTAATATGGTCAAAGAGGCATAAAAATATAATGCATAATGCTTGGTTATGAGTTCAAAACTCTATGGTGGGGTGACTATTAAGGGATGAAATCTTTATTGGAGTTTAGTAATATAGATCAGAGATTAGATGGTTGTACATGTGGATTGTTAGAAGAAACATATTCATACTTACCAACATTCAATATGGGATGATCATCGAGAAATATATAATTTGTATAGGGCAATAAATTCATGGCTTTGTTGGATTGGTATGAAATAGAAAGTAAATGAGTTCATTTTGCAGTGCTTATCATGTCGGTAAGTTGAGATAGAACATCAACTACCAATGGGTATATTGCAGTCGTTTCCAATCCCAATGTGGAAATGGGAGCAAATAGAAATTGAGTTTTTTATAGGTCTCCCAATAATGATTAAAAAACACGGTTCCATATGGATAATAGTGGATTGTCTTACCAAGTAAGCCCATTTCATCCCTATTCATGAAAATCATAGGGTGGAGGATCTGTCCAAAATCTATATCCATGAAGTGGTAGAAGGACATGGAATTCCAATTTTGATAGTCATCGAATGAGATTTGAGGTTCACATTTTTTTTTAAATACTCATAAAAATCCCTTGTAACTTAGTTGTCTATGAGTATGGTATATCATCCTCAAACTAATGGAAAACCTGAAAGGATGGTACAGATGTGGGAAGACCTGCTATGGGCATGTGTAATGTATTTTGGTGGATCATTGAAAAAGTATATACCATTTTTGGAGTCCTCATATCCTCAAAACTATCAAGACTCGATGTATATGGCTTATTTTGAAGCATTATATAGGTTTCCTTATTTTTTTACACTTTGTTGGATGGAAACAGGTGATACTTCATTATTCAGTCCCAGCCTTGTCCAAGAAACAGAATAGAATATTTAGTTGATCAGAAATATGATGGATATGGCTCAGAGTCATCATAAATATTATGTGGATCGTCTCTGAATATTGTTTTCATTTTCAGTGAGTGATCATGTGTTCTTAAAGATTTATCCTAGGTTTGGACATCGTTGTTTTGAGAAGTAAGGAAAGTAACCTCCTCAATACATTGTCCCTTTTGAAATTATATAATGAGCCAGAGAGGTGGAATATAATTTGGAGTTCCCACCACTATTTAGTTAAGTTCATAATGTATTCCACATATGACAGTTGAAAATTTATCAGCCTGGTCCAAACCTTGTGATCAGATGGGATCATATTGGCCTAGATTCAAAAGCTTTATTAGTACATATCCTGGTGCAGACTTTGGAATGTAAGGATAAAGTATTTTTGGAAAAATAATCGCTCTAGTGAAGGTTTTATGGAAATATGGTAAGATTTAGGAAGATAATTGGGAATTCTATAAATAAATGAAATAGAAATTATCAGAACTCTTTTAAGGAAATAATGGTTTTCTACTTTTTGATGATGGAAAAACCATTACTATAGAGAATGTAGTACCACCAATTTATGGAATCTGACCCTTTATTGATTTTATTTATGTATATAAAGTATAAGGGTGATGGTTGTGATATTTTGGGAATGTTTCATGGAGTTTTTGGGAGATAAAGGAGAGGTGCATGGGCTGTGCACGGGTTATCCAAGTCGTGTGGGAATCCTAGGAGAAACTGTGTGTGGTACCATGTTTGGAAAGTATCATCAGCATAGTGGGATTATGTTTAAGGAGGTTGTGTGAGGAGGTCCTGAAAGTGTTATCCTAGGAAGTGGCTAACACAATATTGGTGCTTCTGATTTCTAACCATGTGGCCTAAACATGTAAGGTATTAAGGTGAGGTCCTAAAAAAGTGGATCTATCGCATTTTTTACTGTAAAGGATTTTTTTTTACCCCTATATGGCCCTAAATTTGGATTCATCTCCATTTAAGGTTGGTGAATATCTCCTAAGAATTTTGGAATCAATCAAAATGCTTCTCTTAGTGATTAGAAGCTGATTCATTATGGTAAGTGCCTTTCTTCACCATTATTATCACGTTTTCAATGATCTATCTTGATCTACATCTAATCTCCCCCCAATTTCTCAGATAAACACCAATTATGTATAGATATAAGATTTTGGATGCCAAATATGATGATTTTTGGTCGTTTTATTAGCCGGTCAAGTTATCTAAGATGGTCTGGTAAGGAATTTACCCAGTTTTCTTGAGTGTTCTTCACCTATTTTTGATTTTTCGAAAATGATCGAGGTAAATGGATTCACTCTCAACAAATCTTAGTATAACTGAATTGTATGGATTAAAATTTATTTCTTTAAGTGTATTTTATTGTTAATTGGTTACTTTATGATGCTAAAAAACCTCCTTGGTCGTGGTTGTACAAAATCAAGAAAATTGGCGCTTTTGTTTAAAGTGTTTGATTCTTGATTTTAAAATGATGATTTTAAATTTTTATTTTTATAGAATTATGGTAAATGGATTTCATGAAAAGGTTTTTCATTAAAATTACTGATTTTATTGAGAATAAATTGGTTTTTGGAATTTGATTGTTTAAATTGGTTTTAATAAAATAATAGTTTTATTTAAATAGATTGAAATAGTTATTTGAAATGGTTATGGAATAATATTGGTGTGTGTGTGTGTAGGTATAATTTATGATATGTGGTTGTAAAATAACTTTTTTCTCAGTTTTAAATGTGAAATGGCACTTAGCGTATAATTATGAAGTGACGACATAGTAGATCGATGAGAGAATTCTAATTAGTATGGAACTGTCCAAACGAAGCATGCATAGAAGGAAATGTGAATAAGTGAAATGCAGTAATTATGAAAAAAAATTATTGATAAATGGTTTTAAATCCTTATTTTTTTGTTTTTCATGAAGTACTACTTTCATGAAAATTGTTGAAATATCACTTGTGCACTTTTTGTTATAAATGGTTTCAAAGCTTGTTTATATTTAATTAAAAAATATTTTGAAAAATTGGATTATACAAACTATTTTATATGAATGTTGAAATATTTTTTATCCTAGTGGTGTTTGTAGAAAATTTATTGGTAAAGCCTACTGCATTTCATACTCACCCCTACTTTATAAATTTGGTGCTTTGTAGATTCTATATTCCGATACATAGGAAAAGGTAAAGTATCACATGTATTTAGTACCACCTTGTGATACTAGTTATATTTGGTGATGTTGGAGCATAGATTTTATGGATTTTCTTAGAGTTCTTTTATTTATCTTCAACTATTTACATTGATAGTTTCTTTACCTTCCATTGTAGTACACTTCGGAGTGGTTTTTTTATAATGATGATGGTTTATTTTCCATGTTTTTATCATGCATCATATAATGGTTGTTTGTTTAATGGTGTATTTTCTAAAATTTCAATCATAAATTGTTTTCATTTGAAACCATTGGGAATTTTTTTCCGTCATTTTCCATCTTTGGGATGTCACTTAGGTCCTAGTAATGATTCATTGTATTCTCAATCCAATGGGAATAAGTGGGTTATTACATCCCAAGTTAAAATAATCATAAACCATTCAACAAAATATGTTAGAATGTAACAGAATAGATCAATATAAATTATTTATAAGATAAAACATAGGGTATTAATATATATGAAAAAAATGTTAATAAAATCATTGATAAATTTTTAATAAAAATACCCTTTTACTTTCAAAATAAGAGTTCTATTGGAAAATCATTTATATTTGTCAAAAAAAATGATAGTAAGACATTATATCCTAGAAAAGTAAAGTGAATGAAATTATATTTGAGTAATTTTAAAATAACATTCATAGTGAAATCTGTAAACTTAAGTAAAAACATGTAAAAATATTTCTTAAGAAACATTAGGAATGATCCACATCGGTGTGGTTTAAGGGAAAATATAAAATATTATTTAAATAGAAAAAGGTATAAGTGTTTGTAAAAAACCATAAAATAACTTAGATAATTTTTCATGATAAAAATAATTAATTTAAAAAATTATCAAGTGCTTAAAAATATATTATGGAGTGTACTTTAAAATGTGTATGAAATTGGGAGGTTCCCTTTGATTAGACATTCTTACTAGGTGGAATTGAAAGATGAACCTTATAAAACACGTGATTCCACATAAAAGAAATATAAAATGATATAGATATATGATTTTGGACCATATAAATATAATTTTGATAAATTATATAAAAATATATAAGAATTAAATTGGTGTACATAGAGCGAAACCGCATCGTGAGGGAAAATGGATGTTTGGGAAGAAACACTTACCACTTTGTGAATAGTCGAACCATATAACCAATAAAATTAATGATCCTAAAATGAATTATTTCAAAACATGAATATATATAGATTCATGATATTATACATAAAATGTTAGTTTACATACCCCACACACCATAAATAGTGTTGAATAAGTCATATCTCAAAGAAATAAGGATGAGATGAGAAAACTCTTACCTTATGTATGAAAGTATTCCGCACTTGTACTTAATGTACTTGATAATGAATTATATTAATTAATACTTTATTCCATAACCTCATTAACATTTATTTTATTTATTATAATTTTATTAAGTTTATTTATGCCCTTTTTGATCTGTGATAAGATTCAATTTCGTAATTCGAGAGTCTTCATTTCCTTTGTTTTCATGATTGATTCACTTTTATACATTTATGAAAGATCTTGTATAATAGAAATCGGTATATAGGGTTGAACTTATATGTTATTAATGAAATTTTAAAATATAAAATGGGCTTATATATCATTATTCTCAAATATGAGTCTTTTTCATTAGATAAAATGTCAATGATGATTGTTTAGATTATTTTTGTGTTTTTTGATCTCCACGCACTAGTTTTGTTTTATTAATTAATATTATAAATATATACTTTTTAAAAAAAATTAAATAAGTGTTAGTCCATATATTATACTTTTTTAAACCATAAAATGTTTTTACTTGTATCCTTTAAGGTTTAATTGAAAATTGAAAACTCACCATCCCCAAAGGTGGTTAATCGGCCCCTCGCAAATGATGTTTTCATTTTTTTTAAATAATAAGGGGAAGATAGGAGAATTAATAGTTGATAAACCATTAAAATAATAAAATTATAGTATATAAATTATAATAGATTAATCATGTCACTCTAGATAGGTGATATGAATAAATGATAGGAAAATAAATAAATTAGAAGAAAATTAAAAGATCCAAATGGGATTTTACCACTCGAATTCATTTTCTTCAGAACCTCTTTAAGGGTAATTAAAATGTTCTTTTGGTAATAAATTTTTTTTTCATAACCTTTTAGAGAGATTTTTGATAGTTAATGGGAATAAATGGGACAATATTCATGGATTTGGTGGTGTGAGAAGAAGAGGTGGTGCGGGGTGGTATTTATAGTAGAGAGCGGTGTTTTTTATTTTTATTTTTTATTATTTTAATATTTTGGATCAGGACTGTGAATAATTTTTATTAACATGACTAAATTTGGTAAATAGAGATATATAGTTATATATTATTGGATTATGTTAACTATACATCATCCATGACACAATAATTCTTTCATTTCTTAAATACTGTAAATTATTATATTTCACTATTCACCAAAAATTCAACTATTTAAAAAAACACAAAACATCATTGTAACCATTTTTTGATGTGTACAATTAAAAAAAGGACTCTATTTTATGAAATTAATTTTCTAAATATTTGATATTTAATTTTGAAATAAAATATTCATTTACTGAAAAAAACCAAATTTTTAAATTATAATACATTTTATGACACTTTGGAAAATTAATGGAGGTATCATAAAATTTTATTACAATCATATGAAAAAATATTAATTTATGAATCTATATTATAAAATAAAATATTATTCTCCGTCCTTAGTTTAATTATAAAATTGCAATTTAACATTTATGTGTCATAAGAATATTAACACTTAATTTAACATTTTGAAAGCATTTATTTACTTACTCCTTGATATAAATATACACATTTTAATTTATAAGATACCCATATTTTATTTATACTTTAATAATTATGGTTACTATTAAAATCATAAATAAACTACTAATATAAAAAATTATATTTTTATAAAAATTGGTATTTTTAACTATTCACTAGAAAACAAATTCTGAAAAATAAAAACATTTCACCCTAAGATAACATGGAACTCCAATTTTAAAAATGAAGTATATATTTTTCAAACAAATATATAAAATTTTCAACATTTATTTTTAAAACATGTGTGTGATTAAAATACGGTAAAACTATTATTTAAAAAAATATAGTCTTTATGCATAAAATTGGATTTATTCTTATACTGAGTCTATCAAACTCGTTATATGAATTTAAAAACATTTGATTAAATATGTAACATATATATTTCATTAATATCATTCAGTAATAGTTATTAATTTAATTTATTAATATAAAATTCCATTGCGATCATAAAAATAGTTTCCTATAAAACTACATTATCTATGTTTATTTGATTTTTATTTTTATTTATAATTAATTGGTAACCAAAGAATTAATTTAAAAATCATGTGTAAATTATGTTTTCATAATTTAAATAATCACTTTAATTCCCTCCATTCCAATAGCTAGGTGATGTCTATTAAAATAGTAATATTTAATCATTTGTCTAAGCTAGGTGTTCTATGTAATGTAAACTATCGAATATTATAAAATTAAAAAAAAGACATACCATAAAAGGTTGGGCTGTTACATATATCCTTTACGAAAAATAAAGGATATTTTCCTATTCTTTGACTCATCCTTACACATATTATAAAATACATCCCTATAAATATACTTTGAAATATCCCAAGGGATATCACTAATTTGTTTCATCTTAATTTCCAAAGACAAACTAGACCTGTCCTCTGATACCAACTATAGAGAACAACGATTCTCATGAATGGATATTACATCTTTTTAAATGAATATTCACCGAATTACGCGAACACACACAAGAGTAAAATGGTATTTTAGTGCATTTAGAAACATGTAAACAATCTTCTAAATTCATAAAATGTCTTCAATGTCTCCCATTATGATCTTCCCATTTAGTACTCTTACTTCAAAAACATTCTTCATATCTTAGGGAAAGGAAACATAAGAAATTGTGAGCATATATATAAAGTTTGGGTATATAAGGGAGATATGTAAGAAGGAAATGGGAATAAGTGTATGATAAAAGGGTCATAACTTTTGAATATAATACCATGCATATAAAAGATCATAATTTTGAGTTATGGAAAAAATATTGGCAGTTCATAAGACATGAGTAATAAGGGAATCAAATAATATGATCTATGATATAATAAAAATGGAATAAGACATAGTTTTTTGGAATACACATAAGTATAGAAAATCATTTCCATAGTAGTCAAGTGTCACTTCTAAGGATATCATAGTGGAATGTGATGACTCCCCAAACCATCATATTATTCAAGGTTCATTCCCAATTCCATCATAGAAGAAAAATTCAATTACTTAACTAGGTTCACTCATAGTTTAAGTATTGTTTATCTCATTATATATAAATATTTACCCAATGAATTATAGAGTGATATAGGTCTCATTGGTCTCATAATTAAAATCATACAATTGGGTACCACAAGATAATAAAACATTCACCATAACATAACTCATGAAATGAAATGGGATTCATAAACATTTCATAATATCATAACTTTTGGAAAATAGGAAGGTCTCATAATCACTTCATCATTTCATCATGTTATAACCAATAGATAAGTAAGTTGGATTGATAATAATTTTATCATGGTGTAACTTGTAGAAGAGAAATGGGTTTAATAATTATTATTCCATCCCATACATAAACCATTCAGAGAAATAATCGGAATTTTATCCTCTAATCATATCCCCAGTAAGTCATATGTAACAAAAATTGAAGTCATCTTAGATGGAAATTAATTTTTAATGATAATTTAAAACATTTATTGAGGAAATTTTCCATTCAACATTGAAAAAAACTTTTTAAAACAAAAAACATTTTGAATTTTTTTTAAAATAACCTTGAAATTACATAAATTAATATTCTAATAAAATGATTTTCTGGGAAATTGGAATTTTCATTCATGTCATACAAGTTAAAACAATTATTCATTTAAAATTTTTAGTAAAATAAAAATGTTCGTTACTTGGAAGACTATATGAACATTATTTTCAAAATAAAATTAAAAAGAAAATCATGGGTAAAAACTTATTTCAAATCATAAGATAATAAAATAAAATAAAAAAAATTAATAGAAACTGAGCCTGTAATAGAGTGGTAAATGTTCTTGAGTGACATTCAAGATACCCAGGATTAAATCTTGTAGGACAAATATTTCTGGGTTACTGTAGTGGTTTGTAGTATGTACAATAGCAGGTATTGTTCTGTACTTTAATAACCTTATTCATCTGATTCGGCCTTCAGGCCACTGATTTGGTCCTCAAGTCCTTTGAAGCCTTCAGGCCACCCAAAAATTCAAGACTGTTTAGATTTTGGGTCACTATATGACCTTCAAGCCACCTCAAGGCCTTGAAGCCACATGATGTGTATAAGCAGTGAGGTATACTCTCTAAGGATCTTATTCCATATAAAGATTTAGAGTAAGCACATTCACTAGATCATAGCTAACAAGATTTTGAAAATTGAGAGGTTATGAAAATTTCTATCAGTATGAGTCTATTGCATCTCTATATGGGATAGTTAGTTGAACAAGCCTATGAAGGTGGAGAATTGACATCGTGAAATGGTTTTGGGGAGGGGTTGTTTAAAGTAGTCATATTATGGGATAATTTCCTCTAAGACCTTAGAGTCATGTAATGTGTCACTAAGAATACAGACCATGTAAGGGTTCCCCATAAACCCTTAAATAGAATTTTATTAGAAATAAAAAAATATAATTATTTAAGTCTATTAAAGAAAAAAAATTAAAACATGGTCATTAAAGAATATGTATTTCTGAAGGAATATATAAATAATGTCAGATTTTATTAAAAAAAATTTCTCAATAATTTTTATTAAAAAAGAGTATAAAATGGTACTATTAATTGAAAATATTACATATAACCAAAATAAAAAATAATAATTTTTTTTGAGAGCTGGATCGTAATATTTTATCATTGGAAATATAGTCATAAAAAATCCTGATAAATGATGAGATTGTACCATAACATCCTTACCACTTTATTAACATGGAATAGTAATCCCCATGATATAATGACATAAGAATTTCAAATGTCATGACGATAAATAATTTCATGATATTACATTTAAAAGGGATTGTATATACACATTATTAAAGAATATCAGTGAATAATATAACATATGTCTCAAAAAATGAAAATTGAGATAAAGATCACTTATCACTTTACTAATTTTGAATACATAATTAGCATTAAATAGGTTTACCCTAATGGATATTTAAATCCCCATAATTTTTAGGATAATAATCATAGAATACATTCATGGGTAGTATATATGCCATATAAAATAAATAGGTGGTTAATATGGATTATGTCTCATGGATGTAAAAAGACAGAAGGAAATCCATTACCTTAAGTCTATTATTCATTAATAAACCTTTGAAACTTTTTTTAAGAAATATATGTTATTTATAAATATATTAAATAACCATAAATATATATCATACCATATATTATTTATTTATTTCCTTCATTACCCATTTATTAACAATTCTAAGTAAATGTCATGTTTCGGGTAATAACCGCTTTGTTTTCCATATATATTCTGATTTTTTTATTTTCAGTTCTACTAATATTATCATGGATATATTATATAAAAAATAAAAATAATGAAATAATTATCATATTTATATATAAATTCTACATTTAATTTCAATCATGAAATATGGTTTTGAGAAATGATATATTTTATAATCATAGAGACAGTAGGTCATGTGTATGCCTGAGTAGTGTTTCCATTTTTTCAACAATAATTATTGAAAGGAGTTAAGTAATATATAATATTAAAATAATGTTAATAATATAATAAATAAAATTATGTTTCATTAAATATTTTTTTATATATCATCTATTCATTGTGATGATGAAAAGTGAGGCATGCCACTTATTGAAGGTTGTATTCAACACATACACGAACAACGTTATCATCTTTTAGTGAGATGAAAGGTAACAAATAATATTATATATTATCTAATAATAATGATAATTATGTCATGAATATCATAATTATGTCTTCTATATCAAATATATTTTTCCTTATATATTTTATGTAATGTGTTAGTGAGAAATGAATCGCATCGATTCGTGATGCGGTAGTCTGTCGTACACACAAATGAATTTATTATATCACCTATAGAATGGAAAGTAAAAAATATTATATATGATATAATGAATACAAAGGTTAAATAATTATATTAATTTCATATATATACTTTATATCCATCGTCATACCAACCATGAAACTTAGTAATAGAAAAACGAATTAAATATTTTTATGAGGCGGTAGTCCGTCATACACAGAAATGATGATTTCATAACCTATTTGATGGAAGATAAGATGTTTATAGGTAATTAATTTAATATAAAAACATATAAGTATATTTAATATACATAATATATTATATAATCTTGTTTTATAGATAATTTAAGTTTGTTGAAGAAGAAATAAAATAAAAACACTCATTCAGGAATGTTACCAATTCTTTGAGTAACCTCCTTAGGTTAATACCAAAAGTATTCCTAGGTTGGATTTTTCAAAAAAAATATCAATTATAGGAGAAGATAAGAGATTTTGGTAAGATTTTTGGTTATTTATTATCTAGAAAAGTGTTTTATGGTGTGAAAAATAGAGGACAAGGGGTGGCATTTTATAATTAATGTGAGTGCCATACTTGTAATTGTTTTGAAAGAAAATGGTGTATCCATATTTATAACATTCAACACAACTCAAACATAGATCATTATAGAGTATTATAGATTATAAGGTCTAAATATGTATAGATAATATTTTTTAGATAGGATTTTATGACTTTTTAACAATTAACATTTTAGTTTAACCCTACCCTGGAAAACTTATTTTTACCGTAACCACAGAAAATAATTTATTCATTTCTCACTATTAATTTGGGTAAAAAGTTATATAGAACATATTTGATAATAAAAATTATTATTATTAAAAATATTCAATTAATTTTTCCAAATTTATTTCATATAAATGTCAAAATATATTTAAAAATTAATCTCGCAGACGCGATGAAAAAGCCGGTTTTCAAAGAGAAAATGTTCAAAATTTTATAGATTTTTTATATCAAATTTAATAATTAAATTTGTTCCAATGACCAAATTTTAAATAATGGATATTTATATGATCTACTTTTACATTAAAATAAATATAAAATTTAATATAAATTCATAAATAAAATAATCAAAAATACATTTCTCAATTGAAATTCAGTATTTCCCATTATTCATCAAAATATTAATATTTTCAAAAATTTAATAACAAATCACCATATTAAAATTTTGAAATTATGATTTAAAAATTGAAGTTTATTTTTCCAAATAAATTTTATAAAATTTTGGACAATTAAATTTAAAAAAAACCCAAATATGTGATAGATAATTGGTTTTCAAGAAGTATATTTTTTTAAACCATAAGATGATTTTATATTAACTCTACGACGAATAATTATGATTTCATGAATATAGATTAAAATTAATTGAAATATAATATATAAATTAAATTTATAACAATACTCAGTAGATATTATTTTTAATAAATAATATAGATAAATATTAACAATTTTAAAACATTTTAAAAAAAAATTGAACCACAAAAATTTTTTATACTAAATTCTAATATATATATATATATGTTTAAATGTTATTTAATATGATTAAAAATGACTAAATAATTATTATTTTACATTAATAACATAATGTATTATTCAAATTACATAATATATTTAAATTAAATGATAGTTTTACAAAAATTGGGAGATTTCACTATTCATTGGAAAAAAAATATTTTCTAAAAAATCCCAACAATTCACTTCAACTAATTTTGATATGATGTTTCTAGAAATTAAGTTCATTTTATCAAATAAATTTTATGAAATATCTAAAACATAATTATAATATTACTTCATAAAAAGAAATGAAAAATCCTTTTTGAAAAAAAAATATTTTTGAGGAATATAATTACATTACTAAAAATTAATTGACTATTTACTAATTATTTATAAGTAAATTTATATTTGGTATTAAATTCATATTTATATTACATAAATTGTTTAATGTTATCCATACCCTTCTATTTAGTGGCAAGATTATAATGGTCATATTTAAAATAATATTATTTCATGGTTCACTAATGCTTGGTATCATGTGTCATAAATGATTTAGAAGTAACTCATTATTATGTGTAACACAAGAAAAACTCATTGTGTACTATAATACAATATATACATAGTGTTTCATGTAACACAAAATATCGAAAATGTTAATTTCATTTGAAAATAATATATTTTAGAAAATCTCGAGGCTTGGTATGCACAACAATGGTTTCACATTGTAGTCCATAAAATTACTAAGCTACAGACAAACAAAAATCCCTCACCATGGAATGACACTAACCTGGTCACCACCCTTCATTAATTAACCACCATCAATTATAGCATGATCGTTCAAAATCTGTAACATCTAATTTTACATAGAAAATTTTATTCTTATGTGATACGTGTTATGCCTTATGTTACATGGCTATGGAGTGACCGAAGAACCATAAAAAAGTCTTAATCAGATATATCCCCTCACCACAATATGTTTCCATGAATTTTGGTGTGGTTTCTATAATGCAAGATAATTCCAACCCTCATCCCAGGTCAGCATTCCAAAAAATAATTATTAGACTATCTCAATGCCCTCAACACCTAAACAGGGCATAAACACACATTTTCATACTGAGATATAACCTAAAATATCTCACTCAAAATTAAATTTCATTAAAACCTTCATAAAATACCACAAATCATCCTCAATCTATCTCATGATACAACATCGAACAAACCAGACCTTACATGATAGTATCCCTCATAAATTCCAAAAATAGTGAGATGACTCCCAATTAATTCATCTACTCTCAATTACCTTGTATAACCAATTAAAATAAATTAATTCATTTTGTGGGTACTCCCAATTATATTAATCACCTACCTGGTCACATAACAATCTAACTACATGAGATAAATGTGGTATCACACCAATCCATCATCTTATATTAACACATTCCTTCCAATATACATCATCAATTTCTACCCTGATATTTTCATCTAGTTCACTTCATTCAAAATGAGGTCAACCTTAAAATATTCACTTATTCTATGATTGAATATCATTAATATAAGTCCCCAGCCTTAAACCTTATTTAATCTTGAGTTATTACAAGATTACACATTGGGGATCTTTTCAGGTTTACAGTTTTAGAGAATTAGTGTAACGCCCCGACCCTAGATACCCAGAGTCGGTGCATTATTACATGACATTGACATGATCACAAAGGATAAAGTCTCGAAAGACCGATTATTTTAGTAGTCTTGGAAACACTAGATATATTCATAATTCTTACATTACATCATAAGTTAAAAAAACTACAACAATATCTTGTCTTCATATCCCATCATACTATCCCTGCTTGTCATTCATAAAATACATCTTCACATCCTGGGAAAAATAAAACATTGAAAGGGGTGATCTCAAATGCTCAGTAAGGCTAACAATATAGCAGAAGCTTTCATAGTTAAGCATAAACAGTTAAAGCAATTTATAACTAAAACAAAAGCCTTTTAAACATGATCTTCAACATAGTATGGAAAAAATAAAATGAAACAATGCCATTTACTTATTCACATTGATATTCTACTAGTCAAACAATCACATGCAATATCAATAAACACTTTCATAATGATGGAATGCATAATGCCATACTATCATAACCACATAGCCAAGGCCTCGTGCCAAGACTACAAATAAGATTTTTTCCAAGGTCTTGTGCCAAGACACTAGTTTGTCTCATGAGACCTACCGATGCATCGAGGAGCTATAGAGGGCTCCACCCGTCACTTACTAAGACCAATGCATTCCTCATATGAAATGTTTTAAACATAAAATAAACATTCATATTAAAAATAACATATGAAATGTCAATACTTTAACCACAAACAATGAATGGTATAAAAATAGCACATCCACTGTCAAACATAACTCATTCGATACAATATAAAAGATTGTATTGTATCATATTAACCTCAATCAATAATAATTAATGATATTTACATAGATGAAAATAACCATCAAAACTATTTGAGGGAATTATCCCCATTTTCTTGAAAACATTTAAAAGTCAACTTATTTTTCAAGAAGCCATATGAAAATAGATTTTTGATTCAAAGTGTGCCATACCACTTTGAAACATTTAAAATTAATTTTAATTTTAAAATTTTAATGTCCATATAAATAAATTCTTAAAACCATTTTTTAAAACATAGACATTAATGAGCAAGATTTAGAAGAATAATTCTTTAAAACATTTAAAAATGGTATTTTAGTTAGAGTTTCTAACCAAAAGAGAGACACTTGAATACAAATAATTGAGGTAATCAAAACATTGTAATATCATGAGAATAAAGGGATTCACGATATACTATGTCAATGTATATTATATACACCACATAAAAGTGATTTGGTGTATATCAACAAATAAGTCTCAATGGTATGTAAATTGAGATTAAATCTCTCATAAAGGTCGTACCCTTAGGTTAAGGATAAATCAACAACATGGTTATGTGTGAAAAATATAAATACACTAAATATGATTGTATATTCAATGTAAAACAATCAAAGGAAATTCACACATAATCTTTTAAAAACAACACCAATGAATTGGATGTTTAACTCAATAAATGGAGAATGAGTTAAAATTACTCTTATCAAATTCATATCGATGACATGAGAATTTATCATTGGAGTGATTATGTGTATAAAAAGTATATACACAGAAAGGGGAGTGTAAATTATGACTTAATAAAATGAATAGTTATTCCACACATAATCTTGGGGTAAAATAATCAATGAAGTATGTGTAAAGCCGAATGAGTGGAAATTGAAATTTCAAATTACCTTATTGATTTGGTAACATAAAAAACGTGCACCCATGAAATAAGGATCATAAAATGATGATGTAAATATACATTAATTAAATTATATTACACAATGAATACAAACATGGGAAGTACACCCACCACATGTAATAAATAAGTGGTGAACAATGGAATTCTCACGGAATTAAAAGTGAGATAAGAAACCCCTTACTTTGTACTTTTTCCTTGGTTGGTGGTAGGTTAACCTCCTTTATAATGGTGAAATAATTTTTATTGAATTATACAAGAATCATTTACATTAATATGATATCATATATGATCTTTTAACATTGATTTGTTAATAATATCTTAGTATTATCGTTGTTTCGGGTGTTAACTTACTCGTTTTCTATTATATGTTTTGTTATGTAAGCCATGTTTGTCATTGATATGTTGTATCTTATTCATATACAAAATTATATCAAGTCCTGAAACATTATTTTTAAATAATCAAAGGATAATTATACGTTAATGGATATGATGGAGAATGAATCTCATCGCGTTCGTGGAGACGGTAGTCCGTACGTACGCACGAGCGACAATATCATTCTTTTGATGTTAAAATAATATATAATTGGATTGTATATCATATAGAAAGAATAATTATCATGTTATATTTATTATTTACATGAATTAAACATCATTCTTATACCCATCCAAATAATAATTTATTGAATGACAATACACCACGACGTGGAGACGGTAAGCTGTACGTACACACGTATGGTGACATGTCATTCAAAGGATGGATAGAATACTGAATATGGTTGTACTATATTTATAATAATATTACAGTATATAGGAGATACTGGATTTATTTATTTATAATGGGAATGACAATGAAATAAGAATTTGAAGATGAAAATAATTTGAAAAAGGGTGGTAAAAACATTACCTCTTCTTCGGGTTCTTCTTTTTGATTCGATCAAAAGGGCTCCTTAGGTTGGAATTCTGATCAAACTAAGACCTCTAAGTTGTATTGAGGGAATTTTAGAGAGTATTTGGGCAGGTTTTTTCTGAACAAAAAGGCTTTGAAGGTGTGAAGTAATGAGAAGGGAGAGAGCCCTTTTATAATAGGGGTGAGGGGCACCTTTGGAAAAGGTAAAAATATTAATTTATAATAAATAAATATTCGGTTTCTAATGGCTCAAAAATGGATTATTTAAAGGTTAAGGTGGGGATAGGTCGAAAACCACTCAAAAATAGAATTTAGACAGGTTTGGTTTATTATATTAACCTTATCTTTAAGCATTAACTCTTAGTTAATTAGTTTCACTTTTACAATGTCTCTTTGTATTTTTATACTATATGGTTAATGAAAATAATATATACATCCAAGAGACCCCCAATTGTTCCATTAATGATACACCTATCATGATATAAGTCTCTTGGCCTAATTTTATAGTTTTAGTAATTTAATATCAATTAATAATATATTATATGTTTTAAAAAACTCTTTTATGTCAATTTTGACACTATTCAACAATTGATTTTTGTAAAAATCATAACAGAATAATTACTTAGAAAAAAGTTAATTAAATAAATTCTAACATGTCATATTATCCTAGAAAATTATTTTTATTTATAAAAAGTCTCAAATTACATTTATTTGGGAATTTATAATATCAATTATTCTAATTTTTCATTAATTTAGTAATTACTACATCACCATAGTTTCATAAATAAATTAAATTATATAATGTCTAAAAATTATAAATAAAGTCTAATTATGTAGGAAATATTTATAGATTTCTAATGAATATTTATAGTTGAAAATCCAACATATATAACCCTATGTAACAATTGTTTTCCTAGAAGATATATGCTTGTGTCATTTTTTAATTCATTTTAACTTAATTAAAATAAAGTGTCACTATCACTTACATGTGGCTCCATGGGGTTAGAAAATCGCCCCAAAGATGCCCATGGTCGGACATGTATCAACCAATAAGGTTAGAACATGTTTTAGGGTAATTTATTATTATTATAATATTATTTTTTAACCCTTATTTAAAAGATTTACCCTTTAACCATGGTAAATAAAATATTTACCAAAGTAATTATTCATAATGTCTAAAAATAAAAGTTTCCTATTTACACAGTTTTAACATCCTAATTCCAAATATGGAATCCATTTTTCCAAATTCCAAACACAGAAGTGGCATAAATTAATTTAAAATTAATTCCCGCTGTCAAAACAAAAAGCGTGTTTTTAAGAGATAATAACTGTCAAAAGATTGGCATTTGTTTATGTCCGGTTTAATTGTGAAATTATGTCCAATGAAAAAAATTTAATTAAATGGTAAAAATATATTATAAATATACTTTAAAACCACTCAAATTAATAATTTATCAATATTAATTATTTCGATTAAAAAAGTTGTTTTTAATTAAAATCTAGTAATTTTCACTATTCATCAAAATATGAAAGTTATCTGAAAAGTACCAAAATTTTACCCTAGGCTAATTTGGATATTCTAAATCCAAAAATGAAGTCCATTTTCAGAGATAGAATTTATATAATTTCAAAAGGTAGGTATTACTATTCATAACAGCTAGTTTGATTGGTTGTGGTGTGTTAGAATCTCGAAGTTGCGTACAATGCACGCCATTGCATTATTCAAAGGGAAACATACTGTGGAAGCATGGAGAGTTACATTCTCCCCTCCTTTAATAAATTGATTCCTCGCAATTTTTTTAAAATTGGGCTTGAGAATATAATGGAAAGTGCCACATCGGAAAAAGAGTCAATAAAACTATCACTTGAAAAGAAAGGAAGAGAGGTATAAGGGTCACACAAGATAACCCATACTAGGATTCCATATAGGAAAACATGGATATGGATGATAAACTAAGTGTTCAGTTCTGATAGAGAGGGATTGGAAACATTATCGGGAGAAAGTTAACAATATGAAAATCACAAACTTGTCTTTGGACAAACGGTCCTTAGTCTCCCAGTAGGAAAAGTAAACAGACAACATTTTTTGTTTTAAGTTACATTACATAAGGACAAGGAATTCATTTATGATATTGACTAAGAATATAAAGGGATATACGTACTTTTTAACTAGAGTTTTATTATTTAATAACTTTTTACCACTAACTCATTTTTTTGAATAATAAGTATTCAAGAAGACTTTGTCACAATGAAAGAGCTAGAATAAACTTCTATAGAAATACATGATCCATGTAGGAAAAACTATATATTTACCTTTTCTTTAGAGATTAATCAAAACCAAAATGGTTAGTATAATATATGATGACCCCCCCCCCCCCAACGGATATTCCATTAGAGAAAAACTTATCATAATTTCTAAAATTAAACCATCAATACCCCAAAGTTAAATAAATACCATTCAATAATCAATTGTCCTTAAAATCCTTCAATATAATCCAAACTAATATTGAAACTCAAAACTTATAAGAATGTAGTCTTCCATGTTAAATTGTATCTCCAAATGACATTAATTACTCTAAAAGTCACATACTTAAAAGTAATTAACATAATCATTTCCATAAACAACCCAAATCACTATAAATCCATAATAAAAACATAGATAAAAATCCACCATTACTCCTCAAATGAAATCCCATACTATTCTATTTTCCTTGGACATATAGTGTTCACAACAAAGTGAACAACTTCCAAAATAACATCTATCACTTAATCAACAAATCATATTTCATATAATAAGGGTATTCATTTAATAAGACATAAGAACACAAATAAACTTATTATTGATCAATAAGATCATTTAACTAAAAATAATTAGTCACACTATCCAGGGGATTCACGTAGACCAGTGGTAGGTGATAAATACCAATCGCACTTTGGTTGTGGGTTCTATTTCCACAGCTTTGTCCGATGTGATGGGTTATCACACGGTCTAAGTGTTGTCCTTTTTCAAAAACTATATTTTATAACATTACAAAAATGAGATAAGTTCCTCAAAATACCATAACATAATTTAACCACAAATGTTATATAATACCTTGCATTTTCATCCCAAATTATAATAACTTATAATTCTCTCAAACCCCAATGATCATATAAAACCAAATGGTTATTTATACCTATATCCACATGAGAATAGATAATTATTCCTCAAATATCATTCTCACATGGAAAACTGCGAGGTTACAAATACAAGAGAAAATTATTCCAAAGTAAACCCATCAACAAGGAGAACTAATACTTTTTAAACATTTCTCCAACCATTTATTTCCACAATAGCTTCTTCTTTGACCTAGAAAATATCCTATAGAATAGGGCATTCACTTGGGTAATCACCAGGTCCCATACATTTACGGAAAATGACTGTAAATGGACTCATGGGACCATTTTTATCTTCTTCTATAGTACTCTTCATTTTTCTTTGGCAATTATTCACTTTATGTCCTTCCTTCCCGCACGTAAAGCATTTCTTTATCCCATTGAGACACTTTCCTAAGTGTCTCCTTACACATTTCCTGCATGATGGAAATTGAGGATTCCTTTCTCCATGGTCTCCACTGTTGGAGCTCTTATCATTCATCACCTTTCTCTTCGTTGTTGAGTCCGAGAATTGGTTAATATATGTAATTTTGATCATATTTTTAGAAAATTGATTTTGAATAAATCCAATATCGTTTACGCCTATCAACATTCAATTTTGTTGCTCATTTCCACCATTGTTCCCACCTTGTACATCATTCTCAAATTCACTATGAATTCCTTGGAAGCCAGCCATTGACTAAAACCGGAAAGAATTGTGTGAGTAACAGTAGTCATAAAATCATTTAGAGATTAACATGTCACCATATTATCTATTTGAAACACATTAAGATTAACCAAGGTCATTTACTCTCATCTTATATATTTAATACTTCAAATCGGTTAGTAAAGAAAATGTAAATTATCCTAAGCATATCCCCCGAGAGTGTCGTAACCAAGAGTGCAGCAAGGCCCGTTGTCGTGCCCCCGTTCCCGTTCGAGTCTAGCTCAAAGCGGTGTTTTTGGGTTTTACCACTAGGTACATATGTGTCAGAGCCACCTCTACCTGCTCGTATCCAGAAAGGGATGTATTGCTCGGAAAACTCACAAAATCTCTACAATACAAAAATTTTAGGAAGTTCTTCTATACTAATCATCAAATTTCATCTTAGGTCTATGTGCTCTAATCAGAGTTTATCTAAATCTAGCTTCCAAGGTTTGTACTAAACTTCCTCTAATACCAACTGTAATGCCTCGACCCTAGATACCCAGAGTCGGTGCGTTATTACATAACATTGGCATGATCACAAAGGATCAAGTCTCGAAAGATCGATTAGTGTAGTTGTCTTGGAAACACTAGATATATTCATAAGTCTTACATTACATCATAAGGTAAGAAAACTACAACAACATCTTGTCTTCATATCCCCTCATACTATCCCTGAAGGTCATTCATAAAATACTTCTTCACATCCTGGGAAAAATAAAACATTGAAAGGGGTGAGCTCAAATTCTCAATAAGGATAACAATATAGCAGAAGCTTTCATAGTTAAGCATAAACACTTAAAGAAATTTATAACTAAAACAAAAGCCTTTTAAACTTGATATTCAACATAAAATGGCAAAAATAAAATGAAATAATGTCATTTACTTATTCACATGGATATTCTACTAGTCGCACAATCACATGCAATATCAATAACCACTTTCATAATGATGGAATGCATAATTCCATACTATCATAACCACATAGCCAGGGCCTCGTGCCAGGACTACAAATAATATTTTGCCAAGGCCTTGTGCCAAGACACTAGTTTGTCTCATGAGACCTACCGATGCATCGAGGAGAAATAGCAGGCTCCACCCATCAGTTACTAAGTCCAATGAATTCCTTATATGAAATGTTTTAAACATAACATAAACATTCGTATTAAAACTAGCATACGAAATGTCAATACTTTAACCACAAACCATGAATGGTATAAAAATAGCACATCCACAGTCAAACATAACTCATTCGATACAATATGAAATATTTTATTGTATCATATTGACCTCAATCGATACTAATTAATGATATTGACATAGATGAAAATAACCATCAAAACTATTTGAGAGAATTATCCCCCTTTTCTTGAAAACATTTAAAAGTCACACTTTTTGTCATGAAGCCATTTAAAAATAGATTTTTGAATCAAAGTGTCTCATACCACTTTGAAACTTTTAAAATTAATTTTAATTTTAAAACATTAATGTCTATATAAATAAATTCTTAAAACCATTTTTTAAAACATGGACATTAATGAGCAAGATTTAGAAGAATAAGTCTTTAAAACATTTAAAAATTGTATTTTAGTTAGAGTTTCTAACCAAAAGAGAGACACTTGAATAAAAATAATTGAGGTAATCAAAAAATTTTAATATCATGAGAATAAAGGGATTCATGATATACTATTTCAATGTACATTATATACACCACATAAAAGTGATTTGGTGTATATCGACAAAGATGTCTCAATGGAATGTAAATTGAGATGAAATATCTCATAAAGGTCGTACCCTTAGGTTAAGGATAAATAAATGAAATAGTTGTGGGTGAAAAATATAAATACACTAAATATGATTGGATATTCTGTTTAAAACAATCAAAGGACATTCACACATAATCTTGTAAAAACAACACCAATGAATTGGATGTTTAACTCAACAAATGGAGAATGAGTTAAAATTACTCTTATCAAATTCATATCGATGACTTGATAATTTATCAAATGAGTGATTATGTTTATAAAAAGTATATCAATAGAAAGGGGAGTGG
Organism: Viscum album; assembly: GCA_963277665.1. Taxonomy (NCBI): domain Eukaryota; kingdom Viridiplantae; phylum Streptophyta; class Magnoliopsida; order Santalales; family Viscaceae; genus Viscum; species Viscum album. The sequence goes on from OY728132.1 coordinate 479,249,684, forward strand.
AAATTATGACATAATCAAATGAATAGTGATTCCACACATAATCTTGGAGTAAAATAATCAATAAAGTATTCGTAAAGCCGAATGAGTGGAAATTGGAATTTCAAATTCCCTTATTGATTTGGTAACATAAACAACATACAACCATGAAAGAAGTATCATACAATTATGATTTAAATATACATGAATTAAATTATATTACAAAATGATTACAAACATGGGCAGTACACACACCACATTTAATAAATAAGTGGTGAACAATGGAATTCTCACAGAATTAAAAGTGAGATAAGAAACCCCTTACTTTGTACTTTTTCCTTGGTCGAAGGTAGGTTAACCACCTTTATAATGGTGAAATAATTGTTATTGAATTATACAATAATCATTTACATTAATATGATATCATATATGATCTTTTAACATTGATTTGTTAATAATATCTTATTATTATCGTTGTTTCGGGTGTTAACTTACTCGTTTTCTTTTATATTTTTTGTTACATAAGCCATGTTTGTCATTGATAGGTTGTATATTATTCATATCCATAATGATATCAAGTCCTTAAACATTATTTTTAAATAATCAAATGATAATTATACATTAATGGATATGATGGAGAATGAATCTCATCGCGTTCGTGGAGACGGTAGTCCGTACGTACGCCCAAGGGACAATGTCATTCTTTTTTTGTTAAAATAAAATATAATTGGATGGTATATCATATAGACAGAATAATTATCATGTAATATTTATTATTTACATTAATTAAAAATCATTATTATACCCATCAAAATAATAATTTATTGAATGACAATTACACCACGACGTGGAGACGGTAAGTCGTACGTACACACGTATGGTGACATGTTATTAAAAGGATATATATAATACTGAATATGGTTGTACTATATTTATAATAATATTACAGTATATCGTATATACTGGATTCATTAATTTATTATGGAAATAACAAATAAATAAGAAGTTGAAGAAGAAAATAATTTCAAAAAGGGTGGTAAAAACCGTACCTCTTCTTCGGGTTCTTCCTTTTCATTTGATAAAAAGGGTTCATTAGGTTGGCTTTCAAATCAAACTAAGGCCTCTAGGTTGTAGTGATAGAAGTTGAGAGAGTATTTGGGCAATGTTTGGCCAAACCAAAAGGCTTTGAATGTGTGGAGTAATGAGAAGGAGGAGTGCCCTTTTATAAGAGGGGTGAGGGCACCTTTGGAAAAGCTAAAAATATTATTTTATAATAAATTAATATTCGGTTTCTAATGGCTCCAAAATATATTATTTAAAGGTTAAGGTGGGGATAGGTCGAAAACCACACAACCAATAAAATTTATACAGGTTTGGGTCATTATATTAACCTTATCTTTAAGTATTAATGCTTAGTTAATTAGTTTCACTTTTACAATGTCTCTTTGTATTTTTATACTATATGGTTCATAAACTTACTATATAAATCCAAGATACACCCAAGTGTTCCATTAATGATTCACCTATCATGATATAAGTCTCTTGGATGAACCTTATATTTTTAGGAATTTAATATCAATTAATAATATAATATTTGTTTTAAAAAACTCTTTTATGTCAATTTTGACACTATTCAATAATTTATTTTTGTAAAACTCATAACAGAATGATTACTTCAAAAAAATTTAATTAAATCCATCCTAACATGTCATATTATCCTAGAAAATTATTGGTATTTATAAAAAGTCTATAATTACATTTATTTAGGTAATTATAATATAAATTATTCTAATTTGTTAATAATTTAGTAATTACTCCATCCCCATTGTTTCATAAATACAACTCATTGATATAATAAAAACATTATGAAAACCTTTTTCAATACCCAAATAAAAGAAAATTAAAACATGGTATTTATTTTCCATTTTAAAAAAGCTATGGCTTGTAGAGGAATCCAAAACTCAAATAATGGTCACGGCGGCGGAGAAGTCGTTATCGCCGCATACGTACGACAAAAAAAACATTCCCTTTTGTCGTTTAGTAAATGTTTCATATAAAAATATTCTTTTCGATTAATCATTAAATTCAAATGGGTTTATACACCGTATAAAAGAAAGTTGTGTGTAAAACAAAATATGCCTCAATGAAAGGAGATTGAGACGGATTCCCTTACCACTTTGAAGCTTTTAAAGGAATGGCATTTAATCAAAACTTTATAATATCATGAGAATAAATGAATTCATGATATAATATTCCAAAGTGACAGTATATACACCATATCAAAGTGAATTGGTGCATAACAACAATGAAGTCTTAATGGAATGTCAATTGAGATGAAATCCCTTATAAAGAATGAATCCTTAAATTAAGGATAAATCAATCACATAATTATGTGTGACAAATATAAATACACCCAATATAAGTGGATATTAAGTGTAAAAAAATCATAGGACATTCACACATATTCATTGTATGACATATTCAATAACTACAAGTTGAACCCAAAGAAATATAAATTTGGTTACGAAGTTCCCTTATAAATATTCGACAGCCTAACGGCGTCACATTAAAATTCAGAAAATGAGTTGATGAGAGATAAAATGGTATCTCATCACTTGGACATAAAAATTACAGAATGAGGAATAGAAAATAACATCTTCCAACATAATAACATAGAGCATAAAAGAATTGGCATAAAAGAGAGTACATGAAAAGAAAGAGATAGGTAGGATCCCTTACCTCGGGTCCGACTTGACTCGATCGTTATTTAACATCTTGAATAATTAACTTGAGTAAATTTCTACTTGCTTAAGAACCTTTTTCATGTTCATTGTTACTTTTATATCTCTTACTACCGTGCTATGAACACTATTTAATTATTTAAGTTAATAATGGTCATTTTGTAGATCATTGCTACTTGAGTCAAAAATAAACTCTTTATAATTACAAGTTGTTCATGTGGTAAAATATATATTATATCCAGAATTATATGCATTATGTAGATATCATATATATCCATTATATACATGCATTTATAATATTACATAAAATTTAGATGTAAGAAATAAAATGCACCGTTCATGGAGACGGTAAGCCTTACGTACGCTTGAACGCTACTTCCATTTAATATCATTAAATCTATCCTTTATACGTACCACATATGGTATTAACTAATCAAATCACTTTGAGGGGGTCCTAGTCCGCACTTCTTAAAATGAAGATATCGCGTTTAACCATAATGGAAACCATAAAGGTATGCCACAAATGAAAAATACATAAGATTAAGTAAAACATAAACATATCATATATCATATATAAATATAGTGACATATTAATGACCACCTTTTAGGGTGTTAATAGAATATTGAACAATCATCGTTTCGTGAGGTAGAAATTCACCTTCCACAGAAACAGTATGTTCTTTAACCATTAGATGTTGGTGTGTGTAAGTGTAGCTAGAATACTACTTATAACAACATCCTATTATATTTAGGATACTTGATTTGTTACAAAATAAATGAATAAAAAGAGTTTACGGGGTGGGAGAAGAAAAATAAAACAAAAGAACACAAGTGAAGGCATTACCTTAAAATCGGGTATCTCTCTTTGATTTGAGATCAAAGGCTTCCATGGGAAGACTTCATCCAAAAGTGAGGATTCTAGGAGTAAAAGAGGGATGTGGAGAGACAAAATGAGTAGTGGTTGGCCGAGACAAAGGCTTGAGAGGTTTGGGTAAGTTGGTAGAGGTGGGGGGCTTTTATAAGAGGATAGGAGGGGCACTCTTGGAAAGTTACAAAATATTACTTTATATTCAAATGAGTGTTGGATTTTAAAGGTCCCACATTGATGAATTTAGAGGATAAGGTGGTAAGGGTTCGAAATATGCTCATCCAATAGGTCTTTGAGAAGTGTAAGTTATATTTTTAACATTATCGTTTCATTTTATTTAAATCCTTTATTAATGAGGTAATCGCTGCATCATCATGATGTCATAAATAATTTAATTTATTTAATTTCTAAAAATTATAAAAAACATATCATGATGTAATAAATCTTTTTATATTTCTAATGAATATTTATTGTAAAAAATATGACCTGTGTAACCCCATTTAAAAATTGTTCTAGTAAAACAACTCATGCTTGTGAAATTTTTATTTTAACTTTAAATAAAACATTATTTATGTCATTTTCCAACCAAAGTGGCTCTATGGGGTCCCCAAGTTGACCCATGGATTTTCGTGGTCAGACAAGGCACATCAAATTATGGTAGGACATGTTTCTAGGTCATTTCATATTATTAAAAAAAAATTCCTTAAATTACACTAATTACCTCTAATCGCGATTAAAAACTTAAAAGTTATTATTCATGAAAAAATATTTTAATCCAATTGAACCATATTTTACATCCTAATGACAACCATGTATCTATGATTTTTGAAAATCAAATCACAGAAGTGATAAGGTTTCATTTAAACGAAAAATCGGTTTTTAAACTACCACTTTGTGGTTTCACTATTCATCAAAATTTGATGTTTTTCAGAAAAATACAAAAAATTCACCCTAAGGTATATTTGATATTCCGAATTTATAAATGATGTCTATTTTACAAAATTAAAAACATATATGTTGCTTTAATTAATTTAATAATTAATTCCCGCTGTCAATACAGATAGCATGTTTTTAAGAAACAATATCTATTAAAATATTGACACTAGTTTAAGTCCAATTTCAAAGTGAAATTAATTCCAATGACCACCATTAGATTAAATGGTTAAAATATATTCTAAATAAACTCTAATATAAATTAAAAATATAATCTATCCATATAAATAAATCAGATTAAAATGAGGTTTTGAATCAAAATGCAACATTTTCAGTAAAAATGATCTTTATCGGAAAAATAACAAAATTTTACACAAAGTAAATTTTGATGTCCAGATTCAAAAGAAGGATGTTATTTTCTCAAATACAACATATAAAATTGTCAAAAGTATATTTAAAAAGGGTTCTCCATCAAAAGGCGGTTAATTGACCTTTTAAATAATATTAAAAGATTTATGCTTAAAATTGGATTCATTTGCATTTTAAGCCTCCAACATTTATTGGATAAAAGTAAATATATTTGACAAACATATATAATCATTTTGTAGTTAGTTCCATTCATTCCCACCATTACAACGGCTAGGAATTATCTACCTTTTTAAATAATATTGTTATATTATTAGAGTGCAACGTAATATTTCAAAGAAACCCGTTGTTGCGTATTGGGTACGCCCTCGAGCATAGCATTCCCTTTAAAGTAATATTAATATTTTATTCAAAAAATATGGATTACTATGAAAATTTCATATTATTTATTTACCTGTGGTGTTACATCCTTCCCCCCTTTTGGGAATTGCGTCCTCGCAATTTTAAAATTGGGCTTGGAATCTTCATTGAAAATCCCACTTCAGAACAAGAGTCAGTTAAACTAACACTTTAAAAGAATGGGAGAGAAGTACAAATGTCACCCGAGTTAACCCATACTAGGATTACAATTATGAAAATATGGATATGGAGGAAAAACAAAGGGTTATATTTTTATGGAGAGTGATAGTAAACATGTCTAGGAGAAAGTTAACAACAAGAAAATCAAAAACTTGTGATGGGTTAAACGGTATTTGATTCCCTAGTAGGAAAAATTAACAGACAACATTTTTATTTTAAGTTACTTTTTATTGAGGAATTTATTTATGAGCTTAACTAAAACATAAGTAAGAATACTTAATTTTCATGTGGACTTTCAAATTTTACTATATTTCTTACAAGAACACATATTTTCTCCAAAAGACAAGTATTTAGGATGACTTGTTCACATTAAGAGAGCTATAATCAACTTCTAGAGAATCACCTAATCCACAAAAGAGAAATATATACTTCCCATGTCTTTAGACCTTAACCAAAACTAAATCCCAAAGTTCAACAAAGACCATTCAATAAACATCTATCCATAATATTATACGAAGTAAACCAAACTAAGATTGAAACCCAATTCTCTGAAGGATTTAATCACATAGTCTCCTAAGATAAATTTTAACATTTTTCTCTAAAATAACATCAATTACTTTTACAGTCTCATACTAAAAAGTAATTAGCCTAATCATATATCCTCCATGATAGGATAATAATTTCCATTGATAACAAAAAAAATCAACTTACTCTTAATTCATAAAATCATCTAACTAAAAAGAATCATTCAAACAAACCAGGTACTTCACGTAGTCCAGTGGTAGGTGATAAATACCAGTTGCACTTTGGTTGTGGGTTCGATTCCCGCAGCTTCGTCTGACGCGATGGGTTGTCACACGGTCTGCATGTTGTCCCTTTTGAAAAACTATATAATTTTATAACATTCCTCAAAAAGAGATAAATTCATCCAAAATAATCATAACATATTTTAACCACAAAGGTTATCTGATAACTTCCATTTTGCAACCCAAAATGTATTAACCAGTAATTTCCTCAAATTCCAAGATCATATAAACCCAAATGGTTCTTTATAACTATATCCACAAAAGAAAGGATAATTATTCCTTGAATAAAATTTTCGTATATCAAACATCAGGGATACTATCAAAAGTCTTCTAATGTAACCCCATCATCAAAGGAGACTTAATACATCTAACAATTTCACCATCCTAAAATCTACCATAACCCTTGAATCTCTTATATGATGACTTCTTACTCATTCAACATTCTTGATGATCCATTAGCCATTCCTTTCCAACTTATTCTGAAATACTTCTTTCCTATAAACAAAATCATGAATCATATCCTAAGATTCCATTAATAGGAAAACATCTATGAAGAAATAATTCATACCTATCATTCTTCATTGTCAGTTTCTTCATCCTCAATCAGAATGGCATTAGGTATTGGTAAATGAATATTTGTACGATCTTGTTGACACCATTCCCAAAAATTCTTCGTAGGACATGTGTTTGCAAAATGACTATGTGCACCACATTAAAACCATTCAATTGATCCTTTAGAAAGAACTTCTTTCCCTTTCCTAGAGTCAACTAGATGCTTCTTTTTTCCATGGAAGGTTCTTGCTTTATGACCTTCTTTTCCACATCTATAGCATCTTTCTGTCACATTGAAAAATTTTCATATGTGTTTATTTCAACATATTTGACACATAGGTTTTTGAACATACTTACCTTTATGATTATTACCTGAACTTCTGTAGGGATTTGTTTATCGCATACATGATGCCTTATAAAAATCACTAAGGTTCAGGTGGTCAATCATGACTCCAGATAGTTGGTTGAGGGTAACCATAAGAGTTCTCATTGCAGCTCCCATATCATTCAGTTGTTCTTTCATAAAACCGTGACAGTTTTCTTCAAATCCACAGTTACTCTGGAGTCTGTTAGATCCAGCCATTTACTAAAACCAAGAAGGTCAGTTTGAGTATATCAGTAAAATCATCAAATAAAAAAGAAGAATATAAACACCAAGATATACTTATCAAAGTTATATCAAAATCATTGTAACTTTAAAAAAACGATGACTTCATCTAATATACTATCCATTGTGGTTATACGCAACTTGTCTCTTTTTCTTAAACAACACACTATCCTCTAAAGTTATCTAAACGGACCATTGATACCAACTATAAGGCCCCAGCCTTAAACCTTACTTAATCATGATTTATTACAGGATAACACATTGAGGATCTTTTCAGGTTTAGAGTTTTAGAGAATTAGATCATAAAACTTGCATTACATTCCACATTTAAACAAAGTGGTTACATAAAAGATAGTATTCATTTTTCCCATCAATAGAAACATATTTAAAATAAAACATGGATACTTTATTGACACTTCCTTGACACTATCATCATATCATGTACCATTCCCTTGACCTGTGAAAAACATTTCAAAAACATGGGATGAGCATAAAAAGCTCAGTAAGGGATATAAAAGTACGAAAAAAAACATTAGTCCATGTATGAAATCATACTTTACTCATAAAACATAAGAATTTTAACATACCTCATCAAATCATGAATAAATCATAGAAATCATAAGGCATAAAGGTAACTTGAGGCATTCATAACATTCTTACGTAGGGATTAACCCTCTTGGTTAGGTCTGGAATACCCATCATAGTATATTCCCTAAATCTCTTTAGAGAAACCTTAACGTTTAACTCCTTCGCGTTACCCAATGCATTGGAGAGCTATATCAGGCTCATCTGCCCTTACTTTGTCACGGAACCACCCATCTTCATAACATTTCCCAAGAACCATAACATAATCATATCACATAAAATATGCATAAAGGAAACATAACATTTCCACATTTCAAACACAAGATATCAATACAACACATTGATATAATAAAAAACTTATGAAAACCATTTTCAATACCATAATAAAAGAAAATTAAAACATGGTATTTATTTTTCATTTCAAAAAGGTATGGCTTGTAGAGGAAGCCGAAACTCAAATAATGGTCATGGCGGCGGAGAAATCGTTGTCGCCGCATACGTACGACAAAAAAAACATTCCCTTTTGTCGTTTAGTAAACGCTTCGTATAAAAATATTCCTTTTGAATAATTGTAAAAGTCAAAGGGGTTTATACACTGTATAAAAGAAAGTTTTGTATAAAAAATATATGCCTCAATGAAAGGAGATTGAGACGGATTCCCTTACCATTTTGAAGATTTTAAAGGAATGGCATTTAATCAAAACTATATAATATCATGAGAATAAATGAATTCATGATATAATATTCCAATGGACAGTATATACACCTAATCAAATTGAATTTGTGCATTACAACAATGAAGTCTCAATGGAATGTCAATTGATATAAAATCCCTTATAAGGAAGGTATCCTTAAATTAAGGATAAATCATTCACATAATTATGTGTGAAAAATATAAATACACCCAATACAATTGGATATTAAGTGTAAAAAAATCAGAGGACATTCAAACATATTCATTCGATGACATATTCAATAACTACAAGTTGAACCCAAATAAATCGAAATTGGGTTACGAAGTTCCCTTACAAAAATTCGACAGCCTAACGGCGTCACATTAACATTCAAAAAATGAGTTGAAGAGAGATAAAATGGTATCTCATCAATTGGACATAAAACTTATAGAAATAGGAATATAAAATAACATCCTCCAACATAAGAACATGGAGCATAAAAGAAATGACCTAAAAGAGAGTACTTGAAAAGAAAGAGATAGGTTGGATCCCTTACCTCGGGTCTGACTTGACTCGATTGTTCTTTAAACTCCTGAATAATAAACCTGAGTTAATTTATACTTGATTAAGAACTTTTTTCAAGTTCATTATTCCTTTTATATCACGTACTACCATGACATGGACACTATGTAATTATTTAAGTTAATAATGGTCGTTTTGTAGATCACTGCTACTTGAGTCAAAAATAAACTCTTTATAATTACAAGTTGTTCATGTGGTAAAATATATATTATATACATAATTATATATATTATGTAGATATCATATATATCATATATATCCATTATATACATTCATTTATAATATTACATAACATTTAGAGGTAAGAAATGAAATGCACCGTTCATGGAGACGGTAAGCCGTACGTACGCATGAACGCTACTTCCATTTCTATTTCTTATTTAATGGAATTAAAACATAATGATACATAATAGTATTATAATTCCAGTATGGTATCATATATAATATCATTAAATCTATCCTTTATACGTACCACATATGGTATTAACGAATCAAATCACTTTGAGGGGGTTGTAGTCCGCACTTCCTAAAATGAAGATATCGCATTTAACCATAATGGAAACCATAAAGGTATGCCATAAATGGAAAATACAGAAGATTTAGTAAAACATAAACATATTATATATCATATATAAATATAGTGACATCTTAATGGCCACCTTTTAGGGTGTTAAAAGAATATTTTACAATCATCGTTTCGTGAGGCAGAAATTCACCATCCAGAGAAACAGTATGTTCTTTAACCATTATATGTAGGTGTGTGTAAGTTTAGCTCGAATAAATCTTATAAAAACATCCTAGTATATTGAAGATACTGGATTTGTTACAAAAGAAATGAATAAAAATAATTTACGGGGTTGGAGAAGCAAAATAAAACAAAAGAACACAAGTGAAGACATTACCTTAAAATCAGGTATCTCTCTTTGATTTGAGCTCAAAGGCTTCCTTGGGAAGCCTTCATCCAAAAGTGAGGATTCTAGGAGTAAAAGATGGATGTGGAGAGACAAAATGATCAGGGTTTGTCCGAGAAAAAGGCTTGAGAGGTGTTGGTATGGTGGTAGAGGTGGGGGACTTTTATAAGAGGAGATGAGGGGCACTCTTGGAAAGTTACAAAATGTTACTTTATTTACAAATGAGTTTCAGATTTTAAAGGTCCCACATTGATGTATTTTGAGTAAAATGTGGTAAGGGTTCGGAATATACTCATCCAATAGGTCTTTGACAAGTGTATGTTATAGTTTTAACATTGTCTTTTCATTTTATTTAAATCCATTATTAATGAGGTAATCGCTGCATCATCATGATGTCATAAATAATTTAATTTAATTTATATCTAAAAATTATAAAAAAAATATCATGATTTATAAAATCTTTTTTTATTTCTAATGAATATTTATAGTCAAAAATATGACTTGTATAACCCCATTTAAAAATTGCTTTAGTAAAATAACTCATGCTTGTGACATTTTTATTTTAACTTTAAATAAAAAGTTATTTATGTCATTTTCCAATCAAAGTGGCTCCATGGGGTCCCCAAGTTGAACAATGGATTGTCTTGGTCGTCCATGACACATACAATGAGGGTAGGACATGTGTCTAGGTCATTTCATATTATTAAAACATTATTTTTACCTTAAATTACACTAATTACCTCTAATCGTGATTAAAAACTTAAAAGTTAATATTCACCAAAAAAATATTTTAATCCCATTGAACCACATTTTACATCCTAATGACAACCATTTTTGTCGGATTTTTGAAATTCAAATCACAGAAGTGGTAATGTTTCATTTAAACGAAAAATTAGTTTTTAAACTACCACTTAGTGGTTTCACTATTCATCAAAAATTGATGTTTTTCAGAAAAATACCAAAAATTAACCCTAAGCTATATTTTATATTCCGAATTTAAAAATGATATCTATTTTACAAAATTCAAAACATATATGTTGCATTAATTAATTTAATAATTAATTCCCGCTGTCAAAACAGATACCGTGTTTTTAAGAAACAATATCTATTAAAAGATTGACACTAGTTTAACTCCAATTTCAAAGTGAAATTAATTCCAATGACCACCATTAGATTAAATTGTAAAAATATATTCTAAATAAACTCTAATATAAATTAAAAATATAATCTATCCATATAAAGAAATCATATTAAATGGAGGTTTTGAATCAAAATGCAACATTTTCAATAAAAATGATCTTTATCGGAAAAATAACAAAATTTTACACAAAGTAAATTTTGATGTCCAGATTCCAAAGAAGGATTTTATTTTGTAAAATTAAACATATAAAATTGTCAAATGTATATTTAAAAATGGTTCTCCATCAAAAGGTGGTAAATTGACCTTTTAATGAATATTAGAAGATTTATGCTTAAAATTGGATTCATTTTCATTTTAAGCCTCCAAACTTTATTAGATAAAAGTAAAAATATTTTACAAACATATATAATCATTTTGTAGTTAGTTACGTTCATTCTTGCCATTACAAAGGCTTGGTGTTAACTACCTTTTAAAATAATGTTGTTTTATTATTAGAGTGCAACGTATGATTTCAAAGAAACTCGTTGTTACGTATTGGGTACGCCCTCAAGCATAGCTTTCCCTTAAAAGTAATATTAATATTTTATTCAAAAAATATAGATAAATATGAAAATGTCATATTCTTTATTTACCTGGGGTGTTACAACCTTCCCCCCTTTTGGTAATTGCATCCTCACAATTTTAAAATTGGGCTTGGAAGCTTCATTGAAAATCTCGCATCAGAACAAGAGTCAGTAAAACTAACACTTTAAAAGAATGGGAGAGAAGTACAAATGTCACCGAAGTTAACCCATACTAGGATTCCAAGTATGAAAATATGGATATGGAGGAAAAAACAATGGTTCATGTTCTGATGGAGAGTGATAGTAAACATGTCTAGGAGAAAGTTAACAACAAGAAAATCAAAAACATGTGATGGGTTAAACGGTATTTGATTCCCCATTAGGTAAAATTAACAAACAAAATTTTTGTTTTAAGTTACTTTTTTATTGAGGAACTTATTTATGAGCTTAACTAAAACATAAGGAAGCATACTTAATTGTCATGTTGACATTCAACATTTACTATATTTCTTACAAGAACTCATATTTTCTCCAAAAGACGAGTATTTACGATGACTTGTTCACATTAAGAGAGCTATAATCAACTTCTAGAGAATCACTTAATCCACAAAAAAAAACTATATACATCCCATGTCTTTAGACCTTAACCAAAACTAAAAACCAAAGTTCAACAAAGACCATTCAATAAAAATATATCCATAAAATTCTACAAAGTAAACCAAACTAAGATTGAAACCCAATTCTCTGAAGGATTTAATCACATAGTCTCCTATGATAAATTTTAAAATTTTTCTCCAAAATAACATCAGTTACTCTTATAGTATCATACTGAAAAGTAATTAACCTAATCACATATCCTCCATGATAGGCTAATCATTTCCATTGATAAACAAAAAAATCAAATTAATCTTAATTCATAAAATCATCTAACTAAAAAGAATCATTCAAACTAACCAAGTACATCACGTACTCCAGTGGTAGGCGATAAATACCAGTTGCACTTTGGTTGTGGGTTTGATTCCCACAGATTTGTCTGCCGCGACGGGTTGTCACACGGTCTGCGTGTTGTCCCTTTTCAAAAACAGTATAATTTTATAACATTCCTCAAAAAGAGATAAATTCATCAAAAATAACCATAACAAATTTTAACCACAAAGGTTATCTGATAACTTCAATTTTGCAACCCAAAATGTATTAACTTGTAATTGCCTCAAATTCAAGGATCATATAAATCCAAATTGTTCTTTATAACTATATCAACAAAAGAAAGGATAATTATTCCTTGAATAAAATTTTCGTATATCAAACATCAGGGTTACTATAAAAAGTCTTCCAATGTAACCCGATCATCAAAAGAGACTTACTACATCTAAGAATTTCACCATCCTAAAATCTACCATAACCCTTGAATCCCTTATATGATGATTTCTTACTCATTCAACATTCTTCATAATCCATTAGCCATTACTTTTCAACTTATTCTAAAATACTTCTATCATAAAAACAAAATCATGAATCATATCCTAAGATTCCAATAATAGGAAAGCATATGTTATGAAATAATCCATACCTCTCATTATTCATTGTCAGTTTCTTCATCCTCAATCAGAATGGCATTAAGTATTGGTAAATGAATATATGTACAATCATGGGGACCCCATTCCCGAAACATCTTCGTAGGACATGTGTTTGCATAATGACCATGCACAACACATTTAAAACATTCAATTGATCCTTCAGAAAGACCTTTTTTCTCTTTACTAGAGTCTTCTAGATTCTTCCTTTTTCCATGGAAGGTTCTTGATTTTTGACCTTCATTTCCACATCTATAGAATCTTTCTGCCCCTTTGAAACATTTTCCTATGCGTTTCTTTCCACATATTTGACACATAGGTTTTTGAACATACTTAACTTTATGATTATTACATGAACTTCCGTAGGGATTTGTTTCACACATACACGATGCCTTATAAAAATCACTAAGGTTCAGGTGGTCAATCATGACTCCAGATAGTTGGTTGAGGATAACCACAAGAGTTTTCATTGCAGCTCCCAAATCATTCAGTTGTTCTTTCATAAAACCGTCACAGTTTTCTTCAAATCCACGGTTACTTTGGTGCCTACTAGATCCAGCCATTTACTAAAACCGAAATGGTCAGTGTGAGTATATTAGTAAAATCATCAAATAAAAAAGAAGAAGATAAACACCAAGATATACTTATCCAATATATCTCAAACTCATTCTAACTTTCAAAAAAAACGATGACCCCATCTAATATACTTACCATTGTGGTTATACACAACTTGTCACTTTTTCATAAACAACACTCTAACCTCTAAAGTTATCTAAACCAACCTTTGATACCAACTATAAGGCCCCAGCCTTAAACCTTACTTAATCTTGAGTTATTACAAGATTACACAATGAGGATCTTTTCAGGATTAGAGTTTTAGAGAATTAGATCATAAAACTTGCATTACATTCCACATTTAAACAAAGTGGTTACATAAAAGATAGTATTCATTTTTCCCATCAACGGAAACATATTTAAAATAAAACATGGATTCTTTCTTGACACTTCCTTGACACTATAATCATATCATGTACCATTCCCTTGACCTGTGAAAAAAATTTCAAAAACTTGGGATGAGCATAAAAATCTCAGTAAGGGATATAAAAGTACGAAAAAAAAACATTAGTCCATGTATGAAATCATACTTTACTCATAAAATATTATCATTTTAACATAACACATCAAATCATGAATAAATCATAGAAATCATAAGGCATAAAGGTAACTTGAGGCATTCATAACATTATTACGTAGGGAGTAACCCTCTTGGTTAAGTTTTGAATACCCATCACATTATATTCCCTAAATCTCTTCGTAGAAACCTTAACGTTTAACTCCTTAGCATTACCCAATGCATTGGAGAGCTATATCGGGCTCACCCGCCCTTATTTTATCACGTAACCACCCGTCTTCATAACAATTTCCCAGAACCATAACATAATCATATCACATAAAACATGCATAAAGGGAACATAACATTTCCACATTTCAATCACAAGATGTCAATAAAACACATTGATAAAATAAAAACATTATGAAAACCATTTTCAATACCAAAACAAAATAAAATTAAAAGATGGTATTTATTTTTAATTTAAAAAAATGTATGTCTTGTAGAGGAAGCCGAAACTCAAATAATGGTCACGGCGGCGGAGAAGTCGTTGTCGCCGCATACGTGCAACAAAAAAACATTCCCTTTTTTTATTTAGTAAACGCTTCGTATAAAAATATTCCTTTTGAATAATTGTAAAACTAAAAGGGTTGTATACACCGTATAAAAGAAAGTTTTGTATAAAATTAAATATGCCTCAATGAAAGCAGATTGAGAGGGATTCCCTTACCACTTTGAAGCTTTTAAAGGAATGGAATTTAATCAAAACATTATAATATCATGACAATAAATGAATTCATGATATAATATTCCAAAGGACAGTATATACACCATATAAAAGCGAATTGTTGCATAACAACAATGATGTCTCAATGGAATGTCAATTGAGATAAAATCCCTTATAAAGAAGGTATCCTTAAATTAAGGATAAATCAATCACATAATTATGTGTGAGAAATATAAATACACCCAATATAAGTGGATATTAAGTGTAAAACAATCCGATGAAATTTGCACGTATTCATTGGATGACATATTCAATAACTACAAGTTGAACCCAAAGAAATCGAAATTGGGTTACGAAGTTCCCTTACAAAAATTCGACTATCTAACAGAGTCACATTAAAATTCAGAAAATGAGTTTATGAGGGATACAATTGTATCTCATAACATGGACATAAAAATTATAGAAATAGGATTATAAAATAACATCCTCCAACATAATAACATGGAGCATAAATGAAATGACATAAAAGAGAGTACTTGAAAAGAAATAGATAGGTAGGATCCCTTACCTTGGGTCTGACTTGACTCGATCGTTCTTTAACCTCCTGAATAATAAACCAGAGTTAATTTCTACTTGATTAAGAACCTTTTTCAAGTTCATTATTCCTTTATAATACTTACTACCATGCTATGAATACCATGTAATTATTTAAGTTAATAATGGTCGTTTTGTAGATCATTGCTACTTGAGTAAAAAATAAACTATTTATAATTACAAGTTGTTCATGTGGTAAAATATATATTATATCCAGAATTATATTCATTATTTAGATATCTTATATATCATATATATCCATTATATACATGCATTTATAATATTACATAACATTTAGAGGTAAGAAATGAAATGCAGTGTTCATGGAGACGGTAAGCCGTACGTACGCATGAACGCTACTTCCATTTCTATTTCTTATTTAATGGAATTAAAACATAATGATAAATAATAGTATTATAATTCCATTATGGTATAATATATGATATCATTAAATATATCCTTTATACATACCACATTTGGTATTAACGAATCAAATCACTTTGAGGGGGCGGTAGTCCGCACTTCCTAAAATGAAGATATCGCGTTTAACAATAATGGAAACCATAAAGGTATGCCATAAAAGGAAAATACATAAGATTAAGTAAAACATAAACATATTATATATCATATATAGATATTGTTACATCTTAATGGCCACCTTTTAGGGTGTTAAAAGAATATTGAACAATCATCGTTTCGTGAGGCAAAAATTCACAATCCACAGAAACAGTATGTTCTTTAACCTTTAGATGTAGGTGTGTGTAAGTTTGGCTCTAATACATCTTATGAAAACATCCTAGTATATTGAAGATACTGGATTTGTTACAGAAGAAATTAATAAAAAGAGTTTATGGGGTTGGAGAAGCAAAATAATACAAAAGAACACAAGTGAAGACATTACCTTAAAATCGGGTATCTCTATTTGATTTGAGCACAAAGGCTTCCTCAAGAAGACTTCTTCCCAAAGTGAGTATTCTAGGAGTAAAAGAGGGATTTGGAGAGACAAAATGAGTAGGTTTTGGCCAAGAAAATGGCTTGAGAGGTGTGGGTAACGTGGTAGAGGTGGGGGCCTTTTATAAGAGGATAGGAGGGGCACTCTTGGAAAGTTAAAAAATGATACTTTATTTTCAAATGAGTTTCGGATTTTAAAGGTCCCACAATGATGTATTTCAAGGATAAGGTGGTAAGGGTTCGAAATATACTCATCCAATAGGTCTTTGACAAGTTTATGTTATAGTTTTAACATTATCTTTTCATTTTATTTAAATCCTTTATTAATGAGGTAATCACTCCATCATCATGATGTCATAGATAATTTAATTTATTTAATGTCTAAAAATTATAAAAAAAATATCATGATGTAGTATATCTTTTTATTTTTCTGATTAATATTTATAGTCAAAAATATGACTTCTATAACCCCATTTAAAAATTGTTTTACTAAAACAACTCATGCATGTGACATTTTAATTTTAATTTTAAATAAAACGTTATTTATGTCATTTTCCAAACAAAGTGGCTCCATGGGGTCCCCTAGTTGACCCATGGATTGTCTTGATCGTCCATGACACATACAATGAGGGTAGGACATGTGTCTAGGTCATTTTATATTATTAAAACCTTATTTTTACCTTAAATTACTCTAACTACCTCTAATAGCGATTAAAAACTTAAAAGTTACTATTCACCAAAAAATATTTTAATCCCATTGAACCACATTTTACATCCTAATGACAACCATGTATGTTGGATTTTTGAAATTCAAATCACAGATGTGGTAATGTTTCATTTAAACGAAAAATCAGTTTTTAAACTACCACTTAGTGGTTTTCACGATTCATCAAAAATTGAAGTTTTTCAGAAAAATACCAAAAATTCAGCCTAAGCTATATTTGATATTCTGAATTTAAAAATGATGTCTATTTTTCAAAATTCAAAACATATATGTTGCATTAATTAATTTAATAATTAATTCCCGATGTCAAAACAGATACATTGTTTTTAAGAAACAATATCTATTAAAAGATTGACACTAGTTTAAGTCCAATTTCAAAGTGAAATTAATTCCAATGACCACCATTAGATTAAATGGTAAAAATATATTTTAAATACACTCTAATATAAATTAAAAATATAATCTATCCATATAATTATATCAGATTAAAAGGAGGTTTTTAATCAAAATGCAACATTTTCAATAAAAATGATCTTTATCAGAAAAATAACAAAATTTTACACAAAGTAAATTTTGATGTCCAGATTCCAAAAAAGGATTTTATTTTGTCAAATAAAACATATAAAATTTTCAACAGTATATTTAAAAAGGGTTCTCCATCAAAAGGCGGTTAATTGACCTTTTAAAGAATATTAGAAGATTTATGTTTAAAATTGGATTCATTTGAATTTTAAGCCTCCAACATTAATTGGATAAAAGTAAACCTATTTGACTAACATATATAATCATTTTGTAGTTAGTTCCATTCATTACCTCCATTACAACATCTAGGCGTTAACTACCATTTAAAATAATATTGTTTTATTATTAGATTGCAACGTAACATTTCAAACAAACTCGTTGTTGCGTATTGTGTACACCCTAGAGCATAGCATTCCCTTTAAAGTAATATTAATATTTTATTCAAAAAATATGGATAAATATGAAAATTTCATATTCTTTATTTACCTGGGGTGTTACATCATTCCCCCCTTTTGGGAATTGGGTCCTCGTAATTTTAAAATTGGTCTTGGAAGCTTCATTGAAAATCCCACATCGGAACAAGAGTCGGTAAAAATAACACTTTAAAAGAATGGGAGATAAGTACAAATTTCAACCAAGTTAACCCATACTAGTATTCCAAGTTTTAAAATATGGATATGGAGGAAGAAAACAACGGTTCATGTTCTGATAGAGAGTGATAGTAAACATGTCTAGGAGAAATTTAACAACATGAAAATCACAAACTTGTGATGGGTTAAACGGTATTTGATTCCCCAGTAGGAAAAATTAAAAGACAACATTTTTGTTTTATGTTACTTTTTATTGAGGAATTTATTTATGAGCTTAACTAAAACATAAGGATGCATACTTAATTGTAATTTTGAAATTCAAATTTTACTATATTTCTTACAAGAACTCATATTTTCTCCAAAAGATGAGTATTTATGATGACTTGTTCACAATAAGAGAGCCATAATCAACTTCTAGAGAATCACCTAATCCACAAAAGTGAACTATATACTTCCCATGTATTTAGACCTTAACCAAAACTAAAACCAAAATTTCAACAAAGACCATTCAATAAACATCTATCCATAAAATTCTACAAAGTAAACCAAACTAAGATTGAAACCCAATTCTCTGAAGGATTTAATCACATAGTCTCCTAAGATGAATTTTAACATTTTTCTCCAAAATAACATTAGTTATTCTTAGAGTCTCATACTGAAAAGTAATTAACCTAATCACATATCCTCCATGATAGGCTAATCATTTCCTTTGATAACCAAAAAAAATCAACTTACTCTTAATTCATAAAATCATCTAACTAAAAAGAATCATTCAAACTAACCAGGGACTTCACGTAGTCTATTGGTAGGCGATAAATACCCATTGCACTTTGGTTATGGGTTCGATTCCTGCAGCTTTGTCCGACGCGACAGGTTGTCACACGGTCTGCGTGTTGTCCCTTTTCAAAAACTATATAATTTTATAACATTCCTCAAAAATAGATAAATTCATCAAAAATAACCATAACATATTTTAACCACAAAGGTTATCTGATAACATCCATTTTGCAACCCAAAATGTATTTACCAGTAATTGCCTCAAATTCAAGGATCATATAAACCCAAATGGTTCTATATAACTATATCCACAAAGGAAAGGATAATTATTCATTGAATAAAATTTTCATATATCAAGCATCAAGGTTACTATAAAAAGTCTTCTAATGTATCCCCATCATCAAAAGAGACTTAATACATCTAAGAATTTCACCATCCTAAAATCTACCATAACCCTTGAATCCCTTATATGATGACTTCTTACTCATTCAACATTCTTCATGATCCATTATCCATTCCATTTCAACTTATTCTGAAATACATCATTCCTACAAACAAAATCATGAATCATATCATAAGATTCCAATAATAGGAAAACTTATGTTAAGAAATAATCCATACCTTTCATTCTACATTGTGAGATTCTTCATCCTCAATCAGAATGCCATTATGTATTGGTAAATGAATATTTGTACAATCTTGGTGACCCCATTCCCGAAACTTCTTCGTAGGACATGTCTTTGCATAATGACTATGCACGCCACATTTAAAACATTCAATTGATCCTTTAGAAAGAACTTCTGTCCCTTTCCTAGAGTCAACTAGATGATTCCTTTTTCCATGGCAGGTTCTTGCATTATGACCTTCATTTCCACATCTATATCATCTTTCTATCCCTTTGAAACATTTTCCTATGTGTTTCTTTCCACATATTTGACACATAGTTTTTTGAACATACTTACCTTTATGATTATTACCTGAACTTTCGTAAGGATTTGTTTCTCGCATACATGATGCCTTATAAAAATCACTAAGGTTTAAGTGGTCAATCATGACTCCAGATAGTTGGTTGAGGATAACCACAAGAGTTCTCATTGTAGCTCCCATATCATTCAGTTGTTCTTTCATAAAACCGTCACAGTTTTCTTCAAATCCAATGTTACTTTGGTGCCTGCTAGATGCAGACATTTACTGAAACCAAAAAGGTCAGTGTGAGTATATCAGTAAGACCATCAAATAAAAAAGAAGAAGATAAACAACAACATATACTTATCCAAGTTATCTCAAACTCATTCTAACTTTCAAAAATACAATAATTCCATTTAATAAACTAACCATTGTGGTTACACAACTTTTCACCTTTTCTTAAACAACACTCTAACCTCTAAAGTTATGTAAACCGAACTTTGATACCAACTATAAGGCCCCAGCAATAAACCTTACTTAATCTTGGGTTATTACAAGATTAAAAAGTTAGGATCTTTTCAGGTTTAGAGTTTTAGAGAATTAGATCATAAAACATGCCTTATATTCGACATTTATACAAAGTGGTTACATAAATGATAGTATTCATTTTTCCCATCAACAGAAACATATTTAAAATAAAACATGGATTCATTCTTGACACATCCTTGACACTATCATATCATGTACCATTCCCTTGACCTGTGAAAAACATTTCAAAAACATAGGATGAACATAAAAAGCTCAGTAAGGGATATAAAAGTACAAAAAGAATACATTAGTCCATGTATGAAATCATACTTTACTCATAAAACATAAGCATTTTAACATATCTCATTAAATCATGAATAAATCATAGAAATAATAAGTCATAAAGGTAACTTGAGGCATACATAAAATTCTTACGTAGGGAGTAACCCTCTTGGTTACGTTTGGAATACCCATCATAGTATATTCCCTAAATCTTTTCAGAGAAACCTTAACGTTTAACTCCTTCGTGTTACCCAATGCATTGGAGAGCTATATCGGGCTCACCCGCCCTTACATTATCACGGAACCACCCATCTTCATAACAATTCTCAAGAACCATAACATAATTGTATCACATAAAACATGCATAAAGGAAACATAACATTTCCACATTTCAATCAAAAGATATCAATACAACATATTGATATAAAAAAATCATTATTAAAACCATTTTCAATACCAAAATAAAAGAAAATTAAAACATGGTATTTATTTTTCATTTAAAAAATGGTATGGCTTGTAGAGGAAGCCGAAACTCAAATAATGGTCATGGCGGCGGAGAAGTCGTTGTCGCCGCATACGTACGACAAAAAAACATTACCTTTTGACGTATAGTAAACACTTTGTATAAAAATATTCCTTTTGAATAATTGTAAAATTCAAAGGGGTTTATACACCATATAAAAGAAATTTGTGTATAAAACAAAATATTCCTCAATGAAAGGAGATTGAGACGGATTCCCTTTCCACTTTGAAGCTTTTAAAGGAATGACATTTAATAAAAACTTTATAATATCTTGAGAATAAATGAATTCATGATATAATATTCCAAAGGATAGTATATACACCATATCAAAGTGCATTGGTGCATAACAACAATGAAGTCTCAATGGAATGTCAATTGAGATGAAATCCCTTATAAAGAAGGTATCCTTAAATTAACGATAAATCAATCACATAATTATGTGTAAGAAATATAAATACACCCAATATAAATATATATTATTTGTAAGAAAATCAGAGGACATTCACACATATTCATTGGATGACATATTGAATAACTACAAGTTGAACCCAATGAAATCAAAATTGGGTTACGAAGTTCCCTTGCAAAAATTCCACAGCCTAACGGCGTCACATTAAAATTCAGAAAATGAGTTGATGAGAGATAAAATGGTATCTCATCACTTGGATATAATAATTACAGAAATAGGAACATAAAATAACATCCTCCAACATAATAACATGGAGCATAAAATAAATGACATAAAAGAGAGTACTTGAAAAGAAAGAGATAGGTAGGATCCCTTACCTCGGGTCCGACTTGACTCGATCCTTCTTTAACCTCCAAAATAATAAACTTGAGTTAGTTTCTACTTGATTAAGAACCTTTTTCAAGTTCATTATTCCTTTCATATCACTTACTACAATGCTATGAACACTATGTAATTATTTATGTTAATAATGGTCGTTTTGTAGATCATGGCTACTTGAGTCAAAAATAAACTCTTTATAATTACAAGTTGTTCATGTGGTAAAATATATATTATATCCAGAATTATATTCATTATTTAGATATCATATATATCATATATATCCATTATATACATTCATTTATAATATTACATAACATTTAGAGGTAAGAAATGAAATGCACCGTTCATGGAGA
Source organism: Viscum album (assembly GCA_963277665.1). Classification (NCBI taxonomy): domain Eukaryota; kingdom Viridiplantae; phylum Streptophyta; class Magnoliopsida; order Santalales; family Viscaceae; genus Viscum; species Viscum album. Next base: position 479,272,520 of record OY728132.1, read on the forward strand.
CGGTAAGCTATACGTACGCATGAACACTACTTCCATTTCTATTTCTTATTTTATGGAATTAAAACATAATGATATATAAAAGTATTATAATTACAGTATGTAATCATATATAATATCATTAAATTTATCCTTTATACATACCACATATTGTATTAACGAATCAAATCACTTTGAGGGGGCGGTAGTCCGCACTTCCTAAAATGAAGATATCGCGTTTAACCATAATTGAAACCATAAAGGTATGCCATAAATGAAAAATACAGAAGATTAAGTAAAACATAAACATATAATATATAATATATAAATATAGTGACATCTTAATGGCCACCTTTCAGGGTGTTAAAATAATATTGAACAATCATCGTTTCGTGAGGCAGAAATTCACCATCCACAGAAACAGTATGTTCTTTAACAATTAGATGTAGGTGTTTGTAATTGTAGCTCGAATACTTCTTATAACAACATCCTAGTATATTTAAGATACTGTATTTGTTACAAAATAAATGAATAAAAATAGTTTAGGGGGTTGGAGAAGCAAAATAAATCAAAATAACACAAGTGAAGACATTTCCTTAAAATCGGGTATCTCTCTTTGATTTGAGCTCAAAGGCTTCCTTGGGAAGACTTATGCCCAAAGTTAGGATTATAGTACTAATAGAGGGATGTGTAGAGACAAAACGAGCAGGGTTTGGCTGAGAAAAAATCTTGAGAGGTGTGGGTAAGGTGGTAGAGGTTGGGGCCTTTTATAAGAGGAGAGGAGGGGTACTCTTGGAAAGTTACAAAATGTTAGTTTCTTTTCAAATGAGTTTCGGTTTTTAAAGGTCTCACATGGATGTATTTCGAAGATAAGGTGGTAAGGGTTAGAAATATACTCATCAAATAGGTCTTTGACAAGTGTAAGTTATAGTTTTAACATCATCTTTTCATTTTATTTAAATCCTTTATTAATGAGGTAATCGCTGCATCATCATGATGTCATAAATAATTTAATTTAATTAATGTCTAAAAATTAAAAAAAATTATCAAGATTTAGGAAATATTTTTATATTTATAATTAATATTTATAGTCAAAAATATGACTTGTATAACCCCATTTAATTTTTTTTAGTAAAACAACTCATTCTTGTGACATTTTTATTTTAACTTTAAATAAAAAGTTATTTATATCATTTTCCAACCAAAGTGGCTCCATGGGGTCCCCAAGTTGACCCATGGATTGTCTTGGTCGGCCATGACACATCCAATTAGGGTAGGACATGTTTCTAGGTCATTTCATATTATTAAAACATTATTTTTACCTTAAATTACACTAATTACCTCTAATCGCGATTAAAAACTTAAAAGTTACTATTCACCAAAAAAATATTTTAATCCTATTGAACCACATTTTACATCCTAATGAAAACCATGTATGTCGGATTTTTGAAATTCAAATCACAGAAGTGGTAAAGTTTCATTTAAATGGAAAATCAGTTTTTAAACAACCACTTAGTGGATCGACTATTCATCAAAAATTGAAGATTTTTAGAAAAATACCAAAAATTCACCCTGAGCTATATTTGATATTCCAAATTCAAAAATGATGTCTATTTTACAAAATTCATAACATATATGTTGCATTAATTAACTTAATAGTTAATTCCCACTGTCAAAACAGATATTGTGTTTCTAAGAAACAATATCTATTAAAATATTGACACTAGTTTAAGTCCAATTTCAAAGGGAAATTAATTCCAATGACCACCATTATATTAAATGGTAAAAATATATTCTAAATACACTCTAATATAAATCAAAAATATAATATATCCATATAAATAAATTAGATTAAAAAGAGGTTTTGAATCAAAATGCAACATTTTCAATAAAAATGATCTTTATCGTAAAAATAACAAAATTTTACACAAAGTAAATTTTGATGTCCAGATTCCAAAGAAGGATTTTATTTTGTCAAATACAACATATAAAATTGTCAAAGGTATATTTAAAAAGGGTTCTCCATCAAAAGGTGGTTAATCAACCTTTTAAAGAATATTAGAATATTTATGCTTAAAACTCGATTCATTTGTATTTTAAGCCTCGAACATTTATTGGATAAATGTAAAAATATTTGACAAACATATATAATCACTTTTTAGTGAGTTCCTTTCATTCCCTCCATTACAACGGTTAGGAGTTAACTACTTTTTAAAATAATATTGTTTTATTATTATAGTGCAACGTAAAATTTAAAAGAAACTCGTTGTTGCATATTGGGTACGCCCTTGAGCATAGCGTTCCCTTTAAAGTAATATTAATATTTATTCAAAAAATATGGATAAATATGAAAATGTCACATTCTTTATTTACCTGGGGTGTTACAATAAACCATCCTCAAATTTTCTTACCACAATCTCTTTATATCCTACCAATTTAGGAATAAATTTACATATATTTGTGAGTTATATGGAATTTTATTCAACTAATGTCTCTCCATATACCATGTTCATGAACTCATCAGCTCATTCCACCCTTACATTATCTATAAACGAGTTCTCAAATAATATCCCCCTAAAATCCTTCTAGGTCTTCCAGTAGTATCTACCAGTCAATACCTATATGACCCACCATCATTTCACTATTCCTATGGGAATATGTCTTTCTAGATTTAACATCATCCTTAGTTTAATTTCAATATAATAAAAGATCATTTGTACTATCACAATATAATATACATCTACCATGGGTCTATCCTCTCCCTATATAAAGAGAGATTGATTTGACTTGAACACTCATTTTGAGTAATCCATGGACAGATCAACTCCTTGAGCACCCCAATGAATGCCCTGGATAACCCATACAAGGCTCACCCTGTTCTAATAATCAAACCACCACCCCAACAGCTCTTTCCATTGTGGCTAACATTCTAACCTTGAAACCTATACTTATGGCTCATGCTCACCTATTCCATGAGTGACCTAAACATATTCACACCTTGGTGGAACTACATCTATACCCTCCTATCTATATATGTTAAATGGAAGGCTTGATTCAAGCCCATGGTGTCACTTTTAGGTATATTATCTTTTTTATCATCCTCACTTTATTTTTAGGCCTTTCCTTCTGAAATTTTGAGTTTTTGGGAAATTTTTGGCATCACATGGTTTTGTTCATGGTTATGAGTAACTATGTGTAACTATGTGAAATATATCTACAACATGATAGTTCAATTATCCATAACTGACTATGGATTTACCCAACTATGTGATAATACCATGAAAATGACAATGTGATATTGTTTTTACCCATATCGTTGACATATAGTTTGGAAAACCATGAGGTTTCCCCCAAAAAACAATTAATGGAAATTAACTTATTTACCTTATTAAAATTTATGCCTCTCGCCCTTTAATTTTCCCCCACTCAACCTATAGCTCCTTCCCACACATTACAATCCACCATGTATTTTTCTGGGTGTGGTTTGTTTGGTGGCATTTCACCTTTTAACATCAAGGAAACCTCATTTAAGTGTCTCCTCCTCACTCCCATTGGATCCTTCCTCTATTACACATAGATTTTATTATTCTCTTAGGCCATTATGACATAGGTTTTGGGTTGGAAAAATATTCTGGTTTTGGTTTTTATATTTGGGGTTTTTCTTGCATCTCTAGGATTCTCTTTGATATTCTATGTGGTTTTTCACCATAGGAGATTTTTTTACCTTGGTGAAATGTGTATTATTTCATGTATTACTGTTATTTTTTGTAATAATCATTCTTATAATCCTTTATAAATTATTTTTAAATTAATTAAATCATTTTAATAATAGTATTGGTAGTTTATTTTATAACTCATGCTTGTCTTAATATATTTTTCCTCTGATTTAAGAGTAAAAGTGGTTTTAATCCAATGTTTTGGAATTGATAAATTGAAATTTATCATGTTATATTAATGGGAAGCCTTTTTAAATGTAATGTGATGAATTTAAAATTGGTGAATCAAATCGAAACCTAGGTATCTAGGGGATAGTGGTAAATATTTTTTTTATTATGCCACCTCAACTAAATACATGAAATCTTTATGAATTTTATGGTGTTATGCATGGTTTAAACCACACCACTAGTCCAAGTAATTTTTTCCTTAATAGGTGGTTGTATGTGGTGCCATTGTAGGGGGTACACCACAATTTTAGTTTATGGAATTACCTCCTTAGTGGTCTGTATGAACATTTTGATTGACCATTATATTACAAGTTGATATTAGGACCTTTGTTTCCCGTAACCATAGATTGACATAGGTCTCTCCCGTTTTTCATCTTTATGGAAATGGTTACTTTCATAGTACAATTTTTTTCATTTATAAACTACTCATGCTTCATACATGTTTTAAACTTCTTAACATTAAATTCTTACTTTCATATAGTTTATTTTAAACTTGGTTTCTTATATTTATTTAAAAAAAAATTATGCATGAAAAACTTGATGGACCCTACTGGGTTAGTGTTTCTCACACCCTACATAAACTCAATGAGTATATGTACAACTTGTTGTGATAAATTCAAGTAAATTAAATTTTTTATATAGTGGTAGTGGATAATATTACTAGGGAACATTGGGATTATGGAAATTATAAGGTGGTAACATGACCCCCATGTCACACTTTGATGGGTATCCCTTTTTTTATTGGGTTGGGCTCTTTTATGTAAAATTTATTTTTTATTCATCGTTAATCCCATTTCTTTTATATTCATATATATGTGTGATTATCTTTTTTGGACTATTTTTTTATGATGTTTATTCATGATATGGTTTACTGTTATTATTTTCATTATGATTTGTTATTGTGTTAAGATTTACTTATAAATTGTTGGTTGGTTATATTTACCTTAGATACTCACTTTTCATGTTATGAAAAGTTCATGTATGGTCCACAAAATAGACCCTTTTGAATTTTTTTTGAGTGAAACCATTTCCATGTTATGTTCATTCATTCCCAAGAACCTTTTTTAGCTCAATGAGATCATTAACACCCTTCATACGTTTCAATAGGCCATCTCGGGTACTGGGATAGCTAGGGTTGGTTTCTGACTAAATGGTATAAGAGACTGGATTTAGGTTCTATGTTATTTGGGAAGTCAGGATAGACCAAAGATATGTTTATTGAGGCTCAATTAAGTGGATATAATGGGGTTTTAGTAAAATTCTCTTACTATCAACCCTTGACATTCTATGTTATAATGGGAATGTTTTTTGTGTTTATATTCTTTTACCCTTCAATATTGAGTAAGGTTCATGGGACACATACCATGTATGAATGGTTAGTTTCACAGAGGGTATAAATTTTGTATGTTCACTTTATTTATGATTTATTATATAATATGAAAATAATTTGTGTTATAGATTGATAATGTATTAATAATTTTTAGGGATTCAAATCATTTATCTATTTTATGTACCGTAATTTCCCCTCAAAAGTGACATGTAAATCCTTCAAATGATGCTAGAGAGGAATTTCCACATGAGAACCCACCAATGGATTATAATATTTCTTGGTAGTGGTCTAAGAAGTTCATGAAATAGAATAAGGGATGGGTTCTGGAATAAATCCAATTAAAGAAGATTATTTGGTTTGTGAAATGGATTTAGAACAATATATATTAAATTATAATCCTACCACTTTTGGGAAAGTAATAAACCCTTGGAAGCTAAGGATTTTTTAGAAAATACTAAGACATTTTTTATTTCCTTAGGACTCTAACTTCTTACATTTTTAAGTTTGATGCCTTTATACTTGAAGGAACCATTCAAAAATAATGGGATTAAATTGTTTAGGAAATTAAGCATGAGAACATATAAGGAAATATGTTAAGGAGATATTCACAAGAAAGATTTATCCATGAATGATGAAACTATAAAAGAAATATTAATTTTTTAATATCTAGTAAAGTGGTAGAATAGTTATATAGTATGGGAAAATATTTTATGATCTTTTTCATTTCACATCAATGATGATATCGAATGACAAGTTAATGTTCAGGAGGATTGAACTTAGTCTTAGATCTAACATTCAATCGAATATCCTTATCTTAGAGCTCCTGGAATATTTTGTGGTTAAGGATTATGAATTTATGGTAGATATTTATTAGGAATGGATGTTAGTAATGACTAGTGTGCCTCATTTTTCTGGTGGGAGTAGAATTTTTCCTTTAAAAATATGAAAAAGTTTAGTGAGATGAGAAGGGTGGTTAGTAGTGTATCTAGGAACTTCTCTAAATTTAAAAAATTAGTAGCTTCAGGTGGGGGATCTCCCATTTACTATAAGTGGGGAGGGGTTGATCATATGAGGTCAAAATTCTATGTTCCCCAATTTATTCTTATTCCATATGTCTTTTAGATCACATAATTTTTTTTGTAATTATAGTACCTCTCATTGAAGAAACATAGGATCCTCAACACCTAATGTAACTATTGTTCCGCCCGATTCCTTAATGGTAGTTGGACCCTAGTATCAAGAGCATGGAGATAGGACTGGAACATCATATGGTTATATTCAGCTAAGGGTAGAGCCTTAATCTAGAGTAAAACCACAATCTTATACTGGGACTATGTATTTTCATGCAGTGGATCCAACTCCCATAGAATCTTTGTCAACACAAATCATAGTGAGAGGTATCATACTTATTAAGTAATCCTTGGTAGTTGCATTGTTTGATACAAGTAATTCTCAACCATTTTTTTTTAACCATGTTATTATATTTTTAAAACATTCATAAGATCTCGCGTTGTATGTTATTAAAATCTTGACACCCCTCAAAAATAATAAAGAGTAGGGATTCAAATTTCCTTATTGTGTTGATTCTATTTCGTAATTGGAGCTAGAATGGAACTATTTATTTCTTGAGATGGATTAATTTTACCTCATTATTATGATGGAATGGATGGTTTCCTTTAAATCTAACATGGATTTTTACTATTGGAAAGCGACCTTCAATACTCTAGATGGAAATACCCATGTGTTTCAGGGGGTAGGGGCCCAAATTTGTGCTTGGTAGGAACACCTATCCATAATTTGGGTTGTCTGTGTATCTTATGGAATCTCTTTTATAATAGGATTAAGAAGAGAACCATGGTGAAAAAAATCATTATATTATTACAGATATCCCATATGACTTTCTAGATGACTTCTAGGGGTTACTCAATTTATATAGAGCCTAGAATTTATACAGTTTTCTTACACTCGTAGCATATAGAACCTATATATATGAGAGGGTTAAATATTGAACTCGATAGGCTAGATGATAAAGGCTTAAGACACCTGAGTGTGTCCCCTTAGGCTACTCAGGTTATCTTTACTAAAAAGGTGTATGGGAACCTTCTATTTTGTTTCAATTATTAGAGGTTGAATCAGGAAACTATGAAGAATAAGTACCCTATTACCAGAATTGATGACTTATTTGGTCAATTGAAAGATGAAAATTGGTGAACTAAAATTGGTTTTTCTGGGTAACATCAAGTATGGGTGAAGGTTTAACACCCTAACTCTAGAAACCTATATATATTGGTTATTTTACTACTTTGGTACAATATATAAGGGATCACATATAGAAGGATCAAATAGTTTATCAATATTTGGAGACTAGATACATATGTGATTCTAATATTAAATTTGAAGACATGAAAAAAACATTAAAATTATAATGGGAACATTATTATTTCTTCTATAATATCCCTATAATATTTTAGAAATCCAATCTTGGTATCCTTTATTATGACAAACCATGTACAGAGTTTATATCCTCTTTTTTGAAAAAAATAACACCTTTGGATTACACCTTAAGCCCAATAGGTTTGTATTTTGATAAGACTAAAGATTATGAGTCATACAGAATAATTATGGGAAGGTATTAGGGTAGGTCTTGGAAATTTTACATTTGTAAAATGGTGTGAGGAAGAGATGAGAGGATGTGGAGTTTTATAAGTGATGAAATGAGACACTAGTAATTAAAAAAATTAGTCAAATATAATTAATGAATTTCTTAAGTAAAATTCTACCAAATGGAAATTTATTCGAATAGAAAGGGGATAGTGTAAAATATCATCATAAAAAATTATATAGGTTTTATTGTCATTTTAAACATTATAATTTTGTTTATAACCTTCTCTAACCCTTTTAAACTTTAAACATGGTCGCACATTTTTAGAATTTAAGGGATATAACTATACTTCTAATGTGAAAATTGGGTCGAAAATAGTTCGTGGATGAAATTTTAGCCCATTTACCATTCCACATATTCTCTTGAAATATTTTAATAAAATTATATTATTTAATAAAATATTATTTAATATAAAATATCAGTAATGTCAATTTTAGGAAAATTCATTTAATTTGACTTAAAAGTCATTAATATTATAAGGGATTTCAAATATAAAAACTTTTACCATAAACTATACATTATTATTAACTATAATTGTTTTAAACACCATAATTAATCAAATATATATATATATATATCCATGTTTTTAAAACCCTTTACATGAAGTTTCCAACAAGCATTATGTCAGCAATAAGTATGCATTTAGGGTAATTATATCATCAAAAAAATTATAAATAAATTACCATCATAAAATTTATTTATTTATTTTAAAATAAACTTTTATATTCATTAATGACTTCATTTAATCCCTATAAAAACATATAATATAAATTAAAATTAATAAAGACACATTTTATATTTATTCTTTAGTTAAATTAATATAAATGTAATCAACATTATAAATTGGTACAAAAATGCCATATATTCGAATTTTGGATGAATATAGTCAAATTTATCTCATAATGTAAAATAAAGTCATGTTTTGGTTTAATTTTAAAGCCTTATCCTATATTTTTAACCATGTTTTACCCATTTTACCCTTATTGTAGTGACAAATCTTTATCATGGTAATTATTTATAATGACCAAAAATAAAAGGGAACTATTCACCAACATTGAAAAAATTTGTTCCAAATATAGAATCTATTTTTCAATATTCAATTTTTAGAAGTGAATAAATTATATTTTAATATACACGTTTAAAATATAAGGAAAAATAATTTTAAGAAATATGTTTTTAGCATTAAAATGAACTTATACCAAAATCAAATATAATATTTATCCACATAGAATTATTTATATTATGTTAAATAAAAATTGTATTATTTTAATTTAAAACCAAATACAAAATATAATTAAACATTTATGTTAATTTATATAAATAAAATAAATAAAATTTTTTCCTAAATCGATAGTTTTCACAATTCACTCAAAAATAATTTTTTTAGAAAAATCCCAAAAAAATATTTCAATAACTATTATGAACTGATGAATTATAAAATTGATATGGATTTTTATAAATAAAATTTATAAAATTGGCTACAATTAATTATAATATCCGCAAACGAAATGCAACAAAAACCATTCTTAAACAAATGTATTTTTACAGAAAAAATGAATTTATTCTCATTTTTTCCCTAACATCCAGAACTGAATTTATCTTAATTAATTAAATTGTATATATAATATACATATTTATTTATAATCATTGATAAAAATTGATAAATTATATCTATTACGTTAGAAATATATTTCACATATAAAAATAATATTATGAAAACTAACATTGTTACCTTCAAAAGATTTTATTTTTATATCCATCAAATTGGTAATCAATTCATGATTAAATATTAATTTTATTAAGGAAAAAAATTCTACATATATTTCATAATATTTTAATTCATATGCATACCTTCCAAAACAACAGTTTTTACATAGCTTTCATATTTAAATATTTATATATATATATAGTGTATTATGGTTTCTTTAAGATTGATTTTGTGTGTACCACATGATATTGTATGTATTCCATAAATAAAATAAATTATAAAATAATTTTTTATTATAAAATAAATCTAGTATTCACATGATTTCATTCATAAGTAGGTACAATCATTTCATGTACCATGTCATGCATTCCACGTTAACAAATGCTTTTGATATTTTTATAGTGCTAATGAATTAGGTATTCCACCAATACCTAGGTTATTTCATTGTGGTATTTTTGGATGACATCTTAATATATTATAATTATTAATAGGATCATGAAACCCATCTAATGATAATTTTGGGATCCTTGTAGGACTACAGTCTCAATGTTAAACTATCGAAATATTGATTCTATATTCAAGAAGTGAATTTTATGGGGGATGTTTTGTCCTAACAAATAATATAGATGGATCCTAACAAGTTAAAGGTTTTTATTTCATGGGAGGATCCAAGTAATTTATTTTAAATTTATATTTATCTTGGATCATCTGCTTAAATTCTTTTTTTATTATGGATTTATCTAATTTCACATAACCTTTGAATTCACTTTCCTAGAAAGGGGTGAGGTTTCTATGGAATTTTAGAATGTCAAACATCATTTGATGATCTGAAGAAATATTTGAATTCATGCTCGATTTTGATCATTCATGAGGAACATCTTAGATATATGGTTTATTTTGATTCCACTTGTGTGGGTATGGCATTTAATATTATTCAAACCAATCATGTGGTATCATACACCTCTCGATAGCTATGACCAAATGAGAAGAACTATCTCACCCATGACTTAGAGCTAGATGTTATAATTAACATGCTTAAATGTTGGTGGAATTAACTATTTGGTGAAATGTTTACAATATTATCTCACCATAATAGTCTAGGTTATATTTTTATTGAATGTATTTATACCTAATATATAGGTTTTGGTTCAAATATCTTCAGATATTTGATTTCGATCTATCACATACCTCATGTAAAGGGAAAATTTTTACAGATGATCTTAGTTATAAATTTCTATCACAGGCCTAGAAGGATTCTTATGAGGAGTAGAAGCTCATATATCACCTAGCCTAGTTTCTCATATATTATAAATAGGAAAAGTATGTTTTTTTTCTTTCTAACATCTAATTCACTCATCCACTCCTTGATCTAGTATCTCTAGAGAATTCAGAAAATATAGGATTCTAATATCTTAGAGAATATTTATATGTTAGGGAAACCAATTAAGAATGGTATTTATCTCTAAAATGTTCTCATTGTTTATATAAACTAATTTTGGTCCCTTTATGATTAAGGAAAGAAGTTGTGGAATATTCTCACCAATCTCAATTGGATTTCCACCCTAGTTCCACTATGATATATTACAACATGGAGTGGTAATATTTTTCATTGTGTATGAGGAGGGATATATATGACTTGGTTTCCCATTATTTCACTTATTAAAAAGTAATGTCGGAACACTAAAAAACCGTTGGATTGCTTCACCCTCTCCATGTTCTCATCTGGAAATGGGATAATTTTCCCATAGACATCATTATCAAAGTACCTTGTACCCAATGGGGATGAAATTTTATTTTTATTATGATCAATCGCATATCTAAATCAAACCACTTCATACAAATCAAATAGATGACTAAGTTGGAGGTACAATGGAAGCTATACATTCTGTAAATTATGAGGATACATGAATTACCTCTATTATCATATATGATCAGGACCCTCATTTTTCATACATATTCTTGAAAGGTATCCATGAGTAAATGGGAACATATGTAAACTAAGCATTACATACCATACACAAATGGATGGGATAATAGAATGGGATAATCTGATTCCAGGTCATATGATTCAAGAGTGTGTCCAAAATTTATTTACTTCATGGGATACCAAACTATATCTGGTTGTATTTTCTTATAATTATAGTTAAAAATATTCTATTTGTACAAAACCATTTTAGTCTCTTTATATCTAGTTGTTTTTTTCACTTATATGATGGTTAGAGTAAGTTGATGCTTATTTTACAGAGCCTATACCTATTCATGATAGCACAGTAATGGTTATGACAATTAAATAGTGATGGTGATGGCTCAAAAATACCAAAAATTTTCTGTAAATAATATGTTCTATCAATTGGATTTTTTGGTTGGAGATCATGTTTTTTTAGAAGGATCCACCACAGTTGTTCAATAATGACTCAACATGCAGGGAAAGATTTCCTAGACATATGTGACACATTTTAGGACCATTATGTTCATTGTAAAACATGTTAATATATTTTTGTTACCCCCATGGTTGACATTAATACATAACATGTTCCATATCTCATAGCTGATGAAATATTACATGAATCCCTCTCATATGCTAAATTTATTAGATCGTGAATTAGAAACCTATTATTATATGAATATGTAGTTTATAGGAACTGTAAACACCAAATATAATGTTTTATGTATGAATTATTTTCAATTAGTTAAAGTTTCACGGTAGCATACACTTGATTCACCTGATACCTAGGAATTGGAATCACTTATAATGGATCAGTGGCCTCATATCTCCCATGATCATATGTTGGTTTAATTTATAGGGATATAAATATTTATATTGAGGGAGTACTATCACACCAATAGTGTTACTTTTAAGTTCTATTTTCCAATATTTATTAGTTTCATTATCCTCCCTTCATTTTAGGGCCATTCTATTTGAATTTTTTTTCTTATTTTGCAAAAATAGTTAGTATCTCATGGTTGAAGATTTTTTTAAGAGAGGATATATGAAAAATATGTGAAATAGATTTGAAAAAAGAAATTTCTATTTTGTACATTTTACCAAACCATATGGGAAAAAATTGTGAGTGAAAAAGTGGAGCGGTGTGGAAACGCACTATTGGAACATAGATTAGAAAACCATGAATCTTGGCCACATGTTCTAATAGGAAACATAAAAAATATAAATTTCCTTGTTTTCATCCTTTATACTATATCCTCTCACCCCTATAAATATCCTAATTCAACCTCCAATTTCTTCCCTTCTAGGACATGCCTCCCTCCTTTCATCCAGTTGTAGTTTCTGCTGTATTTTTTCATTGTAATGTTATGGAATATTCCTGTAAGTGTCTTATCTACTCTCATCATGATTACTTTCACGTACTTCCATAGATTTCCTACTTCCCTAAGGATTTGGTGGCCTATTATTTGGATTGGATGAATCTATAGATTTATTTTTTATATTTATTATTTCTTTTTGTATATATGTGTGATCCCCTTTGATGTTCTAAGTGGGTTTTCACCATAGTTGATAGGTTTACGTTGGTGAAATGTAGGTTGTTTCGTGTATTATATTTGTTTAATGAAATAATCAAACTTTATATTCTTTAAAAATGGTGTTGGGATTAATTATAGTGATGATATAATAGTATTTATGATTGATTTCATATATCATGGTTATTTTAAAATATTTCTTCTTGATTTAGGATTAAAATTCGTTTTAATGGAATATTTGTTATTGATAAATTGGCATGGATCATGGGATATTGATGGGAATCCTTTTTAAATGGAATTTGATGTGTTTTAAATGGGTAAAGTACTAAGTAACCCATTTATCTAAATAAGGGACTAGTGTTAAGTATCCCTTTTAGATTATACCCAATTAATTAACTAAAATAAATCTATAGGAAGTTAATGGTTTCAGGGATGAGTGAAACCACACCAATAAAACAAGTAATGTATTTTTATCAGGTAGTTTTATGTGGTGTAATGCGATAGGTGACACCACACTACTAGGAAAAGGTATAATATTATTAATGATTTTTTTCATATTTGGATTGACCATTACATAATAAGTTGATATGAATACCAAACAGTAGAATGAGTTAAGGATCTCCCATCATGAATTTTTATGAAATGGTTACATCCATGATATTGGTTTTTAATTTATAAATTACCCCGTCTTATTACTTGTTTTAAGCTTCTGAATGTTAAATGCCTAGTTTCACATAGTTAATTTTAGACTAGCCTGATTTTATTTATATTTTATGGTTTATACAAGAAGCACTTGGTGTCACCCTACTGATATAGTATTTACCACATCCTATATAATATTAATGTGTGTATATAGACCTTGTTTTGAGAGATTTAAGTAAAAGAAATGGATTGTTTGGTGGTGGCGGATACCGTTTCTTAGTAACTTCACAATGATTGAGGTTACGTGGTGGGTATTTGAACCTTGTGTCACATGAATATGAGTATCACTTTTGTTCATTATTTTAGTCTCTTTGAGATATATTATATTTCATATTTTTTATCCATTGAATATATTTTATAATCATATATATGTTTGACTCTCCTTTTTGTACAACTTTTTTGATGATGTTTATTCATGCTATGGTATATTTTTTATCTTGATTTTGTGTGTTATTATTGTGTTATGGGATGCTTAAAATTTATTTTGTTATATTTACCACTGATAATTACTTTCCATGTTATGTAAAGATCATGTCGGTCAATGGAACTAACCCTTTAATGTTTTTTTGGTGAACTTTTCCCCAAGGTATACTCTTTGATTCCAAGGAAATTATTTCAACCCATGGGTAATAAAAAAACATGTTGATCCTTTCCATGGGGAATATTTGGTTTCCAACTCAAGGGTGGCCTAGGTATGTTCATAATAGGTTAGTGTAGGTATTTCCAAGCTTCAGCAGGCTTAATCCCATGTGGTCTTAGCCCACAAAAGAACACATGTCGAACACAAATATTTTTCTTATCCCACTTATCCCTGTAGTGAATGTGGATAGGCCCATTGGAAACCTGTATTTCATATATGCATATAAGTTATAAATAAATATGTACTATGATAATTTTCAAAATTTAAATTAGATATTGAAAATAAAAAAATGATTTAAAATTTGATAAATTAACATCAAATATGCCAATGGTAGTTGGATGGATGATGAAATTAGATGATAGAGAGGAAACATGTGAGTTTGGAGTGAGGGATGTATGTGATTAAAAGTATATATGGAGGTAGTAATTAAAGAGGTCAATGTTTTGAATCGGGAGGAAGGAAATAAGGTAACTAATGCATTAGGTATGGAGGGTTATAATCAAGCGATGAGAGACATCAAGGCTATAGACAGTAAGGTTGGAATGTGATGATAGGGGGAATATGAGATACTATTAAATATGGATAGAGGGAGGTGGAATATGGTATTGAGAATCATCATCAGGGATATTGGGGAGAGATAGTGAGGCATGGGGCTACACTCAGTCTAGAGAAATGGTGGTGGGTGATAATAGTACTTGTTAAACTTTTTGGGAAAATAAATGAATGTTTAAGGGTGGTGTGGGTGGGTAAAGATTAAGTATGATATTTTATCAAGGAAATGATAATGGAATATTTTGATTCATGGAGTTATTCACACTTTTAGGGTGTATTAGAGTTATCATGTCACTCATAGGAGGTCTTGGAATTTCATGTTTTTTTAAATCAAAGAAAAACCCACAGGTCGGCCTATATCTGCCTGAGTTTACCAATAGTGGTTGGATAACGATGTGGTAAATCTTTATAATCCATATTTTAATACAACTATTTTTTAAGAATGTTTCCCCACCCAAAAAATATTTTTTATGCAAACCCACTGTTCATTTTTCATTGCTACTTCTGGTGCTCCATCGAATGGCATCTAGGTGGCGCCTCACTGAGATGAAGATATCAAGCTCGATACAGATATAAGAGTCTAAATATCTCAAATAGATAAATTTTTAACATGTAATATGAATCACTAATAGAAGACTATGTAACTCACTTTCCCATGTACATCTTTACCTACACACAAGTCCCATAACATCTATCTACATGACCTCGCAGGACCATTTCGAGGTTATATACTACACAGACCATTCACACATAGGATCCATATACTTAGGAAATCCTAGAATCTCATATCTAGTCTGGCTGAGTATAATTCCACCCAAAAAATATTTCGGAAAACAATATATAGTTTTTTCTTAACACATCAAATATCCAACCCACTCCGAAACTATGCCATAATCACAAGAAGACACATGCATGTCATATGAGTCCATTATTCCTAGAATTATTTATGATTAACCCATACTACATCCTGATGTAAAGTGTATAAATCATAAATATATACAATTAAATTCCAATTTATTCTAATCGAATTATTCAATTGTAACCATGAATTCCCAAAAACACCAAGTTTTCCTAGTAACAAGGATTCTTGTACAAAATTTTGTTCTCTTAGAACACAACATGAAATATTCTCCAAGTCCACTATATCAACATTTTTTGGGATTAATTTTCTAAGTCTCAAAATAATTTCATTTTAAGGTCCTCAAACTATGACTAAATAAGTTCCTCTTAAATTCATGTTTCTAAGAAAAAATAAGTGCCTTTTAAAGTTTTGATTCCAGTACAAAAAGTATTCCTTCTATGTTAATGTGGCTAGGACCAATTTTTATAATTTTGATTTCATGTAAAATGAAATTATGGGTTCCCATCCCTAGAAATGTTTTGGTGTGTAACATACATTAAAGCGGTCCATTTTCATTTTACCTAAAATATTATTCTAGTTAATGTAGGTTATGAATTTCAAAAAAATGGAAACATATTAATACTCATGGAACATTGATTATACTAGGGATGGTAATTAAAAGATTAAATGGAATCCAAATGGATGTGGTTATTGTTTATAATATCCATGTAATGTAATCTAAGATGGATGATTGAGATAATATTTCAACAGTTATCCAAACGAGAGAGTCCTTATTATCAAAAGAATGCATGATTAAATATGTCTTGGGGATCTTATTGGCTATGAAGAAAAATAAAAGGATATATTTTATTGGATGTATGATTCCAATTATCAATGTTATACATGACCAAAGGTAAATACATAGATTTGTATGGTGAAATGATCATATAATTCAAGTTTCCTTGGATAAGGCCTTGATATAATATGTTTTTAGGGTTTTTTCTTTGTTTAAAAGAGGATAAATAGGTCCTTCAGGTTACTATGAGAGTTCAAATTCCCATTAAAGGAACTTTTGTATAGAGGATAAACATTGGTTAATTCCTATGTTGAGATGTTGCATTAGGAATTGGGGCATATATACTATGGGAAACCCCTATAACATATAAAATTTAGGACTATATTTGGATTAGTAGGGTGAATAAATGATGAGGGGTTAAAGAATAGAAACAATATAATATTTAAACAGAATTAATTTTATAAATAAGTCATGTTGGATAATAAGAAGGGTTATCATTATGGTTTTTCATGGATCATCTAACAATAATCTTATGTGGTTGTGTCATAACTAGGAATATCTTATGCATGATCCCCCCCTTTAAATATAAATTTAAAGCCTACCTAATATAATTTTTATCAAATTTCTTTATCATAAATGATTTTCCCATAAATAATGTCATTTTTAAAACATTGTACCTTGGGAAATGATACCATATATTTAAATATATTTAATGGGTGTATTTATTAGTGAAACCATGGACCTTCATTTCTAGATGATACAAAACTACCACTGTGTAAAATTGGTGAGTTTTTATAAAGGATCTCCACTTTTATTCCATAAAATAAAGCCATAAAAATTATATTGACTATATGAGTATACCGCCTCACTCACACAAAAAACACCTAATAATCCAATGGACTCACAACGGTAAAGTATTATTGACTTATAGCAACAAATGATACACCAAAACAAATAATTTTTATGTGTTCCTCATAATTCATTTATAGGTGTCTATGTCATTATATATTAACTATATATATTTTTCTCTATTTTCTTATGATCTTTATTCCGAGGTGTCTGTAACATTTTCAATAAAAAAAATGACCAGACATGAAATTATATATAATGATAAAAAATAATTTCAAATTATATGGGCAAGAAGGATTCACAATATTAAATTATGTGGTCTTCAAGGAAAAAAATATTAAACGTTAGGCCCACCCCTATATATAAGGTTGTTGGTCCCCTCAATTGACAAAATTGTAGTTATAGAAATTTTTATTGAAGTTAATGTCATCCCAAGATGATTCATATTTTCCATTGTCACATAATATCCATCTATAAATATAATTTTCAATCAACTAGGTAAAAAAATATAAATTTAAACTATTCCCCTTTTCACTACATATTTTTCATAGGGCCACATAGTACTTATGTGGTATTCTTTCCCCATATATTGTAAATTAATTTTCTTACTTCTCTAAAATATTATGTGATATTATTTAGGTGAATTACTTCTTATATATTATCCTAAACTTTGGGATTTTTCATTTTTCTTTTATATAAATAGGTCAAGAAAAATATACTCAGTCTTCTATCATGAAAGGAATGAATGTAGCCAACATAATTAAGGGTATTTCTTGACAAAAAATTTGTCTATGATAATTTTTTCTTCACGAATTGATGGTACAAACTCTAAGAAAATGTCTTCCATTGGATAATATTACTATTTATGGGATTAGTATATTCGTTAGTTCATCCATACCTAAACATTGGATAGGAATAAATCAAACAATACATTGGATTAACCACCATTTAATATTAACAGGGTTCAATGTATCAATGGATGAATGTTTCATTATTGAATAGTATGTACTTGAGTCTATCCTTTTATATACCTCATTGGATCTAAAAGAGGGGCCCCACATCCTAAAATATAAAATTTATAGTTACTCTGACATTCACTTTACTGGATATTAAGATTATAAGAAAGTTTGGAATACAATTTGGGATCATTATCTTGGAATAATTTCTAGTATTGATTAGGGGTCCCATCCAGGTCCCCAAGAGTGATGCTAAATTCAAGAAATATTTTAGGGTTGTGGGAATATACAGGTTCATTTGTATGTTGAAATTCTTCTCATACCATAATCATACAATCCTTCCATAATTTATTATTTGGTGTATCCCCAACACCAACTCCTTCCTCTTAATGTTTGGAGAGGTTGAGGTTAACCTATGGGATGTGAACATGATCAGTAGAGCTATGATCCTATGGGAGATGGATGATGAGTTCATCCATTTAGTTTCTAGATGAGAAAACATGGAGTAAAAAATCCCACTAGTGAATTTATTAGTATAAATAGAAAGGGACATCATGGAGAGGGACCTTCATCCAAGCATTGCATTTCTTTCATTTCCTGTGATAGACTTTTCATCTACTCAAACGGAAAAGGGGCCATTATAAAAAGACCATGAAGTTTAAAATCCCAAAAAAAATCATGGGGATCAAATAAGTTATTATATAACATTAAATTATGGAACGTGTAATAAAATAGATTGGGAATCATGCTAGGAATAAACCTATTGGTTCATCTAGAAGAATTTCATGCATTATTTTTAGTGGGTATAATTTTTCAGTGCATGATTCATATAATAGAGTAAATAATATCACATTTATAATGGTGGTATAGTTGGAAAGTATTTAAATGATAAATATATCCATATGTGTATTATTCCAACTATACCAACTTCTCAAGCATATGAACAAGGGGAAGGTTCCATTCAGAATTTTCAACCCCTTCTGAGTTTTGTGTTTTTAAATCATAGCTCATCTAGAGACTATGAAATTATTAAATATAGGTCTATTAATAGTTCATGATACTTAAAAAATCATTAAACCACCTATTGGTTGTGGTCTCTCACTCTCTAGGATACCGAGGCATGGCCAATATGGTAAATTTACACTATTATTTCTTTTTCCCACCATACTATCCTCAAACTAGAACCATCACTAATATAATCATTGGTATGCCTGAGTAGTGGGATTTATAAGGGGTATATGTAAGGGTTTATTAAAGATGAAATTGATATATATATACCATGTATAATGCCACTATTCTTTAAATATTTAGTCACTACTTCCATTGAATGAAAATGATCTCCCCCTTTCCTTGTAGGTTTTAGACTAAGAAAAATTTGCTAGTTAAGAATTAATTTTGGTTTATAGTTAAATGGGTTGAAATAGAATTTTTTTAACCTATATACCAAATATATTCAACATTAATCTATGTGCTAGATAAATTTAATCTTGTATTAGATCATACCTCGGTGCTTTTCTTGCAGAATCGATGGCTAAGAGAACCCATATCTTTAATATACTGTATTTCCGGATTTATAACATAAAGATACACATCATATAATACTAGAAGATTGGGATTGATAGTGAAATTATGAAATTTAATTCGTATTATATTAACATGAGTTATGGATATAAAGATATTATTTAAAATACCATAACATTCCATTAAAAATTCATTGATCTTTTGATACTGCATGGGATATCTTGGGGATGTGTATAAGAAATGGGTGAGTTATAAATCATAGTAAGGGTATAATCAAATAATAACATGATGGATGTTATAAATGTGAGTAAATATTAATATAAATGTAACACAAAATTGGTTAGAAACATAAACATGAACAAAAAATAATGATATAATATAGTAACATCAAGAAAGTTTAAGAATGTGGACGCAATATAAAGAATCACATCAAAAGAATAATTCAAGGATAACCACTGAGAAATAATAACTTAGTGTCCCTATGATAACACCCCAAGAAACATACAAGGTCTATCAAGAGATAAAAACATTACACAATGCATTAGAGAGCTATATAATTTTGGTCCCACCCATCACATTCATATTATAACATGCAGTTGGGTGACACAAAGATCATACAACATAACAACATCATTCATAAATTTTAATACCATGTTTAAGGAGTGTGGTTTATATACATAGACGTCGCTAATAAATTAAATTCAGGTAAAAATTTTTAATAACGATGAGTGAAAATTGTTATGGGTATTCACATCACAAAACATTTTGCATACAAAATCATGGGATAATTTGAACAGCAAAAGAGGTGCATATAAAGGCTCTAAAAAGTTTTTAGGGATATAAAAATGTGTTATATAATTACATGGACATCACAAAGTAATTAAATAGATGTTTCAAAAACATTAAAAATGAATAATTAGAAATAAATAGGCTTAATATAAAGAAATTACTTGAATAAAAAGAACATAAATAGAATCCCTTACCATGATTGGGAACTTCTAAATGTTTGGGTGGTGTTGATTAAGATCTTAGGAAAAAATTGTGTGGTATTTATAGAGATATAAGGAAATAAAATTCATTATTAATTGGTTTTTAGTTAAGATAATTGGATGTTTGGGTTTCTATTTATCGAATAATAAAACATAATTATTTATTAATTTCTAAAATTATGCTTTGGACTCTATATTATAAAATAATACAATCCACTAACATTTACCTGGTTTTTCCCCATGTTTTCTTTCAATGAAGAGTTTTTTTCAATATTTTAGAAGAAAAAGAACCCAAAATATTAAAATAATATCATTTGTAATTTTTAAGTTAGTCTTGTTCATAAATAATGTATTTTAAAATATTAAAATATAATAATGGTTTTCAAGGATTCATTAAAGGATTATAAAATTAATAAAATAAATTTAAAAACACATTATCTTAAAGAGGAAATCTATATTTTTCTTGGATTCAATTTATATCATTAATCACATCATTTTCACCTATTAGTATGCCATAATACATACTGTATATTTATTTAAAATTTTATTTTTATAAAAAAAAATAGATTATCTCATAAAATAATGAAAAATTAACCATTGGATAATTCAAATATTATGATTCCAAAAAATTATTTTTTTAACCAACAGATATAAATATTATAATTTTTTTCTTGGAATAAAAATCTTCATTTATTAAAAAATAACTATTTTTAAGATAATAACAATTATTTTACCATTATAATGATTACAATTAATTTCATTAAATTATATAATTTAATAATAAAAATTTATGACAATAAAATTTATTTCAAAATTATTGAATTTATAAATAGAGTTATTTAATTGAAACATTATACCTCCCAAATATAAAACTTTGATTTCTTAATATCAAAATATAATTTTTATCAACCCATATATAATTATATATATATATATATAAATTAAATATGAAAAGAGATAAATATGATTATTATTTTATTACAAATAAAACATAAAAATTCATTCTAATGGGGTCTAGATACATAACCAATTATTCCACATACGTATTCTCTAAGGGTAAAGTGTGTGATGGTGGTACTTTCTTGGGGTGGTTCGACAAACATTGCTTCGGTTTTGATCTCAATAATCTTTAAATGCTACATTAAATGGTATTATTTCGGTTTTAGTTGTTTAATTTCAGATTTGGATTTATCAGGGGTAAATCATAGTGATGTTATCTCCCTCAGAATCTCTAATAAATGTGCTTCATAGGGTGAGATCCTACTGGATGAGGTCATCATTTATTCCATCAGTGTAAATTATTATTTATTATATCCCTTAATATATACTAATGATAACTATCAATACACATATCTATATTATTAATTGTTATATATTTCAATGATTATTCAAATCTAATAGGACAACTACTATAATGGTCTGAAATAACCAAAGAAGTGGATGTTTTTTCTATAACTACATTACATAATAATGAATCTATTCATTCAAAATATAATTTCAATTATAAAATTTTGTGTCATTACATTCTTCCCCCTTAATAAATTTCACCAACCAAATTTTATACCATAATCTAATATAGATGGAGGTACATATGTTTCATCGCCTCTTATGGTTCCCATGGAATCTCCTAAAACTTTTGATTTCACCATAATAGTTAGAATTGGTGATTTGTATTGTTTCATATAACTATTTATTTATGATATAAGATCTTCATCGTCCAATTATCATGTGAATGAATATTCTCCATGGGTATTAAATTTGGATTCAATACATGTGAGATGTGTTGTATTTACTTCCTTAATAGGGATAAATAGAACACATCATGTACTTGTGATAGGTTAGTTGGGAGTGCTAGTTGATATGCCACAACATCAATTTGATCAATAATATCAAAGGGGTATCTAATTATAATCATTCCCTTATTTCAAATCCTCTTGACATTGTTCCATGGTGATATATGAAAGAACATCTTATCTCTAGCCACAATATTTTGGTTTATTATGATTATCTATAAATATTTTCTATCAAATTTTCATGAATTCTATATGTTGTTAAAGATTTTGAACCTTCTCTTTAATATCTTAGATAATATTAACTCCCTTAAGTTTCTGATCTCTAAATTTTTTCCTGCATGTTGGATTCTGACACAGCTTCCCATAAAGAGCCTCTTAAGGTGCCATTTGAATACAAGAATTAAAACTATTTTTATATGTGAACTCTACTAGGGTAAGGTGTTGATCCTAATATCCAAGTAAATATAGTGAACATGATATTAGAATATCATCTAGATTTTGAATATTTATTTTATATTTATCATCCATATGAGGTTGTTAAGAAGTACCGAAACTCAAATCTATATCTAGTGCTTATTGAAGGTTTCTCTGGACTCTAAAGGAAAACATCGAATCTCAATCAGATAAAACGGAGAGATGAAATAAATTTAGTATGACCTCTTCCCTTACGCATATCTTGTCAATTTGGAGAGGTGATAAATCCTCTTTATTAGAAATGAAATTTACTAACTTTTTTGGGTGATCAATTACCACCTATATGAAATTAATGATTTTAGATATCCTAGGGACTCATACAAAAAAATCTATTGTAATGTTTTCTCATTTCTATACTATTATTGGAAGTGGTTTCTTCATACCCATAGACTTATGTCATCTAGAATTTAACTTATTTCCATACCAACCATCTAGATTTAAAATTTTCAAGGTCATTCTTTAGGTTATACCATCATATGTTTTTCTTTAGATATGTACACATATTAGTGATTCCCAGATGATTAGAGAGATATGATCTTTTCACATCGTCTATAAGTTCCCTATTCAGTTTTTTTATGGAAATCATGTATAAGTTCCAAAATATATAAATATATATTTAGAAAAGTTAAATTCAATACTATTTGATTCCTTTTTCTATGGCTCACTGTCATCTTTTTGGGCCTCCATGATCCTCTTAAGAATGGATGGTTAATAAATTATATAATCATGGTATTATGAAGTTCCTTTTATAATTCCCATTTATATACTTTTCAAGTCCTATAATACTGGATCCCTTTAAAACTTCATCATTGGTAGGGTTATAGGATTTTTTCCACATAGAGCATCTCCCACTTTTTTCACCTTCTGAGGATGGTAATGAATTAGAAAATCATAATCCAGGATTAGCTCTATACGCCTTCATTGGTTCATATTGATCTTTTTCTGTATTAATATATACTTGATGATTCTATAATATGTATATATGTCACAGTTCTCCACATAGAGATAATGTCACAAAATCATTAATGATAGGATCCGTGTGTCCAATCCTAGATCATGGGTTGGGTAGTTCTACACATGGATATTTAATTTGAGTGATGCATATACTATAAATTTTTCATTTTATGTTAGTACACAACCCAATCCATTTTGGGATACATTATTTTATATCACAAATCCATCCCCAATGGTGGGTCATATGAGAACAAGTTCATTGATTTGCCTCGTATTATACTCTTTAAATATATTCTCACATTCATTAGTAATTAAGAACTTCACTATCATCTACGCTATCTTGGTTAATGGAATTGAAACCCTATAGAATTGTATCATGAATAAATAATGGTGCACAGATAATCCAAGGGAAATATGGATATATTTCTTATATTTTGTTCTTATTTATTCTTAAATTTTCACTATTTTCTAAGGATCTATAGATATCTTGTTACTGATGATAAAAAACCATATAAATGTTACTTTCTCCATATATAACTTTGATTCAGAACTCAACCACCTGTTTATGAGGAAGAATAGGTAATAATTTGTGGGAAAAATAATCAAATTCCCTTTAAAGGGGCATGTCATCATGGATTATCTATTCCTTATTCTCAATAGTTTGATAAAGATAAACTTTATTATAATGTAATAATATCCATGCTTGAGATGATGATTCGAAATGAGATTCACCCTCCTCCTTTCAATTATATATAATTGGTGGGTGATTCATGATATGGTAGGTGATTAACTTGTCTTCTAATTTTATTTCAGTTATATATAAATTAATCCAATCCATAAATACAATAGAATCAAACCTCTATAAAGAAATAATGATAATATTTTTAAGAAGAAAATTCCCAAAAACATTAACTTGTGATAAAATAATCATTGAATTTTTTCCCAATGATATCAAATAATTATATATGGTGACTCGATGTTCTTATAAAACATACTATATATGATATCTTGGCATTAATTGAAATACATTAAGATATTCACAATGATAGAGTAGTGGTTAACAATAAAAATATCATCAAAACTCATCTTTGTGATTCTCATAGCATAAAACCTTCCATATTCACATGCCAATGAAGCTTGTTGGTTCTTATCCTACTAATTATACCTTAGCATAGTAAAATTTCTTAGATAATACCCATGTTATACAAATTTAGGACATATAAATATTAATTTTACCTTAGATTGAAATTTATTTTCCTCCCACATTTTAAATGTATTATTCATTTCTTCATAAAAAATAGCTACATTACGCCCAAATTTTCCTCACATGAAAAATATTCTAATTCCTTGGTGATATTTCCATTTATGTATCTTTTAGAATTTTGATATGTAAGAAATATAATCTTCATTTCTTCATAACCATTATCACATGAACTTCCATGAGATTTTAACCTCCTCTTTTTTATGTGTTTGGAACTTCAATTATTTTATAGTTATTAATCATAATTTTTTATTTATTGTTTGGAATAATAACAATATGAATTACTTTATTTAAAATAAATTTAGGAATGTCATTTCGAAATTCATCACATTTCCCATAAAATTGTTTTTTGAAATGGTTACTCATATTTCGAGCCATTTACTAAAATAAATGGAATATTAAGGATGAGAATTTTCAAATTATTAAATATATATAAGGGAATCTATGAGAATTGAATAAATATCTCATAAATGACATGTGTTAATTTAGCTTGGAATATCTAGGATTAAATCTAATTTATTCATGGTCTACTTCCTAACAAAGAACTTTATACAAACAAACTCCCAGTACAGATCCTGTTTTTCCTTGTAAGACATTGAAATATATCTAAAGATAATTTCAGAGCCAGACACTAATACGACACCTGATTTAAAGGCCCCGTGTGCCCAAAATTAATTTTATTAAAATATTAAATATATTTTATACTACCCATACACATGTTTTAAATAAAAATGGGATAACTCATAAAAGTAATCTCAGATCGAGAATCTAATACCACTTTTTGAATCTAGAGCATGAGGTTCCCCAGCCATGATACAAATTTATTCAGTATAAGATGTTTAGAAAAATACCTTGTAGGTTTCATTTATTTAAAATAAATCATTAATTTAGTTATTTTAAATTAAATGTTTGAAAATTTTTACTCTATAAATATGCTATTAAACAGACTTCTTAGGGTTATCCACATAACCCTAGGATCTTTGAAAAAATACTTCCACGTTCTTTATTGGTGGATTAAGATTAGATGATGATGGGCCTCTGGATCATAGTGAATTGAGGCACATTGAACGCAACATATTCCTCCTTTATGGTGTAGTATAATTATTCACCAATGATCGATCTGATTCAAGGTTGGACTCACTATATGCGAATTTATACCCTTTTAATTAAATGATTGAAAATCATCATTTTCTATTTTATGATATATATTCATTTTTATCTATTACATGTTCTTACATAACAATTTTATTTATTTAATAAATTAATCATCATTTTTTCATGTTTCTTACAACAGAAATCCCAATTTTTTATTTGTTGGACAATAACTCTTGAAAAATTATTATTGTACCTTTGTTTCTTATAACTTTCCCCCCATAGTTCTTTCTGTTCATAAACATTGGATAGTGGGGATGACGTTTAAATTTTTCTAGTGGAATTGAGGATGATAAGACAACTAAATACACCGAAGATTCATGGGTGGTAAATATATTGGTGATCATAGGATAGATCGAGATGATTTTTGGGTTACAGTTTATTTATTTTTGAATTTGGGATCTAGGGTGGAGTTTTCCATGAAATATGAGGTGTGGGAGGCATCTAAAAGTTTTGAATGGTCTGACAAATATCCAATTTCCGACCACCGGATGGCCACAAAAACATAAAAATACCTTTTAATTTGATTTTAGGTGAACATCTAGCAAGAAATGAACCAGAAAAGGTATATTTTGATATACATGTGGAAGATATGAGTTTATGTGGAAAAGTGAATATAATCCATTTAATTTTTTAATAATATGCATCATGTTATTTGTATATCCTTGGTACTAGGGTTTTCAAGAGATTATAAATATCACACATTGTGTGGGACCCCCACACACTGTGTGATGCGATGGTGAAATCTTGAAGTGTACTATGGGAGTTCTTGGATACAAGAAAATCCCAGAATGTGGTGTGTACGTATACACAACCATGGTATATGTACATGACCAGTGCACACAGACACATCCAAAAGGACATAGGCATGGCCAAAAGAACATGGCTTAGCCTCAGGTGGATAACATACATTGTGTAGTCCCCTTACTCAACATGTATGCATAAAAGGCAGTGATACATTTACTGGATAGGACACGGTCAGGTTGTAGGATATAACCAAATTCCTTGTGGACCCATTGCACACAACATACCCTCCTTTTTTAGGAAATCTCTACCTCTATTATCTCCCTCATGTAGACTCATATTTTGACCCATGAGTCACCACTATTGAGTGTTTCCCTGCATAGAACATGTTGGTTTCCTTGTTATTATTTTTTATATATGATATGAGATGTAATGGGTGTGAGTATTTATTGGGAGACATTATATAATAGCATTTAATTGGTAAGATCCTTAGAGTGGAGCCCTCCTGTTGGGACAAGTCATGGGTCATCTATTGACATCAATATTTACACCCTCCTATGTATTTTGGGTATGTGTTTTCAACAAATAGAGTGTAACCCTCTTTATGGGATATGGAATGGGTTCTCTATTGACTAATGATGTGGAACCCACCTAGAGAGTTTGGGCATGGGTCCTCAATCACTAGAGTGGTACCCTTCTCCTGGGATATGGATTGGGCCCTCTTTTGAATACAAGGGTTTCACTCTCATCTAGAGTTAGATAATGGGTCAGTGACCACTATAATTTCACCCACTTTATGGGAAAACGAATCGGTCCTCTATCGACTATTAGAGTGCCACCCTCTTTTAGATCCATGCCATGGGTACTTAACCACTAGACTGCCACACTCCTGTTAGGATAGACCACGAGTCTTCTATCGACTATTAGTGTGAAACCATACTATGGAGTGAAGTCATTTGTCTTATACCACTAGATTAGAACCCTCCTATTTGGATTGTTCATGGGTCCTTTATCGACTGATAGAATTGAACCCTCTTGAGGAGTAAGGGTAGGTTTCATTGACTAATAGAGTGGTAGTATCCTTTGGAGTCCGGTAATGGGTCCTCTACCAAGATATTATGTCCCATCAACATTGAGGCACAATTTAAAGGTGTTACTCAGAAAGGATTATTCTATTGGACATATGTGAAAGATATTGGGCATCGTTGATGGACTTATAGAACTGATGGAAGACTTTTTTCCTATATTGGGATGTGAATTAGTGATACCCTTTTTCACTTATTTGTGTTTCATTTATGAGAATATATATATATATCCATGTTATTGTATTTTTTACTCTCTTGATATGGTTTGAGTTTTCTATTCTTATCACACCCATTTTTTCTACCCCTAAATCTTTTGGGGTATCCTACTGGGTATGTGTATACTCAACCCATCATGGTAATTTCACATGAATTTCCTAACTGATGAAGATGATTGATAGGTTATCCGTAATTACATATGATCATAGGAAAATAGTGATGAATTTACAAATTATCAATGATCAGGTATTATATAT
The DNA here is from genome assembly GCA_963277665.1 of Viscum album. Taxonomy (NCBI): domain Eukaryota; kingdom Viridiplantae; phylum Streptophyta; class Magnoliopsida; order Santalales; family Viscaceae; genus Viscum; species Viscum album. The sequence continues at coordinate 479,301,399 of OY728132.1, forward strand.
TTTTGTTGGGATCTCTTGGCATTTAATTTCAATTTTTTGTCTTGCTGGGACATATTTCTAGTTGGGCATGTATTTTTCTCTTTTTTCCTTTTAGTTTAAATTTTCATACTCTTGTAAAACCTAGAGGTTTTACATGAGTAGTTTATTCTCAAGATGATTCCTTTTTACTGTTATTCTTCTACACATATGCATGGAGATGGTTGGGTGTGTGTTTATAGATACTTAATAGAAGGCCTCACATATTAGTTATGTCTTTCAGTGCTTATTCCAAGCCTTTTTCCTATAGAGGTGGCCTTGGGATAGTTGTGTCTTGAGACCCATTCTATCAAGACATAACATATTTCTTTCAATGGTGGTTCATTCATTGGGAAGGTGTTTGTATTTTTCCCTTTATAAGGATTTGGTTGGGGATTAGTTAAATAGTTTCAAAGTGTCTTGAGTGCGGATCTCATTCTAGAGAACCTAGTTTTAGTTTGGAAGTTGATGCATCCATACATTATGACTCTGAATACCTAATCATTGACTCGGTATAGCAAGAAATTGGTCATAGGGGATATTGGTACATGTATCATATAGGATTGATTCTTTTATTATACTTCATGTGTCAACTCCCCAAATATATATGCTCATATAAATATGGTACATATTTATTAAATTTTTAGGATGCCTCCATGATGAAATCTAGATAGTTTACTACTTCTAGATCGTAAAGATGATATGATGAGTGATGAGGGATTAGTTTAGGGTCCAACACGAGTGATTATTCCCTTAGGTGGATAGGTAACAACACCCCTTCATGTAGAGTAGTAGATATTAATAGTAGATTAGTCTGAGTATTCAAACATTCTTAGCACACTCTATGTGTTCTAGTACTAGAGGCCACTGAAGTTCTATGGTCATCTAGATCGCCAGGTGGTGGAGGATTGGCTAGAGTTGGTGATCCAATTTTTCAGTCTTATTTTCATGAACCAACCCAGATCAACCCTGAACCGATCACCCAATCCAATCTATGGAAATGCCCAAAAGGTATACGTGTTCCACGCATGCTATAAATTAGTTTCTATGAATCAAAAAAGAGAGAAGGGAATGATTTAACCCAATAAAATAAAATAAACTGAATATAGGAAAGTAAATATCTTAGAACAACACATATAAATATCCAAATTGATCAGCATTTACACTTTAACTGAAATAAAACAAACTAAACAACAAGAACAAACTAAACCTAACAACCACCACATCTCAATGTGACCATGACGGTCATTCTCCAATACCAAGACCCGCCATCACCCACAACAATCAAAAATAATTTGAAACCAGGTTAATACCTATACCATAAGCTTAAAACTAGAAATAACTATTGTCATGAGTATTAAAACATAGTAGCAATTCCTGAACAAATCTTTTCCCAATTCACATCCTTTATAACCAAAGATACATCAAATTTAGGATTGAAAAACAATATATAAAATTACAATTTTCCATATATTTTCCACCTTAAAACCAAACATTGTTCCATTTCCATTCTTCCATTTAAAACCAAAATCCTCCCCAAGTAGAAACCATTATCATTTCAAATAGAAATCATTATTTTTTAATTTTTAAAAGGAAGATAAAGTGTGGGAAATCATTTTTCAAAAAACTTTCCAAAAATATTCGAAAGCCAACACACAACTTGTACCCAAGAGGTACATCATTAATGTAATTCATTGAAATGATAACGTAATATAGGAAATGGAAAAAAATAATCATGCATGGATAACCAACCACCAAGATATATTTATCATATTTTGTAGACAAGTATGTTCCAAAATACTTAGGAGAACCTAGGAGATTGTGAATAATATAAAACATACTATACATCTTGTCTCATCCCGGAATGCATGCCTCCCTCGATGACATAAAATTCAACCACACGATTTGCCTCTCCAAACCTATTATTGACTGAGGGTAACTAAACCATAGCAATAATAAAAAACAAATCCTATACTAGGGGCCACTGGTCTGAGCGTGATCTTAAATAGTGTTGCAATTTTTCTCAGTAAATTCACTCACTATGCCAGGTCTCTATATCAAGAGTATAAAGGGTTTGAGCATTCCGATTCCAACTAATAATCCAACAAAATGAACCTATATCATATATAATTAAATCACACAACTTCAATCACCCCAATGATTAATCTCTTTCCATAAACAAAAGATCTCAAAGGATTCCACACTGAGGATCTCCTATTCAACTCAAGTAAATGGGTCCTAAGGATTACATAGTGAAGAGATCCCACACATTCACATAAATCATTTATAAGGATTCCAAAACTAGGAAATACCATCCATTAAATAGAAAATTTTCATGAATGTTATCCAATGATGGTTTTCTTGATTAATATTTTCAATTTTTTTGTAAAAGTGCTAAATAGGCCTCAAGTATTTAATCACCTTTCCAAAATGGCGTGAATACACCACTTGAAATTTCAAAATCACATTTACAAATCTAATACAAGTACTCACACCAAATTTGAAAAACAAAACCACTTTTATCAAATTTCCAATTAGGCCACACATCTCCACCACATACCATTTCATTTTCAGAGAAACAAACACACATTGATTTCAAGTTTAAACAATTAATAAAACCATTTTATGAAACAAAAACAATTATTAAGATGTCAAAAATATATTTTCAAATTCAATCCATGATTTCAATATTACAAAATACACAAAAAAATATGATCATTCATTTTATCGAACACCTCGTGTGCACCACATCACAAAAAATGGAATATACTTTCAAAAAATCATGAAAACCACCTCATTTCACATAAAAAAATTATTCCAAATATCACACATCAGTATTCAACATATCAAAGCGTTAAAAAATAATGAAACCAACAAATCATAAATTGATAAGGAATGTTCAATGGTAAACCTACCTAAAACTCATGGAGCATCTGCAATCCGCACCCACAACAAAATCACAAAGGATCCAAGATCCAAGAACCACCAAGAGAAACATTAAACAAGAAAATCCCCTAATTAAACTCCAAAGAATCAAAAACCCAAAATACACATGACTATATAATAAGAAGAACTCAATAAAAATGGAAGGAGAAGGAAGATCTATAAGAGAATAGAATAATTACCATCAATATCTAAGACAAAACATTAACGAAACCCTATATCCACACCAGGGGTGAGGGGGAGACAAAGAGAAAAAGGGAGGAGGTCCCTTATTGGTGAAAACCCCATTGGAGGATAAATGGGGACTTTTGGGTTAAAAATATTAAGAGGATTGAAATGTATTTTCATGATTTTTTTATATCTAAGCACCGCTCATGGTTTGACCGCACAGTTTACCAAACTGTGTGACTATAATGCACCCTTTACTAGACACATAAGGAACCCTAAACATTTTTGTTAAACTTATTGTATAATATGCAACAACAATTAGAAATGGTTATGTCTTGACACAGAGCCTTCTTGCATGATTTTTGTGTGGATTAATAAACTATGTGCAATCTGTGCACCATGCCACTGCTACCAAACATTAATCTTCATGGTTTTCTTGAGGATTCAACAAAATTTACTCTAAGTATATATGTATTGTGAATCTAGAGAAATACTAATACACTAAAAATTTAAAACCTTCAAAACCAAAACTCAAGAGGGAAACCCATGTCCAAAAGTTAAGCAGAATTGGGGAAGAAAAGAAAAATTCATGTTTGCAAATTCTCCCCACTATAACTCTTTATGCCCCTAAAAATACACAACATTTTCTGATTGATTTGTAAAAAATGTCATTTATACTACCTCATGATCTAACCCCTAAAACTATAAACACCTCAACCAACATCAAATGGAACCCAAAATTAGATAACTTCAAATAAAACAATGTATCTCCAAGCTAACACCTGAAGCTACATCATATTGTCGATACAAGAGGCTGGAATAAACTCCCCACCATAAGAGAACAACTAAAACTAATTAACCATGATAAAAAATCAATGATACCTATGGTGGGTCTCTCCATCATAATGAACTAACAAGATTATGATGACATGGGAAACCCAAGATGGTCCAACATGGAACTTTGCACACTATCCAGCAAAACTATCACCTCATGGTGGAAAATCTTGATGAAAGAAACTCAATCTAGAAAGTAGTAAAACCATGATAAGGAAAAGTAAAACAAGATAAAAAACATTTCTTACTCCCCAATAGAGGAGGAAAGAACCAAGAAAATAATATCCACTCCCTCCCTAGTGGTTCATAACTACATCGAATTATTCACTCTAGGGACTATGGTTGGATCCCTGATGTTTTGAAGAATATTTTTCTCTACAGTTAACAGATAAAGATTCCTAATTGGAACTCTTATTTAGACAGATACTGATTCAGAATATATAGACAAAAAATCTTTTTTCACTTCAAATGAGAAACGATAGAAACAAGACACACATGGAACACACCTCCACTTAGAACATAATAATTAATGGTTTCCAAAATAAAAATACACATTCATTAAAAAATACATTTAAGAAGATCCTTCAAATACAATTTTATAAATCAAAGAAAAAAAACATCATAGAACACCATATGACACAACCCTTACAAAAAAGAATCATACAAATAAAGGGACTTAATCTGAGTCCATAGCTGAACTCTACTTCCGCATATGGGCTCTACGCCGCTTCCTGGAAACACACCTAAAATACCATTGGAATTGGCCTAAGAATCCACATGCAGAACATATATTCATATAACATAGATATATTGGCTTCTTATAACCCATTTTTCTAAAAAAGTTTCACACCAAGATCCAATGCCCAAAATAATCAGATGAATGATCTGGAGGCATTCTGATTCCATGATAAGCATCAATAGCTTTAGGCTTCCTACCTAGATTCTAATTTGAATTCCCCTATCTGATTCTAGGAATTGAAGGAGGTAAGACTACATCAAAAACTCCTTCTATCAAATCTTCAATACAAACATCTTTCCTCACCGCATCAGAAAATATGTTAGATGAAACTTGGACACCTTTGAGTGCAGATCAGGATGAAGACCAAACACAAAATTTAAATCCTTTAAAGATTCATTTGTGGTGTAATTCAGAATTTTAGGAACTAGGTCCAAAAAAACAGCATAAAACTACCACACTATTCCATCACCTTGAAGAATACCACACATATTCATTCCCTTTTTCACCATCTCTATCCCAAATAAATACTAATGGATGAACGAAACATTGAAAACTCTCAGGAGAGATCATCCTAATGCTTGTTTCAAGATTTCTAATTCCACCACTTCCATGTTATTATTTAAATCATAATGGTTTCAAACATTACCATCAATAAATCAAAAAAAATTAGGGATGTTGAATATCCTTTGTATTTTGTGTATCCACTATTCCACTTTAAGAAGATCCCTTTGACCATGAAAGATATGTTGATTTAACTTTCGAAACTGAAGTAAAAAATCCTTATGTTAATCAACTAGAAGGGTTAGTAAAAGTGAGCCACCTATACGCAAACTTTGAATATCCATTAAAACATTTTTGGGTCACAAACATGGCGATGAGACATCATAATTCTTAATTAGAAACAACCCATCAATAAGAGTTCTCAAGGTCAAACACCGCATAAGAAACATTTCAAAAACATATGAAATACAAGCCACACAACAACTAGCTATCAAAAACAAAAAATTTCCTCTTGAAAATACATTTATAAAAAAATGTGGGTTGTGCACTCACCAATGGTATTCCATGGGTCCTCACACATACACATTCTCATGCCCCCCAAAGAACTCATCAACACTTTCCAATATGGCCACTCATCCACATATTTCAACATCCATCCACTTATTCACACATATTTATGCATGTTAGGACCCATGTAATCACAAAAGGTTAGAAAAATATTTATTCTTTCAAAAAAAAATCAACCCATGTTTTAACATTTTCAATCCACTTTCCCTTTCAAATTTCACAAAAAAATTATCAAAATACCACTATCCACTAATCAAAAACCTATTTAAAACTCTCTATTCAATCCATTTCATTCTATTAAAACATTTATACTAGATTAAAAATCCCATTCATTCAAAAATCATTTGATTAAAACCCCATTCCACTTTATTTAAAACAAATTTCCAAAAATAAAATTTGTTTGGAAATAATAAATCATTATAAACCCCTTTATTTGATTATAAAATTCCAATCTAATTGAAAACATAGATGCTTTAACAAAAAAAACATTTCACCAATGATTTGTTTTCCCAAATCAAAACCATTTTTGCATAAATGTTTTTTTACAATTTCTAAACAATGGTTTTCAAAACAATTTTTAGAATCAAAGATGATCCGAAACAAATCACACGGGGAAACTAGTGTCGATGGGTGACTTGTCCATATGGTTGGAATCCATATAAAAATCATTACACTATCATAAAGAGTCTACTTTTACCATGTCCTCAAATCTACATGGTTTTCTAAGCCCTGCGATCTCACTAAGACCCTCATCCCAACATTATTTTTGTTTCAAAAACACAAAACAAACAAGAAGAACCAAAGAAACTATACATCCCATAGTAACCCAATGTTGGTTCTATAAAGTGTTGTCCAGACAATACGATATACCCCACCCCAGTTTTCTAAAATCCTACTCCATATACCATGAATTCCTAAATAATAAAGGGAACTATGAAATCTAGGCCCCTTAAAGAACCGAACTCCTCTGATACCATTTTTTCCTGAACCAACCTGGGTTGACCAAGAACTGGTCACCCAAGATGATTTGTAGAAAGGATCAAAAGGAATTCTCGATCATTATAGGATAGAAACTAGTGTCGAGGCATTAATAGAGAGAAAAGGGAATGGTTTATCCCAATAAGAATAAATAAACTAAATAGTGTAAAGTAAATAGAGCATACCAACATATATAAATATCCAAAAAGAACATCATTTACAATTAAACCGAAATAAAATAAACTGAACAACATAAGAAAACTGATCCTAACAACCACCATGTCTCTCTGTGACCCATAGATTCACTCTCCAATACTAATATCAACCATAAATCATGCATGTAGTTGTTTGATTTTTTTATCTTTTGGTATTGGCCTCAAATTGGTTTCATCTTGGTTTTGATCACAGCAAGCACTGGTTGGTATTAGTATTGAAAAGTGACCCTAGAGATCACATGGATATGTGGTGGTTGTCAAGTTCAATTTTTTTATTGGTTAATTTTTTTATTTTATTTTAAGTTTAAGTGATGTTAATTTTCAATATTTATATATTTTGGGCTACTCTATTTACTTTTCATTGTTCATATTATTTATTTTTATTTGGAAAAATTATTCCCTTGCTTCTCTTTTGATACTGAAGCACTAGTTTTAAGCCCATGAGGATTAGGAATGCCTTTCAAGCCTTAACACAGATCGTATTGATTGATTGGTCCATGGTAAACCCAAGTTGGCGCATGAAAATTATTCAAACATCGTCTAATCAGTTGGTAACACAAGTTGATATCCTTATACAAAGAGTTATTGTGGGATGGTGGATCCTAGTTACATAAATGCATAATGAGTCAAAACAATCATAGACCAGATTCTAGCAACTGTTTTATGTAGATCATTACCCCCTCATACTTGTGAACAGTTCAGATTCAGTATAATATTCTGTTGCAATAGGGAGGGACGACAACTGTTGAGTATTCTGTGAGCATCACTGACCTTAAAAAAAACCACCTTAACATTATTTGAGAAGGATACTTCTAGGAATGGATATTTTATCTGGTAATTCATAGAGACATCCATTCCAATTTGGTTCCCCTATATATTTTTACTTATTCTAGAGTATTGGAGTTGTTGTTGTTGATGGAGAGCTTCCTTTTAGTGGGATGCTAGGTAGTTGGATCTGGTAGTGGGGATTATAGGGATAGGTCGTCTACAATAGTTTGTATGACTCTATCGGTAGAATCATTCTTTTGGAGATCTTCTCAAGATCAAACTTGCGTATGTGGTCATCCAACATAGGGAACGTAGAGGAGACCAATGAATCTTGGAGAGGGATGGTTCTATGCATGTGATAGGAAGGGTCACATGGAACGTGATTGACTAATATGGCATGATGGGGATGTAATATAGATAATGGATGAACTATCATAGTAGGGGCATCACATTAATGGATCTTCCAATCAAGGGAAGGGTGGCCCTCATGTAATTGGAGGTGGAAGAGGAGTAGGTGTAGCTCCAATAGGAGAAGCTATGCGTGGGGGGAAGATGTTATGATCTACTTCCACCACCACCAGGAGGCCCACGCCAGGCTTATGGAGTTGTTGTTTGGGTACATGGGAAGTTATAGGGTATGGAGGAATATGACATAGTAGCATAGAATATGATTAAAGGTATGATGTGTTTTTATTGTAATCTTTCTTCAGTACTAGTAGACACTGGTGAAAGTTAATCGTTCATCTCTTTACTCTTGATGTGGGAGTTGCAGCTCCCAATCCTGATGTTATCCCATCATATATTCCTTAAGTTTCCTATGGGGAATGATTTTTCAGTATCTTTTACCTTCCAGAAGTGTGAGTTATCACTTATATAAGATTGGTTGTTTTGGTACCTTTTGGATTTCATGATAAAACCATATGATGTCATCGTGGTTGTGGATTGGTTTTTCATTATCCGAGCCCAGATTTACTATCACAAAAGATGATTCAGATTCCATTGTATTGATGGTATGAGATTCTCCTTTGTGGGTGAGAGGTATCTCAAGGAATTAATTCAGGGTTTTGTGAGTAGGAATCTAGAAACCGTAAACCCTTGGTTGTTGATTGAATCCCTTAGTGTAGTATTCTCTTCAAGCATTGGGATTCCATAATTAATAGAATATTTCATGGATGTTATTTCTGAGGGTGTTTTGGGATAATATTTGTATTGGGATATTTATTTTTTCATCAACATACACACTATGTCTACTCTGATATATTCTTCAGCATACCAGATGTCCCCTAAAGATCTGTGGGAGCTATGTTTGCAGTTAGAGGACCTTTGAGAGAAGGTATTTGATATACCTAGTTTTTCCCACTAGGTATATCTAGTTTTGGTCATGAAAAGTTTTTATGGGTGATTATGGATTTATGTGGATTGTCTTCTCCTAAACTATTACATCACAAAGAATATTTAATCATTTGGAATTATTGATGGCCTCATTGATTAGTTTTGAGGTGCGAGATGTTTCTCAAATATCGATCTCAGGTCCATCTACCACTAATTGAGAGTTCATGATGCTGATATTCTGAAGATGGCATTCCAATGTTGCTATAGACTCTACAAGTTCCTGGTGATTCCTTTTGTGAGAAAAAATACACTAATGTGTTTATGGTTTTTATGAATCAAATATTTCATCCATAATTGGACCAATTTTTTGTTATCATTATTGGGGACATACTCTTATACTCTATATTATAGGAGGATAATGTAGAGAACATGAAGTTGGTCCTAGACATAGTTTGGGTGCACCATATTTATGTTAATATCTCTAAGTGCATGTTCTAAATCTATGAGGTTTAGTTAATGGGTAATTTCATATCTAATCATGGATTAGTTTTGGACCTAGTGAAGATTGATGTAGTTATTTCTTGGGAGCCACCCAAGAGTCTGTCAGATGTGTAGAGTTTTTTTGTCTTAGTAAGGAACTACATGAGGTTAGTGGAAGAATTATTTAGTATTTCAACCCCTTTAAATACCTTTATAGGGAAAGGTAATCCATTCACGTATATTTCACAATTCTAGAGAGCCTTTGAGGATTTTAGGTGGAGTTTGGTGATCAATCCTTTTTTGAGACTACTAGAGGAGGGAGAGAAGTATGTAGTATATCAAGATTCCTTTTTAGATGAGATTAGATTCATGTTGATACAGAGAAAAGAAGGTATTCCATATGTGTCAAGGTAGTCGATACTGCACAAGAATATCTACAATTCTCATGACCTAGATTTAGCATTGGTGGTCTTCTCTTTGAATATTTGAGGCACTATCTTCTAGGATAGTGCATTTTTGTTTACTCAGAACATCAGACTCTAAGGTATGTCTTCACATAGAGAGACTTGAACCTGATATAGGGGTTCTACTTATAGTCCCTATAAGGCTATGACTTTGAGATATTTTATACTCCTAGTAAGGGAAACACGGTGTTAGATTTCATTAGTAGGAAGTCATGGGCTCACTTCGTAGAGGAGGAATCTAAGATGTTAGCTTCCTTACAGCTGAACATGGGTGAGGAGGAGGGTCCACCTTTTCTTCAATTGATGGTGTTGGCTCCTCTAATCCTCTATCATGTGAGAGAGTCCCAGTTGGGAGATATTGAATAAAATATCTTATGTGACTAGATATCCTAGAGAGATTCACCCGATGGATTTATTGAAGGATAGAATCATGTCATCTTATTATTGGGATGGATGATGGTCCTAGTCATGATGTGAGATGTCGTGATGAGAGAGTATCATAAATCTCTGTTACATGTTCATACTGTTGTGTGGAATATATATAGAGAACATAATAGGATATTTTTGTGGACATTCATGAGTTGAATAATGGATGAGTGTGTCTCTTGGTGTCCTACTTTAAAATAGGTAAACGGTGAGAACCAAGTTTTGATAGGTTTTTTACAACCACTCAATATCCATGATTATAAATGGGATGGCATATCCATGGACTCTATGATAAATATTACATAGAAAGTAGGAGAAACTAATTCTCTCTATCAAATATTTGACCGACTTATGAAGTTAGAGCACTTCCTTGTTATTAGGGAGTTGAATTTGGTGGAGATTTTTGGGCAGTTCTAGGTATGGGAGATCTTCCTCCTTCATTGGGTTCCCTCGTATATTTTCTATTACTATGATTTTTAGTTCACATCATGGTTGTTGAGAGTCCTATAAGAGTACTTTAGGACCCATATGATGATGATTACATCCTTCCACCATGGTAAAGATAGGAAATTTGAGTTCATTATCTTTGTTAAAGGAGTATATCATGAGGGATTGTGTGTTAGACTTTGGATAGAGATGGGATGATTATTTTTTATTGGTGAATTTTTCATATAATAGTAGCTACCACTCTAGTATTAGCATGGATCCTTTTGATTCTATATATGGGAGACCCTATAGGTCACCCTTGTACTGGACTAAGATTGGTGAGTCATCTCTTATTGGTATAGAGATGGTGCGGGTGGTAATGAAGAAGGTCCAATTCATCTGAGAATTGATGAGGATGGCCCATAGTAGTCCGAAAACATAAACAGACCAACATCAAAGTACCTTGGATTTTAATCATGGTGACCACCTCTTTCTGACAGTCTCACCTAGATGAGGCTTGTAGATATTCATCTAGGGAGTCAAGATATTCCTAAGGTTCCTTGGGCCATTTGTGATCTTTTATATAGTTAGGGAGGGTTCTTACCACCTTGAGCTAACTCTATATATAAAGCAGGTGCAAGATGTCATCCCTATGTCATAGATATGTATATATGTCCATGATATCATACACATGATTGATAGGGGAGTTAGATATTATGGACGGAGACACATTTCTAAATCACCAGGTGAAGATTGAGGGTCATCCGGAGAGTATCGTGTATGGATAAACCATCCACTCTACTTCTGTATCATGGCATCACGGGAGAATAAAAAAGAGATTCCAAGAGTGGGATAGCCATATGAATGCTCAGTATACCAATATTTTAGTTTATTTTTTCTTTTTGAGGATGAAAATATTGGAGGGGATAATGTAAAAACTATTCTTTTTCTTTCTAAGACTATGAAATATATCTTGATATATATTTATATCTATGATATGACATGACATGAGACTCCAAGGATCGGTGTTCTAGGAATAAATTTTATAAAATTATTAAATATTTTTTATATTACTCATGGATATCTTTTCTAGAAAATTGGGATAACCCATAAATAGAATCCTAGATAAAGAATTAGAGACCATGCTTGAATTATGAATCCAAGATTTTCCCTAAGAGTGACACAAAGTGGTTTGGCATGGGAAGTTTGGATAAATATATTGTTGGCGGGTTTATTTAATTAAAATAAAATTTTAATTTTAATTATTTGAATTTAAGTGGCCCAAAAATATATCTATAAATATGTTATTATAGAAAAATTATATGGTTAGCTGCATAACACAGGGAACATTGAGAGGTTAATTCCATGTTCTTCATTATTAGATTGATATCAAAAGACGAAAAGCCTCCCGATCAAGGTAAATTAATGCGTAGTGAACGCAACAGATTCCTCCTTTAGGGGACTCTTTGTTATTAACCATTTATCATTTTGAATTGAAGTATGAATTGTCATTTGGGGATTTCTCCCATTATGATTAAACTATTTATAATGATCAATTAATCATCTTTGGTCTGGATTCATTTTGATCCTTTGCATGCACCCACATATCAGAATTATTTATTCATTTTCTTAATCCATGTTGTGAAATTTTTCTCACCCCATATATCCCACATTTTTATTTGTTTCCAAGAAAATGTAGAATGAAATTTCTATACCTTATTTCTTGTTCATTTCCCAATATTTCATTATGTTCTTCATCACTGTCCTATGGGAACCATGGTAGGACATTTCCAAGTGCGATTGAGCATGATGAGACCCCATGATACCCGAAATATTTGTGGGATGTGAATGACAAATAGAAAATTATATTTGAAGAAGAAAAAATGAGCTCTCATGATATGCATGGAAGATATGAGTATCTATGAAAAATGTGACTACATATCATGTAGTTTGGAAGAACATGTGGTGTGTTTTTCATAAATATTTTGATATTTGGTTTGTGGGATATTATAAAAGCACATGGCATTTGAGACCCCCACACACCATGTGACAAAGTATTGTAATATTGGTGTGTAATATGAGAGTAAATAGATGCAAGCAAACCAAGAAACATGGTCTCTACCCATACACAGCCATGGTACACAGACATGTCTAGGGTACACAAACATGGCCCGAAAGACATGAGCATGGACAAAGGAACATAGATCGACCCTGGCTGGATAAGATACATTGTTTGGTCCCCTTACACATTGTGTAGGGATATGTGGATAGTAATCCATGGTTTTCCATTGACATGTCTGGGGACCTAGATAGGACCACACATCATCTGGGTCCCCTTATTGTCCATGTACCCTCCTTTTTTAGGAAACTTATACCTCTCATATCATATTCGTTTGGACTCGGATTTGTCCTATGATAATCCTATCTTGTTTTTTTTTCAAATATAATGTTATATTTTCTTTAATTTTGTGTGTTTATATATCATGAAATATTTTTTTATCATGGATATTTTTTAGGAGATGCTCGACGATGTCATTGATCAGGCAAGATCATCAGACTGGAACCCACCTACTCATACAAGGTATGGGTACTATATTGGCTACTAAATTCAAACTATATAAAATATCTTGGAATGGGTCCTCAACTAATTGAGTGGAACCATCCTATTGGGAAAATACATGGTTACTCTAATGATTATTATAGTGGAACCCTCTTATAAAGTCAAACCATAGGTCCTCGGCCACTACATTGGAAACCTTTTAATGGGACCAGGCATGGGTCCCTTATAGACTATTATAGTGGCATCCTCCAATGGATTTAGGGAATGGGTCCTCAACCACTAGATTGGAACCCTCCTACTAGGATATGGAATGGGTCCTCTATCTACTATTAGGGTGGCACCCTCATATAGAATCATTGAGTGGGTTCTTGACCACTAGAGTGGAACCATACAACTAGGATAGGGAATGGGTCGTTTATCGACTAATAGAGTTTCAACCTCCTCTAGAGTCAAGGCATGGGTCCTAAACCACTTGAGTGTAACCCTTCTACTGAGACATATAATTGGTCTTATAATGACTATTAGAGTGGCACCCTTTTCCAGATCCAGGGAATGGTTTCTTGACCATTATAGTAGCACACTCTTTTGGAGTTTGGGATTGTGTTCTCAACCATGAGAATATGTCCCCTTGAATATGTGGAATATTTTAGAGCAATGAGTTGACATTTATTTTTCTACTAGAAATACACGTGATATGTTGGGAATCATTGATAGACATCTGGAACTGATGGAAGACTCTTTTTTGGGGTTGGGCTGTGAGATAGAGATCCCTTATCTCTCTCATTTGGGTTTCTTTTGAGAGCATGTATATATATATATATATGAATCCATGTTTTTATGTTTTTTTAATCTCATGTTATGGTTTTAGTGGTCTATTACAATTATTTCTTTTACAACTACCCAATAATCATTATGGGGCCCTAATACATATGTATATACTCACCCAAATATCGGCTTTACTCGAACATGTTGTGTCTTATGTTGATGAAGGGTAGGTCATTTTAAGAAAATCATAGGGATATCCTTATGTATTTGAATATGTACGACGGTCAAAGATAGGATATTTGGAGTTGGTATCCCTCATCATTTACCTTCCAGTAATTTTTAGGTTCGGACATCTTTCATATTGGATGTGTATTTTCCCTTATTTTATTTTACTTTACATTTTGTACTCTTGTATTCTCTATAGGCTTTATAATTACTTTTCATTCTTTTTATGTTTCATCTGTTATTATTATTCATCTTCACATATTCATGGAAATGGTTGGTTGAGTTCATACTGGTTCTTAGGAAAAGACCTCACATATTAGTTATGCCTTTCAGTGATTTTTTTCAACCCCTATTATATAGATGTAGTCTTGGGGTAGTTGTGGGTTGATCCCCATTGGGTTGTGTCATGATAGTTCCGTTTATAAAAGTTAATATAGATCTTTTAGATTTAAAAATTATATTCCCAGGGAGTGTCAAACTAGTTTTACAGCAACTCATCGCTGTCATGCACTAGGTGAAGATTGATTTGACACTCAATGTTCTCTTTTACAAATTATTGCCCCTAGTTAAAACTATTATAGAGCCACATATACAAATATTATCTTAATATGAACATTTTACAGGAAACTGTTAACTCTATACTTTAACATTATTTATGGTTTTTTCCTATGTTTAGTCTTATCGCTAAGTATTTCACTACGATTTCTAAAATTGATCCCTAAAAATAACTAGACCTTACTTTGATGCCAACTATGACAACCCATATATTTTATATTCTTTATTTTATGATTTATTATATAAAGATACACATAATACAATCCCAGCAAATTGAGAGGCCTAGTTTCTCATTAAAATTAGATACATAGAACATTAACATAATGTGTGGATACAAATACATTATTTAAAACTCTATAACATTACCTTAAAATTCCATTGATCTTCTAATACTAGATAGGATATCCTAGGGACATACATTATAAAGTGGTGAGCTATAAATCCTGGTAAGAGAATAATCAATGAAAAACATGATGAATGTAATAAATATGAGTAAATATTCATATAAATGTTACATAAAAATCATGAGAAATAGAAACATGAACATCAAATAATTATATAAGATGATAACATCAGGGAAACATAGAAATGTAGAAACAACCTAAAACATGTCATCATAAGCATAAGTCAAGGATAACCTCTTTCATATCATGAGATATTGTCTTTATGATATCATCATGTTCACACTACATGGTGACTCATGAGATAAAATCATTAATCAATGAATTTTAGGGTTATATAAATTTGGTCCCACACATCACATTCATATTATGTACATGCATTAGTGTACCACATAGTTCATACAGCATAAGAATGCATTTCCGTAATTTTAATCACATGACTAAGTAGTGTAGGTTATATACATATAATTTTAAAATCAATAAAGGATAGGTATATCGAGGTTAATAACCTTGAGTGGAAATTTTGATGGGTATTCACAACACAAAATTTTGGCATGGAAAATCTTTGGATAATTTGGATAGCATAACAAGTGAATATAACGGTTTAGGGAAGCCTTTAATGAGATTCAGGGTTCGTATATCATTACATAGTAATAAAATGTAATTAAAATGACATGTAAAATTCACTAAAAATGAAAAGTTTGAATTCAAAAGGTTTACTATTGATAAAGTACTTAAATAAAAAGAAGTAGAAAATAATATCATACCATGAAGGGCGCTTCTAAAAGCTTTGAAATAGATTATTAATACCTTGGAAACAAATTTAGAGGTATTTATAGAGGTATTGGGAGAGGAAATAAGGAATAAATATGTTTTTAATGAAGATAATATGGAGTTTGGGTGGGTATTTATATCAAAAGAGAGTGGAATTAATTATTAATTTACAAACTTAGGTTTTGGATATTATATGATAAGATAATAAAAACCATAGACCTTCCCATGGTTTTTTCCCATTGTTTCTTACAAATAAGTGTGGTTTTAAATATTTTATAATTAGGAGAATTGAAATATTAAAAAAATATCATTAATG
Organism: Viscum album; assembly: GCA_963277665.1. Lineage (NCBI taxonomy): Eukaryota > Viridiplantae > Streptophyta > Magnoliopsida > Santalales > Viscaceae > Viscum > Viscum album. The sequence goes on from OY728132.1 coordinate 479,317,851, forward strand.
ATGTGGAAGTGAGTCATGTTTTTAAAAGAATTGATTTTAACATCTGAAAATACAATAGTTTTGTAGGACTCATTAAAGGTTTATAAATTTAATAGAAAAACTTCAAAACACATTATTTTAGAGGGTAAATATATATTTTGTCTTGGGTTCATTTTATATAAATTATTACATCAATTTTGGGATATTATGATGTCATAACACGAACTATATATTTATACTATATTTAATTTTTAACCAAAAAGTTGACTATCTCAGAAAATTATGAAAAAATCAGCATTCAAAAATTTAAACATTCTAACATAATTGATAATATTTATCTTACAAAAATAATTTTATAAATACAATAATTTACTCCATTAAATAGAAATGCACATTTATTGAAAAATATTTGTTTTTATGAAAATAACAATTTTCTGACAATTATAAAGATTATATTGGACTTCGTTAAATTATATTATAATTTGAATATAAATAAATAATATTTAATTTTAATATTATATAAAAATAATATTTATTTCAAAATTCTAGAATTTATCAAAATTTTATCTTAATTGAAACTATATACTTCCCAAAAATACAATTTTTATTTCCTCATATCAAAATCTAATTTTTATCAACTCATATTTATTTTTATATATAAATTAATAATGAAGAGTACAAATATAATAATTATTTTATAATAAAGGAAACATTGAAAATCATTATATTATGGTCTAGATATATAACCCCTTATTATACCAGTATATGCCTTAAGGGTCAGGTGTGTGATGGCGGTACTTTCTTGGGGCGAATCAGCAAACATGGCTTTGGATGTCATATTGATAAGTATAAACTTATCCTATAAATTATTTCATTTATATTTTAGTTTTACAATTTAATCATGGGATTCTTCAGTGGTAAATACTAGTGATTTTATCTCCCGCATAATCTCTAATAAATGGGATTCATATGTTATGATCCTACTAGTGAATTCATAGCTTCTTCCATCTAGGTCTAATAGACTTTATTATAACCCTTAATATATAATAATATTTACAGTCACATTACAGTAGATATATAATCAACGGTTATTATGTTTAATGGTAATTTAAATCTAATGTGATATAGTTTATAATGGTCTAAAATAAAAAAACATAATGTATTTGTTTTCTAAAAATACATTACTTAATAAGACATTAATTCATTCAGAATATAATTTCTTTTATAAATGTTTTGATCATTGTAGTGGAATGGGTTAAGTGTATTCCAATAAATAAAGGTGAGGAGGAGAAGGAAATTTAGAAAATATAAGGCCACATAATCTACCTAGGTCTAGGAATCCACTAGATAGTCAAATTTATGGAATATGGATAAGGCATCTGGACTTATCTCCTTCCATAGACTGGGTAGTTAATCTATTGAATATCCACATTGATAACTATTTTTCCATGGCTTGGAGTGAATGGGGATCTTGTAAGATAACTTCATCTATGAAATAAATCTAGGATTCCTTTTATGTATAAGAAATCCTTTTGAAATAATTATTCCAAAACACCACACCCTTCAACATCACATATGGGAATTAGTTGAATAATGTTTCATACTTTATTAAGTATTTCAAAACTCTTGTTTATAAGCTCAAGGATCAATATATTTATTCCTTTTTAGTACTTGTACTGATGGGTCTCAAGTCAGGTAGTGATGATGATGATGATTATGAATATGGTGATGATAATAATGATGAGGGAGGAGATGATAAAGGCTCCCTAGATGTAAGAGATACAATTGAAAAAGAATATTTTGAGTAAAGTTATTCTCTTACATGATCAATTTAAATCACATTAAAATATATTGTATTATTATTAAAAATATTATTAATAACTCATTACATCTTTTACAAGTCTTAAAGAGTTATCATTCACCAATCAGGTTCCCAGAATATTCTCTATAGTGAACCCTAATTGTGTCTTCTACCAAAATGAGTGATAGGGACATGGAGATCCCTTCACATACTCCCATGGCCTACTTAAAGACCATGGATACTAATACCTTGTAAATATTACCATTTCTAACACTTTTAACTCCATACATGGATTCATACATGGATAATCTCATCTTTTGAGAATAAACAATAGAGTTGGAAGTCTTCTTTTACTTAATAATGGAAGGTAATTTTTAATACAGTATGACCTTATAGGTTTATTTTTCTTCATTAATTGACCCAAATAATTTTTTAAATATTAGGGTGATCTATTAAATATTATAAATACCAACCACACAAGATATATCCACTCATTGAACTTGATAGGATTTATTAAATGTGATGGCTATCAGTGATGTCATGGTATGACTTAGGTTGGACCTAGATTTAAACATATTGCATCGTTTAATGATCAAACTATGCCCAGTTGATGATTTCATAGTCGATGTTTTTTATTTTAATAAGTATTTAGGTTTTCACATAGCTATATTTAGTGAATTTCATAGTATATTATATCATCACAAATATTTATAGTTTATATTTGTGTTCTTTATTGATCATGTTAATCAATGAATATTCCACTGGTAGTAGAAGCTCTATTTGTAATTAATCAAGGAAAATAAAGGTAAGTATTATGCCCCAAATTTATAGTTCCAATATAGGGTATTGTGATTCTAGGACCATATGTGGCACTTTATTTTCCCACATGGGTGTCAATTCAAGAATAATTGTTTCTTTAGCTGCATGATGAAATGGTTTTAGTAAAAATAATTAACCATTTTCTATGTGAAGTTAAATAAAAAAATTGATCTATTTTTATTTTCACACATTATTTCAAACACATCCTTTTTAATATACCAGCCATAGACCACATAAATTCATGAAATCACCACTCTATTTTTTCAACTACTTCAAATCATAGGTGAATGAACTAGTTTATATTTTATTTCATGGAAAAAATTGATATTGAGCCATGTCTTAGTGATTTGGTTCTAGAATATGTGTCAGTTCCCATGATAGACTATAATTTACACCTAAATTATGATTCACCCATAAATAGGATGAAATATTAGGTGTTGAGAGATATTTGGAGACTAATTCATTAAAACACTATTTGTAGACTTGAAGGTTGATTGTATCATCCTCAATACATTTTAATCACTATGAGTTATGCATATTTTATTAACGTGTAATCCATGATAGTGTGAAGGAGGTGATATTAAAATGGGAGTGACAGGGGGTAATCTAGTATTATAATTCAATAGAAGAGTCTATGGACTTCTTTATAAACATTGGGACTTTGACGCTACATGAATCATCCTAATATAAAGTGATAAAAAAAGAGCAGTTGTTCGGTGTTATGGAAGGAGAGGCTCTGATGGATTGACTTTTTCTGTAGTTTTCCACTTATAAGATACTTATTTAAAGAATAAAATAAGTTACATTATCATAAACCAAAAAAATTGTTGATGTTTTTGTAAGGGTAGAGGTACAACATCTTAATATCGATGAAAAAACCACATGACTAAATAAATTATATATAGTTTTCTACTACATGTTACAATCAATGATCCAAATTTTGGAGACCATCAGTCATTCCATTTAGAAGTATTATAATTCTCTATATTCTTCACCTCCCACCATTAATCATGGAGAGAACCTAATTTGTGGATATTCATCCGTATGTTTTTCTAAATAAATGAAAAAATATATTTTTTTTAATATATTTTTTTAGTTTTAAAATTTTCTTCTCTCGAATATAAATCCTTCATAATTAATGAAAACTGATGAGTAATGAACATAATAATTGAATTCACCTAATCATTAAATTGAAATGGGTATGTTGAATCCATATCTCAAAAGACATGAGTCCAATAATTAATATGAATTTAATTAATCATTTTCATGGTATGTCCTCCCAGAAATATATAGGTAAGAAAGATAAATAGCATATATATACCATCACCAAAAGACAAGGTGAACCTATTGGATAAAATATTTTATTTTATCTTCCTCCTTAATTTTTTCTCTCAACCATATATAGGTGGGTTGGATATATAATGTGTTTACTAACATCATCATCCAATATTTTCTCATTGAGATATGAGGGGGTGAATCATTCAACATAACAAAAAAATTTATGGGGATTTTTCATATAATAGTCATTGCTCAATAGAATTAAGTTACACTAATATCACATTATCATGTTCTCCATATAGATCATATAAACCAATATGTATATAATGAATAAAAAGTTTCTCAACATTTTTATTATACTTGTACACCCATCAGGCATAGATTGAATTTTAGGATCAGGTGGTAGTCCCCAAAATCTTTTATGTCTTTTCATTTTCATGGTAATTTTTACGTAAGTTGTGTAATATAATGGTTTAGTGGGATAAGAAATATTTTTTTCTCAGTCTTACCATTATGAGTTTTAACCTGAAAATCATTTTTCCATTGTTTTAAACACACCAAATTTTTCTTATACTACGCATGGTGTGTTCCTAAAGAGAAAAACTCAACTTTTTCTAAATCTGTGATTTTTTAGGTTTTCAAACCTATGAGTATTGTGTATCTTCCCTTTTCTAGTTTAACTTCATTAAATTCATAACATAAAAAAACATTTGATTATGGTTTAATATATTTTACCTAAATAAGGCAATGGTTTAAAGACATACAGCTTTTACCCAAAGATGAGGTGGTCTATACTGTACTGAGGGTGAGGAAATCTTAAAATGGGGGGTTGGATAAGTTCTAGTATATACATCCTTAAGGAGAGGTTCATGTAGTTTATGTATGTAGTGTATGGACCAATGGGGATGTGTGACAACCCAAATGGGAGATCTAGAACCAGAAACCATCAAAAAATATTTTTAACTGGGGATTAAAGTGATGTAAATCATAAATTGTTATGTTTAAATCATGAAATAATTAAATAAAGATGTATTGGATAGATAAAGTGATGATTATACATAGGTAACAAAACTATTACCATACAGTTGAAAAATAATTCTAAGGATGAATTTTTACTATATTCAATTGAAAATTTCCATCAATATTTTATTGAGGGTGTGGGATAAGAAGAAATTTCACCTAATACAAAGACATACCCTTGGTTGGTTATAGGTGGGTAGGATATGTTTCATATATGTCATCACCAATCAAAGGGTTCCTTCCTTATCTAATATACTCATTAATTTTTTTCTATGGAATATTTTTTGAGATTTATATATATAAGTAAAGATGTATGGAATATGGGAATATAATATTAAGAAGGTAATTAGAAAATTATGTTTTAGCAACGACCAATATTAGTTGATTAAAAAACATTAGAGGGTAATAAAAGTGGTTGGGGATTAGTGGATGGCTCTAGGGAAAATGAGTCAGATTCCATTACATATCCTATTATAAAATTAATCTATATATACATAGTTATAGGAATAAAATACTTTTCCCCAGTATATAGTCCAATATATAGAATGATGAAATTTTAATGAGAAGATTATACACTGAGATGAAGTTTAATAGTGATGATATTTTTATATGTGTCCAAGGTAGGTGACTCAAATGTCACTATATATACACATAAATATGAATCATGATTCATTTAGTAATAATAAATTTTTTCTTCATAGATTTTGTTGACCTCACCTATTTTGATAATCCCAACTATGCTTTCACATACCTTGAAAATCACAATTAAAGTTTATCTATATTCTACGTCGCTCAATATATGACATTCTATCTGATAATAATATTAAAATAATACTTGAAATATGTTAATCAATGTATATCTTTGTTTATATATGTTTTTAAGTAATTCTAACCCAATCAGATATGTTTTGCATAAAACAGATAAGTGTTAGTCAGTGATCCATGTATAGCTACTGATATAGAGCTACCATCACTTATTCTACCGATAGACATAGTCACTGATAAGATAAGGTCACTGATACGCAGAGCTACTGATATATACAAGTCCACCGATAAGCATAGAACAAGACTTCTGATAGTACAGAATGGAGATACTGATATGCATAAGTCTACCAATACACATATCAATGGACAAGTCACCGATACATAGATCTACCGATAGACCAAGAGCTACTGATATACAGAGTCACCGATTTAGAATGAAGAAACCGATACAAAGCAGAGATACCAATAGATCAAGGGATACCGATAGAATTAAGTCACAGGTATATAAATCTATTGATACCAAAAGTTACAGATACACATAGTAAGAGCTACCGATATCAGGAGCTATTGATACAAGTTCAAAGAGCTACCGATGGAAGGTCACTTCTACACAACGTCCACCATACACATATACCAACAGAACAATACTAATGATTGACCAACCATTCAAACTCTATACTCTCAATATTATTTATTTATTAAGCTAATGGATACATTTGATGTTTTTAATGACGTTAATGTTATTTAATGATATCTGTTGGCATGTCAAGGAATCGTACCTAGTTCCCATGCAAAAGGTAATCATTTCTTTTTTGTCGGCACTTAAATCTATAAAAGGGAAGATAAATATCAAGCTGGAAGAGGGTGAATACAAGAAGATCATAAAAAAGAAACAAAGAAGGCTCTTGAAGTGTGAAGCAATAACTGAAAAGTGGTTCATATGTAAAGACTACATCCATAAACCAAGAACACTAGACATACATGAAGAAAATTCATTTCTAGAGGAGAACACAGGCTTCTTGAGTGGAGAACTACAAAAAACACTTCATGCACCTAGGCTAATAATCTGAACCTGAAAACCAAATAAGAAAATGTCACGCTGTTTTTCAGGAAAAAAATAGAGAAGGACTCAAAAGTTTTTCTGACCAATCAAACGAGTCTAGATCTGCACTACCAATCACTAAAGATTTTATACACTCATTCATACTTACTCTAGTGATTATTTTATTTACATTTCGAGCAGTGTGTGTACCCTATTTTTTTACACACACACTATCTCCTCAGCTAAGCTGGAGGATTCTTAAATCCTCATTAAAACTCTATAACTCCCTTGTATCCTACTGTGGATAGTGGTAGAAGTCTAGTAAGACCTAGACAGCTTTGATCTGCTATTTTTTTCCCACATAGAACTGTGGTAGAGGTCTTTGAACCTGGACAGTCTTTGCACTGTTGTTTACCCCGATCCAGGGTGTGGATCAAATTATATAATTTTTTTGAGAGGTCTAAGTCTCATATTGAGACTGAACCTCTTGGTTACATATGCTGTGCATTTTAGTTTAATTCATAAGTATACTATATATTTCATATTCCACTGCTAACTACTTTAAAATATAATTTGTTTTAAAGTTACTTTGATAGTTAAATTAGCAAGTGTTTATACTTATTGTAAACCAGTAAGTTAGTTTCAAAAGTCAATATAATCTTCAGATTAAATTAACTAAGACATAATCAATCTTTGAGAAACTAATTGAACATTTATAATCTATATAAATTCACTACAGTTTAACTTCTTTTTAAATAAGGGTATTTTAAGAAAAATATTTTTAACAGAACTTTTAATTGGAACTCAATTCACCCCCTCTTGAGTATCCACTCCGACCAACATTTGGTATTAGAGGGAGGTTATTCATTTTTATTAAAAAAAGTATTCCAAAAATTCTATTTTTCAACTGTGATTTTAGATGCATTTTTAAAGATCTTAAATTTCAGTTAGTTCTAAATTTTATCTCTTTAATATATTTTCTAAAATCTAGTTATGGACAATAGACTAGAAGGTGGTGCTACTAACAGGCCACCTTTCTTTAATGGTACAAACTATGCCTAGTGGAAACTAAATATGAAAATTCATTTGGAAAGTATGGGTTTTGATATTAGGACTGCTATAGAGTCACAATATAAAATTCCAGAAACTGAATGAACAACTTGGGAAGAACCTACAAAGAATATTTACAATAATAATTTTAAAGATATGAATTCCCTATTTTGTGCCCTAGGAAATGAATAGTTTAATCGAATATCTTCTAGTAAAACTGCTTATGAAATCTGGGACACTTTGGTCATTTCCCATAAAGAAACAACTAATGTTAAAGAAATGAGATTGAATACATATACTATTTAATATGATAATTTTAAAATGAAGCCTGATGAACCTATTTCTGACTGGTATCTCAGGTTCAATGAGATTTTCAATACTATGAGATCTCTTGGAAAGGTTGTTCCAAAAAAGGAACAAATCATGAGGATACTGAGATGTTTTCTAGATAGACGGAGAGGCACTTCGGTTTCAATCATAGAATCATGTGACATTGGAGCTCTGTCTATCAAAGAGCCAATTGGTAAGCTTATGATGTATGAGGAATAACTTAAAGTGAACAAAGAAGATGATGATGAACCTAAGAGAAAATATGTGGCATTCAATTCTACTGCTTCAAATATCAAAGACAAGGAGAAAATGCATGTACTTACTAAAAGTTTAACTAGTGAAGATTCAGATTCAGATAGTGATGCTGAGATGGCTCAAATAGTTAGAAGGTTTAAGAAGTTCTATAGGAAAGAAGAAATTGTTCAGAAAGTAAAACTAAATGGGTAAATATGACAACAAGGGTCACTGGAAGAAAGATTTGAAGAAAGTTGATAAGGAAGATGATATAGTCTGCTATGAATGCAAGAGGAAAGGACACGTCAAGGTTAACTGTCCAATGATAAAATTCAAAAATAAATATGATTATAAGGACAAAAAGTACAAGAAAGAAATGAAAGAAACATGGAGTGCTTCATAAGACACTTCAAGTGATTCTGATTCTGCTAAGGATGAATATTCTCACAAATCTAACTTGTGTTTTATGATAAACACATCTGAGGTAACACTAGACACACCTGCTTTAAATTCATACTATTATGGAGATAATTCTGATTCTGAATCTGAAAATATGTCTACTGAAGAATTATTTTAATATTTTAACATGATTTAAGAAACATGAAATGAACTGAAGGAAAAATATAAGTCATTGAAGAAACAGCATGCTCTCACTGCTAATGTTAAATCTGCCTTTGATATAGAAAAGGAAAAGAATTCTCAATTGCTTAAGGAAAATACTGAACTAAAATGGTCCAAAGAGAAATTAAGGAAGGACATAGAAAAATTCACAAATGGAAAAGATACACTTACTGAAATGTTAGGTAAACAAGTGGCACCAATGTAAACTATTGGAATAGGCTATCAGCCTGGATAGAGGCAGTTTACTAAAACTAGATTTATTTCCAAATCTGGATAGAATGATATTAGTTATAATTCGGGAATTTTGTATGCTTCAACTAGTTATTCATAGTGTGCCGGATCACAAAAAGTTTATATTTCAAAATTAATTGATTCTATAAATTATATGAATCCCATAAAAAAATATGGGTACCTAAAGCTTTGATTGTTAACCTTTCTGGACCCAAGAAGAACTGTGTACAAAAATCATTTTCCATCTAAATCTGTTTTGTAGGAAATCTGTTTGAAGAGTTCCCATAAGTAGGTATGGTACTTGGATAGTAGATATTCAGGGCACATGTCTAGAGATTACTCATGATTTAAAAGCCTAATAAAGGTTGATGGAGGTTATGTCACCTTTGGTGATAATTCTAAATGAAAAATCATTAGCCTAGGCCAAGTTGGTAACATTTATTCAGTTTTAATTTCTAAATATTTATTTGTTGATGAACTTAATTATAATCTGTTGAGTATTTCTCAATTATGTGATGATAGCTTTAATGTGAAATTTGAAAATGATTCATGTATTGTTTTTAAATCTAAAAAAGATTTAGTATTTTTTGCTTTGAGAAATGAAAATGTGTATGCTGTTAATTTAAATTCTTTGTCCAAACAAAATGTTACTTATTTAAATGCTTTTCATAAAGAGTCTTAGCTTTGGCACATAAGATTAGGACACTGCAACATCCATTCCATTAGAAAATTGTTTAGGAAGAACTTAGTTAGAGACCTACCTAAACTTGAATTCCAATCAGACAAAGTTTGTAATCCCTATCAAAAGGGAAAGAAACATAATGTTTCTTATAAATCAAAAAAAAGAAGTTTCAACTTTGCAAATTATCGATTTGGTTCACATGGATTTGTTTGGACCTTCTTGAATTTCTAGTTTCAATGGGAAGAACTATGTCTATATCTTAGTAGATAACTTTTCTAGATATACTTGGGTATACTTCTTAGCTCACAAAAGTGAAGCTTGTTCTTACTTTGTTAAATACTCCAAGTCTGTAGAAAACCTTACTGGACTTAAGATTAAGACCCTGAAAAGTGATCATGGCCATGAGTTTGAAAATCAAGAGTTTAAATCTTATTTCTCAGACAATGTCTATAGTCATAACTTTTCTTCCCCGAGGACACCTCTAAAGAATGGTGTAGTAGAAAGAAGAAACAAAACCCTTCAAGAAATTGCAAGAACTATACTTAATGAGTATGATCTACTTATTTATTTTTCGGTTGAGGCTGTGAATAAAACTTTTTATATTATTAATAGAGTCTTGATTATACCTGTTCTCAATAAGACCCCATATGAACTATAGAATAATAGAAAACCCAAAGTTAGTTACTTTAGAGACTTTGGATGCAAAGTCTTTATCCTCAATACAAAGTATAATCTTGACAAGTTTGCTTCTAAAAGTGATGAGGGGATTTTTCTTGGTTATTCGTTAACTAGAAAATCCAATATAGACATTAACAAAAGAACCAAATATGTGGAAGAATCTATTCACATCAAATTTGATGAAACTGATCCACATGACCCTAAATCTCTGTTTAAAATCTTGAAGAAGATTTGACAGTTCTGGACCTTAATGATAAAACTAAAGAACCTGCTGTGAAAATATCCCGTTCTGGACATATTCCAGAATCTACTTCTATTGAACCCAAACCTATATATGAACCTGAAATCTATAGTCCTACCATTACAAGATCAACTAGGATTCTAAAGAATCATCCTTTGGATGCTGTTGTTGGTAATCTTGATAGAGGGATACATACTAGATCTTCTCTAAGAAACTAGGTTGAACATCAAGCATCTCATTCACAGCTAGAACCAAAAAAATTCAATGATGAATTTTGGGTAATTTCTTTGCAATAAGAGTTAAATTAAATTGAAGGAAACAAAGTCTGGGAATTAGTTAACAGACCCAAGGACACTTTGACAGTAGTCACTAAATGGGTTTTTAGAAACAAAGTTTATGAATCTGGAAATATAGTTAGTAACAAAGCTAGGTTAGTTGCACAAGGATACTGTCAAGAGGAAGGTATAGACTATGAAGAAACCTTTTCCCCTATATCTAGATTATAATATATTAGGATCTTACTTTCCTATACTGCTCATCTGAATTTCAGGTTATATCAAATGGATGTCAAAAGTGCTTTTCTAAATGGTTTTATAATTGAAGATGTTTATGTTGAAAAACCACCTGGATTTACTAATCCTCATTTTCCAAATCAAGATTTCAAACTTTCTAAAGCATTATATGGTTTAAAACAAGCTCCAAGAGCTTGGTATGATAGACAAAGTAATTTTCTTATTTCAAAAAGTTTTGTTAAAGGGATTGTTGATCCAAATATTTTTATTAAAATAATTCCTAATGATGTTTTGATAGTACAAATCTATGTTGATGATATTATCTTTGGATATTCTAAACATTCCATATGTACTGATTTTTCAAAGACTATGAAAAATGAATTTGAAATGAGTTTAATGGGAGAACTTAAATATTTTCTTGGATGTCAAGTTTTTCAAAATGAAAATGGTATTATCTTGAATCAATGTAAATATACAAAGGATCGTTTAAAAATGTTTTGGTTTGGGTAGTATTAAGGAAAGTGATACTTCTATGAGTACAGTCTGTAAATTGGATGAAGATGAAACTGGGAAACCAGTGGATCAAACCAATTACAGAGGTATGATTGGAAGCTTACTTTACCTTACTGCTAGTCGACCAGATATTATGTTTAGTGTGTGTATGTGTGTATGTGTGCATGATTTCAAGCTAATCCAAAAGAATCCCATTTACTTGCTATTAAAAGAATTTTTAAGTATCTTAAACATACTACAAATTTGGGTTTGTTTTATCCAAAAGGACAATATTTTAAATTAATGAGTTATTCATATGTTGACTTTTCTGGTTGCAAGTTGGATAGAAAAATCACATCTGGAAGATGTCATTTATTTGGAAAATCCTTAGTATCTTGGTGTAGTAAAAAGAATAATTCTGTAGCTTTGTCCACTACCGAAGTAGAGTATATAGCTGCGGGTAGTTGCTGTGCACAAATTCTGTGGATGAAACACACTATTTTGGACTATGGATATGACATCAAGCATGTTTCTATCAATTTTTATAACACTAGTGCAATAAACATTTCAAAGAACACTGTATCTCACTCTAGGACCACACACATTGATGTAAGGCACCACATTTTGAGGGATCATTACCAAAAGGGTGATATTACTCTTGAATTTATAGGTACTGAACATCAATTAGCTGACATTTTCACCAAACCTTTAAGTTCGGATAGATTAAGTTACATTAGACATGAGGTGGGAATGATTAACCTTGATTGGTAGATACCTCACCGATGTAGCCTCACCGATGTAACCTCACTGATGTAACCTCACTGATTTAACCTCACCGATGTAACATCACTGATGTAACCTCACTGATGTAACCTCACTGATGGATCTCACTAATAGGAATTCTCACCGATAAACCCTACCGATAAGTGTGTTGTTTTAAACTTCTGTCTGCCGCCAGAATCTAAATATTTTTTACTTTATTTTATTTTAGTTATTTATTTTTTGATTCCTAAATGATAAAACTAAGTCCTAGTTACTTCTCAATCCATCGAGCCTCAAATCATTTACCCTCAAACCTTAGCTCCTCAATCTCTCGAAAACACTAAGTCCCTCGAACCTGAGATGGCAGAGACCAAAATCCCTACTATCAGAGATGACTCTGATGAGACGAGTGCAAAGAAGCAAACGTATGAGCCAGAAGCAAGTGGTAGTGTTGGTAGAACTAGGTCGGGGAGGTGACCAGTGAACCCACATTTGCAGAATATAGTTATTGTGATCAAAAAGGAGTTGTGTGTAGAATGGTTGTTGGCTAGAAAATTGTTAGTGCTCGAGGTGCTGGAAGATCAAAAGTGGGTAGAGTGCTTTTCAAACAACAATGGCCCCTACTCTCCGAAGATAGTGAAACAATTTTATGAGTTTGTGAGTTTTGAGAAGTTAGAAGATGAGAACCGAGTGATTTCTTTTTTGAATGGAAAGAAGATGTATTTTTCATCTGTTGAGTGGGATAAATGCCTGAAGGTTCCACATGATGGTGTATCTGGATATGTCTTGAAAGCTATACAACCTACAAGTGATATATTCGATTATGAGACTGCCATGAAGGAGCTCATCAGTGATGGAAATCAAAGACAAGTAGTGGCTGTTGAAATGGATGGAGAGAACAGATTATTGTTCAAATTTTTTCAGCATGTCTTAATACCAAGGAGAGGGGATTTTTAAAATTTAAGATATCATGATATCTATCTCCTGCATCTCTTGAGACATTGTGTAAAAGTTAATCTTTGCAGATTGATGATGATTCAAGTGGAAGACATGACAAGACCAAAATCAAAGACTAATGCCCTATTCTTTTCCAAGATGATCTCAGTGATGATCAAAGTGAAAGGGGTAGTTGAGTATCAAGATGAGACAGTGGTAGTAAGGAACAACTTCTATATCACAAGAAATGTTTGAAAATACATGAAGATAAATTGGAACCCATGGAGAGTAGAGTGGGTTAATGATGACAAGAAGTTTTATGGTAAATTAAATCTTGTAAATCATACTTCAAGACCTAAGGATGTGAGGGATCTAGGTCTAGGACCTGATCAAGAAGAACCTGAATACAGTGATAAAACTGATGAAGAAGAGACTCCTATTGCTGATGTAAGGGATCCTGACTTGCCCCCAAGTCCTTCTGCTGAAATTCTATCTTTAGAAAAGGAAGCCTTAGTATAAGAAGAGACACCTGCTGAGAAGGAAGACCTGCATACTCTTGAGCATGAAGAAGAAAAGTAAAACGAATCTGAAGCCTATGATTCTGTCTGCTTAAGTCTGATTCCATTAATTGGAAGCTCAGTTGTGCCTACTAAGGATGTTGTAGGAGAAATGGAAGAAGATGTACCTAATCCAGAGGACCCTCCTACTGTTGCAGAGATAGAATTGATAGTATAAGATTCTTATGAGTAATAAAGACTTGCTGAGAATTATATTGTTGTACATGGGAATTCACCCATTGAGGGGGAGCATCAAATCAAGTTTGGAAGTGTTTCTGTGGCTGTTGAGATTGGGGACTAGGAAGAAGACCTAGGTTTTGTGGTTTTTGGATTAAACTATCCTGGATCTGATAATGAGGCCACTCTATATAGACCAAAAATCATTTATTATGTTGAGACTGAGTTTTTACCTTAAGATATGGTCAGAATGCATGACCTGGATAATTTGAAGAAAAATATTAAGGTCAGTTTTGTGGAAGAGACAAGGAAGATGGAAGGTTCACTGGTGTCATCAATTTTATCGATTATGAATGACTTAGTGGACAGCATAGTATCTGAAAGAGGACATGTTGTAATTTCTCCTACTAATATGATCACCAGGGCTGACCTTGAATCCCTAAAGGATGAGCTAAAAGAGTCCTTTAGTGCTTATATTGCTGATTTGAAGCATTTCTTTGTTGAAGAGATGAGAAATTTCAAAAAAAACTTTTGAACTCTCTCTCAGTTGTAATATGTCAACCTTTATGGTAAAATAGTGGATGAAGTTACAACCTTCGAGACTCAAGTATCTAGACTAGAAGTAGATGTTGAAGCTCTAAAGAAATCTGTTATCTCATTAGAATATTTCATGAATTCAAAATCTCAAGAAGACAAGGACTTAGCCTATGTCAAAAGTGTTGTGAGCTAGATGGTTTCAGTGTATTGAAGGTTTTAAAACCTCTATGAAAGAACATGTCAGCAACCAGGATTCCCAAGTGAAATTCTTATTAGTGGGTTGACCAAAAACATCAATGAAATAGTAACCTTCTCTATTAGTTCTATTGCTTCTAGAACTTCAGTGGATTTGAATCAAATTTGAGATGTGATGAAGGAGGAGCTTGGTTCATCATCAATCAGTGGCTCTACGAACTCATCCGACCTGAGAAAAGTTGTGATTTCTACTAGATATTCAGCTAGGTAAATAATGAAGATAGTCCAAGACTATGTGAGAGAAGCTTCTGCCTCTCAAAAATAAGTGAAATACAAGGTAGAATCTTATTTCCAAAAGTTTTACACCATTGATCAACTCAAAAATCAGTTCAATATTCTGTTAGAAAACCTGAAGTTAACTCCTATCAATCAAGCCTTCTGAGAGCAAGTCAGAAAACTAAGGGAATTGACTCCATCCTTGGAAAAATTCATAGAGAACAAGGATTATTTCATATCTTCTATGGAGAGAGGAGGAGGAATAATTATGGATTTCAGAAATCTTTTGCTGCCTTTCCTGCAGGTCGATGCTAGGATAGTGATTGTACCTCTAACTTTACCTGACTTTTCCTCTACTGCTTCTTTTATTTAGATGACTCCTACTCAATCCATTCAAATCCTTACACTTATGGTCCCTCAACGAACTCCTCAGTAGAGTCCAGGCACAGTTTCTGTGGCTCAGCCCCCTGTGATCATTTTAGGAATTCCCAAGCCTTCACCAGAATCCACACAGTCTGAATCCTCTTCTAATCCAAAGAGAAAATCACACATTGAGGATGTGGATTGAATAGGTGTCTAAGATGTTTGATAGGAATCCCTTGTATTTTTTTCATTCTATGTACCTTTTTTCAACATGTAATACAAATGAATTTCTTTTCTTTCTCATTTTTTCCCTCTTCTCTTTTTTGTTTCCCACATTTTGATTATCACAAAGGGGGAGAAATATTATCAAAGTTTCAAAGGGGGAGGAATATTCTCAAAGGGGGAAAAATATTATCTAAGTAAGAGCTACCATGCTTTAATTATACCTTTGATACATTGTGCTCTATAATATTCCATTTTCTCTAAAATAATTGAATTTAATGATATATCCTCTGATAAAATTACCTTTTTTTAAACTATAATATCATAAGTTTCGATTATCAAAATGGGGGAGATTATTGACCTCACCAATTTTGATAATCCCAACTATGCTTTAACATACCTTGAAAATCCCAATTAATGTTTATCTCTATTCTAAGTCACTCATCTATGACATTATATATAATTATAATAATAAAATAATCCTTGAAATATGTTAATCAATGTTGATCTTTATTTATAAAAGTTTTGAAATAATTATAACCCAATCGTATATGTTTTGAATAAAACATATAATTGTTAGTCACTGATCTGCCTATAGCTACTGATATAGAGCTACCGGTACTTAGTCTACCGATAGACAGAGTCACCGATAAACTAAGGTCACTGATACGCAGAGATACCGATATATAAAAGTCCACTGGTAATCATAGAACAAGTCTTTCGATAGTACATAATGGAGCTACCGATATGCATAAGTCTACCAATACACATATCACTGGAACTAAGCGAGTTACTGATACAGACAGTCATCGATACATAGAGCTACTGATAGACCAAGAGCTACCAATATAAAGAGTCACTGATACATAATGAAGTTACCGATACAAATAAGAGCTACCAATAGATCAAGAGCTACCGATATAATGAAGTCACCAGTATATAAAGCTATCGATACCAAAATTTATCGATACACAGAGTAAGAGCTACTGATATTAGGATCTACTGATACAAGTTCAATGAGCTACCGATGGAAGGTCACTGCTACACAACGTCCACCATACACATCTACCAACAAAAGGCTACTAATGACTGACCAAACAATCAAACTCTATACTCTCAATATTATTTATTTATTTAGCTAACAGTTACATTTGATGTTTTCAATGCAGTTAATGTTATTTAATGATAACTTTTGGCATTTCAGGGAACCGTTCCTAGTACCCATGCAAAAGGTAATCATTCCTTTTTTTCCGGAGCTGAAATCTATTAAAGGGAAGATAAAGATCTAGCTAGAAGAGGGTGAATAGAGGAATATCATCAAAAAGAAACTAAGAAGGCGCTTGAATTGTGAAGCAAGAACTAAAAAGTGGTGCATACGGAAATACTACATCCATACTCCAAGAACACTAGACATACACAATGAAAATTCATTTCTAGAGGAGAAAACAAGCTGCATCTTGAGTGAAGAACTATAACAAACACCTCATGTACTCAGGAAAATAAGCTGAACCTGAAAACCAAAGAAGAAAACGACACTCTGTTTTTCAGAAAAAAAACTAGAGAAGGACTCAGAAGCTTTTCTGACCAATCAAACAAGTCCAGAGATTCACTGCCAATCACTAAAGATTATCTAAACTCATTCATACTTACTCTAGTGATTCATTTATTTACATTTTGAGCAGTGTATGTACCCTGTTTATTTTACACACACACTATCTCCTGAGCTAAGCTGGAGGATTCTTAAATCCTCATTCAAACTCTATAAATCCATTGTATCCCATTGTGGATAGTGGTAGAGGTCAATTAAGACCTAGACAGTAGTGATTTGTTGTTTGTTTTCCCACGTAGAACTGTGGTATAGGTCTTTGAACCTGGAAAGTCTTTGCACTATTGTTTACCCTGATCCAGCGTGTGGATCAATTTATATAAATTTTTTAAGAGGACTAAGTCTCGTCTTGAGACTAAACCTCTTGGTTACATCTTCTATGCATTTTAGTTTAATACATAATTATACTATATATTTCATATTCTACTTCTAACTACTTTGAAATATATTTTTTTTTAATGTTACTTTGATTGTTAAATTAGAAAGTGTTTATACTTATTGTAAAACAGTAAGTTAGTTTCAAAAGTCAATTTAATCTTCAAATTAAATTAACTAAGACCTAATAAATCTTTGAGAAACTAATTGATCATTTACAATCTGTATAAATTCACTACTGTTTAACTTTGTTTTTAAATAGGGGTATTTCAAAAGAAATATTTTTAACAGAACTTTTAATTGGAACTCAATTCACCCCCCTCTTGAGTATCCACTCTGACCAACAGATTTGATTCTTGTGTAAGAGAAAATAAAATGATATCATACTAATTATAGATTATGGATGGGAAACCTAATAGAATTGAGGAAAAAAATAGGGATAGGATGGAAAAGTAAAGAGGATGAATTGTGGGGTTATGATTAAGACTACTAGTTTCGATATAAATACATACCTTATGAAAATAGGATTCATTGTATATATTTCTTAAATAATTCTATGTGTATATTTTACTCATATTTAGGGGAACCAGTTGTAAAATGGATGGTATTTATAGTGATAGAATGAAGAATGACACCCAATGTGAATGAGAGGTAGTATTGATACAAAGGGGAAACAAAATATTTTCATACTAATAAAATACAATTTTTAGACCTGATGTAAATGATTTTTAACCCCAAAACACTCAGATGGAGTGGGGAAACAAAATGAAGGAGTAATTTTTAATTGGTTCTATGATGGGTGAAATGAATATCATTGTGTATCATATAAGATTAAAAATAATTAAATCTATAGTTCATGGGTATGGGTGAATTTTGATAATATTTTAGGATTATGGATAAATAAATCCATATCTTAATTCTATTTCATGGATCAGACTCTCACGTAAGAAAATTCGGTCATAAGATATATACCACTATAGGTATTTTAAGGGTCATGTGTTGTAGAACTAGTGTTATACAGTTTAACACCATGTGACAAGGATAAAATACTATGAAAACTAAATCCATGTTCCAAGGAATTGGGTTCCATATAGTTTAAGTTTATATAACTAATAAATAATCCAATTGTTTTAAAGCTGTTTGGAATAAATTTTCTATGAACCAAACGTGATGTTATAAAAAGTATTTTTTTCGAAAACATGTTTTGTTGGAAGGATTGATACACAATCTATCTATTATGATCTATGAGTAATATTCCTTAGACTAGACCTTATATATGATATAAGTTCAAACTTATTTCTATTTGAATTTTTGTAATTTCTTTTTATCCACCATTTTCATTTTTAGTAATAATACAAATTCCTCTTGTATGAACAAGTGAACTATAACCTTTTTGTTGAATTATCATACAACATGATTCTAATGGAAATTGAGTTTATGAAGTGTGTGTAACATTTTATCATCAATTATTTACATATAATAAGGTCATATGTGATGTTTTCTATATTTAGACATTTGATCCCAAAGGGGAATTAAAGATGAATCAACATAACTCTAATGGAAAATAATTCATTTATCTCATATAGTAGAGAGTATGGGGTTGATTGTGTATTAATATGGGTCATGGTGTGATAGGCCCACAAAGTATTAAGATGTTTTTTAGATAATAATTTGTTTCCATGTACAATATATTTTTAAGGATATTGGATATAGATTTACTAAAATCCTATATCTATCATTTTATTATTTCATGATGATGGGATAAATGATTGGGAAAAATAATGTACTTCATGTGTAGTTTCTTCGAATTAAAGTCCCGTAAGTTTGTTAGATTTTCCATCATGATTATATGATAGACACAAAATCTAGTAATAATGTTATAGTCATCAATTTGATGACATCATTTTCCTTGACCTCTTTTATGAGTACCGATTCAACCCATTTAAATAAGAAATAGGTAGTAGTTATGATAAACATAAACTATCTAACTACGGTTAGAGGATATAAGACCTATGAAATCTATACCCCATATGAAAAATAGAATAATGTATTTAGTACTATGAAATAGATATGGGGGTTGAAAGATTAATTTTTAATGTATCTAACATTTATGGATATTCTTAGTGATTTCAATTCAATAATACATAATCAATGTCTATAAACAATCTAAATCTCCTAAACTATTGGAAGGTCTTTCCACAATACTAGTGATTGCCTCAAGCACCAATATGCACTTCCCACATAAAGGTGACAATTAACCTCATTTATCTCCACCGTGTTACTAATAATTATTGGAGAGGCCACCCTATGGTGAACAATTTGATTATTATCTTATCTTACTCTGAATATTCCAAGGTTGTAACTATATTTTCCAATCCATAATCTTCAAATTTCTATGAGAATGTAATGTGAGACAACACTAGTTCTAATGGAAAATGTGACATCAAATATTATTCAAAATCAAAAAGTGGTAATGATTATTAATTTTTTAAGGCATACACACCATTAATTTTCATGATAACCAACTTTTTATCTCCCTTCATATTTAACTAAGGAATCAATATCTACTGGTCTAGTTCAAAACATAGTATAAGGGCCCAATATTCTACCTCATTGTTAATACATGTTTCTGATATAAGGAAATAATAAGGAAGGTATTTCATTGTTAGGAAAATGAACAATATCCCTAAGCCAACATAGTTGATTTTTTGCTCTTCCATCATTCTCTGATTCATAATTTGAGAAGAAATGTATATGTATATTTCACATGTTTGGGAAGTTTCATTTTAATGAACCATCCTAGATACCTGATTACCCTGAGACATGAGAAGACCCTAACATGGCCCGAAAGGAATTCTCCATCCTCATGGGTTCCCAAATGACACTTAGAATCATGAATGAATCATGAGAGAAGCCTTTTTTCCATGAAACTTTAGATGATAAAAGATACAAGTCAGTATGCTCAACACTCCAAAGGGAAAAAGTACAAGATTCAAATAGGTATGTCAGTACCCAAACAATACATCATTAAAAGACACAACATTTTCTATGATGATATCATAGACATATCCCATGAAATAGGTGGATCACATCTCCATCGTTCATCTACATCAATTCAGGTCCCAAAGATCACCAAAATACACCATCTCCAAGTGGTGTTTTCTATTTTCTCAGACCTATCATAAGATAATCTAAAACACCCAAAGGAATAGGTAGGGAGTGAGCTATAAAATCCAGTAGGGTCTCACCAAGTGTTTCATAATAAATTAAATACCAATTAAATAAATTATTATTTCTATTTTAATACAATAGGTTATGGTATGCAATTTACGTATTTCCAAAAAAAACATTGTTTCATAATAAAAAATATGACACATATATCAAAACAATCTTAAGTGAACATTTTATATAAGACATTTATATAAATTAGTTAGAATGAATAAATAAGTTATATATATATAAGTGGAATGTAATCATCAAATCAATTATATCATAGAACCATGTATAAATCCTTGCAATATGTTAGTTTCTGCAAATAGGATCCTCGCACTACTCACAAGTGACCACATCTCAATGTGTGCACACATACCATGAATAAGCCTATCAAGACTCAACAATCCATCATGGGAAAAATCATGCCCCATTATGTTGATGTTAATATTTTCATCACAAATCTAGTGATAAGGGGTTAGATCCTAGTTTTTTATCCTAATTAACCACTAACTACCTAGGATCACAGTTTCTTTAGTCAACCAATAAATCATGGGAAAATAGATCATATAAAATCAATTTATAATACAATTTCCATCTTTTGGTTTTCAACATGCCTTTATCATTTCAAACCCCATTCATCTTTATTCTTAAATTAATCCCTTTTCAAATCATCCTTAAATTTAATACATATCAAATCATTTCATTAAATCCATTTTCCAAATAAAGCCATCAATTTTCTCAAATCTACCTATCAAATTCAATTTTATTTAAACTGTAGTTTTTTCAAAATGTCCATGACTTTCTCAAAAATTTACCACTATTCATCTCGAATATGTTCTTTTAAATATTTTAAAAAACAAATTTAAATTAAATTAATAAATTTAAGGATTCAATAGTACGTAAAAATCATATTGAACCACCTACCTTTAATTATTGAATAAAATGACACAACACCCCATATGGGATCACTAATGAGGAATGGAGGATATACAGATCAGGGAAGGAATCCATATAAATGTAATACATCAAAACATGGATCTAGTTCATTGTTAACATAACGGTTTAACAATCTAAAATATGGAGATCCGGAAAAACATATGATTCCAAAATGGGGAGATATAGCTTACTAAAGAGGAATCAAATGCTTCCACTGGAGATTTAATATGACAACATAGTGAGTTCTATGGAGTCAAAATTCCTATAGGAATTCTCTAAGATCCATGAATTTAAATAATATAAAATAAAAATAAAAATAATATTGGGTAATTTAATTCTAATGAAACATAGATCATGACACATCCCCACATGGCCATGGTAATGAAAGGATAAAAGCAGCCAAACCATGGTTTAGCCACCCCAAAACCTGACATATCTCCTCTCAGTCGACCAACCTTTTAAAAAATGGTGTAGACCTCTCCAAAATCCACTTCTCCTAGGATAAGGCTCTAGTTTTTTCTAAGAACCACACCATAGTGGTTTCTAAATAGGCAGTGGATCCCAACTCACTCATTCATGCCTCCACATCATGGAAATACCTCCATAGTATATCTATGATTAAATTTGTAGTATCAATGCTAACTATAATTCATGGCTCCATGACACATCTGACCACCAATGTCACAGATTTTTCCAGCCTCAAGCTCCCCTATACGACATCATTATGATCAAAAATACATCTAGGACTCTCCATGGCGCATCTACTACACTACTATCCAGCATCTTAAAATCTTTTCAAAAAATTCTAAATGATTTTATAAAAAACCCATTTATAAATATTGAAATATTTATACCCATAATCCATTTACTAAAACAAACATAAATCTCAAAAATTTAGATCATTTCCTTGAAAAAATTGACTCTTTCCTTGAAAAGATCTAAACTCACCCAAATAAAATGTGAATCAAAATAAGAGTCAATAAATTCCTAAAAAAAGGTAATTGTTTGTTATAACCTCCCCACCATAAACACATTAAACCCCCATAAATCATGTCATGAAGATTCCATATAGAAAAAATGAGGCCACTTTTCTTCCATCGATGCCTCAAACTCCAACATCTCATGCGAATAATAACAATGTTTCCATAGAATGTAGTCTAAAGGTATAGTCTTCTCACAAAGAACCGTTGTCTCATAGTCAACAATCGTGATTGGATTCTTAGTCACATATATATCCATATTAATATCATGATCTCCCTAGCTCAAAACATGGGAATGATCATAATGTTACTTTTGAAGATATGATACAAGGAATAAATTGTGTGTCATGTTTAACGGTGGTGGATGTTTCAAATAGTAGTCCACATTACCACTCCAAAAAATATCAAAATGAACCAAAAAACTTCATGAAATATTTCCCTATTTCACAACATGTTAGTGACACAACCATGGAGAAACTCTCCAAAATAACTGCTCAATAATGGAAAACTCCAATGGTCATCAATGATGATCAAAATCTTATTTATAGTATCTATAGACATCTTCTTGTATACGGTATATCATGGTAAAAGGAACATGGGATCCCATGGACACATGAAGGCCTCTCCAAAAGAATTATGTAAAGTGTGTATTCTTATTAGAGACTATAGTGGATGGAACTCCATGAAACCTGAAAATACCTTGCATTTAGATATGTTCCAAGTCCTCAACTTTGGTGGTATCTTGAATGTGAAAAATTTTAGTATATTTTTTCATCATATTGATCACAACCCATATTAAATTATTCCCTTATTGGGTACGTGACAACCCAACCATAAAGTACATAAAAATATCATACCACTTTCATGTCAGAAGTGCATGTAGATAAAGAGATATTGATGGTCTCTATTACTCAGATTTGACTTGTTGGTAGGTATAAAATCAATAAATATATTTAGTGATGTCTTGTATCATATTTGTCCACCCAATGAATTGGTGCATGTCATAGAGATTATTCAGGGTTCTAGGGTGCACCACCCACTAGGAACTATAAGAGTCCTCCATCACAACCTCTCTTGCAAGAAAATGCATAACATACAAGTTATGGAAATATATGATGCTCTCTAAAGAGAAGGAATAATCAGTAATGGTCTCCCCACAATAGAGAGATTACATAATTCCATAGAATTCATTTCAGAGATAATGATCATGAAGATTCATCCTGAGAAGAGAGTAAGTCAATTGCACGCTCACCAAAACAACCTAAAACTCATTTTCATGGACACCCAAATGAAACTGAGAAAAGAGATGCATTATATTCCACTCTCCTAATTATTATTTTATGGCATGGGTCATATGTTTCCTACTATAATCCTAAACTACGACATTCCCTTTATTGGGGGTGTTGGAAATGTCAAAATCAAAAGTCTACAAGTACTCCAACCAAATAATTTTTTAGAGGATCAAATATTTTTAGAGAAAATATGACTCAATCATTTGTGGAAAGAATAAAATGTAAAAATTTCTCAAAAAAGATAATGTCTTTAACTTCTATGATTATATATCACACCTATGAGTTTGAGATCATGGTTTAGATAATTCTTCCCATGTGGCCTAAGATGTCTAGAACCATAGACTGTCATATGATCACTCTACCTATGGAAAAAACCCATTACCAAACATGATGCATCAAAGAAGACCACAGAGCTCTTATAGAACATAGTAAGAATCAAAACCAACATAAAAGTCAAAATATGTTTCATCTCAACAAATAGAACTTTGATATTTCTCATCCTAAGAAAACTTCACTTCTTTTTGAGTGATTGTGGTCATTGAAGAAGCCAAATTTGAGAAATCGTTGATGAATCTATATTGATACCATAATAAACCCATCAAGCTTTATATCTCAACAACATAAGTGGTAGCTCTTATTTTATAACAGTTTTCAAATTCTCTAAATCAACTGAAATATCATTCTCGAATACTATGTTTTCCAAGAACTTCACTTCCAGAATCCATAAATTACATTTCAATATACTTGCAAAAGATTGATGATTTCTCAAGGTTTTTAGAAATTCTCTCAAATGATGGACATGATCCTTCTCATTTTGAGATTAATCACATATTTTATCCATAAATACCACCATGAATGAGTCATGGTACTCATGAAATATCCTTTTCATCAACACCATAAAAACTATAGGAACATTGGTTTTACCAAATGGAAAAACATGATACTCATAATGGATACACCTAATCCTGAATTCTATTTTATGAATTTTATATTTTTTTATTCTCAAATAGTGATATCCATATCAAAGATAAATATTTAAAAAAAACAGCTCTCTTTTGAAATGGTCAAATAGACCATCAATCTGTTAAAATAGATATTTTTTCTTTACCGTGAGTCGATATAGTTTCTAGTAAAAAACATAAAGAGAAAGTGTTCCATGATGTTTCATTATAAAGAAAACAAGTGTATCTCAAGGTGATATACTAATTCATATGAATCATTTCTCTAGTAGATCATCCAATTGAGATTTTAACACTTTTATCTCCGTTGGTTATATATGTAAATATGGAATAGAAATAGGCTTAGTAAAATGTACTAGATTAATAGAAAACTCCACCTCTATATCTAGTGTAAAACCAGAAAATTAAAAGGAAAAACGTTAGTAAATTTGATGATAAATATAGGGATATAATCACTCAATGATTCTCACCCTAGAAAAAAGTTCTAAATCTACTCGATCTTTTCTTGCACTCTCACTAAAAATACTACACATCCCATCAGGAATAGTAAAGGAGACCCACTATATGTAACAGTAAATACAGTCCTTATGATCAATCATCCAATCTATCCTAAAAATTATTCCAAGTGGCTTCATACTGAGATGCAAAAAACTCTTGGTCAGATTCATATCTGATAAAGATAAAATAAAATCATAACACTGAATACCCATATATCTTTTAATTCTGAGGGTCATTGTAATTTAAATCATATAAGATATAATATTTGTAAGAATATTTAATATATTCTCAAAATGAATCAATATAAACAAGTGATATGTAAAAATATATAATTAATGAGTTACTGAATATGAAAATATAGTGAAGGTAACTCTCATAATCATTGGACCAACATAAACTCCCTTTAAAGACTCTTCAAATATCTGAAGAAGCATCATTATGAGTGACTATACCTAGAACCCTTTAGTTCTTAAAGAATCCAATTACAAGATTTTTTTTGTGCTGATGAGATCATGGAAATGTATAGAGTATAAAATTAGTGGTAGAACTTATATAGGTTGGTTGAGTGAGTGTATCATCTACAAATCATAAGTGCCTCAGTGAAAACCTCTTTCAAATTTACAACCCTTCCACATTTAAAGTAAGTCCAATGGAATCTTTCAGGGATTGTAGGAGGTATTGTGATGCCTATTTTTTTATAAAAACCACAATAATCATCACAATTCATCTTTCCATTAATGGAACTAATAGAAATTCCAATAAGAGAAAAGGAACTCATGTAAACCATAACATACCATAAAACTCATGTTCAAACATCAATGCTCTATATAGAATATCTTGATAATATGTGAAAATAACAATAAATTCTTTACACTGTAATACCTCATGGCTATTCCCCAAAACCATTAAATCCTGTAATATTCTGCAGGTCCCTAAAGCTTAAAGGTAGTACATTTAACATTAATTGAATCTGGAATTTCCAAGAACTCAAAAATTAGCTAAATATTTATCAATCAAAACTCAACATATTGAATATCATTTGAACCTTCAAAATCTAGTTGTTTTTTATAAATAAACTCCTGATCACAATCACCATATTCATCCCTTCAAGGTTCCACTACCAAATCATGAATAAGAATGGATGTAGGTACCTGTCCCAAAGCATGGAAATCACACACCACTATCTCAATATGATTTTGTTCCACTAGAGGATTCACCTACTATAGTTCACCAAAATCTTCCTCTAGTAGAATATTCAAAAAATTCCTCAGATTCATGATCCTACACAACATTAATAAAAAACACTATTAGTGTCAGTAGGTTTACATAGATCTAAAACTCAAATAACTGTTACTGAAATATCAATTCCATCAATTAGAATTTAATATTTGGATTTCAACATAATCTGATCAAAATGAGTTAAAATTAAAGAATAATATTAAAACATTACTTAGTACGCATTTCCCAAACACCCATGGTGACTTAATGTTTTTTGGGATGATATCTGGATAGTCACTTGCTCATCACTACATCCTAGGTCCCATAAATCTTACCTCCTGTCTACCAGGACATCCCAAATATATACTGACATCAATGAAAGTTTCACAACTAAACTCTTACCTCTGATAACACTTTTTCAAAAACAATCTCAGATACCATAGTACCTTGATACCTGATCTATCCCTAACATGGACCAAGGCAGTTCTGATCCACATAGGTTGGTAAATGGAACTTATAATCAAACAAGAATCATGAGGGAATGATTTTTACAATAAAAATATGGAACATAAAAGATTAAAGTCAGTATTATCAATACAACAAATAGAGAAAGTTCCATAATCGAATAGGTAATATAATGCCCAAAAATTACATCATCAAAACACACAACATCTTTTGAGATAAAATATTGGAAATATCCCATGAAATAAGTTGATCTCATCTACACTATTCACCTACATAACTCCTAGTCCCAATTATTAATAACATTCACCACCCTCAATAGGTTCTTTCCCGTTTATCGGACTTAGCATGAGATAATCTACAAACACATGAAGGTAATGTTATGGTGTGAGCTATAAATCTTACTAGTGTCTAACTAAGTGTTGTATAATTAATTGTATGACAATTAAACAAATTATTCTTTCAGTTTAAATAAAATTGGGCATCTCATGGAATTTTTATATTTTCAAAAAACATGATTTTATAATAAAAATGATAAAATATATAATAAAATCTACTTAAATGAACATTTTATATAAAACATTTATACAATGCAGTTTTCCTTAATAAAATAGTTCTATAAATCAATGTCATGTAATTGAAAAATAAATTATATCATAGAACCATGTATCAAGTCTTATGGTATGTGAGATTCTGTTAATTGGATCCTCACACTACTCATTAGTGATCTCAACTCAATGTCTACACATATCCCATGACTCTGGTCATTATAAATCAACTCCCCATTGGAGGAAAATCATGTCATGGTATGTTTATGTCATTTATTTCAATGTAAATCCAGATATAGGGGTCATATTCTAGCATTTCATCCAAATTACACACTAACCAACTGGGAATTTATTTTCTTCAATTAATAAATAAATCATTTATGGGAAAATTAATCATTTAAAATCAATTCAAAATATAATTTCCCACTTTCAAATTTTAACATACCTTTCTCATTACAAAACCAAATCATCATTTTTCATCAATTGAAGACTTTTAAAATAAACCTTTGATTTAATCCATATAAAATCATTTAAACAAATAAATTTTCCAAATCATGCCATAAATTTTCTCAAATAGACACTAAAAATTCAATTATATTGAAAATGGGGGGTTTTCCCAAAATATCCATGCCTTTTTAAAAATCATCCATTAATCATATCAAATATTGGTTTTAAATAATTTAAATTCAATTAAGAATTTTATTTTTTAAATTAAAAAGAAAAATCATATAGAACGACTAAACTTTAATCAAAAAATTAAATCACACAACACCCATAACCAGATCACCAATGAGGAATGAAGGTGATGCATTTCAATAAAGGAACCCTTAGAAACAACATCCTTCAAAACATGGATGCATGCCATCAATATCATAAGGACTCAAAAAACTAAAATTGGGATTAAAGGAAAATTAGAGGATTAAAAAAATAAGATAGATCACTTATTGGAGAGGAATCAAATTCTTCCACTTGGGCTTTGATCTGATGAGAATGGTGTTTTATGGATTCAAAACAACTCTAATAAGCCTTAAAGATCCAAAAAAAATTGAATGAGAGATAATAAAAAACAAAACATATATCTGGGAATTTAAGTATAGAAAAACATAGATCAGGCCACATCCCCCAATATAAATGACACAAAGAGGAAGAAAATAACTAGACCATAGATCATCCACCCAAAACCACACAAGGACACCTCTCGGTAAATTGGTCTCTAAAAAACAGGACATGTGCCTCTCTTATAACCAGATCACCCAAGGTATGCATATGGAAGAGCTGAAGAACCACATTGTAGTAGTAATTAAATAGGGACTAACTTCCAAGTCACTCATTTGAACATTCATGCCATAATAACACCTCCATGATGTAGCTAGGTTAAAATTGAAAGTACCTATCAAAACTGGAATCCTTAGCTCCGTGGTGCATTCGATCACCTACGACGCATCTATATCTAACCTTAATGTGTCCCCCCAATATTTATTGAAATATTATTTTCAAAAAAAATAACTCTTTTAGAAATTTTTAATTATTTAAAACACCATGTTTATCTTTTATTACATGTAACACTGAGTTTATCTAGAGTTACTTTCCACAATGTGTTTAATCGAAACAAGACATACTATTAAAATAAAATTATCTTTTATAATAGTTATCATATAGAAATTATAATTTTTGGTATGAATAGGATAAAGTAAATCATGAAAATATATGGTCTATACAGGATAATTAAATGAATTGCTTTTTGAAAAATTAATTATAAATGAAAATAATAACTATTTAAAAATAAAGAAAATTTTTTCCTAAACAAAATAATTTTGTGAACACAAATGTGTTTTACCACAATAAATTAATAATTAAATTTTGGAGAATTATTTTAAAGAAATATACACTATATATTCAATAATATGTTTAACATTCATCGTATTTTTTCAAGAAAAGATATAAGAATCAATCCAAATTTACGCTTAAAAGCTATATTTTTCTAAAACAGTGTTTTGTCTCATTTTACGTACTAATTTCAAAATTAATTTTTTTACTTGTATAAAATGTTTTTTTAACTGTAATTAATTTTTGAAATAATAAGTTCAAAATTATGTTCGATTAAATTTTTTTAGAATTTCTTAAAAAGATAAATATTTTGACAAATAGTTAAAAATACTAGTTTTTATTAAGAACTATCATTTCATTGAAAAAATTTAATAACATAAAAAATATTTTAAGATGGTTTAAAATGTAAAATTATATCACACACATATATATATATATATATATTAATATAATTTATCACATTTTAATAATTTTTATATTGAATTTTGATGTAAACACATTTTAAACTTTTGAACATTTTCTCATTGAAACTAGCTTTCCCATCACATATATGGGATTAATTTTTAATTATTTTTCACCAATTATATAAATTTAATTTTTCAAAATGAATTTAATATTTTTTATGATCATAATTTATATTATATAATAATTTCAAATTAATTTTTGATAATAATAAATTGAAAAAATAAAAAAAAAGTTAATATGGTTTAGGTAAAAATGGTTTTATCAGGGGTTAAAATAAAAAATAAGAGTTGAAAATGACCCAAAGCATATAAAACACCCATTTTATAGAAATATTTTGACCTTATATATTATAGAGTTTATACTTTCCAATTTGTGATCCTTATATAATGTGAAAGATGTGGGTACGTCAATTTCATTTTGAAAATTACTAGTGTGTCACTCACCTCACTTATGAAAGGCTACCCCCTATCCTCTTCTCTTCACAATTCCAAAAACCTTTGGTGTTTCTAATACATATAAAAATTACTTATTTAATTCCATTCTATAATCCTAAAATATTTTTTTTGTTCAGAAATCCAACTAATGAAGTTGTTTGGGTAAAATCAAAAGATGTTGTTTGAATAAGAGGAAATGTCTCCAATCAAGTGTTTTATATTATTTCCTAATCCACGTCATTAAAATATTATTAAACCATGATTATATAATTACCTTAGTATATTTAATATAGTAATATTTTATTAAGTTAATTTTATAACTTAAATCTTTCTCCTATTCCATCAAATGGTTTATGTAATCATAATTCATGTGTATAGAAAACTACCATCTCACGAACCGTTGTCATTCATTTTTCCATTAACACTTATCAAAGATAGATATAATGATTTGTTTAATTTTGTATTTGATATTTATGATATTATTATATTTATATAATTATTATATCACAAAAAAAATCTTTATTTCCATTTTATGGGAATATGAAAATGCCATGCATGTGAACGGTGGACCACCATCTCGTGAAGAAATGTTATTCATTCAAAATTTATATAGAAGGTAATAAAAATGGGTTTGATAAAAATATATTATATATATGATATAAAAAATATTATTTAATGATAATATATTATTTACTTTTATTTCTTTCAATCCTTCTAGAAATTGAAAATAACATTTATGCGTACATACGGTCTATCATCTCCGTGAACAATGTATTTTATTTTCTTCTCTAATTTTTCTGTATTACTATAAATATATATATATATAATTAATATATATTATATTTATATAATGGTTAAAATTATATAATTAATGGGACCACTATAAAACTAAGAGGATAGAAAATACCTAATCAAAACATACATGAAATACCATGTAGTTATTACCTGAAACATTACATTAACATGGAATTGTTAATAAATGGGTAATAAAATTTCATAAGTAAATCATATATCATATGATATATATAATTATTATTCTCTAATTTATGTATAAAAATTTATATTTAAAATACAGGATGCCTGAATGTGTACGAAGGAAGTCGGTACTTATACTATGGATTTCCATCTCAGTTTTATTTTTCTATGAGACACATTCCATATTAACCACATATTTATTTTGTGTAGTGTATATACTTCCCATGATATATTTTATGAGGATTATCATTAAATTTATATGGATATATATATCATTTTTATGATCTCTATTTATTGGGGTTTACATTTCAAAATATACCAAAGAGGTAAGGAATTTTTGTCTCAATTTTCCTTCATGGAGACATATGTAATGAACCTATATTCTTTTATGACATGTATATACAGTCCCTCTAACATGTAATATCATGAATTTGACTTTTATCTTGATATTATAAGTTTAAATTAATGTTATTATTTCATGATTCTTATGATTCAAAATTACCAAAGTGGTATGGGTTTTAAATTACAATCTCATCGTTTATCATGTTTTCTCATGATTATACTACCAATGATGAAATAATATTATATATCATTAAATAAACTCATTAATTTTATTATCATATTTTTATTTATTGAAAATAAAAAATTTCATTTATTTTACTCTATTTATTTTCTCAAGATTTCTAAATAATATTATTATTAAAACTATTCTTTATTTCTCTCTTCGGTCGAAACCCCTTCTTCATCCCAAACCATGTTTGATAAATAAATGTTTTTATAAATAATAAAATGATTTATTAATGTAATTTTTATCCAATTTTAATGTTTTAAAAAAACATTACTGCAATATTTATGTTATTTTACAATGAATTCATGTTTGTATTTTACAAAAAATGTGAAATGGATTTTTTAACATATATGACAAGAACAAAATTTCTTATCATCATGATAGATGAAATATTTGAAGATTAATTTATAATTTTTCAAGGTTATTTTAATATAAAATGATAAAAAAATATATTTATACTTTATAAAAAACCAAATAGAAAAGGAATTTTTTTAAGATAAAATTTTTAAATTATTTACAAAAATATTTTTATATGTTATCAGGGTTATTTTAAAATAATATGATTTAAAAAATGTTTTCTATTTTCAAAATCATTTTTCAAAGAGGAATATATATTTTCCTTAAGAATTATTTAAAATGATTTTAACTATATTTTATAATATTTCAAGGTTATTTTTAAAAAATGTATTTTGAAAATGTTTTATGTTTTAATTTCTTTTTTTAAATTAAGGAAAGTATATTTTCCAAATAGAAATGTCCCAAGTGGTCTTTCATAATTATTTTTCATCTTATATGGAATCCTTTTATGTTACTTATTATTTTCTAGGGATAATATTTAATGGTAAAATCCTTTTTATTTTTCTATTTGGTTAATGTTTTTTGTGATTAAATATTAATGGAACCCATTTATTTTTAAAGGGTTAAGATATGGTGAATTGATGTAATGTTTATGAAACCAATATTATTTATAAGGGTTTTTATGTGATGATATGTCAAATGTTTTATGATATTATGGCACACATATGTGTTGATAAAATTATGATATGGGTGGGACCTATATAGCCTTCCAATGCATTGGGTAAAGCTTTATATCTTAGAAGATAAAAATGGGAAACAAGTCGATGGTCTTAATCCACTATTGAAAAATAGGTGAATACTAATCCACTATAGGAAATAGGTGCAACCTGGTTCATAATGGGAAATAATTTATGATTATTGATCATCTATACTAATGCTCTTGGTAGTTAACCTTACTATTTGAAATGGTTTTATATATTTATTATTGTACCTCGCTTTAATGACAATATAGTAGCGTTCATGATTGATATATGATGATTTATCAAAATTATGGTCCATGTTTTCTAAAATGATAAATTTTTATTCTATGACCCATTTTTATGATCTATGATAGGTTGGATATGAACTTATTATGTTATTTTCATGATCACATACCATTATTCTTATCTTGGACTTTCTAATTATCGTAGATTGATATCTCTTATGTTTACCCTTACTAAGAATTTGAGTTCTCATTTTACTCTATTTCATTCCTCATGTTATGAAGAAAGGATTAGGTATGTTATTCCTAAGAGTAGTACTATGTGAGAAGATATGTAGGGTATGTTTTTAATATCATTCCTAAAATAGGAATATTTTTTTTCTATTATCGAAATAAACTAAACTATTATGGTCATCAGGAGTGTATTTATGAAATTTATTGAATATTCATCTAAAAATGGGATATTTAAATATTTAAATCCTAGGTTTCTATAGTTGGTATCAAATTAAAGGGTTAGATAACCTTTGGGATCTAGGATGAAGATAATTTAGTAAAATAACTATGTACATTTATGAGGATATATCTATTGATATCTATAAAGATAAGCCTATGGATGAGTTAATGTATAGTAAAATGTCATGTAATTTTGCTAAATGGTAGAAGAAGTGGTTAATAAAAAATTTCAACCCCTTTAGGATTCTAAATGAAGGTGTGTCTATATAATAGAGGTGTTTGGGGTTAATAACACCAAAAAGGGATCATTGAGATGGACTAAATCATCACCTAATGCATGAAAACGGGGCTATCGGCACACCTAGTTTTATACTCCTAGATTATATGATTTAGAAATTAACCAACTCTTTATGAACCATCATAAATTATTTAAATTAATACCATCCTATAATTGATTTTTCATGATTATTTTTTAACCCACAATGATTTTTGTTTCTCACACTATTCTTATAGGTTTCATTAAATGGTGGGAACTAGAATGAACTGGATAGAAATTGAATGTGATAGAAGATGTGTTAAAAAGAAACCAAATAGCATGATAACTAGATTGGTCGATATTGTGATTATTCCTAAAAAATTATCATAACATATGATTAAAAACATGCACCTCATTTAACTCTCTAACTCACTAAAGAAGAGAATTATAGAGTTTGTTTAGGGTTTGGGTGGTGGAGACCATAGAGGATTGAATATTATGTTTTCTATATATATATATAAAGTTGGAAGAAGCACCCAAATGAATGAATTGGAGGAAAAAAATAAATTTTTGAGAGTGGAAAGTAAAGGCATAAAGTAAGTAATTATAGCAGAAAAATGAAAGGTTCGTTTAAACAAAAGGATGAGAATATAGGTCTCCATAAAGTATTATCAAAGGATAAATGTTTTAAATGTGTAAAGTATAGTCATTATAAAAATAAATGTCGTAGGGGGAAAACTCATAAAGAGAATCAGAAATGTGGTATAAGTAATGGCTATACTACTGATGATGAAAAGACCACAAATGACATATGAAAGTAAGAAGGTATTAAGGAATAAGATGATGAAACATAGTTAATAGTTTAAGAATGAAATATAATGATTGAACTGATTATGTTTTCAAATATAAGAATTATGAAATATATAAGTATTTTTCATTATAAGTTTTCATTAAGGATTTTCTGGAATATATTAAATGGTTCTGATGAACTATAAAGGTTATTTAATTGAATGGTGATATTTCATTGGAAAAAATGATTATAGGAAATATAAGCCTTAATATGTTTCTAATTTTGAGATAATGATGTTGGGGTAAATATATGATTTATATGGATAAATTAAATTAGGTAGTACTAATTACATTAGAAATGATGTACAATTTTTTGGCAAACTGGTTTGTTCAATCATTGATTGAGTTAATATATTTTTTCTATTTAAGTAATATATCATATAATATTTTTTATTTAGGGAATAATAAAGAATGTATTTTTCAAAAAACACTTATGGTAATTCAGGTTACTTCTATGTTTCATGAAAATATATGATGAATTTATTTACATGTTTGGTCTGTGATAATTACGAGCTACTTCATATTGTTTGGGGGATTGATGATAAGTTTATTTTTAAAATTTATTTATATTAATTATAATGTTTTGGATTTTAATCATTTGAAATGTTCATAAGGATCACTATTTATGAAATTGTTTATGTTGAACATTAGATATAGTTTTATAGATTAATGTATTATTTCAAAATATGAATATTTAACCATATTGGATAACCAGTGGTATCCATTTTATTTTAACATGAGACATAAGTAATGACTTAACATTATATTAAAAATAATGGGATCCATTAGTTCTTGAATCATAAAAAATAATATTTATTTATTAGTGTAAAATATGATGTATAAATTGATAGAAGCACAACCAAAGGATGAAATTTTTCTTTTGATACAGAGGAAATATAATCCTAGGGTATATAGATCCATTCAAAATTTTGGATTATATTAGGATGGTAGAATATTGATTGGAACTTCCATGAATCACTCTTAGTTTCATGATGTGTTCCATATATCTCTCGATAGGGATTACATACCAAATCATTCACATGTAATATACCCATAAATTATACTTCTAAATCACTATCCTTCTTATAAGAAACAATTAGTGGATATTCTAGATCATATAGATAAACTTATAAGAAATAATACCATAGGCCTAGATAATGTTTTGTGTCCAAACCACCAGAATTAGTACGTTATAGGGGAACTTTAGTATGTAATGAGATAGAATTATCCTCAATTATTGATACCAAATTGATGAATTTCAAGAGAGAAATTCATTTTAAGGGAGGTATAATGTAACACCTGAAGATTTAGTAAAATATTTTTTTCAAATAAATTTATTCTTTTCAATATTTACTCTTACATGAAACATCATGTTTATCTAGTCGATTCTATATTTCTTTACACCCAACACCATGTTTAAGCAAAATATAAAATACAATTAAAATATTATTATTCAATATGGCTGTTTTCATCTAGCTGTTGTAATTGAGGTTATTAATAAGATTAACTAAATAATTAAAAAAATGTGGTTTGCACATGAATATTAAATGAATTTATTGGTTAAAAGTTATTTATATATAAAAATAAATACTATTTGAAAATAAAGGAATTTTTTCTCTCAAATACTATTTTTATGCACCCAATTGTGTTTTACCCTAATAAATTAAAAAATTAAATTTTTTGAATTATTTTAATGAAAAAAATTATATATTAGATAAAAATTTTAACATTCCCATATATATATTCTATACAAGATATAATAATAAATCCAATTTAATAGTTAAAAATTGTATTTTTCTAATGCGCAATATTTTTACCTTTTCCTAACTTATTTTAAAATTAATTTTTATTAATTTTATAAAAAAATATCATAGAAAAATAAATTAATTTATGAAATAATCATGTAAAATTAAATTAGGTTAATTTTTTTGATAATTTTCTAAAAAGATAAATTTTTCAATTAATAGTAAATAAACTGGTTTTATTAAGAATTTCCATTTCCTTTAAGGATTTTAAAATTTTCAAAATAATTTAAATATAGTTTTAAAATCATAATTATTTACATTATATATCAATTAATACCATTTATTTAATTTCAACACTTTTAAAAAATAATTTTTATAAAAAACTTTTTAAACATTGGAACATTTTCCCTTTGGAAAATTGTTCTCTCATCATGCCTGTGGGATATATTTTAAATTAAATTTTACCAATTATGTGAATGGAATTTATAAAAATAGATTCAATATTTTGAATTATAATAATTTTTATTTTCTAATAATTTATAATTAATTTTTTACTATAATTAAAATTAAAGACAATAAATATTAATTAATGTGGTTAAGGTAAAAATGGGTTTACCAAGGGTTAAACTAAACCGATAATGGTTAAAAATGAAACGAAACATGGAAAAACCTCATTTTATGTAAATATTTAGATACTATACCTTCTATTTATGAAAATGACCCATTTGGGATCCTTTTTCATAAGAAAAACTTGGATACACATTTTTCATTTCAGAAATTAGAGGTGTGTCACTCACCTCACTTATAAAATGCCACTCTCTATCCTCTCCTCTTCACACTTAAATAACCAATTTTTTTGGATAATAAATAATAAAAAATTATTTAATTCCATCATATCCTCTTAGAATCATTAGTTTGGTTATAAATCTAGTCTAAGAATCATTTTGGTGAAAACTGATAAAAGTTGTCTGAAGAAGAAGTGATGTCCCTAATCGAGTGTTTTATTTTATTTCTTCCTCCACCTCATTAAATAATTTTTTAATAATTATGATATAATAAACTCATTATATTAATTATATTGGTATTTTATTATTTTAATTTCATAAGCTAAATCATTTTTCTCTTCAATCAAATTGGTTATGAAATCATCATTCTTCTGTATGGGGGATTTCCACTTTGTGAACCGATGTCATTGGTTTTTCAATTACCACCTATCACGGATGGATAAAATGTTTTATAAAATATTTATATGTGATATTTATGATATTATTAAACTTATAGAAATATTATATCACATATACCTTCTTACTTTCCATTCTGTTTAAATACAATAACGTTGTTCATGTGTACAGTGTACTACCGCCTCATGAACTGATGTAATTCATTCACCCATTACATTAAAGGTAATATGGATGGGTTTAAAGAATATATGTGATATATATGGAATAAAAATAATTATATAATTTTAATATTATATTTAAATTTATTTCTTACTATCCATATAGAAAATGAAAACAATGTTTATGCATATGTACTATCTAGTGTCTCCATGAATGGTGTATTTGATTTTCTACTCTAACTTTTATGAATTAATATAAGAAAAAATTAAATTAATATATATGATATATATGATATTTATATAATGGTTAAAACTCTAGAGACAATTTAACCATGATCAATTTTAGAGGAAATAAAATACCAAATCAAAACTTACATGAAAAACAAAGTAATTATAACCCAAAACATGACATTATCGTGGAATTGTTATTAAAATAGTAATAATATGTCATAAGTAGACAAAATATTATATAATATATATATAATGGTTTTTCAATAGATTTATAAAAAAATTATATTTTTTATACATGATGTTCAAATTTTCATGATGGAATTCAGGACTTATGGTAAGGGGATTTCATCTCACTTTTATTTCTTAGTAAGAAACATCTCATATTCACCACATGTTTATTTTATGTGGTGTATATAATTCCCATGAATTTATTTTTATTATTTTTGTCAGTAAATTTATGGAAATTTAATTATTCATTTGAGAATCTATCATTTATGGGGTTCGTGGATCAAAAGTCTCCAAAACAATACAGGGTTTATTTCTCAATTTTCCTTCATTGGGACATTTGTTATACACCTATCTTATTTTATGAGGTTTATATATGTCCTATTTGAAATTTAATATCATTAATTTAATTATTTTAATGGTATTATAAGATTCATCTAATGTTATCATTTCATGGGGCTTATGATTCAAATTTACCAAAGTAGTAAGGGTTTTATGTTATAATCTCATTATTTATCATGATTTCTCATGATTATGATTCCAATGATGAAATAAAATTATATATCTCTAAAGAAACTAATGTATTTTATAATTAGTTAGTTATTTCATTAGAATTTATTTTTTTCCATTAATATTTTTCTCTTTATGTACTCAATACTTCAAAATAATATTTTAAGAAACATTATTAGTATTTCTCTCTTCGTTCAAAAACCCTTTTTCCTCCCAAACCATGTTTTCTAAAAATGTTTTCAAAAGTCTTTTAACATTATTAAAATGATTTATTATTGAAATTTTTACTGATTTTTTACTTTTAAAAAAACATAAAGAAATATTTATTTCGTTTTCTAAATAATTCCTGTTATGATTTTAATGAAAACTTGAAAGGAATTTTTTTAGAATGTATTCCATGAATGTAATTTCCCACTATCTGGAATAATATTTTATTTGGAGATTACCTTATATATTTTCAGAGTTATTTACAATGAAATGTATTTTGAAAAAAAAATTATGTTTTAAAAATGTTTTGCAAAAAAAATATATTTTCCTCAAGTGATGTTATAAATTATTTTTAAATATTCTTATAATGGTTTTCATGGTTAGTTTCAATGAAAATTATTTTCAAAATGTTTATGTTTTCAAAAAAAATAAATGTGGAAATGGTATTTTCCATAATAAATGTTTTAAATATTTTGTTATTCTTCATTTATTGGTTTTCAATGTAATTTTTAAAGAAAATTATTTTGAAAATGATTTATGTTTTTAAATTGTTTTTAAATTTTAAAGGATATTTTTCTCAATAATTGTTTCAAGTTATATTTTAAAATCATTTTATATCTAAGATAAAATTCATTGGTGTTAATTATTCTTTAGAGGGTATAATATTTAATGATAAAATCCTTATTCTTTAATGGGTTGGTAAATGTGTTTCTTCCTTAAATGTTTGTGAAACCCATTTATTTTTCATGGGAAATGATATTTTTAATTGATGAAATGTTTATGAAAATAATTTTCAATACATGGGTTATGATGTGATCATATGATGAATTTTTTATGATATTGTGGTGCACATAAGTATAGTTTTCATTATGAGATGGGTGGGAACTATATATCACTCCAATACCTTGGGTAAAAATTTATATCTCATTATATACCAATGTGAAACAAGTAGATGGGATTGATCCACTATGGGAAATAAGTGTGTTCTGATCCACTATGGGAAATAAGTGTGTTCTGATCCACTATGGGAAATAGGTACTTCCTAATCCAAAATGGGAAAATTGTTGTGAGTCCTGATCCACTATGTTAATGATATTTGTAGTTAACCTTGACATATAAAATGGTTTTATATATTTATTATGGTGATACACTTTTATTACATGATCTTATGATTTATTATTGATTTGTTCCTATTTCTCACTCTTGTGGAACATTCTTTCAAAAATGATAAATTTATATACCATAACTCATGTTTATTGTCTATGAAAGGATGGGTATTAACAACATCAGTTATGTTCTTGACCATATGCCCTTATTATTATCTTATGATTTCATATGAACATATATTTATATATCTTAAGTTTACCCTTACAGATAATCTGATTACACCATTTATTATATTTACTTCCCTAGGTTACAAAGAAATGATTATATTTGGTATTCCTAATAGGAGTACTACGTGAGATTTTATTTATGGGAGATGTTTAAAACCATTCATGAAATAATAATATTGTGTTTATAGTCTCCAAATACACTAAACTATTATGGTCCTCGATCATGTATTTTTATAATGTATTTCATATTAAAATAAAAATATGGTAAATTTATGTATCAAAATCTTGGTTTGATATAATCCATGTCCCTTATGATACATCCTGATGGTTTATACTATACTTGGGATTCTCTATGGCACTGCCCCAACACCATAGTACATCTCTCTAGATTATTTTCCAAAAATACCAATATACTCTGGAACAAACCCCTTGGTAACCATTGACATATTTATACCCATAATCCATTAAATTAAACAAATATACATCCCTAAAATTTTAGCCATTTTCCATGAAAAATGTTCTCCATCCTTGAAAAATAATGAAACACACCAAAAAAATGGAATCAAAACAGAAGTCAATAAATTCATTAAAGAAGATAACAAGATGTTACACTCATAGAGATATAATATGTTTTCATTTGGGAGTTATAATTACAATGCTACCTATTCCAGGGTAGGGTGTGCTACCCTAAAATATTATTGGGTTATCCCTTTATCATGTTATAGGATACAAAGTGGATATAATATGTCTTTAAGATGACATCAAATTTCACTAACCTTCCCATAAACATGGGGTGACTCAGGATATACTTGAGCTGATCCACATAAGAAATATGGTGGATATCATGATGCTGCAAATAATTTCAATTTCTATACACCATGAATATTAGTGCAAGGAATATCATGATATTAATATATCAATTATATACTTTTTTTATTGATCTAATGAGGTAGTAGAGACTATTCTCTTTTATCAAATTATTATTATGGGAAAAAATGGTTCCAAGATACCAATCCATTGTTGTCACATATAGGATGATGGGTTTTCCATTTATAGGTAGAATTAACATTTAAGGTTTCTAATGATATTTCTTAAGGTTATTAAAATTAGTATAACAATATTCATCTTACTGATAAGACAGTACTTTCTTTATTAACTTTAAAAAAGGTAAGAATTTACCAGAAAGGATTTCTATGAAGATCCTAATGTAAAAAACACATCTTCATAAACCTTTAAATTGTTCAAGGATTTTCGGAGTGTATATATTGGGTATAACCTTCGTATTCTTGGGGTTTAATTTTATGTTATGAAGGTATACAATAAAGCTAATGAATTTTCTTGGTTTCGTCTAGAAGGTATATTTCAATAGAATCATTTTTATGCTATGTTTCAATAAATTCTTGAACACTACTTCAGGGTTTCCAAGGTACTCATGACATTAGTGGTATTTGACTACTGTATCATCCCCATGTAATTACATGGTTTTCCAAAAAAAGTTATTAAAGACATTTTTTATAATATTTTATTAAGTAGTTCTTGTATTATTCATGTCAGATGGATTAAGACTATGGAAATATATCCCTAAGGGTGCCCTAAAATAATTTTCTTCTTCAACCACATGGTCCATTTGGATATTTTTGTTTCTATATTATACATATATGAATTAAAGTATTTGGAAAATGACATTCAAATTAATCAAAAAAAATTGATCAAGACCTAGAAATCATATTTTGGAAAATGGTGACTAAATTACCTAAAGTCAATGTAAAATATAATTTTATAAAAATATTTTTCTTGATGGGAAAAATAATGGAAATCCAATTTTTGTATTAAACTTCCCAGATGAGTTTTTATTTGATCAATTTATCAACTTCAACATCAATCTTGGGGGTACGATTCAAATTAATTCTCTTTGATGAATGTTTAAAATAGTTTTGTTTTTATGGTAAAACCAAGTTATGAGTATCTACCTAGTGATATAGTCTAGTAATATATATTTAATTACTTGAAAACACATTTTGACCTATCTTAAGATATGTTTGTTTTTTTCAAGGTTCTTAGCATCAATGATTTTTATTTGTCATGGGCCCTCTTTAGAACCCATATTAACCTCTCGAAGTTCATTGATAATGGTTGTTGAACCTTCCTCAAACAATGGAAGAGTATCCTTGATCTATTCCTCTTATTTATTATTGGGTTATGAATATAGATTTACCCCTTGAGATCTGAGAGACA
Organism: Viscum album; assembly: GCA_963277665.1. NCBI lineage: Eukaryota > Viridiplantae > Streptophyta > Magnoliopsida > Santalales > Viscaceae > Viscum > Viscum album. Next base: position 479,360,670 of record OY728132.1, read on the forward strand.
CTAAAATAGTATCATTATTTCCATTGAGGTCACATCCAACTGAGGAGTCAGAATATTCCTTTGGCACAACTAACATTGTATAATGGCCATAAAAGGTTCCTAAAACATATTTTATAGTTTAATTAATCGTGTACAACCAATAAAATCATATTTTCTATGTTATATTAATATTATTCAAACCAACATTCAAGTATAGTTTCTTGAGGGGAATATTTATTTTCATAGACATCATGGGAGTCTCATAATCAATTGATAGAAATTTTTCGAAGGAAATATCTCCATGATTATCATATGAGAGGAAGGTAATTAGAGGTTCTTTGTTATTAGATAACAAGGCCTGATTATTCCCTATATTTGGATCATTTATTTTAATAGAATTTATAGGTAGCAAAACTTTACTAGTTCACTCTATGGGTTGAGTGTGGTACCCTATAAGCCATTAAGGGAAATGATTTATGTAGTGTTATTCACCAAAGAGTTCTTTCATTACCTTTTGTAATATCTTGTATTGATGTATTGGAATTCATTGGATTTAAAAGGGTAGTTTTCACTATATATTAACCAATCATATCCATCAAAAGAATATTTCCGGAATTTTTTTTATGATGATTGATCTAATACATACATATGATTTTTTAGCCTTTCTAGGAAGGCGTTGAAATCCATATCTTATCCATCTATAATTAATTTTGAGTCAAAAATGAGATATCCAAATTAGGATCTAAAATTCATCCTCCCAATAACTGTTTTTTCTCTCTTATTGTATCATTGTATTGTCATATTAGGAGACAAATCATCTTTATTATAGCCTAAGTGTTGAAGTGTATTTAATGGTATGAGATTTACTCCCAGCCCATTTACAATTGATTATTAGTTAATTTCAACATAATAAACATTACATTTATTTATAATCTTTGATAGACCCTTTTATAGTAGTTTATTGCTCTTTTTTTATGAATAAAGTGTCCCCATGACACTAAGTAGAACTTTTTTATACTTGATAAGCCTCGGCTAGAGCCACTTTAATGCCAAATTCATGAGGGTTTTAAATGGATATCATGAGTTCCTTGGAGAGATATAGATTATCCAAAATTGAAATCCATTCAAGGAAAATATAGGAATACTTTTAACCCATCCTACTTCTAGGCTAGAGGTCAGAGCATCCAACCATGAAGATGCACCATGTAAATGGGTTTTTAGCTAAGAACACAGTTATTGATGAACCCTTTTCCCCATCAAAAATAAGGGGAGTATTTGTTATTTAACAATTATATTGGGTTAGTCTTTATATGCACAAATTTCATTCAACTAAATACATTCCTACCAACTGATCCACTAATATGATTAGAATAGAATGAGCCTTATAAGACACAAGAATAAACTAATGCTCACGTTGATCATACTAAATATCCTTTATTTAAGTATTATCTTCATGTATGATCTTATCGATAATGAAACCTAAACAATGGGTACTACCATAACCACACCTTCCTCACCCTCTAAAATTTCCTTCATGATTTTTAGTGTGGAAATGTACTTCATAAGAGGCTCCTTCATGAGTGATGGGTGTTATCATATGGATAATGTTAACAGATCTATATTGTAACTCCTCATTGAAAGAAAAATCTATATGGTGGGGTGCTTCCCAAATACTAAATGATAGGGTAAGGAAATCAAAAAGATTTTTGACCAACTTGGTCATTCATGGGGGTACTTATTTTTATTATTTTTTCTATCAATGATGGTTTCATTGACTTTTGTATGACAATAAAGATTAATAAATCACCTCTTATTTTTCAAATGAGTTTGGGGTTATGAATGGATGATTTAATTATTCCCTAATTATATCATGTGTGTGATTAACTAATATTCTGGTCATCCAGCCATCAAATTTCTACCAATTTCTACATGGGACTTGATTATAATCTCTTTATTTATTCATTGGAGTAGTTGAAACATGATCCACATTTTTAGGGGGATGAACCAAATTTTCATTCAATGTCTATATTATTTTATATATAATTTATTTTAGTACAAAAGAATCATTAAGGTTTTCCCCTAAAATTTTATGGTATGGTTGGTAATTAGGTTGATTGTTCAAAAATTACTCATTAAGTATTTTAACTTTGAGTATCATAGCTAGGTTATTTTTTAAATAAATAGTGAAATACCATGGGACTTATTTTTTTTAAGGGAATAAAATTTATTTTTCGTATCATCAAAATGTCTCTGATTATATTCCTTCTTCCTATGCTAATGAAGTAATTTTTCTTACTGCCTATAAGGAGGAACTATATTATGGTTTTCAGGCATAGAATTCAAAGCTATAACTAGCAGCAGTTTGAGTGTGAAATTCATGGTTTCCACCTTTACAAATTTATTTCCAAATATTATGGATGTTTTCTAGGACATTGATTTGGAGTTAAAAAGGGAATACTCTAACCTTTATGATACTATAAGTAATTCCCAAAATCTGTTAGGATATAATAAAAAGACGACTAATAAAATTTCTTATATCATATATTCTTTATACGGATCCCCATAAACTTCACCTGTATGATCAACATGATTAAGGAATATATTTAATATTTCGATCTAAATATTAAATAAGAAACCCTTTCACTTTCATAATGTCTTCAATTCTAGATTTCAACGATGGTCATCCTCCTTAGTGTTGAATTTAACTAAATGTGGAACATTTTATAAGGATATTTCAAACAAATAATGGACCTAGATATCGAATTATTATACCAAAAAATATTAAATCCATTTAAAATTTATATGAAGCCCTGATCTTCACTAATTCCTACTAATCTGGTATTCCCATCATGGGACTACTAAATATTTAAAATGTGTACGATTTTTTGGGGGTCCTAGGTTCCCTTGAATATCAGGAATGTGGGATTCCAAATGTAGGGTGTATTATAATTCAAATACAACCACACTAGATATGGATTCCTCTTTAGTTGAACCAGTTTTCATCTTCTTTCCATGTTTTCCATTCAGTAAACTTGAGATTAAAAAAAATCAAAATTATATTTTGGTATTATTTCGAGAGGTGATGTTTGAATATGAATAGTTAGGGACCTTAATATAGTTTTTCAATATGAACATGTGGTTCATAGCTTAAATTTGTTTTCCTGAGATTGATCATTTGAATAGGTGGTGGTTTTTTCCCAAATAGATTATGATAGTTAATTGACTTTGGGGTCATGTAAAATAGTTGTTTTGAACATAGGCTAATTAGATGTATTGAATCTTCACTTAACGGTTAGTCAATTTATTCTTGTTAAATAGGGTCAAACAAGTTAGGCATGATGAATATGTCTTGAGAGTTACACATATCAGGAATATTTACTCTAACTAATCTGGTGATAAGTCACCTCAAACTTCCCTAATACAACATCATAGTGGAAAAAATATTCCCTAATATAAATAGGATCAAATTATATGGGTGGTGAGTGGGAGATGAACGGAACATCGCCATTCACTTTTTCATTGAAAGATGATTTCCGAGTGAGTGGTAATTGGATTCTTGGTGGATCACTTAAATCATGATTTCAATATTTGTTGGATTATTCACAAAAAACATTATTTTAATGATAAAAAATAATGTTTCTTATATTATAAATAAATTTTTTGTTTTATGATATAATTTCTTTTTCTCACATGAATATTAAAAATAAATAAGTATATAAGTGATTGTATCAACCTACCATATGAAGAAGTTTAACTAACAATGAAGTTCAAGTGACCATATATATGTAAACACTCATTAAATTCAAAATGAAAGCATGAAAAATAAGTGACCATGTTTCATGAACGAAAAAATTCCCTACATCTTTAACTAACTATGAGAGTAATGAACCAACTACATAAAGTGTTCGAGTGACTTCATGAAGTATTCAACCTATCACATGAAGACTTCAACTAACTATGCATTCACACAATGAAAATGTGGCTAAGTGTTAAACCTATAGTGAGAGGAACTTATGTGACCAGATGATTTACTTAAGAAACCCCATAAAAATGAAGTGACTGCAAATCTAAGTGAAAAAAGATTAAGTGATTGGATACCTTAATGAAGTGATCATGCTTGGTAACCACATAATCATGTGACTTTAAGGTCAGGTGACCACAAGTGATTGTGCCTAATTAAATATCAAGTGAATATTTATAAATCAACTAATGAAGAATTCTAAGATTCCTAAAATATTATTTTTTATGTACTTATTTAGGTTTTAAATCATTTGTAGACTCTATGATATATTAATTGGTATAAGTATTATTTTATTAATATTCTATAATGACTCATTATAGAAGGTTTTCTCTCTAATAAATAGAGTCTCTCAGGGACCAAAAGTGACATAGAAAAATTCTAGAATATTAATAGGATTGACTGTAATTCCCTGATATATTAGAATATATTTATTTTTAAATAATTTTATTTCTTTGATAAATTTTTTTATGCACAACACAAAGTTTAAATGAACTATGATGTACTACTAAAATATTATTCAATAAAGTGGCAGTTATCTCTAAGATGTTAGATTTGAGGGCATGAATAGGATTAACTGAATTATGAAATATTTATAAAAAATTCCATTATAAATAAAATTTTATTAATTTATTATTTAGAAATACTAACATTATTACTTTTTAAAAAAAAGTCATTTTATGTTTCAAGAAGTTTTTTTCTTAATAATTTTTTTTATAGATTTTTGTGAGAAAATAATTTAATTAATTTATCGAACTTTAAAAAAATATGATTGAAAAAATTAACTTCATTTTTTAAATCATAATATTAAAATTACCTATTGGTAAAAGTTTTATATTTTTCTAAAAAAGTTTTATTTTTCAATTAATAGTGAAAAATACATATTTTTACTAAAAACATTATTTCTCTTTAATATTTTTATGCATTAAAATTCTATTTTTATTAGTTTTGAAATTTCATAATATTATTTGAGTATAAAATAATCTAATTATTGTTTGTTAAATGATTTTTTATGCTTGAATTAAATATAGAAAATCTATATTTAAAAAGGTCTTTCTTTATTAATTTTTTTCATTGTGTTTTATCAGTTTTATTTTAAATTTAATTCCTCTAATTAAGTTCATTTAATTTTGATAAATATATTCCATATTTGGAATCATGGAGTCAATATTTGGTAAATATTTCCCTTTTATTTTTATTCATTAAGAAAAGTAATCTTAGTAATTTTTTCTACCATGGTAAAAGTGTAAATTGGGTAATTAAATGTTAAAAATAACATGATCATGACTATAAAATAACCCTAACAATTGAAATAATTTTATTTTATGAGTAAATTTTCTATATAATATTCTAATATTTGGTTATATGTCCTTTTTTCCATTAGAATGTGATTATGACCTTTGTAATAATTTAATTCCGGAGTAGTCAAAAATGTCACACTCTTGGTTTTAATAATTATATTATTTTTAACATGGTGATAAATAGAGATTTTTTTTGGTTATAAATATTAATTTGAAATATAAATTATTTATATTAAACATGAAAATTTATTTCTAATTATTAGTGGTGAAATAAAAACCTTAAATGTTTACACAACGGTGACGCAATAATTATTCAGTTAATGAAAAAATAAAATAAATGATATTATAATGTTTTAAAATTAAAATAATTTGATATAATTAGTTTAATTAAATAATATTCAAGATTAAAATAATATTTTACATATATATTAAAAAAATTATATTATAATTTCATTTTTTTTCTTGAGTTTATTAAATTCAAATTAAATAAACAATGTCAAATTTTCCAATAATAATATTTTATCAAAATAATATTTTATTAAATTATTTAAAAAACATAAAAATATTGAAATAAAATAATTTTGTAATTATATGGTACAAAATGTTATAAATTTTCCATTAAATTTCTAATTTTTACCTTATAATTAAATATTATGACCCTTTAATATTGAAAAGATTGTTACCAAAGTTAAAATTAAAATTGGATAAATATGGGTTGATCAAAATGATATGGTTGAAAATTCCACCGAAAAATTCTAAATTATATTAGTTGATGGGATTACGAACCCATACTATATTATATTCTAATAACTTGTGATTTGGAGGAATTTTTCTAGATAATTAATTTATTATAATTTAATCTTCTGAGAAATTCCAAAAGATCACCTTTCCTTAATTATAAAAGGGGGCCTCCTCCATCACATATTCACAATAATTTGAGCCTTTTAGGTAAAAAATACAATAAATTTACATTTTAATTATCCCTAGCCACATTATAGAGGTGTCATTCTTCCAAATAAGAAACCCTAAATTCGTTAAGAACAGATCTAAAGGAGTTGTTTCAAGGAAGATGTAATCACCTAACTTGATCACTTTCATTTCTACTATTATTTACCTTCTATAAATATATGATATTTATCATCAAATAAATACTTAATTATCCTCAATATTATTAAATTTTATTATTATTAATAAAAAACCATTACACACTTTATTTCCCATCCAAAAATAACAGAAAGTATCCCTCATGTGTACATACGACTTACTGTCTCTACATAGAAATACAATTAATTTCTCATCATAGTATTTTATGGATGGGTATTATGATGGGTATAATTTTTATATATGATACTTATGATATTATTATAAATTTTGAAATAAAATATTATATCATTATTTTAACTTCCAAACTATCAAAAAATAGTAATGTCATTCACGCGTATGTGTTCACTCCCACCACCACAAAGTGATATGATTCACTTTTCATTTCAGTTTTTCATGGATCATAATAAGGATGTAATTAATGAATATATATTATCTTTATTATATAATGTTTATTTTTTAATTTTTTTCATTATTTACCCTTCTTTCATTCGATCCGTAAAAAAATGAGCATATCGTCTCCATTAACTGTGTAACTCATTTTTATATACCTAAATTTTATGGATAACTATTAAAATGTATATAATGACTATATATCATATTTATATCATAATAAATATTTTTATATGATTTTTAAAAAAAAATTGCACAGACCATAACTAATGAACATAAATACTTATGATAAATTAAACAGTTAACACCCAAAGTTGAAGATTTTAATTAGAAATTATTGATAGGGGTTATTTAAATGTAATAAAAGAACCATATATGATATTTTATGTCTGAAAATGAATCCTTTATATAATTATAATAAATTTAAATATATTATGAAAGAATATTGAGTGCTTTTGAATCAAAGAAAAACTCAAGGTTAGGGATTTTTTGTCTCACTTTTTTTCCTATAGGACAAATGACTTATAGACCACTTTTTTATTTTATGTGATATATATAATACACATGGGTATATTTTATGATTCTTATAATTGAAAGTATTCTATATAAAAATACATATATTTTTCTTTCATTCATTGGTCTTATGATTAAAAATATTCCAACGTTTTAAGGGGATTTTTTTTACAATCTCATTGTTTATCGGCATTGTTTATGTTTAAGTTATAATGGTGAAATTTTATGATGAACCTATCAAGATAATATATTATTTTCTTCTCCTCTGGTAATTTTTTTAAAATTCACATTTTCCATTAATTTTACTCATCTTATGAACCAAAAATATTGATAACATTTTTTAGGAAAATCGACTTCATTTCTCCCTTCAATCAAAAAACCTTTTTATTTAATATTGATGTTTTAGAAAAATTAAAGAAGTTTTTTACTATTATTATAAGATTTTTAATGTAATTTTTACACATGTATTACATTTTACAAAAAAAATTAAAGAAATATTTTTTTTGTTTTTTAAATGAGGTACTTTGGGACTTTTATCATAAAAATTTTTAGAAGTAATGTTTTTTAACTTGTATAGAATGAATGGTTTTTCCCAATTCCATGACTAATTTTTTATTTGAAGCTTAATTTACAATTTTACATGGATATTTTGAAAGAATAATTTTCCTTTACAATTGTGTATTTTTTAAGAAAATAAGTGATTTCAAAAATGGAAAGGATATTTTCTATAAGAATGTTTTAATGATTTTTTTGGTGTTTATATTCATCAACAATGAGAAAAATTGATTCTACTTAATATTTAATTCAGATATGATCGAATAATACCATCCTTATTAATTATCTATATAGTTTATAACCAAAAGATGTTTAAAACTCCCATTTCTTTTCCATGGGTTATAATATGATGAAATATTTATGAAAAACATTTCATTTACATGGGTTATACTACCATGTAATGTCTGTGATATCCATTTCTTTTCCATGGGTTATTCTATGATTAAATGTTTATAAAACCCATACATTATTATGGGTTCTAATTCGATAAATGTTTTATGATCTTGTGTCACACATTTGTATGATATCCCTTATATGATGGGAAGGACCTATATCTCCATCAAATACATTAGGTAAATATTGATATATCATGAGATAAATTGTACTAGAATGGGGAGTGAACCAAGTTCAACTAGGTACCTTTTCCACTATGATAGTATTGGGAGTGAACTTTAACTATTATGATGGTTTGGGGACTAACTAGTAGATAATTTCACTTCAATTTTTTGTGTATAATTATTATTTTCTTACAAATTGATGAAAAAGAAAGATCTTCGGAGATTTTTTATGTTATCTTTGTCCAAAATTGATGATGAAAATGATTTTTGTTTGGGATTTCTTATCGTTTATTTCAAAAATTAATGCCAAGAAACCAATGGTTAACTATGGGTTCCATTTTTTACTAAAACCAATTCCAAAATTAAAAAAAAGGTGTCAGTTTTTAAAAAATATGACTCTAAAATTGTAAAAAAAAGTATTGCATTAGTTTTTACAAAACTAACGACACCAATTACCTTTTAAAAATACCACCAAACCCTAAAACACTCATTCTGAATATTCCAAACTCTTTTTCTCTTAATGAAATAATCCACTTATGGATACCTGAGGAACCTCAATCGAGATTTTAGTCATTTTGTAATTTAAATATATATTTTAGGGTAAGTTTTTTTTATTATTTTATCATCTATCTCTGCTTCACCATCCACGGAGGTATTTAGTCCCCAAAAAAACCCTATTCTGACTGATGTTAAACCACTGTTCGAATTTTTTATTTATTTATTTATTGTTTCTACAAAATTATTTTCTAGTTCTTCTAGTATGGATCATTCAAATTAATTTGAGATAGAAGTTTCAAATCAATTATAAATTGTTGAACTCCAAATTTTGTTGAATATTTTTTTTATTTTGAAGATAATTTAATTATCATTTAGTTATAATTTTTAGACACTACTTCATTTTTTGTTATGAATTTGATTTTAAATTATATATTTTGTCGTCAAATTTTTTTTAATTTGATTATTAATTATTAATGTGTTTACATGAATTTCATTGTTAATTATAGATTGGCTTAATTTGATTGTCATTTTTTGTTTAAATTGATTATTAATGTTCCTTAATAATAAATTTTTTTAATTCTATTATTAATTATAAATTTTTTTATTTATAATTTCAAAACCAACCTTCACCTAGATGAGGGAAGGGATAACAAACTGTCATACCCTTCCTTCTTCAAGTTGAAGGAGCGATAATGTCCCCTAAGTCCCACCTTCAGTATGTTACGATGTGGTTATTATCTCCAATTGTATAGAATCACAAGTAATATTGAAGTAATTACCCTTTTATAGAAAAATATATAGAGATAAGATGGTAAATCTCAAAAAACTCCAAAAATATAAAGTAAAAGTTAGCCAAACCCCCTTTATCCACATGTGTGTTCAAAATAAAGTGCTAAAAAATATAAGAAAACATTGATGGAAAGTACAAAAGGAAAGAAAACAGCAATGACAACTATATCGATGTCTGAGCTAATAAAGTCCATCATGGTCCTCAATGTCTTATTGGGAACCTAAAAGTTGTTCTATATATGAAGAGTTTGTATATAGGTATACTCAGTAGGGAAGACCAAAATATGTCATGAATAAGTGGGGAGGTATTCTAATGCCTCATGAGAAATAAAGATAACCAAATCACCTAGCAAGGAAACTATCCAACCATCTTCACCAAGGCACACTCTCTAAAAAACACAAGTCAGCTAAAGTAATAGTAATAGCACATCCAAATTTGGGTACCCCACAACGTTTTCCCACTGGTTATTTAAGACATCCTACACGTTAGACCCCCCCCCTCCATTTTCACTACAGTCCCACTACAACCCAAATACAACCTTATAGTCCACCACAACCATGTATAGCACCAGAAAACACCTGGGCAATCACAACAACACATCTCTCCCACAGACATCTAGGCCAGAAACAATTATCGTCGCGCCTGAAGAAACCTGGGTCTCATCCTGAAGACACATGGGAAAAAAACCTTCCCCCATACACCTGGTCCAACCACCACAACATAACATTACCTAAGAGTCTTGGGATATAATCGACCTCAGGCCATCATAACCTACCCAAATATTCTTGGGCTATCCGAGAGAGGGATTGGAAAATAAGATAATAACAAACCACTCATAGGAATGTTGGAAAAACACCCTCCCCCATGAAATGGGGGTGTTCGGCACAAACTTCTCAAATTGGGTGGGGTGGTAATAATAAATAAAAGAACTAAATTTATATTTATAGTTAAATGAGCATGCATCCCAGCCTAATAGTTTGGAAACCAGATCATACACAAACACTCTTGTTACTATTCATACATGCTCAAATACCCAACACCCACAACTAGAGTACAACCCATTTCTAGAAAAAAATTATCTATTGAACCCATTCTTGTTATCATGTTCAATTGATTACGTTTAATTGTTCCTTCGCTATCAAGAAACTAATAACCATAATCCAAAAACAACAACTGAAACAAAACAACAAAGCATGCTTTTAAGCATTCACACCTTGTTCTCTTGTAAAGTCACAACAACAAAAAGGGATCTATGAGATCCCTCAAAGTACTAGAACCAAACAAATCCCCATAAAATGGATCTACACGACCTCATATTCACAAACCAACAACTGAACAACAAGTTATCCCATTCCCATCCACATCACCCCACAATCATCAAACAGAGCCACCACACAAATCACCATAATAGAGCAAAGATGTTTTTCATATTTAACCATAGCATTTATCAAGCTCCATATTTCTTTTTGGTTAACTGGGGTGATCACACAACGATTATTATTCATTGCTAATTTATTGAATCAACCATATTTACATGATTTACTAGTTTATATGTTGCATCCATTCAATCACAAGATTATCCATAAAAACATAGGTGAATTATTGCGCAAGAAAGCACTACCATTGGCCATGATTTTTAGTGGGAATAACTCATACAGTTCGCAACATATGAATGAAAATAAAAGAGTACAACAACATCATCATCAAACACACCCCTTAATTATTTAGAAACCTTTTGTTTTCATTGTTATATTTCAGTTTCATCCCCACCCCAATGATTTATTACCATACCAACCCCGCATTATACAAAGTAATGATAGAAGAAGGAAAAACCTACTTAGATGATCAATTATTGATGTTTTCTCCTTGTTCCAAGAACTGGGGATACATGACTTGTAGAAAAATATCTCCAAGGACTCTATGAGTGAGTAGAAAAGGCTCCAGCATGGGCACACAATCTGTCTCCAGAAGAGGGACTCTGAACGCACCGAGGAAAGGAAAGAGACCAGGGAAGAAGAATATCTTGGGTGATAAAAGGCACAATCTTGGAGTTACAAGATATGAAATCTCAAATGTCTTAAAAGGAGGATTGTGGTTTCACCACACATTTGTGAAGTTACACATGATGGAATTAATTTAAATTTAATAATTATCCTTGGATAATGTAAAGATATACAAGCTGATATAATGGATATACATTAAATAGACAAAACACATTAGAGGGGTCAAACTAAAAACATTTATAAGGTGTGACATGGGGACGCTCCACCATTAGAGGATTTAAGATTACATTTATGGGATTAAATGGCCTTAAACCATTTTAAAAGTGTTAAGAAGTCTTAAAAGAGGTATTCTAGGAAAAAGAGAGAAAAAACTGGACACCCTTATGGTGGAGCCACTTAGGTGTGGCACCAATAGGTGACACCCTGCCACTGACATTCATGCCCTCCTCACTCACTGATGGGGTCCATAACACCTCAAACACCTAAATTTGGAAAAGTGACAGATCGGGAGGGTTTGGCCCATTAAATCAAATTCCTCTAAAACTATTATCGTCCTCGATATTTCAAGGGTAATTCAAAAGAAACGATAGGGGTCCAAACAACCACCTCGTAAGATACCTCTAAGGGACAAACCACTCTAGCATTGTTTAAAAGTAGGAACAAACCATGACATCCCGGAGTATATATCTCACCCATCTCCTAAACAACTAAAGATAAAAAATCTAAATTCTCCCCCAAGTAACCACACAAACACATAATGGTCACACTATCGATACATATGGGTTAAAGAGTCCCTTCCCCCATGTCAATATACTACTCACATTTGGAGGCACTGACTCACCCACACGGGTTTAATCGTGACCACCTTAATGTGTCTTTAATAGGGACCAGGTCCTCCCTTAAACATAATTATGAATTTTCATAAACATTCAAAGAACAAAGAAAATAAGGCACATATCCTAGTTAACAAGGTCAAGAATTGAATTGCAGTCAAGTACAACACAACACATAACAAAACTCAAAATAGCTCTGGGTACTGGGAACGCATTTGTGCCTCCCATTCCCACGTACTCTCCTCGGGTCTATCATGCCTCCATAACACACAAACCAATGGAATGGTTCATCCATAAAGCACCGTATCATCATGATCCTTGATCCTTACTGGCCGCTAAATGAATTTTGCATCATCTCTTGGATTAAAAAACCCCTCGTAGAAAAGCATCGGATTGTGATCATCTTCTGGCCATCCTTCTGAAGCATCACCCTAGCTAACACTATCAAGCATTAATTCAGCCTGTAAGTCTCCCCAAGGAGACTCCACCACTTGTTGTTCCAAGTAAGAATGCAGTATCATCTGAAATAGACAGCCTCTACCATCATCCACTATTACATCTAGGTGAAAGGTTTCCAACTCCTCCATTTCCTTCCAAGAATCTGCTGACTCATGAACCACATCATTTTTTAACTTCCTGCTCAAGGAATCAGCCTCCACATTACACTTTCCTGAGGTTTAAGAGATCTCGAATTCATAGTACTGAAGAAACTCCATCCACCTCCACTAATGCAAGTTTAGTTCTCACTGGAAGAAGTTATACCCCAATCTCTTGTGATTTGTTATGATCATGAAGCATTACTCGATGAGGTAATATCTCCACAAATTTAGATAAAAAATCCTTACAATCACCATGTCATGGGTGGAATAGTTATTTTTGTGAGGACGTAACTACCTAGACCCATAAGAGATCACTCCTAGCTGCTGAATCAGTACACACCCCAAGCGTTGGCTGAAAGAATCACAATACACTTAATAAATCACCCCTTCTTATAGAAACCTTAGTACTGAAGAATTGACTAGTTTCCCCTTCAGATAACTGAAGGATTCCTGGAACTTCTCACTCTATAGAATAGATAGGTATTTCTTGGTAAAGGATTTTTAAGGTTCATAAACTCTAAGGAAGTTGGGAATGAATTTCTAGTAGTATCCTATAAGACCTAAGAAACAACAAACTTGTGCCACTTTCTTGGTTATTCCCCTTAAAAAACATCTTTGAACTTTGATGGGTCCAATGATATTCCCTAATGGGACACCACGTGTCCATGTAAGTGCACCTATCATGTCCATAACTTGCACTTGGACAACATCTCATAGATCTGCTGCTGTCGGAGGACCTCTAAACCATCCTCATATTCTCAGCATGATCCTCCTCTGATCTTGATTAGACTAGGATTTCATCAATAAAAACAACTATGAATTGGTCTAGATATTCCCAGAATACAGAGTTCATGATCCCCATGAGCATGTCTGGTGTGTTTGTAATGCCTAACATCATAACAAAGTACTCAAAGTGCCCATATCTAAAACTAAAAGAAGTCTTTGAGATGTCACCCACTTTCACCCTCAACTGGTGATATGATGACTGAAATTTGATCTTAGATAACCAATCAACTCTCTCCAACTGGTCAAAAAGGTCATCAATCCTCAGGAGGTGGTAACAGTTCTTGATCGTCAACTGATTCAGCCTTTGGTAGTCTATACACAGCCTGATACCATGGTCTGCCTTATTTGAGAACAAGATTGGAGCATCCCATGGGGACACACTCGGTCAGATAAAACCCTTATTCATCAGGTCATCAGCCTAGATCTGCATCTCCAAAAAACTCATAAGGCGCCACCCAATAGGGATCCATCTAAATGATATGGGCATCGGGTTGCAAGTCTATAACAAACTCAACATCACGTAGAGGGGGTATGGTCACAACCTCTCCTGTAAAGACGTCCATGAAATAACTAGTGATACCCATGACTTCCACTATCACTGTATCTTCCAACTCCACTGATAGTTCACCTAACATAGAAATAAGGGGCGTCACTAATCTGCTACCCTCTTGGAAACATTTCTTACCGATGAAAGTTACATGTTGGCCACCCATATCTGAAAACACAACCCCTCTCCAGAAGCATTCAATAATGGAATTCATAGAGAACAACCAATCGATGCCTGAAATGACATCATATGGCTGCATCTGTAGAAAAATAAGGTCCCCATTAGACTGATGTGGTCTCAACATCAGTCTACATCCCCGGAAAACATAAGACAAGGTGGTCTAACCCCTGACTAGCATAATAAATACCTGGGGCATAGGAAGTATATCTGTGTATAGACCTAGAGCATGGGATAGACTAGTTGCAACAAAGGAGTGTGATGCTCTTGAATCAAACAAGGCACAAGCAAGAGTACTAACCCAGCTGATCGTACCTCGAAAAACCCTCAGACCTACTAGAAGTGCTACCTCCTCGGCATGTAATTGCCCACACCTGGCCCCTCTATCCCCCGGATATCAGTTGACTCCCTAACAATGCCTTGGTTTCGGTCCCTAAGGATCACCCTGAGGTCGGCCTTCTCTTACAATGTCTACTCTTAGAGGAGCGGGAGCTTGTGGTCCCCGCCACTACTACTGAAAAGGCCTGGCTAGAAACTACTGCTGCTGAGGTGGGCACTGAACCTTCCCACCTCCACTGTACAAAAATCGGTCTGGGAACTGATTCCAAAGGCCTCCATGACTTCAACAGATAAAGCATCTCGGTCCTAGGCCTATAGGAAAAGTGTGGGGACTGGGAGATCGAAATTGGAAATTTTGGGGCCTACTCCACATCAGCTGAAACCTAGAAGGCCCTGAGGCTAGAGGCATGTTGTTGACAGAATTCACCTTCGACATGCTCAGTTGGCTCCCTCTCACAGCACACTTCCCAGTGAGTGCATCTTCTCCATGACTTCATCCTTCTTCTGAACCCCTAAGTACGTCGGTAGAGTGAAGGCAGTAACATTATACAGAGGAGATGGTTGGAGTACCTCCTCTATACATCTCGCCTGAGACTCCTCATCCGAAAAAAGTTCTGGAGAAAAATGATGTAGATATTTGAACATGATCCCCAATTCTCTCACTGGCATACTCCCCTAATAGAGGGAGAGTAACTCCTACCTCTTCTCAGCCTACATTGAGGAAGAGCGCAATTATGCCTGGAACTCCCTCTTGAATCCAATCCATGAAACATCGGACTCTATCCTCTCTCCAAGGTAGAGAATCCACCACTGACATGCTACTCCCCTCATCTAACTGACTTCCAATAGAACCCAGCACTACCTCAATGCATAGATCATGGTAAAGGTGATCTCTAGCTCCTTAAGCCATACCTCTCTATCAGAGTCAAAAACACTGCCCTCATACTACCCGAGGGTCTGCTGTTGGAAATAACATAGAGTCTTTAACAACTTTACATCCTCTTCCTCTTAGCCAATCCTCTATTGATCTACTGGATCAGCCTCCGGGGCCTCTATCACTTGCACTACCCATGGACATCGTCCATGTTCCATAACTGTAATGAAAATAAGGAATACCTAAGCCTGAGTAGGGTTTTAAATTTTTTCATAAACATTTTATTTATTTTAAATTCCCAAAATGCCTAAGACACACAAGAAAACAATTCATTATGATGTATGTACCATTCCTTGGGTCTCTACCTGTCAATCATTATAGCCTCACCTGGTCATTCGGTAAGCCCAGAGTCCTTTCATTAGATCATAAGGGGGCCTAAAATCACATGTTCTAGCTGGTCTTCCCTAGACTATTTCATGCACCACGATTACCTAACAATGTTTCCCTACCATCCCATGCAATCCTTACTGTGCCTAACTCTGAACTCTATCCTATCTCCCAACCATGTCTTTGATATCATTATTTCATGACACATCTTCACCCCGATAAGGGAAGGGATAGCAAATTTTCAAACCGTTCCTTCTTTAAGTTGAAGGAGAGATAATGACCCCCGAGTCTCGACTTTAGTAGGCCCCGGAGTGGCCACTATCACCAAGGGTATAGAATCACACATAATACAGAATTCATTACCCTTTTTAGAGAAAAATATGAGGAGAAAAGATGGTAAATCTCAAATGAATCCAAAAACAAAAGGTAAAAGTAAGCCAAAAACCCTTTTTCCACATGCATGTTCAAAATAAAGTGCCACAAAATACAAGAAAACTCTGATGAAAAGTACCAAAGGAAATAAAACAGCAACAAAAAATGTCCCGACGTCCGAGCTAGTAAAGTTTGGTATGGTCCTTGAAGTCTTCCTGGGAACCTAAAATAAAGTTTATATAAGTAGGGCCAGTATACAGGTATACCCAGCAGGGAAAACCAAAATGTCTCATGCATAATTGCGGAGGTATTCTAATTCCTTGTGAGAAATAGAGATAACCAAAGAACCAAGCAAGGAAACTATTCACCCAACCTCACCATGGCACACAACCTAAATAATGAAAGTTGGGTAAATTAATAGTAATAGAACATCGATATTTGGGTACCCCACACCACTTTCCCCCTAGTTATTTAAGACATCCTATGCATCAGACCTCCCCTGCCATTTTCACTGCAGTCCCACTACCACACCAACAACAACCTTATGAGCCACCACAACCACACATCCCGCCCGCAGACACCTGGGCCACCACAACCACACATCTAGACCCTAGACACCGGAGCCACCATGACCACGCATCCTACCCATAGACTCCTCAGCCACCACAATCAGTCATAACCACTCCTGAAAACACTTGTGCCAGAAACAACTACTGCCATTCCTGAAGACACTTTGGGCTCATACTGAAGACACTTGGGAAACAAACAAGCCTTCACACACCTAGTCCATCCACCACAACATTACTTTCTTGAATATTCTTGGGCTATAATGGACCTCAGCCCATCACAGCCTACCAGATGATTCTTGGGCTACCTGGGAGAGGGAGCAGAAAAGGTTCTAATAACCATCCACTCATAGGAATGTTAGGAAAAACACCCTCCCCCATGAAACGGGTGTGTTCATCATGAAGTTCTCAACTGGGGTGGGGTGAGAATAAGAAACACAAGAACTAAATTTATACAAATAGGTAAACAAGCACTCATCTCAGTCTAAGAGTTTCAAAACCAGCTCAAACACAAACACTCTCATTATTATTCATAGATGCACAAATACCCAACAACCTCAACTAGAGTAAATCCCGTTTCTAGAAAAAAATTCCCCATTGACACCATTATTTTTTATCATGTTAAATTTATTTCATTTAAGTGTCCCTTCACTACCGGGAAACTAATAACCAAAATCCAAAAAAACTAAAAAAACTACTAAGCATGATTTTAAGCATTCACACCAAGTTCTCTTGTAAAGTCACAACAACAAAAAGGGATCTGTGAGATCCCTCAAAGTACTGGAACCCAACCAAGACCCATCATATAGCTCCAAACTGCCTCAGATTCACAAACCAACAACTGGAAAATAGGATATCCCATCCCTATCCATGTCACCCCACAAGAATCAAACAGATCCACCACACATATCACTAGAATAGGGCAAGAATGTTTTTTATATTTAACCACGCCATTTAACATGTTACTTATTTCAGTTTGATAACCTTGTTGATCACAAAAGGAATCTTATTCATTGGGAATTTATTGAATCAACTGAGTTTACGTGATTAACTGTTTTCCATGTTATAGCCATTCAATCACAATATTATCCATAAAAATAGAGGTGTATTAGTGCACAAGAAAGGACCACCAACGGCCACAATTTTCAGTGAGAATAAGACCATATAGTTCACAACATATGATTGAAAATAATAGAGTACAAAATAATTATCATCAAGCACACATCATCATTCTTTAAAAATAATTTATTATCTTTTTTAAGGTTTAGTTTGATCCCTTCCCCAAGAAACATTATCATACCCACCTCACATGATACACAGTAATGATAGATGAAGAAAAACCCTACTTGGACGATCAACGATCAATGTTTTCTCCTCGTGCCAAGAACTAGGTATGTGAAACTTATAGTAGAATATCTAAAAGGAGTTTAAGAGTGATCAGGAAATGCTCTAGCACAGGTCCATGATTCATTGCTAGAAGAGGGACTCTAAATGCACTGAGGAAAGGAAATAGACAGGGGCAGAAGAAGATCTCAGGTGATAAGAGGTATTATCCTGATGTTACAGGATATGAAATCTCAAATGGATTAAAATGTGGATTGTGGTTTCACCACATGGTTGAGTGGTTACACATGATTGAATATATTTAGATTTAATAATTCTCCTTGGATATTGTGATGATATACCCACCAACTTGATGGATATAATTTAAATAGAGAAAACACGTTAGAGGGGAAAAACTGAAAATGCGGCTAAGGTGTGATATGGGGAAGCTCCACTGTTTGAGGATTTAAGATACCATTAATAAACATAAATGGACTTAAACCATTTTAATAGAGGTAAGAATATGTAAAATATGGGTTTTGGGAAAACTGGGGAAAAAAACCCTAACACCCTTATGGTGGTGCTGATCGGGTGCGGCACTGATCGGTGTCACCAATAGGTGACACCCTACCACGGACACTAACACCCTCCTCACTCACTGATGGAGTTTAGAACCCCCCCCCCCCCCCCTCGCCAAACACTCAAATTTGGAAAATTGATAGACCCGGAGTGTCCAAGACATTACATATAAATTTGTTTAATATTATATATTTTTTAATTATCTTGTCAATTATGAATATGATTAATTCAATTTTAATTATAAATTGTTTAAAATTGATTATTAATTATAAATTTTTTAATTTTATTTTTAATATTATATTTTTTTAATTATAACTTATTTTAATTTGATTTAAATTTTTTTAGTTTGATTGTTAAATTTTGTTAATGTTTGTTTAATTTTATTGTTGAAGTTTGTTTAATTTAAGAATTAATTTTTTTTTAAATGTTTTTTTGTTTTAATATATTATAAATTTATATTTTGATCCCATTTATTTAATGGATCATAGTTGGATAAATTTACAAAGAACCACTAGTGAATGTGATAAATGAGTTTATGATTTCTCAGAATTTTCTATATGAAATCTTCAAAACATAGATTTCATTTTATCTCCATGTGTGATGTTTTTGAATATGAGTCATTTAAATTCAAAAGAAATAAATAATCATCTCATTTTATAGGGTTTTATCCTTGAATGTGCACTTTGGATCGGACATGGTGAATGAAATAAAAATTCAACATTGAATGTTGATGAAAATGATTATCATAAGATAGAGAATCATATTAAAGAATTAATTCCTAATTTAGGTGTTAAACCCATTGAAAAAAGAACAACTGTTAAATGATTGTGTGGAGATTTTTAGAAATAATTATCCTTCTAGAGAACTAAATATTTTGGATTATCATTGGTTTTGAGATTAGTTAACATGAAATTAAAAAATGGGTGGAGTGATAAAATTTTTCCTATCATGATTGACTTTTTAAAAGAGATACTTCGAGAAAGAAACAAACTTAAAGATTCCAATTATGAGGTGAAGAAAATATTATTCCAAATGTGATTAGGGAGTAAATAGATACATGATTTCCCCAATTATTTTTTGTCGTATAGGAAGGAATATTAATATTTATCAAAATGTTTTATATTTGGGGAATCATAGTATCTGATGGATGAAAAATCCAAATCAGATTCATTCTCATGTATTAGTATATGAAATCTTTCTCAATCAATTTGGCACTTTATAATAATACCATAAAATAATTCATTTATATAATTCTAATAATTTAACTGTCATTCATTATCGGGTAACAAAATAAAAAATACAGCTAATGAAATTTGGTAACTTCCAATAATTCCTCATTTGAAGCATTTATTTGAAAATTTAATTAATGAAAAATGTTAAGATGGAATTCAGATGAGCATATCTATAATGTTAAATCATTCCACCCTACTGATTCATCATAGTGTAAGTTATTTGGTAAACAATTTACTAGTTCTGGAAGTGAATTTTGAAAAATAAGAATCAGATTGTGTGCTGATGGAATAAATCAATTTTGGAGCCTAAGTAGCCAACATAGTTAATGGCCTATTTTGTTGGTGGTTTACAACTTTTCCCCACATATATGTATGAATAAAAAATATGTTATGATGATTTTGATGATTTTTTTATCAAAAATGTTGGGAAATGATATTTATGTTTATCTTTGACCATTGATTTAAGATTTTAAACTTCTATGGGAGATATGCGTTAAGAAATGGTATTATTTTTTTTGCGTTCTATAATAATGTTCACTATAAAAAAACTTTTCAACATATGAAAAATTATTCGGATAGAGTGTTAAGGTACAAAAATCATGTCTAATTTTTAGAGAATAAAATTAATATTATCAATTTTTGAATGCAAGAATGAAATTTTACATGGGACATGAAAAAGTTTTTTGAATTAATCATCCTTATCATTGATTGAAAACATAACATAACGATTTAAATGAATAAAATATTCACCAACAACCATTTTTAGTTGAATAATATTAAAATAGTGTGAAAACTATTGATTCACCATTTTGAATGAAAAGAAGTTCTTGCATTCAAAAAAAATCTAGAAGAAAAATTTATTTTTTTAAACTACCTTATTTAATAATTTTACAGATAAATATTTCATTTAAGTGATGCTTGTTGAGAAAAAACATATGTGAACGTTTGATTAGAAATTTATTAGACATAAAGGGAGATCCAGAATATAGATTACATGAGAGATTGGAATTGATATCAACGCTAATACATTATTAGTTATCTACCACTATGAAATGAAACAAAACATATTCACCACCTACTTGTCACACATTAAGTAAGATTGAGAAGATGAATTTTTGTTAGTGCCATTGTGGTACTAAAGTACCTAGTGGACATTATTAAAATTTAAAAAAATTTGTATCATTGATGGATTGTAAATTAATACATATGAAATATCATGAAATACATGTATTTATACAATAAATTCTACCAATTGCAATAAATGTTATATTTTTTACAACTTTTAGAACGACAATCCTCAGGTTATGTAATTTTTTAAATCCATTTTTTTATATTTTTTGATCCCAAACTGTAAGGTGTGTTGGCGAATGAAGATTATCTTATAATTTTTCAACTAGAAATGTACTTCCCATATATGTTATTTGATATATTAGTTCATCTGGTGATTCATTTGGTGCATGATATAAGAATTTATGGTCTTATTTATTTACGTTGGATGTATCCTTTTAAGATATATATGAAAATTTTAGAGGGATATGTTGATAATACTTATCAATTGGAGGCCAATATTTTTAAAAAATATGTATGGGAAGAGATGATTAAGTTTTTTACTAATTATTTGTTTTAAGTGGATCATATTTTCCTCCATATATCTTAATATTTGATAGTTGATAGTGAAGCTAGAGGGATTTGAGGCTTAAAGGTAAAGTTCATTCCACATGATGAAGTGATGTGAGCACATTTATACATTTTGAACATCACATATGTCGTTCAATCATATATATCCTCACATTTTACTAGATTGAATGTAAGATATCCAAAAATAAATGAATATTGGTTGATTATTGAGCATAAAAATACATTTGTTTCAGGGTTTAAGGAGAAAGTCATCACAAATATATCTTCATCAGAAACATTGATATGGTTTTTAGGGGGACCATGTTTTAATGTGATCACATGATCTAGTTTTGATATTAATGGGTACAGATTTTACACACAAAATTAAGATGATAGGAGTGCCATTCAAAATAGTGGTGTAATGGTCGTCACTAAAGAATGGCATTTTTTAAGTGAGAAAAGATAAAAACTCAATTTCTACATCAACAGCATATTTTTGAGTTCATGGATACATATTGGAAATTAATTATACTAAATTTTGAGTCATTTTGTGTATGTGTAATTGGGTTACTAGTAGTAGTGCTGTGAAATATGATGAATATGAGATTAAACTAGTTGGTTTGAAAAGATTTAGTCGTAATGAGGAACCATTTATCATGGAGACACTTGAAAATAAAATATTTTATATCATTAATACATAAAATGGTTATTGTTCTATCATTTTTCAAGGGAAAAGAATATATTTAGGTGATGAGGATTATGATTATGTTATTGATTTATTTGAGTCTTATTCATCTATTACCCGATTTCAAAATTAGAATGACAATAACAAAAAGGTGGTTCATGTTGTGAAAAATGATTATGCTGAAGAGATATGGTAAAACACTAAATTACTCTCCAAATTAATTAGATAATTTTTTATGTTAAAATTCCTTTCTTAATTTATATATGGAAAAACTATATTTTTGAATAACTATTGGATGTTTAATTATATATATTTGATTATTTAAATGTTTTTTTGTTAAATTTTATATTTGATGGTTATGGTTAAAATTCCCATTGAAATACCCAACCTAGATTATTATATTTTTGTTAAATTTTATCATATGGAAACAAATTTTCATAAATTAAATATTTAAATTTATAAATGTTTCTATCTTTTTTAAATTAATTTTTATATTTAATAGTTTATCATACATATTTTTTGGTTAGAAATAATAACATTGTTATTTTTGGAACAAAATTACACATGTGTGCCCCTTTTTTCTTAAATATATTTTTCTAGTTTTCTAATTATTCATTGGGAAAATATTATAAATGTATATAGAATATCATTACATTATCCTATTTTAATAACATATATAAATATCTGGACACAAAAACATGTACATAGGTATATATAATTTTTCATATTAATAAATATCTAGTAATATAATTATATAAGAAAAGAAAAAAATTAATTTAAAAGATAATAATTTAAGGAATACTAATGAGACTTCAGTGGTGGAGTCCTCTTCTTTTAGTATTTAGAATTTTATTTCTCAAGTTTGTAAACTAGGAATTACATGTTTATAAAAAATATCACTTGCTCATGGAGACAAGCGATTAAATATTTGTTTTGATGGTAATAATTATTAAAATATCCCAACTTCAATGCAGTTCATCAGCTATATCTCCATGGAGAGCCATTGAAATATTGACATTTTATATCTTGATTCAAAGTTTGTCAACAAGATGGAGATACATCAGCATTGGGAGGTCGTAACAGTAAAATATATCAATTGATTTGGTTTATCTGATTTTTTAAATATGATATATTTAAAATGACTACCATCTAATCTATTAAATTGTATATTAAATTCAATTTTATAGAAACAAACTTATTTATGAAAATATTTTTTCTTTAACGATGGTTCGATGGAGAGATTTAAAAACACATTTAATGAAATTATGTTTCTTAAAAGACACAAAATTAAAACCATGCCTCAAATATTATTTCTTAAATGCAGATACATGGAATAAATTTTATTCCAACCAATATTATGAAGCATATCTAGTATGATAGTTATTTTATACTGTAAAATTATTTATATATGTACTTAATTACTTCTTAGTTTACAATTTATATAACATGCCTCCATGAAATCCCAGAAATACATCCAATTGCATAATCAATACCCTCATACTTTGTCATGTGGATGGTATCATTTATAGGATAAAATTATTTAGGAATGGTTTGAGGCATTATGAGCTCAGTGTACTAGTAGTTCAGATGAGTTCCAGTTCCGTCCTCTTTGTCCCCCCACCATCCATGAAAAATGGAAAAGAGGGAGAAAAAAATGGAAATTTTCTTACAAAGAAATATAAGGAAGTATGTAAAAGAATTATAAGTAATTTTTTTTATTTTTCATGATCTTTTGTATTTAATATATTAACAACAAAAAAATATACCATTTTTATTTTTCATTTTCAGATAAACATAATGATTAATTGACATAGGGCACTTTTAGCCCTAAGGGTGGCTTGAACATCCAAGCCACTACTTTAGAAAATCCAGAAAAACCCTTCTATATTAGAGGATATGAGGTGGGTTACAATATTAAGAATGTTTTTGGTCATCAATGTAAGAAATCAAGAGACCCAGAAATTGAATCCATAACATCAGAGTTGAAATAAACGAAACTATCCATCTGTGATTAAATTAAATAAACTATATATGTTATATTAGATCAATTGATGAGATAGTCGCAATTTTTGAATCCTTCCCAGCCTGTATAGTTGGCCTAGCCGAACCATCCTTCCTTTTTTTATGACATATATCCTTCACCTCCTCACTCAAAACCAACCTTATATTTTTATTTTTATGCTAAATATATTCATGTACATATTTTAAAGTTCAAAGTAGTGTATTTTTTTGGGGATTTTTTACATAAAAATCCTATGAATTTGGTTTAGGATAGAGTATTAGTACATGATAATATTTTTCCTACTACTCTACTACCATTTCCTACCTAGTAGGTTACCATAGTTTGGGATTGTATTGGTCATTTTTTACATTTACCATATAGCCTTATTAATTATCTTCCATACGAGGTATTAATTTTTTTAAATATTAATTACATATAATTGAAAATTTATTGTAATGTTATCTAAAATTTAATTAATATAATATTATCAAAGATCAAAGTAAATTACAAAATTAAAACAAAAGGTTTAAAAAAAGAAACTTTAGATGCTTCTGATATTTCTGATGGGATACAAAGATTATATCAGGCTTTGTCTTCCTTGAATAATTTCTATCAGCTTTAGATGATGTCTGATATATGTATAGGTGACTATCCATTGAGAATATTCATAAAATATATCATGGATCTAATTTATTTTTAAGAAACCGACATTCTTATGTTGTATTTGTTTTCTATGTAAGTAAATTTATTTTTCATTTATTATTTAATTAATTAAATATAGTTTTAATTTAGTAACTATATTTATTATTTAAATAGGTCTCCACAAATTTTTCTTATTCAAAATTATACTAATGGATGTTATGGATACATAATTCATTTCAAGGGCTATAAAATATTTGAAGACTATTGATAGAGTTACATATATATGTGAGATATTATCAAACACAGATATTGGATGCTGGTTTTTTCTTTTTCTTAATGGGTAAGAACAATATGATAATAATTAAATAATATTCTTTATAATTTCATTAATTATGAACTTTTTGAATTATAGGGGCATTGTATGTTTGTCGTATTCTTCCCATGTGAATTCATATTATATTGGTATTTCTCTTTATTGGGTTGTTTTTAAAAAAAAAATAGGCACCTTGTTAGAAATGTAATTTTACTTATTTTATATAAGTTCATTATATTAAATTCTTATTGTTTATACACATTTTATTATTTGACATACATGAAATTGAAGGTCATTGAAAAAAATTATCAAACATCACATGTGGTTAAATAAACCCAAATGTAATCTAATATGTTGAAGTAATGGTTTTTCTTGTTTATATTTGATATTATTTTTACTTTTGATATATATATATATATATATATATATTGGTTTTTTATCAAGTTAATGTTTCATAACCATGGTGTCATCTTCAATAAGGAAATATGGAATGTGGTTATTATGTTCTACGATTCATGTGTAAGATAATCACAACTATGTTAACAAAAGAACTTGATAAGGTTAGTTATATTAATTATTTTATATTTTATGTCATAGTATTCTATATTTTGATCTTATAACATTAATTTAATTGTAGAAGTTAAATGATTTTGATTCTTACACGAATGGTGAAATTACCCATCTATAATCTTTTTTTTAACTATTTGTTAAGTACGATTGAGAATTAAATTATCATGTATGTATCATTAAATATTTACGATTAATCTTAAATTTTCTTAATAAAAATTGAAAAAAAAATTATGTCTTTTGTTATAATAGGTATTTAAAAATAATGACTTCAAAATAATGCTTCAAAAATAATTGTTAAGTGATATTTTATAAATTATTAGGTAATTGTTTTTTATTCTAGTTCAAAATATAATCATGTAGATAATGATTTTGTATTATGTTTTTAAATTATGTCTCTTTTTATAGATTTGTATTCTATGGTAAATGATGTTTTATTTCTGTATATTTTTTTCAATTATAGGAATGCATATATTTTCTTGATTATAATAATTCAATTTTTCTAAAAAAATAAATTTCAGTATCTGTTTTTTTAAAAACCTATGACTAAATTTTTAAAAAAAATTATAGATGATCTTTAGTGTCGATTATTTCTATAAATTAATGAAAAAAACAAAAAATAATTGTTGGTTTTTATTATAAACTAGTATCGATGGACTATTTTTGGCTTCATATTATAAACTAAACTAACAACAAAAATATAAATGACATAATTTTATGCATTTGTTTAAAAAAACTACTGATACTCATAAATAGGGGACCTTCAAAATCATTTTTAAGTAGAAATATTCATTAAAAACTAATTTTCAACATCTGTTTATAGTGGAACCAATGTAAATAACATGACCAAAAAATGAAAAACCTATTTTCAACATCAGTCTTAAAAAACACTGACGTTGAAATGCTTATTTATGACTTCAAATTTATAAACGTTTGTTAACAACCGATTTGAAAATTGAAAAAATCATGAAAACCTGTTTTCACTATTTTTTGAACCCAATCTACTATGATATCCTTGTAAATGATCTTTTACTACCATAGAATTTTTTTTCTATACTTACATGTATTCCATAATTCCATGTATTATACCATTGTTATGCTTTCTTGGATCATGTTGTTTGATTCTATAATGATAATGTCTTATAAACTACCAATATGTATGCCATGGCTCAAGGTTATTATTTATTATATATAGGGTATGTATTTCTAATGTAATGATCATTCTATAATACCCATATTATCATTATATTATTATTTAATCATTTATATCTCCCTTTTTTACCCTAATAGAGCATCTAATCTCAACCTTTTCTTATGTTTCCTTTCCTCAGCATATGAAGAATAATATTTCGTATGATATGTCTAAGAATGGTACTATTATTGAAGATACAAGTGGGATATGATGTAGAAATTTTATAATCCGGTTGTTTATATGTCTGTGTTTCTAAAGTCACTAGACCTATAAGATTCTAGCATGGATCATTAAGTTACTCAATGAATATTCATCTATTAAGTTTTGATTTCTATGTATGAAATGCATGGTTTATTATACTAACAACTTTAATATTTTATTCCATGAAACTCTGTTCTTTTTATTATCAGTCCAATATCAACCAATATATTTTTCATGGATAGGTTTAAAGATAAATGATCAACCAAAGATGAACAGATTGAGCTGCATCAAAGAACTCTCTTCATTTATTTGTGTTATATACATTTTTATTTATTATAAATCAAATTTTAATCTTTATTATAGATTTTTTATCACATGATCCCACACTATTTTGAATAATTATAGAAACTCCCTCCTTATTCATTTTATATCTATTATCCCCACAAAAATATGCAAGAATATGGTGGTAGCCTGGACCGACCTTTGTACAATTGTATCTATAAAAATCGATCCATATTTTGGATCAAGCTTATTAAGATTTAATAAATGTGATTTGAGTTATTTTATAATAAAGTTAACTATATTAGCTTTCATCTTGAAACTAAACTTCTTGTTATTAATTCTGATGTGTGTCTTTATTTCTTTTCATACTATTTTTTAAAATATATTTTCATTCATTTAATCTTTTATCTATTTTTCAGTCATTATTTTCTAAACTATGGTTGGAAAGAATATCTATATTAGTTAATATTTATATTTTAAATATTCTATTTGGTGTAAGTAAAATATTTTCAAAAGTAAAATCTATTTCAAAATAGTTTTTACTAGGTTTTGATCAAATCATTGAGAAATTATTTCAAAACATCAAAATTTTATACCTAATTTATCTTTTAACTAGGTTGTTTTATTTTATGGGTTTTTAAATTGGTTTTAAATAGGACATTTTAATTGGAATAATGATTTATCCCTCTCTTGATCAATCCACTTGGACCAATATTTCGTATCATAGTGTAAGTTTTCTATATTTATTTTTATCTGACTTAATCAGGTTCTTATCAATATTTTAGAATTTATATTTTTTATTATCATTATCATTATAGATTTTAATTTGAATTTTATACTAAATATAGTCCTCATTATTTTAATTTTTTGGATTATGGGAAGTGTGAAATAAGAACAATAATTCAACTTAATAAAATGGGTTTTGACATTTGGGAATCTATTGATAATTAATATGAAAACATAAAACATTAATAAAATAATGGGTTTTACCAACTTATGTTTCTTATAATTAAAAATGAAAAGAAATTATGTATTTATTTTGTTCTTTAGAAGAATATTATTTTAACAGATATTTTTTGTTATATTTCTTATCTAATTTAGTATACACTTTCAATGTCTCATGAAGAAACATCTAATTTTAAGTAAATAATGTTAAATTCATATACAATTAGGAATGATACCATCAAAATAAAGTAGGAGGAATATATATATTACATGTATATCAGGTTCAATAAGATCATAAACACTATGATTGCACTTAGATAAAATATCTATGATAATTTTTAAGTATTAAGCATATTAAGATGTCTATCAGGTCGATGGAGAGGTACTACATTCTCTATTTGAGAATTGTGTGACAAAGTAAAACTGCTTGTAAAATGAAAAAATTGTAAATCTAATGATGTATGAATAATAGATGAAATTGAATAATTAAGAATATGAACTTAAAAGGAAATTTGTTTCCATTATGTCATCACAGTCCAAATCCTTGGAAGTTTTAAATCCTAACAGTATAAATGGAAGTAAAGATGATATAGATAATGATAAATAAAATGGCTCAATTGTCCAAAATTTTCGACATGTTTTTTAAAAAGAATAAATTTTCATATAAATTAAATTACAAAGTAAGTTATGATAATAAAGGAAATGGATGAAATATTGTAAAAGGAATGAATCCTCTGATGAGATTTCCTACTATGAGTGTCATAGGAAATGATATATATATAAGCATATTATCTAAATCTTATGTATGAGAAAAAGCATGATGATAAAGATAAAGGACTAAATAAATCAATGGAGTCCACTTGGTGTACATATTAGGAAAGCTATGGTGATTCAGATTCTATCCGACAAGATGAAAACTAAAAATAAAAACTATGTTATATGGATACTACTTCAGAGGTGCCGTTTATTTATTCTTATCATATATTTAAAAACTAGAAAATGTGAAATGAAGAATTAGAATAATATTTTGTTATTATATAAGTTATTGTTAATGAAATAAAATATAAATATAAATATATAAAAAAGTTTCATGTTTTTTGTGTTGTTGAAAAAAACTGATCTTATAGTAGAAAAGGAAAATAATGTAAACTTTTTAAAAGAAAATGATAATATGAAAATCATAATTGAAAAAATAATAAAACACTAAGAATAGTTTTTTGACTGCAAAAAACATTGAATATTATACTGGTTAAGTAAAAACATTTTAAATCCAAATCTAGAATTGGGTATGGATTTCGACATTAATGGAATCGATATAATGAATATTGTATTACTATTTCAAATAAAAATATTTTAGTCCTTAAATCTAAGGAAACTTCTAGCTTGGTAAATAATTTCTAAACTTTTGGACCTAAAAAGGATTTTCTATTTAAATATATTGATTATATTATAAAAAATATTGTGAAACAAATGTGTTTTCTAAAGGATTTCTCTTCTAACTTCTATGGATCCATGAAAATATGGATACCAAAGTCATTTCTTATTTTGATTATTTTTATGAAAAATGATTGAAAATATCCATAAGAAATATATGGTATCTTTATAGTGGATGTTCCATAAAATATTATTTGATGTTATTTAATCTTAAAGAACCTTATAAAGGTGGATGGAATACATGTCACTTTTTGTGTCAATTGAAAAGGAAATATTATTTGACTTTGAAAAATCAGTAACTATGAATATTTACATATTTATAAAGTATTATTTGTTGATGGATTAATGTATAATGTACTAAGTATTTATCAATTTTTTTATAATGGTTTTAATGTCATGTTTGAAAAAAATTCTTCAACATTTATGATTCCAATCATGCTTTAATATTTACTTCATTGAGTAATGATAATGTTTTTTTAGTTAACATAAATAATTTATTTTCCCAAAATACTTCTTTTTTGGGTTCCATTAATAGAGAATATCATTTTTCATATATGGAATGAGGACACTATAATATATACTCACTTAGAATGATTAATATAATTTTTTACTCATGGATCTACCCAAACTAAATTTCTCTAAATATAAAGTGTGAAATCCCTATCAATAGGGAAATCAACAAAAAAATATTCTAGAAGAATGAAATGGTTTTCTACCTCTCAACCACTAGAATTAGTTCAAATGGAATTATTTATAACATCTAGTGTTTCTATTTTAGTAGGAAAAACTATAATTATGAAATTTTATTTTAGTATTCAAGAAAATAATGGGTGTTTTTTCTAGCCCACAAAAAAAAATTTCTTATTTTTTTATAAATATTCAAATTTAGGGGAGAACGATGGTAGAACCACCGTAAAAAACATGAGATGCAATCATGGTTTAATTTTAGAATCCAGATTTTTAATCTCTTTTATCACAACATGGCTATAATGAAAATTTCCCTTTTCTTAAAATGCCTCAATAAAATGGGTTTTTACAAAGGTGAAATTGGACACTTCAAGAAATTTTCCAAACTATGCATAGTTGATATGAATTCCCTATCTATTTATGGGTTGAATCTATTAACATAGCTTGTTATATAATTAAAATATTTCCTATTATAAATATTTTTAAAAATAAAATATTTGAGTTATGGAATGGTAGAAAAAAAGGTAAATTACTTTAGAGTTTTTTGATACCAAGTCTTGATTTTAAACATAAAGGTGAATCTGGACAAGTTTTCACCAAAAATATATGAATGAATTTTTATTATTTATTAAAACACAGGTAATGTATATATATTATTTAATATAAATATAATAATGAGAATGAATTTATACATATCACTCTTGAGTATATATATTCATATAAATCCAAAACATTTAATGAAAACCTTTCAAATTATATGTCAAATTTTCATATCAATAATACCATTAAATATTCTAACATTGTTTTCAATTTACCTGATAAATCATCTAGAAAATATCATCAATTGATTCCTTTACAAGTAGAAAACTTGAATTAACTAAGTAATTCAATTACTAAAACCATTAGAACCCACAAAAACCATCCCTTGGATGATGTTGTTGGAGAGCTGCATAAAGGTACTAAAACCTAGGCCTCACTAAGAAACCAGGATAAATATCAAGCCTTTTTGTCTCAACTTGAACTTAATAACATCAATGAAGAAATAAATGATGAGTTCTAGGTGATAACTATGCAATAATAATTGAATCAGTTTGAAAGAAATAAATTTTGGGAATTAGTTGATAAAACTAAATACTGCCTAACTATTGGCACCAACTGGGTATACATAAACAAGGGTGATGAATCTACCGAAATAGATAGAAATAAAGATATATTGGTTTCACAATATTAAAGTCAAGATGAATATAAGGATTATAATGAAATATGTTCATTGGTATCTAGAATTGAATCCATTAAAATACTAATTTCACATGAAGCATGTATTAATTTTAAACTATCCAATGAATTTCAAAAGTTAATTTATTAATGGGTATATTATTGAGGATTTTTTTGTTGATCAACCTCCTGTATTTTAAAATCCCCATTTTCAAAATCATTTTTTTAACTCTCTAAATAACAACATGGTTTAAAATAGTATCCTAGATCTTGGTATGATAGGATCAGCTCCTTATAAATTTCAAATAATTTTAAAAAAGTATAGTTAACCCTAATCTTTTTATAAAAATAATTTAAAAATATTTTTTATTAGTTTAAACCTATATTGATGACATAGTTTTTTATCATCAAAACACTTCTTGTGTGTAGAGTTTTCTAAAATGGTGCCAA
The DNA here is from genome assembly GCA_963277665.1 of Viscum album. NCBI lineage: Eukaryota > Viridiplantae > Streptophyta > Magnoliopsida > Santalales > Viscaceae > Viscum > Viscum album. Next base: position 479,393,224 of record OY728132.1, read on the forward strand.
ATAAAATTGAAATGAATTTAATGGGTGAGTTAAAAAAAATTCCTTGGTTTTAATATTTTTCAAAATAAATATGGAATTAATTTAAATAAAATGAAATAATCGAAAGATATTATAAATATTTTTTATGGATATCACTAAAGGTATTTATAATCCTATTACTTCAATCTATAATCTATATTTAGATGAAGTTGGAAAATCAGTTGATCAGACTACTTATAGAGGTATGATTGTAAGTCTATTGTACATTACTCCTAGTGAGACTGATATTTTTTTAGTGTATGTGTGTGTTTCAATCATCAATAAAATATAGATTAATATCCTTCAAATCATTTTATAAGTATTTTCAAATACATTTAGAGTACACACAATTTTGTATTTTTCATATCTAAAGGCCATCAATTTTAACTAGTTAGTTGTTCTAATGTTCATTTTTGTGGTTGCAAGTTAGATAGAAAAATAAGCTTTGGAATGTGTCGTCTTTTAGGAAATTCACTATTTTATTAGTGTGGTAAATATTATAATTTTGTTTCATTATCTACTACTAAATATAATTACACAGTTATAGCTAGTATTTTCACAAATTATGTGGATACAACATACATTACTAGACAATGGATATCAGTTCATACATGTCCCTATAAATTGTTCTAATAAAAGTGTTATTAAAATTTCTAAGAATCCATTATCTCATTCCAGGACTAAGAACATTGATATAATACATCAATTTTGGAGATACTATTTTCCAGAAGTTGATATTACTCTTTAGTTAAGTTTCATTAAACATCATCTTGTTAGTATCATTACAAATCATTTGAATATAGTAATATTTAATTGTATAAAAACATGAGATAGAAATGATTAATTATTCCTAAATCCTTCCTTTTTCTTCATACCAATTATATTTATTTATTTCATGTAAATAAAGATTACTTATTTACTATTCATGTTATATTTCTTAACATATGTGTTTGTTAATATTTCTCAAGATATAAGGTTTATAGGATGATTTATATGCTCTTGTAAAAATTAACTGTAAGGAAAGGTCCAAAGTTCAGTTAACCAACCATGAAATATTTTCCATACAGTCAGTTAAGTAACCATGAGACTTTACCCATGTAGTAAGTTAAACTTCTATGGTCCCTCAAAGATATCTAAAGGCATATCAAATGCAAAGTGTATTAATCATAACTTATTCATATTACTTAAAGTATATTCTTATAGTCATTTTACATACTATGACTACTCAAATTTTAATTAATTGTTTTTATTGGATTTATTTTTAAATTTATAATTATTTTATTCCCTAAATAATTGAACAAAATCAAAATAAGAACATAAATTTACTCAGAGATATCTATATCTCTATTTTTAATCCTTAAATGTTGTTTATTTCAAATCTCAACTTTCCAAACCCTTTCTTCTCCTAAAACTGAACTAGAACCTCCAAATATTGAAATCATATTAAAATAATGGTTAAAATAAAATGATATCTTAATGTTTTATCTCATATTTTTTCACCACCATAAAAGAAAATACAATCTATATTTAGTTCTTCGGTAAATCCTCACAACCCTAATCATCTAGATCTTCATTTTTTATAGAAAATGATCATGATGGAAAATTCCTATAGTCAATCAAGTCTATATTTTGGAAATAAATTCAAAATAAATTATGGACTTATTGGTTTAAGATAAATGATTCTAAATTTTGTCCACATTTAGTAAAAGAGTTCTTTATTAATATATAGTTTAACACTTTTGATTCAAGGGATACCCTTTGAATACTTATACATCAAAAAATTATAATATTCTCTTCAAATTTGTGGGACAAAATTTTAGATGTCCCTCAAATAGAAGAGTATGAGGATAATAATGGTTCATATCCTATTAATTCTTCCCATTTTGAGTTTTTGAGTGATCTTGATTAACTAATAGGGAATAGAACTCCTAGAAGACCAACTAATGTGGAATTGGAGGGGGAATGTAGATTTTTTGTGAAGTTTATCCAATATTTGATTATTCACAAGAATATGGGATATAATATGTTGATGCGTCAAGATCTTTTTCCTTTTTATAATAAACAAATTAATTTAGATAAGCATGTAAACTTATATCATGAGCTGCAAGGAAGAGTTTTGAAAAACCACCATCAGATTTACCTTTTTACATATCATAAGATTATCTCATTCCTTTTATAATTAAAAGGGTTACTAAGGGGGGAAATATACTCATCTAGTATTTTTTTCCTACACTATAAAATGTAAATGCATATAATGATAAATTGGAACCCGTGGAAGAAGGGATTAGTATAAGATAATTATAAGATCTATAAGAAATTAAATCCTATCAATAATCTAATAAGATTGAGAGACAAGGTATATCTAAGTCTAGAACCAGATGATATTGTTAAGAATTCATATTATGTAAATGAAGTTGAATTAAAATTTTATGAAGAGGAAGCTAAAACAATTGATCTTCGTAATGAAGATAGGTAAGATCATGAGGATGATCATAATAACTCTCCTATTATATCATTTAGATCTCTTAATTTCCCTTAACTATACCATATCAAGAAGAATAATTAATAGATGAGGATCTTGATGATATTGATGTATTAATGGATTATTTTTTTGGAATATATAGTATGGAAGGATGGTAAATCAGATGAATTAGAAAAAAGTTGATACCATTGTGAATAAAATTGTACATTTAACCCAATAATTATAAGAACTCCAATCCTAATTGGAATGGAATCAACCTTTTAAGTGAGGAATCTGATGATAGTTAATATCATGAAGACAATCCATTGGGACATTGTTGAATTTCCATCTCTTTTACTTAGAAAGTTCTTGAGTGGTCCTTAATTACTTAGATAGATCTTCTGGATAAAGCTGGTGTATCTCCTCCCAGACCAACAATGGACCATGTTTTGGAAGATATGTTTCAACCTAGTCCTACTAAAGTTATTGCGAAATAATATGGTAGTAATTTTATAGTACTTCTTATATCTACTCATATAAATATTTTTATGACATTGAGAAAGAATATGGTGCAGCGCTAGATGTCCATTCTTTGATTCCAAAGCATGTTATTTTTGTAGGTGATTTAGATAGTAGGTTGAATTCTCTTAATACATATACACATATCTCTCATTTTTATCCATATACATTATTAGTGGATAAGGAATATTTTAATGAGTTTAAATTTATTTATACATGTTTTTTAAAAGAAATATTCATTGTATTTTAGAAGTCTGTTAACCTATCATAGAATTTTATATCTTCACAATATTCAATCTTTTCATCTATAATTTTCAATAAAATATTCATCTTAAAATGGATATTATTAAAAAAGAGATTGAGATTTTAAGAGATCAAGTTGGAGTCTTGAAATTAAACCTCCATAACATGATGTTCTTGGTGGACTAGAGGTTTTTTAATACGACTTTTAGCCTTTTAACTAAGCTTCTCTTTTTCCTATATTTTTTGTTACACCTCCAACTCCTCTAAAAAGTGTTTTTAATGAAGATCAAGTCAAATAGATCATAAGAGATATGTTATAAATATACTTGGATGAATTTCACAATACTAGAGAAATAGTTTTTTAGGGATTTCAAACACATACTATAAAAACATTGGAACTAGTCAAATGAGATGTGAAGAAGAATGGTAGAGGAAAAGAAAAAATTCAAAGGGATATTGACTTATATCTAAGTAGTATTTTAACCAAGTTAGATTTGAATACCATGATCAGATCCTTATCTAGTGATCATAGAATTCCTTCTCTAATACAATACTTCAAAAATCATATAGAGATACTGAGGATTAATACCCTTTTTCCAAAATCATTTTTGGAGAAAAAATATGACTATATCCTAGCCATGGAGAATGTTTCCATATCTATAAAGTATTTAACTAAACGTATAGAGACCTATCATTATACTGATAAAACTACCATTATGAAAACTCTTTTTTTTCTTATTACTTTATCTCATACCTCTACCACATTTTCTAACTACCCTTTTTTATGTGTCCTATAAAATATGTTTATTATATTCACCCTTTTATATGTTTGGGGTTATTCAAAAACATTCTCCCATATCATTACTGTAACACCCCAGGTAAATAAAGAATAAGACATTTTCATATTTATCCATATTTTTGAATAAAATATTAATATTACTTTAAATGAAATGCTATGCTTGGGGGCGTACCTAATACGCAACAACGAGTTTCTTTGAAATCTTACATTGCACTATAATAATAAAACAATATTATTTTAAAAGGTAGTTAACGCCTAGTCATTGTAATGGTGGGAATGAACGGAACTAACTATGAAATGATTATATATGTTTTTCAAATATTTTTACTTTTATCCAATGAATGCTGGAGGCTTAAAATGCAAATAAATCCAATTTTAAGCATAAATCTTCTAATATTCATTAAAAGGTCGATTAACCGCCTTTTTATGGAGAACCCTTTTTAAATATACTTTTGACAATTTTATATGTTGTATTTGACAAAATAAAATCCTTCTTTGGAATCTGGACATCAAAATTTACTTTGTGTAAATTTTTGTTATTTTTCCGATAAACATCATTTTTATTGAAAATGTTGCATTTTGATTCAAAACCTCCTTTTAATCTGATTTATTTATATGGATATATTATATTCTTAATTTATATTAGAGTTTATTTAGAATATATTTTTACCATTTAATCTAATGGTGTTCATTGAAATTAATTTCACTTTGAAATTGGACTTAAACAGGTGTCAATCTTTTAATAGATATTGTTTCTTAAAAACAGGCTATCTATTTTGACATTGGGAATTAATTATTAAATTACTTAATGCAACATATATGTTTTGAATTTTGTAAAATAGACATAATTTTTGAATTTAGAATATCAAATATAGCTTAGGGTTAATTTTTTGTATTTTTCTGAAAAACATTACTTTTTGATGAATAATGAAACCACTAAGTGGTAGTTTAAAAAATGATTTTTCGTTTAAATGAATATTTACCACTTCTGTGATTTGAATTTCAAAAATCCGACATACGTGCTTATGATTAGGATGTAAAATGTGGTTCAATGGGATTAAAATATTTTTTGGTGAATAGTAACTTTTAAGTTTTTAATCGCGATTAGAGGTAATTAGTGTAATTTATGGTAAAAATAATGTTTTAATAATATTAAATGACCTAGAAACATGTCTTACCATCATTGGATGTGTCATGGAATACCAAGACAATCCATGGGTCAACTTGGGGACCCCATGGAGCCACCTTGGTTGGAAAATGACATAAAGAACTTTTTTTTAAAGTTAAAATAAAAATGTCACAAGCATGAGTTATTTTACTAAAACAATTTTTAAATGGGTTTATACAGGTCATATTTTTTACTATAAATATTCATTAGAAATATAAAAAGATTTACTACATCATGAAATTTTTTTATAATTTTTATACATTAAATAAATTAAATTATTTATGACATCATGATGATGCAGTGATTACCTCATTAATAAAGGATTTAAATAAAATGAAAATATAATGTTAAAAATATAACTTACACTTGTCAAATACCTATTGGATGAGTATATTTCGAACCCTTACCACCTTATCCTAGAAATACATCAATGTGGGGCCTTTAAAATCCTAAAATCATTTGAAAATAAAGTAACATTTTGTAACTTTCCAAGAGTGCCCCTCCTCTCCTCTTATAAAAGCCCCCCACCTCTACCACCTTACCCACACCTCTAAAGCCTTTTTCTTGGCCAACCCCTGCTCATTTTGCCTCTCCACATTCCTCTATTACTCCTAGAATCGTCACATTGGGAAGAAGTCTTCCCAATGAATCCTTTGAGCTCAAATCAAAGAGCGATACCCGATTTTAAGGTAATGTCTTCACTTGTGTTCTTTTATTTTATTTGGCTTCTCCAACCCCCTAAAATCTTTTTGTTCATTTATTTTGTAAAAAATACAGTATCTTCAATATACTATGAAGTTTTTATAATATGTATTCGAGCTACACTTACACAGACCTACATATAATGGTTAAAGAACATACTGTTTCTGTGGATGGTGAATTTCTACATCACAAAACGATGATTGTTCAGTATTCTTTTAACACCCTAAAAGGTGTCCATTAAGATGTCACTATATTTATATATGATATATAATATTTTTATGTTTTACTTAAGCTTCTGTATTTTTCATTTATGGTATACCTCTGTGGTTTCCATTATGGTTAAACACGATATCTTCATTTTAGGAACTGCGGACTACCGCCCCCTCAAAGTGATTTGATTCGTTATTACCATATGTGGTACGTATAAAGGATAGATTTAATAATATTATATATTATACCATACTGGAATTATAATAATATTATATATCATTATGTTTTAATTACATTAAATAATAAATAGAAATGGAAGTAGCGTTCATGCGTACGTACGGCTTACCGTCTCCATGAACGGTGCATTTCATTTCTTGCCTCTAAATGTTTTGTAATATTATAAATGCATGTATATAATTTATATATATGATATATATGATATCTACATAATGAATAAAATTCTGTATATAATATGTATTTTACCACATGAACAACTTGTAATTATAAAGAGTTTATTTTTGACTCAAGTAGCAATGATCTAGAAAATGACCATTACTAACTTAAATAATTACATAGTGATCATAGCATGGTAGTGAGTGATATATAAGGAATAATGAAATTGAAAAATGTTATTAATCAAGTAGAAATTAACTCAAGTTTATTATTAAGGAGGTTAAAGAATGATCGAGTCAAGTTGGACCCGAGCTAAGGGATCCTATCTATCTCTTTCTTTTCAAGTACTCTCTTTTATGTCATTTATTTTATGATCCATATTCTTATGTTGGAGGATGTTATTTTCTATTCCTATTTCTGTAATTTTTATTTTCAAGTGATGAGATACCATTTTATATCTCACCAACTCATTTTCTGAATTTTAATGTGAAGCCGTTAGGCTGTCGAATTTTTGTAAGGGAACTTCGTAACCCAATTTCGATTTCTTTGGTTTCAACTTGTAGTTATTGAATATGTCACCCAATGAATATGTTTGAATGTAATATGATTATTTTAAACATAATATCCACTTATATTGGGTGTATTTATATTTTTCACACATAATTATGTGATTGATTTATCTTTAATTTAAGGATACCTTCTTTATAAGGGATTTCATCTTAATTGACATTCCATTGAGACTTCATTGTTGTTATGCACCAATTCACTTTGATATGGTGTATATACTGTCCTTTGGAATATTATATCATGAATTCATTTATTCTCATGATATTATAATGTTTTGATTAAATGACATTCCTTTAAAAGCGTCAAAGTGGTAAGGGAATCCGTCTCAATCTCTTTTCATCGAGGCATATTTTTTTTATACCCAACTTTCTTTTATAGGGTGTATAAACCCCTTTAACAGTTACGATTATTCAAAAGGAATCTTTTTATATGAACAATTTACTAAACGACAAAAGGGAATGTTTTTTTTTGTCGTACTTATGCGGCGACAATGACTTCTCTGCCTCCATGACCATTATTTGAGTTTCAGCTTCCTCTACAAGCCATACATTTTTTTAAATGAACAATAAATACCATGTTTTAATTTTCTTTTATTTTGTTATTGAAATTGGTTTTGATAATTTTTTTATTATATCAATGTGTTGTATTGATATCTTGTGATTGAAATGTGTAAATTTTATGTTTTCTTTATGCATGTTTTATGTGATACGATTTTGTTATGGTTCTTGGGAATTGTTATGAAGATGGGTGGTTCCGTGATAAACTAAGGGCGGGTGAGCCCGATATAGCTCTCCAATGCATTGGGTAACGTGAAGGAGTTAAACATTAAGGTTTCTCTGAATAGATTTAGGGAATATACTGTGATGGGTATTCCAAACGTAACCAAGAGGGTTACTCCCTACGTAAGAATGTTATTAATGCCTCAAGTTACCTTTATGCCCTATGATTTCTATTATTTATTAATTATTTGATGAGGTATGTTAAAATTATTATGTTTTATGAGTAAAGTATGATTTCAAACATGGAATAATGTTTTCTTTTCGTACTTTTATATCCCTTACTGAGCTTTTTATGCTCATCCCATGTTTTTGAAATGTTTTTCACAGGTCGAGGGAATGGTACATGATATGATGATAGTGTCAAGGAAGTGTCAAGAAAAAATCCATGTTTTATTTTAAATATTTTTCCGTTGATGGGAAAAACTAATACTATTCTTTATGTAACCAATTTGTTTAAATGTGGAATGTAATGCAAGTTTTATGATCTAATTCTCTAAAACTCTAAACCTGAAAAGATCCTCAATGTGTAATCTTGTAATAATTCAAGATTAAGTAAGGTTTAAGGTCGGGGCCTTATAGTTGGTATTAGAGGTCGGTTTATATAACTTTAGAGGTTAGAGTGTTGTTTAAGAAAAAGTGACAAGTTGTGTATAACAACAATGGTTAGTATATTAGATGGAGTCATAGTTTTTTTTAATGTTAGAATGAGTTTGAGATAACTTGGATAAGTATATCTTGGTGTTTATCTTCTTCTTTTTTATTTGATGATTTTACTGATATACTCACATTGACCTTTTTGGTTTTAGTAAATGGATGGATCTAGCCGGCACCAAAGTAATAGTGGATTTGAAGAAAACTGTGACGGTTTTATGAAAGAAAAACTGAATGATATGGGAGCTGCAATGAGAACTCTTGTGGTTATCCTCAACCGACTATCTGGAGTCATGATTGACCACCTGAACCTTACTGATTTTTATAAGGCATCATGTATGCGAGAAACAAATCCCTACGGAAGTTCAGGTAATAATCATAATGGTAAGTATGTTCAAAAACCTATGTGTCAAATATGTGGAAAGAAACACATGGGAAAATGTTTCAAATGGACAGAAAGATGCTATAGATATGGAATTGAAGGTCGTAAAGCAAGAACCTTCCATGGAAGAAGGAAGCATCTAGTTGACTCTTGGAAAGGGAAAGAAGTTTTTTCTAACACCCCAAGCTTCCACGGTGCGTTTCCCTTTGAATAATGCAATGGCGTGCATTGTACGCAACTTCGAGATTCTAACACACCACAACCAATCAAACTAGCCATTATGAATAGTAATACCTACTTTTTGAAATTTTATAAATTCTATCTCTCAAAATGGACTCCATTTTTGGATTTGGAATATCGAAATTATCCTAGGGTGAAATTTTTGGTACTTTTGGGATAACTTTCATATTTTGATGAATAGTGAAAATTAATAGATTTTAATTAAAAACAACTTTTTTAATCGAAATAATTAATATTGATAAATTATGAATTTGAGTGGTTTTAAAGTATATTTAGAATATATTTTTACCATTTAATTCAATTTTTTTCATTGGAAATAATTTCACAATTAAACCAGACATAAACAAGTGCCAATCTTTTGATAGTTATTATCTCTTAAAAACACGCTTTTTGTTTTGACAGCGGGAATTAATTTTAAATTAATTTCTGCCACTTATGTTTTTGGAATTTGTAAAAATAGATTCCATTTTTGGAATCAGGATGTTCAAATTTTGTAAATAGGTAACTTTTATTTTTAGACATTTTGAATAATTATTTCGGTAAATATTTTATTTACCATGGTTAAAGGGTAAATCCGGTAAATAAGGGTTAAAAATAATATTATAATAATAAAAATTACCCTAAAACGTATCCTAACCTTATTTGTTGATACATTTCCGACCATGGTCATCTTTGGTTCAATTTTGGGACCCCATGGAGCCACTTGTAAGTGATAGGGACACTTTATTTTAATTAAGTTAAAATGAGTACAAAAATGATACAAGCATATATCTTTTAGCAAAACAATTGTTACATAGAGTTATATATGTTTGATTTTTGAATATAAATATTCATTAGAAAGATAAAAATCTTTCCTACATAATTATATTTTATTTATAATTTTTAGACATTATATAATTTGTTTTATTTATGAAACAATGGTGATGCAGTAATTACTTAATTAATGAAAAATTAGAATAATTGATATTATAAATATCCAAATAAATGTAATTTGAGACCTTTTATAAACACCAATAATTTTCTAGGATAATATGACATATTAGTATTGATTTAATTAACTCTTTAGAAGTAATCCTTCTGTTATGATTTTTACAAAAATCAATTATAGAATAGTGTCAAAATTGACATAAAAGAGTTTTTTAAAAACAAATATTATATTATTAATTGATATTAAATTCCTAAAAATATAAGGTTAGGCCAAGAGACTTATATCATGATAGGTGTATCATTAATGGACCACTTGGGGGTCTCTTGGATGTATATAGTAAGTTTATTAACCATATAGTATAAACATACAAAGAGACATTGTAAAATTGAAACTAATTAACTAAGAGTTAATACTTAAAGATAAGGTTAATATAACGACCCAAACCTGTATAAATTATATTGGTTGAGTGGTTTTCGACCTATCCCTGCATTAACCTTTAAATAATCCATTTTGGAGCCATTATATACCGAATATTAATTTATTATAAAATAATATTTTTAGCTTTTCCAAAGGTGCCCCTCACCCCTCTTATAAAAGGGCACTCCCCCTTCTCATTACTTCACACCTTCAAAGCCTTTTGGTTCAGCCAACCCCTGCCCAAATACTCTCTCAACTTCCCTCACTACAACCTAGAGTCCTTAGTTTGATCAGAAAGACAACCTAGGATCCCTTTTGATCAAATCAAAAGTAAGAACTCGAAGAAGAGGTAATGTTTTTACCACCCTTTTTCAAATTATTTTCTTCTTCAAATTCTTATTTCTTTGTTATTACCATTATAAATTAATGAATCTAGTATCTCCTATATACTATAATATTATTATAAATATATTAAAACCATATTAAGTACTCTATCAATCCTTTTAATGACATGTCACCATACGTGTGTACGTACGGCTTACCGTCTCCACGTCGTGGTGTAATTGTCATTCAATAAATTATTATTTGGATGGGTATAATAATTATGTGTAATTCATGTAAATAATAAATATAACATGATAATTATTATGTCTATATGATATACCATCCAATTATATATTATTTTAACATCAAAAAATGATATTGTCACTCGTGTGTACGTACGGACTACCGTCTCCACGAACGCGATGAGATTCATTCTCCATCATATCCATTAAATTATAATTATCATTTTATTATTTAAATAAAATGTTTAAGGACTTGATATCATTCTTGATATGAATAAGTTACAACCTATCAATGACCAACATGGCTTACGTAACAAAACATATAAAAGAAAACGAGTAAGTTAACACCCGAAACAACGATAATACTAAGATATTATTAAAAAATAAATGTTAAAAGATCATATATGATATCATATTAATGTAAAGGATTATTGTATAATTAAATAAAAATTATTTCACCATTATACAGGTGGTTAACCTACCGTATACCAAGGAAAATGTACAAATTAATGGGTTTCTTATCTCACTTTTAATTCCGTGAGAATTCCATTGTTCACCACTTATTTATTACATGTTGTGTGTGTACTGCCCATGTCTGTATTCATTGTGTAATATAATTTAATCCATGTATATGTACATCATCATTTTATGATCCTTCTTTCATGGGTGTATGTTTTGTATGTTACCAAATCAATAAGGGAATTTGAAATTTCAATTTCCACTCATTCAGCATTACGCATACTTCATTGATTATTTTACTCAATGATTATGTGTAGAATCACTATTCATTTGATTATGTCATTAATTCCACTCCCCTTTCTGTGGATATACTTTTTCTACAGATAATCACTCCATTGATAAATTATCAGGTCATCGGTATGAACTTGAAAAGAATAATTTTTACTCAATCTCGATTTGTTGAGTTAAACATCCAATTCATTGGTGTTGTTTTTACAAGAATATGTGTGAATGTCCTTTGATTGTTTTACACTAAATATCAAATCATATTGAGTGTATTTTTATTTCTCACTCATAATTATGTTGTTGATTTATCCTTAACCTAGGGATACGGCCTTTATGAGACATTTCATCTCAATTTACATTCCATTGATACTCCTTTATTATTATACACCAAATCACTTTTATATGGTGTATATAATTTACTTTGACATAATATATCATGAATCCCTTTATTCTCATGATATTACAAAGTTTTTATTTCCTCAATTATTTTTATTCAAGTTTCTATCTTTGGGTTAGGAACTCTAACTAAAATGACATTTTAAAATGTTTTAAAGATTGATTATTCTAAATATTTCTCATTAATGTACATTTTTTAAAAATTGTTTTAAGGATTTATTTATATGGACATTAAATTTTTCAAATCAAAATTCCTTTTAAAAGTTTCAAAGTGTTATGGGACACTTTGATTCTAAAATCTATTTTAAATGGCTTCTTGACAAATAGTATGAATTTTAAATGATTTCAAGAAAAAGGGGGATATTTCACTCTAATTGTTTTGATGATTATTTTCATCTATGTCAATATCCTTCATCATTCTCGATTGAGGTTAATATGATACAATACAATCTTCTATATTGTATCGAATGAGTTATGTTTGACTATGGATGTGCTATTTTTATACCATTCATTGTTTGTGGATAAAGTATTGACATTTTGTATGCTAGTTTTAATACGAATGATTATGTTATGTTTAAAACATTTTATATGAGGAATGCATTAGACTTAGTAAGTGATGGGTGGAGCCCTCTATAGCTCCTCGATGCATCGGTAGGTCTCATGAGACAAACTAGTTTCTTGGCACAAGGCCTTGGAAAAATCTTATTTGTAGTCTTGGCACGAGGCCTTGGATATGTTGTTATGACAGTCTAGTATTATTCATTCCATCATTATGAAAGTGGTTATTGATGTTGCATGTGATTGTTCGACTAGTAGAATATCTATGTGAATAAGTAAATGGAATTATTTCATTTTATTTTTTCCATACTATGTTAAAGATCATGTTTAAAAGGCTTTTGTTTTAGTTATAAATTGCTTTAAGTGTTTATGCTTAACTATGAAATATTCTTCTATATTGTTATCCTTACTGAGAATTTGAGCTCATCACTTTCAATGTTTTATTTTCCCCAGGATGTAAAGAAGTATTTTATGAATGACCTGCAGGGATAGTATGAGGGGATATGAAGACAAGATGTTGTTGTAGTTTTTTTAAATTATGATGTAATGTAAGACTTATGAATATATCTAGTGTTTCCAAGACTACTAAACTAATATGTCTTTCGAGACTTGATCCTTTTTTATCATGCCAATGTCATGTAATAATGCAATGACTTTGGGTATCTAGGGTCAGGGCGTTACATTCTTTCTGAAGGATCAATTGAATGTTTTAAATGTGGTTTGTATGGTCATCTTTCCAACACATGTCCTACAAAAAAGTTTCAGGATTGGGGTCACCAAGATCGTAAAAATATTCATTTACCAATACCTAATGCCATTATGATTGAGGATAAAGAAACTGACAATGAATAATGAAAGGTATGGATTATTTCTTAACATATTTTTTCCTATTATTGGAATCTTAGGATATGATTCATGATTTTGTTTGTAATAAAGTAGTATTTCAGAATAAGTTGAAAAGGAATGGCTAATGGATCATGAATAATTTTGAATGAGTAAGAAGTCATCATATAAGGGATTCAAGGGTTATGGTAGATTTTAGGATGGTGAAATTCTTAGATGTATTAAGTCTCTTTTGATGATGGGGTTACATTAGAAGACTTTTTATAGTAACCCTGATGTTTGATATATGAAAATTTTATTCAAGGAATAATTATCTGTTCTTTTGTTGATATAGTCACAAAGAACCATTTGGGATTATATGATCCTTGAATTTGAGGCAATTACTGGTTAATACATTTTGGGTTTTAAAATGGAAGTTATCAAATAACCTTTGTGGTTAAAATATGTTATGGTTATTTTTTATGAATTTATATATTTTTGAGGAATGTTATAAAATTATTTAGTTTTTGAAAAGGGACAACATGTAGACCGTGTGACAACCCGTCACGTAGGACTAAGCTGCAGGAATCAAACCCAAAACCAAAGTGCAACTGGTATTTATCGCCTACCACTGGACTACGTGAAGTCCCTGGTTAGTTTGAATGATTCTTTTTGGTTAGATTATTTTATGAATTAAGTGTAAGTTGATTTTTTTGGTTATCAATGGAAATGATTAGTCTATCATGGAGGATATGTGATTAGGTTAATTACTTTTCAGTATGAGACTGTAAGAGTAACTGATGTTATTTTGGAGAAAAATGTTAAAATTTATATTAGGAGACTATGTGATTAAATCCTTCAGAGAATTGGGTTTCAATCTTAGTTTGGTTTACTTTGTTGAATTTTATGAATAGATGTTTATTTAATGGTCTTTTTTGAACTTTGGGTTTTATTTTTGGTTAAGGTCTAAAGACATGGGAATTATATAGTTCTCTTTTGTGGATTAGGTGATTCTCTAAAGTTGATTATAGCTCTCTTACTGTGAACAAGTCATCCTAAATACTCGTCTTTTGGAGAAAATATGAGTTCCTGTAAGAAATATAGTAAATGTGGAAAGTTAACATGACAATTAAGTATGTTTCCTTATGTTTTATTTAAGCTCATAAATAAATTCCTCAACAAAAATTTACTTAAAACAAAAATGTTTTTTGTTAATTTTTCCTACTGGGGAATCAAATACCATTTAAGCCATCACAAGTTTGTGATTTTCTTGTTGTTAACTTTCTCCTAGACATGTTTACTATCACTCTCCATCAGAACATGACCCTTTGTTTTTTTCCTCCATATCCATATTTTTATACATGGAATCGTAGTATGGGTTAACTCGGGTGACATTTGTACTTCTCTCCCATTCTTTTAAAGTGTTAGTTTTACTGACTCTTGTTCCGATGTGGGATTTTCAATGAAGCTTCCAAGCCCAATTTTAAAATTGTGAGGACACAATTCCCAAAAGGGGGAAAGGATATAACACCCCAGGTAAATAAATAATATGAAATTTTCATATTTATCCATATTTTTTAATAAAATATTAATATTACTTTAAAGGGAATGATATGCTCGAGGGCGTACCCAATACACAACAACAAGTTTCTTTGAAATATTACGTTGCACTCTAATAATATAACAATATTATTTTAAAAGATAGTTAAATCCTAGCCATTGTAATGGTGGGAATGAATGGAACTAACTACAAAATGATTATATATGTTTGTAAAATATTATTACTTTTATCCAATAAATGTTGGAGGCTTAAAATGTAAATGAATCCAATTTTAAGCATAAATATTCTAATATTCTTCAAAAAGGTCGATTAACCACCTTTTTATGGACAACGCTTTTTAAATATACTTTTGACAATTTTATATGTTGTATTTTTCAAAATAAAATCCTTATTTGTAATCTGGACATCAAAATTTACTTTGTGTAACATTTTGTTATTTTTCCGATAAAGATCATTTTTATTGAAAATGTTGCATTTTGATTCAAACCCACCTTTTAATCTGATTTATTTATATGGATAGATTATATTATAAATTTATATTAGAGTGTAATTAGAATATATTTTTACCATTTAATCTAATGGTTGTCAATGTAATTAATTTCACTTTGAAATTGGACTTAAACTAGTGTCAATCTTTTAATAGATATTGTTTCTTAAAAACGTGCTATCTGTTTTGATAGTGGGAATTAATTATTAAATTAATTAATGAAACATATATGTTCTTAATTTTGTAAAATAGACATCATTTTTGAATTCGGAATATCAAATATAGCTTAGGGTGAGTTTTTGGTATTTTTCTGAAAAACTTCAATTTTTGATGAATAGTGAAACCACTAAGTGGTAGTTTAAAAACTGATTTTTTGTTTAAATGAAACTTTACCACTTCTGTGATTTGAATTTCAAAAATCCGACATACATGGTTGTCATTAGGGTGTAAAATGTGGTTCAATGGGATTAAAATATTTTTTGGTGAATAGTAAGTTTTTAATCTGATTAGAGGTAATTAGCATAATTTAAGGTGAAAATAATGTTTTAATAATATGAAATGTCCTAGACACATGTCCTACCCTCATTGGATGTGTCATTTCCGACCAAGAAAATCCATGGGTAATCTTGGGGACCCCATGGAGCCACTTTGGTTGTAAAATGTCATAAATAACTTTTTATTTAAAGTTAAAATAAAAATGTCACAAGCATGAGTTGTTTTACTAAAACAATTTTTAAATGGGGATATACAAGTCATATTTATTACTATAAATTTTCATTAGAAAGATAAAAATATTTCCTAAATCATGATATATTTTTTATAATTTTTATACATTAAATAAATTAAATTATTTATGACATCATGATGATGCAGCGATTACCTCATTAATAAAGGATTTAAATAAAATGAAAAGATAATGTTAAAACTATAACATACACTTGTAAAAGACCTATTGGATGAGTATATTTCGAACCCTTACCACCTTATCCTCTAAATACATCAATGTGGGATTTTTAAAATCTGAAACTCATTTGAAAATAAAGTAACATTTTGTAACTTTCCAAGAGTGCCCCTCCTCTCCTCTTATAAAAGGCCCCCACCTCTACCACCTAACCCACACCTCTCAAGACTTTGTCTCAGCCAATACCTGCTCATTTTGTCTCTACAAATCCCTCTCTTACTCCTAGATTCCTCACTTTGGGCAGTAGTCTTCCCAATGAAGCCTTTGAGCTCAAATGAAAGAGAGATACCCGATTTTAAGGTAATGTCTTCACTTGTGTTCGTTTGTTTTATTTTGATTCTCCAACCTCCTAAACTCTTTTTATTCATTTATTTTGTAACAAATACAGTATCTTAAATATTTTTTATAATAAGGATTTGAGCTACACTTACACACACCTACATCTAATGGTTAAAGAACATACTATTTCTGTGGATGGCGAATTTCTGCCTCACGAAACGATGATTGTTCAATATTATTTTAAAACCCTAAAAGGTAGCCATTAAGATGTCACTATATTTATATATGATATATAATATGTTTATTTTTTACTTAAGCTTCTGTATTTTTCATTTATGGCATACCTTTATGGTTTCCATTATGGATAAATGCGATATCTTCATTTTAGGAAGTGCGGACTACCACCCCCTCAAAATGATTTGATTCGTTATTAACATATATGGTACGTATAAAGGATAGATTTAATGATATTATATATGATACCATACTGGAATTATAATACTATTATGTATCATTATGTTTTAATTCCATTAAATAATAAATATAAATGGAAGTAGCGTTCATGCGTATGTACGGCCTACCATCTCCATGAACGGTACATTTCATTTCTTACCTCTAAATGTTATGTAATGTTATAAATGCATGTATATAATGGATATAGATGATATATATGATATATACATAATGAATATAATTCTTTATGTAATATATATTTTACCACATGAAAAACTTGTAATTATAAAGAGTTTATTTTTGACTCAAGTAGCAATGATCTACAAAACGACCATTATTAACTTAAATAATTACATAGTGTTCATAGCATGGTATTAAGTGATATAAAAGGAATAATGAACTTGAAAAATGTTCTTAAGCAAGTATAAATTAACTCAAGATTATTATTCAGGAGGTTAAAGAATGATCGAGTCAAGTCGGACCCGAGGTAAGGGATCCTACCTATCTCTTTCTTTTCAAGTACCCCCTTTTATGTCATTTCTATTATGCTCCATGTTATTATGTTGGAGGATGTTATTTTATATTCCTCTTTCTGTAATTTTTATGTCCAAGTTATGAGATACCATTTTATCTCTCATCAACGCATTTTCTGAATTTTAATGTGACACCGTTAGGTTGTCAAATTTTTGTAAGGGAACTTCATAACCCAATTTTGATTTCTTTGGGTTCAACTTGTAGTTATTGAATATTCCATCCAATGAATATGTGTGAATGTCCTCTGATTGTTTTAAACTTAATATCCACTTATATTGTGTGTATTCATATTTTTCACACATAATTATGTGATTGATTTATCGTTAATTTAATGATACCTTCTTTATAAGGGATTTCATCTCTATTGACATTCCATTGAGACTTCATTGTTGTTATGCACCAATTCACTTTGATATAGTGTATATACTATCCTTTGGAATATTATATCATGAATTCATTTATTATCATGATATTATAAAGTTTTGATTAAATGCCATTCCTCTAAAATCTTCAAAGTGGTAAGGGAATCCGTCTCAATCTCCTTTCATTGAGGCATATTTTGTTTTATACACAACTTTCTTTTATACGGTGTAAAAACCCCTTTGACTTTTATGATTATTTAAAAGGAATCTTTTTATAAGAATCGTTTACTAAATGACAAAAGGGAATGTTATTTTCCTACGTATGCGGTGATAACAACTTCTCCGCTGCCATGACCATTATTTGAGTTTCGGCTTCCTCTACAAGCCATTCCTTTTTAAAATGAAAAATAAATACCATGTTTTAATTTTCTTTAATTTTGGTATTGAAAATGGTTTTCATAATTTTTTTATTATATCAATGTTTTGTATTGATATCTTGTGATTGAAATGTCGAAATGTTATGTTTCCTTTATGCATGTTTTATGTGATACGATTATGTTATGGTTCTTGGGCATTGTTATGAAGATGGGTGGTTTTGTGATAAACTAAGGGCAGGTGAGACCAATATAGCTCTCCAAAGCATTGGGTAACGTAAAGGAGTTAAACGTTAAGGTTTCTCCGAATAGATTTAGGTAATATAATGTGATGGGTATTCCAAACGTAACCAAGAGGGTTACTCCCTACGTAAGAATGTTATGAATGCCTCAAGTTACCTTTTTGCCTTATGATTTCTATGATTTATTCATGATTTGATGAGGTATGTTAAAATGATTATTTTTTATGAGTAAATTATGATTTCATACAAGGACTAATGTTTTCTTTTCCTACTTTTATATCTCTTACTATGATTTTTACGCTCATCCCAAGTTTTTGAAATGTTTTTCATAGGTCAAGGGAATGGTACATGATATGATGATAGTGTCAAGGAAGTGTCAAGAAAGAATCCATGTTTTATTTTAAATATGTTTCCGTTGATGGGACAAATGAATACTATCTTTTATATAACCACTTTGTTTAAATGTGGAATGTAATTCACGTTTTATGATCTAATTCTCTAAAACTCTAAACCTGAAAAGATCCTCAATGTGTAATCTTGTAATAACTCAAGATTATGTAAGGTTTAAGGCAGGGGCCTTATAATTACCATAACTTACACCTCCTATATCATCCTCCATAGGTAAATAGAAATCCAATATTATCCCTCCCAAAATCTGATATGTTGTTTGAAATTCGTATTCTGGATAGATTTTCGGATAGGGCCTTTATAATTTTGTAATTTTGATATTTAATGATATCTGTTAGTTCCTTATTATATTTCTATTTTTTATTTTTTATTTCCTTCTTACATCATCTAATGAATTATTTTATTTATATACTATCCTTTATATATACCTTATTCACTTTTTGATAATCCCAATATGTAGAGTATAATTGGTTATGTATATCTCAGTTCTTATTTGTATTTTTGAATATTTTTAATTTTAAACTTATCTATATGTTTTCTCAATATTTAATCTACCATGATTTTTTATCATTAAAAAGGGGTAGATTATTATCTTAGTTCATAAACTACTTATTTTAATTCTCAAAAATCATTTTTATTATATTATTAATTAATTCTATATTTAATGATAGATAAATGTTTATCTAAAAAGAATGTGAAAAATATCTATGTCAAGAAGTGACCTCATCAACCTACCATATGAAGATGTTCAACAAACATTGAAGGTCAAGTGACCATATAGAAGTAATCACACATTAAATTCCAACTGACTACATGAACAGACAAGTTATTATGTGATGGATAAGAAAAATTATCTAAGTCATGAACTGATCATATGAGTATTAAGCTAGCCACATGAATTGTTTAAGTGATTTCATGATGAATTAAACCAACTATATAAAGACTTATAATGACCATGCATAAAAATAATGAAAATGTGGCTAAGTTTTGAACCTATATCATAGGGAAATTAAGTGACCGAATGAAGGACTTAAATGAATGCATTAAGAAATAAAGCTACTGAAAATCCATGTGATTTTAGATGAATTCACTATATACAAAGAGTAAGTGTCCATAAGATCAATTGACCTCAAGGTGAATTGACCACAAGCCAAAGTGACTCTGCTTAAGTAAAGATCAAGTAACCATGTATAATTTAACTAGTAAGTAATTTTAGAATTTAAATATCTTTATTTTTGAAACTTTTATCTATGATATATAAAATTTAAGTATTATATATCAATGTAATATGTTATAGGATAAGTTTATGAATATTCTACAATTGATAACTGGAGAATTGTTTCTCTTTTAAAAGTAGAGTCACTGGTGGAAAAAAGTGAGAGAGATTAATGTTGGAATATTGATTAGACTGACTACTTCACTATGTGATTCCATAAAACCTTTTTATTTTGTATCTAAGTTCAATAAAAATTAACATATTTTTCAAGAGAATATTAAATATGATTTATCAAGTAAATCAGATTAGTTTAAGATACAAAAAAACACTCTCTTTATCTCTTTATACTCTCTATTTTTTAATTTATTCTCAATTTATATCTATACTCTCTTATAGATTTGTTATCACTTGTGTGTGCATTGCATTAGATAGTTCTAGATTCTCTCTTCTTATTATATATATAGTTCTCCCATAAATAACTATGGAAGAGGCTAGTTATAGACTGGACTTCCCTATGTTTAGTTGTATCTATAAAACATGATCTAGGTTTTGGATCTAGTTCATTAGGATTTAATAATTTTTATTATGATTAGATAAATATTGAGTGGAGAGTATTATGTTATAGCTTAAATAATAAAACTCTATTTTTAAATTCCAATTTGTGTTATTATTTTATTGGTTACTCTATTTTTTAAAATATTTTCAATTATTTTATCATTAATATATCTTTAAATAATTATTTTATAAACTATTCTTTTAAAGAATATATTTTTTAGTTAACATTCATATGTGGTAGATTCTATTTAGTGTGAGTAAAATATTTATAAAAGATAAATCAATTTTAAAATATTTTTAACTGATTTTTTATCAAACTATTGAGAAACTGTTTCAGAACCTAAAATTTTTTATACCTGAGTTATTTATTGAATGACCTATTTTATTTTAGGGTTTTGAAAATTTATTTTAAATATAAATATTAAATTGGAATCTTAATTCACCCTCACTTTTTAGTTTTCCACTATAAACAACACCTTTTATGTTGAGTAACGACGCCCTCTTCTTACACCTTAGTGTATACCGTATTTTTAACAAATTATTCTTCATCATAATCTTTACACTCTAAATTATCTATTTGGTTTAAATTGATATCATTTATCTATGGGAACCATGTTCATGGAATTATATCCTTATCAACACTAGAATACTAAGGATCGTCATCATTGACTAAGTATCCCTCAATGGATATATTATAATAGTCATTCGATCATAATCTATTAAATGATTTATTTATCTTTTGAACCCTTTAAGGATTCATTTCCCTCCTTTGGAAAACAAGTTATGTGAAAGTATAAAATCATTCAAAGTAGTTATCCTAAGTGAATATCTCATATTTTTTACAAAGTGGATTTCTAATAGAGGGGATGATTCATAAAATACCACTGGAGAAAAATACAAAGGTTCTTATTATGGATATTTTCTTAGTCTAGATATGAATAAATTTATCTGATTATGGGGAGGTACAAATTTTTCCATCCCTATGAATAAGGGTGGACCCCATTATATTATATTTTTGGATACACCCCATTGGAGATTTTATGGTTATAAGGGTCTTGATAAATGTCAAACTTCTTTCACACCTATTGGATGGGGTTTTCCCTATGTTTCCACTAAAGAAAACTTTTTATATTTATTCACCTTCCAAGCTCACACTCTGGCATGATTTTGGTGTGTAGTTTATTTTAGAAATTTTGGTAAAGGGTTTTTATTTATTAAGAGTGTTTCTATTATTTTGGACTTCTTTTTAAAAATTGGCTTCCATCATGACTTTTTAGGTGGATTCATGTAGAATACTTTCAATAACTCTTCCATGTTGAGTCTATATTTTTTGACATATAAGGATTGGTAGATTTAATTTTTATTACCAACTAGAATAAGTGAACTTAGAACCTGAGACTTGGGCCGATGAGATGACATTACAAGATATCTTGTCTGAAGAACCTTGATGGCTTACAACTGTAGTGAAGTGTGGATCTCAATTTTTATCCCATAATTTGATGTATTTGTTAAGTGAAACAACATTTATAATATTTCAAAGTATATTTAAACCATTTAGGTACTATTTATAGAGTCACTCACACTAATTTCATGATTTGGTATTTTGATCCACAAAAATGGAATATAGATCAACATAGAGGCACTACTAATATATAACTTTGAGGTGACAAATGTATCCATCACAAGTGTGTTTCTTAGATTGGATATGTTGGAGGGTATCACATAGATTATGATATATATGGGATATAAATTCATATTTATGTTCTGGGGAACATTATACTAATATGTATTAATATCTTAAAACTTTATAAGTGTCTTATCTTTTGTTAGTTACATTCACATGATATTGAAATTTTTCTTTTCATTATTGAGTGGTTCCTTATAATCTCTAACCATAAAGGTCATTTTCATATTCATTCATTAAGAATATAAATATTTCTAAGAATATTATCAACTACATAAAATATTATCGAATCTAGAGTTGGCACAGATGATGAATGTTTCCTCATTTTTCTCATTGATTGGTATAAAACATTGTTGAGTGATAAGGGGTACCTGGTGCTGATGACATCAACTTTTACAATGCCTATAAATATGATGGAACCTTTATAATAATTATAAAATGATTAGTACATTCATGTAAAGTAAAAATTTCAATATGAGGAATGCCATAACAATGAGTACCATGGGAAGGACCTCCATGGTTATTAATTTCATATTCCTCATCATACGGAGGACATCCACTTTGTTTGTTTACTTGATCACTATATATAGTACCTTCATGGTCCTAGATTTATATTTTACATTATGAGGAGGACATAAACTTTATTCGTATTTCTTGTTATAAGGATGGACTCTTCAACATATTCCATGGGGAAGACCTCTAGAGTTACTGGATTGATTACCATGGGGAAGACCTCTTTGGTTTCTGGTTTGTTCGCTTTTAACATAGTTGGGGACCTCTATTTTGGATACCTACTTATTGTACACCAGCATGAAGCTCCTTGGTTTTTGAAATCTATTTTGTTAACAAGGGGAGGACTAACCTTCCTATTTAACTTTTCACAGCATGGAAGACCTCCATAACTAGGATCATGGGATATTACTTATTTATTATTATATAATGTTTAACCATGGGGAAGGCCTCCTTGATTGGTCTTTTATAGATGTGAGGTGTGAATTTTGAATGATAAATCTAAAGAATACCTCCATGGTTTCTTTACTGTTTATGGCCATAGGGAGGACCTTCGTGGCTAGTGAATTGTTCTTTTCCATCTTATGGAGTACTTAAGTGGTATGAATTTCTATTATTATGGGAGGGACCTTCATTTTGGGTGATCTAGGTGGGACCAATATAGCTATTGTTAACTTCTCTCACTAGAGAAGGAATTTTTGAGAGGGAAACTATTATTTTATTTAACATTATATGATTTTATTTTTCTATTATGATTTGGAATCATCTCTAAGTCATCATCTAAATATAATAGTGGGTTCTAGGTATATTGATGGTTACATGATAAAGGTTCTCCTTAAAGGCATGGATAATGAATGGACCTCATCAGTTCCTCATATTCTATGACATGGTATAAACAATTATAGTTATAACAGATTCATCTATAATATCTTGAAGAATCAAGTTTTGGTGGAGATTTTAATGGCTATGGTTAATGGAATCCCTCTTAGGTGGATCCTAGGTATCCGTAGAATCATAGTGTATATCCTCCTTCACCTATCTAAGATAAGTAAAATATGTGTTTATTTACTCTATTTAAAGACTCCCAATGAGATTTTACATAGAAATAGGTATCTAGAATTGTTACTAGGATTGATTTTATCAATACGTCTTAAATATATAATAAAAACCTGAACTAGACAATAATACCTTTCATGTAATGAATTTACTTCTCCTCCTATCTACCTCACCATGTAATTTTAAGTTCCATTGTCTCATCTAAATAGATTCCCACATTTGGAAATTGGATCTATATCCGAACATAACACAGATGAGAATTCATCAAGTAATAATAATGGTGAACTTGACATGAATCCTTTAATCCATAAGGATATCAATTCATTATACACTCTTATTTATTATTATTATTCAACGATGAGTTTCAA
This sequence comes from Viscum album, assembly GCA_963277665.1. Lineage (NCBI taxonomy): Eukaryota > Viridiplantae > Streptophyta > Magnoliopsida > Santalales > Viscaceae > Viscum > Viscum album. The sequence continues at coordinate 479,417,837 of OY728132.1, forward strand.
ATTTTTGGGTTTCTCCCTTATATCACTCCCATTAAATCCAAATGGAGTCACCAATCAATGAAAATTTAAGAACAAATTTCCTAATAAAGTCTATGGTAAATGGAAGATTAAATTATGTTACTATGAATCACTAGTAAGTGGATCCTTGATTTACATCTAATAGTTAATTAATAGCATAATCCATCAATCTATAAGGGTAACAAAACCCTCCTAATATGTTGATTACACTATATTGGTTTCCCATTAATAATTATGGGTCATTAATTATACTAGAGAGGATAATTAATTGATTAATTGGGTATCTGGTGGATATGATATTGGTTGAAACATCCAGGTCATGTGAGTTAATGGGTGGATCTAGAAAATCTCCCATTAATCCTCTAAGAGAGAGAGTCCTTATTATTTAGGGAATTTATGATTAGTTGTATCCAAAAGATTTTACCAGTAAATTGAGGAAGACATGATGAGATCAATTATAGGAAGCTTGATTCCCATTATTAAAGGAATAAATCATCGAATAAAATCACATATTTGTGTGTGGTGACTCAATCATGTGAGTCAAATGGATTTAGAGATGGACTTGGTAGAATTATATTTTTTCGAATTTTTACAATGGTGAATGTTGTCCAATAAGGTCTTTGGGGTTGTCCTGAGGCTTTGACTACCCATAGAAGGAATATTTTGAGGAAAATGAAATTTTTTTCAAATGTTATGTAGTGATAATACATTAATATGAGGGAAACCCATGGATCACATAAAATTCATGCCCCTATGTTTATGAGTGGAGCCAAAAATTATTAGGTTATTAAATTTAGTAATCAAATAAGATACATGTGGAAATACCTCAAAAATAAATCATGTGAGGTAGTGAGGCTTCTCATAATTGTTTTACATTGAAAATATCACAAAAATATTATTTTTTGAGTTATAGACAGGAAGTTATTATGTATGAGGACACCACCATCCCCATATTTATAATTAAATTTAAATTCTACTAGATTTAATTCATGTCCAAATAATTTCTCAGGAAGGTTTTTATTATAAATAAATTGAATTCTCAGACTTTATGCCTCAAGAAATGACTTTTCATATTTAAATGTGTGTTGGGTTTATTTATATGAAAAACATCAGAACTAATTTTCCAGGACTTTCAAAACCACAAAAACATAAAATTAGTGAATGGTAACATAGTATCACCTCTATGATGTGGAAAATGAATGTTGCAGAGTAGGATGTAGATCTCATGAGAATATCGACTCGCTTTAAAAAAATAAACTCATGGAACCTATGTTCTAAGGACCATAATGGTTTATATCCTACTAGACACAAATGACACACCTAGAAGAAGATTTTTTTTATTTTCTATATAATTACTTCATGAAAGGGAAGACCATTTTATGCTAAATTCTATATTTTTACTCCATTATCTTTTGAACTTCATTCAAAGGTGTTTCTAAATTTCTAGGAACCAATACCTAGTAAACAAAAAAAAGTATCAATATTTAATATATATATATTTATTTATTTATTTTCTTATAATGGTTGTTTTTAAGTGATATTTTGTGTACTATTTACATTATTCATGATACGAGTGGTTCATTGGGGATATAATTGAATACTCCATCGTTAAATGGTCACATACATTCAAAATAACACAAGATATGTGATTAAGGTAAAATTTTAGTATCATATTAAATAATGTATTATCACACTCTACATGTGAACTTCCATGAATATATATATATATATTATAAATGATAAAATGTAATTATATATAGAGTTGGAGTAGTAAATTGGATGATATTTATTGGTGATTAAGGTATAGAGTTTGTTTTATTTTCTTTTTTTAGTATACTTATATAAAATAGTGAATTTATTAATCTTTTGACTATTTTTTTATTATGTTGAGTTATATTTTCAATATTACAAAAATTTATATACATTATCATTTAAAGTAAAATGGTGTTTCATGGTGTTTTTTAGATTATTTATTCATTGTTTTAGTTTTTATCTAATTATTTTAAGATAATTAACTTTTTATAAATGGTAATTTTTTCATTAGTGATTACTGGTATACCCCAATCATTATTCACTAGCCTCTAGTGATAGGGGTTCAGTTTAGACATTATGAAATTTCAGATTGGGTAGCGATACCCTGATCAAGTTCAGTAATTATAGAGAAAACACTAGTTGATGACGATAAGATGTCTTTAATAATTCAACATATTTTTTAAATATTTTTCACTCTCAAAGTTGATTTTACTAATGCATTTATTTTTACATTTATTATTGAATTTGAACTGGTTTATTTAATATTAAATTGGAAAATCATGACTATGTATATGTGGGGATTTAGTGTGATGACCTCATTTAAATGGAACCATGACTTCAACATGATAAATTTAGATCAATGGATCTTCTAACTAAGTTAAAAGAAGGATATGATTTAAATATAGATTTTATTTTAGCATTTTGGACTTATGGATAACATAAATAAAGTATTTTATAAATTAAATCAGTAAAACATATTAAATTAGGTATTTATGAATAATAATTGACTATAGATGTTATAATTGTGACAGAACTATCAGTGTAGGGGGTTGTAATTTAGGGTATGTGTTTTTTTGAACTATAATCATGGGATTTCATAGGAAATGAAATCTAAAAAATGAATACCAATTTCATATATATTTTCAATATTTTAATAGGTAATGCATAATGTTTTCCATTTTCTTTCACTAAAATGTGTAATTATGGACATGGAATTTGAAAACATTCCCTTGGATAGAATAAAATAAAATATATGGAATTTAAATCTCTAATAATAAATATTTATAAACCAGATGATACTTCAATTGGATATTATTATAAGAATTAAATTATGGAGACTCAAGGTTTATTTGAATATGGAAAGTTAAATTATAATCTTAATCAAGATATATTGTTTGATTCAGTCATATATTATCAATTTAAGAAATGACCTACTGAATGACTTTAAGGGGTGGAACATGAATATGGTAACTATAATCCCCATGATTATTTTTTTTCTATGCATGATGTGGATAAGGGATATTGGGATTCCTATTATGAATTAGTTTGAAAGGATCGTGTTCTTGATGAGCCCTATGAGGTAGGAGTTATAATCAATGGAGAAAACATTACAATGGAATCAATTGTGGTTATTCACCATATGGATCTAGCCCAATAGAATATTTTTTGAGACCCTATTTTTTAATTTTAATACATTGAAATATTTCTATATATATTTTCATATCTAGGTGTATATATGTCATGTCATTCTGAGGCTAGGTGTTCCTAGAAATAATGTTATAAAAATAATAGGTATATTTTTTATTATGCACATGTAGTTTCTTAAAGAAAATGGGATAACTCTTGAATGTATGCTATGATAAAATATATGAGACGATGGTTGAGTCTATAATTATATGTTCACCCTAGGCATGACCTAACATATTTTGATTTGGTGTGTTCATACACCTTTCTCATTGGCGATATGTTCAGTGGATTAATTAAATAATTCATTCATTCATTCATTCATTCATTCATTTTAATGAAATGAAATGTCTATATCTAAAATTACAAGGAAAATTATCTAGGTTTATCCACATAAACCCTAGGATAAATCTAGATCTCCTAAATCCCCTTTCATTGGTGAATCACTTCGGATGATGACGAAAATCCTGATCAGAGTAGATTAGTGTGCAGTGAATTCAATGAAGACATTCAATTTTTGGAGAGAATGTTCTTACATGATGAATAAAAAATATCTAGGTAGGACTCTTAAATTGATAATTTAATCTTTTTTGATTAAATAGATATATAATTTTGATCCCCATTATTGTATCTTCACCAATTTTTAATTGATCATGTGCATGTCTATTGAAATCATAATTGATTATTCACTCTTTTCTAACACCACAAGCCTGTTTTTTATCATTGTCTAAGAAATTGTTGAAAATATCCTTAAAAAATTTATAGTGCCTTTACCTCTCCTTTTCTTGGTGTTTATCACATTTAGGACCCCATAGTCCTATTTTGACATTTTTTATCAGAACAGATCCAGATTGGACCACCAAAATCATAATGGATAAATGAACAAGGAATTGATCGAAGAAATGAGAACATATCTAGATTGTTTGAGAGGCACAAATTATCATTTGGTGATTAGAGAACAGGAAATAAAATGTGTAAGAATAGGGGAATGCGCAATGAGAGAGGCATGTATGGGATATCTTAAATCCAATTGGATTTTATTTTCTGGCCCTGGTGTTTTGGAGCATGCTTGCTGATGATAGATCCATGAATTCTGGCTGGTGATAGGGATAGATTTTAAGTTTTGAGGCTTGATTGGATGAATTTCATATCTCATTTTCTATGAAAATTCAAACTACGCACCATGTACAAGTATGAACACTGAATGTGTATCCCCATAAGTTTTCTAACTAGAGTTTAGGAAAAAGATATCTAGGGGAACAACAAGTATCCCTCCAACCCATCATGCACCCCTTCCATGGATGAGAAAACTATGTAGTGGGTCACACAGATGGGATACTATATGAAGTAAATGGTCATTTACATGAGTAAACATACACAAGGTCATTACATAGACACATCCATAAGGGAAAACCCATAAGGACATATCCCCAACCCCTTGATAGCTTGGACATGACATGTATTCCACATATATGGTGTGTACTACTACATGGGTTAGTACCCATGTTACATCCAAGGACATGTCCAAGATGTGGAGTTGGAACACATGTCGTGTGGGTCCCCTCACACGTTGTGTACCCTTTGAGTCCTTTTTTCAAAACATCAACGTTCCATATATTCTTCATTTCACCTCATATTTTGGGATGCAAATAGCATATTCTGAGTTTTTTTCTTATATAACATTATGGTTACCTTGGTTGGGGATTTTGATATATGATGTGAAATGTTCTAGGCATGGAGCTTGGTTAGGATATGCCTATTGATGGTAGTGATCAGGAAAGATCATCATAGGCTTCTTCCGAGTGAAACCCCCTAATGAATTGGAAATGGGTTCTTGATGAAAATAGTTGACCACCCCCCCCCCCCACACACACACACACTATTTTACCAGGGTGCCGGTCCTCAACCACTAGAGTGTAACCCCCCCCCCCCTACCCCCCACCATCAACATGGGCATAATTCCTCTACAACTACCTTCTGAGTGAAACCCCCTGATGCACTAGAGTGAAGGTCCGTGATGCCTAAAGTGGAACACCCATGTCACACCAGCGCATGTTTCCTTAGCCTATAGAGTGGACCCCCCCCCCCCCCATAAACATGGTCTTGGGTCCTCTACCCACTAAGTAGAACCCCTATCGGAGAGATAATAGTTCTTCATGACACTAGAGTGGAACCCACCATCAGTATGGATGTGGAACCTCTATGTATACATATATAGTGGTACCCTCCTAACATACTAGGGCACATATCCACTATGTAACATCCTTGGTTTTTGAGTATGGTCGAAAAACACACCTGATTTGATCTTTTTAATTAGTGATTATGCTATTTTGTTTACCATTGATCAGAACTCAATTCCAAGAGTTAGTTTAGATTTATTTTATGTTTTTATATGATTTACAAGCTTTGGTTCGAGCCTCTAGTTTTTGGAAGAGGTTTCAGGAGTGCTGGAGTCCAAATGGACTATTTTGGGTTGCCGTAAAAAGGTATATGGTTTGGGGTCAACCGTGCATCCCCTTCCAGGTAATCGTGAAGCTCCTTTTGAACTGACACATGGCTTTTGTAAACTGTTAATGGGGGGAGCACAACCATGTGAGGTTCTCTACAATTTTTTCATATGGATTCCTCAAAGTTTGATCATGGTTAGGTGAAACAATGTGCAAAACATGACATGGTTCGCTTTTCTGTATTAACTCTACACTATAGCTTGCATGGTTACCACATGGTTTGGAAGACCATGTGGATAAACTATTCTGGTTATACAAGTAATTTTTGTAGTTTTTATTTTTATATATTTTTCCTTTTATTTCCTCCCTCTCCCTTCATTCTCCTTGGTCGTGTACTACATAGAGGTATCTCCCTATTTTTCTTCCTTCCATCTGATTTGATCCATCTCCCTCGTATACTACACAAAGGTATCTAACTATTTTTCTTCCTTCCATCTGATTTGATCTATATCCCTCAGTTGTGATCTGTTCTTTGATTCATTAGAGTCTATGGAAATTTAGTAGTAAGGATAACCTCACGTGATCTTATTATTAATTTTTTTTCTCTTCATGTAGCACTAAATCCTTTTGAGATATTTCACCCTATTTTTAGGGTGTTAGACAGAAACACAAATCTATTCCAATATTCATAGAATTTGGAGCTTGATATCAAATGTTCCTAAATCTATGAGTCTAAGTTAGGTGTTCCTTATCTTGATTTTTTTCATGATCATTTTGGGGGGGTGCAACTTTTAGCATGCTTTTTTGATTTTGAGAAAGACCCATGTTACTTCATTTAAAAATGAGTGTGTGACCAATGGGATTCCATTGGGCATGACCAGTACCTTTTTCACATGAGAAATGTTGGGTTATAGTTCATCACTCCTTGGATAGTTTGGTATGGTTGTTTAAATTCAACTAAATTGTTATGTTTAAATTTTTTTGAACTATTTATCTGGTTCTAAGGAATTAAAGACCTCTATATTATTTTTTTATGATTGTTTAGATGGTGTAATTCAATTGTATAAAATTTAATTCCTTTTTGAAGTGAATTATTTATATATAATTTCTTGTTCTTTTTTGTGGATACAAGAGTTTTTCCATGTTGATTTTATTTTTTATTTTCCTTTCCTTATATTTATTACTGCATCTTTTGTTGCTCATTATTGATTGAAATTCTACATTATAGGTCTTCTTGGAGTCTATTAAGTCTTTCTTTCTTCCACATTTTATATATTGTTACTCAAAAAATTATTATTATTTATCCCCAAAGGTTATAGTCTCACCAACATGTTATATTACACACTCATTGCTAGTCGGTAGCCTTTGGTGTACGGGGATGCTCTTTTAAGGGTAGTGTCACCCAGCCTAAAAGTACTGTTTAGGGGTATATCAGGTTGAGGATGTTATATATGGTATCAATGGAGTTTCCTTTACCTATTTTCATGGTATTTATATTTGGGTTATGGTGGGCTGAAGAATATGTGATTTTGGAACTGAGTTTATGGCTTGTTCTTGGGTGCCTGCATCCCCAAGTAAGAGGGATGGACCAAGTTTCCAAGGGTGGGAAATTCAGTTCATTTTACCCATATTATAGTTTATATTATTTCCACATTTTTTTGTTCAATTGGTATGTGAATTATAAACTATTTTTATATGTATCCCCTAACCTACTGAGGTAAGTGAGAATATAAAATCTTTTCCCTATGAGGAGAGCTATCTTTTTCATATGTAATGATTTTTTTAGTTTTTTTAGGAACAAAATAGGAAGTTTCAATTTAAAAAAGAATATTTCATGTTCTAAAATGATTTTAAATGGGATAAACGATGTAAAATGTGAAATGTGATGTAAAAATTTTATTCCATATAATATATATATTTATTCCATGTGATATGTGAGATGGGCCTGACACTTATAGAAGTGGGAAGGTACTATGGTTGTGGTTATTTTGATCACCAGGATTGGGTGACAAGGTAATCGTTTTGAGGTAACGATGGTTGTCAGGGTAAGAGAGGCCAAGTTATTTTTGATACTTGGCTCTATTTAGGGTGATTAAGGAGTCCATGAGGCTGGGATTCATTGTGAAATTGTTGTTGTCCTTCCATGTTGATGGTATTCAGTGGGTTCTTTATAGATGGATCAACAGAGTTTCAAGATGGAAAGGAAAGTCTTTTGTTAGAGAATGATATGGTTTTGACCCCTTAGAGTTAGGAAAATTAAGTAAAGGCTCGGGTACAGGCTCAAGTATATGCTTACGGATATGTTCCGACATAGGTTCTGGTGCAGGTAGGGAAACCGACATATTTTATAGTGTTTGGGTTGTGGCAAGATGACCAACTATGAGATATCATTGTGTGGATTCTCCAGGGTATCTATCGGATTTCTTAAGGAGCAGGTCCATCTATGGAATATCTGACTTTGGAGTTTCAGCCACAGAACCCACTGGTTTTAGGGTGAGGGTGGTCTATATGAGGCTGAGAACTGGATCGATTCTGTCATCATCTTCATGTACATCCCTTGGAGACGGTCTAGATGGTAGGAATCGAGTTCGGGATGAGTTCTGGTAGGGAGGTTACACCAAGGACTCAATCATACCACCTTGTAGTGGATTCTCTATAGTTTTATTCTATTATGGTTATCCATGACATGTTTGGACTCAATGTCGGCAGCCTACAAAGGATTATCAGGCATGTCGACAGGTCGGGCATCTCAAGAGGTTCTGGAGGATGATTTCTCATTCATCCAGTAATCAGGTTCAGGGATAGATGCACTCTTTAGAGATTGGTTTAGGATTAGTACTAGGTGAGGGTAGCCAAGATTTAGGTTCATGTGAAGGTCATGGAAGAGATAGTGGGATCCAGCATTAGAATCAATGGCTGGTGGCTACGACATCACTGAAGTTAAGTCAGGATTCATAAAGTCATGCTTTAGGCCAGTTGTATGTTTTGGAGATCCCAAGAAATAAGTGGGCTAGTGAGCCGACAACAATTAGAGGTACACTATGGGTGTGGTCTTGATTTTCTTTTTATCTTGGAATGGCCTATGGAGGAATGCATGTTTTGGTACATGAGGTGCATGGGTATGTAAATGGACAAACTAAACATTGTTTAGTAGGTTGGAATCATATTAGAAGCATGATATATATATGAGGTGTGAGGCACCAGGTTCTATGTATTGAGCATCGTTGAATGTGTGTTATTGATGTGTGAGGCACCAAGGGATCGAGGAGATGTGGGACTTGTTATAGGTTTGAGGCATTTGGGAACCATGAATGTGTGGTACTTGACTAAGGTGTGAGGCACCAGGATTGATTTTGGAATCCATAGAGATTTGGGATATCTATGTTTCTATGGGTTCCATGGGCTCGAGGTAGGCACATATGCGGTGCGGGGTGGGATTGGGTGTCAGGGGCCAAATAGGAGCACGTGGTGAGGTGCAGAAGTGATGAGGCATCCTGGTAGGACCATGGGTCTAGAAATTGGTCATTGGACCATTGATTTATTTGAGTCTTGGTTAGGATGTGACTGTGTTAGGAAACTATTTTGGTGGGGATCCCCTTAAGGTAATTGTCCTATACCCTTGAGATCGAGGTAGTCTAGATTTCTATGAAAATGATGGGTATTTTTGGTACTATCTTCATGTTTATATTGATATATTGGGGGTGATATATGCTAATGTGGGGAGATTATAATGTCCTACATTTTTGAGTTGGGTTGAAAACCACTCCGATTTGAACATTTCTATTAGTATTTATAAAAAAAATTATCATTGATTAGAACTCAATTTATAGAGTTCCTTTATCTTAATATCCTATTTTTACATGAGTTACAATCTTTGGAAAAATCCCAATGTGTTTCGAAGAGGTTTCATGAGTAACAAAGGTAAAATGTCCTATTTTAGGTTGCATACCAAAGGCACACGGTTTGGGGAAAACCATATGGCCCCTTCCAGGTAACCATGTGGATCATTTTGAATAGTCACACAGTTTGTGTGAACCATGCATGGGAGACACACATCCATGTGAGTCTATCTATAATTATTGTAGAGGTATTCTGTATAGTTTGAGCACAGTTAGGTCAAACTTTGTAAAAAATGAGTGAGGCTTCCCTTTTGTGCAGTAGTTATGCACTATAGCCTGAACAGTTACTGCACGGTTAGGAAAACTGTGCAGGTAAACTGTGCAGCCTATACAGGGTGTTATTTTTTAGTTTTTTATTTTTTATTTTTTATTTTTTATTTTTCTTTACTCCCTCTCCCTTCTTTCTCTTTCATTTCATACTACACATAGGGCTCTCCCTCTTTTTCTTCCTTCCTCCATATTTGATCAATCTCCGTCATTTGTGATCCATTATTTGATCTATATAAGGCTATGTAACTATAGTGGTAAGTCTAACATAACCCTGGCCTCTTCTTTATTTTTTCTCATCATAGAGTTTTAAATCCGTCAGATCCGTTTCGCCCTATTTTCAGGGTGTTGGACGAAAACTCAGATCTATTCCAAACTATGTTGAATTGGATCTTGATATTAGACTTTCTTGTGTATATGATTCCAAGATAGGTGTTGAATATATTAATTTGTGTTTTAACGGTCATTTCTAATGAATGTATTTTAGTTTACATTTGGGTTTTTGAGTGATACCCCAGCTGCTTTATATCAAAATGGTGGTCGAACCCCTAGGATGTATTTGGGCCTACCTAATACCTTTTTTCTCAAGTGAGGTCAGGTTAGAGTCCATCACTCCTTTGGAAATTCAGACAAGGGTGCTTAAGTTCAATTGAATTGTTTTTTTAAAAAAAATATATGATTCTGAAGCATTCAAGACCTCGATTTTAAATTTCTATGTTTTTTTATTTGGTTTAATTCAATTTTATCAAATTGAATTAATTTTTATGTGAATTATTTATATATAATTGATGTTTCTATTTCTTTTTTCTATAAGTGGTGTCAACATTCTTATATTATTTTTTATTTTTTAGTGCTTCTATTTATTACTACTTTTGTTATTGGTCATTATTGATTGGGCTTCAACTTTGAATATTTGGTTTGAGTCTGCAAAGTCTTTCTTTCCTCTACATGTTATAAATTATTACTTGTACTAGTATTATTATCTATCCCAAGAGGGTATTATCTTACCAACTTGTTAAATAGAACCCTCGCTGCTAGTCGGTAGCCGTTGAAATATGGGTAGGCACACCTAAGGCAAGTGTCACATGTACTGATAGCACTATTCAGGTGGCTATCAAATGAGGAATTCTATATTCTACCTTGAGGTTGTACCCACTCAACTATGCGGCATAATGAAGTGGTGTGTCTGGAAGTGAATGTTTACTTTTTTAAAAACATGTGAAATTATAGGAATCATTGATTAACTTTTGGATCTGTTAAAGATCCTTCTTCTTGGGATGATTTGTGAAATGGAGATCTCATTACTCTCTTTTTATGGGATTCTTTGACTGAGATATATAATTTTTCTTTTTTATGCACAACTTTTTATTTTGTTACATTTTTTTCATGAGAGGTGAAGATTTATGATATATGCCACATGATTTATGTGTTTATATCTTTAGGGTTGGATGAGTCTATTCTCCTATTATGATTGGTAAAGATTCAACATGTACTTCGTCTACTCTTACATTATACCCCTTCTATTTTGATGAGATTAATTATACTATTGGTTTGGGTTAAGCTATTCTCATTGACTACATATTATATTTATTGTCTTTTTATTCCTACATTATCTCTTAATGCTCCCCCTTCGGTTTTTTTGGGAATCCAAATGGGTACATTTGTACTCACCATGGAAAGGTATTTTCTATCATGTTTCGTATCTTGTGTAGATGATGAATAGGTTAGTGGTGACTTTAGAAGATCTTAGGGATACCTAGTACTTTAGATCGTGTATGGTGGTCACATCTTAGAATTCAAGATCTAGGCTCTCTCATCAGTTTACTTTTTCATTTTTAATATTTTGGGACACATATCTAGTTGGTTATATATTTTTCTCCTTTACTTTTTAGTTTACACTATTATACTCTTGTACTATCTAGAGTTTTTCCATGCATGGTTGTTCCCCAAGTTTTGTTTCCTAAAATGTTTACTCCCTATGCAATTTTTCATTGATATAGATGTGTGTGTGTGTAAAATTACATAGTAAATGGTCTCCCTGTGCTAATTATGCCTTCGGTGCTAGTCTACAGCCCCTAGCCTATAAAGGCGGGCTTGGGGTGTTTCAGCTCAAACCCCGACATGGGTCTGGTCATGATAGATTGGTATCAAAGTTGGTTTGAACCTATAAATGTTTTTGATAGTATTACCCCTACAAGGATTGGGTTCGGTTTAGGTAAAAAGTGTCAATGTGACTTTAATGCAGAATTCAGTCCAAGGAATCTAGTGATGGTGTGGGTGGTCGACATATCCATTCACCAGGACCATGACTGCTGCATATTGACTCGACATATTGAGACATTTGTTTTAGTTATCAACGGTACTTTCATAATATAGGATATAGTCTTTGATTCTCCTTTTTGAGAAAGCTCCCCATTATTATATGTATATATATATATGCTCATTTGATCATGGTACATCATGATAAATCTCAAGATGCCTCTATGATGAAATTTATCCATGATACCAGTTCTATATTGTTATGATGATTTGATGAGAGATTATGCCTCATTTCATGGTCTATCCAACAACCTATTCCTCTATGTGGGAAGGTAGGATCACCTCCACCTATCGAGAATGAGATCATCGTGGTTGAGTAGGCTTAGGATGTGTGCAGGCTTAGAACACACCATAATTTCTAGTACCAGTGACCTCTGAGGTTCTGCAGTGATCCAATTCATCATGCGGTAAAAGATTGTATAGATCCAGTGTTCCATATCTTCAATCTCATTTAAGCTTTCCTTTTCCATGGAGTATTCGAGCACTTGTGGATCCTTGTTATGCATATGTATGATTAGTCAACACTCTCGTGGACCAAATTCCAGCAGCTATTTTGTGAGGAGTATTACCTCTCCTACATGCACTCAGTTTAGATCCAGGGGCTTCTAGAGCTATAGTAGGGAGGGATGACGGTGCATGAGTGTATTTTGAGGTTCAAAAACATTACCTGATACTCTCTTGACATGACCTGTGTTTGCTACTTTTGAGCATGAAAGATTGATCAGAGACTCCATAGAGATATTCAAGCTAGCATTGTGTCCTTGTGCATACCCACCCATTATAGGGTGCTAGAGAAGGCACCAATGTTATATATCTTTCTATCATAGGGATGATAGATATCTAGAGCTCATAGTGGGTTTCATAAGGCTAAGTCATCTATTAGATCTATAAGATGTTAGGAACTAGGAACATAACACAGGAGACCTCCCCATGATCAAACATAGAAACATTTTCATGGTCAATGTATTGGACCAGGAATGCCCGGATAGGGGAGGTGTTTTAATTATGAAAAGAGAGGTTATATATCATGGTAATTTTTGTTAAGTCACGATGAGAAGAATAGGAATATAGTTGATGGATTTCCATGGAAGAGTAAGTATCGTGATCTGGGATATCTCAGATGTTGGAAGGTTGGTCCCCAGTGAGGCAGAGACGGCAAACGATCAGGAGGATATATGTGTGGTGCATGAAGATATGAGATCCATAAACCACCTCCACTAGGAAGTCCATGTTGGACATAGGTATTTGGTGGTCGGGGTTGAAAATATTTGTATAATTTTGAGTCTTATGACCCTATAGTGCGCGATTGGATTAGATGTATGATATGTGTGTTTTATACTCTTGATTCAATATCAGTTGACATAGTTTTTAGTCATTACCTCATCTATATAATCTTGGTGTGCAACCTAGAGCTTCCGGTTGAGGCAGTAGCATAGAAGATTCATCTTGACAATCCTACAAGGAAAACTTGTTCTATATCTATTATCTACCGACAGTGTGAGCTATCACTTGGTGGAGAGAGGTTTACGTGGGACGTTTTGGTTTTCAAGATGTAGACCTATAATGTTATCATGGGAATGGATTCATTTTCCATGGTCCGAGCCTAGATTAACCATCACCATAGATGAGGCAGATGTCTACTCACTGATAGAATGATATTCACCTTTATGGGCGAGAGATATCTCATGGTAGGGAAATTATGTTATGTGAGCAGGAGGTAGTATCCCATCACCCATAAATTGGTGATAATATACCTTGTTATAGTAGTATCTTTAGACATTTTTGTTTCTTCAGTTTTGGATGATTATATGTATGTCTTTCCTAAGGACATCCTAGGACTAAAACTAATGTGAGAGATGGATTTTTGTATTGAATTGCATCCCAGGACTACAATGATATCTTATATGGCATATTCGATGTCCCCTAAAGAGCTCTGAGAGAAACATTTGTTGATGTAGGACCATTTATTTAAGGGTTTCATTAGGTCCATTGTGTCCCCTTGGAAATCACAAGTATTTTTTGTAAAAAATTTGGATGAGATTTTGTGAATTTTCATGGATTTTCGTCACCTAAATCTGGACACAATAAAGAACAAGTACACCATTCTAAGTATTGACAACCTATTAGACCAATTTATAGGTGTGATATTGTTCTCTATGATTGAACTTCGGTCTCGATACCACCATTTGATGGTCTGAGAGTCTGAAATTCAAAAAAAATCATTATGATGTTCCTTATAACACTCTAAGTTTTTAGTGATGCACTTTAGTGTGATGAATACCCCCTCCATGTTTATGGAATTGATGAACTAGGTTTTATAGTCATACTTGGACCATTTTTTGTTGTCTTCATCGATGAAATTATCCTCTAATATACATCAATGGAGGTGCATGAAGAGCACTTTTGTATTTTTCTATATTTTCATTAAGATCACCAGATTTATCATAAGCTCTTGAAGTTCCAGTTTTGGATTCATGAGTTTCACATTCTAGGTCATGTCATCTCTAAACATGGTTTAGCCATGGACCCAATGGTGATCAATTAAGTTCTCTCTTTGGATCCACCCAAGCGAGTGTCATAGGTGTGGAGATTCCTTCATTTTTTGGGATACTACATGAGGTTTTTGGAATACTTCTCTAGAATCATATCCCATTTGACCACCCTAATGTAGAAAGGTTTGTTGTTTACCTAGTATGGGAAGTTCAAGAGGGACTTTTGAAGAGTTGAGTCTGAATATGATGGGTGATCTTGTGGTGAGACTACCAGAGGAGGGTGTGGAGTGTGTATTGTATTGTGATTCCTCATAAGATGGGCTCAACTATGTGTTAATACAGTGGTATAAAATTATTGTGTATGGGTCAAGGAAGTTGTGACCCCATATGTATAACTACACAATCCTGACTATGATCTGGAAGTCTTAGTATTCACCCTTAGGATGTGGGGGAACTATATTCTGGGAGAGCACTTTGTGGTTTACTCATACCATCAAATTATCAAGTTTGTATTATAAAACAAAGACTTGAACCTGATCCCATGGTTTTGGCTATTGTTTTTATAGGATTATGACTTTGAGATATTCTATACTTTATGGAAGGAAAATTTGGTATTATATTTCCTTAACAGGAAGTCCCATGATAACTTAGTACATGAGGCTTCATATAATTTGGCCTCCTTTTAGCTGACCTTGATCGAGTAGGATGGTACATCGTTTCTTCAATTGATGGTGTTGACTCCTTCTCTCCTCGATTTTTTGAGAGAGTCCCAACAAGGATACATTGGCTGGGAAGCCTTTCATGACCAGATATCCATAGGAAATTCACCATATGGGTATTCTAATGTAGGAAATCATGTTATCCTTTTCCAAATATGGAAGTTGGTTTCAATCGTGATGTTATAGGATGTGATGCAAGAGTTTAACAATTCTTCCATAATTGTACATCCCAGTATGGGGAAGATGTATAGGGACCTTTAGCACTAGTTTGGTTGTCCAAAATGAGATGAAGTGTAGATGAATTAATCTCTATGTGCCTCACCTATCAGTAATTTATGGTTGATCACCAAGTTTCAGTAGGTTTTTTATAGCCCCTTGAGATCCCAGAGTGAAAGTATGATGGAAAATACATTGACTTTGTTGCAGGGATTCCATGGACAGTGAAGCACCGTGATATAATCTGGGTGATTGTTGACTGACTAATAAAGTAAGCACCCATATTTGATGTTAGGGAGTAGATTTTGGTGGAGATTTTGAGGTAGTTGTACATACGGGATATTTTTCACCTTTATTGGGTTCCCTCGGTGATTTTATTTGATTATGATGTGTGGTTTATGTCATGATTATGGATAGGCATGTAGGAGGAATTTAGGACTCAAATAAGGATGAGTATATCCTTTCACTCCCACACTAATGGTATAATTGAGTGCATCATCCAAATGTTGGAATATATTTTGAGGTCTTGAGTGTTATCCTTTTTTTATAGCTGGGAGGATCACTTGCCCTTGGTATAATGTGTGTAAAAAAACTGCCACCACTCTACTATAGACCTAGATCATTTTGAGGCCCTGTATAAGAGACCATATATGTCACCCTTGTGTTGGATAGAGATTGGTGAGACATCTCTTGTGGGCCTATAGATGGTGAAGGTGTTTACAAATAAGGTCTATGTCTTCTGTGAGTAGATAAGGATTTCCCAAAGTAGATAGAAATCTTACACGAATCTTCATTGTAGGCCCATGTTGTTTTATTAGGGAGACCACATTTTACATAGACCCATGAAGAGGATTGTGGGGGTTAATTCGGTGAGAAAGATACCCCTAAGGTCTATCAGGTCATTCAATATTGTGAAATGGGTTGGTGAGGTCTCTAACTACCTCTCCCTACCCCCAAACCAGGATAGGATGCACAACGTCTGCCATGTATCATAAATGAGTAGATAAGAGCATGACCCCATGCACATCATCAATTGGGGTGATATAGACATCAATGATATATCCACCTTTTTAGATCACTAGGTAGACACTGAGGATCAATAGGAGAGGACCCTATGTGGACGGATCATCCCCTTGCTCTATGTTTTGTGGCAGCAAAGGAACGTGTCAGATAGTTTCTAAGAGCAGGAGATCCATGTGTGGGAATAGTATCCCATGTTTTTTATTCATTTTTTTATTTTTGGGGATAAAAATATTGAATTATGGAATGCTTTAGAGACCCATTTTTTCCCTTGTAATACATTTTAATATTTCTATATATATTTTCATATTTAGGTGCTGAGACGGTGTGCAATTATGAGTCTTTTTGTTCTCAGAATTAATTTTATAAAAATATTAAATATATATTATATTACTTGTGTGAAGTTTCTTAAAAAAATGGGATAAATCTTAAACTTATGATCATATAAGAAATATAATTCTATATTTGAGTATAGAACACGTTTTTACCCTAAGTGCAACCAATGATTAGTCTGCACAGGGTGTTCGGATGCCTCACTCGCTGGTGGTACATTTAGTAGATTAATTAATTATTTAATTCATTAATTACTTTAATTAAACAAAAAAATTCTAAATATAAACTTCCATGGTGAATTATCCAGGGTAATAGGCATAAAACTAGGGATAAATCTCAATATCCCTCTTCCACCTTTGTTGTTGAATCGGATTAGATGATGACAAAACGTCGGGTCAGAGTAGATCAGAGCACAATGAACACAATGACATCCCTCAATCATTGGAGAGTGAATTACATGATGAATAATGATCTAATATCTAGTTAGGACTCATAAATTGGTGATTTAATGCCTTATTATTAAATAGATTGATAATATCGATCCCTATTCTAGGATTTGCGTATAGCAACCCTACTTTTTCTCACATTACTTATTACATCATTTTATAGAAAACAACATATAAGCATTACACAACTAGGATCTAAGGGTTTATTGTATTGAGGAAATTAGTACCATACATAACACTTAAAAAATAAAACATTAACATTTATTTAATTCCTTCTTCTCTAGATTCTTTTTGTCCCTCGTGTTCTCCTTAGTACAAGTAATCACCGGATCATATACATTAGTGAAAGGGGTGAGTTAAATCACAGTAAGAGGATAGATAAGAACATGAATCAATATAAAATGGGTTCAGAATAATAATTATCATCATAAAATTTTCATGTGATTATAATTATGAGAGGAATCATTATGAAAAGGCATGGAATTCCACAATGCATAAAAATGAAACATCATGTCTTAGTGGCCAACTACCACGCATAGTTGTGAAAAAAGATAGCACTATGTTCATGTATATTTAACTTTTGATCATGATATATATAAAATTACACAATGAATTAGAGTTTTATATAATTCTGGTCACACCCGTCACATCCTAACATTTACATTACACTATATAATTTCAGGCACACCCATCACATCATAACATTTACATTATCATACCTTCCACATATAATGTATTTCAACCATGTACATAAATTTACCCATGTAAAGGAATGGGTTCATTTTCATAATGAATAAATTCATAAAATTTTGGGTTCCCAATATAAAAATGGGATGATATTCTTTGTATTACTCTTGATTTGAGAATAAATAATCAAATGAGAGTTAAAAGATGTGTTTTTTGAAAGAAGAGTTATTTTGAAAAAATCATTCCCTTTTTTATAAAATAATATTGGTAACATGTACATACTATAAAATATAAAATAATTATGAATAAATTATATATAAGGGACATTTAATGGATATCAATACAAAAAATGGGGTGTAGGAGGGACAACCCAATGAAATATAGTTGGGTCCAAGAATTCATCTTTCCTTCTATTAAAATGATTTGTTCACTATAATAACCTATATAATCACATTGTATTCATTAATTAAAAAATCCATCACCTTATATACATGAATTTTATTAATTATGGTTTTATTAATTTCATTTATAGTCTTTTCAATGAGTTATGGAGTTTAATTTCATCGTTTGGGAGTGTTTATTTTCATTGTTTTCATGATCGGTTCACTTGGATACACGAATGAAAGTTTTTTTAAAATGAAAATAAATATGAAAAACTTTTATTACAAATTATTAATGATATTAAAAATGTTTATATTATCTTTTAACGAATTTTGTTATATGTTATGATGATTAATAATTAGATAATAAATTTTGATGATCGTTTTAGGTTAATTGTTGGAATTTTTTCGATCACAATGAACTCTTATTTGTATCATTTGTTTTTATGTATATATGTTAGTTATATAACATAAAGAGGGTTAAAACTTACATTTTACATTATTTTTCAACCACTATAATGGGCTTATTAATGTTCTTGAAGGTGTCAAAGTAAAATTAAAGTGCATCGCCCTCGATGTTGGTAAATTAACACATCATGGATGGTGATTTCATTTTTAGAATAAAATAGTGAGTGAAGAGAATGTGATTATGGATATTCCATTAAAAAGATATCATAAAATTATATAAGACATACTAGTGTTATAATTCGATTTTTATAAAATAAGGTGAGGGTAATAGGTGAAAGGAAATGAAATTGAAATGAAATTAATATAAAGATGAAGTGGATTTTTAGCTCTTGGATTTATCCTCCTTGAGAACCACCTGAGGGAAAGTTTTTGGACTTTTGGTTAGACAAAGAGATCCTAGAAGTGAGATAGGTTCTTGGGAATATTTTTGGGCCGAATTTATATAGGGATCTAAGCTTGGGAGGTGTGAGTAGAAGATGTGGTGAGAGTGGTATTTATAGTATAAGTGTAAGGAATTTTCTCATTATTATATTCATTAGTTTATTATTTTAAATCAAGACTATGAATAGTTGGAAGATTATCACTAAATATATTAAAATAATGAATTAGAGTTTGACATTTTGGGCTTACATAAACCATACATCATCTATGGATCCATAATTAATGTATTTTGCTTTTATCGTAAATTTTCGTATTTTAATATTCATAAAAAAATAAAGTATTTTTTTAAAATTCCAAAAATTCACCCAAACCATTTTGTGGTGAGTAGAATTAAATAAAATAAATAATTTTTATTAAAATAATTCTCTAAATATGTGTAATTTAGTTTTTCATTAAAATCAACATTTACTAGGAAAATACGGATTTTAACATTATAACTGATTTTATAACACTTTGAAAAATAACTTAAGGTCACATAAAATTATCTTAAAATTATAATACCTAAATAAATTATTTTATGAATACATTTTATGATAATATAGTTTTATTTATATTATTAAATTAATTAAAAAAATTAATTAAATATTTATGACATAGAAAAATACCAACACATAATTAAAAATTTTTACAACATTTATTTACATAGACTATGATATAATTATACCAAAATTTCATTTATTAGAAGACAAAATTTTATTTATACTTTCACTGGTGAGGATACTATTCATTTGGCCATTATTCTATTTATAAGGGCCATATTACTATTCCAAAGATCATATTACTGTTTCATCGGTATTGGTTTCCAAACTTCTAGAAATACATCTTATTTCATTAATTAATAATTTATAAAGTTTTTATTATGGTATATAAGTGATTTTATCTGATTTATACAATATAATATTAATATAAGAAAGTATAAATTCCATTGATAAAAGTTTGGGTCATTACATTCTTCCCCTTTTTTAAATGTCACCATAAAAATTTCATTTTACATAAACAGGTGAGGGTACATGTCCTTCCTCACATCCTTTGGTTCCCAATTTGTTTCTTCATACTTATAGTTACTCTACAACACTTTGAGAAGGTGTTTTGTCTTTTTGCGTAGAACCTTATCCATCTGGACCATAATATTTACTAGTTGCTTCTCATAAGAGATATCATCGTCCATCTATAATACCTCTAAGTTCAGTACATGTGGGGGATATAGTATGTACTTCATCAGGAATGATACATGAAAAACATTATAAAATTGAGCCTTATTTGGTGGAAGTTCAATTCGGTAGGCCACGGTTCCTATGCAATCAAGGTTCTTAAAGGGAAAAATGTACCTTGGGATATGCTTACCTTTCTTTCCAAACAGCATGCCTCTCCTCCGTTATGTTATTTAACGGATGAAGTTATCTACAACGTCAAACTCCAAGTCCCTTAGAAAATTTTCAACATATCTCTTTTTCTGACTCTGAGCGGCTTTGATATTTTTATTGGATGGCATAAACCTTCTCAGTCGTCTCTTGTACATGATTAGGTCCAAGTAGTTTTCTTTCTCTAACTTCATCCCAATAGGTTGGAATTCTACATCTCTTTCCATATAGAGTTTCATATAGAGACATATGAATACTCAAATGGAAGGAATTATTTTATGATAACTCAACAAATAGTATGTGCTGATCCCATCCACCTTTGAATTCTAATGATAAGGATGATAGCATATCTTTAACCATATGAATAATCATTTCATATTGGCCATCAGTTTGAGGATGATAGGTCATGCTAAAATTTAATTCAATAATCAAAGCATGTTGAGGACTCATCCGTAATATAGTTGTGAACCTAGGATCATGATCATAAACAATCAAAATATGAACCCCATGCAGTCTCAAAATTTCCTTCACATATATCTTTGAAATTTTTTCAAGTGAGATATCTTCCTGAATAATGATAATGTGGGTAGTCTTTGTGAGTCATTCCACCACAACCCATATCACATTATTTCCATTGGATGTATTTTGGAGACTCGTGTTAGAGTCCATAGTGACATTAGCCTATTTCCACATGGGTATATGCAATATTTGCATCATATATTTGGACATCTATTACTCTACATTAACATACTAACATATCAAGAACCTTGACACATACTCCAAAATCTTCTTGTTTGTGTTATCCCATGAAAAGGGTTTTGGAAGATCATGGTACATCTTATTACTCCCATGATGGATAGAAAAAGATGAGTTATGTGCATTATCCAATAGCTCCTTCTTTATCCAACGTGATTAAGGCACACAAATCCTCAATCTAAACTGAATCACACCATCATTATTGATATGAAACACTTGTATCTTTCCTTTTTCTACAGCATTCACCTTCTTTTGTAACTCTGAATCATATCTTTGTGCCTCTTTAACTATCACATGGATATATGGTTGGGAAATAATATGGTAAAGATATGATGTATTCCCTACTATCTTTATTTATAAATCCATCCATTACATGTCTAAAAAGATAGGGTCTTTCTCAATCAGCAACATGGATAGAGTAGTAGGTTCTTTTCTTCTAAGATAATCAGCTACCTTGTTCACCTTACCAGGATGATAGTGAAAAGAGAAATTGTAGTCCTTGATTAGATCTAACCATATTCGTGGTCGCATGTTGATCTCCTTTTTTGATAATATATACTTTAAGATCTTTTTATTGGTATATATATCACACCTCTCACCATAGAGGTAGTGCCACCAGATCATCAAGGTAAAACTCATAGCTGCTAGCTCTAGATCATGCATCGAGTATTTCTACTCATTAATATTCAACTATCTTGAAGCATAGCCTATAAAATTTTCATTTTTCATGAGTACACTACTGAATAATTTATGTGAAGCATCCCTATATATCACAAAATATTCTCCACTTTTTGGTAATGTGAGTAAAGGTGTTGTGATCATCCTTCTCTTTAGCTCCTTGAATATTTCCTCACATTCTTCCATCCATGAATACTTTACCCCTTTCCTTTTTAACTTAGTTATAAGGCTTGAAAATCATGAGAAATTTTTCACAAAAAATCAGTATTACCCAGCATATCCAAGAAAACTACAGATTTATATGATAGTAGAGGGTATGGACCATTCCTCAATTGTCGCCGTTTTTTAAGGGTCTGTATAAATCCCCTCACTTTTGATCACGTGTCCCAAGAATGTGACTTTCTATATCCAAACGTCCCACTTATGAAACTTGGAGTACAAATTCTCCTGCATTAATGTCTCCTACAAAAGCCTTATATGATCTTCATGTGCCTCCTTACTCTAGGGTTAGATGAAAAATCATCAATAAACACAACCAAAAATTTGTCAAGGTAATTTCTAAATACCATGTTCATAAAATCCATAAATATTGTAGGGGAATTAGAAATTTTGAAGGGTGTCAACAGAAACTCATAGTTCCCATACCTTGTATGTAAGGTATTCTTTTGGATATATTCCTTCTTCACTTTTAGCTGATGATTTATAGAATGGAGATCCACCTTTGATAAGTAATTATCTCTTCATAACTGATCAAACAAGTCACCAATCCTACGAAGATGATACTTGTTCATTATGGTGATCTTGATGAGTTCTCAATAATTGATACATAGAAACATTGATCCATCCTTCTTCTTAACAAAGTGCACTGACACACCCCAAGGTGATGAACTAGGGAATATGAACCCTTTTTTCAAATTCTCTTGCAGCTGCTTCTTTAACACGTCCAGTTTCATGGGAGCCATCCTATAGAGAGACTTTGAGATAAGATTATCTCCATGTATGAGTTCTATTTATAACTCTACCTCACAATCCAGGGGAAATATAGGTAATTATATAGGAAATACATCATTATATTCCCTCACAATGGGCATTTCCCATAGGTTGATACCTTCCTTTGACTCAACCATTTGAGTGAGGTATGCTTCTTCATAGGGAATAAACACCCACACCATTGAAGTATTTTCCAAATGATATTCATGATATTCAATTAAATTTTTGGGTAGAAAGAGATGGTTTGGAATATGAAAAGATATTTCCTTTTCAGGATATTTTATATGAACTCTATATAATGTGAGCCAATCCATTTCCATTATAACATCAAATTTTACCAAGGGAAGTATCATGAAATTTTTTGGATGAATATTACCACATATGATGAAAGAAGAAGAGTCTAACACATGGGTTTTAATGATTTCACCACTTGGGTTTTTTGTGGATATCTTTACTTCAACGTTTGGGGCTTTGATTCAATAGTTCTAGAAAATTTTCAAGATATAAATGAATGAATAGAACCAAAACTAAATAATAATTATTCCATTTTTGGGTGAATATAAAGTGTACCTTCTATGAATTCATTTTCTTGATCCACTTTAGTAGTAGTTATGGAATAATCCATACCATGAACCTTTGGATTTGGTGTCCATTGATGTTGATTTACCTCAAGTACTCGAGGTTTAGTGCTCTGGCTTGCATAGTTCCCTTTCTTCCTACAATTATAGCATTGGACCATGGGTGGTGCTCTCCTTTATTCCACCATAATGTTCTAATTCCACATGTATTTTCAACATTCATGACCTTGGTGTCCTTCTCTTTCACACTTGAATTATTTTTACATCCCTTTCAGGTAATTCCCATGATGCTTATTCCCAAATTTTGACATGTGGGTGGTTGAGTTTTCTTTCCACCTTTACCATAAAATCATCTAGCTTGAAACTCCATCCTTAATTTATTATCATTATATCCATGGGACCATTCTCCAAACACCATTTCCACTTTGAGAGAACATAGAAAAAACTTATTCAAAACTCCCAAAGTATCAAATTTCTACATCCCTTTAAAGGTGTGTCTTTAACCCACTAAAGGATCTATCATTTTTTCTATCATTGTTGATAAAAAAACATGATATGTACCTTACAGGCCTGGTGAAATTTTATTCACAGGCCATGATATTTTATCCTTTCTTATTCTTTAGATATATTAATTCTCTATTTATCTTTGTTTGAATATTTTGAGGGAAATACTTATTAATAAACATTAACATAAAGTCTTCCCATTCTAGATCTACAATTTTTTCCATCACCTTAGTGTTATTCATCACATCCCAGCACTGATCGGAATCTCCATATAAATGTTAAATGGGAAGATTCTCCTTCTTTGTATTAGAATAGTGAAGCATAGAAAAGATATTATCCATTGAGTTGAACTGTTGTTTCAAGACTAGTGGATCAAAAGACCCACTAAAAATCAGTGGTCATTTCCTCATAAAACACTCGATATCATGTTGCTACCTCTAAAGTGAAGGTAGAAATTCCACATTGTTCAAGTTATTGTTCATAACCTGAGATTGCTGGGTAAGTATCACCATGAAATTTTGAACTCCACCTCCTAAGGAATTACAGAGGCAATTCAGGAAATCACTACATTTTCCCTCACATGGGTTGTCATCCTAGTTTCTCCTAGTTCCCACCATTTTCTGAATTATAAAATGTTAGAACAAATCATAATTCAACAAGTCATGAATAAATAATTTATACCTTTATACAATTAATTCTAAAGGAATTTGTTCTAGTATCCCTATGTTTAGAATTTTATAAAACAAATCTTCTTTGGTTCTTAATTATATTAGTCTCATACTAATGGTTTTCACTAAGTTTCTAATATCTTAATTCCCAAATTAACTAAACTATGCTCTTATACCAACTATAGTAACCCTCGTTTTTCATGCATTACTTATTACATAATTTTATATAAAAACAACATATATTCATTAAAAAACCATGATAAAAGAGTTTAATGTTTTGAAAAAATTAGGACTATACAAAAAAAAATTAGAAAATAAAACCTAAAAATTGATTTAATTCATTATTCTCTAGATTCTTTTTAGCCCTTGTGTTCTCCTTAGTACAAGTAATCACCTGAGGATATACATAAAATAAAGGAGTGATATAAAATCCTAGTCAGAGGATATATAAGAACAAGAATAACTATAACATGGGGTGAGAATAATCCTTATCATCACAACATAGTCATAGGATCAAAATCATGAGAGGAGGAATTATGAAAATTCATGGAATGTGGAAATGTATAAAAATGAAACATCAGGTCTTAGTGGCCAACTGCCACAAATATTTGTGAACAAAGATATCATCGTGTTCATACATATTTCACTTTTAATCATGAGATGAATTGCATTACCAATTTAATTAGAGATATGTATAATTTCAGGCACACCTGCTAAATCATTATATTTACATTGCGCTATATAATTCTGATCACAACCATCACATCATACCATTTACAATATTATGAATTCCACATAGAACGTATATCAAAATTTGACATCAAAAAACAATGAAATAAATGGGTTTCAATACATAAATAATATATTCATAAAATTTGGATTTTCCAAGATAAAAAGGGAATAAGATTCTTGGTATCACTCTTGATGGATGAAGAAACAACCACATAAGAGTTAAAAGATGTATTTTTTGAAAGAAGAGTTCTTTTGAAAAATCATTTAATTTTCCATAAAACCATATTGGTAAAATTTATATCCTATGAAAGATAAAATAATGATTAATAAATTATATATAAGGAAAAATAAAGGAATATCCATACTGAAAATGAGGTGAAGGAGGGAAAACCCAAAGAAAGATAGTTGGGTTCAAGAAATCCCCTTACCTTATGTCCAAATGGTATTGTCACTTTAATATACTGTATAATCACATTAGATTCATTAATTAAAAAATAATGAACCTTTTATACAATAATTTAATTCATTATAGTTTAATTAAGTTCATATAAGGTATTTTTATGGGTTATAGAGTTTTATTTCATCATTCAAGAGTGTTTGTTTTGTTAGTTTTCATGATCGATTCCCACATATACATGAATTTAAGTTCATTTAAAATGATTATAAATATACATAATTGTTATTATATGTTATTAATGATATTCCATAAGTTTAAATTTTTATTAAAGAATTTGTTTATACTGTATGAGGATGAATCTTTAGATAAAATCTAACAATGATCATTTTAGGTTAATTTTCGTTGTTTTTTCTATCGAAACAATCTTGTTTGGTTTATCATTTATTATTATGTATATATGATAGTTATGAAACATAAATAGGTTTTTAACATAAATTTTAAAATATTTTTCAACCATTAAAATGGGATTTTTAAAATCCTTTAAGGCGTTAAAGAAAATAAAAGTGCATCGCCCACATTTTCAGTAAATTGACGTATCACAGTCGGTGATTTCATTTTCAGAATAAAAGATAGAGAGAAATGATTTTGATGATGTATCATCCATTAACATGATATAATAACATTATATCAAACATAATGGAATTATAATTCCATTTAGATAAGATAAGGTGATGATAATAGAATAAATTAAATTAAATTGAAATGAAATTAAAAAAAAGTAAAATATTTTTACCTATTGGATTTATCCCCCTTTTGATCCTCCTTAGGCCAAGGTTTTGGTATTTTAGTGAGACAAAGAGATCTTAGAGATGGTATAGGTGATTGGGAAGATTTATTGGTATAATTTGGACAAGGCTAAAATCTGGAGAGGTATGAGGACAAGAGGTGGTGATGAATTGTATTTATAGTGGATGAGAGGGGTGTTTTCTCATTATTATATTTATTATTTTATTATATTAACTAAAAACTATGAAAATTTTCAGAATTAAAAATAAATATATTAAAATAATGAATTTTATTTCTATATTTGGGGATTACATCAGCCTTTAATCATCTATAAAACCATAATAATGTATTTATCATTTATTGAAAATTATCGTATTTTACTATTCATGAAAAACTCAAGTATTTTTGAAAACTCCCTAAAATTATCCCTATCCTATTTTCAATACTTAGAATTCAAAACATTACTCCATTTTATGAAAATATTTTTCTATATATGAGTAATTTAATTTTTAATTAAAATAATTATTTACATAAAAAATAAAGATTTTAAAATTTTAACTGATTTTATAACACGTTGAAAAAGTCACTTAATACCTCATAAATTTATATTAAAATAATAATACATAATAATATTAATTTATGGATAAAATTTATGAAAATATATTTTCTTTTAAATTGATAAATTATTCATAAAAATATAATTAAATATTTTTAACTTACAAAAATGCCAACACTTAATTAATAGATTTTAAAACATTTATTTAATTAGAATATAATATAGTTATACCATACTTCCATTTATAATATTCCTAAATTTTATTTATACTTTCATTGGTGAGGATACTATTCATTTGTCATGACTGCTATTTATGAGGGTCATATTACTATTCCTAAGGTCAAGTTATTATTTTATCGGTATTGGTTCCTTAACTTCTAGAAATACTTCCTATTTCATTAATTCATCATTTTAAAGATTTTATTATGTTATATAAGTTATTTTATGTGATTTATAATATATGGAATTACTATAAGAAATCATAGATTCCATTGATAAAAGTTTGGTTTATTACATTACGCCAATTGTGAATTGGACATGCACCTGTGTATTGAAATATTAATTGATTATCCAATATTTTATAACCCTAAAATCCCATAATTTATCATTGTCCAAGAACTATTAGATAAAATCATTATAAAAATTTTTATGGTGCTTTTCCCCCTTGTTTTATTTTTGCATGTCACCGGTAGGACCTTGCAGTTCCAGTTCGACATTATTGAGAAGTACTGAGCCTGATTGGACCCCGAGGATCATGATGGATTGAAGATTGAGTCATGGATAAAAAAATTGACCAAAAATCTAGAATTTTTTTGAGGCATGAATGATAGTTTTGATTATTTGAGATTAATAAATTAATGTCAGAAGAATCAAGGCGTGTGTGGTGTGAGAGGAACGTACAAGATAAGCTAAATCCTACCAGATTCTAGTTTCCGGACACTAGAGGACTCGAGTCCACTGGATGATGATATATCCATGAATTCTAGCTGTTTATAAGGCTTAATTTGATGTGGAAAGAATTGATTTAGGTCATGAATCATGGATCTCAATTTTAATGGAAAACTCAACTACACACCATGTACAAGGATGGACACACAGCATGTAGCCAATTAAGTGTGGATGGTAGGGTTTGGGAGAAACATATAGATAGTGTGGTATGTAACCCTCCTATATATTGTGTGACACTTCCCTAGATGAGAAACCCATGTGTTGGATCACATGGGTGGGATCCCATGTAGAAGTGCATGGTTATATACCGGAGCACACTGACATAAGGTCAGTATACGAACACAGTCAGAAGGACACATCCCTGACTCCAGATAACATATACACCCCATGTAATCCACCTACATGGTGTGTACTACTACATGGGTTGGGACCTATTTTCCATCTTGGAGGTATAATGGGACCTCACATTGTGTGGTTCCCCTCACATGTCGTGTACCCCTTTGTACCATTTTAGGGAACTTCAAGGTTATGTATCTCCTTCATTTGAACTCGTATTTTGGGTTGTGAGTAGTGTACCCTAATTATTTCTTTGTATATAACTCCAAGGTGCAATCGATTTTTCCTTTATATATATGATGTTGAATGTTTGAGGATTTTCACATGTTTAGGTGACTCCCAAAGACTTTAATTATTAGGAAGTATCACCAATGTTTTCTTTTAAGAGGAACCCCCTAATAGATAGGGCATGGGTCATCGATGGCTAGAGTGGAACCCCCATGTCACACAAGGTTGCGGGTCCTTGAAAAAAAGAGTGGAACCCCCCCCCCCCCAATCAGCATTAGCATGAATCCTCCGCAACTAACTTCAGAGTGGAACCCTCCTGAAGAACTAGTGTGTGGGTCCTCAATGACCAGAGTTGAACACCCCTATCACAATAGGGTGCAGATCCTCTCCCTATAGAGTGCAAGCCCCCATAAGCTCAAGAATGGGTCCTCTACGCACTGAGTAGAACCCCCTATCGGATAGGTCATGGCTCCTGAAAACACAATAGTGTAAACCACCATCATCATGGGCGCGAGACCTCTATAGATACATACAGAGTGTAATCCACCTAACGTACTAGGGTATTGTTCCTCTACTTCAAGGTTGTTCCCACTCGACTGTGTGGTATAGTGATATATAATGTCTTGGCTTGAACAATTACCTCTATGATGGCATGTGAGATGTTGGGAATCATTGATAAACTTTTGTAACTATTAAAACCACTTCTTCTTGGGTTGATATTTGAGATAAATATTCCCTTAATCTCTTATGTTTGATTCTTTGACTAAGCATATATATATTTTTTGTATCAAAAACAATGGATTTGGTTACCCTCTTTCCATTAGAGGTTAATAAGCATGGTGTATTCCATGTGATTTGAATTTTATCTTCTCATTGTTGGATATGTCTACTCTCTTACTATAGGGGGTGAAGACTCTATGTGTTATTCATTCACTCACTATGTCAAGACCCTTATTATTTAATGAGGTTACTTCTACTCTTATTTTTGGTTGAGATATTCTTGTTGGCACTAACATGCCTCTATTGTCTTCTTATTTATATTTTATCTCTTACTAATCCCATTTAGGTTTTGAAAAATCCTATTGGGTATGTATATACTCACTCCTATATGGGATTTTCTTTCACATTTTGTGTCTTATGCAAACAACGGATAAGTTGGTGGTGACTTCAAAAAAGCGTAAGGATGCCAAATAATTTAGACCATGTACAGTAGTCCCATCTTGGGATTTAAGATCTAGGATCTCTCAGTAGTTTACTTTTCCATTTTTATTAGGTTGGGCCATATTTTTGGTTGGGAATTTATTTTTCCCCTTTCATTTTCAGTTTACACCACTGTACTCTTGTATTGTCTAGAGGTTTTTCATTCATGGTTGTTCCCTTAGTTTTTTGTCATTTTTACTTTTAATCCAATTTCACTATTGAATTTAGATGAATTTTTGTGAGCATATAGGTACTTAGAAAAATTAATTCTCATTTTAGTTATGTCATTAATTCTGGTTGCAAGCCTCTGGCCTATGGAGTCGGGCTTGGGGTAGTTGTGGATTGAGCCCCTAATTGGGTTGAGTCACTATAAGAAAATTGAAATTTCACGGCGGTTATTTTTGGATATGAAGAAATTTTAAACCGTTGCCATATGATTCTATGGTGGTTTCTGAAAACCGCCGCTAAATTGTATGTTAGAAAACTATTGGCAGTGATTAAAGAAGTTTAGTTGTGGTTTATGGGAACCGTCTTATTTGGAGCATTTTCGCGGCGGTTATATTGTTTTGCATGGATTTTTTCTCGAGTATGGGATTACTTTTTTTAGAAGCAGTTTTAACTACCACTAAAAAAAGTAATGTCCTACCAGGAAAAACCATCGCGATAAAAAATATAACCACCGCGAAAAAACGTGTAAGATGGGCCACTGTAGTAGTGGTTAGAACTGTCGCTAAATTTAAGACCGTAGTGGCAGTTAAAACTACCGCTAATTGAAAAATATCAACATTTAGCAATGGTTAAAATTGCTACTAAACAGTATATTTACAAAAAAAAGAACCAGTTTCTAGAACCCCTATACCAGTGCCCTGAAAAAAACATTCCAAGAATACCAAAACACCAAAAGAATAAATACTACAGTCAATAGGAAAAGAGATGCTTAACTAAGCACAACCAAATGCATCATTCTGTGAGTAAAGGAATGTAGATAAACATATCACATGGCCATTAGACCTTTAAACAAAATTATAAACAAGCATGTATGTCGTATTTTAGGAAAACAGTTCCATGCCTAAGTTCAACCTATTCCATCTATTCCAGTTCCAACCCTGACATAACTATTCATATCAGCATACATACCACTATCATTGGTGATAACTATTCCAAAAACTTAGGCATCCCTAACCATACTTCATCAACCAATATCCATCCCAAGATCACATAGCATTATATATAAAGGCCTAAATACAATGTAATAAAAAGACAAAAAACATCAAATAGAGTCAATATAGAATCTATTCCCAAAAATAACAATCCATCCATTCTAGACTTCTTTAATTTTTTCTGAGATATTATTTTATTGGGTGAATTCTTAGGTTGTTTGTTTTTGGGTTTTAAGCTTTATAGAGGCCTCTAAATGGTTGCATGATAGGAACATGGTCATGGGAAACCATTTGGTTCTCCCTATAAAACCATGTGGCTTTGTTGAAGAAGGATGCTAGGTGGGGAGTGGTTGTAACACAGTTAGAGATGTTCATGAATCATTTACCTTGAAATATATGTGCCTCAGAATAGAAGAAAAAATAATTGTTAGCACACAATTTACCAAATGAGAATATTCATTCATTAACAATGTGTAGTAATCTCATACTTAAATAAGGAAGAATGGAGATAAATGAGTCTCAAGGAAAGTATAAAATACCAAGAGTATCATGAATACCCAAGAAAGTATAAAATTTTGATGTTTAATATTTTTAAATGTTAGAAATGGAAATGTAGTGGTAAATTCATTGGGCTATAAAATGTTGGATAAGTTATTATAATGAAAAAAAGAATTTAGGAAAAATGAATCCTAAAAAATGAATCATCACAATAAATATTCGACATATATGGTGCATACCACACTTGAGAAATCCATACATAAAAGGAAACATCAGAAATCAATAAAATACATAAAAGGAAACAAGAGAAATCAAGAAAATGTTAGGTCCTGAAAAATTTTGGAGGCAACTATGTGCCACACATGATACATATACAAACCAACTGTTACCATATTTGTACACATATCAACAATACTACTAATCATTTTTTGATGATAAAAAAATATCATCACCCTCTCCACTTCCATCTCCACTTCCTGCTACCACCTGTAAGAAAATTATATTAAAAATTAAATAGTGTTGCATATTTATATTTAAACATAAAACCAATAATTGTATGAAAAATAAATGATTTTGAATTTTTGAGATTTACCTAATCGCCATAAGTCGATGCAATACCACCAGCGGGATATCTTCTCATCCAATGATGTAAATCAGTCTATGCTTTCTACAAAGAAGATATCTGAGCCCCCCGGTCTTGAACTGTGTTTCATAGAGAAAAAATCTCTCTCTAAGAATCTCTGGGTGTGGAATGACTACAACCAGGAGTAGATGCAGCTACAATCCCTGATGGTCTGCCAAAGACCTTAGATGGTACGGGTCCTAGACCAATCCCACGCACTCTACCAGGATGCTCTTTCCCAAGGACTTAAGCAACCAGGTCATCCTAGGAGACTAAGTAAGACTTCCCAGGATTGGCATCCCATATTTCTTTAATTTTTACCTATAAATAAAATATCAATATATATTAATATATTTAAAACTTATAATAAGTTTTTATAATGAAAAAACGAGTTCATACCCCAACTTCTTTGGTAGGCTCATTAACAAAACATCCAAAAGATTTTTTGTGAACATCCAACCACACATAAGTTTGGGATGCCTCAAGCCCTAAACTCTATGACTACATAAAAAAAAGATAAATTAACAAATTAATATATTAAATAGATAATATTTTCTTATAAATATTTAAACTAATGAAAATATTATCAGAGTCGATCAGCTTCTATAAAATATTTTTGACCCCACAGTGTGAGGGATGACTTGTTGAGCCTGACATGATGCATTATGTCTTGAGTGATCCTAAAATAAATAAAATGAAATTTAATATTAATGTATTCAATGTCATATTTTCTTTATATACATGTATAAATGTTAAATTATGTTAATATAATAATATATATTAAAATACCAACTGCTTCAAATCGTGATGTCGGTCAACAAAAGCTTTACACTCTTCTTTGGGTACCCCATTGGGTAGCTTCTCATACATTTGTTGTACAAACAATGAAGTACCATTGGCATCACTCAAAAATATTCATTTGAAGACTTTCCATTTCTTACCAAGATTTTCCAATGTCCAATTTCGTGCTATCACATCAGAAACTATGAAGTAGAAAGACATCTATATACAGAAATT
Source organism: Viscum album (assembly GCA_963277665.1). Taxonomy (NCBI): domain Eukaryota; kingdom Viridiplantae; phylum Streptophyta; class Magnoliopsida; order Santalales; family Viscaceae; genus Viscum; species Viscum album. The sequence goes on from OY728132.1 coordinate 479,451,220, forward strand.
CATTTTGAACATATTAATAACATTGCATTCAATTACACTATAATGTATTAAAATTACCTTTATTTGGGAATCAAAAACATCATTTTTCCAAATTGGAGGCATATTTATCCAATCATTTTAAGAAATAGGAAGGGAAATGGGATTCCCTGCCAGTTAGCCTATAATTTTTCCAAGTAATATCACGGTGTCATCCGTAGGGACCCCATATGAATCAAATGGGAGAAATATCTTCTCTCCATTAATATTCAACACATCTTCACTTTTTATATTTTTCTACATAGTTTCATTTTTTCATCTTTAATGAACAAACAATTAATATAAAAAAAGAGCAATAAATTAATTTATATTAAAATTTGTACCTAAAACAGTGACCCTCCAGTATGCCCGTGATGAACTAGAAGTGGCGCGCCGTCGCCCCATATCTGAGACTACTGAAGGGGGAGTAGACTACTCAACTTCTAAAGGGACACTCACAGAGGGCATGAGAGATGGTACAGGGGGAGATGGTGTATGGGGGGAGGTAGTTGGTGTCTTAGATGCCATAGGGAGGGAGACAGATGGATCATCATCTATCGCAGTAGTGGATGAAATAGTGTATCTCTACCTCTTTGGAATTCCTATCATTTAATCAAATAAAATTATGTTGATAACATATATTTCCAAAAAAAATATGCAGAAAAAAATTTAAAAGTGATAATAAATTCTAAGTACTAAAAAACCAAATATACACAACAATGATAATGAATGACCACAAAAATGAAATAAGTGGTTACTAAATGAATAAATAACTGTACATACAATAATTTTCCTCTTCAATCATATCGTTTTATTTCTCCATTAATTCATCCACTTCACTCATCCTTGCTAGACTAATATTTTTCAATATCATGATGGGAAAATAATTTTGCTTCTTTTTGTTGATGAGATTCAATTTCAGAGGTAAAATATTCCACTTCATCACCCATATCATACAAATATCTTGGTATTACGTAAGCAACTACATTCCACCATTCATCTACAAAATCATTCACATAATATACCATTTGTTCTTGTGATGATAAGATATATGAGTCATGCAGTTCACAATCACAAACATCCATCAAGCAAGATAAGTTCACAGAAGTAAATTGCAAGGAATCTTATTTAACACCTTGATAATATCGACCCTATTGCATTAGAATAAAACAACTAAAAAATGAATGTGGTAGTTTAATTCAATAATATCAGACATCTTTCCATAGTATCCCAATTCAGAAAATGTAAATATACCACCATTTTGTGTTTTTAAAAACCTTTCTTGATCAACTGTACGAAATCTAAAGCCATTCACATTGTAAGTGTCGAACATTCTAACATTTTTAGAGGACCTTAAGAAAGAAACTTCAAATCTTCTGACAAATCTACTCGAGTATCAATATTCATGATCTGAAAAAAGAAATATACTTTATTATATTTACAAAATATATGTTTCAAACTAATATTCATATTTATCGTAATATTTATGAACTTACATGTCGTGCAAACCATTCTACAAGCTCTTTATTAATAGATTTCATTATATCTTTCTCATTTTGTGTTTTTCCTCTCATTCATCTGTTTTTTTATATCCTCAACTCTTCAATAAATGGATCTGAAATTTCGCTATTCAGAAGCACATATCAATGTTCATGTAATAATTCCAATTCCGTTAGTGTTCCATTATAGTTCTTCCCAACTAATGGGCCAATAGCAGGAAATATTTTTTATTTTTAATGTATTTTATATTGAGTCATTGTGTCGTCAACACAACCAACTTGATTAAATCTTGTCTCAATATCATCCAATTATCTAGAAAAAAAGTTCAGACACTCCTTAGCCAAATAGCCTTCAGTAATAGAGCCTTCTGGTTGAGCATTATTTCTCACGTATGATTTCTAATGGCCAAGAAATCTTTGAAATAAAATAAACATAATTATGCATTTAATTAAGTTCCAAAATTGTTTAATTAACTAAAAAACATATAAATAAAGTACCTATCAATTGGATACATCCATTGATAATGAACGGGGCCTCCTAATTTAGCTTCCTCAACCGAATGCACAGTTAAATGCATCATGACAGTAAAAAATAATGGAGGAAAGATCATCTACATTGCACAAAGGGTCAATACAATCCTCTCCTAGATGTTGTCAATCTGATATGGATGTAGATATTTCTCTCATAGTTGTCTAAAAAATGTGTATAATTGGAGTACAACAGTAGTAATGTTTTCAAGTAATAATGTACACAATGCCAATGGTAGTAACTGTTGTAACAAAATATGTGAATCATGACTTTTCAATCCATGTAACTTATGATTCTTCAAGTCAACACACCTTGAGATGTTACTTGAATACACATCAGATACCTTTATATTCATTATAAATCGAAGGAATGAATCTTTATCCCTATTTTTCAATGAAAATATTTCCAGATAAAACATTTCATTCTCATCTGGCCAGATATCCTATTTTATGTTCATTACTTGTAATTATTAGCGAGCATTGAGATGATCCTCTAACTTTAAATGCTCATTAAGCAATGTGAAAATAAAATTATCACGAAAATTCTTCCCAATATGCATCACATCAAGATCATTCCACAACAAATTAAATTTCCAACATAGAAGTTTGAAGAATATACTTTTTTTCTTCCATTGTTGCATTCTGATTTCACTTGACGATGAACTTTGAACCTGTTTCCCACTATCAATTAAATAATGAACCTTCCCAAATTATGTTTCAAAATTTTCAAGTTGTGTCAATTTTTTAGAACCATTTTAAAACTTTGGATGTGGTCTACGGTCAATGAAACTATTAATTTTTGATCTGTTCATCCGAAATCTATGAGATGCATCGAGAAATCATCTATGGAACAAGAAGCACCATTTTCAACTGTGAGGTAGTCGTTTAGGCTAAAAATAAAAGTTACAAATAGGAAAATCCAAACCCATGTAAATTTTCCAACTAGATAAATTCCCAAGCCTAGGGAAGTAACTAATGGTCCACAATAAATAAACATGAATTTTGAACATTGTTTTAGAAGAATCATCAAATGTATCAACATCATTAATCCATAACTCCTATAATTATTTAATAAAAGGAAACAATTATACATCAATATCATTTCCAAGAATTTTTTTCTAGGAATAATCATTGAAATGATAAAACATGTTTTTTTCATACACATCCATGGAGGAAGATTTTAGGGGATCAAAATAACTGGCCAAATGCAATAACTGGTACTCAAAGGTTCAAATGGGTTGAATCCATCGTCAACCAATCTTAATCGAACATTCCTAGTATTAGCTATGAAATTTGGATATAATGAATCAAATTTCTTCCACGATTGTGAATCTTGTGGATGTCTCATTAACCCATCATTTTTATTATCTACAGAATTCCACTTCTTGTGTTCAGTAGTTTTTGTTGACATGAATAATCTTTGCAAACGAGGCTTTAAAGGAAAGTAACACAAAACCTTTGCAGGTGTGTTACCTTTCTTCTTCTTTATGAAAGTAAGTTGATTAAAACTTCCAACATCACCCATTGACTTCCATCTAGAAGAAGAACATTTTTTGCAATTCTGTCTAATTGAATCCTCTCACCAATAAAGAATACAATCTTTTGGACATGCATGTATTTTTGTATAATTCATACCATGCCTATTAACAACTTTTTTCATATCATAAAAAGACTCTGGGATTTTTTTCTTCAGCAATTGCATCACGAAAAAAATCTAATATCATGTACATTTACATATTTTTAATTCCATATAAACATTTGATATGGTATAACATCAACAAAAAAGAAAGGTTTGAATGTTTCAAACATCCACTAGACAACTCTTGATTTCCATCGTCAACTAAATCATCAAATATGTTTTCCTCAGTGAAGTTTTCTCTTACATTTGTCTCTATATAATCAAGAGGATGATCTAATGATATGTTACAATCTTGATCTAGTTGTGTTACAGTCTCAAAAATATCACTCGTCATGTTGTAATTTTTAGCACCCTCGTCTGGTTGTTCTGTTATGTTTTGATGTTGATAGTGGTGTCTTACAGTGCTGAATTCATCATTTATGAGGTTTTGAATTTCATTTTCCATTATCTATGAAGTTAGGATCTCATTCGGTGGATTAACATTAGTTCTCAACCGTTCTGTAACGTTTTTTTCTCCATGCCAAATCCAACACAAATATTGACCAGGGAATTTTTTCAGTATTAAATGTTCATAAACTTCACCTCTCTTCAACCATTAATAAATTTACATTTAGTGCGTGGAAATCTTATTATCCCTTCAATAGATTTATTAGAAATTGAAAAATCTAAAAACTCATTCAAACCCTTAACATACTGAGGTGTGTTCCTCGGTAATGTGATCAAACTTTTATCCATGTATATCACAATTTTCCTACATAATATTAAAAAATATTAAAACAGATAGTTACTACTAAATAGGGAATGATATTCATATATACTAGTTGAAACAATATATAAATATGTTACATAAGGTTTTCCTATATAAATGCATACGGTAAATCACCCAATAAAAAACCAATGTATATATGTGCATGCATATGTATGCTTATACACATGTGATTACAAAATAACTTGAAGAAACAAGAAGACAATGAGTATTTTCTTAGGCAATATACATTTGAAGAAGATAGTGAGTATTTTCAGATATATTTGTGCAAGTTCATCATTAGTAAAAAAAAATTAAGAGTTAAGCTGAAGCATTATATTTGAAGTCAACTTGCAGAGCATTGTGATATTTTCAAGTTGATCATTCTGATATAGTAGTTAGTTGACTTGGAAGTATTATCTTCTACAATTCATGATAGTATACTAAACTAACTTTCATGTAAATTTATTAATTATATTGAGTTTAAGTTATTGACATTTTTCCCTTTTATAAGAGGAACTATAATTTTAGTTTGGGACTAATATAAAAAAATAGGTTTCCTCAATTAACATGCTATATAAGTAAATAAAATATAAAACATGCACTTTATCAATGCACAACATTTATAAAACATGGTATAAAGATGTTTTCCATGAAACAATTCCAATTAAAAAACTCATTCATCTATCCTTAAAACATCAACCCTTTTATAAAAAAACCCTTACATATTTTAAAAACATATCAAAGGAATTCATAATAATGGATTGAAATTTTTAAAAAAATCCCCTCACTTGAAATATTTAACACAAAAAAACTCAAAGAGAGTAAGGAAACAAGGATAACTATGTAGAAAAAATCCCTATAGAAAGTTGTAAAGTATTCCAATAAACAAGTGGAACAACACTAATCAATATTATAACTAAGGATCAATGCTTCAATGAAATTCCGCCCAAGAAAAAAATAAATACACAAGATAATAAATAATTAAAGGCATAACACATGATAAATATCATGAGGAGACACATTAGGAACTAATGGGACAAGTATACTACATGAAAATGTGGACCTAATTCCATCAGGTTAATGGTCACACATCCATCAAACAAATCACTCTAAACCCAATCTCATCCATGACACCCCACTACCTCGGTATTTTGTACGACTAGTGGTAACTAGAAAGTGTGTAATCTCAATGTACCTAGAAACATCCCATGACTTCCCACTTAGTATCCTATGGTTTCCTATGAAATAACTAAATGAGGTGATACACTTTTAAAGTGAATGTAATATAATGAAAACAATAACATAAAAAATCTAGCATAATAATGAAATCCTTTTCACATCCCACATTTATCTTATAATGCACCCCCACCCATAAGAAAATCATGAATCACATCACAAAAAACCATCACATGGATACACATGACATCATATATAAATGAAAAGAGGCTCAACAAGGGAACAATGAACCAATCAACTCAAATATAACATCACAAAGTGGCATCCAAGACTTTTAATTAGCACATATAATATATACATTTGTAAATTCCTTTTTAAAATGTTTTGAAATAAAAACACCAATATAAGGGAAATCATAATCATTTCCAAAACCCAACAATAATAACACAAATTATTCACAATTCCATTTCCTAAAACAAAATTTTTCTTTGAAACTTGGAAACCATTTAAAACCCAAAGGGTGACCCACTTTGATAAACCAATTTCCCTTAAAATTGACAGACCATGTTTTTTTCTTATATAAAACCATTATTTCAATTTTATCAAACATTTAAAATGTATAAAATACAAATTTACATAAAAATTTCATTTAAACATGAAATTAAAACCTTTAAGCCACATGAAAACCATGTTAGGTTATATAAAACAATTATAAACCATACCTAGATAACCCACATCCTCATTATCTGGATTAGAAATTAATTTATAAATTAAAGAACACATAAATCTGTTAAATAGAATTCAATGAAATGGAAACACTTACCTCATGTGATGAAATGATGTCATATTCAAAGAAAATCACTGGTTTGGGCCATAATAAATTAATCAAAAACTTTTGGAGCCAAAAAACCCCAATCTAAAACTACCATAACAAAGAAAATACTCCATCCATGGCCATTAGGGTTAGATAAAAAAGGGTAAAAAGATAAAAAAGAGTGGGATAGAGGGTAAGATAATACCTCTTAATATAAATGATGAACCACCCAAAAATCACTTCCAATCCACTTAGAGGACCTTAGGTAATGAAAGAGAACCCATGGATAATTACGGATGATGTGAGGGTATAAGGTGGTGGATTAGTGTGGAAGCCCCAATTAAAATGAGTAGAAAAGAATATATATATATATATATATATATATATACATACTTGAGTAAGCCACATGGTTGTCTGACATGGTTTACCAAACCATGTATCAACTATGTATATGACATCGCCTCATCCCCCAAAAGCGGAATGGCTGCCTCACATGGTTTCCCTAACCATGCAGAGATCATATGATCCCCTATATCCATTATCAGGTAGGGATTACTGTTTTGACTGCACCATTTCCAAAACTATATACCTAATCATATACCCTTAGAAAAACCTCCAAAACTCAAATTAATAACTATAAGGAACCTCAATCCCAGGGGAGGAAACAACCACATGATCAAGAGTAAGAAAGTGAAATCTTATTGTGTCTAAATATCCCCACCATGCCACTTTCCTCCCCGATAAAGTTTACAAGAACATTGGATAATGATGAATGCTAATGCTACCTTCCCTATAACTAGGGATCAACTACTAACCAACTTTCAAAACCTCAAAAAAAGGACACAAGGAATAATAAAACCATTCCTTGAGATAAAAAATTCTGAAAAAATAATAATTATTTGAAAACATTCACTAGAAGCCTTAAAAAGTAGGTGCCTCAATAAATGAAATTGAATATACAACAAATATGTTGTTGGGATAGCCACTCCTATGATATTATTTGAAATTAGGAATATTAAAAATTACAATACTACTCTTAAGAGCCTTATGAATTACAAACTAAACTAAATGAAAAAACATAAAAACTAACTCTAGATTAACTAAGGTCGCTATAGCCAAAATATAGCACATCCCAATCAAAGGATTCCAAAATAATCACCACACAATAATATTAATAAAACACACAAAGACTGAACATAGGTATCCCACCCATTTATAATTTCTTTATAATGGTGAAACAATAGATAAGAAGACCCAAGAGGAAAATCATAACCAATGTGACATGATTTCACTAACCATTAGAACCACATTAAAACAATAAAAGATAACACATCCAAGAGAACAATTTATACTTCGTTAGACCTGATCACTATGAAAACGCACTCCATGAAATAAAATAAACACCCTTATATGCATGTTCCTCAACATACAATGGCATGGCTCTAAACCCAGATCATGAAACAATATGAATATTAATTTAAGGCTAGACACATGGAACACAACTCATGGAAATACTAAAGAAAACATTTAACCTATAACTCTCACAAAATCATTCCACAATCGCACTATAATGGTATACAAACCGGCGTGGAGGGGCGGAAAAGGTAGTCAATGGTGGTGATGGGTGGTGAGGTGTGCTGATGCGTGGTGAGAACTGTCACTGATGGCAGGGAGGTGAGCTAGGGTTCGGGTATCGTGGGGGTCAGGGAAGAAGGTGGGTCGTGGGGGTAAGGGGGAGAAGGGGGTTTGGGGGTTTGGGGTCAGGTTTTGGGGGGAAGTGGCACTGATGGCCAGCGAGAAACATCACCGATGGTGGGGAGGCGAGCTGGGGTTCGAGGATTGCGAGGATCAGGGGAAGAAGGTAGGGTTTCGGGGGTCTAAGCGAGAAGGGGGGTCAGGGTCAGGGGGAAGTGTCACCGCTGAAAAAAAATGGGGTTTAGTGATAGTTTTTAATATACCATCGCTAAAGCCTTTTTAAAAAAGGTTTAGTGGCGGTTTACAAAACTGCTGCTGAAAGACCACTGCTAAAAGTGATTTATGTTATAGTGAGTCATGAAAATATTATCCTTTATTAAATTTAACCAAGAAATAATCCATGTTATTATGAAGTATGTTGTTGAAAGCTTGGTGTATATCTTAAGTCTTAATATAGATAATTTCATTATAATTGGATTTGAATTTGTAATTTTCAACATGATACAATGATTAGATAAGCAGTTATGTTTTAGATATGATTAAATATAGAATTTATATTAGATTAGTGGTGATGTAATATTAGTTTTTTAAAGTTATATATAATCCAATTGACAATGAAAATTCTTATTTGGATGTAGATACATGATGTGGAAAAAAATGTTATAAAATTGATATATTTACTTCATTATATAGTGACCAAAATCATTGATAAGTTTGTTAGTTATTTAATAATGGATATGGAATAATATTTAATCTATTAGAATTTTTCATGGATTGTGGGTGTGAGTTAAGAGAACAATTATTTATAGTAGTTAATTTTTTCAACTATCTTTCGGGTTTAAAGGGTGAATACATATCCAGACATGGGAATTTGATTGTTGGGATGATTTTTTATAGGTATCTAATTGATATCAATTCATTTATGTGACATGAACATATTTTATAAAATATAAAATGGTATTATATACTCATAAAATGTATTATTTATGATAAAATTCATATTTGATAGGTTAATAGTTAAAATGAAATTGAATCAAAATATGGTGTGTTGTGAAATAGAAAAATGAGTGTGTATTTAGGGTTGTGGTAATAACTTAAGATTTGTTATTTAGACACTTCATAATGCTATTTTTGGATTAAAATATAAATTATTATTTAGTAGTAATGACTACTAATTTTTAGGTATGTGGATATTATTTAGATATATTTTTTTGAAAATATTAAGTTTAAATTTTGGTGAAACATTCTATCAGTGAAGGTAAGGATAGGGTTTTTGGTAAAAAGTTATAGTTTGAACTTGGTTATGGTAGTATGCATCACAAATATTTTGGTGCTAGGATATCGATGTTTGGAAACACACCAAAGTTTTGGTAATGATCAAAAGGGCAATCTATGGTATCCATGTTTATTGTTTTTAAAGAGATACATTTTTTCATTGGTCTGAAAATGAAAAAAAAACACTATCTCCCCAAATCCTCTATATATCTCACTCAACACCAATCCCCCTCCTCTCTATTTATCTCTTTTTCACCACTCTTGCTCTATATTGATCTTACTTATCATCTAAAATTTTATGATCCTAGAGGATAATCCATGGTAATAACCATGGTTTTTTTCAATTTTATATTTTATTAAGCAACATGATATTAATAAACCATGATAAATCCATTTTTTATGTTATTGTTGATTTCTCATTCCTAGAATTTAGAAAGAGGAGGATATTCTCAATTAAACTTTTAAATATTATCCTTGGTACACGATGTCAACTCCCCCTTATATTTGGTTTTTATATATCAAACATCATTTTTACAAAGTATTATAAGATGTTAGAAACCAAAAACCAAGATCAAACATGGAATTATATTGAAACCATGAATATAATAAATAAAATAATATTAACTTTTATGGAATAAAGTTATTGTTATTATACTTAATTAGTGTTTTTTGAAAGAACACTTGGTACAGAAAAATATATATTCCCTCTATAGTGTATCCATGTATTTATCTGAGTCACCCAATTCTCATGAAAGATTCTCCTCACATCCACGGTATATTGGTATCTCTCAGGAATTACGGAATGAAGAGAAAGAGAGTTTCAGGAACAAGTGATAATCAACATGAGCATTGGGAATATTTAGGTTGTCCACCCCAATGTCTATTTCCTCTATATATTCATTGGGACATTCTTGAGTCTTTATTTTCAATTACTCAAAAGTTATGTATCATTAGAGTAAAATATATCGATTGTGAACAATTCGTATCATTTTTCTGAGTCAACTCTCATTCATTTCATCATATTAAACATTTAATTAATGATAAAATAATGTGTAAGATAAATCTATCCATCAATTATTAAATTTAAACATACTTTATAAATTATATTATACTAAGTAACTCATATGTTATGATTCATATAATATGATATAGTCGAGTTATACAATATGGTTGGAATAGGTAGTGTAATATTATCACTATAATATACTTTACACTATTCCCATTAGAATGGCATAAAATATTCTTTATATCCATTCATGTTATACCGTATGACATGTACATATTATATACAATGATATAGGGGCTTTACGGTATATCTCCATAAATCTCCCACTAGCACTAAATGTAAGAACACAGATATTATTTTCACATATGGATCCCATTTTTCAAATGTTTTGAGGAAAATAAGAGAATTTGTAAATTTTAGGAGTACACACCATGTGCATTAGAGTACACACCGTATACCTGGTTTCAATGGGTGACTATGTACTAGCCGTGTAACGGCCGAGTATATGGATGTGTGGGGTGACCTAGAGACTGCCTAAAGGGGAGATCAGTTAAGGAATGTACACAACGTGTACATTAAATAAACACACCCTGTATTTTTATTTTTATTTGATTAAACAGAATGGGGTCATGTCTAATTGGCAGAACCCTCTTCGTCTTCGCACGTCTCGTCTAGGAGTGACTGAAGCCGATGTTTCTTCTCTGATCCCCCGTCCCATCGTCCATTTTCCAAATCAACTGCCATTTATTGAGTTGGAATCGACATGGTAAGTTCTTCCTTCTTCTAGAGCCTCATCTCATGATTTATCCTTTTTCGTGAGATATCCTTTGTTGAATGTTTTAGACGTTTTTTAGATCTACATTGTTCTAGGCCGATTCAAGGGTCGACCTTAGAGAGTGTTATTCATACAACACCAACGTAGGTGGTTTGTGCCTTTCTGAAGTTTTTCATTGAATTATATATGAACAATCTCCCAATACCCTAGTTTAGGGTATTGCGTTTTTATAGGTTTTGACCATGTAATGCCTGCTATGCCATTATTTCTTGAGTTAGGGCTCTTGATTTCGAATAGAGTTTATTTTCCATGCTATGGATGTGGTTTCCCATGTTTGATTATTTTGGTTTTTGGGTCCAGAACTGCATGTTAGGCTTCTTTGTTTTCCATGCCAAGTGTTGTTAGTATGGACTGATATTATCTTATATGATTTTTAGCTATTTTCATAGGTAGTATATTGTGATTTACTTTGGATGTTTGATATCTTTTGTGCATTATTGACTTAAATAATGCTGTGGGAACCTGGTGTAGTTAAACTATATAGGAAATTGATGTTGAGGGCTTTCCCAAAGTGTATGTTATTCTTTTCACGTTGCGACAACATAGGGAGGATGGATGTGAGTGATCCCTTAGAGTTTTTATAGTTCCTTGTTGTGAGACCACAGGGGGAATTGGACATTGAGTGCTTCCACAGAGTCTTTATAGTTTACAAATAAAAGACCATATGGGGAATTGAAGATGAGTGATTCCTCATAGAGTCTTTGTTAAGCTGAACCATAGGGGTTAGACTACGAGAACTTATTAAAGATTTGATTGATATTGTTTGCTTTTTTAATAAATAAATGTAAATGAATGTAGTTGAAATTGCAGGATTGTTTACTTTTGAGTAATTATTTATTTATTACTTCATTTTCTATATTGTCTGGCATATATATTCACTGACAGTTAGGAACAGATCATTGGGTGGTTACCAATACAGATTCGTCTCACACCATGTTTGGGTCATGCTTTCGGTCCCAAACAGATTATATTGTTGTAGGTATATATAGAAGAAAGAACCCTTCAACTTTAGGTACTTGATTTTTATGGAGCTGGGGAGCATGGGACCAATATGAGGATTGTGATGCTGTTGGTGTTATTTACTTTTTTCCCTTTGTACTTTGGTTTAGTATTGTATTCCAGCATTATGACTGGTTTGCCTACTTTCCAAGATACTTGTGACATGCATAATTATTGGTATATATATGCTATAGTTATTTAGTTACATCCAGTCTTCCTCTGTTTACTATTGTACTATATTATTAATATTTTTGATACTATTATATGTTTCTTTCTGATGCGTTACTCAGACAATGAGGGCATAGTTTCCCCACTATCACACCCAAGGCCCTCACTGCTAGTCGGTAGCCTCTGGTATTTGGGGAAATGCGCTTGAGGCCATGTGACCAACTAGGTACGAGGCACCTCTAGGAGGCACTCAGGACCAGGACATTACAAATTGGTATCAAAGGAAGTCTTTTCTTCTTGACTTATTGTTTAGAGCCTATAACCATGGATTGAAAGGAATAGGTACTTGGTAATTAGCTATTCCCAAGAGTAGCTAAACCATGCATAGAGGAAAGCCAATTTACCTCGTATATTTTTATTTTTCTGGTTTTTCAATTTTTATAGTTGATTTGATTTCACCATTGGTTGATTCACAAGTATTGTGATGTTATTATTAAGGTTATTGATGTTCTATTTCTATTATAACCCGGGGAGATGAGGTTATGACATCTCATGTAACATATAGGCACTTACTATAGATCACATGTCATGCATTTTTTTCATACCATTTAGGGTGCATTAGTGATAGCATGTTGTTGCGATAGATGTTTTTCTAGATATGCATGCTATTGTGATAGATGCCCTGATAGAAGACCTATTATTTTATGGGGTATTGGATTGTGTATGGTTTCTTTGAATGAATTCTAAACATTTGTTCTTGAGGTTTTATGGACCCTCATGAATCAGCATTGGGTGGATAATTTCACTATTATGCTTGTATATGACATGTATAATATTCCAATCTTAGATTCACAGGGAGTATGGGCGCCCATGGATTGGAATTTGGCACTTTAATGTTTGTTTTTTTATGGGTTACGTAGTTTTTTCTAAGGCATACTGTCTAGAAAAACATAGAATACATGGTGTGTATTGATGAATACATGCCATGTATCTTTCTTTTTAGGAAGGAAATATTTTTCTTAAGTACGCACCATAAACTTTTGGTACATTCCGTGTTGTCTCTAACCATGTTACTACATGTGTGGGAAGAGAGATAGGGTTAGGAAATCTCTGGTATAAAATGTTGTGTATCGAAAGTACACGCCATTTTATATATACCATGTTTCCATCCATGTGACTAATGACATGGATGGATGAAAATAAGGTTATGCACATCGTTTAAAGCTTGAACATATAGTGTAGTTTAACCCATGTATCCGGCTGTGTGACTAACAACACGGGTCTATGAAATCCTTATAGTACACACTGTTTCTGGCACAAACATTCCATGTAGTCTCTTTCTAGGAGAACCATGTGGGTTAGTCATTTAAAAGAACTCAGGTAGGGGAAAATGATTCAAGTACATGCCATATCTTGGAAGAACACATTGTGTGTACGAGGTGCTACACGAGCAGGGTTGGCAGGAGTACACACCCATGTGAAGGCGTAAAAGGAACTTGTCGTGTAGGGGTCATAGACATCGTGTATCCCTGATTTGAAAAACATGAATTCTTTCCTTCTCCTATTCCATTATTTCACTTCTAAGTTTTAGTCCTTGATAATCTTGATCTAAGTGGAGCCCTTGGCTTTGAAGATTCATGCCACTGAGATGCCCTCCGGTTGTTCACCAGATACAGGGAAATGACCAGACACTGGACATAGCTGCTCAGAGACTACCAGCATATCCCCCCGTTATACCAGTCATTTCACCAACTGTTATTCTGTACATAGGTTTTAATTCAAAATTTCGAGAAGGCTTCATGATGTTTATAAAAACCTTCCAGGGATCACTGCATCCTGCCCTGTCTATGGCAGAGTTGACGCGGGTCTTTCAGTAGCAGCATCCTCCTACTTTCGCAGGGGATGGAGGACCTCGGGCTACTGATTCGTGGTTACAATCCATGTCATCCATCTTTTAGCATCTGGAGACACCTCTAGAGAAGAGAATAGATCTCTCTAATTATATGCTTCAGGATTCCACTAAGAGATAGTTGGATGTGATCTCACAGGCAGGGCTCTAGTAGGGTATGGCTTGGGATGAGTTCCATCATGCCTTTTATGATTACTTCTACCCAGAGACTTTGATGGATGATCAAGCCCGATAGTTCATGAGTCTAGAGTAGGTTACACTATCGGTCATGGAGTATTCTTATCACTTCATAGAGTTTCAGTGCTTTACACCCATTCTAGGAGGTGATGAGTTATTTATGGTGAGTATGTTTGTGGATGGTCTTAGGCATGAACACTGATCTCAGGTGAACTTCTTTAGAAAGATTTCCATAACTTCCATAGTCAACCAGGCACTGATCATAGAGTGCAACATAAGGGATTCTAGAGCTATGAGCCAGGGAGGCTCAGCATCTAGAGTTGGTACCCCTCTGTCTGACAGTATGAAGCACTACAGGGAGTCTACATGTAGAGATCTGAGTAGGTAGAATACACCTTCATGTAACCAGGTGGTATTCTACTAGTGTGGTAAGAGTGGGCATACGAGACCACATCACCCAAGAGTCCCATTTGAGTGCCGATATTTTTGCAAGATGGGTTATCTTAAGTGTTTCTGTCAGATCTAATCCCCATCAATGGGTGATAGGGGTTCCACTATGAATCCTCATTTAGGATCAACACCACCAGTTTCTCCTTAGTCTGGGAACTAGATTTCTTCTAGGCGTTCAGGCCGAGGTGGAGGTCGTGGTTGTGATAGTCAGTCACCAGGAATTCAGCAACAACAGGGTGGATTAGGTGAGGGTGGTTAGGCATGGTCACAGGGTCGCAATACATGCTAGAATTTTATAGTGGAGTAGACCCAACAAGATCAAGATCCCAAACCCTATATAGTTTGAGGTATGATTCTAGTTGCCTTTGTTTTAGCTTCTGCACTTTTTGATACAGGGGCTTCCCATAGTTTCATATCTGTTGATATTGTGGAAATCCTTGGGCTCTGTATCTTTACTTCTGTTGGTGTCCTGACACTACAAACATCATTGAGGGATAGAATGGTTAGTGTAAATCTGTGTAAGGAGTTCCCTCATAAGGTCAGTATATGTCACTTCTTATGGACTGTTTGGTTCCCTTCCAGGCTTTTATGGATTGCTATCATCGTAGGGTGAGTTTCACATCACCAAGGGGTGGTTATTTTCTTCATAATGGAGAATGGGATGTCCAGGCGAGCAGATTAGGACCTGATCATCATGGGTTGGGAAGAGTTATAGCCCAGATTTCGAGTCTATATCTAGATGACTAGAGAACATCAAAAATGGACTTTCTTCTAGGGGGTCGTTTTAGGGATGTCTTTTTAGAGGAATTTTTAGGTTTTCCTCCAGAACGAGAGGTGGAATTTTCTATTGATCTTTTTCCAGGAGCAGCACTGGTGTCCACTCTTCCTTATAGGATGGTTACACCATAGTTATAGAAGCTCAAGAACCAGTTATAGGAGTTGTAGGAAAAGGGTTTCATCTGACCTAGTAATTCTCCTTGGGTTTCTCCTATCTTATTTTTTAAGAAGTAGAATGGTACCCACAGACTTTGTGTAGATTATCAGAAGCTGAACCAGTTGACAATCACCAAGGATTGATGATCTCTTTGATCAGCTTTGAGGAGCCCATGTGTTCTTGATGATTGACTTGATATTCAGTTATCATCAGTTGCATGTTAGACCATATAATATACCTCTTATATCCTTTTAGAGTAGAAATTGTCTATACGAGTACCTGGTTATGTCCTTAGGTCTCATGAACGCACCTGCAGTTTTCATGCCACTGATGAACTGAGTGTTCCATCCATACTTGGATTACTTTGTGGTGGGTGTTTTAGAAGATATCTTGGTGTACTCTCACACTCAACATGGCCATGCCGCACATATTGAGATCGTTTTGAGTACACTAAGAGAGCATTAGGTATGTGATAATCTCTCAAAATTCCACATTTAGATGGACCATATTTACCTCTTGGGTCATGTTATCTCAGAGATAGGAGTATTAGTAGACCTAAGGAAAGTTAGAGTTGTAGTTTTCTGGGATAATCCAAATAATGTCTTTGAGGTACATAGTTTTCTAGGTCTGGATGGTTACTATAGACATTTCATACAAGACTTTTCATGCTTAGCAGCGCCACTGATGGGCCTGACTAAGAAGGGTGCAAAGTAACTATGGATAGATCCTTGGGAGTCAGCCCTTCAGGAGATGAAAGGGAGGTTGACTTTATCACAAATACTAGTTTATCCACATACTGGGAGTAGTGCTTATGTAGGGGTAAGGAGTCATTGTATACGTGTCTCGGCAGTTAAGGTCACATAAGAAGAATTACCTGATGCATGATATGGAATTGGCTGTAATTGTTCAAGCTCTACGGTGTTGGAGACATTATCTGTTGGGAGAGAATTTTTTGGATTTCACAAACCAAAAAATTCTCAAGTACATCTTCACTCGGCGTGAGCTGAATTTTAGATAGTGAAGGTAGGTTGAGTACCTTCAGTATTTTGAATTTGAACTTGCCTATACGCATGGGAAATGCAACATAGTAGTTGATGCATTGAGCAGAAGGACTCAGATACATTCAGTTTAGGAGACTAGCTGTGAGTGGAAGCTTGTGGATCTGTTCTTTAGGATTCATTTAGAGGTTCACAATAGAAAAGGATAGACATTTCTTTCTTATGTGGTTGTTACCTCTACAATACTTGATCGAGTGCGAATGAGGTAGCTATCAGATTATGAAGTTCTAGTCCTACAGGAGACTGTGTCAAGGGGGGGATCCTATTCCTAGATGGACATTAAGTGAGGATGAGATCTTTCATTTTCATGGCTGCATATGGGTGTCAGCAGATATATGCGAGGAGCTATTGTGGGACTTTCATTCTTCAGTTTGGATAGTTCATCCTGTTTTCACAAAGATGTATCAAGATCTACACAATTGGTACTTGTGTCCAGGTATGAAGAGATATTTTGCTGGGTTTGTCATGAGGTGTTCCACCTGTTAGAGGGTGAAGTCGGAGCATCAGTGACCATCAGGGATTTTGATGTTTTTACCCATTCCTGAGTGGAAGTTTAATGGTATCGCAATGGACTTCTTGATAGACTTATCGAGGTGGCTTCGAGGGAACGATTCAGTTTGGGTTGTCGCTGATAGACTCACGAAGCTTACCCACTTCTTACCGATCAAGGAGACCTTTAGTGTTAATGAGCTGGGAAGGTTGTATATCCGAGAGATTGTACATTTACATGGAGTTCTGAACTTCATTGTTTCAGACAGGGATGCCCATTTTACTTCTTAGTTCTGGCAAGGTCTACAGAGTGATTAGGGTACATAGTTACTTCTATGTACAGATTACCATCTCTAAATAGATGGCCAGATTTATTGTAAGATTCAAAAGTTGGGGGACATGATTCGAGCATGTGTCCAAGATTTTGGAGTTTATTGGGAGAAGCACATACCTATTGTGGAGTTTTCCTACAATAATATTTTTCAAGAAACTATTCAGACCACACCTTATTTGTCTTTGTAAGGTAGGAAATGTTGATCACCCCTATGTTGGATAGAGGTAGGAGAGGCAGCTATGTTGGGACCTCGTCTTTTCCAAGAGACGATGTAGCAGATAGAGTTGATTCAGAAGAGGATGGTTACTGAACAGTCACGACAGGAGTCTTATGATGATCGACGGTGATGACCTCTGGAGTTTGAGGTCATGGATTATGTTTTTCTACATGTAACACTGAGATTGTGACACAAGAGGATTAGGAGACAGGGTAAGCTTTCACTGAGATACGTCAGGCCATTTGAGGTTTTGGAGAGAGTTGGCCCGGTTGCCTATCAGGTGCAGCTACCTTAGAAGTACCAAGATATGTATGGTGTCTTCCACATTTCTCATCTACGACGTTACTTCTCAGTCCCGTCTCATTTTTTTCAACCTAAGGAGGTTGAGTTGGAGGTGGACTCTTTGTTCTAGGAGCATCTTATCTAGATTTTTGATCGTAGTAAAAAGGTTCTCCATGGTCGGTATGTTCCTCTGGCATGAGTATTATGGTAGCACGGGCGAGTACAGGATGAGACTTGGGAGAGGGAGGCTGATGTATGATCATAGTGGCCAGAGTTGTTTGAGGGTTATTCTTCTTCTCCCTCTTCTTAGGAAAATTCAGGGATGAATTTATTTAAGGGGGAATTTTTTAAGAACCTAAATCTTCTTTTAGGGTAAGGATCTTATTTTTCTAGTGTTTTGAGAAAAATAAGAGAATCAGGAAATTTAAGTAGTACACACCGGGTACTTTAGAGTACACATCATGTACCCAGTTGCTACGGGTGACCATGTAGTGGTCGTGTAATGGCCAAGTACATTGCTATGTGTGGTGACCTAGAGACCGCCTAAAGTGGAGCTTGGTTAAGGCATGTACACGGCGTGTACATTAAATGAACACACCGTGTACTTTTATTCTTATTTGATTAAATGGGCCAGGATCACATCTAATTTTAAGAACCATATTATTATCAGCTCATCTCATCCAGGAATAACCAAATCCAACGTTTCTTCTCCGATCCCCTTACCCATTGTCCATTCCCCGAATCAACTGCCATCGATTGCATTAGAATCACGACGGTAAGATCTCCTTTCTTCTAGGGCCTCATGCCCTGATTTCTCCTGTTTCATGAGATATCCTTTGTTGAATGATTTAGATTTATTATAGAACTACGTTGTTCTAGGATGATTCAAGGGCCGATATTCTAGAGTGTTATTCATACAATGTCTAGGTATGTGGTTTGTTCCATTATGTAGTTTGTCTTTGAATTATATATGCAAAATTTCCCAATACCCAAGTTTGGGGTGTTGTGTGTTTTGGGATTTTTACCCTATAATTTCTAATATGCCTTGATTTCTTGAGTTTGGGATCTTTATTGAGAATAGGGTTTATTTTCCATGTTATGGATGTGGTTTCCCATATTTGATTGTTTTTGGTCGTTGGGTCCAGAACTGCCTGTTAGGATACTTTTTTTCATGCCTAGTGTTGTTTGGATGGAGTGATATTATCTAATATGATTTAAATCTATTTATCCGACAAGTATATAGTGATTTACTTTGGATTATGGATATCATTTGTGCATGATTTACTTACACAGGGTTGTGGGAACCAGGTGCAATTAGAACAGAAGGAAATGGATGCTGAGGGATTTCCCAGAGTGTCTGTTATACTTTTCACATTACGATACCATAGGGGGATGGACATGAGTGCTCCCTCAGAGTGTCTATAGTTTCACATTATGAGACCATAGGGGTAATTGGATGTTGAGTGATTCCCCAGAGTGCCTGTAGTTTACTGGAAAAAGACCACAATGGGAATTGATGGTGAGTGATTCCTCGGAGAGTCTTTGTAAAGCTAAACCGGAGGGGTTAGACTATGATAACTTCTCAGAATGTTGATTTAGATAGTTTGTGTTTTTATTTAATAAATGTAAATGAATGTTGCTGAAACTGTAGGATTGTTACTTTTGAGTACTTCCTTGTTTATTAATTCATTTTTCATATTGTCTTCCATTTATATTCACTGATAGTTAGGCACAGATCATTGGGTGGTTACCTACTGGGATTCCTTTCATACACTTTTTGGGTCATGATTTTAGGCCCAAATAGATTATATTATTATAGGTATAGATAAGGGAAAGTGTCCTTCTAATTTAGGTACTTGATTGCTCTGGAGCTAGAGAGCATGGGTCCAAGATGAGGCTTGCGATGCTGCTGGAGTTATTTACTTTTTTCCATTGTAATTTGGTTTTTTAATGTATTCCAGCATTGTAAATTTTTAGATTCTTTCCTAAATACTTGTGACATGCATCATTATTGATATATATATTCTATAGTTTTTTACTTACTTCTAGTATTCTATTGTTTACTGTTGTATGGTATTATTACTATTTTGCTACTGTTATCTATTTCTTTCCATTGCATTACTCTACCAATGAGGGAATAGTTTCCCAACTATCACACCCAATGCCCTCAAAGCTAGTCAGCAACCTCTGGAATTTGAGGAAATGTGCTTGAGGCCATGTGACCAACTTGGTACAGGGCACCTCTAGGCAGCACCGGGAACCGGGACGCTACACTAAATCATAATAATGGGGGTTCTATTTCTCCATATATTATGTCATATATAATAACTTATAAAACCATACCACAAAATCCTTTTTGATATCTTCCAAAAAAATTTGGAAATCTATCATCAATATCTTCATGTATCACATAATATGAAATTCCATATAATTATATCTCCAAAACACCTTTTGGATAAACTCAAAAATACCTTATAGAGAAGCTGCATGATTTTTTAAAACTCAATCCCTATTTAGTTAACCATAAATTGTAACCCCATAGACCATTAAAGCATTGAAAAAAATGTTAACTCAAAAATTATAAAATGTTAGTAAAGTGTGTCTACTAGAAAAGCATATGTAATAATCAAACTACAAAGGGATCTAGCATGATCTTCATCAAACATGTTTATCTCTATACATATGTCCATATACTATATCATATGAAATTTTTCATAATTATATGATCCATTTTTATAAAAAATTGAGAAACCATGGGACACGGAGTATGTCAACCCATAGAGTCTCTTCATACATTCATGATTCTCTAAGTGTAAACTAACCAGGTCAATGAATACATAAAATGTCATTCATCTAAGTTGATGTGTACATCACACGCCCCTCATCATAATAGAAAATAAAATAATATTCACTATATAGAGGTATGGATATCCACTCCACAAAACAATATCAATCAAGGGATAGTATGTCATACTCAAAACATGAGAGGAAAATACCATCTTGGTATATCTCCAACTGAAAGCATGATAAGTAAAATACACAACCATACCCTAGTAAGATAATACTAAAGTATTTCATAATAAAGATATCAAAGTATGAGGGTTATCATGATAGTTTTCTCAATAACCTTAGGTATAAGGATTGAATATGAAACAGACACCCCAAGAATACCAAATACATAGTGTATAACACTTCATGTGGTATAATTGGCAGGTCATATAGTGAAAAAAACTCATCTTTTAACTCATGAGAATATTTTACATCACTATATGAAAACCTAAACATTATAACCTTAACATTTCATCAAAACTACAATCCTACATTATGAAAATTGGTCAGGGATAACATCTTTGAGAAGAAAATTATCATTTCACTTCACATAATTTTTACATAAAATGTTAAAGAATAAAAATTTTGAGAAATAATTTTATATAACATAATACAATTTTTCTTTTTAAAATACATTAAGAATATTAAAAAATTATATATAACCCTCATATAATCATATCACATATTAAGTACTACTATAAATTATATATTTTTATTGCACATTTTGGTTTTTTATTAAAATCATTACATATCTATGTAATTCCTACTACATATCTATGTGACCACATAAAAAACCTCCAATTGAAATATTTAGTGAGTAATATCTATTAACAAATCTAGTTTAAATAATTCTGAAATTTAGGAATCATATTAATAATTTTTAACTTATAGAATAGGTATTTAGAATCCTTTACTTCACAACATCTAATGTGACAATGTTATAAATTCTATTGTCTCTATAGAGTTATTTTTAATTTAATTATCATCATAATTCTTCATCTTATTCCATAAAAATTTTTCCTTGATATCATTTTTGAAACAATATATAAATTAATATTTACCTCATTAAAGTAATTAAATGAAACTAGTTACATTTATTTTTATTGGGAAACACTAAAACTATTTTAGGATATTAAGTGACATTCACTTTTAATTTTAACTGATATAATCGTTTTCTTATTAAACATTGAACTTATCTATGTTCAAGCATACTCCCACTAGAATCTCAGAAACTATATTCCATTCAAAATATCCAAAAAAAATAATCAAACTCTATTGTATTAGGTGATAACATTTATTTACTTTTCATGAAATATTTAATAAATAAACTAATAACAACCATATATTATATGGTATTTTATGTGATCAGTTCATTTTCTTGAAGATTATATTATTCTTTAAAATATTTCATCGATGAGTGGTGGGATCAAATACCTCATATTTTAACAAACTTCTGGATAAAATATCTTATCCTATATAAAAATCTATATATCATTCAATTCTTCTCAATTCTATTATATAATCCAATGAGTCATAAACCATGTGTATTAAAATTGTCATATCATATTGGTTGTAATAGCTCCTTATTTGCAAAAAAAAGTGTCTCTTATCATATAAATTAAATAATATAATTATACACATACATTATTTAGATCAATATAAGCATTATGTTTTCATTTATATTCATCTCTATGATTCAAAAACCCTTTACTTCATCCATTTAATATAGAAAAAAAAATCTCTCTCTCTACTTAAATTTATTTTAAACTCTTATATATTTACATCACTTATAAAACATACAATTGGTATAATATAACTTCAAAATATAAGAATGGATTCCTATAACATAAAGACCTGGCATGAAAATTCTATACTGTTTCGATATTCATTCAGGTATCTTAGAAATTTAAATTTTATGGAAATAATATCCTTCCATCCTAAAACTTCATTTATTTTCTAATTAACTTCACTAGATATTCAAAGATATATTTTTTTACTCTATAACTAACTTTTTTTCTTCTTATTTTAACAGGTACCCACTTGTATAGTCAATATAGTACTAGAACATAGACATCTCATGTCCATTTTAACTATCTTTAACATATTTAGAAAATGGGTTAAACATTTCTTTAACTCATTCTAATTTTTAGTACATTTACATTGATGATTATAGAATTAATTTTATAACCCAAATAATCATTAATTGAAACCTCCAGTATATCTGAGTCAATAGAACACTCAATCCCATTGAATATATGAATAGTGAATAATATTCCTTAGGTTATTTTGTATCTAATTCCATTGAAACCTCAAGTGAATCATTATATGATTATCATAAGAATCTAAATTCATTATTGGAACAATTTCAATAGTTAGATACTCAAGAATTTATTTCTATAATACATAAAATGTTCCATAAGAATGATTCTTAAATTTCAGTAATAGTTTAGGAAATTACTTCCATTAATTTTTTTACTTCTACAAGATATATCTAAAATTTAATCTCTAATATGATGATGGTTAGATTCATATATCTAACATAATCTTTTATCAGATGAGTATCGTACTTTATATTCATTTAATGAGAAATTTTTATATATGTTCTCCCACTAAAATAATGACCCCTTTTAAACTCATTATACACATTAGTGTTCAGAGACTCATATTTTACTAAAAAATGATTCCAATTAATTACTTCTCTCACCACTTATCTATTTATTTAGAAAATAATTTTAATTATATCATATATTACTCTTATATAGTTAAGAAGATATTTATTTATCTTAATATTTCATATGGATTCACTCAAATATATTCCTCTATAATCAAAATAGTTAGGGTTTTACAACTAATTTTAACCCAAATCATATATAAATAAAAAGGAACCAAATGATTAGATTCACCTAATTAATTTCTTTTCTAACATTAGATAATCCAGGGCCCCTATATTTGGCATGGCCTACCTAATTGGATGATCAAGGTCTTGACAAGTGTTACATTGTAAGGAATATACCACATACTAGTTTAAAGAAGATTTAATCTCACCATATTATCTCATGTAATTATCATTACATGTCTTTATAAATTTATATATTTATTTTTTAATCCCCTTCCTTCCACAAAATCAATATGTTGAATTCATATTGATGTGAAACTCATTACACAACTCATAGCTTGTTTTATTAACCCAAATAAATATAACATTATTCTAACATATATAAATTCATCAAATGATCAAAGTATATAAAACCATTTAATTTAAATGTTTAGAGTTATAAGAAATAAATAATATCTACAAGATTAATCTTGGGGAAACAAATATCTAACCCTCATTTTTATAGACACGTCATCACCTTTCAGTTTAATGAGTATTCTGAACCCAGTTTCTTCTACCCAAGGATAGTTTAATCAATATAGACCTCAATTAAAATATAATTCTAACATATAATGTGTAACTATAATAAAATTTTTAATTAAATATCATAATCACTTACATGAAAAATTCAAGGTATAATAAAACTAAATTAATTATCATAACTAGTATATAACTCCTTATATGTATGTATGAAAACTTAGTGAAGTAGTTCAACTATTTTAACTATATAATACACACATTATTGATATAATAACTAAATTAATGAATAAATCAATGAATAAAATAAATAAATGAACAATTTATATATTTAATCATGATATAAACTTATTATAAATAATCCATAAATAAAGGGGTTATGGAAACTTTATAATTTGGTCATGCATTGTGGGAATTCCATAATTAAATAAATATATATTATGTAAACTCCTTCTTATTATCCTTATATATGGAATTTAATTAAAATTATATGATATCACATGTTTCATACATTCTATATTTAAAAAATTTATACATATTATGTAAACATCCAGAATATCACACATTCACTATTTAAACCATAATCGTATGAATTATCAGGATACCTTTTTTGTGTGGTTTGAATAATCTAATCAAATGATTCCTTTGGTTTTAATATTTCAAATTAATAATTATAAAAAATTAATAATATTCAAAATAAAATCTTATTTATTTTTCCATATTTAGTCATTTAAAAATAGTTTATAAATTTCAATCATAATTTCCATATAAAAATTTTACATCCAAATTATAAGTCATTACATATAATTTAATATTTATTTAATATTAAAATTTAATATTATGGATTTTTATTTTATAAATCTATTTATAAATAATTTAATTCAACTAATAATTGATAATTATAAAAATTAAATTTATATTGATATTGTATTTAATAATATCGCAATATCGTAATACGTGGCATGGTTCAAAACCATATTTCATATTACGACTCACCAACAATAGCTTGAGAATGATACATATGAATAAATTCCTTGGGGTGATATCTATCATATTTTAGGATAAATAATCAAATCTATGATATGAGATTGGGTTCCTTCAAATAATATTTTATGATTGGAATTGTTGTCATTGAGGTGATATGAAATTCAATTTTTTCACATGAGGAATCATGCCATCGTAAAACATGAACCAGAATAGTGTACACAATAATACACGAAAAACTAATGGGTGATTCTGGATTTCTAGCTATGATATTCCATATCATTTTGTGTGACTTTATCATGTCTAATGATATCATATATCATAAGAAATTCCCAAAAACAATTTAACTATTGTTTTCAATGGAAATATGTATGATATAAAAAGGATATTGGTTTTTAAAGGGAAATATATGTGATGTTTAATGAAAACAATATGATATCAATTTCTTATTAATTTTCACCATTATTTAAGGATTTAAAAGTCATAAAATATATTATAACACTTTTTATGTGATCAAATCTCTCATATAAACATATACAATGTGAAATTCATATGAAATTATCCAAGAACCTTGTTGCCTCAACTATTTGGTCGATGAAACTCTTTATATCAACAATAAGTCTCTTGATAAAAGATATATAATTCATAAACATTTATTTCTGATAGTTCATAGGAATATATTAACTCATTAAAAGTTTCTTTTACACCACTATTAGGTTTCCTAGGATCAAACAAGAATTAATCAAGAATCAAAAAACATTATAAACCAAAAACTATGGTCATCCATGTTATCATACCAAACCCATGAATAAGTGGAATTAAGAAAATTTACCTTTTATTGAAGAAAGTTTTCATTATTTTATATGATTGATATTTGATGAAGACCACTAATAATAGACAATAAACTATTTGATCCATGTTTTATCCTTGTATTGATCTAAATATCTCACTACTAGAAAAACACCAATGACTATGGGGATATAGACATGGGTAGCCTTCCCATATTTTTTGATTGACATAATTCCATAGGCCTAATATTCTCATGAACAATGTGAAGTATTTCCTTAGTATTTTTTCCTATGGCCATACTCTATGCAAGAATATGTGAGGGAGAAATTTAGAGTAGGGATAACCTATTACCAAGGGAAAAATTTTCTTGTGAATATAATATGTGTGTAAATGATAATGAGATCATTTTTTAACATGGGATGTGCATGGGAAGATCCTAGTACCATATACATTTTTTTCCTATACATATAGGGGTTCCCCATGCTAGTGTTTTTCCCAAGTGTTTTTTCCAATGGAAATACTGGAACCCCAGGCTAGTCTTCTACCATAGGCTTATTTTCTTATGGTAGTAAGGACGTCCTCAGGATAGTATTCTTCCAAGGGAAAAAATTATATGGTAGTATAGTTGTTTCAGGAAACACTACAGCAATGGGAACCTTTCTTGTGGAAGTATTAATTTTTCATGTGGAATTAATTAAAAAATGAAATAATTAATATAAATATTTAAATATTATATATTTAAAAAAATAGATATTTATATTTATACATAAAATTAAGAGTTGTGGAGTGGTATGATCTCTGGAATTGAACATTCCAAATCAAATATCAAAACCTCAATAAGCATAAATATTTTTAATTTTGTAACCTCTACAACCATGGGTAGGTGGATTATGTACAAAGGTTCTAGGTGAAAAACACATCCTATAATAAAAATAATTTTCTTGTGTTAGTACTATACATGTGGATCAAACCACATCCACATGATCAATGCTCATTTCCATGGTTATAATGTCCGAAGCCCTATTGAAAAAAGATCAAGGTCCATTCTTATGGCTCAATCAACCACAAACACTATTCCCATAACCATAACCTCTGGTCAAAGGAATTGATCTTATGGCCATGGGTGTGAACCATGTACATAGCCCATTTTTATACTTGTGACTTAAAGATCAATCAAGGTTATCCTCAATACCAACATATGCTATATTCTCTTAGGAGTTAAAGAACAAGGATAAAGAGAGTTTTGGGAAGAATAAATAATCAGTATGAGTTTTGGTTACACACAGGTTGGATATATCAATGGTTATTGATTCCTCATATAAGACTTGAGATATTTATAAGTCTTCCATTAAATTCACTTAAACGTTAGATAACATTTTAGTAATAGAATATAATTATAAAAAGTTCATTTCCTTTATCCAAATCAACTCCCATGTGTTTCATAATATAAAAAAATTAACTAATGATAGCATAATGTGGAATGTAAATATAAATATTAATTATTAACATTATAAAACCTCTATTAATAATAGTATGTTAAGTTAATTGTAAATTACAATTCATGAAATTTAATATAGCCAAGTCATATAATACAGCTGACATGTGTAGTGTCATTTTTTCTCTATAACAAGATTTACAATATACCACTTAGATGGGCATATGATATGGCTTAGATCAAAGATTATAGTATTATATGACATGTACATATCATATACAATGATATAGGGACTTTATGTCATATCTCCATCATCATATTCTTTTTAGGTGTACTTGTATATATGTGTATATTGGGATGATGATTGGGGCAAGATGGTCTAAAGAAGAATTTGTGAGGATATAAAATGAAATTTAATTATGGGTTTATATTATTATATTTTATGTTCCACACATTGTGAGATACTGTTCAGTTAGGTAAAAATATATATTTATTATTGTTTTGGGAAAATATATTAATTAATACTTTAATTTATAGTACTTTTGATAGAAAAATTAAAGATGATGAGAATATTTAATTGATTATTTTTTAAAATATTCCATCTAAATTCATATTAATTACATTGAAGTTGATGTTTTTATGTTGTGTATGGATACATAATGGGTAGTTTTATGATTGTTACTATCATGAAAGAACGTTAAATTTCAAAATAAATGTTATTCTAGCTTTGGATCAATGGACTATCATTTTTTAATATAAATTATATCAGTAATATATTCTAATAATGGTTATGGTTATTTTTTATTATTGGTTTCTATGGACATTAATTTTTGTAAATGTAAAATTATTATGAAGTTATGAATGTGTTACACTGGGCTTATTTACTTTTGGTGAGACTTGACATATTTTACTATAAGAAAGAACATGATACATTATTTATTTCCCATTGAATGATGACATGAGATGATTTCTATTCTCATCATAAGATAGGGTTTGAGATGTGAAATAATTTCCATCCAATAGAGCATTTTACATTAATCCCTATCTACTAGCTTTGCTACAAGAAATGAGACTTAAAAATTATTTATTTTCAGTGAGAAAGTGATTCTTGTACCTTTTCCTTCTGCGTTTTTCTATGAACATTTTATGATAATTATTATCATTTTGAACAATATTAAAAAGAACACTACTATAAAATCATAAAAAATGATTCTTATATGTGAAAGTCTTTATTAAATCCTATTTATATATATTACATGATACTTACATGTGGAAAGTTATATGATATATATTAGATAAAACCACCATATATTAAAATATATAATGATTTTTTATAAAAACAATCATATATTTTTAATGAATAAGTCTTTTGTGTAAATAAATATATATGATAATTATATTTATAATCAGCATATATGGTACATTGATTTATATGTATGAAGGTTATCTAAAAAAATGTTATATTATAATGAATTGTACATTATTATTTATTTAAATTAATATATATATATATAGTTTTTGGATTAATATATATAATGGTTTTTAGAATAACTGTACTATATTATAAAATAAAATATATATAACCCATCATTATGTACTCACTTTTATACAAAATGATCTAAAAACAACTAGGTGAACTTCTCTTCAACTTTCCTTCCCCCGCCTCTTAATTTCATCCATATCATGCACACTCCTCTTGTCCCTCCCATAAACATCTATACTATTAATCCCTCTTCCTGATGCCTCATTTAATTCCCATATCATCCATTCTCTCATATTGATGCTTCCACCATCATTTTTTCCTCTCGTTATCTTCCATACAAATACCACCGCCACCAATCCCTACTATTGAAATTTTTTATCACTTTTTATAACATTGTATCCCATTACACTACCCTCTTTGGCTTATGTTGGTCTCAAAATTTGTAGTGGAAAGATCACCTAAATTTTAATATATTTTTAATTTTTTATATTTATATTAATTATATGATTTTTATTTTTATTAAGGAATTTTAATTCCAATGCTCAATGATATTGATACTTGACATAGTGGTTCAATATCTCTAACAAGGGGATTATTAATTTTTCAATATTGTATTTACTATATGGTTGATTTGGGTAACAATTTAAATAAATCGGTGTATACTAATTGTTATCTATTTTTAATATAATTGAATGATAAGAATTAATATGGAGAGAAAAGGTGTGAAATGATTTTATATCCAATACATTATATTAAAACATAATCATAACGAAATGATTTTTGGAAAAATAATGTCTTTTATTTTACTAAAACCTTCATTCAAATATAGTGAGTGGAAATTATAATCATCTTTTTCCATTTTTCCCTTCTATAAATTGAAAAAATAATTCATTTTTATAACTATTTATTTTATCAAAAATAATATTAATGAAGTTTTTTTTGTTAATATGTATATTAATTTTTTATATTTTTTAATATATATTTTGTGTTTTAATGGTTTATATGTTGTTTTTTGAATAATTTACCCAATAATGTCACCAGATTACATTCCTATTTTTATTTATTGAGCTATATGATGTTATTTTATGATTAATTTTTTTTTGGTTATTATATTATACATGAAAAACATTATATTTTTAAAAAATGTAGAGAAACTGGTTGTTTTTTATAAATCACATAGTATAACAGCAATTTACCTAATAGAATTTGGGGTTCCCACACATGCCTTCATCGATATCATTCTCTCTATATTATTCATGGATCTTATGCTTAGTAATTTCACTCAAAGATTCATAATATCACATAAATCCTATCATATGAGATGGGAATATTTAATTCATTTTAACACATGGATAAAAAATTAAGAACATTAGGACATGAGAAAATGAAATATAGATATTATTTTAATTTCAACTGCTTATTTATTGTTTCTAATAGATGTAGTTTCGTTTTGATTTTTAAATATTACTTGTACTTATATAATATATTTATGGTTCTAGTAATATTATAATATATTTTTTCTACTTTTGGTTTTTTATATAATGGGTTGTATTTGAAAAGAATAAATAGTTATATTTATGTTATTTTTAATATAACAATATTTTTTTACTAGTATTTGTCATGTATGTTCACATGGATTTAAATGGAAGTAGTGTCATATAAGTTAACTATACGTTAATGTTGAAATATATATTTGAATATATGAATTTAAAGATTATATAGTAAAATATTAAAACTAAGAAATATAAAATTGAAGTAAACACCATTCAAAATCAATCAAAAAGGTGATGTATGATAAATACTATAGAGAAATTTAATTTAGAATAGTAATATCAATCATTTTTTAGAATTTTGAATCTTAAAATTTTAGAATAATATTCAATGACACTTATGAATTTTTATATGAATCTTATTTATCAAAATCCTATAATATTTTCTTTTAAAAAATAGTAAACCTAATATAAAGATTAAATTAATGATAAATGATATGTAGTATTGATGTTACAATTAAAACTAACAAATAATATATTTATAAATTAAAAATAATGATTCACAAAATAGGATAATTAGATAACACTATATTAAATAATAAAATGTAGAATAATATGAAAGGAATAATAAATAAATCAATATGTAGTTTTAGGACCCTTCATTATGGGCTCAATGGAAGAATTTTTAACATTAAAAAGTTATTATCATTCTATTTACCTATTAAAAATTTACACACAAATTAACATATATTAATTAATTAATGGGATTGGATATATGTAGATAATATAACAGTACAAATTGGTTCATTTTTCTAGAAAATAGTGGAAGAAAATTCAAATATATAATAATATTTCCAATAATAAAGTAATAACAACTATTTTTGGTTTCATAATGACTTAAAACATATAAAAATGATGAATTATTTTCTCTAAAAAAATTTATAAATAATTTTAAATATGATATGAATTTTATTTCAAAATTTGGTATAATTTAAATGTTATATTAGATAAATATATGGTCAAGGGCCAAGAGGGGGTGAATTGAAAGAATTAAAAACTTAAAAAGAAATTCATAAAATAAATAATAACACATAAAAAATTTAATAGTTCGAATCACAAAGATCCTACATAAACTATTCACATCCATCAACACCTTCTGAGGTATGGTATAAAATTAGATGACCTGAATTTTGGAGGGGAGTCACACCCCAATTAAAACCTCCCCTTTCTATTTGAATTACAACCAACACATAACCTAAATTTTAGAGGGAAGTCACAATATGGTTATAGACATGTTTTATTTAATGAGGTATAACCATTAAAAAACTTTTTTTTGAGAGATAAAATAATAAACCAGTTATAATTACAACACAACCAAAAATATAAATAACACAAAACACAAATCTAAACTTAGATAGATGTAGTTTGAACGGTTATATAAACATAATCACACTTGATAATGAATTTCATACGATAAAGCTTTCACAAGAATTATAACATAAGGTAAATGGTGATTATGATTGAAAGGTTTCTATGTTCCTCTTCCTTATATTTTTTCCCTGAAATCTATTTATAGAGATATTGTCCAATAATATTTATCTTCAACTCGTCATGGTTATTGGATAGATTATTTTCTAAAACATGAGTAAAAAATACTTATCCAAAAAATTTAAAAAATAATATTTTGTATAAATAACTAATTTAGGGTTAATTAATATTTATTTAAGTTATTCTTATCTGGTGTACCATTTAATTATCCTAAAAATCAACTTTAGATATCTCATTAATTTTATCACCGTGAATCTTCAATTAAATATACATGAAAATCACTCCACATTTTTTGTGAAATAGAATATAATTTCAATCCGCAAAATTATCCATTATATTATAAAATCTATTATAACACTATAAATATTTCTAAAAATTATACATGTTGTATAGTAATGATATTTAATAGTATATATTACAAATCCTTAACTTTGGAATCCATCTTCTAAAACACTTTGAATTCAGCTTCTGAAACAATTAACTTCGGAT
Organism: Viscum album; assembly: GCA_963277665.1. Classification (NCBI taxonomy): domain Eukaryota; kingdom Viridiplantae; phylum Streptophyta; class Magnoliopsida; order Santalales; family Viscaceae; genus Viscum; species Viscum album. The sequence continues at coordinate 479,483,866 of OY728132.1, forward strand.
AATTATGTATGATTCATGTTTTTGAAAAATTTCTAATATGTAAGGATCTTCATAGAATATAGATGATAAATAATGGTGAAACCTTAAATATATACAAGTCAAAAATTGATATGTAAAGTTCCTAAATTTTCCCAAAATTAAAAACTACTAATATATAAAACTGATTGTGTTAATATGTATGAGAAATTAAATACGTATCATTGATACATAAAAGTTAAACCATTATATGTAAGGGTATATATTTTACAAATTCCCCAATCATATTCAACATAATTATTTTCTTCTACAAACTGTGAAAGTTTTAAACTGTGATCCAATAATCCTTTATTCCCTTTAACATGAAATTTGGGAATAATAATAACACTAATAATAATTTGAGAGAGTTATAAGTAAGTATCAAAATACAAATAAATAAATAAAAACACAAATAGAAGGATTAGTAATTAACAAAACATAAATAATGTGGTAAGGTGTCACTTGAAATTCTACATATTTTTTATAAATACAAATACTAAAAATCTCTCCCAAAAAAACAAAATTAATATCCCCTTATTTCTAATATCAAAAATAATAAATTTTAGTTCATCTATATTAAAAGAAATAATAAATAATAAAACAATAGGAACATGAAATATAACAACAAATAATCTCTCCCAAAATTAAATAATAAGAAATCAAATAATATTAATTAAAAAACAATGCTTAAATAGAAAAAAAAATAATTATATAAAACAAATCATGTTCAATAAAAATACCAAAAATTTCAAGAATAACTCCCCAAAATTATTTAAATCAATAAAATTAATGGCTGTAAAAACTCCCTTGTATCCCAAGCATTCTTCTATTGAAATAATCTAATAGTGAATCTATATCCTAAAAACTCCTCTGATAAAAAAGCAAATTCTATAAAGATCCATGAAAATAGAAAGTAATATTCAATAAATTATATAATATTTTCAAATAATTAAATCCTGACTATGTTTAGAGAATTTCTCGTGATTTCATCATTAAGATATCATATTAATTATTTTTAAACATTGTATTATCTAAATGCTTTGTAAATATATCATCAAATTGATCTTCAATAGGAACAAACACTAAACTGATATCACATTTCTATACGTGATCTCATATAAAGCGATACCCACTTTAATTTTTTTTTCGGATATTTTAGTGGGTTTTTCAAAATAGATATCTCTTATGAATTATCACACATAATAGATATTCATTAAAAATAAATATTTAAATATGAAAAATTATTTATAATATATATATTTTGAGAAAGGAAGCTCACTAATATGACATATTTAGCTTCAAATATTGATAAGGATATAGAAATTTTCTTCTTATAACTCTATAAAACTAAAATTTTACTGTAAAAGAACACATGTTTCGGTTTCTTTTCTAATAAATCTTTGATCATATAAATTATTAATCTGAATGAAATAGTAATTAAAAATATTTCTTCCCTATAAATAATAATCCAAGATTAATGATACCATTCACATATTTTATAATTCTCTTTACTATAGTTAAATGACATTCTTTGGGTCACCCAAAAATCCTTCTCACATTAAATGTTATAATTAAATTTATGGATACAATATATTAAGTATAAAAAGCTTCTAATAAACCCTATAAACTATTATAAACTCTCATAAAAATCTCAAGGTGACTATTTCAATCCATAAAGTGATTTAAAAATCTTAAACATGTGATAATGATTCTTCCCATGCTCAAATCTAGGTGAATTTTTTACATAGACATTCTATAATATAAATCCATTAATCAATTCACTTTTAATATAAATTTTATATATCTAGATTACTTGTTGTGTTGTATAATGTAAAAACATAAGGGCTTACAATATTGAAACTGATGAAAAATTATCACCATATTTAAAGACTTTTTCTTGGATATAATTTTTATTGAATAGTTTATCCTTGTCCCTTACAATTATTTAGATTCGTCAAGTTTATTTATAAAAATCCACTTATATCAAATCAATTTATAATATTTCAATGGTTTAAAAAATTCAAAAATTTAATTATTTAAAACCATTTAAGATCATATTGAATGGACATGAACTAGTATGGGAATTTTAATTCTTATATGACATATTGGAATAAAGAATAAAATAAAATTTTAATGATCACCAAAATTTCTTACTAAAATTTTAGTATGAGAACTTGAATCAATATTACCAATAACTCTTTCAATATAGTTATTTCAATGTGTCTTACAAATTCTTTATGGATGTGATTTATGTTCCCCCACAATAATTTGATCTACCACTTGAGTCTTATTTTTTAATAGATATAGAATATCTAAAATTGAATTCTCTAAAGTATTATTCAATTTTTTATTCTTCATTAGTCTTATCCTCATAATCCTTTTCAAAAAAATTCATGAACCAATTATTTATAAATCCTAGAATTTTTATGATAAACTCTATAAAATTTACTAATACTAAAATATCCCATAAAAATACCTTTATTAGATAAGGCATAAAATTTATCCAAACTATCCTTAGTATTGATAATAAACACATTAAACTTAAGAAAAATTAAGTAACTAACATTTGGTATATTACCTCTCCATAACTCATATGGAGTATTATTGAGAATAGGTGTTATAAAAATTAAATTTGGAACATAAAAATGTGTGTGTGTGTGTGTGTGTTGGAACTAAGGTTATTCTTTGTTGTAAATTGAGTGTGGTTAGTGTTTGTTTTCAATCCTCCTTGGGTTGATCAGGGAGTCTGCATGGAAGGTGGTATTGCATTGGAGACTGAAAGTAGTTTCTCAGGTGGCACAGTTTCCCAATGTTTGAAAAAAAATTGGGTCTCAAAATTGGGAGTTCTTTTTACAAAGGAAGGTTTTCTATAGATGAGTGAATAAGATGATGAATTGAGAAGGAAATTAGAAAAATAAGGGAACCACATAGCATGGAAAATGAATTGCATACCATGTATCAAGAATGGTTCATGGACAATGAAGGGTGATACTTAGACCGGATAAAAATGGTACACGTACTGCATGATAGGAACAGTTCGCGGGGCGAAGGAGGCTTTTGAGAAGGCTTGTGGTTCGAGGAAGAAAAAAGGTACATGGGATGGTGTGTCATTCGTGAAAATGAGGCAGATTTTTGAGAAACCTCAATGGTTTTCATTTATGGAAATGCGGTAGTGATTTTTTCCATCATGTAGGGGATGTGGTTTGCTGGAGATGCACAGTATGTGGTAAAGGCAGCGCCGTATCAAATATTTGGTAAATCGCGGTTTAAAAAATTATTCAAATATATTTTCCTATATAAGGAGATCTAATCTATTTGTTAAGGAGAGGCATTATGATTAAAAATAAGATAGAAATTCGAAAAAAATATAGAATTAGTTCACTGGAATATAGCCCTGAAAAGACATTAATTAAAAATCTAAAAGGAATTTGATGAAGTCCCTAACAGTTCATGGAAGATAGTTTTTGGAGGAAAAATATTTCATTGAAGAAGCAATATGCTGAAGGAGGTGTTATGCAGATTAGAATCTATACATGGAGGAAGAACTCTATCTGTGGTGCTCTTGTAGTATGCATTGAAAGTGAGTTAGTACGCAAAGCAAGGTAGTATTCAAAGGAAGACGGTACGCGAGAGAATAAGTGAACTTAGTTCACAAATGCAGTTTTCGAAGGTAGTACATAGTCTGAGTTTACAGAGGTGGTATATAGAGGTGGTATGTATATCTCTCTATTACACAGGGGAAGAAGGCTAGTTCGTGGATGTCAAGTTTAGGGATGAATAGTATGCTAAAAATTAGATTACATCTACAGAGGAAAACAAGAATTTAACAGAGCAACTATATATAGTTAAGGATGATTGATTTAATGTCAAACCATTTAATCGACATTAAATTCAATAAATTTAGTTCAGATTCATCCCAAAATAGTGATCAACGGCAAATCAACATAAGTGATCTAAGGGACCCAGTGTGCTATCCTAAAAACCTTGTAAAGGCAGTGTGTCTAGCATAGAGTGACTGTAATAAACATTTTTAATCCAAAACTACGAAAGATTAGTGGAAATTGGTACGACCAACAACTTGTCAACTTATGCTACTTGTATGTAGACCTTATTGGTGAACAAAGTAAAATTTTTGTGTCCTCCATTTCTTGAGATTTTTTTTCTTCACTTTTTCATCAGATAGTTTTAATAGGTTCCTACCAATGTGGGAATGAGATCTATAATTTTAAAAGAAAAATTCTACACCATGATTCACCCCACCCCTCTCAAGCTGTTTCATGGTCCTTCATGTTGTATCATAGGGTAAAGGTTGTTGGTGTTAAATATTCCCTCCATTTCTATAATGTATTATACAGTAAATATTAGGGGATTACCCCTCTTTGATGGACACAACATTCAGATATAGAATAGTAATATGAGATCTCGTTTAAGATATCATGGAATAGAAGTCATATTTAGAACTACACAAGGAATACAGGTCATTGATTCTCCTGGGTTGTATATGACTGATACAGATATTAAACTCTTGATGTATATGCCAAAGCATAGAATTCGATCAATACATCTCCTTCGGATTATATATTTCTAAAAGTGATGAGTTGTGCATCACCAAGTTTATGTGGGAAAAACTAAAGAAGATATATGAAGGAGAAAACAAAGTGAAGGTCTTGAAACTCCATGTTGTGAAAAATAGGTTCAATGATCTGAAAAAGCATCCAAATGAAAATGAATATGCATTTTTTAAATGAGTTGATGAAGTTTTTTGAGAAATAGGTGGACTTGGTGAAGAAATCAAAGACAATGATATTGTAATGAAAATACTGATAATACTTCCACTTATTTAAAATTAAATGGTGTCATCCCTTGAAAAAAGGGATATCTCAGAACATTATTTGGATGATCTGTTGAGTATTCTGGAGGATTATGAAATGAGATTTAAACCTGAAGATGCAACTACTCTTGTATGAAAGGAAATGTAATTTAATTTCATGGAAGAACTATAAATTTTAGAAGATAGTGTTAATGAAGATAGTGGGGGAAAATAAATTATTTCTCTAATTACCAATAAATTCAAGAAGGGAATAGAGAAATTTGAAGACAAGTTACGTATGTCTTGTTTTTGTTGTGGAAGAGTTGGGAACATTTCTGATCAGGGGTCAAGAAATTTAAATGATGAAGAAAGTGACACCAAATACATTCAATCTAATCAAAAAGGTTTTTCAAAAAGAGAGAACTAAAATATGGAATGAAATTACAATAAAAGAGTTTTTTCTGTGAAGAAGATGATGATAATGAATTATTTGTGGAGAAAGAAGAAGAATTTAAGTTTGGACACCATGCTTCCATGATGGATTCAATTGAATAAATAGAACCACAAAAGGATAAAGACAGATATAATCAGTTGACCACTAATGATGATCTCAAGTGTCAACTTAAGAATGATTTTAGTAATCTTGAGAATCAATGTAAGAGGTGAAATAATTCTATAGAAACTATGGAAGAATTATCAGAATATGTTGACCATCTTGAAGATAAAATTGAATGATTGTAAGAATCTTTAAAATTATAGTAATCAATCCTTGAAATCATAAAAAATTTATCAGAAAAAAAACTCAGAATTGAAGAATAGAGAAAGGTAATCAATTTCCTTAACTCCATACAAGAAGAGAAGTTCAAAACTATTGACATTCTAGAAGAAGAAGTTGTTACTCTGAAGAGTAAACATGAAATTGAATCAATCTTAAAAGAAACAAAAAATAAAATATAGTTTGGAAAAATATTAGATGCTGAGTTGCGGGAGAGAGCTATGAGTGGTTCCGAAGGAGTTGAAAATATTTTGAATGACCAAATACCTACATATATTTGTAACAATGGAATCAGTTGTGATGTTGAAACATCCAATGCTGGAAATAAAATGAGTCCAAATAAATGGAAATCTGAAAGTGGGATAGGTTGAAAAGTCACCTAAAGTACGGAAAAAGAAACCCTCAATTCAAACTAAAAGGATAATTGAAAAATATTCTCAACCATCCCAAAATTATAGGTAGTAAAACAACCCTATTAAGAAATTTTACATGAGAAGTAATATAAGTGAAAATAAATTACCAATTATGAAATTTCAATTCTGTGGCTATCTAGCTCATACAATGTCATATTATGAAGATTCATAGAGATACTTGAATGGTGAAGAGATAGAAAGTAAAAAAAGGAGAATGAATCCATATCCTAATTTTTATAGAAGAAACAGTTTATATGTATATTTTTTTCAGTTATCTAACTTTTTCCATAAAACTGTTGATTGTCAGAAGACGAATGACATCAACAATTCCTACAAAACTCAGATATAAGTAAATACTCTTCAACCATACGGTGTTGTTCTTTTCAAACAAGTATTATCCTATATAAGAAGAGTATGATAATTAAGGACCTTTTCACATGGAAAAGACATTTGAAAACACGTATTTATCCTTCACTCAAACTGATATTTCCAAGAAGGAAAAAAAGGTATTTGAAAACTCCAACATTGCCTAAGTTTCTCTTAAGGCTACCAAGAATTGTATCATGTGGATTATTTCTAGTGTTTCCTCATCCCATATGACATAAAATGAAGACATATTAAGGAATATTAATAAAAAGGTCAATGGAATAGTATATTTCAGAAATTATGGTTCTCTGAAGATCAAAGCCAGTAGTAATTTTGAACTGGCTAATAGCGGGCTAAAGAAGACTGAATTTCATTAAGTGGATGGATTGCATCACAATATCATGAGTGTGAGTCCACTCTATGACATAGTAATTATAGAATATTTCGATCAATAATGTTGTATTATCAAAGGAAATATAGTGAATTATCTCATTAAAGGAGGAAGAACTAATGGAAACTTATATCAGTTTGATAGTAAAGAAAATATTGGTTACATGATAGTTAAAGAAGAAAACAACTTCTGGCACTATATATTAAGTAACATAAATCAAAATGATATAGAAATGATATATAAACAATATATTTTTAGGGATATTATAAATATGAAGTGTGAATGGGATAATACTTTTGATGCTTGCCTACGAGGAATGATGGTGTCTAGTTCATAACATCCAAAGATGGAAAGAGAATAAAATATTCTTGATCTCATTCATACAGATGTATGTTGTCTGATAAATATTGTTGGAAAATAGGTAGAAAGGTATTTTGTTCTTTTCATTGATCATTATAGTATAATGTCTTGTGTGGTGGTTATACATAGGTAACGTAATGTGCTGGATTGCATGAAAACTTATCGCTCAATTTCTGAGAATGATACTGGATGAACAATAAAAGTTTTTCAGTCTTAAATAGTGGGTAATACACATCCATTGGGTTTGAAAATTACCTAGAGAAGCATATAATACAACCATAGGTGGATGATGTGAGAACTCCACATCAAAATGGAGTTGTTGAGCACTGAAATCGACAGGTGAATAATATGGCCAGAACTATGCTGATTAAGTGTCGTATCTCTCTCCATTACTAGATTGTGGTTGTTCTAGATACATTTTATATACAAAACATAATGGGTCCTTATATGGGGGAAACCAAGACACCCTATGAGTTATATAATGGAAGAAACCCCTCTTGTAAGTATTTTTGTTTTTTCAAAAGTAAATGCTTTATCCGAAACAAATAAGGAAATCAAGGAAAGTATAGTGATTCTGAAGATGAATGAATATTCCTCAAATATTCAATGAGTATTAAATCCTAAAAAAAATTTCACTAAAAATCTTTGAAAATTATGGAAATAAGTGATAGGTATATCATAGAATATAAAACCACAAATGCCTCAACAAATTTTTCTGTTGAGGTGATAGAATATGGGGATCAATGTGGACATAGAATAGATTCAAATATAGAAGTAGAGGAAGGCATAAAAAACATTCAATAATAACATCATGATGTTGACTCAGAGGAAGAATCAAAAGACAAAACCATGGGTGAAGAAAATTCATCTGAACCTCATAGGACAAATCAAAGAGCATAGATTGATCAATCCAATATCATTGGGGATTGGACAGCTCCCACACATACAAGGATAATGTGGAATAATGAAAAATATGAGTTTCTATAAGTTGTGGAACCATCCTCAGTTGAAAAATCTACAAATGATGAATCATGGGTTAAATACATGAATGAAAAGTTAGATCAGATTGATACGAAACAAACATGGGATCTAGTTAAAAGACTCAAAACCCACAATGTGATTGGTATGAAGTGAATTTTCAAAAATAAATTTGATGAGCATGGAAAAGTGATCGAAAATAAGACCTGACTAGTGTGTAAAGGATATTCTTATATTAAAGTTTTTGATGTTGAATAAAAATTTTCTTCGATGGCTAAAGTGGAGTCAATAAGATTGTTTTTTTATTCAAAAAGGATAAAAAAATGTATCGAATTGATGTCAATATAGCTTTCTTAAATGGTGTTCTTGAATGAGAAGTTTTTATTGAAAAACCGGTAGGTTTTCTGCTAGGTAATGATGTAATGAAGGTTTGTAGATTAAAGAAGTCTCCCTATGGTCTGAAGAAGGAACCACGAGCATGGTACTCTCGGTTTGATTCTTATCTAATGAAGGTTGAATTTAAAATAGGAGGATTGGATCATAATATCTATGTGAATAATTATCAATAAGATCAGTTAATTGTACTATTGTAAGATGATGATATTATTGTGAATAAAAGTAGGGCAGGATCAATTGATGAATTTTACTATTATATGAAATCAGAATTTTAAATGTCTATGATTGGTGAACTCACATAATTCTTGGGGTTATAAGTGATTCATAGAAAAAACTACACTTTTATTTCTTAGGGAAAGTATGTAAGAGATTTATGCATAAATTTAATATGCATGACTCCAAATCAATGTCAACTATGATATTTTGTTGGAACTAAACTGGGAAAGCATGAGGATGAGACCTATGTGGATCACACCATGTTCTGGAGAATCATTGGAGGTCTACTGTACTTAACTAAAAAATAGCTAGATATTGTCTATGTGAAGTGCTTCACATCCCAATTTCAATTTAATTTGAAGGAATAACCTATGGAGGCAGTTAAACGAATCATGAGGTACATTCAAGGTACTCACAATTATGAAATATACAGTGATGTAGGAAAGGATAATGAATTTTTAGCATTATCTGATGCTGACTGGGATAGAGATGTGGTGGATAGAAAATCCAAAAGTGGTGGAGTATTAATCAGTGGAAAGAAATGTGTGGTATAGTGGAGTAAGAAATAAGAAATCACTTCTCTCAGTATGACTGAAACTAAATATATCTCAGATATAAAGGCTCACCCTCAACTACTTTGTATGAAACTACAACTAACTGGTATTTGTGATGAGGTGAAGCAACCAATGGTGATTCACTGGTATAACAACAGTTGAATTTATCTTAAGAAGAATCATGTTCAGTATTATCTCACAAAACACATTTAAATCATATATTAATTTATCCAAAAAAAAATTGAGTAAGGAATGATTAAAATGGTTCATGTGGGAACTGATGATCAAGTAGTTGACATACTAAACAAGACATTATCATCACATGTGTTTGAGAAGCATCAGTTGAACCTCAGTGTTTAGCCACCTCCCTATGCATGAGGAGGTTATGAAGTCCCTTATCCCCAGTTTTTATTACTATTTTAATCTTTTTTCTGATTTATTACATGTTTAAGGGGGAGATACGATCCTAGGGGAGTGTGCTTAATGATTTAAAAGTCAAAATTTGATTTTTTAGGTTTATTTACAATGGGGGAGAATTGAGAAATTCAATTATAATGGAATGTTTTTCTGTTTGATTGTGGGACGATGGAGAATTGAGAAATTCCCAAAATGTTACAATGGGGGATAATTATGATTTACAAGACACAAGAACCCAATTCATTCACCTATTACTTTCTACACTGAGCTTTTCTCATGTAGACTTAGAGTGTTGGATTTTTTGTTTCTCGTGTATCAGGTTTTTTTTGTTGTAGGTGCCTCATTGAATTTATCTACATATTTCCAAAAACCCAAAAGGGGAGATTATTGGAACCAAGGTTGTTATTTTTTGGAAATGACGTGTGGTTGGTGTTTGTTGTCAATCTTCGTTGGGTTTATTAAAGAGATTTCAAGGAAGGTGGTCTAACATTTGAGGCTGAAAACAGTATTAAAGGTGGCACAATTTCTTGTCGTTTTTCAAAATTGGGAGTTCATTTTTGACAAAGGAATAATTTCTGTATATGATTGAATGAGATGTGGAATGGAGAATGAAATCGAAAAAGGAAGGGAACTGTAGAGAACGGGACATGAACTGCGGACCATGTATCAGGAATAGTTTACAGATGACGAAAGGTGATACGCGGACATGATAAAAATGGTTCCTGGAATGGAAAATAGTACACAGACCGCATAAGAGGAATGGTTCATAGAGCGAAGAAGGTTCATGTGAAGGCTTGCAGTTTGTGGAATGAAAATGGTTCACAGGATAGCATGTCATTCGCGAAAATGAGGTAGAGTTTCAAGAAACTATAAAGGGTGTTGTTTTCAGAAACAAGGTAGTGATTTGTGAAACTGTATAGGGGATATGGTTCACTAGAGATGAAGGGTACATGGTAAAGGCAGCGTCATATCAAAGATTTGGTAAATCTCAGTTTAGAAAATTATATGGATCTATTTTCCTACATAAATAGATATAATCTCTTCATTAAGGAGTGGATCTAAGATTAAAATTACGAGAGGAATTTTGAAAAATCTAGAAGTGTTTCACAAGAATACAGCCCTTAAAAAGATATTATTTAATAATTTGAATGGAATTCAGTGAAGTCCAGAATAGTTTATAGAATAAAATTTGTGGGGGAGAAATACTTCATGGAAGAATCAGTACACTAAAGGATGTGGTATACTGAGAAGAATCTATATGTGGAGGAAGAACATGGTATGTGGTTCTCTATCAGTACACATTGAAAGTGAGGCAACACATGGAGCATGGAAGTATATAAAGGAAGGTGGTATGTGATAGCATAATATAAGGTTGTTTGTGAACACGGTTTGCAAAGGTGGTACACTATCCCGGTTTATAGAGGTAGTATACAGAGGTGGTACGTGGAATGATCAATTATGTGTAGGAAGAATTCCAGTTCATAGAGGTCAAGTTTGGGAATAAGTACATATAAAAATAGATTACATCTACATAGGAAAATAGAACATCAACATAGAATCTATCTATAGTTAAGGATGCATGATTTAATGCCAACCCATTTAAGTGACCTTTACATTGATAAACTAAAATCATATTCTTCCCAATATAGTGATAAAGGGGGAGTTAATGGAAGTTATTCTTGGGATGCAGTGTTATATCCTTAATACCTTGTAACGGCAGTGCATCTGGCACATAGTGACTATGCTAAACTTTTTTAATCCAAACTAGTGAAGATTAGTGGGATTTGGTAAAACCAAAAAACTATTGGAATATACTCATTTGACATAGGCCTTAGTGGTGAACCAAGTAATATTGATATGTACTCCTTTTCATGTTATTTTTTTTCTTCTACACTTTCTCATTAGATAGGTTTAACAGGTTCTTACCAATGTGGGAACAAGATCCATTAGTTTAAAAGAAAATTTTGACACCCTGATTCACCCCTCCCCTCTCAGCGTGTTCTAGGGTCCTTAAAAATATTCTTCCCAAAAATATTTAGGTAATCCATATTCATTTATCATGTTTCTTTCCAATTCTTGAAATTCTTTATTCTTCCTCGCTGATACTCTATTATTTTATAGAATCTTTGGGGATTAAGATTTTTAAGTATAACTATTAATTTCACAAAATTTATCAAACTTTGTGTACTAAAATTTACCTCCTTGATCCCTTCTATTAGAAATAATCATGTACCCTTTATCATTACAAACTAAAATTTATTATATATAAAAATTAGAGAAATTTCCACTATTGTAATCCAAAACATATACACATGTAAACCAGTTGTAGTCTCCCAAAATAAAAATTTATACTTATTTCCTCAAATCCTTGAAATCTAAGTAGGTTTTCAAAATTAAGGTGAATCAACTAGAGTGTTCCCATGGGATTCACTTGCATGATCAGCCTAAAAGAATAAATTTCTTTCATTCCCATCATACATAGATAACAAACATGATTATTTTCCACCTTATGTTCTAGAAATTGTAGCACTCTTTAATGATTTTAAAGTTCTTAAGGCATCTGAAATTTTATATGGTTGGGCCTCTAATTCCATAGAAAAAATATTTATCCACACAACATTTAAAAATAGTACATGTTTTACTATTATATCTTTAGGGTTAATATAATAAATATTCTCCTTATGGATAGCTTAAATATAAAATAATCATATTTAATTATAAACAATTTATCATTATGAAATTCAATATAAATTCCATCATTACAAGATTGATAAATTTTAATCAATATATATTGAAAACCATCAACATGCAAAACATTATGAATAAAAATAGAATTTGATATCCCAACGTCACCAAAACCTTTTACCTTGCATTTGGAATTATCTAAAAAATTGATAGTACCAGCATCATATTTTTTATAAGAAATAATGTTTTATGGGTCTCTTATAATATTCTTAGAGTATCCATTATCTATATACCATAAATATTTCCTAATACTTATTGGTAATCTTTCCTTGAAAATAAAATAATATATGGGTCATTACTCTTGTAACTTTTGTTCCAATACGATTAGTTAATCTATTCATCAATTCCCATATAGATTTAAAACAAGTATTGACTGTAAATATTTATAGATATATGTTTTAGTGTGTCCCAAATATTGGGGAAATCTAAGAGATAATTCAATAGATTAATGTCCCTATATCCTTTATTTGAAACAAATACCAGTAGATATATTACCTTTCATGCGTTTTATAAAGAAGTTTCTAAAAATTTAGGGTATTTTTCTATCATAATTGACACCATTTTTTTGTTCATTTTTTTCATTGATATCATATTGACATACATTTTTATTCGATAAACAATTGTAAATAAAATTTTCTTCAAAAAACATTTGGATTTATTAATATTTTCATTATCTTTATAAATATTCTCTAAATCATCAGAAAAAAATTATTCATACAAAAAATAGTACCCTTTGACTTATCATTATCTAGATAAAGAACATTATTTTCCTTAATAAACATCTTATTATTAACTTTAAGTACCTTATACATAATGGAGATTCTAATCATATCTCTTTGAAAATTTTCAATGTTTTTATTCAACTCATCAATATTAGTTTTTTCATAATAAAATTCAGTGTGAGAATAAAATTTTGAATTTAAACTAGAATCAATTACCTCATATATAGTTTCAATGAAGCACAGGTTAAAAAAATCTGTTTTGGTTCTAGATTTTTCACTTGAATTGGAATCTTCAGTGCAACTTCATCCTATAAGAAATTATCTTTTATATTTATTATTAAAAAATATATTTTCTTTCATTATTTAGTATAGGGAATTAAATTTTTAAGCAACATTTGTTTTTGACACTAATAATATGTGAGATATGATGTATTATAATTAAGATTATAACTAATTTTATTATTTCCTTTGTCACCATCTCTTTAAGATTATCTTCTAAATCTTCTTTGGAAAACTTTCATTCTTTTCATGTCTTTGTAGAATCCTTTCACAAGATTATATAATCCATCTTTATCACCTCCCATATATCTCAGGATTGTAGGAGTTGGATGAAAAATCAGTTACATATATAATTTATACACCATTATTAATTTCTTTCTATTCTTTATCTATGTTCTTTAACTCTAAATCATATTGAAAAGCTAAACCAATAACTTCATCAAGTTTGTACTCTGTGAAGTTATTTCTTTTTGAAAATTGATTATTTTATATCCTAACAGTTATTTATTAGTGATATTATACCTCTTTAAACCATGGAAATGTTTTCAAATGCTTCACCAAGTGTGCACATTCCATTTACAATGCTTTTGAACCTATAAGACATTTGATTGAAAAGATCAGTTTCCCCCATTTTAATTCATGGTACTCAACCTAAAATATTTAAACCTCAGTTCTTTTCATATTATCTAGAGCATAATATATATTTTTTAAAATTATATAAATGTCATGAGAAGACTTACATGAAGATACATGACTAAAAATATTTCAATTAATACCACAATAAAAAATATTTATTATTTTTTTAATATAAAATTTGTTTTCTCAAATAATTACCAATGGTATTATTGTGGTCTCTTTCTAAAAAATCATACAATTTTACCATTAATGTACAATTTTTTATAATTAATTTCTTAATGTAGTCTTCTATTCTAGCATGCCAATAACTATAGTTATTTTCATCAAATAATGGTATCCAAATGGAATTAATCCATAATTTTATCCTTGACCTATCATCTAGAATAATGATTACCATACACTATGTAAGACCTCATGTTCCATACAAGAGTTAAAATTAAACACTAATTTATGTTTTTATTTTAATAAGTGGGTTGTATTTTTAATTGGGGTTCAAAAAGGAATTCTAAAATTTTTCACAACTTAATGTTATTTTTCTGATATTGTTTGGGGATGTATATTTGCATAAGGTGTCATGATAAGTCTTAAGAGCTTCAAGATGATTTTTTTTGTTTTTATAATTTTTTGTCTCAGGTGCACAGTTTTTTGTGCATGATATAGGATGAACCATGAAACACATAAAGTATCGGGTGATTTTTATTCAAGTTATATAGTATATTATTGATTTTTATGGTTATCACAATGTTTAGAGTAAGACATGTGAGCTTAAGTGGAAATCATGTGAGGTGGAATGGGTCTGCGACATAGAGAAAGGTATACACATGGTTATAGAAAAACTACGCACCTTGTTATAGAGAGGTCTACGGTTGAATTTCATGATTGGCACATGGTTTTCAAACTGTGTGAGAAAACCATGTTCCCTTTTAAAATTGAGATTTTCTAATTTTTCATTATGATTTTTTAACTCAAACCCCCTCCTCTTCTTTCCCATTCTAACCCAGAAACCTTCCAAATTCCCTCCTCCTCTATCTCCCCCTAAGGGAATCTTCCTCTTTTATTATTAAAATCAACTTTCTTATGCGACGTTTATGAGATTAAGGTAATGTTATGAATCCACCTTTATCTTTTTTTCATCCCTCTCACTAACTTAAATTATTTCATTATTATTTATAATAACCCTTTTCAGTTATTTTTTCTTATTATTCCTTTTTTACCAATCCTAAAGCTGATATAAACATTTGGGAATCTCTAAGGTTAAGGTTGTTTTTCCCTATGTCTTTCCTATTGTCTTGCTTAATTTTTTAAGTTCATGGATATTCGGTCAAACTAATATATCATGTGTTTAACCTAGAATTAGAATTTGACCCTCAAATATAAATTTTCCCTACTTTTATGACCTTATATATAATTATAATTATTTACTTTGTAGGTGATCCCAATGGGATGCAAAAAAGTATACTTAGACCCAATTAAATGGGTAAGTAAAATAAGGAAAATCCAAGTGGTTATATTTAAGGGAAAAGGGTTTAGAAATGGTATAAGAGGCTGTAGATTTCAACCTTTATTATTTTTTAAATACATAAATAATGAGAGTGATTTGAGATTGGTATTACCAGTATGTTAATTAACCTATGTAAAGGTAAATTCTAATGTAATATCGTAGTTAAAAATGGGTCCTCAAAACATAAAACCAATATGAACAAAATTAAGATAAAATTTCATGAAATGAATGGGGGATCATGTGAGGATCTAGATATTATAAATAGGTAAACCCTGATTTATGGAATGGGAAATAGATGTTATATTATTAATTTATTTCATGAAAAATGACTATAAAGTTGTGAATTGAATCAGCTAATTTTAAACTATGAAATGGGATAAAATGGATAAATGGTAAATAGTGAAATAGTAAATGCCAATTGAAATAGTGAGTTCTGATATCCATTTATAAAATACTATTTATGTGAAATTTAAACACCTTTTGAGGTTATGGTACTCAAGATAGATAATATAGGAATGAGCACATGGATTCCATGTGATACTTGATGATTTAGAATGTTGGGTTGAGTGCATGGATTTCATGTGACACTTCATGATAGGGTATTTCAGGATGAGTTCCTTGTATTCTATATGATAAATTATTAGGAATGTTTGAATGAAATTTTTGGAATCAATGTGATACTATATTGTTGGGAATATTTAATTGGGTACATGGATATTTCAAGGTAGATGATATTTGGGAATATCGACATGAGAATTTAGATTCCCTGAGGATATCAAGATGAGTGCATGGATTGCATGTGATTATTTATGATTATGTGGCAAGATGATCACTTGAATTATATGTGTTTTATTATAGATACATTGTTATTGTAACACACTCATAGACACAACATCATTGGCTGAAGTAGGTAGGATAGACCCCATGCATCACTGCGAAGCCTGAGGCCTCAAGATTTTAGTTTATTCATTCATTTTATATCTAATAATTTATTTTCTACACCTCAAATGCACTTTTTAATTAGAATGGATATTTAATGATTTCACCAATGTTGGAATAATGATTTATACTCACACCCTACTCAGGCTTCCATGGAACTTGGGAACCTGAGCAAAGGGTACCTTTTTAGAGGAATGGACTACCGTAGAGGACTACTACCCAGTATTCTGGTTGGCCACTTGGATGGATCATGGGAGCTTGGATATATATTTCAAGATTCTTCCAGTTTTTTATTTTGGTAATATTTTGGCTTAATTTATGTATGATCGATCATTTAACCATGAATCTATAATTCATTGTATTCTGTTTTTGTTTTGACATAGTATGTCTCATTTGATTATTGTTAGAACTTACTTAGATGTTTCTCTATTTTCTTATATGTTTGGATATGTATCATTGAATTGCTATTTTATTATTTATTTTCACTTGGATATGAAGGTATAGTCACTCAACTACCCCACCTTAGACATAAAATTCTATTTGGAAGCCTCTATAATACTGGGAGTCATTCTTGAGGTCAAGTGGTGCATCAAATCTAAGAACCAATTTAGTGGCGCCCAATTTGGGGTGTTATAGAATGTTAAATATCTGATAAGGTTTGAAACAGAAATATATCCAAAACTATTTAGGATCTAATATCAATATTTAGATCAAATCAATATATGGTTGAGATTCAACAAGGTGGTGAATTGACTAAATTTAAAACATAAAAACATATAAAGTGCATAAAAACATGATATATTTTTATAGTAGTTTAATTCTACAAGATCATATTTCTACTCTTCACACCCCTCTACTCACAGATAAGTATGGTTCACACTAAAATAACATGTCTTTTGGAGGGGATTCATAACATAATTACAACCTTTTTATTCTAGTGGAAGCATAACCAACACACAATATGACTTTTAAAGGGAATCTGCAACCCTATTACATGAAAATATCTTGTATGAAAGTACAACTAACATAGAACTAGATTTCATGATGGAAAAAAAATAAATGAATTAAAATTACATCACATCTAAAAATATAAATAAAAACCATAAAAAACATAAAACCAGGCTTAATAGATATATCATAAATAGTCATAGCATCTTGATCAAACTTGATAATGAATTCATCAATATGAAGATTTCAAAAAAATTACAGAATAATGTCATTCATTATTGTGATTTCATAGTTTCAAAGTTCCTCTTCTTTTTCGTTTTTCCTGATCTCTATTTATAGATATATCTTTCATCAATCTTCATCTTAAATTCCTCATGGTTGTAGGAAAGTTTCTTTCCTGAAATATTATTTATAAATACTCAACCAAACTTTCCAAAATAATACAATTGAATAATGAACTACTTTATAGTTGATTAATCTCTCTTTAATATCTTCATAGTCATTAGATTATTTATTTATCTTTAAAATTATATTTAAAATAGCATTATAATTTTGGAATTGACAATATTTATTTAAAATAACATGAAAACCAATTCATATTTTTTCTCAAATAGAATATAATGAAAATAATATATATTATATATCATATCATACAATTTATAATCCTATCATAAACATCAATCGAAAATTATTTATATTGTGTACTGATGATATATAAGAGTATATCTTCTAAATTTTTACCATTTTAATCTTTCTTCTAAAACACTTTTAATCACAAATTCTGAAACATTTAACTCTTGGTCAATATATAAGACTCATTTATTTGTCAAATTTACAATATGTGAGTGTATTCTTAGAATATAGATAATAGTAAAGGTAAAAATCTGAATATAGAAGAATCATGATGTGATATGTAAAGTACATTAACTTCATTGAAGTTCCAAAATTACAACACATAAAATTCATATTGTTAATAAATAATATTCATTCCACAAATCATATTGATATGTAATAGTTAAAATTTCATACATAAGGGACTATATATTAAAAAATCCCCATCTGATTCAATATAATTTTTTTTACTCTATGCACTGCAATGTTCGAACAGTGACTATAATTACATTTATTCTCTTCAACAAGAAATATGAGAATAAAATTAATAATACATAATAGTACTAATAAAAAACCAATAATATATGAGTGGGATAATTATTTATGAAAATAAAAAATATAGAGAGAGTTATTAGTAATAATCAAAAAAATAAAGTGTCAAGGAGCTACTCAACATCAATAATGTTTCTCTATTTACCATTTATGAAATGGTTTCCTATTTTTAATTATTGGGAAAAAATAACTCTTGATATTGTATCGAGTTTTTTAGTTTTTTTTTACAAAGTTAGGTGACAAATACTATGTCAAAGATCCAATGTGGTTATTGAAAAAGTATGTTGACAAATCTCTAGGATGATGGAGTCTCATTAAATATCAAAGTTTCTAATCTAATAAGCTGGTTGAAGTAATATAATAAATAGGAGAATCATATTTTGGAAGCTCTGGAAGATGTTATAAAAGTTGTGAAGATAAGTTAGCTATAATTTCAAGTTTTTATCTAGTTTTTATGTCTAAAAATTTTGGGGAAGATCAAAGTTGAATTTAATGAAAATGAAGATTTTTTCACAAGTGAAAAGTTGAAAAACATGTTTAAAGTTTCATCAATGTTTTTTTAATGCTTCCTTATTCATATTTAGGAAATTAAATAATTTAATGAGATTATTGATGTTTTCCAAATGATGAAGTTGTGAGAATAGATGCAGAGTTATGAGAAAGTAGTGATTTTCTTATGAAAATGGACTAAAGAGGTGACATTTTTATTAAGAGCTTACATGGTAGGAAAATTTTTCAGGAATATACATTAATATAGAGTTTAATGAAAAAAATATTCCAAAATACATTAATTTTTTTTGGAAATCATGAAAGTTATGTAAAGGGTTAGAAATTATTATAAATAGGGTCGCACCCACATCATTTAAAGTAAAGAAGCCTTAAAATATAAGAAGGGTCTGAATTCACAATACAGATTCATGAACATATTTCTTGTATGAATATTTAACACAAACAATATATTAGTGAATAAACAGACTTTTATTAATATTACCAAGTGATTTTCTTGATGTTTCTTTGAGTTTCATGAAAACTGCATGTTTTTTATAGTGAAAAGTTTCACAAAAAATGGGAAGTTGTGTGAAATGGGTGAAAAGGTTTCATGAATGTATAATTTTTATGAACTAGTAAATAATTACTGAAAATGTATTTGGTAAATTTTAATTTATCTATGGGATGAAATATGAACTTCATGACACACCTATTGTGGTGTAAACAACATTAATTCAAGAAATCAATTATTATCTTATGAAGGAACAATGAGTACACTTCTAAAGAGAAAGAGGTGATCTTTCAACACATAACTAGTAATTAATCAAGAGTGTAGTGATTATACTTTAAGAACTGTAATATTTTTTCACTCTAGTGGTTTTTCTAATAATGGAAAAAATATATAAAAAAGGAATTGGTTTTATTTGACATATCATGATTCACCCCCTTGGGGTATTTAACCTAGTGGGGACTGCAATTGATTTATTATTTCTCCTGTACATTTTTAGTTATTATTAGGTTTTTATATACTTATAAATTGTTGGTTAGATATATTTCCCTTATATATTCACTTTAAAATTTATGTAATTCCCATTTCAGATCTATGGTATGTACCCTTTGATGTTTTATTGGGTGAAACCATTTCCAAGGTATATTATTTGATTCCCAAAAACTATTTTCTAGCTGGTGGGGATTAGGAACGCCTTTACAAACATTCTATAGGCTATTATAGGTTCTCAGTTTAAGTTTTTCCTAGGTTGGTTTGTGAAAAAATGGTATCAGATCCCAGTTTGGATTCTATGCTATTAGGGAATCTAGGAGAGACCACAGATAGTATTTTTGGGGTTCAAGTAAGAGGTGAAAATGTGTGTTTAGAAAACACTCTTAGATTCCTCTGTTGTGTTTCTAGGGAATTTTTAGAATGTGGTTTTTATTTTTATTTGGTCTACCATTCATTTTCGGGTAAGTTACATGGGCTTCAGGACATACGCGCATGCCTAGTTTCATGGATGGTCGTGTTTTACTATTTTACCTTTATTTATAATTTATTCTATCATTTTAAAGATATTTTTTATATATTAATTATTTATTTCATGTTTTATGTATTCCCCTTATTTATTTATTTTATTTAGCATCATGACACCTCAAAAGTAACCTGTAAATACTATAAATGATTATTTAGATAACTTTCCACGTGAAAACCCACCAGTGGATTGAAATATTATTGAGGTAGTGGATGGAAAAGTTTGTACTATAGACCAATGTATGGGTTTCAGACCCGGTACAGTTAAGGAAGTTGATCCAATTCCTAAAAAGGATCAAGTTCAATAGTTATTCAAATATAATCTTCCTTCTTTTTGAAGAAGTAATGAACCCCATGTCGCTAAGGATTGGATTGAAATAACAAAGAGGATTTTTGAGTTTGTTGGGAATTCATCTTCCATAAAGTTTATGGGTAATAATTTTATGCTTTAAGGACCCAATCATAAATAGTGGGAATCAATCATTCAGTAAAATAATTTCAAGAAACTGAAAGGGAAATATTTCATGGTGATCTTTACCCAATAGTTTTTCCTAGACATGATGACACTATAAAAGTATCAAGAATTTTTTTCTCTCTTTTAGAGAAATAAAATGGGTAAGGAGTATGTGAACATATTTTATAATCATATACATTTCATGTTGAAGATGGTATCGAATGATAGGTCAAAGGATAAGAGGTATGAACTAGGTATTTGATCTAATATCTGATCATGGGTATTTCTCTTAGTGCCTAAGAAATATGTTGTGGTTGTGGATTGGGTGTTGATGGTACAATGATCAGGAAGGATTTCTAACAATGAAAAGTGTTCCTTATTTGTATTTTTTTATTATTAGTAGAAGTCCTTATGAGAAGAATAAAAAACATGATGAATTTATAAGGGAAAGTAGCAGTGGGTGTAGGATCTTATCTGAGTTTATAGAATTAGAATCATCAGGTGGGATATCTCCCATTTTCTATCAGTATGGTGGGACTGACCATACAAGGTCCTCATTCAAATATCCCCTAATGGATTTCAATTCTGGTGGTTGTTTAAGACACTTACAGAATTTTTTTAAGTATATTCCATCTCCCCACAGTATTGTAAGATCCTCAGCACCTAAGGTATCCATTGTGAAGTAATATTCCTTGAAGGAAGTGGGACCCTAATCTTAGGGGCATAGAAGAAGGACTGGTTCATCATATTGTTTGAGTCGATTAAGGGTAGAAACTTAGTCTAGTGGTAAACCTTAGACTCATACTGAGAGCTTTAATTTTCATATATTGGATCTATCTCTCACACAATCTGATTCAACAATTATGATATTGATATGTATCATACTTACTACATCATATATGGTAATTAATTTATTTTATACTAGTTATTTTCACTTATATATCTGTACCTGTGTTATGGGATTTTTGAAACCTCCATTAGAGCTCATGTTGTACATTATGAAAATCTTGATTCCCCTTAGTATGAATAAGGATTGTGGATTTTTATGTCCTTCCTATGTTATTTCTATCTCATAAGTGGAACTAACATGGGACTCCATCATTCTTGAGATGGATTCCTTTGCCCTCATTATTATGATGGACTTGATAGTTGACTTTAAAGTTCATATGGATTTTTATCTATGGAGGATTACCTTTAATACACCTTATAGGAATCCCAATGTGTTTTATGTGGATAGGTACCCATGTTTGATTTAGGACAGACCCCCCCCCCCCCACCCCCTCCCACCTAGCCTAAAGTGACTAGTCTGGCATGTTAGATGGCCTCTCTTTTGGATGAGTTTTTGGAAGAGAACCTTAGTGGTGAACTTCCTCATGTTTTTAAAGAGTTACCAAAGGTGTTCTTAGATAAATTCATGTGGTTAACCCCTAAATGGGAAGTTGAGTTTTCTATTGACTTGGTCCCTATAATTAATCTATTATCCTTACCCTCATACCATATAGTTCTTGTAGAGATGGGAGAGTTAAATTTCTAACTTTATGGTCAAGAATATAAAGGTTTTATCCATCTGGTCAGGTCCACTTGGACCTCTTAGGTTTTATTTACTAAAAAGGTGGATGGGTTCCTTTTCTTGTGTATTGATTATTGAAATCATAATCATGTTACAGTGAGGAATAAGTACCCTTTTCTCTATTTTGGTGACCTCTTTGATTAAATGAAAGGGGAAAACTGGTTCTCTAAAATTGACCTTCATTTAGGGTATCACCAACATAGGTGGAAGGTGTAACCCCCTGAAGCTAGTAACCCAAATCTAGTGGTTATTTTACTATATTTGTATAACATACAAGGTATTTCATCTCGAAGGATCGAATAGTTTAGTAGTATTGGGAGACTAGATATATAGATTATTCTCTCATTAAATGTAAAAAACTGAAATAAAACATTAAAATTATAGTTTAAACATTATTATTTCTTCTATTATATCCTAAAAATCAATCATATATCCATTCTCGGTATCCTAGAGTATGTTTCACTATCTATTTACTTTATCTCCTCTTCCTTAGAAAACCAAATTTTTCTTACACCTTAAGCCTTATAGGTTAGCCTTTTGAAAATAAAAGATCCTATAGGTCATGGGAAGTAAGTTTGGGATGGAATTTTGGTAGTTATTGGCCATACTAGAGTGCGAAAAGGTGTGAGGAAGAGAGAATCCTTGGTTATATTTTATATGTGGGGAAAGGACAGACATGGAATTACTTAAAATATATAATTATTAGTAATGTATTACTCTATTAAAATGATTCCAAATGGAAATGAATTAGATTAAAAATAGTGTTTGGTATAAATATCATCATACAATAAAATTTAGATGGTTTTTAGTGTTACTTTAAACCCTATCCTTTGGTTTAACCCCTTCATTAACCCTTTTTAACTTTAACCATGCTAACACTTTTTTTTGAATTTTAGGTCCTAAATTTACTTATAAGGTGACAAGTGGCTTATAATAGTCCATGGATGGAATTTTAGAAAATTTCCCATCCAAACTATCCTATTTCATAATTTTTTTATTTTTAAATCAATAAATAAAATATTATTTAACATTAGATATCATTAATTTCATTTTTGGGACTATTATATTAATTTTACTTTAAAATCATCCATATTACGATAGATATAAAATATAAACTATTTTGACATCATTTATACAATATTATCAACCATAAAATTAATTAAACTACATAATTAACCCAGAATATATTTCCTTTAATGTTTTTAAAATCATTTACTAGGATTTTTCTACAATCTGCAAAAACACCGAGTCAGCGTTGTATAAGAATTTATGGTAATTATACCATCAAAAAAATTATAAATAAATTTACATAATAAAATTAATTTATTTATATTCAAAATAACCTTTTATATTCTTTAATAAATTCATTTTATCCCAATAAAAATGTATAAGAGAGAATCAAATCAATAGAGTGACATTTTAAATTTATTCTTTAATTAAAGTAATATAAATAAAATTATCAAGAGAAAATGATACCAAATGCCATATATTTAAATTTAGGATGGTTATAATCTAATTCCACTCATCCAATAAAATAAATTCATGTTTTGGGTTGATTATTATACCTTATCTCATAGTTTTAACCATGTTTTACCCATTTACCCATATAGTGGTTATAGATCTTCAACATGGTTACTATTCCTGATAAAAAAATATAAGATAAATTTAAAAAAATTGAAAATACTAATTCCAAATATTTAATTTATTTTTAAATATTTAATTTATAAAAGTGAAATAAATAATTTTTAATAAAAATGTGTAAAATGGAATTAAAAATAATTTTAATAAAATTGTATTTTTATGCATAAAAATAACCATATAAAAAATAATGTTGATACATAGGGAATTATGTACATTATATTAAATAAAACGAAACATATATTACTTTAAAACTAAATCCAAAATATAATTAAACTTTTAAATTAATTGATTTGAAGAAAATAAATTACAGTTTTCTAAACATTGACAATTTCTCATTATTCACTCAAAATTAATTTTATAACAAATTACAAAAAAATCATCCTAATACTATTATGAGATGATGACTTAAAAAATGATATCATTTTTTTCAAATAAAATTTATAAAATTGGTAAAAATTAATTTTAATGTTCTCAAATAAATTGTAAAAACCCATTTTTGATGAAGATGTATTTTTTAATGCATAAAATTACTTTATTCTTATTCCATTCCTAATAATCATAATTAATTTAATGATAATTCACTTATTTGGATATATAATATAATTATATAATTAAAATAATTTATGAATAGTGAAAAATATAATATATTAGGATAAAAACAAATTGCACACATAAAAATATTTTTATGAAAAACATCTATTTTACCTTTAAAATAATTTATCTTTTTTTATATTCAATTGATAATCAATGCATGATTGATTATTAATATTATTATTAAAAAACATTGAATATATATTTTTTAATATGTATATTTGTATTCATACCCATCAAACCAATGGCTAGGTCATAATGGTCATATTTAAACAACAATATTTTTATATTATATCACAGTCTATTTAGGATCAGTGTTGTGTACACCACATCCAGTTGACTATATTACTTAAAGAATGTAAATTATAAAATCATGGTGTGATAAATAATGAATCTATTGTTTCCAATATATAATTCAGAATTATTTATGGACATTTCATGTGCCCAGTTATGCCTTTCAGGTTAACTAATGCTCTAGTAGTTTTTATAAATATGGTGGATTGAATATTCCATTGATACCTATATTATTATATTGTTTTATTTATGGATGACATCCTAGTCTATTATATAACTAAAAAATATCAGGACCACCATTTTAGGATGGTTTTAAGATATTTTCAAGAATACTATAACTATGTTAATCTATCCAAATATATATTTTTGATTCAATAAGTTAAGTTTCTGGGGCATGTGGTGTCCAAACAATGAATATGGGTGGATCATGATAAGATAAAGGCTATTATTTATTTTTATGATATAAGTAATATCGTTTAAATATAGAATTTTATTGAATTATTCAATTATTATTAGTGTTTTATCAATGATTTCACCAATTTGGCATCACCTTTGACAAGGATTAACTGGAAAAGGGTGTGGTTTTATTGACTTTGGAATACAAAGACTCATTTGATGAGTTAAAGGAATTTTTTAATTTAGACCTGGTTTGGAACCTCCATGAGGTATATATTGTCTATATGGTTTTTTTTGATGCATCTGGTGTGGGTATGGGCGGTGTTTGAATGAAAATAAATCATGTGGTAGCTTTAAGCTCATGATTTTCCTAGTTACGCTTCATTTTGAAGAAAAATAGGTAAATTAGGTTTGTTTCTTAACAAAAACTAGTTTAATCCACTCCTTGATCTGGTATATTTAGATTTGGTGTAATATAGTGATTTCCATCCACTTATATAAGCTTTATGTGGTGGGGAGACCATTAATGATTGGTCTCTATGTCTATGAGGTTCTCTTTGTCACTAAAACTATTGTATTGTCCCTTTATTTGTGAGAAAACATGTTTTGGAAGATTTACATAAATATCAATGGGTTTTCTACCATAGTTCTACTAATATGTATTATGTAATGAACCTAAAATATTGTAAGAAATGTATGAGGAGAGATATAGCTGAATTGGGGTCTCAGTGTCACATCTTTCATCAATTAAAAAACAAAAACTAGAAACCTTTTTTCTTCATTAAACCTCTCTATGTTCCCACCTAGAAGTGAGATAAGGTACCCATGGACTTTATTATCAAACTAACATTTACCCATCATGGAAAAAATGTTATTTAGGTTATGATAGATAGGGTGACTAAATCTACACACTTTATACCGATTAAAGATAAGTCTAAGGTGGATTATCTAGTTAGGTTGTAAATGTATTAAAATTGTGAGGTTGTATGAAATTTCTTCTAATACCATATATGATTAGGATTCCCATTTTATATCTTGATTCTGAAAAGGTCTCTAAGAGGAAATGGGAAAAAAGTGAAACTATGCATGGCTTACCATCCCCAAAGGTATGGGAAAATAGGATAGTGTAATATGATTTAATATTATATAAATTGAGAATTTTTATTCCATTTTAGTGGTTCATGGGATATCCACCTAGTACCAGTATAGTTTTCTTATGATAATAGTTACAATCTTTATAATTGGAAATCATAGTTCAAGGCACTTTATGGATGACCATTGTATTATCCTCTATGCTAGGAAAAAGTAGGTGAGGCTTCTTTGGTGGAACCTATCCCTATTCATGTGATCATAGAAATGGTTATGAATATTCTACGGTGATTGGTAATGGCTCAAAGTCTCCAAAAATCCTATGTAGATCAATGGGGCCATCCCTTGGAATTTTCAGTTAGATAATGGGTTTTTCAAAAATTTCAACCTTGGTTGGTTTGCTGAATAAATTGGAAGTGGGGAAATATTTCCCTATGGTATGTAAGACATTTTTGGATCACCAAGAGGATTAAAAAAATTGTATTAATTAAAGTTACTCCCACAATTGACCTTAATTCATAACATCTTCCATGACTCATAGATAAAAAAATATAACTTGAATCCATCTCAAGTGATAAATTAAGAAGAACTTGAATTGGAAACTAATTATTCTATAACATAGAAGCTTGTATAAATTATCAACTCTTAATAAAATGTAATTTATAGGAGTTATATTTGTTTGGATAATGTTTTATGGAATATTGGACTTGATTCATATGATAATTGGGGGCAGGAAGCTCATATAAAGGAGTAGTGGCCTCATCTATTCTGTGACGAAAAAATGGGTTGAATTAATAGGGATATAAATTATTATGGTCTGGGAGTACTATCATGCCCATGGTGTCACTTTTAGGTACTATTTTCTTTATTTATTAGATTTATTATCCTACATTCATTTTTTAGTTTTTGTGTTTGAAATTTTGAATTTTTTGGAAAAATAGTCAGTGTCACGTGTTTTGAACATTGTTAAGAGTAACTATGTAAAAATCATTCAAAATAGATATACAACTTGATAATTTCATTTTTTTATGGTTTACCAACCTTTGTGGGAAATATGTGCTAGTGAACAGCTGAGGTGGTGATGACCTACATAGTTGGAACATGGTTTGGAAAACCATGCGCCCAAACTATAAATTCTATCTAGAAGAATAAAAATATAGAAATTTTCTTTGTTTCTATCCTTCAAATTAAATCTTATCACCCCTCTAATTAACTTCACTCAACCTCCAAATCCTTCCCACACATGACATGCCTCCCTAATTTCAACTTGGTGTGGTTTTTCTAGAATTTATCCTCATAAATTCAAGTAAACATCATGTAAGTGTCTCCTATTCACTCCTCTTAGTTCCTTCCACATTTTTCTAGGGATTTACTTCTCCCCTATATACATGGTGTCCTATGGTTTGGGTTGGATAAATTTATGGCTTCATTTTTTATTTTATTTTTCTCTTGTTATTGTCTTTCTTGGATCCCCTTCGACTTTCTAAGCGGTATTTCACTATAAATGATTTTTTCACCTTGGTGAAAGTTAGATGATTTCATGTATTAAATTTATTTTATGAAATAATCATACTTTTTATTCTTTATAAGTAGTTTTTGGATTAATTAAATCTATGGTATAATAGTATTGAATATTTATTTCATAACTCATGGTTATTTTTAAATATTCATTCTTTTATTTAATATGAAAAGTTGTTTTAAAAGCATGTTTTGGAATTGATAAATAGAAATGGATCATAGACTATTTATGGGAAGAATTTTTAAATGGAATGTGTTGTATTTAAAATGGTTAAAGAGAAAGGTAACCAAGGTATCTAGGGTAGACTAATGTTAAGTATCCCTTTTTTATTATGCCACATCAACTAACTGTATCTAATATATATGAAGTTCATTGTGTCATAGATGAATGAAACTAATACACTTTTCCAAGTCACATACTTCTAAATAGGTAGTTTTATGTGGTTTCATGTGATGGGAGAAACTACACTGCTTGGCCAAGGAATGATATCATTAATGGTTTGTGTTCACATTTAGATTGATCATTGCATCACTAGTTAGTATGAGGACCAAAGGTGCTGATATCCTTATAGTGAATTAGGGATATCCCATTGTGTAGGTTTATGGAAATGTTTAATTTCATGGTACTAGTTTTTCATTTATAATTTTATAAAACTTTTTACTTTTTTAAGCTTCATAATGTTAAATGCCAACTTTTATATGGTTTATTTGAAACTAGCATCATTATGTTTATTTAATAATAGTTTTGCATGACACATTTGGTGGGAACCCCCTGAAAAAGTCTCTCTCACACCCTATATAAACCCAATTGGTCTATGTAAACCCTATTTTGACATATTTGGGTAATGTAAAGGCATCGTATAGTGGAATTAGAGACGCTTTCTTGGGATGTTTATAATGATAAAGGTGAAATGGTGAGGGCTTAACCCTTGTGTCACATTGAGATCGGTAACCCTTTTATCATTTTTGGTTGGGTTCTTTGATGTACATTACATTTTCTATTCTGAATCCATCATATTTCATTTATACTCATTTATATGTTCGACTCTCCTTTTTGAACTGTTTTTGGATGATGTTCATTAATATCATGGTTTATTATTTCTCCTGTGTATTTTGAGTTATTATTGTGTTATGGTCTTCAAATAAATTTTTTTGGTGATATTTCACTTGGATATTGACTTTACAAGTTGTGGAAAGGTAATGTGATTCAATGGAATGGACCCTTTGATGTTTTATTAGAAACATAATTTCCCAAGTTATATTCTTCAATGCCTTAGAAATTACTACCAACCTGTGGAGAATGAAAATTCCATTTAAGCCTTCCCATGGAGCGGCTTGGGTACCCAATTTAGGGGTGGCCTAGGCTGGTTCATAACAACTTGGGGTAGGTATGTCCAATATTAAATAGGATCAAGCCCAAGTAGGTTTATCCTACAAAATCATGCATGTCAAATGGGTAGATTTATCAAGCTTGGCACACCTCATAGTAGATGTAGGTAGGTCCATAGGAAACCATCATTTCATAATGGTCAAAATTTCATAATTTGAATATAATTTTGTAATTAGATAAATATAATATGATAATATAATTTATACAAAAAATAAGTATAGTGATAATTATAGAAATTTAAATTATTTATTAAAAATAAGAAAAAAATAAGATAATAGATGATTTAAAATTAAAAAACCATCAATGATTACAAGGTTGGTTAGATCGATATTAAATTTAGATGTTAGTGATGCTATGAGTGTGTCTAGAGTGGTAGTAAGAAGCGCTAATTCAAGAGGGATAGAGGAATGAAATAGATTGATGTGTTAGATATGGGGGGAGGGAAGGAGGTGATCAATGTATCAAGTGTAAAGGGAGGTAGGAAGGTTATGTGAGACAACGAGCCTGGAGATAGCAAGGTAGATGAGTAATGGAAGGGAGGTAGGTGAGAGGTAGAAAAAATAGGGAGAGAGGTAGGTACACAATGGTACTAAGAGGCATCATCAGGGCGGGAGCTGAGATTCAGTGAGATATAGGGCTTTAGGTAATGACCCAATCTTTTATAAATGAAATTCCCTTTTTGAATGAATAAATTGCTTATTAATAAATAAAGTTGTTGAAAAAAAATGAACTAATTCGGTTATTTTATACCATTATATGGTCTTTAAAATTTAAAATATTGTTAAGCAACATAACCATTAATAATATGTACATTGTATAAGTACCATTAATATTAGTATATTAAGGGTTATGATAAAGTCTATTTGACAAAGAAAAAAGAAGTAATGTACTGAACGAGTAGGATCATTTCCTATGAAGACAATTTATTAGATATTCCAATGAGATAGCATCATTGGGATTTTTCCTTTATTAATCCTAAGAATATATTCAACAACTGAAGCATGAGTGAAACTATTTATGTGATAATTTCAATCTCATCAAGATCACTCCCCAAATCATGTTCGTCGAACCACCCCATGAAAATATCACCATCGCACACTAATATTTTTCTTCAATCTCTTTGGAATCAACTTTTATCTAAATGTAACTTATGTAACCAACATACAAAAGATACTAACCATCTTTTTCAGTCTTGTGCTATGAATTATGATCTTTGGAACTATATTTTTGAAATTTTTTATTACATGTGGCTTCTTCTTGACTCTCTCAGCCACCAACTAAAGCATTGTGTGAAATTGAAACCTCTCAAAAAATAAAAAATATTTTCTTAGCTACTATTGTTGAAATTCTTCTTGTGATTTTGTGTAATATAAATTATCCTATTCATAAAAATTCCTAATTCAGTCTAAATGTAGCTCAGATGTGGATCCTCATTGTCATTCGAGAAGCTTCCTCGATCAGAAGTATTGTAGTGAAAACTCTGTCAAATATTTTGAGATTCTTAAACATCTTCGGACTGACAAAATATAATGTCA
The DNA here is from genome assembly GCA_963277665.1 of Viscum album. Lineage (NCBI taxonomy): Eukaryota > Viridiplantae > Streptophyta > Magnoliopsida > Santalales > Viscaceae > Viscum > Viscum album. Next base: position 479,514,980 of record OY728132.1, read on the forward strand.
TCCTAGGCATAAATTTGAAGTGTTCAGGGTATCTTAGATCACAGGATGGATTAAATTGAATGTGGATGGTGCCTCTAAGGGCAATCTGGGTCCCCCAAGTTATGGTGCTATCTTTAAATACCACCTTTGGAAATTCCTTAGTTGTTTCTATGGTAGTTGTGGAATTGCTTCATACCAAGAAGCTGAAATTATTAGTGTGATCCATGCTATTTACTTTTATAATAAATAGGGTTGCAACAATATTTGAATTAAAAGTTATTCAACCACTATTTTCTATGCCATTTGGAATGGAGTAGGCATCTTTCTTGGCTTCTTACAACCCGATGGATGAACTATCTTCATTCCCTCTTGGAGATCAGTTACATTGTCACTCAGACCTTCCGTGAAGCCAACAGGGTGGTGGATTGTCTTTCTAATAAGGGAGTTATCTAGGACATAACTTGGGTGGTTGACCTTCCCGATGAACTTATTTCATTATAAAAATATTTTTTCATTTAGACTTTTGTAATCCCCAATTTTTTTAATATAATATTTTTTGTCTTGTTCATTAACCAAGGAATCACCTCTAAAAAGAGTGCATATTTATTCCCTTTTTATTATGACTTTCTAAATGATTAAATAATGAGTTTGATCAAAATTATATTTTTAAATGATGAGACAAAAAATTTCTTTTTAGATAATATATAGTTTTAATAAGGATAATAATTTTTTTGAATTGATTATTTTATGAAATAATTTTTTTTAATAAAATATTATTATTAAATAATATTTATTAAATAGAAATTATAATATAATTTTATGAAGCCAGATATAATTTTTATAAGTGTAGAAAAAATTGTTATTATCAAAAAACAATATTTTTTTTAAAAATGTGGATTTTTTATTTAAAATTATCAATTTTATTATTTAGAGAATTATTATTATTATTATTTTTTTTAATTTTTAATTTTGATACTTTCCAACAATTAATTTTTCATAATTTTATGAGTCAAATGAATTTTTTTAGTAATAATAAAATATGGTACAATTATACAGTGTGTAATATGACATTATAATGACGCAAAAGTGATATAATATAGGAAATTAAATGTATCCATAACCAAATATATATTTATAATTTAAAATATTGTTTTTTATGTTATTTTATTAATTTTATAATGACTTAATAAATCCTCCAAAAACTATATTATATTTTAAGGTTTTTAATTCAATTATTTATAAACATGACTCAATTCTGCATCACCAAGGGAATTATTGTATGGTTTTCAATTCTTATCCTTATAAAATAATTAAAACTACTAATCTTTGGAAAAAACCCATGGGTAAAAACCATGTGAATTTTTGTGATTTTGATTATCTTATCATATAGAGTCCAGAACCTATGTTTGGAAATTAAAAAAGAATTATCCGCTATTTTTCTATATAAACCCAACCAAACTCCCATTCGTCTTCACACAAAACTCTTAAAGAACAAATTTACTCATTTTTTCTCTCTATAAAATCAACCCATGGTTCACCCATTCTTTTAAGAAGGTCCTATCACGCTTTTAGAAGCTCCATATCATGGTAAGGGATCCTCTCCTTCTCCTCTTTATTCATGCAACTTATTTATGTCATTCCTTCTGATTTCTAATTTTTTAATTGGGATGTGTTTGTACAAATCCTTATTAATTTTATTGTGATTACCATGTAATTGGATACCCCTTTCTATCTCAATTACTCATTCTATAAACCTTTATATACACCTGTTATGTTGTCAAAATTATCCTATGATTTTCCATCCCAAACATTTGTGTAGTGAATAACCATCTCCATTTCGACTCAAGGGTATTTATATAGTTGTAAATAAACATTTATTTATTGGGTATTTAAATTTATTTAACTCACACTCCTTAATAATGGGGTAAAATTGTTTAAATACATCTTTATGTTGTGTGATCTATACAGCACACTATTACATGCACATGATATGAAAGTGGTGGGTGGGACCAGAATTATATAGCCCTCCAATTCACTGGGTAATTTTTATTATCTCATGAGATTCCATTTATGGTTCATTTTATGTTATCCTAATCACACTATGTCATGATTTTCTTGTGGTTATCCTTGACTTATGTTTATGATTTCATGTTTTATGTTGTTGTCACATTCCTAGGTTGTCTTTTTGTTATCATGTTATATCATGCCTCATTATTCTAGATTATGGTTATCACCCATATTATGTTACCCTAATATATATATATATATATATATATATATTGGCACACCAGAATTTCATTACCTTATACTATGATTTATTTATTCCCTTATTGAGATTTATAGCTCACCCATTTCTTATATACGCCCCAAGGTTATCCCATGCAGTTTTAAAAGATCCGAGGAATATAAGGTCCTGTTTTAAAGATTTTAAATAATGTTATTGTATTCTATTGTAATTTGTTAGGTTATTTACCTAATTACCCAAATAAACTAGAAATATATTTTTTTTGTTTTTTTAATTGTATCTTTATTTAATAAATCATAAATTAATCTGTACTAAAATATGGGTTATCATATTGTGTTTAGTCTTGAGGAAGTTAGGTGGGTGATGAAAGTGGTCATGAAATGTTTTAGGGAAATAAATAAATTTTTATGGGAGATATGGGTATATAGAGATTGATCAATATGATTCAACTTAGAAACAGGAGGGGAGGAGTTCCAAAAATGGAGTTTTTCGTACATGTAGGGTGCAGTGGAGTTATCTCATTACTCATAAAAGGTGTAGTGTTACATGTTTTTTAAAAGAAATAATATAAATCCCCAAGGGTATTCTTATATCTACGTGATTTTACCCACATAGGTTTAATAATTATGTGGTAACTCTTTATAATTCTACTTTTAATGTAGTTATTTTTTTAAGAAAGTCACCTCATCCCAAACCCATTTTGCATGCGGGCGCACATCCCATTTTTAATTGCTACTCCCAAAGATCTAATGAAGGTTGTATACTTGGAATCTCATTGAGATACAAATTTAATTATTGATAATAATATAATAGTCCAAATATCTCAAATAGATAAATTTTTAACATTTAGTTAAACTCACTAATAACAAACAGTGTGACTTTATATGTAATATATCTCCATACATGCACCCAAGTCCCATAGAATCCAACCTCATAGCCCCGCCTAAACATTTTGGGGTTATGTACTAAACACATTGTACACATGAAAGATCTATATACATAGGAATTCTAGGAATCATATATCTATCCTAGATAACTATAATTCCACCGAGAAACTATTTGGGAAAACACTATATAGGTTGTTGTTAACACTTTAAATTGTAGAACCCCTCTAAAACCATGTTAGAAATAACAAGAATCTGAATTCCTTTCATGTGATTCCTATATTTCTAGCATTATTCATGATTACCACCTCTCTCCTCTCGAGGAAAAGAGTCCAAAACATAATTAAATAAAATTAAATACCAATTTATCCAAATCAAATGACTTAACTGTAACTATGAAAACCAAAAAAATAAGCCCAATTTCCCTGGTGACATGGATTCCAGTCTGTACTTGTGTTGTAAAATCACAAAACATGACATTTTTTCTTATCCACAATTCCCAAATGTGTTGGGAAACATATTCTGTGTTTCCAATATACCACATTCTTAATTAAAAAAACTATATAGTGTCATTTTGCCTAAAACTACTCAAATAAAAATTTATAACATCCCTGACCAAGATCACCCAGACGACACCATAATTTATTACCCAATAACATTAGGTGAACATACCTATATTACAAAGGTATTGACTAGTGGAATAGGTCTAAAAGGTTATCATGGGGAGACTATACCCCCTGAATATAAATGCAACAACAACATTTGAAGTATAAACATGAATTGTAAAATGTGGCATAAAAGTAGAGGAACAATAGATAATATATCACATGCTAAATAATATAAAAGTATAAAACATATTTCATATAAAATAAAATTAAATATGATTTATTATATATCGATCACATGTGGACATGATAAAATGTAACCAAAAGGACCATTAACCCAGCACTGAGGATCCACCCAATCCTACTCCAAAATGAAAACATCCAACTAATAAATCACCCACGCATTTATTTACACTATAAAACTAAGTAATAACCTCTTACCTTACCTATTCTATGAACCATAAATTATTCACATGTCTTAGAGGTCTCATGCAGGGTGTGAGCATGAACTTAGTAGGCTACTTCTAACAATGTACCTATATAATTTTCATACACATATGAGTGTATGAAAAGTTAAATAAATGGAAACCAACAATAATCATAACCTAATACACAACATTCTCAATAATACATGGGTAATATCCTTTAGCTAATTTATTTAGTTTCAAAATGGGACAAGATACCCACAATCTATCATATTGGAAATTACATGGACTCCCAACTAATTCTACACCACATTGTGTTACACACTGACCCATTATCAATGTAACTATATTGAATCAACTATAACACCCAAAAGGAATGTTCAAATATCATATCATAATTCTCATGGTCATTTGGACCCTTTATGAATCAATATCTCATCATATTGACAAAACTAGGCACAGATACACCAATCCTTTACCAAGAAAAACTCAACATCCCTAACATATCCCATTTTTATGGAGATCCTCCCACTTGAAATTTGTGATCTCAATCATCCTCAATATCTCATGGCCACTTATGGTGTATACCCCCTCAAAATTTATGGTTAACACTATAACTATAATCTACTAAATCAATAAATGTTTCAATAACCAATGTTCAAAACCACCTTATAATCCTGATATTATGTGAACACAACCCCAATGCCTCAACCCCATAGTAAATGGAAATCACAAATAACCTATATCCACAACCTCGAGATCCTCCATTTATGTCTTAAATGAATGGTATATTACCCTCACATTTATTTACAAACCACATACCCATATAGACACATAGGTTACTCCCATCTCATTCTCAAAGAATAGAATCAAGAATCATATCTCGATGATCGCCACTTTAAAAAACATGAAATCATGATGAAAAATATCCCACGACATATAACTATAAAGAGTAATAAATAATAATCAAAATCCACCAATACTTTCAATTGAATTACCCTAAAAATATCACATTAAAAAGGAAACCACAAGTGGTTTCATACCTAGTCACACACATAAACCTTCCCATGCTCGATTATTACACAAATCATAAAAACATGTAAAACAATATAAATATTTATGCACCACTTACCTGGAGTTATTTAGACTCCACTAATCGATATATATCATCCAATTCAACTTTAATTCAAAATAATTATAAAAACAATAAAAAATAATAAATAATAGATATTTTAGTTCAAGTATTCCACAATGATGAAAAAACTAGAAATGAATAGTATAGTGCATTGATCCTTACCCATAGAAACTCCTTGTGATATGAAGAACTCCAATATGGCCATAATAAATTATTCTTATACTTAAAAGGAGAAAAGAGAATGATATATAAGAATCAGGTGTTCCCCCACTATATGCTACCCAAAATGAGGCTAACGCCTAATTTAATAATTTAAATTAACTAATTAATTAAAAATAATTATAAAAAATAATTTTATAGTTGATTCATTATGGTGTGAAAAATAGGTATCGTATCTCAATTCCTCTTCTCAACACCCCTCACAACGTATCCAAAGGCTCATTGTAAGTCATGTCCTGCCACGGAGCCTTGACTCATCTTCTCTAGGTCACATTCTGGTTTAAACCATTCTTTCATAGTGTAACAAACATATAAGTGTTGGGATTCAGAGTGTAGTTCCTCAAATTCCTTTTCCATAAATGATATGGTAGTTCCCTCACTATGGTGTGATGCTTCCCTACTCTACCCCCTCATGGAGAAACAACCACCAATAGTAGTGTGATCCACCACCAACCCAGAAATTTAATCTTTCACATAAAATTTTATTCTTACACAACGTATGACTTGTTATATATCCCATAGATATATCATGGTCCTTAAACAACACCAAAATATTGTTCTTATGAAACCATAATTCACATCATGGTTCCCCTCATCTATGGTGTGAACAAATTTCCTCATGTAAATTTTAATCTGATAAAGACCATAACCATACCATGATCTCATGAATTGATATATGGTTTCTTACCTACTATAGAATTCTTTCACTATGACCTTGAAAAATTCCTAAAATTTGATTCTTGACCTACAATAACACCCTTGATACATCAAAATGGTCTAAATATACACACTCGACCCAAAATCCAACCCAATTTACCTCACCCAAAAACTCAGGTTGTTACAAAAATAAGAATTTATAAAAATTATAATATTAGATATTGTGAAGTTGAGGGTTTTAAATACATTGTTCGAAGAATTTAATATTAGGAATATTATTCCTAAGTCTCTTAATTATTCAAAAAATATTACTTTATAGATTTTACTCACAAAAGGAGTTTAGTGAGAGGGATTTTCATATGGCCTCATAGAGATGTAGTAGGAAATTCGAATAAATATAATGGGTTTAAAAAAACCTTAAGGTGTAGAAAATAAATGGTATCTATGGTGATCTATCATATGGGATATGATAAAATTGGTTCTTATGCATGGTTTTTTTGGTATTATTAATAGAGTTTAATAATATAAATGTATCATGTTATATAAATGGTGATCTCTACTTTATCATTATGTCATGTTTTCTGTATATGTTTTGTAAAGTTAAATGATAATTAACCTCTAAAAATATGAATTTTTTATCCCTAATTGATATTAATCTTGGATTATTATATTTTGTGATGAAATATTAAGGTCATCATGGGTAATATTTCAAATAGTGATGTGGAATTTTGTCATGAGGCACAAAACGAGTTTCATGCATTAGATGACACACCATGTATAGCACATGGAGTGTCATTAACTATGTATTTAGTATAATAAGGGTTTCTATTTTATAATTAATCTTCATACCTAAGGTTTAAATGATACCTAGAATGATAACCCTCATAATTAGATACCTTTATTATGCAAGACTTAAGGATCAGTTAATCAGGCATGGTTGGGTATATTGTTAATCCTGACATCGGTTAAAGCTTAACCAATATGGTATTATTTCCTCTCGTATGATGAGTATAATAGATGGGACAAAAATTGAGATAGACTTAGGAAATTTATATCCATTAATAAATATAGTTCATGTTATTTTATTATTCATTTGTATGATGGACATGTGATATGATCATACTCTTGGGTGAATGACACATGATGTGTTCATTAAACTCGTCTGACTATACTTGGATAATCAAGAACCTATGAGTATCTATAGAGGATTTAAATAAAATTTATTTTATGGTCACTGAATGCCATATAAAATGGTATTATATGATTATGTATACTTTTAAATAATATATTATATAGACAAAGGTATGTAGACATATATGTTTAAAATAGATTATGCAAGATCCCTTTGTAGCTTGAGTAGCACTATCCCTTTTATATAGTCTTATCTTTTCTTATAGTTATGGATTGGTGGATTTATAGTTGGTATCAATGTTATGAATACTCACGGGGTCACACTTTGTGGTTGTGTGAATGAGGATCAATTTTATAAAACTTTGAGATCCACCCTGATAGTCTTTTAGAGGATATTCAGAAGATGTTTTGGATGTATTTATAAAAAATGTTACAAATGGTGTAATATATGGTGAAAATATATTATATTTTTTCCAAAATTATTTTTTAAATATATTAAATATTATTTTTTAATGTGGTTTCATAAGGATATGTATATGATGTGTCATAAAGTGAAAGTGTGATAAGTCTATGAGGCTCTAGTGCAAGTAGGTTGTTGATGGAAATGTGAAATGGAGAGACTAACCATGGAATAATGCTTTGGTCAATGTCATGGTATGTCCTTGTATTCACCATGGTATAGTGTGGTAAACTATGTCATGATTGATCATGAGTATAAATTCATGTTATTTTATAATGTGTCGATTCATTCTATATTCCATTCCAAATTCTATTAAACTTGATTATTTGTCATATAATGATGAATTTGAGAAGTTAGAATATATTTTATTATTCTGTAATTATTAAAAAATCAATGAGGAGATTAAACTAAGTGTTTTAATAGTTAAATTATATGGAACTTTTATGAAATGTATGAATATATGCTGGCCAGATGTTTTAGTTCATCAGGACAATATAAAAATCATTTGATACACATGTGATGGGTGTGACACTATGAAGCTCCTTATCCAAAACTCTCTATATCTCATTCCATTTATCCTTCAATATAAACCTTCTATAAGACCGTGTATATAAGGGCGATTTTTATTAAGAATAAAGTGATTCATTCATCCCTTTAATTCCCTAATAGTTTGGATCATGTTGGTTTTTTCTTAGTGATATACATTAAATTCTTGTTTGAATCTTGATCAACAAGTGAAAGGGATGCCATTATTTTATTTATTTTGTTATTCAATCTAAATTTATAGATAGATCATAGTTTTTTTGGGTATTGGTGTTGTAATTTACTACATTTAATATGATAAATATAACTTTAAAACTCATTAGTTAACATTTTATTTTTTATTTTACTATGATTGTGTTGTTGCTATTGATACTGAGTTTTTTATGATGTTTTTTTATTTTGTGGTGTTAGGTATGTAAAATATATCCAATATATAAAAAATGTAAAATACACAATGTATTTTAGAAACAAAAATAATATATAGTATTTATAATACAGTATATAGTGAGACAATAAATGATAGATTTTAAAACCAACATATTCAATATATGATGTCTCTATATATGATGGTTTATCACCTTCGTATATAATTGAAAACAATATATATATATATATATAGGGTTTTGTAGTAGCGATAGTTGAAGTCAAAAATCATGGTATCTTGGTAAGTAGTGAGGTCTTTACATGTGAAATTATTATGGATATTTTAGTAGTGACATTATTTTATTATAAATATTAATTTATTATATCACATGACTGAGTGAATTTAGGTAAAACTTTTATTTACAATATGAAAAAGTACATGCATGATTGAATCACAGTGGATGTTTAGGGGATAATTGGTGAATACATACTGAGTATATTATACTCACACCCTAAAATTGTAACTTATTCATGTATGTTTAGAATTGTTTCCCTATGTTATATGAAATAAAAATTTATTAATGGTTTATTAATGATGTTGAAGACTCCATCACTTTGATTTTTTTAAACTTCATTTAGAGTATTTTATTTTTAGTTTATCTCTTGGAAAAAATCCATTCAAAAAAATCATGGTACCTTTTTATGTATTTTGGGACCAGGTTGAATGTAAGAACCCTGAGAGAGAGGCCTAATCAGGGTTTACACTAAATTAAAACTTTTGTTCTTTAAAGTTACTTTCTTGAATAGATCTTGTTCCCTTATCGAAAGGAAGATGTTGAATTTGTCAACCACCCAATGGAATCCTCATTGAATAATTCAGAACATATACAGAATTATAATGATGGAACAATAAATAAGGATTTTAATGGGTTCATCACAAATAGATACATATAACGAGCACATTTTTATGATTTTTTGATGTCTTTGAATACACCAATACAATTTTTTGGTTAAAAAAAATTATGTTGTGGCCCCTACACATCCTAGAACACTACCTTTATTAGTTTAGGATAGATGAACTACTAATCATAATGTATATACTTATTCTTCTCCCTCTTTTTCTCTCTATTTCTTCCTTGTTCTTCTCCTACATAGTTTATGATTTATTGAAATCCATGTTCGATGCACTCTTCCACTTCAGATCTGGATAAGATTAACACCTTGATGTGAGTGTTGTATCATTATCTTCCAATGTTTTCTATTGGTGTGACGGAAAACTGTTTAACTTCCACACAAACATAACAATAACTAAATCCCCTAGATGAATAAGAATTATTCACTAGAATCATTCTTTTTTTCACCAATCAAAAACTCTTCAATTATATAAATAGGTAAATTAAACTCTATATTCCTCTTCAAGTATTCTCTCCTCAAAGGGATAGATATTTCAATAGATTTTTTTTCAATGGTTCTTAACTCATCTCTTCTCTCTAAGAACCAGATATTCAATGTATTCCCTTATAAATTTTCTCTATATTTTTCAATTGAGTTCCTCTCATACTCTCATATAATTCTCTTTCAAATTTAAAAAGTTTGATTAAATAATAATATTTAAAATCCAAATCCTATAATCAATGGTGTGGGCTATACATTATTCCTCTAAACACCATAATATTTCCAAGTATCCCATATAATTTTCATGTGGTTAAAAATACAACTTAAATTTGAATTAAATCCCTAAATATCACTTCATGTTCTTTATATTTTAATGTTAAACATTTTGTTTATTTTCTTCAAGTTTCATTTCTATATGGCATAGTGACAACCAAAACACCCATTTTGAGCACTAGATTAGCAACCAATTCTACATACATGACATGATATCTCAATATCCTATGTTTTATGGTTGTTTTAATTTTTTAATTTGAAATCATCATGATTTTCCACATCATAAATAAATTATCACCATGTTATATTACTTATCTAGGATAAACACCTTCAAAAAGTGATTCTCCCTGATTTAGTGGCCATTTTATCTTCAAATATAGATATATCAATATCCAAAACTCCTTACTTAAAAAATTTAGATACTCTCTCATTCACAATTTTAGTTAATCATATGTGAGCCCTCTATAATTTGGATTATCCTTCGATGTCATTCATAAAAACATTTATAAATCCTATGTTGGTTCTCCTCATTATCCATAGGGATTTTAAAATCCCATTATAGATTTATATATGGAATCATCCTCATCATCTTTCTATTTCAATTAATCCTTCAACTGCCATAATGTTCATAATTCCTTTCACAATGGCATGTATGTTATTTAAACATATCTAAGACTTCACAGTTTTCAGTATATATCTAAAACAATTTTATTTATAATAATGGATTACACATTTTTCAATTCAATATCATAGTCTTTGAGAATTTTGATGTAATCTTACATGTTGTGTTGAATTATATATAGCCTCTGCCCATCAAAAACATGAAGATTTTTCTATTATGTGAGTTGGGTTCTACAAGATTTATTCTTAAAATTCCCCAAGGATATGGAACTAATCTTATGAATATTCCAAAAAAATATCTAATCTCATGTAGATTATTCTAGTTCCAATTAAAAGTTATTTAGCTCATAAAAATGAAAATTAATTAGATGTAGTCCATATAAAAACCTATTTAATCCTATATGGGTACTGGTTATTTTTATATTCTCATTCCATCTATATAAAAAATCCTTAAACCATATTATAAATGTATTCACGTATAAATCTAATCCATATTAATCCAGAATATACTTAAATAATCTCATAAAAATTCCCCAAATCTAAATCAATCCAAATCACCCTCCAACCTTCTCCAAATGATTTCAAGCATGCATACACCTATTGAAAAACCATAATAACAATGTTATGTATCTTTATAGCATAGAGCCTTCAAATATTCCTATTATGGTCTTCTATGATAACTTTAAACATCAATTTAATATACTAAAATTTGACACTCTTGACTAAAGGTGGTTTCATATTATTTACAATAACAACCAGACTCTCTCATCAAACATGAATCCATGTAAAATATACACCTCATACATATTCATATCTATATTTATCTATATAATTTCAAGTATATATTTTTTATCCCATTATTATGTTTTTTCCTTCATTTTTTCCTTTCAATTTTCCTCCTAAATAATCACCACCAATTGTCAAAAAATCTAAAAACCAAATCCATGGTTGAAATATTATCTCCCTTTTGGATTTATTATAATACTCTAGGAATATATGTGTACCTCAGTTGAATTTGTGTGTATCTTCTTCTATTATGCATATAGATTCATGATCATCCCTTATCCCCATTTGTTAATAAAATACCAAGGTCCTATTTATATCCTAACTCCTTTTGTTTTATCCCCCTTTGTTATAGACTTATATGGGAGTGTTTTTATTTATTCTAATCCTCCTTGTTGGGATAATTAATGGAATATATTTATAATGAAAATTATTTAAATTTTTATTACCATTATTTTATGTATTAAATTTTATCTAAAACACTGCTTTCTAAAATCCATATTTTGATGGTTTTTACAAACCCTTTGTTATGAATCACCTTTATAAATTTCACCTAATCACTTTTATATTAAAATTTTACACTCTTTAAATCACGTTTTTATTGAACCTTTTTCTTTTATTACAATTTAACTATGATTAACACCACTTGTTTGAACAATTAATATTTTTTATCTTATCATGTTCTAAACAACTTCCATGCTTAGCTAATTTTTTCCAAAATATTTTAGAGATTGAATTTATCTTGGAAGTGAGTTATAAAAAAATCCTCCAATCATACTATGTTATAACTCAGTGTATAAAATAAGAGTTTGAGTTAATACTTCCAATGTTTTCTGTTTCACCTATCAACATCCATGAATATTAAATGCTTCAGTTCCTAATATATTCCAAAATTTCTCCACATAATCAGAATCAAACTTATATAAAAATAATATTAAATAAACCATAAAGTAAAAATTTTGTGGGTAATACCAATTGTGAACACTTTTCAATATATATATGAAGCATAAACATAGTGACCTCCAACTTCTCCTCATTCAAATTTTTTCATTTCTTTTATATTAGAAAAATCCTATATAAAATCTATTTTCCAACTTACAAAAAATATATTTTCCAGATTATCCATTAACTAGAGAGTTATCCTATCAAATCTGTTGTTAATATCCTATAATAATTAATGATTTTACATGATAATCAATAAAATATAACATGAAAAAAACAATAAAACACAAAAATCATTTTGTTGTTGTTTCTTTCCATCATCATTTTAATGTTCTGATACCACTAAAATGTGGCCAAATACCATTTATTAGTCACTAAGTTTGGATTGATAGCACTAAATAATTGAGATTATGTTTGCAACTTCTTTTTCCCAAGATTTGGATCTATACCATTTTAACTTATTCACCATATTATATAATTAAATATTCACATTTAACATTCATGGTGGATTCTTGATATCACATAGGGATTTAGATTTAGCCTTGATACCATTGGTTCTTGATTTGATGCCACTGATTGCATGTACTTTCACAAGAACATATACAAACTTATATCCATTTAGTGTATACATATCCCAATGATTGTATTTCCACCTCAATATTTCCCCACATTATCAACAATTATAAATAAAAAGGTACTTGGGGATATGGTTACTTCTCGTACAAGATCATGTAGAGGAATGTGGTTGGTCTTCATGAACTAAACCTTTTCTTACTACTTGATTTATATAATTTTTAGTAGTTATCCTTGAAATTATACTCATATAAACTTCATTCTACTTATTTTATTTGGTATCCTTCATCTTATTTATCTTGGGATTCGACTTCATTATGATATTAATCTGCCTAGTATATGTTTATTCCATCAATTCATTATCGTTGCATCATTTCTCATTTGTTTCCTTCAATAAGAGGTCTCTTCCATTAGTCTTTATCTCTTTCCTTGTGTTAGGATTTGGGTGATAACTTTTTCATGCTTCATTTTTCATCACTCTGATATCTATTAGAACCATCTCAAACTTTTTCACCTAAGTGGATATTTCTTCAAGCATTGATACTCAATTTTTTTAATGGAGGTATCTTCCTTTCCACCTTTCATGATTACTTTTTTCTTTTTCGAGGGTTTCAAATAATAAGTCATTACTCGTTCCTAATTCAACTTATATTTAATTAAATCTTTATTTTCTTCTAATTTAGTGAATATTTTTTCAATTTAACAAATTATACATATTTCCATTCATGTCCCCCTCTAGAAATATGAGTGACGTTTATCTTCTTGAAACCTTATAATATTAACATGCTACAATTTATTACCATATATATGTGTGTGTGTGTGTGCGTGTGTTTTGTGTGTGTGTGTGTGTTTATAAAAATAAAATTATCTCATAATAAATTTATACCTTTTTTATTATTGACTCAGTTAACATATTACAATACATTTTCATTCATATTTGACCCATTGGGATTCCATTCATACACTAATAGTGTATCATATTTTTACACAGTAGTATAATTTTGATTTCACCTTTATTTTTTGTTACATATTCATAATTTGAAAATAATGTTCCATTTACTCACTAATTATAGATTTATAGTTTTACATGTTCTACTTGTTAATAATTCCCTAGAAGGTAACTATTTCATCTCACTATTGGTTTTTAACCTCGCCTCAAACTCCTTAGTCTTCTCATCTTTCTAATTCAATTGAGAAGTCATTTCCTTCAACCTTGTGACTATTGTTTTCCTAGATTATATTATCTCTAAAACTTCTGATATTAATTGATTTTAGTTCCTTATCCATTCCCATATATTCCCACAACTCATATGAAAAACCTACAAAAATATCACTTTAACCCTTTATATTTTTACACATCTTCATAGTTACATTATTTATAAACTCCTATACTAAAATTAGACAAATATTTTTCCATGTGAATATCTTATATGAATAGATATTCTACTTTATAAATGATCCCCAATTAATCCACCTTCTCATACAAGGATTGGATCTTGTCATGTTTTCTATATATACATTATATGTATTAATAATTGACAATATTTCTATTTCAATCATGAGATCACCATCTTATTTAGCTTTCATGGGGAAATCTATGTTTTTTTAATTGAAATATTCATCCAAAATAATTTTAGAGAGATATTTAACATTAGTATCCAAAACAATCACCTCAATTTTAGTGTTTTTATTCTCTAAAGCCTTATTTTTATTCCTACTCTTCTTACCTTTTGACATATGTCAATATTCAATAAATTTATTCATTAGATTCTCATCACAACCACATTTACAGTGAATTGTATAATTTTCCATAAATGACTTCAAAAAAGTACATATATAATAAGTACAATAACAATGAATATTTTTCATGAATACCACACTTGATAAACCTCAATAAAATATATTTTGGGTCTTCAACTCATGTACTTTTTCACCATGTTTTATCAAGTAAACATCTAGGTGTATATATTCAACAATATCCTTACCATAATTAGTTAGAAAACAATACATCTCCTTTTTTATATATGAAAGTTATTACCATTAAAAATAAGAGTCTTCATCCCTGAATCCATGTGTATAATGACTAAAAAATAAATTTATATATTGTTCCACAAATCCAAACCCTTAGGATTTTATACCACTTGGTGGGACCAAGTTGAATATAAGCATCCTGAGAGGGTGTTGAATCAGGGTGTACACTGAATTAAAAATTTATTCATAAATGTACCTATACTATGTGGATATTATTATCTCATTGGAAATAACATGTTCAATTTCTCAACATGTCATTTGAATCCTCAGCAAATCATTAATCACATATTTAGAAATGTGAAGCATGCACAAGAAATAATGACTTTACGTGGTTTTCCATAAAGGCTTGTGTCTATGGATCACACATTTATGATTTGTTGATATTATAAAATCCACTATTGGACTAGTTTGGTGAAACAAATTAGATTATGGTCACTTCATGCCAAGACACACTACCTTTACATTATTTGGGAGACACATTGTTGGTCCTAGAGTCAATCACTCTTCTTATCCTCCACACACTACTGAAATGGAGGAAAATTATATGTGTGTGTGTGTGTGTCTCTGTGTGTGTGGGGGAGTATCATCATAATTATTATAAAAAATTGAATATCTCTATATCAAAACTTCATAATTTCTTCTCTATTGAAATCCATGTTTGATGCAGTCTTCCTCTTCAAAACTGAATGAGACCAACTCTTTATTGTGAGGGTTATATCTCTATATTCCACATCTAAATCCATATGAAAGTTCACTCTTATTTCGATTAAAAAGTAATTTCCTTCAATAAAAATATAGTAGTGTATAATCTACCAGATGAAGAATAATTATGCAATTTTATTATTCACATTGCACTCCATCTCCAATTATTCAACCATCCAAATATTTCTTTGAAAATTATTCTTATAATATTGGAATTCCCTCTATAAAGAACCAAATATGTCAATGTAATCCTTTTTCAATATCCCATAACTATTTTATTCTTTTTTTAAGATATTTCATGTAGTTTTCACTCTCTTTTCTAAATATTTTTCAAAGTATTTCCTCTCACACTTCTAGTTTTTTTAACTACTAAAGGATAATTAAATAATTACATCCAAAATCTATGAACTAAAATAAATAGTTTGAATTCCACCTTATTCTTCCAAATAAATGATCTCTTTAAGTGACCCACATGATTTTAGTATGGTAAAACACACCTCTTTAATTCATATTAAAGCCTCAAATCTCATTCCATGATCTATAGATTTGAATTTAATATGTTTATTTTATTTTCTCCAAGTTAAAACCCAACATGACATGGAGACGTACAAAATACTAATTTTGGGTTCTATCTCATAATATTCTTCCACATTCCACAACATGATCTATCCATATCCCATATTGGGTGTCCATTAAAAAATTTGAATTTGACCTCATCATGACTGAGCACAACATGGTTCAGCAATCACTGTGACATAGTATTTCTCTAAGGAAAACATATTTCAAAATGTCTTGAACAACACTCACCAATTCATTTTATCATAAACACTAAAAATTTAGTTATTCGTAATTCTTTACTTCATGGTATATAGAAACAATTATTGTCCATTTCATTTAATCTTTCATGATTTGTCCATTATTTGGATTGTCCTTACACGTATTTCATAAAAGCCTTCAAAATTTATATATTGGGTCTCTTTGTTTTTCATAGGGATTTTGAAATCCCATTATAAAATATTCCATCATGTATTCATAGATATATTCATGTTTTATTTAATCCTTCAACCTCCATTATCTCTATAACAACCTTCACAAAAACATTTATGTAATTTCAAAATCTCTAGGTCTTCATGATTTTCATTATATCTCAAAAATTCATTTAGTCATGGAAAAAACATCCATAATTACTAGGTTAATATCATGTACTATTCAAATATTTAAATTTAATCATACATGTGGTCTTGAATATTACAAATCTTGTTAACTTTAAAAATACATAGAGTTTACGATTATATGATTTAGGTTCTGTATGACTTATTATTAGACTACCTCAAAGACATGGAACTAATATTTCACAACTTATAAAAAATGATCTAATCATACATAGCCCCTACTTGTGATATTTTAATGTTATATATATCTAATAGATGATAATTAATGTTATGAAATTCTTATAAAATCCTTTTTAATCTAATATAGGTCGAAAAAATTATATTTTTATTATATCCTTATAAAAATTCCTAAAACAAACTCAATATTTATATATGTATTCTAAAAATCAATATCATACCAAAATATTCCTATATAATCGTATCAAACATCACTAAATCCAAACCAAGATAAATTACTCTCCAAAATTATCAAAATGTATTCAGACAGTCTGGAACCACTTCAAAAACTATAATAACAATGTTATGTATCTCTATACCCGAGTTCTTAAAATATTCTTCTTTTGTCCATTTAAGATCACTTTTAACATCAATTATATATATTCTAATTTTGTTTGTTTCACTAAATTTGATTCCATATCAATTTTTAAAATTCATTAATTTTTTCCAATAACAACCAACCTCTCTCATCAAACATTAATCAACAAAAGGTTTCAATCTTAGATATTTTTATCTCCATATTTCTCCACATCACATCAATTATTTATTTATGTATCTAATATAGGAATATATTTTATGAATCTTTCCTTTAAAAATTTCTTAAATTTATATATTTTGAGTGTGATTATGGAGGTATTTTAGATCAGGTGAGTGGATTTTTGGGCTCTTTTGGAAGAAAAACGCATATAGTTATAGTTATGGTTGGGTTCATGGTGAGGAAAATTTTAAATTTGTGTCCATAGGGGTTGGTAGTTATGGTTTATGGTGAATATAGGGAGTAAAATT
Source organism: Viscum album (assembly GCA_963277665.1). Taxonomy (NCBI): domain Eukaryota; kingdom Viridiplantae; phylum Streptophyta; class Magnoliopsida; order Santalales; family Viscaceae; genus Viscum; species Viscum album. Next base: position 479,533,120 of record OY728132.1, read on the forward strand.
CCATTTTTTATAAGCATGGTGTGTGAATAATTTCTAAATATAAAATGGGAAAGGTATTTATTCCCATCATGGAGGTTGTGGTCCTGTCTATCTTGGATCTATCACTATAGTGAGATAGTTTTTTTGAATATTTGGTGAGGTTGTGGTTGGAACACTCATTTTGGAAGAGTGAGATGTCATTGTCATTTTCCACACTATGGTGGATCCTATGTATGGGTGTGTGGATTCATGGGAGGTCTCAATTGAGTACATGTATGAAACTATTGGAGTGAAACACTCTTGGTGAGGGGAATGGTACTTTGAGAGTATCCCTTTGTGAAATAGGAAAAATTAACATGTTTTTTATTATTAGTGGTATAATTAAGTAGAGGCGGGGTCCATCTAACCAAGGTGGAGTGAAAATGGTGATCATGGTCTCTCCAAGCTCTTACTTCGTTCATAGTGAGCTGAAAATGGAAGAGTAATTTCCTTTAAATAATAGTGAGTAGTCATGGTACATGTATTGGTTCCAATAAAAACTAATTAAAGTATTTTTAAAAGGACATGAGGTTTGGGGAGATATGTCCATTTCAAATGATTGATAACTTGGATGTTTTTTTACCAAAGGTACAAAATCCATTGTAAAAGTAACCACACTATAGTAAAGACCTTGTGGGATATCTCTATAAATAAGTTTCTATTATTCCTTGGATTGACTTTTATTTCCTTCCTTTAAATATTTTCCAACCTAAGGTCTTCTTAGTGATCCTAAGTTATTTATATTGAGGGTTTAAACACTTTGGTTTATCTGGATCGAATCCTCTTGATTATTTGAACTCCCTTCTCATTTTCTTCTCATCTACATTTTACCCATTCATTCTATTGGTTTTTTTGTGGTGATTAATCTCTAGTTTTAGTTTATATTTGGTGTATGGTTTGATGGTTGTTCACTATAGATAGAATTTTCAATGGTTTCTATAGATTTTGATAGTGATTGATTCTTTGATTAATTTTTTCTTGTCAATTATTCCTTAAATCTTCATATCAAGGTAAGGGACTTGTAAAAATATAATTCTTTTATGTGTTAATGTGAAATTATCATAATTTATCTTCAAAAGGTAAATTTTTTATATTGACCATAGTTAATATAATTATCTTGAAGTAAGTATTTGGAATAATTTAATAGGGGTATGTGATTACAAGTAAATTATGTTATTATTTAACCATGACTATTACCTTATATGATTTTGTAATTATTATTATTATAATTCAAGTTATTATTGATGTTCCTTATCACAAATTATTTTCTTAAAATATGGATAAAAATTTTAATCTAATAAGATGAATTGAAAATAAATAACCCACATGAATTTAGTTAATCATCCTTCATAAAACTATTGAATATGAAAAGTGTTTATTTAAGTATATCTATATGTTATTTTAGCTAATATTAGCTGCTAGTTTTTAGGTTTCTTATTTTTAATACCTTATAATAAATAATTAGTTAAATCATTATCATAATGGAAAACATTGTTTTCTGGTTTAAAATTTTTGTGCTACTTTAAATCTTATCCATTTTTTCTATGATATGTTTTGATTACGGTGATGAGCTTAGTTTCCCCTTGAATTTTTTGTACTAAAAATATGTTTCGTTTCTATGTATATACCTTATGATTCTATATCCCTTGTTTTTTTATATTTAAAACCAGGTTTGGTTGCTTAATTTGGTAAGGGATGGGTTGTTTTCCCAAGTTAAAGCAGTGGCTTGATGTCGGTGATGGTGGAATGGAAAGGATGGCATAGAAAGGTTTTAGGGATAAAACTAGGATGGTTAGAATGGGTTTAGAGCTAGTCTTATTCATTTTTTGTTTTCTTGGTGGATGTTTGGTTTTTCCGTTGGTGACTATAATTACTTTATTCTTATTGTAGTTTTTCCAATGCACTGTGAGTGAATATTTATTTTGATTACTCAGGTTGAGTCATAGAATACCTAGAAATATGGAATAGTAGTTGAATTTATAAATTAATTGATATTAATGGTAATTAATGATTCATTAATTTTAATCCATGGATTTTTTGGGATAAATGGTCAAAGAGCTTGGCTTGGAATATGGAATTGAAATATGAATTATAAAATCACCTTGGAATTTTATTGTTAATGTAAATAGTTAAACCAAAATTTATTAATGAATTATATAAATTAAATGGTAATTATTAAATTATTGGATGATTCATGATAATTAACTTTGATTCTTTTGTTCTTAGTGAGCTTTATCATTCATGTCCTAAAGATGGAATTCAGTTTATAAAGAGGGGAATTAGATATAGAAAACGTCTATAGTAGGATAGTTGGCCTTAGACTGGTTGTGTGCAATACAATCACTATGTTTTAGGATTTCATATTCACCCCCACCAAATTTGAGTATTCTTATGGACGCCCAAATGTTCTAGGTTTTGATTTTTTTCCCCAACATATAGGTTGGTAAGGGAATGGATGGATAACAACTCTATCTTCCCAACCCTACCTAAAAATATAAAGTATTGAGTGTTAATATCTGGGTTATGATGGATTAAGGTATAGGGTGTTAGCTTAAACATTTAGGTCTTGGTTGAACTAGAATAATAAAAGTGTGGGGTAGTGCCCTTTAATTTGTTAGTGGATTGGAACCTTTATAAATATTCAAAGTTTTAAAACAATAAAATAATTTTCGTAGGTAATTAGAAAACTGGACAATTATTTTAATATATGATAATGTAAGTTCTAAATATACTCAATTAATTATATTTATACATGTTTTAGTGGTAAATGAATCTTTATCTTTTAGTTTAACCCCCTCATTAACCCTTTTAACTCATGTCATGGTGAAAATATTTTACTATGGTAACTATTCATTATGGATAAAAATTATGTTGAACTTATTAACTAATATTTATTATTCTCTAATAATTTGTTTATGATTAAATTTTTTGATGTGGAATAAATTAATTCAAATGTCATGTCCCTCCCCCAGAGGCATGTTTCATAACTACGCCAAGCCCGCCTTCTATAGGCCAGGGGTTGCCAACTAGCATCGGAAAGGTGTATCCCTAAAATGGGAAGGAATTTCCACAAACTTATACAAAAATTCAGTCCAAGTACACAACAAGATACCACCACAAATTAAAACAATAGTAGTAAAGGTGTGTACTAAAAGTAAAGGGGCTAGAATACAAGCCCAACTGAAAAGATACAACTACAACAGAAAATATAAAATAGCTCATAAGATCATCCACCAATGATCCTTCCTAAAGTGTAGGTGCATCTCATCTCCACAACTCTCCACGTCAACCATTCACCTTCGTGTACCGCCTAGTCCGGGCTCCTATAGTCTCAATCAATTTGCTCTTCCTTAACACAAAACACAACAAGGTGCGGGTGAAGCCTATGAAAGGGTGGGTATAACAATACCCAGTAGGGACCCTGATCCCCCTGAAGGTCTCTCATAATTCCACAAAGGAAAACCCATAAATAAAGATCTCAATCACAAAGCACAAAGAAAAAGACATGGCTCAAAGTATGTATAAATTAAGTAAAAAATTACATATGATTAGTTGTAAATCTAGATCATCTTATTTGGTCGAGAGGAACTACTGCTGACCCACACAGGATCCGACCCACCCAAGATCGAAAGGTACTAACCCCCGCTAACACACACAAGATCTGACCCACATCGGATCGTTATGCACTGACCCACCCAGGATAGCTGAGCACTGACCCACATAGGATCGTTATGTGCTAACCCACACAGGATTGTCGAGCGCTGACCCACAGAGGATCTAACCCACACAGGATCGATGCTAACCCACGTAGGATCTCTAGGTGCTGACCCACACAGGATCACTAGGTGCTGACCCACATAGGATTTCTTAGTCCTGACCCACACATGATCGTTAGGTACTAACCTCCACAAGATTTGCCTGCAATCTCCACATCACAGTAATTGATCATACCTCAACTGCCAAAAAGTCCCACAATGAAGTAACCCGATGAACTGCCATGTCATAAGGGTTCTAACACAAGAGACAACATGTCAACCAGATGGCCAGTCTGTAAGTTATGGGAACTTTAGTGTCGAGGGCCTGGTTGGATTCGGGTTCAATCCAACCCGGTCGTACTCCAAATTTCTCCAAAACATAGGTGGAATATTTCAAAATAAATTTCTCATTCCAAGGATTCCAGTGCCACATACAGTTCATCAAATGGATGTTTGGTTTGTGAAAAATGGAATTTTTAAGCATATTTGGGCAGAAAAGGGTCTAGGTCTGGTTCGACCCGGTTAGACCGACCCAACCCAACCAGTTATGGGCTGACCCGACCCATTTTGGACTTACCCGACCTGATCTGGGTCTGACACGACCCGACCTGACCAGATGGACCACAGGCTTGGCCCGCTGGGCCGCAGACCAGCTCGGCCCACCTCAGCTGGGTGCGGCCCACTAGGTGGTATTGACCGATTGTTGGCACGGTCTGCCAGCTGGGCAACCCATGCAGATGGGGGGATGCTCTCCCTTTCTTAATGGCTAAAAATTCATTCGTCTTATGAAATGGCGTAGCCACATGGTGCCGCCTACCTGATAGTGGGACCAGTGTGGCACGAGTCCTCTTCACCTCCACCGCGGCTTCAAAGTTGTTGCCTCCTCCCCATAGCATGCAACGGTTCACCACCTTCCACCTATGTGGATAGACAAGATCCATCCACCGTGGCTATAAGGCATGGCTCCCCTATACGGTGCGTGACGGCGCACCAGCCACTGCACCAGCGGATCTTCTACGGGCCACCGGGTGAGCTCCAGTGGTCCGTTTTCTCTTCTGAACATTCCTACAGACCTCCCAGATTGCTTTCTTCACTGCGTGCCTCCCGGATTCAAGGTTCCTCCAAGTTGGAAATTCTTCCCCAAAGAATGAGACAAATACTGAAGAGGTGGTGGGTCCAAACCTTGTTCGTTTGTCACGCACCCTCCACATTTGCATTATAACAACTGAGAGTAATTAATACATCACATAAAAATAATGTAAAACCCTATTCAACACCCCCATGATTTTTCAAGATTTAAGAATGTAGAAAAAAACAATTTTCATGAATTTAAATATAAATATCCCCTACCTAGGATTCAGATAAGATGTCGTAGTTGTGGAAGAAGAATCCTCGTTTGATATAGACATTGGTGTTCGTCGATCCTAGATCAATTCTTACAAGGACATCATTCGGGCCTCCATTCTTTATTGGTGGAAGATTTCATGGTACTTCACCAGAGGTTCCTCACTTCCGTATCAAAAACTCAATCCTAAGCCTCATTTAAATAGAGGAAATGGGTGATTAATGTAAAGAGAGATTAATGAAGTTCACTAATTAATGAACCTATTAATATCAATGGTGGGGTTACAAATTGAAGAGTCAATCCATTAAATATCTTGAAAACTCAGTAGTCTAGACACTACCGCTCAACCATTGGTAGAAAATAAAATAACAATTTTATGTTATTTTATTATTATTTTAAAATCTGAAAAACTAACTTTTCAACCTGACCTACTGCAGTTGAAGTTATGTCTCCCGTAAGAGAATCTCGGCACTGCGGATTCAATGGTTCCCTTGTATTTTTAATTCAAGCACCGGTTCAAAAGATATAAAATGATGACTGAAAATTTACAGAACGTACCTCAAAAAAATTCAAAATTGTGTTCTGGGAACACTGGGCCTCGAAATCAAGAGTCGTCAATTTTCACAGACTTTTAATAATCCCAAATAATTTAAAAATATATATATATGGAATTTTTGGGTCATTAAATTCTCCTCACCTTATGTCTTTTCATCTCCGAAAGCAACAACATAACTGGGGGAAAAATGGGGTAATGAACACGTATATGAGACTCCCACTCTCATGTGCTTTTCTAGAGGTTCCCATGCTGCCAACAAGATCTCACCAGAGGAATCGACTACCCATGAAGTACCCAATCCTATTGATCCTCTATCTGCACCAAAAACTCCACAAACGTCACCCCGTCGTCATTTTCCAGCTCTCCCCAGTAAATAATGTGAGATGGATCATGCTTTTACCTCCTCAAATATGCCACATGGAAAACATTATGCACCCTATGCATCTATAAGGGAATATCTAGAGGGTATGCCACCTTTCCTACGCTGATGAGGATCTGGAAAGGTCCGATAAACCTTGGTGATAGTTTTCCACCCCTGCCAAACCTTTGTAATCATTGTCGTGGTGAGACTCGTAGGAATACATGGTCTCCCTCCTCAAATTCCATGTGTCTTCATCTCCGTTTAGCATAAGACTTATTCCGGCTCTGTGTGGTCTTCATTATCTCTTGGATGATCTGCACGTTCTCTGTAGAAGCTTGTACCAACTCTAGACCCATAAGTGTTGACACCCCTAGATCTGTCCAGCATAGTGGTGACCTGCAACGTCGCCCATACAGTACCTAAAATGAAGTCATGTCATTGGCAGAGTGATAACTATTGTTGTAAGCGAACTCCAATAGTGGAAGGTGGATCTCGCAAGTACGTCCAAAATCAAGGACATGAGCACAAAACATGTTCTCAAGTGTCTGATTGGTTTGCTCCGTCTGACCATTTGTCTGAGGATGGAAGGCAGTGCTCAAATGTTGTTGAGTCCTGAATGCATCCTTTAATACCTTCCACAAGAAGGTTGTAAAATGAGTGTCATGATCTAAGACGATTTCCAATGGTACCCCATGAAGCCGTAAAATCTCATATATGTAGAGATGCCCCAAGCTCTCTACTAATCCCTACTCTCGGATGGGTAGGAAGTGGGACGACTTGGTGAGTCATTCAAAGATCACCCTGATGAAATTGTTACCCCTGGTCATACGTGGTATCCCCATTACAAAGTCCATGGATATACCATCACACTTCCACTCTGGTACCTCAAGTGGTTTTTCTAAGCCTGCTGGTAACTGATGCTCAGCCTTCACTTGCTGACAAGTGAGGCATCATGATACGAACTCCACCACTACTTTCTGTATCCCTGGACCCCAGTACTAACTCCGGAGGTACTTGTACATCTTCGCCACACCAGGATATACCACCAAAGTGGATGTATGGAACTCCATTAACACCTCCTCTTGTAGTGATAGTGGTACTATAGTGCATCCTCTTAAGAGGATGACATTCTCCCCACCTTCAGAAAATCCATCGAGAGCCTGTCTTGAGGATATCTAAGCACATCGGGACTCGCAGTCTACATCCCCATGTTGTGCCTCCCTGGCTCGCTAAAGGAGTGGGGGAGTGACTTTTATATACTGTAGGAAAGTTGTTTCATCACTATCCACAAAGGATAACTACAACGCTACTAGTTACTTTGTCGAATCACTCAACAACTATAGACCATACATCCTAATGAGTGTGTCTGCTACTACATTCCCATTCCCAGGAGTGTAGACTATCGCAAATTCATAGTCCTTGAGGAACTCTAGCCATCATCACTATCTCAGGTTTAGGTCCTTCTAGGAGAAGATATACCTGATACTCTTTTGATCAGAGTAGACTGTAAAACGTTTTTCCATCAAGTAGTGTCGCCACATCTTCAGTGCAAAGACCATTGCAGCTAACTTTAGGTCATGAGTAGAATAGTTCTACTCATTCTATCTCAACTGTTATGAGTCTTAGTCAATCACCACTCTCTCATGCATCAGTACACAACCTAATCTTCTCCCTGATGTGTCACATAAAACTATATACCCAACTCCCTCTTCAGGTAGCCTCAAGATGGGGGCACTCGTTGGTCTCTACCACAGCTCCTGAAAACTCTGTTGGCACTTCTTCATCCATACAAAGGGTTGTCCCTTATTTTTCAAAAATTAAAAGGGTGCCAAAACTATTGAAAAATCTAGTACGAATCTTCGGTAGTACCCATCCAATCCCAAAAAACTTTGCACCTTGGTCACACTTTGGGGTGGCTCCTAAGCAAGCACTGCCTCTATATTTGTCATATCTGTTGTAACTCTAGCCTCCGAGATAACATGCCCTGGGAAGTGGACTTCTCGAATCTAGAACTGTAACATTGAGATCTTTCCATAAAGTTGGTGCTCTCAGATTGTATCTAGAACTATTTTTGGTTGTTTGGCATGCTCCACCTATGACGCTGAGTATATCAAGATTTCATTAATGAAGACTACCATGAAGAGATACAGGATAGGTTGGTAGATTCTTTTCATGATCCCCATGAACCCTGCCGAATCATTGGTCACACCGACGAGCATTTTAAAGAACTCGTAATGGAAATACCGACATATGAAGACTATCTTTGGTACGTCCTCATCCTGTACCATGAACTGATAATAGCCTGATCTGAGGTCTATATTCGAAAACCAATTTTCTCCCTTCATCTATTTGAAGAGATCATCAATCCTCGAAAGTGTATACTTGTTCTTCACGGTCACCAGATAGTCCACAAAAAGCCTCAGATGCCTATATTCCTTCTTTCCAAACAAAATCGGGGATGCCCATGGAGAAAAATTGGGCCTTATGGACCCCTTCCTCTGCAAGTCCTCCAACTATACCCGCAACTCACAAAGCTTCGTGAGAGCTGTTTGATATACTGGTGTATATATTGATGTCATCCCAGGGTACAGGTTGATATATAATTCTACATCTCTATGAGGAAGTAGTCCCAAAACATCATCAGGAAATACATTAGCATACTTTTCCACCACTATAGGATAACTCAGACTTCTCACGTCAACTAATCTGAGGGTAAGGTTATCCAACTGATGAGTGATCAAATGAAAACTCTTCTGAGTAAGTCCATTATGTTCTACAAAGGTTCCCTTATCACCAGTGAAGTAAATCATGGTCCCACCCTTACAGACACACAGCACATCGTTCCTAAAATAGTCAATCTAAGCATGGACCATGGATAACCATTCCATACCCAAGATGACATCGTAAGGCCTCGACGCTGCTACTAGAAGATCCCAGCCAAAGCTCTCACCTCCTAGAGTAAGCTCACACTACCATCACCAGTGTGTAATCATTGAATCCTCTCCTGTAGGAGTCTCTAAATGTAAGGATAGAGCCAAGGGATCTACGAGAATCTTCGAGCTCCGAATGAGAGCCGTGGAAAAGAAAGATTGATTGTCACATGTGTCTATAAGTACTACAAATAGGGCGGAGTAGAAACAGATCGTACCTCGAATAATCTATGGAGCTTCATGGTTGTAGGACTCAACTACCTGAATTTGTGCTTGTCCCTATCCTCCAGCTCCCTATGGTCGAGGTGGACCACCTTGAGGTGGTGGCAGTAGAAGCTCAAATTGCTTCCCACCTCCTGTTGCACATCTTTCTCCCCTGCCACACCTGCCGCCCTGTGGACCTCCTCACTTGAATCTCTACCTATCCCTTAGCGGTCCCTCGACCATCTGTTGATCGTAGGTATAGTGGTTTGGGTTTTCATGAGCCATGTGACCATGCCCCTCACACATGAAGCATAGTCTGCTCCTATACTGGTCTTCTCTACCTTTTGAGCTATGAACCTCCGACCCTACATCCTAAGGTTGTTCTCTAGAAGGTCTTTCCCACTTGGACCTCTGTGTCATATTCCTAATTCCTGTTGTAGATGACTCATCTAATTTTTATCTGGTGGTGGCTTTCACCATTGGTTCCTGCTTAGCTAAGAAGCTCTCCACCAATAATGCTCTCTTGAGCACTCCAGCCTACATCGGGATATTGAGAGAAATCATCGACACTCTGATCGACCTTCGAAGACCCTGCTCAAAGGTCCAGGCCCTGAAGAAAGGGTCTTGTACCATGTTGGGGGAGTAGCATAAGAGGTCAGTGAATCTCACTGAGTACTGGTATACTGTCAGGCTAGCCTGCTGTTAATGTAGTAGCTCCTGAATACACAGAGAGCATAGTGTCACTGGAACAAACTCTCCCCTGAAGAGGCTCTCGAAGTCCATCCAGATGAGGGTCGCCTCATCCTGTAAATGGAGCGTCAGGATCCACCATCTTCCTACTGTGACCTAGAAGATACTATAATCTAGGATCACCAAATGATATGTTGGTGTCCCAAGTAGGTGAAAAACTTATGCCATACCCTCCAGCCAGTCCTTAGCTGCTTGGAGATTTGTCTCACCTCAAATCCTTGAAGGCCTCTATCACCAAAACTCGTGAAACATGCTCAGTCAGCATGAATTGTCTGCTAGTGGGGCTGCTAGAAACTGCTTCCCAACTATTGGTGGTGCTGCTGGTGCACCACCCAAAGGTTCCATCACCATAAGATATCCCTACAATGAAGCCTCATTGCTCGATGGGCCATCATTGTGAACTCTCTCTAGATTTCTGTATGGATGTCTACGTGGAGGAATCATGAAAAGAAATAGGTGTTCCATGTTTAATAAGTTATACCTAGTGAGCTGATTCAAAAGAGATCAAAAGTAAAACATTTCCAAAACACACGAAATCAGTGTTTTCGTACACCGAGTTGGAAATCAGAAGTTACGGTCCTGGTGTATGGATATGTTGGCTTCTGCACCAACACTGGACTCCACACACTAAAAACCACACTCAAAAAACCTAACACTATTGCTCCATTAGAAAGATCAGAGTCCTGGTTCTTCGGTAGAACCGACTCCTCTGATACCACATTGTCAGGACCCGTCCCCCAGGGCCCATGTCGTGACTACCCCAATACCACCTTCCATAGTCCAGGGGTTGGTGACTGGCACAGGAAATGTGTATCCCTAAAACAGGATGACATTGCCTCAAACCTGTACAAACACACAGTCCAAGAACACAATAAGATGCAACAAAGATGTAAAATTGCATTAGTAAAGGTGTGTACTGAAAGTAAAGGGGCCCGAATACAAACCCAACTAAAAAGATAAAACTATAAAAAAAAATAGAAAATAGCTTCTCAGATCGTCCACCAAGGATCCTGCCTGAAAATTAGATACAACTCGTCTCCACAGGTCTCAATGTCAACCAGTTACCTCCGTGTACCGCTTGATCTTGGCTCTTATACTCTCATCTGAACTACTCGTTGTCTGCACAAAATAAAACAAGGTGTAGAAGAACCCCAAGCAAGGGCGATTATAAAAATTCCCAGTAGAAACCCTAAGACCGCAGAAGGTCTCTTAGTATTTCACAAAGTAAAAACCACAAATCATGATCTCAATCATAAAGCACAAAGGAAAAGACTCAGTTCAAACTAGGTATAACTTAAGTATAGAAGTAAAGAAGATTAGTAATAAATCTAGATCATCTTATTTTGTCAAGATGCACTGCTGCTGACCCATATATGATCCGACCCACCTAGGATCAGAAGTTACTAACCCCCACTGACACACACAATATATGACCCACACAGGATCGGTATGCACTGACCCACATAGGATCGTTGAGTGCTGACCCACTCTAGATCAAACCTATATAGGATTTGTATGTTCTGACCCACACAGGATCATTGAGCACTAACCCACATAGGATCTGACCCACACAGGATAAATTCTGACCCACACAGGATCACTAGGTGTTAACCCACATATGATCGCTCGGTGCTGACACACATAGGATTACTAGGTACTAACCTCCGTAAGATATACCTCCAATATCCACCGCTTATCCATCATCATACCTCAACCACCATGAAGTACAAAAAAAATAACCTGATGAATTGCCATGTCATAAGAGTTCCAATGCAATTAACGGTGCATCAATCGGGCGCCCGGTCTGTAAATTATGGCCATTTTAGTGTCGAGTCCCTAGTTGGATTCGGGTTTGACCAAACCCGGCTATACTCTAACTTTATCCAAAACTCGGGTAGACTATTTCAAAATAACCATCTCATTCCAAGGATTCGAGCACCGCAGATGGTTCATCAAACAGACATCTGTTTTGTGAAATACGGCATCTTAAGCATATTTAGGCCGAAAAGGGTCTCGGTCCAGTCCAACCCGGTTGGACCGACCCAAACTGACCCATTCTGGACCGACCAAGTCCAATTATAACACGGCATGACACTAACTAGATGGGTCAGCCTGATTGGGTTGGGCCACGAACCGGCCCTGCCCGCCTCAGTTGGGGACGGCCCGCCGAGCGGTCTGGCCAGATGGCTGGCTCGGTCCGCCAGCTGGGCTACCCGTGCAGAGGGTGGGTCGCTCCTTCTTCCCGAATGGTTTAAAAGCCCCTTGGATTTTGAAACGGCAGTGCCACCTCTTGGCCAGCAGGACCCATGGGCCACGGATCCCCTTCTCCTCCACCGCAGCTTCGAAGTCATGGCCACCTCCCTACAAAGTGCGATGGCATACCCCCTTCTACCAACACAGTTGGCTAAGAACTGACCACCCTATTGTCATCATGGACAGCTTTCGTAGCTCCCCTCTGCAGCACACAGCAGTGCACCACTCGCTGTCACTATGGCTGGCCGATGTTGGCCGCCGCCGTCACCCGTCGGCACCGGAGCCAGGTCGGAGGATCTTCCATGGGCCACCGGGTGAGCTCTGGTTTTCCATTTTACTTTCTAAATGTGCCTACGGGCCTCCTGGGTTGTTTTCATCACTGTAAGGCTCCCAAATTCATGTTTCCTCTAATTTGAAAATTTTTCCCCCATGGAACGAGACAAATACCAAAGCAGCGGACGGTCCGAGACTTGTTCGTTTGGCCTACTTCCTCCGTGTTAGCATTAAAAAAAGCAGGAGTAATTAATACATCACGTAAAAATAATTATAAACCCCATTCAACACTCCCATGATTCTTCATGCATCAAGAACATAGAAAATAAAAAATTCTCATGAAATTAAACATAAACAGCCCCTACCTCTGATTCAGAGAAGATGTCACAATAGTGGAATAAAAATCCTCATTTGATGTAGTCGTCATCATCCGTCGATCCCAGATTGATTCCTCTAATGATGTCAGTCGATCCTCCCTTCTTAGTTGGTGGAAGATGTAACTGTACTTCACTAGAGGTTCCTCACTTTCGTGTCAAAAACCCAATTCCAAGCCTCATTTAAATAGTAGGGATGGGTCATTAATGAAATAAGAGATTAATGAGGTTCATTAGTGATTGAACCACTTAATCTCAATGGTGTGGTTAAAAACTGAAGAATCAAGCCATTAAATGTCTTAACAACTCAGTGGTCCTGCCATTGCCGCTCAACCATTGGTAATAAATAAAATAACAATTTTATGTTATTTTATTATTCTTTTAAAAGCTTAAAAACTTTATTTTTCACCCGACCTAGTGTTGTAGAAGTTAAGTCTCCCATATGACAATCACGGTGTTGCGGATTCAATAGTTCCCTCATATTTTTATTCCAAACTCCGGTTTATATTATAAAAAATGTCTCCCACAAATTTACTGAACGTACCTTAAAAAATTTTAAAATTTCATTCCTAGCACATTAGGCATCAGAATCTAGCGCCTTAAATTTTTGCAGACTCTTAATAATCCCAAATAATTTTAAAAAAATTATAGGGAATTTTTGAGTCTTTATATCAAATATCCTAGCACAAAACATTTAAAAATCTTTTTTAAAAAAAATTAATCTTAAGAAAAAATGATTTTATTCACATTTTTTGCCTAGTAAGAACTATTATATGAAAGTAAAACAATTTTATTTAATATGTAATATAAAAATTTAATTACAATAATTCATTAATAGTGGTTATTTTAATTTATTATCATAAAAACAAACTGCATGTATAAAAATGTTTTCTGAAAAATATAACTTTTTACCTTCAAATGATTCTATCTTCATTTATAACCATTTGAAAATCAATGTATTAATGATCACTCATTTTTATATGTGTGTAAACTATAATTTTACATGATTTTAATACTAAAAATAAATTTAATTTAATTTAAAATAAAAAATAGGGCATTATTCACTAAAATTCAATGTTGTGTGCAACACAAGCTGTTGACCACATCGAATTTATTAAAAATAATTATATTATAAAATCTCCAAGTGTTACAGTATCATCTTTAGGCTATAAGATATATATTTATCTTGATTATAGTGAATATGATTATTGTAGGTTTACTTATTCATGGGTTGTGGTGGCTTGAGGTATAGTGTATGATATACGGGTTGTGATAGATCTCAAACTTATTAAATGGTTATGGGATCTAATGGAATATGAACATGGTTATGATGGTGGTATAGTTTTTAAAAACTGATTCTAATGAATAAAATTAGACCCTATGAGAGGTTAGGGTAGGTGGGGTTTAGGCCTGACCCACATTATATATGACTTAATATAAATGATGTGATTGTGCAAGTACCGAAGGGATTTAAGCACATTATGTTTGGTTTTGGGTTGATAGTGAGAGAAAAACGAGTGGTAAAGTGGATGTGGGTTACCTTTATTATATATATATATATATTCCTTGTAATTATGTTACCAATTTTTCTAATTACTTGGTGTGTGATCCTTGGTGAGGTTAGGATATAATTCACCTAATTTGGGTAATGAATTAGTATTTTTTGTTTATTCACTAGGCTTTAGTATGTCTCTTTCATTTTTTCACAAGGAGTTTTGAGGAGGTACTTGCTTAGTATACTTTTATGCTCACCCATATATGTATAAACTAGTTTTAGGTCTATAGTATCATTTTAGTGATTGATATGGATGTTTCTAGCTCTAAATGGATGTTCATGAGCTGCTTGTGTTCATGGTCGCAGCCTAGGAATTATTCTTAGTATTCTCAACTATTTCTATGTTATATGAAATTACATTCATATATTGGGATTTTCTAATTAATTATGTTTTAGAGTTGATTTGTGGATCTTATATATTATCTTAAAATTTATATATTTAGGATAATTCATCTTGTTTTTTATGTTTCATGACCTTAATGCTAGTATCTAACCCATTGCCTATTAGAGGTGGCCTTAATGGGTCACTCCCATATTCACTGTTAGACTAGGAGGGGTACCAGTGTAACGTTGGTCATTACAGAGTGGTATCAATGATTTTAGTTAATAAATAGAATATATTTTAATGATATACACTAGTGAGGATTTTAGGGGTTGTCATTATAATATTATTGGTATAACTTATAGTGATGTGAGAAAGGAAGGATAACTAAGAAATAAGATTTTACATCCCCTGGTATTTAACATAAGGACCTTAAGTTTACCAAACATTCTAAGTGATGTACTAATAATGAAAATGTAGAGAAATAGGTAATGATCCTCCATCATTATCATCTATTTTTGTGACTAAATTGGATAGAATATGGGAAATATAATTATTATTAATTAATTTATCTTAAGTATTATATATTTTGGATTTAGGGAGTCCCTAACATTTTCTCTTTTATAGGAATGTCTCTAGATCAAAATCTCTACTAGGTTAATGATAATGATGTCTAGAAGGATGCACTAGTGGATTGGTGCAGATCTGAGATCAATGATGATGATTATTATTGGAATACATTTCAAGAGTATCAATTCCAAAGTCTATATATGTAAGATGGATATATTTTAGATCATGAGAAAAAAGTCTTGGTTAGAGAAGTTAGAGATTTACTTTATCTTGATTCATGCTTTAAGGTATCACTAGATTCCTTTTTTTGTATATTGTGTAGAGATTCTCAACCATGATGGTTTTTGTTCCTTATGGATCTCAAGGAGTTGGTTGTCTCATGAGAGATGTTTCATTATCAGTTTTAAGATGGGTTTCTTTCATAGGTCGTGAAGGTGGCTTATTAGAATGAGATTCTTACTCTACACCTAGGTATTTTTGGTGTATAAGAGTTTGTAATTCAATATAATAAACACTAAAATTATTATTTAGTCCTTTTTCTAAAAAATGAAGTTTTGGAAAGACATTTTAAGGAGGATTTTTTGTAAAGATATCCAGTTCCTGGTCACCATGTTCATATTATTGATGTATATCAATGTACTAGGAAAGGAATAGTTTAATTAGTGGATTTTGGCTATGACTGAGTTTTCATGGGAGGGGATTCATAAATACTCTTTAATTATAAATATATATGATATAATCCTCACCATGGAATGGTTATATTCAATTTTAGATATTATGAATTTCTTCTAGAGGTGGTTTATATTATATGATGATGGTGGGAGGAATTTAATGTTTATTAGTGAGAGAGACCACTGAAAAATTTAGAGTATTGTCAATATCTTAACTTACATGATGTATTACTTGATGTTTATTTCATTGTAGGATCAATATGTGATTTTTATCAAGGTTTTAGAATAGTTCCTTGATGTCGTTCTAGAAGAGGTTTTGATATTTCCCCTTGGGTATGAGATCAATTTTGGGATATATTTATAGTCATGTTTCAATATTATAATTATAGACTCATATAGTATAGTGCATTATGATTTATGAGTGTTATATATTCAAATTGATGGCCTTTTGTTTATAGTTTTTATTCATCCTAGTGTATTGTTTCTTGGTGATCCAGTTCTATTTGCAAAGAATTTAGATGGAAATTTGAGAATGTGAACTAATTATCATCACTTTAATTGGGTGAAAGTTAAGAAACACTATACTATTTATCAAATTAATAATCTATTTAATTTTATGAAGATATTTATATGGTTATTAAAGGTCAATTTATGGTTAGGAAATCATCATACTTTAGTAAATGATGAGGATATCCCAAAGACCGCGTTCAGATGACGTTATAGGCATCATGAGTTTATAGTGATGTATTTAATTGCTATGAATACTCCTTTTGTGTTCATGGGACTAATTAATTATGTGTTCCATGAATTTTTACATCATTTTAGGGTAGTTTACATTGATGAAATATATGTGTATTATAAGTCAAAGGATGACCATGAATAGTAACAAAAATCTATTTTGGGGATCATTAGATGCCTTCAACTATTTGGAAAGATAAAAAAGTGTGATTTCTGAACCTGTGAGGTCTATTTATAAGGAAATATTTAGTCTCATAATGGTATATCCATGGATACATTGAATATTGAACAGATTTTTTTGGGGTACCACCCAAGAATGTTTTGGAGTTATAGAATTTCTTTTATCATATAGGCTACTATAGGAAGTTTGTACCCAACATCCCTTAGATTATGAATCATGTGATATATTTGACAATGAATGACCATGAATTTGTATGAACTAAATAGTTTTAGGGTAATTTTGAGTATTTAATGTAGAAACTGATTATATTTATTATTATATGTTTTTCAAGGAAGGGTATTATCTTTATGGTTTATTATGATGCTTCATGTATTAGATTAGGTTTCACTGTAATGCAGTATAGGTCATTTGTATCTTATGGATCTTATAATGTATTTCCTCTTGAATTTAATGACACCACACCTGATCCTGAGTTTTTTTGTGTTTTCTCTAAAGTTTTAGAGGCATTAATTCATATATGAACACTTTATCGTCTTCATAAATGATAATATTTTGAGGTATATCTTCTCTCATCATGATTTTAAATTGTATCAATGGTGGTTGATGGAATTATTATAGGATGATTATTTGAATATTTCTTATACAGTAGTAAAATAGAATTTTATGGTTGTTGCACTAATCAGGATGTCATGTGGTTATTTTGTATGTGTGTTTGATAATGCTTGGAGAGTGATAGGGGATCTATTCATAATGAACCTTGGTAGGGGAGAATTTTTTAGTATAGGTTATTTTTATCAGATGATGGTGTAATCATATTTGGTGAAATAGGTGGAAGAATACAAGTTAGAGGACTCGAAGGTTGAGGTATAGTGAGATTTTTTTTGATTTGGTGATTCATATGAGGGATTTTATGAGGATGATATACATTATTTGTTATTCTGGTGAAAACTGTATGTTCCTTCAGTGATGAATGAGGTGGTTCTTTATGATTTCTAAATTTTTCGCTTAGTGATACATATTGGTGTGGGAAAGATGTATCATTCCTTGATATTTTAGTTTTAGTGTACAGGGATTAAGATATTAGTTGTGGAGTTTGTATCTCGATGTTTATTTTTTCATAGGTTGAAGGTTGATCTTCATGTTTAAGGTGGGTTCTTTTATCAACTCAATAATCCCCAATGGAAGTGGGATAACATTTTAATAAAATTCACCTCCATTTTACCTTAATCTTAAAGAGGATATAATTATTCCAGGGTGATCGTTCACCATTTAAGTAAGTAATCTCACTTCATAGATATTAAGTATTTGATATCAGTTGATCATTTTTCAGATTCATATCTATAGGTGGTTGCAAAGCTTCATGGGCTTATGAATATGGCCATATATTATCATAATACTTATTTTTCCTCCAAACTATAGAGGGTAACTTGGTATGAATTTCAGTCTTAGTTATTCCTAGCATCACTTTTCATCCGCATATGAACAGTGTCATTACCCTCCCCCCAGGGTCTATATCAGGACTAACCTCAAGCTCTCCTTTCATAGGCCAGGGGCTGGCGACTGTCACTCAGAAGGCATATCCCAAAAATTTAAGTCGTTTTCCTTCAAACCTATACACATGAACATAGTACAAATGAAAATTACAAAGGGGTCATAATATAATCCCAAAACCGCAAAGGAATGTAAAACTACACTGGTTTATCTTCTCGAGACCCAACCTGAAGGGTAGGTGAAGGGTAGATGCTTGTAGCTATAGTAGTATGCCCGTCCATCCCATATCACTAAGTACCACCTGGTCACGGACCACCAAGGTCTCTATCGAAGCATCTTTATGTCCCATATCACTGAGCATCACCTGGTCCTAGACCACCCATATCTCCATCAAAGCATCGATCACCTTCACAGAACACGACATGTGATGCCAAAACCCGTTCAGGGGTGAGTAACAAAATACTTAGTAGGGACCCCAAATCACAAATGAACGACCGTAAAGGAGATTATGCACAAGGTAATGTCAGTACACCACCTAGGAGAGTACACCAAGTGTACTAAGTACACCACTAAGGAGAGAACGCGAAGTACACTAAGTACACTACTGAGGAGAGTATACCAAGTACACTAAGTACAGAAATTAGGAGAGTGTGTGATATACACTAAGTACACCACTGAGGAGAGTACGCTAAGAACACTAAGTAAGCCACTGAGGAGAGTACCCCAAGTACACTAAGTTCACTACTGAGGAGAGTACGCCATGTACACTAAGAGTAATCTCACACAAGTATAATCTAAAGTATAGAAATAAAGACCATCAGTCACAACACTGAACACCTTGAACTATTGAGGTACTTATCCCAGATGAATATCATGGGTCTGTTGTGTTACACATAGAAACTTGTAGTTGATCCACAAATGGTCTCTTGGAGCCGATCTACATAGGGTCTCTAGGAGTTGTTCCACATAGGGTCTCTAGGAGATGATCCAGATAGTGTCGCTAGAAGATGATCCACACAGGGTCTCTAAGATCTGATCCACACAGGTTCTATAGGTGTTGATCCACATAGGGTATCTAGGAGCTTATCCACATAGGGTCTCTAGTCTTCGGGACTCAACCAGCCACAGGATTCTCGCACGTAACATGCTTGATTCAGGGAGAATATACTTCTCAAGCCATCAGTCATATATGGACTACCATGAAAACTCACTTAGATTATTCCTAAAGAATTTTCTCATTGCAGGGGTCACAAATCTGCATACATCACGTCAATCAGATGCCTAGTTTGAGAGAAATTGGTGTTTTAGTAAACAAGGGTTGGTTGCGTCTGGGCCCAGTCTGCCCAGTCGGACCAACCCTGCCCATGGGACCCCCATGAATCAGCCTTGTTCGACTAACCCGACCCAACCCGGTTTGGGTTTGGGCCATCTTGGTTCAGCCTGGCCAAAGAGACAAGCCCATTTGGCCTTGCAGGACCCGACCCTGTTTGGTTGAGGGTCCAGCCCACCAGGTCGCTTGGCAAACCGGTCCCATTTGGCTCATTCTGCAACCGGTGGGATGGTTTTTTCCCAACTCGGGACTCTTGGAGGCCTGCTGTTATTTGACCAGTCTAGCCTGCAAAAGTGGACCAGCTTTGATTCCAGCCTGAGCCGTGTAGTAGAACAGCTTGCGCACCCTGATTCAGGCTACAACCGGTAGGATGGCCTCCCACAGCCTGGATGCCTAATGGTGTCTAGTTAAGTGTGACGCGAACAGCTAATCCAGCCGCATTTTATTTCTCACATGCAGTTGTTAGACCATGTGCTTGCAGAGAGATACGGCTTGGTCCTCCCACCGACGCGGCCAATGGGCCAAATCCCTATTCACTAGTCGTAATCCCGAGTGTCGGCGGCTCCTACTACCTCGCCGCATCTCGATATGGCCATAGCTGCCACCCTCGGTGTGTCGTCGTGGCACGCCTTCGTGGTGCACCATCACCAGCCCGCATGTTGCCGCCGCTGGCGCTTTTTGCGGAACCCTAAGTCCACTCTGATGGTCTTTTCTTCATTTCATCAGTGCCTCCATCCTCCATGGGGTGCCAACTACCCTTCTAAGGCCTCAGAACATTCTTCTCTCCACTTCTAAGGTTCTTCCATGAAGAACGCACAAGGCGAAGGGGCTCAGGCCTTGTTCATGTTAGCCCTCTCCCTCTGCATTAGGGTTTCAAAGTATGAATTAACTAGGGGAGGTTTGGGGATTCCAACAAATGAATTTACCCCGTAATTCAAATCTACAAGTTCAACATCCTGTCCGAAAGGTCATTGGATCCATGGATCAATGTGTTCATGGGTTGATCCATGTTAATTGTTTAGAAAGAATAACATGATACTATAATTCAAAAACAATAAACCCCTATTTAGAGAAGGTTCTTCATTGGTGTTAATCTATTCGAATCCATTGTCGTTCATCGATCTCCAGTCTCGTATCCATTCTTCAAGGCATCAACACCACTTTCTGATTCACCAGTGTTCTTTTTTGGAGTGAAATCCTTCACTATCCTTAATATAAATTCCCTCCCTTATTCTCCAGCCTGTTATCTCATTAAAAGATATATGTCTCGCAACATTTTTGTTACGTTGCATCATCACAAGATTACATTGTTTCATTTATGAAACAGTGGATCTGTTATGCTTTAGATAAAGAGTCTTTATGTTGTTTCAGTTATATAATGAGACAGTCGGCTCATCGTTACATTGCAGCAAAATAACTTTTGAATAAAATAAAAAAATTTAAGTTTATTTTATTTTTCTTAAAATATCTAAAAATTAACATTTTTCCCCGACCCATTCTGGTCAAGGTTAGGTTTATTGTTAGGTAATGTTGTATCTTTGGATTATATAGTGCCCTCAAATCTTCAATATGGGCACCCATTTATAATTTTCCAAAACTGCGCACGCTCGCCATTTTAATTTTCTTAAAAAAAGATCAAAAAACATTCTTTCACCCTAGGCCTGCACCGGTCATGTTTAAGCTCTACTTAAGAGAAACATACCCTCATGAGCTCAACAGTACTCTCAGATTTCCATTCTAAGTTACCGTTTAGGAGTTATAATTATTTGAAAATAAAATAATTGTTACTTAATTATGTTATTTACGGGAAAAAACTAACTTCCACTGTTGTCCCGCGTAGGCCAACATTAGGCTTTGCCTAAGGAAAGCATAGCCTCGAAATCTCAACAGTGGTAACATATTTTCAATCCAAGTCACCATTCATGAGTTATAATCATTTGAAAAATAAAATAATTTTATTTAATTATTTTATTTACTGGTATTCTATTTTCATGTTTTCTCATTAGAGGCATGCGCTAACTAAACTTAAGAAGTTTCTAGGGTAAAGCTACTATACTGAACGCAACGGTTCCCTCATATTTCTAATCTGTGAACCTTTTTAATAGTTATTCCACTTTTTCGATAAAAATTATCACATGTGCTATTTAGAACTTAACATTTTTTGACATATCGTACTGGGCACTCCGGACCTCTGAATAGCATGTTGTCTTACCACATTTCTCTAAATAACCCCATTTAATTTAAAACAAATCTTGGAATTCCAGGGTATTACATTACTCCCCAATTTTGGGATTTACATCCTCCTAATCCAAAACAAGATCTAATCAAACAAAAGGGGTTACTGGGAATGAATATGAGCCTCCAACTCCCATGTTCTCTACTTGATATTCTCATGCTGACACTGAACGTGAACTAGAATAATTGAATGTCTTTGAAGGACACACTCTTGTAAATCCTCTAACTCCACTAGGATCTCTAAAAATGTCACCCCATCATCAAATATCTAGCACGTAGAGGCATCTTGAGCCCTCTACTAAACTCTTCTCCTGGGTAGTTAGGAAGTGGACTGACTCCGTGAGTCAGTTAATGATAACCCATAAGGTATTGTGTATCTTAGAAGTACATGGTAAACCCATCAAAAAGACCATGGATATATTATCCCACATACACTCTGTTACCCTGAGGGGTTGTTTCAAACCTGTTGGAGCCTGGTGCCCAGCATTCACTTGCTGACAAGTGAGTCATCTGGAAACAAACTATGACACTAACTTCTTTATCCCCGGCCACCAGTACTGATGTCAGAGGTCCTGGTACATCTTATCCTCACCTTGATGAACATCCAAAATGGTTTTATGGAACTCCCTTAACAACTTCCCCAACAATTCTATTGGTATTATGGTGCATCCTCTTGAATGGATGATGTGCTCCCCACCATTTGAATATCCATCAGGGGCATGCCCAGTGGACATCTGGGCTGGTGTGGTCTTGTAGATGGAATCTATGATTTTTGCCTCCCTAAATTTCTATAATATTGGAGGGGAACATACCATTGACTGAAGATAAGATTCCTTATCTCTATCCACAAAGGATATCTAAAGCGAGTCCAACTACTCTGAGTCCTCATTCAGTAGCTGTGAACTCGATCTCTTGCTGATAGCATCTTCCACCACGTTCCCCTTCCCAGTAGTATAGACTATCTCGAAGTCATAATCCTGGAGGAACTATAGCCAATATCTCTATCTTAGATTCAAATACTTTTGAGAAAATATATACTTGACACTCTTGTGGTCAGAGTAGACGATGAACCGTTCACCCACTAAGTAGTGTTGCCACATCTTCAGTGAAAAGACTACTACTATCAAATAAAGGTCATGAGTCTCATAGTTCTGCTCATGTAGTTTCAATTATGATGATCCATAAGCAATCATTTCATTCCCCTACATCAGTACACAACCAAGATTGGTTCCTAATGTGTCATAGTACACCACGTAGTTGGAGCCCTCCTCTAGCAACCTCAAGATAAGAGAACTCGTCAAACTCTGTATTAGCTGCTGAAATCTCTATTGGCATCTTTCATTCCATGTGAATGGTTTCCCCTTCCTCTTCAGTACCTTCATGGGTTATTCTACTCAAGAGAATTTTGGTACACACCTTTGATAGTACCTATCCAAACCAAGGAAACTCCACACCTCGGTAATGCTCTTGGGTGGCTCCCGCGTAAGAAACACCTCTATATTTGAAGGATCCACCATTACCCCATCTTTTGAGATGACATTTCCTAATAAGTAGGCCTTTCGTATCTAGAATTCGCACTTAGATAGCTTACTATAGAGATTGTGCTCTTGGAGTGTGTCCAAAACCATCCATAGGTGTATCGCATACTCCTCCTCTAACGTTGAATGCACTAAGATTTCATCAATGAAGACCACTAAAAACCAGCCTAGGTATGGCTAGAAGATCCATTTCATGAGTCCCATGAACACAACTTGGAAATTTTTCATACCAAATTCTATCACTAAGTATATGTAGTGGCTATAGCAACATTCGAAAGCCATATTCGAGATGTCCTCATCCTGCAATCAAAGTCGGTGATAGCCTGATCTGAGGTATATCTTTGAGAACCATCCCACTACATTTAGTTGATCAAAGGGGTTATCAATCCTTGGTATAGGATACGTTTTCTTCATGGTCACCTAGTTCAAGTTTTTTAAGTCCACTCATAGACTCAATATTTTTCTTTCCTTCTTGGTGAGCAACACTAGGGCTGCCCATGGTGAAACGATGGGCCTTACAAACCCCTTTCTCTGTAAGTCCTCTAATTGTACCCTCGACTCCCTAAGATCTACAGGATCTATCCAATATGAAGGTGTAGATATCAATTTCATCCTAGGGTATAGATCAAAGCATAAATTTACCTCTCTACAATGAGGTAGTCAAAGAACATTCTCTGTAAATACGTCCTCATACTCTTCCAAGTCTCTAAGAGTAATGTTGGTTTCTGCTTTCCCACTGTTGACATCCACTAGATATATCTACTCATCCAAATAATTTTCAAACACAATGGTTCTCTATATCACCCTTTAATAAGTATGAATTTAAAGAGGAATATTGTTATCTTGAATTTCCCTAAACACATCTTGCTCAAAGGTCTGAGCCCTGAAGTACTGATCGTATTGTATTCATCAAGTACTTAGAAAGGTCAGTAAGGCTTGATGAATTATTAGCCGCCGACATGTCTTCCTTCTGATTATATATAAGCTCTTGGGAAAACATATCCCTTAGATTTTATTGAAATATCCTCTTCTTGGAGGGAGGTTATCAAGCTCTGTACACGAAAAAGTCACCTCATCAAAAGATCAGGTAATCTAAACCCCATTATCGCTCTGCTGATCCATGTAGAAGACTCACTTCCAGGACTAACATTTGATCTAATGGTTTCCTGAATAGATGAAAATTTTTTCTCCACCTCAAGACAGTCCTTAGCCTCCTGTGGGTCGGGCTCACCTCAGAACCAAAGGGGTCTCTGTCACTAAAACTCGTATAAGGCACTGAGCCTACAAGGATCCTCTGTCGGTAGTGCTGATAGTAACTGTTGACCAATGAGTGGTGGAAAAGTTGGGACACTTCTTGAAGGTTCCAACTCAAGAAATGGTCCATGTACCGAAGCCCCATCACTTTGTGGACCATCCTTGAGGTCACACACTAGAATCCCGAATGGTTGTCTGCATGGAGGTATCTTGAATCTGAATGGTTATATATTTATTATGAAAGAAAAAATACACAAGCACTGGACAAGGACAAGGACATGAGAACAAGGACCTATGGAGGCCTAAATTAATGAAGCCCTAGCTGATCCCCTCTTACCAGGTTATCCCCCTCAGCACCCAGTTGAAGAACAGTTGAAACACAGAAGGCACTACAACCCTGGCCTGCCACTGCCATGGATGCCAAATAATCTGCCACTTTATTGGCCTCACGCCATGTGTGTAGAACCTGAACATTGTTGTTGTTGGGGATGGTTTTTCATCTCCGGATGATATAAGCAATCGACCATGGAGTGGAAGACGTACCAAGAAAGGAATCATGAATGATTTTGGAGTCCATTTCCGCTTTCCGAAGTGGGATCCCCTTCTGCCTTCATAACTCCAGACCTGTGAACGGCACCTTGGCCTCTACCTGGATGGAGCTCCCCACCCCATAGTACGCATTGAAGGCTATTAATACACTGACCTTGTGGTCATAGACCACCCATCCCCCACGCATGATACTTGCAACATATGAAGCATCTTGAAAGAGATAAAGATGAATCACGATTAATAGATTATACCTGGTGAGCTAAATCTGACTTATAAAGATCATGGTAAAACATTTTAAGATGCATGAAACCTGGGTTTTCATGTTCCAAGTCATAAAGTAAAATCCAGGGCCCTGGTGTATGGATACATCGGCTTATGCACCATCACTGGACTCTCTAATCTGAATTTCAGACTAGAAACATTTAATATTGTTCCCTATAATAAATTACAGACTCTTAGTTCTTCTGGTAGAACTGACCACCTATGATACCACTTTGTCACGACCCGTCCCCCAGGGCCTGTGTTATGACTAACCCCAAACCCGCCTTCCATAGGCCAGGTAATGGTGACTATCACTGAGAAGGAATATCCCAAAAAGGGAAGGTATTTGCCTTTAAACCTGTAAACACGCACACAGTACAAACTGAAAGTAAAAATGGTCCACAATACAAGACCAAAACCACCAGGGAAAGTAAAAAAGGGTCCAGAATACAAGAACAAAACCACAAATTAAAGTACAATGGACCTGGTTCATCTACTCGAGACCCTACCTAAAGGGTAGGTGATGTGTAGCTGCCTGTAGTCGTAGTTGTATGCATGTCTATCCTATCTCACTGAGCACCACCTGGCCCCAAACCACCAAGGTATCCATTGAAGCATCAGTATATCTCGTATCACTGAGCACCACCTGGTCCTGGACCACCAAGGTCTCCATTGAAGCACTGATCACCTTCACGAGACATGACTTGTACGGGCGAATCCCATTCAAGGGTGAGTAACATAGTACTCAGTAGGGACCCCAAACCACAAAGGAAAGTCCACAAAGAAGAGTATGCACAAGGTGTTGTCAGTACACCACTGAAGATAGTACACTAAGTGTACGAAGTACACCACTAAGGAGAGTATTCCAAGTTCACTAAGTACACCACTGATGAGTGTAACACCCCAAGATTCCACAGTATGTTTCCCTTTGAATAATGCAATGGTGTGCATTGTACGCAACTTCGAGATTCTAACACACGACAACCAATCAAACTAGCCGTTATGAAAAGTAATACCTACTTTTTGAAATTTTATAAATTCTATATCTCAAAATGGACTTCATTTTTGGATTCGGAATATCGAAATTAGCCTAGGGTGAAATTTTGGTACTTTTCAGATAACCTTCATATTTTGATGAATAGTTAAAATTACTAGATTTTAATTGAAAACAACTTTTTTAATCGAAAAAATTAATATTGATAAATTATGAATTTGAGTGGTTTTAAAGTATATTTAGAATATATTTTTACCATTTAATTCAATTTTCTTCATTGGACATAATTTCACAATTAAACCAGACATAAACAAGCGCCAATCTTTTGATAGTTATTATCTCTTAAAAACACGCTTTTTGTTTTGACAGTGGGAATTAATTTTAAATTAATTTCTGCCACTTCTGTGTTTGGAATTTGGAAAAATGGATTCCATATTTGGAATCAGGATGTTCAAATTGTGTAAATAGGTAACATTTATTTTTAGAAATTTTTAATAATTACTTCGGTAAATATCTTATTTACCATGGTTAAAGGGTAAATCCAGTAAATAAGGGTTAGAAAATAATATTATAATAATAATAAATTACCCTAAAACATGTCCTAACCTTATCGGTTGATACATGTCCGACCATGGGCATCTTTGGGTCGATTTTGGGACCCCATGGAGAGACTTGTAAGTGATAGGGACACTTTATTTTAATTAAGTTAAAATGAATACAAAAATGACACAAGCATATATCTTTTAGCATAAAAATTTTTACATAGGGTTATATATGTTGTATTTTTTACTATAAAAATTAATTAGAAATATAAAAAGACTTCCTACATAATGATATTTTATTTATAATTTTTAGACATTATATAATTTAATTTATTTATGAAACAATGGTGATGCAGTAATTACTAAATTAATGAAAAATTAGAATAATTGATATTATAAATACCCAAATAAATGTAATTTGAGACTTTTTATAAATACCAATAATTTTATAAAATAATAAAACATGTTAGGATTGATTAAATTAACTTTTTTTGAAGTAATAATTCTGTTATGATTTTTACAAAAATCAATTATTGAATACTATCAAAATTGACATAAAAGAGTTTTTTAAAAAATATATTATATTATTAATTGATATTAAATTCCTAAAAATCTAAGGTTCTCCCAAGAGACTTATATCATTATATTTTTTTCATTAATGGACCACTTGGGGGTCTCTTGGATGTATATTGTAAGTTTTTTAACCATATAGTATAAAAATACAAAGAGACATTGTAAAAGTGAAACTAATTAACTAAAAGTTAATACTAAAATATAAGGTTAATATAATGACCCAAACCAGTCTAAATTATATTGGTTGAGTGGTGTTCGACCTATACACATCTTAACCTTTAAATAATCCATTTTGGATCCAATAGAAACCGAATATTAATTTATTATAAAATAATATTTTTAGCTTTTCCAAAGGTGCCCCTCACCCCTCTTATAAAAGGGCATTCCCCCTTCTCATTACTTCACACCTTCAAAGCCTTTTGGTTCGGCCAAACCCTGACCAAATACTCTCTCAACTTCCCTCAATACAACCTAGAGTCCCTAGTTTGATCATAAAGACAACCTAAGGATCCCTTTTGATCAAATCAAAGGGAAGAACCCGAAGAAGAGGTAATGTCTTTACAACCCTTCTTCAAATTATTATCTTCTTCAACTTCTTATTTCTTTGTTATTACCATTCTAAATTAATGAATCCAGTATATCATATATACTGTAATTTATTATAAATATAGTACAACCATATTCAGTATTCTATCCATCCTTTGAATGACATGTCACCATACGTGTGTACGTACGACTTATCGTCTCCACATCGTGGTGTAATTGTCATTCAATAAATTATTATTTGGATGGGTATAATAATGATGTGTAATTCATGTAAATAATAAATATATCATGATAATTATTCTTTCTATATGATATACCATCAAATTATATATTATTTTAACATCAAAAGAATCATATTGTCACTCGTGCGTACGTACGGACTACCGTATCCACGAACGCGATGAGATTCATTCTCCATCATATCCATTAAAGTATAATTATCATTTTATTATTTAAAAATAATGTTTAAGGACTTGATATAATTCTGTATATGAATAAGATACAACCTATCAATGAAAAATATGGCTTACGTAACAAAACATATAAAAGAAAATGAGTAAGTTAACACCCGAAACAACGATAATACTAAGATATTTTTAACAAATCAATGTTAAAAGATCATATATGATATCATATTAATGTAAATTATTCTTGTATAATTCAATAACAATTATTTCACCATTATACATGAGGTTAACCTACCTTCGAACAAGGAAAAATTACAAAGTAAGGGGTTTCTTATCTCACTTTTAATTCCGTGATAATTCCATTGTTCACCACTTATTTATTACATGTGGTGTGTGTACTGCCCATGTTTGTATTCATTGTGTAATATACTTCAATTAATATATATTTAAATAATAATTGTATGACCCTTATTTCATGGGTGTATGTTTTGTATGTTACCAAATCAAAAAGGGAATTTAAAATTTCAATTTCCACTCATTCGGCTTTACGCATACTTCATTGATTATTTTACTCCAAGATTGTGTGTGGAATAACTATTCATTTGATTATGTCATAATTTCCACTCCCCTTTCTGTGGATATACTTTTTATACACATAATCACTCCATTTATAAATTCTCAAGTCATCGATATGAATTTGATAAGATTAATTTTAACTCATTCTCCATTTGTTGAGTTAAACATCCAATTCATTGGTGTTGTTTTTACAAGATTATGTGTGAATGTCCTTTGATTGTTTTACACTGAATATCCAATAATATTTAGTGTATTTGTATTTTTCACACATAACTATGTCGTTGATTTATCATTAACCTAATGGTACGGCCTTTATGAGAGATTTCATCTCAATTTACATTCCATTGAGACTTCTTTATTGATATACACCAAATCACTTTTATGTGGTGTATATAATGTACATAGAAATAGTATATCATGAATCCCTTTATTCTCATGATATTACAATTTTTTTATTACCTCAATTATTTGTATTCAAATGTCTCTCTTTTGGTTAGAAACTCTAACTAAAATACCATTTTTAAATGTTTTAAAGACTTATTCTTCTAAATCTTTCTCATTAATGTCCATGTTTTAAAAAATGGTTTTAAGAATTTATTTATAGGGACATTAATTTTTTAAAATTAAAATTAATTTTAAAAGTTTCAAAGTGGTATGGGACCCTTTGATTCAAAAATATATTTTTAAATGGCTTCTTGACAAATAGTGTGACTTTTAAATGTTTTCAAGAAAAGGGTGATAATTCTCTCAAATAGTTTTGATGGTTATTTTCATCTATGTAAATATCATTAATTATTTTCGATTGAGGTTAATATGATACAATACAATCTTTCAAATTGTATCGAATGAGTTATGATTGACTGTGGATGTGATATTTTTATACCATTCATGGTTTTTGGTTAAAGTATTGGCATTTCATATGATAGTTTTAATACGAATGTTTATGTTATGTTTAAAACTTTTCATATGAGGAATGAATTGGACTTAGTAAGTGACGGGTGGAGCCCGCTATAGCTCCTAGATGCATCGGTAGGTCTCATGATACAAACTAGTGTCTTGGCACAAGGCCTTGGCAAAATATTATTTGTAGTCTTGGCACGAGGCCTTGGCTATGTGGTTATGATAGTCTTGCATTATGCTTTCAATCATTATAAAAGTGGTTATTGATATTGCATGTGATTGTTCGACTAGTATAATATCCATGTGAATAAGTAAATGGCATTATTTCATTTTATTTTTTCCATACTATGTTAAATATCAAGTTTAAAAGGCTTTTGTTTTAGTTATAAATTGCTTTAAGTGTTTATGGTTAACTATGAAAACTTCTGCTATATTGTTATCCTTACTGAGCATGTGAGCTCACCCCTTTCAATGTTTTATTATTCCTAGGATGTGAAGAAGTATTTTATGAATGACCTGTAGGGATAGTATGAGGGGATATGAAGACAAGATTTTGTTGTAGATATTTTACCTTATGATGTAATGTAAGACTTATGAATATATCTAGTGTTTCCAAGACTACTAAACTAATCGGTCTTTTGATACTTGATCCTTTGTGATCATGCCAATGTCATGTAATAATGCACCGAATCTGGGTATCTAGGGTCGGAGCGTTACAGTTGGTATCAGATGAAGTTTAGTACAAACCTTGAAAGATAGATTTAGATAAACTCTGATTAGATCACATAGACCTAAGATGAACTTTGAGGATTAATATAGAAGAACTTCCTAAAATTTTGGTATTGTAGAGATTTTGTGAGTTTTCTGAGCAATACATCCCTATCTAGATAAGAGCAGGTAGAGGTGGCTCTAGAATAGATGTACCTAAGGGTAAAACCTGAAAACACCGCTTTGAGCTAGACTCGAACAGGAACTAGTGCACGACAACGGGCCTTACTGCACTCTTGGTTATGACACTCCCGGGGGATATGCTTAGGATAATTTACATTTTCTTTACTAACCAATTTGAAGTATTAAATATATAATATGATAGTAAATGACCTTGGTTAATCCTAATGTGTTTCAAATTGAGAATATGGTGACATGTTAATGTCTAAATGATTTTATGACTACTGTTACTCACACAATTCTTTCCGGTTTTAGTCAATGGCTAGATTCCAAGGAATTCATAGTGACTTTGAGAATGATGTACAAGGTGGGAACAGTGGTGGAAATGAGCAACAAAATGGAATGTTGATAGGCGTAAAAGATATCGTCTTTATGCCAAATCAATTTTCCAAAAATATGATCAATAATATATATATTAACCAATTCCCGAACTCAACAAAGAAGAGAAATGTGATGAATGATAAGAGCTCCAGCAGTGGAGACCATGGAGAAAGGAATCCTCAATTTCCATCATGCAGGAAATGTGGAAGGAGACACCTAGGAAAGTGTCTCAATGGGACAAAGAAATGCTTTACGTGCGGCAAGGAAGGACATAAAGTGAAGAATTGCCAAAGAAAAATGAAGAGTACTATGGAAGAAGATAAAAATGGACCCAAGAGTCTATTTACAGTCATTTGCCATAAAATTAGGGGACCTGGTCATTACCTGAGTGAATTCCCTTTTCTATAGGATATTTTCTTGGTCAAAGAAGAATCTATGTGGAAATAAATGGTTGGAGAAACGTTTAAAAAGTATTAGTGCTCCTTGTTGATGGGTTTACTTTGGAATAATTTTTTTGTGTATTTGTAAACCCGTTGTTTTCCATGTGAGAATGATATTTGAGGAAGAATTATCTATTCTCTTGTGGATATAGGTATAAATAACCATTTGGTTTTATATGATTATTGGGGTTTGAGAGAATTATAAGTTATTATAATTTGGGATGAAAATGCAAGGTATTATATAACATTTTTGGTTAAATTATGTTATGGTATTTTGAGGAATTTATCTCATTTTGGTAATGTTATAAAATATAGTTTTTGAAAAAGGACAACACATAGACCGTGTGATAACCCATCGCGTCGGACAAAGCTGTGGGAATCGAACCCACAACCAAAGTGCGATTGGGATTTATCACCTACCACTGGACTACATGAAGCCCCTGGATAGTGTGACTAATTATTTTTAGTTAAATTATTTTATTGATCAATAATAAGTTGATTTGGGTTCTTATGTCTTATTAAATGAATACCTTTGGTATAAGAAAAATTATTTGGTGATTAAGTGATAGATGTTATTTTGGAAGTTGTTCGTTTTGTTGTGAACACTATATGCCCAAGGAAAATAGAATAGTATGGGATTTCATTTGAGGAGTAATGGTGGATTTTTATCTATGTTTTTATTATGGATTTATTGTGATTTGGGTTGTTTATGTAAATGATTAGGTTAATTACTTTTAAGTATGTGACTTTAAGAGTAATTAATGTCATTTGGAGATACAAATTAACATGGAAGACTACATTCTTATAAGTTTTGAGTTTCAATATTATTTTGGATTACATTTAAGGATTTTAAGGACAATTGATTATTGAATGGTATTTATTTAACTTTGGGGTATTGATGGTTTAATTTTAGAAATTATGATTAGTTTTTCTCTAATGGAATATTCGTTGGGGGGGTCATCAGATATTATACTAACCATTTTGGTTTTTATTAATCTCTAAAGATAAGGTAAATATATAGTTTATCCTACATGGATCATGTATTTCTATAGAAGTTTATTCTATCTCTTTCATTGTGACCAAGTCTTCTTGAATACTCATTGTTCAAAAAAATGAGTTAGTGGTAAAAAGTTATTAAATAATGAAACTCTACTTAAAAAGTAAGTATATCTCTTTATGTTCTTAGTCAATATCATAAATGAATTCCTCGTCCTTATGTAATGTAACTTAAAACAAAAAAATGTTGTCCGTTTACTTTTCCTACTGGGAGACTAAGGACCGTTTTTTCCAACACAAGTTTGTGATTTTCTTACAGTTAAAATTCTCCTGATCATGTTTTCTATCTATCTCCATCAGAACTGAACACATAGTTTATCGTCCATATCAATGTTTTCCTACATGGAATCCTAGTATGGGTTATCTTGGGTGACCCTTATACCTCTCTTACTTTCTTTTAAAGTGATGGTTTTATTGACTCTTTTTCCGATGTGGGACTTTCCATTATATTCTCAAGCCCAATTTTAAAAAAATTGCGAGGACGCAATTTATTGAAGGAGGGGAGAATGTAACACCTCAATATTCCACGGTACGTTTCCCTTTGAATAATGCAATGGCGTGCATTGTACGCAACTTCGAGATTCTAACACACCACAACCAATCAAACTAGCCGTAATGAATAGTAATACCTATTTTTTGAAATTTTATAAATTCTATCTCTAAAAATGGACTTCATTTTTGGATTATGAATATCAAAATTAGTCTAGAGTGAAATTTTGGTATTTTCGGATAACTTTTATATTTTGATGAATAGTGAAAATTACTAGATTTTAATTAAAAACAACTTTTTTAATCAAAATAATTAATATTGATAAATTATGACTTTTAGTGGTTTTAATGTATATTTAGAATATATTTTTACCATTTAATTCAATTTTTTTCATTGGAAATAATTTCACAATTAAACCAGACATAAACAAGTGCCGATCTTTTGATAGTTATTATCTCTTAAAAACACTCTTTTTGTTTTGACAGCGGAAATTAATTTTAAATTAATTTCTGCCACTTCTGTGTTTGGAATTTGGAAAAATGGATTCCATATTTGGAATCAGGATGTTCAAATTGTGTAAATATGTAACTTTTATTTTTAGAAATTTTGAATAATTACTTCGGTAAATATTTTATTTATCATGGTTAAAGGGTAAATCCGGTAAATAAGGGTTAAAAAATAATATTATAATAATAAGAAATTACCCTAAAACATGTCCTAACCTTATTGGTTGATACATGTCCGACCATGGGCATCTTTGGGTCGATTTTGGGACCCCATGGAGCCACTTGTAAGTGATAAGGACACTTTATTATAATTAAGTTAAAATGAATACAAAAATGACACAAGCATATATCTTTTAGAAAAAAAATTGTTACATAGGGTTATATATTTTGGATTTTCAACTATAAATATTAATTAGAAATCCAAAAATATTTCCTACATAATGATATTTTATTTATAATTTTAAGTTATTATATGGTTTAATTTATTTATGAAACAATGGTGGTGTAGTAATTACTAAATTAATGAACAATTAGATTAATTGATATTATAAATACCCAAATAAAAGTAATTTGAGACTTTTTATAAATACCAATAATTTTCTAGGCTAATATGACATGTTAGGATTTATTTAATTAACTTCTTTATAAGTAATCATTCTGTTATGAGTTTTACAAAAATCAATTATTAAATAGTGTCAAAATTGACATAAAATAGTTTTTTAAAAACAATATTATATTATTAATTTATATTTAATTCCTAAAAATCTAATGTTCGGACAAGAGACTTATATCATGATAGGTGTATCATTAATGGACCACCTGGGGTCTCTTCGATGTATATATTAAGTTTATTAACCATATAGTATAAAAATACAAAGAGACATTGTAAAAGTGAAACTAATTAACTAAGAGTTAATACTTAAAGATAAGTTTAATATAATGACCCAAATCTGTCTAAATTCTATTGGTTGAGTGGTTTTAGACCTATACCAACCTTAACCTTTAAATAATACATTTTTGAGCCATTAAAAACTGAATATTAATTTATTATAAAATAATATTTTTATCTTTTCCAAAGGTTCCCCTCACCCCTCTTATAAAAGGGAACTCCGCCTTCTCATTACTTCACACCATCAAAGCCTTTTGGTTTGGCCAAACCCTGCCCAAATACTCTCTCAAGTTCCATCACTACAACTTAGAGGCATTATTTTGATCAGAAAGACAACCTAAGGATCCCTTTTGATCAAATCAAAAGGAAGAACCCGAAGAAGACGTAATGTTTTTACCACCCTTTTTTAAATTATTTTCTTCTTAAACTTCTTATTTCTTTGTTATTACCATTATAAATTAATTAATCCAGTATCTCCTATATACTTTAATATTATTATAAATATAGTACAACCATATTCAATATTCTATCCATCCTTTGAATGAGATGTCACCATACGTGTCTACGTACGGCTTACCGTCTCCACGTCGTGGTGTAATTGTCATTCAATAAATTATTATTTGGATGGGTATAATAATGATGTGTAATTCATGTAAATAATAAATATAACATGATAATTATTATTTATATATTATATACCATCCAATTATATATTATTTTAACATCAAAAGAATGATATTGTATCTCGTGCGTACATACGGACTACCGTCTCCACGAACGCGATGAGATTCATTCTCCATCGTATCCATTAAATTATAATTATCATTTGATTATTTAAAAATAATTATTAAGGACTTGATATCATTCTGTATATGAATAAGATACAACCTATCAATGAAAAACATGGCTTACGTAACAAAACATATGAAATAAAAGGAGTAAGTTAACACCCGAAACAACGATAATACTAAGATATTATTAACAAATCAATGTTAAAAGATCATATATGATATCATATTAATGTAAATGATTCTTTTATAATTAAATAAAAATTATTTAACCATTATAAAGGAGGTTAACCTACTGTCGACCAAGGAAAAAGTAAAAAGTAAGGGGTTTCTTATCTCACTTTTAATTCCGTGAGAATTCCATTGTTCACCACTTATTTATTACATGTGGTGTGTGTACTATCCATGTTTGTATTCATTGTGTAATATACTTTAATTAATGTATATTTACATCATAATTGTATGATACTTCTTTCATGGGTGTATGTTTTTTATGTTACCAAATCAATAAGGGAATTTGAAATTTCAATTTCCACTCATTCGGATTTACGCATACTTCATTGATTATTTTACTCCAAGATTATGTGTGGAATCACTATTCATTTGATTATGTCATAATTTACACTCCCCTTTCTGTGGATATAATTTTTATACACATAATCACTACATTTATAAATTCTCAATTCATCGATATGAATTTGATTAGAGTAATTTTAACTCATTCCCCATTTGTTGAGTTAAACATCCAATTCATTGGTATTGTTTTTACAATATTATGTGTGAATGTCCTTTGATTTTTTTACACTGAATATCCAATAATATTTAGTGTATTTATATTTGTCACACATAACTATGTCATTGATTTATCCTTAACCTAAGGGTACGTCCTTTATGAGAGATTTCATCTCAATTTACATTCCATTCAGACTTCTTTGTTGATATACACCAAATCACTTTTATGTGGGGTATATAATGTACATTGACATAATATATCATGAATCCCTTTATTCTCATGATATTATAATGTTTTGATTACATCAATTATTTGTATTTAAGTCTCTCTCTTTTGGTTAGAAACTCTAACTAAAATACCATTTTTAAATGTTTTAAAGACTTGTTCTTCTAAATCTTGCTCGTTAATGTCCATATTTTAAAAAATGGTTTTAAGAATTTATTTATATGGACATTAAAGTTTTAAAATTTAAATTAATTTTAAAAGTTTCAAAGTGGTATGAGACACTTTGATTCAAAAATCTATTTTTAAATGGCTTCTTGACAAATAGTGTGATTTTAAATGTTTTCAAGAAAAGGGGGACAATTCTCTCAAATATTTTTGATGGTTATTTTCATCTATGTAAATATCATTAATTATTATTGATTGAGGTTAATATGATACAATAAAATCTTTTATATTGTATCGAATGAGTTATGTTTGACTGTGGATGTGCTATTTTTATACCATTCATGGTTTGTGGTTAAATTATTGACATTTCGTATGCTAGTTTTAATAAGAATGTTTATGTTACGTTTAAAACTTTTCATATGAGGAATTAATTGGACTTAGTAAGTGATGGGTGGAGCCCGCTATAGCTCCTCGATGCATCGGTAGGTCTCATGAGACAAACTAGTGTCTTGGTATAAGGCCTTGGCAAAATCTTATTTGTAGTCTTGGCACGAGGCCTTGGCTATGTGGTTATGATAGTATGGCATTATGCATTCCATCATTATGAAAGTGGTTATTGATATTGCATGTGATTGTTTGACTAGTAGAATATCCATGTGAATAAGTAAATGGAATTATTTCATTTTATTTTTTCCATACTATGTTGAAGATCAAGTTTAAAAGGCTTTTGTTTTTGTTATAAATTGCAATAAGTGTTTATGCTTAACTAGGAAAGCTTCTGCTATATTGTTATCCTTACTGAGAATTTGAGCTCACCCCTTTCAATGTTTTATTTTTCCCAAGATGTGAAGAAGTATTTTATGAATGACCTGTAGGGATAGTATGAGGGGATATGAAGACAAGATGTTGTTGTAGTTTTTTTTTACCTTATGATGTAATGTAAGACTTATGAATATATCTAGTATTTCCAAGACTACAAAACTAATCGGTATTTCGAGACTTAATCCTTTGGGATCATGCCAATGTCATGTAATAATGCACCGACTCTGGGTATCTAGGGTCAGGGCGTTACAAGGAGAGTACGCCAAGTACACTAAGTACACCACTGAGGAGAGTACGCCAAGTATACTAAGTACACCACTGAGGAGAGTAGGAAAAGTACACTAAGTACACCACTTAGGAGAGTATTCCAAGTAAACTAAGTACACAACATGGGGAGAGTACACCAAGTACACTAAGAGTTAGGTCACACAGGCATAGTCTAAAGTATATAAATAAAGACCCTCAGTCACAACATTGAACACCTTGGACTATTGAGGTACTCATCCCAGATGAGTATCGTGGGTCTTCTAGGTCACACAGAGCCACATATAACTGATCCACACAAGATCACTTCGAGTTTATCAACACAAGGTCGCTATGATCTAGTCCACATAGGTTCTTTAGGATTTGATCCACACCAGGTCGCTAGGAGTTGATCCAAATAGGGTCTTTAGAAGCTGATTCACACAGGGTCTCTATGAGCTGATCCACATAGGGTCACTAGAGTAGATCCAAAGAGGGTTTCTAGGAGCATATTCACAGAGGGTTTCTAGTATCTGATCTAAACAAGGTTTCTTGGACCTGATCTATATAGGGAATCTAGTCTTCGGGTCTCTGTGACCTGCAGGATTCCCACATGTAACATGCTTGATTATGAGATAATCTACACCTCAATAAATTTCTTGTATCTTGACTACCATGAAAACTCACTTAGAGTATGTCTGAAAGATTGTCTCATTGCAGGGGTCACAACACCATAGACAGCGCATCAACCAGACGCTCGGTTTGAGAGATATTGGTGTTTTAGTAAATAGGGGCTAGTTGTGTCCAAGCCCAGTTCGACTGAACTAACCTAACTCAGTTTGGGTCTGGGATGGCCCGCAGAAGTGGTCCAACATTGATTCCGTTCTGGGCCACATAGTGGCTTGGCTTGTGCACCCTAGTCCGGCCTGATACTGGCAGACCAGCCTCCCAAATCCCAGACACCAAATGGCATCCAATTATTTATGTCATGGCCAGCTAATCCATCTTTGTTTTGTTCCTCACATGAGGTCACTGAAACACATGCCAAAAGAGAGCCACGGCCCATGCGGCATAGGACTCCCACTAACATGGTTGAGGGGCCACATCTCTATCAGCTAGCTCAAACGTCGACTGTACAGACCCGAAACTTGACGTACATGGAAATTACATTACTTTTGCGGAATACTTAGTACATAACAAAAACACACACACAAGGATCGTAATAGTTTAGTGTCTTTGGAAACTCGGAATATAATCTTCTAATCGTGGTGAAAGATCTTCAAAATTTCCCATAAAGATCTTCCGTTTTTTTTACCTAAAACCTTTCTTTATATCCTGGGGAAAATAAAACATAAAAGGGTGGGCTCAAATGCTCAGTAAGGGTATACAAAAGAAATAAAAATCATATCATATCTTTTTGAAAATCATAACCTGCAAAAGAGATCATAATATCTTAACATGGAACAAATCATAGAAGTGAAAATAAGATCCCCATAATCATAACATAAAACTTGAAACTTTGTGGCATGCACACATAATCATGGAAAATCATTTCTTGTTAGTCATGACTCATTTCCAAGACTATCTTAGTGGACAAAGTCCCTTTCTGAACCGAGTTCACTCCTCGTTTCAGTCCTGTATCACTGAACCGAAATAACCTTCCGTTCTAGCCATGTCTATCTCATGAGATATAAAATCTTTACCCAATGCATTGGAGGGAGATATAGGTCCCAACCTTCTTATAATGAATCCTTTCTTATGTGTGCCACATAATCATAAACCATACATCATAGCGTAACCCATGTAATACAAATGGGAATCTTAAACATCATGACATCATAAAAAAATTCATATAAGATAAAGGAATTCATAAAAATTATTCCATCACAACATGATCAAATCAATGTAATAATAGGGATAAAAACAGAACCCTTTATTATCTTAGATGGAAAATAATTTTGATAAAACACTTGAACTCCATTCTTGAGGAAAATATCCTTTCTTCTTAAAAAACATTTTTCCTTTCATAACATGTCATACAACTTTAAAATAAAAGAAGTTGATTAAAAATAAACTTGAAAACTTGTAAAGGAAGTTTCTTGGAAATAATGTTTTAAAAATCCATTCATTCCGTATAAGTTAAAAAAACATTCTTCGTACTTTTGTCGGAAAAGTCAAAAAGTACCTCGTATGACAAAAGATTCCTTTCATAGATATTACTAAAAACTCACCGAAGGGTAAAAATGGATTTAAACAATTGTAGGTGGATGGAAATAATATTACATATTGATGAAACATGGATGTGGATGATAAAATACACCCCAGTAAATACTTATGAATAAACAATCTCGGATAAAAATGAGATTGTGATATTTCCCTTACCTTATGTCCGACTTGCTTTGTAAGTGTCCGAACCTCCTGTATAATGATTTAAATCATGTTATTGACTTATTCCAGAATCATATTCATTGTTATGATATCATATATGGTTCACTTATGACATTATATTACCCGTTCTTTTGTAAATTCCATGTTAAAGAAGCATTTTGGGTAAAATCGTTTCATTTATCGTAGGTGTTTTGACTTGTTGTTCTTGACATCATTATTACTTATATCATGATTTACTTACTTCCAGAATATAAAATATGATTTATATATCATATATATTCAGTATATATATATATATATAATAGATAGATAAATAAAATGAAAAACACCATTCATGGAGACGGTAGTCCGTACGTACGCATGAACGCTGTTTTACTTTCCTTATTGTATTGAAATGGAAGTAAGTAGATGACATACATATATATATATATACATAAATCCAGTAGCTTTATAATGTCATATATTTCATTATTATTTCTTATATATACTTTATAATCATTCTTAAATGGTTAACATGGAGAATGAATCTCATCGCGTCGTGGAGACGGTAGTCCGTACGTACGCACGAGCGATGATATCATTTCCATGAATATTGAACTGAATTGGAGTGGATTATACAATATATCAGAATCAATATGATGTTTTAATAACTATGTATAGTTATTCTTTACACCATTATACCCATCCATGTAAGGTGGTGGTGGAAAATAGATTACACCACGGCGTGGAGACGGTATTCCGTACGTACGCACGCGCGGTGATTTCTTTTTCCGTAGGATGGATAGATGGTGAAACAGGGTTGTTTCATACTTATAATAACATATCAGTATATGAGTGATACTGATTTTATTACTTCATAATGAAACAACCTAAGAAGAAGAAGTGGAATAAGAAATAAGGATGAAAGAATTGGTAACGGTAATTACCTCTTCTTTGAAGCGCCTCTTTGAGACCTCCTCTTAGGGCACTAAAATTGGTCTTTGAGGAAGACCAGAACCTCTAGGATGTTTCTAGGGAAGTGTAGAAGAGATTTTGGCAGGGTTTGGCCGAGCGTGAGTGCTCAAATTGGTGTGAGGAGGAGGGAGAGGAGGTGTCCTTTTATAGGGGAGGAGAGGGGCACCTTAGGAATATCTCAAAATATTATTTTATATTAAAGTCAAAATCGGTTTATAATGGTTCCAAATGGTCTTATTTCGAAGCTAAAGTGGGGATGGGTCGAAATCCTATCAACCAATAGGATTTAGACAAGTTTAGGTTATTATTTTAACCTTATCAATTAGATTTAACTCTAAGTTAAATAATTTAACTTTTACCGTGTCTTTTTGTTTTCTTTCACTATATGGTTAATACACTTACTATAACATGCCAAAAGAACCCCAAATTGTTTATTATTAATATATATATCCTTATCTAAGTCATTTGGCCGAACCTTAGATTTTTAGGAATAAAATAACAATTAATAATATAATATTTGATTTAAAAACTATTTTGTGTCAATTTTGACACTATTTGATATATGATTTTTTTGAAAGTCATAACAGAATTATATATTCTAACAAAGTTGATTAAATCAACACTAATATATCATATTAACCTATAAAATTAGTGGAATTCATAAAAAGTCTTAAATTACATTCATTTGAGCATTTATAACATCAATTATGTTAATATTTCCTTAAAAGGGTAATTACTGCATCATCGTTGTGTCAAAAATAAATTAATTTATTTAAAGTCTAAAAATTATAAATAAAATATAATTATGTAGGAAATCTTTTTATCTTTCTAATGAATATTTATAGTCGAATTTATCTTATGTATAACCCCATATTAAAAATGTTTTAGTAAATAAACTTTGATTTTAACTCTTTTAACTCTTCTTTGAATTAAATAATAATAAATGTCCTAATCTAATCCAAGTGGGCCTAAATGGTCATATTATATTCATAAGGTTGTTTTTGGACGAATTAAACTTATCCAATAGAATTAGGACATGTGTTATGGTAATAGTAATATCATATTTACCCTTAGTTACCCTATTTACTATTAACCGTGGTAAAAAAAAGTAAAAAGTTACTATTCACCAAAAATTATTTTCATCTCATTGAACCACATTTTAGTCCTTTATATTAACTGTGTCTGTCGGATTTTCGAAATTCCATTCACAGAAGTGGTAAAATTAAGTTTTATGCAAAATTCAGTTTTTAACCTACCACTTAGTAGTTTCACTATTCATTAAAAATTGATGTTTTTCAGAACAATGCCAAAATTTCATCCTAAGCTATATTTCATATTCCGAATTAAAAAATGAATTCTATTTTACCATATTCATAACATAGATGTTGCATTAATTAATTTTATAATTAAATCCCGCTGTTAAAACAAATAGCGTGTTTTTAAGAAACAATATCTATCAAAAGATTGACACTTGTTTATGTCTGGTTTAAATGTGAAATTACATCCAATGACCAACATTGTATTAAATTGTAAAAATATATTCTAAATATATTTTAAAACCACTCAAATTAATGTTTTATCACTATTAATTATTTCGATTAAAAAAAGTTGTTTTTAATTATAATTTAGTAATTTTCACTATTCATCAGAATATGAAAGTAGTCTGAAAAGTACCAAAATTTCACCTCAGGCTAAATTCGATACTCCGAATCCAAAAATGAAGTTCATT
This sequence comes from Viscum album, assembly GCA_963277665.1. Classification (NCBI taxonomy): domain Eukaryota; kingdom Viridiplantae; phylum Streptophyta; class Magnoliopsida; order Santalales; family Viscaceae; genus Viscum; species Viscum album. The sequence continues at coordinate 479,575,869 of OY728132.1, forward strand.
TTGAAAAATAAGATTTACAGAATTTCAAAAAGTGGTTATTACTATTCATAACGACTAGTTTTAATAATATTTTAATAGAATATCGTTGTTTAGTGAAACTCAGTATTGCGTACTACACACGCTATCGAGGAAGGTTGTGATTGCGTGTAATGCAAGGAAAGTCAAGGATGCGTGTTGTGCAAGCTCCTTTTGGTGTAGCGTAAAACAAAATACATTAGTGAAATAAAAAGAATATTTTTCATAAAATCTCGGGCTGTTACATTCTACCCCCCTTAAAATGAATTTCGCCCTCGAAATTCGTCGGGGTTATAAATGGTTTACTATTCGAAAGTTTCTTTAATAGAAACCCACATTGTAAAAAGGAATACCAAAACTTGGCTTTAAAAACTAAAGTATGAAATGTAACGATTACCCAAATAAACTAATCGCTGGGTTTCCACATAGGTAAAAATATGGATATGGAAGAAAAATCTAACCATCATGTTCCGATGGAGAGTGGTAGAGAACATGGCTATGGAAAAGCCAACAATCACAAATCCATAAATTTGTGACGATCTAAGGTACCATCCGATTCATCAGGTATAAGATCACTAGGACAACATTTTTGGTTTTCAAGATCATTTCCCTAAAGTTGAAAATTTGAATTAGAATAAATACTTTCATTGTTTTGGTACAATCTCACTGTTGTTCATGACTTGAACAATTTCCACTTCATCTCTTAAATATATGAAGTTGAATTTGTTATTCGTGAAGTGTTAGCAGATCATGTGATAGAATGATGGGTCATTCCATCTGTCTCAAACAAAAGGGTTAGCAAAAATTATATACATAAGTCGATCTATAGTGAGATTAATCACATATGGTTCCTAAAATGGACTTATACTTCATATATCATACTGCTTAATATAATAAAACTAGTTTCTACTAAACAGGGACATCCTGTAGGCCAGTGGTAGGCGATAAAGGCCAGTCACACTTCGGTTGTGGGTTCGATTCCCATAGCCTTGTCCGACGCGATGGGTTGTCGCCCGTCCTGCAGGTTGTCCTTTTTCTAAAACTACATTACTATAACATCCTATCAATAATATCAAAAAAGAACTTCTTTAGGCTTATCCATAATACTTCAGTCCACTCTCATAATATAGTGAAAACAATTACCAGAGATTTAATACCATCGTTGATCCCCATAAGATATGTCTTTTTGGTCACATTCTAAACATTCAAAGTCCTTAATCATGTATTCTCTTGAATACCTTAGAGAAAACAAGAATGCAGTTTAAAGTTAACACTTTCCACATACCAAAATCCTCAAAATTCTATATACTCAAACCATGATATCACTTATTCCTTATATCAATCATGAGCTCATGAATACAATCAAATATCTCATTATCTTCTTATCCTTTCATTATGCACTTATCATCTACTTTCCAAAAGTATCTGAATAACCTTTCATGGTTACTGGTACCATTCATCATACACTTTCAAAACTTAAGGAAAGACAACAGTGTAACAATCCTTAGATGTCTCCTTATTCCATGAGATTACTTATACAACATTACACATGATAAACATGTAATCATTCCACTACATTCTTAGACCATTGATCGAGCTTCAACATTTCTTTCATCTCACATATCATTTGTAGTTTCTTCATCATCATCAACATAAATACTTCCCATACGACCATACTGATTCTCTTCATGAGACTTTCCCTTAGGGCATTGGTTTGCATAATGCCCGTACATTCCACATTTAAAGCATTTAACCATTGTTGATGTCGTAGCAATACCATTATCCTCATCCATGGTGTTAACTGAACCTTTTCCTTTGCACTTACTTGCTTTGTGTCCTTCTTTTCCACACCCAAAGCATCTTCCAGTTCCTTTGAAACATTCTCCTTGATGCCTCTTCCCACATGAATTACATAGGGGAAATTGAACTTTCTTTCCTCTATGATCATCATGAAACTCCATCTTTCTCTTATTAGCCGAGTCAGGAAACTTACCAAATTTTACTTTATTGATCATATTATGAGATTGCTGATTCGGCATAATAATGATGTTTGGACTTCCAAATCCCATTTCATTATAAATAATATCATTCCATTGTCCATCATATCCTCCATTATTTTGAATCATCTTGTTTCCAGCCATTTTCTAAAACCCAAAAAGAATAGTGTGAGAGGCAAAAATCATGCTAGGGAAAACAACATAATAAAGGGGGAGTACCTTCAATATCTAACATCTTAGGTTTAATTCTAAGATCGTTACCATAGTTCTAGGACTATCCTATACGTATACGTATCCTTAGGGACATCCCTAGACATACCTTAGAAATATCCCTAGGGATCTCACTAACATTTTCACATCCTAGTTTCCAAAGGTTGACTAAACCTTTCCTCTGATACCAACTGTAGAGACCCGAAACTTGACGTACATGGACATTACATTACTTTTGCGGAATACTTAGTACATAACAAAAACACACACACAAGGATCGTAATAGTTTAGTGTCTTTGGAAACTCGGAATATAATCTTCTAATCGTGGTGAAAGATCTTCAAAATCTCCCATAAAGATATTCCTTTTTTTTTACCTAAAACCTTTTTTTATATCCTGGGGAAAATAAAACATAAAAGGGTGGGCTCAAATGCTCAGTAAGGGTATACAAAAGAAATAAAAATCATATCATATCTTTTTGAAAATCATAACCTGCAAAAGAGATCATAATATCTTAACATGGAACAAATCATAGAAGTGAAAATGAGATCCCCATAATCATAACATAAAACTTGAAACTTTGTGGCATGCACACATAATCATGGAAAATAATTTCTTGTTAGTCATGACTCATTGCCAAGACTATCTTAGTGGACAAAGTCCCTTTCTGGACCGAGTTCACTCCTCGTTTCAGTCCTGTATCACTGAACTGAAATAACCTTCCGTTCCAGCCATGTCTATCTCATGAGATATAAAATCTTTACCCAATGCATTGGAGGGAGATATAGGTCCCAACCTTCTTATAATGAATCCTTTCTTATGTGTGTCACATAATCATAAACCATACATCATAGCGTAACCCATGTAATACAAATGGGAATCTTAAACATCATGACATCATAAAACAATTCATATAAGATAAAGGAATTCATAAAAATTATTCCATCACAACATGATCAAATCAATGTAATAATAGGGATAAAAACAGAACCCTTTATTATCTTAGATGGAAAATAATTTTGATAAAACACTTGAACTCCATTCTTGAGGAAAATATCCTTTCTTCTTAAAAAACATTTTTCCTTTCATAACATGTCATACAACTTTAAAATAAAAGAAGTTGATTAAAAATAAACTTGAAAACTTGTAAAGGAAGTTTCTTGGAAATAATGTTTTAAAAATCCATTCATGCCGTATAAGTTAAAAAAAACATTCTTCATACTTTTGTCGGAAAAGTCAAAAAGTACCTCGTATGACAAAAGATTCCTTTCATAGATATTACTAAAAACTCACCGAAGGGTAAAAATGGATTTAAACAATTGTAGGTGGATTGAAATAATATTACATATTTATGAAACATGGATGTGGATGATAAAATACACCCCAGTAAATACTTATGAATAAACAATCTCAGATAAAAATGAGATTGTGATATTTCCCTTACCTTATGTCCGACTTGCTTTGTAAGTGTCCGAACCTCCTGTATAATGATTTAAATCATGTTATTGACTTATTCCAGAATCATATTCATTGTTATTATATCATATATGGTTCACTTATGACATTATATTACCCGTTCTTTTGTAAATTCCATGTTAAAGAAGAATTTTGGGTAAAATCGTTTCATTTATCGTAGGTGTTTTGACTTGTTGTTCTTGACATCATTATTACTTATATCATGATTTAATTACTTCCAGAATATACAATATGATTTATATATCATATATATTCAGTATATATATATATAATAGATAGATAAATAAAATGAAAAACACTGTTCATGGAGACGGTAGTCCGTACGTACGCATGAACGCTGTTTTACTTTCCTTATTGTATTGAAATGGAAGTAAGTAGATGACATACATATATATATATATACATAAATCCAGTAGCTTTATAATGTCATATATTTCATTATTATTTCTTATATATACTTTATAATCATTCTTAAATGGTTAACATGGAGAATGAATCTCATCGCGTCGTGGAGACGGTAGTCCGTACGTACGCACGAGCGATGATATCATTTCCATAAATATTGAACTTAATTGGAGTGGATTATACAATATATCAGAATCAATATGATGTTGTAATAACTATGTATAGTTATTCTTTACACCATTATACCCATCCATGTAAGGTGGTGGTGGAAAATAGATTACACCACGGCGTGGAGACGGTATTCCATACGTACGCACGCGCGGTGATTTCTTTTTCCGTAGGATGGATAGATGGTGAAATAGGGTTGTTTCATACTTATAATAACATATCAGTATATGAGTGATACTGATGTTATTACTTCATAATGAAACAACCTAAGAAGAAGAAGTGGAAGAAGAAATAAGGATGAAAGAATTGGTAACGGTAATTACCTCTTCTTTGAAGCGCCTCTTTGATACCTCCTCTTAGGGCACTAAAATTGGTCTTTGAGGAAGACCAGAACCTCTAGGATGTTTCTAGGGAAGTGTAGAAGAGATTTTGGCAGGGGTTGGACGAGCTTGAGTGCTCAAATTGGTGTGAGGAGGAGGGAGAGGAGGTGTCCTTTTATAGGGGAGGAGAGGGGCACCTTAGGAATATCTCAAAATATTATTTTATATTAAAGTCGAAATCGGTTTATAATGGTTCCAAATGGTCTTATTTATAATCTAAAGTGAGTATGGGTCGAAATCCTATCAACCAATAGTATTTAGACAAGTTTAGGTTATTATTTTAACCTTATCAATTAGATTTAACTCTAAGTTAAATAATTTAACTTTTACCGTGTCTTTTTGTTTTCTTTCACTATATGGTTAATACACTTACTATAACATGCCAAACGAACCCCAAATTGTTTATTATTAATATATATATCCTTATCTAAGTCATTTGGCCGAACCTTATATTTTTAGGAATAAAATAACAATTAATAATATAATATTTGATTTAAAAACTATTTTGTGTCAATTTTGACACTATTTGATATATGATTTTTTTGAAAGTCATAACAGAATTATATGTTCTAACCAAGTTGATTAAATCAACACTAATATATCATAGTAACCTAGAAAATTAGTGGAATTCATAAAAAGTCTTAAATTACATTCATTTGAGCATTTATAACATCAATTATGTTAATATTTCCTTAAAAGGGTAATTACTGCATCATCGTTGTGTCAAAAATAAATTAATTTATTTAAAGTATAAAAATTATAAATAAAATATCATTATTTAGGAAATCTTTTTAGCTTTCTAATGAATATTTGTAGTAGAATTTATCTTATGTATAACCCCATATTAAAAATGTTTTAGTAAATAAACTTTGATTTTAACTCTTTTAACTCTTCTTTGAATTAAATAATAATAAATGTCCTAATCTAATCCAAGTGGGCCTAAATGGTCATATTATATTCATAAGGTTCTTTTTGGCCGAATTACACTTATCCAATAGAATTAGGACATGTGTTAGGGTAATAGTAATATCATATTTACCCTTAGTTACCCTATTTACTATTAACCGTGGTAAAAAAAAGTAAAAAGTTAATATTCACCAAAAATTATTTTCATCTCATTGAACCACATTTTAGTCCTTGATATTAACCGTGTCTGTCGGATTTTCGAAATTCCATTCACAGAAGTGGTAAAATTAAGTTTTATGCAAAATTCAGTTTTTAACCTACCACTTAGTAGTTTCACTATTCATTAAAAATTGATGTTTTTCAGAACAATGCCAAAATTTCATCCTAAGCTATATTTCATATTCCGAATTCAAAAATGAAGTCTATTTTACCATATTCATAACATAGATGTTGCATTAATTAATTTTATAATTAAATCCCGCTGTTAAAACAAATAGCGTGTTTTTAAGAAACAATATCTATCAAAAGATTGACACTTGTTTATGTCTGGTTTAAATGTGAAATTACATCCAATGACCAACATTGTATTAAATTGTAAAAATATATTCTAAATATATTTTAAAACGACTCAAATTAATGTTTTATCACTATTAATTATTTCTATTAAAAAAGTTGTTTTTAATTATAATTTAGTAATTTTCACTATTCATCAGAATATGAAAGTTATCTGAAAAGTACCAAAATTTCACCTTAGGCTAAATTCGATACTCCGAATCCAAAAATGAAGTTCATTTTGAAAAATAAGATTTACAGAATTTCAAAAAGTGGTTATTACTATTCATAACGACTAGTTTTAATAATATTTTAATAGAATATCGTTGTTTAGTGAAACTCAGTATTGCGTACTACACACGCTATCGAGGAAGGTTGTGATTGCGTGTAATGAAAGGCAAGTCAAGGATGCGTGTTGTGCAAGCTCCTTTTGGTGTAGCGTACAACACAAGACATTAGTGAAATAAAAAGAATATTTTTCATAAAATCTCGGGCTGTTACATCGACGGCTCCTGCTACCTCATTGCGGTTGCTACGGGCCACTGTTGGTAGCGCCTTCCGCGAACCCTCGGGTCCACTCCGGTGGTTTTTTATTTGTGACATCTCTGCCTTAGATCTCCATGGGTTTTTTCCTTCCCTACTAAGGCCTCAGAACCTTATTTTCACCATTTTTAAGGTTCAATCACTAAAAACATACATGACGGAGGGGCTCAGGCCTTGTTCGTGTCGCCCCACGCCCTCCACATTATATTTTCAAAGAAGGAATTAACAGGGGGACAGTTTTGGGATTACAACAAATGAAGTTACCCCGCAATTAAAATCCCCATGTTCGAACATCTCTCCCACAAGAATATATGGTCCAGGAATCAATATGTTTGTGGGTTTATCTTTATTCATTGTTTATAAAAAATAATTGGATATTGTAATTCAAAAACAATAAACCCCTACTTAGGGAAGGTTCTTCATTGGTGTCGATCTGTTCGAAGTCATTGGTGTTCATCGATCTCTAGTCCTAGATCCATTATCCAAGGCATCATCATTGCTTTTGGATTCTTTGGAATTCTTCATTTGAGATAAATGCTTCATCGTCTATTAAAGACATTCCCTCCCTTGTTCTCCAACCTGTAATCTCATTAAAAGAGAAATGCATCGCAGTGTTTCTGTTATGTTATGTCATCACGTCACTACGTTGATTCATTTATGAAAAATAATATATATTATTCTTGAGTTAAAGAGTCAATAGGTTTTTTCATTTATGGAATGAGACAGTCGGCTCATTGATGCGTTGTAGCGAAACAACTTTTGAATAAAATAACCCTTTTTAATTTAATTTTATTTTTCTTAAAAGTCTGAAAATTAAATTTTCCCCCAACCTATGCCGGTTAAGGTTAGGTACATTCTTAGGTAATGTTTACGTTCTGAATGCAATGGTGCCCTCGTATTTTCAATCAAAAAAAACCTTTTTAAACGTTACCAAAACCACACACGCATTCCATTTTAATTCACTTAAAAAAATTCCAAAAACTATCTTTCACCCTCGACCCGCGCTGGTCAAGGCTCAGATCTGCCTTAAAGAAACATTCTCTCACAAGATCAACGGTACTCTCAGACTTCCAATCCAAATTAATTTTTAGGATTTATAATGATTTAAAAAAATAATTATTACATAATTATTTTATTTAGAGCCAAAAAATAACTTTAATTGTTGGCCCGTGCTGGCCAATGTTAGGCCCTACCTAATTAAAGAATACCCTCATGAGCTCAATTGTGGTCTCTTATTTTCAATCAGTGTCACCACTCGTGAGTTATAATAATTTGAAAAATAAAATTATTTTATTTAATTATTTTATTTACAGTTATACTATTTTTGGTTTTTCTCACTGGAGGCCTGCACTGAATAAAATTAAGTCTCTCATAGGGTAAACTTGACATCCTGAATGCAATGGTGCCCTAAACTTTCTAAATTGGGTACCTGTTTAAGATTTATTCCACTTTTTTAGGAAAACCACTCATGTGCACTATTTAGAACTAGACATTTTTTCAATGGATCATTCTGGGAACTTTGGGCCTCATAATCACACATTTTCTCAGCGCATGGTGTCAAAATAATCCCATTTGATTTTAAATAAATTTTGGAATTCTGGGGTATTACAGACGGGTAGAAAAAATGGATTATCCTGAATTTGGAAGACATATAGTTCGCAAGTATTCTAGATTTTAAAATTTCATGGGTGGGGTAACTACCCTTGTTTGAGTATTCTTATAATAATAGATATTACTCAAACAATGGTATGTATTCATTCATATAACTTTGCAGACAACCTTGAATTATTTTCTCAGTTGCACTGGGGTTTGAGAGTCCATGATTTTTAAACCAGAGTTGTTGTTGAGCATAATATATAAGGTGTTTGTTATTTTAAAGGAGATAAAAGAATCATAAGATCATTAAAAGTTATATGTTGGTCGTAGGGGGAGGCCTCTATAGTTTTACACTAATGATGATGTGTTCCTAAAAGTGTCTCCACATTATTGAGAGTGAATGTTCAGTCATGGGAGTAATATTTCACTAAATTTATTGGGACTTTTGAGGTATTTTTTCATGATAGATCTATTGAGTATTGATTATAATTTCCCCCATAGAAGGAATAGATTCATGATGTCTTCCAGGTATCGTAACTTCATTAATATCATTATGATTATTCCTATTTCATTAAGTGGGGTGATCTGGAAGTTGATGAAGATGTAACCTTTTAGGAACAACCTATTGGGATTCAATATTGTTCAAAGAATGTTTTAATAAAGACCTCATCATAACATATATAGATATTAAATTTTTTGATTTAATATTCAATATATCTTCCAACTAGACGTACCTGAGAAGAATAAATATTTATTTTACTTAGAGACTAGATATATAAACATCTTATTTAAGTATAATCATCATCATTGAAAACATATTTATTTACACGGTTATCCTTCTTTACTCATTATACTTAGTATCTTTATTTATAACCAGGGGAAAATTATAAAATAATAAGGGGAGAATTCATATGTTCAGTAAGGTCAAAAATGGTAGTTATTAATCAATGATCATGTGTAATCATATAATGAAATTAATGGTATGAGAAAATTTTATTATCAATAGAAAATCATACCCAATAATTCATAGATCAAAATCATATGTCAGGGCCTAAAACATTAGTATGTAACAATATTGGGGAATCGTAAAAAATAAATCATGATCCATGATTCCAAGTCATAATCATATCAATATTTCATAAGAGAAGGGTATCATAAAAGGCATAGAAACCATATCATATGTCAAGGTTAATTATGGAGACCATCATATCATAGTGGATCATGAATCACTACTTATTACCCATATCATAGTTGATCAGGATTCCCTACCTATTTCCCATAGTAGATCAATCACATTCAATTGTTTCACATAATTATCACATGAGATATAAGGATTTACCCAATTAATTATTGGGATATTTAATTTTGGTCTCATCCATCATATAATGAAAATTGTCGATAAGTATTTCACATGATCATAAAACATTCATCATATCATCATAACATAACCCATTGAAAATAAATGGTTTTCATAAACATATATTCATTATAAAGATATAAATAATAAATATTTTATCATTTTTGTCATATCCCCATTATTTAATATAAATCATTAAAGGTTAATGAAAACTATTAAAAATACCTCTAAAATATTATTCAAAATTTTCTTTAAAAACATGGGAAATATTATTTCTCTTAGAAAACATTTTAACTAAAAATTATAAAAATATTTAGAAAAGAATTATGAAAATAACTAAGTATAATTATAAATTAATCTTCAAAAAATAAATTTTCATGATAGTGTGAAAATTAATTCATATCATATACATTGAAACAAAACATTCCTTCCACAATTTTGTAAAAATTCAAAAAAATGTTCAGAAAAAATTTATAAATACTTATTTTATTTCATTATAAATAAATTTAAAGGTAGTTAAAATGAAATTTTAAAGTAATTTCAAGTATAATTAATAACTTTCTTTATAAAAAAAATAAAATTATAGACATGGAAGAAAAAAATTTCAATTAAAGATGAAATAAGGTCGACTTTACTTTAAAAACATTATCTCAATAATTTTAAGTAACAAAGAGAGAAAAATGTTACTAATACATTAAAATTATATTAATAATAAGAGGATAATAAAATATATTGGTTTTATAGGATAATACCCATAAAATTTCCCTAAACTGAAATTCAGCGTTGACAATCCCGAAAAGAATTGAGATTGTAACATAACCCCTTACCATTTTTGGTAACTTTTGAATTATAAGTAACAAGAACTAAATATATATAAATAAAAACTTTAATAACATGGAAATAGGTATATTCATGATACAAAATATAAAATTTTATTAGATACACATCATAAAAAGAGATAGGTGTATAGCATTACATAGGTCTAAAAGAAGACAATTTGAGACAACAAACCCTTACCTCAAGTCTCATATTGCATTATACATGTTTATAAATCCATTATAATAAATTTATATTTGTTATAAATATGTTAATTAATTACAATAAAACATAACTTAATATTTAGCATTATTTTATGGTTTCCAGTTATCCTTTTTTTGACAACTTCTTCATCAAAATGAACATTCGGGTGAAAATTGGTTTATTTCCCAAGAATGTTTTAGTTCAGTGGTTCTGGTACTTGTATCACGGTTATGGTTTTATAATATAAAGAATATGAATAATTAAATATGTATCATAATTATTCATCATATACAATTTTATAATATTTTATATAAATCAGTGATGAAAACTAAATTACATCACTTCATGGAGATGGTTGTCTATACGTATACATGATTGATGTTTCCATTTTTTTGATAGATGAAATGGAAGAGAGATAATAAATAATCCAGATTTAAAGATTCATTAATATATCATAAATATAATTTATATTCATTAAATCCATCCTTATTACCATCTGTGTAAAGGGGAAATAAAAAAAATCACATCGCTTCATGGGCATTGTAATCCCCACGTACGCATAGGTGATGTTATCATTTCCCAACATATGGAATGGTTAGGAGGTAGATAAGATATTATAATCAAAGAATCATTATTATGTTATAAATATCATATATAGATATTAAATACATCCTAATAACTAACCATTAAATATGGTGATGTAAAATGAATCATATTGCTATATGGTGGTGGAAGTCCACACATACGGACAAGTGATATTTCATTTACCATTTGATATAAAGGAGGTAAAAAATTGTTTTTCCATCATAATAATAACATATATGTATATTTATGATACCATAGTAATAATTTTTTATGAATACAATAGTTTTATAGAATGTGGAAGAAGAAATATAATTGAAAGATTTTGATTATGAACTATACCTCTTCTTCGGACAACCTCCTTATGTTTATACCTAAAGCATTCCTAGGATTGTATTATGAACAAAAAATGACCTATAGGAAGTGTTGAGGAATGTTATTAAAGTATGTGGGTAATAATGGTATGATATAATTTGGTATTTAATTGTATATAAGAGAGGATAGTGGGTGTCCTTTTATAAGTGAGGGAGAGGACACACATGGAATTTTTCAAAATCATAAAATATATTAATTTATTACTTAGGATAAATGGATCCAAATTGACTCATATTTAAATAGGTGAAGATATATGGTTTAAATATGACCGTAAAATTATATTTAGACAAGTTTTTAGGTCATTTTAACCCTTATCTTTTTAGTTTTATCCCTTTTAACATTTTTTAACTCTTATAGTGGTAAGAGACTTTTTACCAAGTTACTATTCATGATGATAAAAAATGGAATTTTTATTTATACCAAATTTAGAAATTATAATTAAAAATATGGATTAAATTTTATCAAAATTAAATTTATATAATTTGAAGAAATTAATTTAAAAATAAGATCGCAAAACATGATGAAAAACACATTTCCAAAAAAATATATTTTTAAGTATATCAATGTTTTTAATCCAAAATTAAGAATAATTTCAATTAAAATGAAATTTATTGGATTTTTTTAACAAAAATTAATTAAATTAAATTTAAAATCAATTAAAATAAAATTAACTATGTAAATACTTGAATGAAAAAGACAACTTTCTATAAAATAGGAATTTTTTCACAACTCACTAAAAATGAATCTTTTTGTAAAAACCCCCCAAATTTCACCATAATATAGTTTTGATATAATAATTTAAAAATTGATATCATTTTTTAAAAATATAATTTATTAAATTGATATAAATTAATTATAATATTCATACAAAATATGCAATAAAGCCAAATTTTTTAAAACATATTTTTGAATTATAAAATGAATTTACTAAAAATTAAGTGATTATTTATTTTGAATTAATCAATAAAATTTAATTATATAAAAAAATAATACATATTTTTCAAAAAAAATATTTCTATTCATACAACAAATTTATGGGCCTGGTTATAATGATATACTATTTCGCAATTCATTTATAAGCAGAGTTGCATGTAAATAAATCTATTGAATACTTCAATTTTATTTGAATAGAAATATATTTTAAATATTGGGGTGTTACATGATACCCCCCTAAAATGAATTTTTCCTTTCAAATTTCATCACTATAATAAAAAAAATGTAGAATATTCTTCTTCATCTCATCCTCAAGTTCCCATGAAGCTTCCTCAAATTTATGGTTTCACAATAAATCTTTGACTATGTGAGTAGTATTATTTCATAACATGTTTTATATTTTATCTATAATCTACACTACTTGTTCCTAATAAGAGAGATTATTCTACAGTGTTATGAAGTATGAGTTAAATGCATGTAAAGGATGAGGTATTTACTTCTTCATGAGAGATAAATTGAACACATTATGAACTTGAGAGAGATTCAGTGGAATCACTATGTGATGTGCTACCATCCTCATATGATCAATAATTTTGAAAGGAAAAATATATTTTGGGATCTTCTTTCAATTATTTCGAAATCTCAAAACCTTCTTCCAATGATATATTCATATCACCACCTTATCACTAGCTTTGAACTTTAGATCACACTGATAATTATTAACATAAATTTTCTGTCAACTTTGAGCTTCCCTAATGTGTTTCTAAATGGTTCCAACCTTGTCTACAATTTCCTCAACTATCTTAGGTTCCAATTTATTTATTTCTCTAAAATCATATTGGTACATTAGAGTTCTACACTTCCTTATATAGATGGGTTCATAAGGATACATTATAATTATTTAGTGAAAGATATTATAGTAAGAAAATTCCACAAAAGTAAGGTGTTGATCCCAAACACCTTTGAAATATATAGATCATGATATAAACATGTATTTAAGAGTTTTAATGTTCCTATTAGACTGAACATGTGTCTAAGTGTGATATAAATTACTAAAACTAATCTCTGTATCTGAATCCTACCAATGACATCTCTAGAACTTTGAGGTAAACCTCAAGTCTTAATCAGATGAAATTGATATTGGTACTCCATACAATCTTACCACTTCCTTGATGTATATTTGAGTAAGTTTATCAAGAAATAAATATTATCTAATAGTAATTAAATCTATTGACTTTGTAAGGTGACTAACTATAACCCAAATATAATTATTCCGTTTAGATGTCTTGGGGATTCTGGAAAAATAATAATGGAGATATTTTCCCATTTCTATTCAGGTATGGGTAATAGTTTTAACATTCCCTTTGAATAATATCTCTCAGCCTTAACATTTTGACTTACTAGGAATCAAGATACATAATCTACAATATCCCTTTTCATGTTGTACAGAAAAAAATATTCTTTCAAATATCTATATATCTTCAGACATCTATGATGAATAAAGAATGATGAAGTATGATATTATTACAATAGCTCATTCCTCAATTATGGTATTTATGTGAAACATACTCAGTACCTAAACCTTATCATTCCATCACAATTATGGTTGATATTAGAAACATTTCTCAAATTCTTATATAGTTACACATTCTCATTTTATGCCTCTTTAATACTTAAATGGATGGATGGTTAAACATTCATGTGAGGAATATATGATATGTCCCCTTTCCTCATGATATCAAGATCTATATATCACATATTTCATCATACAGATAACACCTCTGTATTTTATCATAAATGTTCAATTGGCATGAGGCATAAGCTATCATTATATCATTCTGCATAAGGAATCGTCCCACTACCTTCTTCGATGCATCATTATAGATCAAAAACCCTTCCCCATTATAGGGTTGTGTGAGTATAAGTGAATTGAACAACCTTTTATTAATCTCCTTGAGATTTTCTTCACATTCATCTATCCACAATAAAATAACTCCCTTCTGAGTCAACTTATTGAGTGGATTAGATAGTTATGAGAAATACCTTGGAAAATTTAGTAGTATCTAGCCAACCTAAGAAAAATATGGATCTTAGTTATCATTTTTGGTCTAGGACATTTGTAAATAACTTTTTTCATTGAAGGATCCAATGATATGACCTAGATTGAGATTACATGACCCAAAAATGTTTCCTTCTGAATCCAAAATTCACACTTGGTAAATTTATCACATATCTTCTCCTTCCTTAGTGACTTTAGTGAAATTATCGAGTAATATTCATGATATTCCTATATCTTGTCATATATAATAATATCATCTATAAATTGAACCACAAACTGATCAAGGTAATCTCTAAAGACTCTGTTTATTAAATGCATGAAGATAGAAGAGGAATTAATAATTCCAAATGACATCACTATAAATTCATAAGGATCGTAACTCAAATGGAAGGTTGTCTTGGGTATGTCCTTATTTTTTGACCCTCAATTGATGATATTTATAATAAAGGTCGATATTTTAAAATTATTAATCTCATTGTAATTGATCAAACAAATCATTCATATGGGGTATAGGATACTTGTTCTTGATAATTATTTTTTTATGTTCTTGATAATCAATGCAAAGATGCATAAACCCATCATTTTTTTAATAAAAAGAATAGTTTCACCCCATAGTGCTATACTAGGTTATATGAATCCCTTATCAAGATTCTTATAGAGTTGCTTCAATAATTCCTACAACTTAATCAGGTCCATTCTATATGTAATCTTTCAAATATGTGTATCACCAGGAATGATCTCAATTTAAAATTCTACATTAAGATTCACAAGAACATTAGGAAAGACTTAAAAACATGCATCATCATAATCCCAATTAATAGGAATATATATGATATTGATATTATCCCAACCATTTGAGATAAATATCCCTCATGAATAGGAATTAAGTCCCATATAACATAATTATCTTTAATTGCATGTTCATATTAATCATTTCACCAAAAGTCAATCACTAGAATATCAAATGTGAATTCCCTTCCAAATAAATTTAAATGGAATATATATATATATAGAGTTAATACATGCCCAAAATCACCTCAAATTAAACTATTAATAGTGTCGCAAGATTTTTAAGAAGAATATTCCCACTCAATTCTATCATAGAGTATAAATAGACTTGAGATGTGACCATCATACCATTAGTATTTTTCATTTCTAACTCAAAATTTAATCATTGAGGTGGTAATATGATACCCTTATAAAATTACATAGATATAAAGCATTGGTAGATACAAAATTAAAGAAGATTTTATCTATTATAAAGTGTATGATAATTGTATCTTTCACCACTTCATTCTCATAACACTCTTTAGTAGTCATGATCACATGATATTTCTCTTTTCATTTGGGATTAATATGTTTCTAATTATGATCATCATTATTAACCTTCATATTCCTGAATTGGTTAACAAAATTCTTATACTTATTAAATTTTAAGAATTAGGGTGTGGGTGGTGAATTAGTTAGTATATTATTTTACTCTATTGTATCAATTGACCTCTTTATTTCAATTCAACATTCATGGGATTTATAACCATCCCTTCCACATTTAAAGAACATCCAATTTTCAATCAAGTAATTTATTTGGTGTTTCTTCCCACATTTATGACATAATTATGATTGTAACTTCTTTCCTCCATTTGATTTATTAAATTTTTCATGAGACTCCATCTTCCTTTTCTTATCAAAACCATTGGAATGATGGGAATATCCGATTTTCATTTCTACCTTGAGAGCACACTGAATAATTTATTCATAGCTACAGAAGTATCATATAGATAATTAATTTTAGATAGTTGGTTTTAAGCCTCCAAAACATCAATCAATTTTCATTTTAAGGCTTATGATTAAACTATAAGTATACCATGAAAGTCTTGTGAAATTTTCGTCATAGATACTAATTGTTTCATTATCCTTTTGCATAAGCTCATGGAATTTATTCTCCATTTTTTTATGTAGAATATGATGGAAGTACTTACTGAGAAATATCATCTTAAAATCATCCCATTATATAGAGTCAATTTCTTCCTATTGCCTTGTATTTTTAATAATAATACACCTTTGATATTATTTTTATTTCAAATGATAAATTAAAAAGACAACTTTTTCATGTTCTGGGCATTATAGGATACAAAATATTTTCTCATTGGTACCAATCCATCACTCAACCACTCACCGATTAGAAGAACCACTAAAATAAGGTGCATGTTTCCTCATTAAATACTCAAGGGTACATTATTCCCTCTTGTGATTGTTTTTAAGCTAAACATGATTCATGGATTAAGAAAGTTACATGATAATAACAATAATATTTTACATTCCATCTCCCATAGCATTCATCTAATTGGTAGGACAATCATTTCATTATCAATCACATTCATTCTTAGCATGATTCCTTATAGTTCCATCCATTGACTAAATTCCATCCATTGACTAAAACCAAAAAACACAGTGTAAGTATCAATTACAATAACTATAGTGAGAAATCATGTAATCATAAAAATCATTCCTAATATGTCTAAAATAATGACACATTATTAACCTATAACACTTAAGGTTCATCCTATAACACATTAATTTCAACATAGTATGTATTAGGTTATATCCCATATTCCTCATAATCTAATCTCCAAAAATAACTAATCTGATACCAATTATATAGACCCAAGTATAACATACATATACATTACATGTTTTTTATGAATATTAAATATGTATCTCAAATAAACAAGATAAATAATAATAATGTTTTTGTGTCCTTAGTGAATAGATATATAAACATGTTATTTAAGTATAATTTTCATCAACTCAAACATATTTTTTTCTTTAAAGTAACCTTATAGACTCATCATACATAGTAACTTTCTTTATTACCTAGGGAAAATTGAAGCATAAGAAGGGTTGAGAAAAATTTATCATTAAGGGTTAACATAGAAGATATCAATCATCAATAATATATACATATATCATGATAATAAGGGTCTGTGAACATATGATTATCAATATCAAATAATATCAAACAATTCATAGATTATAATCATGATTCGTGGAATAAAACATTAGTATGTCAAGAGATTGGGGAATCATCACAAATAAAGCACGATCCATGAGTCCAAATCATAAGCATATAAACATTTAATAAGAGTTTTACATCATCATATTAATAGTAACC
The DNA here is from genome assembly GCA_963277665.1 of Viscum album. Lineage (NCBI taxonomy): Eukaryota > Viridiplantae > Streptophyta > Magnoliopsida > Santalales > Viscaceae > Viscum > Viscum album. Next base: position 479,593,614 of record OY728132.1, read on the forward strand.
ATATCATATGTCAAGGTTAACTTCTAGGACCATCATATTATAGCATATCAGGAATCACCACATTTTTCCCATATCATAGTGGATCAAGAATCCCAACCTATTTCCTATTGTGTATTGAGAACATCAACTAATTTACCATAATTATCTCATGATATATAATGCTTTACAAAATGAATTGGTGGGAAATATAATTTTATTCCCACCTATAACAAAATTAAATTCAAACATGTGTGTGCCAAAAGATCATAAAACACTCATCATATCATCAATTCATAATCCTTGGAAAATAAAATAGTCTTATAAACATCTCATAATAATAAAAATAAACCATCTTTTGAAAAAATTAGTATGGTATCATTGGATCATATTACTATTAAATAATAGTAATCCTCAAATTATTATGATATAGATGAAAAATAAATTTAAAATATCATTTAATCCATTCATTTAAAACATGAGAAAATATTATATTACTTTGCTAACATTTTAACTAAAAATTCCTAGAATATTGGGAAATAATTTTATTTGAAAATAACAAAGGATATTTTTAAATTAATATTAAAATAAAATAACAGTCAAGATGGTTAAAAAATATTTTTATTCCATATACATTAAAAGAAAACATTACTTTCACTCATTTTGTAAAATGTTAAAAATTCCTTGTTTGAATAACTTTTAGAAATATTAATTTTTTAACCTTTATAAAAAAGTAAAATGTTGAAAAAATGACTTTTTAAAATATTTCAAGTATACTTAAGAACATTCATAGAATAATTTTGTATAATATGGACATGGAATAAAAAATTTGTTGACAAAGGAAAAAGTAAGGTTAATCCTTCCTTAAAAACATTTCCGTATAAAAGAGTTAAAAATGTAATAATACTTCAAAAATATAGGAATTATAAGATGAGAAGAAAATATATGGGTTTTAAAGGATAATATCCAAAAAAATCCTTTAATGTAAATTTAGAAAAGACAATACCGAAAAGAAATGAGATTGTAACATAAACCCTTACCACTTTGGTAACTTTTAAATCAAAAGTCCCATGAAAGAAATATATTCAAATGAAAATTTAAATACCATGGACATATGTATATTAATTATAAAATATATAAAATGGTTAGTATATAATACTCATAAAACAATATAGTTGTATAATATAACATATGTCCCAAATAAGACAATTTTAGACGATAGACCCTTACCTCAAGTTTCATCTTGATTTATACATGTTCAAATATACTATATAATAAATATATATTTATTATTTATATATTAATGAACCATATTAATACATAAATTACTTTTTATCATCTATTTATAATTTCTAATTATCCTTTTATTAACTATTTCTTTATTAAAATGAACAATCACGTGAAAATTAGTCTATAATCCATGCATGTTTTAGTTTAATGTATTACATAAGAAAAATGGATCAAAAATAACTCATATTAGAATATTATATTATATAGGGATAAAATATAACCATAAAATATGATTTATATATGTTTTTAGTTCATTTTAACCCTTATTATTTTAGTTTTAACCCTTTTAACATGTTTTAACTCCAAACGTGGTAACTGAATTTTTATCAAATATGTTATTCATAATTACCAAAAATGAAAGTGGAATGACAAAAAAATTGAAATAATGATTCAAAATATGTATTATATTTTATCAAATTCAATTTACATAAGTTTTTATAAATTAATTTAAAAACAAACCCTCAAATGTGATGAAAAATAGTTTTCCAAAAAATATATTTTCTAGGTATGGAAATGTTTTTATACAAAAATTAAGAATAATATCAATTAAATTTTCATTAATTGGATTATTTTTAGTAATAATTAATAGTTGATATTTTAAAATAAATTCATATAAAAAGTTTAATTTGTAAATTCTTGAATAAAAGATACAATTTTCTATAAAATTGGTATTTTTTCACTATTCACTGAAAGATTAATCTCTCAAAAAACCCTAAATTTCACCATAACATAATTTTGATAAGTTTATTTAAAAAATGTATATCTTTTTATAAAATAAAATTTATAAAATTATTATTAATTAATTATAATATATTCACACAAAATTCATTAAAAATCATTTTTGAAGAAAACATCTCTTTGAAGTAGAAAATAGATCTACTAAAAATTGAAGACTTATTTATTATGAATAAATCAATACATTTGAATTATATAAAATGTTTATACATATTTTTCATAATTTTTTATTAATATTAATAGTTTCATTTTAATTTTTAGGTTATATGGATATATTATATCAAGATTTATTTTAACTTGAGGTTGCATGTAAAGAAAGCTATAAAATGCTTAAATTTTATTTCAAATGAAATACATTTAAAATATTGGGTAATTATAGTATTAAATGGGTTTTATATTCCTTTTATTTATTTCCTATGGTTTCATAGTGTCTTAGGGTATTGTACTTAGGAACATTAGTCATAGGTTTGCGCTCAATATCTCGAGTTGTTCAATGTTTGATTCTATTGAGATGATATGTATGAATTTTTTTTATGAGATGATTGATGATATTATGTGTTATTAATCTTTCTCATATAATGTGTTTTTATTCTCTTATTCTAGAGATATCTCTCAGAGGTATATTTAAAAAATTATCTCCTTTATTTTCCTTCTTATGTTTGGTTTTAATTCTTGAGAATGAGAATTATTTGAGAGTCAACTAATATAAGGGCCTAGTTTTTATGAATCATTACTTTTTAATTTTATAGGATTTATAGGTTTCAATAGGAAATTAAATTGTTTTCATTATGAGCAGTTTATAATTTTAAGATATCTAATCTATAAAATACTTATAACGGTAGGGATCTTGGTGGACATGGTGAGGTTGGTTTTGAATTTGTAGCCAATAAGGATGGTTGTTCAGGGCTTGGGGAACCCAATGAGTAAAATACCTATTTTTTTGGATTTAATGTGCAAAATATCTCCCTATGTAACATGGAAAAGGAATATATTCCATTGGGTTAGTATTTGGTCTAGCCTATTTTGGATTTATGGGTGTAGTGAGCTAAGATTTTTAAGGAATTAGTGAGGTCATGTTTAGAAATTCTCATTTTGGTTGACTGATGTGTCAAGGTAATTCTTTATGCCATGGTTGATATTTTTTTAGGGTGTTCCTCCTAATAATGTCTTAATGGAGTACTTATAAGAAATTGGAAGAGTGAAACACTCATTTTAAGGGATGTGGTGCATGGAGAGTTTCCTTATGGGAAATGAGGAAGGATAAAACATCCATTTTGTTGTACATAGAGGCATAGGGTTAATGAAAGATTGAGATAATAAAGGAGGACTGGAAATGGAGAGAATGGTCTCTCCACATCATGGTCTCATTCATGGTGAGATTAAAGGGGTAATGGAATTTTATTTATATCATGGTGAGAATTTGTGGTGTTCATATGTGGATTTAAATGGAGTTTTCCACACCCTAGTGCATGTTAGTGTACTAGTAAAACCTATACAAAGTATTTCTAAAAAGATATTATATTCAAGGGGATACGGAATATTCAAATGTCTAAAAACTCAGATCTTTTTTTGACCAGAGGCATTGTTGTCATGGTTGAAGTCACAATGCCATGCTAGAGTTTTACTGGGATATATATATATATAAGGGTCGAGTCTCCCTTATTTTGAATTTTATTTCTTCCCTTCAAATCCTAGCTAACCCCAATCCCTATTTGAACTCATATGTTATTTATCTTGAGGTTTTAAACCTCTTAATTAATTGGGATTGAACCCTGTTGATTTGAGGTTCTCTATTATCCTATTTTTCATTGTCCTATTTAGTTCTGGGGGTTTCATGTGGTGAGTCTTCTCTATTTTTGATTGATATTTATGAATGTTTTGATGGTTTTTTTATATGAATATGATCTAATGTGGTTTCAATCATGATTGGTGCTGATTGATTCATTAATTTATCTATTATTATGTGGTATTATTTGAATCTTCATATTTAGGTAGGGGATTTATAAACTTATCCTTATTTTATTTGTCAATTTGGAATTACCATACCTTATATTCAATGGGTAAATTATAAGGATTATCCTTAATGAATATAATTAACCAGAAGTGAGGAATTAAAAGAATTAAAAAATGGTATGCGATCACATATGAATTATGTTATGATTTAACAATGTTTTTTACTCATACTATTTTCTTGATAGTGTTATTTAGCATTATTGTTATTATTGTTTTTTCTTAGCTCATTTGACATGCATAAAATATGGATAACAACATAAATTTGGTAATATGAAGTGAAAATTAATGAGGTAAATGAATTTAGTTAGTCATTCTTAAAAATATTTAATATGAAGAAAAAAATTATTGGTAATGTATGTGGATGATTTTAGTTGCTATTAGGTATCAGTTATATGTGGTTGAAACATAATCATAACGAATTGGTTAAGTCAAGATGGTAAAGGAAAACATTTTTTGTGATAATTAAATGTTTGGGTTTACTTTAAAGTTTATACTTTCTTTTTATGATCTTGTATGCTTTATGTGATGTCATTGGTTGTCCCTTGAAATTATTATGTTGAAAATGTGTTTTTCTACCATATATATACCTTGGGATGTTAAATACAATATTGTGTTTTGATATGTGAAACCTATTTTTGTTGGATAGATTAGTAAGGGATGGTTTATTTATATAGATTATAGTATTTTCTTGACGTCAATTATGGTTGAATGGAATAGATGGTTTGGAATGGTATTGGGGATGATACCAAGATGGTTGGAATGGGTTGAGAGCTAGGATATCACATGTTTTTGTTACTTGGTGGTTTTTTGTCTTGTTAGTTGGTGGCTATGGTTACTTTCTACTTATTTTAGTTTATAAAATTCACTATGAGGGTATCTTTCTTGTGATTTTTTGAGTTGAGTCATAGAATACCTAGAAATATGTAATGGTAAATAAATTTATAAATTAATTGGTGGGAATGGGCATTGAAAATAGTAGTGATTCAATAATTGTAAACCATTAATTTATTGGGATAAATTATATAAGAGCATGTATTGAAATATGGAATTGAAATATGAATTATAAAACCACCTTAGATTTTTATTCTTAATGTAAATTTTTAAAATATAATTGAAAAATTAATTATATAAATTAAATAGAAATTTTTAAATTACTAAATGATTCATGATGACGAACTTTGATATTTGTATGCTTAGTGATCCTTAGCTTTCAAGATTTAGAGATGGTAGTCAGTTTTTCATGAGGTATATTAGCTATTGTATGATTCTATGGTATTATAGTTTCTTTTAGACTATTTATGTGTTATACTATAATTCTGTTTTATGATTTCATACACATCCCACCTTACTTGAGTATTCATATAAATACCCAAATTTTTTGGGTTCTGGGTGCTTTCCATAATTTCTAAATGGGTGAGGGAATGGATGGATAACTACTCCCTCTTCCCCACTATCCATTCAAATATATCATGGTTTGTGGTAATATTTGAGATATAATAGATTAAAGTATATTTTATGAGATCACATAGGTTGTGATGGCTCTATGTTTGACTATACATGTTTTTGTGGGTTATAATAGATTTAGGTAATAACATATATATATATATATATATATATATCAACTGTAGTGAACATGTTTTTTAAAAGTGCACCTATACATGGTCTATGATTAATTGAGGTATGTTGAATGATACATGGGTTGTGATGTATTTTAAACTTTCTATATAGTTATGAAATGTGATGGAATACGAACCTGGTTATGATTACTCAATGGATTTTAGAGAGTGATTCCAATGAAGAACATTGGACCCTATAGGAAGTTGGGGTTGGTAGGGTTGAGGCCTGACCCACATAATATGTGACTTGATGTGTGTGTGTGTGTGTGTGTGTGTAGTGTGATTTCATGGGCATGGTATGGATTGAAGCACAAGATATTTGGAATTGTAGCGTGAGAGTGGAAAATCAGTGGGGAAGTGGATACAGGGTACCTTCCTTTTATATATTTATTGTTATTATGTTACCTATTTTAGTTCATTATTGTTTGAATGATCCTTTATAAGTTTGGGATATATTTCACTTAATTTAGGTAATGGGTTATTTTCCATTATTTATTCACTAGTATTTATCATTCTTCTTTTATATTTTCAAGAGGATTTATAGGGAGGATACAATTGAGTATAATTGTATTCTCACCGCTATATATATAAACAATTTTTTAGGTCTATAGGATCTGGTTAGTGATCAACATGGGTGTTACTATCTCATAGTGTTTTTTCAAGAGCTTCTGGAATTTTTCGATCACTACCAATATATTATTCTTGGTATTATAATTTTTTTCATTTTGTATGATATTACATTCATGTATTGGGATTGGATATTTATTTATTATAGAGAGTGTATTGGTGGATATTATCTCTTATTGTGGAATTTATATATTAAGGTAAATGCCTCTTATTGTGTATGTGTTATACCCTAAACATTAGACATCAACAAGTGTCATATTAGAGGTTGGCTTCAGGGGTCACTATTATCTTCACCATCATCCCATTATGGGTACCAATATAAGGTGGGTCAAGATAGTATCTCCTTGTGTTTTTACATTCCTTATAAATTTTTATTTTTCTAATAAATCATCATAAAAAATTGTAATAAAATCCAGAAACTAATTCCTTGATTGAAAAAATATGTGACTTTCTTGTCTTATAAACCACTGGTTTAGAAACTCATATCATAATTTAAGATAATTTTTTATTTAACTTTATTATTTAATTTTTTTTTAATAAATTAATTTTATTTAATACATTAATATAAAATTCTTAATTTATAAAACTATTTTAACATCATTAAATTTTTTAAATTAGTTCCAAATTTATGTATAATAATAATAAGAATAATTTATATTAATTAGAGGGAGTGGAAATAAAAAAATTCACAAACACACCCAAGAAAAATTTGGGTTAGATCCCATACCCCCACCCCCTAGAGTTATTGATCAACCCCCAGGAAGCCCAATACATTGCATGGTTAAAAGACCCAATTTGTATGGCTCCCCAATTTTGGCCCTTAAAATGCCCTACATTTTGGCTTGAAGTTCCACATTATCTGATTCTTTAAAGGTCCTATATTTTTATCCTAATTATAGTATATACCCATAAAAGGTTAAATATTATCCACCCATACCTACATTATCCCTTGTTTTGTCTCTTATTTCCAACTATCTACACTGTTGTTGTGTTATATGTGCCACATACTCATGCCCCTATTGGAGTCTGTGCATTTCATCTCACATTTTTGTGTTCTCTGCATGCATCCCCCATTGGAATCAACCCTATATCCCACAATATAATCTCATTACCAATGTTATCTTCATTTCACTTATTTATTTCAACCCTATTTCACACCTCCACAACCCCCATTTTAATTTTCAACCTAGTTGTATGATAGTCTCTCATCACTCAACCTAAATCACCCGCATCCCATTGAAAATTGATTTCTTTCTTGAATAAAATAAATAAATAAGGAGAAGGTATATGATGGTATCACCTATTTACTACCATTTAGTGGAATTCCTATACCTTTCCATTCATTGTATATAGGTATGCCGCTATTGAACTGAATCTACATTCCTCCATCTTAGGACCCCTACTTCTTCTACATCCAGACAGTGGACCCACATGTCACATAACATATACTTATATGCATGATAGACCTCTAATATGACTTACCCCGCCCCAAAAATTATCTGATAATACTAACCATATTTTACACCCATTCAACATGAAATCTCCTCTTTGCACAACACATCAATGTTTCCCCCTTGTTTTCACCCCCCCCCCCCCCCCACACACACACACCCCCCCCCCACCCCCAAACCCAAACAACCCCAACACCAAAACAAGAAAAATATTATTACTAATAAATATTATAAATTTTAGGATTAATATATAAGGATACAAATAAACACTTTCACATAAAATATTGTATGATGGTTACATACTCACACAAATACATTAAAGCATCTAAGGACTCGACTCCGTAATGTACCCCCAATCATTCCAAACTCAAAACATCCTCGCACCAATGAGGGAAATATACACACAATAATTATAAAAATAATAATAAAAATAATAAAAATAATTACAATAACAATAATAATCAAATACGACTCAATACATGGATTTGGTAACTCCAAACACATGATCCCACAAATTTTATTTAAATGTAAAGACATATGAACACTTGAAGAATCTAGTCAGGCCTCACAGGAACTAAAAGAATTCATTCCGGACTCATACCTCCCTCAACTATTTTCTAACACCCAAAAGTACTTATATATATATATATATATATTAAGTCCTTTATAGGGAAGAATTTAGAATCATGCATTATAAAGTTACCCATATCTAAAGACTATGATTTGATTCTATTCATCCATACAAAAATGTGACTAACCACCTAGTTTTACCTACCTTCATAGTGAAACCTTCATATTTTATGCATCTCCCTACTAATGAGAATGAGAATCCCCACCTTCCCTTGGATGATTATGCCCCTATCTTCTCTAACAATTCCACACAATTGAATCAAGTTCCTTGCTACCTGGAAACTAGCCACATCACGTGAAGTTAAAAAATAATAATAATAAGTTTATATTTCAGGATTGGGATATAAGGATAAAAAACAAACAAAGTAGTAATCAATGATGGTTATAGACTTATGTAAGTAAAAAAATGCATATGGGGGATCAACCCCATGATGTACCCCAAATCCCTATAACCCCAAACCACCTCTATACTAATGCGGTGCATACATGCACAGTAATAATAAAAAGAATAATAGTGGTGGTGGTGGTAAAAATAATAATAATAATAAATAATAATTTATTAATGTCTTTCTCAAACATGAAATGACATTTCAAGTAAAAATTATTTATGTATTGGATTTTATCCTTATTTTAACCCTTATAAGTCTTTTTATTTCAAACATTTGGAATTTTTTGTAAACTAGAGATGATTCATAGTTAGCACATGGATAGGGAAAATTTTGTGGAAACCATGTTTCATATCTATAGTTTCATAAATTTACGGACGAACCATGAAAATTATAAGGTATTATCATGTAAATATATATAGTTTGCACACTATTTTTCAAATCATGTGGCCTAACTTTGTGAATTACTCACATTTTTTAAAATAAAAATTACCTAACTACCCCTAAATTGGTTAAACCATCCCAACCCTAATTTATCACACCTATCACCTTCATATCCCTCTCCCTCACATGATTAATTCTCCTCCTCCTCATAAGGATCTATTTTGGTGTTTTTCATTCAAGATTATTCAATGGAAACACCTACTAAGTGGATCCCCTTAGTTCTTTTGGTTTTATTCATACCTATATCAAATTATACTATAATTACATGGTGTCCCAAGTTTTTTTATAAACAAAATTTATCACATGGGATTAAATTTATAGGGTTTATTTTTACCACCTAAGTATCTTTCTTTTATTTTAAAGTGGATTTATCCTGATTACTTGTGGTTTCATTGAAGATGGTAGGTTATTCCATATCCTCCCTTTTTTGGTTGAAATACTAATTCTTGTTTTTTAAATATATGTTTCTAAAATAATATAGAAATCATATATATGTTATTTTTTTATGAGGTAATTAAATGAAAATGGTTTTCTTTCATCGTCCTTTTAGAGTGGATGATGTAAATGGAATTTTAATCATGTCTTAAATTATAAATTTGAATATGTTCATTTACTTATCGATGAAATCGCTTTTACAAATAATTTATTATTTTAATTAAACATCATATGAATACTAGTTTCTTGGGTAGGAAACCCTATATTTGGAAAAGTTCTCATCCTACAAGTTATAATTCTACCCTAACTTGTGAAGTAATGTCAAGTTCATCCCATTGGCCCAGTGAAGAAGTTATATTTTCATTCAACTAATTAAGGGTATCCCTAATTAGTGATGAATAATTAATAAGTATCCATATAATTAGTGGCCTTTAGGTTGTTTCATATTTTTATTATTTTAAAACACTACTCATATGGTTAGTTCTGTATTTACTTTTACCTTATACATCCCATATACACCACTTCTTTTTTTATTGAAATAAATTTAAAGTTAATTTTGTATATTTATTTTCAAACTAATGATATTTGGTTTTTCCAAAAAAAAGGTTTTATATAGAACACTTGGTGGTATCATACTATTATTTCTATGATAATTCCCTATATAAATCAATTGGATGTATGTGTACCATTTTTATATTGATGTAGGTAAGACCTAAGAATTTCTTTTAGGTGGTGAATGTTCATGGTAGATTTATTTGGGTTGATGGAGGTTATATGGTGGGATGAGACCTCATCTAACATAGTGATGTGTAGTTGTTTCTGTTGATTATTATTGTATAATTTGATTTACATATTCTCAAAATGATGCTTCACCTTATCATATTCACATCCTATTATTTTTGGTATTTTGGAAACATCAGTTATTTTTTCATTTAGTTCTTGTTATCATGTCTGGATCTTGAAAATTTTATACTGATTTTATGTTATATTGTGATAATTAATATTTTTATCACTTATGAAGATGCATAAATCACCAATAAATGGTGGGTTCATGTCTAGTTCTTGAGAAGGACTTTTTGAATAATATTTTGCATGAAACTATTAATATATAGTATTCTTGATGTTTAGGAACTATTTTCTGACCCATAAGGATTGTAAAGGACCTTTGATCCTTTCCAATAACCAACTCAAGTGCCTGGGATAGGAATATATTGATTTGGTTCATTATAAAATGTTATAATATCCAGGTTTTTGGTTTATGATATCAAGGAAATCTTGGTAAATCAGATATAAGACTATCAGGGCTTAAGGGGTAGGAATGAATAAGTATCTATCCAAATTTCATAGCACCAATCCTTCAGTACTCGGGATGTTTTTATTGTATGTTTTTTCATTTGAGCTTTAACTATTATTTACTTTATAGAATAGGTGAATAGGATGAAAACCATACATGTGGACCATATATTAAGAAAATATGTGAATTTTTTCACCATATTAATAATTTATACAAATTATTTATGAGTTCTTGTGATTTTTTGGATTTATAAGTGATATGATAGATTCTTATATTTTATTTTATTTCTATATAGTAAAAAGACTCCTTAAAGACCAAAAATAAACCCTATAGGGGAATAAGAGTATAATTTTCCAGGGTTGAACCCTCCCATTGATCATAAATTTATTGAGGTCATAGTAAGAATAGTCTAAGCCATGAACCAGGAGAGTCTGTGGGTCTAGATCATCCCCAAATAGAAATTTTAAGTCCCATTCAATATTAGGATGAAACACTATATTTCCTATGACATAATACATTGAAATTTTTAGGTACCAATGACCCTCATGGATCGGAAGATTTGTTAGATAAAATAAATATTATTTTTAAATTTATTGAGACTCTTAAGGTAGTTGAAGTTACTTTTGTCTCTTTCATGTTGGAGGGTCCTAATATAAAGTAGTGGGAATCTGTAATACAGGAAAAACTAAACAATAATCTTGTTAAAAAAATAATTCAATGTGATGTTATCCTATAATTTTTATCCAAATATGATGTTTATTTCTTAGTCCTAGGAGTTAATGACCCTTCATGATGGTGACAAAACTTTGATGGAGTATGAAAATAAATTTTCATAGCTCTTCCAATTTTTTCTAAATATGATATATAATGATGGGATAAAGAATATTCAGTTTGAAATAGATATCCATCCAAGAATTTGAGTTTAAATTTTATTATTGAATCTCAAAAATTCAACTAATCTAGGATGTATGGTTTTCTTGAAACCTCTACCAAGTTTTGTAGTAGTGAGGGTAGAGTCCCTGATTGAAAGAGAATGTTGTAATAGTTTAAAAGAGGCAATGGAAATGGTTCTCAATATTCTTATCAACATGTATCTTCATCCTATATGGGTATTAGGTCTCACACTTTCCACTAATGTGACAAGGTTAGTCATTTTTATCCTTCATGTCTAGAGAGTTCTAAAGTCTATCGTGCTTGTGAGAAATCAAAATCCATAGATTTTTTAAATTAAATAAATAATTAAGGAGTATATATTGTTTTTCTACTCTAAGAGGACCTCAAAAATAATCATATATGTTAAAATATATATGGTCTCACACTTGCGTATTTGGAGGAAAAAGTGATTCATCTTATGAGAAAATTATGTTGAGGATTGATCCCAAAGATAGCAGTATGCCAAAAAATCATGTTGAGATCAGATAGTTTCACACTTTAGAGTTATATCCCATATAATATGGGATGGGAATAGTGACTTTTAAAGGTACCATGATTATTAAATAATATATGGTTATTTATTTATTCAGTATTTGAGTTTTTCACTCATTTTCCTCTTCTATTGTAGTGAATTTATCTAATCCTCCTTCCTATCTAATGCTCCATGGGATGGATATATAGACACCTCATGGGAAAAAGAAGAATGTCCTTCGGTGTCCCTATTGTTTTATATATGTATCTAAGAAATATATGTCCTAGTATTTCATCATCCTTGATATGGAACACTTTTATATAATCATATAAATTAATTGGATGACAACTTTCAGAGTTCATATCAATTTTTTTCACTGAAAGGTATCTTTCACTACCCCTGATAAGAGTGCCTACCCATTTCAAGGTGAGTGTGATACTCATTCGAATGGGAAGTTCCTCTTCTTCATAAAGTAGAATTTTATGTTATATATCTTCTCTTCTTCTAAAATAAGAATAAGGATTATTGGGGAGTGATTTATCTCTCCTGGTTAAAGAGTTCCTTGATATGTTTCTTGATGAATTCTCATGGTTTCTCCCATAGCAGGAAGTCAAGTTTTCTATCGATCTAATTTTATGGATGTTGATGATATACTTAATCATATATCTCATGGATCTAGCTAGGATGAAAGAGTTAAAGACATGACTTTATGATCTCAAGGATAAAGGATTTATTTACCCTAATGTTTCATTATGGGCTTCTCCAGTTCTCTTTACTAAAAATTCTTATGGAACTCTATGATTATGTATCAATTATATGAAGTTTAATTGGGTCACTATTAGGTAAATATTTCTTCATATTGATGACTTATATGATCAATTAAAGGGGAAATATGGTTACTAATAACTAATCTTGGATAGGGTTATCGCCAACTTTGAGTGAAGGAATATGATATTCCCAAGATTTCTTTTTGAAGTAGATTTGGTCATTATGAGTATCTTGTAATGCCTTTTTGAGTAAACAATGATCCTATAGTATTTATGGATTTTATTAACAAGATATTTCATCAACACTTGGACTATTTTTTTAATGGTGTTTTTAGATGATACATGAGTATATTTTGAGCATAATGATGAGAATGTTTAGTATCTAAGATTCATCCTTGTAAGTTATCATGAGAATTATCTATATAAAAATATATATTGATGTAACTTTTTTATATGATAATTTACGTTATTGGGAAATGCAGTTTTTGAAAAATTCATTTCAATCGATCTTGAGAATGTGAAGGTTGTTATGTATTAGGAGGATCCACAAAAAGTATTTGAGATATGAATATTCTTATGACTAGTGGGTTATTATTATAGTTTCATTAGGGACTTCTCAAAGCATGAATCTAATTTTACTACACACACATTAAAGGGAGTTAATTTTTTGTGGATCCTATAATATCAACCTTCCTTTGAATAGTTAATTAAGTGTTTGACATGAGATACTATCTTGATTTAAAAAGGTATAATCTAGGCCATATGGTTTTGTGTGATGCCTCATTTATGGGATTTTGGAGTGTCTCATTGTAATATAATAATGTGGTAGCATATGTCTCATGACATCTTTGAAACCATAATAAGAATTATCCCACTCGTGAATTAGACCTAGAAGTCATGATGCATGAACTTAAGTGTTGTTAAAATAAATTATTTAGTAAGAAACTCATGGTCTACAACAACCAAAAAATCCTGGGATACTTATTGTCTTAAATAGATATAAACAGAGATGGTGGGTGGAGTACCTCTAAATATTTGACTTTGATTTGTCTTACATAGCCAATAAAGGGAATGTTGTTGTTGACACCCTTAGTACAAAGATTTCATATCAAGATATTAAGGAATCTAGTAAAGAATGTAACTTTAGGGGTATCTTGGTATAATTACATCTAGTGGTGTAAGAGGAATATATGATTGTGTTACATGATAACATGGTATTGAATTATTCCCTCTTTGATTTCATATATCATCAGAAATTAAATGATAAATAATTTTATAAAATAATTATAATTATATATGGTCTGGAGACCACCATTGAGTCATCTCTATCCTATGAATGTATTATTTTATTCAGTAATATGTATGTAGTTATTTTATCTAGAACTAGGTCATAGAAAGTTAGAAAATCATGGGAAGTTATCCCCAAGATTTTTAGGTCCCTTTGAAATCATGGAAAAGGTTGGGAAGATTTATTATCAGTTAGAATTTCTAATACAATTAGAAATTAATTATGTATTTCTTATCTCTCAATTAAACAAGTACCTTCTTAATCCTTTTTTCATGATAAATTAGGAAAAATTAGAGTTGGAGCCTAATGTTTTAATAACTAAGAACCAAATCTAGAGAGATGATTATTAATTTATAGTGATTCAGGTGAAATCAATCCTACTAGTTCAAATTATATGGTGGCATGGAAGTGACCCCCATGAGATGAGGGAGTGGGGGTGTCTTTGAAGGAAAAAATAGCCTCATCTATTTAATAATAAATCATTGGGATGACTTTATAGGGGTAATAAGCGATATGGTGGGGAGAATTGTTAACTTCAGGATGTCATTTCAAATATAGATTATTTATTTATTGTATTGTATCCCTATTTTATCTCTTTTGGGAATTTTACTTTGAAATTTTTGGAAATAATGGTGATGTCTCATTGTTATCGCATGGTTTTTCTAACCATGTGTCCTAACCATGTGAATGACAAGGTTTTATAGTGCCAACATGCATGATTAGGGTTTGGTTTCTCAAACCATATGGCTAAACTATGTGGACGTCCTAGGTTTTTAAAAATAAACAATTACCTAACTACCCCTCACTGAATTAAATCCCCTCAACTATCACCTTAAACCCCTCTCGACTCTATCTCCCTCCCCTTGAATGATCTATTCTCATCCTTCTCCTATGGCTCAATTTTAGTTTATTTTCTTCAATATTATTAAAGGTAAAAACCTAGTAAGTGAATCATCAAATTTATATTTGTTATATTCCTCTTTTTTATGGATTTCATTCTAACATAAGGATATAGTAGCCTAGGTTTTCATTTACTTGAAATTCATGGAATTAAATTTGATGTATAGGTTTTGTTCTTTCTTAAAAAGGATATTTCTTTCTTATTTTAATGTGTATTAAACCTGATTAATTTTGGTTTAACTAATAATTTTATGTGGTTCTATATCCTCCATTTTTTATTGAAATTTTGGTTCTTTATTTTTGAATACTAGTTTCTAAAATGATGTAGAATCTATATATGCTAGTTTTGTATAATTTAATTAAATGAAAAAGGGTTTTTTTTGTGTTCTCTTTAGAGTGGATAATGGGAATGGATTTTCCAATCATTCTTTAAATTATGAATTTGAATATATTCATCCGTTTATCAATAAAATTACATTTTATAATGGTTGATTATATTAATTAAACTTCATTTGAACCCTATGTTCTTGGGTAGGAAACCCTAGATTAGGAAAATGTCCCATCAAACCATTATAGCGATGCCCTAAATAGTGAACTGAAGTCATGTTCATCCCTAATGCCCGATAAAGTATCTAAAGTCTCATTCCACTAAATGAGTGTATCCCTTTTTAGTGATGTAGAATTACTATGTTTCCCTATCCTTAGATACATGAGGATGTTTTCCAATGTTTCATGTGTCACTCCTTTGATGAGCATGATAACCCCTACCCAAACCCAGATGATGACTCCACCAGTTTTCCCAATTACATCATGTTGTTTAATTGAGTTCCTAGACATGTGAGTAATAGTCGCATCACATAAAGTTAAATAATAATGATAATAACAATATTAACAATATGTATAACATTAATAATATGTATAAATTTTAGGAATGAGATATAAGGATATAAAGAAACACATGAATATAATAATAATCTATGATTGCTACAAAATCACACAAATATAGAAAATCATATGGGGAATCAACTCAAAAATACACCCCAAATCCCCCCAACCCCTAACCACCATTGTACCAACACATGGAATACACATACAGTAATAACAACAATAATAAAAATGATAATTTATATAATTTTAGTGGGATTATAAATGGAGTTTTTTTATTTTTAAATGAAAACATAAAATGGGATATGGTTAAAATTATTTGTAAAAAAGGGGTCTTAAGAAGCATTAACCATGTTCATGATTCTACTTTATCTATGAAATATGAATGGGGTTTACTCTACCACTTTATACCTATAGGAAGTATCGACCACATTCACACTTAGTGTGAAATTTTTAAACAAGAATTTGGAATGCGGATCATTCCTCTTATATGAAAAAATTATAAAAGGATCCTCCTAATTTTCTAATCCATTTCTTCTAATTTCGTAGTTAATCTCTTAAGTATTGTTGTCTCTTTTTCAAATTATAATGTTTAGTTTTTTATGAGGTAAAATTTATTTTTTAAAATTTTATTTTCTAATTAGTATATTTATATTATTTATTTAATTATTTAGATCACTTAAAACTTATATAGATTGTATTATTTAAATGATATATTTTTGGATAATTAAAATTATTTTGAATGATTTAGTAAATTTAAAAATTATTTTTTTATTATTTAAATGTTTTTTAATGATATAATGAATTATGAAATATAATTTATCAACTGTTCTAATAAATGTAGAAGGATCATGAGTTAGACCAACCAAGTTATATTTAGTTTTTTTTGTTTTCATATATAATTTGTAATAAATAGTTTTGATTTTATTTTTATGATATGTGTATCATACTTTTACTTTATATGTAAGGATTATGTGTTTATGATAAATTTAATATATTACAATCCCCCAGTACCCCTTAATTTTAGGTGAGTATGATTCTAAAAAAATGGAGGTTTCAAATGATCTTATGATGTTTGATATTGTATTTGTACAGTTTGTTGGAAGAGGAATTACTTCTTGATGAAACCATATGAAGATTTCACCCAAGGATGTGGGTTTATTATCATTTATTTTGATAACCAAAACCCACATCAGATACCTCATGATCATTATAATATTTTTAATGATAATATTTGATTAATTTTTAATGTGAAGGTATATCAAAAATATATTAATAAATATAAAAATAATAAAATTTAACTTTTACTTAAAATATTTTATTAATTTTAAATTATCACACAGATATGATGATAAAATACATCTGTGAAAAAATATTCAAGAACAAAAATATATTTTCAAAATAATTGAAAGAGTAATTTAAATTTTAAAAAAATTTAAAATTAATTTATCTTATAAATAAATTTTCAAAATAAATGATAGGTTCATTTTTGCTAAGTCTAATAAATAAAAAATTATATTTTTTTATTAATGTCAATAGCTCAATATATATTTCTTGACTACCGAATTATTTCATGAATGTTAATGTTTTTCAGGACTATTGAAGGTTTTCACTCACTCACTATTGCTCATCCATCCCTTGTTAATCATCGCCTACACCAGCACATCCAGTGTGTCATCACCCATGTTGTGAAAGTTTTAAAAATTTGTGATGTGTGTTTCTTTTGAAAGTTTTAAAATAATCTAAGAAGGATTTAGATAATGAGAGAAAATCATAGTTTTATTTAATTAAAATAGATACAATTTTTTAATTTTTTATTAAAGTAAATGAAAAAATATGTATATTGTGGCTAATAAAGGATTTAATGACTTTTAAAGTCTTTTTACACTAACAAATGTCTTCACGTCTATCAAAGGATTTAGTCACTACTGAAGAATTTAACCACTACCAAATACTTTCATTACTACCAAAGGCTTTGATCAGTATCAATGTTTTTAGTGATTGTTGACGGATTTATTCAGTGTTAAATACTTTTACCTCTACCAAAGGTTTTCTCCAATTTCAAAGGGTTTCACCACTACCAAAGACTTTAACCACTATCAAAGGATTTAATGAGTTTTGAAGGCTTTCTCCACTGCAAAAAAACTTTTATGGCTACCAATGGCTTCTACTACTGCCAAAAACTTTATCCACTCTTAATAAATTTTCTGACTGCCAAATATTTTTACCGTATCCAAATGATTTCGTTTCCACCAATGGATTTTGAAACATCCAAAGACATCCACCACCACCAAAGGATTTCACTAGTAGTGAAGGCTTTCATTAATACCAAAACAATTGCTATCATTAAAGATTTTCCTGATTTTCAATGGATTTCACGACTACCAAAGGTTTTCTCTACTATAAGAAGATTTCATGACTACCAAATTCTATCATAATTGTCAAAGGATTTTGTGACTTATACAAGATTTTGTGACTTCTAATAATCATTAAAACTATTCATAATCATTCACACCATCTCTCACTCATTATTCCTCACCCTTCTCCCATATCCACTCATCTTGGGCACCATCTCCTACATTATAAAAAAATCATGATTAAGTCACATTTATTTAACCATAACTAATTAAAAATATTTGGTATTTTATGATGTCTTATAAATATATATAATTTTTTTCTAAGAAAATTCTAGGTAATCATAAATATGTTTATATACTACAAAAGATGATTAATATATTGTGATTAGGATCTTAGATATAGTTTTCTACTGAGAAAAGTTGTTAATAATCATGATTGTATAATTTTGAAAAAGTTCATATAAGGATTCATATTAATTCAAAACTAAGGGTTGGTCAAGTGATAACATTAATCACATGTCATCATCTTTAATATGTTGATCACTAATTAAACATTGTGTATCATCTTATCAAGGATGAAGATTAAGTAGAATAATTGTATTCATTCATGAAACAATGTAATAATGGTTTAATGGAATTGTATATGTAAATTTATGTTAGTTATGAGGGGTAAAATACTACTATAAAACCATACTATGGGAGATCTAGTTAAGTTGGTCCTTCCCAAAAATTTGATTCAAAGTCATATCATATGACTCTGGTACCAGAGACTAATTATGAATAACATAACCATAATATCAAGAGATTTCTTAGATACATACCTACCAATACTATATATTAACTTAATAATACTTTCTCCATTTAATAAGTGTATAATAATGTGACAGGAGATGAGGTAGGTAAGGAATATTTGGTTAATAAGCCTTGAAGGATTCCTTTATTGACTTTCCAGGAACTAGAAATTTTTAACCAACCTCTATTATTGACTTATTTAGTTGAGGGAATGTCACATGCACAATAATTTGATTGATATTTTATTATAACAAGTATTAAATTTCCTAGTTATATAGGTAAAACATCTATATCAACTGATAACACGTTAATTTTTGGAAGATAGTTTGAAATTAAAAGTGTATTAAAATTTGTGGTTAAGAAATACCACATAAAAACATTCTTTTTTTATGGTGGATGAGTTAAAATGTTTAAATACATCCTTTGGTGTGACAAATATGGGCTAAAATTTAAATTTCTTGTAATACCACAATATTTTGTGAAATAATTTTTCTGAATTAATTTAATCTTTTTGATATTTTTCATTTCATGTGACACAAAAACTGTTTGAGTTTATATTAAATCATGAAGTTTGGATTGCATAGTATGTAACACCAAGTTAATAGTGATCTACAGATAACATAATTTTTATCTTTCCCTATACAGAACATCACTTTTATCTTGCATTATATGCAACAATGACTTTCCTTGATGTCTTGTGTAACACACAAGACTAAGTTTTACCAAAAAATAATTTGAAATTAAAATAATATTATTTGATATAATAATATATAACAAAGATATTAAATTAGTGGTTCTTAAAAATTGTTAAATAAATTATGAAAATATGTGGTTTACACAAATATAAACTTAATTTATTGGTTACAATCAATTAGAAATGAATATGAAAATCGATTGAGTACAAAGGAAAATATTATTATTTTTATTCCCAAAAATATGTTTTACCATAATAAGTTAAATTAATTACAATTAGTTTGTTATATTAATGTGATATATATATTATATATTCAGTAAAATATGTTTTATATTTATCCAATAGTTTTTATAGTCTTAAGACAATAATAATCCCAATTTTATGCATAAAAACCTATATTTTTTATAAAGGTAGTTTTACCTCCATTTAATGGAGAACCTATTTTAAATCAAATTTTTGGAACTTTTATGGATTATATATGAAAAATAAACTTCAAATTTTAAATATAAAAAAATATTTTATGGTAAATTTTTGGTGTTTTTCTATGAAGTTTCATTTTTTTTAAATGAATAGTTAAAAATGCAGGATTTTAATTGAAAACTACTTTTTCATCTAAGTTATTTATATGGTTAAATTATATTTTAAATTTTTTTAAAATTATAATTAGATAATATTTTTATTAATTTATTCAAATTTAGGTAATTTTAATCAATTTAACTTTGAAATTCGGTATAAAAACTTAGCAAACATTTGGAAATTTTTCATTTAAAAATGTTCAGTGTCATCTCATCACGAGAATTAATTTTAAATTAATTTATACCACTTATGTGATTATAAATTATAAAAATGGTTTACATATTTCTAATAAGAATAATTTCTTATTTCTAATAAGTTCAACTTAGTTTTTTACCAAAAATATTTGCAAAAGTGATTACAATTAATTGTAATGGTTAGGAGAAAAATTAGGTTAATAAAGTAGTAAACATTAAATTTAATAACCAAAAATACCTATAAACTTTTCCAACACCCATTGGATTAACATTATTAGACCAATTACCTTCCATTATTGAGTTTGGATGTTTTTTTATTACTTCTTTTAAGTAAAAATGTGGGTGAAACTAATTTGTTTTTAAATTCCAAGTGTGTACTTTCCCTCCCCTATAAAAGGAAATCACCTCTCTATCTTATTTTCACCTCTTGAACCACTTAGTTTTGAACAAGATATGCCAAATTCACTTTAAAAAATAAATACTTTATTCTTTTAAGTTTCTCTTTTGGTAGAAATCAATCCAAGGAAGTCTTTTGGCACAAACCAAAATGAGGTACCTGATTAAGAGGTAACACATACTCTCAAGCTCCCTTATTTTATTTCCTTTCTCCACCCCCTCCACTCTATTTATTCCATAAATTTATAAAATAAAAAGTATATTAAATATAATAGGATATTTTTTATGCTAACTTTTCAACCTAAAATTTTACACACATCTATCTAATGGATAAAAAACATACTGCTTTTGTGTACGGAAAACTACTACCTCACTAAATGATGATTGTTTTTTTCATTTTCTACCTCTCATGGTGGAAATTATGATGGAAAATATATTTATATTTTTCATATATTATATTTATTATTTATTTAATATTCATTATTCCTTTTACATCACAAACCTTTTTACATTCCATTTAGTGTAAATATGATTATTTCATTTGAGGAAGTGTGGACTACTGCCCCCTCAAAGCAATGTGATTAGTTCACACACTACATGGAATGTATTAAGGATGGGTTTAGTGGACTTATATGGTATATATTATATAATTATTATAATTTGATAATTATATATATACATATATAGATACTTATATCTCATTTTCTTTCATTCTTTCAATATGATAATAAAAATAGAAACAACATTCCTGCATAAGTACGGCTTACCGTCTTCATGATTAGTGCATTTCATTTCATACTTATATATTTTATAGATTATTATAATATGAATAAACTATATATAAATGATATTTATATCATTTTTTACATTATTTAAATCATTATATAAGTATAAGGACCAAAGATATAATAAATTAAGACACATGCGAAAAACAAAGTGAATATTACCCGAAGCAAAACCTTAATAGAGGATTGTTAACATGAGGGTAATATAAGGTATTAATAAAACCATATATAGTATTATATATAATAATATGATTATGTAAAATATTTATAATAAACTAACATTTATTATATAGTAATCTTGTATGAGTATTGAGAGAGTCAAGACACAAGTTAAGGGGATTTCCTCACATTTTTTATTTCTGTGAGATACATGATATGTTCAGCACTATTTTCTTTTATGTGGTGTATGTACTACCCATTATTTTATTATATATCTATTATAATTAAATTTATAGGTATTTACATTTTCAATTTATGAAACTTATTTCATGGAGTTTAATATTCAAAAGTCACGAATTTGGTCAAATAATTTTGTCTAAATTTTTCTTCTTTGAAAATCATGTTTTTTATGCACCGAAATTCACTTTTGAGGTGTATATACTTCCATTTTACATGTTATATAATTAATTTACTACTTTTCATGATATTTTAATCTTAATATAATTTTTTTATTTCATGGATAGTATTATCCCAAGTTACCGAGTTATAAGAGTTTATTGAGACAATCTCTTCTCTTTTCAAGATTATTTATGATTATTATTACTTTGATGAAATCTTATGATCCATATCTTAAGAAAATTAATTATTTTTCTTATTCTAATTTTATTAATGATTTATTCATATATTTTTACCATTTCTTCAAATCGTTTTTACAAAATATAGTTAAGAAAATGTTTTTAATAAAGCATGACTTTACCCTCTCTTTAATCGAAAAACCTTGTTCTCTAAAAAGGGTTTCCAAGTATATTATAGTAATTTCATATGATCATTAAAAGAAATTGTTCAATTTTTTTATACACCAATTCTTTCAAATGAATCTTCTTGACACTTTTTTAATGAGGTATTTTTCTAACCTTTTTACTATGAAAAGGGAATGTTCTTTTTACCTCGTATGACATGTACAGATTTATCCACCATCAATCCTTTGAATATTTCTTTTCATGTTTAAATGGTAAATTTTAATAAAAAATATATAAATTATATTTTTAAAGAAAATGTGTTCAAAACCTATTAAAGCTCCTTTTATAATTCTTTAAGGAAAATGGTTTTCGAAACGTTTTAAATATCTCTTTTTATATTTTCAAAGAAAAAGGTTTCCTAAAGGTTTTAAAAGATTTCAGTATAAGATTTCAAGTTTTTTTCATGAAAATGGTTTTCAAAGGGTTTTATGTTTTAAAGAGCCTTTTCAAATAAGAAATTATATTTACCTTAATAAATATTTTCAAAAATCTATTTCCAATTTATTTTCTATCTAAGATGACATCTGTTGATGTTACTCAAGCCCTTGTATGAAATTATCCAAAGGTTCCATTCATATTATTTCTTAAATGGTTAATGTTTTGATGGAATGAATCTTATGAAACCCATTTCTATTCCATAGGTTTTATTCTTTTGAAATCCACTTCTATTCACAGGTTATGCTTTTATGAAGTGATTATGAAACCTATGTCTTTTCATAGGTAATGATGTGATGAAATGTAAATGATACCCATTTAATTTTGTGGGTTATGATTTGATGTTTATAAAACCTATCTATTTTTATGGGTTATAATATGATGAAAGTTTTATTATCTTGTGGAATGTGTATTAATGATTTTATTATGTGATGTGAGGGACCTATATATCCCTCTAATGCATTGGGTAATAATGGATAACTCATGAGTATAAATGTTATGCATGATCCTAATTACATGTTCAAAATTAATGCATGTACCTGATTTTATGTCCATAAGTTTATTTTCGAACCAGATTACATGTTTAAAATGTTTTTTAGTGAACCTTATTACGTGTTCACAATGTTATGCATGGATATAGTTGCATTTTCATAAGTTTATGTGTGAACCTAATTACATGTTCACAATGTTATACACGAACCTGATTACATGTACACAAATTAATGCATAGACCTAGTTTCATGTTCATAAGGTTATGTGTGAACCTGATTACATATTAAAAAATGATATGCATAGACCTAGTTTCATGTCTATTAGTTGATTTGGGTGCCTGATTTAATTTCCTTAACATAATGAGTGAATCTATTTCTACTTATACATGTTCACAACCTTATAAAAAAATTCATGACCCATATTCCATGTCTTATCCTATGTTATTATTTCATGACTTATTCTCTTAATCCTCTTATGATCTATTTCATATGAACTTATAGTTTTTACTATGATCTCTAATATGCATGGTATGATCTTCAAATGTTATTATCATGTTACATATCATTTTTTCTTGTTATGCTTACACATTTCCTTTATTTACCCTTACTGAAAGTCTAAGATCATCCCTTTTTTATGATACCTTTCCCTAGGTTATGAGGATAAGTTTTAGGTACAAATACTAAAGGTGGAGATCTTTATGGGATTTATTGAAGATCTTTCACCCAGATAGAAGATTTTGTTTCCAAGTTTCCAAAGACACTAAACTATTATGGTCCTCAGGCATGTATTTTTATAATGTACTGAATATTTATATAAAATGATTTAATATATATTTATGATAATATTGGGTCACTTTATTTCACATTCATATAATATATATTGAATTTTTTTCACATTGGATGATATCTAAGTTAAAAGGCACACATACTTGTGTTAACCTAATCTTATCGTGGGATAAATCTACATTATATGAAAAATTTATATAAAAAGTTATTATTGATTTGATATGATTTTGTAAAGAGGTTATCATATTTCTAATATGATAATAAATACAATAGTTTTTCAAATACATGAAATTTTAAGCGATCAGTTGGGATATAAACAACATTGACAGGGGGTGAATCAATGTTGGAAACTTTAATATAATTTTAACTTTAATATTTTTATCATTTTTCTTTTAACACTATCACTTGTTAATATTAATGGTTATAATATTCTTTCTTTTATCCTTTATTATTTAATGAAGAATAAACAAACACACACACACATAAAGGGCACAACGATATACAAGGTTCACCTATCAATGTGATAAGGCTAGTCATTTGTGTAATATATATTCCTCTATGATCAAACAACCCACTATTTTAATCATGTGAGATTCATATTATAGTTTCTATATAGTGTATGAGTATGCATCATCCTCATATTAGTTTAGTTCAACCAACACTTAGGTTCATTCCACACCTTTACAATAATATGTAGGGGTAAAAACTGGTGAGTCTAACACTAATTTAGAACTCTTTATTATCGTTTATGTGTTTTTTCTTCCTTTTTTTCTTAATGTGTATAGTATCAAGTCATTGTTTCTTATTTTATATATATCACTGCGTAATACCTCTTTTTCTCCTTCAAAGTAGAAAACTGATTTGATGTTTCTTTTTCTTTTATTTATCTCTTATTCTTCTTCTTATTTTGTGTAAACAAAATTACATAGATCTATTCATCTTATGGTGAACTTCATATCCAACTCATTCAATTATTTTTCTTCCTATTATTCCCTTTTTCCCTATTACTTTATTTCATAAATATAACTACATTAAACTTCTTTCTTTTATTCTTCAACACATGGTGGTTCTTCTAATTAGATTCTATGCCAGATTATTATTACATTTTCTTGGAAAACCAGAATTTTTATATTTTGAATAATTGTGTTGAACATGCCTAAATATTATATGACACAAAATAATATTTATATATGCAATATTGTATTATTAGTTTCTTCCTTTTCTATATTTACTAAATCGTTTTAATATTTTGAATTCAAATCTCTTGGAATTATCATGTCCAAAATTTCCCACTAAACCTCTTCCATAACTTCTTGAAATTTTATATAGTTATGCATGAACCACATTAATTAAAACAATAAAAATTATCAAATATTTCATTTTTATTTCTATCCAATAAATCCGCCAACATTGAAATTACCATGAATACATTAGACTATGCATTTATAATTGTATCCATCTTCCTCCATTTTCAATTTTTCCTTCATCTTTCGAACTCTTATCTCTTATTTAATATTGGAATTATTCCTCATTGATACCATAAAAAATTTTAATTCTACCTTGATCCATGTATTTGAATTTTTTAATTCATATAGTAACTAAAATCATTGAAACTCCATTTGTATCATAGGATAATACAACAATATATTTTTCTTATTTATACCTTCCTGAATCATGATGAATAGGGTATTTAAATATTTAATTTTCATTTTAGAGATGCATCACCTGGTAATTTATCAGTTCTAAAAACTCTTTCTCTTCATAATATCTTCTCATAATCATGTTAATGCAATAACTCACATTACGCTTACATAAATTTGATTCATGTATACACAAAAATCACCCTTACTTGGGTATTTATGAATAATTTACATAATATCCATCATCATCCTTGAATCCTAAAGATTATTAAGTTTAATTATAGTGAATAAATTATAATAAACCAGTTATGATTATAATTTTATTATTGGATCACCTCGAATCATTTGAGCTATTACTTTGTGTCACAATTCTTCCCATGAAACTTCCTTCTTCCATGGTTGATCTTCCCACCATATGGACCTCACAGTTGATCTTCTTACCTGCAAATCTCATAGTTGATCGATCTACCCTATGGATCCCATGGTCACTCAACATATCATTGAAATACCATGGTCACTCAACCTACCATTCAAATATTACAGACACTTGACCTACCATGTAAATCCCATGGCCACTCACCCTAATATGTAAATCCCATAATCACTATTATAATAGTATTAAACTTTAAATCATGTCCAGTTATATCTTTATACTATTATTATTCATTTCTCAAGGATCATGGTAATAGTATTGTGGCATATAAATCATTGAATATTTCTTTACAATTCATCACTATATTCCTTATCTCTATTTCTTAAGAATATTCAAATTCTAGATTCCTATAATTTTGATCTTATTATATTTATTATTCAATATTATAAACATAAATTGCATATCATATTTATAGAAGCTTATCTTTTCAAGTGTCATGATACTAGAGGTAGAAACCTTTATTTATCCTTGAAAGTAACCCTATGCATCTTTAATGATGTCTGGTTACCCATACATAGGTATTATGTTTCCCTTATGTGGATCCTGAATCAAGATTTTAGCTTTATGTACTAAATTAAGCAGTTGTAGGACCTTTATGTAGGTTCTAGATTTCTTAATTACCTTTATGTTACTGAGAATTTACCTTTATATATACTATTAAAATTTCATATGATGTTTATATACTAAATTAATTTTCCATATTACCTTTTCATATGAATCAGAGTTTCCTTTATGTGAGTAGTGTTATTTTCAGTTTACCTTTATACAACTCTTGAAATCATTATAAGACTTAACTTTATGTATTATTGATGTGACCTTTGCATGGAATCCTAGAAATATCATTTTCCCTTATATTAATCTAGATTAATGCATGTGACCTTTACATAGTACTTGAAACACAATACAGTATATCCAAAATACTACAAAATACTTCCAAATTTGTTCCAACTTCTTTAAAATTTATTCCAATAAACTTTAAACATCATCCAACAAATATAGATGAAACTTCTCTAAGTGAAATCAATTTAACGTTTCTTTACTATGAATAAATCTTCTGCAACTTTCAAAAGAAATGTCTCCTAAACATAATAATTTCACATAAAAATTTTTCAACTAACTCTCATCTTCATTATTATTCTTCTTCAAAATATTTACATAAATATTCATGAATAATTAAATATTATTGATAAATAATAATAAAAAATACAAATTATAATGAGTGGAATAAACAAACACTCCATTTTTATTTTTTGGAAATGCCCATATAAAATGAATTATGTCAATATGTGATTTCACTTAACGTATCAAAATTCATTTCATTCTCTACTTCATTTTCTTCAAACTTTTCATTTTACTTTCTCTATACTTTTTGATAATAAATAAAAATTAATTGGGGGAATTGGTATAAATTTATACTTAAAAAAATTTCCATGAACCATTCCACTCTAAGTATACTTGATCCATTCTTGTTGTATAAAAAAGTGGATTTAATCTATACAACAAAGTTATCCCTTAAAAAATGATACCAAATGAAATGGTAAACTCTTTACCTCTATTGTTATAAATTATATAATAAATTAAAATTGATAAAATTTATGATAACAATTTATATACAAATTTCTCATGAGATATATCAACTAATAATTCTTACACTCACTTCAGCACATAGGGTAAAAAAATTCAAGTATAAATAGTTGGATTAAAGATAACTTTGGACCTTCTTAATAACTTCCACATTTTTCATTGATTTAAATTAATATCTCACCCATAATTTTAGGATTTTTTTCTTGTTTCCATGTATAATGGAGTTAACAAAGAATACCTTATCAATGATATTAATTCAACAACATTTTAGAAAAATTGAGTTTTCATGAAATAATAATTTTGGAAGATTCTTCATCATTATTCACTTGTATTTCCTTCAAGGAGAAACTAATAATGATATTCATAATGGTTGAAATCTTATAAAGATAAAACACATGATTCTTTATGTTGAGAATACACAAAAATGGATCTTCTTATTTGGTTTTCTAGAATTAACAATTTCTACATCTTCATCAAAGATGATCTCCTTTCATATGATTTTTTAGAATACCTTTTGAGGGATAAAACAAGGATGGTGAATTATTCAAAGGGTAATATATATTGTTTAAATTAAATCTACTATATTAGGTTATCCCCTTAACAATATGCTTCACCTTCAATTTAGTGCATTCTAATCACAAATATAACACACAAAAATTAAGGGAATAAGGTGGATCTTCCTACTTCTGAATGTAAACAATAAGGTTGGGGGAATTTTGTAAATGAATTTGTTCCATTATCTATATTATTAATTCCTATACATTTATTATCCAAATATTATTTTATTTTATATATCATGTAACTTCTCACATATTCTTCTTCTTTGTGTCCAGAATCATTTATTTTCAATAGCCTTCATGTACAAAGAATTTTTTATTATTTTAAGGGATACTTATTGTGTTGGAATAATGGTTAAAGACCTTTATATTTGTTTATAAACTCTTTTCATATCTCATAAAGATCTTATATATCAAAAATTTTGTATTTTATTTACAACCTCTCAAGAAATTTGACTTCTTTATCTGGAATTTCTTCTTCTACATTATCACTATCTTCTTCTTGTCCTTTTTTCAACTTCTTTTCCCTCTCTAGGCCTAGTGGAAAATTAACTAAAATGAATTTAGGGTCATTGGAAACTTTCTTAGGGTATCTAAATGGAAACTTGTGAGAGACTTTTATCTCATATGACCGTTTATATGATGTTCTTCTCATGGAATTATTATACTTTTTTAATCTAATTTGAATTTTGTTTGTTTTCTAAGGATCTCTCACTTGTCTTCCTTGACATTTTATTACTATAATTCTTGTTATCATTGGAATTAATATTCTTTCCCAAGGTTTCTTCTTCAATATTCTCATATGTAATTATCTTCTTACTTTCATTTGATACGTGTTAATATGATCATGCACCACTTTTGTGATAACCACATTTGAAAAAATCACATAAATATTTATGTGTTTTGAATGTGTTTTTCAAACACATATTTATTTTCATTATTTTTTTATGTTGATTCATCTCAATATTTTCCACATTTAAAATTGAATTTATTTGAACTTTAGTATTTAAATTATTATACTAACAATTATATGCACAATACCCAAACCTATTGTGACACCAAAAATACCAACAAATCATGATCTTCTTTTTAAAAAAGTTTGATGTCTGTAATTTTTAGATTTGATAACATGGTGATTTTATAATTTCTGTACCATTGGTTGGGTTTTTCTTAGATAATCATAACCCTCGCGCATTATTTTATCCATTATAGACATATTGGTAGGCTACCCATCACTTATCCTCATCTATATTTTTATATAATTTTTATTAAAACCTATATTTTATATAAAATATATTTAATAAAAGTATTAGAATATGGTATGGTTGGAACCTTCTCTCTCAGGTATTCTTGAGTAAGATCATCAAGTGATTTAGTGATCTTATTAAAACATAAAAGGGTTATCATAACCTAAAAACACTTCTTATAAAAATATATAGGAGTAACTTTTTTATCCTTCAACTATAAAGTCATAACATGTGTTATTTCAAGGTTGTCTAGTTTAACTTCCAATTCAATACACTTAATATTGAGATACTTATTCTAATATTTAATAAATTCCACTCTATATTCATAGTATTTTCTCATCCTTACAACTTATTCATCATGTATTTTGATCTTTTACAGTAACATTGTATCATGCTCCTTGATCTTCTTGGATTTAATATCCAATTGTGCATTTTTTATATCAATATTAATTTTCAAATTTAATTCAAATGTATATATCATCTTCTCAAATTATTTTGTGGCATTAACCTTTTAATGTACTATGTTGATTCACCCTTATTTAAACATGGATCATATAACTTCAATATCCCCATTAATACCTTCTTTTCATTAACTAGTGTATAGTACTTTATGTAATAAAAAATAATTTATTTTAAAGACTTCCCCATATTATTTCCTTCTTCTTCAATATGGGTGATCTCATCCAGAATGAATTTAAGGATCCCACAAATTCTAGAAACAAATTAATTAGGTAATTAATGAAGTATATTCCTTAATGTGTCTATGGAAATATATGTTGACATATAATCACTCCCACTTTAACATGGTTACTATTAAAAAAATACAATAACTTTCACAAACCTCATGATAAAATGAATGATTTTAAATCATATAGGTATATATATTTTCCACATTGGTGTTAATTAAAAACAAAATTTATTCTACACTTATTCCATATTTATCTCTTTATCATCCTATAATAGGGGGACTTATTCTTCTATGGACAACACGGAAAACTTTCTCATATTAGTCTTCTATTTATTTTTCATATTTATCAAACTCTTGGTTGAAACTAAATTCATATCTAAGATAGATAATTATTTAATAAAATTGTAATTCATTATAAATAAGGAAATAAACATGAAATCATTAAAATAGATCAACTTAAAATAAAATAATCCAATCAAAGGTGAATTGGGATTTCATACTAATTGAATTTACTAGTTGGGATATGAACCACACTACGAGAGGGTGAATGTTTTTTTCCAACATCCCAACCCAACCAATTTTCTTTGGAAGGACCGAAATGGCACTAAACATAGGTGACATCCCTATGGAAATAAAGGCTAAAAATAAATTTCAAGGGATTTACTAAATCATGGGGTGAGTTTTTTAAAACAAACAACCTATAAGAAGACCATGAATAAGAGACACAATATGGTGTTTAATATAAAACTATAAAAAATATGAAATTATCACCAAATTGAATAGAAAAAATTGATTAAAGTAATATTTTTGTTATAATGGTTTTTAATATACTTTTTTGATGAAATTTAAATGTTATAGTGAGTGAAATATAGATTTTCTATAATTAAATAAGTCTTGATAATTATTAAGTTAGAATGGTTGTTTTTATTTGAAGATTTGATTTAGATGAATCAACATTAAATGTGATGATTTCAGAGCTATTATTAGGTTTGTGAACTTGTGAAAAAGATTCACATTTTTTAAACTAATGTTTGAAGAAATAAGAGAAACCATTTAAAAATGGTTGGAAGAAGAAGTTATGATAATATGAAAATATGTGAGTATTGGATTTGGTTACATTGAATTTTTTTTTGGGACTCTACAAAAAATATGGTGTATCCTAACCATCCATCCTAGAAGGTGGGTATAATGAGAGTATATAGAAGCACTGACACAAAGTGGTTCATTGATTGTTATATGCAAGCCAGTAACTAATTATGGCCAGAAAATGGATCACTTTGTATTATAAGGGAGCAGGGAACTGTGTGATGTTTTTATGTAGGAGTTATTTATACGCATTGTTATAGATTTTTTTTAAAACTTAGAAATAAATGTGGCCATATGATGAGAATATCCCATCCATTCAATCACTCAACTGGTCTCATCGTCAACTTTGTCTATTAGAGGTGTTTAGTTCTTTGGAAGTTCTCCATGCAACATCAACAGTTAATTGAATTGGGGCCTTTGAGATCTATTAAAGTGTTGTGATGATTCCAATATGATAAAAATTATATGCAACATCATTTTCATGGTAAAAAAATACCGAACAAAAGAAAAATAATGGGTTATAAATTTATGGTTTTTTATGATGGTGATTTCTTGTGACAGGTGCATTACCTAAGACAGAAAGTGTATTTTCAGAAGTAGCAGATGGATCTCTATGGTTTTCAGAGGTTCTGAGTTGTTGAGTTTTGTCTATAAATAAAACTATAGGAACAAATTTTCATGTATTATTTAACACTCTACTAATATAATCCTGATAGATAAATATATTAGGAAAAGAAATGTATTTTCAAAGTAAGGTTTCATGTACACAATTCATTCTTGTTACAACCTACACGTTGACAAGATGATTCTGCAAACCAGTTATGCATTTTAATTATGTTATAAGATTGAGATATAAGAACCCATGTAAACATTCTCATGAATAACATGATTTTCCATGAACTAGTGTTGATATCCACACTATTTTAATGAAAATAAGATTATAGAAATTTCATGGTTCATGTGATAGTAAATCTTGTAAACCAACTAGAAGGAGACCGAGATTCACGTGTTTCTTTCACATAAAGCTGATTTAGAACCAGTTTTAGTTTATAATGGCTACAAATAAATGAAGGGAATAATCCACACTACATGATGATATGTAATGAAATTAAATCTCACACACTATTTATGTGATACATGCATTTCAAAAACACAGTGACATCATTCATGTAGCTTGAAGAAACAACAAAGTGGTATTGCATGATTAATTTCTGCATAGTAATCTGAGGATTCTCATACTATTTTTTCATTCATAAAGAACATACTGATGGATTTCTATGAGTTTAATGCATAAAACATAAGGTTAATTAATTATTTATATATTATTCATGATCCAAGTGTTGATATGAATCCACAAATAATGTATAGTGTGAAGAAAAGTGTGACAGTGTATGTGGGTTTGTTGGATTTATAAACCTTGTGTGAAGAATAATTGCACACACAACCATTTGAATTTGTAAAAGGAAGATAAAATATTCCCACAAAGTATTCCACACAATATATTAGGTGTATCATTGTGTACATGCATAAATAAGAGAAAAATAATACATAGTGTTTCACATTTGTTATTACACAAAGAACACATAAAATAATGTACATAATTACACGAGATAAATATTTTCAAGTGATGGTGAGAACTACATAAATTAAGAACATATTATGTCTATACATGTAATAATTAAGATTAGTTTAAGCATTATATTTCCATAAAGTGATAAAGAAGGCAACTTAAAAATTTGTTTAATAATCTTTAGTCTTTTATTATATTAGTATAGTGAATTAAAAAGGAAGTGTTATCTTCTACAATTTAGCAGAGTATACTGAACTGACTAGTATAAAGTGTTGTTTATTAAATTCATTGGTATTCATATATTTTCAATTGAAGTTACCAAGTTTAGAATCATTTTAATCTAGTGGCTTGAAAATAAATGTCAGTTTTTTGTTGTAGTGTAATCTTGATGTTCTTGTGATATTTCTCATTGTGTTGGAGTTATGTTTGTAAAAACTAGTGGTATACTAATATAAATAAAACCATTGGGATTATATTATGAAAAAAACTAGTGGGATTCCAGTATAATTTTTGAAAGGGTTCATATATACCCACTATGTTTACAGGGTGATTCCTGGCCAACCCACTTGTAATTTCTGATTCATTTCTAGTAGAGAATATGTTTCTCGGATCATCCAGGACATAGTAAGGACATAGTCACCTACTTCTAGGTGAACCTTTTAAAAATATTGTGTGTATTCATCGTTTACTTTATTTCTTATATGTGGAATAATTTTTCTTTTAAATAGGGAATATCCATTCACTCTAACAACTATAGAGGTTCATATTATTAAAGGTGTTAAAAGTGAAGGGAAGAAAATAGGAAAAAAATGTGTACACCAATTCACCCCCCCCCCCCCATTACACACACACATTATTGTACCTTCACGATCCACTAGGAACTTTAATTAGTATCAGATCAAAGGTTCAACCTCTGATTTCATCTATCTTATTGTCCCAATTGTTTGTATCAAAATTATATGAAGTGTATATTTGAATTAAAATAAGTAATAGAGTAGTCTATGATTGAAAGTTCATTTCAAATCTATGTAAGTGATAAAAAGGAGGTTTTTGAAAAAACCTTGATGAACAAAAAGGGTAAATAGGTGAGGAATATAAGAAATAATTTGAATAAGAAACAGGGTTCATCAAAAACAGAATGTAGTCATTGTAGTAGTCTATCTGCGGTATCTTTTAAAATAGATGATAAAGAACCTTTTGATGAGTCTTGTTAAAGCAGTGATGAATAATAATTTATTTAATCATTTAGTGATTTTTATTGACAAATCAAAGATTATCTGAAGAATGATCCTTCTGAGGTTTTCACTTGTATATTTTATTTTATCAAGGGACTATATGATGAAAATTCATAGCTTTAAAAGGAAGATGAGGATATGGATAAATCCTTGGAAAAGAAGTTTCAAGGATGTAAACTTATCACACAAATTATTGAAGATAAAAAATAAATTTCATAACTTTGCAATGAACATTTATCTTATGTTGAATAATAATTGAAAAGAAATGGGTATGAGAAAGAAGTTACTGAGAAGGTACTTACTGAGATGATTTACACACATGAATAATCTCATAAATCTACCATAATAATTAAGGAATCTCTTTAGAAATGATAGACTAGGATGAGACATTAATACTAGATAAATAATAAAATGAACATTTTTTATTTCATTGCAATGAAATATTCAATTTGATTAAATTTGAATTACAAAGGATTGTTTGTGAGAAGGATGTGATAGAGAAATTTTATACTAAAGTGATATGTGAATTAGAGGAACTACACATAACCTCTATGAATATTAAGAAATTCCAACTAGAGGTTCAGAAAATTATAATTGAATATTTAAATAAAAATCTACTGATGTAAATTAAAATGCATGATGATCATGTTCATAAAATGAAGAGTCAATGGGAATAAAAACTAAAAGTTGTTGAAGATGATAAAAATTTCATCAACCTGAAGTGTCATGAAATGGAAGGTAATTTGTAAAATCTGAAGAAAACACAATTAAATACTTATAATAAAGAATTATAAGATATGGTGAAATCACTTGAAGACCAGAATAACTATCTAAATCTAAAATTTATTAAATTAGAGGTAAAGTTCATAAATCTAGAGAACACCCAAGATGAATCTTTACAAAATGTTGATATTAGAAAGGTTTCTAAAATTAATTCTAAAATTATTTTTACTTCTCACAAGACTCATTCAAGTGGAAAATAGCTTGAGATTATCTAAAGATAAATTTTTTTCATGCTCATTGAAAAAGGTGACCCTTGTTCTAGAATTTTTTGTTTTTACTAATACTATTTCATCTATAGGTACAGGTTCCAAAAAGAATTCTGGTCAAACATGGGTGAAGAATACTGATGATAAATCCATTGTATCATCAATGGTGTATATGAATAAGAGTGTGAATTATTATTCCCTGAAAATATATTTGATAAATAATATTTATAGCCATATAACCAAGATGTTAAAACTATCCAAGTTATATTACATAAGAATAAATCAATAATTTTTTTTATTGTTAGTGTTGTTATAAATTTTGGTATCTGGACATTGACTATTAGAATAATTTTTCAATGCATGATAATTATAGAAGTCCAATATTAAGCAGGAGTAGATCTGATGTAAAGATAAATCCAATATATTTAGAGCATAATTCACATATGAAGAAGAATATTTATATTAAGAATATATGTTATTTTCTTATAAACATCTATAATTATTTCTATAGAAGTGGTCATAGTTATGTTGATTGTTGGTATGTACCAACTATTCACTATGCATATTCTAATATGAAGAGAAGACCACAAAAAATGTAGAGGTAAAGTAAAAATTAGAAAATTATTCCTTTGGGTATAAACAGAATAATAGAGTTAATAAAACTATAAAGCAATCTACACCCAATAACAATGATGAAATAAAGTTCACACCAAATAAAATATGCTTCAACTATGGAAGAAGAGTGTATATCAAGGACCTTTGAAAATAAATCATAAATACAAATTTTGGTGGAATCATTCTAATGCAAACAAATTAAATTAATATTAGAAGCTAATAAAAGTTTTTATTTGATGCTTGAAAATCAAGATGAAAATTTATAATTTCATGAGATGTTTTCTAAAAAGGATAACCCTATGATTACTGAAGATTATTGTGGAATTTTAAGAATTTTAGGGTATATTGCTGACAAATGTATGACATGGTAACCTGATCAAATAGAACTAATGAAGAATAATTTAAAGGAAACAATATATTCTTATATCAAAATTTTCACTTTGAAGAAGTATTCTATACACAAGATGAGTTTTGAGAAAGTTCCAATATAATCCTTAATTGTATGTCTAGAGCATCTATAATTGGATAAGAAATTGAAGTAGGAATAGAAGAATGAAAGTGCACTACTTTTTAATGTGAAGAATTATATTTCATCTAAGATTAATTCTGTAGAAATTAATAATTCTATGTTTTCCTTAAATGATAAAATTTTGAAAGTCAAATAAGGATCAATCATGATGAGTTTTCATAAATCTGGAGCAGAATTTAAAGGAGTTTTTGGGTTGATAAATAAATAGCATCTCTATACCACTAACTAAAAAACATTTAATAACCACCATATTACCATATATATTTTGTCATTGTTTATTTTATATAGGTAATTAAAATTGAGGAATATATTTAGGGTGAGACCTAAATATATAAGTGTTATTAAAATATTATATAGTATTTAGGAAGTTATACATCATGGAGTTATTTATTTTAATTTTTTGTTGAAATGTTTCTTGAAGATCATTCTTTAATAAATCCAATCAGATTAAAGAAAATGAATGAATCTCATCCCTCAAGGGGGATAAAATATAAACAAATACCAGATTTGAATATCTCAACTTATATAAAATGAATATTTGATGTTCTGGTAAGGGATTTATCAGATTATTTCAAATTCTATAAATTTCATATTTTTATTAAAAATTTATTTTATCATATATCTATATGGATAAAAATTCTGAATCAGATGATTAGAAACTGATAATTTGATGACATAACTGAAATAGATTGATAAATGGGAATTAAATTATTGCATTTTAATGCTTTTAATCTATTTTTCAAGATGAATGTAGAATATTAACTGAATATCTTTTGAACAACTTCTGCAAGAAGGTTTCAATTTTGGAATCATATTCTAAAGAATCTATTGAAAGATTTGTTTTCTAAATTAATCGCTATTATTTTCTATGTTCGGTTAGCCCACATAGACATGGATATTATTAACTAATGACTCATTTATTTAAGAAATTTGGTGATTTACTTATCTCAATTAAATAAATTTAAATTTCTATTAATGGGAATATTTTATGAAATTGGGATATTGAAGGGGAGAAGAGGAAAAGTTCAGTTGTTACAAAATGAGATGAGTTGAATTCTTTCCCATACTTATATCTTTGGTTTTATTGTTATGTAAAGGGGAGAAGAAAACATTGACTTTGAAAGTGAAATGTCCATTGATAATTAATCCAAAGGGGGATATTGAAGACCCCAAATTGATTAAAGTAATATTTTTTAATTGTTTTTAATATACTTGTTTGATGAATAATAAATTTTGTAGTGAGTGAAGTATGGATTTTGTATCATTGATTCATTCTTGATAATTATTAATTTTTCAAGGTTTTTTTATTTAAAGGGTTTTTTTAGATGAAGAAACATTAAATGTGATTATTACAGAGGTAATATTAAGTTCGAAGACTTGTGAAAAGGATGAAAATTGTTTAGACCGATGTTTAGAATAAGAAGAAAAACCATTGAAAAATGGTTGAAAGAATAAGCTATTATAATATAAATTTTTTTAATATTTTATTTGGATTATTTCAATATTATTTGTATTCTTAATTTTTCAAAAATATGGCTTATCCCAACTATCCAGCCTAAGAGAATTGTGACCACTACTGAGGTGGGTAGTCGACTCCCTACGCAGCTGATATGAGAGTCATGGGTGTGTATACTGCATACCAAAAAGGCACATAAGAGGCAGTGTAAGTCCATCATGTGGGGAAGAACGGTGGTGGACGAGAGTGTCATCATGGAGCGGTGCCACGAATTTTAGATGTGGAATAGTAACTAATTTTATCCAGTAAATGGATCACTTTGTCTTATATGGGATTGGGGTACCATGAGATGTTTTGATATGGGAGAGATTTATATGCATTATTTTATCTTCATTTAAATACTCAGAAATAAATTAGTTCACCATATGAGACTATTCCGACCATTTTACCACCCATCCATACTCATCTTCAATCTCAACAATCTGAGGAGTTTAGTTCTTTATAAGTTCTCTATGCAACTTTGTTAGTTAAATGAACTGAGGCCTCTAAGCTCATTTAAAGAATTATGATGATTCTAATATGATATAAATTATATGTAACATAATTTTCATGGTAAAATGAAGATCGAAACAAGGATAAATATTGGGGTATAAATTGATGGTCTTTTATGATTGTGATTTCGTACGATGGGTACCTTACCTAAGATAGAAATTTAATTAGCCAGAGTAATGGATGGAACTCTAAGATTTTTAGAGGTTCTGAATCAGAGAGTTTTTTCTGTAAATACCACCCAAGGCACTCATTTCCATGTATGAGTTTATTTATATTTATAGATAATCATGAGTGAGAAACATAGTAGAAGAAGCATTCTGTATTTTTGAAGGATGTTTCCATGTGCTCGAGTGATTCTTGTTACAACTTACACGTTCACATAATGATTTCGCAAACTGGATATGCGGTTTAACTGTGATATGCAATTGAGATATAAGAAATCATGAATAAATTCACATGAATAACATTATTTTCCATGAACCATTGTTGATATCCACATTGTTGTTACGTGAAGAAGATTGCATACCGTGTTTGGTTCACACGATAGTGAATCTTGTGAACCAACTAGAAGAAGACCAGGATTCGTGTGCTTCTTTCATAGGAAACTGATTTAGAACTAGTGTCTATTTATTATGGCCAAAAATATATGAATATAATAATCCACATTTTATTATGATATGTAATTCATTCACATCTTTTATTTTTTTGTGATACATGCATTTCAAAAATGCAGTGAAGACACATGTGTAACGCGAAGAAACAACAAAGGGGTATTGAGTGATTAATTTTTTCACAGTAAACTGATGATGATCATACTTTTTTGATAAATAAAGGATATATTGTTGGAATTTTATGAGTAAAATTAATAAAAATAAGGTTCATGAAATCTTTTTATATTATTCATTATTCACATATTGATATGCATGCATGGATAAAGTAAAATTTGAAGTGTGACAGTGTGTGTGTGTGTGTTGGATTTGTGACACTTGTATGAAAAATAATTTCACACACACCCATTAAAAAATTGGGTTATATCAAAGATTCTCATGAAGGATTCCATCCAATATATTTGGTTTATCATTATATACTTTTATAAAGAATAGAAAAGAATACATAGTGTTTCACATTTATTATTTCACAAAGAATACATAAAATAGTTTACAGAATTACGTGAAATAAGTATTTTTATGTGATGCTGAGAACTAAATGTATGAATAATGTACGATTTTGATGTGTGTAATAATTGAGATGTGTTGAAGCATTATATTTTAAGAAAGTGAGAAAGAAGGCGTCTTATATTTTCTTGAAGAATCTTCAGTTGTTCATTCTATTATTACAGTGAGTTAAATTTCAATTGTTATCTTCTAAAATTTTGGAAAGTATACTAAGACAACTAGTATACAATGTTATTTATTACATTCAGTGTTATTCAAATATTTTCATTTAAAGTGAACAAGTACAGAATTGGTTTAATCCATCAGATCTAAGAGGAATATAAATTTTTTGTTGTAGTGGTAGCTTTATGTTCTTGTGATATTTCTCATTGTGTTAGTGTTATGATTATAAAAACTAGTGGGATTATAATATAAATAATGCTAGTGTGATATCAATATAATTTTGGAAAAGGTTCATAACTACCCACCATGGTTTCAGGGTCATACATAACCTACACAAATGTAATTTTGGACTAATTTCTAGTGAAGAATTTATGTCTTCGATCATCCCAAATCCGTCAAGGATGTAGTCACCTACATTAAGGTAGAACCTTGTAAAAATACTATTTTATGCACATAATTTACTTTTAATCTTTCATGTGGTATAATTTTTCTTGTGAACAAGAAATATCCATTCACTCTAACAAGTGCAGTGGTTTAGATTATTAAAGAGAGTAAAAGTGAGGAAAATAAAATCGATAAAACGTGTGTACACTAATTAACCCCCCACCCCCCTCATTTTTATTATATGATCAATTATTCACCTTAAAAATGATAATTATAGTAACAGGGAAAGAGAAAACAAAATCAAAGTATAAAATCCTATGACAAATAAATCTCAAGTAAAATAAGACTCAAGGAACCAAGGTGGCACCACACCAGACTCCAAGACGCGATTTCCACCCTAAACTCCAACTCTCTACATACATGACCACAAAATCATGATGATATTATTCTAAAATATGAATCCTTAGCATTACTTGTATCATTGTAAATATAATCTACATATGGACCAAGGGTCATAAACAAGGGGTGAGTATACGACCTAGTAGGAAAACCCTTAAACTTCCCTCAAATGACACTAAAACAAGAAACAGGTA
Source organism: Viscum album (assembly GCA_963277665.1). Lineage (NCBI taxonomy): Eukaryota > Viridiplantae > Streptophyta > Magnoliopsida > Santalales > Viscaceae > Viscum > Viscum album. Next base: position 479,634,716 of record OY728132.1, read on the forward strand.
ATATTATGATTTATTTAGAATATAAGATATATAAAAAAGTATAGAAACTAGTGGTATATAAATAAAAATATTTTTAAGGTACTGAAATAACTTGTAACAAAAAACCACACACATACATATAGAAAACCCGCCAATAAAACCATTGCCTAAAGGCCCCTTCCAAATAGTCCAACTCACGAGTGGTATTTGTACCTGTAATACCATGTCATCACTCAGTGGAATAATCCAATGTGCCACATTAATTTTCACCATATTCATGTCAAAACCTCAGGTCCCTTTCCATATACAATTGAATTCACACTCATAATGTTCATTCCAAGTTCTCAAAATAAAAAAAACATATTTTAAAAAAAATCTATTTAATCATTTCATTGAAAACCTTATGGGAATCACCCAAAATTCTACATTTTATTACCATAAAATATAAAGGGATTACTAATATATATTTCACATGAATTTTCCAATTAATGGAAGAATAAAATTATTTATAAAATAATGCACCTTCACATTTTATGAAAAAGTGGAAAAATAATAGAAGCCATCTACCATGAACATGGTCTCCAAAATAGAATCAATAAAATCCTTTACAGATTTGGGGCCTATATATCCTCCTATAATAATAAACAAAAAAATATATCAATACATAGCCTAACCACCAGATCTAGGAATGGTAGAACCATATTAGAGTTTCCCTAAGAAAAAATGGGATAAGAAACGAAGAGAAGGAGAAGTGGAGACCTCACCTTCGATTTCTAGGTTGACCACTCAAATAATATTAGAGAAAAATATATGGGAGGAAAGGAATAACCAAAATCTCCCAAAGGAACCATCTTGTTTAAAATCCCTATACATGGGAGGAAAATGGGTGTTTTGGGGGAAATTTTGTGTTAAAAACCTAATATTCAAAACACTTTAAAGATATGCACATTTTGGTAGAATGGTTTTAAAAATCATGAACCAACCATGAAAATATAAACTATATGAAAATTTTCAAAGTCACGCATTTACATCATGGTTTACCCAAACATACACTAACCATGTGCCTCTTAATTAGTCCCTTTTCCACCTTTAATGGTTACTTGGGGATTCTATATGGTTTCTCTTAACTGTGTGTTGATTTTGAAACCTCCAAATCACTTTCAAAACCTCATGAAACCCTCTATAAAATTCCTAAAACCAAAAAAACATTTTATAACCTAATAACAAATTATAATAAACCATAATAACACAATAAGGGGTGTTACATTCTCCCCACCATTAGGCTTTACATCATTAGCCAAATATAAATTAGCGGTGCTAAGACATAAGGTCAAACAACTTCTCCAACTTAATAGTATGTCATGTCTAAAATTACTTAAAGATTCATTGATGCTAGAACAAAAAACATACCAAAGGTATAAATCAACCTAGCATAAGTCTGTTGATCCTTTCTGAAGGTATAAAAGACAAAGATAACCAATTAAAATAATTATCTCAATAGAAACATGATCACAACTAATAATTAATCAGAATTTGACTCCATGAGTTAGATAATACGAACCTCGATGACATCCTGATTTCAAATAAATATTGGTGAAAAAGACTATGATATTTCACTCCCCTACTGGAAAGGTATATATAATAGTTATAAAATGTCCACAATTCAACGTTCAATGTTCAATACCTTATGTACCTTCCTAATATATGAATGAAAAATATACTTGATACTATCTCGATGCTAGGAGGAACCATAATTGGATCCTGATATAGAAGTAATAATTTTCGTCCCTTTTCCATCCCTTGGTGGATTCCCACCATTAAGTTTTATCTAAATGATAAGAAAATGAAAATTCAACTACTATACTTCCTTAAACATGTTCACCCATGTCATTAATGAGATCTATTTGATAAAAACCCATGAAATAATTAGGTTATTTAAGACTCAAGTGCATTTAAGTGATGGATCCCATGAATTGTTCTTGATCCAACATTCCACCAACCTAAAATCCACATACATTTAATTTAATACCAACACTACCCCATCAATCATGAAATTTTATACCTATGTAGATAATTCCTCGGTGATAAAAGACATGCGATTACACAAATAAGTAGCTATAAAAAATACACTAAGTATATGGGTAATTTTCCTTGAGGTGTCTTATAAAATAGCTTGATCATTTCTAAAGCTAGGGAAAAGATCATGTACTAATTCGTACTCAAAAAGACTCTAACAGAGGTTACATATCCTAAAATTATTCTCAAAAAACAAAACCTATCTGATAAATTTATACCAATTTGGTTCCTAATTTCCCCAAATAGATCCCCAATTTATACAACTCAGCCTATTATTGGAGAAATATAGTGACCAACTCTATCTGATAATACTATAATCCTTCCATACTATCATCTAATCCCTATTGAAAATAAATAACAACACCATAATGAGCTATGAGAGTGACTCTATAAGAATTGAAATCATCATAACATTGAATGTTATTAACCACTGTATTCAGTAGATTATAGAAAAAATACTTTTAAGATATTGAATTCTACTGAATCTAGGCCATGGGGGTGGTAATTGAGAATAGTGACCAATCTAGATCCCATAATATAATTCTACCTATGATATATCTTGATGATTTTTCCATGATAAATCATTCAAACATAAAACCTCTACTTTCCTTTATTATATATTACACCTATCACCCAATAAAAAAACTAGAAAAAAATGGTATAAACATGAAATCATATCCTAGGAAACATAAAAAAAATGACCAGCATTAAAAACACAACCAATACATGAATTTATAAGAAAATATAATGTTACATATTTCAAATCATAGTAATTCACTATTGTTCATCCCAATAAACCATCAAGTTTTCCATCCATCAGTTCACCACATAAAAAATTTCCCTAAATCTATATGTAAAATTTTAAATTTCCAAAAACAAGGACAAGGTACCCAATAAAAAATTTTCCTCCAAAAAACCCCCAATTAAATAATCTATTTAGGCCCTTCCTTGAGTTTGAACACTAATAAAATTCATTGAGAAATCATTTTTTATAAAATACATTTAAAACACATCATGAAATAATTCCATATTGTAAAACAAAAAATTATTAAAAATAATATAGTTTTAAATTTCTAAATAAGAGGTTTTTTTATTAATTATTTTTCCCTAAGGATCATTTAAATAAATGTAATTAAATAAGCATATTGAAATAATTTTTTTGAACCCAAAAATACATGTACATATTTATAAAATATTCCAAATAATCTTTTTGTAAAAATTGTTTTAAATTTATAAATAATATTCAAAATAATAATTTCTAATGGATTTCCTTAATTTGAAAACCTCTTTGTCGTCATATTATAGCTCATGAAACCAAAAAAATAAACACCCACACACAAATCATGAAACAACCACTAATAAAAACTTTATAAATATGCACTGATAATTTATTTACATGAAAATGTTTTAAAAAATTTTATTAACTCATGATCAATAAACCAGTTTAAGAAAAAAACTTGTTACTTCATGTGCCAAAAATCTTAACTGTGTGAAATTATTTCCAACCAAGAAGAAAACAAGTCTATGAAACACATATTCTATTTTTATATTTCATGATGTTATATTCCAAGTTTAAATTATTTAGCGATAACATTTTGTTATTAAATAGTAATTCCCAATTAATGAAAAAATAAACAACCAAAATTGATATATGAAAATGTTCAACAAGATTTCATGATTAATAACCTAAAAATCAAAATAATGAAAACTCTAATTAAACATTACAATAGGAAATTCATTTTTAACATATTATGAAATTAACTAAGGAAATAATAATTCAAAGTAATTACATGCTCTCAATATATAAGAAATAATGATGATAAGCATGAAATTATTATTTTGAGTTATAATTCTAAATTTGTTTTCATTTCCTTAAAATATCATGTATTCCAATTACAATTTTTTACATTATTTCTAATTCGAGTCATTACTAGTTTAATTTCAACTTCCATTCCAATTTCATGTTTTTTAAAACAATAAAACAAAAAGAATACATGATTAAAATGAATGTTGGAATGGATAAATATACAATAAAAATACAAATTATATTTCACTATTTTCTTAAAATTATTTCTTAGAGACTCTCAGTTTTATCCATCAATACAATTATTCATTTTAGTAAACAAGGTTATCATGTTATTATTTTACAAAGCATAACCAAACAAATATCACATGAATAATTAAATCATAGTGGGAAGTCTCCCTACTAATGCATGGTATTTCACACTCATCAGTTCAACCCAAAAATATGAGGTGAAAACAAAACTATAAGTTCTTTACTATACTTTTTGAACCCCAACCCACCCTAATATCATGAAGTTTGGAAAAAATAGGTTATATATGACTTTTTATGCTCTACATTTCATGTCCGGACACATTTTATCTCCTTTATATCATTCGAACTGATAGATCATGAAAAACAGAAACCATTTGCAACATCTTGACCTGACCCATTGGGTTAAGAAGGAATGAAATGCAAAAAATCATAGGTGATGACCACAAGTAACCAAAGGATAATAATAAATTTCAATGGATTTAATAAATCATAGTGGTAAATTTTCACTTAACTAATTAACCTGTGAGTAGACCATGAATAAAAGTTGTGATTGTTTTCATGATAAAAACCCATAATAAGCTCAAAAAGTATAACCAAATGATCATCAGAGTAACATTGTAATAAAAAATGAATTCAATAATCTCAATACAAATAAAACTTAAAGAAAATAAGAATCAAAGCAACAAGGTGTAACAACTCTAGATTTCAAGATTCGACTACCACCCCATGATTCAACTATAGGCATCCATTAATACAACAACATGAAGCTCTAGTGGTAAAATAAGAAACCAACCACTTACCTGTATCATGATAAATAGTGTATTTATACACACCAAGGTGAATACGTAGGGGTGAGTATATGACCCAGTAATAAAACCTTGAAACTTCACCCCAAATACTGCTAAAATAAGAAATATGTTATCTCACATTTTATTTTTAATATAAGACAAACAAAAAACATTAAAACTAATGATTTATAAACAAACATATCTATATGATAGTTAAATAAATCACACTAAAAACACACCCATGTAATGAACACCCACACACATTTAAAACACTCACCAATGTAACCACACTCAAATTCCCCTCTTGAATAGTCCAAATCATGAGCGATATATGTCCCTCTAGTTCTAAGTCATAACCTTTTTTTAAATGGTCTCTAATAAAATGGTTCCTAAGTTAAATTTGTTTTGTGTAAAGAGTATTGGATTGCATTTTAGTAAATAGATATAACACTAGTGTTGTCACACATAATGGAATAAGGTCATAATATAAGTCATGATCTATGAGAGTTTGTTTCATACAAATTATTTGGGAGTAATAACTTCATGTGAAAATATATTCTAATTTGACTGTATAAATAGTAATTTAATTTTTCTTATTACTACTCCATGATACAATGGATTTCCATCTATGTGGAATTTCCCACTTGTACATTTCCTATTTAGATAGCACCCACCAACATCTATATTGGGAAAACTATCATGTTCAAAAGATGTTGATTTTTAATAAAACAAATAAATATTTTTATATACTTTTAAATACTTGAAATTTATTTTAAGATATTTTAACTGGGGTTAATTTATATTGGTTTGAAAATAGGAACTAAGGAATATGATAAACATGATGTATAGTTAGGTTGTTGTAGGATAGAGAATACTCTCAATCATACCGCTATAAATCTTATTATCCACAAATTTATCAAATTCATCCAAAGTAATATTATAAGAAGTAATCATCAGAGTAAAATATTATTCACTTGATCCATTCAGAAACGATTTAAAATATCATTAGTGTATTTGATTTAGCTAAGAAACGTACCGTCAAAGTTTTGAGAAATTTTAAAATAAATGAAAATTTTGATTTTTCTCATAAAACTCATTTCAAATTCTTTACTAATTAAATAAAAAAATAATTACAAATATATTCTCTAGTTAAATAAAAAATAACATCAACAAACAAAATTTGAATAATAAAAAAATAATTTGAATTATTTTTTAAAAAATAAGGTGGAATTAAATTTACCCATCTTAAAATAATTTTATAAAATAAATTTAGTTAACCATCAATACCAAGACTAAGGGGTTTGTTTCAATCCATTATGTTCATTGGTTAAATTGAAAACATTATCTATAAATTTAGAGACCTAAAAACCAAGGGTTTTTCTACAAAAACCTTTTTAGAAATAAAATAATTTAAAAACTTACTTTTAACATCCATTATAAAAGTCCTAAAATTTAAATGAAAGGAGAATTACAACAAGATACTATTAGATTATATCCTAGAAACTCGGGAAAGGTCTCACTATAATCAATTCATTCCTCATGATTAGAGACTTTAGCTACAATTTGGAACTAGTTATATGTGATATTTCCTTTCTCATCTAAATTATTTATAAAGGCCCATTTTGTTCCAATAATGAGATGATCATTGTAACTTTCATTAAGAATACAAATATTATTCTAGGTAAATTGATTTAATTTATCTTGTATCGAAAGAGACCAATTTTCATCATTAATGGAATCATAAATATTTTGGGTCTTTAGGTGTGACACAAAAGTGTGTTATTCTTCTTAATTTAAAATGGACCTCCTAGTATGAGTATTGGATTCCAAATCATAGATTATATATTCAAGATAATGGAATTTAAATTTAACCCATGTTTTGGGTAAAGGTCTTGATTTTTTTTTCAACGTGGATTTCTTTAGAATTTTGAGGGTTTTTCAAGGAGAATTATCTAGTTATACATTAACATCATTAATTTGAGGATGAGGCTTGGAAAAATTCTCATCAAATTTGATGTGAATCAACTCTTCAATAGTCTTGGACCTTTTATTAATATCTCAGTAAGCTTTACTTGAGTTGGAATACCCAAACAATATACCTTCATCCAATTTAGGGTGAAATTTACCTAGATTGTATTTGGTTTTAAGAATAAAACATTTACAACCAAACACCTTAAAATAAACAAATTAGGTAATTTAAGTTTCCAAATATCATAAGGGGTCCTTTTAAGAATAGTTCTTATAAGTACATGGTTAATGGTATATCAAGCAGTATTAACCATATTAGACTAAAAATTTTGAGTGATCTTAAATTCATTAAGTAGAGTTTGAGAAATTTCTTGAAAATTTTGATTCCTCCTTCCAACAACCTTATTATTTTGAGGTTTTCTAGGAGCAGATAAGTAATGTTGATATCCTTGTGAAGCAAAAAAATAATCAAATTACATAACATTGAATTCTCCCCCATGATTACTCTAAAGGGATATAATCTTATACCATTTTTAATTTTTAACCATCTTGGTATATATAATGAATAATTTACGAGACTTTCTTTTATGTGATAATAAATAAACCCAAGTAAATCTTGTATAATCATCTATAATTAAGTTTTTTTAATGTTTTCCTACTATACTAGCAACTTGGGTTGGTCCAAAAAGGTATACATGTATAATTTAAAGGGACTTAGTGGTTGAAACATTCTTTTTAGTTTTAAAGGATGAATTGTTTTATTAATCAAGTTTTCATGGTTCATGCATAATATCATTTTGGAAATTTAATTTTGGTAAATATCTTACTATATGTTTTTGAGTATGCTTTACAAGTGATCGTGTGCTATAATGACTAAGGCGCCTATTCCATAGCCATGGCTTGCTATCTTTTGCACTCAATTGTTTAAGATTCTGTCTTGTAAGGGACTTAAAATCAATAACATAAACATTTTAAAACATATAGGTGGAAGATAAAACCTTTTTCTAGGAAAAACTTTAAAAACACCATTTTCAAATGAAACTTTAAAACCATTATTATACAATTGATTATTGCTAAGAAAATTATGTTTTAAACCATGATCATATAAGGCATCCTTAATAGGAGAGTAATTTAAAAAATTGATGGAAACAATAATAATGACCTTACTATTTTAGTTTTCCCCAAAAGTTATATCCCCCCCCCATCAAGATTCTCAAGGAGGGTCAATTTAGTTAATTCACCGCACATATATCTTTATCACCTACTATCAATGTACCATGTAACTCATTGGGATTTGAGACATTTTTACTATAAAATTATTCAGGGAATAAATATTTTGGTACCCCAAATATGGGTCCAATAATGTTAAATAAAAGTTATTTAAGAATTCATATTTTTTTGAAAATTATTTTTTAAAAATAAAATTTTAAGAATGATTAATAGATTTTTCCCTACCATATCGATCATTCTTGCGATCAAACTCATAAATAAAGTACCCATTTTTATGCTCTTTAATTTAATTTTCCAATTTTTCAATATTGCATTGATCCTTTAAACTAACCCTTTTATTTTTAACTTTTTTTAGATAATTTTTTAAGATTTTATTTTCCTCTAATAAAAAATTGAATCTCCTTTCTCGATATTCATCATTTTTTGAAAGAATTTATTTTTAGTTTTCATTGTCCTCCTTCATTTTATCTTTTTATATGGTAATTTCATCTTTTTCAAAAACCTATTGATTGTATTTATTTTTTAAATCTTTTTATTTTGAGTAAATATCAATAGAACCTTCTTGTAGTTGATCTCTAGCATATCTAATATCTTTATAATTTAAATTCCTAGAAGGTCAAGATTAATATTAAGAATTTTCCTCTAGATTTACATCAACATCGACCATGAGACACGTAGAGCTTCCAATAATTGATTCTGATGAGGATGGGGATCCATTTTTAGTACTCTATGTTGACACCTTAAAATTCATCTTTCTCTCCTTCTCCATTGTATTCTTTTTTATAGGGGGAAATATAGTTTTGTGTGACCCTTTTGTTGCACTCATAGTATCTTACCACTAGTTTACCTTATTGATTCTATTTTTTCTCATGATGTAATTACTTCATCTTCTTAAATAATTTTTTTCATCTTCTTCTAAAGATAGGAAATCTCCTCTTTTATTTCTGAAGATTCATCAATTCTTACCTTAAAATAAATTTTCTTCTTATCCTTTACTTCTTTGTCTTCCTTCATAGCTTCCATATTCATTATAATCTCATGGGTCATGAGTGACCTAATTAGTTCTTCAACTATAATATTATTTCTATATTTTTATTCTTATATTGTTATCACTTTAGGTTCCCAATAACTATAAAATATTCAAATTATTTTCTTCACAAGTGTATACGGTGTAATATCATCACCTAAAGACTTAATTCCATTATAAATATCAATGAAATGGGTAAACATTTCATTTATATACTTGTTAGGATACATACTAAAGTTTTAAAAATATTAGTGAAACATATAAATCCTATTATACATTAATTGATTGGTACCCACATAAGTTACGTCAAGTAATTTCCATATTTCATGAGTGTTTTTATACATATAAATACTATTATATTCATTCCATTCTAACCCCACAATATAAATCATTCATTTCTTTACCATGAAGATCAAAAGTTATTATATCATAAAGGTCCATTGATCTTATTTTTATTTAGTGGGGGTATAACCATGCATAAATATTTTCCAAACCATATATATTATAATTCTATGAAATGTAGAAATCATATTTTTCTAATAACTGTAATTGATTGAATCAAAATAAGTGGTTCTTCCCATAGAGTGTCCATCCAGGGCACCTTAGGAATTTGAGGTAGTGTTCATCCTTAAATTATTTTTCCTTGAAATTGGTTATGGTTTGGAAATGAAGGTAAGGCTTGATGTCAATTATGAGTATAAGTAAATATGGAAAGTGTTACTTCTTAGACCCAGTTCACACATAAGTAACTGAACTTGAGGGTCATATGGACTCAAGCTCTCCTCCTCATACACCATATATTTCTAACTATTAGTGAGGGTATATGGTTGTATTTTATACCCTATTTATTAGAGTGCATCGTATGGGTAATATAAATCATTATAAGTAATACATAAAAACAAAAAAAAATAGTCAAGTAGTGGAAATAAATCATCCATATAACAATAGATAGATATAAATAGTAACAGTATCATATATAGGTGATGAGGTCATAATATGATACAAAATATGATCAAGAAAACATGAAATTAGGCATAAAATAGTGCCAATATAAAAAAGAAAATAAAAGACCAAAAATATCAACCATCATGAGAATAAAAATCATTTTCCCAGTCATCTTCTCTTAACCCTAAAAGAGATTAAGTGTTCATAGCTAGGCAGTTTCCCTTTATCCTTACCTGTATCCATGAAATATATTTGGGTACTAAACTGTAACCTAAACAGGGTTTCAGTAAAACTCAATAGGTCACCACCAATGGTGTCTAACACAAATACAGTTTCTGAATATAAAATTTAATAGTGTGTGGGTGTAATAAATGTAAATCAGTAAAGTAAATATAAAACATGTCAAGCTCAGGTTTCTCATGGTATAACTGGCCAAACCTACCTTATTTGGCATAAGTTGAACATCTCTGAGAATATGAACATTATTATACTAGGTACATAAGTAACATATCCAATTCATCCTAGTATAATAATCATAAGGGATCCATGGGAGACCCATGCTACCTATGGATTTAGAAATTCAATCCCAATCACAATGATCAAATGAGATGTTAGCATATGTGGTTTGAGTGTAATCCAAGGGGTGAACCCTTGGAATTACACCCTAAAAGTTTCAAACAGATCTCTAGGAAAATTACAAGGGAATATAATGTTATACTTTATTATATTCTAAGGATATCATACAAGGTAGTTCATTCCCAAAGACATCAAGAAAAATCTAGGGAACTCATCCAAGATACTTAAATTTTCTTGAGTTTGTAAGTGAATCGTCGGTGTTTATCCAAGTAATTCACTCATCAAAGACATTGACTAAATCCAGGTGAGGTGTATCTCTTGTTAGATGAATCAAATAACCATTCGGTATCCTATGACTTTTTTCAAGGCATTCCAGGTATAGAATCAATCTCATACTCAATGAAAACCACACCTTTAAAGTGATCAAGATCAATAATAATAATCAAGTGTGATGAAATAAATTATCAAAGGGACATGAGAAGTATCCATTCAATTTATCAATTTTATTTATTCAATTTAGTTCATTGATTTTATAAGTTAAAATAAAAACACACCTTAGGGTAGTTTTGGTTACAAGCAAGGAAATTTTATCAAGGGAATTTAATTGGACACACTCTAAGGGTTGGTTTCAGTTTAGGTCTTCAGCCTCTAAGGGTTCCAATGGTCTCATAGAAAATCAAGTTCAAAAATAAATGATTTATTAGAGAGTGTTTCACATTTTAGTGGAAATGTGAGGAAATTCCAGTATGCAGAAAAATCAAATAATTCAAAAAAAAAGATACAATTAGGGAAAAGTAATATACCACCAGCCTTAGCCCTTTCGATGACTCATCATCTGGTATTGGTATTATATTTGGGAAGGAATAAGAGAAAGATAAAAAACTAGAAAAAATCCAGTGAAAAAAGGTATATTATCTCACATGTATATAACCCCAAAGGTGGTATGGAAACCCAAGAAGGGAATGTAAGGCAGTGTTAGAATTATCAAGGGTGATCCAATGAAACTGAAGGTGAAGGAATTAGATATCGAGTGATGGATATCCAACTAAGATCTCAAAGTGGGGTGTGGGGGAGAGCCATAGTGCCTCTACTATGAAAATGAGGGAGGAGGAGAAGGAAATAAGTTTTAAATTGATAGAGGGTAAAAGGGTAATTTATATGATTTTTAACAGGGTGCATGGTTTGGTCGCATGGTCAGATGAACCATGAACAAACCCTATGCACCTACTGTCCAAGTGCACCACACCTCACATAGTTTAGGCACATGATTAGACTAACTTTTTATAAACCATGTGTGGTGAACCTACACTAAATTGAAGAATTTTATGGTTTACAATCCTAATTCTCATTGTTAATCTAATAGTGCTCCTCCCTATTTGGGTTATACTATAGAGTTTTATGGTTAGACAAATGGTAAGCTAACCATGTTCCACATCCTTCTTCTCTGAAATACCTTAACTCTAGGCCCCCAAGTCCTTCCAAATACTCTTGAAACCTACAATACCCCCTTGGGTTCTTCTAATTAAGTAAAAAATATAGATTTTATAGAATTAAAAAGGGATTCATACCTCAATGGATAATTGTAATAATACAACCTCCCCTCCTTAAGATAACTCATCCCTGGGTTTCTCTTCTAAGTGTGGTTGAGCTACATATGAGAACAATTCTGACCACTTGGCATGCATATCAGACTCCTGTTTCTATTTATCATCATGTATATGGTCATAATTTCAAAGTAATCAAAAAAATAGAGACTTTCCTACCTCAGCGAGTCTTCGTACTATGATCAACGATAAAAAATGGATACTCCTCAAAAGAAACATCAGCCTCATAATCAATTTCCTAAAAAACAAGGATATCATACGATTCAGAGTAATAAAGGATGACCTAAGAAACATGAAATACATCATACATCAACCTAGATTGATGAGGAATAGCTATCTGATATACTATCATCCTAACCCTCTCTAATATCTCAAAAGGTCGAATGAATCTAGTTTTTATCTTAACATGTCTCCTAATCCATCGATGACCCAATATAGATGAGACTTGAAAGAATATTTCATCCCCTACCTCAAACTACATAGGTATTCAATAGCTAATATCATATAACTTATTCCTAGACATAGTCATAGCCATAGATTTCCTGGTCATTTATACTTTTTTATATGTTTCTTGGGTAAGATACGGTCCTCATAGAATCATCTTCCATGCTTCCAACCAGCACAGAGGTGAATGAAATAGCTTACCATAGAGTGTCTCATAAGGATACATCTATATTTTAACCTATAAATATTTATTATAAGAAAACTCAAAAAGATACAATTGAATTTTCCAATATCCTATAAAATTTATGACATATACTTGAAGAATGTCCTTCACTACCTAGATAGTGTGCTCAGATTGACCATCATTATAAGGGTGGTATGATGTCCTAAAAAGTACCTATGAACCAAGAGCCTTCTACAACCCTTACAAAAACTAGAAATTAAACCAAGTATCCATAAATAAAAAAATGGTATGTGGAATCCCATGAAGTTGTATAACTTCTGAGACATATATTCTTTCAATCTCTTCTACTAAGAAGGTCTCCTGAATAGGAAAAATTTTGGCAACCTTCATCAGTATGTCCATGATCACCCATTAAGTATCACTACCTTGAGGTGAATTTGGTAACCCCATCATGAAATACATGGCGACATTGTCCTATTTCCATTCTAAAATGGGTAGTAGTTGTAAAATTATATCAGGATGATAGTTTTTTTCTTTCACCTACTGATAGTTATAACACCTATTAACAAAGCCTGCAATTTTCTTTTTTAACTTCGGCCACCAATATTGGCGGTGCATATCATGATACATATTTTTGACTCTAGGATGTAACTCCCATTTAGAATCATGTTATTATTATATCAGTTCCTTTCAAATGAATTTAGGAACCCATACATGCCCATGTATATATAGTATATCATCCTCATTAACAACCTAATTCGGTAGTTGTTCCTCACCCGAAACACTTTCCCCTAGAACTAAGCCTTCAAGATCTAAAATTTTAAACCCCATTATTATATCCATAAGTGATGAATCCACTGAAAAATTCAGAAGTATAGGTTTACCATGACATTCCTAAACTTATAGATTCATTTTAGATAGAATATTAATCAAAATATATTCATTAATAGTTTATTTAATAGCTTGATTCTGGGTCTTTTGTCTCCAGGAATCTTCAAGTGTATTTCCTTTATCTGGCATGTAAGTAAACTCAAAGTCAAAATACTAAATATGTTCAATCCATATCCACTACCATAGGTTCAAATAAAATTTAAATAAAATGTATTAGAGGATCTTATGGTTTGTGTATACCCTAAACTATTCCCCTGGAAAGTAATGTCTCCATCAATGTATGGTATGAACAACAACTACTAAATTGAGATCATGTGTCAGGTAATTATACTCATGATGCCTCAACTGATGAAACTCGTATTCCACAACTTGTTCCCCTTACATCAAAATATTTCATATCACAATTTTTGATGCATCTAAATAAAATGTGTATTCCCTACTAGGCTCAAATGAAATTAGGATTGGTGTTCAGGTCAACCTTTTTTCAATTCCTGGAAGTCCTTGTCACAAAATTCATACCAAGTTAACTTCACACCCTTTATCATCAAACCTATAATTGGTGTTGCAAGGTATCAAAAGTTCTGGATGAAGCACTGATAGTAACCATCTGGTTCCAAGAATCTTTGAATATCAAAAACATTATTGGGATACTACTAAGAAACAATGGAACTATCCTCCTCTAGATCCATATATACACATGATTATGATATAATGTAACCTATAAAGTGAACTTTTTCAATCCAAAAGTGGAATTTTGTGATCTTATCATATATCGGGTTCCCTCTTAGTGTTCTTAGTACGATGTCAATGTGTTTTTCATGATCATGTCAAGTTTGAGATTACACTAAGATGTCATCAAAAAAATGACCATAATGGCATACAAGTAAGGTTGGAAAAATAAAACTCATCAAGGCCATGAAAATAGCAGGAATATTGGTTATACTGAATGACATTACTAGATACCAATACAATCCATACCTACTTCAAAAATCTATACATGGTATATCTGAGGTTCTAAATCTCACCTGATGATATCTCAATCTCAAATTAATCTTTGAGAAGACTTTCTCTCCTTGGAGATGATTGAACAGATCATATATAAGTGTAAGTGGGTACTAGTTCTTAACTAAATGTTGATTCAACCATCCATAATCCACACATGGTCATAAGGTACCATCCTCGGAAAATAGTATTGGTGAAATACAAGGAGAAGTACTAGGTCATATAAATCCTTTAGATTCTAAATTATCTAATAGACTCTTGAGTTCTATAATCCTAGTATGATACATCCTTTATAGATGAATATAAACTGGTTATACTCTTGGAACAAAATCAATGGTAAACTATGCCTCTATCACATGAGGTACCCTAGAAAATTCATTAGGAAATGAGTCTTTAAATCAGTCCACCATTAGAGGAAAGACTATCTACTGTAGTTTATGATCATCAATAAAAAGTCTATAAATATGGTCTAATATTCCACCCAACCCATGATGCTCAGGTCTAGCTTGAGATTCTTGGACATCACATTATTCATTATGAACATATCTTCCGCCCTTGGGTGATGAAAAATACACCCTCAAGTGATAGAAATCAAAATTGTCTCAATAAGTCACTAAATATTCCATCTTAATAATTATGTAAAATCTTTCCATATCGAGGATGAAAAGGTTCGAGAAGAAACAATAGTGAGATATATCGAGAGGAAACTCCTTAAATCTGGGAAAACTCTCAGGTCGTATTCCCAATAGAGTGTCAAGAGACATCACTCCACAAAATTGTTCAATCCAAAAAACAAGAATGACCATTAAATTCATAGATATAAATGAGTTTAAATCACCTATATCAAAAAAAAATAAGGCACTAAGTTCAAGGCTACTAAGATAATACCTCATACTATAGATGGTCTGGCACTCTACTCCTCAGGTATAGGATGCAATGCATATAACTGACTTGATCCACAACCCTAAGTTGTAACCTAACCTCCCTAAGTAGGTATGCTTTTTAAACACTACTTCTGACACCCTCCAAATAAGCATAATAAAAATCACAGAGGAAGAAATACCTGAATATAGGTGTCATTTTCCCTACAAAATCATGAAAGAATAAGATGTTCAAAGACTCATGGGGCCTCTAAAGGACTCATGATTATGGGACAATTTCAAGGTCACATGAAGCCTTCACGCATGGAACATAACCCATGGAAAGTCCCATGGATCCTCCTTCAACAATACTTCCCTGAAGGTTCTCCAAAATTCCATGTCTATAGAGTGAAAACCAAATGAGTTCCCCCAGGCTAAACGATTTGTCATTGGAAACTGCCTGACAAACCATCTAAAATCATTCAAAAATAAAGATGGATGAGATTCAAAGAGATAAACACCAAGATTTTTCAAATATCACGTGACAAATCATCATTGTGAAACATAAAATTCCTTTATGATATTCAAGCCAACACACAAGTCCTTAGAGCCTTCATTACATAAAATAAAGTAGATAAAGGGGAATAAGAGAGTGGGGTTCGTGGTCACTAAGAGACATGAGACATGAACCCTGATCAATCTATGAGATGTCATGATTCCTTGGTAACATGTCTACCTCACCTCATTAAAACCCTCTAGTTTTTCAACCTCGATGCATGGAATTATTCATACATTTCTAGGAAACCCTATGGCACTCTAATTATAGACTGATGTACTTTCACATGAAATGCTTTCACACTCCTCGTATGACCCATATTGTTCACGCGAGGAATCACCCAAAAATAAAGTAAAAATAATAGATATTAATCATGAAAATGCACAAGATCTCTGAACCTTTGTTGGGTAAAATGAGGGAGATAAAGGGGTGGAGGTGAGAGGGTTTATTGGTTACTAAAAGAAATGTGGTGCACCTCTGAAGACATGCGATGCACCATGAGTCCCTGAAGACCTATCTGGTGTGTCTCACAAAGTCCCTTTGGCATGTTAGCCTCACAACATAGGAGTCCTTGGGAGTGACGAGATGACTCCATGGTGTTCTAAGGACAAACAGATAGATTTTTCCATGAAATGCTCATGAACCCCCATGAGACCCATATTGGTCACATAATTCATCACCAAAAAATAGAAGAAATACCCTCGATGAAATATATGCAATCTCGCATGAGTCTTAACCATCATAACATCGAACAAAGGGGATCAAAAGGGAGGAGGTGAGAAGTATTAGAGGTCACTGAAAGTCATGTGACGCACCCAAAGAACCTGCAGCACTATCCCACGAGACCCTAAGACAAGTCACCCAAGGTCTCGTGAGTGTCTTTCAACCGGAACTCAAATCTCATGAGCACCTTTGGTCATGTCAATGTGAAAACAGAGAGGTCCTTTGACACATCCACATGATCAAACAAGTCTTCAATAATCGTAAAATAATTCAATAAAGGACACATTGATGAATTAGAATCATAGTCACTAGAAATCAGGTGACGTGGTCGGAGGAGTCCATAGTAGAGACCCATGAAGATGTGTGGCATAAGACCCCTTTTCCAACTCTATCATGTACTCATGCTAGATACGCATCACAAAGAATTGGAAAATAGGGGTGGTGATGCCTATAAATTCCTCAATCCAACAAGAATAAAGGGTTGGATTCTTGATGCCCATGATCTATAGGATTAAACACTCGACTTATACGGACTTCGTGGAGGGATCACGCGACTATCCAGCTTTCCAGTAGGTAATATACCAGTGGGAAGCTGGAGTAGTCATGTGTTAGAAATAAAGCACTTTGTGTGATCATTCATATATCACACAAAGGGTCTTCGGTGGGTTGTGTGAAGAACATCCCACAATACCATTGGATCATGCGAGATTCAAGACAACTGACACTAAACAAAACCTAGGTATTTATAATAAAAGTGTAAGAACCAAGGTTAAAGGTGTAAGGATTAAGAAGAATACATGGTTGTTTCCCCCTATGTGCTTCGTTTGTGTCATCTAAAGACATGAAATAGCACCCAAACACATCACCCAGATCTCATGACACTCCTTAGGCATGACACCTAGGACACAAGAAATACTTCATACATATCATCATGAGTCACACGACTCTCCCTTATAAACCAATTTGACCATGAGGACCCCCTGGGTACATCACCTTGTACTTGTGACATCCCTTGGACACATCACCTGACTCATACAATGGTGCCCACTCATGTCAGTCGAGTCTCACGAAAGAACCTAGACATGACAGTCAAGCCCTTGTGTAACTCCCTAGGAAAGTTATCTGAGACTCACGATTCCCTCCAGAAATGTTTGTTGGGTCTTGAGATGTCTCTCAAAGGTGTCATCCAAGACACGAGACACCTCCAGGACTATGCCACCTTAGATCTTATGACACCCTCTATACATGTCAATCTAGGTCATGTGATGGCTCCCAGGACATGTCACACTGACTCTTGAGACACCCTCCATATGTGTCAAGTCAGGTCATGTGATGGATCTTGGGATATACCAACTAGGTCATGAAACACTCTCCAGACAAGAAAGACATGACACCATTGTAGCCTCCATGTGTAATCCCTAACACATGTGAACTATGATAACTACAATTCCTACCACAACCAGAATATGTAGGATGCCTTGCTAAGGCTAGATCTCAATACCAAACATCCCAAGGACTGTCTCGATATGCAAGTCCCATGTCTAAATTCCACAGGGCCAGTCATTCACTCCCCCTTATTTCTCACTCCGAGCATAGATCATGTGACCTTAGGAAGATGTAACGAACACCTCACAGGCAACATAAATCCCCACTATTTATGTAAACCTCATTGTATAAGCCCTAATATGTAGGGAACTACAATGACTCTGATTCCTTCCATATTTAGGATACATAGGTAGCATCCCCTTGAGGTTCGAACTCTATATTGATCATACAGGGAAATCGAATCATTTGAGTCCTTTATTCAAACATTGATATTGGTTACTCTCCCTCCCTTCTATTTCTCACAACGAGCATGCCTCGCATGGGATTGGGGAGTTTCAATGATCATCTCATCTTTGTTTTAAATTTATACAATGGTATAGGGTTCCCTCAATGTGTAATCCCCAACATATATGAACTACAAAAACTCTGATTCTTGTTATACCTGAGATACATGGTATTATCTTGTTTTAGGTTTGATCTTGAATATCTGTTCCCAAACATAAGTCCTTCCCCATGATGTTAAACTGTAGTGGTTAAAAAAACTACGTGAGTTTTGATTCCTTAAATAACCATGATATGTAGGACACCCAATACTGGCTAAATCCAAACCTCAAAATGTTAACTACCTCCTCATATGGTGTCATATCCCAAAACACTTGGTTATATGGATTCATCACATAAGCATCCACCCATTACAAGAAAATGATAGAGAAACTTTGATACATACAAATGGATTCACTAAAGAGATATCTGTGTTTTTCATTTAAAAGATAATTAACCTATAGTTGTTTCGTTAGGGTAATCGGTCTCGTATCGTTATTAAGAAGAGATTCACAAACATATATTAAATATATAATAGTTTCTCATAGTAGGAAACAACTCCCCCCAAAAGGGTGTGAGGAGCCCGACATCCCATCCTCGCGACCAATGCAAGTCCCCAAGAGTCGATGGGCCTGAAAACCCAGATGACCTCAAAACTTTGGAAAGTACGTCTATACTTTCTATGGATAAGAAAACCATTGGGAGTTTCTAAAGAATATAGAAAAAATAGAAAACCTGGTGTTCACAATTTAATGGGTCAATAAAATACCCCTCAATCAAACCATAAAATGGAATCCCATCCAATGTTCCACATTGAAAGCTGATGAAACAAAAATGGTGAACCCGATGTGAATATCTCTAATAAAAAATGATTGGGTTATAATACATTGAGCCATGTTGCTTTCCCCCTATATGCGAATAGCACTGAATGGTTCGAAGTGAATATCTTAGGCCATTTTTTTAAACAATCTTTTTTTACAAAAAAAAGTAGTGAGACCAGCATAAACAAATATTCTTGTAAGTTAATCCTCAAGTTGACAAGTCCATGTGAGCAGAATGGCCAGAAAAGGAATATGGGTCAATTGTATTAACCATACATATTTGATTGATCATTTTCAGTCCTGTGATATAGCACTTATTGGTAGAATTATTCCATAATATCTATATGATTGCATATATTGTTCTCATTGGCATACTTTTGGCCTGAGAGAATGTTGTCATCTTAAAATGCTCATTCTGATAAATCATCTACTGTTGTGACCCCCAAAGGTCATAAAGAAATATCCCTTACTATACAGATTCAATAGTAAGTAGAAAATACAATGATCTTGTAGTACAAACAACATGGTATAATCCCGAACATGGAAGCTTCCCATGATATCCTTAAATCATGACAATCGATGAGCCCGCATCACTCACCAAAGGATGCTGCTAAGCCAGTATCCCCCATCGCTATGAACAACCGCTTCAGAAGCTTATCCCTAGAGTGTGACAATTTCTACCTTCTGTATCGAATTAATGTGGACCATGAATCCCAATATGGATCCATTTAGGTTCGGGTTCCACCTAATATGGAACCTACTAACCACCATCACCAGAATCATCTTGTTGGTACCCTTCAGTCACCTTCTAGGGGTACTATCTGACACACAGCCACCTATGATGCCCATGCACGGGCTCATATTCCCTATCCTTCCATCAATTCCTACCAGAATACTCCAACCAGAACTAGTAAGTAGGATCATATCCATGTTAACTCAGAATAAGTCTACTGGCATATTCCCATATCCATACAGGAGAGGGATCATAATCACTCTCATACTAACAACGTCTTCCGACATACTCTAGCGGGGAGTAGCAATCAAGATCAAACCCCAATTTGCCCAAAAAATATATGGTCATATTCCCAAAAAATCCATGGAGGAGGCTCATACTTCTACCCCCATACCCAAATCCCATCAGCATACTTCAACGACATGAGGGGGGAAAGGGAGGCACATATCTCTGCTTCAATCAAAGACATCTATCAATAGATAATAGACATAGAAAACATGTTGTCTTATATACCTACACACACTCTTCTAAAATTCCTATATATTTTAGAAATATCTAAAGAGAGCCCCCAGTATATTCCAGCACTATTGAAAATAAAGGGATAGGCACATACTTATATCCCTAGAACAAGGAAAACTCAACACTCTGATCATCATGATAAAGTGGTTGTAACGGATAAATAAAACATTATTTCTCTCGCTTGGGAGGATTATCAGCATATTCTAATGAAGGGAGAGTCATCATAATTGGACCATACTCCCATTCCAACTAGGGAAAACTAGTTGAGAGCGGCACATTCCTCGGGATAGGGGCACATGCCAGTCAAAAATATTGGTAGCATAATCCAAAGACCTAGGATCAGGAATATATCTCCATTATGTCTGAGGATAACCAGGTGATAGTGGAACAAGCCTCAGGGATAGGCTCATATTCCTATCAGTGAATCTGGCCACCATAATTCGGTAGATCATAGAGGCAAGGTGCATATTCCAACATTCACTGACAAATGAATACACCAGCATCGTTTCAAGGAAATACTGGAGGAGGATCAAGTCCCTTCTCCCAATCCAAAGTTCCATCAACATATTATAGTAGGGATTGAATATTCATACCACACTACTAAAAAAATGGGTTTATCTAGTGATAGGGCTTTAACAGCACTAACTAAAAATGCCTTTAAAGACCCCCTTTGTTAATGCTAAAAAAGCACTGTTGAAGGGGGGTCTTTACAATACTTTTTTAGCACTGTTAAATGGGGTATTTAATAGTGTTACAAAAATAATTATTAAAGGGGGGAATTTTTAGGGATATTTTACAAGAGCTGATAAATGGGGTCTTTTATCAGCGCTTGTAAAAAAACAATGATAAAGTGGGGTTTATCATCACTTTTTTAGAAGAACTGATAAAAGACCCTCCTTTATTTGTGTTTTTTTACAAGTGCTAATAAAAGTATACTTCAAAAAAATATTTCACTAAAAATAATATATAAATATATAAATGTATTTATATTGATATAAATAATATATATATATATATATTGAAATATGTTTTAGATATGGTAAATTGGAATTTACACTTAATACATAAAATATTTAGTGGACATAATTTATAAAATAATTAAAAAATGTTTTTAATTTATAATATACTTATTATTACCAAGTAGTAGTCATTTAATATCAGTTTTAAGATAATAAAAATCAAAAAATTAATAAAAGATCTAAAATAAGTTGAAAATGTAACTCAAACTTCAAATGGCCCTAACTTTTGATCCAGGTGTCCATTTGGGATCTAGCACATATTAAATTAAATAATTAAATTAGATGTACGAAATAGATGGTCTCAAACTAATTTTTAAGAGTAATGTCAGGTTTTTTATCCCTAGAAAGGTCTATAAGGCCTCCAAAACTGTGTTTTTTTGTCACCAACCCCTATTTCTTAAAATTCAAATGGGTATAAATTTTTTATGGGTGTCTGTTCGGCCAATAATACATATCATCTCGAATATAATTTCATGATATTCAATTTTACTAGTAGTTTAGCTGAAACAGACTCTTGGATCAGAAGTTATAGTCATTTCATGGTTGTTAGGGGTTTAAGGTTTTCCACGTTTCTTGACATTTTGATGTGTTTTAAGGGTTTTTAGAGTTAATATCCATTTTAAAAAAATATAAAAATATTTTTTTTTATTTAAAAAAATATATATATAACTATATATACAAACATATATATATATGGATAAAAAAATATAATAAAATATATATTAATATATAGATATATCAAAAAATGTAAAACAAAAAATATATAGTGTAGTAGAAAAGGTGTTGGGGTATAAGTTATAGGTCTCAGGTTTGAAACTCACTGAAGGCAGGGGTGTGTTCTAGGGGTGGTATTATTATAAATTACTGATAAAGGAGAAAAGCACAGATAAAGGGGGGGTAAGTAGGAAAAAAATTATACCCTTTATCAGCAAGGAATTTATTAGTTCTTTTTTTAGCGCTGTTAAAGGGGGTCCTTATCAACTCTTTTTATGAGAACTGTTAAAGAAAACCCTTTAACATCCCTTAAATTTTAAGCACTATTATATCACTGATAAATCACATTTACTAGAACTATTAAAGGCCCAATCTGGAGTAGTTTTAGGCCCATATTCTTGATCCAATTAGGGCTATCCAAGTAAGGGAATCACACCCCTCGAGGCAGGCTCATATTCCATCCAAGAAATACTAGTGACATATTCTAAAGGATCAATATCAGGATTATACTCTAGTCATGACTAAGGCTCTCTAGGTGAGAATAGAACATGCCTCAGGACATGCCTATATCCCTGTAAACTAGGATATGGCTTGTCAGCATCTCCTGATAGCTTCTCTGTAACATCCCAAGTAAGTAATGACTAATAGATACAGTTATCTATGTCTATTTATGAATTAGATAGTGTTTTAGAGGCTTAAAATTAGAATAAATCCAACCTTAAGCATGAAATACTCTAATATTTTTTAAAAATTGTTTTACCTCCTTTTGATGAAGAACCATTTTTAAATCTATCTTTTGACAATTTTATAAGCTATATTTGTTAAAATAAACTTTTTCATTATGATTGGGACATTGAAATTTACTTTCGATAAATTTTTTGTATTTTTCAGATAATGTTCATTTTTTTAATGAATAGTGAAAATGTTGTATTTTAATTCAAAACCTTTTTTAATATAATTTATTTGTATGATTAGATTATCTTTTGAATTGGTTTTAAAGTGAAATTAAAATATATTTTTACCATTTAATCCAATGTTGTTCATTGGAATTAATTTCACTTTGAAATTGGATATAAACTACTGTCAATATTTTGATATATATTGTTTCATAAAAACACACTATTTGTTCTGACAGCGGGAATTAATTATTAAATTAATTATTGTAACTTATATGTTTTGAATTTTGTAAAATATACATCATTTTTTAATTCATAATATAAAATATAGCTTAGGGTGATGTTTTGGTATTTTTCTAAAAAACTTCAATTTTTGATGAATAGTGAAACCCTAAGTGGTACTTAAAAAACTGATTTTTCGTTTAAATGAAATTTTACCACCTATGTGTTTTGATTTTCAAAAATCCGACATGAAAGTTTTTAATTAGGAAGTAAAATGTGGTTCAATGGGATTAAAATAATTTTTTGGTGAATAGTAACTTTTAAGTTTTTAATCACGATTAGAGGTAATTAGTGTAGTTTAAGGTAAAAATAATGTTTTAATAATATGAAATGACCTTGAAACATGTTTTACCCTTATTTGATGTGTCATGGCCGACCAAGACAACCCATGGGTCGATTTTTGGGACCCCATGGAGCCACTTGGGTAAGATAATGACATTAATGCCTTTTATTTAAAGTAAAAGTAAAAATGACACAAACATGTATTATTTTACTAAAACAATTTTTACATGGGGTTATACAAGTCAAAGGTTTGACTATAAATAGTAATTGGAAAGATAAAAATATTTCCTACATCATAGTATATTTTTTATAATTTTTAGACATTAAATAAATTAAATTATTTATGACATCATGATGATGAAGCGATTACCTCATTATTTAACGATTTAAAAAAATGAAAAGATTATGTAAAATATAAGACCTGAACATGTCAAAAACCAATTGGATGAGTATATTTAGAACCATTATCACATTATACTCAAAATACATCAATGTGGGACCTCTAAAATCCGAAACTCATTTGAAAATAAAGTAACAGTTTATACCTTTCCAAGAGTGCCCCTCCTCTCCTCTTATAAAAGGCCTCCACCTCTACCACCTTACCCACACCTCTCAAGCCTTTGGATCGGCCAACCCCTACCCATTTTGTCTCTCAAAATCCATCTATTACTCCTAGAATCCTCACTTTGGTCAGATGTCTTCCCAAGGAAGCCTTCGAGCTCAAATCAAAAAGAGTTACCCGATTTTAATGTAATGTCTTCACTTGTGTTCTTTTGTTTTATTTTGCTTCTCAAACCCCCTAAAATCTTTTTATTCATTTATTTTGTAACAACTCCAGTATATTCAATATACTAGGATGTTGTTATAATAAGGATTCGAGCTACACTTACACACACCTACATCTAATGGTTAAAGAACATACTGTTTCCGTGGATGGAGAATTTCTACCTCACGAAACGATGATTGTTCAATATTCTTCTAACACCTTAAAAGGTGGCCATTAATATGTCACTATATTTATATATGATATATTTTATTTTTATTTTTTCCTTAATCTTCTGTATTTTTCATTTATGGGATACCTTTATGGCTTCCATTATGGGTATACACGATATCTTCATTTTAGGAAGTGCGGACTACCGCCCCCTCAAAGTGATTTGATTCGTTAATGCCATATGTGGGATGTATAAAGGATGTAATTAATGATATTATATATGATATTATACTTTAATTATAATATACCTTTATATCATTATGATTCCATTCCATAAAATATGAAATAGAAATGAAAGTAGTGTTCATGCGTACGTACGGCTTACCGTCTCCATGAACGGTGCATTTCATTTCTTACCTATAAACGTTATGTAATATTATAAATGCATGTATATACTGGATATATATGATATATATGATATCTACATCATGAGTATAACTCTGGATATAATGGATACATGAACAACTTGTAATTATAAGGAGTTTATTTTTTACTCAAGTACCAATGATCGTTAAAACGACCGTTTTTAACTTAAATAATTACATAGTGTTCATGACATGGTAATAAGTGATATAAAAGTAATAATGAACTTGAAAAAGTTTCTTAAGCAAGTATAAATTAACTCAATTTTATTATTCAAGAGGTTAAATAACGATCGAGTCAAGTCGGACCCGACGTATGGGACTTCGTCTCAATCTCCTTTCATTGAGGCATATTTTGTTTTATACACAACCTTCTTTTATATGGTGTATAAACCCATTTGACTTTTAATTTTATCCAAAAGGAATCTTTTTTATACGAATTGTTTTACGAAACGACAAAAGGGAATGTTTTTGTCGTACATATGCGGCGACAACGACTTCTCCGCCGTCGTGACCCTTATTTGAGTTTCGGATTCCTCTACAAGCCATACCTTTTTTTTAAAAGAAAAATAAATACCATGTTTTACTTTTCTTTTATTTTGGTATTGAAAATGGGTTTCATAATGTTTTTATATCAATGTGTTGTATTGATATCTTTTGATTGAAAAGTGGAAATGTTATGTTTCCTTTATGCATGTTTTATGTGATACGATTATGTTGTGGTTCTTGGGCATTATTATGAAGACGGGTGGTTCTATGATAAACTAAGGGCGGGTGAGCCAAATATAGCTCTCCAATGCATTTGGTAATGCGAAGGAGTTAAACGTTAAGGTTTCTCCGAATAGATTTAGGTAATATACTGTGATGGGTATTCCAAACGTAACCAAGAGGGTAACACCCTACGTAAGAATGTTATGAATGCCTCAAGTTACCTTTATGTCTTATGATTTCTATGATTTATTCATGATTTGATGAGCTAAGTTAAGGTGCTTGTGTTTTATGATTATAGTATGATTTCATTTATTCTTATGTATACATGTACTCATGTTTCCTTTCCATATTTTTAGATCCCTTACTGAGATTTTTATGCTCATCCCAAGTTTTTGAAATGATTTTCACAGGTCAAGTGAAAGGTACATGATGTGATGATAGTGTCAAGGAAGTGTCAAGAAAGAATACATGTTTTATTTTAAATATGTTTCCATTTATGGTAAAAATGAACACTATCTTTTATGTAACCACTTTGTTTAAATGTGGAATTTAATGCAAGTTTTATGATATAATTCTCTAAAACTCTAAACCTGAAAAGATTCTCAATGTGTAATCTTGTAATAACTCAATATTAAGTAAGGTTTAAGGCTGGGGCCATATAGTTGGTATCAGAGGTCGGTTTAGATAACTTTAGGAGTTATAATTTTATTAAATGATTATACAAAATAAATTTATGGTCAAATTGAAATGATATAGCATTTGAAGATTACCATGTTGCTTCATCTAAGACATTTTTGTTCCGAATGGTTTTCCGTAGAGGAAACAAGGAAGCATTTTTAGGAAGGAATATAGAAGGAAATAGCCTTCTGAATCAGCATCCTGAGATGGTTGGAATTGGAACTGAACAGTTTGTTGCAGTAATGGCGCAGTTGACTCAAGCGATAAATGGTGGCGGTATCCATGAACGAGATCAGCCAGATCAACCGCAGAGGAACATGTCAGTGGTGGAACATTTCATTAGGAAACATCCCCCATCATTCAGAGGATCATCTGACCCTGTGCTAGCTAAATGGTGGATTAAAGCACTAGAGAAGATTTTTGATGTCATGGGGTGTTCAGACAATCAAAAGGTTAGTCTTGCTATTTACCGTTTGGAGGGTGAAGCAGATCAGTGGTGGTCGATGGTTAAAAATATCAGGGACGTTGATGATATTGATGCTCTCGACTGGGATGAATTCAAAGGTATGTTTCTTGAGAAGTATTTTCCTAAGGTTGTTTGACTTAGTATGGAAAAACAATTCTTGGAATTGAGGCAAGAGGAGGACTCAGTGGCTGCCTATGAAGAAAGGTTCAATCGATTGGAAAGGTATGCTCCAAATTTTATTCGAGACCTTGATAGTAAAATAAATCATTTTTACTCAGGATTAAAGCCAAAATATCGAAATTATTTAGCTTCTCGTGAGTACAAAAGTTATGAAAAGCTTGTTCGATGTGCTGAGAAGGTGGAAATGGAGTTTGCTGATGATCAAGTGTTCTATAACAACCAACAGAAGAAGAGACCGAGGTGGCAGGAGAAAGGGAAGAATTATTCAAAAAGGTCTGATGGTAAGAAAACTATGTTTCCAGTTTGTGATTAATGTGGTAAAAGGCATGCTGGGGAATGTCTTTTGGATTATTGAAAGTGCTACTGATGCGGTAAAATGGGACATAAGGCTCGTGATTGTACTGAAAAAGATCAAGGTGATGGTAAGACCAAATTTGATTTACAGTTAGAGAAATGTTTTAAGTGCAATGAGATGGGTCACTATGCAAATGAGTGTCCGACAAAGATCTTGAGTGATGGGAAGCAGTTAGACTATAAGCAGAAAGGGGTGGTGAAATCCTTTGCAACTACTTCAGCAGATGTCGGGCCATCAAATGAAGTTGTATCAGGTACTTTGTTTGTTTTTTCAGATTATGTCAGTGTGTTGTTTGATTTGGGGTCTACGCATTCTTTCATCTCTGAAAACTTTTCTAGTAAAATGGGAATACCATCTTAATAAATGAATCCTGAACTTGTGGTAAAAACACCTCGGGGAAATATTGAGGCAAAAAGAATTTATAATAATCTTCTTATCCTTATCCGTGGAAAGAACCTACTTGTGAACCTTATTGTTTTACCTCTAGTAGAGTTTGATGTTATCCTGGGTATGGATTGGCTCTCTATTTACCATAATAAGATTGACTGTAGAGCAAAAGAAGTTTCTTTTCAGAAAGACTTTCAATTTGTATACAAGAATGAACTCTTACTGTTGATAACATATCAAGAGGCCGAGAAACTTGTAAAAGATGAAAATGAATGTTACCTTGCACATATTGTTGAAAACAAAGGAACTGTTCAGATTAATGATGTGCCAGTGGTAAATGAGTATCCTAATGTTTTTTTTTGATGAGTTTCCTGGAATAATACCAGATCGGGAAGTTAAATTTACTGGTGACTTAGTTCCTAATGCTAAGCCAATTTCAAAACCCCCTTATCGAATGGCTCAAACTGAACTTTTAGAGTTGAAGGAGCAATTGCAAGATTTATTAGAGAAAGGTTTCATTCGACCTAGCACATCACCATGGGGTGATCCTGTTTTATTTTTTAAAAATAAAGATGGTTCAATGAGACTTTTCATTGATTATAGATCCTTGAATAACATCACTGTTAAAAACAAATATCATTTGCCTCATATCAATGATTTGTTTGATCAGCTCCAGGGAGCTCAGTATTTTTCAAAGATTGACCAGAGATCGGGGTACCATCAGCTAAAGGTAAAGGAAGCAAATGTTCCGAAGACCGTGTTTCGTACAAGATATGTCCATTATGAATTTGTAGTAATGCCTTTTGGGCTAACCAATTCACCTGCTGTATTCATGGACTTAATGAATATAATTTTCCATGAATTCTTGGATAAGTTTGTGGTGGTTTTCATTGATGGTATTTTGGTGTTTTCTAAAAGTAAATAGGATCATGAAATATATTTAAGGGTTATCTTTCAAACCTTGAAAGAAAATAAATTGTATGGGAAATTCAGCAAGTGTGAGTTTTGGTTGCAACAAATTTCTTTCCTTGGCCACATTGTTTCTAAAGATGGGATAACTGTTGATCCTGCAAAAACAAAAGTTGTTGAAGAATGTCCAAGACCCACAAATGTAACTGAGATTCGTAGCTTCCTTGGTTTGGCAGGTTATTACCGAAGGTTTGTTAGAAATTTTTCACGGTTATCTAGTCCAATGACTAAGCTAACTCGGAAGGGTGTTAAGTTTATCTGGACAAAATAATGTGATAATTGTTTTCAGGAACTGAAAAGAAGATTAGTGAATGCTCCAGTTTTGGCACTACCTTCCAAGAATGGTGAGTTTGTTATCTACAGTGATGCTTCATTGAAAGGACTTGTTTGTGTCCTAATGCAGAATGATCAGGTAATTGCTTATGCTTCATGACAGTCGAAAACTCATGAGGTAAATTACCCTACACATGATTTGGAATTAGCTGGTGTTGTTTTCGCTTTAAAAATTTGGAGGCATCATTTGTATGGAGTAAAGTGTGAAATATATACCGATCACAAAAGTTTAAAGTATATATTCACTCAGAAAGAATTGAACATGAGACAGAGGAGATGGATATAATTAATCAAGGATTATGATTGTACAATTCATTACCATCCGGGAAAAGAAAATAAAGTGGCTGATGCTTTGAGTTGAAAAAGTAATGCTTAATTAACAGTGTTGCATTTGGAACGTGGTCCTTTAGTTAAGGATTTGATGAACTTTGGCATAGAAGTTTTTGGTGCATGATGTTCTTCTGTTTTGTTTCAAGTATCAGTGAAATCTTCTCTATTAGATAGAATCAAGCAAGCACATAAGCAAGTCAGTGAGTTGCAGAAAAAGGTAGAGCTGGTTCAGAAGGGTAAGTTGCATGAATTCAACATTGATAATGATTGTGTTTTGAGATTTGGGAAGAGATTGTGTGTCCCTTGTGATTCACAGTTGAAGAGAGAGTTGTTATGTAAAGCTCATAGTTCTCTGTTTTCAGTTCATCCTGGCAGTACTAAGATGTATAGAGATCTTCGGGAGTATTACTGGTGGGACGGAATGAAAAGGGAAATTGCTTATTTTACTGTGAAGTGTTTGACTTTTCAACAGGTAAAAGTAGAGCAGGAGTTACTGAAAGTGATGCTTCAGCCTTTACCAGTACCAGAGTGGAAATGAGAGAATATATCCATGGACTTCATTGTGTATTTCTGAAGACACCTTGAGGTAATAATGAAATCTGGGTTATTGTTGATTGCTTGACTAAATCTGCTCATTTCCTTGCTATACGAGATAATTTTTCCCTAGATCAACTTTCTAGTTTGTATCTTAAAGAGATAGTCAGGTTATATGGAGTTCCCCTCTCCATTGTATCTGATCGTAATCTCAGGTTTACTTCTAACTTTTGGAAAGGCCTTCAGAAGTCGTTGGGTACTGAATTAAATTTTAGTACAGCTTTTCATCCTCAATCAGATGGGCAGTCAGAACGAACAATTCAGACTTTGGAAGATATGCTACGTGCTTGTTCGATGGATTATCAGGGAAGTTGGGACCAACATCTTTCTTTGGTTGATTTTTCTTATAATAACAGTTTTCATTCCAGTATACAGATGGCACCATATGAGGCATTATATGGGAAGCGGTGTCGAACTCCAGCTTTTGGGATGAAGTATGTGAAAGGAAGTTGATGGGACCAGAATTGGTAGAAGAGTGGGCAGAAAAAGTTAAACTGATACAGTGACACATGAGAACAGCTCAGAGCAGGCAGAAGATTTATGCAGACAATAGGAGGAAGAATCTCTATTTTGAGGTAGGTTATCATGTCTTCCTCAAAGTCTCACCATGGAAAAGTGTGGAGCAATTTTGTAAGAAAGTAAAGTTGAGTCCAAGGTTCATTGGACCATATGAAATTCTGGAGAGAGTTGGATCAGTTGCTTACTTAGTGGCTTTACCTTCAAGTTTATCTCAGGTACACAATGTTTTTCATGTTTCAATGTTGAGGAAGTACATGCTAGATCCATCTCATGTTTTGAGTCCAGAGGTAGTTCAGCTGGAAGAGAACCTATCTTATGAGGAACAACTGGTCCAGATTCTTAACCACAGGGAGCAAGTGTTACGGAATAAGGTGATTCATCAGGTAAAGGTATTCTGGAAAAGCCACATCATTGAAGAGGCAACATGGGAATCTGAAAATGCAATGAGGGTTAAATACCCCCACTTATTCGATAAGTAAATAAATTGCAGGGATGCAATTTTCTAAAGGGGGGAAGGATGTAACATCCCAAGTAATTAATGAATAATAGATACAGTTATCTATGTCTATTTATGATTTAGATAGTGTTTTAGAGTCTTAAAATGAGAATAAATCCAACCATAAGCATGAAATACTCTAATATTTTATAAAAATTGTTTTACCACCTTTTGATGGAGAACCATTTTTAAATCCATCTTTTGACAATTTTATAAGCTATATTTGTCAAAATAAACTTATTCATTATGATAGGTAAATTGAAATTTACTTTCGATAAATTTCTGGTATTTTTCTGATAATGTTCATTTTTTTAATGAATAGTGAAAATGTTGTATTTTAATTCAAAACCTTTTTTTAATCTAATTTATTTGTATTATTAGATTATATTTTTAATTGGTTTTAAATTGAAATTAGAATATATTTTTACCATTTAATCCAATGGTGGTCATTGTAATTAATTTCACTTTGAAGTTGGACATAAACTAGTGTCAATCTTTTGATATATATTGTTTCATAAAAACATGCTATTTGTTCTGACAGCGGGAATTAATTATTAAATTAATTATTGTAACTTATATGTTTTTAATTTTGTAAAATAGACATCATTTTTGAATTCAGAATATCAAATATATCTTAGGGTGATGTTTTGGTATTTTTCTGAAAAACTTCAATTTTTGATAAATAATGAAACCACTAAGTGGTACTTAAAAAACTGATTTTTCGTTTAAATGAAATTTTACCACCACTGTGTTTTAAATTTCAAAAATCTGACATACAATGTTTTCATTAGGAAGTAAAATTTGGTTCAATGGGAGTAAAATAATTTTTTTGGTGAATAGTAACTTTTAAGTTTTTAATCGCGATTAGAGGTAATTAGTGTAGTTTAAGGTAAAAATAATGTTTTAATAATATGAAATGACCTTGAAACATGTCCTACCCTTATTTGATGTGTCATGGCCGACCCAGAA
The DNA here is from genome assembly GCA_963277665.1 of Viscum album. NCBI lineage: Eukaryota > Viridiplantae > Streptophyta > Magnoliopsida > Santalales > Viscaceae > Viscum > Viscum album. The sequence continues at coordinate 479,667,100 of OY728132.1, forward strand.
AACCCATGGGTCGATTTTTGGGACCCCATGGAGCCACTTGGGCAAGATAATGATATTAATGCCTTTTATTTAAAGTAAAATTAAAAATGACACAAACATGTATTGTTTTACTAAAACAATTTTTACATGGGGTTTACAAGTCAGAGTTTTGAATATAAATAGTAATTGGAAAGATAAAAATATTTCCTACATCATAGTATTTTTTTTATAATTTTTAGACATTAAATAAATTAAATTATTTATGACATCATGATGATGAAGCGATTACCTCATTATTTAACGATTTAAATAAAATGAAAAGATTATGTAAAATCTAAGACCTAAACATGTCAAAAACATATTGGATGAGTATATTTCGAACCATTATCACTTTATCCTGAAAATACATCAATGTGGGACCTCTATAATCCGAAACTCATTTGAAAATAAAGTAACATTTTATACCATTCCAAGAGCGCCCCTCCTCTCCTATTATAAAAGGCCCCCACCTCTACCACCTTACCCACACCTCTCAAGCCTTTGGATCGGGCAACCCCTACCCATTTTGTCTCTCCACATCCCTATATTACTCCTAGAAGCCCCACTTTTGGCAGATGTCTTCCCGAGGAAGCCTTCGAGCTCAAATAAAAAAGAGTTACCCGATTTTAAGGTAATGTCTTCACTTGTGTTCTTTTGTTTTATTTTGCTTCTCCAACCCCCTAAACTCTTTTTATTCATTTATTTTGTAACAAATCTTTTATCTTAAATATACTAGGATGTTTTTATAAGAATTATCTGAGCTACACTTACACACACCTACATCTAATGGTTAAAGAACATATTGTTTCCGTGGATGGAGAATTTCTGCCTCACGAAACTATGATTGTTCAATATTATTCAAACACCTTCAAAGGTGGCCATTAATATTTCACTATATTTATATATGATATATAATATTTTTATTTTTTCCTTAAGCTTCTGTATTTTTCATTTATAGCATACCTTTATGGCTTCCATTATGGGTATACGCGATATCTTCATTTTAGGAAGTGCGGACTACTGCCCCCTCAAAGTGATTTGATTCATTAATGCCATATGTGGGATGTATAAATGATATAATTAATGATATTATATATGATATTATACTGGAATTATAATATACCTTTATATCATTATGATTCCATTCCATAAAATATGAAATAGAAATGAAGGTAGCGTTTATGCATACGTACAGCTTACTGTCTCCATGAATGGTGCATTTCATTTCTTACCTCTAAACGTTATGTAATATTATAAATTCATGTATATAATATATATATATATGATATATATGATATCTACATCATGATTATAACTCTGGATATAATGGATACATGAACAACTTGTAATTATATGGATTTTATTTTTGACTCAAGTACCAATGATCGTTAAAATGACCGTTATTAACTTAAATAATTACATAGTTTTCATGACATGGTAATAAGTGATATAAAAGGAATAATGAACTTGAAAAAGGTTCTTAAGAAAGTATAAATTAACTCAAGTTTATTATTCAGGAGGTTAAAGAACGATCGAGTCAAGTCGGACCCGAGGTATGGGACTTCGTCTCAATCTCCTTTCATTGAGGCATATTTGGTTTTATACACAACCTTATTTTATATGGTGTATAAACCCCTTTTACTTTTACATTTATCCAAAAGTAATCTTTTTTATACGAAGAATTTTACTAAATGACAAAAGGGAATGTTTTTGTCGTACGTATGCGGCGACAACGACTTCTCCGCCACCATGACCATTATTTTAGTTTCGGCTTCCTCTTCAAGCCATACCTTTTTTTAAAAGAAAAATAAATTCCATGTTTTACTTTTATTTTATTTTGGTATTGAAAATGGTTTTCATAATGTTTTTATATCAATGTGTTGTATTGATATCTTGTGATTGAAAAGTGGAAATGTTATATTTCCTTTATGCATGTTTTATATGATACGATTATGTTATGGTTCATGGGCATTATTATGAAGACGGTTGGTTCCGTGATAAATTAAGGGAAGGTGAACCCGATATAGCTCTCCAATGCATTGGGTAATGCGAAGGAGTTAAATGTTAATGTTTCTCCGAAGAGATTTAGGGAATATACTGTGATTGGTATTCCAAACGTAACCAAGAGGGTTACTCCCTACGTAAGAATGTTATGAATGCCTCAAGATACCTTTATGTCTTATGATTTCTATGATTTATTCATGATTTGATGAGGTATGTTATGGTTCTTATGTTTTATGAGTAGAGTATGATTTCATTGATTATTTTTTATACATGTACTCATGTTTCCTTTCCATATTTTTAGATCCCTTACTGAGCTTTTTATGCTCATCCCAAGTTTTTGAAATGATTTTCACAGGTCAAGTGAAAGTTACATGATGTGATGATAGTGTCAAGGAATTGTCAATAAAGAATCCATGTTTTATTTTAAATATGTTTCCATTGATGGGAAAAATGAATACTATCTTTTATGTAACCACTTTGTTTAAATGTGGAATATTGTGCAAGTTTTATGATCTAATTCTCTAAAACTCTAAACCTGAAAAGATCCTAAATGTGTAATCTTGTAATAACTCAATATTAAGTAAGGTTTAAGGTTGGGGACTTATATTATCAGTAGTGGGATCATACTCCCACATCACCAAATGGTTATATACAAGTTCTGACAACTGTTACACATCTGGCTCATTTCCCTTCATGATCATAAAAGTTAGGTCGACATATTTTGACCATGATGTAGAACATGGATTATATTCCTAATATGATTAATGATAGTGTCATTGAGGTTGTTTGAGAAAAATTATCAACACCAATAAGATTTTAGACTCTTCTATTTAAGAGGAAGCAAGAGACATTCATTACCATGATAGTCCTTCTCATGGTAGTATGGAGATGGATCGTAGAGACTCTTTTCCTAACATACATCATGGTCAACCTCCCCATGGTGATATCTCCCATGGGAAAGAAAATCCTACCTTTTTCTATACACCTCTATATAGAGAGGTGAACCAAAACCCTGACACCTTTGTATAGAGAGGTGCTCAAAACACTGGGGTCAACTGTATATGGTTCGCAATCAACTTCCAGCTACACTCCATTCCCATCAGTAGGTGACCATCAGAGCCATCTTCTATGGTATGACCAAATTGAGGAAAGTAAGTCTGATGAGTAGGAGGCCAACATTGATATATGGAGAGATTTAGTCGACCCCCCCCCCACCTAATCATGTTCTCACCCCTCGCTACTTCTATATATGACATCCCAAACGATCTAAAAAGGGGCAAATTTTTTATCTATGCCAGAATATGTGGGATACTCATTAGATAATGAAGGATCAATATCTCTTTTATCCAAGATATGAGTGTCACCTTCAAACAATCAGGATACTATGTTTTCAGCTCGACCAAGATGTTATCTTTAGGGCCCGAGATCCAAAACTAGAAAATCATAGTGCAAATCTAAAACACACCTACCAACATTGAATCATGATGCTTTAGTAGCTAATATATGAAGATAACTTAGGCATCCACATTCAAATATGAGGATAGAATAGATCATTTCTCTTTTCCTCTCCCATAGAATAGAAGAGTCCCTCAGATATGGTTCCACGCAATGTTATAGACTCCACTGAAATTAGGGGACTAGGTAATGTTGGGGCTAGTTGATCACTGTAATAGAATGACCCCAATTCAACAGTGCCCAAACACCATGGATGGGAAGGTAAGATAGCCAACAAGATTCTAAACATGTTCCCTAAAAATAATAAGAGAACATTCCAGACATGTAAGTCAAAGTTGTAATCACCCAGAAAACTTCTCTTTGGGAATAACTCTCACCATGGGTCTCCATCACACTCAGTTCCCACATGAGCATAGATGTGCCACATCACGGATGCCAAAGTAGTAGATACCATAGTGTTCATCTAAAAGTGAACTCATCTCCTTGGGCAAGAGAATATCTACAACCTCCTCCACCCCTCAAGTCATCAATTCCTGAGAGGATTTAGGATATACCTTCGGCAACCGCAGGTGAACCCCAGACCATAGGGCTAGGGGAATTTATGTCTCAATGACCATATCTATATTAATTTACTCCTGAAATGACCCTGGATACATTAGAGGTCATTTCATATCATCTCCACCCCACTGAGTTTAGGGGAATTTATATCTTCATGTTCATCTTGGGAATCATTAGCTACCTGACTAGATTCATTGGACCCTCAACAAAAGACCAATCGATACCAATGGAGGCCCCAAATGACCCCCACCTCATAGGGTTGGGTAATTTTCATCATCATCAACACCATATAGGTAATAGGTATTCTCTATGTTGGGAGGATGGAATCAACGTTCAGCATCCCGCTAGTTCCTCACAATGCAATACAAACCTCTACTGGTTGGGGCTCGCTCGGCAATCACGACCAGAAACTCCCTTAAGATAATTTTTCATAAACTGAGAGGAGAGTAACATATGGAAAAGGAAATCAAACCCAGCTGGGGTTGCAATCTAAAATGGCCTAATAAGGCCAAGGGTTTGAATAACAACCCTGATGGAAGCCATGTACGATCAGATTGTTGCGTGGAAAGAAATGGAATGACCATCATTACCTGATATTCCTTTGCGGATGTTGTCACTGTTAACATTCAAGACATTAATCAAGATGTAGATGCAGAGGGCCACAACATTAAAGATATTCCTAGGAGGAGGGTGATTTAGATGCACCAAATAAGTTTGTGTGCACCTAGAACCAAATAAGGCTTCAAAATTTGACACCGCTAAATAACGAGTTGCCACCTCCTTGGTGGAATATTGGAAAATATAAAGGGAAATACTCAACTAAATATCAGTTTCCTCCTGTGGAAGAAAATTTTTCATGATATGAGAGTGAAATAAGAGCTATTCGATAACTCAATGAGGAGCTACTTGGTGGAAACATCCCCATTGGGTATCATATCCAGTCATAGAAGAATATTATCCCTCCCATGGTTTATCTTCCAGCAAGACCAGTATCTAGGAATCATATTGGCACCAGATCTTGATAGCTAACCTATATTAATGAGGAGTCTAAAAATGATTGAGAATTCCCTCCGTTGATGTGATATCCACTCCCTCTCTAGGGTAATCATTTAGACATAGGAAAAATAAAAGATTATCAGGAGATGAAAGTGGGACCACCTCATCGGAACCCACCCTTTCCATATAGATGAGAGGTGGCTCTTGCAGTCATTCCCCCTAAGATAATTACTACCATTGAATCCTTTTCTAATTGGTTGTAATCCATAGAGGGGTGATCTGTACCCGTGTAGCCTGTAATTAAACCATATCTTGAATGGGTGGATGACACCCCATCTCTGCCCAACTTCAGAAACCCTGCCTTTTCTACCTTAAATGGTGTAGGTGACCCTAAATAGCATCTCAAACACTTTGTATCCTGGTGTGGGCTTATGATGGGCCGTCAAGATAAACAAGAGGAAATCAAGCTGTGGTGTTTCATACAGACTCTGAAAAGTCTAGCCTTTATTTGGTACAATAGTATACCACTAGGATATGTCATAGGAAGGGAAGACCTTTATCCTTAGTTCCTTTATCAGTTTAGTTCGACACTGCGTAAAATGATGATTTTCGACCTAAAAATCTAAAAAAAATTCAAGAATGAGAGGTTATCTAATTTCTTAGTAATATGGAAGGGTTTGACCTATTTTCTAGACATCCCCATCTCATAGGAACAATTAATAGAATTATGTGATGAAAATATCAGTGATGAGTTATAAACTACTCTAATCCCCATGAAATATTCTGGTAGGTTCTGAGATTTCTCTAAAATAGAACAATGTATTTTAGAGGCCATTAATTGGACTCGATCCAAGTCCTAACTCAAGCCCATAACACAGGGGGAAATCCACGTAGAGTATAAAATGTATTTTTTTCTCTCAATCCCACAACAGTGCCCATCCAAGAACCCAGTAAATCTCTGAACCACCCAACACCTCTTTTCGAGAGATGAAAACTAAAAAATCTGCCACATATAGAAGTACAGAGAAATCAGGGTCACCTGGAATTTGAGAAACATATGAAAAAAGTATACTCCTTCTAAAATTAACAAGTCTCGAGATATTTCTTAGTATCCATGGATAGTAACCTGCTCACACTTTCACAACCCAGGAGGCTTGAGGAAGTCAACCTCACTGACCATCCTAATTACATCCCTCTCCATAAAAAGTTGGTTCATAATATTTAGAATTTATTCATCTTTAAGGACTTCCTTCAAAGCAGGGTTGAATCTAGATAGGTGACGCTTGATAATTAATTGGGATATGTGGCTTACATAACCTTCATCTTATCAGAAAAAGATGAAGGTTGGAAAAAAGTTTCAGTTAGTCAAATGAAAAAATTTGATAGCGGGATGACTCAGAAAATAGGTGATCAAGCTCATGGTTCTATGAAAGAAAATTTGTAAAAACTCGCAATAGCTCCACCACCTAATAAGGAGAAATTAGATGTGCCTTATAAGGGTGAGCATGACCATCATAAGTAGGATGAGACAGAGGAAGAAGAAGCATATTCTGCTCCAAAGTAAGCCTTGACCCTTGCATATTTATTCCCTACACCATCTGCGGCACAGGCATCGGCCCACCAAATGGAATCCTCATTAGATGAATAATTCATATTTGGTTCTGTAAACACAATAAACTTGAAAAACCCCTTCTCTGACGATGAGTATTCCCTTTAATATGGTCTTCTTTCATATAACTAGGGAACGTGAGGCCGCATGCTTTAGATTTGAGGACATAGGGGACAGAACAGACATGGTCAGACTCAATATTCAAGTCATATCCTCATGTAGGACATATATGTAGCTGAGACTCATGGTAAAGTGCTCCATCAAGCCAAAAAGAGGAAATGAGGTGCCTCAGAACCCTCTAGAAGTCATCTATATCTGATTTTATTGTATGACTTCCTAGAGGGGGTCCAATATGATCAATCCAAGAAATAAAAAAGGCTAGCACAACCAGAACCACTATCATAAGATCCCCCATCAACCTTCGTACAACCTCTAGGTCCATCTACCGCAGCTTCTTCAGCTCTTGAACTGCATGATCCATCTCCTGATCCACATGCCCAGGAGTATCCCCACATCGGGAAATTCCAACCTCTGGCACAAAATTACAATGTTCTGAAATAGCTAGATATGGTCCCAGCCAAGTTATCAATCTGTGATGTGATTCTTCTTTCAAAATAACTCAGGGAGGCACTTGTTGAAGCCCTTCAAATCCCACAATAATTTGATATAGAAGTTGTTGCAGCTGATGTCTATCAAGTAAAATCTATGTCCTTAAGATGTCATGTTTCCATATCATTCACTAATCAAGATCAAGAGGATTCCATCCAAGGGAATATCAAGACCTTATACATTTTGAGTAGACTCAATAAAATTGAATCCCAAAGGGTTTTGATCGATAATTGATCTGGAATCAATCTCATCCCAGTCTGAACTCTCCTACATTTGGGGTATGGTGAAGAGGACTTATCCACTACCAAGTTAACCATCTAGGGGTATGATAAGCGAGATAAATGTCCCCTCGGAAATATCTATAATGACCCAAAATTTTATTAATGAAAATTCCTCTTGATCTAAGTAAATGTCTTATTATTGAAAATGGTTATTTAACATATGCACTTCCTTGGTTTTATCATTTTGAATTTTAAAATACTGTTAAGAATTTTTACCATTATTAATATTGTTGTTGAATAGTGACCACATTATTAGTATAAATATTGGGCTTTAAAAAATCCAATTTACTCAGAAAAAGGAAGCGATGGCCTCATCCAGTAGAATTTCCCTATATAAAGCCCCTTTTTTGGATCTCGTAAAGGAGGTAGCATCATTGTGCTTTACTCTTGACCAATCCCAAGCTGAGATTCAACACGTTAACCTTGAATAGAACCACTTATAGGAGAAATGGAATTTAATAGAGATTACCTTCTGAGCGATGTTATCTGAGCCTCCCCAAGACTCTGTCACCATCGTACACATTACCCTTAGGTCTTATATGGGTTTTTTAAGGGGTTATGTAACAATAACCTATCACTATGATTATGTTCATTATTTTTTTATAGAGAATTTATATTCATTTTATTATTTTTACTTTGTAAGTATATTTTAAATCCAAGTAGTATTTTTAGTTAATATTCAATTAAAAAATCTATTTTGATGAATTAATGGATTTTTGAAATAAATAATATATTTATTAAAATATTATTACTGAATTAATTTTTATTAAATATAAATTATCATATAATTTTTTATGAATAAAATTGTAATTTTTATTATGTTTTGAAAGCTGTTTTTGTCAAAACCAATGAATTTTTGATAAATGGCAGTTTTTATTTTAAAAGTAAAAATTCACATATCTAGAAAATTATTTAGATAAAATTAATATTATTTTTGGAATTAGGATATCGAAATTATTGAACGGTGAATTTTTCATAATTTTCAGAGGCACTCGAATTTTGGGTTAAAAATTCAATACTGTTTGTAACACCCCAAGCTTCCACAGAACGCTTCTCACTGAATAATATAGTAGCATATGTTGTACGCAACTTCAAGTTCTTACACACACCACAACTAATAAAACTAGCCGTTATGAATAGTAATACCCACTTTTTTAAATTCTATACATTTTATCTTTCAAAATGGACTTTATTTTTGGATTCGGAATATTGAAATTAGCCTAGGGTGAAATTTTGGTACTTTTCGGATAACTTTAATATTTTGATGAACAGTGAAAATTACTAAATTTTTATTAAAAACAAATTTCTTAATCAAAATAATTAATAGTGATAAATTATGAATTTGAGTGGTTTTAAAATATATTTATAACAAATTTTTACCATTTAGTACAATATTGGTCATTGGACGTGATTTCACATTTAAACCGGACATAAACAAGTGTCAATCTTTTGATAGTTATTATCTCTTAAAAACGGGCTTTTTGTTTTAACACTAAGAATTAATTTTAAATTAATTTCTTCCACTTCTGTGTTTTGAATTTGGAAAAATAAACACTATATTTGGAATCAGGATTTCCAAATTGTGTAAATAGGTAACTATTATTTTTAGACATTTTGAATAATTACTTCGGTAAATATTTTATTTACCATGCTTAAAGGGTAAATCTGGTAAATAAGGGTAAAAAAATAATATTATAATAATATTAATTTACCCTAAAACATATCCTAACCTTATTGGTTGATACATGTCTGACCATGGGAATCTTTGGGTTGATTTTCAGACCTCATGGATCCACTTGTTAGTGATAAGGACACTTTATATTAAATAAGTTAAAATAAATACAAAAATGACATAAGCATATATCTTTTAGAAAAAAAAGATTTTACATAGGGTTATATATGTTGGATTTTTGACTATAAATATTGATTATAAAGTTAAAAATATTTCCTACATAATGGTATTTTATTTATAATTTTTAGACATTTAATAATTAACTTTATTTATGACACAATAATGATGCAGTATTTTATTTATTAATGAAAGAATAAAATAATTGATATTATAAATATCAAAATAAATTTAATTTTAATCTTTTTATGAATTCCACTAATTTTCTAGGTTAATATGACATATTATTACTGGTTATATGAATTTGGTTCTAAGTAATAATGCTGTTGTGAATTTATCAAAAAAAAATACCAAATAGTTTTAAAATTTACATAAAAGAGTTTTTAAAAAAAATATTATATTATTAATTGATATTCAATTCATAAAAATATAAGGTTTGACCAAGAGACTTATATCATGATATTTGTATCATAAATGGACCACTTGGGGGGTCTCTTGGATGTTTATAGTAAGTTTATTAACTATATAATATAAAAATACAAGTGACATGGTAAATGTCAAACTAATTAACTAAGAGTTAAAATTAATAGATAAGGTTAATATAATGACCCAAACCTATCTAAAACCTATTGGTTGAATTTTTTTCGACCTATCCACACATAAAAATTTAAATAATTCACTTTGTATCTATTATAAACGGAATATTAATTTATTATAAAATAATATTTCTAGTTTTTCCTAAGGTGCCCCTCACCCCTCTTATAAAAGGGAACTCCCCCTTCTCACTAATTCACACATTCAAAGCCTTTTGTCTCGGCCAAACCCTACCCAAATACTCTCTAAACTTCCCTCAATTTAACCTAGAGGCCTTATTTTGATCATAAAGTCAACCTAAGGAGCCCTTTTGATCAAATCAAAAGGAAGAACCCGAAGAAGAGGTAATCTTTTCACCACCCTCTTTCAAGTTCATTTCTTCTTCCACTTCTTCTTTCTTTGTTATTTCCGTTTTAAAATAATAACTCCAGTATATTATATATACCGTGATGTTATTATAAATATGTTACAACCATATTCATTATTCTATCCATCCTTTGAAGGACATGTCACTAGACATGCATACGTACGGCCTACCATCTCCACGTCGTGGTGTAATTGTTATTCAGTATATTATTATTTGGATGGGTATAATAATGATGTTTAATTCATGTAAATAACAAATATAACATGATAATTATTCTTTATATATGATATAACATCCAATTATATATTATTTTAATATCAAAATAAGTATATTGTCGCTCGTGCGTACATACGGATTACCGTCTCCATGAATGCGATGAGATTCATTCCCCATCATATCCATTCAAGACTAAATTTCATTTGATGAATAAAAATGATTGTTAGAGACATGATATCATTCTGGATATGAATAAGATACATCCCATCCATAACAAATACGGCTTGCATAACAAATTATATAAAGGAAAACAAATCCGTTAACACCCGAAATGATGATAATACTAAGATATTATTAACAAATCGATGTTAAAAGATCATATATGATATAATATTAATGTAAATTATTTTTTTTATAATTCAATAAAAATTATTTCACCATTATAAAAGATGTTAACCTACCTTCTACCAAGGAAAACGGACAAAGGGGTTTCTTATCTCACTTTTAATTCTGTGAGATTTTCATTATTCACCACTTATTTATTACATGTGGTGTGTGTACTACCCATGATTATATTCATTGAGTAATATACTTTAATTTATAGATATTTAAATCATCATTTTATGATAATTCTTTCATAGTTTTATGTTTCTTAAGTTACCAAATTGATAAGGGAATTTGAAATTTCAATTTCCACTCATTCAGCTTTACGCATACTTCATTGATTATTTTACTCCAAGATTATGTGTGGGATCGCTCTTTATTTGATTATGTCATAATTTCCACTCCCCTTTCTGTGGATATACTTTTGATACACATAATCACTCCATTTATAAATTCTAATTTCATCGATATGAACTTGATAAGAGTAATTTTAACTCAATCTCCATTTATTGAGTTAAACATCTAATTCATTGGTGTTGTTTTTACAAGAATATGTGTCAATGTCCTCTGATTGTTTTACACTGAATATCCAATAATAATGAGTGTACTTATATTTTTCACACATAATTATGTCATTGATTTATCCTTAACCTAAGGATATGGTCTTTATATGATATTTCATCTCAATTTATAATCCATTGAGACTTCATTGATTGTTATACACCAAATCACTTTTATATGGTGTATATAATGTACTTTGACATAGTATATCATGAATCCCTTTATTCTCATGATATTAAAAAGTTTTTATTACCTCAATTATTTTCATTCAAGTGTCTCTCTTTTGGTTCGGAACTCTAACAAAAATATCATTTTAAATGTTTCAAATATTTATTATTCTAAATCTTTCTCATTAATTTCCATGTTTTAAAAATGGTTTTAAGGATTTATTTATATGGACATTAATTTTTTCTAATCAAAATTCCTTTTATAATTTTCAAAGTGGTATGGGACACTTTGATTCAAAAAATATATTTTAAATGTCTTCTTGACAAATAGTGTGACTTTTAAATGTTTTCAAGAAAAAGTGGGATATTTCTCTCAATAGTTTGATGATTATTTTAATCTATGTCAATATACTTCATTATTGTCGATTGAGGTTAATCTGATACAATACAATCTTCCATATTGTGTCAAATGAGTTATGTTTGACTGTGGATGTGCTATTTTTATACCATTCATGTTTTGTGGTTAAAGTATTGAAATTTCGTTTGGTAGTTTTAATACGAATGTTTATGTTATGTTTAAACCTGTTCATATGAGGAATGCATTGGACTTAGTAAGTGACAGGTGGAGCCCGCTATAGCTCCTCGATGCATCGGTAGGTCTCATGAGACAAACTAGTGTCTTGGCACGAGGCCTTGACAAAATCTTATTTGTAGTCTCGGCACGAGGCCTTGGCTACGTTGTTATGATAGTCTGGCATTATGCATTCCATCATTATGAAAGTGGTTATTGATATTGCAAGTTATTATTCAACTAGTAGAATATCCATGTGAATATGTAAATGGAATTATTTCATTTTATCTTTTCCATATTATGCTGAAGTTCAAGTTTAAAAGGCTTTTGTTTTAGTTATACATTACCTTAAGTGTTTATGCTTATCTATGAAAGCTTCTGCTATATTGTTATTCTTAATGAGCATCTGAGCTCACCCCTTTCAATGTCTTATTTTTCCCAGGATGTGAAAAAGTAATTTATGAATGACCTGCTGGGGTAGTATGAGGGGATATGAACACAAGATGTTGTTGTAGTTTTTTTACCTTATGATGTAATTTATGACTTATGAATATATCTAGTGTTTCCCAGAATACTAAACTAATCGGTCTTTCGAGACTTAATCCTTTGTGATCATGTCAATGTTATGTAATAATAAACCGACTCTAGGTAACTGGGGTCGGGGCATTACAGTTGGTATCAGAGGAAGTTTAGTACAAACCTTAGAAGCTATATTTAGATAAACTCTTATTATAGCACATAGACCTAAGATGGACTTTGAGGATTAGTATAGAAGAACTTCCAAGAATTTTAGTATTGTAGAGATTTTGTGAGTTTTCTGAGCAATAAATCCATATCTAGATACGAGCAGGTACAGGCGGCTTTGGTACAGATGTACCTAGGGGTAAAACCCAAAAACACCACTTTGAGCTAGAGTCTAATGGGATCTAGTGCATGACAATGGGCCTTGTTGCACTCTTGGTTACGACACTCCCGAGGGATATGCTTAGGATAATTTACATTTTCTTTACAAACCAATTTTAAGTATTATATATAATATGTGAGTAAATGACCTTGGTTAATCCTAATGTGTTTCAAATTGAGAATATGGTGACATGATATTCTCTAAATGATTTTATGACTACTGTTACTCACACAATGCTTTCTGGTTTTAGTCAATGGCTTGATTTCAAGGAAGTCATAGTGACTTTGAGAATGATGTAAAAGGTGGGAACAGTAGTGGAAATGAGCAAAAAAATGGAATATTGATAGGCGTAAAAGATATCATCTTCATTCCAAATAAATTTTCCAAAAATATGATCAACAATATATATATTAACCAATTCCCAGACTCAAGAAAGAAGAGAAAGGCGATGAATGATAAGATCTCCAGTAGTGGAGACCATGGAGAAAGGAATCCTCAATTTCCATCATGCAGGAAATGTGGAAGGAGACACCCAGGAAAGTGTCTCAATGGGACAAATAAATTCTTTACATATGGGAAGGAACGACATAAATTTAAGAATTATCGAAGAAAAATGAAGAGTACTATGGAAGAAGATAAAAATGGTACCAAGAATCCATTTACAGTCATTTGCCGTAAATGTAGGGGACCTGGCCATTACCCGAGTGAATGCCCTATTCTATAGGATATTTTCTTGGTCAAAGAAGAAGCTATGTGGAAATTAATGGTTGGAGAAATGTTTAAAAAGTATGCGTGCTCCTTGTTGATGGGTTTACTTTGGAATAATTTTCTCTTGTATTTGTGACCTTGCAGTTTTCCATGTGAGAATGATATTTGAGGAAGAATTATCTTTTCTCTTGTGAATATAGTTATATATAACCATTTGGTTTTATATGATCATTGGGTTTGAGGCAATTACAAGTTATTATAATTTGGGATGAAAATGAAAGGTATGAGATAACTGAAGTGCACTGTGTTGCATTTGTTGTCAATGATACATGAAGTTGTCTTGGAATGAATGGAAGTCAGGGAATGTCAAGATGTGAATGACAAAGGTTGTTATGGTGTTGGTGGTGAAGGAGAATGGTCATGGTACTAAGATGCATGTCACTTAGGAGATTCACTAAGTGGTATTGGAGACGTGGTTGAAACATTCTCTAGAATATCTGACGATTGCTGAGCTGCTCTTTAAGTTCATAGAACTTGTATCCTGATGATACAAAGTCACAACATTGATTGAAGACCATGCATTGTATTGACAATGCATGAGGAGCTGAAGTGAACCATCCATAAGTTCTAAGTGGATGAAGTGGTTTTAAATGAAGACCATGCACTAACTCTTAGTGCATGTGAATTTGAAGTAGATCCAATTGATCTCTGATTAGATCAATGAAGCACTTTGAAGATTATAAGTGATTCTGGAGTTCGGTGGATGAAGATGAACCTTTTGAATTCCATTCCTAAGTGATGATTAAATGTTTAAGAGGAATGAAGGAATTCTTAAGAAGAAGAAGAATAGAAATGGGAAGAAGAATGGCTTGGAGTGGCATTTGGTTTGAAGTGGCATTTGGCTTATACTCACTCAGGAGAACTTTGTATTTGACAAAGTCTTATTCTGTCCCTTTGCCAAAAAATATGGCCAGCCAAGGCACCTTGAGGGTTCAACCCCAAGGCATGGGCACTAGGGCACCACGCCCGGGGGAACCCGTGGGGCGAGCCAGGGCGGCAGGGCGCACCCAAGACACCACATGGGCGCCTGGGGCACGCCCGGAGGAGCGCGACGGGGGCGTAGGAGCGCGCTCGAGTGTCAGAGCATGCATAGGGTGGGCGCATAGCGCGCCCGCAGGAGCATAGGTGGGCGCAAGAGCGCGCCCGCTAAAGAACTCGGTGCGGGGCGGCACCGAGAGGGGAGGAGATTCAACTGGCCGTCTAAGGGAGTGCCAGGGTGATAAACCGCGAGAAAACCGCGCCCCGTTTTGATGTGGGACGCGGAAATATTCCCGGGAGCGAATCTGAGCCGCTCGATTGATCGCGCGGACGATCTAAGCCGCACATCTGATCCGCGGCGAGATCTCCAGATCGCGGCCGTCCGATGTATTTCAAATGCCGCATCCAACGGCCCAGCGCTCGTCCTCTTCCCCGAGCTCGGCCGAGGCCTCCCCGCGCATTCCCGCGAGCTCCGCTCGAACCAGAGGCAACCTGAAGATGGATTTCGAGTTCCCGGCCACCTATGAAGGATCTAAGACCTCCATTGAGCTCGTCTCTCCACACCGAACACGGCCATGCATAAAAAATGGTGTGCATGCAATGTATGGAGAATTTCGAATGAGGCCAAGGCAAACGGAGTTGCCGAGGCATCGGGGTATTCGTGTTTTGCATGGGATGGCCAAAAACCAAGGTCGTGCATGCGTTCGAAGTCGCATGCACATAGAGGAGAAAAACATAAATGGATCCCGCGTGAAACAGAGAATAAAAACGGGATTTGCGGATCGTTTAAAGATTTAAAAGATCTGAAAACTTCGGGATTGAAGTTATCCCACGCAGAAGATTTGAGGCGTTTCTCTGCCTATAAAAAGAGAGGCCGAGGCTCTCATTAAGTTGCTGATGCGCTGAAGTTTTGAAGACCCGTGAGAAGCCTTTGTGCCTCGCGAAGAAAGAATCCCCGTGCAATATATTTGCGCGGCTGAAGTCCTCGGTGCCATCCTTGGCCCGAAGGAGTCCCCTGCGCGCTAATCCTTTGCGCGACAGGAAGGAGAGGAGCTTGCGCAACCTTGTGCGCTCCCTCTGTGCACCGCGGCCCCCTACGCGGTAGCACTTGCGCACCCGGAGGCTTGCGCGACTGAGGCAGCCCGTGGTGTTGTGCTTTACACCCGTGGCTTGCGCGCCCGTGGTTTCCATACCCTGTGCGACAGAAGCCCCCGCGGCTGAGACGCCTTGCACCCGAGGCTTGTGCGGCTGTTGAAGAAGGAGAGGTCGCACCCCTTGCGTGCCCTTGGTTAAAGCCCGCGGGTGATACCCTTGCATGACCCAAGGCAGTAGCATCCTTGCGCGGTAGTGGCTTTGCCTCTTGTGTGTGCAAAGTAAAAGTTGGAGGCCGAGGGTTGTGACCTTGTGTGTGCACCAAGTGAAGACACACCTTGTGTGCAATTTGAAGAAGAAGGTCGTAGCCCTTATATGGGTGCACACATTGAAAGAACAAATTAAAGAACACTTTGTGTGTGTGAAAGAAGAAGTGAAGTGCCCAGATCAGTGTGAATCACTGAGAGGGGGAGGGGGTGAATCAGTGATCCTTTAAAACCTTTTACTAATTGATTCTTAATCAATTAAACCTATATGGCTAGTTAAAGCCTCGATCCACTCTTCTTGTATCTCTCACCTTTCCACGAATGCTGCAGTAAATGTAAAGGCACAGGACACAAGGATTTACAAGGTTCGGCACCAAAGGCCTACATCCTTGCCATGTGGCCAGCCCGAGAGGCAGGGGGGCCGTGTGTAAGCCCCGGGCCACGCAGGGGATCAGGCCTGCGCAGCATGGGCGCCAGAGCGCGCCCGGAGGATGCATAGTGGGCGCTAAGAGCGCGCGAAGTGAAAGGCCAAGATCAAGTGTGTGCAAAAGTGAAAAACAAAGTTTGTGTGCAAAAAGACAAATAGGCCGAACCTTAGTGTGTGCAAAAACATTGTGCACACTTTGAAGAAGAACAAGACCCACACTCAAGTAGAACACACAATTTAAGTGTGTAAACAAATTGGATAAAGTGTGTGAAGTTCAGTGAAGGTGTGTGCTTAAAAGAATTACACCCTTTGAGGGTTTACTGCACCAAGAAGAGAAGAAGGGGAGTGCATGAATGCATGCATGCACGTACACATGTGAACAGAGCCAAATCAGTGGTGTGCATTTGAGTTGTCCAAGACCAGGAGGTTCTTGAAGGCCATGCTATCAGTGCATGAGGATGAAGAGATGCCATGCACTCAGTGCATGAAGTTGTTTTGAGTTGAGACTGGACCAGACTGAAGTTAAAGATATTATTTGTCTGAGTATTCAGTAGTTGGAGAGAAGCCGGGTCATCCTTAGAAGAAGGTGATAAAGCCCGAGCAAGACGAGAAGACCTGTTCACCACAAGTGAGCAGAGGTACAGAGCAAGGCCAGCAGCCTTTATCCCAGGCTGCTGAGGATACTTGAAGAACTTAAAGTGAAGAAGAGCTACTCGTGCGACTCGAGGATCCAAGAGAAGACCCTGTGGGACTTAGGGAGAAGAAGTCTTCAGTGGGATTCTGGAGCAGGCCAGTGGGACTCTGGTAACACTGTGGGACGCAGTATAAAGACCCTCCTGTGGGACTCAGGAGAGATACAGTGGGACTCTGTATCGACCATTTTAATACTAACCGATTATAATGGGAGAATCCATGCTGGGAGAGCGTGGCAAGGATGTAGGCCTTTGGTGCCGAACCTTGTAAATCCTTGTGTCCTGTGCCTTTACATTTACTGCAGCATTCGTGGAAAGGTGAGAGATACAAGAAGAGTGGATCGAGGCTTTAACCAGCCATAGAGGTTTCATTGATTAAGAATCAATTAGTAAAAAGTTTTAAAGGATCACTGATTCACCCCCTCTCCCTCTCAGTGATTCACACTGATCTGGGCACTTCAATAACATTTGTGATTAAATTATGTTATGGTTATTTTGAGGAATTTATCTCATTTTGTTAATGTTATAAAATATATTTTTTGAAAAAGGAAAACATGCAGACCGTGTGAAAACCTGTTGCATCGGATAAAGTTGTGGTAATCGAACCCACAACCAAAGTGCGATTGGGATTTATTGCCTACCACTAGACTACGTGAAGTCCCTGGTTAGTGTGACTATTATTTTTTAGTTAAATGATTTTATTGATCAATAATAATTTGATTTGGGAACTTATGTCTTATCAAATGAATACCCTTAGTATAGGAAAATGATTTGTTGATTAAGTGATAAATATTATTCTGTAAGATTTTCGCTTTGTTGGGAACACTATATGCCCAAAGAAAACAGAATAGTATGGGATTTCATTTGAGGAGTAATGGTGGATTTTTATCTATGTTTTTATTGTGAATTTATAGTGATTTGGGTTATTTAGGAAAATTATTAACCTATAATAGGGAATATGTGATTAGGTTAATTACTTTTAAGTATGTGACTTTAAGAGTAATTGATTTCATTTGGAGATACCATTTAACGTGGAAGACTTCATAATCAAATTATTCTAAGTTTTGAGTTTCAATATTATTTTGAATTTTGTTAAATGATTTTATGGACAATTCTTTATTGAATTCTATTTATTTAACTGTGGGGTATTGTTGGTTTAATTTTATAAATTAATATTAGTGTTTCTTTCTCTAATGAAATAACCTTTCGGGGGATCATCAGATCTTATACTAACTGTTTTGGTTTTGATTAATCTTTAAAGACAAGGTAAATATATAGTTTATTCTTCATGGATCATGTGATTATATAAGAATTTTATTGTAGCTCTTCTAGTGTGACCAAGTCTTCTAGAATACTCATCATTTAAAAATGAGTTAGTAGTAGAAATTTATTAAAGAATGAAACTTTACTTAAAAATTAATTATATCTCTTTATGTTCTTAGTCAATCTTAAAAATTAATTCCTCATCTTTATGTAATGTAACTTAAAAAAATGTTGTTCGTTTACTTTTCCTACTGGGAAACTAATGACGGTTTCTCCCATCAAAAGTTTGTGGTTTTCTTGTTGTTAAATTTCTCCTGATCATGTTTTCTATCCCTCTCCTTTAGAACTTGACACTTAGTTTATCATCCATATCCATGTTTTTCTACATGGAATCCTCGTATAGATTATCTCGGGTGACCTTTGTACTTCTCTTTCTTTCTTTTATAGTGATAGTTTTATTGACTCATTTTCGGATGTGGGACTTTCCATTATATTCCCAAGAACAATTTTACAAATTGTGAGGATGAAATTTATTTAAGGAGGGTATAATGTAACACCCCAAGCTTCCACGGTATGCTTCTCGCTGAATAATACAGTAGCGTGTGTTGTGCGCAACTTCAAGTTCTAATACACACCACAACTAATAAAACTAGCCATTATGAATAGTAATACCCACTTTTTGAAATTTTATACATTTTATCTTTAAAAATTGACTTCATTTTTGGATTCATAATATTGAAATTATCCTAGAGTGAAATTTTGGTAATTTTCAGATAACTTTCATATTTTGATGAATAGTGAAAATTACTAAATTTTTATTAAAAACAACTTTTTTAATCGAAATAATTAATAGTGATAAATTATGAATTTGAGTTGTTTTAAAGTATATTTAGAATATATTTTTACCATTTAGTACAATTTTGGTCATTGGACATGATTTCACATTTAAACTGGACATAAACAAGGGTCAATCATTTTATAGTTATTATCTCTTAAAAACACGCTTTTCGTTTTGACAACGGGAATTGATTTTAAATTAATTTCTTCCACTTCTATGTTTTGAATTTGGAAAAATGGACTCCATATTTAGATTCAGGATTTCCAAATTGCATAAATAGGTAACTCTTATTTTTAGGCATTTTGAATAATTACTTCGGTAAAAATTTTATTTACCATGGTTAAAGGGTAAATCCCGTAAATAAGGGTAAAAAATAATATTATAATAATATTAATTTAAACTAAAACATGTCCTAACCTTATTGGTTGATACATTTCAGAACATGGGCATCCTTGGGTAGATTTTGGGACCCCATGGATCCACTTGAAAGTGATAAGTACACTTTATATTAAATAAGTTAAAATAAATACAAAAATGACATAAGCATATATCTTTTAGAAAACCAATTTTTACATAGGGTTATATATGTTGGATTTTAGACTATAAATGTTCATTAAAAATATAAAAATATTTCCTAAATAATGGTATTTTATTTATAATTTTTAGATATTTAATAATTAAATTTATTTATGACACAATAATGATGCAGTATTTTCCTTATTAATGAAAGAATCAAATAATTGATATTATAAATATCAAAATAAATGTAATTTGAATATTTTTATGAATTCCACCAATTTTCAAGGTTAATATGACATATTAGAACTGGTTATATGAATCTTTTTTGAAGTAATAATGCTATTGTGAATTTATCAAAAAAAAATACCCAATAGTGTCAA